>JAEOAD010000030.1:277500-5077500 GCA_036365145.1 Orientallactaga sibirica
ACCCAAAGAGCAGACATGCCACTATTGCACTCGTTCAGTCATTGGGCCTGTGTGGCCAAACTTGAATATTCAGTGTCCACTGTTTTCACTGCTGATGGATAAGTCATTTTTTTTTAATCAAAGAGGCCATGGAGATCCCAGAGGCCATATTTTAACCAGTGTGCATTCTACAAAGAGGCTCAACACAGAGGAACAAGTCCTCAGTGCTTCTAAGTGAAACCATGTGGTCAAGCAAGTCCTTGACCCATCCCATCAGATGGCACAACTGATAAGTGAAAACTAAAGGAGCCACAGGGCTTCTCCAAGTCAGTAAGAGTAACTCTTACAAAGTTTCAATGACCTTAAGCATTAAAAAAAAAAAGTTTAAAATTGGCTCTTTACAAGCACCCAAGAGGAAAGTATAGCCAAAAAGTAAAATGACTGATGATAATATACAGTACAAAAATGGGGGCTGAGGAGATGGCTCAGTGGATAAAGTGCTCTTCAGCCAAGCTGGAGTACTGGAGTTGGAACCCCAGACCCCGAGAAAAGAATCTGAAGCTTAGACTAGAGAGATGGCTCAGTGGTTAAGAGCACTTCCTGTGCAAGCATGAGGGACTGAGGAGGCCTGAGAGATCATTCGGGTTCAATTCCCAGGACCCCAATAAATAGCTAGACATGTCCTCGCACACCTGTAACTCCAGTCCTGTGGGAGAGCAGAGACCCAAGGATTGCTGGAGCTCATAAGAAACAACAAGCTTTGGGATTAGTAAGAGTGCAAGTGAGCACACCCTGCTCCATAGGCAGCACACGGAGAACTACCAGGGTACTCACTTGTGTATATACTACATACACAAAGACAATGCTTTTGCCACTACACATCTTCTGTATTTAGATTCCTTCTAGAATTTTTTTCTTTTCTTTTTAAAAACATATTTTATTTATTTATTTATTTGAGAGACAGGGAGAGAGAATGGGTGTGCCAGGGCCTCCAGCCACTGCAATGAACTCCAGATGCATGTGCCCCCTTGTGCATCTGGCTTACGTGGGTCCTGGAGAATTGAACTGGGACCCTTTTGTCTTTGCAGGCAAACGCTTAACCACTAAGCCATCTCTCCAGCTCTGTTCTTTTTTTTTTTTTTTTTTGAGGTAAGGTCTCACTCTAGCTCAGGCTGACCTGGAATTTACTATGTAGTCTCAGGGTGTCTTATGGTATTTGTTTCAGGCATAGGAATATTTCTGGAATTTTCACACCAAGTCCATCATATCAACCCAAATCTATCAAGACCGAGGTTTAAAAACAAAGTGAAATGGTGATCCTGCCGGCAGGTAGAAGATATTCTGAAGAGAAACACTTGTGCCCCTCCCTTTGGGTATCACACTGTTGAAACAAAGGACCCTAAGATCATGGAATTTCCCCAGGCATCTGTGCCAGGCAGAGGAGAAACTTGTTTCCCAGGCAAACTACCTTACCAGACAAAGTGGTACTGAGACAAGGACGAGTCAGTAATGTGTGGGACCAGATTTATTCCTCATCCCTAGGAGGCCACATTGATTAAATCTCCTTTCTCTGCTCTTAATTGTTGCCTTTATAAACGTTTGTATATTCCCTAGGGGAGTAACACCTGCTGGTGTCTGGCTAAATGCATGTAATTATGTCAACCAAACTGCTCTGTAAGCACTTTTCTTAATGTCCATACCCATATATTAATGCTACTTTCACTTTTGTTTAGAGAAGCTTCTCTTTTTCAGATGGCAGTGACCACTGGGATGACTCAAGAATAGTGCTAGAAGAAGTGACAGTAGGAGAGTGTTCAGCAATGAGACATGTCTATCACACCTTCCAAGTCTCAGGGTCCATTGAGGAAGAGGTGGCAGAAAAAATATAAGAGCCAAAGGAAGGGGAAGATTGCTTACAATGCAATCTTCCAGACATAGAATGACCTTGATATTCATGACGTCACAGTGACTGACACATCCTACACAAGATCGTCATAATAGGAGAAAAAGATGATGACATCAAAATAAAAGACTATTGAGAGGGGGACATGATGGAGGGTGGATTTGTGAGGAGAACAGTGGAGGCAGTGAAGGAATTATCATCTTTAATTATGGAAGCTGTCAATAAAAAGTTTTTTAAAAGTTTGTGTATTGATGATGAATGCCTGAGCCTAGCTTGTTTGGGCTGCCAGAGCCTAGGCTTTAACCCTAAAATCTCTGGTAACATCCAACTCCATGAAGTGTGCAGAAGTTAGTTTGTGTCTGTTAATGTTACTTGTAGAGCACCCTGATGCCAATCTTCCCCACTGTGCCTTCTCGGCAAGCTTTTCCTGAGGGCTCAGGAGACGTGTGGAGTTGTGATTCTGTGAATCAATTCTAATAATTCCGCGGATGCATGGAGATGCCCCAAACCTAATTTATGAATTACTCAGCAGGAAGTTCCCAAGAACTTTTACTTTCTTTGTGGTTCTTGGGAATTGCCAAACTTCCTACAATCTTTTATTTAATTTTTGATTTTTTTTTTTTTTTTTTTTTTTACAGTGCTAGGAATCTAACCTGGGACCTCAAGCATGTTAGAAAAGTACTCATCATTGGGATACACCCCATCTCTAGTAATTTTACATTCAGGAAAAACTGTAAACAACATACAAATAGGGTGAGAGGAGTGGCTTTTTTCTCCCCATTTAGAGTCTTCTTTATTTCCAATATTGAAAGATCAGAGTTGGATATTATTAACATAAAAGATAAATTTTTCTTATATCTGATTTTTTTTCATTAAAAATTATTTATTTATTTGAGGGAGAAACAGGCAGACAGAGTGAGTATGGTGCATCAGGACCTCTTGCCACAGCTAACAAACTAGACATACATGCCACTTTGTGCATCTGGCTTTTTTTTTTTTTTTGGTTTTTCGAGGTAGGGTCTCACTCTGGCCCAGGCTGACCTGGAATTAACTATGTAGTCTCAGGGTGGCCTTGAACTCATGGCGATCCTCCTACCTCTGCCTTCCGAGTGCTGGGATTAAAGGCATGCGCCACCACGCCCGGCTTGCATCTGGCTTTTATGTGCATCTGACTTTTACACAGATATGAGAATGGAACCAGTCTGTCAGGCTTTGCATCAAGTGCTTTTAAGGGCTCAGCCATCTTTCCAGCCCTTTTCTTCTTTTTCTTCTTTTTTCCTAGGTAGGGTTTCATTCTGGTCCAGGCTGACCTGGAATTCACTCTGTAGTCTCTGGGTGGCTTCAAACTCACTGCGATCCTCCTACCTCTACCTCCTGAGTGCTGGGATTAAAGGCGTGCGCCACCACGCCCGGCTCCTTTTCTTCAGTTTTGACAAAAGTATCTTGTATATATCTTATTTCCTCTTGGCTGCCAGGAAGCTCAATATAGCAATTACAAGATATTATAGCCTATTTTTGTTTTTGGTCCGTGTTGTGTAGCAAGTCCCTCAGAACTGAAGAGAGGAAGGAGGCTCCGATTCAGGAAGTCAAGTCTGGGAGACCAGAAACTTAAAGGTCATTCAACCACGCCCCAAGGTCATGTTTATTAGAAACTGAAACATCCCTTCCTGATGGCGAGGAAGTAAGTTCTGGAGACTCAGGAAGTCAACACCTGGGAAATCAGGCTTTGCAAGCAAGCACCTTTAACTTCTGAGCCATCTCTCCTGACCCCATCACCTCTTTTTCTATGTTGATCTTGATATAGCCCTCTCCCAAGTCCATATTCTTTTGACACATGGCCATATAATATCTGTCTATATAACAGAAAGGTCAGAGTGACCCAATTTTTGGACAGTGACCTTGAATGTCTTTGGCTGTTAGAGCCAGTAAAGGTCAGGACCCATTTCAGGATTGTAGGAAGATGACATCAGGAGGAAGGCAACCATACTCACAGGCTACACAGCAGTGCTGTATGTGTAGGAGTTGCTTGTACCAGCACTAGTTGGTGCACATTTAGTATTGGTGCCAACCAGGCAATCCCATCATTAAGAAAAACCACAGTTCAATGGGAGATCAAATAGGTTTCTCCATATCATGTAGATAAGAGTTCATTGTCTGAATGTCCTGCTCTTCATTCAGATGTTAAGGTCTCATTTTTACTGTCATTTTATCTGTTTTCCCTGGTTGTTTTTTATTTCCAAGTAATGGGGATCAAACCCAGGACCTTGGGCTAGTCCTCTTCCATCTGAGCAAAATTCCAGTCCCCTTTACCTGGATTAAAAAATATTCTGGGTCATGCATTGTGGGGTCCCTTTGGAAGAGGGAGGACAGGAGGAGGATAACGGAGTCACCATTATGAATGTAAAATTAGAATAATATAAATAAAAAATAAATTATAAAAAAATCAAAAGAGAAAAAAATATTCTGGGGCTGGAGAGATGGCTTAGCAGTTAAGATGCTTGCCTGCGAAGTCTAAGAACTCATGTTTGAATCTCTAGGTCCCATGTAAGCCAGATGCACAGTGATGCAAGTGCACAATGTTGCACATGCACACAAGGGGGTGTACATATCTGTAGTTTGTTTGCCTGGCTGAAGGCCCATTCTCTTTCTCTCACTGCCTTTCCCTATCTCAAATAAAATTTAAAAAGTAAAAAAACTTCTGTATGACATTTGTTTTCTATCCCCCCCCCCCAAGGTAGAATCTGTAGTCCAGAGTGACCTGGAATTTACTATGTAGTCCTCAGGCTGGCCTCTATCTCACAGCAGTTCTCCTATCTCTGCCGCCTGAGTCCTGGGACTAAAAGCACGTGCCTCCATGGCTGGCTTTTTGTGTCATTTCTAACCAGTTCTGTAGGGAAGAGTCTCAGTGGGTGAGCCAGCCATTTATTTATTTATTTGTTTGTTTGTTTATTTATTGTTTTTTTTTTTCGAGGTAGGGTCTCACTCTGGCCAGGCTGACCTGGAATTCAGGTGGCCTCAAACTCATGGCAATCCTCCTACCTCTGCCTCCCAAGTGCTGGGATTAAAGGCATGTGCCACCATGCCCTGCTCAGCCATTTATTTTTTAAGTGGTTAAGTGGTGACATATTATTACTACTTTAAAAAATATTTTATTTATTTGAGAGAGAGAGAAGGGCAGATAGAGGGATAGAGAGAATGGGCACACTAGGGCCTTCAGCTGCTGCAAATGAACTCCAGATGCATGTGCCATCTTGTGCATCTGGTTTAACATGGGTACTGGGTTATCTAACCTGGGTCCTTTGGCTTTGCAGACAAACACCTTAACTGCTAAGCCATTTCTCCAGCCCTATTACTATATTTTAAAATAAAGAATTTAAATATTTATTTCAGCTATTAAATTAGTTATTACTCCTTAACGCTTTTCTCTCTCTCTCTCTCTCTCTCTTTTTTTTTTTTTTGGTTTTGCAAGGTAGGGTCTCTCTCTGGTCCAGGCTGACCTGGAATTAACTATGTAGTCTCAGGGTGGCCTTGAACTCTCAGCAATCCTCCTACCTCTGTCTCCTGAGTGCTGGGATTAAAGGCATCGCCACCACGCCCGGCCTTTTCTTTTTTTTTTTTTTTTTTTGAGAGAGAAGAGAGAGAAGGAGAGGAAGACAGAGATGGGTGCGCCAGCAGCCTCTCAGCTGCTGTGAACGAAATTCAGATGTGTGCGCCCCCTTGTGGTCAAGTGCGGCATTGCACCCTTGCGTCACTGCATCTGGCTAAACATGAGACCTGGAGATTGGAACCGCTGGAGATCAGAACCAGCATTCTTAGGCTTAGGAGGCAGGCGCCTTACCTGCTAAGCCATCTCTCCAGCCCCTCCTTAACGCTTTTTGTGAGTAGTTGTGAGGACATAGGAGGGTTATACAGTTGTAATAGAAATAAATCTAGTTAATACGAAATAAGCTCCTACAGAGATAGAGTCAGAGACTCTATACAAGTGGTTCTTAAAAGAAACCCTATTTCTGAATTGGGAAAGGCATTTATTAAAAGCAAAGTCTAACATGCTCTGGTGTTGAAATCAGAAGCAGGGCAAAAAGTTCATAAAATGTTATTTCTAAGCTCAGTGAATCTTCTGTTCAGGAGCAGCAACTTCCTGCCTGAATTGGTTCAGACTCACAGCTCCAACTGAAAACATGGTTCTACTCTAGAAAGCTCTTAGGTGATTCCGGTCTATTGCTGCTTCTGAGGGCGCACATTGTATGTTCAGTGATGCTCTGCATCTACTCTTCCTACCAAAAAGGAGCCAACAGAGCTCTGGAAGCCTAAACTGTTGCCGTAAAATTAGAGAATGATGGAGAAATGCCCTTTTACCATGTCCTGTATGATGGATTAAGAACCACATGGAGTGTGTATGGTGAAGTGATAGTCCTCCCATTTTCTGTTTCTAGCTTACAGTGCCACAGGGCACAGGACTGGGAGGTCTACAATGGGCACAGTCATGGAATAAATGCTGTCTTAAAATGGAGATTTACAGGCATGATGGTGCATGCCTGGAGTTTGCAGTGGCTTGAGGCCCTGGCGTGCCCATTCTCTCTAGCTCTCTCTCTCTCTCTTTTACTCTCTCTTTCTCAAATAAATAAAAAATTTTTAAAAAGGGGCTGGGCATGGTAGAGCACACCTTTAATCCCAGGCGCTTGCCTGTGAAACCTAAGAACTATGTTCAAGTTTACAGGTCCTACATAAGCCAGATGCACAGTGATGCAAGCATACAATGTCACACATGCATACAAGGGGGAGGGGTGCCCGAGTTTGTTTGCAGCAGCTGAAGGCCTTGGTGTGCCCTTTCTCTTTCCCCCTCCCTCTTTCTCTCAAATAAATAAATAAGAAAAAACAGATATTCAGAGCATATAAGCACAAAGGGTGACTAGGAAAGGGGCTGTTCCTGAGTGAATCTGAAGCCCCAGACTATTCAACAGGTTCCAAACAATGGCTGCTGGCTTTTGATTGGATGGTCACACAAATCATCAGATACGGCCTTGAGGTTATCAGAAATAACTAGAATGTCAGCTATGTGGCAGTCTGATTGTGACTGAATTGGCTATCATCCCATAGAAACTCTAATGGTGACAGTTTTAGGGGTGTCTCTTGCTAACATTAGGAAAGGTAGTACCAGCTACTAAATGCTGAATCATCCCCAGCCTTCGTGCCAAACCTTGGAGGCCCTAGACATGTGCCATCTGGTTTATTTATCCCAAGTCACCCTTTTTCAAGGTCCTAAAGCTCTGAAGAGTGAAGAAACTCACTCAAGGGACACAGGCAAGATTGAAAACCAGATCTATCTGGCCCTATGACTGCTCTATTTGCCCAGGGTCCATCCAGTGGCCCCCAAATTCAAGCTGCCTGAATCCTATCTATCCACTGCTAATTCATCAAACCTGGGGGTGGGCCTGAGAATTTGAGTTAAAACTTTCCTTGATAATCCCAAGGATTAGCTGTTTGTTAACATCTTTTGAAAATATTTTATTTTGGGCTGGAGAGATGGCTTGGCGGTTAAGGCGCCTGCCCGCTAAGCCTAAGAACGCCCATTCGATTCTCCAGGTCCCATGTTTAGCCAGATGCAAAGTGATGCAAGGGTGCATTGCCATACTTTCCCACAAGGGGGTGCACGCGTCTAGAGTTTGTTCACAGTGGCTGAGAGGCTGTTGGCACACACATTCTTTCTCTTGCAAAAAAATTTTTTTTGTTTTTTTGCTGGGTGTGGTGGCACACGCCTTTAATCCCAGCACTCGGGAGGCAGAAGTAGGAGGATCCCTCTCAGTTCAAGGCCACCCTGAGACTGCATGGTGAATTCCAGGTCAGCTTAGGCCAGAGTGAGACCCTACCTCAAAAAACAAAAAAACAAAATTTTATTTATTTATTTGAGATGGGGGAAAGAGAGTAGAGAAAATGGACCCACCAGAGCCTCCAGCATTGCAAACAATCTCCAGACACATGTGTCACCTAGTGCATCTGGCTTACATGGGTTCTGGGGAATTGAACCTGGGTCCTTGGCTTTGCAGGCAAGTGCATTAACCGCTAAGCCATCTCTCCAATACTTTGTTGCCTGTTTATCTAAATTCATTGTTTCTTCCCTTTTAACATTTCTGATGCATGTGTGTGTTTATATGTGTGCAGGTACACATCTGTTTTCATGTGGAAGCAGAAGACAGCTCAGGTACTGCTTCTTAGGAACTCTGCCCATGTTTATTGAGACAGGGTCTCTCATTGGCCTGGAACCCACCAATTAAACTAGACTGGCTGGCCAGTGAGCCATAAGGGTCCTCTTCCTTCTCTCCAGGGCTGGGGTTACATATGTGTGCCAGCTCATCTGATAGTTTTATGTGAATTCTGGAGGTCAAACTCAGGTCCTCATGCTTGCAAGGCAAGCACTTTACCAACTGCGTTATCTCCTCAACCCTTCTAACATTTTTTTTTTTTTTTTTTTTTTTTGAGATAGAGTGTACCAAAACTAGAGTGATGCCTCACTTTGTAGCTCAGGCTGCATTGAACTCATGATGCTCCTCCTACTTCAGCTGACTTCTACTAACTGCTGCCATTAAAGGCATGAGATACCATAAACAGCTCAATATATAAAGTTTTTTATTTAAGAACTTAAGTCTCTGGGTTGTTTTGTTTTGTTTTGTTTTGTTTTTGGAGGTAGGGTCTCACTCTAGCTTAGGCTGACCTGGAATTTACTATGTAGTCTCAGGGTGGCCTTGAACTCATGGTGATCCTCCTACCTTTGCCTCCCAAGTGCTGAGATTAAAGGTGTGCAGCAAAATACCTGGCTAACTTGAGTTTTGACCAATTAATCTCATATTGAAGGTCTGTAGTAATAAAAGGATATTTTTGTAGTTAATGAAACATATGGACCATGAATTGCAAAGATAAACAAAATAACTGAAGTACAGACTCGTGAGAGCATGGATTCATCCATTCATTACCTGTAGGCCAGCTCTCTGTGAGCGAGACTGTGCCTTAGCTTTGGCCTTCCCACTATCCTTTCAGCTTTGCCTCCAGTCATGGTCTCTGATGCAGAGTGGAGGGACGGGCAGCAGTTAGAAGCTCAGAGTTTTTATAGACAGTGTGGCAAGGCAGTCGGGTGTCATCTTCAGTTCTTTATATTACTGAGGGTTACAAGTTTCTAAGGTTACATGATTTTGGGGCACAAACAGAAAATTCCTTAGCAATAAGTCACTGATAAGAAAGCACAAATGCAGAACAGAAAGCTGTTTGTTCAGGGGTGTTTGTGCCTATGGTGGCCCTAACCAGATAACATACAAGCAGAGTGCAGCTCTATAGATAGGGAGGAGACTCAGGGTCATGCTGTCTCCCTGGTAAAGGTTTGTACAATAGAAACTGTGTTTTAATGTATCATCTGCGTCTGGTTTCTTTGTTAAATTTTTTCTACCATAGAAGGAGGAGGGTTGGAAAGTAGATGTCCAAACCCAACAGTTCCCTGCTGATCTCGTTGCCTCTGTACACACTTGGTGCAGAGGCCGAAGGAGAGAATGCTAGATCCTCCAAAACCACCTGAGCAAACACTGAAATAGCTTTTCATTTCACTCTCTGGGTATGGTGGCGCATGTCTATAATCTCAGCGTCCGGGAGACTGAGGTGGGAGGATTGTCCTAAACTCAAGGCCAGCCTGGGCTACAAGAGTGAGTCCCAGGTCAGCCTGGGCTAGAATGAGACCCTGCCTCAAAAAAACAAAATAAATAAGATTTTCCATTCCTTTCCCCCTTAGCCTTTGATTTCTTAAATTAAAAGTTATTTAGAGCCAGGCATGATGGCACACACCTTTAATCCCAGCACTTGGGACGTAGAGTTAGGACGATAACTGTGAGTTCGAGGCAACCCTGAGACTACAGAGTGAATTCATGGTCAGCCTGGGCTAGAGTGAGACCCTACCTCGAAAAACCAAAAAAAAGGGGGGGAGGGGGCTGGAGAAATGGCTTAGAGGTTAAGGTGTTTGCCTGTGAAGCCAAAGGATCCCGGTTCAATTTTCCAGGACCCTTGTAAGCCAGATGCACAAGGGGCACATACATCTGGAGTTTGTTTGCAGTGGCTGGAGGCCATGGCGTGCCCATTCGCTCTGTCTGCCTCTCTTCTATCTCTCTCTTGGCTTACATATAAATAAATAAATAATTTTTTCAAAAAGAAAGAAAAGAAAAAGGGGGAGTCAAATATAGGTCCTTAGGCTTAGCAGGCAGGTACCTTAACCACTGAGCCATCTTTCCAGCCCCTTTTTAGCTTTTAAGATACATACAGATTTCCTTGCTAATATTCTAATTTGTTTTTTTCTATTTATTTATTTATTCTCTCTCTGTGTGTGTGTGTGTGTGAGAGAGAGAGAGAGAGAGAGAGAAAGAAGAGTGAGAGAGAGGGAGAAGAGAATGGACATGCCAAGGCCTCTTGCTACTGTAAACATACTCCAGGTGTATATGCCACTTTGTGTATCTGGCTCTGTGTGGGTACTGGGGAGTCGAATCTCAGCTAGTAGGCTTTGAAAACAAGTGCCTTTAACTACGGAGTAGCTCTAAACTTCTAATTTTGGTAATTCAATCTGTCAGTATTATTCCACTGCTATTAGCTGCTACAGAGGCCCATTGGTATGAGAGGATAAGAACCACACTGTTGTCAGGAAATGAAAAATTGAACAGCAATTTCTTCACTGTAGAGTGAATTACACTATAACCTCTCTTCATGCTAATATGTGGTTGAACACTTGCCAGAAAGCATGCTCTGTGATTTCAGAGATAAAAATGAGCCAGGTCAGTCACACATACTGTAATCTCAGACTCAGGAGACTGAAGCAGTTGAATCACTAGTTCCAGGTCAGCCTGAGCTGAATAGCCCTTTCTGTCACTTGTTTTTTTTTTTTTTTGGTATTTTGAGGTAGGGTCTCACTCTACCCCAGGCTGACCTGGAGTTCACTAAGTAGTCTCAAGGTGGCCTCGAACTCACAGTGATCCTCCTCCTACCTCTGCCTCCCAGGTGCTGAGATTAAAAGCATGCACCGCCACGTCCAGCTTCTGTCACTTGTATACATAAGATATTTAGCCCACAGGTCCATGCAACTTAATTTTACAAGGTAAGGTTATGAGTTTAAGAGACTGGGCTCAGGGTAAACTTAGAACTGACTCTCCAAGCCAATGACTCTCAAAGACCCCTCCAAGCCACCAAGCCAGTGACTTTCAAGTTCTTGTCTATTATTAGCAACGAATTGAAAAATGCAGACATGAAGAATGGTAAGTTATGAAAGATTTATCTTATTTTATTTTAATTTTTTTGTTTTTCGAGGCAGGGTCTCACTCTAGCTCAGGCTGACCTGGATCTCACTATGTAGTCTCAGGGTGGCCTCAAACTCTCAACAATCTTCCTACCTCTGCTTCCCAAATGCTGGGATTAAAGGCATATGCCACCACACCTAGCTCATGAAAGATTTATTTTAAGAGAGAGTAGAAACAAGAGAAAAGAAGAAAAGCTCCCAAACTGAGGAAGGAAATCCCTCCCAGCTGGGAAGGGTCCTTAGCGGAAAACCCAAGGAAATCCACATGGCAGGTGGAATAGATCTTTTTGAAAATTGGGCATCCAACTGGCATTTAAACTTCATTGTCAAGTTTAAATGTCTATGCATGACATTGGTTGGCTGATGGGTCCAGGAGGTGAGTACAGATTCCAAAAGGGCACCTAGGAAAATTCAGGAAGAACTTTTCAGGAAGAAACAGGAAGCTGCTCTTCATTGACATCTTGGATCAGACAGAATCAGACTGGTGTTCTAGTCTCCCCAGGGCAGGGTGGCATCCTTGTTCTTTTGGGCCTGTGTCCCTAGCTGACTACCTGCAAAAGAAAGGTAGTTTACTCCAATCTGTATCTGCATCACAATAGATAAAATGTTAACATCCCAGACCCCAAACTGGATAAGTTTAAACAAAACAAAACAGCACCTTCAAAAAAATCCTTCAATAAATTAGCATGTACCGTGGGAAAAAGTCAGCAGAGTGCCAATTCTATAATAAATAATTTAATCATTGAGAAGTAATAATAAAGTTTATATAGTTTCATTTTCCTTTTTAACCTTGGAAGCAGATCTGGAGCAATAGTAGTAATGAGACCAATGATGCCACCCACGTCTCCCCAGGCACTGGGCAGATGTAACACATTGTTAGATGCCAAGATCTGTTCATTCACTGTTATTTGTTAATGATAAGCCCTATAAATTTATATTGTAATCATATTTCTTTTTTTTTTTTTTTGAGGTAGGGTCTCGCTCTAGTCTCAGGGTGGCCTCACAGTGATCCTCCTACCTCTGCCTCCTGAGTGCTGGGATTAAAGGCGTGTGCCACCATGCCCAGCTGTAATCATATTTCTTGAGGCAGGGTCTCACTCTAACCCAGGCTAACTTGGAACGCATTCTGTAGTCCCAGACTGGCCTCAAACTCACCGCAGTTCTCCCATTTCAGCCTCTAAATGCTGGGATTAAAGCTGTGCACCACTACTTCTGATTGTAATCACTCTTTCTGATGTTCAATTTCCAGCAAATAAGCAAAGACACTGGATATGGGGCTATTTGACTCCCTAATTAGCAGCTATTGTACTGTCTTTTTAAAATTTTTATTTATATTGTATTGTCTTATGTTGCCTGAGCTGCCTTGAACAAAAGGACTATAAGTCAAACAGCCAGCCAGACCACCCTCAGGCTGCACTAGCCCTCTTGACCCTTCCATGGACATCTTGAGACAATTATACAAAAATTGCAATTGATTGTCCTGCCTCCTTCAGGCACAACCCCCAGCCAGGGCTGTTTGAAACACTATCAGACTTTTTATAATCATATTCCTGAATAAATCACTTCCACCTTGGCCAGAAGGGGCCGCCCTTCTCCTGGTGGAGGGACTACTGCTACTGGTGGCAAGGCTGTGGTGAGCTTAAATCACAAGCCTTAATGACTGATTGAACCTAGAGGCAAAGCTGTGGTTGGTCCAAACACCTCTTCTATGGCTGCATAAGCAGGCAGCTAAGGCTCCCTCTTGGGTGTTACCTCTCCCGGCATTGTAGTATCATGTCCAACAATGACAATTCAATACAGGCTGAGCTGGAACACAGAACATCCCCAAGCAGCAAGACAGCCTCCCTGTTGTGCCTGCAAACCTAACTGTGTGAGCAGAGTGTTCACCACTCCAGCGCTTAACAGCTGAGCAAACATTAGCTTTGGTTAACTCTCAAATGTATACCAAATCTCAAAGGATGGTGTTGGGCTTCAAACAGCTCTACTTGCTACTGGCACTTGCTCTCTAGCCCCTGGGTTTCAGCTTCCCAAGGTAAAGTGTGGATAGCCTCTTCTTCCCCTGATCCCATCTGGGGAATCCTACAGACATGATAGGAGCCTACCCTAGTGAGAGAGGATGCTAGTACTCACATGATACCTGCCCTCCTGGTATCCACTTTCTGGACCTCTCTCTGGGTCATTACTAAGGCAGGTACCCCTGAGTCATTCTGACAGCAGGCCACTGACAACTGAAGAGCGTGGACAGGGCAGAAAGAAGGGCAATGAATGATGATTAAGGTGGTTAAAGATAGCCTGAGATTGGAAGATATGGCTCAGCAGTTAAATGTCCTTGCTCAGAAAGCCTGATGACCTGGGTTTGATTTCCCCAGTACCCACATTTAGACAGTTTGTTTGCAGTGGCAGAAAGCCTTTGCACACCCATGCTTTCTCTGTCTCTTAAATAAGTAAATAAATAGTGTTTCAAAAGATTTATTAGCATACTAAGAATTAGGTTTCTTTATTGCATTTTTCAAATAAATTGTCCTGTTTCCTTTTCCCCTTTCTATCCTCCTTGCTCCCCCATGCCCTCTCTGCTCAATAGTCTTGCTCCCATTTCCATGTTATAAGAATCATTTTGCTCACCTCATCCTTTCTCAATACCTCTTGCTTCATTTTGTGTTCTCCTACCTAGTTTCATAGCCTATATCCACCCTCATACCCTGTATTTACATATATAGAAATATTAGCATATGAGAGAAAACAGGATAGTTTTGTTTTTCTGGGCCAGGGTTACCCCACTGTTGCAATTGCTTCTGGTTTCTGGGACAAAGGGACTTGACCAGAAGCAGCTTATGGGTGGAAAGGGTTTAATTTCAGCCTTACAGATTCCAGGCGAAGCTCCATCATGGCGGAAGAAGCTGGCTCACTTTAGCATCCACAGCAGACAGAGAGAAGCCAACACCAGCAAGCATGAATACACAAAGCTCAAACTGGCTCTCCACATGCCTTAGGGCTGGACTCAAGATATAACCCTAATGACACACCTCTAGCAGGGCTCTGCCTACTAGAGACTTATGTAGAAAGCTTAATTTTTTTTTTTTTTTTTTTTTTTTTTTTTTTGAGGTAGGGTCTCACTCTGGCCCAGGCTGACCTGGAATTAACTATGTTGTCTCAGGGTGGCCTCAAACTCATGGTGATCCTCCTACCTTTGCCTCCCAAGTGCTGGGATTAAAGGCGTGCGCCACCATATCCGGCAGAAAGCTTAATCTTAATCCAAACTACCTGAGTGGGGCAATTTACATTCAAACCACCACATTCTGTCCCTGGGCCCCATAGACTCATGATCTTCACACAATGCAAAAAGCACTCAGTCTAGCTTCAAAAGATCCTATAGTCTTTACTAACTTTCACATTGTTCCAAAGTCCAAACTGTCATCTGAGATTCAAGACTATCCCTTAACTGTGAGCCCTGTAAAATCAAAACACAAGTTACATACTTCCAACACATAATGGTACAGAGTAAACATTTCTACCACAAAAAAAGCATAACAAGGAGAGACTGGACCAATGCAAGATCAATAACCAGTAGGGTAAACATCAAATGTCTGCAGTTCCAATTCTGACATCCATAGCCAATGACGAAGTCTGGATTTTCAATTCTACCCCACCAACTAGGTTGAGCAGCCTGGGGAAAAATTCCATTCTGTGCCAGCAGCAGTCCATGGCAGCCATTCCATAGTTCTGGTATATCCAAAATGTCTTCAAGACTATACTCAAAACCATGCTTCATCTTCATAGCTCCATACAATGGCCTAACTGGGTCTTTATCAGGGATTTCAACCCTGCTTCACATTTCAGCATCTCAACAGCTCATGGGACCATATGCACTTCATGACCCACTTCCCTACATTTTTCACGCTTTTAAAACCAGTACCAGATGTATGACATAGCCACATTTGTAAATCCAGGGAGAAATAAAGCTTGACCTTGAGCAGGACATACTTTTACCAGTCTTCCTTCAAGCCATCTACTTTTTTTTTGAGAGACACAGAGAGAGGGAGAGGGAGAGGGAGACATGGGCACACCAGTAGCCTCTCAGCTGCTGCAAATGAAATCCAGATGCGTGCACCCCCTTGTGGTCAGGTGCGGCATTGTGCCCTTGCATCACTTTGCATCTGGCTAAACGTGGGACCTGGAGATTGGAACCGCTGGAGATTGGAACCGGCATCCTTAGGCTTAGGAAGCAGGTGCCTTAACCGCTAAGCCATCTCTCCAGCCCAAGCCATCTACTTTTTTTTGGTTTTTCGAGGTAGGGTCTCACTCTGGCTCAGGCTGACCTGGAATTCACTATGTAGTCTCAGGGTGGCCTCGAACTCTTGGCGATTCTCCTACCTCTGCCTCCCGAGTGCTGGGATTAAAGGCGTGCGCCACCATGCCCGGCTCTGAATTTCTTAATGTAGGCACTTAAAGCTATAACTTTTCTTCCTGCTATTGCCATTTGCTACTGTCAGAAACTGAGGAAAAATGAAAGCTGTTAAGAGATGAGCATTTAAAGAACTTCTTGTCTACCTATGGATTCTATTTAGGTGAAGCAAAAGGACTCTCGGCCAGCTGATTGCTACACTAATTAGTAGGAGCAACTTTATGAGGATCTTATGTTAACACAGATCACAGTTTTGAGTCCATTCAATTACCGGATGTTTTCTCATGCATAAACATGAGTCACAATAGATACAGGCTGACTAATTGAAATCCATCAAGTCTCTTGCCACAAGCATCAAAATTTTCCAGAGCTATTTCCTCTGTGAAAAATCATTTAAAATTGTAACAAGTTGTTTTCCTTTTGTGATTCATCCACATGCCTTAGACTTGACCAGTTTACTGTCACTACCAAAATGCTCACCGAGGGTTCCAACTTCTTGATCTGGGGAAGGAACAAAGGACCAATTCAAGTAACAACCATTCTGAGTTCATAAGTTTAAGGACTTTTTGATGAAGTTAGTGAGTCCTTGGAGCCTTGCCTAGTGGCTTGTAATCCCAGCTACTGGAGAGTCTGAGGCAGGAAGATTGAAAGTTCAAGGCCAGTTTATGTTATAGAAAGGGTTCCAGACCAGCCTGAGCAAGTTCAGACACTGTTTCAAATGAAAAAATTAAGGAATAAAGACTGGGTATGTGGTTTATGAGGAGAACATGTGTGAGGCTCTGCATTCTAAGCCAGCACTACGATGACTCCTTGGGGTTTAGGTTTACTTTGTAGCCCGTTTCTTTGCTTTTATTGTAGGTTTGTGTCCCAAGGTCATTAGCATTTTTTTCTTGATGTAACTAGCAGGTTCCTCTGTTCTCAGTGACACTGAAGTAGAAGATGGGAGCTTTGCAGTGGCTGTTTCTTTTTTTTTTTTTAATTTTCTTTTTATTATTAAGTAGAACCTTTGTATGGACACATCATGTGCTGATACCATCATTCCCCTACTCCCTGCCCCCACTCCACTGAGGGCCCTCCTTACTGGGATTACTGGTATTCACCACGGAGTTTGGGTTATGAGTTGTAAGAACAGCAGCCAGTCATGTGGAAGGAGGCAATATCTCTGGATATTCCCTCCCACTCTGTGGCTCTTACATTCTTTCCACTCCCTCTTCTGCAAAATTCCCTGAACCTTGGTAGGTATGCTTTAAGTGTACTTAATGTTGAGCTCTCAGCAGCTTCTGGATTTGTTTTGGTGCGTTTTGAGTATCCTCAGTGTCTGGCTCCATCACTCGTGCACATGTCAGGCTTGGTATGGAAGCAGCACTCTTGCTCCTCTAACTGCTATGCTACGGGTGGTTCACGTGCTGACAGAGAGTCAACTATTCTTGTCTGGTTGATAGATTTTAGTTGTCCTTAGTTCTCACTGCTTTAATGATGTGTGGCGCTCCCAGCCTCTCTTATTTTATTTATTTATTTATGAGAGAGAGAAAGATACAGAGAGAGAGAAAAAAAGAGAGGAAAGAGAATGGGTGAGCCAGGGTCTCTAGTCACTGCAAACAAACTCCAGATGCATGTGCCATCTTGTGCATCTGGCTTACGTGGGTCCTGGGGAATTGAACCTGGGTCCTTAGGCTTTGCAGGCAAGTGCCTTAACCACTGAGCCATCTCTCCAGCCCTGGAGTGGCTGTTTCTGAGACTGCCAATGATCCTTTCCGTGAGAAGTAGCAGTTGAAGGAGATTGGCAGCAAGGTCTTGGACCCTTTATCTTGCTTCCTGGGAACTGAGGGTGGAAGTGGCCTAGTTTTTCCATTCTTATCTCCCATTTCTGTTTCATGAGTTTTCTCTGTGCAACTAAAACTCCTTTGCTTTTTATTTATTTTTTTAAAGTTTAAAAAAATATTTTATTTATTTATTTGACAGAGAAAGAGGGAGAGAGAGAGTACAGGCACACCAGAGCCTCCAGCCGCTGCAAACAAACTCCAGATGCATGCACCACCTTGTGCATCTGTCTTATATGGGTCCTGGGGAATTGAACCTGGGTCCTTTTGCTTTGCAGACAAGCACCTTAACCACTAAGCCATGCCTCCAGTATCCCTTTTTATTTTTTATTTTAGAAAGAGCAAGAGACTGAGAAAGAGAGGGGGGGGGAATAGGCATGCTAGGGCTTCAGACACTGAAATCAAACTGCAGACACTTGCAACACCTAGTGGGCATGTGCAGCCTTGCACTTGCCTCACCTTTGTGTGTCTGGCTTTTGTGGGATTTGGAGAGTCGAACATGGATCCTTAGCCTTCGCAGGCAAGCACCTTAACTGCTAAGCCATCTATCTAGCCCTGTTTTTGTTTTTTTTTTTTTTTTGAGAAGAGAGAGAGAAAGAGAGAGAGAGAGAAAAAAAAAATTGGCATGCCAAGGCCTCCATCCACTGCAATTGAACTCCAGGCATGTGTGCCACCTTGTGTTTATGAGCGACCTTGTGCGTGCGTCATCTTGTGTGTCTGCCTTATATAGGTTCTGGGGAGTCAAACATGAGTCCTTAAGCTTCACAGGCAAGTACCTTAACTGCCAAGCCATCTCTCCAGCCCTCCTCTGTTATCTGGATATTAAAACAATGAATTCTCCCCTAGAGACGAGTGAATGGGTGAATGTTTTAGATACTAATTACTGGGAGAATGTCAAGTAGCCAAAACTTAGTGAGCAGGTGACCAGATGACACCTTTCTACATATGTCTTTCTACATATTTCAATGTCTATTTAAAGAAAGGGTGCCCAGCTCTATTAGTATTGTGAGATGTTCCTGAAGGCCACTATATTTTTCATCATTAAAGTCAGTCTGAGTTTCCAAATAAAGAAGAGGAAAAATGAGTTGGATATGCCAGACCCAGGCAGCCCTGGGCTCCTGAGCCCAGTAATTGCCTTCTTATGATTCTTTCTCATTAAAATGAAGGTCAGAAGAATCAGATGGCACCTTGCTTTCAGAGAGAGAAATCTTCCCACGGGACCTGGGAGGTAGTAGAGGTACCCTAAGCCTATTACAGAGGAATCTGGGCCAGGCTACTGGTCAACCATGAACATTCATGGTTTGGGGAGCAGAATCAGCTTCTTTTCCTTCTTTCTTTAAAAAATTTTTGATTTGAGAGAGAGTGAGCATGGGAAAGCCAAAGCCTCTTGCCATTCATTGCGAAGGAACTCCAATTGCATGTGCTACTTTATGCATCTGGCTTTATATGAGAACTAGGGAATTTAATCCCAGGCTATCAGGCTTTGCAAGCAAGTATGTTTACCTGCTGAGCCACTTTTCTAGCCCTCCTTTCCTCTTTCTTTCCTTCGACAGGGTCTCATGTATATCCCAGGTGTATCAGTCATGGTTCTCTAGAGGAATAGAACTGATAGAATGAATTGTACTAAAAGGGAATTTATTGGATTAGTTTACAGCAGTCCAGCAATAGCAGGTTGCAGGCCCGAGAGTCAAGGAACCTGGTAGTTGCTCAGTCCTCAAGGCTGGATGCCTCAGCAATCCCGATCCAGCACTGATGGTCTGGAGGTGTCCTGGAGAGACGCTGCTCTTCAGTCCATGCTGGTCTTCAGTCCTCGCTGGAAAGCAGCAAGCAGCACTGCAGCCAGGTAGGAGGAAGGGGTCTTTTCCTTAGACAAAGCCCCCCTCTGAGAGGGGCTACCCACTCTGGGGGGAGGGCTCACCCTGGGGAGAAGGCCCTCCTCCTTCAGTTCATCCTTCCTGGAAGTAACCTCAGAGACCTGCTCATGAGGAATGACCGTGGGTTCCTAAGCAGATCAAGTTGGCAACAAAACTTAACCATCAAAATTGTGCCCCTTGTCAACCTGACACCAAACCATATCTCCTTACATCATACTTAATTTCCGAATGAAGACAGCACTAAGGTCATAATTCCACCTAACATGATATAACTATCCCACAACTGGAAATGCACAATCTTCCCCAACACAAAGCAGAGTTTCTTGAGGAATGTTTAGTCTCTAATATTATAGTTCAAATATAAATTCAACGACATTTAACTAGCGATATGATCTTAATTAGTATTAATTATCTAATAGAGAAATAGGGGAAGAACAAAAGCATCTTAATTTTGGTGTAGATATGTACAAACACTCCTTTTTATTTTTATTTTTTAAAATTTTTAAGTCTTTTTGGTTTTTCGAGGTAAGGTCTCGCTCTAGCCCAGGCTGACCTGGAATTTACTATGTGGTCTCAGAGTGGTCTCTAACTTCCTGTGATCCTCCTACCTCTGCCTCCTGAGTGCTGGGATTAAAGGCATACACCAGGGGCTGGGGAAATGGCTTGGTGGTTAAGGCGTTTGTCTGCAAAGCCTAAGGACCCTGGTTCAATTCCCCAGGACCTATGTAAGCCAGATGCACAAGGGGGTGCATGCATCTGGAGTTCATTTGCAGTGGCTGGAGGCCCTGGTGCACCTAGTCTCTCTTTCTCTCTGCCTCTTCCTCTTCCTTAAATAAATAAATAAATAAATAAAATATATATATATATTTTTAAAAAGGGCATGCACCACCACACCTGGCCCGTACAAACACTCTTAACAAGGTAAGACAGAAACACTCATGGCAATTACAGTCCTTGTTTTTTTTTTGTAAGTGGTCACATGGCCTTACCTGGTATTTGTAACTATCTATCTCCCTCTCTTTCTTTCTTTCTTTCTTTCTTTCTTTCTTTCTTTCTTTCTTTCTTTCTTTCTTTCTTATTTCTGTCTTTCTTTTTAAAATATTTTATTTTCATTTATTTATTAGAGATAGAGAGGGGGAGACAGAGAGAGAGAGGGAGAGGGAGAGGGAGAGAAT
Source organism: Orientallactaga sibirica (assembly GCA_036365145.1). Taxonomy (NCBI): domain Eukaryota; kingdom Metazoa; phylum Chordata; class Mammalia; order Rodentia; family Dipodidae; genus Orientallactaga; species Orientallactaga sibirica. Next base: position 297,970 of record JAEOAD010000030.1, read on the forward strand.
GGATATGCCAGGGCTTCTAGCCACTGCAAACGAACCCCAGATCTATGTGTCACCGTGTGCATCTGTCTTACATGGGACCTGGAGAATCGAACCTGGGTCCTTAGGCTTCACAAGCATGCATGCACCTTAACCACTAAGCCATCTCTCCAGCCCTGTGTCTATCTTCTTCTACTACCCATTCTTTATTTCCTCCACCTTCAGCAAGCACCTCAGCAGGTCTTGGTTCTTTACCTGCAGAGGTGACCCATACCTTCATTCCTGAATGATCTGGGCCATTTAACACACTGCCTTGATTGAATTGTTGCAGTTGTCCATTGACTTTGATAATACCAAGAGGCGCCCTAAAGGATCTCCTGCACTCCAGAAATACTCTTCCTTGCCTCCATTGTGGAGGAGCAGTCCAAGTTCCCCCTGGCAGTCTGGGTTAAACACCCCTGCAAACACTGAAACTCCTTTCTCAGCCTGTTCACTTAGGGGCACCAGGAGCCCAAAGTGGCCAGGGGTAAATCTTAGCTTCCAGTACAATGGAATGTTTTTTGTGCCTCCTGGCAAAAGCATTCCCTGCTCTTGAACCATGACCTCTAGGCCAGCAGAGTGTAAGGTTGTGGGAACATGAAACAAAAATTTGGCTAATGGGTCACTTGGGGTGATGGTAAGCAGTACCATTCCCATTTCCACCCCTTGATTCCTGGACTCGTGAATCCGGCTATAGGAGAAACAGCACCATACACAGGATGCTGATTCAGAGCATATACAGCTTGCTGGAGGACACTCCCCCAGCCTTCCAAGCTACTGGTTGGCACTGTAACTATTTCTTTAAAAGGCCATTCCACCGTTTGATGCATGCGCCACTTTATGCATCTGGCTTTATGTGAATACTAGGGAACTGAATCCCAGGCTATTAGGCTTTGCAAGCAAATACCTTTTACCACTGAGCCACTGTTCTAGTTCTCTTTCTCTCTTTCTTTCAGCAGGGTCTTATGTAGCCCAGGCTTTGTTTGAATACACTGTGTCATTGAGGATGACCTTGATTCTCCTGCCTCTACCTTCCAAGTGCTGTGATTACAGGTGCGTGCCACCATGTCTGGATCTTTCTGTTTTTTTTTTTTAATGTTCATGTGTGTGTGTAGGTACACATGCATGTACATGTATTTGTAGAGGCCAGAGGAAAATATCTAGTGACAGAACACTACTCACTTTAAAAAAAAAAAAAAAAAAGATTTATTTTAATTTATTTATTAGAGAGAGAGAGAGAGAGAGAGAGAGAGAGAGGGAGAGAATGGGCACATCAGGGCCTCTAGCCACTGCATACAAACTCCAGACGCATGCGCCACCATGTGCATCTGATTTACATGGGACCTGGAGAATTGAAACTGGGTCCTTAGGCTTCGCAGGCATGTGCCTTAACTGCTAAGCCATTTCTCCAGCCCTATTTACCTTTTTTTGAGACAGGGTGTCTCATTGGCCTGTAGCTCATTAACTAGGCTAGGCTGGTTGGCCGGTGATCCCCAGGGATCTGCTTGACTCCACTTCCCCAGTGCTGGGATTTTAGATGCATACTGTGATTGCTGGCACAGGATGTGGGTTCTGGGGATCAAACAGGTCTTTGTGCTTGCAAGACAAGCGTTTTATTATCTGAGATATCTCTCCAGTCCCTCTTTCTCCTTTTTTTTTTTTTTTTTTTTTTTTTTGCTTGTAAAGGATATACATACATGAAACCTAGGCTTTGAGGGAATTCAAATAAGTACCAGAGTCTGTGCTTGTGTTATTCTAGAATCATTTGGTGGCAGGCAGAAGTACAGATGAGTATGTTGCATCTGTCACTGCAGAAAGGTCAACATCTGTCTGTCAACCATTTTCCCTTCCTTCCTTCCTCCTCCCTCCCTCCCTCCCTCCCTCCCTCCCCCCTCCCTCCCCTTCCCCCTCTCTCCCCCTCCCCCCTCTCTCCCCCTGCCTCCTTCCCTTCCTCCCTCCCTTCCTTCTCTTTCTTTCTCTCTCTCCCTCCTTCACTCCCCCTTCCTTCCTTCCTTCCTTCCTTCCTTCCTTCCTTCCTTCCTTCCTTCCTTCCTTCCTTCCTTCCTTCCTTCCTTCCTTCCTTCCTTCCTTTTAAAATTATTTTATTTTATTTTTGGAGAGAGACACAGAGAGAGACAGAGAGGGAGACAGAGATGGGCGCGCCAGCAGTCTCTCAGCTGCTGTGAACGAAATCCAGATGTGTGCACCCCCTTGTGGTCAAGTGCGGCATTGCGCCCTTGAATCACTGCATCTGGCTAAACGTGGGACCTGGAGATTGGAACCGGGGTCTTAGGCTTAGCAGGCAGGCGCCTTAACCGCTAAGCTATCTCTCCAGCCCCCTTTCTTTCTTTTTGAAGTAGGGTCTCATTCTAGCCCAGGCTGACCTGGAATTTACTATCTAGTTTAAGACTGGCCTCAAACTCACAGCAATCCTCCTACCTCAGCCTCCTAAGTGCTGGGATTAAAGGCATGTAACACCATGCCTGGCTCATTTTCTTTTTAACCCAGCTATGTTAGCACAGCAAAGGCACAGCTCAGGAGATTCCTATATATTATTACCTCATGGCTGCTTTAGTCAGGGTTATATTGAATATTAAACATCAGGTTTGACATGTATGTCAGCCCAAACAGTCCATATGTGGTAGTGGGATGTGTGTGTATGTGTGTGTGTGTGTTGACAGCTCTAATTATCCTGCTTCCTTCAGACAAAGGATAAGAGGGACCTCAAGGCAGGGCTTCCAGATGTGTCCATTTGTGGAGGTCCCTTGCTGAAAAGGGGAGGTGAGTTGACAGTATGAAAAGGCTGAATGCCGGTGGGCAGCCCCTGGGCACTCAGTTCTTGGAGCTGATGCTGCCTGGCTGCCGCTGGCCATCCTCTGGATTCTGCAGCAGGAGAGCAGGGATACCAAGGACTTGAATTCTAAAGATGGATAATCCATAGTATCAAAAACGACAGTTCAAATTGGTTGCAAATATAAAGATGTTTCATGACGGTGCTGGCACTGATGGTCTCACATAGCTTCATGCTCAAATAAAGAGGGCTAATAACCATCAACCTCTTGTCCAGTGCAGTGCAGTTTACCATAAATCATTATAAGAGGGCATTGTAAGGAGTAGAGAGGAAGACCATGGCCACAGGAAGATGGAATGGGACATTGTTTCAATGAGAGGATGTGGTATCACCTTACCTTCTCAACCCGCACGTTGCTCGGGTGGAAGGAAATCTTCCACTGATATGCTGGGGTTATTATAAGCGCCATTAATCATGGGAAAGAGAGCCAGGAGTGTGGCTCAGTGGCAGAGCACGTTTAAGGCCTTGACTTCCATCTCTAGACCAAGACGAAAGAAAGAAAAAACATGGGAAAGAACTGGAATACCATATCATTCTAAGAGAGAAATCAGGGCTGGAGACATGGCTTAGTGGTTAAGGTGTTTGCCTGCAAAGCCAAAGGATCCCAGTTTGATTCCCCAAGACCCACGTAAGCCAGATGCATAAGGGGATGAATGCATCTGGAGTTCATTTGCAGTGGCTGGAGGCCTTGGTGCACCCATTCTCTCTCTCTGCCTCTTTCTCTCTCACTCTCTCAAATAAATAAAATAAAATAAAATAAAATAAAATAAAATAAAATAAAATAAAAAAATGTTTAAAAAATCAGTTCATGTTCCCTCCTGCCCCAAGGCAGGGACTCACTGAGACCCTGGCTCACCTGGAACTCACTCTGCATTCCCAGGTTGGCCTCAAACTCATGCCGCTCCTCCTCCCTCTGCCCCTGAAGTGTTAGGACTAAAGGCCTGTGCCACCATGCCTGGCCTAGGAAAAAATTCAGGAAGCTATGTATACGCAATAATAACAAAGGCATTGATGGGGCATTTACTATGTGCTTGGTATTGTTCTAATACTTTACATCTAGTAACTCTCTTTTGAGGCAGGCTTTGCAATTACTTCATGATGAGGAAACTGGAGCCTGCAGTTTACAGAACCAGTCCCATATTACACAGCTTAAAGGGCACAGACAGGCCCTTCCAGGTTGAGGCTTTTTCCTCTTTGTTATTTTATTTTATTTTATTTTATTTTGTTTTGTTTTGTTATGTTATGTTATGTTTTATGTTATGTTATGTTATGTTATGTTATGTTATGTTATGTTATGTTATGTTATAGAGACAGAGAGAGAGAGAATGGATGCCCCAGTGGCCTCTCAGCTGCTGTGAACAAACTCCAGATGCATGTGCCCCCTTGTGGGCAGGTGCAGCATTGCGTGTTTGCATCACTTGTGTCTGGCTAAATGTGGGACCTGAGAATTGAGCAGGTGTTCTTAGGCTTAGCAGGCAGGTGCCTTAACCGCTAAGCCATCTCTCCAGCCCCTTTGTTATTTTTTGAAAAGCTTTATTTATTTATGAAAGGAGAGAGAGAGAGAGAGAGAGAGAGAGAGAGAGAGCCAGAGCATATCAGGACCTTTTGCTGCTGCAAAGGCACTCCAGGTACATGTGCCACCTTGTGGTTTAAGTGAGTTCTGGGGTATCAAACCTGGGCCAACAAGCTTTGCAAGCAAGCACCTTTAGCAGCTAAACCATCTCTCCAGCACTTCTCTTTGTTATTTATTTACGTTTGTGGTACTGTGGTTTGAACTCAGGGCTCTACCACTGAGGTACAGCCCCCATCCTTTTTTGTGTATGTATGTGTAATGTGCATGTGTATGTGTATGCATGTGCACAGGTGTGCTCATGAATGTGATGTCTTTCACTCTTCTTAATCTTTGAGACAGTATCTCTCACTGAACCTAGAGTTCAGTGATTTGGCTGGACTAGCTGGCCAGTGAGCCCCAGGGACTGCCTGTCTCTGCCCCCTGGCGCCGGATGTCTCTGTCTCTATAACATAACATAACATAACATAACATAACATAACATAACATAACATAACATAACATAACATAACATAACATAACTGCTCATATCACCACATCTGACATTTTATCTGGGGACTGGTGATCCAAACTGAGATCCTCAGGCTCTTACCACAAGCACTTTACCCACCTAGCCATCTTCCTGTTTGTTTTTGAGACTGGGCCTTGCTATGTAGTCCAGGCTGTCCTTGAACTTTCCGTTCTCCTGCCGTAGCATCCTGAGTTCTGGGACTCCAGGCATTCACTGTTACTCAACTTTTCTTGTTTATCTGAACTTCATCTGTGCCTTCTTCACAAATGGACTGGGTTCCCACTGAGAGGATAGCTCCTGCCAGACTATGGGCTGAGCCTTCCCCAGAAGCACTTAACCTCCTGCTCTGTAAGAAACCAGGAACACACCTCTCAGCAACAATGCTACAATGAGGGAGATGTCAAGGACTCTGAATGATGGAAGCTGGGGGCAGGAGGAAGTTCCAGTAAGCAGTGGTCTTGGACCTTATGGGAGGTTGCACCTGTGACCAGGGAAAGTGAGGGGCAGAAGGCACTGGTAAGTTGTGTCCTGCTGCAGACTGTGGGAACTGCCTTGGTGGAAAGGGTTCTAGGAGCGGGATGTCACCAAAATACCCGCAGTTCCCAACTCGGGCCAGCAGAGGGCGAGTGGGCTTATAAAATGGTATTCCCCCATTATGCAGACAGAAGGAAAGAAACCTCTGACGACCAAGGAAGGATCTTCAGGAAGCTCATGAAAGCACATGAGCTTTTTTTTTGGGGGGAGGGGTGCACAGAAACATCTCCCCAACACCTACTTCCAGGCCCCATCCTCAGAGGGCAAATACGTATAGGAAGAGAAGGAGGAAGGGGGCATGAGAAGAAGGGAGGAAGGTAGGGACAAAGGAAGGAAGCGCTGGGCTACGGGGCCAACCTCACAAAAGGCTCAACTCACAAAAGGCACCCAATAAGACACTGTTTGAAAAAGAGTGCATGGCTTTAGGAAGGGAGAATCCTGGAGCTTTTCCTCCGAACCTTTCAGGCTGCCGATTTCTGGCTGGGAAGGGGAAGTGGTGGGAGTGTCCAGGAAGAAGAGAAATAAAAAGAGAGCAGAGCAGGGTGGTAAAGACGGTGGAAGAATGGTACCATGGGTTTCAAGTTGTGAGATTTTGGAGAGATTGCATAACTTTTGAGCTTCCATTTCCACATCTGTAAAATGAAAGTTCGCTTTATCTACTTCTGTGGTCAGATGGGAGAGTAGGTGTGATCCTGTAACAATGCTCCCTCATCTGGGAAGTCTGTAGGAAACGAGGGGCCATCATCATTGTCACTCTCTTTTCATTGGGGTGGGGAGGGCAGAATCAATGGTTTTGCTTGGGTGATGGCTCAGTGGTTATGAGCATTTGCCTCTTAAATATGAGGGCACGAGGCCATCTGAGTTCATTTCCCTCAAGTCAAAAGCTGGGTGTGGTCGTGCACATTTGCAACCCCAGTCTGGGGTGGGGGTGAACACCAAAAAAAAAAAAAAAAATCACTGGGACTGATTGCCTACCCAAAATGGCAGATCTGGGTTGAGGGAGAGACTTTGTCTCAAGAAAGTAGTAAGTGGTGGAGTCATATAAAACGGAGGATATAAAAGAACTCAAAGTTCTGGCCACTGCAAAATCATGCATGGCACTTGTGTCTGCACACACACATGTGCATACACCACACTATAATACTCTACACACACACACACACACACACACACACACACACACACACAAATCAAGGGTTGAACCAACAGAAAGAGAGAGGGAGGAAGACAGAAGTACTCACTGGGATGATCTGCCCATCTCCTCCCTCCTTCCTCTTGTTAAACATCGTGGGGAACCTGGATGGAACCTTGAGTTTTTTTTTTTTTAATTCTATTTTAGTTTTGTTTATTTATTTATTTGAGAGAAAGAAAGAGAGGCAGATGTATGTATGTGTGTGTATGTGTGTGTGAGAGAGAGGGAGAGGAAGAGAGAATGGGCATGCCAGGCCCTACCAGCCACTGCAAACGAATTCCAGATGCATGTGCCACTTTCTATATTTGGCTTACGTGGTTCCTGGGGAATCGAACCTGGGTCCTTTGGCTTTGCAGGCAAATGCCTTAATTGCTAAGCCATTTCTCCAGCCTTGAACCTTGAGTTTTCAGATGAGAGGACTCATTCACGACTCTGAAAGCACTGGTGGAGCCTCAGTTTCCACTGTTTCAGCAGAGTCCCTGTCCTGTGTGTCTTGGTACTCTGTCTTCATGACTCCAGAAATGACACATTGTTGTGATGACAATTTTACATTTTGTCCTCTAAGTGATCTGGGGCAAGTTCAGAGACAGAGTTAATTTTTCTCCATTTTAGAGACAGGAAGTGAAGGGTGAGTGCAACCAAGTACTGCCAAGGTGACTTAGTAGTGAGGGGGTCAGTACAGCCTCTTTTTAAACACAGAGATCTTGTTTGTTGAATAAGTGAGTCAACTGTGTGCAGCAGGAAGCATCCTGTTCTCGTGGGATGGGCTCAGCACCCTGTGCTCAAAGTCATGAAGGGTTCTTATCCTGACTGGCTTCAAACTCAAGATCCTCCTGACTCCAGCGCTGGGATTACAGGTGTGCACCAATTCACCTGCCCCTAATCTTTAAAAAGTTTTTTTTTCTTTTTCTTTTTGAGGTAGGGTCTTGCTCTAGCTCAGGCTGACCTGGAATTCACTCTGTGTTCTCAGGGTAGCCTCCAACTCACAGCAATCCTCCTACCTCTGCCTCCCGAGTGCTGGGATTAAAGGCAAGTACCACCACTCCTGGTTTTTAAAAAGATTTTTAAAATTTATTTTTGAGGAAAGAAAGGGAGAGGGAGAGAGAGAGAGATAGGGAAAGAAAGAATATGGGTGCTCCAGGGACTCTTGCTGCTGCAAATGAACTCCAGATCTATTGTGCATCTGGTTTTCTGTGGATACTGGGGAATGGAACTTTTTCAAGGAAGTGCCTTTAACCACTGAGCTATCTCCTCAGCCTCTAATTTGTTGTTAAAAGTTTGTCTATAGCCTCCTAGATAAAAATCAACAGAGAAAGGAGGAAGAAAAGGAAGAAAGGAAGGAAGGAAGAAAGAAAAGAAGGAAGGATGGGGAGAATCAGTGAAGAGAGAATAAAATAAAATAAGGAGAAAGTGTAGGAGAAGCAGAGAATGAATGAGGAGAGACTGGGAGTATGGCACAGGAGGCCTGGGGTGGGGCTGGGTTTATTATCAGGGCAGGGCAGCAGCTAGTGTTCTGAGAGCTCATGCTCACCAGGGCCAAAGGCTGAGCATGGATTGGCTTCATAGCTACTCATAGTCTGCCTCCAGATGGCACCATAGTCTCCCTTCTAGGCCACCCTCCCAGTCCCTTCAGCATGCCAAGTAGCCAGGCCAAAGCAATGCTTGGGCTTCTGAGGTCTTCTGCTTTTCTGCACAGCTGTGAGCAAAGGTGCAGGCTGCCTGCCTTTGTTCTGAATGATCCTGCCTAGGATATTTGCACAACAAAGAGCTTTAGAAGCAAAGCTGCCTGTGGGTCTCACTCCTGTAATTCCAGCACTTGAGAGGTGAGACTGAGCTATATAATGAGCTTCAGGCTAGCCTGGCTATAATGTGAGACCGGATCTCAAACACAACCCCAAAACTGGGACCAGGGAGATGGCTTAGCAGTTAAAGGTGCTTGCTTGTAAAGCCTAGAGGCCCAGGTTCAGTTTTCAATACCCATGTAAAGCCTGGTGCAAGTGGCACATGGATCTGGCATTCACTTACCGTGGCAAGAGAGCCTAGTGTGTGCACACATGTGCACACTGATATGCACACATGTGTAAGTAAACAAAAGTTTACAAAAGAAAACCATGAAGAGTTGTTGCAGTCAAATTTGCATTGCTGGCAGAAATCACCCGACTAAGAGCAGCTTGTGGGAAAAAAGAGGTTTATTTTGGCTGACAGGCTCAAGGGCGAAGCTCCATGATGGCAGGAAAAACAATGGCATGACCAGAGGGTGGACATCAACCTCTGGTAAACCTAAGGTGGACAACAGCAACCGGAGAGTATGCCAAACACTGACAAGGGGAAGCTGGCTATAATACCCATAAGCCCGCCCCCAACAACGCTGTACCTCCAGGAGGCTTTAATTTCCAATTGCTGTCAGCTGGGGAGACTAGCATTCAGAACACTTAAGTTTATAGGGGACACCTGAATCAAACCACCACAAGAGTCTTCAAAGTGAATGGCCCTCTTGGAGCAAAGGGCAGTCGTGGAGATCGGCCATCATGAGGCTGTGCTCCCCTGGGCTCATGGCTCTGTGGCAGGAGTTGGCATTGTGCATGGATTCTATGATGTGTTAAACTTTGTTCTTAGAAGCAAAAGGAAGCAGTAGAACCCGGCAGGTAAGATCTTTTTTAAAAAGGAGGGAGACTGAGGGGCTTCTTTTGGTTAACACTGAGCAGAGACACAGAAACAACCACGGATGTGAGATCTGAATTTGCTGGAAACTCCCGCAGGGCAGGTGGCGCACCTGCATGTGACCACTCTCAGGATGTGGCAGATTCCCCTTGATAAGAGAACTGGGTTACACTCACTACTGGACAGTGGAGGGAGGCTGGCTTTCTGATCCATTACACAGATAAATTAATCCCAGAGAGCCTGTCAAAGGTCATGTGGAGGTACAGTGGGATTTAAGCCACCTGGCCTAGAAATAGCTGGGGAGGATTTGTGCTCTAAAAGTACAGTGCCTGTCCTCTGAGTCCTCCAGGCTGCCCTGGATTCTGCCTTCCTCAAGGCCAGACAAGTTCACTTCACCCTCTCTCTTCATCTGTGAGCTGCCTGGATCCTAGGAGATTTCCTTCTTGGGCTTCAGCAACCCAGAGGGGATTTCTTAGCTTGTCACTCAGATACTGTACTTGAGCCTAGTGAATGCAGCCTGCCCCCTACCAAGCCTCAGACCCTTTAGCAGGGGAGCTCCATGTCTTGAGAGGAAGGAGGGAGTAGCTTCCCTTAGCAGAAAGCCCATGAAAGCACATGGGGAAGCCAATGAGGAACATAGGCTACCTGGCACCCAAAGTGCATCCTGGGCTACCCCAGGATACTAGGGCAGGCTAGGTCAGCAGTAATGGAGGCGGTGGGTCAGGGGAAGGAAACACCCCTCATTGCATAGAGGGACTCCAACCTCTATGTAGCAGTCAGCAATAGAGAGGGGAGAGAGTCAGAGAGCTAGAGAGGAGAGGGAGAGAAGACATTTGAAGGCTTCCATTTAATTCAGTAGTGACCTTCAGTTCAATAGACAAGATAGTTGATTTTATTCAGTCTGAGAGAAGAAACAAAACAAAAAAAAATTACTTTGAATTACTAAAAATCTCTTCTGCCACCCTGATACTTTTCAAAACTTTTTTTGTTGTTGTTGTTGTTGTTTTTTTGAGGTAGGGTCTCACTCTAGCTCAGGCTGACCTGGAATTCTCTATGTAGTCTCAGGGGCCTCGAACTCTCAGCGATCCTCCTACCTCTGTCTCCCGAATTCTGGGATTAAAGGTGTGCACTACCACACCCAGCCCCTTGCTTTTTTCGTATCTTAAGTGGCCCTTTGTCTAGTGTGTGTGTGTGTGTGTGTGTGTGTGAAGGTGGCCTGGTGTGGAGAAAAGAGAGCAAACATTCAGCAAACATTTCCCCTCCCACAAGATCCCTGAAAACCAATCATCACCAGAAGCCAGAGTGGGCGAAATTCATTAACAGAGTTGCTTTGCCTAATTCAGTCATTGGCAGTAGCAAATGAAGCCTGCTTGCTTCCCTCATGGTGTGAGGAAACAAGGATGAATCCCACAGCGTTTCCCTGAGATGATAATTCACACCAGAAGCAATACATTTCCCATTCATTTGTTCTTGCTTGCAGGTTCAGCTAGCCAGGAGAGGAATGTCCTTGGAGTGCCGCCTTTGTCCTGTCATGGATGTGCTCATATGCAGGTCGAGCTCGGTGGCCTTGTGAGAACAAGGGCTTGGGCAGCACCAGCAGCTGAGCCCTGTTCTGCACAGCCTCCTCAGTGGGCACCTCTGTCCTCGGGTAGAAATCCTTCTACCAACAACAGTAACAATAACAATAAAAATCAATATGTTGGGCTGGAGAGATGGCATAGTGGTTAAGGCACCTGTCTGCCAAGCCTAAGAACGCCTGTTTGAATCTCCAAGTCCCATGTTTAGCCAGATTGAAGTGACACAAGCATGCAATGTTGCACTTGCCCACAAGGGGGCGCACATGTGTGGAGTTCGCTTGAAGTGGCTGAGAGGCTGCTGGTACACCCATTCTTTCTCTCTCTCTTTCTATCTCTCTCAAATTAAAAAAAAAATCAATATGTTCCCCCACAAAGACTGGTGCATCCATGACCCCCACATTGAGTACTGGTAACCCCACTGAGGAGGGTCTTCACTGTGATAGGGAGAGGAACATAAGAGTACAATCTAATGGGAATCTGATCACTAGGCAATATATTTGTACAATAAAGTTCTCAATTCATAAAAAAGCAACATGTTAGTATTTGTGGAGTACTTATAGCCTCCAGTCCTTATACATATACCATCTTATCAATAACTCACAGTGTTTCTGAAGTAGATGCTAACATCACCTTAATTCCATGGCAAGGAAATGGCCCAGAGAGGCATAGCAGAACCAGTTGGAGTCACTTCCCCAGTGAGTCCCCCTTTCTGGGAATGCTTGACCTGGGCACAGGATAGCCCTTGTGGCTCTGCCTTTGTCACATGACATGAAGTATTTCTCTTGCTGAAATTGATTGAGTTAAGAATGGGCTATCAAGCAGCTTGACCAAAGGCTTTGTCCTGGACTTGTCCAGCAAGGACTAAGGCAAAAGAAGCAGCATTCTACGGCAGCCCTATTCATCCCAGGTGAGGGAAGAAAGGCCACAGCAGGGCGGCACATGTAGGGCCAGGGCCAGGGCCGAGGGGATAGGCAGATCTTGTCTTATTTGAACCTTTCATTCTAGTTGCTCTGGAAACACATGCTGGGTTGGGAAAGACCCAGGATTCTTTCAATAAGCTCCCCTTTCATGAGCTGATTGGATTCAGGAGTCTATCTTGAAACCATGAGTCCCTAGGACTTGGATGGGTTTCTCAAAAACAATGTGATGTGGCAGGGACTGGAATTTTCTGTCTTCTTTTCATACCTTCGGTGCCCTCCAGGGCTTCTCCTTCTCTTAGGTATGTCTGGGGAACAGGAGAGAGTGGGGTAGTCCTCTAGTTCCTTTTTTGAAATCTTTGTGTGTGTGTGTGTATGACATGTGTATGTATCTCTGTGTGTACATGTTTGTGTGTATGCATACACATGCCACCACACATATGTGGAGGTTAGAGGACAATTTCCAGTGTTTGTCCTCGTTTTCTTTTTTTAAATCTTAAAAGAAAAAAATTTTTTTTAGACAGAATTGGCCTGCCAGGGCCTCAGCCACTGAAATCAAACTTCAGATGCTTGTGCCACCTAGTGGGCATGTATGACCTTGTACTTGCCTCACCTTTGTGTGTCTGGCTTATGTGGGACCTGGAGAGTCAAACATGGGTTCTTTGGCTTTGCAGGCAAGTGCCTTAACTGCTAAGTCATCTCTCCAGCCCTTGTTCTCATTTTCGACCTTACCTCAAGGATTCTACTGTAGGAGCACTGGGATTACAGATGCTTACCTTTACTTCTGGCTTTATGTGGGTTCTGGGATCCAAAGTCAGGTTGTCACATTTGTGTGGCAAGCACTTTATCCACTGAGCCCTCTACCCAGCCCAGTTCTCTAGTTCTTGATGTCTCCCTGGAACTGGGGCCTGCTGGCTCCTTGTCTTGCAGAGTACACCAGTGAGGCACAATGGCATTGAAGGCTGAGTTCTCAAATCACTGTACTAGTATGACACAAGGCTCATACATGCCACTCCTGTACTCTGGGTAGGGCTGACAGCACTGGCCATTTGGGGCATTGAAGCTTTTTGTTGTTGAGACAAAGCCTTGCATTCATAATCGGCATGTTAGATAGAGCCTCTCAATGAAGCTTTGAGTTTCTGATGGAGAGGAACCCGTGGGGAGACTGGAGGAATAAAGGAGGAGAAAGTGTCCATGAAGACGTCTGTTCTGTGTCCTGGGCCCTAGCCCCGGGACTCTGAGTGCCCCCAGAGGCTCTCAGACCATGAACCAGCATGGAGAGGCCCTGTGACTTCTCCCAACCTACCTATGGCTCCTCTGAGTGGTCAGAAGCCACTTCTCAGGACTCCTGCCTCCTCTCCATCCCCTTAGACACTTGTGGAAAGATGGTCACCAGCTCCCACTATGCCCAAGATCTGCATCCAGCCTCCTGTGGGGACAGCAGTGTGTAAGGTGTCATGGTCAGTGTACAGGGGCTGAGACTGGACTGTCTCATGCAGGCCCAGCTCTGCCACCTGTTGGCTGAGACCTTTGGGTATGTTCTTTGACCTCTGCCTGCTTTGGGATTGCTGGATAGTCACAAACAAGATGGTAATAATGACACTAACTATATTAAGAACTGACGTTAGAACTAAAGACCAAAGTGTAGGGCAACATTCAGTGGATTCAATAAATACCTTTTGGTTCAGATGGGAAGCAGGTAAAAAGATTGCAAAGTGATTTGCCCAAGGTCATGTTTTTTTAAAATTCACTTTATTTATTCTTTAACTTTTTATTGACAATCTCCACACATATGCCCTGATCATAATCCCCTCCCACCACCCTTCTTTGGTCCCCCTCTCCTGTTCCCTCTCCACTGAAGTTCTTCCTCTTTTCAATTAGTCCCTCTTCTATTTTGATGTCATCATTTTTTTCTTTTTGCCCTCATATTATTTATGCAGGCCTCAGGTAGGACAGCCACTGTGAGGTCATGAATACAATACAATGGCTGATTTGTGTTTGCAGACAGCATTCCAAAGTACTTCTTTCCCCATCCTCTGGCTCTTACGTTCTTTCTACCACCTTGTTTGTCCACAATGTTCCCTGACCCCAAGGTTCCCCGTGTCTCAGTCTAGTACAGGATGACCTGGAACTCACTCTGTAGTTGTATGCTGATCTTGAACTCATGGAGATCCTACTACCTCAGCCTCTTGAGTGCCACCACGTGAGGTTCCAAGGTCACTTATTTATTTATTTTAAAGATTTTATTTTATTTATTTTTATTAGAGACAGAGAGAGGGAGAGAGAGAGAGAAAGTGAGAATGGGCATTCCAGGGCCTTTAGCCACTGCAAACAAATTCCCGATGCATGCGCCACCATGTGCATCTAGCTTACATGGGACCTGGAGAATCGAACGGGGGTCCTTAGGCTTTACAGGCATGTGCCTTAACCGCTAAGCCATCTCTCCAGCCCCACTTTTTAAAAAAAGATTTTATTTTTATTTATTTATTTATTAGAGATGGACAGAGGGGTAAAGACAGGGAGGGAGAGTAAGAGTTGGCAGGGTCGGGATAGAGTCCGGAAGTCACTTCACGGGAGCCAATCCTTAGAAATACTTCACTCCTTACCTAGCACCCTTCCCTTCCTGTGGCAGCTGTTAATATAAAAACCTGTCTAGGGCATCCTACCAGCCCCAATGGGTGTTCAGTAAAGAAGCTGGCCTGAGTCAAGGGAGCAGAGTCGTCTCTAGTCTTCCTAGGAGTAAATCAGTGGCCTGATTCCTAGGTCCTGGTCCAATCATGTTGTGACTTGAAAGTGACCTTGGGGCTGGAGAGATGGCTTAGCGGTTAAGGCATATTCCTGCAAAGCCTAAGGACCCGGGTTCGATTCTCCAGGTCCCACGTCAGTCAGATGCACAAGGGGGCACATGCATCTGGAGTTCATTTGCAGTGGCTAGAGGCCCTAGAGTGCCAACTCTTACTTCCATTCAGGACATCCTCAGAAAGAAGTAGTAGGAGTTTGGCACATGATACAAGCTTGTAGTAGCAGCACTCAGGAAGCTGAAGTAGAAGAACCACCAGTTTGAGGCTGTATTGGATTACAGAGCAAAAGAAACAGAAAATACATATCAGCCCTTATCTTCCACCACATTTTTTTTCCCGAGGTTGGGCCTCACTCTAGCTCAGGCTGACCTGGAATTCACTAAATAGTCTCAGGGTGGCCTCAAAATCATGGTGATCCTCCTACCTCTACCTCCCAAGTGCTGAGATTAAAGGCATGCATCACCATGCCTAGCTCCCACCATTTTTCATTTTTTTTTTTTTTTTTTTTTAGGCAAGGCCAAGATGGGCCTTTTTTTTTCTTTTTTTATGTGAGAGGGTAAGAGTGAGAGCAAGTGTGTGTGTGTGTGTGTGTGTGTGTGTGTGTGAGAGAGAGAGAGAGAGAGAGAGAGAGAGAGAAAATTGGCATGCCAGAGCCTCCAGCCACTGTAATTGAACTTCAGAATCATGTGCCACCTTGTGCACATATGTGACCTTGTGCACTTGTGTCATCTTGTGCGTCTGACTTACATGGGATCTGAAGAGTCAAACATGGGTCCTTAGGCTTCACAGGCAAGTGCCTTAACTGCTAAGCCATCTCTCCAGTGCCCACCTCATTTTTGAGTCAAGGTTTCTCATTTACTGCTTTGTTTGTAGGCATCTGGAAAATTCTATCTCTCCCTCCCTTCTCATTGTAGGCACACTGGGACTAAAGCCTGCTGCAGCTTCTGTTTTTATTTTATTTTATTTTATTTTATTTTATTTTATTTTATTTTATTTTATTTTATTTTATTTTATTTTATTAGCAACAGACAGACATAGAGAGAAAGAGGGAGAGAGAGAGAGAGAGAAAGAGAGAGAGAGAGAATGGACGTACCAGGGCCTCCAGCCAATGCAAACGAACTCTATATTCATGCACCACCTTGTGCATCTGGCTTATGTGGGCACTGGAGAATTGAGCCTCGAACCAGTGTCCTTAGGCTTCACAAGCAAGCGTTTAACTGCTAAGCCATCTCTTCAGCCCTGTTTTTTATTTTTTTATTTTTTATGAGAGAGAGTGAGAGAGCAAGAGAAAACTGGTGCCCCAGGGCCTCTAGCCACTGCAATCAAACTCAGATGTGTGGGCATGTACAACCTTGTGCTTGTTTCACTTTGTGCGTCTGACTTACAGGAGATCTGGAGAGTTGAACATGGGTCCTTAGGCTTACAGGCAAGTGTCTTAACTGTTAAGCCATCTTTCCCACTCTTTTTTTAAAAATTTATTTATTTATTTATTTATTTATTTATTTATTTATTTATTTGGAGAGAGGGAGAGAGAGAGAGAAAGAGAGAGAAGGAGCATGGGTGCCCCAGGGCCACCTGCCACTTTGTGCATATGGCTTTATGTGGGTACTGGGGAACTGAACCTGGTCTGTCAAGGTTTGCAAGTAAGCACCTTTAATGGCTGAGCCATCTCCCAGCTCCATTTTTTTTTTAAAATAGGGGTTCTGGGGATCTGAACTCATGTACTTATTGTGTAACAAACACTTTATCCACAGAGATGTCTTCCCTCCCACATTCTTCTCCTCCTCCTTCTTTTTTGTTGTTGTTGTTTTTGAGGTAGGGTCTTGGACTAGCCCAGGCAGACCTAGAATTCACTATGTAGCCAGGGTGACCTCAAACTCATGGCAATCCTTCTACTTCTGCCTCCCGAGTGCTGGCACTGAAGGCATGCACCACCAAGCCTGGCCCACATTCTTTTTAAAATATTTTATTTATTTATTTATTTGAGAGAGAGAGAGAAAGAAAGAGAAAGAGGAAGAGAGAGAGAGTGAGAGAGAGAGAGAGAGGATGGGCATGCCAGGGCCTGTAGCTATTGCAAACGAACTCCAGATGCATGTGCCACCTTGTGCATCTGGCTTATGTGGGTACCGGGGAATCAAACCTGAGTCCTTAGGCTTTGCAGGCAAGCACTTTAACTGCTAGGCCATCTCTCCAGCCCCACATTCTTTTTTTATTTAACTTACTGAAGTGGGGCCATCGTCCTTCTGGATCCAGTTCTTATGGGCATGGTCTGCCTCTGCTATTGGTGTCTCCTTCCTGATGCTTTCACAGTGAGCCCATCCCTCTGAGACCAACCTGTCTTTAGTGTGCTCACTGTTTACACTTGGAGTGTGGCTGGTCTTGTTGATGATGGGGCGCACTTGCCTCTGCAGAGTTACCAGTGCAGAACTCCTCTGCTCTGAGGTTAATTTCATTGTTTAACTTTTGGAAAATGTCCTTCCTTCTTATTCTAAAATCTCTGGGTCACTCTGTGTCTCCCCAAGAGCCCTCCCTTACCTACACAAGGATTACAGGGGTGAATAGCACAGGACCCTGTTTTCCTCCCAGCTGGGAGGCAGCAATATTTTGAATCTGTGCTGAGGTCTTCTCCTGGCGCTCCCTCTGTGCCTTGCAGCTTGCATCCAAGAATGCAGACTGCCACAGGAAGCAGATGAATCAGAGGGACCTTTGCAAACACTACTGATATCCTTGAGACTCTCAGCTGGGCTGTCCTGGGATACAGGAGCCTCCAGGTTTACCTTTCTCTTGAGGGCCTCCACAACCATCCCCAGTGTTGTCTATTCACAGGTGTCCTTGCTGAGTCATGTGGGGTCCAGGATTTTGTGGTATCTCTGGGTAATGTAGGTCCACTTGCCTTGACTCCAGCCTATGCTCAGCATTGAGGTGCTAAGGGATGAAAATGGGGTTAGTAATAGCTCTTTAGGAGGTTTTTTTTTAAAAACTTATTTTTTTTTAATTTGAGAGAGAGAGAATGGGTGCACCAGCGGCCTCTCAGCAGCTGTGAACAAACTCCAGATGCATGTACCCCCTTGTGTGCATGTGCAACATTATGCACTTGCGTCACTTTTGCATCTGGATAAACGTGGAACTTGGAGAATCAAAGGGGCATTCTTAGGCTTCGCAGGCAGGCGCCTTAACTGCTAAGCCATCTCTCCAGCCCTTAACTTATTTTTATTTGAGAGAGAGAAAGAGAGTGAGAGAGCACACCAGAGCCTTACAAGCCACTGCAAATGAACTCCAGAAGCATATACCACCTTGTACATCTTGCTTACATGGGTCATGGGGAATCAACCTGGGTCCTTTAGCTTTGTAGGCAAGTGTCTTAACCCTAAGTCATCTCTCAAGCCTGAGGGTGTTTTTAAAATAATATTTTTATTTATTTATTTGCAAGCAGAGAGAGAGAGGGAGAGAGAGAGAGATAAAGAGGAGACAGAGAGAATGGGTGCACCAAGGCCTCCAGTTGCTGCAAACAAACTCCAGATGTATGTGCCACTTTGTGCATGTGGCTTTACATGAGTAGTGGGGAATGGAACCTGGGCCATTAGGCCTTGCAGGCAAATGCTTAACTGCTGAGCCATATCTCCAGCCCTAGGAGGGTGGTTTTGATGAGTTAGTAAAGGGATGGCTACTGAATGGTTCAAGTCCACCAGAAATGGTTATGCTAAGGTATTTATTGGAGCTTCCAGAATCTTTAAAAAAATATTTATTTAACTTATTTATGAGAGAGAGGGGGAGGGAGGGAGGGAGGGAAAGAGAGAGAAAGAGAGAGAGAATGGGTACACCAGGTCCTCCTGCTACTGCAAACAAACTCCAGACACATGTGCTATCTACTCTAGACATTAAGAGGAAGCTGCAAAAGACCTTGAGACCATACACACTCCTAAGTTAACATTTAAATTTGGCTTAGGGTTTTTAGCAACAGGAATAAAATATAGTCCAAGTGGCCCAGAAGAAATGATGATAGACACAAGAATAAGCCTGTTTGATCACCTTATCCCTGGGAAACCATACATTTCCCCAGGCAGACTACAGAAAACAATTTTTACAGGGGCCATGCTTGACTGCGTGGGAAAACCAGGGCCCTGAAAAAGCAGGTAACTCAAAGGAAAGGAAAGAAACAGAAAATAAGAGCAGTAAAATGAATGTTTTTAGCACAAACCTCAGTGGGGTTCTAAGAAATAGGGCTTTGCCCCCTCATTATAAGGCACGATGTTCTGCCCTCTGGAGGAAGGGTGTGCCTTCAACCCCAGTGATGGCTGCCTTTCAAGACTGAGTTGTCTGAAGATCCCTAGTAAAGTCCCACTCCAGCAACTTCAGATGACTATCAGGTGCCACAGGTGACTCTTGACATGATAGGTAGAAAGGTTAATTTTTGAGCTGGGCGTGGTGGCGCACGCCTTTAATCCCAGCACCCGGGAGGCAGAGGTAGGAGGATTGCCATGAGTTTGAGGCCACCCTGAGACTACATAGTGAATTCCAGGTCAGCCTGGACTAGAGTGAAACCCTATCTCGAAAAACCAAAAAAGAAAAAATAAAAGGTTAATTTTCTTTCATTAGGGGAGTTGTAGTCTCTGTCTTAACCATTAACTAGGGTTCCTTTCTGAATAGATTTCTGTAGTAACCCATATGATGATAATTCCCCAAAGCTAAAGAAGCTGTCTGAATGGGCATCAGAGAGAAATTCCCGATTGTAAACCAGGGATGCGGGGAGGGCAGAATATTGTGAGCCTTCTTCACCTGAAGGTCAGAGCTAGACTGTCTAACTTGGATAGTCAGGGTACCTACAAACTGTACCAGCTCCCAGTAATGCTCTAAGGGTGTGGACAGGGCTCTGAAACCTCCTTCCCAAAAGTCAGTTCAACTTCATCTCATACAAAAATGCAGAAGAAACAGATTATTCAACATGGATATGGCGAGTAGAGTCAATAAGATTCTGTCAAAAACATTAGAGAAGCCGGGTGTGGTGGCGCACACCTTTAATCCCAGCACTCGGGAGGCAGAGGTAGGAGGATCGTTGTGAGTTCAAGGTCCCCCTGAAATTACATAGTGAATTAGAGCGAGACCCTACCTTGAAAAACCACCAAACACACACACACACACACACACACACACACACACACACACACACACATATTAGAGACAAGCCGGGCGTGGTGGCGGATGCCTTTAGTCCCAGCACTCAGGAGACAGAGAGTTCGAGGCTACCCTGAGACTACATGATGAATTCCAGGTCAGCCTGAGCTAGAATGAGACCCTTCCTCGGAAAACCAAAACAAACGAACAACAACAAAAACAAAAAACATTAGAGACAAAATTCGAGAGAGTGAGTGTTGGAGATTTAAACCAGTGAGATGACTTCTTTTGGGATATAAAGCTAGCGACTTTCTCTTAGGTTGGCTGCAACAAAGCACATTACCAAAACCTTGTTTCTTGGGGATCTTGGGCAGAGATGAGTTTTGCAGTTGGTGGCACACTAATGTCAGTTAAGGTTGGGCACTTGCCACATGCAGATAGGGCATGACTTGTAGGGGCCGTTCATCCGAAAGGCATCAGTGCTCATCTAAGGCTGGAGGTACCTGTCATCCTAAAGTTTAGTCATGGAGGGAGATGCCCTGAAGAACTCTGACTCCTATAGTACAGCCCCTAAGATCGCCCAGAAGGATGCCTCATGGGAACACTTGCGTATCTAAGGACTTCAAACCTTCTAGATCTCCTTTTGCCCTCCCTCCCTTCCTCTCTTCCTTCCTTTATTCTAAATCTATGTTCCAAGGCTCTTGGCCACTCATATTTGTCTCCATAATAAGCTCTTATTCCCTTTGAGGTGAGAACTGTGTTTTGCATGCCCTGAACATGGGGCCATGGGAACATGTACTTTCTCCAAAGGAGGAATCACCTGGACTGGCACAAAGTACTAGCATGGACCCCTTATGCCCAACTGTCCCATGTTGTCTCCTCAGGTGGATGTTGGTGAGTTCTTTCTGGAGCTTGGACCTTCCCTGGTTTGGTCAATGATCCATTGGCTCATTCTGAGCTGGCTATTAGTATCCTGTTTGTTTGGGTATATATATAATATGTAATATATATGTATAGGTGTATGTATATAAACATACATATATATTTGTCTCAGAGCCATTTCTTGATATTTAAAATATTCTGATTTAACTTATTTGTTTGTTGCAGGTGGGGGCACGCCAGGGTCTTTTGCCACCAGATAATTGAGCTACTTTTTGCATTCAGATTTTATGTGGCAGCTGGAGAATTGAACCTGGACTATTAGACTTTGCAAGCAAATGTCTTTAACTGGTGAACCATCTTCCCAGCTCCCCATTCCCCAGCTTATATTTTTCTTAATTGGCAAAGACTTACCTTAAACCTTCCCAAATAACCCCATTTGGGGGTACTACTTCTATTTTAAATCCAAGTTCTTAGATAAACTTCCTTCTATAGTTGGAATATTATGTTTCTATTGACATGAAAAAAATCTCAGCTGGGCATGGTGGTGCATGCCTTTAATCCCAGCACTTGGGAGGCAGAGGTAGGAGGATAACTGTGAGTTCGAGGCCACCCTGAGACTACATTGTGAATTCCAGGTCAGCCTGGGCTACAGCAAGACCCTACCTCGACAAAACAAAGAAACAAAAACAAACAACAACAACAATAAGAACAATAATAACAACAAAAAAACTCTCAAGAGCCAACAAATTAAAGGCTCTAAAGTCTAAAGCCTAAAACAAACACAAACTTCTGGCTACTATAATGTAACTTTAACTTCAACTCTTATTAGGAATGCCTAAAGATTTTGGGTTTAACTCTTCTCATCCAAATCATACAAAAATCTCTAATGACAATAACTGTGGTATTTTTATAATTTAAGAGCTTGTTTCTTGATGAAATAAATATTAAGATATCCTATAGTACAGTTAGCCTGAATTAAAAATCAAATAATATTCATATTTTGATGAAATGAAATGTACAATATTATAAAGTGATTCCTATTCAAGTCCCATCTTATTTTTTGATCATAGAATAAGATTTGAGGGGCTGGAGAGATGGTTCAGTGGTTAAAGGTGCTTGCTTGCAAAGCATACTGGCCTGGGTTCAATTCCCTAGTACCCACACGAAGCCAGATGTACCAAGTGGTGCATGTGTCTGGAGTTCATTTGCAGTAGCTAGAGGCCCTAGTGTGCCCATTTGCTTTCTTTCTTTTTCTCTCTTGACTTGCAAATAAACTTTTTTAAACAAATGTAAGATTTAGTTAAACTCAAAAAAACCATCTAAGATTTCTAACAGGTCTGACCTATCTCCATCCCTATCACTGATAATATTTGTATATTAAAGAAGACAATTTTGTTAAAAAGTTTTAAAAATAATACTAGATTGCTATAATTTCACCTATAATGTGATGTTCCATTTACTTCCCCTAAGTGAAATCTGGTAAATATGGAGATAATATAACAGATCAAATTAGATATTAAAGACCTAAAGTTTCCTAAAATTAGAACAAGCCATTCCAGGGCTGGGGAGAGGGATTAGCAGTTAAAAGTGCCTGTTTGCAAAGCCTAAAGGCCTGGGTTCAATTCCTCAGTGCTCACGTGAAGCCAGATACACAAAGTGGCCAGTCAATCTGGAGTTCATTTGCAGTAGCAAGAGGCCCTGCTGCACCCATTCTCTGTCTCTCTTTCTCTGTCCTTTTCCCTCTTTGTCAAATAAATAAATAAATAAATAAATAAATAAATAAATAAATAAATAAATATTTTTTAAAAGAACTAGCTACTCCACATGAGGTTATAGGTTATGGAATCACACTGTCCACTAGAAAAACTAAAATTAGGACTGGAGAGATGGCTTAGCTGTTAAGGCCCTTGCCTGTGAAACCTAAGGACCCAGGTTTAATTCCCAAGGACCCACATAAGCTAGATGCACAAGGTGGCACATGCATCTGGAGTTTGTTTGCAGTGGCTGGAGGCCCTGGTGTGCCCATTCTCTCTCTCTATAAAATAAATAAATAAACAAACAAACTAACTAACTAACTAACTAACTAACTAACTAAAAAACAAAAAGAAGAAAAAGAAAATTAAAAGATAAATTATTTCAAATACTCCTAGTACCAAATAAAATATTTCATAAAGTACAAAGCATTGTAGGCAATAGAACATATAGTCAATAACAAATGTGATTTTTTTTTTTTTTTTTTGTTTTTTTGAGGTAGGGTCTCACTCTAGCCCAGGCTGACCAGGAATTCACTATGTAGTTTCAGGGTGGCTTCGAACTCATGGTGATCTTCCTACCTCTGCCTCCCAAGTGCTGGCATTAAAGGCGCCACACCTGGCTTCTTTTTGTTTTTTTGAGGTAGGGTCGCACTCTAGTCCAGGCTGACCCATACCAGACTACATTCTCACGAACAGTGTAGAAGGGTCCCTCTTTTCCTACATCCTCACCAACACTTATTGTCTTTTGTTTTTATGATGATAGCCATTCTGACAGGAGTGAGATGGAATCTCAGAGTAGTTTTAATTTGCATTTCCCTGATTAATTAAAGGATTCTTGAGTCACGTTGCTGGAGCTTAAACCTACTGTGTGGAGGTACTTATACTTGTATTTTCACTCTTAAAAAAATCCGTGCTTTCACTATTGTGTGTTGCTTAGCTGTTTGAGACACATGTCATGGTAGACCCCAAGTCTCCCCCTCCCATAGTACTACCATGGAGATACAAGCCCAGCCCCACCAGTCCTTCATATACTTATCGCTGGCTTCTTTAATTATTTTTTTTTTGGCATGGGTGTTCAAAAGAATTGGAGTATACGTGTGTGTGGGTGTGCATGCACGTGGAGGTCAGAGGTCGATGTTGGGTATTTCTTCAATCACTTTCTATTTATTATTTATTTATTTATTAATTTATTATTTTTTGCTTGTGTGTGTGAAGTATGGACATGCATTGCCCTTGTGGTACCTCATATGCGTGCCTGTGGGGTAGGGGGGCACCTGCCTGTGGTGGCCAGATGGAATGTTGGGTGTCCCACTTCATCATTCTTTTAAATTTTTTTGAGGTAGGGTCTCATTCTAGCTTAGTCTGACCTAGAATTCACTATGTAGTCTCAGAGTGGCCTTGAACTCACAGTGATCCTCCTACCTGTGCCTCTGGAGTGCTGGGATTAAAGGCGTGTGCCACCATGCCCGGCTTTTTGCCTGGTTTTGTTTTTGAGCTGGAGTCTCCTTTTTACTGATTCCAAAAACTCTCAGGTGTCTGCTCCCCTGTGGGACTGGGGTTATAGGCATGTATGGCCATGCCCAGCTGTTTTACATGGGATCTGGAGACTGGAACTTGGTAGGTCTCAAGACCCCCTCTGGTCCTCATGCTTGTACAGGAAGTACACCTAACCATTGAACCATCTTTCCAGCCCTATTTATTTTTTTATTAGCACACAAAGAATTAAGTTGCAGTTTTTAAAATTTTTTTAAATTTTATTTTAGACAGAACAAGAGAGAGAGACACACACACAATTGGTGCACCAGGGCCTAAGCCACTGCAATCAAACTGCAGAGAGGCTTGCATTACCTACTGGGCATGTGCAATCTTGTATTTGCCTCACCTTTGTGTGTCTGGCTTAGGTGGGATCTGGAGAGTTGAACATGGGTCCTTATGCTTTGCAGGCAAGCGTCTTAATCCACTAAGCCATCTCTCCAGCCCATGTTTCAGTGTTTTTTAAAAACATTTTTAACTTTAAAAAACATATATTTCATTTATTTGAGAGAAAAAGAGAGAGAGCGCTAGAGGAAGATAGAGAGGGAGAATGGGTGCACCAGACCCTCCAGCCACTGCAAATTAATTCCAGATGCATGTACCACCATATGCATCTAGGTTATGTGGGTCATGGGGAATGGAACCTGGGTCCTTTGGCTTTGCAGAAAAGTACCTTATCTGCTAAGCCATCCTTCCAGCCCATTTTTAACTTTTTTTCATTTGAGAGAGACAGAGAGTGAGAGAGAGAGAGAGACAGAGGGAAAGAGAGAGAGAGAATGGGCACACCAGTGGCCTCTCAGCCACTGTGCATGGACTCCAGTCACGTCTGCCCCCTTGTGAGCAAGTGCAGCATTGCACCCTTGTGTCACTTTTTGTGTCTGGCTAAATGTGGGACCTGGAGAATTGAGCGGGCATTCTTAGGCTTTGCAGGCAGGTGCCTTACCTGCTATGCCATCTCTCCAGCCCCCATTTTTAACTTTTTTATTGACAACCTCCATACATAAGCACAATATACCATGATCCATCTGATATTTTGAAACATGGTTTCACTGGCTGAACCCATAGCTCGCTGATCCCAGAGCTCACTGATTAGGTTTGGGGGTTTGAATCAAATATCCCCCACAAACTCATGTGTTTTGAATGCTTGGTTCCCAGCTGGTGGTAATTTGGGAGGTGGAGCCTCGCTGGAAGAGGTGTGTTATTGGAGGTGGGCTTTGTAGTGTTATAGCCACTTCCTCTTGCCAGACTTGGCTCACTCTTTTACTGCTCTTTTCCACCTGTTGTGGCAGAGGTGATGTCCAGTCTCTGCTCATGCCATGCTTTTCTCTGCCGTCATGAAGCTTCCCCTTGAGGCTGTAAGTCAAAATAAAAAAGTTCCTCCCATCAGCTGCTTTGGGTCGGGTGTTTTGTCCCAGCAACATGAAGGTAACTACAACATTAGGCTATAGTTAGAGAATAAGCCTTGTGAATCCTGTCTCTGGTTCCCCAGTGCTGTGCCACTGTGCCTGGCATTTTTACATGAGTGCTTGGGATTCAAACTTGGGTTCTTAGCTTGTACGGGAGCATTTTACCCTCTGAGCCATCTTGTTAGCCCCATGAGCTAACTTTTTCTTTTTCTTTTTCTTTCTTTCTTTCTTTCTTTCTTTCTTTCTTTCTTTCTTTCTTTCTTTCTTTCTCTCTCTCTCTCCCTCCTCCTTCCTTCCTTCCTTCCTTCCTTCCTTCCTTCCTTCCTTCCTTCCTTCCTTCCTTCCTTCCTTCCTTCCTTCTTTCTTTGAGAGAGGCAGAGAGAGAGGGGGGGTGGGGGAGAGAGAATGGGCGTGCCAGTGGCCTCTCAGCTACTGTGAATGAACTCCAGACACATGCGCCCCCTTGTGGGCAAATGCAGCATTGCACCCTTGTGTCACTTTGCGTCTGGCTAAATGTGGGACCTGGAGAATTGAACGGGTGTTCTTAGGCTTAGCAGGCAGGCACCTTAACTGCTAAGCCATCTCTCCAGCCCTTCTTTCTCTTTTTCTATTTTTCATGCTTTCTCCTTCCACCATACTCCTTGTGAACACAATGATACTATCCTTCCAGAAACACAGCTTCTATAATAGGCTTTGGTCATCTTCCTATGGGGCACTGTGGCTGGAGCCAGAATGCTACCCCAGCCCAGAGAAGGCTCCCTTGTTTCTGATTAACCATAATCTCTGCCTCTTAATAAGTTCTCCTTAAGAAAATTGTCCTCAATCACTTTGAACTATTACTTTCTAATGAGTGTTTAATTCTCAGAATGCTCTCCTAATTGCATTGTGGCTTCGGGGAGCTTAATGATGGCGGGGGATGGTGTGTGTGTGTCTGTATGAAAATGAGGTTTCTAGGACTGAGAATGAAGGGGTCTTTCTCCTCCCTCCCTTCATCCCTTTCTTTTTTCTCCGCCCCTCCTTTGTCTCTTAGACAGTGTCTCACTTTGTAGCCCAGGCTGGTCAAAAAATCACTATGGTAGCCCAGCCAGGACTTGAACTCATAGAAATCCTCCTGCCTCACCCTTTAGAATACTAATATTACAGGTGCAAGGCATCACATCCAACTTTCTTTTGTTTGTTTGTTTCAAGGTCTCACTCTAGCCCAAGATGACTCTGCAGTCCCAGGCTGGCCTTAAACTTATCAGTGAACCTCCTACTTCTGCCTCCAAGTGCTGGGATTAAAGGCACATGCCACTATACTTGGCTCTAAACTTTGTTTCTTTTTCTTTTTCTTTTTCTCTCTCTCTCTCTCTCTCTTTCTTTCTTTCTTTCTTTCTTTTTTTTTTTTTTTTGAGACAAGGTCTTGCTTTGTAGCTCAGGGGAGCTTTGAACTCTTTTTTTTTTTCTTTCCAGGTAGGGTCTTACTCTAGCCCAGGCTGGCCTGGAATTCACTATGTAGTCTCAGGGTGGCCTCAAACTCACAGCAATCCTCTTACCTTAACCTCTCAAGCGCTAGGATTAAAGGCATGTGCCACCCACTGGGCAGTTTTGAACTCTTGATTCTTTTGCCTGAGCTTCTTGCATGTTGGGATTACAGGAGTGCACCACCATACATCTGGCTGCTCCCCACTTTAGATGCTAGTTACAAGTGGTGGGTCCTCAGGCTTTCCAAAGCGTCTGTCTTCTGCATACAGTTTCAGATTACGAGTCAGGGTCCATGACCACCTCCTCACATTTAGTCTTTTGCTGGAATGTCTCAGAGAACGCAGGGACATATATGTATACACCAGTTTATTATAAAGAATATTATAGTGAATACAGTTGAACAAGCAAGTGAAAAAGTGAGGTCTGAAAGGTCCTGGCCTCAAGATCTGTCTTTCCAGGGAGCTGAAGTGTGGTAGTATGAATGTGAAATGTTCCCCATAGCCTCATCTGTTTTTTAATTTTATAGATATATTTTTATTTCCTTTTTATGATTTAAAAATATATTCATTTACATATTTGCAAGCAGAGGGAGAGACAGAGAGAATGGGTGTTGCCAGGTCCTCTAGCTGCTGCAAATGAACTCCAGATGCATGCATCATTTTGTGCATCTGGCTTTATGTGGGCACTGAGAAACTGAACTGGAATCATTAGGTTTTGCAGGCAAGTGCCTTGACTGCTAAGCCATTTTTCCAGCTCCATTTTTACGACTTTTGTTTGGAACTTTAATATATGAACATAGAGTGAATTGGTCACATTTCCTTCAGGTTATCCTCTTCTGTTCTCTCCTCCCCCATGTCACTGAAGATCTTCCTCATTGGGAGTATGGATAACCATTGTGGGGTCATGAATGCACCAGTCAGCCCCTGTGAGGAAGACAATGCCTCTCTGTATGCCTTCCCACCTTGTAGCTCTTGCATTCTTTCTGTCCTTTTACCCCTTTTCTGCAATGTTACCTGAGCCTTGGAGGTTTAACAATACCTTTTATTTTATTTTATTTTATTTTTTATTTTTGATGAGTTTTGAGTCTCCTCGGTGTGTAGTGTCATCTCCCTGGAGAAGATTCTCTGTCTTGTCATGAAAGCAACATTCATTGTTAATCTACCACTTCCTGTGTAATGTTCCCTGGGCTCTGGCAGGTGTGATATGTGTGATAGAGATGACTCATCTAGTGCTAGGCACTTGGCTGTCTCTTCTGGTCATCTTATAGGTTTTGGGTCTCCCAGGTATTTCCTACCATTTGGGACCTGTGCTGAGAGGCTTAGTATGCCTTGCTCCAGGTGGGCATGGGTAGGTGGTTTACATGTGTGTCTGGGTTGAGCAGAATGGGGACAGTGGGCACTGGTAGGTGGTCTACACACAGGTCTGAGGGTGAGCCTATGGAGCCACTCACTTTCTTGTTGGGGACCATATTTTTTTGAGGGAGGGAGAGTCTTACTCTATCTCAGGCTGACCTAGAACTCACTTTGTAGCCAAGGCTGGCTTTGAACTCATGATGATCCTCCTTCTTTAGCTTTTTAAGTACCGGGTTAAAGATGGGCCACTATGCCTGGCACTTGAGGCAATTTGAGCCTTGCTGGAGGAGGTGTGTCCTTGAGGGCAGACCTCAAGGTTTATTAGCTGAATTCCAAGCTCAGTACTTAGACTATCTCAGGTCATATATGTGATAGCTTTCTGCTCATAGCATGCTTTCTACCCCACCATGAAACTTCCCCTTGAAACTGTAAGCCTGAGATACACCCATTTCTCCTATAAGATGCTTTTGGTTGGATGTTTTGTCCCAGAAATGAGAAGTTAACTGTTCTGGAATATTGGTACATAGAAGTGGGGCCATTGCTGCTGTGATGAGCCTGACTATGTGGTTTTCGATCTTTTGGAAGTAGTTTGTGGAAAGGAATATGGAAGGGAAGGACTTGACACACTGAACTAGAAAAGCCTTACAATGTTGTAAGCAAATCTTGATGGGTCACTCTGCTCTATCAAGAGTTCTGAATGATCTCAATGCAAAGAGAAGCATGGCCCGTGAAAACTGGGTTTTCTGGTTTCAGAGGAAGGAAAAGGACTGTCAGAACTGGAGGAGAGGCTGGCTGCGTTATGTCCCTGTCCTGAGAACTTGAGCAAAGTTAAATTTAAAAGTAATGGCCTGGGCTAGAGAGATGGTTTAGCAGTTAAGCTCTTGTCTGTGAAGCCCAAGGACCCTGGTTCAAGGCTTGATTCCCCAAGACCCATGTAAGCCAGATGCACAAGGTGGTGCATGCATGTGGAGTTCGTCTGCAGTGGCTGGAGGCTCTGGTACACCCATTCTTTATTTTTCTCTCTCTGCCTGGCTGGTGTTTCTGGTGTTGGAAATGTGAGCAGGTTTGGATTCCAGCATAGAGACCAACTAGTGGAGCTGTAATTATTTAAGGGATTACTACCACTGAGATTGGGTCAGCTGTCAGCTGCTCTGCATGGAGACTGTTGAAAGGAGGGGACTGAAAGAAAACTGAAGGAAGTTCCTGCTCTTCAAAGTTGTCTTTATCCCATCACACTGGATTAACAATTTTGATCACCCACCTGGTATTCATTTGGGATGTAGGACAAACTCAGGAAAGATAGGGTCATTGGATTTGCAATACAGGTTTTTGGAGATGGCCATTGGGCAATGTGGGGCAGGGTTGAAATCCCTAAGTAGAGGTCTTGTGAGTTCATGGTATTTAGTAAGATACTGGGTTTAGGTTTGCCATATATAGCATTTGTTATGTTGAGATATGCTCCCTCCAACCCTAGTCTCTCCAATGTTTTTATTATGAAGAGATGTTGTACTTTGTTGAAGGCCTTTTCTACTTTTATTGAGATGATCATGTGACTTTTGTCTTTAAGTCAATTTATATGATTGATTTTCATATGCTAAACCATCTCTGCATCCCTGGAATAAAGCCTACTTGATCAAGGTAGATGATATTTTAATATGTTTTTGAATTTGATTTGCAATAATTTTATTGAGAAATTTTGCATCTAGGTTCATCAGGGATATTAGTTTATAATTATTTTAGTTTTTGTTTTTTTTTAAATTTTTTAATTTATGTTATTTGAGAAAGAGACAGAGAGAGAGAGAGAGAGAGAGCGAGAGAGAGTGAGAGAGAGATAATGGATGCACAGGGCCTTCAGCTGCTGAAATGAACTCCTGACGCATGTGCCACCTTGTGCATCTGGCTTTCGTGGGTCCTGGGGAATTGAACCTGGGTTCTTTGGCTTTGCAGGCAAGCACCTTAACTGCTAAGCCATCTCTCCAGTCCTATAATTTATTTTTGTTGTGTCTTTGTCTGCTTTTGCTATTAGTGTAATGCTTACTTCATAGAAGGAGTTAGCGTGCCCTCCTTTACAATTTTATGAAATAGCTTGAGAAGAGGTGGTTTCAGATCTTCTATAAAGTTCTGATACAATTCAGCAATGAATCCTTCTGGGCCTGGACTCTTTTGGTTGGGAGATTTTTAATTACAGTTCTAATCTCTTTACCTGTTATAGCTTTGTTTAAGCTATTTATCTTTTCTGTTTCTCCCAAGTTTTCTAGTTTGGTAAAATATAGATCTTAGAAATATGTCCTTGTGCTTCTCTTAGTTTCATTGGAGTCTGTTGTAATAGCTTCTTTTTCATTTTCAAATTTATTAAGTTCTTCTCTCTCTCTTTTGGTTCATTTGGCTAGGGGTTTATCAGTCTTGCTTATTTTTTTCAAAGAACCAACTCCTTGTTTAAATCAATTTTTTAAAAATTATTTTCTTCATTGCTAATTCAGTGGTTTCTGCCTTGATCTCAATTATTTCTTCCAACAGAAATATTTGGATTATTACTGTTTTTTTAAGGCCTTCAGATGGATCATTGCTATTTATTTGAGATCTCTGTATTTTTGTAATGTAATCATTTAGAGCTATAAACTTCCCACTTAATGACTGCCTTTATCGTGTCTCATTGGTTTTGGTAAATTGTGTTTTCATTTTCATTTAGTTTTAGGGATTTAAAAAAAATTTCCTTCTTGATTTCTTCAATGACCCATTCATTGTTCAATAGTATGTTGTTCAATGTTCAGGAATTTGTGTATTTTCTGTTGTTTCTCTTGTTGCCAATTACTAGCTTTATTGAATTGTGGTTAGATATAATACAAGGAGTTATTTCAATTTTCCTGAATTTGTGGAGACTTGCTTTGCATCCTAATATGTGATCTATTTTAGAGAAGGCTCCATGAGGTGCTGAGAAGCATGTGTATGATATAGTGTGGATACAATATTCTATAGGTATCTCTTCAGTTCATTTAATTTATGGTGTCATTTATCTCTATTCTTTTTTCATTTATTTTCTGTTTATATGATCTATTAGTGATAGTGGGACATTGTAGTCACCCACTATTATTGTGTTGGGATTTATGTCTTGCTTTATGTCTAGTAGATTTTGCTTTATAAAACCTGAGGCACCTGTGTTTGGTGCATATATATTTATGACTGTAATATTCTCTTGTTGAATTATCCTCTTGATCAATATAAAGTGGAATTCTTTATCTCTTCTGAATGCTTTTGGTTTAAAGTCTATTTCATCAGATATTAGTATAGCCACACTAAAAAATTTCCATTTGCTTGGAACATCTTTTTCCATCTGTTCACCCTAAGATGGTATCTTTCTTTGAAAGTAAAATGGGTTTCTTTTCTTTTCTTTCTTTCTTTTTCTGAGGCAGGGCCTCACTCTAGTTCAGGCTGATCTTGAATTCTATAGCCCCAGGCTGGCCTTGAACTCATGGAAATCTTTCTACTTCAGGCTTCTGAGTGCTAGAACTAAAGGCATGCATCATAATACCAGTCTAAGGTGGCTTTCTTGAAGATAGCAGAAGATAGCAGAATCCTGTTTTCTGACCCAGCCTGTTAATTGGTGTCTTTTGATTGGACAGTTGGATCCATTGATATTCAGAGATTATGGAAATGTACAAATTAATCCCTGATATAGTGAAGGTTTTGTGGAGTTGGTGGTTTTCATTTGCTTTAATAACTATTCTAATTTTGATTATTGTTTTTTTCCTCCTGCAGCCTCTTGAATATTTCTTCTCTTCTGTGAGAAGTATTCTATCCAGTATTCTCTGTAAGGCTGGCTTTGTGCTCATGTATTCATATAGCCAATTTTTATTGTGCAAAGTTTTTATTTGTCATTCTATTATGAGGGGTAGTTTTGCTGGGTATTATAGTTCAGGTTGGTATCAGTTGTCTTTCAATATTTGAAATACTGGATTCCAAGCCCTTCTGGTTTTAGAGTTTATATTGACAAATTGAATATTATTCTGATGAGCTTACTTTTATAAGTAATGAACTGTTTTTCTTTTGTAGCTCTTAGCACTCTTTGTTTAATATTTTAACAATAATGTGCCATGGGGGCTTTTGTCGTCTTCTCTTAATTTTTATTTTTTTGTTTTTGAGGTAGTTTCACTCTAACCCAGGCTGATCTGTATGGAATGCACTATGGAGTCTCAGGGTGATCTCAAACTCACACCACCACACCTTCTTTTTTTTAATTCTTTTAAAAAATATATTTATTTTTATTTATTTATTTGTGTGTGTGTGTGAGAGAGAGAGAGAGAACGAGAGAGAGAGAATAGGCATACCAGGAGCTCTAGCCACTATAAATGAACTCCAGATGCATCTGTCACCATGTACATCTGGCTTACATGAATTCTGGGGAATCAAACCTGTCTAGGATTCACAGGCAAGTGCTTTAACCACTAAGCAATTTCTCTAACCTTCTATTTTTTTTTTTTTTTTTTTTTTTGAGGTAGGCTTGCACTCTAACCTGAATGACCTGGAATTCACTCTTTAGCCACAGGTTGGCCATGAACTCATGATGATCCTCTTTTTCTGGCCTCCTAAATGCTGGGATTAAAGTTGTATGCCACGATGCCCAGAGGAAATTTCTTTTCTGATCCTGTCTATTTGGCATTCTGTATGCCTTTTGTATCTAGATGAACTTTTCTTTCATAAGATTTGGAAAATTTTCTCCTATATATATATTTATTTTGTTGTTGTTGGTTTTTCGAGGTAGGGTCTCATCCTGGCCCAGGCTGACCTGGAATTAACTATATAGTCTCAGGGTGGCCTCAAACTCATGGCGATCCTCCTACCTCTGCCTCCCAAGTGCTGGGATTAAAGGCGTGCACCACCACGCCCGGCCCCTTCTATAATTTTATTGAAAATGTTTTCTATGCCCTTGACCTGAAGTTCTCATATGCACATGATTCAAACATTTGATCTTTATGAGGTGTCTCACATTTTTCTCATGTTCTTCTCATACATTTTTATTGAACTTGCCGCCTGATCTATTTCCTCTGTCTTGTCCTCAAATCTTGATATTCTGTCTTCTGTACAATCTATTCTATTGCCATGACTTTCCTGGGAGCTTTTTAATTATTTCATTTAAGTTTTTATAAAGTTCTTATTTATTTGAGAGAGAGAGAGAGAGAGAGAGAGACAGAATGAGAATGAATGGGTGCATCAGGGCCTCCAGCTTCTGGAAACAATCTCCAGACACATGTGCTACCTCCTACATCAAGATTATGTGGGTCTTGGGGAATTGTACCTGGGTCCTTTGGCTTTGCAGGCAAGTGCCTTAACCACTAAACCATTTCCTTCCATTATTTACTTCAGTTTTGATTTCCACTTGGTTTTCCTTTAGCATCTCTATCTCCTTTTTAAATTTTTATTTATTTTTTTTTAGAGAGAGAGAGAATTGGCTCAGTCACTGAAATTGAATTCCAGACACTAGTGCCACCTAGTAGGCATGAGCAACCTTGTGCTTGCCTCACCTTTGTGCATCTGGCTTACATGGGACCTAGAGAGTTGAACATGGATCTTTAGGCTTTGCAGGCAAATGCCTTAACAGCTAAGCCATGTCTCCAGCCCTCTGTCTCCTTTTTGAGTTCCATTTTCATTTCTTGATTTAACTTTCTCATTGCATTTAGGTGACTGTGTTCTCTTGGAATTCATTCAGCCTTTTGTTTGCATCCTATTTAAATTCATTCAAATGCCTATTGAGTCCCTTTAGTCATTCAGGCATTTGCTCATGTCCTCTGTAAGCTTATGGCATATGTTTGTCATAATCACATTTTGGTCCAGTTTTCTCTTAACTAGTTCTTACTGAAGGCTTCCCCTAGTCATAGGTACACTTGGTGGGGAAGCCTTGCCTTGGTTTCTTTTGTTACTTGTTTTGTGTTGAGGTTTGCCCACCTGGAGTTAATCCCTCTGTTTTGTTGAGAATGCAGCAACAGTGGCTCCACAGGAGAATACAGGGTGGACTGGCGCTGGGTCTGCTCTTGTAACAGGCACACACTCACTTGATCTGGCACTCCTGGTTCTTTGATGACTTACATACTTCTGGGTTGGGAGAAGCAGTGCCAATTATGAGCTCACCAGGGGAAGGAGCCTGTACTGACCACCTGATACTCCTGGTTCCTTGGTGACCTACCTGCATTTGGTTTGGGGGAAGGATGGTGCCAATCATGTGCTCCCTAGGGAGCAGGGTCCTGTGCTGGGATTCCTGTTGCTTCTGGCTCCTTGGTGACCTACCTCATCACAAATTTACTAATGTCTGAATCTCATTTTCTTCATTTTTGATATTCAGACATATATGTACGCCTTTATAGGTTTGTTATGCTAATCTGATACATGCAGACAAAACAATAATCAAGCATCTCAATCTCCTCTGCCCTTAATAAATCAAACTGGTTTGATTACACATGCTAGGCAAGTACTTTCATCCAAATTCATGTGGACAGGATTAGGTCCACTTTGTACAGTGTGGGATCTTTTATGCCTGGCAGTTGATGGTACTCTATAAGTATCTATGGAAAGATGCCTAGTTTGGCAGTACAGGCCATAAACCCTAATCTCAACCACTTTTGAGGAAGAAGCAAGAGCATCAGGTCAACCTGAAACACTTACTGAGACTGACTAGAAAGGTAAAAAGAGGCGCAAGGGTATAGCTCAGTGGCAGAATGCTTGCCTAGTGTGCACAAGGCCCTATATTCAATTCCCTGTACCACAAAACAACACAAGTTCCAGGTGTTTGTGGAATGAATGATAGAATGAATCAGTCCAGCAAAGCAGCAACCTAAGCACAGGTCTAAGGCCATAAGTATAGAGGGCATAAATGACAGAGATCCAGTCAGGTCTGGGCGAGGAGATGGTGCTAGGGAGCCATAGTGAGGGCCATATACCATAGGCAATGGCAGGGTGCTGGGACCTGATAACATTCAGGACAAGTGCACAGTAAACAGGGCTGTCTAAATTTACACCAGCTGAGCACCAGCCTCCCTATTGTCAAGCATTTGGCCAGGAATCCAGAAGTCAACACTAGGATGGAGTCATTTACTCTCTACTCATGCTTTTTCTCTTAATTTGTGTGGAAGTGCTCAGCACAGAACTTGGTGCTCAGCAGGACTCAGTAAAGATTACTGACCCTAATCTAAAGAGAAAAATGACATTATTCCCTCAAAGAGATAGCGTAGTAGCAATTAGGGCTCTCTGGTTACAAGCCGAGAAGCTAACGTAAGCTAACATTAAGCAAATGCTTAACCCAAGGCACAAGGGAAACAGTGGTTTGGGTGGACAGGATCTAGCTTAGCACCAGGAATACAGGCATGGGAAGAGTGAAGGGTTCTTTGGTCCCCTAGGAAGAGCATTTGCTCATCTGTCCTTAGTTCTCTGTAACTCTACTCAGGAGGAAGAGGCCCCTTAACTGATAGTTACATTATGACTGTCACAGGTAAGAGGAGGTTCCCCCAAGGAAAGGCCAGTAGGTGGTGGGTAAAATCCAGATCTTTTATTAAAATTAAATTATTTGGACACTTTCATACATGTAAACAATGCATTCTGATCCCATTTGTTCTCTCTGCCTCCTTCCTCTCCCACTAAACCCTTCTTCTTTCCATTAGGTCCCCATCCTATATCCATGCCTTGTCTTTTTTTTTTACTAGCTGAGTTAAATTAGGATTACTTGCATCATCATGGGTGGGAGGTTATTTCCTGGAGCATGGACAATCTTCCAGTGGCTCTACCACTAAAGGACATGACTCTTCCTCTCCCAACAGTCATCACTTCCCACTCCTTACTCTGGGGGATGTGGGGTCTCATGAATTCTTTCCTCATCTGCCACGAAATGTTGACAGGCTCACCTATGTACAGGAAACCACATCTGCTGTGAGGGTAGTAGCCCACTGGTCCTAGCCAGAAGAGAGCATTTCCCAGGCCCACTTCCCATCCTCGTGCTTTACATTCTTTCTGCCCCCTCATCTGAGAGGTTCCCTGAGCCTTGTCTGGTGTGGTTTCAATGTCATGCTTATGGCTGAGCACAAACTAATCACTTATTCTTGGTAGTGGGCCATCTCTGCATCTATGTATACACCTCGACCCTTTTCATAAAGGAACTCCTGTGTTTGAGGCTTCAGATAGTACCAGTCTACAGGAACATAGATATTTAGAAGGCTGTGTGACAAGCTGGTTAGCAAAACCATCGTATTGGGTCCCTCCCTAGTCCTTAAGATCCTGGCTAGATTACAGTGCCAGACACGATTTCCCTCCTGTGGTGCAGGCCTCAAATCCAACTGGAGAACAGTTGATTCTGGACCCGTGTTTACAGAATGGGAGTCTCTCCTGGCAGTCTTCCTTTGCACTGGGTTACTGTCTTTTCATGCCTAGGAGAAGATGTTTGGAACGTTTTGGCTTCCTGGCGAAGCCTTATCTAGTCTGGCCCTCTCTGGCCCTTCCACCCTTAGTTTCTGAATATGGTCCCGCTGTTTGTCTGGGAGATGAGGCCAGACAAGGAGCCAGGGGCTCTGAGCTGCTAGCTGTCACTGACATGATCTGGCACACTGAGGGTCAAGGCATAAGATAGGTGTTCACAGTCAGTGAATGAGTTAAGGGTAGATTCAGGGACATAGCCCTGAACATATATTTAAAAGGAACTCTAGAACATACGTGAAAGTAAAAAGTAGAAAGTACCCACCCAAAGAACTCCAGCATTTGTATTTTTTTCTTCTTGCTTAAAGAATATTTGCTGTTTATTTTAACTTTAAGATGAAATTCACTATTTTGAAAATTCTTTTAATTTAAAAGTTTTTTTTTTTTTTTTTTTACATAGGTTATAGTCTTATATCTCCTCTCTCTCAGTCCTCATTTCCCTGAGGTCCCCTCTTGGTGGGGTTATTGGTGTTCACTGTGGGGTAATCAGGGCCCAGCCAGTCTCTCTCTGTGTGTGGGGGGCACACATCAGGATAGTTCTACCCATCCTGTGGCTCTTACAATGTTCCTGCCCCCTCTTCCACAACAATGCCTGAGTCTTTTCAGGTCTGTTAGCAGTTTGGTTTAGTGTTCAGTTCTCTGTAGCCCCCGTATTTCTGCTTTGATATGTTTTGAGCGGGATATGTATGGAGCAGGTTGTCAGGCTAGCATCAGGAGCAATTCTCATGTCACTGCTTCCTCTGCAGTTTCTCCTGGACCCTGGTAAATGTGGTAGAGGTGGCACATTTTGTGGTGGACAGTTGGCTATCTTTTTTTTTTTGTTGTTGTTGTATTGATGGATCTTAGATCTCCCTCACCATTTATATTTTATTTATGAGAGAGAAAGGGAATGAAAAAAAGTCAGAGAAAGTGAGTATGGCTGTGCCAGGGCTTTCTGCCACTGCAAATGAACTCCAGATGCATGTGCCACTTAGTGCATCTGGCTTTATAAAAATACTTTTAATTATTTAAGTATGTTTTTGGTTTTAAGAACTATTTATTTATTTATTTGAGAGAGTTAGAAATATTTATTATTTGAGAGAGTTAGAGAGAGACAAAGAGAGAGAGAGAATGGGTACGTCGGGGCTTCCAGCCGCTGCAAAGGAACTCCAGATGCATGTGTCACCTTGTGCATCTGGCTTACGTGGGTATTGGGGAATCAAACCTGGGTCCTTTGGCTTTGCAGGCAAGCACCTTAACTGCTAAGCCATCTCTCCAGCTCTGTTTTTGGTTTTTGTTTGAAGTAGGGTCTCACTTTACTTCAGGCTGACTGGGAACTCACTCTGTAGTCCCAGGCTGGCATTAAACTCACAGTGATCCTCCTACCTCTGCCCCCAAAGTACTGGGATCAAAGGTGTGTACCACTACGCCTGGCGTATTTGTATTGTAATATTTTGTTTATTTATTTCCAAGGAGAGAGAGGTATACAGAGAGAGAAAGAAAGAAAAAGAAAGACTGGGAATACCAGGGCTTCTAATTGCTGCAAACAAACTCCAAATGCATGTGCCACTTTGTAATATAATAAAATCTTTTTTTGTTGTTGTTAGTTTTTCAAGGTAGGGTCTCACTCTGATCCAGGCTGACCTGGGATTCACTATGTAGTCTCAGGGTGGCCTTGAACTCATAGCGATCCTCCTACCTCTGCCTCCTGAGTGCTGGGATTAAAGGCATGTGTCACCAAAGTCTAGCTATAAAATCTTTAAAAATTTTTTTAATTTGTTTATTAGAGCCAGAGAGATTAAGAAACAGAGAGAGAGAGAGAGACAGACAGACAGACAGAGAGACAGAGGAGACAGTGGGAGTACCAGGGCCTCTATCCACTGCACATAAACTCCAGACACATGGGCCACCTTGAACATCTGGCTTATGTGGGACCTGGAAAATCAAACCTGGGTTCTTAGGCTTCACAGGCAAGTGCCTTAATTGCTAAGACATCTCTCCAGCCTGCATGTGACACTTTGTGCATCTGGCTTTATGTGGGTACTGGGTAATCAAACCTGGATCATTAAGCTTTGCAGGCAAGTGCTTTAACCATTGAGATATCTCTCCAGCTGCCCCCCCTTTTGTATTTTAAAACCACATCTTTGGATGCGATGGGTGAATTGGTTGAGAAAATTGCCTCTGGACCCTTGTGATTGCCAGTTATGACCTTGGAAATGTTGCCTAACCTAACCTTCTGTTGTCTTCTGTATAACAGAGGTGCTTTGAAGGCATGGCAACATATGCTCTGCAGCACATAATCAGAACGTTCCAGTAGTGTCATTTGCCGTCTCTGTGTAGCCATGTTGCTGATCCTGACTGTTCATTCTTCAGGTAACTCTGCAAGCCTGTGGTTTGGGGGAATCCCCTGCTATTTTTGAAGGTAAGGGTAAGGTTTATCCACTCCATACCCTAAAAGCAGAGCTAGCATCTGGGAGATTGTATTGAACAATTAGGGTTGAAGTGATAAAGGGTAAGACTGCCAATCAGATGAACATTATGTTAGATCATAGCTTCTTGGCCATAGATCTTATCTCTTTTAAGGAAGCACTCTTGCTCCTTTGCTGTTTTTTTTTTTAAATTTTTTTTTAATTTTTTTTTTTAAAACAGTGCCTCATTATGTCACTGGACTGGCTTGGAACTTGCCTTATGCCATACCCTCCTGAGTAGCTGGGATTATAGGTGTTTTACCCCCAGGCATGGTTCCACACTATTCTTTTTCCTTTCAAACAGTCTCCCCACCCCATGATTTGAATGGGCTTGTAAATCACATTGCTTGATAATTGGGCCCTGACTCTTCTAATCCATGGAGTGGGGGTGGGCAAATGATCCAGGCTTAGTCAATGCATTGGTTTCAGAATGTGGTTCCATAATGTGCAAGTGACTTCAGTAAGGCCCACTGGGTTTCTTTAGTCTTTGGAGGGAAGTGTTAAAAGTATATATACCATGTGTATAAAGTCTATGTATACAGATAGACAGAATGAGGTCAACACCAAGGGAGCATTGCATAGATTGAAAACATCCAATGTCCCAGCCCCAGAAACCTCAGTTCTTATAAACTGAATGTGGGCTTTCCCAGTATTCTTCACAGTGATGGAAGCTGTTTTTCTTCTTCTTTTGTTTGTGTGTGGTGTGGTGTATGTATGTATAGAGTATGCATATATGTGTGTAGATGCATGTGTGCATGTATGTGGAGGCCAGAAGACAATGTCACATATCTTCCTCTCACTCTTCTGTATTTACTGGAGATGGAGTCTCTAACTGAACCTGAACTGCTGTTTTTGGTCAGACTGGCTGATCCATGAGCCACAACGATTGAGGTGTCCCCCATAAACTCAGGTGTTCTGAATGCTAGGTTCCCAGCTAATGGAGATTTGGGAATTAATGCCTCCTGGAGGCAGTGTATTGTTGGGGGTGGGCTTATGGGTAATATAGCCAGTTCCCCTTTGCCAGTGTTTGGCACATTCTCCTGCTGTTATTGTTCATCTGATGTTGGCCAAGAAGTGATGTCCACCCTCTGCTCATGCCATAGTTTTCCCCTGCCATCATGGAGCTTCCCTTTGAGTCTATAAGCCAAGATAAACCTTTTTTTCTCCCACAAATTGCTCTTGGTTGGGTGATTTCTGCCAGCAATGCAAACCTGACTGCCACAGTAAAGTTGGTACCAAGAGTGGAGTCATTGCTGCTTGAAATCTGACTGTGTGGCTTTGGCCTTTTGGAGCTGATTTTCAAGAGGTGGAAGGATTTGAAACCTTGGCCTAATAGACACCTTGCAGTGCTGTAAGTACAGCTTGATGGACTATTCTGGTCAGAGTTCAAAGTCCTGAATGCAATAAGAACTATGGACTGAGGTTTGCCTTATAAGGGTGAGAAAGAGCTTTGCCTGTACTGGGCTAGAAGCAGTTTGTGTGAGAGGTTTGCTGTTATGCCCATGTTCTAAGAACTTGTGCAGGGTTGCTTTGCGTAGAAATAGACTGGTGTGAGCAGAGGGATACGGCACAGAAAAAATGAAATCTTTTGGCCCAAACTGCTGCTCATTCAGAATTGTATGAGAGATTACAACCATTGAGATTGGGCCACCTGACCTGCATTGGAACCACAGAAAGAATGAAGTCTTTTGAAGGGGGCCTGAATGCTGAAGGAGTGTCTTGTTCTTCAAAGTCTCCTTTATACCCCCCAGCTACTCAGGATTAACAAATTGGCACCCCACCTAGTATTATGGAATATAAGAAATGCAGGAAATGGGGCTGGAGAGATGGCTTAGTGGCAAAACGCTTGCCTGTGAAGCCTAAGGACCCCGGTTCGAGGCTCAATTCTCCAGAACCCATGTAAGCCAGATGCACAAGGGGGCACATGCATCTGGAGTTCGTTTGCAGTGGCTGGAGGCCCTGGCATGCCCATTCTCTCTCTCTACCTGCCTATTTCTGTATCTCTTTCTCTCTCTCAAATAAATAAATAAATAATAAAAAATATATATAAAAAAAAGAAATGCAGGAAAGAGAGGGTCATTGAATTTGCAACATGGTCTTGTGTTTTGGAACTGGCCATTGACAGTGTGAAGCAGGCTTGTTGGGTGCCTGCATGGAGACCCAATGAAGCCGTGAGGATGGACTGTAGGTTGCAGTGGAGACCAAGTGGAGATGTTGGGACCCCCAAGATGCCTGCTAAGGAGAGCTGCTGGCTCTGATGAAGTTTTCCAGGACTGTGAGTAGCCTAGCTGCAGGGGCAGAATTGGAACCCTAGTGCCTTTTTGCTGGTTATAATTATTAGACTTGGAGATTTGTCACTGACTAGAGTTGTTGAACTTGGAGCTACAAAGATTGATGTTTGCCCTGTTTAAATCTTGTATTGGTTGAATATTTCTTTGCTATGCCCAATGCCATCTTTTGCAGTGTGAATGTTTATTCTGTGCAATTATGGTTTTTTTTTTTTGGAGGGGGTTGATATTATGGCTCAGTTAAAAGACCTTGGATTATGGGGATGTTTGAACATCATTGGGATTGATAAAAACTATGGGGACTTTTAAGGTTGGACTGAATGCATTGTATTGTTTTTTAAAATATTTTATTTTTATTTATTTATTAGAGACAGAGAGAGGGAAAGATAGAGGGAGAGTGAAAATGGGCATGCCAGGGCCTCCAGCCACTGTAAATGAACTCCAGAAACATGTACCCCCTTGTGCATCTGGCTTACATGGGACCCGGAGAATTGAACTGGGGTCCTTGGGCTTTGCAGGCATGTGCCTTAACTGCTAAGCCATCTCTCCAGCCCTTCATTGTATTTTATATCATGTAGGGTTATCAGTTTATGGGGACCAAGGGCAGAATATGGTGGTTTGATTCAGGTGTCCCTCATAAACTTAGGTGTTCTGAATACTAGGTTTGCACCTTATGGAGATTTGGGAATTAATGCCTCCTGGAGGCAGTGTATTGTTGGGGGTGGGCTTATGGGTATTATAGCCAGCTCCCCCTTGCCAGTGTTTGGAACACTCTTCTGTTCCTGTTGTCTACCTGATATTGGCCAGGAGGTGATGTCCAACTTCTGCTAATGCCATCATTTCCCCCTGCCATCATGGAACTTCCCCCTCAAGTCCGTAAGCCAAAATAAACCTCCCCCCCATAAGCTGCTCTTGGTCAGGTGATTTCTGCCAGCAATGCGAACCTGACTTCAACA
This sequence comes from Orientallactaga sibirica, assembly GCA_036365145.1. NCBI lineage: Eukaryota > Metazoa > Chordata > Mammalia > Rodentia > Dipodidae > Orientallactaga > Orientallactaga sibirica. The sequence goes on from JAEOAD010000030.1 coordinate 340,244, forward strand.
GTCACCATATCTGGCTCTAGGCTGTTGAAGTCTTGAGTCTTTGACTAGCACAAAGACTGCTGTAAAGGAGAGAAGATGATTGTGTAGTCATTTAGAATTTGCCCATACAAAGACTGTTGGTGAAAAGAAACATTAACCCCAAGTGTGAAGTATTCCCACCCATTACATTGACTAATAGCAAAAGAACCCCAGTTTTTTGGAGCTAGAGCTTGACAGTTTAATATATAAGTCTCTCTGGACTCCCACTGTCTAAATCATTGCATATATTGTTGCATGTTTGAGAGTGACAGAGCCTTTCTCAGCTCTGAATGGGCTTAGCTTAGAGGTTAGTGTGCCAGACACTCAACAGTCAGTAGAACTCCCTAAGCCAGTGGCTATTGAGTCCATTATCTTTCTACTTGCAAGAATTAATAAGTACAGACATAGTGACAGAATAAGTTAAGCATGATTTCATTTACAAAGTAAAGCAGAAAGTTCCCAAGCTGGGAGGGGCTTGTGGTAGTGTGAATGTATGTCCTCCATAGACTCAGGTGTTTTATTGAGTTTGCAGCTTCAGCTCTAGCAGGCAAACTCCTGCTGGAGGGGGTGTGTCACTGGTGGCAGACCTGCATTAGCAGGATCCCTGCTTGCTGCTTTTTTTTTGTTTGTTTTGCCTGTGGTTGGTTTCTCTCTCTGTTTGGATTTATGAATGGGAGCCAGCTTTTTCCACCATATATGGAACTTCCTGAAGATCTATAAGCTTGAAAAAAAATCACCTCCTTCCATAAAACTGTGTTTGGTTGGATGTTTGTCCCAGCAAAGTGAAGCTGTGTATACAAAAATTTGGTACCAGAAAATGGGGGAGGGTTGATGCACAATGAATCTATGTGGATTTGGTCTTTTGGAACTTGTACTGGAGGAATATTGATGGAATTAGTACTTGGGACTGAAGATGCCTTCCAGGGTGGTAAACCAAGTTTTAAGGGATACTTTGGTGAGACTTTGAAAATGCTAAGTGCAGAGAAAATTGTGTTGGCTTATGAACTTTCAAAGGGGAAGGAAAGACAGCAGAGAACTTTGTTGAACATGGACTGGATGTGCTGGACATGCTGGCTTCATTCTGCTGCCCATGCCCAGAGAGTCTGATCAAGGTTGAATTTGAAAGTATTAGACTGATGTGCTTGCCAGAAGATAGAGAACTGAAAGATATAACAATTAAAATTGGAAAAACGCAATCAAGTTTAAAATTACTGTTACAGAGGTAGGTTTTATGTTACTGAAGCTACTATTGTCAAGCATATTAGCATCATTAAGGATGGCCATCTGCTTTATATTGAAACAATGGAAAAGATGTCTGAGCTAAATTCTACCCTGGAAAGACTGAATAGTAGAAATGCAAACTCTTTTGAAAGGAAAAAACCTGATCTTCAAGGTTTAGATTTATTTCCTTCCTGGGTTAACAATATGGCTGTGTTGCTGTGCACCTGGTATGGGTTTTGGAAGCATGAAAAATTCATGGAAGAGGGTCATGAAATACACATGGTTCCAGGAGCTGTTGCTGAAAGGCACCATAGGAAATAGGCCAATTTCCTTGTGTGGCCAGTGAGACCACTGTCTTAAGTTAAAAGGATCTGCTGCTGAGGTGAGGTATGGGAAGCAGGATAGTCCTGTTTTAATGGCCAAAAGGTCTAGTGAAAGGAGCTGAAGAAGGACTGTGGTTTGCAATGGAGACCCAAAGTTGTTTTGGATGTACCAGGACTGTGCAAAAGTAACCATGGAGTGCTTTTGGCTCAGGATGGAAGTTTTCCCTGGCTTCTCAGCTCAGGAATAGGGATGAAAATTGGAAATCCAGAGACTGTTGTCATTGGTTATGGATGTCAGACTTGAACTGCAGATGTTTGACATTTACCTGATAGTGACTGATTTTACATTGGTCTATTATCTCTCTTAATTTTTTTATTATTTGAGAGAGACACGGTGGGGGGGGGAGAGAATGGGTGTACCTGCAGCCTCTCAGCTGCTGTGAACAAACTCCAGACGTGTGCATCCCCTTGTGGACAAGCGTGGCATTGTATGCTTGCATCACTTTTGTGTCTGGCTAAATGTGGGACCTGGAGATCGAATGGGCATTCTTAGGCTTGGCATGTAGGCACCTTAACTGCTAAGCCATCTCTTCAGCCCTATTATCTCTTTGTTATGCATCTTTGCAATGGAAATATTTATTCTGTGCCATTATGTGTTGGAAGTATGTAACTAGTTTTGATTTTGTAGGACTCATAATTAAGAGACAGTCTTTAAAAAAATTTAATTTGTGTTGGAGAGATGGCTTAGTGGTTAAGGAGCTTACCTGTGAAGCCTAAGGATTCATGTTCGACTCTCCAGATCCCACATACGCCAGACACACAAGGTGACACAAGCATGCACGGTTGCACATGCACACAAAGTAGTGCATGTTTCTGAAGTTTGATTGCAGTGGCTGGATCTGAATTCTGACCCAAAGGTGTGCAGAGAGGTTTGAGCTCTAGTGGGGTACCTGCTTGTTGCTTTTTTGGTGTTTGCTGGCTGGTGGTGCTTTCTCTCTCTGCTTGGATTAATGAATGGGAGGCAGCTTTTTTTCTGCCATTGATGGAACGTCCCCTGGATCTGTAAGCTTGAAATAAATCCCTTCCCATAAAACTGTGTTTGGTTGGATGTTTGTCCTAGCAACATGAAGTTGTCTACTACAGGGTTCTATCAGGCAATCCACTTAGTGATTTGCATCAGAGGTCCTTATACTCTTATGGATGTAAATTAGGCATTAGGTCAGGGTGGATTGGTTACTCTGAATGCATATGACACCTTTTAAAATATTTTATTTGAGAGATGTGTGTGTGAGAGAGAGAAAGGGAAAGAGAAAGAGAAAGAGAGAGAGAGAGAGACAGAGACAGAGAGAGAGAGAGAGAGAGAGAGACAGAGAGTAAACAAACATGGGTGTACCAGGGCCACTAGCCACTGCAAATTAACTCCATATGCATGTGTCATCTTGTGCATATGGCTTATGTGGGTACTGGGGAACTGAACTTGGGTCCTCTGGCTTTGCAGGCAAGCACCTTAACCACTAAACCATCTCTCCAGCCCTGTATATGGTTACTCTTGATAAAAAAGAACATGGGTACAAAGCTTGGTGGTCAGCTGGCATCTTTGTGAATCATGGTGAGTCAGGGCTTTTGGGGATTCAGTCCCTGAATTCTGTTCTCTGGACTTGTTATTAGTGATATTCGTTTTGGGCCTGTAAACCTGACTAACTACAAAGTGGGGGCTACCTTATTGCTATCAAAATGTTCCGTAGCATTCACTCCATCTCGTAGACCTTGACTCTCAGTCACTAGAGCTACTTGAGAAAGTCATGGTCCTTTTACCCCTTCTAGTTTCCTTGGAACTTGTTCTTGTCTCCCATCTCTAAGTTGACACCATAAGACAACGTAACAGCATTGGATAGTAGAGTACATATGGAAATGTATAGGTATATGCTAAGCAATCAGGATTCCTTCATACCTGTATGCTATTCCTTTCTCACTTTGGGCTTTGTTTTAATATGCCTGAGTACGTGTGGGACAGCCCATGGAGGAGTCTCATACAGTACCCCATATTTGGTGGAGGTGAGGAAGGATGGCCACATATAGTCAGAGATATAATAGACTCCCAGCTTATAGGCCCCTAAGGAGTCCCCCAACAATAAGTGGTACTATTGTTTGGGGAGTCTGTCTACCTTTACATTGGTCTCTCTCTCTCTTCTTGAAAGCTATTCCCAACCTTTTCAGAAGCCTTCCTGCTTCTTTTTAGAATCAGTCGACCATTCATCCATCCACCTATCCATTCACCCCTTTCTTTTTTTGTTTAAAGGAAGCCTCACTTTATAGCCCTGGCTAACTCCAAACTCATGGCAATCCTCTTGCTTCAGCTTCCCAAATGTTGGGATGGCAGACTTGTAACTTACCAGGTAGAACAGGCTGGCTTTGAACTTGCAGTGATTCTCCTGCCTCTGTTTCTCAAGGCTGGGATTACAGACATGTGCTAAGATGCTAGGTTCATCACTTCTTACATATGACCTTTTATATAAGCCCCAGTGTACTACACATCAGGTAGGGGCAATAACAGCCTACCCCTGGATTTCCCTTTAAAAAAATCACTGAAAAAATGGGGAAATAAATGCTCAAAGCCAGTTTAATGGATGCTAGGGCATGTCCCGAGTTACAGTATCATATGAAAAATAGAACTGTGGTATTTAACTCTAGAATAGAAAAGCTGAGAGAGCTGTGATCCATTTTGGATATTTATTTTGTAAAATTCATAAAGGCAAGTAATTTGTTCTGTACTCCACTTAGCTTATCTCTACTCAAACATTTGCTTCCTTCTGTTGACTTTAGGTTTAGTTTGCCATTCTTTTTCTAGTTCATTTAAATATAAAGTTAGGTAGTTGACTTGAGATCTTTGTTCTGTCTTAATGTGTCGATTACCATAAACTTCCCTCATAGCACTGCAAATGCCTTAAGGTATTTTCCAATTTCTTTTGTCATTTCTTTGATCCATTGGATAATAAAGATGGTCTTCTTTAATTTCCACATATACTAGAACCCCCTTGTCTGCAAGTTTGCTTCTTGTGGGTTTAGTTACAGGGAGCCAACTACAGTCTAAGAATATTAAATGGAAAATTCCAGGAATTAAAACTTCATAAATGTTAATTTGTGCACTATTCTGAGTGGTGTCCCTGCTTGGGACATGACTCAGTATATCCAGGCTTTATCAGCTGCCTTCCTCATCTATCCTGTTAACCATTTATCAAACTGATGCTTGCACATCATGGTGCATATGTTCAAGTAACTCTTACTTTATTTAAGAATTGTCCTAAAATGTAACAGTTGTGATGCAAAGGGCATAAAGCAGGGAGGTATGAATTAACCGGTAGCGTGTAGCAATACTATGGAGCATATAAGCAAGCACACAGCACTGCTAACTGCCAAGGTATAGAGTCAAACTATAAACTATAATATGTATAAAAACAGAGTATTACTCAGCCATACAGGAATGGAAACCCAGTCATTTGAGATAATATGGATGGACTTGCAAGACAAACTAAGTGAAACAGACCAGATTCTGAAAGACAGGTACTGCATGGTATCACTTATATATTGCATCCAAAAATGTTGAACTCAGAAGTAGAATGTAGGGACATGGGGAATGTGTGGCTGGGACATGATGGTCCAAGGATATGAAATTTCAGTTTAAAAGCTGGGTGTGTTAGCACCCATTTGTAATCTCAGCACTTGGGAAAGGCAGGAGGATGAGAAGTTTGGGGCCAATTTAGCTACATGAGACCATTTCAAAAACCAAAGCCAGGGCTGGAGAGATTGCTTAGTGGTTAAGACACTTGCCTGCAAAGCCTAAGACCCAGGTTCAATTCCCTAGTACCCATGTAAGCCATATGCACAAGGTGGCACATACATCTGGAATTTGTTTGCAGTGGCTAGAGGCCCTGGCATGTTCATTCTATCTTTCTACCTGTTCTCTCTCTCTTTCTCTCTCAAATAAATCATAACAACAACAACAAAGCCAAAACCACCCCCCACCCCCGCAAAAAAAATTCAGCCAGGGGTTGGGGAGATGGCTTAGTGGTTAAAGATGCTTTCTTGCAAATCCTGCTTGGCTTAGGTTCAATTCCCCAGTAGCCACGTAAAGCCAGACACACAAAGTGGTGCATGTAGTTGGGAGATCGTTTGCAATGGCAGGAGGCCTTGACATGCCCACACTTAACCTCTCTCAAATAAATATTTAAAAAATTCAGTTAGGTGGAATGAATTCAAGAAATATACTGTAGAATATGGTGTTCTGAATGATATCAACTCAGCTGGTAGTTACTGTTTCCAGTAGCCATCAGTGGCCCAGAGAGAAAATTATCAACAGAGAATCCATCTGTGCTGTCCGTGTTGTTAGAGGCAGAGTTCAGGCCTTGATGGCAGATATGGCTTTTACAACACAGCCAAGATTTAACAGGTTTTTTTTTTTTTTTTTTTTTTTTTTTTTTTTGGTTTTTCGAGGTAGGGTCTCACTCTGGCCCAGGCTGACCTGGAATTAACTATGTAGTCTCAGGGTGGCCTTGAACTCATGGCGATCCTCCTACCTCTGCCTCCCGAGTGCTGGGATTAAAGGCATGCACCACCACGCCCGGCTCAAGATTTAACAGTTTAAGAGTGTGTGTTTAGTATGCATGGACATTGGTGACAGCACAGAGGTCAGGGACCCATGCAGGGAAAGAAGGCCTCAGGCCAAGGTGCTTAAGTCTCGGTTTTCTATGGGGAGCTTTACTTGGTTTAAAGCAAGCAGCACAGGTTCAGAGCACACTGTGATGGAGAGGTGGACAACTTTAGATTCTACATGTCTGAATGACTTATAAAAAGGCAGTGACAAGCCGGGCGTGGTGGCGCACGCCTTTAATCCCAGCACTCGGGAGGCAGAGGTAGGAGGATCACCATGAGTTTGAGGCCACCCTGAGACTACAGAGTGAATTCCAGGTCAGCCTGGACCAGACTGAGACCCTACCTCGAAAAACAAAAAAACAAACAAACAAAAGGCAGTGACAAGAAAGCTGAGAGTCTAGCTTGGTCCTGGCTGGAGTCATTCATGCAAGGTATAGAAAGTAATGGGAATGTATTAGGGGTGATAGCCCTGCTTTTGGTATGAGAAAGTGAAATTTCTATTCAAAAATCACTGAGGGCTGGACGGATGGCTTAGTGGTTAAGGCACTTGCCTGCAAAGCCAAAGGACCCAGGTTCGATTCCCCACATAAGCCAGGTGCACCCATTCTGTCTCTCTGACTCTTTCAAGTAAATAAATACATATTAAATTGGAAATCTGGAGTGAATATGCTGATATTAGGTAAGGTTGATTTTGTTTTGTTTTGTTTTTTGAGGTAGGGTCTCACTCTAGGCCAGGCTGACCTGGAATTCACTATGTAATTTCAGGGTGGCCTCACACTCACAGCGATCCTCCTACCTCTGCCTCCCGAGTGCTGGGATTAAAAGTTTGCACCACCACACCGGGTGGTAAGGTAGATTTTAAAGTATAAAACATTACTAAGGACACAAAGAGTCAGTTTATAACTATAAAGGAATTTAGTGAGAAGGCAGTAATATTAAAATGGAGTTTTAAAATATGTAACGTCCAAGCCAGGTGTGGTGGACATTCCTTCCTTTAATCTCAACACTGAGGAGGTAGAAATAGGAGGACTGTCATAAGGAAGATTTGTCTTCAGGGTGAATTCTAGGCCAGCCTGAGCTTCAGAGTGAGACTCTGTCCCAAGAAACAAAACAGCAACAGCAGCAACAACAAAAAAACAACCAGGTAACCAACCAAACCCCACCCCTAATCCCAGGCTCAGAAGGCAGAGGTAGGAGGATGCTGAGAGTTCAAGTCCAGCCTACATAGTGAATTCCAAGTCAACCTGGGCTAGAGATCCTACCTCGACAAAACAAAACAAAACAAAAAATAAATAAAATAAAACAAAAAAGCAGCTCCAGATTCAGAGAAAAGACTGTTTCAAGGAAATGTATAGATGAGTAAGTGATGAAGGAGGACACCTGGTGTTTTTCCCTGGCCTCCACACTTTCGTGTATGGGCCATATGCATTTGCACACACATATGCATACATGCACCCTCCAAGTAAAATCTGACAAATGGGAGAAGTTGAAAATTACTGTTTAAGATCTTAAACACCTCTCTCAATACTGTCTGAGAAGCAAAAGGTAAACATGGCATGGCAGCACACACTATAATCAGAATACTTGGACACATAGCTAGAAGCATGAGGAATTTGAGGTGAATAGGCTGAGCCAGGCTTGGAGGTGCCTACCTGTGACCCCAGCATTTGGGAGGAGAGGCAGGAGGATCAGGAGTTCAAAGCAATCCTCAGTTACACAGTAAGTTCAAGGCCAGCCTGAGCTACATGAGACAGTGTCTCAAAAAAGAAAAAGACAAAGGGTGAGAATGGCTAAATTATTTATACATGGGTTTGAGGCCAGCCTGGGCTACATAGAAATCCTGCCTCAAAACAAACAAACAAACAAACAAAGAAATCAAAGCAATCACCAGCCATCATGAACATGCATCAACAAAGACATAAAAAAAAATCTAGCCCTCAGATTTAGAGATAGAATTTGTAATACAGAGTACAAAATATTTTTAAGATACAGAGAAAAAAAGGAGTTAAAAACACTATCAAAAACAGTAAAGGACTGGAGAGATGCGTGAATGATTAAGGTGCTTTTCTGTGAAGCCTAAGGACCCATGTTCCAATCTCTCCAGATCCCACATAAGCCAGATACACAAAGGTGATGCAAGCACAAGGTCACACATGTGCACTATGTGACACAAGCACCTGGAGTTCAATTGCAGTGGCTAAGGCCCTTGCACACCAATTCTCTCTCTCTTTCTCAAAAAAAAAACGTAAAGGAAAAAATGGGCTGGAGAGATGGCTTAGTGGTTAAGGCACTTGCCTGCAAAGCCTAAGAACTCCTGTTTGAGGTCTCTAGATCCCACCTATAGCCAGATGCAAGTGATACAAGAATGCAGTACCATGCATGCCCACAAGGGGGCACATGCCTGGAGTTTGCTCACAGCAGCTGAAAGGCCCTGGCACACCCATTCTCTCTTTGCCTCTTTCTCTCTGCCTCACTCTTAAAATAAAAAAAAGAAAAAAAGACTATCAAAAAAAAGCAACTGACTTGGAAAGAAACCCAATTTTTAGAAATGAGAATATAGCTGATTGTGGTGGTGCATGCCTTTAATCCCTAGTACTCAGGAGCAGAGGTAGGACAATCACTGGGAGTTCAAGGCCACCCTGAGAATACAGAGTGAATTCCAGGTCAGTCTGGGCTTGAGTGAGACCCTACCTCAAAAAAACCAAAAAACAAAAGAAATGAGAATATAATCCTTCAAGTATTCACTGTACAGTTAAATGCAAAATTAGACATGACATGATGAGATGGAATTACTCAGATGATGGACATGAAAGATACAATTTTCCAGAATACGTAAAAGGTGTGTATCTTTAGATTTAAGCATCACGAAATTACAAGAATATGAAAATATCCCAGACTTAGATATTCTGTAAAACAGAATATTGTTAAGTTAGTGAAAAGGGAAAAGACAGGTCACAGGTTCCCAGGTTCAGATTTATATAAGCGCCAAATGATCCTGAAATGAGAAACAGAAGGGCCAACAGAGGTACTTGCACCAGGACAAACTAACCATAATAACAAAACCCAAACAGGTCAGCAGTGTCAGTCATTCTAAAGGAAGGCACGAACACAGTGAAGCAAGACAGACGGTGGGTGCAGGCAGATAAGAGCGAATGAATTGGTAAGTATAGAATAACATCTGAGGGCTGGAGGGATGGCTTAGCGGTTAAGGTGCTTGCCTGCCAAGCCAAAGGATCCAGGTTCAATTCCCCAGGACCCACATTAGCCAGATACACAAGGGGATGCACATATCTGGAGTTCGTTTGCAGTGGCTGGAGGCCCTGGCGCGCCCATTCATTCTCTCTATCAAATAAATAAATAAAAATATTTTTTAAAAAAGAGGGCTGGAGAAATGGCTTGGTGGTTAAAGCGTTTACCTGTAAAGCCAAAGAATCCTGGTTCGATTCTCCAGGACCCACGTAAGCCAGGTGCAGAAGGAGCACATGCATCTGGAGTTCGTTTGCAGTGGCTAGAGGCCCTAGTGTGCCCATTCTCTCTCCGTCTGCCTCTCTTCTATCTCTCTCTCTCTCTCTGCTTGCAAATAAATAAATATTAAAAAATATTTTTTAAAAATAACATCTGAACATTTACCATAAAACAAAAATTCTTGTATTAAAAAAGACAGAAATAAGATACTGAAAAGAATAAATAAAATGGGATAGGTTACTATAGGTAAGGCCTTATACAATGCTTGATCAGAAAAAGTGAAAAATACCAATTCAACCTTAGTGTGTAAATGGAAAAAGTCTGATGGTCAGCCATAGAAGTTAATGCAGTTCTTTAGGATACAAAAATTAAGCTTTTCAAAAATTTCATTTTCTTCTTTCCCTTGTATTTAAAAAGAAATGGAGCAGAAATCTTATCAGATGGCTACTCTGTTCATAGTCTTTTTTTTTTTTTTTTTTTTTTAGTTTTTCGAGGTAGGGTCTCACTCTGGCCCAGGCTATGTAGTCTCAGGGTGGCCTTGAACTCATGGCGATCCTCCTACCTCTGCCTCCCGAGTGCTGGGATTAAAGGCGTGAGCCACCACGCCCGGCCATAGTCTTTTTTTCAGTCCTTTTCTTTAAAAGCTTACCTCTTCCTTTTTAAAAATTTTATTTACAAGGAGAGAAAGAATATAAATGAATGGGTGTGCCAAGGCCTCTTGCTGCTGTAAATGAACTCCAGACACATGTACCACTTTGTGCATCTGGCTAATGGGTACTCGGGAATCAAACTCCAGGCCAACTCAAAACCTTTAACAGCTGAGCAACTTCCCCAGTCCTGTCCACAATATTTATGTAGATAATCATATTCAGAAAGTAAAAATGCTTGATCAAGTAATCAGGAAAAAAGTCAACTTCAGTAAAATGAGTATTTTACATGCAACCAAGCACCTTTAACTGCTGAGCTATCTTTCCAGCTGCATGAATATTTTAAAGTATTAAGAATTAATATTTGTGCAGGCATGGTGATGCTTGCCTATAATATCAACATGTAGGAGGTTGAGGTGGTAGAATTCAGAGCTTGAGGCTAGCCTGGGTTGTAGTGAGACCTTGTCTCAGATAACCAAGGGCTGGGGACATGGCTCACTTATGGTAAGCACTTGCCTAGTTTGTGTAAGGCCCTGGGTTTGACCTCCAAGAATGCATGAATCAACAAAACCCTTTGGTTAATTACTAAGTTACATGTACATAGCTAAAGTTTGTGTGTTGCTTCTGATTGAAATTTCTTCAAAAATTCCATGAGATAGTTCATTGCTTTCATTCTCCCACATTAATACGATGGCAACTGAGACAAGGAACTTGTTTTCTAGGTAGTGTACATTAGTGGTCAACCGTTAGTGGTCTTGGGCTGAATTCTGGGGGTGTTATTGCCATGTCATCACTAAGACGCAGCTGTACACATCTGCCATGCTGCCAGTGTGCTAGTGTTAATTACAGTTCAACAATCAGTACTTGCACATTTTAGTTGATATAAACCTGCAATTAAAAGTGGTGTGCAATCACTTTCTTTGCCTACCTGATGAGGAGGAAGAGAAGTGAGCTATTTTTTCCTAAGGGTGGGTTGAGAGGTGAGAATGCCAGCTTAAAATAGACGCATTCCTCATCATAACCTTAAGATGTACTAGCTCGTTTCTCTACATGTCCTCAGGCCCCTGCCAACCAGCCCCATCAAGGGAGGTTCATTAATTTCCATAAAAAGGCATAAGTGAAACTTCTTCAGAGGACCTTTGATGCGGTACTTCCTATACAAATATGTAAGCATTTGTGAGTGATGGAAGAAAACAAGTGAAATTCAATTCAGATCCCCAAAAAAGTAATAAATAGCAGACAGGAAGGATTTAACAGTAGAGGATATTCACAAGGCTCATATTGAAAAGGGAGGTTCTTCTCCCAAAGCAAGCTTGAAGTACTTTATTATTTTTTTTATTAGAGTGAGAGTAGGAGAGGGAAGGGCAGAGAGAGGAGGGGGGAAATGGGACACTGGGGAGATAGCTTAGCAGTTAAAGTGCTTGTCTGCAAAGCCTAAGGACCCAGGTTTGATTCTCCAGGACTCACATAACCCAGATGAAAAAGGTGGCGCCTGAGTCTGGAGTTCATTTGCAGTGGCCCTGGTGAACTTGTTCTCTCATCTGCCTCTTTCTCATAAATAAAATAAATAGATATTTTTAAAAAGTTCATCTTCTCATAGATTAATCTGAAAGTAAAAGATGGTTCTAAGTGTAATAATTCAAAGTTGCTTTTTTCATAAAAATCTTAATTAAAACTTTTTTTTTTTTTTTGGTTTTTCGAGGTAGAATTTTACTCTGGTCCAGGCTGACCTGGAATTAACTATGTAGTCTCAGGTGGCCTCGAACTCACGGCGATCCTACCTCTGCCTCCCAAGTGCTGGGATTAAAGGCGTGTGACACCACGCCCAGCTAATTAAAACTTTTTGTTTGGGAAGCGAGTAGATAGGAAATGCCAACATACATTTTTTTTCCTTTTTAAAAAAATATTTTATTTTTATTTATTTGAGAGAGAGATACAGAAATTAGCAGGGGGAGAGAAAGAGAGTGAGAGAGAGAAAGGACACACCAGAGCCTCCAGCCACTGCAAATGAATTCCAGATGCACGCACCCCCTTGTGTATCTGGCTTACATGGTCCTGGGTAATTGAACCTGGTTTCTTTGGCTTTGCAGGCAAGTGCCTTAACCGCTAAGCCATCTCTCTAGCCCCAGCATATGAATTTTAATAATTAAAGTAGTTTAACAGAAACTGACGCAAGCAAGGACATCAAAACACAAGTTTTTTTTTTTTTTTTTTTAGCTCAGTGGTTAAATTCTTTGCTTTAAGGTGCTAAATCTAGGATTAAGCATATGAGAATTCTTACATGATCTAGAAGTTTATTTCTAATAAAAATTTACTGCTTAAAAAAGTTTACTCTAGGTAGTTACACAATGAACATGCATCCCAGTTTTAGCTTCTTGGGCTTTTGCAGCCATTCAGTCAATCTCAGAAATATGAGCAGAAGTATATTTAAAAACACAGTAAAGGAGAACAGTTAGTAGAGATGTATAAAACAGATAACTGATTGTGCAGGAAGCTGAAAATAATATCCTATGGTCAATTTGTCTTTTATAGTAGCTCAGACTCATATCATTCTCAAAACTCAAGATTCTGCACACAAATGTTTAATTTCTCCAGTGTACATTGTTTTCTTTCGCTTTCGAGAAAGATAAAAAAAAGCGACAGTATTGGGGCTTCCTCTCTGTGTCAACTCTATGTATTATTAACACATATTGTTTATTTTTGAATTCACAGTAATCGCAGAGTTTGCAGGCGCCAAGGAATCTTGGTAATAAAACTGCAGAATAACAACACAGTGTTATATAAATAAAAAAAAGGGAAGAAACAGGTTTTGAAAAAACTGTAAGAAATTACATTTAAGACCAGAGTGACTGACAAACTGCATTAAGTACTGTTTAGAATTGGGTGACGTTTTATAAGTTAAACAGGCAGAGAGCAAGAAGGAAGGAAAGGACACTGCACTAGGAGTTCTGAGACTGAGGAAATCACCTTTTTGGGTTTAGTGTCATCACTAAAAAAGTGGGATCAGATAATTGGATTTTAGAAACAGCAACAACTAAAGTTCTTTCTGTGTCTAATTGTTTGCATGATTCAGGAATTTTACTTTGAGTACTTGCATGGACAATACAATTGACAGCATTCTGCAACAAGAACATCTTTTTTTGGTGACAATCACTCCTGGAATCACACCCAGGCTTTCCCCATCCTTTCTCATCAGCTGACACATTACTGAAACAAGAAAGCATCCTTCTCAGACAGTAACAAAATTGTAACAATGTTGAGTGGCAGATTGAGGTTCTCTGAATGCCTAATAATTGCATAAAACACCACAAAGACATTGACATAAGAGCTGTAAGTCAAAGTTAAAGGAGCCTTTCACATCTCTTTGGGATGTGAAATGTGAATCTCCTTTGCTGTTTTGTTAAATCTTTAACATGTCCTCCAAAAGGAAGATCAGAGTTTATGACTGTGTCCTTGAGATGATGAGATGATCAGGTTGCAATTTGTGGCCACTTATGGGTTGATATTTTGTGTTAAATTTGGAATGGAAATTAACAATGAGAATATCATATAGATTTATTTAATGCTTTCCTGAGTTGAAGGTTACTACCTCCAGATTTGCATTTTTTTTTTTTGTTAGAACGTTTGTTCAACATTGGGGTACTTTGTAGTGTATAATACCTTATATAAGATGGCTGAACTTCATGTCCTTCGTTATTAAACCCATGGCTTCCACTCTTAGTAAAAATTTGTAAAGTCTTCTCACTGGCCTGAAAGATTCTATTTACAGCAGTCTTCTGTTAACAATGTCTCAAACTCATTAAGACCATTTTCTGCTCTCTTGAAAACCACTGTGTGTGTGAATGTGGGCATGTGTGAGCCACAGAGCACATGAGGAGGTCACAGGTGTTGGCCCTCACTGTCTACTTTGTTTTTAGGCAGGGTCACTTTGATTCTTTCCACTGTGTTCATCAGGCTCGCTGGCCTGTGAGCTTCCAGGGGATTCTCCAGCCTCCACTTCCCATCTCTCTGTAGGCATGCTTGGATTACCGACACTTGCTACCGCACCCCACTTTATGTGACTTCTGAATCCAAACTCAGGTACTCACGCTTGCATGGCAAGCACTTTATCCTCAGCCCAAGTCCATTCTCTGTCTACAGAATACAAGAAAAATGTTGGACTAAGAGATGAGTTCTAATGCCCACATATAGTTTAGTGAAAGTATTTAACATATGGCAGTCTAGGCTACTGATCATTTGGTTCTTTATACTCCTGCAAACACTCGTCAAACCCCATGTTCCTAGAGTATATTAAGATCACTGGGTTTATAAACAAAATACAATATATGCATTTATGAAAAATGTCAAAATGAAACAGATTATGTTGTATATTAACTTAAAAATTAATTAGGAAACCCACACCTCAAAAAAGATCATTGGTTAAGGTTTATCATTATGACCTGCATTTTGCATGTTTTAAATTCTGAACACATGTTGTCCTATAATAAATGATACAAAGATCCTCAAACCCCAGAGAAAACTACTCTCTTCAAGTAAGTGTTTTCCACTGTGAATATAAAAAAAGCTTTCATTGTAGCTGCCAGAAAGTTTAGAAACAACCGTCCAAGCCTCTCACTGAGTTGTGTGACATAAGTAATTTTTCTGTTGTTTTAAAATCCAGTGTCTTCTTCAAAGGGTTGACTCTGCAGGTCATTTAATAGAGGATATAAAATTTAAAAATAAAAATATAGCTGTTAATTGACAATCAATAATGCATACCATATTTTCTTTCTTTCTTTTTAATTTGAGGCAGAGCCTCTAGCCCATGCCAGCCTTTTACTCACTGCAATCCTCTTACCTCAGCCTCCCAAGTACAGGTATTACAGGTATGAATCACCACATCCAGCTTTTTAATACTGAGTTTTTTATAATCTAGAAGTCAAAGGTGGATTTAACAGCTATTTTTATAATGTATGTATTTTTATATAGAAAATATGCTGATTTCTTTTCATAATCATGAGCGATGAGGTCACAGTTGTAATCTTCAAGTACCAGCTGGGCTAAGTTACAAAGTAAAATGCTTATTTAATTTAGCTACTCAAAGAACTTAGTTACCCAATCTTTCTCTGGTTAGTTCACTGAATACTATATTCATTAAGTCTTTTTACCTTTCTAGGTTCTATTTTTAAAGCAGGAACTTCTGCTGGCTTAAAAAAAACCCAAAACATGAACTATATACCAGGAAGGGTTTCCTATATTCTGGATATAATTTACTTTAAAAAAATTAAAAAATGTCATACAGAGAACATACTTTGAGACTGTATTTTATATCACATTTAAGGTCATAGTTTTCATTAATATGAGAGATCATACCTTTGTAATATTTCAAAGAATTAGTAAAATCCAATGAAACTTAAACTTCTCATTTCATTGGGAATGTAGTACAACAAATATAGAAAAATGAGCATTAACCTCTTTTACATGGCTTATCTGTATTAATGATAATTAAATATATGGATTCCTTTCCGTACATATCCAAAATCTTGGTGCTATAAATAACATAATTGAAGAATTATGTAACAATGTATATTCAATGAAAGATTTCAGTAGTGATTTAGAGTAATAAATACCAGATAGTGAAAAATTTATCACCAACTAAATACAGTAACAAAAGGAAAGAAAAAGCTTATGTACATATTACCAAAGTATTTATAATAAATTATAGTGCCTATCACAGCTAATGTGAACATTCAAAGAAATCTGTCTTGTAGGTCTTAAATCTTGATTTAATAAAATTTGTACAGTATCAAATAATATCAAAAGTCTAAAAAAACAGAAGTTTTGATATCATGTTTATAAATTATTTTATATGCCATAAAAAAACATAAGGTCAAAAGTGCGGTTTAAAATTGTTATTCTTTCTAAGAGCTAAAAAATGCACTGTTTAAGCAGAAACAATATGAAGGCTTATAAGTCTCAGGGAATTTTAATTCTCACCCAACCTTGGTTACCATGTGTCAAATGATAAGCCAATGCAAAGGGAGCAATCATGTTAAAAACAAAAAAGGGAACACAGGTCTAAGAACCATTACAAGACTACTGAGTTACAGGCCTACACACAGGTGAATTCAGTGACTGATTATTGGAATGAATGGGTTGTCACTGAATGTGACCAAAATGTGGAAAGCTTCAAAGGCTTGCTACACATTTTTATCTTTCTCAAAGTTTCAGTCATGACTAACAAATGGCAATATATTCCAGGACTATGACATTTTCTAGTATAACTAAGACAGAATATGACTTAAAGGTGATCAATCATATCATCTAATACTTCTTATAGAAAATGATTAAAGATCTTGTAATTAAAGACAGTAGTACAGAAATTAGGGAGAAATGGATCATAAGTCTGAGTGGTACTGGCACCTATCAGAGTAACTAGCTATATATTTGTTCATGTAAGAACAAATGCCTACGCTGGAGTCAGTGGTACTTATGTAGAAAACTGAAATGGTGAACGTATATGAAAATAAAACATATTTAGAGAGAAGACAAAAGGAATGTAAAGAAAAAAGTCTTCTTTTAAGTTTACAGTGAGATCAAAATATTGACAGGGCTGCGGCAGCAAGAGCAGTGTCCTGTTGGTAATGCCAGCAGGTAGCTGAGCCTGGCTCAACACGACCACTTCTCTTCAGCTGCTACTTACTCATCTGGTGATGGTTTGTGGATATGACACTAAGCAACAGATGATGATGATTTTTTTCCCCAGTGAATACATTAAGTTTTATGGTTGGCTTAATGAATATAGACTGCCTGAGATAATAAAAATGTCACAATTATGATAGGTCATGAAGGTCTTCCTACTTCTGACAAGGGAACAGGATTGTCTGTTGAGATAGGTGCTGTGCAGGCTGCATACACACACGTAATCATTAATGCTGCTGTTATTGAACGATTAAAAGTCAATGGATATGGATGCTTGTGCAGAGTCATCTCGCCCTCTGACATAAATCTCACAGGGAATCTCTTCCATTACTCTGTCTTCTAGAGCCTGCTCAGCACACTCGTGCCCTTGTTTGAAAGTGTAATTACTTTTTTTGAAGGTGCTATTAAATGTTTTCATTGGCTGTGGTTGTGCAAAATCATTTCGAAAAGGAAGTTCCATGGAACTGAGGTTGGTTCTGCTTTGTTTGACACTGGATGCTTGAGATCCACAGTGATGGTCATGAATGCACCGGGAAGCTGTGGAGGAGCGCCGCATCTTCTGGTAACTGTCCAGTTCTTCTGACAAATCTGCCAGGTCTGCAGAAATCTCTTTGTCTCTTAGTGAAAACAGTTCATAATGAGGAGGATCAAACACCTCTTGGAACCCTGTTTTATTAAAAGTAGTTTTGCAAGCCATGACCTTTTTCCGGGGCTGTTTCACTTGCACTAAAATAGAAATAATGAGAAGAACAAAGACAATCCCTGATGTAATGCCAATGATGGTTCCATGAGTTTTAGTGATTTGCTCAAACAATCCAGCCTTTTTCTTTTCTGCAAAAAGAGAAAGTGTTGAGGTCTTCAGAATTTGTTAATAGGTGTCCCAAAACAAATTGGTAAGGTATTTTTAGGTAAAGCAGAAAACCTATGTTAATTATATCATAGACAATACAACTAAAATTTAACAAAACAAAATTAAATAGAATGATTCAATTATATAAAGCATTTGGTTCCTATACTTAAAAGCTACATGAGTATCTAAAATTTGAAGTCATAGTAAATACATTAATACAGAAAATGCCAAAATAAATCCCTTTGATCTATAAGTATAGCTTTCTGATGTAGGGAGGTTTGATCAGGTGCCATGTTGATACCTATCTAAAGTATTTCTACTGATGGTCACCTTGAGGGGAGAACAAACAGGATCAGACTAACCAATCCAAAAACATCACCATGTTCTTTGTTTTTGAATGGCCATCTGAAAGCAATGCACGTCAAGTACTTAGTGTAACCATCAGATCATATCACCCTTTTTTTGTTTTTTTTTTGTTTTTTTTTTTTTTTTTTTGAGGTAGGGTCTCACCCTAGTTCAGGCTGACCTGGAGTTCACTCTGTATTCTCAGGGTGGCCTTGAACTCACGATGATCCTCCTACCTCTGCCTCCCGAGTGCTGGGATTAAAGGCATGCACCACCACGCCCAGCTTTTTCATATCACCTTTTTATAATAAGATATTTATTCAACTCTTGGGAAGATAAATTTTAGTTTTTGACATCCAACTTGCATACATCTAACTCTTACCATAGCCATCGTTACCTTTCAGAGTATATATCAGAAATATACGAAATCTGCTGAAGCAAAAAATTAGTTCTTATGAGTGTTTTATGTCATTGCAAGAATTTAGTAGTTGATTTTTATTAAATTATGTTTCCGTTATTTCAAAAACAGCAATAGAGCTGGAGAGATGGCTTAGCAGTTAAGGTATTTGCCTGAGTCAAAGGACACAAGTTCGATTTCCCAGGACCCATGTAAGTCAGATGCACAGGGTGGCACATGCATCTGGAGTGTTAACAGTGGCTGAAGGCCCTGGTGTGCCCATTCTCTGTCTCCCTCTTACAAATTAAATCAAATTAAAATTAAAAAGGAGCAATACTCTAGGTTATCCTTTAAATTATTTTGTTAACTAATTAGAGTATGTTTATGATATGAATTTCAACAACAGTAAAGGGCAGGCAGAAAATATGAAGATGCACTGCTGAGCAACTTAATAAACATACTCTGTAAACCAAAGATAATTTTGTTGAAAACAAGTATTTTTCTTTCACCCCAATCCAGAGGTCTACTATCTATGAGAAAATTATGTGTCTTAGGTAAAGCAGCTATGCTAAGTACAGTTGTTGAAAAGGGCATTTGAAGCCTTTCTCAATGATAGGCACTCCAACTCTTCTCTCGAAAAGGCTGGTCTTTGCACTGGACTCACCTTTACAGTGATTTTCATCCCAGGGGTATGCACAGTTTTGAACACCATTACAAACTAAAGAATTATTGATGCACATGTTGCTATGGCAAAAGAAAGTGCTGCTTGTACAGGGAGCTGTAGAAAAAAGAAAACTGGTGTTGCTAAGAACAGACACATGGATTATAAAGCCATCTCAATTAATTATAACTGAAGAATTGATTTTATAAGAGAAATTTCTTACCTCTGAGGCTTGTGCATGAACAAGCTCTGTACTACACATCCAAAAAGACAAAGGCCAATGTTCTGTGATGCTGGCTCATACAATTAAAAAAATTATTTACTTACTTGCAAGCAGAGAGAGATAGAGTGAAGAGAGAATGAATGAATATGGGCATGCTATTGCCAGGGCCTCTAGCAATGAACTTCAGATGCATGCGCCACTTTGTGCATTGGGTAATCAAACTCCAATTGTTAGGCTTTGCAGGAAAGTGCCTTAACTGTTGAGCCATCTCTCCAGACCTGGCTCATACAGCTTTACACACACACACACACACACACACACACACACACACACACACATATATATATTTTTTGAGGTAGGGTCTCACTCTAGCCCAGGCTGACCTGGAATTCACTATGTAGTTTCAGGGTGGCCTTGAACCCATGGTGATCCTCCTACCTCTGCCTTCCAAGTGCTGGGATTAAAGGCGTGCGTCACCACGCCCGACTTATTTATATATTTTGTAAGCAGAGGGAGGGAGAAAGGGAAGGAGAGAGAAAGGGAAGAGGGGAGAAGAGAAATGAGGGAAGGGAGAGAGAGAGAGAGTGAGAGACAGAGAGGGAGGGAGAAAATGGGTATGTCAGGGCCTCTTGCCACTGTAATTGAACTCTAGATGCATGTGCCACTCAGTGTATCTGAGTTTCCGTGGACACTGGGGAATTGAACCAAGGTCATTAGGGCCTGGAAGCAAATACATTTAACTGCTGAGCCATTTTCCCAGCCCTGTATACAATTTTTCTATTACCAGGCATCAGGAGGTCATTTTCAATGCAATGATGGTAAGAATGTAATTCATTTTCCATAGTCCTTATGGGAATTTCTATCCAATTGAGTACACTTTTTCAAAACTTAGAATGACAAATGCAATGATAAATTTTGATTATCAACTTGATGAGCCTTAGATTATTTAAGAGACAAACCTCTGGGCCTGTTTGTGAAAGTGTTTCCAGAAAGATTTAAATGATATGGGAAGACTCATCTGAATGTGGATGGCACCATCCCATGGGCTGAGGTTCCTGACTAAGGGAAAAAGAGACAGCAAGTGGAACACCAGCATTCATGTCTACTTCCTGTGTACGTAATGTGACCAGCTGCCTCATGCTACTGGTGCCATACCTTCCCTGCCATGATGGACAGTATCTGAAAGGTATAAGCCATCCCTTCCTTAAGCTCTTTTGTCAGGTACTTTGTCAAAGCAATGAGAAGAGTAATCCAGAGAATGTGGAGACATTTTTATCTCCATGTGTTACTAATGCGAATGTACAATGATGTAGATGCTGGGGAAGACTGGTGCCGCCTCAAAAAGTAAAAAACAGGGCCTGGAGGATGACTTAGCTGTTAAGGTGTTTGCCTAGAAAGCCAAAGGACCCAGATTTGGTTCCCCAGGACCCACGTTAGCCAGATCACAAGGGGGCACATACGTCTGGTGTTTGTTTGCAGTGGCTAGAGGCCTTGGTGTACCCATTCTCTCTCTCTCCCCCCTCCTTCTCTGTCAAATAAAAAATAAACAAACAAATAAATAAAAAGTTAAAAACAAAATTACCCCATGACTCATCAATTCATTTAGGTAACTACTCAATAGTATTTCACAGAAGCCTAAATAGGTACTTAGATACCCATGTTCTTAGCAGCATTATTTACATCAGCCAGTAGATATGAGCAACCCAAATGTTGATGAATGGATAAATGGATAAACAAAACGTGGCATATAAAAGCATGGAATATTACTAAGAAATGCAATAATTACATATTACAACATGACAAAGTTGAAAACATGATTCTAAGTAAAATAAGCCAACTATTTCACTTACCATAACTTTTATTTTTTAAATTTAAAAAATATTTTTACTGTGTATGTGTGTGCATGTGTATGGATGCACCAGAGTCTCTTGTTACTGCAAATGAACACATGGTACTTGAGCTACTTTCTGTGTCTGGCTCTATGAGGGTACTGGGAACTGAATGTGGGCCCTCATGCTTTGCAAGAAACCACCTTTACACACTGAGCCATCTCCCTAATCTCTACTATAATTTTCTAGTCATATAATTATTGTTTAATAAATACATGTGATTCTACTGTTACGAGGTACCAAGAGGCAAATTCATTGTGACAGAAAATAGATTATAACTAAATGTTATGAGTAAACTGTATGGAAACCTACTTCCTTGTTAGGTAATTAAAAATATACAATTAAAAATATTTTTATTCATTTGCAGGCAGAAAGAGAATGAATAGGCATGCCAAGATCTCTTGCTGCTGTAAATGAACTCCAGATGCATGCAACTGGCTTTACATGGGTACTGACAAATCAAACTGGGCTACCCCAGGTCTGTAGGCTTTGCAAGCAAGTACCTTTAGCTGCTGAGCTATCTACCAACCCAAAATATGCAATTTTTTTTTCAGTGCTGGGGTGGGATACCTCCCAGTGAGTTGTTGAGTCCCCTGAGGATCCCAAAACAATACAGGGTATTGCCAAAACTCTTGGTTGCCACAAGAACTAGATGGTAAGACCCTGCTGCTAAAAACACCACGTTCTTGCACTGCAGGACACTGAGAAATCAAGCTGAAGCTGAGCTGGAAGCCTCTTCCCTGTTGACTAGCTATCAGGATGCCTCAACTGTCTTAACCAGCAGTGGACCTACAAATTACACACTGGCCATCCAGGCAAGATGTGCTCACTAGAGTGATAGTAGCATGTGTGTTAGGAAGATAATCAACTGCTCTCTGACAGGATTTGAGGCCCACTCTACAGGAGGAAATTCATGCCTGACACCGAAAAACTAGTCAAAAAGCCTATGGCTTAGAAGAAGGTCCATAGCCCTAGGGAGGGGGATGCTACTACTGTTGTTGGGCTAAATGGGTATGTTGTGCCCATCAAATTGTCCTCTAAATGTTTATGCCTATATGTTAATGCTATTCTTTTTGGTTTTGGTTGAGTTTTCAAGATAGGGTCTTGCTGTAACCCAGGCTGACCTGGAATTCACTATGTAGTCTCAGGGTGGCCTTGAACTCACGGTGATCCTCCTACCTCTGCCTCCTAAATGCTGGGATTAAAGGCGTGCACCACCATGCTTGGCAATATTCTTAATTTTGGTTAGAGAAGTTTCTCTTTTCAGATGGTGGTGACTATTGGGGATACTCAAAAATATTAAAAGTGCTGAGAAGAAGTGACAGTTGAGTATTCAGCACTAAGTGAGACATCTCAATCACACCCTCCAAAGCTCAGGGACTACTGTGGAAAAGGAGGCTGCCTTCTAGATACAAAGTGGTACTATATAATTTTAGGCTATTTGTTAAAATGGTATTGTTTAATTGATAAGTTTTTTTTTGGTTTTGCAAGATAAGGTCTCACTCTAGTCTAGGCTGCCCTGGAATTCACTGTGTAGTCGCAGGTGGGCCTCAAACTCATGGTGATTCTCCTACCTCTGCTTCCTGAGTGCTGGGATTAGAGGCGTGTGCCACCACACCCAGCTTAATAGATAATTTTATATATGTATGTATTTTGATTATAATCCTCTCCTTATTTGTCCCCTCCAAGTTCTTCTTCCTCTGAATTCCTTCTTTTTAAAAGATATATTTTATTTTATGTGTGTGTGTGTGTGTGTGTGTGTGTGTGTGTGTGAGAGAGAGAGAGAGAGAGAGAGAGAGAGAGAATGGGCAGGCCAAGGCCTCTAGCTACTGCAAACAAACTGCAGAAGCATGTGCCACTTTTTACATCTGTCTTACGTGGGTACTGGGGAATCAAACCTGGGTCCTTAACCTTTCAGGCAAACACCTTAATGGCTAAGCCATCCCTCCAGCCCTGTACCCCTTCTTTTTAATTAATCAGTGTGAAATCATGCATGTGTATACTAGCGTTTTTTTTTTTTTTTTTTTTTTTGTTTTTCGAGGCAGGGTCTCACTCTGGCTCAGGCTGACCTGGAATTCACTATGTAGTCTCAGGGTGGCCTCGAACGCTGGGATTAAAGGCGTGCGCCACCATGCCCGGCTTACTAGCGTATCTTGATGCAAAATGTCAGTTCAGCTTTATGTGGGTAGTTGAGGAATTGCACCTAGGTCAGCAGGTTTTTAACCACTAAGCCACTTCTCTGGTGCAAAATCATGATTCACTGGTACGTCATGATTTTTATTTTATTTTTTTCTGTGGTACTGGAGATTAAACAAAACAAACCCAGGGCCTCAGGAATTCAAGGCAGGGAATATATCAACACAGCCCTAAAATTTCGTGATTCTTAAAAAATACTAATAGTTGAGCATGGCTGCTCATGCCTATAATCTCAGTATTCAGGTGGCTGAGGTAGGATTGACATAAATTCTAGGTCAGCTTAGGCTAGAGAGACCCTGGCCCAACCTCTCCCAATAAAAACAAAAAATACCTAATGGTTTAAAAATTTTTATTGTAAAGGCAATAGGCATTAGTTATATAATGAAGCCATTAGACTGAAAGTCGGAAAGACAATGAAAATGTATAGCCACATTTTATTTACTTTGTAAGATTTGCTAGTGTAAGGGCTGGGATGATGGGCCAGTGGTTAAGAGCATTTATTGCACAGGTATGAGGACTCAAAATCCTCAGCCATGTAAAAAACTGGGTGTGGCTACAGATGCCTGTAACCTCAGTGCTATTGGGGGGAGGAAGGAAGAGACAAGAGGGCTCAGGTTTAGGATGAGATTTTTGTTTCAAAGAAATAAAGCAGAAGAGTGATAGAAAATGATTCCTGTGTTTATAGGGCATGTGCATCTGCATACACACGTGCATGAGCCACGCATACACACACAAATTTGCTAGTGTGCATACTTCAGTTGCATGATAGATCTTATAAAACTGTATATGCAAATGAGTGCTCTTTATTAAAATATAAAAGTGGCCTAGGAAAACAAATTTGTATGAAGTAGAGTTTTAAGTTTTTGTTAATACATCTATCATACAATAATCATAATTGTATGTTACAGTTGTATATACAGATGCTGTTACATTCTAATTTTACTACCTATTTTATGATTGTTAGTAGAGGAAACAAGTCATCTATCTTTGCATGTGAGTGATATATGCATGTGTTCATGTGCGGATGTGTGCACCCCATACAACCTGAGTGTGGAGAGCACCAAGTGTCCTTTTCTTGTTCATGCATGTATTTCCTTTCTAGACATGTACTTTCTCCTTCAACCTAAAGCTGATGTCAGTTAGCAAGCCCCAGTAACCCTTTGGGGTTTCCACCCTTCTGTGGACTGGTGATGGACATGCATGCCATGCTGTTTATTTTAATTTTAATTTAATTTTATTTCTTACCAGTTCTGGGGAATCAAACTTGGTGGTCCCCAGCTCATGAGGCCCCTCATGCTTAAATAGCAAGTGCTTTTAACTCCTGAGCCATTTCCCTAGCTCCAAACAAGTCATTTTAATTTCTTTTTTTAAAAATATTTATTTATTTATTTATTTATTTAAGAGAGACAGAGAGAGAGAGAGAGAGAGAGAGAGAGAATGGGCATGCCAGGGCCTCCAGCCACTGCAAATGAACTCCAGATGCATGTTCCCCCTTGTGCATTTGGCTTACGTGGGTCCTGGGGAGTGGAATCTGGGTCCTTTGGCTTTGCAGGCAAGCACCTTAACTGCTAAGCCAGCTCTCCAGCCCGCCACTTTAATTTCTTTTTTTTTTTTTTTTTATTTATTAGAGACAGAGAGAAGGAGGGATGGAGGGAGAGAGGGAGAAAGAAAGAGAAACAGAGGAAGGAAGGGAGGGAGAGAATGGACACACCAGGCCTCTAGCCACTGCAAACAAACTCTAGATCCATGTGCCACCATGTGCATCTGCCTTACAGGGGACCTGGAGAATGGAACCTGGGTCCTTAGGCTTCATAGGCCAGTGCCTTAACCACTAAGCCATTTCTCCAGCCCCAAAACAAGTCATTTTAAAGACAAGATGAATGAGGTTTTCAGTAGCATTCTTTGGCATTCTGATATTCCCCAGAACATTATGTGATCATATTAAAAAATATTTTTAACATTTATCTTTATTTGAGAGAGAGAGAGAGAGAGAATGAATGAATGAATGAATGAATGAATGAATGAATGAATATGAATGAATATGGGCATGCCAGGGCCTCCAGCTGCTGCAAATGAACTCCAGATGCATGCACCAACTTGTGCATTTGGCTTACATGGATCCTGGGGAATTGAACCTGGGTCCTTTAGTTTTACAGGCAAGCACCTTAACCAGTAAGCCATTTCTCCAGCCTTATGATCACATTTTGATGCTCTTTATAACTTCAAAGGTGGCCTAAAAGACAGGTTAACCTACTTGCTACATGTTTCTGATTTACTAAGCACTGAGAGGGAAATATTTAGGTTTTATTACCGATTATTTACAATTGTACTCTGTATTATTTAGTGATCAGAAAGCAGCATTATTTTATTGGACTGTTTTATAAAAATATATTTTCTGGGCTGGAGAGATGGCTTAGTGGTTAAGTGCTTGCCTGTGAAGCCTAAGGACTCTGGTTCGAGGCTCCATTCTTCAGTACCCATGTAAGCCAGATGCACAAGGTGGCGCATGCATTTGGAGTTCATTTATAGTGGCTGGAGGCCCTGGTGCTTCCATTCTTTCTTTCTCTGTCCGTCTGTTGCTCTCAAATAAATAAAAATAAACAAAACTTTTAAAAAATGAAAAAAAAATGTATTTTATTTTTAATTAGTGTATGTTAAATATATAAGGGCTGGAGAGATTGCTCAGTGGTTGAAGGCACTTGCTTGCAAAACCTAATGGTCTAGGTTTGATTCCCCAGTACACATAAAGTCAGATGCACAAAGTTGCACATGCATTTGGAGTTCATTTGCAGTAGCAAGAGGCCCTGGTGTGTCCATTCTCTCCCCTTGCAAGAAATAAAAAATAAAGAAAGCAAAAAATAAATGTATAAAATATTGGGTTTCATTGTGACATTTTCACGTATGCATATACTCTGACCATACTTGTGTTATTTATAATTACAAATCTATTAAGCTTTATGGCTTTCCACTGGACTAGAACAGCTGTTCAAGACTAAAAGTACTAGTTATTGATAGAAAATGTAAAATGAATTGCTTTAATTCAAAACCAGATTAAAATGGTTGGACTATGAATCTTTGCAGTGGACAAATAATAAAAATGGCACCATGTATGATCTGCTCCCCTTACAGCCTAGCAGTATACTTTCCACTTTCATTGTACTTCCAGTGAAATGTAGCAATGATGCTAAAAGATGTTTCTGTCCTTCAGTAAAGTCTGCAGGGGATCTATCAGCAATATGTCACTGAAAATCACATTATGGATTTAGTTTAACAAAAATATCTTCTGCTACTTTCACAGTTCTAGTCCTAGAAATGATTCTCCTGAAACCCTGTCCTTTCGTAAAGAGCAAGGCATATTCAGTGCTTGAGAATGAGTTAAACATCCAGATTGCTCTTCCACATCATCCTTTTTAGCAAAGCTATACTATTTTAGTCACATCTCCAATCTACAATGAAGCAAATTTCTCAGACAGAATTAGGTCACTTGTATTGACTCCCCCCTCCCCCCCTTTTTGAGGTAGGGTCTCACGCTAGCTCAGCCTGTCCTGGAATTCACTATGTAGTTTCAGGCTGGCCTTGAACTCACAGCAAACCTTCTACATCTGCCTATAGAGTGCTGGGATTAAAGGCATGTGCCACCATGCCCAGCCCCCAACTTCTTAAATACTGCTGGTATGAATGGATTCACAACAATTACAAATCATCAACAGCTTACAGAATAACAAAATACACAGTTCAACCACTTAAGTTAATGAGAAACACAAAAATTTACTATTTTGAGTTCTTAAATTTGTTATAAAAATGGAGATTTTTCATGGGTGGAGAGATGGCTCAGTGGCTGAATGTGCTTCTTGTGCAAGCATGAGGGATTGAGGGGACTGACACCATTTGAGTTTGAATCTCCAGAACCCTCACAAACAGCTGAACGTGTGTAGATATAACATTAGTTCTGCAAAGGGGAGAAGAGACCAAGGAATCACCTGGGCTCATGTAAACAGCAAGCTCTAGTATAACTAAGAGACTCTGGCTCAAAATAAAAATTGGCAGAAGAGCAATGGAGCTGCCCAATGTTCTGCCCTGGCCGCTACAAGTGAGTGTTCCTCCTCAGTCTCCTGATGCAGGTGAGCACACACATGCATACACACCAAAGCCACACACATTAAAAAAACAGAGATATCAGACTGCCTTTAAAATTTATATATACATATTTTATTTATATATATATATATGATAAAGTCTTTCAGTGTTGCCTCTACTGGCTTGGAACTTAAGACCTTCTTGCTTCTGCCTCTTGAGTTCTGGGATTATAGGCATACACCTGGCTCTGGCATATTGTTTTAGAAAATTCTGTAAAATCTCTTATTTCAATCACACTTTTTTAGAGAGGTGGTTTTCTTTGTATTCTTGGGTGACAAATGCAAATCTGGTACATAGGACCATGTCCACTTCAGCTTTACCACTGTCTTCATTTGATTAGTTCATATAAGGATAGCACATGATGTCCAGTATGGTGGTGCATACCTTTAATCCCAGAACCAGGGAGGCAGAGGTAGGAGAATTGCCACAAATTCAAGGCCAGTGTGTGACTTCAGAGTGAGTTTCAGGTCAGCCTGGGCTAGAGTGAGACCCTACCTTGAAAAAAGAAAAATTTAAAGATATCACTTGAAATTTTTTTGGTTAACTATCATATTTAGAAATCAGCAATGTATTTGGAGAAAACAGCATAAATAAAAAATATTAGAAAGGAATTTCATATAAGATATAGATTACTGTTGCCCAAAATATAATAAGCAAGTGAACATTACAAATTAAAATAGATTAATTTTACAAATATATTTATTCAATTCAATTTGTTTGCACAAAAAAGAACTAGCATAGCCACCCTGAAGGTTTCACCTTTAGAAGGCTCTGCTAGCAAGATTGGCCCCTAACTGGCATCGATGCATGGCTCTCTTTCATTCCCTAAGAGACATAGTTTGTTGTGACTACAGTTTATGTAAATGATGTTATTTGTGCCAAACACCTGCTTTCTTTTTGGCAGTCAGGGATTTTGGTGTATGCAAGACAGAGGATGCCTATGTGACTAGAAGCAACAGAAACCTTAGCTGATGAGTCTCTAATGGTGCTCTTTTTTTTTTTTTTTAAATATGGAACGCTTCACAAATTTGCATGTCATCCTTGTGCAGGGGCCATGCTAATCTTCTCTGTATCGTTCCAATTTTAGTATATGTGCTGCCGAAGCGAGCACTCTAATGGTGCTCTTAAAGCAAAAACATTGCACATGGTGCTACTGCATCTTTTGCTATTGAAGAAACACCCTGCTCAGACTCTCCTAGAAGGGAGAGACCATAAGAATGCCTGTGCTCAAATTCCTCCAAACTCTTGGTAATCTTTTTGTGGTAGTTTGAATATATGTCCCCCAATATATTCAGTATTTTATTAGTTTATAGTTTGCATCTGCAATCACCTTGCTAGAGGCAAGGTCACTGGGGGCCCGGTCTTAAGGTGTGGTGATGGGTTTGAGATTCCATTGTAAAGATATGCAAATGTGTCTAGCAGGAGTTCCTGAAGTCTGCTGTGTGACCTTTTGGCTGTAGTTTGTTTTGCTCTGTGTGCTGTGGTGGCTGGTTGGTTTTTCTCTCTCTGTTTGGCCCTGTGAAGAGCAGGCTGCTTTTCCTGCCTTTATGGAACTTCCCCTGGATCTGTAAGCTTCAATAAATAATATCCCTTCCTCCATAACTGTGCCTGGTCTGGAAGTTCATCTCAGCGAACCTGAAGCTGTCTGCAACAGTAAAGTGGTACCGAGGAGTGTGGGGTGAGATGAACCAGATCGTGTGGATGTTCGTCTTTTGGAACCTTTGTTTTGGAGGAATGGGCATGGACTTGGTGCTTGCAACTGAAGATGCCTTCTGGAATGGTAAGCCAAGTTTTATGGACTATTCTGATGAGAGTTTGAGAATGCTAAGTGCAGACAGTACTGAACTTCGAGGCTTGGCTTATGAGCTTTCTAAGGGGAAGGAAAGATGGCAGAGGACTTTGTTGGAACTGGGCTACTGGCATAAGGGATGGCTACGTTCTGCTATCCAGGCCCAGAAAGTTTGATCAAGGTTAAATTTGTAATGGACTGATGTGCTTGGCTAAAGATATCGGACTGAGATTTTAAGATTTTGAGTTGGAAAACCTGAAGCAAGCTAAAAGTAGAGGCACTGAGACTGGTTTAGCTGCTATTGTCAACCACATTAGCAATCTTAAGGAAGGTGGAAGGAAGGTGGCCTGACTTGATTTACATTAAAACAATGGAGAGGATGCCTGAGGAAAGACTGTTAAAAATGCAAATTCTTGGAAAGAGTTGACTGGAGAAGGAACCTGCTTTTCAAGGCTATGGTTTATTTTGTCCCTGGATTAAGAATATGGCTGTGTCCTGCACACCTGGTATTAGTTTTGGAAATATGAAAAATGCATAGAATGGTCATGAGTTGCACACGGTTCCAGGAGCCGCTGCTGAGATGCGGCATGAAGCAGGGCATGAAGACCCTCAGGAATAGGCTGGAAGAGCCTTTGGAAGATGGACTGTGGGTGCATGGAGACCTGAAGATGTTTTGGATATACCAGGACTGTGCAAAAGGACTACCATGGAGTGCAGTGTTGAACTGGGATGAAAGTTTTCCCTGGCGACTCTGCCCAGCTGGAGGGGCGTAATTGGAAAACCTGGAGACTGTCAGTCTCTGGTTATATTGAACTTGAACTGCAGAAGTTTGATGACTGCTGATGGTGGTTGAGTTTGCATTATTCTAGTCTCTCTTTGCTTTTTACCAGTTAAAAATGTTTACTCTGTGCCTTTACATGTTGAAAGTATTTAACTTGTTTGATTTTACAGGACTCACTATCTTAAGTTGATCAAGACTGTGAGAACCTTTGAAATTGGATTGAGTACAATTTACAATGTATGATAGTTATAAATCTATTGGGGGCCAGGAGCTAAATATATTGGGGGCCAGGGGCGGAATGTGGTAGTTTGAATATATGTCCCCCAATATATTCAGTATTTTATTAGTTTATAGTTTGCATCTGCAATCACCTTGCTAGAGGCAAGGTCACTGGGGGCCCGGTCTTAAGGTGTGGTGATGGGTTTGAGATTCCATTGTAAAGATATGCAAATGTGTCTAGCAGGAGTTCCTGAAGTCTGCTGTGTGACCTTTTGGCTGTAGTTTGTTTTGCTCTGTGTGCTGTGGTGGCTGGTTGGTTTTTCTCTCTCTGTTTGGCCCTGTGAAGAGCAGGCTGTATGACATACTTTAAACCTTTTATTTCATGCCAGGTCTCTGAAATCTGTGATGCAAATTTATAGCTATAGCACAATCCATTTAGACTCGCCACATTACTAAGTGCTCAACTGCTATGCATGGTGTTGGCCAGTGCTCTAGATGGCACAGGATGTTGGGAGAAGAGTAAAGGCAGAGAGATTTTTTTCCTTTGGTTATGTCTTTGTACAAAGCAGTGATTGTAGTTGTCTGAAATAGTGAAACAGCCTCTATGTCGTTATTTTATTTATGTGTGTATGGTTTGCCTTCCATGGTATGCATGTGGAGGTCAGAGGACAATCTCGGGGTGTTTTTCCTCTCCTCCGCCTTCTTTTTGAGATAGGGTCTCGTGTTTGTATGCTGAGTGTGTGCCAGTCTAGTTGCCCCCCAAGCTTTTAGATTCTCCTGACTCTACCTCCCATTGTTGTAGGCATGTGGGGATCACAGGAACACGTGCCACTTTGCATCCAGCTTTACATGGGTACTGGGGAATTGAATTTGGACAGTGTCTAACTGCTGAGCCATCTCTCCAACCCCTATGTATTTTTTTTTTTTTGAGAGAGAGAGAATTGGCATGCCAGGGCCTCCAGCCACTGCAACTTAACTCCAGATGTGTGTACCTGTGTGACCTTGCACACTTGCGTGTCTTGTGTATCTGGCTTACATGGGACCTGGAGACTTGAACATAGGTCCTTAGGCTTTGCAGGCAAAAGCCATAAACACTAAGCCATCTCACCAGCCCTCATATAGTTTAAAAAAATTGTTTTAAAAAAGATTAATTTTAAATTATTTATTAGAGATGGATGGGGGGAGAGAATGTGCACACCAGGGCCTCCAGCCACTGCAAACAAACTCCAGACACATGTGCCACCTTGTGCATTTGGCTTATGTGGGACCTGGAGAATCGAACCTGGGTCCTTAGGCTTCACAGGCAAATGCCTTAACTGCTAAGCCATCTCTCCAACCCTAAAAATATTTTTATATATTAGAGAAGGATGGGGGGAGGGTGGGCATGCAAGGGCTTCTTGCTGCTGCAAATTAGCTCCAGATGCATGTACCATGTTGTGCATCTGGCTTTATGTGGGTATTGGGGAATCAAACCCAGGCCTGTAGGCTTCTCAAGCAAGCACTTTAACTACTGAGCAATCTCCCCAGTCCTGTTTTCTAAGTTTAAAAAGTTCTCAGGCTGAAGAGATGGCTTAGTGGTTCAAGTGCCTGCCTGAGAAGCCTAAGAATGCTTGTTCTAATCTCCAGCCCCCACATTTAGTCTGACTCAAAGTGATGCAAGCACGCAATGTTGCACATGCGTACAAGGGTGTGCACGCGACTGCAGTTTGTTCACAGTGCCTGAAAAGGCCCTGGTGCACCCATTCTTTCTTTGCTTTCTCTCTCTCTCTCTCCCAAATTTAAAATAATGCCTTGCTGTTTAAACTTTTGTCTACTATTTTAGAAATAAAGATATTCCCAGAGAATTTGTATAGTGAAGGTCGACACTTTAAGCAGTAAACATGAAAAAAAAAAAGTACTTGGTTTAGGTTTAGGTTTAGGGATATAGCTCAGTAGTAGTGTGCCTGCCTAGCATGTGTGTAGCCCTGGGTTCAATCCCTAGTACTGCAACAACACAAAACAGTTCTCAAGTTAATTTTTTTTTTTAAAAAAAATAAGTTCAGGCCATATCCACTCCATAAGCAAGGAGCAGCAGTTTACTCGTGGTATTTAACATTGCTGACCTTTTCATACTTTCACTGCCTAAACCACTTTCCATATCCAAAACAACTGAGCACTTTTGCCTTTTTTATATTTTCCATTTTGTGTATATATGGTGTATATGCATGTATATGTGTGTATGCATGTATGTGTGTGATACATGTGGAAACAGAGGTTAAGGTCAAGTGTCTACACCTTACTTTTTAAGGCAGGGTCTCTTGAACCTAGAGCTCACTGATTTTGCCAGTCTAGGTAGGCAGATGCCCCCGGGATTCCCATTTCTGTCTCCTCAAGGAAGGGATTACAGGAACATGCCACTAAGCTTGGCTTTTATGTGAGTGCTAGGAAACTGACCTCAAGTCTTCATGCTTTCATGGCAAGTACTTTCCACACTAAGCCATCTCTCCAATTCCGATCTTCATTTTAGAAGTGTGTCTGACTCTTGCTCACTTGCCTTTCATTCTGGATTTGTCACTGCATCTTGCTGATTGTGTTTTTGTAACTCTTCTTTACCTGGTCATTGCTTTGTTCAGATCATATGGTCCCACCTTGAGTATGGAAGTAAACTCTTAACTGATCTTCACCCTCTATCCTTAGTACAACGCTTTGTTATTGTGTGACACAGTTCCTAGATGCCTATAATAGAGTCTAAACCTAATCTTTAATTTGAAGGCCTTTATATTCTAACTTTCATCTACCTTTCTAGGCTTAATTCTTTCTGTGCCACTTCTTATATTCTGAATGAGCTTTGTACAAAGCATTGATTGTAGTTACTGGAAATAGTGAAATAACCTCTGTGTAACTGTTTTAAGTTTAAAAAGGTCACAAATTAGGGCTGCTTTCTTTAGGACAACCTCAATGCATGTATGTACCTTTTAAAACATATCTCATGTAGAAATCCTAACCTCAAAGGATCCACATTCAAGGAGCACTTGTTCCATAACTTCTGCTTGGTAGATGTAACTTGGATATTTAAGAGAAAGCACTTTGTCTTAGGACTATGATTGTTGTCGTAGGCAATCCTGACCGCATTATTTACATATAGGTGACCTTATCTAAGTGACTGTAAGATCCTTCAGGGCAGAGACTGCTCCCATCTACTTTCATATCTTCACCACATCAAACACAGCACCCTCCTATGATAAATGTTAGCTATCAAAGAGAAGACAGGTAGGGAGGTTAGTTGGACAAAACGGCTTCATAACCCAACAGATCATTTAGCAACACGAAATTCTCTAAATCTGTAGATATGTGCTGAGCAACAAGATAGTGTGCATTTAGTCACCAGCTGCCATGATTTTAACACAGAATCCATGGAATAATAATATTATATCTTGAAATTATGAGGAAAAAATGTTTTCAAATTTCCTACTATCTTACTATCTACACCTTTACTATTATACCTTTGTTACAGATTTCAGATTTATACAAGTCATATGCCTCATCATTATTCATCAATAATGATATAAAAGCTAAAGTTTTGGTTTATGAGTACAATATAAAATACACCACAGACACTTCACGTATATGTGCTATGAATACACACACTTAATTACATCTGCGAAGTATACTTCTTTAAATGGAAATTTTCTTTAAGTAGGAGGAAAGGGACTGCTAGAGAGGCTAATCAGTCGGGCCCACATGTGTATTACTTAAGAGTCATTTAAAACCAAGTAAAAAAGTGACAGTACTTTTTCAAAGCAGATTCTTGTAAAAATAATGTAATATAATTTATATTTACGGAAAGCAAACTAAATATTAAGAAGCACTGAAACAGCATTTGGATTTTTCTTCCTTTATTATTTATTTGTGCATGTGTTTGTGTGCATGAGTATGTGCATATCATGGTTTATGTATGTGGTCAGAGGGCAACCTTAGCTTGTTTCTCTTTTCTGTTTATCTTCTTGAGACATAGTCTTTTGCTGCTCCTGCTTGCAAGCTTCTGGATTCTCCTGGCCCCACCTCCCATGTCCATAGGTGTGTAGGGATTACAGATGTGTGGACCACTTTGCATCTGACTTTATGTGGGTGTTGAGGTTTTGAACTTAGGTTACAGGCAGGCTTGCAAGCAAGTACCTTTAAACACTGAGCCATCTCCTCAACCCTCATTTGGATTTTTAGGAGACAGAAAAGAAAAAAAAAAAAAAAGGCTTAGTGGTTAAGGCATTTGCCTGTGCAGCCAAAGGATCCCGGTTCGATTCTCCAGGACCCACATAAGCCAGACACACAAGGGTCATATGCATTTGGATTTCATTTGCAGGAGCTAGAGGCCCTGGCATGCCCATTCTCTCTCTCTGACTGCCTCTCTTCTCTCTCTCTGCTTGCAAATAAATTAATAAAAAAAATTTAAAAAAAAGTACTATGGAGCCATATTTTGTTTGTGGGGATTTGATCATCTGAATTATCAGGACCCTAAAGGAAGAATCCTAAAATTTTGAAGGGGTATTCATATCCCCAAAGTGATTATGGATGTGAGGGCTCTCAGTGGAATGGGGGTGGGGAGAGGGGAAATAAGATGATATGCTCTTAAACTTCCCAATAAGATTTCTTACAAAATCTTTTTTGAACTGTTCCTCCTCCTTTTCTTTTTACCCTGCTCCACTTTTCTCCCTGTGGGGGGTTGAACTCACGGCCTCCACTATTCTATCCCCTTTGTTTAAATATCCTCACTTTTATAGTTGGATAAATTGTCTGTGCATGAACTGTAATTAATATTCTTTAATATGGAAAAATTTCTACATGCTCACCAAATATTAAAGGTAAGTTTCATACACTAAAGCAATTCATAAAGATATAATCTCCATTGTAATTATGATGAACTTAATCATAGTATATGCAGAAAAGAAATAAAAATACAGAAGTCCTTCTGCATTGATAACTTAGGATCTGAGGAACAACTGGCTGCATGGATTACAAGAAAAGAAGTTCCAATGATATTTTGCTTGTAAGATACCTTATACATAAAGGTACAAAAAGACTGAAGTAAAAGGCTGAAAAAGAGTCTGTGAAAATAGTTGGCAGTGTTGCTACAATTCTTAGGCAAAAATAGACTTAAAAATCTTAGCACTAGGGAGGCTGACAATGGTCATTGAGTTAGAAGCTAGCCTGTGCTATACATGTGAATTCCAGGCCAGCTGTGAGTCTTTCTTTTTCTTTCTCTCTCTCTCTCTCACGCACACCCCACAGGTAAAGTACAAGCAGAACAATAAAAAGTCTTAGAATGATTTCTTTTGCATTAAGTCTGAATTCATGGTCTAGTCATTCAGTTTCTGCTTTGATTTGTATTACCAGACAAACCTCCGTGGTTATTGTAAAAAGAATTTTTTTTTGTAGGATCTCACTCTAGCCCAGGATGACCTGGAATTCACTATGTAGTCTCAGGGTGGCCTTGAATTCATGGCGATCATCCTACCTCTGCCTTCCGAGTGCTGGGATTAAAGGTGTGTGCCACCACGCCCAGCTGTAAAAGGAATTTTTTGAGCATGCTTTAAATTTTGCTAGAAAGACACTGAGAATTGGGAAAACCTTTCAAGGGGTTATTATTTTTTTGTGTGTATGTATGTATGCTGTACATGTGTGTGCCTATGTGTGTGGAGACCAGAGATTGGCAGTGAGTGTCTTCCTTTTATTTTTCAGTAAATAGGTGCTCTCCACCTTGTTCTTACAAGACAGAGAGAGGATGGGGTATGGGTATGCCAGGGTCTCTTACCACTGCAAATGAACTTCAAGTGCATGCACCACATTGTGCATCTGGCTTTATGTGAGTACTGAAGACTCTAACCTGAGCCGTCAGGATTTGCAAGCAAGTGCCTTTAACTGCTGAGTCATCTCTCCAGTCCTTCCACCTTATTTTTGGAGACAGGGTCTCTCTCTGAACCTGGAGCTCATACTCATTAATTTGGCTGGAATAGCTAGGTAGCAAATCCTGGGAATTTTCCTATCTCTACCTCCTTGGCACTGAAATTACAGCAGTGTGCTACTATGTTTAGCTTTAGCTTTTAGTGCTAGGATTTGAACTTCAGTCCTTATGCTTGCGTGGTAAGCACAGTACTCACTGGGCAATGTTCCCTGCCCAGGAGGTTATTGATATATCCAGTGTAATATCAGATGAGAACATAAAGATTTAATGTGAAGTCAATTATGTATCTTGTATACCCATCCTAAATGGCTACTGTCTCAGATGCCACCGATTTCAGGTCCTTTCTGATCATCTAATGAAAGTGGATTATTTGTCAAGTATACTCTCTCTCTGTTTATTAAGGCTTGCTCAGTTCATGGTGAGCTGCTACTCTTTCAGCATTTTATAGAACAATTTTGACATGCAGCAAAATTTAATTTCCTTTCACACCCTTTCCCTTCTACTTGAAATGCAATTTAAATGGAGGCACTATGATAAAGTTGCAATATTAAATTTAGAATAATCTTCTCAACCTTGGAATCCTAGCAGTGTTACCCTAAATAAAAAGAAGCTTGAGACTAGTTTTTGCAGCTCATATATACAGAAGCAAATCAAATATTTCTCTTATAAAAGCTCTCCCAGATCCTAGTAAGCTGGCTAGCTACACTAGACCAGTTGGTGAGCTCTGAGTTCAAGTGAGACCCTATCTCGATAAAGTAGAGAGCTATCAAGGAAGATCCCTGACTTCTACCTATGGTTTCCATATGCATGAGCACACACATACACATAAACCTGCACACACAGACACATATATATATGTGCACATATATATATATATATATATATGCACACACATATATATGCAAACAGCAACCAAGACCCATCCTAAAATCCCTGACATCAGAAGGGAATCAAGTAGCCAAATCCATCTAGAAAAAGAAAACATTAAGGGCTTGGAGAGATAGCTCAGCCATTAAAGGCACTTTCTTGCAAAGCCTGACAGACTGGATTTGATTCCCTAGTACTCATGTAAAGGCAGGCGCACAAAGTGGTGCATGTGTCTAGAGTTTGTTTGTGGTGGCATGAGGCCCTGGCCTGTCCACATACATACATTCTCTTTCTATCTCAAATAAATACGTTTGTTTTTTTTTTTTTAAAGAAAAAGTTTGGGCTGGAAAGATGGCTTAGCAGTTAAAGTACTTGCCTGTGAAGCCTAAGGACCCACGTTTGATTCTCTAGATCCCACATAAGCCAGATGTACAAGGTAATGCATGCGTCTGGAGTTTGTTTATAGTGGCCAGAGGCCCTGGAGTGCCCATTCTCTCTTTCCCTCTCATTCTGTCACAAAAATAAATGAATAATAATTTGAAAAAAAAAATCAAAAAAGAAAGAGTTGAGATTGTGAGTTGGGGCTGAGCTGGGAGCCATGCACTAAGGGTAGAGCCATCCTGAGTGGCTGCCCGGGAGGGCAAGGCCAGCACAAGAGAGGCTGGAAGCAGGGCTGTGCTGCATGCCATTAATCTGGTTTTATTTTTCTTTTTCAGAAAGCAATGAGAGCTGAGGACAACCAAACTCTGTCAACAACAGAAGGACAGCTGACTCCCTGGCAGGGGATAAACAACCCCTTGCACCAGCAGCTAGAGCCCAGGTGAAACCACAGAGGAACTGGTGAGATGAATGAGTGCTGCTTCCATGGCAAGGCTGACAACCTGGGCGATGAGACAGACACTGAGGATACTCAAAACGCACCAAAGCAGAAATCCAGAAACCGCTGAGAACTCAACACTAATGTAGACTTAAAGCACATCCATCAAGGCTCAAGGAGTTTTGTACAAGAGGTGGCAAAAAGAACGTAAGAGCCACAAGGTGGAAGGGAATATCCATAGACATTTCTGCCTCCTCATAACGACTGACTGCTGCTTTCACAACTCATAACCCACAACCCTATGGTGAATACCAGCAATCCCACTAAGGAGGGCCTTCAGTGGAGTGGGGACAGAGGGGAGGGAAATTATGGCATCAACATATGATGTGTCCATACAAAGTTTCTATTAATAAAAACAAACAAACAAACAAACAAAAGTTCAGTTCCAAACAAAAAAGAAAAAGTTGAAAGACTCATACTTCCTGATTTTACAGCTTACTATAAGTTTACAAATCAAGAGTTGATACTAGCCCATGAACAGACATGTACAACAATGGAATTGAGAGCACCAAAACACACTTCCTCATATAAGCTCAGTTAATATTTTTTGGTGTGTGTATGATTTTTTGTATATGTGTTCGTGTGTGTGGGAATGTGGGTGTGTACATGGCATACAGGTGGAGGTCAGAGAACAACCCTGGGTGTTACTCCTTGACTTCCTTGTTTGACGTTCTCTTGTTCACCACTGCACTTTCCAGGCTACTTGGCCTGCAAGCTTGAGGATTCTCCTGTCTTGCCACAGGATGGTTGGGATCAGTCACTCACTACTGCATCTGGTTTTATGTGGGTTATGAACATCTTAACTGAGGAACTGTGTGGCAAACACTTTACCCTTGAGCCACCTCCCTGCCTCTCAACGGGTAAGAGTGCAAGGACCATTCACTGATGGAAGAATCATCTTAACAAATGGTGATGGTAAAACTGGATAGTTACATGAAAAAGAGTTAACACTGTACTCTTTCCTTATGCCTTATACAAAGATTTATTTCAAATGAATCTGAGACTTAATTAAATGTAAGACTTAAATCATAAAACTCTTAGGAGAAAGAATAAGAGGAAAGCTTTATGACAGCATCTTTGGCATTGATTTCTAAGATATCACAACAACAACAACAAAACAAACAACTTTATCTAAATAAAAAACTTTTATATCATGTCAATAAGACTCCTGTCCAAGACAGTGAAAAGACAACACAAGTATTTGAAGAATATTTGCTAATTGTATGTCTGATAGGGGACTGAT
This sequence comes from Orientallactaga sibirica, assembly GCA_036365145.1. Taxonomy (NCBI): domain Eukaryota; kingdom Metazoa; phylum Chordata; class Mammalia; order Rodentia; family Dipodidae; genus Orientallactaga; species Orientallactaga sibirica. Next base: position 379,661 of record JAEOAD010000030.1, read on the forward strand.
ATCCAACATATATTAAAAAAATCTTTTACAACTTAAAAGTAAACAACCAATTAAAAATGGGCAAAGTCCACAAGCACCCTTACATACATGTGTGTGCACCTGTACATATATGCCCAAAACACATACCAACATGCATACATATGTACATCCCACATATATATATGCATTCCAAAAATAGATACCACTTTGCATTCAATAGGATGGTTATTATTAAAGTTTTAGAAATCCCCTTCAGGTGTTGGTAAAGTATGTGAAAAACTAGAACCCTTACTGTGGTGAGACTTTAAAATAGTATAACCATGTGGAAAATAGTTTGTTGGTTTTTCAGAAACTTAAACACAGATCTGTCATAAAATCTAGAAAAGAGGGCTGGAGAGATGGCTTAGAGGTTAAGGTGCTTGCCTGCAAAGCCTAAGGATTCAGGTTTGATTCCCCAGTACTCATGTAAAGCCAGATGCACAACATGGCACAAGAGTCTGGAGTTGGTTTGTAGTGGCTGGAGGCCCTGGTACACCCATTCTTCTCTGTCTCTTTCTCTCTCAAATAGATATTTAGAAAAGCTAGAAAATAATTCAAAGTAGAAGTTAAAGATACTTGTACACCAATTATTTGTAGCAAAATTAGTCATAGCATTCAAAAGGCACGAACAACCCATGTTTATAAATCAATGTATAAGCAAAATATGATAATACATATTTGCTGATGGTTATGATTTGGATGTGAAATGTCCCCCATAGCCTTATGTTTTAAATGCTTGGTCTCTGCCACCATGGAGCTTCCCCCTCAAACCTGTAAGCCAAAATAGTTTTTGTCAAAAGTAGATGTTCTAAAAGTGTATTGTGAATTAATGAAAATTATGCAATAGATCTCACTCAATCCTGTAGGAATTATTTACTTACGTTCCACAAAAGAAGTGAAGAGCATTCTAAACCGGCTAAGCCGACTACCTTCATCTGCCCACATCCGTATCACTCCAACTCCTGTTTTAAGCATTACATCATTGGCCACAGTGCTGCAAAATTTGGCCTTCAGATTTTCAATAGCGCTGCTTCCATCATAAACGGCAACAAAGTTTCTCTTGCATTCATTTGAGTGCTCCATTTGGTAATCTAGGAACCGCAAATAAATCTGTAACATCAAAACAACAGCCAACAAAGTATTGCTTTAAGAAAGATTCATACATCAATTTCTCTACTTTGATTATCCATAGCCAAATAAATGAAAACAAATTATGATAACACAGTGAAAAATAGGATAAAAGACTGGAAACTAACTAGTTGTAAGATCTAAGACTAATGTTCTGTTACCTTAGTTGACTTAATAATGGAACCAAATATTAAAGAATTTAACGTTTACAGTTTATCTACAAAGAGAGGCAGCTTTTTGCAGCATAAGGTATTAACTCTCTTATATACTGTCTCATTATAAGGGTAATTTCATGGTACTGAATGATAAAGGAAATAAAAGAACTGCTCAGTTGTAGTATTCAAGCAATCAGTGTGATTGATATTTATAGTTTTCTGTATATTTTATCATGAATTAATTCATTTGTTTATTTGTAGGGTCTCATGTAGTCCAGATTTTGCTTTGTAGTCAAGAATGACCTTGAACCTTGCAAGTGCTAGATCACAGGTATGCACCATAGTGTAAGTTTTATGAAGTACTGGTACTTGAACCTAGAACTTCCTGCATGCTAGGAAAGCACTGTACCAACTGAGCCTCTTCTATGCAATTTTAAACCAGAGTTTAAGAGATGAATAAGATACATACCTCCTCCTTTTTCACTAACACATACAAATGTTATCCAGCATCACAATGCTCACTGGCAGTGTCCTAGCATTTATACACCCACTATTCTACTGCTGTACCCTTAAGGAGTCTTAAGATTTTATTTAAGTAACACTCTACATTTTCAGACAAGAACTGCAATATTGGGGCTGGAGAGATGGCTCAGCAGTTAAAGGCATTTGCTTGCAAAACCTGCTGGTCCAGGTTCAATTCCCTAGTACTCATATAAAGCCTGACATAAAGTGGCACATGCATCTGGAGTTTGTTTGCAGTGACGGGAGTCCCTGGTATGCCTGTACTCACTCTCTCTATATATATCCATTTCTTAAAATAAAAATATTTTAAATAAGAACTGCATTACCAAAGTAAGCATAATTACCATTTGCTTTATTCAAGTTTTACATCATTTACTAAAATACTTTTGACACTTATCTTTTTTTTTTTTTTTTTTGAGGTAGAGTTTCTCTCTAGCTCAGGCTGGAATTCACTATGTAGTCTTAAGGTGGCCTTGAACTCATGGTAATTCTCCTACCTCTGCCTCCCAAGTGCTGGGATTAAAGGTGTGTGCCACCACACCTGGCTACACTTTATCTATTCTTTTAGATAGGGTCTTGCTCTATCCCAGGCTGATCTGGAATTCAAAATGTAGTCTCAGGGTGGTCTTGAACTCATGGCAATCCTCCTACTTCTGCCTTCTGAGTGCTGGGATTAAAGGCACGGCCAGCTTTGACACACTCTTGTTTGAAGATATCCTTACATCTTCACATTGAAGGTTTAAAAAGCTGTAAGCATTAATCTCTAGAAGGATCTAATGAAGCAAGTCATTATGGCAAGAGGGGTTTGGGAGCTTGCCTAGTGTTATGCAGGGCAAGGGATTTGAACTCTGGCTGACTTAGGTTTAAACTCAGAAGAGAGCTTTACAATCACATATACATACTTTTTTTTGTCTCTTGTTGCTCATGTATAACTTTACAATAAAAATAAAATTTTGTATCTGGAGAGTACATTTTCCTCTGAAGACATATGAGTACTTAACCTTCTAGTGGTTAACTCCTGAGATAGTGCTATGGCCCCAATATGCTTTAAAGGGCTTGATAAAACAAAAAAGTCTAAGCACTTGTTTTCTCCCATAAAGCACCCAAATGGCATTAAAATCTGACCTATTAACTTTGGTTATTTGAAATGACCAGTTTTGTATTTCCATGAGAATGATAGACAATTAGCTATGAAACAGTTTTTCTATTATAAGACTTATATATTGCATTTTAACATAAAGCAATATATTTTCAAGCTGAACATTGTAGATCAGGCTTGTAATTTAAAGTCAATCTTAGCCATATAGCAAATTCCTAACTAACTTAAACTACATGAGAACCTATCTAAACAAAACAAAACAAAACAAAACAAACAACAAAACACAAAATAAGCTAGCATTGGTGGCACGTGCTTGTAATCACAGGACTTGGGAGGTGATGTGGGAGGATCAGGAGCTCATGTAAGCATCACACAGTGAGTTCAAAGGCAAGCCTGGGTTACGAAAGATCCTTTGTTTTTTCTTCTTCCCTTTTTTTGGTTTTTCGAGGTAGTGTCTCCCTAGCCCAGGCTGACCTGGAATTCACTATGTCGTCTCAGGATGGCCTTTAACTCATGGTGATCCTCCTACCTCTGCCTCCTGAATGCTGGGATTAAAGGCATGTGCCACCATGCTTGGCTCCCTTTTTTTTTAATTTGAAGAGAGAATGAGAATGGGCGTGCCAGCAGCCTCTCAGCCACAGTGAATGAACGCCAGACATGTGTACCCCCTTGTGCACATATGCGACATTGAGTGCTTGCATCACTTTTTGCGTCTGGCTAAACGTGGGACCTGGAGAATTGAACCAGCATTCTTAGGCTTCGTAGGCAGATGCCTTAACTGTTAAGCCATCTCTCTAGGCCTCCTCTACCCTTTTTTAAGAAAAAGGGAAGAAAACAAACCAAGTACATTTTCCTAAGTATGTCACTGGCTCTCATTAATCCCTCCATTATTTATAATAAAGTGTGCTCATAGCTGTAGGGTAAGTATCACTAACACTATTATTATTTGTCCTCTTACTAGATTGTAAGGCCCTCCGACCAGTGTTGATTTTGCTTAGAGGGTATTAAATGACTAGGTTTGTAAAGGATGAATTAGTAGAACCAAGCACCAGCAAAACAAACAAGACATCTAAACTATTTGTCTCCTTTTTTGGGGTGGGTGTGGTACTAGGGATTGAATCTAGGGCTTTGCATAGGCTAGGCAAGCACTCTGCCATCAAGCTATATCCCCAGATTCATTCATTCATTCATTCATTCATTCATTCATTCATTCATTCATTCATTCATTCAGTTTGAGGGCTTCACTCTAGCCCAGTCTGTCCTGGAATTCACTATGTATTCTCAGGGTGGCCTTAAACTCACGGCGATCCTATTTCTGCCACCAGAGTGCTGGGATTGAAGGCATGTGCCACCATGCCTGGCCCCTAGATTTATTTATTTATTCATTCACTTTATATTTTTAATTAGCATAAAAGGATTAGGTTTCATTATTGTGTTTTCAAACTATTTTTTCTTTCCCTTCCCCACTCCTTCTTCCCCTTTGTGCACCACTCCTAACATAGTCATTCACTCTTTTGAGGCAGGGTATTACTAAAGCTACCCATACTGTCCTCAAACTTTCCATCCTCCTTCCTCAGTCCATCAAGTCACTGAAATTATAGGCATGTACCACCACACCCACCTGTTTGTAAGCATGTATAAGCCTACAGTAAGAGATCTTCAATGATGTATTTTTCTTAAAATCAGAGTTAAAGATAAGTCACCTAAGAAGATCATTGCACTTTTCTATTGGGAGCACAGTGAAACAGAATAGAGGGTGGTGGCATGCATCTGTAAACCCAGCATAAGTGGGAGGCAGAGGCAGGAGGTTAGTGATTCAAGGCCAGGCTGGGCTACTTAGTACAGGCTAGATTGGCTTAAATGAAATCTTGCCTCAAAAATACAAAAAACAAACAAACAAAACCAGAAACCTACTAAAAAATAAAGAAAAACCCAAACAGTAAAACAACCAAGTTAGTATTGTAGTTTAAACAACTTTTAAAATATATATACAAGGGTGGTTAATATATATTAGCAGTTAAGGCACTTCCCTACAAAGCTTAAGGACCCATGTTCAACTCCCCAGATCCCACGTAAAGCAGATGCACAAGGTGATGCATGTGCAAGGTCATGTATGTGCACAAGTGGTGCATGCATCTGGAGTTCAATTACATTGGCTGGAAGCCCTGGTGCACCAATTCTCTCTCTCTCTCATAAAAAAGGCCAGTCTGGCCCGGCGTGGTGGCGCACGCCTTTAATCCCAGCACGTGGGAGGCAGAGGTAGGAGGATTGCCGTGAGTTCGAGGCCACCCTGAGACTACATAGTGAATTCCAGGTCAGCCTGGACCAGAGTGAGACCCTACCTCAAAAAACAAAACATAACAACAAAAAAAAAAGCCAGTCTGTTGAACTTGCTACATACGGCTGACAAAATGAAAGGAGAGGGCACAATTACTCTTCTTTCTCCCCAGATGGCACAAGAAATCTTTTACTAAACACTGTGGCCTCTTATTGTACTTCTTTCTGTATGTTCCATCTGGTATGTATTTGGTGAGTTCTCTCCAGGAATTTTTATCAGTAGTTTCTTTGTGTCATGTTATTAGGGTAATGTGCGTTTTATAAAATATAACATGACATCCTCCTCTTGTGTTTCTTAGAAGAGATTGCACAATTTTCCAGTGAGGCTATGTGGATCTGGGGTGTTTGTTAGTTTAACTGTAAATTCAAATCTGTGATAAATATAGGGTGGCTCTGGTTACATATTTCTTCTTAGCTATTTTTGGGCAGTGTAGATTTTAAAGAATTTGTTCATCTATGTTATTTGATTTTGGGGAACTGAGCTGTTCACTGTATTTTCTTTTTCTTCTTAACACTGGCAGAATGAGAGCCTCTATCATTCCTGTTAGGAGTGAAATGGTTTATATTTATCCAGATATTTATTTCCCTGCACTCCTTAAGTTCTATGACTCAAGTGATACTTGCCTTTATCTAAAGAGCTTCCTCACATTTGCTTTTATAGCAGGTCTGTGGGCAGTAAATTCTCTTTGTCTTCATTGGATGATGTTTTCAGTTTGCTCTGATTTCTCAGTTTTGCTTGCCATTAAATTCTGAGTTTATTTGGGTATGATGTCATATGCCCCAGCACCTGGGAGGCTGAGGCAGGGGTATCATGAGTTCAAGGTGAATCTGGTCTACACAGTGACACCATCTCAAAATAGTCAAATAAATAAAAACAAAGATACTGAGCTTGCAGTTCTTTTTGAAATACAGTACTTAAAAGATTTTGACCTACTATTTCTGGTTTTTATGACTTGTAAAGAGAAATATATAAGTCTTTCAAAAGAACGTTCCCTTTTCCAGAAAATACTATTTTCTTATGGCAGATTTTAGAGTCTTACTCATTGGTTTGAAGTAATCTGATTAAAATATGTGCAAGTCTTCTTAGTTTATCCTACTTAGCATTTGTTGAGCTGAATCTGTATATTTCACTGAATTTATTATTTTAAAAATTATTTCTTCAAATCTTTATTCTGTGCCTGTGGTAGTTTGAATGTGGAGCATCCCCCATAGGCTCACGTGTTTCTCTTTAAGCCTCATACTTAATCCTTAGCTGATGGAGCCTTTGGGAGGTAGGGCCTTGCTGGAGGTGGTGTGTCATTGGGGGTGGGCCTTGAAGTTTATTAGTCCAGCCCCACTAGATGTTCACAGCTCACTCTCCCTCTTGTTGCCTCCTCCCTGCTGATAAGAAGAAATGATGTCCAGTGTTTGTTCCTGCTATGCTTTCCCCTAGAAACTTTCCCTGAGAATTGTATGCAGAATAAATCCTTTCCTTTCATAACTTGTGTCTCATCAGGTGTTTTATTCTAACAACAAGAAATTAACTGCTACAGTACCAAAAATCTTCTTTCTCTTCTAAGGATTAAATGATACAAATGGTAGGCCTCCTGAAGTTGTCCTACAAGGGTCATGAAGTTCTATTACTTTTTTTCCAACCTTTTTCTTGTAATTCAGATTGAATAATTTCTATCAGTTTGTTTTTAAGTTTATTGACTTTCTATCATCTCCCTTTTGACAGAAATTATATACAGTATTTCTATAGGCTTCAGATATTCTGTGTTTTTTATACTTTCAGTTTCTCTATTGAGTTCTCATTCCATTTTTTTTAGGTTTGCTTTTACCTCACAAAGTATGATTATATTGGTTTGAAGATTTTGATAATTTGACACCTGGATCCTGTTACAGTTGGGATTTGTTGGATAGATTTTTCATTTCAGAACTAGTGAAACTTAATTTGCTCTTTTGTGTTATCTTTGTGTGAGAGTGGCAAAAAATACAGAAAGTCAAAAAAGAAACTCTGTAGAAAGTCTTACCAATAGAATGGATCAAGAAGACAGAATATCTGAGCTAGAAGGCAAAGTGGCAGGTCTAGAACATTACAACAAAGAGAAAGACAAACTTACAGGAAGGTATGAGAAGAATTTCAAGACATTCACGACTCTATGAAGAGAGTGTGGGCAAACGTATCATGGAGCATGCGTGGAGATCACAGGACAGTCCTGTGTTGGCCCTTGCCTTCTACCTTATTTATGGAGAGGTTTCTTGTTGTTTACCACTGTAAACTTCTAGAGGACATTCAGGTTGCTTCCTTCCATCTTCCCATAGGATGGCTGAGATTATAGATGTTTGCTACTGTGTTTGGCTTTACATGGGTTCTGGGGATCTAAACTCAGGTTATTATGCTGCATAGCAAGTGGTTTTACCCACTAAGCTATCTCCCCAGCCCCTGGTTCTGTTAATGTCATTAAAAAAATCTTACCTGGCAATTTTTTGTTGTTGTTATTTTAGAGATATTCTTAAGGCTTTGAAGCCCTGGCTGAACTAGAACTTATTTTGTAATGTACTGTAGGTTAGCCTTGAACTTGCAGCCATCCTCCTGCCTCAGCATCCACAATGCTAGGATTAAAGGCATGAACCTCCCACCATTCCTGGCTCTCATGAACACTTTTTAAGATTTTATTTTTTAAATTTTATTTATTAGAGAGGGAGAGAGGGCTGGGGGGGGGGGAGAGAGAAAGGGCATGCCAGGGCCTCTAGCCACTGCAAATGAACTCCAGATGCATGCATCACCATGTGCATTTGGCTTATGTGGAACCTGTAGAATAAAACCAGGGTCCTTAGGCTTTGCAGGAATGCACCTTAACTGCTAAGCCATCTCTCCAGCCCTCATGAACACTTTTGATACCATGTTGTGAGACTGAACTCTGCTAAAAAAAAAAAAAACAAAAAAAAAACAGAAATCACTGATTTTTGTTATTTCTATTATCTTGGCAGGCAATCTGGCTTTACAGTACAAGTTTTGTCTCTCTCAATGCTGGTTGTTTTCAAGGCCTTTTCTATGCTGCGTAGATCTTCCAAGATCATGCCTCACTCAGAGACTGAGAAGATGGCTTTTTTTTTTTTTCCTTTTGCTTAAATGGAATTTTATTGAGGCTGTCAGGAACAGACTGCATGCTGGGAGTTTTACAGAATCGAAAACATTATCCTAGCCTAAGTAACAGCTGGAAAGAAACTGTGGGACCTCCCACATGTCCCCCACTGAGATTCAGACAATGGGTGTGTTATTTGACAGAGTGACAGCAACAGCTGCCAAGTAGGTCATATTTTAGAGCTCAACTTTGAAACTTTCAGAACTGAAATCAACAGGCTTTGTAGGACCATCAGGGTATAAAAATAAATATATTCAACAATATTTCTTCGGGATGGCTCATTCTTTAATGTGCTTCTCAATAGCTGTCCAATTTCTTTGCCTCTGCTGCATGCACATGCCACCCCTTCTCTAGCTCTGTGTATCTGTTCTTTAGGTGACTAAGGTGGTGTAGATGTGGAATGCCCCATTGACTAATGTGTTTGGATACTTGATCCTAAATTGCTGGTGTATTTTGTGGAACTATTAGGAGGTGGAGCCTTGCTAGGCTAAATGGGTCATAAGGGGTAGGCCTTGAGGTATTAAAAGTTCAGCTCTGCTTGGTGCTCTTGAGCCTTCTATTTCCTCCCTGCTGATGTGAAAGCCATGTGATGCTGTCTGTCTGCTCTTGCCATGACAGACTTCCCTGTTCTGGTAGTTTAAATGTAAAATGCCCCCAAAGTTGTTTGTGATTAAATTTCCTACTTAGTGCTCAGTTTGGAGCATTTGGGAGGTGGAGCCTTGCTGGAGGAGTTATGTCACGAGGGGAGGACCTTTGGGTGGAGTTCAGTCATAGTCTCTTTCTGCTGTGGATGTATGATGAAGTGAGCTAGCTTCCTCTGTCTTGATGTAGCTTCCGCAGGAATCTGTAAGCCTGAAATAAACCCTTTCCTCCCATAAGCTGCTTCTGGTTAGGTGTTTGTCCCAGCAATGAGAAGGTAACTGCAATACCCTTGACCTTAAAAGTTGAGATAAACTCTTTCCTTCCATAATCTGATTCTGGTCCAGTATTTTGTCATAGCAACTTGAAGATAGCTAATACAATGGCATAATAATGTTACCTCCTTTCCTGCTTCTTTACAGAATGAGAAAGTTTCCTCAGGTTTTCAGTTGTAAGGAAAGAGAGAAGGCAAAGAGTATCTTATTCCAGATACCACCATTTAGGCCACTTATCAATTTATTAATAAAGAATTAGTCATGATATTCTCTTATGATAATCTTTCACTATAGAAAACTTTAAACATCCAAGACCAAACAAATATCTCATTCACTCATAAATCCATTCTCCAAGTTCAATATCAACTCTGCCACTCTTGTTTTATCTATGTCTTTCTTGACTTCTGGTTCTTCACATATTAGACAAATCCCAGACACCATTTCATCTGTAACTAGTTCTATATGTATCACATAGTAAATCCACTTAAAAATCCTATTCCAGGGCTGGGGAGATGGCTAGGCAGTTAAGGCACTTGCCTGCAAAGCCAAAGGACCTAAGTTTGATTCCCCAGGACCCACGTAAGCCAGATGTACAAGGTGGCACATGCATCTGGAATTCGCTTGCAGCAGCTGGAGACCCTGGTATGCCTATTCTCTCTCCTTCTCTTAAATAAACAAGTAAATAAATAACATCCTATACCATCAAATCAAATAAGCAACTTGTTAATATCAAATTCAAGTTACTGCTCAAATTTCCAATTAACAAATATTTGGGTTTGGTGTGGTGGCACACACCTTTAATTCCAGAACTTGGGAGGCTGAGGTAGGAGGATTGTTGTGAATTTGAAGCCAACCTGGGACTATAGAATGAGTTCTAGGCCATCCTGGGCTATAGTGAGACCCTGCCTCAAAAAAACAATAAAAAAGTGTTTCTTCTTTTGTTTAGACAAGGTCTTACTATGCATTCCAAGCTGACCTCAAATGTCATCCTCTTGCCTGTTTCCTGAACTCAGATTATATTTATGTGCCTCTACCACAACTGGCTTATTTTTAATTTACATAAGAATTGGTTGCACATATTTACTAGGTACACTGTACATTTCAATACATGTATGTCATGACTAGTTGAAGGTGATAAGCATATTTGTACATATTACTTTATACATGTATCCTTGTTTAGGAATATTCAAAATGTTATCTATCATCTTTTTTGAAATGCACATTTAACTGTTGTCAAGCATAGTTATCTTACTGCACTACACCTGTAAGCCATCCTCTCCCTTCCTCTATCCCTATTTGCCATCCTCTGGCAGCCACTATTTTATTCCCTATTTTTTTTTTTTTGAGGTAGGGTCTCACTTTGGTCTAGAATTAACTATGTAGTCTCAGGGTGGCCTCAAACTCACGGTGATCCTCCTACCTCTGCCTCCCAAATGCTGGGATTAAAGGTGTGCGTCACAACGCCTGGCTTATTTTATTCTTTACTGTAAAATCAGATGTTTTAGCTTCCACATCTAAGTGAGAACATGTGGTATTTGTCGTGTCTGTTATTTCATTAAACACAATGCATTCTAGGCTAAGAAATGCTGTTGCAAATGATAGTATTTGTTTTCACAGTTGAATAATATTCTATATGTATATACAACTGTTCATCTACAGATCAACACCTATGGTGATTCCACTGCTTGGTTATTATAAATAATGCTATAATAAACATGAAATCACAGGTGTTAGAAACATTTTTTTAATTTCCTTTGGATCTTTATCCAGTAACCAAAATCATGTTAGTGTTATTTCTAGTTTTCTTTTTTTTTAGAGACATAGAGAATGGGCGTGCCTCTCAGCAGCTATGAATGAATGCCAGGTGCATGTGTCCCTTGTGGGCAAGTGCGGCATTGAGCCCTTGTGTCACTTTTTGCATCTGGCTAAACATGGGACCTGGAGAATTGAACAGGCATTCTTAGCAAGTGCCCTTAAGCTGTCTCTCCAGCCCTATTTCTAGTTTTTTTGTTTTTACTTTTTTTTGATCTTTCAAGGTAGGGTCTCACTCTAGCTCAGGCTGACCTGGCATTCATATGTAGTCTCAGGGTGGCCTTGAACTCACGATGATCCTCCTACTTCTGCCTCCCGAGTGCTGGGATTAAAGGTGTGTGCTACCACGCCCGGCTCCTATTTCTAGTTTTTTGAAGACCCTCCATGTAGTATTGGTATATGTTCTCACCTCCTTTGTCAGCATCTATCAGTTTTGATAAATATTATGCATGCTGCATGCTTACAGAGAATGTATATTCTCTGGATGTTGTGAGCAAGATACCATATGTTGCTGGACAAACTCTGTTGTTTAAATCTTAAGGCTGGAAAGATGGCTTAGCAGTTAAAGCGCTTGCCTGCGAAGCCTAAGGACCCATGCTCTACTCTCCAGATCCTATGTTAGTCAGATGTACAAAGGTGAGGTAAGCACAAGGTTGTACATGCCCACTAGGTGGTGCAAGCATCTGGAGCTTGATTGTAGTGGCTGAGGCCCTGGCACGCCAATTCTCTCTTTCTCTAAAAAAATAAAAAATAAAATAAAATAAATAAATCTGAAGAGTCTTCATACTTCTTTGTATGCTTAGTTTATCAATTATGGAGGGGTAAAAAATTATTGTAACTGGATGTTTTCAGTTTTATGTATGTTGAGCTCAAACCAGCTTTTAAGATTTGTGCCTATGGGTGTGCTTACCATGGTGTGCATAGTGGAGGTCAGACGACTGACCACCTTGAGATGTCAGTCCTTCCCTTCTACCTTGTTTCACACAGGGAACCGCTTATTTGTTGCTGCATGGCCTGTGAGCTTTCAAGATTCTCCTGGATTTGTTGTTCCTCAAACAAATATCTTAGTTTATTTAACTATAACAATGCTATGATCTTTCTAGGTGCTCAATAAAGTGAATAAAAGAAAAATTGTTAAAAAGCTGTACTATCACATTCAGTTTATGTAATAAAATATTTGCATGAACCAAAACAACACATTATACAAATCACATCTTATTATATTCTTCTATAAAGTCAATGCATAATAATACCTTAGCTTTTGGAGTGGCTTTAATTGTCCATATACAATCAACTGCTTGGCCAGGCTTTGTTTTTTCTTCTTGTTCCACCTGACTTGAGCGTATTATTCCATCAGCTCCTGAGAGCTCAAACTGGCAATCTAGAAAGAGACAATGAATACTATTTAAAGAAAAATAAAATGACTCAGAAATGCCATGGAAAAAGAGGTAATATACTAAACCTGGAATGGGATTTAAAATACCTCCAAGGTAAGTAAAGTCTGGATCTGTAACAGAAAACAAAAGAAAGTCACTGGTAATGCGTTTCTTTTGGGCTTACTGTTTTAAGTTATGTCTAAAGCTCCATTAACTAATAAGTGTGCAGAAGCTTTCATGGACTGCATATCACTAATCATTTATGAGCATGCTTATATGGGGCCCACATTCACTTAATGAAAACTTGTATATCTTTGATTTCATCATGCATTTTTCACTGTTTAAGGATTTTTAGTAAAGCAAGAATTTTATAAACCAAATTGTATTTCCTTGCTTGGTTCCCAATTTTGTCATAAATTCTTTATGCTACTTGAAAATATTATCAACTATCAAATGTAGAAGATAGTCTACTGACAGACAGATAAACAAAATGTGATATATGCAATATAATAGAACACTAGTCTTAAAAAAGAATACAATTCCTTTTTATAAAATATTTTACTCACTATTTGAGAAAGTGGGAAAAGAGTGATAGAAAGAAAGAAAGAAAGAAAGAAAGAAAGAAAGAAAAAGAGAAAGAAAGAAAGATAGAAAGAAAGGGCATGTCAGGGCCTTGAGGCCACTCCAGATACATGGGCCACTTTGTGTATCTGGCTTTTACGTGGGTACTAGGAAATTGAACTTGGGTCCTTAGACTTTGCAGGCAAGTGCCTTAACTGCTGAGCCATCTCTCCAGGCCCTAAAATTCCTTTGTGTTGAGCCATATTAAAATGTCTTCTGAAATTTTTGTTTAAATGGCTAGTGGTTATGTTTGCAATATATTGTGAATGTACCTAATGTCAATGAATTATGCACTCACCAATGGTGAAAGGGTGATTTTTTTTTTCTTGAGGTAGGGTCTCACTCTAGCCCAGGCTGACCTGGAGTTTACTATGTAGTTTCAGGTTGGCCACAAACTCAGTGATGCTCCTATCTTGGCCTTTCAAGTGCTGAGATTAAAGGTGTACTTCACCACACCAAACAAAAGAGTGAATTTTATGTTTATATTTTATCACAACATTTTAAAAGAAATTACACAGGTGCTTGAAAAATAATTTTAAAGTTCCAATAGGAACTATAAACATAAGACTATCTAAGCTTGGAAAACCTACTGCATGCAGCATAACTGCATGTAATAGAATGCTTAATTCTTGTTGTCTTTAGTTGAATATATTTTAAAAAGTTATTAAGTTACAAATTTGAAAAAAGTAGAAATGAAGTACTAGCTTAATCTAGGTATAGAATACATCTCAGAGGCTGTCCTTTTAAAATGTAAACCAAACTCATGCTTGCTAAAAGTAAGACAACTAGCAGACGCCATTTTTTTTTTTTTTTGCAAAGAAATGTCAGAGAAATCGAAATATTAAGTAGCAGTGAGGGAAAAAGCCATAGAAACCTGTTTTGGTTTTTTGAGGTAGGGTCTTGCTCTAGTCCAGGCTGGCTGGAATTCACTATGTAGTCTCAGGGTAGCCTCGAACTCATGATGATCCACCTACCTCTGCCTCCCAAGTGCTGGGATTAAAGGCGTGCGGTACCACACCTGGCGATTTTTTCTTCAATTTTTTGTTTCAAGCACTCAGTTTATTTATAAAGATGTAATTTATGTGTCAGATTTTATAACAATATTGTTATCACACTAAAATTATCAATTACTGCAGCTAATTCATTTACTTAATAAAAATCAAATACTTATCAATTTAGCAAATCACTTATTTTGTTATAAGCTTCTGGTTCTCCAACTTCCATCAACTAGTTCATAGCACAAGAATATTCTGCATATCACCTAGTCAGTCATTTTTTTTTTTTCTTTCCCTTTGTGAGAACTCTTCAGTTGTGATAAATTCTACATGAAAGTTATCATATTAGCAAATAATAATTTTTTTGAGACAGGGCCTTGAACTTGCAGTCTTCCATGAGTGCCATCATATCTGCTGTGCTAACCATTTTTAGGTATGCAGACTAGTGATATAAATACATCGACAGTGTTATGCAACCATTACTACTTTTTATTTATTTTTAGTCATTCCAAACAGAAAGTATACACATTAAAACACTAATTCAATGTACTATGCTTTTTCCTGCTGTCCCTTTATCATTCTACTTTCTGATAACTTATATAACTGGATGGTACAGTATTTACCTTTTGTTCCTGCTTATTCTACTTAGTCATGGGTCATCCATGTTGTAACATATATCATAATTTACACAGTTCAGTTAACTCATATCCTCAGAAACCTATACATGGGTGTATACAGCAGCTTTAAAATTGGTAACATTTGGAAGCCATCAAGACATTTTCAATAGAATGCATAAAAAATTTGGAGTACATACATATAATGAAGTATCTATCATGGACCATTTTAAAAAAAAAAAGAACAAGCTATGAAGATATGGTAGAACCTGTATGCATATTTCACTTACATCAGTGGAATTAGTCAATCTGAAAAGTCTGTATACTTCCAACTACATATGATATGTAATGGGAAAATTATGGAAACAGTATAAAGCCCAGTGGTTGCTAGAGGCTTAGGGGAGAGATGGGCCACTGTTTGTGTCACACAATTTTGAGGGCAGTGACTGTTCTGCATAATAGTGGATACATGCCATCTGTCAAACCGAAAGAACCAGTAATACCAAGAATTAACTCCCATCTAATCTACAGACTGGGTGATCATAATGTGGAAATTTTGGTTTCTGTTGGCAAGATGTGGATATAGGGAAAGTATATGTAACTACTTCCTACTTCCTGTTCAGTTTTGCCTTGAATGTAACTTTGTTATAAAAAATAAAGCCTATTAGACAAGTTTTACTCTTAGAAAATGTGGTTCTGGCACTAGACAGATAATACTGAAGCAAAACTTTACTAATGTAGATACAAAGTTGTTTGTTTACTTGTGGTTACAAAAGCCAGTCACGTCTGGCTGGTGGCTCAGGTCTTTAATCTCAGCACACAGGAGGCCAAGGTAGAAAGATTACTATAAGAAGTTCAAGGCCACCTGGGCTATAGTAAATTTTAGGCTATCCAGTGGACTATAGTGAGACTCTCCCTAAAAAAAAATGCTAGTAATAAACTTGTTTGCATAACATGACCAGCTTTGTAAAACAAACTGAATAAAGAAAACCATGAGAATAGATAAGTTGAATTAACATCAGGATGACTGTTAACATTAATTTTATACTATATATGATGGTAGTATTATGAATAGTTTTTTTGCATGTTTTAGTTCTTTTTTAATTTGACAAATTTCTTCTATGAAAAAATAAACCAAAATACATTGTAAAACCAATTAAAAATATTTTATTTATTTATTTGACAGAGAAAGAGGGAGAGAGAGAGAGAGGGAGAGAAAGAGAGCACCAGGGCCTCTAGCCATTGCAAATGAACTCCAGACACATGTGCCCCCCTGTGCATCTGGCTAATGTGAGTTGTGGGGAATTGAACTTGGATCCTTTGGCTTACAGGCAAATGCTTTAACTGCTAAGCCATCTCTCCAGCCCCCAAATTGTTTTTTATTCTATTAAGTTTGTAAACCTTTTGAAATCAGAACATAAGTAGCATATCTCTGTTGTTTTCATATCAGGGGTATGTATCAAGGGCTTGAATTCTCAGAGCATTTATTTTATTAGTGTCCTCACCTACCAGGGGATAATTAAGGCCATGCAAGTAGGCTGAATATAGTTCCACTCAAATATATATAAACCCAAATCCCTATAATGTGTGAATATGGTCTTATATGGTAAAAAAAAATGACTACTACATTACAAGGCAAAGATCCCACTAAGAATGCTGAGAAGAAAAAGAGACGTGAAAATAGAGTTTGAATTTGGAGCAATGTGGCCATAAAAGCAACAATATTGGAGTAGTGCCCCACCTTGCCACCAGAAGGTGGGAGAGAAAGAGCAAATGCTCTACAAGATTTCCCAAAGGAAGTGAGGCCTTGTTGGATTTTGAAATATTTTAATCTCAGAACTATGAAAAAAGTATTTTTTAAAAAGTATATTTTATTTTTTTTGAAAGAGAGAAAAGAATGGGCATGCCAGGGCCTCCAGCCACTGCAAAGAACTCTAGATGCATGCACCCCCTTGTATATCTGGCTTACATGGGTCTTGGAGAAGCAAATTGGGATCTTTTGGCTTTGAAGGCAAATGCCTTAACTGCTAAGCCATCTCTTCAGCCCCACCAAAATGTATTTTTGTTGCTTTAAGTTGCCAGATTTTTTTTTTATTAATTAGTATGTCAGCCACAGGAAATGAATATAAAAAGGTATTAGGTAAAAGCGAAAGGAATAAAACCTGTATCTTTGCTCCTAAATACAAATTATTCATTCTATGACATAATATTTATTCAAATAAGTGGTTAGTTCAACAAGTCAAATGGGAAAAAAATCTGCCATTTAAGGTAGGGGTGTGAAAAATGATAATGGGTTAAATTAAGTTAAAAGAAAAGCATTTATTTTGATATTTTGGCTTAAGTGTGTGGTGTAAAACATAGAAGCATGGTGGCACATGCCTTTAATCCCAGCACTCGGGAGGCAGAGGTAGGAGGATCGCTGTGAGTTCAAGGCCACCCTGAGACTACATACTGAATTCCAGGTCGGCCTGAGCCAGAGTGAGACCCTACCTCCAAAAACAAAAACAAAACAAAACAAAATATATATATACATACATACAATCTAGGAAGATGTGACATTAACTATATGTTTCAATTTTCAAATGGTACTACTGTTTCTCATTTTGTAAAAGTTTTTATTTGTTTATAGACTGACAGATTTGACCTTGATAATGTCTTTAGTCTTGATTTCATTACCATAGTATACTTTTCCTAACTTTAGCATTCTAAAATCAGAGTGAAATTAATTTGTTGAGAAGATAACTTATTCTTTTTTCATTTTTTAAGATATATTTCTTTACCTGGAATAAAAGAGTATTTTGCTCGAAATCCCAGTCCTTCAAGTTCTTCATCAGAACTAAATTTAATCCACATGAATCTCCCTGTTGACCTAATTAATGATGGGCTTTTCATGCCACAGTAACGATTTATAAGAGGAGAAAAACCAAATGGCCCATCTCGAACTTCCAAGTGATCAAACCGACATTCAAATGATGGTTCTATATAATAATGTTCATCAAAGGTCAGTTCTATTCTTTGACGTGGAGCAGCTATAAAAGAGAAGTAAGCAAATCAGGGTAACATGAACAAGAAAGATACACATGTATGGACACACATGAGAAATGCAAAATACCATTTTGTTTAATACTTCAGAGATGAGACTCATAATGAGAATTATATATAAGCCATAATAAATATACTCTTCAATATTAATACTACTACTCTGTAGAACTATAATAACATATCCCTTTGATATATAACATTTATTAAACTAGTTAAATATACTTGATTGACTAAAATTCAGACCTAAAAAGCTGACTTTACTTTGTCATGAAAAACAGTGTACCATGTACAATGTATTATGATATGTAATATATAGAGAAACAAAATAGTTCACTAATATGGGCATTAATGTGCATGGCTAATAAACAATGATAGTAAGTTTGAGTTCCTTATTAGAGATGTTTCTCATATATAGTGAATTACATTTTAGGAAATTCCAATTTCCCATAAAACATTTATTATCATTTTGTTAATATATTAAATATTGAGAAATACTTATTATTAGAATTTATTTCAATTGTATGTTTAAATTTTTTTTCACATTAGCTTAAATGGGGGATTTTGCCAATACAGTTAAGTTTTACAATGAAGTAAAAATTCATATAACAAAAGACAATGAAAAAGATAATGATCCAATACCTTCCAAAATATAGATACACTCCTTGTTTGGTGGATATGAGTCAGGATAATTCGGTGAAGCAAAATGACCTCCATTGCTCGTTCGAACCCACATGCCACATTGGGTTGCAGGAATGTGCTTGATCCCAATATTTTGTCCATCTTAGGGAAAAAGAGCATTTTAGACATCATTTTAGCAATAGGAACAACATTCTTTTCTCCAAACTTTCCAAATAATTGTTCATTTTAATATAGTAAATTTTCACCATTGTCAAATTTAGCAAAATCAACTGAATAAAACAGAATGAAAAAAAGGATAGCTGATGGCGAAAACACCTACTTGAAAATGGATATTGGTGAATGGTATAAGAATGACACTCCTAGGCTTCTCTTTAAAATTTTTAAAAAATTTTATTTATATGAGCTACAGAGAGTGTGAATACGGGTATGCCAGGGCCTCTGCCACTGAAAATGAACTACAGATGCATGCACCACTTTGTGCATTTGGTTTATGTGGGTGCTGGGAAATTGAATCCAGGCCATCAGGCTTTGCAAGCAAGAGCCTTTAACTGCTGAGCCATCTCCCCAGCCCTCCTAAGAAAGGAGCCCTCCTCATTTCTTAATGAACTTGGCAAAGACCTCTTGAAGAGCTACAGATATTCCAGACAGGAGATGGAAATATTCTTTTCTAGTGAATCTAATCCCCTCTAAGAAATAGTCAACCAGGGGCTGGGAAGATGCCTCACAGATGAAGTGCGTACTGCATAGCTTGAGTCCCTGAGTTCTGCGCCCCAGAACCCGAATAGACTCTGCTATAGCAGGACATCTGTATTCCTAGCACACCTAGGGTGAAAAGGGAGGCAGAGACAGGAGAATCACCTGGAAGTGTATAGGCCAGCTAGGTTGGTATTCAAAGTGGTGAATGAGAAACCCTGTCTTGAACAAGGTGGAAGGTGAGGGTCAACACCAAAAATTGTCCTGTGACCTGGAAACATGTGCTATGACATGCTCCTACACTCAAACACAGGAACATGTACACTCCTCTCCAAGACAAAAAAGGAAAGAAACATTCAATTATACAGATTTATGGTATCTCAAGTGTCAGGTCAGTTCACAGAAAGGGCTACAGTTGATACTTCCTACCTACACTGGTAGCCATCTCAGGGTCAGCTTTTTGGTGCCCCTCTTAAAATATTAGTAGGCATACAACGACAATGATCAGGCATTTCGGGAAAGCTTCTAGTATGGAAACAAATGGAAAAAAGCTAAATAAGAGATTATGTAAGAAAAAAACTGACCATGTAATCAAAAAGTAATAACATAAAATTTCAATTAATTTGCTGGAAATTGTGTCTCTCACCTTTAATGTCAGCACTCAGAAGGCTAAGGCAGATGATTTTTATGAGTTTGAGGCCAGTGTGGGCTATAGAACGAGTTCCATATCATTCTGGGCCACTGAGAACCTGCCTCCAAAATCCTCCTTAGAGAGGTAGAAAAGTAAGTATCTACACAATGAAAACAAATATATTCTTTAAGAAATACATTAAGAAAACAAAAGCAAGCTCTCAAAGCATAAAATAATTAAAAGATATTTTGGTTTACAGTCTTTTTTTTTTTTTTCCAAGGTAGGGTCTCACTGTAGCCTAGGCTGACCTGGAATTCACTATGTAGTCTCAGGGTGGCCTCAAACTCATGGCAATTCTCCTACCTCTGCCTCCCGAGTGCTGGGATTAAAGGCATGGTAATGCCCGGCTGGTTTACAGTCTTGAAGGGAAGCTCCATGATGGCAGGCGAAAGACAGCAGAGCAGAGTCTGGAAATCACCTCTGCCACAGCAGGTAGAAGAACACTGTAGCCTGACGGTGAGCAGAACACTGGCATATGTTTGACACCCATAATCCTGACCCCAACAACACACCTCCTCCTCTAGCAAGATTCAAATTGCCACCAGCTGGGGAACCTAGCATTTCCTGACTCAAACCACCACAGCAGCAGAAGAGCTGGATCATTGCTCCAGAGACTGTATGGCTTGCAAAGACTTAAATATTTACTATCTGACCCATTCTACTCAAAGTCTTATAATTTCCTGTTTAGAGGATTTTAAAGTTGAGGAAGTCTCCCAGAATTTGAAGCAAAAATACATGTGTGAAAATGCCATAATGAATCATACCACTTTATATGCTTAGAAACAAAGAAAGAAAAAGCGAAAGAAAAACTAGAAAATAAAAGATAAGAGAACCATAGCCAAGTAACAGGGATTTCTGATAAGTCAGAAGAGACAATAAAGAAATGAAAAAAACTGAGTAACAAAAAACTTTCCTAAACCTAAACACAAAATTCATGTTGAAAATGCTTCATGAGTGGTTAAGCTACCCAGGTTGGCCTTAACCTTGTGGTCCTCCTATCTTGGTATCCTGAATAACTGGAATTTACAGACATGTAACATCAGACCTGTCCATGCTATTTATTTTAGCCAAAATTATGATGCAGATATATCAAAGAAGGGTGGTACACCAGGAAAGCAAGAGATCATTTATTTATATACAGTACTGGATAGTAGCTGAGTAAAGTAACTAAATTCTAGTCTTCTATGATGAGAAATCAGTAGCTAATGTCTAAAACTAAAATGATAAAAAAAAAGTAGCTATATAGCATGTTATTTAAAGATATGGAGTATAAAAAGAAAAAAAATTCAAAAATGGTTTCCATGGAATGGACAGAATAAGATAGGAAATTATTTTTTCCTAATTGTTTAAGAAACTTTGATTTTTTTAAAAAAAATTTTGTTTATTTTTATTTATTTATTAGTAACAGAGAGAGAAAGAGGCAAAGAGAGTGAGAGAACGGGTGCACCAAGGCCTCCAGCCACTACAAATGAATTCCAGATGCATGCACCACCTTGTGCATCTGGCTTATGTGGGTACTGGGGATTTGAACCTTGAAACACGGTCCTTAGGCTTCATAGGCAAGCACTTAACCACTAAGCCATCTCTCCAGCCCCAAACATTGATTTTTTTTTAAATCATGTGCATGCATGCATGCATAACTGATTAAAAGAAAAAAATAAGGTTATGCAGAGAATGCACTAAAGCCTGACATGAAAATCTTCTTCAAAAATTGGCCTGGAGAGATGCCTTAGCAGTTAAGATGCCTGCCTGTAAAGCCAAAGAACGCCCATTTGAATCTCCAGGTCCCATGTTTAGCCAGACACAAAAGTGACATAAGCATGCAATGTTGCACATGTGTAAAATGGGGCACAAGCATCTGGAGTTTGTTCACAGCAGCTGAGAGGCTGCTGGCATGCCCATTCTCTCTCTGTCTCTCTCAAATTAAAAAAAAAAATCACACTAAGGGCCACGTGTGATGGTGCATGCCTTTACCTAGCATTCAGAAGGTTTGAGGCCAGCCAGTGGCTACAGAGTGAGTCAGCTGGGACTTAAGAAATGTGAGACCTTTGCCTCAAAAACAAAATCTCACTTAGGCAATCTTTCATAAGCCATGACAACTAGAATAGAAACATTAAAAAGGGCTTAAAGATTTTTGCATAGTGATAAGCCATGAATCTCATTTAATTTTTGGACATAATCAGCAGTGTGCCATGAGCTACCAATTTTTTTTTTTTTAACTTATGGGAGCAAGAATTATGTTGATAATTTAGTTAACTTGTAGCTAACTCTAGTTAAACTGAGGCTGAAAGGCTGATACAAAGTCTTAGGATATTGGAATGCACAAAGGGATTATGGAAACAGCACTCAAAAGTTGAGATTCTTGGGCTGGAGATATTGCTCAGTGGTTAAGATGCTTGCCTGATAAGCCTGATAACTTGGGTTTGATTCCCCAGTACCCACATAAAGCCAGATGCACAAGGTGGTGCATGCATCTGAGGTTTGTTTGCAGCAGCTAGAGTGCCTATCACACTCATTCTCTCTCTGTCTCTCCCTGCTTATAAACAACAACAACAAAAAAATTTTTTAAAGTTGTGGAATAAGCCATCCCACTGTCCTGAATATACAATGAGTAACTACTTTAAGTACTTTACCTTGGGTTTTTTGGGCCACGGCGATCCCTTCCACCACGAGTATTGTTATTAACAAAACTAGAGAAATCACAGAAAAGAAAAGTTAAAAATTAAATCTATACTAAGTCTATAAGAAAACAGATAACAATAAAAGACTACTAACTAAAATCAATTTATTTTTACACAGGGTCTTGTTGCAGAGCCCAGGCTGGCCCCAAACTCAAAATCCTTCTTTTCTACCTACCAAGTACTTAGGATTCCTAGCGTGTGCTACCACACTTGGCTTAAAACTACTATTTCATACTAACATTCCCTATCAAGACTTTTACGTATTAAATATTACGTTCTGATTTACTATTTGACCATTAAGACAGCCAATAAAAAGTTATAACTAAGTTTTACTTATAAATTTAAAGCTTCTTTCACTTTGACAGATTGAAAGACAAAACCATACAAAATTTGCAAAATTTTGCTAAGCTTCAGTACCCCTCCACTCACTGTACTTTACTTCAAGAGTTTGCAAGAACTTAGGTAGCTATGCAATGTGGATTTGTGAAAACATTCAGAACAAAGGCAGAAGGCGACAGTAGTCTCCTACAAATCAACTTAAACTGCTTTCTGGTTGCATATCTCTATATTGTGATTTGTGCTATACAAGACAGACACTGAAACTATTTCCTCTCCAGGGAACATTTCTGAGACCCAACTGTGGTGGTTTGAATGTGAAATCTCACCCCCCTTCCCCGCCAGCCTTATACTCAATCTCTAGCTGGTGGGAGCCTTTGGGAGGTGGAGCCTTGTTGGAGGAAGCGTGTCCCTGAGGGCAGACCCTGGGGTTTGCTAGTATAGCATTGCATAGGGCTCTCTGGACTTCTTCTAAAACTGCTGTGGTGACACGACTCCTGGCTGTCCTCTCCTGCCATGCTTTCCCCAACATGATGAAAATTTCCCTCAAAACTGCAAATTGGACATAAACCCTTTCCTTCTAAAAGCTGCTTCTGCTTGGGTGTCTTTTTTCCCAGCAACAAGAAAGTACCTGCAACACCAACCAATAACATATGAATTTTGTATATGTGTGTTTTGAATATTTTCAAAAACATTTTTATGAATGGTACCCTCTCCCATTCAATGGAAACCATACTACCAGCCTACCTCAAACTACTGTGTGACCTGGGGCATTCTTTCAGTATCTCCTGAAGGGCAGGCCCTGAGAAGACAAGGTGTGGACAGAGTAATCAGCAAAATGACTAACAGGATGGGCTTCAAGAGATGGGTCAATCTCGGCAGAGGTTCAAGTTGTGCCTTGTACTAACTGTCTTTTTTGCTCAGTTTATTAACTTTCAAAACAGGACGATATACTAGAAGTACTGCATCAGCCTTACAGTTGTGAAGATGAACTGACAAGGTATGTGTATATGTACAAAGCATTTTTCTAGATAATGGTAGGTAAACAGCATCTCCAAGGAGTCAAAGACCATCTACAATTCTCGGTGGAAGACGATGTGTATAGAATGCATACTGGAAACACAGAAATGGAAACTATTTGCTTTTTTTTGTTTGTTTTTTGTTTTTTGGTTTTTCAAGTTAGGGTCTCACTCTGGTCCAGGCTGACCCGGAATTCACTCTGTAGTCTCAGGGTGGCCTCGAACTCACGGTGATCCTCCTACCTCTGCCTCCCGAGTGCTGGGATTAAAGGCATGCGCCACCACGTCCGGCTCGAAACTGTTTGTTTTTTTAGGGAGGAGGAATTACTGGGAGGAAAACATCAGGAAGAGAGGTATTATTTTGGCCAGGACCTTACAACGTTTGAATCCAGGAGAAGAAGAGCTCAACATTAATTCCCTTCTTTCTTTGGTGGTTAAAGATCATGTTGAAAATACCATGTAGGAATGACAAATCCTTCTTCAAGCTCTTCATACTCTATGCTGGAACTGGATTAGAGGAATAGTCTTGAACTTATTGCTCTGAAAGACATTTATGACCAAAAAGAAAACCTGGCCTGAAGAGAGAGCTTAGTGGTTAAAGCACTTGCCTACAAAGCCTGACCCAGGTTCAATTCCCTAGTACCTACGTAAGCCAGATGCACAAGGTGGTGTATGTGTCTGGAGTTCATTTGCAGTGGCTAGAAGCCTTGATGTACCCATTCTCTCTCTCTGTCTGCCTCTTTCTCTCTCTAGCAAATAAATAAAATATTAAAAAAGAAAACTCAACACATTAAATATTTGATGATTTAGCAAATAACTTATCTGTCTATGTTAGTTTATCTTGTTAAAGGGTGCTCTCTCTTAAGGAATATCATTCAGGTGATACACAACTAGTCAACATTTTGTTTCTATTCCATTCCCTTTAGAATCATAGATGTAGCTACCTACTAGCTTTCACATTTATAACTCATACCTTTAAAGCAAGTACTATAAAGCTAGTAGACATGATAAGAAATCAACAAACAAAAACTAGGAGAGAAACAGTATGACTAACACAAAATGATGAATCATGTTAGAAAATTATAATACATAATGACCTATAAATGCTTATGCAAAATAAGTGATTTATTCAGAATACACAAATAAGGTAGAATAATCATACCAGCAATAAGTAAGACACATTTATTTACCATACACATTTATGTGTAAGGGTATGGTGGCGCATGCCTTTAAACCCAGCACTTGGGAGGTAGAGGTAAGAGGATCGCCATGAGTTCAAGGCCACCCTGAGACTAGAGTGAATTCCAGGTCAGCCTGGGCTAGAGTGAAACCCTACCTTGAAAAACAAAAAACAAAACAAAACAAAACACAAAAAAACTTTGTAAGACAAACCTATTACATTCTTTTCTACTGTTTGCAATTTTTTTCCAAAGAAATACTAAGTATTCACAGGTCACTTAACCAAATGACACGATGACACACAAATAAGGAAAATTTGAAGCTATTTAGGATAGAAATATTTACTGAAGCCGGGCGTGGTGGCACACGCCTTTAATCCCAGCACTCGGGAGGCAGAGGTAGGAGGATCGCCGAGAGTTCGAGGCCACCCTGAGACTACATAGTTAATTCCAGGTCAGCCTGGACCAGAGTGAGACCCTACCTCACAAAACCAAAAAAAAAGAAATATTTACTGATTCAGTTTTTTGGAGCTATAATAGTGACTATTAATCATTCTAAATTCCACATCATTAATAAATACCTTCCTGATTTATGTAATAGGATCTTTGTGCATACCTATAATCAGGTTAATACTAAAACAACTGTTACTGCAAAACATGGAATTAGTGGATGAAATTGTTCTTGGGTCTTTTTTGTTTGTTTGGGTTTTTGTTTTCCAAGGTAGGGTTTCACTCTATCTAGGCTCAACTGACCTGGAATTCACTATATAGTCTCAGGCTGGCCTTAAATTCAGTGATCCTCCTATCTCTGCCCTCTGAGTGCTGGGATTAAAGGTGTGTACCACCACACCAGGCTGTTCTGTCTTAAGTCTTAGTCTGTATCACTGGTCTCACTTCCATTTGTCAAAAGGACAAAATGAATTTTCAAATCCGCAAATACTTTAACTAATAAATGTGTTCAGGCTAATATTAAATGCTGAGATGGAAATCCACACCTAGGCAAAAATTCTAAACTTCACAGCCACACAAATTCATCATGCAAAAATCTGCTTATAATTTCATGCTTGAAAAAGGAATAGCTACCAATTTTGTCCTTACATTTTGTTCCAGAGGTTAACTTAGACCCATAATAACCTGTGCACAGATTTGACTTAAAATGAAGACAGGTGCTACTCAAGAGTGTTAAACACAAGTCCTCACAGCCATTCTCTCTAGTCTATTTTCTACCTTGGATTCTTGTCATTTTAGCTATAATCAGAGACTCTTGTCTGTAGGCTTTCAAGTTTAAAAGCACTACTTTTTTGCTGTAGAAAAATAAAGTCACTTTTATTCTTTCTATTGTTACTTAATAGTGACAACTCTGGCCAATGTTATAGAAATTTTAAATATAAAATTGCTATTTATAATGTTATTTAAAACCTAAAAACTTTACAAGAATTACTTAGAAAGTTATTACCTCTACTGAGAACAAAGATAAAAGTAAGTACATCAACAAACTGAATAAAAGAGAGAAGTAACATGTTTTGAGCACTAAAAATCAATATAATAAAGACAGTATGTGTCTCCAATAAGTCATCCATTTAATAACATTTTAATCAGAATTATGTATTAGTTGGAGTTAATATTTCTGCTGCTCATTTTGAAGACTTTTCTATTGGGTAAGGAAAACAGAAATAACATAAAGAACATAGTAATAAAACAAAAGTAATGTCATGTACTTATAACAAGCTACAGTAATTATAACATGCAGAAAACTAAACTCTAATGATCATAGACAGCACCTGCTGTGTAATATGGATTCAGCTTCTGGGGCAAGGAACCAAGTAGACCAGGCATTCTACATATTAAGAAATAGAAGGAAGGGACTTCCGGTTAAGATGGCGACATAGGAACCTCGACAAAAAAGGGTAGGGGATAAAAGCAAAACAAACCCCAGCAAAATACACTTTTCTACTAAAAAGTGAGGTACATAGTAAACTTTCAAGCCCAGCAGAGAAGTAGGAGAGATCCAGAGCGTCTGGAGCCCACAGAAGCGGGCAGAAGCAGCTCCACAGCCACTGCAGCTGCCGCGGCGGTGGCGCGGCTAGGCTCCGCCGGAGACAGCTGAGCCGCAGGACTTTTAAAGGCAGGTGAGGAGATTTTTCCACTCACACCGCCTCCTCACAATCTCAAGAAACGTGGAAGGAGGATGGTAGAGACCAACAGAGAGGCTTGTGAGGAAGAGGATCGCGTGGAGGAGCAGACGGACTTCAGCCGCCATTCACAGCCTCCCCTCCCCCACCACGAGCGCAAGCACGGCAAGCAACAGAGACTTGGGAAAGAGCTCGCCAGCAGCATCGGGCGCAGCGAATGCAGAGACCAACAGACGCAGCTGACTCCCTGAATCCACAACACAGCAAAGGAACCAAGCAGCTGTGCAGCATAGCTGTGATCAAACCCGTTCCAAAAGGTAACTTGGTTTTCACCAGGTTAGTACCCACCAAATAAGCCTGGTATATAATCCTGATGGATGGTCAGATCTGACATTCCTAAATAAGCTATATTCTAGGCTGCTCATTTGTTGCTTCCTGATTTGTTTCCTCCTCTGTCATTCATTGGGAAGGGTCTCTCTTGATCACAAGCTGACCTTGGAACTCTCTACAGATCAGAAATCTTAGCCTCCCAGTTGACAGGATTAAGGGCGTGGGCTAACACATATCCTTAGGAACTGTGACTTTGTCATAATACCTGCTTTTGCACAAATACTCTGTGCTGTATTTCATTGAAGGGGTACATTGTTGAGTTAAATTTTTGGATCTTGACTGTATTCTGTTCCATTCACCCCACTTGATACTCTCATAGCAGGCAAGGGTCACTTCTGTGATTACTTTGAGAGCCTTAAGAACCACACTTAACACCTTAAACTCCTACACTGAAGATATATAATATCAGATTGATTGATACATCTAACATTACTGCAGATATTTAGAAAACCCAAGTATTAAATTAATTCAAGATGCAAAGATCTCTACATTACAATACAAGAAACACAAAACATCCAGACAATATAAATCCACCAAAAAGTATTAATATATCAGAAATGACCTTCAGTGAGGCTGACTTAGAGGACATCCCCGAGAAAGATTTCAAAAGAATGATTATAATTATGTTCAAAGAAATCAAAGAGGAAATGAAAGGGTTCAAAGACCTCAAAGAAGAAATCAAAGGATTCAAAGAACACACAGAAAACCAATTTAATGAAATAAGGAGGGCAATACTAGACATAAATACGGAAATAGAAAGAATAAAGAAAACCCACTCAGAAATGCTAGCAATAAAGAACACAGTCAGTGAAATTAAAACCTCTGTAGAAAATCTCTCTAGTAGAATGGATGAAGGAGAGAACAGAATATCGAAACTAGAAGACCAAGTAGCTGATCTAATACACTCCAACAGAGAGAAAGACAAAATAATAGGAAGGTATGAATGGGAATTTCAGGATATTCGGGACACTATGAAAAGATCAAACATAAGAATTCAAGGGATAGCAGAAGGAGAAGAATTTCACTCCAAAGGCATAGTAGGTGTTTTCAACAAAATCATAGAGGAAAACTTCCCCCAAATTGGGAAAGAGATGCCAATGCAGATACAGGAAGCCTTTAGAACACCAAACAGACAAAACCTGGAAAGAACCTCTCCCCGCCATATTATAATCAAACTACCAAACATACAAACCAAAGAAAATATATTGAAAGCAGCTAGAGAGAAAAAGCAAGTGACCTACAAAGGGAAGCCCATCAGACTCACAGCAGATTACTCAACACAAACTTTAAAGGCCAGAAGGGCCTGGAGTGATGTATTCCAAGTTCTGAAAGATAAAAACTGTCAACCGAGATTACTTTATCCTGCAAAACTATCTATCCAAATAGATGGAGAAATAAGGACATTCCACAACAAAGACAGGCTAAAGGAATTTTTGGCAACTAAACCAGCTCTACAGAAAATACTTGCAGGAATCATTCATGCTGAGGAGAAAGCAAAGCACACACAACAGGAAATAGGAAAAAATAAACCATACTCAAATAACAGTTAAAACAAGCGAGTAAAGGGAAAACAGGAAAAACTAAAAAATAAGAAGAATGGTGAGAATAAACACATATATGTCAATAATAACTCTTAATATCAATGGTGTCAATGCCCCTATCAAAAGCCACAGACTTGCAGACTGGATTAAAAAGCAGGATCCTACCATCTGTTGCCTCCAGGAAACTCATCTCTCAATAAAAAATAGTAACCTTCTTAGGGTGAAAGGTTGGAAAAAGGTATTTCAAGCAAATGGGCCTAAAAAACAAGCAGGGGTTGCTATCTTAATTTCTGACAAGATAGACTTCAATCCAACATTTGTGAGGAAAGATAAAGAAGGTCACTTTATACTGATTAAAGAAACACTCCAACAGGAGGACATTACAATCCTAAACATATATGCCCCTAACATGGGGGCTCCCAATTTCATCAAACAAACACTATTAGAATTAAGGTCAGAGATATCTCCTAACACAATAGTAGTGGGTGACTTCAATACCCCACTCTCATCACTTGACAGGTCTACCCAGCAAAAAATAAACAGAGAGACATCTGCATTAAATGATATCATGGAACAAATGGACCTAACAGATATATACAGAACATTCCATCCAAATGCTGAAGAATATACATTTTTCTCAGCAGCACACGGGACATTTTCTAAAATAGACCATATACTAGGACACAAATCAAATCTTAACAAATACAGGAAAATTGAAATAATCCCTTGTACACTTTCTGACCACAATGGGATTAAACTGCAAATCAGCAACAAGAAAAACTACAGAGCATACAGAAACTCATGGAGACTAAATGGCACTTTATTGAATGATGTATGGGTCATTGAAGAAATTAAAAAGGAAATCAAGAAATTTGTAGAATCAAATGATGATGAGAATACAACATACCAAAACCTTTGGGACACAATGAAGGCAGTCCTACGAGGGAAATTTATAGCCCTAAGTGCATATATTAAGAAATTGGAGAGTTCACAACTAAACAATTTAATGCTTCACCTTAAGGCCTTGGAAAAAGAAGAACAAGGCAAACCAAAAATTAGTAGACGGGAAGAAATAATAAAGGTTAGGGCAGAAATTAATGAAATGGAAACCAAAAAAACAATCAAAAAGATCAATGAAACAAAGAGTTGGTTCTTTGAAAGGATAAACAAGATTGACAAACCCTTAGCAAATCTGACCAAAAGAAAGAGAGAAGAGACAAAAATTGATAAAATTAGAGATGAAAAAGGCAACATCACAACAGATACCAAAAAAATTCAGAAAATCATACGGACATACTTTAAGAATATATATGCCTCTAAGTTTGAAAACCTGAAAGAAATGGATGATTTCCTTGATTCATATGACCTACCAAAATTAAATCAAGAAGAGATAAACCATTTAAATAGAACTATAACAACCACAGAGATTCAAGCAGTTATAAAAAGTCTCCCAACTAAAAAAAGCCCAGGCTCAGATGGATTCACTGCTGAATTTTACCAGACATTCCTGGAGGATCTAACACCAATGCTTCTCAAACTTTTCCATAAAATAGAAAAGGAAGGAACTCTACCAAAATCCTTCTATGAAGCCAGCATCACCCTGATACCCAAACCGGACAAAGACAGATCAAAAAAAGAAAATTATAGACCAATCTCCCTCATGAACATGGATGCAAAAATTCTCAACAAAATACTGGCAAACAGAATACAAGAATTTATCAGAAAGATTATTCACCCTGACCAAGTAGGCTTTATCCCAGAGATGCAGGGATGGTTCAACATACGCAAATCCATAAATGTAATGCACCATATAAATGGTCTGAAGGACAAAAATCACATGGTCATCTCAATAGATGCAGAAAAGGCATTTGAGAAAATCCAACACCCCTTCATGGTGAAAGTATTACAGAAACTGGGAATAGAAGGAGCATATCTCAACATAATAAAAGCTATTTATGACAAACCTACAGCCAACATAATACTAAATGGGGAAAAACTTGAAGCTTTTCCTCTAAATTCAGGAACAAGACAAGGGTGTCCACTTTCCCCACTACTATTTAATATAGTACTGGAAGTCTTAGCCACAGCAATAAGGCAAGAGACACTCATAAAGGGGATACAAATTGGAAGGGAAGAGATCAAATTATCATTATTTGCAGACGATATGATTCTATACCTAACAGACCCTAAAGTCTCTACCTGCAAACTGTTAGAGCTGATAAACACTTTTAGCAATGTAGCAGGATACAAAATAAACACACAGAAATCAGTAGCTTTTCTATATACTAACAACAAACGTGCAGAGGATGAAATCAGGGAATCTCTCCCATTCACAATTGCCTCAAAAAAATAAAATACCTTGGAATAAACTTAACCAAGGAAGTGAAGGATCTCTACAATGAGAACTTTAAAAAACTCGGCGACAAATTACAGAAGACACAAGGAAATGGAAAGACATCCCATGCTCCTGGATTGGAAGAATCAATATTGTGAAAATGTCAATCTTACCAAAAGCAATCTATACATTTAATGCGATCCCTATTAAAATCCCAATAGCTTTCTTCATGGAAATAGAAAAAACAATCCTAAAATTCATCTGGAAACACAAAAAACCTCGAATAGCCAAAACAATTTTGCAAAACAAAAATCAGGCAGGTGGTATAACCATACCCGATTTTAAGTTATATTACAAAGCCATAGTAACAAAAACAGCATGGTACTGGCACAGGACAGACAGGTAGATCAATGGAACAGAATAGAAGACCCAAATATTAATCCAAGCAGCTACAGCCACCTGATTTTTGACAAAAATGCCAAAAATATTAATTGGAGAAAAGATAGCCTCTTTAACAAGTGGTGTTGGGAAAACTGGACATCGGTATGTAAAAGGATAAACATAGATCCTTGTCTCTCTCCATGCACAAGAGTCAAGTCCAAATGGATCAGGGACCTTGATATCAGACCTGAAACTCTGAACCTGCTAGAGGAAAAAGTAGGGGAAACCCTTCAACATATTGGCATAGGTAAGGACTTTCTGAATATAACCCCAATTGCTCAGCGAATAAAACCACTAATCAACCAATGGGACCTTATGAAATTACAAAGCTTTTGTACAGCAAAGGACACTGTGAATATAGCAAAATGACAACCTACAGAATGGGAGAAAATCTTTGCCAGCTATACATCTGACAGAGGATTAATATCCAGAATATAAAAAGAACTCAAAAAACAGAATAATAAGAATTCAAACAACCCAGTTAAAAAATGGGCTATGGAACTAAATAGAGAATTCACAGAAGATGAAATACAGATGGCATATAAACATCTTAAAAAATGTTCCACATCCTTAGCCATCAGGGAAATGCAAATTAAAACCACTTTGAGATTCCATTTCCCTCCTGTCAGAATGGCTACCATCAAGAAAACAAATGACAATAAGTGTTGGCGTGGATGCGGAAAAAGAGGAACACTTCTACACTGTTGGTGGGAATGTAACCTGGTCCAACCATTGTGGAAATCAGTGTGGAGGTTTTTGAGACAGCTAGAAATAGATTTACCATATGATCCAGCTATAGCACTCCTAGGCATATATCCAGAAGATTCTTCTCACTTCCTTAGAGATACTTGCAAAACCATGTTTATTGCCGCTCTATTCACAATAGCTAGGAAATGGAAGCAGCCTAGATGTCCCACCACAAATGAATGGATAATAAAGATGTGGTACATTTACACAATGGAGTTCTACTCAGCGGTAAAGAAAAATGAAATTATGAAATTTGCAGGGAAATGGATGGATCTGGAAAGGATTATACTAAGTGAGGTAACCCAGGCTCAGAAAGCCAAATGTCACATGTTCTCTCTCATATGTGGATCCTAGCTACAAATAGACAGACTTGTGTGTGAACTGGAACCAAAAATTGGTACCAGAAACCAGTAAGCTGGTAAAAGGCTATAAGGGACGGAGGAAAGGGAAGGACTGAAGTGTATGGTATTGCACATATGTAAGTGGAAGGACTGATTACAAGGAGGGGAATGGCCTAACCAAGGCCATGGGTAGAGAATGCATAAAAGAAGGGCAGGGGGAGGGTCAATCTAATTTCAAAAGATTGTGAATAAGACTTATGTAAAACTACTTTTTTTGAATAATGGTACATCTAGAAGCTGTAGACTGTTACTAGAAAATTTTCAGTACCTGGGATGGGATACCTTCCAGTGAGTTGTTGGCCAAGGAGGTCCCGGTAGCCTCCAAAACATTAAAGGCTTTTGCCAAAGCCCTTGGTTTCCCCTGAGAAACAGATAGTAAGACCCTATTGCTGAAGACATCTCTTACCTGAGAGGTAAGGTCACTGAGAAAGCAAGCTGGTGCTGAGCAGAAAACCTTCTCCCTGTAGACCAGCCAACTGAAAGATGGAAAAAGCTGCACTGCATGCAGAGTATGGGAGACAGAAGTCATCAGCAGTGAAAACAGTGGACGCTGAATATTCAAATTTGGCCAGACAGGCCCAAAGACTGAACGGGTGCAATAGTGGCATGTCTACTCGTGGGGTAACCAACTGCTCTATAATTGGACTGAAGGCCTTCTCTACGGGAGGGAATACATACCTGGTACTGAAAAACCTAAGCAAAGTCTATGGTAGGTAAGGTCATGAGCCTTAGGGGTATAAAGCATGCTCTTATCTAAATGTATATACTATTCCCACCAAGCTGCCCGGAAAATACTACACTTAATGCTCATATTCACATATTAATGCTACTCTCACTTCTGGTTAGAGAAGCTTCTCTTTTCAGATGGCGATGACCACTGGGATGACACAAAAGGCAACATAGTGCTGAGAAGAAGGGATGGAGAAGTGCCCAGCACTGAAACATCTCTGTCACACCCTCCAAGGCTCAGGGATCATTGCGGAAGAGGGGGCGGATAGAATGGAAGAGCCAAAGGAAGGGTACGACTCCTTACAATGCAACTGCCCAGACAGAAATTGGCCTTGATATCCATGACCTTGCTGTGCGTAGCAATACCTCCGCAAGACCCTCATAATAGAAGTAAAAGATGATGACAACAAATTAAAAAAGAGACTAATGGAGAGAGGGAGGGGATATGATGGAGAGTGGAGTTCTAAAGGGGAATGGGGGGAGGGGAGGGAAAACTATGCACCTTTTGTATGTAAGTATGTTTTGTTGTCAATAAATATTTTTTTTTAAAAAAAAGAAAGAAATAGAAGGAAAGTCCACAAACAGAACATATCAAAGCAATGATGTTGTGTGTGGTATTTGAAACCCTTGGTGAAAAGGCTTAAATATTTAGGAACAAACAACAGGAACAATTAGAATCCTACTTCAAAATAAAGAAAAAAAAATCAATGCCAGATTGGGGGAGAGGAAAGGTGAATTATGTAGAAACATCTGGGTGAAGAGTACCTTCACTTATTAAAGACAATTTATACTTATCAAATATACATTATACATATTTATGTTACATGTAAATAGGGGAAATAGTAATACCATCAGAAATACATGCCAAAACACAAAACCAGGGGAAAAATCAGCCTTAATGTTATTAAAAGAGTAGATTCTAGGCTGGATATGGTGGTGTACACCTTTAATCCCAGCTCTTGGGAGGCAGAGGTAGGAGGACTGCCATGAGTTTGAGGCCACCCTGAGACTCCATAGTGAATTCCAGGTCAGCCTGGGCTACAATGAGACCCCACCTCGAAAACCAAACCAAAACAAAACAAAAAACAACAACAACAAAAACAAAAAACAAAAAAAGAGGATAATCTAGTGTTAGCAAAAATTCATTAGGAAAACTCTTAGGAAAAAGCCTTTAACAAGTGGTATATAACTGTGAAGTCAAAGCTACTGGGAATGTGATCCAAAGGAAGAAAGAAGGGTAGACTCATTAAAGTTATTGCCTAGGTTCCCAATCTGGTCATTAATGCAAATGGGAAATGGCAAATATTTAGGAAGTATTCCATCCTGATTGATATTTAAAGTTGACTGCAGGTCTTAGCTTATTGATGAGGTCTGTTTCTCTTGGCTGCTGAAGCTGGAGCATGTTAGGCAAGGGGCATCCAATGTTGTTTGTGGTTCCTGTAGGAATGGAGTACATGTGGGAATCCTTCCCCAGTCAGCTGGCTACCAGTCTATTTTGAAGGCAGGCCTAGTCATTTGGTGATTGGGCTTTTCTAAAGCTCACATTTACCCACTTAGATCAAAACCTGTCAGTAGACAACACTGATGATCAACTAAGACTATTAGTTCTCACTATGGCTAGTTACCTACTCTAGGCTCATCTATTCCTGATTATCCCAGTAATGGGTATTATTAACTGAACAACTGGAACCATTTGCTAGTTGGGCACTGAGATACCAGTAAGATCCAAGCGAGTTTTTTGGGTTAATTGGGTTCTGATTTCTTGTTGGAGTTAAGTCCAGAGTCTTGTAAGTGTTTAGATGATCATGAGTCTGGTGGGAGTCTCTTTTAAGTATCTTGCTAAAATAGGTTATAGCATTCTTATAACCTATTCAAATGTATGTCCTAGTATGAAGAGAACTATTAAAAGCTGCTGTAGGGCAGAAGGCAATCGGAAACCAATGCAAGAGTAACGAGCTGAAAAAATTCTTAGAACTTCAATTTTAACCAGCTAAGAGGACCCTTTGAAAAATGCTTTGTGGATTTAGCCACTTTAAAGATATATGAAGTTTCCAATTCAATCTGGCTAGAAGCATACAATATGAGTACAATATGAGGTATTTGCAATAGCACTGATACCTCCCAGTGCAACAAAGATTTAGTTCTAATTCAGTGGAGTTATTCAAGACTGTGTGAGCAAGTCTCAAGAGCTCTGTTGGGACCTAACAGCCTGGGCCATGGAACAAGTGATTGTAGTGACAGATAGGAAAGGTTTCTAATCATGTTTTCATTCCACGTGGTACCAACTCCTAGCCAGGATCCTAGTATCCTTCCATGTCTAGCCCAACCACCAGGATAAAATCCTCCTGGAAAAAAATCACACCCTAAGAATGCCCAGAGCTGTCATCCTCAGAATGAGAGGTTTTCATTAGGCCAATCAGCTCTGAAAGAAAGAGCCCTTTGCTCTCTATTATATCATGTGGACTGTGAATAGTTGTCTACTTGTAAGATGGTGAAAAGCCTCCAAACCTCCAAATATCAAGATAGTAATACCTCAATACTTGTTCTGGAAACACTGATAAATTCCAGAAGGGGCACAAATAAGCCCTGAAATGTTCTGTAGGTTATAGGACTTTTAGTGGAGAGAGAAGTAAGGAGGAACTCTATCAGTAAGTAAAAGACCAACTTGGGAGGCAGAGGTAGGATGACAGCCATGAGATCTAGGCTATCCTGAGACTACACAATGAATTCCAGGTCAGCTTGGGCTAGAATAAGAACCTACCTCAAAAAAACAAAACAAAACAAAACAAACCAACAAAAAAGACTAAAACAGGGGATCCACTTAGCAGTGATGGAGGGGAGTACTTCTTCCAGTTGATAGGTACACGTGAGAAGATTCATGCTGCAGACAAAGGAGTTTAGTTCAAGAAGAAGATTTTTACAATATGCTCAAGGCACAAAGTTAAAATCAGAGGCAAACAATTACCAAAGAAAACAATTATTAAGATTTGTCCTAAAAGGCTTCAGGTTTGGGCACTCTAAAATAGGAACTGGTAAGGTTGTAAGTGACAAAGAATTGCAGTTATTGGGTTACTTAATACTGGGCACCTCAATAGGGCCATGGTGGCACATCTAGTATTCCATTAGGTATCCAAGCATGACCTGGGAGTATTAGATGCTGCTGCTGTTTTCTGTCTGCCCAGGTAGTAGGCTAGGATAGTAGGGACAAAAAATGAAAATCACTGTAAGATTAAAATAGGAGAAAATTTAAGTGGGGAAAAGCAGGTAAATGCCAAACATCATTTAGGATTTCTTCTCCTGGTGGGTCAAACTGGCCTAGGTAATGAAGATCTTTAGAGAGATGAATGTAAGGTTTCAAGAGGGGGAAGAACTGGTGTGGGTGTCATGTAAGGTGACAAGTAATGAGACATTGGTAGTCTAGAACTATGGAATAATAAGAAAATAATGCAATACAGTACAAAGAAAACCCCCAAATTTCCAAATAGTTACAGGTTTACTGTTAAGGTCATACTGTCTTGGTTCAGATTCTTGGGTGATGCCATCTTCTTAAATATCTTGTTTTTTGACCTAGGATGCAATCCTTCACATTAACTTGATTTTGGTACCAGTATCAGGGGTTGAGGTCCATTTACCCATTAACCCACTGATGAAATTAATCTCTTATGATTTAATCACCTCTCACTAGTCCACCAGCTTGGGAATTAAACCATCATCACAGAAGCTTTTTTTGCAGGGATTGATCCTTCATATCTCAAGCACAACACTATCTTATATTTAATTTTAATTTTTTTTTGAGAGAAGGTCTCATTATAGCTCCAGCTGGCCTGAAATTCTGTAGCTCAGGGTATCCCCAAACTCACAGTGATTCTCCTCCCTCAGCCTCCTGAATACTGGGATTAAAGAAAGGCATGCGCCAACATGCCTGGTCCCAATTTTCATTTTTCTTTTTTGAGGTAGGGTTTTGCGGTAGCCCAGGCTGACCTGGAATTCACTCTGTAGTCTCAGGGTGGCCTTGAACTCACAGCTGTCCTCCTACCTTTGCCTCCTGAGTCCATTACACCCTGCTCCCAATTTTCATTTTTAATTCACCTAATTGATTTTAAGTAGGGAAAATGTTCCTGGAACACTTCTAGTTTTGCTTGGAGGAGAGGGGTGAAGTAGCTTTATGAGTTTCATTGTTTATATTTTGAAGCATTCTTTTAAAAACAGCCACTGTTTATAGAAAACCTAACCAAGCAAATAAGCAACAAAAGGCCTCCCCAAAGGACCCTTTGACTGAGATGTTGGGTGGTTGGTATGTTTTCTTTAACATAGTTACTTGGAATGTACTCCTTGTCTAACTTACTATGTTGGTAAAGAGGCTGCTTCCTTCATGGGGATGCTGGGCTGCCCAGGTGAAGTCATATTGTTTGACAGGTTGTTAAGGGCCTCAGAGTCCAGTCTCAAAGATCACGTTAAACAAGTCTGAAGTCTTATCATAATTCTTTAGTTTCTGCATTTTGCAAAAAGGTTTTTTAAAATCTATTAAAAATAACCAAGGAAATGCTCATCTTTCTTTTGGGTACAATGCTGCATGGCTTTCAGAAAGATATTACATTAGGCTTTTAGCTGTTGTTTTGTGCCTTAACAAATCCAAGGTGGTTTTCCCATTAAATAGTTACCATTCATTCCTGGGCCAGTACCTACAAACATGTGAATGTGGTAAAGAAAAAAAAAAAAAAAAAAATCCAAGTTGGTAAGTCCTAATGAATGATATGGCTAAAATGTGTTTGAAATTCCAGAGAATCAATTTTGGGGTTTGGGAAATTCTTTTTTAAAAAATATTTAATTAATTTATTTATGAGAGAGAGAGAGAGAGAGAGAGAGAGAGAGAGAAAGAGGCAGAGAGAAAGAATGGGCATGCCAGGGCCTCCAGCCACGGCAAACAAACTCCAGATGCAAGCACCCCCTTTTGCCTCTGGCTTATGTGGTTCCTGGGTCCTTAAGACTTTGCAGGCAAACACCTTTACCATTAAACCATTTCCCCAGCCCAGGTTTGGGAAATTATTGATAATGACTGAAAATTCTACTTTAGGGGCTAGGAATATGGGTCAGTGGTGAAAGATGCTTGTCTGCAAAGCCTGATGGTCCAGGTTCAATTCCCAAGCTACTTATACAAGTTGGATGCAAAAAGTGGCACAAGCTTCTGGCATTTATTTGTAGTGACAAGAGGCTCTGGCATGCATGCACATATGTGCACAGACATACACGTGAAAATAAAATGGAGGAACCTGGAAAGGGTTATACTAAGTGAGGTAACCCAGGCCCAGAAAGCCAAGCGCTGCATTTCTCTTGTATATGTGGATCCTAGCTACAAATGTTTGGACTGGTATGTGAGATGGAGTAAAACTTGGTAGCAGAGGCCAGTAGGCAGAAAAGGGCTATAAGGGAAGGAGAAGAGGAGAGAACTTAAGGGGATGATATTGTATGTATGTAAGTAGAACAGATTACTGGGGATGGAAAGGCCTAAGTGAGGTCAGGGGAAGAGACTGAGTAAAGGAAGGGTAAGAGGAGGGTTAATCAAAATCTCAGAGGGTATGAATAAGCCATAAGGAAACCTACTTTTTTTGGACAATGGCACATCCAGAAGCCATAGATTGTTACTAGAAAATTTTCAGTGCCAGGGATGGGATACCTTCCAGTGAGTTGTTGGCCAGGGAGGTCTCTGATGACCCCCAAATATTATAGGCATTGCCGAGGTTCTTGGTTTTCCAGTAGGAATAGATGGTAAGACCCTATTGCTGAAGACTCCCACATACTTGGGCTGCAAGGTCACTGAGAAACCTTGCTGGAGATGAGCTGAAAACATCCTCCCTGTAGACCAGCTGACAGAAATCTGGAAAGAGCTATGCTGCATGCAGCTCCATGGCAGTAAGAGAAGTTATCAGTGGAGATAATAAACAGTGGATACTACAAGCCTAACTTGGGCTAGCCAGGCCAAATGAGCCAATAGGTGCAACAGTGGCATGTCTGTTTTGGGGGAAACCAACCACTCTCTTATTGGATTGGAGGCCTGCTCCACAGGAGGGAATACATGCCGGATACCTATGACAAGGGATACTATGGGCCCTAGGCATGTTAACACCTGGAATCTGGCTAAATGCATGTATTTTGCTCACCAAACTGCCTGGCAACCACTTTTCTTAATGTTCATACCCATAATTAAATGCTCTCACTTTTGGTTAGAGAAGCTTCTCTTTTCAGATGGCAGTGACCTCTGGGATGACTCAAAAGGCACCACAGTGCTGAGAAGTGACAGAGGAGTGCTCAGCACTGAAACATTTCTATCCCACCTTCCAAGGTTCAGGATCCATTGTGGAAGAGGTGGTGGAAAGAATGTAAGAGCCAAAGGAAGAGTAGGACTCCTTACAATGCGCTCTTCCAGGTACAAAATAGCCTAGATATACATGACCTCACAGTGCCTGGCACTACCTACATAAGACCATTATAACAGGAGGAAAAGATGATGACATCAAAATAAGAGAGACTGAGAGGGGGAGGGGATATGATAGTGAGTGGAGTTGTGAAGGGGAAAGTGCAGGGAGGAAGGAATTATCATGGTTTATTGTCTATCATTATGGATGTTGTCAATAATAAAAAATAAAAATTAAAAAAATTAAAAAATAAAATAAATAATTTTAAAAAAATCAAACAAAAAGCCAGGCATGGTGGCGCATGCCTTTAATCCTAGCACTTGGGAGGCTGAGGTAGGAGGATTCCTGTGAGTTTGAGGCCAGCCTGGAACTACATAGTTAATTCCAAGTCAGCCTGGGCTAGAGTGAGACCCTATCTCAACAGACAAACAAACAAACAAACAAACATGATCAAAAACATTCTAATTTAGTCCAAAGAGTACAGGCAATCTGTCCATTTCTACTTCCTGTTACTAGGATTTTAAAGGGTGCTAAAGGGAAGAGTTTCGGTGACTGGTCAAAACCAGGGAGGTGTCAAGGCAGGAAAAGAGCTCAGATGTGTGTGTGTGTGTGTGCATGTGTGTGGCGGGGGGTGGGCAGCAATAGAGGAGGTGGCTAGGAAGGAGCAGCTGGTCCAGAGACCTAACCAAATGCTTTTATGGACCATCACTTTTTCAGTCATGAAAGAAGCAGGAGTGGCTGGAGGTGATTTATCAGCACAGGGTTTGAACCCTGGCTTACCCCTTTTGTACTGGTCTAATAAAGTTTTTCCCTGTGTAACTTAAGACATTTGTGGGAGTCCCCACTGTAACCTTTATGGGATGAGTCTCAATAACTTAGGTAAGAGCAACAAAGAATCAAAACCTTTTCCTGGATAAACATAGAGAACATCCATCTCCTACTAAGCCAGATATCCAGAGACACAGAGGCTCCCAAAACCTCACCACTGAAGTAGAACTAAAATGATCCCAACGTGGCTCAGAGAAATTCATGGAAAGAGGGGGCGAAAGAGTGTTAGAGCCACAAGTTGGGTCATTATGCACAGAGACTTGGCCTATCTCCCATAATTTTTGACTATTCCCACAATGCAAGAC
This sequence comes from Orientallactaga sibirica, assembly GCA_036365145.1. Lineage (NCBI taxonomy): Eukaryota > Metazoa > Chordata > Mammalia > Rodentia > Dipodidae > Orientallactaga > Orientallactaga sibirica. Next base: position 420,921 of record JAEOAD010000030.1, read on the forward strand.
CCACATTCCCCACTGATGAGGGTCCCTTTGGAGGGGGGAGGACAGGAAGGAGGATAATGGAGTCACTGATATGAATGTAAAATTAGAATAATATAAACAAAATAATAAATTATTTAAAAAAACAACCTCTTCCTGGATCAGGGGTGGTGTGAATCTAAGAAGACTTAACTCAGTGTACCTGGCCTTGCTTGAGAGACAACTGAACTCAGGGCCTTTTGCTGAAGCCTAGCGGTGTCCAAAAATGAAGATCTCTTCAGATCCCATTTCTAACTCCAAAGAAAATCAGTAAAAATTAGAAAAGATTTTAAGACTAAAAATGGAGGCTTTATTTCAACAATTTGCAAACTGAGGAAATAGCCGTTGGCATAAAAAAATGTGTGGTTGTTTGGATCAGGTGTCTCCCCCAACCTCATAAAACCATTCTGAAAGCTAGATACCCTGGTGATGGCAACTTTGGAGGTGGAACCTTGCTCAAGGAGGTTTGTATTTCTGGCATGAGGTGTTATAGCCAGTTCTCTCTTGCCACAGTTCAGCTCACTCTCTTGCTGCTATTTTCCACCTGCTGTTGCCAGAAGTGATGTCCAGACTCTACTCATGACATGATTTCCCCTGACACTATGAAGCTTCCCCTTGAGGCTGTAAGCCAAAGTAAATCCTTTCCTCCCATCAATACTTTTTATAGGGTGTCTGTTCTAGCAACAGGAAGGTAACTACAACCCAATGTGATACAATGGAACCAAGCTGGAGCTGTCTTATGCAGACAATGCTTTGCCCAGTTCCCCACTCCAGTACTCTATGCAAAAGTGGAACACTTACATGGAAGATGCAGGAAGTGTTTGGGCCTGTCTGGCTGATATTTAAATTTGCCTGCAGGTTACAACTCATTGATCAGTCCTGGCAGGCAAAAGTAGGACTTTTCAGTTTGGAGGTTATTTATTCCAGCAGTTGAAAGAGGGAAATGATTAGGTAAGGACAAAAAAATTCAGTTTGTGATTCTTCCATGAAGAGAATATGTGTCTATGATCCCCATTCAGCAAATTTAGGTCCAGTTAGCCTGTTGGGACCTTGCTGGAAGATTCAGCTTTTCTTGAAGTTCACACTAGTGATGGCCAGGCTATGGGAAATGGACACATTCACATTCTGCAATTGGATTGCAAGCTGGCATTAAATCTGGTAACATGGATTTAGGGTTTAAAATATGCAGCTCTTCCCCAATAGTTCTTTCAGATGTGAGACAGTAATCACTAGGACAGTGTTTTTCATTCTGAACGCCCCCCCCCTTTTTTGAGAACAGGCACACCAGGGTCTTTTTCAGCACTTTTTCAGAACGAACGAACTCCAGATGTGTGTGCCCCCTTGTGTGCTCGTGAGACATTGAGTGTTTGCATCACTTTTGTGTCTAGCTATACATGGGACCTGGATATTTGAACAAGCATTCTTAGGCTTCACAGGCAGGTGCCTTAACTGCTAAGCCATCTCTCCAGCCCTAGGACAGTGTTCAAACTTCAATGTGTGCCAGTCACCTCTAGGACTGATCAGATCAAATGGAGGTACTATTTTTCAATATCTAGTGATCTAGAGTGGAGATCAAGAATCTGTATTTTAACTCATTCCCTTACTGATGTTGGTTCTTCCAGACCCAAGCCCACACTGTGAGAACCACTGCAATAGGATGGTGATAATTTGTTGAAAAGTAAGGCTGCTTTTGTCCCCCTTTGGTAGTGACAAGTCTGGACCATTGACAATTGATACTTGAATGTATGTCTCCCACAGGCTCAGCTATTTTATTAAAATTGAGTTTTCACCTTCAGCCCCTATCAGGCAGATTCCTGCTACAGTGGAGTATGTCACTAGGGGCAGATCTGAATTCCATCCTAAAGGTATGCAGAGAAGTTTTTAGCTTTGGCTGTGCTTGCTTGTGGTGCTGTCTCTCTGCTTGGATTTATGAATAGGAGCCATCTTCCTCTACAATTAGATGGAACTTCCCCTGGACCTATAAACTGAAAATAAATCCTTTCCTCCTATAAACTGTAACTGGTTTGGATGGTTATCCCAGCAATGTGGAACTGACTACAACAAAAATGGTACCAGAAGTGGGGTCTTGCTGAGATGAATCTGACCATGTGGATTTTGGTCTTTTGGAACTGGTATGCTGGAGGAGGAATATGTATAGACTTGGATCTTGTGACTGCAGAAGTCCTATAGAATGGTAAGCCGTTCTAGGTAAGGGGCAACATACTAGCCACACCAAAGCAGCCTAGAGAGGGAAATATGCAGAAACACAGCAAAATATGTTCTTCTATTGAAAAGTGAAGGTATATAAGTTGTTATCAACCAGAGTATAGAAGCAGGAGAGAACAAAATCTTCCAGAAAGGAGGAAAACAGCCAGAATCCTGTCAAGATGCCTACAGCCCTGATCCCTGCACTTGCCTGCCCTGGCACAGAGCTGCAGGAGCAGAAACAGGTGAAGGGATTTTCTACTCACATCAGACTCCTCGCAAAGTCAAGAAATCTGAAGGAGAAGACAAAGGGACCAGCTGAGCAGCTTTGGTATGACTCCAGGCACCCTGCAAAGCCTCCTATCCCCCAACTGTCAGGGCCATGAACCTCTGGAGAACTCATTTACCCTTGGCTACCTGGCACCAAGAGAGATCAAGTTGGGAACTCAACATTGGTGAGATTAGAAGCCATCCCAAAAGGTAACAGGGCCTACTTACACAAAGCCAGACACATAGGCCTGCACTGGAAGTGCTAATCTCTTGTTCCATGTCAGGAAAGGTTATGTATTACATATGAGTGATATATTCTTGGTTGGCTTTAACAGTCTCAAATAAGCTATGTTTTGCTATTGACTATTGTTGCCTTTGATGTTTCCTGATTTTTAGGGCCTTTTCCTTTTCCTTATGTCATTATTGGGGGCAGGGGATGACTGGCCCCAGGATGACTTGGAACCAATTTAAAACCAGAAATTCAACCTCCTAGTTGACAGGATTAAGGGTGTGGAGCAACACATATCCTTAGGGACTCTGGCATTATTAGAATATGTTTATCTTAATCCCCACACTTGTGTAAGTACTCTGTGCTGGTTATAACTTAATGTGTATACTGCTCCATTGAATATTAGAATTTGCCAGTAATTTGCTTCACTCAGTCTACTATAATACTTGAATAGTAAACACAACTCCTCTTGGAGTATAAGAGCTCTATCTGGTACCTTAAAACTCCTACAGTGAAGATACATAAAGCTGGATTTATATAGCTAAAACACTGCAGATAATTAGAAAACATCAGCATCAAATTAACTCAAGATGAAATAATCTCTACATTATAATACAAGAAACACACAAAAAATCAAAACAATACAATCCCACCAAAAATTATAAATCCATCAGAAATGACCTCCACTGAGCCTGCTTTACATGAAATGCCTGACAAAGATTTCAGAAAAAATGATTTTATTTATATCAAAGAAATCAAAGGAATCAAAGAAGAAAACCAACTCCTCAAAGAGAACACAGGAAACCAATTTAAGGAAATAAGGAGGTCAACACAAGACATAAGTAAGGAGATAGAAATAATGAAAAAACACCAATCAGAAATATTAGAAATGAAAAACAGAGTGAGTCAATTAGAAAACTCTGTAGAAAATCTCACCAGTAAAGTGGATCAAGGAGAGGACAGAATATCTAAACTAGAAGATCAGATGGCAGATCTAATACAGTGCAACTTAAAGAAAGGCAAACTAATAGGAAGGTATAAGTGGGAATTTCAAGACATTTAGGACAGTATAAAGAGATCAAGCATAAGAATTCAGGGCATAGTAGAAGGAGAAGAATTTCACTCCAATGGAATAACAGGTATTTTGAACAAAATCATAGAAGGGGCTGGAGAGATGGCTTAGTGGTTAATGCATTTGCCTGTGAAGCCAAAGGACCCAGGTTCGATTCCCCAGGACCCATATAAGTCAGATGCACAAGTGGCACATGCATCTGGAGTTTGTTTGCAGTGGCTAGAGGCCCTGGTGCGCCCATTCTCTGTCTGTCTCTCTTCTATCTCTCTCTGTTTACAAATTAAATAAATAAATAATTTTTTAAAAAAAACCTTTAAACAATTCATAGAAGAAAACTTCCCCCAAATAGGAAAAGTGATGCCAATGCAGATACAGAAAGCCTATAGAACACCAAACAGACAAAAATCAGGAAAGAACCTCTCACTGTCATTATAATTAAACTATAGAACACACAAACCAAATAAAATACACTGAAAGCAATTAAATAGAAAAATCAAGTCACAAACAAAGGCAAGACCATCAGGATGACAGCAGATTACTCAACACAAACTTTAAACGCCAGAATGAACTGGAATGATGTATTCCAAGTTCTGAAAGATAACAACTGTCAACTAAGATTACTTTATCCTGCGAAGCTATCCATCTGAATAGATGGAGAAATAAGGACATTTCACAACAAAAGCAGTCTAAAGGAATACATAAAGACTCAAAAATCTCTACAGAAAATTCTTGAAAGGATCCTGCATGCTGAAGAGAAAGAAAAGCACACACATAGGAACCTGGAAAAAATAAACAATACACAACTACTAGTTAATACATAAAAGTAAAGGAAAAACCAGAAGAACTACAAAACAAGAAGAATGGGAAGAATAAATACATACCTTTCAGTAATAACTTTTAATAATAATGGCCTCAATGCCCCAAAGAAAAGACATAAGTTTGCAGACTGGGTTAAAAAGCAGGATCCTTCAATTTGTTGCCTCCAAGAAATACATCTTTCCTCAAAAGATGGACACTATCTTAGGGTGAAAGGTTGAAAAACAGTATTTCTAGCAAATAGGCCTAGAAAACAAGCAGGTGTTGCTATCCTAATATCTGACAGGGTAGACTTCAAGTTAATATTAGGTAGGAAAGATAAAGAAGGTCATTTTATATTGATTAAAGGAACACTCCAACAGGAGGACATTACAATCCTAAATATATATGCATCTAACACGTGGGCTTCCATTTTCATCAAATAAACACTATTGGAATTATGGTCACTGATGACATCAAACAGAGTTGTAGTAGGTGACTTCAACATCCCACTCTCATCAATTGACAGGTCATACCAGCAAAAAATAAAGAGATGCATTTGGATTAAATGAGGTCATAGAACAAATGGACTTAACAGATATGTACAGAACATTTCATCCAAATGCTGCAGAATGCACATTTTTTTCAGCAGCACATGGAACATTCTCTAAAATAGACCATAAATTAGGATACAAAATAAATCTTAACAAATACAGGAAAACTGAAGTAATTCCTTGTACTCTATCAGATCACAATAGGATTAAACTACAAACCAACAGTCAAGAAAAGCTATAGAGGGCAGATCACAATAGAAGATTAAACTCCAGGAAACCAACAGTCAAGAAAAGTTCGTTTAGTGGCTAGAGCATATTTCATCTCTCTCTCTCAAAATCATGGCTATAGAGCATACACAAAATCATGGAAACTAAACAATACACTATAAATGATGAATGGGTCATGAAGTAATCAAAATGGAAATTAAAAAATTTACAGAATCAAATTATAATGAGAACACAACATACCAAAACCTTTGAGATACAATGAAGGCAGTCCTAGGAGGGAAACTGATAGATTTAAGTGCCTATATTAAGAAATTAGAAAGGTTGCAAGTAAACAACTTAATGCTTCACCTTAAGGCCTTAGAAAAAGAAGAACAAGACAAACTAAAAATCAGTAGACAGGATGAAGTAATAAACAATAGGGCAGAAATTAATGAAATAGAAACAAACAAACAAACAAACAAAAAAAAAACCCACAAAGAATCAATGAAATAAAGAGTTGGTTCTTTGAAAGGATAAACAAGATTGATAAAACCTTAGCAAATCTGACCAAAAGAAAGAGAGAAGAGACACAAATTAATAAAGTTAGAGATGAAAAAGGCTCCATAACAACAGATACCAAAGAAAGTCAGAAAATCTTAGGGACATACTTTAAGAACATACACTCCACTAGATTTGAAAATCTGAAAGAAATGGATGATTTCCTTGACTTATATGACTTACCAAAATTAGATCAAGATGGGATTAGCCACTTAAATATACCTATAACAAGTAAGGATACCCAAGAAAAAAATTCAAATAAAACAAGTCTAGGCCCACATGGATTCACTGGTAAATTTTCCCAGACCTTCCATAAGACAGAAAAGAAAGGAATTCTACCAAACTTTTATGAAGCCAACATAACCCTATATGATAATCAGACAAAGAACAACAACAACAAAAAGAAAATTACAGACCAATCTTCCTCATGAATATAGATGCAAAAATTCTCAACAGAATATTGGCAAACAGAATACAAGAATATATCAGAAAGATTACTCACCCCGACCTACTAGGCTTTATCCCAGAGATGCAGGGATGGTTCAACATATGCAAATTGATAAATGTAATACACTATATAAATGGACTAAAGGACAAAAATCACATGATCATCTCATTAAATGCAGAAAAAGCATCTGACAAAATCCAACATCCCTTTATGATAAATGTCCTACAGAAACTGGGAATAAAAGGAACATATCTCAACATAATAAAGGGTATATATGACAAACCTATAGCCAAGATAATACTAAATGGAGAAAAATTTGAAGCTTTTCCAGTAAAATCAGGAATAAGACAAGAGTGTCCACTGTCCCCAGTTTTATTTAATATAGTACTAGAAGTCTTAGCCATAAGCAATAAGGCAAGAGACACATATAAAAGGGATACAAATTAGAAAGGAACAGATCAATTTATCCTTATTTGCAGATGATATGATTCTATACATAAAGGACCCTAAGTACTCTACCAGTAAACTGTTAGAGCTGATAAACACTTATAGGAATGTAGCAGGATACAAAATAAACACAGAGAAATCCGTAGCCTTCCTATATGCTAACAACAAACACACAGAGGATGTAATCAGGGAATCACTCCCATCACAATTACCTCAATAAATAAATAAATAAATAAATAAATAAATAAATAAATAAATAAATAAAGTACCTTGGAATAAACCCTAACGAAGGAGGTGAAAGATTTCTACAATGAAATTTTTTTCCCCTGAGGTAGGGTTTCACTGCAGCCCAGGCTCACCTGGAATTCACTATTTAGTCTCAGGGTGGCCTTGAACTCCTGGCTATTCTCCAACCTCTGCCTCCCAAGTGCTGGGATTAAAGGCATGTGAACCCACACCCAGCTTACAATGAAAACTTTAAAGCATTCAAGACAGAAATTGCAGAAGACACTAGAAAACAGAAAGACATCTCATGTTTTTGAATTGGAAGAATCAATATTTTCAAAATGTCAATCTTACCAACAGTAATCTACACAGTTAATGCAATCCCCATCAAAATTCCAATGGCATTCTTCACAGAAATAGAAAAAACAATCCTAAAATTCATTTGGAAGCACAAAAACCTCGAATAGCCAAAACAATTTTGAGCAATAATAAGGCTGATGGTATCACCATACCTGATTTTAACCTATATTACAGAGCCATAGTAATAAAAACAGCATGGTGTGGGTACAAAAACAGACATGTAGATGAACAGAACAGAAAAGAGGACCCAGATGTAAGTCCAAGTAGCTATAGCCACCTGATCTTTGACAAAAATGCCAAAAATACTCATTGAAGAAAAACTCATCCAACAAATGGTTCTGGGAAACCTGGATATCTATATGTAAGAGGATGAAAATAGATCCTTACCTTTCTCCATGACAAGAATTAAGTACATATGGATCAAAGACCTTCATATCAGACCTGAAACTCTGAAAATGCTAGAGGAAAATGTAGGGAAAACCCTTCAACATATTGGCATAGGCAACGACTTTCTGAATATAATTCCAGTTGTTCAGGAAATAAAACCACTAATCAACCACTGGGACCTCATGAAATTACAAAGCTTTTGTACAGCAAGGGACACCATGAATAGAGAAAAGAAGAACCTACAGAATGGGAGAAAATCTTTTCCAGTTATATATCTGACAGAGGATTAATATCCAGGATATACAAATTCAAAAAACTAAATAATAAGAAATCAAACAACCCAATTAAAAATGGGCCATGGAACTAAATAAAGTGTTCTCAAAAGAAGAAATACAGATGGCATATAACCCTCTAAAAATGTTCTATATCCAGCCGGGCGTGGTGGCGCATGCCTTTAATCCCAGCAGTCCGGAGGCAGAGGTAGGGGGATTGCTGTGAGTTCAAGGCCACCCTGAGACTACATAGTGAAGTCCAGGTCAGCCTGAGCTAGAGCAAGACCCTACCAAAAAAAAAAAAAAAAAAAGTTCTATATCCTTAGCCATCAGGGAAATGCAAATTAAAACTACTTTGATAGTCCATCTCACTCCTGTCAGAATGGATACCATTAAGAAAATAAATGACTATAAATGCTGACAAGGATATGGAAAAAGAAGAACCTTTCTACACTGTTGGTGGGAATGCAATCTGGTACAGCCATTGTGGAAATCAGTATGGAGGTTCCTGAGACAGCTAAAAATATATTTATCATATGATCTAGCTATACAACTCCTAGGCATATATCCTAAGGACTTGTCTCACTACCTTAGAGATACTTGCTCAACCATGTTTATTTCCACTCTATTCACAATAGTGAAGAAATAGAACCAGCCTAGATTCTATTCCTCAACTTGTGAGTGGGTAATGAAGACATGGTACATTTATACAATGGAGTTCTATTCAGCAGTAAAGAAAAATGAAATTATGAAAATTTCAGGGAAATGGATGGATCTGGAAAGGATTATACTTAGTGAGGTAACCCCAGCCCAGAAAGTCAAACAACAGTGGACACTGCAAGCCTTAAATTTGGCCAGCCAGACCAAATGAACCAAGAGGTGCAATAGTGGCATGTCTGTTATGGGGGAAACCAACCACTCTCTACTTGGACCAGAGGCCCACTCCATGGGAGGGAATACATCCCTGATACTGAAAACCAATGCAGAGGAAGCTATGAGCCTTAGGGGTAGGGGTGTAACATCTCCTGGTGTCTGGTTAAATGTATATATTATGCTCATCAAACTGCCCAGTAAGCACTTCTCTTAATGTTCATACCCTTATATTAATGGGACTCTCACTTTTGGTTAGTGAAGCTTTTAGGATGGTGATAACATTGCCATGATTCAGAAGGCACCATAGTGCTGAAAAGTGACAGATGAGTGCTCAGCATTGAAACATCCCTATCAAACTTTCCAAGGCTCAGGGTCCATTGCAGAAAAGGTGACGCAAAGACAATAAGAGCAAAAGGAAGGGTAGGACTCCTTACAATGCACTCTTCCAGACACAAAATGGCCTGGGGGCTGGAGAGATGGTTTAGCAGCTAAGGCTGGAGAGATGGTTTAGCAGCTAAGGCATATGCCTGTGAAGCCTAAGGACCTGGTTTGATTCTCCAGGTCCCACATAGCCAAATGCACATGGTGGCACATGCGTCTGGAGTTCGTTTGCAGTGGCTAGAGGCCCTGGAATGCTCATTTTCACTCTCTCACTCTCCCCCCCACTCTGTCTTAATAAATAAATAAATAAATAAATAAATAAATAAATAAATAAATAAATAAGTAAGTAAGTAAGTAAAATAAAACAAAATGGCCTGGATATCTATGACCTTGCAGTGCCTGACACTACATGCACATGACTATCAACAGAAGGAAAAGATAACATAAAAAATAAGAGAGGCTGCCGGGCGTGGTGGCTCACGCCTTTAATTCCAGCACTCAGGAGGCAGAGGTAGGAGGATTGCCATGAGTTCAAGGCCACCCTGAGACTACAATGCTAATTCCAGGTCAGCCTGGGCCAGAGTGGGACCCTACCTTGAAAAACCAAAAAAAAAAAAAAAAAAAAAAAAGAGAGAGAGAGACTGATTGAGAGGATGGGATATGGAGTTGCAAAGGGCAAAGTGTGTGTGTGGGGAATTACCCTGGTTTATTGTCTTTAATTATGAAGGTTGTCAATTGTAAAATCCAGAGACTGTTGTCACTGGTTATGGATGTTGGACTTCAACTGCAGGTGTATGCCCTTTGCTTAATTAGTACTGATTTTACATTGGTACAGTCTCTCCTTGTTATGTCTTATAGCAACGGAAACGTTTACTCTGTGCTATTGTATGTTGGAAGTATGCAGCTTGTTTTAATTTTACAGAACTCAGTTAAGAGATAGTCTTAAAGCTGGTAAAGCTTATGGGGGCCTTTAAAATTGGACTGAATTCAGTTTATGAAGTGAGATGATTATGAGTCCATTTGGGGCCAGGGGCTGAATGTGGTTGTTTGAATGTAAGTTTCCCATAGACTCCAGTGTTTTATTAAAATTGAGTTTGTAGTTTTTGTTCTAATAGACAAACTCCTGCTACGAAGGGTGTGTTTGCTTATGGTACTGGCTGTTTGGTGGTGTCTCTCTGCTTGGATTTATGAATCAGAGCTATTTTCTATTATTTGATGGAAATTCCCCTGGGATCTATAAGCTTGAAATAAATCCACTCTTCCTATGAACTGTGTCTGGTTTGGATGTTCATCCCAGCAATGTGGAACTGACTACCACAACATATTCATATGTGCCTAGAATTATTTCCCATTGCTTCTGACCTAGAACTCTTTCTGCATCTAGAAAATTATATCCACATGGTCTAAGATCTATTTTCTCTAGGAAAGTCTTCCTGATTGATTTTCCTTGACAGCATCTACATTTCCACTTCTGTTTATTTACCAGTTCTCTATCAGTATTGCTTTGTTACTTTCACAGGTTTTGAGCATTCCTATGTTAGCATTAGAACTATCATGTATAATAAAAAACCTAAACAAGCAGTTTAAACAGGATAGAAGGGAAGTTCAACATATAAACAAGCTAGAGATAAACACTCAGCAAAGGGAAGGCTATGTCTGTAAGATCTCAAAAGCATTGTCTCCTCTCTGCCCCCCCACCAGCTATGTTCATACTAGTTCTGAGATTTTGGAATTACCTATTGTTATGGTATTTGGGTAAGTCACATTGCACCTGAACTGAGAGGAGGGACTGTCATCACCCAGTCACATCTCAAGCCCCCACTGCTTACATTGTGCTATTTCTATCTTCTTCTCTTAAAAAAACACTTTCCTCCCTCTCTCTCCCTTTATTCAAGGTTCTATAGTTTCTTTGCCTTTCACTTCAGATCCTGTCATGTTCTCCTGGTGTGAAATAGAAGTCTTAGGTCCAAACACCAGCTTGCCTTTGGTCCTCTAAGTCAAACACATAACCTGACATACCTTCTTAGTACCCCCTTTCCTTCTTCTTCTTTTTTTTTTTTTTTTGCTGCAGCTGCTCCAAACTCCACACTGGCTCTCATCTGGCAATCCCAGTTGGTCTTTGGGATACGTTCCTTCTTCAGAAATGCTCAGCCTCCAGCCAAGTGATGTATGCCCCCTGGCAGGGGTACCGAACTTCCTTTGTCCCAAAAGCAGTTGAGATTATAGAACACTTGATCTTCTCTCAGAGGTGTGTGTGTGAAAATCACACATCTTAAGGATATAGAGAGATGAGAAGATATTCATACCACTTATTTTTCTCAATCTGATCAATTGCCAGAGCTTAACCTTCCCTCAGGCATCTTGCCCTACTGTAGCTAAAAACAGAACTCAAAATGGGTCTCTTCTTCCTTAAAATGTTGATTTTTCTTTTGTAAATATGTTTACATAGTGTGAAGGTAAATGGCAATATCTCCCTTAAATTGTCCCTCCTGCTTTACAGGGCTTTAAATCCTCTCTCTCCTGTTACACTTCCTCTGCTCTAAACCATGTTTTCACACTTTTCTCTGCACCTCAGGCCCAAACTTTCAAAACTGTGACTTCCAAGAAAGGTCTTCAACCTTTCAATTCTCCCCACCCCTACTGGTTGCTTACTGAACCTAAACAAGTAACAAACACTCATTCCTTTGTTCAAAATGTTTTCTTCCATGGGCTGGAGAGATGGCTTAGTGGTTAAGGTGCCTGCCTGCTAAGCCTAAGGACACTGGTTCCAATCTCCAGCGGTTCCAATCTCCAGGTCCCACGTTTAGCCAGTTGCAAAGTGACTCAATGGCGCACTTGCCCACAAGGGGGTGCACACATCTGGATTTCGTTCACAGCAGCTGAGAGACTGCTGGCGCGCCCATCTCTGTCTTCTTCCTCTCCCTCTCTATCTGTTTCTCTCTGTGTCTCTCTCCAAAAATAAGTAAAATAATAAAATGTTTTCTTCCATACAAATGCAGATTTTTTTCCTCCCAGCTCCTCTCACTGAGATACCAGGACAACTAGCTTGTGCAGTGTTCCTCTTTTTCCTGATTATATACCAAAGTTTCCAGCTTTTCATGAGTGAAAAATGATCAAAATGTGTGATTCACAGATTCCCAGCTTTCACCTGCAATTCCCAAGTTTGCCTTTTAAAAAAAGTGAACCAAAGACAAAAAATTGCTCAGTGGTTAAGTGCACTTCCTGCACAAGCCCGAGACCACCAGATTTAGGAACCTCCAGATCCCATGCAAACAGCTGGGCGTGGTCACACACTCCTCCTGTAACCCCCAGTCCTGCAAGTGAGCAGAGAACTGAGAATTGTCTGTGCCCTTTTAGCTCCATAATCAGTAAAGAAACTCCAGATCAAAATAAAGAGTAGGTGGAAGAACAATGAAGCTGGACACTTGACAGAACCTCTTTGGCCACTGTGGTCAGTGCCTCGTGGTAGACAAGCATATGGGACACCATAGCACACACATTACACATACACAGCCTGTATAATTGTATGTATGTGCACTCACACACACACACTCTCTCTACATTTACTGGTCATCATGGAGGCAGGCAGCCAAATGGATTGAGTCACCAGGTAAACTTGGTAGGGGAGGAAGAAGGAAGGCATCTCAGCAACTCTGCTGGCCTAGTCATGCTGAATGACCCTTCCCACATAATCATATAAAGCCGCTGCCAAGGCTTCTGAGAGGCAAGGGAAAAATGTCACCTTAAAAATTCCATATTTAGGGGCTGGAGAGATGGCTCAGTGGTTAAGATACTTGCCTGCAAAGCCTAAGGATCTGGGTTTTATTCCCCAGTACCCAAGTAAAGGCAGATACATAGGATGGCACATGCATCTGGAGTTCATTTGCAATGGTTAGAGACCCTGGTGCACCTATTTCTCGCTCTCTCTCATAACGAAATAAATAAAATACTCTTAAAAATTTCATGTTTACGCCTCCCTGTTGACTAGTTGTCAAAAAGCTAGAAAGAGCTATGCTGCAGCCCTTTGAGAGACAGAAGTCATCAATGGTGTTAAACAGCATTGGATCTTGCAAGCCTTAAGACTGGCCATCAAGCCAAATGTGCCACCTGGTACAGTAGTGCATGACTGTTATGGGGGAAACCAATAACTCTCTAATTGGATTGGAGGTCCACTCTATGGGAGGGAATACATGCCTGGTACTGAAGACCTAGTCAAAAGCCTATGGCTGGGAGATCATGAGCCCTATGGGGGTAGGGCAATGCCTTTGGTTGTCTGGCCAGATGTGCATATTATGCCCACCAAACTGCCCTTGTAAGCACTCTTTATAAATGTTTATACCCATATATTAATGCAATTCTCACTTTTTGTTAGAGAAACTTCTGTTTTTAGATGGTACTGATCCTCTGGGGTGACTCGCAAGTTACCATAGTGCTTAGAAGTAACTGTGGGTTCAGCCCTGAGACACCTTTACTCTCCAAGGCTCAAGGTCCATTGTGGAAGAGGTGGTGGAAAGAATTTAAGAGCCAAAGGAAAGGTAGGACTCCTTACAACACTCTTCCAGGTACCTGACGCTACCTAGCAAGGCCTTCATAATAGGAGGAAAAGATGATGACATCAAAATAAAAGAGACTAATTGGAAGGGGGAGGGGATTTGATGAAGGGTGGATTTGAGAGGGGGAGAATGTGAGTGGAGGAAAGGACTTATCATTGTTTACTGTCTATACTTATGGAAACTGTCAAAAAGTTTTTTTTTTAATTCCATATTTAGCCCTGTCTTTAAGATGCAGGTTTTCTAAACTTTCATACCTTTACAAGTACAGATTTTAGATTAAGGACTGCTGAGTGCTTTGGTGGAAATAATCAGAAACTCTTTTAAGTTTAAACTGACAAATAGTAAATCAAACTGAAAGCTAGGTCTTAAGGGTGTATACATGTGCTTCTTTTTTTTTTTTTTGAGGTAGGGTCTCACTTTGGCCCAGGCTGACCTGGAATTCACTTTGTATTCTCAGGCTGGCCTTGAACTCACGACCATCCTCCTAACTCTGCCTCCCGAGTGCTGGGATTAAAGGCGTGCGCCATCACACCTGGCTATGTGCTCATATTTGTATACTGTTTATATGGTAACACTAGGTTATAAGTGAATGTGCAAATAAACTGAGATTGCTAAACTACTCAAATCCCTTTCAGATCTTGGTTTAACTTGAGTTATTTTATTTTACTTTTATTTTATTTTTGTTTTTTTGAGATAGGGTCTCGCTCTAGCCCAGGCTAACCTAGAATTCACTCTGTAGTCTCAGGGTGGCCTTGAACTCACAGTTATCCTCCTACCTCTGCCTCCCAAGTCTGGGATTAAAGGTGTGCACCATCAAATTTGGCTGTTTATTGTTTTATTTTATGAGACAGAGAAAGAATGCGTGTACCAGAGCCTTTCAGCCGCTGTGAGTGAACTCCAGACATGTGCACTACCTTGTGTGCATGTGCCAACATTGCATGCTCATGTCATTGTGCGTCTGGCTATTTGGGACCTGGAGATTTGAACATGCATTCTTAGGCTTTGTTGGCAAGTACCTTAACAGCTAAGCTATCTCTCCAGCCAGGTTTTTTTTTTTTTTTTTTAAAGTCTCTTTTCTGGTTGGAGAGATGGTTCAGCAGTTAAAGGTGCTTGCTTGATGGCCTATATTCTATTCCTCAATATTCACACAAAGCCAGATGAACAAAGTGGTACATGCAGCATCTGGAGTTTGTTTGCAGTGGCAAGAGGCCTTGGCATGCCTATTCCCATTCTCATTCTCTCTCTTCTTGAAAATAAATTAAAAAATAGCCTCTTTTCCCTTTTATCATGTTAAATGTTCAATGTCATGTCATGTTCTACTGCTGGCCGGCTCCTGTCATGTTCATTTCATGTGATCTGTCTTTATGTGTCTATGTTAAAAGCCATATAACAAAATCTATGGTCATCGAGGGCTAATTTTAGGACATGTATGTATTTTAAACTGCTAAAATCACAACACAGCATGTTTATAACAATTCATCTGTGTTTTTAGTTTTAAAAAGAATAATTACTTGTTAACATTTACTACAATGATAGGTGTTTTAAGAGTTTCTATATGATTATTATAGTAAGACTCCAACAAGTACTTCATCTGAGTTTGTTGTATTGATAAAAATTTGTAGGACTGTTTAAGATATGATGTACATGCTTCATGTCTTTTAGATACAGATTCCTAAGTTTTTATTTTTAGTGTTCCTAATTACAGTTTCCTGGCTTTTCAATTTTTTTCTCATAATTTTTTTAATTGACAACTTCTATAACAATCCTAATCTCCTTCCATCACACTCCCTTCTTCCTCTCCCAAGTCTCCCTCCAGTGAATTCCTTCTTTCTAACTCATCACTCTTCTATTTTGATATCATACTTTTCCCCCTCCTATTATGCAGGTCTTGTGTTGGTCATGTAGGCTACTGTAGGGTCATGAATATTAAGGCCACTTTGTGTCTGGACAGTACTGTAAGCACTCTTTCCCTTCCTTTGCATCTTGTATTCTTTCCACCAACTCTTGTAATGGTCCCTGAACCTTGGAGGGTGTGATAGAGACGTCTTATTTAGTATTGACTAAATAGCACTCCAAATGTTACTTGTCAGCACTTGGCCTTTCATTTTAAAATGTGTTAGGGTCTGGGAAAATTGCTCAGTGGTTAAAGCCACTTGCTTGCAAACCTGTGGAAATGAGTTCAATCCTCCCAGCATTCACATAAAGCCTGATGCAGAGCACCAAGAGATTGTGGAAGCTTATGGGCTAGTGTGGTATATACAGTAACAAAACAACAATGTAGGTGCAAGCACCTTGAGGTTGTCCTCTCACCTCCATATGTACATACATACACACATATACAAACACACACAAGTAACAAACAAATTAAAAAATATTTTCTAAATTTTATAACAGCAATAACAATATAGGAAGAGACGTACTGAAAGAGGTTATATTAAAGATTATTAAATTTCTGGTTAAGTTCTGTTTAAAAAAAGGTTATGACAAACTGAATAAAGAGTATATGGTTATTATAATTATAAAGGTTATTACGTTTCTAAGATCAAAACTTCACTACTCAAAAATAGAACTAATGCCTGATTTTTCCATTCACAACAATAAGGTTTTCTTAATTTTTTTTTTACTTTTAGTAATGTTATGTCTCCAAATCCAACATAAGCCAGATGCACAAAGGTGAGGCAAGCCCACTAGGTGGTGCAAGCGTCTGGAGTTCACCTGCAGTGGCTGAGTCCCTGGTGCGCCAGTTCTGTCTCTCTTAAAAAAAATAATAATAAAAATAAAAAATTATATCCACATGCTAAGTTTTCCCACTGTAAAACCTTCTCTTGCTAGCTAGAAAAGTTACTCTTTTTTTAAAAAAAAAACTTTTAAAAAATTTATTTATTTGAGAGAAAGAGAAAGGCAGTTAGATAGACAGACAGATAGGGAGAGAATGGGTATGCCAGGGCCTCAGCCACTGCAAACCAACTCTAGACACATGCACCACCTTGTGCATATGGCTTACGTGGGTTCTGGGGAATCAAACCTGGGTCCTTTGGCTTTGTAGGCAAGTGCCTTAACCACTAAGCCATTTCTCCAGTCCTAGAAAAGTTATTCTAATGGTTAAAAATATAGGTGTAGTTATAAAATTTGTCTTATTATATAAAATTCATTGAACCTATGATCTTTTATCCTTTAGAATGATAAACAACTGACATTAATAAATTGTTAAGATTAACCAAAGCTTTTTTAGCCTGACTTTTCACTAGTGTACTTCTAAATATAAGACCCTCTTTATAAAAATTCATCCTTAGGCTGGAGAGATGGCAGTTAAAGCACTTGCCTGTGAAGCCTAGGGACCCATGTTCAACTCTCCAGATCCCATGTAAGCCAGACACATGAGGTGACACAAGTATGCAAGATGCATAAGTGCACAAGGTTGTGTACGTGTCTGGAGTTCGACTGCAGTGGCTAGAGGCCCTGGTGCACCAATTCTCTCCCTCTCTCTAAAAAAAGAAGAAAAATATTCATTCTTGATAATACCACGTATTAATCATACTGTAAGAAAATTACCTTTAATATAACTAAAAACTTCAAAACTAAATTCCTTCATGATTAAATAATTTAAAATTGTCCAAGATGTTCCATATGTTGTTTGATATATTCCTAAATGGTAAAAACAGAGCTAACCTTAAGTTTAATTAAGCTGCCAAAAAAAAAGAAGAGATGCCTGCTTCCCTTATTTCTCCAGATAATATTCATGTTTCTTCACCTATTGCCTTCATTTTCACTAGTTCACCCCCTCTCTTTCTCTGAGGTAAGATATCACTCTTGACTAGACTAACGTGGAACTCACCCTGTAGTCTCAGGCTGGCCTGCAACTCAACATTATCCTTTTACCTCTGCATTATGACTGCTGGAATTAAAGGAGTGTCCTACTATGTCTAGCTATTTTCACTACTTTTAACTTTTGATATAATACTCCTATTATGTGTTACATGTAAATGTCATGTCAGATACAGAGAATGCATATGTATATTCAGAATATCAGATTTGGGTCATAATGGCTAATAGATTAATGTGATCAAAGAATTTCCTAATGTCTCGTTTAATTCTCTCTCTTCTGAAGAGCTGCCTTCCTGCCTATTTATCTCAGCTTATCCCAGACCTTAGGAGTAAGACTCCTAGCAACTTGGGACAATGACAATATTTGCGCAATGCACAAAATGTCATGCTTGGTCAAAATGGAAACAGGTTCCCAGAAGAAACCACATCTGTATTATAACTTCAATGTCTGACTCCAACAATTGTGGGGAATTCAACATTACAGGTACAGAGAAAATTATTCTGGGCTACGTTAAATTTTTTAAAAATAGCCAACCAATTATCTAATTATCTTTTTTTCTGTATGACTTAATATTTCTGTGACAAGTTGAAACATCCTGTTCTATGTTATAGTTCTTCTAGGTATATTCCTTTCCTTTTTTGAGAGACAGAGAGAGAGAGAGAGAGAGAGAAAGACAGAAACAGAGAGAGGAAGAGGCAGAGAGAGAATGGGAGTGCCAGTGGCCTCTCAGCCCATGTGAACGAACTCCAGACTTGTGTGCCCCCCTTGTGGGCAAGTGCAGCATTGTGCCCTTGTGTCTCTTTCTGCATCTGGCTAAATGTGGGAACTGGAGAATCGAACTGGTGTTCTTAGGCTTGGCAGACAGGCCAATTAAGCCATCTCTTCAGCCTGGTATACTCCTTTTTAAGCAAGACCAATGCCTGAGACCTTGCTTACTTCCTGAGCTTGCTCACTCTTTCTTTTCTTTTTTTGAGACAGGGTCTCACTCTAGCACAGGGAACTCATGGTGGTTCACTTGCCTCAGTCCCTTGAATGTTGGGATTACAGGTGTGACTACCATGCACAACTTAAATTTTTTTTTTTTTTTTTGTATGTTTGGGCTCATCTTTAGTGAGGTTTTTCTACTTTCTCTAATGAGTATGGATGCTTCTCTGATGATGCCAGCTTTGTCTTTAACTTGCCTATTCAACTCATACAATTGTCAGCATATCCACTTCCAAATGGTTTAAAAGTAACATGCTGTTACCCTCTCAATAGCTATTTTGATTCTTATATCCATAGGCGCCTCTGCAGTATGCTAACTCCCTTCATCCAGACCACACCCCAATGTGCCACACATACATCCTCACCTTCCTGATGGGGAGGCCTCCTAACCCCATTACACTTCAATGCAGCACAAAGCAGTTAGAGATAGGTTCCCTTCACACCATCACCCCTCAGGCTTCCCCCTATACAGTGATATCTGTTCTTTTAAAAAATGTAAACAAAACCGGGCGTGGTGGTGCACGCCTTTAATCCTAGCACTTGGGAGGCAGAGGTAAAGGAGGATCACTGAGAGTTCGAGGCCACCCTGAGACTACATAGTGAATTCCAGGTCAGCCTGAGCCAGAGTGAGACCCTACCTTGAAAAACAAAACAAAACAAAAAATGTAAACAAAGGGGCTGGAGAGATGGCTTAGTGGTTAAGGTATTTGCCTGCAAAGCCTAAGGACCCAAGTTTGATTCCCCAGTACCCACGTAAAGCCAGGTGCACATGGTGGCACATGCATCTGGAATTTGCAGTGGCTAGATGCTCTTGCACACCCATTCTCATTCTCTCTCTCCTTGCAAATAAATAAAATATTTAAAAATTTAATTAAGAAATGTAAACAAGCCAGGCTTGGTGGCACACGCCTTTAATCCCAGCACTTGGGAGGCAGAGGTAGGAGGATCGCCAAGAGTTCAAGGCCACCCTGAGACTACATAGTTAATTCCAGGTCAGCCTGGACCAGAGTGAGACCCTACCTCGAAAAACCAAAAAAAAAAAAAAAAGAAATGTAAACAAAAAGCCAGGCATGATGGCGCACACCTTTAATCCCAGCACTCAGGAAGCAGAGGTAGGAGGATCGCTGTGAGTTTGAGGCCACCCTGAGACTACATAGTTAATTCCAGGTCAGCCTAAGCTAGAGTGAAACCCTACCTCGAAAAAAAAAAAAAAAAAAAAGAAAAGAAAAGAAAAACGTAAACAAAAAGACCAGAAAAGTAAGGTTTCAATGGAGCTGACTTTTCTCTCCTCCTCCCACCAGCCATGCTCAGAATAGGTCTGGGATTTTGGAATTACAAGTTATGGTTAAATTGGGTAAATTGGGCTAGAGAGATGGCTTAGCAGTTAAGTGCTTGCTTATGAAGCCTAAGGACCCCAGTTTGAGGCTCGATTACCCAGTACCCACATAAGCCAGATGCACAAGGTAGCACATGCATCTGGAGTTCGTTTGCAGTGGCTGGAGGCCCTAGTGCGTCCATTCTCTCTATCTCTGACTCTCTCTCTGTCTGTTGCTCTCAAATAAATAAAAAATAAAAACCAAAATTTTAAAAAACTGGATAAATTGCACTGCACTTGAACTGAGAAGAAGGAATGTTACCTCCTCTACCCATCCCCACCTCAGTCATGTCCCATGCAAGGTTCTTCACTAGCAGTGCAATATCCTTCCCTCCTCTCCCTCAGAACCCTTAAAACCCTCTCCTTCCTCTTACTCAAAAGTTCCAGAGCTTCTTTCTCTTTGGAGCCTACCATTTTCTCCTGGTGTTAAATAACAGTCTTGGGTCCAAACAACAGTTTTTCTCAAACTCAAAATCAGACAATGTCATTACTAGGGATCCAAACTCCTTCTGTCTGTATGAGGTTTTCATTTCCAAGGTCACTTTATGACTTATGGATGTTGTATAGTCAGCTATTATACCTCTCCACAGTTATGAGGTCTACATCCTAGTTAGCATGAAGACAAAACATGGTCCAGAATCTACAATCATCTAAAAGTAAAATATTTAAATAGCAAAGTCACAGTTTTATCCTTTGTTTTCCAGCTAGACATAGTCATATGGCCATACTTAAATCCTAAGAGAGGCTGGGAAATAATCTTTATTTTGGGCAACTGTATACTTAACTAAAAGCCAGAGAATTAATGAGTAAGAGTAAAAAGGGTATTTGGTGACAAAAAGAAGTTTCTGCTATAGTTTCCTATGGCCTATTGTATAGGCAGGAGCGAATTACCTTTGCAAATATAAATCAGATCACACCAAGGCCTTTCATGAAATTCTTCCAATACAGTCCCATTACATTTTGAACAAATCTATTTTCATACACCGTCTCTTGAAGTCTTACATAATATTGACACCTGATTACCTCTGACTTCCCAATTGCTTTCAATAGCTACAAAGCCATTCTCATTTAATTTTTTTTTTTTTAATATAGTTCTTAGCTTAGGGACTAACCCTTGCTGTCTAGGATTGATCTCCTCCTGGCTGATCCTTTCCTTCTTTCAGGTCTTTTGAGGCTCCCCCAGTATCTAAATAAGCTCTCCATTTCCTTCTTCATCTTAATTTCCATTACCTGATTTTAAGGTGTGTGTGCTTACTGTCTGTTCTTACTAGAAAGAGGAACCTTGTCTGTCTGCCACATCTTCATTGCCTAAGCATACTGCCAGGCCCACAATAGTATTCCACAAAATTAGATGAATGCATGAAGTGACCAAGCAGGAACCTAATTGCATGCATTACAGAGAGAGCTGTACTTATGGACAAACTTACACATCAGTAGCCATGTACACAACCCAGCTTTTTGTTTGACTATAAACCAGGGAACAGGAAAAGAATTGAGGTCTTTCCCTTTCTTCATATTCTCATTCTCTACAGTTGTTTTTTCATCCAGGTTCAATTTGTCTTTGTTAGTAATTAAACACGTCTAAGTCTTACTGTTGTAATCATCTAAGCAGAAAACATAAGGTTTGTGAAATCTAACACTGGATGCCAGAATGTAACAACTATCTAACTGATCTCCCTGTTTTATTTTCTATAATGAAAACAGAATGGAGTGTAGAGTCCATATATTACTGAACACAACTTAAAAAAAAAATCAACTATACTCCAAAGCACAAGAAACTTAAATGAAACTTAATGAAACTCAATCTTACATTATTAGTTGAGAATGAAGATGGATGGTGAACCCTAGATCAGTGCAGCCTACATATGCTGAATCATCCTGCCAGGGACTTTTATTAAAAAAAAAAAAAAAGTGACTGTAGCCAAAGTGCTTTCTCTTTCCTGTACAATGTGTCAACTCTGTTAGTGCTCTGAGAAGGGCAGTTTATTTATTTTATTTTTATTTATTTATTTGAGAGAGAATGGGGGAGGGGGAGAATAGGCACACCAGGGCCTCCAGCCACTTTGAATAAACTCCAGATGCATGTGCCACCACCACTACCATGTGCATCTGGCTTACGTGGGTCCTGGGAAATAGAACCTGGGTTCCTTTGGTTTTGCAGGCAAGCACCTTAACCACTAAGAAATCTCTCCAACCTGTGAAGGGCAGTTTTGCATGCTACATATTTATTAAAGGAGTCCATCTTCCATATCCACTGCAAATGTCATGAAATTTTACCACTACCAGGCAAAGTACTTCTTATCTTCTAGTGCTGAAATTTCCATTACATTACCCTGAGAATATTTAATCTAACACATTTTAATCAGAAAAAATGAACTTTCAGATTAGTATACTGTACTCTATAATTTTAAAAGCAATATGGTGAACATGTTGAACAAGTGGGTGGTCACTTCCCAGCAAACCTAACAATCTTGCTCTTAACTGTTGTCCTGGTTTTGTTGTACTTCTTCATAACAGTATATTAAGGAAAATTTAGAACCCTCTAGTTAAATAACCTCTTAAAATCTTTTCCAATTCAATCCTGATGCTAAAGTACCTGAGAAACACATTTGTTTAATTTATTTTTTATTTTAAGATAGAGTGAGAGTGAAATACAGAGACAGAGAGAAAGAATGAGAATTGGTGCAACAGGGCCTCAGCCACTGTAATCAAACTCCAGACACACATGCCACCTAGTGGACATGTGCAACCTTGCACTTGCTTCACCTTTGTGCGTCTGGCTTACATGGGACCTGAAGAAAGATTGAACCTGGGTCCTTCAGCTTCACAGGCAAGTGCCTTAACTGCTAAGCCATCTCCTCAGCCCAGAAACAATTTTTTTTAACATCAATAATTATTCTGAAGAGAATATAATGGTTTGGATGTAAAATATGCCCTTAGAGGCTCATGTGTTTGAACACTTGGTCCCTAGGTTTTGGCACTGTTTGAGAAGATTGTGGGACATTTAGGAGCTGGAACCTTACTGGAGGAAGAGTGTCACTGAGGAGAAGTCCTTGAGAACAAACTTCCCGTTTGTTATGAACAAACTTCCCGTTTGTTATGTGCAATGTGATCAGCTTCATTTCATACTCTTCCACATGCCTTCCCTGCCATGAAACTTTCCCTCAAAATGTAATCTACAAGCTGTTAAATCATAAATTGAACACAGTTTATATAAAAATATCACTGTGTCTTAACAGGATTCTCCTTCAGCAAGTATGTAGTATAAGAAACAATTGGTTTATAACCTTAATGAAAGATTGTCATAGGATTACAGTGCTTCACTATCTTAGAAGTTTGTCAAATTATTTAACACTTGGACTGGTAATAAGCATTTAAAAGTGAAGCATTCACTTTTACTAATACTGTAGAGAGAAACTAAATTCCCTAGAATAATCCTTTTGTCTTTACTGATGTAAGTAAAGGAATCATTGGCATTTAAAATACAAAAATTACTTTCTACTTAAAATCTTAAGCTTTTCTTTGATGTTCTACTAGAAAACTGACCATTATATTCCAAACAAGGCTTTTGTTAGGTTGCAGTCAGCCACAAGTTATGCAATGTTAAAAAGTTGAACCTCTTGCTGTAGAAGCAATTTATACGGGATGCTTCCTCATGCCTTGGGACCCACCATGAACAGCAGCACTGGGAAAGGATAACTGCCTTATTGTTAACAGTTAATGAATAACTTATTTTAGAAAAGTAATACACACATTTGGCTAAGAAGAAAATAAGTGATAGCAATGGGTGTGTAGTAAAATTTATGTCCTTGCCTTTCGTTCCCCACATTTCCTTCTTTTTATTTTATAATATTTATTAGAGAGAAGGGGGGGACTGCACCAGGGCCTCAAACTGCTGGAGATGAACTCTAGATGCATGCATCACTTTATGTGTCTGGCTTTATAATCCCTGGTGGTCTAGCTTTGCAAGAAAGCACCTTTAACCACTGAGCAATCTCTCCAGTCTCCACATTTCCTTCTTTTATTCTTTTTGGTTTTTGAGGTAGGGTCTCACTCTAGCCCAAGCTGATCTGGAACTCACTATGAAGTTTCAGGGTGGCCTTGAACTCAAGGCAATCTTTCTATCTCTGCCTCCTGAGTGCTGGGAGTAAAGGCGTGTGCAACCATGCCATGCAGGAGCAACTTTTAAACAATAGTTTATTTATTTATTTGAGAGAAAGAGAGAGAGAATGGGCGAGCCAGGGCTTCTTTCTAGCCACTGCAAACAAACTCCAGGTGCATGTCCCACTTAGTGAGCCTGGCTTCACGTGCATTAGATAGCTGTACAAATTGTATCTGCGTCCTTAGGCTTTGCAGGAAAGTTTCTTAACTGCTGAGCCATTTCTCCAGCCCAGGAGCAATTTTTGTTAGCAATATTTTGAATTTCTGTGGACCAAGTTCTAGCACTGACAAGCACATAGTATAGTAGAATTAAAAATAGCTTATTCTCTCTATGAAGCCTGTAACAACAACTGCACACACAATTTAGGCTGAGCTTTAAGAATTCTCTTGCAATGTAAAAATAGTGTGATTGAATAATTCTTTTTTTTTTTTAAGCCACATACTACAGTGTTTTCACTGTAGCTAGGTCGTCATCACGGAATTCTTTCCTGACGGGTGCAACAATTCACTTTGGCCAGAGAGGGCGGTATGTGCCCACTGCAAGGGCACAACCAGGAGAACTGCAATTCCTTGAGTACAGACTGCCCAAGCTAGCTCATTTTGTCCAGTTCTGCAGCTAAGGCTATGGAACAGATCTAGGTGATTGATTTCTTGTGGGGAGGCTACTCTCAAATGGACTGTCATTATGATGCCGACAACCCTATCATGGTGGGTTCACAAACAGAATAAAGATACGGCCCCTTCAGCAGCACTGTTAAGAAATCCTATTGGCCATGGAGTTTATTCTAAGAGTAAAGCTAAGCCTTCATTTCCAAGGACAGACTATATAAATCAGCACTTATAGGTAACGACATAATTTTGGAACTGTTTTTATAATATAGGCATTATATTATATTTCTATAACAATATAATAAGGGAATCACTAAGAATTTATGGATTGACTGTGAAATATCCACCAGCTACAAAGTTCTGGTTAGCATAGTCTGAACCTATGTAAGTATAGTTGGGTAGGTGAATGATTTAAACTAAATGGCTGCAATGTCGATTACGAATTTAGGAATATTTGCCCAATTACAAAGTAAGTCTGCCTAAAATGTAACGTGTCCAATTACAGTGAAAAGTAAGGTTACATCTAACTTTCTAATAAAACAAATTTAGGGTAAAACGGTGTTAACACAGTAAGCAAATATCAAGATTTGCAATTGTATAAATGTAAGATTCAATGATAAATACCACATGCAAATATTAGCGGAATGTCTTAACTTCCGCCTCAATATAAACAAAACATTTTACAAGTATTCAGAGCTTCAATTTTCAATGAAGTCATTGGAGCAAAAGGAAAGTCCTTTACTACGGGGCGGTGGAGAATTGACAGGATTTCTCCAGTACGATTTCCAGGGGGAACTTTGTCTCGTGGTCTAAATCATCTATATATACATAAATTTTTAGCTAAGACAACTCCTCCCGGGAAATGCAAACCTGCTAGAGCCGTGTGCGCTTGGTCAAGCCGTCCTATGCGCTAGACCGTTTTCTCAGTACAACAAATACAATTCACAGCATGGGGATTCTGAGATCCTCCGTGAGGGAGCGCGGGATGTGCGGGGTCTGGGAGCGCCCGAGGAGCCGCCCGCAGCAGCCACCGCCGCCGCGTTCCCCGAGCCAGGCCGGGCCAAGCCGAGCCGGGTTCGCGCGCCGCCCCCGGAGCCCGCAGTCGTGCCGCAGCCTCCCGAACCGCAGCAGGTGGGATCCTGCCGCCCGCCCGCCCGACCCACCGGGCTCTCTCCACCACGGGCTACCGGGAGGTGCCGACGTCGTGGGGACGTTACGAAAAAAACAAAAACCAAGAAAAAAACCAAACACAGAACACGCTCCACGAAGTCCGGGTCGGAGGACACCCTGGGTCTTTTGTATCGTGGGGCGCGTCATGACTCGGTGCCATCGCATCAGAGACCCGCCGGCCTTGGCTCCGTGCCGCAGGTCTGGCGAAGCCGGCGTGGGATTCTCCCGCGGGGCGCCGCCGGCCTCGGCTGCCCGCTCCCGTCCCAGCTCCCGCGCAGCACGAGCCGAGCTGGGCGCGGGGAGCGGGCAGGCGGCTGCAGCGAGCCCGCCAGACAAAGAGGCGCGTCGGAGGTGGCGCGCCGGCAAGGGGCGCGAACGCGGGTCGGGAGTCCGCGGTGGCCCGCAGGGGGCGCCGTCCGCGGTGGCCGACCCGGGCGCTGCTTACCTTTGAGGACCGAGCAGAGCTGCTCCAGGGCCATGGTCCCCGAGGGTCGGTTCTTCGCGACAAGCCCAGGAGGCGGCGGTAGTCACGGCCAGGCGCGGCGGTCCCTCAGCTCCGTCCCCATCTCCAAGCACGGGCTGCTTGCCCGTGTCAGGTCCTGCGACCCGCCATGCCCGAACCCTTCTCTCTCTCTCCTTTCTCTCTCTCTCTGTGTCTCTGCCCGACGGCGGCCGCCTCCTCCTGCCCTGTCCACACGACCGCCCGCGAGCCCCGGGAAGAACGGACGGGCACGGCCGGACCCACTGCGCCCGCGGACTCCTCCTCGGAACTGGCGGGCGCCGAGAGCCTCGGCTCATTTAAGCGGGGAGCGCGAGCGCCGCGTGCCGGCCGCGCCGCCCGTGCGCACGCGCCTTTCCCTCCCCGCGCCCGCCCGCCTGCCCGCGCGTCCCCTCCCCTCCGCTCCCTCCCCACCCCTCGCCTCCACTGCGCGCCGCGCACTCGCGCGCCCGGACGGTGTCGCGCACCCGTGGGGGTGGGGTGAGGGGAGAGAACAGCGGGGCGCTGGGGGCGGGGCGCGGGGCTGGCGGCGGGCCCCCTCGTTGTCGTGAGGCCAGCGGTGAGGAGGAGGAGGGTTGCTGTCCCGAGTGCTCGTCCCTCCGCGCCGCGGGACAGGCGTGGGTGGACTCCTCTAGGCCTTCGGCCTGGCTCGCGGCTCCGGTACCCGCTGTCCACCCCGGCTCGCCCGCGCCTGTCCGTCCGTGTCAGCTCTTCCTCGTCGGCGTTCCTCGGTCCCGGGGACCCCCGAGCAAAGACGCTTGAAAACTTTGCGGCTCAGCCCTGCGGGAACACCTGCCGCCGGCAGGGAGCGCGGTCCGGGCAGGCGGGCGCGTGTGGTTGAGTCTACCCGACCTGGGATGGAAACTTTCACTGACAGTTCCCGAGCTTTCCAGAGGTGGGGTGCCAAGCACAGCACTGTGCGCTTGAGGAACGACCGCTTTGAATCCTCAGCCCACCGGAGAGGAAGCTGTGTGCGCCAGCGAGTTGAATGCAGCCTTGTGTGCAAGCCACATGAGAGGGTGGCAGGAAGACTTGAGTCCAGAGGGTGGACCTCCCAGAAGCCACCTCTAATCACAGCCATGCTGGTGGATCGCTGAACTCCACTGTCGGGAGGGAAAAAATCCTGAATCTGCTAACAAGTACATCATTTCGTGGCACTATCTTTTCTTTTCCCTTAGCATTTATGTTCTGAAATTATCTTTGCTGGTGTATCATCTATAATTCCCTGACACCCATCCCTTTAAAATGGAGAAGCTGCTTGAGGGCAGGTAAGCTACTAGCATTCGTTATTTCACATGACACAAACTTACTGTTAATTGTGTGCACAAT
The DNA here is from genome assembly GCA_036365145.1 of Orientallactaga sibirica. NCBI lineage: Eukaryota > Metazoa > Chordata > Mammalia > Rodentia > Dipodidae > Orientallactaga > Orientallactaga sibirica. Next base: position 448,725 of record JAEOAD010000030.1, read on the forward strand.
ACAATACCTAATGTTGGGAAGACAACCAGAACTAAGACCCCGCCTTAATAGACTTGACACATAGTAGGAATTCCATGAATGTCTGTCCAGAAAATTATAGCTAAGGGTATAATGCCATGCAACTGGACAATGTATTCCAATGGTAACAAGTTTTTATCACTTATATTTTGGATCCCTCCAAGAAAGGTACAAAAGTGTAAATTCACAAGTCTTACTATAAAGAACATATTCTAAACATCAATCAATATAAAAATTGTTTAGCCCTTTACTGTGTACTTGGGATGGCTAGAAATGATGTGTGAGTTTGGATTTCTAAGGACAATCGCCTTATAGTTAAGATTGCACCCAAGAACCAAGTAGAATATAAGGCATTTAAGGACCTTTTCCACAAATATAAGATGGCATGTTAGTAAACTAAGACACTAAGTAATAAGCTGATTAAGTATAAATAACAGACAACAGTGAACCAAGAAATTGGGAGGAAGGGATCCTCTAAGCTTCTGGAATAATAATAAGTTCTTAAGGCATAGATGTTAACTGAAGGAGAAATCAGCTTGTGTGACATCATCAAGAATGCCTCGTGAAGGAGATGGAACACAGAGAGTAGAAGAGCTTAGGATCGCAAGTGGAGAGAGAAGGGCTTGTTGGATGTCTGGTAAGGAGCAAGAGTGAGCTTTGAATTTAGGTAAGTGTTATTGTTTGGAAGTAAAGATAAGGTGGACTTTCAATACGTGTTAAGAATCCCCCCCCCCATTAGTACCTCCTCAATCTGCACATGCTCAAGTCCCTCTTAGGAAATCATGTGTTATTTGCATAGGAAAACTGCAATCCTCCCCTATACTTTAAATCATCTCTAGATGACTTACAACACCTAGCACAATGTGAATGGTGTGTGAATAGCTGTTATTGATTAGGGAATGACTGGGGAAAATCTGTACATGTTCAGTATGGACACCTAAACATACTTTTGATCCATTACTGGTAGACTCCTTAGAGTCCAAATCCACAAGATTTTGGAAGGTTGACAGGACTTACTTGAATGCTAGGCAGAAAAATTTCTACTTGATTCACAAGCCAGAGCAATCATTTTAATAGTGGAGTAATGGAGTTCTGGGAATATTAATCTGCTGGCTGATTTGGGGGTGTGATAAAAAGGGATAGACTAGAGAAACCAGAGTAATCCAAAACATAGATACATAGTATTCATTTGGCTTAGTAGCTTTTAAAAACTTTTTTAAATTAAAAAAACTGTTTTTTAGAGAGAGTAAGAGGGAGAGAGAGACAGAGAGAGAGAGAATTGGTATGCCAGGGCCTTAGTGACTGCAATTGAACTCCAGATGCTTGCGCCACCTAGTGGGCATGTGCGACCTTTGTGTCTTCCAGCCTCACTTTTTTGTGAATCATCTGGATCTAAAATGTCTTTAGTTCATTGGGATCTGGAGAGTCAAACATGGTCCTTAGGCTTTGTAGGCAAGCACCTTAACTGCTAAGTCATCTCTCCAGCTCTGCTTAGTAGCTTTTATTGATAGAATCATGTTGATAAGATCTAAAATGTCTTTAGTTCATTGTTCAAGTTTTAGTTGGAAATGCTCATTTTGTGGCTCCACTTTAAGATATCTGTCATGTTTTACATGAGTATGGTGCTTGTGCAGGTATTTCTGAATGTTTGTATGTGTGAAGGCATGTGTATACTGGTGAGCCCCAGGGATCCTCCTGTCTTTTCCTCCCCAGTTCTGGGATTATAGATCTGTGCCACTGTTACCAACTGAGCCATCTGCCCAACTCTTATTAAAACACTCATCTTTAAGATGTACTGTGGTAGAATTTTCAAGGAAGATCATAGTATAGCTCAGATCAAAGCTGAGAATACTGTGTAGCCATGTGTTAGGTGAATCAGAAGCTTGCATTCTCTGAGCTGGTGATTATTGTATTTGAGTTAGTATTTACCTGGAAGAACCTTCAGGAGCACCAAGTCTGTTCTCACATTATCTGCCAGTTTTCAGGTGATTGAGGACTTTGCTTTCATTGTGTCATGTCCAGTCTTCTAGGCACAAACAAATGCAGCCCTTCTAGCTCCCTCACAGGATCTTCAAATTTGGTTTTCACTGACCAGTTCCCTTGGAGCATGTTAATGGTGTCGAATGACATTGGTTTAATGGATTGAATCATTAGAAAAATATGAGCATGGTGATGCATACTTGTAATCTCAGCACTTGGGAGGCTGAAAAAGGAAGACTATAGTTGGAGGCAGCGACATTGCATCTCAGTGTTTATGTTCTTAAGAGACTGTTGTATTCTTTTTGATAAACTTTGGGAGCTCCACCAGTGTGTCAAAAGATTGTCTATAGAGGCAGGTTGCTGCAGTTAGACTGTTTCTGACCAATGTTTGTGTTCCCTAAAGCTCATATATTAAAACTCTGATCTGAAGTGTGGATGTATCTTAGGATGTGGTCTTTTAAGGAAGTAATGAAAATTGATTGAGGTCTTAAGGGTAGGGTCCTGATCTGGTAGAATTAGCGTCCCTATATGACGAGAAATCAGACATCACCCTTTGTTGGGGTCCCTCCTAAGGAACAGCCCAGGAGGGGATGCAGGTCTCCGCCTGGCAGGGGGTGAGAGGCGTGGAGTCAAGACACAGACACTGGGAGTCAGGTGAAAGCAGGCAGAGGGCAAGCTGCTGCAGACTCATTTATTCAAGGAAGTACAGGGGTTTTTAAGAGTTTGGCTGGCCAATTGTTGTATGGGTGTGGTTCCCTTCTTGTGACCAATGATAGCCTGTCTCCGGGCAGATCATCTTGCAGCAGGTTGCTCGCGGGCATGGGGCTGAAGCTGTTGTCTTGCCAGGCCTGTGGCAGAATGCCATGTCCACAGAAGCCACTTCCTGGTTCCTCCTAGTAGGCAGCCTGGCTAGGGCCCGACCTGCACTGTGCCATACATATCCTCCTTTTTGTTTTTATTATTGGTGATCCTGGGAGGCGTGGTTCTTTGCCAAGCCATTGTTGATGCCAGGCCCCAAGGGACCACCTCATGCAGTGGTGCCTGTCTTAGGTTGCCCCATTTCATGGGGTCTTACCTGTCATTGACTACCTGCCATCCTGGTGAGAAGGCCTGAGGGGTTGTGGCTGTCACCTAGGAGGCATGGGAGAACCATGTGGGGGTGGTTCTGTGGCATGCAAATGGTTCCGGAGAGAATTGACTATAGAACCTGAGAAAGACTGGGGTAGGACAGGTTTACAAATGAGAAATGGAGGATAAGATATCATATGGTGGTTCATGAGGGGTTGCCCCTGCCGATTGATAAATGGCTCCCGGTAGTAGAACCTGGTTTGTTTGGATAGCGGTGATGCGCCGAGAAAAAGCTCTGACACATCTGAAAGGGATCAGATAATGGCAAGAATAACTAGGATTCCCGCCAGGATAAGACGGGAGGAAGGGTTGAAGAAAGAAATGTAAAGTTATCATCAGGAAAACAGCTGCAAAGCCAATTGGCACCTGTCTAATGATAACATGGAGATCAGCATGAATAGTCATGCAAGGGCTCAGTCTACAACTAAAGAGGGAGCAGTTGAGAAAGCCCCCAGAAGACAGTAAAAAGGGGGAGGCATTGAGTGTTAGGACAAAGACAAAATAATAGGGTGGTTTAACATAAACAGGTTGTTGGGTGACTGTCATGAGCGCACCCTTAGTACCATAAATAGTAGCACTGAGTGTCCTTAATGGTAGCAGATCAATGCAATCAAAGGAGTTGCAAAGGAATTTATGGCTGGTTGGAGGGTAGCATTACCATAAGAGGCATTTTAATAAGCAAAAAGGCAAAGATGTGGCTAAGGAGAAGTATGTGCTTGAAGGGGGAGGAATACAGCAAAATAGAGTGGCTAAAATGAAGCCTAGGCAAAGCATGGGAATCTAGGCCCACCTCACCAAACAAGTATGGCCTAAGAAGAATTGTCTAAAATGGTTTCTGGGAAGTGGTAGTAGGTAGAAAAGGAGATAAGAGGAGAAAAGGGGGAATAAGTATACAGTCCCGTATCCAGCCTGAGGGGTTTGGCATCATCCTCTTCATCAAGGTCGATCCCCAAGTCAGTGGCTGGATGGATGTTTCTGGCAGGAATCCAAATTGGGATCTGTGAAGTTTCTGGAAAGACACAAGCTTACCCTTGGCCCCATGTTAAAAGAGGGTGGGGTCCCTTCCAGATATTAGAGGATTCTTCTAGCGGACTAAGGGTAAGGGCGTTGTGGTTGGTTGGGATCTCCAATGTTTGTAGGCTGGGGAGAGTCCTGCCTTGTCAAAGGTGAGAAAATTGAGGGTGAAGAGAGCTTCCACCAGGGCCAAGTGGGGATCCTTGGGTGACATAGTGGACTTTTGTTTTATAATTAGTTCCTTTAGGGTCTGGCTAGTTCTCTCTATGATGGCTTGTCCTTGTGGGTTGTAGGAGATCCCAAGGGAGTGTTTTATTCCCCAAGATTCCATGAAGGATGTGAATTGGGCAGATGTGTATGCAGGACCATTATCAGTTTTAATTGACCAGGGTATGCCCATGAACAACATGGTGGTTTTCGTTGCCTTAATGGTGTGGGATACCTTCTCCCCCGAGAGAGCAATAGCAAAAGTAAGCTTAGAGTAAGTGTCCACAATGACATGGACATATTTGAGGTTACCAAAGGAAGGTATGTGGGTAACATCCATCTGCCAGATAGAATTTGGGGTAAGGCCTCTAGGATTGACTCCTTGAGGCTATAGAGGGCCCAAGGGGGCTGAGGGGTGTGCATGCCTTATAGGTACGGGTTAAATGTTTGCATTGGCTAAGCGAGAGCTTGGAGTATAGGGTCCATAGGTTAGTGGGGGATAGATGGAACCTTTGGTATAAATGTCTAGCTTGTTCTAAAGGTGCCAAGGAGGAGACAGTAATAAACTTGTCTACCTGAGAATTCCCATCAGGAATAAAGCCAGGCAGACCAGTGTGTGAGTGAATGTGCTCAATAAACCAAGGGTAGGATCTGTTTTCCATCTGCATTTATAAAGTGGAGATGGCAATGTCTATGGGATAATGAGAGTGCCTGGGATTGGCTACGGGCAGTACCTTTGTCATTTGGCTGAGTAACTGCTGTCAGAGAAGATGTTGACGGGCTCTTGTTGACAGAGCTCTAAGACTCTGATAATGGCATATAGTTCCCCTAACTGGACTGAATGGGGGTTAGGGAACTTAAGGGCCTCATCCGGTTGATTGGCTCTCTTAATCATTAGTCCACAAGTATGTTTATTGGCATCTGTAAAGGCCGAGGCTGCTAAGGGTATTGACTGACCAGAAGGCCTGGAGTAATAGTTAGTCTTTATGGGCAAAGCTGTTAGGGATTGAAGTAGTTTGTGAGCGGAGAGGTGGTTGTCTATTTCATTGGGGAATTCCGCCATTAGGATGTGGAAAAGGGGGTCCTTCCTAAAAAGGCGTTGAAGTTCTGACATGGGGATGGGCAGAATTATTTTGGAGGGTTCCGTATTATAGATTGTTAGTGTAGGTACATGCCTTAATTGCTATGAGGAGCATTGCTTGTAGGTTGTTGGTGAATTTATGGGCCTGTGCCCATGAGGGGTGTACCCAGTAAAGGGGCAATTGGTTTTGCCAGATGACTCCCAAAGGCGCCCCTGCCATCCAAAGGATCACATTTAGGATTGGAGCAGACGTGTCATAGCTTGTGAGAGTCATTGAAAAGAGGTAGTGGGATATTTTTTGCAACAAATTTTTGGAGTGATCATTTAGAGGAATTTTCTTTGAAGGGTTGGTTATCAATAACTCTAAGGAGGTCATAAAATGGTAGGAGTTCACTGGGAGGGATGGGCAAGAAAGGATTGAGCCAGTTAATTTGGCCACAGAGTTTTTGGAGATCATTGAGAGAATTTATTAGAAGGTGAGGGGTAAGTGGTTGTATAGTAACAGAAATTTTGTACCCTAAAAATCCAAAAGGGGGCATGGTTTGAATTTTTCATTCGCTATGGTAAACCCAAGTTTCTTGAGGTCTTCAATGAGTAGTTTAAGAAGGTCCAAAAGGGCATTTCTTGAGGTGTGTGCAATCAAAAGATCATCCATGTAATGAACAACAAGGCATTTAGATTGTATTCTCACCATGGCAGAGGATACAAACATTTGGCAAATAGAAGGACTGTTTTTCATGCCCTGGGGGAGAACCCTCCGTTGATATCTTTTAGCTGGGATAGTATGGTTGGTCTCCCAGACAGTAAAGGCAAAATAGGGCCTGTCCTCTGCCATTAAAGGGATAGAGAAAAAGCAGTCTTTAATATCTGAGATAACTATATGGTGGTTAGTAGGGATGGCTCCAGGGTAGGGGAGGACAGTCTAAAAGGAACCCCCCTTTTTTTTTTTTTGGAGAGAGACCGAGAGAGACAGAGAGAGAGGGAGAGGAAGACAGATAGAGATGGACGTGCCAGCAGCCTCTCAGCTGCTGCGAACAAAATCCAGATGTGTGCACCCCCTTGTGGTCAAGTGTGGTATTGCGCCCTTGCATCACTTTGCATCTGGCTAAACGTGGGTCCTGGAGATTGGAACCACTGGAGATTGGAACCAGCGTTCTTAGGCTTAGGAGGCAGGCGCCTAAATTGCTAAGCCATCTCTCCAGCCCAAGGAACCTATTTTTAACATATGTTTATTAACCTGACGAAGGTATTGGAATAGTCTATGTTTGCCAGTTTTCTTTTTAAAGACAAAGATGGGGGAATTATGGAGGCTAATAGAGGGCTCAATATGGCCAAGAGCAAGCTGTTCTTGAATAAGGGTTTTGAAAATAGTCAATTTAGGTTCTAGTATAGGCCACTGTTTGACCCAAATGGGTTCCATGGTATCCTACTCGAGGCATATGGGAGTGGTAGGGGATTGGACAGTGGCCCCTAGAATTGAGGGTGATGAGGAGTGGTGGGTGGTTTGGTGGGTTGGGTCGCCCTGAGAGGCCAATGGTATCATGGGCAATAAAATCATTGTAAAAGCCCTGGTCATCCGTTGTTATGACAACACCCATGTCAGTAAGGAAGTCTCTGCCGCAGAGGGTACTGGGGACATTTGCCATCAAGGGAAGAAATTCCCCCATGTTGCCATCATAGCCTTCCCACATAACTGGTCTTCTAACCTGTCTAGTGTTCTGTTGTCCCCCAACACCTTTAATATTGGGACCATCTGTATAGGCCCAATTGGGCATGTGGAGTGCATCATTGGCAGAGATAATAGTGGCATCCGCACCTGTGTCTATTATGCCCTTGAATTCGAACCTTGTCCAAAAGGACCGAGTTGTGGGGTGAATGGTCATAAATGGGCAGAGTCCACCTAATGGGGGGGGTTCCCTCTTACTCCCTGGGGTTGTTTAAAGGTGTGGAATTTCTGCAATCCTTGGCCCAATGATAACCCCTTTGACATTTAGGGCAGGGGGATTGGGGCATTAAAATAGACTTAGTTGTTTTGGGGCAGGTCCTCCAAAGGTGTCCTGGTTGGCCTCAGCCCCAGCAGAGGGGTGGTTGATGGGTAGGGTTTTGACCCATGGTCAGGGTTTGTATTGAGGCAGCCAAGGCCTCAAAGGGGGCAGACATGTGATTGATATTTTTGGTAGCTACAGTCCATTTATGGAGATCCTCATTGCACATGGCAGCAATAGCATTATGCGCCACTGTGGTTGCTCCCTCCCATGCCATTTGTTTAACTAATGTATCCCTGGTGGGGTTAGGTGTTGGTCCACAGACTCTGTCACATGAGAGAGGAAATCCGTGAAGCCCTCAGATAGGCCCTGGACCAGGTTATGAAAAATAGGTATCTGGCTTCTGTGGGAGGCAGGCCTTAAGCCCTTGGAGGGACAAAGATTTTACTTGGTCAAAGTAGGCATGTATGCCCACTGTGACTTGTGATACAGGGTCTGTATAAGGTCCCGTGCCAAGGAACATATCCAGGGTAATTGGAATCCCTAGCCCAAGATTTGGCAGGCCTGGGATTCAGCCAGGTCATTATAGGCAGCTTTCCATTGGAGGGATTCAGGGCGGGGGAGGAAGGCCTGCCTTGAGGAGTGAGTACTAGTCATAGTAAGTCTGAAGGTGGATGGCTCATTGTAAAAGGACTTGTTTGGGCTGGAGAGATGGCTTAGTGGTTAAGGCACCTGCCTCCTAAGTCTAAGAGCGCTGGTTCCAATCTCCAGTGGTTCCAATCTCCAGGTCCCACGTTTAGCCAGATGCAAAGTGATGCAAGGGTGCAATGCCGCACTTGCCCACAAGGGGGCACATACATCTGGATTTCATTCACAGCAGCTGAGAGACTGCTGGTGCGCCCATCTCTGTATGTCTCCCTCTCCCTCTCTGTCTGTCTCTGTGTCTCTCTCCAAAATAAATAAAATAATAAAAAAAATTTAAAAAAAGGACTTGTTCAAAGTAGGAGGAGTCAATACTGGATTTCTGGGCCACCTTGTGGATGAGAGCCAGATCAGAGAGGGGGTGGGGTATCAGGGCCTGGCTGTTGCATCTGACCCTACTTTAATGGGGAAGGTGGCAAAGGGTGGGGCAATGGGGCATGTCAGCAAGCTGGAAGCTGCCTGGGTGTGTCCAGGACAGAGGGGAAGAGGTCCTTTCAAGTGTAAAGAGGGGGAGGGTGGTTGGTTTTTTATCATTGAAGGCATGTGTGAGCACCGCTGCTGCATGTGGCAGTTCAGGTGGCAGTCTTTTATCATTGAAGGGTTGGTCTTCCTCCTCATCCCAGTTATCGTAAGGGGGGGTTGGGAGGGACGAGGTTTGAAGAGCCAGTTTTGGTTCCTTCTTACAGCTTTCGTTATGGGTGGAAATGACTTCCTCCATGGAGGAGCCTTTAAGGCTGGCAATTATGGCAAGGAGGATAGGAAAGAATGGGGCGGAGTGTGTGTGTCCATTGTGAACCTCACATTTCCTCATGAGGAAGAGAACCCAGGACCAAATGGAAGTATCCCAGATGTTCTTGGGACTAACCCATGGGGCTAAAACAAGAGTTTCGTTCAAAAAGCCATGGAGGTCCTTTTGTTTCACTTTTAAGCCATGTTACAGGGGGAGGGCCTTAAGAGCCTGCAATTGCAGTGTCTTCTGATGGGGAGGGAAGTTGCCCATTATGGCATGGTGGTGTTTGGGGTGTGGGGCTAGGCTGTGACATTCTTGAATCAAGGAGAGTGAGAAAATGATAACCCAGATAAAAAATAATAGCCCAAAGGATAATCATGCAAACCACAACACCTATTGCCAGGGCCAGCTGAGACATACGGACAGAATGTTTAGGACCCAAGTGTCTTGTGCTTAGTGGGGGACTTCTGTGGGTCGTTACTCCATGGCCGTATGCCCACATGGTGTCTCTGGGGAAGCTCAGCCAACGGCTTCACCTTGGTTCCGACATCAGGTGGGTCAGACCCTTATGTGATTTCACTGGAATGAACTGAGAGTGGAGGGACCAGCACAGCCTTTGGGACCGTGTGGTGATGTGTGCCTTCCTGCTGGGGAAAAGGACGAACAAAAGGAAAAGTGAGGAGGAGGGGGCTGCCCACTCACCCTCGGGCAGTTATCAGCACACAGAACAGAAAGGGGCCTACTCACCAACGATCAAGGTGGGGGCATCTCGCCAACACTGACGGGAAGAGGGTCCCTGTTCGGGTGCCAGATGTTGGGGTCCCTCCTAGGGCCAGCCCAGGAGGGGATGCAGGGTCTCTGCCAGGCAGGGGGTGAGAGACACGGAGTCAAGACACAGACACTGGGAGTTGGGTGAAAGCAGGCAGAGGGTGAGATGCTGCAAACTTGTTTATTCAGGGAAATGCAGGGTTTTTTAAGGGTCTGGCTGGCCAATCATTGTATGGGGTGGTTCCCTTCTTGTGACCAATGACAACCTGTCTCTGGGTAGGGTGGTTCCTTTCTTGTGACCAATGACAGCCTGTCTCCAGGCAGGGTGGTTCCCTTCTTGTGACCAATGACAGCCTGTGTCCAGGAAGATCATCTTGCAGCAGGTTGCTCGTGGGCATAGGGTTGTAGCTGTTGTCACGCCAGGCCTGTGCAGAATGCCATGTCCACAGAGCCACTTCTTGGTTCCTTCTAGCAGGTGGCCTGGCTAGGGCTCAACCTGCACTGTGCCATACAACCCTTTATTCACATAAAGGCACCAATAAAAGGCCACGTGAGGACAAAGTACCCATCTGCAAGCCAGAAAGAGAGTTCTCATTAAGAATCAGAATTAGGGGGCTGGATAAATGGCTTAGCGGTTAAGGCATTTGCCTGTGAAGCCAAAAGATCCCGGTTCAATTCTCTAGGACCCACGTAAAAGCCAGATGCACAAGGGCACATGCATCTGGAGTTCATTTGCAGTGGCTAGAGGCCCTGTCGTGCCCATTCTCTCTCTGTCTGCCTCTCTTCTATCTCTCTCTCTGCTTGCAAATAAATAAATAAATAAATAAATAAATAAATAAATAAAACAAATAAGAATCAGAATTAGCTGGTAGCTTTACTTGGGATTTCCAGCCTCCAAGGCTGTGGAAAATACAATCCATTGTTTAAGCCACTTAGTCTATGGAATTTTGTTATCATAGTCCAAGGTGACTAATTCAGAGATATAACTAAGGAAGACAAAGGAATTTATAACCAACCAGACTTTGACATATTGAAAATCAACTTGCACCAGAGTATGTGTCTCAACACAGCTGTATCTCTGGAGTGCAAATTTTGCTACAGTATTGATGAAATTTTTCAAAAACCTAAATGATGTAGGGTCTCAGTGAATGAGGATTTCATTATTACACAACTGTAGGGGCCGTGTTTAGGAAGGAAAAGTGTAAAACTGCAAACATATTAAGATGCATTGTGTTATCCAGCTTAGGCTTCCATGGGTGTCTTTAAAAACATATTTGTTTGTTAAAAGTTCTGGAGGCTGGAATGCCCAGATCCAGATGAAGGCTTTTTCCTGTTTTGCAGACCACATCTTCTTGCCATTCCTCATGTGGCTTTTACTCCACACTCCTCCCTTTCTCCTCTGTTTCTTATAAGAACACCAGTTCTACTAGATTAGTTTTCCTCCTTATGACTTTATTTAACCTTAATTATCTCCTTCAAGGCCCTGTCTTCAGATAGTCACACAGAAGGTTAGCAATTCTACATAAGAATCAGGGTTGGGAGCATCTAATTTAGACCATAAAATACATGAGTCAATTATTCCCATTCATGATGTTGAAGAGGAGCTAGGAATCAAACCAGTTTCTTTTTCTTTTTCTGAGGTACAGTCTCACTCTAGCCCAGGCTGATCTGGAATTCACTATGTAGGGTGAATAGGGTGGCCTCAAACTCACAGTAATCCTCCTTACCTCTGCCTTATGAGTGTTGGGATTAAAGGCATGAGCCACTTGTTCCAGTAATACTATCCCTTTAATTTGTTTTCAAATTTCTGGTAAATGTTAAGTCCAAATCAGGAATGCTTTTTTAATTGTTTAATTTATTTTTGAAAGAGAGAGAGAGAAAAAGAGAGAGAGAGAGAGAGAGAGAAAGAAAGAATGAATATGGGCACATGCCAGGGCCTCTAGCCACTGCAGATAAACTCCAGATAGATGTGCCATGATGTGCATCTGGCTAACATGGGACCTGGGTACTTAGGCTTCGCAGGCAAGCCCCTTAATTGCTAAGCCATCTCTATAGCCCCAAATCAGGAAATATTGCTAAATACTAGTATTAATATTGACTTTTCAGGAAAATTTCTGGTTATCACTTACTTTTGTTTCATTGTGAACAATCAACAAATACCCTTATATTTCTTAGGATAAAGCAACTTTCTTTTCAGAGCTGAAATCCCATCTTGAAAGGTCTATTTACTTCACATTTGAAACCTACTTACTGTTAGTTAAAATAGTTGCTAATGTAAATATGAAACTATGTTTTCTCTTTTTAAAAAATACTTTTAAATATTTTATTTATTTGAAAGAGGCAGACAGAGAGGGAGGGGAGAGAGAGAGAGAATGGGCACACCAGGGCCTCTAGCCACTACAAATGAACTCCAGATGCATGTGCTACTTTGTGTATCTGGCTTACATGGGTCCTGGGGAATTGAGTCTGGGTCCTTAGCTTTGCAGGCAAGTGCCTTAACCACTAAGCAATCTCTCCAGTCCTCTCTCTTCTTTTTTCCTCTTTACTCTCACACTTCCTCCCTCCCTTCCTCTCTCTCTCTGTTCTGGGAATTGAACCCAGGACCCTAATCAGTGGGTTGATCAGTGAATCACACTCACAGCCACAAAACTAGTTTGAAATCAAAAGAAAAAAAATTTTTTTGAGACAGACTTGCCATGTATCCTTGGCCGGCTTGGAACTCACTACATAGCCCAGGCTGAACTTGAACTTGTGGCAGTTTTCTGCCTCAGCCTACCTCCTGATTTCTGAGATTAAGGCATGCACTATACTTTGCTTTAAGCATTTCCTTTACTCTTCTTTCTTTCTTCTTTCTCTCCTCTTTCCCTATCATACTTGCATGTCTTTCTGTACTGGAGTTTGAATTCAGGTCTTATTCATGCTATCTAAGTACTCTATAACTAACATATCTTGAGCCCTAAGGTATAAAAATTCTAATAGTTATCTGGGAATGTTTGTTACATAATATAAATTTCTTGTTTAAGTTCAATTGAAAGGATTGATAAACTGAATATCTGTGCTGGATGACATGCATATACTAGTTAATGTGATTGGGATGTGTACATTTAATTATATACTAGTGTTATTCACTAATGTTTATAAGGAAGGTATATAACATTGATACAGTATTAACAAAAAATATCCTAAGATACATTTTTTTTTGATTCTTCAAGCCCAGGCTGATCTGGAATTAACTTGTAGTCTCAGGGTGGCCTTGAACTTATGGTGATCCTCCTACCTCTGCCTCCCAAGTGCTGGGATTAAAAGTGTGTGCTACTATATCTGGCTTTTTGTTTTGTTTTGTTTTGAATCTGATCTGGAATTCACTCTGCAGCTCAGGCTGACTTTGAACTCATGGCAGTCTTACTTCAGCCTCCCAAGTGCTCAGGTTAAAAGCATGAGGAACCATGCCTGGCTTTAAACTACTTTTTGTACAATAAAATATATAACCTAGTATTTGTAATGAAACACGCTTCTAGTTATTATTGTACAAAGATATATTATATATTTATATGTGTATTTAGATAAAAACAGATCTTTGAGAAATTTTTATGACTTTTTTAGGGCTGGGGCTATATCTCAGTGGTAGAAACACTTGCCTGGCATGTGTAAACCCCTGGGTTTAATACTCCAACTGCAGGAGTGGAAGGGAAAGAGGGAAAACAATGAAACATGTTCTGTACCCTAGAATTCAGAAGTCATCTCTTTTGAGAAGGATAAGCATATAAGTTTAAAATTTATATTCTTGTCAATTTTGCACATGTATAGAATCTATTTTTGATCATATTCACTCCATTACATTCTTTTATCTCCCTCCTATTCCTGTTGAATCCTTTCTTCTTCCAACCTACCTTTCCTCCTACTTTTGTGTGTGTGTGTGTGTGTGTGTGTGTGTGTGTGTGAGAGAGAGAGAGAGAGAGAGAGAGAGTCAGTCCCATTGAATTTAATTAGGGTTGGTTGCATGAAAATGGGTGGGGGGTTATTAACTGAAGCATGGGTAACCTACCAGTAGAGTATACCACTGAGGAAATTGATGCTTGCTCCCCATGCTACCATTAATTGCCAATAATTCTTCAAGGGGTGGGTCTCATGAACCACTTCTCCATCTGTAATGGAGTATTGATGAGCCCAATCTTGAGCTGTTTTGTGCAGGTTATCCCAGCTGCTTTAGGTTCATGAGTGTAAGGGCCATGTCATATCCAGTAGATTTCATAACACGACACTCTCCATTATCTGTCTCTTACATTTCATATGCTTCCATAGTGTGGTAGTTTGAATATATGTCCCCCAATATATTCGGTGTTTTATTAGTTTATAGTTCGAGATTCCATTGTAAAGATATGCAAAGTGTGCCTAATAGGAGTTCCTGAAGTGTGCTGTGGCTTTTGGCTATAGTTTTGCTATGTGTGCTGTGTGCCTGGTTGGTTTTTCTCTCTCTTGCCCGGTCTTGTGAGAGCAGGCCGCTTCTCGTGCCATTATGGAACTTCCCCTGGATCTGTAAGCTTCAATAAATAATATCCCTTCTTCCATAACTGTGCCTGATCTGAAAGTTCCTCTCAGCGAACCTGAAGCTGTCTGCTACACATAGTGTTCCCTGAACCTTAGAGGGGTGACATAGATGTCCTGAGCAGGCTTGAGGACTGAACAGTTAATTACTTGCAGCACTTTGACCAGTTACAAATCTCTGCATTAACTGTTATTCACTGCAAAAAGAAGCTTCTCTAACAAAGCTGAAAAGTAGCAGTAATATATGGGTAGAAACATAAATATTTGGAAGGAATTTTTATATGTCCATTCAGCAAAACAACAGTGGTAGCTTACCCTCTAGAACCTAGACTCTCCCCAGCCATGAGATTTTGACTGTGTTTTCAGTACTAACCAAGAATTCTCTCCTGTGGAACAAACCTTAAATCTAATAAGAAAGTAATTGGTTACCACCATAACAATCATGCTACTATCATGCTTGTGGGCACACTTTACCTGACAGGTTGATATTAGAGTATGCAGAGTCCACAGCTATGTTTGATAGTTGATGACTTATCTCCCCCAGTACCACTACCAACACTATGAAAGACAGCAAGCAAGGAGAAAGCTTCCAGTTTAATTCCAGCTTGATTTCTTTGTTCTGCAACAACAGTGTTGCAACCACATCCACATCAAATAGGTCTTACCTTCTAGTTTTGATGGACAACAAAAAGCAGCAATAATAGCTTTTTTTTTTTTTGTTTAGGGGTCTCTGGGGTCTCCCTGTAAAACAACTCATAGGGAGATATCCTGTATCTGACACTGGGGTTTGAATTTTATAAGGTTTCTGGGAGCAGCATTATCTAGTCACACAGAGTACCTCCCATCATACTTTTTAAAAAATATTTTTATTTTATTTATGAAAGAGACAGAGAGAGGGAAAGAGAGAATGGGCATACCAGGGCTTCATAGGTAAGCACCTTAACTGCTAAGGCATCTTTCCATCCTCCTTTCATACTTAAAAAATATTTTTATTTATTTATGGAGAAAGGTAGAGTATGGCATGTTAGGACCTCTTGCCATTGCAAACAAACTCCAGATGCATGTACCACATTGTGCATCTGGCTTTCCATGGGGAATAGAATGTAGACTGATAGTTTTTTTTATATTTTATTTATTTATTTGAGAAAGGTAGGGAGGAAAGGGAGAGAGGGAGAAAGGGAGGGAGGGAGGGAGGGAGAGAGAGGGAGAGAGAGGCAGATATATAGAGAGAATGGGCATGCCAGGGCTTCCCGCCACTGAAAACGAACCCCAGATACCTCCTGGGGCATCTGGCTTATGTGGGTACTGGGGAAACAAATCTGGGTCCTTAGGCAAGCAAGCTCCTTAACTGCTAGGCCATCTCTCCATCCCCCTTCATACCTTTTTAAATTATATTTTTATTAGCTTATAAAGCAGGTTTCTCTATGGCGTTTTTCACTCATCCTTATATTTGGTTAACTTGTCCCCCATCCTCCTTCTCCCCATTCCCACTTAAGCCTTTCCATTCCCAGCATTTTCCTCCTCTATTATCATATCCCATACATTCTACCATCCCTTCCTCCTTAAGGCCTCCTTAATGCATGGTTCCTTTTTTTCCTGTTTAAAAAAGTCATTTTTTATTTAATTATTTCAGAGAGTGATTATGGGCATGCCAAGGCCTCCCACCACTGCAAATGAACTCCAGATGCATGTGCCACCCTGTGCATCTGACTTTACGTGGGTACTGGGGAATTCAAACTAGGCTTCAGGCTTCCAGACTTTGCAAACAAGTGCCTTTAACAGCTGATCCTTCTCTCCAGCCACATTAGTTTTTTAAATATATTTTTTATCAGCTATATATGTAGTATATATACAGCCATGATGGTACCATTGTTAGCCTTCTCCCTGTCCTCCCCCCCATGAGTAATGTGGGTCTTGGCCCCCTCTTACGCGAGTTTCCCCGAGCCACATTGGGTTCATTTTAGATCTATTTCAGTGACGAGGTTTTGTGAGTCTCGATTTATCTGGATATCTGATTTGGTAGGGGTTGAGATTTTTTGTGTCTGTCTCCTTTGCCCTTGTGTTGGTACCAGGTTCACCAATAAAGCAGCACTCATGCTCATTTCCCCTATAACTCAATGGCTTCATCTGGTGCCCTGATGTGGTGAGATGGGCTGATTCTCTCCTCAGGATATGCATCCATCTGAAAGAGAAAAGCAGATTCTCCAACGGAGAGTAAGGTCAGTGCAAGATACATGGGTAACCATTATTATTTTAGAGAGAATTTAATAGGTGTATGCCCTCTTGTATCCCACTATTGGTAGGAGCTTGATATTGGAGAGTGGGTCCATTTTTGGATATGATTCTGACTTCTTTCCTGTTTCCAGGTATGGGTTCCATTCCACTGAGCAGATCCATTAGCCAAATCTAGAGCAGTTGGTAACCCACCATGGCTGTGTGCCACTACTGCGCTTGTGTGAGCACCACATCAGGTTGTTTGCTGCTGAGTAGCTTAGACCACGAGTTGCTTAGACAGATGTTGGTCGTTTTCCCCCAGTCACTTATTTAGCGCCTTCTGGCACTAGACAAGCTAACTGTCTGGGGACTGACTCTCTTCCAGATTCTATCCAGGTCTCTCCATGTTCCTTCCGAACAGCATATGGTGTCTTCAGCAGTAGGGTCTTACCAATAACCTTTGGTGGGTCATCAAGTACTCTGACAGAAATCTGTCTTCTTTTGGGAAACCTTGTAGGTCTCACTGATCAACAGCTCCTTATGGATGTTAACCACATGCTGGTATTGGGAGTTGCAGGTCAGTGCCAAGGGAAAAGAAGGAAGAAAAAATATAGGTAATATGATAGAGAAAGAGAGAAGAGAGAGAAGAGGGAGTGATACAGAGAGAAACAGGAGAAGATTGAAGTTAGTCTCCATCCTACCCTCTCCCTGCCCCGGTGATTCAGGTGTTCTCTCCAAGCACCTGGCTGGTTCAACCTTTTAGTATGTCCTTCAAGATATAGGATTTTATGGTACCATTTCCACTTAGGTTCGGTTTTTTGTCCCCCCACCCTTTCCCTGCTTTCCTACCCAACCTTCCCTATTGTCCAGTCCTTGAGATGTTTAGTAGGTGTGTCAGCATCTTGAGAAAATACAAATTAGGCTTTTTGGCCTCTACAGACATAAATCTAAAAATTTGAAGCTAGGATCTGCATATGAGAGAGAACATGCAGCATTTGTCTTTCTGAACTGGGTAGTTCACTCAGTATATTTTCTAGTTTCATCCATTTTCCTGCAATCCATTTTCGTAAACTTTACAGCTGTATAAAATTTCCTTGTTTGCCGGGCATGGTGGTGCACACCTTTAATCCCAGCACTCGGGGAAGGTAGAGGGAGGAGGATTGCCATGAGTTCAAGGCCACTGTGAGACTACATAGTGAATTCCAGGTCAGCCTGAGCTAGAGTGAGACCCTACCTTGAAAAACCAAAAAAAAAAAAAAAAAAAAATTTCCTTGTTTATTTACCACATTTTTATTTACCCATTCATTAGTTGGTCATCTAGGCCAATTCCATTGTCTGGCTATGGTGACTAGAGCAGTAATGAACATGGACATGTAATTATCTCTGTAATAAGATATGGAGTCCTCGTGTAGGAGTTGTATAACTGGATTATATTATGGTTCTCTTTTAGCTACTTTTTGCTTGTGTGTATGTTGTGTTGTAGTGTGTTGTGTGAGATGCCTTTATGTATATGTGCCTTTGCAGTATACCACCATATGCTTGCATGAGGATGGTGAGAGATGCTCACCTGTGGTGGCTGGGGCAGAATGTTGGGTGTCTGCACTGTCACTTTTCCAAGAGTTCTTAAGTCTTTTACTGATACTGGAACTTGCTTTTTTAAATATATACATATTTTTTGACAACCTCTATACTTACAGACAATAAACCATGATAATTCTGTCCCCTCCCCCACTTTCCACTTCACAACTCCACTCTCCATCATATCCTTTCCCTCTCTCCATTAGTCTCTCTTTTATTTTGATGTCATCGTCTTTTTCTCCAAATATGAGAATTTTATGAAGGTATTGCTAGGCACTATAATGTTGTAGATATCAAGGCCAATTTCTTTCTGGATGATTGTATTGTAAGCAGTCCTACCCTTCCCTTGGCTCTTACATTCTTTTTTTTTTTTTTTTTTTTTTTCTGAGGTAGGGTCTCACTCCAGCCCAGGCTGACCTGGAACTTACTCTGTAGTCTTAGGGTGGCCTCGAACTCACAGTGATCCTCCTACCTACCTCTCCCTCCCAAGTGCTGGGATTAAAGGCGTGTGCCACCATGCCCAGCAGCTCTTATATTCTTTCTGCCACCTCTTCTGCAATGGACCCTGAGCCTTGGAGGGTGTGATAGAGATGTTTCAGTGCTGGACACTCCTCTGTCACTTCTTTTTAGTACTGTGTTGCCTTCGGGGTCATCCCAGTGGTCATCGCCATCTGAAAGAGAAGCTTCTCTAACTAGAAGTGAGAGTAGCATTAATACATGAATATGAACATTAAGTGTAGTGCTTTCAGGGCAGTTTGGTGAGCGTAATATATGCATTTAGTCAGATAAGAGCAGGCTTTATACCCCTAAGGCACATAACCTCCCCTGCCATGGGCTTTTGATTAGGTTTTTAGTACGAGGCATGTATTCCCCCCATAGAGTGGGCCTCCAGTCCAATTAGAGAGCAGTTGGTTTCCTCCAGAACAGACATGCCACTATTGCACCCCAATCAGTCATTTGACCTGTGTGGCCAAACTTGAGGCTTCCAGTGTCCACTGTTTTCACTGCTGATGACTTCTGTCTCCCATAGGGCTGCGTGTAATGTAGCTTTTTCCAGCTTTCAGCCAGCTGGTCTACAGGGAGAAGATTTTCATCTCAGCCCCAGCTTGATTTCTGTTACCTTGCTGCCCAAACATGTGGAGTCTTCAGAAATAGGCTCTTACCATCTGTTTCTGGTGGGAAACCAAGGGCCTTGTAAATAGCCCGTAATGTTTTGGAGGTAACAAGGGTCTCCTTGGCTAACAACTCACCAGAAGGTATCCCATCCCTGGCACTGAAAATTTTCTAGTAACAATCTATGGCTTCTGGATGTGCCATTATCCAAAAAAGTAGGCTTTCATATGTCTTATTCAGAATATCTTGAATTTTGATTGACCATTCCCCCACCCTTGTTTTACTCAGTCTCCCCTGGGCTGGCTTAGGTCATTCTACTCCGTGTAATCTGTTCTTCTACTTACATATATACAATACCATCCCTTAAGTCTTTCCCTCTCTTCCTCTTATATCCTTTTTCTAGCTTACTGGCCAGCGCTACTAATTTTTGGTTCCAGTTCACACACAAGTCTAAATATTTGTAGCTAGGATCCACATCACTATCCACTATCAATTAGTATAATCCTTTCCAGGTCCATCCATTTCCCTCCAAATTTCATTTTTCTTTATTGCTGAATAGAACTCCATTGTGTAAATGAACCACATCTTTATTAGCCATTCATCTGTTGAGGGACATCTAGGCTGGTTCAATTTCCTAAGTATTGTGAATAGAGCAGCAATGAACATGGTTGTGCAAATATCTCTAAGGTAGTGAGAAGAGTCCTTAGGATATATACCTAGGAGTGGTATAGCTGGATCATATGGTAAATCTATTTTTAGCTTTCTCAAGAATCTCCACCCTGGTTTCCACAATGACTGTACCAGACTACATCTGCGCCAACAGTGTTCAAGGGTTCCCCATTTTTTGCATCCTTGCCAACATTTATTGTCATTTGTTTTCTTGATGGTAGCAAATCTAACAGGAGTGATATGGAATGTCAAAGTAGTTTTAATTTGCATTTCCCTGATGGCTAAGGATGTAGAACCCTTTTTTAGATGTTTATATGCCATCTGTATTTCTTCTTTTGAGAACTCTCTATTTAGTTCCATAGCCCAGTTTTTAATTGGGTTGTTTGGTTTCTTGTTATTTTGTTTTTTGAGTTCTTTATATATTCTGGATATTAATCCTCTGTCAGATATAAAGCTGGCAAAAATTTTCTCCCATTCTGTAGGTTATCTCTTTGCTCTATTCACAGTGTCCTTTGCTATACAAAAACTTTCTAATTTCATGAGATCCCAATGGTTGATTACTGGTTTTATTTGCTGAGCAACTGGGGTTATATTCAGAGTCAGCACCTATGTCAATATGTTGAAGGGCTTCTCCTACTTTTTCCTGTAACCGTTTCAGAGTTTCAGGTCTGATATTAAGGTCCCTGATCCATTTAGAGTTGATTCTTGTGCATGGAGACAGACAAGTATCTATTTTTATCCTTCTACATATAGATATCCAGTTTTCCCAGTAGCATTTGTTGAAGAGGCTTTCTTTTCTCCAATGATTTTTTTTTTTTTTTGGCATTTTTGTCAAAAATCAGATGGCTATAGCTGCCTGGATTAACATTTGGGTCCTTTATTCTGTTCCATTGATCTACATGGCTATCTTTGTGCCAGCACCATGCTGTTTTTATTACTATGGCTTTGTAATATAGCTTAAAATTGGGTATGGTGATACCCCCAACATTATTTTTGTTGCTCAAAATTATTTTGGCTTTTCGAGGTTTTTTTGTGCTTCCAAATGAATTTTGGGATTGTTTTTCTATTTCCATGAAGAATGTCATTGGAATTTTAATGAGGATTGTATTAAATGTGTAGATTGCTTTTGGTACGATTGTCATTTTCAAAATCTTGATTCCTCCAATCCAAGAACATGGGATGTCTTTCCATTTCCTAGTGTCTTCTGCAATTTCTTTCCTTTTTAAAAATTCTTTCTTTCTTTCTTTCTTTCTTTCTTTCTTTCTTCTTTCTTTCTCTCTCTCTCTCTTCCTTACTTACCTCCCTCCCTCCCTCCCCCCTCCCTTCCTTCTTTCTCTCTCTCCCTTCCTTCCTTCCTTCCTTCCTTCCTTCCTTCCTTCCTTCCTTCCTTCCTTCCTTCCTTCCTTCCTTCCTGTCTTTCTTTCTCCCTCTCTCTCTCCTCCTCCCTCCTTCCTTCCTTCCTTCCTTCCTTCCTTCCTTCCTTCCTTCCTTCCTTCCTTCCTTCCTTCCTTCCTTCCTTCCTTCCTTCCTTTCTTTCTTTTGAAGTAAGGTCTCCCTCTAGCTCAAACTGACCTGGAATTCACTATGTAGTCTCAGGGTGGCCTCAAACTCTCAGCGATCCTCCTACCTCTGCCTCCCCAGTGCCATGGGTTAAAGGTGTACGCCACCACACCCAGCCTTAAAAAATTATTTCTGTATTTATTTATTTATTACAGACAGAGAGAGGGAGAGAAAGAGAGAGAGAATGGGCATGTCAGGGTTACTAGACAATGCAAATGATCTCCAGACACATGCGCCACCATGTGCATCTGGCTTATATGGGACCTGGAGAATCAAGCCTGGGTCCTTAGGCTTTTCAGGAAAGTGCCTTAACAAATAAGCTATCTCTTCAGCTCTCTTCTGCAATTTCTTTCCTCAGTGTTTTAAAGTTTTCATTGTAGAAATCCTTTACTTCCTTGGTTATGTTTATTCCAAGGTACTTTTTTTTTTGAGGCAATTATGAATGGGAGAGATTCCCTGATTTTATCCTCAACATGTTTGTTGTTAGTATAGAGGAAAGCTTCTGGTTTCTGTGTGTTTATTTTGTATCCTGCTATGTTGCTAAAAGTGTTTAATCAGCTTTAACAGTTTGCTGGTAGAGTCTTTAGGGTCCTTTATGTATAGATCATATCATCTGCAAATAAGGATAATTTGATCTCTTCCTTTCCAATTTGTATCCTTTTTATGTTTCTCTTGCCTTTTGCTACAGTCAAGACTTCCAGTACTATATTAAATAAAGGGGACAGTGGAAACCCTTGTCTTGTTCCTGAATTTAGTGGAAAAGCTTCAGATTTTTCCCCATTTAGTATTATGCTGGATGTAGGTTTGTCATAAATAGCCTTTATTATGTTGAGATATGTTCCTTCTATTTCCAGTTTTTGTAGGACTTTTATCATGAAGGGATGTTGGATTTTGTCGATTGTCTTTTCTGCATTTATTTAGATGATCAAGTGAGTTTTGTCCTTCTGTCCATTTATATTGTGTATTACATTTATTGATTTGCATATCTTGATCCATTCCTGCATCTCTGGGATAAAGCCTACTTGGTCAGGTTGAATAATCTTTCCTATATATTCTTGTATTCTGTTGGCCAATATTTTGCATCTATGTTCATGAGGGAAATTGGTCTGTAATTTTCTTTTTTTGTTTTGTCTTTGTCTGGTTTTGGTATCAGGGTGATGCTGGCTTCATAGAAGGAGTTTGGTAGTATTACTTCCTTTTCTATTTTATGGAAAATTTTGAGAAGCATTACTGTTAGTTATTCCATGAAAGTCTGGTAAAAT
The DNA here is from genome assembly GCA_036365145.1 of Orientallactaga sibirica. Lineage (NCBI taxonomy): Eukaryota > Metazoa > Chordata > Mammalia > Rodentia > Dipodidae > Orientallactaga > Orientallactaga sibirica. The sequence continues at coordinate 471,279 of JAEOAD010000030.1, forward strand.
TCACTGGTGAATCCATCTGGGCCTGGAGTTTTTTTAGTTGGGAGATTTTTTTAAAAAATTAATTAATTAATTAATTTGACAGAGAGAAAGAGGGAGAGAGAGAGAGAGAGAGAGAGAGAGAGAGAGAGAGAGAGAATAGGCACACCAGGGGCTCCAGCCACTGTAAATGAACTCCAGATGCATGTGCCCCCTTGTGCATCTGCATCTGGCTAACATGGGTCCTGGGGAATCAAACCTGGGCCCTTTGGCTTTGCAGGCAAATGTCTGAATCGCTAAGCCATCCCTCCTGCCCAGTTGGAAGATTTTTTTTATAACTGCCTAGATCTCTGTACTTGTTATAGGTATCTTTAAATGGTTTATCTCATCTTGATTTAATTTTAGTAGGTCATATGAATCTAGGAAAGCATCCATTTCTTTCAGATTTTCAAACATAGTAGAGTATATGTTCTTAAAGTATATCCTTATGATTTTCTAAATTTCTTTGGTATCTGTTGTGATAGTGCCTTTTTCATCCCTAATTTTATTAACTTGTTTCTCTTCTCTCTTTCTTTTGGTCAGATTTGCTAAGGGTTTATCAATCTTGTTTATCCTTTCAAAGAACCAACTCTTTGTTTCATTGATTTTTTTTTTGTATTTTTTTTGGTTCCTATTTCATGAATTTCTGCCCTAATCTTTATTATTTCTTCCTGCCTACTGATTTTTGGTTTGCCTTGTTCTTCCTTTTCCAAGGCCTTAAGGTGAAAAATTAAGTTGTTTACTTGTAACCTTTCTAATTTCTTAATATAGGCAGTTAAAACTATCAATTTCCCTCTTAGGACTGCCTTCATTGTGTACCAAAAATTTTGGTATGTTGTCTCATTATCATTTGATTCTATGAATTTTTTGTTTTCCTGTTTGATTTCTTCAATGACCCAGCCGTCATTCAGTAGTGTACTGTTCAGTCTCCATGATTTTGTATATGTTCTGTAGTTTTTCTTGTTGCTGATTTGTAGTTTAATCCCATTGTGGTCAGATAGAGAACAAAGAATTGTTTCAATTTTCCTGTATTTGCTAAGATTTGCTTTTTCTCCTAATATAAGGTCTATTTTAGAGAATTTTCCATGAGCTGCTGAGAAAAATGTGTATTCTGTAGCATTTTGGTTGGAATGTTCTGTAGGTATCTATTAGGTCCATTTGTTCTAAGACATCATTTAATCTAGATGTCTCTGTTTATTAGTTGTCAGTATGATCTGTCAATAGATGAGAGTGGGGTATTGAAGTCATCCACTACAGTTGTGCTTGGTGTTATCTGTGACCTTAAGTCTAATAGTGTTTGTTTTATGCAATTGGGAGTACCTATGTTAGGTGCATATATTTTTAGAATTGCAATGTCTTCCTGTTTAAATTTTTCCTTTAATCAATATTTAATCAATATAAAGTGACCTTCTTTATCTTTCTTCACTAATGTTGGTTTGAAGTCTATCCTGTCAGATATTAGGATAGAAACATCTGCTTGTTTCCTAGACCCATTTGCTTGGAATACCATTTTCCATCCTTTCACCCTAAATAGTGTCTTTTATGGAGAGTTGAGTTTCTTGGAGGAACAGAAGGATCCTGCTTTTTTTTTGGGATAGAGAGACAGAGAGAGAGAGACAGAGAGAGAGGGAGAGGAAGACAGATAGAGATGGGTGCGCCAGCAGCCTCTCAGCTGCTGTGAACGAAATCCAGATGCATGCACCCCCCTTGTGGTCAAGTGCGGCATTGCACCCTTTTGCATCTGGCTAAATGTGGGACCTGGAGATTGGAACCGCTGGAGATTGGAACCAGCGTTCTTAGGCTTACAAGGCAGGTGCCTTAACCGCTAAGCCATCTCTCCAGCCCGGATCCTGCTTTTTAATCCAATCTGCAGGCCTGTGTCTTTTGGTTGGGGCCTTGAAGCCATTGATATTAAGAGTTACTATTTAAATGTATGTATTTGTTCTTGCCATTTTTCTTTTTTTGGAGTGCTCCCTTTTTCCCCTTTACTCTCTTGTATTAAGTATTTTTCTAGTGTGATTGATTTTTCTGTTTCCTCATATGTATGCTTTCCTTTCTCTTCAGTATGGAGGATCCCTTTAAGAATTTTCTGTAGATCTGGCTTAGTTGTCATATATTCCTTTAGCCTCTTTTTGTTGTGGAATGTCCTTATTTCTCCAATAATTTGGATGGAGAGCTTTGCTGGGTGAAGTATTCCCAAGCCCTTCTTAATTTTAAAGTTTGTATTGAGTAATCGGCTGTTATCCTGATGGGCTTGTCTTTATAAGTGACTTTCATTTTCTCTCTACCTGCTTTCAATATATTTTGTTTTGTTTTTGTGTTTGGTAGTTTAATTATAATATGGCCAGGAGAAGTTCTTTCCAGGTTTTGTCTGTTTGGTGTTCTAAAGGCTTCCTGTATCTGCCTTGGCATCTCTTTCCCAATTTGGGGGAATTTTCTTCTATGATTTTGTTGAAAATGTTTACCATGCCTTTGGAATGAAAATTTTCTCCTTCACTACACCCTGAATTCTTATGTTTGATCTTTCCATAGTGTCCCGATAATCTTCAAATTCCCATTCACACCTTCCTATTATTTTGTCTTTCTCTTTGTTGGACTGTATTAGATCTGCCACTTAGTTTAGATATTCTGTCTCTACTTCATCCATCCTACTGGTGAGACTTTCTACAGAGTTTTTTATTTGACCGACTTGTTTTTCATTGCATTTTCATTTCATTTCTGACTGGTTTTTCTTTATTATTTCTGTTTCCTTATTCATATCTTGCATTGACCTCCTCATTTCATTAAATTGGTTTCCTTTGACTTCTTTGAGCATATTTATGATCATTCTTTTGAAATAAGTCTCACTGGAGGTCATTTCTGATGGATTTATAATTTTTGGTAGAATTATATTGTCTTGATTTTTTTGTGTTTCTTTTATTGTAATGTAGAGATTTTTGCATCTTGGATTAATTTGATGCTTGGGTTTTCTAATTATCTGCTGTATTCTTAGATGTATCAGTCAATCTGATGTTATATATCTTCTGGGTAGGAGCTTAAGGTGCTCAGTGTGTCTCTTAAGACTGTCAAAGTAACCATAAAAGTGACCATAGGTGTTGGGTTTGCCTGCTCTGCAAGTGTTCCAGTAGGCTGGGTGGAACAAAATATAGCAACTTCTAAAATTTAACTGAACAATATACACATTCAATGAAAACCAGCACAAAGTATTTATGCAAGAGTAGGTATTAAGACATACAGATCCTCTAACAAAGTCACAATCCCTAAGGATGTATGTTGCTCCACACCCTTAATCCTGTCAACTGGGAGGCTGAGATTTCTGGTTTGTAGAAGGTTCCAAGGTCAGCTTGTGACTGAGTGAGACCCTGCCCCACCAAACAACAGAAGAGGAGACAAAGGCACTGTAAATCAGGAAGGAACAAATTATAAGCCCAAAATATAGCTTATTTAATTAAGAATGGCAAATCTGACCATCCATCAGATTTAACACATAATTTACCCTGACATGGAAGGTACAATTAGCACTTCCAATGCAAGCCTATCTGCAAGCTTTTCTGGTGGGTACTGACTTGGTGTAAGTCCAGTTACCTTTTAGGATGGCTTTGGTCTGAGCTGTGTTGTGTGCCTGTTTGGTTCCCTCTTTGATGTGTTATAGGCTCAGGTAAGGTTGCTGGTTCAGTGGGTCACTGCTCTGATTGCCTGTGCTGGGTGCTGTGTAGGTGAGTTACCTTCCCCAGGTCTCTGGTGCTTGCTGGTGCTGGTGGTGGGTGGATGTTGGCTGAAGTTGTCCCACTGGTCCTCTGGATCCTCTTCCTCATCAGCTGCTCCACTGGTCCTTGCTATCCTCCCTTTCAGGTTCCTTGAGTGTGTGAGGAGGCTGGTGTGAGTGGAAAATCCCCTCACCTGGCTTTTCCTGTGGCTCAGGCAGAGCTGCTGGAGCTACTTCAGCCTGCTTCTGTGGTCTCTAGATGCTCTAGAACTCTCCTACTTCTCTGCTGTGGTTGATAATTTCTTATACACCTTACTTTTTAGTAGAAGAGTGTATTTTGCTTTTTTTTTTTTTTTTTTTTTTTTTTGTTTGTGTGTGTGTGTGTATGTGTGCTTTTTCTCCCCTAGGCTGCTTTGGCCTAGTTCCTATGCAGCCATCTTAACCAGAAGTCTCTCTCTCTCTCTCTTTTTGGCAAGACCAGGCAACTGTGGTCTCTGCTTCTCTTTGCAGGACTGAGGTTACAGGTATGTGTTTACACAGGCTTTGGAGATCCAAACTCAGGTAGTTTCAGGCCTTATCAGGCCCTGTGCTTGTGCTTGTGCTTGTGCAGTAAGAGTACTTAAATGCTGAGCCATCTCTCCAGCCCTATTTTTAGTTTTCTGAGAAACCTTCATACTGATTTCAATAGTGGCTGCACCAATTTACACTTTTACCAACAATGAGTAAGAGCTTTCCCTTTCTGTACATTCTCACCAGCATTTGTTACTTGTTTTCTTTATGATAGCCATTCCAACTGGGTGGGATAGAATCTCAAAGTAGTTTTATTTAGCTTTTTCCTAATGTCTAAGGATGTTGAGCAGCTTTTGAAATATTTATTAGTCATTTGTGTTTCTTCTTTTGAGAACTCTGTTCAATTCCATAGCCTACTTTTTTTTCTTTTGGTTTTTCAAGGTAGGGTTTCACTTTAGTCCAGGCTGACCTGGAATTCACTATGTATTCTCAGGATGGCCTCAAACTCATGGCAATCCTCCTACCTCTGCCTTCCAAGAGCTGGGATTAAAGGCGTGCACCATCACGCCCGGCCATAGCCTACTTTTTGATTGGGTTGTTTTGATGTTGTTTTGATTGGGTTGTTTTCTTAATGTTCATTTTTTTTTTGAGTTTTGTATATTCTGGATATTAGCCCCCATCAGATGTGTAGCTGGAAAAGATTTTTCCCATTCTGCAGGCTGTCCCTTCACTTGATAAAGTTTCCTTTGTTGTATGTAAGTTTTTGGATTTCAAGACATCCAAATGGTTGGTTGTTGGCCTTATTTCCCAAGTGACTGGAATCTATCATGAAGTATACGCCCTGCTTTTATTTACAGCAGTCTTAGTGATTCACATTGAGTTCATTATCCATTTGGAGTTGATTTTTGTGCAGAATAAAAGATAAGGATCTAGCTTCATTATTCTATATGTAAAATTTCAGTTACCTCAGCACCATTTATTGAAAATGCTATCTTCTCCAATGTGTATTTTTTGACATCTTTGTAGAAAATCAAGTAGCTATAGACTAGTGGGCTTAGGTTTGGATCCTCTATTCTGTTTTATAAAATTGTGTGTGTGCGTGTGGTGCAGTATGTGTGGTGTGTATGTGTGATGTGTGGTGTAGTATGTGTACCCTGTATGCACAGTTGGGTTTCCTCCTTTGTCATTCTTCTGTCTTATTCCCTTCTAACAGTATTGAACTGGACATGTGCTGCTCCATTTTTTTGAGAGCTTTTATTGGAGGGTCTAGCACAGCTACTCATTTACCCTTGATCAAAGACCAGTATTTGGGGAAGGCCTTTTTCTCTTCAGCTGAACATGCAGCACTGGGAAGAAGATACATGGAGTTGGTGGGGTAGGAAGGAGACTTCTGCCTAACCAGCGATTAGCTGAATCAACCCTGGCGTTCATTGGGGTGAGATGAAACAGCCATATCATCTTCACATCTCCCCATTTTTTGGTTAGGCAAGATGACCAGGTAGCCCCAGAGATCCTCTTTGTCCCCTCAGCCTTTTATGTGGGTACTGGAGATTGAACTTAGCTTCTCATGCATATGCATTCAGCTCTTTTCTGCTGAGCCATTTCCCTAGCTCCCTTGGTCCTCTCTTCTATTCCATTGATCCATGAGTCTGTTTATGTGCTAGTATCATGTTGTTTTTATTACTGTGGCTTTATAGTATAATTTGAAGTCAGGTATGACACTATGTCTAACATTATTTTATTTTGCTCAGAATTGCTCTTGCTATCCAGGATCTTTTGTGCTCCCATATGAATTTTTTAAAAAAGTCTTTTTTATTTCAAAGAATGATGCTGAAATTTTGAATGAGATTGCATTGAATCTGTAGTTTGCTTTAGTTAGAAGTCGCCTTTACAATATTCCAACCCATGAACATGGTAGTTATTTTCCTTTTCTAGAATCTCCATCAGTTTCTTTTTTCAGTGTTTTAAAATTTTCATTATAGAGGTCTTTCACTTCTAACTAGGTTTATTCCATGGTATTTCTCTATCTTTTTTTTTTTTGGTTTTGCAAGGTAGGGTTTCACTCTGGTTCAGGCTGACCTGGAATTAACTATGTAGTCTCAGGGTGGCCTCGAACTCTCGGCGATCCTCCTACCTCTGCCTCCCGAGTGCTGGGATTAAAGATGTGCGCCACCACGCCCGGCTTCCATGGTATTTCTTGAGGATATTTGAATTGGATTTTTCTTGGTGTTTTTGTCTTTGGTATATAGGAGGGATACTCAGTTTTATGTTGATACTATATCATTATGCTTTGCTGAAAGTGGTTGTCAGCTCTAGGAGTTTTCTGGTCTCTTATGTAAAGAATCATATCATTTGCAAATAAGGATACCTTCACTTCTTTTCCTGTTTGTATCTCTTGTCATACTGCTTGAGGAAGACTTCAGGAACTATACTGAACAGGACTAGAGAGTGGACACCCTTGCCTCATTTATGATAATGGGAATACTTTCCCCCTTCCATTTAGCATAATGTTGGCTATAGGCTAGCTGGGAAAAAATACCTGACCAGAGGCAGCTTAGGGAAGCAAGGTGTTTATTTTAGCTTATAGTTTTGAGGGGAAGTTTCATCATGGTGGGGAACACATGGTATAGCAGACAACTGAGCATTACATCTTACCACATTAGGTGGGAGGTAGCAGGAAGAGTAAGCTCTTCTCCTGTTCCTGTTAAGAAGACTAATAAGTGTCAAAGTCTGCTGTCACTGACATACCTCCTCCAGTAAGAATCTACCTCCCAGAGGTTCAACCTTCCATAGTTGACACCAGATGGTGACCAAGTTTTCAGAATACATGAGCCTCTGAGGAACATTTCTTTCAAACCACCAGAGTTGTGTATGTTGAGGTATGTTCTTCCATCCCAGGGTTCTTATCATGAAGGAATGTTGGATTTTGTTCAAGGCCTTTTCTTCATCTATTAATATGATCATATGATTTCTTTTTTTTTTTTAAATTTTTATTTATTTACTTATTAGAGACAGAGAAAGGGGGAGAGAGAGAGAGAGAGAGAAGGAAAGAATGGGTGTGCCAGGGCCTCCAGCCACTGCAAACGAACTCCAGACGCATGCACCACCATGTGCATCTGGCTTACGTGGGTACTTAGGAATCAAGCCTTGAACCGGGGTCCTTAGGCTTCACAGGTAAGTGCTTAACCGCTAAGCCATCTCTCTAGCACCTGATTATGATTTCTATCTTGAGTCAATTTATGTGTGGATTTCATTTATTGATCAACATATAATATACTTTTAATAAATAAAAGTAAAATCAATCAAAGTGGTTATATCACTGTATAAATTTCCACGAAGAGTGATAGAATTTACAGCTCTACACCTATACTAGCATTTGGTTGTTGCCAGCTGTAAAGACTATTTGTCCTTTTTTTTGTTTGTTTTATGAAGTAGGGTCTCACTCTAGCCCAGGCTGACCGGGAATTCACTATGTAATCTCACTCTGGCCTTGAATCCACAAAGATCCTCCTACCTCTGCCTCCCAAGTGCTGGGATTAAAAGTGTGTGCCTGAGGGCTGGAGAGATGGCCTAGTGGTTAAATGCTTGCCTGTGAAGCCTAAGGATCCCGGTTTGAGGCTTGATTCCCCAGTACCCACCTAAGCCAGATGCACAGGTGGCCCATACATCTGGAGTTCGTTTGCAGTGGCTGGAGGCGCTGGTGTGCCCATTCTCTCTCTCTGCCTCTTTCTCTCTGACTTTCATCACTCTGAAAAAAATAAATAAAATAAATTTTTAAAAAGTGTGGGCCTGGGTTCTTTTTTAAAAAAATAATTTTTGTGAATTTCTATATTTTGAGTACTAAGCAGTTACATGTGTTGAAAATATCTTCTTTAATTTTGTACTTTTCTTCACCCTTTTTTAGTACCTGTGGATACTGTGGGTGAACAAAGAGTTATTTAATGCATACATCAAATAATTCCTTTATAGATTATTAGTACTTTTTAATTGTTGTTTTTATATAGGATCTTGTGATATAGCTCAGGCTGGCCATGAACTTGTGATCCTCCTGCCATAGCTTCCTACTATACCTGGTTAGATAATGCCTTTTTTTTCTTTTTTACTTAAATAGGAGCCTAAATTCACTCTGTGGTCATGAAATTATTTACCATGTGAAGTACTAAATGCTTAGCCGAGTGTGGTAGCATATACCAGCATTTGGGAGGTCGAGGCAGGAGTATCAAAAGGCTGGGGAAATAACTCAGTCAGGAATATACCTGCTTTGCAAGCATATAGGACCAGAGTTTAATTCTAAGAACTCATGTAATGAAAGTGGGGTATGGTGATGTGCACTGGGGAGGTACATTACTGGAACTCACTGGCTTGCCAGTCTAGCCTTAGCCTAACTGGTGAGCTCCAGGCCAGCAACAGACCCTTGTCTCAAAAATGCTGGATGTTTTCTGAAGAGTGACCCCTGAGCTTGTCCTCTGGCATGTACATGCACCATGACATGTGAATATGTGCATACACACATGCAGATAGAGATCAGTTCCAGCCTAGACTAAATGAGACTTACAAATATTTTCTTTCTTTATTTCTCAGAGACAGAGAAAGAGGGAGGATGGAGGGATGAAGGGGCAGAAAGAGAGAGAGAGATATAGAGAGGGAGGGAGAGAGAAAGAATGGCCACATCAGGGCCTCTAGCCACTCCAAACGAACTCTAGACGCATGTGCCACATTGAGCAACTGGCTTATGTGGGTACTGGAACCTGAGTCCTTAGGCTTTGCAGGAAAGCACCTTAACTGCTAAGCCATCTCTTCAGCCCTGTAGTTTTCTTTTAAATATAAAAATTTAACTTCAGGGTTGGAGAGATGTCTTAGTGGTTAAGGCATTTGCCTGCAAAGCCAAAGTATCCTGGTTTGACTCTTCAGAACCCATGTAAGCCAGATGCACAAGGGCGTACATGCATCTGGAATTTGTTTGTGGTAGCTGGAGTACCTGGTGTGCCCATTCTCTCTCTACTTCTTTCTCTCAAATAAATAAATAAAATTTTTTTAAAAATTTAACTTCAAAATAGGTCTGGGAGCATGGCAAAGTGGTTAAATGTTCTTACAAAACCTGCTGGCTGGGTTCGATTCCCCAACACCCAGGTAAATCTAGATGCACAAGTGTTACATGTATCTGGAGTTTGCAGTGGCAAGAGACTGTGGTGTTCCCAAACTCTCTCTCTGCTCACAAATAAATTAAAAATATAAAAAAATAGATTATGGTCTATTGATTTTCTTTAGGTTGTTTTGGTAGTTTGTATCTTTTAAGGATTTGACTCATTTTAAGTTATTGAATTCCTGGGCCTAGATTGTTCATAGTATTACTTTATTATTCCTTTAGTGTATGACCAGTAGTGATTTCCCCTCTTTCAATCATTACTTTTGAAAATTCATGTCTATTGTCTTTTTTTTTTTCTTTTCTGGCCAACTTGGCCACAAGCTTTTCCAGTTTCCTTTTGAAAAGTGAATCATCTTTGTATTTCGTTGATTTCTGCTCTGATCACATTTTCTTTCTTTCCTTCTCTCTTTTTTTGTTTTTTTTCAAGGTAGGGTTTCACTCTAGCCCAGGATGACTTGGAATTCACTAGGTAGTCTCCGAGTGGCCTCGAACTCATGGTGATTCTCCTACCTCTGCCTCTCCAGTGCTGGGATTAAAGGCGTGTGCCACCACGCCCGGCTTCTGATCACTTTTTCTGTTGTTAGGTATAGTACATAAATATCAATTAGTGATGTTCAGTTGACTGATGGTGCTTTCTTTCCGTGATGACTATGCTTCCTAACTTTCTTACTGTTTTCTTCAGCTACTGCAGAGACATGTTGAAGTCCCAACAATTTAAATGCCAATTTTTACTTTATATACTTAGTTTGTGCACATTTAGGATTTTTATGTCAGGAAGAGAAGAGAGACCTTGGCTGATGGTGATCCCTTCAGATGAAGCTGAGCTGAATATTGGTGGCAATCTCAGACATCATTATAGATCCTTTTAAAGAAGTTCTCTTAAAATGGGTTTCATATGGTGTGTTCATAGATATATTCTTGTCACTGTTCTCTTATTAGACTCTGGTTTTCTCCCTTCTGTTTTTACATCACATGCATTTGGTTTCCTTTTCTTCCTCTTCCTCTTTTTTTAAAAAAATAATTTTTATTTATTTATTAGAGACAAAGAGAGGGAGAGAGAATGGGCATGCCAGGGCCTCTAGCCACTGCAAATGAATTCCAGACACATGCGCCACCATGTGCATCTGGCTTACGTGGGAACTGGAGAATGGAACCAGGGTCCTTAGGCTTTACAGGCATGCGCTTTAACCACTAAGCTATCTCTCTAGCCTCTTCTTCCTCTGTTTTGAATTCCTTTTCTTTTATTCTTTTTAAAAGAAATTATTTATTTATTTGCAAGAGAAAGAGAGAGAGAGAGAGAGAGAGAGACAGACAGACAGACAGAATGGTCACGTCAGGTCTCTAGCCGTCAGGTCTCTAGCCACTGCAAACGAACTCTGGATGCATGTGCTCCTTGTGCATCTGGCTTACATGGGTCCTGGAGAGTCAAACCGGGATCCTTTGGCTTTGCAGGCAAATGCCTTAACCGCTAAGCCATCTCTCCAACCCCCTTTTCCATTATTCTTGATGAAAGGTCTGTATGCATACCATATCACAGCATCAACCAGAAGTATTCCAGATTTCAGTTTCTTTTTCAGTCCCTTTTAGTGATATTTTCCAAAGGACAAATCAATTTTGTGTCAACTTTGAAATTCTTCAGTATACTATTATTCCCTGTCTTCCCTTTTAAAAGCCTACATTCTCTATAGTGACATCCTTTTCAGTTCTTATTACTTTACTTACATACTGTTTTCTGTTCCTATTTTTTTTTTCTTGACAGAGACTTTTTGCAGGACTTAAAAATTCTGGGATATAAAGGCCCAGGCCTTCTTGTCTTGTCAGCACAGATTAGGAGAGGAAAATTCATCTCATGGAAGAACTCTACATGAGATTAAGAGGTGCTGTGCTCAAAACAAGTCTTATCTTCATTTTCCTGTTTGTTCCAGCTTGCTTCCTTGCATTCCATTACTTATCTATTTTTCTACCCTTTTATAATAATAAGGTGATGGACAGTTAGGCTGCAAGTCATTACAAGGCCTACTTTACCATCAGGGTCTGTGAGATACAATTTAACTTCTTTTATTATTTCTTTAAAATAATTTTTAGCTATTTGTAAGGATGGGGATATGTGAAAGGCTAATCCAGATCAGTGGTGCTTGAGAAATGTATTTATAATATCTTCAAAATGACTGTTAAGTCTTAATAACTTGTCCTCATTCCCCAAAGGAGGAGGATCATCAACATATAATTAGTGCAAAAAGAAATATCAGGAAATGATAGCCAGAAATGGCACTGGAAATAGGAGAGGAGAAAAGAACCTTCATGCACCAGGTTGTGTAGACAAGCCTTCTTTGGACAAGCCACCACCTTGGACTCTGTAAGCTGTCCTTAAAGGAAAGTGTCATTCACTATCTTTATTTTACTGAAGAAGAAACCAACTGATTTGTCACAAAATGGGCTCTGAATCCAGTTTTATCTGTTCTTTTCACCATGGCATTTAAAATTAACACAAAGACCTTTGTCGATTTTCAGTGCTGTAACACTTTTTTTTTTTTTTTTTTTTTTTTTTTTGCAAGGTAGGGTCTCACTCTGGTCCAGGCTGACCTGGAATTAACTATGTATTCTCAGGGTGGCCTCGAACTCTCGGCGATCCTCCTACCTCTGCCTCCCAAGTGCTGGGATTAAAGGTGTGCAACACCATGCCCGGCTTGTAACACCTTTTTAACCTACTACTACTAATAAGTGATATCTAAGTTATGTTTGGAGATAGTCTATATTTTAAATTGTCATTAATATTTTGTAACATTTCTTGTAGTAGATCCTACCAGGAGTGAGTTTTAGGACTCATGCATGCTAACTGCTAGATAGTAAGATGAACTGTTTTTGAAAAAGTGTAGCATGGAGTTATATAAGGATAAGTGCTTAGTGAATGAGTCCTGTCAGAGAATCTTATCTTGCCCCTTACTCACATGCAGGGAAGGGTAAGTTACCTTACTTCAGACTCATTGTCCAGAGTGACTTGTACTTTATAAGTATGCCTATCTTCTAAGGTCTCTTAGTGCTCAAAAATAAGTGTTTAAGAGTTCACCACAATGATTTCATTCAGGAAGGAATATTTATTAAGATAACATATTAACATGCTTAGCTACAAAGTAAACTAAACACATGTTCCTCAGTGAGCTGTAGAGAAGAAAATAGTATGAACAAAAATGTTTTCAGAGAAATTTTTGTATTTTAGACCCATAACATGTCTCAATAATTACAAAATTAAAAGCCTTGGTATATAAACCCTTTTTTTCAATCCTAGATTTAAATTAAATTTTGGCAATGTTAAGTTCACAATATAAAATTTATACTGAGGTCTGAATAGAAATTAGAAGATTTTCCAAGCATTTGAGAGTATGAATGTGATGCAAGATTCCCAGATTCTGCCTAAGGCAGCTTCCATTCAAGACATTAACTGTCTTATCACATAAGGATTAGTTTTCAGATGACAAATTTTTAGGACATGTTTTACTCTTGAAAAGTACTATTATTTCTTGTTAAAATGAACTAGTAATCTTTACATAAGATGTGAGCTACCAAGAATTTATTTTTCCAATAATATGATTTCCTCATTTCTACATAATTCTATATATTTTGATATTAGTGGTAGAAGTCTAATGATATAACTTAAAATAGTAATAACAGCTACTCCTTGTTGAACACTTACTGTATGCATAGGCATTAAGCTGAGCACTTCACATATATCATCCCATTTGCTATGCATAATAACTTACATGAAGAGGTATTGTAGCCCCATCATATAAACAGAACAAGATCACAGAGAGGTGAAGCAATAGCCAAATTCAAATCCCTTTGCAAACTGTAGAGCCAGGAGTTAATGGCAAGTCTGTCTTTCTGTAACTCCAAAGTTATTTAAATTGTATCCCATTCATGAGAGCCCTGATCTGTGATTAAGATGAAAGTTTAATAATTTTATTTGTTGTACATTGGTGAAAGTATAATTTGCATGTTTGAATAAGAAGCAAGACCAATTCAGATGGAACAATCCTTTCTCATTTAAATATATTTATTTACACATGTCATTTTCCACTGTCATTACTCTAAGAAGACTACAAACACAGACACCAGAGCACATGCAGCACATTCCACCAAGGACCAAAGATGTACAGTATTACTTAATGAAGAACCCAAAGTATTATGTACAAGGTGCTTCAAAAGTTCCTGTGAGGCATTCAGACCACATTAACTTTAATATTTTCTAATAATTATCAAGGGATGCACATTTATAAATAATACCCTAACCCCCTATTTTTTTATGTAAGCTGAAATTCAGTATTTCAATTAATCAGACAAGTGATTATTCTGTTATGTAATGTGTAAAGCAAGTCACATAGCGTCAAAATGAAACCGATGTGCTTCTTGTCGCTTTTCTCTGTCATCTGCTTTCTGAAAAAGAATTTTAGACTAGTTTAAGCAATAAGAAAATGTTAAGAAAATACATTTTTGAAATAGAAAGCAAATAGATACAGAAGTGTTTTATCTTTTGAAGAGCTCTCAGCAATCTGCATTAACAGGTATGATTTTATAATGAAACACACACACACACACACACACACACACACACACACACACACACACACACACATTTCAGTTTTTTGAGGTGAAATCTCACTCTGGCCCAGGCTGACCTGGAATTACTATGTAGTCTCAGGCTGGCCTTGAAGTCATGGCAATCCACCAACCTCTGCCTCCCCAGTGCTGGGATTAAAGGCATGTGCCACCACGCCTGGCCTTTACATAATATTTTTATATGCAATACCTTTATAGTATCTATATTTTATATAATGATCTATTCATTGAATTTATAAACCATCTAGAAATGTTCTATAAATACTTAGCTTATCATTTGTTTTGTATCTGAAAGTAAGAGTGAACATTAAATTCTAAAAGTATAGAATCAACTATTGCATTTTTTTGCCTATTTTAAATACTGATGTAGCTGGGTATGGTGGCACATGCCTTTAATCCCAGCACTCGGGAGGCAGAGGTAGGAGGGGTACTGTGAGTTCGAGGCCACTCTGAGACTAGAGTAAATTCCAGGTCAGCCTGAGCTAGAGTGAGACCCTACCTTGAAAAACAAACAAACAAACAAAAAGTACTGATATTAACAAATCACTCTAATTATATTAAGATATTTATTTCAGTTTACCCACTGAATTAGCAGATACTTATTGATCTTCCCAGAAAGGTACTGGGTTTGCTATTTTGAGGCATTGAAAAACTTTCAGTTTTATAACTTGTTTTTCAAGAACTTAAGACCTAGAGGGGGAAAGAAAAAAGCAAAAATGCAGAACACACTGTACCATCGGAATTCAAAATGAAAAATGTTACTTTTGAGAGAAGAAATAATTCTAGGTTTGAGGAAAAGAAAAGCTTTGAAAACAGTATTTATGAGTTGGGTGAGAGGTATTCATTTCAAGCTGGGAGTTCAACTTGGTAAGCTTGGCAAGTTTGAAAGGAAAATACAATATATGAAAGGAAATGGTAGGAAACAAGATTGGAAGAGTTGATTGTGAAGTTGTGTGGAAGGAGTGAGAAGGCCAGGCTAAGAAGCTTACACATTTAAACTGGCTAGTCACCAGAAACTTTGCTGAAGAGGGTGACATGAGTAAGGCACCACGTAGTCCATGATAAGCGATCTAGCAGCAGTGGGTTTAGTGCAGTAGAAAGGGGAGAAGCTGAGAGACCTGGCAGGACTGAGATGGGACAAAGCAAAGAAGTTACAGCAGGAATGCAGATATGGGCATCTGTAGAGATTCTTAGGAGGGGAAGAACCAACAGGGTGACTGATTACATCCCAGCACTCAGGAGGCAGAGGTAGGAGGATTGCTGTGAGTTTGAGGCCACCCTGAGACTACATAGTGAGTTCCGGTTAGCCTGGGCTAGAGCAAGACCCTACCTCCGAAAAAAAAAGTCTTGAAGGTAAGTAAGCAAGGGGAGAGATGAGTAATGGTTTTGAAGTAGGATATCTTGGCAGAGACCATGGTAACAGCTGGATAGGGAAAGAGACCTTCATAATGATATAGCTGAAAACACTTAAGATAATGACTGACACCATGATTTTAGGTGAAACAGGCAGGTGTAGCATGAAGAGGTGGAAACCAGCAGCCAACATGGGCAGGGAGGGTGTGTGTACATACACATGCATATATATGGGCATACCTGCTACTACAAATGAATGTCAGACACATGTGCCACTTTGGGTTCAGCTTTACATAGGTATTAGGGCATTGAACCCTGGCTAGCAGGCTTTACAAGATAGTGCCTTTAACCACTGAGCCACTTCATTTATCAGAATAATTTTTCATAGGTTAAAAGAGCAGGTAAGATAAAATATACAGTAATTTTAGTTAGCAAAATATGATTCTTGTAGGTATGACAATCCAAAGACAGTAGGTGAAAAAAAGAAATCTCCTTTGTGACACAAAGACTGCACTGCTTGTTGAATATTTAATCCATCCATATATCCCTCCCTCCATCTTTCATCTCACCTTTCTTCTCCCCACCCCAACTTCTTTTTGTGCTGCTGGGAATCAAACCCATAGCTTCACACATGCCAGGCATGTGCTCAACCACTAAGTAATAGCTGCTGCTCTTTAGACTTGTTTTTAAAAAGCAACATATTACCATTATAAAGTTAGTGTTTCATTGAAAAACAAACCTTTTCCTGCCAATGTAAAATGCCAATTATTGCCAAGATGAAAACACAGACACCGATGAGAGCTATAGCAGTCAGCAGAACAATGTTACTTGGTGTAAGATATAGTTTGGCACTCCAGCTGTAGATAAAAACAGAACAATTAAAATTATACATTTTAAATTAATAACAAGATTAAATTGAGACCAAAGTTAATTTATTAAATCATTCACCCACCTAGAAAAGCAATTAAACTTAGCTAGTGCTAAGAATACTGATGCTCCTACAGAGTTCACAGTTTTCCCAGAACTAAAGTTGAAGTTTCATTTTGGGGGACTAAACTCAGGGACTTGAGCATGCTGAGCAAGCACTTTATATCTGAGCTGTACTCCCAGCTCTCCAAAGTAGAACTGTTGATAAGGTATTTACATAGTTATCTATTTTCAATTTGCTCCTCTGAGAATTATTAAGTAAATTTATCAAGAATACTTTGGACAACCAAAGAGAACTTTATTTTATTTTTTACATTCTGATTGATCTCTTGAATTTGAAACATAAAGGCTATGTGAGTCATGATTTCAGTCCATACCCACATATGTAGTACAACTAACTAAAACAATCATATGTCTGAGTGGGTATATATAGATAGTTTGTTCAAAACTTCTACCATTTTCTGTGTTATGCTGGAGTGTTTATATTACTATAATGGTTTTTATGTTGAGACCTCCAAAATCACCTAACCTCTCTGTTAATAACAATATACAAGATCTCATTAGCATAAACACAACTGGGTCTTCTAAATTAGTAAACACCAAAAAGCTTAAAAATCAAGGCCTTCCCCCCCCCCTTTCTCTGAGGTAGGAGTTTCATAACTAGTCTGGGCATCACAGTGAGAGTCTATCACCAAGGTGAACTGAACTAAATCAAACCTGAACCCAACCCTGAATCAGGAGTCTGTTTATATTGACATCACCTTATTTTAAGCTAGTGCTATAGTGAAATTTATTTTCTTAAGTATATGGTCTTAAAATCCTTACATCTCCCAAAAAGACATGGAGTGATGGTGCTGGTCAACTGGATCTCTGACAGTGTGGGTAGATCTGGCTTATGGTATTAATCAGTTTTCATAGAGTAAATCCTTTCAAAATAACTTAGGTCTTCACTACATATAGAAAAAGATGTATATAGATTATGAGATAGCACGAGATTGTTCTAGCACACCACTGACTACTTCCTATCTAAAAATTTAATGAAGAACAGACTAGTTCAGTGGAAGAATATCTGCTTATCATGTAAAAGAAAGTCCCTGGGTTCAATTCAATCTCCAGCATTGCAAAAAAAAAAAAAAAAAAAAAAAAACATCAGAAAAATAAAAATAAAATTAGCAAATTTTGGAATTTACAGCTAGTGAAAAATCAAACATTTAGTAAGATGTATAAATGCTAATTAAGCTTTTTTCTACTAGAAATGGATTATTCCTTATGCAACATGTCAGGGACCTTTTGAGTTGGTATATTTATTCATCTGAAATTGGCTGTAAGCAAGTGAGGTGATGAGCACTCATCAGAAAAGAATACAAATAGGAGAGTTTACAAAAGATGTCACTCTATATCTATGATTCAGACTTGAAAGCATCTTTACCAGATTCACTTTAAGCAAGGACATTACCTTCGAGGGACATTGTGAGGGTATGGAATGACAATTAGCTGGGAATTTGGAATGATTGCAGTCCACTCTTGTTTTCTTATAGACTGAAAATAGAATTTAAGAATATAAGATGTTAACATCTAGTACATTTAAAAGACAATTATTCTTCTCAAGTATTTTGAGAATTTGAAACCCTAGATATGGACTAAGTTATATTTATATATATTAGATTCAAAATAGGGCTTTAATGCCACTTATTAAAACATTTTTCTATTTTTTTTCAGGGAGGCATTAATTTTTTTGTTGTAAATTGATTCACTCAACAAATACTTATTGGATACTTGGAGTAGGCATTGATCAAAGCACTATGTGTTTTGCTGCTTGGAGTGAAAGTTCAAGTCAGGAGATGGATAGACAACTGACATTATTATTATATATGTCGTATTTATGTATAATATGTCTGAGCGTAATGCTGTTTTCATATTAGTGAAATACTATTTATGCTTTAAAAGGTGAAATATATTATATAGAGCAAGGAAAAATATAGAAAAATTGAGGTTTAAGGATAAAGAAATGAAAAAACAAAACAAAACTATAATACCAAACCATGGTGTTCTACATAAGATAAGCTTAGATAGCTTACTATATTGATCAATTTTTTTAAATACTTTAAAGTTAGTAAAATATTTGAATGATTTAAATTCAAATTCAATTATATTCAAATTATTGAGTTCAAAATTTAAATGGTGAATATTAAAACATAGATTAATTGTAAAACTCAATTTTACTTACTTTCTCTCCAGATGGACGGGGAATACCAACAAAAAGATGGTCAAGAAAATTGGCACTTCGACCTAAACCAAGTACATTGTATGGTAGCTGGAGAGCCAAGTGTGCAGACTGGCTGAGTTGTCCAGCTAGATTTATGAAAACAAGGCAAAAGCAAACAAGACACCTTTAGTAATGTTGTTTCCATAAAATATTAAAGTGATAAGATGTTAAAAATTCAAGTAATAGACCTTATTTTTAGGAATGAAATGTGAAAAGAATATTCAGCTAATTAATGTTAATGATTCATGTTTTACACAAAACAGCTTTGAGATATAATCCTAATAACTATAATAAACCTATAACCACTGCCTTATAAACCACCTTTATAAATACGAGGTCAGGGCTGAAGAGATGGTTTAGCAGTCAAGACGCTTGCTTGTGACACAATACCCATGTAAACCAGATGCACAAGGTAGTGCCTGCATGTGCAGTTCATTTTCAGTGGCTGAAGGTCCTAGCAACCCGTTCTGTCTATCTGCCCCCTCTCTCTTTGTCTCTCTCTCTCAAATAAATAAAGTAAATAAATAAAAAATTTAAAAAATAGTGGTCATACTAATACAACTTTAGGGATTTGTGAAAAACCACCGAAATGCACATAATTGAAGGGCAAATTTTCTAAAAAATTTTTATTTGTAAGCAGGGAAAAGGAGGGGAGAGAGTAAAGGAAAAAAATGGGTATACAAGGGCTTCTTGCCACTGCAAACAAACTCCAGATGCATGTGCCCCTTTATGCACATGGCTTTACATGGGCACTGGGGAATCAAATCTGGGTTGGCAGGCTTTGCAAACAAGTCTCTTTAACTACTGAGCCATCTCCCTAGCCCTAAATGGTGAATTTTATGGATCTATGAATTCTGTCAAAAGAGAGATGAGAGTAAGAGGCTAGGGAGGGTAATCACATGTTCTCTGGCTCCAACTGTACAGATCAAGGTAGCAGTTCAAATTTTATTTTATTATTTTATTTTATTTACTTTTTTTTTTGGGGGGGGGAGCACATAGATAGAATGGGAATGCCAGGGCCTCTGGCTACTGCAAACAAACTGCAGACACATGTTCTACCTTGTACATCTGACTTTTGTGGGTACTGGGGAATCGAACTTGGGTCTTTAGGCTTTGCAGGCAAACACCTTAACTGCTAAACCATATCATATTTTATTTACTTATTTTGAGAGAGAGGCAGACAGAACAAGGTAGCAGTTTGAATTGTAAATATTAAGTACTGTCATCAAATATTTAATGCCAATGTGTGGAAATTAGAAACTATGACACTGATTGATTAAATTGTTCAGCAGTTAATTATGTGATTGGCGTTAGTATTGAATTTGGGGAACAATCTGTTAAGTCACATGGCTTTCATTTATTCTGAAGTTCTGGCTCTTTCTGTATTTAGATAGCTTCTCTGACCTGAAGATTTTCTTTTGCAGGTTGGAGCCAACAATTTATTAAACAGCATGTAGAAAATAGTGATCAATAACAATAATCCTTCCTCCCAATGGAAGATTATACAGAATATGAGCTTTATTTTCTACCAATTTACTTTTCATCTTTATTCACAATATATTGACCTGCATCAAGTATGGTGTAGTAAAATTCTGAGTTGGGATACTGTGAGAGTCATCTCTAGACCAGTGGTCTAGATCACGAACACTAGGAGACATTTGGCTTGGGGAGTGCTATTAATGGACACTGCATCCTATACTAACTAAAACAATCTTACAGTAAAAAAAAAAAAAAAAAAATCCAGCTTTAAATGTCCATAGTAGTGACTTGAGAAATCCTGATATATTCTCTCCAACTTCATAAATCGCTAAGCATTCAGCTATGGTTTCCATCTTGTCTAGAGATTTTTCAGGGCTGTGGTGGAATCTGGGATCTTACACAAGCTAGGTAAGTGTTCTCGACTACTGAGATCCACCCCAAACCCTTTCTGTGGCTATTTGGGTCTCTGTCCCACCTCTACATTTGCTTATCAAAACAGTCTGCCAGCCGCTGCGCGTGGGCGGGCCGAGGGCTCGTCCTCGCTGGGCTGGGTGGCGGCTGCTCCCCAGGTCCGACTCGGTTCCGGGAGAGCCTCCGGGACCTGCGGTTGGGGCTCGGGCGACAGTTGGCCCAGAGTGGCGGCGTCTCGAGACTCGGCGGGTCGACAGCAGGCATCTCCCGGCGGCCGTTATTAAAAATTTTACTTCCAGATGTGGTTTGGTGGTAATGGGTGTGAGCAAGTTAGACATTCTGTACCGGAGACTTCTCCTCACAAAACTTTTTATCAGAGGATGGGGAAGACCAGAGCATCTTAAAAGACTCTTTGAATTCAGAAAGATGATTGGAAATCGAGAACGATGCCAGAATCTAGTTTCCAGTGATTATCCAGTACACATTGATAAGGCTGAAGAGCAGTCAGACTGTAAGATCCTAGATGGACACTTTGTTTCTCCCATGGCCCACTATGTGCCTGATATCATGCCGGTTGAGTCTGTTATTGCCAGGTTCCAGTTTATTGTGCCTAAGGAATGGAAGAGCAAATACAGGCCTGTATGTATTCATCTTGCCGGAACAGGAGACCATCATTACTGGAGGCGACGAACACTTATGGCCCGTCCTATGATTAAAGAGGCCCGAATGGCTTCTTTATTGTTAGAAAACCCTTATTATGGCTGCAGGAAACCCAAGGACCAAGTAAGGTCCAGCTTAAAAAATGTATCTGACCTTTTTGTGATGGGAGGAGCTCTTATTTTGGAATCTGCAGTTCTCTTGCACTGGTTGGAGAGGGAAGGTTATGGACCTCTAGGAATGACTGGGATATCCATGGGAGGACACATGGCCTCCTTAGCAGTGTCCAACTGGCCTAAGCCTATGCCATTGATCCCATGTCTATCCTGGTCAACAGCATCTGGAGTCTTCACTACGGGTGTGTTGAGTAAATCAATTAACTGGCGGGAGCTGGAAAAGCAGTATTATACACAGACGGTTTATGAAGAAGAAATTATTCATATGCTTGAATACTGTGGGACAGATTCTTTCAAAATGGGACAAGAGTTCGCGAAACATTGCCCTAGCAGTACAGACAAGTTAACAGACAAGCTAACTAACTTTAATATGGTTTCTAGAACTTTAAATCTCGATATGACAGACAAAGTTGTGTCCGCAAAGCATGCTGATTGCCATAATGGTAGTAAAGTACCTATTAATGCTACATCCAAAAGACTCTTGTTGCAAGATCCCTCTAAGATAGAGTGCTTGAATCAAACACTTTCAACCAGCAAAAGTCATTACACAAATTACAGCCCTCAGTCTTACCAGCTTCTCAGCAAAGAACAAAGAAGAAGCAATCTTCAGAAAGAATCTTTAGTATTTATGAAAGGAGTTATGGATGAATGTACTCATGTAGCAAATTTCTCAGTTCCAGTTGACCCAAGCCTCATCATTGTGGTGCAGGCCAAAGAAGATGCCTGCATTCCACGAACAGGAGTGCGGAGTCTACAGGAGATCTGGCCTGGCTGTGAAATCCGCTATCTAGAAGGGGGTCATATTAGTGCTTATCTTTTTAAACAAGGATTCTTCAGACAAGCCATCTATGATGCCTTTGAACGCTTCCTCCATAAATACGCTAACTAATTGGATCATTGCAATGTGTAACCAGTGCAGACAAAAGGAGTTTCTATCCTGTGTAAGGTGAAGAACAAGCAGACTGACAACATATCTCTGATTGCTACCAGATTAGTCTGTAATCCAGTGTTAACAGATCAGTCAATTATAAACCTTAAACACAATTTCAGTAACTTAAAAACAGTACTTGAATTACATAATCTTGGAGTATTTGTTACTGCTTTACAAATCTTATTTATCTGATATTTAGCCTGTTACTATTTATAAAAAAACTTTTTAATTATGAATAATTTATTTCAGAATAAATTTATTCATAGAAACTCACTTTTTAATGGAATTGCTGAAACAAAGATTATTATACATTATCTATACTGAATGCCCTTATCTGACATTTCTGTTATTAACTTGAAAAACCTGTGGCTTTCGTTTTTGGCGGTGTGATGAATTTATAATCTGGTTTTCAACTCTAATTAATTTCCTGCCATACAAATACATAAAATGTGGAAGAGTCATTGTTAGCTTTCAATTACTATTTTTATTTATTTATTTATTTATTTATTTATTTATTTATTTATTTATTTGAGGTAGGGTCTCACTCTGGCCCAGGCTGACCTGGAATTTACTCTGTGTTCTCAGGCTGGCCTCGAACTCATAGCGATCCTCCCACCTCTGCCTCCTGAGTGCTGGGATTAAAGGCCTGCACCACCACGCCTGGCAGCTTTCAATTATTTAAAAAAAAATTCTAGCTGGGTGTGGTAGCACACACCTTTAACCCCAACACTTGGAAGGCAGAGGTAGGAGGATTGCTATGAGTCCAAGGCACCATGAGACTACATAGTGAATTCCAGGTCAGCCTGGGCTAGAGTGAGACCCTACCTCGAAAAACCAAAAACATACAAAACAAAAATTCCATCTGCTTTATAGATAAATAATTAAAATGAATGTTTGAATACACAGATAATATTAACTAACCTGGGGTAGATTTTAAGTTTTTACTAAAGAGGTTGGGGGAAAGTGCCAGGACTGGGGTTGTAGCTCAGAAGAGTGCCTGTGTGGTCTCAAGGCCAATCTCCAGGACTGCAAAAAGAAAAGGGAAGGTTAAAAAGCCAAGCATAGTTCCCCTACTTAAGAGTTCCACATTTTGAAACATGGAAATAATGGAAGACATTTACATTAATTGGTGAATTCTGTGTTTAGCATTCCTTGCATACCTGCTGTTCAGTTTGGTAAATATCTGACTTACCAGCTTTGGCTTTTTAATTTTAGAAATTAACAAATTAACAGCCATGAGTGAAACCCTGTATAAAAAAAAAAAAAAAAAAAAAAAAAAAGGAGCTGGGGTGGTGACACACGCCTTTAATTCCAGCACTTGGGAGGCAGAGGTAGGAGGATTGCGGTGTGTTCAAGGCCACCCTGAGACTACATAGTGAATTCCAGGTCAGCCTCTTCCAGAGTGAGACCCTACCTTGAAAAACCAAAAAAAAAAAGGGGGGGAGTGGGGGAAGAAAAGAATGAAATAACCTCAAATGGAAATAATTTCTATTTATTTATTTATTTATTTATTTATTTATTTATTTATTATTTATTTTTGGAGAGAGACAGAGAGTGAGGGAGCGGAAGACAGAGAATGGGCACGCCAGCAGCCTCTCAGCAGCCGCTGTGAGTGAATTCCAGATGTGTGTGCCCCCTTGTGGTCAAGTTCAGCATTGCACCCTTGTGTCACTTTGCATCTGGCTAAACGTGAGACCTGGAGAATGGAACTGCTGGAGATTGGAACCAGCGTTCTTAGGCTTAGTGGGCAGGTGCCTTAACCGCTAAGCCATCTCTTTAGCCCGGAAATATTTTCTGCTATGTAAACTATTTTTACATAAAGGTTGAAAGTTTTATATACTATTCACTTTTTAAATAAGGGTTAAATGGCTAGATTTGGTGCTAATATTAAACTTCTCTGAAGCTAAACTGTTGAAAGGGTAGAAAAAAATTTTTTGTTCTCTGTGAAGGATTGTGAGGAAGTGTTTTGTAATCTATATTGTACTTGACTACTTGAATGCTATAATAAAGACATGTGAATTATGACATGCCCTTGGCAGCCTTTTTAAAGATATTTTCACTCTATTGCCTCCATCATTGAAATTGTTTAAAAATTACTACTGTGAAGTAATTGATAGCAAACTAGTAACCTCTTTGATGTGATAAGCCAACATGGTACTATAGTACCATTAAAGCTATACAATTTTATACATTCAGACCAGAATCTTTGTTTTTGACTGACAGCACAGAAATGCCCCCTAAACCGGGTGGCCCATGCCTTTAATCCCAGCACTCAGGAGGCAGAGGTAGGAGGATTGTAGTGAGTTTGAGGCCACCCTGGGACTACATAGTGAATTCCAAGGCAGCCAAAGCTACAGCAAAACCCTACCTGGGCGGGGGGAGCCCCCTAAAATGAACTAAAACAGCAAGGCTTGGTGGCATATGCCTTTAATCCCAACACTTGGGAGGCATAGGTAGGAAGATTGATGTGAGTTCAAAGCAAGCCTGAGACTACATAGTGAATTCAGCCTGAGCTAGACCAAGGCCCTACTTGGAAAAAAAAAGGTCTAAAACTTATTGTCAACTGGGTTACAATGGTTTTTTTTTTTTGAGGTAGGGTCTCACTCTGGCTCAGGCTGACCTGGAATTCACTATGTAGTCTCAGGGTGGCCTCAAACTCTCGGCGATCCTCCTACCCCGAGTGCTGGGATTAAAGGCATGCGCCACCATGCCCGGCTACAGTGGGTTTTTTTTAAAAAAAAATCATATATATACATACACACACACTCACACATATATATAGTGAAGTGATATTATTGAATGGTTTTTCAACAAGTTTCTTATTAGGCAATAACATACTATGGTGTGTGATTTTCTATTGGTAAAAATAATGAATTTTGCCGGGCGTGGTGGCTCACGCCTTTAATCCCAGCACTCGGGAGGCAGAGGTAGGAAGATCACCATAAGTTCGAAGCCACCCTGAGAATACAGAGTGGATTCCATGTCAGCCTGAGTTAGAGTGAGGTAGGTAGGGTCTTACTGTAACCCAGGCTGACCTGATATTCACTATGTAGTCTTCAGGGCTGCCTCAACTCAAAAGCGATTCTCCTACCTCTGCTTCCTGAGTGCTGGGATTAAAGGTGTGTGCCACCATGCCTGGCTCCAAGTTGTTTTGTGTGCTGCACATAAATGTTTTGGTTTGGAAAGTCTTTAAATTGGGTGTGCATTCCAGCTCTGCCACTGAACTCTTATATGAGACTCCTCCTCAGTTCTGATGACATCTAAGTTTGAGACCTCTGATATAGGTGTGTCTGTGGTTAGAAAAAGTCTCTGAATTTCATGATTCACTAATACTGTAATTACCATTAAATCATTTCGGCAAATGTGAAAAAAAAGTCTGCCAGGAAATTTATAGCACTGAAAATAGAAAGATGAATTAAGAAAAAGAAAGATTTGAAAGTTGATGATCTTATATTTCAAGAGTCACAATCAGATAGTCCTAGGTTCATTTCCTCTAGTTGTTTGATAGCTTTAATAAAGAGCTGATTCAGTAAGTCTGAGTTTGAGTAATAGAACAAGCTCCATCAATGATAGTGTGGATACTTTTCTTTTCTAAAAAGGTCATTTCCTCAACTAGGAAGATCTTGTCTTCTAGCTATCCGTAGTCCACTTAGAATGTTCACATAAGATGTAAGATGCCAAAAGGTGGGGGTTATCTGTTGAAACATTTTTCATAGTGCATGCTGGCCCAGTTGATTCAAGTGTTTCTTCCTTCATAACAACAAGGATAAGACCCAGATATTCTATTTCTCCACCCATCAGTACACATTAAATTTCATTTTAAAATACATTTATATTCCTTTATACAAGTTATGTGCGTATACATGCATACTTTTCACAGCCCTCAGACAAGAAATAAAAGAACTATACTATGAGAATAAATGTTTAGAAAACTAGACACTATATTGTACAAAAGTATCTCTATTACTTAGCTAAGTTAATAAATTCACTAAATACCTATAGCAGAAGTTTAAATGAAAATATATACTGAAGGAATATGCTAAGATTATAAATTCATCTCGTTTTAAAAGGCCTCTTGTGCTGGAGTCAGTAAGTGCTTGCTTGCCTAGCAAGCATGAGGTCTTGTGTTTGAGTCTCAGAACTCATGATTAAAAACAAAGCCAGGTGTGGTGACACATGCTTAAATCTAGTGCCAGAAAGGCAGAAAATGCAGATTGCTGGGGCTGTCTGGTCAGTCAGTCTACTTGATGAGTTCAAAGCCAATGAGAAACTTTTCTCAGATCTCAGGAAAGGTGGATAATAGCTGAGAAATGACACTTAAGGTTGTCATCTGAGTTCCACATGCATGCACATATGTGCATACAATAATATGCACACACAAAGTACCTCTGAGAATAGTAAAGAACTAATAATCACATACTTTCAAACTTCAAGACAGTATGTTTTTAATTGGTTTTCATAGCAGTTGGTGAGTGAGAGTGAATATGGCTGGATTGGTACAAGAGTGGTTCACAAGATTTAGTTATTTTATTTTATTTTATTTTGGAAAGACACACACACACACACACACATACACACACACACACACACACACACAGAGAGAGAGAGAGAGAGAGAGAGAGAAAGAGAGAAAGACAGAGATGGGCGCACCAGCAGTGTCTCAGCTGCTGCGAATGAAATCCAGATGCATGCGCCCCTTTGTGGTCAAGTGTGGCATTGCGCCCTTGTATCACTTTGCATCTGGCTAAACGTGGGACCTGAAGATTAGAACCAGCGTTCTTAGGCTTAGGAGGCAGGCGCCTTAACCCCTAAGCCATCTCTCCAGCCCCACAAGATTTAGTTATAACAAGTGGGCTGTGAAAATCCATGGTGAAAGAAACTTAGAAATATGTGAGACTAGAAGGTACCTCCATGTGAGCTGGTGCATTAGAGTCAAAAATAAGAAAAAAATAAACTTGATTCTAAACAGGGACACAGCTTTGGACATCCACAAAGAGAGTGAAAGGATATCTGAGAAAAGCAGAGATAACATTGGATGACACAGAAGCAGGGAAGACTCAGGTTCAGTCCTGTGGCATCCTGGCAGGGGGAGGGGAAATGAGCTAAGCAGATACTGCTATCAAAGTAATTGGTTTGCTTCTTGCAAGTGGCACTGGAGAATGGAGTCTTCAGGAGTAGGTTACTCACTGAGAAGAAATTCACCCTCAAAAATCCCGAAAAGACATCCAAACCAACAGCTGCACAAATCGCAAGACAAAACATCAAGAAACATAAAAGAGCAAGGCGGTATGATGCCTACAAAAGATCCCAATTCCTCAAGTACTGAGCTCAAATATACAGAATAGGTAAGATGGTAGATAAAGACTTCAAAAGTTTCCTGGTAAAAATGCTCAGTGACCTGACAGGAGAAAGTGCATGAGAAAATCAGCACTCTGGATGAAAATGCAACATGGAAAAAAAAATTCGTCACAGAAAAAGTGAAGTATGGTGACACATGCCTTTTCATCTCAGCACTTAGGAAGCAGAGATAGGAGGGTCAGTGTGAGTTTGAGGCCAACCTGGGACTATTAAGAGTGAGTACCTGGTCAGCCTTGGCTAGAGTGAGACCCTGTCTTAAAAATAAACAAACAAAAAAGTTCAGCAGGGAAATTGAGACTTTGAAAAAAAAAGAACAACTCCATAAATCAAATGAAAAGCACAGTAGAAAACAGACTTGACCAAGCAGAAGAAAGGGTAACAGGGATGGAAGACAGGCTGATAAAAGACTTCATTTGAACATCAATAAGGAATAAAGTTAGAAACAAAACTAAACAAAAAACTCAAACAAAAACAAGAATAGCAAAAAAGCATGACCACACCGTCCAGGAACTTTGGGATATGATCAAGAGACCACACATCCAGCTCTTGGAAAGCTGAGGTAGGAGATCCCTATGAGTTCTCAGCCAGCCTGGGGCTGTAGAGTGAGTTCCAGCTCAGCCTGGGCTAGAGTGAGACCCTGCCTTGAAAAAGTAAATAAAAAACCAAACTTAAGAATCCATGAAATAGGGGCTGGAGAGATGGCTTAGTGGTTAAGGCGCTTGCCTGCAAAGCCAAAGGACCCAGGTTTGACTCCCCACGTAAGCCAGGACCCATGGAAGCCAGATGCACAAGGGGGCGCACATATCTGGAGTTCTTTTGCAGTGGCTGGAGGCCCTGGTGTGCCCATTCTCTCTCTCTCTCTACCTGCCTATCTCTGTATCTCTTTCAAATAAATAAATAAAATATTAAAAAAGAATCCATGAAATAGAAGGATCTGAGATTAAGAACATTAAAGATGTAGAGTATTAATTCAGAAAATTCATCAACTCTAGAGAAAGAGACATTCTAACACAAGAAAATGTAGAACCCCAACTAGACATGGCCAGAGAAAAACCTCTCCATGATGTTTTAAGTCAAATATAAAGCAAAGGAAAAATATTGAATGCTACCAGGGAAAATACCAACTGTACCTACAAAGACAGAAACATCCCAGGATTAGGTCTCATTAGCAAGCCTAAAAACCATGGAACACATTTCAAGTGGTTAGAGTAAGTAACTGCCATCCAAGATTGTTATATGCAGCAAAGCTATCTTTTAAAATTGAGAGAGAAATAAGGACATTTCAAGACAAGCACAAATTAAAGTAGTTCATGATCACCAACACATCACTGTACAAGAGACTTAAAGAATACTATGCATGTGAGGAAACAAGTCAGTCTCAAATTTGACATCACAAGAAAAAAAATGTAAGAGGAAATGATGAACAAAGGAAAGTTATGACAGAATCCCTCATTCTCAATACAGTAAAGCAGTGAAGCTCCACTAGTAATAAGGAAGAGAATAAACCTAACCAGCCAGAAAAGCAACAGATGAAATTATAGGAATTGCTAAATATTTCTTAATTATAACCTTAAATATAAAAGGTTAAACTCATCAAAAAAAAAAAAAACAAAAAAAACAAAACAAAAACACAGACTGGCTGAATGGACTAAGAAACTTAGATCCACCTATCTGTTGTCTAGGAAAAAATTACAACTTACTACTGATTAAAACACCCAAAAATGAGAGTCAAAGGACAGAAACTGTCAAGGGAATGGAAGGTGAAAATAAGCTGTTATTTGTTATCTAATAAAGTAGATCTCAAAGTAAAATTAAGGGGAGTACAAGATAAAGTTTTATTGACATTTGGTGGCATTTATTTTTAGTTTAGGGAGTGTGATTTTTTTTTTCAGGCTTTAGAAGTGCTAAGGCTTAGAAATGAACAGGTAGAAATTAGAAAATAAAACAGGATCTGGGGTTTGGAGATGTGTGGCATGTGTAATGGGAGCAGAAACAAGATGGTAGTAACTCAAGGTTCCATTATGGAAGTCCTTAGTTCTCATTGAGTAGGAAGCCAAAGGATATGAACACAGCTTTGCTTTAGAAAGGTTAATTTCTAAAACTAAATTTCCAAGAGATTTCAACCTTTTGGATGCTAATCCCTGTTATTATTGGGAATTAAATTGACAGTTTTACAAGGAACCATGGTAGAGATTATAGGAAGATTAGAAAAATGCTGATCCATTCAAGTCTGCCCATTTTAAATTTTTTTAGTTTTTAATTTATTTGCAAGCACAGCTAGAGAGGAGAGAGAGAGAGAGGGAGAGAATGGGCATGTGAGGGCCTCTAGCCACTGCAAACAACTCCAGATGGTGCCACTTTGTGCAAATGGCTTTACGTGGGTACTGGGAAATTGAACCCGGGTCATTAGACTTTGCAGGTAAGCACCTTACCTGCTGAGCCATCTCTCCAGTCCATGAGTTATTCTTTTTAAAGGTAAAGTAGGGGAGTGTATAACCTCTGATTCTGTTGTTTTCAATAGTCTGGAAAGTGAAGACTCATAATGGATAAAGTATAAATAAAGGAACTAAAAAGAATTTGATTCAGGGTGGAGCTAGACTCAAAACACAAATATTTATGAATAGGATGTTTACCAATATAAAATTTATGATTTTTTTATTTTTGAGTAAGAGACAGAGAAAGAGGGAGAGAGAGAGAGGGAGGGGGGCATGCGGGGGCATGCCAAGGCCTTTTGCCACTATGAACAAACTCCAGATGCATGCGCCCCCTTGTGATGCATGTACGACACTGCTTCTGGGTACATGGAACCTGGAGATTTGAACATGCATTCTTAGGCTTTGCAGGCAAGAACCTTAACCGTTAAGCCATTTTCCAGTCCTCAGTAACTTTTTCAAAAATTTTATTTCACAGAGAGACAGATGCACACAGAGAGATTTGACATGCCAAGGCCTCAGCCACTGTAATTGAACTCCAGATGCTTTGCGCTTGCCTCACCCTTGTGTGTCTGGTTCACGTGAGATCTGGAGAGTTGAACATGGTCCTTAGGCTTTACAGGCAAGTGCTAAACCATTAAGCCATCTCTCCAGCCTGTCAGTAACTTAAAAATTTTTTTTTCAATTCTTTATTTGCAAGCAGAGACAGAGACAAAGAGAGAACATTCATGCAAGGGCCTCCAGCCCCTGCAAATGAACGATGCATGCACCACTCTGTGCATCTGGCTCCATATGAGCACTGGGGAATCAAACCCCAGTTATTAGGCTTTGCAGACAAGCCCCTTAACCACTGAGCCATCTCCTTAGCCCTAAGCCAGTAACTTTTAAAAACTTACTGGCTATGTAATATGATATTTATTTGTTTGCATGTGTATAGCATAGGTGGTGTGATGTTCTTTCTTGTGTATATACAGATACATGTGCCCCGTGAGGCACATGCAGAAGCCAGAGGATAATTTTGGGTCCTGAGACTTGCTGTTTTCATGAGCACCAGTGATTCTCTGGTCTCCACTCCCCATGGAACTGGGGTTACAGACTTGCATGGCCATGCAGAGCTGTTTATATGGCTGCTAGGGAAATCAAACTCAGGTAGCTCTCAGGCTCTGTGGTAGTTTGAATAGATGGCCCCCCAATATATTCAGTGTTTTATTAGTTTGTAGTTTGGATCTGCAGCCACCTGGCTGGAGGCAGTGTCTCTGGGTAGATCTTAAGGTATGGTGGTGGGTTTAGGATTTCAATTTAAAGATATGCAAAGTGTGCCTAGCTGGAATTCCTGAAGTGTGTTGTGCTGTGTGGCTTTTGGCTTGTGGCTTTTGCTCTCTGTGTTTGGTCCTGTGAAAGCAGGTCAGCTTCTTTTGCCATTATGGAATTTCCCCTGGATCTGTAAGCTTCAATAAATATCCCTTTCTCCATAACTGTGCCTAGTCTGGAAGTTCATCTCAGCAAATCTAAAGCTGTCTGCTACAGGGCCCTTTAGGCCCTCATGCTTGTGGAGGAACAACTTTTACCCACTGAGCCCTCTCTCCAGCTGGATACATTTTTTTGGTTTATTTGAGGTTAGATTTTACTCTAGCCCAGGCTGACCTGGAATTCACCATGTTATTTCAGGGTGGCCTTGAACTCACAGGGATCCTCTTACTTTCACCACTTCTGGTTCACTGTTATATGTGCATTAATACTCCTCTCCAATAGAAATTTACTGTTGTATTGTTTTATTATAACAAAAAAGCAAAATAAGTACAAGACTGGCTAGAATATTTATTGCATCTCTGTATGAAACAGAAAATCAGGACTGGGCTGAGGAGATGGCTCAGTGGATAAAGCACTCACTACTCAAGCTAGAATATCCAAGTTTAATCCCCACACCCCATGTAAAAAGCTGAAAGTTGTGGTGGGCTTTTGTAATCTTAGCACAATGATGGTGAGATGGGAGGCCAACATGAAGAATTTCCTTAAAGCTTGTACAGTGATGAACAGAGAATTAGAATCCAGAATGAAAAACCTTGTCTTAAATGAAGTAGGTAGTCGAGGACTGACCTAAAAGTTGTTTCCACATGTGTTGTGACACATGCATGCCTGCCATCTCACATTCATAAAAATAAAACGCATGCAAACAAATTAAAAAAAGATAGATATCAATGCTATCTATATGACCAGGCATAGAAAAATACATATAACTGTATATAACGTATCAATATATGAAAAATGTGAGCTTTCAAATATTGAGGTATTTCTATGACAATTAAGGAGTTTATTATTTTAAACCATACGCACATTCTTGAGATAATTGCCTCTTTGATAGTGTTAAAAAGTAGGTGGATTTAACTTGTTACATTTTACATAAGAATTTCATTGATAATTCACTAATAAGCCAAAATTTTAATGTGAAGTGTTTTGGTTTGCCTGAGTTTATTAGTTTTGTGACATAAAATGAGTACCTTCATCTGGTTAGGGTGTGTCTAGGAACATCTTACCTAGCAGTGAGATTATCTGAATTTTAAAAAATCCTTTATTTTAAGATATTTATTTATTTATTTGTGAAAGAGAGAGAGGAAGAGGCAGATAGAGAAAAAGAGAGAATGGGCACACTAGGGCCTCTAGCTACTGCAAACGAACCCCAGATGTGTGTGCCCTCTTGTGCATCTGGTTTACATGGGTCATGGGGAATCGAACCGGGGTCCTTATGCTTTGCAAGCAAATGTCTTAACTGCTAAGCCATTTCACAGCCCTATTATCTGAATCTTTAAGAAAAGTTAAAGACAGATGATAAAACTAGCTCATCCTTGAATATTTTTATATGAAATATGATATGCATGTTTTAAAAATTAAAGCTTCTTTGATAATGTATTAGATATTTGATTCTTATTGTGTACATCAAAACTTCTTTAAATATTTAAAATATTAATTGTTTTGTTTTACAGAATGTTTCTGGACTAAAACAGTAATTTGTCTTATTTTGATTTATCTAAGGGCATTACATATTATGAGATTGGCCATTAACAAGTTTTTTTTTTTATAATTTTTTTTGAGAAAGAGGGAGAGAGGGAAGGAGGAAAGGGAGAGGGAGAGAGAGAGAGAGAGAGAATATGAATGAGAATGAATTGGTATGCCAGGGCCTCTAGCCATTGTAATCAAACTCCAGACATGTGCTGCACCTTGTGTGCATGTGTGTCCTTGCATGCTTGTGTTACCTTGTGTGTCTGGCTTACTTGGGACCTGGAGAGTCGAACATGGGTTCTAAGCCTTTGTAGGTGAGCACCTTAACCGTTAAGCTACCTCTCCTGCCTCCTTTATTCTTTTTTAAAAAATCTAAATAGTTGAGGAATGATAGCAAGTCTGCTTTTACTTATCAATGGGCCAATGGGCAAGATTCATGAGTCTCACAGGAGTATGAAGGACAGGATTTGTTTCCTTACATAGGCAGTTGGATATACTGTAATTCAGATCTACTCTCAGTCATTGGTCACAGACAGACAACTTTGTCAGTCTTATTTCCATTTTGTATTGATTGAATTTTCCTTTATTATTTATTTCAATATACAACTAGATTTTTAGTAGTCATATACCAAACCCCCTATGTTTTCTGATTCTTATTCTATATATGAAAACCTAGGTTGTAGTATTAATTTCAACTTTCCCCAAAATACCTTAATTTATAAAATTTACCATTTCATTCATTCAGTAAGACAATTCAAGTAATCTCTCAAGCTCTCTGTTATTTCAAATGAAATGTAAGGATAATAGATTGAGTTCAGCACAAAAATGATTAATGAAGAAGTAAATGTTACTTTTTATCATGAAGATCCCTAATTGGTTAATATAAGTCTATATAAAGACTATAATAAAAATGAAAATTTTATTAAGGAACATCAAAACTTAATTTTTGATACTAGATTACTTTTCCAGTATATTGAATAATAGGCTTCTACATATTATAGATCTCATATTCAGCCTTACCTGAGCCATTTTTCAGATATCCATTTGCATCTACAGTTGTATACATGATATAAGGTCCTGGCTGATTCACTCCAAAGGGCTATAGTAAGAAAGGAAATAGTTAGCCTTGGAAAATAAGTAAATGACTTGAAAATACAAGAAAATCTATTATCAATAAAGGAAAAACTCTTATATATATCTTATATAACTGACAGTTACTTAGAGAACATTTCCATAAATAGATAAGACTTCAAATTAAAACCTGATTAATGAACATTCTTAACACCTTATATGACTTGACAGTTGCAGTTACGTAGTTCAATTTAAAAAAAAATTTAATTTATTTATTTGAGAGAGAGAGAGAGAGCAAGAAAGAGGCACAGAGAGGCAGAGTGAAAGAGAATGGGCGCACCAGTGCATCCAGCCACTGCAAATGAACTCCAGATGCATGTGCTACCTTGTGCATCTGGCTTATGTGGGTCCTGGGGAATCAAACCTGGGTCCTTTGGCTCTACAGGTAAGTGTCTTAACCGCTAAGCCATCTCTCCAGCCCTAGTTCAAAATTTTAATTATAGATTTTCTTTTGCATGTGTGTGTGAATGCATGTTTGTCTGTGGATGTATATGCATGTGTATGCATGTGTGTGAAGGCTAGAGGTTCAGGTTGGGTGTTTTCATTATTCACCCTCCATTTTTTGTTGTTGTTTTTTGGAGGTAGGATCTCACTCTAGCCCAGGCTGACCTGGATTTCACTCTGTAGTCCCAGGCTGGCCTTGAACTCACAGTGATCCTCCTACATCTGCCTCCTGAGTGCTGGGATTATAGGTGTGCACCATCATGCCTGGCTCCATTTTGTTTGTGAGACAAGGTTAATCACTGAACCTGAAGCTCAATGATTTAGCTAGACTATCTAGCCAGCAAGCTCCAAGGATATTCCTGTCTCAGCCTCCCTAGTGCTGAGATTATAGGAGTACACCAGTGTGTCTGAGATTTACTTGGGTGCTGGGGATCCAAACTCAGATCCTCAGGCTTACGTAGCAAACATTTTGTCAACTAAACCATCTTCCTGGCCCTACTGAGGATTTTAAAGATCTAATAATATTATTATTTTAAAAAATATTTTATTTATTTATTTATTTGACAGAAAGGGGGGAGAGAGAGAGAGAGAGAGAGAGAGAGAGAGAGAGAGAGAGAGAAAATGGACACACTAGGGCCTCCAGCCATTGCAAATGAACCCCAGATGCGTGCCCCCCCTTGTGCATCTGGCTATTGTAGGTCCTGGGGAATCAAACCTGGGTCCTTTGTAGTCAAATGCCTTAACTGCTAAGCCATCCATCCAGCCCAAGGCTCATTGTTTTATTTTTCAGTTTGTTTGAGGCAGTCTCACCCTAGCCATGGCTGGCCCTGAACTCACAGTGATTCTCATACCTCAGCCTCTCTAGTTCTGAGAATAAAGGCATGTGGCACTATGTCTGGTGTTGCAGTTACTTTTCATTGCTGGGACAAACACCCAGCCAGAAGCAGCTTATGGGAGAAAAGGGTTTATTTCAGGCTTATAGAATGCAAGGGAAGTTCCATCATGGTGGAAAAAGCTAGGTCACTTCCATAGATCCATAGTAGAAAGACACTACCAATAGCCAGCAAATACAAAAAGCCAGAGCTCAAACGGTCTTTACATACCTTAGGGCTGGACTACAAGATCTGCCCCTAAGTGATACCTCCTTCAGCAGGATGCTGGAGACTTAAGTAGGAAGATTAATAAAAAATGCCTGAAGGGCTGGAGAGATAGCTTAGTGGTTAAGCACTTGCCTGTGAAGCCGAAGGACCCCAGTTCAAGGCTTGATTCCCCAGTACCCATGTTAGCCAGATGCATAAGGTAGTGCATGCATCTGGAGTTCATTTGCAGTGGCAGGAGGCCCTGGTGTGCCCATTTTCTCTCTCTCTCTCTGTCTCTTTTTTTCTCTCTCCGTGTCTTTCAAATAAACAAAACAAATAAATAAAAAAAAAAACAAAAAAATACCTCAAGCTATGGGGAATATACATTCACATTCAAACTACTACACTTGGCTACGTTTCACTATTTTATTTTATTTTATTATTTTATTTTATTTATGGGGAGGGGAGGGAGGAAGAGAATGGGTGTGCCAGGACCTCCATCCATTACAAACTTCAGACACATGCACTACTTTGTGCATCTGGCTTATGTGGGTCCTGGGGAATCAAACCTGGGTCCTTTAGCTTTGCAGGCAAGCATCTTAACTGCTAAGCCATCTCTCCAGCCCAAGTTTCACTATTTTAAACAATGTTTTCTCTGGTATTTTGGTTTCACTTAAGAAAACTACAATACTTCTGAAGCTGGAGATGTAGCTCATGGTAGAGAGAGTACTGTAGATACCTTGTTTGATCTCTAACACTGAAAAATATAAAACAAAAAACTCCCATCAAACTCAAAATCTGGCAACTTTTTTATTATGATGTTTTTGTTGAAATAGCATTGTTGTTTCCTTCAGGGATAGATTGAATATACTTTACATTTTTCTACTAATAGACTAAAATAAAGTCTAGTTATAATAATTATAATCAAATGAAAATATTAACATTTATTTATAATGCATTTAATACCTTCCACATTTAGAGAACATATTGCTTTTCAGTTTTTTACGGAGAGATTGACAAGAGCCAATTCATAATAATAAATTTTATCTCAGTCATGGAATTGTCTTTAAAACTTTGACTAAAATGATACATTTCTTCTCTGTAGAAATCTACTCTAAACCATGGATTGCAGTGGCCCTCCTATGAAGAGATGACAAAATGTTTAAGAAATGCTCTAAACCTTTCTGAATACTTTAAATAGAAATTAAATTCTACTGACATTCCTAGGAAAACTGTCTTTCAAAAATGAAGGAGAAAGTAACACAGTGCCAAATTAAAAACATAATAAGTTACTAGTATTCTTGGCTTATAGAAAGTACTGAAGGAGGGCTGGAGGGATGGCTTAGCAGTTAAGGCATTTGCCTGCAAAGCCAAAGGACCCAGGTTTGATTCCCTAGGACCCACGTTAGCCAGATGCACAAGGGGGTGCACGTGTCTAGAATTTGTTTGCAGTGGCTGGAGGCCCTGGCATGCCCAATCTCTCTCTCTGTCTTCCCCTCCCTCTTTCTGTGCCAAATCAATCAACAAGTAAAAATAAAGTATCTTTTAAAAAAGAAAGTACTCAAAGAAATTTTCTGGCTGAACTCAAAGGGCAACAGAATACAACTCAAATCCAAGCAAAGTACTGGTAAAGGAAACTGGGTAAATATAGTGAACAATATGAATGTGTCTTTGTTGCTCCTTCCTCCTGTCATTTAAGACTATTATATAAAGCAGTAATTTTAAACCTAAGTTGTTGGGCTCATAATGCTTCAAGATATATGCTAATCTCAGCATAAGGGGTCGGGAGTAAACTAAGGTACCATGGAGCAAAGGTTTTGTATATGATGGAAAATAATATGAACTAGTCTGCTTTTCAGTTAAAATTTTAATCATAAGTTCGAGAGCAACTACCAAGAAAATAAGAAATAGTGAAAAAGCGAAAAAATTTAAATTTACATCTTAAGAAAATATTCTAATGTCAAAAAGCACTAATGGTAGAAGAGGAACAATAAAGCATTCCATACAGAAAACCAAAAGAAATGTTTCTTAACATTTTCTGTAATCATAACTATTTTTACTCAAATTCTGCCTTATCAGTAATTTTATTAAATGCAAATGGATTAAATGCTATCAAAAAGGCAGATAACCAACTATAAACTGTTTATAAAATGCTACAGTTTGAATTTAAAGACAAGAAAAGCATGAAAGGAAAGCACAGAAAGATGTGCCATGCAAATATAAAATCAGAACTGGTGTCATTGTACTGATACCAGATAAAAATGGAATTTAAGATACAAATCTTATTAGAACAAAAGGAACATGATAAATGGGGTAATCATCAAGAAGTCTTAGAAATTATAAACATATAGCCACTTTACAACAGAGCCTGAAAAGGTGCATTAGTGATTGGAAAAATAGGCATTTCAACAATAAATAAATGGAGACATTTCATACTTCACTTTCAGAATGAGTTCAACAATTTTCTTCAGAAGACAGCCTGAGCTGACTAAGAGAGTAATAATACAAGGCCTGTGAGCTCCTTCTATATATTTCACATCCTGAGAATAATTTAGGTGTTTGCTTCTAAATCCAAATATAGGAACAGTCAGCAGAGTCAAGCATTCTGGGTCAAAATTTCTTCACATGCACATATTGTGTGACCTCAAATTATTTTTGCTTCTCTGAGTTTCAGTTTCCTCATCTTAAATTAGGGATATTCATAGTACTTTTATCATAGGACTGTAGTGAAAACTGGGTAAATACATTTGAAGTACAGTAGTCCCACCTTAATCCTTGAGAGAGACTGTTCAAGATCTCCAACAGATGCCTAAAGCCACAAATGGTACTATTTCATGGATATGGTTTTTTATATTTTCTATAAATATATATATTATATCTATATTTTATATATTTCTATGTTTTATATAGGTACATATTATATATATATGATGAACTTTAATTTGTAAATGAGATATAGTAAGATACAATAATAAAACAGAGCAACTGTAGCAGTATGCTGCCATCAAAGTTATGTGAGTGATGGGGAGATGGCTCACTGGGTAAAGTGCTTCTCTGCAAGCATCATGACCCAAGTTTGGATTCTCAGCATGTACATAAATGCTGGGCATGAAACATACACCTGTAATCACAGAGCTGGAAGGTAGAGTAGGGAATCTCTGAGACTTATTGGCTAGCTAGTTTCACCCAATCTTTGAGCTCCATGTTCAGTATAAGACTCTATCACATAAAATAAGGTGGAAAGGCTGGAGAGATGGCTTAGTGGTTAAGATGCTTAACTGAGAAGCCTAAGGATCCAGGTTCAATTCCCTAGTACCCATGTAAGCCAGATGCATATGGTGGCCCATGTGTCTGGAGTCTGTAGTGGCTAGAGGCCCTGGTATGCCACTTCTATCTTGCTATCTGCCTTTCTCTCTCTCTCTCTCAAATAAATAAATAAGTAAATAAATACGTACATACATAAATAAAAGAATTTCTAAAAAAAGATAGGTGGAAAGCAATTGAGACACTTTATATGAACTTCTAGCCTCCACACACATGCATACACACATGTACATACATGCATATGCACATGTATATACATGTACCCAAACCCATAAACACTTTATTTTTATTTTTTGCTCCGTGTACTGTGTTTGGCTTTCCATGTGCCCTATGGTGTTTCACATAGTACACAAGTTAGCCTCTTCTTTCACATCTTATTCTATTGCCTCCTTTGTATTTTATGAATGTAGGTCTCACTGGGCACCTTCCAGAAGAGCCCAGTTTTATCATAATCACCTACTTTCTTTAGATTGGCATCCTTTTCCTTCCTCAGTTCCTTTAATTGTGCTAGAAATATGGCAGCAACTTCAACTTGGCAGATGCAGTTTCTCCATTAATCTATTTTTAGTCTAAACTGATTATCGAATCTATATAAACACCCCTTACTTGTAGTAAATGCTTTGGCATCAGTAAAGGATGTACTGATGCATCAGCTAGAGCTTCATTTCAGGACTAACACATTTATTTCCTGGATCATCCCAAGTGCTGGCTGAAAACTCACAGCTGAATCCTACTTGGAAACTCTTCTAAGCTAAAGGGGAGCTGTCTGAGTTTACTGTCTGATGCATGGGTACAAAGACCTTGCCCTTCTGCATCAATTGGGGCCAACTTGTAAGAAGCAATTTAGATTCAGGTCTGTATGGACTATAAACTAACTTCTTCCTTCCTTCTAGTCCTGCTTCCTCACTACTTCTGAGGTACTATTCCCAAGCCGACTTTGCATCAAATCTGGGTCAGGAAGTATTAACTGTAGGAAGTTTTCCAATAATAAAGTATTGTTAATGCAGTACTTTAATGGCATAGGAAGAATTAAAAACCCTAGCTTTGTGTTAAAATTATCTCTGAGACTCAGTTTTCTGATGGGTGATTAAAAAAAATTCAATAAAGGTTATAGAGGTCTAAACATGTTCTTGACTACAAACACATTTTTTAACATGTTTATGTTACAGACTATTGCAGAAAGTAAGCCTGATTAATTTCACATTTTGTAATATAACTAGTATAACCCATCAGGCAGAAATCCAATATTAACACTATAAAGAAGTCACTAATTTTCTAGCATGTACTTAATTTTGAGCTTTGTACTAGGAATATAAAAATGAGTGTGGTGATTTGAATGTAAAATGTGTCCATGGCATCATGTGTTTGTGATTAAGCCTCATACTTCCATCTCTAGGTGGTGGAGCCTTTGGAGGTGAAGCCTAACTGTAGGAGTGTCACTGGGGGCCTTGGGCTTTTGTAGTTCAGCCCACTTGCCAGTGCTATCTAGCTTACTCTTGCTGCTTTCCCCTGGCTGATGTGAGAAGATGTGATGCCCAGCTGCTGTCATACTTTCCCAGCTATGATGAAACTTCTCAAAACCATAGCCAAAATAAACCCTTTCCTCCCAATAAGCTGCTTCTGGACAGGTGTTTTTTTCCAAGTAACAGAAGCCTCAATGAATCAAAAGGCTGTAATCTACATCAGAGAGGCATCTACAAGTATGATCAAATATTATAAATGACATAATATCTAGAAGTAATAAGAAATCAGAAAATACTTCATAAAAGGGGGTCATCCTTATAGTGGTAATTTTTAAGGAAAGGTACTGAATTCCTGCAATTTTCTTAAATAACAAAGGATACGTTAATAACTGCTAAATACAACCTTGATTGTACCTATAACAAGTATTATGTGCATAGTTATTTATCTTGCCGAGAATTTTCACAGAAATATTTATGACTAAGATTTAAGTTACTTACTGTTATCTTACGAGGGCAATCATTAGAACACAGACCACTAAGAACTGTGGAAAAAATAGAGAATAGACTATTATTACTGTTATGCTATAAGCTATAAGCTTAGATCTGAGCAAATTAAACTTCTATTGTTTATGCCAAAATTTAAAATCCTGTGAGGATGGTACTGTTTTATTTCTCTATATGTGGGATAATTATTAACAGTGGTTATTTTATTCCACAACTACTATTGACTTTTCTAATTTTTTAGCTAAATTTCAAGGATGATTCTGAATCTACCAGAAGGGTATCAGATGCAAACCAACTTAAATAGATACTAAGAAAAATGAATGTAACAGAATTTTTATCTCAAAGTAGGCTTTCCCCATTTATCTTGTTAAGGATGTGGGTCAAATGTTTAGGACATAACAATATGCAAATATGTAGTACCAACTGAACTGTACCTTAAAATTTATGATGGCAAATTGTGTTCCTTAAAAAGTCACAACTGAAAAAAAATCCACAGTAAGATGTTTCATACTAAGACTATTATAATCAAAAGTTAGATAATAACATGTTATTGAGGATATGGAATGGTTAGAGACTTCATACACTGCTTATGCATATGAAATTGTGCAGCTGCTTTGAGAAAGAAATATGGCTATTAATAAATAGTTTCCCATTTGATCAAATAATTCACTATTAGGTATATTCCCAGAAAAACAAAACATCAATATGTGTATACATGTGTATATGTATACCTGTGTATATATTCCCAATAGCTTATACACATATATTCCCGGCAGCATAATTCATACTAGCCAAAATGTGGACCACTGGGTTTTACAAGATGTGGCACCAACATGTAATGGGATATTATTTAGCAACTAAAGGAATAATATGTTGATACATCGATTGAAACCACTATGCTAACTGAAAAGAATTCATTCACAAAAGATCTCATGTGATAGGGCCCACAAATCATATGAAGTATCCAGAATAGGCAATTTGATGAATATATAAAGTAAGCTGATGGTTGATAGTTGCCTAAGGCTGGAGATGTTGACAAGGGATTAAGGATACTAGCTAAAGGATATAATTTCTTTTTGAAATGATGAAAATATTTTAAAATGATTACTGTAGTGATGGTTAGCCAACTCTTTAAATTCATTATAGGCACCAAACTGTATACTTCAAAACAGTAACACTGTTAAAAATCAAGTGTGGTGATACATGCCTGTTATAGGCAGGTGTGGAAGTACTGTGAGTTTAAAGCCACCCGAGTCTGAGGTCAGTTTAGGCTACATGATAAGACCCTGCCTTAAAATC
Organism: Orientallactaga sibirica; assembly: GCA_036365145.1. Lineage (NCBI taxonomy): Eukaryota > Metazoa > Chordata > Mammalia > Rodentia > Dipodidae > Orientallactaga > Orientallactaga sibirica. The sequence continues at coordinate 513,501 of JAEOAD010000030.1, forward strand.
AAAACCAAATAGCAAAACAAAAAGCCAATACCAAAAAGCATAAGCTGTTATAAAATGAAAAAGATATCATAAGTGTTTAAAAGACCAATGGCAAAGGAGATGAATGCTTTTGTAACATGCAACAAAGAAATACTATTGCTGATTGGTAAAGCCTTCTAAGTATCAGTTAGAAAACAATCCAATCCAAATAACCAGAAAACCTTCAGAAGACTTCGAAGGTTAAGTAACAAAGAAGAAAAAAATACTTGCAATATATGCAGTAAAGGATTATTTTCATCTCAACTGCCATTGAATGCTTTTTAGCTACTAGGTAGCTAACTAACTGATCTTAACTATAGTCTAAAAAGTTTAGGATTTTTAACCATTTTAAAGCTTTTACATTATATATCATTATTGTAACCACATAAAAAATGTTATAGACTTAGGATTACATTTTATAGTAATGTATTTTATAATGTATTATTATGATTACTGTTTTTAATAAGCTTTTCAAAGTAATTTTCTCCCTCTCTCCTCTTTTCTTCCCTTCCACTTGTGCAAAGGATCGAATCCAGCATTTTTTGGCATGCTAGTCATGTGTTCTACCACTGGGATAAGATTCCCAGCTCCAAAGTCATGTCTAATACTACTAGACTTTGAAAACTGAACACACACACATGTGCGCGCACACACACACACACACACACACGATAATCTTATTTACAGAGTTAATGAAAAATAGTCACTAAAATACTTAATAAGGATGGCTCAGCAGGTAAGAGTACTTGCTAGGCACTCATGAAAAGCTGAACTGCACCCCTGGGACCCAAGTAAAAGGTCAGTCGAGAGGGGAGCAGAGACAGGAGGATCATTGGGTCTCACTAGGCTGCTACAGTGATTGAAAAAATGGTAGCTCCAGGTTCAGTGAAAGAGTCGTCTCAAGGAAAGAAAGTAGAAGAATGATAAAGAAAAACACCTGACATTCTACTCTGGCCTGTGCACATGTGCACATAGGGCATGTGCAACTGCACACACGTGTGCATATACACCATATATGACACACACACATATATGCACACACCATATCTGCATGCACACAAATAAAAAAAAATTTCATGAAAGTGAGTTGTTCATTATCAGATTTGTTTAGTTGAAGACACAGCTAATGGGTTGTACAATTCTCAAGCTTGCTTTAATATGGCAATGTTTGTTGCTGTTATTTCCCATGAAACTACATTAAATGTATTAGATCATGTATTCTTAAGGGCTGGAGAGATGGCTTAGTGGTTAAGATGCATGCCTGCGAAGCCTAAGGACCCCAGTTCGATTCTCCAGATCCCACGAAAGCCAGATGCATATGATAGTGCATGTGTCTGGAGTTGGTTTGCAGTGGCTCTAGAGGCCCTGGTGTGCCCATTCTCTGTCTGTCTCTGTAATAAATAAAATAAAATAATTTTATTTATTTAATTGCAAGCAGAGAGAGATAGAAGAGAGACAGAGAGAATGGGTGTGCCAGGGTCTCAAGCCACTGCAAATGAACTCCAGATGCATGTTCCACTGTACATCTGGCTTTACATGGGTACTGGGGAATTGAACTTGAGTCATTAGGCTTTACAGGCAAACACCTAAGCCTCTGAGATGTCTCTCCCACACTGCAGGCCATGTATTCTTAAAGATATTCACAGTATAAATATTTGGATTCTTGGTTTGTAATTCAGTTTAAATAAACTACCACTTCACATGAATATCAAAGACAAATCCAAAGTCAGCAGTAGCAGTATGTAAACCAGTGTGCAGACGGGAGGATAAGCTAAATAAAATCAAGACTGTAAAGGCTAATGCTGTAAAATGGTTTTAAGAGCATTTATAGGGAAAATAGTTAGATTTTTTTCTGAAAACACCTTTAATTTTTAAGATATATGAATATAAAGCAAGCATTATAATGTCTCTACCAATTATTAATGCTTTACATACATACATGTGTGAAATTCCCTTCCCATCCTTGTTATATATAAATTATTTTAAAGACTTCATGGGAAGGTCTTTTAAATCTGTTACTGATTACCTATCTCTTTTCTTTTTAAATTATAAAATCATGTACTTATTATATAGAAACATAAATAAGATAAAAATGACATTTCAAGTAATTTTATTCATATTCTACAAACATTCATTATTAAAGATGGTATGTATATGTTTTATACAAAATGTTAATGTGTATGCACATGAATATAAATATGTCTTATACATATACATACATATATATAAATTTGTTAAAATTTTTGTTAGATTAATAAATTTGGGATTGGAGGGATGGCTTAGTGGTTAAGGTGTTTGCCTGCAAAGCCAAAGGACCCAGGTTCGATTCTCCAGGACCCATGTTAGCCAGATGCACAAGGTGGTGCATGCATCTGGAGTTTGTTTGCAGTAGCTGGGGACCCTGGTGCACCTGTTTTTTCTCTCTCTCTTCCCCCCTCTTTCTCTCTGTCAAATAAATAAATAAAAATAAAATATTTTTTAAAAATTGAAAAAAAGAAGTTTGACCTTTAAAAATATTTCAACAAAAATATGTATGCAAGATGATGAATGTGCCAATTTTTCTTGATTTGATCCTTTCAAATGTGTATGTAAATTCAAATGTCACATTTTATACAATCAACATAAAAATATACATAAAACAGCTGGAGGGATGGCTTGGAGGTTAAGTGCTTGCCTACAAAGCCAAAGGACCCAGGTTTGATTCTCTGGGACCCACGTAAGCCAGATGCACAAGGTGGTGCATGCATTTAGAATTTGTTTGTAGCAGCTAGAGGCCCTGATGTACTCATATTCTCTGTCTCTCAAATAAATGAATAAAAATTATATATATATATATACTAGTATGTTTGAAAGAACTTATGATTCTACATATAAAACAAATATTTCTGTCCTCAATTCCTTACATATTAATGAGATGACTGAAAAAATAAAAATGGCAGCTATTTGAAGAAATTTCTAAAGATGGTAGATAAATGAGTAAGAATAAGAGCTCATTAATGCTGTGACCAGGGCAACTGTGATGGATTCCCCAAAGGCACTGAAAACCCTTCAAGTCAGAACTGCAGTAGTAGTGAATAATTAGGCCACCATCATGCTGGTTTCTGTGAACCTGGGGAGAGAATAGGGGACTGAGTTTCCAGAAACCCTACCATAATAAGGAGAATTCCATGTGACAATGGGAGAGGGGGAGGCGTTAGCCAGATAAGCAAAGTGGGGGACTTATAGGACTTCTATACAGTGCTATAAATAACTTTAATATAGCCATAACCCTTTACGTCTTCAGAGCCAGTGGGATGAAATAACACAAAAGGCCCAGAAAAGCAGTTATACTGTCTAAGAACCTCTGTCTTTTGGGCACATTATCATTGTCCTTCCCCCTGTAAAGCAGAACTGTGTACCTGCTCAGAAAGACTAACAATTCCCCAAAGCAGTGCACAGGAACCAGCCAGGGACTGCTATGGTCTCCATCAACAAAGTAAATGTATTATTTTTACAAAATCTGAAGTCAGGCAAGGGAATGAAAGCATTGTAAAGGACAGGCATCTGGTAAGTAAAAGGTGAGACACATAATTTTAAATATGCTATGGAAATACAGGTTCAAATATGTCTCTGAGAAACTTGAGTTAAATTCCAGTTGAAAAGAATTAGGATTTGGAACCTCCAGATACAGCTGACAAGAAAAAGAGGAAAAATAAGACTTAGTCATCATCAGGACAGCAAGGGAATTCCACAGTTGTGTAATACACAGGATCCACTGTCTTAAAATGAATGAGATTGACTGGGGCTGTTGGATCAACCAGCAGTGGGACTGGCAGAAGGATAGTTTCACCTTTCGTGGCCACATATAGAAGCCAAAGCATTCCAGTTTCCTTAACTAAAAAAACAATGACATTTAGTATAGTCCAGTTTGGGCATTAGAATATTTTCAGAGCAAAATCTACTCTAATTACAAATGAACAACCACCTGATTTAAAGCATAAAACTATTAGTAAAAGGAAAGTAGAATGGTATATCAAAATGGCTAGGTTATTTTATCAGAATGGTATATCAAAATGGCTAGAAGGTTATTTTTTCTTTCACATGATTGCTTTAAATTGGTATCTCATTTTCTGTGACCTTTCTGTAAAGTATGTTATTAATATTTATGTTAATACTTTTAATGCAAAATCATCCTGTTTTCTGAAATGAAAACCTCCCACACCAAATTGGCTATTTCTAAACCTGAGCTTGGGGATGTGTGGCCCATCCTTCCTTAGATAATGCTATATAATCACTGTTCTTCCAAGGAGCATATACTCTAATTTGGGTTGGACAGCACATGCCAGATTTTCGAGTCTTTTTCAAGATTTTTTTTTTTTTTTTTTTTTTTTTTTTTTTTTTTCAAGGTAGGGTCTCACTCTGGTCCAGGCTGACCTGGAATCAACTATGTTGTCTCAGGGTGGCCTTGAACTCATGGCAATCCTCCTACCTCTGCCTTCCAAGTGCTGGGATTAAAGGCGTGCACCACCACGCCCGGCTTTCAAGATACTTTTGCTAGCAAGCCATTTTCCTAGTCAAATGTGTAGCCCAGTCTGGCCTCAAACTCCTGCTCCTCCTTCCTTTGTCTCTTCAGCAATTTCCTACTGGTGTACACCACCACGACTAGCTCACAATATTTATTTATTTTTGTTTTAAAAATAGGGTCTTGCTTTAGCCCAGGCTGACCTGGAATTAGTCTCAAGCGATCCTCCTACCTCAGCCTCCTGAGTGCTGGGATAAAAGGCGTGTGCCACCATGCCTTGCTCAATATTCTTTTTATCATGAGTTTTCAAACAAAATTTCCTTGCCAAGCAGTTTGTTGTCTCATATTTAATTTGTCACAGAAGTTGAGTCTTTCCTGAGTAAAACCATACTGAGTATATTGGCATTCTACAGTTGTACTTCAGGATCCTCTTCAAGGATAAAAATTGCAATAATTTTATTAGAACTAATTGCTTTTATTCATCAGATACCAATTAAGGTACTACTATATACCAAACATTGGTATCAACTGGCAGAAGTAATGAAATATGCACATCATGTTTTGGGGTAGAATAAGTTTTCCAACAATGAAAGTGACTCATGAACGAAGTGTGAGTTGCTCTGTGACTTGGTGAGCTCTTAGGACTTCACTGTGAGACACTCAAACAGAATAGGCTGCAGTGCTGCATGAGACAGGAATCTTTGGTTTAGTTTTTATATTTTTAAGTAAATATCAAGAAAAGACTCTTTGATGAATATTTTCACATAGGTAATTTCCAAATAATCACTATAAATAAATAGAGGAACTTAGAGGGATAGGTCAGTGGGTAAAGTGCTTGCCATGGAAGCATGGGGACCTGAGTTTGGATTTCCAACACCTACATAAAAGTGGGGTTGGGGAAATGGCTCAGTTGGTAAGAGTACTTGCTATGCAAAGCATGAGGGCCTAGCACACATGTGAATAGCTGGGTATGGACACACATGCCTATAACCCCAGACCTGTGGGAAACCAAGACTGGAGAATCACAGGGGCTCATGAAAACAGCAGCTCCAGGCTCAGAGACTCTGCCTTAAAGAAATTATGATTTGAATGTGAACTGTCCCCCAAAGCCTCATGTGTTTGTGATGAAGCTTCATAGTTAATCTCTAGCTGGTGGCAATTTGGGAGGTCAAGCCATGCTGGAAGAAGTGTGTTACTGGGGATAGATCTTGATGTTTTTAGTCCAGCTTGCCAGTACCAGTTAGCTCGCCCTTGCTGCTTATAGCTAGTTTCTGTGGTAAGATGTGATGCCAAGTTTATACTCTGCTATGCTTTTCTGCCATGATTAAACTTCCCCTCAATAATGTAAGCTGAATTAAACTCTTTCTTCCCACCAACTGCTTCTAGTTGGTCCTTTGTCCCAGCTATGAGAGGGTAACTGCTGCAGAGATAGAAGAAGACACTTGGCATTCTTCTCTGGCCTCTACACATACATGCATGAATCTGTACATACACATGCATACAGCACAACACAATACATGTATGCCACACCACACAGATTGCATATGTACATTCAAAAATAAATAAAAGTTGGGTGTGGTGGCACAGACCTGTAATTCCTGTGCTGGGGAGGCAGAGACAGGAGGATGCCTGAGGCTGGCTGAATAGCTTGTGTAGACAAATTGGTGAGCTCTGAGGTCAGTGAAAGACTTGTTTCAAGAAAATAAGGTAGAGAATGATAGAGGAAGACACGTGACATTGACCTCTGGATTCAACACACACTTGTACATGTACACACACATCTGAACACACATGAACACTCATACACATGTGCATGCATACTACACATACATATGTAAAAAAGTATACCTTTTTCTGCTTCCCACTGAGAATTGCCTTCTTCAAAGTGCCATTTTATATTCTATATTATAAGAGCATATTTGTACTTCATTCTGTAGGGACTTTGTATTTTGGACATTTAATCTTCCACATTATAAAGCACATTTGTACTTCATTTTGTAGGGAAGAATCTGCATATATAACTTAGGAGCAGCTCAGCTTTTTAGACACCATTAAAGGTTTGTTAATTTTTAGATGTCATCCAAATGGGGGCTCGAGAAGAAAGTAGGCCTCAAAGGCCTTGGAGTATGTGAACCCGCCCCTGCTAGAGAGAAAGGAGATGATAAAGAAAATGGCCCAAAACTGTAAATCACAGACTGACTGTCTCCCAGCTACCTGGTCAGAAAGTTAAGATTGAATTTTAAATTTTACCTTTGTTCTGGTTCTCAATAAAAAACACAAAAAAGGGAAGATCAGGAAGACAGATCTTTGGGATGTTAACCAACTATCTTTCCTGACTGCTAGTTCTCTGAATAACGCACAGCTTCAAGATTCAGTTTCTAGTCTTTTGTCTCTGTGACACGTGGCACAGACCACTTATATTCTCTTGTTGGTATATTAGTACAAGTGGGAATCTGAACCCCACTTTATCAGCTTGTAAAACTCTATGCTGATTCATTTCTATTCCATGTGTTAGACTCTATCCTGGATGGAGGGTACATACACAAGCCTAGCAAACAATGACATTTCATGCCTGTACAATAGAAAATTTTTATCAAGTAGTTCAGATTAAGCCATATTTGAAAGCACAAAATAGAATCTCTAGTACAGACAGGTCTCAGGGCTTGGATAGAACTTGATGAGCATGTGGGGAGCTGGATCTGTCACTGCAATATATAAAGTTATATCTCCTTCACTTGGAATTCCTTTTGCTCTCCATATAGCATTAGTCTTCAATCCATCCAGAAATAAACACAAACATCACATTCAAATGAAGTAATGAATATGTATTGTCTTGAAAATTTCTCACTAAAATATAAATGTATTCTAAAGTATACTAGTAAAACCGAGCTGAAGAACATAAATCCTATAGTGATCTTAATCAGAGGGAAACAATATTTTAAATTGGAATTATTGTTAATTTAAATTTAATATTCTTCAGGTAAGTACCATTTATTCTGGACTAGAACAAAAAAATTTTAATAGCAGCCAACTAAGGCAATGTGGGAGAATTCTCCTTCCTTATTTCAAGGTTTACTTTCCATAAATTTCTGGTTTGTGATGGGTCACAAAGAATCTGAATGGTTGGGTAGAAGTTAAAGCAGAACTTGGTAAATCATCCACTATGACATCAAGCTTTTTTTTTTTTTTTTTTTCCCGAGGTAGGGTCTCACTCTAGTCCAGGCTGACCTGGAATTAACTATGTAGTCTCAGGGTGGCCTCGAACTCATGGTGATCCTCCTACCTCTGCCTCCCGAGTGCTGGGATTAAAGGCATGCGCCACCACGCCCGGCTATAGGCTGTTATTTTTAAGGCACAAACTAGTAACCAGCAGTGCCCCTGAAACTGGGAAATGGGTACAGGGAGGAATTGCTCTTGAACTGGAGTTTCATATTTTGGCAGAATGTTTTCTAAAGCCTGAGATGAAACAGAGGTGTCATATGCTGCCTGGGAGTAGAAAAGTTTTGTCAGTATATCCAATCAGTATCTGAAATGGTAATTGGCCATTGGCTTGACATAAATTGATGTAAATGATACAAAGCCTACTATGTGCAAGTCTCTATGTTAGGCCTGGAAGAAATAAAGAAATGCTCATCACTTTGACTCTCAGAATTTATTAGGAAGGAGAGATGCTAATGTGAATGGCACAAATAACTGATTTGAGAGTGTTTCCTCAAAGATCCTGGAGTACTCTGAAGGAAGGCAAAGGATCTGTAGGCTATGTCACAACAAGTAGAGATAAATAGTGTGATACTCTTCATAAAAGAAAGCAATACTAATGATCCAAGGTAAGATGACAGATTCTTTGAGACATTTTGATTCTAGAGGTGACATAGTTTCTGTTGACTCTGTCTTTGGGAACCAAAATTTGCAGTAGTCAAATGGTTACATTGGATTTTATACTTTATCCCTAAGGGATCAAATCTCAAACTTGGTCCAGCAGCCCTGTGTTTCACTTAACTGAACCAGGTTATTCTAATTGCACACACAATCATGGTTGGCAATTTTAAAGATTTTTTTTTTGTCCTGCTATCTTGAGATTTAAAAAAACCACAGAGAAGAAAATATTCTTGCAATGACATGTTAATAGCATGTTGAATAAACACATAAGTCTCATTTTTTTAGCTAGAAAATAGCTGATCAATATTCTTTTGAAAGTGTTTTGCCATAGATGTTCAAATCAGTGAGGAAAAAGTATATATATATATATTGTGGCTGTGGAATATATGGCAAATATGGAAGCCACTTTTACTTCATCCTAAAAGTGAATTGGTTGTTCAGGAAAGGAGGTTACATATTCTGATCTCTCAACAATCATTAATTATTCTGTGTTCAGCCATCTGTGTTCATTTCAAAGCCAATGAGTACTTATACAAAGTACACATAGCTTTTTACTATTAACAAACAAACAAACTGATGTCAGCTACAGTAACACAGAACAGTCATCTTCCAACACTAATTTATGATAACACTTTTAGTAAACTACGGTTCCTATTAGAAGGAATGATGAAAAGAGAAAATCACTATTTGACAAAGGTTGATTGAGGAAGGAGTTACTAATGGACTCTAGTAGATAGAAAAGGACATAAGTAACATCAGAACAGTATCTATAATAACTAATCAACTAAGAGAGGAAAATAGTAAATTTAGGATGGATAAATCTGCCATCCACATGACCAAGTGAGTGATGCTATTATCACAGTCCTAGGACAGGTCAACACCATGTGCTTCCTGATACAATGGACTGAGGAAGTTTAGCAAAAATTGGTAATTATCTTACAGGATGCAAAATTTGAATTCTTTAAATTTGATGAGGACAAGAAAATAGCCAACGACTAAAAAGATATTCCAGACTGAAGTCTAAGAAAGATGCGACAAACAACAGATCTGGACAGAAACTAAACCAGGAAGAAAATAGTCCTCGCTGGGGTGTCTGAAAGGGCCCATGTGCTGATAACATGATACAGACAAAAGTTTACTTCCTGATTTCGAGGGTTGTACATGTAGAACACAGGCATGTGTACTTGTACTATGAAGTGTATGAAGAGGAAGAGAGCATACAGAGAGGAGGGAAGAAAACAATGAATTGGTAACATCTAAAATACTCACCGATAACTTTAACGAAATAAGCATCTGCTTCAAAGTTATTTTTCAGTGTATGAATGGCAAGGTCATTCTTAGCATATCCTTTACTCAGTACTATAATGTCTAAGATTCCCTGGAAAAAATACACAAAAATGTAAGAACAAACATCTACAGATGAGATTAACAAACACAATGTTAAAATATATAGTTTGGCTATTTTTTGAATAAATGTTCCTCCAAAGGCTCATGTGTTAAAAAGTTTTGTTTGGCAACCACTGGGAGGTGGTGGAATATTTGGGGGTCTAGTCCTGGGGTGTGTGCCTAAGCTGCTTTCTGTCTCCCTCTTTGCTTCCAGACTACCATGAGGTGAGCAGGTCTCCTGACCATATGCCCCTGTCATGTTGTATGTTGTGTACAGAAGACAGGGCCTCATGACCATAGACTGAAACTCATGTCCAAGTAAACCTTGCTCCTTTTAGGTTTTCTCTGATATTTTGTCAGATTGGCAGAGAGCTAACGCAACATGGTTATCATTTAACAATAAACCTTACTTAACTCAAGTTGAGGTAGCATACATACAACTTTGAACAGTAAACTATAAGTGAAATGAAAAACATCTAATTTTCATCTTTGGTGATAATTTTTAGCATTTTGGCATATTTCTGATAGAGTTGTAAGAAACTTGCTAAGTAGTTAGGGAAGGGCCTTGATAGCCAGAAACCTTGCTCTGTGTCCTTGGCCACAAATGCAGCTACTTGTTGGCAGCAGTTCTGTCTTTTGTTCTTGCCTTAGAATGTAATAGTAAAAGGGAATGCTAGGATTGCAATAGTAAAGTCAGAAACACTGGGAAAGGAGAGTTCTAGTTAGAGGGCTTGAAATGGGGATGACACAGACAAACTACAGATAAGGAAAAGATAGGGCACTAAGAAAAACAACAATGCTAGTCTTAGCAGGCTCCAGCTGCCCCATAAAGCACCATTCCTAAGTTTTCAGTCTTGATTCAGTTTGTCTCTTGCAAAGCCTACAGGTGGGCGCCTGATGAGTAGGAGCATGACCAGTTCCCTGACTGGAAAGAGGCATGTGGATACATGATGAGGATTGATGACTGGGCCAGAATTTCACTTCTCCATTTCAGTCTAGCCATTTTAAAGGTCAAAGCATTTCTCTAGCCAGAAAGCCTTATAAGCGCGAATACAAAGAAGCTCATTGGCAAACTACTTTCTGAGACCCCCCTCTCTATTGCACACAGCTTTTTTATCTTTTGCTTTTCAATAAGGTTAATATAAAGTTTTTCTTTAAGTGTGCTTTCTTTTTATAATACCTTTAAAACTTTTGCTTTCTAGTCTATAAATTCATTTTTTCATTTCCATGAGACAAAGAACCTAGAGCCACTCACTCAGCAGAGCTTTGGCAGCCATCAAGAATCCAGTACTTCCTTCCAGAGTTAAGCCCACCAAAGAGCTGAGCTAAGGCTCCACTGCTCTTAAAGAGACTGATAACATTTTCCCCTAGCTATATATACATGCATTTGTAGATGCCAATGACAGGGACTGCCAGATCCTTTCTAACCGTTGCATGGATTAGCTACTACCCGTACTACCCGCGCCCCCTCAAAAAAAAAAAAAAAAAAAAAAAAAAAAAAAAAAAAAACTAACACAAGGTTTGCTAAATCTGCTAAAGAAAATATGTACATATTTAAACTCTTCTGGCTTTCTTCATGAAGCTGATCATTTATGTTTTTATATATGTTTGGCAATGTAGATTTTTCCTGTAAATTAACTAGGTTCTATTTTTCTAGAGTGTTTTTGGTGACACATTAGTTTCTATAAATACTTTTATACTAAGGATATTATTTCACTTCTTGATAACATTTTATTTCCCACATTTAAAAACAAATTTAAATTTTATGATGTATTCTGATGTATAGAAATTAAATTGATCTCTTGTTTTTTCTCCCTTGTGATACTTCTGTCAATCACTTCCAAGCTTAGAAGCTGCTAATGAAAAATGAAAAGAAATGTGACTTGGCAGCAGGAGAAATAGAAGAAAACATGATCTGAAAAACTCCTAGTTGAAAATAAACCTCTTATTAAAATTAAACCAAACTAAAACTCAAAACAAGGTTAACGAAGACATAAATGTCATGACAGATATTTACTTACTTCCAGTAAGTATATTGATATATTATTGACATATAATTATTATTGATATATAATAGGATATATTGACTCTGTAATTACCATTATTTTCAACAAAATTTATTATGTTCTGCATGATAAACTGGCTTTTCTCTTTAAAAAGGGGACAGCCAGGAAGTCTGGAAGGCCTTCCACCAGGTCTGTTGGCAACCATAGAGATTCACAGGAATTGGCAGCAGAGATCATTGTTCCAGTTCACAAGGATAAAAGTAAGCCAACACTCATTTTTGGGCCAGTATAAGACTCACCTGTCAGCTCTGCATTGGTCTACTACTGAACATGTAGATTTGTGAATCTTAAAGCATCATACTTTAGTGGTTTATCCACATAAGTACAAAATGAGATAAGGACGTTTTCATTTTCTATTACTGAGATCAGCTAGGGCTATTATTAATTTGTTCCCTCTACCATTAACATAAAAAACAGCTTTCTTTAATGAATTAATTTACTTTCATTATGGAATTCTATTTTCTGGCTGAACAGGGTGAAGCTATAATGAGATGAGGTAGATGGCAATTAAACTCCAAACACAAAGGACAGCTCTGAACTCACATCTTCGTAAATGTCAAAAAAGGTGGCTACTATGGCATCATTGATTAGATTGAGATCCGGAAGCTCCCAGTAGACTCTAAACATCCGATGCACCTCCTCACAGCTTGCATTATTACAAGGGACATTCTCCAGTAAGAAAGCCTGCTGATTGCTGTATGATAGACAAGAAGTATTTAGTTAATATGATACATCAATGCTGTATAGCAGTAGCTATACTGATTTTTTCTATAATCAAAGGAGATGGTAAGAGACATGTAAAAATCCTAAGTCTACGTGATTACTGTTTTATTAGATAAAAATATTTAAACTCTTATTTTTTGAAGTTAATTTTTGTACTCTCTTTAATATGCAATTTCTAAACCATCCCTCCTTCCTCAGAGGAATGGGGGCAGGGCAGAGAATGGGACCAACATATTTATCCATATAGCAAAGTTTCTAATCAATAAAATAAAATAAAATAAAATAAAATAAAATAAAATAAAATAATGATTAGAGCTTAAAGGGTGGCTGCTTTATAGTTGACTTACTCTATTTTCATAGTGGGTCTACCCCTAAATAGTGACTGTTGTTACAGACAGTAGTATCTTACTTATAGGGGAGGGCTAGGGATGGAGTCTGGTGCCCTGAACACAAGTCTAACCAAGATAAATGATACTGCAACCCTGTTACAATCTAGTCTTACTCAAATATTTCCTCTGAAGTGTGATACAAAATTCAACTAATGATCTAATTTGTGATTCACAATGCAAACATGTTGCATGTTTCATGAATGTGGTGGTTTCATTCGGGTGTCCCCCATAAACTTATGTGTTCTGAATGCTAGGTCTCCTGCTGGTGGTAATTTGGGAACTGGAGCCTCCTGGAGGTGATGTACTGTTGGGGGAAGGCTTCTGGGTATTTAGCCAGCTTCCCCTTGCCATGCTTGGTACATTTTCCTGCTGTTGTTGTCCACCTGATGTTGGCCAATAGGTGATGTCCACCCTCTGCTAATGCCATCGTTTCCCCTTGCCATCATGGAGCTTCCCCTTGAGTCTATAAGCCAAAATAAACCCTTTCTTGACACAAGCTGCTGTTGATTGAGTGTTTTCTACCAGCAGCGTGAAGCTAACTGTAACAATGAAGTAACAAGAAAAGCCATGACAACATGATTCTTCAACAATTTACCAACCCACAGTAATGGTTAATATTACAAAAGAATGAGATGAAATTCCAGACAAAGAGTTTAAAAGAATAATGATAAATATGTTCAAACAAATGAAAGAAGACATGAATGAATTCTGAGAAAACATAGCAAATAGCTGAGTTGAAGTAAGAAAGTGAATGCAAGATACAGAAATGGAATTCAATAAAAGGACTGAAGGTAAACCAACTCAAAATGATGCTGGAAATGAAAAATTCAGTAAGTCAAATGAAAAGCTCAGCAAAACGCCACATCAACAGAATGGATCACGAGGAGGACAGAATACCAGGGCATAAATGCAAGGTAGAGGAATTGGAATATTTAGTCATGAACAATGATAAAATTTAAAAAATGCGAATGGAACATGCAACACCTTTGGGATCCCATGAGATCAAGTCTATGAATTATGGTTATAGAAGAGAATTCCAGCCAAAAGCATGGAAAACATTTTAAATATAAACAGAAGACAAAAAATTCAAATCTAGAGAAAGAAATACCAATTCAGGTACAAAAGGCGTCCAAAACACCAAATAGGATAAGAAAAGAAGGTATTCATGTCAAGTTATGGTTGAAATATTAAATGTACAGAGCCAGGAAAGTGCACAGAGAGCTTGCACAGTAGGCACTCTGTCCATTAAGCCATCTCATGAGCATCACATTTGTGGTTATTTAAACTGGTGCAACCATGGTGAAAACTAAAAGCAGAACTGCCATACTGATCTAGCTATACTATCACTGGGTATATATCCAAAGCAGTTTAAGTCCTCCCACAGAAATATTTGGACACTTAAGTTTACTGCTGCATTAGTCACAGTTAAGAAATGAAACCAGCCTAAGTGACCAACAAGTGAATGTGTAAAGAAAATGTGGTATGTAGACATAATGTTAATTTATTCAGTCATAAGCAAAAATGAGGTCTTGGCAGTTGCAAGAAAATGGATGGAACTTAAGATCATTATATTAAGTAAAATAATCCAGACTAAAAAAGACAAATACTGCATGTTTTCTTTCATATGTTGAATTTAGATTTTAATTTATAAATATGTGTATATGTGTGTAAGTCATAAGCCTAGAAAAGGGACCACGATATGGGAAGAAGGAGAGTGAAAGAAAAAGAGAAGGTAATTCAATGCATACAACATGAAAATGGAAGGGGAATTATTGGGAGGAGAAAGGGGACCTTTAAGAGGGGCATGGTTTTGGGGGAGGTTAGTTAGGGAGGCAGAATAAAAACAATGTATGTATGGAAATTCCATAATGAAACCGATTATATTTTATATATTTTAAAAGTTTATTTAAAGCATAAAGAACTAACCACATTTTTTTTTTTTCGGTTTTTCGAGGTAGGGTCTCACTCTGGCCCAGGCTGACCTGGAATTCACTATGTAATCTCAGGGTGGCCTTGAACTCATGGCGATCCTCCTACTTCTGACTCCCAAGTGCTGGGATTAAAGGCGTGCGCCACCATGCCCGGCAGAACTAACCACATTTAAGATTCAGTCTTAGGTTCTTGGGAGATACCTCTCACAACATGCTGAGTTAAGGTAATTATATCCCTTTATAAAGGGCATTAACCAAGCAATGACAATGCATTAAAATAAGATTAAATTGGGATTCACCCATTAAACTCTTTATTAAGCAGAGGACAAAACACTTAGATAATTAATCAAAACTTGGGGCTAAAAGAAAAAGCAAATGTAACACACTGAAGCCCTTTTCCTTGGCAAGTGTTTCTTGGCTTTGGGTAATCCCAAGTGACCTACTCAACTCAGTCTGTTAAATTACATCATACTCTTATTATTCAGAGATGAGATAAAATTCTTTTTCTTTGGGCTAATGGTGATAGCATTCACTAATCAAATGTGACTTTTTCTTTTTTTTTTTTTTTTTTTTTTTTTGGCTTTTCAAGGTAGGGTCTCACTCCAGCCCAGGTTACCCTGGAATTCACTCTGTATTTTCAGGATGGCCTTGAACTCATGGATTAAAGGTGGTCATGACTTCTATATAAGAGAATTTATGTTAACAAGTAAGTTGCTGAAGATGTTGAGAGATGCATCTGTTGTGGGAAAGGCTGTATGTTGCATTTATACCCACAGAAAAACACCTGAGTCTGTTTAAATACCCTGGCTTTCCAAGACCATGGAATTTTCAGGCAATGTCGCAATTTCGCCTTCAGTTTTAGAACTTTCCTTTAACCTCTACACTATGTGAGAAATGACAACTGGTGTTGTAAGTGTCTCACCTTGGATCTTCTACTTAGTTTTGATGTTTACTTATGGGACAAATCATGTACAAGAAATTTGGAA
Source organism: Orientallactaga sibirica (assembly GCA_036365145.1). NCBI lineage: Eukaryota > Metazoa > Chordata > Mammalia > Rodentia > Dipodidae > Orientallactaga > Orientallactaga sibirica. The sequence goes on from JAEOAD010000030.1 coordinate 529,380, forward strand.
GACTTATTAACAATAGCATTTTAAAAGCTTGCAATCTGAGTTATTTCTCTGCTGAATTGATAAATTATGTTTCTGTTATTTTAACAGTTTATTCTGCTTGGATTCATATTCATAAATCTTTTGCTAATTCCTTACATGTTCCTGAGAATATATGAATTTGTTATTTTCCCATCCTTAGTTGACACTGTCTCCAGATTCCTAAAAGGATATAGAATAAATAAAACACTTTTTCAAATTTGAGAATCCCAATATTTTACTATTATATTTCTTGTAGTTTCATGTACTTTGATTTCAAAATGCCAATTATGAGTCTAAACAGAAATACAAACAAGTAAATGTACAATAATAAGAATAGATGAAATATAGTTATATAATATTTAGTGCATCTTTATGAAGCAGAGTTTGAGTTTTACTAAAAATATTTTAATATAAACTTTAAGCTGGAAGGTTAAGAGAGAGGTGCTCAGAAAGAAAATTAGACACACCCCAGAACATGGGTGGGTGCTTCTCAAAGAAAAGTAGTGCTATTGATTTTACAGTGTTCGTACATGGGATTTTGATGGGTTGTTTACAAATTCACCTTCTTTCCAGACAGGAGGACTGGGTATAGTTTGTCTATTGCAGGAACACAAGGAACAGCTTTGGTACCTGTGGTAGTTTAAATGTATGTCCTCCATAGACTCAGGTGTTTTATTAAAGCTTGCAACTTGGGTCTCCAGCTGCCTGGCTGGAGGAGGGTGTCACTGGGGGCAGATCCTGGGGTCCAGCCCAAAGGTGTGTTTGAAGGAAGATCTGAATTCCAGCCCAAAGGTGTGCAGAGAATTCTGAGCTGTGGGGTCCTGTTTGCTGCTTTATTGGTGTTTGCTGGCTGGTGATGGTTTATCTCTTTGCATGGATATATGGAAGTAATCAGCTGCTTCCGTCACTGATGGAGCTTCCTCTTGGATATATGAGCTGAAATAAATCCCATTCCACCCATAAACTGTGTTTGGTTGGATGTTCATCCAGCACTGTGGAACTGTCTACAACAGTACTTGTCCCCACATTTTACATGGCAGTGCATTACACACAAATGCCCACTGTTTTAGGCAGAATGGGAAAGAGATTCGATGGGATAAGAAGGCAGACTTGTTCCTATTCTATTCCTGTTGGACCCGTAATTTCATTACTATTCTTTTACAAACTTGTCATATACAGGTAAAAATACTTCATAGGAAAAAGTTGTGAAGTGCTATTTTTGAATTCCTGATGCTATTATTGCAGGGAAAAAAAACCAGTAGTGGCAAGAGAGGCAGGCAGAGAGACATGATGCAAGAAGAAAATAACCAAGCAGGTAGGCATGGTGGCACTTGCCTTCTGAGTACTTGGGAGGCAGAGGTAGGAGGATCACCATGAGTTCAAGGCCACCCTGAGACTACATAGTAAATTCCAGGTCAGTCTGGGCTAGAGCAAGACCCTACCTCAAAAAAAGAACAAAAGAAAAGAAAGAAAGAAAATAACCAAACAATTTGAGTAGACACAAGTATGAGTAGAAATAAAATTATCAGCTAGTAAGAACTGTGACTCACTAAATTTTACTAACACTGACTACAGCCATGCATACTTGGCAATTCAAGAATAATTTGAACAAAGGTGAATGCTTATGAAGCCTGGGAATTTTTACATTTCTTGTTCACTTGACACTGAATCTTCATGAAAAAGATGAGGAACCAGGTTATATTCTCTGAACTATCATGTTTTCTTCCTACTGAGTTCAGACTTCTTTTTATATTATGGATACAAGTCCATTGTGAATGTGAGATTTGTGGATTTGTTTTTTATCTTCTTAGTACTATAGAAGCAGATATCTGAATTTTGGAAAAATATCTATTTCTCTGTTTTTAAAATTATGCTTTAATTTTGACCAACTCTGTATCACAAAGACTTTTTATGTTTCCTTCAAATATTTTATAGCTTTATATTTACATTTATGTTTGTAATTAATTTTGGGCTAATTTTTGTGTAGGTATGCAGTATAGGATCCTATCATCCCTAAGGATGCCCAATCTTTCCATATCATTTATTGAAAGCTCTATGCTTGTCAAAAATCCTTTCACTGTACTTATACTCCTAATCTGTTCTACTGACATATATACATGGGTTGCTTTGCCAGAACCACAGGTCCTGATTATTACTGAATACTTTAAGTACTCCACTCAGGTACTTTTATTCTTTAATTCAAATCTGACTTAGCTCTCTTCCTAAATAAATTATGGAATCAGTTTTTCTCTATCGACAAAAATTCCTAATGGGACTTTGATAGGAATGTCAATAAATTTACAAATTTAGAGAAACAGTATTTGTCAAATCTTCTAATTCCTGAGCATGGGATGAGGTTTCTTCAGTTGGCCTTTGATTTCTTCTATCATCAGGGATAGACTCAGATGGAAAAAAGGTGATGTGATTTGTGGCCTTTGCTAAATACTGAGGGCAGCTTGTAGAAAAATAAATTCTCCTAGTGAGGCTTCAGAAGGATCAGTTCTGCTGATAATTTGAGTACAGTTCTGTATAGTGCAAGGTAAAGTTGTGTTGCTTTATGCCACTAAAACTGTAGTTTTTGCCACAGTATGAACAGCAAGTGAATATGTATTCTGGTTCTAGATACAGAGTAATACTGTAACAAACAGTAGCCTTGTAACTGGTTAGTGGGTAGAGACTTGAATAATTTTTGAGAAGTATGATAGAAAAAGCTGAGATTGCCTTGAAGAGACTTGCTTGCAAAAATTTAGGTGTTGAAGACTGACAAAGAAGACTCTACAGACTGTAACAAATGTGACTGAGCATATTTGTATTTTCTTAAAGAATACATAAATCATTATGAACAGATTACTGGTAGGAATATGGATGTCAAAAACAGCTCAGCAAGAAATCAGGAACCTATTGTTACAAACTAGCAAAAGGGACCCTTGGGGACTGTAGAGATGGCTCAGTGGTTAAAGTGCTTGCCTAGAAAACCCAACAATCTGAGTTTGGTTCACCGGTACCCACATAAAGTCACATGCACAAAGTGGCACATGCAACTGGAGTTCATTTGCAGTGGCTTGAGGCCCTGGTGCACCCATTCTCTCTATCTGCCTCTCTCTTTCTCTCTCTAACAAATAAAAGTTTTAAAAAAGAGAAGCTACTTTTTTGAATAATGGCACATTTAGAAGCTGTAGACTGTTACTAGAAAATTTTCAGTGCCTGGGATGGGATACTTCCAGTGAGTTGTTGGCCAAGGAGGTCCTGGAAGCCTCCAAAACATTAAAGGTTATTGCCAAAGCCCTTGGTTTCCCTTGAGAAACAGATAGTAAGATCCTATTGCTGAAGACATCTCTTGCCTGAGAGGCAAGGTCACTGACTGAGAAAGCAAGCTGGTGCTGAGCAGAAAACCTTCTCCCTGTAGACCAGCTAATTGAAAGCTGGAAAAAGCTGCACTGCATGCAGCCATATGGGACACAGAAGTCATCAACAGTGAAAACAGTGGACACTGAATATTCAAGTTTGGCCATACAGGCCCAATGACTGAACGGGTGCAATAGTGGCATGTGTGCTCTTGGGGTAACCAACTGTTCCATAATTGGGCTGAAGGCCCTCTCTATGGAAGGGAATACATACCTGGTACTGAAAAACCTAAGCAAAAGTCTATGGCAGGGGAGGTCATGAGCCTTAGGGGTATAAAGCCTGTTCTTGTCTGGCTAAATGTATATATTGTTCCCACCAAGCTGCTCTGAAAGCACTACACTTAATGTTCATAATCACATATTAATGCTACTCTCACTTCTGGTTAGAGAAGCTTCTCTTTTCAGATGGTGATGACTACTGGAATGACCCAAAAGGCAACATAGTGCTGAGAAGAAGGGATGGAGGAGTGCCCAGTACTGAAACATCTGTCACAACCTCCAAGGCTCAGGGCCCATTGCGGAAGAGGGGGAGGATAGAATGGAAGAGCCAAAGGAAGGGTATGACTCCCTACAATGCAACTGTCCAGACAGAACTTGGCCTTGATATCCATGACCTTGCAGTGCCTAGCAATACCTTTGCAAGACCCTCATAATAGAAGAAAAAGATGATGACATCAAATTAAAAGACAGACTAATGGAGAGAGGGAAGGGATATGATGGAGATTGGAGTTCTAAAGGGGCATGGGAGGGAAATATCTTGCATTTTTTGTATGTAAGTCTAGAAGTTGTCAATAAAAAGTAATTAAAAAAATTAAAGATTAAAACAAACTTTAATTTAATAAACATTGTAGTTTTCTTTTTATAGATGTTAGCCTATTTTAACATAAGTATTGTAACATAAGTGTATGCTTTATTTTATAGATAATGGAGTTATGACTCAAAGCTGTGATGTTAAGGAAAATATTTTTATATCAAAGCCAATTCTCCTCCCCTGTGAAATGTTGCAATAGTCTGAATCCCACCTCCCCAACATAAGAATAAAACACAAATCCTCAAATTTCTCTTTTGAGTTAGTAACAAAGGTATGTAGAAAACAGGTAATAACAGTGATTTTAATTTTTATTCTATATACTTTAATAAGGACTGTACCATAGACCTTTCACATGTTAATCATGTGCTCTACCTACTGAGTTATAATCTTTATGTATATCATGTTCTTATTAATACTGTCTCTTTGCCCATAAAAAGCAAAAAATGATGTGCATATGTAAAATGAATACTATTGCTACTGCAGATCTATTACACACACACACACACACACACACACACACACACACACACACATAAAATTAAAAAAATTTTTTTTGAGGTAGAGTCCTACTCTAGCTCAGGTTGACCTGGAATTCACTATGTAGCCCAGGGTGGCCTTGAACTCTCAATGATCCTCCTACCTCTGCCTCCTGAGTGCTGGGATTAAAGGCATGTGCCACCACACCTGGCTCTATTATATTTTTTAAAGTTTTATTTATTTATTTATTATAGACAGAGAGAGGGAAAGAGAGAGAGGGACAGGGAGAATGGGTGTGCCAGGGCCTCCAGCCACTGCAAACGAACTCCAGATGCATGTGCCCCCTTGTGCATCTGGCTTACGTGGGAACTGGAGAATCGAATCGGGATCCTTTGGCTTTGCAGGCAAATGCCTTAACTGCTAAGCCATCTCTCCAGCCCCTCTATTATATTTTTTAAAGTCCATGTTACTTGGGAAAGTGAGACAGGAAGTGGGAAGATTATGAGGACAAGCTGGGTTACAGAGCAAGACCCTGTCTCAAAGCCTACAGAAGAACAGAAAATCTTTGTTTTGCCAACTATGTATCTGACTGAGGATTAGTATCTAGAATCTATAAAAAACTGTAAAAATTAAAGACCCAAAGCAAGTCTTCCAATCAACAAGTGGGCTATTGAACTGAATAGAGAGGAAGAAAGACAAATGAATATTAAAAAGTGTTCAATATCCTTTACCATCAGGAAGTGCAAATTTAAACTACTTTAAGATTTCATCTTACCCCAGTCAGAAAAGCTAACATCAGGAAAACAAATGACAATAGATGTTAATGAAGACATAAGGAAAGAGGAACCCTTATACAATGTTGGTGGGAACAGGAACTGGTGCACCACTATGGAGATCTGTATAGAGGATCCTCAAAAAACTAAAACTAGAACTACCATATAATCCACTATACTACTCCTGGGTATAAATATGCTTAAAAGATTGTAAATAGCACACTACAAAGGTACTTGCACCTGTTACTTATTAATGCACCATTCACAATAGGCAAGGTATACTGTCAGCTTAGGTAACTATCAACAGGTGATGACATAAACCAAGAAAACATGGTGCATATATATATACACAATGGAATTTTATTTACCTAAAAAAGAAAGGAATGGCAAATAGATAGGCTTAACTTACATCATATATATATGTTTAGAGTTAATATAATACAGTAAGGTTCTCCATATGTAATTGTAGAACATAAAAGTAGAAAGAAGGCCATGAAAGGAGAGTGATAGGTTTAAAAGGAGGGAGAAGAAAAACAAAAGAGTTGGTAATTTAATATATCTGTCATTAAAGCAGAAGAGGATGCTATTGGAGAGGGAAGGAAGAAATCAGAAAAAGGGAAAGAAGAGGGGTGGGGGAGGGCTGTAAGGAGATGAATGAGGACAAAGTATAATGATATATATGTATAAAAATACCAGAACAAAACCCATTACATTCTATACTAACTAAAAAAATACCTGTTTTCAAAATTTATACAGGGATGGAGAGAGGGCATGGCAGTTAAGGCACTTGCCTTTGAAGCCTAAGGACCCAGGTTTCATTCCCCATGTAAACCAGATGTACACGGTGGTACATGTGTCTGGAGTTCGTTTTCGGTGGCTAGGGACCCCGGAGAGCCCATCCTCTCTCTATCTTTCATAAATAAAGAAAATATTAAACACATCCATTATGCATTTAATCTGGCAGTAGTAGGGAAAATTACAATGTAAGGAAGTGGGAAGGTTTGTAAATTTCTCCTTTGTAAGCTGTCTATTTAGTTTTAAAGAAAATGTTCATCTTAGACTGATATATTTAAAAATTTCTATACTTTGGGGTTTAGAGTTGTAGAACAAAAAGAACAGAAATGACACAAATACTAGTGCTTTCCTTATCAATAATCTAAGTCATCTATAGCTAATAGAAGGTCACTGAATTATATATCACAGATCTTATGGAAGTAAATGCTTGCACTGTGGCAATTTAGCTTAATATAGGATGCTTAGTAAATTAAGCCTGACTGTGCAGGGGAAGGAACAGTGTTTCATCCACTCTTCACAAGAAACCCACAGGTAGCTATAACTTCCTTCATGTCACTGATGTGTAGACGCATAGATAGGTAACATACATTGCTGAAGAAAATCAAGCTACCAAGTGAGTGCCAGAACTTGCATTTAAACTGAGGTCCAATGTATTTGCTCTGCCTATTCCAACGCATTTACAAGTATACTTCACTTGACCTGTTGTGAAATATAGCATAGGGGACAAAACAGTGTTTTGTTTCAGTATACTCTCACTTAAATTCTTTTCAGAATAAATTTTGTCTGGAAGTTTGAAAGAGAAATCTGTATTTGTACTTTCTCTTCTTATTACTACATCTGAGTAGTGTTCCATCCCTAATGGAGGGTAGAATCTCAGTCTTCCTTTATTCATGGATTGTTCCATTCCTTCATTCTTGGAAATATGCTCTGTAGGTATTTCCTCTAAATTGAAAATTTGCTCCTGGAGGGAGGTAGATAAGCCACAAAAAGAATAAAATGCACAAGACATAGGAAGTTCCAGAAGTTACAAGATTCATAAGGCCTCTAAAGGTTATATAAGCAGCATCAACTGCTGTGGAGAGGAAACTGCCAGTTGAGCTGCCTGCAAGTTGTACAGGGAGCTCTAGGGATGCAGTTTTCATGAGCTGTCACTTTGCTAGGGTGGGCTTTTCAGTGATGCAGCTGCCTTTGAGTCACCCATGCACCTGTAAGTAATCCCTTATCCCTGCTCACTGGTTCACTAAGCTAGACTTGTCTGGAATCTTATCTTTAGTCTGTCATAGGTGTTCTATCTAGGTGAACACAATTTGTTCACATCTCCCTAGGAAGTCACCCAACATAAGGGATTTAACTTTATTATCCTAGAATGTCTTTCTCCTACCCCATCATTGCCCTTCCAAATACCAAGTTAAGTGGACATGCTGACTGACAATCAGTGGTTAGAAAGCTTGTTTCACCATATCATAAGTTTATGAAAAAGCGGTGAGCACAGCAGCTATGAGTTATAACAAAAAAAGTTTGAAGAAGCTACGTGAGTGGCACTAGTGAATAAGAATGAAATTTAATAATGTGATTTGTCAGGAAAGACAAGTATAACTCACCACTCTGAGATTAAAAATGTACTCTGTCTACATCTGCTCAGTAACTGTATTATAACCAGGACACTCCTATAACCCATTGTTAATACTCAGAAGTTTTCTTTTTCTCCCATTGGTGACTAGTACTTTGTAGTGATTAAATCCCAATTTGGTTTTATTCACTTATGTAATAAAGCTAGTGAGGTGAGCAAAGATAATTTTTTAGAACACAACACAAAATAAGAATAGCAATAAATGTTAAAGGGTAGGGGCAGAGACAAGGACAGCAGATCTAGAAGTTCCTTTCTTCTAACATGAGGTTCAGGAAAATTAACAAAGAGCCTCAAGAGGACAGAAGACATAGAAACAGGAAATTCATATAGGCAGCACAATTATCCTCAACACAGTAATAGTCCCACCATCAAGGGTAAAATATTAGTCTAGATTATTAGAGGAAGAGAATAAGGTTATCTGTGACAGAATAATCAGATTAACACAAGACTTTCTAATAGCAAAAGCAAGTGTTAAAATTTAGTAGTGACCATGATCATGAAAGAAGCTCTAGTTTAATTCAGTGGGTTAAAAAGGCATGATATGGTAAGATGGAGATTAATAGGGTAGAGGGAAGGGGTTGGGAGGGTGTTAAGAGATGATAAACTGGAGAAAATGAGATCAAAATATGGTGTAAACATGTATGAAAAAGTCAAAATGGAAAAATAGAAATTAAAAAAATTAAAAAGGAATGAAAATAGTGAATTACTTTAAGGAAAATAGAATTATTCTAAACCTGGACTTCTATCTATAGTCACCAAATTGGCATTTAGGCTGGAGGAAAATAATTTTACAACAGGAAAGATGTCAGAGTATGTAGATTCTCCCTGATAGTTACTCCCTGATAGTCAGTGTGTCCGGAAAACCAGCATAAATTTAAGAATGAAAGACACAGCACCAGTGCTAATAAGAAAAAAACAGTAAATCTAGTAGGTAAGTGTAAATAAATAAATTGCTGCCACAAAACAGGAGAACCAGCCATTCAATGAAGTGAAGTGATCTCATTGATAGGAAGTGAGCTGAACAGGACAAGAATTGAAAGTGATAAAATTCTTGTCTTACTTTATAACTTCAGTAGTTCCTTAAACATAAATTTTGGTACATGTGTCAAACATTTAAGTATAACCACTACAATAGAGAGTGGTCAGGATGTAAGTTGAAGTATTAAAATGAAGATATGCTTCTTAATAATATTTGAACAAGTAGAAATACTAATATGGTATGCGACCTAGCTAACCAAGACTTGTTTTTCTGAACTATCAGTAGAATTTTCGTGTTCAATTGTTTTGTAAGCTATGAAGTTTGAAAGCCTGTTAAATTTTTCACATCCTTAAAAAAGAGGGTTATTTTACTTCAATCAGAAACTAATGAGCCATTTGAGATATAAAATCTTTAAAAATATTTTTTTATCTGGAATATTTATTTCTGAGAGAGAGAAAGAGGGAAAGAAGAGAGGGGGGTGAAAATGGGCACTTCTCGGCTTCTTGCCACTGCACGTGAACTTCAGATGCATGCGCCTCTTTGTGCATCTGGCTTTATATGGGTAATGGGGAATTGAACCCAGGCTGGCCTGCCTTGCAAGAAAGTGCCTTTAATTGCTGAGCCATCTCCCTAGTCCCTGATATATAAAATTTAAAATTAGAGATCTGGTGTTATTTAAAATGATGAGGAAAAGTTTCCTGTTCTTTTTAAAAAAGCTTTTGGCATGTGTTTTTATGTATGGAGTATGTGTGGTATCATGTATATAGTGTATGCACACTTGCCTTTGTACGCATGTGTGCAGAGGCCAGAAAAGAATGTGGGCTGTCCTTTTTTCACGCATCCACCTATGTGACTGTTTCTTACTCAACCCTGACCTGCTGTTTTTGCTGTGTTGTCCTCCCACCCTCAGCAAGCCCCAGCAATTCTCTGGAATCCATCCCCTGTAGGACTGAGGTTATAGATGTGTGGGGCCACTCCCAGCTATATACATGGGTGGTGGGGAATTGTACTTCATAGTAAAAATAAAAACAAGTGGCTAGAAATGTAGACCTCTGAATTATGAACCTCCTTGCTTTTTAAAGTAAAACACTTGGAATGTAAGGTAAACTTTCCTTGCTGAGTCAGTGTTATCAATGTAAAGCTAAATTATTTAATAAAGCTAAGGATGCAGATGAAAATGCAGATAATAATACAAGAGTTAATTAGCTAATACCTTCACAAGTCACCAGTAATTACTTCTTTGACAAAGTTTCAGACCCTAATTTACTTCTTGTCATTTTCAATTTTCTCTCATAAAGGTGCCTTGAATATTTACTACTAACACATTCAAGTATTACCTCTGGCTTCTAAATACACAAATATACTTACACACAACCTTCTCTCTGACAATAAGCCACTTGAGTGAGGAACTACTGCTATGGTATAGTTGTACAAATACATATTATAAATTTCTTTACAGAACTCAAAGAACTGCATTTTATTTGTCTTCTACTTATCACAGTGACTTATTATTTGCTCATTTTATTAATTTGCTTATTTACTATGTTTTTGTGTGTATGTGTGTGAGGTACACATGCATGTGTGTTCATATGAGTATGTTAGCATGCATGTTAACGCTAGAGGTCATTGTTGGGTATCTTCCTCTAGTGTTCTCCATTTCTTATTTTTTTATTTTATTTTATTTTATTTTATTTTATTTTATTTTATTTTATTTATTTATTTTATTTTATTTTATTTTATTTTATTTTATTTTATTTTATTTTATTTTATTTTATTTTATTTTATTTTATTTTATTTATTTTTTGTGGTTTTTCGAGGTAGGGTTTCACTTTAGCCCAGGCTGACCTGGAACTCACTATGTAGTCTCAGGGTGGCCTTGAACTCATGGCAATCCTCCTACCTCTGCCTCCCAAGTGCTGGGATTAAAGGTGTGCGCCACCATGCCCTGCCATTTCTTACTTTTTTTTTGAGACAGGGTTTCTCATTGAACCTAGAGCTCACCAAGTCAGCAAGACAAGGTAGCCAGCAAGTCCCAAGGATTCCTGTCTAAGCTTTTGATCACTGGGATTACAGGCATGTACCACCACACCCAGCATTTTCCATGGGGGCTAAGTATTCACATGCAGGTTCTTACTCTTGTGCAGCAATCACTTTACCCACAAAGCCATTTCCCAACCTCTATTACTTGCTCTCACTTAGAAACTGACAAAAATGCGTTGCTTTTGTTCATTATCACTTCTTTCCTTCTAAGGATTTTCTTATGGAGAAAGAAATAAAGGAGTTGGAATTCTGGGAGAGTCCTAACAAATTACTAGCTATGTTCTACTGGACAAGTTGTCTGACTTATTTGAGTCTATATTCATATTTATGATATAATGTAATACAAAGATTATTAGCATTAAATGAACATATAACTATAGCCATTTTTCTTCCTGGAATAAAATAACAAGCAATATGTTCCATTTGATCATTTATACTGGAATTTAACAGGTTTTAGATGGTCCCATGGCAGGTTCCCAGCTGTTTGTAGTTGGTTCTCGATTGAAGACCCAGTGGAAGCGGAACTTTTACTACACAGTTTCATCTACTGACTTGCAATTTATTAAACAATAAAAGTTGTGGGCTGGGGAAATAGTTCAATAAACAAAGTACTTGCTGTGAAAGCATGAGGATCCCAGTTTAATCCCCAGAACCTATATCTCATGTATCCCAGGATAGTCTGGAACTTACATAGCTGAGCATGGCTTTGAACTCCAGATTTTACTGCTGCCTCCTCCTCCTCCCCAGCGCTGGTATGATAGGCATACATCACCACACGCAGTTTATCCTGTGTTGGGGATCAAACTCAGGGCTTTATGCATGTACTCTACCAACTGAACTATACACCCAGTCCCAGATTAAAGATACTTATACACAGATGCTCACTTAATGTTTAAAATAAGGAAGAAATAAGTACTGAATGCACTTGATATAATGATAAACATTAATCCAACTTCTAGCTTATAGCACTGGTGGCAAACGGGTTTTTTTTTCCTTGTCTATTTGTGAGATCAATCTTTATTAAATTTTACTCTGTTTTTTTTCAAATGCATAGAAGTATAATACTAATGGAACACAGGTAGAGTTCTAGCATATGCACATCAATAATCAGTGAATGAATCATTTTCTCTAAAAATAAGATTCATTGTTCTCTTTATTATCATTTTGAAGGCTTCCTGAAATTCCTCTTCTTTGGGTTCAACTTAGGTCCTGTACAGCTAAAATACTACTTATTGGTTTATATGAAACTTTAGATCATCCCCTTTGAAATGAGCTCCATGGTCTTCAGCTACTTCTGTTCCTGTTCTGTCATGAATGTAATTACAGCTGGAAGTAACTATTGTCACTTTGCCCATACATGGAAAACGAGGAAGGTCTTTATCACTCTCTATATGCAGAAATCTCCAAGGCTGGTGATCTACCACAGTATGTCTAATCACACCTCACCCTTGACTCCTGCTTTGGCGATAAGCTGTACTGGGATCTCCTGAAAAAGTCCTCTACTTTGACCAGGTGAAAGAATCTATTGTTTTGTAGCTTCACCTGAAATTCTGTACATCATCTCTTAAGTTCAGTAACTTGTTCTCAGTCTGCATCTGTGTCTTGGTTTTTCTATATCTTGGAAGACAGCATGCAGAAGTAGCTTTGACCTCATTGTTCAAATTGAATTTTGTGGTTAAAAACCTCTATGTTTTCATTGATTCTGTTTTATCTTCAGATTACATTGCTTTCTTTCTATTTTTTTTTTTTTTTGGAGAGAGACAGAGAGAGAGAGGGAGACAGATAGAGATGGGCGTGCCAGCAGCCTCTCAGCTGCTGCGAATGAAATCCAGATGCATGTGCCCCCTTGTGGTCCAGTCTGGCATTGCGCCCTTGTGTCACTTTGCATCTGGCTAAACGTGGGGCCTGGAGATGGGAACTGCTAGAGATTGGAACCAGCATTCTTAGGCTTAGGAGGCAGGCGCCTTAACCACTAAGCCATCTCTCCAGCCCTTCTCTAGTTTTTTTAAAAAGAAAAATATTTGAGAGAAAGCGAGAGCGAGACAGACAGATGGACAGACAGAATGGGCACACCGGGGCCTCTAGCCACTGCAAACAAACTCCAGATGCATGTTCCGCCTTGTGCATCTGGCTTATGTGGGTACTGGGGAATCAAACCTGGGTCCTTAGGCTTCACAGACAAGCACCTTAACCACTAAGCCATCTCTCCAGCCCCCATTTTCTCTAAGTTTTGAAATTAACATCTCCAGTGTTAAATGTGCTTACCTAAAATTTCTGGCATCTTTTTTTCCTTATATCCTGGCTGAAGTTCTAGTGCCATTTTTTTTTCTTTTTCTTTCCAGTGCTTGATTATCATCTGGATGATAGTATCTATTTTATTTGCTATCTTTGTAAGAAGCTAGAATATGTTATTCTTATGTGTGTGTGTGTGCTCATGGGCATGAGTGTGGAGGCCAGAGGTAAACTGCGGGTATCATCTCCTATTTCTCTTCTGCTCCATTTCCTTGAGATAGGGTCTCTCATGAACCTGGAACTTGTGTCATTAGACTGGCCAGCCAGTGAGCTTCAGCTATTTTTTCTGTCTCTGCTCCCACTTGGGGCTGTGGTTACACATACTTTTACTTCTTGAGTTATCTCTGCAGCCCCAATATACAATTCTTGTTAGGTCAGTAGCAGCAGATAACTCTTGAGGAGGGAGTGAACTAGTACTCTGGGCTTGAAGGAACTGGACCCAATTGCTCTTTGATCCACTGTTTCATAACAGGCAAAATGGGCTGTATGACTAATGTAGGGAAGTAGTTTGTAACTGATGAGTACTTTCTTCTCTGGGTTAATAAAATGTAATAAAAGACTTGTTTGATACTGTTTCTGATTTGATATTGCTTTGATTCTTTGTATGTTGCACACTGGATAAGGATTCCTTAAAGATCATCATTATAGGTAACCTACAGATTAATGTTCCAAATGATGAGCTTGAATGTTTATCAAGTTTGTAGATATTATTTAATACTAGAGGAATTTTTCTAAGCTCAAGCTTGGTATTCTTATTTCCAAACTGAACCTTATTTAAGAAGCCTATGCTATCTTATTAAAATTTGGCTTATCAGGGCTGGAGAGATGGCTTAGTGGTTAAGGCGCCTGCCTGCTAAGCCTAAGAACCTGGTTTCAATCTCCAGGTCCCACGTTTAGCCAGATGCAAAGTGACACAAGGGTGCAATGCCGCACTTGACCACAAGGGGGCACATGCATCTGGATTTCGTTCACAGCAGCTGAGAGACTGCTGGCGCAACCATCTCTATCGGTCTCCCTCTCTGTCTGTCTCTCTCTGTGTCTCTCTCCAAAAATAAATAAAATAATTAAAAAATTTTAAATTTGGCTTATCAAACCATATTTTCTCTGTAGGAACTCCTAGTTCCTTAGAACCAATAGTTCTTTTCCTTGATTGTAAATCCACAGTGATCTATGGTCATACCATGCTGAATGTGCCCCTGTCTCAATCCACTACTATTCTCATTCTGATTTAATTAGAAGACTTTTCTCTAGGTAGCAAATCCATATCCTCTGATGTTACTCCTATCAAGTAAGCCTTTGTGCACTTACTATCTATACATAGGTCTAGAAGCAGCTTTGTATTCTGAGGCTTCAGAACTGTAGCCATCTGTAATCTTATGCACGTTCAGGAATAACACAAGGCCAAGCAGCAGAAGGATGGTGATAAATGTCTGCTGTTACTTACTACAGTAGAAACTGAGCTAGGTGTATAATTTAGAGGCATATCCATTCTAGATGGTTACAAAGGAAGCAGAGGTGGTCTTGTCAAAACCAAAGGGTAAGAAATCTCATGTGTGACAGGTGGGAGACTGAATGATAGTGGCCTGGAGGTGGCAAGTGAGAGGTGTAAGAATGGTGGAGTGAGTTCAGGAGATGCTTCTTCAACAACAGGAGGCTGTGATGGAAAGGCAGTATACCAAGAAGAATCCTATCTTCTCGCATACAAAATCCCTTTTCAACACAGTGTATATAAACTATTTCTTTGGTATTGGTGATTTCACATAAGAGTTATGGTTCTGGGATCTTCATGAAATTTAGACTAAATTTTAGTGTTATTACCATGAAGAGTTCAAGAGCTATCACAGTCATGGTGCAGCTTAGGATATACGACAACAGCCACATGAAATGTAAGATACCAGACCAGAGTGTAGTTATTGTTTAGTGGATATGTTCTAATCAGGTAATATTTAGGTTTCACCGGAGTCCTTTCATTGCTTCAGTTTTCTGCTTCTGCCTTTATCTCTGTTAGGAGGACTTTCCACTTCAATTCCTGCTGGAACTGTGACTTTGAGCTTGTCTTCTATTGTGTGGGACTCTGTAAGAATCTCTTTGAGACTTCGGGTTAAGATGGAACCATGCCAAAACAGGGTAGGGGAAAAAAAGGAAGAAAAAACCCCCCTGCAAAATACACTATTCTACTAAAAAGTGAGGTGTATAGTAAATTATCAACTGCAGCAGAGAAGTAGGAGAGATCCAGAGTGTCTAGAGCCCACCGAAGCACGCAGAAGCAGCTCCAGCAGCAGTGGCGAGTTTCATGCGGCTGCAGCTGTCAGGCTCCGCCTGAGCCACAGGATTTTTTTTTTTTTAATTTTTTTTATTTTTGGAGAGCCGCAGAATTTTAAGGCCAGGTGAGGGGATTTTCCACTCACACTGGCCTCCTTGCAAACTCAAGAAACGTGGAAGGAGGATGGCAGAGACCAATGGAGTGGCACAAGTGCCAGCCAGCACCAGAGACCTGGGGAAAAAAGCTCACCAACTCAGCATCCGGCATGATTAAAACAGTGACCCACAGACGCAGCCGGCCTTCCTGAGCCCACAACACAGCAAAGAAGGACCCAAGCAGCTGTGCAGCATAGCTGAGATCAACACTGTCCCAAAAGGTAACTGGGATTACACCAGGTCAGCACCCACCAAATAAGCCTGATGTATAGGCTTGCATTGGAAGGGCTAATTGCACCTTCCATGTCAGGGTAAATTATGTTAAACCTGATGGATGGTCAGATCTGACATTCGTAAATAAGCTATATTTGGGGCTGCTCATTTGTTGCTTCCTGATTTATAGTGCCTTTGTTTCCTCTTCTGTCATTCATTGGGGAAGGGTCTCACTTGGTCACAAGCTGACCTTGGAACCCTCTACAGACCAGAAATCTTAGCCTCCCAGTTGACAGGATTAAGGGTGTGGGGCAACACACATGCTTAGGGACTGTAATGGTGTTAAAGGATCTGTTTGTCATAGCACCTACTTTTGCACAAATACTCTGTGCTGTATTTCATTGAATGGGTACATTGTTTAGTTAAATCTTTAGAATTTGACTGTATTCTGTTCCATTAAGCCCACTTGAATACTCTCATAGCAGGCAAACCCAACACCTAGGGTCACTCTTGTGATTACTCTGAGAGTCTTAAGAGCCACTACCAGCACCTTAAGCTCCTACCCTGAAAATATATAACATCAGATTGATTGATAATTCTAATATTACTGCAAATAATTAGAAAACCCAACCATTAAATTAATCCAAGATGCAAAAATCTCTACATTATAATACAAGAAACCCAAAAAATCAAGATAATATAAATCCACCGAAAAGTATTAATATATCAGAAATGACCTTCAGTGAGACTGAATTAGAGGAAATGCCTGAGAAAGATTTCAAAAGAATGATTATAAATATGTTCAAAGAACTCAAAGAGGAAATTAAAGGGTTCAAAGACCTCAAAGAGGAAATCAAACGATTCAAAGAACACACAGGAAACCAATTTAATGAAATAAGGAGGTCAATACTAGACATAAGTAAGGAAATAGAAATTATAAAGAAAACCCAGTCAGAAATACTAGCAATAAAGAAAACAGCCAGTGAAATGAAAAACACTGTAGAAAATCTCTCTAATAGAATGGATGAAGCAAAGAACAGAATATCTAAAATAGAAGACCCAGGTGGCAGATGTAATACAGTCCAACAAAGAGAAAGACAAAATAATAGGAAGGTATGAATGGGAGTTTCAAGATATTCGGGACACTATGAAAAGATCAAACATAAGAATTCAAGGTATAGTAGAAGGAGAAGAATTTCACTCCAAAGGCATAGTAGGTGTTTTCAACAAAATCATAGAAGAAAACTTCCCCCAAATTGGGAAAGAGATGCCAATGCAGATACAGGAAGCCTTTAGAACACCAAACAGACAAAACCTGGAAAGAACCTCTCCCCGCCATATTATAATTAATGCCAAACATACAAACCAAAGAAAATATATTGAAAGCAGCTAGAGAGAAAAGGCAAAGCCCATCAGAATCACAGAAGATTACTCAACACAAACTTTAAAAGCCAGAAGGGCTTGAAGTGATGTATTCCAAATTCTGAAAGATAACTGTGAACCAAGGTTACTTTATTCTGCAAAGCTATCCATTCAAATACATGGAGAAATAAGGACATTCCACAACAAAAGCAGGCTAAAGGAATATTTGAAGACAAAACCAGGTCTACAGAAAATACTTTAAAAGGATCCTCCATGCTGAAGAGAAAGAAAAGCACACATATAAGGAACCTGGAAAAAACAAACCATACTCCAATACTAGTTAATACAAGAGAGCAAAGGTAAAACCAGAAGAACTACAAAACAAGAAAATGGCAAAAATAAATACATACCTTTCAATAATAACTCTTAATATCAATGGTCTGAATGCCCCAACCAATAGACATAGATTTGCAGACTGGGTTAAAAAGCAGGATCCTTCAATTTGTTGCCTCCAAGAAACTTATCTTTCTACAAAGGATGGACACCATCTTAGGGTGAAAGGCTGGAAAACGGTGTTTTAAGAAAATGAGCCTAGAAAACAAGCAGGGGTTGCTATCCTAATATCTGGCAGGGAAGACTTCAGACCAACATTAATTAGGAAAAATAAGGAAGGTCATTTTATATTGATTAAAGGAACGCTTGAACAGGAGGACATTACAATCCTAAACATATATGCACCTAACATGGGGGCTCCCAATTTCATCAAACAAACGCTATTAGAACTAAGGTTAGAGATAACACCAAATATACTTGTAGTGGGTGACTTCAACACCCCACTCTCACCAATTGACAGGTCATCCCAGCAAAAAATAAACAGAGATGCTTCTAGATTAAATGAGGTAATAGAACAAATGGACCTAACAGATATATATAGGACATTTCATCCAAATGCTGAAGAATACACATTCTTTTCAGAAGCACAGGGAACATTCTCTAAAATAGGCCATATATTAAGACACAAAGAAAATCTTAACAAATATAGAAAATTGAAATAATTTCTTGCACTCTATCGGATCACAATGGGATCAAACTACAAATCAATAACAAGAAAAGCTATAGAGAATACACAAAATCATGTAAACTAAATAATACACTTCTAAATGATGAATGGGTCAATGAAGAAATCAAGAAGGAAATCAAAAAACTCATGGAGTCAAATGATAATGAGAACACAACATACCAAAACCTTTGGGACACAATGACGACAGTCCTAAGAGGGAAATTTATAGCTTTAAGTGTCTATGTTAAGAAATTAGAAAGGTTGCAGGTAAACAACTTAATGCTGCACCTTAAGGCCTTTGAAAAAGAAGAACAAAGAAAACCAAAAATCAGTAGATGGGAAGAAATAATAAAGATTAGGGCACAAATTAATGAAATAGAAACCAAAAAAACAATCCAAAGAATCAATGAAACAAAGAGTTGGTTCTTTGAAAGGATAAACAAGATTGATAAACCCTTAGCAAATCTGACCAAAAGAAAGAGAGAACAGATACAATTTAATAAAATTAGAGATGGAAAAGGCACCATTTCAACAGATACCACAGAAATTAAAAATATCACAGGGACATAATATAAGAACATATACTCCACTAAGTTTGAAAATCTGAAAGAAATGGATGATTTCCTTGATTTATATGACCTACCTAATTTAAATCAAGATGAGATTAACCACTTAATTAGACCTATAACAAGTATGGAGATCCAAGCAGTTATAAAAAAAAATCTCCCAAAGTCCAGGCCCAGATGGATTCATTGCTGAATTTTACCGGACCTTTTATGGAAGAACTAGCACCAACGCTTCTTAAACTTTTCCATAAAATAGAAGAGGAAGAAACCCTATCAAACTCCTATGAAGCCAGTATCACCCTGATCCCAAAACCAGACAAAGACAGAACAAAAAAGGAAAATTACAGACCAATCTCCTTTGTGAACATAGATGCAAAAATTCTCAACAAAATATTGGCAAACAGAATACAAGAATATATCAGAAAGATCATTCACCCTGACCAAGTAGGCTTTATCCCAGAGATGCAGGGATGGTTCAACATATGTAAATTGATAAATGTAATACATTATATAAATGGACTAAAGGACAAAAATCACATGATCATCTCATTAGATGCAGAAAAAGCATTTGACAAAATCCAACATCCCTTCTTTATAAAAGTCCTACAGAGACTGGGAATAGAAGCAACATATCTCAACATAATAAAGGCTATTTATGACAAACCCACAGCCAACATAATACTAAATGGAGGAAAACTTGAAGCTTTTCCACTAAAATCAGGCACAAGACAAGGGTGTCCACTGTCCCCCTTTTGTTTAATGTAGTACTGGAAGTCTTAGCCATAGCAATAGGGCAAGAGACACCCATAAAAGGGATACCAATGGGGAAGGAAGAGATCAAGTTATCATTATTTGTAGATGATGTGATTCTATACATAAAGGACCCTAAAGACTCTAGCAGCAGACTATTAGAGCTGATAAACATTTATAGCCATGTAGCAGGATACAAAATAAACACACAGAAATCAGTAGCCTTCCTATATGCTATCAACAAACACACAGAAGATGAAATCAGAGAATCACTCCCATTCACAATTGCATCAAAAAAATAAAATACCTTGGGATAAACCTAACCAAGGAAGTAAAGGATCTCTACAAGGAGAACTTTAAAAACTCAAGCGAGAAATTGCAGAAGACACTAGGAAATGGAAAAACATCCCCCGTTCTTGGATCGTTAGAATCAATATTGTGAAAATGGCAATCCTACCAAAAGCAATCTACACATTTAATGCAACCCCACCAAAATTCCAATGGCATCCTTCACGGAAATAGAAAAAACAATTCAAAAATTCATTTGGAATCACAAAGAAACCTCAGATATCTAAAACAATTTTGAGCAACAAAAATAAGGCTGGTGGTATCACCATACTTATTTTAACCTATATTACAGAGCCATAGTAACAAAAACAGCATGGTACTGGCTCAAAAATAGACATGTAGATCAATGGAACAGAATAGAGGACCCTGATGTAAGTCCGGGTAGCCATAGCCATCTGATCTTTGACAAAAATGCCAATAATACTCATTGGAGAAAAGACAGCCTCTTCAGCAAATGGTGCTGGGAAAACTGGATATACATCTGTAGAAGGATGAAAATAGATCCTTATCTCTCTCCATGCACAAGAATCAAGTCCAAACGGATCAAAGACCTTAATATCAGACCTAAAACTCTGAAACTGCTAGAGGAAAAAGTAGGGGAAACCCTTCAACATATTGGTCTTGGCAAAGACTTTCTGAATATAACACCAATCACTCAGGAAATAAAACCACAGATCAACTGCTGGGACCTCATGAAATTACAAAGCTTTTGTACAGCTAAGGACACTGTGAATAGAGCAAAGAGGCAACCTATAGAATGGGAGAAAATCTTTGCCAGCTATACATCTGTCAAAGGGTTAATATCTAGGATATACACAGAACTCAAAAAATTAAATACTAAGAAATCAAACAACCCAATTAAAAAATGGGCTATGGAACTAAATAGAGTTCTCAGAAGAAGAAATACAGACGGCATATAAACATCTAAAAAATGTTCTACATCCCTAGTCATCAGGGAAATGCATATTAAACTTACCTTGAGATTCCATCTCACTCCTGTCAGATTGGCTACCATCATGAGAACAAACGACTATAAATGCTGGTGAGGATGCGGAAAAAGAGGAACCCTTCTATACTGCTGGTGGGAATGCAACCTGGTCCAGCCATTGTGGAAATCAGTGAGGAGGTTCCTGAGACAGCTAAATATAGATCTACCATATGACTCAGCTATCCTACTCCTAGGCATATATCCTAAGGACTCATCTCACTACCTTAGAGATACTTGCTCATCCATGTTTATTGCTGCTCTATTCACAATAGCTAGGAAATATCCTTCAACTCATGAGTGGATAATGAAGATGTGGCACATTTACACAATGGAGTTCTACTCAGCATTAAAGAAAAATGAAGGTATGAAATTTGCGGGAAAATGGATGGATCTGGAAAGGATTATACTTAGTGAGGTAACCCAGGCTCAGAAAACCAAATGTCACATGTTCTCTCTCATATGTAGATCCTAGCTACAAATGATTGGACTTCTAAGTGAGCAAAAACAAAACTCAGTAGCTGAAGCCAGTAAGCTAGAAAGGGGATATAAAGGGAATAGAAAGGAAGGGAGGGGGTACTTAATAGGATGGTACTGTATATATGTAAGTAAAAGAAAAGATTAATGGGGGTGAAAAGGCCTAAGTGAGGTCAGGAAAAAAGACTGATTAAAGGAATGGTGGAAGGAGGGCTAATTAAAATCTAAGAGGATATAAAAAATCATATGGAAACCCACTTTTCTGGACAATGGAACACTCAGAAGCCATAGATTGTTACTAGAAACTTTTCAGTGCCAGGGATGGGATATCTTTCAGTGAGGTCATAGATACCCCCAAAACATTATAGGCCATTGCTGAGGCCCTTGGTTTCCCACCAGGAATAGATGGTAAGACCCTATTGCTGAAGACTCCACATACTTGGGTGGCAAGTTCACTGAGAAATCCTGCTGGAGCTGAGCTGAAAGCCTCCTCCATGAGGACCAGCTGACAGAAAGTTGGAAAAAGCTATACTGAATGTAGGTCAATGGGAGAGAGAAAACACCAGTGAAGGTACTCAACAGTGAATACTGCAAGCTTTATATTTTGCCAGCCAGGCCAAATGAGCCAATGGGTGCAATAGTGGCATGTCTGTTATGGGGGAAACCAACTGCTCTCTAATTGGACTGGAGGCCCACTCCGTGGGAGGGAACACATCCCTGATACTGAAAACGTATGACAGGGGTAGTCATGAGCCCTAAGGGTGTAATGTCTGCTGGAGTCTTGCTAAATGTATATACTATGCTCACCAAACTGCCCAGTAAGAACTTCTCTTAATGTCCACACCCATATATTAATGCTACTCTCACTTTTGGTTAGAGAAACTTCTCTTTTCAGACAGTGGCAACCTTGGGATGATTCAGAAGGCACCATGGTACTGAGAAGAAGTGACAGAGGAGTGCTCAGCAGTGAAATGTCTCAAACCTACCTTCCAAGGCTCAGGGTCCATTGCAGAAGAGGGGGCGGAAAGAATGTAAGAGCCAAAGGAAGAGTAGGACTCCTTACAATGTACTCCTCCAGAAACAAAATGGCCTGGATATCTATGACCTCACAGTGCCTGACACTACCTACATAAGACCATCATATCAGGAGGAAAAGATCATGACATCAAATTGAAAAGAGAGACTGATTGAGAGGGCGAGGAGATATGATGGAGAGTGAAATTTCAAAGGGCAAAGTGGGGAGAGGGAGGGAAATAACATGGGATATTGTCTAGAATTAAAGAAGTTGTCAATAAAAAAAGAATCTCTTTGAGTAGGGTGTTAATTATTGTCTCTTTTGAGAGAACATTCATCTTTTATCACCATTCATCCTTTCATCATGTATCATGTCTTCTATTTTCTCTGTATGGGCAGCTTGACTTGGGGACTGTGATTTAGCCTTCTAGTAAACCTCTCTCACTCTTCCTCATGCCTGGTATCTTCTTTTATAGTATCTTTTTCTTAGTGCTGAAAACCTTCTGCCCTCAGGCTTCTTGATGAGGCTTCTCTGGATGAGGTAGATATGATACCTGCTTGTATTCATGAGAGTTTCTCCACAAATACCCCTTCCTCTTTTTTTTTCTGCTTCAAGGGAGGGTCTTGCTCCTTCCCAGGCTGACCTGCAATTCACTCTGTAGTCTCAGGGTAGCCTCAAACTCATGGTGATCCTCCTGCCTCTGCATCCCAAGTGCTGGGATTAAAGGCATGCACCACCATGTCTAACTCAAATACCTGGTTCTTTCAATCAATACAAAATTCCTTTAACTCCTTTTCTTTTTTCTTTGCTAGGGCTGATGATCTGCATCACAGCATGTATCAGCTCTGCTAGGACTTTATAGTCTGAACCTCTAACTAGGATTTCCCAGCCTCCAAAAAATGGCTGTAGGGGTTTGCTGAGCCAGAACTTGAGTGCCTGGAAGTTTAGTGATCACTTTAGAAACTGTTCATGGTGGTCTGGAGCATGCTTCACCTAGGCCTCATTAGCCAATCTTGCTGAAAGAGGAGCACCACATTCAAAGACTGGGCTTTTCTCTTGGCCTGGGGGCAACACAGCACAAATCAGTAGCAATGGAAGACTAGGGGCAGCTTGATGGGATATTTTGGGTCTTCTGCATCCCAGAGCTCATGCAAATACTATGGATAAAATACAGTCTATTGATCCATTTATCTCTCTCTTTCTCTCTGTGTCCACATCCAGAGTTTTTTTTATACCTGGACTCTGGAGAGTGAATTCAGGTCCTCTGCTTGCATGGCAAGCACTTCACTGAGTGAGCCATCTCCCCAGCCCTTATTTTCTGCCTCTAAATTTAGAAGTATTACCTAACAAGATCTAGAACAATAATTTAAATATTTTTCAAGTTTCAAAACCTTTACTAAAGAACCTTAAAAACAACTCTAAATTATGAGTCAGATTTAATTTAACTTATAATTAAACATTTAAAAGCATGCCTAGGAGAAAAATTTTCTAATATTTGCATCTAAAATATAAAATATTCTAAACATTGGTTAAATTTCTTGAATGCAAACTTTTCATTATTGTTTTAGTAACTTATTAATTAAAAATAGTGATTAGAAATTCATATGGACAAGTTTAATAAGATAAATAGTACCCAAATACTATAATTTATTGATCTGTTCTCCTGTTTTCTAGTTCTATACTGTCAACCCAGGGAGAAAGGCATCTTTTCAGTTTCATTTAATAAATTAAAAATACCAAAAATAGAATAACATTTTACTATTAGCTTAAGAGTAACATATTGGAACAATGCCATTTTGCATTGTTCTCCCAAAACAAAAATCTATGCTTAGAATATAAAGCAGTTTTACTGCACATGAGTAGGATCATAAGCCAAGAAAACCGAGTAGCAACAGATAAGCAGAGGAGAGGAACCCAAGTTTCCATCTATGGACAAGACAGACATGGAACATCTGACCTCTGACCATGCTGTATGCAGAAAATGTCAGCCAAAAAGACTATTCTCTTATGATATGATCTTAAAGGTTAACTTAGTACAAATTAGGCATTTACAGTCCAAAGTAACAAACTAAAAGCACAACCCATGGTTTCTTTTGATGCAAACTCATCTGCATCTTGCTCTCAATTGTCGGCACAACTCCAGGGAACTAGCTTTCCTGAGTCATCCCCCCTGCTGGGTGGGCTTTCCAGTCATCCCCCATGCCAGGTAGGCTTTTTGGTGATGCACTGCTTGTGAGTCATCCTTGCTCCTGAGGTAAGCCCTCACTCATATTCCTTTAAGTAACCCTAACCCCAACAGACCCACTGGTTCATCAAGCTGGACTGTGATACAATCATTACTTTGGTCTATTGTTGATGCCTCAATAGGATGAATAGATGTTTGATTATATCTTTACAAGAAAACCACACCACACTAGGAGTAGAAGCACTGGCTGCCACTCCTGGACTAGACTTTGCAAAACTCTGACTGCCTTTGGTGCTTATGATTTCCTATTGCAAAGGGCTGGTATGCTTACACTATTGACTAGCTGGGGACACCATCATTATTTCCAAAAACCAAAGGAATACAAGTTAAATATTTAAGTTTAGAAGACAATGTTGGTGAATTTTTAAAGCAAAGATATAAATTACTTGGATTAGTAATCATAAACCTAAATAAGACATAATTATTTTTTTTTGTGAATGGGGCTAATGTCCAAAATAAGGTAGTCTTACAGTTTTCTTTTCTTTTCTTTTCCTTCCTTCCTTCCTTCCTTCCTTCCTTCCTTCCTTCCTTCCTTCCTTCCCCTCCCTCCCTCTTTCTCTCTCTTTCTTTCTTTCTTTCTTTCTTTCTTTCTTTCTTTCTTTCTTTCTTTCTTTCTTTCTTTCTTTCTTTCTTTCTTTCTTTCTTTTTTTGAGGCAGGTCTTGCCATATAGTCCAAGCTGGCTAAACGTGTGATCCTCCAGCCTTAGTATTTCAATTACCTGACATATGAAGGTGCACCCTAGCCACTATATTTCTGTTTTTTTTTTTAAATTTATCTATTTGAGAGAAAGAGAAATGGGGGGGGGGAGGAGAAGCCGATAAGAGGAAGAAACTAGGCATACCAGAGCCTTTAGCCACTACAAATAGACTCCAGATGCATATGCCATCTTGTACATCTGGCTTATGTGGGTACTGGGGAACTAAACCTGGGTCCTTAGGCATCACAGGCAAGTGCCATAACTACTAAGCCATAACTATGCTCAGTTTTAAATGTAGCAACAAGTGTGATTTTCTTCTTTGAAGTTGTACTAAATAGTGATAGTAAATGTAAGTTATTACTAATTCCAGGGTCAATGAGTGGATTAATATTCGGAACTGTGGGTAAATAATAAATACACGAGGAAAGCTAGAATAAGGTTCAAGGAATTAACTAGCTGTAAGATGGATAAAACAGTAAGGAATTAGAATTTAGGAGTAGTTGGGGCTGAAGAGATTGCTCAGCAGTTAAAGGTACTCATTTACAAAGCCTGACAGCCTGGGTTCTATTCCCTAGTACCTATGTAAAGTCAGACGCACAAGGTCATGCATGCATATGGTAGTTTGAATAAATGCCCCCCCCCCAAGTAGAATCAGGAGTTTATTAAAACTTCTTGGATTTTCAGCCACCTGGCTGGAGGAGGTATCACTGGGCAGTACAGCCCTAACTTGTGGTGGTGGATTTAACATTCCAATCTAAAGATATACAAACTGCTTAGAGTTCTTAAAGTGTGCTTGTTTTGTGGTGTAATTTTAGGGATTTGGCTTGTGGCCTCTCTTTGCATGGTCCTTTAAGAGGGGGCCAGCTTCTTCTACCATTATGGAACTTGCCCTGTAAGTTTCAATAAATATCCCTTACTCCATAACTGTGCCTGGTCTGGAAGTTTATCTCAACAAACCTAAAGCTGTATACTACAGAAACTGGTACCAGGAATGGGGTGAGATGAATCTGACCATGTGGATTTTGGTCTTTCGTTACTTTTGTTTTGGAAGAATGGACATAGACTTGGTACTTACTTTAGGTGGGACTGTGCTCAGAACAAAGAGCCAACATGGTGACCACACCCTCCAATGGCCATATTCTCCACAGTGGGACTTGAGCCAGTGGTTTCAAGACTCCCAGCCATGTACCGGCCAATCCCACACCCCAGCTTTGTCCTCTTAAGGAGGCCCCTGCTCTCTCACTTCCTCGAAACAGTTTCATTCCTCAGCCCACCTTCATACCTAGCTATAGCCTTATAAGGAAACAGACCTGCTCTTAGTCGATACGTCATACTCCTCTGTCCTTACCCTTTAAAAAGACTCCATCTTGGGTCCCAGGTGCGACTTCCCTGGCCTCCCATCTTGAGACCAATGAACCTTGCCCAAGAGCTGTTTGCCCCAAATAAATCTGAACTAGCTTTGCTAATTTGGTCTGATTGGGTTCTTCATGTCATCTGAGCTTTTCACTTACAACTAACAACACCTTCTGGAGTGGTAAGCCAAGTTTTATGGACTATTCTGATCAGAATTTGAGAATTCAAAGTATAGCAAAAATTATACTTGGAGGCTCAGCTTATAAACTTGGAGGCTTGGCTTATGAACTTTCTTTTTTAAAAAATTTGTTTATTCTTATTCTTATTTATTTATTATCAAGATACAGAGAGAGAAAGAGGCAGGGGGGGGAATGGGCGCACAGGGCCTCCAGCCACTGCAAACTCCAGATGCATGTGCCACCTTGTGCATCTGGCTTACGTGGGTACTGGAGAATTGAGCCTCAAACCGGGGTCCTTAGGCTTCACAGGCAAGTGCTTAACCACTAAACCATCTCTCCATCCCAGCTTATGAACTTTCTAAGGAGAAGGAAAGACTACAGAAGACTTTGTTGGAACTAGGCTACTAACATAAGGACTGGCTACATTCTGCTGCCCAGGCCCAAAGAGTTTGATCAAGGTTAAATTTGTAATGGACTGATGTTCTTGGCTAAAGATATTGGACTGAGAGATTTAAGACTGTAAGTTGAAAAACCTCAAACAAGTTAAAATTACAGGCACTGAGACCCCTTTTAGGTTACTGAAGTTGCTATTGTCAAACACATTAAAAATCTTAAGGAAGATGGCTCAACTACTTTACATTAAAACAATAGAAAAAATGCCTGAGGAAAAGACTAAAAATACAAACTCTTTTGGAACGAGTTGACTGAAAAAGAAACCTGCTCTTAAGGTGATGATTTTTTTCCTCCCTAAATTAAGAATATGGCTGTGTTCTACACACCTGGTATTGATTTTGGAAAGATAAAAAATACATAGAGTGGTCATGAATTGCATATGGTTCTAGGAGCTGCTGCTGAAATGCAGCATGAGACAGGGTGTTGATGACCCTGATAGGATGACAAAGCCATTGAAAAAAAGACCGTGGTTTACATGGAGACTTAAAGATGTTTTAGATATATCAGAACTATACAAGGGCTATCATAGAGGTCATTGGCTAGGGATGATTTTCCTGGCTACTCAGCCCAGATGGATGGGTGGAATTAAGGAAATCCTGGGGAGGGGGTGGGGGAGGGAATCCAGGGACTGTCAGTCACTGTTTATATCTGACTTGAGTTACAGAATACAGAAGTTTGATGTTTGCATGATGGTGGTTAAGTTTGCATTATTCCTGTCTTTCCTTGCTATGCTTTATATATGCTTTTTAAACATTTATATAAAATGTTTACTCTGTGCCTCTATATTTCAAAAGTAAATAACTTGTTTGATTTTACAGGACTCACAGCTGAGAGACAATCTTAAATCTCAGATGAGACGTGGGACTTTGGAACTATCTTAAGCTGGTAAAAACTGTGGGGACCTTTAAAATTGGACTAAGTACAATTTACGATGTCAGATAGTTTTGAATCTATTGGGGGCCAGGGCGAAATGTGGTAGTTTGAATAAATGTTTCCCAACAGATTCAGTTTATTAAAACTTCTTGGGTTTCCAGCCACCTGACTGGAGTAGGTGTCAGTGCCACTAGCCCTAAGGTGTGGTGGTGGATTTGACATTCCAATCTAAAGATATACAAAGTGTCTGGAGTTCCTAAAGTGTATTTGTTTTATGGTGTGGTTAGGGATTTGGCTTGTGGCTTCTCTCTCTCTGCCTGGTCCTTTAAGAGGAGGCCAACTTCTACTACCATTATGGAACTTCCCTTAGATCTGTATGTGTCAAAAAATATTCCTTCCTACATAACTGTGCCTGGTCTGGAAGTTCATCTCAACAAACCTAAAGCTGTCTACTACAATACATCTGGTGTTTGATAGTGGCAGGAAGCCATGGCATGCCCATTCTCTCTCTCTGTCTTTCTCTCTCCTTATAATTCAAAGAAAGAAAGAAATCATTAAATGCATTTTAAAATTTTAGGAATAGTCACATGGTAATTGAGTTGAAATATATTAGCTTACCTACTAGTACTTTATTTTTTGAGGTGGGGAAGGAGAGAATATGGGTGTACCAGGGTCTTCAGCTGCTGCAAACAAACTCCAAATGTGTGTGCCCCCTTGAGTGCATGTGTGACATTATGCAGTTGTGTCACTGTGTGCCTGGCTTACATGAGACCTGGAGATTCAAACATGAGTTCTTAGGCTTCACAGCAAGTGACTTAACCACTAAGCCATCTCTCCAGCCCATATTAGTACTTTTTAAAATAAAAAAAGTGGCCAGACCATTTGAAAATCACTAGACATATCATGAACATACATATTTTGTATGTACAAACAATATCAATAATCATAATGGAACTTCTGCTGCCATTAGCAAACAACCAATGATGAGGTAACATTTACTGAAAGTAGCTTCAGAAAGTAGAGAGGATCTTATTCCATGGTCTATTTATTTTACCCTCATTTATGCCAAGTGTATAATTCTTACTCTCATTTTACACATGATGAATTTAGGTGTTCTGTCCAAGGTCACACATATGGTAGTGGACTGAGATTGAAGCCTAGGGTCAGCGCTTCACCACTACAATCTTCAGTTTTAAAATTTCTTAAAAAAAAAAAACTTGACTTTTTAAAGACCAAGTTTTATTGGAAAAAAAGAAACACTTGATTTTAGAGTATCTACTTATTTTTGTTTTACAGGAAAAGAATTTGCAAAAAATAATAGGTTTCTAAGTAGTGGATGAGTTCAGGGACAACACAGGAACCATAAGTTGAGATCATGAGCATGCTTCTACCTGAAGGTCATTATGTGCTAGTCAGTTATAAATTACCATGGTCAGGACATTTCACAAGTATTTCTCACATGATTTGCTTTCCATACCTTCCAGAGGTATTCTTTAGTATGGCAAGTGCATCTGGATAGCCATCCATATTGTAGTCTCCGATATGAAGGGTGATGGGAATTGGTATTCCAGTCAGTTGTTCTTCATGCACTAATGGAACAAAGCCCCAGAGGGTACCCTTGTTGCTGAAATCTTGCAGGACAGGAACCCACTAAGGATGAGGAAGAAAATACTAGACTTCAAAATCATGTTAGAAAAAGATTCACCATTAGCAAAATATCTGATTTATTTGTCAAAATAACTTGTTTTAATAAATTTCATATCTATGAAATGGAAGTTTGTTACTTATTCCCCTCTTCTTGAATTGGCTCACAGAGCCACAGAACTTTAGGAATGGCCTGATATCAATATTTGTATATATAATCAAATTACCCAACTAGAGATTTGTGCCAAGTGGAAATATGATTATCTTAGATGAATATTTCTAAAAGCAAAGTGTAAATCAACTAATATTGATGTCCTTTCAGGAGGACCAACATGGGCAGAAAATTAGCCCAAGGTGTGTCTGCTGATGTTCCCTCTTGAAAATGAACATGCCCATCATCACTCAGGCCATGCAGCTCACAAGGATTTCCAATTATCACCAGGCTGGACACGTTTTGCCCTCAGCTCACAGACACTGCTTAGACAAGGAGAATGGATGCTAACATTAAAAAAAAAAAAAAAAAAACTGGAAGCTAAATTTTTAGTCAATTCCCTTCTTTCTATATTGATCACAAATAAAGACAACAGAGAGAATAGCTGACTATAAAATGAGCTTTTGGGTATTTTTGTTCTTCTGACTGTAAAGATCTTAAGGTAATGTAAAACTAATAACCTGAAGAGTGGATATCCTGCCACGAAAATTACAGATGTGCTCACAGGTCCCTCATAGTATGAATACTGGCACACAACTATAAATGTCTGAGTGGAAGCAGGGACAAATGGCAGGAGGCCAAACATGCCTATAGATGTACTTTTCTTCCCCTAAGCAAGTGATTCAGTTTTCTGGCTGCAAGTTGAACTATATAAAAAATGGCTTCTTAAAAATCATTTAGCAAATGGAATATTTCCAACATTTTCAGGTTTTCCAAAGAAAGTGTAATTTGCTATGGAAAAAGAAAAAAAACCTTTAATTATAAATACATTTGTATAAATTAAAAAATTTTTGATCTGCACATATTTAAATCTTTAAGGAAAAAGTATCACTTCACATTTTGTTTTAAAATATTTTTATTTACTTGACAGAGAAAGATTGAAATAAAGAAAGACAGAAAATGCAAGCCAGGGATTCTTGCTGCTGCAAACTCCAGACACATGCATCTGGATTTATATGGGCCCTGGAAAACTGAGCCTGGGCCAGCAGGCTTGGCAAGTAAGCACCTTTAACTGCTGAGCCATCTCCTCATGCTCACTTTAGAGTTTAAAAGCATGTTTTAAAAAAAGTAAGTGCTGGAGGGATAGCTTAGTGGTTAAGGCATTTGCCTGCAAAGCCAAAGGACCCTGGTTTGAGTCCTCAGGACCCACGTTAGCCAGATGTACAAGGGGCGCATGCGTTTGGAGTTTGTCTGCAGTGGCTGGAAGCCCTGGAGCCCTCATTCTCTGTCTCCCTCTTTCTCTATCAAATGAATGAATGAATGAATAAATAATATATTTAAAAAATTAAATGTTTTAATGATTTCACTTGATTTTTGCAAAAATAAAAATAAAAAGCCTATTGGTTTTGTTTTGGAAAGTGACTGGAAATTTTATAAAATCCCAGGTATCACAAACTTCTGAAGTTGACAGTTTATTAATGAGGGTGAGCCATAATGGATAAAGTATTTCTGTTAAGGTTGTATTAAGTTCTAGCAACAAAGATTTTTCACTGAATGTGGCATCTTTAATAGTTACCAGAGAACTGTGACATTTATCTACCTAGGGAGAGATGACTATATAATTTGTAAGCATTCTTACTGAAGTCTGTCACTTAAAGACAAGCTGTAATTATTAGATGTACTTATACCTATGAACCAACAATTGGGTTTCACAAAATGATTCAAAACTAACTGGGCATGGTGACTCATACCTTTAATCCCAGCACTGGGGAAGTTGAGATAGGACTGTCATGAGTGTACGGCCAGCCTAGGCTACAGACTGAGTTACAAGTCAGCTTCAGCTAAGTGAGATGCTCCTCTAAAAATGATTCAAAACTATTCATAAATAATATGCAAAATGTAAAACTCATGGATACAATAGTTATATAAATGACATAAAAATTCTGATAATATATTTATTTAGAGTATACCATGTGTCATTTCCTACTTATAAGGGTTATAATAGTCACCATGTCATTCTATCACTTCCTAGCCCCCATAAAGAATACAAAGCTAATTCTAGCACTACTTGTCATAACCTATTATTGTCATACTCCATTGCAACTTACAGATTCTAAATTGTTTATCCATAAGGCCTAGGAAAAATTCAATGTGAAAAATGAAATAGTTTACACACAAATATAAAATCCAGACTAGTTTTGAAAACAGATACTTTATTCTACTGATTACAGTGTATTTACCCTATTTCGTTGGTGCCCCAAATGCTAACATTTCATTTAATTACAGGATCCAGAATAGGTTTTCTTCATCAGAAACAATACAGTGTGTTCTACCTTAATGAATGAATAAAATATTTAGGTGTAGCTACTGTAGTTAAATAATGAATTTAATAATGTAATTTTGAATTTTCATTTGTTCTAATTCTTTAGATGTCTTTCTAACTTTCAAGATCATTCTCAAGCACATGGCCTTGTTATAGTAACTCAACAAGCTGATACCTGCATTGTTCGGGATCGCATTAAATATATGACACTTTTCTGGCAGTTTTTATCTTCACAGCCTGGCAGCAAGTGATCCATGTGTCCATCTCCATCTGCCAAAAGAAATGTCAAGAGTCCATCAGTACCCACAAAATAAAGTGCTCATGTGTGGCCATTACTGCTCGTATTCATTCAAAGAATCTATCAGTCTGGAATTTGAAACATAGCTTTATAATGAAGGTGATTTACTTTAAAAAAATCACTCTGGTCTTTGTTACATAGGTTGTGTCTTATTTATTTATTTTTTATTTGAGAGAGAGAGGGAAGAAGAGGCAGACAGAGAATGGGCATGCCAGGGCCTTTTCAGGCACTGTGAATGAACTCCAGATGCATGTGCCCCTTGTGCACATGTGTGACATTGCGTGCTTGTGTCACTTTTGTGTGTGGCTAGATGTGGGACCTGGAAATTTGAACAAGTGTTCTTAGGCTTTGCAGGCAGGCGTCTTAACTGCTAAGCCATCTCTCCAGCCCCTTATTTTAAATTATAAGTGTACTTGTGATTAGGAAGAAGAAATTATTTCAGTCTTTGATGTTAAAACAGTTAAATTAATAATAATAATAATTTTTTGTGTGTGTGTGTTTAGAATTGAACCAAGTGTCTTGTACATGATAGACAAATGCTACTACATTGAGCTGCAGCCCAGGCCAAATCAATGATTTTTAAGAAAGTAGCTTTTGACTTACATAGTTACCACTGCTTCTACAGGGAGAAGATAATGATGTGCACATCACATTATACAGCCTCTTTTAAATATGAGACCTTTCCTTCACAGTTTTAAGTGCCTTTTATTTAGCATGAACTTTAATCCCAGAATACTCTTGGGACTGTGGCTTCTCAAAATTACCATAACATTTAAAAAAATAAATGAATAGAGCACAGGGATTCTTGATGTTAGACTAGATTTCACACAACTGCACCTCATTCTGCAGCACACCAGTAGAGGTGAGGCAATGAGAAATACAGCTCCTCTGATGCTCTCTCCTATCTAAGGCCCCACTACCTGAGATGGTTTACAGATTTTGATGATCCACAGTTCAATCTTTCCGGGCATATTCACAACAGAATAGTCGCTTAGCTTTCACATTTTGGGCAGCTTTTGTGCTCCTTTCATCACTGACTTACTTGCTACGGTTTATTCTTTCATTTCAAATACCCCAAACTTTATATTTAGATGGAAGTAAGAGGATTAATAATAATGATATGCCCTTCAGTACACATATTTACATATGAAGAGATATATAACTAAAACAAAACATATTGTATCCTCAAATATTTGTTCAAAATGAAAAAAAAAGTAAGGCTGCATTAGACGAAGGTCTAGCCAGTGGAAACTGACATTAATATGGTAAAGTAGAGCTTTTCATCCCTTTCACTTTTGACAATTTTTGGATCTACTCAAGAGACAGTTAGCATTTGAAAAGCATCTTCGTCCTACTCTTCTCTTCAGTTCCCCTCTACAACGTCCATCACTGTGGCAGTTTCCTGTGAATTTTTGTATATACAGTATGCAATGTACTTTTGCAAAGAAAGTAGTGCACTTTTGGGCAACTTGAAATTTTGATTTACTATATCATTGGTAAATTTATATCTGCCTCATTATAACCATATTACATAGATAGATATATCTCAATATAATGTAGTCTCCATTGATATGTAAATGCTGTGTTGTTTCCAATCCAAATAATCTAATGTGAATAATTTTGTATAATTTCATTTTTATCTGTAGTACAAAAATCAATAAATGAGAATTACTGTTTTAATCATTATATGAAATTACAATTTTTATTTATTCTCCATAGAGTTTTAGTTTTCAAACTTGTTGGCATTCTTAAAATTGAGAAACTCCAAGAACTTTATTTATGTCAGCATTAGCCATATCAAAACTAAGACTGGGAAATATGTAAATATTTGTTTAATAAAATTAAACACAACAATAAATATTGTATATATAAATATACTATCTTCATGAAACTAAGTGTCCAAATAAAAAGGCTTTTTTTTTTTTTTTTTTTGAGAACAAGCAGGGAAGACAATATTGTATAACAAGAATTGCCTGGCTTCAATATCTGTCTTAAGAGAAAATAGCATTGGCTATCTATCTATCTATCTATCTATCTATCTATCTATCTATCTATCTATCTATCTATCTATCATCTATCAAGAGACATGTAGGTGTGCCAAGGCTCTTGCAACTGTGAATAAATTTTATATCTGGCTTCATGTGGGTACTGGGGAGTTGAACCTGATCCAGCAGGCTTATACAAGCAAGCACCTTTAACTGCTGAGCCATCTCCCCAGCCTCAGTTTTGGGTTTTTATATTGCTTGTGTATATTATTTGGGTTTGGGTATGAAGTAGCTCTGAAGGACCATGCTTTGAAAGTTTGGTTCACAGCTGCTGGTTCCAATCAATGACAGACATTGGTTCATTGGAGTTCTGCCTTACTCAACTGATTAATCCATTGATAGATTAATAAGGTGAGGCTTTACTGGGGGGGGAGATGGAGGTGAGACATGGAGAGAGAAAGTAGTTCACTATGGGTGGAAGGATGCCTTTGAAGGGTGCCTTGTCCCTAGCCCTTTCTGTCCCTCTTTTTCTCATTCTCAGCTGCCATGAGATAAGCTGCCTCTTCTGCCACAAGCTCCTGCCACAATGAGTTTTAGTTTAGGATTAGAGTGATGGGGCCAAGGCATCATGAATTGAAACTATTGAAACCATGAGCCAAAATACGTTTCCTCTTTTTAAAATGTGTCAGATTTTTTTTTGTCATAGCACTGAAATAGCACATATGCAATTAGCAGCAATGTGCTGGTTTTGTTGCTAAATATGAAGGGATACTGTTGGAACAATTATTAAAATAGCCCATTCAGGAAAGTCTGGATATTCTCCCATACTACCACCAAAGCCCATCTAGTAATAACATTTACAGGTTATGTGCAGTTAAGAATATAAAGCTTTATTAATGAACTTTTACCACTCATTAATTAAAATCCATTGGTGTTCCCTGAATGGATGTTTCATATATATGTATGTATTTATGCAAAATATAAAACTTTGTAAAATCAAACATATTTGAGAAGTATTGGTTCACTGAGTTTTATGATGCAAACATGCTTAAACTTCATTATACAGTATTAGTAATTCTCATCTGTTAATATCATCACAGTTTCATAAGAAAAGTCTATAGATATCAGGATGCTGTTAGTTCATTGGCCTGTAAAATTTTCTGTGTGACATATACATATGTATATACCCATGCAGCACCCCAGGGGCTTGCCTGCTCGGTAGGGGTATGCTCGCCTGCAGTGGCCAGAAATGGAAGTTGGGTGCCTGTCTCCAGCACTCTTTTGCCAGGCTTATTTGAGCCTGAGACTTACTTATCCCAGAGCTTTCCATTTTTCCAGAAGCTCCATTGATTCCCCTGGTCTCTGCTCCTCTATGGGACTGTGGTTACAGATGTTCACGGCCATGTGCAACTATTTATGTGGGTCCTGGGGATCGTATTCAGTTTCTTAGGCCTCTTCAGGCCCTCTTGCTTGCACAGGAAGTGCTCTTAACTGCTGAGCCATCTCTCCAGACCACTTTTATTCTTGTTTAGTCTCAGCTCTGTGTTCTCACAGTGTTGGTTTACTTCCACTTCCCTTCTTCCTGCTCTGGTCACTTGTTCAGCTACCAGGCAGCTGCCTGACTCCGTCCATAACTTTGATGCCACTAGGACCAATCAATTAGGATGCCTGCCTCTTTGCATACCACCTTAAGGAGCTGAGGTGTGACTCACATTGCTATGAGCTGGGGCTAATGGAAGCTGGGTGCTAGTGGGCAGGAGAGCAAAGCACCTGGCCAGCAGCTTGGGAGTCAGGTACTGGGTGCCTGCTGTGATGGGATCACTCAGGCACGGGGTCCTACCATCTCTAAGCCTGGCACTGTTTCTTCAGCTATCAAGCAGCTGGCTACCTGACTGCTTTCACAGCTTAGCCTGGTGACACTCAGCTCTCACTGTTACAGCTGTTCTGCTGTCTGACATTTCTGCCACTTACTGCTATCTCTGTTATTTCTCTTACAGTTACCAGCTCAGCCTGCACCCCTGCAAGTAGGCGAGGCAAAAACTAACCAAGCCTTTTAACGGTATAAGGCTTTAACACCAAGGAGGCAGGAAATGAGAACGAGGGTTTGGCAGTTGAATACTGGAGTAAGTCTGAGCAGCTGCTTATATATCCTGAAGAGGTGCTGGAACCAACCACAGCCTTACCTCGCCATCACAGCTGTCCTGCTAGATCACCTGGGGAAGGGAAGTGCTGCTCCACTAGGCAGGGTGGCCCAATCATTGAAGCTTGTGGGAGCAAAATTTCTGCTACAAACTATTTCAAACAGCCCTGACTGGATTTTTGCCTTTAGGTGCCAGGACAGTAAGTTGCAATCCTGGCCAAATTGTCTCAATATATTTGTGGAGAATTCAAGTCAAGTGAGATTGGCATAAGGGTTGTCCAGCTGTTATCAGACCAATAATCCTTTTACTTAACGTCAGCAAGAAAGTCTAGAAACTGCTAATTAGAGTTAAATTGCCTTGTATGCAATGTCTATTTCTTAATAGGAAAATAAATGAACAACAGAAGTGCTTAGAAGATAAACATAAAGAACTTATCACTAACAGTGAATTTTACAATGCTTTAACACAACAACTGCCTGGAGCCCAGGGGATGGTGTGCCCAACC
Organism: Orientallactaga sibirica; assembly: GCA_036365145.1. Lineage (NCBI taxonomy): Eukaryota > Metazoa > Chordata > Mammalia > Rodentia > Dipodidae > Orientallactaga > Orientallactaga sibirica. The sequence goes on from JAEOAD010000030.1 coordinate 566,641, forward strand.
TTACCTGTCTCAATATGATTTTCAGAAAAGAAACTAAATCTCTGGTATTATTTATTTTCATCTATAAAAACTCAATTTCATATAATTTATCTTCATCTATAATAATGCATTATTTATATTCATTAGGAAAATGAAAATGAAAATAATTACACTATCATATATGGTCATTGTGAGAACAAAAAGTGGTAGAATCTAGGAAAATTAAGAAAGCAGGAAACAAACATAAAGGAGTGTATTATCCCTATATATCTCCTCTCACTATGGTAAATACTGTGTCCTTAGTATAGCGGTATACTGTGATTAATAAGTAGGCACTACAGTTAAAATGTGTAACTCCTGCTAGGACATATGTGATGGTTTATATTAATTGTTAACTTGACAGGACCTAGAATCACCTGTGAGAGATTATCGAGGTTAGGTTAGCCTCTAGGCATGCCTGGGAGGGATTATCTTGATTAGGTTCATTGAGGTGGGAAGATCCGCCTTATCTGTGGGTAGCACCATTTTGTGGGCTGGGACACTGGACTGTATAAAAAGGAGAAAGCTGGCTGATTAGTAGCATTCATCACTCTGCTTCTTCTCTATGCTGAATGTGAACAGTTGCCTCAAGCTCTTGCTGCCATGCCTTCTCCACCATGGTAGACTGTAATATGGAACTGTAAGCTTCCTTAAACTGATTTGTTAGGCATTTTGTCCCAGCAATGAGAAATTGACTATGACAGAAAATTGTTACCAGGAATGAGGTCCTGTGGAAGCCTGGCCATATAGTTGTTAGTCTTTTGGGCATGGAAGGATGCAGAATTTTGGAGAAAAGAAGCCTTACAGTGCTGGAAGCAGAGCTTCCTGAGCCCTTTCTAGTAGGATTTTGGAAGACCAGAAGGCTGAGTGAATTGTGGAATGTAGAGGCTTGACTCAAGTGGTTCCAGAGGGCATAAAGGAACTGGGGTAAAGGCAGTTCAGGTAATATTTTGGCTGCATTATGTCCATGTTTTGAAAACTTGAAGAATGCAGTTTAATTTTAAAGTTTGTTTTAAAGTTTATTGTGTTTGGTGGAAGAAATTTTAAGATAAGAAAGCATCGAGTCTGTGGCATGGTTTTCTCTGCTACCCTCATTCAGATTTACAGTGAAAAAGAGAAAATATAAGCAGAAAGATATGAACAATATAAAGACTTACATGCAAAGAAATTTAAGCAAATTTCAATTCCAAGCCCCAGAGACTGTAACTGCTTTGTCTCTAAAGATTTGCACCACTAAAAGGAAATTTGTCCTGCACTGGGACAACAGGAAATATGCCCGAGGGAAAAAACTCCATCCATTGAAGGCTAAAAATAGGAAAATGTATATTCTTTTGAAATTAAAAGGCTTGAAGAAAGAATGATGAAGGTCTCTGCTCACCAAGGTCAGCATAGAGAGGCTGTTATAGCTGTGTTCCCTGGAAGACAGGTTTCATACTAATCTGACAGCAGAACCTGGCAGCACAGCCCACATGGTACTGACTTTAGAATAATGAAAGATACAAGATATGGGGGTGGCATGAAATATTAGAGAGCTGCAATGGCTAAGCAATGTGAGGCAGGGTCAGTGTTCCTGCACAGAGGCCACTGTATGAAGGTGAAAAGACGAACCCTAGATTGCAGTGGAGACCCCAGGATATTAGACTATTGGACATCTACAAAGAAAAGCTTCAGGTTTGGGGTGGATCCAGCCCATGAGAGAAGCTACAAGCAGCAAAACTGGAGGGGAAGAGCCACTCAAGCCTTTCGGTGGCCAGATGATTTTTATTATGAGTCCATGATACTGGAAATGGAGCTGCAGGATTTGGTCTTGCCCTGTTGGGTTTGTCTTGCTTTAGTCCAATCTTTTTTCTATGACCCAATTCCTCTCTTTTGGAATGGGAATGTTTACTCTGTGCCATTATATGTTGCAACTATGAATGTCCCAACAAAACATAAAACTATGTTGTGCTTTGATTTTACAGGGCTTGTTTACAGTTAAGAACCTGCCTTGAATCTGAGATGAGACTTTAGATGTGTGAATAGTGTGGGAAGTAGTAAAGCTTGTGAATACTTCTGAAATTGGACTGAATGCATTTTGAATTATAAGACAACCATTAACCTATGGGAACAATGGGTGGAGGTAATGATATAAATGTGGTATGTTTGGGTGTCAAATTGAGAAGGGATGGGCTTGTGATGGTTTATACCAATTGTCAACTTGACTGGCATAGAATTACCTGTGAGGGTTATCTAGATTAGGCCAGTCTCTGGGTATGTTTATGAGGAATTATCTTGATTAGGTTGAGGTGGGAAGACTCACTTTAACACCATTTCCTGGATTAGAGGGGTGTTTCTGGATGACCAACATCATTTACTACTGTCTCTTTCCATACTATGCTGAACATGGCCAGCTGCCTCAAGCTCCTGTCACAGTAGACTTAATCTGATAAATGTTCAATAATGTCATTACAAAGTACTGAAAACATCCATTAAATTATAAAATACTAACATGTAGCAATGTAAAACATGATCATCACACAAATATCATCATGCACCAGTAAACAAATGTGTGGTAATTTTGAAAGTGAGTAGCTTGTCCAAGGTAAAGCTTTATAAAAAAAAAAAAAAACAAACTTAAAAAAAAACTTATGTAAAAGGCAAGAATTTATCATATAAAAATTTACACAAATAGGTTTCAGGGGCATAGTGCTCCAGTTTTTCCTCAAAAACATCTATCTCTGCTTTAAATGTTGAATATGTATATAATCAAAATGTTGAAGTAGCAATTTCATAATTTTTATATAAATTACTATCTCCAATCAAAAAGCATTCAAAGTATTTATCAGAACTACATCTGGAATGCATGACACCAAAATAGATGCCTCATAAGACTTCTGCTGTAAAATCAAAACTTAGGGACTCATCATGCCTGCTATGACAGATGACGCTGCAGTCACGAAAGTGACACTGGAAGTGGAAGTACTCACAAATTACTGTGGTTATTTGTTTCAATGAGTATGGCCAATATCAGCAGAATTCTCTTAGGATAGCTACTCACTTTCTATGTTATATGGCAATGTGTCAAGATAAATTATTTCAGTTTTACAAAAAAACATATAATAATATTATCTTTGGTACAACAGAGGGAGAGGTGTTTACATTGGTTATTTTCAATGGGTATATAGATATACAGAAATAGAAAGAAGCTATATAGATTCAATTTTCCAATTAAATGCTAAATGATAACAAATACTGTGTGTAGTATATGTTACTCCATGATCAAAATTTGGAAATTAGAGAAATAAATATATGAGGACTAAGAATGTAATTTTTGTGGTTCTATGATATTTCTTACTGAACTCACCACCTATCTACTTTAGCGATTCAGACCAAGTTTTAATTCAATCACCTGGCTTTAATCAGAACAAGAAGTAATGCTATATTGGTCTTCTTCCTGGGAAAGTTCCAGTTTAGTATTAGAGTTAAAAGCATTTATATATTAAAGTTGAGCTTGATTCTTAAAAACCAATTAGTTAATCAATGAGACTATTTCATATACTTAAATAATACATGAAAATTATTTATTCAGTATTTACATTATAACTGGCATAGAAAAGAACCAAACATACTAATGGGAGATAAAGACTATGAGGCAAAAGAGGGAGAGGGAGTCAGGAGTGCTGGGAATAGGACTTCCAGTTTTAAATAGCACAGTCAAGGAAAGCCTTCAGGAGATGGTGACACTGTAGGGAAACCAGCGGGTCATGAGGGAGTGAATTAAGTGTCTGGAGGAAGAGTATGCCATGCCAAGGGATAAGCAGGGGTATGGTAGTACACACCTTTAATTTCAGCACTCAGGAGGCAGAGGTAGGAGGATCACCGTGAGTTCAAGGCCACCCTGAAGCTATATAGTGAATTCCAGGTCAGCCTGGGCTAGAGGGAGACCCTACCTTGAATAAACAAAACAAAACAAAACAAAACAAAACAAAACAAAAAAAAGAAAAAAGAAATGGTAAACAGCATGGGAGAGAGTATGAGCCAAATATGATGCAGGCAGGAGTAGCTGGAAAAAGTTACATTAACAGTTAATAGAGTTACTAAGGCTGAATGCTCTGAACATATACTCCTTCATTTATCCACTATTAAACTGTCCATTTTTAAAAAGGCAGTCAAATAAGACATCAGACCCTGTGGATCTACAGATATTGTACCTCTTGCTTGTATCTTATTCCGTTGCCTGACCAATTTAAATGTAACATGTCTAAAATAGAACTGGCTATTAAAATAACACATGAAACTCTTCTACTTCACTAAAGGGCACTATCATTCAGGTATGTTCAAGCCTCAAACTAGAGGTCACTTTTGCCTTTGTTTAGTTTTAAAAAAATATTCTTATTTATTTATTTGAAAGCAGAGAGAGATAGAGAGAAGAGCGAGAGAATGGGTGAAATAGGGTCTCCAGCCATTGCAAACAAACTCCAGAAACATCTGTCACTTTGTATATCTGGCTTTACGTGGGTACTGGAGAATTGAACCTGGGTCATGAGGCTTTGCAGGCAAGGACCTTAGCCACTGAGCCATTTATCCAGCTCCTTGCATTTGTTTATTATTGTTCCATCCCATATCTAAACTCTCAGCATGTACTGAAAACTTTGCCTTCAATATGCTTAAGTAAGAGAACTTCGTTTACATTTCCTAACAATGGTTCTCATCCCACAGTCAGCCTAGTCAATTGCAGGTCCTCTTAACTAATCTTCTGGAAACTTTTTATAACATTTAGAATAAAATCTAAACTCCTTCTCATGCTCCACAAAGCCATATACAATTTTGCCAAAGGCTAACCTTCTTTTTGTTTTTTGAACATCTAGCTCATTTGGCTTTAGAATCTTCCCTTGGCTGTTCCCTTTGCATGGAGCCCTCATCCCTGAGGCCTCCTATGATTTCTTTTAAGTTCAGGGTCAAATGCAAGTTCCAACCAACTACATAAAGTAGCCCTTTCAACAAATCTCTTATTACAGCACTTTATTTCAAAATTCTTCCCCTATTTTCTAAGCATTTCTTACTAATTTGCTTCCCTTTTTATCTCTCCTTCCTCAATAGAATTTGAAAATTTCATTATAGTATTCTTTATTCATGGTTGCAGGTTGAACATCTAAAACAGGTTCACTCCATATAATAGGCACTTAAAATTACTCTTTGAATATTATAGTGAACACCTTGTACAGAGCATAAATCTTTAATTACAAAACAAGAATGAAGTGGAAGAAAAACTGGAACATATTTTAAAGAACAGGTTGAACTGAAGTCTGATTCTTACAGTTCATTCAAAGAATGTAAATGCATTAACATTTCAGATTCCTTGAACCTACCACTTATATATCAATCTGGCTTGTATATAGTCTATATTTTCAAGTACGGTGTATTTATTTGATAAATTATGACAGGTGGTGAAAGTGAAATGGTAGTACATTCAAGAGAGAGAAAATACTAAGACTTCTATTTTATTGATGATTATCAACCAGAGTTCCTGACTAATTAGGCAACTTAACAAGAGCAGCCAATTTTCAAGACTAAGAAATAGACAAGTAAACAAAGTGCATTATTAATTTAGAGACAACCTATAATGAGTTACATAACTGAACTGAGCCTCAAAACAGAATACCCTGAAGTTTCCTCAATACAGCTTCACTTGTGATGTAATGAGGACCTATTGATATAAGGTTATTTAATTTTCAAAATTTTTTGGTAACAGAGAATATGAAAATTCAGTTACCAATTAGTATGCAAACTAAATACAAAAGTTAAATCTCCACACATGGCTCATCTGATTTCTTTTGTTCCCAATCAAGCAATAAAAAGAGACAATTTAGGGCTGGAGAGATGGCTTAGAGGATAAGGCGCTTGCCTGTGAAGCCTGAGGACCCACATTCAACTCTTTAGGTCTCATGTAAGCCAGACAAGGTAACACAAGCGTACCAGGTTTCACATGTGCACAAGATGGCACATGTGTCTGAAATTCGACTTCAGTGGTTGGAGGCCCTGGCACGCTAATTCTCTTTCTCCTCTCTCTTTCATAGAAAAATACACACACACACACGCACAAATAATAAGAGACAATTTAAATTTTTAAGATTGTTATTGAATATACCTAACTGGAAAGCAAGAGGGGTGTGATTACTGTTTTTCTTTTTTTAGATTTTATTTATTTATTTATGAGAGGGAGAGAGAGAGAGAGAGAGAGCATGAGAGAATGAGAGAGAGAGAGAGATTGAGAGAAAGAGAGAGAATATAAGAGAATGAGAGAGATTGAGAGAGAGAGAGAGAGAGAGAGAGAGAGAAAGAATGGGTACGCCAGGGCCTCCACCACTGCAAACAAACTCTAGATGCATGCACCCCCTTATGCATCTGGCTTATGTGGGTCCTGGAGAATAGAACCAGGATCCTTTGGCTTTGCAGCCAAACGCCTTAACCGCTAAGCCATCTCTTCAGCCCATTGCTGTGAGTTTTGAAGTACGAATTTTTGCTCTACCATGGCTAGTATGAAATCACCAACTCAATTTTTCCCAGCCCTATGTAGACTTCATAAAATAAGTTTGTGGGTTTTCCCTGCTTTTCTCTGTCACTGTAACTAGCCACTGTGGGAGGAACAACTATCTCAGTCTAACAATCAATGACATCATGTTGAGGTTGTTCAGTATTCTCCACTGTTAACTTTACGGATGGTGAAGTTTTCTATGTTCATTAGCCCCTTTACCATAGGATTGTCTAGAGAATGGGATGACATTTCTGAGGCTTCATTATCATCCTGGCATTCTTCCTTAATGTATCAAGTCTTGTGATATCTGACACATCAGTTGGCATCAGATTGGCTGAATAAATTTAGACATGATGAGGTTTAGGACAATTTTGTATTGAGAAACTGCTAACAGTCTATACAAGTTGTTCGTCCTTCAGTTATATTTTTTCCTTTAAAAAAAATTGTGGAGACAGGATCTCATGTTGCCCAGGCTGGCCTCAAACTCACTAGCTGAGGATGATATTCAACTTCTGCTCCTCCTGCTTTCATTTCCTATGTGCTGGGGTAGCAGGCATGCACTACCATGCTCAGCTTATGCACTGCTGGGAATCAAACCCAGGGCTTTGTACATGCTAGGCAAGCACTCTGAGCTGAACCATGCCCCTAGTCCAATTCTGTAGCTTTTTATTGATATCCACACTGTATCTAATATTATATACATATAAAATTAATACATCTCTCCTAAATATAGCCTTATGAAAACTTTTTGTCAGCAAACAATGTACCCTATTTCTACTGACTTTCTTTGTCTTATATAATTTATTAAATAGCAATTTATTTGAAATTCTGAAACATAACGTTCTGAGCCTATCTAAAAAAGAGACAAAACTAATATATTTCTTAAAGGGGTGATACAGTAGAAGTAGAATAACACAAAACATATCTTCTAGAGCTAGGCCTGGTGGCATATGCCTGTATTTCTTCACGGAAAGAGGCATCAGGACTGCTCGAAGTTCGAGGCCAGCCTTGTCTATATACTATATAGTAAGTTCCAGGCAAGGTAAGGCTATATAACAAGACTTTCCCATCCCCTACCCCAAATTCCAAACCAGAAAAAAAAAGTCTTTCAGAAGACACATATTCCTTAGAGGCTGCTTAACTATTTGAGGTACTTAAGGTAGGTAGATTTTTCAAGTTTGAGGCAAGGCACAGCACCTCACCAAGTAATGACTAATAGTGTTTTTTAATATATGTATCTATCTATGGCTTAAAAATGCCCTTGAGTTGTGTAAATGGTAATATGAATGCCCTGCAAAACTGTAAATACCAATTTTTCTTGTCCATCTTATAACTTTCTTTACATCTTCAGTTGTCTGCCAGCCCTTACATCTTCTTTGGAGTGGTCATCTAATTCCTGATCTTTGGGCTCTTGGAGGACTCAGTCTGTTTTGGTTTATCCCTCAACTTAGACATACTAAAAGTTCCTGTTTTATTGTCTACCAGTGTGATGAATGTCATGAAACTGATAGTACCCAATATCCAATCTAGTTTTAATTCTTCTTTTACCTGTTCTCATGAATAGTCTCATTATTTTTAAATATTTAGGTATTTGAGAGAGAGAGAATGAGACAGAAAGACAGAGAGAGAAAGAGAGAGAGAGAATGAGAATGAATACGGGTGCTCCAGGGCCTCCAGCCATTGCAAACGAACTCTAGATGCATATGCCACCTTGTGCATCTGGCTTATGTGGGTACTGGGGAATTAAACCTGGGTCCTTATGTTTTGCAAGCAAGCACCTTACGTGCTAAGCCATTTCACCAGCTCAGTCTCATTATTTTTAATTGCTTCAGAGTAAATTTATTTTTCATCCTGTCTAGTGTCAAAGAGATCAGCAAACTTGCTGATTCTTCTTTGCAGTTTCTTCTATCCATCACTCCATTTATTTGTGTAGCTGTAGTTCCAGCTCTCATCACCTAATGCCCTCACCTATCTCCTGACTAGTTTCCATACTAAAAGTCAGTTTGCTAAAGCTGTTTAAATCTGCTCTTTTGACAGAAACATCCCAGGCACCTCTGAAGCTCAACTGCATACATAAGAAGCAGTTCCTGAAGCATATTATTCTAGAGCAAAAAACTTTGTTCAACTTTATTTCTGGAAGTTAATAAAAATGCTTTAGCAAAGAGTTCTTCAAAATTGCTCTATTTTGCACAAATTCTATAGAATAAAATAAACATAGTACACCTGTAATTCTTAGACTAACCCTGTGTGGTCAGTCCACTTGCATGTCTCTACATCTTTAAAGAACTCTATTCAAGCCTACTTGGTTTATTTATTAGTCTCTAATCTCACTCATTTCATATAAACACGAAATTTTAGACAATCCTTAGAGTTGCTTTCAAGTCCTGTCTAAAACTCCACTTCTTCCAGGATGTTCTTCTATCCTTTCTCAGCCTTGAATGGCCTGTACTGCCACAAGACTGTACAGAAAGTTTGTTCTTTTCATGTAGTGTTAATTTCATAATCAGCAATGAAATATAGTCTGATTTTCTTTTTTCTTTTCTTTTTTGAAAGTCTGATTTTCTGATTTTTGATAGTCTGATTTTCTTTTTTTCAAGGCAGGGTCTCACTTTAGCCCAGGATGACTTAGAACTCACTTTTTAGCCCCAGGCTAGCCTTCACTTCATGAAGGTCTTCGTAACTCAGTCTCCTGAGTGTTGGGACTTGTGCCTCCAGGTCTGGCCCTTGATGCTCCTTTTTATATTATGGCAATTTCATCTTTGTTCTTATATTTCTTTTCAGTATATTAGTCTTTTGTCTCCCCAATTAGACTACACATCTCTTAAAGGCAAGGAACTTACTTTTAAAATTTCAGTTTTGTCTTATGGTTATCACTACAGTATTTTAAGCCCAAGTGAGGTCCAATTTTTGCATTTTATTTGTCAGAAATAATGATCTTGTGAAATTATACTATGTTTTCTTAACAAATTTGCATAACTCAGAAGATAGAATCACTTATATAAACTCAGAAGTTCTATTACAAAAATTGTAAAGCAACTTTACTAGGTTATAAATTCTTACTTTTCTTTCTTCCTTTATTTTTCTTTTTCTCCTCTCTCTTTTCTGCATGTGCATGTATGTGTGTGTTGGGGGGTGTATACAGAGGCCAGAGTGCAGATTTGTTGTTCCTCAGGAATGCCATACACTTATTTTTTCATAATTTAATTACTATTATTTTTTATTATTTGACAGAGAGAGAGAGAGAGAGAGAGAGACGAAGAGGTAGAGAGAGAGAATGGGTGCACCAGGGCCTTTTCAGTCACTACAAATGAACTCCAGATGCATGTGCCCCCTTATGAGCCACTTGCTTAACTTTTGCGTCTGGCTAAATGTGGGGCCTGGAGATTTGAACAAGCGTTCTTAGGCTTTGCAGGCAGGTGCCTTAACTGCTATGCCATCTCTCCAGCCCGAATTAGATTTTGAGACAAGGTCTCTCACTGGCCTGGAACTTAGCTAATTAGGCCAGACTGGCTGGCCAGTAAGAATCAGAGATCCAACTGTCTCCATCGTCCCAGTTCTCGGACTATAAGTGTAAGCCACTACATTAGGTTAAATTTTTTTTTTAACTTTTTTAATTTTCAATTTTTTCAAGGTAGAGTTTCACTCCAGCCCAGGCTGACCTGGAATCCATTGTGTAGTTCTAGGCTCACAACAATCCTCCTACCTCTGCCTCACAAGTGCTGGGATTACAGGTGTGTGCCACCATGCCTGGCTTTAATTTTTTTAACATTTTATTTACAATTTTCATACATGTACATAATATAGTTCAACTATAAGCCCACGCCCATTGCCTTTCTTTTGTCTCCCTATCCCATCCCTCTTCCACTGAGCCCCTTCTTTCTAATTAATACCTTTTTTTTATGTGCTCTTACATGGAACTCACCATTTAGCCCAGGCTGGCTGTGAATGCATGGCAATCCTCCTACTTCAGCCTCTTGAGTGCTGGGATTAAAGGCTTAGATTTTTCTATTTTGATGGCTTTTAAAAATTAATTATGAAATTTATTATATGAACATATTGGCTATATTCTCAGTCCGGTTATACTCTTATATCTCCCATCTCTTGCCCCCATTCACTGAGGGAACTCCTCAGTGTGGTTACTGGTGGTATTCACTGTGGGGTTATGAATACACAAATTAGTCTCTGTGGTGGGAGGCAATGCTTCAGGATACTCTTTCTCAGACTGTGCCTCTTACAATCCTTTTACCCTTTCTCCCACTATGTTACCTGAGCCTTGGATTTTTACACTCGTTTTTTTACGAGGGTTGTGGGGACTGAACTCAGGTCCTCATGCTTGCAAAGCAAGCCCTTTACAAACTGAGCTATTACCCTAGCACCTGGTTTCTTTCTTATCATTGTTGACCATTATAACTTGATTTATCACTATTAATATAACCACATAAAAGATAACAGCAATGAGATAACTCATGATTTTGATGTATTTCTAGTCTTTTTTTGTGAGGGAGATTTTTATTTTAGCCAACTTAGATGAGCTAGAAGGCATTTCAACACTTGTCTTTGGTACAAGCTTCTTCTTATAATGTATATCCTTTATTGTGTGTGTGCATGTATGTATAATACAAATTAATATAATAATAAAGGGTAATGTATATCCATTATTGAAGTATGATTCTTTACTAAATGGTAATTTTCTAAAAATCATGCTGACAGTTTCATGGAGGACAGAATGAATATGTTTATGTGCATATTTTTCACAGGAAAATTCGTGTTTTTGATATACTAATATTTACAACCTTATTCTATGCTATCTGCCTTTTCAACTCTTAACAGTCTTGTTATTTTGGCAATAGTCAGCTAAAAGAAACTGATTTTTTTTTTGTTGTTTTGTTTTCAAGGGGGGCAAGAAACAGGTATTTTAAAAGGCACTGTGGGATGGTGATTAAAAGTTTATTGATATTTCCGGGTGTGGTGGTATACACCTTTAATCCTAGCACTTGGGAGGCAGAGGTAGGAGGACTGCCATGAGTTCAAGGCCACTCTGAGACTACATAGTGAATTCCAGGTCAGCCTGGGCCAGAGTGTGAGACCCTACCTTGAAAAAAAAAAAAAAAAAAAAAAAAAAAAAGTTTACTAATATATACTGCTTAAAGTTATATATGCAGGAAATACTTATATTTAATAATATCTTACATATTTTAAAATATAAATATGTAAATGTCTACATTTGGGGCTAACAACATTTATGTTTTAGTCAGAAGCAGAACCTTTATGACATGAATGCTATTCTGGATGTTCTAAATAGTAAGTTAAGGAGATCAGGGAGTTTGTAAAGCCAGAGAAGATTATACAGTGCTTATATACTTTTCTTCACAAACATGCAATGGGATATGTTATCAATTCAGCTAATAAAATCAATCAGCATATTTCAAAAATAATTTCTTATATTTTAATTGATTATTTTTAGTAAAAAGAATAAACCAAACACTAGACATTTAGGTAACACTAAGTAATAATCAATGCAGTAAAACTAAAATACAGTACAACATAGAGATTCCTGTTGAAACTTCCAATACCTTGGGATATGTCTTCATGACACTAAGCATTGAGTAGATTTAGTGACCTAAGAAGTAACAACTAGAGACAGGTATATCCAAGTATAAAACTCAATCTATAATTTCTTGTACTGTTTCTAAAAGCCTTAGCACTGTTTTACTTGGACTGAGTTATTCATAAAACTCTTGGGAGAAGGATATTGTTGTCATTCATAGTTCATAAGTGAAGAAATTGGGGTTTCTGAAGATAATGATATTTGAAGAATTGGGCTGAGGTAGTTGTTAGCACAACTGAAGGAATAGGAATGTGGTTTGAGTGACTATCGTCTTTACTGGAGTTTAGGTGACTACTATCTTTTTATATTACTATCATGTGTGACTACTAACTTTTCTAACACAAAAATTCTTCTAGAAGTAATCTAATAACTGATGAAAAGAGACAAATGTTTTAGAAATTCTTAACCAACATGACCTTGACTAGCTATATATAATTTTAAGAAGAACCAAAATTCACAATAGAGATATCTTTGGAATTAGGATGCAAATAAAAAATGTTTTCAGAAGTTTAGGTTAACTCTATTCTTTATTCTGGAAATAGAGCTTGAATATCCATAATCCAAAAACTTCCAGTATTTGAAAAAAATTTAAAAATTTATTTATGTGTGTGTGTGGGGGCATGCCAGAATCTATTGCAAATGAACATCAGACACTTGTGCTTTTTTTTTTTTTTTTTTTTTTTTTTGAGGTAGGGTCTCACTCTAGCCCAGGCTGATGTGGAATTCACTATGTAGTCTCAGGGTGGCCTCAAACTCCCAGTAATCCTCCTACCTCTGCCTCCCAAGTGCTGGGATTCAAGGTGTGCACCACCATGGCCGGCCTTCCTTCCTTCCTTCCTTCCTTCCTTCCTTCCTTCCTTCCTTCCTTCCTTCCTTCCTTCCTTCCTTCCTTCCTTCCTCCTTTCCTTTCCTTTCCTTTCCTTTCCTTTCCTCTCCCTCCTCCCTTCCCTTCCCTTCCCTTCCCTTCTCCTTCCTTCCCTTCCTTCCCCTTCCCTCTCCTTCCTCCTCTTCCTTCCCTTCCTTCCTTTCTTTTATTTTTTAAAAAATATTTATTTATTTATTTGAGAGAAAGGATAGAAAGAGAGAATGGGTGCACCAGGGCTTCCAGCTGTTGCAAACGAACTCTAGACACATGCACCACCTTGTGCATCTGGCTTATGTGGGTCCTGGGAATTCAACCTGGGTCCTTTGGCTTTGCAGGCAAATGTCTTAACTGCTAAGCCATCTCTCCAGCCCCTTGTGCTACTTTTTGCATCTGGCTTACATGGGTGGCTTGAGAATTGAACCTGGGTTGGCAGGATTTGCAAGCAAGCACCATTAACTATTGAGCCATCTTTCTAGCCCCTAAAAAATTTAAGTGTCAACATAATGCCACAAGTGGAAAATTCCTTATTTGACTTCATATGATGGGTCTCAGTAAAAATATAGGCATATTAAAAATGCATTAAAAATCACCTTAAGGCTAGGCATTAAAAAATAAACTTTATGTTTCGACATGGCTCTCATCTCTTAAGATATCTCATTATGTTTACACTAATATCCCAAAATCTGAAGATAATTCAAAATTTGATACACTTCTGGGATAAAGGATGATATTACTATTTGATATTTTCTACAAAATTCTCAGGAGAAGATTACGTTCACAGTACTTTTCTATGCTTATTATTATTTGCATATGTATAAGCATGTGATGTATGTGTATGGTGTGTGGGTATGGGTGTGGGCATGCCACAGCTCACATATGGAGGTCAGAAGACAACCTCAGAATGATTTTTCTCTCTTTTCAACTTCTTGAGACAAAGTTTCTCTTGCTGTTGCTTGAGAGCTTCCAGATTCTCTTATCTTATCTAGATTCTCTTGTAATAGGTACTTAGGCATTACAGATGCATGTGACACTTTGTGTCTGGCTTTATGTGAATATGAGGAGAATCAAACTCAGGTCAGGTCATCAGCAGACTAGCAACCAAGCACTTTTAACTGCTAAACCCTCCCCATAGCCCCTCAAAGTACTTAAAAATTTATGTTAAGTACTTCTTCATATTTTATCAAGAAACTGACCCCATGTAGTAAATATATATTAGAGGTGGAAACACTGAAGTTATTCGCTACTATGATAACTGATATGACTAGGTTAGAAAGGGGGAGAGGGAGTTGAAAAGCAAAAATAGTCTTACCAAAGTCTGCAAATGCTGACTGTCCAACCACCACCAAATTTTTAGGTTTTTCAAATATACTACTGAGAGAGAAGTTTCCACCCTGTGAAAGTCAGAAAAGTTTGAATTAGGCCATTATAATGCACTCATTTATCAAGTGTAAAATATAGCACTTTAAGTGGAGAAATAAAATTATTTAATCCTATTATTTCATTATACTAATGTCACCCCAATCTCCTATATACTTTTATTGTCACAAGAAAGAAAGAAAGAAAGAAAGAAAGAAAAGAAGGAAGCAAGGGAGGGAGGGAGGAAAGAGGGAACAAATCACTGGGGCTGGTGAGATGGCTCAGCAGGTAAGAGTGCTTGCCCTGCAAGTCTGAGGACTTGTGTCTGATCCTCAGCACTCATTTAAAGAGCCAGGTATGGCCACTCATGCCTGTGACCTCAGTGCTGAAAGGAGTGGAGACAGGAGAATAGCTAAGGCTGCTGCTCAGCCAGTCTGACAGACAAAAACAAAAACAACAAAGAAAACAGTGGCTGTCTCAAGGAAAGAAAGCAGAAGAGCAATAGAGGACAGCATAGCTGTACTCATACACATCTACACACATGTACATTCAATACACACCACCCACACACACCACTGTGAAGAGGATATGAATTCAGAGTGCTTTATTTTGCTTCAATTCTAGGACAATATCTTTTATCAAATGGTTATAATTTCAGACATAATGAGTGGCTTCTAATTTCAAGTACCATGGAAGGCTTTGAAAATAAAAGTATTAAAATTTGTTCCTATCTTCAAATACATTAACTGGGAGGCAGGATATAGTGGAGATAAACTGTAAATTAGGAAGACAGAATTTCTGAAAGCAACAACTAAGTTGCAAAGCACTATGTTTTCAAATTCCAAGGGAAGCATATTCTATTGAGATATTCAAATGAAAGAAAAATTCTATTTATCCTTAAAGGCTAATTTGTCTTCAATTCATGTTTATGTGCAATAAAAAGGAAAAGAAAATATTATACAGGCCCCATGTACTAAGCAAGGGCAGGTAAGATAAGGAGAATGGGTAAGCCACTGGAGACTCCGTGTCAGTGACTCTTTCCAAAATTGAACAGTCCACACTTGAGTTTCAAAAGCAATCTGCACTTAAGTAGTTCCTTTCTTTTATGTAATTTTAGGTTAAAAGTAAGAAAACACAAAAATAATCCATTTGGGATTTTTAACTCTATTCTATAAAGCAACTCTTAACACTGGCATCTCTCTTCAGTGTTTGATTTTTATATGCCTTGGTTCTTAAGAAATCACTTCTTTTCTTTGGAGAAAGCACTGTTACACTGAATGCACAGGAAACCAGCTTGAGGACTCAGAAGGAAGGGAGCAAGGTATGTTCTGTGATGGACAACTTTCCAACCATTTTATTATTCACATTTTATTATCCACAAACTGAACCATATATCCTCTACCATTATTAAATATCAGATATACTTGCAAATGACTTTTCTATAGGCAGCTTTACCAAGATGTATAAACCTTAGGCTTCTCCTCTAGTCTTCCCAGGAACCTGAAATTGCATCATAGATAGTATTGTCAGAGTTGCAAAATTTCTGACTAAAGTGGTGCTGTAGTCAGTTTTGAGTTGCTGCACAAAGAACTCGACTAAAAGCAGTTTATGGAAGGAAAGGGTTTTTTTTTTTGGCTTATAGACTTGAGGGGAAGTTCCATGATGGCAGGGGAAAACGATGACATGAGCAGAGGGTGGACATCACTTCCTAGCCAACATCAGGTGTAAAATAGCAACAAGAGAGTGTGCCAAACACTGGCAAGAAGAATCTGGCTATAATACCTATAAGCCTGTCCCCAACAATACATCACCTCCAGGAGGATCTAATTCCCAAACTGCCACCAGCCGGAGACCTAGCATTCAGAACACATAAGCTCATGGGGGACACCTGAATAATACCACCACAAGTGATATGCACGTTTGTGTTTTAGAAAATGGGAACACTGTGTACTGAATGGTTACAATTGAAAGGACAGACAAAAATTCTTGAATTAGCCTCATATGAGATAAAGCTGAATATGAACCAAGTATACAGACTAAAAAGAACACAGGTCTGTAAACACTGGAAAGTATATGCAGAAGTATTTCAATATACAACTTTATGAGTAACCTCCATCAAGAAACAATCAAGAAACAATGGTCTTCCAAAGAAGTGTCTCCTATCAGTAAATACTACAATCACAGTGAGCAACAACAGAACGACTACAATATGACTATCTAATTCGTGAAGAAGATAATATTTTCCTGCCAATATGAGTATGTAGAACACATTACATAAAAGGGGTATCAATACTTTATTTAGATGAATTTTCCATCATTGCCATTACTTTATTCCACTTGGAATACAAACCTATATTACTTACTTTTACCACACTAATGTTATTTACATGTTATTACTCTCTTTATGTAATATATTTTAAAGTGAGACATGACTACACTTATCTTCAAGGATGAAGTTGCTACATCATTACTTAATGTAGGAAGAGAAACATGGCACTAATATTCATTTCCATTTGGAACCTATAATAAAAGCAGAATAGTCTAGTTGGAAGAACACTACATAATATGGGTTCCAGTCTTGCCTTCCTCAAAAAGCATAACACTTTGGGACCATGAAATAACTAATCTGATTTTTGGTTCTTTACTGGGATATATATTCTCTCTGATTTCTGAAGAGAGTCAAATGGAGTGATAGATCAAAAGTGTTCTGCACACTGAATATCCAAACTGGAACTGAACTAGAAGCCTCCTTCATGCTGTCCAGTTGTCATAATGCTGGGAGAGAAAAGTTATCAGCAGTCATACCCAATGGTAGATCTTTACTCTGTTTGCTATACAACCAACCAGCGAGGCAAGATATACCTACTGGTGCAACAGTATCATGACTGTTGGGGTGGGGGGCACCAAATGCTCTTTAACTGACTCATTTACTCCTTGGTTGGCCTCATTCTTTCCTATGGTGTTCTCTGCTGTTCTGCAGTCTCTAAGAAGACTAACACTCTAGGGGTTCTACTGCAAATTATGCCCCGGTTTTTTTTTTTTTTTTTTTTTTGTCTGTTTGACTTCTGTGATTATTGTGCAATGACCTGAGGATAGAAATTCCCTAGTTCAACTTCTAGTTCTCCTGTGGGCTAGCCTTGAAGTCTGAAAAGGTTAGTTCTTCTCTAAGTATCAATTAACTTAACTCTAACATACATTTTTCAAGTTTTTTAATGGGAATGAATGAAATAATTTAAACAAAGTGCCTACACCCAGTATCCACTGGGTTCACATTAGCCATCAGTAATGCTGGAACTCTAGCAGTAATTCCACTATTGGTAGCAGTGCTACCTCCACTACTGAGCTCACCCACCACTTTTAACATTTCCTGCTTGAATTCCAACCACAAGTGCTGTGTTGGAGCAAGTATCTTTTCATGGATGATTATCAGTCCTTGGGCCTGAATATTGTAAAACTGAATGCTAAAATTGCCATATTCATAATATAGAAAACAATAAGATCCAATATATAATAATCAGGGTATATCCCTATCCTTACTTATGGAAATAGTGTTCTTCAGTGGGGTGATTTTAATTCCCACTGTCTGCAGACATTTTAAATTGTCACAACTGCAATAAGTGGGTAGGAGTCAGGGATACTACTAAACAGGAATATTAGTAAAGAAGGAAACAACTACTACACATAAATGCTTTCTCCAACAAAGAGGCAACAATGTGAAGGGTGAACAAGTATGATGTAAAGTGTGTCTAAGAACTGGCTTTGCCATTTTTTCTGGACTATTCCTCTGGCACTTACCTTTCATGAGTTCTACATTTCTAACAGGTTCAGTGGCATGATTCTATTTTATACACACACACACACACACACACATACACACACACACACACACACATTTTTTTTGAGGTAAGCCCAACAGATTGCCTTTTTCTTAAATGTGAGCACAAGTGAGAAAGCAAGCAGGAGAGAGAGAGAGAGAGAGAGAGAGAGAGAGAGAGAGAGAGAGAGAGAATTGGCACACCAGGGCCTCTAGCCACTGCAATCAAACTCCAGATGTGTGTGCCCCTTTGTGCACATGTGCAACCTTGCATGCTTGCATCACTATGCATCTGGCTTACGTGAGACCTGGAGAGTCAAACATGAGTCCTTAGGCTTTGCAGGTGCCTTAACCTCTAAGCCATCTCTCCAGCCTGTATATTTTATATATTTTAAAAATTTATTTAGTGTATGTGTGTATGGGCATGTGTGCCATTGCACACATGGGAAGATAAGTCTTCACACTCTACCCTGGTTTTTGAGGCAGAGTCTCTCACTGTTGTTCACTGCTCTGTTCATGAACTTTCAGGAAATTCACCTGTCTCTGCCTCCCATCTTGTTACCAGTGTGTAGAGATTACAAAAGCTGACATAACTTCCAGCTTATACATGGGGTCTGGGGTTGTGAACTTGCATACTCCAGCTTGAATTGCATGTGCTTATCCACAGAGCCATCACCTCAGCCACATTTCAAAGTACTTTTTTTTTCTGTCCAAATTAGGTACTTCCTTTATCTTTCCTATTTCTGTTTTATCTCACCAGAACAAAACTCAATTTTCCATTATTTTAGTGGTTATCCTAGCTTCGTATAACTACTTCTTGTGTATAAGCTTACCATCATTATACTTTAGACCATTCACCTTTAAATTACTGTGAATTCTACCAATGTTACCTCACCTCCTCTGGATTTTCCATGCCAACTTATTTGATATATTAGCCAAGATTGTCATAATGAAAGCTCTATTCATCTCCAGTCATAAATCATTTCATAGTTTCTGAATAGATTATTAAAAGGTTATATTACTTTGTTTAGGAGTCAAGGCCCTGATGAGCTTGTTTAAACTATTTTTTCTAATCTTACTTTCTAATATCTCTTCCATGTTCTGGCCCAAACCAGCAATCTTCTACTCCTCTATATATTTCCAGCCTGTGTCTTCCTCTCTTACTTCTCATCACTAAAATCTGACTCATTGGTACAAAATATTTCAAATGCTACAACTTCCTTGAAGCCCTCACTAGTGACCCTGGATGGGGCAGAGAGAAGTAATTTCTCTGTCTTTAGCTCCTGTGGTATGAGGTTTGCTCTTGTTTCTATAACACCTAGTTACTCTTGGCCTACACTTCTGAATCTCCTAGAGCCCAACCACTGATCTGTGTATACACAACTAATGCTCTATTGATTTGTTGCAGCTCTTGTGGCTCTAATAGCTAATGCAGTTTTATAGGTTTTGAATTCTTTTTTGTCAATTAATTCTTACTATGAAGTATTTGACCAAACTCTCAATAGCAATGGTCATCTATTTTATGAATATTGAATTTTATCAGAAACAGTTAATTTTGAATACTCATTCCCTTAATTTATACTAATGACTTACTTAGTGCTGTCTTTATTTATTTGTGTGAGAGAAAGGTAGGAAGGAAAGAAGGAGAGAAAAAAACACAAATACAATCACATTTTTTCAAAAGTAGTACATTAAACGAATATTAGTCTTTTTGACTTGAATGTTTTTTCTTTTCCCTATTAAAAAACCAAGCTGCCATTGTTTAGAAGCAGTTAGAAGCTGTGATCTTGTCTAAATAGAAATACTTCTCCCTTGTAGTGTCTGTGATCCTAACCAACATCACTGGCCCTGTTATAAGATATGACTGATGACAGACCTCCTCCTACTTGTTTGTGCTATACTTTTGTAAGAACTGATTGGTTTTTATCAACATTTTAAAACACTTTTAGGAGGTAAGGATTTGGATTCTGAGTAAGATGGAAGAGTAGAAGCCATGTTTGAGGGAGTGGAGGAACATAGTTATTGAAACAGAGGGTTCAACGAGCTCTACTGCCCAGCAAAACTGCCAACACCAACTCCATTACTTATTTTCTCGTCAGAAGTGAACCTCTATGATCAGACTTCCTGGCAGTTGCTCCAGAAGCATGGGTCAAGGGCAGAACAACCCTAAATATAGAGGACAGCCTACAGAAACTGCATCACCAGCAATTCTTCAACTACAGCTCCTACAGCTCCCAGAAGCTACAGCTCCATGTATGCCCATGATAGGCAACCCTGGAGCACAGAAGTGTAACTCAGGGTCATGGGACAAAGACACTCTCCAGACTAACCTTCAGAGTCATGGGACTAAGGCACTCCATAGAACAACCCTAAATGCTTCCTGCAGTGCAGAGCCTCCAGAAAGTGCATCACCAGCAACCTTCAACCAAGAAGGAATGCCCACTGACTACTGCTGCTGCAGGTCTGACTGGGACAGCTGACCCCGGGTGTGCCACAGCCATTTCCTGGGTAGGCAACTGTCTTCAAACAACACAACCACAACACCCCCTAGACCTGCAGTTACCATCTTCTGGGGGTACGAGCTGTCCTGGGACAACACAGCCTCAGCCAACTCTCCTCACTGACAGCACTAAACTTCATGAAGATGCAGCTCTGGTAATCTGGAACAGGTGAAAGCCAATATGGGGTCCACAGGAGGGTCTATGCATCTGAGGCCAGGAAGGCCTGAACTAGACTCTGCAAGGCAGAGAAAGCAACTCTCAATCCTCACCATCACAAGGGCACCCAGCACTGCCAGCACACTAAGGTACTCAGGTGGGCAGGATTTCCCTATCACTCCAGAGCCTGCACCACAGCATGCCTGCCTGTAGGAGTTCTAACCCTAACCCACAGGAGGCTGGACTGCACCTTGTCTAGGGGTCAAAATATACCAGGCCAGGAAAAGCTGACATGAAAATGTTTAGTGTATAGCAATCTTTCTTATCTGAAAGGTCACAAAGGCTAAATCTGACTCACCTGCTGTGTATAGCAACCTCTGCCCTACCTCAGGAAATGGATAAAAACCATAACCATACTAGAGGGAGGGAGTACACTGTCCCACTGAGAAGGAAAAATCAGGACCATGACCTACTATTTTGCGCTACTACCCATTTTCCTTTTGCTGTTGTTTTTGTCTGTTTTATATATATTTGGTTTTTTTAGGTAGGGTCTTGCTCTTGCCCAGGCTGACCTGGAATTCACTATGTAGTCTCAGGCTGGCCTTGAACTCACGGCAATCCTCCTACCTCTGCCTCCCAAGTGCTGGGATTAAAGACATGAACCATCACGCACGGCTGATATTTGTTTTTTAATTAAGTTCCCTGTTTTAAAAATATATTATTTATTTACTTGCAAGGAGACAGGAAGGGAGGAAGGAAGAGAAAGAAAAAAAAAGAGACAGGGAAAGAAAGAAACAGAGATCACATGCATGGGTGCACCAGGGCTTCTTGCCACTGCAAACTGTAGATGAATGTGCCACTTTTTGCATTGGCTTTACCTTGGTATTGGGGAACTGAACCAGGGGTCAGCAGCCTTTGCAAGCAAGTGCCTTTAACCACTGAGCAATCTCTCTAGCTTTGATGTTTGTTTTCCTTTCTTTTTCTTTCATATACATTTTGTTACTTGGTTTACTATTTTTGTCTTCATTGCTTTTTGGTGCTATTGTTCATGATGTCGTCCTGGCTTGTTTCAACATTTTAATAGTTTACTCTAATACTTCCAATATTGTACATTGATTGTTAACCCACTATATTTAAATTTCTATCTCACTAGAATAGATCTTCATGCCCCTCTTTTCAACACCCATAAAAATCTACTACTTTATATTCCTCTATTGACAATAATCTATACTACCTTGTTCAACCTATATACTTACCATCTTATTCAAATTTTTCTGCCCCTTTCCTCTTCCTCCAATTCCTTTTACCAATTCACCCAATTCCTTCCTCAGATACTGTTATACTTTGCTGTAAAAAACAAAATCTGAGCGGGTGTGGTGGCGCACGCCTTTAATCCCAGCACTCGGGAGGCAGAGGTAGGATGGTCACTGTGAGTTTGAGGCCACCCTGAGACTAACATAGTGAATTCCAGGTCAGCCTGGGCTAAAGTGAGATCCTACCTTGAAAAACCAATTTATATCTGTATGTATTCTATAAACCCAATCTGATACTGCAGTCTCTGTAACCTAAATGGAACAAAGTGTAAAGCAAAAGGGTCATCTACAGGTAGACACAACTAGAACTGTCAATTCTCCCCCCACCAAACAAACAACCAGTGGGGATCAGCACTGTCTTACCACCTAAAATCCTGTAGGAAATGTACTTCCAAGTGAAGACATTCCCCATAGAAGGTCTCACACAAAACAACACAACCAACCAGCACTGGCAAAAGAAGAAGAGTCAAAGCTAAAAGACACATCCATCCTCAAAGATGCATAAAAAACAACAAACACAGAGAATGCAAGACCGCAAACCACCATAACATGCTCCTAACCTCCCCCCACCAAGTCCCTACAGTGGAAGCCAAAGACACTGAGATGGATGATATATCTAAGAAAGAATTCAGAGCCCCACAGAAACAATTAATGACTATACAGGTGTCTCGAATAAGCAGATGAATGAACTAAAGAAGTATACTCAAAGCTCAACAAGATAGTCTCCAAAGTGAATGAATGGAATGGTGAGTTGGAGGAAAAAGGTCATAAATAAGGAGGAAAAATTCAGTAAGGAAATAGATACCCTAAAAAGTACCAGTGATTGGACAAATGAAAGAAATGATCAAATGATTGGTTGAAATGACAGAGCTGATATTTCTTCAGAAATAGTTAGTGGTTTAAATGCAGCAATGTAAGCAAAGACTTTTAATGCTGTTCTGTTTATTATTGAAAATGGCCAGGTTTTATTTAGTAAATTGTATGACTTTTCATAAAGCCATAATTTAAAAATGCTTCAGTAAAAAGATTTCTTGGGAGTTAGGGAAATAACTTAGTGGTTACTGTGGCTTGCTTGCAAAGCCTGATAGCCCAGGGTTAATTCCCCTGTACCCATGTAACACTGTATGCAAACTGCAGTGTGCATCTGTGATCTCAATACACAAGTGGCATTGGAGGTGGCCCCAAGAGAAGCCTGATATTTGTTAGCAGTTCATTTAATGTGGCAAGAGACTTTGTCTAAAAGAATACAGAGCACAGATACCTCAAAGTTATCCTCTCACTTCCATATGTGTGGTGGCACTTGTGCCCATACATACAAACATACCTAAGTAAATCAATCAGTTAATAAATAAATTAATTTAACAAAATTCTTACCAAATTTTCCCATATTTCAAACTGGAATGCATTATAGGCAGACAATGTTGTGAGGAATAAATCTAGAAGGAAAAGAAATGGTAATGCTTGCAATCATATAGATATTTACATTTAGACAAGGAAGAAATATGATACACATCAATATTAATAAGTAATAAATTGTTATAATATAAATTATATTTTAAAAGTTTAATTCCATAAAGAGTAGATGCTCCTGAATTAGTAAAATAGAGAGAAAATTTTTTATTAGCAACCATATTTCATATGGATACATCATTTGTTGGTATTTTCTTTTCCCTCGTCCTTGCCCCTTCAATATTTTATTTATTTATTTGATTTTTTTTTTTTTTGATTTTTTGAGGTAGGGTCTCACTCTAGCCCAGGCTGATCTGAAATTTACTATGTAGTCTCAGGGTGGCCTCGAACTCAAGGCAATTCTCCTACCTCTACCTCCCGAGTGCTGGTATTAAAGGCATGCGCCACCACGCCCAGCTTATTTATTTATTTGAGAAAGAGAGAAAGAGAGATAGAGGGAGATTGAATGAGAATGGGCACACTAGGGCCTATAGCTACTGCAAACAAACTCCAGATGAATGTGCCACTTTGTGTATCTGGCTTATGTGGGTACTGGAGAATGGAACCTAGGTCCTTAGGCTTCTCAGGCAAGTGCCTTAACCACTAAGCCTTTCTCCAGCCCTGAGAAAAAAAATTTTTTTTAAGGGCACATATGATGTTGTACATTTTTCTTTCAAAAGTATTCTTTTTTTTTTTTTTTTTCGGTTTTTCGAGGTAGGGTCTCACTCTGGTCAAGGCTGACCTGGAATTAACTATGTAGTCTCAGGGTGGCCTTGAACTCAAGGCAATCCTCCTACCTTTGCCTCCCGAGTGCTGGGATTAAAGGCGTGCGCCACCACGCCCGGCTTGTATTCTTTCTTTTTAATGACAATTATTTTATTTATAGCTTCCCCTCTTTCTATAGCAGTAGGGATGGAATTCAAGTTCTCCAACATGCTAGTCAAGCACTCTGCCACTTAGCTACAAGCCCAGCCCTATGTCTTAAAAAGTAACATTTGTCTATATACCACAATAAGTTTTAAAAATTATTTTAAATCACAGTATTTCAGTATCCAAAATCTTTAGAACTCATGTCATGTGAGCAATAAATCAGGTTTTTAACTTTGAGTGACAGAAGATGTACCTTTATAAAGACATAGTAAAGAAAACTTGGTTGGAATGTGCATGTTTTTTTCTTTGAAAAACAATAGGATGACAGTCAAATCAAACAACCTTTTAAAGCAAGCACCAGATCAATGAACATTTATTGTAGGACTGTAGTTTATTGTAATGTTTGCACAATGGCAATTTTACTTAGTGATTATTAAAGATTTGAAGCCTACAAAGTGACTCATTGGAATATTAAAGTGGCATTATCTTTTATGCTTTAAAATGACAATCATTCACAATGATGTGTACATCATGACTATTTTTAAAATTATTATTTTTTTATTGACAACTTCTATACTTACATACAAAATGGTATTTCCCTCCCTCCCCCCATTCGATTTTAGAACTCCAATCTCCATCATATCCCCTCCCTCTCTCCATTAGTCTCTCTTTTAATTTGATGTCATCATCATCATCATCATGACTATTTTAAAGAGATATTTCCCCACATTATGCTCAGAAAATTATCATTCACAAATTAATGTTTTAGTGTGCATGAGCCATGTAAGTTTATGAAACCAATGCATGTAATTATACTAAAATCCCAAGACAGCTAAGTAATTTGTTCATTTTTAAAATTAGTTGAAGTCAAACTCTTGATTCAGGGTAAAATATTTTTTATATCCACATATCAAATATCTCTGCATTTACTTCTTTCACACTGAAGATACTATTGGCTCTGGATATAGAATTATAATCTTTTATGAAGGTGACTAGTAACTTTACTGTCATACAAACTACAAATTAAGTGGTAATTTTCATATTTATCTGGAAAAGTCTCAAACTTGAGATTTATGTCCTGATAAATCTACCACCAATCTCTTCTCATTCCCCTATGCATCTTCCACATTGCCTTCAGGTTAAAACAGGAATCAAGGTTTAGTTCCTTGATAAGTCAGGTAGCTTCATGGGACCGGGATTATGTTATTATCATACATAGGTAATGAAGGATAGCCAGAAGGAGTGGTGGATGAAAATTAATAATGTATTATCATTCCTAAAAATTCAATTTCTACTGGTGTATTAGTTTCAGTATTATATTTCCATAAAAGGTTATGAATTATGAGCTTCTTGATTCATGCATATTAGAAAATTTAAGAACTATAACATATATTGGTGATTATTTTTGGAGCTTAAGCATCTACTTATTAAAACTATGGAAAGCATTAAAGCTAGATGAGAGAAAAATTCAAATTCCATTACATAAGGAGGTCTTAGAAAAAAATGAATGACGTCAATAAAACAATAATTTTTCACTCTCCCACATGGCTAAGTCACACAATAAAATTAAAGATTATGTGTTCAAGAAAATGCTATCGGATGCTGTGACAGGGTTGCCAGATCACTTTGTACAAATGAAAGGTTTACTGAGTTGCTGGAAACTCTTCTAGTAGAAAGCATGAAGTGGTCAGTCATCTCTGGAGCAACTTTTAAGGAGACTACACCTAATAATTTGGCAATCAGAGGGGTGTATCCCCATACAACTCAGGATAACTGAACAGGATCAGTCATTCCATATTTTCATCTTTCCTATAGTTAGTCAGTTGTAGTTTTCATTGACACTGAAATAACAGCCAACTCAGCTTCCTTCCCTTCTCACCACTGGTATAGATTACAAGAATATACCCTGGACAGGAGAGATGGTTCAGTGGGGAACATATTTGCTGAGCAAATAAGAAGACCAAAGTTTGGATCCCCAGCATGCAAATACAGACATGGTAGTATGTATCTGTAATCCCAGCACTAGGGAGGTAGATACAGGATTCCCAGGGCTTACTAGCTTGCTAGGCTCATCAAACTTACGAATTCTAGTTCAGTAGGAGACTTTGTCTCAAAAAAATATGGTAGGGGGTTGGAGAGATGGCTTAGTGGTTAAGGTGCCTGCCTGCTAAGCCTAAGAACACTGGTTCCAATCTCCAGGTCCCACGTTTAGCCAGATGCAAAGTGACGCAAGGGCGCAATGCCTCATTTGCCCACAAGGGGGCGCACACATCTGGAGTTCGTTCACAGCAGCTGAGACTGCTGGTGCGCCCATTCTCTATCTGTCTCCCTCTCTCTCTGTCTCTCTCTGTGTCTCTCTCCAAAAATAAATAAAATAATAAAATAATAAAAAAAATTTAAAAAAATATGGTAGGAAGGTCCCCTGTACACCCAAACAGACATGCATGTGGGCTACCTATCTGGACCAAGGAATACTAGATCTCTCTGCACAGGCTCCTGGATAGGCTCTCCCTGTGTCCAACCAACCCAGTCACACATACAGGCTGCCTAACGTGAGCAAGAGGACCAGCTCACTCGGCACAGCTCCCTCACCTACTATCAGAAGTAGTTTAGGCCTACGCTCTGTGTGTTTGCATTCCAGAAGCTTGGATGTTATTGCAGCAGTTATAGCTTATGCCTAACTTGTATCCCATACCCAATGCAAAACAAGTAACATAAGAAGTCAAGGCAAGTGAGGCTGGGAAGATGGCTTAGGAGTTAAAACACTTGTTGCCAAAGACTGCTGACTTGGGATCAATTCCCAAGCCAATCATGTAGGCTGTATGCAAAAAAAATGGCACAGCCATCTGGCATTCATTTGCAGTGGCAAGAGGCCCTGGTGCACTCATATGCACACGTACATACACAGATATATATACACACATTAAATTAATTAATTAATAAGATTAATATGTAAAAAAGAAACCAAGGCAAGATATCCTCACCAAGAATACTTAGTCCTATAGTTGAATGAAGTGAAGCCTCCAACGAGAACTGCTTAGCAGAAATTCCAAACACAGAATGAAAAACATATACAACAAATTTAAAGAGGATATGAACAAACATCTTAATTGAATGCAAAAGAAACAACTAAAGAACTCAATGGATACCTGAATGAATTCAAAGGGGACATGAACAAATGCCTGAATGAATTCTAAGAAAACACAATAAAATAATTGTAATGAGACAGTCAAAGCAAGGAATGAAAATGGAAGCCTAATGAAGATACAGAGTTGCTGAAGAAAAAACTAACAGAAATCAAATACAAAAAATTTAATTAGTGGGGCTGGAGAGATGGATTAGTGGTTACGGCATTTGCCTACAAAGCCAAAGGATCCCGGTTCAACTCTCCAGAACCCACATAAGCCAAATGCACAAGGGGCGCATGCATCTGGAATTTGTTTGCAGTGGCTGGAGACCCTGGTGTGCCCATTCTCTCTCTGTCTGTCTGTCTCTCCCTCTGTTTCAAATAAATAAGTAAATAAAATATATTTAAAAAACTTCAATTAGTGCCTAGAAATACCTTCACAAGATCCTCATAATAGGAGGAAAAGATGATGACATCAAAAAAAAAGAGAGACTAATGGAGAGAGGGAGGGGATATAATGGAGAGGAGAGTTGTGAAGGGGAAAGTGGGGAAGGGGAGGGAATTATCATGGTTTATTGTCTGTAAGAATAGAAGTTGTCAATAAAAAAAATTTAAAAAACTCAATTAAAAAGCTCCTGAGAAAACCATTCCAATAGATCATGTGCAGGACAGAATATTAGGACTTAAAGACAAGGCACAGGAAATAGATCAGGAGGCCAAAGTCAATGACAAATTCAAAAAGTTTGAGCAGACCATGCAAGGTGGGACACCTTAAACAGACAAAAATGTTCAAAACAAGGGCACACAAGGAAAAGAACTATAGGCCAATGGCCTAAAAATACTTTCAACAAAATTATAGAATAAAAAAATTTCAAATCTCATGAAGGAGAAGCCCATCTAGGCACAAAAGGTATAGGAGCACCAAATAGGTCCAGAAAAGAAATTCTTCACGTCACATTGTAGTTAAAACACTAAACAAGGAAACAAAGAACGAGTACTAAAAGCTGCAAGAGAAAAACAGCTTGTCACTTAAAGAGGTAAGCCCGTCAGCATAACATCAGGTTTTTCAATAGAAACTCTAAAGGCCAGAAGTACTTGGAATGGAACATTTCAATTTTTGAAAGACTACTGCCATTCCAAACTACTAAACCCAGCAAAATTATTCCTCAGAGAGAGAAAGAAAAACTTTTCACAATAAAAACTGACTTTATGAATATATGAGCACTACGTCAGCCCTACTGAGAATACTAAATGAAATACTTCACATTGAAGAAAAAAGTAAACATACCCAAGAGGCTACAGGAGGGAAAAACAATAATCAAAACAAGAACAACTGCTAAACCAAATAAAGATGAAGAAAATACCAAACTCCACAAAATCATCAACACATCAGGGATTAACCCACCCAATTACTATCTCTGACTATCTACCATCTCAATTCCCCAATCAAAAGACACAGGTTAATAGGCTGAATCAGAAAACAGGATGCATTCATTTGTCGTCTTCAATAAACTTACCTGACCATTAAATACAGACATCACCTTAGAGTGAAAGGATGGAAAAAGAAATTCCAAGGAAATGGAAATAGGAAGCAAACAGGTCTGGCATTACTAATATCAGACAAAATATACCTTAAGCCAAAAGTAATCGGAAGAGATAAGGAAGGCCATTTTATATTCATCAAGGGAAAAATATAATAAGAGGATATTATCCTAAAAATATATGCACCAAACACAGGTGCACTGAATTTTAGGAAAGAAAATGTATTAGACATAAAGTCAGATACAAATCCCAAGATAATAATAGTGGGTGACTTTAGTTACCCAGTACCATCAAAAGACAGATTGTCTATACAGGAAATAAATAAAATAGCCGAGCATGGTGGCACACACTTTTAATCCCAGCATTGGGAGGCAGAGGTAGGAGGATCTCCATGAGTTCCAGGCCACCCTGAGAGTAAATAGTGAATTCCAGGTTAGCCTGAGCTAGATTGAGACTCTACCTCAAAAAATAAAAACAAACAAACAAACAAACAATGGAGCTAAATGACACCATAGATCAAATGGACTTAATAGACATCTACAGAACATTCCATCCAAACTGTATGGAATATACATTCTCTAGAGCAACTCATGGGACCTTCCTTAAAATAAGCTACACGTTTGGACACAAAGCAAGTCTCCACAAATTGAAGAAAATTGAAATAACTCCTTGTATTATATCTGACCACATTGCAATAAAGCTAGAAATGAACATGAGAAACAACAAAAAGTATACAAACTCCTGGAGAATGGAACAACACACTATTGAACAATGAATGCATTGTTGAAGAAATCAAGATTACAAAAAAAAATTCCTAGAACTAAATAAGAATGAAAACACAACATATCAAAACCTATGGGATACAATGCTGTCCTAAGATGGAAGTTTAGAGGCCCACTGCTTACATTATACATTACATTATAAAAATAGAATGATCTCAAATAAATAACAATGGTTCATTTGAAGGCTTTGTGAAAACAAGAATAATCCAATCCCAAATATTCCAGATGGAAAGAAATAAGATCAAAGCAGTAATCAATGAATTAGAAATGAAGAAAACACTTTTTAAAATTAATGAAACAGTGCTGGTTATTTGAAAAGATAAACAAGACTGATAAACCTCTATCCAAATTAATGAGAGGAAAGAGAAACAAAATCCTAATCAAGATCGAGATGAAAAAGGAGATATTATTACTGATTCCAATGAAACGGAAAGAATCATAAGGACATATTTCAAAAATCTATATTTACAAAACTAGAAAACTTGGGAGAAATAAATTTCTTAAAACATGATCTACCAAAGTTAAACATAGAAGAGCTTAAGAATTTTAGTGCCAGGAGTGGTGGCGCATGCCTTTAATCCCAGCACTTGGGAGGCAGAGGTAGGAGGATCGCTGTGAGTTTGAGGTCACCCTGAGAATACGGAGTGAATTCCAGGTCAGCCTGGGCTAGAATGAGACCCTACCTTGAAAACCCAAAAAAATAAAATAAATAAATAAATAAAAATTTAAATAGTGCTCTAACAAGTAAAGAAATTGAGACTGTAATTGAAAATCTTGTAACCAAAAAAAGTCCAGGCCCAAACAGATTTACTGCTGAATTATACCAAACCTTAATAAAAGCTCTGAAACCATAGCTTCTCCAGTTATTTTATAAAATCGAAAGGGAGGGAATGTTTCCTAGCTTCTTTTGAAACCAGCATTACGCCAACACCAAAACCAGACAAAAACACAACAACAAAAAAAGAAAATTAGACTAATATCCCTGATAAAACTTAGGTGCCAAAATTTTCAAGAAAATTCTTATTCTTAACTTGAAAGGAGTAAAATCCATTTAAAATTTTACCAGGTATATGATGGCTTCCATTCAAATAAGGAGCCCTTTGGTTGAAGATGGCATCAAAAGTTTGGATAGTTTGAATATGGTCTTAGTGTATCCTGAAAGATTCATACATTGGAACTTGGGCCCCGTGTGGTGATATGGAGGTGGCAGAACTTCTAATATGGTAGGACCTAGTAGAAAGTGGTTGGACAATTGAGGAAGCATCCTTATGAGGGAGACTGTTGGATCTGTCAAGGAGGCTGACTCTGCTAAGAGCAGGCTGCTGTAAAAATAGTGAGCCTGGCTCCACTGTAGTCTCTTGTTTTTTTCCCCACATATGTTCCACATGTGCTTTGGCTACTGTGATGCCATCAGTCATAAAGCTGGCTTCATGAGCAAAGGCACGATGCTCTTGAACCTCCACAAGGTACAGACTAAAACAACAAAACCAAGAAAAAAAATAGTAACAAAACAAACAAAGAAGCCTTAGGAGTTTCACAGACTTCAATCAGAAATTTGACCATGTGAATTAAATTATGTTGGAAAAAATGAAAACAAAGTTTAGTGAACAATGTGTCTACAACATCCTTTCAAGGTACTATGTCAAAAGTCAACAACTATGATTTCTAGCATTATGATCTTTTAGTGTGACATGTTACTGTTTACTTATTAACTTAAATTAGTGAGTTAATGCTATTGGGGAATGAGCTTGGACCACACATATGCCAGGCAAACACTACTGAGTTAGATCTTTAGCTCTACCTTGATGCTTTCATATAAAGTCCATTTACCTCAATGAAGAAATTATTATTGGATGATAACAGATACTATATTCTCATAAGAGGTGAGTAAAGGACAGCATAACTATTTTGAATAAAAATTTTCTTAAGAAGATTTTGTCTACTTATAAAAAACATAATGGTGATCTATTATGCTGGTGAAATAATTAGGACAAAATAGCGAATGTCAATGACTCTCCCTTTTTTTTTTTTTTTTTTTTTTGGTTTTTCAAGGTAGGGTCTCACTCTGGCCCAGGCTGACCTGGAATTAACTATGTAGTCTCAGGCTGGCCTCGAACTCACAGCAATCCTCCTACCTCTGCCTCCTGAGTGCTGGGATTAAAGGCGTGCGCCACCATGCCCGGCTCTTCCTCTTTTTAGTAGCAGACACGGCTACCAGACACGAGGCCCTTAACTTAAGTGAATTAAAAGGGCAAGGTAAAAGCATGATGATTAAACAGTAAAAGAGCACTTTGAATCAGTCTATATTTTATGCATTTCTGTTGCTTCATTTTTAACAGAATTCTAAAGTTCTAAGGTGGGCTCCTTAGGAAAAAAAAGATCGTTGTTCATTTAAATAGTGGTTAGACATTTAAAATCAAGTTAAAATAGAAGATGAAAATAATTATATCTAAAATGACACAATTTATTCAGGAGGATGAATTTCCTAAAATTAATGAGTTAAACTGCTGGTCTTACTAATAACTTCTACGTCAGAATAAACTACCAAACATAATAGAAGTCAACTGTGGTCAGCAGTTTATTCTTGCAAATGCATAGAAAAAACAGTTAAAAACACAAAATGAAGCCGGGCATGGTGGCGCATGCCTTTAATCCCAGCACTCGGGAGGCAGAGGTAGGAGGATTGCCGTGAGTTCGAGGCCACCCTGAGACTACATAGTGAATTCCAGGTCAGCCTGGGCTAGAGCGAGACCCTACCTTGAAAAACCAAAAAAAAAAAAAAACCCAAAAAAACCCCAAAAACCAAAAAAAAAAAAAAAAAAAAAAACCAAAACCCCAAAACCAAAAAAACCCCAAAACATAAAATGAGGGCTTTTATATTGTCTGCTTTTAAAAACAATTTTTTTTTTTTTTTGAGAGAGAGAGAGAGAGAATGGGCACTCCAGTGACCTCTCAGCTGCTGTGAACAGACTCCAGATACGTGCGCCCCCTTGTGGGCAAGTGTGGCATTGCACCCTTGTGTCACTGCGTCTGGCTAAATGTGGGACCTGGAGCATTGAACAGGCTTATCAGGCAGGCGCCTTAACCGATAAACCATCTCTCAAGCCCTGCTTTTTAAATTTTTGAGACAGGGTCTTAAGAACTTCAGGCTTGCTTTAACCTTGCTATGTAGCCAAAGATGACTATGGTGATTTGAATCAGACATACCACATAAAACCCATGTGTCCAGAATGATTGGTCCCCAGCTGGTGGCAATTAGGAAGGTGGAGCTTGCGGGAGGAAGTGTGGGATTGGGGCAGGCTTTGGGGTAGAATAGCCAGATCCCCCTTGCTAGAGCTCAGCTCACTCCCTTGCTACCATCTTCTACTTGCTGTGGCAGAGGTGATGTCCAGACTGCTCTACTATCTTTTCCCTGCCATCATGTAGCTCTCCCCCAGGACTATAAGGCAAAATAAATAAACCCTTTCCTCCCACCAGCTGCTTCTGGTCCAGTGTTTTATTCCAGCAACGTGAAGGTAACTACAATAAAAACCACACACATCTCCTGCTCATGCCTCACCTATTCTATAAACTCTTGGGTTGCATACTCCCTTCTTTTTTAAATTATTAATTTTTATTGACACCTTCTATATTTACATACAAAAAACATGTATTTCCTTCCCCTCCCTCCCCCCATTCCACTCTAGAACACCAATCTCCATCATATCCCCTCCCTCTCTCCATTAGTCTCTCTTTTATTTTGATATCATCATCTTTTTCTTCTATTATGAAGGTCTTGCGATGGTATTGCTAGGCACTGCAAGGTCATGGATATCGAGGCCAATTTCTGTCTGGGCAGTTGCGTTGTAAGAAGTCATACCCTTCCTTTGGCTCTTCCATTCTATCCGCCCCCTCTTCCGCAATGGTCCCTGAGCCTTGGAGGATGTGACAGAGGTGTTTCAGTGCTGGGCACTCCTCTATCCCTTCTTATCAGCACTATGTTGCCTTTTGGAGATCCATACTACCTTCTTAACTGTTCTCTTTCATGTCTTCATACTACTCAAGAACTTCCTGAAGATTACAATAACTAAACTTAAGGAGACAATAGCCCATACAGTTTCTAGGTATAATTTCTGGAATATATTGACAGAAGAAAGTAAAGCAGTGTTGTACTTAGCTTCACATAGCTGGAACAAAGCACCCAACCAACAGAAGCTTATGTGAGGAAAGGATTTATTTTGACTTACAGACTTGAGGGGAAGCCCCATGATGACAGGGGAAAACATGGTATGAGCAGAGGGTGAACATCACCTTCTAGCCAACATCAGCTGGAAAACAGCAGCAGTGGAGTGAGCCAAACACAGGCAATGGGAAACTGGCCATAATACTCATCAGCCTGCCCCCAACAACAGATCTTCTTCAGGAGGCTCTAATTGCAAAATTGTAACAGCTGGAGAGCCAGCATTCAGTTCAGATGAGTTTATAGGAGACACCTAGTTTAAACCACCTACAAAGTAATTTTCTGAGCTTCATTCCCTTGCCTGTAAAATAAGGTACTTTGATTAAATGATTTTTAATTTTCTTAAAAAATATTTATTTGTATGTGTGTGTATGCATGTCTTGGTCTCTTGTTGATACAAATGAATGGCAGATGCATGCACTACTTTAAATCTGCTTTTACATGGGTGCTGGGGGATTGAATCTGGATGGAAGGCTTTGAAAGTGTGCTTAATTGGTGAGACATGGCCCCAGCCCCAGGTTAAATGATCTTTGAAATTTTTTTTCTTTGTACATCATATCAATCCACCCATTTAATGTATTTTAAAATACCTCCTATATGCTTGGCACTCAAATAAACATTGGATAGATATGTATAAATTTAGTGTGCCCCAAGGAAGTCTTTGCCCCTAGAGGAGACAGACTAGGAAACAGGAAAATATCTAGTAACTGTTCTGCTAGAATGATGAATACATATTATGAAAAGAGACATGCTAACTGCTTGCAAGAATATGGGGAGGGCGTCAATGAAGAAGTGTTATTTAGTGCTTGCCTGTGAAGCCTATAGACTTCGGTTCAAGGCTTGATTCCCCAGGACCCACGTAAGCCAGATACACAAAATGGCATTTGCAGTGGCTGGAGGCCCTGGCGCACCCATTCTTTCTCTCCCCCTCTCTTTATATGCCTCAAATAAATAAACAAAAAAATTTAAAAAAAGAAGTGTTATTTATACTGGTCAGAGAGGCCCACTGTTATTAGTGAAATGCTAACACTAAAAACACATAGCATTTTATAGTTCATAAGGCTCTTTATATACAGAGTAAGTTAAAATCAAATAATCAGATCATTAAGAAACTATGGATTAAACCAACTTATGAAAATGAGACATATTCATAATCTCTAACTGGTTCCCCAAAAAACCAAATCAAAACCATGCCACAAAAGTAATGCTTATCATATTAATGTAATATACATGTGAAGTACACTTCACAATTACAAAACTGCATATTACATTCATTTCAGCTGTGAAAATCTGAAGTTAATGATAATTCTGAAAGGTTAATAATTTCCTCAGCATGATGGCCTCTGACTTAAATATGTTCTAAATTGCACATGTGAAGTTGTAAATACATTTTCTTAACACAGAAACAAGTATAACAGTGATTAAATGTGAAAACTAAATGTATATTAAATATATTACAATTTTTTTCAAATATATAAAAAAAGTTAAGTAACAATGTTACCTTTTAAAGGAATATCTTTAATGGTATGGGAAATAGCTGTAATTGCGAATAGTAAATATTACAGTGTGCCTTATCAAATTCGAATTAACCTTCTTTTTTTAAAATAGATTTTATTTTCATTTATTTATTTATTTATTTGAGACAGAGAGAGGTAGAGAGATAGAATGAGAATGGGCACGCCAGGGCCTCTAGCCACTGCAAATGAACTCCAGATGCATGTGCCACCATGTGCATCTGGCTTACATGGGACATGAAGAATTGAACCTGGGTCCTTAGGCTTCGCAGGCATACACCTTAACCGCTAAGCCATCTCTCCAGCCCTAACCTTCTTTTCTTTAGTTTCTCTGTCTGTTAGAATAGCAGAATGCTATATATACGTCAGGTTAGGACTGTTCAATTCAATAAGAGATTTAATCTTTCTTTTAATAACAAAAAATTTTAAATAAGAACTGAAACTTTTAGCATTTAAAACTGAAAACTTGGGGCTGGGAAAGATGGATCAGAAAGGCACTTGCTTGCAAGCCTACAGACCTGAGTTTGATCGTCCTCAGCACTACATTAACTTGGATATAAAGTGGCATATGCGTCTGCAATTTCAAAGTACCTATGGCAATGTGAGACATAGTCAGGAGAATCTTGAAGCTTGCAAACAGCGGTAGCAAGAGACACCTGTTTTCAAGACATGTCTTGTTAATGTCTATATCCACCCCCAAGGAAGAGTAGGGGAGAGTCAATGGATCTTCGCCTTGAGATTTTAGCCACTCACCCTCTCTTGCACCTGCACTTCAGCTATATGTAATCTTGCCCAACTACCAGTGGTCTTTACATAGGAAGCAGAAGGTTAGGTTAAGATGGGGACTCCATTTTTGCAGCTTTCAGAAGACTGTCCCTTATGCTGGAGTGAGATTTTTCAGTGATATAGCTGTTTTGAGGTCACCAATTTTCCAGAGAGTAACTTCTCACCCATACTTTTATAAGTAAACCCAATAAACTCAACGATAGACTAAGCTGGACTTGGATGGAATTATTTCTTTAGTTTGTCAATGGTGCCCTATCTGGAGTGAACAGATGTTTGTTCATTTCTCTCCAGAAAAAGGAATGCAAAAGCTCCTCTATAAAGTGGGAGTATCACCTAGAAGAAGAAGGGCATCTTTATCACTGCCCTCAGCTCTGGAGTAAAGGTTTAGAGATTTTTGTCCTATAGGAAAGGTAAGCGGTAACATGGGCAGCTACAATGCTGTCCTTTAAGGAACTGACTTTATTTGAAACAGGTTTTTAATGGGTAAAACTACATGTAATGCATCATACTTAAAGATAAACCAAGATTATGAGAGATCTGATAAGAATATAAATAGTTCTTTTGTAAAGTGAAGGTCACAAGTATCATTAAAGGATGTACAAATAAAGGACATGGGAATCCTGAGCTTGTGAGACTACTAGTAACTACTGGCCCTGTGGAAACGTCCCTGGTTTGTGAGGCATAGTGGGCACGGAGGTGTTAGGAAAGTCCAGGAGCACAGGCACAAAGGTGAGGAAGTGAAGACCTAAGAATCAAGTATTCAAGATCAGGTTGTTCACGGAAATGCTTTGCCTTATGTCTAAGTCAATTTCTCTCTGCTGGGACAAAATACCTGGCAAAAATCAGTTTAAGGGGAGGAAGTGTTTATTTCTGCTTACAATTCCAGGTTGGTAGTCCATCATGATGGAGAAGGAATGGTGGTAGACGCTGGAAGCAACTGGTCATTTTCAATCCACAGTAAGGAAGCAGAAAGTGGTCAATGCTGCTGGTCAGCCAGCTCTGTCCAACCCATGGAATGGTGCTGCCCATAGTTCAAGTGGGCCTTTCCACTGGTGCAATTAACCTAACCAAGATAAATCCCTCACAGATGTGTAGAGGCTAAGCTAATTTTTATATCCCTTATAGGTGATTTTAGGACCTTTCAAGTTTACAGTGTAAACTATAACACCTTAACTAAAATGTAAGGGCGTGTTCTCAACCTGACCCACCAGTACATTCATCAAAGACCCTTCGTAATATTCTCTTTGAAAACTTAAAAAATATGTTTATGTACCCTGATAGGATGTTGAAGGACTTGGTTATGGAATTACCTTCTGCCCATGTAGCACTCTCACTGGGAATAAGGACCGAGATACATTACCCCCTACATGTTTGGAGCGATTGAAGTATTGACATATATGTACACCCATAACCATTTATTGAGTACTTAAATTTTTATGTTCTGTTTTTTAAAATTTTATTTATTTATACATTTATTTAAATATTTGCAAGGAGAGAGATAGAGAGAAGAGAGACTGAGAGCATGGGCACACTAGGGTCTCCAGCCACTGCAAACAAATTCTGGATGCATGTGCCACTGAGCATCTGGCTTTATGTGGGAACTGGGGAATCGAACCAAGGTTGTTATAACTTGCAAGCAAGCTCCTTAACCACTGAGCCATTTCTCCAGCCCTCATTTTATTTTTTGAGACACAGTCTCACTAACTAGCCCATGCTGGCATTGAACTCACCACTCTCCTGCCTCAGCCTCCCAAGTGCTGGGAATACAAGTGTGTACCACCACACTGCTTAAACATTTACTACTTAACTTTTACACATATATGTAAAACATGCCATGCAAAGAAGAAAAATAAAGTGTATGTGGGGGGAGGTGGATAAGAAAGGTCAGCTTATGGGAGAGATGTTTGGAGTTTTACAAAAGCTCAGTGAGAAAATGAGCTGAAGGGAATGAGAGAGAGAGAGAGAGAGAGAGAGAGGAGAGAGAGAGAAAGAGAGAGAGAGAGAGAGAGAGAAAGGGTATATTCCTCAGAGGCTTCCAGCAGCATCAAGACAGAAGTGACAACAAGGGTGAGGAACCATGCTGATGTTGTGAATGGGTCAGGGTAGTAGATCAAGGGTCCTGAAGACCACTGTAAGGATTCAGCTCCACATAAAGTGGTGTGGAGTACAAAAACACAGGCTTTGGAACCAGAAAGTCAATACTGCTGATTACTATCTGTATGACCTTGGGGTCTCTACTTAATGTGCCAGTAAGAGGGTTACAACATAACCATTTCTGTTAAATGGATGCTTGGGATTAAAGCAAAAGTAAAGAGCAATGCACAGAGAGCTTTTAACAGTACTCTGCACTAAGGTGCTGGACAGCCTTGTTTTCCCTCTCACAGCCACAGTCTTAACACCACCTGCCTATAGTCTCATTTCAGTTTATGGGATTCTCAACAAGACAATATCTAACAACTTACACATAAGTAACAGAAAAATCACCCAGCCACAGCTCTGTGCTCCAGCAAGTACTGACTAGCTCACACATGCCTCGCTCTCAGTCAGCTCATCCTGCACTGGCAGTCATTCCACATGCTGAGTGGAAGCACTATGGCAAAGCTGAACATGAATGATTTACTGGGCCAGAATTCTGAACCAGACACGTGAAGCAGTAGGAGGAGGAAAAACAAACTAGTGCACAAGGAGAAGCCAAGACAGGAAAGAGGTGGCAATGCCACCTCAGCACACCTGGAGCTTCAAAGTTCAGGCAGATGAGAGGAGAGTCACATGGTTCAGAGTTTTCTCAATCTCCAGCAATAGCCAAGGATATGTCCTATTGTGTCTGTTTCTTTTTTGAGTATATCGTATATATAAGTGTTAAACCTCTATTCCTCTAGTATTAAGTAGATATGCAGGTAAGCAGTGTAATCCCATGAGCAGCCCACAATACAGGTTCCAAGGGGCTGTTCTGTTTTGAACTGTCCTGGGAGCTGAGAAAGTTTCTGACAGTTTGTAGAATCCTAAAAGAACAAGAAGCCATTAATGATAGGCAAATTTAACTTTTACAAAGTGTTTCCGTGATTGTTCTCTTCATGATTTTTTCCACAGTTAATCATCAAATACAAGACCATATATACTGAACTTCATAAAATACTTGGTTATTATATGTTTGTGAAATAACTATAACACATTAATGTCACTTAACATAGACCTGATTTTTATTTCAGTTTCTTTAGAAAAACTTAATTATGAGAATGGGTTAGGATTCATTCTTTGGGATACTAAATATCTTA
Organism: Orientallactaga sibirica; assembly: GCA_036365145.1. NCBI lineage: Eukaryota > Metazoa > Chordata > Mammalia > Rodentia > Dipodidae > Orientallactaga > Orientallactaga sibirica. The sequence goes on from JAEOAD010000030.1 coordinate 606,350, forward strand.
AGTACTTTGGTCTAAACACTGGGATTACCACTTCGTATAGTGTAACATTAGAAATAGTCTTGTGAGCTATGAGTAAAGGATTTGCTCTAGAGCAGTAAGCTTTAACAACTCATCTCCATGTTCATGTTCATGTTCAGCCATTTATATTCTACGTGCTCTTGTAAGAGCACTCATTCACTTTTCATCTGTATAAAAGGTGAAAGCACTTTATAAATGTGAACTTTGGCCGCAAAGGACAGACATATTGAAAGCTGGGCCCAACTAAAGTATTCTTTCATGGGGAAAAATGTGTGCATCAAGAGGAAAAGGTCACAGATTTTTGTCATTTAAGCATTCAACTCTGCAGAGTCAAAAAAGTCTCTTCTACCTTAGCTTGTTCAACCTTCCTGAGAGATTTGTTTAATCAGCTGCCTTGACCCACAAACATAGACTATCCATTTTTTGCAATTTCTTGCAGAAACAGAATTGGGTTTCATTTTGGGAAAAGGCACAGAAAACATGCACACCCCAGCTTTGAAAATTCTGACAAGATTGTCACCACACACTCAGAATGTGTTTCCAAGAGTGGAAAGGTTGCACTGCTTGTCAGAAGCAAGTAACCAATGTAATTAAGGTTCCTTTAAAAATCCAAATCAGGGGCTGGTCTGGAGTTCGTTCACAGCGGCTGAGAGACTGCTGGTGCACTCACTTTCTCTCTGTGTCTTCCCCCCCTCCCCTGCAAAAAAAAATCCAAATCAGGGGCTGGGGAGATGTCTCAGTGGGAAAGAATGCTTGCTGCACAAGAATGGGAACCTCGGGCTGGAGAGATGGCTTAGTGGTTAAGGTGCCTGCTTGCTAAGCCTAAGAACCTGGTTCCAATCTCCAGGTCCCACGTTTAGCCAGATGCAAAGTGACGCAAGGGCGCAATGCTGCACTTGGCCACAAGGGGGCGCACACATCTGGTTTTCTTCCACAGCAGCTGAGAGACTGCTGACGCGCCCATTCTCTATCTGTCTCCCTCTCCCTCTCTGTCTGTCTCTCTCTGTGTCTCTCTCCAAAAATAAATAAAATAATAAAAAATTAAAAAAAGAATGGGAACCTCAGTTTGAGCTGTAGTACCCATGTAAAAAAGGCTTGGCTGTGCAAGCCTACAACCCCACTTGTTTGGGACATGCCTGCTAGCTGGTCTACCAGATAAAGTGAGTCCCATGCTCAGTGAGAGATACTGCCTCTAGGAAATAAGGTGGAAAAGTAATAGATGGGACATGTGATATTCTCCTGTGTGTGTGTCTGGAGCATGTACATGTGCACATACATCCATACAATGCCTGTGTACTTACATGCTCACGTGCACACATAAATATATGTATATAAAATCCAAATTGGAAGAAATAATTTTTAACTTGTAATAAGTCCCCTTTTATGATTGATTCACTTTACTGCATATTTTAATCAAGTTGTATTTCTAAGAATGGATACAAAATGCTTTCTCAAATATAATCACCTGACTCCTATGAATGATATTTGAGATCCTTGGTGATTTCTGTTAGCTTTCATAAAAAGCATTATATGAAAGGCTTAATCTCTTTAAGGGAAAAGGTAGAAATGGAAGTTATATGTTCTTAGACAGTTCTGTTTTTCATGGTAATAAAAACCATGAAATATCTGCAAAAGTTACAGACAATTTCTATTATGAGAAATGCGAACTTCCTGGCCAAAATATTTTACAATGACTTATTCAAGTTAAGTACTAACTTGTGTTCTTGGCCACACCAGCACAATATCTTAAAGTATAGAACATTTTGTGTTAACTCACTATAGTTCAACTATATTGGATAGAAATTAACTTGGTTCATCTTCCATTCATTATAGCATTTAAAACAACTTCAAGTACTTTGTATACATCCACTGCATGGAGCATTAAAAATGTGAAATATCAACTGATGGTTATCCCCACAATACACGACCCATAATCCCCATGGGGATAACCTCTGGAGGGAAGAGAGGGATGAGGGTAAGGATAGTACCAACATGTGCTTTTTACATTCTGAGTATGTCCATAACTAATAAAAATATTAAAAAATGTGACATTCTGTTCAATAATATAAACATTTGATTCAATCACTTAATAAGATATAAACAATTAAAATATGATGAGCTTTCTGGGGCTGGAGAGATGGCTTAGCAGTTAAGGTACTTGCCTGCAAAGCCTAATGATCCAGGTTCAATTCCCCACTACCCAAGTAAGCCAGATGTACAAGGTGGCACATGTGTCTGGAGTGTGTTTACAGTGCCTAGAGGGCCTGACGTGCCCATTCTTTCTCTCTGCTTCTCTCTCTCAAATAAATAAAGAAAGAAATATTTAAAATATGATGAGCATCGACTATTACTTCTGCTCTTTTGCATAGCATGGTTGGCTCTCAGGGATGACATAAATTGTCACTTGGACAGATCTGGCAGACAATTATTCAAATTCAGGTCAATTGGCCCAGCCCAAAAGCTTTTTTTTTTTTTTTTTTTTTTTTTTTTTTTTTTTTAGTGGAGATTAGTGAGGTATTGAGACAGGGTCTTTCCATGTAGCCCCTGGCATGTCTGGAACTTGAATGAGATCCTACTGCTCCAGCTTCTTGAGTGCTGGAAGAGGCTGATTTGAAAATCTGTATCATAACATAATCCCTTAAAAAGTTAATTAGGAAAATTAAGATATCTGCACAAATGTGTCAATTATGCCTGAAAGCAACCCTTAGGTGATTGAGAGCCATTGTTTGGGGCATATTACTCCATGGGAAAGGACTATGTAATAGTAGTAAACTATGTACAATTCTATTTTATGTGTTTAAAAAGAGAAAGGTTTTTCAGTAGCATATACAGTCAGTGAGAACTCAGTATGTAAGACAGACAGTATATTAAAATGCAAACTTGTAATATAGAGTTCAATCATGTATTCAAATATGTATTCTAGAGTTCAAGAGCTAAAAATAAACAAGTTCCAAACGCTCCATTCATTTATGCAAAAAATACAGTATTCTCGTCTCGTGTGTGTTGTCAGCAGAATGCAACCCTGCACAGCAGGTTAAGAACACAGCTATATTTGGAAAGCAGGTGTGAAGAAATTCAAACCATGCAATACAATCTGCTACTAACTGCCATGTCAGTCTCTTGGTAAAGACAGACTTCCCAATGTTTTTGATATGTGATGACCCAATTTCTAACTACTCAGTTACCCAAAGAATACTTTTACTTTAGGATTATTTAACAGTACTAGCAGGCACTCAACTATCCCTTTTTATTTTCTTATGTATATTGGAGTGGGGCTAGGGAAAGGGAAGGAAGTCTACACTTGCCTTAGAAAAAAGGTTAATCTGCAGCTGCTCAGAGCAAATACATTGCTAATTGCCAAAATGGAGGAGGCACAGCTGTTAGCTCCTGCCAAAATATGTGCACTCTTTCCTCTCCATGCCTAGCAGGAAAAGGAAGCAGTAGGAGAAGAGGTGGAGGAAGCAACATAAAATGCCTACCACACATTAGGATGAGAAAGAAGACTCAAGTTCAAACTGTGCCTAAAGTAAAGAAAAAGTTCAGAACTGTGAGAAAGAATAAAGTGAGTTTTTGCGTTTCATGTGCAAAATTGTGAGTAGGGACAACTTCCCAGTTCATGAATGTGCTTTTCTTGGGGCAGACTGTACTTGGCTGGACATTCCTAGGATCAGGGTCTCTGCATGCAGGAGAATTCAAACAAGGTAAGTGTATTTATAAGAGTGTTTATACAACAGGTAGGAAAAAAAAATAGATGGAAGGGGAAAGGTAAGTGTAAAGTAGTAGGATCTATCAGTGGACTAGACATGACAGTGCTTTTCAAAAAGTGTGACAAGGAAGGAGGAAAAGACTTTAGCAGCCAAAAGGAAAAAAAAATGTAATGGTGGCATCTTTGAGTAGTGATGTAAAGGACAGTATATTTTATGACACCTATAAGGTGCAGGAAAGTGAGTTGAGGTGACTGAGATGGGCTGGGCTATCTTTATGAATATTCAGTCACCTGAAATAATGGGAAGAGCCACCCAGCGCTGTGGGAGGAGTTCTACCTCCAGTGCACTAGGAAACTAGTAGATGTTAGTGATGAAAAGGGAAGATGACAATGGTTAGTATAACTAGGTGGCAGAAGCCTCAGGGGAGTATATTTGTAGAAACAGAGGTCAGAAATAATTTTGTATCAGGGCTGGAGAGATGGCTTAGTGGTTAAAGTGTTTGCTGGCAAAGCCTAAGGACCCAGGTTCAATTCCCCAGTACCCACAAAAGCCAGAGGGCACAAAGTGGTGCATATGTCTGGAATTCATATGCAGTGGCTAGAGACGCTGGTATGCCCATTCCCCCTCTCTCTTTCTGCCCTCCTCTTTCTCAAATAAATAAATAAATGAATAAAATTTTTAAAAAGAAATAATTTGTTATTGGAACTGAGAATCAAAGATGTGCTCCTAAAAACCAAAATGTGAGATATGTGACATATTCCAATGGAGATAGCTTTCTACCACAAATGTTTCCATCCATTGTAAAAGAAACATTAGGAAGGTAAAAAAGGAATAGCTGAGTGTTGATCTGCAGTTCTACATGCCAGCATTGAAGGGTTCAGGCAGGAACCAGGGGTCAAGGATGGGTAAGGTCGGGGATGTATAGAGCTCAAGTGTATAGTTGAAACTAGAAACACTGTTAACAAGAATACAAGAAAATAGGAAGTCTGAGCCCAAATATGGTTCTTTTAAAAAATATTTCATTTTTATTTGAAAGAGAAAGACAGAGAGAGAGAGAGAGAGAGAACACAGAGAGAATGAGAATGGACATGCCAAAGCCTCCAGCCATTGTAAATAAACTCCAGATGCATTTGCCACCTTGTGCATCTGGCTTATGTGGGTCCTGGAGAATCGAACCCGGATCCTTTGGCTTTGCAGGCAAACACCTTAACTGCTAAGCCATCTGTCCAGCCCCCCGCCTTTTTTTTGGTGTTTTCAGGTAGGGTATTACTCTGGCCCAGGCTGACCTGTAATTAACTATGTAGTCTCAGGGTGGCCTCGAACTCATGGTGATCCTCCTACCTCTGCCTCCCAAGTGCTTGGATTAAAGGCATGTGCCACCATGCCCAGCCAGCCCCAGTTTTATTCAGTTTTTAAGATTTCACTTACAAGTCAGATTAAATATTTCTTTAGTATCTGTTTAATTTCATTTAGTATGTTTTTCAGGGCTATCTAAGCTGTGACAAACAGCAAGATCTTCTTTAAGTCTAAAAACACTCTGCTATATGAACGAATATGCACATCTCACAGTATCTTTATCCATTTATTTGTTGATGTACACTCCCAGATATATTCTTATCTTAGCTACTGCAAATAAGGTTACAATGAACATGGGAATACAGATATTTTTACAAGATGTTGAATTAATTTCTTTTCGGTATATATCCAGATAAGTGAGGGTTGGGATATATGGCAATTCTATTTTTACTTTCTTTTTTGCCTGTGTATAATGTACTGTGTATGTGTGGGGGGGCATATACACTTGTATGGGCTCCTACAGTGCCCCAAGTGCCCATCTGCAGTGGGTAGGGGAGTGCTTGCCTGTAGTGGTTGGATCCTAATGTAGGGTGTCCCTGCTCTGTTACCCTTCTGCCCATTCTCATTTTGAGAAAGGAGTCTCTTAGTGCTATGGAGCTTGTTGTTTTTCTTGAGCTTAGGTGATTTCCAGTCTCTGCTCCCCTTCGTGGAAAGTGTGGTCAAGCCTAGCTATTTACATAGGATCTGGAGATTCAATCTCTGGTGATTTCGGGTTCAATCGGGGACTCATGCTTGTGTGGAAAGTGCACTGAGCCATCTCTCTAGCACCCTACTTTTACCTTTTTAATGAATTTTCAGTCTTCTACAATGGCTACATTAATCTACATTCTCATGGACAAGGTAAAAGAATTCTCTACAGCCTCATTAACACTTGTTATCTCTTATCTTTTTGACAGTAGCCATCCTAGTGGGTGTGAAATGATAGCTCATAGTTTTGGTTTCCTTAATAATTAGTGATGTTGATGACCTTGCCATAAACTTGTTAGCTATTTTTATGCTGTCTTTGGAAAAATGTATATTCAGGTTTATAACCACTTGTACTTAAATTATACATTTTCTTATTATTGAATTATATAAATTTATTATAAATTTTTGATATAAGCCCCTTATCAGATATGTGGTTTACAAATATTTTTCCTAATCCAAAGGCTACCTTTTCCTTAATAACTAATCACGCACAGCTTGTAATTATTAAAAATAAGAGAAAACATGGAAAACTTAATTTCTTCTCTCTTTATTCCCAATGTCTATTTAGGGGTTCTGCAGAACAATGACATGTCAGGAAACACAAGACAGACTACAAGAAGGTCTGAATTCGCAAAACTTTTTAAAGTGAAACAACCTGCTAGATATTAGAAATATTCATAATAGCACAAACTCAAGGCACTAAGCTTTCTAGTCACTTTAACCCTACTTCTTCTAGAAAGAAATCATTACTAGCATGCCATGCTTTGGAACCTATGCTACTTAGTAGCTGCTAAGTTTGTTTGGTTTGCTTCAGTCAGCAGTTACTTTCTGTAATGGTGGTGATTTATAAAAGCCTGAATATAATAGAGGCAATCTGTTCTTAGGAAGAAAATACTAGTTGCCTTTTCTGTTCCTTTCTCTAAAAATAAATTAAGACAACAAACAAGGTCATGAATACAATAATGCCCCCAAATAAATTACATTCTTTCTGAAAGGTGAACAATTTAATCTACCAGCAGCCATTCTGTTCAGAATGATAACCACAGTGCCAAAGTGTCATTTATTGTTTCTTCAGTATGGCAAATGGGGCCCTGGTGACAATAACGAGCTAACACTATTTCAATGCTCCTCTGTTTAGACTCAGGGGAAGCTTATTCACAAGACAATGTTTCAGTGAACATTTATCAGAGAGAAAAGCTCAATTCAACATACCACATGTACAAACTGGGTTCAATAAAACCCACAATGGGAAATATCTCTCATGGAAAATTTGGGTAGGAGAGGGCTCCCCTCTTCACAGATCCAAGTTTGAGAGCCAAGGATATTTAGGCAGAATGGACAGAGTGAAAGAAATGCTACCAATGTGCAAATACACTAATTGGTAGAATCTTTTAAGAGATATTAAATTCAGTGAAAATGAGATAAAGGGTAAGTAAAGCAACAATACTGAATGAATTTTAGCCTGGCATGATGGTTCATGCCCATAAGCCCAACATTTGAGAGGCTGAGGAAGGAGGACTGGGGTGAGTTCCAGGACCCCCTGAGCTACAATGAAACACAACCTCAATGAAGCAAACAACCAACCAACATACATACAAACAAAACTGAAAATAACTCATGAAATCAATTTTAACAGAGAGCTGTCTTTAATTTCCTTCTTTAAGAACACTTGGGGTGACTCTCTCAAGAAGCTCACACTTATTCTATTAGCTGTGGTTCTCTCCCCTCTCTCTACCTCCCTTTCTGCTTTCTAATAAACCCAACTTTACTACATAGGACAAATAAAGAACACTTAAAGAGCTGAGGGTACAGCTCAGCGTAGAGTACTTGCTCAGCATATATGGAGTCTTGTGTTCATCCTCAGCACTATAAAGAAGGAAGGAAGAAGGAAAGCAGTCAAGTGTGGTGGCCTACAGCAGAAAACTCAGTTCTTAGCAGGCTGAGATAGGAGGATCATAACTTTAAAGCCAACCTAGTATATATGGAGAAACTATCTCAAATCAAACCATGCCTTACTTTACATCTCTGCGAAAAGAAAAAAGAAGAAAAAAGCAAGCAAGTGCCTTTAACCACTGAGCCATTGTGTAACAGCTATGCCAAAAGATATCCAACTAGTATGCTGCATAAGTAGAAAATATACTTAACAGTTTAGTATGATGGGAAATATTTCATTCTCAAAAAAATTTTTTCTCTTTTTTCTGTTACTGATAGTTCTGAATGTTAGATTTTCACCCCCTGATGGGTTGAGAAGGTACCTAAGTAAATGACTGCAAATGGAAAACAAGTGGGCAGGAATCAGGTATTGGCAGTTTCTCCATTTTTATTTGTGTGTGAATGTTTAATATAAATGTGGGGATGTAAAGTACTAATGCAAGTGAAAATGTGTCAGTAAACAAGTTTCAACAGTTGAACTTTATATCAATTATAAATAAACCTGTTAAATTTGGATTTTTAAAAAGTAAATAAATTTCCTATTGGCAGCAACTAAATGGTATTTGTACCATTTTTATCATACAGTAGATTCAGTCCACTTACTATACTTTTCTGAGTTGCTTTACATGCAAGTACACGTTTTTAGTGTTGTCTCTCTTCTGTGCTACTCTGTAAGTTTGCTACTAAAATATATTAAACTATTTAGAAAAAGAAAAAAAAGGAAAAAGAATAGTTGAAGAAGAGACATATCTTTGAAGATAGTTTCTATCAGAGAAAATGCAGAAATTTCACATTATTTTCTAATGGTTAGCAGCTACAACATAGTCATCTTTTCATTGCATGCAGCATATATTTATAATGTACACTTAAAATATATCAGTGGGCCTTGTGGTTCCTGATAATAAGCAAAGACTTTGTTTTACTTCATATGACAACTATATTTTTGTCCAACTGGGAAGTCAGCCATCTTTAATAATTATTTTGGGGATTTAAGGTCCCATATGGTAATATGCACATGGAGCACAAGACCTTATATACATGTGCATACACTACACCATAGATGTACATAAGAATTCAATATCCTTGAAAAACAAAGGGTAAGACTATATGTAGCTAGATTAAGAAAGAGAAAATACAGGTAATATGTAAAGTCTTCATGGGTACAGATTCCTTTCATAAACCAGAATATGGTAAACAGTACTTATTATTGGGATCTTTTAAATTTGTTTTCAATGCTAAATTTAATATATTCAAAGAAATATGTACTCACACAAAAGAATAAAATTCACCTACAACATATACCAGTAGATACAAGGAGTACTGGGATAGATAAAAGTACTGAGATATAGTCATTTCTAAGAAATTCAGTTAGGAAAGAAGTTATGAAATAGTGTTAAAGTGGGACCTTTTTAAAAAAATCATTTAAAAATTTTTAAAAATCCATTTAACATCTATTAAGGGGGCTAGAGAGATGGCTTAGTGGTTAGGCACTTGCCTGCAAAGCCTAAGGACTCATGGTTCTCTGGGTCCCATGTAAGCCAGATGCACACTGATGCAAGCACGTAAGGTTGCAGATGCACACTAGGGATGACATACACATCTGGAGATCTATGGCAGTGGCTGGCCTGTACGTCAATTATCTTCTTCCCTCCCCACCCCCCACTCTCTCACATAAAAAAAAAGCCATTTTGTTGGGCTTTCCACCAAAAAAAAAAAAAAAATCTATTAAGGGGGAGCAATGCTGAGCTGGAAGTCAGCCTCAAAGAAGGTCTCTATAGCTTTAGAGATCTTGACTCTTATTGCTCTTTTGATTTTGTCTTGTGCTGAGAACATCAGCGTGAAAATAAGCTGTTCTAAGGATTAGGTGATGGTCTCTGTTAGCCCATCTCCTGAGAACAGAAGCAATCTATACATAGTTGCTGATTGTTTCTGGGACTGGGCTGCCCTGTGACTTGGATACAAACATATTTATACCATTTATATACCCTGTTTATAAATGTGGCAACAGGAAAACAGTTATCTCAGAGGTTACAGTCCTCTTTCAAACTGAGGTATACTATACTCCAAGGAATAGTCATTGTGACCCTCAGACCATCCCTTTGGAGTGTTCTGCATCTTGGAAATCAGTATGGCTTATAGCAGTGTGTACTGATGATGAAATAAATTTGGAAACAAACCCCTTTATGGATGACTTTAAAACAATGTCAGAAGAGTTAGGATTATAATTTCTCATCAAGATGTTTTCCACTAAAGGAGAAGTGTAAATTATGAATTCTAGTATCATAAGATTTGCTGTAAAACAGTATTTTTATTGAAGTTTTATGAGCATACTAATATCTATTAAAGGTATAAAAAATAACAAGAACTCACTTTCTTTTCTCTTAAAAAGAGCATTCTTTTTCAATTCAAATCCAGTATGTCTGCTGAAACCTGTAGCTTACTACGTATATGTATCTAAGAACATTTAGTTTTGTACTTTACCTAAATGCTATCACTCTTCTGAGATGGTCCTTTTGCTCAACACTGTCTCTGAGATCCACCTATGTTAATATGTATAAATTTTATTTCTTTAATTTTCCCACACTCTATTTAATTAGTATTTTTGCGAATAAGTATAAAACATTGTCATGCATTTTCACTTAATTTCTTTAGATGTTGAACACTTATGCTTATTGCTTTTTGTTTGTTTTCTGATATGTCTGTTCACATTGTTTGCCTATCTTTCTAATGTTTGTGTTTTTTTCTTGAGGTGAAAGAGTTCCTTATTTTGGAAATCAGTTCATAGTTGCTTATATATCTTCTGCCTATCTTTGTCCAGTATTTTATTTCACTCTACTGATACCTTTTGGTAAACACAAATTTAACTTTTTTGTATATTCTTTAAAAACATAAAACCAAAATCACATTATGTTTTTCGAAGACAGGGTCTTACTATACAGCCCAGACTAGCCTTGAATTTGTGATCCTCCTGACTCAGCCCCTTATGTACTGATATTAAAATATAGTTTCTTGCATGCTGTGAATGTGTTTAGAAAAGCAACCTGGTGAGTACACACCAATAACTATGTTACCATCTAAGGCTGCAAGTACTGCAGAAATTTTGCTTTCTGAAGCAAATAAATGTAAGATTAGGGTTACTTTATTCTTAGCCAAGGGACCTTCTAGAGAATTTACACATTGGTTTTTGGGTATTTATAAATATAAAATTTTATTTTGCGGGCATTTTTCTTGGGAGATGCTCTGTAAGAAATTTCAGATTCTAAAAGAGGTTTGGGACCATAAAATGTTACAAATATACCTGTAGGCAGTTATAAAAAAAAACCAAAGAAGTTATATATAAGGTATAGTAATTGAACATTTAAAGCAAAAAGCCTCATAATTTCCATGATGTGATTACTAAAGGTATTTAACATCTGTAGGTCAGCTAGCTGTACAATATATATAATGTAATCAATTAAAAAACTCTCCATAACTAATAAAAATAAATTTTAGGATATCACAATCCTAAACATATATGCTCCCAACATGGGGGCTCCCAATTTCATCAAACAAACACTATTACACTTAAGGTCAGAGATAACTCCTAACACAATAGTAGTGGGTGACTTCAATACCCCGCTCTCATCACTTGACAGGTCTACCCAACAAAAAATAAACAGAGAGACATCTGCATTAAATGATATCATGGAACAAATGGACCTAACAGATGTATATAGAACAGTCCATCCAAATGCTGCAGAATATACATTCTTCTCAGCAGCACATGGGACATTCTTTAAAATAGACCATATAATAGGAACAAATCGAATCTTAACAAATACAGGAAAACTGAAATAATCCCTTGTATGCTATCTGACCACAATGGGATTAAACTGCAAATCAGCAACAAGAAAAACTACAGAGCATACAGAAATTCATGGAGACAAAACAGTATATTATTGAACAATGTATATGGGTCATTGGAGAAATTAAAAAGGAAATAAAGAAATTCATAGAATCAAATGATGATGAGAATACAACATACCAAAACCTTTGGGACACAATGAAGGCAGTCCTACGAGGGAAATTTATAACCCTAAGTGCCTATATTAAGAAATTCGAGAGTTCACAACTAAACAATTTAATGCTTCACCTTAAGGCCTTGGAAAGAGAAGAACAAGGCAAACCAAAAATCAGTAGATGGGATGAAATAATAAAGGTTAGGGCAGAAATTAATGAAATGGAAACCAAAAAAACAATAAAAAAAAAATCAATGAAACAAAGAGTTGGTTCTTTGAAAGGATAAACAAGATTGACAAACCCTTAGCAAATCTGACCAAAAGAAAGAGAGAAGAGAGAAAAATTGATAAAATTAGAGATGAAAAAAGCAACATCACAACAGATACCAAAGAAATTCAGAAAATCATACAGACATACTTTAAGAATATATATGCCTCTAAGTTTGAAAATCTTGATTCACATGACCTACCAAAATTAAATCAAGATGAGATAAACCATTTAAACAGACCTATAACAAACACAGAGATCCAAGCAGTTATAAAAAGTCTCCCAACTAAAAAAAGCCCAGGCCCAGATGGATTCACTGCTGAATTTTATCAGACATTCCTGGGAGATCTAACACCAATGCTTCTCAAACTTTTCCATAAAATAGAAAAGGAAGGAATTCTACCAAAATCCTTTTATGAAGCCAGCATCACCCTGATACCCAAACCGGACAAAGAGATCAAAAAAAGAAAATTACAGACCAATCTCCCTCATGAACATAGATGCAAAAATTCTCAACAAAATACTGGCAAACAGAATACAAGAATATATCAGAAAGATTATTCACCCTGACCAAGTAGGCTTTATCCCAGAGATGCAGGGATGGTTCAACATACACAAATCCATAAATGTAATACACCATATAAATGATCTGAAGGACAAAAATCACATGGTCATCTCAATAGATGCAGAAAAGGCATTTGACAAAATCCAACACCCCTTCATGGTGAAAGTATTACAGAAACTGGGAATAGAAGGAACATATCTCAACATAATAAAAGCTATTTATGACAAACCTACAGCCAACATAATACTAAATGGGGAAAAAACTTGAAGCTTTTCCTCTAAATTCAGGAACAAGACTAGGGTGTCCACTTTCCCAACTATTATTTAATATAGTATTGGAAGTCTTAGCTATAGCAATAAGGCAAGAGACACTCATAAAATGGCTACAGATCGGAAGGGAAGAGATCAAATTATCATTATTTGCAAACGATATGATTCTATACATAACAAGACCCTAAAGTCTCTACCCGCAAACTGTTAATGCTGATAAACACTTTTAGCAATGTAGCAGATACAAAATAAACACACAGAAATCAGCAGCTTTTCTATACACTAACAACAAACGTGCAAAGGATGAAATCAGGGAATCTCTCCCATTCACAATTGCCTCAAAAAAAAAAAAATACCTTGGAATAAACTTAACCAAGGAAGTGAAGGATCTCTACAATGAGAACTTTAAAAAACTTGAGCGACAAATTGCTGAAGACACAAGGAAATGGAAAGACATCCCATGCTCCTGGATTGGAAGAACCAATATTGTGAAAATGTCACTCTTACCAAAAGCAATCTACACATTTAATGCGATCCCCATTAAAATCCCAATAGCATTCTTCACAGAAATAGAAAAAACAATCCTAAAATTCATCTGGAAACACAAAAAAACCTCGAATAGCCAAAACAATTTTTTAATGGAACAGAATAGAAGACACAAATATTAATCCAGGCAGCTACAGCCACTTGATTTTTGACAAAAATGCCAAAAATATTCATTGGAGAAAAGACAGCCTCTTTAACAAGTGGTGCTGGGAAAACTGGACATCTGTATGTAAAAGCATAAACATAGATCCTTGTCTCTCTCCATGTACAAGAGTCAAATCCAAATGGATCAGGGACCTTAATATCAGACCTGAAACTCTGAAACTGCTAGAGGAAAAGGTAGGGGAAAACCTTCAACATATTGGCATAGGCAAGGACTTTCTGAATATAACTCCAATTGCTCAGGGAATATAACCACTTATCAACCACTGGGACCTTATGAAATTACAAAGATTTTGTACAGCAAAGGACACTGTGAATAGAGCAAAAAGACAACCTACAGAATAGGAGAAAATCTTTGCCAGCTATACATCTGACAGAGGATTAATATCCAGAATAAACAAAGAACCCAAAAAACAGAATAATAAGAATTCAAACAACCCAGTTAAAAAATGGGCTATGGAACTAAAATAGAAAATTCTCAGAAGATGAAATACAGATGGCATATAAACATCTAAAAAAGTGTTCCACATCCTTAGCCATTAGGGAAATGTAAATTAAAACCACTTTGAGATTCCATTTCACTCCTGTCAGAATGGCTACCATCAAGAAAACAAATGACAATAAGTGTTGACGTGGATGCGGAAAAAGAGGAACACTTCTACACTGTTGGTGGGAATGTAATCTGGTCCAGCCATTGTGGAAATCAGTGTGGAGGTTCTTGAGACAGCTAAACATAGATTTACCATATGATCCAGCTATAGCACTCCTAGGCATATATCCAGAGGACTCATCTCACTACCTTAGAGATACTTGCACAACCATGTTTATTGCTGCTCTATTCACAATAGCTAGGAAATGGAACCAGCTTCGATGTCCCTCCACAGATGAATGGATAATAAAGATGTGGTACATTTACATAATGGAGTTCTATTCAGTGGTAAAGAAAAATGAAATTATGAAATTTGCAAGGAAATGGATGGATCTGGAAAATATTATACTAAGTGAGGTAACCCAGGCTCAGAAAGCCAAACGTCATACGTTCTCTCTCATATGTGGATCCTTAGCTACAAATGTATAGTCTTGTGTGTGAACTGGAACCAAAAATAGGTATAGAAACCAGTAAGCTGGTAAAAGGCTATAAGGGAGGGAGGAAAGGGAAGGACTTAAGTGTATGGTATTGCACATATGTAAGTAGAAGAACAGATTACAGGGAGAGGAATGGCCTAAGTGAGGCCATGGGAAGAGAATGCGTAAAAGTTTAGCCGGGCGTGGTGGCGCATGCCTTTAATCTCAGCACTCGGGAGGCAGAGGTAGGAGGATCGCCATGAGTTCGAGGCCACCCTGAGACTATAGTGAATTTCAGGTCAGCCGGGGCTAGAGTGAGACCTTACCTTGAAAAACAAAAAAAAAGAAAGAAAGAAAGAAAGAAAGAAAATAGAAAAAAGAAGGGCAGGGGGAGGGTCAATCTAAATTCAAGATATTGTGAATAAGACTTATGTAAACATACTTTTTTGAAGAATGGCACATCTAGAAGCTGTAGACTGTAACTAGAAAATTTTCAGTGCCTGGGATGGGATACCTTCCAGTGAATTGTTGGCCACGGAGGTCCCGGTAGCATCCAAAACATTAAAGGCTTTTGCCAAAGCCCTTGGTTTCCCTTGAGAAACAGATAGTAAGACCCTATTGCTGAAGACATCTCTTGCCTGAGAGGCAAGGTCACTGAGAAAGCAAGCTGGTGCTGAGTAGAAAACCTTCTCCCTGTAGACCAGCCAACTGAAAGCTGGAAAAAGCTGCACTGCATGCAGCTGTATGGGAGACAGAAGTCATCAGCGGTGAAAACAGTGTACACTGAATATTCAAGTTTGGCCATACAGGCCCAATGATTGAATGGGTGCAATAGTGGCATGTCTGCTCTTGGGGTAACCAACTGCTCCATAATTGGACTGAAGGCCCTCTATACAGGAGGGAATACATACCTGGTACTGAAAATCTTAAGCAAAAGTCTATGGCAGGGGAGGTCATGAGCCTTAGGGGTATAAAAGCCTGCTCTTGTCTGACTAAATGTATATATTATTCCCACCAAGCTGCCCTGAAAGCACTACACTTAATGTTCATATTCACATATTAATGCTACTCTCACTTCTGGTTAGAGAAGCTTCTCTTTTCAGATGGCGATGACCACTGGGATGACCCAAAAGGCAACATAGTGCTGAGAAGAAGGGATGGAGGAGTGCCCAGCATTGAAATCACCTCTGTCACACCCTCCAAGGCTCAGAGCCCATTGTGGAAGAGGGGGAGGATAGAATGGAAGAGCCAAAGGAAAGATATGACTTCTTACAATGCAACCGCCCAGACCGAAATTGGCCTCGATATTCATGACCTTGCAGTGCCTAGCAATACCTTCGCAAGACCCTCAAAATAAAAGAAAAAGATGATGACATCAAATTAAATGAACGACTAATGAAGACGGGGGGATATGGTGGAGACTGGAGTTCTAAAGTGGAATGGGTGGAGGGGAGGGAAATATGTGTTTTTTTGTATGTAAGTATAGAAGTTGTCAATAAAAAAATAATAATTAAAAAAATAAATTTAAAAAAACTCAGTTATATATGTGAGCATTAAATAAGTAAATGCATATAGAATGCTTATAACTGGGTCAGAATCCTCTAAATGCTCAAATAATGGTAGTTTTTATTATTCTTGACAGTATTTCAGATAAAGACTCAAACAATTAATAACAAGTCAGTGCCTTGGTAAACTTTTACTTGGGTAGATATCCTTTGAATTAGCCCTGGTACAATAAGCAGGTACTCATCACTATGAAATGAGCAAATGCAATATTGCTACAATGGCATAGTATCTTTATAAAATTTCTCTCAAAAGTGTTTATTCTAGTAATAAATACATATAAGCATTGGCAAATTTAATGCAGACTTGCAAAAAAAATTTCTATTATTTTGTTTTCTTGGTGTCCCATCCTTATCACAGAACAGAAATGATAATAACAGAAACAACTGCAGTGTTTAGTAAACAGGTCTATTCATCTTTGCTGATAAACATCACCTATTATTTCTAACAGGACTGGAATCACTTCCAACTGAATTTAGAAGTGACTCAGACTGTCACCCCATGCAATCTTGGGGTTGGAGAGGCTTCATTTGTATTTTTTATATATTTTAAGAAAAATGTACAAAATTCTTCAAAAGAATTTTTAAATTTGTTTAGATAAGATTCCTATAACCAAAATTTGCAAACTTAGTATATATTTTTGAGAAACCCCTTCTTGAATTTCTAAGACTATTTAGCAATATATGTTTAATCAGGGATGATGGGCACATACCCTATGCCAGCACTAGGGAAGAAGAGACAAGAAGCTCTTAACAAGTTCAAAGCCAGGCTGATGTATAGAGGTCCAGGACAGCTACAGGGTACACAGTGAGATACTGCCTAAAAAAAAAAAAAAAAAAAAAAAAAAAAAACCAAAAACCAACCCAACAATATTAAAAACAGCATGTTTCGGGCTGGAGAGATGGCTTAGTGGTTAAGGCATTTGCCTGCAAAGCCAAAGGATCCCGGTTCAATTCTCTAGGACCCACATAAGCCAGATGCATGGGGGGGCACATGCATCTGGAGTTAGTTTGCAGTAGCTGGAGGCCCTGGCACGCCCATTCTTTCCCTCTCTCTCTGTCTCTTTCTTTTTTTTTCTTCATTTTTTGGTTTTGCAAGGTAGGGTCTCACTCCGGTCCAGGCTGACCTGGAATTAACTATGTAGTCTCAGGGTGGCCTCGAACTCTTGGCGATCCTCCTACCTCTGCCTCCCAAGTGCTGGGATTAAAGGCGTGTGCCACCACACCTGGCTCTCTCTCTTTCTCTCTCACAAACAAACAAATAAATAAAATATATAAAAAAGCTTCTAAAAACAGCATGTTTTAATTTCTGCAAACATATGAGTTCATCAAGAGTCTCCTTTGTTACCTGTTTAATTCTGCAGGTGAAAGACATCTACCAAGTAGGGCAGGTTTGAGTACTTAAAAAGTAATATGATAGCTATATTTAGGTTCTGTTCTGCTACTCAAATATGTCTATTTATTTAATAGATAGCCATCGAATTCCTTTTTGTTGCTTGGCCCTGTTCTAGCCTCCAGAAAAATGACAGGGAACAGAACAAATAAAAATTTCTGGCTTCATCAACTCTACATTCTATTATGGAATGGCATAGTAAAACTATGCACAGTGTGATGCAAGTGTTGCTCAAGGGGGTGCACAGAGTTCATTTGCAGTGGCTCAAGGCCCTGGCTAAAGGAGGGATGAGGAATTTAGCTTGGTTGGAGAGGGCTTGCCTCACATGCCTTAAGTGCCCTGGATTCAATCTCCAGTATTGTAGAAAGGAGGGAGAGGGAGAGATGAGATACAATAAGGTGGCTTAGTGTGGCCAGTGCAAGCACCAGGTGGGAACATAGTAGAATGGAAAGTCAGAGAGACAATAAGTGGCTAATAGACCATCTAAAGGACTGTGTTCCTAAATAATGACACCTGAGGTTGTCCCATGACCTCCACACACAAACATGTGAACACACAACCGTATGTAACCACAGACAAGCATGTACATTTGTGCACGTGCACACACACCAAGAGAAAACAGCTTTTATTTGCTATTGATAATTTTTTTCTTGCATCACATATCTTACCTCCCATAGGAAGTTCAACTTATATGATTTTTTTTCAAGCATTTACTATTTGAAACAGCTTTTATATTCTAAGTAATGAGTAAACTATACACAACAAGAATTACATAAGTCACCAATTTGAAGAATGTTAGCCAAATTCTTAATTATGTAAGGCTTTACAGTCCCAAGAGAAGTGAGACTACCTCCTATTACGATCTCCTGTATTATAACACAGCATTTTGCAATACATGAAGCAGGTATCTCATGAATGTTTGCTGAAATACTTCAAAGACAGACATAGACTTCTGAATAACACAAAGGATTAGTAATTGTGATAGGAAAGCACTCTCCCACCGTGCCACATCCCACTCCTCAAAATCACAACTCCTTTGAAATTATATGGCTTTGATTTGTTTCGTCATAAAACTACAAGGTGCATTTTGCTGATTATATAAAAATATGCAAAAAATATGCAACTCATAGAAATTATTTAAATATGAAGTCAGTATTATTTAAGGAAGCCAAATAGTACTGAATTAAAAATAACTTTTGAAAACTTTGTAAGACAAGCTTTTCCTAAAAAAGGAATTGTGAGAGAAGAGACAGAGACTAAGAGAAATGAAACAATAGAAAATAGGCCCATAATTATAGACTTTCCTTATTTTGAGAAATCAGCTTTTAAGATTGACTTCCATGACAATGTGTTTAAAAACCTTATTATTAGGGGTTTCATATGATTTAGTATACTTAACCTCTGTTTTTTTCTTCAGCTCCCTCTCTTCAATCTCAATATACTCAAGAACAATATAGAATGGTAAAAAAAAAAAAAAACCAATAACAAAAAAACTTGATTGGAAAAGAGCAGTTTTCTTTTAGGTCAGTAAAATCCAGAGTACTAGAATTTTATTAGTTTTGCAAGTTGTGTTTTAGTAATGAAAATGCAGTAGGAAAATTATCAAACCAGAACCAATAGGGTTAAATTATATCATCTTGATACTTCTCAAACAATATGTAGATGTTTCATCATGGAACACATTTTGTTTGTTTGTTTGTTTGTTTGTTTGTTTTGGGGATAGAGTCTTGCCATTTAGCTAGCCCAGGTTAGTCTGGAACTTGCTGTCTTTCTTTATCCCTGTGGCTCCAGAGTGTTAACAATACAGGCATTATACTACCATGCCTGACTATGGAATTCTTTTAAATGAAGTTTTTTAGTTCTAACAGCCATCAGGCTGAACTTACTGTTGTACTTAGTTTTCTGCAGTCCAGTGCTCTACCACTGAGCTATACCCTCTCTGCAGTTAGTTTTCTATATAAAACTGTTATTGCAAACTCTAATTATAGCTTTTTTTCTAAAAAGGTTCTACCTTCTGCCCACCCCCCAAAATGGTGGAAAGAGAGAAACAATTAAGCATCCTTTTGCCTGTGTCCAAGGGTGCTTCAGGTGATTGAATGGGTGATGGTGGGAGTTCTTTCTTTTAATAGGCAATTCAATGAACAATATGTGAGATACTTGAAAAAAAGGACAAAGTAACATATTAACACCATGACTTTACAATCAGAAAAACCCAAATAGATATAAAAGTGTTTTTTCTTTGTGTGGACTCCTGTTTAGCTCCTGATTTGTAAAAAAGAAAAAAAAATTAGTAATATGCTGGAGCATTTAAATAATGATAAAATACTTGATAACAAAAATTATTATTGGGCTGGGGAGATGGCCCAGTGGTTAAAGTGCTTCCTTGCAAAACCTGCTTGCCTGGGTTCAATTGCCCAGTACCCACATAAAGTTAGATGAAAAAGTGGTGCATGCATCTCCAATGCACTTGCAGTGGCAAGTGGCCCTGGCGCACACATACATAAACACACATGAGCATGCATGCAGGTATGAACATTGTTAAATAAATTTTAAAAATTCAACTTTTGATTTCAGAATAGTGTAGTGATAGTTATAAATACAAATGTTATTATAATTTAAGAGGTATATAGTGAAGCATTTACAAATGAAATTATAAGTTTCCGTTAACATTATTAGGGATACAGGGGCATCTGGTGGGTGAGCAGATGAAGCATGAGTAAGAATACATGTAGTACTTTCAAGTCTGGAAGCTAGGTAATTACTGAATTTGCATCTGTATTGTATACAATACTATGAAATTTTCCATAATAAAAGCTTTGGGGCTGGAGGTGTAGTTCAGTGGTAGGGTGCTTATCTAGCCATGGATTCAACCTCTAGCACCACACATAAAAAGGTTTTAAATGTCTTTTTTCAGTATGTATGTTAACTGTTCTCTTATTAAGTTTATGATATTTGTTAATCAAAAGTTTTTAATGCAAAAGGAAAGAAACATCAATCAATAATTGTCCAAATTATCATGAATTCATAAAAAATAGAGAATTCAAATTCTGAGGTGGTTAACAAGCAACAAAGACCACAAGAAGTAGAAACATATTTATTATGCTTAGGATTTTTTTCCCTATTTCCACTATAACATTTTTCTACTTATTATATACTATATCCTTTAATAGTTTAGTGCTAACATGTAGTGAATTAGGAAATGCTTATTAAGTAGAATATTTAAAATTCCCTAATTCTTAGGCAAAGCAAGTAGTTCACACTGATGTACAACTCACCTGCTG
The DNA here is from genome assembly GCA_036365145.1 of Orientallactaga sibirica. Lineage (NCBI taxonomy): Eukaryota > Metazoa > Chordata > Mammalia > Rodentia > Dipodidae > Orientallactaga > Orientallactaga sibirica. Next base: position 627,159 of record JAEOAD010000030.1, read on the forward strand.
TAAAATCTTCAGTCAGATCAATAAATGCATGAGAATGTGGAAGTCTCATTTTACTTTCACTGGTCAATGCAGGATGCCATGATAAATTTCTGAAATATTAAAACAATAATTTTCTTAGGGTGGAGAAATGAGTATTGATTTAAAACACAAAATATCTGCATGTGTGAACATTTTAATTTTTATTTTATAAAGATATATTTCATATACTATAAAATTCACTTTTACTGTATACAAGTCAGTGGGTTTAAGTGCATTAAGTACATCATCATTACCCCTCTTGATCTTCAAAGTATTTTTATCACCTCAAGAATAAATTCCATATTCATGAGTCATTCCCCATTTCTATTCCTTCTAGCCCTTGTCAACCACTAATCTTCGTCAACCACTAATCTTTTATTTTTATGCATTTTCCTGTTCAAAGACATTTCATATAAATGGAATCACACAACATGTGGCACTTTGTATTTTCAAGTTCACCCACAAGGACTACTTCACTCTTCTTTTATAGTGGATTTACTACTCTAATATATGGATATACATTTTAATTGCCTATTCACTTATTGATATACATTTGGTTGTTTCTACTTTTTGGCTCTTATGAATATTCTGTAAGGTTTTCTGGGGCTACATATCTTCAATCCTTTTGGATATATATCTAGAATTTCTATGTCATATTTACCTTTTTGAACATTTATGAACTGATTTCCAATGTTGTTTTACCATCTTACATTCCCACTAGCAAGGAAGAAGTGTTCCAATATCTTCATGTCTTTGTCGATACTTATACCACCAGCCCAGAGGGCTTGGTTCACATATTCCTGAAGTCTAAAGATGTTGAGCAAATTGTCATTTGTTTCTTCTTTATTTGTAGATCTTCATAGCATTTTATTTATGACTTTGTTCTTAACTTATATGACTCTAGGTATTATGGACATGAGATCTTTATCTGTCATATAATTTGCCAATATTTTCTCCCAGTCTGTGGGTTATCTTTTACTTACTTGATAGTGGTCTGAGATAACTAGGTTTTTCTTTTTCATTTTGATGAAGTCTAATTATTCTATTTTTCTTTTTGTTACTTATTCTTTTAAAAAATATTTTATTTACTTATTTGAGAGAAAGAGGCAGGGGGAGAGAGAGAGAAGAAGGAGGAGGAGGAAGAGAGAGAGAGAGAGAGAGAATGGACACACCATGGTCCCCAGCCACTGCAAACAAACTCCAGATACATGCACCACCTTGTGTATCTGGCTTACGTGGGTCCTAGGGAATCAAACCTGGGTTCTTTGGCAGGCAAGTGCCTTAAGTGTTAAGCCATCTCCCCAGCCCTTGTTACTTATTCTTTTGGTACTATAGTCAAGCATTCATTGCCTAACAAAAGGTCATAAGATTTACCTGTATCTTCTAAGAGTTTTATGGTTTTAGCTCATTTGCTTGTTTGCCTGTGATTTTTCATATATATAAAACTTTATAGCACATAGATGGTTTAGACCATTGAAAATTTTGATGACTTTCTAGTATGTATTAATTCAGAAGTTTTGGACCATGCAGAAGAATGCATTTAGATCCTTTCATCATCACAACATATGCAAAATATTAACTCAAAATAGACAAAAAGGTGCCAGGTGTGGTGGCACATGCCTTTAATCCCAGCACTCAGGAGGCAGAGGGAGGAGGATCACCATGAGTTCGAGGTCACCCTGAGACTATGTAGTGAATTCCAGGTCAGCCTGGGCTAGAGTGAGACCCTACCTTGAAACCCCCCCCCCAAAAAAAAGAAAGAAAAAAAACCCAACAAAGGTAAAATATAAAATTGCTAGAAGCAAGCCAAGTAAACAGACTTTGGATTTGGCAAAGAATTCTTAAGTCTTGTTCTCTCTCTCTCTCTCTCTCTCTCTCTCTCTCTCTCTCTCTCTCTCTCTCTCTCACACACACACACACACACAAATTGACTCATGGAATATAGATAAACCTTAGAAACATAATGCTGTATTAAAGAAGGCCCACAAAGAGTTACATGCACTTTTATGAAGTGTACTTAACAGGTAAGTGCCATGGGCTGCTGATAAGGAGCAAATTAGTAACTGTTTAATAAGTAAAAGATGTTTTCTGCGTGATGAAATTTTTGAATAGTTAGATATGATGAATACATACTACTATGATGTATTAAATGACACGAATGTATAACTAATGTAAGTAGAGATTCTATGTCAGGAAAAATAATTAGTCTAATGTTATGTGAACTATACCTTGTTAAAGAAAATCAAATAGTAAAAGTCTTCATATGCCTATCATTCTGTCTACCTTAATGGTAATAATTAGCATAATAGTATTGACTGCATAGCTTAATATTGAAGGTAGACTATAACACTGGCAGACATCAGGTATGGAATGAAGAAGAGTCTATTTAAATCATTCCTCCAAAAGACCTCATCAGTGTGAAAAAAAATTCCTATTTATCAAGTTAAATCAGCTTCCTCAAAAGATGTTTTTTAAAATCTACTACTACTTTACTACATTTTTCTCTATTAATAGCTCTTGGCTTATGTTAGTTACTTGAAGACTGTTTGGTGCTGTAATGCTATTCCACAGATACATTGACAGATATAAGTACTTATCTGATTAAGACTTAGCTCCTATAAAGTGGTCAGCAAATAATTGGGATTTTTTTTTGGTTTTTTTGAGGTAGGGTCTCACTCTGGCCCAGGCTGACCTGGAATTAACTATGTAGTCTCAGGGTGACCTTGAACTCATGGCAATCCTCCTATCTCTGCCTCCAGAGTGCTGGGATTAAAGGCGTGCGCCACCACGCCCGGCTTTCCTTATTTTTTTGATTTCAGTTAGAAGTCAGAATTTTTTCCACTGTACCATATTCCAGTCCAATAAAGACTCACAGATGTGCCATTTCCAAAAAGAAACTTTAGGCTACTTAAGTCCAACTTAATTGTTAACATAGTAGTCAACTAACTGTACAGCAAATCAGATTTTACTTAGGAATTGATTTTGATGTCTTTGGGAAGCAGAGAGATTTAACAGACTAATTTGTGAATCTGGGAGAAGCAAGAAGCATTCATCCACAAGATTTCTCCCTGTAAGTTGTATTTTAGAAACAGCAACCTCTTCCCTATAATTTTTGTTCAACTCATTATAGGAGACACTCAGGTTAAATATACTTTAACCTAGACAAGACAGTAAAATCAAAACCATGAAACAGTCATATAAACTAATTTTGTTACTTTAATGAAAACCTCTTAACTAGAAAACATTAAAACTGCTGAACAGACAAATTGTACTTATTTCAAACAATTTGTTTGATGATTTTTTTAAATATTACCCAAGGTTGGACATCTTGAAATTTAATTAAAGTCTAATTTAATAATGACTGATTCACTTCAGCTGAAGATAGGGCATATTCATTGGTTCTGTGATTTCTCAGCATTAAAGTAATTTTAATTTCTGGCTGGAGAGATTGCTCAATGGTTAAAGGGGCTTGCTTACAAAACCTGGCAGCTGTAGTTCAATTCCCCAGTACCCACATAAAGCCAATTGCACAAAGTAGTGCATGCATATGGAGTTCGTATGCAGTGGAAACCCTGGCACGCTCATTCTCTCTCTTGGTCCTTACAAGTAAATAATAAATAAAAAAAATTTTAAGTATTGTTAATTTCTAACAAGTAATCAGACCAGATTTTTTATAAGTTTAACACAAAGTTATTGCTTAAGACATTGCTAGTATTACCACCAAAAATATGTTAGAAACTAAGAATGAATTCAAAGCACAGCCTTTTCTAGCACTGAGCTCAATGAGGCTCATCATGTGGCTCCGTTTGTAATCATCCTCTGAGTCAGGGTTAGGGTTAGCCATTATGGAAACTGGTATGGTTTCTCAAAAAGCTAAAGATAGAACTACCATATGACCCAGAAATACCATTCATGGGCACATAGCCTAAGGACTCTACCATCTGCTAGAGTGATAACTTGCACATACAAGTTCACTGCTGCTCTATTCATAATAGCTAGGAAATGGAATCAGCCTACATGCCATTAACAAATAGAGTTTTATTCAGCTGTAAAGAAAAATGAAATTATGAAAATTTCAGGAAAGTGGAGAGATCTGGAAAATATTATACTAAGTGAGATAACTCAGGTTCAGAAAGGCAAACATCACATATATGGATCTTTCTCTCTCTTTCTCATATATGGATCCTAGCTTCCAAATTTTAGATTTGTAGGTAAGTTGGAGTAGAAGTCATAGAAATCAGTAAGCTAGAAAGGGGCATGAGATGGGCAAGAAGAGGGAAAGGCTTAAGGGAGGAGGTAGTGGACTGGAGGTGAATGAGGGGTGGAGGGGTTGGGGTGAGGTTAATCCAATCTAAAGACGAATGTAAAAGCCATGTGGAAACCCACTTCCTTTGTTAGCTCACTAAAAAAAAAAAAAAAAAAAAACTTAAAAAGAGATTGAGCAGAAGTACCCTGTGTGGGTGGATATTGCTGCTCCCAGAAATCATAGGTTACTTGAGGAAAATCCCAGTGTTAAGGGGTGGGATACCTCCCAGTGAGGTGTCAGTCATGGAGGTCCTTGAGGTACCCAAAGCAATAGAGCCTATTGCCACTGAACTTAGTTTTTCCATCAGAACTAGCTGGTGAGACTCTATAGCTGAAAAGACCACATGCTTTGGTTGCAGGACAGTGAGCAATCAAGGAGGAACTCGGCTGGAAGCCTGCTGCATGTTGTAAGGTGCTATGCAGGCTGCTGAGGGAGAAAAGTCATCAGTAGAAACTGAAAACTACAAAACTGATCAGCCACATAAGATGTGCTCAGTAGTCAATCATGGCATAACTATTATGGGGATAACTAACTGCTTTCTAGCTGGATTTAAAGCCTGCTCCACTGAAGGAATTCATGCCTGGAACTGAAAACCTAGTCAAATTCCTATTGTTGGGAAGGTCATAGGCCTTAGGGCAAAAGCTACTATTGTTTTTTGGCTAAATGGATATGTTGTGCCCATCAAACTACTAGCTAATATTTTTCTTCATCTGCATATATTAGTGTTGTGCTTACCTTTGGTCAAAGAAGCTTCTTTGTGCCAGTGGTGGCCACTACCAGGGAGAAGCAAAACTCATCAAATGGCTGATAAGTGACTATTGGTGTGTTCAATGCTAAATGAGACATCTATATCATTCCTTCCATGGCTCAGGGAACATTGTGGGAGAGGAAGCAGAAAAGATGTAAGAGCCAGAGGGTAGAAACGAGTGCTTTGGAACAATATGTTCAGGATATGAAGTGGTTGTTGCATTCATAACCTCACGGTGATTGCTGTCACCTGCACAAGTCCTGTACAATATTGAGCCCATCAACATTCCATCATGGATGGTAGAGTAGGCCAAAGGGGGGGGGGACATCAAAGTAGACAAGTTGGAGAGTTGGAAAGGATGAGTTCAGTACCAGGTAGGGGAATTAAGAAAGGTAATGGGAGGGGATTATGATCAAAGTATATGGTATACATGTATAAAATTATCAGTAAGTTTTCAGTTGGTTTACTTTAAAATGAGTTATAGGTAGAATGTTTGAAAAATTTAACTATCTTGTGACCTTTAGTTCTTGGATGTACATAATTAAAAGTATATTTCAAATAACTATTACTAGAACAATAATAAAGAATAAGTCATTAAGTGATAGACTGAGTCAAAATTCCTCATAAAGATATAGTTTACTTAGTCCATGTATCCTTTACAAATCTTGAATTCACTACTAAAACTTATTTTTTTAAAAATGTTAAACAATCAAATTTCCTATAAAAACCTGGATTTCTATTTTTAAGGCTAGGAAGCCATTGGCTCTTCTCTAAACGGGATGGTGTATAGGCAGCCAGAAACTCAATCTGAACAAACACATTTACTCCCTCTGATTTTCTTTTGATACTTGAATTTGTAGCTCCTAAAAACAACTGTATTCTTACATTTTGAACATTTCAAATCAGTATTAAATTTTTCCATAGTACTTTTAAGTTTCTATTGGTCACCTGTGCTCTGCCATTTTACATTGACATGACTTGAAAGGCAGTAGCTGACCCTCATATTTCACACATAATGACAACTTAATATTCCGATAAATTACAAAGGAGAGCAGAAAGGGAAGAACTGTGATTTTTTTTGCAATGAATTTAAAGATGGTTTGAAATGATAGTTGCCCATCAGAATTAAATTACTTGAAATTTAAACTTAGATAAGTTATTTTTCCTATCTTTGTTGAAGCTGCTCTATGTACACATCATAGCTTTTCTTTCTCTTCTCTTTCTTTTCTCTCTCTCTCTCTTTCCCTCCCCCTCCCCTCCCTCTTCCCTCCTTCCTTCCCTCCTTCCTTCCTTCCTTCCTTCCTTCCTTCCTTCCTTCCTTCCTTCCTTCCTTCCTTCCTTCCTTCCTTCCTTCCTTCCTTCCTTCCTTTTCTTTCTTGTTTTCCAAGTAGGGTCTCACTCTAGCCCAGGCTGACCTGGAAGTCACTATGTAGTCTCTGGGCGGCCTCCAACTCATGGTGGTCCTCCTACTTTTGCCTCCTGAGTGCTGGGATTAAAGGCGTGAGCCACCACTTCTGGCTATAGTTTTTCAACAATAAGAACAAGCTAATATTTTTCAGGCAAGTGAGCAAATATAAACTATAATCTCATGTAAGTGTTCAACTCCTCTTAAAGGTTAAGGTCACAGATAAAAACTGTTGATAACAATTCAAAGAAGGGCAGAGATGAAGACATAGACAGTTTGAAGCCATATTAAGTCTATTCACTAACACTTTTGATCTTTATAGCAATTTCAATTAGTACCTTTCCCCCCACAGCAAACATAATTATATCAAAGTGTTCTAATTTGTGGGCATTATCACCCTTCATCTCAAAGAATAGTATCTATCAAAGGATAGATTTACATGTAATTAATGTCAACTGCAGCTTTTGGTTGCCTATGGTAACTGCTCTATGAAACAACTACTAATTCACCCTCTTGTCAATGATCACCTTATATTTAAGATGTTCAGGGGAAAACCAGATAGTAGCAGATAGGTTTGGCATGAAGAGGAATCTGTTAGTAGGAATCTTCAAACATTAAAAAAAATTTTTTATTGGCAACTATTCTTCAAACATTTTTGCTCATATATGTTTGAAAAGAATTTTGAAAAACTATGAACCTCCTAACACATTAAGTACATTTCCAAGAAAGTGATTAAAATATTTTCAAGAGTTTAAATTGCTGCAAAGTAGGTAATCATTGAATCTACTTGGCTTATTGAACATTTAAAATAAGATATTTTAAATATGTAATCAGTGGAATTTAAATCTAATATCGACATTTTTATCACGACTTCCTCCTAAAAAAATCCAACCTACCAAAATGGTATGATCAAGGTCTTTAATATTCTAAAGTTGAGCATTTTTCCTGTTTAATATTTGATATTATAATGCTACTCTTTTTTTCCTAAGAGTACTTTATATAGTATAAAATGTTTTCAGATCTGAAGCCTTTTTAGTGATTACTCTAGCAAAATTCTCCCAAGAAAAATAAAATGGTCTAGAAATTAAAAATACGATTTCAACTCATTTTGTTTCAGACTTCAGTGTTCAAAAAAATCTGAGGTTGAATTATTTTAACTGCTAGTATGCAATTAATGAAAACACATATAGCAGGATAACACATTACATTAGATGTACAGTTTCCACTGTAAATACCTTTTAAAATAGATGAACTGAGTATCAATATATTTTTATTTTATTTATACTTTAATTTTTCTTAAAGTAATGGCTAGTGCAAGAAAGGGAAAGAATTCAATAAAGTTTATTCCTACTTTTCATTTTTATAGACCTTAATGCTAAGAAATTTCTTCACAGTAAATAGACAGATTAGATTGAAAGGGCACTTATTATAGCAATGACTCTTTTTTTTTTTTTTGAACTCCTCTTTAGTCATAGGTTAAAAAAAAAAATCACAGCTATCAATCACCAAAATAATTTCTAGAGCTCTACCAATTAAGGTTTCTTTTAAATTATTGAAAGCAAGTAACGGAAAAGCCTTTGACTTGTGAAAAGAGTATAGTCCTTATACCAGAACTATTTATTTTCTCAGCTTCTAAGAAGTATAACAAAACATTACCCAGATTTATCAGATAACTATTAACTATGTCAATTATTCTTCAACTAGTGCCATCCCATTTAAACACATTAAAGTTTTTCTTTTTGAGACAGGGTCTCTTGTAGATCAGGCTGACCTTAAATTCATTATGGAGTTGCAGATGACTTTGAACTTTCGATCTTTCTGCCTTTGTGGAGGGCTAGGATTACAGACATGAGCTGCCATGCACTCAGGGTCTGAATCATGCCAGACAAGAACCCTATCAACTGAACTATATTCCCATCCTAGGAAATCTTTTTTATTACATCATTCACAATATTATATACTTGAATAAAATGTTTGTATAATACTGTATACTTTAAGCATTTTCATCAAATTCTGCTTGAAAGTTTATGAAACCATCCTTAATTCTCATGTGTCATAAGTAGGTTGCAATTATATATTTCAAAGTATCTTCTAGACATATATACTGAACTATTTATAGATTTAAAATGTCTGAGGAGGGGGTAAAAATGTAAAGAAATGGAGAAAAAGATGTGACTAAGACAATAAATGGTCATGAATTGGTAATTATTAAAGCTGGTTGATAAGTACATTACGTTCAAATCCATTGTTTTACTTTCTCTATATTATGTTTGAAAAGTTCCATGAAAGGCAAAGATATAAACAAACTTAGAGCAACAAAATTTGCTCTTTTAATTTAGGGAAGTGGTCTGCCACATAAACCAATTAGAAAGGCAAGATCTTGATGTCAAATCATCTCCAAATGAAAGTTATTTTCTACATGGAAAATTGCCTTCAGTTTTCTAATTCAAATAAATGTGTTAATATATGTTTCAAGGAATATTACAAAAATGGCTGGGAATTTACAAAACATATTTGTAGAAAATTTCATAAAAGCAAACAAAATAAAAATAATGCAGTGCTGATAAAACTATTTATTTTATTTTATTTTTATTTTCATTTTTTTGGTTTTTTCCTTTTTTAGTTTTTCAAGGTAGGGTCTCACTCTAGCCCAGGCTGACCTGGAATTCTCTATGTAATCTTAGGGTGGCCTTGAACTCACGGCGATCCTCCTACCTTTGCCTCCTGAATGCTGGGATTAAAGGTGTGCACCACCATGCCCGGCTATTTATTTTATTAAAATGGGTTTTAAGAATAAAACAAGAAAGCAATAGGCCATATATGTAATATCAACAGTTATCTTTAGCAATACAATGCAATGTAGTGAAAATAATTTATTTTTATGTATAATGAAAGTATATAAGTATAATGAAAGATATAGAAATCCTTTGGTAAATTTGTGGGCATTCAGGTTGGGGTCTCGCTTTTAGAGTATAGTAGTTAAGTAAGAAGAGTATAAAATCAGAAATAATCCTATTTCTTTTTCATCTCATTAAATAAACTTTTTTATGATTTTAAAAGAAGGTATGTACTGAAAAAATGATTTACAAAAAATTTAACAGCATACAGAAAATAGTAAACATAAGATTTTCTACAAGAAGACATTAAGTTTTTTTTTTGGTTTTTCGAGGTAGGGTCTCACTCTAGTCCAGGCTGACCTGGAATTCACTATGTAGTCTCAGGGTGGCCTCGAACTCCTGGTGATCCTCCTACCTCTGCCTCCCGAGTGCTGGGATTAAAGGCGTGCGCCACCACGCCCGGCTCTAAGTGGTATTTTTTGATATGACTTGAGGAGCTATAATACTGTTATAGTGCCTCACTTGGAAGGTGAGGCAAGAGAGGATTGCTGCAAATTTGAGACCAGCCTAGAGTACAATGTAAGACCTGTCTAAGGGGGAAAAGCACCTAGGAAAAGTAAGGAATATGACATACTCATGCAAATAACACAGTTCTAGTGAAAACAAGTACATATTTAGGCACATCAATTTCAGAGAGGAGTACTTACACAAGCTGAAGACTTGATTTCCTTAAAATAATCTGTACCGGCATATACCTTTCCACCTCCTTTAGTATAATAAACACAGCTACTGTGTTCTATACTGGCCACACCATTTATCTCACATACTCTTTTGCATTTCAATTTTGCCATGCTTACAACTGAGAAAAGGGTCTAGAATCCCTGGCCCAGCTGAATCATAGCTAGTCCTCTTATTTATTTTGACTAACAGAATGCAACAAAAGTGATGCTGTTTAAGTTCTAAGACTGGACTTTAAGAAATCAGCAGCTTCTGCCTATACTGTATCATGAAGCCCAAGCTGCCCCTATGCATATGAAGAGAGGCTTCCTGAAGAACAAACATAGAGACCCCCGTACAAACAGGGGTAGAACTCAGGATTTTGTGAATGTAAAATCACATCTTAGCACTAACTATACCCACAACTCGAAGAGAAATTATTTTCTATGAATTCAAACAATTTTATGCTTTGAACTGGCATCAGAACAAATCACTCAGAATAAGGCTACTTTTGTACAAACTGCATATGAAGCTATCGGTTACCAGATAGTTAATAATAACAGATTATTAATAATTATTACTAACATCAGATTATTACTCCATTTTGTTGGAGAATATAATAATATAATATACAAGTAACACAAATGAACATATGTTTAGGCAGAATAAATTTTAAAAGCTACACTATATTAAGAAGTAATAGTGAAAATCCAATAAAGAATTCAGAACAAATAAATAAACTATGACACTATAATATGACACTAAATAGTTTTCTGGTAGATTTATGTACAAAATCTATAAAGATATTAAAATTTTACTTTCTGAATTATTGGAAGTAGCTGTATCACAAGTTTTAATTTCCAAGGTCAAAATAAATCAGATAAAAGATATTTCAATGATAAGGAGACTAAGCAGGCTGTAGAAATATGAGCAGGGGATGAGTATATCTGGGATGGAGAGATGGCAGGGGCAGTGCTGGCTGTGGACACTGTGGTGAAAGTGCAGTATGGGAAACTCCTCCAACCCCCGGAGTGACCAGCCCAAAGAATATGTGAATAGCACCACCCCTGTGCACCACTGCCAGAACCTGGCCCAGTCTCTACAGACACAGTTGTATGCCTAGAAATCACATTTCAAAACACATTACATTTTCAAAACAGAAGATCATTGTTAGATTTCCCAGTAATTGTTGGAAGATAGATTGATAAAAATATTTTTTGAATTTCCTTAAAAGTCACTTAAAAAATGCTCTTGGGCCCTCTTGTTGTCTCCTTGGTGTGTCCCCCACCTTTCCTTCTCTCCTTTTTATTTCTCCTTCTCTTTTCCTCTCCCTCTCTTCCTTTCTCTCTCTCTTACACATTAGAATACAGACTGAAACTCAAAAAAATAAAGAAGCAAACATGCTCTATACACATGAACTAAATTTTGCCTAATCAGATACAGAAAAAATAAATTAACTCAGTTGAAGGTATTTCATGAAAAGCACCTTACCATCACTAGTTTTCAAGTTGGGAGGAAAGTTCTATTGAAATGCAGAAGAATTACAAGAGCAGACCTATGAACTCTAAAATTCCAGGCAGTTTTTCCTAAAAATGACATTTTTGGATACTATAAGAGACTAAGCATATGTACTGGTCAATGATAAAGTCACACTGAAAAGTTTCCCCAGCTAAAATGAGTGCATACATTTTTTTGGGGGGGGGATTACTGATTTTATCTTTTTTTTTTTTCTTCAAGGTAGGGTCTTGTTCTAGCCCAGGCTGACCTGGAATTCACTATGTAGTCTTAGGGTAGCCTCAAACTCACTGCAATCCTCCTACCTCTGCCTCCTGAGTGCTGGGATTAAAGGCATGAGCAATCATGCCTGGCCGATTTTATTTTTTTATTTTACAAATAAAAAAGAAACAAAGCTTATCAGCTAAAGCCTATGAGCTAACAAGTCCATAGTAGATACACTCAAGAATGTAGGTAACCATTCTGATTTAATTAAACCCTCCCATTTCTAAAGACATTTAATGAACCTATATTTAAATATAGACTTGTACAGTTTGCACTCTAATATCCAGTGTGATATAAAGACTATGTTGGTCCTATTCAGAAAGCAGTTACAGTGCCAGAGAGATTTCTCAATGGTTAGAAGCATTTGCTTGCAAAGCCTGACAGCTCAGTGCACAAAGTAGTACATGTATCTTGAGTTTATTTGCAGTGGCAAGAGACTCTGGCATATCCATTCATTTTCATTCTCTTTCTGCTTGCAAATAAATAATAATAAATAACATAAAATATTTTTTAAAAAGAAATCAATACCAAATCCAACTCTTTGTAAAAGCTTGTGTATTGACCAAAATTTAAAAGTTTTTAAAACTAAACTTTCCAATGAATTGATTTCCCCCCAAAGATTTAGTGAACTGTTTACACATAGCCCCTAGAGCAGCAACAATCCTATAATTAATTACATGGCTATTCTTGTATTTACTTACCCTCCTAGAAGTATCTGAGGCTGGCTGGATTCATTTGTGATACCAAATACATCAGGAATTAGATCACCATTGAAGCTGAAAAGAAAATATTTTAAAAATTTAGCTGCTGTTTTATTAAAGTATCACCTCTAATTTAGCTTAAAAAGTGGGGAAATTCAACTAAAAGACATCTTTCAGGAGGTGTGGTAAACAATACAATACTCACCAGCATCTCATTGTAGCGAATGAAACAGAAGTTATATTTGTCACTTCCAGGCTGAAGTGTTTTATTTCTGTTACTGGATGTATCAACATTCACTAACGTGCTGGAGCAACTACAACAGCCTTCATGGGGTTGCATAACTGAATATGGGGGTTGTGAAATACTGGGCAACCGTGAAAGGTTTCTGAATGTCCAATGATTGATCAAAAATTAATTCAAAATAAAAAATGTAGTGAATCTGGGCTGGAGAGATGGATTAGCAGTTAAGGGGCCTGCCTGCTAAGCCTAAGAACACCCATTTGATTCTGCAGGTCCCACATTTAGCCAGATGCAGTGATGCAAGGGTGCAATGCTGCACTTGCCCACAAGGGGGCACATGCATCTGGAGTTCGTTCACAGCAGCTCAGAGGCTGCTGGCATGCCCATTCTCTATCTGTCTCTTTCTCACTCTCTCTCAAAAAAAAAAAAAGTAGTGAATCTGATATATTCATGGTGTTACTCACTTTTAATGATTTTTCTCAATTTTCAGCAACCTTGGTTCTGAACATAGAACAAGTGTACTCTGCAGTACACATGCCACTTAACATCAAAGAAGGCTGCCTCAAACATGTGGGAAAAGAATCAAGACTAGTATACATTATGAAGTGCATTGTTTTGATTGAACATACAATGTTTCCTGCTGTTATAGAAATAACATGGTTTCACTACAGAAAAACAGAAATTTTCTTACTGTCATTTCTTAGGACATCAGTATTATAATACAAAGTATTTGGATTATATTGGGTTAGAATGTTTGATTTTAAAAATTACAGGCTGGGTAAATGGCTTAGTGGTTAAGGCACTTGCCTGCAATGTCAAAGGACCCAGGTTCAACTCTCCAGGACCCACATAAGCCAGATGCACAAGGGGGCGCACGCATCTAGAGCTCATTTGCAGTGGGTAGAGGCCCTGGCTTACCTATTCTCTCTCTCTCTCTTTCTCTACCTACCTGTTTCTGTATCTCTCTGTCTTTCAAATAAATAAATAAATAAATAAAATTACTGTTAAAGTTGCTTACTTGAGTTTCATAAAAATTTGTTAAAGGGGATTTTGACTTGAGATTAGACAGAACTTCCAACAATTTCTGAAATGACCCTAACAGGTAAATGCATTTATGTGATGCAGCATTCACAGCATGGTTAATTTTGAGATACAAATATTGATCATCTTGGGAAAATGTTGGAAATGCTTCATATCCTGTTCTATCAAACATTCAACCAAGATTTAAGTGTAAAAATAATAAGCAAATCCAATTCACTATATGCAAATTTGATTTAATCTTACATAAAGGACAAGATTATATGCATACCAAAATTGTTTTAAAATAGGCTTGTGAGGTTCCGGGTAAGATGGCGGCATAGGAGCCACGCCAAATCGGATCAGGCAGAGAATCAAGAAAAACTACACTCATCTGAGGAAGAGAGCAGAATATTTTCTCCGGGAAATAGCGGAAAAGCAAAAGATAGCCAGAAACCCACTGTGGAGAGTGCATTTGGCAGCTCGCTCCCCAACGCCGCCTTGTGCCGCGGACTCCCAGCCGCGGACTCCCCAGCCGCTGGCTCCCCAGCCGCGGGCTCCCCAGCCGCTGGGCTCCCCATCCGTGGGCTCCCCATCCGTGGGCTCCCAGCAGCCGCTCCACCCCAAGAGCACCCCAGCAACTTCACTTCACTCAGCCGGTTCCCCAACGGATCGGCACCAAGACTCCAACTCTCAATCCAAAACTTCCAACCAGGTCAGCTAAGCCCCGCTGAGAGCTCAGCGGCAAACGCCGCCAAACAAACAAACAAAAAAAGGGACTTTTCAACCTCATCAGTCTCCTCACAGAGCCCAGAAATCAAAGAAAAATCTCATGGAGCTACTGAAAGAGACACACACCGTGAGTTGCTGCAGGCTTCCTGAATTCGCCCATCCCCATTCATCAGCTCCCCAGGGAATTGGTAGAATCAACAACAACCAGTGGCAAATTTGAACCACATCGTCAACACCGGCCCCAGCTGACCTGACCCAAGCTCCACAGCCCAGGTAACGAGGTGGGCACCCAGCATTGGTGAGTTTAAAAGCCTCACCAAAAGATAACAAAGGCCTGCATTGGAAGTGCTAACCACTCTTTCCAGGTCAAGGCAGGGTATGTATTACATATTTGTGGGTGGCTTTACCATTTTCAAATAAGCTGAATGTGAGGGGTTGAATATTGCTATCTGTACTACTTATACATTTAAAGGGCCTTTATCTTTTGCTTCAGTTATTATTGAGGACAGGGTCTGATTCCCAAGCTGACAGGACTAAGGGAGTGGACCATCACATGCCCTTAGGGATTTTAACCCTATAGGACTGGTTGTCTCAATTCTCACACTTGTATACTCTGTGTTCATGTCAATTGAATGTGTATTTTGCTCTGTTGAAGTTTAGATCTTGCATCGAAATTGTTCCACCAGTCCACTACAATAATTGCTTAACAAGCAAACTCAACAGCTAGGAGTACTTCTACTTAAGTGCAAGTGCTACACTTGACACCTTAAACCCATATCCTAAAATAATATAAAGGTGGATCACAACACCTAAGAACACTGACGATAAATAGGAAACCTAAGCATCAAAGCAATCCAGGATGCAAAAGTCACTACATTATAATACAAGAAACACAAAGAATCAAGACAATGCAATTCCACCAAAAATTGCAAATCCATCAGATAGGTCCAACAATGAGACTGTTTTAGATGAAATTCCTGACAAAGATTTCAAGGGAATGATGATATCTATGCTCAAAGAAATGAAAGAAGAAATGAAAGCAATCCGAGAAGAAAACAAAGGAATTAGAGAAGAAAACAAACTGTTGAAGGAGATTACAGAGAAACAGTTTAATGAAATAAAAGGTCATTAGAGGACATGAACAAGGAAATAGAACTACTGAAGAAAAACCAGGCTGAAATCTTATCATTGAAGAACACAGTCAGTGAAATAAAAACTCTGTGGAAAGTCTCACTAGTAGAATGGATGAAGGAGAGGACAGAATATCCAAGCTAGAAGACGAGGTGGCAGATCTATCACAGTCCAACAAAGAGAAAGACAAGCTAATAGAAAGGTATGAATGGGAACTCCAAGACATGAGGGACACTATGAAAAGATCAAACATAAGAATTCAAGGTATAGCAGAAGGGGAAGAATTTCAATCCAGAGGCTTAGTAGGTGTTTTCCATAAAATCATAGAAGAAAATTTTCCCCAAATTGGGAAAGAAATGCCAATGCAGATACAAGAAGCATTTAGAACACCAAACAGACAAAACATAGAAAGAACCTCTTCTCGCCATGTTATAATTAAACTACTAAATACACAAACCAAAGAAAGTATACTGAAAGCAGTTAGAGAGAAAAAGCAAATGACATTTAAGGGGAAACCCATCAGGGTCACAGCAGATTACTCAACACAAACCCTAAAAGCCAGGAGGGCCTGGAGTGATGTATTCCAAGTTCTGAAAGATAAAAACTGTCAACCAAGATTACTTTATCCTGCAAAGCTTTCTATCCAAATTGATGGAGAAATAAGGACATTCCACAACAAAGACAGGCTAAAGGAATTTATGACAACTAAGCCAGCTCTACAGAAAATACTTGCAGGAATCATTCATGCTGAAGAAAAAGCAAAACACACACAGCAGGAAATAGGAAAAAAAGAAATCATATTCAACAGTTAGAACAAGTGAGTAAAAAGAAAACCAGGAAGAACTACAAAATAAGAAAAATGGACAGATCAAATACATATCTTTCAATAATAACTCTTAATATCAATGGCCTCAATGCCCCAATCAAAAGACATAGACTTGCAGACTGGATTAAAAAGCAGGATCCTACCATCTGTTGCCTTCAGGAAACTCACATCCGAATAAAAGATAGAAACATTCTTAGGGTGAAAGGCTGGAAAAAGATATATCAAGCAAATGGACCCAGAAAACAAGCAGGGGTTGCCATTCTAATTTCTGACAGGATAGACTTCAAACCAACATTAGTGAGGAGAGATAAAGCAGGTCACTTTATACTGATTAAAGGAACATTCCAACAGGAGGATATCACAATCCTAAACATTTATGCTCCCAACACGGGGCCCCCAATTACATCAAACAAACACTATCGGACTTAAGGTCAGAAATAACACCTAACACAATAGTAGTGGGTGACTTCAATACCCGCTCTCATCACTTGACAGGTCTACCCAACAAAAAATAAACAGAGAAACAACTGCATTAAATGATATCATGGAACAAATGGACCTAACAGATATATACAGAATATTCCATCCAAATACTGCAGAATATACATTCTTCTCAGCAGCACATGGGTCATTCTCTAAAATAGACCATATGATAGGACACAAATCAAATCTCAACAAATACAGGAAAATTGAAATAATCCCTTGTATGCTATCTGACCACAATGGAATTAAACTGCAAATCAACAACAAGAAAAACTACAGAGCATACAGAAATTCATGGAGACTAAACAGTACATTATTGAATGACGATGGGTCATTGAAGAAATTAAGAAGGAAATCAAGAAATTCATAGAATCAAATGATGATGAGAATACAACATACCAAAACCTGTGGGACACAATGAAGGCAGTCCTACGAGGGAAATTTATAGCTCTAAGTGCCTATATTAAGAAACTAGAGAGTTCACAACTAAACAATTTAATGCTTCACCTTAAGGCCTTGGAAAGAGAAGAACAAGGCAAACCAAAAATCAGTAGACGGGAAGAAATAATAAAGGTTAGGGCAGAAATTAATGAAATGGAAACCAAAAAAAACAATCAAAAAAATCAATGAAACAAAGAGTTGGTTCTTTGAAAGGATTAACAATATTGACAAACCCTTAGCAAATCTGACCAAAAGAAAGAGAGAAGAGACAAAAATTGATAAAATTAGAGATGAAAAAGGCAACATCACAACAGATACCAAAGAAATTCAGAAAATCATACGGACATACTTTAAGAATATATATGCCTCTAAGTTTGAAAACCTGAAAGAAATGGATGATTTCCTTGATTTATATGACCTACCAAAATTAAATCAAGATGAGATAAACCATTTAAATAGACCTATAACAACCACAGAGATCCAAGCAGTCATAAAAAGTCTCCCAATTAAAAAAGCCCAGGCCCAGATGGATTCACTACTGAATTTTACCAGACATTCCTGGAAGATCTAACACCAATGCTTCTCAAACTTTTCCATAAAATAGAAGAGGAAGGAATTCTACCAAAATCCTTCTATGAAGCCAGCATCACCCTGATACCCAAACCGGACAAAGACAGATCAAAAAAAGAAAACTATAGACCAATCTCCCTCATGAACATAGATGCAAAAATTCTCAACAAAATACTGGCAAACAGAATACAAGAATATATCAGAAAGATTATTCACCCTGACCAAGTAGGCTTTATCCCAGAGATGCAGGGATGGTTCAACATACGCAAATCCATAAATGTAATACACCATATAAATGGTCTGAAGGACAAAAATCACATGGTCATCTCAATAGATGCAGAAAAGGCATTCGACAAAATCCAACACCCCTTCATGGTGAAAGTACTACAGAAACTTGGAATAGAAGGTACATATCTCAACATAATAAAAGCTATTTATGACAAACCTACAGCCAACATAATACTTAATGGGGAAAAACTTGAAGCTTTTCCTCTAAATTCAGGAACAAGACAAGGGTGTCCACTTTCTCCACTATTATTTAATATAGTATTGGAAGTCTTAGCCATAGCAATAAGGCAAGAGGCACTCATAAAGGGGATACAAATCGGAAAGGAAGAGGTCAAATTATCATTATTTGCAGATGATATGATTCTATACATAACAGATCCTAAGGACTCTACCAGCAAATTATTAGAGCTGATAAACACTTTTAGCAATGTAGCAGGATACAAAATAAACACACAGAAATCAGTAGCTTTTCTATACACTAACAACAAACATGCAGAGGATGAAATCAGGAATCTCTCCCATTCACAATTGCCTCAAAAAAATAAAATACCTTGGAATAAACTTAACCAAGGAAGTGAAGGATCTCTACAATGAGAACTATAAAAACTCGAAGCGACAAATTGCAGAAGACACAAGGAAATGGAAAGACATTCCTTGCTCCTGGATTGGAAGAATCAATATAGTGAAAATGTCAATCTTACCAAAAGCAATCTACACATTTAATGCGATCCCCATTAAAATCCCAATAGCATTCTTCACAGAAATAGAAAAAACAATACTAAAATTCATCTGGAAACACAAAAAACCTCGAATAGCCAAAACAATTTTTGCATAACAAAAATCAGGCAGGTGGTATAACCATACCCGATTTTAAGTTATACTACAAAGCCATAGTAACAAAAACAGCATGGTACTGGCACAAGGACAGACAGGTAGATCAATGGAACAGAATAGAAGACCCAAATATTAATCCAGATAGCTACAGCTACCTGATTTTTTGACAAAAACGCCAAAAATACTCATTGGAGAAAAGATAGTCTCTTTAACAAGTGGTGCTGGGAAAATTGGACATCTGTTTGTAAAAGGATAAACATAGATCCTAGTCTCTCTCCTTGCACAAGAATCAAGTCCAAATGGATCAGGGACCTTAATATCAGACCTGAAACTCTGAAAATGCTAGAGGAAAAAGTAGGGAAACTCTTCAACATATTGGAATAGGCAAGGACTTTCTGAATATAACTCCAATTGCTCAGAGAATAAAAGCACTAATCAACCACTGGGACCTTATAAAATTACAAAGCTTTTGTACAGCAAAGGACACTGTGAATAGAGCAAAAAGACAACCTACAGAATGGGAGAAAATCTTTTGCCAGTTATTCAACTGACAGAGGATTAATATCCAGAATATACAAAGAACTCAAAAAACAGAATAACAAGAATTCAAACAACCCAGTTAAAAATGGGCTCTGGAACTAAATAGAGAATTCACGGAAGATGAAATACAGATGGCATATAAACATCTAAAAAAATGTTCTACATCCTTAGCCATCAGGGAAATGCAAATTAAAACCACTTTGAGATTCCATATCACTCCTGTCAGAATGGCTGCCATCAAGAAAACAAATGACAATAAGTGTTGGCGTGGATGCGGAAAAACAGGAACACTTCTACACTGTTGGTGGGAATGTAAGCTGGTCCAGCCACTGTGGAAATCAGTGTGGAGGTTCTTGAGACAGCTAGAAATAGATTTACCATATGATCCAGCTATAGCACTCCTAGG
The DNA here is from genome assembly GCA_036365145.1 of Orientallactaga sibirica. Taxonomy (NCBI): domain Eukaryota; kingdom Metazoa; phylum Chordata; class Mammalia; order Rodentia; family Dipodidae; genus Orientallactaga; species Orientallactaga sibirica. Next base: position 647,179 of record JAEOAD010000030.1, read on the forward strand.
CATATATCCAGAGGACTCTTCTCACTTCCTTAGAGATACTTGCAAAACCATGTTTATTGCTGCTCTATTCACAATAGCTAAGAAATGGAAGCAGCCTAGATGTCAAATCCACAGATGAGTGGATAATAAAGTTGTGGTACATTTACACAATGGAGTTCTATTCAGCAGTAAAGAAAAATGAAATTATAATTTGCAGGGAAATGGATGGATCTGGAAAGGATTATACTTAGTGAGGTAACCCAGGCTCAGAAAGCCAAACGTCACATGTTCTCTCTCATATGTGGATCCTAGCTACCAATGTATAGACTTGTGTATGAACTGGAACCAAAAGAGGTACCAGAAACCAGTAAGCGGGTAAAAGGCTATAAGGGAGGGAAGAAAGGGAAGGACTTAAGTGTATGGTAATACACATATGTAAATAGAAGAACTGAGTAGTACAGGAGGGAATGGCCTAAGCGAGGCCATGGGAAGAGAATGCATACAAAAAGGGCAGGGGAGGGACAATCTAAACTCAAGATATTATCAATAAGACATATGTAAAACTACTTTTTTTGATTAAGGTCACGTCTAGAAGATGTAGACTTTACTAGAAAATTTTCAGTATCTGGGATGGAACTCCTTCCAGTGAGATGTTGGCCAAGGAGGTCCCGGTAGCCTCCAAAACATTAAGGCTTTTGCCAAAGCCCTTGGTTTCCCTAGAGAAATAGATAGTAAGACCCTATTGCTGAAGACATCTCATGCCTGAGAGGCAAGGACACTGAGAAAGCAAGCTGGTGCTGAGCAGAAAACCTTCTCCCTGTAGACCAGCCAACTGAAAGCTGGAAAAAGCTGCACTGCACGCAGCGTATGGGAGACAGAAGCCATCAACAGTGAAAATAGTGGATGCTGAATATTCAAGCTTGGCCAGACAGGCCCAATGACTGAACAGGTGCAATAGTGGCGTGTCTACTCTTGGGGTAACCAACTGCTCCATAATTGGACTGAAGGCCCTCTCACGGGAGGGAATACATACCCAGTACTGAAAAACCTAAGTAAAAGTCTATGGTAGGTGAGGTCATGAGCCTTGGGGGTATAAGCCTGCTCATGTCTGACTAAATGTATATATTATTCCCCAAGCTGCCCTGGGGACACTACACTAAATGTTCATGTCCACATATTAACGCTATTCTCACTTCTGGCTAGAGAAGCTTCTCTTTTCAGATGGCGATGACCACTGGGATGACACAAAAGGCAACATAGTGCTGAGAAGAAGGGATGGAGGAGTGCCCAGCACTGAAACACCTCTGTCACATCCTCCAGTGGCTCAGGGACCATTGCGGAAGAGGGGGCGGATAGAATGGAAGAGCCAAAGGAAGGATATGACCTCTTACTATGCAGCTGCCCAGACAGAAATTGGCCTCGATATCCATGATCTTGCAGTGCCTAGCAATACCTTTGCAAGACCCTCAAAATAGAAGAGAAAGATGATGTCATCAAATTAGGAGAGAGACTAATGGAGAAAGGGAGGGGATATGATGGAGACTGGAGTTCTAAAGTGGAATGGGGGAGGGGAGGGAAATATCAGGTGGGGTTTTTTTTGGTATGTAAGATTAAAAATCAATAAAAATTAAAAAAAAAATAGGCTTGTGATTTATTCATAGTAATACACATACACATAGCATATATATATATATATATATATATATATATATATATATATATATATATACACTTGTTTTTAAAGGTAAGGTCTCATTCTAGCCCAGGCTAACCTGGAATTAACTCTGTAGTCTCAGATTGGCCTCAAACTCACAGTAATCCTCCCAAGTGCTGGGATTAAAGGCATGAGCCACCACGCCAGGCTCATAGTAAATTTCTGACTTGTATATTTCTATTACCCAGGATCACACAAAACTTCTTGAGCAGAAAGGGGTTAAACATTTAAGCAGCCTTGTGCTGGCCTATTCTTGACACTGAAGGAAACAGTATTAATTCCTAGAAACTGTGCAGAATCATGACCTGATATCACTGGACTTGGAAATAATCCAGAAAATAATCCCTAGGTGGTATAAAAATTCATATTAGCCATTGATCATTGCAATAACCAAAAACAATATGCAACTATAAAAGAAATCAAACTGCCCTTAATAGACTTTGAATGGCTACTGACCTATTGATGTATGAATATAATTTTAATAACTGCAAGAATGAGGGTGGGGAGGAAACTAAATCAGTGAAGTACTTGCCATGCACATATGAGAATCTGTGTTTGATTCCCAGAATCCATGAAAAAGGCTTGCTGTGGTGGCTTATGTTTGTAAACCTAGCAATGAACACGCAGAGATGGGCAATTCCCGTGGCTGACAGGTCAGCTGCTCTAGTCTACTTGCTAAACTCCAGGTGGACAGCACTCCTGAGGAACAATACCCAGGTTGTTCTCTGGCCTTCCACATGCATATGAGTGCAAGGATACTCACATATGTACCTCCACCCCCATCTACACACACACACACACACACACAAATAAATAGGAAAATAAAAATAAATTTAAAAAATAAAAAATTAAGTTATTCCAAGTGGAACAAGCATGTACTCACTCCATAATTAGTGGTTGGTCATGAAAAGTCCTATTGAGTATAGTCATATTTTTAGTATCTGTAAAGAAAGAATTATACATTAGTGGCATTTAATATTATTTTTGCTATCTACACTTAGGAAAAAAGTATACTTTTATATTTTCTAAGAAATAATTTATCATATTAGTTATCATTCATGAGACATATGTAACTATAAAGATAATTGAAAGATATTACTAGGATCAGCATGACAAGTTCCTTTCTGGAGTCCCATCTATAAATTTCTTACTGAATCTTTCTCATATACAATTTATTTGGCAATTAACAAGGTTATTGCGTAGACAATAAAATCAACACATGCATAACTATTCTACTGTCATTCCCATGTCTATTTATTAGCAGTGCTTTGAATATAGTATTCCTTTAAATACTTATTGACTCAGTGGATGGGTTTAAATTACTGCCTATATTCTCACATTTGACAGAAAACACACCTGCGTTTGTCCCCTTAAAATCTGGTTTCCTGGACAAAGCTGTCGATGTAGGAATCAATAATTGGCTTCAAGGTTCATGGAGAAATGTGCTAACCAACTCTGGACCTCTACTACAATCATTTTGTGTTTTTCTTTATCGTGATGATTAGAAATCAAAACACAGCATTTCGCTGATATCCTTGCATTTGAGATGCTAGATTGCAGCAAACCTTGCCAGGCCGCTACACTGAATTTGAAAGGAATGAGGGAGGAAGAGGCTGTGCTTCTGTTTTTTCTGCCTCAGTTTCTGCTCACTGAATTTGGTGGCATTAAGTGGCTAGGTGCACCATCCACTTTGCTAATGAGAATCATAACAGGCATGGCATCCTTAGCCAGATGCTGTGCAACTGGCCATTTCTGATAGCTAAAGAAGACAGAAGCTTCCTTAATGGCACTGGGGATTGTTCCTGAAGAGTGCCAAATAAAGTTCATTCTATAGCCATCCCAATATTCCTAAAGGCCATTATAATACTTTAATAAATACCTCTTCTTTAAGCTAACAAGGGTGGATTTTGTTCTGTGGAATGGACCATGGGATGAAACCAAAAATCAAGTCAATGAACTTTTAGAGAGTTTCTACAATTCCTGACACAGAATAGCCTTTGCAACTGATTTCAGAACAGAAGCTTTCATAAAAGCACCAGGCATGTATATATATATATATATTTTACAATTTCACAATTCTCAAAACTCACCTAATGTTTGATTTTGTCCCCAGAAAATAACAGCTCCTAATTCATTGTTGGCATGATTTTGGGGAAAATATGTGAGTAGGACATCCATTTGTGAATCTCCATCATAATCTCCAGGGACCACACTTGTTATCAATGTGCTGAGATTTCTAAAGGAAGTATGAATTTAAAAACCTCATGTAAGTTACAGCAGAAAAAGACATCTGTATATTTCTACCATATAAATATTTCCAATGCAAAATTCAAATTTTCATAGAACTGATCCATTTCATTTTCTTCTTCCATATCTTATCCCTTGTTGTATATAGAACTTCTTGCTTATAAAAGAGTTCATGACAAATGCAGAGCAGTCTTACAAAGCACTGTACATTTGAAATATATCAATAGAAAAATTCATTTATATGTAAACACTGGCTCATATAGTCATTTATTTAGTTACTTTGTGAAAGATACCAAGATACTTCAATACTCAGGATAAATGGAGGGGCAAAATTAGATGCTTACGGGCTGCAGAAATGGCTCAGTGGTTAAAGGTGCTTGCTTGCAAAGTCTGATGGCCCAGGTTCAAATCCCCAGAACCCACATAAAGCCAGATGCACAAAGTGGCACATATGTCTAGAGTTTGTTTGCAGTAGCAAGAGGCCCTGATGTACCTATTCTCACTTTCTTTCTCTCTACTTGTTAATAAATAAAAAAATATATTTAAAAAATGGGTGCTTAAACAGTAGAGTATCACTGTGATTTTATCAATTAAAAGGTATTATTTAAACCATATGTGGTGACTCCCACCAATGATCCCAGTACTTAGGAGGCTGAGGCAGGTGGCCTGTTATGATTTCCAGGTCAGCCTGATCTACATAGTGAGTTTAGGACAGCCTGGGTACACAGTGAGAACCTGTCTTAGCAAAACAAAACATACAGACAAAAAAGGGAAATAAAGACATTGTAAAATAATTTGGATTTTAATGTTGACTGAAAAGTCACAGTAAAAATAATTTTATTGGTGAATGCTAGTCCAAATACACAATGAAAAATAAAGTTTTATATAATATGACAATGTATCATTGAAATATACATATGTAATTCTGCATTTTTAAAAGAAAAATAAATGCTGGCATGATGGCACTCACTTTTAATCCCAGCACTTGGGAGGCAGAGGTAGGAAGATTTCTGTGAGTTAGAGGCCAGCCTGGGACTACAGAGTAAATTCCAGGTCAACCTGGGCTAGTGAGACCCTACCTCACAAAAAGAAAAATAAAAAATAAATAGGGATGAAATTCAATTTAAATTTACTTCTACTTAGAACAAATAGCAAGACAGCAAATTTCGTATGTGGATAACTGGACTATGGATTATTATTTTTTCAATGAACCATTGGCAGTCTCCTCTTCCTTTCACTCAGCAAGGCAAGAAACAAGTTGGTTATTTCTGTGAAATCTCAGGTATTATGGTTTTAAGTATGTTTTTTGTCCTTAAGCTAAACATAGGGAGATAATCTATAAAAGGGACAGTCTGGCCCTTGCCTGCTCTTACCTATACACAAATCCTGGTATGCTAGCCAGCCAGGAAATAAAAGAAGGTAATACCAAGGAAATGTTTTCTAGTTAGCTCTTCTGTGCCTGATTCACATATGAACAGACACCTGCATTTTTAGGAAAGCTATGAATGTTAAAGACAGCCAAAAAGGAACTAAAAGAATACAATACACGGAAATTAAAGAAAAATTTAAAAATCACAATTGAGACAAGAGAAGCAAGTATTCTCAGAAAAAATATGATGGCCTGCAAAGAGAAAGCAATAATAAAAGTACAAGGAAAGGAGAGGGCTCAGTGGGAAAGAGTGCTTCCCATGCAAGCATGAAGACCTGAGAGGGCCTGATTCACCCTGAGTTCTATTTCCAGCACCCACCTAAACAGCGAGGTGTGGCCACACATACCTATAACCTCAGTCTTGTGGCGGGGGGGGGCAAAGGCATGCATACACATGCACATGCCTGCAAAGAAAACAGAAAATCTCTGAAACTGAAAATGTGACTGCTAACATAAATAATTAGCACAAGGATTGACAAAACCTTTTAGAAAACAAAGCAAATACAAAATCAAAATGACAAAAACAAAAATACCAACTAGATTAGACAGAGGAACAAAGGAAGGACCTTAGAAATCTTTAGCCGACTCTTAAGAATTCCTGAAGGAAAGAAGACCAGAGAAATAAGAATATTTTTAAAATCCTGCAAAGACAGAGGCCCCCATATTGTAAGGGCAAACCTAACTCCTAGCACAACAAAAAGAAACAAACCAGCCAGGCATGGTGGCACACGCCTTTAATCCCAGCACTGGGGAGGCAGAGGTAGGAGGATTGCCATGAGTTTGAGGCCACCCTGAGACTACATAGCTAATTCCAGGTCAGCCTGGGCCACAGTGAGACCCTACCTCGAAAAACCAAAAAAAAAAAAAAAAAAAAAAAAAAAGAAACAAACCCACAGCAGGGCACATCACCATGAAAACAAACAAAAGGAATAAGAAGGAGATTCTATTAGCCTTCAAATAAATATATAAAATACGTAACAGGTGACAGTGACTGAAAGAAAAAATAGAACTTGATTTTAAAACAGCAACTCATGGAGGTATGAGAATAATCCAACTAAGGTTTTAGTAGAATAAAGGTTTTGGGAAGGTACCATGCATCCTTTCTCAAGAATTTCCCTAAAGAAGAAGAAAAAGAAATCTGGCACAAAATGCAAAAAAAAAAAAAAAAAAAAAAAAAAAAAAAAAAAGAACTGAGGGCTGGAGAGATGGTTTAGTGGTTAAGGCACTTGCCTGCAAAGCCAAAGAACCCATGTTTGATTTCCTAGGATCCATGTAAGCATGCATCTGGAGTTCATTTGCCTTGGCTAGAGGTCCTGTCTGCCTTTTTCTCTCTATCTCTCAAATCAATAAAATGTAAAAAAAAATTAAAGAAATAGAACTGAATGGAAATACCCCAAAAGTCTGCAGAAACCCTGACGAATGGACTTGATTGGATAGGACTCAGCAGCGGGATCAACAGAAATGCATGATGGAGGTCAATGACCTAATGATGGAACAGCTACAAAGAATAAAGGATAGGAACATAAAAACTATGCAAGGCATTTTTCTAAAAAGCAATCAGTTATTTGGGCAAGGGAGAGGCAAAAGAAATGGAATATTGTATAATATTCATCTGTTAGAACCTTATGGCTAAATGCTAACAAAAAAAAAACCCCAAGAAATGATGATTAAAAAAAGCAGTTCAGGGCTGGAGAGATGGCTTAGCGGTTAAGTCGCCTGCCTCCTAAGCCTAAGAATGCTGGTTCCAATCTCCAGGTCCCACATTTAGCCAGATGCAAAGTGACGCAAGGGTGCAATGCTGCACTTGACCACAAGGGGGCGCATGCATCTGGATTTTGTTCACAGCAGCTGAGAGGCTACTGGTGCGCCCATCTCTATCTGTCTTCCTCTCCCTCTCTCTCTGTCTCCTCTCTGTGTCTCAAAAAAAAAAAAAAAAAAAGGTAGTTCAATGAATTATAGTGCAGGCTGGGGCTGTAGCTCGGTGGTAGAGTGCTTGTGTAGTATGGCAGAGGCCCTGGGTTTGATCCCCATCATCACCAAAAAGTAAATAAAGACAAAGCAAAATAGAAATTAAAACAAAATTAGGGTGTAAAAATTTATTTTATAACATGGAAGTATACAGTAGGAAAATAATTAAAAATGGTTGCATCAGAATAGCCGGGCATGGTGGCACATGTCTTTAAAAATCCTAGCACTCTGGAGGCAGAGGTAGGAGGATCACCATGAGTTTGAGGCCACCCAGAGACTACATAGTGAATTCCAGGTCAGCCTGGGCTAGAGGGAGATCCTACCTCGAAAAACAAAAAAAAAAAAAAAAAAAAAAAAAAAAAAATAATAATAATAAATAATTAAAAAGTAGTTGCATCTGAGAGGAATACAGGAGTGTAGAAATAAAAGAGCGAAGAACATTTAAATTTAGTGAAAAATATCCTAAATTAAAGTAAAAACATACTATCAAATTTTTAATAGTATACAGAACAATACTGCATTAGTTAAAAAAGAGTTTTTTAAAATTTATTTTTATTTATTTATTTGAGAGAGAGAAAGAGGCAGAGAGAAAGACAGAATGGGCATGCCAAGGCGTCCAGTCACCGCAAACTAACTCCAGATGCATGCGCCCCCTCGTGCATCTGGCTTATGTGGGTCCTGGGGAATCGAATCATGGTTCTTAGGCTTAACAGGCAAATGCCTTAACCACTAAGCCATTTCCCCAGCCCCAAGTTTTTTTTTTTAATTTAACAAGATCCAGGCACTTCACATATTATACATTTCCTTAACTTCTAACTTTTCAAGAAAAAAAGAAACATTTCTAGGTATTTAGTTCATTTATTGTATTTTCCTCTTATGTTTATCACTCACTCCAAATTTTTTTTTACATTAAGTAAGCAGAAATACTTCTGAAGGAAATAAATTATTATTTATCCATTTATAACATTCAATGTTCTAATTAAACTATTTTTTCAAGTGTTTATAGTTTATATACTGTACAGTCTGAGCACTAACTAGCACACATAGAGATTAAAAAGCAATACAGGGGCTGGAGAGATGGCTTAGCAGTTAAGGCGCCTGCCTCCTAAGTCTAAGAACGCTGGTTCCAATCTCCAGCGGTTCCAATCTCCAGGTCCCACGTTTAGCCAGATGCAAAGTGACACAAGGGCGCAATGCTGCACTTGACCACAAGGGGGTACACGCATCTGGATTTCGTTCTCAGCAGCTGAGACACTGCTGGCGTGCCCATCTCTGTCTCCCCCCCCACTCTCTCTTGTCTCTCTCAAAAAAAAAAAAAAAAAAAAAAAAAAAAAAAAAAAAGCAATACAGTTTCCTCATCTTAAAATTCATTTAGAAGCACAAAACTTTGGATAGCTAAAGCAATTTAGAGTAAAAAGAACAACGCCATCAGTATACCTGATATGAAGCTCTACTACAGAGTCACAGTAATAAAAATAACATGGTACTGGTACAAAACCAGACACATAGGTCAATGGAATAGATCAGAAGATCTAGATATAAAGCTACACAGCTACAGCCAAGTGATGTTGACAAAGATGCCAAAAATATACACTGGAGAAAAGACAGCCATTTAAACAAATGGTGATGGGAAATTGGATGTCTACATGTAGAATGAAACTAGATCCTTGCCTCTCAACCTACACAAAAATCAACTCCACAATAGATCAAAGACCTGAAGTAAGACCTGCAGCTCTGACACTGTTAGGGAAAAACATTTCAAGATACAGGCATAAGAAAAGACTTTCTGAGCTGGGCGGGTGTGGTGGCTAATGCTGTTAATCCCAGCACTTGAGGGCAGAGGTAGGAGGATTGCCCTGAGACTACATAGTGAATTCCAGCCTGGGCTAGAGTGAAACTCTACCTCAATTAAAAAAAAAAAAAAGAAAGAAAGAAAGAAAGAAAAAGAAAAGACCTTCTGAATAGGACCCCAGAGGTCCAGGTAAGTAAGTAAGTAAGGTCAACAATCAACAAATGGGACCTTATGAAATTAAAAACCTGTACTGCAAAGGAACAGTAAATTGAGTGAAGAGACATTCTACAGAACGGGAAAAAAATCTTTGCCAGCTGACAGAAGATTAATATCTAGAACATATAAAACATTTAACTGAGCAACAAGGAAACATACAACTGAATCAATAAATAAACTAATGAACAATTTGCAAAAGAGGAAATGCAAATAGCCGATCAACATGAAAAAAAATTTAGCCTCGGACACTATCAGAAAATGCAAATCAAAGTACATTGAGATTCCATCTCATTCCAGTCAGGATGTCAGTAAGTAAGAAAAGAAACAGGGCTGGAGAGATGGCTTAATGTTTAAGGCACCTGTCTGCAAAGCCTATGGACTCAAGTTCTACTCTCCAGGTCCCACATAAGCCAGAGGCATACTGACACAAGCATGCAAGGTCACACATACACACAAGATGGTGCACGCATCTGAAGTTCGACTGCAGTGGTTGGAGGCCTTGGCATGCTAATTTGCTCTCTCTCTCTCACATAAAAAAAAAAAAAAAACCAGTCTGTTGGGTTTGCCTCAAAAAAGAAAAAGAAAACAACAAATTCTGGCATAGATGTGGACAAAAGGGAACTCTTCCACACTATTGTTGGGAATGTAAACTAGTCCAGTATCTATGGAGATCAAGCCTCATGTTTCTCAAAAAACTAGGAATAGGTACCACTGGTAGGTACTTCCATGAAGGACTCCAAGTTAACATATCTGAGACACTTGCATATCAATATCTATTGCAGCACTATTTCCAATACCTAAGTTATGGAGCCAGCCTACCTGCCCAACAACAGAGAAATGAATATGGAAAATGTAGTATGCATACAAAATGCAATTTGTTCAGCCATAAAGAAGAATGAAATTGCGTGGTTTGTGGGCAAATACATGCAACTAGAGAAAACCATATTAAGTAAATTAAGACAGATGTCATATTTTCTTTCATTTGTGGTTTCTAGATTTTATATAGTCATATAAATCAAGTGCGGATATATTAAATGAAATGAAAATAAAAGTGGAATCCTGTAGGGGAACAAAGGGAATTATAATGAATGGGGGAGGGGTTGAGAAGAGTGGAGGATAGGGAGCAATGGGGGTGGGCGGGATATACTCAATGAATAATGTAGACCTGTAAGAAAGTTGAAAAGGAAAAAAAATCCTAAGTAGTTCCTGATCTATATACCAATTCATTCTGTATATGATTAACAAGCAAATCAATTTAAGGTAAATTTTCAAAATCTCTGCTCTACCCAAGAACATCTAATGAGTCCTTTCTCATGGAATTGAGTTCCAAACTATGGGATTTATAATTTCCTCTCCCCATAATAGGGAATTGTACCTTCCTCTTCTGTCAAACAAATCTTTCCACTCGTTCTTCACAAATTACTGTGTGTTACCTCTTGTAAATACTATGTCCCCCAAACTTAAACATCCTCACTTAAATTTTATTTGTGCTACAGTTAGGCTCTAATTCTATAACTGTCTGGAAGCTGTGACTTTGGCCTGCCTGACCCATCTTTCTTCCTTTGACAGCCTTCAACGCTTGCTTCTTGTACTTTCAATATCATGTTGACTCTACATTGAGGGCGTTACTGTTTCATGAAATGCCAACCATGAAAAAGAAAAAAAATCACTATTATTTGAATAGCATTTTGAGAATTCAGATAATTTCAGAAGCTGGATTTTGAATTCATTGAATATCAACTTTGAAACTCATTACTGGGGGGGGGGGCGGGTGTAGAGAGATGGCTTAAGACTGTTAAGGTGCTTGCCTATGAAGCCTAAAGACCCAGGTTCGATTCTCCAGTACCCATGTAAGACAAATGCACAAGGTGGCACATGTGTCTGGAATTACTTTTCAGTGGCTAGAGGCCCTGGCACGGCCATTTTTCTCTGCTTTCTTTCTCTCTTTCTCCCACTCAAATAAATAAAATATTTAAAAAAGTAAAAACATCATCTGTTACTTAAGAAAAAATTAGGACAGAGGTCATCGACCTTTTCCTTATCTCAAACTATACTCTCCTTTCCTTACCATACAAAACGTGTTTAGCATGATGATCCTTTTGTGAATGACCTGCTTCCATAAGCACACTCAGGATAAAGGACAATTTCCAACACATTCAAGAAAGCCATTAAACAGTAAATGTTCAAACAGGAACAGACCTGAATCTGCTTGATTAATTTTCCTAAAAGTAAATTATTTTAAAACTTTGGCACTTCCATTGTTTTTCCTAACAAATTACTTACTACTTAAACTTCAGAACTAAGAATTTCTGTAAGACCACTGTAGGTGAAAAGTTGTGATTTCAAAACAATCCAAACTACGATATATCCATATTACACTAAGAATTAATGTTGCACAGAAATGAACATTTGTACTTACTTCAAGGATATCTTTACTTTGGGTTTAAAATAGGGTGCACTCTGATCTGCCAAAAAGACGATTAAATTATTCCCTAAAAGAAGCAAATACATGAATTTAGAAAAAAAAAAAAAAAAAAGGATACCTGATGAAACATCCAATCAGCGCTTGCAAGCTTTCTGAGTGTTGTACCCAAAAAGAAAGCTTTCCTTCTATTCTAGGCTATCAAGTCTTTCAAGGACCGCCATACTAATCTCATGGAATGGAGACCTAAGTTTAATGTTCAAAGGACAGCAAGAATAACTCTGAGAAAAAGCATAGCTGTTTAAGTAAAAGTGAAGCCAAGGGATTCTGCCAAGATTCAGGTTAAGAGAACCATTCACATATGAAATAACCATTCATACAAAGAATGCATCTTAAACATGTAATATACAATATTCAGTGAGAGGCCCTGGGTTTGATTTGCAGCACTGTGGCACTATAATAAAACAAAACCCCTGTGTGGATACTATATTTTTGAACCTTGTGGTCTCTATACCCAGTCATGCTATCCTTTATGTGGAGCTGTTTACTTCATCATACGGATGCATCACAACAACGATGCAGGAATTCCTAATGTAAGTATCTAACAACAGAAATACAACTGAACAAGAGCAGAAAAAGGACAGTCCTCCATGACTCTCCTCTGACTTCTATGGAACTCTCTTCTGGCTGATGCATTCATCATGGAGCTCAATTAACGTTCACTGGGACAGACTTTCAGAACGGTTTAATCAAGCCCAGGCCATGCTCTAAGTCAAGGAGAATCTTTGCATCCAGTTTGGATGGAGTAACTACAAGTGTCAGTTTGTACACTTCTTAATATATGGGGAATACTTTAAAGACAGGAAACCCATCCAGTGCCCATAAGAGGCAATGGAGTCCTGGAAAGGACCCCACAAAATTCTGGGTTAGAATCCTCACTCAAGCTCAGTATCAGCTCTAAACTTCCTTCCTTCATGACCTAGATCCTTAAGTAACACCCTCTTTTGTGCTAAGATGTTTCCTAATGTCCACTGCCCAAATCAGAATTTAATGATGGCTATAGAACTTTCAGGAATACAAGTTCACAAGAAAGAAATGTGGAAAACTACGGTAGTGGCCATGGTAAGGAAGAGCCAGGCTCACATCAAAATCTGTTAGCTCATGATGGAGAAACCTGTAGTTTAAGAATGTATCCCCAAGGAGGTACTGGGTTTTATCTGTGGTCACCAAAACTGCTCGTGTGAGCTGTGGAGTCTGGGACCTTGAGAGGGCACAATAACTTCAGTGAAACCTGGGACCTTAACAAAAGGTGGGACAAGGAATGATTTGGGGAAATGGGAAGCAAAAAGTTTCCAGAAAACCCTGTGAAGTTGCATCTTACTCTGCTAGTCAAAGGAGAAGTAAGATAGAAGAAAAGCAGAAAGGAGTGTAGACTTAGTTGTCAACATAGAGGCCAACTACAAAGACTACTGGGAATCAGGAAGGACATTGGGAGGCAGTCTATGGGGAGGAAAGGGGATGTGAGGTTATGGACTTCTCATGAAAAAGAAACTGGGGTGTTGCTAGGGCTTTGGGGAGCAGATCAAGCCTTATAGGATGGCCGGGTTATGACCCGATGTTGAAAGAACGAACACACACACACACACACAGGAATGGGGCAAGCTGTCAAGGATGCTGGCGATAGATGGAAGGTGACAGGACTGAGAAATGCAAGAGGACAGCCACAGGGACAAGGGCTGTGGGTACACTGGGAGGGGCAGACCGACAACGGACAGAGGGCCCAGCAAGCACTGACTTTCCCGTAGCACGAAGAGGTCCGTCTGCTTGTCAGAGTTGAGGTCCCCAAAGGCCGCCACTGTGCCCCAGGCCTCGGCCCCAAAGAGCTCCGCCGTGACATTGTGCAGCGCCCGCGCCGGGGCCGGCCCGACTCCTAGCAGCGCGAGCCCTCCAAGTAGCAGCTCTATCCGCACCCAGGGCTCCGAAGCCGGCCCGCCGCCGCCGCCGCCGCCGCCGCCATGGCAGCCCTCGGCCCCCGCCCGCTGGCCGGCCCAGCGCCGCGCTTGACGGCAGCCGCAAAGCACCGTGAGGCCGGCCGAGCGACAAGGCACACAGCCTCGAGACGCTCACGGGCAGTGACCCCCGCCGTACTCTCCCGCTCCCTCGGTCGGCCTCTCTGACCACAAGGAGGCCGGGGATCTAGGGCGAGGCTGGCCCCTCGAGCTCACTTCCGGCCGGCCGGCCTTCCCGACAGTGTCGCGCGCGGGGGGGCGTGGCCAGCAGTTCTGTATTGACAGGCAGCCCTAGGGGCGGTAGCCTTAGCACGATGGCGGGGGCAGAGGGGTCCACGGCTGAAGTGAGCTGGAAGGTGTTGGAGAGAAGAGCCCGGGCCAAGCGCTCAGGTTTGGCTGATTGGGACAACACCCCCTGCTCCATACAGTGGGTGGCTCCCCTCAAGCCCCTGGGCGGGAGGCAAAAGGGAAGTCATGGGAATGAACCCGTGTCCCGTTGAGTATCTCCTCAGAAAGCAGAAGGCTCTGGCTATCTGGTGTGTCCATGTCTGTCCCCCTCCCCTGTCCTACCTCATCTTACAAACTAGGTGGTGGTCCCAACTCTGTGTTTCTCCTTTAATTTATTTTGTATTTCCATCCAAGACATAGCGACAAACTGGCTTCTCCCAAAAACTTGCCCATAGAATCAGGCAGGGTCACTTTCTTGGGAAAGTGTGTCCTTATTACCTGTCTGCCTCTAGGGGGGGAAAAAAATAATCAGAGTTCTTCAGTTTTAGTTAGGACTATGATTCGGCCCTAAAAAGCTGGCGACTACTTGTCTTATTTGATCTAGCCCTTTTACCATCGTCAGAAATTCTGAACCACAGCCAGTTTTCTGTGTGGCAGAAATAGAGGAGAAAGGTTTTTGGTCACAAAGTTGTTAAGAGTTTACACTCAAGTGAGTTCCTTTCCGAGGCAAGTCCCAGGATCTGAGGTTTCCGGGTGTTGATTTCAAGCCAAGACTGTGGAGGTTAGAAGATGCCAACGGTTCAAGTGTCCTGAACTGACTTATTCAAATTGCAAAGTCACGATTTTATTAAGTTAACACTTCTGGTTGATAATTCTACAAAGAGCCAAAGCTCAAACTTCCCTTATTTTGAGTTGGCTGCATATAATCTTGAGCAAAAAGGGTGACCAGCAACACGGGAGGTGGCACAATGACAAATTTTCAAATAAGGATATTTCCCTTGTAAAAGTTTGTTGAAGCTTTTGTTATTGGCAGGGGATGTGAAAGACATTGCTTTAGGACAGTTAACTGCACTTGAACTGATATGGAATCACTCTCATCGATATGCACCAATATTGCTTTGGACTTTTTCATTCAGTCTTAGTTGTCTATTGTGTTGGATCACTTTTTCTTTAATATTTATACAAAGTATATCTTATTTCATAAGTTAGTTTGTTGCTCATTTCATTCTGGTTTTTAAACTTAAAATTCTTGAATTTATTTACTTTGGACTTTAAGGAAACAACTACTCCACAAGAATGAGAGAATTTATTAAAAGTAAATACATCTTAGAGTCAGGATAGTTACTTGAAACAGTCACATGCTTTTTTTTTTTGGTTCATACTATTCATTAAAATATTTTTGTGTCATAATGACTTGGTTACCTACAGTTTGTGGATGGGCTATCAAAAGTAGTACTGAATTGAACAATGTCCTCAACATGTATTTTTGCAACATTACTTTTTTTTAAAAATTTGATATAGAGAGAGACAGAGAGAGAGAATGGGTGCACCAGTGGCTCTCAGCTGCTGTGAACGAACTCCAGATGCGTGCACCCCCCTGTGTGCATGTGTGACATTGCACACTTGTGTCACTTTTGCATCTGGCTAAACGTGGGACCTGGAGAATCAAAGGGGTGTTCCTCGGCTTCGCAGACAGGCTCCTCAACTGCTAAGCCATCTCTTCAGCCCAACATTACTCTTTTAATAAGCAAACAGAGTTCAGTTTCTCCTCTAGTCTTTGTTTTTACATAAATGCATGTCATAACAGTAAACTTTGTAAACCTTACCTTTGTTTTCTTTGTTGGGAAACATTTTGTTTTAATTAACTATTGCTGAATGCAGCCACTTAGATCCAGTGCCATATTCAAAATAAAGTGGACAGTATCAATGTTTAATAGTCTTACATGTTTACATTATAGTAGTAAAAGTGAGATACTACCTATCTACCCTACCAGCTTTCTGTGTACTAGCTATTATCATTTCTTAAGCAAGAAATTTCTTGTTCTAGGTCCTGAGACTGTTGTGTGTAAAAGCTACTGCATTGCTCTTTATCTGAGGGCTTCTTGGTGCAAGGGCTGGAGGTGATGTTGGAGTAGTGACTCATAGACTGTTGTGCAGATGTGCATTTGAGAGCTGGAGAAGAGCTGTGGAATCAGCTCCCCAGTTGAGTTTATAGGGTCTTGAATGTAATTTCAATCTCAGAATGGCCTCAGAAATGACTGTATGGACTCCCATTAGGACCTTAGGCCTTTGGGTGCATTCAGTATTATCTTGCAGAAAAAGAAACAGGTTTTCTTAAATGGATCCATAAGTGAAGGCTTAAGTCTTTAGCATGCTTTTCTGTAAATTGTGCCCCACCTTAGACCATTGAAAACATGTTCTAAGTCAGGCTGTCTTGTAATGTGTCTTGCAGAGAATATTCAGTCTCAGCATTCATTATCAGGTACATGTGTGATGAGCCCCCACAAACAGTGAACTCTTCTCTTGGGCTTCATCACAGCCATTCACAATCATCATAGCCATTTGGAAGTAGTTCTCTATACCTTCTGTTTGTACTTCAAATTCTGTTTTGGGAGGATAAAGAAGGACATCTTAAAACAGATTAAGGATGAATTAGTCATGAGAAAACACAAATTGTTACTTAAGGAAAGGAAATTCTCCCTTTAGCTATCTGATAATTGACAAAATACTGTAGCAGGGCTGGAGAGATGGCTTAGCAGTTATGGAGCTTGCCTGTGAAGCCTAAGGACCCAGGTTCAACTCCCCAGAACCCACATAATCCAGGTGCACAAAGAAACGCATGTGGACAAGTATGCATCTGGAGTTGATTTGCAGTGGCTAAGGCCCTGGTGCACCCATTCTCTCTCACTCGCTCCCTTTCTCCCTCATAAATAAAATAAAAGCAAAAAATACTATAGCAATGTCAGTTAATTTCTGAGTTTATCCATATATCTCTCTCAGTTGGTTTATTTTATTTTATATTTTTAGGAACAGGCTCTAATTCCCATCTTGCCTTTCCTACTAAAAGTGAGGTTTTTCAGCACTAGCCAAGTTATTCATGAGGGAAAGTAAAATGCTAAAGGTATATCCTTAAAGATTTCCTAATCTAAAAATTATGGTTTGATATTACATACAGTGTTTGAATAGTTTTGTGTTTTATTTGAACCCTCCTTGTTACTCCTGGATATATTTCTGCTTCCTATTTTTTCTTTGTTTCTACTCTATCAAATTTCATTTGATTCCTGCATTTTTATTTCTATGTGTGCATACTTGAGTGGTACTCTGACTACTAATGTTTCAATATGTGCTTGCTTGAAGATAATTTGCTTTGACTGCTTAAATTGAAAGAGATATCTTGATATCTAGATTTACTTTAAAGAACTGTAGGTGGGGTTAAATCTTAGAATAAAATGTACAAATCAATGAATCTATCAGAAAATTGAACAGCCAAAAGAAATTAAATTAATTGTGGAAGAAATATACTATCCAAATTCCTGAGATGGTTTCCATCTGGCCACTATACTGTAGTATATTAGTCTAAAGATGAGTTAGTCAGATATGACAATTATTAAATTAATTCTGTCAATTATTAAGAATATTATAGCATATTGTAATGAGAAAAAAATGGCTTGATATTTTACTTTAGTTAAGTGACAAAATGATTTAAAAATTATTCCTTTTATAAATGAACCACTTCTCTTCTATCTTTGCTCCCTAAGTTTATTAACATTTGATGATTGTGATGAGTTCTTTCCTTTACTTATTTCTCTTTAAGTTCTCTGATTCATTTTCTTATATTCATTTGATGGGTATGCCAGTACCATATAATGTTTTGTTGTATATTCTGAGTAAAACTTAATGTTTATATATGTGCTATTGTTCACTTTGGCATTTGTATACCCTACATTTTCACACTTAGTTAACAGTTAAATAATCAGAAAAGTTCTTGCAGCTTAAAGAAACCATAGGCATGAGGTGCCTGGAGTCTTCAGGGTTAAGGTGCTTTTATTAGTTGTGACAAATACCTGACAAAAGGCAGTTTAAGAGGGAAGGATTTATTTTTGCTTACAGTATGAGAGTGCAGTCCATCATGATAGGGAAGGCATGGCGGCAGGATCATGAAGAACTGGTCACCTTGTGTCTGCACTCAGAAAGTAGAGAAGGATGGATAGCTTTCTCCTTTTTTATACAGTCTTGTGACTCTCATTTATAGTGGTTCTTCCCACCTCAGTTAACTTCATCTAAGAGCTCCTTCACAGACAAGCCCAGAAATTTATTGCTATTGTGATTCTAAATCCTTCAAGTTGGCAAGATTCACCATCACAGTGCTCTATAATAACTTGATCATACGCTCTAGTCCTTAGTGCTGGCTCTGTTTTTGACCGACTCTTTGTTCTTAAGCAAGTTACTTTACATGTGTTTGAGACTCAGCTAATTTTTCTAATAAAAACTAGGGTGTTAGGGGCTGGAGAGATTGCTTACTTGTTAAGGCAGTTGCTTGCGAAGCCTAACAACCCAGGTTCAACTCCTAGAACCAACATAAGCCAGGTGAGCAAGGTGACACATGTGTACAAGGTCACACATGCACATAAAGTGGCACACATCTCTGAAGTTTGATTGCAGTGGCTAGAGGCCCTGACATGCTAATTCTCTCTCTTATAAAAAATGGGGTATTAATCTGTGTGTAGTGACACACGCCTTTAATCCCAGCACTCAGAGGACAGAGGTAGGAGGATTGCCATGACTTTGAGGCCACCCTGAGACTATAGTAAATTCCAGGTCAGCCTGGGCTAGAGCAAGACCCTACTTTGAAAAAAAAAAAAACCAACAAGAAAAGAAAAGAAATAGAGTATTAAATCTATCTAGAAGCCAAATGTGGGAGCTCAGATCCATATTCTTAGTTCTTGGGAGGCTGGCACAGGAGCATGTCCAAGAGTTCCAGGCCAGCCTGGGCTATATAGTAAAGCCCTATCTCAAGAAAACAGCCAGCTTGGAGAAATTATTATTTGGATTGAACTAGATGTTATGTGCAAAACACTTAATATGTAGTACCTGCTCAATGAATTTGAGGAAACGTATTTCCTCGAAATAAGTGTTTTTTACAATATTGATTTTATTTATTACATAGTTTATACTACATACATGGGCATGATTGCTTATCTTTCACATTTTAATGTCTATTCTAAAATTAGCCCTTTGATCAAGAGAACCTGTCATGGTAAATCATAATTAGCTTGTACCATGTTATTCAAAACCTAATAGTAATGGAGTTGGGCTCTTTATTCCATCCCATTTTGTTATTTTTGGTCCTCATTTTTCTCTTATATTCATTCCATTTTTTGTCCATTAGTGTAACTCTATAAACATTGCTTCTGAAAATTTGCACATAAATTCTAGTAGACTGTAAGTAATTCAATTGTCATTTTATGTATTGTTTGAAGACTTTTTGTTTTTCTTGTATTGAACATGCAATGGGCTCCTTTCATGTAGGATAGAAATCTCAGCAGCACCTAATAAGTTTTATCCTACCGGGGCTCTGCTTTCTTCTTACTAGGTCCTGCCCTGTAATCTTGTAAGGTTTAGGAAATAGAAACCATAGGATATCACTTAACTCCTTGGGCATGAATCTCTTTGACGTTCAAGCTTACTCTCTTTCTGTGTCATCAGCAAAGAGGATGCCTCAGATTTCCTACGTGAAGTGGTTTCATAAAGAACATAGAGGCTTGACTCAACATATGAGACTTTTACCACATACATTATACAGTCTTTGAGCATTTTCCTCTTGCTATTTCATTTTCAGTTGTTAGTAAAGTCAGAGAGAAGATCTCACATCTAGTCTGACTAACACAAAACTCTTGCCTTCTATTCAATTCCTCTCCCAAATGTGTTCTTCCTTAAATAATCTCCATCTTGGTACACCAAACCATTATTCTTCTAGCTGTACAAGATAAAGCACAGGATTTTTTCTTTTCTTATCTTCATCTTTTTTTTTAATTCAGGTCATCTGTAACTCTTTTCTACTCCATCTTTTCAAAAAATCTATTTATTTGAGAGAGAGAGAGAGACAGAGAGAGAAAGGCAGAGAGAGAGAGGGAGGGAGAGTGTGGGTGCTCCAAGGCTTCCAGCCACGGCAAACAAACTCCAGATGCATACGCCCCCTGTGCATCTGGCTTACATGGATCCTGGGGAGTTGAACTGGGTTCTTTAGGCTTCACAGGCAAATGCCTTAACTGCTAAGCTATCTCTCCAGCCCTAAGCCATCTCTCCAGCCCTCCATCTTTAAAATGTTAAAAATACCAAATCTTTTTTTTTTTTTTTTTTTTTTTTTTGGTTTTGCAAGGTAGGGTCTCACTCGGGTCCAGGCTGACCTGGAATTAACTATGTAGTCTCAGGGTGGCCTCGAACTCTCGGTGATCCTCCTACCTCTGCCTCCCAAGTGCTGGGATTAAAGGCGTGCGCCACCATGCCCGGCTAAAAATACCAAATCTTTTCTCTAGCTATACTCCAACCTTTATAGTCCAAGCCACTTTCATTTCTGGTTTAGTCTACTAAAATATCCTGATTTTTTTGTCTCTACATTCTAGCTTCACTATACACTGTTCTTCACCAAGCAGTGAGTAGGATCTTAAAGCCTTCAGTCAGATCATGTCAATTTCCTGCTTAAAACTTTCCTATTGGATCCTTTATTACTTTAGCATAAAATCCACATTCCTTTCCCCTTTTAGTTTCTACATATGTATCAGAACATGCAGCATTCATTTCTCTGTATTTGGCATATTTCATTTAACAGAATGTCCTCCAGATTCACCCATATTGTTGCAAGTAATACATTTTCATATTTTTTATTGTGCATGTATGTGGGTGTGGTGTGAGTATATGTTTGCATGTTTGTATGCCTATGTGCACCATTGTGCAAGTGCATGTCTGTATGTGTGCCTGTGGATGCAAGAGGTTGACATTGAGTATCTTCCTCCATCACTTTCCATCTTACTTTCCAAGGCAGGATTTCTCACTTGATTAAGCTGATTCAAGCATTCTTGCTAGCCAGCTTGCCCCAGGGGATTCCCTGTCTCTGCCTACCCAGTGCTAGGATTACAGGCAGGCTGCCATGCCCATCTGGCATTTGAATGAGTACAACAGCTTTCCAATTTATTGGTGTTTAGTTGTTCCTAATTTTAGAATACTTTGCATTTGTGTGATAGGACCTATCATGTCTCTTTTTTTCATCTTTGATTTTATTTGGGTCTCTGCCTTTTATTCATGATCTAGGTTTCAATTTATGAATATTGTTCATTTCTTTTTCAAAAACTGTTGATTTTTTTGTATTTTTGTCTCTATTAATTTCTTCTCTGATCACTATTTCTTTCCTTCTGCTGACTTTTGGTTTAGGTTGTTCATATTTTAGTTTCTTAATATACATAATTGTATTGTTTATTTGAAATACTTTTCCCATGAAGGTTCTTATTTCTATAAACTTTCCTCTAAGTATTGTGTTTGTTGTATCCCATAGGTTTTTATATATTTTCATTTTTTCGAGTTTTTTTATTTTTTGCTTTTTTTCCCTTTACTGGTTTATTAGTTGCTCAAGATCATTTTTTGTTTTTGTTTCTCATGTATTTTTATAACTTCTTAAGTTCATACTGGTTTTGACTTCTATTTTTTTTTTCTCATAGAGGCCAGAGAATGGATTTTCTTTTGTTGTTGTTAAATTCATCTAGTCTTGTTTTGTAACCAAACATAGATTCTTTCTTGGAATGTGTTCCATTTAGTCTCTAGGTCTACTTTTTTTGTGAAGGCTTTACCCAGTTTTGGTATCAGGGCAATACTGGCTTCTTAGAATGAATTTGGTAGTGTTCTTTTCATTTCAATTTTTGTGGAACAGTTTGAGGAATGCTGGTATTATATCTTTAAAAGTTTGCTAGAATTTAGTAATGAATTCATCTGGTCCTGGGCTTTTCTTTGTGGGGAGACAATCAATACTTCAGTTTTGTTGCTCATTATGAATCAGTTTAAATTATTTATATTTATATTTTTAATTTTGAGTGATCATATCCATTTACAAATTTATCCATTTCATCTATACATTCTAGCTTTTTGGAATAAAATTTTTTCTTAATATTTCCTAACAATCTGCTGAATTTTATTGAATTAAATTTTATTTTTCTTCTCTAATTTTATTTATTTGGATCCCTTCTCTCTTTGTTTGGGTTAGTTTGGCTATGGTTTTGTCAATGTTGTAAACTTTTTTAAAGAATCAACTGTTTGATTGATTTTGTATATTCTTTAAGTGTCCATTTCTGCCCTAATTTTATTATTTATTGCTGTCTACTGGTTTTGGGGGATGGGTTTCTTGTTTTTCTAACACCTTGATATGCATCATATGTTTGATGTTTGGTTATTTCAGATCTCTCTAAATTTATAATGTGTACAGTTAATTTTCTCCTTGGTTTCAATGATCCATTGTCCATTCAATTGTCCAGCCTCCAAGTATTTGTGTACTTATTGATGTTTCTCTTTCTGTTGATTCAAGGGTTTTCCCCCCACACATTGTGGTCTGATAGGAGACAAGGGATTTTCTTTATCTTATCTTTCCTTTCTTTCTTTCTTTCTTTCTTTCTTTCTTTCTTTCTTTCTTTCTTTCTTTCTTTCTTTCTTTCTTTCTTTCTTTCTTTCTTTCTTTCTTTCTTTCTTTCTTTCTTTCTTTGTTAAGACTTGTGTTGTAACCTATGATGGGGTAAATTTTGAAGAAGCTTCCATGGACCACCAAGAAGAATGTGTATCCTCTATATCTTAGAGGTAACTGTTAAATGCAGCTGGTCTGTGGTATCATTTAGCTCTGAAATACCTTCACTGGTTCTTAGTTTGGAAGACCTGTGTAAATATGTGGGTGGGGTCTTAAAGTCTCCTCCTATTATTGTGTTAGTACCTATGAGACCTTTTGTGACTTTTAGTGTTTGCTTTATGAAGTTGGGAATCCCAATATCTAGAGCGTAAATATGAATAACTGTAATGCCTTCTTGATGAATTTTTCCCTTTATTATAGGTTGTGGCCCTCTTCTTCTCTTTTGATTAGTTTTGGTTTGATGTCTATTTTATCAGATTTAAGAATAGCTATGCCTGCTTGTTTAAGGTTTCTATTGCTTAGTTGCTTGATTTCCACCCTTCGACACTCAGTTTGTGGACACCTTTGCAGCTAGGTACATTTCTTAGAGATAGTTAATAAGTGGATCCTGTTTTTTGCAAGCAAGTACCTTTAACTACTGAGCCATCTCTCCAGCCCTGGATCCTGTTTTAAAAAATATTTTGTTTATTTATTTTTGAGAGAGAGAGAGAGAGAGAGAGAGGAAGATAGAGAGAATGGGTGTGCCAGGGCCTCTTGACACTGCAAATGAACTCCAGAAACATGCACCACCTTGTGCATCTAGTTTTATTGTGTGCTGGGGAATCAAACCTAGTTCCTTAGGCTTTGGAGGCAAGTGTCTTAACTGCTAAGCTATCTCTCCAGTCCTGGTCCTGCTTTTTAATAGAGTCAGTTAATCTATATCTTTTATTGGTGAATTAAGGCCAGTTACATTTATAGTTATTGTGGAAAAGGTCTTCAGTTTGATTGTTAGGTGATGTTTTGTTTAGCTTAGTTCCTGGTATTTCTTTTCCTCCCTCCTCTTAGTTTTGGGAGTTTGCTGTGTTGGACATGACTAACCATTTCTAGGTCTTTTTTGTTCTTCTATTCCTTTCTGGCTAGGTCATCTTGCATATGTTCTCATGGATTAGTATTCCTTTATGAACTTTCTGTAGTGCTGTGTTGGTTGTTAATAATTGCCTTAATTTGGGTTTGTCTTAGAATATCCTTGTGTCTACATTAATTTCGAAAGGTAATTTTTCAGGGCATAGCACTCTCAGTTGAAGTTGTTTACTTCCAGTACTTGAAATATAATTCCATGCTATTCTGGCTTTTAGTGTTGCTCATGAAATCTGTAGTTATTCTGATGTTATAGGACATTTGGGTGGCTGTGAATGGGGTCATTCCCTCATGTTATTGGTGTTTGTTGTTGTTGTGTTTTTCACATCTGTTTCAGATTTAACTACCCTCTTTTCCAGTAGTAATTGAGAGACCACCTGCAGGCCTCTTTAGAAGTGATTGCATTTCTTGTAACTGAGCTACAACGGTGTCCATACACTTGTCACCATGGGTGATCTTCACCTACAGATCACTGATGCTGGTTCATTAGTAGGGCTGAGGCTCAGGGAAGGCCCTGAACTCACTGCTTAATGGTCTTCCAGCGTGCAGTGCCAGTCTTGGCCACAGGGGAGTCTGGGTGGAGCCTTATTCTACCTGGAGTTGGTCTCTCTCCAGCCAGTTCTATTGGGTGCAGCCTGCTCCCACAGGACACTGTTCCCTCCTTTGACTAGATCAGCAGTTTGGGCCTGTTCCAGCCAGGTTTCTCTCTTATACGGTGATCTGGACAAAGCCTGCTTCTGCCAGGCATTGTTCTCTCCTCTACTGGGTGAACTGGGATAAGGCTGGTCCTACTGGGCACTGTTGTTCCTGTAATCCTATTAACTGTAGTCTGCTCCTGCCAGGCAAGTGGTCTCTCTGTGGCTGGGTCGCTGAGTGAAGCCTTCTCCCACCAGTAGTTGTTCTTAGCCTGTGGGTAACCATTTTCCTATGGGTATTGGCCTCTGTGTGACCAGGTTGGCTTGGCAGATCTTGCTCCCACTGAGCCCTGGTGTTCCCCCTGTAAGGTAAACTGTGAGGTGCCTATTCCTGCTGGGTACTAGTCTCTCTGAGCCTGAGTCTGCTGGGCTCAATCTATATTTTGATGCTATTTTCCTCATAAGATGTCTGGTAAATCTTTAAAAAATATTTATATAAATTGCTATGGGTCATCACATTCCTCAGAGTAACTGTCTTTATAAAATTTTGGAAACATTGCAATGATTTAAATTTTTTAAATTTTATATTTATTTATTTATGAGACAGTGTGAGAAAGAGGCAGAGAGAGAGAGAAAGAGAGAGAGAGAGAGAGTGAGCGGAGGACAGAGCGAAGGGTATGCTAGAGCCTCTAGCCATGCAAACAAACTCCAGACATATGTGCCACCCTGTGCATCTGTGTTTATGTGGGTACTGGGGAATTGAACTTGGGTCCTAAGGTTTTACAGGCAGGTGCCTTAACTACTGAGCAATCTCTCTAGCCCTTGAATGTTTTGATAGGAGGTTTTCCTGATGTGTATTGAGGGTGGAAATTTTGACATGTCTCAAATAGTAGTCTTTCTGCACATTTTTTGAAATTTGACCATAGCGCTTGCTCAATTAATGCTTGTGACCTTTACTGTGTTTTTCTTTCTTTAGCAAAAATAATGTATTCAAAACATTTTAAAGAACTAAGCATTCTGTGGTTAAATGATTCCAAGGCCTAAACAGTATTAGCCTTTAACCAGTTTGGTGCAATGATTTTGGTAGGTGACTTCATCTGGGAATTTATATTTGGAAACTTGTCATTCTAGAGAAAATGTGCTATACATCATGTGGCTTTGCTGCCCGCAGTAAATGCAGTCATGCCTTATAGGGTGATGTTTGTCTTAATTCAACAAACTGTCATGCTTTAAAATGCATCTTGTTTTAAAATTTTTAAATCTTAGTATTTATAGTTGTATTTGGTATTTTGGTAAGCATTGATAGGAACATTCATTATATCTACTGATACTCATTCTGCTTTCACAAGATTTGGTTTTCAGTTCATAATGAGCTCCTTTTAAACATGGCTTATATAAGCATGTTAACTTTAAAATGTAAAATCTGGGGCTAGAGAGATGGCTTAGCATTTAAGGCATTTGCCTGCAAAGTCAAAGGTTTGATTCCTCAGGAAACAATGTAAGCCAGATGCACAAGGTGGTACATGTGTCTGGAGTTTGTTTGCAGTGGTTGGAGGCCCTGGCATGCTTATTCTCACCCTCTCCCCCCACCCTTGCCTCTTTCTTTGTCTCTCTCAAATAAATAAATAAGAATAAAGTGTAAAATCTTTGTTTCTGTGTTGACTAGCTTTTAAAAGGTCCACTAATAACCAAGACATTTCCATGTTTAAATTTTCAATAAAGATTTAAAATATGAGCTTGTTTTCTGGCTTGTGTATTTCTAATTGTAATTATCTTTGTTTATAAATTCTTTGTATGTGGATTTCTATCTGTTGTTTTTATCAATTTGGATATGCTCCTGTTGGGTTATATAATCTTATTTTTAAATTATTTTTTATTTATTTTTGGAGAGAGAAACAGACAGATAGAGAGGGAGAGGGAGTCAGAAATGGGCGCGTCAGCAGTCTTTCAGCTGCTGTGAACGAAATCCAGATGCATTGCACCCTTGCCTCACTTTGCATCTGGCTAAACGTGGGACCTGGAGATTGGAACCGATGGACATTGGAACCAGCATTCTTAGGCTTAGCAGGCAGGCGCCTTAGCCGCTAAGTCATCTCTCCAGCCCTGTAATCTTATTTTTATAGAAATATATAGTGAAGTCCAATTCATTTGTTTTACTCACTTAATTTCAATTCTCAGTAGGCTTATATTACTCTGATACTAGTTATCTGTTGAATGACCACAAGGATAGAAAAATAATAGCAGGTGGTAGTGGGCGTGGTGGTACATACCTTTAATCCCAGCATTGGGAAGCAGAGGTAGGAGGATTGCTGAGAATTCAAGGCCACCCTGAGACTACATAGTGAATTTCATGTCAGACTGGGCTAGAATGAGACCTTGCCTCAAAAACCAAAAAAAGTAAAAAAGAAAAATAATAGCAGGATGTAAAGTGAAGTATTACATGAAGGAATAAGAATTCTTTAGGGTTTAGAATTTTATCAGGTGACTGCCCTGCTCTATTTCACATTAGGAGATTGCATTAGTCAGCATTCTCTAGAGTAACAAAAGCAATACAGTGAACATGTATTAAGAGACTATTAGATTGGCTTACATGATACAGGCTTGGAAGTCCAACATTGACACTAGAGAGGCTGAGAACCTGGTTTTGGCTCAGTCCATGACGTTGGATGCCTCAGGAGTACAAGGCCCAAAGGATTCCTGGAGAGCTGTCTTTAGAACCTAAGTCCTGCTGTCAGGGAAGGTAGGCAGCAGCTACAAGGTAGATGCATTGACCTTAGGAGCAAAGGTGGATGGAGGAATGCAGCTCTGCTTCTTCCTCAGATCTCTGTATCTGAGCTGCTGCCAGAGGTGATGACCACTCTGAGGGCTCTTCCTCTTGGAGTTCATCCTTTAAGAAAATACCTGCACAGACCCAACCAGAGTCATGTTTCTCAGTTGATTTCTGATTCCAGTCAATTTGACAATCAAGATTGACCATCACAAATATTCATATTTGTACCAAGGATGTAGACAAATTTAAGACTCTCCTATCTTTTTATTTTACCTTTAAAATATGTCGTGAATATTTTCTCTGTTCTGTCACCATCTTAAATTTAGAGCCTATAAATATTTTGACCCAAATTGAATTTATATGCCTAGACTCATTTCCTTTCTTGTAGCCATCTAGTTTTAATACCAGCACACTTACCTTTGTAAAATGTGATAATTTGACACTCCAGTGGACCTCCATTGTCTAGTGGACAAAATGTAAACCTAGAATCTGCTTTTTAAAGATATTTTATTTATTTATTAGAGAGAGAGAGAGGCATCTAGAGAGGAGAGGAAGAGATAGATAGATAGATAGAGAGAGTGAAAGAGAGAGAATGGGCATGCCAGGACTTCTAGCTACTGCAGATGAACTCCCGATGCATGTACCACCTTGTGCATCTGATATTATATGGGTACTAGGGAATCAAACCTAGGTCCTTAGGCTTTGTAGGCAAGAGCCTTAACTGCTGAGCCATCTCTCTAGTCCTAGAATCTGATTTTTAGTATCATGCATTCTTAAAGTGTTCTAGTTTCCTCTCATGTTCCGTGCTGCAGTGTTATCATTTGGCTTGCACCTCCTAGATGGATATCTCTTCTGGCTTCTGCACCTACATTATGAGGTTCCCTCTGTATTAAACAGCTTTTCCTTGTATGCCCAATGCACTCCATAATCTTTCATCTATCCTAGTGATGTCTTATCTTAAATATTTTCTGACAATCCCTTCATTACATATTAAGTTTGGATTAATTGCTGTACTGGTTGCCATTACAGTGTTGACTTTTTTTTTTTAAAGATATGATGTCACTGTATTACCTTTAGGTATATTGATCTCTTGTACTAGGCCATGAAATCCTTCAAGTAAGGGTCTATATCTGTTACAGCTTTATATAAGTAGTGTCTGACATAGGATTTGATGCAAGGGATTCTCAAGTTGCATAGAAAGTTGAATGAATTAAGGAATTATGCTAAAAGAATGAATGTGATTTTGGTACAGAATGTTCTCTCCCTCCCTGTTGCCTAATTATTTCACTTTTTTTATTTGGTGAGTTTATTTTCCTCTAGTTTTAAAATAAGAACATGTCCTCTAAGTCAAAATATATTTCTCCCAATGGCAATATCCAAAAAGGTTCAAAGTTCAGATTCAAAAAAGCAATGTAATAAATGAAACAGAACTGTGGCCATCTGCCAGGCCAATTTGTGTGGCTTTAATGGCTTCTGACCCTTGCTTAAATATGTTGATGTTCTAAGTACTCAGTTTTATTTTCCCTGTTTGACATAGCATAGATCTCACCTAAAATACCAAGAAATTTGAACATGGCACTTAAATATTAGCAATCTGTATAATGGATGAAGTACAGAAAATTAGTATACTAAATCTTGCCATCTACTGTAAGTTCAATTTTTTTCAGAAGAAGATATGACATAAAATTTATCTCTGGAAACTATTAAACACAGTGCTAAAATATATTAGAGAAAAACTGCTTTCTTGTTAGATTTATTCAAATTAGCATTTAGAATTATATATTTAACTTATAAAGAGAGCTCCTTTTGTTCTTGTGCATTGCAATTGTCTTCAGCTAATATATAACTGAAATGGAAACAAAATGAGCTAAAATGAGGTAAAGGGTGGATACATCAGTTCATATGACAACTGAAACATTTCATTTTTGCTTTCATGGCTGAAGTGGACAAAGTACTGGAATTTCTTAGAAAATAGCTTAGTATTGGGGAAAATTGTCATTATGATATTTCTGATTAAAATGCTGCCTTGGAATTATGTTATATATTTCTGTGAATTTCTTGTTTTCATAATATGTAATGATGTTTTCAGGAGAAGACTAAAATAATGACTAGATGCTCATCTTTTATAGCAGCATATTTCTGTGTTGAGTCTCAGTTCTTCTGCTTGCTAATAGTGTGTATGACCTTGGACAGTTCACTAAACCTTGTTTGCTTAATCTTTAAAATGGGATTAATAATAATATCTACTTAATAGGTTTATTTTGAGGATTAAATGAAATCATGATTAAAAATCTTGTAATACAATACTTTGAATATGGTACATGCTCAAATACTATTAGTTATTTTAATTATAATTGCTCATTGTAATGATATATTATTAAAGTATTCTTTACTTTTTTGGAGCTCTTTGATTAAAATTTGATTTTTATGTGTTTGTATTCAGTCTGATGTGTTGCATATTGAATGTTTCCACTAAACATGGTATTCTGGGTATGTTGGTAAATTAGAGTAGTATTAAGTCATGTTCTTGTCCAGGGCAAAGACCTAGATGATGAGCAACAGTTAAAAAAATCTGACACATGGCTGGAGAGATGGCTTAGTGGTTAAGGCATTTTCTACAAAGCCAAAGGATCCTGGTTTGATTCTCCAGGACCCACGTAAGCCAGATGCACAAGGGGCACATGCATCTGGAGTTTGTTTGCAGTGGCTGGAGTCCCTGGCACGCCATTCTTTCTTTCTCTCTCTCTCTCCCCCTCTTTCTCTCTCTCAAATAAAGAAATAAAATATATTTAAACACACATCTTACAGTTAAAAAATCTGACACATGAATAAGGGATCTAGAGGTCTTGTTTCTGGTATTGGTTCTGTTCTTAACTAGCTCTGTGTTCTTGAACAAAGGGTGAATTTCTTTTAGACAACCTTCTGCTTTAAAATATGGCACTCGGTCATTGGCTATTGTTGCAGTCAGGTTCGCATTGCTGGCAGAAATCACCTGACAAAGAGCAGCTTATGGGAAAAAACAGGTTTATTTTGGCTTACAGGCTCGAGGGGGAAGTTCCATGATGGCAGGAAAAAAAATGGCATGAGCAGAGGGTGGACATCACTCTCTGGTCATAAGGTGGATAACAGCAACAGAAGAGTGTGCCAAACACTGGCAAGGTGAAGCTGGCTATAATACCCATAAGCCTGCCCCCAACAATACTCTCCCTCCAGGAGGTGTTAATTCCCAAATTGCCATCAGTTGGGAACCTAACATTCAGAACACCCAAGTTTATGGGGGACATCTGAATCAAACCACCACATTCTGCCCCTGGCCCCCATAAATGATAACCATACATGATGTAAGATGCAATGCATTCATCCAAATTTAAAAGCCCCCCCTTTTTTAATCAATCCTAATGATGGTCCAACAATCCCCATACTCCAAGGTCTTTTAACTGAGCCATAATACCAAAAATAATCCCCCCAAAACCCATAATGGCTCAGAATAAACATTCACACTGCAAAGGATGGCACTGGGCAAAGAAATATTCAGCCAATACAAGATTTAAATCAACCAGGGCAAATGTCAAACTCTGTAATTCCAATCCAACAACTGGTCAGTGACAAATCTCCAAGTCCGATACTTCTGAGCAGCAATAAGTCTCTGGAGTTCCAATTCCGCCCCTCCAGCTAGGCTACTCACAGTCCTGGAAAACTTCATCTGGGGCCGGCAGCTTTCCTCAGAAGCCGGCATCTTCACTGGGTCTCCACTGCAACCCACAGTCCATCCTCATGGCCCCATGGGATCTCCATGCAGGCAACCAACAAACCTGCTTCACACTGCCCATGGCCATTTCCAAAACACAAAACCGCATTGCAAACTCAATGACCCTCTCTTTCCTGCATTTCTTATAATCCAGATTACTAGGTAGAGTGCCAGTTTGTTAATCCAGGGGGGAATAAAGCAGACTTTGAATAACAGGACACTCCTTCAGCCTTCAGGCCCCTTCAAAAGAGTTTGCATTCTTCCTGTTGCCCCAGTGCAGGTCAGCTGGCCCAATCTCAAAGGTTGTAATCTCTCAGTTGCAGCTGAATGGGCAGAGTGCACCCAAAGATTTCATTTTTTCTGTGCCATATCCCTCTGCTCACACCAGTTCATTTCTACGCAAAGCAACCCTGCACAACTTCTCAGGACACTGGCATAACAGTAAACTTCTCACACAAACTGCTAGCCCAGTCTAAGTAAAGCTCTTTCTCACCCTCATAAGCCAAACCTCACAGTCCATAGTTCTTACTGCATTCAGGTCTTTCATCTCTGACCAGAATAGTCCATTAAGCTGTACTTACAACACTACAAGGTGTCTCTTAGTCCAAGGCTTCAAATCCTTCCACATTCCTCTTGAAAATCAGCTCCAAAAGGCCAAAGCTACACAGTCAGGTGTCTAGCAGCAATCCCACTCCTTGGTACCACTTTACTGTTGCAGTCAGGTTCGCATTGCTAGCAGAAATCACCTAAGAGCAGCTTGTGGGAAAAAACAGGTTTATTTTGGCTTACAGGTTCGAGGGGGAAGCTCCATGATGGCAGAAAAAACGATGGCATGAGCAGAGGGTGGACATCACTCTGTGGTCAACATAAGGTGGACAACAGCAACAGGAGAGTGTGCCAAACACTGGCAAGGGGAAGCTGGCTATAATACCCATAAGCCTGCCCCCAACAATACTCTGCCTCCAGGAGGTGTTAATTCCCAAATTGCCATCAGCTGGGAACCTAGCATTCAGAACACCAAAGTTTATGGGGGAAACTTGAATCAAACCACCATAGCTATCAAGAGGATTGAGGGAGAATATGGCTTGAGTTTTAGAGTGTAGGCTGGGTGATTTTTAAGGCAAGTCTTATAAGATGGAGAACTGATGGAGATTGTGCAGAACTGAGCTGGATTTATCAGTACCATGATGCAAAGTTCTTGAAGCAAGCTTTCATGAACAGATGTTATTCTCCATATATAAGCTGTTTTGATTGGTTCATGGTTGTAGAGTTGCATTTTCCAAAGAAATCTAAGCTGCTGTTTTATTTTGTTTTTTGACTTCTTCAGCAGCTTATATCCTATCTTCTCTCCCCTTCTTCCGGGAGGTGGATGTATGTGTTTCTGTGTGCAATATGTATATGTGTTTCTATACATTTTTACAAGTGTGTGGATGCAAGTGTGTATGTATGTGTGTGTGTGTGGGAGAAACGTTGACATTGGGTGTCCTCTTCAATTGTTCTCCATCTTGTTTACTGAGGTAGGTCTCTCACTTGAATACAGGACTTGCTGATGCAGCTAGTCTAGCTAGCTAGCTTATCCCAAGGCATCCCCTGTCTTTGTAACTTGGATTATAGACATACCACCAAGTCCATCCAACATTTACATGTGTGCTGGGAATCTCACGGATTCAACTGGTTAGCAAGCCTTGCTGGCACTGGGATCATAAAAATACTCTGTTGCACCAGGCTTTTACATAGATGCTAGGGTTCCAAACTTATCTTTATGCTTGCCTGGCAAGCACTTTAATAACTGAGCCATTTCCTCAGCCCCTCTATCTTATTCTAGCAAGCCCTCAGGTAAAGCCTTTGCTAATAGTGAATGGGCATCACTTTGAGGAAATGATCATCTATCTAGCATATTTGTTGAGCAGAAGTCCTTTGAAACAGCCTTATCTGTTCTGTTTTGTAATTTAGACTGTAGATCTTGTGCTCTTAAGTAAGCATCCTTATGTGCACAATCTTTAACAGTCTGTAGATGACTATGTCTGCATCCTTTCCCCATACTAGGCACAACCCTATAGTTGTAACTGTGGCTGCTTCTACAACCACTTTTCACTGCTTTTGTTAGTTTGTTGGTCTGCTTCAGAGCCAGACTTCTGACCTGAATTTACCTGGCCCAAGTTCCTTTTACTCAAATGAGCCCAGTTCAAGGTTTTTATTTTCTAGGCCACTGCTGTACATGAATATCATTAGTTGTCTTCTAGCTAATGCTATTGGAAATGACTTTTTGACTCTCTTTCAATTCTCTTGGTCATACATGATAGTGAAACTTATATTTGGTGAACCCTTTTGAGTTGAGAGGCTCATATAATTTCCATTTCAGTGGAGTTGTACATCAAGATATAATGTGTGCCTCCATTTTTAGGCAGTTGCCTAGCCAAATGAATGCAAATGAGAAGCATCATCTACTTTGTTAGCACTAGAAGTTAAGCTGATCCCCACACCAGTCCAATTTACTTTCTACAATTATTTCTTTGAGAAACTGATGTGCTAATTGTTTAAACATCTTTTGGAAGCTTGAGGAAGTGTAGATATATAGGGATCCTTTCTCTATCTTGCATATCTCATTGCAGCTTATTTATCACAAAAGTCTTTTTTTATAAGTATCCTTGTATGGAAATACCATTTTATATAACGGACTTACAAACAGGCTTAAATGTTTTAACTAGACAGTAATTTTCCCTGAAAGGTTAAGAAAAAAAAAGAGTGAGGGATACTAGATGCCAGGCCTCCTCTGCCCTTTTCTCCCACCATGCTACATTGTGCCACTTAGGCCCAAAGAAACAGGGCCAGATGACCATGGACTAAAGCCTATGAAACTGTGAGCCAAATTAATCTTTCTTCCCTGTACATTGATTATTTTAGACATCTTAGCAACAAAATCTAATATACTTACAAACTGTGTTTTCAGAAGTATTTCTAGTCTTATTTTGGTTATGAATATTTTTGTTGTTAGCATATTATATTGCAAATAAACTCTGACTAATTTTATAGCTTGTAAATTTTGTTTAATATTCAAGACTTTCATTCATATGTATTATAGAAAGCAATCCCAGGAAAAATTCTAATTAGTAGTAATCACATGCATATCAAATCAGTGTTAATTTTGCCAAAACTAGACTATAAATAGTCTTCATCAATGTGAAAATGATAAATGGAAATAGTTTGTCCATTTTTTTCAAAGTGCTGAATGACTTGGGAGTACTATTTCTATAGAATAAAATATGACATAACAAAAATGCATTGATATCACATGTTTTATCACTTAATAATAAGGAGAACAGTGAATATTATTTGTGAAGACTGAGAATGCTTCAGGAGGAAGTTCTTTCCCCCTGTGTAAAACTCTGCTAACAATGAACTAACTGTATACTTGAAGTCTTATGGGTCTGAAATTTTATTAATTTTTTACGTATACCAAAAATACAAACTAATGGCCCTGGATTTCTTTTCAGAAGTCATCTATGTTCAGATTAGTCTTATTCTTTGTAAAGTGACCCATTTAGAAGCTACATATGTATTTTCTAGTGCAACTGTCATTGTGGAAATTATTTTTAAACAATCTCCCTTGTGATTTTATTCTCACCCCCCTTAAAAAATCATAAAAGTAGAAGCGAATAGATAGAACATAACATGTTAAATTACTTTGTGATCAGAAGATGTATTGCAGATAAATGAGTCATACTTAACTTTCATAACCAGGAGCCACTTTATCTATCACAAGTGATTATAGGTAACTTGTGACTGTTGAGGCATCAGAGAATTATGATTTCATTTACTTAGTATTTATTATGTACTCATTATGTGCCTTATACTTGGCACTGAAAGTGCTGTAGTGAACAAACCAACTATTCTTGTAAATGCATTATTTTCTTGAAAAGAAATTCTAGAAATGTTTTAGGAATATTAGATTTGTTGGATTTCAGCTTAGACCTGACAAAATTATACACCATTGTAACACTTTATGGCAAGGTACTCTACTAGACTATAAATAGGAAGGGAAAGAGAAATAGCTAATTGAGTGATTGGTATTCATAAGGTCAACACATGAAACATCAACTGGATTTAATATCCTTAAATAGATTTTATGGGCCATGCTCCTGCTATAAAGGTCACTGGAAGAACTTAATACCTTTTTATTAAAAATAAAATGGGAATGCTGGAATGGCCTTTTCACATCTTATTTGGATAACTTGAATAGGAAAATTTGACTTTCGTCTTATAAAATTGTGTTATTCATATTTCCCAATTTTTATTTTTATTTGAAAAGATTCTGGCTTAGTTTGCTTCCCACTATGGATCAACATGAAGTTAAAAACGTGAAAGTCCAAATGAATTTTAATAATTAAAATAATATTTAAAATAATAATTTTAGTAAATAATTTTAATATAATAACAGTCATTAAGTAAATATATACACATTTACAAATGTATGGATATTTTTGGAGCCATAGACTATTTAAAGCAGAAAAAGAAAGCAAGAGTTAAGGATTAAACTTCTCAGTAAAACATTGTTTTTATGACACGTTATGGTAAAAGGACAAGAGTAAACATGCATTTTCTCCTCCTCAATCCATGTGTTTGTTAGAACACAGATGTGACCACTTTAAGAAATGACACTAAGCCAGGTATGGTGGCTCATGCCTTTAATCCTCCTAGCACTTGGGAGGAAGAGGGAGAAGGAGAGCTGTGAGTTTGAGGTCACCCTGAGACTATGTAGTGAATTCCAGGTTAGCCTGAGCTAGAGTGAGACCCTACCTTGAAAAACAAAACAAACAAACAAACAAAATAATAAAATAAAATAAAAAATAAAAAGAAAAGAAAAGAAAAGAAAAGAAAAGGAAAGAAAGAAAGAAAGAAAGAAAGAAAGAAAGAAAGAAAGAAAAGAAAGTGATTCTGCTCTCCAGGATCTAAGGCCAGGCAGGCAAGCTCAGCACCACTGCTGCCCAGGTCTACACAATCTTTAATTATAACCTCATTCTTCTAACTATGGCCTACTTGATACAGCACATAATATTAACTAAGCCTGGCTTCCTATGATTTAGCACCTTTTCCTCTTCCTCATAACCTCATAAAAGCAAGAAATTGGGCTAAGGAGATGTTTCAGTGGATAAAACACCACTCAAGACCCATCTTAGTTTGATCCTATATACATCCCATTTTAAAAGCTAAAGCAGGGGCCTGGAGAGATGGCTTAGCAGTTAAGGTACCTGCCTGCTAAGCCTAAGAATGCCTGTTTGATTCTCCAGGTCCTACATTTAGCTAGATGCAGTGAGGCAAGGGCGCAATGCCTCACTTGCCCACAAGGGGGTGGACATGTTTGGAGCTCATTCACAGTGGTGGAGAAGCTGCTGGCGTGCCCATTCTCTGTCTCCCCTCTCTCTCTCTGACTTTCTCCAAAAAAAAAAAAAAAACGCCAAAACATTTTTATTAGCTTCGCCTCTTTATGTTTTTTCCTACCAAACATTTAATGTCGTCTCTTACGTACTTGATGTCCCTGCTATTGGGCAGCTTCCAATGGAATATAGAAGGTAACACATGTCATTAAGATATTTGCTAAATGTCATGAGAATGCAGATGTCTATGGGAGTTACAGGCCTTTCCATCATCATATGTAGATAACCCATTTAATAACTACTTCCTGAGAACTTCCTTTGTGCCATGTTTAGAAATGAAAAGTTAGGAATATATTAGAGAAACTCATTCTTTCTTTAGCAGTGTTCTTTCAGTATGGGTATATGGCAGAGTGAAAGTGAATTTTAAAATGATGAAATAGTCATCTAAAGTCAATGAAGTAATTCAGCCTTCAATATTGCTTGAAAATATGGGTGGGAGAGATGGCTTAGCGGTTAAGGTGTTTGCCTGCGAAGCCAAAGGATCCCGGTTCAATTCTCCAGGACCCACGTAAGCCAGATGCACAAGGGGCACACACATCTGGACTTCTTTTACAGTGGCTAGAGGCCCTGGCGTGCCCATTCTCTCTCTGTCTGCCTTTATTCTATCTTTCTCTCTGCTTGCAAATAAATAAATAAAAATAAATTAAAAATATTGCTTGAAAAAATAGGTGTTACATAGGACAAACATTATTTATTGTCCTTTGAATATCCTTGTTATCATAGTAGCTCAAAAATTAACATTTTAGGGGCTGGAGAGATTGCTTAGTGGTTAAGGTACTTGCCTGCAAAGCCAAAGGACCCAGGTTTGATTCTCCAGTACCCACATAAAGCCAGATGCACAAGGTGGCAATTGCATTTGGAGTTCATTTGTAGCAGCTGGAGGCCCTGGCATGCCTATTCTCTCTTTTTCTTTTAAATAAATAAATAAATAAATAAATAAATATTTTTAAAAAGTAACATTTTAATATTTTATTGACACACCAAAGATGTGGTTAACATATACACTGATATTTTGTATGTGTATGTGTAAGCTCTCTTTCCTGTACTTTCCCATGTGTATTCTGTTTGTAACCCCTACCTTTCTTTCCTTCCTAAATGCATATGTGAGTGTAGAGAATATATAACTCATGAAATTATGGAACTATTTAATCCTATATAATAAACATGTCTTAGAGTCTGCTTATTTTCTCTAGCTTTGTCCACAGATTTTGTGCATATCATTATTATTATTAGTGTTCAAAAACTATACCCGGAAGTCAGGCCTGGTAGTGTACATCTTTAATTTGAGTACTCAGGAGGCTGAGGTAGGAAGAACACTATGAGTTGGAGGCCAGTCTGGAGTTACAGAATGAGTTCCAGGTTATTCTGAGCTAGAATAAGACTCTACTTCAAATAAAACAAAACAAAACAAACAAACAAACAAAAAAACTAAGTCTTGGTCTTTCAGAAAATTGTATTCATGTTTCTAAATAAAAAAAGAAAATTAGTACTCATGGGGCTAGGGAGTTGGCTCAGTGGTTTAGAGCTCTTGTTACATAAGCATGAGGGCCTGAGAGTGTCCGAGATCCCCCTCCCAAGTTTGACTCTCCAGCATCCACTTAAACAACTGGGTATGACCATGTGTGCTTATAACCTTAGTCCTGTAGGGGGTCAGAGACTGGAGAATCACTGGGGCTTACTTACTGAAGAAACAGTAGAGGTTCTGGGTGGAGTGAGAGAAGCCATCTGCAGGTAAACGAGCAAAAAGAACAGGACACCTGAATTTTGCTGCTAGCCTCTACACAAGAGCATACAGGGCACATGTATCCGCATACACGTATACACTACATGCACACATTGTATCACACTCCACACATATTCTACACACACTGACACACACAATGGGTTTTGACAACTCATAGGCTACAATAAGTCT
The DNA here is from genome assembly GCA_036365145.1 of Orientallactaga sibirica. Classification (NCBI taxonomy): domain Eukaryota; kingdom Metazoa; phylum Chordata; class Mammalia; order Rodentia; family Dipodidae; genus Orientallactaga; species Orientallactaga sibirica. The sequence continues at coordinate 685,464 of JAEOAD010000030.1, forward strand.
TTCTTAGCAGTTTTCTGCTAAGATATTTATGTGAAAAAAATAAAAGATGTACTATAGAAGTGACTTAATGGTAAAAAATGTTTCCCAAACAAAGATAAGGGTGTGAGGGGAGACTGAGACTGTCTGAGTTCAATTCCCCAGCACCCACATTAACAGGTGGGTGTGACCATACATGCCTATAACCTGAATCCTTTGGTTGTCAGAGGTAGTAGAGTATCACTGAGGCTCATTAAAACCACAGCCTCCGTTTCATAGAAACACACAATGAACAATGAATGAGGGACACTCCACCTTCCTCTCTGGCTTCCACATACATGTACAGAGCATGCACATCTGCACACATACACATGTGTACAACATATATATTATAGACAAACCAAATGTATTATACACAAACCATACAGAATGATAAAAGACAAAGTTTTGCACTTAGGTATTTACACTATTAGAAATTTGTTTTCTAATTTGCTTCTTAAAGTATGTAATGTATTTCTATAATTTCTACAAAGATTATAATTATAACAGTCAAAGGCAAAAAACCTTCATTGTCTGAAGGAAAATATATTAATTAAAAAATTTTAGGGGGCTGGAGCGATGGCTTAGCAGTTAAGGCGTTTACCTACAAAGCCAAAGGACTGTTGTATATCATACATGCTGAAATTGCAGGCATATGCCAAAGAATGTACATAGTTCACAGCAGAGCAAATCCAAGTGATCAATTTGTAATGATTTCCAAACTCACTGTTAGTGTGGAAAATGAAAATTAAGTAAATGTTTTGGTAGGTATCTCACTCATGTTAAGCACACATTTTACCATTGAATTGCACTCCAAGAGTATGAAAAAAAAAAAAAAAAAGCTTAAAAGAATGAAAATTTGAGGTCTGAGCAGATATCTCAGTTGGTAAAGTATTTGCTTTTCAAGCATGAGGACTTACCTGAGTTTGATCCCTGGTACCCATGTAGAAATTTATAACCTAATTCATGACATGCGCTTGTACTGGTGCTAGGGGAAGGGCATGTTCAACCAGATCCCTGGAATTTGCCTGCTAGCCATTTTAGCCTAACTGTTGAGCTCTAGACTAGTAAGAAAAAAAAAGAGGTAAGTGGAGTACCTGAGGAATGTCCTGGGACCTCCACACACATGCACACATGTACCTGTACACATATGCACAAGCACACTCATGTAGAAGCATACAAACAAAAAAAGTAAAATGTAGTAAAATAATTATAAAATGATGAATTTCAAGTATGTTACTTTTGTTTTAATGATTAATTATAAGTTTGTAAAAGTTAATTTCCAATAATAGTAATGTTACACAGTTTTCCAAATTCATGAAAATTTGACAATTACACTCTGTGTAAATGGTATCAACATCATTGGCTATGCTTATTTTTAAGTGCATGTTGCGATTTTGTTTATGATGGTAAGAACTGATAACAAGTTATCTGCAAGAACAGATAGCCACTAATAGGTGAATATTTGAACAAATTGTACTGTGTCTGCACAGAATATTAGAAAGACCCATTGTGTTTGAGTGATTTTCATGTATTGTTAAATGAGAGGACTAAAATGGAAGGATGACCCTATATCATGATTTAATATCACCTTTATAAAATATTCAACAATAGATATTCCTCTTATTTATGTATGTGTGCTTGATTATGATAACAGAAGCATAAAAGAGTGTGATTGCCTGGGAATGAGGACAAAAGAAGGCTAGTGATTAAGTAAGACAAAAGGACTATTGTTCATGATAAAAGTAGCATATGAATTATGATTTGTGGAAAATTTTGTATATGTTACTATTGCTTATGTAAATGCCCAAAAGTAATGCACTAACATGTTAAAGATGACTGTCTTAGAGTGAAATTAAAAATATTTTATTTATTTGCAAGGAAGAAAGTGAATGAGCACTCCATGGCCACTGAAAACAAACTCCAGACACATTTACTACTTTGTGCATCTACCTGTACATGGGCACTGGGGAATTGAATCTGGGATGGCATGCTTTGATAGCAAGCACCTTTAACCATTGAGAAATCTCCCCTGCCCCAATGTTGCTTTTTTTTTTTTTTTTTTTTTTTTTTTGGTTTTTCGAGGTAGGGTCTCACTCTAGTTCAGGCTGACCTGGAGTTCACTCTGTATTCTCAGGGTGGCCTTGAACTCTCGGCGATCCTCCTACCTCTGCCACCCGAGTGCTGGGATTAAAGGCGTGCGCCACCACGCCCAGCTTCCAATGTTGCCATTTTTTAACATGCAAAAAAATGTTTTCATTGATGGATGTGGTGGTTTGACTCAGATGTCCCTGTAAATTCATATGTTCAGAATATTTGGTCCCAGCTGATGGCAATTTGGAGGGTGGAACCTTTCTGGAGGAGGTGTGTTCTGAGTCAGCTCTTGAGCTCTGGTTGTTCTCTCTCTGTTATGGATGTATGATAAAGTGAGCCAGCTTCCTTCACCATGATGAAGCTTCCTCATGAAACTGTAAGCCTGAAGTAACCCCTTTTCTCCTATATATGGTCAGGTGTTTTTTTTTTCCCCCCAGCAATGAGAAGATAACTGCAACAGAATATTGGTACCAGTGGTGTGGGGTCATTACTGCTAGAAACTTGACTATGTGACTTTTGGCCTTTTGGAGCTGACTTATAGGAGGAATGTGGGTTTGAAGCCATGGCGTAAGAGATGCCTTGCAATGCTGAAGCCAGAGGTAGACCATTCTAGTCAGACTTGAAAGATCTAAATACAGAAAGAACCATAAACTGTGCAGGCTTTTGCCTTATGAGGGGAAGAAAGAGCTCTGTTCACTGCTCTGTCTCTGGACTAGAGATAGTTTTTGTGAGAGACTGGTTGTGCTCTTCTCCATTTCCTGAGAACTTGTGTAGGTGTGTTTAGAAGAAATGGACTGATGTGAGCAGAAAGAATGAAAATTTCAGGCTAGAGACAACAGCTCAGCTAAGCTTTAATTATTTGAGAGATAACCACCATTGAGATTGGCCAGCTGTTCTGCATTGGGATAGCAGGAAGAATTCTGACTCTTTTGAAAGAAGGGAACCTGAAGGAAGAATGCTGAAGGTATTTTTCTACTCTTTAAGTTAGCTTTATGTTCCCCCACCTCCCGGATTAACAATCTACCTGGTACAAAGGGAGTATGAGCAATGAAGGGAAGAATGGGTCATTGAATTTGCAATGCAGTTATTTGGAGATTGTCCCTTATTGATGTGGATCTGGGTTATTGTCCCTGAATAAAGCACATTTGGGCCATGGCATGGATGAACTGTGGGTTGTAGTGAAGACCTGAGGACTTTGTAATTACCAGGACTATATAACAGCCACCAAAGAGAGCTACTGGCTCCAGATGGAACTCTCCCAGGCTGTTAATAGCCCTGCTGGAGTGCTAGAATTAGAACCCCAGAGGCTTTGTATCTGGTTACAGATGTTGAATTTAGAGCTATAGGAGTTGATGTTTAATCTGTATCTTTTGGATCTTATATTGGTTTAATCTCTTGCAGTGTGAATGTTTACTCTGTGCCCTTACATGTTTTGGTTTTACATTCTCACATTCAAGAGACCTTAGGCTATGGGGAGTTTTGAACAGAGTTGGGATTGATGAAAACTATAGGGACTTTTAAAGTTGAACTTAATGCATTTTATATAATGGATGATTGTGAGTTATACAAGCCAAGGGCATAAAGTGGTAGTTTGAATCAGATGTCTACACTAAACTCATGTCTTCATGGTCCCTAGCTGATGGCAATATGAGAGGTGGAGCCTTGGTGGAGGAGGTATATTCAGAGTCAATTTGAGCTCTTGCTGTTTGTTCTCTCTCTGCTATGGATGTATGATGAACTTAACCCACTGCTTCTGCCATAATGAAACTTCCCTTTGAAACTGTAAGCATGAAGTAAACCTTTTCCTCTCATAAGCTGCTTCTCATCATGTGTTTTGTCCCAGTAGTGAGAAAGTAACTGCAGCAGGGAGAAAACACAGACTCATATAGGCATAAAGATTTAGATTTCTACTCAAATTATCTTCTGAAAGGCTTAGATTAGTCCTTAGGTCTCACAAGGAGAGTCATGTGTATTTCAGGTAGTCTCCCACTCTCTATTTTATATTTTCACTCAAAATCATCTTGCCTTTACCCTTAAATCGTAAGCTTTGGTACCCTATTAGATGTTTGGTACAGAGTTTTATACATACATTGTATGTGTCCACTGAGTGAATAGATAATAGTATATACCTTGCTACCACATAGCACTCAGCAACCTTTTTATTGTTTATAGTATAAAATTCTGAGAGTTTATAACCTTTTGAAGTTTATGTTAATTCTTAATTTTCTTTTGGACTCTTGGAAATTTCCTGAGGAACTTCTTTAATTATATTGTAAACACCCCCTTCCTACATCATAGTAAAGTTGTATTTCTCTTCCAGTAACAACTCTCCTCTTGTTCTTGTGTTTGTATATCGTTGTGTCACTGTGATAAGAATATGCTCCAACTGAAGATGTGATTATATTATTCTCATACAAAGGGAAATCATAGATTAAAAATTATAAATTGATGGCTGGAGAGATGGCTTAGCGGTTAAGGCGTCTGCCTCCTAAGCCTAAGAATGCTGGTTCCAATCTCCAGGTCCCACGTTTAGCCAGATGCAAAGTGACACAAGAGTACAATGCTGCACTTGACCACAAGAGGGCGCATACATCTGGATTTCATTTGCAGCAGCTGAGAGGCTGCTGGCGTGCCCATCTCTATCTGTCTTCCTCTTCCTCTCTCTCTGTCTCTCTCTGTGTCTCTCTCCAAAAAAAAATTATAAATTAAAGGTGGGTGTGGTGGCTCATGCCTTTAATCCCAGCACTCAGGAGACAGAGGTAGGAGGATCGTCATGAGTTCAAGGCCACCCTGAGACCACATAGTGTATTCCAGGTCAGCCTGGGCTAGCATGAAACCCTACCTTGAAACCCCCCAAAATAAATAAAACATAAATAAATAAATTTAATACCTAATGTATTATTTTCCTTTGTGATGTTTGTATAGAGACAAAATTCAAATGGGAAAAGCAGAGAAAGGAAAATTTACAATTAAAAATGTATTTGTTTCAACTCTAGTAAATGGTTGTCTATTTTTTCATATTTTTAATTTTCTTTGGAAACTCATGTTGTATCCATCCATTACTTCCTTCTTCTCATTCTTATTTGTATTTATGCCCCTCAGATGTCTTTTTTCTTGTAATATACTGCTTTGACCTTGGTGTGACAGTGCTGTTTTATAATCCTAACTCTCTGGAGGAAGAGCTTAGGTTTCAGGCTAGTCTGGACTACATGGTGATACCCTGTCTCAAAAAAGAATAAAATTTTCCTTAGGCTTCATACTTCTGGTAATGTTCCCATAAATTGTGTGGAACATTATTGCTTAATTTTTTTGTAGTTAGTGAAGAAGAAATATAATGGTGATGCTAAAATGTTAACATATTGACTCACCAGGCTGTGTTTAGATTCACCATGGACCTTCTCTGAAGATCAGGAAGACATAAAGAAAATCTTCATTCTTAGTAAATTAGTTGATTTTACTTTTTCACTTTTTTGCTGTGCTTTGACACCCCCCCCCACATACATAAGTGAATTGAGAGACTTGCATATACTAAGTGTTCTATCTTTTATTAGGTAGTTATTTTCTTGTCTGATTTTATTTTTGTTTGCATGAATAACAACAACAACAAAAACCCTTCCATTGGTGATTTTTTTAGAAGAAAAATTACATGACAGGATCCTTTTAGCTCACTTAGTTGTAAATGCAATAGCAATTTTAAAAATAAGTATTTTTCAGTCTAAAACCATGATTAATATAATCAAAACCTATTTTTCAATTCACTTGCTACTGTAATACAGGTTGATTTTCAGTTTTACATATTTGATTTTTATCCATATGTACAGATATTTACCTAGTTCTAATAATTGAGGTAATGGTTTTACTTTCACATATAAGGTATAATAGAGGAGATGTAAATAAAAACAAAAATATTCACTCATAATTCTTCCCCTAAGCAAAGATATCCACTGTAGTCAGCACACACCTTGTGGTTATTTGTACCTGATGGTTTATTTATTTATTTTTTATTTTGAGAGACAGAGGGAGAATTGGCATACCAGGGCCTCAGCCACAGAAATCCAACTTCAGTTGCTTGCCCACCTAGTGGGCATGTGAGACCTTGTGCTTGCCTCACCTTTGTTATGTCTGGCTGACAGATCTGGAGAGTAGACATGGGTCCTTAGGCTTCGTGGGCAAACACCTTAACCACTAAGCCATCTCTCCAGTCCATACCTGATTTTTTTTCCTTAGTAGATGGACTTCACTGAAGATGTATGGTCTCTCAGAGCTTAGTATCTCACTGAGGAACAATTGCTCAGTCATTCCTTCCCAGATGCCAAGCTGCCTGTGTACTTACACCTACCTGCCTTTTGCAGTCAGGTTTACGTTGCTGGCAACACCCGACCAACAGCAGCTCATGGGGAAAAAGGTTTATTTTGGCTTACAGATTTGAGGGGAAGCTCCATGATGGCAGGGGAAAATGATGGCATGATCAAGAGGGTGGACATTACCTCCTGGCCACATCAGGTAAACAACAGGAACAGGGGAATGTCTCAAACACTGGCAAGGGATCACTGGCTATAATACCCATAGGTCCGCCCCCAACAATACACTGCCTGCAGGGGGCAATAATTCCCAAATATCCATCAGCTGGGTACCTAGCATTCAGAACACTTAAGTTTATGTTGGACACCAGAATCAAACCACCACATTCTGCCCCTGACCCCTAGCCCCTTAAACTGATAACCATACATGATATAAAATACAATGAATTAATCCAACTCTAAAAGTCCCCATAATTTTTAACCATCTCAATGATGTTCAAACATTCCCATAGTATGAGATCTTTTAACTGAGCCATAATATCAAAAAATCAAAAAAAAACCATAATGGCACAGAATAAACATTCACACTGCAAAAGAGGCATTGGGCATAGCAAAGAAATATTCAACCAATACAAGATTTAAAAAAACCAGGGCAAACATCAAACTCTGTAGCTCCAAGTCCAACAATTCTAGTCAGTGACAAATCTCCAAGTCCGATAATTCTAACCACAGACAAGTCTGTGGAGTTCCAATTCCACTCCTCTAGCTAGGCTACTTACAGTCCTGGAAAAGTTCATCCAGGGCTGGCAGCTCTCCTTTGCAGCCATCTTGTGGTCCTGGCATCTCCACTGCAACCCAGGGTATATCCTCATGGTTCCATTGGGTCTCTATGCAGGCATCCAGCAAATCTGCTTCACACTGCCCATGCCATTTCCGAAACACAAGACTGTGTTGCAAATTCAATGACCCTTTCTTTTCTGTATTTCTTTTTTTAAAAGATTTTATTTTTATTTATTTATTTATTAGAGATAGAGAGAGGGAGTGAGAGAAGATAGAAAGAGTGAGAATGGGTGCACCAGGGCTTCTAGCCACTGCAAACAAACTCCAGATGCATGTGCCACCATGTGCATCTGGCTTACGTAGGACCTGGAGAATCGAAACAGGGTCCTTAGGCTTCACAGGCATGCGCAGTAACCACTAAGCCACCTCTCCAGCCCTCTTTTCTGCATTTCTTTTTTCTTTTCTTTTCTTTTTCTTTTTTTAGTTTTTTGAGGTAGGGTCCCACTCTAGCCCAGGCTGACCTGGAATTCATTCTGTATTCTCAGGGTGGCCTCGAACTCATGGTAATCCTCCTACCTCTGCCTTCCGAGTGCTGGGATTAAAGGCTTTCCTGCATTTCTTATACTTCATAATACCAGATGGGGTGCTAATTTGTTAATCTAGGGGAAATAAAACAGACTTTGAAGAACAGGACACTCCTTGAGCATTCAGGTCCCTTCAAAAGACTGCATTTATTCTATGGTTCCAAGGCAGGTTAGCTAGCCCAGTCTCAATGGTTGTAATCTCTCAATTGTAATTGAACGGGCAGCAGTTTCACCCAAAGATTTGATTTTTTTTTTCTGTGCCATATCCCTCTGCTCATACCAGTCCATTTCTATGCAATACAACCCTGTACAACTTCTCAGGTCACAGGCATAACAGCAAGCCACTCACACAAACTGCTTCTAGCCCAGTCCAGGCAAAGCTCTTTCTCAACCTCATAAGCCAAACCTCACAGTCCATAGTTCTTACTGCATTCAGGTCTTTCAACTCTGACAAGAATAATTCATCAAGCTGTACTTACAGCACAGAAAGGCATCTCTTAGGGCAAGGTTTCAAATCCTTCCATATTCCTCTTGAAAATCAGCTCCAAAAGGCCAAAGCCACATAGTCAGGGGTCTAGCAGCAATTCCACCCCTCTGGTACCAACTTTACTGTTCCAGTGAGGTTTACATTGCTGGTAGAAATCACCTGACCAAGAGCAGCTTGTGAGGAAAAATGGGTTTATTTTGGCTTACAGACTTAAGGGGAAGCTCCATGATGGCAGAGGAAAACTGGCATAAGCAGAGGGTGGGCATAACCTCCTGGCCAACATCACATGGACAACAGGAACAGGAGAGTGTGCCAAACACTGGCAAGAGGACACTGACTATAATAACCACAAGCCTACCCCCAGCAATACATTGCCTGCAGGAGGTGTTAATTCCCACAACTCCATCAGATGGGCACCTGAATCAAACCACCACACTGCCTGAGCATAAGGCAAAGGACAGATGTAGACCCTGTTTCTTGTGCAGCAGGAAGCTAGGATTCCAAATAATCTCCAGGTCATATTCACAGAGCTGTCAGTTCTTGCCTCTGGAGACTTTCCAGTTCAGACCATTGTGAAGGTCCCTTTAGAAAATGTCCTCATTGAGACCATGCCATTTATAGTTCTGTATTTTTATCTATAGATCTTCTCTCTTTCCAACAGAAGATAATGGGATTATTTATTATCTGAATGTGTATTTCTTTCATAACGTTTACTGTATAGCTAAACTTATGAAGTTTCCCAGCAACATAGGTTTAAATTAGCATACTGAGCATAGCAATTTTATGAACATAAATGCTTTAATTTTTTTAAAAAAATCAGACTGCTAATACATGTCAACATGATTTATTGCCCTCTAGTCCAGATAAATTATAGGTTTGTTTTTGTGCTGTGCTGTTACACTAAATGGTATGCATTACCTGTTTCTGTGGGTGGGTTAATCATGACCTTGTGATCTTGATTTATTAATGCTTTTAACAAGATTGAGAGACAATACTTACTCTAATGGCTGAAGGTTCAGATGTCTTTCTTTAGTCAGCAGTTGAGAAAATGTACTAGTCAAGTGCACAATTTTCTTTACCAGTTTTGTGGCAAATAATCATGATTATTTTGTATTCTATAGCTTTTGAGCAGTATACTCTATTGATGCCTTTGAGTAGTTTTCATGCTTGTGAATTAGAAGTGATCTCTGCTCATAGTCAGAATAATAGGGCAAATATAGTATCTACCTAACAGAAAGTTGAGGCTTAAAAATTTTAGTATTAAAATATAGCAGAATATTTGTGGAGTGCATTGCTTTGTACACTGTGAATACTTTCTTTTTGCTTTAAGGTTTTTTAGGTGTGATCATTTGATAGAAAATTTCCTAATGAAGTGTTAGCATAGGGAACAGAGTTTGACTTTAAGAGCCCATAATCATATGTATCTTAAGGATATTTGGATTGTTGAGACCATTATACAGATAGATCAAGTACTGGACATGAGGGTAGGGGTATCCTATGATCATGCTTCTTCTTCTTCTTCTTTTTTTTTTTTTAGAATTTTTCTTTGTTTATCTTGATGAAAATAACTTGATTTGATGGGTTTTAATTTTTCTTTTAGGCTCAGTTTATGAACCTCTTAAAAGCATTAACCTTCCAAGACCTGATAATGATACTTTGTGGGATAAACTGGATCATTATTACAGAATTGGTAAGCAAAACCCAAGGAAAACATGGTAGCTATAACCTAATTATATTGTGTGCATTATGTGTATGATGTTGTTTATTCATCTGGATGTGTAGTGGTAGATTCTGTCTAAAACCTGGCATTTCACAGGTCATATCTGGCTGATGAATAATTTTATAACAGTAATATTTTGTGTTATTTTGCTTTTTGCCTTCTTAAATTCTCAGTAGATTTGAGAACTTGAGGATACCTCCTGGTTTAATAAATATTTCCCGTGCATATTATCTTGTTAAATTGTTGATTGTATTTAGTTCTGAAGTGATCCTGAACCTTTTGTGTCCACTCTGATTCATTGAGATAAAGGAGGTAACCTCAGGTTACTATTTTATTTTATTTTCCAGGATCAACATGGCTATTTTTTTCCTTGTGAATGAGCAACTTTGAGATATATGAATGGAATTTATTTTTGTTCATCATACCATGAATTAGAATAACTACTGAACTTTTTTTAATTTTTGGTTTTTTGAGGTCTCACTCTAGCTGAGGCTGACCTGAAATTCAGTATTAGCTCAGGGTAGTCTTGAACTCCTGGTGATCCTCCTACCTCTGCCTCCTGTGTTTTGGGATTAAAGGCGTGCACCACCACGCCCAGCAACTATTGAAGTTTTTCGAGGTTGCCTCTTATACAGTTTATTGTCTATTGTGGCAAGTAATATAAGACTATTTTCCAAAAGTTATGTTTTTTTAAAATCTATTTCAACCTCATATAAGTATTATTTCAGCTTATTTCCTAGCTTGAGACTCTCCCCAAAGAGTTTTATTTAATATGTTCACAAATAATTGTTTACTTCCTGCTTTTTTCATGTTATATAAAGTTGGGGTTTTTAGGGCTGGAGGGGTGGCTTAATGCTTAAGATGTTTGCCTGCAAAGCCAAAGGTTAGATTCCCCAGTAACCACATAGGCCAGATGCACAAGGTGACATATGCCACTGAAGTTCCTTTGCAGTGGCTGGAGGCCCTGACACCCATTTTCTCTCTTTGCCTCTTTCTTTGTCTCTCAAATAAATAAAATTAACTAACTTTTTTTAAAGACTGGGGTTTTATTTTTAACACATAAGTGTATCCTTAACTTCTACTGTACACTAGATAAGATGAACACTCTTCTGTGAACACCACAAACAATTAGTCATCAATAAAATCAGAATGCTAGTCTATGCTGTGGTCTTCTTTCCTCCTTCTGAATCTGTGGATCATTTATTTTGCTTATACTAGTTTAATTGGCCTCATGACTTAGTAAATGCATTGTATTTTATGTTGTACATTTGTTTTATTTTCCTATTAAACTGAGTTTTTGCAAAATATTATACTCAGGTATTTGTTTGCTTTTTTATATTTTATTTATTTGGGGGGGGGAGAAAATGAGTACACCAGGGCCTCTAGTCATTGCAAAAGAACTCCAGATGCATGTGCCACCTTGTGCATCTGTCTTACATGGGTCCTGAGAATCAAGTCTGGGTCCTTAGGGTTTGCAGGCAAGCACCTTAACCACTAAGCAATTTTTCCAGCTGTGCTTTGTTTTTATTTTTTTTCAAACTTAAAAAAAATTATTTAAGGGCTAGAGAAATGGCTTAGCAGCTGAGCCACTTGCCTGCAAAGCTTAAGGACCCAGTTTTGATTCTTCAGGTCCCACATAAGCCAGATGCACAAGGTGGCACATGCCTCTGGAATTTGTTTGCAGTGGTTAGTGACCCTGGCGTGCCCATTCTCTATCTCTCTCTTTTTCTCTCCCCGCCTCTCTGTCTCAAATAAAAATAAATAAAAAGACAAAACAAATTTATTTGAGAGAGAGAGAGAGAAAGAGAGAGGGAGAGAATGGGTGTACCAGGGTCTCCAACTGCAGCAAATGAACTCCAGATGCATATTCCACCTTGTACTTCTGGCTTTCATGGTTCCTGGGGAATCAAACATGGGTCCTTTGATTTTGCAGGCAAGTGCCTTAACTGCTGAGCTATGCCTCCAGTCCTGCTTTGTTTTTTGAGACAGGGTCTCACTCTAGCCCACACTAACCTGAACTCAGTATGTAGACCAAGCTCTCCAGGAACTCATGGTAGTCTGCCTGTCTTTATATCCCTAGTGGTGGGATTACAGAATGTGAGCCACTACACCAGGTTTTTGGTTATCCTTTTCTTCACTGTGCCTGATGATGTCTTAATAAGACTTATATCATGTATTAATGTTAACTAGGTTGTGCCAATGGATTTTAAAATTCTAATTAGTTAATTTTTTCCTTAAAACCCTTTCAAATAGGGTGAATTCTCATTTAGAACACAGTCTATATTAAGTAGTTTTAACATCTTCAAAAATTTTTATTGGAATTAAGTTTACAAACAACAAAATAGAATTGGTACGGAAAAGGATTGAAATATTAATCCCAAGGAAAATGGATGGCTATACATTCATTCTGTTTCTTGTCTTTGCTGTAGTCAAATCAACAATGCTGGTATATCAAAGTCCAACCACAGGCCTGTTTCCTACTAAAACATGTGGTGAAGACCCGAAGTCCAAGGTCCACGAGAGTCTGTACTGTGCTGCTGGGACCTGGGCTTTAGCTTTAGCATACCGGTGAGTTGGTGTGAGCTTTCCTAGTAACTCATATGACTAAGCAAGCTAGTTTAGTGGTTGGTACCATGACAGATTGAGCAGCCCTTTTGATGACTCATTTTGTAACTTGTGGCTGTTCATGTCCCCTTTTAGGTTACTAAATTCTGCCATTTTATAAGTTTCCATGAGAACAGTGTGTTCTTTAACACACTTGTATGGTAATATCAATAAAACTATTTCCTTACACATTTTATGTAAATATATTTAGCAGTTATTTTCTCATTATTAGTACAAAATACCTGTCTAGAAATAACTTATGGAAGGAAATGGTTTATTTTGACTTATGGCTTAAATTTTTTGTTGTTGTTGTTTGTTTTGAGGTAGGGTTTCACTGTAGTCCAAGCTGACCTGGGATGCACTATGTAGTCTCAGAGTGGTCTTAAACTCATGGTGATCCTCCTACCTCTGCCTCTCGAGTGCTAGGATTAAAGGCATGTGCCACCATCCCCGGCTTTAAAATATTTTATATATTTATTTATGAGAAAGAGAGAGAGAGAGAGAATGTGTATGTGTGTGAATGGGTGCACCAGGGCCTCTAGCCAGTGCAGATGAACTCCAGGTGCATGTGCCACCATGTGCATCTGGCTTATGTGGGTACTGGGATCAAACCTGGGTCCATAGGCTTTGCAGACAAGCACTATAACCTCTAAGCCATCTCTCCAGCCCTTAGCTTACAGTTTTGAGGAGAAGCTTCATCATGGTGGGGTAAGCATGACTGAACAGGCAACAGGAAACCTGGGTCCTATCTCCACATCAGCAGAAAGGAAAGAGACTGAGCACTGTGCTTACAGTGCTTGAAGCTGGGCTACATTACTCCAGGGAACACACCTCTTCCAGCAAAGCTCTACCTCCCAGAGGCCTCACCTTTCCCAAATTATCACCAAGCATTCAGAACACATGAGGCTATGGTGGATATTTTGTACTCCAACTACCACAGTACATCTTTATTAAATGCAAAGCTTCTGCTTGTCTTAGGGATACAGGAAGCATCACTAGCACTGTAATACAGTGATTAAGCCAGCCCTGAGGAGACTGATGTTGAGCAAAATGTCCCCTGATTTGACAGAATGGAGAGCACATATTACCTCTGCTAACTGCTTGCCACATTGTCTCATAAGAGTCTACATGTGAAAAATAATTAGAGCTCGATTATCGATTGTTAAATTGACTTGCCTGGACTCTTTTTTTTTTTTTTTTTTGAGTTAGGGTTTCAATCTAGCCCAAGCTAACCTAGAATTCACTATGTAGTCTCAGGGTGGCCTCGACCTCATGGTGATCCTTCTACCTCTGCCTCCCAAGTGCTGGGATTAAAGGCGTGCGCCACCACTCCCGGTTCTTTGCCTGGACTCTTTTATGTGCATGTGCTAGTCAGGATTCTTTAGAGGAACACCCGTGGACTATGGATATAAGTGTAAGAAAGGATTTATTAGATTGACTTACCTGATCAGAGACTAGATAATTCTACAGGGACTGCAGGTTTGAGAGACATGAAAACCAGTAACTAGTCAGTCTAAGAAGAAGCTGAGAGTCTCAGAACAATAGGGACATATGATATACTCCCATTCTGAGGCCAGTCTCACTGAAGCTCTCCAGAAAGTCACTCATGTAAGGCTGAAAGAGCTGGAGTCTTTGGTGCATGGTTGAGAATAGCAGCAAAAAGTACATCCACCTAACATGAGTTTAGAAGATGTGCTTCTATTTTGTTCAATCCAATCTCCCAGGCTGTTGCATGCTGCCTCTCATAGTCAACAATGGTGTCCCCACCACAACTTCTCACTGGCTCACATGTGAGTTGTTCCCAGAAACACCCACACCTAGAAGTGTGCTTTACAGTTTTCTAGTCAGCAGCCAAGATTATCCTTGTAGTAGACAACATGGGAATAGGAAATAGATGCTCATAAATTAATATTAGCATGGCTAAATTGATATAAAGACATAAGACAAGTATGGTACATGATCCTTGACGAGTTCAAATGTTAAAAGAACAATGTAAAGTATATTTTGTAGATCCTTTGGTAAATTTTAGTATAAGTGCTTGTTGGGGAAGGGGTCTCTAGTGCCCTCTAGCCATAGGGTTGGGTTTTTTCCTTAGGGCAAACAAAGAATTGGATGCACCAGGACAGACAGAAAGAAAGGTGAGAGAGATAGAGAAAGTAATGGTAACAGGTTTATCATGAACAAAATCTCTCATCTTGATGCAAGGGGTGCTATATCTGGGAATCCATCTGAGCAGGCTCTAGGATCAGGAATTTTATAGGGGCATCCACTTCCCTCTTCTTATAGAAATGATGGATCCAGTTCCTCATCTTCTTATTGGTCCCTCTTTTCAAGGAGATTCTTCCCTTTCTTCATCTGGTGGAGGATAAGATTCTGTCCTTCAGGTCTTTCTGTCTGATGTCAGGTGTGCTGGTCTGCCTGATGTAGGCTGGTATCCTTGATCCCCTACCACATGCATGGAGCAGGGTAGAGGGTAAGGGAAGCTGGTCATGCTTGTCTGACAATAGGTTGTCCTCCCTCCATGTCCCCAATTCCCAGATGCCACTCATCACAGTCCAGGAGGGCAGATGGGGACTTCATGTGTGTGCCCCAGAGCCTGCCCTGTTGGAACTGGGCCATTCACCTCAGGGCATGGCATTGGGCTGCAGCAGGGGGTGCTGCAAGTGGTAGCTACTGCAGTTGCAGTGGCCAGGGCCAGTCTCTCACAAGGTGGCTGTGGGGCTTGTGGCCCTTTAGAAGGATTTGGGGCACCAGTGCAAGTGGTAGTGCACATCTCCCTTAGGAACCTGGTCTGATGGCTGCCTGCTTTGTGTTGCACCAAGCTCTGTGGTTTTGGCTCAGTCACAGCATGATTGTCGTGATCATCAGCACTGTACCCACCTTGCAGCCTATGCTGTGTGGACTAATTGTATTGTCACCATATAGGAGAGTATCTTTTCTAGAGACACTCGCTTCTGAAGGGAGTAGGGTGAAGGTCATGATATTTGTAGCTTATTTTCAAGTACTTAAAAAATTATTGTTATAAATAGAAACAGGATTAATATTAACAAATCTAGTAAATCTAGGTGAAGAATACATGGTATATTCAGTGCAGAATTCTTTTTTAAAAATATATTTTATGTTATTATTTATTTGAGAGGAGGCAGAGAGAGAGAGAGAGAGAGAGAGAGAGGGGTTAACGGGCATGCCAGGGCTTCCAGCCACTGCAAATGAACTCCAGGTACATGTGCCCCCTTGTGCATCTGGCTTACGTGGGTTCTGGAGAATTGAACCAGGATCCTTTGGCTTGGCAGACAAGTGCCTTAACTGCTAAGCCATCTCTCCAGCCCTGCAGAATTCTTTTAACGTTTTCATACATGTGAAAATTTTCTGAAACAAAATATTGGCAGAAAATTGCTTTCAAAGAGTACATGTGCAAAAGGATCAAAAGTTTGACATGAGCCTTTTCCCAAAAGACTTCAACCATCTCATAGATAATTGAAAATTATACTTTGCTGGACACATCTACATATAATATGCTCCACTTTAAACTGTGTCAGGGAGGAGAATAGAATACAGAGTAAATTCATGGTAGTTTTACTTTAATGTCTACATAAACTAAAAGTCAACAGTGTACCAATAATTACTTTTTTTTCTGATAGACAACATAAATATGTGAATATATATGAGATGTACAGGAGTAGAATTGTACTGTGCTTTTTTAAGGGAGGCATATGATAGTTTCTATCAAGTGACAATATTATTGTTAGATATTTTAGTTAAGAATAAGTGAAATGATAAGCAAGTAATTTTTATTTTTCAACAGTAGTTAATTATCATTTAGCTTTAAAAATCACTGATTATAATTAAGAAGAAAATTTTCCACAGAAAGAATACCTGGTTTAATAGATTTTAGCTATTGTCTCTTTTTAAAAGCAGGAGTTTTAAGATATGGTCAATTGATTTTTTTTTTCTTCAGCATGTCTATCTTTTATTGAATTCCTCTTTTTAATTATTATTATTATTTTTATTGACACCTTCTATACTTACATACAAAAAAAACATATGATATTTCCCTCCCCTCTCCCCATTTCATTTTAGAACTCCAATCTCCATCATATCCCCTCCCTCTCTCCATTATGGTCAATTGATTTTTAAGTTAAAATTTGAGACTATAAAATTTTTTGCCAAAGTACATCATGTATCACTGGATGTGTATGTAATGGAGGCATCCATGACTAACTGAAATGCCCACCCAGCAACACTAAACACAAGGCCTGTGCTTGTCCAAACTGTTGCTGTTCCTGCTGCTTTCATCTCCCTCTCTCTCTCTCTGTCTCTCTGTATATGTCTATTTTCTATCATCTATTTATTTGTTTTGAGATAGGGTCTCTAGCCAAGGCTGGCCTCCAGTTCCCTATGATCTTGAACTTTGAATTTTCCTGCTTCTACCTCCTGAGTGCTGAAATTACAGGTGTGTACCACCGTGCCTGATTTATGTGGAGCTGGGTAACAAACTTAAGCTATATCAACTGAGCAATATCCCAGTCCCAACTTCTAGTTCTTTAAATCCAAGTAGCTGTAACATAACTCAAGGGGATAAGTATTTAAAATTGTTTCTGTTTTATAACAGTGAATTTAAAATATCACTTGGTGAATTTTTTATAGTATAGAAATATCCTTAAAGTGTCAGTCAAATGGTTTTAGAATATACATAATATACACTCTTTTTAAAGGAAATGTCATACTTTCTTAAAACAAGGAAAACTAGTTTACCGTAGTTTTTTTTTTTTTTTTAATTGTGGCATTTCTACATTAGCAGGGAAAATAGAATTTCACTGTAACAGAATTAGTTGACATCACCCGAACACAGGATTAGCCAGTTAGTTAAATACTTAATTACCAAAAGCTCTCTTCCCTTTTCAAATGCAGTTCCAATTTGTTTCATGAGTTATCTCTCTCTCCCAGGCGCATTGATGATGACAAGGGAAGGACCCATGAGCTGGAGCACTCGGCTATAAAATGTATGAGAGGAATTCTCTACTGCTATATGCGTCAGGCTGATAAGGTAAAACACTGTGATGTGAACTGGGATTCTCACACCATTCTAAAGGATTAATTTAACCAGTACTGCAGTAGCATCTTCTGAAGAAGAAAGTACTTAAAGGTAAAGCCACATCTTAGGACAGTCCATGTAGTTTGAAACACCATCTTCCTTCCCAGCCCAGGCCTTTAATCCTGTTATATCTTAAGTGAGAGAGGATTGAAAATTATTTAGACTTGAATTTATGCTTTGCATTTGTTATTTGCTTGATAAAGATCATTTCTCAGGAAACTAACAAATGTAAGCTCTAAATGGTGTATTAATTAAAGAAAACCCTTGCCAGAATTATTTTTGGATATATGAATTGCACTGGCTAAAGAGAAGTTTAAAAATAAAATGCTTCATTTACTTGCAAAGGGGCTAGGGATTATATGTTTAGAAAACAACTTTACAAGGTTATGTAGAAATTGAAGATAATGTAATACTTTTAAACTGTAAAGGTATATGCAGATATAATGTGCTATTTTCTTTACTTACCATATATATACATCTGTGTGTTATGAGTCTCCAAGACTGTGGTAGATGTAATGATTCTCCTAGAGAGTTGTACATGCATCAACAAATAGTCATAGTCATATATGATATTTATTACAGCAAAAAGAGACCAAGCATTATTAGCAAGGTAAAAGGCACCTGGGCACAGTCTGCGACAAGGTACCAGCTTTCTAGAGCCAACTGGAGTCACACAAATGATATTTAATTTCCCCAGCAGCTTCCTGTTACAACACATGTAAAATGTTATATATCAACAGAGCTTTTAGCACTCAAAATTTTCATTGCTTAAGGTTTTTATTGGTGGCTGATCATATTGTTACCCTCTGCCTACCATCAAGATTCCAGATTGCCAGAGGAAACTATGTATAGCTTGAGCTACATTGTTTGTATAAACAACATAGACATGTGAACCAGTCTTATGAAGGAATAACACGTACCTTTCTAAAATACATGTTCCCACATACTTACTGTGCAACGGTTATATTTGCAAGCAGTCTTTTCTTAGGTTAGCAGTCTCAGGCTTACCATGTTAACTCTTTTCAGGACAATTAGTGCAAACTAGTTGAATGAAACTTTTTCCCTGGGGAGATGCAAACACACATCTCTTCACTGCGAACAGAGCACAGATTACAGACCAAAATCAATTTGTTGAACCACAGAGTTTATTGGGGTTATTTATAGAGCACTGGTGAGGGGTTACTTACAGGAACATGGTTTATATGCCATCTGTATTTTTTCTTTTGAGAACTCTCTATTTAGTTCCATAGCCCACTTTTTAATTGGGTTGTTTGATTTCTTATTATTTAGTTTTCTGAGTTATTTGTATATTCTGGATATTAATCCTCTGTCAGATGTATACCTAGCAAAAATTTTCTCCTAGGTTGCCTCTTTGCTCTATTCACAGTATCCTTTCCTGTACAAAAGTTTTGTAATTCCATGAGATCCTGGTAGCTGATTGGTGGTTTTATTTCCTGAGCAACTGGTGTTATATTCAGAAAGTCATTGCCTATGCCAATATGTTGGAAGGGTTTCTTTCCCCTACGTTTTCCTCCAGCAGATTCAGTTTTCTGAGGTAGGGTCTTGCTCTAGTTCAGGCTGACCTGAATTTACTATGTAGTCTCAGGGTGGACTCAAACTCATGGCAATCCTTCTACCTCTGCCTCCCAAGTGCTGGGATTAAAGGCAAACACCACCATGCCTGGCTAGTCTTTCCATTTCCTAGTGTCTTTTGCAGTTTCTCACTTGATATTTTAAAGTTTTCATTGTAGGGTAGGGTTATTCCAAGGTTCGTTCGGTCTTTCTTCCTTCCTTTCTTCCTTTCTTCCTTCCTTCCTTCCTTCCTTCCTTCCTTCCTTCCTTCCTTCCTTTCTTTCTTTCTTTCTTTCTTTCTTTCTTTCTTTCTTTCTTTTTTTCTTTCTTTCGACAATTGTGAATGGGAGTGATTCCCTGATTTCATTCTCCACATGTTTGTTGTATGTATATAGGAAATCTACTGATTTCTGTGTATTTATTTTGAATTCTGTTATATTGATAAAAATGTTTATTAGCTCTGTTTGCTGGTAGAGTCTTTCTGGTCCTTTATGTATAGAATCATATTATCTCCAAATAATGATAATTTGATCTCTTCCTTTCCAATTTGTATCCCATTTATGTGTGTCTCTTGCCTTTATTACTATGGCTAAGACTTTCCGTACTATATTAAATAAAAATGGGGACAGTGGACACCCTTGTCTTGTTCCTGATTTTAGTGGAAAGTTTCAAGTTTTTCCCCATTTAGTATTATGTTGGCTGTAGGTTTGTCATAAATAGCCTTTATTATGTTGAGATATGTTCCTTCTGTTCCCAGTTTCTGTGGGATTTTTACCAGGAAGGGATGTTGGATTTTGTCGAATGCCTTTTCTGTATCTATTGAGATGATCATGTGATTTTTGTCCTTCAGTTCATTTATATAGTGTATTACATTTATTGATTAGTGTATGTTGAACCATCCCCACATCTCTGGGATAAAGCCTCCTTGGTGAGGATGAATGATCTTTTTGATATAATATTGTATTTTTTGCCAGTTTTTTTTTTTTTTTTTCGAGGTTAGGGTCTCACCCTAGTCCAGGCTGACCTGGAATTCACTATGTAGTCTCAGGGTGGCCTCAAACTCTCGGTGATCCCCTACCTCTGCCTCCTGAGTGCTGGGATTAAAGGCGTGTGCCACCACACCCGGCTTTTGCCAGTATTTTTTTAAAAGATTTTTTTATTTTTATTTTACTTTATTTATTTATTAGAGACACACAGAGAGAGATACAGAAATAGGCAGGTAGAGAGAGAGAAAATGGGCACACCAGGGCCTCCAGCCACTTCAAACAAACTCCAGATGCATGTGCACCCTTGTACATCTGGCTTACATGGGACCTGGAGAATTGAGCCTCGAACCGGGGTCCTTAGGCTTCACAGGCAAGCGTTTAAGCATTACACCATCTCTCTAGCCCTTTTTGCCAGTATTTTGTTGAGATTTTTTCATCTATGATCATGAGGGAGATAGATTGTTCTGTAATTTTCTTTTCTTCTGTTTTTTTTTTTTTTTTTGTTCTGTCTTTGTCTGGTTTAGGTATTGGAATGATGTTGGCTTCATAGAGGGAGTTTGGTAGAATTCCCTCCTTTTCTATTTTATGGAAAAGTTTGAGAACCAATGGTGTTCTTCCATGAAGGTCTTGTAAATTTCACCAATGAATCCATAAAAACTGGGCGTTTTTGTCGGGAGATTGTTTTTTATAACTGCTTGGGTCTCTATGCTTGTTGTAGGTCTGTTTAAATGGTTAATCTAATCTTGATTTAATTTTAATAGGTCTTATAAATTAAGGAAATCTTTCATTTTTTCACATTTTCAAAGTTAGAGGAGTATATATTCTTTTTTAAAAATTTTATTTAGTTATTTGAGAGAGTGACAGAGAAAAAAGTAGAGAGAAAGAGAGAGAGAGAGAGAGAGAGAATGGGTGCTTCAGGGCCTCCAGCCACTGCAGATAAACTCCTATCACATGCACCACCTTGTGCATTTGGCTTATGTGGGTCCTGGGGAATCAAACTGAGGTCCTTTGGCTTTGCAGGCAGATGCCTCAACCACTAAGCCATCTCTTCAGCCCAAGGAACATATATTCTTAATGTATGTCCTTATGATTTTTCTAAATTTCTTTGTTATCTGTTGTAATGGTGCATTTTTCATCTCTAATTTTATTAATTTTTGTCTCTTCTCTCTTCTGGTCAGATTTGCTAAGGGTTTATAATCTTGTTCATCCTTTCAAAGAACCAACTCTGTTTCATTGATTCTTTGTATTGTTTGTTTTGGCTTCTGTTTCATTAATTTCTGCCCTAGTCTTTAATATTTCTTCCCACCTATTCTTTTTTGGAAAGAGAGAGAGAGAGAGAGAGAGAAAGACAGATAGAGAAAGACAGATAGAGAGGGCGCGCCAGCAGCCTCACAGCTGCTGCAAATGAAATCCAGATGCATGTGCCCCCTTGTGGTCAAATGCGGCATTGCGCCCTTTGTGTCACTTTGCATCTGGCTAAAGGTGGGACCTGGAGATTGGAACCGCTGGAGATTGGAACCAGCATTCTTAGGCTTAGGAGGCAGGCGCCTTAACTGCTAAGCCATCTCTCCAGCTCCCCATCTATCTATTTTTGGTTTGCCTTGTTCTTCTTTTTCTAAGGCCTTAAGGTGAAGGATTAATTTGTTTACTTGTGACCTTTCTAGTTTCTTAATATAGGCATTTAGGCTATAAATTTCCCTCTTAGGACTGTCTTCATTGTGTCCCAAAGGTTTTGGTATGTTGTGTTCTCATTAATTGATTCCATGAGATTTTGATTTCCTTTTTCATTTCTTCAATGAACCATTCATCATTCAGTAGCGTACTGTGTAGTCTTCATGATTTTGTGTATGCTGTGTAGTTTTCCTTGTTGCTGATTTGTAGTTTTATCAAAATGTGGTCAGAAAGAGTACAAGGAATTATTTCAATTTTCCTGTATTTGTTAAGATTTGATTTGTGTCCTAATATATGGTCTATTTTAGAGAATGTTCCATGTTCTGCTGAGAAAACTGTGTATTTTGCATTACTTGAATGGAATGTTCTGTAGATATCTGTTTGTTCTATGGCCTCATTTAATCGAGTTGTCTCTATTTTTTGCCAGGAGGACCTGTCAATTGATGAGAGTGGGGTATTAAAGTCACCCACTATAATTGTACTTGGTGTTATCTGTGACCTTAAGTCTATAGTGTTTGTTTGATGAAATTGGGAGCCCCCATGTTAGGTGCATATGTGTTTAGAATTATAATGTCTTCCTGTTGAATTGTTCCTTTAATCAATGTAGAAGGACCTTCTCTATCTTTTCTCACTACAGTTGGTTTGAAGTCTATCCTGTCGGATATTAGGATAGTAACACCTGCTTGTTTCCTAAGCCCATTTGTTTGAAATATCATCTTTCATCTTTTCACCCTAAGATAGTGTTTGTCTTTTATGGAGAGGTAAATTTCTTGGAGGCAACAAATTGAAGGATCCTGCCTTTTAATCCAGTCTGCAAGCCTGTGTCTTTTGGTTGGGGCATTGAGGCTATTGATATTAAGAGTTATTATTGAACGGTGTGTATTGATTCTCCCCATTCTTCTTGTTTTATAGTGCTTCCTATTTTCCCTTGACTCTGTTGTATTAATTGTTATTTGAGTATGCTTTATTTTTTCTTGTTTCCTGATGTGTGTGCTTTGCTTTCTCTTTAGCATGATGGTTCTCTTGAAGTATTTTCTGTAGAGCTGGCTTAGTGGTCATATATTTCTTAAGCCTGTTTATGTTGTGGAATGTCCCTATTTCTCCATCAATTTGGATGGATAGCTTCACTGTATAAAGTAATTTCAGTTGACAGTTGTTATCTTTCAGAACCTATAATACATCATTCCAAGTCCTTCTGGCTTTCAAAGTTTGTATTGAGTAATCTGTTGTGATCCTGATGCACTTGTCTTGTAGGTGACTTTGCCTATCTTCTTTCAATATATTTTCCTTGATATTTGTGTTTGGTAGTTTAATTATAACATGCTGAGGAGAGGTTCTTTCCATGTTTTGTCCATTTGGTATTTTAAAAGCTTCCTGTATCTGCATCTCTTTTCCAATTTGGGGGAAATTCTCTTCTATGTTTTTGTTGAAAACATCTTCCAAGCCTTTGGAGTGAAATTATTCTCCTTGTACTATACCCTGGATTCATATGTTTGATCTCTTCATAGTAGTCCCAAATATCTTGAAGTTCCTATTCATACCTTCTTATTAGCTTGTGTTTCTCTTTTTGGACTGTATTAAATCTGTCACCTAGTCTTCTAGTTCAGAATTTCTGTTTTCTCCTTTATCTTTTTTATTGGTGAGACTAATATCTTGTATTGACCTCCTTATTTCATTAAATTGCTTTCTTGTGTCTTTTTGATTCCTTTGATTTCTTTGAACATAGTTATAGTCATTCATTTGAAAATTTTCTGAGGCAATTCATCTAAATCAGTCTCACTGGAAGTCATTTCTGATATATTTATAGGTTTTTTTGGAATTATATGTCTCAATTTTTTTGTGCTTCTTCTATGGCAATGTAGAGAGTTTTGCATCTTGGATTAATTTGATGCTTGGGTTTTCTAATCTGTAGTATTCCTAGATGTGTAAATCTGACATTATATATCTTCGACTTAGTTGCTTAAGATGCCAGGTGTGGCTCTTAAATGACTCTCAGAGTAACAGCAAAAGTGACTCCAGGTGTTGGGTTTGCCTGCTATCCAAGTATTCTAGTAGGCTGGGTGGAGAATAATATAGGCAAATTCTAAAATTCTACTGAACAATATACACATTTAATCAAAACCAACACAGAGTATTGATGTAAGAGTGAGTATTAAAACAAACAGATCATCTAACAAAGTCAGAGTCCCTAAGGATAGGTGTTGCCCCATACTCTTAATCTTGTCAACTGGTAGGCTGAGATATCTGCTTTATAAAGGGTTCCAGATCCATATCTGTGGCTGAGTAAGACCCTGCCCCCATGAATGACAGAAGAGACAAAGTCACTAAAAATCAGGAAGCAACAAAGTACAACCCCAAAATATAGTTTATTTAACCTGACCATCCATCAGATTTATCACATAACTTGTTCTGACATGGAAGGTGCCATTACCACTTCCAATGCAGGCCTATATACCAGATTTTTTGGCAGCTACTATAACCTGGTGTAAATAGGCCCTGTTGTCTTTTGAGATGGTTTTGGTCTCAGCTATGTGGCATGTCCTCTTGGGTCCCTCTTTACTGTGCTTGGGCTCAGGTAGGCTGGCTGGGTCGGTGGCTGCTCTAATCACCTGTGTTAGGTGCTGTGTAGCTGAGTTCCCTTCCCCAGTTCTCTGGAGTTGTTGGAGCTGTTGGTTGGGGAGGAGGAGACTGTGGAGGGTACCTGGAGTGGTACTGAGCTGCATAGCTGGTCCCTGAAATAATCTTCCGCACGAGCCACTCAGCTAGTCCCTGCTGTATTCTCCTTCATGTTTCTTGAATTTGTGAATTGGCTGGAGTGAATGGAAAATCACTTCACCTGGTTTCTCCTTTGGCTCAGGCAGAGCCTGTTGGCCCATGCTGCTGCTGGATCTGCTTCTGTGGTCTCTAGAAGCTCTGGGACTTTCCTACTGCTCTACTGTAATTGATAATTTCTTATACATCTTCACTTGTTGGTAGAAGAGTGTATTCTGTTGTTTATCTGCTTTATTTTCCAAAGGCTGATTTGGTGTGGCTCCTATACCTCCATCTTACCCAGAAGTTATGAATATATTTTAAGTGTGATGCATACATCCTTTCCCCTTGCCTTAAAACTAAAGCAAAGACCACTTAGAGTTTTAATTTGCTGTTGACCTCAAACCTCATATTTGTTTTCTGAAAAAGAAAATCATAATCTAGAAAGTTTAAGCATCTACATTTTCCTTGATTTTTTTTTTTTTGTGAAACATGCTTCCTGACATTTTTTTTTGTTTAAATACTAAAAGAAATGCCATGCATTTATTAAGGAGTTGAAGTGAATACAGTTGTCCTTAATTTATAGAATATGAAGTAGTATGATCTTTGCATTTGATTGTCTTTATAATTGTCTTAGTGCCTACTTGTTAATCTCAAGTATGTTTTACCTCTTAAGATTCACAAATCTATTGTGCTATTTGTTCCTTTGTAATACTTATGGTGAAGTATTCAGAATTCTTCCAGGTTGATGCTGTCTGTACTTAGTAGTGTACAGGGTAGAGTAGAGATGTGCTTTACAGTGAACTATGAATGTTCCTGCACCTAATTGCTTAAAGATTTGTTGAAAATATTAAGTAGTTTCTAATAAATGTTAAATCACTAAAGTTTTATAAAATTTTATTCCATAATAATCAGAAGAATGAGATGGTTATTTTAAGGATGTAAATTAGGAATGTATAAATAAATACCCTTTCCCAAATAAATTATTTACTCACCATGGGAAAAGTATCTGGAAATATTTAAGTGAAATACAAAGGGAAAAACATAATGGATTTAGTTTACAATACTTTGCTCTAATCATTATCTTTACTTGCCAAATGCCAGATATCCTATAAGTACTAATTAATTTCTTCATTTATTGATGGCTTTTAAGCTTTTTGTTTGTGCTCAACATGTGGCATGCCCCATTAATCTTCAAAGCTTACAGAGTTTGGATGTTATTTATTTTTCTGGGATTTTCAATTACTTGCCTTTTAATAGCTTTAAAACTTAAAGAATAGTTATGTAACTCCCCATGTGAACATCTTTAATCATTTAGCAGTTCCTTTCCCCCTGACACAATGGTTGGAAATAAAGTCTCCTGCTGGGTTCTTGCATGTCTTGAAGACAAATGACAAGCACTCCCTGTCAGCTACAGCAGTGACTTTATTAACCTGACAGAACACCATCCTATTTAATCCCTACGTTTATATAGGTGGTGAGAATAATGTTCAGGACTTTGTGATAATGATCATGGCAGTGAGAATGGAGTGACCACAGTGATTTCTACTTGTTCAGTTTCAGGCTATGGCTCGCATTCTGATAGAGAAACAGGATATATATATGTGCATATATATTCTCCACCTCCTCTAAGTTAACACTGGATGCCCAGTCACTTTATAAATGAAAACAAGCACCCGTAATTGTCCCCTCATTGTCTCCGTGCTGAAAGCTTACTGATAGGGCCTTTGGTTTCGTTGGCTTCAGTCATAGAAAGGGCTGTCTTTGATTGTGTAGGGCCTGGCATAAGGAAAAGTTATATCAATCTTGGAATAATCAGCTCAGTGGAAGTTTGTTATGATGGAAATGATTTGTGTCACCATGCTGAGTAAATACAGTAGCCACATGTAGCTCTGGAGCACCTGAAATATGGTCAGAAGCTGGATTTTTGTTAGAAGCTGAATTTTTAAGCTTATATAGTTTTAATTGTAATTTAGTCACATGTAGTCAGTGGCTACCCTTGTGAATAGTATAGCTTTTGGTCATCCTAAGTTTTGAGGTTCTAAGGACAACTCTATTCACATCACTTCTGCATACTAATTGTGTGGATTTTCCACACCAAGGAAATCTCTATTTTGAGACATCAACTGAGTATTCTGCAACTTAACTTAATTCTACCAGTAACTACCTAAAGTAAGTTTACATGCCACATTCTAAGAGCTTAGGAGACAATACTGCCCCTTACCTCAGACACCATTTGCAAGTCGTTTGTTCCCAGGTTACCCTCAGTCTGATTTGACTATAAATTAGGGCTTCCACAATCCTTACTTTGGTTCAGTAATTTGTTTTAATAGCTCACAAAAAGCAGTCAAGCACTTCATTTACTATTAGTAGTTTACTGCCAGTTATGAAGGCTATCATAAAGGATATAAATACAGAAACACAGGGCAAGATCCAAGGGTCATGAGTGCAGCTGGAGATTGTGACAGTGTACTACTACTCTTGGCATGTGGTTGTATTCACCAGCCTGGAAGCTTTCTAGAAACCAATTATGTAGACACAGTAAATCAAATTATTGTACATTGATATTAACTCTGCCTTCAGGTAAAGGCATAGCTTTAGGTGTGTAGGGTTGAAAGTCCAGCTATCAATCTCCTGGTTGGTTCCTTTGGTTAACCCACCATCCTGAAGCTAGCCAGGGGCATATCAGGATATACCTCATTCACTATCTTGTTAGCATACTCAGGTGTCTTCTCACCTTTGTCACTAAGAAGTTCCTAAGGCTCTAAACTCCATGCCAGAAACTAAAAAAGAAAGAGAATATTTATTTCACAACATCACTGGAAGATTCAGACATCTAAAAAGTACAAAACAGTTGGAGCCATGGCTCAGTGGGTAAAATGTGTGCTGTATAAGCATGAGCACCTGAGTTTGGAACCTCAGAATGCAAGTAATAGCTGGGTGTGATGCACATGCCTCTAATCCCAGCACTGGGGACACAGAGACAGGAGGATCCTTAGGGCTTATTAGCTAGCTAATCTCATAAAATCATCAACACCCTATCCCTGCTAAAGTACTTTTTCCATTATGATTGTCATGTAAGTATTTCCAGGTAACCATGCCGTAGAGTACAATCACTGAAAGCCTGATCTAATACTTTGTTTTAAAATTGTATAAGATGCAATACATTACAAAAGCTATGCTACTATATTGAAAGTATATGTTCACTACTATTCTTGAGTTATAACACGTATGAATTGTAATTTACAATCATGTTATCTCTGTTAAGTTAATCATTATGAGTTTTAGTCATATCATTTCTTTAGAAAAGGTACCATTTCTGATTTGTTCATCCCCCTACCTATACACCTTAGCTTTTCTTGAAATTTACATGGAAGATGAGTACTTGAATGATTTAAATTTTATATTTGATTCTAGGTCCAGCAATTTAAGCAGGATCCACGCCCAACAACATGTCTTCACTCAGTTTTCAATGTGCATACCGGAGATGAGTTGCTCTCCTATGAGGAATATGGTCATCTTCAGGTACAAAGAGACTACATATTTACTTCTTATCCATTTATGTGTTATGTGATGGCATATTTGAGGCTGCTTACTTTTTCAAGTAACTTTTATGAAGTGTTATATAAAATGAACCTTGAACTGCAGAAGAAAGTGAAATGGTAGCCATCAGGCCTGAAGTAATTTTTGTGATTGAATATTAAACCTAAGTGAGCTCTTGGGGAAAGTGCATGGATTATATTATTTCAGTTTAGAAGATTCAAACTGCAGCTGGGGAGATAATTCAATTGGAAAATGCTTGCCTTGGCAGCATGAGGACCTGAGTTTGATCCTTAGTGCTCATGTAAAAATGTCATGCATGGTAGTACACACTTGCAGCCCCAGCACTAGGGAGGTGGAGATAGGTGAATCCCTGGAGCTCACTGGCCACCCAGGCTAGCCTAATTGGTGTGTACTTGTCTCAAACATAAATTTAAAGAAAAATGGGCTGGAGGCATAGCTTAGTGGTTGAGGCATTTGCCTGCAAAGCCAAAGGACCAAGATTAATTTCCCACAGGACCCACATCAGCCAGATGCAAAAGGTGGCACATGTATCTGAAGTTATTTGCAGCAGCTGAAGGCCCTGGTGCACCCATTCTCTCACTTTCTATCTCTGTCTCTCTCTCAAATAAATAAAATAAATTGAAAAAAATTTAAAAGTTGAAGGTAATCTTAATTTTATCATAATTCCCTCTCATCTCTTTGTCCCCCTCTGTCACCCCTCCACTGATTCTTCTCTTCTTTCTAACTAGCCTGTCTTCTATTTTGATGTCACTTTTTGCCCTCCTCCATCATCCATGACAACATGTGGATGGGCCCAATATTATGCAGGTTTTATACAGATAATGAGGTCATGTATGCAACTACAACTTTGTTGGATGGTATTCTTAAAAAAAAAAACATACCATTTTAATGCCACAAGGCATTTCTAATATCTATACATTTTGTCTTATATTAAAATTTATATTATGATAAAAATATATGATAGAACTTTGTGTTTTGATTTTATGTTTTCCTCCTCCTCTCCTGTTGTTAGCTGGACATCCTGTAGCCTTATTTATAGGATACAATAATTACATATGCTATTTATCGTCAATGGATTTCCTTTTTGTTCACCATTGTGTTCTAATATTTTGAGATACAGTGCTTATTATTCATACATTGTTTACTAAAATTAAGAGCTTCTTTTTATAGTCTCCTCCCAATCAATTTTAACTCTTTCTTTAGTGTGTTGATTTTAGGTACACACAACAAAATGCACATTTCTTTGCAACAGATTCTCTTGTACTTACTTGTAAACAGTTCCTTGGAGAGTTAGTTATTTGAATATCTAGCTTCTTAATTTTAAACTGATAATTATGACACAGTTTGATTTTCATGTGCCCTTTGCTTTGGCAAATATGATTACTAATTGGAAAAGGTTTTATAGAAGCTAAAAGCTCATTTAATTTTTAAATGATGATACAGTTATATTTATTTATCAGAAAAGTTCACTGTAGCGTATTAATTCAAAATGGCAATGATGCAACACTAATTTGCCCTTTTCTTTCAATAAACCTTTAGAGTACTATATTTACTAAGAGGCTTCAAAAAGTCTGGAAGTGCTTACATAAAAAAATAATAAAGTAGTCCTCTATGGAAAGTGGGACAACAGGTTATTTTTTATTTTTGTTCCCCATTAGGCTTCAAGTTCTTTGTTTAGTATGCACTATATGTGTAACTAAAAATTGGCTTTTATTTTTAATTGACCTGGTCATCCTACATGTTTATGATGTACTGTATGACTTTTAAGTACATGAATAAAGATCAGATCAAATAATTGGCATGTCTGTCATCTCAAACATTTTTAATTTCATAATGTTGCAAACATTAAAACTCTTTCCTACTAGCTGGTTTTAAATATTCATTGTAAGCCATAGCCTACTGAGCAAAGAACATTTGAAGCTGTTCCTCCTATTCAAAGATCCTCAGGTTTCAGTTAACTCTACCTCCGTTTCCAACCTTTACCAAGCCTCTGGTAACCCCTACTATATTCTCTACTTTTTTGAGATCACCCTGCTATATATTAGAATAAATAATAGTTCCTTGACTTATTTCATTGCACATAATGAACTCTATTGCATTTATGTTGCTATAGATAAGAGAATTTCATTCCTTTTCATAGTTGAATAATATTGTATTGTGTGCTATACTACTTTTTCTTTGCTCCATTCATCAAGTAAGATTAGCTCCATATCTTGGCTCTTTTTAAAAAAAAAAATTGATGTTTTTGCAAGGAGAGAGAGAGAGAAGAGAAGAGAGGCAGACATAAAGAGAATGGGCATGCCAGGGCCTCTAGCCACTGCAAACGAACTCCAGATGCATGTGCCCCTTATGCATCTGGTTTACATGGGTCCTGGAGAATCGAACCAGGATCCTTTGCTTCACAGGCAAACTCCTTAACTGATAAGCCATTTCTCTAGCCCCATATCTTGGCTCTTTTCAATAGTGCTATAATAAACATGTGAGTACTGATGTCACTTTGATGAACTGATTTCAGTTTCTTTGGGATATACACAGAAGCAGGATTGCATTTCTAGGTTTGTTTATTTATTTATTTATTTACTTATTTATTTATTTTATTTTTATTTATTTTTGTTGTTGTTTTGTTTTTCGAGGTAGGGTCTCTCTGTAGCCCAAGCTGACCTGGAATTCACTATGTATTCTCAGGGTGGCCTCGAACTCACAGCGATCCTCCTGCCTCTGCCTCCTGAGTGCTGGGATTAAAGGCGTGCGCCACCACACCCAGCTTATTTATTTATTTTGAGGTAGAGTCTCACTCTACTTCAAGTTGACCTGCAACTCACTCTGTAGTCTCAGGCTGGCCTTGAATTCACAGCAGTCCTCCTACCTCCGCCTCCCAAGTGCTGGAATAAAAGGCATGTACCGCCATGTCCAGATCTATCTTTAGTTTTCTGGAAAAACCTCCACACTATTCTCTATAATGGCTGTACTAGTTTACATTGCACAGTATATGCAAGTTCCCCTCTATTGACATCCTTGCCAGCATTTATCTTTTGTCTTTCTGATAATAACCATTTTAACATCTCTAAATGAGATGATACCTGTGGTGGTTTGATTCAGGTGTCCCCCATAAACTTAAGTGTTCCAAATGCTAGGTTCCCAGCTGATGGAGATTTGGGTATTAATGTATCTTGGAGGCAGTGTATTGTTGGGGGTGGGCTTATGGGTATTATATCCAGTTTCCCCTTGCCAGTGTTTGGCACACCCTCCTGTTGTGGTTGTCCACCTGATGTTGGTGAGGGGGTGATGTCCACCTTCTGCTCATACCATTGTTTTCCCCTGCCACCATGGAGCTTCCCCTTGAGTCTGTAAGCCAAACTAAACCCATTAGAGCAATATTATAATATTATTATGTTGTCTGTTAGTAATTTTAATTTTTTTGTCTTTTGAATCTTTGATGTATTTGGAGTTAACTTTGTATATCATGAATGAGTGTTCATTTTCCCAGGGCCATTTTTGAAGAGACTTACCTTTTCAATCTATATGACTGTTGTTTTTATTAAAAAAATCAGTTGACTGTTAATATATTGGTTTGTTTCTAGGTCCTCTTTTTCTAGTCCATTGGTCTGTGTGTCTGTTTTTAATCAATGCCATAAGCTTATTGTTTTTATTTGTTTTTTTTTGTTTGTTTTGCTTTTATTTTAACAAACAAGGTCTCACTGTGGTGTTGAGACTGGTGGCAAACTCCTAGGCTCAAGGGTCCTCCTGCTTTACCTCTCATGTAGCTGGTACTCAGCTTTAGTGCCTATAGTTTTGTGCCCCCAAATGTAAGTGCAATGACTGACATATAATTTTTTTCAAATAATTTTCCAGTTATTTTGAGAATTATCTCGAAAGTCAGAGCAGAGAGAGTTCTCTGCTTCTTGTTCTTGTAACTTCTGTCCATGGTAGTAAAATTTCTTTGAAATTATTTCTGACTGACTATATCAGTGCTAGAAGAAAGTTTTTAGATGAGCTTCCCAACAGGGTCAAACTCTTCTCTGGCATGTTCTGAGGAAGGCCTTTTAAAACTTCATGCTGGTCTAAAGGACATGAAACCTGAATTCTCTGTCTACCTGGTTAGCCCACTTGTACACTGACAAGTGCTAAGGAATGAGGAGCCCTCCAGAATAAGCCTGATTCTTAAGACAGCCTGCGGAAGTCTGAGGCCTGGTGGCACATGACTAGTTTGGCTATGATTGTAAAGAGCAGCAGTAGTTTTCTACCCCAACATTGCATTGTTAGTCACTCAGTAAGCGGAGTAGAGGATGACAGAAGTGACCAAAAGTGTTAGAGGATAATAATCTTCTACCTGAAAATTGTACAAGCACAGAATTATGCCTTTCTTTTATTTTCAACTCAGAATTGTAATTTCCTGATATAAGTAACTTTAAGTACCTTTTTTTTTTTTTTTTTTTTTCGAGGTAGGGTCTCACTCTAGCCCAGGCTGTCCTAGAATTCACTATGTAGTCTCAGGGTGGTCTGGAGCTCATGGCAATCCTCCTACCTACCTCTGCCTCCCAAGTCCTGCAACTAAAGGTATATGTCACTACATCTGGCATAAGTAACATTTTTTGCTTAAATGTTTTTATTTAATAATATTATTTGAGATCTATTTCATGTTTTGCCTACTCAAAGCCTATGATTCAGTATTTTGAGTATACTCAGAGTTTTACAATCATTATATTACACTCAATTTTAAAACACTTCCATCACCAAAAAGCAAACCCTAATATATGAGCAGCCACCCTTCCTGCTTTTTAAAAAAATATTTTTATTTACTTATTTGAGAGAAAGAGAGAGAATGGGCACACCAAAGCCTCCTACCACTGGAAATGAACTCCAGATGCATGTACCAATTTGTGCATCTGGCTCTACTTGGGTACTAGGCAATCAAACCCAGGTCATTTGGCTTTGCAGGCAAGTGCCTTAACCTCTGAGCCATCTGTCCAGCCCCCTGTTTACTTTATGTCTCTGAATTTGTTTATATTTGACCTTTCATTTGAATGCAATCATATGATCTTGGTTGTTGAAGAACCTTTTGTGATTGGTTTCTTTCATTCAAGGTGTGGAATTAGAGTTCTCCAGGGAGACAAAGCCAATAGGAAATGGGTGGATGAGTGGACATATAGATATTTGAGATCAGGTAGGATCAAGTATGTTTAGAGTGGTATGGTCATAGAGTATTTGAGAAAGGTTTCATTAGGGAAAATGACTTGTGTAATTTTGGGGGGATTTTTTGATATGAAGTCTCATTATGTAGCTCAGGGTAGTTGCAACTCACTTTAGCCTAGCTGGCATTGAGCTTATAACAATCCTCTTGTCTCATTGTGCTGAGTATATAGGCATGAGCCATCATGATATAAGTCATGGAATCTAAAAACTGAAGGACCTGGAGTTCTGTATTAAGAACAAGTGTCCTGTCTCTGGAGAGAGAACAAGAATTTGTCCTTCTTCCACCTTTTTGTTCCACACTCAGAACTATAGTTTTACTTGGAGTCTATTTATCTAGTCAAGTTGACACTGACAATTAACCAACACTCATAATTGTCCATGCTGGTTATCTTTCCTGCTTCTTTATATGAACTATTATTGTTAAGATAGAAATCATTATTTTTGTTTAGATCATCTAAAACCTATTTTAATAGATTCATAAATAATCTTATGAGTTCATAGAATTTTTTCATAAATGCATTTTAAATTGTCATCACACTGTTTATTAAAATCAACATTTTCCCTTAGTTGTGTCCATAAATCCTATATTATCTGAAAAAAAGACTGTTTGCAAGATGTGCTCCCTATCATTTAAAGTATACCAGCATAGTTGTAATGTCATGCCTCCCTAATAACTTATCATTTGAACATATTTTAGATAGATGTCCTTATGTGGCTTCCTATGTGGCAGAACTGATCTAAAGTAGAAGTCTATTACACTCAGAATTTACAAATAAACCTTAGGAAACAAATGTTATAGAAATAGTGCTAACATTTTTATATGTAGTCATGTCTCTAATCAAATGTTAACTGAGCACAGTGAATTTGGGGATTTAAGAATTTTATGTACAGACTGGGATTTTATTATGGATTAAGTTCACAGGTCCTCTATATAATAGAGAAGGAAATTTTTTGTTTGTTTTTTGAAGCAGAGTTTCATTGTAGCCCAGGCTGACCTGGAACTCACAGACATTCTCCTACTTTGGGATTAAAGGAGTATGCCCCCACACCCAGCCAAAAATATTTTTATGTGACACTATTAGAGCAAATGAGAGCATTTATATATAATTTTATAGCATAATGTTTTTCTTCTTTCCTTTAACCCTTTAATGTTGCTGTTTGTTTTCAGATAAATGCAGTGTCACTCTTTCTCCTTTACCTGGTGGAAATGATTTCCTCAGGACTTCAGATTATCTATAACACTGATGAGGTATGATTTTCCCTAGATATCTACTAGTGAGCTTAATCTAGCTAGAGGCTATCCACCTTTAAAGACTTAACTTTAGTTTTATAAAAATGGATTATTCTTAAATTAATATAATAAGGTACTGCAATTTAGATATTATATCCAAAAGTCTATATTTTCTGTGAGTGCATTTTTGTTATTTTTTACTTAGCATATCAAATAATAGGCTTCAATATGACGTTATAAATATATATTGTATTTCACTCATATCTGTCACCATTCTTTGTCCTCCTTTGCCCTTCCCCTGCTCCTTCTAACCTCCTTAGTCTTCTTCCCAAGTAGCCTCTCATCTGCTTTTATGTCATGAGTGTATATACATACATATATGTATAAGTGTAGTGAAATCTAGATTCTGCATAAGAGAAAATGTGTTGTTTGTTTTACTTCCTATTATGCTCTCTTGTTCCTTCTCTTCTCTCTCTTTAGACTCCTTTCTCATCACTTGTACTCTCATTTATATTTATGTATTTATACGCACTATAAATTAAGCTTCTCTAAATGAGAGAAACTGTGACATTTTTCTGAGTCTGCCTTGTTCTATTTGACATGATGACCTCCATTTCCACCCATTTCCCTGCAGATGAGATATGTAACTTAAAAATGAGCACAATATATACAGTTGGTAAAATCTGAAGGAGTGTTCTATCTGAGATAATATGAAATTAAAGAGTATAACTTTTCAGCAATATTTAGTACCAAATGAAAATTAAATAGTATTTATGGACTTTTATTCATTGATTATATATTTTTCACCTCAGGATTGTTTTTTATTATTCATTTAAAAGGAAAAAAATCCCCTTGTCATATTTGTAGGATCACAGTATGGTTCTTCACATTTTTAAGAAGGTAGATATCATCTTCTCATTCTTAATGTGGAAACTATAAAAAATTTATATCTCAAAGTTGAGAATCATTCCTTCTACAAGCATTAATTCTTAAACAAACACATAGGCACACATGCTGACATATTTTTAGATATGCTACAGAGGGTGCAAAAAAGCTCTGATTATTTGAGATGATGTATATATTGAGAACTCTGTCAAAGATATATATGTATATATATATTTATGCCTGTTCCTATTCCTCTCCTGTACTCTATGTAAGTATGAAAATTACATCATATAATAAACAGAAACCCTCATTGGTTGGTGCTGAGAGTGTTTTAGAACATATACAAGTAGAACATGTACAAGTCTTTTTAGAAGTAAAAGTAATAATTCCAAATGATCTTTTCTCATAGTTCATTCATGAAATAATTTCTTATTTTATATCCAAATAATTTATAGTTTTTATAATATTGTAAAATATGGTATATTAGTTACTTTCTCATTGCTGTGAGCAAATATCTGACCAGAGCAACTTAAGGAAAGAAAGGGTTTATTTTGGCTTACATTTTGAGGAGGCATAGTTCATTATGGTGGGGAAGACATATCAAGCTAGCTTATCACATTGCAGCCAGATTGTGAGCAGATAAAGGGGGAAAAAAAGGGGTGGTCAGGACATAAAACCTCAAGGCCCACTTCCATTTACCCACCCCAGCAAGGCCTCACCTCCTAAAGGTTGTGGAAACAACCTTCCTAAACATTGTCACCATCTGAGGACCAAGTGTTCAAATACAGAAACATATAAAGAACATTTTTAAACATTTTTACATTCAAACCACATTCTGCTCCTGGCTCCCCATAGGCTCTATGGCCATTTAATAATGCAAAATGCATTCACTCAACATTAAAATTCCATATACTTGTGAATAGTTCTAACACTGTTCAGAAGTCCACTGTCTATTCTGAGACTCAAGGGAGTTTCGTAATTACCAAAATTTTTTTACATATTTCCAATACATAATGGCATAGAATAAGGATTGCCATTCTGAAAGAGAGGCATGGGAGCATAGCAAGGAAAAATCACACAAAAGTAAGATCAAAGTCTTGTAGGGCAAACACCAAATCCTACAGCTCCATGTCCCGTGTCTGGGACTTGTAATGAAATTATCTGGGCTCTACAGGGCTTGGGTAGCTCCATCCTTCCAGCTGTGCTGCATTTAGTACACAAAAATTATTTTGTAGGCTATTTCCACTCTGCCTACAGCTTTTCTTGATGGATGTCCTGTGGTCCTGGTGTCTTCAATATCCTTGTATTCTCCATTGCAACTTCTTTGGCTTCATCTTTACAGCTCCACCCAATAGCTTCGCAGGGCCTCCTTTTAGGGAATCTGACGCTGTCACAGATTGCCTGGCCTCCACAGCTCTGTATAACCTGGTGAAATACTCCATAACTCCAGTCTTGCATGTTCCATGCCTATAAAATCAGTATCATATGGAAGACACTGTCAAGTTCTACTCTACTCTCAGGGTGAAGCCTGTCTGTGTGCACCCTGCTTTTACCATCTTCTCTTACCTTGCATGCTGACCTTGTCAAAACATGTTCAGAGGCAGCTGTGCAGGAAACCACTTTGGTGGTATTTTCCTTTTAATCCTTTTCCTTTCCAAAGTATATATATTCTCAGTGAATGGGTTCTTGCTCTCAGGGCTATTGGCCCTGTGCAGATCAGTAGAATATTCTTAATGGTGTTGATTTGTTTAGTAATTACAGCTGTTTTTTTCCAAATGTAGTCTCCTTGTCCAGAACTTTAAACTTGCTCACATTTCTTTCTTTACTAAGCCTCACATTTTAAATATATTTTTGTACTTCTTGTTGCTCTCTCACACTGTAGATCTCAATAAAAGCCATCAACAGAAGCCATGCCACAGCTGGAATGCTATTCTGCCTTAAAATTTCCATGGCCAAACAAATTTCTGTTACCTTTAAATTCATTGTTGCTCGGTTTCTCAGGACACAGTCAAAATACAGGTAGTTCCTTTGCCAGAATATCCCATGAACTGCCTCTAGCCCAGTTCCCAATACAGTCTTTGTTCTCATTGGAAACTGCATGAGCCTGGTCTCCACCCACAGTCCACATTTCTCAGGCTTTTGTTCTTCCAAACTCCCACACTAATGGCTCCTTTATGTCTGAGTATAGTATTGAAGAGCTTCTTTAGTCCAGAGTTACAAACCCTTCCACATTCCTGCTGTAAACCATTTCCAAACACTTATGAAGTATATAATCAGGTTTATTATAGCAACAGCCCCCAAATTATGTAGAAGTTACTTTCTCATTGCTGTGAACAAAGACCCGATCAAAGCAACCTAAGGAAGTAAAGGATTTATTTTGGCTTACTATTAAGCAGAATCTAGTCCCTTATGGCAGAGAAGGCATGGCAGGGCAGCTCCTCACATTGCAGCCAGAATCAGGAAGCAAAAAATGAAGAGGAAGTGGAGCATGGCTACAAAACCTCAATTCCCACCCCCAGTGACCCACTTCCCTCATGAAGGCTCCACTTCCTAAAGGTTCTCTAGTCTTCCCAAACATCACCTCTAGCTGGGAATTAAGTGTTCCAACACAAGAGCCTGTGGGGGTCACTTTTATATACAAATCCAAAAAGTGGGATTCACATATTAGGGTTAAAGATGAGCTAAGAAACTCCTAGGTCAGACCATTCCTAAAATTGTACCCTAAAATATAAAGCAAATTTTTAAAAAGTGTGAACAAGGAAAGGAAAATTTATCAGATAAGTTAATTTAGCTTGCCATTTCTTTTTACTCACAGAGGCTACAAGGAACTGGGAGAAATAATCTTAAGTCACAGTAGAACACAGTGTGATAGCTACTAGCTAATTATGTTAAGTGACAACTAATAATGTTTGCAAATAGATTTACATTAATGTTATTTCAGGCAAAATAGTAGTAGTGAAATTGCCTTAGTGGTAGCAATTTTTGGGTTTGGTATTTCATTTTTATAGTCATGTGTTGCTGTCCCACCATCTGCTTTAATTCATTTTAAATCTTCATTTGTCAACTGCTGCTAATTATAATTCTGATTGTGATGATTAATCTATATTATCTTAAGTGGATCTAGAATCACCTTGGAGACAAATCTCTGGGCATATCTGGGAGGGAGTCTATTGGTTAGGTTAATTGAAATGGGAATATCCACTGTAAATGTGAATGGCACCTTTCTAAGGATTGGGATCACAGAGTGAATAAAAGGGAGAATGTGTATTGAATCCAGCATTCATCTCTCAGATACTATCTGACCACTTACCTCAAGTTCCTGCCACCATGACTTCCTAACATATGCCCTCCAACTATGAGCCAAAATAAACCCTTACTTTCTTTAGTTGCTTTTTTCAGATATTTTGTCACAGTGTAAGAAAAATAACTCATATAGAAATTTGGCACCAAGCAGTGAGGCTGTTGATACAGCAGATGTAATCATATCATTCATTGGCCATTAGACTGGTTCACATGAGCTATGTTTGGAAATGTGTTCTAGAAAATCCTAGGATACCATAAGCAGAACTTAAGAGGATGTTTTGGTGGGAGTTTGTGAGACCAGTATGCCAGGAAAAAATGCAATTGGAGGTTGAGCTCATGAGGTTTATAGAAAGGAGCAAAGACTTAGAAACTGGGCTACTGGCAATCCTTATGATATGCTGGCACCGACTCTGGATTCATTCTGTTTGTTCTATTTCAAGCTGTTTGAGAAACCTCCAGTGATTTCCATGGAAGCTTCACCAGTTTACACTCCCACCAACAGTGAAGAAGGGTTCCCCTTCTCCTACATCCTCACCAGCATATGTCATTTATTTTCTTTTTCTAAAATATATTGTATTTATTTATTTGAGAGAAAGAGGCAGAGAGAAAGAGAGACAGAGAGAGAGAGACAGAGAGAGAATGGGCACGCCAGGGCATCCAGCCACTGCAAATGAACTCCAGATGCATGTGCCCCTTGTGCATCTGGCTTACGTGGGTCTTAGAGAGTCGAACCAGGCTCCTTTGGCTTTGCAGGCAAACACCTTAACTGCTAAGCCATCTCTCCAGCTCTGTCATTGGTTTTCTTAGTGATAGCCATTCTGACTGGAGTGAGATAGTTTATTTTTTTTTATAGATAGAGTGAGAGACAGAGAGAGAGAGAGAGAGAGAGAGAGAGAGAGAGAGAGAGAGAAAGAATTGCGTGCCAGGGCCTCATCAGTGCAATTGAACTCCAGACGCTTATGCCACCTACTGGGCACATGCGATCTTGCACTTGCCTCACCTTTTGTGCATCTGGCTTACATGGGATCTGGAGAGAGATCAAACATGGGTCCTTATGCTTTGCAGGCAAGTTCTCCAGCCCTAGAGTGAGATAGTTTTAATTTGCATTTCCCTGTTGTCTAAGGATGTGGAACACTTAAATATATTTATTAGCCATTCATATTTCTTCTTTTGAGAACTTTTAGTTTCAGAGCCCATTTTTTAAAGATTTATTTATTTATTTATTTATTTGGGGCAAGAGAGGGAGAGAGAGAAAGAGAGAAAGAATGGGCACACCAGGGTGTCAAGCCACTGCAAACAAACTCCAGTCACATGCACCACCATGTGCATCTGGCTTACGTAGGACCTGGAGAATTGGGTCCTTAGGCTTTTCAGGCATGTACCTTATCTGCTAAGCCATCTCTTCAACCCTTATAGCCCATTTTAAATTTATTTTTAATTTTAATTTTTTTTCTGAGGTAGGGTCTCACTCTAGCCCCAGCTGACCTGGAATTCACTATGTCATCTCAGAGTGGCCTCGAAGTCACAGTGATCCTCCTACCTCTGCCTTCCAAGTGCTGAGATTAAAGGTGTGCGCCACCACGCCCGGCTAGGGGTTGTTTGTTTTTGTGATGCTTAATTATTTGAGTTTTTCATATAGTTTGGATATTAATCCTCTGTCAGATATATATGTAGCAAAGATTTTCTCTCATTCTGTATGCTACCTCTTCACTTGATGTCAGTTATATTTCTGTTCAAAAGCTTTTTAATTCATAAGATCCCAGCTGTCGATTGTTGGTTTTATTTCCTGAACCACTGGAGTCTTATTCAGAAATCCTTACCTATGCCTGTATCTCATTACTTTTTAGTCTAGCAGTTTCCTCTCTGTCTATCCTAGCTCCAGTGGTCTGGGTTTTTACATAGCCAAGTTTCCTTTAGGGTCCATAGGCAAATTAGAAGGCTATAGGCAAAACTAGGAGACCCCACCAATAAGCTAAGTTAAAAATTTTTTTCTTTACTATATGTTGCTCCATTCTTAGGTTAGAAAAGTTGTGGGATCAGTGTGTGTTACAGAAAACTAGAAATAATTCACATTCTTTTTTATCTATGAAGTTTCAATAACCAAATTGTTTTTCTTTCACTGAAATAAGTGATCTGTTCCTTGCCCCAGCAGCAAATATCCCTCCATAAGAGAGAATATAAGAACTGAGCATTCAAGTGCCCTAGCTATTCAGCATTTGTGAGAAAATTTAGGTAGACTTCTTTCTGATGAACTCTAGATTAATGTATTTGTTGACTCAGCTAAAAGATTTTTTAAGCCTCTAGGAAACATGGAAGAACTATTTTGAAACACTGTGGTTTTCTAATCTAATTTCTAATCTTTCCATTTGGTTTCTTTCTGTGATGTCTCAAAAGTTCTGGCCTGGTGATGGATCCTTACCTTTGTTTCCTGTTATTATTGTTTCTTTCTTAAAAAATCTATGTATATATGTATATATGTGTATATATGTGTGTGTGTGTGTGTGTGTGTGTGTGTTTATGTATATATGTGTGTGGTATTAATTGTGTGTAGCAGACAGCTTCAGGTTTACTGAGATGAACTTCCAGATCAGGCACAGTTATGGAGGAAGGGATTTATTACAGCTTACAGATCCAGGGGAAGTTCCATAATGGCAGAAGAAGCTGGCCTGCCTTCACAGGTCCAAGCAGAGAGCAAAAGCCATAAACCAAAAGCCACACAGCACAGCACACCTCAGCAACTCCAGCTAGGCACACTTTGCATATCTTTAGATTGAAATCCTAAACCCATCACCACACCTTAAGATCCACCCAGTGACACTGCCTCCAGCAAGGTGGCTGTAAACTATAAACTAATAAAACATTGAATATATTGGGGGACATCTACTCAAACTACCACATTGTGTATATAAGGGAGAGGTATTGATGCAGGATTTTGGAGTTCAGGAGGAGTCCCTCAAATTGATGAACCCAGTTTTTGGGTCCTATCCTATTTTTAACAAAGAATTGATATAATGAACTAAAGAAGGACAAATTATGAATTATTAAGTTTATTTAGGAAGGAATCACAAATTGTGGGGTTTATTTAAGGGAAAATGATATCTAGGAAGAAGGCTCGAGCAGAGTCATGAGCACGTGGAAAGTAGGAAACAGGCACTCATTTAGAAAACACAGCATACTTCAGGAGATTCATGTAAGAGAAATGGCTGGTACATAGCCATAAACATGTGGAAGATAAGACCTATGTAGAGAGATTTAAAAGAATCTCATATGGAAGGCAAAGCATCTATATCAAGCTTTCCCAAGGAAGAAAGGTAAAAGTAGTGATGGTTTGAGAATAGGATAGAGTGCCAGGCAGTGAGAAAGGAGTATTAAAGAGAGTTATATCCACGATTACCCCACATTTAGAGAAATTACTCAGGTAACAGGTCCAGGGTTAGAGAAAGCACCCATGTCGTAGGTCTAGAGTGTAAGGGAAATACACATATGTGGTAGATTCAGACACCAGAGGAAAATCAGACATGTAATTAAAGTGAGAAGTTACCCCAAAATACTAAGCAGAGGCAGACAGA
Organism: Orientallactaga sibirica; assembly: GCA_036365145.1. Classification (NCBI taxonomy): domain Eukaryota; kingdom Metazoa; phylum Chordata; class Mammalia; order Rodentia; family Dipodidae; genus Orientallactaga; species Orientallactaga sibirica. The sequence continues at coordinate 727,869 of JAEOAD010000030.1, forward strand.
AAATTACCTAGCAGGAAACAGTGCTTTGCTTCCCCTCTCCCACCACATGGGTAGGGGGCTGGAGCCAGACTCGTATGTGTCCAAGCAGCACAGGACAAAGAGGAACATAGAGAAAGAAGACCAGGAACAACCTTTATAGTTGATTGAAAATATATTCTTTTGTCATATTCGTGTATGTAAAGGGGTAGACTTGGTTGCTTTATAGACTCAAAGAGGGCAATCTCCTGTCTGGCCACCTGGGTAGTGAAGGCTACCTAGACTGTGGGCATCAGGAAGGCACTGCAGCTGTTGTAGATGAGTCTTGATCAGAGTTCCATTCATGCCAGGGTGAGGTGGCATGGGTTCTCTCTGGGCTTCAGTTTCTAACTGAAATTTCTTAAAAGAAGCTAGCTTCCTCCTATTTTTCCTTCGGTATGTGAAAATGATCTTATACTGAGATATAGATGTCCGTGTTCAGTATGGCATGTACCAGGCATGGAAAACAAATTGAAAACCATATTTCTGAAATCTTTAGGTGTAGGCTGTGGCTCTTGACCCATTGGCTGGAGCCCACATTCATCCATGAATTTTGTGTTTATAACCAAAAAGACAGAAAGGAAAATTAGATTTCAGCAGAATGAATAAAGTAAGACTCCTGTTGATCCAAAATTGGACTATCACTTTAAAACAAAAAAGGAAAATAACTCTTATATTTTACTCTTCAAAGCTTTTGACGTCTTTTTAAAAATACTGTTATTTAGTTGAGAGAGAGAGAGAGAGAGTGTGTGTGTGTGTACATGTGCACCAGTGCCTCTTGGTGCTGCAAATAAACTCTAAGACACCTGCACCTCTTTGTGCATCTGGCTTTAGATGGGTACTGGGGAATTAAACTCCAGGCCAGCAGGCTTTGCAAGAAGGCATCTTTAGCTGGGCGTGGTGGCGCATGCCTTTAATCCCAGCACTCGGGAGGCAGAGGTAGGAGGATTGCTGTGATTTCGAGGCCACCCTGAGACTACATAGTTAATTCCAGGTCAGCCTGGACCAGAGTGAAACCCTACCTCAAAAAAAAAAACAACAACAAAAAAAAAAAAAAAAAAAAAAAAAGAAGGCATCTTTAACCTCTGAGCCATTTCCCCAACCACTATTTTAGTTTTCTTTTAAAATATTTCACACTTGCATTTTAGTTTCTAGATAATTTCAAGCATGCAAACATGGTTTTATGTTTTCCTTAATTCTGAAGGTGCACAGTCCTCATAAACAGTAATAGGTACATTATAAAAAATTATAGTGTAACATTGAAAAGATGTAAATTTTACTTATGTTTTATATTAGCTATGTTCTCAACAAAAGGAAGCTTTTTTATTTTTTTAACTTTTTATTTTATTTTTATTTTTAGAGAGAGAGGACAGAGGGAAATAGAGAGAATTGGTGCACCAGGGCCTCAGCCACTGCTATCGAACTCCAGACGCTTGTGCCACTTAGTGGGCATGTGTGACTTTGCTCCTGCCTTACCTTTGTGTGTCTGGCTTATATGGGATCTGGAGAGTCAAACCTGGGTCCTTAGGCTTTGTAAGCAAGCGCCTTAACCTCTAAGCCGTCTTTCCGTCCCCCAAAAGGAAGCTTTATTTTAAATGTATTTTTCTCTTTCCTTTCCTTTCCTTTCCTTTCCTTTCCTTTCCTTTCCTTTCCTTTCCTTTCCTTTTCTGTTCTTCTCTTTCTTTGTTTCTTTGATTGTTTCTTTCTTTTTGGGTAATTTTTTTTTGTTTTGTTTTTTGAGAGAGGGTTTCACTGTAGCCCAGGCTGACCTAGAATTCACTATGTGGTCTCAGGCTGGCCCCAAACTCACGACGATCTTCCTACTTCTAGGAAGCTTTATTTTGAAAAACCAAGTACAACAAAGGACTCATAGTAATGTTATAATTATGGGAATTTCAGCATGTTAAAAATGCTCTGGGGACTGAGGATGTAGCTCAGTTGATACAGTGCTAACTTTGCTTGCCAGAGGCCCTACATTCTATCCTTGGCATCACATTAATCTAGACATCTCAATGTACATAAGGAAAAGTTCAGAGTTTGAAAGGGGGAGGGAAACAGAAATCTCTATAGCAAAGAATTAGGCTTTATTGAAGGTGAGTTGTAGAGGGACACTTCACATCTCAGCAGTTGGGACTTTACTGATGCCAGCGTGGCTTTTTTGCAGAGGGGCTTTGTCTCAAAAGGTTGGGTCTTGCTGGCAAAGAAGGGTGTTGGGTGAGTAGGCTACTTTGTTTCCGGATAGCGGGGCCCTGTTTTGTGATCTCTTGACAGACTCCTTGGTGCCCAGCAGCAATATGCTATATTCCTGAGAGCTTCAATAAACTCAATGTACACTATAATCCCAGCACTCAGAGATGGAGGCAGGAGTATGAGAAGTTCAAGATCATCTTTGGCTACATAGGGTGTTTAAGGCCAGTCTAGAGTACATGAAATCTTGCCAAAAAAATATTTGGGAGACAAATACATGTTTATTTCATATGGAGTATAATTGTTCTTGTTATTATATAAAGATCCCATTTTGCACGTATTTGTTCTTATTCTTTGTTTCTTTTCTTTTAGGTTTCATTTATCCAAAATCTTGTATTTTGTGTAGAAAGAGTTTACCGGGTGCCTGACTTTGGTGTCTGGGAAAGAGGAAGCAAATATAACAATGGCAGCACAGAGCTACATTCAAGGTAATTTGTTCATTTCTGAGGGTGTTTTTGTTGTTCAAATGTGTGGGACTTGAATAGGAAATGAAAATTTCAAAGCATTAGATTGAAATTGTGGTTTCTATGTTAATTGCAACACATTTTTTGGGCCTGTAATGTAAATGGAATTTACCTAAAATTAAAACACTCTTCTCAGCATGGTGAACAGATGCCAGAAAGGAGTAGGGCCTATTTTCTACCCTTCTGAGGCATCAAAACCTTGGGTTCAGGCTTCATCTTAATCCATAATATACAACCAAATTATATTATTTGAAATGTCAAGTACATTAAAAGTTCCAAACATAAGGGGTATGTGCATTGTATGTAAAATTCCCTTCCATGTTTCAGAGCTGGTTTTTAGTATAACCACATATTCTTACACTCTTCACTAAAACTTAATATTCTTCTGTTATCTTCTGTTATCAATATGCTGATCTACATAATTTAGTGTGTTTGAATAGGCAATAAGAGTGGAATAAGGTTAGTAATTTACAACTTTATTTTTCTTTCCTTCTTTCTCTTTCTTGTTTTTATCCTTGCCTTGCCTTTCCTCCCCTTTTCTTTCCCTTCCCTTTGTTCCTCTTCCCTTCCTTCCTATTCCTTCCCTCTCTTCTTTCCCTCCCTCTTTCCTTCCTTCTCTCTTCTTTCTTCTTTTATTCCTTCCTTTCTTTATTTCTATAGCTCAGGTTAACCTGGAACTCACTCTGTAGCCCAGGCTGGCCTGGAATCGATGGCGGTCCTCTTATTGCAGACTTTGCATGTGGGGATTAAAGACATGAGCTACAACATCCAGCTTAATTAATAAATTTTCTAAGCTAGGAGTTGTTGAAGAAATAGTATTAGTAACTGATTATACCTTCTATATATTCTAATATAGCCTAATTAAAAGAATTACTTATTTGTTCTTTGACAGTTTCATGTATATATTGTATTATGATCATGTATACCTCTCATTATCCTTTCTTGTCCTCCTCCTACTGAGCTCTTCATGATACCACTTACATGCAGCTACACCACTGAGGAGAATGACTTCCTCACCCTCAGTAACCATTAATTCTAAGCTCAGGAGATCATCTTTTAACTGAAAAGATGAAGCTTGATAAACTCTGTTTTGTTGAACTAAATGATGTTGAACTAGAAGAATCTAAGCTAAAGGTTATCACTGGAGGTTAACTTGGGTTTGGATTATAGAGACTATAGAAGGTAAACAAGTCTAGGAAAAGGCTGGTCAAGAAGAATCTATAGTTCTTTCTCTTTTTTATAGACTCACACTCAACAGATAAAGCTAATAGAACTTTGACTAAACATTAACATTAACTTGGAAAGTATGAATGTTGGGGGCTGGAGAGGTGGCTTAGCAAAGCCAAAGGATACTGGTTTGATTCTCTAGGACCCATGTAAGCCAGATGCACTGGGGGTGCATGTGTCTGGAGTTCATTTGCAGTGGCTAGAGGCCCTGGCATGCCCATTCTCTGGCCCACCCCTCTCTCTGCCTCTCTCTCTCTCTTAAATAAATAAATAAATAAATAAATAAATAAATAAATAAATGTAAGTAAGAGTGTTGGAAGGTCCCTAGTCAACAACAAAGGCTCCAACTGGCTTTCCCATCACCCAGGTACAACAGTTTTTTTTTCCCTGGGGGCCATTAAAATTTTAATTCCAATGCTTAGAAAAGCATCTTGAGTTAGTATTTGCTACTCTTTGCATGAGAATGAATCATAATTGTAGTAGGCTAGTTTTATTCAAATGGATGAGTAAAATGAAGTTCACCAGTTAGGTTTGGGTGGTGGGTTTTTACATTTAACACTGATCTTCCTATTGCTGATAGTATAACAATTTGCAATCAACCAAAAGAACTTTAACCATTTTTTCCCAGTGGTTTTGAACTCCTTTCTCCACAAGTCTGTTCAGATATATTACCTCTAATGCCAAAAGCATCTATTTTGAAGCAGCAGAACTGAGCTCCATGGCTCTCAATGACACTCTGATGACATTAGTGGTGAGATGCCAATGTACTTAGACTTGTCTAGTTGGATTTGGAGCTTACTTCAGCCAGGGGTCAAGTCAGAACCCTTAGTCTATTGCTACTTATAGGATACCCCCAATTTATCTGGGCCTAGTCTATTTAGATCTATTCACTACCACAGAGTGCATTAACTTTGTTATGTCCCTAAGCTCTCCTCATAATTTTAGACTTCTTTAAATTACTATATCCAGGTACTCTCTGATTTGAATGGAATTACTATCTGATAAATCCATCATAGGTTAAAGGTACCATAGGTCGAATAAGTACTTACTATATCTAACCCACTGAATCTTGCAACACAGTACACTGGAATATCAGTTGTTTACCCTTATGATGACATGGCTGACTGAGAGTTGTGGCTCTTGGTCACTGTCCAGCACCACAAAGGTATCATACTTGTATCCTGAGAAAAGATCAACATTTAAAATACACTTTCTACTGAATGGCTATCACTTTGCACCACTTTGAAATAAAAAAAACTAGTTGATCATAATCATTGACTATGTGTAGTAATACTTGCAACAACTGGTTATATTTTTCTTTGCCATTTAACCTTGTCTGTCACTGTAACTTTTTCTGTCATATGGTTCTCATTGGCCAATGGCAGAGAGGACACAATCTGCCCACTGCCTTGGTGCTCACAGAGGCCTTGGCCAGAGGTGACTGGCTCTTCACTCCCAGGGGAAAAGTCTGAAATGCTGCACACTGTATCTAAAAGTGCTGTCTGTAATACCCACACTTGGGGTGTCCTGAACAGTCTCCTTCTTTGATCTCTGTGCTCAGCAGGCCTTTGATATTTGCAGTTAGTTTTATTGAAGAGTTATAGAATATGCATGTAAACCAGGCAGAAAGTGTTAGTTCTTCTTATAGTGGTAGAAATTGAAGTTTTTGGAAGGGTTTGTGATTTTTTTTTTTCTTTTCACCTTTATACAACTCAGAGTCAGAAGTAGATCCTAGGTCACCAGCCCACAAATTCAAAGTTCTTGTTACTATTCCATGTATTCTAAAGTTTTAGAATGTGTTCCTCTAGCTGAGGATATATCTCAGTGTCCCTGAGTTTGATCTCTGCCAACACAATGTTTTTTTAAGAAAGAAAGGTCTGATTAAAAAAAAAAACAAAACAGAATGCAGGTCATAAGGTCATAAAAACTGTGGTAAGTTGCAAGGTTATCTTCATCTTCTAGCCAGGCAGCTTCATTCAGCTTAATGTTTCCATCAGTTGTTTCTTGACCTGGCTTGTTTCAACCCCAAGTCTAAACATAGTATTTCTTAGATGAATTCCAGATTTTTTTTCCTAAACAATACTCTTCCATTTATTAGAACCTTATTCTAGCAACATCCTTACCCTTTCCAAAGTTTTAGTAAAAGGATCCATTGTTCTAAACGCACTGTAATTCTCTTGAAATGCTTCCTAACTAATTGCACTCTGTGTGGATTTGACTCTTCAAGTAGGTGTGTTTCTTTCAGTTTCTCCTAGGCAATCAGAATTATATCAAATAATATTCTTCCTTTCTCCAGTGACTTAAGTGTTTTATTATATGCACATGTATTTTTAATCTTACATTATTAGATTAAATTCTCCTACATATATGATTTTGGTACCTATTTATTGTGGCACTAATTCTCAACTCACAGTTACATATCCAAATGCTCTTCTCAGCCTCTCCAAGTTTAATTCAAGCATTTAAATTTTTAAGTCCCCTGGCGCTACATTTAAACTTACAACTTCTGCCTTGGAGAAGAGTCAGGTTTTTCCTATAAAATGTGAATTGAATCTCAAACTCTATCTTTGAGCTTTTGGCAATTGAGAAACCAAAGGAAAACTATACTGAACAACTCATTAATGTGTATATGTGCCCCAATGGAAAGAAAAAATTTGAAACATTAACTCCTAACTAGAACTTGACATTCAACAATAAAATTTCCTTTTTCTTTATTAAGTCTTGCATTTAAATATGATGCTAACTGAAAGAATTAGAAACATCTTTAGTTTCTGAAACTATTTTGTGATATATTCTCTTTGTTTTCTAATAAAACATTAGTAAAATATTAGATAACTAACAACTATGGAAGTTAAAAATGCTTGTACTGACCTTTTTATTCCATGTAGTGCTTATTAAGGTTACTGTTTTTTTCTTCTTCTTTTTTGTTTTGTTTTTCAAGGTAGGGTTTTGTTTTAGCCCAGGCTGACCTGGAATTCACTATGTCTTCGCAGGGTGGTCTTGAACTCACAGCAATCCTCCTACCTCTCCCTCCCAAGTCACCATGCCTGACTTAAGGTTACTGTTTTATTTATTTTTATTTTTTAATTTTTATTTATTTTTTCATTTTTGACATTGCCATGTACTTGTATAATGTATTTGACCCTACTCACCTCAATTACTCTCTCTTATCCCCTCCTATTAACACCCTCTTACCCATTAATCCTCATCATACTTTCATAATCTGGTTCCTTTCCAATCCCCCTTCCATAAACTCCTTCTTGTGCCCAAATAATCTCTTTTCTACTTTAATGTCTTTTTTTCTTGTGTGGGTTAGTGACCCAATGACTTTACATTTGGTTGCCTGCATGAACATTGAAGAGGGATCCTTCCAGTGGCTACCCCACTGCAGAAAACTTTTACCACTCCTTTAGTAATCATTAACTGCCAGTAGCTCCTCAGGGAGGGATGAGGGCCTCACTGCCTCCTCTATTGCCCATGACAGAATGTTGATGAGCCCAATATTATGCAGATCTTGTATAGGTAGCGGCTATCGCTGTGAGATCAAAATTCATTGGCCACGCCATGTCAGGTACTCTTCTTCATACACTGGCTCTTATGCTCTTTCCACCATCCCACCCCAGCCCCATATTCTACAGTGTTCCCTGAGCCTTGTATGGTGTGATGGACATGTCTCATTAATCCCTGTGATGAGGTTTGAGTTTCCTCAATAGTATTTCCAACTGAAAAAAGAAGCTTATCTAAACCAAAGATGAGATCAGCACTAATTTTTGGTCATAAACATAAATATTTAGAGGACAATTTGATGGGCACAACATATCCATTTAGCCACATATTGCAGTCACCTTCTTAATGCTGGGACAAAATACCCAACTAAAAGTAGCACGTGGAAAGAAAAGGTTTATTTTAACATACACTTTTAAGGGGAAGTTTCATCAGTTCAGGGAAAACATGGCGCAAGCTGGCTCAGATCTTATCACATATCCAGCTGGAAGTAGTCTTGAGTAAGCTAGCTCTGCCAAGGAAGCTTAGACTATAACACCCCAAGGGGTTTCCCCAAGCAACATACCTCCTCCAATAAGGCTCCACCTCACAAATTGCCACCTGCTGGGGATTGAATGTGAGGCTTAATTACAAACACATGAAGCTATGGAGGATATTTTGCATTTACACTACCAAACTAAACAATAGTAGCTTCCTTCCTAGGTCCTTAATTTTATTTATTTATTTAATTTACTTTTGGAAGGTGCTGAAGACAGAACCTAGGGTCTTTATGCATGCTAGTCAAACTTATTGTGTTAACAGGTCTTGGGAATAATATGAAAAAAATGTCTATTGATCCCTGCTGGGTCACTAATAACAGACCATAGAAATGGTTCCATTCAAGTTCAGCTTGGGGAAGGGAGTTTAATGAGTTTACCAGGCACATGGGTCAGCAAAACGGCTGCATCACCTTAAAGTTCCACCCCAGTGAAAAGGATGACCCCTTGAAAACTGCATAGATGGAGCCCCTTCACTTAACTTTTAAAACCCTATACTCTAGCACCTCCCCAAACCACATATATCTGGGACAGAATTACATCCATCTGGGAGAGTGAATGAAATCACAGGTGAGGGTCTCATGGGCTTCCCTACCTCCTTATTCTATGAAGAAACAATAGGTCCAATCTTAAGAGTCTCTTTTTGGTGGTCACAGCTACTCTGATTAAGATGGCCATGGCCATGTTATGCCCCAAGTACCATGTTCCACAACTACATACTCCCAGCCAATCATTCTGAAATTTAAATTTCATTCAAACATTTGAAGGACTTATAAACATTTGTTGGGTATTACTTCCAGAGAGGAGTGAAAACTGGCATTTCTAACAAGTTCCCAGGTACCATGCCTCTGTTACTGTTTTAGAACCACAGTTTAAAAATTACTGCTTTAGAGAAATACTAACCTAATGACTGTTTATTAGTTTGCAATAATATTAACAATATATGTAGCTGCCTTGAATAGAAATAATAAAAATTATGATAAGTATAATAAACTGTACATTAGACCTAAAAATTTACTGGGTAGATATTCACATGATCATAGTGCTATATTTTTAATCAAATAAATGTTCCCAGTTTTTGGCACTATTGTTTGTGGCATTTGAGAGGTCAAAGGAGGAGAATACTGAGGGCAATAATGTTCATTTTCTTACAAAAAAGATGATAGCAAAAAATGATCAGTTATTTTTTTAGCATAAAATAATGTCTACTTTGTTGGATCCTAGAAAAGGACTGTTTGAGTGGATACATTAAACCACACTCTGTATCAAGTGTATAACATACAAAATTATTTTTAAGGCTCAAAATTGACATCAGAAAAGCTCTGTTACATTGATGTGTGATAATGATGCCCAAAATGGTGGTTATTGCATATATCATCATACTATACTTTTCTCTAAAGTTCACTTTTTTTCTCTTGGTTAGTGAATAGAAATGAAGCTGGAATTAAAACCATTGGCATGATCAAGAGTGTAGACTCTTGATTAAGGTGAGCCTGGTGTAGTTTCCCAGATGATCACTAAGTATAAAAAAGAAAAATTAAAATAGTTAAATGTCAGAATGGGATATTTTAGATATTGTTTTCCTATGGAATTGTTGTAAGTGTTAGTGAAGAAACATGCTTGTGAATATTCATCAGATAATGATTCTTATTTTGTGGCTAGATATTTCACAGTAATAAAGCATTTCCTTTTTCTTTTAGCTCTGTTGGTTTAGCAAAAGCAGCTCTAGAAGCAATTAATGGATTCAACCTCTTTGGCAACCAGGTAAAAATAGTCTTTAATTATTTGCATGTTTAAGTAATTGGCTATTAATTAACAAAGTCATTTCCTTATAATCAGCAGCCTGTTGCAGTAAGCTTTGCATTACTGGCAGAAAACACTCAACCAAGAGCAGCTTGTGGGAGGAAAGTTTACTTTGGCTTACAGACTTGAGGAGAAGCTCCATGATGACAGGGTAAAATGATGGCATGAGCAGAGAGTGGACATCACCTCCTGTCCAATATCAGGTGGACAACAGTAGCAGGAGAGTGTGCCTAATACTGGCTAGGGGAAGCTAGCTATAACACTCATAAGCCTTCCCCCAACAATATATCACTTCCAGGAGGCTCCAGTTCCCAAATTGACACCAGCTAGGCATGTAGCATTTAGAACCCATAAATTTTGGGGGGACACCTGAATTAAACCACCATATTTTGTCCCTGGACCCCATAAACTGAAGCTCATCTGAACAAAGGAGATAACAGCATTAATCGATGGGTATAATAAATATTTAGAGGGCAAATTTATCAGCACAAAATATCTATTTAATAAAAAAAAAAAAACAGTAGCTCCCCTCCCCACTTGGGCTTATGACCTTCCTAGCCATAGACTTTTAGTTATGTTTTCAGTGCCAGGCATGAATTCCCTCTTGTTGGAGTGGGCCTCAAATTCAACCAGAAAGCAGTTGGTTACTCCCATACCAGTCATGCCACTATTGCCCTAGTGGGAAATCTTGCCTGGCTGATCAGTCCCTTTTTTGTGCTTTAGTATATCACATCAAAGAAATGTTAATTCTTTTTATAGGGAGTTGTTGAACGACAACAACAAAAAAGTTTTAAATGTTACTTATCTGAGAGCGAGAGTGAGAGAGGAAAATTATTGGCACCCATGTTCTCTTGCCACTACTAATGAACTCCAGACACATATGCCACTTATATATCTGGCTTTCCATGGATATTGGTGAATTGAACCTGGTCCAGTAGGTTTTGCAAGTGTCTTGAACTGCTGAGCCATCTACCCAGTCCCTTCAGAAAAGGTTTTCAGGGCTGGAGAGATGTCTTAGCAGTTAAGGCGCTTGCCTGTGAAGCCTAAGGACCCATGTTTGATCTCTCTCCAGATCCTTAATGCTTAAATCTATGTTTCTAGAGAAAATATGTATGTCCTTCTTAGTATAGCTTATTTCACTTAACATGGTTTCCAGTTCTATTTAACTGTAAGTGCAAAGATTTCATTTTAACAGCTGAATAAAATCCTATTTGCATATATATTCTTTATCCATCCATCTACTGATGGATATCTTAGGCTGGTTCCATTTTTTAGCTATTGTAAATAGTGCAGCAACAGATGTGGATGTGCACATATCTCTGTGATAGGAATTAAAAGCTCTTTGGATACATAACTTGGAGTGATATAGCTAGATCATATGATAATTCCTGATTTGGGTTTTTTTTTTTTTTTTTTTTTGAGAAACTTCCATAGTGATGATGCCAGTTGAAATTCCCACAAATAGTATTTACAGTTTTCTCTTTCACTATATCCTTTCCAGCACTGGTTATTACTTGTTTTATTTTTTTTGAACTTGTGTGTGTGTGTGTGTGTGTGTGTGTGTGTGTGTGTGTTGGGGGTGTACCTATGTGCCATGACGTGTGTAGAGAGTATCAGTTTTTCTCTTCTTTTTGAGACAGTTCCCTTAGTTGTTTTTGCTGCTGGCTAGGCCAGTCTAGCTGTCCTTGTAGCTTGGAGATTCATCTGGTTCTGCCTCACATTGCTGTAGGAGCATTGTGTTTATAGATATGTGTGTCACTTTACCCCAGCCCTTAATTTATTTTGTTTTATTTGATTTCTTGATAGCCATTCTGACAACGATGAGATGGAGTCTCAAAGTAGTTTTAATTTTCATTTTCTTGATGGCTAAAGATGTTGAAAACTTTAAAATATTTTATTGTATTTCCTCTTTTGAGAAATTTCTGTTCAGTTCATTATTCTATTTATTGATTGGATTATTTTATTTGGTGTTTAATGTAGTTCTTAGTATAGTTTATATATTAACCCTTGTCTGATGTGTGGATGCCAGAGGTTTTTTTTTTTCCCCCTATCTGGATACTGTTTCCTTCCTCTGGTGATTGTTCCCTTTGCTATGAAAAAGCTTTTTCATTTTTTTGTAATTCCATTAATCAGTGGGATTACATTAATAATACATTGGGATTATTTTGTGTTCTCTTAGTCCTTTTCAGGAAGGTATATTCCAGCAGTTTCAAAGCTTCTAGACTTACATTAATGTCCTTGATTCAGTTTGAATTGATTTATATCCAGAATGAGAGGTATAGCTCTACTTTTATTCTTCTGCATGTGGAAATCCATTGTTCCTAGCATCATTTGCTATCGAGGCTGTTTTTACTGCAGTATTTTCGAAAGCTTTGTTAAAAACTTGGTGGTTGGAGCGATGTAGGTATATTTTTGGGTCCTTTATTCCATTTGTGTACATGTATACTTTTGTGCCAGTACCATTCTGTTTTTGTTTCAATAGGTCTACAAGATATTTGAGATTAGCTATGGTGATACTTCCAGCATTGCTCTTTCTACTAAGGATTCCTTCAGCTACTTGAAGTCTTTCATATGAATTTTAGGTTTTTTTTTTTTTTAGTGTAGAGACAGTGTCGTTGGGGTTTTGATAGGGATTGGATTAAGTCTGTAGATTGTGTTGAGCACTGTAGCCATTTTTCACAATGTTACTTTTTTCTAATCCATGAACATGGAAGACTTTTCCCTCTTCTAGTGTCTTCAGTTGTCATTGATAGCTTTGATTATGTTTAGGTGTGTTCTTTCTATCCTTAGTTTCTTTGGGGATTTTATTTTCATCAAGGAATGTTGAACTTTGCCAAGCATCTTTTCTTCATGGACTGAGATGATCACAAGATTTCTGGCACTAAGTCTTTTCTGTGTGTATTACACATATTCATTTACATGTGTTAAAACAACCTTGGTTTCCTGAAGTGAAACCAACTTTGTCATGGCATATAATATTCTTAATGTGTTCTTGGATTCAGTTTGCCCAAATTTTATTGAGAATTTTTCCATCTCTGTTCATCAAAGAATATTGATCTGTAGTTTTCTTTTTTTGTGTGTTCTTGTCCAGTTTGGATAGCGCATAATCCTGACTTTGTTGGATGAGATTGGTCTTACTACTCCCCTGTCTATTTTATTCATTCATTTGGCTGCCCATTCTCAATAAGCCAAATAAATAAACAAGTAACAATGAAAAGCAGAATATGGAGATTTATTCAGTGTGGCCACATTGGGAAGAAGAAGAAGAAGTCCATTCCTCCATCCCCGTTCTGTCTTTGAGTTCCTGTTGCATATTTTCTTACCATCAAATCCTTGTCTAAAGACTAGGAAAAATTAGCCACATAAACAATGAGGAATAAGCCAAGAAGATTTTACTGAGAGATTTTGCCTAGAACATTATGCTTTGTATTTTAGCCAGTATCTCAAGAATTGATAAAAATTAGGTGTTTGTGAGTTAGAACCCAGAAAATCAGGCAGGTTTTGCAGTAAAGATCTGTAAACAGCTGCCCTGAGGGAAGACATCCAGTGGATATTTGTATACTCTTGCATCAAAGGGATAAATATGCCATGTACCTTTTTGCATGTCCTTTAGGTGAGGGGTGGGATGAATGGTTTCTTGACCATGTGACTAATAGGTCCTTTGGATAACTCCTTTTTTGTTGTTTTTGTTTTTCGAGGTAGGGTCTCACTGTGGCCAAGGCTGACCTGGAATTTACTAAGTAGTCTCAGGGTGGCCTCAAACTCATAGCGATCCTCCTACCTCTGCCTCCCAAGTGCTGGGATTAAAGGTGTGCGCCACCACGCCTGGCTCCTTTGGATAACTCTTAAGTGAAGGCAACATAATCTTATATTTTGGGTAGCTTAGAATGTCATGTCTCTAGCCAAGACCAGAGGACTTTCTTTTTCTGACCAGGAGGAAGTAGCTTTTCCCCTAATGGGCCTAAACAACAGCTCTTATACCCCACCTTTCTCCCTTTTTTATATTGTATTTCAAATCCTATGGAGGAGCAAATATGATGTCTTTCTGTTTAATGTTGTCAGGGAAACAGGAATTGGGGTCTGTCCTCACTGACTTCCATACCTGCTATGCTTTTTGGGTACAATATTGACATGAGGTTTGGGTTTAAAGAGTAAGATACAGGCATTAATAGCTATGCAGTCTTACCCATCCCATTCCCCAGTCCTTCCTGCATAGTTACACATCTTTCCTGGAGAAAGCAAGTTCCTTCTCTGCCTGAAACCAAGCTTCAGCCATTTTCCTCAGTGTGTGATGATTTGAATGTAAAATATCCCTCATAACCTCATGTGTTTTGAGTATTTGTTCCCCAACTAGTGACATATTGGGAAAGTTGTAGGGACTTTGGGAGCCTTGTTGGAAGAGGTGTGTCACTGGGGTGAACACTGCGGCTTTATAGTCCAGCCCCCCTTGCCAATGCTAGTAGCTTACTCTTGTTGTGTTCTCTCTGCTGATGTAAGATGTGATGTCCTGCTGTCTGTCATTGACATGTATCTCCACAATATGAACATTCCCTCAAGACTGTAAGTTGAAAATACCTAGCCCAAAAAATAATAACTTATTTAAATTCATCAAATATTTGTTGAGGTCTTAATTTTTGCTTCCTAGCCTCTAAGATATATACCTGATAGAAAAATAATCTCATAATATAGACTATGTTTTAGCATATGATCAAGCACCCGAACCAGTGAGCGTTATTGCTTGTCTGGATTTTTTCTTTTTTGTTTTCTGAGGTAGGGGCTCACTCTAGCCCAGGCTGATCTAGAACTCACTCTGTAGTCCCAGGCTGGCCTCGAACTCACAGTGATCCTCCTACCTCTGTCTCCTGAGTGCTGGGATTGAAGGTGTGCACTACCATGCCCAGCCCTGGACTTTTTTTTTTATTAACATTTTATTTGTTTATTTTATTTATTTGCACACCGTGTATGTGTGTGTACCACACCTGTGTACACCTGTACTAGAACAAATACTAGATTCTTGTGCCACTTTCTACATCCAATTTACTAGCTGCTTGGGAATTGAATATAGGCCAGCAAGCTTTGTAAGTGAGCATTTTTATCCACTGTGCCATCTTCCCAGCCCCTGTTTTGACTATTTTCATACAAAGTACACCATGTTTTAGGCATTTTGCAGATTTTTTAAAATTTATTTTTATTTTATTGACAACTTCTTTAATTGTAGACAATATCCCATGTTATTTCCCTCCCTCCCCCACTTTCCCCTTTGAAACTTCCCTCTCCATCATATCCCCTCCCCCTCTCAATCAGTCTCTCTTTTATTATGATGTCATGATCGTTTCCTCCTATTATGACACTACCTACATTTTGAAGATTTTTAAGAAGGAAGAAAATAAATTCATAAAAGGTCATGGCTGGCTATTTTCCATTCAGAAGCAAGTCTTTAAAGAAGACATCAAGGATAGCCCACATACAGAATTATTACCTAGTTTAAATCATCTGACACATTAATTATGGGTCTACAAATGTCAAAGGAATCTAGATGTCTGCATTGCTTTGAATGCTTTGCATAACAGTAGGGTCTCTGTGACCAGTTGGGATTCCACGTTATTGGCAACTTTATCAAAAAATTGAAAATGATGGGCTGGAGAGATGGCTCATTGGTTAAAGAATTGAAATGCACAAGCAGTTGAAAGGGTTTATTTAGAAGATAAAGAAAGAGAAAAAGGCAGCTATACTGTAAGTGAAATCAGTGAAGGGACTATGGAGGGGACTTGGGGTCTTACTACTCACTCAAGTTTCCAGGTTCTTATGGAAACAGGGATAATTACAGGGAAAGAGATAGTTTATTCAAGGGGAGAAACAACCAAACTTGGAACTGTGCTAGAACTGGGTCCCAGTCCTATTCTGAGATGGAAGAAGGAGGGGGGCTTGTTTTTCCTCATTTCTTTTTTGAGTATTCTCTTATAATGGAAGTTGTCTTGTCATTCTTCTCTTATTTTATGTATTTGTGTTTTAAAATATTTAGCTCCCCAGTAAAGTCCTGTTTAGTTTCAACTCTGTTACTGAATATGAAATGTTTCAGTGCTAAATGGTAGAAATTTTGTCAATATTGTACCTGAACAATTAACCCCAGGAATTCCATTTTTGCCTCTCTAGTATTGGGATTGCAGTTGTGCACCACCTTGCACAGCATTTCATGTGGGTTCTGGGCATCTAGACTTAGCTTCTCATGCTTGCATGGCAATACTTTATCCATCTCCCCAGCCCATTGTTATGACTTAAAAGATTTCATTTCAGTGTAGGGAAATTGTATAACCTAATGGTTAAATCATTGATTTGGGTGGAAGACTTGATTTTTATAAATTTGCTCCATTGAAATAAGGCTTTATGTCTTTTTAGTTAAACAGGAATAATAATATTTGTTCATGACAATTTAATAAGACAGGTCATGTGAAAGTCAAGTCTGACATATTCTGAATATAGCTAGGTGGTATTACTGTTATTTGTGATTCAGCTTCATCTTTTAATCAGGTGTTTTCATATCCATACTTCTAGATTCTTATCTAAATTTGGTTAGCCTGATTATATAATCACATTGATGTACAACTCATGTTTTATGAATCTATATTGTTCCTTGCTTTATTCCTCATATTAGTTATTTGTACTTCAATTAAAATAAATGTAATTTATTAACTGTCCTATAAAATAATAGATTTTGAGTTATTACTCAAATGAAGGAAAATATGAAATATAAAATAGCATTATTATAACTATATGATTAATCTTAATTTTAAGAAAATCCAGAAATATTAAAAACATAAATGAAAAAATTTAGATCTTTAGTATCCTATATATAAATGTAATCATTATTATAATTTTGTAATGAAATGTCTTACAGTGAGAATGCCAAATGATTTATAATTCCTTGAAATGTGTTTCTTTTCCTTTGTCTAGGGCTGTTCTTGGTCAGTGATATTTGTGGATCTTGATGCTCACAATCGCAACAGGCAAACTTTGTGCTCACTGCTACCAAGAGAATCAAGATCTCATGTGAGACTTTTTTTTAAATAATAAAGTAAAATGAGCTATCAGTTACAACTTTTGTGAGTTTTTATCTACTTTTCCAAGCAATCATACTACTGTTAGAGATCATCCAGGAGGATGAGAAGATGTGATACAGGCTGCCCTTCATTCCTCTGGCTTCTCAGATCTTACGAAGTAAATAGCTGTGGACAGAGATGCTCTGTCATTTGAATCTTTTTGACAAGCAACAGCAGCATTATACCAAATTAGTATTTTATGTTGGGATATTAGAAAAATACATTTTTTAGACCCAGTAGTGGTGTATGTCTATAGTCCCAGCTACTTAGGAGGTTGAAGTGGGAAGACCACTTGAGTTCAGGAGTTCAAGAACAGCGTGTGCTATATAGTGAGACCTCAGCTCACTAGGGAGAAAAGAAAGAAAATAAAAAGGGATGGGGAGGGAAGGAATTAATTTGCATTTCTATTAAATAAAATTTTCTTTCATTTTTCTTTTTTCTTATTCAATTCACTTTCCTTATACTGATGAACTTTTTAAAGTTTATTATACCTGACTACACATTTTTATAGGGATTATTTGTGGTTCTATTCTTTCACAATACCAATGCAGAATAATTTGATTTTCAAAATGAGTATTTTTTAATGAGTAATGCAAGATTATAATGAAAAAAAACTCACTAGCAAGCATTATCTGTTTATTTAAAAAGTAATATTATTTTTTAAGTAATAACCATTTATCCTGCCACACAGTTTTCAGTTGAAATTTGGATATATGTTCACACTTTTTATACATGTTTTTATCCACTTTTTTATTTTATAAAATTAAAGCAGTTTTACTCAGTAAATAAATGTGTATAATATAAATTCTAATTACTTCTGCAGTATACACTTTAATAGGTGCTGATGTATTCAACCAAATTTTGGACCTTTAAGTTGTTTTCTTCATGATTGCATTTACCTAGCTGCACATTTTTCTGTAGTTAACCAAGTTTTGATAGCTAAAAGTATTAAATTTTTATATACTGGCTTAGTTAATCTTTTTAAGTTCCCATGATAAGCTTTGAAGATTCTTTTTATTAATGAGTAAAGTTATCAGGTACAGTGCAACATATCATAAAAACATCTGTCCCCTTGCCGGGCGTGGTGGCGCACGCCTTTAATCCCAGCACTCGGGAGGCAGAGGTAGGAGGATCGCCATGAGTTCGAGGCCACCCTGAGACTACATAGTTAATTCCAGGTCAGCCTGGACCAGAGTGAGACCCTACCTCGCAAAACAAAAAAAAAAAAACAACAAAAAAAAATCTGTCCCTTATAACATAACAAACTCACTGTCCATTGGATAAGCTTTGTGATCTTATGTCATGGCTATTCTTGGGCAGGTAGGTTACAGATCACTGCAGACAATGACAAACATCTTCTTGTATTGACTCCAGAACACAGACGCCGCCCTGCTCCCCTGCATCAGCTATCCTGCATTTGCCCTGGATGATGAGGTTCTGTTCAGCCAGACACTTGATAAAGTGGTCAGAAAATTAAAAGGAAAATATGGATTCAAGCGTTTCTTGAGAGATGGGTATAGAACATCATTGGAAGATCCCAACAGACGCTATTACAAACCAGCTGAGATTAAGGTAAAAAAAAAAAAAAAAAAAAAAAAGTTCCCTGTTAGTAGCACATGAAAGTAGACTAAAGCAAGGATCCAGGGGCTAAGTACTTAGGTCAAGCTCTTGCTCTGGTATGGCTTCAGGCAAGTTATGGCTGTGATTAATCTTAATGTATTGGTAAAATAATGCTATCACCTATACCATGAGGTTCTTATGGAGATTTAATGATTTTATATATTTGTGTATAAAATATATGTATGTATAAATGGTTACAGAGGTACTTGACACATAGTTACTACTCAGTAAGTGCTTGCCCTTGGATGCATTTTCTCAGAGTGAGCCACATTGACTCATTATTTGAATGATTTTGATTGCATTTTCAATCTTTTGCTTATTTGTCTTACATAGTGTTTTTTTTTATTTGTGATCTATGTTTACACTGTTAGGCAGATGCTTCAATTTAAAGCTAATGCTGAGGACTGTGGAGAGGGCTCAGTAGATTAGTTTTGCAGTACAAATATGACAATCATAGTTTAAAACCCCAGTGCACACATAAATGCTTGGTAGACATGACAATGTGTTGTAATCACTGCACTTGGGAGATGGAGACAAAGAATCCCTGGGTCAAGCTGGCTAGCTAGACTGTGAGTGGATGAGTTCTGGTCTGGAATGAGAGACCCTTCCTATGAAAATAAAGAGGACAGTGATCCAAGAATACATCCAGTGTCAACCTCTGGCCTCCAGTGAGCACATATTTGCATGTCTATCCACACAAACATCTGTGCCCATACACAAATACACATGCATGCTGTACCAGTTACTTTCTTGTTACCATAAATGAATACAAGACCAGAAGCAATTTATAGAAGGAAAAAGGTGTTTCATTTGGCTTAGAGTTCTAGCAAGTAGAATCCATCATGGCAGGGAAGCTATAGCAGATTGGAGCAGGAAGATATCATTCCTCACTGCCCCGCCACCCACCCAGATGACAAGAAGCAGAGAAAGAGTAGCAAGTGGGTGTTGGACTATAAAATCTCAAGCCTATCTCCAGTGACCTACTTCTTCCCACCAGGCTCTACCTCCGAAAAATTCCATAACCTTCCAGCATAGCACCACCAGCTGGTGATTAAGTATTCAAATATATGAGCATATGCCTTGGCATTCAAACTACCACATTCCCCCTCTGACTCCCATAGGCTTCATAACCATCTCATAATGCAAAATGCTTTCAGCTCAATTTTAAAAGTCCTCATAGTCTTTACCAGTCCTAACACTGTTGAAAAGTCCAAAGTCTGGGGCTGGAGAGATTGCTTAGTGGTTAAGGTGATTGCCTGCAAAGCATAATAACCTAGGTTCGATTCCTTAGTACCCACATAAAGCCAGATGCACAAAGTCGTGCATGCATCTGAAGTTCTTTTGCATAGCTAGAGGCTGTGGCATTCTCTCTCTCTTTCCCTCCTCTCAGCTTGAAAATAAATACATTAAAATATTTGTTTTAAAGTCCAAAGTCTCAAAACAGTCTGTAAAATCAAAACACAAAGTCCATATTTCTAGCACATAGCAACGTAGAATTAACATTCCCATTCCAAAAGGGAGGGATGGAGTTATAACAAGGGAAGACTGGACCAAAGCAAGGCCATAACCCAGTAGGACCAACTCCAAATCCTGCAGCTCCATGACCAATACCTGGTATTCACAATTTAAACACCTGGGCTCCAAAAGCTTTAATAATTCCACCCCCTCAGCTATACTGTTTGTAGCTTCTCTTGTGGGCTTGATCCCTCCTGAGGCAGCAGCTTTCCTTGGTGAACTTCCTATGGTACTGGCAGCTCCAACATCCTGAGATCTCGAGGTCTCTCGCACCTTCATAGCTTCATGAAGTATCCTCTCAAGACCTCCATGCAGGCATCCAGCTCTATGTCACATTACTGAGCCTCATCACCTTTAGAAAATGGTGCAATACCCTTTATCTTGCATTTTTCATACCTTCAACACCAATACCACTTAGACAGTGTTGCCCTGTTCTATGACCAGATTTGGATGAAACTTGGTAGCCATTGAACACAGCTATAGCAATTTAGGTATGCTGACCTTCAGGAACAGAGCATTCCTTCAGCATTCTCCTTCAGGTATTTTCCCTTCAAAAGAATTTGCATTCTTTGTAATTTTTTAATTATTTTTATTTATTAAAGAGAAAAGGAGAGTGAGAAAAAAATGGGCTTTATGTGGGCATTGGAGAATTGAACCTGAGTCCTATGGCTTTGTAGACAAGTGCCTTAACTGCTAAGACATCTCTACAACCCAGAATTTGCATTCTTACTACCTAAGATTTTCATTCATTGAGTCTTTCCCTCAGGTGAGCAAACAAAAAGCAAAAGAAAAGAAAAAAGAAAAGAAAAGAAAAGAAAAGGAAGGAAGGAAAGAAGGAAGGAAGGAAGAAACAAAGAGGGAGGGGGAGAGAGAGGGAGGAGCAAGAGTGATGCAAATGGCAGTATATCAAGGTTTATACTTACTGCTTTTAAACAATACAAAAACTATAACAACCTACACCACATATAAGCATTTGTTTACATTTCTATAGATTTTGCCTTAGCAGTAGGGGTTGATTATAAAAATTTTTTTTTTTTTTTTTTTTTTGAGAGAGAGAGACAGAGAATGGCATGCCAGCGGCCTCTCAGCTGCTGTGAACGTACTCCAGACACGTGTGCCCCCTTGTGGGCAAGTACAGCATTGTGCCCTTGTGTCACTTTGCATTTGGCTAAACATGGTACCTGGAGAATTGAACATGTATTCTTAGGCTTAGCAGGCAGGTACCTTAATCGCTAAGCCATCTCTCTAGCCCTAAAATAGTTTTTGCTATATTCTTAGCTATGATGAACTCAATGAAAATGTAACGTCCTTGTGTCTGTATAGAAATGTATAGGCAACATTATACTTTGTAATTGTTTTACAATAAACACTTAATTTTGCTAGACCACTAGATAAGAAACTATTTGCTATTTTATTTAATTTTACAGTGGACTGTTACTTGGGATAATTAGGAGCCTTTTATTGAATATGTTTTTGAAATTTGATAGCAGTATTGGAATTTTGTAAGTTAGACCAAAAGATCAAATTATTTTTATTGCCTTCAAAAGTTTATTTTCTGTGTGATATATTTTTTGAGCTGATTTATGTCATTTATGTTTGACTATACCACTTGCAGCCAGCACTTTGCTTACTTTCAGTTCAGATCAGTCTAACAGGCTTTCTTCAGATCAGTCTAACGGGCTTTCTCTACTTTTATACCACTGCTGAGCACCACCAGGGAAAGCCACAGACCATGGATAAGTACCATCTCAAATGCAATGTCATTTGGGCATTTTGGGATGCCTTTGAGAGCATCAGAGCTTCTCTCGTCCCTTGAGTGGACAATAACTCAAGAGCTGAGATATAAGAAGTTCATGGTCACATAGAGCTTCTACTGAATCAGTGGCCATAATGAATTTTGACAAATGAATTTCACAGGCCATGGGGTAAAATTTAGAGAGATTTTATTATAGTTTAGGAGTGGGAGAGCTTAGAGAAAAGAAATACCTTAGGAGATGGAAAACTTATAAGAAAGAATACAGAGCTCTTGTCCAAGAAGAAGGCTACAGGGGATTTCTAGAAAATGGGAAAGCCCACCCCGAGACCTAGAATAAGGTATTTTATGTGGCCCCCTGAATGCAGGGACTGAGCTGGTCAGTTCAGTCCTGACATCAGGCATCTGGGGTCAGGTTATTGGGGAAAAGATAATCTTCCCCAGGAATCATAATTACCAGAAAGTGTATAACCTTCTCTAAGGGGGTGGTTATCTCTCCTAGAAAAAAAGATTTCCTCTGGGGTAGATGAGATAAGAGGAGGCCAGACCCTTCTGACATTTGTGACCTCTAGCAAAGTCCCATTGCCTAGATTCTTCCCTACAGGCTCAAAGACATTCCTTGCTTTGGCTTTTGTAGGAAGGACTGTTAGCCCTGTGTTGGCTCAGCTCTCCTTACTATTTCCACTTCTTGTCACTTCTATGTTACTCTGCTAGGAGCACCCATTGAATGCTTGTCCAGCTTCTTCCCATTAGCACTCAACTTCAAAGCTATTTTTTAATTTTTATTTCTGTTTGGTAACCTTCCTTTTCTGTGTGGCTGCCTCCACTGCATCTCTCCTCCATCCACATTTACCTCCATCTCTGTTGTCTCATGAAAGGTCTCTTTCTTCTCCTAAGATGTACCATATGGATATGGATATGCATACCCCATCCTTTTCTCTTTCCTTCTTGGGACTGTCATGAAGCATTTTCTTATCTCATAATACATATGTGTTTCCTTATCTTCCCCACTTCTACCTTCCCTCTGTTTTTGCCTCTTCCAACTTAATTTCATTTCCTCTTTGTAAAATTAAATTAAAACCTTCAACCCTCATTCCTTCTTCCTCTTGTCTTGTTTGTAGCCAGTTTTGAAATACATGGCTTATGCATGGTATACAGACCTTGTGTATTTGTTCTTTTTCATCGCATTGTGACAGAATACCTTACAGAAACAATTAGTTCTGGCTCCTAGTTAATGGAATGTAGTCCATCATGGCAGGGAAGACATGTCTGTGGGATTGAATCACAGATGTGGTAGGAGGAGCTTAAGGTAGCTGGTTACATCACATAGACAGTCTGCAAGCCAGCTCCAGCTGGGAGGGCCTTGTAACCCTCAAAGCACATCTCTACTACCTTCTTCTGCCAGCCAGGCCTCATCTCTAAAAAGTCTCTCATAAGTTCCCAAAACAATCATCTTGGTTGCCTCCCACTTACTCTGGGCCCTTATAATCTGCTTTTTCTCCTAAATACATGGCAGTAGCTGTGCTGATTACAGTCACAATATCATAGTAGATGCTCTTCTGACCTTGTTTCACTGAACTTCTTGGTATTTGCATTGCATGTCTTAACTGAGTTAACTTTCTTGGAACTTTCTCCACTTTCTGTAACCACATTTTTTCTTGGTTCTCAACTCTCACTATCCATGTAAGTCGCTTGCAGGTGTGTTTCTGTTTACTTCTTCATAAGCACTGCTCTTTTGTGATCCAGCTTCAGCCCTATTTGCTTTTCATTGTACCCATGCTTCCACAGCTGTCACTGCCAGAAATATCCCTGACTCATACGTCTCTACAAGTGTCCTATCCATGTTTGTATTCAGTTTCCACTCCTCTGACCAAGCTGCACATCTGGGTCATTCTAAGCTTCTCCTCCCCACTTATCCACCTTTGTCAATCATAATGGGCAGGTTTAGCCTTCTTAAAAATCTTAAAATCCCTTTCTATATATTACTAATTGGCTTAACCTGTTGATAACCTGAGACAATTTTTCCCCAGGAGGCATTGGACAGTGTATGTGGTCACTTTGGGTTGTCCCTTGGATGGTATCTATTGGCATCAGGAAGGTAGAGGCCAGAGATGCTACTAAACATACAACAGTGCATGGAATGGTCCTGAATGTTGTGACTGGGCCCAGGATGTCACCGTGCTAAAGCTGAAATATGCAGACTTGGGTTGTCCTCTTTTGTCTTTGAGTTCTCATGGCTGTCTAGCTGGTTTATTTCTGTCCCTACAACTCTTCAGCACTGCTGACTGCTCAGAATGGAATTAAATGTATTTAGAAATGTGATCCTGCTCAGTGTTCACCTGCGGTTATGTTACTTCCAGATCAAAGTCTGTCTGTGAGTAGTGTGAGTCCCATGTGGTTTGCCTAGCCCACCTATAGGGACTCAGTTCTTACTACTACTTCTTGTTGTTGTATATTCTAGAATTACTGAATCACCAATAGTTCCCTTAACCTGCTTTGTTCTTCCTACATCTCTACTTTGTATGTTTTCTTCTGTGGGGAGTTCCCTTAGCTCACCTCCCAGGGAAGGCCATCAGGTAATAGCTGAAACATTTATTGGGCTATAACCTTTCACTGACCTTCAGCATTCCAATGTTTCTGATACACTGTGTATAGACATATTGTGTATATAATAGTTGTTATTCATATACTAGCCCCCACACTATGCTGTAAGCCTTCAGAGTGTAGGTTGTTCAACTTTTGTCTCAGAGATCTATCTAGTGAGTGAAAAGTGTTAATAAATATTCACTACATATGTAGTGTATGTGATGCTAAAGTGAGCACAATAAATACTCACTACATATTTAATAACTGCTATTTAATATGCTTTTGAATAAGAGTCCTAAGGGAAAAATTTTGAAACAATGAAACTACTATATAATCAGACTCAATCTTATTATTACTATAAATAAATATCTTAGATATAGCCTAAAAATAGTTCTAATTTGTTAATGAACATTTTCATATTTTCTGTTTTAGCTATTTGATGGCATTGAATGTGAATTTCCCATATTTTTCCTTTACATGATGATTGATGGTAAGTGAGATTTCTCCTGAAATTTAAGTATGGACTATAAGTGCTTCAGAGGAGAGCTGAAATGAAATATGACTCCTTTCAGCCAGCAGGAGACTGCACTTCAGTGATGTTAACAGGCTCTGCATTTTATATGTACTCTTCTGCTTTCTGAATGAATGCTAAATCATTTAAAGAATTTTAAACTACTTTGAAGTATTTAAAAATAATGCTAATATATTATTCATATTTATGAAGAAAACTTATCATAGAAATCATGAGTGCTGTAATCATGACACTGAATATCTATAACATTTATGCTCAAGCATAGAAATTTTAATTAATTCAGTATTCAATTCTAAATGTTAACATCAATTTCTAAAATCAATTTCTTGGAAAAATATCATACATATTTACACTTATTCTTTTCAATTTTAACATTTACATAAAATTTTGCCACAATAATTTTAAGTTTTTAATATTTTTTTCTAAGGTAAAAATTTTGTGATACTCTTGGGCACACCCACTGCTAGATTTTGTATTTTCCTTTTCAGGAGTTTTTAGAGGCAAACCCCAACAAATAAAAGAATATCAGGATCTTTTGACTCCAGTTCTTCACCAGACCACAGAAGGTATAGTTCTTTTTTTCAAGAATTCTTCCTACCAACATTTTCATAATATTCATTTGAAATATACAAATAAATACTTCATAAAACACAAAAACTTATATGTAATAGAAAAATAAATGAGGCCTCAAATGAAATTAGAAAGAATAATCTTTATTAATTTATGTTACTAAATGCATTTTACAGAAGGATTTCATTATGCAATATGAAGGATAGAGATGAATTTAGTTGGCATACTTGTGCTGAAGTAGCTTACACATGGGCAGAGTATTTTTTGATTATATTCTGAATGTTTGCTATTGTGTTAAAATGGTATCCTTTGATGATAAATGTAATATTTTAGAAATGGTCACAATGCTCAGTCTTATGTGTTTAGAATGTATTATTTTCAGTCAAACACCAGCACAGACCACAAAGCATACAATTGACTTTTCTATATAATTGAAAATCTCAATGAAATTTGAAAGGAAATAATCTAGTTGTATTTTGGTTTAAAAGTATTAATAGAATAGGAAGATATACTCAAAAGAGAGGCTTTTGAAACATAGTTATATGTTGCTGCTCTCACAACTCCTATCCCACAACCCCATGATGAATACCAGCAATCCTACTGAGGGCCCTCAGTGGAATTGGGTCAGGGATGAAGGAAATGATGGTACTAACACATGCTGTGTCCATACAAAGTTTATCATGAGTAGAAAATTGTGGTATGCCAGTGAAAATGAATGTGCAGCCATATGAGCATCCTGCATAAAGTTTCATACTTAGCACTGGCCTTCATTTATATTACACATGAAGTTGGTGACATTTGAGGGGCTTTCCAGGAATATCTGAGTAAGTAATTTACATCTTATTTTCACCTTTTAAATACTTATGATGAAAGAAGTTGTGTAATGCTTATGGATAAGAATAGAATTAAAAATAAAATTAGGGTTGGGAGATGGCTAGGTGAGTAGGAGTACTTGCGGCAAGTATGAAGACCTGAGAGGGACTAAGGCTGCCTGAGTTTGATTCCCCAGGACCCATAGAGAAAACTGGGCATGGCCATGCACTTTTGTAAACCCAGTCCTATGGGGAGCAGAGACCAGACGACCACCTGGGCTCTCAAAAACCACAGATCCACATTCAGAGAGAGAGAGATGCTATCTCAAAGATAGCAGATGAGCTATAGAGGAAGGCACCTCTGGCCTCCCCGTGCCTATGAGCACATCTGTACATAAACATGCAAGCACAAAACACACACACGCCACCACCACCACCACCACCACATATAGTCTATTTGCAAACAAACAAATAAATATTATTGTAAAGCAACTATTTGCTGATGGACAGATGGATCAGTATTTCAAGAAACTTACTTGCAAAGCCTGACAACCCAGGTTCAATTTCCCAGTACCCACTAAGGTTAGCCTAAGGTTCCTGGGGTGAATTTCCAAACCAGGCACAGTTATGGAGGAAAGTAATTGACTTGAAGCTTATAGATCCAGGGGAAGTTCCATAATGGCAGAAGAAGCTGGTCTGTTTTCACAGGACCAAGCAGAGAGAGAAAAGTCCGCACCAAAAAGCAAGCAAGTACACTTTAAGAACTCTAGGCAGAGCTCCAGCACTTTGTATATCTTTAGACTGGAATTCCAAATCCACCCCCACACCTTGGGGCTGGACCCTAGGATCTTTCCAGTGATTCCTCCTCCAGCCACGTAGCTGGAGATCTAAAGCTTTACTAAAACTGAATCTTTTGGGGGGCATCCATTCAAGCTACCAAATTCTGTTCTGGCCCCCAATATATTTATAACCATCTCACATTGTGTATTGTCAAATTCAAAGGTCCTCACAGTCTTTACCAACTTAAGATAGTTTCAAAGTCCTAACTCTCATCTGAGATTTAAGATTATCTCTTAGCTGTAAGTCCTGTAAAATCAAACAAGTTATATACTTATAATATATAAAGGCACAAAGTAAACATTTTTAACTGTTATAAGGCATTGCATGGAGAGACTGGAACAATGTAAACTCAATAACCATCAGACAAACATCAAACATCTGCAGTTCAAGACCAATATCCATAACCAGTGACTGATAGTCTCCATATTTTGTAATTCTGTCTCTCCAGGTGGGCTATATAGCCAATGAAAACTTCTATACCTAGCCAACAGCCCCCCATGGAAGCCCTTGCACAGTCCTGGTGTATCAAAAACATATTTGGGCTCCATATAAACCATGGTCCATCTCCCAATGGTTTCACTAGCCTCTTCATGAGGGTCATCACTCCCTGACTATGTGCTGTGTCTCAGCAGCAGCTCATGGAACCATGTGTGCACATCTTGACCACCCTACACGTTTGTCATGTTTCTAAAACCAATACCAGATGTGTAGGACACAGCCATATTCTTAATTCATGGATGAAATAAATTATAACCTTGAAGAACAGGTTCTTTTACCAGTCAACTCTTTTTAAAAGAATTTGTATTCCTATCATAGCCTTTTCTCAGGCATCCTTTCCATTGTTTTGATGTAAAAAAGGCAGTTGGACCATCTTTTTAAAAATATTTTTAATATTTTATTTTATTTGAGAGAGATGGAGAGGCAGATATAGAGAATGGGTGTACCAGGGCCTGCAGCCTCTGCAAACAAACTGCAGACACATGTACTACCTTGTGCATCTGGCCTACATGGGTCCTGGGGAATCAAACCATAGTCCTTGGGCTTTGCAAGCAAGCGCCTCAACTGCTAAGCCATCTCTGCAGACCAGACCGTCTTTCTTAAGATTGCTAATGTGTTTGACAATAGCAGCTTCAGTAACCTAAAACTAGTCTTTGTGCCAGTAAATTTTAAATTTGTTTAAATTTGTTTTCCAACTTAAAATCTTAAATCTCTCAGTTCCATATCTTTAACCAAGCATATCAGTCCATTACAAGTTTAACCTTGACCAAACTCTAGGCATGGGCAGAATACAGCCAGCCCTTATGTCAGTAGTCCAATTCCAATAAAGTTCTCTGTAGTCTTTCCTTTTTCTTGGAACATTCATAATCCAAACCTTCAAAATACAATTTTCTCTGCACTTAGCATTCTCAAACTCTCATCAGAATAGTCCATAAAACTTGGCTTACTGCTCCAGAAGGCATCTTCAGTTGCAAGCACCAAATTTTCCATTCTTCCAGCACACAGTTTCTCAAAGACCAAAATCCACACGGTCAGATTCATCTCAGCACTCTCGCCCACTCCTAGTATAAATTCTGTAGCAGGCAGCCTCAGGTTGCTGGGATAAACTTCCAAACCAGGAACAGTTATGGAAGAAGGAAAATGATTTGAAGCTTTCAGATCCAGGGGAAGTTCCACAATGGGAGAAGAAGTTGGCCCATTTTCACAGGTCCAAGCAAAGAGAGAAAAGTCCTCACCTAAAAGCAAGCAAGAACACTTTAGAAACTCCAGGCAGAGCTCAGGCACTTTGCCTATCTTTAGACTGGAATTCCAAATCAACCCCCACACCTTGGGACTGGACTCCAGGATCCTCCCAGTGACACCTCCTCCAGCCTGGCAGCTGGAGATATAAAGCTTTACTAAAACTGAATCTTTTGGGGGACATCCATTTAAACTACCACACCCACATAAAGACAGATGCACAAAATTGTGTGTGCATCTGGAGTTTGCTCTGGTACACCCATACTTTTCTCTCTCTCTTTCCCCCTTCTCTCTCCACCCTCACAAATAAGTAAATAAATAAAAAATTTAAAAAGCATTTATGTCTTTATTTCAGCTTCACTTGTCTACTTTAAGAATGTAATAATGTAGTATTTCAAATTTCTTGAATCATTGACACATAAAAACGGAACCTTAATATACTCAACTTTTAGGCTTCATAAGAGTGATGTTCATATAGACTTGCTGATTTTAGATGTACTTATCACTATTGATTGATACACGTAAAAGGAAACATAATTTTATAGAAA
Source organism: Orientallactaga sibirica (assembly GCA_036365145.1). Taxonomy (NCBI): domain Eukaryota; kingdom Metazoa; phylum Chordata; class Mammalia; order Rodentia; family Dipodidae; genus Orientallactaga; species Orientallactaga sibirica. Next base: position 757,275 of record JAEOAD010000030.1, read on the forward strand.
TTATGTAATTTTATGAAGAAAATTAAGTTTATTGTAGGTTGATATTACAAAAAAATCTTCTATAGCACTCTACAAAGATCCTACCCTTTATAATAATATTTATATCTGTAAGATATATTTTTAAGTAGGTTAGTAACAAGGACAGATTTTTTTCCTCTTCAATGATACTGAATGGTAGTTGATCATCTTAATATAAATAAGGATTTATTTGCTCTAAGCAATAGTTCAGGGTGATAATTATTTATTTAAGATCATACAGTTTCTCCTATACAAAGCTTCTATAGAATAAACCTATTAAAACAGCTCTTAAGGGCTGGAGAGATGGCTCAGTGGTTAAGGCACTTGTCTGCAAAGCCAAAGGACCAGGTTCAATTCCCCAGGACACACATAAACCAGATCCTCAAGGTGGTGCATGTGTCTGGAGTTTGTTTTCAGCAGCTAAAGGCCCTAGCATTCCCATTCTTTCTCTCTCTCTCCCAAGTAAATAAATAAACAGCTTTTCAGATGGCTCTGAATATTTTCATACTGTTTATTTGTTGATGCATTTAAATGTTTAGATGTTAAAGAAGATGTCTTTATGTTGTCTAGATAATAATGGCTTACTGTAGAATTGTTTTCAAAATCAAACTTTTCTCTATGTTAATTCACTGGCAACATCTGAAAGGACCCAGAATGTCCTGTCCCAGTTTCCTGTAGCTTATCAAATCTGCTACCTTCTGTACAACCTTCTTCTCTTCCTGCTTACCAGTATTTTCAGGTTCTTACAGAGAAGTTTTGGGAAGAGTACTGTTTTGTTATAATTTAAGTATGTTATTTTTGAATTCTGTAGGATATCCTGTTGTACCAAAGTACTATTATGTGCCAGCTGACTTTGTAGAGTATGAAAAGAGAAACCCTGGTTCTCAAAAGCGATTTCCTAGCAACTGTGGCCGTGATGGAAAGCTGTTTCTTTGGGGACAAGCCCTATATATCATTGCAAAACTGCTAGGTAAGTGGAAAAGGTGTTTATTCCTAATTATCACATTATTAGAAATAAGTATTCCTCCAGTGATTTTTCTCCTTGGATTTGGGTGATATTTCATGCTATTGTTTGGTGGGTTTTTTTTTTTAGTGTGTTAAAGTATATTAACAAACTATTTTACTAAATGATACTTAGTTTCAGGGAAGAAAAGTGAAATAGGTATTGGTGCCATTATGATAGTGTAGGAACTGCATTCAACCTGGAATGTTACTTTCTAGCAGAAGGCTTTGTAAGCATTGAGTAATTTTATATTATATACCAAAATTCCTGATTTAATACAACAGACATGCTTGAACATTGCTTTAGTAAATTATTACCAGAAGGAGTTGATCATCTTTGAAAGTTGTCTTTTGTTTCAATAAATATATGTTGGTAATTTTCTTACTTAGCTAGAGGCTTAGTGAAACTTTATTCATAATTCTTTGAACAATCGTTAGGTTCCACAACTATGTGTGGATCAGAATGCCTTGGAACAAATTTTGGAAATCACAAAGCAGTCCACATGCATCTTTCTATACCATCTCTTTATGAAATTTCAAATGTCACTAGAAGTTTCATCAAAAGGGCTATCATTTTAAAGTTTACTTCCCTATCTGACAGACTATGAAGCAAGTTAATGGTAAAGACTGGGCCTACACTAAACAAACTTGCTTAAGTATATTGATGTGGTGGTTTTTCACATTTCTTTTTTTTTTTTTAAAGTGTTGGAGCCAGGCATGGTTGCACACACCATTGGTGGCTGGCCATGGTGGTATTTATTTATTTCTTTATTTATTATTTTTGGAGAGAGACAGACAGAGAGAGAGGAAGAGGGAGACAGATAGAGAATGGGCATGCCAGCAGTCTCTCCGCTGCTGTGAATGAAATCCAGATGTGTGTGCCCCCTTGTGGTCAAGTGCGGCATTGCATTCTTGCATCACTGCATCTGGCTAAACGTGGGACCTGGAGATTGGAACTGGGTTCTTAGGCTTAGCAGGCAGGCGCCTTAACTGCTAAGCCATCTCTCCAGCCCTCACATTTCTTTATAAGGTCTAAAGTAATTTTTTACTAGAAGTAATTATCTTTGGTTTCTTTTTATATTATGTTAGTGAAGAATATTTCAAAGGCCAGATTTCTAATTTGAATTTTTTACAAATGATATATAAGAATAGATAGAAAGTTACCAAAGAAAAACTTAAGCTAATGCTGCCTTAAGTATGCTTAAGACAACGTACTTTCCCAGATATATTGTCTAAGTCTGTATACGTGCTTAATGCTATTTGAGAACATATAGAAAAGGTTTCTTTCTTTAAAGGCTCAGCTTTTGGACAAAGTTAATGTTCTTTTTATTTTCTTTAATTTTAAAAAGTTTTGAGAGAGAGAGAGGGAGGGAGAGGAGAGAGAGAATTGACATGCCAGGGCCTCAGCTACTGCAGTCAAATTCCAAATGCTTGTGCCACCTAGAGGGCATGTGTGACCTTGCACTTGCCTTGCCTTTGTGTATCTGGCTAATGTGGGATCTGGAGAATATAACAGTGGTCCTTAGGCTTTACAGGCAAGTACCTTAACCGATAAGCAATCTGTCCAGCCCAGAGTTAAAATTCTTTATACAAGTTTTGCTTTCAGATTCTCCAAAGTGAGTTAAGTGATTTTCTTCTGTTTTTTTAAATTATTATTATTACCATTATTTTGAGAGAGATAGAGAAAGAGGCAGAGAGAGAGAGAGAAAAGAATGGACATGCCAGAGCCTTCACCCACTGTGAATGAACTCCAGACACGTGTTCCCCCTTGTGTACATATGTGACATTGCATGTTTTGCATCACTGTGTCTGGCTACATGGGACCTGGAGATTCAAATATGAGTTCTTAGGCTTTGTAGGCAAGTGCTTTAACCACTCAGCCATCTCTCCAGCCCTAAAGTGGTTTTCTTATAATCAAGCCAAGTTCAAAAGTTATTGCTGGTTAGTGTGATTTCAATCTAATTTGCATAAATACACCTAAGCTTCTTGATACTCAGAGCCAAATAAAAAATATTCTAGTAGAGTAGAAGTTAACTTGGGTAAGAGCAAAATTTAACATTAGAACCATGATTCTGTCTACTTGAAAATCATAGAGGACATGAAGAAATTTTTCTGTGATTCTTGTATTGAAGATGCTTTTTTTTTTTTTTTTTTTTTTTTTTTGCTTTTTTTGATAAATATATAACCTGGGGTTATTGCAGTTAAGAATAATTCTGTTCTATCAAAGCATCCTGGTAAAACTGACAAAGCTGATAAGTTAGGGATTCAGAAATAACTACATCTTACATAGGCAAATTGAGCTTTAAAAATGTAAGAAAAGAACGAGGAGTTAGGGAGATGAGGCGGCTTAGTGGTCAAAGGTACTTCTTTGCAAAGCCTGAAGTTCAGGGTTGAATTCCCCAGCCACCCCAAGTAAAGCTGGTTGGGCATTCCTTTGCATCAACAAGAGACCCTGGTGCATACATGTGTAAACATACAAATACAAACACGAACACACAAATAGATTTATAAAAATTGTTTTAAATAGGAAAAGATTAAGAATAATACAGGAAGGCATTGACTTCCTTATTCCAAAGTAAATGTTTTGAATGTGTATGTGTTGAAAGTACGCAGCATTTTCTCATGTTAAGACCAGAGTAAACATAAGCTGTAGAAGTCATGCCTCCATTTTTGTTCCATAGCCAAGACAATCAAGAAATACTTCCTAACTGCCTTAAAAGAATCCTATTGAGGTTCTTAAAAACATTTGAGGGGCTGGAGAGATGTCTTAGTGGTTAAGGCGCCTGCCTGCTAAGCCTAAGAACCTGGTTCCAATCTCCAGGTCCCACGTTTAGCCAAATGCAAAGTGACGCAAGGGCGCAATGCCGCACTTGCCCACAAGGGGACGCACACATCTGGATTTTGTTCACAGCAGCTGAGAGACTGCTGGCACGCCCATCTCTATCTGTCTCCCTCTCCCTCTCTGTCTCTCTCTGTGTCTCTCTCCAAAAATAAATAAAATAATTAAAAAAAAACAGTTGAGAACAGGCAGGAAGTATGTTACATACAATAAGCCATACACTGATTTTTCTGCTAGCAAATAAGAGATGGGAATTAATTACCACGCTAGCCTAGTCATGTGTTATCTGCTCATAACCCTCTAGTGAAGAGGAATATGGCTTCAGAAGAAGGGTTATTAAGCTGCTCTAAATCTTGTGTACTTCCTCCAAGTGCTACTAAACGTACTTGTATTTTCATTAAGAGTTCACGTACCACCTTTACTAACAAAGTCTTATTTATTCAGTAAAGGAACCTCAGTGGGATATCTATGACAATCTTTTTTAGTCAGTTAAAAATTTACATGAAAATAATAATGAATAATTCATCTTTAAAAATATTCCAAAGCCCCAAATGGTGGCTCATACCTTTAGTCCCAGCACTCTGGAGGCTAAGGTAGGAGAATCCCTGAGTTGGAGGCCAACCTGGACTAGGTTGAGACCCTGCCTTAAAAAAAATTCTAATTTTCACTAATTTAGGTCATATTTATTTATTTATTTATTTATTTATTTATTTATTTATTTAAGAAAGATGGAGGAAGGGAGAGAGAGGGGGAGGAAGAGGCAGACAGAGACAAAGAGATAATGGGTGCACCAGGGTCTCCAGCCACTGCAGACAAACTACTGATGCATGTGCTACCTTGTGCTTCTGGCTTATGAGTACTGAGGAATAGAACCTGGGTCCTTAGGCTTCACAGATAAGCGCCTTAACCACTAACCCATCTCTTCAGTCCCCTAGGTCAATTTAAAAATTATTTTATTTTTAAAATTTTATTTATTTATTTGATAGAGACAGAAAGAGGAAGAGAGAGATAGATAGACAGAAAATGGGGACACCAGAGCATTCAGCTGCTGCAAATAAACTTCAGATGCGTGCATCACCCTGTGAATTTGGCTTATGTGGGTCCTGGAGAATCAAACCTGGGTCCTTTGGCTTTGCAGGAAAATGCCTTAACCACAAAGTCACCCCTCCAGCCCTCCTCTAGGTCAATTATTATCCCACCAAAATCTAATAAAAATACTGTGCTTTATGTATGTCAGTGATTATACAATGAAACTATGTTATTCTGATGCAGGATTTTCATTCCAGGAAGGGATTAAATTCCATAAAGATGCAAGAGGTTCCAGGCCCATGGACCCCAACTTTTGGGTTCTTATTCAAGTTAGCAAGGAATTCAAAACATGGACTCCAAGTAGGGTAAATTATTCACTATAAGGTTCATTTTAGCGGGAGGTAGAATCTAGAGGGAAGGCTAGCAGGAAGCCCCAAGCAAGGCTTGGATGGGGGAGAAAATCTCCTTCACATCTCTAGGGAAGACGCCTCTGGAAAAAGCACATGCTCTTTTAGAAATCAAAGCATGAGAGCCCAAGCCACAAGGGGTCAGAAAAGACTACAATGTAGTAAAGGACTCAGAAATTATAGGGATATCATACATCTAACAAAATAGGAATGTATATAAAAACAAAGCACACATGGAAAGCAAGCAGGAAATCACCCATACAAAAAGAAAATCTCCCCCTCTTCCCAGCAGGCTTGGAAGGGGGAAGCTTACCAATGGGGGCCAAGAAGACTGGGAGAGTGAAGAGCAGGCCAAAATATTTACACACATGTCAGGCCCACTTGTGGATTAAACATCCAGTTAAGATGAGCCTTTCCATCAGACTCAGGTGTGTGTGTGTGAGAGAGATCTGATTGGTTGGTAGACTCAAGAGACTGACTCAAGAGGGGCCATTCCAACCTAGTGATTAAATATATAAGTAATTTAAAAATATACAAAATGCTATATACATTTAAAATTTCCAACTTGATTTCTTGAGTTCCTAAAACCTCTGATGAGTCATTATTTGAAATTCAGCTCATTTTCCTATAGACATTTTAAATGATTACTACTACCAAGTGGTCAAACATATGAGCCTACCGAGGACAGTTCACATTCAAACCATAACATTGCATTTATTTTAGGATCAACGCAACTAAAATAGTTCCTCTCTTTTCTATCTTTTCTTCTTTTTCTTCTCTTTAGAAATAGGTATTTATAGCTTTTTCAAGCAATCAACGTAAGATACTATTTAATGTTTCTTGTAGGTCCTCCCAGAGCCTACAAAATACATTACAAAATGAAAGTTTTTCTCCAGTTTCTTTTTTCCTTACTGTAAGAATAACTAGCTTTCTTAAAACTAAAATATTTGAGCTAGAAAGATTGCTCAGTGGTTAAGCTGCTTGCCTGTAAAGCCTAAAGACCTGTGTTCGATTCCCCAGTGCCCAGATAAAGCCAGATACACAAGGAGGTATGTATGTCTGAAGTTTGTTTGCAGTGACAAGAGGCCCTGGTGCACCCAGTCTGTCTCTATCTGCCTCTTTCTCTGTCAAATAAATAAGAATATTTAAATAAAAAACCAAAATAATTTAGTTTAATTGCTACTAGGGCTAGAAAATTGACATAAAATTTGTGGCACCACCCCTTTAGTAGTAATTTTTCTCACTGCTGTGACTAAAAATCGGATAAGAAGCAACTTAGGGATGGAAAGACTTATTTGGGCTCCCAGTACAGGACATCATAGCAGCAATGCCACAGCAGCAGGAAAGGCCTTACTGCTGTGGCAACAAAAGTGAGAATTGGTTCATCACATCCAGATGGACCAGGAAACAGAGACAGATGATTGCTAGTGTTCTGCTTTTGTTTTTCCCTTACTCCAAGACCCCCAGGCAGTAGTGATGCCCGCATTCACTGTGTGTCACCACCTCAGTTAATCCTCTTTGGGAAAGCCCTCATAGATACACCCAAAGGTGTACTCAATCCATGAAATGTGTCTTAATCTAATCAAGTTGAATTAAAAATAATCAACACAATTGCCAACATATGTGTAAATTTTAATATGAAAGCCATGCTGCCTTGAGCGTGGGTAGGAACTTCTTATATATTGGTAGGAACTTCATATATATTGGTACATTTTTGCCTCAGAAATGCTAGGCTAATTCTTGACTGGGGGGAAACATATATGTGTACACACACACATACACACACATACATACTGGGTTTGAGGCATGAGTAAGAAGTACATACCTGTTGTGGGATGGATGAGAACACTGTGTAAGTTAGAACATCATTATTAATTTTAGTAGAATAGCATTTATGCCTTGCTTTTGTTTATATATTTTATTTATACATATATTTTTTATTGGGAGTATGTGTGTATTTGTGTGCATGTTCATGTGTGTGAGTGTTGGTATGTACATGCCACAACACACATGTGGTGATCAGCACAATTTTTAGGTTGGTCCTTGCCTTCCACCTCCTTTGAGGCAGGGCCTCTGATTGCTTGTTCACCATTCTGGTCCTGAACTTCCAAGAAATCCCTTCTCATAGTAAGTGGCTTTTTACACGAGGTCTAAAGCTCCAAAATAATGTATTGAATGTTGCACAGCAAGTGTTTTATCCACTGACCCATCTCCCCAGCCCATATTTATACATTTTTGGACAAATTTTTATAGATGTAAGTAACTTGTTTGATCATAATCCTTTGTCATTGCCTTCTCTTATCCCTTGTCTTCCTTCCATTGAACCTTTCATCTTCCCTAGATAGTCCCCTTTCTACATTGATACCTTGTGTGTGTGTGTGTGTACACACACACATACACACACACACACACACACACACACACACACACACACACACACACAAGACCCACTGAGTTTAATTAGGGTTTCCTACATGAGTAAGGGTTGGGGGTTATTTTCCAGAGCACATCCCAGCAGTGGCCTCTATTGTCACTGGCAGGGCTGTTTTGAGCAAGGAAAAGCACCTTGTCTGGTGGCCAGCCTGCTTGGTTCTGACTAAAAGAGTTGATCCACACTGATAAGAGCAGTTCTGTCCTGCTTCTCCACAAAGATCTCACCTGGCTTAAGAAGTTCATTTATGGATCATGTCATTTGCAGAAAGAGAGTATGTTATACATTATCTTTTTTTTTATTTCCATAGGTTTCATTGGTGAGATTCCCAGCCCAACATTTAACCTAAAAGTCCATATTTTTATGCTTTCTAAGGATATAAGGTTTCCTTTATTTTATTGACAACTTCTATACTTACAGACAATAAACCATGATATTTCCCTCCCCTCCCCCCATTCCCCTTCAGAACTCCACTCTCTATCATATCCCCTCCCTCTCTCCATTAGTCTCTCTTTTAATTTGATGTCATCATCTAAAGTTTTTTAATGTATTTGCCATCACACACAAATTGAAAAATAAAAATAGTGTTTCATTTCTATGGAATAACAGTGAAAAATCAATTTGTAAAATACTTGCTTGTTGTGGAAGTGTTTTCACATCTCAGTGATCACACAAATGAACTAGTGAAATAATTTTCTGATCATTTAAAATATCAGAATACTAATTAACCCTGCCTCATGAGTTAAACTCACATTAATAAATTGCTACAATTAAGCCTATCTAGTTTGGTTTAAACTTTGCAAAAATATATTTTTTTCAAAGCAAAGAATATCTACCACATGGTAGCCATGAATATTAAGTTTCTCAATTTTGTACCCAACTTTGTGATTTGTAAAGTGATCAGGATGCAGTACATATTAATATATGTGAAATGCCAGGCATGGTAGTATATGCCTTTAATTCCAACACTTGGGAGGCAGAGGTAGGAAGATCATTAATTCAAGGCCAACCTGAGATTACATAGTGAATTCCAGGTCAGCCTGGGCTAGGGTGAAACTCTACCTTGAAAAACCAAAACATATATATATATATATGTATGAATATATGATGCTTAACCAATACGAAGGACATAGGAAGCATATTCTAATGTTTCTGCCATTACTCCTTTTTCTACTGCTACTACTACTTTTTGTTATATAGAAGAATATTGCCCAGAGTTATTAAAACATGATTTGGTGATTTTGTTTCTTGGATAATTTTGCAGATGTGGTTGGAAATTACTTCAAAATAGAAGTACAGTGTAGGTCTATTCCCAAAGCAGAGCAAACAAATTCCTAGTCTGTTTTACAGAATTCTTTACTGCCTAAAGGCAACACCTAAAAGTTTATAGAAAATGAATTATAATTTTTTAAACAAACAAAGGATTGTATTCCCAGATACATTTATACAAAACTTAGCATGGTATTTGTGGGAGTTTGAATGCATGGTCCTATAGACTTGGGTGTTTTGTTAAAATTGAATTTGTAGCCTCAACCCCTAGCAGGCAGACTCCTGCTACAGGGGGCATATCACTGGGATGGATCTGAATTCCAGCCCAAAGGTATGCAGGGAGGTTTCAGGCTCTGATGGGTTTTGTGTGTGCAGGTGTTGGTACTTATTGGTGGTTACAGCTGCTTGGTGGTGTCTCTATGCTTGGATTTATGAATGGGAACCAGCTTCTTCTGTCATTTATGGAACTTCTTCTATATCAGTAAGCTTGAAATAAAACCCTTCCTCCCATAAAACAGTGTTTACTTGGATGTTCATCCCAGCCTCATGGAACTGTCTACAACCAAGTTCGATACCAGAAGAGTAAAGTATTGCTGAGATGAATCTAATCATGTGGATTTTGGTCTTTTGAAACTTGTGTACTGGAGTAATATTGATAGAATACATCAGTAAGCCAAGTTAAAAAAATTTTTTTTGACAACTTCTATATTTACATACAAAAAATGCATGATATTTCTCTCCCCTGCCCCCATACCCCTTCAGAACTCCACTCTCCATCATATCCCCTCCCTCTCTCCATTAGTCTCTCTTTTAATTTGATGTCATCATCTTTTTCTTCTATTTTGAGGGTCTTGCGAAGGTATTGCTAGGCACTGCAAGGTCAAGGATATCAAGGCCAATTTCTGTCTGGACAGTTGCATTGTAAGAAGTTATACTCTTCCTTTGGCTCTTCCATTCTATCCGCCCCCTCTTCTGCAATGGGCCCTGAGCCTTGAAGGGTGTGACAGAGATGTTTCAGTGCTGGGCACTCCTCCATCCCTTCTTCTCAGCACTATGTTGCCTTTTGGGTCATCCCAGTAGTCATCACCATCTGAAAAGAGAAGCTTCTCTAACCAGAAGTGAGAGTAGCATTAATGTGTGAATATGAACATTAAGCGTAGTGCTTTCAGGGCAGCTTGGTAGGAATAATATATACATTTAGCCAGACAAGAGCAGGCTTTATACCCCTAAGGCTCATGACCTCCCCTGCCATAGACTTTTGCTTATGTTTTTCAGTACCAGGTATGTATTCCCTCCCATAGAGGGGGCCTTCAGTCCAGTTATGGAGCAGTTGGTTACCCAAAGAGCAGACATGCCACTATTGCACCCGTTCAGTCATTGGGCCTATGTGGCCAAACTTGAATATTCAGGGTCTACAGTTTTCACTGCTAATGACTTCTATGTCCCATATGGCTGCATGTAGTGCAGCTTTTTCCAGCTTTCTGTTGGCTGGTCTATAGGGAGAAGGCTTTCTGCTCAGCACCAACTTGCTTTCTCCGTGACCTTGCCTCTCAGGCAAGAGATGTCTTCAGCAATAGGGTCTTACTATCTGTTTCTCAAGGGAAACCAAGGGCTTTGGCAATAGCCTTTAATGTTTTAGAGGTTTCCACGACCTCCTTGGCCAACAACTCACTGGAAGGTATCCCATCCCAGGCACTGAAAATTTTCTAGTAACAGTCTGCAGCTTCTAGATGTGCCATTATTCAAAAAAGTAGGTTTATATAAGTCTTACTTTCAATATCTTGAATTTTGATTGACCCTCCCCCTGCCCTTCTTTTATGCATTCTCTTCCCATGGCCTCGCTTAGGCCATTCCCTCCCTGTAATCTGTTCTTCTACTTACATATGTGCAATACCATACACTTAAGTCCTTCTCTCCCCTCCCTCCCTTTTACCAGTTTACTGGTTTCTGGTACCAATGTTTGGTTCCAGTTCACACACAAGTCTATACATTTGTAGTTAGGATCCACATATGAGGGAGAACATGTGATGTTTGGTTTTCTGAGCCTGGGTTACCTCACTTAGTATAATTCTTTCCAGATCCATCCATTTCCCTGCAAATTTCATAATTTAATTTTTCTTTACCACTGAATAGAACTCCATTGTGTAAATGTACCACATCTTTATTATCCATTCATCTGTGGAGGGACATCTAGGCTGGTTCCATTTCCTAGCTATTGTGAATAGAGCAGCAAGAAACATGGTTGTGCAAGCTAAAAATAGATTTACCATATGATCCAGCTATAGCACTCCTAGGCATATATCCAAAGGACTCTTCTCACTACCTTAGAGTAAGCCAAGTTTTATGGGCCATTCTGGTGAGAGTTTTAAAAAAAACTAAGCGCAGAGAATTGTGTTGGCTTATGAACTTTCAAAGGAGAAAGAATGACTACAGAGAACTTTATTGGAACTGGTCTACTGGCATAAAGGTTGGCTGCATTCTTCTGCCCATATCCAGAAAGTTTGATCTGGTGTGCTTGTCAGAAGATATAAAACTGCAAGATGTATGATTTAGCATAGGAAAAGTTTAAACATGTTACAGGCAGAGACAGGTCTTACTATTCTTAAGCTGCTACTGTCAAGCAGATTGCTACCATTAAGGATGGGTCAACTGCTTACACTGAAATAATGGAAAAGATACATGAGATGGTGTCACTGAGGAAAGACTGAATGAATAGGAATGCAAACTCTTAAAAGGAGATGACTAAAAGGAAGAATTCTAAAAGGTAACCTGCTGTCCAAGATCATGATTTATTTCCTGCTTGGATTGACAAAATGGCTGTTGCTGCACACATGGTATGGTTTTTTTTGAAGCATGAAAAATACATGGAAGTGGGTCATGAAGTGCACATGGTTCTAGGAGCAACTGCTGAAATGCAGCATGGGAAACAGGGAAATTTCTCTGTGTTGCCAGTGAGGCCATTGTCTGAAGTTAAATAGGAGCCACTGCTGAGGTATGGCATAGAGACCTGATATTCCTATTTTTTAAAGGCCAAAAAGGCCAGTGTATAGAGCTGAAGATGGACCATGGTTTGCAATGGAGACTTAGTACTTTTACCAGCTAGAAGTCTCAACATTTAAAAAATTATAATTTTATTAAATAAGCCACAAAATAATTTCTAACATATATAATATAGTCTATATTGCTTATTATTTCAGCTCTTAGTGTAGCTTTTTGATTTATTTTTAGTTTTTTTTTATAGTATGAAGAAGCCCAACCTTATTCTTTTGCTTTTGAATTTTGAGGCTCCAGTTGCCCCAACACTATTTTATTTATTTTTTAAAAAATCTAGGGTTTCCAGACAAGATGGCATCCATCTAAACACGCCCTCACCTGGCAGGGAAGGAAAGGCAAGACCTTTAGGGTTCATTAGGGTTCAGTGGGAGGGCACAGAGGAGAAAAGTAGGGAAACTGTTGATTCACATGCTCTCAGGTAGCCCACCAGTTCCCCCAACCAGCCATCCTAGCTACATTCCCACCTGCAGGTTCTTCCTGCACTAACCACAGGCTAAGTGGACCCAGGCCAGCAGGCTAGCATTTCCTCCACCCTAGGCTCTGCTGCAGAGCTCCACATGTGAGAGGTGTCCCCCTCCTCACCCTGCCCCTACCCCTGTGCATGGGTTGTCCACATGTGAGCTCTGTCCCCCTTGCCACCCCACCCCCGGGCATGGGAATTCCACATGTGAGCTCTATCCTACTTGACAAAAAAAAAAAAAAAAAAAAAAAAAGAACAGCAACTACCAACACAATTATACTTGGGGACTTCAATATTCCACTATGAGCAATAGATAGATCATCCAAACAGAAAATTAACAGGGAAGTAAGAGAGCTCAACAAAACCATAGAACAATTAATAGACATCTACAGAACATTCTACCCAAAATCCACAGATTACACATTCTTCTCAGCAGCCCATTGAACCTCCTCTAAAACAGATCATATACTGGGTCATAATGCCTGCCTCCATATATTTAGGAAAATTGACATAATCTCCTGCATGATATTAGATCACAATGCTGTATTGCTAGAAATTAACAACAAAAGATGTGCCAGGAATCCCATCAGATCCAGGAAGCAGAACAACACACTTTTAAACAATAAATGGGTAGTGGAAAAAATAAGTGAAATTGCAAAATTTCTAGAAATGAATGACAATGAGAACACAACATACCAAACCTTATGGGACACAACGAAAGCAGTCCTCAGGGGGAAATTCATTGCACTAAATGCCTTCATAACAAAGATGGAGAGATCCCAAATCAATAACCCAACAATTCTTCTAAAGGCACTGGCAAAACAAGAATAATTCAATCCAAAAAGCTCCAGACCAAAAGAACTAATTAAGAACACAGCAGAAATTAATGAATTAGAAACTAAGAAAACAAAATCAATGAAACAAAGAGCTGGTTCTTTGAAAAAATAAATAGGATTGATAAACCCCTGGCCAATTTGATCAAGTGAAAAAACAGAGATGCTTCAAATTAACAAAATCAGAAATGAAAAAGAAGAGATCACAACAGATATAACTGAAATTGGAGAATCATCAGGACTTATTTCAAAAACCTCTACTCTACAAAACTGGATAATATGGAGGAAATGGATGAATTCCTGACATATACCACCTACCAAAGCTAAACTCAGAGCAGATTAATCTCCTAAACAAATCTATCACACCCATCGAGATTGAAAAGGTGTTAAAACACCTCCCCAAAAAGAAGAGTCCAGGACCAGTTGGCTTATCAGCTGAATTCTATCAAAACTTCATGGAAGAACTGAAACTAATTTTTCTCAAATTGTGCTACAAAATTGGAGAACTGGGAAAGCTCCTGAACTTCTTCTATGAAGTTAGTATCACCCTAATACCAAAACCAGGCAGAGTTGCCACAAGAAAAGAAAATTATAGGCCTATTTCCCTGATAAACTTAGACACAATGATCCTGAATAAAATCCTTGCAAACCAAATTCAACAACACATCAAAAGCATTATCAACCTGGATCAAGTAGGCTTCATCCCAGGAATGCAGAGGTGGTTCAACATATAGAAATCTGTCAAGGTAATACACCACATAAATAAGTTTAACACAAAAACCACATGATCATTTTGATAGATGCGGCAAAGGCCTTTGATAAAATACAACATCACTTCATGATCAAAACATTGGCGAGAATAGGCATGGACAGTTTCTATCTCAACATAATAAAGGCTAAATACAAAGCTCCTAAAGCCCAAATAATACTTAATGGGAAGAGACTGAAGGAATTCCCACTGAAATCAGGAACAAAACGGGGTGTCTACTCTCTCCTCCGCTCTTCAACATAGTACTGGAAGTCCTAGCTCAAGCAATAAGAAAGAAGAAAGAAATAAAAGGGATACAAATCAGAAAGGAAGAAGTTAAGTTAGCCCTATTTGCAGACAACATAATTCTATACATAAATGACCCAAGAACTTCCTTTTCAAAACTCTTAAAGGTGATTAACTCCTTCAGCAAAGTAGCAGGATACAAAATCAATGCACAAAAATGGGTAGCCTTTCTATATGCAAAAGACAAAGATATAGAGAAAGAAATAAGCAACATTGTCTTATGTCAATAGCAACAACCACAATAACAACCAAAAAAAAAAAAAACTTGGAACAACATTAACCAAGGAATTGAAAGACCTATATAATGAAAAAATAAAAACACTCAAGAATGAATTGAGGAGGACTTGGGAAAATGGAAAGACATCCCATGCTCTTGGATAGGCAGAATTGACATTGTGAAAATGGCAATCTTACTAAAAGCAATATACAGACTTAATGCAATACCAACAAATATCCCAACTTCTTTCTTCACAGAGGTAGAAAAAATGATCTCAAAATTCATATGGAATGGCAAAAGGCCTCAGATATCCAAGCATATCCTCAGCAAAAGAAACACCTCTGGAGGCATCACCATACCTGATCTAAAGCTATATTACAAAGCCATAGTAATAAAAACAACATGGTACTGGCATAAAAACAGGAATATAAACCAATGGAACAGAATTGAGGACCCAGACTTTGGGCCAGGTAACCATAGCTATTAGATATTTGACAAAAGCCCTGACAATGTAGACTGGAAAAAAATAAAAAACAGCATCTTCAACAAATGGTGCTGGACAAACTGGATAACCATATGCAGGAAAATGAAACTCGATCTATACATCTTACCATGCACAAAAAATCAAGTCCAAATGGATTAAAGACCTCAATATAAGACTAGAAACACTGCTACTACTGGAAGAAAAAGTAGGAGGCACTTTCCATCATATAGGAGTGGGTAAAGACTCACTGAACAAAACCCCAGTAGCTCAGGAAATTAAACAATCACTCAACCATTGGGATCTCATGAAGCTGAAAAGTTTTTTCACAGACAAACAATCAATAAGCAGAGCCAACAGATTATCCACAGAATGGGAGAAAATTTTTGCTGGCTATACAACAGATAGAGGCCTAATTTCTAGAATCTACAAAGAACTCAAAAACGTAAACAATAAAAAGTCAAACAACCCACTCACAAAATGGGGCAGAGAATTGTACATGGAGTTCTCAGAAGAAGAAATACAAATGGCAAACACACACTTAAGAAAATGTTCAACATCCCTAATCATCAGAGAATGCAAATTAAAACTATGAGATTCCACCTATCCCAGTAAGGATGGCAAACATTAAAAAATGTAAGGAAAACAAATGCTGGTGAGGTTGTGGAGAAATAGGAACCCTCATTTGCTGTTTGTGGGAATGTAAGATGGTACAACCACTATGGAAAGCAATACGGAGATTCCTAAAAATGTTGACTATAGAATTACCAACAGATACAGTTATTCCCTTCCTGGACATTTACCCTAAAATCTCCAAGCCTCAGTTCAGAGAGAATTGCTCAACCATATTTATAGCTGCTCAATTTATAATAGCTAAGAGCTGGAATCAACCCAGATGTCCATCATTATATGAATGGATAACCACGATGTGGTATATCTACACTATGGAATTCTATACAGCAGAAAGGAAAAATGACACAATGAAATTTGAAGGAAAATGGTCAAACTTGGAACAGATCATTCTCAGTGAAGTCATCCAATCACAAAAAGATAATTGTTGCATGGTCTCACTCATCTTTGGCTCCTAACCTGAATCAGACTGAGAAGCTGACATACCTAATAAGCATCTTGAGGACTGGACAATAGGGAGGGTGGGATGGGAGGGGAGGGTAAGGGCTGGGGGGAGGGATACGAAATGGGACCCAAATGAAAATGGTGCCATAAAATCCTATATCCTGAAAGACAGACTAAAAGGTTGAACCTTCATCAGGTCCTTAGAGGGAACACCTGAATCATAGGGCCCTGGAGAGGTATGATGAAGACTAACCTTAATCTTCTCTTGCTTCTCTCTCTCTCCCTTTTCTCTCTCTTCTCTCGTTCTCTTTTATATTATCTTTTTATTCCTTCTTTTCCCTTGGTACTGGCCTGTAACTCCTAGTACCAGCATGCAGTTAACATCCACCATGAGCTGTTGATAGAGAGACCTACAAGGTTTCCCAAAGAAGACAGATTTCTGTCAGAGTACTTGATGACCCACCAAAGTTAATGGTAAGACCCTACTGCTGAAGATACCATATGCTGTTGGTACAGAACATGGAGTGACCATGCTGGAATCTGGAAGAGAATTAGTCCCCAGACAGTTAGCTTGTCTAGTGCCAGAAAGTGTTACATGAGGCACTGGGGGAAAGTGACCAACATCTGTCCAAGCAACTAGTGGTCTAAGCTACTACTCAGCAGCAAACAACCTGATGTGATGCTCACACAAGTGCAATAGTGGCACACAGCCATGGTGAGTAACCAATTGCTCTTTATTTGGCTAATGGATCCACTCAGTGGAATGCAACTCATAGCTGGAACTAGGAAACTAGTCAGAACCATATCCAAAGAAAGAGACTGCTCTCCAACATTAAGCTCCCACCAGTTGTGGGCTACAAGAGGGCCTACACCTATGAAATTCCCTCTAAAATAATAATGGTTATCCCATTTGTCTGATTCTGACTTCATTCTTCATTGGAGGATTTGTTTCTCTTTTTCATATGGACGCCAAACCTGAGGAGAGAATCAGCCTATCGCACCTCACCAGAGCCCCAGCTGAATCCATAGAGTAATGGAGGAAATGAGCAAGAGTGCTGCTTTCTTGGTGAACATGGTGCCAGCACAAGGGTGAAGGATATAGACACAGAGAATGCTCAACTCCTTCCCAACCAGAGATCCAGAGACACAGAGGCCCCCAAGACCTCATCACTGAAGTAGACCTAAAACAAACCCAACATGGCTCAGGGAAATTCATGGAAAAGGGGGTAGAAAGATTGTTAGAGCCACAAGTTGGGTCATTATGCACAGACATTGCCTCTTTCCCATAACTGATGGCTACCCCCACAATTCACGACCCACATTCCCCAACGAGGAGGATCCCTTTGGAGGGGGGAGGACAGGGAGGAGGCTAACAATGTTACCAACATGAATGTGTTCACATTATGTACATATCTAATTAAGAAAACTAAAATTATTTTCCTGTTTCTTTTGTCATATCCATGTCAATATCCATCAACCATAAATCTATCAGTTTATTTCTGGACTCCCTACTCTATTACACTGTCTATCCTATGTCAGTAGCACACTGTCTACATTACTATTAATGTAGAATTTTGAGACTCAGGGTTCTTGCCTATTTTAACAAAGAATTTAGAAAATAAATTCTGAGAAGGGAAAATTATGAATTATTAATTTATTTGGGGAGAAATTATGAATTATGAGGTTTATTGTGGAGAGGTTAATATTCAGGGAGGACGGTACCTGAGAGATGCAAGCCAGCGAATTCACCTCCTTGCCCAGCTGGAAAAGGATGGGAGAGATGGATAGAATCTCATCACAGAGAAATCTCCAGGGGTGAAAGGGCTCTGGAGTAGGCACACACACTCACACATGGAAGTCAAAGCATAAGAACCAAAAGATGAGTTCAAGATGAGACTATATAGTGAATTCCTGGTTAGCCTAGGCCAGAGTGAGACTCTACCTCTAAAAACAAAAACAAACAAAAAGACCAGAGAGGATTAATAGTGTGGTACTCATAGGTCAATGAAAAATTACACATGTAACAAAGTGAGACAGTACCCCAAAGCAAGACACATGTAGAAAACAAGCAGGAAAATACCCAAGCAGAAAGAAGTAGGAGAGATGGACTTATACCCAGGTGTTCAGAAGAAATCAATCATAGGAAGAGAGCTTAGCCACATAGTTAGGCTCCTTTATATGGATCAGACATCCAACTAGGGTGAACCTTGTTGTCAGACTCAAGTGTGTAAGGAGAGACCTGATTGGGTCATAGACTCAAGGGGCTCAGTCCTGAGACCACCCCCCCCCTTAGGTATGCTGAGCTGAGGACAAAGCAGGAAGTTTCTGCTCAGGAATGTTGCTGACAGCCATTTTGGATGAGACTAGATCAGACCTGAGCTGTAGTTTTTTGTTTGTTTGTTTGTTTGTTTGTTTGTTTGTTTGTTTGTTTTTAAAATGCAATGCATTGGTCTAACTTAATGAGTTGTAGTTTTGCCAAGAGCAGGCATGATGGAATCTCCTTACGCTTGGGCCTTGTTCCTGGCTAAGGAGCTATGAAAGCTGTCTTGTTCCTGTTTCTCCTTCAACGTCACTTCTTCCTTTCCAGTATAAATGCCTGTGTTATTGTTCTTGCTGTTTCTGTGATTGGAGCCCCTAGAACAATGTAGAACAGAACTATCAAAAATGGACATCCTTGTTTTGGTCCTGATCTTTGAGTAAAAGCATTTATTCTGTCAACATTGAAAACTCTAGCTGTAGGTTTTTCATAGTTCTGTTCATATCAGGTTGAAGAAGTTCCTTTCTGTCTCTAGTTTGATGATTTTTTTTAAAAATCATAGAAGGATATGGAATCTTATCAAATACTTTTTCTTTGTCGATTGAAATGATCCTTTATTCTATTGGTAATGTTTTATTATAATTGATTTGGGACATTAAGTATCTGTATGACAGAGCCTACTTGGTCATGATATGCAGTCTCTTTTATGTATCACTATATTAATTTGATAGTACTTTTAAATAATTTGTTTTGTTTTTTGAAGTAGGGTTTCACCCTAGTCCAGGCTAATTTTGGTATCTGTATTTATAGAAATTTTGGAAGGTTTCTTGTGATATTTTTATTTTGGTATTAGTGCCAAACTGGCTTCTTGTGAGTTAGAAAGTGTTTCCCCTTTTATCTGTCCAAATGGCTTGTAAAAGGTTAGTTTTAATTTTTAACTACTTGGTTGAAATCTCTAGTACAACAATTTTGTGCTGTGTGTGTGTGTGTGTGTGTGTGTGTGTGTGTGTGTTTAAAGTTTCAGTCATTTTACTTTTTACAAGTCTCTTCAATTTTTTTTGTATTTCCTTGACCTAGTTTTTACAGTTTGTATCTTATCAGGAATTTTTTCATTTCACTTGGCTATCTAGCTTATTGCTGTGCATTTTGTTTATATTATTGCCATGTTGTTTATGTTATTCTTTTTTTAATTTTTTTTATTATTTTATTTATTTTTGGAGAGAGACACAGAGAGAGATAGACAGGGAGAGGGAGACAGAGATGGGCGCACCAGCAGTCTCAGCTGCTGTGAACGAAATCCAGGTGTGTGCGCCCCCTTGTGGCCAAGTGCGGCATTGCGCCCTTGCGCCACTGCATCTGGCTAAACGTGGGACCTGGAGATTGGAACCGCTGGAGATTGGAACCAGCGTTCTTAGGCTTAGCAGGCAGGTGCCTTAACCGCTAAGCCATCTCTCCAGCCCATGTTATTCTCTTTTAATTCTCAAGTTCAGCATTTGTCTTTCTACCTGCATTCCTAATTTTGTGATCTGAGTGCTTTCCCTCTGTCTCTGCTTTTTTCTTGTTTGCTTTGGTGAGTTCAGTTACTTGTGTCTCAGTTTTTGTGTTTGATAATCTCACTTGCTTTCTTTTTTCAGCTGACGAGTTAATCAGTCCTAAAGACATTGATCCTGTTCAGCGCTTTGTCCCACTACAGAATCAACGTAATGTGAGCATGAGATACTCGAATCAGGTAAACTAGTATTTTATTTCTTAATTTAGACTTGTCCAAAGACATTAAAAGCTTATTTGTAGGCAAAATTTTATTCGATTGGGTTTTACTTGGTCCTTCTAAGGGAAAGGTTTCTCCTTTTTAGTTAAGATTTAGTTAAGGTGAGAGGGGTTATTTGTTGATGAGAACGTAGATGTCATATATACCCAAAAAGGTGTCTTCCAGGTAAACATTTCCACTTCAGAACACTTGAGTTTAAGGTGTCAAATATACTTGAGAACATGTGGTGCATATGGGTGGCAGGAAGACCAATGACATATTATAGAAGGGAAGAGCCCTATGCTTGATCTCGCTCCCCTGCTATATCTCCTTGACAGAACTGAGAGACTGATAGAGTTGTTCTTACCACTTAATGACAGGTTGGGAGAAGGAATAATTTTTAAATTCTTATGTTTAGTAGCTATGGGTTTTTAGACTGTGTTGTGTCAACAAAAAAAGTATTTGTAGAATCAACACGATTGATGGTGACTTGAGCAAACCTTCAAGTATTAAATGATACCAGTAATGAGGACTGTTAAAATGAAAATGCAGATTATAGAAGCTGCCTGAGGAGAAAGGAAATGAACTTGCATGTGTGCCTGGGATTCCAAGCAGTTAACATGCAGTTACTAAGGATATGAACATTTATAGAAGATGTACTTACAAATTCAAATGCTCCTTTTATTTCACAAAATATGCACATTCCTCCCTCTTTTTAAAATATTTTACTTTTATTTATTTATTTGACAAAGAAAAAGGGGGAAAGAGGGAGAGAATGGGGCCAGGGCCTTCAGCCACTGCAAACAAACTCCAGATACATGTGCCCCCTTGTGTATCAGGCTAATGTGGGTCCTGGGGAATTGAACCTGGGTCCTTTGGCTTTAGAGGTAAACGCCTTAACTGCTAAGCCATCCCTCCAGCCCCGCCTCTCTCTCTTTTACACACACTCTCTCTCTTCTCTCTCTTTCTGTCTGACACATATCAGTAAATGCTTGTTTTATAGAGAGAAAGGGGAGCCAACAGCTCTATTAGTTTCCATCCAACTATTTTTCTGACTTTTGCTCTTCTTCAACACAGTCCTTTTCAAATCCTGTTATGCTTTCTATCTGTGAATAGACCAATTCAAGGTATCTAATGTAGGCGGAATCACACAATATTGTGTTTTCTGTGTCTGGCTCATTTCACTTACCATACTTTCCAGAGTAACTTTTGTGTATGTCATTAATGTGGCATTTTCTTCCCTCTGGTTATTTTCTTATATACCTGGTGATCTTCATTATCTAATCATTATTTTCATATATATGTATTGTGTGATAAATTTGCTGAATATTCTTAATACATTAGTCTGCCCCTCCTATCCCATCTCTAATGAGAGGTGAGGAGATGTGATTGGGAGTTTTGTTTTCCCTTTTTTTGTTGTTGTTGCATGTGTGCATAGCATGTGTGGTATGGTGTGTGTGTGTGTTTGTGTTGTACACTCATGTATGTGCTGATGTGACACCTGGTGTGCTCCCCTGTGGCATCCAAAGGAGAATGTCCGGTGATCCCCCCCCCACTATCACTTAACCGCCTGTTTTTCCTTGTGATGGAGTCTTACTGATTTTAGAGCTTTCTGTTTGGGAGCCCAGTGATTATCTGATCTCTGCTCTCCACAGGACTGGGGTTACAGACTTTGGGTGGCTGCCTGCTATTTAGTCTGCCCAACTGTTTATGTGGGAATGGAGATTCTGTCTCAGGCCCTCTGAGATCCTCATGTTTTTGAGGAAGTACACTTGACCATTGAGCCATCACTCTGGCCCTGCTCTTTTCTTTTCTTTTCTTTTCTTTTCTTTTCTTTTCTTTTCTTTTCTTTTCTTTTCTTTTCTTTTCTTTTCTTTTCTTTTCTCTTCTCTTCTCTTCTCTTCTCTTCTCTTCTCTTCTCTTCTCTTCTCTCTCCCCCCCTCCCCTCCCCTCCCCTCCCCTTTTCTTTTCTTTTCTTTTCTTTTCTTTTCTTCTTGGCTAGCCTCACTTATGAATCAGGGATCTGGTGGAAAGCGTGCTAGACCTTTACTGAACTGCCCTGCCCTTGCCGAGTGCCAGAAAATAAAGGACTTTGTTTTGAGGGAGCCTCTGACTGCACTGGAGATGTTAATTCCCCCCAGCTTGTTTGTCCAGGGTTATTTGGAGAAAAGACCTGCTGATTCCCATGTAACACTGGCCTTTGACCTTTAATCAGCCCTTCAGTGACACCCTTCCATCTGCACTCTATTGTACCTCCAAACCAAGTGCCCCTCCAGGTCTCTTCTAGTTGGTGGGTCAGCTATACTGCTACAGTACTGTGGTGATAATCAAGTGGTACAGTTTGGTTTTTACACAGACTACCTTTGCTCTGTTTCACTCATTGAAGTATTTCAATTTGCCATCTTTTACATGGAAATTGGATTGAAATATTGTAATCTTTTGTTTTCTTTTTTGCTTTTTCTCTCCATTGCTATGGCTTTGGTCTTTTTATTTATTTATTTTTTTACTAATTATATGGCTAGTTTTATGAGGTGTGAATAGGAATGAGAATTGAATGTACATGCTTAGTCTCCTCTAGAGCAGAAGTGAGGCCTCATCTCATGCTCTTGAACCTGACTTCCCATGTCTAGGTGTCAGTGCTGCTTTCAAGTCTTGGTCAATAAACCCAATATTGAGTTCAGAAAGTAGTTGTTCATTAAGCACTAGAGATGGTCTTGAATAGATGCAAATCAAATAAATTAAGCATCATAGTTATTCATACTATTGTTTTAATGTTTGAAAAAAAATTTTGCAAACTGGTAACTTGTTTGTCCTTTATCTTGGGAACAGAATATATGCCTGCTTATCTCCCATTTCCTACACCACATTTGATTTGAGAAAAATACAAAAGGTTTATCATACTACCCTATCCTATAAATCACTCCCCAAACAAGTTATTTGGTTTTGGAAGCTGTATCATTAAACCTGTTTTCCCAGTCCTTGTGTATGTCCCAGTACTCATCAAGCTCGTGTAATTGTTGGTTTGCTTCCCCTCAGCAGAGAATATACTTGTTCTATCTGTCTTCCCTTTATTTTGGTATTTGGTAGAGCAAAAGAAAAATGAGAAACAAAAGAATAGCTATCACTTATCATATTTCTGTTCTTTATATGCATTCTACAAGCCATTTTGTATGTATTATATATTTTAACATTTATTAGATCAATGTCATGCCCATTTACAGACAGATAATGTGAACCTCAGAGAATGTTTGTAGTTTCTCCAAAGTCGCACAGGTATCAGGTGGCAGAACCAGTATGAAGGTGGTAAACCAAGACAGAAAGGAACGACGGCCAGGCATTTGGAAGCAATAATTTTCACAATGCTTTGAAGGAGTTAACAGAAGAAATCCTATGTTTCCTGAACAGCAATGGTCTAGTGTCCTATCATAGGAAAACACTTTCACCTTTGCCATAGAACATGGAGTGTTCTGTAGAAGTTATCTATAAAATTAAATTCAAAAATGTCACATCAGTACAAAATATATGCTAGGATTCATTATATATAAAATTTATTATGTTAAAAGGGTATAACTATTTCCTTATCTTTCCTGTCGTGCCAAATCCACAAATCTAACTATTAATAATTTTATTAGGGATTTCCTTATGGATAGGAAAACCCTTGCAAGCTTCTTTGAGTAATTACTGGCTCTGCCCCTTTACCCTAATGTGTTTTTATAGAGGGTTCATCATGTTCTGTTTCCTAAGTAATTCTGGTGCTGAGTGTATACTGGTTATATGGATGAGACTTCATTGTTACTACTGTACTGCCATATTAATGTGAGATCATGATCTCTTGAAAATGTCTGTTTCTCACCTTTGCTTCTTTTTCATACTTGGATCTATAAGCACCTGGTTATGAACATTTCGCTGATTCATTGTATTTTATATTATTGTTGGCCCCTGGAATAAGGTAATCCTATATGGCTATCCATTCATAATAACTGAGTGAAGGGGTGCTAAAGATGGTTTCCCAGGTTGTTGGCATCTTGTTCAGAATTGAAAAGGCACACATAAATAGCAAAGCAACAAGGGGTTTTTATTTAAAGCAGAAATACAGGATAGGTATGCTGCAAAGGATCAGCCGATTCTGGGGATTGCTCAAGATCATTGAGTTGTAGCCTGGAGCTTCCTTTTATGGGTCAGGAAGAGAAGTTGGTTGCTAGGGATGGGATATGAGTAGATTTTAATTTTGATTGATAGGCTTGGATTATGTGCATGTCCTGTCACATGATGCATGTGACTTTAATCATATCCATGCCTACTCATTTGCAGGCATAAGATGGTAAAGAGGAGAGTGTCCCTAAAGGTTTATTTTGAGAACACAATTTGCCTTACTGTGCATGTGCATAAACCTGGTTCAAGCCGGCTCTACTCATTGCATCTAATACCAGGATGTGTTCAACCACAAAAGAGGAGTTGTTAGAGCAGTTTGTGTGGCCTTGCTTTGTTTGGACAATGATGTATGTATGTAGATAAATGCAGGGGGAGGGTTCCATGCTGCTAAACTACTTGCCTCAGGGAATCTAGAATTCTATAACAAATAGACTTTAGTTTGAACTATATATTATCTTGATTAAAATGCAGAATATTCTTGGTTAAATTAGAAAACACACTTATGTTTGTGAGCTTCTGTCTGAAACTATCATATTTATTTTAAGCAGGCATGAGCCTAGATTTGGTTAACTTTTAACTTGTCTGTTTTTTTTTTTTTTTTTTTTTTTTTTTTTTTGGTTTTTCGAGGTAGGGTTTCACTCTGGTCCAGGCTGACCTGGAATTAACTATGTAGTCTCAGGGTGGCCTTGAACTCACGGCAATCCTCCTACCTCTACCTCCCAAGTGCTGGGATTAAAGGCGTGCGCCACCACGCCCGGCCATCTTAATTCTTGAAATCAAATACAATAGACTTTTTACATAAATTAGCCATTTTAATGTCAAAAGAAGTCATTGAAAAAATACTCTGATACCCACCAAGTCTCAGGGAAGAGAATTGCAGAAGAGGTGGCAGAAAGATGTAAAAGCCAGAGGAAGAGGTAAGCTTTCAAACTCTGCCTTCTGGGCACCAT
The DNA here is from genome assembly GCA_036365145.1 of Orientallactaga sibirica. Lineage (NCBI taxonomy): Eukaryota > Metazoa > Chordata > Mammalia > Rodentia > Dipodidae > Orientallactaga > Orientallactaga sibirica. The sequence goes on from JAEOAD010000030.1 coordinate 782,549, forward strand.
GGTGCTGAGAAGAAGTGACAGAGAAGTGCTCAGCACTGAAACGTCTCAAATCTACCTTTCAAGGCTCAGGGCCCATTGTGGAAGAGGGGGCAGAAAGAATGTAAGAGCCAAAGGAAGAGTAGGACTCCTTACAACATGCTCCTTCAGACACAAAATGGCCTGGATATCCATGACCTCACAGTGCCTGACACATAAGACCATCATAATAGGAGGAAAAGATCATAGACATCAAACTGAAAAGAGAGACTGATTGAGAGGGGGAGGATATGATGGAGAGTGAAGTTTCAAAGGGGAAAGTGGGGGGAGGGAGGGAAATAACATGGGATATTGTCTACAATTAAAGCAGTTGCAATAAAAAAAGATATGGTCAAAATTCAAGATAGTGTGACTAAGACTTATGTAAACCTACTTTTTTGAATAATGGCATACCCAGAAGCTATAGACTGTTACTAGAAAATTTTCAGTGCCTGGATGGGATACCTTCCAGTGAGTTGTTGACCAAGGAGGTCCTGGTAGCCTCCAAAACATTAAAGGCTATTGCCAAAACCCTTGGTTGCCCTTGAGAAACAGATGATAAGATCCTATTACTGAAAATATCTCTTGCCTGAGAGGCAAGGTCACTGAGAAAGCAAGCTGGTGCTTAGCAGAAAACCTTCTCCCTGTAGACCAGCCAACTGAAAGCTGGAAAAAAGCTACAGTGCATGCAGCCCTATGGGAGACAGAAGTCATCAGCAGTGAAAACAGTAGACACTGAAAATTCAAGTTTGGCCATACAGACCCAATGACTGAACGGGTGCAATAGTGGCATGTCTGCTCTTGGGGTAACCAACTGCTCCATAATTGGACTGAAGGCCCTCTCTATGGGAGGGAATACATACCCGGTACTGAAAAACCTAAACAAAAGCCTATGGCAGGGGAGGTCATGAGCCTTAGGGGTATAAAGCCTGTGCTTGTCTGGCTAAATGTGTATATTATTCCTACCAAGCTACCCTGAAAGCACTATACTTAATGTTCATATTCACATATTAATGCTACTCTCACTTCTGGTTAGAGAAGCTTCTCTTTTCAGATGGCGCTGACCACTGGGATGACCCAAAAGGCAACATAGTGCTGAGAAGATGGAGGAGTTCCCAGCACTGAAACACCTCTGTCATACCCTCCAAGGCTCAGGGACCATTGCAGAAGAGGGAGCGGATAGAATGGAAGAGCCAAAGGAAGGGTATGACTTCTTATAATGCAACTGCCCAGACAGAAATTGGCCTATGCCTAGCAATACCTTCGCAAGACCCTCTTAATAGAAGAAAAAGATGGTGACATCAAATTAAAAGAGAGACTAATGAAGAGAGGGAGGGGATATGATGGAGATTGGAGTTCTAAAGTCAACTGGGGGGAGGGGAGGGAAATATCATGCATTTTTTGTATGTAAATACAGAAGTTGTCAATAAAGAAAATAAAAATAATAAAAAGAAAAAAAAGATGTGTAAAAAAAATCCCTCTGCCTTCTGGACATGAAGTGGCCATTGCATTCATGAACTCACAGCAGCTGTTGTTCCCTGCACAATTTTGGGTCCATCAACATGTCATCATGGATGATGGAGTAAGGAAGGCAAAATTAAAAAAGACATTAAACTGGAAAAGAAGGGGTTAAGTGGAAGGGATCTGGTGGAGAGAGGACAAAAGAAAAAATAGGAGGGAATTGTGATCAAAAAACATTATCTACATGTGTGAAAACTGTCGATTTTTTAAATTGCCTTCTCTTTTTTAAGAGAAGAAAACTAATCATTTTAAAGTTCAAAAAATGCTATGGAATAAAAATTCTTTAATATTCAAGAACATAAATAGAAGAGATTTTTTTTAAATTTAATTTAATTTTGGCCGGGCGTGGTAGCGCATGCCTTTAATCCCAGCACTTGGGAGGCAGAGGTAGGAGGATCACCATGAGTTCAAGGCCACCCTGAGACTACATAGTTAATTCCAGGTCAGCCTGGGCCAGAGTGAGACCCTACCTCGAAAAAAAAAAAAAAAAACCCAAAAAATTTATTTTATTTTATTTTTATTGACAACTTCTATATTTACATACAAAAATGCATGATATTTCCCTCCCCTGCCCCCATACCTCTTTAGAACTCCAGTCTCCATCATATCCCCGCCCTCTCTCCATTAGTCTCTCTTTTAATTTGAAGTCATCATCTTTTTCTTCTGTTATGAGGGTCTTGTGAAGGTGTTGCTAGGCACTGCAAGGTCATGGATATCGAGGCCAATTTCTGTCCGGGAAGTTGCATTGTAAGGAGTCATACAGAAGAGATTTTATATTTAGAAGTTCTACTCAGGAAAATATTATACAACCCATAGAGGCACACTATATGCTTCTGAGCCTTGGCCACATTGACGAACCTCTTTGAGCCTTAGTTTTTTCACATGTAAAGTCAGAATAGTGCCTTAAAAAGATTTATAGCAAAAGGGCTGGGGAGAGGCTCAGCCATTAAAGGTGAGTTTAGTTCCTTACAGATGCAAAAAGAGAAGCCTACATCTAGTGTTTATTTGCATGGCCCAGTTTTCACATGTACATGCACGCATGCAGACACACACACACACACATGCGCGTGTGCAAGTAAATAGAAAAATTTTGTTAAAAAGAGTTATAGCAATAATTACATATTGATAAAAATAAAGTGTTAGGAAACCTGGATTTTGGTTAAATGTCTACTGAATGTTAGCTGTGGTGGTTGTTTGTATTTTGCAGTTATAGTTGTAATGTGAGGGTTTGAGGTGTCCATTAGCTATGATAAGAAAATGTGCATGTTAGTGTTGAACGTGACTCACAGTGGAAGCTGAAGCTGTGGGTGCAGACCCTTCTCAGAGAGCCAGTACCAGAGCATGGATAATGTAGATAGTGGAGTTCAGGTATATTCTAGGAAAGACAGGAATCTAGCAAGAAGAATTTTGGAGAATTTTGACTTGAGACAGTGGTTATCTGGGAGGAACAAGCATGGGCAGAAATGCAGGTGTTCTCTGTAGATCTGGTGTCATTTTCTTTAGGGTGATCTGGGGAAACCTTCCTGATATCTCAGAAGTATAGCACTTGAATCTAGAATTCCTATATTTGATTTGTGAATCCCCTTCTAGCATTTCTATTGTTGGCTTTTGTGAACTAGGTTGATAATCTCGGATTTATTTTTATGGAATGGTATACCCAGAAGCCAGTTTTAGTTAAGGGGCAACTGGGTGGTTAGAAGGCTATGTATTCAGGAAGTTTTTTTATTGCCATTCCCCCTCCAGAAGGTTAAATATCCCTTATAACTTAGCAGGTAAATCATGTAGTACTCCTATAATATGGACTTGCAAGTATTTCCCTTTTTTATTCTGTCAGGTATGTTCAGTTTTTAACTGTTTATTAATCTCTAGTGATTTGACACTTTGTATGTGGCTCACTTTTATTTGGTTTGGTTGATCCAGATGCTGTAGCACCAGTTTAGCCAGTACATGGCTTAATACATAGTTTAGCCAGTTTGAGAGATCAACTCTATTTAAAAGATAAACACACGGACAATAAAACCCTTCACCTAGCTTATCAAAGAGAGAATGCATTCATGTGGAATCTTTCTGGTCTATAAACATGGGACTGAAGTTGAGTTGAATAGGATTTCTAGTGATTATAGTAATAAAACAGAATAGTCAAGACATCAAAAATGTTTCTGAAAGTCTTTTCTGAATTTGCCACAACCCATAGAGGTTAGCTTCAGGAAATTCCATCTTCAATATTAAGGGAAGTGAGAATTTCTTATCGACTGGTATTTGCATCAGAGCCAATTAAAATTAAATGTCTTGATCAAAAACTCAAGAACTGAGAAAAGCTTAATGGAAAGGCAAAAGAAAAAGTATTTAAACACATTTAATAACATCATTCTAATTAACCTTCTGAACTTATTAAAATTAAAACTTCCACTAATGGGTATGACATAAAGTAAAATATTCTGTAGGATGAGGTTTTCTTTTAATCATGACTGAAATATAAAAGGTAAGAAATAATTAAGAAAGAAAGCTTTATAGTCCAGAATAAAGATACACTGAAAGTTAGTATTAGTTTAATGACCATGTTTCTGGCATCTTCCTCTGTGTAAGAAACCATATTTAATCATATATATGCATAAATTTATTAGTTTGACCTTTTTCTTGAGATGGGGTGCTGTGCTGAGACAGGATATCTTAGCTTATATCTTATCCTGACCTCAAACTGGCTATGTAGCAGAGGATGACCTTGAAACTCCTTCCTAACCTTTACCTCCCAGGTGCTACAAATACTGGCAAGCACTAGCTGCTATCCTGCTTTCTGAAATTCAATGAAAAAAAAATTACTCAATTTTTTTTAAAAGATGTTAACCTTTGAAGAAAAACCTATTGGTTAATCCTGTTCTAGCCCCACATTAGTAATACACTTTATAAGGATCTGCCTTATTCAGACCAGAGAATTGGAGGTGGGGAACGTCTACTTCCCTGAGTAGTGACTTTTTTTCTTATGAAGTATCTGTTAGTTATTTCTCATTGCTATAAAGACATACCTGACAAGAAGCAATGTAAGGGAGGATACAGTTTATTTTGGGCTTATGTTTCAAGCTGGTGTAGTTCATTATGGCATAGAAGGCTGGCCAGCTTGTCACGTTGCAGGCAGTCACAAAGCAGAGAACAAACAGGAAGTGGGTCTGGATTATAAAACACCAAGGCCCACCTCCAGTATCCTGCTGCCTCCAGCAAAGCTTCACCTCGTAAAGGTTCCATAACCAACCAAAGTTGCACTAACATTTTGGGGAGCAAGTGTTCAAGCACATGAACTTGTGGGGGATATTTAATATTTTATATTCCACACCTGGCCTCCATGGGCTCATGGTTCTCTCATGGTAAAAAGTGCATTCAGGCAATTTTGTAAATCCTCATAGTCTTTAACATTTCCAACACTGTTCAGAAGTCCAAAGTCTTTCCTGGCATTAAAGACTTTTTTTTAACTATGACTCCCTATAAAATCCAAAAACAAATTACATACTTCCAACATATAATGGTGCAGAGCAAACATTAAGATTACAAAAGAAAGGAATGAGGTAATAGCAAGGAAAGATTGGACCAAAGCAAAACTGAAACTCAACAGACAAAAACACCAAATCCTGCAGTTCCATGTCCAGTATCTGGGGCTTGTGATAAAATCATAAAGGCTCCAAAAGGCTTGAGTACCTACATCCCTCCAGCTCTGCTACCTGGACCATATGTAGCCTCTCTCTCACTTGGGATGACTTTGCTCTGGGCATACAACCTTCCTTGGCAGATCCCCATGGTCCTGGCATCTCCAATATCCCGGGGCCTCAATTGCATGTTAAGCTTTATCTTTGTGCCTTCACATAATGAATGAGCTCTGTGGGCCTCCTTGCATGAAATCCATCACTGAATCACATTGCCCAGCTTCAGTAGTTTTCTCATACTGTGGAACAAGACACTATGACTCCCTCAATATTTTATTTCTCATACTGGTAAAATCAGTGCTACATGGAATACATGGCCAAGTTTTGCTGTCAGCTGGGATGACTCCTTGGATCTCAGTTGTAGTAGCCTGTGTGCTGACCATGGAGAAACACTTACCTAAGCCATTACTTTTCAGGAGCAGGGAACTCACTCTGCATCCTCCCTTCAGACCTTCTTGAGAAAGATTTTTCATTCTTACAAGTTAGAGTTCTCCATGGGTGGATGTCTTGCCTTCAGGGCACCTTTTCTATTTGTTCAAGTCTATAGCAGTAGGTCTCTAATGGAGCTAATCTCTGCAACAATTAGAGCTAATTTCTGAGTACCAGCATGTCATTGTGGGAAATTTCAAACTAGCTCTTCTCCTAACCAAAATGGCACATTTTGCATATCTTTTGGGTCTGCTTGTTGTTATTTTAGTGTATGTCTATATAAGAGCAGTCAACTAAAACCACAGTATAGACTTAATGATATTTTGCCTTGAAATTTCCTCTGACAAGCATATCAATCCCCTGCTTTTAAACTCAACCTCATTTAAGTTCTCAAGACATGGTCAGACTACAGCCATTTTCATTGTTATAATGTTTCATGAACTGCCTTTAGCCCAGTTCCCAGTAGTGTCCATGTTCCCCTCTGAAACCTCATGGCAAGCCTCCACTGTCCTTGTGTCCCTCAGCATTCTGGTCTTTTAAACTTATACAAGAATGACTCCATAAGCTCTGGCTTAAAACATTATATGGCTTTTCCAGCCCAAAAAATTCTTCTGGCAAATCAGTTCCAAAGATTTATGAACTACATGGTCAGGTTGATCACAGTCAATGATCTATTTTGTAGTACAGTTTTTGTGTTTTTATGTTAGTTGCTTTCTTATTGCTGTGAACATTTCCTAACCAGAAGCAACTTAAGAATGGAAAGGGTTTATTTTGAGCAGGTATCATCCACTATGGTGAAGAAGGCATGATAGGCTGGCTCAGCATCACATTGTAGCCAGAGTGAAGAAGCATAGCACAAAAGGAAATGGAGCTGGGCATGTACCCCGTGACCCACTCCCTTCAGCAAGTCTTTATTTCCTAAAGGTTCCACAACCTTCTCAAACGGCACCACCAGCTGGGGTCCCTGTGTTCAAACACATGAGCCTCTGGGGGACATTTCACATTCAAACTACAATAGGGTCCTTAGAATTCAAGGTGTGTTTATCATGCTTATCAATAATATGTGAATGTTTCTGGTACATTCTTTGAAGTAGTATTTTACTTTAATGACATAATTATGATAGAGCATAGTATATGTGTTGAGTTATGCTTGATTGAACTTGGTGTGGCATTCAGTGACACCAGTGCTTTAAATATGAAAAGTGGATTAGCACATTTGATATGTCAGTTAGAATGGATTTATCAGGTTGGGGAGATGGCTCGGCTGTTAAAGGTGCTTGCTTGTAAAGCCTGGAAGCCTAGGTTAAATTCTCCAGTACCCACATAAAGCTAGATGTACAAAGTGGCACATGTCTGGAATTTATTTGCAGTGGCAAGAGGGTCTGGCATGCCCATATTTTCTCTCTAGCACTTTCCCCCCTCTCTTTTCTCTTTTCTCTCTCTTCTTCTTACAAATAAATGACATTTTAAAAAAATGGATTGATCTACTTTGCTTATCTTTAGAGAAAAAGTGAATACTCAAGGAATGATTTTTAATCAGAAGAGCTTATTTTCCAACCTATAAAGTTCTAAATTTAAGATAAAAATCAGTATGTACTTAACTAAATAGTGTACATGTTTATGTAGATCTGGGCAAAAAATATATACTCCTTGGTCTTATAAATCACATTATCTGAAACTCTAACAAGGTTTTTCAGGGTTCAGGAAAAGTCCTTGAAACCCTGAGTTTTTAGTTATTTTAACCAATAACTGAAATAAACAGACTGAGAAGGGTAGATTATAATCTATTACAGTTATTCAGGAGAGTCCATGATTTAAGGGAGGGGGCTGGACACACCCTTGTGGCTTGAGAGCCCATGTGGGAAGTTGAGCATGGTCATGGAGGGAAACAAGAAAGGAGTTTTCAAGGGAGTAAAACAAGGGACCTGAGCTACTGCCAGAGTGGGAAGGACATAGTCTTACCAGTACTGGAACCACTGAGATTCAGATGGGAGAAATGAACACCCAAGAAGAAGAGGAAACAGAGGAAGTTGCTGCCTAGGAAAACTGTTATAATTTTATTGTGGTGGGCTTTACTCTCAGGCTCAGTGAGTCTGAGAGAGAGCTGATTGGTCTGGGCTCAGGGAGCAGGCTTAAGAAGAGGTCAGGACACTGAGTAGGGGATGAGAGAGCTGATTGGATGAGACTGGTTCAGATGCTGAATTCCAGTTCTGCTGAAGCAGGCAGTGTGACATCTCTTTTTCTTTTTCTTTTCTCTCTCTCTTTCTTTCTTTCTTTCTTTCTTTCTTTCTTTCTTTCTTTCTTTCTTTCTTTCTTTTTTTTGGAGAGAGACAGAGAGAGAGGGTGAGGGAGACAGATAGAGATGGGCGCACCAGCAGCCTCTCAGCTGCTGTGAACAAAATCCAGATGTGTGTGCCCTCTTGTGGTCAAGTGCAGCATTGTGCCCTTGCGTCACTTTGCATTTGGCTAAACGTGGGACCTGGAGATTGGAACCAGTGTTCTTAGGCTTAGGAGGTAGGTGCCTTAACCGCTAAGCCATCTCTCCAGCCCTCTTTTTCTTTTTTTATAATAGATTTCATTTATTTATTTGAGAGAGAGAGAAAGAAAGAGGGAGGGAGGGAGGGAGGGAGGGAGGGAGGGAGGGAGAGAATGGGCCCGCCAGGGCACCCAGCCACTGCAAATGAACTCCAACACATGCACCCCCTTGTGCATCTGTCTTATGTGGGTCCTGGAGAATTGTACTGGGGTCCTTTGGCTTTGCAGGCAAATGCCTTAACCACTAAGCCATCTCTCGAGCCCCCAATGTGATATCTCTTTTGGTTCCCTCGTTTGGCCCTCTCCCAACTGACTACCTGAAAATAAAGCTACCCGACTAATACCCTCTCAAAACCAGATGTGGCCACCAGTCCTCTATAAGCCAATTAAAAGAACCAAATTAATATATTGAAAAGCAGGAAAGGGATTTACTCAATGTGGCCACACTGGGAAGAATAGAGGTTCAGTGACCTCCATGCAAAAGAGGCCTGATTCACCAAGGTGTCTGCTGACCTCCAGCCTCTGTTCACTATAAGCCTCTGTTTTTTAAAATCCTTTTTTTAAATTTAAATATTTTATTTATTTGTTTGCAAAGAGAGAGAAAGAGAAAATATATATGGGTGCACCAGGGCCTCCAGTCACTGTAAACAAACTCCAAATGCATGAATCACTTTGTGCATCTGGCTTTCCAAGGTACTGGGAATCAAACCTGGGTCATTAGGCATTGCAGGCAAGTGCCTTTCATGCTGAGCCATTTCTCCAGCCTGTTCCTTTTTTTTTTTTTTTTTTTTTTTTTTTTTTTTTTGGTTTTTCAAGGTAGGATCTTGCTTTAGCCCAGGATGACCTGGAATTCACTATGTAGTTTTAGGGTGGCCTTGAACTCACAGAAATCCTCCTACCTCTGCCTCCTGAGTGTTGGGATTAAAGGTATGCACCACCACACCTGGCTGCCTGTTCCTTTTTGACTCTTGGTTCTTTCTCCTTCTTGGAACTTTATTTGTCCCTCCTCTTGAAACTTTGATTCCTACTCCTTAGAACTTTTTGTAGGAGCCCACATTCCTTTGCCTAACTCATCAACCTATCAAGAGTTCTGTGGTAGTTTGAATGTGAACTGTTGGTTCCATAGTGTAGTGGTTAGCTCTCTGGACCCTGAATGTAAATTTTCCCCTATAGTCAGTCTCATGTGTTTGTGATTAAGCCTCATACTTAATCTTAAGATTGTGGAGCTTTTAGGAGGTATGTCACTAGGGGCAGGCCTTACTTGGCATGCTATATTCCAGCCCCCTTGCCAATGCTAGCTAGCTCACTCTTTTTTGCTTTGTCCCAGCTGATGTGATATGTTGTGATGCCCTGTTGTCTATTCTTGCCATACTTTCTTCACCATGATGAAGCTAACTCCTTGAAACTGTAAGCCAAAATAAATCCTTTCCTTCTATAAGCTGCTTCTGATCAGGTGCTTTTTTTTTTTTTCCTAAGCAAGAGAATGTAACTGATACAAACCCACATGTACATTCAAAGTAACCAACCTAATCCACTCTGGCTTTATCACCTAATTTACTTCTCTAAGGTGTAAGGACCACAATCCAAATCATCAAACAGATCACCAGCTCAGGGCTCCTTCCAGTTTGGAAGATTTCTGCTTGTGTTCTCTTCTAAAATAAAATACTGCTTCATTTGCCCTTCTACTGTGTCTGTACCTGCCAGTTCTTTGTGGGTTATAAGACAATGCATTTTAGACCCACTGGCATGGGAGTTTTAGTGACCAATGAATATCTGAGCTAAGCTTGAACTGAGAGAGGCTCCATCATTCTCAAGCCTACAATAGGAAGACAAACCTTAACTGTGGCTAGGGTCTCCTTTTTGTAAAAAAGGAGAGAGCTGGCTGAGCATTCGATAGTCATTGCTGTGTGCTTCCTCACTGTGGGCTGACCATCTGTCTCAAGCTCTTTTTGCTATACCTTCCCCACCATGATGGAGTATAATGTGCAACTATGAGCTCAAATAAGCCCTTCCTCCCTTAAACTGATTTTGTCCCAACAATGAGAAAAATAACTGATGCACATATTATTAGTAGACCTTATTCTTCAATTAGAGTTGCTTTGAATACTTGCATAAGACATTTAGCTACCCTTATCTCTGTAATAGATGATTTTTCTCCCTTCACTAACAAAATTTGAAATCATATGCCACGACTTCAGGTTTATTGCTTGTACCACAAGTAAAGGGATGAAAAAAATATTAAGAGAATATTAAGGTGATTAAAACTATCTTGTTTAATGTCTCTCATTTTATAGAACAGGAAGTTAAAATTCAGTAAGAAATGACATGTCCAAGGTCACACATGTAAAGATTCAAAGCTGGAACCAAGGTGTACTAATGCTTGTGAGCCATGTTGATACATAGTGTTGAAAAGTGTTTAATGGCATTTTCTTGCATTGCTTCCTTTGTTACACATAAAAGAAATGAATCCTAAGCAGTCTACTTTACGTTGTTGTGTCTTCCATCCCAACAACTAATAGTACTTCTGCAGCAAGGGAATCAAGTATTGTCAAACAGTCACCAATAGGAATATAAAACCAACAGTGACACACTTTCATTCCTTTGTCTTCCTCATAACTGGTTTTCGGAGAGCTCAGGAAGTTTACTTGTTCTATCCTGTGGCTTCATAACTCTGTTGGATTACACATTGCACTGGTCTTCTTTTACAAATGACAAATAAGTGTTGAATTTGTGAGAAATATAAAGGAAGTCTGACCCTAATGAAGGAGAAGACATTTGGTTATCTAGGGTGTATTCAGCTTAGAAAAAATTAATTAATATTTCATCTGTCAAATTTCTTTGATCTCTTTGTGTGTCTGCAACTAAAACTGTATCCATAAACACACAAGATTCTTGTGATTTGGGCAGTTTTTTTAAAAAAATTGAATTTAGGCTCATTAAAATATTAGCACTATGTATTAATAGTTTTTATTTGGTATAGATACAACTGAATTGTTTGTCTTTTCTCAGATTACATTATCCTGCTGTATCCATGCTTTGATATTAACTTAGAAATGTCAGAATACTTCTGGGTAAGATGGCGACATAGGAGTCATGCCAAACCAGCCTAGGGAGGGATTTAAGCAAAACCACAGCAAAATACACTCTTCTTGTGATAAATGAAGGTGTATAGGTTTTTATTAGCCACAGTGGAGAAGTAGGAGAGACCAAGATCTACCAGAAAGGAGGAAAGCAGCCAAAATACTGCCAAGACGCTGTGGCCCCAATTCATGCACCCACCTGCCCAGGTGCTGAGCTGCAGGAGCAGAGACCAAAAAAGAGAATTTTATAACCTCTTCATCCTCCTTGCAAAGTCAAGAAACCTGAAGGGAAGACAGCAGAGATTAACTAAGGAGCTTCTGAAAGGTATACAGGTGGGACCAGCTGAGCAGTTCCAGTACAACTCCAGGCTTCCTATACTCTCTCACCCCCCAATTGTCAGAACCACAAACCTCTGGAGAACTTACTCATCCCACAGTGGCAGGGATCCAGCACAGCTGATCAGGTCCACAGCAACACATGGAGGGATTGAGGTGGGTACTCAGCATTGGTGAGATTGGAAGCCACCTCAAAAGGTAATGAGGCTGATTGACCATTAAAAAAAAAAAAAACAGGTATATAGGCCTGTACTGGAAGTGCTAATCTCTCTTTCCATGTCAGGACAGGTTATGGGTTACATATTCTTGGTTGGCTTTACCATTCTCAATTGAGCTATATTTGGGGGTTGACTATTGTTGCATTTGATGCTTTCAGATCTATAGGGCCTTTGTCTTTTGCTTCTATCATTATTGGGGCAGGGTCTGATTCAGATCCAGGCTGACCTAGAACCCATTTCAGAACAGAAATCTCAACCTCCCAGCTGACAGGATTAAGGGTATAGAGCAATACACACACCGTTAGGGATTTTGGCTTTATAAGGTTATCTGTTTTAATTCCTACACTTGGGTACTCTGTGCTGATATTTTATTGAATGTGTATATTGCTCAGTTGAACTTTAGATTTTGCCAGTAAATTGTTCCACCAAACCCACTAGAATACTTGAATAGCAGGCAGACTCATCACCTAGAATTACTTCTGTGGTTGGATTGGAGTATAATTGCTATACTTGTCACCTTAAACTCATACCCTGAAGGTATATAAAGTTGGATGTCCACATCTAAAACACTGCAGATAAGCAGAAGACCCAAGCATCAAATCAACTCAGGATGCAAAAGTCACTACATTATAATATGAAAAACACAAAGAATCAAGACAATACCATCCCACCAAAAATTATAAATCCATCAGAAATGACCCCTAATGTGACTGTTTTAGATGAAATGCCTGAAAAAGATTTCAAAAGAAATTATTTTAACTATATTCAAAGAAATCAAAGAAGAAATCAAAGGAATCAAAGAAGAAAACAAAAGAATTAAAAAAGAAAACAAACTCCTGAACACAGGAAACCAGTTTAATGAAATAAGGGGGTCATTACAAGACATGAATAAGGAAACAGAAATACTGAAGAAAAACCAGGCAGAAATACTAGCACTGAAAAACACAGTAAGCGAAATAAAACCTCTGTGGAAAGTCTCTCCAGTAGAACAGATGAGGAAGAGAACAGAATATCTAAAGTAGAAGACCAGGTGGCAGATCTAATTCCATCCAAAAAAAGAAAAAGACAAGCTAATAGGAAGGTATGAATGGGAATTTCAAGATATTTGGAACACTATGAAAAGATCAAATGTAAGAATTCAGGGTACAGTAGAAGGAGAAGAGTTTCACTCCAAAGGCATAGTAGGCATTTTCAACAAAATCATAGTAGAAACATTTCCCCAAATTGGGAAAGAAATGCCAATGCAGATACAGGAAGTTTTTAGAACACCAACCAGACAACCTGGAAAGAACTCTCCTTGCCATGTTATAATTACACTACTAAACACCTAAACCAAAGAAAATATATTGATACCAGTTAGAGAAAAAAAGCAAGTCATCTACAAAGACAAGCTCATCAAGATCACGGCAGATTACTCAACACAAACTTTAAAAGCTAGAAGGGCTTGGAAAGATGTATTCCAAGTTCTGAAAGATAACAAATGTCAACCAAAATTACTTTTTCCTGCAAAGCTATCTATCCAAATTGACATAGAAATTAGGACATTCTGCAACAAAAATAGGCTAAAGGAATTTATGAAAACTAAGCCAGCTTGACAGAAAATACTTGAAGGAATCCTTCACACTGAAGGGAAAGCAAAACCCACACATGAGGAAACAGGAAAAGATAACCCATACTCAACAGTTAACACAAGTGAGTAAAGGGAAAACAGGAAGCACTACAAAACAAGAAGAATGGGGAGAATAAATACATACTTTTCAATAATAACTCTTAATATCAGTGGTCTCAATGCCCCAAACAAAAGACACAGGCTTGCAGATTGGATTAACAGGCAGGATCCTGCTATTTGTTGCCTCCAGGAAACTCATCTGTAAATAAAAGATAGACACTGTCTTAGGTTGAAAGGATGTAAAATGGTATTTCAAGAAAATGTGCCTAGGAAACAAGCAGGTCTTGCTATCCCAATATCTGACAGGATAGACTTTAAACCAACATTAATGAGGAAAGATAAAAAAAAAAAAAGGTCATTTTATACTGCTTAAAGGAACACTACAACCAGACATTACAATCCTAAACATATATGCACCCAACATGGGGGCTCCCAATTTCATCAAACAAACACTATTAGACTTAAGGTCACAGATAACACCAAACACAATTGAAGTGGGTGACTTCAATACCCCACTCTCATCAATTGACAGGTCATCCTGGCAAAAGATAAACAGACATATGGATTAAATGATGTCATGGAACAAATGGACCTAACATATATCTACAGAACATTCCATCCAAATGCTGAAGAATATACATTTTTCTCAGCAACACATGGGACATTCTCTAAAATAGACCATATATTAGAACACAAAGCAAATCTTAAAAAAATATAGGAAAATTGAAATAATTGCTTTGTACTCTATCTGACCACAATGTGATTAAACTACTAATCAGCAACAAGAAAAACTACAGAGCATACAGAAATTCATGGAGACTAAATAGTACACTATTTAATGATGAATGGGTCATTGAAGAAATAAAAAAGGAAATCAATAAATTCATAGAATCAAATTATGATGAGAATACAACATACCAAAACCTCTAGGACACAATGAAGGCAGTACTAAGAGGGAAATTTATAGCTCTAAGTACCTATATCAAGAAATTAAAGGGTTCACAAGTAAACATCTTAATGCTTCACCTTAAGGCCTTGGAAAAAGAAGAACAAGGCAAACCAAAAATCAGTAGACTCAAAAAAATAATAAAGATTAGGGCAGAAATTAATGAAATAGAAACCAAAAACCAGTTCAAAGAATCAAAGAAACAAATAGTTGGTCCTTTGAAAGGATAAACAAGATTGATAAACTCTAGCAAATCTTACCAGAAAAAAAGAGAGAAGAGACAAGATTAATAAAATTAGAGATGAAAAAGGCACCATTGCAACAGATACCAAAGAAATTCAGAAAATCATAAGGACATACTTTAAGAATATATATGCCACTAAGTTTGAAAATCTGAAAGAAATGGATGATTTCCTTGATTCATTTGATCTACCAAAATTAAATCAAGATGAGATAAACCATTTAAATAGACACATAACAAGTACAGAGATCCAAGCAGTTATAAAAAGTCTCCCAACAAAAAAACATCCAAGCCTGGATGGATTCACTAGTGAATTTTACCAGACATTCATAACACCACAGCTTCTCAAACTTTTCCATAAAATAGAAGAGTAATGAATTGTACCAAACTCCTATGAAGTCAGCATCACCCTGATACCAAAACCAGACAAAGACAGAAAAAAAGTTACAGACTGATCTTCCTCATGAACCTTAGATGCAAAAATTCTCAACTAAACACTGGCAAACAGAATATACAAGAATATATCAAAAAGATCATATACACTGACCAAGTAGGCTTCATCCCAGAGGTGCAGGGATGGTTCAATATACACAAATCAATAAATGTAATATACTACATAAATGGGCTGAAGGGCAAATATCACATGCATCTCAATAGACACAGAAAAAGCATTTGACAAAATCCAACATCCCTTCATGGTAAAAGTCCTACAGAAACTGGGAACAGAAGGAACATATCTCAACATAATAAAGGCTATTTATGACAAACCTACAGCCAACATAATACTAAGTGGGGAAAAACTGGAAGCTTTCCCACTAAAATCAGGTACAAAATAAGGGTCTCCATAGTCCCCACTCTTATTTAATATAGTACTGATAGTCTTAGCTATAGCAGTAAGACAAGAGACACTCATAAAAGGGGTACAAATTGGAAAGGAAGAGATCAAATTATCATTATTTGCAGATGGTATGATTCTATACATAGAAGACCCAAAAGACTCTACCAGCAAACTGTTGGAGCTGATGAACAATTTTAGAAATGTAGCAGGGTACAAAATAAACACACAGAAATCAGTAGCTTTTCTTTATACTAACAACAAACATGTGGAGGATGATATCCAGGAATCACTCCCATTTACAATTACCTCAAAAATAAATAAATAAATAAAGTACCTTGGAATAAATCTAACCAAGGAAGTGAAGGATCTATATAATGAAAACTTTAAAACACTCAAGCGAGAAAATTGCAGAAGATACTAGGAAATGGAAAGACATCCCATGTCTTGGATTGGAAGAATCAATATTGTGAAAATGTCAATCTTATCAAAAGCAATCTATACATTTAATGCAATCCCCATTATAATTACAATGCCATTCCTCACAGAAATAGAAAAAAAATCCTAAAATTAATTTGGAAGCACAAAAAAACCTCGAATAGCCAAAACAATTTCAAGCAACAAAAATAAGGCTGGTGGAATCAACATAGCTGATTTTAAGCTATATTACAAAGCCATAGTAACAAAAATAGCATGGTACTGGCACAGAGACAGACATGTAGATCAGTGGAATAGAATAGAGGACCCAGATGCAAATCCAGGCAGCTATAGCCATCTGAGTTTTAACAAAAAAGCAAAAAATATGGATTAGAGAAAAGACAGCCTCTTTAACCAAATGGTGCTGGGAAAACAGGATATCTATATGTAGAAGGATGAAAATAGATCATTATCTCTCCCCCTGTACAAAAGTGAAGTCCAAATGGATCAAAGACCTTAACATCAGATCTGAAACTGAATCTGCTGGAGGAAAATGTAGGGGAAATCCTTCAACATATTGGCATAAGCAATGACTTTCTGAATATAACGCCAGTTGCTCAGGAAATAAAACCACTATCAACCACTGTGATCTCATGAAATCACAAAGCTTTTGTACAGGAAAGGATGCTGTGAATAGGGCAAAGAGGCAACCTAAAGAATAGGAAAAAATCTTTGCTAGGTATACATCTGACAGAGGCTTAATATCCATAATATACAAATAACTCAGAAAACTAAATAATAAGAAATAAAACAACACAATTAAAAATGGACTATGGAACTAAATAGAGTTCTCAAAAGAAGAAATACAGATGGCATATAAACCTCTAAAAAATGTTCTACATCCTTAGTCATCAGGGAAATGCAACTTAAAACATTCCATCTCATTCCTATCAGAATGATTACCATCAAGAAAACAAATGAAAATAAATTTTGGCAAGAATGTGGGAAAAAATGAACCCTTTTACACTATTGTTGGCAATGTATCTGGTATAGCCATGGTGGAAATCGGTGTGGACGTTCCTAGGACAGTGAAAAATAGATTTTACCATATTACCCAGCTACACCACTCCTAGGCATATATCCCAATGACTGTTCTCACTACCTTAGAGATACTTGCACATCCATGTTTATTGCCGCTCTGTTCACAATAGCTAGGAAATGGAACTAGCCTAGATGCCCCTCAACTGATGAATAGATAATGAAGATGTGGTACATTTATACAATGTAGTTCTATTCAGTCATAAAGAAAAATGAAATTTTCAGGGAAACGGATGCATCTGGAAAGGATTATACTAAGTCAGGTAACACAGGCTCAGAAAGCCATACACTTCACGTTCTCTCATATGTGGATCCTAGCTATAAATATTTAGAATTGTATGTGTGTTGGAGTAAAAATATGGTAACAGAGGCCAATAAGCTATAAAAGGACTGTAAGGGAGGGAGGAGAGGGAAGGACTTAAGCAGATGGTATTGTATACATGTAAGTGGATGAAGAGGTTACTGGGGGTATAATGGCCTAAGTGAGGACAGGGGAAGAGATTGAGTAAAAGAACGGTGGGGCAAAGGTTAATCAAAATTCAGGACATTATGAATAAGCCATATGAAAACCGACTTTTTTGGGTAATGGCACACCCCAAAACCATAGACTGTTACTAGAAAAATTTCAGTGCAAGGAATAGGACACTGTCCAGTGAGTTTTTGGCCGGGGAGGTCCCTAAGGCCCCCCAAATATTACAGGCTATTACCTAGGCTCCTGGTTTCCAATGAGAAATAGTTGATAAGACCCTATTGTTAAAGATTCCGTGTGCCTAGGCTGCAAGGTCACTGAGAAATCAAGCTCAGGCTGAGCTGAAAACCTCCTCCCTGTAGAGCAGCTAATATAAAGCTAGAAAAAGCTGCACTGCATGCAGCCCTATGGGAGACTAATGTCATCAGTGGTGAAAGCACTGGGCACTGCAAACCTTAAGTTTGGCCTGCCAGGCCAAATGAGCCAATGGGTGAAATAGTGGCATGTCTTTTATGGGGGAAACTGAAACCAACTGTTTTCTAATTGGAGTAGAGAGCCGCTCTATGGGAAGGAATATATGCCTGCTACTGAAAACCTAATCAAAAGTCTATGGTGGGGGAGGTCATGAGCATTAGGAGTTGTAAGGCCTACTCTTGTCTGGCTAAATGTATATATTTTGCTCACCAAACTTCCCTGTAAGAACTTTACTTAACATTCATACCCATATATTAATGCTACTCTCACTTTTGGTTAGAGAAGCTTCTCTTTTCAGATGGCAATGATCACTGGGATGACCCAAAAGGCACCATAGTGCTGAGAAGAAATGACAGAGGAGTGTTCAGCACTAAAACATCTCTATCACACCTTCCAAGGCTCATGGTCCATTGTGGACGAGGTGGCAGAAAGAATGTCAGACCTGAAGGAAGAGTAGGAATGATTACAATGCAATTGACCAGACAGAAAATGGCCTTGAAATCCACAATCTGGCAGTGCCTAGCACTATCTTCACAAGACTCTCATGATAGGAGGAAAAAGTGATTACCTCAAAACAAAAGAGAGACTAACCAAGAGAGGGAGGGGATATGATGGAGTGTAGATCTATGAATGGGAAAGTGGGGATAGGGAGGGAAGTATCATGGTTCATTTTTTCTAGTATGGAAGCTGCCAATTAAAAGGAAAAGAAAAAAGAAATGCCAGAATATAAGGTCTAAGAAACATGTCTTTTCAAGCAAGCACCTTTAACCTTTGAGGCGTCTTCTCAGCCCTTCCTTGAAAGGAACTTCTCAGTCCTTTCAAAATCATTTTTAGAAGCTAGAAGGCTATGTAGTCATATAATTCACATAATTTTCACACAACTTCATAAATCTTCATGAATTTTGAACAAATATTCAAATTTTATTTTATTTTGTGTGTGAGAGAGCCTTATGTTTCCTTAGGCATATTTAAAGTCTCTGCCATATGGGAGCCTGTGGTTTGAAGAGCCAGTTTGTTTATAAAGACAAACTGAAAAGGACATGATGGCATGGTCAAATCACTGAACACTGATGATGGCTCTTCTAATCATATCATCAGAGAGAGAAGAAACGAAAAAGACAGTTGAAGAATATGAATAAATGTGGCTTAGTATGAGCCCTTTTCATAAGTCTCAAGTTAAAATTGTTAAAAGTGAAAGATAAAGCTTTGAGTTCTCAGAAGCTTTATAAAAATCAATAGATTCTAGTATATGCTAAAATCCTTGCCTCCACTTACAACTAGGACTTTTCTTTTGACTCAGAAGAAAAGCCTTCCATTCCCAGGATTTGACTAGCCTAATTCTTTTCCTTCCAGCTTTCAGCTATCTCTTACTGATATCCATTCTATTCTTTGCTCTGTTTACTTTGTGTTTTTCAAAAACTGCAGGTGTGTTTGAGTGTCCCCTTCATTAAAAACACAAAATGTTTCTTAAACTTTTCTTTTCTTCCTTCTCAGACCAAAGAAGAACAGAAAAAAAGGTTTGCTCTTTTTTTCATTTCCTTAACTTTCACTCCTTGCAGTATACTATGTCTACTTACACCACCACCCTAATAAAATCACATTCAAGGTCTGGAGAGTTGGCTTGATGGTTAAAGGCACCTGCTTACAAAGCCTCCCCACCTGAGTTCAATTCTCCAGTACCCACGTAAAGCTAGGTGCACAAAATGGAGTTTGTATGCAGATGCGAGAGGCCCTGGCATGTCTGTTTTCTCTTCTTCCTTCTCTCTCCTTGCAAATAAATAAAAACCTCACAATGCTTGACCCACATTCCCCATTGACAAGGGTCCCTTTGAAAGAGGGAGGACAGGGAGGAGGACAATGGAACCTTTACTATGAATGTAAAATCAAAATAATATAAATAAAAATATATAATAAAAGTAAGGGAAAAATATCACATTTAAGGGTTATTTGTCCAATGATTTGTTTTCAGGTTTTTAGTCTGCTTAGCCTCAAAGACATTGAATTTTTTTTTTTTTTTGAGGGATGATGTTACTATGTTTCCCAGGCTGGCCTTGAACTTCTAATTCTCCTACCCCAGCCTGCCTAGTAGCATTGACTAAAAGTATGCACAATGATGCCTAGCAACATCTAACACCTTTGAACAAGTCCTTCTTTAAATTTGTAAAATAGAGAAGTAATCTTTAATTCTCCTGTGCTTGCCACACTACTTCTCCCTTAAAAACCCAGTCCTAAAAAAACAAAAACAAAAACAAAAAAACAAAAAAAAAACCCAGTCCTGTTGATTTTCTTTCCTAAATATCACCCCAAATCTTTTCACCTGCTCTTCCATTCTCATTCTGTCTTAACATCAGCCTTTAACCAATCTCCATGTATTCATTCTACCCTCTACAAGCATGATAGCAATAAATGCACCATAGATGAGTTATTCCATAATGTGTTTAGGCAGGGCCTGGCCCATACTAAGTACTATAAATGTGTTTGATGCTGTTGTTCTAAAAAATGTAAATTATGTTCTTTTTTCCTTGTTTGAAACTCATTTAGTAGCTTTCTCTTTCAGCTTAGATGAAAGAAGTGCCTTGCCATCTGTTTCTAAAGAGCTGTTGGGCCTTAACAGTATCTTCTTCATCTTATCCCACTCTTGTTGCCTGGATGCACTGACCTCTCCTCTTCAAATGCTATGGGCTGTTTTCACTGGGTGCCTTTTCATATGCTTTTCCCTCTCTCTAAGAACAGGTGTGCTACCACAACTGTGTTGGGCGCAGTACTCTTTGTCATCAAAGGTTTTGATTTAATCATCTCCCCTCACTCTACCCCCTTCATCTCCCAGACAGAAGCCTGACTCATTAGAGAAAACACTAGGTCAGGTCAATCCAGAGCCCTGGATTCTGCCTCTGGGTATATCTTCTACATTGATGGGACCTGGGCCATTTCCCCTCTCTAAGACTCAGTCTCCTCATTCATCATGAAGATTGCTGATTTTATCATAGAAACTTATTTTCAGACAAAAATCATAAGCCAGATTTTAGCATGTAATAGTGCAAAGTTGAGAGCTCTGGCTGAGGTGGGGGCCTTGCTACCCAGTCTCCTTCATAGAACTCTCCCACTTCTTCCATTCCTCAGCACTACCCACTCCAGTTATTAGAGGATCCAACATTTTCAAGCACTAGAGAATGTATCCAATCAGTACAAGAAATCCTCCAAACAAGACTGTTTGCCATAGTCGTCTAAACACTGGCTCCCTTTGTCTAACACTAGGAATCATTGTTTGCTTGTAATCTACAATATGAGGTGCTTTTAAGTGACTCAGAAACCCTGCCAGTACAAGGATTATGGTTTTGGAACCTACACTTCCCATATCTGCCTTTACTGCTTGTCTTACTTTTATGTATCTTTCCTGAGGTTAATCTTTCCCGTTGTATGACTACAAGTTTCTCATTTGTCCCTCCCTGTGCTAGTTTGAATGTATGTCCCTCCATAGACTCATGCATTTTATTAAAGCTTGTAATTGGTCTTCAGCTGCCTGGTAGAGGAGGTATCACTGGGGATAGATCTCAATTCCAGCCCAAAGGAAGGCAGAAAGATTTGAGTTCTGGTGTTTCTCTCTCTGCTTGGATTTATGAATGGGTGCCAGCTTCTTCCCCCATTAATGGAACTTCCCTGGATCTATAAGCTTGAAATAAGTCCCTTCCTCCCCTAAACAGTGCCTGGTTTGGATGTTCATCCTTGCAACGTGAACCTGTCTACACCATTCTCCTTGGTTGTGGTTAAAACTGTGAATCCCATGGCCAGGGCTTTACGGCCTGGGCCCGTGTAGTCACTTTGTCATTGTGTCAAGAAGAAGGCAAGATCTTTAGCACTGTCATTTTTTTAATGATAAATATACTGAAGCCTCCAGATATAGGAAAGGGGTGAAAATGTTGTAAAAATCAGTTTGTTGTGTCAAACTGCTTAGTATTCTCTTGTAAGATAGCTGTAGTCATTGAAAGAACTACTCTCAGAAAGCATTCCCGGATTTCTTCACTTGGGCATTTGAAATTATGTCTGAGGTCTAAGGATAATTTGTCTTCCTTATAAATCAGACTATGTAGTCATTAGTCTAGTTTATAAGATCCTAATGGACTGTTTCTTCCTGACCAGCTCTACTCTTAGGCCAGGTTTGGCCTTTTTAAAATGTTTTATTTATTTACTTCAGAGAGAAAGAGAGAGAGAGAGAGAGAGAGAGAGAGAATGGGCATACCAGGGCCTCCAACTGCTGCAAACAAACTCGAGACACATGTGCCACCTTGTGCATCTGGCTTACGTGGGTACTGAGGAATTCAACCTGGGACTTGGGCTTTGCAGGCAAGTGCCTTAACTGCTAAGCTATTTCTCCATCCCAGGCTTAGCTTTTTAACCATGCTTGATGCTGTTAGACCTCTGATTTCTGTTTAACTTTCCTCTGCTTTCCTATTAGTTTTTTCCATGTTGTTGCCTTGGGCTGGGTGGAAATATCAGATGTCAGGAGGTTCCTTTGTTCAAACGGTGTGTTGTGTGACTTAACTACTGAGATGAAATAGTGTGGTGAGGTGTCTCCTATTGGAATTGAGATGTTGAAAGCATCTGCCTGGTTTCTTCAGTTAATGAGGCTTTGCTGAAAAATGAGCATAATAAAAAAATGCTGAATGTTGTCAAGATGTACTGATGAAAGCTAATGAGCATAAATGAGTGTGAGGCCCCGGGAGCAGAGGCACAGACTGCTTCCCAAGACTGCCCTCAAGGCAAGGACCAGCCTCAGATGAGCTGTGACCCTTTTTCTTATTGGGCTTTTAATTTCTTTCTCTTTCTTTCTTCTCTCTTGCCTTTTTTTCAATAAAAAGCTAGCCACGGTAGATTATTTTATGGAGCATAGGAATATTAAAAACAAAACTAATTAGATCAAGGCTTAGTACAGTGTTGCAAAAAAAAATAAGAATTGTGAGCTTTTCTATACAGTAGAAATGGTCTTATAGCGAGAAATAATTTTAATGTAATTGGCAAACACTAAAGAATTATGTTCTGTCAATAGCAGATAAGAAAATACATGTTTTATAAGCTCCACTTGGAGTTTTGAATTATTGTTTTAAAAATATTTATTTAAGAGAGAGAGAGAAAGAGAGAGTGAGAGAGAGCCAGGGTCTCCTGCTGCTACAAATCAACTCCAAAAACAAGTGACGCTTTGTACATCTGGCTTTACATGGATACTGGGGAATCAAACCCAGGCCATCATGCTTTGCAAAAAAAAAAAAGTGGCTTTAACTACTGTAGTAGATAGCAACAGGTTGCTGGGTGAACCAGGCACAGTTATGGATGAAGGGATATTTCTTGAAGCTTACAGTCCAAGGACAGTTCCATAATGTCAGATGAAGCTGGCCAGTTTTCACAGGTCCAAGCAGAGAGAGAGAGAGAGAGAAAAAAAAAAGCCATCATCAGCAAGCAAGGACACTTAGGAACTCCAAGCAAAACTCAAGCATTTTGCCTATCTTTAGACTGGAATTCCAAATCCACCCCTACTCCTTAGGGCTGGATCCTAGGACCCACCCAAAGTGACACCTCCTCCAGCCAGGTGGCTGCAGATCTAAATTACAAACTGTAATGAAATCCTGAATGTATTGGGGGCCATCCATCCAAACTACCACAACCACTGAGCAATCTATCCAGCCCTCTTTAATTTCTTAAAAGCTTTATATCAGGTGGATAAAGAGTGAACTGTCACTGGGACTTAGCTCAATTTTGCCCCTCCCCACCAATGCCACATTTGCCTGTCCACATAGGGCCAATTTTGTTTTTGCTAACTTGACTGTGCCACCTACTGTCCAGATATTTGACAAAAAATATTCTAGGTGTTCTTATGAGATATGTGAGGATGTAATTAATATGTAGATGAATACACTGAGTAAACCAGATTGTCTTCCCTAATGTGGACGGGCCTCATCCAATCATTTGAAGCCTCAACAAAACAGCAAGGCCAACCTTCAGTTCAGAACAAAGAGTATTCTCCCACTGTGACTATCTATGATCATCAGCTATACATACATACATATATACGTGTGTGTGTGTGTGTGTGTATAAAATTTCACTTTGAGCTATATCGAATTTTTCTGGATATACAATTGACAGAAGCCTAATTTCTAGAATTTACAAAGAGCTCACAAACCTAAACAATAAAAAGTCATAAACCCACTCACAAAATGGGGCAGAGAAAGAAATACAAATGGCAAACACACACTTAAGAAAATGTTCAACATCCCTAATCATCAGGGAAATGCAAACTAAAACAACTTTGAGGGCCTGGAGAGATGGCTTAGCAGTTAAGCACTTGCCTGTGAAGCCTAAGGACCCTGGTTCGAGGCTGGATTCCCCAGGACCCATGTAAGCCATTTGCACAAGGTGATACATGCATATGGAGTTCGTTTGCAGTGGCTGGAGGCCCTGGTGTGCCAATTCTCTCTCTCTTTCTGTCTGCCTGTACCTCTCAAATAAAAAGACTGACTATAGAGTTACCAACAGACCCAGTTATTCTCTTACTGGGCATTTACCCTAAAAGCTCAATGCTTCAGTTCAGAGAGATTTGTTCAACCATGTCTATAACTGCTCAATTTATAATAGCTAAGAACTGGAATCAACCCAGATGTCCATCATTAAACAAATGTGTAACCAAGATGTGGTATATCTACAGTATGGAATCCTACACAGCAATAAGGAAAAATGACACAAAGAAATTTGAGGAAAAATGGTCAAACTTGAAACAGATCATTCTCAGTGAACTCACCCAATCACAGAAAGATAATTGTCACATGGTCTCACTCATCTGTGGCTCTTAACCTGAATTAGACTGAGATGCTGACATACCTAATAAACATCTAGAGGACCAGACAATAGGGAGAGTGGGGCAGGAGGGGAGGGTAAGGGTGGAAGGGAAGACACAAAACTGGACCCAAATGGAAATGGAACCATAAAATCCTATATCCTGGGCTGGAGAGATGGCTTAGTGGTTAAGGGACCTGCTTCCTAAGCCTAAGAACGCTGGTTCCAATCTCCAGGTCCCACGTTTAGCCAGATGCAAAGTGACGCAAGGGTGCAATGCCGCACTTGACCACAAGGGGGGCGCACGCATCTGGATTTCGTTTGCAGCAGCTGAGAGGCTGCTGGTGCGCCCATCTCTATCTGTCTTCCTCTCCCTCTCTCACTGTCTCTCTCCTCCCCCCCAGAAAAAATCCTATATCCTGAAAGACTAAAAGGTTAACCTTCATCAGGTCCTTAGAGGGAACACCTGATTCACGGGGCCCTGAAGAGGGTATGATGAAGACTAACCTTAATCTTCTCTTGCTTCTCTCTCTCTCCCTTTTCTCTCTCTTCTCTCATTCTCTTTTATATTATCTTTTTCTTTCTTCCTTTTCCCTTGGCACTGGCCTGTAACTCCTAGTACCAGTATGCGGTTAACATCCACAATGAGCTGTTGATCACAGAGACCTACAAGGTTTCCCAAAAGAAGACAGATTTCTGTCAGAGTACTTGACCCAAAAAAAGTTAATGGTAAGACCCTCCTGCTGAAGACACCATATGCTGTTGGGATGGAACATGGAGTAACCTGGCTGGAATCTGGAAGAGTTAGTCCCTAGACAGTTAGTTTGTCTAGTGCCAGAAAGTGCTACATGAGCCACTGGGGGAAGTGACCAACAACTCTCCAAGCAATGCGTCATCTAAGCTTTTCAGCAGCAGACAACCTGATGTGATGCTCACACAAGTGCAGTAGTGGCACACTGCTATGGTGGGTAACCAACTGCTCTTGATTTGGCTAACAGATCCATTCAGTGGAATGGAACCCATAGCTGGAACTGGAAAACAAATCAGAACCATATCCAAAAATGAGCCCACTCTATAATATCAAGCTCCCACTAATTGTGGACTACAAAGGGGCCTACACCTATGGAATTCTCTCTAAAATAATAATGGTTATCCCATTTATCTGGTGCTGAATTCTCTCTCTGTTGGAGAATTTGCATCTCTTTTTCAGATGGATGTAGAACCTGAGGAAAGAATCAGCCCATCGCACTTTACCAGGGCCTCAGCTGAAACCATAGAGTAATGGGGGCAATGAGCAAGAGTGCTGCTTTCTTGGTGAACCTGGTACCAACACAAGGGTGAAGGATATAGACACAGAGAACACTCAACTCCTACCAAACCAGATATCCAGAGACACAGAGGCTCCCAAGACCTCATCACTGACATAGACCTAAAGCGAACCCAACATGGCTCAGGGAAATTCATGGAAGAGAGGGCGGAAGGATTGTTAGAGCCACAAGTTGGGACATTAAGCACAGAGACATTGCCTCTTTCCCATAACTGATGGCTACCCCAAATGCATGACCCACAAACCCCAAAATGAGGAGGGTCCCTTCAGAAGGTGGGAAGACAGGGAGGAGGCTAACGATGGTACCAGTATGACTGTATACACACTATCTACATAACTCATTAAAAAAATACTTGCCATAAAAAATTTGCACTTTGAGCTTAAACCAAAACTGCCAGCTCTTCCTGGGTATGGGTGTTCCCTCTCCTGGCTCAGGTTTCACACTCAGACCAGAACTGTGTATCCTGGTCTCTTGAGTCCTCAGCCTACCAACCAACCTTGCACAGCCTGCAACTTACCAGATTCCATTAGTATGTGCTAGCTCCTTATAATTGGACTTTTTCCCCACTTCTCTTCCTTCATGTTTCCTCCTATTGTGTGTACATGTACCTGTATGTGTATATCTATGTGTGTATCTGTATATGTCTATTCTGCTTCTCTGCAGATCCCTTTCTAATACAAAACACAGCAGAAGCAGCAGCAGCACATAATCTGTGAAAATAGATTTTTGACTTTAAACCTGAACATAAGAGCAGCAAAGTTCAGTCACTGCCATGTGTGATCTTGGAAAATGGCTTAATCTTTCTTGTGGTCTGTTTCCTGACTGTTCAAATTGGAGTTCTTGTGAGAGTACATAATACATGACATCCAGCCGGCCCTCAAGGCATATTAACATTCTAAACCAGGGCACAAGACAAATATAAGCAGTAAAACAAGACAAATCCTATTAGTATCCTGGTATTTCTATGAATAAGTTGCAAGAGGACATCCATGTATCTTTCTGTGCCATTTTAGAAGAGAGAGTCATGTTTTCCCCATTGTTCTGCTCCCCTAATCCAAGCCTACTGATCTCTCCTGATAGCAGGTTTCTAGTGATTGACATAACCCAGTGGTAGTAATGCCTCGAGTGGGGTAGGTTAAGTGCCTGACTAACTTTTGAAACAATAATTAAAACCTGGTGTTTAATGGTACCACTGTGTTGTTACAACCATTTCCAGAAACTTCAGTGAAAAAGGTTGACTTCTCTTAAATGATTAAAAAGGTGAAAAGATTGCATTACTCAGTATGGGATTGCTATAAAATGGAATACTCAACAAAATGAATTTTAAAACATTTTTATGCACTATTTTATGAAAAGAACACCATGACATCATCATTAAGTGGGAAAAGGTACCAAGAGTATGCTATCCTTTCCATAGAAACATAAGAAGTGAGAATATCCTCACTCATTCTAATGGCGCGAGGAAAGTCTAGAAAGAGGTGCAAATAATAAGCATAGCAATTACTTGGTTGTGAGATGGTAGAGAATTAGTTAAATAGGGGTACATTTACTGAAAAATGTTTACTGAAACTTTTTATAATTAATAAGGTTTTGAACCTTATAAATAAATTATCCATTTAAAATTTTGATAAAAAATGAGAAGAAAATCTGAGGGCACATTCACGTTAAAGTTTCTCTGGGCACCCTTTGAAATCTGTTACACTGTTTTATTTATAGCTCCCAGATGCAAACATTCTGCTGCTACTACATTGACTTGATTTGAGTAATCTAAAATCTAGACAGGTGTACTTGCAATGTCTTAATTATAATAACTTTAAATTGTATGCAATATGAGTTCAGTTTTAATATCAATAATACTCAGTTGATGGACAGTTTATTCTATTAGGATTTGATGGACATACCTATAAAGGTTCCTCTTCTTTATACTCCAGAATTATTAAGAATATGAATTGTTATATTTTTATTATTACAATGAAAAATGGTTTTAAAATATTTTAAAACATTTTATTTATTTGAGAGAGAAAGACAGAAAGAGGGAATGGGGCTGGAGAAATTGCTTAGTGGTTAATGCTTGCCTGCAAAGCCAAAGAACCTAGGTTCAATTCACCAGGAACTGCTTAAGCCAGATGCACAAGGTGGTGCATGTGTCTGGAGTTTGTTTGCAGTGGCTGGAGTCCCTGGTATGCCCATTCTCTCCCTCTCTCTCTCTCCCCTTCTCTCTCTCTCCCCTTCTCTCTCTCAAATAATTAAATAAAATATTAAACATTAGAAGAGATAATTCTGATTTAGTCAATGAAGAGAGTTGAGGTGGCACAACCTATGTTGAATACTTTTTGTCAGTGGACAGTGGGCTGAGGAATCATAACTGAGCTGATATTGAACACACCAACTTATTATGGTAAATGGTTTATGAATAGAATTTTCTCATATGCTGAGTTTTTATACTGCTAAGGATTTCTTTAGCCATCTAATGGGCCTAGCCAAATGTTCACTATGATTCAATGTGTAGTGGTCATTTTTGGTGAGGACTCTGTCATACTAATGGAAACATTATCCTAAACAGGCCTATTATTCAAAAATAAGATTCCAGTTTACCAGTTATAGTCTGTAAACTGCTTTATTGTTGCTCTAATATATGTTTGAACCAGCTTTTTATTTAGGAATCCTGTAATTGTCCTGGAGGTTGTAGATAATGGCCTACTCTGAGATTAATCCTCATTTTGACAAATTAGTTAATAGGTCTCATCAGCCTAATTTTTTCATTTGTTGTGAGAAGTATTGATGAGGCTTTAAATAATTTTTCTCATTGTTTTGAGAAACATTTATAAATTCATTGTCAAATAAAAGTAGAATTTATAATATTTTTAATGTGCATTTGTTTTGCTAGATTTTTTTGAGAGAGAGAGAGAGAATGGGTACATCAGGGCCTTCAGCCACTGTAAACAAACTCCAGATGTCTGCACCCCCTTGTGCAAATGTGTTTCAGGGTCACTGTGCATCAGGCTTATGTGGAATCTGGAGATTTGAACATGAGTTCTTAAGCTTTGCAGGCAAGCACCTTAACTGCTAAGTCATCTCTCCAGCTCTTACTAGGTTTTTATATGATATTTTCTCTTACACATTCATTTAAATCACATAATAGTCTGATTATTATGTCATTTTCATGATGATTCTAGGAATTCTCACTTGGATTATATGACATTTTCATCACTGTATGATAAATTGTATGATATGTGTATTCTTGCCGGCTTTCCTACATAAATTCTCCTGGCATATTTAATAATGTGGAGAACTGACTGGTGGTAAATCAAATGTTTTACAGCATGATATTGGCAATGCTGGATTCATTGTTGTAAAAGAATTGTATTAGATCTGTATTTTTCAGAGCTCCTAATACTGTAATTTGTTGCTGTTGCTGCTTCTCAATATTCTCTGCTAATTGTACCCAGGCTTAAAATTGATTTTATGTTAACAATGTATAATATGTATCATAGTGACTTTTCCACACAAGAGTAGCAAATACCAAACACTCTCTTTGATTAGAACTAGTAAATCCAACAACTTGTATTTATTTATTTATTTTTTATTTTTGGAGAGAGACACAAAGAAAGAGACAGACAGAGAGAGGGATAGGGAGACAGATAGAGAATGGGCGTGCCAGCAGTCTTTCAGCTGCTATAAACGAAATCCAGATGCGTGCACCCCCTTGTGGACAAGTGTGGCATTGCGCCCTTTCGTCACTTTGCATCTGGCTAAACGTGGGACCTGGAGATTGGAACCGGGTTCTTAAGCTTAGCAGGCAGGCGCCTTAACCGCTAAGCCATCTCTCCAGCCCCAACAACTTGTATTTAATGAACATAATGTTAATTATATAAGTCAACCACGTAGCTCAATTTTTATCCTAAGAACTATATATTAAAATAAAGCTATTTTGATATATAAGGTGCCGAAGGAGAACTGACTGCCATGAAAGGGAATAACCTTATATATGGTTAAGATATCAAATGAACAGTTTTAACTCACAATCATTTTTTATGGAGAATACATAAATTGGGCTTTTATTTTTAGTTCTTCCTCTTCCCTTCAGAGTTAAATGATGGAAAATGACTGTCAGTCCCCAAACTACTCTTATGTATCATTCAAAATAACTCTGACAGTGTAACCCCTCTGGTAGTAATGAGATTTGTGACTTTCCATTCCTTGGTATTCCATTACTCTGTCTATACCATCAAATTGATTAGTAGGCAGTGTTGAGCAAGGAAAGAAAGGTGGCCACTTAGAGCCAGCTGGTGTCCATCACTTTAATGAACTGCTTTGAGGTGGTTAATATTGTCCTTGGTTCTTCTTTTAGCCAGTGATGATCATGTCTTTTTCAATGGTTTTCTTCTTTCTTTTGCTTCATTACAGGGCCCACTGGAAAACGATTTGGTAGTTCATGTAGCACTTGTAGCAGAAAGCCAACGGTATGAGATCCAGATGGTGGTGTGTTCTTTGGGACCAGGGGGAGTGAATGCTTTATACTTACCATATCGAGTATGGCAGTAGAGATTTATTTCATAGACCTCTTGACATAATTTCAAGGATGACATTAATGTGACAAAAAAAGTGCAAGCACAATACACTTTTCATATTTAAATATGTTTGTCCTAGTTGAAGTGAATATTAAAACTGTGACCTGGACTGGTGGGATAAGTTTTGAGAAATTGGTACAAACATATTATGGAGATTTCCCCAAATCATTGCCACCTTTTTATACCAGCCCCCCAAAGTCCCATCTGATGCTTTAGGGGAAAATGTATTGGGGTCTCTGGATTCCAGTGCAGATAGCATATTGCTATCCAAGTTATCATAGTCTTGTCCCCTTTTATAAAACTCCTTCCTTCACCATTTTCTGCACTGCAAATGCATTATCTAAAAAAGCTCTCTTTTTTCTGGTCTTTACTTAGCCTTCAAGTTTTTCTCAACACATATGGTATTCAAACGCAAACTCCTCAGCAAGTGGAGCCCATGCAGATCTGGCCTCAGCAGGAGCTTGTGAAAGTAAGTGATGCTGCCTCTCTGCTTTCTCTTTTGCACAGGAAATAGATCAGAATGGCTGTACCTGGGTCACAGTCAAGATGCATAGTTACTAAGTCTAAAGACAATATTCAGTAAGATTTGATCAGATTTTAACTAAAAGATGAACTAAATAAACAAATTAACAAAACTCCTGAATGATGTGTTTGTTTGTATGTTATATTCAATGGTCTTGTTAATTTTTACCCCTGCTAAAGTCTCTTATTAACATAGACTAAGCACTTTAACAAACTAGTCTTAATTTTAGCTGTCATGTATAAAATTGTCCTTTATATTTTAAATAAATCCTCAGATCTAATTTAAAAAAATTTTTTTTTAGTTTTTTAATTTTTTTTTTAGTTTGAGGGAGACACACAGAGAGAAAGACAGAGAGAGAGAGAGAAAGAATGGGCACACTAGAGGCCTGTCAGCCACTGTGAACGAACTCCAGATGCATGCACCCCCTTGTGCACATGTGTGACATTGTGCACTTGAGTCACAGTTGTGTCTGGCTAAATGTGGGACCTGGTGATTTGAATGGGCATTCTTGGGCTTCGCAGGCAGGCTCCTTAACCTCTAAGCCATCTCTCCAGCCCAGATCTAAATATTTTTGATAATCACTGCTTCCCTTTTTTCTCTTGTTCTACTTCTTTGTTTTTAATATATATTTTTGCTTGTTTTTTACATTTTTGTTGTTGTTGTTTTTGTCTTTTTGAGATAGGGTCTCATTGTAACCCAGACTGAACTGGAACTCACTCTGTAGACCCAGGCTTACCTTAGCTTTCCAAGTGCTGGGATTAAAGGCATGTCCTGCTTACTTTATTTTTTTGGACTGATACCATTTTTATACATTTGGTTTGATGAATCTCAAAGAAACTGTACAATAATGTCCGACTTTATCTTTGATATAGTTACATGCCTATTTGGAGTGAGATTAAAAGATGACTTTAAGAACCTTTGTATGCACTGTTCTGTAGACAGGTCCAGAAGTGCCTATGTTTGTGAATATTCTTGTTCATTAGAGACTAGAATTGTCAACTCCCACTATTTATAAATTGCCATTTCATTTGATAATCATTTTTAAAATCCAAGAACAAACTATCTGCTATTTGACATAGTACTTATACTAGCATCTCTCAAGTGACTAGGGTTAAGTTGATATAAATGGTTGGTGGGTACCAATAAAAAGAAAATGAAGGCTTAGAGAAACAAGGTGCATATTTTATGCAGCACAAACCAGAACCTGGGTGTCAGGTCACTACAAACACTAGCTCTTACAAACAAGGTCCTTTACATCTGTGAAAAGGAGAGCCCTTTTACTCACTCCACACCCAGTGTAAACACAAGGATCCTTAAAAAAGTTCACACTGAAATCACACCAAAATGTAAATGATGAATGGTTGTTTTTTTATGATAGAGGAAAGTAAAACACGATATATGAGACCAAAAGGGAACTAAGGAGCTATGCTGCAAGGAGAGAAGAATGGAAGAATGTCAAAGGATTCCAAAAATCTAATCTTTCACAAGTATATTTATTCAGGCACAAGCTGGTTCTGCTGAGATATTTTATGGTTTCTCACTGAATGTGCTAGATAGTAGAAAGAGAGGTTAGTCTTAATAAACATCACCATAAAGCAAATTAACCCAAATCTCTTTGGGGGTGCTCTATATTCTACCAGATAGCATGTAGTCCAGCTATAAAAGTCCAATCAACATAGCCAACAAATCACTCGGATGTGGTATTTTATCGTTCATCAGCAAACACCTGGCAAAACACTGTGGGGCACTCAGATGACCTCTGAGTCTAGTGGTATGACAGAAAAGAACATTAATAATAGTTCATCCACTTTGATAACAGCTATAATAGATATGTGTACAAAGTGCTATGGAATCACAGAGGCAGTAGAAAGCATTTTGTTAGAGTAATTGAAATAGGTCCTGACATTTTATATTTTATTGTTTTGAAGATGGTATTAGCCAGATGTGGTGGTGCACGCTTTTAATCCCAGCATTCAGGAAGTAGGAGGATTGCTGTGAGTTCAAGGCCAGCCTGAAACTGCATAGTTCATTCCAAATTAGCCTGGGATAGAGCAAGACCCAACCTCAAAACAAACAAACAAAGATGCTGTTAAGTAATTTAAATTTGGGTGTGGGGTGTGGCTAAAAAGATAGATTTGTGACCAAGGGTACAGCTTTCTTGGGTATGTGTTAAGATGACAAGATGGAAAATTGTTCTTTGTGGCTACAGCCTCTGTCTTCCAGACTTTCCACTCTGTGGGACTCATCCTCTAAGATGTATTGCTTGCTTATAAGCCTGCTTTTGAGTCCTCTCAAATCTTAGTTGATGCATGTATTCTTATGCTAATAGCTGATGCTTTTCTTCTGAGAAGCTGCCCCCTTTTTCAGTCAGTTCCATGGGTATGCAGGCCGACAGTGGAGAGTAAGGTTGCTACGGTGTATGGAGGTGTTTGTGATGTGGTTCCTTTGTGATTTGCTTGATGTGATCTGAAGGCAGTGCAGACCTAGGAGGAAGCACTTATGTATTTCTGGGTGATTTGATCACATTATATTAATTATATGAGTATATACAAAGTGGGGGAAGCATCATATATATCTGGGAGCATTCTATATCTGTCTACTTAACTGTCACAGACTTGTTCTATAATAGTTCAGAAAATTAAGGAGAATCCTTTCACTATAATAAAGAGTAGTAGTTCAATAAATCCCATCTAGATGGACAAACTTGAAATTGTGCATGGTTATTTACTTTGCACTACTTCTCTAAAAGAACCCTAAAGTAATTTAAACATAAAATTATTTCTGAAAAATTGAAAATATTTTAGAGAAAGGATACTCCATTGAGTGTTATATGCTATAGCTTCAATGCAGTTTAATGCATATCAAGTAATTTTCTCACCAGTTGACTATAATATCACTCCTCTTCTAGGATTAATATTCATAGCACATGTGGCTCAGGAGGACATTCACTCGATGCCTCATTTCTCTCTCAAGCATTTTCTGAGTACTAGCTATATGCTAGGCACAGTGCCAATACGAGAATGTATAATTCAAAAGGAGAAATCAACACAAGAGAAAACTCTGACGTAATGGAATAAACAAAAGAGTCTGGTACAACATTAATTTTGTATATAGGAAAGTTCTTATTTGAAATTAGTTCAAATCATAATCAGATTGTATACGAAGTTTAGAGGCTGGAGAGATGGCTCAGAAGTTAAAGGCACTTGATTGCAAAGCATCATGGCCCAGGTTCGATTCCCCAAGACCCCATGTAAAGCCAGATGCATAAAGTGGGCATGTGACTGTAGGTTGTTTGCAGTGGCTAGAGGCCCTGGTGTACCCATTATCTCTATCTTTCTTTGCAAATAATTTTTTAAAAACAGTTTGATTTTCTATTCAGAAAAATTTAGGATAGATTTTTTTTTAACCTCTCACCAAATGTAAAAATAAAATTCTAGACACAATCCATGTTTATATATTTTAAGGTGATTTAAACTAAAGTCACTTGAGGAAAAAAATAGGAGAATATTGTTATTGGATGGGAAGTCTGTGCTTAGAGTAATACCAATGCCAAAAAGCCTTTAAGGAAATGATTGGCAAATATAGTTAAATACAGCCTACAGACCTAACACATCAAAACTGAAATTTCCTAGCAGAAAAAGATGTATGATAAAATACTACATGCTGAAACATGTTTGCCCTACTATGTAGTCCTTCTCACATTTTTATAACATTAAAGAACACACTGGATAAAATATTTACTCAAAGAGTCTAATTCTTAAGATATCTTATAAATCAAAAGGAAGGACAAATACTCAATAGAAAAATTAAAAAATGAAAAATATATAGAATATAAAAACTTAATACATTGAAAAATAGTGAGCCATATAATATTGGAATACAGTAGTTTGAGCGTAAAATCAGGGCTGGAGAGTTGGCTTAGTGGTTAATGCGCTTGCCTACAAAACCAAAGGACCCAGGCTTGATTCCCTAGTACCCATGTAGAGCCAAATATATAAGGTGGTACGTGTGTCTAGAGGTCATTTGTATTGGCTAGAGGTCCTGGCATGCCCATTCTCTCTATCTGTCTATCTGTCTATCAATCAATCATCTAATCTGCCTCTTTCTCTCTCAAATAAATAAATTAAATATTTTTCAAAAGTAAAATAAACACATTTCAACCCCAAAGAGTGGCACAAAAGATCCATGTAAAAGATTTTGGAAGCCCTAAATGGGAACTGCCCTTCAGAAACATCACTAGCACCTGAGGATGGAACTGTGGCCTCGCTATTTCTGTGGAGGCCCCACAAGGTGCTTTTCTTCCTACCCAAGATAGCCCTGAGCATTGAAGTGGTGATTTTCACCATAGCCATGTGGCAATTGTCTGCATGTGTGAGGTCCACTGTCACTAGGTCTAGAATAAATGTGCATCCCCACAAAAAAAAAAAAAAAAAAATTGGTACATTATTTCTAGATAATGACCAGCCAGGCATTATGTTTCAAAAAGGTAGTCTCTTTGATAAAGTAAGTGCAAGAAATTATCTTGTAGATACTGCCCAAAGACATTACATTACATTTAACATAACAAGAAATTGGGAGCTGCCTTTATCAGGGAGTGGGTGCTACACAGGAGATATATGTAGGTGCTTGATTAGATTAAGTGTCAGCTCTGGCATTCACATCTAATTCATTCTAAGGGTATATGTTTTTAACCTTATAGAAATTCCAGAAGTTACTGTTTCACTGTGGCTCCCTTGCCTGCCATATTTATTTATTTATTTATTTATTTATTTATTTATTTATTTATTTATTTGAGAAAGAGAGAGAAAGAGAGAATATGTGTGCCCGGGTCTCCTACTGCTATAAGATGCAGGCGCCACATTGTTTCTTGGCCTATACTTGGGTACTAGGGTATCGAACCCAGGCTGTCAGACTATAGGCAATCACCTTTCACCACTGAGCCATCGCTTCAGCCCCTATTACATGTTTTCTAATACTGCTATTTTAACATCTTAAAATTAAAATGCAGTATTAAGTTTGAAAAATAAGGCGTCATACATATTATATAAGAAACCGTTTAAATATACATAAATTGATATATGAACATGATATAGATGTATATTTATCAGTGCATTTTAATTATCTGTAATCCTGTCTATAATTTTGACATTAGGGCTCACACAGTAAGTTTCAGCACTTTCAACATATACCAAAGTCAAATTGTTGTTATGTTAGAGGTTATAATAATAATCACAAGAACATAATTTTTGTTTGAATTTCTTATAAAGTTTGGATAATCAGACAAATCAGTAAAGATGATTCCATTTTGGCAGGAAATACTTGAAGATAGAAACCAAGTGGGAGATGTGTGGCCCTGAGTTTTTTAAACTTTAAAGTAGCCAAATTTTTTTAATGACAAAAGAAGCATATGTTTCTTGAATTCTTTTACAAGTCAGACAAAGTGTGCAAGTTGTACGTTTATGACAACATAAGAACAGTGTCAAAGTTTAGAATGTTGTTTAGTGAATCAATAGATGTTTTGCTCTCAAAAACTCAGTACCAAAATCTAAGTTGTCATTCTTTGGCTAGCTTATAGATCTTGGGTAAGGTTTTCATGGTGTCATTTTTTTCTAGAAACATCAGAAGTTAATATGTAGAGGAAAAGTATAGATTCTTACATGACACTTATTTACAAACTTGTATCTTACAGGCCTATTTCCATCTGGGTATCAATGAAAAATTAGGACTGTCTGGAAGGCCAGATAGGCCCATTGGCTGCCTTGGTACATCAAAGGTATACAGACACACAATTCCCTCATAGAGTAACATTTGGATGATAAATACCATATATCGAAATGTTTGACATCCTAGCCATTACTTGAAATATTTCATTATGTACTTGAATTTTTATTTTCTGCCAGTAAGTCTTATTTGTTTTGTATCAAATCACAGAAGCTTTCTGGGAATAAATGATCATCTCACTGCTATATTTTTTCTAAGCTTTGTAAGATGCCTTATTCCTAATAATATTTACTCAAACATAGGCTTTTTCTATCTTTTAGAGATTATCTGATTTAAGTTTATTAGCATACTGAGTCAATCAAAAAACTTTAAATTAATATTATGTAGATTTTTATAAGCTACTAATTTATTTGCTTATTCAAAAGTCTATAAGCATCAGATTTAATTTGGTTGGGACTAAATGCATCTGTTCATGTAGTATGTTTGTATTTATTTGTCATTCCTTTTCTCTTGCAGATTTATCGCATCCTAGGAAAGACTGTAGTTTGTTACCCTATCATCTTTGACCTAAGTGATTTCTACATGTCTCAAGATGTTTTACTGCTGATAGATGACATAAAGGTAGCTTTAGTACACCTTCCGGCTGAAAAGAGATGACTTTGTTCACACTGATTTGTATCAGATGCTGTTAAATTGAGTGATCCTGGGGCCTGTGTCTCTGGGTTACACAGAGTGAAACATGAAAGTCAAACAGCATCCTTTCAGGGTGTGAAATACGGGCAACATTAGAATAAAGGATGTAACTGTCTTTGTGAGCAACATGAAGCTGTATGATACTGCTCATTATACCTTCCTAGAAATGGAACAGAGGGATACAGCTTATAACTGTGCTCATGTGATACTAATAGTTTATCTCTTTTTGAGAAAAAAATTGAATTCATGGGATAATTTCATTCCTGACATGTCCAATAAGGCTTCAACTGACCCATAATCCTATGAGTTAAAAATCTCCTCCATGGTAATTTTCTTGAGCACAGTAGAGAAGCTTAGAAGAAGCATGGTTGTACCCAGAAGTCTGGATCAGACTGCATCTTAAAATCTTGACTTCATCAGTTACCAGCTATATGTTCTTGGGCGAGTTATTTAGATCTTATGTACCTCTGTTTTCTCATCTGTAAAACTGAATAATAAAAGGGCCATTCTGAGGAGTAAATGAATGAATATATGCAAAGTACTTAAAATAGTGCCTGGTATGTGATGGTAATAAATACAGGTAGATGGGCAGATATTTATTCAAATAAAACCTTGCTTCATATTACTGGTAATTTACACAAATCAGTCTCTTCTGCCAGCTGTTATAAAAAGCCATAGTAATATGTATAAGAATTAATGCTCTGGACTGGGGAGGTGACTCAGTGGATCAGGTGCTTGCCACTCAGGCTGAAGCACCTGAGTTTTATCTCCAGAGCCCACATAAAAGTCTGGAAGCCATGGCCAGCTTCTATAATCCCAGCATGATTATGTTGATGACAAGAAACTCTGCCTCAAATGAAATAGGTGATGAACAACCTGAAAGTTGTCCTCTGACTTTCACATGTGTACTGTGGCACATGCACTCCTGTACATTCATAAATAATAAATAATGAATTGTTTCTTAAAAAGAATTAATGTCCTGAAAGACATAACCCTGGGATTTTTTTCTCCCTAGATCCATTCTTCAACTGCATTTTTTTTAGGGAGAAAGAGGAGATAGAGGAGGGGGGTGAGATGAAGACAGTGAGAGAAAGAATGAGAGAGAGAAGAGGAAGAGGAAAACATGTGAATAAGTAAGACAGCTTTAAAACATGGGTGATGTGATTACTTTTAAAGGAAAGTTTAAAATGAAAATATTTCTATGGCTCTAACAAGGCTAAATTATGCAGGGTTTGTTTGTGAACTGTCTTGGTAGATTAGTGTTGTGGGCACTTTGCCTGTCATGGTAGTGATACCACTTAGCTCAGTTACTGTGCCATGACACCCTGCCTTACTTTTACCTTTGACAGAATGCACTTCAGTTCATTAAGCAATACTGGAAAATGCACGGACGCCCACTCTTCCTTGTTCTCATCCGGGAAGACAACATAAGGTAGGTTGATGGAGAAATAACATGTAGAAGTGTGACCTATTGAGTTTTTTTTCCTTCTCTTTTGTATCCTCTCAGCATGTGAGAGAGTGTTTTATACATGTAACAAAAACTTATATCAGGTTATTAATTTCCAGTTTTATTGTTAATGAACTCATTATTTTGTTGTCTGCTGTATTTTTAGAGGTAGCCGGTTCAACCCTATATTAGACATGCTGGCAGCATTTAAAAAAGGAATGATTGGAGGAGTCAAAGTTCATGTTGATCGTCTACAGGTAGTCTTCTGAATTGCTGTTTCTGCTTTCAGGAAAATCTGCAGTGTGTCTTAATGTACTTATTTAAGGTTTTTGTCTTAAAAGTTTTATTCTTGTTTATCTTCCTATTCCTGTTATCGCTGGCTCAGTTTTTCCAGCTGGCATCAGTCAGGTGCTTGAACAGTGCAGTTATTTTTTTAAGCAGACTTTTGGGCTTTCATAGCTCAACTCTAACTTTATTTTTGCATTTGAACAAACAGGTCTGTAAGTGAAGTGACTTGCTTATAATCTTGGGCTTTTAGGGGCACATTGATTGTTTCTTGTTCTCTTGTTATTTTGTTTACTCAATTACAGCATCCAAACAAGAGAAAACATTCCTTCTGAGTAGCACAGCATAATCTTTGCAGCTCCTAAATAGAAGAAACACTCTGTGGTTTCCTGTTAGATATACAACCTCTGACCATAATTATCTTCTTCTCTATTTAGGGAAGGGGAGGAAATTTTGGATCTAAACATTTATTTAAAGAGCTTCATAAAGCCTACTATGTTTAGCTCCCTCACTTCCATCAGTCTCCTGGACTTGAGGTGGCAAAGAGAAATGTCATTTTTAGTCTAGACCACTTAAAAGCCGGGTGATCCATCTCTCCAGCCTGCAGAGTTGTATTTAAGTAAACTTAAGTAAGTATGCGCAAGCATCATGGCTTGACTGTAAGTTTTGAATGATCACATTTCAGACATTAATATCTGGAGCTGTAGTAGAACAACTTGATTTCCTACGAATCAGTGACACAGAAAAGTAAGTCCCTTTGAGTTACTTAGTTTTTGCACTTTTTGTGATTACATTAGAAAAGTGGGAAATCTGAAACTAATTTTTTTTAATTCTAGGCTTCCAGAATTTAAGAGTTTTGAGGAACTAGAATTTCCGAAACATTCAAAAGTCAAACGGCAAAGCAGCACCCCTGATGCTCCAGAGCTGAAGCAGCAACCAGACATCACTGTTGCCGAATGGAAAGACAAGTCCACCTTTGAAATTCTTCAGAAGCTGAATGTGAGCAAAATACAGTTCCCTCATGGCCCTAAGAGATTGCCAGAACAAGGACAATCGGGTTGTGTGTGTTTGAGCCCTCTCAGAGAAGGTAGCAGTGAATTGCATGTAGGTGTCTACTCTGTACCAGGGTAGTCGTGAGAAGTTGTTCTTTTGGCCTAAAATTAGCGTGGATGTAT
The DNA here is from genome assembly GCA_036365145.1 of Orientallactaga sibirica. Taxonomy (NCBI): domain Eukaryota; kingdom Metazoa; phylum Chordata; class Mammalia; order Rodentia; family Dipodidae; genus Orientallactaga; species Orientallactaga sibirica. The sequence continues at coordinate 823,089 of JAEOAD010000030.1, forward strand.
TAAGGAGTGCAGATGAATGGGACTGTCTTAGAAAGGAATGTGTTGTATGAGACATTCAAAACTTTTAAGTAATCAGCAGTTGCCTTTGGATTTTACAAATCATTCTTTCAGTGCCCCTCCTCTTCCTGTTCCATCCCCATCTCTTATGCCCCAGTGTTTAGTCCCACGATTGTCTTGTCTCTTCTATCACTGAGGAGAGTGTTCCTCTGGCTGCATCCATATGAGTAATTTTGTCTTTTTTTTTTTTTTTTTTTTTTTTTTTTTCGGTGCTGAGGACCGAGCCCAGGGCCTTATGCTTGCTAGGCAAGCACTCATCCACTGAGCTAAATCCCCAACCCCCATATGAGTAATTTAGCATGTTTTCTCTCCTGAAATTATTCACATTAAAAAAAATAGGAGTAAGGGTAAAGGTAGTACTGATTCAAGGAAATGAAATCCCATGGTAGAACTGTAAACACTGGCATTTTGTTTGAAGTGTGTAGATTTGAGCATGTAGAATAGGTACATATCCTTCTAAGCATCATCAGTCCATGTTATTAACACATATCAGATAGATCAATGGAAGCATGATTATGACATAGCCTTCATAAAGCACATAACACAGTGCCCTGAAGTATAATAAATGCCCCTTTCTGTTATGCATTTCCTCATAAGTTAACAGTAAGATGATCTCCCATTTATAAATAAGTAAAATTAAGAATAGAGTGGTTAAGTGACTTGGCTAAATGTCAAATAGTGGTACAACCAGTATTGGTGTTTATAGAAAATATAGATTCTATCCATTGCTTTTTTAAAAAAATATTTTTATTTACTTTTTGCAAGCAGAGAGACAGAGAAAGGCAGAGAGAGAAGAGAGAGAGAATGAATGAATGAATGAATGAATGAATGAATGAATATGGGCATGCCAGGGCCTCCAGCTCCTGCAAATGAACTTCAGATGCATACACCACTGTGCATCTGGCTTTACATGGGTACTGGGAAATTGAACCTGGTTTGTTAGGCTTTGCAGGCAGGTGCCTTAACTATTGAGCCATCTCTCCAGCCCTCCATTGCTTATTTTGCTTCTTGGAAAATCTGATCATAAAATCTACTACACTCTGAAGCCAGTTTGTCAACCCTCTGTTTCCAAGACTTCTAAGACAAATAGACCTATAATGTCATCCTATGCTTATTATGCCAGTGACCTTTATCGTTTTTCAGTTCCATAATAGAGCATTCCTACTCCACATCATGTGCTTTGGTTATTAGTTACCTCCTATGGTTACTCATACTCATTTCCTCCCAGTTCCTTACGCTGATTAATGTTTCCAGAACTGCAGTTGTCTGGCCAGCCAAACCATCCTGCTGGGTATACTGCTCAAAAGAGAGGGTCCTAACTTCATCACAATGGAAGGTAAGAGACTGTGACCAATAATAGGACCCCTGTATTCTGAATATCTATCAGATAGCCATTAAAAGTACCCACTGTTACAAGTTATTTCCTCTTCCATTAAACCTTTTTTTCTCCCCTTTTAAATGGAAAGTGTTGGTTCACCCCCTAGAGTGGAATAGACTGATGGATGAACTAAATGGCTTTCATGCAGGGATGCTTGATTGTTTCTCTGTTGCTTGGCCAGGGTTGGAGCTTGGATTCTGCCTGTGACTCTTAACTGCTGATGACTCCATAGTTGTTTATCGACATTTCTGTTTCCAATTTTATTTCTTATAACTTTTCAAGGATAATATTGAAAAGTTATTCTATATCTTCTTCATGGTCTGCAGCAGCTGTTTGGAATGGAACATGGCACTTATTAGAATGGTACTGTAAAAACAGTTAATAAATTAGTTCTAATCATATCTATGCCCACTCTCCATTGAGGATGAAGCCCGTCACCCCTGTGATGCACTTAACTTACTACTATAAGTCATTCTTATAAGATGTTCTACATCATGATCTGGTTCTGTCATTTCATATAGAATAATATAGAAAATATTTCAAGTACTTAATTTCTAGCCACTCAGAATTTTTTGAGTCACATGGAAATACCCTCTCTGTTTAGAGGTACATGTTGGTTTAGTAGAACTGAAGATTAAGTTATTATCCTAAATACCAGTGTAATTTATAGTAGATATGGTTCTATTAATGACATATAAATATGCATTCAAATGCAGTCGTTAGTTTTGCATTATTGTAGTAATTGTACTGCTTGAGTATTATTAAGAATATTTCAAACAATTTCGTGTTTCTAATTAGTCTTAGGACTAAACACAAGCAGAATCTTAATTATATTAAAGATAGCTATTGATATTTAAACTTTAGGTAAATCAAAAAGATTTTAAAAATTATTTTATTTTATTTATTTATTTAAGAGACACAGAAATTGGCAGGTAGAGACGGGGGGGGGGAGGGAGAGAATGGGCATGCCAGGGGCTTTAGCCACTGCAAACGAACTGCAGATGTGTGTGCCCCCTTGTGCATCTGGCTTACGTGGGTCCTGGGGAGTTGAACCTGAGTCCTTTGGCTTTGCAGGCAAGTGCCTTAACAGCTAAGCCATCTCTCCAGCCCCAAAAGATTTTTTTTTTTAATTTGAGAGAGAGAGTGGGCATGCCAGTGGCATCTCAGCTACTGTGAAAGAACTCCAGACGTGTGCACCCCCTTGTGCGCATGTGCGACACTGTGTGTTTGGATCACTTGCATCTGGCTAAACATGGGACCTGGAGAATTGAACGGGCGTTCTTGGGCTTCGCAGGCAGGTGCCTTAACCACTAAGCCATCTCCCCAGCCCCAAAAAAGAAAATTAAAAAAAAATAAACATTAAAAAATTAAGCATTTTAAGCTGGGCGTGGTGGCACACGCCTTTAATCCCAGCACTTGGGAGGAAGAGGTAGGAGGATCACCGTGAGTTAGAGGTCACCCTGAGACTACATAGTGAGTTCCAGGTCAGGCTGGACTGGAGTGAAACCCTACCTGGATAAAAAAAAAAAAAAAAAAAAAATTAAACATTGTATTAGGAACCTAGAATTTAGAGTGATTATTTTAATAGTGTCTTTGAATTGAAAAATTATGCAAAACAGTTAACAATAAAAAATGCTGAAGGAATTATTTTTAAACCATTTTTTAAACTTGGAAATAATCATCTTTTACTTGGGTATTTAGAAACATTCAGTTTGGATGAGGGTGGGAGTATTTTGTTTTGTGTTTCTTTGCAATGCTGAAAATTGAACCTTAGGCCTTGCTCGTGATAGACAAGCACTCTACACTGTACTATATCCTCAGCCCTCCTTTTACTTTTTATTTTGAGGCAGGGTCTCACTAAGTTGCCTACAGTAGCTTTTAACTCATTCTGTAGCCCAGGCAAATCTTGAACTTGCTATCCTCCTGCCTCAGCTTCCTAAATAGTTGAGAATGCAGGTCTCTACCCCCAGGCCCAGCCTTTAAATGTTTTAAATCTGTAGCACCTTATGAAAAATCAAAAATCACAGGCATCTATAAAATCTGGATATAATTTTATCTGATTTAAGACTATAAAATAAATTATAAGGAGAATATTAATGATCTTGTTCCTGATCCTTACTCATTTTCTAAAATTCTGCTCCATCCCATTGTTTATTTATTGCCAAAACCAATCCCTGAGTCTAGACCACAAATAAATATGGCCAAAGTATGAATTCTAGTGGGTGCTTTGACCTCTAGTATGTGTTGGAGTGATCATAGCCCCATATAATTTCAAAGACTTAATAAATTTTCATTGAACAAATAAATGGCTCACGCCTTTATTCCTAGCTGCAATTCTGAAGTCAGAGAATTGCCATTAATTTGAGGCTAGTATGAATTATGAAGTGAGTTCAAGGCCAGCCTGGATTAAAGAGTGAGTTCAAGGTTAGCCTGGGTTATGACAGTGAGTTTCAGATCAGCCTGGGCTAGACTGATAAGACCTTCAAAATGGCAAAACAAAAAGTAAACAAATGAATCATCCTTGTATTCAGTCAACTGTGCTTGTTCAGTTTACTAATTATTGTACTGTACTCTGACTATTTTCTGAAGGATATTAACATATTTGTGTTCATTTAAAAGCTTATATTAATATTAATTTAGAAAACAATTGAATTTCAAGAACTGAAATATATACCAAATCTATACTCAGACTAAACAGTAACAAGTGATGGGTATACTCTTGTATATTTGGGTGACATATTAAAATAAATCAGTTCAGAGCATTAAAGGGAGGGTGTAACAACTATAGAGGAACAAAATGGAAATTACACAGTGTTTTATTAAAGGAAATAAATGTTATACATTTAATTCAAACTTTTTTCAACAAAGACTCTATTATCCGATGTCTAGGTACCGTTTCTGATCACATTGAGAGAGTATATAGAAGAGCTGGAAGCAAAAAGCTTTGGTTTGTATTAGTGTCCTTGTCATTGTGTTTTATTTTTGTGTTGTCATATTCAGTAGCTTAAATAGTCCAGTCTTGAAGATGGTGATTTATCCTAATTCCTGCTTTTAAACTTCAGGGCTATGACACCTTGATTGTCTACTTTCTAAGCAGGTGATTATGTCCCATGATACTAAAGAAAAATATCTGGGACTAAAAACCTCCAAGCCTGGAAGTCCTCCCTGCCGTGATATGACTGACTCTTTCCTGCTCTGCACCTCCACCCAACCAGGTGCATTAGGTTCTGTTTTGTTTCGAGATTCCACTCTGCTATCCTAGAAGGCCATGAAAAGAGACCAATGACTCATTTAATCATAACCAAAAATAAATTTCTCTCATCACTTAAGTTGAAAGAGGCCTTAATAATGTCATTTCAATTCACACTGAGGAAGAGTATGCCTAAAATGCACAACTCTGCTCTTCAATGCAGTTTTAATAGTCTTAGCAGAATATAACAAAGTATTGCAAGTAGACTATGTGTTTTTTGTTTGTTTTTGAGGTAGGGTCTCACTTTAGTCCAGGCTGACCTGGAACTCACTCTGTAGTCCCAGGCTGGCCTCGAACTCACATTGATCCTCCTACCTCTGCCTCTGAGTGCTGGGATTGAAGGTGTACTCCATCATGCCTGGAAAGTGTATGCACTTATAATTGACAATTATTATCTATTTTTTAAGTCTCAAGAAATATCAAAAGAAACTCCCTTAATAAGCTTCAGGTTTTTAAACTCTAAAAATAAGCGACTTGACAAAATAATATCCCTACAGTGGTCAAATCTTTTTTCCTTGCTTTTCATTAAGTAGAAAATATTTTAATAGTCCTTTAACTCTACATAACCAGGAAGAATAATGTCACTTTGTAGTTTAAATACCTTAGATTTCCACTGTAAATTCTCAATACTGTGAGGCATGCAAGCCAATAGAAGTTGCCTTTTAGCCAGTGTGTTTCAAATACAGTCTAGATCGTCTTATGTTTGGCTAAGCAAACCTGTTCTTGATTGTGCATTATCTTATGTCTTAGATAAGCCATTAAGTAGCATACATTTAGAATGTTGACTGTTATACTTTAAGTATCAAGCTCTTTGAAGTTTTATTTATTCTGTTCTCCCTTTTATGACTTCCCACTGACACACTAGGCTGGCAGTACGCTACGGGGCTGCATTTACCCAGAAATTTTCTACCTCTATAGCCCCACACATTACTACCTTTCTAGTACATGGGAAACAGGTAACATGCATAGAATTTGGAAACTCAAGCTGCTTGAAATGTGTGGGCTTCTTTGCACTCTCAAGGTTGAACGTGTCTTTTGGTCTTAGAACATGTGGTAAAAGTGTCTCTCTAGAAACAGAAAGTATTTGTTTCACTAACTTGATGCGCTCTTGGCTTGGTTTTTCTACTAGTCCATTTATGTTGAAATTAAGAAATATAAATGCTTGTCACAGAGCCACTTTCAGTGGATATCCTGAAATTTTAAAAAATTTTCCTAGTTTCATACCTACATTTTTATTTTACTTTCTCCATCCAAATGTTCCATGTGAATTTTTACTTTTGAGGAGAAAATGTCTTATATATTGCATGTGGTGTACTTTGAAAAAAAATCTGTTCTTTCTACATTTCAAGATTTTTTCAAGAATGTAAAAATTAGAAGTGTGAATTCCTTCCTCCAACATTCTGGCTTTATCAAGGAAAAAAATAGCTAGTATTTTATTGTAGCACTTTCTGAACCTCCGCAATGAGTCCCCTAATTAGATACTTGGTTATCTATATACCAAAAAACACATTTAAAGTGGTTGTAGGAATAGGTCATATGTTCTAATGACACTTGTAATGAATTTGTTAATGTAACATCAGAATCTCCTTGTAATTCCTCCCCTTCGGGTCCTCTCCCATCCCAATGAAAGGAATAGTTGCTGCCCTGCTGAAGTCAACTTCTAGTTGCTTGCAGAAAACACTCAACTAAGAGCAGCTTGTGGGAGGAAAGGATTTATTTTGACTTACAGACTCAAGGTGAAGCTCCATGATGGCAGGGAGAAACAATGGCATTAGCAAAGGGTGGACATCACCTCCTGGCATACATCAGGTAGACAACAGTACCAGGAGAGTGTGCCAAACACTGGCTAGGGGAAGCTGGCTATAACACCCATAAGTCTGCTCCAACAATACATCACCTCCAGGAAGATACAATACCAAAATTGCCACCAGCTTTGGACCTAGTATTCAGAACATATAAGTTTATGGTAAACACCTGAATCAAACCATCACATCTCCCTTTTCTTTCTTTGTAAATCAACCTTGGTATCTACGATGCATTTGACACAACCTGGTGGCAAAGGTGAGGGTGAGCGTCCCACCCTTCCTAATTCTAGATGGTCTTACAGTCAGAAAATTTCAGGTCTTTAGGTTTGATAGCATGCTTAGTTCTTCCTCCACATAATTATGTGAGGGCCCAACAGTGTTTATTTTTAAGGTTACCCAGCAAGGGCCCCATACATTCATCATCATTTCTATTTGAAGATCTGGCCTGCTTTCTTCTTTGCCCCCAGGTCTGTTGTACGCCGTGCAGCAAGTCTTTTAAGTAAAGTAGTGGACAGCCTGGCCCCATCTATTACTAATGTTTTAGTGCAGGGCAAACAGGTAAGTATCTATTTTTCAACACTCACTTGGTCACAGTCACAAAGGTTTCTGGGTAGGACTCTTAATTTTTAGTCTAGCATACCTTGGTGTCATAGACCTCTCTTAAAGAGACTAAATGTAGTTCAAGCATTCTTTGCAAGTCTTCATCAAGCAAAAGAGATGCAGACTTCAAGCTGCATGGTAGTAAGTGGGCCATACCATTTTCTTGCTGCATCATTGAGCTAGAATTTCCAATCTCCATGTTGACTTGAGGTCCATGCAGGTTCCGGTGTAGAAAATGGGATGATAGCTACTGAAATACTTCACACAGGTTTAGCATGGGTGCCCAGTAAAAGACACATTTCCCCTCTATACTTCTTCAGTTCCACTCACTCCTTAGCAATGCACTGGTTTCCAAGCAGAGCCCGGGTCTGTACCAGTGCTGTTCAGTAGATCCTTTGTCCTCCAGGCCATCTCCCCTCAGCTCCTGTCCCCCCTACCTGTCACCTTCTCACGGAGACACCTCCTGTGGTATCTTTCTCTTCTGGGTTCAGAGCAGGCCTGTGGCATTTCTCACAATCAGCACATGACTCCAGTTCATATGAATGTATGATTCACCTTCTGGAGGTCAGGGCCTGGGCCTTGTCAAATGCCTGCCTTAATGTGCCCCAGCATGGGACCTGGCATGGAGTACATGTTTGGTAAATGTGGGTAGAGTTGAGCTGTGCATGTGGATATGTGGAGTGGGATGTGGCTGCTCATATTTTGTTTTTCTATAATCTCTAATTACCTGGCTGAATCATTGTTTGACTAGAATGAAAACCTGCTTGCTTGTTTTCTCCTTTTTGGAAATGTATGTGCTTTGCTGTGTTTTCCTGACAGCTAATGTAGGTATATAGTAAGCTTCAGTAATATGAAATATTTTAATCCTCTTCAATACAATCAGCTCTTCAATAAGACTGAAATAATTTTATCCTGATAACATTCAGAATGTTAGAAGAATGTTATCTTCTGTGAAGTTGAATAACAATTAAAATAATTATACTAATTAAAATTCATAAGGATAAGTTACTTTTCATATATATATTGCTTATTTTGTGGTCTCTAAATCTTGAAGAGAGGGATTTGCTATCACTGTTTGTCAACTAGAGCTGAAAGTCATGTGCCTTTCTTTACCATAATTTTTACTTCAGCCAGGGTCTTATGTTTCCAAGCCATTCCAGCTGTTCAAGAACATTAAACAAACATTGGGAAACTATTTTTCTTTCTGGATTTTAGTCCTCATGGTATATCTGAATAGGATTAGTTGTCACTTATGAGCATTCATAGGTTTTAGAAATCTTTGAGCTCACTGGCATGCTAACAATGGGTGGGGTTCAGTTGGTCACATCCATTTTATACAATATCTAGTGAAGGCTTGCATCCTGCAGACTGAGACCTTGTTCCAACATATTCCAGAAGTCTCAGAGCCTGTCCTCAGGCTATGCCTGGGCCATTGTCCATCAGACCAGCACATCTAATAGGGAAATAGTCCCTTGCTGAGCAGGTTAAGCCTAGGAATCCAACTGCTCAGTCTGATAACCAGGTACATACAGCCTATTCATTAACTGAATCTTATTCTTTCTCCTCAAAATGAAATGGAGTGAAGTTTGCACTTGTTCATTGATACAATGCTGCCCTGGGAACTAAATAGTGCTTTTAACAATGTACTTTCAGATCACCTTAGGCTCTCTGGGATGAAAAGTCATATGATCATAGTTAGCATTATTCACTGCAATGAGTTACCCTCCATTTTCTTCTTTACACCGTGACATTTTAATAAAAGTAGTCATACTTGTATAAACTAGTTGATGTAGTTGTATGATAAACTATTAGTTCTTAGGTGTTTTTCTTTTAATTGGGCTGGGAGGATGGCTCAGCAGTTAAAGGCTTTGCTTGCAAAGTCTGCCAGCCTAGGTTCAGTTCGTCTGCATCCACATAAAGTCACAAGCAAAAAGTAGCATCTGGCATTCATTGGCAGTGGCAAGAGACCTGGTTGACCTATGCATACATGCACACACACACATGCATGCACACACACATGCATGCACACATGCGTACACACACATACACATGCATAAATAACTAAAAATATTTTAAGTCTTTATGTGTTTACCATTCATTCATTCATTCATTCATTCATTCATTCAGAGACAGTGTCTCACTGGATAGCCCAGACTGGTCTCAAACTCATGATCCTCTTGCTTCAACCTCTGAGAGTTCCTTGACTTCAGACATTGACCACCACATCCAGCTAGTTCTTCTCACTTTATTATAAAATTTGGCAAAAGACTGTATGATCTATTCTTCTATCCTCACTTCTAAAAACACACATGCCTTTTGAGGTGCTATTCTTTTTCCTGCCTCTTAAAATTGTATCCTGTGCATAGAACACATGGAATGTGGTCAGGAGGAAGAAGTGGGATCTACAGACTAGAACAGGCTCCTGACAGCTCCATCAGCACTTTCTGCATTGAATTTTCTTTGTCATTTCCTCTGTGTTTTTCCTTTTCCGGGCTTGTGGGTAGCCTCATTTGCTCCACAGGTAAGAGATTAGCACCATGGGTTATAGCCTTCTTAGACAGCTAGCATTAGGCCAGGAAAAATGAGGACTACACAACTATGTGGCCTTGCCCTGCCTTTGGAAAGGTTGCAGTGTTAAAGAGCAAAAGGTTCTGTCCCGAATACTGAGTTGTGTAGACTGTACAGTAAAATATAATTATTCAACATATTCTGGTTCCTCTAGAGAATTTTAGTACTAAAGTTGTTCCAAAAAAATCTTATTTAATAGTTATTTATATCTCACCCATCATTCTGTAACTGAGACCTTCACTTGCCCTTATATATTAGACTAGACTGTGAACCATCATGAACTCCAATGGGAATCATGCTTTGAAATCCATTTTAATAAATATTGAGAATATTATTCTACCTAATTCCCTAGCTTATGGAGAGCAATTTCAACTTGCCAGTTATCCTGAGCCTTGATTTTTTTTCTTTTATCTTTTAGTAGCTAGGAAATTTTTACAGTAAAATTTTGCAACTTGTAGGTAACCCTGGGTGCCTTTGGGCATGAAGAAGAAGTTATCTCTAATCCTTTGTCTCCACGAGTGATTAAAAACATCATCTATTATAAGTGTAATACTCACGATGAGAGGGAAGCAGTCATTCAGCAAGAACTGGTCATACATATTGGCTGGATCATCTCCAATAACCCCGAGTTATTCAGTGGCATGCTGAAAATACGAATTGGGTAAGTACCTTGCATTTACATAGAGAGACTTACTCAAATGGTCCTCATAACAGATTAATTTTTTTATATGCAGAGCCATGCTCCAGGTATCTATTGGGCATTGAGGAAAGTGTCTCTTTCTCCTGCACCATGTATTCAGCATATGGTGGTATGAAGAAATAATGCTAGTGTCCTAAAAGAATCCACATTTTTACTTGACTCTCAAGTTGGACATAGTGAAGTTACCTTGTTCTCTGGTAAAATTGAACTCCAGGGATTTCAGCAGCTGGATCATGCAAAACAATAAACATAACACTTATAAGTAAAATGGGCAAGCAATAAGGGGAAACTGAGTCTCAGAAAACTGGGTGTTGGGAAATACTCCAAGAAAAGTTTGGTCCTTTGGATCCATTTTCTGCCAAAATCCAATGTTTAATTTTTATTATGTTTGGATAAGAAATTAAAAGTAAGATTATGGTGATCTTGAATCTTTCTTATAAAGAATTTTGTGAGGAAACATTGTATAGAGAAAGTTGTTTGGGCTCTGGTATTCAACCTAACTGAGTCCAAACCTGACTGCCATTTAAAATCTCTGTGACCTTGGATAAGTGATGTTCCTCTCTAGCCTCAATTTCATATCAGCACTAGTGTTTTATGTGAGCATGAAATGAGATAATATGTTTCAAAAAGCCTATGACAACCTAATAAAGCATTTGAAGTATCATATAAATATGTCCTAATTGTAGAAGACTCAGATGAAATCTGAGCATATAAAATCACAGATACTGAAAAGGATATGCATTTTCTATTTTTTGAGTACAAAAGCATGTGTATGTAGTAAGTATAATTAATTGCTTATGTTCTACTTGATCCTTGATTTTTGTTAAAATCTTTGCAGTTTCTCATTATTTTAGTAGATATATCAATTTGCTTTTGAATTTTTATCTGTTGCTTTATACATTTAAAATGTTGTTTTGATCAATGTAAGTTCACTTTTATTAATATGTCGTCCTTTGTGTCATCTATTACATTTCAACTTTTTTTAAATTTCAAGCTTCTTCAAAAATGTAGGCTCTAGGGTAGTAAAGCATCTTCTCCATACTATCCTCAGGTTCTATAGTACCATTATCTGGCCAGCCTGACATTTAACCACATCCACTACCCATTCACCCATCCTCCTCTCTAGATTTTTTTAAGGCATAGCCATCATATCATCTGATCTGTAAATCCTTTTCAAACCACTGTCATTATCATGCATTAACATTATCATGCATTACCTGTTGTTTCATATCACTCCTCTTTTCTTTATCTCTTGTTATCTTGGCATACTGTCTTCTACCTCTTTACATTTATCGTTCATGTATAGTGTTGAATATATGCCTATATTTGATTGTTAAATGTATATTTATATTTGGCATTTATGCTTTATTTATTTGAGACACACACACACACACAATGAGAGAGAGAAAGTATGGGCATTCTAGGACCTCTGGATACATGCATCTGATGCATCTGGCTTTACGTGGGTCCTGGAGAATCGAACCCAGACTGGCAGGCTTTGCAAGCAAGTACCTTTAATCACTGAGCAATATCCCCAGCTCAGTGCCTTAAATATACAAAAACATATTTTTTAAATATTTTATTTTTATTTATTTATTTATTTATTTATTTATTTATTTATTTGACAGAGAGAGAGATACAGAAATAGGCAGGAAGAAAGAGAGAGAGAATGGGCATGCCAGGGCCTCTAGCCACTGCAAACGAACTCCAGATGCATGTGCCCCCTTATGCATCTGGCTTATGTGGGTCCTGGAGAATCGAGCCTCAAACCGGGATCCTTAGGCTTCACAGGCAAGCATTTAACCACTAAGCCATCTCCCCAGCCCCAAAACATATTTTTATAACAGTCTTAGCTTTAGCACTGTTTGAAATAATGAAACATTGGAGGAGAAACAAATTCATCAGTAGGAAAGAAGTTAAATAAATTATGTTATAATCTTTTATAGCCATTGCAGCTTCTATACATTGACATTTACAAATGCAAGTTAAATTTAGTGAAAACAAATTGCAAATGCATTGATGCACGTTTTATAAAATAATGGTAATAATTCTGTATGTGCTTATGAATAATGTACTTGTAGAAATATATCATAAAATATATGTTTTTGAAGTATAGCTTACATGAAGTGCATGTTAATTTCATACCATCATAAGGTAAAAATAAAAATTGTGAGTTAATCATTATAAATTGTGGATAATCTGAGGTTATAAGGTAATCTAAGAAAGGAGCTGTTGCCCCTTTATCATGAGACCAAGAAAACAGGGATGATTTGAAACTAATTCCAAGTTAGTCCCTTATAATCTTCAAGAGATATAATAAAATGACATGAAAAGTTAGGAGAGATCATAGAGAAGTTTTTCACTTCATTGTAGTATTGAAAGGCACCTCTGATAAAGGAGACTGGCATCATGTTAATGAAATACACACAAACTTTGTATAATATAAATCTTCCCAGTTGGATCAAAACTGGCTTAAAAGACAAGGTATAAAAACATCTTTAAATAATTTGTTCTATATTGGAGAGATGGCTTAGCAATTAAGGCCTTCCCTGTACAGCCGAAGGACCCAAGTTCAACTCTCCAGTACCCACATAAAGCATTTGGAGTTTGTTTGCAGTGGCTAGAGGCCCTGATGTGCCCATTCTCTCTCTATCTGCCTTTCTCTTTCTCTCAAATAAGTCATTAAAAAAGTATAAAGAATGATTCGTTTTGTCATGTTTTCAAGGTCACTATTTGCAGTCTAAAGCAATAGTTTTGGGGAGAGGAAGCCTTTGTTGTTGTTGTTGTTTTTAAGTCTGGGGCCATTTAGCAGCAAGGGAAATGATGGGATAAAAACAGTAGACATTCCCATACTTCTCTTTTAAGGAAAATCGTTCAACTTCCCTAAGGCAAAACTACCTGCTATCTACTTCACCTCTCTACCAATTTGAGTGTTACAAGTAGAAAGACTTGAATGTGAACCCAACTTCTGTCACTTAAGTCATGTAGCCATCTTGGGAAAATAAGTTATCCTTCTTTATTTTCTGAGGAAAAGATCGAGTGCCTACTGAAAGCTTATGTTCTGAATCCCTGGGATCTATCCTGAAATCCTCACAACCCCACAACCCCTTACCACCACCACCATGAGAAGTTTAGACATAAGTTATTAGAAATTCAGTGAAGTTAATGTATTTGCTCAAGGTTGTAAGATCAAGACTCATGGCTGTTGTAAGATCAACACTCATCCATAGTGTGGATACCTACAAAGAATCTGCTTTCTCAAGCTAACTTCCAGCTAGATCCCTGGTCTACAAAATGGGAGGCCATCCCTGCTTTGGCATCCTCATTGGATTGTAGCAATTCTGAGAAAAAAAAAATTCATAGGTTATTGGAAAGGTTAAAGCTTTGACATATCACAGAGATATTTGATAACCTGAGGTCCTCTTCTTGTGGTGTTTAAAGAACAAGTTTCTCTGAGGAATTCTTTTTAGGCACCATAAGTCTCAAAACTCCAAAGTAACTCCTTCCCACAACCCCCAACACTCTACCTCTTTCTTTACCTCTATTTGTCTATTTATCAATCATCTATTTTATCTCATCTCATCTCATCTCATCTCATCTCATCTCATCTCATCTCATCTAATCTATCTTCTGGGCCTAGCTTTGGAAAGTCCCTGTATTCTCACAGAGAAAGTCACCTAGAAGAGGTGTCCTTTTCAATTAAGATTATTTGTCCTTTAGGGTCCAGTAGAATGGCCTAAAAGCATTTAACACAGAAGATTGGAATCCCAACAAGAGTATCTGTTGCCATCTGACATGGTCTCAGTTTTCCATTTTCTAGTTGGACCTCACGAAACACGTGGCAGGTGTTAAAAGCTCCTAGTACTGATGCCCACAATGCTCTTCCTCCACATATACAGAACTCTGTCACAGTTTGGTATATACTCTAGACAAGCCCAGACAACCTGAGGGAATTGAAGTTAGTCTGTCTGTGAACCTTAGGAAGCTCCATCTGAAGAGGAAAGATGCGTGTATGTAAAACAGAGGTCTTACCTCAAAGGGAATAAAAGATAATTTGTTCTGAGCCCAATATAAATGATCATGGTGCTAGAACAAAAGTTCAGGTTGCCCCGCAGTAATGCCATGGAAGTGGTAACATAAGCTTGTATCAGTTTCAGAACAAAGGAAAAGCCATAAATGGGGGCATCAGATAAGCAGATTTGGTGATCTGAATATACAGTGTACACCATAAACATATATTTGAGCATTTAATTCCAAACTGGTGGCTCTGTTTTGGAAGGTTGTGGAACCTGTAGGAGATGGAGCCTTGCTGAAGGAAGTGTGTGGGTGGGTGGGGGCACTTGAGGTGCTGCAGCCCAGCCCTGCTTGCTCTCATTACTTCCTCTCTGCTGATATGATGCTTTCCCTATAATGAAACTTCCCCTGGAAACTAAACTGAAATAAACCCTTTCTTTCCTTCAGCTGCTTCTGCTCAGGTCTTTTGTGCCAGCAATGAAAAGATTACTTGTTCAGCTGGTTATAACTAAGCTGGAAACTCTGCTGTTCATTTCAGATGCTATCTGATCACATTCTTAGCTTTGGAATTTGTTGTAGTTACTGGTTTGCTAAGAATACATTTCAAAGATTGAACATAGTAGAAGAATGTTCAGTCAGTCACTGGGGTGGAAATTGAAGGCTTCTAAAGGTACTAGAAATAACCCAAGATAATTTGACTCTGGATCTACATTCTAACTCTCCACAATCAGGACATTCTAATCAGTTAACCTTGTAAAATCATACACACAGGTGTGATGTTTTATTCTACACTTTTTTTTAGTCTACAGACTTTTGTATATGTTTACATATTTCATTGCACTTTATCCTTAATAAATTTTACTAAGACCTTCATTCCTTTAAGTGACCAGTCCCCTCATGTTTGTTTAAGGACAGCAGCAAATGCATATCTTTCTTTATAAAAATTTGTCTTGAATTAGCCACTGGAACATTTTTAATTGGCTTAAAATTGAGGAACAGGGCTGGTGAAATGGCTTGGCACTTAAGTCATTTGCCTACAAAGCCAAAGGATCTGGGATTGATTCGCCACGACCCATGTGAACCAGATGCACAAGATGGCACATGTGCCTGGAGTTTGTTTACAGTGGCTGGTGTGCCTTTTTTTCCCCTCTTTCTCTCTCTTTCTCAGGTGTGTGCCTCTTTCTCAAATAAGTAAATTAATTTTAAAAATTGATGAACAAATAATTTGTTGAAGGTCAAATTCCTTTTAAATTATTGAGTTTATGGATGGTCCCAAGCCAGTTCTTGATTGTAGTATGATTTTATTGTTTTTTGTATATGTGTGTAAAATTTGAATATTTCTATTTGTAAGTGTGAATGCGTGGATGCATGCATGCCATAGTGTGTGTGTGTGTGTGTGTGTGTGTGTGTGTGTGGGTTAGAGGACCACTTTGGGTATTAGTCCTCACCTTCCACCTTATTTGTGGCAGGGTCTCTTTGTTGTTCACCATTGTGTATGCCAGGCTGGCAAGTGTGACTTGTAAGCTTCTAGATCCTTTGTCTCTGCCTCCCATCTCACTGTATAAGGCCAGTGATTACAGATGCTCACTAATGAATCCGTTTTTGTTTCTTTTTTTTAAATCATTTTAACATCAATTCTGGGGATCCAAACTCAGGTTCATGCCTGCATGGCAAGGACTTTACCCACTGAGCCATCACCTAAGCCCTGCAATATGATTTTAAAAGATTTCCATAGTGGTTGTACCAGCTTACATTCCCACCAACAGTGAATGAGTATTCCTATTTCTCCATAGCTTTGCCAACATTTATTTTCATTTGACTTTTTTGTGTTTGCTATCATAAAGAATATACGCTCTCCTTTTTTTTCTTTTTTTATTTACAGAATAATAAGATGTGTTAGGTGGATGTTCTTAAATTTATTTTGACAATGTCATACATGTATATAATTTATTTTGTTCACATACACCAATTGTCTTGTTCCCCCTCCCATCCCCTCTGAATCCTTCCCTCTTTCCAATAGCCCCCTTCACTTGTTTTTGGCAGGGTGGAGAGTTTGATTTGGGTTGCTTACATGAGCATGGATGGGGGGTTATTGACCAGAGCATGGTAACTTGCCAATGGCTATACCACTGAAGAAAATTTCTCCCCATCCTCAGGCAAGGACTAACTGCCAGTAGTTCCTCAGGAAGCAGTGAAGCTAAGAGAGCCCCTCCTCCATCCTTGATGGAGTGTTGGCATGGCCATTCTGTGTAGGTGACCACAGCTGCTATAAGTCCATGAGTGCAATGGCCATGTCATGTCTGGGAGTCGGTATCCCTCAACATTTCCCCCCTTCTTACAGCTCTTACATTCCTTTGCCTTCCCCCTCTTTCACAATGTTCTCTGAGCCTGGAGAGTGATATGGATGTCTTATTTAGGGGTGAACACTCAACAGCTATTTATCTTCAGCACTTTGACCAGTTATGAGTCTATAGTAACTGCACCAAAAAAGAAAATTCTCTGATCAAAGCTGAGAGCAATACTAATCTATGCACATAAGCATAAAATAAATAGTTGGAAGGTAGTTTGACATTCTTATCTGGATTTTTAAAATTCTTTCTTTTTTAAATTTTTAAAAAATAATTTATTTATTTGAGAGAGAGAGAGAAAGAGGCAGACAGAGAGAAAGAGAGAATGGGTGCACCAGGGCCTCTAGCCACTGCAAAGAAATTCCAGATGCATGTGCCACTTTGTACATCGTGTTTATGTGGGTACTGGGGAATTGAACTTGGGTCCTTAGGCTTCACTGGCAAGTACCTTAACTGCAAGCCATCTCTCCAGCCCTCAATTTTTTTTTTTAATTTTGTTTTTCAAGGTAGGGTCTTGCTTTGGCACAGGCTGACCTGTAATTCACTATGTATGTAGTCTTAGGCTGACCTCAAATTCACAATGATCTTCCTACCTCCGCCTCCCAAGTGATGGGATTAAAAGTATGCACCACCATGCCCTGTATCCAGCCCATAATTCTTTATTTTAATGCTAATCAAGATTAATGAGACTAGAGACTCTGTCTCAGTAAAGGTCCCGGACAGCCTGTGAAGAACCCCTGAGGTTGTCCTCTGGCCTCCACACTCCCACCCACATACATGCATATGTGTCCACACAGGCACACCCACATATACACATACAAAATATATAAATAAGCTATCAAAATGATTAATTTTGGGATCAGATTTTGGTATCAGATTTTTCTTGAAACTTCAACATTCCATAGGCTGAATGACCATAAGAAATAAAATTATTTGTCTTAATCATGGCAAATCTTAACCAGAAATGCTCTGTAGTATGTATACTTTTATCTCTGATTTAACCTTTCTGAGTTATTTATTTATTTATTTTTATTTTTATTTTTTGGTTTTTTGAGGTAGAGTCTCACTCTGGTCCAGGATGACCTGGAATTAACAATGTAGTCGTAGGGTGGCCTTGAACTCTCGGTGATCCTCCTACCTCTGCCTCCCAAGTGCTGGGATTAAAGGCGTGCGTCAACACGCCCGGCGAGTTTTTTTTTTTTTTTTTTTAACTTATTTACATCACCTAGTGACTCAGTTGCTGTTTAAAACCAGTAGTACTGTATTTCTTTTCTCTTTTATTCCAAGGTTAATCCTGCCAATGCAATTTCTTCACCTTTACTGCTATCAGGCTTTCCTGTGAACAAAATTAACCTGCTCACAGGAATGGTATTCTAGTCTGATAATGATTTGATTTGCTGTCTCATTATTGATTTGTGTGCCAGCTTTTATGTTGAAATAGATCAAGTTCCTGACAGGCCTATTACTCTAAAGACCTCCAATCAACTGCTTTCTACTGCAGGTCTGTCAGTCAGGCTTCAGTGGGAGATA
The DNA here is from genome assembly GCA_036365145.1 of Orientallactaga sibirica. Lineage (NCBI taxonomy): Eukaryota > Metazoa > Chordata > Mammalia > Rodentia > Dipodidae > Orientallactaga > Orientallactaga sibirica. The sequence continues at coordinate 841,339 of JAEOAD010000030.1, forward strand.
ACCTGTGGGGATATATGCCATCAGGCCTTTTTCATCTCTGCCTTTCCTACTGCTGAGACATTCTGTAATCAATTATGATCCAGATGTATCCTATCCTCTGATTCCCAAGACAGTGTCACACATTTGGTGCTCAGGGAAGGCCGCTGGTGTTAAAGGTACTGACTACTGCATTGCTGTTACAGGACAGAAGAAGAGAATTGGTAATTACAGCTCCAAATTCATTAGCATGGTTTTGGTGCTCAGAAATCTTTGCTGTAGACATTCTGTAGTGATAAGGAAGTAAGATGATAGGTAGATCTTCCCTACCTCTATTCTGTTGATTAGATCTGGGGTAAAATGGAAACTGGAAGTTCAGGTTACCTCATCAAATTTTTATCCTTTCCATATTAGTATGAATCAAGCCAAAAGTCCTCTTCTTGCAACTTTCCCATTTTGTATTCTATGACATATTAGTCCTCAGCTACCTTCAGATAAATTGGCTTAAATAATAGAAATTTATTTTCTCACAGTCTGAAAATCCAAGTTCCAGGTGTCAGCTGATCTGGTTTCTAATAAGGATTGCCTTTCTGATTTGCAGACAGTTGCTTTCTCACTTTATCCTCATGTTGTAGACAGAGGAGGAGCACCTTCTGATGTCTCTCCCTAAGGTTGCTAATCCATGATAAAGGTTCCACTCTCATGACCTCATCTGTTGCAGTTACATTCTCTTTTCTGGTATGAAATACCCAGCCAAAAGCAGATTGTGGGGAGGGGGTTTATTTTGGCTTACAGACTCAAGGGGGAAGCTCCATGATGGCTGGGAAAACAATGGCATGAGCAGAGGGTGGATATCACCTCCTAGCCAATATCAGGTGGACAACAGCAGCAGGACAGTGTGCCAAACACTGGCAAGGGGAAGCTGCTATAACACCCATAAGCCTACCTCCAACAACACACCTCCAATAAGGTTCCAATTCCCAAATTGCCATCAGCTGGGGAACAAACATTCAGAACATAAGATTATAGATGACAGCTGAATCAAACCACCACATCATCTAGCCCTAATTACCAGCCAAAGGCCCAATCTCCACATACCATCACAGTGGAGCTATGGCTTCAATATAGGGATTTGGAGAGGACAGGTGTTACAATGTAGTGCATAACAGGTTTAATAAAATGGTTACCCAGAGAGTCATTCATTCACTTTTTGACTACAAACAGCAAGTCCTTCTTATCTTCAATTAACATCAAAAATGATTGTTGAAGCCAGGTGTGGTGGTGCACACCTTTAATCTCAGCACTCAGGAGGCAGAGGTAAGAGGATCACCTTGAGTTTAAGGCCACCCCGAGACTACATAGTAAATTCCAGGTCAGCCTGGGCCAAAGTGAGACCCTACCTCGAAAAACCAAAAAAAAAAAAAAAAAAAAAAAAAAAGATTATTGAAAATGTTTCTTCACCAAGATCAGAACTATTATTTATGATTTTTTTCAGAAAGTCAAGTTGTATGGTTTATAAATGACATCAGATTTATGTGTAGTTATTTCATATTTCACCCTTGATGGAGGTGAAATATGAAAAATAGAAAGAAAAATGCTGACACATAAAACCACATCCTTACTAGCTTCACAACAGAAGAGTTTTATACTAATCTACCTCTTTACATTTCCAACAATCTGAACAAGTCATCTTCCAGTCAAATGTTGCTATGTCTAAAGGTTGACACAGTCAGTCATGTACAGCTGCCACTTCCTCATTTGCTTATTGGCAAACAGAGCATGTCTCTGGTTCTTTAGACAGGGATCTGGTCCAAGGATAACTGCCATTCATTTGATCTTCTATGTTTCTTCCTTTATTGCCCAGTTTTACATTTAAGTGCTTTTATTCTGGAATTGTCAAATAAAATATGTGACTTTGTCAATGGGAACAAAGATATAAAGTCAGATTTTCCCATTTTTTATTAGTAGCCCTAAAATGGATAAAATGTCTTTCCTTACCCTTTTTACCTTATGCTGGGCGTGGTGGTGCACACCTTTAATCCCAGCACTCGGGAGGCAGAGGTAGGGGGATCACTGTGAGTTCAAGGCCACCCTGAGACTACAGAGTTAATTCCAGGTCAGCCTGGGCCAGAGTGAGACCCTACCTCGAAAAACCAAAAAATAAAAAATAAACCTCCTTATTTATATTCTTTTCCTGTAGGAGTGCCATTATACATGGCACTGGGTTATGTGGGCATTTTCTGATTTTTCTGACTGTTACTCACTTGGTTATTTTCTCTCTGTGAGTCTCTGGCACTTACTTTAATAATATATCTATTGTTCTTTTTCTATTTTTAGTCTTTCAAAAAATTGAAGTATAAAACATTAGCTCAGCCAATATTTTAAGTGAGTTAATATATTTTAATTAATATGACAAATAAGTTATGTTCATTTGTGCCATGAGTGAAAATTAGTTTCCTTTTGTTGTTGGAGATTGTTGATTAAGATCTTCTATAATTTGCTCACAGAGCTGCTGAGACTGTAAATAGAAGGAAAAAATCAGAAGGGAAGGTTTTAGGTCTCTAACTTTATGTATAAGAACACTTTAAAAGATAAATGTGGGGCCAAGGGGTGTGGGTCAGGGGGTAAAAGTGCTTCCTATGATGACAAGAGTTTGGATCCCTAGAACCCATGAGAAAGCCACATGTAGTAGCAAGCAACCCGAAGCATCCTAACCCTCTTGTGAGATGGGAGGTAGAGACAGGAGAACCACAGAAGCCTGTGGCCAGCCAGCCTGTCATCTGCAAGGGTGAACAGCAGAGAGACACTGCCTCAAACAGTGTAGAAGGAAGGAGTAACACTCAGAAATTGTCATTTGACCCCTACATGTACACTGTGGCATGTACACACCCGCACTCATATATGTAAACAAAAAACATATTACACACACACACACACAAGATTATTTAAAGGTAAATATTATACTATGTTTAGTTTTAGTAACTCAAATTATTGGAAGACTCCAGAAAGTAAACCCTTTAAAAATAAGCAAAGATATTTATTCTAAAGAAGATACCTTCTGAAACTAACTGGATGTAGCATTTGCTTAAGGAGCTGTAAGACTTGAACTAAAAATTTGTAATACATTCCTCTAACTTGAGCCATGCAACAGGAGCTTGCTAACATACTTATGACTTTAAATTCTCAAAACCCTTTCAATACAATATTTGTTCTTATTGGTTCATTAAAATAATTTCATAAAGTACATGGTATGAGAAGTAGTAATATTCCCATTTCCAGAGTAACATGCCAATGGGGCATGATTGGTAAGTAATAGGGTTCATGATTGTTGTTTTGGTTTTTCATTATGAAGCTTTTTCATGTGTAATTAAAGGTATTTGATAAAGCTCCATATGCCACTTACTCAGTAGTCAGCCATTTTCATCTGCCACATTGTTTTATCTTTTATTGTGACATAGCTATAAAGCAAATACCAGGTGTTTTAACATGAGTGTATTAGATAATACATTAAAAAAATATGTATTTTAAGGATATGTAGCTGGGTGTGGTGGCTCACACCTGTAGTCCAACAGTCAAGAAACTGAGGCAGGGAGATTGATAGCCTGAGACTCTGTCCTAAATAAATAAATGGATTTTTTTCAGCTTGATTTTTGTTTCATTTTGAGACAGAGTGTAACTATGTAGCCCAGAATGGTTTCACACGATCCTTTACCTCCCAAACATTAGAACTAAGGTGTGCAGTGTACCACCTGCCCAGCTAGGATATTTCCTTAATGGTCGCAATACCATTATCATACCCAACAAAATTAGAATTGATTCCTTAATATCACTAAATACCCAATTGTCTGATTTTCACTAAAATGACCTTTTGTAGTTCTGTGTTTGAATGAGAATCTTTCAAAACCAAGCCCACACATCACATTGGTGGTTATGATTCTGAAGTAGTACCTCCTAGTCCCACATTTCTGCATATTTCATTGACTTGCTAAGGAGACCAAAAATAGTTTTTCAGATTTTTTTTTTTTTTTTTTTTTTTGTATTTTGTTATGAGAGAAAGAGTAAGCGAGAGAGAATTAAAGTGCTAGGACCTACAGCCACTGCAATCGAACTTCAGACGCATGCACCATCTTGTGTGTGTGTGTGTGTGTGTGTGTGTGTGTGTGTGTGTGTGTGTGTCCCCTTGCATGTGTGCATCACCTTGTGTGTCTGGTTTATGTGGGATCTGGAGAGTCGAACATGGGTCCTTAGGCTTTGAGGCAAGTGCCATCTCTCTAGCCCAGTTTTTCAGATTTTTACTATTTCTATTAATATAATCTACCACAAATACAAATTTTGCCCTTAGGTGTAGAAGGAAGTAAAAATAAATAAATAAATAAATAAATAAATAAATAAATAAATAAATAAATAAAAAAATAAAAATCAGCCTGCTATGGTGCCGTATGCCTTTAATCCCAGCATTCAGGAGGCAAAGGTAGGAGGATCATTGTGAGTTTGAGGCCACCCTGAGACTACATAGTGAATTCCAGCTCAGCCTAGCTACAGTTAGACCTTACCTTAAAAAAACCAAAATAAATAAATAAATAAATAAAATCTAGATTACAAAATAAATGTCAAGATTTTATTTAAGGAGGAGATCCATTTAGTATTATAACTGAAATGTTTGTAACAGCTACTTTCATAGTGAGCTTTAACATCAAAGCATCCAAAATAACTATGATCTTGTGACTCTTAAACTTGTATAATATTTTGACTGAATATAGTCACTAATACTGAGAAAACACAAGTTAATAAATCCTAGTTTTTACCAATAAAATGAGCTTAGTTCAGTTTTTCTTTTCAACTGCTTAAAAAGTAACAAGGTTAAATATTAATTTTGCTATATATTTAGTTGTTTCAAATTTCAGGATGCTTTTAGTTATTTTCTTACCTGCACTTTTTTTTGTTTTGTTTTGTTTTTTTTGTTTTTCGAGGTAGGGTCTCAGTCTATCCCAGGCTGACCTGGAATTCACTCTGTATTCTCAGGGTGGCCTTGAACACACGGTGATCCTCCTACCTCTGCCTCCCGAGTACTGGGATTAAAGATGTGCGCCACCACACCTGGCTTACATTTTTTTCTTTATTGCCCTTATCAATGAGTAACTATTAACTATTATGAAATAGCATGGCAATAGTAATGGTTTTTACAACAGTGTTATGTCCCATCCTTACGTTAGTTGGCTTTCCCTTGTTATAGCAACATATTTAAAATAATCAACTTATAAAGAAATTGTTTTGCCTCACAGTTTTGGTGGTTTCAGTGCATTGGCAATTGTCCCTGATACGGCTGGGCTTGTGGCAGGCAGCATGGCACCATCATCCTGCAGAGAAAAATCCTGGAACTCAAAAGAGAAAGAGGAAGGGGCTGGGTCACTTCAAGGACATGCTCTTCTGACCACAGATCTCTTACAGTTTCACCACTTCCCAGTAGTGCTAAGCTTAGGGCTAATTAGGCATTTATTTAGCACATCAGCTTTTGGAGGATGTTTAAGAACCAAACTGTAGCAACTCTTTATTTCTGTCATATCCAACATTTTACAGAATGTACTTACAGTCAACTGGTAGGCTAAATTCCTGACACTCACAAGTCATAATGACAGTAAGGGAGAGGGAACGAAGAACTGAGAATTGTCTTCACCCAAGGCAGCAGAGATAAAAAGTCACAGAATTGAAACCTTTCCTGTAGCTTGTGGGCTGGCCCACCAGGCAGGGGCCTGTACCGATTGCTTGCACCTCTGGCTCACCTGGGAAGGCTGAATTGTTTTTTTCTCCCCTTTGCACTGAGACATAAAAGTCATCTCATGAAGAAGCATCACTGGTGTTTTGCCAACCAACTTGGCAAAAACAAGGGCTTCCGTTTTTAAATTTTTTCTTCTTTACTGTTCCATCTCTATGCTGGCAATAGCCTGTGGGTTGTCTTTCAAGGAAGCATGTGAAGAGAAGTGTAACGTCCTATGTGGTGCAGTGATTCATTCCTAACACACTACTGTAATTAAGTTACAACTAATTGCACCCTTGCATTTTAAACACACCTTCCCTAAATAAATGATGCAGTAAAAGAAATTCATATTTTTTCAAACTTCTTGTTATTCCTGGGAAAGGAACATTTTGTAATACCACATTTCATCTTATGTCTTAAAATGCATTGTTTATGTCCCATTTGGTTTTGGCATGTATCTGGCATAAATAAAACACATTATGGCAGCTATTTGTGTATAACAATGTGCTATTATACTGAATTGGTAACTCTTAACTTGGAAAGAATGTAAGTACCCAGCCATTTTTCATGTTTTATAACTAATTACATGTGCAAAAACAGCCTCGGTTTTAAGAGTCTGATCATGTCACATGGTCTTGATGGACATAATGATATCATTGGTTCAGAAAATCAAACCTCTGGATGGGTCAATGGTGTAAAGGGCATTACTGAATGAAGCACAAGGTAGTTGTGTTTCCAGTTATGTATCCCTCCCTGCCTTCCCACTTTGTCTCAGGTGGATCATCCACGCCATGGAGTATGAACTGCAGATCCGCAGTGGAAACAAGCCAGCTGTAGACCTGTATCAGCTATCACCCAGTGAAGTGAAGCAGCTTCTGCTCGACATTCTCCAGCCTCAACAGAGTGGAAGGTAAATAGGTTCTTTCATTACCTGTAGGACACTCCAGAGTTGCAGAAACATCATGACTTTTAAATTGATATGCCTGTGAAGTTAATATGACTCTAATAAGGAAATTGAAAACTCAGGCATGGTGGCATACACCTTTAATCTCAATTCTTGTGAGGCTGAAATAGGAAAATTGTCTTGAGCTCAAGGCCAGCCAGGACTACATAGCAAAACCATATCTCAGAAAGAGGGGGGGGGAATTTACCAGAATATAAGAAGGCTACCTTACTACATAGACAGAATAAACAGACTAGCTAAAATGTCTGGATTTATTTATGAATTTGTGGTGAATTTTATACGTTTTCATATATTGCATTTTCTCAACTTTATTTTGCACAAAATGTAACATTTCATACCACTTTGATTAAATTTCCTTTCTGGAACTTTATGCTACTTGGCATCTCTTGCCAACATTTTGTCAAAAAAGACTGGTCGTGGTAACATGTAAATATGTTTCCTGATTCTGTTTCCCTAAATAGACTATAAGTGTCAGGGCAACACTCTTTCATAGATGCAATTTCTGTTAGCCTTTGACCAGATCAAGAACAAAACAAGCATTTATGGATTGTCTTGAATTTAAGGTTTTCTTTTCAATTCCTGAATGAGCATTGCTGCCACTATTTAGGCAAATAATATTGAGTGTATTTGTATCTAGCATCTCCAAGGTGATATATGCAAAGAAAGTTCTTCCTGGGCTATCTACAAGAGAAATTTCTTATGATTTTATTTTTGACAATTTAATATGTGTGTGTAGTGTATTTTGATCACATTAATCCAATTCCTACTCTTATCATCTCCCATTCACACTAAACACCTTCCTCCTCCTAACCAATCCCCTTCTGTGTGTGTGTGTGTGTGTGTGTGTGTGTGTGTGTGTATGCGCGCGCATGCACACACTGAATTAAATTAGGGTTGCTTGCATGAGCACTGATGGGGGACATATTTATTATATCATAGGCTATACCAGTAGCTAAACCTCTGAAGAACATGAATCCCTCTTGCCTAGCAACCAAACACTGCCAGTAGCTCTTTTGGGAGGAGTGGGTCATATGAGGCCCTCCCCCATCCATGATAGAATATACACTGCCTTAGTCATGTGGAGGAAACCACAGCTGCTGTGAGTTCTTGAGTTTAATGGCCATGTTATAAGCAGAGACAGTTTTCCACAGCACTCCTCCCCATCCTTTGCCTCTTAACTTCTTTCTGCCTGCTCTTCTGCATTGATTCTTGAGCCTTAGAGGGGTGATATAGATGTCCCATTTAGGCCTGAGTACACAACAATAACTTACTCTTACCACTTTTGTAAGCTATGTATCTCTATATTAACCTCAGCCTACTGCAAAAAGAAATACTTGTGAGCTGGGCACGGTGGCACACACCTTTAATCCCAGCACTCTGAAAGCAGAGGCAGGGGATCATTGTGAATTCAAGGCCAGCATGGAACTACAGAGTGAGTGCCAGGTCAGCCTGGGCTAGAGTGAAACCTAACTCAAAAAAACAAAAAAACAAACAAAAAAAAAAAACATAGAAACAAACTTGTGATTAAGGCTGAGAATAGTTTCAACCTATGGGTATAAACATAGATATTTAGAAGATAGTTTGACAACATATCCATTTAGCATAACCAGAATTAGGTTTTCCTCTAGGGCCTGTGACTCCAGCCATGAGCTTTTGACCAGGTTTAGTATATTAGACATCACTTCTGTCTTGGGGAGCAGGCCTCAAATCCAATCAGAAAACATTTGATAACCTCATAGCAGTCATGCCAGTATTGTATCAGGGGGCACGTGTTGCCTGCCTCATAAGTAGGTAGTATACCATTCAAGGTCTACAGCTATGTAAGACTGTTGCTGACAATTCTCCCCCAGTGACCTGAATAGCACCTTCCAGCACTATGAAAGCTAGTCAGCAGAGAGGAAGCTTCCAAATCAATTCCAGCTTGGTTTCCCTGTGTCCTGAAACCAAAGCATATGGTGTCTTCACCAATAGGGACGTACTACCTAGTTTTGGTTGTCAACCAAGAGTAGCAACAAAAGCCTATATTTTTCTAAGGGCCTCTGTGGCCTCCCTACCAACAATTCATAGAGAGGTATCTCACTATTGGCACTGGAGGTTTTGATTAATAACCCATGATTTCTGGGAGTAGCTTTAACCACCTATGGAGGCTGTCCCTTCATTCAACTCTATTCTTGAATTATATGTTAAGTAGCTTACAGATTTGTAGGTTTCCATATGGCTTTTTCACATATCCTTACTTTTGAGTATCCCCACCACCTCCTCTTTCCTATACCCCTGCCAGTCTCTGCTTAAACTCTTTCAACCTACTACTTTCCCTTCTACTTTCATATTACAGCGATTCTCCTTCAAACCTGCTGCCCCTCCCCAACTCCCCCCAAAACACATACCTTGCTAGCTTTCTGTCCTCCACAGTTAATCATTTTAACTTAAATATGCAAATTTAAAATTTTGAAGCTAGACTCTACATATGAGAGAGAAAATGTGGTGTTTGCCCTTCTGGACCTAAGTTACCTTACTTGGTATATGATTTTCCAGGTTTATCCTCAATTTTTTGCAAATTACATTTTTCTTTACAACTGAATAAAATCTCATTGTATATACCTAATGTATTTTCATGACCCATTCATCAGTTAATGGACATCTAGACTGGTTCTGTTTCCTATTTAAAATAAATATTGTTGAATATGGATGTGGAGGTATCTCTGTTATAAAGTCCTTTGGGTAATAAAACTATGTCAAATTGTAGTTCTATTTTTAGTTTTATGGGGATACCTCCACAATGATTTCTATAATGTCTGCACTAGTTTAATCCCCAACCATAGTGAATCAGCACTACCCTTTCCCCATATCCTCACCAGCATTTGTTGTCATTTATTTTCTTTTTTCCCCATATTTTTGTTTTTTAATTATTTTATTAATTAATTAATATTGACAACTTCCATAATTGTAGACAATAACCAATGGTAATTCCCTTCCTTCCTCCACTTTCCTCTTTGAAACTCCTTTCTCCATCATATCCTCTCCCCTTCTCAATCAGTCTCTCTTTTATTTTGATGTCATGATCTTTTCCTCCTGTTGTGATAGTCTTGTATAGATAGTGTCAGGCACAGTGAGGTCATGGATATCCAGTCCATTTTGTGTCTGAAGGAGCAGTTATAAGGAGTCCTACCCCTCCTTTGGCTCTTACATTCTTTCATTCATTTCTTTCGCAATGGACCCTGAGCCCTGAAAGGTGTGATAGAGATATTTCAGGGCTGAGCACTCCTCTTCTCAGCACCATGGTGCCTTCTGAGTCATCCCACGGTCACTGCCATCTGAAAGAGAAGCTTCTCTAACCAAAAGTGAGAGTAGCATTAATATATGGATATGAACATTAAGAGAAGTGCTTACTGAGCAGTTTGGTGAGCATAGTATATACATTTAGCCAGACACCAGCAGACATTACACCCCTAGGTGTAATGTTGTAGGTTTCCAGTATCAGTGATATATTCCCTCTCATGGAGAGGGCCTCCAGTCCAAGTAGAGAGCGGTTGGTTTCTACTAAAACAGACATGCCCCTGTTGCACTTGTTCGCTCATTTGGCCTGGTTGGTCAAATTTAAGACTTTCAGTGTCCACTGTTGAGTATCTCCACTAGTGATTTCTCTCTCTCCCATCGAACTGCATGAAGCATAGCTTTTTTTTCTAGCTTTCTGTCAGTTGGTCTACATGGGAGGTTTTCAGCTCAGCTCCAGCAGGATTTCTCCATGACCTTGCAGGCCAAGCATGTGGAGTCTTCAGCAAGAAACCTGGCAAGAAACCAAGAGCCTCTGCAATGGCCTGTAATGTTTTTGGGGTATCAGTGTATCTGGCCAGCAACTCACTGGAGGGTATCCCATCCCTGGCACTGAACATTTTCTAGTAACAATCTATGGCTTCTGAGTGTTCCATTGTCCAAAACAGTAGGTTTCCATATGACTTATTTATATCCTCTTATTCTGACTGGGGTGAGATACAATCTCACTGTAGTTCTGTTTACATTTCCCTGATAGCTAAAGATGCTGAATACTTTTTTAAAAAGTGTATTACCCATTTTTATTTCTTCTGAGCACTCTGGTTCCATAACCAATCTTTGAAAGGTATTTTGAGGCTATTGAAAAGGATTGTTTCCTTGATTTCTTTCTCAGTATATTTGTCACTGGCATATAGGAAATCTACTCAGTTTTGTAGGTCCATTTTGTACCCTGACACTTTGATGAAAGTATTTTATCAGCTCTAAAGGTTTCTGTTGGGGCTGGAGAGATGCCTTAGCTGTTAAGGCATTTGCCTGCAAAGCCTAAGGACCCTGGTTCGATTCTCCAGGTCCCACGTAAGCCACATGCATAAGGTGGCACATGTGTCTGGAGTTTGTTTGCAATGGCTAGAGGCCCTGGCATGCTTATTCTCACACATACACACACACACTCTCTCTCTCTCTTTCTCTGTCATAATTAATTAATTAATTAATTAATTAAAGGTTTATTTTGGAATCTATAGGGTCTCTTACATATAGAATCATATCATCTGCAAATAAGGATATTTTTAACTTCTTTTTCTTTTTGTATTCCTTTTTCCTCCTCATTTCTTATTGCTCTATCTAAGAGTTCAAGTATTCTTGAATAGAGAGAGTGGACACACTTATCTTGTTCCTGATCTTAGTAGGAGTGTTTTGAGTTTTTCTCCATTTACAATAATTTTGGCTATAGGCTTATTTTTTATTTTTATTTTTTGTTTTTTTCGAGGTGAGTTCTCACTCTAGCCTAAGCTGACCTGGAACACTATATAGTCTCAGGGTGGGCCTTGAACTCATGGCATTCCTCCTACCTCTGCCTCCTAAGTGCTGGGATTAAAGGCATGCTCCACCATGCCCAGCTTGGCTATAGGCTTATTGTATGCAAACTATTTCATTATGTGAGGTATTTTTCTTCCATCCCTAGTCTCTCCAGGACTTTTTATCATGAAAAGATGTTAGATTTTGTCAAAGGCTTTTTTTGCATCTACTTATATGATTATGTAAATTCTGTCCTTATTCAATTTTGTGATATATTACATTTATTGGTTTATGTATGTTGAACCATCCCTGCCCACTTGATTTTTACTTGTGTTTACTTGTGTACTTGCAGTAAATATTTTATTGAGAATTTTTACATCTATGTTCATCAGAGAGATTGATCTATAAATTTTTGTTGTGTCTTTATTTGGTTTTGATATCAGAATACTTGCTTCTTAAAAAAATATTTCTTTCCTTTCTGTTATATAATAATTTGAGAAGCCTTGTTTTTAATTCTTCTTTAAAGGTCTGCTAAATTCTGCAGTAAATTCACCTGGACCTAGGCTTCTTTTAGCTAGGAGATTTTTTAAATTAAAAAAAGTATTTATTTACATGCGTATGTGTGCACACACACATACAAACACGTGTCAGGGTCACCTGTCATTACAAAATGAATGCCAGATGCTTGTACCTTTTTTTGCTTTGGGCTTCATGTGGATGGCTGGGGAATTGAACCCTGGCTGGCAGGCTTTGCAAGCAATTTCCTTTAACAACTGAGCAATCTTTTCATTTCCTGGGAGTTTTTTTTTTTTTTTTTTACTACTTCAGTATCATTGTTTGTTATATATGTGTTTAAATTATTTCTCTCAACTTGTTTTAGTTTTGGAAATCATTTGTATGAAGAAATTCATTCATTTATTATAGATGTTCCAACTTAGTGGCATATATATTATTAAAGTATGTCCCTATGGTTTTCTGAATTTCTTTGGTATCTGTTGTAATGTCTTACTTTTAATATCAAATTTTATCTTTCCTATGGTTAGTTTGACTAAGAGTTTGTCAACCTTGTTTATCTTTTCAAAGGAACAACTCTTAATTTCATTGATTTATTGTAAAATTTGTTTCTATTTCATTAACTTCTGCCTGGATCCTAATGAATTCTTCCCATTTACTATTTTTTGGACTTCTGTTTTTCCTAAGGCCTTAAAGTACATCTTTAAGTTATTAGGTTAAGATGTCTCTGATATTTTTTTAGATTTATTTTTATTTTATTTATTTATTTATTTATTTATTTATTTATTTGTTTGTTTGTTTGTTTGTTTGAGAGAGAAGAAGAGGCATATAGAGGGAGGGAGAAACAGAGACAGAAAATGGGTGCACCAGGGCCTACAGCCATTGCAAACAAACTCCAGACACACATACCCCCTTGTGCATCTGGCTTACGTGGGTCCTAAGGAATCATACTGGGGTCCTTAGGCTTCCCAGACATATGCCTTAACCACGAAGCCATTTCCCCAGCCCTACATTTATTTTCATTTGTTTATTAGAGACAGAGAGAGGGAGAGGGAGAGAGGAAGAATGGGCATGCCAAGGCCTCTAGCCACTGTAAATGAACTCCAGACACATGTACACCATATGCATCTGGCTTACATGGGACCTGGAGAATCAAATCTGGGTCCTCTGGCTTCACAGGCAAGTGCCTTAACCACTAAGTCATCTCTCCATCTCGTCTCTGATTTTTTTTTTTGTCCATACCAGGTTTTTATTTAATTTAAAAAAAGGAGCTGGGCATGGTGGCGCACGCCTTTAATCCCAGCACTCTGGAGGCAGAGGTAGGAGGATCGCTGTGAGTTCAAGGCCACCCTAAGACTACATAGTTAATTCCAGGTCACCCTGGACTAGCATGTGACTCTACCTTGAAAGTAAGAAAAAAAATCTATATATATGTATAATATGTATATTGCAATAGAACTCATTCCCTCTGGACTCACAATCAAATGGGATGATGTTTACCATGTGACTTAGTTTTAATTTATTTTTTACACACACCAAAGGTTTCAGAGACTTAAATGTACAACAATTTACTGAAAGGACTTCAGAAATAATGGTATTGCAAAGTTGGCTTCTAGCTCAAGATTTTATTATATTTTTTTAGTTTAGAAGTTATTCTGACCACAATGTTTACTTTTTAAAAATTATTAATTATTATTATTTTTAATGTTTACTATTATTATTATTAACAATGATGTATGGATACATCAGGTTTTGGTATACTCTTTTCACTTGTCCCTGCCAGCATTCCATTGGGGACGCTCCTCAATAGGGTTACAGGTATTCCCATGGGGTTGTAGTTTATGCATTATGGGAGTAGTAGTCATTTTGAGGGGAGGAAATGCCTCTGGGCATGATGTTTCAACCTGTAGTTCTTACATTTTTCTACATATGGTCATCCAGTTTGTCCAGCACCATTTGTTGAAGATGCTGTCTTTCCACCAGTCTATACTGTTGGCTCCTTTGTCAGAGATCAATTAGCTATAGTTACTTGACCTAAGGTCTGAGTCTTCAGTTCTGTCCCATTTTTTTAATGATTCTGTTCTTATGCCAGTACCATGCTGTTTTTGTTACTATGGCTTTGTAATATAACTTTATATAGGATATGGTGATACCTCTAGAGGTGTTTTTTTGTTTGTTTGTTTTGTTTTGTTTGCTGAGGATATGTTTGGATATCCAAGGCCTGCTGCCATTCCATATGAATTTTGAGATCATTTTTTCAATCTCTGTGAAGAATGATGCTGGTATTTTTATTGATATTGCATTAAATCTGTATATTGCCATTTTCACAATATTAATTCTACCTATCCAGTAGAATGGGAGGTCTTTTCATTAGCTCCAATGTTACTCTCTTTTTTTTTCTTTTTTGTCTGCATGGCATGTCTATTAGTGAGAGTACAGCATTGATGTCACTCTCTATTGTTGGGCTTGGATTAATCTTAAACTTTATCTCTGATAGTAGATGTTTTGTCAAATTAGATGTACCTGTGTTTGGTGCCTTTTTGCTTAGAATTATAACATTCTTTGGATGGATTGCTCCCTAATAAATATAAAATTACCTTCTTTATCTCTTCAGATTAGTTTTAGTTCAATGTCTATTTTGTTTGATATTAGAATAGTGAAGCTGGCTTGTTTTTTGGTTCCATTTGCTTAATACCTTTTCCCATCTATTCTCACTAAGGTAATGTCAGTCTTTCATTGTGAGGTATGTTTCTTGGAGGCAGTAAACAGATAGACCCTGTTTTCTAATCCAGTCTGCTACTTTTTGTCTTTTAATTGGGGGATTGCAATCATTACTATTCAGAGTTATTCAGAGGTCATTTTATTAGTCCTTTTTAAAAATGTGTCCTAGATTCTTTTGTCTTTTCCCTGAAGTCTCTTAGATGTGTTTATCTTTCACTTTAGTCCAAAGTAGTCTTTCTGGTATCCATGTAGAATTACTTTTGCCTAGTTTTATTATAGAAATTTTTCTTTCTCTTTCAATTATACCTGATGGTTTGGGAGGTTATAATATTTGGGTTAACAGCTGTGGTCTTTCAGGACTTGAAATATATCATTGCAAGCCATTCTTGCTGTTAAAGTCACCATTGAAAACAATCAGCTATTATTCTTATGAGCGTGCCATTGAAATGACTTGTTTCTCTCTTGCAGTTCTCAATACACTATTCTTATACTTAAGGCTTTATCTATAATGTGACAAAAGTAGTTGATTTTCCAGTCATATCTATTTAGTGTTCTATATTTAGTATTCTTGTATCTAGATGAGCATATCTTTCCTTAGGTTTGGGGAGTTTTTTGCACACTTGTATTGAAAATATTTTCTATGTCTTTGACATGAAGTTCTTCTTATAGATCCACAATTTATAATTTTTTCATGATATTCCAAACTTCTTGTTTGTTCTGTTACTTTTTTTAATTAGTGTTGTTCTTGACTGAGTGTCCCAATTCCTCTATTTTATATTCAAGCGCTGATATTCTGTTTTACCCATGAACAATTCCCTTAGTGAGACTTTTAGTTGAACTTTTTATTTGCCATACTGTATTTTTTTTTCTGGTTTCTCACAGTAGAGTCTCACTCTAGCACAGGCTGACCTGTAATTCACTCTGTATTCTCAGGATGGCCTTGAACTCATGGCGATCCTCCTACCTCTGACTCCCGAGTGCTGGGATTAAAGGTGTGTGCCACCACGCGTGGCTTGCCATACTGTATTTTTCATTTCTATCATTATTTCAGTTTGTTTCTTCTTTATTTCTGTTTCTTATTGAATTCTATTTTCAAATCTTCCATTGATTTCTTTGTTTCATTCAGTTAAGCATTCATGTTTGCTTATAATTCTTTTATTTTTTTGAACATACTTTTCATCAGTCTCTTGAATTCTTTGTCTGGAATTTCATCTATGTCTTTCTCATTAGGGTCCATTACTGTGAGATGGGTAGAGTTTTGGAGGAGTCATGTTATCTTGAGTTTTCATGTTATTTGTGTTGTACCTTGGAACATGTGCATCAGGAGTCATATTGTTGATTGAATTTGGTCACCTTCTGTTAGACTTGTATTCAGTGCATCAAGCTCTATCCACAGGCCTTCCCTGTAAGTAGAATCCTGTCTATAACAATAGTCACTATATGGGGTAGACCCACCATAGAAATGTAGTCTGTTATAAAACAATCAGCTATTAAGTGCTAATCATTTTAGGGAGTAAAGGGACATCAGTAATATTTTGTATAGTAATGCATTCATAATTGTAGATATGAATGGAAATAAAAAGAAGAAATAACACAATAAGACTAATGATTAGTATTGGGAAGATATAGAGAAAGTAGATGAGGGGAACATAAATAAAAGGGGTAACTTAGTGGGGGGAGGATGAGAGTCTTTTGACTAAATGTAGACTGAAGAGAGAGAGAGGTAAAAGACATGTTATCAGAAAATGTAGAGTAGTCCCATCTCTCAGGAGGCAGGGACTCTTCAAATCATGCCAGACTATGTTCTTTAGGAAAGGAAAAAGTAAAAGAGAAGAGTAAGTAGGAAAAAGAAAAAAAAGGAAATAAAACATACAAAAAACAATAATGGACAAGAGCAGAGCAGGTTGGAGCTTGCCTGCTAAATGACATTGAGTGTTAACAATGGAATAGGCATAGAAATAGACAGCTGGGTGAAGAAATGACATGAAAACTGATGTCTCATTTTTGGACCTTATCTTTTCCGTTCCTTCCCTGGTTACTGGAATGCTGTCTCCTCCTCCAAGATTTCCTCTGGGATGGGCTGTTTCCTTCCCCCTTCAAACATTTCTTCTCAAATATCCATTGTACGTCATGAATTTTAGGAAGCAGGGAGGAGAGAGAGCTGCAAGAGAGATCTTTTATAAAAGTATATATATGAAAAGAGTTCTTCAAATTAACTAGCAAAGGATAGCTTTGAACTCCTAATCCTCCTCCTTCCACTTGCCAAAGTGCAGGAATGATAGGCATGTACCACCATGCCTAACTTCTAAAACACTTTATCTGGACAAATGAAAATGTATCCTTCTTCTAGAAAAGTTAAAGTTTAAAATGTCAGTTGTGGGGCTAGATTGATGGCTCAGTAGGTAAGGCACTTTCCTGCAATGCCTAATGACCCAGATTCGATTCCTAATTACCAGGTGCAATGCCTAATGACCCAGTACCCAGGTAAAACCAGATTCAAAAGGTGGAGAATTCATCTGGAGTTTGTTTGCAGTGGCTAGAGACCCTGACATACCCATATTCATTCATTCCCCCTTCCTTCCCTCCCTCTCTCCCTGCCTCTATTCTTTCCTCCCTCTTTCTCTCCCCACCGCTTGCAAATAAATAAATAAAATATTTAAAGTGTCAGTTGCATCTACTGGAGATGGCTCATCTTGGGTTCAATTCCTTAGTACCCATTTAAAGCCAGATACACAAAGTAGTGTATGTATCTGGAGTTTGTCTGCAGTGGTAACAGACCCATTCTCATTCACATTCTCTCTTGCTCCTTCCTTCTCCCCTCCTCTCTCTGTCTTTCAAATAACTAAATAAATATTTTTTTAATATATATATATTTTTATTTATATTATTTTGATTTTACATTCATAGTAAAGGTTCCATTGTCCTCCTCCCTGTCCTCCCTCTTTCAAAGGGATCCTTGTCAATGGGGAATGTGGGTCAAGCATTGCGAGGTTAGTTAAGAGTTCTGGGGGGTTGGCCCCAGTCTCTGTGCATAATGCCCCAACTATGACTCTAACAATCTTTCCGCCCCCTCTTCCGCAAGTTTCCCTGAGCCACATTGGGGTCATTTTAGTTCTGCTTCAGTGATGCGGTTTTGGGAGCCTCTGTGTCTGTGGATATCTGGCTTAGTTGGAGTTGGATGTTCTCTGTGTTTATCTCCTTCGGCCTTTTGCTGGTGTCATGATCGCCATGAATACTGAACTCTTGCCCTTCCCCTGCATTGTTCTATGGTTTCAGCTGGGGCCCTGGTGAGGTGTGGTTAGCTGATCCTCCCTTCAGGTTCGATGTCCACCTGAAAAAAGATAAGCAAATTCTCCATCGGAGAGAAAAGTTAGTACTAGGTAGAAGGGATGACCATCTATGTTTTGGAGGGAAATTTATATGCGTTGGCTCTCTTCTAGCCCACATTTGGTGGTATCTTGATCTTGGAGACTGAGCTCATTTTTTGTTCCTGGTTTTGACTTATTTCCCAGTTCCAGCAATGAGTTCCATTCCACTGAGTGGATCTATTAGCCAAAACAAGAGCAGTTGGTTACCCACCATGGCTGATTGCCACTACTGCACTTGTATGAGCATTACGTCAAGTTGTTTCCTGCTGGGTATCTTAGACTGCCAGTTATTTGGACAGATGTCGGTCATTTTCCCCCAGTTGCTTGTATAGCGCCCTCTGGTACTAGACTAGCTAACTGTCTGGGGACTGACCCTCTTCCAGATTCTGAACATATCTCTCCGTGTTTGGTCTCACACACGTAAGCTGTCTTCAACAGTAGGGTCTTGTCATTAACCTTTGGTGGGTCACCAAGAACTCTGACAGAAGTCTGTCTATTTTGGGAAACCTTGTAGGTGTTTCAGATCAACAGCTCATTGTAGAAGTTCACCCCATGCTGGCACTGGGAGTTATAAGTCTGCACCTAGGAAGGTGAGGGAAGAAAAAGATAATATAGAGGAGAAAGTGAGTATAGAGAGGGGAGGGAGAGAGAACGAGAGAGAGAGAGAAGAGAGAGAGAAGCAGGACAAGATTAAGGTTGGCCTTCATGATGCTCTCTCCAGGTTCCTGTGGTTCGGGTGTTCCCTCTGCGGGCCTGCTGAAGGATCAATGTTTTAACCTGTTGTTCAGAATAAAGGGTTTTATAGTATCTTTTCCTTTTGGGTCCCAATTTGTATCCCCCCCTTGTTCTCCCTCCCACCCTCTCGTTCCCTCCCACCCTTACCCTCCCTCCCTCTGTCTTTCAAATAACTAAATAAATATTTAAAAAAAAATAAAAATGTCAGTTGTGAATTTAACAGAATTCCAATAACATTCCAACAGCTGTTTTTTTAATTAATTAATTTATTTATTTGAGAGTGACAGACAGACAGAGGAAGAGGCATATAGATAGAGAATGGGCACGCCAGGGCCTCCAGCCACTGCAAATAAACTCCAGATACATGCATGCCCTCATGCATCTTGTTTATGTGGGTCCTGGGGAATCAAGCTTCGAACCTGGGTCCTTAGGCTTCACAGGCAAGTGCTTAACCGCTAAGCCATCTCTCCAGCCCTCTAACAGCTGTTTTATGGAGCTAGACAAGTTAATACTGATCTTCATGTGGAAAAATTAACATACAAGAATAACCAGAAAAAAATCATAAAAGATTTGAAAATGTAGCGTACAGCCTCTATAATTATTTTATTTATTTATTTTTTTTGGAGAGAGAGACAGAGAGAGAGGGAGGGAGGGAGGGAGGGGGAGGGAGGGGGAGGGAGGGAGAGAGAGATAGGAAGACAGAGATGGGCGCGCCAGCAGTGTCTCAGCTGCTGTGAAATCCAGATGCGTGAGCTCCCTTGTGGTCAAGTGTGGCATTGCGCCCTTGCGTCACTTTGTATCTGGCTAAATGTGGGACCTGGAGATTGGAACCGCTAGAGATTGGAACCAGTATTCTTAGGCTTAGGAGGCAAGCGCCTTAACCCCTAAGCCATCTCTCCAGCCCCCAGCCTCTATAATTAAAACAGTCATGTAGTGGTGCACAAGAAGTAGCCCTGTTGAAGAGAAAAGAAAGTACAGAAATAGATCCCTAAGTTCACATTAGAAATATAGTATATGGTGTAATTGTCATCACAGATCACTGGATCAAGGATGGGCTTTTAAAATAAATACTGATAGGACAGCTGGACAGCCATTTGCTAAAGAAAAAAAAGATAGATTCAGACACTTTGTACTTCACAAAAAATTACCTTCAAATGCATCAGAGATCTACATGTAAAAATGGAGCTATAATGTATAAAAAGAAAGCATTATCAAATTTCACTTTAGGCCTGGTGTGGGAAAGGACTATAACTATAACTTAACCCAAGGGTAACATAAGAAAAGATTAATAAAGCTATATAAATGTTTGAAACATTTTTTTCTTGGCAAAAGATAGATAATGTCAAAAGAAAACTAACTGGAACAAAACATGCCACAAGGGCTTATGTAGAAGAATTCTTAAAACTGAGGGATTACCACTAAAAACCCAAGAGGAAAATAGAGGGGAAAGCATGAGTAATCAATTCATTTAAAATATTACAAATGGCCTTTAGAAATTTGAAAAGATATTGAAGCTAACTCAGAATCACAGCAAATGTAAATTAAAACATTGAATCATTGTTTTTATCTTTCTTACTGGCATAAGTTGGAAAATAATGATGAATATTTTGTGAGCCTCTGTTGGAAAAGGCACTGTCACATGTCACTGAGGGCACACTCCTTCTGTATGGGATTTGACAATATCTAAAACAATTCTTCCCTTCCTCTTGGGAATCCTTTTAGTAGACTATTCTGAAGATACATTGCCAATAATATGAAAATATATATGAACAAGCTCATTCATTGAATCGTTGCTTATAATGGAAAATTTTGGAGTTCTTATAACCTAAATGCAGGAAGTTATTTGAACATAAGTTGTTATGCCCACACAATAGAGTGCTATACAGCTGTGAAAAACAGTGCAATACTTTCTAAAATACATTAGCAAATGAAAATAGTAAAGCACAAAAGAATGTCTATGGTATTCTATTCATGTAAGAAATAATAGTTTATGGGGGAAATATGTATCTTATGTATTTGTGAAGAAGAAATATAGAAGGATAAATAAAAAACTAATGTGATTAGTGACCTTCAGGAAGCATTGGAACAGGATGGGAAGAATGGAGAAGTAGATGTAACATGATAGAGCTGAGACACAAAGCAAGACTCCCCTAAGCTTACTCTATGCATAGTTCAGACTCTTAATCAATGGTGGTATTTCACATACTCAGAATATAAGTAATAAATCAAAATTAGTCCAGATATGAAAGGAATCTGTAATAGAATTCAAATGGTAACAAAGGAACCAAACTATATTACAAATGAATACTATTGCTATAGTGAGGAGTGTGGGAAACAATTAGCCAGAATAACTTTGGAAAACATGCCTTTAACTAGACATTTTAGGGCTAAAGAAAAACAAATCTGCACATAAATAACTTTTCCTCACCATTATATGAATTAGCAACTATAAAATTATTTCATTGTATACTAAGATTGAATAGATAAATAAATATATTATCAAAAGAACCAAATTTTTCACTATAATAATAGTATTGAAGAAAGGAAAGACAGTGGGTTGTTGGTTTGGAATTAACAAAATCAGTATGAATTCATGTTTTGTATTTACACAAAGGAAGAGATGCAGGAAAATGTGGATACACACACATACTCCCTACTTCTGACTACTGAAATGTCCTAGAAGCAATGAAATTGCAATAGTAATGAGCAAATCTAAAACTGTTCTCTAAGGAATGAACCAACATTTCTCAGAGAAGTAGTTGATTCCATAGCATAACAGGAAAAAGTCAAGATAAGCCTGGAACATCTTTGTTTCAGGAAGCAGTAAGTCTCAAAATGTGATACAGGTGATAGATAGATGATAGATAGATGATAGATGGATGGATGGATAGATAGATAGATAGATAGATAGATAGATAGATAGATAGATAGATAGATAATACATGTATGTATGTATGCATATATGTAGTATACAGCTTCACATTGCTGAGATGAACATCCAAACCAGAAACAGATTATGGAAGGAAGTGATTTCTTTCAGTCTTGCCGATACAGAGGAAGTTCTATCTATGACAGAAGAATCTGGCTCCCATTCATAAATCCAAGCAGAAAGAGAAACCACCACTACCCAGCAAACACACACACACAAAATGCAGCAAACAGTAGAGAACTCACTAGAGCTCACACTATTCTCTATACCTCTTGGCTGGAATTCAGATCTGCCCCCAGTGACACCTTAGAGCTGGACTCCAGGATCCACCTCAAGTGACACCTCCAGACAGGTGGCTAGAAATCCAAGTTACAAGCTTAATAAAACACCTGAGTCTATGGGGCACATACATTCAAACTACTACATTCTTCACCTGGCTCCCAATAGATTCATGTCCATCCCACATTGTAAATTGTATTCAGTCCAACTTTAAAGGACCCCATAGTCTTTACCAACTTTAAGACTGTTCCTTTAACTGTGAATCCTATAAAATAAACAAGTTACATGCTTTCAACATATACTAGCACACAGTAAATATTTCTATTGCTATAAGACATAACAAGGAAACTCAGGACCAATTGAAATCAATAACTATCAGGTAAACATTGAGCATCTGTTCAACATCCATAACCAGTGGTGACAGTCTCTGGATTTCCAATTTACATTCCTCCAGCTGTGCTGATTACTTAGGGAAAACTTCCATTCAGAGTCAACAGCACTCCAGGGTAGCCCTTGCACAGTCCTGGTATATCCAGAACATCTTTGGTCCTTCATTGCAAACTATGGTGCATCTTACAATGGCCTCATTGATCTCTCTGCTAGGAATATCATGTTTTGCTTTCCGAGACACATTACAGCAGTGGGTCCTGGAAGTTTGTTTACTTAATGACCCACTTCCAGGTATCTTTCATGTTTCCAAAATCAATAGCAGGTGTTCAGATAAAAGCCTTTTTTGTTAATTCATGGAGGAAATACATAATGACCTTGAAGAGCAGGTTGTTTTCTTTTATTTATCTCTTTTCAAAAGTACATTTCTACCATTTCTTCTTGCCTGGGTGGACTCACCTAAGGCATATTCCCATTGTTTCAATGTAAAGCAGTTGGGCCATCTTTAGTCATGGTAATCTGGTTGACAATGGCAGCTTCAGTACCCTAAAACCTGTCTCTGTGTCAGTAACTTCAAACTAGTTTGAATTTTTCCAACTTTAAATTGCACATCTTAGAGCCGGGCATGGTGGTGCACGCCTTTAATCCCAGCACTTGGGAGGCAGAGGTAGGAGGATCGCTAAGAGTTTGAGGCCACCCTGAGACTACATAGTTAATTCCAGGTCAGCCTGGACCAGAGTGAGACCCTACCTTGAAAAAAAAAAAAAAAAAAAAAAATTGCACATCTTCCAGTTCTGTATCATTGGCTAAGCACACCAGTCCATACATTCACATTCAACCTTGATCTAACTCTCATGGTATGGGCAGCAGAATGCAGCCAAACTTTATACCAGTAACCCAGTTCCAACAAAGTTCTCTGAGGTCACTCCTTCCTCTTTGAAAGTTCATAAGAAAAGCCTCTAAATATAATTCTCCATGCATTTTAGCATTTTCAAACTCTCACCAAAATAGGCCATAAAATGTGGCTTACTACACTATGAGGCTTCTGCAGTCACAAGTACCAAGTCCATACATATTTCTCCTCTAGCACACAAGTTCCAAAAGACCAAAATTTACATGATCAGATTCATCTCAGCAACACCCCAACTTTCTGGTACCAAATTTCTGTAGGAGATAGCTTCGCACTGTTGGGATGAACGTTCAAACCAGACACAGAAGATGGGAGGAAGGGATTTATTTCAACCTTACAGATCCAGGGGAAATTTGATCCATGGCAGAAGCTGGCTTCCATTCATAAATCCAAGCAGAGAGAGAAACCACCAGCAGCCAGCAAACACCAAAAAAGCAGCCAATAGCAAAGACTCACCAGAGCTCACAGTGCTCTGTATAACACTGGGATAGAATTCAGATCCACCCCTAGTGACACCTTAGGCCTGCACTCTAGGATCTGCCTCCAGTGGCACCTCCTCCATCCAGGCAGTAGGAGATCCCAAGTTACAAGCTTAATAAAATCCCCTGAGTCAATAGGGGACATACATTCAAAATACCCTAATAGAACACTGGAGACAACAGCTGGGACAGTTTGAGCAAATATGTACTGTTCATTTGTGTAAAAGAAATACACAAATCATGATAGAATTAGATTGTAATCCACATCCATTAGTCCATGCTGATAGTAACAAATAAATGTGAGAAGAGACTCTTCCTTAGAGCAGAATCTAATTAATCAGTGTAGATAGAATGATGAAAACAGAAAATCATCATTAGGCAAATACAGCAGTAACAATAGTTGCAGACAAGAACCATTATTGGATGGAAGTGATATGGAATGAAATTAGCATAATTTATGAATATTCCACTCAAAATTATTAACTCTAGAGGAAAAACAGGTAATTTTATGGTAGAAAAACTCATCTGACTCCACATGATCAAAGTGATTAAGGTTAGCATCACCAGTAATAAGACACTTCACTATCATGTACCACTGATACAAGCATTGAAAAGGACCCAATATAACTCTAGATATCCTTGCCCAAAGTGCATCTATTCATAAGAAATCACCAGACAAACCAAACTTAGTAAATCTTATGAAACAACAGAGTATCAGAGTCATGAAAGCTAAAAGCATACTAAAGAACTGCCACAGATGTAAGACTCCTCAGGGACATAGGAATGAAATGATATATGAGGGCCTGTATTGGAGCCTAGACCAAAATTGGAGGAGTTTCATTAAGGCTCATGGACAGTATTATTGTATTTCCTGGTGTGAATTATGCTATAGTTATATAAGATGGTAAGGGGGTGGGCAGAAGCTGAGGTGAGAGGGCATAGGAATTTTATGAGTTGTTTTTGTAACTTCTGTAAAGGGTAAAGTTTTTTTTTTTTTTTTTTTTTTTTTTTTTTGTGTGTGTGTGTGTGTGTGTGTGTTATAAGGCAAGCCCAAAAGACTGTCCTTTTTTTATATGAGAGAGAGAGAGAGAATTGGTGCACCCAGGCCTTCCACCTCTGTGTGCATGTGCGACCTTGCACGCTTGTGTCACCTTGTGCGTATGGCTTATGTGGGATCTGAAGAATCAAACATGGGTTCTTAGGCTTTTCAGGCAAGCACCTTAACCACTAAACCATCTCTCCAACCCTTAAGTTTTGTTTCAATGAAATGACAATAGTCTTCTAAAATAATTCTCCACCTCCATTGTGAGTATTCCTCTCTTTTTATGTTCTAAGGAAACATCTCTTTTTTCTAGTAATAATTATGTCTTCATAGAGCTCCGATACAGCTTTTTGTTGTTGCTGTTATTGCCAGACAAAAGGAATAGGTAAAAATCAAAATACAGAGTGTGAGGTATGTAGTTATCCCAAATAAAACATCATTAAGATCGCCCAAAACCCTTGGGGTTCCGTTTTTTTTATTTATTTATTTTTTAATTATTTTTTTTGGAGAGAGACACAGAGAGAGACAGAGAGAGAGAGGGAGAGGAAGACAGAGATGGGCATGCCAGCAGTGTCTCAGCTGCTGGAATGAAATCCAGATGTGTGCGCTCCCTTGTGGTCAAGTGCGGCATTGCACCCTTGCGTCACTTTTCATCTGGCTAAACTTGGCACCTGGAGATTGGAACCGCTGGAGATTGGAACCAGTGTTCTTAGGCTTAGGAGGCAGGCGCCTTAACCCCTAAGCCATATCTCCAGCCCGGAGTTCCGTTTTTTTTAGCAAAGCACTGAACACAGTGGTGTACATTTGGTTCTATTAAACTTAAGCTATCCAAAATAGATTCCTCTTAGTTATCAACTTTATCAATGGTGGCAGGTCCTCTTTCACAAGAATAAAATTGACTCTTGTTGTTAAATGTGTCCTGCACAACTGCCTTTATCCCTAGAAGTATTGTCAATTCTGGCATACCTCCCATGTGATTGATTAATCATTTCATTCTGTCATTTTTTAAGCACCAAATAACTGTCTGTAGATTTTGTGATTTCAGCTTTTGTATGAATATACTACTATGTTACTGTGTGTTCTTTAGAAATATAGAAAATTCTGCACCTTTGAAAATTTGTGAATATTGTTTTTGATGTTTAAGATTTATTACTTAATACACTAAAATAAGAAATATAGGGCTGGAGAGATGGCTTGGCAGTTAAGGCATTTGCCTGCAAAGCCAAAGGATCCTGGTTCTACTCTCCAGGACCCACGTAAGCCAGATGCACAAAGGAGGGGCATGCATTTAGAGTTCGTTTGCAGTGGCTGGGGGTCCTGGCACACCCATTCTCTGTCTCTTTCTTTCTCTCTTTCTCTTTCCTTACCTCTTTCTCTCTCTGAAATAAATAAATAAAATATATTTTTTAAATTAAAAATTAAAAAAAAAAAGAAATACAGAATTTTGGCCAGGTGTGGTGGCATACGCTTTAATCCCAGCAGAGGTAGGAGGATCATCATGAGTTTGAGGCCACCCTGAGACTACATAGTAAATTCCAGGTCAGCCTGGGCTACAGTGAGACCCTACCTCGAAATATATATATATATATATATATATATATATATATATATATGTTTATCTCTATGTTCTAATTATTATTATGATATGTAAGATTCAATATCTGGTTGACATGTAATATTTTATATCTAGTTTTTCAGCAGTGAATCTTTAGCCATATTTAAATAGTCAACTTTTATAAGGTTATGGTAATGTAGTTTCATTAGATATAATGCTTTTTAAGCATTCACTTGTTTACTTATCAAATGTTTATTACATAGCACTCTGGGAATGATATATAGGAATGGCTTTATAAAAGTAATCAAGTTGTATTTCCATGACTTCCTATAGCTTATACTTTATTCTATGTGGGAACCACATGAAATTATTGTGAAATTGGTTGCTCCCATGTTTCTTTCTCCTTTATGCTTAAGTAAAACTGCTTTGTGTATCAATAAAAAATCCTTTATTCATATGGGAAACAACCCATAGCATCCTAGAGAGTAACATAATGCTTGTTGATTTTTTAAAAAAACCTTAAAATATTTCCTTCTCTCATGGAAGCTGTTTTTACTCTGAAATATTTACTAGCCTCTCTTACATATAGCAGATATGTATCATTGATAGGTTTTGACTTTTATTGCACTTAAGATACACTGACAGTCCTTTCAATGGGAACAAGCTTGATTTTCAATGCTGAAACATCTTCCTTTGGTCTACAGATGTTGGTTGGACAGGCGTCAGATTGATGGCTCTTTGAACAGAACTCCTGCAGGGTTCTATGACCGAGTGTGGCAGATCCTGGAACGCACACCCAATGGTATTCTTGTAGCTGGAAAACATTTGCCGCAGGTAACGCCCATCAGGGAAAAGGGCCTATAGGGGTAAGAGAATGCTTTCCCTCTCTGTCCTGCAAATAAGCTTTCTGCTGGCCAGTGTTCTAGGAGTATTCAAAAAATACCTGACGATACCTAAAGCAACAGAATACTGGAAAATGGAAAGCCTCTTTAAGTGGGTCAGAATTATATTTTCTTAATCTGAGTTACACTTATTTTCCAATTTTGGTGTCCCTGTGTGCAAAGAAAGCTTTACAAATGGATAATTGCCGAGAAGTTGTAGTTAGTCAAAATGTCCTTGTATTGTGACATTTCTAATGTTTCCAGGACCCTTTCTTTAGAGGTACAAGTGACTTGGAACCTCTTACTGACCCCCTGCCCTTTCTCTTTTTACTCAATAATGAATTCAGGGTTTCTTATGTTGGCTTTACTTAGGTAGAGATGTCCTTTCACCACCACTGGTAATCAAACATTGCAAGGTAGAACCAGATCAAGCCAAGTGAAGCAAAGTGGCCTTATAATGCCTTGGATCAGGAAAGCACTACTTAGGAATTGCTTCTAGTGTGGAAGCTATAATGAAATTAATTTTTAGGAGGTTCATTATACAGAGCAAAATAGACTCAAATCCACCAGCACTCATATATCAGAGTTCTTTAGAGGAACAGAACTGATACAATGAATATGTCTTATAAATGGGATCTATTAGATTGGCTTCCAAGCCAACAGTGGGTGCCAGCAAGCTTCAGAGGCTGAGAATCCAGTAGCTGCTCAATCCTCAGCAGTCACAATCTGGCACTGAATGCCTAGAGGATTCCTGGTGAGCCACTGATCTTTAGTCCACATTGTCAGGATGAAGAAGGAAGGTTCTGATGTTCCATGAAGGATAGAAGTAACAGAGTAGATGCACTCATGAGCAACTAACAAGAGGAGCCAGGTAAAACCCACTGCCTTTTCCTAGACCCTTGTTATATATAAGTTGCCACTGGAAAGGTTGCCCACTCTGAGGGAAGGTTTTCCTCCCTCAGTTTATCCTTCCTGGAAGCACCCTCACATACTCACCCAAAAGGCATGTCTCTTACTTAACTGCTGATCTGATCAAGTTGACAATTCAAATTAATTGTCACAAATCCATCCCTTGTTAACTTGACACCAGACCATATCTCCTTATGCCATGCTTTACTTCTGAATAAAGACAATAGCAAGGTCATCCCACTTAACATGATATAACTGCCTTACATACAACTGAAAGCACACTATCCACCCTAATTACATGGAAAAATCCCTTGAGGAGTGCTTAGTCTCTAGTATTTCATAATTTACATGTGATAACATAGGTTTACTAGCACTTAACTGCTGATACTATCTCAATACTATATTACATGGTAAAGAAATTGAGGAAAGAAAAATGCAAGTATTTTTTTAAATGTACTCACATGTACAAACACTTAACAAAATCAAACAGAAACCCTCATGGTAATTTTGCCACTCCAGGAGCATGGGAGGTCTTTGAATATTCCAGTGTCTTTCTCAATTTCTTTCTTCACTGTCTTTTGTTGTTGTTGTTGTTGTTGTTTTAAATTTTTAAAAATTTTATTTATTTATTTATTTATTTTTTTGAGAGAGAGACAGAGAGAAACAGATAGGGAAAGGAAGACAGGTAGAATGAGCACACCAGCAGTCTCTCCGCTGCTGTGTACAAAATCCAGATGTGTGCACCCCCTTGTGAGCAAGTGCAGCATTGCACCCTTGTGTCACTTTGCATCTGGCTAATGCTGGAGATCGGAACCAGCGTTCTTAGGCTTAGCAGGCAGGCGCCTTAACTGCCAAGCCATCTCTCCAGCCTTTTTTTTTTTTTTTTTTTTGGTTTTTTGATGTAGGGTCTCATTCTGGCCCAGGTTGACCTGGAATTCACTAGGTAGTCTTGGGGTGGCCTTGAACTCATGGCAATCCTCCTACCTCTGCCTCCCGAGTGCTGGGATTAAAGGCATGCACTACCATGCCCGGCTTTTTTCACTGTCTTAATATTTCATTGTAACCTTTTTTGTTAGGTTTATTCCTAGTTTTTTTAAGCTATTGCAAATGAGATTTTTCTGTATGATTTCTTTCTCAGAAAGCTCATTATTCATATACAGATTTACACATTGATTCTGTATCCTGGACTTTGCTATATGTGTTTATCAGGTTTGACAGTTTACTGCTGGGGTCTTTAGGGTCTTTTGAGTACAGAATCATGTCAAATAGGGACAAATTGGCTTCTCCCTTTACTACCTTTACCCCTTGTATTTCTTTCTCATGTCCTATCACTCAAGCTAACATTTCAAACACTATATTGAATGAGAGTGGAAAGAGTGGACACTCTCGTCTCATTCCAGATTGTATAGTATTGGCTATAGGTTTGTCATGTATAGCCTTGATTAAATTTCTTTCATTTTAGTTTCCTCAGGGCTTTTATCTTGAAGGAATATTGAACTTTGTCAAAGGCCTTCTCGGATTGATTGAAATGATCATATGATTTGTTTTAAGTCTTTATGTGCCAGTGACACTTATTGGTTGCATATGTTGAGCTATCTTTGCATCTCTAGAATGAAACCAAAACTGTGCATTCTTAATATGTTTATGACTTCATTTTGCAGTAATTTGGAGATGTTTTTGTATGTATTCATCAGGAAGATTGGTCTATAGTTTCTTGTTGTGGTGCCTGCTTACTATCTGGCTTTGATATCCACATAATACTAGCCTCCTAGAATGAGTTTGGTCATGTTTTTTCCCTTTCTATTTTATAGAATAGTGTTAGGAGCATTGGTATTAGCTCTTCTTTGAGGGTTTGTAGAATTTGACAATGAATCCATCTGTTCCCACAGTCTTTATTGAGAGACTTTTTAATACTGCTTCAATCTCTTTGATTGTTAAGAATCTGATTAAGTTTATATCATGTTTTAATTGGGGAGTGTCATGTATTTCTAGGGATTCATCCATTTCTTCTAAACTTTCTAGTTTTTTTTAATCATTACCTAATGAGTCTCTGGATTTCATAGGAATTTATAGTAACTGTAGCAGACAGCTTTAGGTTTGCTGAGATGAACTTTCAAACCAGGCACAGTTATGGAGGAAGGGATATTTGTTTATTGAAGCTTACAGATCCAGGGGAAGTTCCATAATGGCAGGAGAAGCGGCCTGCCTCACAGGACCAGGCAAGAGAGAGAAAAGCCAACCAGCCACCAACACAGAGCAAAAACTACAGCCCAAAGCCCAGCACACTTCAGGAACTCCTGCTAGGCACACTTTGCATATCTTTACAATGGAATCTCAAACCCACCTCCACAGCAGCCCCCAGTGACATTGCCTCTAGGAAGGTGATTGGAGATGCAAACTATAAAGTAATAAAACATTGAATATATTGGGGGCCATATATTCAAACTACCACAGTAACCTCCCTTTTTCATCTCTAATTTTATTGATTTTTGTCTTCTCTTTCTTTCTTTGGTTAGATTGGTAAGGGTTTACTATTCTTTAATGTTTCAAGAAACAAGTCTTTGATTGATTCTGTATACCTCTGTCTTATACTCCCATTTCATTAATTTATTTCCTAATATGTATTATTTATTGCCACTTACTGCTGTGGGTTTAGATTATTCTTGTTTTACTAATATCTTGGGGTGCATCATTAGTTTATTTAGTTGGGATCTTTCTGATTTTTTAATATAAGCATACATAGCTATAAACTTTCCTCTTAAACCTCTTTAGTTGTATCTCAGAAGTTCTGGTAGGTTGTACTTTCATTTTTATATAATTATAGGAACCTTTAAGTTTCTCCATGATTTCTTCAATGATGCACTTGTTATCCAAGAGTATATTGTTAGACTTCATGTATTTTGTTTCTATAATTCTTCTTGCTACTGCTGTCTAGTTTTATTGCATTGTGGTGTGATAAGACACAAGAAATTATTTCCATTCCTTTATATTTGTTAAGAGTTGATTTGTGGCTGAATGTGGTCAACTTTAGAGATGTTTCCATGGGCTACTGAGAAGAATCTCTATTCTGTATCTGTTGGATACAAAATTCATATATTTTTTAATTTAATTCCATTTCATCTATGTTATAGTTTAACTCTGATGTTTCACTGATGATTGTTAGTTTAATGATCTATCTCAAATGATAGTGATTCTTGTCCCAGGACCTTTTATGTCCAATAGTTTTGTTTTATAAAATATTGGAGGCCCCACAATTTTGTGCATATATAGTTCTGGCAGATTGTTTTCTTTTTTTAGTTTCACTGTAGTTTCCTTCTTTATCTCTCCTAATAATTTTGATTTGAAGCCTAACTTGTCAAATATCAATAGAAACTGACATCAGCTTGTTTTTCTTTTTATTTTTAATTTATATTTATAGTTATTGGTTTATTTATTAGAGAAAGGGGGGAGAGAAAGAGAATGGGAGCATCAGGGCCTGTAGCCACTGCAAATGAACTCCAGATGCATGTACCACCTTGTGCATCTGGCTTACATTGGACCTGGAGAATCGAACCTGGATCCTTAGGCTTCACAGGCATTTGCCTTAACTGCTCTCTCCAGTCCTAGCATCTTGTTTTGAGCTTCCAGTCACTCAGTAGTTGATGTTTATCCTTTCAGTTTGTGGGTGTCTTTACCAGTGATGTGTCTTGGAAAGAACAGATAGTTGCAACTGTTTTGTTAATCTAGTCAGCCAGTCTTTGTCTCTAAATTGGTATGTTGAGGCCATAAGCATGTAATGTTATTAAGGAATGTATATTAATTCCTATAATCTTGTTGGTTGGTTTTCTGATTGGTTGGATTATTTTTCTTGCTTTTTACTTTATCCTCTATTATAGCATTTTGTGTTATACATGATAAATTCTTCCCTAGCTCTCCTTTGTTCAGTTATTCCTCTCATGAAATTTTTTCCTTATGCTGTCATGATTCTGACTTTCCTTCACCTGCTCCCATGGAAGCAACTTCTAGCCCACCATCTTACCCCACTTTGAGAAGATACTTTATTATTCTCATTTGACATCTGAGGAAACTGAAATAGAGCAAAATGATTTTTCTAAGTGCTCACATTTAGTAGGTAGTAAGTAGCTGACTCAGGGTGTGACACCTAGCAGTTTGGCTTCTGTGGGAGTTAATATGACAGGCTCTAGAATCACCTAAGAGACAAATCTGGGCATGTCTATGGGGGAATTTCTAGATCAGGTGAATTGAGGTTGGGAAGGCTCACCATAACTATAGTCAGCACCATTCCATGGGCTGGATCCTAGACTGAATAAAGATGAGAAAGCAAGCTGAGCACCAGCATTTATCACTCTCTGCTTCCTAAATGCAGTTTGAATGTGACCAGCTGTGTCATGTTCATGCCTAGCCACCACGATGGATTGTATACCCTTTAACTGAAAGCCAAAATAAACCCTTCTTCTCTTAACTCCTCTGATAGACTACTTACTCTAAATCCTTTCAAAAATTTAAGAAACAGACAAGCTTGATATCTCTTCTCTATAGTTAGCTATCAATAGGTACATGGTACTTAGGCTGCCTTTTAAATCAGATGTATTAAGAGGAAATGAATATGAAACCATTAAAGGGCATTCCTTTTCTTCTATGACCCAGTTAATCCCATTGTTAGACATCTAAACAGTTATAGAAATTATCTTGGCAACCAGGCATCATGTTTTCCAAATTGAGTACTAATCATAAATATTAACAAAATGTTAGGCTATACTAAGTATGGATTACAATGGGTGTTCTGAATGTCACACTGAGTCATGTTATGCCATGCTGAACATCATTCTGTCACCTGATTTCAGAAGGATGATGAAGGGCTCCTCATCCCATTCTGAGTAACTGACAGGTGTAAATTACTCCAAAGCTATGGCTAATTCACCGCAAACAATTGAGGTATAAACAAATAAGTAGGTCCTGTAATCTCTGCATCTCTGAATAATCTAACAATTTCATCTGCTTCCCACCACACAAGCCTAATGTTTAAGTCCTTCCCTTTCGTCTCTGAAGGTTATCCACTATAATGACTTTTCTCATCACTATGACCAAATACCTGACTAAAACCAATTGAGGGAATAGTTTATTTTAGCTCACAGTCCAAAAGAAGGCAAGGAAAGCCTGATGGTAGGAGGAGTTTAGCCCATGGTGGCAACTAGGAGTCAAAGAAAGGTGAATGGTAGTGCTTAGGTTTCTCCATTTTCCAATTTTATTCACTCCTATACCTCAGCCCTTGGAATGCTACTGCCCACATTCAGAGTGAGTCTTTCTCACTTAAGCTTTTCTGTACGTACCCTCACAGAAACACCCAAAGATGTGCTGCATCGATACTCTAGCTCTTTCTTAATCCAACTAAGTTGGCATCTAAAATTAACTGTCACACGCACCATACCCTGAGTTAGATTGGATTTTCTGCTTTCAGTTGGTTGTAAAAACTGAACGGAAGACTGTATAGTCCTCATTTTAAGTGAGAGACAAAGAGCAGAGCAAAGACAAGTTTTAAAATTTTTATTTATTTAGCACTACAAGTGGACACTAGACACTTGTGCTTTTTTTAAATTTTGATTTACATGGGTACTGAGGAATTGAACCTGTACCAGCAAGCTTTGCAAGCTAGTGCCTTTAACCACTAAGCCATCTACCCAACCCCAAGAAGATTCTTTTAGTTTTGCCTTTCTTTCCCAATTCCTTGCCATTTCTGCACATAATTTTGGTTTGTATTCAATTTTATGCTACCAGCTCAGAAAGAACCTGCCACAAAATGACGTAAATTCAGTAGCAAGTGACCGACATGCCAAAGTCTGACAACAGCAAGTGTAATTTATGTTAATTCTGAAAGCAATACGTACTCTATTTGTTGCCTCAATTTTTGGCTGCTCCCCTTATGTGTTGAAGAGCTTTTTAAATATAGTCCTTTACCCCTAAAAACATTAACAGCATAGAGATAGCTACTAAAAATGGGAAGTGAATTTATCAAAATAGTCACCTAGCTGGATTCAGTAGTTTGACATATATAAAATCCAGTAATATAACTAAAAATGCACTCTATGGTTTTATAGAAACTGAAAAAGATTATTGATTATAAAATGAAACTACTCCTCAGTGAGAAGTAGAAGGTACCATTTCAGCATGCTAATGTGGAAGTATTTTTCTTTTCAGCAACCGACCCTGTCAGATATGACCATGTATGAGATGAACTTTTCTCTCCTTGTTGAAGACATGTTGGGAAATATTGACCAGCCAAAGTACAGACAGATCGTGGTGGAGGTTTGTATTAAAAAGTGTAAATCGGGCTGAGAGATGGCTTAGTGGTTAAGGTGCCTGCCTCCTAAGCCTAAGAACACTGGTTCCAATCTCCAGGTCCCACATTTAGCCAGATGCAGTGACACAAGGGCGCAATGCCGCACTTGACCACAAAGGGGCACACGCATCTGGATTTCGTTCGCAGCAGCTGAGACACTGCTGGCACATCCATCTCTGTCTTCCTCTCTCTCTGTCTCTGTCTCTGTCTCTCTCTCTCTCTCTCTCTCTGTGTCTCTCTCCAAAAACAAAAAGTGTAATTCACTAATGACTTACTTTCTGACTGTACACTGAAAACTAGTATAGGGAAATGGTTCCCAAGAACCAAGAATTCTCTCTCTCAGGTTCTCCAATGGAGTCCTCAAAAATACAGCCATCCTGGGGCTGGGAAGATGGCTCAGCTTTTAAAGGTGCTTACTTGTAAGGCCTTTAAGCCTCAGGTTCAATTTCCTAGCAACCCATATATGTTAGATGCAGAAAGTGGCCAAAGTGCCTGATGTTCATTTACAATAGCAAGAAGCCTTAGCACACCCATACACATACATGCGCATACACACAAATAAATAAATGATTAAAAAAAAAAAGACAGTCATTCTTGACCAAGTCATCCTCAATTAAAGTCAAAGCACACATATTTCAAACACCTTAAGCTCTTCTTTCAGGGTAGAAAAAGTGACCAACACACTCATTGCTTGACAGCCAGTGCATGGGCACTACCAAAAAGAGATTTCTATTCATTTTCTTTTCAGTTTTTCCTAATTACAGCAACCATATACTAGTATTGTATAACATTTCAGAGTTCAGACACTTATGGAAAACAAGTTTCTCCTAGCCCCACTCACAAGAGGTGATCACTGCTAGTCTTTTCAAACAGCTGCCTGTGAAGAGTTGTGACTGTGTGTGCTGTCATCATGGCTTGGTGTGGAGTTAAGTGCTGCAGTGTACAGGCATGAGCACACACCCCTCCATCTCCTTGAAACATTGTATCCAACGCAGAGAGTCCCACAAACTGTGGATTCAGTGTGCAGCCCATTCACATTTTGTGTATTTCTCTGGGAATGTCTCCATCTGACTTTGTGTTTCTTACAGGTAGGTAATATGTCTTACTGACATAGAAGCTGTCAGTGAGTATTAAACCATTCAACCCAGTATTACTGGAACTGCATTCGGAATTGAGCTAGACTCAGTCTGCTCTCTAATGTTCCAGGAGTAGAACAGTACCACAGCACATGTAGGTTGTCATAATGGTGGATGCCTTCCTGGTGCAGTGTCCTTAGCCTTCCATGTCTAGGACCCAGCATCCAGCCTATACAGTAGACATTGAGTTTCTTCTTTCTGACCAAAGTGGTGTCACTATCCTTACTAAAGAAATTCTCCTTTAGACAATAGCAAAAGCTCATCTCCTGGCTAAAGTTTGCCCCATAGGTCGGCCACATTTGACCTCTAGATTTACTGAAATATTTCCTTTGATTCTTTCAGGTTCTGTTTGGGTTGCATGTACATAAGATGCACTCAGTAAGAGTCCCACATTAGGAACTAAGAAGTCTGTTTTCTTGTCTGGGTAAAAACAAGCATCACCTTCTTAAATACTATCTCCACATGGATGCTTATCATCTAAAATAAGTGTTACTTCTAGGGAAAAATTATGACACAAAAATAGGTTGATGCATTAAACAAAGTTAGTTTATACAGACCAAATAGTGCACACTTCACAAAAGTCAGTTACATGTATTTAAAAACAAACAAATAAAAAAGAAAACATAGCCAGGGCTGGAGAGATGGCTTATCAATTAAGGCACTTGCCTGTGAACCTATAGACCCAGGTTTGATTCCTCAGTACCCACATAAGCTAGATGCACAAGGTGGCACATAGGTCTGGAGATCATTTGCAGTGGCTAGAAGCCCTGGCATGCCCCATTCTCTCTCTCTCTCTCTTTCTCTCTCTCTCTCTTTCTCTCCATATTTCTTTCTCTCTCAAATAAATAAACAAAATATTTAAGAAATATATAGCCAGCCCCTAAAAAATGGCTATTGCATCATGAGCTTATACTGCTTGTGAAGTCCTGGCCTCCACATTGTTTTCTTCTGATCCTATTCCCTTTGCTCCTTTCCATCTCCTTCCCACCAGCCCTACCCTGTGGGACACTGTTGTTGATAGCTTGCCAAAAGGGTTGATGCCCACAGGCCCAGAAAAAGCTCAGAAACTTTTGGTGAATAGATTACCATATATCATGTACAGGGTTAGGAAAGCCACTTAAACAATTTGAAAAAAAAAAAAAGATTTCAGTATGACTACAGAATACACACAATGAAATAAATGTG
Organism: Orientallactaga sibirica; assembly: GCA_036365145.1. Lineage (NCBI taxonomy): Eukaryota > Metazoa > Chordata > Mammalia > Rodentia > Dipodidae > Orientallactaga > Orientallactaga sibirica. Next base: position 878,188 of record JAEOAD010000030.1, read on the forward strand.
AATTTTTCAAAAAGAACTTAAGCTGCTAATTTTTTAAAATTAGGATTCCGTCCCATGTGCTTCGTAAGCCCTTACCTAGTACAGAACACACTGGAATACTAGTATCATCCATCAGTGTGACTCACGAATAAAAACTTATCTTCACTCTGTTCTATTATGGCTCATATAATTGACTTTCAATATCTGTCTCTTTCAGCTACTAATGGTTGTATCCATTGTACTGGAAAGAAACCCTGAGCTAGAATTTCAAGACAAAGTAGATCTAGACAGACTGGTCAAAGATGCATTTCATGAATTTCAAAAAGATGAGAGTCGGCTAAAAGAAATTGAAAAACAAGTAAGTACAGCTTTTTGTAGATTTTTTTTGTCCCAATTTTTCAAAATATCTCAATCTCTTAGCATTTAAGTTATAAAACAGATTCACAGAGTACAAAATAGATACTGGAGAGACAGTCTGACTTATTTGAGGAATTAATATTACATTTTAGCTAATTACAAGTCCATTGAGCTGTGAAGTTCTAACAAAAAAAATCTAAGAAGAGATAAATTTTCTTTATATGGTTAGCAATTAAAATGTATTTTACCAGGGAGGATCCACTGATTCCAGAAGGCTATAAAATTAAATTCTGAGTAAGATGAGAATAAAGAACAGGCTGCATTGGTGCTGTGTACTGCTTAATGTAGTCCCTTCCAGGCTCACTGTTTAATATGTTATGCTTATCCATGAAAAAAGGTTCCCTAAGTAAATAAAAATTAGTAGCAGCAAAGAGGAGACTACTAAAAATGTCTGGTTTTGTTTTATATGCGGAGAAAATGCCTCAGGAAAATGAAAGAGAAGCTCAGGAAGCATATATTTTCCATGAGGAAATCTTTCTGCAAATTTATTACCCCCCTAGGCTGACACTGATGTTATCTGTCAACTCATCACACACACAAAAAAAGATCAAATGACTTGCTTATTGTTTTCCTTTGTAGGATAGTATGACTTCCTTTTACAACACTCCTCCCCTGGGAAAAAGAGGAACCTGCAGCTATTTGACAAAGGTTGTGATGAATTTGCTACTGGAAGGAGAAGTCAAGGGAAACAATGACGACTTGTGTCTTGTTAGTTAGGGGGCACTGTTGAGACACATATTCTAGCTGTGTTTTGTGTTGAAGCTTAATCCAAACAGCCATTAATGGATGAACTGATGATGTGGGATGATGGCCATACTCAGCAAGACCATACAGTTATTGGAGTGCCATGCCATTGTGTGTCTAATACTAAGTGTTTTTAATCAAATGAAAATCAAGTTTTCATGGTTTATGCCAACTACCTTAATAATATCCACTGAACAATAGAAAGTTTATGAAATGAAAATTCGCTGCTGCATGTTTTATGATCATATATTTCACCAAGATGAATCTGACTTTTTAGACTGAATTCTCACTGTCTTGTCGTTAAAATGAACTTGCCAACTAGTCCTGCTTTCTCTGGGAATCAAGAGGTCTTAAAGGAATGGTGAACTTTTTTTAAGTGACATTGTTGTTCTCAAAGAAAAATTAAGCAGCTGATAGCTGATTTTCAGAAACTGAATTATTGTAGTATGCAAAGGTATGATACAATATTTACCTAGTCAACCTGACTGTAGTTTTGTATTTGCTGTAAGAATAAGGGTTAGACTGAACTATAATGTAATAAATCTATACCTTATCAAATTTTCTTTGCACTTCTAAATATGTGTACACATGTTCATAAGTATGTTAAACTTTAGACTGTTAACCTGGCAAAAGCAAAATAAAAGTCATGTAATTCTATTTCTGAACTAATTAATATGTCTGGATGTACTCTTTTTTCAGGTTCACAATACTAAGCTTAATAATTCTAAATAGTTCTCTTTAATTGATTTGTGCATGGAATTTGCTACCAAATTTACCTAAATAAACAATAAAAATAGAAGATATAGTAAACATTAAAGTTTACAAATGAATTTCCTTCCTGGATAATATAATGCAGACCATCTGTTTGGGCTCTGATCTCAAAGAGTGACGTTTTTCTGACCAGCCTTCGGCAGTTTCAACTAAGAAATCAGATTTGGGGGCTGAGGAAATGGCTCAGTGGATAAAAGTGCTTGCTGAACAAGCGTGATGACCTGAGTCAAGATCTCCAGAGCCCTCATAAAGCTATGGAGAGACAGGAGGCAGAGATAGGAAAATCCCTGGGAGTTCCTATGAGCCAGCTAATTTGATATCTGCAGCAGTGAACAAGAGATCCTGTCACCCAAAAAAAAAAAAAAAGTGGAAGACAAGGGCTTACACACACACTGGCATATGCACACCTGCACTCACACATGAACACACACCATACCATATATAAACACATGAAAAAAAGGTTTTTAAAAAAGAGAAAAAGAAAAAATCAGATTAGTCACATAAAATATAGCCCAATTCTAGAGTCTTATAAGGATTAAGAAGGGACAGGTGATTTCTATAACAAGTCAATTTTTTATCAACTAAGTGGATGTGTGAACACATGGGAAAATCAGAAACCAGTCACATTTCTTATAAATTGAAGGTACAGTGCCTAAATTTTGCATAAGAGACTCTCTGTGCATTAGTCAGCAAAATTGAGAAGAAAAATAAAATCTGACCTTATGGAATCTCTTAAGGAGAGAAGTGAATTGCTTGAAGAGAACTTGTGAAAACATGGTCCTGAATGGTGACACCAGTTACAAAATGTAGGAAAATAATAATCATAACCATAAATAAAGCATAAATGTGAAGCCCATGCAGAACAAATACTGACACTTCACAGCTAGGGAAACAAAATTTATAGAAAGGGGGACAATTCCTTGAAATCTGTAATACTTATTGAAATTCAGATGCAAGCAAATTCTTATGTTTTTAAGAATTAAACAGTTTTTAAGAATTAAACTTTTTTTTTTGATTAGCTGAGCAAAGTTTGCCAGAAAACTGCTGTCTTAGTTGAAATCATCACTTGCAAATCTGTTTCCTGAATGAGCAGTTAGCTTCCTGCTTAACTGTTACATATGCAAAATTTTGGTATTTTCCTCTGCTGCTGACAGCATTCACAATCTGTAACATACGTATGAGCTCTTTTTCGTGAAACACAAAATTTGTTCTGAAAGATCTATTGAGAAGGTCAATAAGACTCCATGGTCACCTAGTCAGATGCCAATGTCTGCTCTCTACTTAGAAAAAGAAGAAAGAGGTAAAAATTAGAACACACAGCTCATGAAATTTAGCAGCCCCCTTTGATCTGCAGAGCCCAAATGTTTTAGCAGCTGCAGGAGGGACTGACTGAAAATATTCACACATTTATTCAGCCCTGACAAGATTTAAACCTGATTTAAAGCCTACTTTGTCATAATGGCTGGATCCACTGTGTAAGTTTATTGTACAATGTCTGTTGGAAACTCCTGACTGAATATCAAATTCAAGTACATTTCCAGCACATCATTCTAAGAAGCATGATGTTTTCCAGATATTCTGCCATTTTCTTTATGACTAAAAATGCCTTATTTCGGTCTTTAAGCATCAGAATGTTAGATCATCTTAATGTTGTCTTCAGAAAGCTTGCAGTACTTCAGGGACATCAATAAACATTTGTTGAGCAACTGACTCCATTTAACTTTTCACCCGAAATCCTAGGGCATATTCAGACACGTTGTTAAACCCTTCATGAGCATGCATATTAAATAGAATGCAAGTCAACACAATGAGAAAACAATATTAGCAGCGCAGAGATACTCCATGTAAATCAAGGAGAGGTTGGAAGTAGCACAGCAGTATGCAGCCAGATTGTTAAAACTCTCATCTCAGAAACTAAAACCATGAATGAAAAATGGGGATCAGCAAAACAGCAGCAGAGGCCATCAAAGGAATGAGTACCACCTCATCCCATAAACACTGTAAAGCAGCAAGACAAACAAACAAACAAACAAACAAACACAAACACTGGAGTTAGTCTCAAGCTGCCTTGTTCTGGCATCCCAGAAGCTGAGTAGGGGCAAATAGTAGGTTAAGAGGTAAATGATAAAAAAACAATGCATTTGGAGAGACTCCTAAGTATAGCATCAGCATCCCAGGGGAAAAGGTAGGAAATTTTCTTACAGAGGGGAGGATTTTCCCCTACCACATATACTACCATTTACATTTTATTCTCTACCATGGCTACTGCCAGCATGCTGATTACAATAGACACTTTCCCCTTTGAAAAACAACAAGGCAAACCAAAAATTAGTAGGAGGAAAGAAACAAGACCAAGGAAGAAGTTAGTGAAATAGAAAACAAAATATAATACCAAGAGTAAACGAAAAAGTTGGTTCTTTGAAAGAATAAACAACATCAATAAACCCTTAGCAAAACTAACTAAAAGAAAGGCAGAAGACCCAAATTAATAGAATTAGGAAGGGGAAATATTAAAACAGAATCCAATGAAATTGAGAAAAATCATAAGAACTGTGGTAGACAACTTCATGTTACTTGGATGAACATCCAAACCAGGCACAGTTTGCTCTTACTTTTGGTTAGAGAAATCTCTTTTCAGATGGCAGTGACTGCTGGGGAAACTCAAAACTCATCAGAGCCAGGCATGGTGGCGCACACCTTTAATCCCAGCACTCGGGAGGCAGAGGTAGGAGGATCGCCGTGAGTTCAAGGCCACCCTGAGACTACATAGTTAATTCCAGGTCAGCCTGGGCCAGAGTGAGACCCTACCTCGAAAAACCAAAGAAAAATAAACAAAAACAAAAAAACAAAACTCATCAAAGTGCTCAGAAGAAGTGGCGTTCAAATGTTTAGCATTTAATAAAACATCTTATCACACTCTCTTTTTTTGTAATTTTGTTTTTGTTTTTCAAGGTAGGGTCTTGTTCTAGCTCAGATTGACCTAGAATTCACTGTATAGACTCAGGGTGGCCTCAAACTCATGGTGATCCTCTTACCTCTGCCTCCCAAGTGCTGGGATTAAAGACTTGTGCCACCACACCCATCTTTTTCTATCACACTCTCTAATGGCTCACAGACTATAGCAGAAGAATTTGTGGAAAGAATGTAAGAACCAAAGGATGGGGAAGAGTGATTGGAACCCTCTCCCACTATATTCATGATCTCACAGTGGCTGTCATCATCTGCACAAGACCTGCATCATATTGGGCCCAGCAACGGGTTGTCATGGATGATGGAGGAGGACAAAACAATAAGAGGAGCTGGGCGTGGTGGCACACGCCTTTAATCCCAGCACTTGGGAGGCAGAGGTAGGAGGATTGCCATGAGTTTGAGGCCACCCCTAAGACTGCAGAGTGCATTCCTGGTCAGCCTGAGCTAGAGTGAGACCCTATTTGGAAAAACCAGAAAAGCCAACAACAACAACAACAATAAAACCAACAGGAGGAGAAGAGGAGGAAGACATCAATACAGAAAAGAGAACAGCAAAAAAAAAGAGTGGAGGTTTTATAGAGGGGGATGTGGGGAGAAGGACAAAGGATAATAGGAGAGGATTATGTAAATTTTTAATATTTTTATTTTATAAAAATAAAAGATACCTTTCTGGACACGTGTAGCCCTTTAGGCACAAGGCTTTGTGCACATAAAATAAATAGCCCTTTGAACAAACACAACTTATCCTAGGACATACAGCTAATACTAACCATTTCAGCCCCATTCCCTACCCTTCCCCATAGACCTCCCATGTGACTGCCATGGTCCTGCTCCCCAAGAGAGGAAAAACTATTGTCAAGAATGGACATTTTTACTCTTTGGTTGGGAGGGAAGCAGATAAGGAGCAAAAGTGACTGTGATCCCTTAGAATTAGTTATTTCTGACAATAGACAGCCTTAGGGCTGGTATGCCCAGACCTGTTTCTTGTTCCCCGCAAGAGTAGGGCTTATGATTGGGTGGTGATTAGACTTGATGACTTTCCTCCGCCACCTTGTCTTTAATATAGTATTTGAAACTGCGGGACCTGAATTACTTTGGTTAGTCAAAAGCATAGTTCCTGTTTCCAAATACTGTGTCTTACCTTCTGGGATGTTCCCCGGACAGAGTAAACTTTGGCTTTGCAGTGGTCTCAGAGAGGCTGTCAACTTGACAGGACCTAGAATCACCTGTGAGGGATCATGTAGACTAGGTTAGCACAGGCACATCTGAGAGGGATTATCTTGATTAGGTTCATTGAGGTGGGTGCCACCTCATCTGTGGGTGGCACCATTCTGTGGGCTGGGGTCCTGAGCAGCAGCCTTCATCACTCTCTGTTTCCTCACTGTGGACTGAATGTGACCAGCTCCTGTCACCAGGCCTTTCCTGCTATGATTGATTATAACGTGGAACTATAAGATGAAATAAACCTTTCGTTTAAAAGAATTTTTTGTCAGGTATTTTCTCCCAGCAATGAGAAGTTGACCCGTACAGTTATCCTTATAGTTAAATAGCTATCTTGTCATGGCTATTCCCCTGCAAGTTGCCCCTGTTCTCCTCCTAGCCAGAGAGGGAAAATCTGAGTCAAGGTTTTTGGCCCCTAATCCTCCATGAGTGTGGAACTTAAAGCTCTCTATCAATTTCTTCTCCGCTCAATTGCTTTCTATTGGTTCCAGCTGTTATTTTGCAGTGCTGAGGGTCAAACCAGACAAGTACTGTACCCCTGAGCTACCATCTCAGCCTCATCTTGAAATAGCATTTTTCTTTTAGGTCTTTTTCTTTTTGAGGGCTGTAAACTCCTCTGAATTGTCTTACTGCCTGAGTGGGAGGGACAGTATTTGAACCAGATAAGAGAGGACCAGAGTTTATACTGGGTAGGAAAACTTTCAGAAGGCCACCCACAGTGTGACAGTAATATGGAAAGGAACCCTGTAAACTACAAAAAAAAAAAAAACCACTTAAAAAGCATATGATCGATAAAACTAATTCTGAAAGAAAATTTACTCCAAGAATAAATAGTATCCACTGGATGTGGTAGCTCATGCCTTTAATCCTAAGGTAGGAGGATAGCTGTGAGTTCAAGGCCAGCCAAGATCACAGAATAAGCTCCAAGTCAGCCTGGGTTAAAGTGAGACCCTGTCTCAAAGAAAGAAAAGAAAGAGGATATCCTGCAAAACAAATATTCTAATGCTAGAAAATAATTAAAGAGGGAAAAAAAGGCAATGGAAAAAAGTAAGCCTAAGACAATGCAGTAAAATTGGGGCTAAGGAAATAAATTTCATAAATTATAAGCTGAAAAGATCAAAATATACACAACTAAAATCAAATTGCTGACTCAGCTCGAAATAACACTTATTGAGCATCTACCATAGTGTTCTGAAGCACAGTGGTTGAAAGAAAAGACAGATTTCCTCTCTCCATGAACCTTATATTCTGGTTATTTGGGGAACATGGGGTGGCTAGTAGTGATCATTTTTATGAAGAAGAGCAAGGCAGGAGGAGGTTCAGAAAACCATAGCCCAGAGTATGGTATACAGCATACTAAACGCTCTGAATGAGAGAGGGAACAAAGGAATATCTGCCCTTAGACCACCCTGCTCCTCTTTTTCTCCCAAATGACTGGAATGGACTTTCTCCAGGCTTCCCTGTCTACCTAAAACAAGGTCCTTCAGTTTACCTCACAGGAAAAAAGGCTGGAGCTGATACCGTACCCAGCCTAGGCAATCTTTGCTCTGTGATATTGTTTATTCTTTAGATCCCTCCTTCTCCCCTAAAAGTCATTGACTTTCCCACTAAAATTACCTATAGCCACACTTCCCTCTCCCCTGTAAAGAGGGTCCTTCTTGAGCCATAACTTTCCCAGGTTCTCTTTCACAGGCTGCTGGGTTTCCTGTGTTTGTGAGAAGCCTCTGGCAAGGTGGTTTCTGATCTGATCAATGAATGACAATGGAAAAGAATAGAACTAGATGGGGGAAAGTTATACCCAATGTAAAGAAAACATTTTAGGTAGAAAAGGTCATGAACACCACAGCAAAAAGTTGAAAGGAGAAAAATTTCCCAAAGAACTAATCTATAAATAAAGAGAATCTAGCATGTTCTAGGGGGGAAAAGAAATGGGAATGAACAACATTGATATCCTGATACCTTGGAGAAGTTCTTGAAGAAGTTGTCAGTGCAAAAAAAAAAAAATACAACTTGGGCTGGAGAGATGGCTTAGTAGTTAAGGCATTTGCCAGCAAAGCCAAAGGACTCAGGTTTGCTTCCCCAGGACCCATATAAGCCAGATGCACAAGGTGGTGCATGTGTCTGAAGTTCATTTGCAGCGGCTGGAGGTCCTGGTGTGCCCATTCTCTCTCTGCCTCTTTCTCTGTCTCTCATAAATAAATAAAAATTAAAAATTGAAAAACACAACTCTTGAGGCTGGAGAGATGGCTCAGCAGTTAAGGTGCTTACCTGTAAAGCCTAACAATCCAAGTTCAAGTCCCCAGAACCCATGTAAATCCAGCTTCACAAAGTGCTCATGCATCTGAAATTCATTTGTAGCAGCTGGAGGCCCTGGTATGACCATTCTGTCTCTTTTCTATGTCTTTCTGCTTGCAAATAAATTAATTAATAAATTTTTTTGGTTTTTTTCAAGGTAGGGTGTCTTGTTCTAGCCCAGTCTGACCTGGAGTTCATTATGTATTCTCAGGGTGCCCTCCAACTCATGGAAATCCTCCTACCTCTGCCTCCTGAGTGCTGGGATTAAAGGTGTGCAGCACCATGCCCAGCTCAGATTAAATATGTATTTTTTTGTTTGCTTTGTTTTGTTTTTCTAGGTAGGGTTTCACTCTAGTCCAGGCTGACCTGGAATTCACTATGTAGTCTCAGGGTGGCCTTGAACTCAAGGCAATCCTCCTACCTCTGCCTCCTGAGTGCTGAGATTAAAGGTGTGTGCCACCATGCCTAGCTTTTAATTTTATTTTATTTCTTTGGGAGAGAGAAAGAAAGAGGCAGATAGAGAGAATGGGCATGCTAGAGTCTGTAGCCATTGTAAATGAACTCCAGACACATGGCCAATCTTGTGCATTTGGCTTATGTGGATCTTGGGGAATTGAACCTGGGTCCTTTGGCTTCGCAGGCAAACGCCTTAACAGCTAGGCCATCTCTCCAGCCAAATTATAATTTTGCAAAAGACACAATTCTTGCCTCAAAGGGAAATAAGAGATAACTTATTCTGGAGTCAAATCTAAGTGATCATGGCCAGGGAACATGGATTTAGGTTGTTCTGAATACCATGCTCTAAGGTGGCAACAGTTTCATGAAATGCTTGTAGTATAACAGAAGCAAGTTATAAATTAAGGCAGTTTTAAAATACACTGGTAGAAACATCAGGTAGGCAGGATAGAGCAAAGCAGGGAAATCTCTGTTACAGGCTACATATACTCTTTGATGAACTTCTTAAATCCTTGGGTTGGTGGAAGCTAGTGGTCTGTTAGTTTATGCCAAAAATATTTACTTAATGGTCACAAGATGATCAAGCATAGAGGCTGGAAATGACTAGCTATTAGGATGTCAAAGATAGCCCAAGATAATATGGCTCTAGACCTTCAACATTCTAGCTCTTCACAATCACAGAAGTTGTAATCAGTCATTCAGCCTTCTAGCATATTTATCACAGGTATGGCTTTTTCTGTGCACTTTAGTTCATAGTTCCCCCTACTGGTCAAGCATCACATTTTGTGCATGTAGAGGCTAAAATGACATTTTATATCCCACAGTCCTAGGAAGTCTCATTCCTGGGATCTGATGTGAGGATCCGAAGGAGCTTTCCTAGGATCTGATAAAGATGAGGCTGGAAGAGGCGGAAAGCAGCCTTTGGGAGAGAAAACTGGTGGGTAATGTCATTAAGGTAGAAATCCAGACCATATCAAAGTTTACCAGACATTAAGGCCTGGGCCTGAACTTTCTCTTTTTATATTCCGTATCTGACATAACATTCACATGTGACATATAAATATAGTAGGAGTAGTATACCTAAAGTTAATCAAGAACACAGTATGGCCCAATGAGGTAAAGGCAGCAGCAGATGAGATAATAGACATTTTAACCAACCAAAAATCATATTTTTAAAACAAGACTGACTAAATATATCCCCATGTGTCTACAGTTATTTGTACTCTATGAAATATTTTGTTTGATGTTTGGAACATTTGAATTAATTAACTTTTAATTTTTGTTTTTCTTTTGGCCAATTTCATTTTATAGGACAACCTCATGGGAAGTAGTTTACATATTAGCAGAGACAGTTTTTTGATATCTAAATTATTATAGCTCATTTGTGACTTATAATTTAATTTGTCTTACTACTTTAATATTATATCATTATATTAGATTTTAGTTTGGGAAAATGTTGCAGTTACCTTCTTGTTGCTGGGATAAACACCTAACCAGAAGCACCTTATGGGAGGAAGGAGTTTATTTCAGGCTCACAGATTACAGGGGAAGCTTCACCATGGCAGAGGAAGCTGGTTTACTCCATAGCAGAGAGACAGAACCAACACCAACCAGCACAAACAGCCAGAGCTCAAGCTAGCTCTGTACATGCCTCTACGGCTGGACTCAAGAGCTACCCTCACCAACATGCCTCCTCCAACAGAGCTGTACCTGTTGAAGACTAAGTAGGAAGCTTAATCAAAAATACCTTAGGCTATGGGGAACATACATTTACATTCAAATCAGCACATTCTGCCCCAAATCAAATCCTCTCATAATGCAAATTATACTTAGTCCAACTTTAAAAGTCTCCATAGTCTTTATCAACTTTAACACTGTTCAAAAGACCAAAATTTCATCTGGAACTCAAGGCTGTCTCTTAACTGGGAGCCCTGTAAAATCAAAACACAAATTATATACTTACAACACATAATGGCAAAGAGTAAACATTTCCATTGCAAAACTCAGAGCCTCACACTTGTGCAGCAAGTGTTTTACTCACTTATCTCCCAGCCTTATCCCTTTTAAAATGACAATAATAATTAAGAGAATGCAATTCTTAAGTAGTGTTACAAAGTCCCCTTGCTTTAAACATGCATGAATGGGAACTTTCTTCTGCTTCCACTTTCCCACCTTCCATGGCATCCTCCTTCTCTTTGGGAGTTCATTGGCCCAACTAAGGATGGCTATCCCTACAACCCAGGAGATTTGGTTATCTCTGGGTTGTTGTTTTTGGTAAGTTCTTCCCAAGGCCATAGTTCCCATGGGCATGAAACATTTGATTGATGGGGACAGCAAGGCTTATAAATCATCATTCTCTATCCAGGCACTAACATTATTAATGGTTTTACATGGGCACAGTGGGCACTTGTAATCCCAGCACCCAGTAGGTGGAAGCAGGAGGATAATGAGTTCAAGGCCCACCTGGACTGCATATTGAATCCCTAGATTTGGTTCAGGCCATGTGCTTGTATGATACAGTGTGCAGGAGATGGGTCAGGAACTTTCCAAGGGTTGCCTCTACCCTGATCCTAGCTAGAGTCCCATGGGACTGCAGGCCCTGAGGGCTGAGGATGGGGACAGCAGGGATGGTGGGGAGCCTTAGAAGGACAGAGATTTGTGTTCATTATGAATAGTTCTTTTGAGCCTATAGCCCCAGTGACAAAGCACACTTCTTCCATGGAGCAGGTACCTTTTGATTTTCCCATTAGAATCCAGGATACATTACACTAATACCTAGCATCCTAAACCTAAAGAGAACCCATCCAAAAGAAGAGTGAGGGCTGGAAAGATGGCTCAGCAGTTAAGGCCCCTGCCTGTGAAGCCTAAGAACGCCCATTCCATTCTCCAGGTCCCATGTTGAGCCAGACACAAAAGTGATGCAAGCGCGCAATGTCACACATGTGCACAATGGGGCGCATGTGTCTGGAGTTTGTTCACAGCAGCTGAGAGGCCGCTGGCCAGCCCATTCTCTCTCTTTTTCAAATAAAAAAAAAGTGTGACCTGGACTGGTTGTCAAGGCATTTTTTTCCTTGCTGCATTACAAGAGAAAAAAGGCTGCCACCCTAGGGAGAATGGAAATCTCAAGGAAATTGTAATCCAGCTGCTGCATGGCTTTCCTAGGGGGACTTTTGGGAATTAGTATGCTGCTTCTTCCCTCTCATGCTTGAAATATCCTTTGGGGTTCCTTTGCTGCTCCCTGGGAAAATGAAGTGGAAGATGAGCAGGTCACTTTCTGTCACCGCAGGGTTGTTTCCATGGCTGCTCATCCATGGTGTTAGGACTCCAGTCTCACTATCTAGTCCCTTACATCCACTTTGGCAGAATTGAATATCTGTAAACACTTTGTCCATTTTGTAAATGAGCCTTCAATGATTCTTTAATGCCTGTCTCTGTCAGCCCAGGCTGTTTACAATTCCCAAAACAAAAATGCTGCCATGGTCCCTTGTCTCAAATGCATTTTCTAGCCTTGTGTCTTCCGCTAAACTTGCAACCTGAAGTCCCCTTTCCCTCTAGGATTCATAAAGTGCTTGGAATGCTCAGGAATGCTACGTCATCCTATACAGTTGTAGACCCAGAGGAGCTTCTGTTGTGCTCATTTTACAAGGTCAATGTTTCCTCTAGATGAAGTGTAAGACTTCTGAAGCCAGGACTCCATACAGGCAAGATAAATTAGGTGTCTGTGCCCGGTGTCCCCCACAGTGCTGAACATGCAGAAGGAGCTAAATACATGCCTTGCTGACTGATATTTTTTTAAGTGAGTGAACAATAAATAACATGAATGAGGACTTGCCCAAGGGGAGATATGATTAAAAATCATGTCTAAATATGGGAAAATGACTAACAGCTGTTTTCCTAGTTTTACATATTACTATACAGTTGGAGGAATTCAGTAAACCTGTGCATGTTTAGCTCATCTAGAAAATGGAAGGGAAAAATTGTAAACGTGACATTTATGAGAACAGCTGATCAATGACTTTAGTTATTTAAAAGCAAAAAAGCTGAGAATTCCAACTCTGCTTCGTAAAAATAGCTTTTGAGTCACCGTGCGAAGTTGGAAGGGTTTACTCAAATTAATAATACAGGTAATTTTTCAACTTCCGTTGAACATTGTAGTAAATAACTGGAACCAGCAGAGTCAGCAGTTGGTTAAGCGGTTCTCCCAGATGCATCAAGGACTGTGCCATTAATTCTTTGTTGAAGAGGTTGAGGGCGGCATCAATTCAGCCCTTCTCTTGGACCAGATGTCAGGGTTTGGAGCAGGGGGGTGGTCTGGGAGATAGAGGAGGTTTGAGAGTGAGAGATACTGGGTCAGATTTTTCCTTTAGGCCAAAAAGTTTATTAATATCAACAAAGAGACACTGGTGGGGTCTGAAGGAAAGGACTTGAGCCTGCCCAGGAAAAGACTGGAGTGTATGAAAGAGAGCCAGCCGGAAGGAGTACTGAAGTGCAAGAGGAACGTACAAGGGGGTTGTTGGCAGGCCCAAAGAACTGGGACAGGGGAAAGTCTGACTCTTTGCTGCAGCTTTGAAGGGAAAGGTAGTAGACGGGTAGTATAGGGGCTGGGTGACGTCACTGGGTTTCGGCAGTGATACCTGAGGGGGATCTCCTGGAGGAAAGTTTTTTCTGGGGAAATAAATTTTTAATGTAGCAATTGGAATTTGAAATGAGGTAAAAAACTGACACAGAGAGAGAGAGATTGCAAAGTTAGAAGAAAGACTAAATATAAGGAACTTATGACCACTGCCATTGTTCTGTGTGAAGTTATCTAAGTCTCTAACAAGTTTTAATCAAAGGTACCATTTTTAGCCCACTGAGGTTATCCAGTTTGCATTGTGACTAGATACTGTAATAAAATTAAATCAATTTTTAAATGGCAAAACCCTGTTGCTGAAGACACTACATACTGTAGTTGCAGGATACAGAAATCAAGCTTGAACTGAGCTGGAAGCAGCCTCCCTGCTAGCGAGCTGCCATAATGCTAGAAAGTGCTATGTATGCTACTGGCACAGAAAAGTCATCAATGGTCTTATCCAGGAGTGGATCCTACAAACTACACAATCAACCAAGCAGATGTGCCCACAGGTCCAACAGAGACATGTAAGTTATGGAGGTAACCAACTTCTTCTGATTGGATTTGAGGCCCGCTCAGTGTGAGGGACTTCATGGCTGGTACTAAAAACCAAATCAAAAGCCTCCTATAGCTGGGCGTGGTGGCGCACGCCTTTAATCCCAGCACTCGGGAGGCAGAGGTAAGAGAATCGCCGAGAGTTCGAGGCCACCCTGAGACTGCATAGTTAATTCCAGGTCAGCCTGGACCAGAGTGAGACCCTACCTCGCAAAAAAACAAAAAAAAAAAAAAAAAGCCTCCTATGTCTTGGAAGAACATATACCCTAAAGGAATTTTCTTTGTGTAAATGGTTATGTTGGAAATACCAAATTTCCTTCTAATGTATCTGTTTATGCTCATGGATTAATGAATGCTTCCCTCATTTGCGATTTGAGAAGTTTCTTTTTACAAATAGTGGTGAATATGGGGGAGACTCAAGACTCATCAAGGTGACAAGAAGAAAAGAAAGTCCACTGCTTAGAACTGGACGAGTCGTCTCTGTTCCACCCACCAGAGTTCAGGGAACACTGCGGAGGAGGTGGTGGTAGCTGTATTAGTGCTGCTCTCACTGCTAGCCAGAGAAGCTTCTGGATGGAGATGGCGGTAGACACTGAGGAAACTCAAAACTCAAATGAAGCTGAAAATAAAAGGCTGTAAAGAGTACTACCCAGAATGACACATCTCTGTCATGTCCTGTAAGGCTCAGGGAACAATGCATAAGAAGAGGCAGAAAGAATGGAAGAGCCACAGGATGGGAAGGAATATTTTGGGACACTGACATATGGACATGAACTGACTGGTGCATTAGTGACCCCACAGTGCATACTGATAACTCCACAAGACCTTCATAATTCTGAGCCTATAAACATTTTGACATAGAGGACAGAGGAGAACAAAAAATATGAAACATAAAAACATAAGAAAGGGGCTGGAGCGATGGCTTAGCACAAGGTGACACATGTGTCTGGAGTTCATTTGCAGTAGCTAGAGACCCTGGCATGCCTGTTCTCTCTTTCTCTCTTTCCCTGCTTCTTTATCTTTCTCTCTCACTCAAATACATAAATTTAATTTTTAAAAATATGAAGGACTGCCGGGCGTGGTGGCGCAAGCCTTTAATCCCAGCATTCAGGAGGCAAAGGTAGGAGGATTGCCATGAGTTCGAGGCCCCCCTGAGATAAATAGCAAATTCCAAGTCAGCCTGGGCTAGAGTGAGACCCTACCTTGAAAAACTGAAAAAGGAAAAAACCAAATATATATATATATATGAAGGACTACTTGGAAATAGGTGGGTACTCAATGGAAGAAAAAGAGAGTGATAGGATGGGAGTATGATCAAATTATAGCATTGCAAGTATTAAACATATCAATTTTTAAAAATCAAATTATTTTTACATCTGATCTCTCCCCCAGCACTTTAAGGTTATGCAAGAGGCAGCTTTGGGGGAAATCTTTAGATGGGTGAGATTGAATGGCTCCTATTATAAGATCTGGCAAATCAATCAGTTTCAGTAGAAAGGGCTGAAAGGGACATGTGTCCTCATAGCCCTCGGCTCCTTTCCTGAAAGTGTGGCAAAGATTGCTAAGGGCCTCAGTGAGGCACGAGCAGATCTCCTTCCCAATGAGAGCTTGTCCTGCAGCTAAACAGGGTCTAATCCCTCCTTACTTCTCGGGCATCTGATACATTATTCATCTCTCTGCTCTACAACGACCTTTCTTGCCGGCAGTAAAATTCACATATACATCTCGCATATCCAGCCTTCTTCACTCATCATATATGACCCAAAGATGATCCACATCATCTTTCTTTTCCCATTTTCTGCCAAATTTCTTAGGAGAATGGCCCGTACATGCTCTCTCTCCACTTTTTCCCATGACCTGCACTCACTGATAAGACTTTTGCTAAGGCCATCAGTAATTTTCTTTTGACCAATCCAAAGGATCTTCTTGTAGGCATTATCTCTCATTATATATCATTATCTCTCTTGCGTGTGCTTTCACCTGTCTGTAGGACATCAGTAGCCAACAGTTTGTTGCACACAGATTCCCATGTTTATCTCCTCAGTCCTCATCTGGACTCTAACTTCAGACTCATATTCAACTGCCTATTCAATATGTCAGCCAATAGCATATCATTGCCAGTTTATCTAATATTTAACCCAGGATGAGTTCTTCCATAATGCATGTGCAGAGCGTATGTGTTCAAGTGTGTGTGTACAGATGTACATCACACACATGTATGTGGAGGCTAGAGGAGAACTTGGGTGCTTTTCCTCTCTCTCCCTTCAGTATTGCTTAACTGTGTATTCCCTTAACCCGGAGCTGCTGCTTTTGATAAGTTGGTGAGTCCCAGTGATTCTCTAGTATCGATCATTCCACTCATCACTTCCCATTATCCCATTCCCCCTACACCAACACCCCACATAGACTGGAGTTATAGACATGCATAGCCACAGCCAGCTTTTACTTAGTTCTGCCTCCCATTGTTGCAGGAGCATTGAAATCACAAATGCATGAGCCACTTTGCATCCAACTTTGTGTGGATGCAGAGGAATTGATATACTCCCCACTGCTATGTATGCCCTGGGCCTCTACAGGCCTCTTGGGGTTCTGCATTTCCAAAATCATCCCTCTTACAGCATCAGGCCAACTCTGTACCTGCAAATGAAGCCAAAAGATACCAGGTGTCACCGTCCCCAAATGGCGGCTGTGGTCAGAGAGCTGCGTGTACCTCCATCCCACAGCTCTATTGCTGCCGAGTGGCAGCTAAATTATTTTGTCATTGGTATGATTTTTTTGTTGCTGTTGCTTTGTTTTGTTTGTGACAGGGTCTCACTCTAGTCCAGGCTGACCTGGAATTCACTCTATAACCCTGGGCTGGCTTCAGACTCACAGCGATTCTTCTACCTCAGCCTCCCACCACACCCAGCTGTCAAGATTGCTTTACATCTTGTGGACAATTCCTCTGTTGTGCTTCTTGGCAGAGATTCCACGCTTATCTGTGTCACCACTGGTAGAATGTGTGCCAAACAGAAATCAGTTGGTCACAGAGGGAATTGAGCATATTTACTTTCTACAAGGCGTTGGCCTTTATTTATTTAGGATTGCTCGAAGGGAACCAGATACAATCAATATAGTTGGCCCTATTTGGCTCTAGCCCCTCTACTTTCCTTTTATGGATCAATGCCTCCAGGTAGAAAAAATATGTTCTAATGAGTATCATGGCTGGCTGGAAAACTGCTTTATCTTTGGGTACCTTTCATGTGTGATTGGGGGTGGGTGGCCTAGGGTAACATTTAATGGGTGTGTAAAGAAGGGTGGCTAGAAACATGGAGGGTCCAGTTCCACCTCTTCCTATGGCAGACTCTTTCCCAAGCAGAGCCATTACTGTGGCTTTGAAATGAATGCCTGTGCACAGATTGCTTCAGACGTTCAAGACTTGTAAATGATGCCCCTTGTTCCTTGACTATGTAAGATAAATGCAGTCGGCTACAGGACTCATCTCTGGGTAGAAATTCCCAAGAATTCATGTGCATGGTTCTTGAGAGTGAAAACTAGAACTCTTGTTTTTGCAATACAGTGACTTCCTACAAGTTACTTCTGTCAACTGTCAACAAGAAGCACAATGCTGCCGGAGCTTCATGCATAGTTCTGATTTTCACATTCTACCAAGTTCTCTCTTGGCATGGCCAATTGGTGCACTCCCACGTCTGATTGCTGAAGCAGCTTTAGAGATTTATTTCTAGAATTCAATTTATTGGTGGCAGCGAGTCTATTTACAAATCCATTCATTCCAAAATGCTAATGAAGCCATACCAAAGCCTCTGTTCTCAGGGAGCTTATATTCTAGTGTGCAGACAGGACAATAAACAAAGACATAAGGGAATGCTAGGGATGGATGATGAAAATGAAACAAAAGCAAGGTTCTGTTTAGAGTGTACTGAGTGGAGCAAGGGGTGGTCAGGAGATCTGTGAACAGGAAATAGTTGGGCTGAATGATGGGAAGGAATTAGCCACAATCTGAGAGGAGACAAATGTAAGAAGAGAGAATTATAATGTAAAAGTCCTCAGGCAGGAACAAGCCAGCTGGGCTCATGAACAGAAAGAAACCCAGGGCTGCTGAAGTGGTGTAAGCAAGAAGACAGGGTAAGATGTGAGTCTGGAGGGTAGACCAGATATAAGTCAGATGGGAACCCTGCAGGACTTGGCTAGAGTTGCAAGAGCAGTGGGAAGACTGGAGGATTGCAAGAGTGTGAGGAGGGTGGAGGGGGCAGACTAGAAAAAACTTAGGGGACTCATTTCAAGGTCAGAAGGAAAGAGATAATTCCAGTTTAAGCTCTGGCCTAAAATTAAAATTACTGGCTATATTTGCATAGTTAGCTTTTGGCATTTTAAACTTCCACCACTTGAGGCCAAGGAGATATAGTCCAGTGGTTAAAGGCACTTGCTTGCAAAGCCTGCCAATTCAAATTTAATCCTCCTCAGTGCTCACATGGCAGTCTGGGAGGCAGACCCAAGAGGATCCCAAGCTCATGAGGCCGCCAGCTAGTCTGGTCTTCCCAACAGTTAAATAAGAGAGACCCTGTCTCAAAGAAGGTGGAAGGAGAGGTTGGACACATTGAAGTTGTTTTCTGACCTCCACAAGCACACTGTGGCATGTACACACCCACAGACACATACATGTACATAAAGAGGACACATACACAGAATTGAATAAATTAAAAAAAATTTTAAAACCTACCATCACCAGATTGCTGTGCGCCTAAAGCCACCTATCCTCTTTGAAAAGCTCCTTTCTTCCCTGCTTTCCTGTCTGGGCACAAGCAAGCTCCTAAGGGCTTCCAAGGGACCTCTTCTCTGGGTGTCAGCCAAGGCCTTTCTGCAACATTTGTCATGGTTCTTAAAAGCAGAGAATTGCCCATTTTCTACATCATCTACTTTTGGAATTCAGTCCAAACATCATTTGCTCAAAGTGAACTAAATTATATTTTTTTGCTGATTATAGATAAGAAACCAGAGCATTTCTAAAATGTATCACTCTTTTCCTGGGAGGAGTGAAAACTCTGATACTTAAAAAAAAAAAAAGAAAAAAGAAAAAAGTAGCAGCATCCAAACCTCATGACGCTTTTTCTGTGCAGAGGATGTTCACACCTTTCTGTCCTTGACAAGTGAAGGTGCGGTCTGGGTCATGGAAGGTGTGTGGCAGTGAAAAGCCGCTTCATGATGACTTCTGGTTGGCTTTATTCTTTGCCTACTTGTGATGACAATTCTAAGCAATGTCTTCTGATAGGCTAATTCTGAAATCGAACATGTTTTTCTTAAGTAGCATCTTGATGACTAGAACAAAGGTGATAATAATGGGGACAGGAAGAAGAAACTGATCTATAAACAACTCTTATGTATGCAATGGATGAAGGAAATAGGGCACAGGGTGAGTGTTAAATGAAGCCTGGGGCTGGGTAAAAGGAGCGATGATTTTAATGTCTATTCTGCACATTAAAACAAGTTAATCACCAAAGTTCTTTCTAAAAATGTTATTTATTTATTTATAAAGAGAGAGAGAGATTGGCATATCAGGGCCTCCTGGCCTTGCAAATGAATTCCAAATGCATGTGCCACTTTGTGCATCTGGCTTTAAGTGGATAGTGGACAATTGAACCCAGGCCAGCAGGTTTGCAGTCAAGTGCCTTTAACCATTGAACTATCTCGTCAGTCCCCAAAGTTCTTTCTTGATAACTGTTATAGTTAACTTTGTTTTACTGGGACAAACCTCCTGACCAAAAGCAGCTGATGGGAGGAGAGTTGTTTATTTTAGCTTGCCATCTCAAGGGGAAGCTCATGATAGCTGGGAAAAACATGGCATGAGCAAAGGCTGGACATCACCTCCGTGCCACAACAGGTGAAAAGTAGCAGCAAGAGAACGAATGAGCCAAGTTCTGGAGAGGGAAAACTGCCTAGAAAGTCCTTAAGCCCGCCCCCAGCAACACACCTCCTCCAGCAAGGTTCCACCTCCCAATTAGCATCAGCTGGGGATCAAACATTCAAAACACATGACTTTTTTTGGATAGGGGGATACCTAATTCAAACCACCTCAATAACCCCTCAAAAGTAAGATATAGGTCTGCCTAATTTTTTTAAAGGCTCCTGCAAAATGGCTTTGGAGGCTGACCTCCTCTGGATTAAGAGATGGGCACAAGGAGAAAGGAGAAAAGAGCCAAGTCACGGACGAGCAAAACACATTTCTTTCTTTACTTCCCAGGAGTCTTTGGGTGATGGGCTTGATAAAGATTCCCTCTGGTGATGAGTTTCTCCCAGCAAAGGAAAACAAGAGGCACTTTTGCTAAGGCTTGAGAGCTTCCAGTATTCCAGTACCTCTCTTCCCACAGAGACTTGGTCACTCAGCTGCTTACTGGTGTCTTTTCCACCAGGTAGCCCTACCTCTCAATGCCATCATATTTAGATTTTTTGTTTTTGCTAAATGTATTCATTAGGCTAATGGTCTTGTGTCATAGACTCATGTTTACATGGAGGAATCATACATATGTATCTAAAGATATGGCCCTAAGGTAGTTTCCTCCTTTCTCGCCTTCCACTATTTTAAAAAATTGTGTGTGTGTGTGTAAGGGGCATGCACATTCCACCTCAGGGTGTTCAGGGACTTCTTCCACTTACCTTTTTATGAGATGGGGTCTTTCTTGTTTGGGGGGAGGTCAGTCTAGCTGGCTCATGAACTTCTGGATTCTCCTGGCTTCACCTCCCACTGCTTCAGGTGCCTTGGGATTACAGAAGTGTGTACCACTTGATGTCTGGCTTTACATGGGTGCTGGGGTTTTGAACTCTGGTTGGCTGTCCTGCAGAGCAAACACCTTTAACTGCTGAGCCATCTGCCTGGCCCCCTCCTTCCACTATTATCACTCTTCTTATTTCCTCTCATCTTGCCTACAGCAAGTTCATCTTTCTGCCGCTGTTTCAAGTTTGTTCTTTTGCCACTGTTAGAAGCCTGAGTGTTGTGTTTCCAGTCCAGGCCCTCCCAGAACCATTTTATGCACTCAAGCTCCTCTTTTGCTCTGAAAACTTTTTGACTCCCCGCTGTTTACAAAACAAAGTCCAGACTCCTTAAAGTGTGTCTTGAGGAAAATCTCCAATTTGTAGTCTGGAACTAACTAGCTCTCTGTTGCTGAGTTGGTCACGGGGTCTCTCTGGTCGGGTCTAGAGGCTGAGTCAAGGTGCTTTCTAAAGACAGTGTATCTCTGGGCGTATGGACATGGTGATGCTGCAGACATCAAAAGGACTTGCTTCATTGCCCCCGTGTGCTAGCTTTAAGTTTATTGAAACACCAGGTTAAATGAGTACATTCTACTTTTCCCATGTATTCATCTATGTTCTAGCTGAATTCCAGAGAGACACAGGAAGTGAACTCACACATTGCACTGGCTCTTTCTCTGACACTGTTGATGGTCCTCTTGGTAAAATAAGAACAGTGCTTAGTTCATTGGCTTGCGTGTGAAAGTGATACTGTCAGAACTGGTCCCAACATCGCTGTCTTAGCCCTCTCCTCACCTTTGTAGGGGAATTTCTGTGTCTAACTGCTCAGTTGTGCCAAGAAGGGCTCCCCACATTTTTGACACTCTTTATTTCTCTGCTTGAAGCCAAGTTGAAGTAACATTTCAACCCAGCTGGATTCTCCAAGGATTTGTCTATCTACCATCTAGCTGCGTCTGCTGCCTAGGGTCCACTAGGCTACTGATTTTGTCCTTGTCCTTTAAGTTTTTTTTTTTTTTGGAGAGAGACAGAGACAGAGACAGATAGGGAATGGGCATACCAGCAGCCTCTCAGCCACTGTGAACGAACTCCAGATGCATGCATCCCCTTGTGCATCTGGCTTACGTGGGTCCTGGCGAATCAAACTGGGATCCTTTGGCTTTGCAGGCAAGTGCCATAACAGCTAAGCCATCTCTCCAGCCCCTCCAGTGGTAAACTTTCAAACAACAAAACATTTATTCCTCTAAATCTGCGTAGATTCTAGTGTAGTCGTATCAGTAGAGGAATCAGTTTGTTCCTCAAGCCACGGTGTCTCTCCTACAAGATGATGGGGAAAGAGGATAACAGTGTTGCAGGGGCTTTGGCTCTCTGGGGGAGTGTTCCAGTTCTTCTCAGCACAATAAAGAATCACAGAGCAGAAGATGTAGTAAAGGCAGCAGATTTCATTCAGGCAAAGGAGAAAGCAAGCAAAAGCTCCCTTCAGGATAGGGAGAGGCCCCTGAGCAGAGTGACCCACAATCTCTATCTGAGCACCAGTTTTATCCAGGATCACAACCCATTCCCCAGGGTACATCATGTCTAATAGGTTTTGTCTGTCCATACAGCTAGTTAATAGTGGATTGGACCTTCCCATTTCTGTCCAGGAGTGTGGATTCCCCCCCCAACCTCAGGCCATAAGCACAGAAACACTCACTCAACTAGAGGCCTTGGCTACAGGCTATGAGGGTGGGGAAGGTCTTACAGAAATATTCATACTAGTAGCACCTATCATCCCTCCCCCCACTCCCCGGTCAAGGGGGTCCCCACACTCATGTTCCAGGCCTGGGTCTATTTGTTCTTTTGTTTTCCTTAGTGGAGGTGACAGCAGGTGGACATCACTCCTTCAGTAGAAGCCCCTCAGAACACTCCCCAGGGGCCAGATAGCAGCAGTACAGCAGCTGGCAGATGGAAGTAAACCTACTGGCTCTGTGGTTGGTTAAGCAGGCATTAACCTGGCCCTCGGTGTCTGGGGAAAGGAAGCAGAGGCGGAAAGTACCACCTTCAGACTGTTTTCTCTGAGCGTCTGGGAGACTTGCTTTCTTACTTTGGCTATTCAATGTCCTTTCACCTGTCGAGAGAAAGCAGAATAGCACGACTGAGGAAGTTACCTTTATAGAACGGGCTTAATCTTCCCTCGCATTATGCGTTCGAATGGAATTAAAGGTTCCCTGGTTCTCAGCCTAACTATCTGCAACCCCGCAAAGGCTTTCTGATCCCAGCTGACCCCTTTCATCTCCAAACTGTGGCTGCGTCTTGCTGATTGAGGCACTTTGCTGATTCCGAGTTGCTCCTCTAACTTTTTCAAAAGCAATGCATGTCCCTTCTGGTGTGGGAAGCCGTGAATGGCTAGATGTAGCTTCTCATGGGCGCTGTCTTTCCTGGAGGCCCCTCCGAGAGGAAACACGAAACGCATCTCTTCCAGTTTTGCTGTCCCACCCCTTTCTGTGCCACGAACACAGAATGGTCTGTTGTGTAAATAGCCACAGCCCGACTGGCCTGCCATCCTTCACTGGTTTATTTGGGAGTGGGAGACATGCCGTAGACATTTAATTTCATCTCTGCTCTCCAGTCAGATGTGGCAGATGGCTGGCCCTGGGAGCCAGCAGATTGAAATTGGATCTCTTGTCACCCACCCCATGTTAGAGGTTCATCTTGTTCAGGGTACAGTGCAAGGAGCACTCTTAATCAAAATGAAAGCTGTAGGTGATGAAGGCTCCCGACTTCCTGCTCGTTCCACATCCCTCAGCCCCAGTCCCAGTCCCAGCTCTTCTTCCTCTGCTGTGAGACCACCTGAGATCCCATCCCCTACCAGATCCTGCCTGCCTGGTGAAGTTGGCATAGTATTCCAGTTTAATTAATCCTTTATCACCACCGTGGCAAAAGAATCTCTAGTTACTCATCCACCTGCTGGAAACTGCGTACCTAAAGCTCTCAAGATACTTTAGTGAAGGATTGAAAGGAGATTAAACTAAGGAAGGAACTCTAAGAAATAATAGCAGGCACTGCCTGAGTAATTTAATTGTGCCTAATGCTGTTCAGGACTTTACCTCCTCAAATCCCCATTGCAACTTTGTAGAGAGAGTATCTCTTTCTTAAAGATGAAGAAATCAAGGCTCACTGGGGTTCAAGCAGTTTTGTCAAGGTCATAAAACTATAATACAGTGGCACTAGCATTCAAACTCAAGCCGGTCTGCTTCCAGAGCCCACACACCCAACCATCTCTCACTGTCCTCTGAGAAGTGGATAGAATCTGAGCTCGTTTTCTAAAAATTTCTTTACTTATTTTATTTTATTTTGGTTTTTCAAGGTAGGGGTCACTCTAGCCCAGGCTGACCTGGGATTCACTCTGTATTCTCAGGGTGGCCTCGAACTCACAGCAATCCTCCTACCTCTGCCTCCAGAGTGCTGGGATTAAAGGCGCGTGCCACCACGCCTGACTTTGTTTTTTCTTTTTTTGAGACAGGGTGTCTTGTAGTTAAGGCTGGCCTCAAACTCAATGTATAGTCAAGGATGGCTTTGGACTTCTGAGCCTCAGGCTTTCACTTCTTCACTTCTGGAATGACAGTTGGTTTATGAAGTACTGGGGGTTGAATCCAAGGCTTTCTATGTACATACTAGGCAAGCTCTCTACTAACCTTTTGCTCAAAATATCTAACAGCATTTTCTTTTGTTTATTATTATTATTCTTATTTTGGTTTTTCAAGGTAGAGTCTTGTTCTGGCCCAGGCTGACCTGGAATTCACCGTGTAGTCTCAGACTAATCCTGAACTCACAATAATCCTCATAATTCTGCCTCCCAAGATTAAAGGCATGTGCCACCATGCTTGGCCTTTTAAAATTTTCAAAAAAATATTTTTATTTATTTTCGAGCAGAGAGAGAGAGAGAGAGAGAGAGAGAGAGAGACTGGACATGCCAGAGTCTCCAGTCACTGCAAATAAACTCTAGATGCATGTCCCACTTCGTGTATCTGGCTTTTACATGGGTACTGGGGAGTTGAACCTGGGTTGTTAGGCTTTGCATGCAAGTGCCATAACCTCTGAGCCATCTCTCCATCTCCCTAACAATATTTTCTTATTCTGCATCTTATCTCCTGTTTGTCTGCAAGCACATTGTTTACCCACTCTGAACTTTGAGGTCCCAGCGTAGGGTGATTAAGATGAAATAGGCTCATGCACATTGACTTAGGTGATGTCAGAGAGCTTTGCTTGCATTTAAGGGGGTCTACACATACTCACTTGACTCTTATTCATGCAGAGACAGTTGGATGCACACCTTCAAAGGGTTGAAGGCCACATGATCAAACTTAAAGCGAAGCCTTGCTAGTGAATGTCATAGTCAGTGAAATGAGCTGCTAACACTCTGAGATTTATGACAAGGTATGCAAGGTCAGTCCCCCAGGTTGGCCCACAGACAGAAGCAGCAGAGAAGCCAGCTGTGGCATAGAACTACAGCAGTGGTAAGTAAGCTTTATGGAAACTTCTTGGGATGAGTTGCTGCCCCTGCTTGTGAGGACTCCACAGGAGATTAAGAACCTTGTTGCATTTCTACTCATTATATACCTGGGAGCAAATGGAAGCCTTTGTGGTTACAGCCTATTGAAGCCTTCCCTGTAGTTTGATTTTTCTCCTGTTTATCCAGGGGTTGGTTTCCAGAGAGGCTTGAGAAAGCCTGCAGTGTAATTGGATGATTGGTATACTTTAATGAAGGCAGCAAGAAGCTACTTGAAGAAGGGTTCAGGTTGACTGCAGCTGGCTAGGCAGTGGTCTGCTAGATGAAGCTAGGAGGGGCTCATTTTATTTCTTTGCATTGTGTGTTTGTGTGCATGTGTTCGAGTGCAAGTATGGTCATGTGTGGAGGTCAGAGGACAACGTTCAGGACTCAGTCCTCACTGTCTACTTCATTTGAGGCAGGGTTTTTCCTCTATGGATCTTGCTCTGTTATTCTTTGTTGTACTCTCTTCAAGTTTCTGGAAATTTCTCCTATCTCTGCTTCCCATCTTGCTCTCAGCATTATAGGATTATAGAAGCCATCTGGATTTTATGTGGGGCCTGGGGGGAACAGAACTCAGGTGTTGAACAGCACACTTGAACAGCAAGTGCTTTGTTTTTGGAACCATTTCCTAACCCAGAAGAGGCTCATTGAAGTAAACTAAAGAGTGCAATCGCCATATACAGAATGGTCTACATTGTTAGAATGAGGGTGTTGCATTTGTGGATAAATCTCAGTGAGGTGCCCCAATGACCACCTCTTCATCTCACTCCCGTGGGCTGTATCTTACTGAATGATGGTGACCAGTTCCCTGGAGGTTCAGGAATCCTCCTTGCATGGAATTAAAAGATCTCTTGATAAATTTTAAATCTATCTGGCTTCCTTCCTCTCTGATCATGCAGTTTGTGCCAACTTGAATGCATAAGTAATTTCACTACTACATTAGTCAGAGAACAATTCAAGAAATAAGAAGGAAAATATCCTAGAAACCTCACAAATTTCTAGCTCATATGTAAATTACTTTTAGATTACTTGGCATTTTGGAAAATGGACTACAATTGTATTGCAAACCAAGTGTGCAAAGATAAAGTTTTCCTTAATTTTTAAAAACAAAAGCTCAGAAAACTCCGAGTAATACGTTAGCATGGGCAGAATGTAAACATGTGCTGTTATCACTGAGGTGGTTATACATCCAGATGGCAGCTCATAGAAAGCTTTCTAAGAATTGCTATTTATGGGGATTTGCCACAAAATGCTTTTTGTTGTGTCACTGATTCCCATGTATAGGTGCTCTTTATGCACTGGTAACGGTTGGGATTATTTCTTCCTCCAGGTGCTTACCTGTCCCAGGTGTTTCCTAGCTCACGATATTGTAAAGAAATGACAATAATCACTACATTGCTATCTGTGCTGAGACTCTTGGGAAACAGATTGTTTAATGAGATAAATACAGCATTCATATTCTGTGTGTGTGTGTGTGTGTGTGTGTGTGTGTGCATGGAGCCAGTCAGTCATGACATATTTTTTAAAAGTATGTTACGGGCTGGCGAGATGGCTTAGAAGTCAAGGTGCTTGCCTGCCAAGCCTAAGAATACCTGTTTGATCGCCAGGTCCCACATTTAGCCAGGCACATAAGTGATGCAAGTGTGCAATGCAGCGCTTGCCCACAAGGGGGCGCGCACATCTGGAGTTTGATTACAGCTGCTGAGAGGCTGCTGGCATGCCCATTCTCTCTCTCTGCCTCTTCCTCTCTGTTTCTGTCTCTCTCTCTCTCTCTCTCTCTCTCTCAAATAAAAAAAAAGTATGTTATAAGTAGCATCTTTAATCTCTTCATTGATTTTTTTAAATTTAATTTTATTTATATGGGAGAGAGATAGAAAAAGGAAAAGAGAGACAGAGAGAATGGGTGTGCTAGGGCCTTCAACCCCTATAAATGAATACCAGACACATGTGCCACCTTGTGCATCTGGCTTACGTGGGTCCTGGGGAATCAAACTTGGGTCTTTTGGCTTTGCAGGCAAGCATCTTAACTGCTAATCGATCTCTCCAGCCCTCTCCATTGATTTCTTGACTTTTCCTATGGTCTCCCCTCACTTATCCAGCTCTGAGAAAACACATCTTGTAACTGGTAGCACTGATCATCTGAACCATCTGAAAAGCTCTGAAGTCAGCTTTCATCTACCTTCCAGTTTCCTTAGATATGCCTATCATGTCTCCTCAGCTCCTGTAGAGCAGTAACCTCGTGGGAGATGGCTTTGTGTCTTCATAACCCTTAGGACAAAGAGCCATCAACATGCTATGTACTTAGCGTTTTGGCAACTTCAATAGTTAGTCATTTTATTTAACTGGAAATGAGAGTTCTGTTTAGCTAGGATTAGATCTGGCTTCTTAACATGAATTTTGCTAATCTTCAGGCTACTATTTGTCATGTATAGCCACCAACTTTCCTCAGAGTCCACACATGGCCTTTAAATGGGATTACAGGTCTGGAGAGATGGCTTAAGCAGTTAAGGCACTTGCCTGCAAAGCCAGAGAACACATGTTCAATTTCCCAGTACTCACATAAACCAGATGCACATGTGGCTCGTGCATCTGGAGTTTGCAGTGGCTATAGGCCCTAGTGCACCCATTCTCTTTCTCTCTCTCTCAAATAAATAAATAAATAAATAAAATATGTTAAATGAGATTATGTGGCTGGTATTGTCTCCTTTTTGGCAAACTCGATTCAGTTATGAAGGTTAAAGAGGAAGGAGTTTGTTGAAATCCAACCTTCATTATGTGACTTGAGAAATCACTTCCCTTCTACAGAGCTAATTCATCAGTAAAGAGACAGGCATGTGGTGGTATATTTTTTTTTATATTTTTTAAACAATTTTTAAATTTTTTATTACTTTTTTAGACAGATGGAAAGTTGGCACACCAGAGCCTCAGCCACTGAAATTGAACTCCAGATGCTTGTGCCTCCTAGTAAGCATGTGTAAACTTGTGCTTGTCTCACCTTTGTGCATCTGGCTAAGGTGGGATCTGGAGAGTAGAACATGGGTCCTTGGGCTTCAGAGGCAAGTGCCTTAACCACTAAGCCATCCTCCAGTTCAGTGGTATCTTTTAAATGCTGACTTTCCTTTTTTATTCCTCTTATCATTTGAGCTAAATATTAGAGTGATTTTCAGAACTACTAACAATACTGGAAGCAGTTTCTTCTAAGACAGTTCAATATATTCAAGAAGTTTGCAAAAAAAAAAAAACCTCTAGGGCATATAATACTCTCATCTACAAAATCATATCAGGCTATAGTTATTGTGTAAGGAATCTCTGTACTTTTGTGCATTAGTCAGCTTTCATTCACTGTAACAAAATACCCCAAATAACATAAAAAAGAAAGGTTTATTTTGGATTGGGTGTTAGAAGTTTCATCCCATGGTCATTGCACCCATTACTTGGGGCTTGTTGTGAGGCAGAGCATCATGGTGGGAACACATGGAAGAACCAAACTGCTCGTCTTATATTAGCCAGAAAGCACGAGAAAAAAAGAGGGAAAGGGTTTGAGGCACCTTTCCTCCAACTATCTTCTCTCAACATTTATCAACCTGTAACTTGTATTTCCTGTGAAAATCTTGAGAGTCCAAATTAGGTTTTAGCCATTTGGAATCCAAAAATGATAAGGTCCAAGTCAACTCCTTGGTGTATTATTTATCTGAGAGGTGATATGATAGTAAGTAATCAGTCCTGTGGTAGAGCAGTACTTCATGACATTTCACTGCATATTAAAATTGCCTGGGGAGGGTTATGAAAATGCACAGCCACAATGCTGGCTGAGGCAGAATGTTTGGGAGCAGGACTCAGATAGCAGTATTTTTAAAGCTCCTCGGGTAATTTTCAAGCCAACTTCATCACAAGTGAATTGAGCCAGTGCTGCTTCATCCTCAGGGCTAGCTTATGACCTGGGGACCTTCTACAGTTTAAGAATCATCAACTCTGGCATGAACCTGAGATACTATAGCTGCTGGTCTTCAGACCATTCATACTAGTTGAATAGTAAAACTCCAAAGCAGTGATCGGAGGCTGAGGTGCAGCTCAGTGGTAGAGTGCCTGCCTGCATGCAGTGTGTGAGGGTCTGAGTTGTATCCCCAGCAACACACACACACACACACACACACACACACACACACACACACACACGGATCTCAAGCAACCCACAGATCTTTTGGGAGGGTGTTGGAGGAAGCAACTTTCTTTTGACATGTTGAAGACTGAATACAGGTCCTCACATATTAGGCAAGCTCTCTAATACTAAGCTACCACCTTGGCTCTCTACTGCATTAAAAAAAATTATTATGATGATTGTTATTTATTTATTGAGAGAGAAGCACTGCAAACAAACTCCAGATGTATGTGCCACATTGTGAAGCTGGCTCATGTGGGTATTGGGGAATTGAACCTAGGTCCTTTGGCTTTACAGGTAAGTGCCTCTACCACTAAGCCATCTCTATAGCCCCTGTATTTTTTTTTTTTTTTTTTTTTTTTTTTTTTTTTTGAGACAGGGTCTCATGTATCCCCGATTGACTTTGAATTCATTATGTAGCCAGGACTAGTTTTTAACTCTTTTTTAATTATTATTTTTTATTTGATAAAGATAGAGGAAGTATGTCCATGATAGGACTTCCTACCACTGCAAATGAACTCCCCATATGTGTGCCACTTTGTGCATCTGGTCTTATGTGGCTACTGGAGAATCAAACCTGGGCCATCAGACTTTATAAGCAAGCACCTTTAACCACTGAGCCATCTCTCTAGCCCCCATCTTGAACTCTTGATTCTCCTGCCTCAGCCTCCCAAATGCTGGGACTATTGGCATGTGCCACTAGGCTTCCATCTTCCTATTGCATTTTAAAGCACAAGTTGAATCACCAATTCAAAATCAAGAGGTTTTTCATGAGAATTCATATGTTGGTTGCCCCCCCCCAAAAAAAACAAGAAAATGATCCTGCAATCAGCTCTACATTTTCACACAGACTGGGGCTGGAGTGACTGCCCCAATGGTGGGGGCGAGAGGCAGGTGACTCATCAAGTAGACTCTGAAGTACCTTTGTCCTTACATGTTTTTCAGTAAGATAAAATCACTGTTTATTTTCTACATACATGCAACACACATGTGCATCTTAAGCCAAAAAAAGAGCAAAAAACAAGCAATAAAGTTGGAAGAGATAAAAAAGAGAAAGACAATTACTTAAAATTTGGACATTATATATACTGATAAAGAACCTAGTGGTTGCATCAGAATCACAAGCCTCCTAGAGTTATTTTTCTTCCTTCCTTCCTTCCTTTCTTTCTTTCTTTTTTTTGAGGTAGGGTCTCGATCTAGCCCAGGCTGACCTGGAATTCACTATGTAGTCTCAGGGTGGCCTCGAACTCACTGAGATCCTCCTACCTCAGCCTCTCAAGTGCTGGGATTAAAGGCATGTACCACCATGCCTGGCTCCTAGAGTTATTTTTAACAGAAAAATAAGTGAGGGGTTAGTTCAAGTATACATGGGGGCCTCATGGAACCATGATGCAATATGGCTTTCAGACAAGAAGGGGACCAGAGCTGGGTGTGACCAAG
The DNA here is from genome assembly GCA_036365145.1 of Orientallactaga sibirica. Taxonomy (NCBI): domain Eukaryota; kingdom Metazoa; phylum Chordata; class Mammalia; order Rodentia; family Dipodidae; genus Orientallactaga; species Orientallactaga sibirica. The sequence goes on from JAEOAD010000030.1 coordinate 909,079, forward strand.
GATGCTCCTTTCTTGCCTTCATCTCAGAAGCTCTCTGCATATCATCCATTCTTTGCTCCATCCATTCTCCACTCTATGTAGAAGATGTGGCCACCAGCCGTACCTGAGTTTACATCCGGAGGACTTGCCATGTAGTCCCAACCCATGTTCTCGAGGAAAAGATCATTGTTAATGGCTAGCCCAGCAGACAGGCTGATGAGCTTAGGGCGAGGGACCACTGTTACCACATGACAGGGGGTGCCAGGGGATGATGTGAAGGGCTTCCTCTATTCTGAGAGGCAGGGGAGTGGAAGTCTCCACACAGAAAAGGAAAACAGATACTCTGGCAGTGCATGCTTCTATATAAAGGGTTTAATTCAGTTTACAATTCCAGAGGGGTAAGTCCCACCATGGTGGGGAGGATATGGCAGGCCTGAGCAGGAAACCTGTGTCACATCCTCACTTAAGGAAAGAGAGAATAAGCAAGCGGGGCCAGGTTCTAACACCTCAAGGCTAACCCCCCAGTGACAAATTTCCTCTAGCAAGGAGCCTCCAGCTCCTAAAGATTCCACAACCTTCCCAAACAGTGGCACTTGGCTGGGGACCCAGTGTTCAAACACATGAGCCCATGAGGGGTATTACATTTGAGTTACCACAATCTGTAAAAGCATTTAGCTTTTTGATTGTTTTATAGAGAAAAGAGAATTGTTTAATATGCATGCCTCTGGAGTGTACATGCCCCCATATTTTATATGATAATCCTATTGTAATATCTATACTGTGCGAGAGATCAAGTTCTACAGATTTCTGTCAAAGAATGCAATTGAGAACAATGGTGCAGATGTTGTACATTCAAATGATGAGGTGAGAGCAGATTTGAGAATAAGAGGAGCTGAAGTGCTTTAGGAAGACTCCATGAATGCTCCCACCTGGCCCTAAGACTCATCTGCCTAACTTTGACCAAGATGTTTCATACTACATGACCAAATGTTAATTCTCCCTTGTAATTAAAAACTATACACCAGGGCTCATCCTTGAGAACAGAGGAAGTGTGATTATATTAAAATCACAGTGAGTCCTTGGAACCAAGACAAGTGGAAAGAGAATGAATATCCTTTGTAGGGAGGATATAGCAAATAACTCACCCCACGTGTTCTAGGGTAAAATCTTCAATTAAGCTTGTCAGGGATCCTTAAGTTTATCTGTTCAGGTTTCTCTATTTAATCTAAACCTACTGGTTTTTCTCTCTGGAAAACGAGGCATGTATTTGTCCAAATATTCTCATGGTAGGTGTGATCCTAACGAGGTCTGGTGACTTACATGGACACCTTGGCTCTTTCCTCCCACCCTGCTATGGTCTAAATCTGAAACTTCTTCCACAGCCTCATTATTTTGAACATGAGGTGCCCAGTTTGTGGTGCTATTTTGAAGGCTGTGAAGTCTGTAGGAGGAGGGGCCTGCCTAACAAAGTAGGTTGTACCTGCCCCTGGCTCCCTTCTCACATTTTCTCTGTTTCCTGCCTCCTGCCATGTGAATATGCCTCCACTTCACACTCTGCCCTGCACGGGTGGAGCCATTCCTTGTCTTCTCTGCCATTATGGACCTAAATTCTTCTGAAACCATGAGGTAAAATAAGCCTTTCCTCCCTTTAGTTGTTTTTGTGAGGTATTTTGGTCACTAGGAAGCAAAAATAACTATTATACACCCCTTCTAATGTCTCCTTTTTCAGTAGAATCAGGCAGGAGGAACAATGCATTAAAAATAAATTTGAGAGGGCTGGAGAGATGGCTTAGTGGTTAAGGCATTTGCCTACAAAGCAGGGGATCCCAGTTCGACTCTCCAGGCCCCACGTAAGCCAGATGCACAAGGTGGTGCATGCATCTGGAGTTCGTTTGCAGTGGCTGGAGGCCCTGGTGTGCCCATTCTTTCTCTCACTGCCTCTTTCTCTCTCTCAAATGAATAAATAAATAAAATATATTTAAAAATAAATTTGAGGGTTGGAGAAATTGCTTAGTAGTTAAGGTGCTTGCCTGTGAAGCCTAAGGACTCATGTTCAACTCTCCAAGTCCCACACAAAACAGATGCAGAAGGTGACGCTAACACACAAGGTGGCACACGCATCTGGAGTTCTATTGCAGTAGTTGGAGGCCCTGGTGCACCAGTTCTCTCTCTTACATAAAAGAGAAAGTTTGAGGACTGGAAAAATGGCTTAGTGGTTAAGGTGCTTGCCTGCAAAGCCAAAGGACCCAGGTTTGACTGCCCAGTACCGATGTAAAACCAGATGCACAAGGTGGCACGTGTGTCTGGAGTTGGTTTTGCATCCATTCTCTCTCTTTCTATCTGCCTCTCTCTTTCTCTCTCAAATCAATAAATAAAATATTTTTTAAAAAGATTTTTTTAAAAAGTTTGAGCAGTTGCTTGTAGATCTTCACTGCTAGCCTGCCTGCTTTTCTAACTTTTTCTTTCCTTCCTTTCTATCTCTTCTCAGAATCTTGACCAAAATCCTAAGCTTGCTTCCCCAGACACGCTGGGTCTTCTCACTGTTTTTCTGAAGACCCACATCTCCTACCACACAGCTGAACCTGCCTGCTTTATGAGCCCTAACCCAAAGCATGGCTCGCTCTTTCTGTGATCCATCTCTCTCTGCCCAGCAGCTGCTGAGATTTACAGCTTGCCTGTCCTGCTGTTCTTCTCTCTCAAACGGTAATGAAATTGTTCTTGAGTTTTCTTCTGAGCCAATTTCTAATTTGTTTTGTTGATAAGACTGTGAACCCACAGAGAGGAATCCCGAATCCCTGGTCACCAAAGTAGAAGTGAGATTAATCAGGAAGAACAAAAAGTTCAGTGAGAGGCAGAGGGGACAAGTGAGAGTAATGGAAAATGAACATGATCTCTCTCTCTATATATATATAATTAAAGAGTTAATGGGCTTCCCTGAAAACTAAAGGGAACCTAAGAGTTAATAGCTATCCCTAAAGCTTGCAGGCAATAGAGAAGTTTGGCACCCTTCCCTGATTGATGTACTCCCCTTAGCCTAGATGACCTTGAAGGACCAGAGACCATCTGAGTGTCCTCCCTTAGACATTCCTGGCTGAAGAAGCCTATTCTGAACAAGGACACAAACAGCTACAATTTTCTTATCAGCTGCACCTGGTCGAGTCTGGTTTTCCTTAGGATTCTCCTTATAAACTTGCACCCCAGCCGGGCCCTGTACTTCAGCCTTAATCCTGCAGGAAAGCTGAGGCCCCTGGCTGTTTTCTCTCAATAAACGGTCTTGTCTGTAGGGATCAAATATGGTGTTCTCTTTTGCTCTTCTCTTACACTTTCCTTACAATAATATACATGATAAAAGTTGTTAATGAATAAAATAAAATTTTAAAATCCAAGTGGTAAGGGAATGAGGATTTGTTTTTATTGAGCCATGGCTTTTATCAATAAGGAATGTTATGGGGAAGATCAAGCTTTCTGAAACGAGAACAGGAAAGTTGACTGCACCCACTCATCACCTGGGTGGACTTGACTACCGTCTTTCCTGTAGCGGAAGTTTGAGATGCTTTGCTCTGTTTGTCACAAATGCTCCTTCCCACTGGCTAAACTGCTCTTTCAGTTCCACTGATTATGGTAATGCTTGCATCATACCTTTACCTGCTCCAGGCAGGTGAACACCAGCACCCTCCAATTTCTACCTTCACAATGGAGTCTCTCATAGAAGAAAAAAAACCTTCGCTCTTCCTGGGAAATAACTCAAAAATGGAAAGGAAGCATCTTTTGAAAAACAATTCACAGGATTGAAAAGATAACCTCATCACCTCACTCTTAATTAAATATATTTGAAAATATTTTATTTATTTATGTTCAAGGGGGGAGAGAAAGGAGAGAGAGAAAGAAAGAGAGAATGGGTGTGGCAAGAACTCTTACCAGTGTGAACGAACTCCAGACGCATGTGCCATTTTGTGCATCTGGCTTTTTGTGTGTACTGGGGAATTAAACTCAGGTCATTAGGCTTTGCAGGTAAGTGCCTTAACCAGTAAGCCATTTCTTCAATCTTAAATGAAGTCTTAAATTATTGATAAACTTAAGAATCCTTCCGATTCATGTAATAGTTAATGCTTTAAAAATGAGTCTAAAAGCATTGGTTTCCGGGTCTGGGGAGAAGGCTCAGAGGATAAAATGCTTGTCATTCAAGTCTGAGTATCAGAGTTCAACCCTCAGATCCCATGTAAAAAGCTGGAAACTGTGACAGGCTTCTGTGATTCCAGCATGTGGATGGTGAGACGTGAAGTAGAGACAGGAGAATTTTCCAGAAGCTCTCAGTGAACACAGCAAAAAGAATAATAGCAGAGAGAGATCTAGAGAAACCCTGCCTCAGATGAGGTGAGAACAGACCCCAAATTTGCCCTCTGACCTCCATATGCGTATAGTGGCATGAATGAACTCACACTCACATATGCATGTACATATATGCATACACATGCACACACATGTACACACATACACAAGTAAGTAAAATATTTGTTTTTATTCAAAAGTTGAAATATATCACCCATGCTGTCCTTGAAAAAATACTAAGGAAATAACCAAACGCACACACAAGAATCTAGGTTGGGGAAAAATCAGAAAAATAGGATGAATAACAAAATCTTTTTTTTTTTCTTTTTCGAGGTAGAGTCTTACTCTAGCTCAGGCTGACCTGGAATTCACTCTGTAGTCTCAGGGTGGCCTCGAACTCATGGTGATCCTCCTACGTCTGCCTCCCGAGTGCTGGGATTAAAGGCATGTGCCACCATGCCTGGCTTAACAAAATCTTTATAGACAAATATGGATAGGTAGATATTATGAAACAAGAGAGAACAAAGACAAAAATTCTTGAAACAGAAGGGGAGTAAGGTGGGTGGAACTGAGAGGTGGGGAATCACGTGAAGCAAAATGTTCCAGAAATCTTGAAAGGTGGTCTATGATGAGGGAGTAAAGATAATAATATTTTGGGGGCTGGGAAAATAGCTCAGTGGATAAAAATGCTTGTCATGCAAGTTTGAGGGCCTGATTTGCTGAGTTCCATTCCCCAGCACCCATGTAAACAGTTGGATATGACCATACATGCCTGTAACCCCAGTCCTGTGGAGAGCAGAGACCAGAGGACTGGAGGGGTTTGCTGGCCAGACGAGTTGACAAAAAATATATGTAGCTCCAGGTTCAATGAGAGATTTTGTCTAAAGGAACTGGAAGGACACTGGAGAAGGACATTCTTCTCTGGCCTCTGCACATGTATGGAGGGAGCACATGCATCTATATACACATGTGCATACAACGTACATGCTCATGCACAGAAAAAGTTTTCAAAGATCCTTCTTGACTCTTGCCATCTAGAAATCACATGTACCATGGGCCCACTAAAAAGGTCAGGTTCACATTGTTCAATTGATTAATTTGGCATAGTATGTTTCTATAAATTTAACAATAAAATTTGGTCCAAAGTAGCCTCCATATACAGTGAGCTGCAACCTTCCCTGATGTATAGGCAAATTGTAACCTAACCTAAGTGGATACTCTGATAACAAAGTAACTGAACATCTGCCAACCACAGGAACTAAACCATCAGCCCGTCTAACTTGACAATTGCCAAATTATGACTATGTAAGACAAGTACCAATTGCAAAATAATTATGTTATTTCTGTATGTCCCTACTGACTATACGTATATCCTGCTCATAAGGTGGGATGAGGCATTAGGAATCAATTTCCTTGAGGAAGGCTGCTCAGATTTTTTTCTTCCTCAGGTAACCTTTCTTAAATTTAACTCACGTAAGATTTATTTTAACAAAATCAATGTGTTTATAGCAAAAAACACTAAACAAGATAAAAATGTAATGATAAAAGCTCACTTTGCAAATAATGTAAGTCAGTGTTGGGTGCAGCAGAGCCAATAGTAGTTAACTACATAAAACAAGGAAGAATTGATGAAAATTTAAAGTGTACATTTGATCAGTTTCAGAAGTGAGTATGGTTGGGCTGGAGCGATTGCATTTCCTATGCAAGCATGAAGGTCTAAAGAGGGTCTGAATTTCCAGAACCCACGTAAAAAGCCGGCATGGCCACATACCTGTAATCCCAGTTCCACAAAGGGGATCAGAGACCATGAAATTTCCAGGGCTCACAAAATGCAGCAAGTTCTGGAATCAGTAAGAGGCTCCGGCTCAAAGAAGAATGGGCAGAAGAGCAATGGAGTGGGATACCAACCATTCTGCTCCCACCAGCACAGGTGACACTGCAATGGTACATACATGTGCTTATACATACACCGCATCATGTCTCCATAGGCTCCTCTTAGCTGTAGCAGTTTATCACATTTTGCTTGCTTTATTTACTTATTTATTTGATAATTTCATACATATATAATATATTTTATTATTTTCACCTCTCATTATCCTATTGCCCCCTCCCATTCCCACTGAACCTCTTCCTCTTTCCAACCAATCCCCTTCCTATTTCAATGCCTTTTTTGTGACCCAGTGAATTTAATTAAGATTTCTTTCATGAGCATGGGTTGAGGATTAATTACCAGATCATGGACAACTTACCAGTGGCTGTACCACTGAATAAAATATCTCCCCCTACCCATAGCAATGATGAACTACCTCAGGGAAGGGTAGAGCCTTGTCAGACCTTCCCCAGTCCATGAAAGAATGTTGGTGGGCCAATCTTGTGTAGGTCTTGTGCATAAGATTGGCCCATCACAGCTGCTGTTAATTCATGAGTGCAATTGGTCATGTTACGTCCAGAAGACGGAATTTCACAACATCCCTCCCCTCCTCAGGCTCTTATGTTCTTTCTGCCACCTTTTTCATGATGTTTTATGTGTTTGATAAAGGTGTGATAAAGACATCTCCTTGAGGGATGAGCATTCAACGTTCACTTATTCTTAGCACTTTTGTGACTAGTGGTCTCTGAGTGTTTCCACGTTCTCAGCACCTTATTCAGAGAACTGGAAAAGAGGCATACGAAATGTTGAGCAGCAAGAAACTTCATAAAGAGCAAAGCAATACACGCTTCCAAGAAGAGCAGAAGTGGAAGGTCACCCGAGCAGCAGAGTACTCAAAAGCCCTGGGTTATTGCCTGAGGCCTCTTTTTCAGGAATCCACAAGGAGGGGTCCATTGCTAAGGGGTGCAGTTCGTGTGCTTCTGTGATTTGACTAACAGGCTTGAGTTCCACAGTCTTTCCTCTACTGCCCATATCCTTTCCTATGATGCATCTGATTTTAGTCACGTGCATGGGCATAAGATGATAAGTAAATAGGGGAGGAGCATCTCTGAAGGTTCACTCAGAAGGCAGAGTTTACTTGATAGCGAGTACACCCAAGGGCTGGAGAGATGGCTTAGCAGTTAAGGTGCCTGCCTGCCAAGCCCAAGAATGCCCCATTTGATTCTGCAGGTCTCACGATTAGCCAGACGCAAAAAGTGATGCAAGGGTACAAAGCTGAACTTACCCACAAGGGGTCACATGCATCTGGAGTTCGTTCACAGCAGCTGAGAGGCCGGTGGTGTGCCCATTCTCTCTCTCTCTCTGACTCTTCCTCTCGGTTTCTGTCTCTCTCTGTGTCTCTAAAATAATAACACAAAAATAGAGAATATACCCAAAACCAATCCAGGTTAGGAAGGCCTCCTGTCTCTCAACCCCAGATATAATTTAAAACATGTTTAAATAGAAACGGGGTGCTACCAAGGGGGTTACTGAGAAAAGTAACTTATTTCCATTGTTTGAAGTGGATATACTTGCAGGTCGGGGTTCCAGGTTGCTAACATGTAGGTGCATTAAAAAGAGTGCGTGTACTTTTCAAATCAACTGGTGTCTCTGTTTAGAAAAAGTGGGAAATGAAATGACAAGAGAAGACTTGACTCAACAGGAGAGATAAGCTTTCTTCAAGGAAAGACTGAGAAGGGTTCTGGGAGGCAGGTCAGAAGCCACTTCCCTTCCAGACTAGAGAATACTTAGGGGGCGGTGGGATCATTGGAATTCTTTGGTTGCAGGGAAGTCCACCCCACCTCAGAGCTTGGGCCACTTCAAGGATGTGATAATTAGACAGGTGGTCTGGGTCATTCCTGGGAAACAGAGAATTACAATGACATGGCAGAGTCCAAAAATGGAGACATTCTTGTTCTAATTTTTTCAGTTCTGTCATTATGCAGAAAGCTGGGGTAAGGATATTATAGGAGCAGGTTCTGGTCTCATGGTCTGACCATAGAGGACAATGTGGCTGTGTGGCTTGGTGGGACTGCAGCAGGAGTATGGATTCAATCTCATTTAATAGGTAGCTCTGGAAGTAAAAATCATACTGGAGGCACCCTCAGAATCCCAAGGAGCAACAGGCTCTTCTTTTTTAAAAATATTTTTATTTGCTTTTGAGAGAGAGGAGAGAATGGGCACACCAGGGCCTCCAGCTGCTGCAAGCAAACTCCAGACACATGTGCCTCCTTGTGCACTTGGCTTACATGGGTTCTGGGGAATCAAACCTAGGTCCTTAGGCTTCCCAGGCACATACCTTAACTGCTAAGTTATCTCTCCAGCCCATAACAGGCACTTCTGAAAGTATTTTGAATTGGAGCTACCGAAACAAATTGTATAAATAGTTGACTCATGATATTGGAAAGCAGAAAAATCTCAGTAAATGTGAGGGAGGTCTGGAAGACAGGAGAATAAGTTTTATCTTGGAGAAAGTGATCAAGGTCTCATGGAGAGGTCTAGCCTAAAAGGAAGGTCTCTAAGAACTATAACTTAGAGCGACAGATGTTTCAGCTTGTCACAGAGATGTCAAGTCATATACAGAAAAAAGATAAGCTGGCTATTTTAAGAACCCCTCTCAGGCTTTCCCCAAATAAAGCCTGTCTTTGCTGCTGAGCCAAGACTTTTCTCTTTTCATTTCCTGCTTTTTCTGACAGCCCCTGCTTGCTATTTCCTTGAAGTGTTGCAGTGCAAGGAGTGGTTAGAAGTACTGATAGAGTCATTTCCCTCCAGGCCAAATGGAGTCTTGAATGGGATATCTTTTTGTAATTGATGGAATTACCTGAAATGGCTTTTATTAAAAATATATTTGTATTATTTGAGAGAAAGAGAGAGAAGGAGAGAGAGAATGAGCATACCAGGGCCTGCAGCTGCTACAAACTCCAGATACACATGCCACTTTGTGCATCTGGCTTTCTGTGAGTAGTAGGGAATTGAACTTGGGCCATCAGGCTTTGAAAGAAAGCTCCTTTAACCACTGAGCCATCTCTCCAGCCCTATGTGATAGCTTTTTAAAAAAATTACTTTTGACAATGTCACATATTTATGTCGTGTATATTCACCATATTCACACCCCCAGTACCATCTCTTACTCTACTCACACCCCCATCTAATTAAAACCCTTCTTATTCCCAACTGATCCCCTTCCTACTATCATGAATTTTTTTGTGACCCATTGAGTTAAATTATAACTGTTTGCATGAGCTTGTGTGTGTGTGTGGGGGGGTGTTATTACCTGAGTATAAATAACTTACCAATGGCTATGTCACTGAAGAGCATGCCTCGTCCCCCAGCAGTCACTAACTGCCCATAGCTCCATGGAGTGGAATGAGGTCTCAAGAGGCTCTTCCCAGGCCATGACAAAACGCTGATGGGTTCAGTCCTGTGCAAAATGTGTGGAATGGTCACGTCGTGTCCAGAAGAGGACATTTCACAGCACTTCTCCCCTTCTTCTGGCTCTTGGGTTCCTTTTGTTCCCTCTTCTGTGATTCTCCCTGAGCTTTGGAGGTGGGAGAGAGATGCCCTGTTTAGGGGCTGAGCACAATAGGCCTTTATTCTCAGAACTTGCCCCAGGTATTCCTGCAATCACCTCTTCTGTGGTCAAGGCTGGGAACGGCACTAATCTATAGGTATGAATATTTGGAAAGTAGTTTGGCAACATGTCCACTTAGCATAACGACAGTAGTAGTAGGTCCCTGTCCCCCTGCCTAAGGCCTATGTTCTCCCAGCCACAGGCTTGTCACCAGGTACAATTACCTACTATGAAGCAAGTCTCAAATCCAATCAGAGACCAGTTGGTTAACATCATAATAGTCATGCCATTATTGCATCATTGGACACAACTGGTCTGGCAAGTCAGTTGTGGTATATACAGGGTCTACAGCTGGATAAGACTGTTGACGTCTTCTCTCCCCCAGAGGCCTGTATAGCACTTTCTGGCATTATGAAAGATAGCCAGTAGGGAGGACACTTCCAGCCCAGTTCTAGCTTGATTTCTCTATTACAATCAAAGCAAGTGGTTTCCTCAAGTAATAGGGAATTACCACCTATTTTGGGTGGGCAACCAAGAGCAATGGACATAGCCAATATTATTCTAAGGACCTTTGTAGCCTTCCTGACTAAAAATTTGGAGATATTTCACCACTGGAACTGGAAATTTTTATTAGTAATCTAACGTATGGCTTCTAGGAGTAGCTTTATTCTTCCATGTAGGATGCTTCCACTCAAAATTTTTATTTTAATTACATTTTTAATTAGCTTACAAACTAGTAGTTTTCCTTATGGCTTTCTCATACATCCTTGGTTTGGAATAGCCTTCCCCTATTTCTCCCCTCCCCCATCTCTGCTCCTTCTTTGCTTAAACATTTCTCCCTCTATTGCTCCCTTCGTATTCATAACGTGTTTTACTATCATTCCCAAACTTCTTTCTCTCCTCCCCTTCTTGACCCCTTTAAAGCTTCCTGGCCCCTAAACATACTCATACCAAATTAAACACATGAATGTAAACGTTTGAGGTAGGATCTGCATATTGAAAAGAGCATGGAGAATTTTTATTACTGGGCCTGGGTTGCCTTACTCAGAATGATGTTTTCTAGTTCCATTATCTTAAAATTTTATAATTTAATTATTTTTCAAGGTAGGGTTTCATTCTAGCTCAGGCTGACCTGGACTTCACTATGCAGTCTCAGGGTGGCCTCGAACTCACAGTAATCCTCCTACCTCTGCCTCTCAAGTACTGGAATCAAAGGTGTGCACCACCATACCTGGTAATTTAATTTTTTTATAGATGAATAAAACTCCACTGTGTATATACAGTGGATGGGCAAGTAGGATAATCCCATTCCCTAGCTATTATTGCCTGGGTTACTTCACCCAGTATACTGTTTTGCAGATACATCCATCTTCTTGTAAATTTATTTCATTTTTTCCTTACAATTGAATAAAAGTTCATTATGTATATATCACATTTTCATTAACCATTCATCAGCTGATGAACACCTAGGCTGGATCCATTTCCTAACTATTGCAGTGAACATGGATGGGCAAGTAAATACCTCTATTGAAAATATGGAGTCCATTGGGTATATGGCCAGGAATGATGTAAATAGATCATATTGTAGTTCTATTTTTAGCTTTTTTTTTTTTTAAAAATAACCACACTGGTTTTTATAGTGGCTGTACCAGTTTATACTCCTACCAACAGTGAGTAATGGTTCCTCTTTCTCCACATCCTCACCAGCATTTGTTTGTTTTATTGACAATAACTATTCTTGACAGATGAAATAGAATCTCAAGGTACTTTTGATTTGGATTTTCCTGATGGCTAAGGATGTTGAACATTGGAAAAAAATATGTTAGGCATTTATGTTTCTTCTTCTGAGAATTCTGTTCAGGTCCATAGCCCATTTAAATATATATATGAGAGAGAGAGAGAGAGAGAGAGAGAGAGAGAGAGAGAGAGAGAGAGAGAGAGAGAGAGATGGGTGCACCAGGGCATCCAGCCACTGCAAATGAACTCCAGATGCATGCACCCCCTTGTGGCATTGGCTTACGTGGGTCCCGGAGAATCGTACCAGGGTCCTTTGGCTTTACAGGTAAATGCCTTACCCACTAAGCCATCTCTCTAGCCCCCATAGCCCATTTTTGATTGGGTTGTTTATATCCTTGATGTTTAGTTTTTTGAGTGTTTTGTGTATTCTAGATATCAATTCTCTGTCAGATACATGGTTGGTAAAGCTTTTCTTCCATTCTGGGTGTTGCCTCTTCACTTGATTAGCACTCTCCTTTGGTGGTGATTTGAATGTAAAATGACCCCTATAGCCCACCTGGTGCTCAAGGCTGGCTTACTCTGACTGTTCCTTTCTGCTGCAGTAGGTACTATGACGCCCCAGCTGCCTTCTCTGCTATGCTTTTTCCACCACAACAAAACGTCTCAAAACAGTAAGCTAACTGAAACCCTTACCTCCCATAAACTGCTTCCCCTGGGTTGTTTTGCCTCAGCAATGAGAAGTTAAGTGTTACACCTTTTATGCAAAGTATTTTCAATGTCATGAAGTCCTATTTGTCAAATATTAGCCTTGGGCTGGAGAGATGGATCAGTGACTATAGCACTTGCCTGCAAAGCCTAAGGACCTGGGTTTCATTCCCCAGTGCCCATGTGAAGTTGGATGCATAAGGAGGTGGTGCATGGACCTGGAGTTCATTTTCAGTGGCTAGAGGCCCTGGAACTCTCTCTCTCTCTCTCCTCTCTCTTTCAAATAAATGAATAAAATGTTTTAAAAAATGTTAGCCTTATTTCTTGAGCAATCAGAGTACTGTTCATACAGTCAGTGCCTATGTGTATATCTTGTAGTGTACTCTCTACTTTCCCTTTAGCAGTTTCAGTTTCAGGTCTTACATTGAGGGCATTTTTTCCATTTGGAGTTGATTTTTGTGCATGATGTGAGATAAAGATCTAGTTTCATTCTTCTGATGTAGATGGGCAGTTTCCACAGCACCATCTATTAAAGATGCTGTCTTCTTTTTAGTGTGTATTTTGAGTGTCTTTGTCAGAAATCATGTGGATATCTAGGTCCTCTATTCTATTCAATCTATTGATCTACATGTTTTGTGCCAGTACCATGCTATTTTTAATATTATGGCTTCATAGTATAACTTGAACTCAAGAATGATAATACTTCTAGCAGTATTCTTTTTGCTCAGGATTTCTTTGACTAGCTGAAATCTTTTATGCCTTCATATGAATTTTAGAATTGCTTTTTAAAAAAATTTTGGTTAAAAAAAAACATGGTACAGGAATTTTTGATTGAGATTGCATTTAACCAGTAGGTTGCTTTGGATAGAATGGTCATTTTCACAATATTAATTTTTTGATTAGATCCTTCAGTTTGGGAGTCTTTCCATCTTCTAGTGCGTTTCTCAATTCCTTTTTTCAGTGTCTTAAAGTTTTTTTAAAAAAACATTTTAGCCGGGCGTGGTGGCACATGCCTTTAATCCTAGCACGTGGGAGGCAGAGGTAGGAGGATCGCCAGGAATTCAAGGCCACCCTGAGACTACATAGTGAATTCCAGGTCAGCCTGGGCTAGAGTGAAACCCTACCTCGAAAAGCCATAAAAAAAATTATTTATTTATTTGCAAGGGGAGAGAGAGATGGGGAGTGGGAGAATGGGCATGCCAGGGCCTCTAGATTCTGCAAACAAACTCCAGATACATGCACCATTTTGTGCATCTGGCTTATGTGGATACTGGGGAATTGAACCCAGGTCATTAGGATTGGCAGAAAAGCACCTTAACCACTGAGCAATCTTTCAAGCCCCTTAAAATTTTTGTTATAGAGATCTTTTATTTTCTTGACTAGGTTTATTTGAAATAATTTTTTTGTTGTGGTTGTTGAAGCTATTGTGAATGGCATTGTTTCCCCAACTTCTTTCTCAGTGTATTTGTCTTTGGTATTTACAAAAGCTGCTGCATTTTGTTAAGTTTGAATCCTGCAACTTTGCTGAAAATGTTTTACCAGCTCCAAGAGCTTTCTGGTGGAGTCTTCAGTGTCTCTTCTGTAAAGAATCATATCATCTTCAAATAAGTATGCTTTAACATGACTCTTTCCTGTTTGTATCCTCTGTTTTCTTCTCCTGTATTATTATTCTCACAAAGATTCCAAACACTATGTTGAAGAATTGGAGTGGAAAGAGTGAACACACTTGCGGTGTTCCCAATGTGAATGGGAATGCTTTGAGTAGCTTTATCTATTTGGCGTGATGTTGACTATAGGGTTGTTGTACATGGTCTTTATTATACTGATCTGTGTAACTTCCATCTATAGTCCTTCAAGGGCTTTAATCATGAAGAGTTGTTAGATTTTGTCAAAGACCTTTTCTCTGTCTATTGAGATCATTATGTGTCTTCTGTCCTCAAGTCTACTGATATTATGAATTACATTTATTGGTTTATGTATGATGAACCACCCCTACATCTCTGGAATGAAGCTTGCTTGATTATGGTAAATAATGTCTCAGTGTGTTACTGAATTTGGTTTGCAAGAATTTTATTGAGAATTTTTGCATCCATATTCATTAGGGAGATTGGTTTATTATCTTTTTTGTTGTGCCTTTATGTGATTTTTGTTATCACAGTATTATTGGCTTCATAAAAACACCTGGAAATGTTGCTTCCCTTTCTTATTTATTAAATAATATGAGAAGTATTGGTCTTAGTTCTTCTTTTAAAACCTGGTAGAATTCTGCAACGTGAATCCATTTGGACCTGGGCTTCTTTTAGTTGGGAGGCATAGTTTTGTATGTATGTATAGTTTGAGTGGTGGTGGTGTGTATGTGCATAGTATGATGTGTTGTGTATGCTAAGAAGCATGCTCTCCATGTGAACATGAAGAAGCCAGAGAGAGTGTCAGTTTTCCTCCTCTATTACTCACCCACATTTTTCCTTGGATCAAGTCTCTGAACCCAGAGCTGCCCATTTTTGGTCATACTAGCTGACCATTAACCCCTGTGATCATCTCTAGTCTCCATTCCCCATAAGATGGGCTCACAGACATCTGTGGCTACTCCCATATGTTCACATGAGTGCTGGGGAATCGAACTTACAGCAAATCAGGCCCATGGAGAGCAATGACTAGAGAATTTCTGGGGCTTATGAAAATGATAAGTTCCAGAATCAGTGACAAACTCTGTCTCAAGAAATTCATGGATGAGCTATAGAGGGAGCACACTCAATGTTCTCCTCTGGCCTCCCCCTGTTCACAGGGTGTGTGTATCTTCACACACATTTGCATATGCCACATATATACAAGTGCACACACCACATTACACATACTACACAAATTATTGTGGACCAATTCCTATAAGTTGGCTTCAAGCCCTCATATTCTATCATCCCTATCATCAATTCCATTGGTGAGGCTTTCCATTTCCAACTTCTTATTTCATTTATTGTATTTTTAATTTCCAGCATCATTTCAGTTTGTGTTTTTATATCTATTGAATTCCATTTTCCTATCTTCAATTGACTTCATCATCTCATTCAGCTGACTGTGTCCTCTCAAAATTCTTTGATTTAGTTGAATATATTCATCATCATTCTTTTGATTTCTTTGACTGGAATTTCATCTAAGTGTTTTTCATCAGAGCCCATTACTGTGGGATGAATAGGTTTTAGAGAATACAAAGTGGACTTGGTTTTGCCTATTATATTTATTTTTTTTTAAATTTTTTATTTGAGAGAGACAGAGAGAGAGAGAGAGAGCGCTAGAGAGGTAGAGCTAGAGAGAGAAAATGGGCATGCCAGCAGCCTCTCAGTGCTGTGAACAAACTCCAGATGTGTGCACTCCCTCGTGGGCAAGTGTGTCATTACGCCCTTGCATCACTTTTTGCGACTGACTAAACGTGGGACCTGGAGATTGGAACCGGCGTTCTTAGGCTTTGCAGGCAGGCGCCTTAACCACCAAACCATCTCTCCAGCCTTATTATTTGTATTTTTGCAGTTGGACTTGTGCATCAGGTGTTAGATCATTGGTTGAATTTAAAAAATTGATCACCTTTCTTTTTTCAGTGCAAGTATTTATTTGCAATGTTTATGGGGGAGCTAAGTTGTTGTAGGGTTGAGGGGCCATGTTCCTTATTTAGCTTGTGTTCAGGGCACTAAACAATCACTCAGCACTCCATTGGGAGTACAATAATGTCTGTAACAATGTCACTATCTAGGGCTTTATCCACTATGAAAACAGAGTAAGAATTTACTGTAAAACAACTATTTAAGCTCTAATCATTTTTAATTGCACAGAAATACTGGTAGTTTGCATATAATAATATATCTGTTGTTGTGGTATGAGTGGAAAGTAAAAGGAGTAAAGAACACAGTAAGACTAGCAATTGCTATTGGGATGATATGGAATGAGAGAATATAAGTAGAAGGGGACAAAAACGTGGTGGAAGGCTGAGGAATTTGGGCCATATATAGATGAGAGAGAGAGAGAAAAAAATGACATACTATCAGATAACGTAGAATAGTCTTGTCTCTCAGTAGGCTGAGGCACAGAGGTCCTGCAAACCAGACTGAGCTATATTCTTTGGGAGAGAATAAAGTAAAAGAAAGAGTAAGGAGA
Organism: Orientallactaga sibirica; assembly: GCA_036365145.1. Classification (NCBI taxonomy): domain Eukaryota; kingdom Metazoa; phylum Chordata; class Mammalia; order Rodentia; family Dipodidae; genus Orientallactaga; species Orientallactaga sibirica. Next base: position 925,452 of record JAEOAD010000030.1, read on the forward strand.
AAAAGAAAGAAGAAACAAAACAAATCAAACAAAAAAGAGGCAATAATGGCTAAGAGCAGAGCAGGGCCACACGGGCCTGGTATAATGCCATTGGATACTAAAGATGAAATAGGTGTAGAGAGAAGGAGAGAGCTGGGTAGAGAGCTACAATGTGAAAGCTGGCTGACCTAAGGACTCTGTTCCTTCCCCAGATCATGGAATGCTGTCTCCTCTGTGGGGGCTTCCTATGGCATGGTTGGTTTTGTTATTCCTTCTGAGTCTTCCTTTGGAATTCAGGGTCATTGATGCTGTCCAGGTCAGTGGGCAGTGTTTCAGAATCAGTCTCATGCCTGTCTGTTCATCTGTGAATTTTTTCAGGGCTCAAGTTATGGCCCTTGTACAGCTCTTGCCACTGGCCTAAGTGTTGCTTGGATTGGAGCCTGTGTGGAAGTTCTGTTGTGTACTGGTTCCCATCATGTTTGCAGCTCTCTGAATGCTGTGCAGATCTGTTACAATTGTTCCTCTCAACAGTCTTACAGTATTCTTTTTGTCAGACACGTGGTCTGAGTTTCTCAAGAGTATGGTTCACAGATGGTCTCAGGCTGCCGAGCTGCCCCAGCAGGAGAAGTGTTTTCTAAATGACATCTCACTCCTGCTCTGTAGATTGCCAGTGTTGATCACAAAGCCTTAAGTGGAGAGAGATTTTTCTGGCTTCCTTTTCTGCTACTGCAGCTGCTTTCCTGAGTGTGGCCTCCTTGCCACACCAGATGTGTAGAGTCTCCCTCCATTGCTTTTCTGATTGCTTTGTTTCAGAGTTCCCCAGATTATTCCTGGAGACTGGGTAACAGTGCCTAAGTGTTGTCTGTGGTAACTGGTTTTAGTGTTTGTAGCAGTTACTTTTTCATAACTGACCAGAAACGTCTGATGGAAGAAAAAGGTCCACCTTGGCCTACAATTTTGAGGGGAAGCCTTGTGATGGCTGGAAGAGCATGGCAGGAGCAGGAAGCTGGCTCACATCATCACATATAAGCAGCAAGGAGAAAGCAGCAAGAGTGAGCTATGCTAGCTCCAGCAAAGTGGGCTGGATTATAAAATAGCAAAACCCTCCCCTAGTGATAAACCTCATCCAATAAGGTTATACCTCCCATAGGCCCCATCAGCAGGGGAATCAGATATGAGGCTTAATCACAAACACATGAAGCTATGAGGGACCTTTCACACTCAAACTATTACAAAGTTTATTTACAAAGTTCCTTCTACAGTAGCAAAAAAAACCCCAAAAAGTTATAAATAAAGATGTTTTGGTGGCTGGGGGATGGCTTGTGAATAAAGTGCTTGCCATGCGAGAGTGAGTGCCTGAGCTCAGGTCTCCAGTACCCATGGAAAGCCAGGTACTATAGTGAATGCCTGTCATGTCCGCATGGCTGCAGGTGAGAAGGGAAGTTCATGGGCCAGGCAGGCTGCTCTATGCAGTGGTGAACAGCAAGAAACTTTGCCTCCAAACAAAGTAGAAGTTGAGGACTGACACCCAAATTTGTCTTCTGACCTCCATATGCATGATGTGGCACATACACATTCACACATGTGGACACACACACACCACATACACATACATCACATGCATTACACACAAAAAAAGATAAATCAAGACACTTTAAGATACATTAATGGAAACATCAAGTAGGTTTATTAGAGCAAAGTGGGGAAATCTCTTATAGGCCTCAGACATTATCTGCTGACTTGCTTAGTCTTTGGGTTGATGAAGCGTTAGGTGGAGAGTCATAAGTGGGGCTACCTTTCCCCTGAGAGGTATGTGGACCACAAAGGAAAAGGTCATCTAAGATGTTTTTTTCCTTGGCAGAAAGAGGGGTCTTGAAAGCCATAAAGCCTGATTACAGAGGAATTCAGACCATTTTTCTTCTACAGAAAAAAATCTAATTGAAGAGCAATATTATAGTTGAGGCAGTTGAGACTGCCATTCCAGGACCATCTCCCTCCACCCCCAAGCTGGCATTTGGACCAAGCACTGTTAATGCAAAATATAATATGCTTTTTCCTGGGGTTGTCTGGGTGAAAATATAGGCGTTGGGAAGGGGCATGCAGCTCTGGCCCCATGATGACCTACAATGGAGAAGAAAGAAGAAAATGGAGAATGATAGCCCTAGGCTGGGAGTGGTGGTGCACACCTTTAATCCCAACACTTAGGAGGCAGAGGTAGGAGGATCACTGTGAGTTTGAGGCCACTTTGAGACTACATAGTGAATTCCAGATCAGCCTAGGCTAGAGAGAGATCCTACCTCAAACAAACAAACAAAAAAACCAAATAAAATAAAATAAAGTAAAGAGAGAAAATGATAGCCCTGATTCTCCCAAAAGAACATCCCACTTGAGAAGGAAAAGCAGGGTGGATGTGTAGATTCTTGGAGCGATCTCCTGGGGCATCTCTCCTTGGATACTGAGCATCTTCAGCTATGGCTTGAGTGGACATTGTACAATGATTCTTTTGCTTCCCTGGGCTTTAGATGCACTTACTCCATAATCTATGTCCTCCTTCTAGCTGTGGTACCCCTGCGTGCACAGTAGCTTTTGCTTACCCTCTAGTTGGAGAACTTGGGCTTCCCCCCAATGAGCTTCTTAGGAAAGGTGCTGGCATATGTGTCAGGTCTGCTGCCTGAGTGAGAATTGAGGGAGAAGTTCTGTCTATGGCTTACTATAGTCATTGTAAGGAGAACAGGGCGTTGGCATGACATATGCCTAATCGAGCTAGCCAAGGAAATGTCATGTTCTGAAAATACCTGCTTCCTTAGGATCTGGAGGAGGACAAGCCAAATGAGGTTTCATAAATTTGACCCAATTTATAGGATTATGGCATCTTAGGTTACAGAAAAAACAGGGTCCTTGGGTCCTTGAATATAGAGAATGCATTAATCTGGGAAATTGGGGTCCAATGTTTAACAACAAGATCTTTAAAGAGTTCAAGCCAGAGAAAGTAAAGCAAAAGTCATTTGTTTTGTTTTGGATCTGCAAACATAGACATGATAGATGTGTGAGTCCAACAGTTTTCTCATGGGGGTCTCCATTAGTGGTAGACACCCTAGGGACTTTTATCTTTTTTGTAGTGGTAGACACCCTAGGGACTTTTATCTATCTGACCCATGGCCACTGATTGACAACAGTCAGCAGTTTTCAAAGGCAAAAGTTATTAAGAAAAGGCAGTAGGGCGAGGGGGTCTCCATTTGGGAGGTGGGGGGTTTACCTCCTAGTTGGATAGAAGCCTGGTGTCCCCACCCCCAGTATGTGTCTATTTCCCTCCCTTTTTGTTATCTGCTTGCTTCTGCAGGTGAGCACAGTAACCATTCAAGCAAAGCTTGAGCCCCAAGAATAGAAAAACTTAGCAGAGTTACTTTAGACACATGTGAAACCAATGAAAAACCTGGAGAAGAAAGGGAAACAAAGTCTAAAAAATATTAAGTGTCTGCGGCAGAGCAGAGAAGGCAGCATCAACATTAGAGGAAGGTGGGGTATGAGGGAGCTTATCTTGTTACCTGTCACCCCTTTCCTCTTTTTCTCTCATTGCTGTCTGTGTCCCTGGTGAAGCCCCTGCTGGAGGGTGTCTAGTCACAGTCACTTCTTGCCCCTTGTAAGCCAAGGACAGCTTGATGGCTCCTTATCCATGCTGGTTTGCTCAGTTAGCGGATTGTAGAGTAGGGTGCTTATTAGGGAAGAAAGAAGTTTGAAGACATTTAATGTTCCTTTGAATTGGCATTCATTTTTAAAATTTATTTGAGAGAGACCGATAGAGGATGGGGGAAGGGAGAGAGAAAGAGAACGAGAATGGGTGCTGCACAGTCTCCAGCCACTGCAAACAAACTCCAGATGCACACGCCACCTTGTATATCTGGTTTTAAGTGGGTCCTGGGGAAATCGAACCTGGATCCTTTGGCTTTGCGTGCATGGCATTTAAAAAAAATATATTTATTTATTTGCAAGGGGAGAGAGAGAAAGAGAGAGAGAGAATGAATATGGGTGCACCAGAGCCTCCAGTCACTGCAAATGAACTGCAGATGCATGTACCACTTTGTGCAACTGGCTTTTATGTGGGTACTGGGGAATCAAACCCAGGTCATTAGGCATTGCAGACAAGTGCCTTAACCACTGAGTTATTTCTCCAGCCCTGATATTCTTCTTTTAAAAGTTATTTTTTCCATGTTGAAATTTTCATACATGTATATAAGTGTATTTTTATATCATTCTCCCCAATTGCCCTCTTATTCCTCTGCCCTCCACTAACACACTTTTTCTTCTCTATTAATTCCCATCTTACTTAACATGCCTGTTTTGTTAACCCATTGAGTTAAATTAGGGTTGTTTGCATGCTCATGGGTGGAAGGTTATTTTGAAAGACCCAGGCCAGAGTAGCACCATGACAGGCCTCAGTCACTCTGTAGGCCTCAGGGGCGAGTTCCCGGAATCAAGGGAAGAACAAGCGAAAAACCATAAACTTGCTGTGTGAGCATGACTCAACATTCTTGCGGTCCTGGGCTGGATAGCCCAATAAGATCCACCGTCTCAGAGTTTTGTAAATGTCAACCAATCAAATGAATGTAACCGTGCGCGCCAACCTGTTCAAATGTAACCACTGTTTGCTAAGCCAATTTAGTTTGAAATTCCCCTAGACCTAGCCCGCCAAAATCCTAAGACCAATCAAGAACCCCCAAGTACAGTTAATGTTCAAATTAGCCAATAATGTGGTTGCATGGGTGATAGTCCTCTCCCCCTTGCTCAAACCTCAATAAAAAGCCCGCCATTCTGATTTTCTTGGCTCTTGCTCGAATCCACTGCGTTGGTGAAGGCAAGAGACCCAGCTTAAGCCCGAGTAAAAAGCTCTTTGCGTTGGCATACGTGTTTGGTCTTCCTTGGTGGTCACTGGGGGCGCCGTGAACTGAGCATAACAATTTACTATGGAATGGGCAACTTCTCTTAGCTATTCCCTGACTCACCTTGTTCCAGAAATCATTTGCTGCCATTACCTATTCTGGCAGGTGTGGGGTCTCATGGACCCTTGCTCCATTGATGGTGGAATAGTGATGGGCTCAGACTTGCGCAGGGCACCACAGCTACTGTGAGTTCATGAGTATAATGGCCATGTTGTATCAGGAAGACATTGTTTTGCAGGCCTCCACCCCATCCTCTGATTTCTGCTAGTCACAGGATTGGGTGACAGATGTGCATAGCCATGCCCAGCTGTTTATGTGGATTTTGATTTGAAGTTGGGAGGTTGCAGACCTTCACACTTGTGTAGGAAGCATACTTAACAACTCAGCCATCTTTCTCTCCAGCCCTTCTCTATTCTTTTTAGGGAGAGAGTTTGTGATCAATGCGTGTGAATTCAATTCTTGATGTGTTTAATAGGATTACCAAGGAAGCCATCTGGTTCTGTGCTTCCTTTGTGAGAAGTGTTTTGATTATCATATTACTTTATTATAAGTCTATCCAGAATTTCTCTTCTCGAGTCAGTTTTGTTAGGTTGTCTCTTTCTACAGATTGGTCCCTTTCATCCAAATTGCATAATTTGTCAATGTACAATTGTTCATAGTATTGTGAAAAAAATATTTTGGGGATGCCTGTTCAGGATCTCTCCCAGCATGGAAGCCTTCTTCTTTATATTCATGTTCTGCTTTATATTTTAATAAACCTTTGTTTAACCTAAAAAATGCCTTGAAGTTTTGGAATTTTTTTTTATATGCAGTATGCAGAATGAACCCAGGGCTTTGCATATGCTATGCAAGTACTCTACCACAAAGCCACACATCTGGCCCCTCACAGCATCCTTTTTTTTGTTGTTGTTTTAAATTTGAGAGAGACACACAGAGAGAAAGACACACACACACACACACACACACACAGAGAGAGAGAGAGAGAGAGACAGAGACAGAGACAGAGAGACAGAGAGAGAGAATGGGCACACCAGTGGCTGAGAGGCCACTGTTAATTAACTCCAGATGCAATCACCCCCTTGTGGGCAAGTGCGGCATTGTGCCCTTGCATCACTTTTGTGTCTGGCTAAAGGTGGGACCTGGAGATTCGAATGGGCATTCTTAGGCTTGGCAGGCAGGCGCCTTAACCACTAAGCCATCTCTCCAGCCCACAGCATCCTTTTATAAATCTCTTTATTTTTTAGTAAGTTAACTCCTCTCTTTTGATCAGTCTAGCTAAAAGTTTTCAAATTTGTTTTCTTCTCAGAGCATAACTTTTGGAAAATTGATTTTCTCTATTTATTTATTGTTGTTATTTTCACTTTAGTGTATTTCCCCCCCTACATTATGTTTGCTTTAAGTTTAGTTTTTTTTTTTTCCTTCTAAGTTCTGAAGGTAAAAGGTTAGGTTATTGGTTTGAATTTTTTTATTTTACAAATCATTTATTTACGTGTGTGTGTGTGTGTGTGTGTGTGTGTGTGTATGCATGAGCCAGGGTCTCTTGCTACTGCAAACAAATACATGGGTTGCCAGGGAACTGAACCTAGGCTAGCAGGCTTTGCAAAGCAAGTGTTTTTAACCCCTGAGCCATATCCCCAGCCCCTGAAATATGTTTCTAATTTAGTAATGTTCATATATTACATTTTTATATTCATTCATTTCCATGAATTTTCATTTTTCTTTGTCTCAGTTATTTTGGAGTGTGTTAGTTATTTCATGCATGTTTGAATTCATCAAATTTTCTACTGGTATTGGGTTTTCATTTCATCCGTCATATTAAGAAAAATATGTTGTATGCTTTCAATCCTTGTAAGCTTACTGGGAATTTTTGTATTCTATCCTGAAGAGTGTTCAGAGCTCTCTTCAGAGGTATGTACATTTTACTCTCATTGGTTAGAGAACCATGTAGATGCTTGTTAGGTCTGATTAGTTTATAATGTGGGCAAGTCTTCTATTTCATTTTGTTTACTTGTTCTATGAATTATTGAAAATAAGGTATTAACTCCAACAATTACTATATAACTGCCTACATTTTCTATCGTCTTCTTCTCTTTTTGATTCTGGTATTTTGCATTTCTGTTGTTATATATATGAATATTTAGAATAGTTTTATATCTGATGGAATGTTTCTTAGCATTGCAAAATGTTCTTAATTTGTCTCAAGCATCAAATTTGTCCTAAAGTCTATTTTGTTTCATATTAGTAATAGCCATTTCAGCTTTCTTTTTGTATTGTTTTCATGGGATATGTTGAGTATACCTTATTCAAAGTGATTGGGACTAGAGTTTTTCAGATATTTGGGTGGTTTTATTAATTTTTTTTAGAGATTTTAATTGCTTTTTTTCAGACTTTGTAATATTTGTATCTATGTAATGAGATATCTTTGCCAAGCCAAGATATGGCAGATTTATGCATGCTATGTCACTGTCTGTTTATTGCATATGGATATTTATGCTCTTGTATGTGTGAGTACACGTGTGCACATGCATGTGGAGGCCAGAAGACAACCTCAGCTGTCCTCCTCAAGACTGATTCTGAGGAATGCTGGCCATCTTTTGAGACAGAGTCTCTCATTGGCCTAGAACTCACCGCTTAGGGCAATCTGGCTGGCCAGTGAGCCCCAGACAGTCCTCCCATCTCTGCTTCCCCACTGCTGGGACTACGGGTGAGCTTCCATGTAGCATGGCTATTCAGGAACAAACTAAGGTCCTCATGCTTGTGAGGCAAGCACTTCACCCACTGAGCTATCTCCCTAACCCTGTAGTTTGACAGACTAATCACTTGTGGTCACGTATGGAATATTCCACTTTTGGTTTCATGTAAGTTCTAAAGTGTGCTTGGATTCAGCAGCAGTTTGGATTTTTAGATTTTTGGATAGGAATGCTCAAGCTATTTATCTCTCTGCATCTCTTATTTTTGACACATTTATGTCTTTGAATGTAAAGTAAGTCTCATCTGTAGCATATGGTTGAATCATATTTTAATCCATTCTGTCAATCTCTATCTCTGACTGCAGAGTTTAATATTCTTACATGTAGCATAATTACTGCTAAGGGAGAATTTATGTTTGCTGTTTTATTTGAACTCTATATGCCATGCTTCCCCCCATTTCTTCCATTATAACATTCTTTTATGCTAAGTATGCATTTTAGTGTATCACTTAAGTTCCTTTATTGCTTTTTAAAAACATTTTATTTTTATTTATTTATGAGAGAGAGAAAGAGAGAGAAGCAGATAGATAGATGATGATAGATAGATAGATGATAGATAGATAGATAGATAGATGATAGATAGATAGATAGATAGATAGATAGATAGATAGATAGATAGATAGATAAAGGGTGTACCAGGGGCTCCAGCCACTGCAGAAGAACTCCAGATGCATGTGCCACCATGTGCATCTGGCTTAGGTGGGTTCTGGGGAATTGAACCTGAGTCCTCAGGCTTCACAGATAAGTGCCTTAACCATGAAGCAATCTCTCTAGTCCTCCTTTATTTCTTTTACCATCTATATATTTTAAACAGTTTAGTGATTACCATGAAAATTAACATTATGACATCAGTTTATAATGACCTAATTTGTTAACTCCAAATTAATTGTAAAAGTATAAACTTCGTTCCTGTATAGCTATTTCTTGCTTTCTTTTCTCTACAAATTAGGTCATTATATGCTTTATAACTAGCATCTTAATTTTAGAATTATTGTTTTTGTGCTTGTCTTAAATCAGGTAGGAAAAAAAAGTGTAGCTACCAATAAAAAATACATTCAGTATACCATCTAAAAATAACGTGACTGACACATTCTTAATTTTCATGAGGAACTCCCTTCAGTAATTCTTGTAAAGCAGGTCTATTAGCGATGAGTGCACTCAGCTTTTGTTCATCTCCAAATGTGTAGAATTCACCAGTTGTTAAAAGATAGTTTTGCAGAACACAGAATTCTTTTTTTTTTAATTATTTTTTTATTTTTTGGTTTTTCGAGGTAGGGTCTCACTCTAGTCCAGGCTGACCTGGAATTAACTATGTAGTCTCAGGGTGGCCTCGAACTCTCAGCAATCATCCTACCTCTGCCTCCCGAGTGCTGGGATTAAAGGCGTGCACCACCACGCCCGGCTCTTAATTATTGTTTTTTATTGACTTTTATACTTACATACAAAAAAACCCCACCTGATATTTTCCTCCCCTCCCCCAATTCCACTTTAGAACTCCAGTCTCCATCATATCCCCTTCCTCTCTCCATTAGTCTCTCTTTTAATTTGATGACATCATCTTTTTCTTCTATTTTGAGGGTCTTGCGAAGGTATTGCTAGGCACTGCAAGGTCATGAATATCGAGGCCAATTTCTGTCTGGGCAGTTGCATTGCAAGAGGTCATACCCTTCCTTTGGCTCTTCCATTCTATCTGCCCCTCTTCCGCAATGGTCCCTGAGCCTTGGAGGGTGTGACAGAGGTGTTTCAGTGCTGGGCACTCCTCCATCCCTTCTTCTCAGCACTGTCTTGCCTTTTGGGTGATCCCAGTGGTCATCTCCATCTGAAAAGAGAAGCTTCTCTAACCAGAAGTGAGAGTAGCGTTAATATGTGAATACGAACATTAAGTGTAGTGCTTTCAGGGCAGCTTGGTGGGAATAATATATACATTTAGTCAGACAAGCACAGGCTTTATACCCCTAAGGCTCATGACCTCACCTACCATAGACTTTTACTTAGGTTTTTCAGTACCAGGTATGTATTCCCTCCCATAGAGAGGGCCTTCAGTCCAATTATGGAGCACTTGGTTACCCCAAGAGTAGACATGCCACTATTGCACCTGTTCAGTCACTGGGCCTTTCTGGCCAAGCTTGAATATTCAGCGTCCACTGTTTTCACTGTTGATGGCTTCTGTCTCCCAAACGCTGAGTGCAATGCAGCTTTTTCCAGCTTTCAGTTGGCTGGTCTACAGGGGGAAGGTTTTCTGCTCACACCAGCTTGCTTTCTCAGTGACCTTGCTTCTCAGGCATGAGATGTCTTCAGCAATAGGGTCTTACTATCTGTTTCTCTAGGGAAACCAAGGGCTTTGGCAAGAGCCTTTAATGTTTTGGAGGCTACAGGGACCTCCTTGGCCAACAACTCACTGGAAGGTATCCCATCCCAGGTACTGAAAATTTTCTAGTAACAGTCTACAGCTTCTAGACGTGCCCTTATTCAAAAAAGTAATTTTACATATGTCTTATTCATAATATCTTGAATTTAGATTGACCCTCCCCCTGCCCTTCTTGTATGCATTCTCTTCCCATGGCCTCGCTTAGGCCATTCCCCTCCCTGTAATCTGTTCTTCTACTTACATATGTGCAATACCATACACTTAAGTCCTTCCCTTTCCTCCCTCCCTTGTAGCCTTTTACCAGCTTACTGGTTTCTGGTACCTATTTTTGGTTCCAGTTCACACACAAGTCTATACATTGGTATCTAGGATCCACATATGAGAGAGAACATGTGACGTTTGGCTTTCTGAGCCAGGGTTACCTCACTTAGTATAGTCCTTTCCAGATCCATCCATTTCCCTGCAAATTTCATAATTTCATTTTTATTTACCGCTGAATAGAACTCCATTGTGTAAATGTACCACATCTTTATTATCCACTCATCTGTGGAGGGACATCTAGGCTGCTTCCATTTCCTAGCTATTGTGAATAGAGCAGCAATAAACATGGTTTTGCAAGTATCTCTAAGGTAGTGAGAAGCGTCCTCTGGATATATGCCTAGGAGTGCTATAGCTGGATCATATGGTAAATCTATCTCTAGCTGTCTCAAGAACCTCCACACTGATTTCCACAATGGCTGGACCAGCTTACATTCCCACCAACAGTGTAGAAGTAGAACATAGAATTCTTAGCTGATAGGATAGATAGGAGTTTTGTTTGATTAAGCACTTTCAGCATGTCATCCCACTTCTTGCTGTCTTAGGGTTTTTGTTTGTTTTGTGACAAATACCTGAGAGAGAAAGAACTTGAAGGAAAGAAAGTTTTATTTAAGACCACGGATTGCTACTAGAAAATATTCAGTGCCTGGGATGGGATATTTTCCAGGGAGTTTTTGTCCAGGGAGGTCCCTGTTGCCTCCAAAACATTACAGACTATTGCCAAGGCCCTTGTGTTCCCTTGAGAAACAGATGGTAAGACCCTATTGCTGAAGTCCTCACTTGCCTGAGCAGCAAGGTCACTGAGAAAGCAAGCTGGTGCTGAGTAGACAACCTTCTCCCTATAGACCAGCCAACTGAAAGCTGGAAAAAGCTATCCTGAATACAGTCATATGGGAGACAGAAATCATCAGTGGTGAAAACAGTGGACACTGGAAACCTCAAGTTGGGCCAGACAGGCCCAATGACTGAACAGGTGCAATAGTGGCATGTCTGCTCTTGGGGAAACGAACTGCTCCCTAACTGGATTGAAGGCCCACTCTATGGGATACATGCCTGGTACTGAAAAAACTAATCAAAATTCTATGGGAGGGGAGGTCATGAAACTTAGGGGTACAAAACCTGCTCTTGTCTGGCTAAATGTATATATTATTCCCACAAAACTACCCTGAAAGCACTACATTTAATGTTCATATTCACATATTAATGCTACTCTCACTTCTGGTCAGAGAAGCTTCTCTTTTCAGATGGAGATGACCACTGGGATGACCCAAAAGGCAACATAGTGCTGAGAAGAAGGGACGGAGGAGTTTCCAGCACTGAAACATCTCTATCACACCCTCCAAGGCTCAGGGTCCATTGTGGAAGAGGGGGCGGAAAGAATGTAAGAGCCAAAGGAAGGGTATGACTCCTTACCATGCAACTGCCCAGACAGAAATTGCCGTTGATATCCATGACCTTACAGTGCCTAGCAATACCTTCATAAGACCCTCATAATAGGAGAAAAAGATGATGACATCAAATTAAAAGAGAGATTAATGGAGAGAGGGAGGGGATATGATGGAGAGTGGAGTTCTGAAGGGGAATGGGGGGATGGGAGGGAAATACCATGGTTTAATGTATGTAAGTATAGAAGTTGTCCATAAAAATAAATTTAAAAAAAAAGACCATGGTTCCAGAGTTACTTTGAGGCCCAGGAACAAAACAGAACCATGGAAGAAGAACCTGACAGAAGGAAGATGTTCACTTCACAGCAGATTAAAAAGCACAGAGGAATGGCCAGGTGCAAGAGACAAAAATAATCCCTCAAAGGCATTCCCTAAGGGACCTTGCGCCCTTCAACTGGACCCCAACCAAAATGCCCGCCACCTCCGAATGATGCCATCAGTTTATGAATCTATCAGTGGACAAATCCCTTCATGAAATCTCTGCTTTCACGATCCAATTGCCTCCCTAAAGTTCTACCTTTGAACATTTTTATCATGTCATCAAGCCTCCTTCTGGGAAACTTCATACTCAAGCCAAACAGCTTCTAACCTCCCGGGTTTCTGCTAAGGAATGAACTAGTATTTCACTAAAGAATCATGGATCTTGAAGGATCACTTCCCTCTCGCTGCTTTCGCTTCTTTGTCTTTGTCTTTTGACTAATTTTTTTGTTTTCATTTTTCGGTTTTTCAAGGTAGGGTCTCACTCTAGCCCAGGCTGACCTGGAATTCACTATGTAATCTCAGGGTGGCCTCGAACTCACTGCAATCCTCCTACCTCTGCCTCCCAAGTGCTGGGATTAAAGGTGTGTGCCATCACGCCAGGCAATTTTTTTTTTTTTTTGTCTAAATGTAGATATTTGATCATAGGTTCTCTTGAAGGTCATTGAGCTTCTTGGATGTATATTCACTACATTTGAGAAGTTTTACCCACTATTTTTTCTTTTTATGTTTATTATTATTAACAACATGTTTTATATGGATACATCATGTGTTGGTACCCTCTTTTCCCTTGTCCCTGTCCCCATTCCACAGGGGACGCTCCTCAGTGGAGTCACAGGTATTCTCCATGGGTTGTGGGTTATGCGTTGTGGGAACAGTAACTGACTGCTCTTGTTCCTGCCCCTCCTTCTGTGATGCTCACTATTCCTCTGTTGTCAGACTTGAGGTCCCACCTTTTTAAGGATTTATTCACTTTTCTACATTCTTTCTCCTTTCTATACCTCAAGATGAATAATCTCAATATACCTTCCTATTCATTGACTTTTTTCTTCTGCTTGTATCTGTATCATACCTTACTGAGCCCATTTAAAAAAAATTTTTTCATTCAAAATTCAGTTATATTTTAGATTCCAGTTAACTCATTGTTCTCCTGGTTCCTTTTTTTTGTTTGTTTTTTTGACATGTTGTTTTACTTGCTTTACTCTGTTGAAAACATGTTTAAAATAAGTAATTTAAAGTCTGGGTTCAATGTCTGGATTTCCTCACAGATTCCACTGGATTCTAATCATAAATTTTTTGTTGAAAATTAGGTGTTCACTAGCTAGCTCATTGGATCCTACCTTCCAGCCGATATGTGACAAGATGTGATGCCTCTGCTTGTGCCATGCTTTCCTGCCATGGTGAATCTTCTCCTCAAAACTGTAAATTGAAACAAACCCTTTCCTCCCACATGCTGCATTTCGTCAGGTGCTTTGTCCCAGAAACAAGAAGGTAACTCTCCTACCCAGGTTTTGCTGTTGCTACTTGTTATTATAATTTTTTAAAAATGTTTTTATATATTTGAGAGAGAGAGAGAGAGAGAGAGAGAGAGAGAGAATGGGCATTCCAGAGCCTCTTGCCACTGAAAATGAACTTCAGATACGTGTACCACAATTGTACATCTGGCTTTACATGGGCACTAAGGAATCAAACCTAGGCCAGCAAGCTTGCAAGTAAATGCTTTTAACTGCTGAGCCATCTTCCAAGCCCCCTGCTTGTTATAGTTTTTAATGAACTCTTTGGGAAAATTTCTAGGCTAATTCTCTCTAAAGCCCATTATGTGTGGACACTGAAGTCTCTTATTTAGTTAGCTTAATGGTCAGCTAATTAGACAGAAATGAACTTAAATGCTGGGACCAATACATCACTGTGTATTTGTCATTGGCATTACATACATGTTGGAGTATACCTTTAAAACTCCATCTCAGCCTTCAGTTGCTGCTAATGTAGTTCTCAGTCAGCTAGAGAGCCTATCATGTCTTAGGTCTTTCTTGAGCATGTGCACATACTGATCCCTACCTGCACTATGACCCTTTAGCTCTGATGGACATCTCATCCCTCAGCTTTTCCTTTTAAGCTTTTGGTGAGTCTATTATTCACTTCAACAGCTATTCATAGCCTAAAGAAGCCAAGATCTTAAAATATTTGACAAATGCATTCCAAAGAGAAGCTTTTAGTAAGGGTATAATTCTTTGGAATTCAGATAAAGATAAGTCAAAGACCATCAGAATGGTTGGATAATGATGTCTCTTTGGTAATGGGTCTTTGAGAAAGTGTTTTAGCCCCATTTTGCTCCTTTTTATGTCTGAAATACAGGCTGTTATTGTTCAGGGCTTCCAAGGATTGAGGATTGGGGGATAGAAAAGAATGAGTTAAAATACTGCAAAATGAGCTAATCTTACATAGATTTAGGTTCATTGCTTATGCTAGCTAAATCTGCCCAAAGTTGCTGCAAGTCCTATGTTAACTTCCAGAGTTTTGGAAAGTTGGTTCTATAAAGTTTTTTTTTTTTTTTTTTAATTGCTTTTATGGAAAGAGAACTTTGTGGGGTTTTCGTTCTGATGTTTTTGATGACGAATCAACCTTGGAAGTTTGTGTACTATTAGGGACTTTGTAGAGCCCTCCGTTGAGCCATGTCTACGATGATTTGACTGGAGTACGATTTGGGGGAAGGACACTGCAGAAGTAAAGTGCTTTTTCTATTACATGTCATTGTGACTTACTACATAGATACTTATAAACCACGGGGTGAAGTGGTGTTTGTCATGCTACCCACTGTAAGGTTACTCTCAGCATCTGTTTTTTTCCATGCTCTACTCTGGGGAAAGATGTCACACATGAAAGCCACTTTTGAGGAGTGGGAATGTCTCATGTCCTTCTGGGTATTGTTGCTTTGTACATTATTTGGAATTTTGAAATGGTGATTTCTCTATTTCACTTCAGTTTTTGAAAAAATATTTCACTTATTTATTAGAGAGAGAAAGAAAGAGAGGCAGATAGAGAGAATGGGTGTGCCAGGGCCTTCAGCCACTCCAAACTGTTTGCATCACCTTATGCATCTGGCTTATGTGGTCACTGGGGAATTGAACCTGGGTCCTTTGGCTTTGCAGGCAAGCACCTTAACTGCTAAGCCATCTCTCCAGCCCTTACCTCATTTTTTTTAATTTTCAATTTTTTGGCACATGCGTGTGCACGTGCCTGTGTGTTAGAGTATGCGTGGTATGGCATGTGATATCTGTTCTATGTGTGCAGTATGTGCAGGTGTGTGTGCTCTGAGCATGCAGGCATGTGGAGGGCAGAGGAGAATGTTGGCAGTCCTCCTGTACTGCTCATCTGCTCAGTTGCTCATCAGTATTTTCTTGGAGACAGTCTCTCCCTTCACCAGGAGCTTCCATTTTCAGTCATTGAACCCTAGCAATTCTCTATCCCCTGCCCTCCCTACTCTGTGGGGCTGGGGTTACAAATTTACATGGCTCAGATTTTTATGTGGGTGCTGAGGAATGAACCCCAGCCTCGGGCCTTCTCAGGTCCTCATGTTAAAGTGATAAACACTCTTACCTGGAGAGTCTTTTGCCCAGTTCTTGTTTCACCTCAGTTTTTAATTGAATCATTTATAAGTAAATACAAACTATTTATTCTTTGGGCTGTAATGACATGTCAACCAGCTTTCCATTGGTGCAATAAATACCCAATGCAAACAATTTAAAGGAAGAATGTGTTTTTCTGGTTCATGGTTCCCCAGGTTTCTGTCCGTGGTCATTTGGCTCCATTGCTTTGGCCCTGGAGAAGCACAGTGCATCACGGTGGGAGCATAAGGCAGAGAAGAGAGAAGCGTACTCATCTCATGGCATTCAGAAAGAGAAAGAGAGAATGGCCTGGGATCCCAATATCCCCTTTAAGGGTATACTCCAGTCACCTCACTTGCTTTCACTAGGTTTCCCTTTCTGTTAGGTGTGTCCAACTCACTGCTTCTTGGTTACACTTGCCTGAGGATAGTGCAGTGCAGTCTACAAAACTGTGAACTTACTTAAAACAACACGACTTTTCTTTTACAACTCAGTTATATGATGATTCTCAAATGAGAATTCTATAGCCAAAAGCATCCTGTTACACTTTCGAAAGATAGGACATACCTAACTGGACCTGCCATCTCCCAGTAACACCTTGGGTTATGAACTGAGGACACTCCAGATCCAAGTTAGAACAACCCCATAATACTTTATTATTCTGGTGGTGAATTGTTCCAGCTTGATCATTGGATGCCCTTTCATCTGGCTCCCAAGTACCTTAGAGAAAGAATTATTTTATTATTTTTTATTATTTTATTTATTTTGGCGAGAGACAGAGAGAAACAGATAGAGAGGAGAGAGGAAGATAGATAGAGCTGGGTGTTCCAGCAGCCTCTCAGCTGCTGTGAACGAAATCCAGATGTGTTTGCCCCCTTGTGGTCAAGTGCGGCATTGCGCCCTTGTGTCACTTGGCATCTGGCTAAACGTGGGACCTGGAGACTGGAACCGCTGGAGATTGGAACCAGCGTTCTTAGGCTTAGCAGGCAGGCGCCTTAACCACTAAGCCATCTCTCCAGCCCGAGAAAGAATTATTTTACACAAGAAATATAAAAAAAATTGGTCCCATGTGTACTTGACTTGATAACTGCATATAGAATGCAAATATAAAAATCATTTTTCTTTTTTTCTGTTCATTTTTTATTGACAACTTCTATACTTACATACAAAAAACACATGATATTTCCCTCCCCTCCCCCATTCCACTTTAGAACTCCAATCTCCATCATATCCCCTCCCTCTCTCCATTAGTCTCTCTTTTAATTTGATATCATCATCTTTTTCTTCCATTTTGAGGGTCTTGCGAAGGTATTGCTAGGCACTGCAAGGTCATGGATATCGAGGCCAATTTCTCTCTGGGAAAAATCATTTTTCTATGTCTAAACGTTGCAGTCAGGTTCACATTGCTGGCAGAAATCACCCAACCAAGAGCAGCTTGTGGGAAAAAAGGTTTATTTTGGCTTACAGACTGAAGAGGAAGCTCCATGACGGCAGGGGGAAACAATGGCATGAGCATAGGGCGGACATCACCTCCTGGCCAACATTAAATAGTGACAGGAGAGTGTGCCAAACACTTGCAGGGAACTGGCAATAATACCCATAAGCCCACCTCCAACAATACACTGCCTCCAGGAGGCTTTAATTTTCAAATTGCAATTAGCTGGGGACTTAGCATTCAGAACACCTAAGTTTATGGGGGACACCTGAATCAAACCACTACACTACCTATGTGTTTTAAAAGTGAATTTAGGGGGCCTGGAGAGATGGCTTAGTGGTTAAGTGCTTGCCTGTGAAGCCTAAAGACCCTGGTTCAATGCTTAATTCCCTAGGACCCACATAAGCCAGATGCACAAGGTGGCACATGCATCTGGAGTTTGTTTGCAGTGGCTGGAGGCCCTTGCACACTCATTCTCTATCTGCCTCTTTCTCTCTCTGTCTGTCGCTTTCAAATAAACACAACAACAAAAACCTGAATTTAGGGAGCCTGGAGAGCTAGCTGGGTCAGTAAAGTACTTGCCTCACAGACATGAAGACCTGAGTTTAATCCCTAGTACCCACATAAAAATACTGGGTGTGGTAGTATGTACCTGTAATCTTAGCACTGAAGAGGTAGACAGGAGAATCCCCAGGGATTGATAGCCAGCCAGTTTATCCTAACTCATGAGTTCCAGGCAAATGAGAGACCTTGTCTCCATAAAGATGGATGGAATTTCTGAGGACAGTATCTGAGGTTGTTCTCTGGCCTCCACACACACACACACATTTACACGTTCCTACACACACATATACCCAGACATAAATGCCCACATATGAACATGTATTAGAAAAACTGAACTTGGGCTGGAAATAGATAATTCTTAGAAAACTAAAATCATCAAATATAAGCGCAGAATTGAAAACCCCAAATGAGCAAATGACTATAGTAAAATCTAAATTATTTAAGTTCTACCCTAGATAAGAGCAGTATGGCTGAGATGAGTGTACTTCCTAGAGAAAAAAATTATTACAACACTTTTTAGATATTTCAGGACATGGAAAGTGTGAAACCTTTTGCACTTGCTTTATAAAGGTAGTGTAATTTCAACACCAAATTCATAATTTTGCACCAAATTTATTGTGAACAAATTTACAGATAAACAATTTTTGGAATTTTTCTGGTATGTTTAGACTTTTTATATCCAAACAGTATTTATCACTTATTCAAAGAATGCAATATTAATATTGAAATCTGTCAATATAACTTATAACAATAATACAATGAAGGAGAAAGTTATATCAAAGATGGGTTTGATAAAATTCAGTAGCTATAAAAATTGTAAGGGGATGAAAAGCTGGCTCAGTGGTTAAAGGTGCTTGGTTGTAAAACCTGTAGACGTAAATTCCATTCCCAAGTCACCCATGTAAAGTAGATGCAAAGGGTGGTACAAACATCTGGCTTTTCTTTCTAGAAACAAGAAATCTTGACCCCCCCCTCCACACACACATATATACAATGCATATACAAATAAATAAATAAGTAAATGAATAAAAGAATAAATGGGCTATAGAGATGGCTTAGCGGTTAAGGTGCTTGCCTGCAAAACCTAAGGACCCAGGTTTGATTCCCCAGTACTTACATCAACCAGATGCATAAGGTTATATGCATCTGGAGTTTGCTTGCAGTGGCTATAGGCCCTGGTGTCTCTCTCTCTCTCTCTCCATATATAAATGCCTCTTTCTCTCTTTTTTTCTAATAAAAAATATATAAAAGAAATAAAACTGTGAATAAATTAGCACTAAGAGTATACTACTAGAGCTAAGACTATAAGCTCACTGGTAGGGAGTCTGGAGCTGATCTCACTCTCAAACCCCTGGGCAGTGAGTAGCACTGGGTGACCAGAGCTCCTCCCCCACATGGGTGCTTGGCCCTTCACTTGCGGGCATTAGATATCAGCCACACGATCTCCCTACCCTAACCCCTTCCCCCAGTCTCTGCTGGGCCGCTGCCACCAATAGGGACCCCAGAGCTGATTTCACTCCAAAGACCCTGGCAGTGAGTAGCCCAGGAGAGTGTCCCCTGCACGTTCAACTCCTCACTCCCCAGCCTGGGCTGCCTGCCATTATCTCCCTAAGTAGGGACTCCTTGGCCCTATGAGGGAAGTGTATAGCTCTAAGAGCTTACAAAAATATATCCCAAATCACTAGGCCATCCATCTGAAAGCTTTGGAAAATGAAGAACAATCCAAACCCAAAAGGACAAGATGGAAAAAGTAATTAAGATTAGAGCAGATAACAATGAATTGGAAATTAAGAAAACAATTTTAAAAATTGATGAAACAGAGATGATGGTTCTTTGAAGAAAAAAAAAAAAAAAGCAAGATTGATAAACCCCTGGCCAAACTGATCAAAGAAAGAAAGGGAAGACTCAATAAGATCAGAGATGAAAAAGAAGATGCTACAACAGATAACAATGAAATTGGGAAAATCATCAGGACATATTTCAAAAAAAAACTGTATTTCACAAAATTGGAGAATCTGGAAGAAATGGGTGAATTTCTTGACTCATACCACCTACCAAAACTAAACATAGAAGAGACAAATAACCTGAATAGAGCTCAAACATCTAATGAGATTGAAAAAGTAATGAAAAGCCTCACAACAACAACAACAAGTTCAGGCCCAAATGCACTCAGTGCCGCATTCTACCAAACCTTCACTGAGGAAATAAAACTACTTTTCCTTGTTATTTCACACAATTGAAAAGGAGTGAATACTCCCTGACTCCTTCTATGAAACCAGCATTATACCAATACTAAAACCAGACAGAGACTCAACAAGAAAATAATAAATAGACCAATATCCCTGATCAACTTAGATGCAAAAATTCTTACAAATTGAATCCAAGAACAAATCAAAAGTATCATTCACCTCAATCAAGTAGGTTTTGTCCTAGGAATGAGGGGATAGTTCAACATCAGAAATTGATAAATGTAATATACCACATAAATAGACTTAAAAACAGGAATCATGGGATCACTTCAATAGATGCAGAAAATGCCTTTGATAAAGTACACATCCCTTCATGAGTAAAACACTGAAAGGACTAGGGATGAAGGGATCATATCTCAACACAATAAGGCCTATATATAACACACTTAAGGCCAATATCACACTAAATGAGAGAAACATTGAAACATTCCCATTAGAGTCAGGAACAAGACAGGGGTGACCACTCTCACCACTGCTTTACAACTAGTGCATAGTTGACATCTTAGTTCAAGAAATAAGACAAGAGAAGAAATTAAAAGGGATATAAATTGGAAATGAAGAAATCAATCTAGCTCTATTTGTATATGATATACATGGGACCCAAAAGTCACCACCAAAAAACTCCTAGAAGGGATTAAGTTCTTTCAGCAAAATGACAGGATATAAATCAACGCACAAAATCAGTAGCCTTCATATACACCAAAGACAAACATATGGGAAAGAAATCAGGGAATCAGTCTGGTTTACAATAGCCATACAAGACTAAATATTTTGGAATATGTTTAAGAAGTGAAAGACCTAACAATGGAAACCTAAAAATGCTGAAGAAAGAAACTGACAAAGACAGGAAAAGATGGAAAGACCTCCCATGCTCATGGATTAGAAGAATTAACAATATAAAAATGGCCATCCTTCTGGTGTTTCAAACCAGTCAAGCAGACGGATCATACCAGGATGCCCATTGCCTTCAACCCCTTTCCACAGCAGTGCCACCTCAAGTGGGCAGATGACTGAGTCCACTTCCCTGCTCATGTCTCCTCAGATTGCTATGCCCTCATCAGCCGGTGCCTGGCTCCTAAACCTTGTTCCACACTGGAGGAGATTCTGCTGGACCCCTGGATGCAAACACCAGCAGACAAAGCACCCATCAGCCCCTCCAAAGGAAGCACCACCCTATGCCCTGGTTCCTCCTTCCCTAGCCCCAGCCACGATCTCACTGCTTGGAATCCCATGGCTATTATGTCACAAGGGATAGATGGACATCTGTTGACCTGGTTATATAGGTCGTTAAGAATCCAGTATTGCTAAGGTCAGGGACTAGGGATCAGGGCTCAAACGATCAGCCAGGTCTGCTCAGTTCCCATCTCAATTCTGTGAAGGATCCTCACAGAACCTGTGGTCTCTTATTTGGGAAAGGGGAATTCCTTCCTTCTTCTGTTAAAGACGTTTATTTGGTTGGTTGGCGTTCCTTCCCTTCTGAACCCTAGGACTCTTATCCTGACATTGTTGTCCCTGCACTGGCCCCTCTTATACTACCACCACAAACTTAGACACTTAGTTCAAATGCTCTCATTTGGGTAAGGGGTGCTTTCCTTAAAATACCCCAGCAGCTCTTACTTTAGCTAAAGGGCCCTTAAGCCTAGCACGGAGTCCCATAGTCAATCAAGCTGCTTGTCTGCCTCAGCCCAGAATTGCTTATTCTGGGTGAGATAATGCCTTATTGGTATCCCAGGACTTTGTGTGTGTGTGTGTGTGTGTGTGTGTGTGTGTGTGTGTGTGTGTGTTTCTTTTGGCGATTTTTGGTGAGGGGACCCTGTTGTTATCCCAAGTGCTCTTATTCTGGTGAGAAGAACCTTACTTCCATAATTTGGGAAGGAATGGGAGATGGACACCCCCAGAGACTTGGATGGTTGGGGGGAGGGGATGGGCTGGGAGAAATAAGTCTTGCTGTTTGTTCTCCTGGGTCCTTCCTCTCCCAACTTTACTGCCTCCTCCTGAGCCAGGATTCTCCACTTGCTAAAATGTAAATAGCCGTGTACTAGAGGAAGGAGAGAGCTACAAGTGTGCCCTCCTGTCCCTTCTCCCCCTACCTGGATTATTTTAAAAGCCACGTGTGGAAACCTATTTAATAAATAATGAAGTCAGAAAAAAAGTGGTCATCCTAGCAAAAGCAATATACAGAGTCAAGTAATTCCTCAAAACTTCAGCAACATTTTTCAGAGTTAGGAAAAGTAATCTTAAAATTAATATAGAAGCACAAAAAGTCTCAAATAGACAAAGATACCCTCAGCAGCTGGGTGTGGTGGCACATGCCTTTAATTCCAGCACTCTGGAGGCAGAAGTAGTCTGATCACCATGAATTTGAGGCCACCCTAAAAATACAAAGTGAATTCCAGGTCAGCCTGGGCTAGAGTGAGATCCTACCTTGAAAAAACAAAACAAAACAAACAAACAAACAAACAAACACCCTTCAGCAAATGAATACTGCTGGCAGTATCAGCATACCTGACTTCAAGATATACTACAAAACCATAGTAATAAAAACAGCACAGTACTGGCACAGAAACAGACATATTAATCACCTGAATAGGATAGAAGATCCAGGTTTAAACTCTAGCAAATAAAGCTACCTAATCTTTGTCAAAGAGGCCAAAACGCACTGGAGAAACAACAACGTCTTTAACCAATGGTGCTGAAGAAACTGGATAATCATGTGCTGAAGAATGAATATAGATCCACTTTTCTCACTCAACACACAAAATCAACTCCATGTGTATCAAGGACTTTAATAAGACCTGACTAAGACTCCAGTAGGCCAAGGAATTAAACAAACACTCAACCACTGGGATCTTATGAAACTAAAAAGCTATTGTATAGATAAGCAAACCGTCAACAGAGTCAAAAGACAACCTACACAATGGGAGGACATCTTTTCCAGCTATACATCTGACAGAGGTTTAATATCTAGAAAAACAAAGCAGGTAACCCACTCAAAAAAATGGGGCAAGGAACTGAACAGAGATTTCTCAAGGGAAGAAATATAAATGGCCATTGGAAAAGATGTCCAAAATCTTTAGTCATCAGGGCAATGCAAATTAAAATGACTTTGAGATTCCATCTCACTCCGATAAAAATGGCTATATCAAAAATAAATCAAATAAATAAATCAAACAAATGCTAGCAAGGGCATGGGGAAAGAGGAACACTCATCTAATGCTGGTAGGATTGCAAACATGCCTAGCCAGCCACTAAGGAAACCAGTGTGAAGCCTCCTCAAAAATCTGAAACTAAATCTACTATTTGATCCTGCTATACTACTTCTGGGCATATATATCCTAATGACTCTACTCTTTAGTATAAAGATACTTGCTCAGCCATGTTTGTTCCTGCTCTGTTCACAATAGCTAGGAATTGGAATCAGGCCAGTTGCCCATCAACTAATGGATAATGAAGATACAGTACATATACACAATGGAATTCTACTCAAAAGAAAGAAAAAAAATGGAATAATGGCATTTGCAGGAAAATGAATAGACTTGGAAAAATCATACTAAGCAAAGTCACAGTCTCAGAAAGACAAACACAGATGTTCTGTCATACGCAGTTCCTAACATGGAATAGCTTGATTTGTTTGTAAGTTGTAGTAAGCATCAGTAATATTGGCAAGCATACAGAATGAAGCTATGGGAGAGTGGTAAAGCAAGGCAGATAACAAGGGGAGATACTTAACAGGCAAGTGGAGAGACAGAATACAGGGGGTGGAAGGGTATTGGTGGGGACAGGGGCAAGAAAGATAGGAATTACACAAAACTAATGATAGCATTAATCAGTACCATAGAAACCTTCCTTCTAATTAGCTAATTAAAAGATTTAACTCTTTTTTTTTTTGGAGAGAGACAAAGAGAGATAGAGAGAGAGGTAGGAGAGGAAGACAGAACGAGATGGGCGCACCAGCAGCCTCTCAGCTGCTGTGAATGAAATCCAGATGTGTGCACCGCCTTGTGGTCAAGTGCGGCATTGCACCCTTGTGTCACTTTGCATCTGGCTAAACATGGGACCTGGAGATTGGAACCGCTGGAGATTGGAACCAGTGTTCTTAGGCCTAGGAGGCAGGCGCCTTAACCACTAAGCCATCTCTCCAGCCTAAGATATAACTCTTAATAAGAGTGTCTGGGCAGAAATGCCCTGTAGCAGATGGAAACAGTTTAACCATAAAACCAGCTCTGGCTGGTAAATCTCAGTGTCAGAAATGGGTTGCCCTCCTCGGAGAGCTGTTGGTCAAGGAGGTCTATGTGATCCCCAAAACTATGCATGCCATTGCCAAAGTCCTTGGTTACCCACCAAGAGCTAAATGGCAAGATGCTATTGCCAAAGACACTATAGGATGTGATCACAGGAGACTGAGTGATCATGCTGGAACTGAGAAGGAAGACAGCTCCCTGCTGGCCAGCCCTCATACTGCTGGAAATTGTTATGTGAGCTGCTGGGGGATAATGGGCAGAACAGTGTGAACAAGCAGGGCATCCTGAAAGCTACAAAATCAACCAGTTGGCAAGATGTACAGACCTGTGCAATAGTGGTACACATCCTACATGGGTCATCAACTGCTCTCTGTATATGAGGCTTGCTCAGTGGGAGGGAACTCATACTTGGTACCGAGAACCAAGTCAGAATCCTATATATAGGAAGGTCATAGACCCTTGAGAGAAGCTACCACTGTTCTTAGGCTAAGAAGAGAGGTTATCAGCATCAAAAAGTCTTTGAAATGACTGTGCTTATCCTCTTTGATCTTGATGCTCTCACTCTTGGTTAGAGAATCTGGTTTTTTTGTTGTTGTTGTTGTTTGTTTGTTTTTTTCACAGATAGCATAGAAGACTGAGGAGAACCTAGATCCATTAATACAACAAGAGAAGATAGGCAGAAAATATAGACTCATCAAGGCAAGTCAACTCTATCCATCTGCCAAAGCCCAGGAGACACTACAGAGGAAGTGGCAATTTAAACACAAGTGCTGCTCCCACTGCTAGCCTGACAACCTCCTCCAGGGAGATGGAGGTAGACACTGAGGAGACTCAAAACATCAAAACAGAAATTCAGAGGATGCAGAAAGCTCAACACTACAGATGCCTGCCAAGACTAAAGGAACATTGCAGTAAAGGAGACAGGAAGATTGTAAGAGCCACAAGATGGGAAGGTGTATCCTGAGGCATTGTTCCACACATAAAGACTGACTGATGCATTCATGACCCCACAGTGAATACTGATGATCCTATGTAGTGGATAGGGGTGGGAGAGAAGGGATAGAAGAGTATAATCTGATAGTCATATGACCAATACGCAATCTGTTCATACTTTAATGTTCATGATAAAAAAGACTATATATAAATCATGCATCAAAAATGCCAATAGCAGGAATGAATTTAAATAGCAAATACACTAATTTCAATTAGCTTAAAAACAGATTGGGGAAAGACTAATTTTAATATTGAGTCAGGGTTTTTATATTGAGTCTCTAAATGGCAGTGAGAGCTAAGTTTGCTAGTGCATGCTTATAGTCTCAACATTGGGGAGATGGAAGCAGGAGGATCCAAAGTTCAGTCATCCTTGGCTACAAAACAAGTTCAAGGCCAGCCTGGACTACAGGTGACTTCCTGTTTCTGCCTCCCAAGTGCTGGGATGATGGGCATGAACTACCACACCTGAGCTCTATAAAGTGTTTTGGGGAAATAGCCACCAATATGCCACCCTGGTGGCACAGTCCTGTCATTTTAGTACTTCATTTAGGGGTGGGGATAGAAACCTTGTCTCAAAAGAAAAGTAATAATGATACAAACAAAATGTAATTTGTGCAAATATTGAGGAAAATATTGAGTATATGAGTAACAACTTTGCAACCTTAGAAATCAATACTTAGAGACCATGAAAAATTGACTCTTTTTAAAGAAAGTCAAAATTTAGAAAGGTAGCTGTATATAAATCATACAAAATAAATCATATAACTAGCAACCAGTACATAAATATGAAGACATTGTGTATAAAAAATAAATAATATGGTGTTTAGAATAAAAAATCTAAAGGTATACAGCTATTGGAAGACAATTAAAAAGCCATACTTATAATACAAATATCTGCTCAAAAATTATCTTGAGTGGAAATTTATTTTAAGTGTCTCTCTAAATGAATATATGAATATTATGCAATTCCCTGTATGTTAAACTCTTTGAAGCCTCATGAATAATCTCAGAGTATATACTAAAGAATAAGTGTCTAGGAATAACCTAGAAGGCCATAAAAAGTAACCATGAAGGAGAGTTTTCCTTTTAAGATTATACTGTGAAGTCACTGTAAATCAATGTCATACTTGTGTGCGAGCAGAAAGATCAGAGAAATAGAAAAGAGACTTCAAAATCAGTTATTAGTGCTTGCAAATTTAATGTACGACAAAGTGATTGATTCTGTGGGGCAAAGATGGCCTAGTTCATAAATGTGGTAGACTGATTGCTATCTGGCTATACTGACTCTCAAACTCATAAGTTCCTCACTGGCTGCTCCAGGTTTCCAGGTATAGTGGGATACAGCCACATTCACCACTTTGGTTTAAGTATGCCCTCTAGGGTTTCATGACCCAGAAGCCTAGTGTGCACTGTGGTGATGTTGAGAGGTGGCAGAATCTTTAAGAGTTGGTCCTTGTTGAAAGATAATTGTCATTGGGGGCACTACCCTGTGAAAGGAATTAGTATAGTTCTCCAGGGATCCTTATCTAGTTCTCACACAAAAAATGAGGTTATTAAAAAGAGAAAACAATAACAAAAACCAATTAATCCTATCAGAAAAATGGTGCAGGGAACTGAACAGAAAGTTTTCAAAAGAAGAAATACAAAAGGCCAATAAACATTTTTAAAATGTCCAACATCTTTAGGCATTAGGGAGATGAAAATTAAAACAACTTTGAGATTCTATCTACCAACCTTGATTTTTATCATCAAAAAAGCAAAAGACAGGGGCTGGAGAAGTGTCTCAGCACTTAAGGATCTTGCCTGTAAAGTCTAAGGACCCAGGTTCGATTCCCAAGTACCCATGCAAAGTCAGATGCACAAAGTAGCACATGTGTTTGGAATTCATTTGCAGTGACTAGGGGCCCTGGTGTGCCCCCCCTCTCTCTCTCTCTTTTTCTCTCTGTCAAATAAATAAATTAATTAATAATTGTTTTTTAAAAGCAAATGACAACATATGCTGGTGATGGTGTAGGGAAAGAGAAACCCTTATTCACTGTTGGTGGGAGTGTAAACATAGTATAACCACTATGGAAATCAGTGTGGACGTTTCTCCAAAACCTAAAACCAGAACTACCGTGTGGACCTAGCAAAACCAGTCGTGGGCGTATATACTAAGGACTACACTTTACTAAGGAGATACTTGCTCAGCCATGATTGTTGCTGCTCTATTCACAATAGCTAGGAAATGGAATCAGCCTAGATGCCCACCAACTGGTGAATAGAAAATGGATAATGAAGATGTTGTCCATAGACACAATGAAGCTTTATTAATCTGTAAGGACAAAGGAAATTAAGACTCTCATGGCAGAACAATGGATCTGGAAAAACTTATCGAATTGAGGTAGCTCAGGCACAAAAAGACAAGTGCCCCATGTTCTCATATGTGGCTCCTAGATTTTGAAGTTGTAGATCTTTAGGCAAGATGGAGTGAGAGTCAGCAGTAAAGGCCAGGAAGATAGAATGAGGCCAGGAGCGAGGAGAAGTAGGGACAGATTCTGGACAGGAGAACATCAGACTACAGGGAGTAGACAGGTCCAAGTGGGGACAGGGGAAGGGGGGGAAGGAGTCAAGTGGATGGGGGAGGGACACACAAAACTAAAAATGGTATGAAAAAGTCATATAAAAACCTACTTCTTTGTTAGTTAATTAAATTACATGTTTTTAAAAATTATTTGTTTATTTATTTGCAAGCAGAGAGAGAGAAAAAGAAGAGAGACAGAGAGAAAGAATGGGCACACCAGGGCCTCCAGCCACTGTAAACGAACTCCAGACACATGTGCCCCTTGTGCATCTGGCTTATGTAGGTCCTGGGGAATTGAACCTCAGTCCTTTGGCTTCGAAGGTAAATGACTTAACTGTTAAGCCATCTCTCAGCTCCCCCCACCTTTTTTTTGGAAAGAGAGAGTTTGGACAAAAGTATCCTGCTGGGGTGGAGAGCACTAAGCCCAGAAGCCTTAGGGTGTCGCAGGTAAATCCCAGTCCTTAGTCAGGGAGGCCATGAGCCTCCCTAAACAATACAGACGATCATCAGTGCTCTTGATTGTCCACCAGAACCAGATGGTGAGACCCTGTTGCTGAAGTCCTCACCGCTTCCACCACAGGACTCTGAGAAATCAAGCTGCGAATGAGCTGGAAGCCTCCTCTCTGCTGGCTAGCTGACATAGTGCTGACAGTGCTATACATGTTTCTGGGGAAAGTTATCAACAGTCTAAACAAGCAACCTACACAATGGTCTAGCCAAGCAAAATGTGCCAACTGTGCCAAAAGAGTGGCGGGTCAGTTATGGTGATAACAAACTGCTCACTAATTAGGATTTGAATCCTGTTCTGGGAAGAAGAGGAACACATGCCTGGTACTGAGAACTGAGTCAAAAGCCTGTGGCTTGGAAGGGCACAGGCCATCGGGGGACACTACCACTGTTCTTTGGCTTAAACAGATACATCAGGCCCATCAAATGATTTTTATAGGGTTATGCTTATACCCACAGATAAGAACTATTTATACCTTTGGTTATATAGAAGTTTCTGTTTGCAAACGGTAGTGAATGCCTGGAAGACCCAAGATTTACCAAGGTAGCAAGAAGATAGTCTAGTGCCTGGCACTAGACAAGACACCCATATCAAACCTTCTAGGGCCCAGGCAACATTGCAGAGGTAGTGATGAAAAGAAAATCAGTGCTGCTTTCACTGCTGGTGAGACAAGCATCTTTATGAAGGTGACAACAGATACTCAGGAGACTAGAATTTCATCCAAGTACTGAAAATAGGCTGTTGAGAACTCAGTACTAACTTAGTCATCTCTTCCATGCCCTCCAAGGCTCAGGAAACATTGTGGAGAGAGGGCAGAAAGAATGTGTAAGAGCCATTGGGTGAGAAGAGGACGTTGCAGCATGATCCTCCAGATATTAACTGACAGGTGTAGTCACAGTCTCACAGTAGAGGTTGTTACCCTCAGAAGACCTGCACAATATCGAGCTCCTTAGCAAGCTGATGTCAAGGATGGAGGACAAAAGGAACAAGACATCAAAATAGAAGGACAAAGGACTACTTGGAAAAAGGAGGGGGCTCAGTGAAATAGGGGTGGAGGGAGGGCCAAAAGAGAGCAATAGGTAGGAAATATAATGGAATTATAATACGATCATGTATTAAAATGTGCAATAAAAAAGTAGTGGGGACTGGAGAAATGGCTTAGCAGTTAAGGCGCTTGCCTGTGAAGCCTAAGGACCCACGATCAATTCCCCAGTACCCACATAAGCCAGATGCACAAGGTGGCACATGCGTCTGGAGTTTGTTTGCAATGGCTAGAGGCCCTGGTGTGCCCATTCTCTCTCCCTTCCCCCTCCCTCTTTCCCTCTCTCCCCACTCTAATAAATAAATAAAAATAAAAAATTTATAAAAAAAAAAGGAGTGAGCTTGATCCTGGAATCACTGTAGTTCCCTGTTTTGCCAACTGATATCTCCATGCACGCACTCCTGCCATGATGTCATTTTCCATGTAATTACACAGCCAAAGGGGCCTCTTCTGGGGTGAAACCAAAAACTGAGCTAAGAAAATGTCTAAGTAAATCCAGTCTTGGACATGTTATAGCAGCAGGCCTTTTTCTTTCTTTCTCTTTTTCTTTATCTTTCTTCCTTCCTTCCTTCCTTCTTCTTCCTTCCTTCCTTCCTTCCTTCCTTCCTTCCTTCCTTCCTTCCTTCCTTCCTTCCTTCCTTCCTTCTTTCTTCTTCTTCCTTCCTTCCTTCCTTCCTTCCTTCTTTCTCCTTCCTTCCTTCCTTCCTTCCTTCCTTCCTTCCTTCCTTCCTTCCTTCCTTCCTTCCTTCCTTCCTTCCTTCCTCCCTCCCTCCCTCCCTCCCTCCCTCCCTCCCTCCCTCCCTCCTTCTTTTTCTTTCTTTCTTCCATTTGTTCTTTTGTTTTTCGAGGTAGGGTTTCACTCTAGCTCAGGCTGACCTGGAATTCACTCTGTAGTCTCAGGGTGGCCTCGAACTCATGGCGATTCTCCTGCCTCTGCCTCCTGAGTGCTGGGACTAAAGGCATGCACCACCATGCCCAGCCAATAGGCATTTTTTTTTTTTAGAGAGACAGAGAGAAAGGGAGAGGAAGACAGATAGAGATGGGCGCTGCGAACAAAATCCAGATGCACGCGCCCCCTTGTGGTCAAGTGCAGCCGTTGCACCCTTGCATCACTTTGCATCTGGCTAAACGTGGGACCTGGAGATTGGAACCGCTTGAGATTGGAGCCAGCGTTCTTAGGCTTAGGAGGCAGGCGCCTTAACTGCTAAACCATCTCTCGAGCCCGCAATAGGCTTTTTGAATAGATATCGAGTGGACATTGAACTTTATATAGAAAGGCAATGGACTAATAGCCAACATAATATTTTTTTTCCACATAGTGAATTCCGGGTTGTTTTGAACTTATGGCAATCCTCCTTCCTCTGCCTCCAAAGTGCTGGGATTAAAGGCATGTGCCACTACACCTGGTGCCAACATAATCTTTAAAAACAACTGCTTTTGGAAAAAACTTATGTTATCTGATTTATGACTTACTATAAATCTATAATAATCAAGGTCAACATCGAAATAGTCTCATTAGCCAAACAAAGAGAATAAAGCACAGAAATAGACCACACTCATATATGTAGACAGTAAATGGCAAAGGCATTGAAGTAGTAGTTTTGTCAACAATGATGAAGCACTTGTGTTCATATGTTTTAAAAAATGAACTAATACCCTTGCCTACACTACACAAAAATTCACTCCAAGTGAATATAGACCTAAATGTAGGAGCCCAAACTAAAACTTCTGAAAGAGAACATAGGAGAAAAGAATAGTATTCAAAAACTATAAAACATAAATTAAAAATAAATAAATGGGGCCTGGAGAGATTGCTTAGCCTTTAAGCCCTTGCCTGTGAGGCCTACGGACCCGGGTTCGAGGCTCGATTCCCCAGGACCCACGTAAGCCAGATGTACAAGGGGGTGCGTGCGTCTGGAGTTCATTTGCAGTGGCTGGAGGCCCTGGTGCACCCACTCTCTCTCTCTCTCTCTCTCTTTCTCTCTGTTGCTCTCAAAAAAATAAAAATAAAAATAAAAATAAAAATAAATAAATAAATGGACTTCATTCAGATTAAAAGATTTTAAGGACTGGAACATAAACAGGCTAGCTTTAGACTGGTAGAAAAATTTTGAAATGCATACAGCAGACAAAGGACTTGCACCTGGAAAATTCAAAGAACTATAACTCAATAAAAAGTCAAACTAGTCAGGTGTGGTGGCACACAACTTTAATCCCACCACTTAAGAGACAGAAGTAGGAGGAGCACTGTGAGTTCAAGGCAATCCTGAGACTACATAGTGAATTTTAGGTCAACCTGGGCTAGAGCATAACCCTACTTCAACCCCCTCCCCACCTCGAAAAGAAGTCAAACTACTCAACAACAACAAAACAGGTAAATGTTCTTTTAAAACAAGGACCAGATTTGTGAATAGACATATGACAAATGAAAATATGTGAATAATCCGGAAGTATGAAAGAATTTTTAAACATCACCAGTTAGCACAGAAACTCCAGTTAAAAACTTCATGCCTGTTCCATTGAAAAGTTCCAACAAGACCCAGTGTTTTTTTTATAATTCTATAAAGATTTTATTGATAAAGAAAATGAAATTCAAGACCAACCAAAATAAGAAACACTCAAGCCACCTACTGAGACCATTTGCACGCAATGAGGACTGAGAGGAAGTTGTGCTGAGTTGAACTGTACTTCTTACACTGTATTTTAATTTTTTTATTTAATATATTTTTATTAGTTATGTATATAGTATATATACAGCCATGATGGTATCATAGTTAGCCTTCTCCCTGTCCTCCCCCCCCCCATGGGTTATGTGAAGACCCAGTGTTTTTGAGGAACAATTGTAACTCTCATTCATTGCTGGTTAATGCTAAAAAGTGAAAAATAAAATGCTAAAAACACTGTAGTGTTTTTGTAGAACAACTGTAACCTCATTCAGTGCTGGCTAATGCTGAAAAGTGAAATAGTAGTTACTTTAGAAAACAGCATTGCAGGAACTAGGGAGATAGTTCAGTGGGTAAAGTGCTTGCCTTGCAAGCATGAGTACCTGAGTTTGATCCCCAGTACCTGCATAAAATGTGGTTGTGGTGGCTTGCACCTATAATTCAAGCACTGGGGAAGGGGAGAAAGGAGAACCCCTGGAGCACATTGACTAGCTACGTTAGTGTAAGTGGTGAGCCCCACTCCAACGAGAGACTCTATTTCAAAGAAACAAGTACATGGTGTTTCTGAAGGTAACACCCAAGGTTCTCCTCTGACCTCTACATGCATTCATATCCTACCCCACACATACAGATGTATACATACACACACACTGCACGAAGAAAAATAACTAAGAAAAAAAGCATGGTCGTATCTCTTACTGTGTGACCCAGCTATTTCATTCCTTGCTATTAACCCAAGATAAATAAAACCATGTCCATAAAGACATGATCACAATAGTTTATAGCAGGATAATTTATAACTGATGAAAGCTGATGAATGGATAATAAAGTTGTGGTTTTTCTGTACTTTGGGACTCTACATTTCACTAAGAAATAATAGAACGTTAGTGCATTCAACACCATGACTTAATTTCAAAAACAAGGTAAAGTGAAAAATTCCAAACACACAATTCTACACTGAAGGATTGCATTTACATGAAATTCTAGAAAATGGCAACCATAATAGCAGGAAGCAGATCAATCCACTCCTGGTTTGGGTACTAGAGCTAGAAGGCCAATGCATAGAAAAATGTCATGCTGGTAGAACTATGCCATCTCTTGACTGTATTTACTTGATCTTTAGCAACAATCATCATTTATCAACTGTACACTTAAAATAGAAACCTTTATTTTATATGAATAATACCTTAAAGAGGGAAATGGACCTCATTAACAAAATAAAACAAAAACCTTTAAGAGAATCTTACAAGTTAGGGGTTAGAGAGAGTTTCTTAACTAAAATAAGAATTGATACTATACCTGGAAACCCCAGCTATTTCAAAGGCTGAGGGAGGAGGATTTGAGTTCAAGACCTCTGGGGGCAACTTAATGGTACTCTGTCTCAAAATAAGTAGTGAAAAAGAATTCTGAGAATATAACTGAGGGGTAGAGTTCTTGATGAGCATTCATGAGGCCCTCAGTTCAATCCCTAGGACTCAAGAAGGAGGGAAAGAAAGAAAGAAAGAAAGAAAGAAAGAAAGAAAGAAAGAAAGAAAGAGAGAAAGAAAGAAAGAGAAAAGGAAAAAGAAAGAAAGACAGGAAGGAAGGAAGCTGTGGAAGAAATGATAATGACTTTGTTATTAAAAATGTAAAAATGTCATTAAAAATCAAAAGATAAGTACATCAAGAAAAATTTGTGAACAATAAATGCCAGCAGAGCTTAGCAGCCCATATATTTAAAGCCCTTCTCAAACTGAGAAAATATACAAGACTGTTTTAAAAAGTAGCTAAGGAAAAGCCACAGAAAAGCAAATTTAAGTGGCCACAGGTATATGAAAAGATGGTTAAATTCACTAGTAGGCAAGAAAGTGAAAATTTAAAGAGCAATGACATTCCAATTTATATTTACTAGAAAAAGTTGTAACATTTAAGGCTCTCTAAATTTAAGAAAATAGTGCATTCACACCCCTGATGGAAGTATGCAGTGCCATGGCTTTATGTGGTAATAATATGACATCTATGTAAAATAAAATCACATCCTATATATCATTTAACATCACTAGGGCTCTACTGAGATTGCCAATAGATTTAAAAGCAGACGTATCAATGCATTAAAATGTTTACTGCAGCACTTTGTCTAATAGCACAAAACTAGATCTCAGTGGGTGCCCATCAAGAGGCGAATCCTGACTAACTTTTGCTGCACATGTACAACATTTCATTGAGCCATCAGTAAAATGAGTGAATTAGAGCTACAGTAGGTGGCTTTATGCTATTGCTTAGGGAGTTCTTAAGAAATAAGAGATGTAAAATACTCTACTTGTCTTATAAAACAAATATTAAAATCAAACTGTGCATACATCCATTCTATTTGTAGATCATTATAGCATGAAGGAAAAACGTACACTAGATTTCAAACCTTCTGGAAAGTTCTATGTTACGTTTACTGCTGTATGTGAAGTGAGGGTAGAGATATGCATGGGTCTTGCATGAAGGCCGTTTGATCCTGGCTTCTTAAGTTGTGTGTTTCATAACAGAATAATGGAGGGGGTCATGAAAAATTTGGCCTTGTGCAATGATGAACTATTAATCCAAAATCAAATGATTAATGAATCAAGGCATTTCTGGCAGCACTCATATATATTGTATCATGTAACTTCATCTCAACCTTGGCTCTGAACATATACCATGAGCATGTAACTTGTGTTCATGTGCCCAAGAATGTTGTCTGAAACTCTTGGACTCAGATTTGAGGATCTGAGGCTATTTTGAAAAAATATTTTATTTATTTATTAGAGAGAGAGAGAGGGAGAGAGAAT
This sequence comes from Orientallactaga sibirica, assembly GCA_036365145.1. Taxonomy (NCBI): domain Eukaryota; kingdom Metazoa; phylum Chordata; class Mammalia; order Rodentia; family Dipodidae; genus Orientallactaga; species Orientallactaga sibirica. The sequence goes on from JAEOAD010000030.1 coordinate 960,168, forward strand.
GGGTGCACCAGGGTTTCTAGCTACTGCAAACGAACTCCAGACACATGAGCCACCTTGTGCATCTGGATTTATGTGGGTACTAGGGAATAGAACCTGAGTCCTTTGGCTTTACAGGCAAGCTCCTTAACCACTAAGCAATCTCTCCAGCCCTGAGGCTATTTTAATTACAAATTATAATAATGTTTTTACCTTATACACTCTATCAGTTACTTCCTTGTTGGTATAAACAAATACTTGACCAGAAGGAACTCAAAGAAGGAAAAGGTTTAATCTGGCTTACAGTATTGAGGGAAGTCCCACATCAGGCATGGCATAGTGGCAGGAAAGAACACAGACTCTTTACATGGTCACGTGGGTAGGCAGGAAGCAGAAGAAGGGCAGCAAGTGGGGGGGCTGAAAAACCTTCAGACCTGTGCCTCTAGTGACCCACTCCTTCTAGCAAACAACAACAACAACAACAACCAAAAACCAAAAACACTTCCTAAAGGTTTCACAACTTTTCCAAAGACACCACCAGCAGGGCACCAAGTTTTTAAACACATGAGCCTATGGAGGACATTTTACATTCAAGCCACAATACAAAAAAAAATTCTGCTCTTATAGAAACATGGTTGATTTGGTTATGAAAAACGGGTTTAATATTTATCTACTGTCATTATTCACCACGTAAGTGCAAAATTAGTATACTTTTGGGTTGTATTGGGTTAGAATGTTTAATTTTAATAATTACTGTTTGAGTTGCTGACTTGAATTTTATGAAAAGTCATTAAGTGCAACTAGAGAGATGGCTTAGCAGTCAAGGCACTTGCCTGCAAAGGCAAACCCAGGTTTGACTCCCCAGTAGCCAGGTAAAGCTGGATGCACAAGGTGGCCCTTGTGTCTGGAGTTCATTTGCAACAGGCTGGAGGCCCTGGCATGCCCATTCTTTCTCTCTATATCCCTTTATCTTTCTCTCTGCTTGAAAATAAATATTACTTTTTAAAAATCAGTAAGTGAATTTTGAATTTTTGCTTAGAATTAGGACAGGATTTCCAACAATTTCTGAGATGGCCCTAAACATACTTCCATCATTTTATGCTACATGCAGTGATGATTATGAAATAAAATTATCAATCAACTCTGAAAAATATTGAAGATGCTTTACATTCTGTAATATCAAATATTTAGTCAAAATTTAATTTCTAAATTTTCTGACAATTTTTATACATGTATAAAATGCATGTTGATAATCCCTTCCAATTTCATTCTCTTGTCCTTTTTCCCTGGCCCCATCCACTAAACCCCTTTTTCTTCCCAAGTATTCCCTCTTCTATTTTGATGTCTTTTCTTGTATGTGTGGCCCAGAGTTTAATTAGGGTTGTGTGCATGAACATGGATGGGAAATTATTTACCAGAGCATATGCAATTTGCCAGCAGTTACACAACCACAGAAAATGTCTCCTTGAATCTATTTATATGGGTTAATCTGTGACTTTACATTTAGTCATGTTTATTTAATGAAATTGGGTACAGCCATGTTTGGTGTATATATAATTTTATTTATTTATTTGAGAGAAAGAGAAAGGAGAGAGAATGGACATACTAGGGCCTCCCAATATTGCAAATGAACTCCAGACACATGTGCATCTTGTGCATCTTTACGTGGGTCCTGGGAAATCATACCCAGGTCCTTAGGCTTGAAGGCAAGTGCCATAACTGCTGAGCCATCTCTCTAACCCAGTGCATATGTATTTAAATATGTGATGTCCTCTTGTTGGTTTATTCCTTTAACCATTGTTACCCCCTTTATCTCCTCTCACCAATGTTGGTTCAAAATCTAACTCATCAAATATTAGAACAATGACACCTGCTTGTTTCCTACCCCTTTTGCTTGAAATGTCATTTCCATCTTGTCATCCTAAGGTAGTACCTGTCCTTTATTGTGAGATGTGATTCTTAGAGGTTACAAACAAGAAGATCCTGATCTTTTAATTGGGGAACTGAGACCATTTATAATCAGAGTTATTGTTGAAAGGTGTGAATTAATTCCTGTAATTCTTGCTGATTTGGTAGTGCATGCTTTTGTTTGATTCTTCTCTTGCAGTAACTATCATTTAAGCATAGTATATTCTTTTTTTGAAAATTTTTTGTTTTATTTTTATTTATTCATTAGCAACAGACAGAGAGAGAAAGAGGCAGAGTGAGAGAAAAAACAGGCATACCAGGGCCTCCAGCCACTGCAAACGAACTCCAGATGTATGTGCCACCTTGTGCATCTGGCTTATGTGGGTACTGGGGAATTGAGTCTTGAACTCAGGTCCTTATCTTCACAGGCAAGTGCTTGACCACTAAGCCATCTCTCCAGCCCCTAAGCACAGTATATTCTTTCCTGTCACTTCATGTATGTGCCCAGGCTTCTCTTTGATCTGAAGGATTCCTTCAAGTATTTTCTGTGGAGCTGTATTCTTTTAGCCTGCTTATTTATTTTTTTAATCATGGAAAGTTCTCCTTTCTCCTTTAATTATGAAAAACAACTTTTCTGGGTATAGTAGTCTGGGTTAGCAGTTGTTTTCTTTCAGAACTTGAAACATATCATTTTATGCTCTCTTGGCCTTTAAAGATTTTGTTGAGAAATATGTTGATATTCTGATGTGCCTGCCTTTATAAGTGAGTTGATACTTTTACTACTTTCAAGTGCTTTCTTTAGCATGTATATTTGGTAATTTTATTGTAATATGATGAGGGTAGGTTAATTTCTGGTCTTGCCTTTTGATAGTTTAAATGCTTCCTTTATTCTTATTGGCATCTCTTTTCCTAATTTCATGAAAATTTCTTTTATGATTTTGTTGAAAATATCATGCATTTAAACTGAAATTCTTCTCTTTCTTCTATATCCAGAATTCTTAGATTTGACCTTTTCATGGTGTTTCAAATATCTTGAAAGTTTCACTCATATCTTCTTATTGATTTATCTTTTCCGTGTTGAAATGGTCCAATTCCTCCACCTTGTCTTAAAGCTTAGACATTCTGTCCTCTCCTTAATCCATTCTATTGATGACAAATTTTATGGATTATTTTTGATTTATCATGTTTTTCACTTCCAGTGTTTCAGATTAATTTCCCTTCAGTGTTTTTACCTTGATACTCATATATTGTATCGACCTCCTTATTTCATTCAGCTGACTTTCTGTGTTCTCTTGAGATTCCTTGAGGAATTTGTTTTCTTTTTGATACGTTTGATTTATTTGAACATACTAGTGATCATTCTTTTGAAATCTCTGGCATTTCATCTATTTTGCTGTCACTGGAGACCATTATTGTGGGGTTCATAAGTTTTGGAGGAATTATGTTTCATTGTTTTTTTTTTTTTTTAATATTACTGAGTTGAGATGTTTGCATCTTGGGTTATTTCATTGTTTAGATTTTCTGTTTGTTATATCAACTATAGTCTTAGGCACGCAGGTCAGAGGTTATATCTTCAATATAAGAGCTCATGATACTTGGTGTGGCCTCACTATTACTTCCAGAGTAGAACACAAGTATCATTAGTGGCCAAAGCTGATGGATATGCCTGCTATGCAAGTGCCATTGTAGTGAATTAACTACAGGGGTACCCTTGACTTCAATCACAGTGGATAAATGAGCAAGGATGACTAACATTTTGATTATGTGGAAGGGTGGAGGGTGATCGTGTTGGTTAGTGTGGGAACTGATGTTAACTTGAGAAAGATGGAAGTGGAAAAAGTATCTGGGAGAGGAAAGTTGGGATACTGTTAGATTCCATAGTTTAGAGGTTGTGAAGGCCATGGACAGTTGTAGTTATGGAATATACAGAGAAGGGGCTAAAGGAGAGAGAATATGGAAAAGAGATTGGAATGAGAGGGAGTATATATCAGCTCTGTGTGGGAAGAGTAGCAGTGAGATCACACTAGTACACTGGTGGAGGAAAATACAGAATAATTCTAAAATCCAACTGAGCAATATACAAAAACAAACACACCATCATGAAATACATATGCAATAATGGAGACTGAAAAGTGGAAAAGGTAGGAAGAGTTAAAAATACCAAAAATAACAAAAGTTAATGCTAATATATGATCAAAACAGGGAAAGTGTACTAATCATACATCAAATCTAAGATAAAAGAGAAGGCTATTGCATTGCTCAGTATTTCTGCCTTGGTGGGATGGGTTTTAAATTCTTCCTGCCCTGATATGGGAGGTATGATTTGCATTTCCAGTTCAAACTTATAGAGCCAGGTTTGATACATGTATTTCCCTAGTGGAGATCAGACCAGTTATATTTTGGAGTGAGTTTCTAAGCCACCTATGCTGAGTTGTGAAGACAGTTTCCTCCTTGGTTCTCTGTCAGCTTTGGCTTGGCTGGGCTGTGTGCTGTGGTGGGGGGAGGCAAGTGCAAGCCCTTGGCTTCTCTGGTTTTCTCAATAGTGATGTATGGGGGAAGGAGGTTGTGGAATGTTGCCTGCTTGTATTGCCACTTAATTCAATTGAGCTGTCCTCTCCTTCAGGTTCTGATCTTGCAAGGCTGATGTGTGTGGGCAAAAGCACTTCCTTGAAGTTTCTGCTCAGTGGCAGGGAAATTTGTATGCAAGGAGAAGCCCTTCCCAGTGTCTGGCCTGCTTGGTTCTGACAAAGAATGGTGATCTACACTGATTAGCAGAGATCTCACCTGGCATAATAAGTTCAGTTACAGATATAGTGTTTGTAGCAAAAGAAATTGCATATTATCTGGCCTCTTTTGCTTTTCCCTATTTCACTGGTGAAGCTCCTAATACACTATTTTATCCAGAAGTCCAAAATTTGATTTTTTTTTATGTAAAATAAGTAAGCATGTCCATTTCATTATTGGCAGATTTGCTTTGCCTTTAATAAATGCTAAAATTATTTGCCTACAAATAATTGCTTTAAAATAATTTTCTTTATAATTTTTTATCAGTGAATGTCTGATTTCCATACCTATTTTGTATAACTATATACCTGGGGTCATTTACAAGTTTATTGGATGGAAAAGGGTCACAAGTTGAATAACTTAAGAAGTCTTAGGTTACTCTTTGCTCATAAACAATCTAACATCTCACTATTCCTATCAAAATTGTTTCTTAGTCAAACAAAGTATAAGTGTCTGGCAGTTTTCATGGTAATGGATTAACTGAGACTTCCACTTAGATTATTATTATCTCCCTACCAACATGTTCCCATGTTTCTGTAGCAGCAGATAACATAGGACATGTCCACTACAAATTAAAGGGTTTTTCCCCATAAATTAATGCAGGTCATTTTATCTTTTTATTTTAAAATATTTTATTTATTTATTTGAGATAAAGGAGAGAAAGAAACAAAGAGAGAAAGAGAGAGAGAGGGAAGGAGAGAGAGAATGGGAACAAGAGTGCCTCCTTAGCCACTGCAAATGAACTCCAGATGAATGTACCACATTGTGCATCTGGCTTTACTGGAGAATCAAATCTGGGTCCTTTAGCTTTGCAGGTAAGCACCTCAACCGCTAAGCCGTCTCTCCAGCCCTTTTTAAACTTTTTAAAAATCAAAAACATATGGCCAGATATGACTTCAAGGGCTTAGGAGGATTTGTTTCTCCAAGATTCCTCTGGAAGAGAAAAAGGCATAGAAGTGTTAGGAATAGCATTCATACTATTATTGCAATCACCTTCTTGTTGCTGGGACAAAACACCCAGCCAGGAGCAGCTTGCAGAAAGAAGGGTTAATTTTGGCTTACAGTTCAAAGGGAAGTTTCATCATGGTGGGGGAAGCATGACAGGCCTGAGCAAGAAGCTATATCACGCCAAAGCTGGCCACTAGTGACAGGTCATCTCCAGCAAGGCTCCACCTCCCAAAGACCCCACAACTTTTCCAAGTTATTATTACCTGGGGACCAATTACTCAAAACATATGAACCTATGGGGGAAATTTCATTCAAACCACCACAAATATCTACATCTATAGAATAAGTAATATTATGGAACATAATATATTGTCTATTAAGTATAATATATAACATAATATTGTCACTACATAAAAATACAGCACATATATACATTAAAATTTTTTTATATTTATAAAGAAACTGTGCTTTAACTGACTTTTTGTTATTTTGTTGTTTTATTATTGTATTGTTGCTGTTTGGGTTTTTGGGCAACAAAGTTACACTAAATAGCACAGGCCAGTCTTGAAGTTGTATCCTCCTGTCTGGACCTCCTACGTGCTAGCATCATAGGCATATGTTACCATGCCCAGCCTTCCAAATGACTTTGAATTAGGCTTCATAAACAAGCAATGTATCAAATATAAGAAATGAATAATGAAAATAAAATTATGTATATCACACCGGATTAGCTAGGATTATAAAGGTAGATAAAATTCAGTGATGAAAGTGTAGAAAGAAAACCTCTCATATGCTCTTAGGGTACATTTCTGCAACATAATCAGTCTAAGGATACCCAAATGTAGCTTCATTTGGCTTAGTAGTCTGACTTACAAGAACTCACCCTTGAAAAAAATCAGATGCACATAGATATGTGTAAGAAACATCCATGTGCTTGCTTTAGCAACATACACACTGAAATTAGAATGATGCAGAACTTAGCGTAGCCCCTGAACAAGGAGAAACATGCAAATTAGGGAAGCTGCCCCCTTTTTTTTCTTTTTTACAGAGGACTTCTATTCAGAGACTTTTGAAGAATACTAAAAATGGCATAAAATGAAGATGAGCATTGAAGTGAAAGAAAGCTACAGTGTTAGAGGAAAAAGTATAAACCTCAATTGGTAATTTTATTTTGTTAATTATAAATTAACTCAGAATTGATGTGACCTACAAGGTTTTAGAACATGTCTTAGTAGCTCAATGTCACTTTGAAAACAGGTTCTTCTATCATAGCTTTTGTTAAGATGGTTAAAGAACTGTGACCTCAGCATGGCTTGCTTAGTGTTTAATTGCAAGTTTTTATTCTTGCACTTTAACAACAGAAACGTTAGCATTCATGTGAAACAGCCTCAGTGGGATTCCATTTTTAAAACTCTGCTATACTCAATCTTTTGCAGTTAGAAGTAAAAATGAAGTAGCTCTGACTTTCTGTTACAAAGTTGTCTGTGTCATTGAAAAGTTTTAGTATTAATGTTTTTATAATAAAGTTATTGACTGAGTGACTTCCTTGTTTTAAAATATAAAGTGTCCTATTAGTAGAGATGAATAGTTTCTTTTTCAAGTTTGTTCAGATTAAGAGCAATTTTTATAGAAATTCCAGTTTGATGTTGTTTTAAAATTTTATTTAATTTATATATTAGAAAGACGTAGGGGGGTGTGGAAGGAAAGAATGGGCATGCTAGGGCCTCTAGCCACTGCAAACGAACTCCAGATGTATGTGCCAACTTGTGCATCTGGCTTACATGGGTACTGGAGAATTGAACCTGGATTCTTAGGCTTCACAGCCAAGTGCCTTAACTGCTAAGCCATCTCTCCAGCCCTAGTCTGCTGTTTTTAATAGTACTTCAACTTTAGGTGGTTTTGAAGATGTTTGGATTTTTTTTTTTTTTTTTTTTTGGAGAGAGACACAGAGAGAGACAGAATGAGTGAGAGGAAGACAGCGATGGGCACGCCAGCAGTCTCTCAGCTGCTGCGAACAAAATCCAGATGCATGCAGCCCCTTGTGGTCAAGTGCAACATTGCACCCTTGCATCACTTTGCATCTGGCTAAACGTGGGACCTGGAGATTGGAACCACTGGAGATTGGAACCAGCGTTCTTAGGCTGAGGAGACAGGCACCTTAACCACTAAGCAATCTCTCCAGTCCTGGATTTTGCTTTTAAATAGCAAAGATGTACAGTACATTAGAATACATTGTTATATCCTATCCCTCAAAGAGTTCAGTAGTAGTAAAAGATCCTGAATATCATTCTTATATTCACTGTTTTTTACTTTCTAGTTATAAAATGGTATAGACAAGAATTCAGGGATGTTTAACTAGTTGTTGGTCTTCTTTTATATCCTGGGCCAATATTTCTTTTAACCTAGTCATGTCAGTTTACAAATGGATGTTTCTGCATATGGCACGTGTAATAAATATAACAAGGATATTTAAAAGACAAAGCCAATGCCAGGCATGGTGGCACACGCCTGTAATCCCAGCACTCGGGAGGCTGAGGTAGGAGGATCGCTGTGAGTTCGAGGCCACCGTGAGACTACATAGTTAATTCCAGGTCAGTCTGGGCCAGAGTGAGACCCTACCTCAAAAAGCCAAAAAAGCCAAAAAAAAAAAAAAAAAGACAAAGCTGATGACATTTCATATATAGGAGAATTGGTAGCATGTTTATTTCTATAGTTGGTATCATCAACTGTATAAAAGTATTATCTCCAAGTGCATATATGTTTATATATCTTAGCAATTCTCTGTGACTTAAAGTTTTCAGATATTGTCATCAGTTTATAGGTGGATTAAATGACTTGTCAAAGGAGTGTCCTTGTGTTAAATAACATTAGGACATGGAGTTTGAGTCTCTACCTTGGGTTCCACTGTGTTCATTCTGGTAGACATTATGAGTCATTACACAATTTATTAAATAAAGTATTCTCCATCTCCCCCATTCACTATATCACAATAAAATGAAAAAAACCATCTAAAAGCACTTGTACCAGTGGTGAGTTAGTTGGCATATGATAACTGCTCATAATAGAATACTATGAGGTCCTCTAAAAGAGACGAGGGATAGCTAATTTGTTTTAACACTAATAAAGTTCAAAGCGAGCTGGGAGTGGTGGCGCAAGCCTTTAATCCCAGCACTTGGGAGGCAGAGGTAGGAGGATCGCCGTAAGTTCCAGGCCACCCTGAGACTACATAGTTAATTCCAGGTCAGGCTGAGCTAGATTGAGACCCTACCTTGAGAAAAAAAAAAAAAAAAAAAGCATGTACTATGGTTATTGTTAGTGTTACAAACAATATTAGAACTTAGGGGTTTAAAGCAGCCATGTTTATAAAGTAACAAGCAAAAGGGATATGTTAGTATCACTCTGGTCCAGGCTGACCTGGAATTTAGTCTCAGGGTTCTGAATCAGCGATCCTCCTAACAAGGTTCCAAAAGGAATGGATGTTTTGACTTTGATCCATAGCTGGGTGAGCTGAGGCAGAAGATCCACTTCTGCTGTGGTTTGGATATGAAATGCCGCCATAATCTCATGAGTTTGTGAGTAAGCCTCTTACTCAGTCCCCAGCTGGTGGCAATTTGAGAAGTGGAGCCTGGCTGGAGGAGGTGTTTCACTTGGGGAAGGCCTTGGGGTGTTAACAGCCCAAGCCTCTTTGCCAGAGCAAGCTCACTCTTGCTGTTACCTTCTAGCTGCTGTGGTAAGATGTGATGCCAAGCCTCTGTTCTGCCCTGACTTCTTGCCATGATGAAACTTCCCCTTGTAAGTCAAAACAAAGCCATCCTCTGAAAAGTGCTTTTGGTCAGGTGTTTCTTCCCAGCAATGAGGTCACTGCTACACCTTCCAAGATGGTGAATTCATCTACTTGTTTTGTGCCTCAGTGCATTTTGATTTCTTTGATGTTTTTTCAACATTAAGGGTCTCTTCTCTTCTTCAAGACCTTCTTGGGCTTCCTCACAGCACTGGCAGTCCCTGTGTAGTCCTACTTCTAACGCAGTGGCTGGCTACCCAGAAGCAGGAAGTAGAAGCTGCCAAACTAGTTAAGTGCTATGCATAGTAGTGTAACATTATGCCTTTCATAGTCTATGGATTGAAGCAAGCCAAAAACCTGTTCCGAGTCAAAGAGGTAGAGAAATAATGTAGAAAGGTATCAAGGACATGTGTGAAAGATTAGCATCTTGTTATGGCCATCTTTAGAAAAATCCAGTCTGCATAAGTACATTATGAATCTCCTCATGAAAGTACTCATGTTACTTTTTCTATTTAAAAATCTAGAAAAAATATTGAGACAGGCTAATGTTTCTATAGACCAGCAACTTGGAGTACAACATTAATTTCTGTTTCAGATTTCTCTCTCTCTCTCTCTCTCTCTCTCTCTCTCTGTGTGTGTGTGTGTGTGTGTGTGTGTGGCAGGGTCTCATTATATCCCAACCTTACCTGGAACTCACTCTTTAGCCCAGGATGGCCTTGAACTCATGGCCATTCTCCTACCTCAGCCTCCTGAGTGCTGAGATTATTGGCATGAGTCACCACACTCAAGCCAGGGTTTAGTATTAGTTTTTTTTTTTTTTTTTTTTTTTTGCTTGTGCATGTCTGCATGGTGGGATGTGGTGTGTGTGTGGGGTGTGTGTGTGTGTGTGTGTGTGGTGTCTGTGTGTGATGCATGCATGTGTGTGCAGACATAGCGCATGCACCCCGTGAGCATGGAGGCCAGAGGAGGGTGTCATTGCTTGGCTGCATGTTTCTCTGTGATGTGGGTTCTTTTCAATTCCCCAGCTCATGGTTTTCGTGAGACCTATAATTCTCTGCTCTCTGCTCCCCATAGGACTGGGGTCACAGATGTGTGTGCCATGCCCAGCTATTTACATGGGTTTTAGGGATTCAGACTCAGTGATTTCAGGTCCTCTCAGGCTGTTATGCTTGCACAGGAAACAGAGCCATATTTCTAGCCCCATGTTTGATTTTTATAACAAATTCATTTTATAATTAGCAAAAAAATTATTATGAACTGACATTTTATATTGAAAAGAAATAGGGTATTTGAAATTGCATTTTCACTGAATTTGCTGTGCCCAGAGCACACATTTAAATTCATGTTTCCCCCTATGGAAAATTTCAAGAGGAATGTCTACATTTAAGTTTCCATATTTACAAATGGAGTAGGAGTGATAGCTTCTGAGAAAAACTGAATTTGAGTAATGGATTTAACTAATGGAAGCCATTGTTCAGGTTTAGCACAATGCAGTAGTCTCCCAGATGAAAGACTGAGGCAAGAAAACAGGGCAGATGAAGCCTGACCGTTGCATGCTACAAATTATGGTGTATTAAAAACTTACCAATTAAAAATAACACAGACCAAAAACATCAAGGAGGAAGGTCTGGGAGCTAAGTGTCCTTTTTTGTAGTCAGAAAAAAATGACCAAAGCCTTTGGTGGGCATCTGTCTAGTTTCCACTCTCTATTTTCAGCAGTATCAATTGTGTAGCTGTCAGTTATCAGAATAAAATCAAAAAAGCATTTGTATGTGTGTATCTGAAGATTTTTCATTGCTTTCACCCATCTTCTCAAACATACCCAGAAGTCATCGTGCTGGAATTACACTGAGACAATCATTCCCATGGAAACAGAGCCGAGTGTCATAAACATGGCATTATGACTTCTCAGCAGGAGGATGCAGATGGAATTTTGGCACTCAATGTGTAAGATTTATTCAAAAACACAAATGTCTTGGAGGATAGCATCAAGGCAAAAACAAGAAAAGGAAGGAAGAAAAAAAATCACAAAGTTTCTTCTATAAAATGCATTTTTGAAAGATGGTTTCCAAGGATTTTTTTTTCACCTCTGGCTGATTCAAATTTACTTATTCCTGTCCTTTTCCATTGCTGTATCTGGCATGGTACTCTCTTGTCTTCATCTTGTCTGTTCTAGGTGCATTTCAGAAGGTGTAATTGAGAGCCACAGAAGCAAACAGACTTGCCCAAGTCACATGGCACATTAGTGGTCCTACCGAAGCCTTCTCCGGACTCCATTACACAGGTTTGGGTTTCTTTTTCTGTCTCAGTTTTGTTTTGAGAACATTAACGTGTGATCAGTTGCAATACTGGTCTAGCTGCTTGCTTTGGCTTAGTAATGACTTGAGAGTTTCCTCAGAGGTTTGTATAGAAGTTTTGGTCTTCGGTGTGATGATAATTGGGGATGAGTGGAGATGGTAGAACTTTTAGGAGACAAGACTTAGTGGGAGGTAATTAGGAGACTGGGAACATCATCCTCAAAAAGATTAATGTAGTTGTCTCAGGACTCTGGTTAGATCCCATGAGTGATAAAAAACAGTAAGCTGGGATATGGTGGTGACTGGGGAGATGGCTCAGTGGATAAAAAACATGCCAGCCCAGGTTCAAGATCCCAGGCACCCACATAAAGCCAGATGGGCATTTGTTTGCAGTGGCAAGAAATCTTGGCATATGCACAATGAATTAATTTTTTTTAAAATCTACCATTATGATGCCATCCACCATGAGACTCTCACCAGAGGACAAGCAGATGACTATACCTGACCTTGGACTTTCAGCCTCCAAAACTGTTAGCTAAATAAATTTTTTATAAAAATAATTGTATTGGGCTTGAGAGATGGCTTAGTGGTTAAGACCCTTGGCTATGAAGCTTAAGGACCCAGGTTTGATTCCCTGGTACCCATGTAAGCCAGATGCACATGGTGGCACATATGCATCTGGAGTTAGTTTATAAATAAAAATATTTTTAAAAAACATTTTTATTTATGTGCAAGCAGAGAGAGATAGAAGAGAGACAGACAGAGAGAATGGGCATGCCAGGACTGCTAGCCATTGCAAATGAACTCTAGATGCATGTGCCACTTTATGTATCTGGCTTTACGTGGGTACCAGGGAATCAAACTCTGGTTGTTAGACTCTGCAGGCCTTAACTGCTGAGCCATGTCTCTTGTAAGTAGTCTTTCTTTTCCTAACAAAGTAACAGCCTCAGGTATTCTGTTCATAGTGACAGAAAGTAGACTCAGACTATGTGCTAATGAGATCTCCTCCCACCCCAGACAGGACTTCTAATAAGATAGAAGGGGTTCTTTGTCTCTATCCCAGCAAGTTATTATTTTTTTCTGTTACCTCTCCTGTGTTATCCTCACCCACTAGCCCAATATCCCACCCACCATATATAAATTCCAAGTAAAGTAAGCAGAGGGCATTCCCTTGTCTTTCTAGAGCCCTGTCTGAAAGGTTCTTCTGTTTATATCATTTAGGCCGGGACTTAGTCATCTCTGTAGTGTCAAAGGCATGGGTGATTTTTTTGTTCTTGCAGGAGAAAGAGGGACCAGATCTGGCAAATCTGTGCATCCCCCTCCAAACAATGATTTCATGGATTCTCAACTAATTTCCATGCACTGCTATGATAGCTAAAGCCCGGCTATGGTATTTATTTACTCGAGAGGATTTAAAACTGTAATGACTATATAGAAGACAGAGATCATAGAATTGACAGAAAAATGGGGCACCAGACAAGTCAGAAATGAGCTACCCCTTAGTGTATGTATCAAGATTTTAACAGACCCTTCAATTCATGAACAAATGTATTTATTTCATTTTTTTAAATCTAATAGTCCAAGCTGTGAGGGCTCAGATTGGTGAAGACTTGCTCTCTATGAAAGACAGCATAATAGACATTAGTGGCTAGCTAGTAGTTTTCTCTGTAGGGTGGCACAGCTAGAAAGACTCCTCCAACTGTTTTCTTCACCTCTGACTCTTTCATTGAGGAATGAAAGTAGAGAGTGGAGGAAGGAATAGGCGGAGAGAGATGAGTTCTGGTCAGTTAAGTTCAATTCTTGCATGCACTGCTCTTCTGAAGCTGTCAGTAGGACGGAAGGAAAATTGTGGCACTTTTTTGTGTGACTTGAATTTATCTCCCCACCAAAACTGTTCACAGTGCAGGCTTGGCCAGGAGTTTCTCTCAAGGATCTTCTGAATCCAGAACCATTTTTCTTAGTCTTGCCTTATTCATATAGCAGCAGTACCCTTGTTTTCTCTTCAGTGGCTGTGACTCAACACAACTATTTTTGGTTGTTGTTTGTTTCTCTAATGGCCTGAAGGAGCTCAAAATAATCATGTGGGGGCTGGAGAGATGGCTTAGCGGTTAAGGCACCTGCCTAAGCCTAAGAATGCCGCTTCCAAACTCTGGGGTGGGGGAGGTAAATGCCGCACTTGGCCACAAGGGGGCGTATGCATCTGGAGTTTGTTCATGGAAGCTGAGAGGCTGCTGGAGGCCCATTCTCTGTCTCCCTCTCTCTCTATCTCTCTGTGTCTTTCTAAAAAAAAAATCATGTGGAATTTTCCACTTTTAGCTCAGTATAAACATTGTTGTAACCCCTGGACAGTGGTCTTTTCTCTTGGATTCTAACACCTCTAAATTAATACAATACAAAGTTACAGAGATGGGGAGACTTTTTTTTCAGTGCACACCAATGGAACCATAATAAATACTAGAATTTCTCTATGAATTGGTACCAATTCAAAACTGGAGTTCAATCATTTTTGGATGGCCCTAGTATGATCATGCCCTGAATGGCCAGCTATCTTGGTCTTTAATTCTGTTGGGCATGGTGAGGAAGAATATTTTGAATATACATTTGTATTGTCTCAGGCTACATACTCAGAGTTTACCTGGCCTTCCCTCAGTTCCAGGGGCTATGCATCTAGACATGGATTTAGACTTGGTAATGGGATGTGATTTTTTTTTTTCATAGTGACTCAGATAAGTCCTGTTTTCTAGCCCCATGGCAATATGAATCATACATAGCAAGTAGTAAGTATTGTCCATCACTTCAGTTTTAAGAACCCAATGATCAAGCCACATCCAGCACATATTAGTTCCCACATTTCTATTTACTACTTGAGTTGAACTGCCCATTGCAGAAACTATGCTTAGCTTGTTTTAGGCCTTTAGGTACTGCTGGTAATCTTCTATCACCCTGGTAGCATCACCTGAATTGAGAAAGGAAGAACTTGAGATCTGCAAAGGACAGTCAATATACTGTTTCAAAAGTAAATATATTCTTACTCTAGAAATGCAAAGTTCATGAAGCATTTAAAACTCAAATGCTTTTGATTTGCTTTATTAACAAAAAAATAAAACACACTATAATTTCAACAAATGTATAAAAAGCATTTGAGTGGCTGGAGAGATGGCTTATCAGTTAAGGTACTTGCCTGCAAAGCCAAAGAATCCATGCTTGATTCCTCTAGACCCAAGTAAGCCAGATGCACAACATGGTGTATGCATCTAGAGTTTGTTTGCAGTGGCTAGAGGCTCTGGTGAGCCCATTCTCTCTGTCTGCCTCCTTATCTCTCTCTCTCTCCCTCAAATAAATAAAATATTTTTAAAAAGCATTTGAGGGCTGGAGAGATGGCTTAGTGGTTAAGACACTTGCTTGCAAAGCCAAGGGACCTAGATTTGATTCCCTAGGACCCAAGTAAGCCAGATGCATAAGGTGGTGCATGTGTCTAGAGTCTGTTAGCAGCAGCTATAGGCCCTGGCTTGATCTACCACTTTCTCTGTCTCTCAAAGAAATAAATAAAAATAAAAAATGTAAAAAGCATTTGACAAAAATCTAACATCTACTACAATGAAAAGTGTGAGAACCAACTGTCAACAAACTTGTAATAAGTGGAATTATTTTGACTTAATAAAGGGAATCTATAAGAATAATACCATACTTCATCTTCTCTCTCATATGTGGATTCTAGCTACAAATGTTTAGACTTGTATGCAAGTTGGAGTAAAACTCAGTAGCACAGGCCAGTAAACTAGAAAAGGGCTATAAGGGAGGGAGGAGAGGGAAGGACTTAAGAAGACAGTATTGTATATATGTAAGTAGATGAACAGATTGATGGGGGTGAAAAGGCCTAAGTGAGGTCAGGAGTTGCATTCAAGGAGCTGGGCTTGGCTCGGCTTTTGGGAAGGCTGGAAGCAGGATAGGGTTGTTCCCTGAGTGTCTGACTCTTAGCTGGCCAGTGAGAGGTAGAGAGAGAGAGGAAGGAAGGAAGGAAGGAAGGAAGGAAGGAAGGAAGGAAGGAAGGAAGGAAGGAAGGAAGGAAGGGAGAAAGGCCTCATCTGTCTGAGATAAGAAGCTGGAAAATAATAACAGATCCAGACAGACTAAACAAAACAAAACAAAAAATCACAAAGAACTCCTCCAAAAGTGCAGGATAGGTATATCAGTTACTTTTGCATTATTCTGATCAAATATCTATCAGAAAAACTTAAGAAGGAAGGAAAGGTTTGTTTTGGTTCATAGTTTCAAAGGAATTCGATACACCACAGCAGGGAAGGCATAATGGTGGGATGGTTCCATCTATGATGGCAAGAGTATACATATACCAGCTGCTCTTCCCAGGGCACACAGCTGAAAACAGAGACTATAGCTAGAACCCTGGAAAGGATAACCTTCACACATCTACTCCTAGTGACCTGTTTCTGCCCGCCAAGCCCACCTCCTAAAGTCCCCACAGTCTACAAAACAGCATCACTAGCTATGTTCAAAGCATGATCCTATGAGAGACATTTCAGAGTTAAACTATAGCAAAAAGTGAAATCTATCAAGGTAGAAAATATTTAGGCAATCATTTTTCTACTCTACCCAACACTATGGCCCCTGTCACACCTATACCATCAAAAGCCAGTTTGAGAAGTCTAATGCCTACCTTTGAGAACTGTAAGAAAGCCTGATACCATCTCAAAGAGACAGCATGAGAGAAAAGCAAACAGAGGAATCTGAGACTTTCTGCCCTATAGAGCCAATGAAGAACTGGTCAAGACACTGGACTTCCATTGCATTCAGCTGGTGTTAGGAAGAACTTCTCTCTACTTCTTGAGTAGATGTGAAGCAGGAAGAATGGAATGTTGGTACGTTCTGTGTAGTCAAGAGGAAGTGAGATCACCTTTGTCACCGTGTCACTAGAGTCTACATTGGGTGCTGGAAATCCCATCCCAGTGTAGCAGGAATGAGGAACCCATGACACTCAGGACCAGTGGAGAGGGAATGTAAACTTCTACTCCTCCATGGTAGGAACAAGGCAGTGTTCCTTGACAGAGCAGTATCAGAAAAATACAAATGGAAAAAGTTTAGAATAATATTTTGAGTTTCATAATATAAATGAAATGCCCAATTAAAAATTAATCATCTTATAAGAGGAAGATACACAAAGATACCAAATGAAATGAAAAATGGCAGTCAATCTATGTTGACATGGAAAGAAATTTTAGAATCATCTGACAAAAGTTCTCAAGCAGCCATGATAAAAATGACTCAATGAGCAATTATGAGCATTCTGTGATAAGTGAATAAATAGAGCCATGAGTGAGAAAATATGAACAATTAAGTGCAAATTTAGAATAAAAAATACAATGACTGAAAACTCTCAATGGATGGGATCAACAGCAGAAGGAGAAAGCAGAGGTGTGAATAAGTATAAATAGAAACATAGAAAGTAATTAATCTAAACAACAGAGCTAAAAATAGTGGAAACTGAGCAGAATCTCAGGAACATGTGAGAATGTTACAGCAGATCTAACATTTGTGTCATTAGAGTCTCAGAAGGAGGCAGGAAAGAGCATCATTGAAAAGTCACCTCAAGAAATACTGGCTGGAAAGTCCCCAAATTTTGCAAGATATATAAACCCATAGATTCAAGAAGCAAAGTAAATTCCAGATAGGATATAGCACTTCACACACACCATAATTAGCCCTTTGAAAACTGAAGAGGAAAAAATATTGAAAGCCACAGGAAAAGTGACAAACATAAAATATGATAGTAGATTCCTGAAAAAAATTATGAATGTCAGAAATGGCACAATAATTTTAAGGTGCAGAAATAAAAGAATAATCTATCCAGAATCTTATACCCGTGAATATGTTTTTCATGAATAAAGTGGAAATTATTTTATTTTCAGATGTAGATCTAAGAATTGGTTGCCTGAATAACTACTCTAAAAGAGTAGCTAAAGGAGACTCTTTAGATGGAAGAGAAATAATAAAAGTAGAAATCTCAAAACATCATCAGGGAAGTAAGAACATTGCAAGAAAAAATATGAGAAAAATAGACTTTCTTTTTCTTATGTTTTCAAAATTAAATTTAACTTTTGAGGCAAAAACTATAAGAACATGTATGGCTCTAAATATGTGTTCTATATCAAATGTTTAATATTAAAAGTGGAGGTAGATAAAGGAAAGTAAAAGGAGATAAGGTCTGTATGTATACTAAAATAGAGGTCTTACAAGACTTGATAAAATGTGTGTGTGTGTGCGCGTGTGCACGCGCAAGACATAAAACAACAATTATAGATAGGCACTTAAGTCTTAATAGGTAAACTGATATGCTCAGGTAACCAATAAAGTCAAAGACAAAAGTTGAAGAGAGCAAATAAAAAATAAAGACATAAGCCTGTGAGCTTGCTGCAGAAGCAGGACCCTTGCTCCACCTTCCTGATTGAAGTGCCCTTAGATCCCCAATTCCCAGATACCCTGCTCCAGAGAATACATGAAGTGGGCACAGAGTGAGTAGGCCAGATCCCTGTTTCCTGGGGCTCCTCCCAGTGTCCTGGTCCCAGCAGGTCTCCCTTCAGCTCTCTTGGGGACCCTAGTTTCTGTGTGGGGGCTATAGAAACAGGCCTTTTGCTCTGGTATCCTGACTGGCCCCTGGGTACTAACATCCCTATTCCCCTGAGTCAGAGGGTGTATGGGCCACTGTAGGAGCAGGCCTCTTGCCTCTGGTTCTCCAGCTTCCTGCTACCTGGTTCCCCAACCTGTGATTCCTATGTACTGAAGAGTACATGAAAGTGGAGTGGGTAGGCCAGAGCTCCCAGTTTCCCAGGTACCTTTGATGTACCTGCAATCTCCACAATCTGTGTATCTATGGTTATAACCCCATAGTACACCAGTATACCAATCTAGTTCACATTTAAAACAGAACACCCTCTGAAGATCCTACAAGGACAAAACTTGCTACCTCCTCAATAGAATAAAGCATCTCCCCAAGATAGGTAGACCATACACAATTAGCCAATAAAAGTAAAAAAACTGAGAGAGCTCCAAGGATGCCTAGTCCCACAATGGAAGCCTTCAATGAAATCATAGTGAAATCAACAGCAATTCAATCCAAAAATGAAAACATAACAACCAGTGAGACCTTGATCAAAAGAATTACTGAACTGGAAGCAAACTATTAAGAAACCAACAATCCTATCAATGAAATTGAACAGAATAGTCTTTTAGAGCATTCAGCTTTTGAAAGTAGGCTTAACTTGATTGAAGAAAACAAAATTAGAACCCTCAAAAGAGATATGAATGAATTGAATGTGAGTCAAGAAATGGAAGATCTCAACAACCAGTTGATTAAGCTTAATGAAGACTTGATCAAATGCAAGAATGAATTCCAGGAAACATCAAGAAAATTAGAACTCAAACTGAAATTGTATCTCAAAAAAGAGATGGACATGTTGCAAAATAACAACAGAAAACAAAAATCAAATAGAGCTTATAAAAACCCTCTAGAAGCCCTCATTAACAGGGTTACTCATGTGGAAGATAGAACATCTGACCTGGAAGACAAGACAGAAGAAATTAATCGGAAGGCCAAAAAGTTTGCTAAGTTCAAAAAATCAAGTGAACAGAATACAAAGGAACTGTGGAACACCCTAAAATGACTAAACATCCAGATCATGGGTATACCAGAAGGAGATGAAATCCAGGCCAGAGGCATAGTGGACATATTCAACAAAATTACTAAAGAAAATTTTCCCAGTCTCTCAAAAGAGAGGTCCATCCAGATACAAGAAGCCCGCAGAACACCAAACAGACAGGACCAAAGAAGAAACTCTCCAAAGCACATCATAGTTAAAACTCTTAACAATGGCAATAAAGAGAGAGTGTTAAAAGCAGCAAAAGAGAAACAACTCACTACATACAAAGGCAATCCCATCAGAATTCCCTCAGATTTCTAAATAGAAACCCTGAAATCCAGAGGGCCTGGAATGGAATATTTCAAAGTCTAAAAAATTATGGTTTCCAACCCAAGCTACTCTACCCAGCAAAAGTATCCCTCATAATGGATGGTGAAAGGAAAACTTTCCATGGAAAAAGTCAACTCTATGATTATGTGAACACAAAGACAAACCTACAGAGACTACTTCAGGGAATACTCCACACAGAAGAGTCAAACAACCAATCTCAAAAGCCAACAAGAAGATCACAATAACCAAAATAGACCAGACTCAAAATAGTACAAAACACAGGGAAGCACCAAACCCCATAAAACACCCCATCATGGCAGGTTGAACCTCACAGTTATAATCTTAAGTATTAATAGTCTTTACTCATCCATCAAAAGACACAAGTTATCAGGGTGGATACAAAAAATGGACCCTTCTATCTGTTGTCTTCAAGAAACCCACCTCACCACTAAAGGAAGATACCTCCTCAGGGTGAAAGGATGGAAAATGATGTTCCAAGCAAATGGAAAAAAAAACAAGCAGGTGTTTCTATATTAATATCTGATAAAAAAGACTTCAAACCAAAAGTAATCAAAAAGGACAAAGAAGGCCACTTCTTATTCAACAAGGGAATGATCCAACATAAGCACATCGCAATCATAAATCTATATGTACCAAACACAGGTGCACCACAGTTTATAAAACAAAACCTACTTTGAAAAAAAAACAGAAATAAACACCAAGACCATCATAGTCAGAGACTTCAATACTATACTATCATCAATAAACAGATCATCCTAGCAGAAAATCAACAGGGAAATAATAGAGCTCAACAACACCCTAGAGCAACTATATCTAACAGACATTTACAGAATTCTCCACCCCAACTCTACCAATACACATTCTTCTCAGCAGCCCATGGAACTTTCTCCAAAACAGACCATATATTAGGTCATAAAATGTGCCTGCATAAATTCAGTAAAATTGAAGTAACTTCCTGCATCATATCAGATCACAATGCTTTAAAGCTAGAAATCAACAACATGGGACTCATTAAGAACTCTACCAGCTACTAGAGACTAAACAACACACTTTGAAACAATAATGTATTATGGAAGAAATCCAAAAAGAAATTGTAAAATTACTAGAATTGAATGATAATGAAAACACAACCTACCAAAATTTATGGAACACAATGAAGGCAATCCTAAGGGGGAAATTCATAGCGCTAAATGCCTTCATAAAAAGACAGAAAGATCCCACATTAATAACCTCACTGTCCACCTAAAGGCACTGGAAAAACAAGAAAAGTCCAACCCTAAGATCTCCAGATAGAAAGAAATAATCAAGATGAGAGCAGAAATGAATGAATTGAAAACTAAGAAAACAATTTTTTAAAAAATCAATGAAACAAAGAGCTGTTTCTTTGGAAAAAAAATAAACAAGACTGATAAACCCCTGGCAAATTTGATCAAGCAAAAAAAAAAAAAAAAATAGAAGTCTAAAATTAACAAAATCAGAAATGAAAAAGCAAAGGTTACAACAGACATCAATGAAATTGGAAGAATCATCAGGGCATACTTCCAAAGTCTTGACTCCACACAATTGGATAATCTGGAAGAAATGGATGAATTCTTACATACATACCACTTAGCAAAACTAAACTCAGAGCAGACTAATTTCCTAAACAAACCTTTCACATCCATG
Source organism: Orientallactaga sibirica (assembly GCA_036365145.1). Classification (NCBI taxonomy): domain Eukaryota; kingdom Metazoa; phylum Chordata; class Mammalia; order Rodentia; family Dipodidae; genus Orientallactaga; species Orientallactaga sibirica. The sequence continues at coordinate 981,530 of JAEOAD010000030.1, forward strand.
GAGATTGAAAAGGTAATCAAAACCTCCTCCAAAAGAAAAGTCCAGGACCGGATGTCTTCTCAGCTGAGTTCTGCCAAACCTTCATGGAAGAACTGAAACCAATTTTTCTCAAACTGTTTCACATAATCAGAGACCAGGGAATCCTCCCCCAAAAAACTATAGGCCTATATTCTTGATGAATTTAGATGAATGATCCTGAACAAAATCCTTCAAACTGAATTCAACAATACATCAAAAGCATCATCCACCTTGATCCAAGTAGGTTTCATCCCAGGCATGCAAGGATGGTTCAGCATATGGAAATTGGTCAACATAATACACCACATAAATAAACTCAACCATAAGAACCACATGATCATCTCAATTGATGCAGAGAAGACCTTTGACAAAATACAACACCACTTCATTATCAAAACACTGGAAAGAATAGGCATGGAGGGTTTATATCTCAACACAATAAAGGCTATATATAAAGCACCCAAATCCCAAATAATACTTAATGGGGAAATACCCAAGGAGTTCCCATTGAGCTTTGGAACAAGACGGGGTGCCCACTCACACCATTGTGCTTCAACATAGTACTAGAAGTACTTGTCCGAGCAATAAGACAGGAGAAAGAAATAAAAGGGATTCAAATTGGAAAGGAAGAAGTCAAGTTAGTCCTATTTGCAGATGACATGATTCTGTACATAAGTGACCTGAAAATCTCTATCTCAAAATTTCTAAAGGTGATTAATTCCTTTATTAAAGTGGCAGGATACAAAATCAATGCACAAAAATCATTCACCTTTTTATATGCAAAGGAAAAATATACAGAGAAAGAAATCAATGAGGCTGTCCCATTTTCAATAGTAACAAAAAATTTAAATACCTTAGAATAACACTAAACAAGGATGTGAAAGACCTATATAATGAAAACATTTAAAAAAAAAAAACTCAAAGAAATCTAGGAGTACTTGAGAAGATGGAAAGACCTCCCATGCTCCTGGATAGGTAGAATTAATACTGTGAAAATGGCAATTCTACCAAAAGCAATATACAGAGTTAATGCAATACCAATAAAATACCAGCTTCATTCTTCAGAGAGATTGAAAAAATGATCTCAAAATTCTTATGGAATGGCAGAAGCCCTTGAATATCCAAACATATTCTCAGCGGAAAAAAAAAAAAAACCCCTCTGGAGGTATCACCATACCCAATCTAAAGCTATATTACAAAGCTATAGTAACGAAAACAGCATGGCATTGGCATAAGAACAGAAACATTGACCAATGGAACAAAATTGAAGACTTAGACCTTAGGTCAAGTAACTACAGCTACTTGATTGTCAACAAAGGTGCCAATAATGTATACTGGTGAAAAGACAGTATCTTCAGCAAATGGTGTTTGACAAATTGGATGACAATATTAGAAAAATGAAACTAGACCCACTCATCTCTCTGTACTCAAAAATAAAGTCCAGATGGATTAAAGACCTCAATATAAGACCTGAAACTCTTCTACTGGAAGGAAAAATAGGAGGCACTCTCCATGATATAGGACTGGGGAAAATTTTCCTTAACAAAACCCCAGTGGTCCAGGAAATTAAACCATCACTCACCCATTGGGATCTCATGAAACTAAAAAGCTTTTGCACAGGCAAACACACCATAAGCAGAGCCAATAAATTACTCACTGAATGGGAGAAAATCTTCACCAGTTATACCACTGACAGAAGCCAAATATCTAGAGTCTACAAAGAACTAAAAAAAAAAACAAACTATACAATAGAAAATCAAACAACCCACTCAAAAAGTAGGACAGAGAACTGAATAGGGAGTTCTCTGAGGAAGAATAACAAATGGCTAATACACACTTAAGAAAATGTTCAACATCCCTAACCAATAGGAAAATGCAAATTTAAACAACCATGACATTCCACTTTATTCCAGTAAGGATGGTAATCATTAAAAAATATAACAATGACAGATGTTGGTGAGGATGTGGGGAAAGAGGAACCCTCATCCACTGTTGGTGAAATGTAAACTTGTACAACCATTATGGAAATCAATTTGGAGATTTCTGAAAAGGATGAACATAGAACTACCAACAGACCCAGTTATTCCCTTATTGGGCATTTATCCTAAATGCTCCATATATCAATAGAGACATTTGCTCAATAATATTTATAGCTGCTCCATTCATTATAGCTAAGAACTGAAATCAGCCCAGGTGCCCATCATTGGCTCTGCCTGTGGGTCATACACTAAGATAGAGCATGTCCTGGGACATTTAACAAACTCCAACAAACTTAAAAGCATGGAAATCACACATGCTATGCTTTCTTACCACAACAGAATCAAACTAGAAATCAATAAGAGAAAGAATAGCAAATCTCTAGGCATTTGGAAACTAAAAATACCCTTCTAAATGCATCAAAGAAAAAGTTCATAGACAAATAAAAGAATACATTGAACTGAATAAAAATGAAAATAGAAAGCATGAAAATTTTTGTAACAAAGCTTAAAAAGTGCCAAGAGGGCCGGGCATGGTGGTGCATGCCTTTAATCCCAGCACTTGCGAGGCAGAGGTAGGAGGATTGCTGTGAGTTCGAGGCCACCCTGAGACTACATAGTTAATTCCAGGTCAGCCTGGACTAGAGTGAAACCCTACCTCGAAAAAACAAAAAAACAAAACAAAAAAAAGTGCCAAGAGGAAAACTTATCATACTAAATGACGTTATAACATAAAAAGTTTAAACCAACAAGCTAAACTACCTAGAAAAATAAAGAGCTAAATAAACTCAAGCCAAGCAGAAGGGACAAGAAGTAGAATGATCAGACTCCCCAAAGCAAATGCAAAGATGGAGCAGAAAATTCAATAATTATTAGACAGTTACAAAAAAAGATATAAGTAATGTGAACATTAGAAAAGGAGAATTAAAGAAATATTTTAAACAATAATAGTTGATAATTTTCCAAAATTGATAACAAATGTCAAACCCTAAATATAGGAATTTCAGGAAAAATATAACACATTACACCTAGGCATATTATATTAAAAGTGCAAAGAAAAAAATTCAAAGAAAAAAATGAAAGAAGCTGTGGTGGTTGAACATCTTAGAAAGAACCAAGGATTAGAACTGCATTGAATAATTCTTCCAAAGTCATGAAGTAAAGAATGTAGAGTGAAAAGTGACAAAGAAAGACCCCCAATTTAGAATTCTATGTCCACCAAAATATCCTTCAAATGAAGGATAGACTTATTTTTCTGTTTTCTTTTTCCAAGGTAGGGTCTTACCTGGAACTCACTCTGTTCCAGGCTGGCTTCAAATTCTTCCTACTTTTGCCTCCCAAGTGCTGACTGTAAATGTGTGCACCACCACACCTAGCTTAAGAAAAAAAAGGGGGGAGCTAGAGAAGATGGCTTAGCAGTTAAGGCATTTGCCTGCAAAGTCAAAGGACCCTGGTTCGATTCCCCAGGATCCATGTAAGCCAGGTGCATGAGGAGGCACATGCATGTGGAGTTTGTTTGTAGTGGCTGGAGGCCCTGGTGCATCCATTCTCTCTCTTTCTCTCACCATCTCTCTACCTCTTTCTCTCTTTCTCAAAAAAATAAATAAACATTCTTTTTTAAAAAAGAATTTTTGGTATTCAGTGTTGGCGATGGAGCCCAGGACTCTGTGGGTGCTAGGCAAGCATTCCACTGACTGAGCTACATCCCAAGCTCACTGAGCTGGGCCTAGTGCCGCACACCTTTAATCCCAGCACTCGGGAGGTAGAGGTAGAAGGATTGTCATGAGTTCAAGGCCAGCCTGAGACTACATAGTGAATTCAGTCCAGGTCATCCTGGGCTAGAATAAGATCTTACCTTGAAAAACCAAAAAAAAATTTGTTGTTGTCAGAAGACCTGCTTTGTAAAAGAGTTTTAAAAAGATATTCAAAGAGAAGGAATACCTTAGCTCTACATAAAGAGGAAGAACACTAGAAAAAGAATAAGTGGAGGTAAAATAAATAGAATTTTTTATAATTGGATTTTTGGTGCATGTGTGTCCATCCTTATGGCATCCATGTTCTTGGCTGTAGTGGGGTACACTTGCCTGTGGTGGCCAGAGTGGAAAGTTGGTTGTCTTACCTCACTGCTATTCAGTCTGTCTTGTTTTTACTTTTATTTTTTATTTTTGGAGAGAGTCAGAGAGAGAGAGAAAGAGAGAGAGAGAACGGGTGAGCCAGGCGCCCTCGCGTCACTTTTGCATCTGGCTAAACGTGGGACCTGGAGAATCGAACAGGTGTTCTTAGGCTTCACAGGCAGATGCCTTAACCACTAAGCCACCTCTCTAGCCCTGTCTGTCTTGTTTTGAGCTAGAGACTCATACTGATCCTGAAGCTTGATTTTTTTTTTTTTTTTTTTTGAGATTCTTGCAGCACCCAAGATTCTACTTTCCTAGTGACTGGAACTACAGATGTGCATGGACATGGCCAGCTGCCTAACATGGTTTTCTAGAGATTTCAACTCAGGCAGTTGCTCAGGCTCCCTCAGCTTGCACAGGAAGTGCACTTTGCTGCTGAGCCACCTCTTCAGCCTATTAAGTTTTTATTAGCTTACAAATAATTAGGTTTCATTATGGTGTTTTCATACAAATTATTTTGGTTTCTCATTCTTAATTGATCTTGTAACAGTTTGCTCAAAATAATAATAGCATCTGAGCATTCAGTGATCATAGTTTATCAGTGAGTGAAATGAGTGTCAGCAGTGTTATCAGGAATGGGCGGGAAAACTGGAAACACCTTTGTAGGGTACTTGCACTCCATGCAAGATAATATGTTATTTGAAAAGGGACTTGGATTAGTCATAAATTTATATTGCAAAGTCTAAAGCAACCACTAAAAATATATGAAAGGAATACTTGATATGCTAACAGAAGAGATGAAGTAGAGTCATAAAATGCTCAATTAAATCCCTGTAAGGTAAGAAACTGGGTGACAAAAAAGAAAATAGATGAAACTAGAGCAATGGCTCAGTGAGTAAAGGGCTTGTTGCACAAGCATGAGGACCTGAATTTGGATCCCTAGTGTAATGGAGTGTTAAGGGTCCAGGAAAGTGACCCCAGGTTGATTCCCAAACCCTAGTTCATTTTTTTTCTTGGAGAGACAGAGAGGGACAGAGAGAGAGGGAGAGGAAGACAGATAGAGATGGGCACACCAGCAGCCTCTCAGCTGCTGAGAACGACATCCAAATACATGCGCCCCCTTTTGGTCAAACGTGGCATTGCGCCCTTGAGTCACTTTGCATCTGGCTAAACTTGAGACCTGGAGATTGGAACCGGTGTTCTTAGGCTTAGGAGGCAGGCGCCTTAACCGCTAAGCCATCTCTCCAGCCCTCATTTTTAATTTTAATCAAATAATTAAATAAAAAAGACTGAGAAGGATAATTATTAAATTATTATATTTATTGAGGGAAGTACAGAGCTAAGGAATGGCACACATGTGGCTACAGATCTCACATGGAGGGCTTGGGGAAAAAATGTGGAAAGAAAAGAGAGAAAAGAAAGTCCAATCAGCTCCTGCCATGTAGGGAGCTGGAGGGAATAAAGAACCCATGGGGACAGTAAGGGCTGGGGAGCCCTCTTGACTGGGCCTGGGCCTAGGCAGAGCTAGTCCTGACCCAGCTGATGGCCAAACACACCCACAGCTGGACGTTCCCAAGTGGTCAGAGCGCCTGCCCTCCCCTTGCAAAGGCATTTATAACCTTATAGTGGTGGGCTGTCTTCCAGTTCAGGTGAACCAGAGGGACAGCTGGTTGGTTAGGGCTAGGAGCCCTAACCACAATGTTTAAATCCAATGAAAGACCTTCCTCCCAGTAGGGGTCTTAGTTGCCTGTGGAAAAACAGGTCTAGGGAACTAGGCAAGAGATGAGAAGTCAGATCATCTTTGATTTTTAGCAAGTGCAAAGTTTTCTGTCTTTCTTACCTTTCGGGGTCCAGGTCACCCTGACTGTGCCCCCCACTAGCACCCATGTAAAAGTCCAGAAGAGTGGTGTGCACACCTATATGCACTCACATGGACCCTTAGACATGTGACCATTTATATATACATGTGTGCACACTACACACACACACACACACCTAAAGAACTATCATAGCTACTAGAATAGCTGCTATCCAAAACAAACAAGCCCCAGGAATTAATAAACATTGGTGAGGATTTGGCAAAATCTGGACACTGTCCATTGTTGGTTGGATTGTAGAATAATGAAGCTAGTATGAAAAACAATATAGAGCTCCTCATTGCACCAGACATGGAATTTCCATATGACCCAGTAACCCTGCTTCTGAGATATACTCAAGAGAATGAGACTCTGTATCTCCGAACAATATTCAAAGCCCATGGCCACAGCAGCAACATCACACAACCCAGAAGTGGAATAACCAAAATGTCCAGTGGTGGATGACTGAGCAAACAAGTGTGGTTGCGCATTCATGTGTGACTATGCTCTCAATCTTTCTCTCTCTCTCTCTCTCTCTCACACACACACAGTTTTGCTTTATGAAAGAAAAATAATCTGTTATGTTATAACCTGAAAGAACCTTGGGAATATTGTACTAAGTGAAATAAGCCCATTGCAAAAATAACAAATACCATATGATTCCACACACATGAAGTATGGAAGGTAGTCAAGTTCAAAGTGGATACTAAGGGCTGGAGGAGGCAATGGAGAAGTAGGGAGTTATTTCAAAGCAGAATTTAGTTTCACCTGGTGAGAACATTCTGGAGATCTGTAGTATGATAATGTGAATAAGCTTAGCAGTCTGAACTGCACATTGAACAACACAGAACTTTTAAAGTCGGTATTTGCTCAGCAAAGCAAGTGTCTTTTGTATGATGATGACTTAGCAGAGGCTCTAGGAATCCCTGAAGAGTTGCAGGGCAGCTACTGATCATAGGAAAAAACAACCACAGGATTAGAGGGTGTGGTGGTTTGATTCAGGTGTCCCCCATAAACTTCAAGTGTTCTGAATGCTAGGTTCCCAGCTGATGGCAACTTGGGAATTAACACCTCCTGGAGGCAGAGTATTGTTGGGGGCGGGCTTATGGGTATTATAGCCAGCTTTCCATTGCCAGTGTTTGGCACACTCTCCTGTTGCTGTTGTCCACCTTATGTTGACCAGAGAGTGATGTCCACCCTCTGCTCATGCCATCATTTTTCCTGCCATCATGGAGCTTCCCCCTCGAGCCTGTAAGTCAAAATAAACCTCTTTTTTCCCACAAGCTGCTCTTAGTCGGGTGATTTCTGCCAGCAATGCGAACCTGACTGCAACAATAAAGTGGTACCAGAAGTGGGGTTGCTGCTAGACATCTGACTGTGGCTTTGGCCTTTTGGAGCTGATTTTCAAGAGGAATGTGGAAGGATTTGAAACCTAGGCCTAAGAGACACCTTGCAGTGTTGTAAGTACAGCTTAATGGACTATTCTGGTCAGAGCTGAAAGACCTGAATGCAGTAAGAACTATGGACTATGAGGTTTGGCTTATGAGGGTGAGAAGCTTTACTTGGACTGGGCTAGCAGTTTGTGTGACAAGTTTGCTGTTATGCCCGTGTCCTGAGAAGTTGTGCAGGGTTGCTTTGCGTAAAAATGAACTGGTGCGAGCAGAAGGATATGGCACAGAAAAAATGAAATCTTTGGGTGAACTCTACCTGTTCAGCTGCAGTTGAGAGATTACAACCTTTGAGATTGGGCCAGCTGACCTGCAATGGGGCAACAGGAAGAATGCAGACTCTTTTGAAGGGACCTGAATGCTGAAGGAGTGTCCTGTTCTTCAAAGTCTGATTTATTCCCCCCTGGATCAACAAATTGGCACCCTACCTGGTATTATGGAGTATAACAAATGCAGGAAAGAGAGGGTCATTGATTTTGTAATGCGGTCTTATGTTTTGGAAATGGCCATGGGCAGTGTGAAACAGGTTTGCTGGATGCCTGCATGGAGATCCCATGGGGCCATGAGGATGGACCGTGGGTTGCAGTGGAGACCCAGTGGAGATGCCGGGACTATGAGATGGCTGCCAAGGAGAGCTGCCGGCCCTGGATGAAGTTTTCCAGGACTGTGAGTAGCCTAGCTGGAGGGGCGGAATTGGAACTCCAGAGACTTGTTGCTGCTCAGAAGTATTGGACTTGGAGATTTGTCACTGACTAGTTGTTGGATTGGAATTACAGAGTTTGATGTTTGCCCTGGTTGTTTAAAATCTTGTATTGGTTAAGTATTTCTTTGTTTTGCCCAATGCCATCCTTTGCAGTGTGAATGTTTTATTCTGTGCCATTATGGGTTTTTTTGGGGATATTTTTGGTATTATGGCTCAGTTAAAAGACCTTGGATTATGGGGATGTATGAACATCATTGGAATTGATAAAAACTATGGGGACTTTTAAATTTGCATGAATGCATTACATTTTACATCATGTACGGTTATCAGTTTGTGGGGGCCAGGGGCGGAATGTGGTGGTTTGATTCAGGTGTCCCCCATAAACTTCAAGTGTTCTGAATGCTAGGTTCCCAGCTGATGGCAACTTGGGAATTAACACCTCCTGGAGGCAGAGTATTGTTGGGGGCGGGCTTATGGGTATTATAGTCAGCTTCCCGTTGCCAGTGTTTGGCACACTCTCCTGTTGCTGTTGTCCACCTTATGTTGACCAGAGAGTGATGTCCACCCTCTGCTCATGCCATCATTTTTCCTGCCATCATGGAGCTTCCCCCTCGAGCCTGTAAGCCAAAATAAACCTCTTTTTTCCCACAAGCTGCTCTTAGTCGGGTGATTTCTGCCAGCAATGCGAACCTGACTGCAACAGAGGGTTAGAGCTTTCTGCCTCTAATCCCTCTCCAGAGACACTATTTCCCAAGGCAAATGTGTCCACCGATCCAGCAGGCTTTCCTAGGCCAGTTGCCTCATAGTTTCAATGGAACTTTCCTTGAGTAGGTGAAATTGATTAAATCATTAGCCATTGGTGGAGCCCATCTTTACCCCTTCCTACTCTCTATAGGGTACCATTAGTCATGTGTGTGATGGGGCCGGGGTGGAGGAGTTGGTGTATGCATGTCCATCTGCTCCTGCAGTGTTCCATGGGCTGGCCTGCAGTAGGGGAGGAAGACAGTGGGTAGGGGGAGTGCTTGTCATGGCCAGAGCTGAATGAAGGGTATCTGTCTCCATTGAGCTCTGTCCATTCTTATTTGAGCTGGAGTGTACAAGTGATTCCCTAGTCTCATTGCTCCCCTTTGCAGTAGGAGTTACAGGCATGTGTGGCCACACAGTGATCCTCTGCTTCCCAAGCACAAGGATTAAAGGTATATGCCATCACGCCCAGCTTTCTTGTTTTAAATTATCTAACAAAGAAGGTTTCTGTAAGGTTTATTCATAATGAATTAGAGATTTTATTAAAGATATTTTTTTCATATGAGGATTAAGAGAGAAATAAAGGTGCTTAGGGAAAGAATAATACATACCCAAAGCATAGGTGTGAGCATCTCAAGGGATAGTAGGAATTAAGTGTTTTTGTAATGGGTATATTTAGGAGTCTTATAGCTCTCAGGTTACATTTCTAGAGTTTGTAAGAAACTACTCCTTCCTTTCTTTTTAACATTACCCAAAGAGTATAGTTTTCAGTGAGGTTAAAAGTTAATTTTCTTTTGTACACAAAGTAGTAAGGTAGATTTATGAAGGGTACTGTGAGACTTAGGGATAGGAAGAGAGTGCAAAAGATTCAATGTTATAGGTCATTTTGGTATTAAGCAAGCATAGTTTATTGACTATGTTTGACAGGATAACTTTAGAAGAAAGACATTGTCTCTGTGAGCTGTTTGGGTTCTATCAGTGATGTCTGAAGTTTTCTGCTTTATCCAGCAGAAAAAATGATCAAAACTTCCTCAGCCTTTTCTTTCTATGTCACCATAATTTACTATCTTTCTATCCTGCCTCAGTCTAACTGTTGAATTGTAGGAACCTCAGTAGATAGATGATATAGATATAGATATAAATATAGATATAGATATAGATAGATATAGATAGATATAGATAGATATAGATATAGATATAGATATAGATATAGATATAGATATAGATATAGATATAGATATAGATATAGATATAGATATATACTAGGGGATTGGTTATTGCAGGAAAAATGTGGTGCAGGACCAGTGTGGCTATTGTTCTGAGGGTAGAATAATGCAACTGCAGAAGACACAAGACCCCAGTGCAGCAACCTTGGAGCACAATCAGTGGTCACAATGAGACTTGTTTGAATTGTGGATGTACTATGAAGGCAAAGGCAACATAATTTGCTGGTGGTTTCATTGGAGGTTGGAAAAGAAAGATGAGTCATACTTCATTCAAGGGTTTAGAAATATAGAACAAAAATGTATTTCTCAGTGGCCTAGGAAGGAAGAAGTATTCTCTTGCTCTCAATTTTTTTTTGACCCAAACTGGTTTCTTTTTCTGCTTGGAAATCATGCACAGGATATAGTGGTTTGAATGAAGAATGTCCCCCATAGCCTCATGTGTTTGTGATTAAGCTCATACTTAATCCCCAGCTAGTGAAGCCTTTGGGAAGTGGAGCCTTGCTGGAGGAGGTGTGTCCCTGGGGGTGACTCTGGGGATTTTATGGTCCAACCTTGCTTGCTGGTGATAGTGAGCTCACTCTCTCTACTTCCTTCCTGCTGCTGAGGAGATGTGATGTCTGGATGTCTGCTTCTGCCATGTTTCCCTACCATGATGAAGCTTCCTCTAGAAGCTACAGGCTAGAAATAAACCCTGTCATTCCATGAGCTGCTTCTGGTTAGGTAACTTGTCCTGGCAACGAGAAGCTAACTGCTACACAGGACCAAGTGCTGAGGGAGCAAACAGAAGGTTTATTCTTGGCCAAAGAATAGAAGAAATAGGGAGACAGGCTTGTAAATCAGCTTTACAACTTTTGAAGGTTAGGGAAGTCATTAATATAGGATAAAAGAAATCATGATGGGGTGATAGGCTATGAACAGGAGGAATAGTCATGTTTTTCCGGGAACGGATGAAGATTGGCCAGGGATTTAGGTACCACCTCTTTTTACTCTTTTTATGGATCCTTCAGGGAGTCATGGAAATTGTCATGATACTTAGCATGCAGTGAGATTATACTGTTTTCTTATTTGGTTGAGTATAACTGGACTACGTAACAATCTGTACTGAATGTATTGTGAATGTGAGGTAAGCCTTCATACAATACAGAACAGGCAGGATAGGGGAGCTGGGATGGATTTGTCACATGTGACCTCCTCACTCAACTCTTAAGCCTATTTATCAGAGGTGGTCTGGCAGTCAGCCCCCCTGGCAGCCATCTTAGCTCCAACAGGTTTCAGCAAGCCCACCTGAAGAGGAATTTCTGGCCTCCACGCATCATGTCCTTGGTGACTATGGTGGTTTGAATGTGAACACATGTCCCCCATAGCCTGAGGTAATTTTTTTTGAGAGAGAGACAGAGAGAAACAGAGAGAGAGAGAGAGAAAGACAGAGGAAGAGGCAGATAGATAGATTATGGGTGTGCCAGGGCCATTTGAGCCACTGGGAACAAACTCCAGATGCATGCGTCCCCTTGTGGGCAAGCACAGCATTTCATTCTTATGTTACTCATGTCTTGCTAAACATAGGACCTGGAGATCAAACTGGCATTCTTAAGCTTGGCAGGCAGGTGCCTTAACTGCTAAGCCATCTCTCCAGCCCACCTGAGGTATTTTTAATTAAGCATGCAACTTAAGCCTTTAGCAACCTACAGGAGGAACAGCAAGTGTCACTGGGAGTGGATCTTTTAGCCCAGCCTTAAGGTGTGTAAAGAGCCAGTGGAACTCTGGCTGTTTATGCTTACTGGTGTTGGTTTTTCTCGTTCTCTCTGTCTGCTGTGGATGCTGAAGTGAGCCAGCTTCCTCTGCCCTAGTGAAACTTCCCCTGGAATCTGTGAGCTGGAAATAAACCCTTTCCTCCCATAGGCTGCTTCTGGCCAAATGTTTTTCCCAGCAACGTGAAGGTAACAGCACCAGTGATCAATGGGATTAAGGCAGGGAATAAATTCAGTTGGAAAACCTCAGCAGTCCACTGAGGAACAGGCCTTCATGAAAAATATACTTAAGAGATGATAGGTGATGAGGTCACGCATGACAAATCCATCCAGGAACTCCTATCCTGTTCCTTCTTATGAGGGCATTGCTTGCACTTGAAATACATTCAGTGCAGATCACCATTTAGTCCAGTTCTGCTCAACCAAACAAGCAAACAGAACCACAGCGAACTTTCTCTGGACCCCTATATCCAATGTCTCAGAATATACTCCTATCAGTAGATGGGCCCAAGACTAAAACTGCTTCTGCCTTCTGTGCTAGCACTTCACAATCCATTTCATGCATTTCTCTAGGTTGTTACTGAGAAATCTGCAAATCCTGTGGCTATTTTTAGTGTTTTGGTTTCTCCTTTTGGGCTTGACTTTGAGTTTGTTCCGACCACAGTTAGGAGTCCAGCCTAAAGGCAGTGAATGTGTTGGGAATGGGACAGAGAAGAATTAATGGCCCTCGCAGTGTAACTGCCTCAGGTGAGGTTACTAAGGGCTCATCAACAAAGACAGCACCACAGCCTCCAGGCAGAGAGGGAAAGGCTGTCTCTGTTGCTGAAAGATTATCACTGGGGCTCAGAGACTCAGAATACTCAGAGGCAGCTAGCTCCTCTCAAGCATCAACAACTGCATTCACACAGTTACATTTTTTCTCATTCTGTGCCCTAATTTTGTTGGAAAGCATTGGAAATGAATATGAATCCAGCAGCTACTGGGTCAGATTTTGATTCCGATTTTACTTTTGTCCACCCTGTGCATATACAACAACTATATTCTTTCGTAACAGTCATTTTAAAAGCCCCTGTTTCTCCTGTTGTGCCTTGAGCTGAAGATGTATAGAATTAGTTCTTTTAAAATTTAGTATTACTGTGAAAAATAGTATACATCCATCAACCAGTCTGTCCTCTTTAATTTCAATAGGCCTTTAATGCCAATATAAATTTTACCATTGGGTCCCAGGACTTCTCACTAGATGCATTGTTCTAATGGCCATTAAGTCTTCATTGTTTTCAGACCCAATGGGTGTTAGCTGAGTCTGTATTCACAGTCTTGTGAGGACCTTTTGGGCTTTAAACAACTACTATTGTAGTTCCCTCTATTGAGTGAAATTCTTAGTCACACTAAACTAATTTAAGGAAAAGGCATTTAAGGAAAAGGTCACAGATTCAGAGTGCTGAATGAACAGAGCTCTAATTTTAATTTAATTTAATTTAATTTATTAAATCTAATTTAATTAGTCTAATGACTAATTTTATATGCCAACTTGACTGGGCCACAGGAGTCCCAGATATTTTGTCAAACATTATTCTGGATGTTTCTGTGAAGGTCTTCTCCAAGATTGACATCTGAATCAGTAAACTGCATAAAGCAGGTTGGCTTCCATCCATTAAAGCATAAAAGAATTCTTCCTTTAAGAATTCAGCACACCTGGTATCCTATAGCTGGGTTGCCTTCGGACTTAGACTGACCATCATTTCTTCCTGGATGTCCAACTTGTTCTTTCACTCTACAAATCTTGGAACTTGGCAGGTCTTGTTTCTCTTTCCCTCCCTCCCTCTATCTTTCTTCCCAATTGATTGCCTTTCTCTGGAGAGCCCTGCCTAATAAAAGTCTGGGCAGATCTTACAGTAACTCTGGAAAGAAAACTTTAGCTTTGAGCAATCAAGAGAGCTTCCACCCCTGTCACAAGCTGGAATCTTCCACCAGAGCTGTAGCATCTTGTGTTATGATCTGTATGGAGAAATGGAGGCCTTGATCCTTTAAACCCTGCTCTGCTCTCAATTGGGCTGTGTTTAATCTTCAGAATAGAAACCACATCTGCGCCTAAGCTGTAAGAACAGATTTGATCACTCCATCCTCTGCAATAGGCTGCTAGGAAGATGTGCCAGAATGTGACAACTAGCTCCTGATTGCTGAATGGTTCCAGCAAGCCAAAGTGCCCCAAGAGGTAACTGGAAGGAAGCTGAAAATGTGTACCAAGTCTCGGTATCCCAGAGCACAACAAATGTCCAATGCAGTTGTTTCCAGTTACAGAAATAACATAAATTGATGCGATCAAAAATACTCAGACAGGGCTGGAGAGATGGCTTAGCTGTTAAGGTGCTTGCCTGCAAAGCTAAAGGACCCAGGTTTGATTCCCCAGTACCCAAATAAAGCCAGATACACAAGGTGGAGCATGCGTCTGGAGTTTCTTTACAGTGGCTAGAAGCCCAGGCACACCCATATTCTCTCTCTATCCCTCTCTTTCTCTCACACATAAATAAAAAGTAAAAATAAGGTATCAATTTCAAGCTTGATGATGTAGCCCAGTGATAGAGTGCTTGCCTAAAATGAATAAGGCTCTATGTTCCATACCCAACACCTAAAAAACACATTCAGACATATATTTCAGGTACAAAGGAAAGTTTATCTGATCCTCTTACCTGACCCAAGTCTTACCATCTTCCTCATGATAAATGGGCATCCATTTTTTTAATCCTTCCAAGTCACTTCCTGTGCATCTATAAAAATGCATATAGACTAGCATGTGAGTTACTTTGCTAGCCATGGTGGCAGTGGGGATAGTGAACACTTTGACCTCAATTCTTCTTTCTCTCTGCTGGTATACACCACTGCCAAGAGGATGTGGATGTCAATGGTCCATCGAGGTAGAGAACAGAGTGAGAGGAGACCTGGAAAAGCCAGGGAGGGACATCTAGCTGACACTGGAGAGAGATGGGAATGGCTATTTGTGTATGACTATAAAGAGTGACCACAGACCAAGTTGTTCTCCTATTCGCTTCCTCTTGGGTGACTTACATCATTGCATAGACAGATGCATTAATATCATCACTTCATCACCACCCTCCACCAGTGCAGGAGGGAGATTAGTGACCAAGTGCTGGCAGGTGTGCTACTTTCCCTGTCTTTGCCCAATGCTGAAGTTCCCTCAACTGTCAGCCAGCCATCTGCTTCCCGGGTCAGCTGCCCTCTCTGTCCAACCTTGTCCAGCTCTCTGTGGGGGAGGGGGAGTATCGGAAGGCGATACTTCAACATGGCAGGGTTTTGCTGTCCTCTCATTCTCCCCTTGCAAACAAAGAATTGGAAATTTGGAGAGTACTCACTGCTCACTGCAGTCTCCAATTTCATGTGACTCAGGACAGGGACACAATTGTACCAGAGACACATTGTAAGGTAACAAATAGAGACAGTTTATTAAGAAGGAGGAAGGCACTCTTGAGAATGGGAGTAAACTATTGAGTTGGAAAAGACATAAAACCCAAAAGCCCCCGGCCAGGAGCTTCATGACCCTTTATAGGCCATTTACACTGTGCCTGCCTCTCTGCATTTGTATTTGTAAACCCCAGGCTTTTTCTGTGCACGCTCAACTGTTACAGGTAGCCAGCACTGAGGTGTCCAGTCTCTCCTTGTCATCACCTTTTTGTATATTGATTTTGACATATTCCTTTCCAAGTGCCATTCTCCTGACATACCATGATCTTAGTAATTGGTAGTTAGGACAAACTCACCTTTGCTTTTCTAGCTCAGACTACAGGAATGAACACACAAGGAGAACATCTTCCTGGCACAGGTATGGATCAAAGATTGGTATATTTAGGTACAAACATTTTTTTCAAGTGCACATGTGCCTCACACCTCCCAACCAATGACCTTAGAAACACCAATGGGCTGCAACATCTCCATTTTTTTTTAAAAAATTTTTTTGTTTATTTTTATTTATTTATTTGAGAGTGACAGACAGACTGAGAGAGAAAGAGGCAGATAGAGAGAGAGGGAATGGGAATGCCAGGGCCTCCAGCCACTGCAAACGAACTCCAGATGCGTGTGGCCCCCTTGTGCATCTGGCTTACGTGGGTCCTGGGGAATTGAGCCTCGAACGGGGTCCTTAGGCTTCATAGGCAAGCGTTTAACCGCTAAGCCATCTCTCCAGCCCCATCTCCATTTTTTAAAAAGAGCATTCAAGTTTCTGAGCTTCAGGGTTATGTGGGCAACAGCAGGCTCGCATGAGAGCTCAGTGAACTTCCATCTTTGTGCTTGGCTCTTTCAGCCAGGCACTTCCAGGCCTGTCTTCATTCTGTTTCCGTTGCTGAACAGCTATCCTCCATGCAGCTTGATCCAGCCACCACCTTGCTGGAGGCCAAAAATGCCAAAAGGAAGGGTTTGTTGTTTCCTTATCTCTTTTCCCCTGAAGGAGTTCCTCTTTTCTAGAGATCAGATGTAAGGGTGTGACTAAGACTATAAGATGTCTAAGCCCCTGGCATGAGAACGGGACTGACCAGCCCACCTCCCAATCCAGTAAATCCTTATTCCTATGAGAAACTGATCTGAGTCACCAAGGCAGACTACCCTCTCAGCACCTCTCCTAACTTTACTTTCTTTTCTAAAATAAATCTAGCCTAATGGTATCCCATTTATGGAACAAGAACAAGAAATCCAATCAACAAACGAGCACATGAACCCATCTGATACTTTTCAAAAGAAAAGATACAAATGGATAATAAACCCATGGAAAAAATGTTCAACCTCCTTAACCACCAGGAAAATGTCAATCAAAATGACACCGAGATTCCATCTCATCCCAGTCAGATGTCTAATCATCAAGAAAACACAAAATGACAAGTTCCAGTGAGAAGATGGGAGGGATGGAAATTAGTTCTGCCACTATGAAAATCAACATGGATGTTCCTCAAAAAACTAAACATAGGGCTACCCTATGATCCAGCTATATCACTCTTGGGTATATACCTGAAGGAATCAAAGTCAGCATACAAAAGAAATACCTTCACATCCACGCTTACTGTGGCACTATTCCCAAAGCCAAGTTCTAGAACCAGCCCAGGTGTTTGTCAACTGATGAACTGCTAAAGAAAATGTGGAGCTCTGTTAAGCCATAAGAATAAAATCATGTCATTTGTAGAAAAAATGAATGGAAGGGAGATTATTATTTGAAATAAGTCATACTCAAGATACACAAGTGTCACATGTACCCTTATATATGGTATGTAGCAGGGAAAGACATGCAAGTAAAAGGGACATCATTAAAGAAGAGGACAGGAATAAGGAAGAGGGGATAAAAGAGGGTAATGGGGGCATTGTCATTAGCAAAGTATATTGTATGCATGTATGAAAATTCATAATGAAATCTATTATTATTTTATACAAGTAATATATGCTAATGCAGTTGCAAAAAGAAATAAGAGTGATAGTTAATCTTAATTGTCCATTTAATTGGACAATAAATGCCTCAGAGATTAATGCAGCACACCTCTGGGGTATCTGGAATGGGGTTTTCAGAGGCAATTAGATCATAAGAACTCGGATCTAATGAAGGGATTAATTCCTTGGTGGATTCACATTGGGAAGTGTTGAAAGGAAGTAGGCATTATTGAAGGAACTAAGTCACTGGAGTTGTGTCCTTATAGGCTATATCTTGTCTTTTTGCCTCTTCCTGTCCCTTTCTCTGATTCCTGTCTGCTGTGATGTGAACTGCTCTGCTGTGCAATGACTTTCTTAGCCATAATGGACTGACACCTATGAAACTGTGAGCCAAATTAGATCTTTCCTCCCTTGAGTCGTTTCTGTCAGGTTTCTTGTCACAGTGTTGAGAAAAGTAACTAATACAAAAGGAATATTTTTTTAAAATGGGCATTGTGACCTGGAGGGACGAAGTTCTTCCGGGGTTCTTTTCAAGGACAAGGTGGTGCTTAGTTTTCATAAGAACTACTTCTCAGTGAGGGGAGACAGTCAGGGAAAGTGGTGGGCCTTGTTGCTAAGAGAGCTCAGCTCCATTCCTGCACCATCACAGTGGTGGTGGAGACTCTTGATTGTAGGCCAGAGGTAAAACTGACACAGTCTGGGAGACAGATCCTATTCTTAGGAGTCAGGTCTATTGGACTCTCAGGTCCTTATCTGTGGTGCTGAGAGTTCCTAAATATGTGGAGGATTTGGGCTCCTGCTTTTTAGGTGGTCCGACTTGGTTGTAGAAGGAGATGGAGGGAAGCAAGCTGCCAGCTAGCAACCCTGTCACCTGCACAGAATAGCAATTGAAGCAGTTTCCTGACTACTATTCATCTCCTTCCATGACTATAGTTCCTGACCTCCCCAAGTGGTGCTTGCTTGGACCAATGCAGTATCTTGGCTCTGACCCTACACTGTGGTCCAGCTCAAGAGCCTTGGGAGTCCCATAAGAGTGCTCAGAAAGGACTCAACTCAAGGCAAGAAGCAGACCTTCAACCCAGGCTATCCTGCTGAAAATGTGACCACATTGGCTCTGACTCAATAACTGGTTCAATTGATTTAGTATTTATCCTCCAAAATCTTTTCTCTGCTATCATTTTACTTCTCTCTAGCATATCCCTAGAACATTTTTATGTGTTTTACCCATTCTTTTTCAATAAAGAGGCTGTGTGTGTGTGTGTGTGTGTGTGTGTGTGTGTACGTGTGTTACAGAATGGTTGCTGTTTTGTTTTTGTGTGTGTGTGTGTTTGAAGATGGGGAAGCAGAGGCATGAAGGTTGTATGACTTGACTGAACAGAGCTGTCATATATGGATGTGCAGGTTTTTCACTGTACAAGGAACCTAGTAAAGGGGTGAGTGAGTGGAATTGGATATAGCCTGTGCTAGATTTGTCAAGCCTTCCATGGGCTGCATCTACTTGGAGGAAAAACACTCTTTCTTGTTTTATACAAAGATGCCTTTGGTGCTTAGGATAGCCCTGCCTGGGGCTGGGAGATGGGTCAGTAACATTACTAGGCACCGAGGCCAGATATCCAAATTCTTGGAGGTCACCCATCACACTATATCCACCATTAGTTACATGGGATCTGCCTGCATGAAACCGTTTTCCTCTGCCTTCTAAATCTAACATCCTTGAGAGAAATGAAAATCTAAGGCAAAGGGAGGTCAAATGGTAGTGGCAACAGAAATCTAGTGAGTTTTAGAGATGCAGGTAGCTTCCAAAAGTGGGACAGCAAAGTATGTATAGCAGCTAATTTCTTGTTTCGGGGACAAAGCACCTGACCAGAAACAGCTTATGGAAGAAAAGGGTTTATTTCTGACTTAGTTTCCAGGGGGAAGTTTCATCATGGCAGAGAAAGCAAGGCAAGAGCTGATAGCCAGGTGTCATATCTTCATACCAACAAGGAGAAAGGAGTGACTGAGTGTGGCAACCTCCTCCAGAAAGGCTCCACTTCCTAAAGGCTCCACAAACTTCCCAAACAGCACGACCGGTATGAGGCTTAATCACAAACACATGTGGCTATGGGAGAAATTTTTCATTCAAACCACCACAATATGTAAATAGAGGAAGGGTTCTTAGAAGGCACTGCTTGCTTCTATGTGGACTGTGGATGCCCCAGTGCCTAGCACCCCACCAGCTTCAGCCCAAAGGTCTCTCTAATGGGTCTTTTTTTTTTGATCAGTTTCCTTAGAGTAGGTTTATTTACTCGACTGCGACAAAGATTCTAACCTTCCTGCAGCTTCCTTTAGTCTTCTGCAAGCTGCCCTCCTACCTCTTGTGCACGGACAGACAACAGTGCCCAGGAGGCAGCTCCTACTACCAGTTGAGCCATCTATTGGCATGGGTTAAGGTCTAACTGAGCACATTGTTTTCCTCAGAATCATTGAAGACATTTTCTTTTGTGATGACCCTTCTCCTTGTAAACTTTACACTGGCTAGAGTCAAACTTTTGGAGTCTCCATGGCCTCTGGGCAAGATGACAGATGACTTACCAGAGCTATAGGACCTATTTAGTGATGTTCCATCATCCCCTGGTATCTAAGTGACCTGGGGGAATGGACCAGAATATTGTCTTACTCCTTTTTAAAGTATTTTATTTTTATTTATTTGAGATAGACAGAGGCAGATAGAGAGAGTATGGGTGTGCCAGGGCCTCCAGTTAAGGCAAGTATCTTAACTTCTAGGCCATCTCTCCAGCCCAATATTAGATTTTCTTTTAGCCCCTTTATCCTCATTGCCTTTAGCCTCTAGTACGGTTATTGAACACTCAGAAAGTCATTTATACTAGATTTAAAAACAAAGTATGGTTTAAAATTTAGCTGTTGTACAATATTTAGATAAAGCTTGACAAAGACAGATTTTGAGATAAAATTTGGGGCGACAGAGATGCCTTCGAAGTTAAGGTGCTTGCTTGCAAAGGCAAAGGACCTAGGTTTGATTTCCCAGTACTCACATAAGCCAGATGCACAAGGTGGTGCATGCATCTGTAGTTCATTTGCGTGGCTGGAGACCCTGATGTGCCCAATCTCTCCCTAGCTGCCTCTGTCTCTCTCTCTCTCTCTACTTTCTCTCAAATAAATAAATAAAAATAAAAATAGTAAATAATATAAAATTTGACTTAAACTCAATTATCAGTTTCCTAATTAGAAGCCTGACAAACTCTGTAAAAACTATAAGCAATTATCTTGATCAAACTTAAAATATTTATCCTTTAAAAATATTAATTACTTGGGCTGGAGAAATGGCTTAGCAGTTAAGGCATTTGCCTGCAAAGCCAAAGGATCCTGGTTTGATTCTCCAGGTCCCACATAAGCCAGATGCACAAGGTATGTGTCTGGAGTTTGTTTGCAGTGGCTGGAGACCCTGGCATACCTATTCTCTCTTTCTCTCTCTCTCTCTTCCTCTCTTCTATCTCTCTCTGCTTGCAAATAAATAAATAAAAATAAAAAATAAAGTCTTTAAAAATATTAATTACTCAAGGAAAGCTAAAAATATAGAGATAAATCATCTTCACAATCTTTGGAATAGCAAATCTAGCAGCACAACACTTCAGAAGAGGGAAATTGTCCATGAGGGTGAGGCTGTACCCTGGAAAAGGAGCTGTCATATCCTGAGAGCCAGTTTATGCCCCCTGGCAATAGGAACTTTTTAAAAAAGATGTTTTATTTATTTATTTATTTATTTATTTGAGAGAGAGAGGCGAGGGGGGGAGAGAGAGAGGGAGAGAGCAAGGAAGAGGCAGAGAGAAAGAGTGAATGGGTGCACCAGGTCCTCCAGCCACTGCAAATGAATTCCAGATGCATGGACCCCCTTGAACATCTGCCTTATGTGGGTCTTGGGTAATCGAACCCTGGTCCTTAAGCTTCACAGGCAAATTACTTAACTGCTAAGCCATTTCCCCAGCCCAGTAGGAACTTTTTAAAACAAGTTGCAGAACCAGAATCTTGACCAATATTGCTTAACTGCATATACTTTCTGTCCTCTGTCTTAAAATTTTAGTAACATTGAACTAAGAGGAATTTGGGTTAACTTAGCAGCTTTAAATCATATGACAATTTGGTACTATGTGAAAAATATTAAAACATAAGCACATCACACACACACACATACACACACACATGGAGAGAGAGAGACTATATATAATGATCCATAAAACTAGATTAAAAATCAAAGATTTTATAGATTTCATTTAGATCTTTCTCTTGTCCGTTTTAAGTTGGACTGTTTATCTGATTATTTCCACCATAGCACTAAGCCTGTTAAGAAATAGGCCAAGATTTTCTTCTCTTCCTTGAGTAACCTCTTTTTGATCTTGTCATAGTTAATAGGACTCTTTATTTATTTATTTATTTATTTATTTATTTATTTATTTATTTATTTATTTATTTTTGCCAGGGTGTTAATCATTTCCATCAGTGGGATCCTGATCTGGGAGGACCTGTGAACCAGGCTGATGGTCATCAGGGCTTTGATCAAGTAGCTCATTTCCAAGCTTGTTAGCTTCCTCTCAGATTCCATTCATCCCCAGGGACACAGCAAGTAGTCAGGAATGAGTACAGATCCTTCCAAGTAGGATTATAAACCAAAGTTAAGGCCTAGAAGTTACTGGTATATTAAGATGGGTCCTCATAGACAGACATTTCCTGGTTTGTCCTTGTGCTGGTGAAGGTCCATGATTGAAAAAGGGACATGGGCTTGGATTGTCCCTAACAGTCCTGGCACCTCCCATAAGGGCAGTGACATAGGCATTGAAGAGGGGGATTGCTAGGAGGCTCTGCTCATTATATGCCTTGTAGAGCTAAGTTCCCTTTATTTTCTAGTAACTTGGGGTTAACAGGAGAATATGGATGTCAGGAACAACATGTTGCACAATGTGGAACACGGATTGCAAAATGCGTGATGTATATAACCCCGGTATGCCACTAGCAGTACGTGTGGCACAACGAATGATGTATAATGTAAACAGAGCTGCGTGTCAATGATTAATGAGTGAAGATGTAAAAACACAAACATGGATGCACTATGGGCAAGACCTAATGACCTCAGAATGATAGCTGAATTGGGAGAACTCTTTAAACATACACAGGCACACGGTTGCCTGTGGTTGTGGTCATTAGTATGTAACCTATCAAAGACTGAGATCACCAGAAGACATAAAAAGGGCCATTTTGAGCATTTAGAACAGGGACTCCAGTGCCACGGGAATGCCTGCTGGCTGACTCCATGGGACTTGGACTTCCTGCCTGTCCCACCCACCAATGAGAGAGGTACCAATCCTGCTTCTTGACCACCATGGCTGGGTAATTCTGGAACAGGACTCTGGTGAGGTTATCCTGGAGAGCTCTCCCCCTCCCACTCCTCCTACTCTGAACCCTTGGGCCAGGCAGTGTGAGGGCATGGAGCAGTGACCCCCTATGGAGACCTAGCTAATACAAAAGTGTGAGGTGCAAAGTGAACTGCCTGATAAGGAATCCTGAGTCCTGCTCACAACAATGGAGGGCGGTGGAGTTCCGTGGAGAGAGAGAAGATATCTTATTTGAATCCTGTTGCACATTATTTCCTGTTTGAAAAACAGAGTTCAGATCCAGCTTAGGATCATCTAAGATATCAGAGATTTCCCCTTTCTTCTTTCCTTCCTTCCTTCCTTCCTTCCTTCCTTCCTTCCTTCCTTCCTTCCTTCCTTCCTTCCTTCCTTCCTTCCTTCCCTTTTCTTTCTTTCTTTCTTTCTTTCTTTCTTTCTTTCTTTCTTTCTTTCTTTTCTTTCTTTCTTTCTTTCTTTTTTTCTTCTTTCTTTCTCTTTCTCTCTCCCTCTCTCTCTCTTTCTCTCTCTCTCTCTGTCTCTCTCTGAGGCAAGCCCAGAAGACTGGCCTTTTGTGTGTGTGTGTGTTAATGCGCGAGAGTAAGACAGAGAGAGAGCAAGTGAAAGAGAGAATTGGTACACCAGGGCCTCCAGCCACTGCAATCGAACTCCAGATCCCTGAACTGCCTTGTGTGCATGGGCAACATTGCACACTTGCATCACTGTATGTCTGGCTTAAGTGGGACCTGGAGAGTCAAACATGAGCCCTTAGGCTTCGCAGGGACATGCCTCAAATGCTAAGCCATCTCTCCAGCCCATCCTTTATTCTTTCTTTATACAGCCCCCTATCCTGGCAGAGAGCCATAAAGGCCTGAACACAAGGTATACTTCTACAAAATGGACAAAAAAAAAAAAAAAAAAAAAAAAAAAAAACCCACAAAAAACAGTGTTATAGCTTAGGCTTCTAATATTTGGCCAAAGTCTCCCCTTATTCAGCTTGTGTTGACACTAGATGGTGTTACAGTAAAATATCAGCATCTTTGTCTTTAGTTCTCAGGATTAAACCTATCCCAGTTCTTGAGAATACATTATAACAGAGAGTCCGAGAGCCTCTGGAGCCGAAAAATGGCAGCCCCTTTACCCATTCAAGTTCGCAAAGAGACCTGATGGGTTAGAATATCCTGGTTCCCATCTTTTGAACCCTAGTGTCTGTGGCCATGTCAGAGCATAACCACAGAAAGATCACAAACACCACTTTGAGTCTCAAAGTTGTCTGGGCGTACTTTTTCACTGATTGAGTTTGAACAAATAGTTTACATTGTCCTCTGGGACTAAGTCCCACAACACTGGAACACTATTTTCTGCTACAAGCCTCACTGAGGTTATTTATTTTAACTTGGTGGAATAAGGTCGCTCTCTTGAGAAGCTCTAAGAAAAAAATCTTGTTTCTAGGCTGTTAGATTCAGAGAAAAAGCTTGTTTGTTAAAAGTGAAAATAGGTGTTTTTTTTCTTTCTTTCTTATGTTCTCTCTCGCTCTTGGATCTCATGTTGTTTATTCCCTGTAGAATTAAATCCATATTCTTGGGTGAGTACTGCCTATAGTAAATGAGCCGTTAGGGCTTGGTGAAGCAAAAGTAAATAACGCACAGTGGTCTATGAGGCCTGAGAGGGGAAAAAACTCTGTCCCAACCTGATTTGCATTGTTTGCCAGCTATGGGCTCAGATGATCAGCCTCCAGACAGTGTTCAGTCCCACCAGGCTGTGCTGTTGATTGTGTCTGTCTGTCTATCATCATCATTATTATCTATCTATCTACTTTTTATTGGCAACTTCCATAAGAATAGAAATACACCATGATAATTCCCTCCCATGACCCCTATTTCACCCTCCCAATCCACCCTCCCTTGAACCCGTTTTTTTAAATTAGGGTTTATTTTGGCTTACATTTGTTTGAATATTTTATTTATTATTTATTTATTTGAGAGAAAGAGATACAGAAATAGGCAAGTAGAGAGTGAAAGAGATAATGGGTGCTCCAGGGCCTCCAGCCACTGCAAACAAACTCCAGATGTGTGTGCCCCCTTGTGTATCTAGCTTACACAGGTCCTGGGGACCTAGTGTTCTATAATGGACTTTTCCCCACTCAGGTTGTTTATGTGCAGCTTGACATTTTCAAATGTGTGGATTTTCATCCTTTCAGGAATTCCAACAAGATGTTAACTTGAATTGGGATCTCCATGTGTGTGTAAGAGGGTTACATTTTATTTTAAGGTGTTAACAGACTCATTAATAAAGAATGAGAGAAGACTTTTATTGAAGAGAGATAGATATTTTTTCTGTTAAGGAACTTGGAATTCTGAACATTTACATATGAAATTCAACTGCAGCATATCTGGATATAAATAATACATTGGAATTTTTTATGTAGCTAAGCATTATAGGAGTTGGACAAACTCTGCAAGGATTTGCATTAAATCTGTTTTTTTAAAAGAGTGCTAACTAAAAATAAAATAATTTCAGGCATATAAAGTAACTAAAACAGGAAATTTGCTGTAGAAAATGTTTCACTTAGTTCAGTGCCTGTGTCTTGAACCCATCTATGGGACTAATTTACAGGAGGCCACAGAGGTAGGGGGCAGGTTGGGAGGGAGGAGGGTCTCTGAATTATAAACCAGATACTGGTTTTAGCTTTCAGATGTGTACCATTCCATGTCTCTGGGCTTTTTATGGAACCAGCTCTCCTTTGTCCAGATAATGCTGCAAAAACATTCCTGCAATTAAAGATGTTAGAGATGTGGCCAATGACAGGAGGTGAGAGGAAAGGGGCAGGTAGAAGGCCTGGAGATCCAGCTACCTTTGCATCATCTTCCTGATTAGTCAGCATGGCTGCTTCTATGGTTAAGGTGGAACAACCCTGAGCAGGCATCCATACCCCTTTGGTGATTATATTGGCTTTTCTAGTTACCATAACATACTATTGAGACTATATAGCTTAAACATCAAAATGTATTTTCTTATAGTTCTGGAGGTTGAGAAGTTGGTCAAAGTGACAGAAGGTACAATGTCCAGTGAGGGTCCTTTGTCTGGCTGATAGATGGTGCCTCCTCACTATGTCCTTGTGTGGTGTACATGTTGGCAGAGTTAAGGTCAGAGTTAGGCTCTCAGAGTCCCTAACAAGTCAGGTCCAGCCCATGCTTCCTTAATAAGCCAATTAAATATCAGGCAGTGATAAAAAGGAGATTTATTCAATGTGGCCACATTGGCATGAGGAACAAAGAGGCCCAGTTATATGCCTTGTCACCACTCCTAGTCTATCTTCAGGAGCTCAACATTAGGTTTAGGATTAAATAAAGAACCAAAGATATGCAAAGCTACTATGCAGTCCTAGTTGGTGAAGGTGTGGTCCATTGTCTCAGCTCCAGTCTCTCCCACAAGGTTATGTGACAAGTTACCAGAACTGTATGAAATCTCTTTGCAGAAGACAAGCCTCCCTCTGGCTGACATTAGGCTCCCATGATTTTCCCTCTCAAGGAATGAGAATCCTGGGGAAATTGCTGATTTCTTGGAGTCTATTGTTTCAATAGTCTGATAGCCAAAAGGAGGGGCACAAGTGTCTCTTGGGACTATCTTCAATTCTGCCAGGGTCATTACCAAAAGAGCTACCAGTCTTTTGGTGTCTCCTTTAAAAGGGCACTAATCCCCATTCAGGTGAGGTGGTGTAAATTTGTAATACAGCAACTGGAAAGGGGAGGCAGAAGGATGGGAGTTCAAGGCCAGCTTGGGATACAAACAATGAAAAGAAAAGCAAACAAACAAACCACCTGGCACTCATCCTAGGTATCACATGATCTGGTTTTTCCTTATCTCTTTTTCCCTAAAGGAGTCTTTACCAGCTTCCACCATGCTAGAGGCCAGAAATGCCAAAAGGAAAGGTCTATTACCTACCCCATCTCTTTTTCCCTAAAGAAGTTCCTTTTCCTAGAAACCAGACATAAGAATATGATGAACCACAAGGTGCCTAAGACACCTGTCCTGGGCACTGGACTGACCAGCTCATCTCCCCATCCAGTCCAGCCTTATTCCTATAAGATCCCCAATCTGAATCACCATGTGGATTGCATATTCAGAACCCCCCCAAAACTGAGAGCTTTCTGCTTTACTTTCTTAAATCTTACTTAGTGGCATCCCATTTTGGGGAACCCCTCTTGCCGCACAAGAACTCTGCATTCTATGTTCTTCTTAAGCTCTATGTTAAAATCTTTCTAAATTTCACCCTCTGTGGTCTATGAATTTCATTTCTTGAACTCATGAGACAAAAATCTGGAGGTCTCTGACTCAGTGGAAATTTTGTGCGACCTTGAGTGTCCAGCACCCTAACTCCTGAATTATTTTGTGTGACCTTGAGTGTCCAGCACCCTAACTCCTGAATTATAGCCCAACCAAGAACTGAGAAAAACTCTGTCACTCCTAAAGACACCCCATATTACCATTACTGAGACTTGAGTTCGATTCCAGCCTTGTTGACATGAGGTGTGGTTAGACCTGAAGGACAGGAAGTTATCTTGGAAGAGTATTTGGAGATGTTTTCAGACCTAGCTAGCATAGAGAGAGAGAGAGAGAGAGAGAGAGAGAGAGAGATTTTTGTATTTGCACTGGGAGAGGTAATTGAAGATATCTAGAGCAAGCGTTTTGTAGGACAAATTAACTGAATAGAGGTTAAACGAATCAGATCCCAAAGGGCCCTGCAAACCATGCTCAGAACTTGAGTATAGACAAATTTGAACTGAAAGAGTAAGGATAGGGCTGGGGAAGTGGCTCTGTAGGTAAGAGCACGTACTGCTCAAACATGAGGGCCTGGGAACAATCCCTAGTACCCACGTAGAGATCTGGTTGTGGCCACACATACCTTTCACCTCAGTCCTGTGGGGAGTGAAGACAGGAGAAGTGGTGGGGCTCACAGGTCAGCCAGCCTGACAGAAAACAACTGTGCCAGGATCAGTGAGAGACTTGATCTCAAAGAAACAAGTGGAAGAATTAGAGAAGGAGGATACCTGACATTCTCCTCTGGCTTCCACATGCATGAGACATGTGTATCTGCATAGACATATACATACACTATACACCCCCCCCCACACACAAACACAAATAAAATGAAATACAAAGTTTGTGACTTAAAAAGAAAGGAAGTAGCCAAGCATGGTGGTGCACACCTTCAATCCTAGCACCTGAGAGCTGAGGTAAGAGGATCACTGTGATTCCCAGGCAAGCCTGGGCTATTCAGTGAATTCCAGGTCAGCCTGGAGCTAGAGTGAAACCCTGCCTCAAAAAATGTAAGTGTAAAAACCATGTATATAAAATAAAAGTGAAACCTACAACCCAAATGAAAGGACAAAATATACTGAGGAAAACAAGTTTGTAGCCACATGACATTGGGTTAACAAATTTGTTGTAAAATAATTCCTGAAACTGATTATGAAAACATTGAAGTTGAACTAGACAAATGGGCAAAGGACACAAACAGATGATTCACAAAATGAGAAATGCAAAGCAGTGTACAAACATATGGAAAAATGTTCAACTTCCAGTATAATTAAAGATATGCAAATTTAAACAACAGTGAGGAAACCATTCTTTGCTGATGAGATTAGCAAATGTTTGCCAAAATGGTAATAGGGGATTCTGGCAAGAGTGAGCTGAAAGATATCTTTGAGATGTTCAAATCCAGGATGCCAATTCTTCTGTAACTTGGTGATTCCAATTCTGACAATTCCCTCAGATGCTGTATCTGCATGTTGTTTTCAATAAGAAAAAATAACTTGAAACAAGGAGGTAGAAGGAGTGGGTGAACACGTGGACGTACATATGTGACACCAGGAGGGTTGCTCTGGCCATGACTTCTCATAATTTTCAAGGTTACTTTCTGCAGCTACTTTCTCATAACAAAGTCCCCAACCAAAAGCAGCTGATGGGAGGAAAGTTGTTAACTTTGGCTTATAGTCTCAAGGGGGAAAATATGGCACGTGCAGAAGCCTTTAACCTCAGTCCAGCAGCATGGGGGTGAGCCAGACACTAGCAAGGGGAAGCTGGCTATAATACTCCAAACCCCGCCCCCAACAACACACTTTCCCAAATTACAATCAGCTGGGAAACAAGCATTTAAAACACATGAGTTTGTGGGGGGCACCTAGTTCAAACCACAACAATTACTCAAGCCTAAGTCTTTATTTTCTCCAAACCTGCATTGTAAGAGCTGCTTCAATGTTCCATTCATGGCATCACTGGCCAAAATTATAATCCAAGCTAAAAACCCGGAAACTATTCCAGATTTATTCTTTTTGTTTGCTTAATCTGTTTCCCCTCAACTATTTTCAGTTCCACCTGAGAACATCTCTTGAAATCATTCTCCCGTCCTCCTTCCAGTTGCCATTGCCTTTAGCTGCTCCTCATTTTTTTCTTTTATTTTTTTTAAGATTTTATTTATTTATTTATTAGAGACACAGAGAGAGGGAGGAGAGGAGAGAGATAGAGAGAGAGAGACAGTGAGTAAGAATGAGTGCACCAGGGCCTCTAGACACTGCAAACGAACTCCAGACGCATGCGCCACCACGTGCATCTGGCTTACATGGGATCTGGAGAATCGAACCAGGGTCCTTAGGCTTTGCAGGCAAGTGCCTTAACCGCTAACCCAGCTCTCCAGCCCATCCTCATTTTCTTGTCTGTCAATTGTTCTAACATAGATATGCTATCCAGACTTCTCTAAATCCTCACCCAAATGACTCTTGACCTTAGCCCTAACTTCTGTGTGTGCTCTTCCTAGAATGGTCACCTTCCATCTTTCCATTTGGCAGATCTTAATTTGATTGTTGTTGTTGTGTGTTTGTGTGTTGTGGTGTGTGTGTTCATGCATCACTCCATGCACTCACCCCACTGCAAGGTGTGGCTTGCCTCTGGTGCCTGGAAGGGAACTTAAGACGTCCTGCTCCATTGCTCTTCTGTCCATTTTTACCTTCCCAGGTGTGTCTTACTGATCCTGGATCTTGCCAGCCCTGGTGAGTCTCTGGTCTATGCTCCCCATGAGATTGGGATTACAGGCATGTGTGCCCAGGACAAGCTCTTTGTGTAGATAGATCCTGGGTATTAAACTTGAGCAGTTTTTCAGGCTTCCTTGGGACCTCATGTTTGCACAGGAAGTCCTCTTAGCTGTTAAGCTATCTCTGCAGCCTAACTCACTTCTTTGTTGAGGCAGAATTTTACATATTCCAGGCTGACCTTGAACTCATGATGTATCTGTGGATGGTTGTGAGCTTCTGATACTCCTGCCTCTACCTCCAGAGTGTTGGGGTGACAAGTATATGCCACCATACCTGGTTGTACAGTGCTGGGAACCCAGCTTGGCCTTTGTAAATGTTAGATAAGCACTGTACCAACTGGGCTACATCACTAGCCCTTTAACTTCGTTTTCAAAACAAAGATCAAACACGTCTTCCAGAAGAAAGCCTCCTTTGATGTTTCCCACACAGAAATTGGTCATTCCTTCCTTTTGGCTCAGTCTTATTCTTGACATTGATCAATGGTTTTATAATATTGTTTTGAAATTTGTTTTCACTGCTTCTTCTAAGGCAGTGCCTCAGGAGGGCTGGTATCCTGCTAATTTTTAAGGTCCTAGGCTAAATGAGATGATAAAAATGTCAGGAGCCATTGAGCACTGTTGGATAGAGGAAAAAGGAGAGGCAGAGTACAAATACATTTCAGAGTAGAAGACTTTTCCTTCATTTAATGGAAACTTGAGTTAGTTAGACATGGAGGCTTGTAGGAGACTTAATTTGTATAACAGGTAGAATTAGTGATCAGAAACTACTTGTAGCAGTTACGTTCTCATTTCTGGGACAAAACACCTGACTAGAAGCAGCTTATAGAAGGAATGGATTTATTTCTGACTTACAGTTTTGAGGGGAAGTTTCATCATGGAAGCATGGCAGGAAAAGACAGCTGGCATCACATCTCCACATCAGCAGGCAGGAAGGAGAAAGAGTAAGACAAATGCAGCAAGCTGGCCTGGGTTATAATAGCCCCTAAATATATACCCCCTTAAGCCTCCACTTCCCAAAGGCTCCACCAGCAGGGGATAAAGTAGGGGGCTTAACCACAAACACATGAAACTATGGGAGACATTTTGTATTCAGACCATCATACTACTGTTAGAAGCAAGAATCGAATCCAAAGACAGAAGGCAGTTTCAAACCCTTGAGGATACTCCGTGAGCTGAATTCCCATGCTGGACCAACCAGGTATACAACTGGGCCTGGGTGACATAACATAGTTTGTAACCCAGATCTGCTCTAGGATGGAGGTATCCATTTTTCTAGCTGTAAGAATGTGGCCACCAATGGCTCCCAGTTGAGTCACTTTCTGGAACTGTCTATAGCCAAAGACAGCCACCTTATCTAAGTTCATACCCTTTGTTCACAGCCAGTTCTCATCTAATAACTGACCAATGAGGGGAATAAAGGTCTGTGCAACTAAAGCACTATCCTAGCACCAAGGCTCAGTGGGTCCAGTTGAGTGAGGCTTTTTCTGCATTTGCAACCAAGCTCAGCTTTCCCACTTATCCATTTTTTAATACTTTCTCAAGCAGGTGCAGATCCCCAAGCTACTCTCTCATTAGTTCCTGGCATTCTGTCCAGAGAACTAAATGGAGACAAATGATGCTTCAAATGTTTATGTTTCTATCTCAGTGTTTTCTCTAGGTTGGGAATATGTCTACAAAGCCACCAAGGCCAATTCCACATGTTTTTAAAAATCCTTTTATCATTCTGAAATTTTCTTGGTGACCCCAAGGTCACCACTGACCAATGGCCTTTTTCCTCTGTGACCTAAATGATTTTTCAGAGGTTTTTTTTTGTAACAATTTTTAGGGTGACACTTATTTGAGTAATAAAGAGAGAGAGAGCTCTTAAAACATATTTGGCAGTGAATTAAGAGGTAACAGAGAAGTTTTCTGTCCCCTCTTCAATAGCTGACCTTTTTTTAAAGGAATATCAGAACTTTTGAAACTTCCAAGGATGATGCACATGTGTAATCCCAGCACTCAGGAGGCTGAGGTAGAACAGGAAGCTTTCGAATCCAAGGCCAGCCTGAGCTCAGTAGTGCGACTGTATCATAAAAATGCTTCTGGCTAGGGAGATGGCTTAGCAGGTAAGAGCTTTTGTTGTGGAAGTATGAGGACCTAAGAGGGCCTGACTCACCCTCAGTTTGATTCCTGGTACCCACATAAACAGCTAGGCATAGAAACACATGCTTCTGCCAGTCCTGTGGGGAGCAGAGACCAGAGAATCACTAGGACTCATGATCAGCCAGTCTGACCAAAAATGTCAGCTCCGGGTTGAGTGATAGATTCTCAAGGAAGCAAGTCAAATGGTGACACAGAAGGACACTCAATGTTCTCCTTTAGTCTCTGCATACACACACACAGGGCCTGTGCATGTTCACACACACATATGCATACACTGTACCTACATATATAACACCACACACACACACACACACACACACACACACACACACACACACACACACAGCACTTGTAAGGAATATTTCAGCGTAAGAAAAGGTAACTGTAAAGATGTGGTTTTCATTCTTAGTTGAATGAGAGTTGAAAGTCTGTTTATTTCAGGTGAGTGAAAAGCTGTAGCTTGGGAGAGATAGGCAAGATGTATTTGAAAATTTTCACTCATGGCCCAGGGTCCCAGGTTTAGATTTGGAACAACAAAGGCTGAAATGGTCACACATGCAAGACCTGTGATGTGTGCCTTGAATGGCTTCTTCCTAACATCCTCCTGCCCTTGCTCTGAGAATGTAGGAGGCCATGGTATTTGCACTGGAAGGTAGACACAATCTGTGGGAAGGTTAGTATCTGCAGATCCCAGTTACGACACCACTTCTTTTTCTTTCTCGTTAGAACTGACTTCTGTTCTTGGTCTCCAGTCCTTCCTAGGACTAGGTCCTCATTTTTGACCCTCAATCCCAACAGAAATTCTTCTCTTGCACTAGGGAGATTGCTCAGTGGATAAGGCACTCACTGCTCATGTTGGAGTACCTACATCTGACCACCCCCAGACCCTAAATAGAAAGTGGGAAGCCCTTGTGGGCTTCTGTAATCCCAGCACACTAAAGCTGATGCTGAAGGCAAGATGGGAGGCAGAGACAAGAGAAGTTTCTGGTGAATGCAAAGAACCACAAAGAACAACAGCAGAACAGGATTGCAGAGTAAGACACTGTGCCTTAAATGAGATGGAAAGGCAGAAGAATGACCCAAAAGCTGTCCTCTGACATGCATGTGTATGTGCCCGCACTCACCCACATGCGCACACACATGCACACAAATGCCAAACAAAAAGAAAGCTTTCTCTCTAGACTCCCTGCAACTTGTAAGTCTTCACTCAGATTCATCCTCATCCTAGGGTATGCCATTCTTTGCCAGGTTCCTCAATGCTCCTCAAAGAACTGGTTTTTAAAAATTTGTGAGTGTATTTTCCAGGTGGACATGGCAATCATGAGTATGACTGACTGCTAAGAGAAACCGTTCCCCCCCACACACCCGTCCTTCTCTCTAAGCAACCGAACAGTGTGCCGTGCACTAAATCACGTGCTCTGGCATTAGCATCTATTATAAACTACTTCCATAGCTAAACAATTGCCATCTTGCCAAGTCCCTGAAGAATTAGATGTGGATTCCAATTCACCTTGCTAATGAATTCAGATCAAGACTATGTGTCCCCCCCACAAAAAAAAATAAAGCAGTATTCTTTCATTCTGGTGAAGAGTCATTCAGACATTTAAACGTATTTAGGAACTGGAGTATAGTGGAATATCTGTCCTGTTATTTTTAGCCTAAGAATATTTCTTGGCCAAACTCTGTTTCTAAAATTTTATTACTTTTAGAGGAAAAAAATACAATGTGCATGGAAACATGTGGATACTACTAATGTCTGATTCATCTGCGAAGCCCCAGTACCTAGCCTAGTTTCTGGCAAATTATAAATACCCAGTGGTTATGATCCTGAATTAAATCCTCATGTGCTCCTATAGTGTGCTAGTCAATTCAGGAGCTCACACGGACGACTTAAATAAATTTCAATGCATTTTCATGTACGATGATGCTTATTCCATGTGTTGTAACCAACTTTCTAAGAATGGAAGTTGTCCAAGATCACACAATAGTAGGCAAGAAATCAGATTCCAAAGTCTGACAATCCGTTCTTCGCATCTGTTTTCATGACTTGCCCTTGGTAACTTTGTCTATCCTCTGGTACAGCCTGTATGCTCTTGTCTGAAACACTTCTGCCTGCATTCAGACAGAGCACCTAGTTAGAGGCTCTCACCACAATCTTAGTGGGATTAGGAAAAGAGGTTTCAATCAGCAGATGACAGTAAAGATGTTACCTCCATTGAAGATGTTTGCATTTTTAAATGAAGAACCTAAAGGGTTGGCATTTAAATTACTGAAGTATGTCAACAGCTTGAAGGATCTTTTAGAAATATTTATAAGATTAGGATGGAGAGATGGCTCAGTGGCTAAAAGCAATTCCTGTGCAAACAAGAGGGCCTCGGAGACCACTTGAACTCAATTCCCTAGACTCACATAAACAGGTGGGTGTGGCCGTGCAGGTCTGTGGTAAGCAGAGATCTGGCAATCACAGAGCTTTGTAAAAAAATGAAAAACTCTGGGATCGGTTAGAGGCTCCTGCTTAGTAAGAATGGGCAGGTGAGTGACACCTGACATTCCTTTCTGGCCACCACATGTGAGAGCACCCCTTGTAGGCGAGCACACAGGCACTGCGTGGGCACATGAATGTGCATACACCCACCACGTACACCATACACATACCACACCACATACACACATATCTCATTACACAATGAATAAATAATAAGCAATAAAAAACCATAAAAGATAATGCTTCTTGACTTCAAATCCTGTAATTGCCTTCTCATTCCATAGTCTACAATTCAAGTTACATCATGATTTACCAGGCCGACTGTGATCAGTGTTCACCAAACTCCATGGCTACATCTTGTACCACTCTCCCCTTGATTCTACACTCATCTCATCGTCATTTTATGCCTTTGTTCATTGTCTCTTTCACTAGGAGGTAAATCCATGACCGCAGGGATCTTGTCTGTTGTTATCCACTGCTTTTGCTAGACTGCTCTGCTCTGGGCCTGGCACTATTGTGTTCATTAAATATCTGTAAAAACAATGAATGTTCTCAAAGGTGAAACTCAGGTTTTTGTAGAAACAGGGTGGAGGAGAGAGGAACTTTGGTGAACAGAAAACACCTCTGGAGGCAGCTCACCTCTCCTCTACATGCTTCTGATTTTCCCCCCTTGCTATCCTGCAGCTGTGGTTAGAGTCTGGGACTCCCTGAAGGGTGCTTGGGTAGAGCTACCTAACCAAGTGACTGTGTGACTGTAGAACTCTTCTTTGGGTCACGTGCAATGAACTAATTTTTGGCTCAGAGTTAGTTTGAGAAAGCAGGAAGAGAAGTTCTGTGCTATACTGTTGGGAAGTTAAGTCCCTGTGTGCACACTATCTCTGATGGTGTTGGTTCCTGTGTGCAACGCCCATGTGCAGTACACGGTAGAGGGGAACAGAGCTGCCATCTAGCCTTACCATGGCTAGAGGAGCAGATACATACGGGGAGGGATATCAGTAACTGCCTGGATCAACTAATCATGCGTTGGCCACGTGAATGAAACATGCTGTGTTAATTGACACATTTCTTCGAAGTTGGTTTTAAACTTCTTGCTTCTTGTTTGCCTTCCCTTCGGTGGGATGAGTTTTTTTTTCATTTCAATTGAGCAGCACATTGTTTGTGGTGCTGAAACCATTTTTCTTCCAGCAAGCAATTGAGAGGAAATATGTTTCAACAGTCCTCCGCCTCTTTGATTCTATGGGGAGATTTATTGGTTTCAAAACTCTTTTCACATATGTCTTATACTTTTTTTCCTGAGAGTTTTTCAGACTACATAGGGAAGTCATTCTCTCTCTCCTCATTTTATAGGTGAAAAAATCCCTGGCTCAAGTTTAAAACCACTACACTTTTCAAAGTTTTCTCCTTTCCATGAACATCTCTTACATTTTTTTTAACATATGTAAGCAGAAATGTATATATTTTGGAAATTCCAAGATAGGTAAAGAGTGACTGAAGGAACAAGACTTCATGGTTTCACAACTATATAGAGCTACTAAAATTTTAATGACCATGTTTTGATAAATATAGATACATACATAGAAGATATGGATAACAAAATGTATATACTTATGAATTTTTATCTTTATGTTAATAAGTATACTTCCATAGCATTTTAACATAAGATAGTACATAATTGTGTTTGTGCCATGATTTATGTTTTGTCCAGAAAAATGACTCACTTAACTGTGTCTTTTGCTTTGATGCGCCAGTGTATTAGGGATATAGCAAGCAAAAGTAAAAAGAAATGGCAAGTGGCACAGAGTAGACCATCAAGCTGGACGTTATCATTGCCCAGCACAAATGGCTGCAGTAGTCCCACTGAAAAGTGGAAGAAAGAAGTGGTAAGCAGAATATCAGATGATAGGTCATAAGGTTGGCACTTTCAGCATCTAGCAGAAATGACTGGAGATACTTCATGGTATAGTAAGCTGGAATTTGATCAAGGCTCTCCAGCAGACAGTCTTCCCTCGAGTGAATTTTCTAGTTAGCCATTCCTACCACAGGCATTTTTTTCTTTCTTTTTTAAAAAAACTATTATTTATTTATTTATTTATTTATTTATTTATGTGCATGTAATGGGCACATAAGGACCACACATGCTTCACTTTGCATCAGACAGGGAATTGAACCTGAGGTGATCGGCTGGCAAACTTTCCAAGCAAGTGCCTTTAACCACTGAACCATCCATCCACTCAGCCCCCTCCCACTACAGACATTTTTATACCATGGGATAAGCAACAGTGACCTCTATTCAAGTCTTGAGATTTAGGGCTGTGGGCACCAGACAGCCTGGAAACTGATTGACCTTCTTATTGTTCTCAAGGGCATACTGTTTTCAACCTCTGGGTTGTAAACATGCTTGCATCTGAGATGAGGGGCGTATCCCATTCCTGGAGTCAGCTGTCAACAAGCTGTAACAGTATATGACAATTTACAAGCACATTTTATATTACAATTTATGACCATTTTTCTTTTTTGGTCATGTAGATCACTTCTAATACCTTTTAGGTATACCTTTTAGGTTATAATAGTGTAATAAGAACTTCTGTGGCTAAATTTTTATGCACATTTTCATTATTTCTTCTAGACAACTCTTGGAATTAGAATCACTGGCCCACACAATTTAAGGTCTTTTGATCCAAGATGCTAAATTGATAAGTTTGTGTCCCCAAAGCAGCCCATTTTCATCTACATTCATAGACTCTATTATAATTTTAAAACATACTTTCTCTTTTTAAATTTTTAATTATTTATTTTACTTATTTGAGCAAGAGAGAAAGAAAGAGGTAGATAGGTAGAGAGAATGGGTACACTAGGGCCTTCAGCCACTGTAAACAAACTCCAGACACATGAGCCACCTTGTGCATCTGGCTTATGTGGGTCCTGGGGAACCAAACCTGGGTCCTTAGGCTTTGCAGGCAAGCACCTTAACTGCTAAGCCATCTCTTCAGCCCTAAAACATATTTTATCATTTGTGGGTGGAATTGCTATTCTGCTATTTAAGTTTGCCTTTCTTATATTACTAGTGATATTGGATAATTTTCAAGTATTTTTGATGGTTGGAATCTTTAACTTCTTTCTCATGACCATTACCTATTTTTTTTTTTTTTTTTTTTTTTTTTTGCCTCATTAGTGAGAGTTGAAGTCTTCTGACATTAAGCCCATGTTCTTCCTTTGTGCTGCCATGGCACATTTGTTAATAAAGTAAGTGCATGCTCCTAGCTGGTCCTTAGGCTCTCACCTTCTAGGCCCCTTTCTTTTCAGGCTCCCGTGCTGTCCCAGCTCTAGTTGTAATGAGTTGGATGTCCGTGTTGCTTAGATTCTTACATGCCATCCAATCCAATCCTATGACATCCTGGGAAGCAGATGGGGCAAACACATGGAGTCTACATTACAGAGGAAACCAAAGCATATTGAAACCCAGATGATGGCAATTGGGTAGGAGATGGTGCCTTGCTGGAAGAAGTGTGTTGCTAGGGTGGGCTTAGGGGTGTAATAGCCAGTTCCCCCTTGCCAGAATTCAGCTCACTCTCTTGTTGCTGTTTTCTACCTGCTGTGGCAGAGGTGATGTCCAGCCTCTGCTCATGTCATAATTTCTTCTGCCATCATGATGCTTCCTCTCAAAACTGTAAGCCAGAATAAAAACTTTTCTCTCATCAGCTGATTTTGGCTGGGTACTTTATCTAAGCAACACAAATGCAAGGTAACTATAATAGGGACTTAACCAAGACCACAGGCTGGTACCTTACAGTCAGGTTCACTTCGCTGGCAGAAATCACTGGAGCAAGAGCAGCTTGTGGGGAAAAAAGGTTTATTTTGGCTTACAGACTCAAGGGGAAGCTCCATGATGGCAGGGAACAATGATGGCATGAGCAGAGAGTGGACATCACCTACCTCCTGGCCAACATCAGATGGACAACAGGAACAGGAGAATGTGCCAAACACTGGCAAGGGGAAACTAGCTAGATAATACCCATAAGCCCACCTCCAACAATACACTACCTCCAAGAGGCGTTAGTTCCCAAATCTCTATCAGTTGAGAATCTGGCATTCAGAACACCTAAGTTTATGGGGGACACCTAAATCAAACCACCACACATGGTAAATCTTGTCCCAGAATCTCTCAGGAGCTTTCTAGGAAAGGGAACTGATGAGTTAATTGCACTGATGTTTAATGACTCTAAGATATTATCTTTTTCAGAGTTATTTGCATTTAAATAGAGGAGCCTGAGGCAATTGCTACTTAATGTGCCCTGTCATCAGGGAAAGCACTGTTTTAGGGTCTGCAGTCTACTCACCCCTTAAATAATGCTTTGTAAGCCCACCTGCTCCATCTCAGAGTGATCCTGTACTGCTCCGTATGGGTGACTCAGCACATCAACATGACCATCTGAATATGCACAATAGAAGGGCAAAAGCAGAGGGAAAACACAGGCCATTTACTTTCTTATTTTTTTGTCTTCTGTGCAGAAACTTGTTTTTCCATTTTCTTCACAAAATTACTCAGAGCCACTATTCCCTTTTCTCTGATGTTAGTGAGTTACTGAGCACCTCTTAGAAGTGTTCCCTGAACACTCAGAAGAATAATAATCAGTTAGCTAGGAAGTCCCAGAACACTGAGCATGAATAACTCCTCTGCTGACATTTATGCCTGATGAATTCATGTTTCTATTGATCACAGCTCCCTTGGCCTGCAGACTTTATGTGGTCGACCCACCATGGACCCAGAGCCGACCCCTTGCTTCCTCTTCCTCACAGTGATGATGGCAGCTCTGGCCACTTCTCTGGTGTTTTTTTTGTGTGGGGACATTTCTCATTGTGTAGAATCACTAAGGTGTATCAAACATCTTCAGGGAACAATCCCCTCACATTTGATGTTTATTCACCACCATCATCATTGCCTTAGTTTTTCTCCCTGATAGCTTCCACCTGTAATGACTGTGTGTGTGTTATGAAAGAAGGCTTTGCAAATATGTGTAATTTTTGTGAGCAAGTGCCTTTAACCACTGAGAAATCTCCCCAGCTCTATTTGTGTAATTTTCTTTTGCCAAATCTTTTTCAATATTTTGCTAGTGTGCTTTTAATAACTACTAATGTGAAGCACTTAATTCAGTGATTATCTAGTGTCATTGCTATATTCCCTTTGCCTACCTTTTTATTGTGTGTTGAATACTTTTCTGCAGGTCTTTTTGTGCTTTTTGTGGAATTAACACATTGATATAGGAATCTTGAGGCTTGATTGTAGACAGATACAGTACAGCATTGTGACTTTTTCTCCTTTTGTGATAATTTAAGAATTGACTCATTGTTAACTCTACATTGGCTGATGATTGCCAGAAGGAAGACCCACAGATAGAAGTTGTATCATTCCATGGTCAAGGTAGGGATTAGGAATGGTCTCATATTGCCAGAGAAAAATAATGAGGCATCAGATAATCACTGCTAATAACAGCTGTGTGTGTGTGTGTGTGTGTGTGTGTGTGTGTGTGTGTGTGTGTGTTTAAACATCAGGTTGGTTTATATGAATTAGGACCAATAGTAACTCAAACTGGCCCTTTTCAGGGCCCACAGATTTTTTTTTTTTTAAAAAAATCTATCAAATGGTAGGTAACAATAATGTTTTATAAAGAGTGGAAGTCAAGCTGAAAATGAATGGACTTTAAAGACAGTTCCATGCCAATGAAGATACTATGTATAGGAGTAAATGAGCTCAAACAAGGACCCAGAGTACATAGTATATAGCAGGCTGGATAACTAAGATGTCAGGATGTGCAGCTGTGAGACCCTATATATCTTTGAAGAAAATGTTTCCAAAGCTAGAATGACATGTGCCTGAAAATTGATTTTTTTTTAAACATCATTTTTCAAAGAAGAAAGGTGCTCATACCCAGGTGTGATGACTCATTCCTATAATTTCAGCACTTGAATGATTACTGCAAATTTGAAGCCAGCCTGGGTTACATCCATCCAATATATTCAACGTTTTATTAGTTAAGTTTTCTGCAATACCAGTTTGGGGCTGGTCTTAGGTGTGGGTTTGAGATTCCTAAAGATATGCTGTCTAGCAACAAGTGTACTGTGTGAAGTTTTGCTCTGTGTGCTGTGTGGCTGGTTGGTTTTGCTCTCTCAGCTTGGCCCTGTGGAGAGCAGGCCGCTTCTCTTGCCATTATGGAACTTCCCCTGGATCTGTAAGCTTCAATAAATAATATCCCTTCCTCCATAACTGTGCCTGGTCTGGAAGTTCATCTCAGTGAACCTGAAGCTGTCTGCAACACATCCTTAAGTTCCATACCAGTTTGGGCTATGTAGCTAGTCTCTGTCTCAACAAACCAATAAAGTAATAATAATATTAATAATAATAATTGCTCATAATTTGCATCACAGACAAGCATTTCCAGTCACAAGAGTCAGTTTCTTAGTGTCTCAGGCTATTTTACATCTGTGGGCATGGATGGTAGCAGAAATGCCTAGATAAGAGGTCAGTTGGAGCACTAGTTTTGTAGCAGGCAGCTGTGTCTGCTGGAACCAGAACTATACTTTCCTCTCATCTTGTCAGAAACAATGTGTTATTTTGGTAACTCTTTATTTCCCACACTGAAGCTTCCCATGTAATTATGCAGTGCAATTAAGTATCCCATGTTACATAATTACTCAGCTGTCTGCTTCTATGGAAGCTATGAAAATAAATGATCATGAAAGCCCATGGTGAAGGCTTCTATCTAAAGAGTATACCCAGCTGTCTACTCACCTGACAGTGTGTTGGACAAAACAAAATCTAAATGTTTTGTTTTGTCTTCTACCTGCTGTATATATGAATGAATTTAACATTAGTAAGCAAAGCAAACTGTCCCAGTTGAATTTTGTTTTTTTTTTAAAGCTACAGTTTCCCATTCTGGGTTGTGAAAATAACAAATAAAACCCCTCTCTGGCAGAAAAAAAAAAAAAGTAATGGATGAATTGGGTCCAAAGATGATCCATAAGATGAACTTAAGTAACTCATGCTTGGGGCAGCTGGTGAGTCCTGCTTTATCTCTGCATTAGATTCATCCTTTTGGGTGGAGGAGAGAAAAAAATAGTGAAGCATGTTCAAATAGAGCAAAGGCTTTGCTTTTTATACATATCTCTATTTGCCAGGATTCTTTGACTTGCAAGTGGAAGAAACCCACTTCTAGCTAGCTTAAGCAAAAAAGAGGATTTCTTGGTAAAATACCAGGCTATCTTGGAGAATATACATGAACTATGGGAATGCATGAAGTCCAGAGGCTGTAATCAGCAATGGATGATGCCAATATACTGTATCTCTTCCTCCATCTCTTGGTTTTGTTTTGGTCGTGATCTTGATGTCACTGTTTTGTGCAGTAGACATTTGACAGTGATCATCATTATTGGAAACTCTGTGATCCTATGTCTGCATATTCAATTAAAGGAAAAGAGAATCTTCCATATTAGCTCACATAATCAAAGACCAGGGAATCCTCCCCTGAAGCTAGAATTACCCTAATACCAAAAGTAATCAAAAAGGACAAAGAATGCCGCTTATTACACATCAATGATCCAACAGGAGCACATAACAATCATAAATATATATATGTCAAACACAGGTACACCACAGTTTATGAAACAAAATCTACTCAACAATAAAACAGAAATAAACACCAACACCATCGTAGTTAGAGACTTCAATATTCCACTATCATCAATAGACAGATCATCCAAGCAGAAAATCAACAGGGAAATAATAGAGCTCAACAACACCATAGATCAACTATGCCTAATGGACTGCTACAGAACATTCCACCCCAACTCTACAGAATACACATTCTTTTCAGAAGCCCATGCAACCTTCTCCAAAATTGAACATATATTAGGCCATAAAGCCTGCCTCCATAAAGTCAGGAAAACTGAAGTAACTTCCTGCATCATGTCAGATCACAATGCTTTAAAGCTAGATATTAACAACAAGAGACACATCAAGAACTCCACCTGCTCTGGAGGCTAAACAGCACACTTTCAAACAATGAATGGGTCATGGAAGAAATCAAAAAAGAAATTGTAAAATTCCTAGAATTGAATGATAATGAAAACACAACCTACCAAAACTCATGGGACACAACGAAGGAGGTCCTAAGGGGAAAATTCATAGAGAGAGCACAACAGACATCAATGAAACTAGAGAAGTCATCAGGGCATACTTCCAAAACCTCTACTCCACAAACTTGAATAATCTGGAAGAAATGGATGAATTTCTAGATGCATACCACCTACCAAAACTAAACTCAAAGCAGATTAATCTCCTAAATAAACCTATCATATCCATGGAGATTGAAAAGGTAACCAAAAATCTCCCCAAAAAGAAAAATCCAGGACCACATGGCTTCTCAGCTGAATTCTATCAAGTCTTCATTGAAGAACTGAAACCAATATTTCTCAAAATGTTTCACATAATCAGAGACCAGGGAATCCTCCAGAGGCTAGAATTACCCTAATACCAAAACCAGACAGAGATGCAATAAGGAAAGAGAATATTTTATGTAAAATCTTTGAACTCAGGTTTTCAACTGTGGAGTTGAAATTTTTCTCCCATTAACTATAACCATCAATGGTGTTGGCATTTTTCTCCCACTGACTCAGATATTTTATTCTCTAGTGAAGCCATGGAGAAATGCTTGCAAATTTCCTATGTAGAATTATGTTCAAAAGAAAGCCATGAGGATTGATGGTGACAACGAGAGTCTGAAGAAGCCAATGCTAATTGTTGTTCAGTTGATGGCTCAAGTACATCAAGGATCCAAGGAACAGAGAATGAGCTCTTTTCTTCCAGCATCTTCCAACATAGTTCATCATCTCAGAGATAGGGGATCCATGTCTTTCCTGTCTCTTGCCTCCCTTAAAGATCATTTTTGAAAGGAATTGAATTTCCTTCTTTAGATAGACAGATGAAAATACATGCTTAGTGGCTCAGAAGTAAGTGTAGGACTGCAGATATTTCTGTTGGACTGTGCATCATATGTTAGATTGTTTACTCTAGGTCATGAGAATTTTCAGTGTCTTAGTTCATTTTCCCCAGAAATCAAAACTAGAGGCTTCGATCACATGTTATCCCTTTATTAGAGAGAAAAATACCAGGGACAAGCAGAATAAGGCATCAAGGAAGGGAGAACCTCTTCTGTTGGCCACCTCTTGGTAAGCATGACCCATTGTTCTTTCATGGGCCCATCTTCTGTAAGGCCAAATGTAAACAAGATCATTAGAAAGGCCCATCTGGTTGAGTAGATGAGTTCCTGCCAGATTGCAATTCCCATTAGTCAAATATATAAGTGTTTGTACCTCGGGGGTCCAA
The DNA here is from genome assembly GCA_036365145.1 of Orientallactaga sibirica. NCBI lineage: Eukaryota > Metazoa > Chordata > Mammalia > Rodentia > Dipodidae > Orientallactaga > Orientallactaga sibirica. The sequence continues at coordinate 1,025,264 of JAEOAD010000030.1, forward strand.
TGGGGACATCCTAGGATAGGCTGGAGGTGAATGGTGTAGACCTGAGGCAAAGCTCTGTTGGATTGTACTCATGTGGACCTGAGCCTAATTTAAGTGGAGTTGCCCATCCCAGTGTCAGTAAGGCTAGACTAAGGGGCCTGAGACTCAGAGGCCAGAGAGGCAGTGTGGTGGTTTGAGTCAGGTGTCCCCATAAACTTAGGTGTTCTGAATGCTAGGTTCCCAGCTGATGGAGATTTGGGAATTAATGCTTCCTGGAGGCAGAGTATTGTTGGGGGTGGGCTTATGAGTGTTATAGCCAGCTTTCCCAGAGACTTTAGGGGAAATGTTTACAAAACTCACAGTCAATCACACCAGTTAATGGCAAAGCTTAAATCATTCCTGCCTCTTGCTATGCATTGATTTTCCATGGTTTCTTAAACATCAGACCTCAATTTGTGAATATTTATGGTAAAATTTCTCAGACACCTTATGGGTGCAAAGTAAGTCAACACCTCCTAAATATTCATGTGCTAATTAATGGTTCAACCTCAGTGGGTAGGAATATGTCTATCAGGATCTATTTATTCTCATTACTTTAGTGCTGTTCCAGAGCCATGCATTATAAACAACTTAGGATGTGTTGACAGTACAGATGGATGCTGGGATAATAGCCTGGAGAGGAGAAAATCTCTCCATGGCAAACAGAACACCAAGGTGTGACTCTAAGAAGGCTGATGGGAAAAAATGTTGCTGCTTGTGAGCTTTGCTCTCTGCATATGCTGTCCCCAGCCCTGTTAGTTTTGTGTCACAGCAGTGTGTATCTGCCTTAGCCTTTGTTTGCATTGGTTTTATAGTGATTTGAATGGGAAAAGTGCCCCCATAGCCTCTGTGTTTGTGATAAAGCCTCATATTCAAACCCCAGCTCATGGAGACTTTGGGAGGTGGAGCTATGATGGGGGAGGTGTGTAACTGGAGGCAGACCTTTTTTATTAGTCTGGTCCTACTGGATGTTCACTAGTTCACTCAGTTACCTCCCAGCTGCTGTGACGAGATGTGATGCCCCGGTTGCCTGCTCTGCCATGCTTCTCCTGCCATGATGACACTTCTTGTAACTGTGAACTGAAATAAACCCCTTTCTTCCATATGCTGCTTTTGCTTGGGTGTTTTGTCCCAGCACTGTGAAAGTAACTGTAACAGGTGTCTTCACAGTAGGACCTCAGCTCTATTTCTCCAAGGTTGAGCAACACAGTGGGGGAAGTACAACGAACAGCAGCCTACCAGCTTAAGTGCCTTTGAATTCCTAATGCCTTTGTAACTTTTGAATGGAGACATCAGGTTAAAGGCTATTGCCAGGCAGTTGTTTTCATTTACACTTACAGTTTTGAAAAGAATGCTTGAATCAGAGCCAGTGGATGCTCTGCACTATCTCAAATGATGGGCTTCTCTGCCATTCACAATATTGTCTGTTTAAACCTCACCAAGATATGGTAGCATCCTGCTTTCCTCTATTTTTACATTCCTTTCATATAAACTTCCTGTTGTAGACAGCTTCACATTGCTGGGATAAGCTTCCAAACCACACATAATTTATGGGAGAAAGGGATTCACTTGAAGCTTACAGATCCAGGGGAAGGGGAGGGGAGTTCCATTAATGGCCGAAGAAAATCACTTCCCTTCACAGATCCATGCAGAGAGACACAACCACTCAGACAGCACTGCAAAACACAAGTGCAAACCTGCAGCAGCAGGACCTCAGAGCTCATTCTGTGCACCTTAGGCTGGAATTTAGATTCACCCTCAGCGACACACCCCACTGTAGCAGCAGTTTGCCTACTAGGGGCAGAAGCTGCAAACTCAGTTTTAATAACACGTGAGTCTATGGAGGACATGCATTCAAACTACCACACTACCCAAGCAAAAACCATGCTAAGCTTTCCCTCTCCCGCCACACACATTATAAGAAAAATATTTAATACTTGTTAAGCATCATTCACATTTTATAGAGAGAAAAAGTGGGGAGAGCTAAGCAATTTGTTCAAGGAGAGAGATGACATATGTGAGAATTTGAAATCTCAGCCTCATTGGTTAGATCCCACCATCTGGCTCTGTGTATTCTCATGCCTTCATGTGGTCTTGAGAAATGGTGTTTACTGCTCAGCACCTCGTATTTCTCATTTCTTCGTTTGTGGGTTTAGACAGATTGTATCACAAAGGCAAGTTCTAGGATGAATAAGTGGACACATCTGACAGTAGGTTGCAAAAGTTAGAGGATATGGGGAAACCATGGAATGAGCTTCTCTTTCTTCTCTTTTTCTTTTAAATATATAATTTTATTCTATTTTCAATGTCAGCCTATTTTTTAGTTTATTTATTTAATTATTTGCAAGGAGAGAGATAGAGAGAAGAAAGACAGACACAGAGAATGGGCACACTAGGGCCTCTGGCCACTGCAAACAAACTCCAGATGCATGCCCAACTTTGTGCATCTGGCTTTTCATGGGTACTGGGGAATCAAGCTCAGGCCATTAGGCTTTGTAGGCAAGTGCCTTAGCCACTAAGCCATCTTTCTATATCTTCTCTTTCTCTTTTTGTTGATTTGTTTCACTCCAAATTTTTGGGTGACATCTGTTGATCCTCATTCCTATATATATATGTGAACTACTGTGCTCTGGAAAAGCACATCTCTTCATTCCTCTTCATTCGATCTTCAGAATCATGTGATCTAGGTAAGAAGGGAAAGTTTCCTTTTTGTTTGTGTGTGTTTGTGTGGAAGGGGCATGCATACATGTAGAGCACAAACTCAGGTGGCATTCCTCGGGTCCGCCTTATTTTTAGATAGCGTGTCTCACTGGTATGGAACTTGCCAAGTAGACTAGACTAGCTAGCCAGTGAGGCCCAAGGATCTGCCTGTCTCTGCCTTACCGGTGCTGGGATTATAAATATGGACGACCATGCCTAACTTTCTTTTAAATGTGGATTCTAGGGATCAGACTCAGGTCCTCCTGCTTGCCAGACAAACAGTTTACTTGCTATCTCCCTTTCCATGATGTCCTTTTATTTCTGTAGAAACTGAGTCTATTGTGAACTCATTTGTTCAGCATTGTTTAATGAGCTACTTGCCACTGCACAGTCAGCTAGTGGCCAACTTGCACTGTCTGCTGTTTCTGTGCCACACCACACATTACTGTGCCCAAAGTCAGTTTATATTGCTGCTTTGAGACAGTATCTCAACTGGCACCAAACTCACAATCCTCCTGCCTCACCTCTCCAGTACTGGAATTACAGGTATGCACAACCACTCCTAGTGCCAAACTTAAATTTTGTTTTTATTTGCATGTATGTTTGTGTAGGGGTGTGACTGGGCCTCTTGCCACTATAAATGAACACCAACGTCAGATGAATGTGCCACTTTTTTTGAGTCCAGCTTTATGTGGATGGCTGGAGAATTGAACCAGGACCAGCAGGCTTTACAAGCAAATGCCTTTAACTGCTGAGCCATTTCTCCAGCCCCCCCCAAAAGTACCCTCAAATTTTTAGATCAGAAAATCTTGAAATTGGTGTAAGATTTGTGCTGGGTGGGACTCTGGGGGCTTGAGGGAATAGAAAGGACTCCAGAAATTTTTGTCAGCTTTCTTTCATCATTAACGAGTCTAGAATGAGTCCAGCCCTGAGAGGAAGGAAGAAAGATAGCAATGTTGTTTTTAAAACTTTTTCTTGACTTAATTATTGTGACTGTAGTGTACAGCACTTTTAATTATTAATATTTATGCTATCTGAATTATTATAAGGGGTACAAGGAGATTTGTGACAGCAAAACTCATATTCTAATGCATGTCTTTTCCAAGCTGGTAATTGTTGAAGTGGAGTGATGGACCGATGGCAGGTTTATTAGATCAGGGGTCAGTATACTATTCTTTAAAGGCCCCGATAGCAAACATTACAAGCTTTGTAGCACATAACTCTGCCACAATTGAGCTGTGCCATTGCAGTGGGACAGCAGCAATAGAAACAGGCAAATAGATAAACAGATCTGTGTCCCAATAAAACTTTATTTACAAAAACAATGACAGGCCAAATTTGACCTGTGAGACAATATTTTCTGACTCTGCTTTATTTTGTCTAGTAGATGCCTCAAAATTTCCTCAGTAAAACATTAAAGTATTTGTGTGTGAAGTTTTATGACCCAATTTTTCCATAATACATGATGAAGCTGTGAGGCCATAATTATAAAATTTTTACTCTACATGCTTTGCCCAGAGCCAATAACCATTCAACAGCAGTAATTACTTGTGGGTAAAAGTAAACTTTTTCCATATGAATGAACTACACTACTTAGCAATGATTAAAAAAAAAAATGTTGGAGACAATAAGTAGTGTTTCTACAACTTTTGGTAAAAACAAAATATAATTTTCCTGAATTATTTAAACTGACTGGTGTGGCTTGGCTAGGGAGTTGAGTATCAAATCTGGCAGGCCTGTTCTTTTCACATTCCAAAGTTAATAGTTGGCTAACTCCAGCAATGTGTGCTGTCTGCCCCAGGCTGGGCAGGTGCGGTTTAGGGAACAGCAGTCCTGTTTTCCATTGTCTCTGAGGCTCACCAAAGCCAACACTCTCTCCTCTGTTGCTATAACTTCTGTTTCCATGGAAATGGATGCCTGCTCAACTACAACAAGGTATCTGAAGTTTTAAAAAGGTCTCTACAAAAAACCAGAGTTAGCAATCAAGGACTGCCATTTTTAAGTCCTATTTGTCCCCCTTGTAATAGATGCCAGACTTTGAACAACATGCTTGTCCATAGATGGATATGATCATAGTACCTGCCTTGTAGGAGCATCACATGGGTCAGGGAAGGTAATGACATTGAAGCACTAAGCCCAGGCCTTCATCCTGGAGAACTTCCCAATGAGTAAAGATCATTAGTAAATCACAGTCTGGCATACAGCTATTAAAATAAATAATTTATATAAAATGATAAATGACAAGTAAATTTCTTCCATCACAAATTAAGTAAAAAGAGGGTAGTAGGAAGGGATTAAGTACATTTTTAATTTAAAAAATATAATCAACATATTGTCAGGTTGGATTGAAATATTCCAAACAGTACCTAGAATGCCTGGGTGTGAGTGAGAGCAAGTATGGTTATTTAATTCTTCAGGATTTACCTTATAAGGCTGAAAAACCTGGCTAAATTCCAAGTATGGATATATGTAATAAAATAACAAAAAATTAAGTATTACTTTTAATTACTATAATTAAATATTAATTATATTATTATCTCAAGAACTTAAAAATATACAGAGAATACTGGATATATTATTGGAAAGGGGGTAGCTATTAGTAAACTCAGTTCTTATCTTTCCAAAGTGACTTTGTTCCTCCTTAATGATGCTTACAATAACTTTTAATAAATAAATCTTTATGTCATAATTAGTAAAAATTCAATATTTTAAATTGAAAATATATAGTATATTTCTGTTATAAAATTGCAGCTGGGCATGGTGGCACACCACAATTAATCCCAGCACTTGGGAGGCAGAGACAGGAGGATCCCCATGAGTTTAAGGCCAGCCTGTGATTACAGAGTGAGTTCCAGGTCAGCACAGGTTAGAGTGAGAGATCCTACCTCAAACAACATAAACAAAAAAAACCCATAAACATGTAATGTGTAAAAGAGAAACAAACATAAAAATAAGAGGATTATAATGAAGTTAATGTTTAGTTATAAGAAATGTGTGAATACAAGTTACATGTTAAAAATTTAAATTACATTCAGGTTGCATCTTGACCTCCCCTCCCAGTCCTTCCTTCCTTCCATCCCTGAGGTAATATCTGTTACTTGTTTTGGTGTGTTGAACTTTTAAACAAATTTTTATTTATTTACTTTATTTATTTTGAGAGAGAGAGAGGCAGATAGAGAGAGAGAGAATGGGCATGCCAGGACCTTCAGCCACTGCAAACAAACTCCAGATGCATGTGCCACCTTGTTCATCTGGCTTACGTGGGGACTGGGGAATTGAACCTGGGTCCTTTGGCTTTGCAGGCAAGCATCTTAACCACTAAGCCATCTCTCCAGCCTGTGTTGAACTTTCAAAATAATCTTATTCATTATTTTCTATGGTCCTTTAATTTTTCTCTATTTTTATATTAGCATATGTACACATATATATGTATTTATGCAGCCACAGAAAAAGTTTAAAGAGAACTGAAAACCTTAAAAAATATAGAATACCATTTCACACCCATCAGAGTGGAAAAATTCTTTAAAAAATGATAATAACACAATTTGCTTGCAAGGATGTGAGAAGGGAGTGGAGAATCTTAAACCATTTCCAGCAGAGGTGTTAATTGACACAACTACTTTGGAGACTAAGTTTGTAATGCTTAGGATTTATCTTTTTAACTCAGCCTTGACAATGACACTTCTAGTTATATGTTCTGCAGGAGCTCTCATCCATGGGCACAAGGAAACAGGCGCCAGAGATGTGTGCTACATCATTGTTTATGCAAAACTCAGAAAGTAAATATTTATCTGTAGGGACATAGATGCAGTAGTTAATAGCTATGCATTTATTACATTTATGTGGTAGGCAAAACTAATGAAATGTTAAGTGAATGATATGCTCTGTTTCAATTTATACAGAATTTAGAAATACACCGTGAAATATGGTGGTATATGCCTATAATCTTAGCTACTTGGGAGGAGACAGGAGGAACTATAGTACAAGGCTGCCTGGGCTTCATAGCTAACTCTGTAGGAGGGAATGGGGAAAACTTCCTGCATCTTTCCTTCCTCTACCAAGTCCTAAAAGTGAAGTCTGACAATAGCAGTGGTAGAAACAGTGGCCATGGAGTCATCTAAGACTCTGAGGAATACAAATCCTTCTCTCTGACTGTAACAGTTTTCTGAAGAATGGTGAGATACTTATTGTTTCATTCTCTCAACCTATATGGCTCCCAAGGTAGATCAAATAGCAAGAAATATTCAGCACCCACATAGGTCTTAGATAGAGAGCCACTAGTGAGATTACTGAATTACATGGAATTCTATTCTTAATTTTTATTGAGACTTTAGACTGGCTTTTTGTTGTTGTTGCTTGTTTTTTTGAGGTAGAGTCTCACTTTAGCTCAGGCTGACCTGGAATTCACAGTCTCAGAGTGGTCTTGAACTCATGGCAATCCTCCTACCTCTGCCTCCCAAGTGCTGGGGTGCACCACCACGCCCAGCTGGCCTTTTATTTAATGACAGAGAAAGAGAGAGAGAGAAAGAGAGAGGGAATTGATGCATATGCCCCCTTGTGTGCATGTGTGACCTTGTGTGCCTTGTGTGCTTGCTTCATTGTATCTGGCTTACAAGGGACCTGGAGAGGCAAACATGGGTCCTTAGGCTTCACAGGAAGTGCCTTAACTGCCAAGCCATCTCCCCAGCCTTATTCTTAATTTTTAAAGGAGCCTTCAGATTAATTTCCAAAATGGTAATACCTGACCAAATTATTATATAACATGTTTGTGAACTGATACATCAAACTGTACTCCACAACTGTTTTATGTCAATCAAAAACAAAAGGGCTGGAGGAATGGCTTAGCAATTAACCTCAGTTTGTGTGAAACAAAGAATGGAGAAGCACCAGGTCTAATGAAACATGGCAAGCTCTGGAATCAGTAGGAGACCCCATCTTAAGAGAAAACAGGTGGGTGAGTGACAGAGAGGGACACCTTACATTCTTCTTTTGCCATTGCAGACACATGCATGGGCATACACATACATCAGCTCATACACGTGCATACACCACACACACACCACATATGGTCTGTATACCCCCAAAAATAAAAAAAAAAAAAAAAAAGAAAGGGCCCAGCATGGTGGCATGCACCTTTAATACCAGCACTTGGGAGGCAAGTGTAGGAGGATGGTTGTGAGTTTAAGGTCACCCTGAGACTACATAGTGAATTCCAAGTTAGCCTGGGCTAGAGCAAGACCTTATCTCAAAAAATCAAAACAAAAAGAAAAGAAAAGAAAGAAAGAAAGAAAGAAAGAAAGAAAGAAAGAAAGACAGGAAGGAAGGAAGGAAGGAAGGAAGGAAGGAAGGAAGGAAGGAAGGAAGGAAGGAAGAAAGAAAGAGGAAAAAGAAAAAATGGGATGGGAACTAAATGGTAGTTTTATAACTATTTAGAAATACTTATATTAGAAAAAAATTACTGAACTAAAACATTAGCTTAATATCTTCAGAAGCAGAATTGAGATGAGAGTCAGTGAACCTGGAACTAGATAAAGATTATATAATCTGAAAAACAGAGGAAGAAAATACTGGAAAATAAGCTTATCCATAGGTAGTTTTAAAAGCCTTACATTTATATCACTGGATTTTCTGGAGAAATGTGCTATTATATATATCTTCAACCCACAAAATATATCTGATGAAATAATGGTTAGAAATCCTCCAAATTCAGTAAAACTTTGATTTAATAGCCTTATCAAACTTCAAAAGGGTGAATCAAAACAAGCCCTAACAAAAACAGAATAAAATCAAAGTGGAAAACTGTGAAACTGACCAGATAAAAACAGATATTACATATGAACTAACAAGTCAGAAGACTGCAGATTTCTCATTGGAAACCATGAAGACTAAATAGCAGTTCAGTGACATATTTTAAGTATTCAAAAGCCTAGAATTTTATATTCAGTGAAAGTGTGAAGATGAAAAAAAGGCAATTTTGGGTGAAGCTGAATGAAGTGTGCTGCTCTAAAAGATATGCTAAAATATGTTTCTCAAGTAAAAGAAAAAATACTATAGGTAAACTCCCAATTCAAGGTTGCAGGATGAGAGATAGAAGTGCTATGTTGACAAATATAAGTTGTTCCCTCTTCACTATTTCTTTTGTATGTTTTCAGGGTGTGTGTGTGTGTGTGTGTGTGGTGTGCATGACATGATGTGCATGTTGTGGTCAGAGGACTGCAGGTGTCAGCTCTCTCCTTCACTTTGTTTGAGACAAGATCTCTCATTGTTCACTGTTGTATTGACCAGACTAGCTGACCCATATGAGCTTCTAGGAGATTCTCCTGTCTATTATTCCCTTCTTGCTGTAGGTACCCTAGGTACACAGGTGTCACAACATTTGGCTTCATGTAGAATCTGAGTATCTGAACTCAGGTAGTCATGTTTGCTTGGCAAACACTTTATCCATTGAGCCATGCGTCCTCCCCACCCCGGCCCCTTCTACACTTTTTAAGATGTGATCTTTATGATGTTTAAAAGTACAAATTATAGCATTGTCTAATACAAGTTTTAATATATAGATAATATTGCTCATTGCAATTATAAAGAGGGGAAAATAAAGTGGTCCTATATGGTGATAAAGTTTCTGCATTACAAATAAAGTGATAACTATCAACTCTAAGAGATGGTAAAAAAAATTAAGTTTGATGCATTTGTATTACTTATAATTGTTAAGTTCCTTGAAATCTTTGTGAACACTACATTAGTAAATATTGAAATGTTCCTAGGAGAAATACAGTGCTAGTTTTCCTCAAACCTCTGGTCACAGCAACTATTAATACATGGTTTTGTTTTATGTGCATTTCTGTTTAAAGAAAACTTAATGCTTGTTGTTCAGTTTGTTGAGAGCAAACTCATAGTCAAGAGTAATTTAACTTAATTCTGATAGAAAACCATATTACAGTCTTTTTTGTGCTTCAGGAACACTGGAAAGCCTAACAGGATTATACTTGGGGGAGGTCATATTAAACACTGAGCTTACTAATAAGAGCAAAAAAATTGAAATGTGCCACTTAATTTTTTTTTTTTTAAAAAAAAAAGAGCACTTGGTAGCATTATGAAAGCAGTTCCATGTGGGTAGACGATCACCTTGTTCAGCCCAAGTGAAAGTGTACACACTAGGTGACCTGGACTTCTCATCAGCATGTGCATGTCTGAACATGGCTGTAAAAGTGCCACAAACATTGATTTAATGGCTATAAATAAATTTCAGTGAGTAGGTGAATTCATAAATACAAAAATTCATGAATATAAAAGCTAGAATATATATTTACTTTAATCCCCAGGGCAGCTATTAAAGGCTATACAATAGGACATAATAAAAGCAGTAGAGGTAAACCTCAAAATGATACTATTCTCATATGCCAGAAAGATGCATAGTTCCAAACTTTTATGTACCTGAGAATGTGGTTTCAATACTTATATCAAAAAAAAAAAAAATAAAAGAGCTACAATAAGAAATAAAAATCTATAATTGTAACAGGGAATTCAAAATAGCATTCTTTCTATGATTGCTAATGGCAAACAAACACAGGCATATAAAATGTTTTAATAACCCATGTTATATGAGGATCAAAACACACATTGAATATCTGCTGAATAATTATTCTTTTTAAGTACACATGAACTATTTGCAATTATTCGTCATTTTATTTGTAATTTGCCTGTACTAATGCACCCCAAAAAAGTTTCAATAAATTTAGAAGAATTGAAATAATTTGAAGTGTGTTCTCAGATTTGAGTTACCTAAGCCAGAAATCAGTTATAAAAATATAGCACCTGGGCTGGAGAGATGGCTTAGTGGTTAAATGCTTGCCTGTGAAGCCTAAGGACCCCGATTCAAGGCTTGATTCTCCAGGACCCACGTAAGCCAGATGCACAAGGGGGCACACGCATCTGGAGTTTGTTTGCAGTGGCTGGAGGCCCTGGCATGCCCATTCTCTCTCTCTACCTACCTATTTCTGTATCTCTCTCTTTCAAATACATAAATAAATAATAAAATATTAAAAAAAAATATAGCACCCATCCCTATATGTCTAGAAATTAAGAAATATACCTTGATGTTACTCATGATAATATTGAGCATTAGAGGGCTGGAGAGATGGCTTAGCAGTTAAGGCACCTGCCCAGGAAGCCAATGGACCTAGGTTCAACTCCCCAAAACCCACATAAGCCAGATGCACATGGTGGTGCATGCATCTGGAGTGCGTTTGCAGCATCTAGAGGCCCTATCATGCACATTTGCTCTCTCTTTCTCTAACAAATAAATAAAATAAAATATTTTTTAAATACTGAGCATAAAAGATGTCTATATTGACAATATAGTTATTTGAGCTTACTGAAAATTTCAATTCTACACTCAGAATATGCTTATGGAATGGAGCTAATGCTGTTCCTGTTGTTCATGTTGGAAAAAGAAAAAAATACTGCAAGTTAATGACCTAAGCACCTATTTCAAGAAACTGGGGGCTGGGGATGTAGCTCAATGATAAGTCAGTTGCCAAGCTGCACAAGGCCTTGGAACTAAACAAGATCAAGTGACACACAAAGAAAGAAGGATATAAGAACTATAAAATAATTGATGAAATATTAAAAAATGAATATTTGGTAAATTAGTTGAGAAAAATCAAGAAAAAATAAAAACAATGACTGCCAGACATTGATAAGGGCACCATACTCAGCCATGAGTTGAGACCAGCACAGGTCTTATAAACCTGGTGGGTGCAGGCTGTCTTATCAAGCCCCCTAACCTTTTGTGTGTGGCGTGTGTGCGTGTGTTAAGGTAAGCCCTCACTCTAGCCCAGGCTGACTTGGAATTCATTATGTATTCTCACGGTGGCCTTGAACTCCCAGAGATACTCCTACCTCTGCCTCCAGAGTGTGCCATCACACTGAGCTCACAAAGCCCTTCCTGACAGCCGAGAATTGCTTCCCCTCATCACCATGGCAACAAGGGAAAGCGGCCCAATATCTTTTAGTGGTCTTTCACTTTCCCTTCTAGGGATGGCCAGTTTTCTTCTGCTTGGCCCTCATTCCTTTCACTTTATATGCAGGTACCCAGCCAATCAGGGTCTGCCTGCGTCTATATGAACCCCGGTGCACAGCCTCCTTGTCCTCAGACTGCCTTGGGTTTGCTCCCCTGAGAAGACAGGCTCTTCCTCCTCACTCCTAGCATCTGAAGCTGCTTGTGTTCTAGCTGCCAGGCTGGAGCTATTCCTGGTGCCCAGACCTGCTTGAACCTGTTCTGATGGTATCCGCTTTTGCTCTGGTGGTCTAGGCACCTGTTCCAACAAGATGCCTCTTGGCTGACATCCAGAGGCCCATCAAGGGTTTAGAGCTGTAACACTTGATACTTGATGGCAACCCCTCTACTGGTATCCCACTGCCTCAAAGAGTTCAGCGCTGTTACTTCCACCTTAGTGTCCTCTCAGTGGGCATCCTATTGCCACCTAGAGCTCAGTGCCACTGTTGTCACTCCCATGTGAACAAAGTCCTCCTAATTTCTTCACTCTTCATGTCCGTCCACTTCATTCTTCAGGGTGGTGAGACAAGAACCGGGCAGACGAATCGACAGTTTCAGTATGATGTGTGTGACTTTTCCTGGGAAGAAGCGAACAGAAGTTTATTCACCTGAGATAAGGCACTCCAGTAACAGATCAAAGAAATGATGCTAGCGTTGGGAACTAGTGGATTTATTGAGATGGCTTCCAGGATCATGGAGGACTTGCAGGGAGCTGCATCACCAACTGCCCGCCCCTGACACGAGCAAGGGTGATAACTCATGAGAGCTGCACTCCTGGCAGGCAGTTAGCCAGCCAGAGATTGTCCCCCTTTCTGCAGATGTTACTGCTTGTACACCCTGAGGAGGCAGCGTGTGAATCTTGTAAGTTTCAGCTTCCTAAGACTTACAAGTTTTGTTTACTTCCTGAGTCTTGTGAGCCTTCCTCCTCCATAAAGGAAGGAAAATAGAAGGCATTTCTTCAAGTGCTATAGAGAGGAAAAGCATCTTTTTGCAGTACTAAGAAATGCACCAAGAGCTTCAAGCATGCATAGGCAAGTGGTCTATCACAGACCCTCATCCCTAGTCCTGACATGAAAAGCTAATAGTCAAATTTCTAGATAAATGAAAATTCTTTAAAACTGATACTGGAAGAATTAGAAAATATGGTAATGACCTTTTCTGCATATATGAATGTCATATATATGTATATATGATGAATATCAGCAAAAAGATTGCCATTTTTACAATAAAGTTGAGAATCACAGAGCTGGAAGGGCTGCCAGGAAGTCTTATTACCTCCCTGTGAGAAGATGAATACCTAGACAAAAATTTCATGAGACCTTAGGTATGAAGCCCTATCTCAAATGATGGAGGTAGCTTACTTTTAATTTAAATTCAAGTAAGGAATAGTCAATTTACAGTTCTTTGATATACTGAAAGTTGTTACAAACTAGATGAAATGATGTTGAACTTGAGAAAACTATAAGGTTAATGATTAAGGAAAAGCTTCCACTGCTCTCCCATTATTCTTCACCTCCTTGGCATTCAAACAGTTCTTCTTTTCTTAATGTCAGTGCATTTTCTTTTTATTTGAATTTAGAAAAACTCTGGTCTGTATATTCCTTGGAACATCTCTAAAGAGAGACAGGCTTGTGCCATCTCCCTTCTTTTCTCCACATGAATATTTTTTTCATTTGTCTGTGAATGACACATCCATAAAGTGTGGATTTTTTTTTAGGGTCTTGCCCTAAATTTTAAATAGAGTCATTGTAAATCAAGCTTTATTTTAGCATCATCTTGACCCTTCTAGCACCTACTACTTACACTTACGTTATCTTCTCCTTTCAGACCAATGACCTTATGTTAGTTACTCTTTTATCACAGTGATAACTCAAAGAAAGGGTGATTTGTTCTGACTCATAGTTTCAGAGATTCAGTCCATCATGGCAGGGAGGGTATGGTGGAAAGGAGCAGCTCAAATGGTGGCCAAAAGAAAAAAGAGAAATCAGGGACCAGGAATAACCTTTAAAGGCACACAGCCAATAATCCATTTCCTCTAGCTAGGACCACCTCATAAAGGGTCCACCACCTCCAAAATTAGTGCCACCACCTGGGGACCAAGCATTCAACTCATGAGCTTGTGGCAGACACTTATATTTTTTCAAACTTAAAAAAATATTTTTTTATTTAATTAGCAGAGGGAGGGAGAGAGAGAGAGAGGGAGAGAGAGAGAATGAACATTCCAAGGCCTCTAGCCACTGCAAAAAAACTCCAGCTGCATTCACCACCTTGTGCATCTGGCTTACATAGGTACTGGGGAATCGAACCTGGGTTCTTTAGCTTTGCAGGCAAGCACCTTAACTCCTAAGCCATCTCTCCAGTCCAGACATTTCTTATTAAATCCAAAACAGACCACATTTTCCAACCAATCTCCATTTCTGCTGACTTCCGGTCTTCTCTCGAGGCTTAAATCTGACCTTTGACGGGAAATTCTGCTTAGCATGAAGGCTACTGACTGAGACGCTAGGGCTTGACTCTGTGTCTGAGACTTTCCCTACATTCCAATTACAGTATCACACCTTCATGTGTCATGATAATCTTGTCACATCCTTCATCTTCTCCACAAAGCTTCCCAGGATCCCCTCTTCTCATACCTTCAGCATGCTCTCCAATCTTGACTGAATGACTATGTCCCAGACTCCTGGTCAGAGCTTCCCATTACTGTCAGTGGGGCTGGAACACACTGATTATCCTACGAGGACAGACAATATAGACTACTGTGTGAGGCAAGGTTAAAATCAAATGGCCTCTGGCCCTTATAAGATTTGTCCTATTACTCAGCCTAGTTGAATCTCACTTTTTATATGTAAAAGGAAAGTGTCAACCCAGATACCCATCATCTGATGAATGAATAATGAAGATGTGGTACATATACACAATGGAATTCTATTCAGGAAAAATGAAGTAATGGAATTTATAGGAAAATGGATGGACTTGGAACAAATCATGCTAAGTGAATTCACATAAGTACAGAAATATATAAACACTACATTTTCTCCCTAATATGTGGTTCCCAACCTGGAACAACTTGACTTGCAGGCATGCCTGACAGGAAACATGAGGGACAGATAATAGAGATGGAAGAGTTTGGGGGGAGGGGAACGGGAGGACAGGGGGAGATATACACAAAACTAAAGCCAAGTCAAATTAGTAACATAGAAACCTTCCTCCTGGATAGCAGACTAAAAGATATAACCCTCAATAGGAGCATGGGGGGATCTTCTGGACAGAAGAGCCCCGAAGAGGGTGGGATGAAGTCTAATCCTAAAACATTTTGGCTCTGGCTTGTAACTCCCAGTGCCAGAAATCATTTACACCCCACATTGAGCTGTTGATCTGAGAGACCTATGAGGTCCCCAAAATAAGACAGGCTTCTGTCAAAGCCCTTGATTACTTGCACTACATGAGCTTCTGGGGGGAAAATGGCCACCAATACTGTGAACAAGCAGAGGACCCTGCTACATGGAATCAACCAGCTGGGCAAGATGTGCATACCTGTGCAATAGTGGCACCCAGCCTAGGCAGGTAACCAGTGGCTCTCTGATTGGAAAGAGACCCTATAGTTGGAAAGGAACCTATAGTTGGTGCTGGGAACCAAGTCAGAATCCTATGGAGATGAGGGTCATGGACTCCAGTGAGAAGCTATTACTAGTCTTTGGCCCAAAGAAGGCTACACCCCCCTCCCAAATCTCTATTAAGTAATTACACATATCTCCTTTAGCCAATATTCTCACTCTCTATTGGATCTGTTTTTCTTTTACAGAAGGCAGAAAAAAAAACCAAAAAAACAGGCACAACCAAAATCTATCAGCATGACAAGAAAAGATAGCTGACTCCCTGTCATGTGATAAGCCACTTCTTGCGTATCAGCTAGGGTCCAGGTCAAACTACAGAGGGACTGATGAATTAAGCAGAGTGCTGCTCTCAAGGTAGGCCCGACAACCTGTGGCAATAGACCCTGAGGACACGTAACACATATCAAAGCAGAAATCCAGAAGCTGCCGAGAGCTCAACATTAGAGTTAAAACACACCCACCAAGGCTCAGGGAATTTTGCAGAAGAGGGAATGGAAAGATTGTAAGAGCCACAGGGTTGCAAGGAGTATCCAGAGGCATTGCCACCACCACCTCCACATACACACAATGATTGACTGCTGCTGTCACAGCTCATAACCCACAACCTTATGGTGAACACCAGCAACCTAACTCAGGAGGGCCCTCAGTGGAATAGGGGCGGGGAGGAGGGGAATGGTAGCAGCACATGGTTTATCCATATGAAGTTTCTACTTAATTTAAAAGAAAGGAATGTGACAATGATTATCTTATAGGTTAGTAAGAGAATTAGATGAGCATTTATAAAAGCATTCCTGTATGGGCATATATTACTATTCCTTCCTGAATTCCCATGCTCAGAGCTTATTGTTGCTGCCTGTTTCTTCTTGCATAAAAAGTTTCCTCTTGTCAATGGTGAGGGGACTCAAACACAGTTCTGCATTGTCACTTTCAAAAGCCTGAGGTGTTTCCCCAGACTTTTAGAGACCTCAGCTCAGTGGCTTTGACACTGAAAAGAATTTCAAGAAGGGCTGGTATGAAGCAAAGTTGGAGATTTTATTAATGATATTTTAATACAGGCTTAAGAACAAGGGGAAAGGTGGAGATCGTGGGTATGTGCTTCTCTTGGAGTGTAGCCTAAGTACTGGGCTTGGTAGTTGGGCTATTTTACCCCAAAGCCTATCCCTTAGTGATGTGCCTCCCCAAGCAAGGGTCCGCATTCCAAAAGCCCCACAACTTTCCCAAATTGCCATCAGCTAGAGACCAAGCATGAGGTTTGATCACAAACCCATGAGACTATAGGGAACATGTCACATCCTAACAACACAGTGGGCATGTGATTGAACTCAATTTCTCACCCCTTTTCTCTTCCAGGCAATTGCTCTGGCCCAAAGTCCCAACCCTTAACTCACATGGCTGGTCTTTCTAGTGACCAGCCCCATTCTGAAGCTGTTTAAGAGTCCGCCACGAGTTCTTTACTTAGCATAACAAAGGTACCTGTGACATGAGAGAAATTCCAAGGAATTTAGAATTTCCATGTTGGAAGCCAGGACTCAGACCAAATTCTTTCCTCTACCAGAGCATCTAGTAAGTACTGTTGGGGTAGAATAAGAGGTTATCCTCTCCCTGGAAGTTATTCCAAAGCCAGGATGTGTGATACATTAAAAACTAGAAGATGGGCATTTTGGAATATATTCTGCCCTTGAACTTAATTCAAGTCAAGGTGCACTTAGAGAAGCAATTCGTCAAATGCCTTTGTATTTTTGAATAGAGGTAGGGGTTGTGTGAGACAGTGTTTCACTTTGTAAGGTTGCCTGGAACTCCCTATGTAACTCAGGCTGCCCATGAACTTGCCCTCCTCCTGTGTCAGTTTCCTGAATTCCATCTGGGGTTCCAGGCATGTGCCCTGCCACCTAGCTAGCAGATACCTTTGTTTATGAAGCAGAATTTTCTGACTTCTCAAACATGAGTACTCTAAGTTCTCTTGTATGCTGATGAGAAATCCTCCTTAATTAAAGATATCACTTTGGGGATATTGATTTTGCAAATATAGTGCTCCCCCAAACAGATTCACAGTTGCATTTTCTGTTTTTATATACTTTTCAATTTTCCTGTAAGGAAGCAAAGCTGGAGGGGGCATTGAGAACAAATGAGAGAGATAATATGATAGTACTGAATCCTATAGGGATCCTAGGATTAGTTAAGTCCTTAAAGGTCTACTGCTGCTGTCCCTGGATGTGCTGCCTGGATTACTTCACGTGATTTCCAACAGGTGTTAAACAGCTTTTACCGAACATCTGTGTTGGGTGGCTCACTGCCTCCAGAAGCCGCCTGACCCACATTTACAGTCTTGCTTGGGAGGAAAGTTCTGTAACATTGAGCGAAAATAAGTGTCTCACATTTTCCAATTAGTGATTCTAGCATTGGATCTCAGGCTCCATGAAACAAAGACCTCTAATGAGATGCATTCTTCTAGATACTTCTGCAGACAAGAGTCCTTAGTATCCTGTATTTCAGCCCCAGCAATGATGGCGGTCAGAAGCCTGCCCTTTTAGCTGTTAATTTTGGAATTTTGCCACCTCAAACTATAGCTACTGATTCGAACATTGATTAAAAACAACAGCTAACATCTTTAATGCTATTAAATGCCAGGTGCTATGCTAGCAGCTGTCCCTTCATGATCTCACTTCATTTTCAAGAACTCCCTGTGTTATAGGCAATATTGGTTTTGTTGCTTTACAAATGAGTTTATTGAGTTCACAGAGGTCAGATAACTTGTTTAAACTCCTTAACTAAAGAGACCTCTTTCAAACCTTGGATCACAGCTCCAAAATCCACATCCTTTGACAGGTAACAACATATCACTACATTCCAACTTGTCCATAACGACACTGAGAAGTTGCTGATACGTTTTACCTTAAGAATCCTTTATCTGCAAGCCTTCCTCCTTACATCTAACTCCTGGAAGACTCACATGGGGGCAGGGACAGGATAGTTTGGGTAGCTGGGATCATGGAGTGGGAAGGAAGAAGAAACAGGGAGGGGTAAAAAAGGCAAATATAAAAACAGTCCTTGGAGCCAGAATCTAATTATTTGACTGGTCGCCTCAGAGTCTATTTTTCTAATCTAGACAACTTTCTAGTGAATGTCCCACTCCAGGGTACGTGACTAGCTGGAGGTCACATCACAAATGCTTTTACAGATGATTAGTGCCACCAAGAATGTTGGCCTGAAATTGCTTCAGAGATTAGTAATTTCCCAGGGTCACAGTAATTCAGTAAGTGAAGGTTCCGCCGGGCAGAGGATGACAAACAGCCTCCACAGTGAAAGACTTGGGGCAGCTGCAGGGGAAGCAAGGCTTGAGTTGTCTCAGCAGAGACTGAACCCAGGGTCTCACCCATATTCTTGCTCTTAAAACCTTCATGAGATTTCTGACTGCACTTGTTTAAGGTGCCACAGTTAATAAAATGTATGTGGTTCCTGCCCTGTGAGTTTTCTTCAACAAATTCAGCTAGGCTATCCATCATGGAAGTTCATATATAAATCACCTGTGATTTTTGCCCTGGAAATGCAGAGATTTATATGAAGGATAAGAGGGGTTCACAAATCATACGATACAAGGCAAAACATGCTATGGGTGGCCTAAGCGAGAGAGGTAAAATGATGTGGTATGTAAAAGAAAGGTCAGTCATTTCTTCTTGTTGGTAATCGAAGGGTCTGCTGACAAGGTGGCACATTAATCTAAAAATCACAAATTGAATCTAATCTGAATCTAACCTGTTGCTGTGCAAGAAGACCAAGAACACAGCCATAGGGCAGAGCACCAAACAAGCATAGAGATTGTATGGAAGCCTCTCCACTCCAGGTTTATTATCAGAGAGACTGTCCAGAATAAATGCGATATTGGATTTATTAAGTAATCTATGAGTAGATGATAGAGAGCTTTGCCAAGAAACTTGAATTTCCCTTCTTAGTGAACATGGGTCATAAAAGGACACTTACCCATTAGGCTGGTACTATGACTATGTAACTCTTCTCTCCAGGAGAATATATATATATATATTTTGAGGTAGAGTCTCACTCTAGCCAGGCTGACCTGGAATTCATTCTGTAGTCTCAAGGTGGCCTTGAACTCACAATGATCCTCCTACCTCTGCCTCCCCAGAGCTGGGATTAAAGGTGTGCACCACCATGCCCAGCACTAGGAGAACATTTAAGAAGGGCAGAGATGGGCTGGAGAGATGACTTAGCAATTAAGGCGCTTTCCTGAAAAGTCAAAGGATCCAGGTTCAATTCCCCAGGACCCACAGAAATCAGATGCACATGTGTCTGGAGTTCATTTGCATGGGCTGGAGTCCCTGGTACATCCATCTCTCTCTCCTTTCTCTCTGCCTCTTTCTCAAATAAATAAATAAAAAAAAATAAAAATAAAATCTATTTTTTGAAAAGGACAGAGATGAAATTGTCAAAACACTCATGAGTGTTGTCTGGTGACAGTATTCTAGGCTAACATTGAGGTGTTATCATTATGGGACTGGGGAACATGCCAAGATGATTAGCAGATGAGTAATTTTGGGTTTGTGGTTAAACAAGGAACATGATATTTAAGTGGTACATTACTAAATGCAGTCTGTGGTCTCTGTGCTTCATCTTCACTATAATTTACAGGTAAATACTCCTAATGAAGCCTGCACTGGACCATGGCTCTGCTGGTGTAAGTAATACTTGTCATTCTTCTTCCTGCCTCAGCTGGTCTCTTGCTTCCCTTGCTCTGGGTGCTGTAGGTTAGAAGAATTCCACCTCTAATTGTCACTTTATTTTTATTTAATATGCCAATTATGAGTCTTGCTAATATGTTCACAGGCACTTTTCCAGAAGCCCTTTCTCATTGTGCTGATTAAAGCAATTGTGCTGATCCCATTCCATTGACAGCACACATGGGACAATTATTACAATGTCTGTCTCTCATGTCTCTTCTTGCAACTCATCTTCCCTTGGACACAGATCATGTAGTTCTTTCTCCTTGCCTCCCTGCCTCAGGAGTGCTGAATTTACCACTGCTGTTTCAGACTCATGACAGAGTTTTCTAAAGGCCGAGACCTGATGACTGCATTGTGAATTTTGGTGCCATAGAACTTTTGCTTGGCCTTTCCAGAATGTGATGGAATCATCAGCCCAGAATCAAGAAGCCTTGATATTTTTTAGCCCTGACTTGGCCAGTGACTTTGTGTGAAGGACTCCCATGTATGACAAGCACTGATTCTCCTCCTCCCTTTACCACAGCATCTAGCATTTCTTAGTCATGAGATTACAGTGAACTGACCCTAGCTCCAGCTCTAGGCTGAGGCCCTGTTTGGTATCAGCCAGCCTGTACCTCTCATTCCTGTGGCTACAGTGATGAGTTCAGAGGAATACTGTGCACCAAAGCAGAAGAATTAGGGCCAACAAGATTAATGAGCGAAATACTGTTCTAAGGAGGGCAGGGGCATAGAGCTCTAAGATGTCTTAGGACCTATTTTGTTTCTACAGTAGGGGAGAGGGAGCCATTATTACCACTGGGGTTTCAAATATCATCAGAACCAAAGGTAGATCTGCCTTTTAGCTATTCAGTGAACTTGGAATAAATTACATGAACCAATAAGAAATGCATGTTTTCTGTGGAAGACTGTTTGGATTGATACTTAAATTTCTTGCAACCCAGTCATGTGAGTTATGTGGTATTTGGTGAGTTATTATTATTTTTTTCTATCAGAACTTTAGTTTTCTCATCTTCCACACAAGGGGCTAGGTTGTTGAGAGAGATTCCAGTTCTGAGACTGTGAGACTATGGGACACATGGTGCTCTCTACTGCTCATGGAGAATTGAATCCCAAGTGGCAAAGCAAGATAAACAATGTCTAAGAGATAGGAAAGAACACGATCAGGCCAGCTAAAAGAGATGGGGTGCTGCAGTGATGACTTGGGTGAGACACAAGAGGGAATGGAGCTACAGAAATAATTTTGAGAGAGCCTCAAAATGCCCAGCTACAGTATTTGGTCTATTCAAGATTATATAGTAAGGATTATACAGGAAGGAAATCAAAAGATACATTCACACAGTCAAAATTCATTCTCTTTAATTATTCAGGCTGTTGATAGACCAGTTGGCATTGGGGGATTTGTGTGAGCTAACATGCTCTGGAGATAGGACATGTCTGGCGTTTGCCTTTGGCAACCTCCCAAGAACATTCAATTACATATTTAGTCTCATTTCTTATAGGTGTGGAACATCAGGGTTCTGGTAAGAGAAACAAATTCAGATAATTATTGGGGTAGATGGGCTCAGAGCAAGCAAAGCCCTCATGGCTTGGTGACGCCTACACACACAGAAACACACACATACACTGTATATACACACGTACACTGTGTTTAGAATCTCTTCTTATTCATCATTTCCTAAAAGAGAAACTCAATTTAATCCTCCCTGAATCCTAATATTCTTTATGATTTATGTATTTACAATTCTCTTCTAATAAGATGTAGCAGCTTATAGAAACAGAAGGTTTATTTCCTGGTTACAGTTTTGAAGGGAAATTTCATCATCACAGGGAAAGCTTGGAAAGAGCAGATGGTGAGGTATCACATCTTCACATCAGTAGGGAGGAAGCAGAGAGAAGGAGCTGAGTATGGCAAGTAGGGCTGGGCTATAACACCCCAAGGCCTGTCCCCAGTGGCACACCTCCCATAGCAAGGCTCTGCTTCTCAAAGACGCCACTGTCTTCCCAAATAATGCCATCAACTGGGGATTAAGTACTCAAATACATGAGGCTTTAGGGGGATTTTACATTCAAAACACCACATCAATATTTTCTCTATATTCTAGGCCCCAAACCAAATACCATAAAGACTTCACCTGGTATTATGACCCCTCATCCAGTTTCAAAGTCTTCCCTTTTGTCCTTATCAGCTCACCCCTGAAGAGGGTTCTGATAACTCCATGTTCATATTTTCTCTGAGGCTGGCTGGACAACTGTCACAATCACTAGAGTGGCCTTCATTTTTAAAACAACTTCAAACTTATAGCTAGGTCTTTCATGCTGGCTTCTGTACCTTTGATATGACTCATGAATTTTTCAGCACATCCTTACTTTCTTACATAAAATCTGGGTTTGCCTATGTACTTGCCCTGCCCAGCCCTGAAAGAAATAATTTCTGTAATGTGCTCTGTACCTTTATTGAAGAATGACATTTAGAAATCCATATCTGGACCTGGGTATGCTTATTAATACTAGATTGTCACTACTTGTAGGCATTTTCAGTGGACAAGCTACGGAAATCTATGTTACACATTCATATCTCTATTGATCTCCATATTACATATATTGAAAACCTTAAGCTCACACCAATATCATTAGATCATTACGATTTTCTTCCTTCCTATCTTTGTAAATCACTTCTTTCACAATTAAGACACTTGTCTCTCAGGCTATAGGGTTTAGTTTAGTGATAGAGTAACTGCCTAGCATTTACAAATCCCTGGGCTCCATTCCCCATTCTGATTAAAAAGAAAAATGAGGGCTGGAGAGATGGCTTAGAGGTTAAGGCACATGCCTGTGTAGCCTAAGGACCCAGGTTCGATTCTCCAGGTCCCACGTAAGCCAGATGCACATGGTGGTACATGTGTCTTGAGTTTGTTTGCAGTGGCTAGAGGCCCTGGCATACCCATTCTCACTCTATCTCCTCCTCTCTGTCTTAAATAAATAAATGTCTAAAAAAATGAAAGAAAAAAGAAACTTTTCAGACATTATCCTCAATAGACTTGTGTATTGCTCAATCCTTTTATATGCACACCATCTCCCTTGACCACTGACATGGATACCTCAGTCTCTATGACACTCTCAGTGGGTTGCAGGCCTGCTGTTCCCTCTTCACATGTCTGGATTTTATCTCAGTGCTGAGTTGTACACTATGTGGGCATGCTCTGTGCCCTTCCACCCCAAGCAAAACTGTCAAACTGCCTTCTGCAAACCACACAGAACCTTCATCCTGCTTGGGCTCCAACATACTGAGCTGAGATGTCTCTGGTGTGAACATCAACATTGTATGCTGAATCTAGCCCTCAATAGTTCACCCATTATCCCTCTCATGTCATTTACACGTGCCTGATGGCCTGAGTTTGACTGTTAAGTACCACATCTGGAGTTTGTTTACAGTGGCAGGAGGCCCTGGTGGGCTTATACTCTTTTTCTCTGTCTGTGTGTCCTCTCTTAAATAAATAAATAAAATATTTTTTTAAAACCTTTCAGAAGAAAAGCCGGGCGTGGTGGTGCACGCCTTTAATCCCAGCACTCAGGAGGCAGAGGTAGGAGGATCCCTTTTACATAGTTAATTCCAGGTCAGCCTGGACCAGAGTGAGACCCTACCTCAAAAACAAACAAACAAACAAACAAACAAAAACCTTTCAGAAGAAACACCCTCTGTTGAAAACCCTTCTAGAATGGAGTCCCTATGGTCTCCCTCAAATTTCATGTGTTGCCCATTATCAAACAAATTGACCATGTTTAGAACTCTTTGCTTTCATGAAGGCCATAGTTCATCTATAACTGACCACTTGCTGTCTCAAAAATATCATAGTGTTGGACTGGAGAGATGGCTTAGTGGTTAAGGCACCTGCCTCCTAAGCCTAAGAACACTGGTTCCAATCTCCAGCAGTTCCAATCTCCAGGTCCCACGTTTAGCCAGATGGAAAGTGACACAAGAGTGCAATGCCGCACTTGACCACAAGGAGTCGCAAGCATCTGGATTTCATTCACAGCAGCTGAGAGGCTGCTGGCGTGCCCATCTCTATCTGTCTTCCTCTCCTTCTCTATCTGTCTGTCTCTGTGTCTCTCTCAAAAAAAAAAAAATCGTAGTATAAGGCTTAAATTCTATTGTCAACTTGATCAGATTAGGAATCAAGACAAAACATGCCTCTTGAATGAGTCTGTGAGGGCTTTTCCAGGAAGGATTGATGGATGGGAGGAAGACCTTCCCCCAGAGTGGGAAGTCCTTCTGGGGATAGACTACATAGAAAGAAGCTTCAAGAGAACACACAACCTTCTGCCTGGTGGCCATTGTTACTCACTAGTGAGTGCATCTACCCTGTTACCAACCTTTTTTAACACTGGAATTTATCATCAGCAGTCTTCCAATGTGTACTGAAGACCACAACTCCTCCAGGCCTACAGTGCCAGATTGGGACTACGGAGACCTGCAGCCCGATAACTCCAGCCCTCCAACCTATGGACAACTATTGTTGCACTGCCTAGCCAGTATCTTGACTAATACACTCAATGTTTCTCACTGGACTAGAGAGATGGCTTAGTGGTTGTTGCATTCAGGTTCGCATTGCTGGTAGAAATCACCCAACCAAGAGCAGCTTGTGAGGAAAAAAAAAGAGGTTTATTTTGGCATACAGGCTCAAGGGGGAAGCTTCATGATGGCAGAGAAAACAATGGCATGAGCATAGGGTGGACATCACCCTCTGGCCAACATCAGGTGGACAACAGGAACAGGAGAGTGTGCCAAACACTAGCAAGGGGGAGCTGGCTTTAACACCCCTAAGCCCGCCCCCAACAATACACTGCCTCCAGGAGGCTTTAGTTTTCAATTGCCATCAGCTGGGAACCTAGCATTCAGAATACATAAGTTATGGGGGACACCTGAATCAAACCACTACAGTGGTTAAGGTGCTTGCTTGCAAAGACCCACGTTTGAGTCTCCAATACCCACATGAGCCAGATACATATGGTGGCACATGTGTCCGGAGTTCATCTGCAGTAACTAGAGGCCATTGTGCACCTATGTGTTCTTTCTCTTTCTCTCTCTTGGTATCTTTCTGCTTGCAAATAAATAAAATAAAATAAAAAAAAGTGTCTCACACTGTTTTGGTTATGGATGTGGAGTTCTACAGCCTGCCTACTAGAAGGACACCATCCCAATTTCTTGCACACCCAACATCTGTCTTCCTTGTAGTATCAGCTCAAATGCTCCCTTCTCTAAAAAGAATTTCTTGACTGATGCCCACTCCAAATTCAGATAGAATTTTAAAACATACCTAGTTCAGTTAATGACTATGTTCTTATAAATGAAATTAAATTGGTCTCAGAATAAATACTCTGAGGTTTACTATATCCTGTGCAAGTAACCAACTTCATTCTGAGAATTAGGACTTCATATGCTTCAATTTCATCTCATATTGCAGCCTCCAAGTATCAAACCCCTCATCATCTCAAGTCAAGTCATGGCTGACTACTCCTGCATTTCTTGTATTTGTTCTTCAGTTAAATAAAGGTCAAGTCTGATTCCTTTAAAATTACATTTGGGCATTCCCAGCATTTGGATCAGGATTTAGGCTTTGTTTTTACTTTCAGCTTATTGATAGGAACGTCTTTGCTGGGCTCTCCACCACTGGTTTCATATTTAAACTAAACTGTTGCATTCAGGCACGGCATTGTGTGTGCTATAGCTATATAAGCAAATGTCTGGCCATTTCATCACTTGGAGCTTGTGGGCTCAGGAATATAAAGTTCAAAGCAAATCTCAACACCTTATCCTGTGATAGTGTTTTTTCTTTTTCATTTAACAATATTTTATTCCTCTGAAAAACATAAAAAAATATCATTTATAATTTCTTTTATGAGGCAACCCCAACAGACTAGTCATTTTTATGTGTGTGTGAGAGAGAGACAATTGGCATGCCCGGAGCATCAGCCACTGTAATTGAACTCCAGATGTATGTGCCCCCTTGTGCTCATGTGCGATGACTTTGTGCACTTGTGTCACTGTGTGTCTGGCCTATGTGGGACCTGTAGAGTCAAACATGAGTCCTTGGGTTTTGCAAGCAAGTGCCTTAACTGCTAAGCCATCTCTCCAGCCCCATCATTTCTAATTTTAATGCCTCTTTGATAGTGTTTTTATGGATAAAGGTAGCTTCGAGTCCTTTTCCTGATCATTGGATGCAAATCCTCAGGAACTGGCTTGGTTTCCACCAGCATATGGGGTCACACCACTACCACAAAGTCTGCTACCAGCATAGAACTGGGCAAGATAGGGTATTTTTCTCTCGGTTTTTTAAAAATATATATATTTATTTATTTGAAAGAAGGAGAGAAGAGAAAGAGAGAATGGGTGTGCCAGAGCCACTAGCCACTGCAAACAAACTCCAGATGCATGTACCATCTTGTGCTTACATGGGTCCTGGGGAATTGAACTTGGGTCCTTTGGCTTTTCAGGCAAATGCCTTAACTGCTAAGCCATCTCTCCAGCCCATATACTTCTCTCTTATAGCATAACTTTTCTTTTTATGTGACATTTTAGAGGACTTGTTCTTCACTTGGAGAAATGAAGTCAGGACTTTAGCGAGCAGCAACAGAGGCCACAGCAGGAAACAGCACCCTGAGGCTGCTACAGCCTCATAGCACCCTGTGATGACCACTCACTCAGACTGAGACTCCAGTAGGATTTGCTGAGTGTTACCAGACACTTGGTACCACACATAACACTTCCATGAAGTATATAAACATACAGATATGATGGTCCCTGGCTTATAATGTGTCAACCTATGATTTTCCAACTTTATGCTATAGCAAAAGCTCAACACATTTAATAGACACCATGCTTCAAAGTTTGAATTTTGATCTCTATTTGCCCAGGCTAGCAATACATAGTGAAACACTCTCTTGTGATGCTGAGCAATTGCAGCAAACTGGCTTCCATCCAGCCAGGTGACCATGCAGAGTGTTTCCACACCATGGTGTACCAAAGGCTAGGTGTATCACATACATTTTTAATGTATTTTCAACGTATGGTGGGTTTATTGGGATGCAACCTCATAGTAATTGAGAAGTGTCTCTATAAACACTTGATAAGATGACCAATATCACTGGTACTGAGAAAAATATAAATTAACACCATAATGAAATGTTATGATATACCCATTAGAATTAATAGATTTCTAAAACTAAGGACTGGCCAAAGATGTGAAACAAAATGTGTGTATTTATATCTAGCTTTTTATTTACATTTAAGGGTGAAGGAGAGAATTATGAGCAATAGAAAAGACACACAGAGTTTACCAAAGTATAATTTATATATAGTAAAACTTACCCTTTTAGTGTAATATTCTGAGTTTTGACAAATGCTTGTAGTCATACAGCCACTGCAATGCCATGTCATAGACCTCTCCCAAACTCGCCAACACCTAACGACCTGTTTTGTCATATAAATGGAACAATGCATATAGAATTACATATCCTATGAGTCTGTTTTCATTCAGTTAATATAGTGCATTTGAAATCGATCCATGTTGTGGTAGGAATCAATTTTCATTCCTTTTTATAATTAATTCTTTTTTGGTCATAGTTTTACCTGTTAAAGGACTTTCAGGTTGTTTCCAGTTTTTGATGATTATGAATAAAGTTAATTTATAGGCATCATTATATAGGTTTTTATTTGAGCATGAATTTTAATTTCACTAGAGTGAATATGTATTAGGGGTCATGTGGCAGGTAATGTTAAGGAAATTGTTCAATTGTTTTCCATCTCATTTACTCTATTCCACTATTCCTTGTTTTTCAGCCTTGCCAGTACTTGCTTTGAAGAAATTCTATTCTATCTATATTAGTAAATGTATAGTGGTATCTTGCCATGGTTTTCTATGCAGCTCTCTTAGGGTTATGGGATTTT
Organism: Orientallactaga sibirica; assembly: GCA_036365145.1. Lineage (NCBI taxonomy): Eukaryota > Metazoa > Chordata > Mammalia > Rodentia > Dipodidae > Orientallactaga > Orientallactaga sibirica. Next base: position 1,053,335 of record JAEOAD010000030.1, read on the forward strand.
CATGTTTTTTTTTTTTTTTGCAAGCATTTTATTTTCTCTGAAGTAGTTATTCTAATATTTTGCTTTTCTTTGTGCTCTTTTTTGTTTGTTTGTTTGCTTGGGGTTTTTGTTTTATGGTTTTTGTTTTTGTTTTTGATATAGGGTATCATTCTAGCCCAGGCTGTCTTGAAGCTCACTCTGTAGACCAGGCTGCCTCACAGTCATGGTAATCGCCCTACCTCAACCTCCCAGTTATAAGCATGAGCCACCTCACCTGGTTTTGTGTTCTTATTTTTAATTATTTTTGTATTTGTATTTTGGAAAAAAAAGTCATATGATATTTGTTTTGTACACTTTTTCTCCTAGTTCAATGGCTTATCATTTTCTTCAATTTTTTTTATATTATTCTGATTTTACATTCATAGTATTGGTTCCATTGTCCTCCTTCCTGACCTCCCACTTTCAAAGAGACCCTCATCAATGGAGAATGTAGGTCGTGCATTGTGAGGTTAGTCAAGAGTTCTGGGGTGCAGGCCCCAGTCTCTGTGCATAATGCCCCAACTTGTGACTCCAACAATCTTTCCTCCCATTTTCTTCAATTTTTAATGGTGGTAAAGTACATAAAATTTACCCCCTGAAAAGATTTTTTCCTTTTAACAGTCTTTGGAAGAAGTTTTAAATTTTCATAAAGTCCAATTTATCAAGTGTTTCTTTTATGCAGCATGCTTCTGGTATCATCAAAAAGATCTTTGAGGACTGGGGAAATGGCTTACAGATTAAGTTGCTTGCCTGCAAAGCCTAAGAACCCGGGTTCAATTCACCAGGACCCACATAAGCCAAATGAACAAGGAGGCACAAGCATCAGGAGTTTGTGTGCAGTGGCTGGAGGCCCTGACATGCCCATTCTATCTCTCTCTCTCTCTGCCTCTTTGTCTCTTTCAAATAAATAATATATATTTTTTTAAGAAAAGATCTTTGACCCAAGGTAACAAAGATTTTCCTGCTATGATTTTTTCTAATAGTTTCATATTTTTAGGCTTTACAATTTTGCCTATAACCCACCTGCACATTAGTGAATTGAGGAAGTATGGTGTGTTATCCAGTTTTGTTTTGTTTTGGAGGCAGGATCTCTCCTACCTCAGCCTTCTTTCTGGGCACTAGAATTAAAGGCATGAGCCACCATGCCCTAAGTAAGTCAGTTATTATTATTATTTTTTTTTTGGTTTTTCGAGGTAGGGTCTCACTCTAGCTCAGGCTGACCTGGAATTCACTATGTAGCCTCAGGGTGGCCTTGAACTCATGGCGCTCCTCCTACCTCTGCCTCCCAAGTGCTGGGATTAAAGGCGTGCGCCACCACGCCTGGCAAGTCAATTATTTTTTGACGTTATGACAAAATACCTGAGAGTAACAATCCAAGAGTGGAAAGATTGATTTTGACTCATGGTTTCAGAAGTCTTCTTTGCATGGAAGTCAGGAGAGAAAGGGAAAGAGAAAGAGAGGAAGAGAGAGAGAGAGAATCTTAGGACAAGATATAGCTAGTCCCTGGTCACTCCCAGTGACCAACTTCTGCCACTAGGCCCCACATCTGAACGTCTTGACTGCTTCCAAATTGTCCACTCAACATTTCAATCCATCAATAGGTTAGGTCAGGGCCCTGACAATCCATTCATTCACCTGTCAATCAACTGATGACCAATTCATGAACATGTGAAGTGAGGGGACACTTCATATCCAAGTTGTACTGTATGGATAAAGATCTTTTTGTTGTTGTTGTTTGTTTGTTTTTTGAGGTAGGGTCTCACTCTAGCCCAGGCTGACCTGGAATTCACTATGTAGTCTCAGGGTGGCCTCCAACTCACAGCAATCCTCCTACCTCTGCTACCTGAGTGCTGGGATTAAAGGCATACACCACAAGGCCCGGCTAAAGATTATTTTTCATATGCAAATCCAATTGTTGACCATGTAATGAAAATGTAACACACAAGATGGGACTGGTTTCCCACCTTGATAAGTCCAAAGTCAAAATCAACACATCCAAGACATAAGAGTGGAGAAAGATTTGCTACCTCAGCAGATAAGGAGAGTGTGTTGGAGCCATCCCCAGAGTACAACTCTTGGGGACACAGAGGAAGCATGAGGATTTTATTTAGGAGGCCTATGGACATACCTACAGTGGTGGAACAATTCTTAAGTACACTCAGTGTATCAGTCAGGGTTCTCTAGAGAAACAGAACCACTAGAATGAATTATATTAAAAGGGAATTTATTGGATTAGCTTACAGCAGTCCAATAGCACTTGCAGGCCAGAGAATCAAGGAACCTGGTAGCTGCTTAGTCCATGTGGCCAGATGCCTCAGCAGTCCCAATCTGGCACTGCAGGTCTGGAGGCTTCCTGAAGAGCAGGTGGTTTTCAATCCATTTGGGTCTTCTTCAGCTGATGCTGGTCTTCAGTCCATGCTGGAAGGCAGCAAGCAGCTCCAGCAGCCAAGTGGAAAGAAGGCGGTTCTTTTTACCCAGAGCATCCTTATATAAAGCGCTCACCCTTGGGGAAGGACTTCCTCCTTCAGTTGATCCTGCCTGGAAGCAACATTGGAGACCTGCTCATGAGGAATGTCTGTGGATTAGTAAATAGATCAGGTTGAGAACAACTTAACCATCACACAACAAAAGACAGTAGACACATTTTTGTGCATGCTTAAGCAAAACTTATGGAGCACATATGGAAAATATTAGCAGTGCCTCTGGACCACCTCCTGACCCTGCTAGATGATATCTGTAGGAACTCACCCACCATAATGGCTGCTAGCCAGAGGAAGCACTTAGCTTCCAGCTGACCAGCCTTTGGTGGTACCAGTGCCCCAACCTTCCTCACCCATGTCACCACAGTCCTGATGGTAGTTGGTGGCAACATGGCAGACCAGAGAACTGAGAGTGGCATCTTCTTGTTGCTGGATGTTACCACCCTGCTGCTACTTGAAAGGCAGATCCTCAGCCCAGAGGAGGTTCTACAGAGTGTGTTATCAGAAGACTACCTGTTTGGGAAGGCTCTGGGTCCTGTGGAGTCCCTTGGGGACACGTGTAGGACTGCACCAAGATCCTCATAGTCTATAGCCAGGGCCTACTGGTCATCTGGAGCTGGACCATGCAGAGAGTGGGCCTGGGAAGTCAGCAGTGGGAAAGCCTGTGTTGGAGGCATCAATTGGCACTGTGATGGCAGCTATGCCATCTGGTTCACAGATGCTGAAAGCCCTCCACCCCATGCTGTAGCCCTCTTCCTGAATCTTCATGTGCCATAACCATGGCATTTACCTGATTTCTTTATCCAAATTCCAGCTTCTTCCTGAGTGCTCAGAATATCACATGCCATTCTGGTCTCTGGACATCAGCTGGCTCCACAATGCCACCTGACCTAGCCACAGGCTGTGAGAGATGTCCAAGCTGAGCCAGGTGCACATGACCCCAAGCATCATCCTTGCCCCAGGAACTACTAAGGAAGTCCTATCACGACCCATAGCAAGGGAGCTGGTGATGGATCACGAGATACCACAGAACTACCTGAAGCCACACTGTCACCCAAGTCCATTGACTGGGCCACCAACAGGGATATCATGCTGCTGAAAGGGCCAGCACAGTGGAAGACAGGAAGGATTTCCTGGGCTTTGTAAGGAGTTTGAGAAGACTCTGAGGAATCTAGTGGAAGACAAAGCTTGGGCCTTGGTCCTAATCAAATGGGGATGATCCGCACTATCCCAGCCACTGTTCATCCTGATTGCCTGAGGTTGTGAATCTCTGGCTCTTAACCTTAACATTGACCCATACCTGCAAACCTGAGGTATCCAGCAGGACTTGCCATCCTGTTGCTGCCACAAATGCTGGGACTTGGAGCCACCCTAGCTTGGGAAAGAGGTGGGGCTTAGCTGGAGCCACATCAAACCTTCTACATATGTGCATTCATGTGTGCACACATGTACACACACACATGCACAAGACTTGAATAGACATTGAATCTCAAACAAGATTTATATTTGACCAATAAGCACATGAAAATTAGAAAATGCAAATAAAGCCGGGCGTGGTGGCGCACGCCTTTAATCCCAGCACTCGGGAGGCAGAGGTAGGAGGATCGCTCAGAGTTCGAGGCCACCCTGAGAATACATAGTTAATTCCAGGTCAGCCTGGACCAGAGTGAAACCCTACCTCGAAAAACCAAAAAAAAAAAAAAAAAAAAAAAAAAAGAAAAAAAAAAAAAAAAGAAAATGCAAATAAAACAATTCACATTTGTTGGGGTGGCTACTTGAAAATAAAAGCCAGAAAATAACACATGTTGATGAAGAAATGAAGAAATAGGAACTCTGTGAGCTTGTGAAATTATAAAATGGTGTAGCTGCTATGGAAAACAGTAGGTTTCTTTAAAGTCATTAAAATAGCTTTATCTGAGCTGGAGAGATGGCTAAGTTGTTAAAGGCACTTGTTTGCAAAGCCTGACAGCCTGGGTTCAAAGTTCAGTACCCATGTAAAGCCAGATGCACAAAGTGGTGCATGTGTCTGAAGTGGCAGGAGGTCCTGGAACACCCCCCTTCTCTCTCTTTTTCTCCCTCTCTCTGTCTCTCTTTGCAAATAAATAATAAATAGGTGTTTTTTTTTTTGAAAAAAAGAATTATCATTAAATTGAGCCCTTCTACTTCTGTGTCTATATGTAAAAGAATGGAATGCAGAGTCGCGAACAGCTCTCTGTTCACCTGTGTTCAGGGGCAGCACTATCCCCAACATCCAAGATGTAGGAGTAGTCCAAATGTCTGTTGGCAGATGGATGCATATGTGCTTATCAATTCATTTGTGCCACCATGCGAAATGGTGGTGCTGATTTTCTCATATCCCGGTGTCTGGAAATTCAGGTTCAAGGTCCTGGCGGGCTACCATCTTGCTATATTCTCACAATGTCCTTTCTTTGTGCTTGTGCCTCTCTGTTGTCACTTCCTCTTCGAAGGACACTATTCCTATTGGAGTAAAAGCCTATCCTGTGATCTCACTTAACCTTAATTATCTTTTCAAGAGCTTATTTAAAAAATAGAATCTTAGCCGGCCATAGTGATGCATGCCTTTAATCCCAGTACTCAGGAGGCAGAGGTAGGAGGATCGCTGTGAGTTCAAAGCCACCCTGAGACTGCATAGTGAATTCCAGGTCAGCCTGGGCTATAGCAAGACCCTACCTCAAAAAACAAAACAACAACAACAAAATAATAGAATCTTAAGAGTTAGGGTTTCAGGCTGGAGGGATGGCTTAGTGGTTAAGGTGCTCACCTGCAAAGCCAAAGGACCCAGGTTGGATTCCCCAAGACCCATGTAAGCACAAGGTGGCACATGTGTATGGAGTTCATTTGCAGTGGCTGGAGGTCCTGGTGTGCCCCTGTTCATTCTCTCTCTGTCTCTCAAATAAATAAATAAATAAATAAATAAATAAATAAATAAATAAAATATTTAAACATATAATATATATTATTCAGTTGTAAAAGGAAGAAAATGTACATGCTCAAACATAGTTGAACTTTAAGGACATTATCACCAATTCCACACAAAAGACCTCTATGACTTGATTTTTGAAATTGTCCCTTCTCCTATCACCAAATCACTTGTCCCTTCTGGCCACAGCTATCTGCCCCATTCTCCTGAATCTTCCCACACACCTGTGCTTTTCCTTCACGACCTCCACTGTCACAGGCACTTAACAGCTAGGTTTGTGGAAAAGCATTGACTTTGCACTTGGTCCACAAGCTAGCTAGCCAGGATGAAAGTTGGGCACCTCTGCCTTCATTTTGTATCTGTCCCTTCTTTGGGTCAGACTTCTGCTTGCCCCTGCTCAGCCATGTTAGCCACTCAAAGTGTGTTTGCCTATTTTATCTAACCAGCTCAACCCCATTGCTGTAAGCACAGAGGGAAGTCATTGTCCTAAATATGCAGTGACCTTGGGTTCCAGACACAGTAAATCTTACAGTAGAGACCACCCCCACTATGAGAATAATTATCTATGACGAAGAGGGTACAAGCTGGGGCAGAGCCTCTTGTAGGAACCAGATTGATCCCTTCTGGTGATGACAACCATTCATAGATTAGCAATTTATCAAGTTAGCTTGTAAGGCTGGAACTGAGATAAGGATAGGTGGGACCATGTTAACCAGGACTGCTTAATTATTCCGTCTTGCCTTCTGCCCCAGTTCTTCCACTGTTTAAACCTAAAGCTCAGATCAGTACCCCAGTGACAACTTAGGGTTGCTGGAGCCTTTATTCATTCCTATCCTAACACATTGATTAAATCTCCTTTCTGTGCTCTTCACCAGTACTTATGTCTTTAATTGGCAGAACAGGACATACGGTCGAGCCTGGCTTGCTGGGGCTCCCAGAGCTGATGTTTCGGCTCTAAACCCTGGTTACGCTACCAGAGTAAATCTTACCCCTCCATCGAAATCCAGCCACATTGCTGTGTTGGAGACTCCATTCCTGAGGGAGTTCATCTCTGCCCTTCCCCTTCCATGTTTTCCCTGCTCTTTTTACAAAACACGTTATGACGACGAGCATCTTTATTTTAGCCTGACTCTTCTGTTAAACTGTAAGCAAGCTCTGAGGCTTTTCCTGTCACGTAGTACTCATGTGTGGTAGTTACTGATAATGTCTGCTGGACGAATGAAGATACACGTAGGCAAACAATGGAATTGAGACTGTCATGTCTCAAAGTCACATTCGGAGAAGCCAAAGTAGGCTGTGCTTGTCAATAGTGGCTTACAGGATGGTCTTAAGTGGCACCTGCATGAATCCATTTAAAAATCTTTAGATGTAGAAGCTGGGCGTGGTGGTGCATGCCTTTAATCCCAGCACTCGGGAAGCAGAGGTAGGAAGATTGCTGTGAGTTTGAGGCCATCCTGAGACTACATATTTAATTCCAGGTCAGCCTGGGCCAGAGTGAGATCCTACCTCAAAACCCAAAAATAAATAAATAAATAAATAAATAAATAAATAAATAAATAAATAAATAAATAAATAAATTAGATGTAGGCCAGAGAGAGAGCTTAGCAGTTAAAGGCCACATGGCCTTGGTTCAGTTCCCTAGTATCCACATAAAGCCAGATGCACAAAGTGGCACATGCATTTGGAGTTTGTCTGTAGTTGTAAGTGGCCCTAGAGTGCCCATTCATTCTCTCTTTCTCTGCTTGAAAATAAATAATTAATTAAAAAATAGTTCTTCAAATAAAAATCTTTAGACTTATTTTAGTATGTTTTAGGAAATCTATATTTCCAGCCTGTGGATAATATGGGTCACATTGCTTTTCATGAGGAAGAGTAAAAATCATGAACTAAATCAAGATGGAGTAGATAATACCATATGTGGGAGCTCTACGCGCATGACAAGAATCTCTATATTTCCTTCTCCTTTTCAGTTTTCACTAGCCAGAAGAGGAGAAGAGAGTTAGAGAGAGGACATCAAAACACCCTTAACTGTCTTTTCTCCACCTGTTTTCCAAGATGCTGTCTTGGGTTTTGTTGCAAGTGAGGGACGAGGAGCTGTTCTTGCAGAACATGTCAGCAAGTTCCTTTCACACCCAAGCTCATCAGCATTTCTGGTGATTGCGCATTGTGGTATGTGCAAACAAGTGATGTGTATTCTGTGGGCCTCTCGCCCAGGATGTTTGTAAAATACATGCTTAAAAAAAAAAAAAAGTCTTTGGATTGCTTCTAGAACCCAAAGACGAGAGCGCACACAAAAAAAAAAAAAAAGTGATGTTTGCCTAAAGCTAACCTTACAGAATGGTATAGTTGGGTGCAGGTGACAGCCAAGAGTAATGGGAAGGAAGTTCAGGATGGGGACAGGTGGTAGCAGTGCTTTCTGTATTATAGAAAGATTCCTTGTTGTATGAAAGGATGAATCATAGCATTCCCTTTAAAGAGAAAGTTCCATGCATTTTAAAAGAGGATTTGATTTATAAGAAACTTTTCAGGAACACAGCTGCTGGGCAAAGCAAGCTATTTATGCTGACTTGAAATCCATTTCATGAGCCAGGAGTCTAGGGTGTCAGGGGGAGTGATAAAACTCTTTTAGTTTTTAATTGACGAGTGATATTGACTAGCACTGTCAGGAGCCCAAGTATTGGGCCCCAGCCAGTGTATTCCTGTAGTAAATATGTGTGAATGTGTTGAGTGCTTTGGGTATTGATTCATTTATGGACGTGTGGCTGGTGCTGTGAAGGGCTTTGTACTTGCAGCTTTAGAGCCAAGCTGCCTTTCAGAGAAGCCTGTGTTAAAATGTACCAGATTGTACTGTGTGAATCATCTAGCTCGATGGCCTCTGAGAGAGCCCTTGGCCTCGCACATGGCTGCAAGCCACAGACTCAGAAGTATTGGAGGAGGGGGAGAGCACATGAGGGAAGGGACTTCGCAAAGGAAAACCAAGATTTTTGTCTTGGAATCAGACCTTAAGGTTTCTTTTTCTCTTTTATCTTTCACTTTTTTCTTTTTTTTTCTCTCTCTCTCTCTCTTTTGGCAGGGGTAGGTTATTTTAAATAAGCCTCATTTCCCCTTTCTATTCAGGCTGTTAATGGTTATCTTCCTCCCAATGGTCTGACTTGTTGAGGTTTTGCTGTCACTGTGTCTTGCAGAAATTCCACAGGAGTCCCCAGGCCCTAAATAGTTCTCTTTCCCTGCTTGCTACTATAGTAACGTGTTAAGGCGAGAGTTTCCAGAAAGACAGCTGTCACACTGCTGAACCTCAAATAACTACCTGACAAAGAAAACAACAAAACATATTTGTTCCACAGGTTTAAAGACTCACTTTGAACACTGTCTGTGGGGTTTCATCTTTGTGAGGGCAAAATAAAGGCATCACACGTAGAAAAGAGCTACTTCTGACAGAGTGGAACGATAGGAGAAAATCAATCATTAAAATGGCAGGTGTTGGGTGAGTATTAGAAACAGGGGCGAAACATTTTCTGGGAATTGCAGCTTGCATAGTTAGGGGAGAAAATCCACAGAGACTGACCTGGAGTTGGCTATGATCTAAAGGAGAGAATAGAACAGGATAGGATGTCACTTGCCCATGTGTAACCTGCAGCACTGTGGGACTGCTTATGAACACCTGCTCCCCTCTTTGGCCCTGTGATTTGCTTCAATCCAGTGGAATGGAAAGAAACCAAAAACACATTTTGCGCATTTGTTTCTCTCAGGTGATGTACAGTTGTGGCTCTCTGTCAGCTGGGCCCTGAGAAAGCACAATGCAGATGAGGACGTCAAAGGTGATGCTAATGTGAGCACCAGACATCCCACCGTGACATGGCACTCACAAGCAGACAGACCTCTGCATGGGTGAGCCTGAGGTCCCAGCCATGTTTACTACTACAGGATATACTGCCGGGACCTACACTCTTTGGCTCCATGCAGAGCAGATGCAAAGAGCTGTCTTCAGTTGATTTTAAGCTGACTCCTGTTAACTTATCTTCCTTTTCATCTCTGGAGAGATGGCTCAGTGGTTAGAGGGACTTGCTTGCAAAGCCTGATGATCTGGGTTCAACTCTCCAGTATTCACGCAGATCCAGATGTACAAAGTGGCACATGTGTCTGGAGTTTGTTTGCAGTAGCAGGAGGCTCTGACCTGCCCACACTCACTCTCTGTCTCTTCCTCTCTGTCTCTCTCACAAATAAATGAATAAAAATATTTTTTAGAAAAATACAATAAGAATTTGAAAAATGTTCAGGAAAGCAAAATAAAACAGAATTTGGGGGATTGAGAAGACTTTTTTTCTTTAAGGTAAGATCTCACTCTAGTTCAGGCTGACCTGGAATTCACTATGTAGTCTCAGGCTGGCCTGGAACTCACGGCGATCCTCCTACCTCTGCCTCCCGAGTGCTGGAATTAAAGGCGTGCGCCACCACACCTGGCCACTTGAGGGGACTTTTGGGACTTGTCCAACCCTGGAATTTTACTGTTGACATTCTGATCTGCTTATTCATATTGCCCTCTATCAGGCTTCTGCCCACTCATCAGTCTACCCTGGGTCACACATTGCAAGTAAGTTTCCATTGTAGCACTCTTACATAATTACCATTTGTATTGCTCATTTTGGAATGGGCTGGGCAATTGTACTGTTAATTCCATATCACTGTGAGGGCTCCAGTGAGATCAGGAATTTTTGAAAGTTGAAAGCAGCACTCAAATATCCCTATCTGATAAATACTTATTGAGAATGTTAGTGACAGGTACATTTAAAATTTTATTTATTTATTTATTTGCACACACAGAGAGACAGAGAGATAGATAGATGATGGATACACAGATAATGGACATGCCAGGGTCTCTCGCCATGGCGAATGAACTCCAGATGCAAGCACAACTTTGTGCATCTTGCTTCACATGGGTACTGGGGAATCGAACCCAGGTCATTAGGCTTTGCAGTCAAGTGCCTGAATTGCTGAGCCATCTGTCCAGCCTGACAGGTTCATTCAGGTTCATTATTTTGGTTGTTGTTTGTGTTGTTGAGGCCTTGGCAACACAAAGTCACTTGGGGGCTCACTTTGAGGACATTGACTTTATTGTACTATATTGTTATCTATACTCTTAATAAACTCTTAGGATCCTGATGACCATCATCCTTGAATTTGTCACTTTGTTGCTTGTTTATTAGATCTCTCTCTTCACATCTCTTAGATCTTTGGAAGCTTATAGCGTAGAAACGTGTGTGTGTGTGTGTGTGTGTGTGTGTGTGTGTGTGTTAGATATGCCCTGTGTGTGCACATGTGCAGGCTAGAGAATGTCAAGTGCCCTTCCCTATTTCTCATCTGTGTGCTACCATGAGGCGGAGTCTCTCACTGAACCTGGATCGGCTGGGGTTGGTCAGAGAGACCACAGAGACCCAGCAATTTTCTGGTCTCTGCTCCCCACAGGACTGTGGTTGCAATGTATGCGGCCACACCCAGCTATTTACAAGGATGCTGGGGAATTGAACTCAAGGTGAATCAGGACCTCTCAGGCTCTTATGTTTATTCTTCCCTGCTCAGCCATCTCCCCTGTCCCTATACTTTCTAAGAGAAACACAGTTATATTCACACACGCAAGCTCACATTCATGTGAATGACAGTAGGGTTTGAAGGTAACCCATTGTTGAAGTGATGGCATGGAATGGACTGAGTTCTCCCCAGCTTTAGTACTTTAAGGACCCATTTTGAGGAAGTGGGAAAAAATTCATTTTGCCATCATGAGTCAGGGCTGAGAGTAAAGCAGTTTCAGGACCAAGGGGCAGAAGAAGAGACAGCACACTGGGTTGGTAATATCCATGGCAACTTCAGAGCTTGGTAGAGTTAATAACCCTGTTTTCAGAGCTCAGATGCTTTCCTTTGGTGAGGGAGTGGGGGAGGGGCCCAGCTTGACTCCTTTTTCATTTTTATGACTTTCTGCCTGTGTTGGAGGCACCAGTCCCTTACTGTTGCAGAACTCAGCAGGGACAGCTCAAGGCACATGACAGACAGCACAGAATGGGGGCTAGCTGGCTGTGAGGAGGGCTTCTAGCAGCCTTTGGGGTTCCCTGCAAGACACAGAAAAGGTTTTTCCTGTAAACAACCTTATCCTAATACACAAAAACAAAGATTCCTTCTTTGTTTAGCCACAAGGTCAAGTTTGCTGGGTACCTTCTCAACCTTGCCTTCCTCTCCTGCTGTTTCAGTTCATGGCAGCCACAGGCTCTGGAGGTGGACAATTATTCAAATTCCAGCTCGGCCCTTAATGCTTAATTGTCCTCTCTGTGCCTCAGTTTCCTCATCTTGAAAAGGATAGGGACATTAACTGGGTAGGAGAATCTGACTTGTCTTTATAATGGCACTTACTATATTGTATTGCCTTTTAATTTTATTTTAACTTATTGTTTTGACTAATTGAGAAGGGATCTCATTGTAGCTCAGGCTGGCTTAGAATTCCCTTGCTCACCCAGACTAGGCTCCAATTCTTGATCCTCTTGTCTCGGCTTCCTGAGTGTTGAGATTACAGGTATATGCCCTCATCCCTGGATCCCACTATGTGTCTTTTGTTTTGTTTTGTTTTTTGTTTTTCGAGGTAGGGTCTCGCTCTAGTCCAAGCTGACCTGGAATTTACTATATAGTCTCAGGGTGGCCTCGAACTCATGGCAATCCTCCTACCTCTGCCTCCCAAGTGCTGGGATTAAAGGCGTGTGCCACCACGGCCCAGCTCCACCATAGGTCTTAATGGGAGGCTCACTGAGGCTTAGGTGACTGGGGAGGGTTGTGGCCCTGTCAGCAGCAGGTGAAGCTGACCCAGTAAAATGACCAAGTGGACAGTCCTACATTTAGAAACAGCTCGAGTTTATCAGTTCCTCTCTGATGCTTCTCTCTACCCCATCCCATAGCCAGGCAGTGCTTTTGGGTCATGTGTAACTCCCTCCTTTCCCAACTGAGGCCTGTTATTGAATGGATTAAAAGTAGATCCCTCAGGCTGGAGAGATGGCCTCAAAGTTGAGACACTTGGCAATAAAGTCAAAGGACCTAGGTTCAATTCCCCAGTGCCCACATGCAGCCAGAGGCACAAAGTGGAGCATGCATCTGGAGTTGGTTTGCAGTGGCACTCACTTGTTCTCTCTGTCCCTATCTTTCTCTCTCTCAAATAAATAAATTAATTAAATATTTTTAAAATATTTTTTAAATAATTCCCTTAATAAACAGGAATTGGGCTTCTTCTGAGTATTCGACAAAGCCCCACACATGTGGCTCTGTCAGTTAACAGAACCCTAAAAACATCCCTACCTCCATGAAGTGGCTATGGAGGGACACAGAAAACAGAGACAAACAGCACTGCCAGGACCGTTGTCCCAAATCTACCAGCACACAAGTGTCCTCATGTGTTGCAATGCGGGAGACATGTTACAGGCCTCACTCGTTTTCACCTCCTTCACTGCAACAGCAATAGACTGAACGGGTTCAAATGCCCCTATGTTCCTGGAGGTCTTTGGTCAGAAGGCATCAATGCTATGTAAGAAGATAGGTGTTATAAAAGAATGAAAGCTAGGCAGAAAACACTTGAGGAGCAGAGATGGGAGGATGAAGAACTGGAGCCTAGCCTGAGCGAGCAAGGGAATTCAAGGCTGAGCACTTTGAGGGAGAGTCCAGCAAACATTCCAAATGGTGACTTGTGTCTCATGAAAGCAATGTATAGAACACAGAGGATATGCATTGAGGTATTGTGAGGGAAAAATTTCATTCTTCAGCAGGTGGTCACAGGAAGCCTCACAGGAAGGTAAAATTTGAGCAAAGTTGTGTACACACAGGTGATGACGGGCCGGGGAGCTTATGGTAGAGGCATCAGCTAGAGGAAACACCCTGAGAGGAAGCGAGCCTTCTGGAAGCGGTGAGGCCAGGGCCAAGGGGAATGAACTCAGCCCATAGCAGACAGATGGCTGGGTTCAGCCAACAGGACAGGTCACACAGGGTCTTGTGAGGACTGTGGCTTGCAGAGGTGGAGGCTGAGAGCTCCTTCTTATTGAGCGTCCTGAGTGGGCAGGCAGGGTGGGCTTTTATTTTGGTTTTCCGGGGTAGGGTCTCATTCTAGCTCAGGCTGACCTGGAATTCACTATGTAGTCTCAGAGTGGTCTCGAACTCATGGCGATCCTCCTACCTCTGCCTCCCAAGTTCTGGGATTAAAGGCATGTGCCACCACACCTGGCAGGATGGACATTAAAAACAATAATATTATTTATTTATTTGCAAGTGGGGCTGGGAGGAGGGGAGAGAATAGGCATGTCAGGGCCTCCAGCCACTGCAAACAAACTCCAGATGCATGTGACACTTGGTGCATCTGGCTTTATGTGGGTACCGGGGAGTCAATCCTAAGTCTTTACGAACTCAGATCATTAGGCTTTGCAGGAAAATGCCTTAAACACTAAGACATCTCTCCAGACCCCTGATTGATTTTTTTTTTAAAAAAATATATTTTATTGCTGGGCATGGTGGTTCATGCCTTTAATCCCAGCACTCAGGTGGCAGAGGTAGGAGGATCACCATGAGTTCAAGGCCACCCTGAGACTACATAGTGAATTCCAGGTCAGCCTGGGCTAGAGAGAGACCCTACCATGACCTCCCCCCCCAAATTATTTATTTATTTATTTATTTATTCATTTGAGAGAGAGAGAGAGAGAGAGAGAGAGAGAGAGAGAGAGAATGGGCTGCCAGGGCCTCTAGCCACTGCAAAAGAACTCCAGACACATGTGCCACCTTGTGCATCTGGTTTATGTGGGTACTGGGGAATCAAACCTAGGTCCTTAGGCTTTGTAGGCAAGTGCCTTAATTGCTAAGCCATCTCTCCAGTCCCTGATTCATATTTTAACAGGATTATGTCATCTACTACATTGAAAGAAACTGGAGAGGGCCAAAGGTGATTGCAAAAAGTCTCCTTGTCAGTCCATTTCCTCCCACCACACTTAACTCCCCCATGCTCAGAATGAAATACACTCCTGGTCAGACACAGGAGGCCTGCTTGACCCGGGACAGCCTCTGAGTCCCCTTTTCTCTGCTTCCTCCTTCCATATCTCCAGTCTCTCCTGAACACCTGTTTGTCCCAGTCCCATTGAATAGCTTTGTAGTTAAAACCTCATGTTGAGAATGGACCACATTCCAAGACACCCAAGCCAGGTTTTGTCACTTGTAGTGTTACCACCCCGAGAACCCTGGAATTGTATGTGATCACTTGTTCTCCCACTTCCACAGCCCCAGCATACAAACAAGTGTGCATGTACACATACCTGCACCCCAACTGCCACTCTCTGCAGGCAGGAAACATGCTCACTTTATTGAGTGGTTTAACTGTGCCAAGCACTATGCCCGGGGTATGAGAGATGGTTCCCTAATTTCATAAATGAATGCATATAAAGCACTAGCCCAGCACTTTGCATGCACATGATTTCAAAAATCCACAACAGGGCTGGAGAGATGGCTTAGCAGTTAAGGCGCTTGCCTGTGAAGCCTAAGGACCCATGTTCAACTCTCCAGATCCCATGTAACCCAGACACACAAAGGTGAGGCAAGTGCAAGGTCACATGTGCCCATTAGGTGGTGCAAGTGTCTGGAGTTCAATTGCAGTGGCTGAAGCCCTGGCATGCCAATTCACTCTCTCTCTCTCTCTCTCTCTCTCTCTCTCAGTCTCTCTCTTTCTCTCTTGCTCTGTCTAAAAATAAAATAAAATAAAATAAAATAAAATAAAATAAAATAAAATAAAATAAAATAAAATAGACCCCACAACATCCTGGAAGATTTGTAAACTAGCCTCACTCTGCAGAGGGTGAAATAGTGTCATTCCCAGCATCAGTCAGTAAGCTCTGGGAGCAAAGCTGGGATAGTCATGGTGCTTCACAGGGAACCAGAGGACAGTACCCAGGTAGGTGTATTATCACTTGTCTCCCTGCCTTCCCTCTGTGCACCTCACTGGCCCCAGCCCAAGGATGACAAGGTAGAGTTTGGATACCCAGATCAGCTAGGGGGTTTCTCCCCACTTGAGAAGGTTTGGATGTTGGAGCTTTGGGGTCTCACAGCCAGGACAACAGGGCAAGAAGCAACAAGAGGGCCTGATCCTAACAGATGAGTACAGTTGCCCATCAGACCTGCTGACGATCCAGCCTAGTTTTTACAGTGGGGTGAGGCTGAGTTTAGAACACAGTTCCCTAGCCAACAGGACTCCCAATCTGAGGTCCATGGGGTAGACATGCCAGCTGCGATCCGTTGTACTTCTGGACCCATGGGCTCCTGTGACTTCTCTGAGGTCTCTGTGAAGCTGGTCAGACAGAATTCAGCCCAGCTGGTCCTGCCTCACACATGGCCTACGCACGCCAGCCTCCCCAAAGCATTGTATTTCTGCCTGTGTACCCCCTCCTCTCCCTCCCCATGCCCTTTACTCACCTCAGGAAAACCCTTCTTCACCCAGTTCTATTCTAATGGCAAAAATCCACTTTACATATGAACAGGTTTTTAGCACTTCAACTCCCAATTATCCTTTAAGCCTGGCTCAAATTTGACCTCTTCCTGGAACTTCTTGATTTGTTTTCCTTCCTCTTCTGGGGGAATCCTTGCTTCTTTCTCTGGATGGCTGCTGCCTCTAGTTTGAGTTCTTTAACATGGAATTCCCTCTCAGCAGAAAAGTGAGTCAGTAAGGTAGAAGTCAGTAAGGTGGCAACAGAAAATGCCAGGGACTTGGGCCCAGTGAAGGGCACATGCCGTACCTAAAGGCTGCCACCATCCTCTTCTCACTCATCACTGACTGTGCAGGAATGGGGGGTCAGTAATGCTACCTCTGATATGTTTCGGAAGAATCAGAAAGATGCCTTCAATAGAGACATGTTCTATTTTCAATACTTTCAACATGTGGACCAAGCACTGTATGTTCAGGATCAAACTACTTTAGTGACCCTCTTTTCTTTTTCTTTTCCTTTTCCCCTTTATTTCACCCTTTCCCCCTTATTTCTTCCCTTTTCCCTCTTTCCCCCTTTTCCCCTTCTCTTCTTCTCCCTCTCCTCCTTCTTTTTCTTCTTCTTTTTTGTTTTTGTATTTCAAAGTAGGTCTTGCTGTAGCCCAGGCTGACCTGTAATTCACTATGTAGTCTCAGGGTGGCCTAGAACTCATAGTGATCCTCCTACCTCTGCCTCCCCAGTGCTGGAATTAAAGGTGTGTGCCACCATGCCCAGCTCTCTCTTTTCATTTTATCTTACCTAGATGCTGAGCTCTCTGAGGGAGAGTCAAACAAATATTAGAAATGGTTACTTGTGTCTCATAAGACATCAGAGTCCCACCTCACATGGTCACATAAGTTTCTGGAAGGAGCCTGTGGGGCCATGGAAAGCAGTGTCTGGTACACAGTGGGCACCTAATAAATGCCTGAGAGATGGTTGCCTGTTCTATGAGCAAATTCATTTGTTCTGAAGTGGCAGAGAGATGGGCCATTTTGGACTCTGATAAGAAGTACTGGGCCAAGATTTTAGATTTTCCATTTTGGGAAAGTAAACTTGGAGCAGGTTATTTTTTCCTATCTTATCATCTGAGAAACAGGGATAGCAAATAGATAGCTTTAATTATTTTGTGACCACGAGTGATACTGTAGTTAAACTTTTGACACATGGTAGATTATTAATAAACAGCTATTTAAATGGGGACCGAGTGAGACTATCATATCTCCCCTCCCCCGCCTAACACCCCCCCCCACACACACACAGTGCTTAGTTCAGGGACCATGGCCATTCTCTGCTGGGATGTTTTTCCTGGGTGTTGGGAAAGTGAAACTGGCAAGATGAAGGCCTGAAGTGAGCTGTAGGGAGCTCATCCTTTGTGGCACATAAGGGCAGCCCACCTGGGAAAGGACTGGGCATGGAAGAAAGCAGAGTTTACGTTGGACACTGAGGATTAGATCCAGCTGTATCTGAAAGTGAGATTCCCCAAGCTTCTTGGTCATGGGAACCTGCTCATCTCCTCTCTTGCGTAGGTCGATTTCGGTCGCTTTCTCTGTACTTGGAGTGCTGACACGGGAGGCAGAGGTAGGAGGATCGTCATGAGTTCAAGGCCACCCTGAGACTACATAGTTAATTCCAGGTCAGCCTGGGCAAGAGTGAGACCCTGCCTCGAAAAACCAAAAAAAAAAAAAAAAAAAAAAAGTAAACCTTAAAAGAAGGGGCTTGAGAAAGACAATGAAGTATTTCTTTAAAAACAAAACAAAAAAAAAAAAACAATGATTTACGTGTGTGTGCGTGCGTGCGTGTGCGTGCACGCAGTGGTCAGAGGCCATTTTGCCTCTGCAAACAAACTGCCAGGCTGGGAAAAACACCAAACTAGCTGGCCACTGAGCTTTGGATTCTCCTGGCTCCATCTCACACCTGCCTTTCATTGTTCGTAGGTGTGTTGGGTTCACTCTATACAGCTTTACGTGGGTGCTGGGGAATTGAACCCTAGGCTGGCAGGCTTTGCAAGTAAGCACCTTAAATTGATGAGCCATCTCCCCAGCCCTCTGAGGTACTGCTAAAAGTCTGTCCTCAGTGGGATTTGGTTAATGTTGTATGGCAAATTTCCTCTGCATTGAAAGGTATAAACTATTTCCAGCTTTATTGAAAGCAGCTGGGTCAATCCACCAGAGACGCGTGGGGAGGGTCATCAGACCCCCTCCCACACCTGAGATTTAGAGACCTTCTGTGCCAGCTGAATACAATAATGCACAAGATCTCGTGACCTGAGGGGGAAGATAGAGGATACGAGACGAAAAGATCCAGGAACAATGAGCTCCGTTGAGGTGGTGTCTCTGGAGTCTCCACGCTCTGTAAGTAAGCCCTCACCCTGAGGCTGGGGGAGGAGCATCTGCAGGGGTAATCCCGGATAGTGAGCCCCACTGTAGTGTTGCTTTGGGGTCCCATGCTCTGAAAGTAAGTCCTCACCCCCAGGCTAAGGGAGGCGCACAGTGAGCCCACTGAAGCACTGCTCTGTGGTCTCACAGTCCTGGACAGGGACAAGAAACATCTAGAAGCAGCCACAGAGAAGTTGTCATTCGGGGTGGAATGAAACTTCTCCGTGGTGTGACTGCTCTGGGGTCCCGATGCTCTGTAAGCAAGCCCTCATCCCAAGGCTCAGGGAGACACATCCAAGGAGTAATTCTGACACAGGGATCTCCATCCAAGTGGCTGCTTTGGGGACCCCACGTTCCTAAAAGTAACCTCTCCCATATGCTCTGTAAGTGATCCCCCAGTAAACTCACTAGCTTTGGTCTGCCATCTGATCCATACTTGGGGTGAAGACGTGTGTCTGTGTCTCCCCAGGGGAAGTTTCCTGTGACAGATAATATCAAGCAGAGGTCTGCACTAGTAGTGCTGATATCTTATGATGGGACAGTTTGTTTTCAAAGGAGCCCAGTGCAGCCCATTTGAATGGTGCAGCTTCATAGCCAGGCCAGGGAAGTGGGACTATGGTTGAAATTTCTTTTATTCATTTCTGACTCTGAGTTCTTAGGAGGCAGGAGGGTCTATGTTTCATAAGATTCATGTCAAAATGGAGAGATGGCTCGGCGGTTAAGATGCTTGCTAGCAAAGCCCAATGACAAGTTCGATTCCCCAGTACTCACATACAGCCAGATGCACAAAGTGGCACATGCATCTGGAGTTTGCAATGGCTAGAGGCCCCAGTGGGCCCATTCTCTCTCTCCTTCCAAATAAATAAATAAAATATTTTTTAAAGGGGCTGGAGAGATGCCGCAGCAGTTAAGGCGCTTGCCTACAAGCCTAATGACCTGGGTTCAATTCCCCAGTCCCCACATAAAGCCAGATACACAAGGTGGTGCATGTGTCTGGAGTTCCTTTGTTGCAGCTAGCGTTCCTGGTGTACCCATTCTATCTGTCTCTCCTCTCTCTTCTTGCAAATAAATAAAAGTATTTAAAAAGATGAGAAGTGACAAAGAATCAGTGATGGTTCTGCAACAAAGTTTGGCAGCTAACTGTGGCTCCTGGCACCTTGTCACACCCAGAAAGACCTAACTCAAGAAAGACAGGTTGTCTTCGCCTGTCCTTTTCTGCTCTGATTCCTGATCAACAAGCAGGGTTTCAGAAGCCATGACTCAAAGTCAGCCACAAGGGCTCTGCAGCCTCCAGCACCCTGGTGCTGCCTAAACCATCTCCATGCATCCCTCCCCTCTGGCCTTCTCCTTATACCACTCTGGGCTCTGCCAATAGAACTAAATAAGCCTTTGTTTTACCAAATTCTTAGGCCTGACTGGTACAGTGCCACATCAGAGGAACTGGATTGGATAAGGGTGGTGACAAAGGTGTGTACCTCAGAGCTCTCCTTCTCCAAGTAATGCTTGGCAGGGAGCCCACCATTCAGGTTTACTTTGACAGTTTCAGGCCAGGAGTCAAGACTGGATCTACAGAAAGCCTAAGAAACATGGTTTCGTTATCTCATCAAAATATTTCTGCAGAACCAGGTTGTTCAGGTGATCTGCATTATTGGCATCCAAGGAGATGGGGTGGGGGGGGACATAGCTCTCTCCAGCAGAAGAAGAATGACACTTGCTGAGAACAGCACACTGAGCACTTTGCAGGGCACAACACCAGGGATACCTCCGCCTGTCCTCCACATTGGCTCTTATGAGAAAAAGCCTCAGAGGGGTGGGTGATGTGCCTGACATTGCACAGCAGTACATGGCCGGATTATGTGTGTCGGATTGGGAGTTTCAACTGGTTTGCTTGTCTTAGATTCTTGTCCCCAATGATGGGCTGATCTGACTGGAAAGAGTGGAATCTTCTTGAGCGTCCTAGGTCCTGTGCTGCGTGAGCAATGCTCATGCTATTGATCTTCACAACACTGAGACCTTACAAATGAGGAAGCAGAACCAGGTAGCCTTAGTAATGCCCAGGTTCACATCATCCATGAGTGACAGGTGACATCCATGAGATGCCCGGTTGTGTTGACTGTTTCAAGACTAGAGACTGTTCTGCTGATGTCTACTAGCAGGGAAAACAGTAAGAACTTGCTGTTCTTTCACAGATGAATTCAACATAGCGATGAGCAGAAATTCTATTGTTTCCCTTCCTTTTTTTAAAATCTTAATTTGGGGGAGTGGAGGATATGGGATACTGGGGATTGAACACGGGGTTTTGTGCATGTTAGGCAGGGATTTTGTCACTGATCTATGTTCCTAGTCCTTGGTTGTTTTGATACAAGGTCTCACTAGGTGCCACAAACTATCCTTGAGCTTAGGGTTCTCCAGCCTTAGCCAGCTAAGTGCTGCAATTACAGTTATGTACCACCATGCCCTGCTAACCTTTCTTTTTTTAAAAAAAAAAAATCCATAAAGTTTAACAGAGGGACTGGAGTGGTGGCTCAGTTCATAAAGTGCTTGCCTCCCAAGCATGAGGACCTGAGTTTGAATCCCCAGCACCCACCTCAATGCCAGACATGGTGGAAAGTGCCTATAATCTTATAAGTTGGGAGGTAAAAACAGGTAGATTCCTGGGCCAAACTAGCTCGACTAGCCAAATAGGTGAGCTCTATATTCGGTGAGAGACTTTGCTCAATAAATAAAGTGGAGAGCAATAAATCAAGTGAAGACACCTGATGTCAACCTCTGGCTTCCACATACACATGCACCCATGCATACAACCACAAACACACAAAAACACACACATTTGTGCATATATATATATATATATATATATACATGCATGCATGCATGCATACACACATGCATGAACACATCACATGCATATGTATGTAAAAGAAAAGTTTAGCATGTTCTTTTTCAGAATTGCGATATGTTGCAAAGGGCATTCTCTTATGGAGTCCTTTTCTTGCAAGCAGTGATAGCAGACTTGGGCTAGCCTGAGTTAAAGGAAAATCATTTGGAAGGATGGGCTCTTTATCCTTAGTCATTCAATGACTCTTTTTCTTAAATGTTTTAATTTATTTTCAAGCAAAGAGAGATAGAAGAGAGACAGGTCCCCCAGCTGCTGCAAACAAACTCTAGATACATGCGCCACTCTGTGCATGTGACTTTATGTGGGTCCTGGGGATTCGAACTCTGGTTGTTAGGCTTTGTAGGCAAGTGCCTTAGCCAACAACTCTTTACTGAATACCTAGTACATGCTAGGCACCGTCACAGGTGGGTGGTATACTTCTGGGAGCAAAAGAACAATCCTGGCATCTGTGAGACTCAGTTTCTTATTGGGGCAGAGGAGGAAGAAGGATTGGTGGGCAGAGGGGCAGCAGACAGTAAAGAAAAGTTAAGACAGATATGTGAGGCTTAGCGAGCGATTCAGAAACGCTAAAGGCAAATAGAGCAAAGACATTAGGAGTGGCAGGTTGGCCAGGACAGGACAGATGTCTGCAGGAAGCGCTTCCAGCAAAGCTCCTGAAGGCAGACACAGCTGGTGTTAGAGGAGTGCAAGGAGCACCATGTGCTGGCAGATGGCCGAGGGGAGAGCTGCTGCAGGGCAGGCCAAAGGGGTCTGAAGTCATGGGACTCTGCTGAGCTGTAGCTGGGATTTTGGATTTCACTCTGAAGTATTTGGGTGGAGGGCTTTAATTTTGGAAAATTCACTCTGGCTGCTGGGAAAGCAGAACTGTCACAGAAAGGGATTAGAGAAGGCTGGGGGCCAATTACCAGCTGTACCAACTGTGGTACAACCTGAAAGAGATGCTGGCAGCTGTGCAGTGTCGAGGTGGGGCCTGCACACAGTTTGAAGAGATAGCCTGTCGAGTGGCCTGCAGAGGGTTTTCAGAGGTTACATATGGAATTTGAGGAGAAAGACAGGGGTCAGAGGAGACTCAAGACTTTGAGTAGCTGGAAAAACAAAGTGGCCATTTGATGAGATGGGGACACCTCTGATTACAAGTTTGGGGTGATGATCAGAAGTTCAATCAGGAGAGTGAGTAGAGCTGTCACACAAGCAGCTGAATAGAGGAGCTGAATCCGAGAAAGGAGTCTGGGGAGGAGACAGAAATAGTTCCCACAATCCAAGGTAATCCCAGGGAGTCTTCCTTTTGCCTCAAAATCCAATGATTTGAGAAAGAACAGGAACCATGGCAATTTCCTCACCAGGGATTTTCCTCAAAACAAAGTCAGAATGCTCTGAACAAAATAAGGGGGAAATGAGACAGGGCACTGCATCACCAGGGACATGAGAATACCGCTGTTGTTTCTTTCCAAGCCTCCCTGCTGTTGTCAAATAAGGATAAGTGATGTTACTGACAGCTTGCCATTTGCTCAGAAAAAAAAATGTCCCTGTCTGCATGCAGACTGATGGCAGTGTAGGCTATCTTATTAAACACTGTTTATCTCCTAAAAGCGTGTTTAGTCAAAGTCAGAGCAGATGAGATTAGTAACACCCCAAAGTCACTTTTCATTCTGCCTCCTCACTCTCAAGGAAGCAGCTTCTGCCCACTCCTTGAATCCTGGAGGACACCAATGTGCTAATCACAGGGACAGTTGCATATTGGAGAAGGGACTTGAAGGATCCAATGATCACTGAACATAACAATGCTCACCCCTTGTCTTCAGTCTCCTGATACTTTGAAAATGGAAAAGAATGAGAGAACCAAGATATAAATACAAGAAAATCCTTAGCAATCTTATTCCTACTCACATGGGGAGGGGGACTAAACCACAGAAAAATGACATCACTAGTTCTTTTTTACATCTTAGTCTTTCCACTGAAGACCATCCTGTGTGGAATGGAAGATTCCACTTGTCTTGGATTTTCAAGAGAGCCTAGATTCTAGATAGTTTATATTCTCTTTCCCCTCCCCTTCTCCATTCTCTTCCTTTCTCTCTCTGCATGTCTTTTCCTCCTGTCCCTCTCTGTCCTCCCCACCCCAACCTATGATGACAAGGATTAAACCCAGAGCCTCTTGCATGCTAAGTAGGAATGTGACCACTGAGCTATATCCCTAGCCCTAGATGTTCTTGCTTGAAGAAAATTAGCTAATGCATCTACAACCCTGTGTCTTCCATTTCTGCTCACAGATATTTGAGGAAAATAAACTGCACCTCGTTGTTAGGGGGCTGTCTTCCCCACAACTCATATACTGAAGTGTTAACGCCTAACTCAGAATGTGACTACATTTGGAGATAGGGTTTTAAAGAGGTGATTAAGTTAAAATGAGGTCATGGGAGTATATCCTAATCTCATGTAACTGCTATCTGTTTAAAAATAGGAAATTTGGGGGGGGGAGCTGGAGAGATGGCTCAGTGGTTAAGGCACTTGCCTGCAAAACCTAAGGACCTGAGTTCAATCCCCAGTATCCATATAACCCCAGATGTACAAGGTAGCACATGTGTCTGGAGTTCGTTGTCAGTGGCTAGAGGCCCTGGTGTGCCCATTCTATTTCTATCGCCCCCTCTCAAATAAATAGATACATAAAATATTTTTTAAAATAAGAAATTTGGGTACAGACATAATTAATGAAAAAAATGTGTAGACATGGGCCATTTGATTGTAAATGTTGAATGTCAACTTGATTACGACATACCTAGGAGACTAGTGAAGCACACCTCTGGGTGTGTCTGGGAGGGTACTTCAAGAGATGTTTATATATCATGAGGGTTCTAACCTAATGAACAGTTTAATCCAAAATTTGAATAGACTATTGCTGCTGCAGGGACTATTGGTGGAATGTGGAAGATAGGGCCTGGTTGGAGGAAGTAAGTCACTGGAAGTATGTCCTTGGGGACTACCCCTTGCTCTAGAACCTTCCAGTTTTTGCTTTCTCTCTGTTTCCTGGCTATTATAATGTGAGCTGTTCTGTTCTGCCAAACCCTCCCCACCATGATGGGCTGAAACCTCTGAAATTGAGCAAAATAAATTCTTCCTTCCTTATGTCATTTCTGTCGGGTATTTGATCACAGCAGTAAGACTCTCACGGCAAGGAGAGAGATCTCAGAGGAAACCAACCCTGTCCACATCTTGATCTCAGACTTGTAGCATCCAGGACTGTGAGAAGAGGAAATTAAATTGTGTAAGCCACATTGTGGCAATTTACTATGTTATCTCTAGAAAACTAGTACCCTTGACTTAAGGGTTAAAGATCCTTTTGACAAAACTCTTAATTTTAACTATTTTGCCTTTTCATGTCAAAGATGATAGGACTAAAGGTTTAAAATGGAATCCTAAAACAAATAAAGTCTACCTTTCATATCCAGTTGAGTTGAAAAGGTGAGAAAGGAAGGACAGTGAATTATTAGCAAACATCTGTGCCTTCGTGATTAGAAGGTGTTTTCAAGATAATTTTATCTTAATGGTCCAGCTGAGGAAAATATTTATAGATATTTCCCGAGTGGGCAAGCCTGTGGGACAGCTTTGGCAGTGTTTGGACATCTCTTCCCCTACACAGTAAGGCTTCATTTTCTTCCAACCATGGCCTCACCTACTTTTCTTTAGGAAATATTTGCCAAGGGAGAAAAAAAAAATCTTTCTCCTGGAACTAAATGATTTAGTGTTTGGGAAGCTGGCCAATTTCACATGGCTCTAAGAATGTATTTAACCTTGAAAATGCTGTCATTTCAAATAGGAACGCAGCCCCAGGGCTAGAAGATAACATTTTTGCCCTGGAAATGCTATATTGGTCTCTATTCTATTCATTTGTTCAGAAAATATTTATTGAGCTCTTTCCGTGTACTAGGCATGGTGTCAGGTGAATGGTATTCAATATTACTTGACAGGAAATCTAGTGGGAGAAGACAGGCCAATAAATGGGCAGTGATAACCTGATATGATGGGTTCTACTTATAGGGTCTAGAAAACTAGAAGAGGAAGTGGAATTTGAACTAGCCAAGAAATGTCGGTCCTTCCTAACAGGTTAAGAGGGAATGTAGGTCATAGCAGATGGAGATGAGCAAATAGTCCGGCTTGCTCAGTGCAATGGTGAAGTCCTGTTGTCAATTTGATCCGATTAGGAATCCACAGACATTCCTCTTGGGTGGGTCTCTGGGGTTGCTTCCAGGAAGAATTGACTGAAGGAGGAGGTCCTTTCCCCAGAGTAGGTGGCCCTCCCTCCTGGTGGTGGTCTTCATGTAACGAAGCTCTGGGAATGAAGAGCCCCTTCCTCCCACCTGGCTGCCAGTGCTGCTTGCTGGGGAGTGCCTTCATTTGCACATGCATCTAATCCTGTTTGGCTATCTTTCACTGGCATTGGGACCAAGTTTCCTGAGCCTTCTACCATGAACTGAAGACCAGCGGCTCTCCAGGAAGCCTTCAGACTTCCAGTGTTTGAATGGGACTGCTGAGGCCTTCGCCTGTGTGGACTGAGCAGCTGCCAGGTTCCTTGAATCTCAAGCTTGCTCAGACAGCTATTGTTGGATTGCTGTAAACTAATTCAATAACCCTCCTTTTTAACACAGGTCATTATATTGATTCTGTTCCTCTAGAGAACCCTAATACACTCAGGAATCTTGCTATGGAGCAGTGTGGCCAAGTATGGCATCCCTTGGTAAGTTCTAGCCCACTTCTCTTGGTGTCCAAGGTCAAGTGTGAGTTTCCAGCCAGATACCTCACACATTAAGGGATTGGCTGATGCATTTTCATCGGGCTATTTGCTGTCTTCACTGTACAACACTGAGTAGGAATGACTGCAAATCGCCATCCAACAATGTCAGTGACGGAGTCTATCTCACAAAGAAATACTCTTCTGAGATGAATTTGAGCTTTATTTCATTGTCTCCCATTCATCCTTCACTTGGTAAGATTCTTAAATAAGGATCTTTCCTTACCAAGGGACAGCCTGTGGTGAAGAATTCTTTTCTGTGCCAGAGGCTGCTTCCTGTGAAAGTGTGTGAACAAAGGAAAATGGACATTTTCTGCCTAACTTAGAAGCTGCGAATCTTATTCTTAACATCCAAGCAGAGCTGTGTGCAGCAGGGGTCCCGAGAGCCAGCCTGAGAAGATCCAAAAGCATCCAAGGGTAGAGGTGCTGGGTGTTAATATTAATGGCCTGCCATTGGCTCTCTGGAGGAATTTTCAAAGCACTCATTTTCCTGCTCATTTTTTTTCCCTCGCCCCCATCATTTTTTTAAAGCTTGAATTTCTTAAATCAAATATAGGAAAAGCAAATATGTTTCCAGAATGACAGTTTGCATTTCTCAAATCTTTCCCGGTCCTTCTGGACAAGTGTTACCAGTTGGGCAAGCTTCAGCAATTCTTTTTCCGTTCACCTCTGTGGGAGGAGTCTAGTGTGAAGGGCTTGAGTCAGTCTGCTGTGAGAGCAAGGCAGGGCTTTGTGCTCCAGCATCCCTTTGTGCCATGCAAGTATATAGCTATTGTGACCCTTGAAGCTTAGCTTTGGTGGAAGTGTCATTTCAGAAGGATGAGAGTAGCCCTGATCACATACACAAAGAGATATATGTGAGCCTCTAGCACAGTTCCCAACACTGAAGCACTATTCAAAATAGCCAAGCAATGGGACCAGTCCAGATCGCCAGATGAACTGATCAAGAAAATGGGGTACATGTAGGAAATGGAGTTTTAGTATGCCACAAGGAACTAAATTCTATTATTTGAGTGAAAACTGATGGAACTGTGAAATAAGCCAAGCTCAAACACATATCACATTTTTACTCATAATCAAAAATCTAGATATATCTATATTTTTTAAAGTCATGAAAAGGAGGATTATGTGGGTTGAGGAAGGGGATCAGTAGAAAGGGGTAAAAGAAGAAGAGAGGGTAATTTGGGGTGAATATGGTTAAAGTATATACATGTATGGGAAAAAGAAATACAAGTTTCTGCCATCGAGGCCCTGATATTTGTAAGAAAGCTATACTTGAATTCTTTTAAATATTAAATAGAAAAAAATTAGTAAGATGATAAAAATGAATGGGTATTAAAAGCAAATAGTTTATTGGATGCTAAAGTATACATGGAATAGCAAGAGTTAAGAGAGAAAGTTGTCTACATCTGCCCTCCACTCACTGGTTGCTAAGAGACCACTGTGCTGTGAGTTCCAGGTATTCCTGTGATGAACCCTCACCCACCTATCAGCATCATTCCTGTCCAGCTGAACTTCATGCAGATGCAGCTCTGGGGATCTCTCCCTGCACTACTGAAAACCACAGAGCAAAGACCAGAGAAGAGTGACCACCCTCCCCTCCCCTCCTCCCTCCCTCCCTCCCTCCCTCCCTCCCTCCCTCCCTTCCTTCCTTCCTTCCTTCATTTCTCTCTCTCTCTTTGGCCATTGTTGGTTTGCTTGGTGGTTGGTTGGTTGGTTTGTACATTTGTGTGTTTTCACTGTATTTTCTTTTTATTTGTTTATATTATGTTTTGTAGTGTCTGCCTTTGTATTTTTTCTAACATTTTAGTCACCTGATTTCTCTTTATAATTACTTATTTTTTTATGACAACTTACCACATTGTACATTGACTGTTAATCCACTGTGTTTTAACCTGAACCTCATCAAAGTGTACCTCCGTGACTGCCCTTCACTTTTCATGCCTACAAAACCTTCGCCTTTACATTTGTTCTCCTAAGGTGGTCTCACTACGACACCTCACACCCCAAACCATATACATCTCATACTATACCCTTCTTGCCTTTGCCTCATCCCCTTTGTTCTTTGTTATGTGATCCTTCTCCAGTTCATTACTTACTCATGTCCTGCTTTAAAACCTCTGTGAATCCTTCCTCAGTCAGTGTCCCAACACTGCTGTCTCAGAAACAGAATGAGGTCACAAGTGCAATGCCAAAGGGACCTCTACAGCCCAGCAAAGCTGAACTGCCAATAAATAAGTGGGAGCACCACTGTGACTCCATCTAAGTAGCTACAGGAAGTGTAATTGCTAGGGAAGTGGCCCTTTGGGAGGACTCAAAGAAAAACAAATAAACAACTAACTAGAGTTGAAAAAAAAAAAGAAGGAAGTTAAATCTGAAAGACATACCCATCCTAACAGCTGCACAAAACATAGCAAACATAACTCAACCACCCACCTCCTCTCCTGTAATGGAAGGCAACGTTGAAATGTCAGAGAAATAATTTAAAGTACTACTTATAAAAAGGATCATTGATGACATAGAAGACTCAAGTACATACCTGAATCAAGGAAATGTATTCAAGACCTTGACCAGACAATTTACAAGTGAACAAACCTGTTAGCAAATTGGAAGAGAAAGTCCAACGCATGGCAGATAAATTCAGCAAGGAAATGGAAACGCAGAATCAGAACCAAACAGGAATTCTGGAAATGAGGCAAGCACTTTACTGACTGAGCCATCTCCCCAACCCTATGAACTCGGGAAATGAAAGAAACAATCAAATAAAAAAACACATCAGAGATCAGAGTGTCACCAACTGGTGAGACTTAACAGCATAGTTAATTCCAGGAGTGGAGGACAAACATGAGACAATAATACACACAGACACATATCCAGAAAAAAGTCAAAACACAAACAGTACTTCCAAGAAGTCTGGAATACATTCAAGAGACCAGACCTTAGAATTCAGGAGGCAGAAGAAAGAGCTGAGGGCTGGAGGGATGGTTTAGCGGTTAAGGCATTTGTCTACAAAGCCAAAGGACCCAGGTTTGATTCCCCAAGACTCATGTTAGCCAGATGCACAGGGGGGTGCATGTGCCAGGAGTTTGTTTGCAGTGGCTGGAGGCCCTAGCATGCCCATTCTCTCTCTCTCCCTCTTTTTCTGTCAAATTATACTATATATATATATCTGAGATAAAGTCAAAAGGAATAGATCAATTACTTAATAAAATCATAGCAGAAAATTTCATAGACCTAGAGAATGAAGATGATATCTAAATATGCATGACCAGAGAAGAACTTCTTCTTGGCACATCAGCATAAAGATGTCCAAAATACAAAGTAAAGAAACAATTTTTCCTTACAGGGAAAAAAAATCAAATGCAAAGGCAAGAATATCAGAATAACTTCAGGTCTTTCATCATCAGTAACTCTAAAAGGCAGAACCAATCAAGAGTGCTATACCCAGCAAAATTATTTTTCAAAGTTGATGGATAAATAAAGATATGTCAAATAAAACACAGATTAAGGCAATTCATAGTGACAAAACTCAGCACTACAGAAAACTTTAAATGAGCCGGGTGTGGTGGCGCACACCTTTAATCCCAGCACTCGGGAGGCAGATGTAGGAAGATCACTGAGAGTTCGAGGCCACCCTGAGACTACATAGTGAATTCCAGGTCAGCCTGAGCTAGAGTGAGCCCTACCTCAAAAAAACAAACAAAAAAAAAAATAAAAGAAAATTTTAAATGAATACCATACACACAGGATGAAGAACAGTCTCAACTGTGAGAACACATGTGAGAATCCACCATGAAAGGAACAGATGAATACATGAACTGAAAAAGGATCAATCATGTCCAACACAGCAAGCCAGCAAACTCCCAAAAATAATAGAGGAGGAGGAAAAGAAATATCAATATCCCAGCTAGCCAGAACATCACCTAACAAAATCATAAAAAAGTCTCTTTAAACGCAAATGCCTTATCTCACTAATAAAAAGACAGAGACTGACTGACTGCATTAAAAAACAGTAACCAGCTATCTGTTATCTCCAAGAAATCTAAGCAAAGAAGTCCAAAAACAGTGTTGATAGTTGGAAATCAACCTATCAAGAAAACAGATGCTGGAAATAAGTGGGCAAAGCATTCTTATATCTGATAAAGTAGACTTCAAACCAAAGTTGGTCAGAAAAGACCAAGGAGTCACTGCATATTAATACAGAGGATAATGATTCATGAAGAAAACATAACAATCACAGATATGCATGCACCAAATATTGGAGGAGCCTCATTTACTTAAAAAAGAAACAACTAAAAGACATAGCAAAAATAGAAAACTTACAAACCAAATTCCTGATAAACATAGACATAAAAGTTCTCAACAAAATATTTTCAACCTGAATTCAAGAACATATTAAGAAAGAAGATTATACATCACAACCAAGTAGGTTTCATCCCTGGGATGCAAGATTAGTTCAACATATGCAAGCCAGTGGATATCATTTATATGAATAAACTCAAGGACAGAAATCACATGATCATCACAATAGATGCAGAAAAGGCATTTGACAAAGTTCACCATGCCTCCATGATGAAAGTCCCAGAGAAATTGGAAATATATGAGGCATGTCTCAAAATAATAAAGGCTGTCCATGGCAAACCTATAGTTAACACGATACTGATCAGAAACAAGCTGAAAACACTTCTTCATGCATGAATTCCCTCCCATGAAGAGGGCTCAAATCACTCCAGCTGACTTCTGTAAGATATGGTTCTTGAGGGACATCTAATTTGCTCAAGAGCATCTAATTCCTAAGCTCAGAAATGCAAGTATTCTGTACAAAGTGTTAAGCATCTATTTTGTACAATAGCTTACAAATAAATGCCCATCCAGAGACTCCCAGAGAATATACCAAGTGAATCTTAATTCTGATATGAGTTTAGTAGTTTGGTTAAAAAAAAGTAAAAAACAAAAAATTGTTGATAAACATATAATTGATACCAGTTAGAAAACATTTATGGGAAAAGATGCCATGTGCCATAGAAACATAGAATAAGATGTATACTTCTATGTCAAAGAAACTCTGAAAATTACTGATGGACACAAAATGAGATCAAAACAAGTGGAGATACCTGCCCTGCTCTGAAATCTAATATTATTTCAGTCCAATTAAACAATAAATTTTCAACTGTAAAATCTCAAATCATAGGCATGGTGGCACACACTTGTGATCCCAGCACTTAGGACAATAAGATAGAAAGGTTGTATTTTACAAAGTGAGACTCTAAACAAATACATTATAACAATAGGTAGGCTGTTTTGTCTATTTTATATGTGGAAGAGGAAAATATCTCAAAATAGATAAAATGAATGAAAGCAAAAAAAAAAAAAAAAAAAGGATGAAAGAAGCAATTAGTTATTTCAGATAGCAAAATTAATGTTACAAGCTGTTCATGAATTCAGTAAAAACACTCCAGGCAAAACCAATGGGAGATGACCAAAGTAGTGTTTAGAGGAAAATTTACAGCTTTAAGTGCACATACTGTAAATTGAGAAGTCCTGGAGATTGGTGGAGGCTGCTGGATTTGAATGGTCCTTCTAAAACTCACGCTGAAGCCTAATCTGTGATGTGGTGGTGTTGGGAGGGAGCGCTTCAAGAGATGATTAGGTCATAGGGCCCAACCCTCATGAAAAGATCAATGCTAGTCTCAAAGGAGTTGAATTAATTCTTGTGATAGTAGGTTTCTTTTGCAAATGGCTATTACATTAATGGGACCAGTGTCTTGGGCTTTCTAGTCTCTGCCCTTCTCTCACTTACTCTCTCACCATGGTATGGTCTCCTCCACATTATGAAAGAGATGAGGCCCTCACCAGATGCTGGCACTGTCTTCTGGGACTCTCCAGCTACCAGAACTATGAGCTCAATAAATCTTTATTCTTTATAAATTCCCTAGTCTGTGGAATTCAGTTACAGCAACAGAAAATGAATGAATTTATCTCTATCATAGGAAGCTAGAATAGGGAACAAAATAAATCAAAGAAAATAAAAAGGGCTGCATAAAGCTAATGCAAATTAATTTCTACTAATAAGGCAGAAACAAACTAATTAAACTTGAATGAAAATGAAATTAGCTTCAGTTTAATAAGATACTTGAGAAGAAGAAGAATCATGGAAGGAATTAAAAGGTAATTAGAGATATCATAACCCCCAAAACATACTTGGTCTGGTTAATTTGAGTTGGTTCTGACCCATTAAAAAGTGAATAATTTCCATGCTGTAGGTGTGTGTGTGTGTGTGTGTGTGTGTGTGTGTGTGTGTGACATGCATGCTTCCAGGATGACTGAAAGTGATGTAAAGGTCTTTAGCCTATTGTATGAGTGTATATTATTAATAAACCTCTTTCACATAGGATTCCTTAATACGTACATCATTCTATTGCATTTTGGGTTTTTTTTTTCACTTTCTCTTTTTTTTGGGTAGGGTCTTGCTCTGGCCTTTAATCCCAGCATTTTGTTTTATTATGCTTTGTAGATATGCATTTTCTGTAAACCAAAGACTGATGATATCCTTGTCTTGAACAAGGCGACTGGTGCCATTTTGCTAACATTTGCTAACATTATGCTCATTTCATGTTTCTGCGTCGCATTTTGGTAAAAGTCACAATAAATCTTTGATGTTACTATTGTAATTGTTTTGGAGCACAACAAAATTGTGTCTGTACATGACGGAAAACTTTCTTGAAAACTACTATCAGTTCTGACTGCTCCATTGACTAGCCGTTCTCTGACCCTCTTCCTCTCTCAGCCCTTTCTAGTCCCTGAGATGCACCGATATTGAAATTAGGCTAATCATTGACACTATAGTGGCCTTCAAGTGATCAGATGGAAGGAAAGAGTGTTACCTCTCTCACTTTAAATCAAAGCTAGAAGTGACTGAGGTCAGTGAGGAAGGCACTTCAATAACCAAGACACTCTGAAAGGTGAGGTCTCTGCACCAATTAGCCGAGGTGTGAATGCCAAGAAGTTCTGGGAGGAAATTGAAGCAAAAAAAAAAAAAAAAGCCCAGTTACTGTTATGAAGTAAGCTTTGGAGGTATGGGGAGAATATAGAGCCAATGATAGCATTTCTTTAAGAGGATCCTACTGTAGAGCAAGGCCCAAAACTTCAGAAGAAAATTTTGAAGCTAGCTGAGGTCGGTTCACGAAGCTTAAAGAAAAGTATTTCAACAGGTAAAAGAGATTTCTACACAAGCATGAGGACCCAAGTTCAATCCCTGGCACCCACATAAAAAGCCAGGTGTGGCCACACAGGCCTATAACCTCTATCCTGAGGGAAGCAGAGACAGAAGCATCTCTTGGACTTGCTGGCCAGCCAGTCTAACCAAAACTTGGCGAACTCCAGGTTCAGGGAGAGACTCTGCCTCAAGGAAGTAAGGTAGAAGAACAATCGAGGTGGACACCTGATGTTCTCCTCTAGCGTATGCATGTGTGTGCACCTGTACACACATATTACATTACACTACACATGCACACAAAAGAGAAAGTGTTTAATACCATCAAAATGCAATAACGTCGAAGCTGCATGTGAGATAAAGGATGAAGGTAGATTCAGTAAACAGATTTTCCATAGAGATGAAAGGCAGTGGATTTTCATAGATAGAAATCAAACACCTGTCTTCCAAATGTAAAGGGCCAAGTAACTGACTGTCATATTAGAAACTAATGAAGTTGTTGATTTAAAATCTAAGCCAATGACAGTTTACTATTCTAAATATCCCAGAGCTTGAAAAATCGCCCTAAAGTTGCTTCTTTTCTGTGAGCAGAGCAACAAAGTGTGGACGTCGTATGCTTATTTCTCTTGCATGTCTATTTAAAGCATGGTTTTAAGTTCACTGTTAACTGTAAGTCTGAAGACCCATTGCACAGGAAAAGAATGAGTCCTTAAAAAATGTTACTGCTCACTGACAATCCACCCAGTCACCCAAAAACTTTCATGGGCGTGTACACCCAGCTTAATGTTCTCATGCCTGCTAACACCAGCCATCCTACCGCATGAAGGAGGCATTCTGACTTTCAAGTCTTATTATTTAAGACATATATTTGGCACCAGCCCTATCTCAGAAGAGGCATCTGAAATTTATGCATAATTGCAATCTCCAGATAAAACCTCAGTGGGTGAGAAGTCCCTTCTTATGAATGAGCAAAGAAAGTTGTTTGTTAAGGCAGAATCTACCTCTGGCAAATAGGCTGTGAACTGTGTCAAGAAGACAACAAAATATTCAGAAGGTACTAGAAAAGTAGTTGATAAAAAATATCAGGCTTTGCGAGGACTTCCTCCATTTTGAAAGAAACACTACAGTGGGGAAAATGGTCAAACAGCATCACATGCCTCAAAGAAATCTTTGTTGAAAGGAAGACTCAATGAACAGAGCAAACTTCTTTGTCTCTTTTTAAAAACTTGTCACAGCTACCCCAGCCTGCATCAGCCCCATCCTGATAAGTCAGTAGCCACCAATAAGTGAAGCAAGAGCCACCATCAGCAACAAAATTGAATCACTGAAAGCTCAGGAGATTGATATCATTTTTAGAAATAAACTATTTTAAACTAATAAGCATTACTTTTTAACATAATGCTATTGCAAAATTAATAGACTACAGTATAATGTTAACATGACTTTTATATACACTGGGAAACAAAAAAAAAAAAAAAAACCTCTTGAGATCTACTTTATTACTTTATTGTGTTCGTAACATCTTGCAGTCTGAAACCAATGCCGCAGTGTCTCCAGGGTGCATCCTATTACAAGGTTAACAATATGCAAGTCAGAATCACTCACGAACATAGTTGCAGAGTCCCCCTTGGAAGTGTTGGCTGGGATAAATCGATACAAAATGGGAAAATTCCTTCATGAAATGAAGCATTGCATGGAAGGAGTTCTACATCGTAACCAAGTGTGGTTTGAAAATGCCTCAGATTATCATATTGCTGACTGATTATTAAAATAAACACTGGTTATCACTTCACCCAATCAGAAGAAATACAACTTATAAAATCAACAATCATTTCTAAGCTAAGAGTAAGAGAAAGAGCATTCCTCGGCATCCTAAAATATATAGACACAAGAGGCCTATAACAGGTATCCTGTCTGATAAAAATCAGATTTCCATTTAAAGAATGGGATGAAGATATATCTAACAACATTATGATGACTTAACAGCGGAAGCAAGTGTGTGCATTTGGAAGCAAACTGGGAGATGAGGAGATGAGGTGGAGGTTAAGAAGAGAGAAGGAACTGGCTGGCCATCTGCCAGGAGCACAGGAAGGGCAGTTCTGAAGGGAATAGCAATATAAACACTGCACGTGTGCATTTTCAGAGCCATATTGAGAAGGGAATTGGAGAAGAGACTCGGGAGCTTGAGAGGTATATGAGTTAGAGATATGCATGGAGGGGAAGCTGGCAACGAGGCAAAGCACAGGCAGAGGTGAGATGGCTCAGAGCAGCAGATGAACAAGACAGGGCAGTCAGTTTCCAGCCAGACCCAATCACATTTCTGTCAGTTACTTTTCCCATAGAGGACTCCCACCCCTGGTCCTCTACCCCCCACCCCATTCCACCTGCTCTTGCCCAACTCTTGCTTTTCTTTTACACTTAGATTCCTGACCAACACTTCCTTCTCTGGTCAACACTACGAAGGCTGGGTCCCACCTCTGTGACTCTGTGTGGGGTCAGCAGTCTCACATTCAAAGCTCAATTTCTGCTAGAGTAGTAGGTGATTCTCCATGGCTCACAGCAGTGTGAATCATGTTTCTGTACTCACACACTAGGGCATCACTGGGGCCAGGGTCTGCTCTCTTGTGTGTCTCCTTCTGCGGGTGGCAGAGGTGCACAAAGCCAAGCCATGCTGTAAACATAGCTAACGTGCCTGCTTTGCCATGTCTTTTCATATCCTATTGGCCAAAGCAAGGTCTCTGGCCCAGACCAAAGTCAGAGTGGAGGGAAGCTTATATCACAGTACAAATCCACAAATGCCACTGTAGGACTGAGGCGGGAAACAATGCAGTCTTCCACACTACTGTCAAGCTGGACAGCATCAGCCTGTTTACTCGTCTGTCCTCAGCTTCTTGGTGCTTTCAGGGCAGGAAGGACTCTGGTCATCTGATTGTGATTGCACCTCTAGTCTGACTACACTGCTTGCTCTGTGATAACCACCAAGAGCGACACTGCATGGAAACCTGGGGGAAAGGGCTCCCAGGACCAAGGTGTTTCAGGAAGGCAGCAGGTGAGCAGCACCTGAGAGACATCAAGACTGGAAAGTGGGGCTGGAAAGATGGCACCTGGGTTAAAGGGACTTGCTTAAAAGCCTGCTGGCCAAGGTTCAATTCCCCAGCACCCATCTAAATGATGCATGCATTGGCATTTGTTTGCAGCAGCCAGAGACCCTGGAGTTCCCACACATGTGCATGCACACACACGTGTACATGTGCAAATAAGTTATATATTTTTTAAATTTTTATTTATTTATTTGCAAGCAGAAAGAGAGAGAAGGGAGGCAGACAGAGAGAGATGGGCATACCAGGGCCTCTAGCCACTGCAAATGAACTCCAGATGCATGTGCCCCTCATGCATCTGGCTTACGTGGGTCCTGGAGGATTGAATCGGGATCCTTTGGCTTCGCAAGCAAACACCTTAACCACTAAGCCATTTCTCCAGCCTGAAATTAATATTTTTATAATGATTGGGAAGTGCTGTTGTATATGTCCTCCAAAGGAAATGAAGTCAGAATGTCAAACAGACCTCTGCACTGACATTTTCACCTCAGCACTGTTCACAAGAGAAACCTAAGCGTCCATCAACCGATGAGTTGATAAAACGTGGCACACATACTCAATGCAATAGTCTTCTGTCACGCAAAAGAATGAAATCCTGTCATTTGTGACAACATGGATAGAACTGGAGGACCTTATGTTAAGTCAGGCACAGAAACACAAATACTACATAATCTCATTCCTCTGTGGGATCTAAAAAGTCAATCTCACAGAAATTGAGACTAGAATAGTACTTACCAGAGCTGAGGGGAAAGGGATTGGGGGAGGGACAGGGAAGGCTGATCAATGGATGCT
Organism: Orientallactaga sibirica; assembly: GCA_036365145.1. Lineage (NCBI taxonomy): Eukaryota > Metazoa > Chordata > Mammalia > Rodentia > Dipodidae > Orientallactaga > Orientallactaga sibirica. The sequence goes on from JAEOAD010000030.1 coordinate 1,090,451, forward strand.
AAGCTATAGTCAGATAGAAACAAGCAGTGCTGGTATGCTATTGCATAGCAGGGAACCTATTGATAACAGTATTGTGCTATATTTTTCAAAAAGCTAGAAGAAAGTGTCTTGAATTTTTTTACCATAAAGAAATGATAGGGCTGGAGGGATGGCTTAGCAGTTAAGGCGTTTGCCTGCAAAGCCAAAGGACCCAGGTTTAACTCCCCAGGACCCACGTAAGCCAGATGCACCAGGGGGTGCACGCATCTGGAGTTCATTTGCAGTAGCTTGAGGCCCTGGCACACCCATTCTCTCTCTCCCTGCCTATTTCTGTCTGTCTGTCTGTCTGTCTGTCTGTCTGTCTCTCTCTCTCTCTCAAATAAATAAAAATAAAATATTTAAAAAAAAAGAAATGATAAATGTTTGAGGAGATATACTCCACCTGACTACACAAACTATACATGTATCAAAAAACTGTTTCCCAGACGGGCGTGGTGGCGCACGCCTTTAATTCCAGCACTTGGGAGGCAGAGGTAGGAGGACTGCCATGAGTTCGAGGCCACCCTGAGACTACATAGTGAATTACAGGTCAGCCTGAGCTACAGTGAGACCCTACCTCAAAAAACAAAAAAAAAAAAAAAAAAAAAAAAACAAAAAAACAAAACTGTTTCCCCGTTAATGTGCATAATTTTTTTTTTTTTTTAAGTAGGGTCTCACTCTACCTCAGGCTGACCTGGAATTCATTATGTAGTCTCAGGGTGGCCTCGAACTCACAGTGATCCTCCTACCTCTGCCTCCCGAGTGCTGGGATTAAAGGTGTGCACCACCACGCCCAGCTTAATGTGTATAATTTTTTATTTTCATGCACCAGTCAAAATTCATAGAAATCAAAAAAGAAAGATATTAGTAAGAGCAAAATCATGTTAGGTTCTACATGGATGCTACTGCATGATGTGGGATTTTTTCCAGCGCTTTCTTTGTTAAACAGTGACATTTGTAAGTGTCATAGGTGTGGAAGACAGTCTTTCTCCCTGAGCATCATTTGAGGTGGAGTCAGCTTACCCTCAAGTCATCTCACACATGACCCCTGCTCCAGGGAAAGCAGGGTGAAGCAACATGGGGAGTGCATGGGAAATGCTAGAAGGGCACTAGAAAACACATGCTGTTGGAGTGCTCAGGAGGGCTTCACGGAGCAAGTGGGGATTCATTGAGCAGAGCTCATTGCAGGCAGGGAAGACGCACAGATGGGTGATGAGAATTAACAGCAGGGTTATGGGACAGTAATAAATTGGCCTGACTACAGGCAGAGCTTGTCTTGAATAGCAGCTCATAATGGGTATGCACTTTCTTCTTCCTAGCTCTCCACCCTGCCCTTTGTGGCCAGTGAGCATCTTTTGTAACTTGTGGCTTCAGGCTGCCCTTGGCTCCTTGATGGGAGGCATGCTACAGCCTACTATAAATTCTCCAAAAACTTGTTCTAACATTTCATGGGCTGGGGCTCCTCTGCCTCCCACTGGCTTCTTTAGCTGACTATCTTCACACACAAGAGCCCTGTTGATACATTTGTTTTACTTCAGGAAAACACCCAGATTTGCAACAAACAAACAAAACAGAAACACAAATGCAGGGACAGTGGGGTTGGGGTGGTGGAGAATCTTACAACCTCTGAGCCAAAAGGGGCCTTTTTGTGTAGGGTGTGGTCTACAAGCCTGTCCTCCTGCCAGCAATGCCCCAGTGACATTGTCTCTCTGCTTGTTTCCATCCAGTAGCAAAAAGCAAAGTTGCTCTGGCTGCAGCCTCCCCATGGACTCTCTTGTTTCTGAAATCCAGCCTTGACACCTCCATCCTGGCCTTTCCACCCTTTGTCCATGTTTTTGCTCTTGCTCAGGAAATCAGTGTAAGCGCCCTTCTCCCACCCCATCCGCAGCAGCAAGAAAGCAGAAACATGTCAAAAGCCAAGCAGTGCAGGGGTGGGCTATTGAGAACTTGGTCAGCTCTGTGACATCTGTGTACCTCAGCATTGGCTAGCACCCAGAGCCCTCACCAAACCTTGCATATCATGTGTGATGATGGCTGCAAATAATAGCCCAAGAGCCACCAGTTCCCTTTTGGAGGCACATCTGCCTGGATCTCTGTTCCCTTTGATGCTAAGCCCGGGAAGGTTCTGAAGAGCAGGCTTTTTCTCTCTGCGTGACTGTTTGCGCCTCACTCCATCTTACCTTCCCATGCTTTCCCCAGCATTCCTTTCCCTCTCTTTTTTTCTCTGTCTTCTGCACACAAAAGATCAATGACACAAACTTCATTACGTGAGCCCCACCCTGCTTGGTTAGTTCAAATACCATTTGCAGAAATATAAATCCCAGGGCAGTCTGTGTCCTTTCTATTGGCCCCTGCCTAGTTCTCCCTATTCTAAACAACTCACATACCTGTCCAGCTCTGGCATGGAGTCTTTTAGAATCTGCTGGATAACTGGCTAATACTCATCACCTGGACACACTGGAGAGTCAAGCCCATGATGCTCCAGAGGAAATAAGACCCCATCCCTGACACTGCCACTTCCTATAAGAATAAGACTACTTGTAATTTCCACTTTTTCTTCCTATAAACATAAGTACCCATCTCAACTTCTAGCCTCAGAGAGTGTGGTGAAGACCACATGCAGAAGAGCACAAGGTCCTTGTGAGCCTGACATACTGAGGCAATGAGGGTAGAATGTTTGCCAGGCACCTGCAAGCCCTTCCTAAAAGGCTGAATGGTTTCCTTACTGGAAACGTTTTGAAAATTGGCTGAATTCTCTTTTCTATCCAGATCTGCAAATGCCAGCAAGCGATTTTGTGTAGGTGATGGGCAAAGAAACGTTTATGCAAATTGAATCCTGATTAGGTGCAAAAAAAAATTGACTGCTTTGAGTGTGTTCATTTTTCTTTGAGGGTTCTGTTTGCACATTAGCTGCACACAATGTGATTTACATCATTGGCCTCACCCTGCCTTATTTGCCTTAATGTAATTGTCTGTTCAGATCCACTGATGGTGAAAATTGCATTTGTCCTTATCAGTGAAGATGCTAAAAATGAGAAGTTCAAAGAAGGTAGTAGTTTTAAATGCAGGGGAAGTATGTTTATTTATTTATTTTTAGCTCCTTTGAAATAGTCTTATCCCCTGGAATAGGATAATCTCTTTGCAGAACACCAAAACGAATAGCTCACTGTAACCCCTAATCAGGGAAGTTGCTATTAAAAAAAATGGGCTGATTCAGAACACCTCTGTCAGCTCAACGGTGTTCTTGGATAACCCTGAAAGATTTAGGGATTTTCTGAGAAATTGACAATGTGTGCTTTGTCCTGAATACAAAAATGCTCAGAGCTCTTTCTTTTTCTTTTTTTAATGAGACAGAAAGAAAGAGAGAATTGACACGCCAGGACTTCCAGCCACTGCAATTGAATGCCAGAGGCATGCACCACCTTGTGCGCGTGTGCGACCTTGTGCTTGTGTGAAGCTGCTTGTGCATCTGGCTTATGTGGAACCTGGTGAGTTAAACATGGGTCCTTAGGCTTTGCAAGCCAGCACATTTACTGCCAAGCCATATCTACAGCCCAGAGTTCTTGCTAGAATTTTGGCACCAGGAAATTCTTCTCAGTTGGGGGATGAATACAATGTTGAGGTATAGAATGTTTAGAAAGACAGAGGACAGATGTGGAGATGGGAAAGACATAGAATGGACTCTTTTTGTTAAGGTTCAACATTGAAAGTTCATATTGATAGGGTTTGGGACACTTATTTTATATAGAAAACAAAATGTTTGGTTACGTTTTCCAATGTTATTCATGGTGGCTTCACTTGCTGTTTTGGGCTATCGTGTTGGTTTGCCAGATAAAATGAAAGCATTCTGACAGTCGTGGTTCAGGTTCCACACCACCTGGACCATGTCATGTCAATTATTCCTCAATACTCCTTTGAGCTGGATTCTGTTGACATTGTCTCCTGGGGTTTGAAGCCAGTAAGTAACTATAACAATATTGGGAGTTCCCAAGAACTTTTTGTGCCTTGGCCTTACCCAAGAAAGTGTTTGGAAATGTGATGAAATGTCTATGAAATGCCCCTGAAGGAAGAACCCGGGCCTATGTGCTAGAGATGGTCATGCTTAGTTTTGGCTAAGAAGCAGATCCTAAACTGAGTGCAGTAATGCAGGCTTGTGATCCCAGCTCCTAAGAGGCTAGGGCAAGAGGACTGTGAATGTGAGGTCAGCCTGGGCTACTTAGTAAGTTCCTAACCTGCCAGAGCTACAAAGTGAGACCATGTCCTTGTCTCAAAAATCAAAACCAGCCAAGGAAAGAACCATGTCCCAAGCTACCCATGCTTATATTTTCCAAGTTCACCTGACACCCAGACTAACCCCAAAGGTGCTTGCCATGATACACACGTTTTCTGATTTCACTTTAGAACTCAGTTAGAATCACCCCAAACTGAAAAAAACAGAAGTTGACATGAAAGTAGAATTGTGATTAATTACAGGGCCTTAGGAGCCAGGGAAGATGGTTCAGTGGAGAAAGTTCTTGTTCCTCAAGTATGAGGACCTGAGTTCAGATCTCCAACACCCACACAGATGCTGAGTAGGCATGATGATTCCCCCTTGGATCCCAGAACTGAGGGGATCCCTGGGAAAGCTTGCTAGCTAGACTAGCCACATCTGTGAGCTCTGGGTTCAAGAGAGAAACCTTCCCTCAGTAAATAAAATGGGAAGCAATTAAAGAAAACACCCAGTTTCAATCTCTGGTCTCCACATGCATGCACAAATATGTGCACCCACACATGTGAACAAATAAACATACAACACACAGACACACATGAAAAGAAGGGTGGGGAAAGGGCACATACAGGTACTTGCTTATAATCTCAACACTTAGGATAGTGGAGTCAGGAGAACATAATAGGTTCAAGGCCAGCCTAAACTACACAACATTCCTGCCTCAAAAAGAGAAAAATAAAATAAAACAGGATGGATGAACATAATCAATCCATACTGTATTCATGTATGAAGATATAACAGTGCATACTATAAATATGTAAAATTAGTATGTGCCAGTAATTAAAATGGAAGTACCAAGAAGCTTATTTGGAGAAAATGCTTGCCCGGAACCCTTATCCAAGCACTGGAATTCAAGGGTACCCATCAAAACTGCACTTAATGAACTGACAATTCACGGGCAAGGTCATGTCCGTGAATCACTGTGGAGAGTGCTTTGGGCTAAGATCTAGATTCCCCTTCTGCTTCCCTTCATCAGCTAAGCAATCCCTGACAAGTCACTGTACCTCTTGTACGTTGGGTTTTCTCAGTGGTCAGTGAAGAGTGATCGGGATGATCCTCTCTAGACCTCAGGGCTTTGAATGGCATGGATATTCATGGAATGTACCTCTGCAGGAATCACCCAAACACAAGGTTGCAGGCTTTGATGTAGAGCCCCCAATACTAGTTTTAAAAATTTACTTATTTATTTATATATGTGAGATAGGGAAGAAGAGAAAGAAAGAGGCAGATAGAGAATGGGTGCACCAGGGCCTCTAGCCATTGCAAACATACTGCAGATGCATGTGCCACCTTATGCATCTGGCTTACATGGGTCCTGGGAAATCAAACCTGGACTTCACAAGCAAGCATCTTAACTGCTAAGCTATCGCTCCAGCCCCCTCCCCATACCAGTTTTTAAGGTGAAATATCTTACTTTGCTGTGAAATGGTGACTCTGTAGTTAGAAGTCTTTTGCACTAACTATGGAGAAAGTAATTGTCTCACCCGGAAGTTCCCAAGAACAGGGTGTGTCTAAGAAAGCATTTTCTGGGTTAATCCTGGTCTCACTCCCTAACCACTTCTTCCTGTGTGATGGAGTTGTTCCTCCTCAGGTAGGAGAGGCAAGGAGACGGGCTAGGCAAATAGTGAACCTGTCTTCGCTTAAATGCTGCCTCAGTTTCCTTGCTCCTTCTATACATGTGGCTTTATTTAACCTCGACACAAGTCAGTGAAGTGAGCAAGTTGGGGCGGCGCAACCTTCAGATCAAGAAGATACTACAGCTCAGTAATGGAGTTGCTCCTTTTTGTGTTGGGTATTGGTTGAATATGGTGTAAGTTGCACGAGAAAGGAGCCTGCCAATCTTGTTTAGTCCTGAAGCTAGAACTGTGCCTGGCATATAGCAGGCAGTAATTAATAATCTATTGAAGGACTGCATGAGTGAATGAATAAGTCTGGTCTTTACTCCCTAGCCATGGCTTATCTGGAAGTTAAAAGTATAGAATTGCTTTTATCACCAAATTCATTTTTTGAGTTCACCTGGCTCTGTTAAGTCCATATTTTTAGAATGCTGTTGAAAGGCCACAAGAACAGAATTCCTTAGTATAGGAGTTATTAGAGCAGTAACAACTAATAGTTGCAATCTACCCAAAAGAAATTCATCTCTGTATGGAGGGTAAAAAATGGGGGTGGGGACTCCCTCTTGTCACTCCAGAAACTCCTGAGAGGTTAGCACCCTCTGGTGAGGGCACCTATGTAGGTCACAAAACTATTGAGGTTTTTGGTGAAAAAGATGGCTAAAACTGTCAGAAGTCTTTGTCACAAGCTAACAGGATACCTCCTGTAAAGTCATTCATCTTGAATTATGCCTCTCACTGGGGACAATTTTTGAGATATAAATGGTAAACTCTCTGAGAAATGGGCTTTTCCCCCATGACCATGAATTAGAAAAATCACCATTGTGAAAAAAAATCTATAAATTTAACATAATGCCCATTAAAATTATGCTATTCGTCACTGAAATAGAAAAAAAAGGTAAAACTTATTTGGAAGCACAAGAGATCTTGGATAGCCAAAGCAATCCTGAAGGAGGATGGGAGGCTAGAGGTATCAGCACCCCTGATTTCAAGGTATATTACAAAGCCATAGTAACAAGAACAGAATGATACTGGCATGAAACAAACATGTAGATGTGTAGAATGCGATAGAAGATCCAGATATAAACCCATGCAGCTAAAGGCATCTGATTTCTGACAAAAAAAAAAAAAGAAAAGCCAAAAGATACTGAAGAAAAGATAGCCTCTTGAACAAATGGTGCTGTGAAAACTGAATATCTAGGGCTAGAGAGATGTCTTAACAGTTAAGATGCCTGCCTGTGAAGCCTAAGGACCCAGGTTTGATTCCCCAGTGTCCATGTAAGCCAGATACACATGTGATAAATGTATCTGGAGTTCGTTTGCAGTGGTTGGAGGCCCTGGTGCACCTATTCTTTCTCTCTCTCTCTTTCTCTTTCTCTTTTCTTTCTCTCTCCTTACAAATAAATAAATTAAAACGTTAAAAAACTAATATCTGTTTGTAGAAGAATGAAACTAGATCCTTATCTCTCTCCATGCACAAGTATCAACCGTAAAGGGATCAAAGACCTCAATATAAGACCCAAAACTATGAAACTGCCAATGAAAACAGTAAGGAAATACTTCAAGATATAGGAATAGGTGAGAACATTTTGAATAGGGTGCCACTTATTCAGATGATAAGGTACTCAACAAATGGGACCTCGTGTCATTTATAAGCTTCTGTATAGCAAAGAAAATAGCTAATGGAGTGAAGAATCAACCTATAGAATGGGAAAAAATTCTGCCATCTATGCATCAGACAGAGAATTAATATATAGTTACACAATGAACTCAAAAAGTAAATCATGAGAAATTTTTAAAAATCCAAATAATAGGCCAAGGAACTGAATACATATATTTCTTCAAAAGAAGAAATATAAATAGCTAATTTTTTTTAAAGTGCTAAAAATATCATTCCTTATCCATTAGGAAAATACAAGTTAAAACCACTTCAAGATTCCATCTCACTCCAGTTCTAATGGTTGTCACCAATAAAACTGGTGACAACAAATGCTGGAAGGTATGGGAAAAGAGGTACCCTTATTCACTGTTGGTAGGAGTGTCAACCAGTACATCTATCATGGAAATCAGTATGAAGGATTCTGAAAAATCTAAAAATTGAACTATGCTGTGACTCAGCTATCCCACTCCTGAACATATATCCTAAGGACTTTACACTCTGCTACAGAGAGCTCATCCGTGTGTATTGCTACTCATTTGCAACAGCTAGAACATGGACTCAACCTAGATGTCAATCAGCTGAGGAATGGCTAATGGAGATGTGGTATATGTGCACAATGGAGTTTTGTTCAACTGTAAAGAAAAATGAAATTATGAAATTTGCAGGAAAATTGATGGATCAGAAAGACAAATGCCACATGTTATCTCTCATTTGCAAATCCTAGCTTTGAATTTTTAGATATGTATGTAAGTTGATGTGAGAATCAGGGGGCAGTGAGCTAGGAATGGGTCATGAGAAGGAGATCAAAAGGAGGCGGTCTTAAGGAGAGGTGATAATGGGACACATGTGATGTGAAAGTAGAAGGGTGGAATACTGGGGGCAGAAAGGTTTAAGTGGGGATAAGAGTGAGGGATGGAGGAAGGTGGGGAAGGTTAATCAAAACTAAATCTTTGTGAACAAGCTATATGGAAACCTACTCCTTTGTCAGCCAATTAGAAATATAATTTTAAAAGCACTTGAACAGAAGTACCCTGTGTAGGTGGATAATGCTACTCCCAAAAGCCATAAGTTATTATAGGAAAATCCTACTGCCAGGGATGGGATATCTCCCAAGGGTAAAGAAGGCCTTTAAAGCCTGCAAACAATAGAGGTGGTGTTGGTACCTTCACGTTGCTGCCCAAAGCAGCTCACTGGAGGAAAGTTGTATATTTTGGTTTACATTCTCAAGGGGAAGCTCCATGATGGCAGAGAAAAGATGGCAGAACTGGGCTGGAGAAATGGCTTAGTGGTTAAGGCGCCTGCCTCCAAAGCCTAAGAACTCTGGTTCCAATCTCCAGCAGTTCCAATCTCCAGGTCCCACGTTTAGCCAGATGCAAAAGAGACACAATGCCACACTTGACCACAAGGGGGCAAACACATCTGGATTTCGTTCACAGCAGCTGAGAGGCTGCTGGCGTGCCCATCTCTATCTGTCTCCTTCTCCCTCTCCATCTGTCTCTCTTTGTGTCTCTCCCCCTCCCCAAAAAAGATGGCAGAACAGAGATGACATCATCTTCTTGCCACAGTGGGTGGAAAACAGAAGCAGGAGAACAAGCTGAACTCTAGCAAAGAAGAGATGGCTATAACACCCCTAAGCCCACCCCTGCAACAACATATCTTACAGCGAGGCTCAACCTCTATAATTGCTATTCACTGGGGACCATGCATTCAAAACATATGAGTTTATGAGGGACACCCAATCCAAACCACAACAGGCTATTGCCAGTGTCCTTGATTGCCCACCAAAATTTTATGGTAAGGTCCCATTGCTGAAGGTACCACTTTCTTTGGTCACAGGAAATCAAGCTGGAACTGAGTTGGAAGCTTCCTCCCTGCTGGCTATCTGTCATAGTGCTCTTAGAAGGTGCTATGCTGGGGGAGAAAACTCAACAACAATATTATCTAGCTGTGGTAGACCTGCAGGCTTCACAAATAGCCAGCCAGGCAAGCTGTGCCCACTCATGTAATAGTGAAATTACTGTTCTGGGGATAACGAACTGATACATTTCTGATACATTTTGATGCCCATTCCATGAGAGGGACTTTATGACTGGTTACTAAAAACCTAGTCCAAAGCCTATGGATGGGAAGGTCATAGGCCTTAGAAAGGAAGGTATTACTATTATTTGGTTGAATGAACATGCTGTGTGTGCCCATCCAATCACCCTCTAATTATGTAAGCTTATGCCTAGTGCTTCTCTCACCTGTGGTCAGAGAAGCTTTTTGCAGATGACAGTGACTACTAAGGAGACTCAAAACTCAAAGTGCTGAGAACAAGTGGAGTGCTCCGTGCTAACAGAGACACTTCCATTTCCCTCTCCCAGGCTCAGGGAGCATTGTTGAAGAGGGAATGGGAAGAATGTAAGAGCCAGAGGATGGGGAGGAGTGCTATGGAACACTGACTTCAAGACATGACATGGCTATTACCTTCATGATCTCACAGCAACTGGCATTGCCTGCAGACCTGCACAATATTGGGTCCCATAAACATTGCATCATGGGTGATGGAGGTGGGACATGAGGCCCCCATGCCTAGCTGAGCAGCTATTGGCAGTTAATGGTTGCTTGGGGAGCAGGGAACATTTTCTGCAGCGGTGTAGCCACTGGTAGGTTGCATGTCCTCTCGTAAGTAATCCTCCATTCATGTTCACTCAGCAACCCTAATTAAACTCAGTGGATTGCGCAAATACACAAGAAGAACAAAGACACCAAGATAGAAGGGAGTCTAGCTGCAAAGAGGAAGGAGCTCATTGTAAGGGGGAGGAGGTGAGAGAAGGTTATGGGAGGGATTATAATCAAAATACATGATATTCATATATATATATATATATATACACAATATATATAAATATATATATATATATATATTTTTACTTTAAAAATTGCAAAAAAAGGCTCTCCCCAGGATATGATAAAGGAGTTGTGAGATGAGAGATAAAGGAATTTCTAAATATAAGAATGAATACCTGGACATGGTGATGCACACTTATGAGTTCCCAGTCAGCCTGTGCTATATAATGAGAGCCTGTCTCAGATACCAGTAAATAAACAAATTCATTATTCAATTAAATAAAAAGGAAAAACAGACTGAAGAGATGGCTTAACACTTAAGGCACTTGCCTGTGAAGCTTAAGGACCCAGGTTCAATCCCCAGAACCCATGTAAGCCAGATGCACATGATATTGCATGCATCTGGAGTTTGTTTGCAGTGGCTAGAGGCCCTGATGCTTCCATTTTTTTTCTCTAATAAATAAATAAAAATTAAAAAAAAACTAAAAAAAGGAGCAACACCTGCCAATGCAGTTGTGTTAGTACTAACTATACCAGAAGCTGTAAACTGGAGCATGCACATGACCTTAGTGTTTTTAGGTTTTTCAGTTGATTACCAACATATTTTAAAATATAGAAAAATAGATATTTCAATAAAATTTGGATTTTAGTTTTGCTTGAACACTAGATCCACATCTTTGCATGGCCAACAGTTGGTTGGAGCTAAGCAGCTGCTGCAGGTTCTCACTAACAGAAAGCCATTGTGTTTCTCATAATAGAACAAGTTTCCTGTGTCTATGCCAAGCACTGTTGGTTCTAGGCACCTCATCTAGGCACAACCAATCCCCATGTACAATCCACTCACTGCATGGACTAGAAATTCAGGGAGTTTCCTCTGAAGATATTCCCATTTCCAAATGAAGGACGGAGTCTATGTAGCAAATACTTCAATCAAGGCTCAGTACTGGTGGTGTTTGGGAAGACTGTTGTCATGAACATGAACACACTGAAAGTTCCAAACAAGAAGACCACAGTGGACAAAGCAGCTATAATTGTTAAGGAAACTAGCACCATTAAAGAGAAACAGATTACTGGGACAATAGGAATGATGCCCTGAAGGCAAACCCCAACCCATTGAAGGCTCTAGTTTATTTGAAAGGAGAAGGCCTGAAAGGAGGGTTCCCTTCTAGAAAGCACCTGCCTACAGAGTGTTTTGCCAGTGTTAGTCTGGAAGGCATTCAGAGGCTGCTACCACTGCAGTCCAGTGGGGCCGGGCTTCATACTGAACAGAAGTTGGCAGCATTGTCCGTGTGGTACAAAATTGAGAGGGTTTTAGAGTGTTTCACCACAGTCACAGGGAACTGCTGAGGCCAGGTCATGAATGGCAAGGTTGAAATCCCTCAAGGTTGCCTTGAGAAGCCACAGTATGAAGCTCTGACGGTGAACCCCCAAGTTGAAATGGAGACTCCATGATGCTGGAGATGATAGGACCGTGGGGTGTCTGCCAAGAAAAGCTATAGGGTTGGGTACAGCCTATCCAAGAGAGAGACTATATGTGCTATAAGCAGCAAAGCTGAAGGGCTGGGGTTCCCCAATCCTTTTGGAACCAAGACTATTTTACCATGAATCCCAGACACTGGACATGGGGTTGTAGGATTTGGTGTTTGGCCTGCCTGCTGGGTTTCGGTCTTGCATTGGTCCAATTTTTCCTTGCTCTGCCCCATTCCTCCCTTTTAAAATGGGAATGTTTATTCTGTGCCTCAAGTCTCAGAAGAGACTTTGGACTTTGAACTGTGTTGGGAATTGTAGTGATTTGATTCAGGTGTCCCCCAAAAACTTAAGTATTCTGAATGCTAGTCTTTCCAGCTGATGACAGTTGGAAATTAAAGCCTCCTGGAGGCCGTGTATTGTTGGGGTGGGCTTATGGGTGTTATAGCCAGTTTCCCCATGCCAGTGTTTGGCACACTCTCCTATTGCTATTGTCCATCTTATTTTGGCCAGGGGGTGGTGTCCACTCTCTGCTCATGCGATCATTTTCCCCTACCATCATGGAGCTTCCCCTACAGCATGTAAGCCAAAATAAATCTTTTTTCCCCACAAGCTGCTCTTGGTTGGGTGATTTCTGCCAGCAATGCAAACCTGACTGCAACAGGAACATTAAAGACCCTGAGGACTTTTGAAGTTAGCCTGAATGATTTTGCATCATGAGATGGTCATGAGCCTATGGAGACCAAAGTTAGAATGTTTTGGCTTGAATTAAAAATGTCCCCCATAGGCTTATATGGTTAAATCCTTGGTCCCTAGCTGGTGGCACTATTTGGGAAGGTTATGGAACCATTAGGAGGTGGAGCCTTATTGGAGGAAGTTGGTCACTCAGCCAGGGTTTGTGATTATTTTTAATATTTTTATTTATTTACTTGCAAGTGGAGAGAGGGAGAATGGGCATGCCAGGGCCTTTTGCTACTACAAATAAACTCCAGATGCATGTACCACTTTGTGCATCTGGCTTTATGTTGATACTAGGGAATTGAACCCAGGTTGTCAAGCTTTACAAGCAAGTACCTTCAGCTGCTGAGCTATCTCCCCAGCCCCCAGAACTTGTGATTTTATAGCTCAGACCCACTTTCTGCTCATTCTCTACTTCCTGATTGCAAAAACAATGTTACCATCTCTGCTCCTGCTCTGACTGCCATGTCCCCCTCAAACAAATTCTAACCCCTTAACACATAAGCTGAATAAACCCTTTCCTTTCTCAAGTTGCTTCCGGTCAGATATTTGTTCACAGCAATAAGAAATTTCTTAACACAAGGACCAAACCCTAGTTTTCCCCAATAAGAACCTACTTTTGAATTTTCTTTGAATTAGGTCCCTTCCCTTCTCATTTCCTACTTTTCCTGGCACTGCTCTTCAAATATACCATGTGCACTTAAAACACTGTCTTAAGATATGCTTTTGAGGAATTACAGTCTAAGAAAATTCCCTTGACTACATCCAAAAAATGGGGAAAGAAAGTCCTTGTAGCTGACTGGACCTGCCTGGCATTTCCTAGTCCAGCCTCCTCTGGTGTGACATCCTGGTGATGCTCACCAAGGGTGGGGACAACCACTTCTCTTAGTATACCAGTGATCCTGGGCATCCCTGAGCAAGATGTGGCTTATCTTTAGGCTGGTTGTGCCTACAGATGATAACTCCTCATCCCCTGGACCCTCAGGCCATCACATCTGGACATTGTCCCTTAACTATTCACCAGTCTCTCGTGTTTCAGTGAGGGTTTCGAGGAGGCAAGTGACTCAAACCAATCCATGCCACGTGCAAGTGACAGCTTCTGGGACGAGTCTGTCCTTTCTCCCACTGCTGCCCCATCTTCCTTTTCCAGTTACTGTATTTTCCAAGACAGTGTCTCACTCTAGCTCAGACTGCCCTGAAACTCACTCTGTAGTCCCAGGCTGTCTCAAAATCATGGCAATCTTTCTACCTCAGCCTCCCAAGTGCTGAGCCTTAAGACATGCACTGCCACTCCATGTCTCTCTCTCTCTCTCTCTCTCTCTCTCTCTCTCTCTCTCTCTCTCTCTCTCTCTGAGGCAGTGTTTCACTGTGTATCTCAGGCTGGCTTGGAACTCAATATGTTAGCCCAGGCTTATTGTTTTATTCCTACTGCCTCCACCTCCTAAGCACTGGGATCACAGCTATCTACTACCACACCTGGACCCACAATCTACTCCTCTTGTCAGTGCCCCCACCTCTCCATTTGAGGGGTCACTTCTTACCTGGTTTCATTTTGTGGAGTGGGATCCAAGGTCTACTTGCTAGAGTCAAGCTACCCCAGAAGCTCTTGGTCTGAACTGCAGTTTGGCTGGCGTGAGTGTGGAGGGAGATGCGTCACACTTCAAACTCAGGCACACATCGTACCAGCTGAGGCTAGGCCTGCTGAGCTGTAATTCCTTTATCGTGGGCTTGTGAGAGCTTAGGTGACAGAATGGTTGGAAGGCTTTATTCTACTCTGGGCTTATTTTTAATGAACTCAGTAAGTAACTATTAATATTTAAATTGAGCTCTTGCCCCTCCATCTTTCTTCTCATGTGCACTGCTATGAGCTGTGCCATGGTGAAAGAACAGCTAGATCATCTGCTTCATTGAGGAATTATTGACCAGGAGTATGGCCACCTCCATGGTGGTCCCAGGCTGGATCCAGTGGAACAAGCTGCTGCCGCAGCAACTTGGGAAATCGGCACAGGGATGGGTTCGTAGGCCTGGGAGACTCTGGGGAAGATCACAGAACCAAGGTCTTCACACAGGTCATTATTATCTATTAGGGTTCTACTTTGGTATGCATGACATATTCAAAGGTCTGCTCCACAACCTCAGGCCACCTACATGGTGCTAAGCTGGGTGATAGTTGGCACTCCTACCCCCTTCTACACAGTGTGGCCGTGGGTGCTATGGAGTCCTGGTGCATGAAGCTGAAACCAACTACAACAGAATTTGGATGTAGGAAGAAGATTTGCAGAGCTGAGGGACAAGGGCTTGTCAAGGGCATGTGGTCCATGCCCTCAGAGGCTTTGGAATAGTCTTGTGCTGGTCCAATGCCTACAGCTGAAGAAGGCTGGGGAATTTGTTTCCTCAATTGAAAGTGAAACCAAGAAAATCATATAGACTATGTAACTATTCCTGACTGTTGACCTTCCATAAATTTCAGTCGTCTTTGTCCTGGGCAATCATGTCTGTAGTGAGCTGGTGAAGGTTCTAGATCTAGCTGTCAGGCACCTCATGTATTGACACGGGGTAGAGGGAGGCAGATGACATTCCTGTCAGTCTAAAGGCAAGAAAGTGAGGTGGCTCCACTATCCAGACACTGGTAATTGAGTTTACGCGTTTATTTTAAACAGAAGCCATGCCTCCCATTTATACTTAAGCACCAACTCCTCTTTTGTGTAAATGTTTGCAGACACGTTCCATGTTGGTCGTTCTGCTGCATAACAATAAAGTTGGACAGCACTAAAACAGAAAATATATTGCTTCTTAAAATTGTTCTCATTTCCCTTCCGTCCCACCTCCCCATTCCCATTGTGAGTGTGTATATGAGTGCATGTAGAATTCACAGTCCATTGAACGTGCCTCTTGAAGCATCGCCAAATGAGCCCACTGCCAGGAACCTCTATGCAGCCAACCAGGAATTGAGGCACCAAGTAATATTTAGTTTCACTTCTCCCTAAATATGATTGAATTCCATCCCCAGCAACTCTTCTTTTTGGCTCACTCTTTTTGAGGTAGTTCAAGTGGAAAAAGAATAGCTCAGATACAAATAAATGAATCTCGTTCAACAACAACAAAAAATTCTTTACTTAACTTCAAAGGACTAGGCAATTTTTGTTTTGCCATGTACAGTATTTAGCATAACGATTATCTAGAATATCTCTCTTTTTCTATTTTAGAGACTGTTTCTTCCATTGCCCTCAGGAGAACATTTTTAGATCATTGAAGCATAATTTTTTTTTCACTTACATAGTGATTATTAGGTATAAAATTCCCCTCTGGCAAGAGGTTTCACCTTTATTGGTCTGAATGAAAAGTTTTGTATAAATATTAAATAAACTTATTCAGGGAAAAGTAATGTTCTTATCTCCAGGTCCTTAGTAGCCTACCTTGATGACAGCCCCCCACTGAGTCCCCACTTGGGAAGCTGGCATGGACTCCAGTCCTGACACCTTTCTTGGTCCAGCATTCTTTCTTTGCTTAATGGAGTTTCTACATGATGTTGGGGCTAGACTCTGACATGTAGTGCTTATATGGTCTTGAATAAGCCACTTCACTTCTTTCTGGATTACTTTCTTTATCTATAAAATGAAGGTAGCTATGATAAGGCTATGATAAAGACTGAGTGAATTAACACAGGTAACAAAGAAAGAACACACTGAGTTCATCCTAAGTACTCCATGCATCACTCCATCGTCATCGTCACTGAAGTAAGGTAGTTTCACCATAGGTTGTCAAAGAGATGATCCTACATGTTAGTCCCTTTGTAGGAACCCTTCTACAACCACCTCACGCAGAGCAGGCTGGCTCTACTAGTTTGCTCACCCATAAAATGTGCAGTCTAGTATTTATGTCAAAGAGGCATGAGGCCTGGCTGAGTCAATGAATATAAGGTACTTACCAAAATGCTCCACACAGTACAGAGTGAACAAATATCTTGTCTTACTAGAGCTCTTGCTTTCAACTTAGCTCTTTAAGAAGGCTTACATACACAAAGAAAAAAAAAAAAAACAACAAATTTATTCCCCTATCCAATAAGGAAATATGGACTGCCGCCTGTATGACTGGCACCATTCTAGTCTTGAGTGACAGTGGCTTTGACAGATCAGTGACAGGGTTCTTGCTCCATGTATTCTTATGGAAGGTGACAATGATAAACATGGTAATAAATGCCACTGGGGAAAAAATAATAATGAGAGTGAAGACACCCATGTTAGGAGAGGAGATACTAAAATGGCTAGAATACCTCTTTGTGGGTGACACTGAGCAGATGCCTGAGGGGTGTGAGGGACTGAGGGAAGACTAGACCACATGGACAAGGCCTTCTAAATAGGGGATTTGCTTGAGACTGTAACATTCCTTCATTTTCACTATTAACTCCTTGATGTTCTCTCCAGCCATGGGAATAGACATTCTCAAAGCCACAGCATTTAAAAGATAGATGGGCCTAAGAGGCTCCAGGCTCTATCCAGTGCAGTAAACTTGAAGTCAGTAGCAAATTCCCCATGTCACCTGTTGCCCAAGATGGCCACCTTTGGAGGTGGTCACACTTCCCAGTGAGCTTCTTGTAAGTTCAGAACTTCATGTTCTTCCTTTTAGAGAACTGTCAAGTTCAGATTTCTAAACTTCTGACGCAGCAAATCAACTAATTAAATGACTGCATGTTTGCTGTTTGCAAGGATAAAGTCAGTGGAGTGATTTGTTATTCTTGAAGAACAATCCACAGGCAAAATATTATTAGGTTTGATTTTTCTAAATAGATATAAGTGAAGCTATTTAATTAAGATCATGTCAAATCCTAGCTCCATTCCCCTCTTGGCCTTTTCATTTCAAATGAAAGGGCTCTTGTTGGAAAAGTGTGAGGAACTTGACTTGTCTTCATTATTGTCAAAGGACAAGTTTGATTTTGTCACCACACTGCCAACCCATATCATAAGCTGGTTGTCAGGACTCCTCTGTATAGGAAAATCCAATCTAATATAATCCACCTGAAGATGTAGTTGAATGTGATTTTTATGCCAAGAATCCCAATGAGAGCCCACAGCCTGCAACTTTGGGGGTGGCACTTTATTTATTTCTTCATCTATTTCACACATTTTGTATGAATCGAGTTCCTATTTTATAGAAAATACTGCAATAGGAACTGAGTGTATAGCTAAAGAAAAGCCAGAGTTATAATGTCTCTTGCTGAAAGCACTTGAATGATGGAAGGCCCTCAGCAACAGAAAAGTGATGATTTTATTTCCTGCTTCCTGGAAACAGCCCTTGCTCTTGCTAGCCAGACCTAACCAGTACTTTAAACCCCTGGTCAGGTCAAATTCCCTGCACAAGGCCTCTCCACATCTTCCCTTGGAAGTCCTTTCTTCGTTTGTCCCTTTCAGTTTTCTCCAAACAATCCCTACCATCTCATTTCATATCTCATTAAATGCACAATGCTATTTATGTGTTGTCTAATTTCCAAACTAGGTCGCACCTTCTTTGAAGACATGGGCCCCCTTTTCTTTTCTTAAAATATATTTTAAAATTTTTATTTATTTATTTGAGAGAGAGAGAGAGAGAATGGGGAAGAGAGAATGGGTGCACCAGGGCTTCCGGCCCTGAAAAAACTCCAGATACATATGCCACCTTGTGCATCTGGCTTATGTGTGTCCTGGGGAATGGAACCGAGGTCCTTTGGATTTGCAAGCAAGCACCTTAACCACTAAGCCATCTCTCCAGCCCTTCTTAAAATATTTTTAAAATTTTATTTGCAAGGAGAGAGAGAGAGAGAGAAATAGGGGGGCGGGAGAGAGAGAATTGGCACACCAGGGCCTCTTGCTACTGCAAATGAACTCCAGACACATGTGCCACCTTGTGCTTCTGGCTTTACATGGATACTGGGAAACTGAACCCTGGCCATCAGGCTTTACAAGCAAGTGCCTTAACTACTGAGCAATCTCTTGAGTCTTATGGACCCTATTTTTTTTTTTTGAGGCAAGCCCAATAGACTGCCCTTTTTCTTATGTGAGAGAGTAAGAGTGAGAGAAAGAGCAAGAAAGAATTGGCACACCATGGTCTCCAGCCACTGCAATCAAACTCCAGATGCATGTACCATTCTGTACACATGTGTAACCTTGTGCACTTGTGTCACTTTGTGTGTCTGGCTTACATGGGACCTGGAGAGTGCAATATGGGTCCTTAGGCTTTGCAGGCAAGCACTTTAACTGCGAAGACATCTCTCCAGCCCTGTATTTTCTATTTCCTTATTGCACAACATCCACCACCATTTTATCTTGCATACAGCATCACTGGTGTAATTGGAAATGAACAAACCTACTAGGAATTCTCCTCAGATGATTTGATTTGTCTTCATTTTTATCATATCAACCCTCCATCAGTCAATCCAGCATCCCTCCTATGCCCCACCATTCACCTCCATCTAGTCACCATCTGCCTTTGACTATTCATTCGCTCTCTCTTTCACATGCATGCATGCTTTTGTGATGTATGTGTGTCACTATGTTGCCCAGGCTGTATAAACTCCTGGGATTAAGCAATAGACCTGCCTCAACCCCCAGAGTAGCTGGAACTACAGGCATGTGCCATTGTGGCAAGCAAAGTCAATACCTTTTAAAATTCTTTTTAAAAAATATTATTCATTTATTTGTAAACAAAATGGGATAGAGAGAAGAGAGACACAGAGAGAATGGGTGCACCAGGGCTTCCAGCTGTTGCAAATGAACTACAGATGAATGTGCCACTGTGCATCTGGCTTTATGTGGGTACTCGGGAATTGAACTTGAGTCATTAGGCTTTGCAGGAAAGTGCCTCAGCCACTGAGCCATCTCTCCATCCCTTTAAATTCTTATATTTCACAAACAGTTGCATGATTTGGGTAAATCTTCCCCAGAGGCCCATGCATTGAAGGCTTAACTACCAATTTGTGGTGCTACTGAGAGGTGGTAGAACCTTTACGAGGTAGGGCTGAAAGACCCATAATCCCTGAGGGGGGAAGGCAGGGAGAAGGCTAACGATGATGTCATCATGGCTCTATGCACATTATATAGATAACTAATAATAATAAAAAAAGAGGTGGAAGAGTGGTAGGTCATGAGGTATCCTTGGAGGGCATATGGGAGTCCCAGAGACTTCCCTCTCCTTTCCATCTCTTTGTTTCTCATTTGCCTGGAGGTGAGCCTTCTGTCATGCCCTCCCATACAGTGTCACCACAGGCCACAAACTGATGTAGCGACCATAGAGCTTTGAAACCATGATTCAAAGTAAATCTTTCCTTAAAAAAAACTCTTATTCATTTATTTGCATATGCATGAGAGAGAGAGAGAGTGCACACATATATCACTTTGTATCTGGCTTTACATGGGTGCTGCAGAATTGAACTTAGGCCAGCAGACTTTGCAAGCAAGCATCTTTAACCAATGAACCAGCTCCCAGACCCTAAACTGTGTTTTTTTTTTTGTTGTTGTTGTTGTTTTGGTTTTTCAAGGTAGGGTCTCACTCTAGTCCAGGCTGACCTAGAATTCACTATGTAGTTTCAGGCTGGTCTCAAACTCAAAGTGATCCTCCTACCTCTTCCTCCTGATTGCGGGGATTAAAGGTATATACCACCATGCCTGGCTATCTTTCCTTTTAAAGTTGATTATTTCAGGATTTTTATCACAGTGATGGGAAGGTCACTGATATCCTAAAGTTAATCATGGCAAAAATATCAAGAGAGGGCTAGAAAGTTGGCTTAGCAGTTAAGGCACTTGCCTGCAAAGCCAAAGGACCTCAGTTCGATTCCCCAGAACCCATGTAAGCCAGGTACACAAGGTGGTGCATGCATCTGGACTTCGTTTGCAGTGGCTGGAGGACCTGGCAGGCCCATTCTCTTCCTACCTCCCTCCCCCGCCTCTTTCTCACAAGTAAATAAATAAAAATAAAGCAAAAAAAAATGTCAAGAGACAAGCAGTACAGAAAATAACATCAGTAACGGGACTGGCCTTGGCATTTACTATCTGCCCCCACCCTGGTGTATCTTGTTCTTGGAGGGCACAGGAAGCAATACCAGCAGCTCCCAAGCAACAGAACCCGTGGAGCATTTGGACTGAGAATTACTTGTGTCTACTTCCTTGTGGTTTAATAGCGAATGGGCGCCTATAATTTAAGTCACTTAATTTGCTTCTACACATTATGTTTTAGAAGCAAACAATTTATGCTAATACAATTGTTATATTAAAAATTGTGCTAATTGAAGCTTTCTGAGAACACAAATGCACAGCTCCTGACTGCTCTGTTATCGTTAGTCACACACAAGAGAACATGACAGAAAGTAGGTATTTTGTCTCCCAGAAACAAAACCAGCTCGAAAGAACAAAGGACCGCACGTCAGTTCCCTAAGGAGGCCAACGCCAGCCAAGCAGAGGATATCCTACAAAACACAATGAGAGGCAATGCCAGCTGGCTGGAAGGTACCCTATAAAATGTGAGTGACAAAAGGTAGAAGAGAGACACAGGCAGGTAAGGTGGGTGAGACAGAAAGGAGCAGGAGGAGAGGAAAATGGTTTCTGAGTGGGCAAGAAAATGGCAAAGAAAAGACGACTCAGAGGAGAGAATGGTGGTGAGGGGCCCCAGCACTCCTGCATGGTCAGCCACCTGCTTCCAGTCACCATTCCATTCCCACCTGGTCAGCCTGGACAGCAGATTCTCTTTCCACACCCTCCTACAAGGTTCCCTAATCCTCTCCCTGCTGCCCCCAGAGCCTTTCCTCATAGCCAGGCAGCATGCTGTGTCCCCGGCTGGCTGGCAACATGCAAGACCTGTACCATCCAAACACAATTAATTGACTTAGTGCTCTCATCTGCTGCTGAGCAGGTCTGGATAACAAGTCTTAAAAAAAGCAATGTGGCCACGTACATAGTGCCCAGAAAGCAGGGCCACTGGCACATGATGGTGGAATCTGTTGGCTTGAGTTCCATCAGCCGTCACTGCAGACGTCCTGCTAACACAGAGCAAGAAACTGTTCTTCAGGAATGGGGTGCTATTCACATACTTACCTGGGAGTAAAAAGAAGCTATTGGTGTGGTGGTATATGAGACAAGATGCCAAAGAGATTTTAAAAAGACAAAAAAACACTGCTTTATTCTTGGAACCTGATTATTGGACTTTGCAATGTTTGAGGAAAGTCTTTCAGAGGCTACTGATATTTGCTGAGAGGGGCATGGCATGAGCTTGAGGAGTTCAGGCTGCCCTTTCTTTTCTTCTCTCATTTCTGAAATTTTCCTTTGCAGTTGGCTCTTGAACTCAGGGCCTCATTCATGCTAGGCAATTGCCCTATCATTACACCACACCCCATTACCTCTCACACATGCCAGGCAAGTGCCCTACCATTATGACCCCGCACCCCAACCCTATGTGATCTTCCGCAAGGGCAAGGGGTAGAAATGCAAAAGAAGTCGGAGGGTCTGGACTTCCTGGCTTGTCACTGTGTAATTATTTAAACACTTCAAATGACTACATTGCTGAATTTCCTTTTCCTCCAGGAGCTTGGGAAAAAAATGGAATTGATTGTTCTCTTTTATTTATTTGGTTCCTTAGGTAAATATAAGTGCATTTAAAGAAAGCCCAGGATTCTCTTTGAAGTCCCAGCCAGAGGTCTGAAGCCTCTGAAATGGCATTGAGAGGAAAAGCCCCGAGGACAATAGTTCCCCAAATGACTGTTGTTGGGTAAAGCTACCCAGCGACTTATTTCCTGTTCTAGTGAAATGTTCTGTTCTTCTTGGGTCCTTGTCTACCCACCCCAGGAATGGAATGGAATGGACAACCAGCGTGGATTTATTTACACAAGAGTAACAACTTTTAAGAACAACTTGAAGGAAAAAATGGACTCCTGGTGGCCAAGGGTTTGCCAAGCAGGAGAGCCAAGGAGAGCGGTGACCGCTCTAACTCCTGTTAGATACCTCTGGATACCAATCAGTAGAGGTCTGAAGTGTGACCGCTCGAGGTCATCACCAGGCTTCCAGAACCCAGGCAGGAGGAGTAGTGGGTCTCAGACACAAGATCAGCCCGTCTGGCCCCCAAAGACCCACTCTTCTGAGACCAACAAATTTGTGGCAAAGAGGGGGCGCAGGAGCTGATATAGACACAGGTGGGCCCTGATTGGTCCATGCAAATGAGGTGAAACTCATGGGGATCAATCAAAGAGCCAGTGAACCCTGCTGAGTGCTCCTCCTCTTTTTAACCTTGGTCCAGGTCAAGTAGTGATGACCAGCTTTCAAAATAAAGAGAGGGGGAACAATGCAACAGCAGAAGGGGGCATCAATAGGAATTCCCCTATTCTAGATGAGTGGAACAGAAGTACAATTGGGAGGCAATCTGCTAAGGCTTTTATAAAGTAGATCTGCAAAGCCATTGGAGTCTGGGTTTGTTCTTGAACCCTAACTGTCGGCTCCAATCTGTCTTCTGCTGGATCCAGTCACAGGGGGCGGGGCGGGGCGGGGCGGGGCGGCTCCTGGACATCACCCAGCTGTCCTCACATTGATTCTAGTGGAATGGGAAGAGAGTTACAGAAAGTGGAATCCAATAGCTCCAGGTCTGATTCGCTGTGTGTCGTTGGGTAAGATAGTAAATTTCTCTGCGCCAGTTTCCTCAAGTACAAAATAAGGATTATAGTATTCATCCATCACAGGAATCCTTGAGTACTCACAGAAACCACCTGTGAACAAAACACAGCCAAACAAAGCTCCCACTCACTGTAGGACCTGTTGCTGGATGCTAAGCAGCTTCCCCTGGGAGACAGATTTTTGGGCCAAACTGTTCATTCCCTGATGCAACGTTGTTTCCTGTGTTTTCTTTATTTATCATGCTGATGCTGAGTTAGATAGGAGGTAACTGAGGAAAAGTGCAGCTGCGCCTGGGCAGCTGGGTGTCGGGAAGGCCTAGGGGGTGCCCTCTGTGACTAAGCATACTTAAAGCTGCCACGACGTTGTTCCCACTATGTCAGAAACCAAGGCACCTGACCCGGCTTCAATACGATACTGTATGCGTAGTGGTTTTGACACCTCCCTCACCTGTGTGGGCTTTTCTAGAGGATCATGGGAAGAAATACCATGAAAAGGAGACCCTGTTCCTGATGACTTGGGAGGGTGAAGGGTCACCTTGCCCCCTGAGTATGCCACTCACACCATAACTATCCAAGAAAACTTCTTTAAAATCCACAGTGCAGGGCCAAAGAGATGGCTTAGTGGTTAAGGCGCTTGCCTGTGAAGCCTAAGGACCCCAGTTCAATTTCCCAGTGTCCATGAAAGCCAAATGCTCAAGGTGGTGCATGCGTTTAGAGTTCATTTGCGGTGGCTAGAGGCTCTGGAGTGCCCATTCTCTCTCTCTCTCTCTCTCTTGCCTGCGCGCTCTTTCTTTCTGCCTCTTTCTCAAATAAAAATATTTTAAAAAATCTACAGGGCAGAACCCAATGCATGGTACCCCCCCATGCCTGTGTCACAGCCGCTCTAATCTCTCCCTGGAGTGTATGCTTTGCTTTTAAGCAAGCTTCTGCTTAAACTATGTCTCTCAAGTGAATTTTTAAGGTTGAGAAGACATATTTTTAGGATATTAATCCATCCTCCTCTCTGTGGGCTCACTGACTGGTGTGCAGTTTAAAATTATTTATTGTGTATGTGTCTCTTGTTGCTGCAAACAAATGCCCATCCTGCTTTATGTAGGTGGCAGGGGAATTGAACTCAGGCTGGTAGGCTTTGCAAGCAAATGTCTGTAATGGCTGCACTGCCTCCCCAGCCCCTTAAGGACAGTTTGAAGATTCAATTCCTGCCTCTGACCACTGATTGGCTTCTGAGATGACATGCGTCACAAACTGAATTCCAGTTACAGTTTGCTGGATTTGTTTTTTGATATATTGTCTCACTATGTAGCCCAGGCAGGCCTTGAACTTATGATCCTCCTGATTCAAATTCCCAATTACAGGCCTATGCTACATGCCCAGTTTGATTTTTTTCCCCCAAAGAGTCTCAACATCTGCACTTGCCTCATGCTGGCTTTGTGGTATTGGTTATTTTGCTCCGTTGCTCTAGCTTGGCACTTTGTCACCTCTAGCTTAACTATTTTTCATCCAAGGAGATTGATATCCCCTCATCCTTCTTTGGATGCTGCGAGTCTTGCTTTTCACACGGATGCCTGCCTCCATGTTAGAATTGAGATATTGATTTCTTCTCCTTGTCATTTAACATTCTCATAGACACCCTGGCAGAGCAATTTACAAATGATTGCAGAAGTGCTTTGGTGAATCTGAGTGTTTTTGAATGAGAAAAAAAAACCCTCAACAATATAGACTATGAAAATCCCACCTTTCAGTGGGGCTCACTCAATGCTGCACACTTTCTCCTAATGAGCATTTTCAATCCCCACTGGTAACCCGTACCCCTCTTCCACCTTGGGAACCGCAGAGCCACCACACGTCGGCAGGGAAGCTCCATTGTGGACTTCAGGTGGGGTTAATATGAATGAATTCTTCCCTGCCCAGAGCCTCACCTCCAAGCCGGCTGCTTTCTGGAAAGTGAGATTAAAGTAAACAGCATTTGTTCTGAAACCAAGCACCCCAGAGTTCATTTGCTGGTCCCCAACCCACCAGGCAGACTCTGCTTTCCTGACCCCAGCTGCCAAGCTCAGCAATTCATGAGCCTTCCCAGGGCAGAAGCCATGAGGCACTGAGCAAAGCTGGCGTGGACTTGCGTGTTTCAACGTTATTTATTAGTGCTTGGCTGGCAAGCTTTTCACCTAGGGTGTTTGCCTTCTGCAGCCTGTGTCTGAAGTGCAATTGGGAGCTATGGAGACGGGAGGGTAATTTTCCATCCTCCAGTGACAGTGTCATCACAGAGAGGGAAGGACGAGGGTGGCTTGCTGTGCTAATGACTGATTCTCATTTCAGATGCTCTGCCCCCTCACCCCCGCCCCAGGATGCACATGACAGTCACCAGGTTTACTCTGAAGCCTCACTTGGATCCCTCTCCTTGGGGAGGTAACCTTAATGGCTTTCTTTGTAAATCACTCTTTGCACCCTGTCACCTTGCCACCTTGTGGAATCACTGTGTCTAGACACCCTGTGAAAGGTTTGGAGTTTCCTGAGCCAACACTGGGGAAGCAGAGGTGGTGTTCAGGTGATCCCTGAAAGTCCCTGCCTCCCAGTCGTCGTCCCTCCAGCCTGTGATTGGGGTCCCATTAGCCTCCTTCAGGTGAATAGACACCCCATTCAGTCTGTCCTTTTCAGAGCTCCTCCTAGAATGCACCTTTTGTGGTGGGCGTGCTGAGGGTCAAGCCAAAGCCTTGCACAAATATGCTAGAGTTTGGCTACTGACTCACACTCCAGCCCTTGGTGTGTGTGTGTGTGCGCGCACGCGCATACACATTCAAGTCTGTGCATGTGTGTGGGGGGGGCATATGTGTGTATGCATGCATGTGGAGGTCAGAAGACATCGTTGGGCCAACTTCAGGTGTCATTTGTCAGAAATGCCATCCACCCACTTATTGTTTTTTGAGACAGGGTCTCTCACTGTGTTGGAACTCACTAACCAGGCTGAACTGGCTGACCAGCGAGTAGCCCCAGAATCTGCCTCTCTCTTCATCCCCAGGGCTGCGATTACAAGTGTACATCCCCACACCCAGGATTGATTTATTTGCTTGTTTATGTGTTTATTTATTTATGGGTGGCATATAGAGATTTAGATAAATTTCATTCTGGCATTTTTCAAATACAATTTGTTTCTGTTGATTCCTGCCCCCTCCTCCTCTTTCCCCAATTCCCCTCCCCCTTTGCACCCCACCCCTCTTCTGTTTACATGTCACATGTGTCCTTTTACCCTTCTTTCACTGCTCTTTCAGCTCATCTCTTTAGATTCACTTTTGGTTATGGTCTATCTTTATAGGTTTATTCACATCCCCCTCCCCCATATATACACACCTATAGTTACTACAAGCCAAGATCCACCTATCAGGGAGAACAGGCAGTCTTGGTGCGCCCAACACTTTTACATGCGTTGTGGGGCTCGAACTCAGGTCCTCATGCTTGCAGGATAGTCATTTTGCCAACTGAGCTATTTCCTCAGCCTCATTTTTGCTTTTGTTGTCTTTGTTTTTGAGACAGGGTCTCTGTAGCCCAGGCTGCCCTTGAATTGTAACTGATGGCCTTGAACTCTTGATCCTCCTGTGTCCTCCCCCTTCCCAAGTGCTAGCACAACAAGGATGCACCACTATCACACTGGGCCAGCTAGTGGAGAGGCAGGGTCTGTAGCTCAGGATAACCTCAAACTCACTGCTATTCTCCTGCCTCAGCCTCCAAGTGCTGGGATTCCAGGCACATACCAACCACCATGCTGTGGGACCAGAGGAGCTCTTGCCTCCATCCCAGACTGGGTCTGGCTGCGTTACATGCTCTCAGAACTCCCCATTTGTTTCCTTCAGCATCTTCCTAGTGGTTTGTGTGAGAGCCTATTGCCTAGCGCCCCTTGGCAAGCACATGGGGGCTTCACTGACCGAGGGACCTCCGGCAGGATGAATCTGCCTGTAGGAGCAATGATGGCTTGTCCAGTGTGACTTCATAAGTGACTGTGGAGTGCTGACCTTAGGGGTCTGGGGGCAAGGCTGAATCAGCAAGTGGGGCACAGGTGTGTGCCTACACGAAAGTGGTGTTTGCTTTTCTACTTCACCTCAGAAAGGAGAGCCTTGTGGGTTTGGGGGCACTGGAAAGAAAGAACATGATCCCTTCAAAATTTTGCTTCTTGACATGATGTATGTGTGTGGATAGCTGTTAAGAGTAAACTCAGAAGTCAGCTGAATTTTAATGGATGTCATTTCCAATAGGCCTTTGGACTGAAGAGCAAGCTGATTGTTTCAGAGTGAAAATGTGCAAGTGCAGAACTGAAGACCTAATTTAAAGTATCAAATGGGGTGAAATTGAAGAACCAAAAACAATAACGTTTTCCCTGGAAGGATATTAGCCAAAACAGAGCACAGATCTAAACATCTTAATTTTCTTCTATTAGCTTTTTGATTGTAAAAATCCTTGGACTCTTTTCTGCCTCTCACCTATATGTGGCAGGCTGTGAGTGGAGTCTAATATATTCATTTAGAGACAGACACTGGGCAGCAGCCATGTGCTGGAGAGTGTGAGGGGGTTTCAGAGCCATATGAGAACCCGTTCCTGCCCTCAGGCTTTGGAATCATGTCCACCTAAGCTGGAATCACACAGCTACTACTTACATGCTCCATAAATTTGGGCAAGGCATTTAATCTCTAACCTTGAATTCCCCCTCCATGTATAAAGTGAAGTCAATGCTGCCAGTCTCAATCTCTCTCTCTCTCTCTCTCTCTCTCTCATGTACATGCATGCACATATGCAAGGGTGTGTGTGTGTACATGTGCATGTGGTGGTTTTGTTAGTCCTTGTCTCCCATCCCATGTGAGACAGGATTTCTCTTTGGATCTCAGTTTGCTTTTCTTTCTTTTTCTTTCCTTCTTTTCAAATTTTATGTCTTTATTTGAGAGAGACAGAGAAATAAAAAGGCAGAGAGAGAGAGAGAAAGAATAAGTATGCCAGGGCTTCCAGCCACTGCAAACACAGCAGATACATGTGCCACCTTTTGCATCTGGCTTACATGGGTACTGGGGAATCGAACCTGGGTCCTTAGGCTTTGCAGGCCAGCACCTTAACCACTAAGCCATCTCTCCAGCCCAAAATATTTTTCATTTATTTATCTGAGAGAGAGAGAGAAAAAAATGGGTGTGCCAGGGCCTGCTGCCACTGCAAACACATTCTAGACCCATGCCCTACTTTGTGCACCTGGGTCTACATGGGTATTAGGGAATTAAACTCAGGCTATCAGGCTTTGCAAGCAAGTGCCTTTACCCATCTCCCCAGCCTTCCTTTCTTACTTGCTTCATTGCTTCCTTCCTTGCTTGCTCCCTCCCTCTTTCTCCTTCCTTCCTTCCTTCCTTCCTTCCTTCCTTCCTTCCTTCCTTCCTTCCTTCCTTCCTTCCTTCCTTCCTTCCTTCCTTTCTGTGTCAGAGGACAGTCTTGAGACACAGCGCTCTTCTTCTACCTTCTTTGAGACAGGGCCTCTTGCTGCTACAGATGAAGGCCAGTCTACCTGCCCTGCGAGCTCTGGGTTCTCCTCCTTCACCTGCCATTGTCAGAAGCACTTTGAGGTAACAGAGGCACGTGTCAATTGGGTCTGGATTTATATGGATGCTAGGGAATCCAACTCAGGTTGGCAGGGTTTGCAAATAAATGCCTATGACCACTGAGCCATCTCCCCTGTCCCTGCTATTGTTCTTTTTTTCCACTCACCATGACCTTCTGGAAATTCTCCTGGCTCCGCCTCCTATTTCACCAGCAGTGTGCCAGAATTCCAGAAGTCTGCCACAGCTCATGCTGGCATTACAGAATGTCCGCTATGGTTTCTGGCTTTTATGTGAGGTGCAGGCTTAAACAGTGAGCTCTTTATCCACTGAGCCACCTCCCTGTCCCCAGGGCTGCCGTCTCTCAAGATGCTTTTGAAGATGAAGTGGGGCACAGCCATTCTGTGGCAGGTCTTCACTCAAAACCTTCAAAAGGGGGAGGAAATTTGGCAGATAAGAAAGTGCTCAGCATGGCCACATGGCCACGAAAACTTGCCCTTGTCTACTTCTCGTCCACTCTCATTCCGTCCGCATGTCCCCAGCCCCTGGGCCCCACGCCTTCCTACCACAGGGCTGATGTACTGATATTCCGCTGACCCCTCTGGTCAGAGCACTTCCTCCAAGTTGTCACTAGCCTTTCGTTCACACCATTCAGGTTCCAGGCCCAATTCTCCCCAGCCTAAAATATCTCCCATTGCTCCAATTGCTTCTCTTCTGAGCTGCAATTCCTATCTGAAATTATTATGTGATATATTTATTTGCTTCCTGTCTCTTCTTTTAGAATGAAAAATCCATGGCAGCAAATACTTTTTTTTTTTTTTTTGTACTGTGATCTCCTTAATTCTGGAAACAGTGCTCGGCCCTCAAATAACTGCTGAATGAATAACGATGAAGTCTCTTTGCCCAGTGCTTGGCATATAGTAGGATCTCAATAAATATCAGTTCTCTCTTCATCCTTTATGGCAAGGACTGAAGATAAGACAGTGTGAGAGTTTTTTAATTTAGTTAAGCCACTTGGATCTTTTCACATCCCAATAACTACACTCCGCAGAGCCTAACAGAAAGCGAATCCTCGTTTTATGTTTTAATCAATTTGTTCCACATGAAGTATGTCTGGGGTGATAAGAGCAAGTGTTGGGAAAAAATAATAAAATTCTAGGACAATACATGGAACTTGCTGACTTGTTGCTGCCTTCTCTAGTGCTGCTTGCTTTCGAGAAGGAGCCAAGGAGAAAGCACCACATGGACTCTGCGGGGGGGAGTATCACAATTAATTGGAGAAGTTTCCTGTAATGTACCTTGCTATTGAAAGATGCATGAATGGAAATGATTTCTCACTGTTGCTCTGTGAATGAAGCGCAGTGATGGAGCGGTTTCTTTGTTGGCATGAAAACATCCTACACAGAGCATGGGCCCTGTCTGCCCCTCCTGGCTGAATGGTATACTTTGGAAGTACAGAGCGTGTGGTCTATGCAGTGGGTGGAGAAGAAGGAGGTGGGAGGGACATATCGGCAGGTGCTCTGCAAGTGAGTCACCAGAGCTGGATCTACAGAGGAAAAGGGGGTAAGCCAGGAAAGACCTACCAGAGGATGGAATGTTTGAGCCTAGAGCTCAGAATGACTAGATATTAACTAGCAAGATGGTGGGATAGGGAGAGAGGTGAGGCATGGAGAGCATTCTGGGTAGAAGGAAGGACATTTGGGGATGGTGAATCTAAAGGGGGTAACCTATCTCTGGCACCACAGATAGGTTTTCCCAAATGTAATAAGAAGTGGTAAATTAAATTAAATGTTTGGCTCAAAGTTCATTGAGATAGGAATTCTGTTTGATTATCCAAAACTCTTTTTTTTTTTTTTTTTTTTTTTTTTTTTTTTTTTTTTTGCATTCACCCTCCTGGGTTCTCCTTGTCCATTAATTAAGTTCATTTGCATCGACCTTTTCCTTTCTTCTTTGACCCAGTCCCTGCCTTTCTCCCCTTGTATTCCAAGTCACCAAAGGGCTACTGGAAATGTTATTTAATGTTTCTAGAACATCTGAGGCACAAGAAATGGCACATTGTTGCATTAGCATTGGTCTTCAAATTTAAATAGAATACAAATTATAGAGATATAATAGTTAAGTGAGAATACTACATTCCATGGCAGTGAAAGGCAAATTGTGAGAATGTTTTAATGCACTGGCTAGCCACTCCAGTGAATAACTCTGCTACTGTGGTCCCTAGCACATGGAGGGGATTAGAATGTCCCAAACATGCCACTTTGGCTTAATGGCTATTTTTAAGCTGAAGATAACTAAGGAAAGCAGGTGAAGGAACAGTCCTCTTTCTTCCTGGATGCAGGGTGTGAATTTCTAAAGGTGTCCCTGCTCCACCCCTCCCTCAAGTCATCAAAGAGATGACATGATCATTAAAAACCCACTGGTAAATCTGCATAAATAAATCTTACAGAAATAAATCCTTATCTTCTATTAATGTCCCTTTACAATGAGCCACCCTAAAAGCCCAAGCATTTTTTCCTTTGTTCTTTTTTCCTTTATCCACAAATTTCCTGCTGTTTGTTAAAATGGTATGTGATCTCTCAAGACTCCTTCTTTGGGGATTAACTTCCTTTTTTGTAAAACCCCTAGATATTTAAAAAAGCTGAAATGCTAGCATCATAATAATATATATATGCCTTTTCTTCTATTAACTTGTCTTTTATGGGGTTAAATAGCATAGCCCCAATTACCTAACCTTACATAGCGAAGAAAAACTTTTTTTTTCTACCCTCACAATTGGTTTGGTTCCTCTTACATTCATGTGTTGTTTCACAGCATAAATTAACTATCATCCATAATTCCAGGGGGGTCTGAGTCTCCAAGGAGACATGCAACTAGTAAGTAATAAAACCTTGCTTGGATCCATGGCAGCCTGACCTCAGAGTTATGTATCCTCCCCTCCCAATGCATGCACTGACCCCAGAAGTGCTGTACAGCCACTATGTGACCTAGGTTGTTTTTCCTTCTCTGGGCCTCAGTTTACCCAGCTGATCTCTGTAGTTTCTTTAACAGATTTTTCTGACTTAATCCCAAGTGCCAGTTCTTTTCTTGCATCTGAAGTCACCACTAGACACAGGAGGAGAAAACAGTGGGAGAGGAGCTAGCTCCACAGGAGATGCTCTGAACGGTTTCAATGACTGGAGATGTGTTTAACTCAAGGGTAGAGGGAAGGACATTTGAGTTTTGGCACACTGGGAGAGATAAAGACCAAATTTGGAATGTTTAACAATAGGGTTGCAAAGAGAAATCAGATGTTGGAGTCAGGAAAAGAAATCCCCCATTCTGTCTTGGCCAGATTCACAGTCTTTGAAGGGTTTGTTCATATTTAACCAATCAAACTAACAAAACTGTATTTATTCTCCATGTCTGTCGCTGGTAATATAACAACCCCTAATTTACTTCCTCTGTTCTCTCTAGTTAAGCTGATCTTTGCCTCTAGGAACATTTATTTTATAGACAGGGGACTTGCCACAAAGTAGAGTTGTAAGAACTGCCGCGTTGAGGATGGGACAAGTACAATGAATGCATGGATCTATTTTGGCCACAAGAGCAGAAACAGAACCAACAGCCTTTCTGGTCTCCCTAGAATACTGGATGCATTCCCCATGGAATGGGGATGCTTTCAGAAGAGAGTCTCAAGAACAAAGCTATGTATATCAACCCCAAAGGTTTGAGAGCTGGCTGTTCCAAAATAGGAGACCTGGGACTCTAAAGTCCTGCAAGATCAGAGAGAGGTGCGGAGGATGCAATGGGGTCCCTCAAAATGTCTGCATTGCAGGGAGGACACATACAAAAGACAGTGATGCTTGGTTTGACCCATGTCATGAGTGACTGAAAGTTCTTGTAATCCACAGAGATCTAGATGTTTGTCGTATTCTCTGCTCACATTTAAAACACACCATGGCCTCCAATGCTTTCACAGAGTGCTGTCAAACAAAAAAAAAAATACTGTGTCTCTGAGTTCAATGTCCCTCTAGATGTCATTTTACTTTCGTTCAGTAAAATTAAGTCATATTTTATTTTCCATTTCTTATAAAGATGCTTAAAATGTCCCTCAACAAAGAAATCCTTTGCTGACATTTAAAACACATACCAAATAGAACAGCAGGAGCCTAGGAGCTCTCTAATAGAGGCTTGCACTTTCAAAGCCTGAGTGTACACACTCATTTCAAGTACATTTTAGAAAATAATTTACTCTCAGTCTGTTTTGAATAATTGTATAAAAATAGTTCATAAGCATAATAAATCTTTAACATTCCCTCTTCTTGCATGCTGCTCCCAAAAGTCTAAATTTGAAGATTACACTTAATGGAATTGTCTGTCAATTCCCATCATTATCATCTGGGGCAGATGGCTCTTTGATTGTGCATTTAATATGCAGAAAACCCCTGCACTTCGTCTGCTTTGGAGTCAGCCTCCTGACAGCTCGCATTGTGATGGAGAGCTTTCTTTTTGGAGAATTGTTTCCTTTAAACTCCAGACTTCATGTGTCATTGCAAATAAATATGTTCAGAGAGGAATTTTTCAACTGTAATTTGCTCACCTCACGTATTAGCATTTGAAATGGAGCTCACTTGGAGCTTGTAACACAGATGCCAACTAGAGAGGAGGATGGGCAGAGCCGCCAATCAAGCGAGGACCACTATGGCAGCCAAGGACTTGTAGGGACAAGATTTGTTCTTCAAGACAGCACGCAACAAAAAGGCAATTGCACAGAGCCCAAGTTGGAGAAGTCAACCCATTTCTCTTGCTTTGCTCTTGGAGGAATATGGATCAGAGTTTTGGCATATACTTCTTCCTGGTGTGAATTGAACTTTTCTTCCAGAGTTTTGCTATACCATTATTTTCACCTTATTTCAGTATGACTCCAGGGAGAATGAAACAAAAGAACTATAAAAAAATGGAGCTGGGCATGGTGGCACATGCCTTTAATCCCAGCTCTTGGGAGGCAGAGGTAGGAGGACCACCATGAGTTTGAGGCCACCCTGAGACTACATAGTGAATTCCAGGTCAGCCTGGGCTAGGGTGAAGACCCTACCTTGAAAAACCAAAAAAAAAAAAAAAAAAAAAAAAAAGAAAAAAGAAAGAAAGAAAAAGAAAGAAAAAGGGTTATAATCCTCACTTATGAAAGGCACCAGAGCAAACAGCAAACTTACTTCAGTGAGGAAGATTGAGATTATCAATCTAATACTGAGCATCTGATAACAGCCCCTACACTGTATATGTCACTGTGAGCAGATACAAATGCATAATTTCTGGGAATCTTGTGTGACATAGGAGTAAAGCCAGGCTTGGGAATCATAGGACTCGAGTTAGAATTTTCATTCTTCACTGTGGGAGGAAGTATAGAGTGAAGGCACAGGTGACTCTGATGTCTGTCTGGATGGGTTTGAATCTCACTAAGTATCTAGCTGTGTGACTTTGCTTGTAAACTGAACCTTTGCCTCCTCTTCTGTAGAGTGGGAAGGAGAATAAGGTTATTATGAGGCTCCACTGAGAAAAGATTTATAAAGAGATACCTAAAGAATGATAGTTGAAGATAATAATTATATAGCAGGTCCTGTGCAGTATCTGGAATTCCATAGTCATTAAAAAATAATGAGTAAAAAATAAAGAACATAAAATTCTTTTAGCCTCCCATTGTAGGAGGGAGCCTGTACCACATGTGCACACTTCATGTCGGTTACTTTTACGTTGTTATAACCACAATACTTGGCAGAAACAACTTAAGAGAGGAAAGATTTATTTTGGCTCACAGTTTCAAAGGGTTTCAGTCCTTCATGATGGGAACAGCATGATGGAGGTGCTCAGTTCTTAGAAGTGGCAGTGTGTAGTGGAAGTTGTTCACATCATGGTAACCAGAAAGCAAAGAGAGTATGGCAGAAACTGGGAATGAATAGTGCCTTCAAAGGCCCATCCGTGGTGGCCAGGGCGCCCCTCTTAAACGTTCCACAGTCTCTCAAAATAGTCCCATTGTCTGGGAAACAAGCATTCAAAATTTGAGCCTGAGGGGAACATTTCTGATTAAACTCAATGCACACATCCCGTGATGCATTCAGATGACCTTGACAGTGTACTCAGCATCTCAGCCTAGGCTGAGAAAAAGGACAATGACATTCTTGCGTACTTCATAGGATTATTATAAGGGCATAGGAGTACTGTAATGATTGTAATTATTGTAATGATCACTAAATTTAACAATTGATTACACACTACTGAAAACTTTTGTTTGCCCAAAGCTCACTGTAGGCAGAGCTTTTCCTGGTAGGTACTTGCCTGTGGATATCACTCATCTGGCAGTCCATGGCCAAAACTTTCTGCAAAGACCCTGCCAGACAGAAGTGTGATTCTTAAACAATTATGTCCATTCAAAGGACAGCAACAGTTGAGTCAAAACACTTTCACTTGCATGCATAGTTTTCTTACTGCATCGAGCCATCTACATACTGTCCTTCTGAGTCCTGACATCCTGTGTGTGAACCACAAGTTATGCTGCAAAGGCATCATCATTTGTGACCGCTGTGGTATTAGAAATAGGTAAATTGAATCATTTAATATCATTGTTCTTACCTCCAGGAACAAAAAGAATTTGAGACATTTTTCTCCAGTAGAGTTAATTCACTTGAAAGGCTAAATTTTCATTAGAAGGTGAAGTCATTGTCCTAAGTCTTGTCTGTCTGTGGAAAGGCTGAGCCTAGAAAGGCAGGAAGCTCCATGGCCACCATCTCCATCTCCCAGGATGCAATCTCAACACGCAACTCAGCTTTCCTGCTCTTTGGAAGTGGAACCCTCATGACCCAGAAGGGCTTTTGTGGGTTTTCAATCCACAGTCCTCTCTTCTTAAAACCAAACCAAACAAAACCCCCAAACTCCCAGAGCTTAATTTTCCCAGGAAGCCTCTGTTTACCTGTTACCACCAGTCCTGCTCTGGTCGCCTCTTTCCTTGAGGCTGCTTAGTGTTTCCTCAAAGGCAGAGCCTGAGGCAAGGGACTTGAGTGAGGCTGTTTTTATGAGGTGATCCCAGAAAACTGGCTGAAAAGCTAGGAGTTGAGGGAGGCAATGAGCAAAAGCCACTCTAAGGATGTGCTATTGTGGTCACTGCCCACATGCCTGGATTCTTCCACAGTTGCCTGCATAAAGCCTGGGCAGGTGGAGCGGATGGCTAGTAGGTGGAAGGCTCTCCTAGGGACATTAACCTCACACTTGGGGCAACATTTGAGTTAAGATCCACTGGAATCCTAGGGAAAATGCTGAGGCAGAAATATTCAAATGCTTGAAATGACAGCTAGCTAACAAGAGGTGAACAGGGGCTGCTATGAGACAATCCATCCAGCGGTGGGATAGTAAATTAGAAGTGGGCTAGGCAAAGGGGAAAAGGAAACCCCAGGAAGCTGCCACAGTTAGAAAAGTAATGAACATTTGTTGGCTTCTTATATGGCATTCATGAATTAACAAATATTTACTCAGATTTTACTATTTGTCACATGTTGTTCTCAGCTCTGGGAATAGTATAATACAAAACAAATATGAAAAAGGCAAAGCGAGATAAAGGAGGAGTGGCATGGACAGTACATTTTTATTTCAGATAAAGTCAGAGAAGAGACTTCATTGAAAGCTAACACACAAGGTTGGAGAATGGCAGGGTGATAAGAGCATTTTAAATGGAAGAATAGCAAAAGTAAAGGATCCTAGGATGGGAGAAGGGTCTGTATATATGAGCAACAAAAAGGTTAGAGTGACTGGGACGGAGTGATTGAGAGGAAAGCGGAGGGAAACTGAAGCCTCAGAAATAGGCAAGGTGAAATGGGACAACCCCAGTGGGAGGAGATTGGATCTTGCTCTCTCTGTGATAGGAAGCTGTTGTCAGGCAGTGACATTGTTAAGACCTCTCATCTCATCATCTCATCTCAGGTAGACTTCAAACATGCTATGTAGATGAGGGTCTTGATGATCCTCCTGCCCTCATTTCTGTCTGGAGTAAGGATGCTGGGATGACAGACATGCACCATACCTGGCTTATGCAGAGCTGGGGACTGAACCCAGGAATCTGTCCATGCTAGACAACCATTCTACTATCTCAGCCCCATCTCCTCAGATAGTTGCTTCAGTTTTTCAATAAGAACTTTTAAATGATATGTGCAAAGTAAAATAGGTTGTAAGTTCTGAGTTTTAGTTGATCAGATTTCAGAAAGAGAAGGTATTCAGCTTCCCCCAGACCCCACCATTATCATGCAAAGATAAGAGCCAAACCCCAGGACACTAAATCTCATTTTTACCTTTAGTATCTATAGATTATTTCCCAAGAACTGTGCCCTGGATCCCCAACAAATACCACACTGTCTCAAGTTAAAGTGTCTCTGATTTTCTTTCCACCTCTCCACAGCAGGCGGGGATGCTTCTATCTGCCATTATCTGAGCACTGGTTGGACTGGCAGAGCGCACAACCTGAGCTCAGGTGCTGGTGGAGGACAGAGGTGACACTTCATGCCATCTTCCTAGTGGTCCCTCATCCTCCCTGGAAGAATATAGCTTTACTAGACCAGCAGGGCTAGCCATGCTTGCTTGGGTGGGCTTCAGCCTGGAGAACTCTGAGTCTCCAAGGCTTGCATCTTTGATGCAGGACAGCAAGACTCAGAGTATGGAGAAAGAAAAAAAAAAACTGACATTGTGCAGTTTTTCCTTCTAGAAAAATAAGCTCAAACTCAAGAGACTCTAGCAATTTGATTTGAGCCAATCTTCTGACCTATTTGTAGTCTCTTCTCTTCAGTGTCTGAAAAGGAAGTGTGAAGTTTTCTTCTGCATTTAGAAGTTTCTCTGACTGGCAAGGACATTGGGTCAGCTTACCCTTTAAAGGTGGCAACTCCAATTTAGAGATTTAAGTTTGAGAAAATGTGCTCAGCCCCTAGAGCCTAGGAGCAGAATCATAAAAACCTCACTCACCAGTTCTGCAAGTGGTGGTTTATGTGAGTTCATTTTGGAGAGTTTCAAAGGGTATAATAAAGGTGGCAGTGATTCTGGGGATCACTGGAATGTGGGATGTACTGACCTTGAGTGCTAGCCTATACCTCGCACTGGCTCTGCTTTGAGGAAGAACAGTACCTGGTCCAAAAACTATCTTGCTCTGAGTACAATGTGGCAACTATACAGCTCCTGCCTTGGTTTCTTGTCCTCAGAGGTTAGTTACAAGGAGGTCAAGAGTCAGAACAAAAGGGTGAAAGACTGGGTTAGCTTTCCTGTGACCCAGGCCTCAAGAGTGTAGATGGATCTTCCTTGCTGATTTTGAAAATATCAGTCCATAGCAGTCCTCCTTGACTTGTGCTTAGAGCTAACCCCACCTCACCCAGTGCTGTGAGCTCAGAGAATGCAGTACCCCAAGAAGAAGTTCTAACCATAAGCACACAACATGCAGGAGGGTTGAAATAATTGAGTGGAGTCCATCTCCTTTGGGTGGTCTAGTAGACAACTCCACAATGCTGGGATGAACATCCAACCAAGCAGAGTTTTATGGGAAGAAGGGATTTATTTCAAGGTTACAGATCCAGGAGAAGTTCCATCAATGGTGGAAGGAGCTGAATCCCATTCAAAATTCCAAGTAGAGAGAAACTACCAGCAGCCAGAAAACACCAGAAAGCAGCAAGCACAAACATGCAGCAAGCAGGACCCCAGAGCTCAGACTGGTCTCCACATCTTTGGGCTGGAATCAGATCTGCCCCCAAACACATCTTTGGACTGGACCCCAGGATCCACACCCCAGTGATACCTCCTCCAGCCAGGCTGCTCAAGACCCAAGTTACAAGTTTAATAAAACCTCTGAGTCTATGGGGGACATACATCCACATTCAAACAACCAGTTAGAGAAGCATGATGATACTCAGACCCCCCTCAGTGACCCCCCCCCCACCAACAGTCCCTCAGTTGAATGGACGATGAAGCAGATCCAAGAGAGATTTGGGGAGTCTCTCTGATATTTGGCACACATTTTGGCTTGCATTCAAAGATCTCTGTGCCACATTGTGGAGACCTGAAGAGTGCTATGAACGATGGGAGTCACAGCAGTTGTTATTGGAGGCGATGGCTGGTGTGTTTTAAGTTGAACACAGGGCTGAGTGTGTTCCTTCTTGCATGGAATCCTCACAGGTCTTCTTGAGGTAGGTTTGATTGAATCTTAGGTCTTATTTTACAGACATGGAGACTCAGACATGAATTACCTGGATCTTCTTGCCCTAGCCAGTGGGAACAGAGCTGGGATTTGTCTGTAGAAGTCCAATATCATAGCATGTTCTTGATAGTGTAGCAGTTCCCTTCTCATTCCTGGGACAGGATATCTGACCCGAAGCAACTGATGGAAGGAAGGGTTTTAGTTTGGCTTATAGTTTCAAGGGGAAGTTTCATTATGGCAGGGAAAGCATGGCAAGCTTGGCCCAGAAGCCTGGGTCACATCTTCACATCAGCATGAAGGAAGTACTCTACTAGACTTGGATCTGGGCTTTGTTATCCCAAAGTCTGTCCTTAGCAACATGCCTTTTCCAGCAAGGTTTTACCTCTAAAAGGCCCCACAACTTTTCCAACTTGCCACCATCTGGGGACTAAGTGTGAGTTTTAATCACAAGCACATGAGGCTATGGGGACATTTCACATTCAAACTACCACAATCAGGAGGAGGTTCCTCTCTCATGACCTAAAGGAATGTTGACCCAAGATCAGAACAATGTCAGGGTGAGTAATTGCAACAACCAGACTCCCCAGGCCAGAGAAAGGAGTGGTCATATACACTCTCCTCCAAGCAACCTGTTCTTTCAGCTTCAGGGTGGGTAATAAAAATGTTAGGGGTCATAACCTGTTTAAACATGGACTTGAGAATTGGGAGGGCTGAAGACTTGGCTGAAACCCAAAGCAAGTTGAGTCCCTGCATTTTTCTAGGCACCTCTTTACAATCTTTTCTCTGATCTTAACTGTGAGGCCTGTGTTCTTGAAAAACTTTCTGTATCCATTACATTCAGAAATAAAGAAAACCAATTAAACAATAACACTGACACTGGTGGCTGAGAGGTGAACAGTGAAAAAACTAATTACCTGGCCAATATCAAGCTGCCCAAGGTCAAGACAGGTGGAATCAGAGAAAGATGAATCAGGCTGCCTTTTCTCCAAAATTCCAAGTCAAAAGTTCGTCTCAGACTGGAGAAATGGCTCAGCAGTTAAGGTACTTGCCTGCTAAGCCTAACAACCTGGGTTCATTTCCCCAGGACCCACGTAAAGCCAGATGAACAAGGTGGCATATACACTGGAGGTTTTTGCATTGGCAGGAGGTCCTGGCATACACATTCTCTCTCTCTTTCTCTCTCTGCTTACAAATAAATATATAAAAATTGTTTTTAAAAAGTTAGTCCTAGGCTGTAGGATTGGCTTAGCGTTTAAGGTGCTTGCCTCTGAAGCTAAAGGACCTAGGTTCTATTCCCCAGGACCCACAGCGGCCAGATGCACAAGGTAGTGCATGCATCTGGAGGTCGTGTACATGAAAGCCATGGCGTGCCCATTCTTTTCCTCTCTCTCTCAAATAAATAAAATAATATTTTTAAAAAAGGTTAGTCCCAATCCTCTGTAGAATCTGCCCTTCAGGGGCTGGGGAGATGGCTCAATGGATAAGAACACTTGCTACTCAAGCACAAAGACCTGAGTTCAATCCCCAGCACTACAGAAAAAGGCTAGATACAGTCACCCATGTCTATGACCTCGGCGCTAAGGAGGGCAGAGACAGAAGGATCACCGGGGCTCCCTGGCCAGCCAGCCTAACAGGGAAATGGGGAACTCCAGTTTCAGCGAGAGATCCTATGTCAGGAAAATAAGGCAGAAAGGTGATCGAAGAGGACACTCAACATCTTCTTCCTCTGGCCTGGGCAGCACACACACAGGGTGTGTGCATCTGCACTCACACGTGCATCACCCTCCCCCTGCCCCACACACATGCAAATACACACCAGAAAAAGTGAAAAAGAATCTTTGCTCCAAGTTAGAGCTATTTGGCAAACAGGAAGGACTTAGATAATTTCTTAACATTTGAGAAAAATTATAATTTGATTAAGACATTTCATGTGTCTCATAGTGGCAGTTCATCTGTGTAAATGATTTGAGGTCTGGAGAAAATAGCTGCCTCAAAAAAAAAAAATCAAAACATAGTTTCTGAACTGTTGAAAAGGACAACGTACAAGAACCTTAATTAGGAGTACAGGCTGATAGAATTGAGAGGGAGGCAAGATGAATTCATTATATTAATAATAAACCTGAACTTGGGCAAAGGAAAGCAGATGGAAGGAAAGAACACATAATGCGTTGTGTTTCATTTCTTCTGAATAAAGTGCAGTGTGCTGAAATGTAACCAGATTATCCACCCTCTCCATCTGCCTTTGTCTAAATAAATTCAAGGTTTGCAGAAACTTAATGAATTTTTCAGCTTGAAAGTTGCTCTCTCTGGTGTGTGCAGTACTGAGAAGATTCAAGACATCCCCTTTGAAACCCATTTGCAAGAGGCCCCGGGCCTGTAACCTCCATTAAGCACCAGGGCCTCAGAGAGTGTCAGTGAGCATGTCCCCAGGCCTTGTGCTGTCTGCATGGATGGGAAGCTCTGTCACAGCAGCCACCTGGGACTGACATGGTCAGGTAGTTGACACGCACAATGATCTAGATTTGGGGATTGGGATAGGTGTATCTAGAAAAGCGATTAGATCCCTGTGGTATTTTGAATACATGGCCCCTAGTATATTCAGTGTTTTATTAGTTTGTAGTTTGCATCTACAGCCACCTGGCTGGAGGCAGTGTCACTGGGCGGATCTTAAGGTGTGGGGATGGGTTTGAGATTTCAGTCTAAAGATATGCAAAGTATGCCTAGCTGGAGTTCCTCAAGTGTGCTGTGCTGTGTGGCTTTTGGCTTTCTCTCTCTCTCTCTGTCTGTTCCTGTAAGAGCAGACTGACTTCTGCCATTATGGAACTTCCCCTGGATCTGTAAGCTTCAATAAATCCCTTCCTCCATAACTGTGCCTGGTCTGGAAGTTCATCTCAGCGAACCTGAAGCTGTCTGTTACAGTCTCGTTCCCTCCACATACTCAGGTGTAGAATGAACACCCACTACCTTTGTGTCTTTATTCATGAACTTTCCCCCCATCACAAACTCCATCTCTCCTAGAATGCTATTGTCCAAATTCTGTAATTCTTAAAACTCACTCATTTCCAGGTGTCTTCTTCAAGGGTTTTAGGACACATAGATTTCTTTCTCTTCTCTCTGAACTCCTGGTGCCCATGTGCTTGGTGGATTCAAGCCTGCACTCGGTGCTTTTACTTCCGTGAATTGTTCCAGTTCTATGTTAGTGAGTTTTGTTCCTTGAGGCTGATTGTAAGTTCTTCCTTTTACCTTTCTTTAACAGCTACTCATCAGGTACCTTCCACTTACTGGGCATTGTGCTTTGTAGACACCTGGGGGATTTAGTGGTGACATTCAGTCCTTGGCCTCATGGATCCTGAGGGTAAATGAGGAAGATAAGTAAAACAGTGTTCACCAAAATAAACAGACAATTTTGATGTTTTTTTTTTCTTTGTGGTTTTTCAAGGTAGGGTCTCACTCTAGCCCAGGCTGACCTGGAATTCACTCTGTAGTCTCAGGGTGGCCTTGAACTCACGGTGATCCTCATACCTCTGCCTCCCAAGTGCTGGGATTAAAAGCATGTACTATCATGCTCAGCTTAATTTTGATTTTTAATATGTCAGATTTATCAATTTATTGGCAATTATATGTGATAAATTTGACACATTTTGGGCTGAGAGAGATTGCTCAGTGGTTAAATGTGCTTACTTATAAAGCCTACTGGCTTTGGCTCAGTTCCCCCAGCATACCTGTAAAGCCAGATGCATAAAGTTGCACATGGGTCTGTATTTTGTTTGCCTCAGCAAGAGGCCCTAATGCACCCGTGCTCTCTTTCTTTCTTTCAAATAAATCAAAATGTTATTGAAAACTCACACCTTTTCAGTGCACGAGTCAATGACATTGGATAAACCTAACCACCTGTGTAACTACTGTCCCTATCAAGACACAGAACCTTGGGAGATGGCTTAGCAGTTAAGGCATTTGCCTGCAAGCCAAAGGACCCAGATTCATTTCCCCAGGACCCACGTAAGCCAGATGCACAAGGTGGCACATACGTATGCAGTTCATTTGCAGTGGCTGAAAGCCCTGGCATGCCCATTCTCTCTCTCTGTCTCTCTCACTCTCTTATACATAATCTTTCTCTAGCTCTCTCAAATAAATAAATAAATAAATAAATAATTTAAAAAGATACAGAACCTTGCATATCTCCAAACATCTCCAGAAATCTTCTTCATGCATCTTTCCAGTCACCTAAATCCTTCAACCTGCTCACCTTGCTTAAATCTGACCTCTACTTCCTGCCATGGATGGTTTTCTCTGCTCTACAATCTCATATAAATGCAACAATGCCTAATATGTTAGAGTATTTTTGCCTTAGTTCTTTCAACTAATGTATAAACTGTCAGATTCTGCAATATTGTTGTGTATACTCCCTCTTTCCCCCTCTCTCCTCTTCCCTTCCTCCCTTCCTCCCGTTTTCATTTTTCCCTTTTTCTGGTGCTGGACAGAATTCAGGATCTATGTAATATTTGGCATTAGAGGATGGGGAGGTGGTTTGGTGGGTAGAATGCTTGCCACACAAGCATGAAGACCCATGTTTGGATCCCAGGACCCACATAAAATTCTGAATACAGTGGTATGTGCCTGTAGTCCCTGTTTTCAAGAGCTATAGACAGGAAATTCCTTTGCACTCACTGGCTAGCTTGTCTAACTGAACTGGCGAGCTGTAGGTTAGTGATAGACTTTGTCTCAATGAAGAAGCTGGAGAGTAACTGAGAAAGATACCCAATGCAGACCTGTGGCCTCCATACACATGTGCACACATGCTCACATGTTATCTCCCCCATTGTCCCAATGCATACACATATACATGAACACCACACACACATATACTCATGCAAAAAAAAAAAAACTTGGCATGGGGCCCGAGAGATGGATCAGCAGTTAAAGGTGCCCAGATTCAATTCCCCAGTACCCACATAAGGCCAAATGTACAGGGTAGCACGATGTCTGGAGTTTGTCTGCAGCAATAGGAGGTCCTGGCATACCCATACTCTCTATCTCTAATATAAGTAAATAGCTAAATGAACAAATATTTGGCCTGCTTTCCTAGATCTCTGCTCATGTTTGCTAGGCAAATACTTTACCACCAAATCACATGAGCCCTAGTGTTTAATGTTGCTGAGCACATACATGAGGATGTACCACAATTTGTTTATCAATTTGATTGTTAGTGGACACTGGGTTATTTCAGCTTTTGACTACTATGAATAAAAGTACTATATAAATCCACATTCTAGTATTTCACTTGGTGCATCGTTTTATTTTTATTGAATTAATGCCTAGCAATGGAATGTCTAGCTTATGTTGAAAGTGCATGTGTGACCCTGCAAGGAATAATTAAAATGTTCCCCAAACTGTGCAGTCTTATTACGGTCCCTTTGGCATCACAGAAGAATTCCAATTGCTTTATGTCCTCAACAACACTTAGTATTTTTATTCTCTTTCATATTAGCCATCGCAAAAGCTGTGAAAT
Organism: Orientallactaga sibirica; assembly: GCA_036365145.1. NCBI lineage: Eukaryota > Metazoa > Chordata > Mammalia > Rodentia > Dipodidae > Orientallactaga > Orientallactaga sibirica. The sequence goes on from JAEOAD010000030.1 coordinate 1,134,932, forward strand.
AGCACCTCACTGTACTTTGTTTGTGGGGGTGAGACAGGGTCTTGCTGTGTAGTCCAGGCTTGCATTGAATTCATCATCCTCTTGACTCGGCCTCTCCAGTGCTGTTATATACCACACTCAGCTTTCATCACACTTTAAATTCACATTTTTCTGAAGTCTAATGATGAGGTTTTTCTTTTAACCCCACATGGGTTAAAACAAAGAATCCCTTCAATCACATAATGTTTTTGAAAGATGGTGCACTATGACAAAGTGGGGCTGTCCCAGGAGGGTGAGGCAACCCATATGTAATTCATTATGTCAACAAAATAAAGGAGGAAAGTGATAGGGTTATTTAACAGAAGCAGCAAAGCACTTGCCAAAACTCAACATCTATTTATAACTAAAATACCACTTCCATCAATCTTGGAGAGAATTGATATCTTAAAAATATTGAAACTTCTAACTCATTAGCATTATATATACTTTAACTTATGTAGATCTAAAATTTCTTTAGAAATGTGTTTTTGTTGTTTTTGCATGGGTATAGATGTGTGTAAAGAATGGGTGTGGGATGGGGTGGTGTGTGTGATATGTGATACATACACGTGTGAGTGTGTGCATGTGTGTGTGTGTGTGTGTGTGTGTGTGTGTGTGTGTGTGTGTAGATGTGAGTGCCCCATGCATATGCATGTGGAGGTCAGGGGATAACATTGGATGTCCTTCTCTTATCACTCATTCATATATTCCCTTGAGTCAGGCTCTCTCCCTCAACTGAGAGCTGCTGTCAATTAGCAAGCCACAGTGATTTTCGTTTCTTATTTCCATCCCTCACAGACTAGGGTTCCAGCCCTCCATGGCCATGCCCAGAGTTTTACATGGATTCCCCATGTGAAAGACTTGGTCTCGATAAAGAAGCTGGAGAGTAACTGAGAAAGATACCCAATGCAGACCTGTGGCCTCCATACGCATGTGCACACATGCTCACATGTTATCTCCCCCATTGTCCCAATGCATACACATATATATGAACACCACACACACATATACAAAAAAAAAAAAACTTGGCATGGGGCCCGAGAGATGGATCAGCAGTTAAAGGTGCCCAGATTCAATTCCCCAGTACCCACATAAGGCCAAATGTACAGGGTAGCACGATGTCTGAGTTTGTCTGCAGCAATAGGAGGTCCTGGCATACCCATACTCTCTATCTCTAATATAAGTAAATAGCTAAATGAACAAATATTTGGCCTGCTTTCCTAGATCTCTGCTCATGTTTGCTAGGCAAATACTTTACCACCAAATCACATGAGCCCTAGTGTTTAATGTTGCTGAGCACATACATGAGGATGTACCACAATTTGTTTATCAATTTGATTGTTAGTGGACACTGGGTTATTTCAGCTTTTGACTACTATGAATAAAAGTACTATATAAATCCACATTCTAGTATTTCACTTGGTGCATCGTTTTATTTTTATTGAATTAATGCCTAGCAATGGAATGTCTAGCTTATGTTGAAAGTGCATGTGTGACCCTGCAAGGAATAATTAAAATGTTCCCAAACTGTGCAGTCTTATTACGGTCCCTTTGGCATCACAGAAGAATTCCAATTGCTTTATGTCCTCAACAACACTTAGTATTTTTATTCTCTTTCATATTAGTCATCGCAAAAGCTGTGAAATAGCACCTCACTGTACTTTGTTTGTGGGGGTGAGACAGGGTCTTGCTGTGTAGTCCAGGCTTGCATTGAATTCATCATCCTCTTGACTCGGCCTCTCCAGTGCTGTTATATACCACACTCAGCTTTCATCACACTTTAAATTCACATTTTTCTGAAGTCTAATGATGAGGTTTTTCTTTTAACCCCACATGGGTTAAAACAAAGAATCCCTTCAATCACGTAAGGTTTTTGAAAGATGGTGCACTATGACAAAGTGGGGCTGTCCCAGGAGGGTGAGGCAACCCATATGTAAGTCATTATGTCAACAAAATGAAGGAGGAAAGTGCTAGGGTTATTTAACAGAAGCAGCAAAGCACTTGCCAAAACTCAACATCTATTTATAACTAAAATACCACTTCCATCAATCTTGGAGAGAATTGATATCTTAAAAATATTGAAACTTCTAACTCATTAGCATTATATACATTTTAACTTATGTAGATCTAAAATTTCTTTAGAAATGTATTTTTGTTGTTTTTGCATGGGTATAGGTGTGTAAAGAATGGGTGTGGAATGGGGTGGTGTGTGTGATATGTGATACATGCATGTGTGAGTGTGTGCATGTATGTGTGTGTGTGTAGATGTGAGTGCCCCATGCATATGCATGTGGAGGTCAGGGGATAACATTGGATGTCCTTCTCTTATCACTCATTCATATATTTCCTTGAGTCAGGCTCTCTCCCTCAACTGAGAGCTGCTGTCAATTAGCAAGCCACAGTGATTTTCGTTTCTTATTTCCATCCCTCACAGACTAGGGTTCCAGCCCTCCATGGCCATGCCCAGAGTTTTACATGGATTCCCCATGTGAAAGACTTGGTCTCGATAAAGAAGCTGGAGAGTAACTGAGAAAGATACCCAATGCAGACCTGTGGCCTCCATGTGCATGTGCACACATGCTCATTGTCCTTTTACATGGGGAGTGGAGCTTGGTGGGACTCTGGCCTGAGAGAGATCTTCATGCTTAGGTGGCAAATGCTCCTTACCACTGGGCCATCTCCCTCATCCAGAAATGTGTTTTTATTATACAAGTCTTACACAAATTTGTCAAATTTATTCCTAAGTACTTCATATTTTTGATGTTTCTATAAATTGTTTTTTATTGATTTCAGCCTTCAATCTTGCTCTGTAAGTGATAAAGTTGGAGACTCACATATGTTACTTGAGGACTTACTACTAAGCTGCAGTGAATACGACAGTGTGACATTGGCATAAAGACACATGCATATGTCAGTGAAACAGAATAGTCTAGAAAAAGCTCTACACATATGCTCAGTTGATTTTTGACAAAAATGCCAAGCAAATTCATTGGGAAAACTATAGTCTTAAAACTTGTGCTGGAAATCTTAGCTGCATGGGGTAGGGGCACACTATAATGTTTATTTTATATTAGAGCCTCAGATTAATTCTAAATAAATTATAGACTAAAATACAAGAGCCTGGACAATGAAACTTCAACATATAAACAGAAGAAAGGCTTTTTGATTTTTAGGTGCAGAAAGAGTTCTTTTTTTAAAGACATGTTTTGCTTTTATACAAAAGAATAGTTGAAAAACTGAGCAATCAGATTTTATCACAATTGAACATGCATGCTTTTCAAAAAAGAATGTCATTAATAATCTTTAAAGGCAAGCCACAGGCTAGGACAAACTATAAATATAATATATAAAAGATATTTGGTAGTTGGGTTGGTAGCCCATTTCTATAATGCCAGCACACAGGAGGCTGGAGAATTACAAGTTCAAGGCTAACTTGATGTTGGTGAAAAAGAGTCACAAAAAATAAATAATAAAGTAAAAAACAAAACCACCACCAGCAAGAACACCTCAACATATTTGGCAAAGGAGTTGCAACCAGAATATATGGAATGTACATAGGTGCACACGCACGCACACACACACACACACACACACACACTCAACCAGATGAACACAGGATAAAAAGTGTAAGAAGTGGGTGAAATATTTGAACAAATGCTTCCCAAGAGTGGCCCAAAACATGGGAAAAGATGCTGCCAGGATTCTTTAGGAAAATACAGATTAAATTGCAATATGATACCTTCTCCTCTTCACTAGAATGTGCTAAGGATAAGGAGACTCCAAGGTTAAAGATGATATGGAGTGCGGTATAGGGAAACTGACTATTTATTGCAAGACTAAATATTCACAATATGACCCAGGAATCCACTCTCAGACAAAGGATAGCATATTTCCTCACCAAGAGTTGTACATAAATATTTAGAATAGTTTGCTTTATCAGATATCTAAAAACACAAAAATCCAAGTCATGAAACATGCCTGTCATGGAATGTACCTAGCAACAAAAGAAACCCCTAACACATGCTACCCCTGTGAACTTCACATACACTAGGACAAATAAAACAGGCACAGAAAGGACTGTGTGTGATAATGGCTCCACACAGATCAAACTAGGAAAAAGGAACGGTAATCTACAGGGGCAGAAAAAGACCTGTGATTTTCTAGAGCTGTGGATTGCAGAGGACTTGCCTGCAGAAAAGCAAAAGAGAACTTTCCCAGAGTTCTGTACTTTGATTTGTTTGTCTGCATGTCATATGCATGCATTAAGAGGATCTAGAGGATCAGAACCAATGGACTGACTATGTATAATAAAGAGGATGTATTAGATTGGCTTACAAGATACAGGCTGGACAGTCCAACAATGGCTGTCTGCAAGCTAGAGAATCAGAGAAGCTGTTAGATACTTAGTTCACGAGGCTGGATGCCTGGGCAGTCCAATCTGACCTTGAAGGCCTGGAGGATTCCTGGAGAGTGGCTGGTCTTCAGTTCACTTTTGAAGGCTGATGAAGTTGGGGTCCAATGTCCGTGAAGGATAGCAGCAACAGAGCAGATGTGCTCACCGGCAAGTAGCACGGGCAGCTGGGCAGAAAGAAGGCCCCTTGTTTTCCTGAGGCTTCATTTGTTGGCCATTGCTAAAAATGGGCTGGGACTGTGAGGAAGCTGGCCTGGGCTGTTGGACATGGCCAGAGACCTTGGGCTATGGGGGTTGCAGCTGGCCTTATCATTGGGAACCCACCCTGGCGACAGTGACTGGCCCTCCCTGCAAGGTTGTAGTGTGCCCTGTCATGACCCAGAGTGGGCAGAACTGGCAAGGCCCTCTCCCCCTTTGATCCCAAAAACATCTGACCATTCCATAAGTCAGGCTTTCCTGCCTCTTATAGTTCCTGACCTTGTGGCTAGCTGCCCAAGAGACCCTTATGTGGCTGAAGTTACATAGTTTTTCTCACCACTTCTGTTATCTCCCTTATAGCTCCCTTACAACTCTGAAGTGATGTAGTTTCTTGCCACTATCTCCCTTGCACTTCTGCCTTTCAACCAATTAGATAGCAACCCATAAACTCCAATTGCCTGTGTAGTCTGTATTTGCCCTCTCAACCTTTCTCAAGTGTTTATAAACCCACTCCTCTGTTGAATGAACAAGGGTGTGCTATCCATCAGACTGCCTTCTGGGTGGTTCCTTGCCCATCACACTCACCCGCTGCTCCAGGACCCTGCTTCCCCCCAACTCCTCCTGCACCCAGGACGTTGGTGGCCAGCGACCCCCAGGAACAGCGAGGACCCACATTTGTTATATATAGTTCACCACCAGAAGGGCTGGCTGCCCATGCTGGGGGAAGGTTATCCTTCCTCTATCAATCCTCCCTGGAAACATCCTTGCAGATCCACCCAGAGGCAAGTCCCTTACTTGACTCCTAATCTGAGCAAGCCGACAGTATAAAGTAATCAGTACAATGCATGCTTCAAAGGCATAGACTTGAACACTTATGTACAATTGATATGTGTATCTCTTCCTCTTCTTTTCCCTCTCTTTCTCTTTCTCCTTCTCCTCTTCCTTCTTATTCTATATAGACAGGGCCTTGTGTAGCAAGGCTGGCCTAGAACATGTGATCCTCCTGCCTCAGCTTCCTGAGTGCTGGGATTGTCAGCATATGCCACTGTATCCAGTACACTATATAATCTGTAGGCTGTGTATTAAAATCTCAATAAAATTGAACAAGAGATGAAAAAGCTTCAAAGAGACAGTGGTCCACTAGAGGTGACCATTCATGAGCAACTTATCTCTCTGGCAGGAAAATGAACTCAGCACAGACATTTATCCTCTTGTAGAGAGCCACTTCATTCCGTGGAATAGGTAGAAGCCGGCTGTGGTGCTGTGATCTTGTTTTGCATTATGCTGCAGAAAACTAAACAAAAAAGAGGCAAATTTTATGTGGTACTTGCATTTATTAGAGAGAAAAAAAAAAAACATATCTACTAAGAAGAGTGACACCCCATTGTGCGGATGTCACTTTTGATTGTCAAGTTGCAGAAAACGTTCAGCTAAGTCCTCCGCTTGTTAAACCTGAAAGAGCTGTTTACAGGATTTGTATTTTCCTCCTGTGAACTATTAAGCATTCCCTTTAATTTGCAAAGGCAGGACAGGTTTTCTTGATGGCTGGACTCCTTTGGGATGATTGCTGCTAACCGTGTTCAGTATCAGAACCTGCAAATCTGAGTCTCTCTATGAAGACAGTCTGAGCCTCTCTATTAAGACAATCTGAGCTTTAATGCTAGGGCGCCCAGGGTGCCAGGAATTTCAGCACATCTAAATTACAATAATGTGTCCACTCACAGAGCTGTCTGGTCATATCTCTTCTAAGAGGGGTCAGAAGACAGCTCACATGCCTCCCGTTAACTGTGAGAAGTATGGTTCCCATGAGCACACACACATTCTTTTACAGGGTCAGGAGTAACACAGCTGGACACACAGGGCAACAAGGAGAAATCTCATGGAGGAAGGCAGTCCTTCAATCAGTGGCTGACAGTTGTATAGTTTTGTTTACATAAATAAACAGGAAACAGCACAATCCACTGGGTATCCTAAGTCCCTAGAGTCTAGAAATTTATACTCTCATGCTGATTTTGACAAGTAGAACATTCCCAATTGTATGCTGCTTATAGAAGAGTTAACTCCCTGACTTTTGAAGGATCCTATATTAATTAACTTTCTGCAAAAACGTGATCATTATATCTGATATAGATAATGTAACTATGGTGGTTTGATTCAGGTGTCCCCCATAAACCTAGGTATTCTGAATGCTAGGTCACCAGCTGATGACAATTTGGAAAGTAATGCCTCCTGGAGGCAGTGTATTGTTGGGGGGCGGGCGTATGGGTCGTATAGCCAGTTTGCACATGCCACTGTTTGATACACTCTCCTGTTTCTATTGTCCACCTGATGTTGGCCAGGGGGTAATGTCCATCCTCTGCTCAAGCCATTGTTTCCCCCTGCCATCACAGAGCTTCCCCTCAAGTCTGTAAGTCAAAATAAACCTTTTTTTCCCCACAAGCTGCTCTTGGTCAGGTGACTTCTGCCAGCAATGTGAACCTGACTGCAACAGTAAAGTTAGTACTGACAGTGGGGTCATTTGTTGCTAGACACCTGACACTGTGGCTTTGGCCTTTGGAAGCTGATTTTCAAGAGAAATGTGGACGGATTTGAAACCTTGGCCTAAGGGATGCCTTGTAGTGCTGTAAGTACAGCTTGATGGACTATTCTAGTCAGAATTGAAAGACCTGAATATAGTAAGAACTATGGACTGTGAGGTTTGGCTTGTGATGGTGAAAAGGAGCAGTTTGTGTGAGAGGCTTGCTGTTATGCCCATGTCCTGAGAACTTGTGAAGTGTTGCTTTGTGTAGAAATGGACTGGCATGTGCAGAGGGATATGACACAGAAGAAATCTTTGGGCTAAAACTTCTGCCTGTTCAGCTGCAATTATATGAGAGATTACACCCTTTGAGATTGGGCCAGCTGACCTGCACTGGGGTCTTAGGAAGACTGTAGTCTCTTTTGAAGTGGTGTGAATGCTCAAGGAGTATCCTGTTCTTCAAAGTCTGCTTTATTTCCCCCTGGATCAACAAATTGGCACCCCACCTGGTATTGTAGAGTATAAGAAATGCAGGAAAGAGAGGGTCATTGAATTTGCAACATGGTCTTGTGTTTTGGAAATGGCCATGGGCAGTGTGAAGTAGGTTTGCTGGATGCCTGCATGGAGCCTGATGGAGGCATGAGAATGGACCATGAGTTGCAGTGGAGACCCAGTGGAGATGCCAGGACCACGAGATGACTGCTAAAGAAAGCTACCAGCCCCAGATGAAGTTTTCCAGGATGATGAGTAGCCTAGCTAGAAGGGCAAAATTGCAACTCCAGAGACTTGTTACTAGTTAAAATTATCAAAGTTGCAGATTTGTCTCTGACTAGAGTTTTTGGACTCGGAGCTACAGAGTTTGTTTGCCCTGTTTAAATCTTGTGTTGGTTGAATATTTCTTTGCTATGCCTAATGCCATCCTTTGCAGTGTGAATGTATATTCTGTACCTGATGTTGGCCAGGGGGTGATGTCCACCCTCTGCTCATGCCATTGTTTTCCCCTGTCATCATGGAGCTTCCCCTTGAGTCCATAAGCCAAAATAAACCCTTTCTCCTACAAGGTGCTCTTGATCAGATGATTTCTGCCAGCAATGCGAACCTGACTGCAATAGTAAGGGAGAAAGGATTTATTTTGCTTCCAAATTTCAGAGGTGGCAGCTCATGATGGAAAAAAGTGTGTGGTACCACAGAGTAGCTCATGTTATACTTACCATCAGAGCATAACATAAAACATAAGGAGAACCAAGAGATCTTCCACATGAAGAGAATGAAAGAACAATGTCATTTTTACTGAAAGTGACAGCTAGGCAAGTAGGCAACAAGATGTCTCCTTCAGAAATGGCTTATACTTGGACATGACCAACTTTCATATCTTGCATTACAAATCTCAGTAGTTCAATTCTAAGTCTAAGATTCCTCATATCCTAATATCTCTGAAATTCTAATGCTATTCAAAAAAATCTTACCATTATATGATTTGTACCTAAGTTTTGATTAAATATGACATTTCTTCTAGCTGAATACAGGGCTATTAATCTCTAAGAGCAATTACTATTGTTATAAAGTTATTATGGACAATTATCTCTGTTTCAAAAGATTATCTCAAAGTCCGTGGAATCCCAAGAACTAGTTAAGAATTTGTGGCCACTCTAGATAGACAGTTCTGACTCACTCAAATTCTCCTATTGGCAAGAATGGACACGGGCAGCCAGCAATAAGCTCACTTGTCTATATTAAGGGGGATTTGTAAAGCTGGAAGGAAGTATCAGCAGATTGGGACTTGCCTAGTGAAGAGGGGATTCTAAAAGTGTGATCTAGAGACTAGAGTCTGCTGGAAGGCTTATTGAAAAGTATAACTTTCGGGATCAAAAATAATATGGGAAGTTGGGGTGTCTTTGAGAGTGATGGAGCTTTTCTCAGCTTGTGGTTGGGCTGTAATCAGGAGTCATATTAGAAGCCACTGATTACCATTGAGACAGTGGCCTCTAATATGATTTTTTTCTTTTTAAATTTTTTTTATTTATTTAAATTTGTGTGTGTGTGTGTGTGTGTGTGTGTGTGTGTGTGTACAACAGAGCCTTTGTCTGTTGAAAATGAATGGCAGATGCTTATGCCACTTTTTTTTTGTTCTAGTTTATGAGGACGACTTAGGAATTTAATCTGGGCCAGTAGATTTCGCAAGTAAGTGCCTTTAACTGTGGAGCCATCTTCCCAGCCCCATTGTGATATTAATTTTAACAAGGAAATCCATAGACCATAGAGAGTAAGGGTTAGAAAGATTTTTTTAGATCTGGAGAGATGGCTTAGCAGTTAAGCATTTGCCTGTGAAGCCTAAGGACCCCGGTATAAGGCTCAATTCCCCAGGACCCACGTAAGCCAGATGTACAAGGTGGTGCACGCATCTGAAGTTTGTTTGCAGTAACTGGAGGCCCTGGTGCACCCATATTCTCTCTCTCTCTCTCTCTCTCTCCCTCTTTCTCTCTCTGTCTGTTGCTAATAAATAAATAAAAATTTTAAAAAATTAATAAAAATATTAAAAAAAACTTTTTGTTTATTTAGTTATTTGAGAGCAACAGGCAGAGAGAGAAAGAGGGAGAAAGAGAGATAATATGGGTGCACCAGGGCCTCCAGTCACTGCAAACAAACTTCAGATGCATGCACCACCTTGTACATCTGGCTTATGTGGGTCCTGGGGAACTGAGCCTCATACCGGGGTCCTTAGGCTTCACAGGCAAGCGTTTAATCGCTAAGCCATCTCTCCAGGCCCTAGAAAGATTTCAGTATAGAATTCAAGAGAAGGAAATAAGGCAGAGCTCCTGCAAAGGAGAAGAGTTCCCAGAAGTGGGAAAGTCTGCCTGATGACCCTGACCGAGGTCTTTTATGGGAATTTCCTGGATGGAGGTTAATCTGTTCAGATCATATCAGGGTTTGGGTGCTTTGAAATCCTATTCACATCTTCCTGTCAGGTTTTTAGGGAAGACAAGATAAGGAAGAACCAAGTGTTTAGGTCCCTAGTAATCTTACTCACATTCATGGGTGACATTTTAAGGTTAAACACCAGACAGCTCCTCCCTTACAGGCTCAAGGACATTTCTCCTTTCTTTATTTTGGGAACTCTGCTACCCTTCAGGGTCTTAGTATTCTGGTGATGGTGCCTTACAGTCCATTTTGCAAAGAGGAAGTTTTTATTCATAGCAAAGTTTGGAAACTGGATTGTTACTCTTTGAGAAGGCACAGTGCTTACTACAGCATGGACATTTACATTTTACCCCACTGTGACTTAAAACTCTCAGATACCTTTAGAGATAAGAAGGAGTTTTAAGTGCTAGAGGACTTCCCAAGTCACCTCCTAAGAAGTGGTGGATGTTTACCCTGGTCTGCCTGACTCTGGGGCTTCCCAAATCCCATCTGGTCTGCATCTACAAAATATAATTGAGATGCAAATGGACAAAATCTATTAAAATTCAACATATGCATTCCTCTCATTCAGCAATTCTAGTCCAAGGAGTTATGCTAGGGAAATAAACTAGCATCAGAATAAACACACACACACACACACACACACACACTGAACCATGATTTCGAATAATAAAAAGTAATCAGAAATAATTCATAGATCTATCAACAGGAGAGGGCAAAATATTATTATCCTTCCATTCTTTGTTCTTTTTTCCCTCTTTTAAAAAATATTTTATTTATTTATTTATGATAGAGAGAATGGGTGTGCCAGGGCCAGTAACCACTGTAAATGAACTCCAGATACATGCATCCCCTTGTGCATTGGGCTTATGTGGGTACTGGGGAATGAACCCTAGATCCTTAGGCTTCACAGGCAAGTGCCTTAATGGCTAAGCCATCTCTCCAGCCCCCCTTCCATTCTAAGAAATGCTATGAGGCTGGATAGATAGCTCAGCTGCTAAAGGTGCTTACTTGCAGAGACTGATATCTTGAGTTCAATTCTCCAGTTCCCACAGAAAGCCAGACACACAAAGTGGTGCATGTGCCTGGAGTTTGTTTGCAGTGGCTGAAGACCCTGGTACTCACTTTCTCTCTTTCTTTCCCCCCTTCTGTCTCTATCTCTCTCTGCTTCAAATAAATAAATATTTTTAAAAGAAATACTGTGTAGCAGTGAAAAAATATGCATGTGTATGTCATCACATGGAAAGCTCTTTAAGACACGTGACTAAATGCAAAAAGTGAATAAAAGTATAAAAATAAAAATACAGAGAAGATTGCCACTTATGTAAGACAAAAAGGCTTTATATATCTATGTTATAAATGTGAAGAAAAATCTAACACCTCACATGCCTGACTGGAAACAGTGATTAACTTTGGGACAGGAATAGCAGTGGAGGTAGATAAGAGTGGAAATGTATAGATGAGAGTTACATAATATTTACTCTTCTTTTTATTTGTTAGCTTCTAACTGTGAAATTTCAGCTACTAGGTACATTTTTGGATTTTTTAAAAAGCAAGCCATAGATTGCAAACTGATCACATACCTTTTGAACCCTGAGATTAGAGACAGACAGTGGCCAAAGGCAGTAAATTGTGGAATAGCCCACACAAGGGACCCTTGTTGTTGTTATGAATTATTTACTCTGCTGAATGAGTAGCTTGTAGTTTTCTTCTCCAGAGTCAGAACCATGATGAAGAGCAGTTAAGTCAGCAAAATCTACAAGAACAACCTGTGTTGTGGCATAGGCTTGCTAGAGACTGGTTATGACTCACTTTCTGCCGAGTTGCTCCCAAGTTTTAATAAACAACCCATAATATCTGCTGTTTACTGAGGGGATTTAAGAAAACTCATCAAAATGGATACAAAAGAACAAAAAAGGAGTAGCTTGTGACCAACTGCCACATTCTTTCCAGTTATTAATTGAGATTTTTTTTTGTTCTGTGTCTCCTTTTCTTGTTTCAAAAAAAAAAAAAAAAAAGCCCAACTTGGATCGTAGTTGAATGTTTCAATACCTGTGCAATTTGTCTTGAAGATGTCTTTCAAAGCTTCCTGCAATGTCAGGCTTGGGGTTGTAAGTAATTTAATTCTCAATGAAGGATGGACTCACTGAGGGACTATTACAGTGTAACATGGGACTATTACAGTAACATGGGTTGTAACGTGGGCTGGGCAGCTTTCTCCTGATTGGCCCTGGGCTAGCAGAAGAGACAGATGGTCATTATTCTCGGCACTGGTGACTCAGCTTGTCCTCTTGCATGGGTACTCTCATTGGTTTTATTCCTTTTCCATGTTGTCTGCTTGTGGCAGGCGATCACAAGCAATGGCACATATCCTCTAACAAGCAGTGTGAACCTGAATTTTTAAGTTACAGCTCCACTATGAATCTCATTTATAAAAATAGAAACTAAGATAATATGATAGCTTATATGTAAAATGTTTCCCATAGACTCATGTCTTTGAATACTTACTGAATACCCAGCTGGTGGCACTGTTTTGGGAAGGTTGTGGAAACTTTAGGAAATGGAGTCTTGCTGGAGGAAATATGCCACTGGTGGTGGGATTTGAGATTTTATAGCCAAGCCCCACTTACTGGTCTCTCTGTCTCTCTCATGAGCTCTCTCTCTTTCTTTCCTCTCCTTCCTGTCTGCCAGGGTGATGTCAGCTTCCTGAAGCAATAAGCCAAAATAAACTATTTCCTTCTCGAAGTTGCTTTTGGTAAGGTATTTGTTCATAGCCACAAGAAAGTAACTGACACAGATAATCATACGTGACTTAAAATTAAATTAAAATTAAGAAATTGTAGTTCTCTTATAAAATGGGAAAATGAAAGGAGAGAAATTCTGGGCTGGCCTCAGGACTTGCTTTAAGCAATAGATGGCGTAGAAGTGACAGTGGATCAGTTCCAAGAGACCTTGCGCCTGTCTACTCTGCTAGCTTTCATGAGAATAAGCCCAGGCTAGTCTGCCAAAGAACAAGGTACTGTGTTGTAGTAGTCAATTCCTTATGCTAGGATGAGCATGCAATCAATTTATGGAGGAAGGGATTTATTTCAGCTTACAGATCCAGGGGAAGTTCCAGCAATGGCAGAAGCTGTTTACTTCTATACATCCAAGCACAGGGGAGCAACTGCAGCAAACAAACACCAAGAAGAAGCAAGCACAAACCCCGCCAGAGCTAACCCCTGCTCTCTCTACAGCTTTTTGGTTAGAATTAGGTCTACCCCCAGTGATACTTCAGGGTGGGATTCCAGGATCCACCCCCAGTGACACCTCCTGCAGCCAGATAACTAGAGATCCAAGGTTAATTTTGATAAAACACTTGAGTCTATGAGGCCATGCATTTTCAAACTACAACTATGGAGCAGAAGTGAGCAACCCAAGTACAAACTCACCTAAGACCAAAGACCTGCCTAACCAAGCCCATCCTGAATGATGAGCTTGATGCGTGATGGTTATTTCCACTCACTGTGATGCGTCATTCTGTATTATTTTGACTGGACTAAGAGATATTTAAATGATCATGATTTCTGGGTGTATCTGTGGGAGTGCCTATAGAAGTTGCCCTCAATGTTAAGGATCCTAGAATTTCCTTTAACATGTAGATCTAGTTCATATCTGATGTGGACATTTTTTTGTTATGACTTTTCCCCATTTACTCTGTGCTTATGGAACATTTTACTGAGAGATATCTCATTACCTGTGGGCAGAGTTTGTATCAAAAGAACACATGGGGTGGTGGGGTGGGACTGGAAAGATGGCTTAGCAGTGAGGTGCTTGCCTGAGAAGCCTAAGGACCCAGATTTGGCTTCCCAGAACCCACATAAGCCAGATGCATCAGGTGACACATGCACACAAGGTCGCACATGCGTACTGGATGACACACACATCTGGAGTTCAATTGCACTAGCTAGAGGCTCTGGTGTACCTATTCTTTTCTCTCTCTCTCATAAATAAAATAAATTTTAAAAGTTTTTTAAAAAATAGCGCATGTCATGATCTGTAGTAAGAAATAGCAATATATAGTTTTTAATCCCAGCAGCTGGCACAGAACTCCTAAAGCCCTGGTATGGTTTGATTCAGGTGTCCCCCATAAACCCAGGAGTTCTGAATGCTAGGTTCCCAACTGATGGACATTTGGGAGTTAAAGCCTCCTGAAGGCAGTGTATTGTTGGGAGCGGGCTTATGGGTATTTTAGCCAGTTTCCCCTTGGCAGTGTTTGGGTACACTCTCCTCTTGTTGTCCACCTGATGTTGGCCAGGAGGTGATGCCCACCCTCTTCTCCTGCCATTGCTTTCCCCTGCCATCATGGAACTTCCCCTCGAGTCTGTAAGTCGAAATAAAGCCCCCCCCCCCTCAATCTTGGTCAGGTGATTTCTGCCAGCAATGCGAACCTGACTGCAACACCTGTTATCCTAAGCAAAAGTGCTGAGGAGGTGATTTGTTCCCCCTCAGCAATACTAAGCCGGATAGAAGCTGAGAACCTTCAGTTCTAGTCCAGCCCATCCTCTGCAAAGTGGAGAGGGATCAGAACTGATTATGCCTATGATGAAGACTCAATAAAAATCCCTGAACCAGGTTTTTAACCAGTCTCCAGTCACTAAGCACATGGCCAGGGTTTGGAAGCGGCCTGTTCCCACATGCCTAGTTTTATGCAACCCTTCACTTAGTTTCCCACCAGTATCTTGCAACACCTCTTATAATACATGAGGAAAATGTTGCTCTGAGCTTGTAGCCATTCCAGAAAACTGTTGCATACATGAGGGAAATTATAGGAACTCCCACCCACAAGGCTTGTGACTGGCCCTGTGGGACCAAGGCCTGAACCTGTGGTATGTGGCTTTAACTTGAGGTAAATAATGCCAGAATGGAGTTGAATTATAGACACCTAACTGGTAGGAGCATTCATCACCAATGTGTTCTATGATGAGGGTGTCACAGGAGAAAATTATTTTTACTACTCTACAGATAGTCTTTGTTTCCTGTATAAGCTATGAACTCAGAGTTCAGTTTTGGATGGTAATAGAAAGCAGGTAGACTAAGATGCTGCTTGCTTTGGAAAGAAATGTGTGTGTGCTCTTAATACAGCAGAACTCACAGGCAGGCTGAGTGTAAATGATACAGAGGCAAAACAAACAAACAAACAAAAGATCATTACGGTGACCCGCCCAACCCCTCATGCTCTTACACACATCATGTCGGTGTTTGAAGACTGGACATCAGCTGTGTCAGGACCCACTAGATTTCCTCTAGCTCATCCCTGCTGGTCATTGCTCACAGGGAGATGTCAAGTCTTAGATGAGATTGTTCAACATTTCCTCCATGCTGGGAGTTCTGCAACAGGACTGTGGAGGAAAGTATAAGGAGTTTGGGAGTGCCACTGCCTGTGCCAGGAAGTGGTGATAAAGACACACACACATCAATGTATATGACTATATGTAGATGTGTATAGATACATATATGCTTGTTATAAATCACAGTATTACACGGGTGCAGCCCAGAAGTACATGAGGTTAATGTTCATCCTCCCATCTTTTTAATAATTTTTATTACTTTTTATCAGAGAGAGAAAGAATTGGTGTGCCAGGGCCTCCAGCTACTGCAGTCAAACTCCAGATGTGTGTGCCACCTTGTGTGCATGTGCAACCTTATGCACTTGGGTCACCTTGTGCATCTGGCTTATGTGGGACCTGAAGACTCAAACAGGAGTCCTTAGACTTCGCAGCCAAGTGCCTTAACCGCTAAGCTATCTTTCCAGCCCACTTCCATCTTTTGAATGGGAAATTTTGAGGCACATTCTACACTATTCCTCAGACTGTCCAGTGGTGTTGAGCCCAGTTGCCCATAGAAATAATCACTTTGTGTTTTGGCTTCCCTCCTTCCTTGTATCAGTTTTCCCACATCCTCACTCTTGCCTATGGGAACACTTCAAATAAACTACCTGTATTCAAGTCTTTGACTCAAGTCCTGTTTTAGAGACACTAACATTTTGGAGCTCTGGTTTTTCTCATCAGAGAAGGAAGGATATATATATCCATGCAAGATTTTATAGACACACACATATATATGTAGGCATACAGACATGTATAATACACATAATACTATGTGAAACTACTATCTGTCTGTCTGTCTATCTACCTGTCATCTATCTGTGCTGGCACATTGTAGATATTCAAGTAATAGAGATTTGTTCCTAGGTAGAAGTCTGTGGCTCTCTGTCCCTGGAACCACCTTATGTAAGCAGAGGCACAGTGAAACACGGAAGTTTAGTTAGCAAAGCATGTCTTAGCATTTAGAATTTATCATTTGACCTTCAGCCTTCTGTCTGCTGCGCCTTGCAACTTTCAATTACATGAAGGGGAACAAGCTTTCCAGAAGGAATGATGAGGAACAGAGGCACTGTGCCTGGTTTCACCGTGTCAACCTGACTTGTAGGGGAAACCTGCTCAGATCTTCAATTAGCAGCCCTGCTGGTGGCCTAGGCAATGGTTTTCAAAAGCCAACAGCAGGAAAGCCAATGAGAACCACTGTTTATCTAACAGAATGAGGGATTCTAGTTGTCAGCCATGACCTTGGCTGGTAGAACTGAGGTCATGTGACCACATTGTGGTTCATTTGATCTCTGTTACAATTTCTGAGTGGCCCATGTTTCTTGTAATGTTTCTTCTGAGAACACTGTTAGATCTCATCAATAGAGCAGCCACTTCCTAGATCTGAGTATACTGAGAAAACAGCTAGGGGAGGGGAAAGGGGTACACAGCACAGAGACAGAGATGCAGAGACAGAGGGGGAGGGGAAAGGGATCATTTGCTTAACACTGTGGCAAGGACTCACTAACATTCTCTGGTGACAATGTCAACACACCCTTTTGCACAACAGACAATTCAGATTATGGAAATTTCATGTATCAGGCTTCTTTTTGTTTTTCTTTCCATCCTAATGCTGTAAGGACATTTTAAGCTAAGCATGAATGGCAGCCTAATGCCAGAAACAAGAGCAGGAAAAGTTGATGGTCTAAGAATTACATTTTCTATGCAATTAACCTCTATGGTAGGCTACTTGGTTCCAAATTTGCCAGTGGGAAAAATTGGCACCCTAGGCAGAGACACAAACAATTACAGACTAGGGCAGGAATGGCTCCACAGAGATCGCCTGGTTTGGTCCCTAAACATTTATTCCCATTTCGCAGATGTTGAGTTAGGAAGTCAAGTGAGTAGAGAAGGTATCTTTGCTTGGATTTCCCCAATAGAAAATATTTGTCTTGAAGACAAGGGGCTAGGGATTAAGAAATAAAATGGTAGGAAGATGGATATAAAATGGTGCTTTTTAGCCAGGTGTGGTGGCATATATTTTTAGTTTCAGCACTCAGGAGGTTGAGTTAGAGGTTCTTCATGAGTTCAAAACCAGTCTGGAACTACAGTTCTAGAAGAAACTGGGCTAAAGTGAGACCCTGCCTCGAAAACAACAACAACAACAACCACCAAAATGGTGCTTTTCCTAATTTCTGCCATTGGCACCATATCTAGCCTAACTTCCAAAGAAACCTGTAGATTATAGTGTTATTGTGGTAGTTTGATTCAGGTGTCCCCCCAAAAATCAGGTGTTCTGAATTCTAGGTTCCCAGCTGATGGAAATTTGGACATTAACACCTCTTGGCAGTGTACTGTTGGGGGTGGGCTCATGGGTATTATAGCCAGTTTCCCCTTGCCAGTGTTTGGCAGACTCTCCTGTTGCTATTGTCCACCCTCTGCTCATGCCATCATTTTCCCTTGCCACCACAGAGCTTCCCCTTGAGTCTATCAGCCAAAATAAACCTTTTTTCCCCAAAAGCTCCTCTTGGTTGGGTGATTTCTGCCAGCAATGCAAACCTGACTGTAACAGCCATCGCTCTTACATTCAGCAAATAATCTTTGAGTGAATAGTATGTGTTAGGCCCTGTGTTAGCTGGTAGAGACAGAGTGGTGAACTCCTTATAGACTTAGGTAGATGGGTGCTAACCAGACACACATATAAATATATTACTATTGTGAGGTTGGGGAGATGGTTCAGGGGATAAAGCACTTGCCGCCCAAACCCAAGCACCTGAGTTTCATCCTCCCCAGACTCCGTGTAAAAAATACTGAAGCTGTGGCAGGCATCTATAATCCTAGTGCACTGACTACAAAATGACACATAGGAGAATGTCCTAGAAGCTCATGGGGGGTGTTGGTGAGCACAGAAAATAATAGCAGAGTGGGGTACAGAGAGAAACCTTGCCTCAAAAAATAAGGTGGGAGAGCTAGAGAGATGGCTCAGCAGCTAAAGGTGCTTGTTTGTAAAGCCTGATGGCCTGAGTGCAATGGCCAGTACCTACATAGGCTAGATGCACAAAGTGGCACATATTTCTGGAGTTTGTTTGTAGAGGCAAAAGACCCTGGCACATCCATACTAAATTTCCTGTCTCTCTCTCTCCCTCATATAAATAAAATATTTTTTAAATGAGGTAGAAAGGGGAGGACTGACATGAAAGTTATCCTCTAATCTTCACACGTGTGCCATAGCATGTGTGTGCCTGCACCCTCACACTCACATGCAATGTACACATACACACACACATAGCCATTGTGGTGTGATGAATGATACTGAAGAAGAAAAATGCCAAAACAGTGCAGTGTTTACTGTTGGAGTTAAGAATAATATCTCTGAGGGACAGATGTTTAAGAGGAGATCTGAAAGATGAAGGGAGTTAGGGATACCAAGGATGGGCATATGTCCCAGGAA
This sequence comes from Orientallactaga sibirica, assembly GCA_036365145.1. Taxonomy (NCBI): domain Eukaryota; kingdom Metazoa; phylum Chordata; class Mammalia; order Rodentia; family Dipodidae; genus Orientallactaga; species Orientallactaga sibirica. Next base: position 1,153,792 of record JAEOAD010000030.1, read on the forward strand.
AGTGGAAAGCCATAGGTGAGGCCTTGTAGTTGCAAAGTTCCTTGTCTGTTTGAAGAAATAAGAATTCCAACTGTGGCAATGTGGTGATAGCCAGCAGTGGGTGCAGGTGAGAAGGTTGGAAGGGGTGCTAGGATCCAGTCAGGAGACCTTGGACCTTGTCAAGAAGTTGGGGTGGAGGGGCTGGAGAGATGGCTTAGCAGTTAAGGCGCCTGCCTCCTAAACCTAAGAACGCTGGTTCCAATCTCCAGGTCCCACGTTTAGCCAGATGCAAAGTGACGCAAGGGCGCAATGCCGCATTTGACCACAAGGGGGTGCACACATCTGGATTTAGTTCATAGCCTGGTGCGCCCATCTTTATCTGTCTTCCTCTCCCTCTCTCTCTGTCTCTCTCCAAAAAAGAAGGAGGAGGGGGAGGGGGAGGGGGGGGGGGGGGGAGGGGGAGGAGGAGGAGGAGAAGTTGGGATGTTATCTACAAGCTTTTTGAAGTAGTGTGATCTGATTGAAAGCTTCCATGGTCCTATGTGGCAGCCACTAGCTACATGCCTTTTGAGCATTTGGAATGAACACAGAACTAGGGAACAACTTGTTTTGAAGGGTTTTTGTGGATGAGAGTTTCAAGAAAACACTTACCTTTTAAAACGTGACTGTGGCTACAGTCTGGAGAGTTGGAAGGGTGTAAGTGGTATAGCCAGTGGCTACCCTGGGCTGCATTGATGACAGTGCATATTAGAGCACAGATTTGCGGCAGGCAGCTTAGGACTTGGATATGGAAAGGTTCTCTACAAGGAAAGGAAATGGAAGATAGTGAGGTTCAAGAATGATACTCAGGATTCTGTTTTGAGAAACTGGTGGAGGAGGAGGTCACTCACCAAGCCAGGGCTTGGGGATGAGGAGCAGATCTGAGAGCAGGGATGGGGAAGAGGAAATGATTCACTTTGACGCTGTCAGGATGGAAGGGAGAGATGGAAAAAGGTAGCTGAATGTTGGACTCCAGAGCTCAGAATTTGTTTGGGGAGCCAGGCGAGGTGGTGCACGCCTTTAATCCCAGTACTCGGGAGGCAGAGGTAGGAGGATCTCTGAGAGTTTGAGGCCACCCTGAGACTACAGAGTGAATTCCAGATTAGCCTGAGCTAGAGTGAGACCCTACCTCAAAAAACAAACAAACAAACAAGAATTTGTTTTGGGGACTCTCTAAGCCTCAAAGACTGAGTATAAAGAGGAGACTAAGCATTATGCACATTAGATGTAAGGATCAAATCTGAAGATAAGCTGGGAATTTCAACTGATATTCTCTCCATTGCTTCTATTCAGAGCAATTAGTGAACTACGAGAAGCAGATTGTCCTCGTGAATCTTCCCAGGCATATATATTTATTAACCATATACTTGAGAGGCAGGGAAGATTGCTCAGTGGTTAAAGATGTTTACATGCAAAGCCTGCTGGCCCAAGTTCAATTCCCAAGCCATCCACATAAGATGAATGCAGTAAGTGGTATAAGTGTCTAGAATTCATTCCCAGTAGCAAGACGCCTTGGTGTGTACACACACAGGTGTGTGTGTGTGTGTGTGTGTGTGTGTGTGTGTGTGTGTGTGTGTGTGAAAATAAATAAAATTTTAAGTATGTACTTGAGAAATTGCTTCCCAATATTTCCTAAAGTATAGATCAAAAATACTTCAAGTTGTACAGGGGATGGTTTGGGGCAATACAAACAGAGGATTAAAAACTATGAAAACACCATGAGAACTTCACGCCCTTTTATAATTTATTTTCCTCTATGATGACAGAAGAAAGTCTCAGATTTTGTAAGCATGCCCTAAACACCAAAATAGGCTAATCTCCATTTCAAACAAGGGATAGACAGTAAGCTTCCAGTAGCCCTTTGCAGAAAACAGAACCCAGTTAAATGACATTGTTTTGTTTCTATTTCACAGTCATTTTCTCTTTAAATATTAAGAAAATTTAAACATTTTTTGAAACCACTTCAAGCTTGTAGAATAGTTCAAGAATATTTTCCCTAAACCAACAGAGTGTAAACTGCTGATGTAGTTCATCACCCCCAAATACTCAACTGTGTAATTCCTACCAGCAAGGACATTCTCCTCAACACAACATAGCCATTAAAATTAGGAAATTACCATTCAAGCCATAGACCCATTTGAGTTTTGCAAATGGCATCAATTGCCCTTCATAGCAAAATAATGACTGTGTTTAGTTGTTCTATTTCTTTAGTCCCTTTCACTCTGAAATGGGTTTCTCAGATTTTCCCTGACTTTCCCAACCTTGACACTTAAAGTGTCGTATATCATTTATTTTGTACAAAGTCCTTCAATTTGCATTTGCCTGGCATTTCTTCATGATTAGATTCTGGATTATTCAGGGTTCTCTAGAGAACCTGAATCAATAGAATGAATATAAATTACAAAGGGGATTTCTTAGGCTGGCTTACATGTTGCATGCTAGGCAGTCCAACAATAGGTATAGGCTTGATGAAGAGGTTGAGACAGGGGCAGCTTCTTGCTGCACAAGATTGGGGTGCCTCGACAGTCCCAATCTGGTGCTGAAGGCCTGGAAGATTCCAGAGGAGCCCCAGTTCTCCAGACTGTGTTGAAAGGCTGAAGAAGCTGGGATCCAATGTCAGAGAAGAATGGCAACAACTGGCTCAATGCACTTGCCAGCAAAGAGCAGGGCAGGCAGGGAAGAGGGCTGCTTTTCCTTGGGCTGCCACAAGAAGGGCTGCCTACTCCAGGGGAAGGTCTCCTTCCTTAATTAATCTATTCTGAAGAATATGCTTTCATTGATCATTTCTAATAGTTTGTTAATCCCTCCTAGGAAAGCCTTCACAAAGCTGTCCAAGAGTCATGTATCTTACTTGATCCCTGATCCAATGAGGTTAACAATAGAGATCAACCATCACAAATCAACTTGCCACTCAACCACATCTATGCCATGCTCAACTTCCAAGAAAAGACAATAACAAGATCATCATTCCACAAACATGATTTAACTATCCCGTGTTCAACTGGAAATATACTATTCTTTCCTCCAAAATAGATAATATGTCCCCCTGAGAAATGCTCGGCCTTTATTATCTCATAATACAAATGTGGTAATACAGATTTTAAAACATTTAACTACTGATAATGTCTCAAATGATGTTATATTACATGGGAAAGAAAACATAAGTTTGGTTTAATATATGGGTATATATGCACAAAAATTCCTAACAAAATGCGATAGGATGGGCCACTTGTAGCAATTACAATTCTTATTTTTATAACTGGTCATATAATTTTAACTGTGTGTGTGTGTGTGTATGCGCGCGCATGTGCCCACAAGCACATGCATGCGTGCGTGCTGGGTAGTACAACAAAGACAGAGAGAGAGAAAACTACTTTCTTCTACTACCCATCTGTGTTTCATTTATGCTCAGCAAGCAGCTCAACAGGTCTTGGTTCTTTACCTGGAAAGGTGACTCACCTTCATTTCTGAAGCATCTGTGTCATTGATCACCCTGTCTTGATTGGATTGTTATAGTTTCTCATTGGCTTGATCACAGGTCAGGTTAATACTAAAAAGCACCCGGAAGGATTCCCTGCACGTTCAGACATACATTTCCTTCCCTTTATTGTGAAGGAGCCATCCAATTTCACCGTGGTAGTCGGGATCAATCACCCCTGCTACCATTGTAACTCCTTTCTTAGCCTATTGACTCAAGGACATCAAGAGCCCAGAATGGCCAGGGGAGCAGTCTTAGCTTTCAGTTCAGTGGAATGTTTGTTGTGCATCCTGGCAGAAGCACTCCCCCTTTCTGGGACCAAGACTTCTAGGCTAGCAGAGCATATGGTCACAGAAGTAGGAAGGCAAACTTTTGCCAGTGGGTCACTAAGGGTGATGGTGAGTATTCCCATCTGCATCTTTTAGTTCCTGGACCTATAAATCTTGGTTTGGGGAGAAACTATAATTTTTTTAGTTTCTCCCTGATTTGGATCATAGGCAGCCTTCTGGAGAACATGTTTACAGTCATCCAGGCTACTTCTGCTTGCTTGGCACTGTCACTGTGTCCTTAAAAGGCCATTCCACCATCAATCAAGATGGCTGCTGCAGGATGGTGGGAAATGTGGGGAGAACAGAGAATTCCATGAACATGAGCCCACTGCCACATTTCTTTGGCTGTGAAGTGAGTTCCTTGGTCAGAAGCAATGCTGTGTGGATAAGGCACCTTATAAGTCCATGGAGGGCAGTTTGGGCAAAAGCATTACATGAAGGAAATACAAATCCATACTCAGAAGAAATAGCTATTCCAGTAAGGACAAAGTGCTGCCCTTTCAATGATGGAAGTTGTCCAGTGGAGTCAACCTGCCACCAACTCACTGGCTAGTCACCCTGGGGAATGGTGCCATGTCAGTGTTGGTCTCTGCTGCTGGTAGATTTGGCACTCAGCAACAGACTTAGCCAGATCAGCTTCAGTGAATGGAAGCCTATGTCACTGGGCCTGTAGCAGACAGCTTCAGGTTCGCTGAGATGAACTTCCAGACCAGGCATAGTTATGGAGAAAGGGATATTTATTAAAGCTTACAGATCCAGGGGAAGTTCCATAATGGCAGGAGAAGCGACCTGCTCTCACAGGGCCAAGCAGAGAGAGAGAAAGCCAACCAGCCACCACAGCACACAGAGCAAAACTACTGCCAAAAGGCCACACAGCACACTTCAGGAACTCCTTGCTAGGCACATTTGCATATCTTTACAATGGAATCTCAAACCCACACCTTAAGACCAGCCCCCAGTGACATTGCCTCTAGCAAGGTGATTGCAGATGCAAACTATAACTAGTAAAACACTGAATATATTGGGGGACATATATTCAAACTACCACAGGGCCCATGCCAAGTCTCCATCCCAGGCACCATGGCCACTTTGTTCATGAGCCAATTAGATAATACTATTCACAGAACAGGTTTCCTGTCCACTGGATTATTGAAGACCTCTTCTGCTGAGGTCACTTTTTTTTTGTTTGTTTGGTTGGTTTTTCAAGGTAGTTTCACTCTAGTCCAGGCTGACCTGGAATTCACTATGTAGTCTAAGGCTGGCCTTGAACTCACAGCAATCCTACCTCTGCCTCTCAAATGCTGGGATTTAGGCTGTGTGACACCATACCCCTCTGAGATCACCTTTTGATGAGCATTTACATGGGATACAAGGATCTTTACATCCTTTTCCCATTTGGAAAGGACTCTTTGCATATTCCTGCTCTAAATGTCTTTCTCAAAAATTTTCCAATTGTGCACTTTCCAAGTCCTCCAGCTATCCAACCAAGCCATTGGCTCCAGCCTATGAATCAGTATATAACCAGACATCTGGTCTTCTCTCCTTCCAAGCAAAATGTAGAACCATGTGCACTGCCCAAAGTTCTGTCCACTATGACGATTCTCCTTTACCACTGTCCTTCAGGGCTGTCCCAGAAAGAGGCTACAGTGCAACAACTGTCCAGTTCTGAGAGGTGCCTGCCTAGCATGCAGAACCATCTGTGGACCAGGCCCTAGAGGTTTCTTCCTAGTCAGTTGAGCCTAAGGCATACTCCCTGAAGTCACTGGTGTATACTTGGGCACAGAAGGCATTGTAATAAGAATCTGAGTCAGGCATTTGGGCAACTTACTGTTGCCGTCAGGACTTGCTCAGGCCCAATCTCTCTCTCTCTCTCTCTCTCTCTCACACACACACACACACACTTCCATTTGATGATGGACTGCTGCTGTGCATGTCTAACTTTATGACTTGATGGGTCTGACAACACCCAGCTCATGATGAGCAGCTCAAGTCACATGGTAAGTTGGCAGTTCATTGTCAAGTGTTCAGTTTCCACTAAAGCATATCAGGCCAAGAGTTGTCTCTCAAAGGAAAAATAGTTGTCTGCAAATGACATCAGGGCCTTGTTCCAAAATCCCAAAGGCCTCTGCTGTGATTCTTTAATGGGTGCTTGCCAAAGGCTCCAAACAGCCTCCTTATCTGTAAGTGACAGCTCAAGTACTACTGGGTCTGCTGGATCACATGGCCCAAGTGGCAGAGCAGTCTACATAGCAGCCTGGACCTGTTGAAGTGCCCTCTCTTACTCTGAGTCCCACTCAAAACTACCAGCTCTCTGAGTCATTTGGTATCTGGGCCAGAATAACATACCCAAGTGAGGAATGTGCTGCCTCCACAATCCAAATAGGCCCACTAGGCATCATTGTGCTTTGTACTTGGTGATAGGAGGGGTCAGGTGCAACAATTGGTCCTTTATCTTAGCAGGAATGTCTCCACATACCACACAGCACTCAACTCATGGGATAAAAGACATTTGAGGGCTGGAGGGATGGTTTAGCAGTCAAGGCATTTGCCTGCAAAGCCAAAGGACCCAGGTTCAATTCCCCAGGACCCATGTAAGCCAGATGCACAAGATAGTACATGCATCTGGAGTTTGTTTGCAGTGGCTGAAGGCCCTGGCATGCCCATTCTCTCTCTCTTTCTCTCCTTTCTCTGTCAAATAAATAAATAAATAGATAAATAAAAACAAAATAAAAAAAAGACATTTGACTTTTAGTTGGGTTGATATTTGGTTTGATATATTCTGAACCAACAGTCTAGAGTGGTTGTTACTTCATACCCAAATGGTCCAATCAGCATCATGTCATCAATATCATAGACCTGTATGATCCCTTGTGGAAGGGACAGGTGACCAAGGTCTCTGTGAACTAAGTTATGACACAGGGATAGAGAATTAATATAACTCAGCGTGATCTAGTTTTATGTTCCTTTCTCCATTAAAGGCAAAGTGGGCAGTATATAAGGGCACACTCATAAAAGCTAAGACAGATTGCTGGTTTTTCAGATTGTTAAACTTACTTTTTAAAAAAAAACTGCACGCATATATAAGTGTGTGTGTGTGTGTGTGTGTGTGTGTGTGTGTGCATGCACGTGGGTGCATTGTGCCATGATGCACAAGTGCATGGTGCAGAGGACAACTTGGGGTGACAATTCTTGCTTTTTATCTTATCTGAGGTAGGGTCTCTTTGTTATTTGCCACTGTATTCACCAGGCTTCCTGGACTGCTAGCTTCCCATTCTCCCACCTTCACCTCCTAGCATACTTGTGGATGCACCGAGATAACTGGCACACGCTGCTGCATCGGGGATCTGAACCCCAGAACTTACCCTTGCTCAAGTACTTTGCCCGCTGAGTCATCTACCCAGCCCTTGTTCAGCTTTGCACTGGATGCCACGTTTGGACCATGGCTCATCTCTTTATAGGTCAGACTGGTCAGAGAAAGTCTAAAGTTTATTTTTCAAACATACATTTGGATTTAAAAGTGAGCCCGAAGGACAACTTCATTCAGCACTGATACATTTGGTATTCTAAGACGTAAGTTTCAGAAAACACTTCTACAACCAGGGGAGTTGGGGCAGAAATGATCGCTTTCTGTGTTTATTTTAGCTCTCTGTTTTAATACCCATTGGACCATGCATATGTAGTTCCCTAATCACACAAAGTCCACATGTGAATTCTAGAGGCCATCTGTCCCTGACACAAAGGGTGTGCACAGCACCGAGTTGTCAGTGTGATTTATGATCTCCTGTATTTGAACAGGCATCTGCTCCAGGCTGCACTGGCTCAGCACCCAGGGCAGCCTGCTGGACACTCTAGCTTCTCCAGGGCAATGCAGGTGTGTGTAGCCACTGTCCAGACCTGGAGTTCACTACTTCCTCTTTCATGCCCACTTCACCTCCAGCATTTCTCTCTTTCTTCCTGCTCTGCTTGGAGATGTTCTCTCCTTACAGCCCAGTCAGGCCCTGATACACAGCCTTCCTACCTCCTCTCAGCTGGCATGGTTGATACCTCCAGTACAACTGGAGGACTTACCTGGACACCTAGTCAATATCGGCTCCCTTGAGGTGCCTTTGCCCACCATGTCTCCTCTTGCTTTGCTTTTAAGTTTGTCTGGGAAGGATAAGCAAAACAAGAGAACAGGAAGTTAAAAGACATGAGCTCATTTCATTACTGTGTGCTACAAGTTGTGTGTGTGTGTGTGTAGAATGTATTAAATGAGCACATCTTATAAAATACCTCTGTTTCCATTGAGTAATCCTTTGGATCTACAGGCTGTCTTGAATCAAATACTCCCATTTATTTGTAATACTTAAAAAAAATTTTTTTTTGAGACAGCAAGCAAGAGAGAGAGATAATTGGCATGCCAGGGCCTCAGCCACTGCACTCAAATGCCAGACACTTGCACCACCTAGTGGGGATGTGTGATCTTGAGCTTGCCTCATCTTTGGGTGTCTGGCTAACATGGGATCTGGAGAGTAGAACATGGGTCCTTAGACTTCACAGGCAAGTGCCTTAACCACTAAGCCATCTCTCCAGCCCTGGAATGCTTTTAATCAGAAAAGTACCAAGAAAACTATACTGAGAAAACTATAGAATCCTGCTGACATATATAAGGAGGAGCATCATATTTTGGAAAGGAGTATTCCATACTTCATAGTTTCCAGTTTTCCTCAAGGAAGACAATATGTTCTTTTTTAAATAAATGGGAGCATTTTTTCATTTTTAAAATTTTCTTACAAGTATATATTGTGTGGTGAACACATGCTCTCTGTTCCCCCATCCTTTCTTTTCATGCCCCTCCCCTCTCCTATTAGTCCCCTTTGTTCTCCTGGAAATTGTAAATTCTGCTTTCATTTAATATAGTCACACATGATTTTATGTGACTACATAAAGCCTCGGAACCAAAAGTGAGGGGAAACAAATAATATTTGTCTTTCTGAGATTAGCTTAATTCACTTAACACAACTATCTACAGCTACATATCCATTTTCCCACAAACAACATAACTTCATTATTCTTTATGGCTGAAAAAATCCATTTTGTATATATGCCACATTTTCCTTATCTATTCCACTGTTGTTGGACACCTACATTGGTTCCACAACTTAGCTATTATGAATAGTGCTGCAATAAACATGGATGTATAAGTGACATGATGATATGATATGATGTTGACTTGGAGTCCCTAGGGTATATACCCAGGAGTAAAATAGCTTGGTTATATAGTTGATCTATAATTTGTTTTTCATGAATCTCAGTACTGATTTCTATAGGGTTGGACTAGTTTACATTCCCACTAGCAGTGTATAAGAGTTCCAGTTTGTCCAGATCAATGTCAGCACGTTTTAATTTTTTTTTTAATGAAAGAGAGAGCAAGAGAGAGAGAATTGGCACACCAGGGCCTCCAGCCATGCAATTGAACTCCAGACACGTGCCACCTCATGCGCATGTGTGACCTTGTACGCTTGCATCACCTTGTGTGTCTGGCTTACATGGGATCTGGAGAGTCAAACATGGGTACTTAGGCTTCACAAGCAAGTACCTTAACTGCTAAGCCATCTCTCCAGCCCTCATCATGTTTTTAAAATTTGTTTTCTTAGTGACTAACCTTCTGACTGCAGTGAAAGGGAATCTCAATGTAGTTTTATTTTTCATTTTTTTGATAACTAGTGAAGTTGAAAATTTTTGCATGTTAATTAGTGATATGTAATTCATCTTTTGTGAATTGTCTGTTGATTTCATTATCCCATTTATCAATTGGGTTGTTTGCTTTCTTGTTCAGGTTTTTGAGTTCTTTGTATAATCTCAGTATTAATCCTCTGTCACATGTATTGCTGGAATTTTTTTCTTCCATTCTGTAGGCTGCCTCTTCACGCTATTAACTGTTTATTTTGCTGTACAAAAGCTTTTTAAAGCCAGGCGTAGTGGTGCACGCTTTTAATCCTAGCACTCGGGAGGCAGAGGTAGGAGGATCCCCATGAGTTCGAGGCCAGCCTGAGACTACATTGTGAATTCCAGGTCAGCCTGAGCTAAAGTGAGACCCTAACCCTCTAAAAAAAAAAAAAAAAAAAAAGCTTTTTAACTTCATGAGGTCCCATTTGTTGCTTGTTAGCTTTATTTCCTGACTTAGGTCCTATTCAAAAAGCCTTTACCTTTATCTTAAAGTATTTTCCCCACTTTTTTTCCCCCTAACAGTTTCAAGTGTTACATTAAGGTCTTTGATATATTTGAAGTTTTTAAAAACTTAAAAAATTTTTATTTAATTACATGCAAGCAGAGAGATACAGAGAGAGGGAGAGAGAGAAGCAGAGAGAGAGAGAATGGGCATGCCAGGGTGTCTAGCCACTGTAAACAAACTCCAGATTCATGTACCATCTTGTGCATCTAACTTATGTGGGTTTGGGGAATCAAACCTGGGTCTTTAGGCTTCATAGGCAAGTGCCTTAACCTCTAAGCCATCTGCCCAGCCCTTACAACTTTTTATTGACAATTTTCATGATTCCTTCACATTACTTTCTCTTGCCCACCTCCCTATCCACCTTGCATGGAAACTCTTCTTTCCAACTAGTCAGTCCTCTTGTACTTTGATGTCTTTTTTTCTTCTCTCTCTCTCTCTCTCTCTCTTTTTTTTTTGTTGAGGTAGGGTCTCACTCTGGCCCAGGCTGACCTGGAATTAACTATGTAGTCTCAGGGTGGCCTTGAACTCTCAGTGATCCTCCTACCTCTGCCTCCCGAATGCTGGGATTAAAGGCGTGCGCCACCACACCTGGCCCTTTGATGTCTTTTTTGGTATTTACCCTCATCCACCATCCAGTAGGCTCAATTGCACACGTGTTGTGCAGGTAATGACAGTCACTATGAGGTCATGAATGTAATGGCCACATCATATCTGGATAACAGCATTCCACAGCACTCCTCCCCATCCTCTGGTTCTTTCATTCTTTCTGCCCCCTCTTCTGCAATGTTCCCTGAGCCTTGGCAGGGGTGATATAAATCTCTCATTTGGCACTGAGCACTCCATAGTCAATTATTCTCAGCACTTCCATGAATTTTTACTCTTAGAGTTCATACTTTTGAGGGGTGATAAAAAAAAAAAAGGATCTAGTTTCATTTACATGTATACACCCATTTTCCCAACACCATTTGTTTAAAACACTCTTTTTACTTTAGTGTATATTTTTAACATCTTTATAAAAAATCAGAGGTCTGTAGATATGTGAGTGTCTATCTAGAGCTTCTGTTATATTGATATACATGTTTGTTTTGTGCCAGTAATGTGCTATTTTTGTTATTATGGCTCTGTAATATAACTTGAAATCAGCCACGGTGATACCACTGGCATTATTCTTTTCTTTGGTTATTCAAGGTCTTTTTTACTTTCAAATGAATTTTTAATAATGTTTCTATTTCTGTGAGCAGTAGCATTGGAATTTTGATGAGGATTGCATTGAATCTGTAGATTAGCTTTGGTAAGATCACAATGTTCATAATATTGATTCTTCCAATACAGCAGCAAAGAGGTTTTTCCATCTTCTTGAATGTTTTAAAATTTTCATTACCGAGGTTTTTCACACTTTCTTGGTTTAGCTTATTCCAAGGTATTTGATGTTTGTATGTGGTGTGTTTGTGTGTGTGTGTGAATTGTGAATGGGATTACTTCCATGATTTCATCCTCGGCATGTTTGTTGTTGCTATAAAGGAAGGCTACTGATTTGTCTGTGTTAATTTTGTATCCTGCCACTTTGCTGGAAGTGTTTATCAGCTATAACAGAGGCGTTCTTAGGACCTCTTTTGTATAGAATCATAAAGTCTGCAAGTAAGGATAATTTGACTTCGCTCTTTCATTTGTATCCCTGTTTCTATTTGCTTCTCTTGTCTTATCGCTTTGAGACTTCCAGTAATTATTGAATCAGAGTGGAGAAAGTGGATACCTTTGCTTTATTTCTGATTTTAGTGTAAATGCTTATTTTTCCTCATTTAGTATAATGTTGGCTGTAGGTTTGTTGAGTTATATTCCTTCTATTTCCAGTTTCTTGTTTTTTAAATTTTTTTTTGTTTATTATTTGTTTGAGAGCAACAGACAGAGAGAGAAAGGAGGCAGATAGAGAATTGGTGCACCAGGGCCTCCAGCCACAGCAAACAACCTCCAGATGCATGCGCCACTTTGTGCATCTGGCTTACGTGGGTCCTGGGGAATCGAGCCTCAAATAGGGGTCCTTAGGCTTCACAAGCAAGCATGCTTAACTGCTAAGCCATCTCTCCAGGCCCCCCCCCCTTTCCAGCTTCTTCAGGGCTTTTATTATGAAGGAATGTTGAATTTTGTCAAAGGCCTTTTCAGCACCTATTGAGATAACCATGTGTTGAATCTAACACCCTTTATCATATTAGCACCCTGTTTTACATTTGGAAAGTGCCCCATTGTATAGTTTAAAGGGGGATAGCTGCTATGGCCGCCTCTTAACATGGATATCAATGGACCCAATGCTTCCCCCACTCTCTTTCAATTCCTTGCTCAGCCAGGAGATGTGAATGTGATATGAATTCAGCCAAAAAGCTGCTCTCTTCTCTGACCTTGATGAGTAAAAGCTAGAAGGACCATCTGGAGGTTGGATCCTTGCCATGGGTGATGAGGAGTACAGGCCAATCAGACAGGTCCTGGTGCACAGCCCATGCTGAGCCTGGTCCCCTGACCTCCCAGTGCTTCTCTGACCCCTGCTAGCCTTTGTTGTGTTAATTTTTTCCTGGGGAGATGTGAACAAAAAATGTCTAGTCACTCCAAGTAGGGCACTAACAATAGACCAAGGAAATGATTCCAACCAAGTCTAGATTGGTGAACCAATGCAGTGAACTGGGATTACTTACAGGCGTATGGAGCATGAGCAACTTAGAGCTGGCTACACCACTGAAGAACAATCTCTGGGCCCCCAGCAATCCCTTAATGGCTTGTATTTCCTTGAGGAGGGCTAACACCTTGTACGCTGGCTCACGGTGGCAAGTGAGCTCCTTCTGTACTGTCTCATGTGAGTCTTAAGTCCTTCCTCTTCTTCTTGAGGGAATCCGGTGAGGGTCTCAAGTGGCTCCTCAGGGCTGCTCTGATTTCAAAGCAGCAGTGGCCATGCAGCGCTCACAAGGCAGTGTTCTGCAACACCCACTCACAATATTCCTGTTCTGTCTAAGACAGCAAATACGTTCCATTTTTTTTCCAGTCGAGAGTCTGACTGACATCCTCTGCCTTTTCCATGCCAGCTGAACTCGGGCTAGAATTTGAAGGAAGGGATAAGCAGCTTTGTTCTGAGAGCACAAGACCTGGGTCAGACTTTTGCACAGTGGCTTGATTTTGCTCCTAAAGCCTCTGCATGCTTTCTGAGCAAAGAACTGCTTTTTATTTCTCTGTCTGTTGCTCTCTCCTTCTGTGCTTGTGTGGAAGTCATTACATTTGCAGGTAGACTATTGAAAGAAGTGAGGCACCCCTGCCCATTGGGTCTCAGCGCCCCTGTCATCAAAGCAAGGTGGACAGTCCTCTTTCAGCCCCTGAGAGCCCTGCATTTTGTTGGGGGAGGCTGGGCGCTGGACTGTCCAGAGGCACGGACACACAGGCAGCATTGAGAAGTCAAGTCCAGAGGACTTTCCTTTCTCAGCAGAGCTCCAGGCTATCGAGCTGGCTGGTAATTGGGCACAACTTGACTTTATTTGACTTTATCTGCTGTAATCATCCATAAAGTGCATAGTTTACATCAGATGCAAGCTTATTGGGCAAGAGCTGCATCTTCATCATATTAATTGAAATTTCAGAGCAGATGGGTTTCCCTTTCAAGCCACATTTTATTACATTCCATTAGCATCATGTTAATGGTAGTACAATAGCAGAAATTCTGGATATTAAAACGATTTTCTGATGGCTCAATGACATTTTCTGTGCCGTTAACTCAAATGCTGGCCTGATTAGTCAGAATGTCTCTACTGGTAGAATATGCCTTCTCTACTTTGGTCTGCAACTCATTCCTGAAGCATTGGACAAAGCCCAGTTTACAACATTTAGGCTGATTTTTACCAACTGGAGTTTTACCAAAACTAAAGTTTTGTTTGTTTGTTTTTTTCTGGCCTCCAGAGCATCTTGGTCTAAAGACATGGTTAATCCTGATCCTAAATATACCTGTGTCCTCTCTGCCTCCCTCTCTCTCCTTCCTTCTCTTCCTCCTTCCTTCTCTTCCTCCTTCCTTCCTTCCCTCCCTTCTTCCTTCCCTTCCCCTTTACTTTCTCCTTCCTTTCTCTCTCTCTCCTTCCTTCCTTCCTTCCTTCCTTCCTTCCTTCCTTCCTTCCTTCCTTCCTTCCTTCCTTCTATCCTTGCCTAGTCCAAAGTGAATTTGAAGTATCTTCTAATATACAGTCATCTCTCATTATCCATGGTGTTGTGATTTGGATATAAAATGTTCTCCATAGACTCACATGTTTAAGCACTTGAACCCCAGCTTGAAGAACTATATGTAAAGGTTGTAGGTTCTTTAGGAGGTAGAGCCTTGCTGGAGAAAGTGAATCGCTGCAGGGAGGGCCTTGAGGTTGTATAGCCCAGCCTTACTTCCTCTTCATCCTCTGCTTCCTGATTGAGGCCACAAAGTGATCAACAAGCCTCCTCCTATAAGGGACGATTTTTCCAAGAGCCTTCTAATGTCAGCCCCAAATATGGATGTCAAAATAGAATCACTCTCTAGGGGAAGCTGTAGCCATCTCAAGATTGCATGTTTAAATGACCAAAACACAGAAATAACACTCTGAGTTTACTGTAAAATACAACCTCAGAAAGAGCTATGAGGTGATCGGTAAGTGGTATGAGATGTGGCCTGAGCTCCCTGGAGTCCCCAGAGATCCTGCAGGCAGCAGTGGGCCAGGTCTGCAGCTGAGAATCTTTTTCCACTAGCAAGTCGCTAGCAAACAGGCCATGTCACAGTAGATTATGTCAGCATGGAAGAGAACATTCCCACTGCAAACCACATTCCTGAGAGTGAAAAATGTTCCTTCCCCCAGACTGAGTAGTTTTGAAGAAGAAAAAAAAAAAATTCTAGACTGTGGGTAGGAAGGTTTGGATGGAAATCTCTCCTGTGCGATGAGCACAGGGGCAGATGCCATTCCGTGCTGTGTATGTGGGTCACGAGTCAAAGGCTTCTCAAGAATGCAGGATGTATGATTGTATTGGGAGAACAGTCTGGAACCATTCCAGTGACTGAAACAGGAGACCAAAGACAAAAGTTCAAATCAGAGGTCACAACTGATTCGCCAAGATCCAATGGTGACCCACACAGGTAGATTGTGTGTGTGTGTGTGTGTGTGTTTGGCTGGTTTAGTGTTTAAAACTCTTGAAATTGTGGGCTTGAAAAATGGCTTAGTGGTTAAGGCTCTTGTCATCAAAGCCAAAGGACCCAGGTTCTATTCCCCAGTACCCATATAAAAGCCAAATGCACAAGGTGGTGCATGTGTCTGGAGTTCGTTTGCAGTGGCTAGAGGCCCTGGTGCACCCATTCTCTCTATATATATATCTCTGCCTTTTTGTCTCTCAAATAAATAAGTAAATTTTAAAAATCTTAAATTGTGACATCCCAACTTTTCCCTTTTTGAGGAAGACTGGAAGATCTGGTAATCCTGGCCCACTTTCCAACACGGAGAGTTGGCTGAACTGGTGGTAGCTCTGCCCTTTTAGGAGCACACACTCTCCAGCTATAGTCTTCTCTCACTTATCTGTAGCTGTGGCTTGGAGGTGGTTTGAACGTGTTCCCCAAGAATTCTTATGTAGGAAGCCTGGTTAGTGGGTAGAAAAGCTGGGATATGGTGGAGCTAGTTGAAGGTGACTGTCATTGTGACGGCGGCATGAGGTAGGAATTAATGATGGGATTCTCATTAGTTCCCAGAACAAAACGGTTGTAAAAGAACAAGACCAACCCCTCTTCAGTCTCTGACTTCCTGTCATGTTATCATTTCCCCTCAGCATGAGGCCATTATCAGAAACCAAATAAATGAGGCTCCCGATCTAGAGCCCCCAAGACAGTGAGATAAATGAACCTCTATCTTCACACATTACCCAGAGTCAGGTATTTTGATATAGCATGGAAAAATGGACATGTCTGCCTAGCTTTGTTGGCATTCAAGTTTGTAATCCTGATTTAAATGTGTAGGTCTAATCTCCAGACCTCAAAGGGGCTCCTACCCAGCTGCCCATCTGCATTTGTAATTTTTTATATATAATTTTTTTTCCTTCCTAACTGCCTCCAGCTAAATCCAGAAAGACCAGGTTTGCATTTCAATAGAAATGAAAGCTCCCCACCTCCATCCCCCACACTATCTTTGTGACTTCAGAAAGAAGAAAGGGGAAAAAAAATGAGTAGGTTGGAGTCTTGCCATCTGTTTCCAGGGTCCAGAACGAGACGGACAAAGGGTCAAGTTTCACAGAGAACCTGTTTCATATCACTCTGCCGCTGTGCAATCCTTTTCCTTCTCCCCAGTTCTTTCCTATTTTATTCTAATAGCAAGAAAAGGCAGGATTTTAATAATATCTCCCTGAAATGACTCTCTTCATGCATGAATTATTTCTCATTTACAAAGGTTTGCAAGATGCTTTTCTCCCCC
Source organism: Orientallactaga sibirica (assembly GCA_036365145.1). NCBI lineage: Eukaryota > Metazoa > Chordata > Mammalia > Rodentia > Dipodidae > Orientallactaga > Orientallactaga sibirica. The sequence goes on from JAEOAD010000030.1 coordinate 1,170,268, forward strand.
ACCCCCCTGTGGAAAATGATGACTGTTTTCCTTGCTAGACACATTACTGTCAGAACGCATGGAGATGACGGTCATGTCTGTCTTTCCATAGCGTCCCTCTCCAGCAGCCAGCTCAGCTTGTCACAGCCCTGAAATAGCAGCTCTCATCAGTCAAGGCATGTGCAAGAATGTCATACCTAATATGGCTAATGGCAGGTGACTGCTACAGCCATACTGTTGGCATAAAACAAAGGCAAGCAAGAAGCTATGGAGGGCCACCAGTTCCTTTCATTTCATCCTCACACAAACCTTTGGGCACTACTGTCATTATTTTTACAAGTGAAGAAACAGAAGTTCAAAGAAATCAAACTACTTTCCCAAGGTCATCCAGCCAGTAAATAGGAGAATTGGTATATAAGCCTGGCTATGCCAGCTCCAACATGTTAACTACTATACTGTGCTATTTTATACTACTTTACTATGCTATTTATCCTATCCTGTCCCATCCTATCCTGTCCTGTCCGTCCCATCCCGTCCCATCATCTCATCCCATCCTATCCTATCCTATATTCTATCCTGTCCTATCCCTGTACTCTTTAAGAGGTTTCTTCCCAGAAGCCTGGCTCATTTTGACAGCTGAAGAGATGATTTTCAAGGCATATCTACATATGTGTCAGTCAACTTCCTGTCACTATAGCAAAATATCTGAGATAATCACTTCATAAAGAAAAAAGGTTTACTTTGGCTACAGTTTTATCTTAATTGAGAACATTGCTATATGAACATATTGTAATTATGTTCCCATCCTGTTATCCTCTTTTGTCCCCTCTCCCCAATTCCCAGCTCACTGAGGACCCCCTCTTTCTATAGCCCTTCCTCTGTTTTGCGGAATCATTTCTTTCATCCTTCTCCATCCTCCACGTCAAAACGTTGATGGGCTCAGAACAGTACAGATCTTGTGGAGGTGTCATTGTGGGGTAATGAATGCACCAGTTGGTTTGTAACTGGGTCTTGGGAGTACAGGAAAACAATCTTTAAACTCGTATCTGCTTTTATCAAAGAATTGGAATAAATAGACTGAGTAGGATAGTTTATAGACTATTACATTTATTCAGTGAAGTCAGGGGAATGAGAGAGTCTGCAGACTGAGGGAAGGGGAATGGATGCACCTGCATGGTCTGAGAGCCCATGTGGGAGTTCATGAGCCTGGAGAAAAATGTGAAAAGGGATTTTCTTAAGAAAGAAAAAAAAAAAAAGGAGGAGGAGAAGAAGAAGGACTTGAGCTGAACAGATGGCTTAGTGGTCAAGGTGCTTGCCTGCAAAGCCAAAGGATCCAAGTTTGATTCCCCGGTACCCACATAAGCCAGATGCACAAGGTAGCACAGGCATCTGGCTGGAGCCCCTGGCACCCCATTCTCTCTCTCTCAAATAAATAAATAAATAAACGTAAAAATATTTTTTAAAGAAGGGACTTGCACTTTAAAAATGTTTAAAGCCCAAGAAAAATTAAAAGGCCATAAAAATAGGGGCTGGAGAGATGGCTTAGTGGTTAAGCACTTGCCTATGAAGACCAAGGACCCCGGTTCGAGGCTCTATTCCCGGTACCCACATAAGCCAGATGCACAAGGGGGCGCATGCATCTGGAGTTCACTTGTAGTGGCTGGAGGCCCTGGTGTGCCCATTCTCTCCCTCTCTTTCACTCTCTTTCTCTCTCTCTCTCTCTCTCTCTCTCTGCATCTTTCTGTGTCTGTTTGTTGCTCTCAAATAAATAAATATATTTTTTAAAAGGCCATAAAAATAGTAAAACAGAGGGTCCTTTCCCATTCTGGCAGCTAGGACATTATCTTACCCGTGTGGGGACCCTTGAGACTCAGGTATAGAGAGATGAACAGTCAAGAAGCCAGAAAAAGATTAGCTACCTTAGAACCTGGTCTGTATTTATTGGAATCAAGGGCTGTCTCCAGAAGAGGTTGGCACACCCGAGTAAGGTGCGAGAGCCAATTGGTATGGGCTCAGGAAGGGCTCCCCACTCACCTGGGCAAGGTGCGAGGAGGAAAGGAGAGGAGAGGGAGAGAGAGAGAGATTGCTGATTGGATGAGACTGGAGCACACGCTAAATTCCACTTCTGCAGCTGCCATAGGGCAACTGTGACGTACAAGGAAGGAATGAGGAGCCGCTTGTGTTCCAAGAGGCAGGCAGAGATCAGTTAAGATTTGGGTGGCACACACCTTTAATCCCAGCACTCGGGAGGCAGAGGTAGGAGGATCGCCATGAATTTGAGGCCGCCCTGGGACTACATAGTGAATTCCAAGTCAGCCTGAGCTAGAGTGAGACCCTACCTCGAAAAACCAAACAAAAAAAAAAAGATTTCTCTTTTGAGCTTTTCCCTGACTACCTACCAAATAATAATGCTATCTAACTAGTTCCCTCTCAGGCTCATATAAAGAGGACAGAGTCCCAAAGTACTCCTTCCTGTGGCTCTTACATTCTTTCTGACCCCCTTTTGCCCAATATTCCTTGAACCTTGGTCACTTGTGGACGTTCCAGACCATCATCAGTGGCCTTTGATGGCACAGGTCATCTCTCTGGGAGTGACTTTTAAGCAAAACCACTCTCTGCATGGCCAGGACACACACACACACACACACACACACACACACACACACACACAGAGAGAGAGAGAGAGAGAGAGAGAGAGCGAGCGCAGGGTGAGGTCCACAACCCCCTCTGAGAGCACTTCCCTAATGCCTAAGGGACTCCCACTCAGGCCCCATTACTCAGAGGTTCCACTGTCTCCCCCTAGTATTACATGGGGACCTTTAACAGGTGGAGCTTTGAAAACATGCCAGACCCACAGTGTAGTAGCTGCAAGGACCACACACCCATCTACCCCACAGCTCACAGGCCCCACTCCACGTCAGCCTTAGTCATTCCTTTGACACGTGTTGACGCTCTACTTCACAGGTGCAAGAACCAGGGCTACAGAGGTCTGCCTGGCTCCAGGAACCACCTTCCTTTGCCGTTTTCTTGATTACAGTATTCTGAGTGCAATAGCTCCTATCACTGCCTGGATATGAACTTAACTCACTAATTCATGGACACACCTTTATTGTTTAATGGTGTTCACTTACTATAATTTATGCCAAAAAAAAAAAAACACATTTAAAAACCTAAAAAGCAGCTGGGCGTGGTGGCGCATGCCTTTAATCCCAGCACTTTGGGGGCAGAGGATCACCATGAGTTCAAGGCAACCCTGAAACTATATAGTGAATTCCAGGTCAGCCTGGGCTAGAGTGAAGCCCTACCTCAAAAAAGAAAAACACACAACAACAAAAAGAAACTAAAAAGACAAGCATGGTGGTTCACACCTTTGGTTCCAGCCCTGTTGGGGGGCTGAGGTAGGAGAATGGCCATGATTTTGAGGCCACCCTATGCTACAGACTGTGTTACGGGTTAGCCTGGGATAGTGAGAGCCTGCCTCGAAAACAACCACTGAAAACAAAGAAAAATCTCAAGCCTCAGCTAGGACATAACTCAGTGGTAGAGCTCATGCCTAGCCTATGCAAGGCCCTAAGTTCAACCCCCAGTACTGCAAATAATAATAAAACAGTACAAACCTCAAGCCTAAAGTTTTATATTATTATGGTTACTATTTTATTATACATTTATTATTGCTTAGGTTATCCAAATTTAACTTGGGTAAAACAAATGAGTTGATTCAATTGTGGAGATAACCGGAGAGGTGGTACTCACAGGTGGCGAGAAGTTCCAGCTGGCTTGAGTGATTGACGCTTGAGGGGTACCTTAGAATCACCTGGTAACATTAGCAAATGGGATTCTGGGAGCCTAGTGCCCGTGTGTGGTAACCCATACATAGAAAGTGCTCTAGGACTGGCATGGTGACTGGGTACACCCTGCAATCACCCCTCAGCACACTCAAGCCCCTGGGGGATGTTTTAATATTCTGTCACCAGAAGAGCCAGCTGTGGTACAGACAGACTCTGTACCTCCCAGTACAGGCCCTTTGAGATGAGACAGGTCTGTTCCAGATCTCAAAGTGCCAATTAGGGCCAGTCAGTGTGGCCCCAGCTGGAGGCCCGGACATCTCAACCTGTACCTGCTGCTGCAGTCAGGTAGGATGGAGGTCTCTGGTCCTCTGGGCCAGGAGGAAGGGTAGCCTCTAATGAGAAGAGGCAGGTCATTAAACTGCTCAAAAAGGCATTATCTTGCATAGAAAATGATCCATAGCTAAGTCCTGGATTGCTTTGGGTCTGCTCTCTGGTCCTCATGCATGGCAACACATAGGAGGGCTGCAAGATACATCCCCAGGGAACCTGGCATCCAATAGCAATGTGTTCTTGTGCACAGAGCCTGAAAGATGCTCTGCCTGACCCTGCTGGGCCTTAGAGGTCAACCTAAGTGATCCAGTCCTAGCCCCTGATTCTATTCAACGTACATTATGGTAACTTGAGCTGGAATCCTTAGTGTCCCCTGTGGTTGACACACCTGTGGTGTTCCTGTCTAGTCCAGGTCCCTTTCTCTGAAAACTGTCCCTCCATCACCTTGGGAATAAAGCCCCCATCCTAAGACACCTCATCCAGAGCAGATCTATAGCGTTTCACACTCAGATGTACTAACTAGTTATAGAAAGAGGCTGGAAGGTCTTATGGACTTGAGGACCTGCAGAGGTGAGTGGGGAAGATCCAGTCTGGACTGTGAGCTGGGAATAGGGAGAGAAGCAGAGCTAAGGTACCATTTGTCTTGGATCTTTCTAACATCCCAACTTCTTGTTTCTCATCATCTTGACAAGCTACCAGGTTTCTTTAACTTGGATATCATTTAAAATAAATTCACTTTCTAACTGAGCTACCAATCAGGAAATGGCTTAAACCTTGAGTGGGTTGTTTTTTCAAGATATCATCTGAGACCTGATGAACCATTTTCCCACATGGTACTTCACTCTGTCCTATGTACTTAAGATGCACCCAACTCAGCAGCATCCTCGCTATCCCTTCACATCCTCCACGGAGCCCTCCCTCAACCCCAGCCTAGTATTTTGAGCCTACACAGTTCAGTTAGACAGTCTCACTGAGCTGCTTCTCAGTGCATGCCAGCACTGCTCTGGTTGCTGGGTGCATAACATGGAGACATGCTCTTCCTGTCCAGAACCTTGAAGCAGAGACGAGACCCATAGGAAAACCACAGTCATACTGGGACATTGGAGTTTAAAGATAGGCTAAATGGCCAAGTGCAAGGACTTCCCACACTTTTATTTTGAAAGGAAAAAAATATTTTGTCACCCATTAAAACAGTAAGGAAGGCTGTAGCTGGGAGAGAGGGTGAGTTCAACTCAGAATACAGAGGATAGATGGGGATTTACAGCCAAGGATAGTGGTACATGGATGGAAAATCACTAAGTATCTGTGTAAAAGGATTTTTGCTAAACTGACTTAGCTCAGGAGTTGCCATGACAAAATACCATAGACGGTGTGGCTTAAACAACAGAAATCTATTTTCTCACTTTTTTTGGAGGCTGGAAGCCTGAGGTCAGGGAACCAGCCTAGTCAGGTTCTGGTGAGGGCTTCCTGCTGCCTTGCAGACTTGCTTTCTTCCTTGTACAATTCTCGCTTTGTCCTTAGTGTGGACAGGAAGAAGGAAGGAAAGAAGAGAGGGAGGAATGGAGACTCTCTCTCTCTTCTTCTTCCTCTTTTTACAGACCGCCAATGAGCTGTGAGGACCACATCCACAATCTGAGCTTAATCACCTCCCGAAGACTTCATCTCCATCCCATGGGAGGTGGGGCCATAGGATTTGAGTGACGTGGAGAGAAAGAACATACGACTATTCAGTCCATAATGCTGACTGACCTTTTATTAGTTTGTTTCGTGCTCATGGCAGACCAAGGACTTGGACATGGAAGACAAGGAAAAGAGAACTTGAGCAGATATCAAGAGTGACCAGTGATTAGGAGGGTGAAGCAGATCCTTTGCTAAGACTGAGCTGGACAGGCACCAAGTAAGACTGGAGCCAAGGTCAAAGCCTAGTTGAAAAGAGGGCTCAGAGGAGTTGGAGGAAAGTTTGATCAAGGACAGACTGCACTTGTCAAGTCCTGCACTATCTTTTGAATATATATATATATTCATCTTCCTTGGCATTATGTGAAGGAGTTGTCTACTCTCTGACATAGGGCAATGTCTTTTCTCTTACATCTGCTCCCTCCCTGACTTCACCCTCTTCCTTGCCCCGATGACTCTTATTTCCAGTTTCAGAGACATAGGAATCCGGGCATCTGGAGATCCTCGCAATGTGGTAATGATACCCTTCTGGAAGTACGCTGAGATGTAGAGAAGGAACTGTAAGATTGTACTTCCCCACAGGGTCATGCTCTAAAGGAGCTGGGAACTGAAGCTAAAAGGAAGGGAAGCACTTCTGCAGATGACAAAGGCTGGCTTCTGTCATTTTGCCAGACAAGATGAAGTAGAACTAACTTATTTAAGAAACACTGAGGCAGCCTTAGGTCTGTTCCTAAGTGCCCCGGGCATCTATCTTCTGGCTCTTGATGCTTTGCAGAGTAGTGTCTCAGTAAATATTGGTTGCACAAATGGAATTTAATTAGAAGCCACTACTTAGCTTCCTTTGTCACAGATGTTAGCATGATTTACCACAAGATCCCACAGTAAAATGATTAATGGGCCAAAAATATATTGTGAGGTGTTAAAAGGAATTCTGAGTAGCATGTCCTTTCCAAATACCTTTTCTTTCATTTTTTAATTTCTTTTTTAATTGACAACTTCTATACTTATAGACAATAGACCATGATATTTCCCTCCCCATCTCACCTTCAGAACTCCATTCTCCATAATATCCCCTCCCTTTCTCCATTAGTCTCTCTTTTAATTTGATGTCATAATCTTTTTCTCCTATTATAAGGGCCTTGTGAAGGTATTGCTAGGCACTGTGAAGTCATGGATATTGAGGCCAATTTCTGTCTGGACAGTTGCATTGTAAGGAGTGGTACCCCTCCTTTGGCTCTTACATTCTTTCCACCACCTCTTACACAGTGGACCCTGAGCCTTGGAGGATGTGATAGAGATGTTTCAGTGCTGAACACTCCTCCATCCCTTCTGCTCAGCACTATGTTGCCTTTTGGGTCATCCCAGTGGTCATCACCATCTGAAAAGAGAAGCTTCTCTAACCAGAAGTGAGAGTAGCATTAATATGTGAATATGAACATTAAGTGTAGTGCTTTCAGGGCAGTTTGGTGGGAATAATATACACATTTAGACAGACACAAGCAGGCTTTATACCCTTAAGGCTCATGACCTCTCCTGCCACAGTCTTTTGATTAGGTTTTTCAGCACCAGGCATGTATTCCCTCCCATAGAACAGGCCTTCAGTCATTCTTTTTTATTTCTTGACAGCAGTTTTGAAAGCATGAATGCCAGAAGGTGATATATGAGAGCCCTTGGTTTCTGATAGCTATGAAAAATACAAGGTATGAAGCTCTGAATCCCATCTTTATTATCATGCACCCTTACTGGATATATGAATTGGTCCAGCCTCCAGGGAAGATATTTGACAGCATCTATCGAAATGGTAGGAACATCCTTCCTTCCATCCGACAGTGCTAATTCTAAGCAGCTAGTTCCAGTTATCTATTTCTATCGAATATACCGCCTAAAAGCTTAGTAATGTAAAACAACAATGTGCTACTGCCCATACTCCTGCAGAAGACAGATTCATGCTTAGGGTGTCTGATGCAGCAGCGGTCATAGGGAGGCTGGAGTTGCCATCTTCCAAGATGGCGTCTGCCATGGTTGACTGTGGAGCTGGTAGGTTTCTGGAGTTCAGTGGGGTTTACTGAGTGGATGTCCTTCCCATGGCGTCTCAACGTGACAAGGGAAAGTATTTCAAGGGCCATATCAAGGGAGTGGAGGAATGTGGGGCCTTGATAGGAGAAAGAACCCAGTGATTGATTACTGAGACCAATAGAACATGACAGAAATGACACTAGACCAGTGCTGGGAACTGGCTGTGACAAGGAGGTGACATCCAGCCTTTGCTCATGCCACGCATTCCCCTCCTCTCATGATGCTTACTCGTCAGGCAGCTGTAGACAGTGTTGGTCTTTCCTGGACTCAGTTTCCTTATCTATAAAATGAAGGTACATAAGGGTCTAAGTGCCAGGGTTCTTGGAAGGATGAGAGATAATCCACAGAGTGTTTTGTGGTCTCTGGCCCACAAGAGATCCTTAGACGGCAACCATTTTACCCTTCTCCATGGCGGGCGGCAGCAGGTCTGTCCCACCCTACCCAGCTTCAACCCTTCCTGTTGCCGCCATGGAACCTCTGTCCTTTGTCCATAGCGGAGTAGGAGCTGACTAGCTATCCAGAGATAAGAAGCAGCGTGGTTAAGTCAATTGTTTATGAACCAGGGGGCGGGGGGCAGCACACTAGGAAGGAAGCGTGGCTGAGAAGTCACCCCTTTTCCACCCCAGCCATGTGGTAACTACTTGCAACCAGAGTTTGGGAAAGAAATGTGCAAGGATTTAAGACTCTACATGATATCCACATGAGAACATATTTGAGCACAGGTGCTGTCCCAGGTGTCGTGACATCAGAGATGCCAGGCATACTGGGTGCTATTTTTAAGCCGCAATTCCGCAGGCAGTTCCCTTCCTCCTCTTTTATTCCTGGGCGTTTCTGTTCTTTAAACAGAACTTTGTTCTTTTTTGTCCCCCTCTGAAAGTAACGGGATGAGTGCATGACTCCTGGCAGCCTCAGAACTGCTCGGCTTTGACAATGGTGTTCCAAATCCTTTCATGGGGCTTTATAATGTCAGGTGCAAAATCCAGCCCTTCTCAAGGCTTTATAGTAGCATGCTCGAAAGGACAAAGTGGCCTTGTCATAGGCACTGTGGTGCTCTCAGAGCCGTGCTGTGATTCATCTCACAACAGATGGACTCTTCATTAGGTGTCCTTTGCACACACACACACCTAAGAATTCACCACCTTTGATGGACAGAGATTTCATTTGAGCAACACATAATTACTCCCTCTCTTGTCTTGACCCTTAGGTCAAAGACTGTCAACCCATCCAAATTTCTCCTATCTTCCGCACCTCTGTTGGACTGGAATGCTAGAGTGTCTGCTTGGACAAATGGCCAGTTTTCTTTCAAGCAGCTCCATTTTGAATCCAAACACCAAAACCGAAGTTATGAGGGTTTGGTGAGGATGCAGCCGAGGTGCCTGGCTTTCGTGTCTCTGGTGATCACTGATAACAGCGGCCTCCATTTCTATTGCTCTTGGCATCACTCCATAGCAAAACCCAGGTTAAGACACCAGTGAATTCCTTATTGTGAAATCAGCCTTAAAATGTTCCCTTCCTCATCCTAACTTTCTTCTGACCACTCTGACCATTATCTCTACCTTAATGTGTGTTCTTGGGCTAGAGAGATGGCTTAGCGGTTAAGGCATTTGTCTGCAAAGCCAAATGATCCCGGTTCAATTCTCCAGGACCCACATAAGCCAGATGCACAAGGTGGCACATGCATCTGGAGTTTGTTTGCAGTGGCTGGAGGCCCTGGTGAATCCATCCTCTCCCCACCCCTCTTTCTTTCTCTCAAATAAATATATTAAATTAAATTTGAAAACAAAAAAATATATTTAATGTATGTGCTTCATGGCTATAAAACACTAGGAAATCTCAAGGCTTGGTCCTATTTCTGATTCTGTTCATTCTTTGTGTGTGTGTGTGTGTGTGTGTGTGTGTGTGTGTGTGTGTGTGTTTTGGGGGGGTGGAGTTCAAGGTAGGATTCTTGCCCAGGCTGACCTGGAATTAGTCTCAGGCTAGCCTAGAACTCACAGCAATCCTCCTACCTCAGCTTCTCAAGTGCTGGGATTAAAGACATGTGCTACTATGCCTCATTGTTCATTCTTTATTAAAAAAAATTAATTTATTTATTTGCAAGAATGAGAGACAGACAGACAAACAGAATGGGCATGCCAGGGCCTCCAGTCATTGCAAGTGAACTCCAGACACATCTGAAACTTTGTGTGTCTGGCTTTACATGGGTACTGGGGAATCAAACCCAGGTCTTTAGGGTTTGCAGGCAAGCACCGTAACTGCTGAGCCATCTCTTCAGCGCCCGTTCTGTTCATCTTTACACTCTAGGGAGTTTCCTCTGCACCCATGACTTCAACTGTCTCCTAGAGGAAGATGGCTTACAAACAGAAGAGCCACACTTGTTCCCTGAATCTGAAACCCACATACCTACCTTTCTTCCTGACATATCCCTAGGAGATGTCAAAGTCTCTTCAAACTCAACCTGGTCAAATCTCAACTCAATATTTCCCTGTGTAGCTGTCCTTCTAAGATCTCCTTCTCTACCAGCCTTCAAACAAGAAACTGGAGTGTCTTCCTTGGCATTTCTCCCTCCTACTCTGTCCTACCTCCACTATCATTACTCTCTGAAACTCTCTCTTGACTGTCTCACAGGATCACTGTGTGAACTCTACCATTAGTTAGTACAATGTCCCACATCATCCCCTAGCTAGTACTGCTTATGTGTTTTGTCTGCTAACCCAATTTGTCTCCCGTGTCATAAGCTTTCTAAAAAGTAAATCTTATCATTTCCCTTGCCTAAAACATCTAGTTTCCAACTAATTTCCATATAAGAATCCTAATCTCTGAGCCAGGCACAGTGCCATGAGCCTGTAATCCTAGCACTAGAGAGGCTGAGGCAGGAGGATCACAAATTTGAGGATAGCCTGAGCTAAACAGCAAGTTTAAGGCCAGTGGTGGCTACATAGTAAAGCAGTCTCAAAGGAAAAAAATGCTGAATACTTAACATGTTCATTCATAACAAGGCCATTCATAGCCTGACTCCTGACTGCTTCTCTAGCCCAGCTGCCATCTTGCCTTATACTGCCTGTGCCTGTCAGTGCAATCCTCAGCAGAGTATTCAAGTGTGCTGTTTGCTTTTTGTCCCTCACTCCTTCCCTTACTTTATAGACCCTTTACTATGGTAAAGTTTATATATCATTTTTCTCAAGGAAGGCTTTTCCTCACCTCTCCAAAAGCCATGTCTTCTTGTGAAGGAGAGCCTTCACATGATCACAACACTTGCCGTAACGGAGAAAGGGGGCTCTTTCTCTGTTCCATAATGAGGGGTCTTCTTCTGCCCTCTTTCTACGTCTCATTACAGCACATAACCTCGCACAGTGATCACGCACATAGAAATACTCAGGATAAATATTTTTAAATAAACAGATAATAAATGGAAGTCCAGAAGAAACTTGTGCCATTCAAGAGTTGGAACAGGGCCTGGAGAGTTGGCTTAGCATTTAAGGCGCTTGCCTGTGAAGCCTAAGAACCCATTTTCAATTCCCCAGTACCCACATAAGCCAAGGTAGTGCATGTTTCTGGAATTCGTTTGCAGTGGCTGGAGGCCCTGACATGCCCATTCTCTCTATCTGCCTCTTTTTTTCTCTCAATCTCAAAATAAAATAAATAAAATATTTTAAAATAGAATTGGAGCAGATGAGCCTTAATAGCACCTCAGATTCTGGGTAGAACTAGAAAAGAAAAGGGGCAGCTTACTCAGAAAGTCTGGTTTGGGACCTGGGTCACCATGGTCCCTGATATTGTTCATCAATGTCTTTGTGGTATCTGTGATGATGATTGCTGGCTAATCATCACTGCCAACTTGACTGATTCAGAATCAACTAGGAGACTGGTGAGGCACTCTTCCAGGAAGATCATCAGTGAGGATGCAGCCAGAGTAAATGAGCTAACAGAGTTGGTGGGTGGGGTCGGACAAGGGAGACAACCATCCCCTTGTGCTGGGGTCCTAGATACAATCAAATGGGGAACGGAGAAAACCAGCAAAGCAGTAGCATCACCCCCCCACTTCCTGTCCCCCAAGAAGTGGAAAACAGCCTCTAGCACACACTCTGGCCCCTATGATGTTCTGTCAAGTATGTGGAGTCAGGCAACCCTGTGTTGAACTTTCAGAAATCATAAAAGAGAAGAAAAGGAAGGAAGGAAGGAAGGAAGGAAGGAAGGAAGGAAGGAAGGAAGGAAGGAAGGAAGGAAGGAAGAAAGGAAAAGAAAAGAAAAGAAAAAAGAGAAAAGAAAGAAAAGAAAAGAAAAGAAAAGAAAAGAAAAGAAAAGAAAAGAAAAGAAAAGAAATAAACCTTTCCTAAGCATTTGTCATAGTGACAATGAAAGTTACTAATGCAGAGGTCTGTGCTCACTGGAGTTCTTCAATTCTACAAGCTGAGTTTCTGATGGAAACTCTTCTGTTAGAGAGTTCTGATGGAATGACTGCTTTGTGATTTGCTGAGGTTCTACTCTGTCCCACTCCTATGCCTTGGAATCCAAGGAACTTGCTGCCTCGTGGGAGGACTAAGATGAATAGGCATGAACTATGAGTACTGTCACAGGGGCTGGAGAACTGGGTGAGAGTCAGCTCTGTGAGCCCACGTTTCTGCATCTGCCAAGCAAGGATCACAAAATCAAGATGGCTTTGGAGGAGTCCGTGGGCTAACACAGTGGAACTGCCAAGCTCTCAGTATGACCGTGGGGTTGGTCCTGAGGAGTGGAAAGAAAGGAGTAGAGAGGAGCTGGAATCTCAGAGGCACAGGCTGAATTGCACCTTGGCATAGCGGAAAGAGTAGAATAGGGAAGGAGTAGAATGAGGAAGAAGAAAAAGAGGAGAGGAAAGTTTTTTTAAAAAAGGCAGAAGCCAGAAGAACTTGTGCCTTGTGCTATGGGGATAGAATAGCTCAGAAGGCCAGTGAATACACCCAAAGATTTTTGGGTTTCAGGCAGTGATGCGTCTGCCCATGTGTGTTAACTGAGGAAGAATTTAATATTACCTGCAACCTTTCCATTTAATAGAAATCAAAATGCAAATAAAACCCAGCTTGTGGAATTCAACATTGTATTTGGTAAGAATTTTTTGTTGTTTTTTCTAGGTAGGGTCTCACTCTATCTCAGGTTGACCTGGAATTCACTATGTAGTCTCAGAGTGGCCTCGAATTCACAGCGATCCTCCTATCTTTGCCTCCCGAGTGCTGGGATTATGGTGTGTGCCACCATGCCCCACTGAGAATTTTTATAATGCATACAAAACATAAAATCACTTGGGGTCTCTCCTAGTTTTAGCATTTACAAGCAAAGGAGAACATGCATAGGTTCTGGTGTGCAATGGTGCCAGGAAAAACAACAACAACAACAAAAAGCACATGGAAAATCAGTCTTCCTAACTTTCAGATGGAAATTAGAAGATATCATCTAACAATAATAAATAACTTCTGTGTGCTAGGCAGTGATTCGAGCTTAATAATTAAGATAAGGGATCACTGTGATCTCTGAACTTCCTGCACTTGCTTCACAACAGCCCATTAATAAGTAGACTTGATATTACCCCCATTTACCCTGAAGGGACACAGAGGTTAGGCAAATTTGACTAGCAGAGTCAAGAGTCCAAGCTCCAGCTGCTGAAGTTGGCCTGCTCCACTTTAACCACCTGTAGGGTGCAGCCAGACCCTGAGGAGTCATGGCTGTAAGCCATCCTCCCTGCCTGGGTTCAGTGACCACTTGGTCCAGCTTCGCGCTCTCTCAATGTTGGCGGTGTTTAGTTTAGTCACTTATCACATGAAGCTCTTATTGGTCTCTGATGTTTCTCTTTTGTCCACTAACAAAATGGTAAATGCATCTCCTGAAGGAGGAAAGAGATCATGGCTTGTCTTCCTTTGTAACTTCCACTGTGCACCTAGAGGTTCCCATCAGAAATCTGTTAAAATGAAAGGAATAAATGCTGACTAACTGAATAAATTAAGGACTCAATAAAAAAAGCAAATGTGGACTATAACTGATTGGCTTTTATTGCTCCTTATTTATTTTAGCTCACTGAATTCTAAAACAGAATTTGAAGAGGATTATAAAAATATGGTATGTTAGCCAGGCGTGGTGGCGCACGCCTTTAATCCCAGCACTTGGGAGGCAGAGGTAGGAGGATCGCCGTGAGTTCAAGGCCACCCTGAGACTACATAGTTAATTCCAGGTCAGCCTGGACCAGAGTGAGACCCTACCTCGAAAAACCAGAAAAAAAAAAAAAAAGTATGTTCACTGGGTTAAAAGCAAGCCAGTCACAAAATGGGAGTAAAAGTAAAACAACAACAACAATAATAATAATAATAATAATAATAATAATAATAATAAATGTCATTCCTTCTGAGAAAATTTTCAGCATATCACCAAGATGAAACCTAGAAAATTTGGCAAGAACTGAAATTTATTCTTGTAGAGTATACTTTGGGTTTTTGATGGGGCATTGAATATTATTAAAGGTAATTTTATTTAAAAAGGCATGAGTAGAAAATGGAATGTGGGAGTACATGTGGTCTGGCTATTGAAACCACAAGTTTCCCTGGATCCTGCGCCCCCAGGCCACTCTTCACAAGAAAGCAGTTTTCTCACGAGTGCGGAGAATCATGCTTTATTAGTATCTCACCAAACTAACCTCCATTTTTGTTTCCACCTGTTCCCCAAAACCTGCAACATCAGTTACCCCTCTTCTCTCCAGGATTTGGAGTCAACTAAGAATGGGGACAAGAAAGCCCTGAGACATGGAGGATGGTGAAGTGAAGATAGAAGGTTATCTGGAAAACTACCAGCTCCTCCTGTCTAGCCTGGCCTCTGTGCAGAGCAATCTCTAAATTATCAGCTGTCGTTGTAGCTTGCAACTCAGCGTCCCCTAGTAGTCTGAGCACCATTCAAGGAGCCTGGCTTACTCAGTCTGGGTGGGACCTAGTACTAGCAGTTTTAATTCACTACCTAGTCTGAAGAAGAGACTGAGGGGATTGTGAAAACAGGTTGCTGGACCTGGGATGGGGCCAGAAACAAACATTTCTAACTTGGCAGGTGATACAAATACTACCAATTCTGAAAACCACTATTCTAAAATCATTTATACAGAGGTACTTTAATAAAAATTTTGTGTTTCTATATTGTGAAGGAGGTATTTTTTTGTACATCTTGATTTTTATTCATTGAAAGAAGAATTTAAGAAACTGGAGAATAGAAATAAAAAAAGAAAAGCCCATCACCTTGATACACACACATGCACACACAATTGTCTAATACAAATAGTATCAACACTTACTGTGTCAAACATGAGCTCAGACTTCAGGACATTGTTTCCTTTAATTCTTTTGGCAACTCTTATGAGACAAGTCTGTCTTTACAATTTGTCTTTAACAAGACAGATCTTTTTGTTGTTGTTTTCTGAGGTAGTCTCACTCTAGTTCAGGCTGACCTGGAATTCACTATGTAGTCTCAGGGTGGCTTTGAACTCATGGCAATCCTCCTACCTCTGCCTCCCAAGTGCTGGGACTAAAGGTATGGGCCACCACCCCTGGCTGTAATCATTTTTTTACAATCCCATTTTACTGAGGAGGAATTTGTAACACAAACACTATAATGAATATTGTATGTACTTGTAACTATACATAGTCAGTTTTGCATTTAGTTCTTTTATTCTTTAAAATGGCATAGTTCCCGTGGCTCACAGATTACTCCATTGCATCCACAGAAGCACAATGTCTCTTGGGACATCTAGGCAGATTTCCATTTTTCAGTTACTCATAGTATAGCAGCAATCAGTCTCATTTAGTGCTTTCCTTGAATTATTTTCTTAGAATGAGCTCATAAGTAAGCTTGCTCAATCAAAAGATAAAACAACCTTCCTCTGACCAGATGAACAAATTTCTTAAAATATTTTTATTTATTTATTTATTTATTTAAGAGACAGAGAGAGTGTGTGTGAGAGACTGGGTGTGGGTGTATAGGCATATCAGGACCCCTTGCCACGGCAGACAAACACCAGATGCACGTGTACTTTGTGCATCTGACTTTACGTGGGTACTGCAGAATAGAAGCTGGGCAAGCAGGCATGGAAAGCTAGAGCCTTTAACCTCTGAGCCATCTCTCTAGCCCATGAATGTATGTATGTATGTATGTTTGCATGTATGTGGGAGAGAGGATGAGCATGCCAGGGCTTCTTGCCACTGCAAACTCCAGATGCATTGCACCACTTTGTACATCTGACTTTACATGGTATTGCAGTTGGCTCCATGTTGCTGAGAAACCAAACCAGACACAGTTTATGGGAGGAAAGGATTTATTTCAAGCTTACAGTTCCAGCAGACTTCCATCAATGGCGGAAAAAACTAGCTCCCTTTCATAGATTCAAGCAAAGAGAAAAACTGTAGCAAGCAAAACACCAACACCAACAAATACACAAAACCCACCAGAGCTCAAACCTGCTCTCTCCATACCTTTGATCTGGAATTCAGATCTGTCCCCCAGTGGCACCTTAGGGCTAGACTCCACAATCTGCTCCCAGTGACACTTCCTCCAGCCAGGTGGCTAGAAATCCAACACACAAGTTTAATTTTAATCGAACATCTGAGTCTATAGGGCCATACATTTTCAAACTACCACACATGGGTACTGGACTGCTGTTAGGCTTTGCAAGCAAGCACTCTTTAAGTGCTGAGCTATCTCTCCAGCCCACAATTTATTTTTTAATTTTCAACATTTTTCAACCCAAATTACCACAAGTGGTATGTAACAGAACAGTTTTGTGTTGTTGTTGTTGTTTCTTTATTTTTTTGTTTTTCAAAGTAGGGTCTTGCTGTAGCCCAGGCTGACCTGGAATTAGTCTCAGGCTGGCCTCAAAATCACAGTCATCTTTCTACCTCAGCTTCCCAAGTGCTGAGATTAAAGGCATGCATCATTATGCCTGGCCAGAACAGATTTTTTAAAAGTTCAATAGTTTTCAAACCAAATTATTTTCTGAGTAAGTTTAAATAGCCATCATTTAAAATAAAATTAAAATTTTTAAGTACACATGGGCTTTATGTAACAGCCCCTTATAAAATCACTCTAATGGAATCCCCTTGAAGACAGCCACACTCTTTAAGAAGACCCCCATACTCAGGAAGACACAAAGCATTTCCATCCTTTTGTATTAAAGTCACCTCACAATGACAAGAAAGTAAGACCCAGATGCACACCCACATTTCAAACAACTCCAGAAGATATCTGTAACCTGGACTTACACAGTAGAGCAGAGAGCAGTGGGAAAGAAGGAGGAATCTGAGTTTCTGAATCCAGGTTTGAGGATCCAAGGTACCAGCTGCTGCTGAAGCAGGAGGAAGTGGCCCGGGTGTGAGGGGAGGGTGCACAAGCAAGAGAGCTGAGTGACCATCAGTGAGAGGGACAACAGAGTGACCCATGGATCTCCAGCCCCAT
Source organism: Orientallactaga sibirica (assembly GCA_036365145.1). Classification (NCBI taxonomy): domain Eukaryota; kingdom Metazoa; phylum Chordata; class Mammalia; order Rodentia; family Dipodidae; genus Orientallactaga; species Orientallactaga sibirica. The sequence goes on from JAEOAD010000030.1 coordinate 1,187,571, forward strand.
AGCCAAGAAGCAGAAAAGTTGAACACAGACTCCAGAATGGGGGCCCAAGCCCAGAGACAGGCAGGATGTGCTAGACCACATTCAGAAACTGGATGAAAGGCTGTTTGTCTTAGAACTGTTTGACTTTCACCAAAGGTGTCAAAACATTCACCAGGAAAAGCCAGCCTCTGCAGTAGGAAGTGCTGAGAAAACTGGACATTCATATGCAGATGATTGAAACTTGACTCCTATCTCTTACCCTGCAAAAATCAACTTTGAATACATCAGTGATCTAAGTGTGAGACATGAAAACACTGGGAGAAAACATAGGGAACACTTCAGGATATTGGTAGAGGCGATGATATTTTTGGATATGATCTCAAGAGCACAGGAAACAAAAGCAGAAATAGATAAATGGCATTACACTGAACGGAAACCTTCTTCACAACTTGGGAAGCAATCCACAGACTGAAGAGACAGCACACACAGCGGGCAAGAACAGTTGCCAACTATTCGTCTTTTGAATCATTAATACCAAGAATATATGAGGAATTCAAAAACTTTAAAAAATAAATATTCAAATTTAAAACTGAGCAAATTTTCTGAATATATTTCAAAAGAAAAAAGGCCAATAAATATATTTAAAATGGTTAATATTATTACCCTGCAGGGAAATAAATGGAAATCAAAGCTACAATGAGATGTCATCTCATCCCAGTTAATTTAAAAATAATCATAATAATAAACACTGGTGAGAATGTGGAGGAAGGGACCACTCACACACCATTGGTAGGAATTTAAATTAGTAAACCACCAACTAAAATAGATATCTACCCACCCCACTCCTGGATATATATCCTACACAAATGAAATCAACCTACCAAAGAGATGACTGGGATGTAGACACAGTTCAGTTGGTGGAGTGCTTGCCTAGCGTGCCCAAAGCCCTGGGTATGAACCTAACACCACAGAAAACCAGGTTACACAGTGCATGCCTCTGATCCCAGAACTTTAGAGCTGGAGGCAGCAGGATTAAAAGTTCAAGGTCATCCTTCATTGCACAGCAAGTTTGAGGGCAACCTGGGCTATATGAAACCTTGTCTCAGCAAAAAGGCATACTCTCATGCCTATGTTCATTGCTGCACGAGTCCTGAGAGTTAAGGCATCAAAAGCAGATGAATGGATAATGAAAATGTGTAAATATGCATACACACACAAATGGAGTATTATTGAGCCAAATAAAATTCTGTCACTGGTAGTAAAATGGATGGAACTAGAGAATATCGTGTTAAGTGAAATAAGCCAGGCACAGAAAGACAAACAATTCATTCTTTCATATGGGAAGCTAAAAAGTTGGCTTGAGAATAGAATCGACAGGGCAAAGAGAAGTAAAGAAAGGGAGGCTGTGGTTGATCAGTGTAAACTGTAAGCATATGTTGAAATAGTACGCTGGACACCGTTAATATGTACAGCTAATATATGTTAATGAAAACTAAAGTCTGCAGGTCGAAGAGGGAGACTGCCAGTCCTCCAAGTGAAATTATTTCATTGGCGGAAAGCCAATATTTGTATTCATTAATGTTGAAAACACTAGAACTCATAAATGTGGACTTACTAAGAAGTTGATATATCATATCTTGAGGTTTAGTTTAAGAGAGATAAGGTGTGAGGGAACTGTATCTACTTAATAGGAAATTGTATTTAATGTGTAAATATTTGAAAATACAGAAATACATAGAGCGTGTTGCTAAGAGTGACGGCTTCTAGACTCAGAATGGGGAAGAGGTGTTACACGTCAGTGCACATAAAAACTAAAATTGAGGGGAAGGAAAGAAACTGCTCAAGCATTTGTTGACCATTTAATTTATGTGCCTGATAAGTTGGATTTCCACAAAGAGATTTTGCTTAAGCAGGCCCTCCTTGACATTACCGATCATAAATGTAACTTAGGGCATTGGGAGGTAATGAATTGATTGGCCAGTTGCCAAGAGAATCCTGATGAGTCTGGGCTCCAGGATGAAGAGTCGTAATCTCTATTGCGGGGCTCCATGCTGGCCTAAATTCTAAGAGCAACCCTTTCACTAATTTTCCCTTTGCATTGCAATCCACCTGATGAATCACTGATGCTGTTGGAGAGTCTAACCAGTGTTGGAGCTAGGAAAGTGCGCCCGAGCAGGCTCTCTGTTGCCATAGAAACAGCACTGCTTAAGTCTCTCTGTTGCTTTGGTAACCCACTCCCATTTCCTCCCATCACTACTGCTGTTTTTTGGTGTTTTTTTTTTTTTCTGCTAAGATAATGGTCTCTATTATGGCTTGAATGTTAATGGAGCAGTTCTCTACTCTCGCCTACACCCAGCCCCCTCCATAGCTCTGCATCTGAAGGCCTTGTCTAAGAGGCATCTCAATGAGATGGTAATAGACACTCAAATCAGATGGAGAGGAGCAGGAGGGTGGGGCGGGTACAAGAAGGGCTTAGCTTCTCATCTTGAAAAGAGAGGAATGGTATCTGGGAACTCAGAGGGTCTGAATGGACACCATCTATCAGAGGGCCGCAGCTGCATATCAGGCCTGAAGCCTTTCTCCCAGTCAGTTTTGAATGCTGATAAATAAAGAGATGTGCTTACAGCATAAGGAATACCTGTATGTGCTTGGCACTGGGTGAAGTGCTTTCTGCCTAGAAGAAATGGATAAGTAACCTATTCACAGAATTCAAACATACCATCATTGCACTAAGCCGCTACTACCTGGAACCAAGGGTGAGGGGGAACCAAAAGCCTTGGGGAGTTGTTCTTACAAAAAAGACACTACAAAGTGGGGAAATGAGAAGATAATACTTCAGAGAGCCTGATGAAGTATGAAGTTCAGGTGCATGTAGTAAAGAGGTTCAAGAAGGCAAAGAAATTATAGCAGACTAGTCATAGGAGGAGAAACCAGAGGCTTCTGTAGAACCCCAGCAAGGAGATCCCTAGGGGACTCCAGGTCAAGCCTCAGACCCGCTATAGCAAGAGTCGGGGGAAAATTTAGCTGCAACTTCTGAGTAGGTTTTGAACACAAGTCATATCCTTTAGGTGGTGGCTTTTCAGACATTCTGAAAATAGAAACTTTTGCCTTTCTTCTTTTTGAGATTTGAATCTACTTCAGACTATCTGACTTTTATTTCTGAAATACAAAAGAGTTGAAGTTTTATATAAAACTGTCCTGCCGGGCGTGGTGGCGCACGCCTTTAATCCCAGCACTCGTAGGGAGGCAGAGGTAGGAGGATTGCCATGAGTTTGAGGCCACCTGAGACTACATAGCTAATTCCAGGTCAGCCTGGACCAGAGTGAGACCCTACCTTGAAAAAACAAAAACAACAACAACAAAAAAAACTGTTCTAAATTTTATGGCTCTCAATTTCACAAGCCAATAATCCGATTTGCTTTACAAGTGGTTGTTTTTTTAGCCGCCCCGAGTCCTCATGACTTAAACAGAATATGATTTTTTGGAAGTTGAATTTTTTTTTTTTGGAGAGACAGAGAGAGGGAGAGGAAGACAGATAGAGGTGGGCGTGCCAGCAGCCTCTCAGCTGCTGCGAACGAAATCCAGATGTGTGTATCCCTTGTGGTCAAGTGCAGCATTGTGCCCTTGTGTCACTTTGCATCTGGCTAAACGTGGGACCTGGAGATTGGAACCACTGGAGATTGGAACCAGCGCTCTTAGACTTAGCAGGCAGGCGCCTTAACCACTAAACCATCTCTCCAGCCCTGGAAGTTGAATTTTTATAACATCTAGAGTTTTATTTTAGTCAGAATTGCAATGCATTGGCATGCCCTACTATGTCTGCTAGTTCTGACTCCACTCTTCTTCTCCAACCCTCCAATGCATGAGAATTGTCTATAGTGGGGTCAGGATGGAGACCCTGAGTTTTCCAAGGGGATACAAGAGAAGAGTATCCTGACACCTCACCTTTCTATGCCCAAAGCGGGGCTTCTCAGTTCTGAACTGCCTCCAGTCATCTCAAAAATGTTCAGTTATCAAAGTCAAGTGAAGATAAACTTATTTTCAACTTTGATTATTTCTGCATACTATTGGAAAGTCTTAGAAGGAACTTGAAGGGTGAACCGAGGCTTAGCATCGATTTGTTGGCTAAGACAGTGGCTTGGAGGTGAGATTGTCTAGATTTAAATTCAGTTCAACTTCTCTGTCTCTGTCTCTGTCACAGCTCTGTCCCAATAGCTTTGTGGCCTGGAGTAAGTCTCCTCGTTTTCTTAACTCTTACTTTCCTCATTTGTAAGTGGGAAAACAATAGTAAAACAGAGTGTGTGTGTGTGTGTGTGTGTGTGTGTGTGTGTGTGTGTGTGTGCGCAGATTAAATGAGACTATACCTATAAAGGGCTTTAGTGTAACATGTCACATAATGCTTGGTTGATATTAGCAAGTTTCTTTAACAGCTGAGCCATCTCTCCATACCCAAACATCATTTTCAAGCTGCCCACCAGCTACACTTGCACAGCATATGGCACCACTTCATGTACATGAACGTTCAAATAGAAAGAGTAGCTAGACTTATTAAAACTCAAGACATGGGCTGGAGAGATGGCTTAACAGTTAAGGCTTTTAAAACCTGCCAGCCAGAGTTCAATTCCCTAACACCAATATAAACCCTGATGCAAAGCAACTGAAGTACTTCTGTGCTGCCCCCCCAGAACAAGGGCCACAGAGATACCTTCACGTACAAGGCCCTCTATAACACATTCAGATAGTTGCAATTTTCAAACAACCTCCTAGATTCTAGGCATTGGCTTTACCCAGCCAGCTTCTACCCACCACTGCCTATGAACTTGGGGATGTGCTGCCTCCCACTACCTCCTGCTCTCTGCCTTCTAGTCCTAACTGGCTTTAGTAATTCAGAGACTCTCACCCTATCTGGCTCAGCTTTCCTCACTTACATTTACCCTGAGTTATAGCTACACAGCCCTTTCTTTCTCCTTCATTGTTATGGGGGCCAAATCCAGGGCTTTGTGCATGCTAGGCTGGTTGCTCAACCACTGAGCTACAGGCCTCAGCCCTGGCAGCTCCTCTTCTTTGCCCACCTGATTGCCTTGGCCCTGGAATGCTACTATTTTTGACTCTTAAATCTTCTTGATTTTATCTCCTGTCTACAAGCACACACTGCCTTCTTTCCATATCCTCTCCCCTGACTAGAACAAAAGACCTATTCAAGTCTCTCCTTCCCTGCTTATTCTCTCCAATGCATTTAATAAAATGTGTCATATCATTACATTGTTTTTTATTTGCATGGCTATTTAGCTACTGTTTGTCTCCCTTTTGGAAATTCAGTGAGGTTACAAACTATGTATTTTATTCTGTTCTGTGTCCCTAGAACAGTAGTTGGCAAAAAAAAGTAGATCCTCAGAAAATATTTGTTGATTAAATAAATGATTGAGCACATAAATGAAATCATAAATAGGTTTAATAATAGGAAACTGGGTGGAACTAGATGATAAGCCATTTGTTTTTATCACCCACTGCTAAAAGCAGCCCAGTCTTTTAACCAATGCTCCCAAATCCCCATCTCTAAAATCCAGACAGCTGCAGCTCTGTCTCTGTGTGAGTCCTATGCCTGCTTCCCACAAGTCCATAATTATGCCATACAGTTTAAATGATGCTGCAGGGAACCCTTGATAAGCCCTTAGTTCCCGGAGCCAGCATGGCTCCCCTTCCATGCTTGATGTCCTTTCTCCAAGCTGCTGATCTTGCCTCAATTGCTCTTTCTCCCTCCTAGGAAAAAGAGGGAATGTGTTAATATGAGCATGTCAGAGGTTAATTTGACAGAGCCTCAGGCTGAATCCGGAGATGACTTTTTTTTTAATTTTTTTTTTCTTGCTTTGACCTGTTGAGTCCTTGTGACTTTCCAGAAATGGATGTGGGTAATGACTTTTCATTATGAGTAATTAGTATTTGGAGAAGTCTAAGGACGTCTGCCCTCCCCCTTTCTTCTTTTTAGCTCTGGAAACTTTACTACTTTTGACACCCACCAGGTTGCATGGTTGGTAAAAGGGCAATGAAATTGTGGAAGTGCAAGTTATCCATCAATGCCTATAAAACATTTCACTATTCTGAAAGAAACATGTTTATAGTGCTGGCATATCTAGGCATAACTCCCAGACTTGCCCACATTTTTTCCCAACACTTCAGGTTCAGGTTAACACATCTAAGTTGGTATTTAAAGGAAAGGAAAAGTGTCATATGTCTTTTTAAAAAATTTATTTATTTATTTGACAGAGAGAAAGAGGGAGAGAGAGAGAATGGGCACACCAGGGCCTCCAGCCACTGCAAACAAACTCCAGACTCATGTGTCACCTTGTGCATCTTGGCCAAGATGGGTCCTGAGGGAATCGAACCTGGGTCCTTTGGCTTTGCAGGCAAATACCTTAACTGCTAAGCCATCCCAACAATGTCATATTTCTTTCTCATTTAATATTTCAGTTTTCTTTATTTATTTAAGACAGAAAAATAGGCAGGGAGAGAGAGAGAGAGATTGGGCATGCCAGAGCCTCCAGCTGCTGCATACAAACTCCAGATGCATGCATCCCCTTGTGCATCTGGGTTATGTGGGTCCTGAGGAATCAAATTTGGGTCCTTTGGCTGTGCAGGCAAATGCCTTAAACATCTCTCCAGCCCCTTTCTCATTTCTTATTTGATATTCCTGGCCTTGCACCAGAGTGTGGCTGCTCACTGCTACTCCCAGTTACATAGTCCTGCCTGGCCTTGCTCAAGTCTCCTGAATGCTGGGATTAGGGCATGTACCACCATACACAGACGAAGTGACTTTTTTTAAATATACTTAATGCATTGTTTGGAGATTGAACTAGAGACCTTTATAATTCCCCCTCAAATTTATGTATTAAAGAGCAGCATATTTGAAACAGTTTGAGCACATATAGGATACATGTTCTTGGTGGCAGTGGCCTCGCTTAGTTATAGTATAACTATATAAGACAAATTCTGCCAGTTCACATCTGGCTTGTCAAACTTAAACAAAATATGCACTTCATCTGTCCTGCACTGTATTGTGACAGGTTGGCAGGCATATTGGCTAAGGATGTTGGACACTTTAAAAAATATTTGTTATCCATCTTTATTTCTTCTTCTGAGAACTCCATTCAGCTCCACTGCCTGTTTTTGATTGGGTTGTTTTCTTGATGTTTATTTTTTTGAGTGTTTTGTATATTCTAAATATTGATCCTATGTATGTCTGATGTGTACCTGGCAAAGTTTTTCTCCCATTTTGTGGGCTGCTTCTTTTTCACTTGATTGACAGGTTCCCTTGCTGTGCATAAGCTTTTTATTTCATGTAGTCCCAATTGTAAAATGTTGGCCTGATTTCCTGAGTGACAGAGTCCATTCAGAAAGTCTGATGTTGAACACATTTTTGTTTATTTTTTAAATTTATTTTTTATTTATTTGAGAGCAATAGACAGAGAAATAGGTGGGGAGGGCAGGTGTGGGAACACCAGGGCCTCCAGCCACTCCAAGCGAACTCCAGATGCATGCACTAACTTGTACATCTGGCTTACGTGGGTACTGGGGAATTGAGCCTCGAACCACCATCCTTAGGCTTCACAGGCAAGCGCTTAACCACTAAGCCATCTCTCCAGCCCCCTTGAACACTTTTTAAGATATTTATTAGCCATTTGATTCCTTCTTTTAAGAAGTCCATTCAGTCATTCTGTCCCTTAGCCCATTTTTACTTTTTTTTTTTTTTTGGTTTGCTTTTTAAAGTTCTCAATTCATGCTTACTCAAAATGCAAGCCAACATGACTATTTATAGTATTTTGATCCACATTTGGCCAGCCAGTCCTCGAGATGAAGTTCCCAGCGCTATCAGCCCCTTCTCAGTGTCTGCTGGGGAAGGAAGGTGAAGAGCCATTCGGGGACGAAGGCAGCAGAGAGGTAGACGGAGGTCACAGACGATGAACTCATGCTCGGCAGTGAGCGGTACTGTCTTCAGCAAGAAGGAGAAGCAGTGCTGAGGCGTCTCTGCCACGCAGCTGCAGAAGCAGGCAGCTCGGCGTGCATGATTTATAAAGGCTTTCATAGTTTGTTCTTTTTAACCTTGCTGATTCTGTAGGAAAGAGCCCAATATCCCCAGAGTCATTAATTGTATCCTTCAAAATAGGAAGGTCTTCTCAGAAGTGTATCTCAGCGTCAGGATGGGGGGGGGGTCTTCTAGAGATCATTCCAACCAGTGACCTCAAGCCTGCCTCCACCCTCCACTTGGTGCTTTAATAGCACTGGGCCTGGCTCTGTCCTAGGAGCTATGTTACTAATTTGCCCAAGGTGGAGGGCGTGGGGATGCAAGTGTAAAAGCTTCCTGTTGTAAGCAGACCTGTGGAGATGATTACCAACTTCTTCTCGAGCCTTCCAAGGAGACTCCAAAGTGAACTTCAGCTATTACTACCATTTAAATCTGCTCCTGCAGAGAGGATTTGATGGAGTTAATTTTTATCGATAGTCCTACCGAGAGTTATTAAGAAATGAACACTCAATCTGTCATCTCCATGTGAAAAATGGACAGAAGACTCTCTCAGGTGATGGAGGATTCTATTTTTTTGTTGTTGTTGTTTTTGGTTTTGGTTTTTCAAGATAGGGTCTCACTGTAGCCCAGACTGGCCAGGAATTCCTTATGTAGTCTCAGGGTGGCCTTGAACTCATAGTAACCCTCCTACCTTTGCCTACCAAGTGCTGGGATTAAAGGTGTGTGTCACCACACCTGGCGAGGATTCTATTTGGATCCAAGGAGAATCATTTTAGGAAGATGGATTTCCCTTTGTATGGTGGACAATCTTGGAACACGCTGACACTGGGTAGACCCTGCATTCTAATAAATCAGATGTTGCTAGGCATGGAGGCATATACCAATAATCCCAGCATTCAGGAGGCTGAGGCAGGAGGATCAATCTTAAATTCAAGAACAGCCTCAGTTATGTAGTAAACACTTATCTTCAGAAACAACAACAAAATTCTACTGTTGGAAAGTGTGCCCCTTGTCATGGCTCGTTTTTTTACTTTGAGGGCTAGGAGGCTCAAAGTAGCAGATTGCACCTACTGTAGTCAAGGGTTCTACATGAACATTTTTTATCTTGCCTCTTATCATTTGAGTCATGTTTGAATGAAATTAATGGATGTTTGCTTTTTGGGTATAAGCTATTATGTACTTTGGAAGTCAGGGAATATAGATGATAAATGGTTCATTGGAGTTTGATCCAGCCATGGTCAGGATCCCAAAGCTGTCAAGTCCCACCTGCATAGCACTGCAACAGGGTCAAGTATGATAATACATGCGTTTCATCCCTGCTGCCTGAGATGTTGTTACTCTGAAATTCTCCTTCTCTGATTGCTCCTTAGGTAGTGTTGCATGAACATTTCCTGGGGAGACATCAGCAAATGTCTGCTCCCTCCAGATAAGACACCAAGGATAGACCAAAGTACAATCACGCCAAAGTCTAATTTGGTGAACCAATGCATTTATTGGGCTTCCTTACAGAGCATGGGCAAGGAATTATTTGTAGGAGCCTGGATGAGGTAGTTACCTTCTAATTGCTGGGACAAAACACCAGACCAGAAGCAGCTGATGGAAGGAAAGTTTATTTTGGCTAACGGTTTCGAGGGGAAGCTAAAATATTGTAGGGAAAGTGTGGCAGGGCAGGCAGCTAGGCCTCACATCTTGTCACAGCAGCAGAAAGGACGTCATCTGAGTGAGATAGCTCTGAACACCCAGTGGGCTAGACTAATAAGCCTCAAGGTCCACCCCAGTGACATTCCTCCTCCATGAAGTTTCCACCTCTCAAAGATGCCATCAGAGGCTTCATCATAAACACTGGGGTCAATGGCAGGAAAGCATTTTATATTCACCACAATGGGTGACCCCAAAATAGCCACATCACTGGAAAGCCTCACTCTAGCATGGTCAGTAACCACAAAGCTGCATAGATGGACTCACCCCTTCACTTCACCTCTGAGGTCCCAAGGCTACATGCAACAGGGGCAGAACTACGTACAGCTGGAGCAGGGAGCTACAGGAGGAGTAGGTGAGATGTCAGGTGAGGGTCCAGTCATCTCTTACCAGCTCTGACAGAGGAACATCATTAGACCCACTCTTGTGCTGACAGCAGCTCTGGGGACGATGACAACAGCTGTGATGCTCAGAGCACAGCACTCTACAACAGGTAGATTTCCAAGTGCAAGAAACTATGCCCTCAATGGAAGATCTTATGTTCCAGACTCCCTAGTCAAGCTTTTCAAAAGGGATTTCCTCTTATTTATTTGCATCTCAAATGCCTCCTGCACCAGGGCTGGAGGGAAAGCAGGGTGCTGGGTTGGGAGGGGAAAGAGCTGTCCAGATGTAAGGTGAAGGAGACCTCTCCACACTCCTTCCAGCTCCAGAGCTAAACACTCTGAGACCCAGTGATTCATTTGTAAGGAAGTGTATGTCTCCTACATTGAAGCTCCTTTATAATTTCTTTCATTTGGCAAATGAACTCTGCAGAGAGGAGTCCAAAAGAATGTAAGAGCCAGAGGTTGGGGAGCAAGGACTGCTGTCTTCAGGACATGAAGTGGGCGTTGTATTCATGACCTCACCGAGGCTGTCATTACCTCAAGACCTGCACAATACTGGACCCATCACCATTCCATCATCACTGGTGAAGGAGGGCCAAGAAAAATTAAAAAGGCACCAAAATAGAAGGACTAGCTGGAAAGAAGAAAAAAAAAAATCCTGGGATCTCCATTCTCTCTCTCTCTCTGTTTCTCTCTCTGCCTCTTTCTCTCAAATAAATAAATAAAAATAAAACTATAAAAATATTTTTTAAAGGGGGCTGGAAAGTTGGCTTAGCAGTTAAGGCACTTGCCTGCAAAGCCAAAGGACCTCAGTTCGATTCCCCAGAACCCATGTAAGCCAGATGCACAAGGGGGCACATGCATCTGGATTTCGTTTGCAGTGGCTGGAGGCCCTGGTGTGCCCATTGTCTCTCTCACTCTATTTCTCTCTCTGCCTCTTTCTCTCAAATAAATAAATAAAAATAAAAACTATAAAGAAAACCCTGCCATATCTGTTTTATATTTCTTATGTATCTTCAGTGCTTTGGGTCAGATTCCAGCTCAGTTCTGCATGTAGGCATGAGACTTACTCAGAGTATCTGTCTAAAAACTCGTGATACCTGACCTCTCTCATTGTCCTTCAAGGCTAAAGACACAATAATAAGAGCAAATGAGGGATCTTACTACCAGTTTTTACAATGTTATTCTTGTTACAGACTACAAAAAAAAAAAATCTGTGTGACCCACCAGTAAAAGGGGGTTCCTACCCTGATACATTTGTGTCTCTGCAAAATACAAGATGCTCAGTTAGATTTGAATTTCAGTCATTTTTAAGCATAAATGTTCCATGCAATATTTGGTGTATCCTTACATTTAAAGTATTGCTCATCTGAAATTCAGATTTAAACTGGACATCCTGGTTTGTTGTTGTTGTGCTTTGGTTTTCTAAATCTGACATCCCTCGCAATTTGATCGTGGAAAGATGATGCTCACAGCAGGGAAGCTCTCCTACTTTTTATATCTTTCACGTGGAATGGAAGACCCTTTTTCCCTCTCACCTCCTACCTGTTTCTAAAAGAGGGAACCAAGGAACTTAACCAGTTTCCATGGTGGGTTTCTATTTAAAACATCTCTGTGATTATATTTAATCTGTAATTATTGTTCTTGGGCTTCACGTCTAACTTATAGTACTTGTAATTGATTAATACTCAATAAAAATATTTTTAAACTACAAAAAAAAAAAAAAACCACCACAGAAGCTTGATGATCTCTGCTTTTTTTTTTACCTCAACTTGTAGTCATCTTGGATTCCAGGTACAGTAGAGCCCCAAGCAGAAACAGTCTTCTCATGGGAAGGAAAGCAACTTGTCCCAGAACAGAGACAATGATCAATCAAAGCACACCTTGACCGAGACCATCTCATTCTATATACTCTTCATCCTCTGCCTACCCAGTTCTCCCTTTATTTAAACCGAAAGTTCATGTCAGGTCTCTGAAGAAGGGCTGAAATGCTTAATTTCTACAAATCTTATATAATGAGGTTGACGAAGTTCCCCCTCCTGCCTCTTCGCCTGTCCTTTCATTTGCTTTCTTTGAGACAAGTGGTCACCTGATGCATTGTAACATCCACCCTTCCTCACTGCACTCCTTCTCTGTAGGTGTAAAAGCAAGGGGCCTAGGCAATTTCTAGAGAAGTTTTGTGAGCAAGCCAAGTCTAAAAGAGAGCTCTGGTCATAGCTTTCGTGTGTGTGTGTGCGCGCGCGCGCGCGAGTATGTGTCCTGGCGCACATGTGGAGGTGAGAAGACAATTTCAGTATTAGTCCTTTCTCCCACCTTGTTTTTGAGGCAAGGTCTCTGATGTTCACCACTGCTACGTTTGACAGACCTTAAGCACCTGATTCCTTGGTCTCTGCCTTCCAATTTGCCAGACTGTGCACCATGGTTACAGACACATGCTACCACATCCGGCTTCCACGCAGGAGCTAAGAATCTGAATTCAAGTACTTGTGGGGGAAAGTGCTTTACCCACTGAGCCATCTTCTCACCTGACCCCCCCCCACCACCTGTCCTTTTCAATGTCATTATGGTCAGTGATAAAAGTGAGGCAGTAACAGGGCAAGATTGAATTCCACAATTAAAATTATCATTCAAGAGGGCTGGGGAGATGGCTCAGGGGTTAAAGGCACTTGCTTGCAACGCCTGACAGCATGGGCTGGATTCCTCAGTACCCACATAAAGCCAGATGCACAAAGTGGTACATGTGTCTTAAGTTTGTTTGCAGTGGCACTAAACCCTGGTGCACTTATTCATTCTCTCTCTCTCTCTTCTTGCAAATATATTTAAAACAATTTTTTTTTTTTTTTGGTTTTTTGAGGTAGGGTCTCACTCTAGCCCAGGCTGACCTGGAATTCACTCTGTAGTCTCAGGGTGGCCTCGAACTCACAGTGATAAAAATATTTTTTAAATTACCATTTGAAGCAGGGCTGGCTGATCTTCTTAGTCCTATATTATGGAAAGGCTGTTAACATCAGGCTACAAGAGCATGGTCGGTCATCTGGGAGGTGAAGCTGTCGGCTCAGGCGGCAAACAGAAGAGGATGAGCGCTCTTTTGCCTGTTTCTTGTTTCTAGTGAGGCAGTTTCTCAGTATTTGTCCCAGGACCATTAATGTGACCAGTATTATCTCAAATGAGAAAGCATCTTTGCCATGAATAACTAATTCAGCTCTCCTGTCTTCTCCTGTAATACTGGAATCTCTCCTTCCTGTCCAGTCACTCTCTCTCCAGATATGAGGGACAGCAGCTTCTCTGATGAGGAAATTAGGCCCTGTTTTCCAGAATCAACAGCACCTCTTCCTGCTGCCTCTGTCCATCTCCAAAAGAAAATGTCCGAACAGCAATTCAGGAGGCAGATGCATGTCTCAGTGACAGAATGACAAGTCTGGCACTGCTATCTCAAGATGTATCACACTGTCCTGGAATATTACTTATTAAAAGTGACTTTGGAGTTAAATTTTCTTGTCTAATGAAAGTGAGAATTTGAAATTTAGAGTCAAATCTCTCCTTTACCCAACATACTAAGTGTGTGGCCTCAAACAAACGACATCCCTCTGAGCTTACTTGCTTGCCTCTGCCATGGGGATAATCATTGCACTTGCCTCACTGGGATGGTGTGTAGAGACAGATTAAATGCAACACACATTAAAAAGGTCTAGCAAAGGACCTGGCACTCGTAAGTGCTCAGCAAAGGGCTCATGGGATGATGCCCAGGGCACTGCTCTGGAAAGCCGTGAGGTGAGAAGCAGTAAATTTTGGAGAACCATTTTCCAGGGGACTTTGCCAATTCAGTCCTCAGTTGCACAGAAGAGCAGCTCTGAAAAATCCATGCCTGATTTGCTCTATCCACATCACTCAGCTGAAGATATCACATGCAGCCTTAAATAGAAAGAAAACTGGGGAGTGTATTAAAACCAGTGACAGAAATAAGCAAAAATCAAGCTCCATAATTAATGCTCTGACTTTTATAGACTTGAAGTTTAACAAGAAGAGTGGAACTGAACTAAACTGATGGAGACAGAGAAAGAGAGAAAGAGGAAGGGAGAGAGAATCCTGTTCCATGTCTGTATCCACATTCTTTAACACGGGACCTCATATTGGGGAATTAGAGGAATCTAATTAAGCCCTTTCATTTTGATTTCTCATTAGATCCTTAGAAAATCTGCAGAAAATTAAATCGAACTAGAAACCTCCAGCAGGGAGATTTATTCGGTTTAATGTTTTGAAAGAGACTTATTATCTTGTCAGGAATAATTTGAAAATCCAAATAAGAGCAATTGAATCAGCAGAATTTAGGCCTCGAGATAGCAATCATTTAGTACGACAGACCAAGGCATTTAAGCTGCTGAAACAGCCCTTCCAAGACTATGGCTCCTAGCAATTCAGTCCTTCCATGGTTCAGAGCATCCTGACAGCACTCAACCCTCACCTTCCATCACCTACCCTTCTTTAAAGAGCACAGAGATGCCATCCAGTGATGGTGTGAAAACTCAGCCCACCACCTGGCTTCCTCGCTCTTGCTTAAAGCATTTTCCCTCAATGTCAGCTTCCTGTGTGTGCCCTGACAGCTTTCTGAAATACTCAGCCCGTTCTGATTGTGTCTTTGGTCCCCAGGTTCTTCACATGAACCCAGTACCCAGCTGACAGCATCCCTCATCATCTGCTGGGCTGGGAGCTCATGGCTAGAACCAATAACATGGTTGGGCAGTTTTACCTAGGCTTCTAGCAGCAATTGTCCTAAGGGATCTGAAGGGACGTGCTACGGCATTGATAACCGTGTCACTCAGGTTAAGTCAGGAGGTGTGCTTGATCACGGCCTCCCCCAGGATCCCGACTAAGATGACATGCATACTGGGATTGGCCACAATGACACAGGCATTGGCCCGGAAGGGCTGGATCTCTGAGTGCTTCCAGCTCCTCTGAGGCTTCTAGACCCACAGCTCTCTCTCCAGTTTTCTCTGCTAAGCACAGACTGGACTATGCGGGTGGGGGGGGGATGATGGCAGGTAGGACACAAAAACCACTTAACCTTGCTAAGAAATGCTCTCTCCAGCAAGAACCATTTAAAGATACTTTGGACCCGAGAGGGGGGAGAGATTGGGGAGATGGCTTGGTGGTTAAAAGCACTTGCTTGCAAAACCTGCCAGCCTGGGTTCAATTCCCTAGTACCCTGGAATTTGTTTGCAGCAGCAAGAATTCCTGGTCTGCCCATACTTACTCCCCTGCATGCATATAAATTAAATATATATATAATTTGAAAGCAGAGAGAGAGAGAGACAAAGAGAGAAAAACAGAGGGAGAGAGAGAGAAAGGATGTGCCAGAACTTCTAGCTACAGGCACCACCTTGTACATCTGGCTTTATGTGGGTACTGGGGAATCGAACCCAGGTCATTAGACTCTGCAGCCAAGTCCCTTAATTGCTGAGCCATCTCTCCAGCTCCTTCCCGTTTTTGTAAAGATTCTTTTGGCTCTGAAAGTCTCTCTTGGGTCAATTCTAAATGGAATCTTCCTGATAGGGAGGTTGTGATTTGTGGCCCACATGGTGATCTCCTCCAGACTTAGGCCTGTGGGTCCAAGAGGGACAGAAGTGCTACCAAAGGCTCTCACGTGAACCCCTCACTCTGAAATGCACTGTTGACTGGGCTAGACGTGGCCATGGGTGCAACTTTTCCCCAGGTTATGCCCACTGAGTGCTACCTTTCCATACCAGTCCTAGAACAATTCTGACTCTGTTTATCCACCTGAATGCTCCTACCAACCCCAGCAAAAGTTCCATCCAGTAAGGGAGAGTTGGGGGCACAGGTGCACCACCTTCAACTTAACTTCCTCCCATGCAACAGTTGCAGGGATATTTTAGCTCACACTGTACTTTTGAAGGCACTTGCCTGTTTTCTGAGCATAAGACTCATGGATTAGCCCGAAGAGCAGAATGGAGATTATCCTTTCCACATTGTAGAAGAAACGATGGCCTCCATCACTCAAGCATGGCTCTTGACATGGAAATTCACCATATCATGAACAAAGGATTATCAGAGGCAAAAGTTATACTGTTTAATAGCTTCCAGATATACTCACTGTTTTCTCACTCTCCCCTGCCTTCTAGGATAGGTCAATCCCAAGAAGGAATCTGTATTATTGAGCAAGGGCTGAGCATCAGATGCTTCCTGAAGGAGACGGGAGACAGGGAGGCCTTGGTGGGCAGGAGGCCAGGTCTATGGCTTAGAAGGCTGAGGAAGGGCTGGCCATTCTGGAAGAGCAAACGAAGGTGTCAGGAAGAGGACCTCAAGGATAGAGCAACAATGTTAAAGGGAAGAGTTATAGAATTCCACCTCATGGTGTAAAATAGCAACTTCTGCCCTCATAGAAATAACGCACTGTGGATTTGGATACGGTAGCAGTTACATTCTCATTGCTGGGACAAAACACTCGGCCCAAAGCAGCTGATGAGAGGAAAGGCTGGTTTTCAGGCTTACAATTTTGAGGGGAAGTTTCTTCATGGTGGAAAAGGCATGGCAACTGGCTCACATCAGCTATCAGCGGCAGGGAAGAAAGACAGAAACAGAGAGAGAGAAATCTCAGCAAGCTGGCTGTCAACACCCAGTGGAGCTGAGCTAATCAACCCCATGGCCCACCCCTAGCAGCATGCATCCTTCAGCAAGGCTCCAACTCCCAAAGGCTCTTCCAGCTGGGGACTTGAGACTATGGGGAACATTTACATTCAAGCCACCACAGAGCTAATCCTTGATTTTTTTTTTTTTTTTTTTTTTTGGAAAAGCTAAGCTCTGCTTCCAGGTAGGCATTGGCTGATAACCCATTGCTGTGGATGGGGATCTAGCCAAACTGCTTCCCATGTGCTCAGGGCCTGAATGAATGCAGGAGATTGCTGCGGTCCTACAAACATTCCTTTCTTCCCTTCCTTCATCATTCCTCTCTCCCTTTTCATTGGGAGTTTATCATGCTTATATTTTTGTCACCCTTATTTGAGGTAATGAGTTTTTAAAACTTCACTTCATAAATGTATACGAAGTGCCCTTTTTTTTGATAGGCAAAATTGTAGGTATGGTGGTTTGAATGAATAAGGAAGATCACCCACAGACTATTGACTGCCAAGTCCTTGTCTAGTGACAGTATTTCTGGGGAGTGATGAAGACTTTGGGAGGTAGGGAATGGCTGAAGAAAGTGAGTCACTGATGGTGTTTTGAAAGGATATATCTTGCCCAGGTCCTTTCATCTCACAATCTGCATTATGTCTTCCGTTGAGGCAACAGCCTCCTCCCTATAAGCTCTCGCTGCCACAATGTTCTTTCTGCCTCACCACAGACCCAGAATCAATGGAACTAAAGACTTTGAAGCCATATGGCAGAATAAATCCCTCTTTAAGTTGCTTATCTCAGGCTAGAGAGATTGCTCAGTGATTAAGGTGCTCACCTACAAAGCCTAATGACCTGGGTTTGGTTACACAGTACCCATGTAAAACTAGCTGCACAAAATGGCAAATGCACCTGGAGTTCATTTGCATCAGCTAGAGGTCCTGGTATGTCCATTCCCAACTAGTTACCTTGTCTACTTGGATTTCTTTTATTTCCTGTATGTATGTATGTATGTATGTATGTATGTATGTATGTATGTATATATGTATATATATCCCACTAAGTTTCATTAAGGTCACCTACATGAGCATGGGTTGAGGATGATTTACCAGAGCACATGCAATTTACCAGCAGCTACATCACTGCAGAAAATGTCTCCTGATCCCCCAGCTACCATTACCTGCCAATAAATCGTCAGGGAGGGAGGGGGACCTCGCGCTCTCCTCTGTCATCCATGAACAGAATAGTTATGGTCCCAATATTGTGCAGGTCTGTTGTAAGAAATGGAAGTCACTATGAAGTCATAAAAGCAGCAGCCATGTCATGCCCAGAAGACCGCAAAGCACTTGTCAACATGTTATGTGTGTTCTGAAAGTTTGTGGAAGGCTGAGCTAAAAATAATGGACTTATTTATACGGTAGAGAAATGT
This sequence comes from Orientallactaga sibirica, assembly GCA_036365145.1. Lineage (NCBI taxonomy): Eukaryota > Metazoa > Chordata > Mammalia > Rodentia > Dipodidae > Orientallactaga > Orientallactaga sibirica. The sequence goes on from JAEOAD010000030.1 coordinate 1,205,704, forward strand.
TTGAAGAAATTCTGTATATTTAGGCCATGGCATGGTTGTTGCTATCTGCTTTTAGTCAAGTTTAAAGTGAAAATCAAGGGCTGGCGAGAAGGCTTAGCAGTTAAAGCACTTGCCTGCAAAGCCTAAGGACACAGGTTTGATTCCCCACAGCCCATGTAATCCAGATGCACATGATGGTGCATGCATCTGGAGTCTGTAGTGGCTAGAGGCCCTGGCACACCTGTTCTTTCTTTCTCTCTCTCTCTCTTTGCCTATTTCTCTTTCTCTCTTTCTCTTAAATAAAAGTGAAATATTTTAAAAGAAGTAAAAATCAAGATTACAAAGGCAGAACAGAAAGACTTCAATGACTTGTAGTTTGGTCAGAAAACCCATGTAAAGTTGAGGTTAAGGAAGACATGGTTTCTAAAGAGATTAACACCACTATAAATAAGCCAACTACTTTTCATCAAAACAGTGGAAAAGATGCTTTGAGAGCATCCCAGAAACTGGCTGAACCCCACCATGGCAGGGTTAAGAGTGTAAAGATTTTAAGTCATTTTAAAGACCTTACTATAGCAAGAGAGCCCCAGGGCTCCTTGCTTACTTGCACAGGTCCACTATGGAAGTCTTTTCCTTGATTTCATCTGTGAAAGTACTCAGAGACTGCTGTTGTAGTGGTCCAAGGATGTTCAACTACCATTTAAAGTGGTGGTATAACTTGGCATTGTCCACATGATGCTGCTTTGCAAGCATGCAAAATCAATAGTTATATGGTGTTATGCTTCCAGATTTCAAAAACAGGCCTAGGAATCCAGGCAGTGTGTGGCAGGGTCAGCTCCCCTGCAGGCAGCCCCTGACAATGTGACACATAAAGCTGGGTAAGTGAAACCAAAGATTCAGTGAAGATGCTACCATGTTAGATATGTCAGAAACCATAGAATGCCTGGCAAGAAAAGCTGTAAACAGTGGAGCCAGCAAAAGTGAGAGAACATGTGGCTTCATATGGTAAGGCCTTAGGAGTGGGGTTACCAAACTTACTGGAGCTTACATCATGATTCCACACACCCCAGCTGCCAGGCATGGAGCTACAGGATTTAATGTTTGCCATAGCTGGTTATAGTCTTGCTTTGGTTCTGATCCTCATTTCTATACTTCTGTTCCTCCCTTTTGGATGGAAATGCACGTTGGAAGTATGTAAGTTTTTTATTAAAGGGGCTCACAGCACATAATTTGTTTTAATACTCAAAAGAGGATTTGATTTGTACTTTTTATTATTATGTATTTCTGAGAGAGAGAGAAAGAAAGAGACACACAGAGAGAGAGAATGGACACTCCAGGGCCTCCAGCCACTGTGAACAAACATTCCAGGCATGTGCATTCCCTTGTAAGTGTGACACTGCGCAATTGAATCACTTGCATCTGGCTACTTGGGACCTGGAGATTTGAACATGAGTTCTTAGGCTTCTCAGGCAAGCGCCTTAACTACTAAAAAAAAAGGAGAAGAATGGTAACTTTTGGAGGACTAAATGCATTCCGGATTACGATGAGACGGCCAATGAACTTTTGGGGGCAGAGCCAGAGGTATAATATTACATTTTGAACATGAAATGTTCTCCCTCAGGCTTGCTCTGCAGAATAGCAAGAATAGTAAGTACCTCCCTAGCTGGCAGTACTACCGTGGGAGGTTATGGCAACATTGGGAGTTAGGTCACATCTGGAGGAAGTCAGGTCTTGGGAGCATCTCTTCAAGGCCATAGCTAGCCCTAGCCCCTTCCTGTCTCTGAACTCCTTTCCCGTGTGACATGAACAGTCAGTCTCTTCCTCCTCTTCATGCTCTTAGCACCATGATGCCTGCCTTCCATGGGCCCGGAATCAGCTTAGCCAAGAACCATGCACTAAACCTGTGGCCAAAATAAATCCTTCCTGTTTTATATTGTTTATGTCAAGTAGTTTGTCACAACAGTGAGAAAAATAGCTGAGAGAGAGAGAGAAAGAGAAAGAGAAACAGCAGGCACAGAACTGCTATTGTGTGGTATTGTGGGGATGATAAACATGAAACCGTTTGCGTGATGCAGTAGATATTTGGTGTGTGAAATGCTGTAGGAGAGAAGATGCAGAGGGATGTCCCCACATGAGTCATCAAGAGATAACCTGCTTGAGGGCTAAGGACAGGCTGTCTCATAGGAGGGGCATTGGGTGTTGTCCCTGTACAAACAGTCATGAGCCAAGGAAAATAAGGAGGAAGAAAAGGAGCCAATCAGTACAAAAGTTCAGAGGCAAAAGACAACTTCTAGGGCTGGAGAGATGGCTTAGCAGTTAAGGCACCTGCCTGCATAGCCAAAGGGTCCAGGTTCAATTCCCCGGTGTCCACATGGAACTGGATGCACAGGGTGTCACATGCACTTGGAGTTCCTTTGTAGTGACAAGATGTCCTGGCCCACTCATTCTCATTCTCTCTCTCCCTCCCCTCTCTATTCTTGCAAATAAATAATTAAAAATATAGAAACCATGGCACATATGTCCCCATGTATGTGTGCAGCGTGCACGTGCGCACACACACACACACACACACACACACTCACACACAAATAAAATGAAACATGAAATAAAAGGAACCAGCTTGAATCCCAGAACTCAGTGGGCAGAGATGCCCTGGCCTGCCCATTCTCATCATTCTGTTTCCCTCCCCCCTCCATCCTTGCAAATACATAATAAAGATTAATAAAGAAAAGACAACTTCTAGAACTTAAGGGTAGCCAGAATGGGCATAATATAGGAAGCAAGAGAGGTTGTGGAAAGAAATGATGCTGAAGACATTAGCAAGGTTTATCCTGATGGAGACAGCAATATATGGAGTCAGGAAGTCTGATTAGCATGCCTAAGTGGGTGACCTTGGGAAAATTACTGCACAGCTCTAAAGTATACTTGGCCTATCTGCAAAACCAGGGTAATGTAACCGACTCCTAGGAGTATTCTGAGAAGTGCAATAACATCATTGAGTACAGGCACGGTACATGTTGAACACACGGAGAACGCAACTCACAGTGCTCACATGCCCTGCAGAGGAACTTGGATCATACTTTTAAAACAATGCGATGAATTTGAAGGAGACATTTATGACCAGTCTTACTACTCTTTTTAAAAATTATTATTATTATTTTTATTGACAACTTCTATACTTACATACAAAAAAACATGATATTTCCCTCCCCCCATTCCACTTTAGAACTCCAATCTCCATCATATCCCCTCCCTCTCTTCATTAGTCTCTCTTTTAATTTGATGTCATCATCTTTTTCTTCTATTTTGAGGATCTTGCAGAGGTATTGCTAGGCATTCAAGATCATGGATATCGAGGCCAATTTCTGTCTGGACAGTTGCATTGTAAGGAGTCATACCTTTCCTTTGGCTCTTCCATTCTATCTGTCCCTTCTTCCGCAATGGTCACTGAGCCTTGGAGGGTGTGACAGAGGTGTTTCAGTGCTGGACACTCCTTCATCCCTTCTTCTCAGCACTATGTTGTCTTTTGGGTCATCCCAGTGGTCATTGCCATCTGAAAAAAGAAGCTTCTCTAACCAGAAGTGAGAGTAGCATTAATATGCGAATATGAACATTAAGCATAGTGCTTTCAGGGTAGGTTGGTGGGAATAATATATACATTTAGCCAGACAAGCACAGGCTTTATACCCCTAAGGCTCATGACCTCCCCTGCCATAGACTTTTGTTTAGGTTTTTCAGTACCAGGTATGTATTCCCTCCCATAGAGAGGGCCTTCAGTCCAATTATGGAGCAGTTGGTTACCCCAAGAGCAGACATGCCACTATTGCACCCATTAAGCCATTGGGCCTGTCTGGCCAAACTTGAATATTCAGTGTCCACTGTTTTCACTGCTGATGACTTCTGTCTCCCATAGGGCTGCATGCACTGCAGCTTTTTTCCAGCTTTCAGTTGGCTGGTCTACAGGGAGAAGGTTTTCTGCTCAGCACCAGCTTGCCTTCTCAGTGGCCTTGCCTCTCAGGCAAGAGATGTCTTCAGCAATAGGGTTTTACTATCTGTTTCTCAAGGGAAACCAAGGGCTTTGGCGAAAGCCTTTAATGTTTTGAAGGCTACTGGGACCTCCTTGGCCAACAACTCACTGAAAGGTGAAAGCTTCTTTCTGGTAGTATGTTTGTTCCACAGCTGGACCTCTCCTGTGACGTTGTTCTGGATGCTTTTAAGGAGCTTTACCCTCATTCAGCCTTCCTGTCTTTCCAGAATTCTGAACACTCCTTCATTTGCTGTATTAAATTCTTTTATGCTTAAAAGGTAAAGCAATTTCTATTTCCAAAAACTAGCCCCCAATTGATAGAGAGATTATGGAAATACTTCAGACCAGAACTAATGATGGCCTAAAACTCTCATACTGTCATGGGAGAATAAGCTGAAGGAAACGTATTTGAGAGATATTAAATAAAATGAATTAGGAGGACTCTATGATTGATTGAATGCAAGGTTGAGGAGAAATAACACCTGACTCATAAATAATTGACTTGAAAAATTATGTGGGTGGAAATACCATTTCTTAAGACTATCTAGATTGAAGTGGGAACAGTTTTGGTGAAAAAAAATTCCATTTAATTCTAGTCACATTTTGTTTAAAAAATATTTGAAGTGCATATATGGAAATGTGGCAATGGCTGTTGAATGTATGCATGTGAAGCTTAGAGGAAAGGCCTGGGCTGGGTAGTTAAGAATCTAGTGTACAGAAATGGTGATTAAATTTGTAGAAACACACACGATATCTTAAGGCATGTGAGAAAAAGAAGATTCCAGGCTGACCTCTGAAAGATATCAACAAATAGAGAATTTTTAAAAATACTTTAGCTTTTGCCACAATACTAGATACAAACAAGTAGTGGTGCATGCCTTTAATCCCAGCACTTGTGAGGCTGCAGTAAAAGGATTGCTGTGAGTTGAAGGCCAGACTTAGTCTACCTAGTAAATTCCAGGTCAGCTTGAACTTGAGCAAGACAACAACAACAAAAATGTTTAAAGATAGACTTCATACATGGTTTTGGTCCATCATAGTGAGAAGGATGTGGCAGCCAAGAAGCAAGGAGAGAGAATGCCTGAACTAATAGGGTTTCTTCCAGTTTATCTTTGTATTCCTTTTCCACCCCCAAATCATGGGTGGAGCCATCCACTCAGGGCAGTTCTTTCCCTTAGCTAATCCGCTCTGGAAAAGCCTTCACAAACATCACCACAGATGTGCTTTACTAATCTCCCAGGTACTTCTTCTGGTTTTAAAGAGAGTGAGAGAATGAGAGCGAGAATTGGTGCTCCAGGGCCTCAGCCACTGCAATCAAACTCCAGACGCTTGTGCCACCTAGTGGGAATGTGCCACCTTGCGCTTGCCTCACCTTTGTGCATCTGGCTTATGTGCGATCTGGAGAGTCGAACATGGGTCCTTAGGCTATGCAGGCAATTGCCTTAACTGCTAAGCCATCTCTCCAGCCCTCCCAGGTGCTTCTTAATCCAATCAAGTGGATAATCAAGATTTACCATCACAGTGTTTAAAGAAAGCACTGACAAGAGAGCCAAAAAGGGACAGCTAGTTAGACAAGGAGAATATCAAGATAGAAAAGCCAGGGGAAAAAACACAGAGCCACAGAGCTGACAGAAATGGAACAGGATGCTTACTGAACAGCATCCATTAGATCCAACAACGTGGAGGTCAGAGGTGAGCAGCAGGAGAAGAAGCCAGATTGGAGTGGGTTGAAAAAAGAGTAGGAGGAAGGGAAACAGAGGAGTCATGTGAACACACACCATGGGGCAGCATTCACTAGCTCAGACATGCCAGAAAACTCAAAATAACAGGAGAGGCAGTGGGTGCATCCTTAAAGGCCTCATGTAGTCACATCTGAGTCCTTCCCAAATCTCCATTTTCATCATGTGGGCCTTTTGCATCCTGCATATGAAGGGAAATGTAACCATGAAGAAATGAAATGAAAACTCCAATGACATGACACTGAAGTTTGAGAAGAGAAAGGGCACCAGATAATGAGGAGGGGTTGAAGGAAGGAAGGTTTTTTTTTTTTTTTTTTTTTAATTTTTCTGATGAGAGATACTTGAATATATTTCAATTCTGATTGAAGGAGCCAAAAAAAAAAAAAAAAAGAATTATTGATTGTGCACTGCTCCTGGTACGAGCAGCATGGGGCCTAGAGCATAGGAGAGTGTACCCACCTTGGAAAGGAACAGGGTTTGCTTGCTTCCAGTGAGAGGAAAGGAAGGAAGGGAGGTGCATGGTTATCTTAGGTCAAGTTCCTTAGAAGTAGAGCCCAATATGAAGAATTTTTTTTTCAGGTGATTTAAGGAATATTTTTTTTAAAAACTGAAGAGAGTAGGGGAAGCAGAATGCTGCAGGGTGAGATTGAGAGAGGTGTGTGTTCAGAAAATCTGGGGACTTGGGTCCCGGGGAGTTCCGGAATGTGAAATATGTCTACTGAGTTTCTCTTTTTTAATTTTTAAATTTTATTTTATTTTTTAAAATATATTTTATTTATTTATTTATTCATTTATTTATTTATTTGAGAGAAAGAGGCAGAGAGAGAGACAGGGAGAATGGGGGCACCAGGGCATCCAGCCACTGCAAACGAACTCCAGATGCATGCATCCCCTTGTGTATCTGCCTTATGTGGGTCCTGGAGAATCAAACCAGGGTCCTTAGGCTTCCCAGGCAAACGCCTTAACCACTAAGCCATCTCTCCAGCCCCCGTCTACTGAGTTTCTATGTCCTTGAAGCAAGGGTGCTTGGGATGGTTAATCTCCATTATCAACCAGTTTGGATCAGGAATCAGATTAGAGGCATACCTCTTGGGCAGGTCTATGAGGGCACTGCCAGGAAGAATTAACTGAAGGCGGGTAAGACTCTTCCCCAGACTAGGCGTCCCTTCTAGCAATAGTCCAGAGAACAAAACAGTGTCCTCTCTATAAAGAGAACGAAACAGTGCTCCTCCTCCTCCTTCTACTCTTCCTCTTCTTCCAGCTTCTCTTGTTCCTATTCTCTGTACACAGTGTTCTCTGTACAAAGAGAACAAAACAGTACTCCTCCTCCTTTTCCTCCTTCCTCCTCTTCCAGCTCCTCTGCCTACATCTTATGTACAGCAATGTTACCATTTCTCCAAGTTCATTTCTCCAACCTGAATTTCTCCAACTTTGCATCATAAAATACCTTTCATAGACTGATTGCCCTGCAACATTACCCTAAATTTTCATTTATTATTTATTATTTATTTATTAGTTTGTTTTATTTTTTCATTGCTATTTATTTATTTATTTTAGTGCACGAGCTTCACTAGTGACCACAACTGTATGGAGTCAGAATCTTAAGGACTAAATGAGATGACCGCACTCCAGCGGCCAAGATTGAAGGCCACTGACTTACTACATCTTCCCCAGCCAAGGCTGATCCTCATACATCTCTCTGCAAACTACAGGTCAGTGTCCTCAGTTGTACTATCTGTGTCTAAAAGCTGACTCGAGCAACATTTCCTTTGCTTCTGGCTGGTGAATGCATCCGCTCTGTTGTGGCCATCTTTTACTGCCATTAAACTCAGCCTCTTGGGCTTCCAACACTGAAGACAGTGGCTCTCTGTAGGAATTCTCCAGGCTCTTAACACCAGGTTGGGACTATTGAGGCATCCAGCCTTATGTTCTGAGCAGATACCAGGTTCTCATGCTCTCCGCGATGCAGTCAGCCACTGTTGGACTGCCCAGGACACACTTTGTAAGCCAATCTAATAAATTCCCTTTCTAAAATAAATTCATTTTATTGGTTCTGTCCCATTAGATGACTCAGACTAATATATATTGTTGTGCAAGGAGTGACTCTAGAGAAATAGGATTATAAGGATGAATTTCTGTAGAGAGATTGGTGATATCTGGAACTGGCTCTCCAGTTCAGCTAAACCTATGGTTACTAAGGACTCCCTGGTAGCAAGGAGTCAAGGAGTGCACTGATAATAAATGGTGTGAGCTATTTAAAGTGACGATAAGGGAGAGGGAGAGCAGGCTGGTCTGATGAGAGACACTGGGTTTTAGAGTTGGAGCTTTCTTAAAAGAATAAAAAGAGGGCTGGAGAGATAGTTTAATGGTTAAGACACTTGCCTGCGAAGCCTAGGGATCCTGGTTCAATTTCCCAGTACCCATATAAGACAGATGCATAAGGTGGCACACACATCTAGAGTTTGTTTGCAGTGGCTGGAGGCCCTGGCATGCCCATTCTCTCTCTCTCTCTCTCTGATAGATAAATTAATTAATTTAAAAATAAAAAAATAGAGTTTTCTTTCTGGAGACTAAACCCAAGGCCTTATACAAATGCTAAGAAAGCATTCTACCACTGAGCTATATCCATGGCTCTGAGAGCTCAAGTTCTAAGGAGAGTTGTAAGACTGTACCATAGGTAGCATGGTGGAGTCCTGAAGCCAAGGGGAGGGAGAAGGCTCTGAAAATGTGAGGAACAAAGTGAGATGTCCCTTTGTATGAGTTTCTAGGGCAAATGAGGCGTGCCTGGACACAAACTCCATGTGAGAAGTCATTGACGCTACATTGGAAAGAGTGGGACACAAAGTAGGCTTCTGTCCTGCAAGGTCTCTGAAGGGGACGGCCTCTTCTGACTTGTTGCTCTTGCTCTTGCTCACAGGAAGATATTTGATAAGAGAGTTATAATTCAAGGTTTCCTTGGCTAGGGCAGCTTAAAGAGACACATCTATGTTCTCACATCAAGAAATATGCGAGACAAGCTAGGCATAGTGACACACTCCTTTAATACCAGCACTCAAAAGGCAGAGGTAGGAGGAGCACCATGAGGTCAAGGCCACCCTGAGACTATATAGTGAATTTCGGGTCAGCCTGGGCTACAGTGAGAACCTACCTTAAAAAAAAAAAGAAAACAAAAAAAGAAGGAGGAGGAGGAAGAAGAAGAGGAGGGGGCAAGACACAAGTTTTGATATTCTTGATTCACCTCTTATGAGGAGTGAGAAATTTAGTAACTTTTTACATTTGACTTTTCAATATTTTTTTTTTTTTGGAGAGAGAGAGACAGAGAGAGGGGAGAGGAAGAAGACAGAGATGGGTGCACCAGCAGTCTCTCAGCTGCTGTGAAGTGAAATCCAGATGTGTCCTCCCCCTTGTGGTCAAGTGTGGCATTGCGCCCTTGCATCACTTTGCATCTGGCTAAACTTGGAACCTGGAAGATTGGAACCAGCATTCTTAGGCTTAGGAGGCAGGCGCCTTAACCACTAAGCCATCTCTCCAGCCTGACTTTTCAATATTTTTAGAAAAGCAAGGAATATAACAGTGTTGGCTGGTTGCTCCTGACATCTGTGGATTAAGTAGCAGAGGAAAATAATGAGCTCAGAAATGAAATTTCCCAGTTCCAGATGCACATGAAGAATATAAAAATGTCTTGTGTAGCCTGGAAGGGAATCTTCTCTCTAGCATCTGTAGGAATCCAGGTGCTGAAAACCAATCCCAAGCCTTCCTCTTAGGATTAGCTAACTTACAATGTAAGTTTAAGTACCAACCATGAAGGGTGTCAACGGTTAAAGTGAAGGCACTGATTGGAAAAGACAAGGACCTTTTAACTTGAAATAGAGATGTGTGGGAGGACCTTGATGAAGTTCAGGGCATTGATTGAATGCTCGGATTCTGATGGGTTTCCTTTGCCTGAGGTAGTAATCTAACTTCCCTTTAGCAGCAGATGATCCATACCCCTGCCCCTTGCAGTATTTCTCTCCATCTTTGCCTGAGGGAATCAATCCTGCATTGTCTGTGGAACTGGCAAAGACTTTCACTAAAGGAGATGCCAAGTAAGATAATCCTGATGCCTCTCAGTGTCCAGCCATCTTAACAACGACTAGATCTAAAAGGAGACTCAAGGCTAAAGAGGTCTCTGGAGATAAGGTAGAAAGTATGAACCATGATGTTCATATGGTCCTCAAGAATTCCATGAGTTTTCTAAACTCATTCAAACAAGAAGTCTGGGGAGGCCTAGAGAGATGGCTCAGCAGTTAAGGCATTTACCAGCAAAGCCAAAAGATCCCAGTTTGACTCTCTAGGGCCCACTTAAGCCGGATGCACAAGGGGGTGCATGCATCTGGAGTTCATTTGCAGTGGCTGGAGGCCCTGGCTCACCCATTCTCTCCTCTCTCTCTCTCTCTCTCTCTCTCTCTCTCTCCACCTCTTTCTCTCTCTCAAGTAAATAAATAAAATAAATTTTTAAAAAAGAAGTCTGGGGAATATGTGTGGGAATGGATGTTTTTAAGAGTGTGGGATAATGGGGAACAAAATATAGAAAATATAGAGTTTATTGATATGGGTTCAATGAGGAGATTCTAGGTTTAACGTTGCAGCTTGCACAGGTGACCAAGGTGCAGAGTCGATTTGGTGGACAGGCCAAAGTATGAGTCACAGTATGGCTTACTGGGCGTGGAGCTGGCTTCATGTTGATGAAGAGAGTTAAAGGCTCTGGGAAATGGAAAGGTTCAAATGGATTTGCTGTATAAAACCCCATCCTCTATAATGGGAGGGTCCAGCAGATGTACCCTGCACTAATACTATAGAGATCATTTGTGAAGGAAGCGTAAGTATCCTTAAAGAGCTCTGTTACTGCTCTTCTCTGTGATGCACACCTGATAGCTGCAGCTGCTAACTTCAACGCAGTGAGTCTAATTGTACCGGAGAGTGAGAAGGGCCACATAATCGCCTAAGGTGAGGAGAGTGTACTTACCATAATGGATAACCCAGGTAAAACAACGTGTATAGTGGTCTGACTCATGTAGACCCCATATCACTGAGAAATTAATCTTGGTGCTCCCAGAAGTGAAATGGATAGGAAGCCTACAAAGTTCTTGCTCGATCTGTGTAAGTAGAAAGCAGATGAACCAAAGGCTACTTTTTAATTTTTTTTTAATTGACAACTTCTATACTTACATACAAAAAAGCATGATATTTCCCTCCCCTCCCCTCATTCCCCTTGAGAACTCCAATCTCCATCATATCCCCTCCCTTGCTCCATTAGTCTCTCTTTTACTTTGATGTCATCATCTTTTTCTTCTATCATGAGGGTCTTGCGAAGGTATTGCTAGGCACTGCAAGGTCATGGATATCGAGGCCAGTTTCTGTCTGGGCAGTTGCATTGTAAGAGGTCATACCTTTCCTTTGGCTCTTCCATTCTATCCACCCCCTCTTCCACAATGGGCCTGAGCCTTGGAGGGTGTGACAGAGATGTTTCAGTGCTGGGCACTCCTCCATCCCTTCTTCTCAGCACTATGTTGCCTTTTGGGTCATCCCAGTGGTTGCCATCTGAAAAGAGAAGCTTCTCTAACCAGAAGTGAGAGTAGCATTAATATGTGAATATGAACAATAAGTGTAGTGCTTTCAGGGCATCTTGGTGGGAATAATATATACATCTAGTGAGACAAGAGCAGGCTTTATACCCCTAAGGCTCATGCCCTCCCCTGACATAGACTTTTGCTTAGTTTTTTCAGTACCAGGTATGTATTCCCTCCTATAGAGAGGGCCTTCAGTCCAATTATGGAGCAGTTGGTTACCCCAAGAGCAGACATGCCACTTTTGCACCCGTTAAGTCACTGGGCCTGTCTGGCCAAACTTGAATATTCAGTGTCCACTGTTTTCACTGCTGATGACTTCTGTCTCCCATATGGCTGCATGCAATGCAGCTTTTTCCAGGTGTCAGTTGGCTGGTCTACAAGGAGAAGGTTTTCTGCTCTGCACCAGCTTGCTTTCTCAGTGACCTTGCCTCTCAGGCAAGAGATGTCTTCAGCAATAGGGTCTTACCATCTGCTTCTCAAAGGAAACCAAGGGCTTTGGCAATAGCCTTTAATGTTTTGGAGGCTACTGGAACCTCCTTGGCCAACAACTCACTGGAAGGTATCCCATCCCAGGCACTGAAAATTTTCTAGTAACAGTCTACAGCTTCTGGATATGCCATTATTCAAAAAAGTAGGTTTACATAAGTCTTATTCACACTATCTTGAATTTTGATTGACCACCTCCTGCCCTTCTTTTACACATTCTCTTCCCATGGCCTCACTTAGGCCATTCCCCTCCCTGTAATCTGTTCTTCTACTTACATATACACTTAAGTCCTTCCCTCTCTTTCCTCCCTTATAGCCTTTTTCCAGCTTATTGGTTTCTGGTACTGATTTTTGATTCCAGTTCATCCACAAGTCTACACATTTGTAGATAGGATCAACATATGAGAGAGAACATGTGACATTTGGCTTTCTGAGCCTGGGTTACCTCACTTAGTATAATCCTTTCCAGATCCATCCATTTACCTGCAAATTTCATAATTTCATTTTTCTTTACCGCTGAATAGAACTCCATTGTGTAAATGTACCACATCTTTATTATCCATTCATCTGTGAAGGGATATCTAGGCTGGTTCAATTTCCTAGCTATTGTGAATAGAGCAGCAATAAACATGGTTGTGCACGTATCTCTAAGGTAGTGAGAAGAGTACTTTGAATATATGCCAAGGAGTGCTATAGCTGAATCATGGTAAATCTATTTTTAGCTGTCTCAAAAACCTCCATGCTGATTTCCAGATTACATTCCCACCAACAGTGTAGACATGTTCCTCTTTTTCTGCATCCATGCCAACACTTATTGTCATTTGTTTTCTTGATGGTAACCATTCTGACAGGAGTAAAATAGAATCTCAAAGTGGTTTTAATTTGCATTTCCCTGATGGCTAAGGATGTGGAACACTTTTTTAGATGTTTATATGCCATCTGTATTTCTTCTTCTGAGAACTCTCTATTTAGTTCCATAGCCCATTTTTAAACTGGGTTGTTTGATTTCTTATTATTCTGTTTTTTGAGTTCTTTGTATATTCTGGATATTAATCCTCTATCAAATGTATAGATGGCAAAGATTTTCTCCCATTCTGTAGGTTGTCTCTTTGCTCTATTCACATGTCCTTTGCTGTACAAAAGCTTTGTAATTTCATGAGGTCCCAGTGGTTGATTAGTGGTTTTATTCCCTGAGCAATTGGGGTTACATTCAGAAAGTCCTTGCCTATGCCAATATGTTGAAGGGTTTCCCTACCTTTTCCTCTTGCAATTTCAGAGTTTCAGGTCTGATATTAAGGTCCCTGATCCATTTGGACTTGACTCTTGTGTATAGAGAGAGACAAGGATCTATTTTTATCCTTTTACATACAGATATCCAGTTTTTGCACCACTTGTTGAAGAGGCTATCTTTTCTCCAATGAATATTTTTGGCATTTTTGTCAAAAATCAGGTGGCTGTAGCTGCCTGGATTAATATTTGGGTCTTCTATTCTGTTGCATTGATCTACCTGTCTGTCCTTGTGCCAGTACCATGCTGTTTTTGTTACTATGGCTTTGTAATATAACTTAAAATCAGGTATGGTAATACCACCAGCCTGATTTTTGTTGCGCAAAATTGTTTTGGCATTTCAAGTTTTTATGTGTTTCCAGATGAATTTTAGGATTGTTTTTTCTATTTCTGTGAAGAATGCTATTGGGATTTTAGTGGGGATTGCATTAAATGTGTAGATTGATTTTGGTAAGATTGACATTTTCACAATATTAATTCTCCCAATCCAAGAGCATGGGATGTCTTTCCATTTCCTTGTGTCTTCTGCAATTTCTCGCTCAAGTTTTTTAAAGTTCTCCTTGTAGAGATCTTTCACTTCCTTGGTTAAGTTTATTCCAAGGTATTTTTTTTTTGAGGCAATTGTTAATGAGAGAAATTCCTTGATTTCATCCTCTGCATGTTTGTTGTTAGTGTATAGAAAAGCTACTGATTTCTGTGTGTTTATTTTGTATCCTGCTACATTGCTAAAAGTGTTTATCAGCTCTAACAGTTTGCTGGTAGAATCTTTAGGGTTTGTTACTTATAGAATCATATCATCTGCAAATAATGATAATTTGATCTCTTTCCTTCTAATTTATATTCTTTTATGAGTGTCTCTTGCCTCATTGATATAGCTAAGACTTCCAGTACTATGTTAAATAGAAGTGGGGAAAGTGGACACCCCAAAATTTGAATCATAGCAACAGAGGATCACGGCTCCTCAACCAAGTTACAGACTTGAGCTCCTCAAAGGGAGGAAGGGGAGGCCAGATACCCTTGAGGAAAGACCTTGCTACAATACCAGAAAGTTTTAATATTCATCTTTCTCCCACCCTTCCCAATGGCATCAATCTTCTAACAGGGTCACTGAACACTGGGAAAAAGGAAATAATCAGTCTGTTCAGAGGCTATGAGATGCTGGCTGTAAATTGACATTGATTCCAGGAGACCCCCAACAGCACCATGACCTTTCAGTTAAAGTAAGGCTTATGGATATTAGGTGATCAATAGCATTTTAGCCAAAGTCCAACTAACTCATGATCCAGTGAGTCCTTGAACTCATTCATCTTGTGGTTATTTCTGCAGTCCCAGAATGAATAAGTGAGATAGATATATTTCGAAGTTGGAAGAACTCCCACATTGGTTCCCTGACCTGTGTAGTGAGTGCTATTATGGTTGGGAAGGCTAAATGAAAACCATGAGAGAATAGTGAACAAAAATTAATCTCATATCCTTAGAGGGATTACAGATATTAATGCCAACATCAAGGCTACCCCAATATCATGAAGCAGGGATGGAGAATCCCACCACAGTTCTCTTTAACTCTCCAATTTGGCCTGTGCTGGAGAGAAATGGATCACGAAGAATGACAGCTGACTATTGGAAACTTAATCAAGTAGTGACTCCAACTGCAGCAACAGAGGTGGTTTCCTTACTTGAGCAGATTAACACATCTCTAGGTAGCTGGTCTGTAGCTATTAAGTATTAAAAGTGCTTTCTTCCCCATACCTGTTCTGAGGACTACCAGAAGCAATTTGCTTTTTTGCAGGCAAGGCCAGCAGTACATTTTTACTCTTTACTTCAAGGTTATATTAATCCTCCAGCCTGGTGTCATAATTTACTTTTCAGTGATCTTGATTGCCTGTCCCCTCCCCAAGGTATCACACTGGTCCATTATATGGATGACATCATGCTGACTGGACCAAGTGAGCAGGAAGTGGCATCCACTCCTGACTTGATACAACATGTGAACATCAGAGGATGGGAAACAAATCCAACCAAAACTCAAGGGCTTTCAACCTTAGTAAAATTTCTACAAGTCTGCTGGCATTCTAAGATAGCCAGTAAAAGATGATGGATAGGGCTGGAGAGATGGCTTAGCGGTTAAGGCGCCTGCTTGCTAAGCCTCAGAATATTAGTTCCAATCTCCAGGTCCCACGTTTAGCCAGATGCAAAGTGAAGCAAGGATGCAATGCTGCACTTGCCCACAAGGGGGCGCATGCATCTGGAGTTTGTTCACAGCAGCTGAGAGGCTGCTAGCACACCCATTCCTCTATCTCTCTTCCTCTCCCTCTCTCTGTGTCTCTCTCCAAAAAAAAAAAAAGATGATGGATAAGTTGTCACACCCATCCCCTTCCACCACCCAGCAAAAAGCACAGCACCTAATGGGACTGTTTGGATTTTGGAGGCAACACATTCCTCATGTGATTGTGTTGCAGCCACGGTGAGGGAAGGCACTCAGATGTGTGTGGTGCTCAGGTAGGGTGACAGGACAGAAAAGAAGGCCTGTTCAGGCACTGGTTATGATTCTGGGGGTCTGGCAAAAATACAGAGAGAGAGTGAGGAGACTAAGAGAGAGAGAGAAAAAGGACAACCTTGAAGAGCCAGAGGTCACCATGAAGTGGGATAATTGGTGTGTGTGTTGGGGGTGATGGTGTGTAATCAAGGTAACCAGCTAAGAAGACAGAATTTCAGTAACAGACCTTTTGGACCCATTATTCTGATATGGTGGCCCTGGATTATAATGTCCAGCTTGAGTCAAACACCAGAGCCATCCATGATGGAGGCTAGAAATGAGTGGAGAGTTTGGGAGAGCAGCAAAAATATGTGGAGATCATAGCTGGACGTGGTGGCACACGCCTTTAATAACAGCACCCAGGAGGCAGAGGTAGGAGGATTGCCGTGAGTTCAAGGCCATCCTGAGACTACATTGTGAATTCCAGGTCAGCCTGGGCTAGAGTGAGACCCTATCTTGAAAAACCAAAAAAGAAGAAGAAGAAGAGGAGGAGGAAGGAAGAGGAAGAAGAAGAAGGAAGGAAGGAAGGAAGGAAGGAAGGAAGGAAGGAAGGAAGGAAGGAAGGAAGGAAGGAAGGAAGGAAGGAAGGAAAGAAAGAAAGAAAGAAAAAAAAGAAAAGAAAAGCTGGGCGTATTTGGTGCATGACTTTAATCCCAGTACTTGGGAGGCAGAGGTAGGATTGCTGAGAGTTCGAGGCCACCCTGAGAATACATAGTAAATTCCAGGTCAGCCTGAGCTAGAGTAAGACCCAAAACAAACAAACAAACAAACAAACAAACAAACAAACAAACAAAAATGTGTGGAGATCAAGAACACTGTCTGGAAGGTGCAGGACCCAAGACAGGCAAAAGACTTCCTTCCCAAGCTTCAGGATCCCCTGAATCTTGCAGCCAACTTAATTACAGAGGCATCTTTCACCACCTAGTTGTCACATAACTCAGCAGCTCTCATTGATTCAGACTGAATGGTCTTTCACTCATCAGGCATCCTCAATAACTTTCAATCATTTGGATTTCCACTCTGAAAAATTCTCAGATGCCATCATGTCCTCCCCCTCTTGGGGGACAGGAACTTTCAGCTGTGTTTTGCATTCATAGGGCTGTGAGCTGAGACAGCATTTCAGCCTGTGTTTTTGGGACAGTGTCAAGGGCAAGGGACCTGGAGCTCGTGTTCTCAAGGCTTAAGTCATGTCTTATGTTCCCAGGCTGGGCCCGTGTCCTCAGGATTACTGCCAAAGTGGCATCACATCAAGCAACGGTCAGTGGGCCTAAGACCAGTTTTCATGGAAGGCAGTGTGAAGCTGAACACCGTACTATGCTCTCTGATGCTTTGAGAGCAAGCAAAACCCCTCACTTCCTCCTCTTGCCGGGAAGGAGGCCACATGAGCATGGCCCAGCTGTCATTCCGAACTTCCCTGATCTGATCCTCATTCCTAAGCTCTCCAAGTGTGATCCTCGATGTGAACTGGAACCAGTGATACCATTTTCTTTGCAAGTTTTTGCAAGAAATTGCAGCATTAAACTCTTACTATAATTTCCAACACATAGAAATTCCTCAATAAAGCTTACGCCCTCGTGCCTGTATAGCACTTTACCTCCTTTTATAATAGTAAGAAGCCACGGAAATTCTGAGCTTTAGAGACCGTGTGGGATCAAACTGGCTTCTTCATGTAGGTTGTATCATCTTGAGCAAGTTACATCTTAACAGCCTTATTTTCTTCATGTACAAAGTGGAGATAAAAGGAGTTTTATAAAGATCCGATGAGATAATGTACAAGGAAAAGTGGGTGGTAAATCAGTGGTGACACTGTATTGTGTTTTGAAATGAAATAATATTAACATTGTTTAACGAATGAGCCACTTTGACATTGGGGACTTAAATATAAGGCCTTCTGATCAAAATAGGTCAAGATTTTTCAAGATTGAGAGTAGGCAGAGGAAAGAGAGCTTGTTACTCATGTGTTCAGAGTTGAGGCAGGAATCAATTTTCATGTAATATACACCTCTTCATATTGTTGACTATTTTATCCAGCTCCCTCATCCTTTGCAGTTGAGGAGTTGTGGCCTGGGAAGCTGATAGAACTGCCTGCGCTCTGGAATGGTTTATGAACAGTGCATTAACCAGCATTCCATTATTGGTGCAAAATTTCTGGGAAAAGCCACCTAAAGGAAGAAGGTTTTCTTTCAGTCAATAGTGTCAGAGGAGTCAGTCCAAGGTTAGTTGGCCCCCTTGCTTTAGGTCCATGGCAAGGCAAAACATTTGGTGCAATAAAGCCACCAAGAAGCAGAGATAGAAAAAGGAAGTGTCAGCCAGGTGTGGTAGTGCACGCCTTTAATCCCAGCACTTGGGAGGCAGAGGTAGGAGGATCACCATGAGTTCGAGGCTACCCTGAGACTACATAGTGAATTCCAGGTCAGCCTGGGCTAGAGTGGGACCCTACCTCGAACCCCCCCCCAAAAAAAAAAAGAAAGAAAAAGGAAGTGTCTGGACCAAATATGCTCTCTAAAGGCACCCATTCAAATGACCTACTTCCTCCTCAAGCCCACCTCCCATGTCCCAGCAGTTCATTCACTAGTAATCATCAATGGATTCATCCACTGATGCGGTTAGAGTCTTCCTAACCTGTTTGTCCCTCTCTCAGCAGCAGGAGGAGTTCCCTTTTCAGAAACTTCCACCTAGGCCAAATCTCTGGGTTCATGGCTCTCTGGCACTAGAAGGAATTCTAGGAAAAGCTGATTGGTAAAGCAAAATTGGAGACTATTAAGAAATAGAACAAAAGTTGCTCGAGGAAAGAGAGAGAAATGCACACCTGTTTAAACAGATGTGGGCTTTTCCAGAATTTACAGTCACAGAAGGAAAGAATAAGACAGACCCAAGTGTGGGTAAGGGCTCCACAAACAAGGGTGGTGCTTACATGTCTTAACAGTGCAACATGTGGGGATTTGATGGCACTCCTTGTATCCCTAAAGATGTCTATGAAACCATCCTTCTTGCTTCTAACATTACTTATAGAATATAGCTTGTAACATGGTTATAAGTTAAGGAATCTCTTAAAAGCAAACAAAGTTTATGGTAGGTACTGTCCCTGGCCTAGGAATGAGAAGGCAATACTAAAGATTACAGGCATTAACTTCAGTGGGCCACTTAACCTCTCTCAATGGTGTTTGGAGTTTCAAGTTGTTTAACATCTGAATGAAAAGCAGACCCTGTGTTTTCAGACCAGGCCAGTTATGGAGGAGGGATATTATTTATTGAAGCTTACAGATCCAGGGGAAGTTCCATAATCTAAGAGAAGCGGCCTGCTCTCCACAGAGGAGCCTGTAGGCACATTTCTCTTTCCATGTCCTATCTTTCTATCCTGCCTCAGGGACCAATCCTGCAACACACCAGCCTCTATGGGACACTCTAGATCCAAACCATAGATGCTGTGGCAGTCGGCAGCATGAAATGTGTTGCTATACATAGCCCTTGTAAACAAGTGACTGCTCACTCAACTATGCAAGAATAAAGGACAATTTTTATCTTTGAAGGAGAAAGTGATATAGAAAAGCAGAGAAAATTTTCCCACCAAAGGCACCAGGCATTAAATAACTTTATGAGCAGGGATGTCTTCCTTTTAGTATTTTAAGACTGCCTCTCATGCAGTAGGTATGCTACAGGCATGGCCAGCCCTCAGCAGAGAGACAGACCATGGATATTCTGATACACCCAGCAAGACAAATTGAAGTTTGTCCCAGAAACACAAGAGTGGAGAATACTTTTTCCACATCCTCTTCTGTTTTTTTTGTTTTGTTTTGTTTTTGTTTTTTGTTGTTGTTGTTGACCTGGGTTTCATCTCAAAGGTTAAAAACAAAAACAAAAACAAAAAATTGCCATAAAAGGAATGTCATTTTTCAAAAATAAAAACCTCATTTACAGATTCCCTGGCATGAAGTCTCCTCTTTGAAGCCTATGTGGTTTTTGTTTGTCCGTTTGTTTGTTTGTTTGTTTGTTTGTTTGTTTGTTTGTTTAATTTTCCTTCACCCAGCATTGGGCTGTTATTCAAACCAATCCACATACACAGACTGCCTGTCCCACGTGGTACTCCACTATGGCAGTGTGTTCATTCATTCGCATCTGCTTCTCTGACTTTTGCTGACATTTGTTTTGCTGAAATTAGTTCCCTGTCAGCCTTTTATCAAATACACACCAATCCCCCTTCATAACTCAGTGGAAAAGGGCTAGACATGGTGTTCTCTTCAGTGTGATGAGATGCCAGTAATCTCACTTGGAGTGTAGAGTAGACTGTCTACCTTTTCAATCAGTGATCCCCCTCCTAATTTAAATGACGATAATTTTTTATTGTAAGTAGAATTCAGCAAATTTGATAACAGTCCCCGGTGATTTGCTATAACAGCAGCCATATGGAAATATAATTTCAAAGTCCCTTTGATCTTCTACAGTTTTATGTCGTTGGATTAAATGTCAATGTTGTCTCTGTACTGTTTGCAAGATGCCTCCTCCTCTGAAAATTCTTGTTTTGCACTCAGCTAGTGAATCACTCTGTACATTTATTTCTAGTAGTAAATTTATAACTTAGAGGAAGCTATTCAGCATAATTTATTTTGTTGCCTCTACTTTTTAATGGCCTGGTTGTAAAATTGATTCCCGTGTGTGGAAACTACAGAGGTGAATCAAGGGAAAAAGGTTAATTTTAAAAAGCATCTCATGAATCCCTTAGGGTCTTGACTGATAAAAGCATATCATGATGGCCTAAAACACATTGGCACATATTTTCTGCTTCATCTTCATTAAAGCAGATTCAGGAGAGCAGAGTTGAAAATCATATGCCAAAAGGTTTAGGATAAAGACTCCTGTTGATGATAGCAAAAACTGGAAACAACTCAAATATTTACTTCAGAGGAAATGTCAAACAAATATGGCAGCCCATGCTATGAATATAAAATCATTAGAGTACAACAGGCCGAAAGAATGAAAGGGAATGAAGTATAGTAGGAGATACGTTTTGGTCTTTGTCCTCTAATCCTGCCATGAGCTCCAAAAACCTTGGAATTTTCTGAATGTTTTCTCAAGGAGTCCCTATTGCTGACTCCCTACTTAATGCTAATGAGATGTCTTGGCTCAGGAGGAGCTCTTCAGTTCCTAGGAAGTAGAGAAGCGTGCTGAAGATTGAACTTCATAAGCAATTGAACAACTAGATTTGATGAGCTTCCAAGTCGTCTACTACATGGAGGTGCTAGGCAGGTAGTTTGCCCAGAGAAGTTCCCCACTTTGCCTCCCCTATGCTTTACCCTATGTATCGCTCTTGTTTAGCTATTCCTGAAAAGTATATCTTACAATAAGTATGTAAACATAAGTAAAGTAACTTCCCAAGTTCTATGAGCCATTCTAGAAAATTATCAAACCCAAGGATGGTGCTGTGGGAACCACTGACTTATAACTGACGAGGCACACCTTCAAGAGACCTACGCTCATGGGAGACTGGCAGCAAAGTCTTGATTCCCAGAACCAACTTTTCCAGATAACTAAGCCCAAAATGAAGAGAGCTGCAGGTGGAATGCATGACCGCTGTCATATTACATGGGTCATACATTAACTAGACCTGACTTTTCTACCTAGAGAAAAAGTGACAACTGATATGCAATTTAAGTGACCTTTTAACTAAGCTTGCTTTCTCAAGTTGCAAGACCCCTCCTTCCCTTGCAAGCATTAAAAGAGCAGCTTTGTTTTCTCTGGTCATGCCAAAGCTTTCGACTTTAGACGCTGTGGTACAACTTACATCAATAAAACTATTGCTCAAGAAGACAATGTGTCTTCATGTCTCTTTCCAGAACTTCCTCCCATCACTAAAACCTAATGGGCAGGGCTGGAGAGATGGCTTAGCGGTTAAGGCACCTGCCTCCTAAGCCTAAGAATGCTGGTTCCAATCTCCAGGTCCCATGTTTAGCCAGATGCAGTGACGCAAGGGCGCAATGCCGCACTTGACCACAAGGGGGGGCGTGCATCTGGATTTCGTTCGCAGCAGCTAAGAGGTTGCTGGCCCGCCCATCTCTATCTGTCTTCCTCTCGCTCTCTCTCTCTCTGTCCTCTCTATCTTTCCCCCCCCCAAAAAAAAACCTAATGGGCAGTTTTGTGGGACTGAGCCCTTAATCAATGGGATCTGTGTTAACTCCAGGTGGTTAGTGTCAGAATTGAATTAAGCTGTATAACAGTCACTTAGTGTATACAGAGAGTTGGAGAATTGTTTGGTATGAAAACACACACACACACCACATTTCATATCAGAAATGTGAGGAGAGGACCAGTTTTTGTATGCAGCAGCAAAGTTGGAAGCATAGCTCCTCTCTGTCACCCACAGAAGCCTGAGGAATTTCACCTAAATTTTAGGGACTGTCACTCAGGTAAAATAGACCCTTGGCTTTGACATGGATAAGAATTTCAGGGTGAGTCAGTATGAAGCAGAGTTTGGGTTTATTAAAAGTATTTTAATATAGATTTTAAGCATGAGGATTAAGAGAAGCAGAAACACTCAAAAATGAAGCAAAAGACCCAACTGAATGAGAGTAGAGACTTCTCAAAGACAGGTTAAGTGTCAGCAATCGTGATGTGCCATTTTGGTGGCTTTCAAGTTTCCTATCAAAGGGCTGCTAAGAAACCTTTTCTCTCTCTTTATTTTTATTTATTTGCATGGAGAGAGGCAGAGAGAGAATGGGCAAACCAGGGCCTCTTGGCACTGCAAATGAACTCCAGATGCATATGCCACTTTGTACATCTGGCTTTACGTGGGTACTAGGAAATCGAGCCTGGCAGGCTTTGCAAAGAAGTGCCTTTAACCTCTGAGCCATCTCCTCAACCCTCTTTCTCTGTTTTTGTTTTTTTTTTTTTTTTTTTTTTTTTTTTTTGATAAGTGGAGTTGCCTTAGATGGGATTATAATCTGATAAAAAGTAAAACTAAGGCCAGGCGTAGTGGTGCACACCTTTAATCCCAGCACTCAGGAGGCAGAGGTAGGAAGATCACCGTGAGTTCAAGGCCACCCTAAGACTACATAGTGAATTCTGGGTCAGCCTGAGCTAGAGTGAGACCCTACCTCGAAAAACCAAAAAAATAAAATAAAATAAAAAAAAAAAAAATAAAATAAAATAAAAAGGAAAACTAGGAACCAATAAGATTACACAAGGGGCTGAGGGTATGTCTTTTAGTATAAATGGGGTTTCTGATAAGATTTCTAGAAAACTGTGGGTTTCCACCTGGGAAGGGAGAAAGGCCTTAAGCAAATGTTACTTGTACTTAAATTCTTGATTTTTAGCTGGTGAGAGGTCTCAACCAGACTTCTCCCTACATTCCCATCATTTTCCCTTTCTATCCTGCCTCTTTTTCTTTCAGGAATATAAGACTAGCAAAATTATAATATACAAGGAAAAAATAGTACATACAAACCTTCACATGACAAGTAACTAAACACTAGTATTTGGGTAACTTCAATCCAGCTCCTTCATGCTACCAGGCTCCCTGGCCAAGTTCCAACAGACTCAATTCATTGGCCTAGTTACATTAGGAATTTACTTAACAGTAGAGAGAAATGACAATAAGACAGGCTAGAAATACATAATCATTAGGATTAACTAGAAGAAGAACAAAAGTAGGACGCTCCAAGGCATATACATGCATAAGGCCACGTAGAGTTGCCAATGTGACTTTTGGATTCTGCTGACATTGTCCTGACCCAGAGCTTTTAGCATGGGGCAGTTTACATTCAGCGCAATACTCAGCATGAGATGGTACTGAATATTCAATGTAAGAAACCAGACCATCTTCCCAGAGCAAATCAATAAAGACTGGTAGGTAAGCAATACAACAGTGGTAAATTTATACCAAGAGGCTAATAATGTGTTTTTTAACTTACATAAATCTATGGATCAATAGTTTCTTGCCAATTTATATGGAGTCCAAAGATTCCTACAGAGCCCACCTCAAAAACATGGCAAAGACACAAGTGCTCTTCCTGTCTCTCCATGGATGTTCAGCAGAGTCCTGGATGGGAGGGACTTTGATTCCCACCCACATGGGTGACATGAATCCTGGATGGGAGAGATTTTGGTTCTCACCATGTGACATGAGTCCTGGATGGAAGGGACTTTAGTTCCCATCCATGTGACGTGACCACCTCCTTTAGCCCTTCACCTCTTGCTTATTAGGAGACACAAAGTAGTTCGTATAAATAATGGGTTGGGGGAATCCAAAGGAAGATATTTGGGACTTCATGAGGGCCAAGTTTAGTTCACTAGTTCTCTCTAAAGTAGAAAGGCTTTTCTATACAGCCTAAAATTCACTCATTCAGCCATTTATTCATTCATTCATCCATCCAACAAATATTTTCTAAGTTCCTGCCATGTACTAGATCTATGTTAGTTTTTGTCATGGAAAGGAAGTAGCTAATTATAAGTACAGCACTTCACTGATTATAAAGTACAGATTATAGGACTGGGAAGATGGCTGGGTTAAAGGCACTTGCTTACAAAGCCTGCCAGCTCAGGTTTAATTCCTAAGCCACCTATGTAAGCAAAATGCAAAAAAAGTACACATGTGCAAATTTAAAAAAACAAGAAAAAAACACAAAACACTGTTGTAGGTAAAAAGTATTGTAGGATAAATATTCTGTTCAATTAAGACAGTCTAACAGAATTTGGTATGTTACCCACTTAGCAAATAGCATAAAACATTGATCCTACCTTTGTGAAGCTAAAGAAGCTGGTAGGCATATTGAAGAGAGAAGATTAACCTTCCTGAGCCAGCCATGGTTCAATAGACTATATATAGTGTATGTTGCAAAGATTATAACCTTAGGCCTTGGTAAACTACCAGATTTTAGACTCTCTAAACTTATATTTTCTCCCTCTGTAAAGCAATATTTTCCTTGTAGGATTGTTGAATTTAGAGAAAATGCATATAAAGCCCATAGCACAAGGATGGCACATAGAAGGCCTTCAAAAATAATCTTTTGGGCTGGAGAGATGGCTTAGCAGTTAAGATGCTTGCCTGCAAAACCTAAGGACCCAGGTTAAATTCCTTAGTACCCAGGAAAGCCAGATGCACAAGGTGGAGCAGGTATCTAGACTTCGTTTGCAATGGCTGAACATCCTGGCACACCCATTCTCTCTATCTGCCTCTACCTCTCTCTCTCCTTCTCTCTCTCAAATAAATACATAAAATATAAAAAAATAAAAATATCTCAAATTACAAAAATAGACAGGGGACACATGCAATTATAATAAATATAAAACTTTGGGGGACTGAGTTGAAGAATCTAGTTGAGTGGCTAGAGATGAGGTAGTTTTCCTTTTTTTTTTCTTTTTTTGGTTTTTCAAGGCAGGGTGGTCCAGGCTGACCTGGAATTAACTATGTAGTCTCAGGGTGGCCTCGAACTCACGGCGATCCTCCTACCTCTGCTTCCCGAGTGCTGGGATTAAAGACGTGTGCCACCATGCCTGGAAGTTTTCCTTTTTTTAATCTACTGGGTCAGCAAACATAAAAACTTTCAATAATCCTCACTTTTATAAAGATTGTAGGTAAATACCTATAGGTAAACACCTACCAATAATCTTGATGGGAATGTAAAATAGTACAATTCCTTGAAAAGCAATCTGATCATGTTTAGGACATAATAATTTGTATGTCTCTCACCTTAACAATTCTTTCAGGTGTTTACCCTATAAGTGATTCCATAAATTAATTGGCTTATGATATAGGCTGGACAGTTCAACAACAGCCATCTGCAGACCAGAGAGTGGAAGAATCCGGTAGCTGCTCAGTCCATGAGGCTGGATGGCCCTGAAGGTCTGGAAGCTTCCTGAAAAGCTGCTGGTCTTCAGTCCACATTGGAAGGCTGACGAGACTGGATTCCAATGTCCGCAAAGGATAGCAGCAACAGGGCAGATGCACACTAGTGAGAAACATGGGCAGCCAGGCAAAATGCTGTGTTCTCTCAGAGCTGCTTTATACACAGACCACCACTGAAGGACATCCTCTGTGAGGGAGGTTTCCCTCCCTCCATCAATCCTTCCTGGAAATCCTCTCACGGACCCCCACTCAAGAGGTGTGTCTCTTACTTGTTTACTAATTTGATCAAACTGACAATAGAATTTAATAGAAATGCAAGTGTTCATATACAATGTCTCTTATAGAAGGCCAGAGAACAAAGAAGAGAGGTGGTCCTATTTTCAGATAGGAGCCAGTTAGGAAAAAAAAAAAAAAAAAAAAACATACCAAGGCAGCTGAAGAAAAGAATTTAACATGAGGACTCATTTGAAGAGTGTCTGTGTATGGGGGTGTGGAGTCCAAACAGGGTTAAGGAGTCAGTATAGAGATTAGCAACAGCAGAGACAGAGCTCTCCCTGGAGAGGTGTTACTCCTCAGAGATGTCCTCTGGCCTCTTATCTCCGACTACACACCTGCCTTAAAGCCACTTAACAAGAAAGCCTGAGACTGGCTCCCTGTAGCAGCAGCAGAACAAGGAAAAAGTGGCAATTAATCAGAGAGCCAAAGGCAAAATGACTAGAACATTTTATCATGCTTGGCAGTCCTCTACAAGGGTGAACATGGACCCCAGATTTCAATAACACAGGAGATTTGGGGTGAGTTAAAAGGAGATGAGGATGCTGAGGTGAAAATATGCATAAGGCTTTGAAGAACCTTCCATGGAAGAATTAGAGATGAGAATGGCTTAGAGGTTCCCCACAGTACGTGGTTCTGAGCATGAGGAACTCAAAGAGAATCCTAGAACTATCTGATGTACATTAGCCTGGCATCTGGGCAGAGGACAGATAGGAAGGAGCTTAAACTGGACTTGGGGATGCCTTTAGAAAGTCCACGGGTACATTTCCTACTTTGCACAATTAGTATCAAATGCAATGAGAGTGAGGCCTGGTGGCTCCTGCCTGTAATCTCAGCACTCGGAAGGCCAAGACAGGAGAATCAAGAGGCCAAAGCCAACTTGGGCTATATAGTGAGACTCTTTTCTCAAAAAACACAGAAAGAAAAAAAACAACAATAACAATTCAATGTAAAGAGCCTATAGAAGACCTATCTGATTTAATGTTCTATTTCCTGTGTTTTCTTTCTTTTTTTAAACAGAGGAAGCTTCATGCTCAAAAAGCCCTATATTTCCCCACAGGAAATCTACATCATTTTAGTTTACAAAATAGTTTCCCTTTGGTAGGTAATGGGAATATGGGACGCATTACTAATTCTTAGCCAGAGAAAGGAACACTTGAAGGCCATATTCCATTTGGGGTCATCTTAGTCAAAGCATTTCCCTTGAATAACCCAGATAACTCAGCATTTTCTGAATTATTCATATCACATCTTCCATTCTCCACCTTACATTTTACATACAGCTTTAGGCTATGGACCCAGGTCCTCCATGAATTTTGGTTTTTTTTGTTTTTCTTGAGTCATCTATGTTTTGTTTGCCCCCATACCTTGAATTCTTCTGATGATACCACCTTTTTCCTTTGGTGATAATTGTTGCTGATCTCAGTTCTCTGTTCCTTCAGCCACAGGGATGGCTCACAATCCCCAGCAATTACAGTCGGGGTGCTTTGAATTGAAACTTGGGTAAAAGTGTAGCCTTTCAGTGTTAAATGAGCCCCAGTTTAGCCATCTTACTTACCTAAAAAGAGGCAAGAGCACTGTAAGTTTGAAGTGAACCTGAGATACAAGGCAAGTTCAAGGCCAGCTTGGACAACTTCGATCCTATCTCAAAGTAAATATGTAGAAAGGGTTGGGAATGCAGTGCAGAGAATACGGCTCTTACCCAGCAGACTCAGGACATTGGGCCCAAACTTGTGGTCAGAAATACAGTGCAGAGCTGGGCATGGTGATACATACCTTTAACCCCAGAACTCTGGGGGCTGAAATTGGAGGATCATAAGTTCAAGGCCATTCTGAGTGGATTCCAGACCAGCCTGGGCTAGAGTAAGACCCTATACACACACACACACACACACACACACACACACACACACACATGTATATGTATATGTGTATGTGTGTGTGTGTGTGTGTGTGTGTGTATATATATATATATATATATATATATATATATATATATATATATATATATATATTTCAAATGGTTTTAAAAACATTTTCAGTACCCACCCACCAAACAAAAAAAGGCCTGTCCCTTATTTTACTCTTCTGGCTCACCTGGCTGCATGCTTGCTCTTATCACAATGATTGGAATCATTGTGTTTCTTCTTTGGGGAAAACTGGTTTGAATTGGGCTTCTGTCTCATTCAATCAAAAGAAACCTGGCATATACAACCCCTTGATAGTATATAGATCTGGGGAAGATATAGCTCTCACCAAATTCTCGAAGGAGTTAAGAACCCAAACCAGGTTAAGAGCTGTTCTAGGCACTTTACTGGACTGCGTACTTCTCTATGCTCCTTGAGGTTTTTACCTGCAGATCAGCTCTATTAAATAGGGTATGTCGGGCTGGAGAGATGGCTTAGGGGTTAAGGCGCCTGCCTGCCAAGCCTAAGAACTCCCATTCGATTCTCCAGGTCCTACGTTTAGCCAGTAGTGAAGTGAGGCAAGGGCACAATGCTGCACTTGCCCACAAGAGGGCGCATGGGTTTGAAATCATTCACAGTGGCTGAGAAGCTGCTGGCGCGCCCATTCTCTCTCATTCTCTCTCTCTCTCTCAAAAAAAAAAAATTGGGTATGTCATCCCCAAGGCATACATAACCACTTCTGGTAGATCTGGTAGGCTATCTGGAAGGAGCCTTTTCCTGGAAGAAAGAGCTAGGAGATGGGTAGAGTGTCTGGTTGCAGGTTATGAGACTGCACCAATTGTGTAAGAAGCACACTAGCTGAGCATGGGTTCCAGATCATCCTCTATAACCTTAAGCAAATTATTTAACTTCACTTTAGTTTTTTTTTTTTATTTTAATTTGAGAGAGAGAAGAGGAGGCAGAGAGAGAATGGGCATGCCAGGGCTTCTCAGCTTCTGTGAAGGAACTCCAGATGCGTGTGCCCCCTTGTGGGCATTTGCAACATTGCGCCCTTGTGTCACTTTTGTGTCTGGCTAAACATGGGACCTGGAGATTTGAATGGGTGATCTTGGGCTTCGCAGGCAGGTGCCTTCACCACTAAGCCACCTCTAGAGCCCCACTTTAGTTTCTTTACAAAATAATGGAGAGCCGGGCATGGTGGCACACACCTTTAATCCCAGCACTCAGGAGGCAGAGGTAGGAGGACTGCCATGAGTTCGAGGCCACCCTGAGACTACATAGTGAATTCCAGGTCAGCTGAGCTAGAGCAAGACCCTACTTCGAAATACCAAAATTAATTAATTAATAAATTAATTAATTAATTAATTAATGGAGAATGGACTGAGGAAGATGGTCCAGCAGTCAAAGGTGCTTGCTTGCAAGCCTACAGACCCATGCTCAAACCTCTCCAGCAACCCTTAAAGCCAGATGTAATGTGGCACAAGCATCTCTTATCCCAACATGCCTACCTCAGTGGAAGGTAGAACCTAAAGAATCCAGAAGCCCTCAGGCCAGCTCTTCTAGCACACACAGCAACAAAAAGAGAAACCCTGCCACAAAGAAGGTGGCAGGAGAAGATGGACACCTTGAGGCTGTCCTCTGACCTCCACATCCATCCACACATACACATATAAAAATTAAAAAATAACATAATGGGGAAGTATATGAGTTCTAGACATTCTAGATTGGCAATTTACCAGTTAAAAAAAAATAGTCTGCCTCATGACACACACCGTTAATCCCAGAACTCTGAAAGACAAGGTAGGAGGATCACTGTGAGTTCAAGGCCAGCCTGAGACTACATAGTGAATTCCAAGTCAGCCTGGGCTACAGTGAGACCCTACCTCAAAAAAAAAAAAAAAAAAAAAAAGAAAGAAAGAAAGAAAGAAAGAAAGAAAGAAAGGATACCCAAAAAACAGAAAAACAAGGTTCTTATCCAAAAGTTCCAAGCATAAGTCTTAGAAATTAGTCTGATTGGCTAAAGTTGGATCATATGCCCATTTTTGAGCCAATCAGAAAGATGGAAAAGTGTGACTGATTAGCCCTGAGTCATGTGACCCGTTGTGGCCATAGGGAAGGGCATGCTAAGAAGACCTAGAGTCTGAGAATGAGGAAGGGATGTTTTCCCATAGTGAGTCAAGTGTCTGAGTAGCATAAGGAAAATGGACTTTGGATAGACACAGCCAGCAGCTGTCCACTTAGCTGTTCCACTGAGGTGGACTGTGAGCTTCCTGGGTGGAGATCACATCTTGTGCTTTTATGAGCACAGTCTTTGGCGCCATAAGTGAATAGGAAGTGCTCAGTAAGTGAATTTTCCTTCACTCTGGCTCTTACCAACCTTGATACATATTAAAAACTCCTTGAGTCTAAGTGCTGTGATTTCAGCTTGCTCTTTAGGCAAGAAAGCCTGGGGCAGTCCTTGTGGTCATAAATATGACACAAATGTCCTTAGAAACCTTTCTCTGACTCTGTTCAAAGTTGGAAATGGTTCTCAACAGCCTCAGAGAAAGCATCCGACTTTGCAAGTGTCTTTGGAAACTTGGTGAAGTGAAGGCTAAATGCTACTCACAAAGCCTGATGCTGTTACTATAAGCAGGCTTCATGTGGACACTGTGGTGGCTTTTTGACGCCCCTTAAGAATCAGGTGAACGTTAACTTTCTCTAGGGACCCCGAGAGAACACTGCTACAGTGGATTTATTGCACTGGTCAGCCTGGGATGCAAGTGGCCCAGGACCCAGTTGGATTTTGCTCTTCAGCTAGAATTCTGTGGAGATGGAGTGTATTCTCCTGCCTGTAAATCTACTCAGCCCAAATGGCAAGACAGTTCTTTAAAGGCAAGGATAATCTGAGCAATATAAAAATGGAGATGGAGCCTGCTTAGTTAAAGGTCACAAAATAAGGGAATTAGGATAATAAGGAGAAGAAGGATCAGACCTCTTGTCTTCAGTTGGAGCTTCGCCATCTGGAACATGCTGCTGGGACAATTTGGAAATGGAAACAAGGTGAACAGAAACACCAGGGGATGAGGACTGGAGCAATGGGCCTTTGAAAGTCTTTGGCCATAATCTGTCTTGTAAAGTACAAGAACGCCACAGGGGAAAGTCACATTTTAACATCCTATCAGACAATGTTTTGGGGTAAGCAGGGGGTGAGGAGAAAGCCAGCATGTGTAAAGCACTGTGCAGGGATGTGGCTCAGTGGTAGAGCACTTGTCTAGTGTGCACGAGGCCCTGGGTGCCATAGCATCCTTAGCACCATTGAAATTAAAATGTAAGAGAAATAAAGGAAGGAAAGAAAGCAAGATCTGGAGGGAGACCTCTTGCTGTCACAGTGACAGGGTGGGAGTAAAACAGTGTACATGTGGCTTATGGACGGCTAGTGGAGGAAGAGGAAGAGAAAGCAAAGGGCACAATGCCGAATGTCTTGTGGTGCTGCCTCTGCCCAGCACTGCTAATATTTTCCGCTGGGAACGTCTTCAGCTGTTCCTGTTGTCCATATGGCTTCCATGGGATCTGTCATGATCATACATGTCTCTCCCCTAACCATAGTTGATTAGGCAAACTGAGCACCTGACTTAAGCTGGACCAATGACAGTACCCCTACTGTTGTTGGGGGTTTTGAGAGCCACAGAGCCTTTATCAGCCCCGAGCAGGCTTAGATCAGGGGTTAGAGTGGTGAACATTCAAAAGTCACCAAACTCTTCAAACCGGTGGCTCTCAAGTTCATTGTCATGAGCCCCACAAAGAATAACAAGTGCGGACACGGCAAAAGAGCAAGTTAAACAAGGGTTCATTAGAGAAGAAGAAAGTGTAAGTAGCAGACAAGTTCCTCAGTTGGGAGGGATTCCCCAGCTGGTTGTTGCGTAGTGACATGGGCTGGTGATGTGGGGGATGTAAATCAGGCATCAGGTCAGGGTGCACTGGATTGGTTACTTGGAATGGGTGTGGAGGCTCCTGATAGATTGATGATTTTATACCCTTGGGGATATAAACTAGGCATCAAGTTGGGAGGATTGGATTGATTACTTTGAGTGTACATGGGAGGTTCCTGATGGGCAAAAGGATTGGTTACTTTGTATGTGGGGGCCAACTGCCCTCCTGATGAGACAACGTAAGTCTTTTGACATTTTGGTAAGCCAACATGAGTTAGTGTAGTTTGAATTTCAGCTCCCAGACTCTTTCTGGACTTATTAAAAAATCCTCTGTGTTCATCTTCACTGTCAGATGATATGGGTATCTACTTAACCCCTTGAGGCCTGTCACCCTGACTAGCTACCTACAAAATGGGAGCTACTTTATTCTTAGTCCCATCCCTATCAGGTATGGGTCTCTGAATCTCTATACTCAAGCCAAGCTCAGTAGGAATGAATAACAAAAATCCTGTCAATTCTCTCCTTGTGGGTGGATGAAGTGAACATGGAGCTGCTGGGAGCCATTGTTCTCTGCCACAGAGAGGAAGCCACCCTGCAGAAGGGGAGATGGAGTTGACAGGACATGGGGCAGGACAGGAGTCTGATAGCACCTGAGACCATCCCTGATTTTCTGTGGCTGATGATTCAACCCTCCTTTGCAGTCTCTTGAGCCTGAAAATGCTTTGACAGGTTCCAGTGGCTTCTGGAGAAGTCCCAACAGCACAGACACTTCAAATGGCCCTGCGAAGACAGGAAGTAGAAATGTAGTGGCCAGGAGCTGAGGGAAGGGAAATAAAGCATTGTTTGTTTCATGAGTACAGGGCCTCGGTTTTGCAAGAGCTCCAGAGGTGGGCTGCACTGCGATATGAGTGCATTAAACACTGTAAAACTGTATGCTTCAAAATGGTGAAGGCGGAAATTCTTATGAAACATGTATTTTATCACAAATTTTAAAACAAAAATGGTTCCAAGAACAAAACAACCCCCATGCCCACATCTCTGTCAAGGTCAGCCTTACTTATCGTGGGTTCACCAACAATTATTTTCTTGACGTCAGCTTCGCGCCTGAGCCTGAAATGTTTCTAACCTGAGCCTGACTTTCCCCTGCCCATTAGATTCCATTATTCATCATCCCTGCCATGTGTGGCCTCGTTCTAATAATATGGATGCTATTAGGCCAAGCTCTAATGAGTAGTAATCCAGAAAATAAATTGGCTCCATCAAAACCAAGCTCATTCACTTCCTTCCAATGCCTTGCATCAATGATGTGGGGCCTCAGCCTTTTCGCCACCTCCACCAGTTCAGAGAACTAACAGTTGCCTAAGCAGATGTACATGTGTGGGAGGGAGGGCCTCGGACACCATTAAGAGGAAGAGAAAGAGGCTGAGCTCAAAGCACAAGCTGAAAATCCTTTTGTGTGGCTGACATTGGGTGGGGGGGGCATCTAATGGATACATCGGGTCCTGATTTGTGTGCCATGTTCTCTCCTAGCTGTAATCTCATTGAACAAGCAGGCTGAGAGAGGACAGTAAGGGAGACCCCACAGCTAGTCTTCCTGCTTTGGCGAGCTCTCCCCGAGAGCTGAGCCAGAACCAAGGCAGTCAACAAAGAGAAGATTTCAATACAGAAAACTCAAGCATTGAAAAGACCTAGCAAAACCTAATGTGAAGCTAAGCCTTCCAGCCCCCCACCCCAAATATTTTTGTGTGTATAATATTCTTATCCTCAGGCTGACAAATCCTGTTCTTTTCCAAATGTGCTATTAAAAATGCGCAAATCTTCAGAACTCATTTTGAAGGAATTGACTTGTAGAGATGGGGAAAAAAATCTCCTAAAAGAGGTGAATAGAAAAAGAGTTTTTAAAGACATGGAAAAAGCAGCCGGGGTGGGGGGAGGGAAGTAAACCAGCCTGCATAAAGACATTTCTTTTTCTGAGCTAAATGCAGAAAGAATTTTAGAGTGCAAAGTGTAAGTTCTGTAAAGGTCTTTGCCTATAAATACCTGTGTGTGTGGTGTGTGTGTGCGCGTGCACGCTCACTTGCGTGCGTGCGTGCGTGCAAGTGTGAGAAGGCCTTGTCAAGCTCGCTTTTCTGCTCTTGCTCACATTAATATTCTGGGCAGTGACAAAGAAAAATGAGAAAGTATTAATAAAAATAGAATTGAAATAAATCACTGTGATTGGAAAGCTGCTGGGCTTTGAGGGAAGGGGCGCTCACAGTACTTGCAGCCTGGAGTCCATGACAGTGGCTCTCTTCTGAGCACCCTCGGCTGCACTTGCCAACTCGGATCCCACTGACCGTGTTGGGTGGGACCAGACAAGCCCCTAACCTGCCCTTGCTTCCCCTCACCTGTATTTGAAAACACACACATACGCTGAGGTTCCTTACTCACAGCATCTGGAAGATCAATTCCCCTTTGCAAAACGGCCAGATGAAGTTGCTTAAGACTATAAATTACCCCTTACAAACACTAAATAAAATATGCCTTAGTCACATTAGATTCATGGGCAGCACTGTCCTCAGCCGCCAGGGTATGGCTCCAGACTAAACCTCTACTCCATTCTTCATAGCCCATTTCTTTTTAGGGAATGACAGATCATAATGACTTAGTCACTAGATAATGAACCCACTTTGTTGCTTTTCAAGGGAAACCTGTCATTTAGTTAGGACATATGTTTCAGAAAGTTCTTACAGTCAGATTGGTCCTACTGGTAGGTATTTAAGACACAGCAAGCACCCAGTGGGAGGAGGCTCAGTGTTGTCACCCTGTCTCTAGTGGGCTGCCACTAGCTTTACGTCATAGTATTTCCTATTTTGAAAACGAAAATGGGATTAAAGAAGGCAATCATTGTAAACTCTCCGCCCCCCACCTTTGGCATTTGCCTGTGGTCCATCCACATGCATGTGCAGATGCACGGGCACACTGTGGAGACCACAAGAGGACTCTGGGTGCTCTGTTTTCATTCATCTTCTTGTTGCCTTGAGATGGAGTCTCTCACTGATTCCAGAGCTTGCTGTTTTCATGAATTCCAGCAAATCTCCAATCTCCACGCTCCACAGGACTCATTACGAGCGTGTGGCCAAGCCCAGATGTTTACATGAGTACTGGGGAATTGAACTCAGGGCAAATCAGGCCCTCATGCTTGTGTGGCAAGTGCTCTTATCTGTTGAGCCCTCTTTCCTTTGCCCAAACTGATAGGAGAAATACTGCTCGTCAGCATGAGGGGCGCTGCTCCCATCTCCCCAGTTCCATCACTCCAGGGCGCAAGTGTGTGTAGAGCTATCCTACCACAATGAAGCTGAGGAAAAGAACTTCTGGACCTATCACTTTCATTCTGAAGTGACAGACATACAGGTCTATTTCACAGCCTGACCATTCTAACCCTTTAAGGGGTCGTTTTTATATGAAAAAAACATAAAGCCATCATCCACACTGACTGCTAATCATTCATTTAGTGGAAAGGTGAAATCCGAGCTGAGCTAAGGGGTTTCTGCAAGCACTAGTTTAAAAGGTGATGGTGGCATCCGTTTCTGTTCAGCTTTTAGGAAGCTGGCAAGGTCTGG
This sequence comes from Orientallactaga sibirica, assembly GCA_036365145.1. Taxonomy (NCBI): domain Eukaryota; kingdom Metazoa; phylum Chordata; class Mammalia; order Rodentia; family Dipodidae; genus Orientallactaga; species Orientallactaga sibirica. The sequence goes on from JAEOAD010000030.1 coordinate 1,240,898, forward strand.
GGTTGGCAGCTGCCACTGCTACATCACTTGGGATAACAGGTGCGGATGAGAGCAGGTTTACAAATTTAACAACGAAGAACATTTGGGGACAACATGTATGTTCTATTTTGTCAAGCACTTTCCTAGTCTTTCTCTGGACCCAAATCCAGGTCGACTTCTTTTGGTTACCAGGCACAATGGAGGTCCCAAACTTGGGAACTGAGAAGGCCACATGGTGGGCTCGTTTGGGTGTACATTTATACATGAATTCTCAGCCTTTGAAAGGGACTTCAAGAACACAATGTACATTTTAGGTGCAGACCATCAAGTGATTGTGCATGTACATTTTTGAGTGTGAGCCTAAGTGAGTGTTTAGTGCTATGTGCTAGAGAAACTATAAAAATAATGACAGAAAGCAGGTTGAAGGCAGCATGGGAATGCCCCAATTCCCAGCAGGACCACCTGTTGTTCACCAAAGGGGATCATGCGGTCCCACTTGCTATATTTTGTAGTCATGCCCAACCCCCCGGAATATTCTCCACTGCTGAGTTCGATTAGGCATACTTCCAATACCATCTTTGCCTTGACTGAGCAGCTAACCTCTTCCTGCTTGAAGTCTACTGGACTTTGCACCTTCCTCTGGTAGAGCACAGAGCACTAGAACCAGGGCTTACTAGAGTCTGTCCTCACAAGGCTCAGAGATAGCAGGGATTGTACCAGACAAGGGCACTCTGTAACCACAGTCTACTCTGTGCAGAGAATGAAGGCATTGTCAAAGAAAATACTAATGCAGGATGGTGGACTGACATCCAGGGACCAACATCCGTGGCTCCTGCTAGGGACCCATGTGTGTGCAATGGCACGCGTGTGCACTGAGCCTTTGACAGTGACATGTCAGAAGTGACCAGGATCTTCCTGGAATCTTATGAAAATTTCTAATAAGAGATTCACAGCAAGATTTCAAACCAATGGAGAAAATAAGTTTGTTTCAAATTCCATTTGAAGGATAGTTTGATATTCCAGGAGAGTTGTAGAAAATTAAGAGTTTCTATTCTGAGTAAGTTGATTTTCTCGATGCCATCTACATATGAATAGGACAAGTCTACTTGTGCAGCTCATCCTGGTTTTTTTTGTTGTTTTTTTTTTGCCATTTATTCATTTACTCACTTGGCTACTGTTTTCTGTGCATCTGAACTTCAACTTCGAATTCCCAACATTTCCCCATGCACCTGAGTGTCAAGCAAAGCTTGATGCAGATAAATCCCAACTTTCCCCATGCACCTGAATATCATACAAAGTTTTGCTCAAATAACACATGACAGTGAATGATTTTTAAATTTTGAAAATCAGGACACTAAATTATCAACATGTGGTAACTTGAACCCAAAATATACTTTTTAAAAAAATTATTTTTTATTGACACCTTCTATACTTACATACAAAAAACATATGATATTTCCCTTCCCTCCCCCCATTCTACTTTAGAACTCCAATCTCCATCATATCCCCTCCCTCTCTCCATTAGCCTCTCCTTTAATTTGATGTCATCATCTTTTTTTATTTTATTTTTATTTATTTATTAATTTGAGAGAGAGAGATACAGAAATAGGCAGGTAGAGAGAGAAAGAATGGGTGCGCCAGGGCCTCCAGCCACTGTAAACGAACTCCAGATGCATGCACCCCCTTATGCATCTGGCTTACGTGGGTCCTGGAGAATCAAGCCTCGAACCGGGATCCTTAGGCTTCACAGGCAAGCATTTAACCACTGAGCCATCTCTCCAGCCCGATGTCATCATCTTTTTCTTTTATTTTGAGGGTCTTGCGAAGGTATTGCTAGGCACTGCAAGGTCATGGATTTATTCCTCTAAGAAGCCCTGAAACTCGTGAGCTTGTGAATAACTTTTTCCTGTGAAAACCTTTTCTCAATGAAAAAGGCAAATCATGGGGAGTGCTGAGGAAGCACCAAGAAATGAGCTGGTATCATTGGATGTTTCCCACACGCTTGACACAAGGAGACACTAGGAGTAAACAAACTGCTGTTCCCCAATGACCTTTCTCCCCTTGCCGCAGTGACCACCCTCACATACGGGAACAGGTTACAGATAGTAGAAGATTGCCCATTCCCTCAATAAGCGCCCTAAACAAAAATAGTCAAGCTTCAGTCTCTGTCCCTGAGGGACTGTGGTCTAAGTGCCACAAAACAGTGTGATCCACTACCTCAGTAAGTTGTCACTGTCCAGGGAAGCTCACTGGAGGTCAGGAATCCCTGCAGAAGTAAAGATCTGGGTTGTGAAGTGCTACTGAGATACAGCCTGGTAATTTATCAGGGTGTGATACTGAAGCAAGATTGACAGTGAGTTTGGAGGAGGAGGAAGAGTTTTAGGCTTTGCCAACCTTCCATTGATTTCTTGAATCATCTTAAGCCAAGATGGTTCTGAATGGACATGTGTGTTAGTTTTATTATCACTATACCAAGTTCCTGACTGAAACAAGGCAGGAAAAAGTTATTTTGTCCATGGTTCCAGAGGTTTCTGTCCATCATGGCAGGCAGGGCATGGTGGAGCAGCTTACCTCATAGTGGACAGCAAGTGATCAGAGCAGTAACAGGAAGGGCCTAGTACAAGACATAGCCCTCCAAGGGTTCACCTGCTGGACTTGTCCTCATCCCAAGACCCATGCTGATAGGGCAGCTGCCATGTTTTATATGAAACTGTTTTTAATCTCTTTTATACCAACATGTACACTTTTAAATTTTTTTTAATTTATTTATATTTAGAGAAAGAGACAGAAAGAGAGAATTGTCACGGCAGGGCCTCAGCCACTGAAATCAAACAACTCCAGATGCTTGCACCACCTAGAGGGCATGTGCGACCTTGTGCTTGCCTCACCTTTGTGTGTCTGGCTAAAGTGGGATCTGGAGAGTCGAACATGGGTCCTGAGACTTCGCAGGCAAGCACCTTAACCACTAAGCCACTTCCAGCCCCAAAATGTCCATTTTTAAAATTAATTATGCACTTTGCTGTATAAATAAATCATGTGTTGTTCCCATTCCCCTCATATTATCCTCTTATCTTCCCTTACTCACACCCCCTTCCACTGTGGGTCCTCCTCAGTATGGTTGTTGGTATTCAACATAGGGTTGTGAATGCAACAGTCAATCTCTGTGTGGTAGGTAGGGGGACAATGCCTCAGGATACTCCTTCACACCCTGTGGCTCTTACAATCTTTTTGCCCCTCTTCTGCAGTGTTCCTGGAGTCTTGGTGGGTGTGTTATAAGTCTACATTAGTGGTGAGCTCTCAGCCTCCTTTGGATTTCTTCTTTGATGAGTTGTTGGTATTCCTCAATGTCTATGGCCATCTCCCTGGAGCAGGTTGTCAGGGTAGCAGTGAGAGCAGCACTCATGCTTAAATCACCACTTCCTCTGTGATGTTCCCCTGGATCCTGGCAGATTTGCTAGAGGAGGCTTGTCTCATTCTAAACAGTTGGCTATGTTTTCTTGACAGATTAATGGATCTGAGTTCTCCCAAGTTTTTGCTGTCATCCAAAAAAAAAAAAAAATCAGAGCAGTTTGGATTAAAGGGAGGATTAAGTATAGTTAATTGATAGACTTTTTGATGGTTGTGGCCACTCTTCTTGGCCAAAGACTAGTGGGAGCTTCTCTCTGGAGTCTATGACCATCATATCCCTAGGATTCTGATCAGATTCTCAGTACCAGGTATGAGTTCTTTCTCACTGAGTGGGTCTTTTATCCAATCAGAAAGTTGTTGATTACTTGCACAGCCTGTGTGACACTATTGCACTGGTGTGTACATATTGTCTGGCAGGTTGATTTCATAGCTTGCAAAATCCCCTGCTTGTCCACACTATTGGTGGCCATTATCCCCAGCAGCTCACATAGCACTTTCCAGCACTGTGAGGGTTAGCCAGTAGCTGTCATCTTAATGCCAGTTCTTGGAAGAAAAAGAAGAGAGAACATGTTCCATCACACAGTGGCTATAACAACCTCTACCTGGAAGAGGTCATGCATGTGTAATAGTCTAAAGTCTCAGCTAACTACAAAGAGATAGTAAAGTCTATATCCTACACTGTATCTGGAGATGGAAAAATGTTCAGCGGATGATCCTAATGATTATCTCTTACAGGAAAGGCAGAGAATTTGTGTCTCACTTGCCTGGTGCATGAGATCAAGAATTCTTCTAAAGTGGAGAAGTTAGGCATTAAGGTCCAGGAGACTTGACCATAGCCTATCTAAGCCAAGGTCAACGGTTTTCTCCCGCTGATAACTGAGTCTATTAAAACTAGTATGACAAAATAGCATCAACTTAGTGGTGTCAACAGCAGATACTCATTGCCCACAGTTCTGGAAGCTGAAAAGTACAAGGGGCCAGCCCATGCCATGTGTGGTTAAGGCTCATTTCATGGATCATAGATGGCTCCTTCACTCTGTGTCCTTTCTTTGGTATGTGCTCATAAGGCTTTTGTGACTTCCTCTAATTAGAGAAACTAATCTCATCATGAAGGGCAGACCCTCATGACCTCATCTACACTTAATCACCCCCCCCGAAAACCCCCACCCATCAAATGCCATCACATTCGGTGTTATTCCTTCTCCATAATAACAGGGGGTGCAGGAGAGATGGCTTAGCGGTTAAGGCACTTGTCTGTAAAGCCTAAGGACCCAGGTTCAATTCCCCAGTACCCACATAAGCCATATGCACAAGGCAATGCATGGATCTGAGATTGGTTTGCAGTGGTAGAGGCCCAGTGCACGCATTCTCTCTCTCCTCCTCTCAAATAAATAAACAAAAATTAAAAAAAAATTAAAGAATGGAGGGGGACAGAGTGTGACACAAACATTTAGGTCATAACAGTTCCCTCCTCTTGTGTGGACTTTCAGAGCCAGCTTTATTTCTGAGTTCTCTTGACTCCCCTTAAGTGGAGAATACTCTAAAGGACAACAAAACCTCCTAAGAGTCTGTCAGCTGAACAAGCAAGCTTTCATTCCCATCAGCCTCCAGGGGAAGATGGATCCTGAGATCAAAGTAACCATGAGATTGGGTGGAAGTTCAAAGAGTGAAATATGAACAGAGGGTAAAGTTAAGTATGCACAGAGGGAAGGATGGCATAGTGTGCGAGTGGATGAGGTACTGGGCATATGAGAGGAGAGATGAATGTGGTCCACACATTACTCTGCCCCTCCCCACTTCCCACTCATCAATAAAAACCACAAATAGAGGCTTCAGCTTCCAGAAACTCGGGTCTCTAAAGCACAAGCTTCAAAGTGCTTTGCAGACCCATTGAGGAAAGCTGCTGGGCTCCCAGGGGACTGGACCACAGGGAAAGTGTAGAAGGCTATGGGGAAGCAGGGCCTTGGTTTTTAATGACAGGGAGAAAATGCCAGAAGGAGGCCAAGCAGAAAAGAGAAGATGAAAGATTTGAAGCATCACTAATGAAAAAGGCTGAGTGAGGTGAATGTGAAGAGGTGAGCGAGAGACACAGGCCAAGGTAATGAGGCGAGGCCAGTGTACACGGGGAATGTTAGAAGACAGACACTGCAGGTGCTCTGTGAAGAGTCTCGCATACCTGACCCCACACCCTTGCAGTCTCTCTCCCCTCGCAACTGCTGCTGCAAAGAGCTGACAAACCACACTCAGCTGCTGTGAAGAGCCTTGCGGACCCACTTCCACCCTGCATCCATCCCCACCCTGTAGTCTCTCTCCCCTCACAGCTCTCCCAAAGCAACAAATCCCCACAGTCTGCTGCCTGGCAGCCAAGGCAGCCTGACTGTGATCATAGCTTATGGGTCTCACATTAATCCAACCCCAGACTCCTACTCAGATAGTGACACTTGTCATTTAGTGTCCCTTGTGCTCCACTCTGCTACTTCTGCCACATAACACAGGTCACATATTAACTAGGCTCTCCCTATCTCCTCCTCTTCCCTCAGAAACCCTTCAAGGCAGACATCTTGCTTTGTTGGGAGTGGAGGCTACTGGAAAGTTCCTTCAGATCCACCCCTAGCCCCTCTACTTACTTGAAGGACAATTCCGCTTAGTCTGTCTCTCTCTTCCTCTCCTTTCTCCTCCCCTTCTCTTGTCTCTTTCCTCCCCCTCTTCCTCCTCCTCCTTCTCCTTCTTCTTCTTCCCCCCTCCCTCCCTCCAAAAAAGACCTAACAGAGGAGAGAAGCAGTTATCACGAGGAAGGTTCCCCTGATTTCTGCACTATCTAGAGAGAGGCGGGTTGGCTCATGCCTATGTTTTATAAAGCAAGAGTCTCCTTGTGGTGAGAAGCAAAAGATGCTGGGCTTCACCATTTCCCTGTACAGACCAGAGAAGAAGGGTTAAGCTCAGCTGCTGGCTTTGCCTGTCCAGCATCCATTCCCTCCCCTTCTACTCCTTGCTTTTTCCCTGGAGACTCCCCTGAGCTTAGCTTCTTTCCACCACAGCCACGAGGTTGGATACTTGATCCAAGTTGGACCAGTGAGAGTACAGCATCAGCCAGATAGTTGGCATTTGGACTAGCCACATCAACTGTATCAACTGCAAGACTCACCTGGGATGATGGGATGCTAGATCATCTTTTGCTGCCAGTACTAAGCTCGGTGGGATGCTAATTGAAGCTGCTGGCAGACATCTTTGCCATATATAGTGAGGGCGGAGGAATGAGGCAAAAGGAAGGAAGTGGGTTGAGCCGAGCTGAGGGGTGCAATACCTGTGCTTGACGCTATTACACCCTTTGTGCTGTTTAACACTGACTTGGACTGTTGCCACTGAACATGGCTTAAGATGGTTCTGCCCAGTCTGCTTTGCACACTTGAGTTTGAATTTGGTTTCTTCCTAGGCCATAGCTCCAGTCCAGGATCCTAATGTACAGCTTGAACCCTACCTCTGCTATTTACTAAGAGTGAAACTGTAAGTTACTCAAGCTCTCTACAGACCCATTTCCTCATATATAAAATGGGGATAAAATAATAGTGCCATCATCACCTAAGCCAGTTGCTTAGAACTATACCTACTGTACAGAAAGCTCACAATGAGTATGAGCTGGCTTACTCGAGGAAAGATATAACATAAGGATGGTGCCAAGAGGTCTCTCCTACTTAGCCTGCTTTTAGAATCATGGACCAATATACTGGCTTTCTTCCCACTCATCCTGTTACATTGTAGGGAAATGTCATTGTTGATTCGTGGACCCACATGCAGCTAGTCATGGCCCCAGGGAGCAAAGGAGAGCGACTAGGCCTTCCTGGTTGCAGCAAAGGCTAGGGCTGTGAAGAGGCACTGCAGCCTGCATGGATGTTAGTTAGTGAGAAGGGTTTTCCTCAGCTGGGCTTTGAGCAGCTTCTAAAAGGACCAGAGCATTGGTCCCTTCAGACAGAGCCCTGGAACCATGTTTAAAATGTATCTATAGGTCCATTGCCTGCATAGTAACTGAATGAGACATTCCTGACAATTTGCTCACAGCTATGGTTTTCACCTATCTCATTTTCTGACGTCTTGAATTGTCCTTATTTTAAAAAATGACAAAAGGTGAACTTTTAGGGGAGAAAACGCTAAGAGTCTCTGAGATCGCTAAGACCCCACTTGCCAGGATTATTCGTGCAGCGATGATACTGTTTCTCATTGACATATGGCAAGGTGGCCCTCCACATGCCAAGGGTTCATTTTCAATTCTCCTCATGTCAGAACACAAACAAGTCCTTTCTTCGTGGAACCTCCATTATCCTGGTTACCATAGAAACCGCTGCCTGTGTCAGAGCAACTCGGAGAGGGCGAGAAGGAGGCATGAGCTGCTACCATAGCAACACACTTCTCCACAGCAGCATCCCACATTCCATGTCATCTTGTTTCCAAAGAGAAGGGATGGGAATTGGGGAGATCAGGGTAGTTTCCTAGGCTGAGAAGTGGGAACTCTGTCTAGGATGGAAGATTAAAAAAAAAAAAAAAAAAAAAAGGTCACTTCAAGGTCCTAAGATGATCACAGAAGCCAAAACCCCTTGGAAGTCACAGTATCAGCCACCTACCATGGTTGAGAAGGTTGGAGTGTTAATACTGATGGTGATACCAACATTGTACGTATACAGCTAGTACATACGGCAGCATAAAGGGCATACGCCACAACTCCCTGGATTCAAGTTCTGACTTGGCCTCTTTCAGACCTCGTCACCTCACATAAGTCACCTGTCTATGAGTCAGTCCTCTTCTCCACTACAATGATGAAAGTACTAGCAATACGTCATTGAATTTATGAACAGTTCTAAATTCTACCCCCTAATAAATGTCTAGTACAGCCATCACTACTAATAAGATAGTACTCATGAGCATTTGCTTTGCGCCACGTATCTGTGTACAAGTGACTTTTATTAGAGTGTGGTCTTCAAGTGGCCCCAAGGAGAGGTGTGATTACTGTCCCAGACCAGTGGACAGATAAGGAGCAAAGTCTATGTCCCCTCTGCGCTCTCTTTCTATAGCAAACATTCTCACTGGGGCCCTAGGCCCAAGTCACCCTAGAGGAGGCAAATATTACCAGGGGCAAGAGTGCAAAGATATTATTCTTTTATGCATAAAGCACAGTCCATGCAGTGTACAAGTGTGTATACAATACAGATACACAGTGTCGCCTTGCATGCAAACATTCCATGGGTAGCAGGAATGTGGAAGGCAATTAGTGAAAAATAATGCCGTGAAAGGCTCTTTGGGGTCCTGGGGAAAATGAATAGCTCAGTTGATACAATGCTCTGTGCTCAAGATTGAGTACCTGTGTTTGAGCCTCAGACCCCACACAAATAGTTACAAGCTGTGGCAGGCTTCTGTCATCCCAGAATTCTGAAAGTGAGATGGGAGGCTATGGCAGAAGTGCCTGGAAGCTCTTGGGGAGACAGCAAAAAACCAGCAGAGTGAGACAAACTCTGCCTCAGACGAGGTAGAATGACAAGGATGGACCCAAAAGTTGTTCTCTGACCTCCACATATGTGCTATGACATGCATGTGCCAACACTCACACACATGAACACCTACGTGCATATACACACACTGCTCTTTGAGTGACGTGCTAATGCTGATAAGTCAGAAGTCAGAGGCTTAGAAAGTCAAACAGCAGGCAGAGTAAGCCCAGCATGCATCTTCTGCCAGGAATCCAGGCCAGAACATTCACTCTGGTCATGAACTGGCACAAAGAACCATGCTTTCCATGTCAACCTTGAAAGAGAAAAAGGCCCTTCACTGAAGAAATTAGCTTGAACTTGTTAGAAGAAAGGCTGTGACCTGCCCCTCCCCAGCTCTGTTGCTATTTTAGACACTGATGATGCAGAACCAAACTGTCTTTGGGAATGACTCCCAAAACCCTTAACCTGGAGTGGACAAATGTGCAGTCTCCAAGGGGACAGAGCCAGTGGGTTCCTGCCTCAGTGTTTCCTGGGAAGCTGAGGAACCAGCTGATGAGATGAGTAGATTTGGGCCTCACAGAGAAAAATACCCCCAAACACTTCCCAAAGGACTGGTAACACTTCTATCATTGTCACCAAAGCAGCCAGCCCCTGGGTATTGAGATCTTAATGGGAAGAAACAGGCTAGCAGTCTGCAGCAGCCACAGGACACGGAGAAGGATCTCCCTGAGCCTGGGATAACCATGAGGAAAGCAGCCTGCCCCCTGTCCTCCCCACTCAGTGAAAGGAAGCTCATTCTGGAACTTTGTTGTTATTGTTTTGTGTTTTTTTTGTTTCGTTTTTTTAAGGTAGAGTCTCACTCTAGTCCAGGATGACCTGGAATTCATTATGTAGTCTCAGAGTAGCTTTGAACTTATAGTGATCTTCCTACCTCTGCCTCCTAGTGTTGGGATTATAGAGGCATTCGAGGTAGGGTCTCGCTCTATCCCAGACAGACCTGGAATTTACTATGCAGTCTCAGGTTGGCCTAGAACTCACAGCAATCCTCCTACCTCTACCTCCTGAGTGCAGGGATTAAAGGCATGTGCCACCATGCATGGCAGAGAGAGAAAGAGAATGGGCATGCCAGGCACTGCAAATGAACTTCAGCTGCATGTGCTGCTTTGTGTATCTGACTTCATGTGGGTACTGGGGATCGAACCCAGGTTGTTAGGCTTTGCAGGTAAGCACCTCAACCACTGAGCCATCTCTCCAGCCCAGGAACTTTTTCATATTCATGTTGTTTTAGGATTTGCTGAGCAATGTCCCATCCATCAGAACTATAAGTCATCATTGCTGTTCATATTATCACAATTAGGAAAGGCAGGGAAGGAAGGCAGAGCTCCAGCTAGAAACATCTAGCATTTCCTCAAAGGGACCCCACAAACAAGAGATAAAGAGATGTGCACACTGGTTTTGGCTATGACTCATCTTGGGAGATCCACTTTATACTATAAACAGGTACACACACACACACGCATACACACATGCTGGAATGAAATAAAAGTGTCCTGAGGGACTGGGGAGATAGTTGTCTTACAGGCATGAAGACCTGAATTCAATCCTTAGAACCCACATTAAAATGCCAGGGATGGCCGGGTGTGGTGACGCACACCTTTAATCCCAGCACTTGGGTGGCAGAGGTAGGAGGATCGCCGTGAGTTTGAGCCACCCTAAGACTATATAGTGATTTCCAGGTCAGCCTGAGCCAGAGTGAGACACTAACTCAAAAAAAAAAAAAAAAATGCCAGGGATGGTAATACATGCTTGTATCAATTACCTTCTTGTTGCTGGGACAAAATACCCAATCAGAAGCAGTTTATAGAAGGAAAGGGTTTATTTTGGCTTGCAAGGTTGTTTTGTTTTGTTTTGTTTCCAGGTAAGGTCTCACTCTAGCCAAGGATAACCTAAAATTCACTCTGTAGTCCAGGCTGGCCTCAAACTCACAGTGATCTTTCTATCTCTGTTTCCCAAGTGCTGGGATTAAAAGTATGCACTACTATGCTCCACTAAATATTTTATTTATTTATTAGGAGAGAAAGAGAGAGAGAATGGACATGCCAAGGCTTTCTGTCAATGTAAACAAACTCCAGATACATGTGCCACTTTGGGCATCTGGCTTTACATGGGTTACTGGGAATCGAACCTGAGCCAACAGGTTTTGCAAACAAGTGCCTTTAAATAAGCCATCTCCCCAGTCCCTGGCTTACAGCTTTGAGAGGAAGTCTATTGGTGGGGAAAGCATGGCAGGAGCAGACAACCACCACCACATCTTCACCTCAACAAGGAGGAAGTATAAAGTGCAAGGACACCAAGTGGGCTGAACTGGACACCTCAAGGCCACTCACAGGGACACAGTCCACCAGCAAGGCTCCGTCTCCTAAAGGTTTCTATAAGTTTCACAAACACACCACCAACTTGGAATCAAGCATCCAAACCAAAAAACATGAGTCTATGGGGTGCCTTTGACATCCAAGCCACCACACTGTTTACAATCCTGGTGCTCTGGAGGCAGAAACAAGAGGATTGCGGGGCTCACTGGACAGTTAATCTTGCCTACTTGGTAAGCTCCAGGCCAGTGATAGACCTTGCCTCAAAGAAAAGGTGGATTCTACCTGAGGAACCACACCTGAGTTCTTCCAGTTTCCCACACATGCCTGCATGTATACACACATACACCCACGGAGAACCCTGAACTTGTGTCCCTCATATGTGTGATACCTGTTGGTTCCTACCATAGTCTAGTGTAGACTGTTGTTTTTTTCGTATCTGTGTGGGAGTGTGGGCATGCTCATACCAACAGTACACATGTGGAGGTCAGAGGACAGTATCTGGTGTCAGTCCTATCCTTCCACCTTATTTGAGGCAGGTGCTGTTGTTGTTTGCTGCTATGTGTGCCAAGACAGCTAGTTTGGAAACTCCTGGGGATTCTCTGCTTTTCTTTCTATTGCACCACAGGAGCACTGGAATTATAGATGCACACTTCCATATCTGACTTTACATGGGTTCTGGGGACCTGAACCCAGGTCATCACACCCGTGTAGCAAGTGTGTTATCCGCTGAGCTATCTCCCCAGCCCCCAGTGTAGACTCTTTGTAAGTGTACTTCTGATCCACTAAAATGATTTTATGGGTTAGAAGCCAATACTGAAAGATGCTGCCCAAGACCACATATGGCTCTTTAATCACTGAAGCACAGGCACAGGGGTTAAGAACCTGGACTCGGGTCAGAGTCCCGTGTTCACACACCAGCTATAAAGGCATGAATGCAATAGAGATGTCCACAAAGTTCCTTCATTTCTCTGATTCTGGTTTTCCTTCTTTGCAAGGTAGGAATAGTGTGTATAGTATCCAGCCCATAGGGATGGCTCTGAACAGTAAGTGAAATAGTGCTGCACAGCCCCAAGTGCATGTGTGATGCTTACAAGGACTGCCACACAACAGCCATGACTCTTATTAAGACTGTGGTTTGGTTGTTGTTGCTGTTCAAGAGTAAAGGCAGCAAGGGCACCGGATTATGGTCACTGGAGGGTTCAAGGCTGGACAAAGCAGAGGTAGAAATAAAGCCAGGCTCAGGGGGCTGAGGAGATGGCTCAGATAGTAACAGCACTTGCCACCCAAGCATGAGCGCCTCAGGTAGCCTGATGTACCACGAGTTGGGTTCCCCAGCACCCGTGTAAACAGCTGGGTGTTTATGCACACCTATAATCTCAGTCCTGTGGGGAGCAGAGAGCAGAGAATCACTGGGGCTCACTGGTCAGCCAGTCTGGCTGAAAACAGCAGCGTGACTTAGTCCTGAGGAAATATGAAGATGAGCAATAGAGAAGGACAGCTGACATGCTCCTCTGGCCTTTGCATGAGTGCTCGTGGTGTGCATGCATCTGCACATACATGTGTACACCACACAAACTAAACCACACACACACCACACCACACATACCACACCACACCTACTCCACACATACCCCTCAAAAAAAGCCAGGCCCAAAGAAAGTGGAGGATGTGCCCTAGTAAAGAGAAAAAGAGGGCCTGGAGAGATGGTTTAGTCATTAAGGCACTTGCCTACAAAGCCAAAGGATCCAGATTTGATTCCCCAGGATCCACATAAGCCAGATACACAAGGTGACCCATGTATCTGGGATTCGATTGCAGTGGCTAGAGGCCCTGACATGCCTATTCTCTCTCTCTCTCTCTCTCTCTCTCTCTGTCTCTTTCTCTTTTTTCTCTCTCCCTGAAGAAAAAAGAAAAGAGAGCAAAAGAGGAGAGGCACCTAGACAAGGAGGGACAGGAGAAATCCCCGGATAGAGCAATGGAAGGGCATATGGGAACAAGGGGAGGTGGGGACTCTTTGGTCTCAGAAATCCTCATGTACACAGTATTTTCCCCTCCTTGCAGAAAACCCAAGGCCTGAGCACTTTTAAACCACAGCCAGCTGCAAAACATGTTCCAAAAGAGACTGCTGTGGCCTAGGCAGACCTGGAAGCTGGATGCACTAATCGATAATGATATAGTTGGCCCTCTGACTACCAGCGCCTGTCCAAGAATGATCTTAAATACAGGTCTGAATACACAGTTTGCCCACTCCTGATGCCCAGACTGTGTTTACTGAGCAGCTGAAATTACCAGAGAACCTGCAAAAAATAGCTTGCTTTGGCCTGCAAATCACTGTGTTCAGGCCAGAAGCCACATTCTAACTCCACGCATCTGCCCTCACCTGACACTGAGGGCGCACATCTGTGGAGGGTGCTTGTGTGAATAGACACGCACAAGTGTGTGCTTGTCCATGTGAGGGGGGCAGCTAAAACCTACAGCTCCTGGGAGTGACAACAGAGGAAGAGGAGGAGGCTCTATTCCTGGTTTCATGTGCTGTGATACCGAGACCAGACCTGGCAGAGAGAGATAACCTCAGTAATAGAAAAGTGACTGAGATGTGTTGAACACTTATTCTGTCTGAGCCAAGCACACTGCAAAGTTCTTTAAATGCAAAATTACATTTGCTTGTCACAATAACTGAATGGAATAGCTGTGACTATCACCTCTGCCCTGTAGAAGAGCAGTCAGGGGTTCCCTGAGGTTAAGGCAGGCAGGCCAAGGTCAGAGACTTGGTCAGCATTTAGCAAGGTTTTGGATGGATGACTTACAGCATCATCTTCATTCAGGAAGGAAGAGGGCAAGATATTTTCCTTCAGTGAAGGGGTTCTCTGAACCAGCCTTAGCTGCCTCGGGTTTCCCTCCCAAGGTGCAAGGCTGGGGCTGTCTCCTCACAGGCTCAGGTGTTGGAGAGAAGCAGGTGGGGAAACTGGAAGGTTCTTTCTGAGTAGCCTCCTTCCAGGAAGCATGCAGTGTAAAGTCCCTGTGGCTTCATAGACAGGAAAAATTAAGAAAGAAGAAAGGGCTTACCCTAGGCCATATAGCAAGTTAGTGACAAAGCCAAGGTGACTATAGTGGTTTGAATGTAAAATGTCCCACTTAAGCTTCCATACTGCACCTGTAACTCCAGTACTCGGGAGCCTAGGCTGTAAGGCTGTCTTAAAAGTAAAAAAGAGGGGCTGGAGAGATGGCTTAGCGGTTAAGGCGCCTGCTACTAAGCCTAAGAACCTGGTTCCAATCTCCAGGTCCCACGTTTAGCCAGATGTAAAGTGACGCAAGGGCACGATGCTGCACTTGCCCACAAGGGGGCGCACGCATCTGGATTTCGTTCACAGCAGCTGACAGACTGCTGGTGCGCCCATTCTCTGTCTCCCTCTCTCTCTGTCTCTCTCTATGTCTCTCTCCAAAAATAAATAAAAAATTTTTAAAAATAAAAAAATAAAATAAATAAAAAAGAGGCTGGAGAGATGGATCACTGGTTAAAGGCACTTGCTTGCAAACCTAACAGTCCAGGTTCAATTCCCCAGTGCCCACATATAGCCAAATGTACAAAGTGGAGCATGCCTCTGAAGTTTGTTTGCAGTGGCAGGAGGTCCTGGCAACCCATGCTCTTTCTATGTCTGCCTTTCTCTCTGCCTCTCTCTCTTTCTCTCTCAAATAAGTAAATTAAATATTTTAAAATATTAAATAAAAATAAATAAACAACAAAACAACCAATGAAACAAAACTATAAGGCCTAATGAAACAAGCCAGACACAAAGGAGCTCGTGTCTGATTACATGGACAGGAGGTTCTAGAATAGGCTAAACTATTCTGGTAAAACAACAGCTTCTGGGGCAAGAGATGGGAAGAGATTGAATAGGAAAGATATACAAGGATGTCTCAGGATGGTGGAATGTTCCATAATTTGCTGGGGGTGTGTGTGCGTGTGCCAAAAACTCAGGTAAGTGTACACTAAGAACTGTAAATATTATGTATGCAAAATATACTACTTCAGGCCCAGTGTAGTGGTGCACACCTTTAATCCCAGCACTCGGGAGGCAGAGGTAGGAGGATCACCCTGAGTTCAAGGCCACCCTGAAACTACATAGTGAACTTCAGGTCAGTCTGGGCTAGATTGAGACCCTACCTCGAAAAAAATAATATATATATATCTTCAAATTATTAACTACTAAGTAACAATTATTCCTGTACTTAAGCTAAGGTAGTATTTTAAAGAGGAACCCTTCCATGATGGAAGCCAAACTAGACCACGAGGAGCCTGATTTCCTATTCTAGCTGGAAAGCCCAGGAAGTGTTTGGCTTCCACCACAGGTCTTTATTCTTCTCCCATGAGAGTCAGAGCATAAGCAGCCAGCCACTCCACACTTGCAACTTGCAACTCTGAGCAAGGTGCAGGGAGCCCTTCCCTGGTGCTTCATTTGACTGTGATAGGCCTGTGGGATGGAGACAGAGGTTCCTTAAAGATACCTAAGTTAAAACATGTCTACTGGGCTGGTGAGATGGGCTTAGCAGTTAAGGTACTTGCCTACAAAGCCTAAGAACCCAGGTTCGATTCCCCAGTGCCCACATAAAGCCAGATGCACAAGATGGCACATGCATCTGGAGTTCATTTTCAGTGGCTAGAGGCTCTGATGTGCCCATTCTCTATAGGCCTCTCTCTCGCTAATAAATAAATAATTTTTTAAAAAAGCATGTTTATTGTAAGCAGTGTTTTGTTGTTGTTCTCTGTCTTTGTTACCAAACTTCTGACCAGGACAATTAAGTGAAATGATTTAACTGCATTGAAAACCAACTAAAAAATGAATCATTTTCAAACAAATGATGTTTTCATGTGTGAGGTAAATGAAGCAACACTTTCACTATCCCAAACTTCAAACGGAGATCTATGTGAGTCACTTATCTATTTGCTGTGACCAAATGTCTGACACGATGCAACCTAAGGGAACAAGAATGAGTCACACATGTGTCTGTATTCGCACATCAACACACACACACACACAATTTGTAAAAAATTTTTAAAGTCGCAAAGACCTTTTTAGTGTAGCAATTATATTTTAAATGAAAGCTCAATCACATGTGAAACACAGCAAATATGAACATTGTAACAAGAATTCTAAGCAACATGATTATTTTTATTTATTTGAGAGCAACAGAGAGAGAAAGAGGCAGAGACAGAGAGAGAGAATGGGTGCACCAGGGCCTCCAGCCACTGCAAATGAACTCCAGATGCATATGCCATTTTGTGCATCTGGCTTACGTGGGTACTGGGGAATCAAGCCTTGAACCTGGGTCCTTAGGCTTGACAGGCAAGCGCTTAACCACTAAGCCATCTCTCCAGCCCCACAACATGATTTTTTTTAACATGATTATTTTTAATAAAATTTGCCAGAAGAAAGGGAGGGGGCTCTGTGAGAAAGTATTTTTTTAATTTAATTTATAAAAATTTATTTACTTTAATAAATAAAATAAAAAGCTTTATTATAATTTTACTTAATCATCTCTGCCAACCTCTTTTGTCCTCCCATCTCCTTCAGTGACTCCCCACTTGTTTCCTTCTATTCCTTCTCCTATGTTAATGTATTTTTTTATGTCCTCCATCAACAACAACCTGTTGGTGGGCCCAATATTATGCAGGTCTTAAGAAGACACAACAGCCAATGTGCGGTCATGACTCCAGTAACCATTTTCTCTCTGGGAGTACTTCCAAAGCACTCTCCCCATCCTTTGGCTCTTACATTTCCACCACCCCTTCTGCTCTAGTCTCTGAGCCATTGGAGGGTATGATAGAGATGTCTCATTAAGTGCTGAACACTCAACTGTCACTTTTCAACGCTTTGACGAGTTTTGAGTTTCCCCGGCAGTCACTGCCATATGCAGAGAGACTTCTCTAACCAAAAGTAAGAGCAGCACTAACATATATCCATAAACCTAAGTATTTAGAGGGCAATTGGGTGGGCATAGCATATCCATGTAGCCAAACAGTAGAAGTAACATCCCCCTAGGGTTTGTGACGCTTTCAACCATAGGCTTTGGTCTATGGCTTCATTATCAGGCATGAATTCTCTCCCATGGAGCAGGCTTCAAATGGAACCGGAGTGCATTTGGTTACCCCCATAACAGACATGCCACTATTGTACAGGTGGGCACATCTTACCTGGGTGGCCATGTAGCACTCAGGATTCACTAGTGGTCAAGGCCACCGATGACATTTCTCCTCCAGCAGGCTGCATAGCACTTTCCAGCACTAGTCAACAGGGAGCAGGCTTCCAACTGCTTAGTTCTAGCTTGATTTCAATCCTTTAACCAAAGCATATGGTATCTACAGCAGTCGGCCCTTACCATCTGCTACTGGGGGACAAACAAGAGCCTTGGCAATAGCCTGCATAGTTTGGGGGACTTCAGAGGGCTTGCTGACCAACAAACATATCAGTTGGTAGTATCTGGATTTTTTTTTTCTGTGACAACCTATACCTTCTGTGTTTAGCAGTTATACTCCCACAGGGTATACCCCAAACTCTTGCTTTTACATATATATTTTAATTAAAGTTTCTATATGGTTGATTTATAAGGGAAAGTTTTGATTGAGGCAGATCTGTGATGTGGGGAGTCTGACAGGTGGGAGAGGAGAGCAAAGTCACCCAAGGGTTCTCTGCCTATAAGTGAGACCCTGAGGTAGGTCTTATGGCCTTGAAAAGATATTCACAGACTGAAATGGACCAAGATGTAGCTGTGAGGAAGAGGGTGATGTTTTATCGCTGCATAGAGGGTCTGTGAAGGGTGTGTGTGTGTGTGTGTGTGTGGCCAAGGAGTCTCGGAAGGAGTGATGAAGGGGTTAAACTCACCATCCAGAAGAAATCTAACATGTTGGGTTAAGAAGTAGTCACACTTTAAGCAAATGTTAACTCCAGGCTTTTTTTTTTTTTCTTGCCCTCTGGTAGAAGCTGTGGTGAGAATAGCTTGTGGCAGAAAGTCTATGCCGGGATTCACAGTAGCAGAGGGCAGAATGTCCAGGGAGGCACAATGCATGGCCTGGGCCATGGGGAAGGAGGCCAACGTAAGAGAAGGGCTCCAAAAAGATGACCAAGAGCCACCAACCAGTTGAAGAGCCCCAGGGAGACCTCACTGTGTCTGCAAGCACCTTCCCAGACATACTCAAAGGTGTGTCACTGAGGCTCTAGGTGTTTTTAATGCAAATTGACGATGGAAATGAACCACCACAAGATCCAGGGACATTCATTTCTTATCAGGCTCTCTGCAGCTTTCTCTTTTCTGCTCTGTTCTTGACCTGCACAGCCTCTTTACCATGGCTTCTTGAAGAGTCCTCCCCACTCCCACTTTGGAGGCCTGTGGTGCTTCCTTGTGGTGCTGGGAATGGAACCCAGGGTCTTGTTCATATTGGGCAAGTGCTCTACTTCTGGGCTACATCCCATACCCATACTGCAGGTTGAAAATGTGGTAGATTTTCCTCCTAAGAAAAAGCACCTATTAAATACCCTAAGGATATTGTCACCCTTGCAAAACCATACTAGGGGCTGGGGAGATGGCTCTGTAGGGAAGAGCGTTTGCCTTATAAGCATGAGAACCTCTCCACCAGAGACTGCCAAATTCAACTCCCCATGATGCACATTTTTTTGTTTGTTTTTTATTTTTTATTTTTATTTTTATTTATTTTTGGAGAGAGACACAGAGAGAGAGAGAGAGAGAGGGAGAGGGAGAGGAAGACAGAGATGGGCGCGCCAGCAGTGTCTCAGCTGCTGTGAACGAAATCCAGATGTGTGCGCCCCCTTGTGGTCAAGTGCGGCATTGCGCCCTTGCATCACTTTGCATCTGGCTAAACGTGGGACCTGGAGATTGGAACCGCTGGAGATTGGAACCAGCGTTCTTAGGCTTAGGAGGCAGGCGCCTTAACCCCTAAGCCATCTCTCCAGCCCCATAATGCACATTTTTAAAAAGGCTGAGGGCTGGAGAGATGGCTTACTGGTTAAGGCATTTGCCTGCAAAGCCAAAGGACCCAAGTTCAATTCCCTAGGACCCATGTAAGCCAGATGCACAAGGTAGTGCATGTATCTGCAATTTCTTTGCAGTGGCTGAGGGCTCTGTTGTGCCCATTCTCTCTCTCTCTCTCTCATAGATAAAATGAAAGAAAAAAAAATTAAAAAGAAAACAAAAAAGGCTGAGTGTGGCCACACACATTATAACTCCAGTCCACGGGGGCAGAGGGAAGGTGGAGACCAGAGAAGCTCGGGTTCCCTGGCAGACCACAGCCCTGGGCTGACAGAAAGAAATACACAGGTTAGATATAAGAGGACACTCAGCATTCTCCTCTGATCTCCACATGCATGTGCATGGTGCACATGCATCTGCACACATACGTGCATACACCACCCATCACACACACCACACCACATACATATTCTATACACATGCAAGTATACACAGAAAGCACACTGGGTCTGACTCTGAATGTCTCTCTACTAGTTCCTGAGCATAGTTGCTTTTAACCATGCTGAAGAGTGTGACACATGTGATAAGTGAACAGCTTGGGGCTACTGTTCAAATCTTCCATAAAAGGAGAATGACATTTTTCCCCAGCCTGTATCATGAAGCCCCAGAGAAGATAATACAAGGGAGATGTTTTGAAAATCATAAGTATAACTATTACAAAAAGAAATCCTGGGCTGGAGAGATGGCTTAGTGGTCAAGGCACTTGCTGGCAAAGCCAAAGGACCCCGGTTCATTTCCCCAGGACTCACGTAAGCCAACAACACAAGGTGGGGCATGCATCTGGAGTTCATTTGCAGTGGCTGGAAGCCCTGGTGCACACCCATTCTCTCTCTCTCTCCCTCTTTCCCTCTCTCAAATAAATAAATAGAAATAAAATATTTTTAAAAAAGAAATCCTAAGCGTCTAGGTAGAGAGATGCTGGTCTGGCCCCCAGAACCACCACATGCCACCAAGCTGGGTTATTCCTTAGAAGTACCAACTCAAGCCAGAGCTAGCAGACCCTGATTTAACCCGACCTAACTGTCGATCTGGTCTCAAAAACCCCGCAGATGCCTGTGCCACCTGTCTAGCTCCTATGAGGTCTTTTAATATCTCTGGGGCAAGACTTGCGCTCCATGTACCCTTCAACTCAGCAATTTTTCTATCTCTCTCAGGGAAGCTCTGCTCCGTGTGTGCTCAGACACACTGAGAATCCACCTTATCCCCAGTCACAGCAGCCATCAAGAGAGCAAATAACAAATGCTGGTGAAGATACAGGGCAAGGGGACGCTTATCCATTGCTGCTGTGAGTGAAATCAATCCAGATGTGGAAATCAGTGTGGAGGTTCCTTAAAACGTTAAAACTAGCACTACCTTATGGTTACATACTTAAAAGAATCACAGTCGGCAGCGGCAGCGGCAGAGGTGTCAGCACACTTGGCGTTTCTCACAATAGCCAAATAGTGGGATCAACCTAGATGTGTATCAACAGTCAAATGGATGAGTACAGTGTGGCATAATTACAAGGCAGTTTTACTCCACCATAAAGAAGGGAAGGATGTTATTTGGAAAAAAAAAAAAAAAAAAAAAAAAAAAAAAGGACAACAAGCCAAAATCAAGTGCTATGTGCTTTCTCTCCAATGTAGACTCTAAGAGGAAAATTGAAGTTAAAGAAGGACATGAAAGTCAAAGAAAAACTGCTAGGAATATAGAAGGAGAAGGGGGAAGGAGGACAGAATAATAGGGGGAGAGCTGAATATGATCAAAGTACTTTATATGCATGGATGGAAATTCCATAATGAAACCCTTCACTCTGTAAAATTAATGTACACTAATGAAAATGACAAGCCCATGTTATGAAAAGCTCATCATGTCATATTTATGATAGAAGTGTTGCAAGACACAGAAGCAGTCATTAATAAGGAAGCAGATGGGGATGAGGAGATGGTGCAAGGTTTAAAGGTGCTTGACTGCAAAGCCTTCCAGCCCAAGTTCAATTCCCCAGCACCCATAGCTGGATGCAAAGTGGCCCATTCATCTGTAATTTCAATGGCTGCTATGACAATAGGAGGTGATGCCAGAAGAACTCAAAGCTCTCAGAGCAGCTAGCCTGACATTCCTTTGGAGTCTGGAAGTCCATTTGCAGCACTAGAGACCCTGACTCAGCACAGGTACTTGGATGTTGTCCTTTCATCTCTACATACACACATGACATGGCATGCACATCCGTACACACACACACACACACACACACACACACACAAATAAATAAATAATGAATAAATTAAATTGTTTAAATGAGACAGTCACATCAGAATATAACTGGAGTGTGGTATGCATGGCAGTCCCTGCAAAAGAATGAAATGGACCTATAGTCCTTTTTTTAAATTTTTATTTATTTTTATTTATTTATTTGCAAGCAGAGAGAGAGAGAGAGAGAGAAGAGAGCCAGAGAAGAATGGGCATGCCAGGGCCTCTAACCACTGCAAACGAACTCCAGATGCATGTGCCCCCTTGTGCATCTAGCTTACGTGAGTCCTGGGGAATTGAACCTTGGTCCGTTGGCTTCATAAGCAAACGCCGTAACTACTAAGGCATCTCTCCAGCCCCTATAGTTCTGATATGGAGAGTATTGTCCACAATAAATAAAAGTGGAAGAACAAATCATTCATTCAGTCAGTCAATATTCAACAAATATGGCTGGCTACCTAACTGTAAATCAGGTTCCCTCCTAGAAATACAGCAATATGCAAGATGGATACATTTCCTGTTCTCATGAAGCCTATATTTGGTGTAAAAAAATAGATGCCATATATTCTCTATAAATGCCTGTTTGTGATGACTACCTGCAGAGAGTGAGACTCTGGAAAGGGAATGGAGAGGCAGTGAAAGGAAGTGGGGGGGGGGCTAACATGTACTTCTTCCACCACACATTTCTGTGCTGCTTGAGTTATTTTTGCAATGAAGATCTATCGCTTGGTAATTTCTGTAAAACTAACAGAGGAGACAAAATAAATGAACTGCATGCATGCTAGGGCACATGCCATCCATAAAAACCAGGCTAGGGGGAGAAAAGCAGGAGGTAGGAGGGAATCCATGTGACAGACAGTCCCCAGAATTGCCTGGGAGGCGGCAACTGAAAGGAATTCTTCTGGAAAAGTTGCTAACAAGTTCCTTCCTCCAAATGCCTGGGTTCTGGAACAAAAGAGGCAGACACCAGCTGGCACACCCTGTCCCACTTTGTGACAGGAGTCTGCCTCCCAGAACTGAAAGGGAAGACCATACCCACAATTCATCATCTTGCCCAGTCTTTGGTCCTTGCTCCTTCCAGACACAAGAACACTCACGCCATGCCCTTTGTAGAACACGGTGGTGGTTTTCGGGAAACCTGAACAAATGTGTCTATTCATCCCAGATAGGGCAAAGATGACAAACCAGAGAAATTATTCCACTAAAATCGAGCTGGATGAACCAGTGATTTACTGAGGTTACTTACAATGCATAGGTGAGGTGATACAGAAGAATGGGTAACTCCCCATTCTCTCTGTCTGCCTCTTTCTCTCTCTCAAAAATTAATAATAATAATAATAATAAATAATAATAATAATAAGGGCTGGAGAGATGCCTTAGCTGTTAAGGAACTTGCTGCGAAGCCTAAGAACTCAAGTTTAAATCTCCAGGTCCCATGGAGCCAGATGCAGAGTGCCGCAAGCATGCAATGTCACACAAGCACACAAGGGGATGCACACATCTGGAGTTTGTTTGCAGCAGGCTGAAGGTCATGGAGCACCCATCCTCTCTCTCAAAAATAAAAAGTAAACATAAATAAATAAATAATTTTAAAAAGAATGGGTAACTCAAAGCCCACCACAGGATAGGTTATGTCCTGAAAATTGCATCCTTGAAATTCCCTGTATGACCTATAAGCAACTCCACCAGAGAGTCTCTTCTCCCCAGCAATTGTTGGCTATTTTTATAACCTTTAGAAGGGACCTGGAAAATCTTATAACTTCCTGAGCTTTCTGAGCCTTGTGGGTATCCATACATTCCTGAGTCTCCCTCCTCCCCTGAGGAATGAATGTTTCAAATGTTGGTTTTACCTATTCCCTGGATCCAATTCAGGGAAAGGTAAGGAGTAGATCAACAAGGGCCTGGCCTTCATCTTACCCCTCTTCCACACACAGCACACCTTCAGCAGTGCCTGATACTGTCTTGTTTACATACAACTTGTGTTTGACTCCCTGGTGTCATACAATATAGTTTCCATGAAGACGGGACCTGGACCATCTTATTTAACACCACTAAACCATTAGTATTCATAGTCTCTAGCGCATAGTAGCTGTTCAATAAATATCTGAGTGTGAATAAAAAGTGAAACAGTATGGAGAGGCCACAACACATGTTGGGCTCATGGAAGCCACTGCGGTTTTCCCCTGGCAGAACACTTGTGGTTGGGATGGCTGTACCCCGCCAGAGTTTGAATTCCTCAAGTCTGCTCCCTTGGGCACGTCTATGACCATAGCCCACATCAGCCTGGCTGAGCTGACTCTGGGCCCAGCAAGATTTCATCTGTTAGTCCTCCACATACTCCTAGCTCTGAGGGCCAGCACCCCACTCTTACCTGGCTCTTCTCTGAGCAGCCTCTCAGCGGGCTCTCTGCCCTTTCCCTCATCACCACGGGCATGTGGACATAGTCTCCCACTGTCACTTGTTTCACAGGACCTGTATAATGTCCAATATAGCCACTGGCCATGAGTGGCTAAGCACCTGAAATGTGCTGTGAGTAGTCTGAAACAAGGCGGAGACAAACTTGATTATGTACTAAACTGATAATATTATGGACATGTTGGGGCACATAAAAGATGTTACTACTAGGGGCTGAGGAGATGGCTCAGCATGTAAGGGTGGTAGCTGTGCAAGCATGAGGACCCAGATTTGATCCCCAGCATCAATATTAAAAAGCCCAGCATGGTTGTGTATGCTTCTAACCCCAGTGCTCAAGGGACCAGAAACAAGAGGTTTGTTGGGGCTTTCTGGTCAGTCAGTAGAATCAAAAACCAGAGAACTCAAGGTTTAGCGAAATAAGAGAAAGAAGAAAGAAGAGCAATAGCAGAGAACAGCAGTCTTTCTGTGGCCTCTGCACATGCATACATGGGACATTTGCATCTGCACTCGTGCATGCATACCACACATAGTAAGTATACACACAAAACATACTCAAATTCATTTCATCTGCTAGTTTTGCTTATCAAACTTCGAATTATGTATACAGCTCATCTTACATTTTTCTTGGCCAGCTCTGTTCCAGACAAATTGTCTCCAAGAGCTTTTTATGTGGGGTAGAATTCCCAGAACCTAGTCAAACTGCTGACAAAAAAAAAAGAAATAGCGTTTCCTATTGCAGTACTCTTTCCCCCAGTGAGGTCATGAGCTCTGAGGACAAGGGACAAAGGAGTCCTTTGTCCCTCCCATAGACCAAGTGTACCGTGGCAGGAGCATAAAGCACACATTTACTGAACAGGGACCTGGGAGGATGACACCCAACCGAGGCTCAGAAAATGATACTTGATGGGTCCTGCTGTGGGAAACAGGATGTACACAGCGAAAGAGCAGACTGGAGGCAGTGATTCTGTCTCCCAACGAGAGTGATGAATGTGAGGTTTTTAGAACACGGGACTCTAACAGAAGAGCTTCAGGACCCTGGAGAGGGGGAGGAGGAAAAGGGAGAAAAAGGACAAGGAGAGGAGGAGGAGGAAAAGGCAGAGGGAAAAGAGGAAGCAGAACGAAGGAAGAGGAGGGGGATGGGTAGAAGGTAAGGAAGGAGAGGTTCAGGAGAGAAGGCAGAAGCACACAGAGACCCAGAGAATTGAGAGAGTTGCAACTGGTTTGTTCATGACACTCTTTGACTGTAGAATTTTGCAAACAGTGTAAGTGAGCTCTCTTTCAAAGCAGAGCTATGTGACAGGAGTCTAGCTGTAGCATTCTGTAATAAATACCTATTCTCTCCTGTCTGTCTGTCCAGTCACTGGCTTTCTGTGTCTCTGTATTGGTTACTTTTCTTATTGTTGTAACAGAAAAGCACACATGCATGCACACACCCACACCCACCTACACACACACACACACACACACACACACACACACACACACACACACTGAAAGAAAAAGGAATCATTTAATTTGACTCCCCAGTTTCGGGGGAGGTCAGTCTACCATGACAGGGAGGGGAGGACAAGGCATGGCAGAGCAATGTATTTCATATCACTGTGGCCAGAGGGCAAAGAAAAGAGAACATAAGAAGGAGCCAGGAAAAGGTACAACATCCAAGAACATGCCCTTAATGACCAACTTCTTCCAACTAAGCCCACCTCCTACTTTTCACCACCTCCCACTAATGCCATGATATTAAGAGTCCATCAGAGGACTAATCTATACTTGAAGTCAGAGCACTCAACATCATCTCTGGAAATGTTCTCACAGAGGGGCCCAGAGGGGTTCTTTACTAAGATCAGCCGTCACAATCTCCAAGGACTTCTCCAGGATCCATGTGCCCCTCCTCCCTCTGTAAGACAGAGATGCCTAAATCCTCAAGTCACCTGCTACACACGCATTAAAAACCCCCATCTGTTAGCTGGTTGACCTTGGCCAATTAGAGCGCCTCTAGCAGCCAGGTTTTGCAGCATTACAAAGTACCCCAAATGTATGTTCACTCACATATGTGCACATGGCTGGGAAGCTGGGCAGAAAGGTTGACTGGCCACCCAAGTTCTTTTCCTTTCATTGTTGGTGAGGGGAATGCAAGTCAATTATACTAATCACACAAGCACACTTCAAGAATCTGCTTAGACTCCCATCTGCTAATTTCACAGAGGCCAAAGAAAATCACATGTCCCAGTCCAAGTCAAAGGTGAAGACATTCCCTCCTTCCATGGACACTGGGTGAGTCAGGTAAGAGGAAGGATATTTTCAGATCAAGCCAATCTGCCACATCCCTTCTAAGCCTCAAAGACTATTAGTTTGGATGACTATTTGGCCAAGAAATTGAAACATACATTATAGTAAAGGCATATTCATGATTTACAAAGTGAATATTGCAGCTACCTATTACATTAAAGTGCATTATTTCATTGATTAGACTATTTCACAAGTCAAATCCTGGCTCTGGAACCAAACAACTACTTTTCATTCAGTCCAATTGGCCTATGTGAATCCCATTTCTCTTTCTCAGGTGGTCACATTTCTACTATGTTTCTATAGAGATTTTCCAAGAGCATTAGCAGTAGTTTTCTATGATTTTTAACTTTCTCCCTGCAGAAATGATTATTGTCAAAATATCTCCTTATTTCCCAAATTTCAGAACTTGTGACCCTCAGAAAAGGGGCTGCATGAAGATTTCTTGAAACCAGGGACAGATAAATTGCATGCCTTGGTGACAAACAAGTACATCTATGAACTAAATAACCATACACAATTAAGTACCAATTATGCACAGGGGGCAGTGTGCCTGGGCATGAACAGTCTGAGGAGAAGGAGACGACCCCTACCCTCTAGTGGCTGTCAGTCTCACTGGACTCTGAGACACCCATGTTGACATAGACTAGTCATTTTGCTGAAAGTAACTCCTGAAATCTCACCTCTGGAGCCATGGAAAAGCATACTGTAAACCAACCAACCGTGTGCCTCAAATCTGACTTCTGTAGCTTAGATCTCAGATGCAAAGTTGCAATGTCAGCTTTCTACAATAATCTTAAATCTGTACTCAACAATTCTTGGGCTTCCATTTTAGCTGAATTTCTTGTTTCATAAAGGGTATCTTTTAAAAAAAAAACATATTTTAAGCTGAATGTGATAGCACATGCCTTTACTCCCAGCACTCGGGAGGCAGAGGTAGGAGGATCACCATGAGTTTGAGGTTCAAGGCCACCCTGAGACTACATAGTGAATTCCAGGTCAGCCTGGGATAGAGTGAGACCCTACCTCAAAAAAAAAAAAAAAAAATTATTTATTTATTTATTTATTTATTTATTTATTTATTTAGCAAGAGACACACACAGAGAGAAAATGGGCACACCAGAGCCTCCAATCACTGCTAACGAACTCCAGATGCCTGCGTTTTTTTGTGCATCTGGCTTTATGTGGGTTCTGGGGAAACAAACCTGGGTCATTAGGCTTTGCTGGCAAGTGCCTTTAACTGCTGAACCATTGCTCCAACTCCTCATACAGGGTATCTTTTGATCAACTCATAAGTGAAGACTAATTTTGTTTTATAAAAGAAAGACGGGAGCACTAAATGGCACACATTCATCTTGCTTTCAGTATGTATTTTGTTAGAGTCCCATCGCATCTGACACTTACATTAACATGTCTGCAGATACATTATTGTGGAGTTAAGATGATAATTTGTCTACAAATTTGACAAAAAAAAATTTAGCTAATGCTGAAGATCCATCATAGAGACATAATTTGCTACTGCTGTGATCATTTTCAGTAAAATGATCCAATTATGCTCCACATAGCTTGATATTTGTTTCTTTCCTTTCAGCCAGCTGGAGAAAGGGGAAATAGTGTCATCAATAAAAGGTTAAAGTAGTCTTTGTCTGACTCCAGGTCGGATGAGGGTAATGAATTTTAGGGACATCACACTCCAACCCTGCGATCGTTTATTTATTCAACAAGTAAATAAAGACAGTGTAGAAGAGAGGAGAAAGAGGAGGAGCTAAGAAGAAGGTATGAGACAAGATGGCTACAGACCCCAAGCCTGTGGTATAGTTGTGTGGTTTGGATTGTGTGGTGAGCCAGGCATACTCCCTTTTTCCTTTTTGACCCATTTCCTATATTCTTTTGAAGAACCCCCATCCCACCAAGACATATAAAAATACATCTAGTTTCCATATTAAATAGAAGGTTTTGTTATCAAAAATATTTTTTTATTAATTTTTTTTTTTTTTTTTTGGAGAGAGACACAGAGAGAGACAGATAGAGAGGGAGAGGAAGACAGAGATGGGCGCACCAGCAGTGTCTCAGCTGCTGTGAATGAAATCCAGATGTGTGCGCCCCCTTGTGGGCAAGTGCGGCATTGCGTCACTTTGCATCTGGCTAAATGTGGGACCTGGAGATTGGAACCACTGGAGATTGGAACCGGGTTCTTAGGCTTAGCAGGCAGGCGCCTTAACCGCTAAGCCATCTCTCCAGCCCTCAGAAATATTTTTATGACTATTCAAGTTAATTTTATCAACTTGATTGGATTGAGAAATATCTATGAGATTATTAGTAGAGCCACACCTCTTGGTGTGTCTGTGAGAATGTTTCCAGAGACAACTAAATCATAACGGTTTTGACTTAATAAATGGATTGATCCCGTGAGGAATTAATAACATAATTGTATTATTGGAAGGTGGTGTAAGGTAGGAGATGGGGCCTAGTCATAGAAAGTAGGCAACTGGGCATATCCTTGGCATTACATCTTGCTATCTACCTTTCTCTCTTTCTCCCTCCCTCCTTCCTTCTCTCTCACCCTTCCTGTCTCTTCCTTCCTGTCTGCCATGGAGGAATTCCTATACCACATGCTTCCACTAATATGAAGTTTTCCCCAAGTACATGGGGCCAAGCAACTATGGTCCAAACCCCGTGAAACCATGAGCTAAAGTAAACCCTTCCTCGGTTAAGTTGTTTTTATCAGGAATTTTGTCATGATGATGCAAAGGATCTCGTACAATGACTTTTTAAAATCCATGTTCTTTTGTCTGTGTAGGTTTCATATTCTGGAGCGGATGGCTTCCATCTGGTCTGTGATGCATTTCCAACACTGTTACAGGCTCTTGAAAACCCTGCAAGACCTAATGGAGAAATAATCATAGATTCAGAAATGGCAGCATACCTTGATAAAGGAGGGTATTTGCCCCAGAAGGGTAGCTTAAGGACTCTCTGGAAAGAATAAACACTGGGAGATGATTCGGGAATAGTCCAGAAAGGATATTCTACACTAGCCAGAGGCAGGTTAGAACGAACTCTATAAAGATAGGTAGGAAGTAAATTTTAGAAATTGGGTGTGGGTTGGAGAGATTGCTCAGTGGTTAAGGTGTTTGTGTACAAAGCCTAGCAACCTAGGTTTGATTCCCCACTAACCACAGAAAGCCAGATCTGGAGCTTGTTTGCAGCAGCTGGAGGCCCTAGTGCACCCATTTTCTTGCTTTCTCGCTCTCTCTCTTTCCTTACAAATTAATAAATAAAAATATTTTTTAAAAAAGAAATTGGATGTGGATTCTGAAGTTGATTCTCTAGACTGTGAGGAAATCCTGGTGGTTCCTGAGAAAAGCTTGGAGGCAAATCCAAAACTTGACTTACAGAAACAAGCCTCTGAATAGAGCCTGGCACAGAACCCATTGATCATCTCTACTGATTTTGCTCCCCATTTGCTTAATTTTCTGGTCAAGGCTCCTTATGTACTTTCCCTGTTTTCAAGCTCCCCAGAGCCATACTCTTCTCTTGCTACCTGGCCTCCCACAATCCAGGGCCCTGGTCTTACTGTGGTTTTCTCAGTCTGTATTTCATTCATTATGAATTTTCCTTTCCCAAAGTATATTTCCATCCAGTTCACACTATAGATTTTCTCTACCAAAGAAAGGAATTATTTTATAGAGCTGCTTATAAACTTACTTCCCTTCATGTCTTTTACGTTTATAGAATGGAAACTGGCTTAAGTGAGGAAGCATGGCCTTCCAAGATCACCAGAATAAGAGCTATAGTTGGGACAAGAATCCACCTTGTTATTTAGTTCTAATAATTCTTCTTCTGCAGCTTGACCATCCCGTGGGTATAACTTCAAGAGTAAATAGACAAGCCGGGCATGGTGGCACACACCTTTAATCCCAGCACTCGGGAGGCAGAGGTAGGAGGATCACCGTGAGTTCCAGGCCAGCCTGGGCCAGAGTGAGACCCTACCTCGAAAAAAAAAAAAAGAGTAAATAGACAACTGTGCTATGGTGGGAGCATTCAAAGCCTAAAACTTTAACACAGCTGTTTTCTGAATAAAGGTTGACAGCCTTGGACTGGAGAGATGGCTTAGTGATTAAGGCACTTGCCTGCAAAGCCAAAGGACCAGGTTTGATTCCCCAGGACCCACATAAACCAGATACACAAGGTGGTGCATGCTTCTAGAGTTTGTCTGCAGCAGCTGAAGGCCCTGGTGTGCCTATTCTCTCTCTTTCTCTCTCTCTCTCTCCCCCCCCCCTCTGTCTCTCTCAAATAAATAATTTTTTTTTAAGTTTAAAAATATTGAAAACCTAGACATATTCTGGTGCATGAGGCCCTAAAGTTTGCAACCAGACCAAGTTGCTATGGACTGTCAGAACTGACCCAGGGAGTAAATTCTGCACGGGTTCTCTAAGTCAGGCTCTGCCTTACTTTCTAAGCCCATCCTAGGAAAAATAGTCATGTTAGATATGGCCACACATGCTTTGGGCTTTCACTTGCTTTCCCCACTGCTGTAAGACAGAAGGCTACCTTCTCAGGCAACAAGAATAGGGCATTGTTGCAGTTACCTTCTTGTTGCTGGGACAAACAACCAGAAGCAGCTTATGGGAGAAAAAGGGTATATTTCAGGCTTACCGATTCCCGGGAAGTTTCAGCATGGTGGAAGAAGCTGGCTCACTTTCATAGATGCATAGCAGAGAGGAAAAACCAACAGGCAACAAGTACACACAGCCAGAACTCAAACTGGCTCTGAATACACCTTAGGGCTGGATTTAAGATCCACCCCCAGTGACACTCCTACTGCAGCAGGGCTCTGCCTTCTGGAAGCTTAAGTAGGAAGTTTAATCTTCATCAAAAATTTCTGAGTCTATGGGGCCATACATTCAAACCACCATAGGTATTAAGTCCTCATTTCTCTTTAAAGGGATTTAGTGATAAAACATTCACTCTGGTTTGTCAAAATCAACATAACTCACAGTGATCTGGCCTCAGGGGGAAGCGGTGGAGTATACAAAATCATCATAAAACCAGTCCTCAAAAAAACTCCTCTCTCTAGAAATGGCTTAGTGGTTTAGGTACTTGCCAGCAAAGCCAAAGGATCCAGGTTCAATTCCCCAGTACCCACGTAAATCCAAGTGCACAAGGTGGTGCATGTGTATGGAATTCATTTGCAGTGGTTAGAGCCCTGGCATGCTCCTTCTCTTTTTGTCTCTTCTCTCCCTCTCTTTCTCTTGCAAATAAATAAATATTAAAAAAAAAAAAAAAAACAGCCCTCAATTGACCTACCTCCTGCCCACCTCTGGCATTATCTTAAGGGTGGCTACCCCATTTCTTTATGAAGGACTCCAACAGGGAAACATAGTGCCTTTATTGCAAGGCCTCTGACTGATGTCATGTCATGGGAATCTGATGCTCCCATCTCAAGTTCAATCCCTTTGACATTCATTAAATCTCTCCTTTTCCCAGTTCAAGCCACTAAACCATGGATGTCACTGCTCAGCTTTGCTCTTATCTCTATTCTCAAAGATGGCCCTGTTTCTGTTGAGACTAGCCCCTATATGATAAAGGCAAGAAGCTATGAAGGTTTCCCCAGACTCAAGGCCCCAGATTCTCACTGTGAGCTGGATTCCTGGTAGGATCTCTTGTACATGACAGAAATTTCCTTCTCTGCTACCTCTTCATCTCTGTGGGAAGGCAATGAACCTCCTGCATGTGCAATGAGAGTTCTTCTCTCATTTGAGTCTGTGCTTACAGTCCCTAATTAAATAATAACTTTCACAGCATTCTGCTGCTTAGAATCTGAACAGTCCTTCCATTACCTCCCTTGCTGAAGTCAAAATTACAGCCCTGTCA
Source organism: Orientallactaga sibirica (assembly GCA_036365145.1). Classification (NCBI taxonomy): domain Eukaryota; kingdom Metazoa; phylum Chordata; class Mammalia; order Rodentia; family Dipodidae; genus Orientallactaga; species Orientallactaga sibirica. The sequence goes on from JAEOAD010000030.1 coordinate 1,272,981, forward strand.
TTTTCTGGATTTTCTCATAAATGCAAGTATTAAATTATACCAACATTCACCTATTAGGAACTTCTCTTTGTGCTGGGTGTTTAAATGTCTTATAATGACTCTACTATCTCTTGAACATTCCATCTCCCCAGAATATTAATGAATTCCACCTTGTTATAGAATTCCTGTCTAGTTTGTCTTCTAATTTCATCAAGTAACATGAGTTTGAGTACAGAAAGTTCTTTTTCTCCCTGGGAAAGAAAAAGTGAAATATCTTTTTTCAGTTACTTTTCGTCTCTATAGGGAGAGGACTAGAGAGGAAAGATCTTTCAATTTCAATGTGTTAGTTCTTTGGTCATTCTTGGGCATTTTTTTTCCCATTTTCTCACTTTGTTGACAACACTGTGTATTTTATCCATATAGACTCTTATTTTAACTCTCACAATATCCAGAATAGGTAGGGACCATATTGTTCCCATTGTACAGATGAGGAAACTGAGGCAAAGTTCCTCCAGATCACAGTTAGTGTCAGGTCAGCAGTCATAATACAAATGCATGTCAAGGTTTCTTGAATTAGAAGTTCAACTTGAAATCGCTATGTAAAAAGGAGTTTCAAAAGGGGGAAGAGGGTGCAGAGATGGGTCAGTGGTTGAGGCACTTGCCTGCAAAGCCCAAAGACCAGGGTTCCATTCCTCAGTACCCACTTAAAGCCAGATGGCACATGTGCCTGGAGTTCATTTGCAGTGGCTAGAGACCCTGGTGTACCCATTCTCTCTCTTTTTTTTCTCTCTCTCTCTCTCTCTCTCCCTCTCTTTCTATGTCAAGTAAGTTTGTTGTTGTTGTTTCTAAAAAAGGACTTTCTTTCTCCATCAAACTAATCTCTGAGAGAACAAGAGTTGTTCTTTAACTGCCTAAGGACTGTCTGTCTCTGCTCTCTGGCTTCCACCTTCCCTCAGGCCACCTTCTTCTTCTGTCAATTTTAGCTGACACACTTCCAGTTTCACAATGAAAACAAGGCCCTTCCTTCCCAGCACCAGTTTCAAAGAAAAGGAAAGGAAGGGGAAAGATGTTGATTCATCCACTTGAGTAACATGCCCAACCCCTGGGCCAATCACTGTGACCAGGAGGATGGATCCAAGTTAAGTGTCCCTCCTTGGCTAAATTATTTTGCAGCAGAGGAGGAATAAAGAGGACTTCAGTAAATCACATGTTAGAGTCATGCAATAAGAAAAATTAAACAATTCCAGTCAAGATGGAGAGATGGCTTAGTAGTGGTTAAGGCATTTGCCTGCAAAGCCAAAGGACCCAGGTTCGATTCCCCAGGACCCACGTTAAGCCAGATGCACGAGGGGGCGCACTAGTCTGGAGTTCGTTTGCAGTGGCTGTAGGCCCTGGCGCGCCCATTCTCTCTCTTTCCCTCTCTCAAATAAACAAATAAAAGATTTTAAACAAAAAGAAGGGTAGCACAGGTCTGCCTCTGGGGTGACTGCTGTGGGCTGAACCTCAAGTTAACAAAATTCAAGAGCTCCACGAAGATCAAAAAAACCACTCTTCCTGAAACAGATGTGCAGACCCATGGGTCTGAAGACTCTGAATCTGCAGCAGGTTCATAGTCGGTGGGGGCTGAGGAACAGGTCTCCCGTAGGTAGGACGAGAACCGTCCACTTTGCCAAAGTCCCCATCCGGTTGGCTTTGCTCATCTATGCTAGCTGCCTGGCCCCTGCAGGCACCATGGTTGCCGCAGCTCATCTAACACCAGAGCGCACACTCCGCATGCATGCATCGGGACTGAGGGCCGGAGCGTCACTTCCTCCACTCTGTTTGGCCAGAAGCCAAAGAAGGTTAGAGCCCTGGAGAAGGAGCCAAGGCATCCGAGCCACAGCTAGAAGTGTTTTCCTGACAGCATGGCTTCCAGCATTTGACAGAATTGTTCAAGGCACAGAGGGAAAAAAGCAAGTTTGACAGCAGTGTTTTAAGCAGAGATGGGTATGAGACACTTCCAAAGTCAATCACCGCCAGACTCTGTATAGGGAAGGAGTAATTTCATTTCTCTTTTCCCCGCATCCCCAGGTCCCACTCTGCACCTCCCCCATCCCCATGGCTATAGGAAACAGACAAACTCATTGTCCTCATATTTTCACTCATTTCCAGCCATTCTGTGACAATGCCTAGCAGCTCTCAGAAAGCGATAGACCCAGAGCATCACACAACACTGAACTCTTCAAACTGGGGCCCCAGAAATTCTTTGTTGCACAAACCAAGAGGCGTTTTCTTCCACGATGTCTGCTAAAAGTGTTCTAGAATTTACACAAAAGACAGGCTTTGTTTTCCCCTCGGAGGACCTGTGATAGGGTGGGCTTGCCATGCGAAGAAAGGATGAAAGTTTCCTGCTTCTCAATCACTCCTGCTTTTTTGTCTACCTCTGAAGTTGTAATCGCATATGGAACCACAGGGGGAGGAGAGGGCAGCAACCCTGAGCTGGGAAGTGGATGCTGGGGGACTAGAAGGTGATCATGCAGAAAAAGACTTCACACTGGTCAGGCTAACCTGGCCCTTCCCATCCGGTTTCCCTGAGCCTAGCAAAAAGTTCCATTATCTATGTGGGGTGACAGCTGACATGGCTGCCACTGATTGTCTTCCTCTACTGTCCCTGTTGGAAAAACAGCCCGTATTTGTGCAGCAGTGCTGAGCTGCCTCTCTATGTGCCATTTTTCTCAGTGTGACTTGTGTAATTACCCAGCTCGTTTTCAAAATGATTCCACTGTTTCTTTGTGTGCTTTCCCTTCATTTCTTCAAAAGAAGCAAATCATCACTCACTAGTCACATCTTTACAGGATCACGGCTTCAACTTGGTATTAGGCTATTGCCCAACCCCTCATTTTTTGATTTATTTTTTGCTTGTGTGTGAGTATGCATGTGTGTACGTGTATATAATGTGGTGCATGTAGTCTGTGTGTGGTGTATGCAATGTATGGGCGCTTACAACACCCTATATGCCTGTGGTAGCCAGAGTGAATGGTCCGGTGTCCCACTCTGTTGCTCTTCTGCCTGGTCTTGTTTTGAACAGGAGTCTTTTTTTTTTTTTACTGTTTCTGGAGATTGTGGGGCTGTATCAATTCTCAGTTTTCTGGTCTCTGCTCTGCTGCAAGACTGGAGTTGCAGGCCCCTGTGGCCATACCCAGCAGTTTTACATGGGATCTGGAGATTTAAACTGGTTAGTCTCAGGTTCTAATGCTTGAGTAGAAAGTGGACTTAACCACTGAACCACCTCTCCAGACCCCAATACCTCATTTTGATGATGTTTAAATGCAAGAAATACTGCCTTTAACTGCTAACCAAGAGTGAGTAGGGTGTGTTTTAATTTTCTTTCTTTTCTCCCAAAATGTATATAACCTGTGTTCAGTCATCTTTAAGCTAACAAGCAATTATCTCTCATGTCAAATTAACCCATCTTTGAATACACCACCACTTATGCATGCATGTTTTCATGAATTCAGCCATCCCATTTACCTAATCACTCATCCACTCATCTGTCTACCTGTCCATCTTTCCACCTGTCCATCCCATTCATTCAATGATTTGTTCAGTGCTACTCACACCTTTTTAGCTGCAAGCAGTATTTGGGTAAAACATCAGGTCAAAAAAGTTATTTGCAATTTTCCTTCATCCCAGTGATCACATGAAATCAGCTGTGTCACCACAACAGGGTTGCTCTATAGAAATCAATTTTTAAAACATCTAAAGAAGCAACTTGACCAGGCAATCATTAAGAATATTATTGGGTGAGACTTTTTTTGGAAAGTATTATTTCTCAATATTTGGAAGTAATTTCTAGCTATGAAGGTAAAGTACAGCTATGTTTCTTTAAAAAAACAAAAGAAGGGAAAAATAATGAAAAAAAGAACATTATATATGTCCCTTTGCTAAGGTCCCTTTGTTCTCCTTGCCTAATGTTGGTCCACCACCCTTTCTCCAAGGCCACCATTGTCATAAGGGGAGATATTCAGATGTTTTCATGTACATTTACATATATATGCCATTTATATTAAAATACATACAAAATAATGTTATATCTGTCTCCAGAGGTTCACATGATGCCCATCTTCCCTGATTTATTTTTGTGACAATCTCCCATGATTTTAATAAGAATGGACAGGGTACATGGGTCATTTGTTCCTTGCTTTTTTGACATCAATTGAAAGTTCCTAATTAAACATCAGTACTTTGGTGTCAGCAAAGTCTCAGCTTAAGTTAGAATGGATTCAGTATAATTTTAGAGAGATGTAATTTGCTTGATCAATTAAAATTTAAAACCACCTGCTTTTACAGAGGGTTCGGCATTATCAATTTCCTCTAGTGCTTTTCTCTAGGAAGGAGTGGGAATTTGGAAAAGTGGCATGTCACCACTCTGATTTCTACAAGCCTAGCCTTTCCCTCAGTAACACATTTGCTCTAAGCTCACTGTTCCTGAATTTAGAGCAGGAAAAATTGCCACCCAGGGAAAATTAATGTGAACAAGAAAGTGACTTAAAGCACAGGGCTGTCACTGAATCAAAACCAAACTGACAGTGGTCAAGGCATTAAAACGGGATCTTAAGTCATAATGTTAAGCTTGCTGTCACTCGGCAGGAATCTGTTAGCTTTTCCTTCACATTGTTCATTCACCATTCACGGGAGTTCTCTTTCCGCTTTGTGTGGGCAGTGCTGATCATAATAAATCCATTTGCCTATTACACAGAGTTCTGCATCCTCTGTCTTGGCCCTATCAGCAGCTCTGTACCCCATATACATTAAGAAAGCTGGGATCATACCCCAGTGATGATAGTGCCATTAAAAAAAAACACATGGAAAGCCCTGGTATAGAGGCATATGCCCTTAATCCCAGTACTAGGGAGACTGAGGTAGGAGGATCACTATGACTTTGTGGCCTGCCTAGGGCTGCAGAGTGAATTCCAGGACAGCCTGAGCTACAGTGAGATCCTATCTGAAAAACAAGAAAAGAAACACACATACACACATGGTGGTGGTTTGATTCAGGTGTCCCCCATAAACTTAAGTGTTCTGAATACTAGATCCCTACCTGATGGCAATTTGGGAATTAAAGCCTCCTGAAGGCAGTGTATTGTTGGGGGCGGGCTTGTGGGTGTCATAGTCAGCTTCCTCTTGCACACTTTCCTATTGCTGTTGTCCATCTAATATTGGCCAGGAGGTGATGTCCACCCTCTGCTCATGCCATCGTTTTCCCCTGCCATCATGGAGCTTCCCCTTCAGTCTGTAAGCCAAAATAAACCTTTTATCCCACAAACTGCTCTTGTTTGGATATTTTCAGCCAGCAATGCAACCTGACTGCAACAAACATCCATAGACACACACACACACACACACACACACACACACACAATTTCCAAATTGAAGGTCTTTAAGCCTAAACCATATATGTCTGAGTTACAAATCAACAGGACTTAAGGATTAGATAATAATAGCTTATGTAAAGATGAGTAATCACATATGCTACCCTAAGAATAACTCATTTCCATAACAGATTTTCTAAGTATCCCAGAGTTCTGTTCTTTAGCCTTCTTTGTTTTCTATTATTATTGTTGTTGTTATTTTTGAGACAGATTCTCACTATTATAGCCCAGCCTGGCTTTGAACTCAAGATCCTTCTGCCTCTGCCTCTGCCTCCTGAGCGCTGGGATGATAGGCATGCATTGGCACATCTGCCCATGACTGTAGTTTTTAATAGCTTGAGTTTACTGTAAATAACTTAAGTGGCGCCAAATCCATAAGGCAGAAAGTTAAAAATTACCCCAAATCTAACCTCTCCAAAGTAAATATCATTAAAATTATGAGAATATTTGGAAAGTAATAGGAATATCATTCTAAATACCTCGTTCTCTTTTTCATATATTCAGAATGAATTGACAGTATACAAGTTCTTTAAAAAAGAGTTTAGTTTAGTTGAGCTGGGCGTGGTGGCACTCACCTTTAATCCCAGCACTCGGGAGGCAGAGGTAGGAGGATCTCTGTGAGTTCGAGGCCAGTCTGAGACTGCATAGTGAATTCCAGGTCAACTTGAGCTACCGTGGAACCCTACCTCAAAAAACAAACCAAAAAAAAAAATATATTACTTTTACTTGAATTTAGTAGGAAACAATAGTTTCAAAGTGACTTTGTAAATTTCAAGTTGACATTTCTGTACTACCAGAGGCATTAGTATTGTTAAAAGACTCTTTAGTTTAAAATGATAGTGATCATTAAACTTGGAAAAGTTGAAGTCACTTTTAGCTCTCTAGATCAATTGTAACTAATATTAATATATTTCACTCTGAGGATAATAGGGAACTTAGCTACTACCCTCTCCCTATGTTGGTTAGTTAAAAATTTATTTATTTATTTATTCATTTATTTATTTAAGAGCAGAGAGAGATGGACATGGTAGTGCATGCCTTTAATCCCAGGGCTTGGGAGGCTGAGGTAGGAGAATCACTGTGAATTTGAGGCTAGCCTGGGACTATAGAGTGAGTTCCAGGTCAGCCTGGGCTACAGTGAGACCCCACCTCAAAAGAGAAAGAGAGTGAAAATGGGCGTGCCTGAGTCTCTTGCTGCTACAAATGAATTCCAGAAGAATGTGTCACTTGGTGTTTCTGGCTTTACGTGTGTACTGGAGAATCAAACCAAGGCCAGCAGGCTTTGTAAGCAAGTACTTTAACCCTTGAGCCATCTCTCAAACCATGTTAGTGTTATTTTTAATTTCCAAGGTTTATAAAATGTACAATCCATTCCATAGTATAGCTTCCAATTTAGTCCTGGTTTTAATCTAGATGTCTACAGGGAAACACAGAACCTTCCTTTCCCCCTGGCTCTCTTAGCTGGTTATTCTTTTGAATTCTGTCTTAACTGGCTGTTGTAGCAGTTTCTGTCTTATTGCTGGAACAGAACACCCAACCAGAAGCAGCTCTTTGGAAGAAAGGGCTTACTTCCAGCTGACAGTTTTGAGGACATTTTATTGTGGTGGGGGGAAGCACAACAGGAGTCAAAAGCTGGCTCACACCCTTGCCTATCAGCCAGGGAGGCAACAGAGAGAGTGTGAGATGGCTAGCAATGGCAAGCTGAGCTGGATCATAAAATCCCAAGGCTCACCCCCACCCAGTGATACACCTCCTTCAGCAAGGCTCCACCTCCCAAAGGCTTGCCAGTTGGGGACTAAGGATGAGGCTCAATCACACGAGGCTATGGTGGACACTTCACATCCTGACTACCACAGCAATGCTTTGTTCTTCGGTTTTCTCTTCAAGGCAACTTGAGTGTCCTGCTTTACCAGGGTGTCTTCTTATCCTAAATCTTTTGTTGCTACCACTATAGCTGGGTGACATCTTGTTGGAATATAATAAGGTAGCAAGGTGTGTCACACCCAGACCTGAAGAGCAGAGGACAGAGATGCTGACAGCATTTTGCCTAGACGGTTAGATAGCAGTGGTCCAGGCCTAAGGGAGGAGGAGGAAGGGGAGAGGAGGGGAAGGGAGGGTCTTCTGCAGAAGAGACTGGAACATTTGGTTATTTGGGGGTGCTTAGTTCTTTGAGGGTCAACCCCACACTTGTCCCAACTCTGGGATCAGCTGTACTTGGAAGGTAGAGGAGAACAAAGGCTCTGATAAAATTAGACTTTGGGGTGTGAGCAAACCCTGGCCTGCCAGGAAACTGAGGAGGAGACACTGCGACCTGAAAGCCAGGCCCTCCCAGGAACAGGGCGAGAATGAGCACGTCAGAGGAAGAGCAAACGGCGGGGGCGGTGAGCATGGAGGAGGTACAAAGCTGGTGGTGGGCACAGCCAGCCCCTTCAGAGGGAGCTTCATCTCTCTCGATCGCAGGATGTGTTGTGCTCTTCAAGACGCCCCGCACTGGCTCTCACTCATTCCTCAGGGTTGGCAGGACAGCTCACTTCACAGAATAGAACCCCAAGCTAGGTGGTGGCAGCCTACTGGTTCATGCTCACCCATGGCCATTTCCTATGAGGTGCTGCCTTCAGTGTATACAAAAGACATTGCCAGAAAAGGCAAGAAGACAGACAAACCAAGAACGTTAGGCACATCATGCTATGTTTTCCTTTTGACCACCTTTTGTTTTGTCTTGGTTTGGTTTGGTTTTGGTTTTGGTTTTTCGAGGTAGGGTCTCACTCTTGCCCAAGCTGACCTGGAATTCACTATGTAGTCTCAGGGTGGTCTTGAACTCACGGCGATCCTCTTACCTCTGCCTCCCGAGTGCTGGGATTAAAGGCGTGCGCCACCACGCCCGGCTATCGACTACCTTTTGCAAGATAGAGGCTGCAGCTATGGAGTAGACATCTATCATCTTAACCTACCCTGGATCTACCTCTTTCCTATTGGCCTGCCACTTTCCTGTTAGGGCATTTCTTACTGCTCCTCCCCAGTGAGGTAGTCTTTTCCAATGATCCATATTCTACAGAGAATAAGAGAGCCATGTCCCTCGAGTCTGAAGCTCCCCAAAGTGCTGCAAGCACAATATAAAAATGTTGGAAACCAGTCACTGTGGCAAGAGTGGAGGGGCAGTGCCCAAGGCAGAACTGAACAGCTCTGCCTCTTACCCTTTCTTAGAAATCTTCATTTGTATACAAAGACCGAAGGTAAGAGCTTGGGAGATGTCTTAGTGATTAAAGGTGTTTTCTTGCAAATCTCCTGGCCCAAGTTCAAGTCCCCAGCACACACATAAAGCCAGATACAAAGTGGCCTATGCATCTGTAATCCCCATGCTCCTACAGCGATGGGAGGCAGAGCAGGAAGAATCTGGAAGCTTACAGGCTAACTAGACAATACAATACAATACAATTACAAATACAAATACAATACAATACAATACAATACAATACAATACAATAGCAAAATGAGAGCCCTTATCACAAAGAAGGAAGGTAAGGAGAAAGACCTCGAAGTTGTCCTCAGTCCCCTACACGCGCCATGGTACACTTGTGCCCACACACATTTCCATGTACACGTTAAAAAGAAAAGGCCAACGGAGATTTCTATTGTATGCAGAGTTTACAATCCTTGCGAAGCTGCAGCCTCATGCTTAGTCCGTGAGGCACTACAGGAGTTAGGAAAAGGGCACAAGATCCCTTCTTGGACTATGCAGCTAAGGTGAGCAGATCTTGGGTTTAGTAGATGCCCAATAGTTAGTGCTAAGTTACAACAAAAAGCTCTTGGCCCTTCTGGCAAATAGTTGGATGCTACAGTTTAAATGTACTTGTCCTCCAAAATTCATGTTGGAACTTAGACACCGAGGAGACAGTATTAAGAGATGAGGCCTTTGGGAGGGCATAAGGTCAAGAGGTTCCCATCCTCATCAATGGAAAGCTGCCTGACCCTTTAGTCCCTTCTTCCACGTATAGACACAGCATTCATCCTGATGAAGAATGGGAGATAGAAACTGGCAATTCAGGGTAACAGGGCCCCAACAGTGAACTTGTTTTTCCCTCTTGGCTACATGCAGGGACTGATCCTTGAGCCTGTAAGGAGGGGCAGGGGGGGTGATCTGATTTTTCCTTATTTCTTTTTCCCTAACAAAATCCTAGGTAGTCTCCATCTTGCTAGAGGCCAGAAATGCCAAAAATAAGGTCTGGCATTTCCTTATCTTCTCATTTTTCTCTAAAGATGTGACTGAGACTTCAAGGCACATGCACACCTGGCATGGGTACTAGACTGAGCAGCTCATCCCTTCCACCAGTCCAGTAAAGCCTTATTAACTTCGGGGCAGTAACCTTCAATGGTATCCCATTTCTAGGGACTCCTACTGCTATATAGGAGCTCTGCCTTCTTTCCTTCTCTTGAACTCTACGATAAAATCTTTCCAAATCTCACCCTGTATGGTCCATGAATTTCATTTCTTGAATTCATAAGACCAGAACCCGGAGGTAACTGACTCAGGGGAAGTTTCATGTGACCATCCAGCACCCTAACTCCTAAGTTAAAAGCCCAACCAAGAACCAAAAAGAGGTTCTTTTCTTCTCATAGATACCCCCAGGTTCCCATATTCGGCCCTCTGAAGGATGCATGTAGCAAACACTGTCCTGGAAGCACTGGCCAGTCCTTACCAACCACCTGACCCTTTAGTGCCATGTTCTTGGATTTGTCAACCTCAGAACTGTGAGAAACACATTTCCATTATTCATAAATGACCTGGTTTGTGTTATTTTAGTAAAGCAGCAGGAACAGACTAAGATAGTGGCCAAGCAGAGGAGTCCTGTCCCAAGGGGACTCTGGTAGAAAGGCTGCATTAAGCTGGGGCTGCCTGCGGGAAAAAGACACAGGCTGCGATCTTCCAATTACCACTGCTGTCTGTGGCCAAGAGGTGCTTGAAAGAGCCTGGGACATTCGTGTGAGTGGAGGCTGACGCTGGGCTCTGTACAGGTGCAAGCACCGTCTCCCCTGGGCTGCCCACATCTCCTGATAGAGCCCTCACTGGAGTAGGCCTGGCACTCACTCAGCTGCTGCAGTTCCCACCCACAGCCCACTTCCTCCCTGGCTCTGTCCTGTTGTGGGTCTGACTCACCCTGGGGGTGAGGCTTGGCTGCCTCCCTGAGGTTTGCATTTTCCAATTCTCTCTTTTCCCTCCTCTTGCTGCATGAGTCAGGGAGAACAGTTGCTCATTGTAGAAGGTGATGTTAAGTGAAAAAGTGTGTTTGATGGAAAACAAAAGCTTTTATTTTAGTTTATTCATTCCCTCCTTCTTGAGAAGGCTCTTGGCAAAACAGAGCTGAGATAGACACAATGGAGAGGTTCCCAGCCAGAGATGAAACAAAACAGATGCTGTGCTTGCTCTGGTTACTGCTGGGATGAACTTGACTCCGGGGCTCAACAACTAGGATGGAAAGAAAGGCAGGAAAGGTCAAGGGAGTGTTATTGCAGTGTCTCTTTTGTAAAATATAGAACACGAGGACCCTTAGTGAAGACTTAAGGCAGTCGGGAAGTACAATGATCTGCCCACTCACCATGACAGTGACAGAGGCAGACTTGCAGTAGAGACTTCTAGACATTTCTGTCCATAAATTTCCCACATGAACTATTAATTCATTATAAATATATAGTCTGCCAGGCGTGGTGGCACACGCCTTTAATCCCAGCACTCGGGAGGCAGAGGTAGGAGGATCGCTGTGAGTTCAAGGCCACCCTGATACTACATAGTGAATTCCAGGTCAACCTGAGCTAGAGTGAGACCCTGCCTCAAAAAACAAAAAACATAAAACAAGATATATATAGTCTTTCTTAAGTGCCAGCTTTAATTTTTTTCTGGTTTTGTTATTAATTAATTTATTTATTTATTAATTAATTTATTTATTTCTATTTATTTTTTGGTTTTTCGAGGTAGGGTCTCACTCTAGCCCAGGCTGACCTGGAACTTATTATGTACTCTCAGGTGGCCTCAAACTCTTGGTGATCCTCCTACCTCTGCCTCCCGAGTGCTGGGATTAAAGGCGTGCGCCTCCACACCCTGCTTATTTGTGTGGGTATCTAAGCATCTATACGCGTGCATGTGTATGATGTATGGATGGATGGGTACACTCGTGCTACAGCATGAGTGTGGAGAACAACCTGTGAGTGTTTCTCCCCTCAGTCCATCTTCTTTGGACATAGGGTCCATCTTGCCACTGCTGCTTCCAGAAGCTACGGGCTCTGCTTCCCATTGCCTTTGGTCCTTAGGGTTACAGATGCATGTGACCATTTGCATGCATCCCTTTGCATCTGCCTTTATGTTGCTGCTGAGAACTTGACCTCTGACCTGCAGGCTTGAAAGTAAGTTCCTTTAACCACTGAGCCATCTCCCCAGCCCCAACTGCCAGCTTTTAAGAAAAATTCAAGAAGTATTTTCTGAGTGAATTAACACTGAAAGACTTGCTTTGGCAACTTGGATGATGAGCTGAAGAAAAAGATAAATAAATAAAGGATCCTGGAAGTTGCTGCATCTCAAGAAAAGGCTGGGATCATGGAGTCTGCAGGAGGGACATAGATCTTTCTTCACTCATTTAGCTCGGGGTGGGCCATAAATGTTTGTTGCTTGAGTGAAGTAATCGTTTTCATTAGAGAAGAGCAGGCTGACTGACTTCACATTGCTTCAGAAACCTCAGCGTCACCTAAGCAGCAGCAAGGTTCCAAGGAGCTGGCCCTTCCTTTGGAGTGGGGCATCTGTCAGAACAGAGGAACAGTACTTCTCGTATTTATTTAAAATTAATTTTAGTTACTTTATTTTGATGAGGTCTTGCTATGTAGCCCAGGCTAAACTCATAATCCACTTGTCTCAGCTTCCTGAGTGCTAGGGTCACAGGCCTATGCCACCATACCCAGACATCTTGTGGATGTCTGAATAAAAGGCAGATTTAGGGCTGGAGAGATGACTTAGTGGTTAAGGCGCTTGCTTGCAAACCCAAAGGACCTAGGTTCGATTCCCTAGGACCCATGTAAGCCAGGTGCACAAGGTGGCACATGTATTGAGTTCATTTGCAGTGGCTGGAGGCCCTGGTGTGCCCATGATCTTTCTTTCTATCTGCCTCTCTCTCTCAAATAAATAATGTTTTTTTAATGACAACTTCTATAGTTACAGACAATAAACCATGATATTTCCCTCCCCTTTCCCCTTCAGAACTCTACTCTCCATCATATACCCTCCCTCTCTCCACTGCAAGGTCATGGATATCAAGGCCAATTTCTGTCTGGACAGCTGCATTATAAGGAATCGTACCCTTCCTTTGGCTCTTATATTCTTTCCGTCCCCTCTTCCACAATGGACCCTGAGCCTTGGAAGATGTGATAGAGATGTTTCAGCACTGGACACTCCTCCGTCCCTTCTTCTCAGCACTATGTTGTCTTTTGGGTCATCCCAGTGGTCATCTCCATCTGAAAAGAGAAGCTTCTCTAACTAGAAATGAGAGTGTCATTAATATGTGAATATGAACATTAAGTGTAGTGCATTCAGGGCACTTTGGTGGGAATAAGGCTCATGACCTCCCCTGCCATAGACTTTTGATTAGTTTTTTCAGTACCAGGCATGTATTCCCTCCCATAGAGCAGGCCTTCAGTCCAATTAGAGATCAGTTGGTTTCCTCAAGAGTAGATATGCCACTATTGCACCCATTTGGTCATTGGGCCTGTCTAGCCAAACTTGAGGTTTCCAGTGTCCACTGTTTTCACTGCTGATGACTTCTGATTCCATACGGTTGCATGCAGTGCAGCTTTTTCCAGCTTTCAGTTGGCTGGTCTATAGGGAGAAGGTTGTCTGCTCAGCACCAGCTTGCTTTCTCAGTGACCTTGCCACTCAGGCAAGTGATGTCTTCAGCAATAGAGTCTTACCATCTTTTCTCAAGGGCAACCAAGGGCTTTGGCAATAGCCTTTAATGTTTTGGAGGCTACAAGGACCTCCCTGGCCAACAACTCACTAGAAGGTATCCCATCCCAGGCACTGAAAATTTTCTACTAACAATCTATAACTTCTGGATGTGCCATTATCCAAAAAAGTAGGTTTACATAAGTCTTATTCAAAATATTTTGAATTTTGATGGACTCTCACCTGAACTTCTTTTACACATTCTCTTCCCCTGGCCTCACTTAGGCCTTTCCCCTCCCTGTAATCTGTTCTTCTACTTATATATGTACAATACCATCCCCTTAAGTCATTTCCTCTCCTCCCTCCCTTATAGCCTTTTTCCAGCTTAGTGGCCTCTGCTACCAATTTTTGGTTCCAGCTTACACACAAGTCTATACATTTGTAGCTAGGATCCACATATGAGAGAGAACATGCAATGTTTGGGTCCAGGTTACCTCACTTAGTATAATCCTTTTCAGATCCACCCATTTCCCTGCAAATTTCATAATTTCATTTTTCTTTACCACTGAATAGAACTCCATTGTGTATATGTACTACATCTTTATTATCCATTAATCTATGGAGGAACATCTAGGCTGGTAACATTTCCTAGCTATTGTGAATAGAGCAGCAATAAACATGGTTGTGCAAGTATCTCTAAGGTAGTGTGAAGAGTCCTTTGGATATATGCCTAGGAGTGCTATAGCTGGATCATATGGTAAATCTATTTTTAGCTGTCTCAAGAACCTCCACACTGATTTCCACAATGGCTGGACCACATTACATTCTCACCAACAGTATAGACGTGTTCCTCTTTTTCCACATTGTAGCAGACAGCTTCAGGTTCACTGAGATGAACTTCCAGGCCAGGCACAGTTATAGAAGAAGGGATATTATTTATTGAAGCTTACAGATCCAGGGGAAGTTCCATAATGGCAGAAGAACCTGGCCTGCTCTCCATAGGGCCAAGCAGAGAGAGAGAGACAAAAAAAAAGAAAAGAAAAGAAAAAACAACCAAGCAGACACACAGCACACAGAGCAAAACTACAGCCCCCAAAACCACAGCACACTTCAGGAACTCCTGCTAGGCACACTTTGCATATCTTTACAATGAATCTCAAACCCACCACCAACACCTTAAGACTGGCCCCCAGTGACATTGCCTCTAGCAAGGTGATTGCAAATGCAAACTATAACTAATAAAACACTGAATATATTGGGGGACATATATTCAAACTACCACATTCTGCCCCTGGCCCCCAATAGATTTAGCTCCTGGCCCTCAATAGATTTATAACTATCACACATTGTAAATTGTACTTAGTCCAATTTCAAAGGTTCTCACAGTCTTGATCAACTTAAGATAGTGAGTCCTGTAAAATCAAACAAGTTAAATACTTTCAACATGTAAAGGCACAGAGTAAACATTTTTAACTGGTATAAGGAATAGCAAGGAGAAACTAGAACAATGCAAACTCAGCCACCATCAGCAGTCATCAAACTTCTGCAGTTCAAGTTCAATATAACCATAGACTGACAGTCTCCAGGTTTTCCAATTCCGCCCCTTCAGCTGGGCAGAGTTGCCAGGGAAAACTTTGATCCCAGGCCAACACTGCACTACATGGGAGTCCTTGCATAGTCCTGGTATATCCAAAACATCTTCAGGTCTCCATGCAAACCACGCTCCATCTTCCAGAGGCTCTTCCAGCCTATTCCTGAGGGTTTTCCTGCCCTGCCTCATGCCGCATCTCAGCAGAGGCTCCTGGAACCGTGTGCAATTCATGACCACTCCATGCATTTTTCATATTTCCAAAACTAATACCAGGTGTGCAGGACACAGCCATATTCTTAATCCAGGGACTAAATAAATCATAGCCTTGAAAAGCAGGTTCCTTCTCCAGTCAACTCTTTCCAAGAGTTTGCATTACTAATAGTCTTTCCTCAGGCATCCTCTCCATTGTTTTAATGTAAAGCAGTCAGGCCACCTTCCTTAAGATTGCTAATGTGTTTGACAATAGCAGCTCTAGTAACCTAAAACCAGTCTCAGTGCCTCTATAATTTTAACTGGCTTGATGTTTTCCAACTTAAAATCTTAAACTCTCAGTCCAATATCTTTAGCCAAGCACATCAGTCCATTACAAATTTAACCTTGATCAAACTTTCTGGGCCTGGACAGCGGATTATGCCAGTAGCCCAGTTCCAACAAAGTCCTCTGCAGTCTTTCCTTCCCCTTAGAAAGCTCATAAGCCAAGCCTCGAAGTTCAATACTATCTGCACTTAGCATTCTCAAACTCTCATCAGAATAGTCCATAAAACTTGGCTTACCATTCCAGAAGGCATCTTCAGTTGCAAGCACCAAGTCCATGCCCATTCCTCCAAAACAAAGGTTCCAAAAGATGAATATCCACACGGTCTGGTTCATCTCACCCCACACTCCTCAGTACCACTTTACTGTAGCAGACAGCTTCAGGTTCACTGAGATGAACTTCCAGACCAGGCACAGTTATGGAAGTTATTGAAGTTATTGAAGCTTACAGATCCAGGGGAAGTTCCATAATGGCAGAAGAAGCTGGCCTGCTCTCCATAGGGCCAAGCAGAGAGAGAGAAAAAAAAAAGCCAAGCAGGCACACAGCACACAGAGCAAAACTACAGCCCCCAAAACCACAGCACACTTCAGGAACTCCTGCTAGGCACACTTTGCATATCTTTACAATGGAATCTCAAACCCACCACACCTTAAGACTGGCCCCCAGTGACATTGCCTCTAGCAAGGTGATTGCAGATGCAAACTATAACTAACAAAACACTGAATATATTGGGGGACATATATTCAAACTACCACACGAATCCACTCAAACTCTTATTGTCATTTGTTTTTTTGATGGTAGCTGTTCTGACAGGAGTGAGATGGAATCTCAGAGTAGTTTTAATTTGCATTTCCCTGATGGCTAAGGATGTAGAACACTTTTTTAGATGTTTATATGACATCTGTATTTCTTCTTCTGAGAACTCTCTATTTAGTTCCATAGCCCATTTTTTAACTGGGTTATTTGTTTTATTATTGTTCTGTTTTTTGAGTTCTTTGTATATTCTGGATATTAATCCTCTGTCAGATATATAGCTGGCAAAGATTTTCTCCCATTCTGTAGGTTGTCTTTTTGCTCTATTCACAGTGTCCTTTGCTGTACAAAAGCTTTGTAATTTCATGAGATCCTAGTGGTTGATTAGTGGTTTTATTCCCTGAGCAATTGGGGTTATATTCAGAAAGTCATTGCCTATGCCAATATGTTGAAGGGTTTCCCCTACCTTTCCTCTAGCAGTTTCAGAGTTTCAGGTCTGATATTAAGGTCCCTGATCCATTTGGACTTGACTCTTGTGCATGGAGAGAGACAAGGATCTATTTTCATCCTTCTACATACAGATACCTAGTTTTCCCAGCACCACTTGTTGAAGAGGCTATCTTTTCGCCAATGAATATTTTTGGCATTTTTGTCAAAAATTAGGTGGCTGTAGCTGCCTGGATTAATATTTGTGACTTCTATTTTGTTCCATTGATCTACATGTCTATCCTTGTGCCAGTACCATACTGTTATTATGGCATTGTAATATAACTTAAAATTGGGTATGGTGATACCACCAGCCTGATTTTTGTTGCCCAAAATTGTTTTAGCTATCTGATGTTCTTTTATGCTTCCAGATGAATTTTAGGGTTGTTTTTTCTATTTCAGTGAAGAATGCTATTGGAATTTTAATGGGGATTGCCTTAAATGTATAGATTGCTTTTGGTAAGATTGACATTTTCACAATATTGATTCTTCCAATCCAAGAACATGGGATGTCTTTTCATTTCCTTATGTCTTCTGCAATTTCTCACCTGAGTGTTTTAAAGCTCTCATTGTATGAGATAAATGAATAAACAAATAAATAATGTTTTTTAAAAAGGCAAATTCAGAGTTAGAGAGAAGGTTTAGCAGTTAAGGTGCTTGCCTGCAAAGCCAAAGGACTTAGGTTCAATTCCCTAGGACCCATATAAGCCAGATGCACAAGGTGGCACATGCATCTGGAGTTCATTTGCAGTGGCTGGAAGACCAGGTGCATCCATTCTCTCTCTCTCTCTCTCTCTCTCTCCAATAAATAAATAAAATAAAATTTAAAACTTTTTTTAAAAAAGGCAGATTCAGATTCATTTGGATGTTTTCATCCATTTTGTGTTTCTGTGACAAAAATACCATACATCAAGTAATTTATAAAGTAAACAAATATATTTCTTGCAGTTCTAGAGAACAGGAAGGCCAAGATTGAGGAGCAGGGCTGGAGAGACGGCTTAGCGGTTAAGCACTTGCCTGTGAAGCCTAAGGACCCCAGTTCGAGGCTTGATTCCCCAGTACCCACATAAGCCAGATGCACAAGGTGGCCCATGCATCTGGAGTTCATTTGCAGTGGCTGGACGCCCTGGTACACACATTCTCATTCATTCTCTCTCTCTCTCTCTCTCTGTTGCTCTCAAATAAATAAATAAAAATAAACAAATTAAAAAAAAAAAAGATTGAGGAGCAGATCTGGAAAAGCCCTTCTTGGTACATTATAATATGGAAAATATAACACATTTGGGGCTGGAGGGATGACTTTTGCCTGCGAATCCTAAGGACCCAGGCTCAATTCTCCAGGACCCACGTAAGCCAGATGCACAAGGTGATGCATATGCCTGGAGTTCATTTGCAGTGGCTGGAGGCCCTGGCATGCCCATTCTCTCCCTCTCTCCCTCCCTCCTTTTCTTTCTCTCTCTCCCAAATAAATAAGTAAAATATAAAAAATGTCTTTTTTAAAAAGATAGCACGTGGACAAGAGAAAGACAGTAAGATGTCAATCTCTCAGCCCCAAGCTCTTGATATGAGCATTACTCTGTACATTAGGTGCAGCCTTCATGGCCTAAACCACCCCCATTGGGCCCTGCCTTCTAACACTAGTGTATTGGGAATTGGGTTTCTCACCCTGTTTGCATTGGGGAAATACCTCCAATCAGTTCTGGGGTAGAGCTGAGAGTCTGTGCTCTCATGGGCCATCTCTTGGGCAGGAAAGCTTTCCATGAAGATCCTTGGAGAAGCTAGGGTCAACAGTCACCCTAAGTCCCTTCCACCTCAGGGTCCTGAGTGCTGAGCTTTCTAAAAAAAAGACAAAATTGAGAAATGTGGCAGGGTGTGACTTGCAGACATTCAAATCCATCTCTATATTTATACAAATCCACAGATCTCTGTGCTAGAAGCTGTGATCAAAGGAAGAGGAGGTATTTCACGCCAGAAGAAAAACATTCCTGGTGGCTGTGAGGCTACAGAACCTCAGAGGATGGGGACTGCATTTCAAAGCAAAGCTGCTTGCTTGCATGCACTAAAGCCTGTCCCTGGCCTGTTAGTATAGTGGTCAGTATCCTTGCCTGTAATTCTGGAGACCAGGATTCTAGTCCAGGAAAGAGAGGCAAGCTGCCCTCTAAAGCCAGAAGCGCTGGTGAGATGGGAGACAGGGATAAGAGAATTTCCTGGAAACACAGAGAGTTTTCTGGAAGCATGCAAAGGACAACAGCAGAGGGAGAATTCAGGAGTGAGGAGCTGCCACAAATGAGGGAGGAAAGACCGAGAACTGACTCATCCTCATCCTCTGCCCTGCACGCACTCGCGCACACACACACACACACACACACACTGCATAGCTCATGCACGCTCACATTTATACAAACATGCATACACATGCAAATACACACACATAAATAATAAAATAAGAACCCACTGACTGCATTACAAGCAGAAAGTACATAACTCATGCAGGTCCCATGGGCCCTTAGAGCCCCTTGCCGCTGCTCTCAGCAGAATGAGGTCTTTCATTCATCCACTGCTTTTCTCTGAAGTCTGTTTTGGGGGTTATCCACTTTCTATCCAAATCTCCACATTCAACCCTGGTGTTGTTTCTATTTTTTGTTGTTTGTTTTTTCAAGGTAGGGTCTCACTCTAGCCCAGGCTGACCTGGAATTCACTATGTAGTCTCAGGGTGGCCTTGAACTCACGGTTATCCTCCTACATCAGCCTCCCTAGTGCTGGGATTAAAGGAGTGTGCCACCATGCCCAGTACCCTGGTGCTGTTTCTACCCTAGCCCTGGGGAGCCCAAGCAAAACATGCCGGCCTCTTGAGCTTGCTGTAGGTAGTCAGACATTAGCAGGCTTGGAGGTCAGTGAGGGCCCTATCTCCTGTTTCACTGGTAAGGAAACAACACAATCTCTCTTCATTAGGAGTTAGAATATCATATAAAAGAGAGGAGCCTAGACACATCAGGGGTTTTAATGAAGGAAACCTATTTCCTCCTGGACAAAAGAATAGAATTTGAGTTTTACTTCTGGGTCTGGGGGAAGATATGACGTTGTAAACTCCTCAAAATATAACATTATGATCCCCTCCTTGAAGATGCAATCCAGCTAAGCCTGCATATCACCTGGCTAAGAGACCACCCCTCACCTAGAGACACACTAAGGAAGTAGAAGTCTTCACACCTTTAATGAGATCGTCAGCACAGAAGCCCTTCCCCTGATACAGTGGCTCACAGACCCTCGTTGCTAAGTCTACCCGCTTTTCTGACTTCTAACTCAGAAAGCAGAACATTTTCTTTTCTTCTTCTCCTTTCTTTCTCTTTTTTTGGATGCCAACCAAAATTCTAAGCATGTTAGCCCTGACACTCCAGGGCTAGATCACAATAAACTCCCTTTGCTTTACTCTCTCATTATGCATGTGCCTAACTTTTCATGGTTATGACACCAAAGGTTGGACAGTATAAAAATCTGCAACAAGCCAACAACACTATTTTTTTTTGAGGTAGGGTCTCACTCTAGCCCAGGCTGACCTGGAACTCACTATGTACTCTCAGGGTAGCCTTGAACTCATGGCAATCCTCCTACCTCTGCCTCCCGAGTGCTGGGATTAAAGGCGTGCACCACCATGCCTGGCTTTTAACCACACTATTTTTAACTTACCTGGGGACCACAGCTCTGAGATAGGACCACAGCCCCTCCTCACCAGAGACCATTGATTGACTTGACCCTCTGGGCAGGCAAGAAGGGTCATGCTTGCTGAAAACCTACCATGTGCCAGGTAACAGCCTAGCCCATTGCATACATTTTCCCCAATGTCACTATACCATCATGATATAGCAGTGGAGGATAGAGAGAGAAAAGCTTCTGATACACATGGACACCAGAGACTAGTAAGCCATTCCCAGATTGTTCCTCATCTCTCACCACATAGATCCTGACTTTGGTTCTGTGTCCAGCAATCCTGATAGGGGGTAGGGTAGGGGAAACAGACACTAAAGCTTGCCCAGATCCCGGCTTCCCGGCTGCTTGAGGAGGATCTAGTGGCTGAGGCTCCAAGTTGCTTTTTTTTTTCCTCTCCAGAGTTTCCTGTTCCTGGGGGAGGACTTGCAGATAGCCCCGCAGAAATCCTGCCTGGATTCAGCCTCACAAAAATTACAGATTCTCTCCTAGAGTCTAAAAGGCCAAATTGCAAGAGTGTCCAAATCCAGACCAAATTCTATGGCACAAAGACCCCATTATTAATACTGCTACTTTCAGATCTATTTTCAACCAGCAAAGAATGGCTTTTTTGTTTTGTTTTGCTCCCCACCCCCCACGACTGAAAAGGGCTGACTGGATAAGCAATGATGCATGCCCTTTATGGTCAACTGCTCACACTAGCAAATAATGCTCACGATAAGAATGACAAAAACATCATAAAGAAAACGCTGCCACCATGACCTTTTAGCAACGAGGAGGGAATCATACTTCAGCAGAGATTCATTTTTCTAGCTTTCATGTTTTTAAGCCACAGGAAATAAAGAAAGCAGTGCATATTCCCCTTTAATTTACTGTTTTTCCCCCAATCCAAGCTCTATTTCCTGGTACATTAAATAGCTGCAATTTACAAGCTTTTCTTTCTTTCTTAGTGCCTCTGAACCCTGCTTTCAAAAACCTCTCAACTCGTCCCTGCCCTCCATCCAAATTCCCAACCCTGCTCTTCCAAAGAGAGATTATAGAGACAGTACTGAACTTGAGGAAAGTACCCAGTGCGTCACAGGCACTCAAGTGCTCAGGTGGATTAAACTAAACCACTAATAGTCTTTCATCTCAGTCTTAGTCAGGTGGAGAATGATAGAATCAGGGATGAGCTGACCACCACAATCTTATAGGTTACCCAAGACTATAATTGAGAGTTCACTTTTCATTTGTATTCTCGGGAGGATTCTTCTGAAGGAAGTTCTCTTTCTCCCTGATTCTTGGCGTTAGAGATAAAGCATGAAGCCTGGCTCCAATCAGCCAGAGCAGCCGGCACCTGCCATTGCAAGGCCTTCAGGTCAAACAGAAGAGACCTTCTGATGGAGCCGTCCTGGCAGGGCCACTATGGAAAAAGAAAGTCACAGGCTTGCAAAATGAGGGCAGGGGCCAAGCCCACTACTAAAGACTTCAGACATCACATGATCAGTTATGAAATAATCAGTGCTTTGCTTTTCTCTTTCCATCTTTGTAAATAGCTCAGCTCTTGACCCTACTCCCTGACCACAGCAGCCCCTAGTGGCAGTAAGCAGGAATGTACAGGACTGCAAAAAGATCCCTAGAGAGTGGCTTTGACCAATCAAACAGCTCTCATGTCTCCACCAGTCTTACCTTCATTGATCTAAGTTTTCTCTTTCTCTTTTTTAGCATCTGAGGTTATCTTTTTAGATTTTTCAACATGCACGAACACATGTATGTTAATGCTGATACTATGTGGTTGGGGACAATATCAAGGCAAAGAAGCTTCTAGGGTGGAATACGGAACAAGAGATAGGTAGACGTACATTCTCAGTACCTGCCTGTGGTGGTTTGATTCAGGTGTCCCCCATAAACTTAGGTGTTCTGAATGCTGGATTTCCAGCTGAAGGAGATTTGGGAATTAACGCCTCCTGGAGGCAGAGCATTGTTGGGGGCGGGCTTATGGGCATTATAGTCAGTGTCCCCCTTGCCAGTGTTTGGCACATTCTCCTGTTGCTGTTGTCCACCTTATGTTGGCCAGGAGGTGACATCCACCCTCTGCTCATGCCATCCTTTTCCCTGCCATCATGGAGCTTCCTCCTCGAGTCGGTAAGCCAAAATAAACCTCATTTTTTTCCCACAAGCTGCTCTTGGCCGGGTGATTTCTACCAGCAGTGCGAACCTGACTGCAACAGTAAAGTGGTACCGAGGAGTGGGATTGCTGCTGGACACCTGACTGTGTGGCTTTGGCCTTTTGTTGCTGATTGTCAAGAGGAATGTGGAAGGATTTGAAATCTTAGCCTAAGACACACCTTGTAGTGTTGTAAGGACAGCTTAATGGACTGTTCTGGTCAGAGTTGAAAGACCTGAATGCAGTAAGACCTATGGACTGTGAGGTTTGGCTTATGAGGGTGAGAAAAAGTTTTATTTGGACTGGGCTAGCAGTTTGAGTGAGAGCTTGCTGTTATGCCCATGTCCTGAGAAGTTGTGCAGGGTTGCATTACATAGAAATGAACTGGTGTGAGCAGAGGAATATGGCACAGAAAAAAAAATCTTTGGGTGACCTGCTGCCTGTTCAGCTGCAGTTAAAAGATTACAACCTTTGAGATTACAACTCTTTTGAAGGGGTCTGAGTGCTCATGGCACCCTATCTGGTATTATGGTGTATAAGAAATACAGGAAAGAGAGGGTCATTGAGTTTGCAATGTGATCTTGTGTTTTGGCCATGGGCAGTGTGAAGCAGGTTTGCTGGATGCCTGCATGGAGATCCCACGGGGCCATGAGGTTGGACCGTGGGTTGCAGTGGAGACCCAGTGGAGATGCTGGGACCATGAGATGGCTGCTGAGGAAAGCTGCCGGCCTGGGATGAAGTTTTCCAGGACTGTGAGTAGCCTAACTGAAGGGGCAGAATTGGAATTCCAGAGTCTTGTTGCTGGTTAAAATTATTGGACTTGGAGATTTGTCACTGACTAGAGTTGTTGGACTTGGAGCTACAGAGTTTGATTTTTGCCCTGGTTGTTTTAAATCTTGTATTGGCTGAATATTTCTTTGCTATACCCAATGCTATCTTTTGCAGTGTGAATGTTTATGGGTTTTTTGAGGTTATTTTTTGGTATTATGGCTCAGTTCAAAGATCTTGGATTATGGGGATGTATGAACAACATTGGGATTGATTAAAAACTATGAGGACTTTTAAAGTTGGATGAATGCATTGCATTTTACATCACCTATGGTTATCAGTTTATGGGGGCCAGGGGAAGAATGTGGTGGTTTGATTCAGGGGTCCCCCATAAACTTAGATGTTCTAAATGCTAGGTTTCCAGCTGATGGAGATTTGGGAATTAATGCCTCCTGGCAGAGTACTGTTGGGGGTGGCTTATGGGTGTTATAGCCAGTGGCCCCTTGCCAGTGTTTGGCACACACTACTGTTGCTATGGTCCACCTTATGTTGGCCAGGGGGTGATGTCCACCCTCTGTTCATGCCATCATTTTCCCAGCCATCATGGAGCTTCCCTCTCGAGCCTGCAAGACAAAATAAACCTCTTCCCCCCGCCCCCACAAGCTGCTCTTGGCCGGGTGATTTCTACCAGCAATGCGAACCTGACTGCAACACCGGCCCCTACCCTACCCCACCACTGGTTCGCTGTGCCTGGGAAACTGCCACTGGGCTCTGACTTCATTAGTGTCCAGGAGAGTCAGCTGTTATAGGTGGGGTGCCAGCCAGGCCTCATCTGAGGGGGTCACGCCTCAGCTTCTATCTGCATGCCCTCACAAGTAACTGCTACCCACCAAGGTGACAGCATCCTTGAGAGAGACCTTTATTAAGGCTTGGAATGTCTTCTTGCTTGGGCAACAGCTAAAGGAATTTTTCTTAAATTAAACCTAAAGGCAAAAGCTATTGGAAACCACATTCCAAGGGAGTCTTGGGATTCTAAGCTCAAGCAATGAATCAATGCCAGGCCTTCTGGCTATATGACTCCCTCTCTGAGATGTGGCCATGAGCTGCATCAGACATGGTCCCTTCTGTTCTTCCTTGAGTCCCTCAGGATGATACTGTCAATGCTTTACTATCTGACATCTGGTCTCAATAGCAAATTAGTACCCATTTCCCTTGTATTCATTCATTCATTTATTTCAGAAATATTCACCGAGTGCCTACCATCTATCAGGGCAACAGATGAAAGCCCCTGTTCATATGAATTTAGCTTTTAGTGTTGAAGTTGGCAGACTTTCTCTGTAAATATTTTAGGCTGTGCAGGCCATATGGTCGCTATAGTAACTACAGCTCTGAGGCAGTAACTCAAACACAGCCATAGACAACACATAAATAAGTGGACATGGCTGTGTGAATACACACACATTATAGACACACACACATAGAAAATATATATGTATTGTTTTCTCTTCACAAAAGTAGATTGTGGGGCTGGAGAGATGGCTTAGTGGGTAAGGCGTTTGCCTGCAAAGCCAAAGGATCCTGGTTCAATTCTCCAGGACCCATGTAAGCCAGATGCACAAGGGGGAACACACATCTGGAGTTCATTTGCAGTGGCTGGAGGCCCTGGTGTGCCTCCCTCTCTCTCTCTCTCTCTTCTTTCTCTCTCTCTCTCTCTCTCTCTCTCTCTCAAATAAGTAAATAAATAAAATATATTTTTTAAAAAGTAGATTATAGGGCTGGAGAGATGGCTTAGCAGTTAAGGTGCTTGCCTGCAAAGCCTAAGGACCCATGTTGGACTCTCCAGATCCCATATAAGCCAGATGCACAAGGTGATGCAAGCACAAGGTTGAACGTGCACACAAGATGGTGCACACATCTGGAGTTCAATTGCAGTGGCTGGAGGCCCAAGAGCACCAAGTCTCTCTCTACCTTCCTCATTCTCTCTCAAAAATAAAATTGCAAAACAAAAAGTAGATTGTGTGGGAGAGGGAGGTTGAGGCTTGACCTGTTGGAAAAATGTATCTTCTTTCTGCTGCAGCTTCTTTGGAGGGGGAGGTTCTGAGGTTTTATTGTTTATGAGACAAGGTCTAGCTCAAGCCCAGGCTGGCCTCAAATCATGGCAATTCTCCTATCTCAGCCCTACCCCACCTCCCATGCTAGGGTTAAAGGTGTGAGTCGCCTTGCCCAGCTCTGCTAAAATTTCTAGGTGGATGGAAAGAAGCTTGGGCTAACATGGCTACAGCATATGCCTAAGAGTGAAAACAGAAAGACAGGGCTTCTGGGTTCCATGGAAACTTTGGAACACCTAGATTTAGCAGTGAAGTATACCTCCTCCCATGTCTTTGTTTATACCAGTTCATGAACATTCCTTCTAATTTCTTTCCTTTTTTTATTTCAAGGTAGTTATTTTATTTTTATTTGGTAGAAAATTTGTATGGACACATCATGTGTTGATATCATTTCCCTCCTCCCTGCTCCCATTCCTCTGAGGGCCCCCTCAGTGGGATTGCTGGTATTCACCATAGGGTTATGGGTTATGAGTCATGAGAACAGCAGTCAGTCAAGTGGGTGGGGACAATGCCTCTGGATGTTCCCTCCCACCCTGTGGCACTTACAATCTTTCCGCCCCTCTTTCACAAAATTCCCTGAACCTTGGTTGGTATGTTTTAAGTCTACTATAGTGTTGAGCTCTCAGCAACTTCTGTATTTCTGCTTTGGTACGTTTCGAGTATCCTCAGTGTCTGTCTCCTTCACCCTGGCACAGGTTGTCAGGCTCACCATGGAAGCAGCGTTCTTGCTCACCTCTGTGGTTTCACGTGGGCCCTCGCTGATGTGCCAGGGATGGTTCATCTCCTGACAGGGAGTCAGCGATCTTCTCTTGTCTTGTTGATAGATTTCGGTTGTCCTCATTTCTCGCTGCTTTTCTGTAAAATACAAACAGATTCTCCAAGGGAGAGTGAGATCACCATAGATTAAAAGGGATAAGCATTGTTAATTGGAAATTTTGATGGGTTGTAGACACTCTTTTGGCCAAAGATTGGTGGGAGCTTCTGCTTGGAGTCCATAATCTTGGTCTCCACAGGTTTCTGACTTGGTTCCCAGTACTAGCTATGAGTTCCCGCCCACTGAATGGATCTCTTAGCCAATCAGAGAGGCACTAGTTACCCACCTAGGCTGGGTGCCACTATTGCACAGGTGTGCACAACTTGTAGGCTGGTTGCTTTCATATAGTAGTGTCCCCTGATTGCTCATGTAGCACTTTCAGCACTATACAGACTAACCATATGGGAAATGACTTCCTTCCAGACTCCAGCCAATATCTTGATGTTTTGTGTCAGTAGCATGTAGTGTCTTCAGCAATAGGGTCTTACCTTTTACCTCGGGTGGGTAATCAAGTGCCTTGAAAGAAGTCTGTCTTGTTTTGGGGACCTCATAGGTCTCTCCAATCAACAGGTTAATGTGGATTGTAACCAGAGTCAATTGTTTTAGGGTTAGGCTTCATCCCTCCCTCTCCAGGGCCCTTCTTACCAGACAATCTTCCTGCCTCCTACTTTCTTAAGCCAGTTACATTGGGGTTCCATCACTGGTACTCAGAGTTCTGCCAGACACAAAACTCAAACCCATTCTTGAACCCTTTTCCTCTTACCCTAAGCAATCTCACTTACCTCATAAGTACTACTTTCATCTCTAACTGGATGATTGTTAGACCCTACCTTTAGCCCTGAACCCCTATTTCCTATTGCTACTAAATGTATTTTGCTTATTTGTCGGATTGACTATTCCAACAGGGTCCTTTACTGTGTAGTCTAGGATGGTCTCAAATGCACAGCAATCCTTCACCTGCTCCCATGTTGGGATTACAACTGTATACCACCATGCACAGCTCACTTTTAGTCGCTTCGCCTGAGATGTCCTGCAAGAATACATGTCTAAAACTCAATGTATTACCTAACTTCCCATCTTCCAAACACTTCCTATTTTTATAGCACTAAAAATAATATTAATGGAGCTATTGCTCCATACAAGGCTCAAGGACAAGTATCCAAAAAATTTTCGTGAGAAGGGAAGGGTGCATTTCAGCTTACAGTTTCTTTTTTGTTGTTTCTTTCTTTCTTTTTTTTTTTTTTTTTGCCTTTTAATCATTTTTTTATTTTTATTTATTTATTTTATTTTTAATTTAATTAATTTGTTTATTTTTGGTTTTTTTGAGGTAGGGTCTCACTCTAGCCCAGGCTGACCTGGAATTCACTCTGTATTCTCAGGGTGGCCTCCAACTCATGGTGATCCTCCTACCTCTGCCTCCCGAGTGCTGGGATTAAAGGCGTGCACCATCACGCCCAGCTTTAATCACTTTTTAATCTTTTTAATCATTTAATTCAACAAATGATTACTGACTTTGTGTGTGACACTGGGCAGTCCTGGTGAAGGAGACGAGACTGATGCATATATGTTCACTGAGTTTAAAGTTTTATTTCTTCTGAAATACAAAACCAGCATTGCCAGTTTCTAAGGAATAATGGCAGGTGGTATTACGCTTGTTAGTGGGATGCTATAGAAAGCATGCCAGGTGTACCAGTCTTAGAAGGCTTCCCAAGAGTTTAACTAGACATTTCAGTCACAAATTGCTACAAATGGTAAATTGATAATCCAAACAAAAGTTAGGCAAGTCAAAAGAATGACACTCGTATTGATGAGGGACCTGGGTTTTGATATCACAGGTCAGATTTAACTAGGCCTTTAAAAATACAGAGATGGCTCAATGGTTAAAGGTGCTTGTTTACAAAGCTTTCCGCTTACAGTTCAAATCAAAGTGCTCATCGTTGTGGGGAAAGCATGGCAGGAGCACACGGCTGGTGTCACATCAACAGAAAAGAAGTAGAAAAAGCAGAAACGCATGGTGGGGCTTAAGAAAGGCTCACACCCAGTGACTCAATTCACTTCCTCCAGCAAAAGCTCCACAACCTTCCCAAATAGTGTCCCCAATTGGGGACTATGTACTCAAATACATGGGACTATGGATGACCTTTTACTTTCAAGCCGTCTTTTTTTTTTTTTTTTTTTTTGAGACAGAGAGAGAGAGACAGAGAGGGAGAGGAAGACAAATAGAGATGGGCACACCAGTAGCCTCTCAGCTGCTGTGAACGAAATCCAGATGCATGTGCACCCCCTTGTGGTCAAGTGCGGCATTGCGCCCTTGCGTCACTTTGCATCCGGCTAAATGTGGGACCTGCTGGAGATTGGAACCAGCATTCTTAGGCTTAGGAGGCAGACATCTTAACGGCTAAGCCATCTCTCCAGCCCTAAAACCATCACATTCTATGCCTGGGTCCCCATAGATTCATGGCCATCTCATGATGCAAATTTGTTCAGTCTAACTTTAAAAATTCCCTTAGCTTTTAGCAGTTCCAACACTGTTCAAAAGTCCAAAATGGCACTGGAGAGATGGTCCCACATAAGCCTGGTGCACAAAGTGACAGAAGCATGCAAGGTCACACATACACACAAGGTGGAGCACGCACCTGGAGTTCAAAATTGAAGTGGCTGGAGACCCTGTCGTGCCAATATTCATTCTCTCTCTCTCTCTCTCTCTCTCTCTCTGTCTCATAAAAAAAATTATAAAATGTCCAAAGTCTCTGAGACTCGAGACAATCTCATTACTGTGAGCCCTGTAAGATCAAAAGAAAGGTATATACTGCCAAAATATAATGGCACAGAGTAACCATTGCCATTCTAAACAGGAGGAATAGGAGCACAACAGGAAATATTGAACCAATCCAAGATTGAAAACCAGCAGGACAAACATAAAGTCCTGCAGCCCCATATCCAGCCCCTCCACTTGTGATGAAATCACCTGAGTTCCAAAAGGCCTGGGCAGCTCCAAACCTCCAGCTTTGCTACTTGCAGCAACTCTTTTGGGAAGGATCCACCACAAGCCTGCATCTTTTCTTAGTAGATGTCCTGCAGTCCTAGCATCTCCAATGTCCAGGAGTGTCTACCACAACCCATGGTTCATGTGCACAGCGTCACACTGGGGTTTCACAGGGACTTTGAGCCTGCCTCACACTGCCCAGCTTTAGCACCTCTCTAGAACCAGGGGGAGAATCCATGGCCCTCTATTTCCAACATTTTTCAAAACCAGTGCCACATATGTTTTCTACCAGGTGGGTATGAAGCCCAACCTTGGGGAACAGGAAACTCCCTCACTATTATCCCCTCAGGTCTTTTTCCTTGAAAAGAATTAGAATTCTCCTTTATCAGAAGATTGCCATTTCAGATGGTGGTCATTACTGGGGAGACCTAAAACTCGTCAAAGTACAGCGAAGTAACCATTAATTGTATAACCCTAGATGAAAATAGTGGAGGCAGGATAGGAGAGGGGTGGAGGACAAAGCAGGGTAGTGGGAGAGGATTATGTTCAGCATACATTGTGTATATGTATGGAGGTTGTCAATAAAGTTTTACAAAATTAAAGTGTATTACCATTCTTATTAGCTTGATCTTTCAATGGGTTGGGTCTTGTCCTCTATTCCTATTGTCACAATGCAGAGCACCTATACCTCAATGGTGGTCCTCTCTTTAACAATTGCAGCTCAAGCAGCTACAGCCTCTGAACCTGAGACATGAAACTTATTCACATTTCTTTCTGTGTCAAGCTTTATGTTTTTTATATCCTTCATATTTTTTGTTGTTTTTTGAGGTAGGGTCTCACTCTAGCCCATGCTGACTTGGCATTCACCCTGTATTCCCAGGCTGGCCTTGAACTCACAGGAATTTTTCTACCTCTGCCTCCTGAATGCTGGGGTTGAAGGTGTGCACCACCATGCCTGGCTTCTGCTTTGTATTTTGCCCTCTTTCACTGTAGGTCTGAATCATAACAGCAAAACGAAACCAAACCACATACTGTATGCTTTTCTGTCTTGAAATATCCTCTGTCAAACGTACCAGTCCATTACTTTTACATTCAATTTTGTTCAAGTTCTTGGGACACGAGCACAATGCAGCCAGAGTCTTTACCTGAATATCATATGAACCATATAGATAGTTCTTGATAAAGTCCCTTTTCCTCTGAAACCTCGCAAGTCAAACTTCCATCATTTCCATTTCTCTCTGTATCTTCATCTGCCAAACTCTCACCAGAATGGCCCATTAAATTCTGTTTATGGGCTGGAGAGATGGCTTAGGGGTTAAGGCGCCTGCCTCCTAAGCCTAAGAACACTGGTTCCTATCTCCAGTGGTTCCAATCTCCAGGTCCCACGTTTAGCCAGATGCAAAGTGATGCAAGGGCGCAATGCCACATGTGACCACAAGGGGGTGCACACATCTGGATTTCGTTCGCAGCAGCTGAGACACTGCTGGCGCGCCCATCTGTCTTCCTCTCTCTCTCTCTCTCTCTCTCTCTGTCTCTCTCTCTCTCTCTCTCTCTCTCTCTCTCTCTCTCTCTCTCTCTCTCTCTCTCTCTCTCTCTCTCTCTGTCTCTCTCTCTCTCTCTCTGTCTCTCTCTCCAAAAAAATTAAAAAATAAAAAGTTTAAAGATTTTTTTAAAAATTCTGTTTATAGCACTGTAAGGCTTCTCTAGCCCAAAGTTCCAAATCCTTCCACATTCCTCCCACAACCCAGTTCTGAAAGACTAAGAACTACATAGTCGGGTTCATCACACTTAAAAGCCACATTTCTCACTATGAATTTTCTTTATCAGTTGTTTTCTTGTTGTTGAGACAAAATGACTGACCAGAAGCAGCTTCTGGAATGAAAGGGTTTATTTCAGCTCACAGTTTTGAAGGGAAGTCTATCATGGCTGTGAAAGCATGGCAGAGGCAGACAGCTGGTGTCACATCTTCACGTCAGCAGAGAGGAAGTAGAAAAACCCATTATCATTAGTCTTCATAATTAACATTGCAAGGCAGACTTCAGAAGTCTCATTGGACAGGCGAGGAAACTGAATATCAAAGAATCTAACCTAATTTCATTAGAAAGTCACTGAGCCATAGTTTAGTTTCAGCCCCACTACTCTCCATTAGACCAGGCACTAACTTGCTTATTAATGTCATCAACCATTCAGTCACCCATGCCAGGAACTCTATCATCCTGAAGGGTCCACTGACTCTCCTTCCAGAGCATTCTCTCCCTCTCCCACTGAAAGTCACTATTTTACCTCATCTTGAGATAACACAGTCAACTTATAAATGACTTAGTCCCCTAGTCCTCTCTCTCCAGTTCATAGTACATTTTATAATGATACATTTAAATCCCCACAGAGCAAAATTAACAAATCTCTGAATGCTGTCATTTCTCTGTTCAGAAATAAACATCCCCTCCTACAGAATACAAGCCAGGCATCACAGCTGACAATCAGGACCATTTTCAACCAGCCCACACCAACCTTTTTTAATTTTAAGGAATGCAAGCAGCCTGATGTGTAGATACATACATATATGTATACATTGACATGTAGAAATGGTTTTTAGTCAAGAAACTAACATGTCCACAGCCTACCTTCCTTATCTTTCCTCTCTTCCTGATGTACCATTTGATACATTCTTGATCTAGCCACTACTTCCAGAACAAGTTTAATCAGCTTTTCTAGAACCATTGAAACTGGTCCTAGTTTAACATCCCTCTGGCTGTCCTTTTGATCCCTGCTCAGTCTCCACATCCTCCTTAAAGCATTCCTTAGTACTCTAGTGGCTCTTAGCTCCCCATTTCTGTACTTTCTTGTCCCTGCCACTCATCGGCAGAGCACCCTGTCAGACATGAGTGTCTTTTGTGATGTTGCTAACTGACTTGAATTGCTTTTGCCTTGTTGCATTATTTAACACAGGTGGTGTTACTTAACTGCATCTAAGTATAGAGTAAGTAGATAGAGGTCATGAATAAGACTATTAAAATCCCCCCATAGTTTGCAGAACATTTCTTATTACTGCTCATCTCAACAATGGCTATGCATATGAGCCTCCAGCAGATATATGTGTGTGTGTATACATATATATATATATAATAATATTATATAATTACATTACTATATATATCATATTAATTACATTACTATATATATATTATATTATATAATTATATTACTATATACATACATATATATATTATATATGTGTATGTATATGTTACACACAGTAGTTCCCATAACCAGGGAGCCAGACTTAATTGGTCTGAGTTGAGGCCCAGACATTGCTGCATCTTATAATCTTACTGGGTGATTCTCATGTGCAGCCAAGCTTGGGAACTAGTAGCTTATTAACACATGGCAGATAGCCAGAAAACAAATGGGTGGTGGATGTTTCATTGATCTGCTTGAGTCCCAAATGTAGTTAATTGCTCTAAATTGAGTTGGTTACCATAGTAAGACATCTAACCCAACAGGCAATAAATATTGTTTGGGGCTCAAGGTGATAATGCTGGCAATAGCAACAGTGATGGTGATGACCATAAAGACCTGAAATAAACTTCTCGCACTGTTCGACTCAGTGCCATGCAACAGTTCCCCAGTAAGAAATCAGGTCAGCCCCACTTTGATCATTCCAAGTTCTTTTCTTCCCTAATAGGTACCTGAGCCTTTCTACTTGTTCCACACAGGGCTCTT
Source organism: Orientallactaga sibirica (assembly GCA_036365145.1). Lineage (NCBI taxonomy): Eukaryota > Metazoa > Chordata > Mammalia > Rodentia > Dipodidae > Orientallactaga > Orientallactaga sibirica. The sequence goes on from JAEOAD010000030.1 coordinate 1,305,907, forward strand.
TTCAAGACAGCAGCTTCTTGCATCAATGGAGCGGACTCGCTGGGAATAACCCAGTTCTTCCTTATTCGCGTGGCCACTGTTTATAAAAAGCTTAGTTAATTTGTCATTCTGAAGAACTTTTGGACACAACTACATTCTTTTCCTAATGAGGCTTGGCACTCAGGGAATAGGTAGGGACATAGCCTTTCAGTCTGTGGCCTAATATTCTGGGGCATATGGGTCCCCTGGAACCTACACAGAGCATTGTCCTTTTGGAAGGACTCAAAGGCAGAAGGGTGCTCTCACATGCAGTGCCAGAAGACATGGGATAAACTGAGACACACTGGGTACCCAAGGCCATTCTGTCAGGATCGAACTGGGGAAAATGCTGCTGGGATCAATGGGATTAGATTTGCTTGCTTTAGTTTTATTTTATGGTCAGTGCCTCAGTTCTAGCTGGCAAAATGGTCCTGGGTTTTGTTTCATTGTTTTCACATTCTCCACACCCATCTTTGAAAGATTAATTTAAACCAAATTTGCAAGTTCCCAAGGGGCTAACCCAGTTTCTGACTTTATAAACAGAGGACAACTATGATTTCTTACCACTAGAAAAGCCCAACTTTCTGAGTTCAGATCCAGAAAGATGCTGCCCTTTGGCACTCTGAAGGCATGAGCAGGGTTGCAGACACAGCACTGGCCATTTCCTGGAGGACTTTCTACATAATAGCCGAGATTGGTGCTGAAAGAGATTTCTGTATCAGGCAAGGAATCCAGGAACTTCAGCCCCTAATTCCCCTCCTCCCAAGCCTGTCTGTGAAAAGGTCAGGGTTTCCCCTAGCAGTGAACAAGCACCCCATGGGCAACCCAGTTCCAGGGTGCATGCAAATAAAACATTTACTTTGTGAGCTCCAGTAACTCTTCTACCTTTTGTCCAGAATCCAGAAGCTGTGGCCTTCAGCAGAATTGAAATCATGGCAAAGGCTGCACTTGGGGAGCTGAGAGACACAGCTCCTGGGGGTGAGAAATGCCCTGGCTTTTCCCTCATCCTTCCCTCCAGATTGAAGGAAGAGCAAGATGCCCCCAGTCCCAGACTCAGAGAGAATCTCTAATCCTGTAAGGGCATCCCAACCCTGGGAGATCACTGTCCCCCAGCCTACTCGTTACAGATTTCCTTCTTTCACTGGCCAAAGACATCCATTGGAGCTCAAAATCATCTCTTATGTATCTTCCTCGTTCTCCTGTCTAACATCTCCACCTTGGTTTTCTGTTTTGTTTTGTTTTGTGGTGTTTTTTTTGCACTACCCATCTGTAGGATGCATCCTTCCCCTTGCTGTCTCAGATTGAAGGAACTTCAAGTAAACTCATGGGAAACTAACTCAAGACATTCAAACCATACAGATTATAAACCAGATGCCCCCACCCGTCTTCAGACCTTTTCCCAATTTTTTAACCAATTTATTTACCCAAAGCACATCTTTCTCTCAGGGACTAAACTGGAGAATTTTTTTTTCTTTTAAATTTTTTACTGACAACTTCTATACTTACCTCCCCCACTTTCCCTTCAGAACTCCACTCTCCAATCTTCATCACATCCCTCCCTCTCTCCACTTTTAATTTGATGTCATAAAGATTGCTAGGCACTGTGAGATCATGGCTATCCCAATTTCTGTCTGGACAGTTGCATTCCAGAGTTACCCTTCCTTTGGCTCCTGCAGACTCTAACTCTTCCCCAATGGACCCTGAGACTTGGGAGGTGTCATAGAGATGTTTCAGGGCTGGACATATCTCTGTCACTTCTCCTCAGCACTATGTTGCCTTTTGGGTCATTCCAGTGGTCATCACCATCTGAAAGAGAAGTTTCTCTAACAAAAGTCAGAGAATCTCTAATCCTGTATATGGGCAGGTTTTATCCCAACCCTCCTGCCATAGGCTTTTTTGTTTTTGAGATCACTGTCCCCAGCCTCCCCTCATTCCACAGATTTCCTTCTTTCACTGGCCAAAGACATCCATTGGCTTCTAAGGCTCAATCTGCTGCCCTGCCTGATAGTGCCTTGTAGACATTATCTCATCTCTTATGTATCTTCTTAATCTTCGTTCTCCTGTCTAACATCTCCACCTTGGTTTTCTGTTTTGTTTTGTTTTGTGGTGTTTTTTACATGCACTACATTCAGCTTTGGGTTTTACATCTGTAGGATGCAGCTACTGCTCACAGCAGCAGTGGCTCTGTGAAATGCCTTGACTGGCTGCTTCCCCTTGCTGTCTCAATCCCCACACCTTCCAGGAAACACGAACTTCAGTCTCAGTAAATGCTCATCTGTTTCTCAAGGGAAACCAAGGGCTTTGGCAATAACCTTTAATGTTTTGGAGGCTACCGGGACCTCCTTGGAAACTAGGATACAGTCAACTTGTGCTGTAAGTCTCCAGGAAAGTCTGAGACCTTTTCCCAATTTTTTAACCAATTTATTTACCCAAAGCACATCTTTCTCACAGTCCACCTTGAGGGACTAAACTGCTAGAGAATGCTCTTTGAAAGCAGTGTTCTTATTCTGTGTTGTGTTGTGTGTTGTGTTGTTATGCTATATTATGTCATGTCATATAGTCCTAGGGATGGAACCCAGGGTCTCACACATGCTAGGCCAGTGTTTTTCTGAACTACATTCCCCAGCTCTTCATTTTTTGAGACTGAGTTTTGCAATGTCACATAGGCTGGCCTTGAACTTTCCATCCTCCTGCTTCAACTTCCCAAGTTCTGGGGTTACTGGTGTGCACAGCACTGTTATATGCCTATTGCAGAATTCTTGAGAGGGAAGAAGTGAAGGATGAGATGAATGATCACAGTATAAAGGAGGGGAGATGTTGGCTGGTGATCATGAAGATACTTGGACTTGGGACTTTCTCCTCAAAGGCTCAGCTGTGGGAAATGGTTGGTATGGTCATTTCATAGGTTCCTTTGCTGCTAATGGCCTATTTTGAATGCTAGTTCTCATACTTTTAATGTGGTGTGAGAATTAGGCTAATTCCTTATAAATTCACATTGCACACACAGTTTGAGTCGCCTGTGGGTGAATTAACCCTCCTGCTCTGCATCTACCTGTGAGGAAGCAATACCAGCCTCTTAACACTGAGACTGGCACATAGACATAACTCATGATTGGGCTACTATGTCAATGCCTAAGATGAATGGAAGCTGGGGACCTTTTCTCAACCACTTGCCTGGAACAGGATTGATTCCCAGCTTTGGAAGTATTCAAAACAGGATCATTTTGTAGTGATGAATTCTAACACATGACCTACCATCAAAGCACAGGCAATTAATAAAGATGGTTGAGGGGCTGGAGAGATAGCTTAGCAGTTAAGGTGCTTGCCTGCAAAGCCTAAGGACTCATGTTCGATTCTCCAGATCCCATGTTAGCCAAAAACAAAGGTGATGCAAACATAAGGTTGCATGTGCACACCAGGTGACGCAAGCATCTGGAGTTTGATTGCAGTGGCTGAGGTCCTAGTGAGCCAATTCTCTACTCTCTCTCTCTCTCATGCTCTCTCTCTAAAATTTAAAACAACTTAAAAAAAATAAAGTTGGTTGAGGATACTGAAACCACTCACAGAGGAATGAGCCATGAAACACTGTTAAACTTACATTTGGATTTTTTAAATTCTTTGTTGACAATTTTTATACATGCATATAGTAAATTTTGATCATAATCCCCTCACATTTTCTTCTCTTGTCCCCCTTTCCATTCCCCCTTCCACTAAATCATTCTTTTCCCCAACTTCTACTATGCTGCCTTTTTTTCCCCTGGGTACTTGTATGACCCACTGAGTTCCATCAGGGTTGCCTTCAGGAGCATGGGTGGGGGATTATTGATCAGAGCATGTGCAATTTACCACTGGTTATTCTGCTGCCAAAAATGTCCTCACTACCTCAACCATTAACTGCCTATATGTCCTTGGGGAGGGATGGGGGGTCTCATGCTCTTCTATTGGATCTATGTTGATAGATCAATATTGTGCAGGTAACAATAGTCACTGTGAAGTCATAAATGCAATGGCCATGTCATGTCCAGAGAGAGCATGCCAGAGAACTTCTCCCCATCCTTTGGCTCTTACGTCCTTTGCACCCCTCTTGTGAAATATTTCCTGAGCCTTATAGGAAGGAGGTGATGGAGAATTTCTTTTAGTACTGAGCATGCCACAGCCACTTAGTCTCAGCACTTTGATGAGTCTTGAGCCTCCTTAGCAGTAACTACCAATGGCAAAAAGAGGCTTCTTCTATGATCAAGCATAGAGGGCAAGTGAACTGATTCAACACATCCATTTAATCAAATAAAAATAGAAGCTTTCCTTCTCGGGTCTGTGACCTAACCAATGGGTTGTTGTTAGGTGTTCAGTACTAGCCATGAATTTCCTCATGTGGAGTGGGCCTCAAATCCAATCAGCTACCCCATAACAACCATGCCACTATTGCACCAGTGAGCACATAGTACCTGATGAGTTGGCTGTGTAAACTGCAAGGTCCATGACTGGGTAAGATTGTTGGGGACTTTTCTCCCCTAGCAGCCTGCATAGCACCTCCCAGCACAGTTAGCCAGCAAGGGGGAAGAATCCACAACTTTTCCAGCTTGATTTCTTAGTGTTCTGCAACTGAAGCAAGTGGTGCCTTCAGCAATGGGCACTTACCATCTAATTCTGGTGGGCAACTGAGAGCCTGTATTGCTTTGGGGGCCTCAGAAGACTCCCTAACTAACAGTTCACTGAGAGGTATAACACCCCTGGCACTGAGATTTCCACTTAACCTGTGGCTTCTGGAAACAGCATTATCCACTAAAACTGGGCACTTCTGTTCAACCTCTTTGTTAATTATATTTTTTAATAAGCTGACAAAGAAGTAGGTTTCAATAGTTTAATACGCTGTTAGTTTTGGTTAATCCTCCCCTCATTCCTATCCCCACTTGAACTTTTCAACCCCCAGTATTCCGCCCCTCTACTTTCATGTCACATGTGTTCTACTATTTCTCCCCTTAAGTTCTCCCCTCTTTCTTCCCCTCCCATGGTCCCCTTTTAGTTTCCTAGCCTCTATTGAATCTCACTCCAACTTATATACATATCTAAAAACACAAAGCTAGAACCTGCATAGAAAAGAGAACATGCAGGGCTGGAGAAATGACTTAGTGATTAAGCACTTGCCTGTGAAGCCTAAGGACCCCAATTGGAGGCTCGATTCTCCAGAACCCATGTAAGCCAGATGCATAAGGTGGCGCATGCATCTGGAGGTCGTTTGCAGTGGCAGTGGAGGTCCTGGCACGCCCATTCTCTCTCCCTCTCTCTCTCTCTCTTTCTTTCTCTCTTTCTCTCTCTGCCTCTTTCTCTCTCTGTCTGTTGCTCTCAAAACAAAAAATTAAAAAATAAACAAAAATAAAAGAGAACATGCAAAGTTTGTCTTTCTGTGCCTTGTTTAATGTATTTTTTCTAAATCTATTCATTTTATTATACATTTCATAAAGTAAATTTTCTTTCCAGCTAAACACAACTGTGGATATATCTTCATTATCCATTCATCACTTGAAGAGCAAGTAACTTTATAAATGTAGAGTCTTTAGAGTCTATGCCCAAGAATGGGGTAGCTGGGTGATACGGCAGTTTAACATTTAGCTTTTTGAGAAACTTATGCTTCCATAATAGCTGCATTGTACTCACCAACCATGAATAAAAGGGTTCTTCTTTCCCTCCCTCCAGTCAGCATTTGTTGTCATTTTGTTTGTTTGTTTGTTTTGAGGTAGGGTCTCACTCTAGCCCAGGCTGACTTGGAACTCAGTCTGTAGCTCAGGCTGACCCTCAACTCATGTTGATCTTCCTGCCTGAGCCTCCTAACTGCTTGTATTATAGGCACAAACTTGCCATCTGTTTTTTAGATAGCCATTGTGATGGGAGTGAGATGAAATATTGAAGTACTTTTACATTTCCTTGATGGCTAAGGATGTTGTACACTTTAAAAAATATCTATTGGTTGGGCTAGAGAGATGGTTTAGCTGTTAAGGAGCTTGCCTGCAAAGCCTAAGGACCCAGGTTCAATTCCCCAGTTTCCACATAAGCCATATGCACAAAGTAGAGCATGCGTCTAGAGATCATTTGCAGTGGCTAGATGCCCTGGAGCATCCATTCTGTCCCCACCCTCTGCCCTTTCTCTCTGTCTCTTCCTCTCTCTCTCTCACTCTCAAAAAAAAAAAAAAAGAATTTTAAAAAACCCTTTTGGCCATTTGTATTTCTTCTTTTGAGAACTCTGTTCAGTTCCACAGCATATTTTTAAATCAGATTGTTAGATTTAACTTAGTTTTTTTTAGTTCATTGTATATTCTAGATATTAATCCTCTGTCAGATGAATAGATGGCAAAGATTTTCATTCTATAGGCTGACTCTTCACTCAACAGCATCCTTTGATGTACAGAAATTCTTAATTTCATGAAGTCCCATTTGTTGATTACATTATTTCCTCAGCAACTAGAGTTCTACTCAGAAAGTCATTATTTATGCCTATATCCTGAAGTGTTTTCTCTACATTTTCCTCTAGGAGTTTCAGAATTTCAAGGTCTTATAAGGTCTTTGATCCACTTAAAGTTGATTGTTGTACATGGAGAGAAATAAAGATCTAGTTTCATTTTTCTGCAGATAGATATCCAATTTTCCCAGCATCATTTGTTAAAGAGGCTGGCTGTCTTCTTTTCCAGAATTTACTTTAGACAACTCTGTCACAAATCAGGTGGCCGTAACTGCTTGTGTTTATATCTAGGTCCTCTGCTCGATCCCATTGATCGACATGTCTGTTTCTATGCCAGTACCATGTTCTTTCAGTACTATGGCTCTGCAACATATGCCTTGAAATCAGATATGGCTATACCTCCAGCCTTATTTTATGCTCAGGATTGCCTTGACATCCAAGGTCTTTTATGTTTCCAAATGAATTTTAAGTGTGGTTTTCCCATTTCAGTGAATAACAGTTTTGGAAAATTTTGATGTAATGGCTCCCTTGTCATCTGTAATTTTATTAATTTGCATTCTCTCTCTCTTTTTTTGCATGTGTGTATGTGTTTGTGTAGTGTATGCACACATATATGCCCTTGCAGTGGGCGGGGGATAGGGGAGGACTCTTGCCCTTGGTGACCAGAGCAGAACATCAGGAAGCCCACCCCATCACTCTTCGACTCCTTGTCAATTTTGAACCAGTCTCTGGCTGTTTGTTTCAACCTCAGGTGATTCTCTAATCTCTGTTCCCTTTGTGCCATAGGGGTCATAGGCATATGTGGCCATTCCCAGCTGTTTATGTGGGATCGAGAGCTTTGAACTCAGGCAGTTTCCGGCCCTCTCGGGTTCTCATGCTTGTGCAGGAATTGCACTTAACTGCTGCGCCATTTCTCCAGCCCTGTCTTTCATTTGATTAGTTTTGCTAAGAATTTCTGGATCTTCTGAATCCTTTCAAAGATCCAACTCTTGGTTTCATTGAGTTTTGTAATGTTTTTCTTGCTATTTCACTAATTTCTGCCCTGATCTTATTTCTATCTACTGATTTTTAGTTTGATTTCTCCTTTTCCCAAGGCTCTAAGGTATATCATTAAGTTATTTATTTGAGGTCTCTGATTTTTTACAATAGGCACTTTTTGGAGGTTTAAGTGAGGAATTCCCCATAGCCTGTGTATTCAATACTTAGTCCCCAGATGGTGGCAATTTGAGAGGTGGAGCTTTACTGGACAGGTGTGTTGCTGGGGTAAGGTTTAAGGGTATTATGGTCCAGTTCTCCTTACCAGTAGAGCTCAGCTCATTCTTGCTGCTATCTTCCACCTGCTGTGGCTTCTGTGCCAACCAACCTTTCCCTGCCATGATGAGACTTCCACTCCATCTGTAAGTTGAAATTATCCCTTCCCTCCCATCCATTGCTTTTGATCAGGTGTTGAAGTTGTGGACTATAAACAGAAGAAGTAAGGAGGAATGTGAAAAAGAGGTTGGAATGAGAGGTAAAGTATATGGGAAAAGAAACTGGCAATGAGCAGTAAAGTATATGGATAAAGAGACTGGTGATGAGAGGTAGAGTGCATCGGAAGAGTAATAAAGAGACCACAACAGCAGACTGGATAGATAAAAATACAGTACATCTTCCAATCTGGCTGAGCAATATAAAAACACAAACAGAACCATCATAAAATACATTTGCAGTAATGGAATATTAGAAACTAAAAGAGGCAGTAAAAAATAAGGGCTGGAGAAATGGCTTAGCAGTTAAGGTGCTTGCCTGCAAAGCCCAAGGACCCAGGTTTAATTCCCCAGTACCCACATAAAGCCAGATGCACAAGGTGGCACATGCATTTGGAGTTTATTTGCAGTAGGTGGAGGCCCTAGTGTGTCCATCCATCTCTCTCTCTCTTTTTTTCTCTCTCTCTCTCTATCTCTCTCTCTCTCTCTCTCTCTCTCTCTCTAAAGAAATAAATAAAATATTTTAATAAAACAATCAAAAATGATAAAAGTTAAGCCTTACATAAAGTCATCAAAGGTAAATGATACTAAATGTATAACAAATCAGAAAAGAAAGTCATTGCATTGGTCAATAGTTCTGCCTTGCTGGGATGGGTTGTGAATTCTCACCCACTCTATAATGTTTTGCTTTAGCATCCTGCCCTGCTATCTGCATGGGAGGTGTGACTTTCAATTGCAATTCAAACCCATAGGAGCAGATATATATACATATATATATATATTTCCCCAGCAGAGATCAGGCCAGTTACTCTTCTAGAATATCTGTGCTGAGTTGTGAAGATAGTTCCCTTCTTTGTGCACTGTCAGCTTGGTATGGTTTGGCTGGACTTGGTACCACATGGGGGTAGGGTAGATAAGAGCCTTTGGTTTTCTGCAGTCTCTGGTGTTCCTGGTACTGTTTCACAGGGGAAAAGAAGTTGTGGAATGTTTCCTGGTGGTCTCTCAAGAGAGCCTAGCTAATCTCTCCAATTGTTTTTTTTTTTCAATTAAGAATATATTTTGTATGGATACATCATGTGTTTCCACATGGGGGCCTTCCTCAGTGGGGTTGCTGGTATTCCCCATGGGGCTGTGTGTTAAGTGTTATGTGTTATGGGAGCAACAGTCAGTTGTTGAGGGAAGGCAGTATCTCTGGGCATGATGTCCCAACCTGTGATTCTTACAATTGTGGTGCCCCCTTCTTCCATAAAATTCCCTGAGCCTTGGTGGGTTTGTTTTAAGTCTACTTCAGTGCTGAGCTCTTAGGAGCCTCTGGATTTCTGCTTTGGTAGATGTTGAGTGTCCTCAATGTCTGTCTTCTGCACCCTGGTTTTGATCGTCAGGCTCACCATGGAAGCAGCACTCTTGTTCATCTCCCCACTTCCTCTGTGGTTTCACCTGGGCCTTGACTGAGATGCGAGGGGTGGGTGGTTTCACTATCTTCTGAAAAAGAAAAACAGATTCTCCAATGGAAAATAAAGTCAGCATAGGTTAAATTGAATAAGTATTATTAATTTAGGGAGCATTTGATTGATGTAGCAGCCCCTCTTTTAGCTAAAGACTAGGGGAGCTTGCCATTGGAGAGCAAATCTTTGTCTCCATAGGATTCAAACAAGGTTCCCAGTTCCAGACATGGGTTCCTTTCACTGAGCAGATCTCTTAGCCAATCAGAAAGCCATTGGTTACCCACCAAAGCTGTGTGCCACCACTGCAGTGGTGTGTACTACTTGTCAGCCTTGTTGTTTCTGAGTAGCTTAGACCCCTGCTTGCTCTCACCATTGTTGGCCACTTTCTCCCAGTAGCTCATTAGTTCTTTCCAGCACTAAATGGGCTAACTGTCTGGGAACTGGCTCTATTCCAGATTCCAGCCAGCTCTCTCTGTGTTCTGTGCTGGCAGCATATGGTGTTTTCAGCAATAGTGTCTTGTTTTGGGGATCTTATAGGTCTCTCCAATCAACAGTTCAATGTAGGTAGCACCTATGTTTTGTACCACAAGTTACAGGTCAGAGCCAAAGTTATTTAAGGTTAGGCTTCATCCTGCCCTCTCCAGGGCCCTTCTTTTCAGATATTCCCCTATACTCCTGATGAGGGTTATCTTTTAGTCTACATTCAGGGAAAAAGGTTTCTATGGTACAAGTTCAATTTACTTTTAGTTTTGTGTTTATTCTCCCCACCCTCCCATCCCTTACCCCCCCCAAACCCTTCCATCCTTCAAGTTGCCCATCTGATATGCCAGCAACTCAAGCTAATCCAGGTTAGGAACCACAGATGAGTGAGAACATGAGGCATTTTTCTTTCTGTGATTGTGAGTTCCCTGAGTATGATCTCTTCTAAGTCCATCCATTTTCCTACAAATTCTGTTGTATCTTTACTTACTGCTGAGTAAAATTCTATTGTGTAAATGCACCACAACTTCATTATCCATCCGTCCAACCTGGGTTGATTCCAGTTCTTAGCTATAATGAACTGAGGAGCTATAAACATGGTTGAGCAAATATTTCTGTAGTGAAGCATGGAGCATTTAGGGTAAATGCCCAGTAAGGAAATAACAAGGTCTGTTGGTAGTTCTATAGTCATCCTTTTCAGGATCCTCCATGTTGATTTCCATAGTGGTTGTACAAGTTTGCATTCCCACCAACAGTGAGTGAGTGTTCCTCTTTGCCCACATCCTCACCAACATTTGTTGTTGCTTGATTACTGGGGTAAGGTGGAATCTCAGTTATTTTATTTTGCATTTCCCTGATGATTAGGTATGTTGAATATTTTCTTAAGTGTATGTTAGCCATTTGTATTTCTTCCTCTGAGAACCCCTATTCAGTTCTCTACCCCATTTTTTTAGTGGGCTGTTTGATGTTTTTGTTTAGTTTTTTGAGTTCTCTGTAGATACTAGATATTAGGCCTCTGTCAGTGGTAGAGTTGGTGAAAATTTTCTCCTATTCTGTGGGTAATCTATGGCTCTGCTTAACCTATGTTTGCCTGTGCAAAAGCTTTTGAGCTTCATGAGAGCCCATTGGTTAAGAGATAGTTTCATTTCCTGTTGGGCCCTGTCCGGTGTGAAGCCTAGTGGTTAGCCCAGCCAGTCTTGGCCTACTCCCGGTGAGGCCTAGTCGAGCTTCCAGAGCCTGAGTAGAGTTTCACGACCTGTCCTTGGAGTGACTCAGCACCTAAGCTGAAACTGCCTCTGCCCAGCTGCTGCTGATGTGGTGAAATACTATTGGCCCTTATACCTTTCTCTCATCCTCTCTTCCCGCCCCCTTCCTCAAAATATATAAATACCTTCCTGTGACAATAAACGGAGAGATTCCCGCCTTAGACGGTCTCCACGGCTCAATGTGGTTTTTCTCCCCGGTGTTTTGGGGGGGAGGGGTTTGAGTCGCCGACACCCGCCTTCTCGCTCAGCCTCGAGAGAAGCGGCTGGCCTGGTTCTCTCTCTCTTCCGCTCTACCTGCTGGTGGTGGAGGAAAAGCACCGGCAATTTCCTGGGCTACTGGGGTATTATTTAGGAAGTCCTTCCCCATTTTTATATCATGAAGAGTTCCTCCTATTTTTTCTTCCAGTACTTGAAGAGTTTCAAGTCTTATACTGAGGTCTTTAATCCATTTGGAGTTTATTTTGTGTATGGTGAGATGGGTAAGTCTAGTTTCATTTTTCTACATGTGGTTATCCAATTTGTCCAGCAGCATGTGTTGAAGATGCTGTCTTTTTTCCAGTCTACATAATTTGTACCTTTGTCAAAGATTGAGTAGCTGCAGCTACTTGACCTAAGGTTCAGGTCTTCAATTCTGTTCCATTGATCTATATTTCTGTTTTTATGCCAGTTCCATGCTGTTTTGTTACTATGGCTTTGTAGTATAGCTTTAGATCAGGTATGGTGATATCTCTAGAGGTATTTCTTTTGCTGAGGATATGTTTGGATATCTGAGGCCTGCTGCCATTCCATATGAATTTTGAGAACATTTTTCTATCTCTCTGAAGAATAATGCTAGAATTTTTATTGGTATTGCATTAAATCTGTACATTCACTTCTGGTTAGAATTGCCATTTTCACAATGTTAATTCTGGAGCAAGGGAAGTCTTTCGATCTTCTCAAGTCTTCCTCATTTTCTTTCTTGAGCGTTCTTATGTTTTCCTTATATGAGTCTTTCACATCCTTGGTTAGTATAATTCCAAGGTATTTAATTTTTTGTGGCTATTGAAACTGGAACAGCCTCACTGATTTCTTTCTCTGTATGTTTGTCCTTTGCGTATAGAAAGGCTACTGATTTTTATGTGCTAATTTCATATCCTTCCACTTTGCTGAAGGAATTAATAACTTTAGAAGTTTTAAGATGGAGACTTTTGGGTCACTTATGCATAGGATCATGTCATCTGAAAATAGAGCTAATTTGACTTCCTTTCAAATTTGTATCCTTTTAATTTCTTTCTCCTGCCTTATTGTTTGGGCTAGGACTTCTAATACTATATTGAAGAGCAGTGCTGAAAGTGGCCACCCCTGTCTTGTTCCTGATCTCAATGGGAACTCACTAAGTCTTTTCCTATTAAGTATTATTTGGGCTTTAGGTGCTTTATATATAGCTTTTATTGTGTTGAGATATAAACCATCCATGCCCATTCTCTCCAGTGTTTTGATCATGAAGAGATTTTTGTATTCTGTCAAAGGCCTTCTCTGCATCCATTGAAATGATCATGTGGTTCTTGTGATTAAGTTTATTTATGTGCTGTATTATGTTGACTGATTTCTGTATGTTGAACAACCCCTACATCCCTGGGATGAATCCTGCTTAATCAAGATCGATACTGCTGTTTGATGTGTCATTGAAATTGTTTTGTGAAGATATTGTTCAAAATTTTTGTATCTAAGTTCATCAGGGATATAGGTCCATTGCTTTCTTTTCTTGATGTATCTCTGTCCAGTTTTGGTATTAAAGTGATGCTAGATTCATCAAAGGAGTTGAGGAGGATTCCCTGTTCTCCAATTATGTGAAACAGTTTGAGAAAAATTGGTTTCCATTCTTCAAAGAAGGTTTGATAAAATTCACCCAAGAAGCCCTTCAATCCTGGACTTTTCTTTGGGGGGAGGTTTTAGATTACCTTTTCAATCTCAATGGATGTGATGGGCTTGTTTAGGAGATCAATATGCTCTGAGTTTAGTTTTGGTAGGTGATATGTGTCTAGAAATTCATCCATTTCATGGAGTAGGGTTTTCGAAGTATGTCCTAATGATTCTTCAAATTTCATTGATGTCTGTTGTGAGCTCTCCCTTTGCATTTCTGATTTTGTTAATTTGAGACTTCTCCTTTTCTATTTTTAAAAATATTTTTATTTTTAGTTATTTATTTGAGAGAGAAGGAGAGAGAAAGAGGCAGATACAGAATGGGTACTCAGAGTCTCCAGCCACTGCAAATGAACTCCAGATGCATGTTCCCCCTTGTGCATCTGGATTTTGTGGGTCCTGGGGTGTTGAACCTGAGTCCTTTGGCTTTGCAGGCAAATACCTTAATGGCTAAGCCATCTCTCCAGTCCCCCCTCTCTTTTTTTGTTTTTGTTTGATCAAATTGGCCAATAATCTTCATTATTTCTTTCCATATGGAGCTCTTAAGGTTGGCTTCTTTTTTTCCAATGTCTTTAGGTGGATGGTTAAGTTATTAATGTGGGATTTCTCCATCTTTGTTATGAAGGCAGTTGGTGTTATACATTTTCCCCTTATGACTGCCTTCTTTGTGTTCCATAAGTTTTAGAAGGTTATGTTTTCATTATCATTGAATTCTATACATTTTATAATTTCATTTTTGATTTTTTTATCTGTAACCCACTTATTGTTTAAAAGTATGTTGTTCAGTCTCCAAGAGCTGGTAGAAATCCTGATGTGTCTCTTGTTATTTCTAACTTTAAAGCATTGTGATCTGATATGATGCAGGAAGTTACATCATTTTTTCTGAATTTATGGAGGCAAGCTTTATGGCCTAATATATGATCTATTTTGGAGAAGTGTCCATGGGCTGCTGAGAAGAATGTGTATTCTGTAGAATTGGCATGGAAAGTTCTATACATGTCCATATTATTTCCCTGTTGATTTTCTGCTTGGATGATCTGTCTATTGATGATAGCAGAGTAGTCTCCGACTATCATGGTGCTGGTGTTTCTTTCTGTTTTGTTGTCAAGTAGGTTTTGTTTTATAAACTGTGGTGTACCTGTGTTTGGTACATATAGATTTATGATTGTGATGTGCTCATGTTGGATCATTCCCTTAATGAGTAAGAAGTGTCCTTCTTTGTCCTTTTTGATAACTTTTGGTTTGAAGTCTATTTTATCAGATATTAATATAGAAACACCTGCTTGTTTCATATTTCCATTTGCTTGGAATATCATTTCCCATCTTTTCACCCTGGGGAGGTGTCTGTCTTTAGTGGTGAGGTGGGTTTCTTGAAGACAACAAATAAAAGATTCATTTTTCTGATCTACCTTGTTAACTTGTATCTTTTGATGGGTGAATTAAGACCATTAATAATTAAGGTTATAACTGTGAGGTCCAATTTAATACCTGCCATGATGGGATACTTTATGGTGTTTGGTTCTTTCTTGTGCTTTGTACTTTTAAAAAAATATTTTTATTTATTTGAGAAAGACAGAGAGAAAAGAGGCAGAGAGAGAGAGAGAGAGAGAGAGAATGGGTGTTCCAGGGCCCCTAGCCACTGCAAATGAACCCTAGATGCATGTGCCATCTTGTGCATCTGGCTTATGTAGGCCCTGGGGTATCAGACCTGGGTCTTTAGGTTTAGCAGGAAAGTGCCTTAACCATTATGCCATCTCTCCAGGACCCACTTTGTACTTTTTTGAGCCTACTCTATTTTTGGTTATTGTGATCTTATTGTAGGCTCTTGAGATAGGATGTTTGACTCTTCTGTGTGGAGTATTCCCTGAAGTATTCTCTGTAGGCTGGGCTTTGTGTTCATATAACCATAGATCTGACTTTTTTATGGAAAGTTTTCTTTCACTGTATGAGGTATACTTTCCCTGGGTACAGAAGTTTGGGTTGGAAGCCATAGATGTTAGACTTAGAATTGTTCCATTCCAGGCCCTTCTGGCTTTCAGAATTTCCATTGAGAAAGCTGAGGAAATTCTGATGGGATTGCCTTTGAATGTAATGAGTTGTTTCTCTCTTGCTGCTTTTAGCACTCTCTCTCTGTTTTCATTGTTAAGGATTTTGACTATGATGTGTCTGCGAGTTTCTTCTTTGGTCCTGTCTGCTTGGTGTTCTCTGAGCTTCTCGTATCTGGTTGGGCCTCTCTTTTGCAAGGTTGGGAAATTTTTCTTCAATAATTTTGTTGAATATGTTCTCTATGCCTCTTGCCTGAATTTCTTCCCCTTCTGGTATACTCATGATCCAGATGTTTGCTCATTTTAGGGTATCCCACAGTTCCCTCATATTCTTTTCCTATGATTTTTTTGAAGTTATCAAAGTTTTTGGACTCCTGATCAATTTCTTCTGTCTTGTATTCCTGGTCAGAGGTTCTGTTTTCCACATTAGTGATTCTGTTAGTGAGGGGTTCTAGAGAAGTTTCTATTTGCTTTTTGTTTTCTGTTGTGTTATTTTTGCATCATATCCATCTCTTTTCTGAGGGAGAATTTTTTTTGAGGTCTGATTTTTTTTTTTTTATGCTTCCTGGAATTCATTATTGCATTTTATCATGTCTTCATTAAGCTTATTCAGCTGATTATTGAGATCTTCTATTTATTTTCTCACTTTCAATTCATTTATATCTCTTCTAGGCTTCTTTGGTTTTCTTCAATTAAGTTTAGCCTAGTGACAAAAGCTGAGTGCTCTTCAGAGATGATTCTGCTCAATTTCATTTATGCAATTATTGATTTTTTTTTGATCCTTTGTTTCCAGTTCAGCACTTCTTTTGATCAGGGTCACATTGGTTATTGTGTTTTCATTTTGGGATTCAATTTCTATTGTTTTCTCTATGTTTTCATTTGAGTCTTCCATTGTGGGACTAGGCATCCTTGGTGGAGATCTATCAGTTTTCTGACTTTCATTTTTTTTTGTTTGTTTTTTTTCTTTTTGGTTTGTTTTAATTATGGTTTACCCATCTCAGGGAAAAGTCTTCTTTTATTGAGGAGGTAGCAAATATTTGTCCTTGTAGGATCTTCAGTGAGTGTTCTGGTTTAAATGTGAACTGGACTGGGGTAGGATGGAGTTATAACCCCAGATGTACAGATTATGGAGATTACAAGTTCATCAAAGGTACCTGGGGAACTGGGAGGTCTGGCCTACTTACTTCACTTGAACTACTCTTCAGCACAAGGGAACCAGGAGCTGAGAAGCTGGGGATTCAGGGGCAAGAGGCCAGCTCCCACAGTGGCTGGTGCACCATCTGGCTCAGAGGAACAGGGATTTGGGAACCCAGGGATCAGACAATCAGGAAGCCAGACCAAAAGGCCTGCTTCTGCAGCACACATGCAGGGACCAGGCCGCCCCAAGCCAGCAGCAGGGGTACTGGGACCATGGAACTGGGAGGTAGGAAGGAACCAGGAGCTCTGGTCTACTCACTCCAAGCATACTCCTTTCAGAGCAGGGGATCAGGATTTAGGGACCCAAAGACTATTCAATCAGGAAGGTGGAGCAAGGGGCTGATCTCTCTAATTCTGTCCTTCAGAGTTCTTTTAATCTTGCAAGGCTGGTATGTGTTCTCACAGACAGGGCTGTTTCTGTAGGAGGAGAATTACTTCCCAGTGGCCAGCTTACTTGGTTCTGACTAAGAGGCTGATCCATGCTGATTATAGTAGTTCTTTCCTGCTTCTCTGCAGAGATCTTACCCAGCTTAAGAAATTCCATTCAGATCTTACCTCTTGCAGAAAAGAGCAGATTGTATATTATCTTGCCTTTTTTTGTTTCTCCTGGTTTCCTTGGGGAGGCATCTAATCTACCATCTTATTCTAAAGTCCTGCATTTGGATTCTAATCATCAGAGATATATGGCATCATCTGAATTTCACCATAGACTTTATCTTGCCCCTGGAATGATGGGAAATGTTCTTTTAAGGGGACACTGAATTGAGCTGTCCCAGGAAATCTCTTTGGTATTCTAGAACAGACTCTGGAAATGCTGGCTGGGCCTTCAGTATAGAAGCTTGGGCTTTTTCCAGGGTCTTTGAGTTATGACCCACAGTTGTTGACCTGTTCTATATGTTATGGAAAAAATATTTATAAGGTGAATGCTCCCAATCTTTCTTGATTTCTTTGCCTACTATTAATCATCCAGGCTGGGCCTACCGGGGTCCCTCCAAGAAGGCACTGCTTGGCATAATAGCTCTTGAAGCTGAAAATCTGGACAAAGGGGAAGAAGAGAAATGAAGAGGACAGGAAGGAGAAGTGTTTGGCACATGGAGGTTTTCAGAGTGACTTGGGGTAGAGGTGATTCAGGAATTGATAAAAATGGATGAAAAAAGCCAGGTGTGGTGGCGCATGCCTTTAATCCCAGCACTCTGGAGGCAGAGGTAGAAGGATCACCATGAGTTCAAGGCCACCCTGAGACTACAGAGTGAATTCCAGGTCAGCCTGAGCCACAGTGAGACCCTACCTCAAAAAACTTAAAAAAAAAATGGATGTAAAGAGAATGAGAATTTGCTGGAGTGCTGAGGTCTATTTGTACCCTCCTTGAGTTTGAAAGAAGGTTAAGTCATCCAATGGAGGGCCTGGATTTTGTGAGTTGGGCCTTCAAAGTTATACAAAGAGAAAGAGACAAGTTGGGAAGAAGGGGTTTAGTGGGAGTGGGATAAGAAAGGGAAATGGGGGAATGACTATGATCATAATACATTAGATACATGTATAAAATTATCAAAAATAAAATAGGGGTCTGGAAAGATGACCCAGTGGTTGAAGGTGCTTGCTTGCAAAGTCTGATGGCTCTAGTTCAATTCCCCAGTACTCACATAAAGCCAGATGCACAAAATGGTGCCTGCATGTGGAGTTCATTTGCAGTGGCTGGAGATCCTGTTGCATCTATACTCACTCTCTTTCTGCCTGACAATCTCTGTCTCTCTGTCTCTCTCTCCCCTTCCCTCTTTCTCTCTCCCCTCTCTCAAATAAATAATATTTTTTAAATAATGGAACAAAAGCTGCACAGAGATACATTCAGACTCAGTCTTTAAGCAACTCCACCCATCCATACAGAGTATGGCTAATAATCAGGACGCATGGGCTTGAACTTGTGGTATAGCTCACAACAAACTTCTTGGCTTGCCTTTCTCCTACCCTCCTTGTTCCTCACTATGAACTCAACTCATTTCTTCTATCCTCTGACTCTTCTGTAGTCCTCCAATTTTGGACTTGAGGGCAGAGACTGACTCCAATTGTTACCGATCCTTTCTGTCCTGAGAGTGGGTCCTCTGCTGTCCTAAGCCTCCAAGGTGAGCACCAGGTAGGCCAGCTCCAGGTTGGCATCTCCTTGGTGTTTGGTATTTGCAGAACTTCAGACCATCAGATGTGGAGTCTGTGTCTATTTCCCATGACAGACGGTCACTGCTTTCTGTCCAATCTATCATGGGGTCCTTCTATATGACTTACTTTTATGTCACTGTTACCAAAATACTGACATGAACAATTGAGGGGAAGGTTTCTTTGGGCTCACAGTTTTAGAGAATTCTGTCCATCAGGAAGGGAAGCAGAGAAAAGAGGATGTAGGAAGGGTCAGGACAATATATAGCCCTCCCCCCCCCACACACACATACACACACACACACACACACACACACACACACACACACACACACACACAAAAACTCCCAGTGACATACTTCCTCTATCTTACCTTTTATCACCCCTGCAATAATACCATAATATTATGAATCCATCAAGGGATTAACCCACTGATTAGTTCAGAGTCCTCATGATCTAATCATCTCTGGAAGTGCCTCACAGACATACCCAGGGGTGGACTTTACTCACTCCTAGGTATCTCTTAATCCAGTTAACTTGACAATTAAGATGAGCCATCATGCTTCCCCTCCTCACTGCACTACCTCTGGCTTGCAGCAAGGGCTCATCAAGTCCACATGCATTCTTAGACACAGATTCAGCTTTTGGGCTCAGGCTGAGGAAACAGCAATGAAAACAGCAACATGTGGGGCTGGAGAGATGGCTTAGCAGTTAAACACTTGCCTATGGAGCCTAAGGACCCCTGTTCGAGGCTCGATTCTCCAGGACCCACGTAAGCCAGATGCACAAGGGGGTGCATGCATCTAGAGTTCGTTTGCAGTGGCTGGAGGCCCTGGTGCACCTATTCTCTCTCTCTCTACCTGCCTATTTCTGTATCTTTCTCTCTCAAATAAATAAATAAATAATAAAATATTTAAAAAAAAAAAAAAAAAGAAAGAAAGAAAACAGCAACATGTGGAATGTACCATCGATCCTCAATTCCAGAAAGCCACAGAGGCTCTTGGATAAATTAGAAATAATAGGAAAAAGAGAGGCTACTACCTGGGCAACATCTAATTCACTAATGATTTAACAGTCAATAGCCCAGGAGGTCTCCGTGACCTGATCACACTGGAGCACTGCTCCTCCTTATGCCTTTAAAGGTCTGTCCCTACCTGGTGCTGATGATTTTTCCCAAAGGGGCTGCACTTTCTCGAGGTCCCTAGACACCTGCCTTCCTCACCACCATCTTCCTCCTTAGTACTTCTAGACACAAAACCCAGAATTCTTTAGGTCTGTGATGAAATCTTCAGTTGCTTTGTGTTTGATTGTTCTCTTTTCCAGTTTTTAATTAGTTTTTTCACAAAAATTTTACTACCATTTGTGAGCCAAGACAACTGCTGGGCCCTGGGAATACAGTAGCAGCCTATGCACTAAAAAGTTTCCTACACAGCAGGGGAGACAGAGGATCATGACAAAATGCTGTTGCGGCAGAGGCTCACAGAGACTGATGTTGGGGCATTGTGCCCACCTCGGTAGTGAGTAGGGAGAGGATAGAGGCAGGAAAAAGTCTTTCAGAAAAGATGATGGCCAAGTGACTTTAAAGGGTATGGAAAAGATGGATGTCCAGCAGAGAAGCAAAGGGAAGATGTTCTGATCTGCTTCAATCCTCTGTCTTAAATGTTCCCTGAGCCATCTTTCCCTGGAGCATCTGTACATAGTCTCCAAAGCCCAGCTCAAAGGATGTCACTTCTGTAGGCTCTGAATGACACCCTGTTCACCCCACCCACTGAGAGCCAGACATGAAGCTCTCTGGCTATCCTATGAAAAGTTCTCACATGACCTCATTATTATGAACCTCTGAACCTGCTCTCCAGATGAAGGGGGGAACTATCCAAATCTTGTTTTTCTCAGTAACCCCAATGTGCCTGCCTCTCCATAAACATATATGGGATTTAACTAATCATATTTTGAGACAGCTTACTGGTGTCATAACTGTTTTGCAGATGTCAACTTAGATAGTGGTTGGCACTTGCTAGGAAGTGTATTTATTTAGAATATGTTAGGCTAGGCTACTGAGACCGAATTTCAACCCAACAAAGATTTATCTCTCACTTAACATGTCAGAAATATGTTCCTCACTGAAACAACCTGTTCTCCTCATGTCAGTTCACAGGAGGAGTGAGGAGGGGAAGAGGGAATTCTTTTTATTAATATTATTATTATTTGAGAAAGACAGAGACAGACAGGAAGAGGCCACAAGAGAATGGGTGTGCCAGCAGCCTCTCAGCCACTGTGAACAAACTCCAGATGCATGCACCCCCTTGTGGGCAATCACAGCATTGCGCCCTTGCGTCACTTTTGTGTCTGACTGAACGTGGGACCTGGAGATGGAACAGGTGTTCTTAGGCTTGGCAGGCAGGCGACTTCACCACTAAGCCATCTCTCCAGCCTGGGAAGAGAGGATTCACTACTCAGGAGCTCATGATGATGGAGACTCTGCCATTCGAGATGTCATAGGTGGCCAGCGCAGGGGAAGAGACATCTAGAGCAGTTCTCACGTGCTCTTCCATGCATCAGTCCATGTTGACGTGTGTCAGTTACAATTAGTGCCATTAGCAAAACATTCTAAGGGAGTTGGAAAATTTCATCCCCTACCAGCCAGGGGGCTGGGAATAGGGAGGGAGAAGCAGAGAGACTGTTTGTGGACTGCCAACTCTGCTACAGGTAGGAAGGAATATCATTTCCTTACCTTTCTAGCCACAAACAAGAAGAGGCAGCCCTGAGGGAAAGCCACCAAGCTATGCTAGGTGACCTGACATCCAGATGATCTGGCTGCAGTCAACATACAGGAAGCTGTA
The DNA here is from genome assembly GCA_036365145.1 of Orientallactaga sibirica. Lineage (NCBI taxonomy): Eukaryota > Metazoa > Chordata > Mammalia > Rodentia > Dipodidae > Orientallactaga > Orientallactaga sibirica. Next base: position 1,327,164 of record JAEOAD010000030.1, read on the forward strand.
GCCATAGAAAACACTCATGATATGGCTTTGTTCTTCTTTTGAAATGCTCAGGACCAGGCCAATGGATCCTGGCTTTCTTCTCCTAAAACAGTTATGGGCATCACCAAGAGACCTTCATCAACAATCGCAGGTGCCAGAAGGTGACTACACAGTGCTTCCCTGACATTGTATCCATCCGTGTCCTGTACCTTTCCCCCATGGAGCTGTGGCCCCTGCAACTTTCTTCACTTTCTTGGTTTTTCACGTTTCCTTTAGCTTTCATCCTCATTCTTCTCTTGGGTGGATGCCAGTCCCTTGAGTTACTGCTATGTTTTCAAGTTGCACTTTAATCAGCTAGCTCATCTTTGGGGTTGCTGTCACCCAGAGCTTCAAATGCATAACTTGGAGTAATCATTTCTCAGTGTTTTCCCACGCCTCCCCCCATCTATTATCCTACGCACTTTTTTTTTTTCCTGTTCCTAGATTGGACTCATTTATGAAAGTCATTTTAGCTTGTTTTCTGCTTGGACCTATTCATAAGAGGAATTTCAATGCTAGAGCCATCATTAGTTCTTCTTGTGCCACAGACTGACTCAAGAGATGCCTATCTACCCCCACATATTACCTTTTCAGAAGGGAGAGGGAAGTGCCTGCTTTAGTGGCTGGAGTTGGCATCACTTCTGCTGTTTTGCTTGCTTATCACTCTCTGCTGCAAGAATTGAATTTACAGCGTTTCTCTTTCTGATCTTCTCTTGGGAACTTAGTTGGCTCCACTCCCTCTAGCCAATCACTATGTCTCTGCCTTGGTAGTGATGGCCCCCAGGACCATCTGCTGCAGCAGTTCAGCTGTCTGTATACCTGACGGATAGAGCATTCCACCCCATTCCCTCATAGATCCTCCCAATCTAGGAAGAGCAGAGAAAGACAAGAGTCCTGTGCTAAGCCCTGTGGAGCAGAGTTCTTTACTGTTCTTGGAGGATTCTGGTCTCTTGATCCTGTACTCACCTCCATGTTTGGATTTTCATCCCTGAAAATTCCAGGGATTTCTGAAAGTCCCTTTGTCATTTCAGTTTGAGCTCTGTATTAGTTATTTTTCATCACAGTGACAAAAATGCCAAAAAAAAAACAGTTAAAGGGGAAAAAGATTTATTTGGGGTTACAGTTTCAGAGGGGTTAGTCCATTCTGGTGAGGAGCAAGTGGCAGAGCACAGCAGCTCACATTACAGTGGTATAGAAAGCAGAGACAGGGCGTGAGAGCCCTTCACTAGTTTTGTCCCTATGAGCCCTCAGCCCACGGCATAGAGCTGCCCGCATATAGACTGGATCTTTCCCCTGAGAAAATCCTCCCTGGGTACACCCTGAGATACACCTCTCCAGTCTCCTAGCTGATTCTAAATCCAGAAAAGTTGACCCCAAAGATTAACCATGGTAAGGTCTATCTAGCTCATCAGATGCCATGGTGACAATGACCTGCTGCTGCTATGAATTTAGAGGAAGGTCATTCTGGGATAGGGAGTTGGAAATGAAAGTGGAGTAGTCCCTGAAGAGAGAGAGACAGAGCTCCTATTGTTCTTTTAACCAGATATGAGACACAGTTGCCTAACAGGACAAAGTTGCCTAAAAGCAAGTTGAACAAGTTGGATCTGGAGTCATGACCTTTTCATTCTATCTTTTTCCTAGATCAGTATGTGGCCTGTTTTCCTCTCTCCTTCCCTCCCTGCCTTTCTTCCTCCCTCCCTCCATCCCTCCCTGTGGTGGTTTAAATATAAACACATGTTCCCATAGCCTTAGGTTTTTCTTTTTTTAATTTTTATTTATTTATTTGAGAGAAAGAGAGAGAAGGAGAATGGGTGTGCCCAGGGCCTCTAGCCACTGCAAACAAACTCCAGATGCATGTGCCACCATGTGCATCTAGCATATGTGGGTTCTGGGGAATCAAACCTGAGTCCTTAGGCTTTGCAGGCAAGTGCCTTAACTGCTAATCCATCTCTCCAGCCCACCTTGGGTATTTTTTATTAAGCTTCATACTTAGTCTGCAGCAGTCCTTCTGGAGGATGTATGTCACTGGGGGCAGATCTTGAGACCAACCCTATTAGGTGCGTAGAAAGCCAGTGTGTGCACTGGGGTCATCTATGGCAGAGCCTCATGGTATGAAGGGTATAGAGGAGCAAAATCTGTAACCTTAAGACAGTCAGGAAGCAGACAGAATTGGACCAGAGACCAGGTACAATATTCAAGGACACATCTTCAGTGAGCTACTTCCACCAAGTAGGTCCTATATTATCCTAAAGTTTCCACCATCTCCCAAAATAATGCCACCAACTGGGAACAAGTGTGTGATAGCGGAGCACATGAGGGACTATTACAGCACATTCAAACTATTACACTACTAATCCCATAAGTAGCAAATTCATGAATTTTGAACCCTATTCAGATGACAACGTTCTCATGAGCAAAATGCAAATAACAATAGCAAGTGCCCATGGAGCTGCTCTGAGAATTGAATGAGGCAATCTAAGAGAGACTCTTAAGACAGTGTCTGACAATGGCAAACAATCAGGGCTTCAGGATTTGTGTGGTTCAAGGCTCTGGGGAGCAGGGCGACCCACCTAGGCCTAAGCAATGCCTTAGGGACCAATTTATAGAAGAAGGGGTATTGCTCAGGGGAGGCCTGGGCCTGAAACAACACACAGTTCCCAGTCTGAACCCAGATTGGGCCAGGGCATCTTGTGATGACCTTTTACCCTGTTCAGGGCACAACACAGCATGGCTCTGGCACAGTGGGGGACATTTTAGTGCTGAGATTTTAGCAAGCTCTGGGAGTCACCAGGAGTCATTTGGGCAGACATCAGCATCAAATCCAGTTTGGATCCTGAATGTGTTCCAAAGGCACATGAGATGCTGCTGGGAGGAGAGAAACCTTTACAGGTAGGGCCCAACAGGAGGTCTTTAGATCCCTGAGGGTTTATCCTTGAAGCTTGTGGAACTCTGATCTTGCTCTTGGTTTCCTATCAGTGGAGTGAGCAGCTTTGTTCTGTTATGGATCCCACTAAGACATTCCGCCTTACACAGGTTCAAGGCAATGAACAGGAACCTCCAAACTTATAAACCAAAGTAAACCATTCTTTGTAAACTAATTGCCTCGAGAATTTTGTGATAATGATAGAAAGCTGATTGACACATCCACCAATAAGAACTCCGCTCTTTCAGGAGATGAGGCATGCCCAGAGTGCCTAGTGATGTCTCTCTTTACTGTGTTTTCTTCCGTGTTCATATTCAGAAAAACTGTCTCCTTGTGACACTAAATGTGACATGTAGGGGTGGAAGGTACAGCTCAATTGGTAGAGTGCTTGCCCAGCATGCCTGAGGCCCTGAGTTCAACCCCAGCAGCACATAAAATATGGTGTCTGACACCTGTAATCCCAGCATCAGGAAGGTGGAAGCAGGCAGATCAGAGTCAGGTCCTTGGCTAGTTCAAGGTCAGCATGAGTGCATAAGACCCTGTCTCAAACCATGAATGAATAAATAAATATATTGGCATCTAGAATAATGTCTTGATATTTAGTTTTCAAATTTGATTTCCTTTTTGAAATTCAAGTAACACTCTATTGAAACAAGGCCACATTTGCTCATTTATGTTTTTAATTTAAAAAAATTTATTGAGGCTGAACGTGGTGGCGCACGCCTTTAATCCTAGCACTTGGGAGGCAGAGATAGGAGGATCACCGTGAGTTCGAGGCCACCCTGAGAATGCAGAGTGAATTCCAGGTCAGCCTGAGCTAGAGTGAGACCCTACCTCAAAAAACAAACAAAAAAAATTATTGAGAACTTTACTATATGAACACATTGCAAATTGGTATTATGTCCCCTCTCCCCTGCTCCCATTCCACTGAAGGCCCTCCTCGGTGGAGCTATGGGTAATCACTGTGGGGTCATTAATGCCCTAGTCAGTCTCTGTGTGGACGGGGAACAATGCCTCAGAGTACATCTTCCCGCCCTGCAGCTCTTACATTTTCTGACAACTTTGTTCATATCACATGTATTCTACTATCCTCTTCCCTTAATGCATCTTCACCCCCGTTTTTCTTTTGCCTCTACCAATACTCACTCCAACTTAACACATAAATGCAAACATTTGAAGCTAGGCCCTAAATATGAGAAAGAACATGCATGAAGCATTTGTGTTACTGAGCCTGGGTTAAGCTTGCTTGTATGATAATCTCCAGTTCCATCCATTTTCCTACAAATTTCATAATTTTGTTTTCCTTTACAATTGAATACAATTCTATATTATGTATATGTAAACACATTTTCATGGTTTACTTATCAGTTGAAGAACGTCTAATCTGATGGCATTTCCAAGCTGTTGTGAATAGAGCAAGAAAGATGACTGTGCAAATATCTGTCGTAGAACATAGTCCTTTGGGCATATGCCTAGGAGTGCCATTAGTTGCGCCATGTGGTAGTTCTATTTTTAGCCTATTGCGAAACCTCCACATTGACTTCCATAGTGGCTACACCAGTTTACACTTCTTTTTGTTTGTTTGTTTTATTTTCATGTATTTATTTGAGAGCAACAGACAGAAAAGGGCAGATAGAGAATGGGCGCCCCATGGCCTCCAGCCACTGCAAACAAACTCCAGATGCATGCACCACCTTGAGCATCCAGCTTGCGTGGGTCCTGGTGAATTAAGACTCGAACCAGGGTCCTTAGGCTTCACAGGCAAGCACTTAACCACTAAGCCATCTCTCCAGCCCCAGTTTACACTTCTACCAAGAGTGAATAAAGGTTCTTATTTCCCCACATTCTCACCAGCATTTGTCTTCTTGATGACAGCCATTCTGACCAGAGTCAAAGCAGTGCCTGCCCACTACAACAAGGTATCACGTGAAGTGGTCAAGCCCTCTACAGTGACACTCCTCAGTCCATCAGCTTTCTGAAAACACAGATGTTACCTATGGCATTGATAATGAAACTGTCTCTGACATCTGCCTCAGAACACTAAGGTGACCACAACCACTTATGGTGATCTGAGCCACCACATGTACACCACCATGAGTTTGGTAAACATTTGCCTGTGCTTCCCTGGCCAAATAAATACTGACCTGTGAAAGCTGGCTGTGAATCTTCAGTTTGCAAGTACTTAGTTGAGGATTTGGCATCTATGTTCATCAGGGAGACTGGATTGTAATTTTCTGTTTTTGTTGTATCTTAATCTGGTCTTGATATCAGGATAATATTAGCTTTGTAGAAAGAATATGGTTCGTTCCTTACTTTCCTATGGAATAGCTTTGATGCGTTGGTGTTAATTCTTCCTTGAAGGTCTGGTAAAATTCACCAGTGGAGGGGCTGGAGAGATGGCTTAGCAGTTAAGCACTTGCCTGTGAAGCCTAAGAACCCCAGTTTGAGGCTCGATTCCCTAGGACCCATGTAAGCCAGATACACAAGGTGGCGCATGCATCTGGAGTCCGTTTGCAGTGGCTGGAGGTCCTCGTGTGCCCATTCTCTCTCTCTCTCTCCCCCTCCCTCCCTTCCTCCCTCCTCTTTCTCTACCTGTTGCTCTCAAATAAATAAAATTCATCAGTGGGGGCTGGAGAGATGGCTTAGCGGTTAAGGCGCCTGCCTCCTAAGCCTAAGAACACTGGTTCTGATCTCCAGTGGTTCCAATCTCCAGGTCCCACGTTTAGCCAGATGCAAAATGACACAAGGGCACAATGCCGCACTTGCCCACAAGGGGGCGCACATATCTGGATTTCGTTCATAGCAGCTGAGAGACTGCTGGAGCACCCATTCTCTGTCTCCCTCTCCCTCTCCCTCTCCCTCTGTCTGTCTCTCTCTGTGTCTCTCTCTAAAAATAAAAACTTTAAAAAAATTAAAAAATAAAAATAAAAAATTCATCAGTGGATCCATCTGGGTGAGGATTTTTTTGTAGTTGGAATATTATTTTTACTACTGCTTTCATTTCACTGCTTGTTAGAAATCTGCTTAAATTCTCATTTGTCATATAATTTTTTTATATTTTTTCATCAGTTTCTTTTATGTTTTTTCCAATTTAGTAGAGTATGTTTTTACAGTATTTTTTAAATTTCACTGATATGTTATAATGGATCCCATTTTATTCTTATTTTATTGAGTTAGCCAAACGAACCAAGAGCAAGAGAAAACCTAAGAATTTATTAATTTGGGGTATCCTTTCAAAGAACCAACTCTTTTTTTATTTGAGAGAGAGAAAGAAAGAGAGAGAGAGAGAGAATGGGCATGCCGCAGCCTCTCAGCCACTGTGAACAAACTCCAGATGCATGCGCCCCCTTGTGGGCAAGAGCGACATTGCACCCTTGCATCACTTTTTGTGTCTGGCTAAACATGGGAACTGGAGAATCAAACAGGCGTTCTTAGGTTTCACAGGTAGGCACCTTAACTGCTAAGCCATCTCTCCAGCCCCAAAGAACCAACTCTTTATTTCCTTATTTCTTTGTATTTTATCTGTTTTGATTTCATCAATTTCTGTTCTGAATTTATCTTGTTATTGTTTGCCCAAGGACCTAAGACATATCATTAAGTTATTTATTTGAGCTCTCTCTGGTTTCTTAATATAGGCACTCAGAGCTATAAACTTCTCTCATAGGTCTGCCTCCAATGTATCCCATAAGTCTTGGTATATTTTGTTTTCATTAAGAATTATTATATGTCTTTATTTCTTCAATGACCCATTTATTATCCAATATTGTGGTGTTTAATCTTCATTAGCTTGTGCATGTTCTATAATATTTGTTGATGTAGACGCTGGTTTTTTTCCATTGTCATATTTTATTCCATTGTCATGTTTGGATGGAATGTTCTGCTCATATATGTTAAGTCCATTTGATCTATGATGTCATTTAATCCAAATTATTTTAAAGGGTTTAGTTATTTATTAGAGAAAGAAAAGGCATGCCAGGGCTTCTAGCCACTGCAAACACAGAACACCAGACACATGTGCCACCTTGTGCATCTGGCTTATGTGAGTCCTAGGGAATCAAACTTGGGTCCTTAGGCTCCATAGGCAAGTACCTTAACTGCTAAGCCATCTCTCTAGCCCCTAATCCAGATTTTTTTTTCTTGGGATAACCTGTCAATTGGTGAGAGTGATATATTAAAGTTACTGCTATGGTGCTGGGGTTAATCTACAGCATCTAGTAGTATTGGTTTTATGAAATTTGGTACACCAATATTGGTATATTCAGAAATGTAATGTCCTCTTGAACTGTACTGTGACTTTAATCAGTATAATGTGACCTTCTTTGCCTTATCTCTTCTGAATAGTTTTGGTTAGAGGTCCATCTGTCAGATAGTAGAACAATGATGTCTGCTTGTTTCCTACCTCTATTTGCTAAGATAGTGTCTGTTTTTTTATGGTGAGGTGTGTTTCTTGGAGACAAGTAGATGGATCCTGCCTTTTAGTCTTTTCTGCTATTCTGTATGTTTTGATTGAGGAATTGAGATCCTTTAAATTCAGACTTACTATTATTTTTATTTTATTGTTTATGTTTTGTTTATCGCTAATGAATATAATGAAAATTTATTTTGTTTTTTTTTTTTTACTGTTTATCATTTATTATTATTAACAAGATGTTTCATATGGATACACCATGTGTTGGTACCCTCTGTTCCCTTGTCCCTGCACCCATTCCATTGGGGATGCTCCTCAGTGGGGTGGCAGGTATTCCCCATGGGGTTGTAATTTGTGCATTGTAGGAGCAGTAGTCAGTTATTTTGGGGGACAGGGAATGCCTCTGGGCATGATGTCTCAACCTGTGGCTCTTACAGTCTTTCCGCCCCCTCTTCCACGAAATTCCCTGAGCTGTGGTGGGTGAGTTTTAAGTCTACTTCAGTGATGAACTCTTAGGAGCCTCTGGATCTCTGCTTTGGTAGGTGTTAAGTATCCTCAGAGTCTGTCTCCTTCACTCTGGCACTGATTATCAGGTTCAGCATGGAAGCAGCTCCCATGTTTGTCTCCCCAATTCCTCTGTGGATTCAGCTGGCTTGGCTGAAGTGCAAGGGGTGGTTTATTTCCTCTGGTGGTCTTGCTACCTTCAGGACTAGGAAACTGGGAGAAGCCCTAGGGATCAGGGATCTTGTCCTGCTCACTCCATGCCTGCCTGTTTTGATATTTTTGATGTATTTGATGAATTCACTCTGTAGTCTCAGGGTGGCCTCAAACTTACAGTGATCCTCCTACTTCTGCCTCCTAAGTGCTGGGATTAAAGGTGTGTGCTACCACACCCGGCTCCCAGGGTTATTTAAAGATGTTTGTTGGGCTGGAGAGATGGCTCAGTAGTTAAGGCACTGGCCTGCAAAGCCTAAAGATCCTGGTTCAATTCCCCAGTACCCACATAAAGCCAAATGACTGTACTTTGTTTGCTGTGGCTGCAGGCCCTGGAGCACCCATTCTCTCTCTCTCTCTCTCTCTCTCTCTCTCTCTCTCTTTCCTCTGCTCACAAATAAAAATTAAAATTAAAAACAAAAAAATTTTAAAAGGATTAATTTTTGTCATTTTGTTATATTTTATATGTTAACCAATTTGGTGTTTTCCTATCCCTCTCTTGTTCAACTATTATTCGTGTGATTTCTTTTTTCCTATGGCATCACCATTATATTTGTCTTTCTCATCAGTCTAAAGGGCTCCTTCAAGTACCCTATAGTGCTGATTTAGTGCATATGAATTCTTTTAGCCTACTTTTGTCATCGAAAATTCTTTCTCCTTTGGTTATGACAGGAAACTTTAATGGGTATAGTGTCTGGGATGGAAGTTGTCTTTCAGAAATCGAAATACATTATTTCAAGCTCTCCTGGGCTTTAAAGTTTCTGTTAAGAAATCTGTTGTTGCTCTGATGGGCCAGCTTTTGTAAGTGACTTGGTCTCTCCTGCCACTTGTGCTGTTTCTTTGTTCAAAATATGTACTAGTTTATAACATGACCAGGAATGATTCTTTTCTGTTTGTGATTATTTATATTCATTAGCGATTTGACAGTATCTGTGTTCACCTAGGAAATAAGTCATTGGGCATGCCTGTGGGGGATGGTCTGGAGTGGGTTGTGAGGTGGGAAGAACCACCTTATCTGTGGGTTGGTAACGTTCCACAGGGTGGCGTCCCAGACTTGACAAAGAGGAGAATGCTAACAGAACACTAGTGTTCATCACTTTCTACTCCTGACTGTGGACACAATATGACCAGCTGTGTCGTGCTTCTGTTGCCATGCCTTCTCTGCCAGAATGGTGCTGTAACCTCTAACTATAAGCCAAAATAAATCCTTCTTTTCATTTTATTTATTTGAAAAGTGAGAGAGAAAGAGGCAGGGCAAGGGAATGGATACATCAGGGCCTCCAGCCATTGCAAACGAACTCCAGATGCATGTACCACCATGTGCATCTGGCTTTACATGTGTGTTGGAGAGTGAAACCTGGGTACTTTGGCTTTGCAGGCAAGTGCCTTAACCACTAAGCCATCTCTCCAGCCCCCTTCCTTCTTTAAACTGATTTCTATCAGGCATTTTGTCCCAGCAAAAAGGGTAATAAAACACTGGTCTTAAGCCAGGCATGGTGGTGTACTCTTTTAATCCCAGCACTTGGGAGGCAGAGGTAGGAAGATCACTATGAGTTCAAGGCCACCCAGAGACTACAAGGTGAATTTCAGGTCAGCCTGGGCTAGAGTGAGACCCGACCTCAAAAAAACAAAAAATAAAATAAAACACTGGTCTTGTCTGTTTGATATTCAAAATGGCTCCTGGATTGAAATCTCCCTGATTTGGAGACATTTTCTTCTATGATTTTGTTGAAAATGTTTACATGCCTTTAGACTAAATTCTATTCATTTGCCCATAATTCTTAGATTTGATCTTTTCATAATGTCTTCACTGGCTTTAAAGTCCTGCTTATATTTTCTTAATTTATCTTTGTCATGGCTGGAATGTATTCCTCCGTCTTGTGACCAAGTCCAAATATTCTATAAACTCAATCTATTCTCTTAGTGAGACTTTCATGGGATTTTTAATTTAATTTACTGCATTTTTCTTTCCAAGTATTTGTTTTTTCAATATTTCCTTTTATTGACTCCCTCTTTCATATCTATCAGTATCCTTATTCTGCTAGATTTTGTGTGTACGCATGCACGTGCATGCATGGTTTTCTCTTGAGATGCATTGACTTTTTTTCATTGATTCCTTTGAACATATTCATAATTATTTTGAGTTGTCTGTATGGGATTTTATCGAATTCACTCTCCCTGGAAGCCATTACTCTGGGATTAGCAATTTTTGGAGAAATTTGTTGCCTTCACTTTTCATGTTTCTGTTTCTTTATCTCACCCCCAAGACTTCATGTTTTTTTATACTTTTGCATTAGGATTGAAGCATCTAAGGTTATTTTGTTGCTTGGATTTTTTTTTCATTGGCTGCATTCATAGGCACATAATTCAGAAGTTATATCCTTAGACCAGGAGCTCAGAGTGCCTGGTGCACCCTCAATGTTACTCCCAGTGGTAGTTCAGAATGGTAACTACAGGAGTAACCAGTAGATATGCCCATTATGCAAATGCCATACCAGTCAGTTAAAAGTAGTGGTCCCTTTCATGTCAGTAACTATTGGAGGATGGGAAGGAGCATATTAGGGTTTTAGTTACTGAGATTAGAAGTGGGAGGAGAGGGCTAGAGAGGTGGCTTAGTGGTTAAATGCTTGCCTGTGAAACCTAAGGACTCTGGTTCCAGGACCCACATAAACAAGATGCACAAGGGGGCACATTCATCTGGAGTTCGTTTGCAGTGGCTGGAGGCCCTGGCATGCCCGTTCTCTCTCTCTCTCAACAAATAGGCAATCAGTAAAATAAATAAAATATTTTTAAAAAAAGAAGCGGGAGGAGAGTAGAGAGGATGAGGATAGGGACTATTGTTAGAACTACCTTGGAAAAGCTCAAGGTGGGAAACACATCTGGGAGAGGAAAGTTGGGATAGTGTTAGTGTCTGCAAATTTCAGAGGTAGTTAAGGTGTAAAGAGGAGAAATAAAAGAGGGAAAAAGGAAGAGAGGTTGGAATGAGAGGGAAAGTAGATCGAGTAGTGTGTGAGAAGACTGCCCAAATGTAGACTAGGCTGAAAAATGTGCAGAACAGTCCTAAAACTTAGCTGAGCAATATACAAAAGTAAAGCTATTATGAGCTGCTTATGCAAAAGTATATTTAAAATAGGCACTAAAAGGTGAAAAATACTAAAAATGACAAATACTAACTATAACATATAGACTATCAACAAGGGGAAATGTGTACTAAATGCACATTAAATTGAAAAAAAGAAAATATTGCACTGGTTAGTATTTCTCCCCTGGTGGGGTGAGCTTTGAATTCTTCTCCTCCCTGTGGTCTTTCATCTAGCACATTGCATGAGTGGGGAGGTACAATTTTCATGTACAGTTTAGACTTATAGAAACAGATTTGGGGTACGTATTGCCCTCGTGGAGTTCAGCCCACTTTGGAGTTTCTAGCCCCCATGTGCTGAGGTGAGGAGTCAGATCCTTCCTAGATGCACTTTTGGCTGGCCTCAACTTACCTTGTGCTATGTAGTGGAGGAGACAGCAAGAACCCTTGACTTCAGCCACAGTCTCAGTGTTACTGGTGCTAGCATGTGGTGGAGGGGAGGTTGTGAGCTGCTCTCTGGTGGTTCCCATGGACCTCAGCTGTCCCTGTTCTGTGTTATAGCATCTTCTGATCCTGCAAGGTTGATATGTATGGAGAGAATCTCTGCCCGAAGCTTTCCACTGCTCTAACAGGCAAGAGCCAGTTTGTGTGAGGAACTGGCAGCTGGCACCATTTAGTTCGGTTGGACACACAGATCTGGGCTAATTTGTAGCAGCTCCCACCTGCTTCCCTTTAGAGATCTCACCTGGCGTAATAAATTAACTTACGGATCTTGTCTCCTGCAGGAAAAGAGCTTATTATATCTTATCTTGAATATTCTTCCCTCAGTTTCCTTGGTGAGCCTTCTAATCTGCTATCTTACCCAGAAGTCAGCATCTAGTGTCTTTAACGCTTCTGAGTTTCCACCCCAGAGGGAGAGAACTCATCTTCTCCACTTGGTTTGACAGTTTGGGCCACATATCCAGCCTAAACATCTTACAGAGCCACAGAGATGTGACATTCCAACTGGCCTGGTCTAGATCCCAGGCTGAGGATAGAGATGGTGGTAATCCCCAATGTGCTGGAGACATGAAAATGATGAGTTTGAATTGAATCTCAGATTTCCTTGACTCCCTGTGCTGGGTCAGATTTTCCCAGAAATACACTTGAAATGAGAATGCATATGCTCATGATTTAGGCATTGCTCTCAGGGGAAACCTGGAAGAGCCAGAGGGAGAGAAGCAGGACAAGAAAAAGGAAAAGCCTAGAAAGAGAACAGTTTCAGCACAGTGCCATAGGGACTAACTGAAGCCTGCTCCTGCAGGGGAACCTAGAAGTGGAAATTATGCTTCATGACTGTCCCCACACTAGACAGCTGAGCCTATGGTGTGCTGCAGGAATGGAAATGTCTAATGACTGCTACCTTCCCCTGGCAGTGGGCAATCTAGTCCCAGTAGACCACAGTGCTCTGGGTGGAAGTTAAAGGTGCCTACCACTGGGGATAGAATCAAGCCAAGACACACTAGCATTGGAGGGGTGGGGCACAGAGCCATGGACAGTGTTTACTGAACCACAAGTTCCATGCCTTTTGCTCTGTGCCACACCGCCCAGCCTCCAGTTCTTCAGGCCAGATAGCAGCATGTTGCCTTTGTTTAGAGTGGGGGAACTTGGCTCTAAAACACCCACATCAGAGAAAATGAAGGAATTAGACAGGAGTTGTAGTGCCATTATGACCACTTACCAAAGAGCCCATTTACCAAGCCAAATGTGCTCAGCGCACAGGATGGCCCTGGCATTTCCTTAATGATCCTGCTATGCAAATAATCTTTGGTTTGCCCATTGCATAATCAAAGCAGCAGACAATTTAAGTGGAGGCATGCATCAAGAGTGCATTTGGCTCTCCTGTCTTATCCAACACATGCCCAGGAAAGAGCTTCCTGACCACGCGGGTGGCATGCACCATTAAGGACTGGAAAGTGTGATTCTGGTGTGTTGTTGCACATCCTAGCCTGGGACATGTGATGTGGTAGGGCTGAGCCCACTCCTCTCCTATGAATCTTAGCTGGTTCTGCTACAGGAGGGCTGTCTGGGCTTTTCCTTGGCCAGACTCCCTTTATTGTGATTGCAGTCTTCCAAGCGCCTGTATCAATTATGCCCCAACATTCTCTTCTTCCATCACTAGTTGTATCCAAGCCATGGTGGTCACCAACTGTGTTTGTAGATGTAGTCATCAGGGTGCCTGACACTTTTCCAAACAGTCATCAGCCCTAGTTAGCCGGTCACTGGCTGTCTCCCTCGACTAGGCTCATTCTCCCTCTCAGCTCTTGCTTGGATGCTTTTCTTGGTCAAGAACCAGGAACATGCTGTTCTAGTCCTCATCACTGCAGGGATGTTGGTCCTTTTGAGAATCCTTCTCATTTCTTCTAGCCTTCATTTATCCTTCTCATTTGTTTATATAGCAGTACTGGGGCTGGAACCCAGGGCCTTGTGCATGCTAGGGAAATGCTCCACCACTGAGGTATATCCCCAGGTTCATTCTTCCTTTTTGATGTAGAAGGCAGAAGGCAGGATCAAAAAAGTGAATAAGGGCTGGAGAGATGGCTTAGTGGTTAAGGCACTTGCCTGCAAAGCCAAAGGAGCAAGGTTCGATTCCCTAGGAACCACATAAGCCAGATGCACAATGTGGCACATGTGTCTGGAGTTTGTTTGTAGTAGCTGGAAGTCCTGGTGTGCCCGTACTCTTCTCTCTCTCTCTCTCTCTCTCTCTCTCTCTCTCTCTCTCTCTTTTTCTCTCTGTCTGTCCTTCCCCTCTCTCAAATAAATACAAATAAAATATTTCTTTAAAAAGTAAATAATCAGACAAAATACTACAGGAGTGAATCTGAAAGAATGGAATAAATGAAAGAATGAACAAATAAGCTCACCAGCTAACTTTAAACTCATCCCCTGACATTTTACTGTATGCTCATTTGTACCTATAAGTCATTTCTCCAATAGTATTATAGGGTTCCTGGGAGAACAAATTGTTATTTCATTTTGGAGAGCAGCCTATTACAAAGAGGCATTGCAGAAACGGCAGAATTCAAGATTCTAGTTCTGTCACACTGCGGATGAATTTCCTAAAACTCAAAATCCTCATGAGTGTTGGATTTACAAGACTGCATCACCATGCCTGGTACTCTCGTGAGTTGTTTTAAAGATTTAATGATATGTCTTTTGGGTGATTAGCCTGCAGCTAATAATTACAGCCTGTACATTCCTGTCCATATGGACCCAGTGAGAACATTCATTCAAGAACGCCATGCTAAGCTTCTTTTTAAAAGAAATGCAAAGTCAATCAGCACATGAAAAGATGTGCAATGCTGCAGAGCCAGCTAAGTCAAGTACACTTCGAAATCACATTGAGATAACACTTCACACTTACCAGGATGGCTGGGGAAGAAAATTCTGACACACGGTACAATGTGAGTGAACCTTGAAGACATTATTCTAACTAAAATAAGCCATCAGTTACAAGAGGCCAAATATTGTATGATTCCACTTACAGGAGGCAACTGGAGTACTCAAGTTTATAGGGACAGAAAGCAGAATAGTGACAATTAGATATCTTGGCCCGCTTTCTGTTGCTATAACTAAATACCAAAGAATAAGCAATTCTGGAGGCCGGGGGATCCAGTATCAAGAGCTCACATCCCTTCAGGGCTTCTTTGTTGCTGGGGACGCTTCTGAGCTCCTATGCGATGCAGGAGTGGAGAGATGGCTTAACAGTTGAGGCACTTGCCTGCAAAGCCTAAGGACCCATGTTTGACTCAATAGATGCCACATAAGCCAGATGCACAAGGTGACGCATGCTCAAGGTTGCTCATGTGCACAAGGTGGTGCACACGTCTGGAGTTCGATTTCAGTGGCTAGGGGCCCTGATGTGCCAATTCTCTCTTGCGCTTTCACTCTTTCTCATAAAAAAAGACCAGTTTGTTAGGCTCATCTCAAAAAAAGACTTTAAAAAGAGCAAACTGACTTTTCTAACACACTAACTCTTAAATAAACCATCACCCAGCAATCTACCAATTCATCGTAAGGACAGGACCCACCTGGCCTGATGTGGTCCCATGTGATCCCAGCTCTTAATACCTCATCATGAGATTAAATGTCAACAGGAATTTTTTAGCAGCATTTAAAGCACAACCTGAGCACTGGAGGCTGTGGGCTGAGGAGTTGAATAGGTACAGCTGCAGTGTGAGAGGAGGTGACCATCTGCAGATGGCTGCTGGTGATGGCTGCACTGAAGTGCGTTGAGCTTCACACCTAAAGTGGTAATTTTTTTTAAGCATGAGGACATTAGAGGAGAACCACAGGAAAGACAAGCTATATATCTAAGCATATGCTAGGAGAAGGGAGATATATAACTGGAAGAGAGAAAGTCATGTGCTTTGAGTGAAGAGCTGGAATGCAGGCAGCAGCTGCACAGTGGTGGGATTGTCAAAGAAACAGTGAGAAAACCCAGAGTGTCTGGGCAAGCTTGGTTAGGATTTTGGCCAGGATGCAGAGAAGATATACAAAAGGGGGGGAGAGGGAGGGAAAGTTACAGTTTTTGAATTAGTACTCAGAAAAGCAGGCCAGCTTACCAATGAGGATCCGCAAGCAACTGCCGTAAAGTTTAAGTTGTACATATTTTAGCATTAAAAAAAATTTCAAGATGATGAAAAAAACAATTGGCATAGTCCAAACTTGGGCTTCTTTGGGTATGTTTCTTGCCTGGTAAACAAGACCCAGAGTGCCAGATACCCGGGGAGCTGAGTGAGGGTCAAGAGCAGCCTGGCTGAGTCATGTCTTTCTTATGCTATGACCCTAGAAGGTGACCTGACTGACCCTTTAATGCTGGTCTTGCCTTTCCCCCATGCACACAGCCACAGCTTTTCACCATGAACCTGCACATTAAGAAGTCAGGAAATGGACATTTATTTGAAGATTTTGGTACTCCATTTAGTCTTGCCCAGAAGTGACCTTCTTTACAGGGCCAAAAGAAAAGTGATTTCTCTGATCATCCATCTGACCCCAGACTGACCTCCTGCATTTTTCAATTCATTTTAAATCATGCTACACTGGCCAATGTGATTCCAGCTCTTAGCGCAAAAAAAAAAAAAAAAAAAAAAAAAAAAACCCTGACAATTTACTGATTCTGAGCAATTTCAGATTTGTTCACTTGAATAAAAAAAAAAAAAAAAAAAAAAAAAAAATCATGCATGTTGAGTTCTTCTGATTTGGGGCAGTACAGAAGGGGAGGAAAATGAAGGAAACATTCCTAAGTGGCATGAAGATTTGGAGAGACAGGAATTGGCTGTGAACTAATGGCCGTTTAGGCCCCATTGAAGTTAGGGGAAGGTGGGATCAAGATCACCATCATCCCAGGAAGGAGCACCTGTGTCTCCTGTATCATTTATGACACTTGGAACAACTGCAGGTAACACTAAGCCCAATGTGACCTGGCTTGAATGAAGTAGAAAATATTTCTACCTATAACAAAGCCCCAAAGCAGAGTGACTGTGTGGTTGGTAATCAGAAATTCAATGGCATTAACAAGGATCTATCCCATTCCTCCATAGTCTCAAGACAGCTTTCATAGCTTCAAAGGACATGTACAGACCACACGATGGAGGACATGTCATTTTTGGCAACCCAGCCCAGCAACCAGAACGCTTCCCTCTCGTGTGAATCATTCCCCATGCTGATGCCAGAACCAGGAGTCAGTAAAATTGTCCTATTCAGGGCCACGATGAGAAATGTGTTTGGCTTGAGGTCATATATTTCATCACAACGACTGTATGTTCCATTAGGGTGTGAAAACAGTCATAAGGAATGTGTCTACAAACAAGCATGGTTGCCTTCCAATAAAGCTTTAGATCTGTAGCCAAGTGGCTGCCTGGAGTTGGCCCATGGACCACCCTGGTACACCCCTGCTGCATTCCAGTTATCCTCAAACACAGAACACAATTGACTGAAACACATCACATGAAATTTGTAACTAATTTATGACAACAATATCAGTGGCTTTCTTCCATCCTCTGTTGGCATGTAACAAGGATATTTAGGGCTCTAATTGATAGCATTGAGCATAAAAAAATCACCCAATAGGCAAATGAAAATCATAGCACAGAAAAGCTGGGGCAGGGATGGAGAGATGATTCGGTGGTAAAGTGTGCTTTCTGCGCAAGCACGAGGGCCGGAAACTGCCCAATTTCAAATCTCTATAACCCATGCAAACAGCTGGACATGCCCACGTGTACCTGTGACCCCAGTCCCACAAAGGGAGCAGAGACCAGGGAATTTCCCAGGCTCATGAAAAACAGCAAGCTGTGGTATCAGTAAGAGATTCTGGTTCAAAAATGAGGCCAGGCAGGAGAGCAATGGAGTGAGACATCTGATGTTCAGCTCAGACCAGCACAGGTGAGAGCCCACAGTGCAGATGAGCATATGGGTGCTCAAGGGCACACAAACACACACACATGCACACACATAAAGGAACAAAGGGAGGAGAGAAGATGTGAAGGAAGGAAGAAAAGCTGGAGCACCAAGATAAATTAGAATAAAATGTCAAACAATTTCTTATTTCCTAAGGATCATCCAAATCAATGCTAGGGGAAAATTCAGAACTCGGCTCAAATTTGTTCAACTTTGAGGGCATGCTGTGATCCTTCGTAACACCTAAATTCCACTGCTAGTGCTCTGGAGGTTGTTCACGTTTCTCTTCCTTTCTCCTAAATTGAGAGTCAAGACCAAAGAGACCTTAGCACCTACCACAAGCCCCAAATCCTGCAGATCAGGGAATGGAGGCTCAGAGAAGGCAAGTTTCTTTTCCGAGGTCACTCAGTCACTCAGTGACAGAACCAAGCTCAAGCCCAGGCTGTGGCAGGTTGTAATATCATTTCAGAATATTTGCTGCCACTCCAGAGAGGAAAATCAATTGTACAACTTCCTGCAGGAACAAGTTTCCCAGTCATGATGGACCTAACTCTCTAAAACTGTGAGAGCTAAGATGATAATTCTTACCCTCGTGTTGTTTCTGTCAGATACTTGTCACCTCACAGTCAGTGAAGAGTTTCAGGCTCAGCCTCCAGGGTTCACATCTTACCAGTGGGGCTGACCTTGCTTATTTTCTCAGCTCCTCACTTTCCCCATCAGTAATGTAATGTTAGCACTGGTTATATTTTCATAACAAAACACCCTAGACTGGGTAAATTTAAGCAACTGAAATTTATGCCTCATGGTTCTGGAGGCTGTGTAGTAGTGCCTTATGGGGATTGCCTGCTCCGTGGGAGGTGACTTCTACATATATTTTGTTTGTTTGTTTGACACAGAAAAGGAGAGAGAGAATGGGCATGCCAGGGCTTTCAGCCACTGCAAACGAACTCCAGACGCATGTGCCCCTTTGTGCATCTGGCTAACGTGGGCCCTAGGGAACTGAACCTGGATCCTTTGGCTTTACAGACAAACACCTTAACCACTAAGCAATCTGTCCAGCCCTAAACTTTTTTTTTATATATAGGTACTAATGTCATCCATGAGGGCTCTGCCTCTGTGACAATCCCCTCACAGGCTCTGCCTCCTAATACCGTGCACTCATGATTAGGTTTCAACAAAGGAGGGACAGAAGCCTTCGGGCCATGGCTGGCACCTATCCCTCAAAGACATGCTAACGATTCAATAAACCAGACTCTTCACCACAATCTTACCCTGAATGACATTTAAGTGACAATGAGTGGTCAAGGGACTTCACTTCAACGTGCCAATACCCACCGCTCCAGAAATTGTTGTTCCCCCATGGGTGATTGCTGACAACCATCACTGACCTTGACCAGGCCTAGGGGACAGGGCAGGAGGGGTTCTATGACAGGGGTTTAAGGAGCATGGCCCTGGAGTCGGACTGATCAGGGCTCTAATCTTACCTCTAGCCCTTCCTTCCTGTGTGCCTGTAGCAAAGTCCCTAACCTCAGTGAACCTCAGCTTGAATCTCATGGGGTGAGGTAAGGATTCAGTGAAAGGATTCATTGAAAAACTGCTCATCATGGTGTCTGGCATGCTGCAAGGGTTTCGCAGACATCAGGATCAATATCAGTGTTCTACCCGTACAGCGAGGACAACGTGGGGCACAAAGGAGCTGCAGGGGGGGGTGAGTCATCTCTCAAGGTCTGGAGGAATCAACAAGGATCACTGCAGCCTACTCAGTCTCCAGAAAATTCACTGCCTGGAAATCATAGGCTGATTGTTGGTGATGAGTTGATAGAAAAATCAAACACCCCCCCCCCACACACACACACACCTCATAGCTGGCATGGATTCCCACAGCAGCCAGGGAAGGCCAGGTTGGGTTGCCATGTCTGAGGAATTCACTGGACATCCATCAAGATGATGAGCACTCACCCTGCCCCACAGCCCTGGGGATGTGGGTTGGACAAGGAGGGAAGAAGATAAACTGTGTCCCTTCACATTTGGCATGGGGCTGCCTGTGAAAGGAATTCTGTCACTCATATCCTTTTTAACCACCTTCTTCTGGGGGCACTGCTGATGGCAAGACTCACGCCAAAATGTCCAGGTGAAGGCTTTAACACCCTCCCTGGACTGGGAGCTCCGCTAAGGGCCAGGCATGTTCGCCTCTCTAGTCAGCTGTGGGCCTGTGCAGAGGCAAATGACTGCTTGGAGGTAAACCTCGTGAGCCCAGCCCTTGTCGTGGTGACTGCTAGTGTGTGTGTTAGCTACTTTTCTCATTGCTGTGACCAAACACCTGACAAGAAACAAGGGAGGAAGGAGGGAGGGTTGTTTTGGCTTCTAGTTTAAGAAGGAGCTGATCACATTGAATCCATAGTCAGGAAGTAGAGAGGAACAAAGCTGGTACTCAGCTCCCTTTCTCTGTATGTTGTTCAGGATCCCATAGCCCATGGAGTGGTACCCTTTAGGGTGGGTCTCCTTACCTCAGTCAACCTAGTCTAGAACCTCTGTCTGTCACAGACATGTCCAAAGATGTGTCCCCTAAGTGGGTCTACATCCATTCAACTTGACATATTGACCGTCACAGTCTACCCCTCCTCAACTTGACACCCAATTATATCACTTTAAACCCTAACCTTTCCCTATTTGTCCCCATTGGCTCATGCCCATCATCTCATGACACAAAAATGAGTTCATTCCTACTTCGAAAGTTCCCATAGTCTTTAAGTTCCTAAGTCTTTTATAGTTCTGATACTGTTCAAAAGTTCAAAGTCCAAGTCTCCTCTGAGACTCAAGGCAGTCTCTCAACTGTTAGCTTCTATAAAATAAATAAAAGAAAAAGCCGGGCTGGAGAGATGGCTTAGCCTGCTAAGCCTAAGAACCCGGTTCCAATCTCCAGGTCCCACGTTTAGCCAGATGCAGTGACACAAGGGCTCAATGCCACACTTGCCCACAAGGGGGCGCATGCATCTGGATTTCATTCACAGCAGCTGAGAGACTGCTGGCGCGCCTATCTCTGTCTCCCTCTCCCTCTCTGTCTCTCCCTCTCTGTCTCTCCCTCTCTGTCTCTCCCCTCTGTCTCTCCCTCTCTGTCTCTCCCCTCTGTCTTTCCCTCTCTGTCTCTCTCCAAAAATAAAATAATTAAAAAAATTTTTTTAAAGCCAAATAGTTCCAATATACAATAGCACAGAATAAGTATTCCCATTCCAAAAGGGAAGATGGGGGCATAACAAGAAAAAAGATTGGACCTACGCAAGACTCAACATGGCAAACAACAAATCCTGCAGCGCCATTTATGGCATCTGGAGCCCATGATGTAATCATCTGGTTTCCAAAAGACTTGGCTATCCCTGCCCCTCCATCTATGACACTTGTAGCACACACAGCCTCTCTTGGGCTGGCTTCTCTCCATGCCTGCAGCTATCTCTGGAGGATCTTCACATGACCCCGGCATCTCCAGCATCCTGGATCTCTACTGCAACTGGGCTCCAACTTCTCAACTTTACACAATGGACCCTCAAGGCCTCCTTGCAGGGAAAGGCTCCAACTTTATCACATATTTCCTGGCATGGCCAGCTTTTAGGGACCTTGCTGCCAGTCTCCATGACTCCCTCATTCATCTTTTCATGTCTGTAAAACCAATACCACATGGATGATTCTGCTGAGTTTTGCTGTCAGCTCAAGATACACCCTGGCCCTTTGGCCCATAGTGGTAATGGCCTTTGTATGCTGAGCCAGAGGAAAGAACTCCCTAGTTAGTTGTTTTGGGGCAGAAAACTCCCAGTTCAGGCTCTCTCTTTCCAAATGAATTTTAATTTGCAGAAGATGGAGCCTCACCATCCAGAAACCTTTTTGACTGCTTTATTGCAGAACACTGGATGTCTCTTTAATGGTGCTAACCTCATTAATAGTTATAACTGCTTTCTCCATAACTGTGTTTACAATTTTTAAACTCATTTCAAAATGTACATTTCATATCTTTCTGCCTCATTTGCTATAGCAGTTACCTGCTCTCTGCTAGGACAAAACACTTGAGGAAGTTTCAACATGAGGGAGAAAGCATAGCAAAAAAAGCAGACAGCAAGACATCACATCTTCACTTCAGCAGGTAGGAAGTAAAGGAAGTGAGCTGGCTAGCACTGACAAGCTGTGCTGGACTACAAAATCCCAAGATCCACTCCCAGAGACATACCTCCTGCATCTAGCCTCTATCCACCAAAGACTCTCTCAGCTGGGGATCAAGTATGAGGCTTAATCACAAACACATGTGGCTATGGGTGACATTTTACATTCAAACCACATTCCACCTCTGCCCCTCCCCTATAGACTCATGGCCACCTAATGATGTAAAAGTTCATTCAGTAAACCTTTAAAAAGTTCCCTTGACCAAGCCCAATACTGTTCAAAAGTTCAGTCTCTTCTGAAACTCAAGACAGACTCTTAACTGTGACCCCTGTAAAATCAAAGCACAAATTATATTCTTCAACAGAATGGCACAGAGCAGAAAACCAGCAGGGCAAATATGAAATCCTCAAGTTCCATGTTCAGTACCAGGGACTCGTGATGAAATCCTCTGGGTTCCAAAAGACTTGGGCAACACCACTTCTAGAGATATGTATGCTGCTTGCTTCCTGGGCAGAATCCACCCAGAGCCAACAGTTGTCCAGTCCTGGTATGTCCAACATCCTGGGCTCTCCACTGAAACCCACAGTTCATCTCCACAGCTCTGTGCCATAGTGTCCTATGGCCTCCTTGCAGAGTCTATGACCCTGTTTCACATTGCTTTGTCTGAGCAGCTATCTCCAGAATTATGTTGCAATCCACTGACCTTCTCTTCTGTGCATTTCTCATACTTCCAAAACTAGTACCATGGTGGGTGACAATGCCAAATTTCTTATCCAAATGGGTGAAGTGTGACGGTGAGGAGCAAGAAACTGCTTCAGCATTCTTCACTCAGGACCCTTTCAAAGCAATCTGCACTCCTCCACTTGTCCCAGTGCAGAGAAGCTAGTCTAACCTCAAGGTGAAATTCTCTTAAACAGCTGAAGTGGCTACAGTTTCTGGGACCAGAGACCCATTCACGTTTCCTCCTGTGCCAAATTTCACATTTTCACATCCTTCTGTGTTGGGGTCCCCTCTAGGGCCAGCCCAGGAGGGGACGGCAGGGTTTCTGCCGAGTTGGGAGTGAGAGGCGCAGAGTCACAACACAGAGTCCGGGAGTTGGGTGGAAGCAGGCAGAGGGCGAGCTGCTGCAAACTGGTTTATTCAAGGAAGTGTAAGGGGCTTAAAGGGTTTGGCTGGCCAATCATTGTATGGGGTGGTCCCCTTCTTGTGACCAATGACAGCCTGTCTCTGGACAGATCATCTAGCAGCAGGTTTCTCGCGAGCATGGGACTATAGCTGTTGTCACACCAGGCATGTGCAGGACATCACATCCACAGAAGCCACTTCCTGGTTTCTTCTGGCATGCTGTCTGGCTAGGGCCCAACCTGCATTGTGCCATAAATCTCCTTTTTGTTTTTATTACTGACAATCCTGGGAGGCATGGTTCTTTGCCAAGCCATTGTTGACCCCAGACCCCAAAGGGTGCCTATCTTAGGTTGTCCCATCTCATGGGGTCTTACCCTTCCTGGTGAGAAAACCCAAGGGGTGTGGCCTGGTTTCTTTTAGCATGTGGTCTGGCTAGGGCCCAACCTGCATTGTGCCATACACTTCTGCTCTATACTTCCCAGTGTCAAACACATACAAGTCCATTGCTTCTAATTCAACTTTGCTCAAGTTCTCTAAACCTGGGTAGAATGCAGCTAACCTAACTTACTAGAATATCACACTTTACTAGAATGCCTCTAGCTTAGTTCTGAACAAAGTGATTTCTCCCCCTATGAAACCTCATAAGTCAAGCCTGTAGAGTCCACATTTCTCCCTGCATTTTGGTCTTTTACATGCTCATTAAGCTCTGTCTACCTTACTGAAAAGCTTCTCAAGTTCAAATCCTTCCATGTTCTTCCCACAAACCAGTTTCAAAAATCTAAAACCCAAATGGTCAAGGTTTACTGTAGCAATGACCCCACTTCGGGGTAACAATTTTTTTTTAATTTTTATTTTTATTGACAACTTCTTTAATTGTAGACAATATCCCATGTTATTTCCCTCCCTCCCCCCATTTTCCCCTTTGAAACTTCACTCTCCATCATATCCCCTCCCCCTCTCAATCAGTCTCTTTTCAGTTTAATGACATGATCTTTTCCTCCTATTCTGATGGTCCTGTGTAGGTAGTATCAGGCACTGTGAGGTCATGGATATCCAGGCCATTTTTTGTCTGGAGGAGCACATTGTAAGGAGTCCTACTCTTCCTTTGGCTCTTACTTTCTTTCCACCCCCTCTTCTGCAATGGACCCTGAGCCTTGGAAAGTAGGTTTGAGACATTCCAGTGCTGAGCACTCCTCTGTCACTTCTTCTCAGCACCATGGTGTTTTCTGAATCATCCCAAGGTTACCACCTTCTGAAAAGAAATGCTTCTCTAACCAAAGCATTAATATATGGATGTGGACATTAAGAGAAGGGCTTACTGGGCAGTTTGGTGAGCATAGTATATACATTTAGTGAGACTCCAGCAGACATTACACCCTTAGGGCTCATGACTACCCCTGTTGTAGGTTTTCAGTATCAGGGATGTATTCCCTCCCATGGAGTGGGTCTCCAGTTCAATTAGAGACCAGTTGGTTTTCCCCCCATAACAAACATGCCACTATTGTACCTGTTGGCTCATTTGGCCTGGCTGGCCAAATTTAAACCTTGCAGTGTTCACTGTTGAGTACCTTCACTGGTGTTTTCTCTCTCCCATTGACCTACATGCAGTGTAGCTTTTTCCAACTTTGTCAGCTGGTCCACATGGAGGAGGCTTTCAGCTCAGCTCCAGCAAGATTTCTCAGTGAACTTGCCACCCAAGTATGTGGAATCTTCAGCAATAGGATCTTACCATCTATTCCTGGTGGGAAACCAAGGGCCTCGGCAATGGCCTATAATGTTTTGGGGGTATCTATGACCTCCCTGGCCAACAACTCACTGGAAGGTATCCCATCCCTGGTACTGAAAAGTTTCTAGTAACAATATATGGCTTCTGAGTGTTCCATTGTCCAGAAAAGTGGGTTTCCATATGACTTTTTTATATTCTCTTAGATATTGATTAGTCCTCCCTCTACCATTCCTTTAATCAATCTCTTCCCCTGACCTCACTTAGGCCTTTTCACCTCCATTAATCTGTTCTTCTACTTACATATATACAATACCATCCTATTAAGTCCCCCCTCCCTCCCTTTCTATTCCCTTTATATCCCCTTTCTAGCTTACTGGCTTCTGCTACTGAGTTTTATTTTTACTCACAAGTCCAATCATTTGTAGCTAGGATCCACATATGAGAGAGAACATGTGATGTTTGGCTTTCTGAGCCTGGGTTACCTCACTAAGTATAATTCTTTGCAGACCCATACATTTTCCAGCAAATTTCATAACTTCATTTTTCTTTACTCCTGAGTAGAACTCCATTGTGTAAATGTGCCACATCTTCATTATCCATTCATCTGTGGAGGGACATCTAGGCTGGTTCCATTTCCTAGCTATTGTGAATAGAGCAGCAATAAACATGGATGAGCAAGTATCTCTAAGGTAGTGAGAAGAGTCCTCTGGATATATGCCTAGGAGTGGTATAGCTGGGTCACATGGGATATCTATTTTTAGCTGTCTTGGGAACCTCCGCACTGATTTCCACAATGGCTGGACTAGATTGCATTCCCACCAATAGTGTAGAAGGGTTCCTCTTTTCTGCATCCTTGCCAACATTTATAGTCATTTGTTTTCATGATGGTAGCCAATCTGACAGGAGTGAGATGGAATCTCAAGGTAGTTTTAATCTGCATTTCCCTGATGACTAGGGATGTAGAACATTTATTTTAGATGTTTATATGCCATCTGTATTTCTTCTTCTGAGAACTCTCTATTTAGTTCCATAGCCCATTTTTTAATTGGGTTGTTTGATTTCTTAGTATTTAATTTTTTGAGTTCTTTGTATATCCTAGATATTAAATCTCTGTCAGATGTATAGCTGGCAAAGATTTTCTCCCATTCTATAGGTTGCCTCTTTGCTCTATTCACAGTGTCCTTAGCTGTACAAAAACTTTGTAATTTCATGAGGTCCCAGCAACTGATCTGTTGTTTTATTTCCTGAGAGATTGGGGTTATATTCAGAAAGTCTTTGCCAAGACCAATATGTTGAAGGGTTTCCCCTACATTTTCCTTCTAGCAGTTTCAGAGTTTCAGGTCTGATATTAAGGTCTTTGATCCATTTGGACTTGATTCTTGTGCATGGAGAGAGATAAGGATCTATTTTCATCCTTCTACAGAAACATATCCAGTTTTCCCAGCACCATTTGCTGAAAAGGCTGTCTTTTCTCCAATGAGTATTATTGGCATTTTTTCAAAGATCAGGTGGCTATGGCTACCCAGACTTACATCAGGGTCCTCTATTCTGTTCCATTGATCTATGTGTCTGTTTTTGTGCCAGTACCATGCTGTTTTTGTTACTATGGCTCTGTAATATAGGTTAAAAATGGGTATGGTGATACCACCAGCCTTATTTTTGTTGCTCAAAATTATTTTAGATATCTGAGGTTTTTGTGCTTCCAAATGAATTTTTGGATTTTTTCTATTTCCATGAAGAATGCCATTGGAATTTTGATGGGGATTGCATTAAATGCGTAGATTGCTTTTGGTAAGATTGCCATTTTCACAATATTGATTCTTCCGATCCAAGAACAGGGGATGTTTTCCATTTCCTAGTGTCTTCTGCAATTTCTCGCTTGAGTGTTATAAAGTTCTCCTTGTAGAGATCCTTTACTTCCTTGGTTAGGTTTATCCCAAGGTACTTTTTTTTTTTTATGCAATTGTGAATGGGAGTGATTCTCTGATTTCATCTTCTGTGTGTTTATTTTGTATCCTGCTACATGGTTATATCAGCTCTAATAGTTTGTGGTAGAGTCTTTAGGGTCCTTTATGTATAGAATCATATCATCTGCAAATAATGATAACTTGATCTCATCCTTTCCAATTTGTATCCCTTTTATGTGTGTCTCTTGCCTTATTGCTATGGCTAAGACTTCCAGTACTATATTAAACAAAAGTCGGGACAGTGGACACCCTTGTCTTCTGCCTGATTTTAGTGGAAAAGCTTCAAGTTTTTCTTCATTTAGTATTATGTTGGCTGTGGGTTTATCATAAATAGCCTTTATTATGTTGAGGTATGTTCCTTCTATTCCCAGTCTCTGTAGGACTTTTATCATGAATGTTGGATTTTGTCAAATGCTTTTTCTGCATCTAATGAGATGATCATGTGATTTTTGTCTTTCAGCCCATTTATATAATGTAATTCATTTATTGATTTGCATGTTGAACCATCCCTGCATCTCGGGGATAAAGCCTACTTGGTCAGGGTGAATGATCTTTCTGATATATTCTTGTATTCTGCTTGCCAATATTTTGTTGAGAATTTTTGCATCTATGCTCATGAGGAAGATTGGTCTGTAATTTTCCTTTTTTGTTCTTTGTCTGGTTTTGGGGTCAGGGTGTTGCTGGCTTCATAGGAGTTTGGTAGGGTTCCTTCCTCTTCCATTTTATGGAAAAGTTTAAGCAGCATTGCTGTTAGTTCTTCCATGAAGGTCTGGTAAAATTCAGCAATGAATCCATATGGGCCTGAACTTTTTTTAGTTGGGAGGTTTTTTATAACTGCTTGGATCTCCATACTTGTTATGGATCTATTTAAGTGGTTAATCTCATCTTAATTTAAATTAGGTAGGTCATATAAATCAAGGAAATCATCCATTTCTTTCAAATTTTCAAACAGTGGAGTATTATGTTCTTAAAAATATCATAGGGACATACTATAATTTATGTGTTATCTGTTGTAATGGTGCCCTTTCCATCTCTAATTTTCTTAATTTGTGTCTGTTCTCTTTATTTTGGTCAGATTTGCTAAGGGTTTATCAATCTTGTTTATCCTTTCAAAGAACCAACTCTTGGTTTCATTGATTCTTTGGATTGTTTTTTTGGTTTCTATTTCATTAATTTCTGCCCTAATCTTTATTATTTCTTCCCAACTACTGATTTTTGGTTTACCTTGTTCTTCTTTTTCCAAGGCCTTAAGGTGCAGCATTTCTAATTTCTTAACATAGACACTTAAAGCTATAAATTTCCCTCTTAGGACTGCCTTCATTGTGTCCCAAATGTTTTGGTATGTTGTGTTCTTGTTATCATTTGACTCCATGAATTTTTTTATTTCCTTCTTGATTTCTTCATTGACCCATTCATCATTTAGTAGTGTATTATTTAGTTTCCATGATTTTGTGTATGCTCTATAGCTTTTCTTGTTAATGATTTGTATTTGATCCCATTGTGACCTGATAGAGTGCAAGAAATTATTTCAATTTTCCTATATTTGTTAAGATATGCTTTGTGTCCTAATATATGGTCTATTTTAGAGAATGTACCATGTGCTGCTGAAAAGAATGTGTATTCTTCAGCAGTTGGATGAAATGTCCTATATATAACTGTTAGGTCCATTTGTTCTATGACCTCATTTAATCTAGGTGACTTGCCTTTTCTCTCTAGCTGCTTTCAATATATTTTCTTTGGTTTGTATGTTTGGTAGTTTAATTATAATATGGCGGGGAGAGGTTCTTTCCAGGTTTTGTCTGTTTGGTGTTCTAAAGGCTTCCTGTATCTGCATTGGCATCTCTTTCCCAATTTGGGGGAAGTTTTCTTCTATGATTTTGTTGAAAACACCTACTCTGCCTTTGGAGATTCTTCTCCTTCTTCTATCTCTGTTGTGCTATGAGGAATGCCATCCCACAACCCTCATTTGAAACCTTGAGGTTGCTGAACATTTGTGTAGGTTTATTATTGAGGCAAAAGTGGTGGCAATGAAGGTCTATGAGAAGAAATAGTACAAAAATAGAGACATCTTTGGGGAAATAATTGCAAGGGGACATTTCAGGGTAGTTTAATATCTTATTACAATTTTAATGACCAATAGAGAAAATATAAAAATGCCATTCATAGAGAAACTACAGTGTTTTGTTTTCTGGTTATTTCAACAGATCATTTATAAGATATATAATATGATTTCTTTGAATAATCTTCTGCCAGACACTATCATCAGTCTTTCCAGCTACAGATCTGTATAGTTACTGTATATCACATAGTAAAGATAGAAGTGAATAGAGATGAAACAGGAAGAAAACTCACCCTCCTCCCCTTCTGGAACCTTTTGCAAACTCCATCCATGGGCATTTTCCCATCTTGTTTATTTTGACGGATTTTTTAACAAAGATTGTTTCTGTTCCTGGTCATTGAGTGGTATTGGTGGGGAATGCATAAGAGACCCTTGGAGTTTGGGGAGGTGAGAGGCAGTTTTCTAACCTACTAGCTTCCCCAGCCTCTCTTGACCATCGAGAACCAACCCCAAGTCTACCAAGAGAGGTGAGGAGGCATGGGTCGGGCTGGGCAGGGGGACACCCCTCAGCCTCAGCTAGTGCCCCATGGATGGGAGGGACCATGGCCAGGGATGCCTGCAGGGATGAACTCATCTGGCCAGCAGACTCCAACTCATCTCACATATCCAACTTAGGTTTGTCACACAGGGACGTTTACAGTCCACCTTCTGCTGCTAGTAACATTGCAAATGCAGAATCGGGCTTCTCAGCAAGGACTTCCGGCTTGTCAAACTCGATCACCTAAATGTCAGAGAAAAAAAAGACATTTTCAGAAAAAAAATTCCACCCACCATCCAGCCCAAACCGTGGAAGCCTTTGAGGAGCCAACCAGAGCTTCCTGCACCTTCCCATTCTCCATGACCAGGACGAGGTCGCAGTTGAGAACCGTGTTTAGTCGGTGGGCGATGGTCAACACTGTACACCCTTTAAAGGCCTCTTTGATAGTGCTCTGAACGAGGGTGTCTGTCTTGGAGTCCATGGAGGCAGTAGCTTCATCAAGGAGAATGATCTGTCAAGGAAGGAATGCTATAAAAGTCACAATAGGCCAAAAGCTGGATATTTACTAAGAACACAAGAAAAACAAAAACTGAAATGCGATGAACAAAACATCCATCTTAAAAAGTCACACAGTGGACTGGAGAGATGGCTTAGAAGTTAAGGTGCTTGCTTGCAAAGCCTAAGAACTCATGTTCAAATCTCCAGGTCCCACGTAGCCAGATACACAGTGATGCAAGCACACAATGTCACACATGTTCCACAAGGGGGCACATGCATCTGGAGTTTGTTCACACCAGCTGAAGGCCCTGGCTGGCATGCCCATTCTCTCAAATTAAAAAAAAAAATCACACACACATACACATAAAAGTGGGATGAAAGAAAGTCCAACCTCACCATCTTCATCTTCCTCAGAGAGACCTATCAGAAGAACAAGCTTGAATTCTCCACTCCTCTTTGAGTGGTTTAGTCAAACACTGCCCATGGGTAGGAAGAAACCTTACATGGGCTTTCTGCACTCTGCTCATCAGAGCCAGCATGGGGCAGAGTAACAACAGTCACTGGCTGCAGCTGCTATAACAAATTACCACAAATTTAGAGACCTAAGGCAACACAAACTTGCTTCTCATAGTTCTAGAAATGAAATCCTACAGCCAAGGTACTGTGAGGGCTGCATTCCTTCTACAGCTGGAGGGACAAAACCCACTGCCCTTCCCGGTCTCTGCATTCTTTAGCCCATGCCTGTTTCTGGTCTCTTTAACTTCCCTTCTTGCTTCTTACAAAAAACATACACTAAGCCCACCAAATTCAAGATAATCTCCCCATCTGAGATCTTACATGTAATCAATACCTTCAAGGTCCCTTTTGCCGTGGAAGAGAACTGGGGTACTGTGGTGTGGATTGCTTGCTTTCTCTTTTGTTTTCTTTCTTTATTTTTTTGGAGGGGAAAGGTGCATTTTTCTTCCTGTCATAATGCTGAGTGAATTTTACAAATCAGAGGCTTAATCTCAACCCCTGCCTGCACTATGTTTGCCAAAGTACCTTACTTCCTCACATGGGAAAGAGCCACCCCTGATCATGCACGTGGAATAAGAAGCTACACGGTGTGTCCATACACCACCACAGACATTACATGGTCCCCTTACCCTCTATGAGGACACCTTCAGAACACACAGTGGGTCCCAGGTTCAGTGAATCAGAGTTCGAAAGCAACACATTCTCTTCCTCAAAATCAGAGAGCAAGGCTTGGTTAAGTCACTTGAAAATGTAAGTATAAATTTTACAAATCTTATGTGCTGGGATTTGGATAGTTTTCTTCAGTGCCCTGGTGACTGTGCTGGAGAATGACTCAGGATTGTATAGGACAAAAGAGAGAAAGATGGGAGGCAGATTGTTCCAAACTCCAGCCACCTAGGAGACCTCCCGAGGGGAAGCTGAGGGGAGGAAGGTGTTATTGCTGGAAATGGCTGTAATTTTTCAATTTTTTTTACCCTTCACAACTTTGTCTTTAAAAAAAAAGTGATTGGTTTTTAAGTGACTCAACCACTCTGTCTTTACTGAAAGACAAGTATGTGGCCTGACCTCCTGGATTGAGTGGCGCTGCGGGAAATATCCAAGATTTGACCAATCCATTTTCTGTGCTGTTTCCTTACTTTTGAATTACGGAGAAGTGCTCGGGCCATACAAAGTAGCTGGCGTTCCCCTACTGAGAAGTTTTCTCCATTTTCTGTGACTTCTGCCTGTAATTTCTCGGGGAGTTTCATTATCTATAAAACACAGAAAATGCCACGTTTTTGCTGACGATCTATAAAATTGTCCTGCACCGTCATATTGATTGCCCCTCCTCTTGCATTCATCAGCTTGCTTTATTTTACTGTGGGAAAAGAGGTACAGAACAACAATCATTTCAATATTGCAAACAGGCACCAGGGAAGACCAAGAAGTAGGCAGACATTAATAATTTAAAATCACAGTGTGACTCACCAGAGGAAGACAAATGATGCGTTCACATTTCCAAAGAACACACAAGCAAGGGGACATGGCCTTGGGGTTGCTATTTCCATGGACGAACAGAGAAGGGACTGGAGTTTTGTGGGGAGGGTGAGACAGGGACTGATAAGTCATCACGACAAGCCACACTGGCTATGGGAGTCTTTTGCCTGGGCACTGCCCCCAGCTGCAGAGGTGGCTGCACTTACCAGCTAACCCCCACTGGGACTACAGCTCCTATAGGGCGGGGTCCTGTGTCACAGAGGGCTCCGTTCCTTCAAACCAGCCAGATACACTATTCCCAGAACATACGACTCTACCAACTCAGTTTCAGCATCTCGTTTGTCCTGATTAATCAATGAGGCCATTGTCCAAGAAATCAAGCTTGCACTAACTTTAGACTCAAACAGACCTGGGTTCAAGTCTTCATTGTGCTGACTGTCCTGGACCATTTTCATCTTAGATCTCGAAAACAAGGTGCAAAAATACCAGTCTCAGAGGGCTGTGCTGAGGACGGAGTGAGAAGATGCAGAAGGAGCTCTTGGACAGAATCAGCGCAGAGCCTTGACAAACAGCACTGTGGCTGCTTCGGGCAACAAAGTGTGAGTAAGGATTAGACTCCACTAACTTATGTGACTGCTGCAGATAAACCTGGCCAGTGCTGGTCCAGGGGCTTGTAAGCTTTAAACCTGGTCCAGGTATATGGAACACAGGAGCCAGGACATGACCTCATGCTGAGCAGTCCCAGAGACTTACTGTGTCTTTCATGAATGTTCTTTCCAGAACATTCCAGAGCATCTCATCGGTGTGACTCTCCAAGGGATCCAAGTTGAACCTGTAGCGAAGGAAAGGAGAGGGAGCTGGATTTCCAGGAATGAGGGAATGAGCAAGTATTCTGAGGATGAGAGGATGGGGAGTGGGTGTGACACTGGGAAAAAGGCCATATACCATGGCACGCAGGTAGCGTTTAAGGATGTAGTCTCTTCCCTGCACTATGTTGGAGACAACAGAGGTGGGATGAGAAGAGTCTATGGCTCGAAGACTTCTAAATAGCCGAAGCCCTGAGGCCAAGGACTACCATACCTCTGTGACATAGCAGAAACCTTGGAGCCCCACCATGAGGCCATCCAAGCAAAAACACACCTGGGCCTCTGCATTCACGTGCAGCAAAGCACTTTAAACCTCATGCAAGAGATTGACAGAGAAAGAGGGAGAGAGCACCTCGGGCTGACAACTTTCACATGACAGGCACACCTGCCCATGCCAAGGCCCCACGGAGGAATGTGAATTGAGTGTTTCAAGGTATATACTGCATCATTCATCCAGTGAGCTCTAAGGAAATACAGTTCCCCAACAGCATATTGTGCTCAGTGGGAAGCATGCCCCTTTCCCTGAACCAGCGGAAGCACCATGCTACAGGTCACAGTCCTGCTCTTCTCACACGTGAACAGCTTCTGTCCTGTAGTAAGAATGAATTAGGGCTAGAGAGATGGCTTAGTGATTAAGGCGCCTGCCTGCAAAACCTAGGAATGCCTGTTCAATTCTCCAGGTCCCATGTTTAGCCAGACACAAAAAGTGACACAAGGGTGCAATGCTGCACTTGCCCACAAGGGGGCACACATGTCTGGAGTTCGTTCACACCGGCTGAGAGGCTGCTGGTGCACCCATTCTCTATCTTGCTCTCATTCTCTCTCAAAAAAAAAAAAAAAGAATGAATGCACCTCGCAAAAAAATAAATGGCTGCACAGTTATACAAGGAAACCACTTATTCTATTGTATATTTGAAAGTGACCTGTCGGAACAAAATGGGACTGTCCAGAGTCAAGTGGGATACCTATGTATAAAAAGCATCTTACTCCTTGACAACTCTGTAGTTTCTGAAATACTAGCAAGACTCCGGACCCTGTTCCCCAGTTCCTTCCAAAGCTTTCTCAAAAACAGGCCCCGTCGAGGCTTCTGACCCCTGGGAAAAGGTGGTTCCCTGAGCTAGGAGAGCCCCGGAACAGCCTTGGCCAGGAGACTTCACAAAGCTCCTGGTTCTCTGATTTCACCATCCCCAAACAGGAATGCACAAGGATTGAAAGCAGCTACCTTACTGTACCTACAAACAGGACAGGATCCTGAGGGATCATAGTCAGCTTGGTTCGGAGGTCTTCCAAACCCACGGTGCAGATATCCACCTCATCAATGAAGACCGTACCACTGGCCGGCTCCACCAGACGGAACAGGGCCATTCCCAATGAAGACTTTCCTGGGGACAATAAGAGCAAGAACAATGAATCATTCAGCAGTTTGTACTTCCTTCATATCCAAGCATTTAATTAATGGAGTCTTCAACGCAATGAAAATGGCTCTGTGTGGATAACTTTGCAGGCAGATGTCCCTTGCTCTGGTACCACAAAACAGTTAACCTCCCAGGCCCTGCAGCACACAACTCATCTTCAGGGCCTCATTTCCCCAGAATGAGTCTCATTTAATTAATTCAAAAATGTGTGCATGTTTGCTCCCAACTCCACACACCCATTCAACCTGAAATCCTAATTTACAATAAAGAGATGTGAGGGAAAATAACAGTCAGTCCAGCAATCATGCACATCCCTCTGTAGCAGGGCTTAATGAGGTCACATTCCATGGGAATTCAGAGAAAACAACCCAAAAGAAACAAAGGCAGAGATTGTCCTCACCAGATCCTGTTCTTCCCACAATCCCAACTGTCTGCCCACTTTGGATGTTCAAGTTCAGCCCGTCGAGAACAAGGGGGGTGTTGTCTCTGTATCGCATCTGGTAGTCCTTGAAAGTTATCTCCCCACGGCTTGGCCAGTCCTTGGGACAGGTCCCCTCTTTGAAGGGGTGGGCACATTCAGGAACGCAGTTCTGAAAAGCAATTATCAACCACCAACTTAATAGCCACTTGTTTTCCCCATCATTGAACTCATCACACTACAAATGAGCCAGTGGGCTGGTGCTCAGGGGTCAACTAGTGAGCTAGACTACTCAAACTCACATTCTGCCAGGCACCATGGCACATACCTGTAATGCCAGCCAGCACTCGGGGGACTGGAGAGAGCACCAGAGCTACATAGGCAGACTCTGTTAACAAAACATTCATATTTTCCAAGCATGGTGGCGCATGCCTTTAATCCTAGCACTCGGGAGGCAGAGGCAGGAGGACAGCTTTAAGTTCAAGGCCACCCTGAGACTATATAGGGAATTCCAGGTCACCCAGGACTAGAGCAAGACCCTACCTTGGGAAAAAAAACAGCTCATATTCCCGTGGTGTGTCAGGTAATAAAAAAGAGTTAATGGAAATAAAACCACATACTAAAATAAAATACAGAATTAGGTTAGGTAAGGGCAAAAGAAGAAGAAAAGTCCTTGAGGGTGGAAGTATGTATCTTTGAGGATGTGACAGACCTACAATGGCAAAGAGGATGCCAGTGACAAGGATTTGCATCCAGAGCCTTCCAGACAGGGAAGATTGTCAGTGCAAAGGACCGGAGGCCAGAATTCCTTGGGCCAGTATTTAGTGAAGAATGGATGACTTAGGGGAATAAGCAAGGGACAAATCACTCCGTGCCTTGTGGGCCTAGGCTAGCGTGAGCAGAATGACCTTGGGACCCAGAGTGAGCCTGAGATTTGCAGAATTCAATCAGACATAATCGCAACATCTGCAAGTCGTCATGGTGCTAGGAGTAGGAGGAGGCCAGGAACGAATGTCCAATTTAAAGACCATGTGAGCGCAAGGGACAAGATAGTGAACTTCCCTTCCTAAGTGTCCGTGAAACTCCAAGACCAGTAGTAAGAAGACATGGCTTCCTTACAAGACCAGTCTGGTCTCTTATAGTATCAAGTCTAACAATGAGAGAAAGGGCCTCAAGGGCACCATTCAGGGTGATTGGCTACCCCAAATGTCTGGTCAATAAAGATCCTCAATTAGCTGAGAAAACAGCTGCATCCTTAGAGAGTTTTTAACCACCCTGCCCCCAAAAGACTCAGAATTAAGAATAAAAACATTTAAGGGATGCAATACTGTGCCAGCAGTATTTTGTCAGTTTAAGGAATCTGCCTATGTTATGCTTCAAATATTTATAATATTTACAGAATTTGGACTTGGGATTCTAATTTTAAATGTATAATTGAATAATTGATTTTAAGCTAAAAGCTTTCTGTTTATATATGGCATGGGAACTGTCATGAGAACTTAAAGCTCACCATATTTGTGGGTTTAATTTATTAGATTTATACAAACTCAGGAGGGTTCATTTGTTAAAGCAGATCACTGAGGTACTTAAAAAGGAAATTGAATGTAGTAAATTTTAAAAGGCAGCTTTAAATGTTTTAAAGTATTTAATTAAGTTTGTAAGTGGGGCCAAACACTATCCAAAGGCCCTTAACAGTGATTGGTAGACTTGGTTAGACCTCATTTCAGAAGAGTAGCTGTATTGGTAGGTTGAACAGAAAAACTTACAAAGAAGAGTGAAATTGTGCTTTTGCAATTGACAACTTTAATCAAATATTAATTTTTAGAAGCCAGACTTAGCCACAAAATTGCCTTTTCTGTCTATAGAAACTGCTCAAAAGGAATTTTGGAGGGGTGGAGGGAGAATCTTATATTCAACATCAATAATATTGGATTGTACTGTAAATACAGGTTTTTAACAAGAGGTCAAATAGAAAAGATCACTTTCATATTGAAAAAAAATCAGGAACTGCCAGCATTCAGCAACTAGCAGCAGTGTATCCAGCACCATGGAGGCAAGCTCAAACTCTGTAGCATCCAGCACAGCTGAACCAAGCTCCACAGCACAGGGAACAAGGTGGGCACTCAGCATTGGTGAGTTTGGAAGCCAAACCAAAAGGTAACAAGGCCAGCTGACAAAAAAAAAAAAAGGAACATGGGCCTGCATTGGAAGTGCTAATCTCTCTTTCCAGTCAGGGCAGGTTATGGGTTATATATTTGTGGTTGGCTTTACCATTTTCAAATAAGCTGAATATGGGATGTTGAATATTGCTGCCTGTAATACTTTCAGTTTTAGAGGGCCTTTATCTTTTGCTTTTGTCATTATTGGGGACAGGGTCTGATCCAGTTCCAGGCTGACCTGGAACACAAGTCTGAACAACATCCTCTATCTCCTAGCTGACAGGATTAAGGGTGTAGAGCAAAGCACACCCTTAGGGATTTTGACCTTATAAGACTGTTTTAATTCCCACACTTGAATATTCTGTGCTCATTTTAATTGAATGTGTATTTTGCTCAATTGAAGTTTAGAACTTGCCAGTAAATTGTTCCACCAGTCCACTACAATACTTGCTTAACAAGCAAATTCAACAGCTAGGATTACTTCTGAGGTTGGACTTGGGTACAAGTGCTACACTTGGCACTTAAACTCATATCCTGAAAGTATATAAAGGTGGATCAGCACACCTAAGAACACTGCAGATAAATAAAACACCCAAGCATCAAATAAATCAATGCTTCTCAAACTTTTCTATAAAATAGAAAAGGAAGGAATTCTACCAGACAAAGACAGATCAAAAAAAGAAAATTATAGAACAATCTCCCTCATGAACATAGATGCAAAAATTCTTAACAAAATACTGGCAAACAGATTACAAGAATATATCAGAAAGATTATTCACCCCAACCAAGTAGGCTTTAAACCAGAGATGCAGGGATGGTTCAACATACGCAAATCCATAAATGTAATACACCATATAAATGGTCTGAAGGACAAAAATCACATGGTCATCTCAATAGATGCAGGAAAGGCATTTGACAAAATCCAACACCCCTTCATGGTGAAAGTATTACAGAAACTGGGAATAGAAGGAACATATCTCAACATAATAAAAGCTATTTATGACAAACCTACAGCCAACATAATACTAAATGGGGAAAAACTTGAAACTTTTCCTCTAAATTCAGGAACAAGACAAGGGTGTCTACTTTCCCCACTACTATATATTTAATAATTATATATTTAATATAGGACTGGAAGTCTTAGCCATAGCAATAAGGCAAGAGACACGCAAAGGGGATACAAATTGGAAGGAAAGAGATCAAATTATTATTTGCAGACAATATGATTCTATACATAACAGACCCTAAAGACTCTACCAGCAAACTGTTAGAGCTGATAAACACTTTTAGCAATGTAGCAGGATTCAAAATAAACACACAGAAATCAGCAGCTTTTCTATACACTCACAACAAACATGCAGAGGATGAAATCAGGGAATCTCTCCCATTTACAATGCCTCAAAAAAAAAAAAACTTACAATAAACTTAACCAAGGAAGTGAAGGATCTCTACAATGAGAACTTTAAAAAACTCGAGCAACAAATTGCAGAAGACACAAGGAAATGGAAAGACATCCCATGCTCCTGGATTGGAAGAATCAATATAGTGAAAATGTCAATCTCACCAAAAGCAATCTACACAATACTAAAGTTCATCTGGAAACACAAAAAAACCTCAAATAGCCAAAAGAATTTTGCACAACAAATCAGGCTGGTGGTATTACCATACACGATTTCAAGTTATACTACAAAGCCATAGTAACAAAAACAGCATGGTACTGGCACAAGGACAGACAGGTAGATCAATGGAACAGAATAGAAGACCCAAATATTAATCCAAGCAGCTACAGATACCTGATCTTTGACAAAAATGCCAAAAATATTCATTGGAGAAAAGATAGCCTCTTTAACAAGTGGTGCTGGGAAAACTGGACATCTGTATGTGAAAGGATAAACATAGATCCTTATCTCTCTCCATGCACAAGAGGCAAGTCCAAATGGATCAGGGACCTTACTATCAGACCTGCAACTCTGAAACTGCTAGAGGAAAAGGTAGGGGAAACCCTTCAACATATTGGCATAGGCAAGGACTTTCTGAATACAACTCCAATTGCTCAGGGAATAAAATCACTAATCAACCACTGGGACCTTATGAAATTACAAAGCTTTTGTACAGCAAAGGACACTGTAAATAGAGCAAAAAGACAACCTACAGAATGGGAGAAAATCTTTGCCAGCTATACATCTGACAAAGGATTAATATCCAGAATATACAAAGAACTCAAAAAACAGAATAATAAGAATTCAAACAACCCAGTTAAAAAATGGGCTATGGAACTAAATAGAGTTCTCAGAAGACAAAATACAGATGGCATAAAAAAAGTGTTCCACATCCTTAGCCATCGGGGAAATGCAAATTAAAACCACTTTGAGGGCTGGAGAGATGGCTTAGCGGTTAAACGCTTGCCTGTGAAGCCTAAGGACCCTGGTTCAAGGCTTGATTCTCCAGGACCCACGTAAGCCAGATGCACAAGGGGGCGCATGCATCTGGAGTTCGTTTGCAGTGGCTGGAGGCCCTGGCACGCCCACTCTCTCTCTCTCTCTAACTGCCTATTTCTGTATCTCTCTCTCTCTCTCTCAAATAAATAAAAAATAAAATATTTAAAAAAAAAAAACACTTTGAGATTCCATTTCATTCCTGTCAGAATGGCTACCATCAAGAAAACAAATGACAGTAAGTGTTGGCATGGATGCAGAAAAAAAGCAACACTTCTACACTGTTGGTGGGAATGCAATCTGGTCCAGCCATTGTGGAAATCAGTGTGGAGGTTCTTTAGACAGCTAAAAATAGACTTACCATATGATCCAGCTATAGCACTCCTAGGCACATATCCAGAGGACTCTTCTCACTACCTTAGAGATATTTGTACAACCATGTTTATTGCTGCTCTATTCACAATAGCTAGGAAATGGAACCAGCCTAGATGTCCCTCTACAAATGAATGGATAATGAAGATGTGGTACATTTACACAATGGAGTTCTACTCAGCGGTAAAGAATAATTAAATTATGAAATTTGCAGGGAAATGGATGGATCTGGAAAGGATATTAAGTGAGGTAACCCAGGCTCAGAAAGCCAAACATCACATGTTCTTTCTCATATGTGGATCCTAGCTACAAATGTATAGACTTATGTGTGAAATGGAACCAAAAATAGGTACTAGTAACCAGTAAGCTGTTAAAAGGCTTTAAGGGAGGCAGGAGAGGGAAGGAGTTAAGTGTATGGTATTACACATATGTAAGTAGAAGAACAGATTACAGGGAGGGGAATGGCCTAAGTGAGGCCATGGGAAGAGAATGCATAAAAGAAGGGCAGGGGGAGGGTCAATCAAAATTCAAGATAGTGTGAATAGGACTTAAGTAAACCTACTTTTTTGAGTAATGGCACATCCAGAAGCTGTAGACTGTTACTAGAAAATTTTCAGTGCCTGGGATGGGATACCTTCCAGTGAGTTATTGACCAAGGAGGTCCCGGTAGCCTCCAAAACATTAAAGGCTATTGCCAAAGCCCTTGGTTGCCCTTGAGAAACAGATGATAAGACCCTATTGCTGAAGACATCTCTTGCCTGAGAGGCCAGGTCACTGAGAAAGCAAGCTGGTGCTGAGCAGAA
The DNA here is from genome assembly GCA_036365145.1 of Orientallactaga sibirica. Classification (NCBI taxonomy): domain Eukaryota; kingdom Metazoa; phylum Chordata; class Mammalia; order Rodentia; family Dipodidae; genus Orientallactaga; species Orientallactaga sibirica. Next base: position 1,367,266 of record JAEOAD010000030.1, read on the forward strand.
AACCTTCTCCCTGTAGACCAGCCAACTGAAAGCTGGAAAAAAGCTGCAGTGCATGTAGCCCTATGGGAGACAGAAGTCATCAGCAGTGAAAACAGTGGATACTGAAAATTCAAGTTTGGCCATACAGGCCCAATGAATGAACGGGTGCAATAGTGGCATGTCTGTTCTTGGGGTAACCAACTGCTCCATAATTGGACTGAAGGCCCTCTCTATGGGAGGGAATACATACCTGGTACTGAAAAACCTAAACAAAAGTCTATGGCAAGGGGAAGTCATTGAGCCTTAGGGGTATAAAGCCTGTGCTTGTCTGGCTAAATATATATATGTTTCCCACCAAGCTACCCTGAAAGCACTATGCTTAATGTTCATATTCGCATATTAATGGTACTCTCACTTCTACTTAGAGAAGCTTCTCTTTTCAGATGATGATGACCACTGGGATGACCCAAAAGGCAACATAGTGCTGAGAAGAAGGGATTGAGGAGTGCCCAGCACTGAAACATCGCTGTCACACCCTCCAAGGCTCTGGGACCATTGTGGAAAGAGGGGCGGATAGAATTGCAATGCCTAGCAATACCTTGCCCAGCAAGACCCTCAAAATAGAAAAGATGATGACATCAAATTAAAAGAGAGACTAATGGACAGAGGGAGGGGATATGATGAAGATTGGAGTTCTAAAGTGGAATGGGGGAGGGGAGGGAAATATGTGTTTTTTGTATGAATGTATAGAAGTTGTCAATAAAAAAATAATCTAGCCACTTTGGACTTTTTTTTAAACTTAAAAAAAAAAAGGAAAATTACAGACCAATCTCCCTCATGAACATAGATGCAAAAATTCTTAACAAAATACTGGCAAACATATTACAAGAATATATCAGAAAGATTATTCACCCTGACTAAGTAGGCTTTATCCTGGAGATGCAGGAATGGTTCAACATACACAAATCCATAAATGTAATACACCATATAAATGGTCTGAAGGACAAAAATCACATGGTCATCTCAATAGATGCAGAAAAGGTATTTGACAAAACCCAACACCCCTTCATTGTGAAAGTATTTCAGAAAAGTAAAAAGTGTTCCACATCCTTAGCCATCAGGAAATGCAAATTAAAACCACTTTCAGATTCCATTTCACTCCTGTCAGAATGGCTACCATCAAGAAAACAAATGACAAAAAAAAAAAAAAAAAGACAATAAGTGTTGGCGTGGATGAGGAAAAAGAGGAACACTTCTACACTGTATGTGGGAATGTGATCTGGTCCAGCCATTGTGGAAATCAGTGTGGAGGTTCTTTAGACAGCTAAAAATAGATTTGCCATATGATCCAGCTATAGCACTCCTAGGCACATATCCAGAGGACTCTTCTCACTACCTTAGAGATATTTGTACAACCATGTTTATTGCTGCTCTATTCACAATAGCTAAGAAATGAAACCAGCCTAGATGTCCCTCCACAAATGAATGGATAAAAAAGATGTGGTACATTTACACAATGGAGTTCTACTCAGCCGTAAAGAAAAAATTAAATTATGAAATTTGCAGGAAATGGATGGATCTAGAAAGGATTATTAAGTGAGGTAACCCAGGCTCAGAAAGCCAAATCACATGTTCTTTCTCATATGTGGATCCTAGCTACAAATGTATAGACTTATGTGTGAAATGGAACCAAAAATCAGTACTAGAAACCAGTAAGCTAGTAAAAGGCTTTAAGGGAGGCAGGGGAGGGAAGGAGTTAAGTGTATGGTATTGTACATATGTAAGTAGAAGAACAGATTACAGGGAGGGGAATGGCCTAAGTGAGGCCATGGGAAGAGAATGCATAAAAGAAGGGCAGGGGGAGGGTCAATCAAAATTCAAGATAGTGTGAATAGGACTTAAGTAAACCTACTTTTTTGAGTAATGGCACATCCAGAAGCTGTAGACTGTTACTAGAAAATTTTCAGTGCCTGGGATGGGATACCTTCCAGTGAGTTATTGACCAAGGAGGTCCCGGTAGCCTCCAAAACATTAAAGGCTATTGCCAAAGCCCTTGGTTGCCCTTGAGAAACAGATGATAAGACCCTATTGCTGAAGACATCTCTTGCCTGAGAGGCCAGGTCACTGAGAAAGCAAGCTGGTGCTGAGCAGAAAACCTTCTCCCTGTAGACCAGCCAACTGAAAGCTGGAAAAAAGCTGCAGTGCATGTAGCCCTATGGGAGACAGAAGTCATCAGCAGTGAAAACAGTGGATACTGAAAATTCAAGTTTGGCCATACAGGCCCAATGAATGAACGGGTGCAATAGTGGCATGTCTGTTCTTGGGGTAACCAACTGCTCCATAATTGGACTGAAGGCCCTCTCTATGGGAGGGAATACATACCTGGTACTGAAAAACCTAAACAAAAGTCTATGGCAAGGGGAAGTCATTGAGCCTTAGGGGTATAAAGCCTGTGCTTGTCTGGCTAAATATATATATGTTTCCCACCAAGCTACCCTGAAAGCACTATGCTTAATGTTCATATTCACATATTAATGGTACTCTCACTTCTACTTAGAGAAGCTTCTCTTTTCAGATGATGATGACCACTGGGATGACCCAAAAGGCAACATAGTGCTGAGAAGAAGGGATTGAGGAGTGCCCAGCACTGAAACATCGCTGTCACACCCTCCAAGGCTCTGGGACCATTGTGGAAGAGGGGGCGGATAGAATTGCAATGCCTAGCAATACCTTCGCAAGACCCTCAAAATAGAAAAGATGATGACATCAAATTAAAAGAGAGACTAATGGACAGAGGGAGGGGATATGATGAAGATTGGAGTTCTAAAGTGGAATGGGGGAGGGGAGGGAAATATGTGTTTTTTGTATGAATGTATAGAAGTTGTCAATAAAAAAATAATCTAGCCACTTTGGACTTTTTTTTAAACTTAAAAAAAAAAAGGAAAATTACAGACCAATCTCCCTCATGAACATAGATGCAAAAATTCTTAACAAAATACTGGCAAACATATTACAAGAATATATCAGAAAGATTATTCACCCTGACTAAGTAGGCTTTATCCTGGAGATGCAGGAATGGTTCAACATACACAAATCCATAAATGTAATACACCATATAAATGGTCTGAAGGACAAAAATCACATGGTCATCTCAATAGATGCAGAAAAGGTATTTGACAAAACCCAACACCCCTTCATTGTGAAAGTATTTCAGAAAAGTAAAAAGTGTTCCACATCCTTAGCCATCAGGAAATGCAAATTAAAACCACTTTCAGATTCCATTTCACTCCTGTCAGAATGGCTACCATCAAGAAAACAAATGACAAAAAAAAAAAAAAAAAAAGACAATAAGTGTTGGCGTGGATGCGGAAAAAGAGGAACACTTCTACACTGTATGTGGGAATGTGATCTGGTCCAGCCATTGTGGAAATCAGTGTGGAGGTTCTTTAGACAGCTAAAAATAGATTTGCCATATGATCCAGCTATAGCACTCCTAGGCACGTATCCAGAGGACTCTTCTCATTACCTTAGAGATACTTGTACAACCATGTTTATTGCTGCTCTGTTCACAATAGCTAAGAAATGAAACCAGTCTAGATGTCCCTCCACAGATGAATGGATAAAAAAGGTGTGGTACATTTACACAATGGAGTTCTACTCAGCCGTAAAGAAAAATGAAATTATGAAATTTGCAGGGAAATGATGGATCTAGAAAGTATTATACTAAGTGAGGTAACCCAGGCTCAGAAAGCCAAATGTCACATGTTCTCTCTCATATGTGGATCCTAGCTACAAATGTATAGACTTGTGTGTGAACTGGAACCAAAAATCAGTACCAGAAACCAGTAAGCTAGTAAAAGGCTATAAGGGAGGGAGGGGAGGGAAGGAGTTAATTGTATGGAATTGTACCTATGTAAGTAGAAGAACAGATTACAGGGAGGGGAATGGCCTAAGCGAGGCCATGGGAAGAGAATGCATAAAAGAAGGGCAGGGGGAGGGTCAATCAAAATTCAAGATAGTGTGAATAAGACTTATGTAAACCTACTTTTTTGAGTAATGGCACATCCAGAAGCTGTAGACTGTTACTAGAAAATTCTCAGTGCCTGGGATGGGGTACCTTCCAGTGAATTGCTGACCAGGGAGGGCCCAGTAGCCTCCAAAACATTAAAGGCTTTTGCCAAAGCCCTTGGTTGCCCTTGAGGGACAGATGGTAAGACCCTATTGCTGAAGACATCTCTTGCCTGAGAGGCAAGGTCACTGAGAAAGCAAGCTGGTACTGAGCAGAAAACCTTCTCCCTGTAGACCAGCCAACTGAAAGCTGGAAAAAGCTGTACTGCATGCATCCCTATGGGAGACAGAAATCATCAGCAGTGAAAACAGTGGATACTGAAAATTCAAATTTGTCCATACAGGCCCAATGACTGAACGGGTACAATAGTGGCATGTCTACTCTTGGGGTAACCAACTGCTCCATAATTGGACTGAAGGCCCTCTCTACGGGAGGGAATACATACCTGGTACTGAAAAACCTAAGCAAAAGTCTATGGCAGGGGAGGTCATGAGCCTTAGGGGTATAAAGCCTGCTCTTGTCTGACTAAATGTATATATTATTCCCACCAAGCTGCCCTGAAAGCACTACGCTTAATGTTCATATTCACATATTAATGCTACTCTCACTTCTACTTAGAGAAGTTTCTCTTTTCAGATGACAATGACCCAAAAGGCAATATAGTGCTGAGAAGAAGGGATGGAGGAGTGTCCAGCACTGAAACACCTCTGTCACACCCTCCAAGGCTCAGGGACCATTGTGGAAGAGGGGGCGGATAGAATGGAAGAGCCAAAGGAAGGGTATGACTTATTTCAATGCAACTGCCCAAAGAGAAATTGGCCTCGATATCCATAACCTTGCAGTGCCTAGCAATACCTTCACAAGATCCTCAAAATAGAAGAAAAAGATGACAACATCAAATTAAGAGAGAGACTAATGGAGAGAGGGAGAGGATACGATGGAGATTGGAGTTCTAAAGGGGAATGGGGGGAGGGGAGGGAAATATCAGGAGTATTTTGTATATAAGTATAAAAGTTGTCAATAAAAAAAGAAGAAAAAAATAGAAACTCTGTGAACCCAACAAAAAAAAAAATCAAAATGTACCATCCAGAGAGAATCTGCCCCTGTCTTGGTCACAGGCTTGTTTTCTTACCGAAATGTACTCCCTTAGCAGCTCCACGGAGGTGAACTTGGCTTGAGTTTCTATGCCCGTTCGCACGCACACTTGCAGCAGTCCGCTGAGCTGTTGGGAAGGAACGGGTAGCTGCTATGAATCCCATTCCCTCCTCTTGGTTCCACATTTTGGAGGACATCCCCCCACAATGCCCCTGGCACACACACAGGAGGTCTGCAGTTCTTGTCAGGCCCCACGGAAGTAAACATTCCTGTCCGAGTGTTTTGCCTTGAAACACTTCATTTTGTATTTGAAAACAAATGGTAATTACATTTTCCTGGCACTCCAGATGAGGAGAATCAACCCACCACCTCGCCACTTGATCACTCTTCCGTGAGCCAGGCAGAGGGAAATGCTCTGGAAAAGCCAATTGCTGGGAACCTGCTCCTTGCTGCCACCTGGCAGGAGCCTACAACTGACTCCCTCCCTCCCCATTCCATCCCACCTGAAAAAAAAAAATCACAAGAAAACGCCAAACTATCATGCACATCTACTGGCTTCAGATATGAGAAATCAAGGTCCAGAATGGGGGAGGGGATTTGCTAAGGGTCCCCCGGAAGCTAACCTCAAAATCTGAGTGCAAGGTCAGGTCGAAGGATGTCTCCTTCACTGAGGAAGAATTAGGTCAGGACAGAGGGAGGGCCCAGAGGTTCAACATCTGATCCAGCCTATGAAATCAGCTCTCTCCCCCCTCACTCCAGAGCCAGCCCCTGAACCCAGACCAATCAGTGCTCTCTGACTCACCTGAGCCTGAGAGTAAAGCCCACCACAATATGATTATAAATAGATCCTTACCAGGTAAGGCCTCCTTTTCCGGCTTTTCATCTGTCTTGAACTTCCAGGTCCCTGCTCTGGTAAACCTCTCTCCTCTTAGCCCAGCTGGGCTGAAATGGGGGGGTAACCCTGACCCCTACTCCCATGTGGGCTCCCTACCCCCTCCTGCCTTCCACATAGCAGGCTCTCTGTACTTTACTCCTCGTTCCTTCTCTTAATCTAATAAAGTCACTCTAAATCTTACCCTTTGGTCTATGGATTTTAAGTCTTCAAATTCATAGGACAAGAATCCAGAGTACCCTAAATTTATTGACAAGAAGCGCCAAAACTCCCATTACACCCCCACTGTAAATGGTATGTCCATGTGAAAATCTCCTGGACCTGGGAATATTATCTCATTTTGAAGGCAGCTATGCCTCATTCTGAAAAGGACTTATTTGTGCAGGTGTCATTAAAGACCATGAAAACATCCTGGATTCTCCTGGGTGGGTCCTAAGTCCAATAACATAGGTCCTTATTTAAAAAAAAAAAAAGGAAGAGACGGCTCCTAAGAGAAGGGAAGATAAAAACAGAGGCAGAAGCAGAGGTAGGAGTGGTGCAGCTCCAAGGCAGAAATGCCATTGGAAGCTGAGTAAGACCCAGTACCTTCAGCCTTCCCTGGAGCCACAAGGGGGGGAATGTGTATCTACCCACACGTTCCAGTCTTTGGCCCTTCAGAACCATGACAGAATGAGTTTTTATTTTAAGCCACCACACTCATGGAATTCATGACAGTACACTTAGCCAATGACTATAGAGAGTGACCCCAAAAAGTACCGGGGGAAGCAAAGACTGCCCGCTGAGGTTGTGCTTAGTACTGGGGGCCCATGTAGAGTCACTCTCACCAGGGAATCCTGGCAGGCAGCTTAGAGGTAGTCCATGCCCATTACAAGGAGACTGGGGTCTTCAGTTGTCCCTCAGTATCTTGGAAAATGGGATCCAGGACACCTGACACTACCACCACCATCCTTTATAGATAAGAAAATGCGCAAATGCTCAGAAATTTACATGAACTGGCATAGGATTTGCATAGAACCCACTCACACCTTCATATACTTCAACTTATCTTGGGGTTACTTTGAATATCAAATCCAACCAGAATGCTGCTGTACTATATTTAGAGAATAATGGCATGAAGAAAAGCCTACATATTCAACAGTATTTGTTCTTGACTATGTTCAGTCTGCGCTTAGCTGAACCCATGGTGTGTCCTAGGACTTGTGGACTGAGGGCTGACTGTTGCCTCTCATTCCCTGGGACATTGCTAAGGCTTGTCTGGGTGTGAGAACCTCTCTCGCCCCCTCTGCCTGCCCTGGGCTTGGATTGACAGTAAAGGACCAGCTAGCCCATGCTGGGGAGGTAGGGCGTACCGTGGGAAGAGGCAGGGTTGGCCATCTTTCAATGGGTATTATACATTATTAAAGCAGGCATAATGTGCCAGGTATGGATAGGATTCAGGCTTACTGAGGTTGAACATGACAGACAAGACCCTTGCACCTGAAAGGGTCCCAGTCTAGCGGGTGGCAGGATGACACACAGGAATGCCAGTAAGAAAGGCAAGCAAGGATGGTGTGGGAAAGTGGGCTGACCTTGGCAGATTGGTTTAGAGGAAGGCACCTATGTCAGCTCCACGGAGGTGTTCCCACAGGCCAGCTAAGCAAGCTCTGGTAAGCAGCAAGTAAGTGGCTTTCATAGAAAAGAGGCAAAAGGGCTGGAGAGATGGCTTAGCAGTTAAGGCACTTGCCTGTGAAGCCTAAGGACCCAGGTTCAATTCCCCAGTACCCACATAAGCCAGATGCACAAGGTGGCACATGTGCCTGGAGTACATTTGCAGCTAGCTAGAGGCCCTGGCATGCCCATTCTCCCCCTCTCTCTGCCTCTCTTTCTCTTATGTAAATAAATACTTTTTTAAAAAGAGACAATGCAGGAACTGGAGAGATGGCTCAGTGGTTAAAAGCCGGCCTGGATTCAATTCCCTAGTACCCATATAAGGCAGACACACAAAGTGGAGCATGTGTCTGGAGTGCATTTGCTGTGACATGAAGCCTTGGCATGTCTATTCTCTCCCTCTCTCTCTCCCTCTTTCACTCTGTCATTCTCTCAAATAAGTTTTATTTTTTATCATTTTTTAATTTTTTTATTTTTTTGAAGAGAGACAGAGAGAGACAAACAGAGAGAGGGAGAGGAAGACAGAGATGGGCACGCCAGCAGTGTCTCAGCTGCTGAGAACGATATCCAGATGCGTGCGCCCCCTTGTGGTCAAGTGCGGCATTGTGCCCTTGCGTCACTTTGCATCTGGCTAAACGCGGGACCTGGAGATTGGAACCAGCGTTCTTAGGCTTAGGAGGCAGGCACCTTAACCACTAAGGCATCTCTCCAGCCCTCAAATAAGTTTTAAAAAAAAAATTTTAAAGGAAAAAAAAGGTGGGCCTGGGGAGATGGCTCATCAGTTCAAGAACTTTGTTCCTGCTGGCCCAGGTTCAATTCCCCAGTACTCACATAAAGCCAGATGCACAAAGTGGCACATATATCTGGAGTTCATTTTCAGTGGCAAGAGGCCCTGGCATGATCTCTCTCTCTCTTTCTCAAATAATAAGTAAATAAATTAACTATTTAAAAAGACAAAAATAGGCAATACAGAACCAGTGAATAAGACAGGCATGGAGCTGCTCCAGGCCCTCAGACTCTCCTCAGTCAGCCTAGCCCACCCTCCTTACTTAACACACAGGCCTGGAGCTTCCCATTTCTCGGGGAGCAAGAGTCTAAACCTAGATGACACTCCTCTCCTGCCCTGGCAGCATGTGACAATGCCTAGAAACATTTTGGGGTGTCACAAAATAGGGGAGGGAAGTAATACTGGCAGGCAGAGGACAGAGAGGTTACTAACAGCCTGCAGTACACAGACTGGCCAGCACAGGAAGGGCCATTCAGTCCACATACAGTTCAATGTCCGGTCTGTCTTACAACACTCCACGGATCCAACCCTGAGACCTCTTTACTCAACTGCTGCTTCTCGACTCAAGCCACATGGACTTCTCAGCTCCTCGGCCAGGCCAAGTGCATGTCCACCTGGAGCCTTTCCCTGGCCCCTCTGCCTGAAGAACTTTCCTCCCAGTCATCCTTGGCTGGCTTTTCCTTTTGGTTTGTGGTTTGGTTGGGTTTAGTTTCCTTTTTGGGAGACCTGGTCTCAACATGCTGCCCAGGTGGGCCTCCAACTCATAGTCTTCTTCCTGCCCCAGCCTTCTATGAGTGCTGGAATATGTGGGCATGCACTGCTATATCCAGCTTCCTTGGCTGGTTTTTTATCGTTTGGAATTCAGCTTGAAGCTCCTGAGGCTCCATTGCGTCCCACCCCCCTCTCCAGGTCTTGAGACTCTACATGGACAACAGCCCTGGCCCCAGTAAGTGCTTATACTCCACTGTGTCATGTAGCATCTGGAATGTTGCATTCATTTTGTGCCCTGTCACATTGCACATCAATTTCTCATCCATCTAGAGAGTTTCCTCTGTTTTCAAGTGAAAGCACTAGAAAGCATGACCTTAATTGGGCCAAGCTGTTTTACTTAGACCAATTCAACGAAACCTTTCAATGTCATCTATTTGATATTTTACATGGCAACAGCAAATGAAGATGTCCACCAATGAGAAAAAGTGATTATCCAAGGAAAATGCATTTCCCTACCTCAGAGCACTGAGAGCATAGTTTTATATATCCTCCTTCCCAAAATACCATTAAAATAATATCAGAGGAATTTTCAAAAAGAATAGATCTTCAACATCAAGGGGATAGGATGAGACTTTATTTCATGAAAGAGTTACAAATTTCTGCTAGGCAGAAAGAGGATGAAAGCCTTTGGATGAAACAGAAGCAAAAGCTGCATCTGGGGTTTAGAGTCTTCTATCTAGCAGAGCCCAGAGATGCTCCATGTGTGAGAAAGGGGCCCACAAAGAAGCATTGATATTCTGTGTATGGTCGTATGTCAACTATTCCTGGTGCACGCATTGACAACCCTCCCTCTTCTTCCTCCCAAACACACATAGGCACTTTTCTCCTAGGCATGTGGCACACCTGCCCATGAACGCAAACACACACACATTTTCTCTAGAGAAAGTCAGTTAACTACCTGGTGATAAAATGGGGTTTCTAAGAATATGGCCTTTGATTTAAAACCAAAACAAAACAAAAATGCTGTTAAATCTAGCATTTGGATGTTTTCTCCAAGAGAAGTCAGCCCACCTAGAGTTAGAGAACTTTCCAGAAGGGCAGACAGGCAGTTGCAACCCTGAAAATCAAACCAGTTATCCGTTCTGAACTACAAATGCATGCCTTTAATCCTAGCACTTGGGAGGCAGAGGTAGGAGGATCGATGTGAGTTTGAGGCCACCCTGAAACTACATAGTGTATTCCAGGTCAGCCTGGGCAAGACCATACGTCAGAAAAAAAAATAATAATAAATATATATATATATATGGGATAAGAGACAGATGAACAAACCAATGCAAGACAGAGCAAGAACCATATAAAGAAGAAAAACTGGGCCTGGGGATGATGGCTTAGCGGTTAAGGCATTTGCCTGCAAAGCCAAAGGACCTTGGTTCGATTCCCCAGGACCCACATAAGCCAGATGCACAAGGAAACGCATGCATCTGGAGTTCGTTTGCAGTGGCTGAAGGCCCTGGGGCACACCCATTCTCTCTCACACTCTCTACCTCTTTCTCAAATAAATAAATATTAAAAAAAAAAAAAAAAGAAAAACTGACCCTGGAGAAAACAGATATAAATCCAAGAATAAAGGGAAGCTTAAAAGAGGGAGACTCTAATGTTAATATCCTTAGACAAATTAAAAATCTGTGTTTCATCCACTTAAAAACCAAAATAATAAGAATTTGTGGAAATTCAGTGTATGACTGTATGATTGCCCACTTAAAATTCAAAAAGGATGTCTGGATGACAAAGCCGAGGAAAATTCCAAGAATAAAGTAAAAGATAGGAAAATAGAAACTTTGAGATAGACAAGAAATATCAAAGTGTGGTGCAAAAAAATCCATTAAGCATCAAGTATGAGTCACAGAAAGAAAACAGGAAAGGAGGAGATTGTGAAAATAAAGATGAAAAGGGGGATAGTTTTCTGAGTTGAAAAAGACTTGACTTTCATCTTGAAACAACATATGGAGCCATGTGGTAGAACAGAGTGGAGTGGTGCACACAGGTCATCCCAGCACTTCTTGGGAGGGTGAGGCAGGATGCTCAAGAATTCACGGCCAGCCTGGGCTACATACTGAGGTCCTGTCTAAAAATAAATAAAAATGAATAAAAGAACCCATGTCATTGAACATAATATATATTAAGATACCTAAATTGAGATGCCTTGTCCTGAAATTTCAGAGCACCAAGGGCAGGGACTTCAAGGGAACAGAAGATTCTAAAGAGGACACGGTGAATTATGCGTCCAGGGACAAGATTCAGATGAGATTCAGAGAAACAACTGCTTAAATCATGACTCACCCAAGACAGGTGCAGGTCTTGCTAGAGCTCAGCTTTCTCATCTGCAAAGCGAGACTTGCACTGCAGGCTCAGGGACGTTGAAAGGAGTAAAGCCTAAGGCATGGAAGCACCATGTGCTCACCAGGCAGACCAAGCATCACAGGGATGGGAAGAGACGTCAAAGGGGAAAGTGCCCACGCCAGCAAAAGCAGTAATAATTTGCCTCATGTCCAGCTAGAGTCAGAGAACTTTCCAGAAGGAGAGACAGGCAGATGCAACCCAATAATATGCTCACCCCTCCAACAGCACTCGTCTCATGGTAAAGCATCCCTAGGAGGGAATGTGACTCCACCCTCCAGCCTAAACCATTTGCCCTGCTCTCATCAAACCACTCACGAGTTCTTGGATGCCTAAATCAATCCAGAGAGTAAATCTTGGGCTTTGTCCAGGGGCACGGGAGGAAAAGGCTTTCTCCCATTTTCCTCCTCCTGTAGACCTCAAAGGCTACAGGTCACTGCTGCACAATTACGAGGAAAGTCATCACAGGAGGACAAAGCCAAGAGCCATAATCCAAATGTGCTTGAAGTCCGCACAACTACCCCAAATTTCAGTGATGTGAATGACTCAGCTGTCTTTATTTTTTTAATTACTTTTATTTTCAAGCAAACAGAAAGAGAATGGACACACCAGGGCCTCCTGCTACTGCCTATGAACTCCAGATGCATGCAGCACTGTGTGCATGTGGCCTTATGTGGGTACTGGTGAATAGAAACCAGGCCATTAAGTTCCTTTAATCACTAAGCCATCTCTCCAGCCAATAATTTTAAGTACTTTTTAAAACTTTACTTTTTTCAAGTACTGAGACACTGAAATGAGAGAGAGAGAGAGAATTGGTACACCAGGACCTCTAGCTGCTGCAAACAAACTCCAGATGCATGCGTCACTTTGTGCAATTGGCTTTATGTGGGTACTGGGGAATCAAACTTGGGTCACTAGGCTCTGAAGGCAAGAGCCTTAACTGCTGAGCCATCTCTCTACTGCCCCCACATACAGCCAATAAATTTGAACTTTTTTGTCTGTTATTGTTGTTTTTGAGATAGGTTTCATTCTAGACCAGGCTAACCCAGATCTCATTCTGTAGACCTAGTCTGCCCTTGAACTCATGGTGATCCTCCTACCTCGACATCCCAAATGCTGTGACTGAAGGTGCATGACATCACACCCGGCTCTCTAATTTTTAAAAACTTCTCTGAGATTTCTTATATCTAAGAATAACCAGCCCCTCCTGATAAGACTATCAGCCAGAGCCTCCTGGCCAAGCTCAACTTTGTACCAGCGGTTACCTGGATGATGTACGATAGTGACAAGCCTTTGGATGAAGCACTGATTGAGGAGAAACTCAGGGTCACCAACAGGGCCACAGCAAAGGTGATGATGTTCATGAGGACATCCATGCGGAGTGCGAACCACCGGAGAGCACAGTTGAAGTACAGGAGGTGGCTGGCGTTCTGATCGTTCAGCGTCTTGAACCTGACATTGAGAAAACCAGACAAAATAAGAAGTCAGGTTCTGCTTCCGTACACTGAAGGTTGGAGCTCCTAGAGGAACAAAAAGATGTGTTAAATCAAGGAACAGTGCCTTCATACAAGGTGATTCTCAGTCTCACAAAAGTGAGCATGTACCCATGCTTCTGTCTGGTCCATCACAGACATTATTTGCATACATTCTGGAAAATCCTGTGTGGCAGAGTTGGCAAGTGTGCCAAGTGGGCCCTGTCAGTGTTTCCCAGAACTGGCCATTGGAGCCACAGGCAAGAGTGAAAGCAGCTGAGAACTTCAAATTGAGCTTCACAGGGTGCACTGGCTTGAAGAAGCTATAACTGGCTCCTATATGCTCCACAAAAAGGGTGTGGAGGGGTCCCCTTCAGAGGCAATCAGTGATGGTGGGGATCCTCCTCCCCTCATCTGCGAGACAAGGTCAGGGTCATTACTTAACCTTCACATGGTGGTGCACATCTGTAATTCCAAGAAAGGAGGCTCAAGAGGTCAAGGCCAGCCTGGGCTACATGATGGATCCTGGTGATCACACACACACACATTCCTAACAGAATCACTGCTTAGATAGCTGAGGATCTCTTCAAGGAGAGGAAGCAGGTGTCTTGTGTCCCTGCTGAATACCCACTGAACTCCAGGATGTGCTGAGATAAAGAGCATAGGGGAGAGTGACAGAAAGATGGGGAAATTGGGCCAGGTATAGTGGCACATGCCTGTAATCCCAATACTCCAAAGGCAGAGGTAGGAGGACAGCTGTGAGTTTGAGGCCAGCCTGGAACTACAGAGTGAACTCCAGGTCAGCCTGAGCTAGAGTGAGACCCTACGAGAGAGAGAAAGAGACAGAGAGAGAGAGAGAGAAACAGGCAAGCAAGCAAGCAGAGAGGGAGGAGGGAGGGAGGGAGTAAGGAAGGGAAAAAGAAAGAAAAGAAAGATGGGGAAATGGAGGCATGACCCACCCTTGGAGGTGTATACTGCCAGTTTCTGCAGGTTAGAGCTGACGGTGCAGAGTGAAGGTGACATCTAGGCTGCAACTGAGCCAGGACTGTCCTCAGCAAAAGGTCTCCATACCCCAGGGGCATGGTGGGATACAGCCAGGCAGAGCTCCTGAAAAGCCTAGCAAATTCTGCTGGAGAAAGCCGCACTGGATGGGATTGGCTTGTGTTGGGGCTACACTACATCTGCATAGTGACTCAGCAGTAAAGAGCTGCAGACAGGAAAGAATGGCCTGGGGTCTGTGTCCTCCTGGTCCCCTCCCTGTTCTCCTAAGCCAGTATCAGAAGACCAGGCTCACAGAAAAGGAGTGGGTGTTAGAAGAAAACAGGGTGCTTCCTGAGTGCAAACCTGTTTCCCATCCCCAACATATATACACACTGCCCATGTGTGAGCACATACACAGCCCAGGCTGCCACATCAATTCTCTAGGGGAAAAGAAAGCTTTGACTTGACCACAGTCCAAGGCTGAAAGTTTAACTAACCATTAACTATAAGAGACATCCAATTCCATGGCCACTGAAGGGCTCGTGACTCAGTGGGAAGGGGCTTGTCAAAACAATTGGTGGAAAGGACAGGAAACCCTCAGAGGAGTAGTCATGGGTGCGGGCAGATGCTGTGGGAAGGGTGCAGAGGAGACTACAGCTGTCTTGTGCTTAAGATAACATTTGCAAATCTTTCCAGAAACCCATAAAGAAATATATCAAGTGCAGACCTGTTTTCATCTAACTTAATAAATGCTACTTTAGGCAAAGCCCACGCTTTTTGGCATTTTTTTTTCCACAGTAAATTCCAGGACCCTGGCTCAGAGGGTGGTGCTGCCCATATTCAGGACAGGTCTTCTCAGTTAATGATCTCTGAAAATACCCTCACAGACAAGCCCAGAAGTGTGCCTCACTAGTGCAGTTTTTTAATCTAGTCAAGTTGACAACTGAAATTAACCATCACAGAGGATACAATTATACCTAGACAAAGCAAATATTAAAACTATTTTTAGGGCTAGAGAGATGGCTTAGTGGTTAAGGTGCTTGCCTATAAATCCAAAGGACCCAGGTTCGACTCCCCAGCACCCACATAAGCCAGATGCACAAGGGGGCACATGCATTTGGAGTGGCTGGAGGCCTTTGTGCGTTCACTGTCTCTCTATCTGCCTATCCCTTTCTCTCAAATAAATAAAAAAAAACTGTTTTTACTAAATATCTTATTTATTTAAGAGAGAGGGAGGGAGAGAGAAAGAAGCAGATAGAGAAAGAGAGAGGAAGAAAGAGAATAGGCACGCCAGGACCTCCAGCCACTGCAAACGAATTCCAGACACATGCTGTGCATCTGGCTTAAGGGGGTTCTGGGGAATCAAACCTGGGTTCTTAGACTTTGCAGGCAAGCACCCTAGCCTGAACCACTAAGCCATCTCTCCAGCCCTAAAATGACTTTTTTAAAGGAAAGAAAACAAACCTTAAGTGTAAACCCCCAAAGAGATACAATTGCTCTACATACCTTCAGGTATTGCTGCCCCAACTTGTTCTCAAAGTCATCCAGGGATTGGCCTGGAAGTACCTCTGACCAACCATCCTGGGCTCTCCACATCTCCTCTTCCTAGCATTTTTTTTTGTACCAGGGTTTAGTCAAAAAACTTTTCCAAGCACCATGATATTTGAAATAGACATTTGCCTAATGGCAAATGCAGTATGTGTCAGAAGCCCAAGCTCTCTGGAAACAAGTGTTACAAGAAGGGGGAGATCCCATCAGTCATGTGAGGCTTGGCTCGCTGAAGGATGCTCTACTTGGAGGAGAGGCTGCGGGAAGACTGAGTGTCTTGTATGTTCAGCACAAAGAGCTGAATGACTCCAGGGATGCCCTTCACACTTGGACACTAGAAAGGTCTCTGTGGTGAGGGATTTGGGACAAAGAACATCAAGGATCATGGACTAGAGAGATGGCTTAGCATTAAGGCACCTGCCTGCCAAGCCTAAAAATACCTGTTAGATCTCCAGGACCCTCATTTAGCGAGACACAAGTGATGCAAGCATGCAATACTGCACTTGCCCACAAGGGGGCTCATGTATCTGGAGTTTGTTCACAGTGGCTGAAACAGACCTGGCACACCCATTCTTTCTCTCTCTCTCTCTCTCTCTCTCAAGAAGAAGAAGAAGAAGAAGAAGAAGAAGAAGAAGAAGAAGAAGAAGAAGAAGCAGCAGCAGCAGCAGCAGCAGCAAACTAATACCAAGATTAACTGCTGAAGAACCAAAGACAAGCTGTGACCTCAAGGGAACATCAAGATCCTCAGCAGCAAACGTGGGTGTGGAAGACAGTGGAAGAGACAAATTAGAAAAACACTAAAGTGCACAGCATTCGCTCCTTCTATTCTTCCTCCTCCTCAGACACGGTGTATCTATTCCTGCTGCCTCCACCTCCCAAGTACCGTGATCACAGGACTGTGCCATCATACCAACCGCATGTTACATTCTAAGGAAGGAATAAATACGACAGAAAGCACATCTATGTGGCAGAGAGTACTATTATTTCACCACACTCCACTGGCATTCCCTCCTTTGGACATAGCTCGAAGACATTCCTGCAGTTAGTTAAGTCCATGTGACTGAGATCCTACCAGTGAACATGTGAACAGATTGAGCTTCCTTGCTGGGATTCAGCCATAAAAATTTCCCATGGGGATCCATCACCTTCCTCCTTGCCCTTCTCTACACATGACTTTTGATATGGAAAAGCCCAAGATGCAAAGCAACTGCACAAATCTCTTTCCCTATACCATGGACCCTCGTTAAATTGTGACTTGAGGAGGAATAAATATTTATTGTGTTAAGATCCCAAAATGTGGGATGGTTTGTTACTTCAGTGAGGTTTTTGTGACTGATAAATTTTTATCTTTTATATTTTCTAAGGTAGCAGACAAAGTAATGAATATTATTATGGGATTTTCATACATATATGCCATTTTACTTGGTTCTTATTCATTCCCCTCCCCCATTGTTCTGTCCCATCCCTCCAACCTCTAGCTGTTTCCTTCTCTTCCCCTCAAAAGTCACTTCTTTCATGCCACACATATTCCATTACCTTCTTGTTTTCCTCCCTGTCTTAAGATCTTTTCCTCTCTTCTCATAGCCCCCTTTCTTTTTTTAATATTTATTTGAGAGAGAGGAAGACAGAAAGAAAGACAAACAGATAAGAGTAAATATGGGCACACCAGGGCCTTCTGCCATTGCAAACAAACTCCAGACACATGTACCACTCTATGCATCTGGCTTTAAATGGGTACTAGAGAATCAAACCTGGGCTTCAGGCTTTGCAAATAAGTGCCTCTAACCACTGAGACAGCTCTGTATCCCGTCACAGCCCCCTTTTTATTTTTATTAGACATAATATATAATAATATATGTTTAAATGTGAAGTCTAAATATGAGAGAAAATATGGGGTATTTGTTTTTCTGAGTTTACCTTATTTCACTTAATATGATGATCTCAAGTTCCATCTATTTTCCTACAAATATAGCAATTTCATTTTTCTTTACAGCTGAATAAGATTCCATTCTGTACATGAGCCACATTTTCTTTATCCACTCCTCTGTTGATGGACCAGTGAGCTGGTTGCATTTTTAACTAGTATAAATAGAACACCAACAAACATGCTTGCATAAATATTCTATGATGTATCGTAGAGCCGCTTGGATATACACCCAAGGGTGGTAAAGCTGGGTCATATGGTAGTCCTACTTTTACTCACTTTGAGGAACCTCCACACTACTTTCCATAGTGGATACACCAGTTTATACTCCCACCACCAAGGCACAAAGCTTCCTCTTTTCCTGAATCCCCACCAGCGTTTGTTGGCATTTATTTTCTTTATGACAGCTATCTGCCTAGGATGAGATAGAATCTTACAACAGTTTCAATTTGCACCACCCCCAATGGCTAAATATTTTACGAATGTTTATTGACCACTTGTAGTTCCTCTTTTGAGAAGTATTTATCAGTTCATTTAGCCTGCTAATTGATTGGATGATTTAAGTTTTAGTAATATTTCTGTGTAAAAATATTAATCCCCTGTCTGATGAGCAATTCATAAGGAATTATTTTTCCTAATCTATAAAGCTCTTTGCTCTGTTGAATGGATTTCTGTGCTGTGTAGATGGGCTTTCTGTTTATTTATTTTTGTTTGTTTCATGCAATCCCATTGTTATTTTTTTGGTTTTATTTCCTATGAAATTGGAATCTTTCCAGAAAAATCTTTGCCTATGCTCTATCTTGAAGTATTTTTTTATTTTTATTTACTTATTAGAGAAGAGAAAGGGAGAGAAAATGGGTACACCAGGGCCTCTAGCCACTGCAAATGAATTTTAGACGCATGTGTCACCATGTGCAACTGGCTTATGTGGGTACTGGGGAATTGAGCCTTGAACTGGGGTCCTTAGGCTTCACAGGCAAGCACTTAACTGCTAAGCTATCTCTCCAGCCCCTATCTTGAAGTATTTTATATGTGTTTTTCTCCACTAGTATCAAAGTTACAGGTTTGCAATGGCTAGAGGCCCTGGCATGCCCATTCTCACTCTTTCTCCCTCTGTCTGTAAATAAATAAAAATAAAATCTTTTTTAAAAGATATTCTTCTTATATTCCTAGCTTTTCTAGACTTTTATCGGGAAGGGATATTGAACTTTATCAAAGGCTTCTCCTGCATCTATTGACATGATCATGTGACTTCTGTCTTTAACTTAATGATGAACTATACTACATTTATTGACTTCTGTTTATTGAACTAAACCTTGCATCCCTGGGATGAAACCAACTTGCTTATAGTTATGATCTTTTTTAATGTGTTCTTAAATAATTTTGGCAAAAAGACTTTGAGAATTTTTGCATCTATCGGGGAAATTGGTCTATGGTTTTCTTTCTTATGGTGTCCTTGTCTTTTTTTTTTATATCAGAGTAAATGCTTGTCTCTTAGAAACAGGTTGATAGTATTCCTTCCAATTTTGTTGAACCATTTGAAAAAGATTAGTGTTAACTCTTGAGGTTTTTTAGAATTAGGCCTTGAATCCTTTCGAGCCTGAGTTTTTTCTTAGTGGGAAGACTTTAGTACTGCCTCAATCTCATCATTTCTTTTTTTTTTTTTTTTTAGGTTCTTTATATCTGCTTGATTTAATTTGTCTAGGAACTTATCCATTTCTTCTACATTTCCCTTTTTTTTTTTTTAATTTTGGCTTTCAAGGTACTCCCTAATGGCTCCCTGGATCTCACTGGATCTGTTATTAACCTCCTCTGTTCCAGCTCTCATTTTATTAACACTTCTTTCTTCCTGTTATTTTGGTTAGTTTGGCTAAAGATTTGTTATTTATCTTTTCAAAGAACTGACTTTCTGTCTGATTCTTTGCATTATGCCTTTAGTCTCTCCATTTCATTAATTTCATTAGTTTCTGCTCTGATTTTATTGTACTTTACCATGACCATTACTGAGTTTGACTTCTTTTTGTATTGTTTTTAAGATCTTTGGTAACATGAAGGTGTTTTGTCAGGTTATTTATCTGAGATTACTCTGTTGTTTTATTTCAATGTCAGTACTCATAAAGTGTCTTAACTGTCTCCCAAAAGGCCTAGTATGTTGTGATTTCATTCTCATTCAGTTCTTGGAACTTTTAACTTTTATTCCTAGTTTCTTTAGTGATCCACTGTTCATTCAAAAGCATACTTGCCTCCCCAGCAGTGGGACTAAAACAGGTTGATGTGACTTATTGTTTGTTCTTTCTCCCTTCATTAGTATTAGTAACTTGCTGATTTACTGTGCTAGACATGATGGATTGCTTTCTAGGTCTCCCTTGTTCAGCTGTTTCTCTCATGAGCTTTATTCTTTCCTGTGCTCTCGTGATTGAGGCCTGCTTCCTCCTTCGTGTCTAGTCTTCCTTCACGTACCTTCTGCAATGCTGGCCGTGGTTGTCATGAACTACCTATCTTCCTTTGTGTTTACTATATTGAAATTCCCTCATTTCACCTTCAGTTTTTAAAGGCAGCTTAGCTGGATCTAACTATTTGATTGGCAATTGTTTACTTTGGGGGCTTAACACACATCATCCCACGCTCTGCTGGATAGTAGCGTTATTGATGAGAGATTTGCTATTGTTGTGGTGTTGTAGTTGAGTTGGTATTTCCCCTTTCAGCTTTTAATGTTGTTCTCTGTATTTGGGGTGTTTCCTGCTGTAACTTCATTGAATGGATTACCTGCCCCTTGCTCCTCCTTCTGCCCCATGGGTTCTTGGGCTCTGTCTCCTGATGGCATCCCAGAGGTCTCGGATGTTGTTTTTACTTCTTTCCTTATTAATATTGAAATGTACTGTTTCCTGACCCTTCCTCTATCCCTGATATTCTTTCTTTGGTTTGACCAAGTCTATTGTTGATGTTTTCCACAGTGTTCTTTATGTAGTCCATTGTTTTGTTTGTTTTGTTTCATTACTTTTTTTTTTAATATTTGAAAAAGCAAGAGAATGGGTGCGTCAGCGGCCTCTCAGCCACTGTGATGCATGCACCCCATTGTGGGCAAGTGCAGCATTGCGCCCTTGCATCACTTTTTGTGTCTAGCTAAACGTGGGACCTGGAGATTGGAACCAGCATTCATAAGCTTGGCAGGCAGGCACCTTAACCGCCAAGCCATCTCTCCAGCCCTTTTTTTTTTTCATTTCTAACATTTCTACTTCATTTTCTTTTAGATCTTAATTTTCTTGCTGAATTTTTCGTCTATGTTACAGACTTAGGATTTCTTCATCCATTTTTTCCGCTATATGTTGCTAACTTTCCTTTCCAGGATCTGTATGGAGCCCACGTGCTTGTTTGGATCCTTTCTCGGGTCACTGATCATTCATTTGTACTAGGAAACTATTGGAATCTGCATCTGGCATTTTATGTAAGTCAGTGTCTTTGAATCGAGCAGTAGAGGGATTATGATCTTTTGGAGGAAATGTGTTACCTTGATTTACCTCATTTTCTGTGATAAGATTTTCCATAGTTGTTGGTTTAGATATCTCTTCTGGGTTTGGGGGGGAGGGGGTCTTCTTATTGACCAGCTGATTTTTATGTATTTTTTAAATTAATTTTTCAGGTTAGCATAAAAAGCAATGGGTTTAATCGTGGCATCTTCATGTACTGCCCTCCCTGAGACCCTTCTCCCTCTCTGGCTGGTTACCTTTCTTCCCTCTGAGAAGCCAACTTTTGAGCGCTCAAACCCCCCAGGACCACTTTTGAAGGCGTCTTCATTTCCCCTCCTACCACCTGGGGCCACATGGCTGGAGCTGTGTTTAGCACTGCTCCTTTTCTATGAGTTGCCTATGTTTTTGGTCACACTTCTCAGCCATCCTATCACTATCCTTGTGAATTTCTCGAGCTCTTTTCTTTTTCTCTCTTTGGCATGGTCTCTGTTTGCACTGGGCCACCATGGCAGCTTCTAGTCTGTCATTTCACCTGCAAGTTGTGACTTAGACATTTTCTACGGTTTCTTAGAAGTCTGTAGCGGGGAGTCTCCAGTGAAACATACTAATCTAGTCTGTAAAACTTTAAAAATGAAAAGCCTTTAAAAAATTGTTTGATGAGCTTGGGTATGGGACATACCTAAAATCTCAACACTTCAGAGATGGATTCAGAGGATTGCAAATTGGGCCAGAGAGTTGGCTTAATGGTTAAGACACATACCTGTGAAGCCTAAGGACCCAGGTTCAATTCTCCAGGTCCCACGTAAACCATATGCACGTGGTGGCACATGCATCTGGAGTTCATTTGCAGTGGCTAGAGGCCCTGTTGTGCCCATTCTCACTCTCCCTCTCTCTGTCTCTAATAAATAAATAAATAAATGAAAATAAAATCTTTACAAAAAGAAGTATTACAAAATTATAGGCCAATCTAGGCTGCATATCAATCAAGACCCTGTCTCATATATACACACATATATATATAGTATCTAATAATATGAAGATGCTATTTTAAATAATTTCTGAATACCAAACATTGTTAGTAGAAAAAGAAAAAATGGAAAGAAATATGGTTTGAGTATTCCTTATCTTCCCTTATGCTTAGGACCAAAAATGCTTCCAATTTTTTTTTTTAATTTTGACATATTTACATATATTCAATGAGATACCTTGGGAATGAAAACCAGGTGTAACCACAAAAGTAATTCATGTTTCATCTCTACCTTAGAGAGAAAATCCTGAAAATTATTCATTTGTTCATTCAATTTATCTTTTGATTATTGGGTATTGAACATAGGGCTTTGTACATCCTAGTCAAGTCTTGTACCAACTTAGCTATACTCCTCTCCATTTTTCTTAGCTATTTATTTTGAGACATGGTGTCACTAAGTTGCCCAGGCAGGGCTTGAACTTGTGATTCTTTGCGATAGTCCTATAGCTGAGAATATAACAAACACCACCAGGCTATGTACCTGCAGTTAATTTATGTGCAGTCTTTTATATTCTGACTAAAAACTCCTCAAATAAGATCAAATGTGGGATTTTCCTCTTGCCATGTCACAGCAACATTCAAAAGCTTTTGGGTTAAAGAGTATTTCAGATTTTGGATTTTCAATTTAGGACCATTCAGAATGTATACAAAAATATAAACAGGATCAGGATTTGAGGCCCATGAGTTACTTTTTCTTCTTCCTGATTTTCCTTATTTTCTTGAACACATTTTCAACATTTAAGAGTGAGAAATAAGGCTGGAGGATGGCTTAGTGGTAAAGGCACTTGCCTGAAAAGCCTGAGGACTCAGGGTTGATTTCTCAGAACCCACATAAAGCCAGATACACATAGTGGCACATACATATGGAGTTCCTTTGCAGTGGCTAGAGGACCTGGCATGCCAATCCTCTCCCTCTCTGTCTCTCTCTCAAATAATAATTTTTTTTTTAGTTTTTCGAGGTAGGGTCTCACTCTAACCCAGGCTGACCTGGAACTCACTATGTAGTCTCAGGGTGGACTTGAACTCACAGCGATCCTCCTACCTCTGCCTCCCAAGTGCTGGGATTAAAGGTGTAAGCCACCACGCCTGGCAATAAATAAGTAATATTTTTAAAAGAGTGAAAAATAGGGGATAAGGAGATGGTTTGGTGGATACAGCACTCAAGTTGGAGTAACAGAGTTCAACCTTTTGATCCCAAGTAAAAATCCAGAAGCCTTCACAGCTGATAGCGACGGCAAGATGGAAGAGTTTCTGGTAAAGCTCATGGGAAAGCAAAGAACAGGAGAGAGAGAATCCAGACAGGGAAACTCTGCCTCCAATGAGGTAGAAAGGCAAGGACTAACCCAAAAGTTGTCCTTGGACCTCCACACATACTGTGGCATATACATGCCCACACATACAAACATGCATACACACACACACTCATTAAAAAGGGGGGTGCTAGAGAGATGGCTTAGCAGTTAAGGTACTTGCCTGTAAAGTCTAAGGACTCATGTTCAACTCTCCAGGTCTACATAAGCCAGATGCACAAGGTGACGCAAGCATGCAAGGTTGCACATGCACACAAAATGGCACACATGCTTGGAGTTCGATTTCAGTGGCTGGGGGCTCTGGTGTACCACTTTTCTCTGTCTCTTTCTCTCTCTCATAAAAATTTTTTTTTAAAAATTTAGAAGATGAAAAAAAAACAAGAGTTAAAAAAATAAAACATATGGTGGGCATGTGAGCAGGTCCGGAGTGAGTAGGCCAGACGCCTGCTTCTGGGTTCCTCCCACCTCCTTCCTTCTAGGTTGCCTGCACAGACAAGATGTGGGCAGTCACGCCAATCTGTAGTGAGTAGGCCAGACCCCTGATTCCAGGCTTCTCCCACCTCCCCAGGGTCTGGGTTGCCTGCTTGGACAGTGTGTGGATGGGAGTGCAGGTCTGGAGTGAGGAGGCCAAACCCCTGTCTCCTGGTTTCTCCCACCTTCCTGGTCTGGGCTCCCTGCCCTGGTCTGTGTGCTGGAAATCAATATGGAGACTCCTGAAAAGGATGAATATAGAGCTACCAGCAGACCATGTTATTCCCTTACTGGGCATTTACCCTGAAAGCTCTACATCTCAGTGTAGAGATATTTGCTCAACCATGTTTATAGCCTTTCAATTCATAATAGCTAAAAACTATAATCAACTCAGGTGCCCATCATTGGATGAATTGGATAACCAAAATGTGGTATATCTACACAGTGGAATTCTATTTGGCTATAAGAAATAATGACACATTGAAATTTGTAGAAAAATGGTCAAACTTGGAACAGATCATTCTAAGTGAACTCACACAATCACAAAAAGACAACCGTCGCATGATCTCACTCATCTGTAGTTCCTAACCTCGATCAGCCTGAGTTGCTGACATAACTGAATAGCATCTCAGGGTTTGGAAAATAGGGAGGGTAGGGCTTGGGGGAAAGGGAAGGGTTGGAGGGACACAAAACTGAACCCAAATTGAACTGGTACCATAGAATCCTATATTCTGGAAGTTAGACTAAAAGGTGGAACCTTCAAGAGGATCTTAGGGGAGCACCTGAATCTAAGGGCCCTGGAGAGGGTGAGACAAAACCTAACCTCAAACTCCTGTTTCTTTTTCTTCTCTTTTTCTTTTTTCTTTTCCCTTGGCACTGCCCTATAATTCCCTGTACCAGGATGTGGTCTATGTCCACAATGAGCTGTTGATCTGAGAGACCTACTAGGTCTCCTAAAACAAACAAGACAGACTTCTGCCAGAGCATTTGATTATCCACCAGAGGTTAATGGTAAGACCCTACTGCTGAAGACACCATATGCTATCAGCACGGACCATGGAGAGACCTGGTTGGAATCCAGAAGAGAGCCAGTCCCCAGACAATTAGCCCATCTAGTGCGGGAAGGTGCTACATGAGTTTCCAGGGGAAAGTGGTCAACATCTGTCAGAACAACTCAAAGTCTAAGCATCTCAGAAGCAAACAACCTGACATGGGGCTCACACAAGAGCAATAGTGGCACACAGCCATGGAGGGTGACCAGCTGCTCTTGGATTGGCTAACAAATCCACTCAGTGGAAAGGAAACCATATTTGGAAGTGGGAAACAAGTTAGAACCATATCCAGATAATGATTCTGCTTTCCATTGTCAAGCTTCCACTAACCTTAGACTATAAGAGGGTTTACATCCTTTTAATTCTCTCTAAATTAATAATGTTTAACCTATTTTACCAGTGCTGACTTCATTCTCCGTTGGAGAATCTGCTTCTCTTTTTCAGATTGGGAGCTGGACCTGAGGAGATAAAGGACCCAGTGCACTCCACCCCAGCCCCAGCTGAAACCACAGAGGAAATGGGGAAATGATCTTAAAAAAAAAAAAAAAAAGCCAGGTGTGGTGGCTCACGCCTTTAATCCCAGCACTTGGAAGGCAGAGGCAGGAGGATTGCCATGAGTTTGAGGTCACCCTGAGACTACCTAGTCAATTCCAGGTCAGCCTGGGCTAGAGTGAAACCCTACCAAAAAAAAAAAAAAAAAAAAAGAGTGCTGCTTTCTTAGTGAATCTGATATCAGCACAAGGGTGAAGGAGATAAACACTGAGGACACTCAACACCTACCAAACCAGAGATCCAGAGGCTCCTGAGTGCTCATCACAGAAGTAGACTTAAAACACTCCCAGAAGGCTGGAGAGATGGCTTAGCAGTTAAGGCATTTGCCTGCAAAGCCAAAGGGCCCAGGTTCAATTTCCCAGGACCCCCATTAGCCAGATGCACAAAGTGGAGCATGAATCTGGAGTTCGTTTGCAGTGGCTGGAGGCCCATTCTCTCTCTCTCGTCAAATAAATAAATTGAACTTTTTAAAATTTAAAAAAAGAAACACTCCCAGCATGGCTTGGGAATTTTATGGAAGAGGGGGCGTGAAGATTGTTAGAGCCACTAGTTGGGACATTTTGCACAGAGACATTGTCTCTCTCCCCCCATTATAATGCATGACCCACAATCCCCATGGGGTTGACCTGCCTCCCTAACGAGGAAGGCCTCTTCCAAAAAGGAGCAAGGAGGTGGGAAAGGATGGTAGCAACATGTGCTGTTTACGTACTAACTATGCCCATATCCAATAAAAATGAAAAAAAGATACAAGAAATGAAACAATTACTTAAGTAAAACCTTGACTGAAACTGATCATACACAGTTTAAGAATAAAGCCAAACCTGGTCATTGTTGAGCTAAAAAAATAATAAAAATAAAACATGTAACACCGTATATTGGAGTGGTATATATGTCAGAGGTAAAGTGCTTACTTAGCATGCATAAGCTCTGCATTTATCCCCAGTACTGTGTACATGTATACACGCGCGCGCACACACACACACAGATACACACACTTACTGAGGTCACCATCAAGTGAGCGCTAACATCTTTTGGGACCCCGGATACTGAAGGTAGAGCTCTTATCTACTCCTGCTAGCTCTTAACCCACGGTCTATCCACAGCAACCTACATTTTCCCCTCTCCGAACCAAAGAACCTTGGTCCCCCTCATATTTGGGGTGGGATAAGAGGCAGAGAGGCTCTGGAGGTAGAGCCCAGTGACTCACTTTCTGATGCAAGCGTCCGTTTTGTTGTAAGCATGGATGACGCCCAGACCCTGGATGGACGTGGTGATGTGGGAGAACCAAGGTGACCGGCTAATGTTCTCCACCTGTTTGAGCTCTTGGACTCCCCGGTGGAAAATGCTGCAGGGAGAATGAGACAAGCCAAGAAAGCACAAAGTGGGGTGTCAGGGAGCACTCTGTCAGTACGGTGATCCTGAACATAGCTGCATCGAAGTTTGGTGCTGTAACGGGGAAACAGAGGGATCTGCCACTCCTCTCTAGGATGTCCTCCTCCCCAGTTGAATGAGAGACGGGCATCTGAAAAGTACGGGTACACTATTCCTTCATTCGCTCTCAGACCTGACAGCGTGCTGTGGCATAGGATGTGGCTCTATCTTTGAAGACCCCACATTTTCAAACAGTGCAGCCCCCAAACATGAGTCAACCTTTTTTTTTTTTTTTTTTTTTTTTTTTTTTTGATGCTCACTCAACCAGACAAAGAGGGATTTGTTCTAGCTCAGAGGAAATTCTGGTTGTCGGCTGTCAATGGGTGGCCTGCTAAGGGCATTTTCAAATGTAATTTTGAGTATCATGACACCCTCAGGAGCTGAGTTTCAAACGGAAGCCTCACAGGATTCCTCCCCTGACATGGAAGTCCCAGAAGCCCTGCCGAGTGAGAGCCTGTCCGCTGGCTATCAATGAGAAAAAGCAAACCTGCGAAAGGACTCACGGCTGAAACAAAAATCCACGGGGGTAAGAGGAAACCTCATTAACTCAGAGCCTAAATGAGTTCACTGGAAATTTTTGGATAATTAAGTCAAGGTACCCCCTGGTCTTTCCTGTCTTTATAACAAAGAGTATGGGTGCAGGGAAAAGTCTTAGAAAAGCTTCTACTAAAGTCAATGAATAACATAAACAGGGGAGTAGGGGAGCAATGGCCAACAGAGAGGTTACAGAAATGAATAGAAGCTCAGGGAATTCACTTGAAGTATTAATATCCATGACATACTCTATCTTGGTAAGGCTTTCAGAAATTACTTTTATCTGATCATTACGATAAATCTGTAAACTTGGAAACATGTCCTTTTTCAGTGCTGCCGAGGGTAGTACAGTGAGACCCTGCTGACTCCCAGGGCAGTGGCACTAAGTCTTATGACCAGACTTGGTCCCAAAGCCAAAGCCAGCTCTCCAGCCACAATGCAACCCTTCCCCATCCACCATTGTTGCAGGTTCCATGCTTGGACTTGCTCACACTGCCTCTTCTCCCACACCACCCCTGTTGCTAAACATCAGTCCCCACACCTTGGGTCACCCTTGAGCACCCCCATCTTCCTAACACTTAAAATTCTACCAGCTATAAAACCTTGAGGATTCTGCCTTGCAAATGGCACTGAAATCTACTTGTCTTTTCCATGCCCTGTGGTAGCTACCTGTGGCTGGGCCTTCACCAGCTCTTACTCTAGCTCTGAGTCTCTCAAGTTCACTTAACATTTATCCTATTTTCAATTGACAAGACATTGCCCATCTAGTCTCCTGTGCTCCTCACCGTAGTCCTTCTGATGCAGGTGAGGCACCCATTTCAATGACAAGCTTTTGGAGCTGAAGAAAAAGATCTGTAGCATCTCAAGGTTCTCCCACTAGTTGAGTGACAAAGCTGAAACTCACCTACAAACTTTTCTGATTTGCAACCTCTGCCTTCACTCTACACTCCTCTGGGCCTGCTGAGAACCTGTGCTTGCCCTCCCCAGGAACAGAGAATGACTGTGCTCCCTGGAAGCTAGAATATTGCCACATCCTGCTTCCCCCTAGTTGGCTGTACTATGCCTTTCTCTAGCATCCCTCCAGGGTGAAGGCTATTTCTCATCATTCAGAGTAACTAGGGAAGTATCTCCTCTCTCCTTTCCAGCAGCAGAAATGATGGAGTCCAGTGGGTAAGAATATATCAGCAGGGGACTGGGGCTCAGCAGTTAAAGGCATGTGCTTGCAAAGCCTGGCATCCCTGGTTTGATTCTTCAGGTATCACATCAAGCCAGATACACAGGGTAGCATGGGTGTCTGGAATTCATTTGCAGTAGCAGAAGGGCCTGGTACACCTACATTCACTTTTTCTGTCTGATTTTTTTTATCTCTCTCTCTCTCAAATAAATAATAAATAATAAGAGCTGGAGAGATGGCTTAGCGGTTAAGGCACCTGCCTGCCAAGCCTAAGAATGCCCGGTCGATCTCCAGGTCCCATGGTTAGCCAGACGCGGGAAGCAAGCATGCAATGCCACGCTTGCCCACAAGGGGGCTCATGAGTCTGAAGTTCATTCACAGTGGCTGAGAGGCCACTGGCACCCCATTCTTTCTCTCTGCCTCTTCGTCTTTGTCTCTATCTCTCTCAAATAATAATAAAATATAATACTAAATAATAAAAATTACATATGCACATGTGTGCTTATGTATATATGTATCAGAAGACACATAGCAACCATGGTTTCTAGATCCCTTGCCTGGAACCAGTGACTTCACCTCGCAATAATTTGCCCACCTCCTGGGATTGCTCAGGAGCTAAAAGCCACATGCATGCAAAGCCTTAGCATATCACCTAGTGTTGGGTGAGTGACAAAAATCAATGGTTCTACCATCAGAGAAGAAATCAGACATTCAATATCACCTGACTACCAGCCATTGTGCATATGTACCGTGAGGGAGTGTGGTTTCAATTTCCCCTTTTTAAGTTCTGTAGAGTCCTACCGTAAAAGAATGATGAAGACTATGGTAAAGCCAGCCAGGACCAAAAGGACAGCAGGAAACACAGCAGCCAAGATCAGCAGAATAATTATCACCATAAAAAACTGCTGTAAAAAGTTCTCAGCATGAAACGGCAGCCTCACATCCAGTTCATCCATATCTTTAGAAAAACGGTTCATTAGCCGGCCTGTGGGGGTTGTGTCAAAGAAGCTCATTGGACTCTTTATGACCTGTGGATAAAAGGAGAGCATCAAACCAAGTCCCGATAAGTGTTTAATGAATCCCAGCCACTGTGTCAGGCTGGAATGGTAGACGCAGGACACCAGACCTTTTATTTTTCCAGAGCACAGCACAGGGCCAGGAGATCCCTGGGAAAGTGGGCATGGATCATCTCCACCCTTGTGGCCATCACCAGTGAATGTGGGGGAGATTCTGCCCTCTGGGTGGGGCTCCTGTGGGTCAGGTTTTCTCTCCAAGTCTCAGGTACAGATTGGAAGGGGGAGGCCAATACTCTCGGAGGAGGGAGGGATTCTGAGTGCCAGGGCAATGAAAAGCCTAGTTTTACTGTGTGTCTCTATCCCAAGATGTGGAATGTACCTGTGTACTCTGATTAGAGTCTCTGTAACCAATGGCTATTGCCCACTACAGCAAAGGAATGAAGGGGCCAAAGAACATATTCAGACACTCCTGTAGCTTTAACCCTTGTGGGCAGAAGATACACCTCAGATTCGCAGTGGCTTCCCCTACAAAATCCCCAGTACAGCTTAGGGGCTCATGACGTGCCTCCATAGCTCCCTGGAATTAGCTGTCACAGTTGCTAATCAGGTAGAAAAAGGCTTTGTAAACTAGATAGTAGGGCAGGGGTCAACCAGGAAAGCTATTCTATCCCCAGAGCCAAGCACAGACCATATCTGGTACATTATAGGGCCATTAAAAAAAAAAACCCTGTTGACTGAGTGATAAGGCGGGCCTGTAGCCCCTGGCAGTGCTACCTTCTGAAACACTCTGTTGTGCAGCGAGGAGGATGCCATCAGCATAATGTTGGTAAAGGTGAAGCCTTTGATGATTCCGAACACCAGCATAAACATCATGCTTGCCACATACACCCACAGGAACATGTGTTGTTTGGTGTCAACCAGCATCGTTCCAATGTCAAGCACAGTCTGGTTTTTGACTTGATCATAGATGATCTTTGGAACAAAACAAGAGATGCACCAAGAATTGGTCAGTTGTCAGAAAAAGGGACTATTCCAAAGAACCTCTTGAGAGGAGAAATTAAAAAGAGGCAAGGGATTGCTAAGAATGGCGCAGGTGAGTAAAATCAAGTGCACTCCCCCTGCGGGCCCTCGGGGGCTTGCACGGACTCCTCCACAAGGGACACTGGAACAAGTTACCTTCTTGCTGGGACAAAACACCTGAACAGAAACAGCTGGTAGGAGGAAAGGATTCATTTCTGGCTTACAGTTTTAAGAGGAAGTTTCATCACGGTGGGGAAAGCATGGCAAGAGAAGATAGCTGAGCATCACATCGTAGCACAATAGCAGAGAGGAAGTAGAAAAAGCAAGATAATGAACACCCAGTGGGGCTGGACTCAAACCTCAAGGCCCATGCCCAGTGACATGCCTCCTCCAGCAAGGCCCACTTTCCAAAGGCTCCACCCACTTAGGGATCAAGTATGAGACTCAATCACAAACACATGAGGCTAAGGGGAACATTTTATGCTTAAACCACCACAGGCGTCTTGTGGGGTGGAAAACAAAGCAACTGAACGGGTGCAGGACAGCTATCCCAGATATCACCAGGGAGACTCGGGAGACTACAGAAGTGATACTGCACCAGAAGGTCCAGAAATAAACAGGGCCTGCGGATTCTAAGAGGCTGGTGAAGCTACCTTTAGGCAGCCCAAGACAGGGCAGGGGATCAGGGATCAGCCACCAACCTGCTCAGCTGGCCAGCAGCAGCCACCCTTCTGTGAGAGTCAACACACATAGGAAAGGTTGTTGAGCTCTACAGCCCTATCTCTGACCTTTCTCCAAGGGCTCACTGTGAGGATGCTTCTGCACTGCTCCACAGTCCCTGGTGATAACAAGAGAACCTGGTGGACACAACGGGCTCTCAGAGGATTCTGAGAAACCATCACTCCATCCTGCCCAACGAGTGGTGGTGCGGGGGTAGGGGAGGCGTGCAACCAGACCATCATTTCTCGGGAGGGACCATCTCTCCCTCCTCCTCAGACACTGACAGCTTCATTCTTCTCTGGGCTGCATGCTAAAAGTCAAGAATGCCTTTAGGGAGCAAACAAGCATGTTTCTTCTAAATGCCATTCTGCTGATCACAGTAATGCAGGAAGTGTACGCCAGAGGTGGCTGATGGATGAGCCTCTACCGAGGCAAAAGCATCCCTGGGGAGTTTACTGATGGAAGGTTCAGATTGCAGAGGACACTTTGCTGTGCTGCAGGTTGTGCCTGCAGCATCTGGGAGCCAGGGATAAGCACAGGAGGTCTGACACCATTGCAGCATATTCAGTGGTCTACTGAGAAAGCAAGCCCCGAGGCTAGGGACTTCACTTGACCCTGCAAGTCCCCAAGTTCTCTAGGAAAGGGCTCTTCATAGAGTGAGGACCTGGGAGGATATACACTCTCTACCTCTGCTCACAGCAGGCCACTTGGTGGCTTCTTCCTGTGGGAATGGACTCAGAAGCTATGTCATACAGCCTCCTTCTCTCCTCTCCGTGCATCCTCACTTTGTCACAACAAGATGGTGCTAAAATGTCATCTTGGAGGATAAGCGTTCCCTGGAGTTTCAGGAAGAGTGATGAAACCACTGGACAACAGTGAGGAGAGATTCCAGCAGGCTTGAGGGAGAGCAAAATGAATCAATAGTAGCCAGGAAGGGTCTGGCCAAAATGGGAGGCAGGAAAGGCTCCTAACCACCCTGTAGCACTTCCAGGGACTTGAATCTGTTTCATTTTCCCTCCTCTACAGGAGCAACTTTGGAGAGCAGAGCCATATAGAATCTTCTGGCCCCAAGCAGTGTACACGCTAGGCTTCCAATTTCTCTTCAGAGGCAGAAACACACCAGTCTGGTCAGTTTTCCTTGCCCCTCCTCAGAGGCTGCTTAGGGCCGAGGCTGCAGAACTGTCCTACCCTGCACATAACTTGATGCCCACATCCTGGCCTGGACTGGCACTGCCTTTTCCAGCCAACCCTTCAAAATTTGAAGTTGGCACATAAACTTGCAGATGCTCTACTTGTCTTGAAAAACAGAAAGGGACCTCAGAAGTTTAAACTGTGTGGCATTAGCAACTGACCTCAACTTCACAAAAGGGTCAAGGGGACAGCGGTGAGCTTGTTGTACCTTAGCAGGTGTACACACAGCCTCTCTTCACTTAGTAATCTTTTAGCTCCAAGATACAGGCATACTCCACACCACCAATGGAAACTCACCAGGGAGCCCATGTCTAGCCAGAGACTCAGCCACCAGGTGCTGAAAGCAGAGCTGCCCATCATCATGAAGAATAAACACATCACCAGGAGAGAGGGGAGGTACCCTGCCAGAGGAATAGAGAGTTCTGAAGGTATTATGGATGTGAGGGGTAGCTCCCTCCCCACCCCAGAGCCCAAACCATGGTATTTGGGAAATTTAAAGACAGTAGGAAAAACAACTCCTCCCATCTTATGAATCTACCCATGTGGCTGGAAAATCGGACCAAACTTAAAGATACTGGAAAAACCTTCTAATGTGCAGGTTTTTTGTTTTTGTTTTTTTTTAAATATGAACATGTTATGCAGCTCAGGGTATCCTCAAGCTATATAACTAAAGCCAGCCTCAAAGTTGCTCAAAGTCATGATCCTCCTGCCTCAGCCTCCCCAGGGCCAGGATTACAGGCATGTTTCATCACATCCATTCAGTGTCCCATTTGACAGAAGCATCTCAAAGCCTTAAAAGCAAATCAATAGCCCAAGTCTGTAATTCCAGCCCTGAGGGCACTGAATCAGGTAGATGATGAGTGTGAGGTCAGCCTGGGGTACATATGAGATCCTAAATAAATATCTAACTTTCCAGGCACACTGGGGAGAGACCTGCATGTGCAGAAGCTCTTGCGTGATGAGCCAATTGCGCCTGCACTCAGCAATCAGAGTGCATGTGTGTGGAAGAACCATGGCTGGCTTCTAAGTGCTGCCCACTCAGCTCCAATAAAACGGAGCCTGGCAGCTTTAATGGAGATAAAAAATGATTCCATTTAAAAGGCTGTATTATCAGACTTTAGGTTTTAGGGGGGGAAATGAAAGCATTGATAAGCAGTCCTAAGCATAAAAAGAGTAATTGGTAAAGGAATCATAAAATGTGATCCCAATAGTTTAAGAACAGATTTTTTAAAATGCAAACTAAATCAAGAAACACGTTGTTTTATACCAGACCTCCAGAAGCCTTAATGTATGTGTGATATGTTTTCCAGGTCACGACTCCTTCCTGGGGGGATTCGCTCTGGACAAGCTGGTGCACTGGAACTATGGAGACAAACACAAGGCCATCAGCCTCCAGCCAGGGTGGGTGTGCAGTAAGGCCGGCACGCCCCTTCTGCACACTCCACTCTACTGCTAAGTGCATCTGTGACCCATCCTTCCATTTTCCCCATGCTTTCAGATCCCTATGGCTTCTCATTTTATTTTATTTGATCTTCCTCACGGCCCCGTGAGAACTCGAGTGTTTACTATGAGCTCAGTCCTGGGGATCCAGAGCTGTCCTGTTCCCTCTCTTTCCGCAGTACACCCCAATCAGATGAAATGGCAGGCTTTCTCTGTGCCCACAGGATACCTGTCTGGGGAGTCAGTCAATCTGGTACTGGAAAGATCTGGGGTAAAAGGAGCAGCTGTA
The DNA here is from genome assembly GCA_036365145.1 of Orientallactaga sibirica. NCBI lineage: Eukaryota > Metazoa > Chordata > Mammalia > Rodentia > Dipodidae > Orientallactaga > Orientallactaga sibirica. The sequence continues at coordinate 1,401,462 of JAEOAD010000030.1, forward strand.
AGAAATGTGTACCAACTTTTTCTTGTACTATCCCCTAAATAATGTAATTAATTATTATAGTAGTATTGCATGTGGTGTTTTATTAAACATACAATATACATTATCTGCCTAACTGAAATAGAAGTGATGTCAAATATAGGGGGATATACATGGGTTACGTGCACATGTTGGGCCATTTCATACAAGGGTCTTGAGCATCTTGGTGTCCATGGAGGTCCTGGAACCAATACCCTGGTATGTACCAGGGTGTGATTGAAGTTCATTTGGGAGCTAACCATTGTCAAGAAGGAAGGACAAGGTAAACGGCATGTAGCCAAGCCAGGAACCACTGTGGGCACCTTAACCTCCACATAGGAAGACTGAGAGATGGAACCAAGGTATATAGAGACATATACCTTGGAGCCTTTCACGTGCCGAGAGTGATGAGCGTTTCCCTACACCAACTCTTCTTGCCCACTCGGAGAAGGGCAACTCCTTTGTGGTGTTAATTTCCCAGCTTGGCTTGTGGCTACCAGAGAAAGCCTACAGTCAAAGGAGTGCAGCCTTGGCAGCTGGAAGTTGTTGGGCTTGGTCACTGTGGTGACATGGACACTCACAAGACAACCCATTTTTACCTTCCTCATCCTCTCAGTGCTCACCACAAACAGAAGGCATCCCAGGGCATTTTCCTAGTGATCCCTCCATATGGAAGTCCCAGGCTCCCCTGCTCCCCAAAGCGAAGGGAAACGACCTCATGGAAATGATTCAGACGTGCAGGGATGCCGCGTACAGCAGCTTCAGCAGCCATCCCCATGGCCTTCTAACCCTCTCCTCCATAGAGAAGCGTGGAAACATGGAAACCCCCAAAGCAGAGCCATATACACAGAGATAAACAGTGGTAGATGAAAGGATACCTTAAAGGGGTACCTACGGAAGGGCTAGCGAGATGGCTTACCAGTTAAGGCACTTGCCTGCAAAGCCTAACAACCCAAGTTTAATTCCCCAGTACAGATGTAAAGCCAGATGTACAAGGTAGCACATGTGTCTGGAGTTTGTTTGCAGCAGCTAGTGGCCTGATGCACCCATTCTCTCTCTCTCTGCTGGCAATAGTGGTACATGCCTTCAATCCCAGCACTTGGAAGACTGAGGCAGGAGGGTCACTATGAGTTTGAGGCCAGCCTGAGACTATATAGTGAATTCCAGGGCACACTGGGCTAAAGTGAGACCCTACCAAAAACAATGACAACAAACAATGTACCCACTGGAAAGATCTACATTGTGCTATTCCTGGGAACCTGTATACTTCTTTGAAATGCTCCATCCCCCTCTATGGCTACAAAAAATGAGGGAGGGATGGCACATGGGGCCATCCCAAAGCATAAAAGTTGCTGGACAGTCCCCTTCAGCCTTCCAGCCCAGCTGGAAGGGCAGCCAATGGTGTCCTTTTAGTTTTCCTGGACATTTGGGAAAACTGCAGTGGTGGACAAGGTGGGCAGCATGCATTTCAGTATGTATGCCTCTACCTTTCTAGTAGCTTACAGAGCTCTCCAGGGCCCAGCAGATAAACCTGGAAGATGAAGTCTATCTCCAGAGTGACACTTAATAATCCGCATTCCTCTCCAGAGAAGGAAGGTTAGGGGGTGAGTACGTGAGGAGTAGGGTCACTCTCACCACAGGATCCCAACCCTGGGCAAGCTGAACTTGCCCAAGACCACTGAAGAAAAGTCTGGGCATTTCCTGTCAGTGTAGGAAGATTTAGAAGCTGTAAAAAGAAGTTGTATTTCCAACTGCACATGCATATGCCACAGCAGCCTCAACAGTGCCAGATTTCATGGATCCAAAGACTTTTCCCCTTCACATTTTTTTAAACTTTTTATTTTTTATTATTGTTTTGGAGAGAGACACAGAGAGAGAGAGAGACAGGCGTGCCAGCAGTGTCTCAGCTGCTGCGAACGAAATCCAGATGTGTGCGCCCCCTTGTGGTCAAGTGCAGCATTGAGCCCTTGTGTCACTTTGCATCTGGCTAAATGTGGGACCTGGAGATTGGAACCAGTGTTCTTAGGCTTAGGAGGCAGGCGCCTTAACCCCTAAGCCATCTCTCCAGGCCCCCTTCACATTTTAACATTCTGAAATCTGGGTATGCCGTCCCTTTGATAAGTGGTATAGTTTCATTGGCAGTGAGGTCTTTTGATTTCTAACAGATATATAAAATGATGGTGGGCTTGAAAAAACTGCTATTTTAAACTTAATGACATGAATTAATTTTGTGTTTGTTTGAGAGCCAGGGTTTGTTATGTAGCCAAGTGAACCTTGGATTCATGATCCTTCTGCCTCAGCCTCCCTGGTACTGGATTATAGGTACATGCCACTACACCTGGACAAAATGTACCCTTTTATTCCCCAGCTACACGTTGGTGAGGATCAAAACTCTTAACAGAAAGACAACGCACTGTGGACACTTTGAAGACACAGGGCGAGGCATGGAGTTGGTGCTCAAGAAACAAGCAAAGGATGGGCAACAACCACAGTCTAAGGCAGAGAGGTGGCCTTGGTATATGGCCCTGGCCAGTCTCCTCTCTCTTCCTGTCTCAGGGAAGCTCCTTATGATCTCATCCACAAGCCTTCTACACTCTCTCCCACCTTCTCACTGCACAATCCCTACAAAATTCCTATCCATCCCTAAAAGACCAATGCAAAGGCTGTCTGCCTCCTTCCGTGAAGCCCTTCCCAGCCTGTTATACCCACACTAACGCCTCATTGCTCTTATGCCAGTTTCTCACAGCTATCTATTTGATTGTGACCCCCCACACACACACTTGCTGCCACCAGACCATAAGATCTTGTGAACAAAGACATCTCTTCTAGTGTAACTTAGGACCTGGCACACAGAGTCAAGTTCAGAATTTATTGGTCAAAAGAATGTGAACTACCCTTTGATCCCTGCCCTGCTTCTCAATCCTTTTTCAGTTTTTCCCATGGAGATGGGGGCAGCTCTGGGCTTGCTTCATTTCTGGTCCATTTCTAGGCATTGCTTTGTCCTTTCCAGCAGACAACAATCTGAACTACTGAAGGTTGCTGTGTGCAGTATTTTGAATGTGCAATGTCCCCAATAGCCTCATGTATTTTGGGTGCCTGGCCCTCAGCTGGTGGCAATTTGGGAGAGTGGTGGAGCCCTTGGGAAGTAGAGCTGTGCTGGAGGGAGTGTGTCATTGAGAGTAGACCTTGAAGTCCAGCCCACTGGGTCTTCAGAGCTAGCTCACTCCAACTACTTCCTTCCCCCTGATGTGCAGATGTGGCCCAGGCTTCCTTATCATCAGCTGCTTTGGGTGGGATGTTGTGTCCTTCAAACCCACAAGATGTAAACATTCCCTATCATCAGCTGCTTTGTGGGATCCAGGCACTAATGCTATACTATGTTCCAGGCACTATGCTAAGCCCTTTGTATACAGTTTATTATTTAACCCTTGCAAGAATCTATGAGGTCAGCTCTATTATTTCCCCACTTTATGAACTGGAAAACTTGGGTTCAGAGTAGTCAAGTGTCTTACCCAATCTCAAAACTACACCAAGGTCCAAACCAGAATTCGGACTCCAGCTTTGTGTATGATTTTCATCCCCAGGACCAAAGAGCTCAGAGATGATATTTAAAAGGAGAAAGGGTTTATTTTGGCTCATAGTTTCAGGGGTTTCAGTCCATTGTGGTGGAAAGGACATGGTGGAGTGGAGCAGCTCACCTCAGCATGGCCAGAAAGCAGAGAGAGAAAAAAAATGCCTACACTACAGGGGGCTTTTTCTTTTCTCCCCTTTTATTCCATCTGGGCCCTCAGCCTATGGGACAAGGCTGCCCTCCTTTAGGGCAGATATTCTCTCATAGGCAATTTTCTCTTGAAAAGCTCTCTGAGACAACTCAGAAGTAGACTTTCCTAGTCTCCCAGCTGTTTCTCAACCCAATGAAGCTGACAATGAAGATGAACCATGTCAGGCCATTCAGTTCAACCTGCCTCAAACAACATTGATGGTACCTACACCTTTCCGTCCCCAACAGTAGATGCCCATCATGCACTTCTAGGTAACACAGCCAAGGAAACAGATAGTAAATACCTTTTATGTCTACAAATTCTGAGTCTGTTTCAGGCTCTCTTCCTTCATCTTTCTCGTCTCCTGAAGCCAAGACTAGAGTGAGAAATTAAAAAAAAAAAACAACTCTGTGTCCATTCAAAAGTCAGGGGCATTAAAGGAGGTGAGACTCTAAAGTCTGATCATACCAGCATCTTCGTGTTTCCAAACAGGGCTCTCCTTCAGGGTTTCTACCATGGCTTCATTGTAAATGTGCTCTGGATCCTGAGGAGAAAAGGAAGGTCCTTTTGAAAGTTTAAATGACAGAGCTTCTCCCAGGTAGGAAGTCATGAAGGAAGGCTCTCAATCTCCCGCAGCCAGGTTCACAGAGTTACCTTAAATTGCAACCCTCGGAGATTGTGAATCAGCTTTGCGTAGCGCCCTCTCTCTTCCATTAACTTCTTGTGGGTCCCCTTTTCACAAATCACCCCATCCTCTAATAAAATGACTTCATCACAAGACTCTAGGAACTGCAGAGACAGTACAGTGATCCACCATGAATTTCTGCCTTGGTAAAAGATGCCACACCACGTTCTCATTCAGCTATGTCCCAGGCCCATCCAGTTCAGTGGCTTCTCCATCTTGCCACTATTGACATTACAAGTCCAATCATTCCTTGTCTAAGGGCACTGTCCTAGGCCTTGTAGGCTATTCAGTAATCTCTCTGGTCACTGGAGGCCAGTAATACTCCTTTCTCTGGTAGTGACAAACAAAAATGTCTACAAATATTGCCAACTGTCTCCTGGAGGCCCCAGCTGAGAACAACTGATCTAGTTCCCGAAGTCCGGTGAGTACCAAAGCTGAACTCTGGCTGCCATAGTGAAGCAACAGAACCCTCCTTGATTTCTTCTCCTTACATGAACTCTGCCCTGCTAAGAAATCAGACAGTTTGGTAGAGAGGAACATGACCCCCCCTCTTTTTTTTTTTTTGGAGAGAGACAGAGAGGGAGAGGAAGACAGATAGAGATGGGCGCGCCAGCAGCCTCTCCGCTGCTACAAACAAAATCCAGATGTGTACGCCCCCTTGTGATCAAGTGCGGCATCGCGCCCTTGCATCACTTTGTATCTGGCTAAACGTGGGACCTGGAGATTGGAACCGGCGTTTTTAGGCTTAGGAGGCAGGCGCCTTTACCACTAAGCCATCTCTCCAGCCCGACCCCCGCCCACCTTATAACACCTCAGTCCCCATACTGAGCCAGCCCAGGTCAACAGTCCACACTCCAAAGTCCAAGTTCACACCAGCTTTCAGGGTACAATAATATGGGCATTCCTCATTTTACCCAAAGAGCTTCTGCTGTTTTTCTGACTCAAGTCTCCTTCCATAGCAGTCCTGTAATCAAAGAGTTCTGCTGGGACAGATTCCCTTCCATTTTGGAATAAGCAGAGCTCTCCCCATGGGACCAACCCATCAAAGAGCAGGAAGCCCCCCTCCTAGAGGCAGGCAAGATACTGTGAGACTCGACACGGTCCCATCTAAGGAAAGCCTTTGCATGAAGGCCACAGATCTCCCCTTGCACTGCTGGCTCCATCCAGGGCCAAATCACACTTGAATGCTCTGAATTAGAATCCTATCAGGATTGGTCATTATATACTGACAGGATGGATGGGTAGTATCCAAGTATTTCAACACAAGCAGTCTGACAGCTTGCCCGGCCTCTGTGTCTCCCCTGGATTAACAGTCTCAGTGCCTGTCCCCTTCCCAAGAGCTTCCCAAGCCTCAGGAATAGCCTGAGTGTTAGTGTCCAGTGGAGACACTTTCTGACAGAGTCTTTCCTATAACCTCATAGCCTTTGTGCACCATCCCTAAGGTTTCACAGCCTCATCTGCTACCTTACCCTTCAACCTCCTCCAACTCTTATTTCAAGGAAGCAGGCAATTTTGTTATCAGCTGATATTTTAGGTAGGAACAGGAAAAGTTTAGAGCCTCTTACAGCCCGTGGCCTTTTCGGCCTTTGTTGGGGCCACAGCCCAGCCCAAGAAAGGCACAGCAAAGGCTCCTTTGGCCAACAAGCCCTCGGTTTACTATCACTTTGCTCTACAAATGCTTGTGACTCTCACCCCCAGGTAGGTAACAGCAGCAGGCCACTGGCCTTCATTTCATTTGTGTCTCCAAGTAACTAGAAGAGTGATCATCCTTCTAGCTGCTCCAAAGCATTTGGAGTAAAAAAGCAGCAGAGAAATATTATGAAAAAGCCCTAGGGCTCCAGTTCTGAGGCTGAGTCCTCCCCTCTCCTCTCCTCCCCCACAAAGGATGCAATGACTGGATCAGGATTCTAGTGCCACCTGCTGGCTGCCTGCATTTTCCAACATGCAAAAAGTGAGCTGAAATGACCTTGGGGAAAGGTCTAATGCGAGAACTGAGCCTAGGCACAAACAATAGGTCGCTTAGCTAAGATCAGGGTTCAAAGGGTTCAAGGGTTCAAAGATGGACCACGGCTGGAGCTATGGATATCCCCTCTATGACAACTCCTGGAGGGACAGCTCTGACCCACACTTGTCAGGACCAAGGCATTGTCCTCTGGGTCCCCAGAGCCCTTCAGGAGGACAGTTGCCCCAGGGCAAAAACTGAATATTCAGAGACTAGGGCTATGGTGACCATGTTGAGCACCCTGGCTGGACCAGAGTTCATGCACCACATGGGAGTCCAGATGGGACTCAACCTTCTCCTCCACCCTGACCCTTGACCAGCAGAGGACCTAGGAGTTCTTGTCCAACCAATCTAATTCATTGCTTCCTGGAAGTAGTGGAGAATCAGCCGAAAAAACTAGACAACTTGCATGGGAAAAATTTAAATACTTAGAGCTCATTCTGTGGTGCTCAGGTAAAGCCAAGTTTTCTGGGACTTTGAAACACTCCTTTCCTTTTCATGGTGGTCCTCAGCTACTGTCCTAACATCCTGGCTGCAGTGTCCTACAGCCATGACAACTTCATTTCTGCCTCATCCCCACCCTACCAGCTGGACTCACCCTTGCAAAGCATTAAGAATTGCCTCCTTCCCCTGGATCAAGACTGCTGGACAAGGAGGCAGGCCTTCTGTACCCTTGTCCCAATGGGCCACCTCTCGATGTCCATGGGATGTCTCCTCCAGAAGGATAGATCAGAGGGAGGAAGGAATGGAGGGAGGTGGGAGGGAGGAAAGAAGAGAGGGAACATATCTAGAGACTTGGGGATTTTCCATGGCTAAAAGTAGAGGACAACATGAGAGGGTGATCCTGGCTTGCATGACATGGAGATAGAGACAGGACCTAGATTCCCACTAGGTATTCAGGATTTGTGTGGGGGACAGATGCAACAAAGACTGTCCCCATCCTGCCAAATTCTCTAGCTTGCTCAGCACAAACCCAGTTGCTTTCTTGAGCAAGATCCACACTTCTTCAGTCTGAAGGCAACACTTCCTCAATTGGGGGCAGACATTCCCTATCTTACAGAAGTGAAGACTGGGGCATCTGGGCCTTTCATTAAAGGAGGCTACAGCTCCATCAGATCCAGCCAAGGTGCCTCGGGCCTGTCCAGCTTCTATTGGAGGAAGGGCAGAGTTTCAATTGTTTCTGCCTGTCTCCCCATCTCCTCACCACCAATGTGGAGCTCAGAGTCAACTGATCCTGGAGAATCTACCCTGTGCCTTGTCCCCACTGATCCCAAAGATGGTACCAGTGGTGGCCATGAACAGACAGAGGGAGCTACCTGGAAGCTGGGATGGCTGGGGGACTTGTCAGTATCTCCGAATGTCCTGCCCTCTCTGCACCCTGCCTAGGTGAAGATGGTCTACATGGGAAAGGTAGGTCTGAACAAGAGTCTCTGTGCACATCCAGTGCCACACCCAGCCTGAGTCCTCACGGATCCTGTGTGTCCCTGTCACCTGCAGTTGGTGGGTCACCAAGACGATGGTCTTCCCCCTGAGGGTCTTCTTGATGCACTCTTCAAAGACGAGTTTCCCCACATGGGCATCTACAGCTGACAGCGGGTCATCTAGCAGATAGAGCTGACGGTTGGAGTAGACAGCACGGGCCAGGCTGATCCTCTGCCTCTGCCCCCCAGAGAGGTTGACACCCCGCTCTCCAATCTGTGGACAGGGAGAATGGCATTGCCCATCACTGGGCCCAGGCTGCCATCCTATAGCTCTTGGAGATCGGGAGATTCCTGAAGCTTCTCAGGACTCCAGGGACAATCCTGCTTGCTTCCTTGTGAAGCAAACAGCCCCTGTAGGCAACTCTGTGCTCCATGAAGACAAGGGGCATGTTTTCCCTTGCTCGCCATCACATCCCTTTGGCCCAGCACCACTTGGGGCACGGGCCAGGCATGTCCAACTCCATGGCTTACAGGCTGCACCTGACTCAGGAGAGCTATGAATGCAACCCACCACAAAATCATAAACTTACTTAAAACATGAGTTTGTTTTTTTTTTTGGAGTCAGAGAGAGAGAGACAGGAGACAGAGAATGGGCATGCCAGCAGCCTCTCAGCCACTGTGAATGAACTCGACACGTGCACCCCCTTATGGGCAAGTGCAGCATTGCACCCTTGTGTAACTGCGTCTGGATAAATGTGGGACCTGGAGAACCGAATGGGCGTTCTTAGGCTTGGCAGGCAGGCACCTTAACTGCTAAACCATCTCTCCAGCCCAAAACATGAGATTTTTTGTTGCAATTTTTGTAACTGCTTTGTGCAGTTCTTAAACATGGACTCTATAGAGAGAAATGAAAATATTGTGTCATCATGTCTAAAGGTTGGATACCCCTGGTAGATTCGATGCTCAGTAAATATTGACTGAAATGATGAAAAGCCTAGATCACTTACTTCAGAGGATCCCATCATGCTCAGCTACTCAGCTCTGAAGCTGGATGCTTGGAGCATGACACACTAAACTAGACAAGAAAAGTGTCATGAGCTCACACTGTAGCTGGGAGATTTAATTTTTTTTATTATTTTAATTATTTTTGGAGAGAGACAGAGAGAGAGACAGACAGAGAGGGAGAGGGATACAGATAGAGATGGGCACGCCAGCAGTCTCTCATCTGCTGCAAACGAAATCCAGATGTGTGCGCCCCCTTGTGGGCAAGTGCAGCATTGCACCCTTGAGTCACTTTGCATCTGGCTAAACGTGGGACCTGGAGACTGGAACCGCTGGAGATTGGAACCAGCGTTTTTAGGCTTAGGAGGCAGGTGCCTTAACCACTAAACCATCTCTCCAGCCCAGCCGGGAGATTTATACACATGAAAGTAGCACCTGGAATACACAGAGTGCTAAGTGAGAAACATGACTATGGTTCTTGGAGGCTAATTGCTGCAGACTGTGGCAGGACTTGGAAAATTCTCCTTCAGTTGATTTGGGGTGGGAACTGCAGACAGAACACCTGAGATGCTGGGAGGCTGGACAACATAGGCTGGCAGGAAGGAGTGAAGAGGCACATCTTACATCTTGGAAGGGGAAGCCAGAGCTAAGTGAATGGCCAGGAGGGCCTGCCACTCCTGACAGGCAGAGAGGGCCTGAGCATAGGCAGAGCAGGTGCCTGAACTGGCACAGCAGGGAAGGGAGTACAAGTGGACAGGGGAGAGAGGAGGGCAGCACAGTGACTCTGGGTCACCTGAATCAGCAGGTGAGCCAGTCCTTTGGACAAGCAGCCCAAGAACAAGGGCCAGGAGGCAACAGCCTACTTCGGGGCTGCTCAGAGCCACGGAGGCTAGACGTGTCCCCAGGACTTCAACTGCCGGGAGTACTCTGGACCTCTTCTTTGAGAACAGCGCTGGTTCTTAAGGTGAGGGAGCAGTTTTCACCAGGAACTTGTCCTGATGTGATGGGCAGGTTGGGAGTGGGCCCTGGAAGCGACCACAAAACTCCAAACACGAGAGTAGGCTTAGTAGCACTTCCAAAGCCATGTTCACCAAGCGTGGCCCCTAGTGGACAATTCATAATGGACAGGTGCTGAATGGTCTGATGTTTCCTGGGAGCCACATCTGTGGCATCTGGATGTGGATCTCAGGCCAGCTAAACTAACCGGATTCCCAGCTCTGCTTACCTCGGTCAGGTCTCCATAAGGGAGGTTGTTCAGGTCCTGCTGGAGGCCGCACACATGAACCGTGTGTTGATATCTGTGGGCACAGAGGTCAGAATGGTAAGAATGGCCCCCTGCCCTCATCCTGGCCTGCTTCTGAAGACACCTGCGTTACTGCTGGAACAAAGTGAGGTTCAGGCCAGTGCTGCGTGCAAAGCTCCCAAGCCAGTTGCCTTGTTTTTGGTGGCCCAACGGCAGTGCCCCCTTCAACCTTGGGGCCTCTCCATGACCTAATATAGAGTTGACTCAGGGTTGTTCCCTTCCCTTGCAGGGTCCCTACAATGCAGGGAAGGTAGTGCTAGTGTCCATGAAATCCCCATGGGGCCATCTGCTAACCCTGCTCCTCGAGTCAGGGAAAGGAGCCAAGTACGTGGACCAAAGTTATTGAAAGTGGATTCTGAGGGGGTGCATGGCTGATGTGAGACCATGAATGGAACAAAAGACAGGTGCCGTGGAGCAGCTTAGGGATGGATGATTATAGGTGTCAACCTGACATCTACTGAGCCCTCTGTTCAGAGAGCCTCTAGCCACCCTTCACTCCTTGCAGGCTGAAGAAAACAGCACAAGGAGACACAAAGGATGCCATCTAAGGGGACAGAAACCAAGCAGTTGTAGGACCCTAGTTCTGGGGGCTCCTGGGCTCTCTGCTTCCTCCCTCAGCATTACCCCCCATCAAGCCTCGGGAATCTGAGTTCTGAGGTCCTGCCATCTAGGCACAGTCAAGCTGCTGGGACAAGCACTTCGCTCTAATGAACATAAAACTCTACCCATCCCCAGAAAGAAGTTTACCCCTTGGGGATTCCAGCACCCAGGATCTAGTGGGATGTGTATACCCCATAATATGAGAGAATCCAACATTCCCTGCCCCTGTTTGCTCACCATAAACAGACTTGTCCCAGGGGTACCACAGTCACCCACACTGTCAGAAACTGGCCACTGCACAGAACAGCTGGTGTGCCTGGCAGCAATCACGTTTACATTCCATCTAAGTAACTCAGAGCCCACAATTGGGTCCAAGGATTACATTTTACTTGACAAGCCGACTGCTTCTGCTGGGGGTGGTTGGTGAGTAAATGGTTGATGACATCATCATCACCACCTTCATCATCTCAGTATCATCATCACCATCAATCTCAAGGTCCTCTTTTCTTTGAGGTATGACAGAGAGTGGGCCTTACAGTAATTCAGTCTCTGCAAGACCCACTTTCACAGTAAAGGGGCAGACGTGAGAGACACCACATGCTGGACATGAGAAGTCTGCCCTTTGGGTGTCACATTGGCCCCTGGACGCACTTGACAGATGCCGGTGCAGATCCTGGCATAGCCCTGAGCATCAGGTCCATGTGACAGCTTGGTTCTATAGCAGCATACAAAGATTTTCAAGTCAGAATGACATGGGTTGTGAATTCAGCTGTGTAACTTAACAAGGGACTGTACCTCCCTGGGAATACAGTCCCTTCCCCTCTCCATGCAGTGCAACTCAGTTAATCAGTCTCATTGGTTACTGCAACAAATCAGCCCTGACAGGAACAACCTAAGGAGGAACAGCTTATAGTTGAGGGGACTCAGTCCATGGTGTCAGGGAAGGCACGTGGCGGGAGCATGGAGCTGCTGGTGACACAGAGAGAGATGAATGCTGGTGCTCAGCCAGCTCTCTCGTTTTTATGCAGTCTCTGGATGTCCCACTCTTGAGATGGTGCCACCCACATTTAGGTGGGCCTTCCTACCTCATTTAACCTAATCTAACAAATCCTGCACACTCATTCCCAGGGATTCATTTCCATGGTAATTCTAAACTGACAACGGAGATTGACCACCACAAGCAAGGCCACCAGCACAATGGCCTGTGCTGCAAATTCTCCATCCATGGAGTTGACATCCTGACCTCTAACTGTGAGCCTGAGGCTGCCCAGCACATCCTTAACTCTCTCACCTCCCATCTTCCATCCTTCTGATTCCTGTGGCTCTGAGAGCCACAGTTTCTACCCCAGAAGCCAAAGCTTTGCTCACAACGCCACCTACAAAGGATGCGCCAGGCATCCTTCCAGGACTAATTCCATTTTCCCTGATCCCTCATGGCCTCTGCTATCTTTGAACACTCCAGCCAAGCCTGCGCCACTCATCCCATCCTTCCTTGATGCACTGCCATTTCTGTTATGGTTTAAATCTGAAATCTCCTCCATGGGCTTTGTTCCCCAGTTGACCGTGCTGTTGGGGAAAGCAGAAGTAGGTCACTAGGGTTGGACCTCTGAAGTTTAGACCCAACCAGCCTCTGGGTTCTTGGTTGGCTTCATGGGCTGCTATGGTGTAAACAACCTTTACCACACACTCCCATGGCCATGAACTGGGCTACTCCACAAAGCCTTCCTACCACAATGGGCTCAACCTCTCTGAAACCATGAGCCAAAATAAATCTCCCTTAACTTGTTTCTGTCACAGTGATGCAAAAGTAACTAATACAAGCACCTTAGGATCTGTGGTGGTTTGAATATGAATGTACATTCTCCATAACCTCAAGGATTTTTGATTAAGGTTATGCTTCCTGTTTAAGTCTCCAGTAGCTTATTGGAGGAGGTGTCATTGGGAGTGGATCTTGTAGTTCAGCCCTAAGGTGTACAAAGATCTCTGTGTTTGTTTGCTGGCTGTTGGTGGTGGCTCTCTGCTATGAATGTATGGAGGTAGGCAAGCTTCTTCCACCCTAACAGAACTCCCCCCTAGAGTCTATAAGCCTAAAATAAACCTTTTCCTCCCATATGCTGCTTCTGGTCTGATGTTTGTCCCAGCAATGACAACATATCAAAGTTAGCAAAGAGCCCTAAGCAGGCATTACTTTTCAGAGCTTAATGATAATAGCCCAACATGAATCAAGTAGAACTAGAACTTTGTTTTATTTCATTAGACTATTTTGGGGACATCAACAAGATACCCCGACAGCACGCCATTGTGTGACTTAACAAGGTCAGGGTTTGATTTATTGCATGCCTTCTGCTTATGATCTCAAGCAAAGTTTTGGTGACTTCGCCTAAATCAAAATTGCATTTTCCTCTAGTCAGACAACAGATGCCCTGTTACAGAGAACCTCAGAACATATGGTTCTGTGCCATGGGAATGAAGTGTCGATTGCATCCTCTTGTCAGTGTGCCATGTGGTCACAGGTCTGCAGAAGACGCCTCTCCTGAACTCCTGGGTCAAGGAGAGAAAACCCAGCACCTGTGCAGCCCCCATGAGCGGTTCATCGGATCTCATTAAAGGAACCCACGTGGCATCATTACCAATGGCATCAGCACCAGCCTCCTAGTGGACCAGCTATGACCATGCCTCCCTCATCCTGTACAAGCTGTATTACCTTTGGTGATTGTACTTCTCTCCAAATAAGATGTTCTCACGCACATTTCCATGAAAGATCCAGGCTTGCTGGGAAACATAGGCCAAAGGACCATTGACAGCCACGACCCCTTTCTGTAACCGCATCTAGAGCAGCAATACCAGAGATCTCTCAGGAGCCAAACCCCAAGGCCTCTTCTTTTTTTAAAAAAAAAATGTTATTTTTATTTATTTATGAGATACAAGAGAGAGGGAGAGAGAGAGAGAATGCATGTGCCACCATGTGCATCTGGCTTATGTGGGACCTGGGTCCTTAGGTTTCACAGGCATGTGCCTTAACCACTAAGCCATCTCTCTGCAAGGCCTCTTCTGAGTGCCCAAGGCACCCAGATGCCATCTTATTCCATGAGCATTGGTGACAGGAGTGCAAGAGGGCTGACAGATGTCCACCAACTGTGCAATTGTGAGTATCAAGGCCAGTCACCTGCAAGGGCCAGGCAGAAAAGCTAGGGAAGAGGCATCTGTGAATCTTGCTGCCAATGTGGGCTCTGAGCACACATACCATACTCCCAGGCCAACTACATCAAGACACCCTGTGCATGAACTGGGTCCACCCCTCATTAATCAGGTCCCTGGGAGCAGGGTACAGCTACATCATAGGAATAGTGGTCCTGGAGTGCCTCATCTTAACAAAGCAGCCTCAAGCTGATCACACAGTGGACACCAGGCAAGATTACAGGCCTGGTGTGGCCCGAGTTGATTTTTCAAGAGGAGTGGGAAATCTACTTTCACGTGGAACTTTGAGAATATGAAAACATTGAGAGATTAGAAAACATGCATAGGCTTCAGTTTGTGACCCTGAATACAAAGATATTTAAGCTGGCCCTACATAATGGGCTTCTCATAGACAATGGTGGATAATATTAGCGGTGATAAAATGTCCAAAGCTATCTTGGGGACATATAGCAAAGGCTACAGTGCTCAGGGCCAGAGCTCACAGGGCAGCAGCAGTGTGGCTGAGCAGGGAAGATGTCAATGGACAAGGTGCCATTATACCTCAGGAATGGTCAAGAGATGCTGAATTAGACTTAGAGAGGAGATAATGATATTCATAAGAACGGTACTCAAAAAGCGTATAGGTACCTTCCAGGCACTGTGCATGTGTGAGTATAGCTATCACGCCATCATTATGCCTGGCTTTGGGAATTAACCTAAAACTAACTAGTAGGTATATTATCTCATTTAAGCCTCATTCCAACTCCCTCTAGCCATTTTATAGATGAGGAAATAAAGTCAGAGAGGTCAACTTTGCCGGAGGCTAAACAGCCATTGAGACAAGTAGTGAACTCTGGTACTCTGGAGCCCACTGGCTTAACTTAACCCCCATGCCACCCTGTCTCCCCATGGTCCCCATAAGGGGCCCAATCCCATCACTGTCTTGTGGGAGATATATTCTATTTTTCTCTGAGAAGTTCCAAAGGAATAGATCAGAGGGCAGAAGAGGCAAGTTGCACTCTAATAGTCATTAATTGGTTGTGAAGACATGAGCTTCCCAGAACTGGGGAAGTCTGGGCATAGGCTGGGTCATACACTATCTGGGGGCCTATGATGTTAGGTGGAGAATGGGGCTGGGTCACCTTCAACATGCCCACTGACTCTAGGGGACTTACAGAGGTGCACACGCTGGACCCCAGGGCAGGGTGCCTCAGGATCCCACCCAACACAGCTCCCACCTCGTTCCCAGGCAGAGCAGAGGCAATCATCCTTCCTGAAGAGGGTCAAAGAGGCCCAGGGAAGTCACTCGTGTTTGAGCTCGTGATGCGCGTGCCTCTATTCTGGTGGGACCTGACTGAGCTTCATGTCCTCATTTCTTCAGAGCTATTCCAAATCCTTTCAACTACAGGCAATGCCAGCTGCTCAGCCTCCTCTTTAGGAGCAGCAATGTGGAAAAGGAGGAATTATTATTTTTCCCCAAAAAGCATCTCATTTATTTAGGGTGCAACAAGTGAACCATGACAACCGAAGGCCACCTGTCAATGTAATTAACCTCACAATTTCCCTTGGGTTCCACAGCTAGTGGTGGCAGAAGAGGGACAAGACTTGGGTCTCTGCGTCATCTTACACAAGGTTTGCCATGGGGCTGGTTTGCATCACTGTCTCCACACCTTCATGAAGCCACCCACCCCTTCCTCAGTGCTAGGGACATGGAGACAAGTGATGGAAAGATACACAGCGAGCCAGCATGAGCCTCAAGATCCACTGTTTTCCACCAAGCTGACGTGGTGGCTTCATAAATCAGGACACTCCAAGTCATAGGGGGAAGCCATGGATCTAATGACCCATCACTTCTTTTAAGCAAGGTGAAGCCTCAAGCAAGGAAGCGATCATTTCACACACACACCATCAAGGGTCAAACCCGAGGATGTGTGAACATTCCGGTCCTTTCTAGCCAAGGGGCCCAGAGCTGCCAAGTGCATTAATCCCAGGAAATCATCATTAGCCATGTGCACAGCAACTGTGTGCAGCCAAACCTGGCCAAGGCTCTACAGAACCCCTAAGTCCCCAAACACTGCAGGAAGGAAACGTTTCATTGTACTGTCAGTGCATCATCTTCCCAGCTCTGACCACACACTTACCTGTCCTAGGAGAGCTGAAATGAGGGAGCTCTTCCCACTTCCAACATTCCCACATATTCCCAAGACCTTCCCCTGTCAGAAAAAGTAGAGATAAGATAGTCACTCCCCTACAGTCTCAGAGGGTCTTAGGCCAAAGGTGTCCCTCCCCTACTGTATTGCCAGGCCAGGTAGGGACAAGCAGTTACTGCTCGCTCTATGAGGTGACAGCAGCATCACCCCAACCCCCAAGCCTAGTACAGTACACACAGCCTGGAAGGAGGCAGGGATATGAGTGAGTTTTAATTAAGCATTCCCTCAACTCAGCTACTAGAGTGCCCACAGGGCTTCTGGAAGTCGTGCTCACATGCTGATATGAAATAGCCTTATGCCAGTCTGAGAGATGCAGGACCTGGACACAAGGGCTGCTCTGTACCCAGACACTGGGAAAGCAAGTCTAATGGAAAGCAACGGGGGACATATGGCCCAGGGGATGGGGGCAAGGGAAGCCTTTGAAATATGGAGAGCTGGATGATTTCAGAAGTCATTTTTTAAATGAATTCTTCACCGTAACAACCCAATTTAAATTACTGAGCCATTACTCTACTTTTAAATGTTGGGATTATGGATTGCTTTATAGCTGCAGATGTGTTAATTCAACTATCATCATCACCGAGCACCTATAATGTACCAGCCACTGTTCTAAGCACCTGTAGTAAGTGACTTCAAGGCCACGGCAGAGATGCACATGCTGGAGCCCAGTGCAATCGTGGCTGTCCAACAGACACTGCAATGGGTGAATCCTGGGTTGGCCCTCGTAGAGCTTATGGTTTAGATGGGACAGATGGACAGGAAGAGAAGCAAATGACATACAACATTCATCAAATGCACACCACAGAAAAAATAAAATATGGCAGGAAAGTAACAAGAAAAGGAGTGGAAGCCAGGCATGGTGGTGCACACCTTTAATGCCAGCATTTTGGAGGCAAAGGGAGGAGGATCGCTGTGAATTCAAGGCCAGCCTGACACTACATAGTGAATTCCAGGTCAGCCTGGGCTAGAGCGAGACCCTACCTTAAGGAAGAAGGAAGGGAGGGAGGGAGGGAGGGAAAGAAAGAGAGAGAGAAAGAGAAAGAAAAAAGAGAGAAAGAAAGGGAAAGAGAGAGAAAGAGAGGAAGGAAGGAAGGGAGGGAAGGAAGGAGGAAGGAAGGAAGGAAGGAAGGAAGGAAGGAAGGAAGGAAGGAAGAGAGAGAAAGAAAGAAATGAAGTGGAAGCTGACTGGCAAGGTAGATGTGTTAGCTTACATTTGATTAATAGCAGCTTGTTCTGAACGGGCAGGCAGCACCAGGAGGGAAGGTGATACAAGAATGGGATGAATAATTCCAGGTCAGCCTGGACCAGAGTGAGACCCTACCTCGCAAAACCAAAAAAAAAAAAAAAAAAAAAAAAAAGAACGGGATGAAATGTAGACTACTAAGCCAGCCACACAGGAGGCAAGTGATATTCCATGCCACAAGGAGCCAACAAATAGACAAGGGCCTCACATACACTGGCTCCATGCAGCTTGAGGACCCTCTGGGAAATTGAACACGGTTTTATACCCTAACGCTCCCTTCATTGCCCAAGGGTTGCTTAACAAAGACTTAGCAATCTAGGTGGGATATAGTGCCCTCTTGGCCAAATGGCGAACTAGCCCTTGGGAGATGGCCAGAGTATACTTAAGAGGACCCAGGCACATGGTCAGGTCCCAGGGAACCCATCACAGATGACACTGAGTAAGATCTGAAGAAGGTGAGACCAGGCCACACAGACCTCTAGAAGAACCACTGCAGGCAGGAGAACAGCCTGTGTAGAGACTGGGTTCGAAGCATGTCTGCTGCTGTGTTCAACCGATGCTGCCCATAGAACACCTAGTACATTTACAAGTAGACCTGCTTCAACTCCATAGGGAAAAGATGAGGCCAACTATGGCTCCTTTCCCACCCTACACTGGACCCAATGAGCTCATCACCTTCCTGCCACACCCAGCATGTGAGGGCTGCCATCTGCCATCAAATGACTCCTCGGACATCTTTACTGAATGCCAGGCACCATGATAGGCACTGAGGATAAAACAGGATCAGCA
The DNA here is from genome assembly GCA_036365145.1 of Orientallactaga sibirica. NCBI lineage: Eukaryota > Metazoa > Chordata > Mammalia > Rodentia > Dipodidae > Orientallactaga > Orientallactaga sibirica. The sequence continues at coordinate 1,419,670 of JAEOAD010000030.1, forward strand.
GACTGGAGAGATGGCTCAGTGGTTAAGGATCTTGCTTGAAAAGCCTAGCAGCCCAGGTTCGATTCCCTAGTACTGACATAAAACCAGATGCATAAGATGGCACATGTTTCTGGAGTTCATTTGCAGTGGCAAGACTCTGACTTACCTCTCTCTCTCTCTCTCTCCCCACAAATAAATAAATATAAATACATTTTTTAAATCAATGATCATGACAGATGCTATCTCTCTTCTGGTGCCCTGTGTGTCATCAAAACTGACCCTTTAATCCCAGTAGAAGGACTTAAGACTCTGGGATGTTATGAAGACTTGGAGGACAAAAGACTGAGGTGTGGGGTACTGCTTATGGGCCTCTCTTGAGTCCTGGCCATTGCTTGGGGCCAGGGTAAGAGCTTTCAAGACCTATTTTTATCTTCAGCAGAAAGCTCATGAAGGCTGCATGGTCCAGGTTTCTGGTGAGTCAGTGGTTCATTCCGCAGATATGATCCAGTGCTCTGCAGCAGCACTGAGCTCGGAACTGAGGGCGTAGCTCTGAACAACACACCCTGACCTTACCCTGGAGAACAAAGTCTAATGGAATCGTGGAGCTAAATTTGGAGAAAAGAAAAAAGAAAACCTTAGATGGCCTGAATTTACAGCAGTTGAGGGCAGCACTTAAGCTGGACATGATTGTTACAGGGAAAAGGCAGCAATGATTGCTATAGCTGTTGAGGCTTACTATGGGCTTAGTGCTTTTTTATATGGTCTCTCTGTTCTCACAACCACCTCGTGAAGTGGGGACTATTATAAAAATCTATGTAGCAGGCAAAGAGACAGACACACTTCAGAAGCCAAGTAATGTACCCAAGATCAAGTCGTGGGTAAGTGGCTGGGCCTGGCAGCGAGGTCCACCAGGCTCCAGAGACATAGCCTTCATTCCCATAACTGTTGTGCTCTAACTTTATGTCCTACTTGTTTCACAAAATACTGGTCATGCCCTTAATGCACAAATCCAGACATTATCTATGTCCTAAAAGGAGCATGAAGCAAAAAATTGGAGGTGGGGGAACAAAGACAGTTCTTTAAGAAATGATATCCACTTCCTAATCCTCTGTCAAATAACTAGTGAAGGACCAGGTGCTGTCCCTCAGAGGCAAGGAAGGTGACAAGAAGGCCAGAGGCTACACCCAGCAGGACTAGACTGAGATCTGAGCTCAGTGGCACTGGGCCGGCCAAATACCAGACACAGTTTTCAGGGAGAATGTGGCAGATGGCCCCATGAGCTGCAAGAGGGACCAATCTCTACTCTGGCTACTGAGCTTAATATTGTATGATAAATAAGAACCTCTCCCCTTCTAGTGTTTGCACAGGGAAATGGTGGTCAACAAGATGGAGATTAATGCCAAGCCCACTGAAACAAGACCAATGCCATCAACCCTGGAGTGCCACCGCAGGGATCCTGGTGCGAGAGGATACACTCAAGGGGAGCAACAGAAGGCCAAGCATTTCCTAAATCCATAGCTTCATCTAATGGATCGCCCCGTGCTACCTCTGGGGGAAGGAAGCTCATGGTGTCCCGGCCAGCTTGGCTCTGGCACCCTTTGCTAAACTCGTTGAACATTATACTTTGCTTTTTTAAAGATATTTCTTTAAAGCTGGGCGTGGTGGCGCACGCCTTTAATCCCAGCATTCAGGAGGCAGAGGTAGGAGGATCACCGTGAGTTCAAGGCCACCATGAGACTATATAATGAATTCCAGGTCAGCCTGAGCTAGAGTGAGACCCTACCTCAAAAAACTAAAAAAAAAAAAAAAAAATTATTTATTTGCAAGCACAGAGAGAGAGAGTGAGTATGGGCATGCTGGGCCCCTTGTTGTTGCAAATGAACTCTAGAAGCATGCACCACTTTGTATATCTGGCTTTATATGGGTGCTAGAGAATTAACCTGGGCCAGCAGGCTTTACGATAAAGTGGCTATAGCCACTGAGCCATCTCCCCAGCCCTGCAGTTTGCTTTTTAAAAAATACTTTTTAGGGCTGGAGGGATGGCTTAGCGATTAAGGCACTCACCTGCAAAGCCAAAGAACCTCTGCCTCTTTCCTTCTGTCAAATAAATAAATAAATAATTTAAAAATATATTTTAAAAAATACTTTTTAAAATTTATTTTATTTTTTGAGAGAGAGCCAGAGAGAATAGGCATGCCAGGGCCTTCAGCCACTGCAAACAAACTCCAGATGCATGCACCACCTTGTGTATCTGGCTTACTTGGGTCCTGGGGAATCAAACCTAGGTCCTTTTGCTTTGCAGGCAAGCACCTTAACTGCTAAGCTATCCCTCCAGCCCCAGTTTGCTTTTTAAAAAAATATTTTAAGCCAGGCATGGTGGCGCACACCTTTAATCCCAGCACTTGGGAGGCAGAGGTAGGAGGATCACCATGAGTTTGAGGCCACCCTGAGAATACACAGTGAATTCCAGGTCAGCCTGGACTAGAGTGAGACCCTACCTCGAAAAAATAAAAATATATATATATATATATATATATATATATATATATATATATTTTTTTTTTTTTTAGCCAGGCATGGTGGCGCATGCCTTTAATCCCAGCACTGGGGAGACAGAGGTAGGAGGATCACTGTGAACTTGAGGCCACCCTGAGACTACATAGTGAATTCCAGGTCAGCCTTGGCTAGAATGAGACCCTACCTCCAAATAAATAAATAAATAAATAAATAAATGTTTTACTTTTGTATTTGACAGAGACACAGAGAGAGAGAATGGGTGCATCAGGGCCTACTACCACCATAAAAAAAAACTCCAGATGCATGTGCCACTTTGGCTTATGTGGGTACTGAAAGATGGAACCTGGGTCCTTGGGCTTTTCAGGCAAACGCTTTAACTGCTGAGCCATTTCTCCAGTTCCAGTTCACTTTTAGAAGAACAATATTTCATGGTGGTTAAGAGTACAGGCAAGAAGATGGTAAGTTCCAAGCAAGTCTTGGCTATAAACAACAATTTGGGGGCAAAAAGTGCAGGGCCTGGAGAGATTGCTTAGTGGTTAAGCACTTGCCTGTGAAGCCTAAGGACCCCAGTTTGAGGCTCAATTCCCCAGGACCCACATAAGCCAGATGCACAAGGTGGCACATGAATCTGGAGTTTGTTTGCAGTGGCTGGAGGCCCTGGTGTGCCCATTCTCTCTCTCTCTCCCTCTTTCTCTCTCTGTCTGTTGCCCTCAATTAAATAAGTTAAAAAAATAAACAAAAAGAAGTGCAGGCTGGAGTTAAGACAGTGAATCTGCAGCCCTCCTCTACTTGCTGACAAACTGATCTAGGCCAAGTCATTCAGCAGCTTTGTGCTTTGCCTTATTCAGACATAAAGAGGGATAATGATTGGAGTGGTTAAATCAACTGATTATTTGCCTGGTAAATAGATAGGTGTAGCAGACAGCTTCGGGTTCACTGAGATGAACTTCCAGACCAGGCACAGGTATGGAGGAAGGGATTTATTGAAGCTTACAGATCCAGGAGAAGTTCCAAAATGGCAGAAGAAGCTGGCCTGCTTTCACAGTACTAGGCAAGAGAGAGAGCCAGAGAACCAAAAAGCCAAAAGCCAAAAACCACAAAGCACAGCATACCTCAGGAACTCCAGCTAGGCCTACTTTGCATATCTTTAGAATGGAATCTCGAACCAACCACCACACCTTAGGGCTGGACCCTAAGATCCATCCAGTGACACCTCTTCCAGCCAGGTGGCTGCAGATCCAAACTACAAACTAATAAAACATTGAATATATTGGGGGCCATCTATTCAAACTACCACAACAGGTTATTGCTATCTGTCTTAACACTCCTCTATAAAATTGGGAACTAATCTAAAAAGATTTATGAAAGCCTCTGGGCTTGAGACTTGCTGCCTAAATTAAAATGTCCACTCAAAACTATAAGTGGTAAGAACTGGAGGTGTCATTTAGTTGTAGGGTGCTTCCAAAACACACAATAAGATTTCACTTCTACTCCCAGTACTTCTAGAAAACAAAAATGTAACTGGCAAGCCGGGAGTCGAACACACTTGTAATCCAACACTTGAGAGCCTAGGGCAGGAGACTGGCTAGTCCAGTTCATGGCCAGCCTGAGCTGCATAGTAAGACTTAAAAACATAGCAAAGCAAGTTGCATTTAAAATCAGTAGTAGTATAAGAGTATCTTCTTTCAACTTAGGGAGGATGCCTCCACTGTTCATGTACATCTTTTAATACTTTTATTTATTTATTTATAAGCAGAGAGATAGAGACAGAGAATAGGCATGCCAAGGCCTTGTGCTGCTACAAATGAACTCCAATGCATGTGCCACTTTGTGCATCTGACTTTACAAGAGTCCTGGAGAAATGAACTCAGGCCATTAGGCTTTGCAAGAAAGTGCCTTTAACCACTGAGCTATCTCTGTAACCCCCAATGTACATAGTTTTAAAATTGTCAGATGGGGAGGGGAGGCAGAGAACCTGGTTAGAGACATCCCACTACCATTTATAGCTCAGACTGAATTTTGTGAGGATTGCGAAGGCCATAGCTATGCTCTACAAGTAAAGTGGATGGAGGCCACACCTTCAGAAGCCCATATGCTAAATATCCCCAGAGGTTCACGTGTTAAAGGTTTGGTTCTCAGGGTAACACTATTGGGAGGCAGTGTTGACTTTTAGGAAGCGAGGCCCATGGGGAGGGTCTTTAGGTAACTGCAAGCATGTCTTCAAAAGGGATTGTGAGACCCCAGATCTTCTTTGCTTGGCACATGACATAAGTGACTTGTATCACTACATGCACTCCACCACAATCAACTCCCTTTGTCAGGGGCTCATATCTGTCCAGCCACCTATCTTGAACTGCAACCTCCAAAACTGAGTCAAAAATAAAACTCTTGGGCTGGAGAGATGGCTTAGTGGTTAAGGCGTCTGCCCCCTAAGCCTAAAGAATGCTGGTTCCAATCTCCAGCCGTTCCAATCTCCAGGTCCCATGTTTAGCCAGATGCAAAGTGACGCAAGGGCTGCACTTGACCACAAGGGGGCGCACACATCTGGATTTTGTTCGCAGCAGCTGAGAGGTTGCTGGTGCACCCATCTCTGTCTTCCTCTCCCTCTCTCTCTCCAAAAAATAATAAAAATAAATAAATAAATAAATGAATGAATAAATAAATAAATAAATAAATAAAACTCTGTCTCCCTTTGTGTGTGTGTTTTTGTGTGTGTGTGTTTTGGTCTGTGTGTGTGTGTTGTGTGTGTGTGTGCGTGTGTGTGCGTGTGTGTGTGTGTGTTATAAACACACATATTGTGCAGGTGCACACACCCTGTATGCACGTGTGCAGAGGCGGGAGGATGTGAGTGTGCTCCTCTGCCTCATCTCCCTGAGACTATCTCTCACTGAAGCTGGAGCTCTATTCTTCAGCTAGACTGGCCAACCAGGGAGCTCCAGTAATTCTCCTGCCTCCAGCCCCTCCTTTCCCCCACCAGCACTGGGGTTACAGGTATGTGTGGCCATGCCCAGCTTTTGCATGTGGGTTATGGGAACCAAACTCAGGTCCTCGTGTTTGTGCAGAAAGTGTTAACTGCTGAGCCTTCTGCCCAGCCCCACATAGATTAATCTGTAATCTAATTATAGATTAATTGTCCCAGGTATTTAATTCCCCAGGTTTTTCATTATGCTAGTGCAAAGCTGACTGACACACTCACCTTTCTCACCACAAAGCTGATATTGTGAAGAACTGACTTGGGTCTGTCACTTAGCCCCTCTGGGCTAGCAACTTCCTGGGCTGATACGCTCTGTTCACTGTATACCTCCGGCCTCTGTTTCTTGAGAAAGCAGCTTTTCTGGTCCTGTGCTTTCTTTGGCTCACCTCTGCTGATGGTTTCTTGCTCCCATGTCAGAGTGGCATTTGCTAAAAGCAAGCTAGTATCTGGGTCTTCTGGTTGGGTGATGTAAGATGGGGGGCTTTTCGCTATGAGAATTTTCTAAGATTAAAGAAACAACATTAAATGGGCAGACATCATCCATTTATAAGAATTCTCCTAATATGTCTTCTAATGACCTCAAATCACAATCTTCCATTTCTACCTATGTCATCCAGGACTGCCCAGAAATTATTCCCCTAGGAGAAGCTGCAGCAGAAATAGTCTACTGACTCAAACTATCTGGGACAGATGCCTTTTAACCTGAGACCTATATGGGTCACCCACATTGGAGAATGCTGATCCAGCTATATTTCATTCTTGTCTCCAAGATATTCAGTCTCTGCCAGTCTTTGGGGGATGGGCTTCATTGTGTGACAGTGACGGATATGAAACCAAGTTCATGCACCCAGTCTCTCTATGTCCTCAGCTAAACAAAACACTCTCAGGTACCTAATTGGCACAGGGCAGGCTATGGGGCAAACAGCAGAAAAGCAAATATACTATAATGCAAAGAATACGGCATGGCTCTTGTCCTTGAAGAGACTGCCTGGGAGGAGACAGAAACAAGCACAAATCACTGAAGTGAAGGTGACAAGGACAAGGCGTTGGAGTTGCCAGAGAAGGGTCAACTGACTCCCCATCCTGGAGGTCCGTGTGGTTGGCCTCCTGAGCTGAGTCTGCGCAGGGGCAGTGCAGAGAAAGATGAGGAGAAGAGCGTGTGGATGTGGAAGTGGAGGGCACAGCAGGGCACATATGAGGAGGCACGCAAAGCTTCTGGTGGGTGGGTGGGGCAGGAAACGAGTCATCAGTTATTGCTGAGTCACAGAGCTCAAGGTAGGAGCAAAGAGTGGGAAACGAGGAGCCACTTAGGAAGGCTCAAGTCTAGTCCTGGAGGGAACACGAGCTCAGGGATTCTGGTGGCCTTATCGATACTCCGAACAGATCATTAGGAGTTGAGTGTGATATGGATTTGAGGAGGAGCATGTTAGAAAAGATGGACTGGTTTATAAGTCATTGTAATAGTTCAGATGTGGAATGGCAGAGGCCCTAAACGAGGTGGATGTCAACGGGGACCGGGTGGAGGTTGAGGATTAGAGAAACAACAACCTTCCTCTGGTCTAAGAACACCTTGAATTGTTCTCAGGCACAATGTGTACTGTGAATATTATGCTGTTGGCTCTGTTTAGAAGTGCCCCTTTTAAAATGAAAGGAGAGCTGGGCGTGGTGGCGCACGCCTTTAATCCCAGCACTCGGGAGGCAGAGGTAGGAGGATCACCGTGAGTTCAAGGCCACCCTGAGACTATATAGTGAATTCCAGGTCAGCCTGGACCAGAGTGAGACTCTACCTCAAAAAAAAAAAAAAAAAAATGAGAGGAGAGAGTGATCAGGAAACTCAAAATGGGGCTTTGGATTGGTTGTAAGTGAAAAAAAAAATGGATGCAGGAACCAAAGATTCTTAAGATGGCTTCTGAATTTCATAGATACCTTAAATGCCATTCTGTTGACAAGTATATCCTTCTCCTTCTGCTGTCTTTCCCTCAAAAACCATGTCACTGGCCATTCTTGCATGTCACTTATCTCTTTACTATGTATACAAATTATCAGAGCGTCTATCCTATGCTAGAATGCAAGCTCTGAAGGATAAAGATTCTTCCTTTCTTATATCTGCTTTTCCAACATACCTTGGCTATGGGAGACACACAAGTCTTTGATGGATAAATGACTCAGTGATAACACTGGTGGAGGGGGCAGTTACTCATCACCACAACCATTGCAGGATAAACTAAGAAACAAGGGTGTACAAAGCCGGCCCCACTGCCAGAACGTCACACTGGTGGCTTGGATCAACAGTGGAGGTCGGAAACACCAGCTCCATGCTCAAAGACCATCCAGTTTTCCCACCAGATCAGACCTCCTGCAAACTCCTGACTGTTCTTCCTTCGTGCATACCAGCTTCCCCAATTCTGTGTGCATAGTGCCACCACGCCAATGTCCACTCAGCATCTCAAGTCACCCAGCCCACCAGTGGATCCACACAGCATCCTCATCTCTGGGCATTTTCCCACCCAGAAATGAGATCTCTCCCTACTCACCCAGTGTTAGCTATACCTTCATTCTCCTTAGAGAGACACTGGCTTCGGCCATTGCTTTGACCGAGAAAGGCAAGATTGCAATTGAAAACTTCATTACATTAAACATGGCAATCACACTAAACGCCTGAAGAATAAAACAGAGGAGTGAGGTTTTTAGGATTTCAAGTTGCCTTAGCCCTAACGCATTCTATCCATGGGGGGTTAAACTTACTGACATAAGAAACAGTGGCACAGTTGGGATTCACAGAGGAACATTTTTTCATTTCATGGCTCAGAAACTATGGGTTGGCAAATTAAGGACAATGGCATCATAATCTACTTAACTTTTTGGTTTTCATTAAAATGGTAGGAAATGTATGCATCCCTTTGTCCCTACTGATCCAAGAGTGACATTATCCAAGGCAGACTCTTGAGGGAATGACATCAGAAATACCTATCCACATACATACTTATTCAAACCTTGAGCATTCATCCAAAGCCATCTGCACCACTTGCTAGTTTACCTTCTGCTCTTGGCTTGCGGGGGACATCTGCTCCTTAAGAGTCACTGTCTTTGGGGGTTTTCTCACTTCCCTATGTCCACAGTGGGTGAACTGGACAGCCTAAGTGCGGATAAGCTTGCTCCCGCCTGCTGACACCCTCGGAGGGTGTGATCTCTTCTCCTGGACTCCATCTTCTCATGTGCCCAGCCTCAACTAGCAGCCTCTTTCTAGCCCATCTAAAAAATTACTAACACAACTTCCTCCAAAACACCTTCAGTGATGCTGTCTGCTATAGAACAGGCCCTGTGGACAGACCTGGGCTACAACAAGTCTAGTTGCTATGTAAGAGCATGACAAAGCTGGGCATGGTGGCGCCTTTAATCCCAGCACTCGGGAGGCAGAGGTAGGAGGATCGCCGTGAATTCAAGGCCAGTCTGAAACTAGAAAGTGAATTCCAGGTCAGCCTGGGCTAGAGGGAGACCCTACCTCAAAAAAACAAAAAAAAGGGCTGGAGAGATGGCTTAGCGGTTAAGGTGCCTGCCTCCTAAGCCTAAGGACGCTGGTTCCAATCTCCAGCGGTTCCAATCTCCAGGTCCCACGTTTAGCCAGATGCCAAGTGACGCAAGGCCGCACTTGCCCACAAGAGGGTGCACACATCTGGAGTTCATTCACATCAGCTGAGAGACTGCTGGCACACCCATCTCTATCTGTCTCCCTCTCCCTCTCTGTCTGTCTCTCTCTGTGTCTCTCTCCAAAAATAAAATAATAATAAAAAATTAAAAAAAAAAACAAAAAAACAAACAGAGAGAGCGAGAACATGACAAAGGGTGCTCCTATTGCTTCTGGTCTAAATATGCTCCCAAAGGAAACGCATTTCTCTCAGGTCTTAAAGAGACACCTTGGCACAGGAAACTCAGGTCTTGGTTGACAGGGCCCATGCTCTTGAGGGTTGACCCCTGCCCCCAGCTACCATGACCCCTCCAGAGGAAGAGGATGCACAGAAATAGGAGCATTTGATTAGGGGATTCGATCTGGGCCAGCTTTCTTCTAAGCTGTCATGTCAGAGACTATTAACCACATTTGGTTTCAAAATGATTTGTTTGATGTGCTGTTACTGGAGGGGAAAAAATATATTGATGCTTGCGATTGTCAAAAGTAGTCACAATAATTGGGCAGTATCCTGCTCAGGCTTCAGTACATTATTGCTGTTTGTTCGAGCTTGCTTCTGGCTGGGTGTTTTTATCCTAGCAACAAAAGGTGACTGCTATACTTTTTGTTGGCTTTTTCCAGGATGTGTCCTACGGACATTGGTTTATTATCTTAGTCAGATTTTCTTTCTTCATTTAAGCCAAGAGCCATTTTCCCCGCAGTTCAGTATTTCTTTACCTTTGAAAGCTCAAGTCCATCGTAAAAAGCATGTATAACTGATACTCATCCCAAGTGCCCCTTGGACACTTCCACCTGCATCTGCCTGGCCTGGGTGCAAAGTGGGCAACACTGAAAGGGTACATATGGGAAATAACACCTCCAGTCCTCACAACTGCCCTGACAGAACTATTACCTGCCTGTTTACTGACAATAAGACCAAGGCATGTTCAATCGTTTTTCCATAAGTCAAAGCTAAGAAGGAAGAGAGCTGGGATTTACACAAGGCAGACCTGGATCCCAAGCTAAGGAGGGGAACTGACTCCAACCCTGGCCCCAATCCTTCTGATTTCTCCCTGAGAACATAATCTTGCATTTTCCTGCACATTGTACACAGGATGGAAATTTTAAAAAAACACATAGATTGCTAGAGAGATGGCTCAGCAATTGAAGCATTTGCCTCCAGAGCCTAACCTGGGTTCAATTCCCCAGTACCCATATAAGCCAGGTGTACAAAGTAGCACATGCATCTGGAGTTTGTTTGCAATAGTTGGAGGCCCCGCTGTACCTATACTCACTCAATCTCTCTCCTCTCTCTCTCCTAGAAAAAAAAATCCATTAAAAAAAAAAACTCATGTAGGATTTCTCTTGATTTCAATTTCTCTCCTGCCAAATGTAAAATTGTGTTCCAACGTTAACAACCATCCCTGCCCTGTGAAGACAGGGTAAGTAAAAGTCATGGGCAAGTTTTCTCAAGCGTTTTGTCATCTCAAGCACTCATTTAAAAGTTGAGATACACTCAGAAGGCAGAGGTAGGAGGATTGCCATAAGTTCAAGACCACCCTGAGACTACATAGTGAATTCCAGGTCAGCCTGGGCTAGAGCAAAACCTTACCTCAAAAAACCAAAAATATAATAAAATAAAAGTTGAGGTGGAGGTGGGGTGGTTCAGTATTTGCCTAAAAGGTACAAGACCCTGAGTTCTCTCCCCCAGTACCACAAAATAGACAACATTAATTAAACAGATAAAAGTTGGAGTCATAGTGTGGCATCATTTGGCGAACTGTAATTAGGAGTCTTGATGCCAGGTGGGAAAAAGTGGGAGGGGCTTCTCACTTGGGCCATGCCAGGGACAGGGTACAAGAGTGGCCTGATCTAAAGACTGCTCTTACCACAGGGGCAGTGAGATTGCGCTTCAGTAAGATGTGGCAGGTGAATGTTGACACGATGGCCATAGTGGACACTATGGGAGCCAGGGCTGAGTTCCCACTTTGGACATAACCAGCTTTTTGCAATAATTTCTTTTCCCTCATTCGTATATCTGTGAAATGAAAAACAGTATGATGTGGTCTTATTTTGCATAACATACAAGTGTTAAGATGTATTGCTCCTGCCTGATCCTTCTCCATATGAAGGTTAATGGTTAAACCCTCGAAACTGAGGGTCTGGACCCTCCAAAAAGTACTGAAACCCTGGGGCATAAACCCAGCAGTAGCAGGAGCGCAGTAGAATGCATCATTGCCACATATTGATCCCTTTTCAAGGTCCTGTTCCTATATGTGTCGAGTTATAAACTAGATACCTACAGAGATCCAGCAAGGATTGTAACTGACAGGAGTTGGCACAGGGTAAGGCACAGCAAGGGTATGGAACACAACAGAATGGAGAGCCACCTACTAAGCTCCAGAAAGCCTAGTATGACCAGACCTGTATCTGTTTGGAAGTCTGTATTCAGACTTGTGTGTGCCAGCTCCCTCCATAGACAGGAAACCTAAGGTCTCCACAGATACGTAGCAGAGGAAACAGCAAGTTCAAAGATCCTGAGGCACAGGCATGGTGTATTGCTCTACAAACAGACAGAAGGTTCTCGTGGCAGGACAAGAGTCAGTACAGGCTACAGTAAAATGTAATGAGGTCATAACAAGTGACTGCTACCTAATGAGCCAAATGAAGGAGTGTTGGGCCCTAAGAGGCCCGGGTGTGAGGCCTAGTGGAACTTCCTGAGCCTGACTAGAGTTTGGCGACCTGTCTTTGGCCTTTTACTCCCGCTTAGGAGTGACTCAGCAAGACCTAAGCCAAAACTGCCTCTGCCCAGCTACTGCTGACGTGGTGAAATACTATTGGCCCCTACACCTTTATCCCATCCTGAGACTCACCCTCTTTCTCAAGGCTATATAAACATCTTCCTACTACAATAAAACAAGTTCCTGCTTTGACAAGACTCCCGACCCAGTGTGTTTTTCTCTCCGGTGTCTTAGAGGAGGGGGTTCTGGGTCGCCGACGTTCACCATCCCGCTCAGCCCCAAAAGGAACCGGCTGGACCGGCTCCTTCTTCAGCCCTACCTGCCGGGAGGAACCGGCAAAGGAGTTTGGGTTTCAGTCAAAATATCTAAATTAGCCAGGTGTGGTGGCGCATGCCTTTAATCCCAGCACTCGGGAGGAAGAGGTAGGAGGATTGCCGTGAGTTCAAGGCCACCCTGAGAGTCCATAGTTAATTCCAGGTCAGCCTGGGCCAGAGTGAGACCCTACCTTGAAAAAAATCTAACTTTGAACAATCTATGTGTGATGAGAGAGTCAGGCATGGCGACTCACACCTATAATCCTTGCACTCAGGGGGGCTGAGGTAGGAAGATCACTGTGAGTTTGAGGGTGGCCTGGAACAACAGTGAGTTCCAAGTCAGCCTGAGCCACTTCCAAACAAAACAAAACTAACAAACCACTGAAGATTTTCCAGCAGAGGCAGATTCTAATTGGTCTCTTTGGGGCATAATGGGTTACAGCTGGTGTGGGAAAGGAAGGACCACTAGTCCCTCTTTCATAGTCCTTGAGAGACTGGCTTGCTCAGGGAGGCGGAGATGAGGGAGGGGAAATGGGACGGAGAGAAGCAAATGGGTTCAGCGAGGTAGGGTCTCACTCTGGTCCAGGCTGACCTGGAATTAACATTCTCAGGCCTCAGCGATCCTTTTTTACCGAGTTGGTTCTAGTTTTTACCTTGGCTCTGATCTTCCCTTAATCTGAAAAGTCAGAGCAACCTTTTCCTAGCCATGTGTATAGCTCCCGTGGTCTGCACATAGTAGGAATTTGATAGTCTCTTAATTATACTGATGTAAGTTACACTAAGTTGACTTTATTAAGTCCAGTGGAATCAGGATTATTCAAATCAAATTAACTTGCTCGAAGTGAGTTCAGAATGTGAAGAAGTGTCTGAAGTCACCCCACAGGGCTGCTAAGGCACACCACTCAGCAAACTGGGCAGCAGATTTTTGGGGGGGAAAGGAGAGTATTGTTTTGTTTTGATTTTGACATAGGGTTTTACTATGTAGCCCATGCTGGAACTTGCCATCCTCCTGCCTCAGGATCTATAATTACAGGCAGCGCCACCACAGACCGGAGCAGGTGCTCTAAAGCTACCCCAAAAGTTCAAACACACAGCTTTGGCTTGATTCTGTGCTAGTGCCAGAGCATGGTGGCAGATCCCAAATGCTGAGTGTCACAGTGAACTCGGGTCATTGGCTGGCCAACCACCTGCAGCCACGTCAGCAACTGTGTGAATGTCCCTGCAATTAAGATTTGCATTTAGATTTGTCTCAAATGGTTTTTAAGATAACCTTTTAAAAAATTACAAATACATCCTCTTATCTACCCAAGGAATATTGTTGAGTCAGTGAGCTATTCAAACACAATGAAACTACAGCAAGCAAGGTGGAGAAAGAGATAAAGAGAGGGTGAGAAGGAAAGGTGTAAAGTCAAGGAAATAGTCTGAAGACAGCTCCTTTACTGCTCCAATGTGCGCATGGATTATTTTTGTAAAGGCTGCCTGGCTAGCAACAGACTCCCTGTGCCCCAGTAAAGACAAAACCATATGTCACTCACCCTTGGGTTCATCACAACAGATGCCTTGGTCTGTTACAAAATCATTGTCACAACCCTTGGAAAAATCCTCTAACCTGCAGAACACCTCAGGCGGTTTTCTCAGCTGCCTTCTGCAAGGCCTGGTCCCTCGAACCTTAAGAATCCCTTGGCAGAGCACATTCTACCTTTGTAAGTGGTTTGTAAGGAGACTCGTTGACATACCTTGAATGGCGTTTATGAAAGATCTCTCCCAAGCGTACATTTTAATCAGCTTGATGCAGGTCAGAAACTCATTCATGGTCTGAACACGCTTGTCTGTCACCGAAATTGCTGATCTTCGGAAAGCTGAATTGAGTTTGGCCATAAACACCTGAAATCGAGGTACAAGCACTGTGTTCAAGAAGAATCGCTGAGTTGCACTTGTCTTAACCATCCGGGGATCAGAACAGAAGTGCCAGGGTGGAAAAATGTTCTAAAGACACTTGGCTGAGACTTGAATTCTTCCCTTAAGTTGTGTGGCAGCTGGTGTGACCTGGGGGAAACCATTGGGTAATAGGCAGGTGATATCATGAAGTGCCAAAATACAAGGGGGTGACGGGGACTTTGGTAAACTGCACAAGCATGCCTCCCACCCCACAAACTGCTCAAGCTCAAGCTCTTAGAAAACTACCTATGAGTTTAACAACAGGTTTGGGCTTTGGGTGCACAACCTGGAAATGAAGCCCTCAACACAGTGAAAGAGAGAGGGGGAGAGGGAGGGAGGGAGGGAGAGAGTGTGTGTGTGTGTGTGTACGCGCGCGTGCACGCTGCATGCAAATGCCAACCACTTCCAATTGCATGGCCCTGGGTTGTTACCTGAATGGGGATGAATATGATATATATGGCTATCCCGACGAAAGCTGTGGACCCCAGAATGAAAAAGGCGTACACTGCACAAACGATCATGAGGATGGGGATGGTGGCTGGCAAGGGACAAAACAAGGCAGCCTCAAACAAGGAGTAACTATCACTTGATAGGATGTTGAGCACCTAAAAAGAAAGCACATGGATTCAGGCTTGGGACACTGCATTAAAGGTTTTTCAGTCAGCTGGTGAGGACATGATGAGCTGTGTGGCCTGAGTCTGACTTTGGAGGGCCAGCCACTTAGACATGAGGATACCGGGTTGAAGAGATGGCTTAGCGGTTAAGCTCTTGCCTGTGAAGCCTAAGGACCCTGGTTCAAGCCTCGATTCCCCAGAACCCACATAAGCCAGATGCACAAGGTGGCACATGCATCTGGAGTTCATTTGCAATGGCTGGAGGCCCTGGTACACTCTCTTGCGCGGCGCACGCACACTCTGTCTGTCTCAAATAAATAAATAAAAATAAACAAATTTAAAAAAGAAAAGTACTGAGGATACCAAAAAAAAAAAAAACATGAAGAATGACTATGCTGTCTAGGAGTATGCTGGAGACCCTGTATCTATCCTGCCCTTCTTCCTTACTAATACAACTCTGCTTTATTCAGGGCAACAATGTGGCCAGCTCAAAGGCCTGGGAGACTAAGGTGGAAAAATCTTGAGTCCAGACTCCATAGTGAGACCCTGTATCCAAAATTTCAAGGAGGAAATGTAAAGGGAATGGGAAATTGTAGTAGTTGGAATATATAGACTCACAGACTCCAGTAATTTATTAAAATTGAGCTTATGAATGGGAATGGTGGCGCACGCCTTTAATCCCAGCACTTGGGAGGCAGAGATAGGAGGATCACTATGAGTTCGAGGCCACCCTGAGACTACATGGTTAATTCCAGGTCAGCCTGGATCAGAGTGAGACCCTACCTCGCAATAAATAAATAAATAAAAAATAAAAAATAAATTAAATAAATTGAGCTTATGACGTGAGCCCCCAGCAGGTATAGCCCTGCTTTAAAAAGTGTGTCAGGGGGGTGAGGATGGATATTGGAGTCCAGCCCTAAGGTGTGTTTGGGGATGGATCTTGAGCCCAGCCCCAAAGTGTGTGGAGAGCAGTTTGAACTCCAGCAGGTTTTGTGGCGCTGGCTATTTGGTGATGTCTCTCTGCTGTGATCCATGGAAATAACCCAGCTTCTTCTACCGTTGGTGGTGTTCCTCAGGAATTTATTTGTAAGCTTAAACTAAATCCCTACCTCCCTTAAGATGTTTTTGGTTAGATACTTGTCCCAGCAACATGAAGGTGACTGCAACAGAAATGAAGGAATGGGAAAGGGAAGGGCAGGGGAAAGAGGGGAAAGAGGAAGAGGAGGAGATTCTGTCTCCTTTGTGGAAGGAGTGTGACATGACTGTGTGGTAGGCAGTGATAAGTAAAAGAGTATATAAAATGGGACATGGGGGTGAATGCTGAACTTAGAAGACACACTCGTTCCTTTTGTTTTGCTCTCTTTCCTCCTACCAGCTAGCAACCACCCTGAGCCACTAGGAGAGACACATGATAGGACAATGAGGAAGAAAGAAAGATCTCGAAGCCCCTCTTCCAGAGTGAGAGAAATTGACTTTGTTTGGTCCAGTCTTGTCTGGGGCTTTCCGTCACATGCAAAATCTACTCATAATTGACATCAGATACCTTGAGGAGGCTGAAAGAGCAACTGTAGGAGAGAAGCAGGCCCTTTCACCTCACATCATGTGGGCTTCCCTGGACTGAGGAATTTTTCCTGAATAAGCAGCAAGGATTTTATTGCTAAGGATTAAGGGCTTAAGAAAATATCAACTCTGAAGTACAGCAGGCATATGGTTTATATTATGGTTTTATTTTTGCAAGTGGTAACAGGGTATTACTATGTAGCTCAGACCAGCTTCCACCTCCTGGTCCTCCACACCTCTGCACCACCACACCTAGCTAGTCCCTCAGTTTTCTTAAACCTCTAGTGTTCTCTGTACTGCCCTAGTGTCCCCACTGACAATCAAAGAAGGGATTAGATGACATCACCCACCTCCCCACCCCTGTTCCAGCTGAAGCTTCTCAAGTTTCCCAACTCAGAAAGAGCCCTCTTCTCTCTGGATCCTTCCGGTGCTTTGAGTCTCCACCACCTTTCCTGGCAGGGGCCCGACCAGATGGGCAGGAGAAGAACCAGCAAAGGCAGGCCGGTGCCCCACACAGGAAGCACATCTTACATATTCAAAAAAAATCCAATATTAATTTTCTAAACTTAGACTCCTTCTGGACCAGCTTACCTCGCCTGCAGAGATGTGAGTCAAAGTCTTGAAGGACAGCAGGTTTTCGAAAACCAGAGTGGAGAGGGCCACCTTCAGCCGGATCGCCGTGCGGTAGTTAATGGCCCAGGCAAGGGCCCAAAAGAGGACTTTGGTAAATTCGGTGCCAAAAAGGGCCAGGCACAGGCTGATGCCCACCCAGACTTTGCTAGAGAGGCTGGTAATGTGGTGGAGGATTTGGTGAATGAGAACCGTCTGTAAAACAGTGTAGCGGAGAGAAGGGGAGACCTTGGGGGTGGAGGTCGGCACAGGAGGCCTCAGCTCATGGCAGCCAGCTGACTTTATGAGGCAGAGACTTTTTAATTAATCCCAGCAGCTGCTGCTGAGCCTGACAAGGGTTGCCTTTATGAAAACTTGCCCCAGGAGGAGCACAGAGATAAAGACAACCGTACTAAGCCCACCAGCTCGTAGGCAAAGCTACTGAGGACATATTTTGCCTGGCTGGGGGTGAGGGAGACACAGGAAAAGAGGCAGAAGAAGTCCACCACCCCATTGCCAACCCACTCACCGGCCCTATGGCTGCCATGACAATGCACAGGATGTTGGCCACGACATCCATGAGAACACGCGTCCTCTGGAACTTCCAGACCACGCGGCCCAGAGAGGCCTTCTCAGGGCCTACCTTTTCAACCTCTTCATCCCACAGGACTTGAAATCTGTAATCAAGGAAAAGGAAAGGGACAAACTCCCACCTACTGCGCAGCTGCTTGGGTAGACAGACCTTTGTTAAGAGTGCATGCGGCGGGCCTGGACCCCAGCCGCAGTGTCTTTGGGCACACAGCGTTCATCGCCTCTCTTTTTTCTCTTGGCAAGAGGCAATGGCTAGCTGGAAACAGGTTGGAGTATCTGCACAGGGACACTTCCCAAGGCCTTTGCCTCCTCTGCCTCCCGGCTACAATATTACTGTCATGAAAGGACGGGGACAACTGAGGAGACAATGGGAAACTCTTCTCTGGGGAAAAGAAAAGTGATCCTTTTGCCAGGCGTGGTAGTACATTCACCTAAGAGGCTGAGGCAGTAGGGTTTCAAGTTCAAGGCCAGTCTGGGCTACATAGCAAGATGCTGTCTCTCAAAAAAAAAAAAAAAAAAAAAAAAAACTCATTTCAAAGATCTGAAATCAGAGCTGGAGAGATAGCTCAACGGTTAAGGTGCTTGCCTACAAAGCCTAACCACTCGAAGTTCAATTTCCCAGTGCCCATATAAAGCCAGTGGCGCAGGTATCTGAAGTTCGCATCAGCTAGAGGCTCTGGTGTGCCCATTCTCATTCTCTCTCTCTCTCTCTTTTTCCTGAGGTAGGGTCTCACTCTAGCTCAGGCTGACCTGGAATTCACTATGTAGTCTCATGGTGGCCTTGAACTCCTACCTCTGCCTCCCAAGTGCTAGGATTAAAGGTATGAGCCACTACACCTGGCCTCTCTCTTTCTCTCATGTCTCTCTCATAATTAAATAAATGTATTTTTAAAAGATCTGAAATCAGTGTGGCAGGGATGTGACATGTGAAGCATAGAATGCCAGCAGGCAAGACTGACCTTAGATGGAACTTAGATAACATTCCAAATGTAAGGGAACCATTGTAGGTCTTTTTTAAAAAAATTTTATTAAACTGGGCATGGTGGCTCACGCCTTTAATCCCAGCACTCAGGAGGCAGAAGTAAGAGGATTGCCAGGAGTTTGAGGTCACCCTGAGACTATATAGTGGGTTCCAGGTCAGCCTGAGCTAGAGTGGGACCCTACGTCAAAAAAAACAACAATAATAATAATAGTAATAATAATAAATATTTTTATTTAGTTAGTTGCAAGCAGGGAAAGATAGAACAACTTCCAGGATAAAGCAATGCAAGAACTCCCCTTGCTTAAGATGTTCTATTTCAACGGAACCAGCATTCAATGCAGCTGTTAAAATGAATTTAATGTCTTTGTTCAGATGTGAACATGTCTTTATAAACTTTCAACTGAAACAAGGTGATCACTAGCTCCATGTTTTCATTTCCATGTAAATAGCCCATGAGTGGGGAGATGGAGGAAGCATTTCTATGCAGACATTGGCAGCACAGGGTATGCTTACTCAGAGTAAGAAAGTTTGGACTGGAGAGATTGCTTAGTGGTTAAGGCGCCTATCTGCAAACCCTAAGGACCCAGGTTCAATTCTCCAATACCCACATAAGCATATACACAAGGTGGCACATATATCTGGCGTTTGTTTGCAGTAGCTAAAAGCCCTGGCATGCCCCTTCTCTCTCTCTCTCTCTCTCTCTCTCTCTCTCTCTCTCTCTCTCTCAAATAAAGATAAAAAAGAAAAGTAAAAAAAAAAAAAGTTCTGGGCAGGGCTATCAATACATTAGCCATGTCTACCCCTGAGCATGGGAGCAAAGGGACACTTCCACCACTTAAATGCCTTTGTCTTAACATTTTCATAAGAAACATGAATTATACCAATGACATTTTCATAAGTCAAAATTGGCAAACATGGGTAATTTATAATATAGAAGTACAATTGTGATTTTTTTTTGTAAGTGAAGCAAGAAATAATGCCCTAGAGCCTTGCACAGCAGCCCAAGTGTGGCCTGACCAGCACAGAGTAAAGTGAGTTCACAAACACCTGTCCGTATGTGCTACTTCTACACAAGAGCCCAGCCTCAGGCTTTCTATACACCAACCCCTTCTCTGCACAAGCTCCACCCAGTCCACAACTTCCCCAGAGACTTGACCAAGGAGTTGCAAGCAGTCAGGCCCAAGTTTCAGTTGGCAGCCACAGAGAAGGGTCACCAGCACCCATGGATGTCAATTTCCACAGCGGGAAGCACCAGCACACAAAAGGATGCTCAGGCCAGGCATGGTGGCACACGCCTTCAATCCCAGCACTTGGGAGGCAGAGGTAGGAGGATCACTGTGATTTCAAGGCCATCCTGAGACTACATAGTGAATTCTAGGTCAGCCTGGGCTAGAGTGAGACCCTACCTCGAAAAACCAAAGGAAACAAAAAAGGACACTCAGGGCTCCTTGCTAGGGTAAGGGTCCACTCCCCACATGACCCAAGCAAACCGCAGTACCTCCTAGTGTTGGTGTCAGATGAGTCATAGGGCGATAATGGAGGCAGGGTGTCCACCGTCAGCGTGTTCCTGTAGCTTTGAACCATCATCGGCGTGAGCCAAGAAAATGTGGCAAAGGAGAACAGCCCAGCATCGTCCACCGGGTTGGATGCCAACCTACAGCAAACGACTCATTCAGGGTTCCTGGGGTTGGGCCCATTGCTCTCACCCCCTGGCTTGAACTTGTAACCATACCCATAATCATAGTCCTTGGGGGCAGGGGTGTGCTCAGGCCAGCTTATTGCTCACGAGAGCCAACTGGCAAACTTTCAGGAATTTTGCAAGTCACTTGTTAAACACAGCCAATATTCAAAATTAAGTTACATAGATATAAGTTAATTATCCTAAAACCAAAAAGTAACCATGCTCAAAATTCACCACTTCCTACCTCTTTTACTATTTTTGGTTATAATTTTTAACATTTTAAATAGTCTTTTAGGGCTGGAGAGATGGCCTAGTTGTTAAGGTGCTTGTCTGCAAAGCCTAAGGACCCAAGTTCAATTCCCCAGTACCCATGTAATACCAGATTAAGAGGTGGCGCATGCACCTGGAGATCGTTTGCAGCGACTGGAGGCCCAGGTGCACCCATTCTCTCTCTCTCTCTCATAAATAAAATATTGTGTGTATGGTGTGTGTATGTGTGCGTGTGTATGTGTGTGCGCATGTGCGCGTGCACACGCATGCACCAGACTCTGCCACTGCAAAACGAATGCCCATCTGGGCTTTATATGGGTAGCTAAGGAGTTGAATCAAGGCCGTCAGACCTTGCAAACAAGTGCCCTTAATCACTGAGCCATCTTCCCATCCTTTTTACCACTTTCCTATTAGCCTACATTTAAAAACAAAATGCAGGGCTGGAGAGATGGCTCAGCAGTTAAAGGTACTTGTTTGCAGAGCCTGACTACCTGGGTTCAATTCCCCAGTACCCCTGTAAAGCCAGACACACAAAGTGCTGCATGTTTCTGGAGCTCATAAGCAGCAGCAGAAGGCCCTAGTCTGCCCATACACTCTCATCTGTTTCTCTCTCTCTCCCTCTCTCTCTCAATAAATAAACATGTGCAAAATAAAATAAAATCGTGTTTTGTGTATGGTCCTTACACAGGGGCCCCTAATCTCTTTGTGGTTCCAATTGTAGTAAACATGTTACAAAATCAAGCACTTAACTTCTAGAGGACAAGTGACAGGAACCTATCTTCATCCATTTATCATCTTCATGGTCGAAATACCACAGCTACTGTGCATCTTCCCATTCAGTGACTTCGTGTGGATAGCTTGAATTTGTCCATGGTGTGAAATTTACACAATAAAAATTGATAAACACTATAAGCCTATACTTCTTTTTTGTGAACTGGTTGCTGAATGAATGTTTTCCCTGTATTGAACTTCATAACTTCTCATGGGAAAAAAGGCACCTGCTGCATTTGACACATGAGGAAACCGAGGTGTATAATCCAATCATGAGAGGGGTTAAGTGAATGGGGTTTTGCTATCAGACGATTGTGAAAGCCTGAGCAGTGGAGTGAAATATAATACACTGGAATGTTAAACCTGCGAGTTTGGAAGCAAGGATACCTGAGTTCCTCCTACCCTGGAGTTTAAAAGTAACCATAAGGGGCTGGAGAGATGGCTTAGCAGTTACAGCGTTTGCCTGCAAACCCAAAGGACCTTGGTTCAATTTCCCAGGACCCACATAAGCCAGATGCACAAGGGGACACATGCACCTGGAGTTCATTTGCAGTGGCTGGAAGCCCTGGTGCACCTATTTTCTCTCTCTCTCTCTCTCTCTCTCTCTCTCTCTCTCTCTGTCTCTCTCTCCCCATTTCCCTCTCTCAAATAAATAAAAGTAAAGTATGTGGTTTTTTTTTTTAATTTAAAAGTAACCCCAAGGGCTAGGGAGATGGCTCAGCCAGTAAGAGTGCTTGTCAAGAAGGCTTGATTTGCCTTGAATTTGATCCCCAGCACTCAGATAAAAAGCTGGGTGTGGCCATGCACACCTGTAATCCCAGACCTGTGGGGGGTGAATACAGGCAAATCATCAAAGTTTATTGTTCAGCCAGTCTGACCAAAAATAGCATAGAGGCTCTGGGTTCAGTGAGAGACTGTCTGAAGTAAACACTCAGATGAAGATAACTTCACCTCTCTGGCCTCTACATGAGCGGCATGTCTACACACACACATTCACATGTATGCACCATACTACACATCACTCCTTCTCCTCCTCCTCCTACTACTACCACCACCACACAGAGAAAGAGAGAGAGAGAGAGAAATCCCATACTCTCTCTCCATCTGTCCCGCCCTTGAAATGTGACCTTACATTTCATTCCAGCAAGAGGTGGAGTGTGTTTCCCTACACCCCAATTCTTTTTTAATATTTATTTATTTACTTGAAAAATAGAGAAATAATGAATAAGAATGGTCACAGCAGGGTCTATGCTGCCACAAACAAATTCCAGACACATACACCACTTTGTGCATCTGGGTTCTGGGGAAATGAACCCAGGCAGTCGGGCTTTGTAAACAAGCGCCGTTAACCACTGAGCCATCTCTGCAGCCCCTTCCACATACACCTTAATTCTGAGCTGGCATGCAGCTTGCCTTGGTCAGCCTAATGCCACAAAAGCACTGTTCTGGTGTGGCTGTGAGTCTCAAGATACACTACCCGTGTCCACCCCTTCTCTTGTATGCTTAGGCTGTGTGCCTGTGTGATCAGTCCAAGCTGGCCTAAGCAACTACATGGCCTAGATGTCTCCATTGCCCCAGCCAACCCCAGAAGCATAGCCAAATTTACATGAGTAACAGATGACTGAGTGAGTCTGGTCAAGACCAGATGAACTATTCAAAACATCTCAGCCTAGTTGCTTTATGTTACGGGCCACCCATAAAATCACAAGCTGAGCGGCAATTGCTTTAAGCCAGTAATTGGTGAAACAGGTTTTGGAAAAGTGAAAGCCAGCTGCTGAACTGTAGGTAAGTTACTTAACATCCCTGCTTCGGTTTCTTTCCTGCCAGCTAGTCACAGTACCTCAGGCGTGGCTTTGAAAAGTGAAGGAGAGGCTGGGTGTGTTGGCACACACCTGTTGTCCTCAGCTCACTTAGGAAGCTGAGGCAGGAGGATTGTGAGTTCCAGGACAGCAAAATTCTATCTCAAAACTCCAAAACAAAACAAAAAGTGAATGAGATGTTCGTAAAGCACTTAGACAGTGTGGGACTACAGAAAGCTCTTCTGTAGCATTAACCATCATCTCACTCTCACCAACAACACGAGGCAGCAAGAAATCAGTGGTGAATGAATGAACAGAAAAACAAAAGCACAAACATATAAGGTAGCATGTGGGGCACAAAGGCAGTACCAGATGGGCTGGAAACCATCCTTGGGGGTCCTACTCTGCCCTTCAACCCTCCTCCTGACCTACCTTGCGCAGGGTCGCACGGGGATCATGGTTTTCAGGCTGTGGTTATATTTGCCTGAAAAGGATCTCCGATGGCCTGGATGGTCCAAGTTCGAAATGAGGTAAGGACCTTCACCCACCATCATGATGGCACTCCAGAGCCCTGAGCTCTTGGCCTTAGGATAACTTGATGCTATAAGAAAAATGGGGAAGGTTCACTGAGAAATGAAAGTGTCAGAAAAAAGAAGCTCCTGCTGCACCCTAAACCTCTTCCTTTGTTTTGAGTCTTCATCTTCACACCTGGCTTTACCAATTAGCCTCAACATTTAGGAGTGGGTATGGCAGAGCCCCACCACAGCCCTTACGTCTACTCTGAAACCTCCTGTATTGAGTAAGGTCATTCCATTCCCATGTTGGGTTGGCTAGGGACCAAGAACCCTTCTGTAAAATTCACTGGGTGCCAGCCCATGGCCAAGGCTGAGTCCCAGCCTATCAAAGAGCCCCAGGAAAAAGTTCTTGTTCTCTTAGTGTGACTAAGAGAGAGGGTTGTCACACATGCACCATTTATTCTTCCAGATCCCTTCCAGGAGCTTGTGCATCCATATCCCCTCGCCCTAGAGACTTGGTAGGCAAAGCACTTCAACAAGAATACCCCACAAGTCTAGCTACATCCAGGTGATCTGTATTCCCCCTCACTTCTGTGGCCAGTGCCCCCAATAAAAACACACAACTCAGATGTAGAGGAAGTACTTTGTGTGTCCCCCATTTATGGAGATGCCTCCAGAAAGTTCTTTCCTCAAAGTCCCATGCTTTCCTCACACTTAGCTCCATGTTTACATTCTTCTCCTCTCCCCAGATCCTAGAAATAATTTCTCCTACTTTGCTATGTTGGGCTCAGGTTTTCTATCACTGTCAATCAGAGGCTAAACTATATTATTACATATACATAAGGGTCACTTTCCTGTGAATTCTCTCTGGAGATTCTAATGGCCACAAACATTGAACAAAGCAATTCCCACGAAGGTGTTAGTGCCTAATAACCCATGGGATGGGCAAGCTGGCTTTTACAAATTCTCACAGTACAGAAGAGAAAACAGAGGCAAGAAGGGTAGGCTCCATCTGCACAGAGAATGAGTGGCACTGCCTCATCATTGACAACCTAGACACAGGAAAATTGAGGCTCCCTCCATTCTCCAATACCCTGAAAAAAAAAAAATCCCTTTTCATCTTTTACTGTAAGAGGGAGTGCCTCTGAAATGATGTTTTCCCCCTTTCAACAGATTGGAAAAATCAAAACTCCTTTATTGAGACAAGAAAAATCCTCCAAAGTGGAAACTGAAGCATGATAGCCAGGTGGAGAAGGTATAGGCTTTATGAGAAAACGACAAGCTCAAAATCTCTTCATTCACTTAGTACATATTAATGACATGAATACCACAGACCCAGACCCAGGTTCACAATTCAATCACAATTCAAATAGAAGTCACCAGGGCTGGAGAGATGGTTCAGCAGTTTAGGAGCTTGCCTACAAAGCCTAAAGGCCCTGGTTCAATTTCCCAGTAGCCACATAAAGGCAGATGCGATGCACAGAGTGGCACATGCATCTGGAGTTCATTTGCAGCGGCAGGAAGCCCTGGAACACTCTCTCCCCCCCCTTATAAATAAATATTTAATAAATAATAAATGAAAATAGAAGTCAAAGTTCCCAAACTTGTTGCTAATGTGGGCCCTGCCTTCCAAAGTCCATTTGCATCACGTCACACTCTGCTCCAGCGGAGCTGAATGTCTTAACATCCCCTACACGAAATGTCAGTTCTTCCTTCCCCTGGGTGCTGTGCCTACCACGGCTGCAACCTGGAACAATTTCATCCCTCCTTCATTTGACCAATGCCTGCTCAGACTCTGGGGCTTGGGTCACATCTTTCCCTACCCTGATACGCTAGGACGTTCGTGTATGCTGGTTAACAGCCATATTCCCAACACCTAGCCCTGTTCCTTCCTATACATACTGCCTATTCAATACATATGTGTCCACTGGGGTTAGTAATGATGAGTAGGAGAGAAGTCTGAAAAAGGCATTCCCTCACCTTGGAAAGGACAAATAAGCATTCAATAAGCATATTAAAATGTAAACCGCAGGGCTGGAGAGATGGCTTAGCGGTTAAGGAGCCTGCCTCATAAGCCTAAGAACGCTGGTTCCAATCTCCAGCGGTTCCAATCTCCAGGTCCCACATTTAGCCAGATGCAGTGACGCAAGGGCACAATGCCGCACTTGAACACAAGGGGGCGCATGCATCTGGATTTTGTTCTCAGCAGCTGAGACACTGCTAGCGCGCCCATCTCTGTCTTCCTCTCCCTCTTTCTATCTCTGTGTCTCTCTCCAAAAAAGATTTAAAAAAATTTTTTTAATTAAAAAAAAATGTAAACCACAGGACAGCATGAGTCCTAGAAATAGACATTAAAATTGGCCTCGATATCCATGACCTCGCAGTGCCTAGCAATACCTTCACAAGACCCTCATAATAGGAGAAAAAGATGATGACATCCAAATAAAAGACACTAATGGAGGGGGGGGGGAATATGATAGAGAGTGGAGTTCTGAAGGGGAACAGGGAGAGGGGAGGGAAATAACATGATTTATTTTCTGTAAGTATAGAAGTTGTCAATAAAAATATTTTTTAAATGTCCAACTGAAGCCACTGAGTTATAGGAGAAATGAACAAGAGTGCTGCTTTATCAGTAAACCTGGTACCAGCACAAGGGTGAAGGAGATAGACACAAAGAACACTCAACCCCTACCAAATCAGACATCCAGAGACACAGACTCCCAAGACCTCGTCACTGAAATATACATGAAATGAACCCAACATGGCTCAGGGAAATTCACAGGAGAGAGGGCAGAAAGATTGTTAGAGCCATGACTTAGGTCATTATACACAGAGTCATTGCTTCTCTGGCTCATGGCTACCCCCATAAGACAAGACCCACATTACCCATGGGGAGGACAGGGAGAAGACTAACAGTGGTACCATCATGGCTGTATATATACTATATACATAACTAATAAAAAAATCAACTCAAAAAATATTTAAAATATTAAAATGTAAAAAAAATAAAAATGCATGTGTTGATGCAAAAAGAAAAAGAAAGAAAAAGACACCAAATAGGGAGTTGAAGCTAAGAAGTAAATAAAACAAAAAAAAGAAAAAACAGAATACTAAATAGTAGATTAACACTATCTCCCAAAAGCGGGCAACAACAAGGAAAAGTGGAATAAAAAACATGTGATGCCAAGCATGGTGGCATGCACCTTTAATCCTAGCACTTGGGAGGCAGAGACAGGAAGATTTCTGTGAGTTTGAGGCCAGCCTCAGACTACATAGTGAATTCCAGGTCAGCCTGGGTTAGAGTGAGACTCTACTTCGAAGAAAGAAAAAAAAGCATATGATAGGAGATGGAGAGATGGTTCAGTGGTTAAATCACTTGCCCATAAAGCCTAATGGCCCAAGCTCAATTCCCCAGTACCCACGTAAAGCCAGATGCACAAAGTGGCCTATGTGTCTGGAGTTTGTTTGCAGTGGTTGGAAGGCCTGGTGCACCTATTTCTCTCTGCCTCTCTTTCTCTCCTCTCTCCTCTCTCTCTCTCTCTCTCTCTCTCTCTCTCTCTCTCTCTCTCTCTCTGTTTGCAAATAAATAAGGGCTGGAGAGATGGCTTAGCAGTTAAGGAGCCTGCCTGCAAAGCCTAAGAGCCCCCATTGGATTCTCCAGGTCGCATGTTTAGCCAGACACAAAAAGTGATGTAAGGGACTTCCAGGTAAGATGGCGGCACAGAAGCCATGCCAAACCAGATCAGGGAGGTATTTGAGCAAAACTACACTCTCCTTCTGAAAAGCAGAATATTTTTTCCGGGAAACAGTGGAAAAGCTGGAGATGGCCAGAATCCCACTGTGGAGCTTGTGACCCAATCTGCAGCAACCCGGTCCACAACAGCTCTGAGCTGCTGCTGCCCTGAGCCGCCAGGTATGCCTAGCAACAGCAATAGAAACCAAACAAGGGACTTTCCAACCTCATCAGCCTCCTCACAGAGCCCAGAAATCTAAAAAGGTCTGCTGAGCTACTGAAAGAGATACAGGGGAACAGTGTGAGCAACTACAGGCTTCCTGAACTTGCCCATCTCCCAACCATCAGAACCGTGAGCCGCCAGCATTGAGCTCCCAGCAGCGGCGCCTGCAGCACTTCTGAGCCAAGCTTAAGCTCCACAGCACTACACCAGCAGCGCATCCAGCACAGCTGAACCAAGCTCAAGCTCCACAGCTCAGGAAACAAGGTGGGCACTCAGCAGTGGTGAGTTTGGAAGCCACACCAAAAGGTAACAAGGCCGGCTGACAAAAAAAAAAAAAAAAAAAAATGGTACATAGGCCTGAATTGGAAGTGCTAATCTCTTTCCAGGTCAGGGCAAGTTATGGGTTACATATTTGTGGTTGGCTTTACCATTTTCAAATAAGCTGAACATGGGGTGTTGAATATTGCTGCCTTTAAAACTTTTAGATTTATTGGGCCTTTATCTTTTGCTTTTGTCATTATTGAGGGCAGGGTCTGATCCAGTTCCAGGCTGACCTGGAACCCAATTCAGAACAAAATCCTCTACCTCCTAGCTGACAGGATTAAGGGTGTAGAGCAACACACACCCTTAAGGATTTTGACCTTATAAGACTGTTTGTTTTAATTCCCACACTTGAATACTCTGTGCTCATTTTAATTGAAGGTGTATTTTGCTCAGTTGAAGTTTAGAACTTGCCAGTAAATTGTTCCACCAGTCCACTACAATACTTGCTAACAAGCAAATTCAACAGCTAGGATTACTTCTGAGGTTGGACTTGGGTACAAGTGCTACACTTGGCACCTTAAACTCATATCCTGAAAGTATATAAAGGTGGATCACCACATCTAAGAACACTGCAGATAAATAAAACACCCAAGCATCAAATAAATCTAGGATGCAAAAGTCACTACATTATAATACAAGAAACACAAAGAATCAAGACAATGCAATCCCACCAAAAATTAAAAATCCATCAGAATTGTTCACCAATGAGACTGTTTTAGATGAAATTCCTGACAAAGATTTCAAAAGAATGATGTTATCTATACTCAAAGAAATGAAAAAAGAAATGAAAAGAATCAGAGAAGAAAACAAAGGAATTAAAGAAGAAAACAAACTCTTGAAAGAGAATACAGAAAACCAGCTTAATGAAATAAAAAGGTCAGTACAGGACATGAGGGAGGAAATAGAAATACTGAAGAAAAACCAGATTAAAGTCCTAGCTCTGAAGAACACAGCCAATGAAATAAAAAAAAAAAACTCTGTGGAAAGTCTCACCAGTAGAATGGATGAAGGCGAGGACAGAATATCTAAACTAGAAGACTAGATGGCAGACTGAATACAGTCCAACAAAGAGAAAGACAAGCTAATAGAAAGGCATGAATGGGAACTCCAAGACATGCGGGACACTATGAAAAGATCAAACATAAGAATTCAAGGTATAGCAGAAGGGGAAGAATTTCAATCCAGAGGCTTAGTAGGTGTTTTCCACAAAATCATAGAAGAAAATTTTCCCCAAATTGGGAAAGAAATGCCAATACAGATACAAGAAGCTTCTATAACACCAAGTAGACAAAACCTAGAAAGATCCTCTTCTTGCCATTTTATAATTAAACTACTAAACATGCAAACCAAAGAAATATATTGAAAGCAGTTAGAAAAAGCAAGTGACCTTCAAAGGGAAACCCATCAGGATCACAGCAGATTACTCAACACAAACTTTAAAAGCCAGAAGGGCTTGGAGTGATGTATTCCAAGTTCTGAAAGATAATAACTGTCAACAAATATTACTTTATTCTGCAAAGCTATCTATCCAAATTGATGGAGAAATAAGGACATTCCACAACAAAGACAGGCTAAAGGAATTTACGGCAACTAAACCAGCTCTACAGAAAATACAGGAATCATTCATGCTGAAGAGAAAGCAAAACACACACAGCAGGAAACAGTAAAAAAATAAACCATGCTCAAATAACAGTTAGAACAAGTGAGTAAAGTGAAAATAGGAAGAACTACAAAACAAGAAGAATGGTGAGAATAAATACATATCTTTCAATAATAACTCTTAATATCAATGGCCTCAATGCCCCAACCAAAAGACACAGGCTTGCAGACTGGATTAAAAAATGGGATCCTACTATCTGTTGCCTCCAGGAAACTCACCTCTCAATGAAAGATAGAAACCTTCTTAGGGTGAAAGGTTGGAAAAAGGTATTTCAAGCAAATGGGCCTAGGAAACAAGCAGGGGTTGCTATCCTAATTTCTGACAGGATAGACTTCAAACCAACATTAGTGAGGAAAGATAAAGAAGGTCACTTTATACTGATTAAAGGAACACTCCAAGAGGAGGACATTACAATCCTAAACATATATGTTCCTAACATGGGGGCTCCCGGATTTCATCAAACAAACACTATTAGACTTAAGGTCAGAGATAACTCCTAACACAATTGTGGTAGTTTGAATATATGGCCTCCAATATATTCACTGTTTTATTAGTGTATAGTTTGCATCTACAGCCACCTTGCTGGAGGCAATGTCACTGAGTGGATTTTAAGGTGGGTTTGAGATTCCATTGTAAAGATATGCAAAGTGTGCCTATTGAGAGTTCCTGAAGTGTGCTGTGCTGTGTGGCTGGTGGCTTTTTTTCTCTCTTGCCTGGTCCTGTAAGAGCAGGCCACTTCTCCTGCCATTATGGAACTTCCCCCGGATCTGTAAGCTTCAATAAATAATATCCCTTCCTCCATAACTGTGCCTGGTCTGGAAGTTCATCTCAGCGAACCTGAAGCTGTCTGCTACAAAAGTGGTACTGAGGAGTGTGAGGTGAGATAAACCTGACCTTGTGGAACCTTTGTTTTGGAGGAACAGGCATAGACTTGGTGCTTGCAACTGAAGATGGCTTCTGGAGTGGTAAGCCAAGTTTTATGGACTATTCTGATGACAGTTTGAGAATGCTAAGTGCAAACAGTATTAAACTTCAAGGCTTGGCTTATGAACTTTCTAAGGGGAAGGAAAGACTGCAGAGGACTTTGCTGGAACTGGGTTACTGGCATAAGGTATGGCTGTACTCTGCTACCCAGGCCCAGAGTGTTTAATCAAGGTTAAATTTGTAATGGACTAATGTGCTTGGCTAAAGATATTGGACTAAGAGACTTAAGATTTTAAGTTGGAAAACCTCAAGCAAGTTAAAATTAGAGGCACTGAGACTGGTTTTAGGTTACTGGAGATGCTATTGTCAAACACATTAGCAATACTAAGGAAGGTGGAAGAAAGGTGGCCCTACTGCTTTACATTAAAACAATGGAGAGGATGCCTGAGGAAAGACTGTTAGAAATGCAAACTTTTGGAAAGAGTTGACTGGAAAAAAAAAAAAAAAAAAAAACTTGCTTTTCAAAGCTATGATTTATTTTGTCCCTGGATTAAGAATATGACTGTGTCATATACACCTGGTATTAATTTTGAAAACATGAAAAATGCATGGAATGTTCATGAATTGCACAAGGTTCTAGGAGCCACTGCTGAGATGTGGAATGAGGCAGGGTGTGAGGCCCTTACAGGCTGGAAGAACCTTTGGAAGATGGACCATGGCTTGCATGGAGACCTAAAGATGTTTTAGATATACCAGGACTATGCAAGGGCTACCATGAAGTGCAATGTTGGCCTGGAATGGAAGTTTTCCCTGGCTACTCTGCCCAGTTGGAGGGGCAAAATTGGAAAACCTGCAGACTGTCAGTCTCATGTTATATTAAACTTGAACTGCAGAAGTTTGATGACTGCTGATGGTGGTTGAGTTTGCATTGTTCCAGTCACTCCTTGCTATGTCTTATACCAGTTAAAAATGTTTGTGCCTTTACATGTTGAAAGTATTTAACTTGTTTGATTTTGCAGGACTCACTATCTTAAGTTGGTCAAGACTGTAAGAACATTTAAAATTGGACTGAGTACAATTTACAATGTGTGATAGTTATAAACCTATTGGGGGGCCAGGGGCTAAATCTATTGGGGGGCCAGGGGCTAAATCTATTGGGGGCCAGGGCTAAATCTATTGGGGGCCAGAGGCAGAATGTGGTAGTTTGAATATATGGCCCCCACAATATTCAGTGTTTTATTAGTTTATAGTTTGCATCTACAGCCACTTTGCTGGAGGCAATGTCACTGAGTGGATTTTAAGGTGTGGTGGTGGGTTTACGATTCCATTGTAAAGATATACAAAGTGTGCCTAGTGGGAGTTCCTGAAGTGTGCTGTGTGGCTGGTGGCTTTACCAGTTAAAAATGTTTACTCTGTGCCTTTACATGTTAAAGTATTTAACTTGTTTGATTTTACAGGACTCACTATCTTAAGTTGATCAAGACTGTGAGAACCTTTGAAATTGGACTGAGTACAATTTACAATGTGTGATAGTTATAAATCTATTGGGGCCAGGAGCTAAATATATTAGCAACAGGGGCCAGGGGCAGAATGTGGTAGTTTGAATATATGTCCCCCAATATATTCAGTGTTTTATTAGTTTATAGTTTGCATCTGCAGCCACCTTGCTAGAGGCAATGTCACTGAAAAGTCTTAAGGTGTGGTGATGGGTTTGAGATTCCATTGTAAAGATATGCAAATGTGCCTAGCAGGGAGTTCCTGAAGTGTGCTGTGTGACCTTTTGGGTAGTTTTGCTCTGTGTGCTGTGGTGGCTGGTTGGCTTTTTTCTCTCTTGCCTGGCCCTGTAAGAGCAGGCAGCTTCTTCTGCCATTATGGAACTTCCCCTGGATCTGTAAGCTTCAATAAATAATATCCCTTCCTCTATAACTGTGGTGGTCTGGAAGTTCATCTCAATGAACCTGAAGCTGTCTGCTACAACAATAGTAGTGGGTGACTTCAATACCCCACTCTCATCACTTGACAGGTCCACCCAGAAAAAATAAACAGAAAGACATCTGCATTAAATGATGTCATGGAACAAATGGACCTAACAGATATATACAGAACATTCCATCCAAATGCTGCAGAACATGCATTTTTCTCAGCAGCATATGGAACATTCTCTAAAATAGACCATATAATAGGACACAAATCAAATCTTAACAAATACAGGAAAACTGAAATAATCCCTTGCATGCTATCTGACCACAATGGGGTTAAACTGCAAATCAGCAACAAGAAAAACTACAGAGCATACAGAAATTCATAGAGACTAAACAGTACATTATTGAACAATGTATGGGTCATTGAAGAAATTAAAAGGAAATAGAATCAAATGATGGTGAGAATACAACATACCAAAACCTTTGGGACACAATGAAGACAGTCCTACGATGGAAATTTATAGCCCTAAGTGCCTATATTAAGAAATTAGAGAATTCACAACTAAACAATTTAATGCTTCACCTTAAGGCCTTGGAAAGAGAAGAACAAGGCAAACCAAAAATCAGTAGATGGGAAGAAATAATAAAGGTTAGGGCAGAAATTAATGAAATGGAAACAAAAAAAAAACAATCAATGAAGCAAAGAGTTGGTTCTTTGAAAGGATAAACAAGATTGAAAAACCATTACCAAATCTGTCCAAAAGAAAGAGAGAAGAGACACAAATTGATAAAATTAGAGATGAAAAAGGCAACATCACAACACATACCAAAGAAATTCAGAGAATCATATGGACATACTTTAAGAATATATATGCCTCTAAGTTTGAAAACCTGAAAGAAATGGATGATTTCCTTGATTCATGTGACCTACCAAAATTAAATCAAGATGAGATAAACCACTTAAATAGACCTATAACAACAACAGAGATCCAAGCAGTTATAAACAGTCTCCCAACTAATAAAAGCCCAGGCCCAGATGGATTCACTGCTGAATTTTACCAGACAGGAAGATCTAAAAATGCTTCTCAAACTTTTCCATAAAAAGAAAAGGAAGGAATTCTACCAAAATCCTCGCATACAAAGACTATAACAAAAAACAATTACAAAACAAAAAAACTATTTAAGAAATTTAAAGCAGAAAAGAAAATAAAAACAATAGATTGGCAAAGAGAAGGGATACAAGAATATATCAGGAAGCAGAGGTAGGAGGATCACCTTTAATTTTTGACTGTTTGACAACACCCTCAGACTAAATAGTTAATTCCTTAAAGCCCTCCATTCAGTGAGACCCTAGCTGACAAAACACTTTTAAATAAATCAACAAAAAAAAAGAAAATCTGAAGCTTTTCAGAAAACTAACAACAAACGTGCAGAGGAGGATGAAATCAGGAATCTCTCCCATTCACAATGGTTCAGAAAAAAACCTTGGAATAAACATGTAAACGTGGATATAAATGGTCAAATTTGAGAACTTTAAAAAAAGGCCTGAATGGGAAAACACATGTCTACCTTAAAACTCAACTGCTCCATACTGGACTGAATTACAGAAGGCTCCAGGGACCATTGCGGAAGAGGGGCGGGATAGAATGGAAGAGCCAAAGGAAGGGTATGACTTCTTACAATGCAACTGCCCAGACAGAAATTGGCCTTGATATCCATGACCTTGCAGTGCCTAGCAATACCTTCGCCAAGACCCTCAAAATAGAAGAAAAAGATGATGACATCAAATTAAAGAGAGACTAATGGGAGAGAGGAGGATATGATGGAGACTGGAGTTCTAAAGTGGAATGGGGGGGAGGGAAATATCAGGTGGGTTTTGTATGTAAGTATAAAAAGTCAATAAAAACAATAATTACTTTGACTATATTTTTGACAAAAATGCCAAAATATATTCATTGAGAAAAAAAGCTCTCTTCAACAAGTGGTGCTGGGAAAAATGACATCTGTATGTAAAAAGGATAAAAATAGATCCCCACTCTCCATGCACAAGAGTCAAACTCCAAATGGATCTGTGACACAAGAAAAAAACTGAAATCCTGAAACTAATACAGGAAAAGGTAGGGGAAACCCTTCAACATATTGGCATAGGCAGGGACTTTCTGAATATAACTCCAATTGCTCAGGGAATAAATACTATAATCAACCACAGGACCTCAGTGAAATCACAAAGTTTTTGTACAGCAAAGGACACGTGAATAGAGCAAAGAGAAAAAAAAACTATACATCTGACAGAAGATTAAATCCAGAATATACAAAGAACTCAAAAACAGAATAATAAGAATTCAAAACAACCCAGTTAAAAATGGCTATGGAAAATAGAGAATTCACAGAAGATGAATACAGATGGCATATAAACATCTAAAAAATTCTGAGTTCAAAAAAGAGGGGGAATATCAGGTGGGTTGAGGTTTTGTCAGTAAGTATCCAGGTCAAAATAAAAAAAAATAATTTAAAAAGAAAGAAGTGTTCCACACATCTCCTCAGCCATCAGTGAAATGCAAATTAAACCACTTTCAGATTCCATTTCACTCCTGTCAGAATGGCTACCAACAAGAAAACAAATGACAATAAGTGTTGGCATGGATGCGGAAAAAGAGGAACACTTCTACACTCATGGTGGGAATGTAATCTGTCCAGCCATTGTGGAAATCAGTGTGGAGGTTCTGAGACAGCTATGAAATAGATTTACCATATGATCCAGCTATAGCACTCCTAGGCATATATCTGAAGGACTCTTCTCACTACCTTAGAGATATTTTGTGTAATAACCATGTTTATTGCTGCACTAATCACAATAGCTAGGAAATGGAACCAGCCCTAGATGTTATTCTCCACAGATGAATGGATAATAAAAATGTGGAACCATTTTACACAATGGAGTTCTACTTAGTGGTCAAAAGAACACTGAAATTATGAAATTTTTTAGGGAAATGGATGGATCTGGAAAGGATTATACTAAGTGAGGTAACCCAGGCTCAGAATGCCAAACATCACATGCTCTCTTCATATGTGGATCTAGCTACAAATGTATAGACTTGTGTGTGAACTGGAACCAAAAATAGGTACCAGAAACCAGTAAGCTGGTAAAGGCTATAAGGGAGGGAGGAAAGGGGAAGGACTTAAGTGTATGGGTATTGCACATATGTAAGTAGAAGAACAGATTACAGGGAGGGAATGGCCTAAGCGAGGCCATGGGAAGAAGAATGCCATAAAAAGGGGCAGGAGGAGAGTCAATCTAAATTCAAGATATTGTGAATAAGACTTATATAAAATTACTTTTTTGAATAATGGCACATCTAGAAGCTGTAGACTGTTACTAGAAAATTTTCAGTACCTGGGATGGGATACCTTCCAGTGAGTTGTTAGCAGGAGGTCCCCTGGTAGCCTCCAAAACATTAAAGGCTTTTGCCAAAGCCCTTGGTTTCCCTTGAGAAACAGATAGTAAGACCCTATTGCTGAAGACATCTCTTGCCTGAGAGGCAAGGTCACTGAAAGCAAGCTGGTGCTGAGCAGAAAACCTTCTCCCTGTAGACCAGCCAACTGAAAGCTGGAAAAAGCTGCACTGCATGCAGCGTATGGGAGACAGAAGTCATCAGCAGTGAAAACAGTGGACACTGAATATTCAAGTTTGGCCAGACAGGCCCAATGACTGAGCAGGTGCAATAGTGGCATGTCTACTCTTGGGGTAACCAACTGCTCCATAATTGGACTGAAGGCCCTCTCTATGGGAGGAATACATACCTGGTACTGAAAAACCTAAGCAAAAAGTCTATGGCAGGTGAGGTCATGAGCCTTAGGGTATAAAGCCTGCTCTTGTCTGACTAAATGTATATTTTATTTCACCAAGCTGCCCTGAAAGTACTACACTTAATGTTCATATTCACATATTAATGCTACTCTCACTTCTGGTTAGAGAAGCTTCTCTTTTCAGATGGTGATGACCACTGGGATGACCCAAAGGCAACATAGTGCTGAGAAGAAGGGATGGAGGAGTGCCCAGCACTGAAACACCTCTGTCACACCCTCCAAGGCTCAGGGACCATTGCTGAAGAGGGGTGGATAGAATGGAAGAGCCAAAGGAAGGGTATGACTTCTTACAATGCAACTGCAGACAGAAATTGGTGCCGATATCCCATGACCTTGCAGTGCCTAGCAATACCTCCACAAGACCCTCAAAATAGAAGAAAAAGATGATGACATCAAATTAAAAAGAGAGACTAATGGAGAGAGGAGGATATGATGGAACATTTGAGTTCTAAAGTGGAATGGGGAGGAGGAAGAAAACTATATGTTTTTTTGAAAGCCATTTAAATCACAACTATAACAACCACAGAGAAGTTTCCAGTTATAAAAAGTCTCCCAAAACTGACTTGGGCTGAGCTCCAGATGGATTCACTGCTGAATTTTACCAGACATTCCTGGAAGATCTAACACCACTCTCCCAAACTTTTCCTAGGCCCAGAAAGGCCTTCCTTCTACCAAAATCCTTTTATGAAGCCAGCATCACCCTGATACCCAAATCGACAAAGACAGATCAAAAAAAGAAAATTATAGACCAATCTCCCTCATGAACATAGATGCAAAAATTTCAACAAAATACTGGAAAACAGAATACAAGAATATATCAGAAAGATTTATTATTTCTTTTTTAAAGATTTTAAACCAGAGATGCAGGGATGAGTTCAACATACATGCAACCATAAATGTAATACACCATATAAATGGTCTGAAGGACAAAATCACATGGTCATCTCAATAGATGAGAAAAAAAGGCATTTGACAAAAATCAACACCCCTTCATGGTGAAAGTATTACAGAAACTGGGAATAGAAGGAACATATATCAACATAATAAAAGCTATTTATGACAAACCTACAGCCAACATATATTGGATTAAATATTTGAAGCTTTCTCTAAATTCAGGAACAAGACAGTGGGTGTCCACTTTCCCCACTACTATTTAATATAGCACTGGAACAATTACCTACACTAACAAGGCAAGAGACACTCATGGTGGTGGATGAGAATGGGAAGGAAGAGATCAATGGTTATCAGCAGCTGCAAACGCCAGGAAGGGCTATGGATTCTAGCACCCTAAATGCTAAAACATCAACTGGTAGGAGGACAAACACATTAAATGCAGCAGGATACCCTTAAACCATGGTCAGTCTTCAGGCAGGCCTTTTTG
Source organism: Orientallactaga sibirica (assembly GCA_036365145.1). Taxonomy (NCBI): domain Eukaryota; kingdom Metazoa; phylum Chordata; class Mammalia; order Rodentia; family Dipodidae; genus Orientallactaga; species Orientallactaga sibirica. The sequence continues at coordinate 1,457,223 of JAEOAD010000030.1, forward strand.
CACTAACAACTTCATGTCCAGAGGATGAAATCAGAATCTCCGCCACTGATTCAGAAGAATCATCAGAAAAAAAAATATGAGCAATCTACACATTAATACAATCCCCATTAAAATCCCAATAGCATTCTTCACAGAAATAGAAAAAACAATCCTAAAATTCATCTGGAAACACAAAAAAACCTCGAATAGTAAAAACAATTTTGCACAAACAAAAATCAGGCTGGTGGTATAACCATACTCAATTTTAAGTTATACTACAAAGCCATAGTAACAAAAACATCATGGTACTGGCACAAGGACAGACAGGTAGATCAATGGAACAGAATAGAAGACCCAAATATTAATCCAGGTAGCTACAGCCACCTGATTTTTGACAAAAATGCCAAAAATATTCATTGGAGAAAATATAGCCTCTTTAACAAGTGGTGCTGGGAAAATTGGACATCTGTATGTAAAAGGATAAACGTAGATCCTTGCCTTTCTCCATGCACAAGAGTCAAGTCCAAATGGATCAGGGACGTTACTATCAGACCTGAAACTCTGAAACTGCTAGAGAAAAAGGTAGGGGAAACCCTTCAACATATTGGCATAGGCAAGGACTTTCTGAATATAACTCCAATTGCTCAGGGAATAAAACCGCTAATCAACCACAGGGACCTCATGAAATTACAAAGCTTTTGTACAGCAAAGGACACGTGAATAGAGCAAAGAGACAACCTACAGAATGGGAGAAAATGTTTGCCAGCTATACATCTGACAGAGGATTAATATCCAGAATATACAAAGAACTTAAAAAACAGAATAATAAGAATTCAAACAACCCAGTTAAAAAATAGGCTATGGAACTAAATAGAGAATTCACAGAAGATGAAATACAGATGGCATATAAACATCTAAAAAAGTAGATTGGAGTTCAAAAGTGGAAGGGGGGGGAATATCAGGTGGGGTTTTTTTGTATGTAAGTATAGAAGTTGTCAATAAAAAAAATAATAATTTAAAAAATCTAATGAAGTGTTCCACATCCTCAGCCATCAGGGAAATGCAAATTAAAACCACTTTCAGATTCCATTTCACTCCTGTCAGAATGGCTACCAACAAGAAAACAAATGACAATAAGTGTTGGCGTGGATGCGGATAAAGAGGAACACTTCTACACTGTGGGTGGGAATGTAATCTGGTCCAGCCATTGTGGAAATCAGTGTGGAGGTTCTTGAGACAGCTAAAAATAGATTTACCATATAAGCCAGCTATAGCACTCCTAGGCATATATCTGAAGGACTCTTCTCACTACCTTAGAGATACTTGCACAACCATGTTTATTGCTGCACTAATCACAATAGCTAGGAAATGGAACCAGCCTAGATGTTCCTCCACAGATGAATGGATAATAAAAATGTGGTTCATTTACACAATGGAGTTCTACTTAGTGGTAAAGAACAATGAAATTATGAAATTTGCAGGGAAATGGATGGATCTAGAAAGGATTATACTAAGTGAGGTAACCCAGGCTCAGAATGCCAAACATCACATGTTCTCTCTCATATGTGGATCCTGGCTACAAATGTATAGACTTGTGTGTGAACTGGAACTAAAAATAGGTGCCAGAAACCAGTAAGCTGGTAAAAGGCTATAAGGGAGGGAGGAAAGGGAAGGACTTAAGTGTATGGTATTGCACATATGTAAGTAGAAGAACAGATTACAGGGAGGGGAATGACCTAAGCGAGGCCATGGGAAGAGAATGCCTAAAAAAGGGCAGGAGGAGAGTCAATCAAAATTCAAGATAGTATGAATAAGACTTATATAAAATTACTTTATTGAATAATGGCACATCTAGAAGCTGTAGACCATTACTAGAACATTTTCAGCACCTGGGATGGGATACCTTCCACTGAGTTGTTGGCCAAGGAGGTCCCGGTAGCCTCCAAAACATTAAAGTTTTTGCCAAAGCCCTTGGTTTCCCTTGAGAAACAGTAAGACCTTATTGCTGAAGACATCTCTTGCCTGACAGGCAAGGTCACTGAGAAAGCAAGCTGGTGTGGAGCAGAAAACCTTCTCCCTGTAGACCAGCCAACTGAAAGCTGGAAAAAGCTGCACTGCATGCAGCGTATGGGAGACAGCAGTCATCAGCAGTAAAAACAGTGGACACTGAATATTCAAGTTTGTCCATACAGGCCCAATGACTGAACAGGTACAATAGTGGCATGTCTACACTTGGGGTAACCAACTGCTCCATTATCGGACTGAAGGCCCTCTCTATGGGAGGCAATACATACCTGGTACTGAAAAACCTAAGCAAAAGTCTATGGCAGGGAAGGTCATGAGCCTTAGGGGTATAAAGCCTGCTCTTGTCTGACTAAAGGTATATATTATTCCCACCAAACTGCCCTGAAAGCACTATACTTAATGTTCATATTCACATATTAACGCTACTCTCACTTCTGGTTAGAGAAGCTTCTCTTTTCAGATGGTGATGACCAATGGGATCACCCAAAAGGCAACATAGTGCTGAGAAGAAGGGATGGAGGAGTGCTCAGCACTGAAACACCTCTTTCACACCCTCCAAGGCTCAGGGACCATTGCGGAAGAGGAGGCGGATAGAATGGAAGAGCCAAAGGAAGGGTACGACTTCTTACAATGCAACTGCCCAGACAGAAATTGGCCTTGATATCCATGACCTTGCAGTGCCTAGCAATACCTCCACAAGACCCTCAAAATAGAAGAAAAAGATGATGACATCAAATTAAAAGAAAGACTAATGGAGAGAGAGAGGGGATATGATGGAGATTGGAGTTCTAAAGTGGAATGGGGGAAGGGGAGGGAAATATCAGGTGGGGTTTTTTTTGTATGTAAGTATAGAAGTTTTCAATAAAAAAATAATAATTAAAAAAAAGAAATTAGAGAGTTCACAACTAAACAATTTAATGCTTTACCTTAAGGCCTTGGAAAGAGAAGAACAAGGCAAACCAAAAATCAGTAGACGGGAAGAAATAATAAAGGTTAGGGCAGAAATTAATGAAATGGAAACCAAAAAACAATAAAAAAAAAAATCAATGAAACAAAGAGTTGGTTCTTTAAAAGGATAAACAAGATTGATAAAGCCTTGGCAAATCTGACCAAAAGAAATAGAGAAAAGACAAAAGTTGATTAAATTAGAGCTGAAAAAGGCAACATCACAACAGATACCAAAGAAATTCAGAAAATCATACAGACATACTTTAAGAATATATATGCTTCTAAGTTTGAAAACCTGAAAGAAATGGATGATTTCCTTGATTCATATGACCTACCAAAATTAAATCAAGATGAGATAAATCATTTAAATAGACCTATAACAACCACAGAGATCCAAGCAGTTATAAAAAGTCTCCCAACTAAAACAAGCCCAGGCCCAGATCGATTCACTGCTGAATTTTACCAGACATTCCTGGAAGATCTAACACCAATGCTCCTCAAACTTTTCCATAAAATAGAAAAGGAAGGAATTCTACCAAAATCCTTTTATGAAGCCAGCATCACCCTGATACCCAAATCAGACAAAGACAGATGAAAAAAATAAAATTATAGACTAATATCCCTCATGAACATAGATGCAAAAATTCTCAACAAATTACTGGCAAACAGAATACAAGAATATATCAGAAAGATTATTCACCCTGACCAAGTAGGCTTTATCCCAGAGATGTTGGGATGGTTCAACATATGCAAATCCATAGATGTAATATACCACGTAAATGGTCTGAAGGACAAAAATCACATGGTCATCTCAATAGATACAGAAAAGGTATTTGACAAAATCCAACACCCCTTCATGGTGAAAGTATTACAGAAACTGGGAATAGAAGGAACATATATCAACATAATAAAAGCTATTTATGACAAACCTACAGCCAACATAATACTAAATGGGGAAAACCTTGAAGCTTTTCCTCTAAATTCAGGAACAAGACAAGGGTGTCCACTTTCCCCACTACTATTTAATGTAGTACTGGAAGTCTTAGCCATAGCAATAAGGCAAGAGACACTCATAAACGGGATACAAATCGGAAGGAAAGAGATCAAATTATCATTATTTGCAAACGATATGATTCTATACATAACAGACCCTAAAGACTCTACCAGCAAACTGTTAGAGCTGATAAACACTTTTAGCAATGTAGCAGGATACAAAATAAACACACAGAAATCAGTAGCTTTTCTACACACTAACAACAAATGTGCAGAGGATGAAATCAGGAATCTCACCCATTCACAATTGCCTCAGAAAAAAAATAAAATACCTTGGAATAAACTTAACCAAGGACGTGAAGGATCTCTACAATGAGAACTTTATAAAACTCGAGCATCAAATTGCAGAAGACACAAGGAAATGGAAAGACACCCCATGCTCTTGGATTGGAAGAATGAATATTGTGAAAATGTCAATCTTACCAAAAGCAATCTACACATTTAATACAATCCCCATTAAAATCCCAATAGCATTCTTCACAGAAATAGAAAAAACAATCCTAAAATTCATCTGGAAACACAACAAAAACTCGAATAGCCAAAACAATTTTGTGCAACAAAAATCAGGCTGGTGGTATAACCATACCCAATTTTAAGTTATATTACAAAGCCATAGTAACAAAAACATCATGGTACTGGCACAAGGACAGACAGGTAGATCAATGGAACAGAATAGAAGACCCAAATATTAATCCAGGCAGCTACAGCCACCTGACAAAAATGCCAAAAATATTCATTGGAGAAAACATAGCCTCTTCAACAAGTGATGCTGGGAAAATTGGACATCTGTATGTAAAAGGATAAACGTAGATCCTTGTCTCTCTCCATGCACAAGAGTCAAGTCCAAATGGATCAGGGACCTTACTATCAGACCTGCAACTCTGAAACTGCTAGAGGAAAAGGTAGGGGAAACCCTTCAACATATTGGAATAGGCAAGGACTTTCTGAATATAACTCCAATTGCTCAGGGAATAAAACCACTAATCAACCACAGGGACCTCATGAAATTACAAAGCTTTTGTACAGGAAAGGACATGTGAATAGAGCAAAGAGAGAACCTACAAAATGGGAGAAATCTTTGCTAGCTATACATCTGACAGAAGATTAACATCCAGAATATACAAAGAACTCAAAAAACAGAATAATAAGAAATCAAACAACCCAGTTAAAAATGGGCTATGGAACTAAATAGAGAGTTCTCAGAAGAAGAAATACAGATGGCATATAAACATCTAAAAAAGTGTTCCATAGCCAGGCATCGTGGTGCATGCCTTTAATCCCAGCACTCGGGAGGCAGAGGTAGGAGGATTGCCATGAGTTTGAGGCCACCCTGAGACTACATAGTTAATTCCAGGTCAACCTGGACCAGAGTGAAACCCTACCTCAAAAGAACAAAAAAAGAAAAGAAAAAAAAAGTGTTCCACTTCCTTAGCCATCAGGGAAATGCAAATTAAAACCACTTTCAGATTCCATTTCACTCCTGTCAGAATGGCTACCAACAAGAAAACAAATGACAATAAGTGTTGGCATGGATGCAGATAAAGAGGAACACTTCTACACTGTGGGTGGGAATGTAATCTGGTCCAGCCATTGTGGAAATCAGTGTGGAGGTTCTTGAGACAGCTAGAAATAGATTTACCATATGATCCAGCTATAGCACTCCTAGGCATATATCTGAAGGACTCTTCTCACTACCTTAGAGATACTTGCACAACCATGTTTATTGCTGCACTAATCACAATAGCTAGGAAATGGAACCAGTCTAGATGTTCCTCCACAGATGAATGGATAATAAAGATGTGGTACATTTACACAATGGAGTTCTATTCAGTGGTAAAGAACAATGAAATTATGAAATTTGCAGGGAAATGGATGGATCTGGAAAGGATTATACTAAGTGAGGTAACCCAGGCTCAGAATGCCAAACATCACATGTTCTCTCTCATATGTGGATCTTAGCTACAAATGTATAGACTTGTGTGTGAACTGGAACCAAAAATTGGTACCAGAAACCAGTAAGCTGGTAAAAGGCTGTAAGAGAGAAGGACTTAAGTGTATGGTATTGCACATATGTAAGTAGAAGAACAGATTACAGGGAGGGGAATGGCTTAAGTGAGCCCATGGGAAGAGAATGCATAAAAGAAGGGCAGGAGGAGGGTCAATCAAAATTCAAGATAGTGTGAATAAGACTTATGTAAACCTACTTCTTTGAATAATGGCACATCCAGAAGCTATAGACTGTTACTAGAAAATTTTCAGTGCCTGGGATGGGATACCTTCCAGTGAGTTGTTGACCAAGGAGGTCCTGGTAGCCTCCAAAACAGTAAAGGCTATTGCCAAAACCCTTGGTTGCCCTTGAGAAACACATAAGATCCTATTGCTGAAAACATCTCTTGCCTGAGAGGCAAGGTCACTGAGAAAGCAAGGTGGTGCTAAGCAGAAAACCTTCTCCCTGTAGACCAGCCAACTGAAAGTTGAATATATGCCTGGTTCTGAAAAAACTAAGTGAAAGTCTATGGCAGGGGAGGTCATGAGCCTTAGGGGTATAAAGCCTGCTCTTTTTTGGCTAAATATATATATATTATTCCCACTAAGCTGCCCTGAAAGCACTACACTTAATGTTCATATTCACATATTAATGCTACTCTCACTTCTGGTTAGAGAATCTTCTCTTTTCAGATGGTGATGACCACTGGGATGACCCAAAAGGCAACATAGTGCTCAAAAGAAGGGATGGAGGAGTGCCCAGCACTGAAACATCTCTGTCACACCCTCCAAGGCTTAGGGCCCATTGCAGAAGAGGGGGCAGATAAAATGGAAGAGCCAAAGAAAGGGTATGACTCCTTACAATGCAACTGTCAAGACAGAAATTGACCTCGATATCCATGACCTTGCAGTGCCTAGCAATACCTCCACAAGACCCTCAAATAGAAGAAAAAGATGATGACATCCAATGAAAAGAGAGACTAATGGAAAGAGGGAGTGTATATGATGGAGATTGGAGTCCTAAAGGGGAATGGGGAGGGGAGGGAAATATCAGGTGGGTTTTTTTGTATGTAAGTATAGAAGTTGTCAATTAAAAAGAAGGAAAAAAAGTGATTCAAGGGTGCAATGGTGTCTTGCCCACAATGAGGCATACATATCTGGAGTTCCTTCACAGCTACTGAAAGGCCGCTGGCATGCCCATTCTTTCTCTCTCCCTCCCTTTTGTCTCTCTCAAATAAAAAATAAGTAAATATCTTTTAAAGAAATACAAGTTAAGGTCCTGGAGAGATGTCTTAGTGATTAAGCACTTGCCTGTGAAGCCTAAGGACCCTGGTTCGAGGCTCAATTCCCTAGGACCCACATAAGCCAGATGCATGAGGTGGTGAATGCATCTAGAGTTTGTTTGCAGTGGCTGAAGGCCCTGGAACACCTATTCTCTCTTTATCTGCCTCTTTCTTTCTCTGTCTGTGCTCTTAAGTAAATAAACAACAACAAAAAAAAAATTCAAGAAGGGTCTGAAGATATACCTTAGTAGAACTCTGTGTAGCATGCATGAAGTCTTAGATTGAATTCTTAGTATCACTAAAATATATATAAAGGCTAGAAAAAGAAATGTCACTCTAATAGTAAGAAATAAATATGGAGAGATATACTTATGAGCTTTGAATAGGGAAGGATTTCCTTTTTTATTTATTGTGTGTGCGTGTGTGTGTGTGCGCGCACGTGTGTGTGGAGATCAGAGGACAACTTTCCAGTTGGTCCTTGCTTTCCAACTCATTTTGAGGCAGGATGTCTTGTTGCTCACTGCTCCCTTTTTGAGCTTCTAGAAAATTCTCCAGTCTCCACCCTCCCTGCTCACCATAGGTGCACTGGGATTACAGAAGCCTTCCACCATTTGCAGCTTTTTTTAAAATATATTTTATTTATTTATTTGAGAGAGAGAAAGACAGAGAGTGGGCATGCCAGGGCCTCCAGCCACTGCAAACTAACTCCAGATGCACACGCCCCCTTGTGCATATGGCTTATGTGGGTCCTGGAGAGTCAAACTGGGATCCTTTGGCTTTGCAGGCAAACACCTTAACCGCTAAGCCATCTCTCCAGCCCCCATTCTCAGCTTTTTACTTTTTACAGGGTTTGGAGATCTGAATCTGGGACTCAGGGTTGTGTGGCAGGCACTTTATCCACTGAAATATCTCCTCAGCCCTAGGAAAGGGTTTATTAAAGCGAATTCAAACATAAGGCATAAGCTAAAAGCTTGATTAATAATACTACATTGAAATCACAGATTTTTATTAATCAGAAGGCATAATTTTTAAAAGGCTAAGAAGAGAAGCAAATGTTGCTATAAATACAATCCCTTAGCTGGAAAGAATTCTACACAACTTGGCTGGAGAGGTTGCTCAGTGGTTAAGGCACTTGCTTGCAAAGCCTGACAGCCTGGGTTCAATTCCCCAGTACTTACTTAAAGCCAGATGCACAAAGTGGCACATGCATCTGGAGTTTGTTTGCATCAGCAAGAAACCCTGGTATGCCCATTCTCTACCTCTCTCTGTCTCTCTTACAAATAAATAAAATAAAATTATATGCAACTTATAAAGAATGTTTAATATAAAAAGAAGAAATCATTGATTAGAAAAAGGAACAAAGCACTACAATACTTTCCTCCCAAGTATCTAGTAACAGTTAATGGTCCCTGAGGGAGGAAACAAGGCAGAGCTGAGGCCAGCCTGTGCTATTGTTGCAATCAGGTTTGCACAGCTGGTAGAAATCACCCAACCAAGAGCAGCTTGTGGGGGGGGGAAAGAGGTTTATTTTGGCTTACAGGCTTCAGGGGGAAGCTCTGTGATGGCAAGAAAACTGATGGCATGAGCAAAGGGTGGACATCTCCCCCTGGCCAACATAAGGTGGACAATAGTAACAGGAGAGTGGGCCAAACACTGGGGAAACTGGCTATAATACCCATAAGCCCGCCCCAAAAAATGCTCTGCCTCCAGGAGGCGTTAATTCCCAAATCACCGTCAGCTGGGAACCTAGCATTCAGAACAATTAAGTTTATGGGGGACACCTGAATCAAACCACCACATTCCGCCCCTGGCGCCCATAAACCGATAACCATACATGATGTAAAACAATGCATTCATGCAACTTTAAAAGTCCCCATAGTTTTCATCAATTCCAGTGATGTTCATACATCCCCATAATCCAAGGTCTTTTAACTGAGCCATAATACCAAAAAAATGCCCAAAAAACCCATAATGGCACAGAATAAACATTCACACTGCAAAAGATGGCATTGGGCAAAGCAAAGAAATATTTACCCAATACAAGATTGAAAACAACCAGGGCAAACATCAAACTCTGTAACTCCAAGTCCAACAACTAGTCAGTGACAAATCTCCAAGTCCGATCTCTGGAGTTCCAACTCCGCCCCTCCAGCTAGGCTACTCACAGTCCTGGAAAACTTCATCCGGGGCCGGCAGCTTTCCTCAGAAGCCATCCCGTAGTCCCAGCATCTCCACTGCAACCCACAGTCCATCCTCATGGCCCCATGGGATCTCTATCCAGCAAACCTGCTTCACACTGCCCATGGCCATTTCCAAAACACAAGACCGTGTTTCAACTCAATGACCCTCTCTTTCCTGCATTTCCTATACTCCATAATACCAGGTAGGGTGCCAATTTGTTAATCTGGGGAGAATAAAGCAGACTTTGAAGAACAGGACACTCCAACATTCAGGCCCCTTCAAAAGAGTCTGCATTCTTCCTGTTGCCCGAGTGCAGGTCGGCTGGCCCAACCTCAAAAGCTGTAATCTCTCAATTGCAGCTGAACAGGCAGACTTCACCCAAAGATTTCATTTTTTCTGTGCCATATCCCTCTGCTTACACCAGTTCATTTCTACGCAAAGCAACCCTGCACAACTTCTCAGGAAATGCGCATAACAGCAAGCTCTCACACAAACTGCTAGCCCAGTCCAAGTAAAGCTCTTTCTCACCCTCATAAGCCAAACCTCACAGTCCACAGTTCTTAACTGCATCCAGGTCTTTCAACTCTGACCAGAATAGTCCATTAAGCTAAACTTACAGCACTGCAAAGCCTCTCTTAGGCTAAGGTTTCAAATCCTTCCACATTCCTCTTGAAAATCAGCTCCAAAGGCCAAAGCCACACAGGTGTCTAGCAGCAACCCCACTACTTGGTGCCACTTTACTGTTGCAGTCATGTTCACACTACTGGTAGAAATCACCCGACCAAGAGCAGCTTGTGGGAAAAAAACAGGCTTATTTTGGCTTACAGGCTCGAGGGGGAAGCTCCATGATGGCAGGAAAAACGATGGCACGAGCATAAAGTGGACAACAGCAACAGGAGAGTGTGCCAAACACTGGCAAGGGGAAGCTGGCTATAATACCCATAAGCCCGCCCCCAAAAATACTCTGCCACCAGGAGGCGTTAATTCCCAAATTGCCATCAGCTGGGAACCTAGCGTTCAGAACACTTAAATTGATGGAGGACACCTGAATCAAACCACCACAGCTATATAGTGAGATCCAGTCTCAGAGAAACAAAAAGAAAGATTTTTTTTGTTTGTTTTTTCGAGGTAGGGTTTCACTCTAAACCAGGCTGACCTGAATTCACTATGTAGTCTCAGGGTGGCCTCAAACTCACAATGATCCTCCTACCTCTGCCTCCCAAGAGCTCGGATTAAAGTGTGCACAACCATGCCCAGCTGAGAAATAATTTTTTAAAGACACAGAAAACATGCTCCCTGAATACTAGAGAGGTGAAATTAAACCCACAGCAATAGCCATTTCTGATTCTTCAAATAGGCAATTTTGCAAAGCATAAAGTGTGGCAAGTGATGGCATAGGCTGGGGATATAGCCACTCTTAAACCCTGTGGGTGGAAATGTAAGCTGTAAAAATAATTTTTAAATCTGTTTGGCATTGTCTGGTCAAGTTAAGGACGGTCTTACTTACGTGCAGAGGGTACTCTGTCCTTTCAAGCACCCCAGTACGGAGCAGACAAAACTGTACCAGTTCCTTTCCACTCTCCTGTTATAGTGTCCCCTACCTCTGTTGGCCTCTCTTGTGCTCACTGGTGTCAAGACTGAAATTTGATCTAAAAACTAGCAAGGTGGGAGATGGCTCAGCAGTCAAAGGTGCTTGCTTGCTTGTGTAGCCTGCTGGCCTGGGTTCAGTTCCTTAGTACCCATGTAAAGCCAGATATAGAAAGTGGTGCAAGTGTCATTCATTTGCAGTGTCAAAAGACCCTGGCATGCCCATACACACACACACACACACACACACACTTATACAAATACAAATAAAATTTAAAAGAAACTCCCAAGGAAACAATCCACAGAGAATATAATCTCGTGCAAAACATCTTTGAGACCTCTACAAGAATATCTGTAGGAGCTCTGTTAGCAATATCTTAAACAAGAACCAAAAGGAAAATGGATAAACAAACTGCATTCTCTGAACACTGTATATTACTAGGTAACATTAAAAAGGAGTAAACTAAGTCTATATTTCAACCTCTGTAACTAGCACACATTATAAATTAAAAGAAAAAATGAGGCAAAAACATGCAGATACTCAGAGCAAATGAACCAGCAGTCAGGTCACCTATGCAAAGGATCACTGGGAACCTACCCCAAGTATTTGGTGCCCCAAGCACTATCTCTGCTACTCTCTCCTCACTTTTCTGTATTTACCACAAGAAACCATAGCGGGGCCGCCATGTAGGCTGAATTCGCTCACCCTTGGTAAGTCTTGGGCATCTGGAGTCCAGCTTCGACTACAGAGCTAAAAAGAGCCCCAGTCATGGGACAGCCTTCGTGCCAATCTTGCTCCCACAGTCTCACCCTCATTACTGCCATAACATGAGCACAGACAAGCTGGATTCCCTGAGCAGCTATTGAAAGCCCCCCTCTGGTGACTGGACCACTCCCTTGTTCACTTCCCTACCCACTGTGGCCAGAGCAGAGGGAGGAGAGCAGACTAGCTGATGAAGTTGGTCAACAGTTCTGAAACCAAACAAGCATTATTTCAGGGAGAGAGAGGATTATAGAACCCAGGAGTTGAAAGACCACAAGAAGACATCAGGAGTGGCAAAGTTCCTCTTGTATGAGAATTGCCTTCTGGTCTAAGTCCAGTGAGGTTTGGTGACAAACTCCAGCCATCACTCTATGGCCCCCATGCCACGTTTATGCCAGAAACATAGTCTAGAGGGAAGACCAGGCATACCCACAAGAGCATTCTACACAACTGGCCTGGGTTTGTGAGAAGAAAAAGGAAGAGAGGAAATGCTCCTGATTAAAGGAAACCAGAGACAGGAGAGCTAAGAGCAAAACACAGACTTGGGAAGGATAAGGGACCCAAAAAATAAAATTACAGGGCATTATCAGGACAACTGGAGAAACCTGAATATAGACTATAGGTTATACCAAAGCCAAATTGCCTGATTTTGATCACTCCACAGTTTAATGATAAACCATGTTGTTGATTTTGGTTATTTGAGAGAGAATCCTTATTCTTGAGAAATACGTATTGCAGCACTGAGGGCTAATGCAACAAAAAAATCCATAAACAACTTTAGAATGTATCAGGAAAATAGTAATAATAAATTTTTTTTAAAAGTCAAGCATGGGGTCACACTCTTGCTGGTGTGCACTGAGGAGGCACTGACTAGAGAATCTTGAGTTCAAGGATAATAAATAATGCATAGAGAGATATTAAAGCAAACGTAGCAACATGTCACTTTGTAAGCTCTCATAATTGGAATTTCTTGGCATTATTCTTATTACCTTTATATAAATTTGAAATCACTTCAAAAATGACAAGTTAAGCACTTTTAGAAGAGAGAGCCCTAAAGGAATGGTTTTTTTTTTTTTTTCCTTCTACAACCCTTGCTCTATTGTTTCCTCTTCCATTTAAAGATAATCATCTTCTCTTTTAAACTCCCAGCCTTGTCCAGACTCAACTGCTGGCCCCTCCATCCTGGTCTACCTTCTCAGGTGGCAGGATTCATCATGGATGCAAAACCTTACCTATGACTTCTCATCTCTTGTTGCACCTTTTTGTTGGCAGAGGGCCCTGTCAGCAAGCTGTCAGCAGCTTATCTAAGAGGTCTTGAGGCCAAGATACCCAACACAGAAGACCAGCCTCCAAGGGCCACTTTGGGTCATTGGTGCTGGGAGGTCATTTCCTTGAACGCTCCACAGGGATGAGAGAGCTATGATTACCTAAGACCGCCTGGAAGCTCTGCAGCTGGAATGGTATTTTGCTAAATTTGGCAACCCCGGGGGGAGTGAGACTTTTTAAATCAGGAAGTGTGCTTTGGCTAACGTCTCTATCCCGTCTGTCATGCCATCCTCTGCCAGGATTGAGAAGCTGCCTGGAGTGAGGAATCTGCTTTCCGGCAGTCACAGGAAGGAGAGAGCATCTGATAGATGGGGGGCGGGGGCACCTCCCCGGGCTGGAGCCCCTGCAGCCATTACTTCACTCTTGGCTGAACACCTGAGGGTTGGCAGGAGATGACAAAAAGTCCCTCTGCTTGCAGGTAGGGGTTCATAACCTAACCTCAATACACTGGGTGAGTAAAAGCAGAGAGGTCTCCATTTAAAGCACAGAGCACAAATATATATAATTTACAGGCCCATTTTATGTGACCTGCACAGTTCCATTTTTTAATTTATGGAAAACATTTAATAATTAAGAGATAATGCAGTTAAATAGAATTCTTCTTGCTTTCCTAAAACTCAGCAGTTCTCACTGGGCATGGTGGTACATTCCTTTAATCCCAGCACTCAGGAGGCAGAGGTAGGAGGATCACTGTGAGTTTGAAGCCACCCTAAGACTACATAGTGAATTCCAGGTCAGCCTGAGCTACAGAACAACATCCTACCTTGAACATTACCCCCCCCAAAAAAAAAAACTGAGGATGGGCTGGATAGATGGTTCAGTGGTTAAGGCCTGCAAAGTCTAACACCCTGGTTCAGTTCCCCAGTACCCACATAAAGCCAGATATACAAGTGGCATGTGAATCTGCAGTTCACTTTCAGTGGCTGGAGGCCCTGGCCTACCCATTCTCTCTGTCTCTCTTCTCTCTCTCTCTCTATCTCTCTCTCAGATTATAAATAAAATAATTTTTAATTTTTTAAAGCTGAGGTGGGGCTGGAGAGGTAGCTTAGTGGTTAAAGCGCTTGCCTGTGAAGCCTAAGGACTCATGTTCAACTCTCCAGATCCCACGTAAGCCAGACGCTCAAGGTGACACATGTGCATAAGGTGGCACACACATCTAGAGTTCAGTTATGGTGGCTGGAGGCTCTGGCGCACCAATTCTCTCTCTTGCTCTTGCTTTCTCTCATAAAAAAATGGGGCGGGGGGGGGGTGGCGCTGGAGAGATAGCTTAGCGGTTAAAGCATTTGGCCTGTGAAGCCAAAGGACCTACATTCAACTCTCCAGGACTCACGTAAGCCAAATGCACAAGGTGGAGCACGCATCTGGAGTTTGTTTACAGAGGCTGAAAGCCATGGTGCACCCATTCTCTATCTCTCTCTGTCTCTTTCTCTGTCATGAATAAATAAAATATATACATTTTAAAAATGCCAGTCTGTTGGGCTTGCCTCAAAAAAATAAAAATTAAAAAAAGCTGAGGATGCAGAAGGGATTGCTACAAAAGTCCTCTCACCTCCTCCTCTCCCCCCCACCCCCCCACCCCCCCACCCCCGCCAAAGACCTTGAAATGGTAGTCTGTGTCTGCGATGGTATCTCTCAATGAGGCCATTCATTCAGTATAGAAATGGCATGGTATGACTAAAGAAAGATGAGAACCCCTGTTTTTAAGCCTATGAGAACCACACCGGATTGCATACCAGAAGTTCCAAAGGAAGAAATGCCTCAGGCATCCTTGACCTCTGGGATCCCCAGGCCCCAGCTTTCTCCCACAGGAGCATCCATGGTCTACCATGTCACCCACTACAACCTGTCCTCAAGATTGGGTGACCAGGGCCCTCAGGACTAACAGGAGGTGGCCACCGAAGCAGCAGAGAGCAGTTTACTTGGTCCGGAAATGTACCCAGGATAGGAAAGAGAGGAGGAAGCGCCAGAAATCATGAGCTGGGAGAATGACACCTACAGCCCTCCTTACCTGGCTCCCTCCTCTCCCGACCTCAGGCGTAGCTGCCCTTGCCCTCACCTGCCTGGAGCCCTCCTTTCCAACTGCCCCATTCAACTGCCACTCGCACCACACCTGAGGAGGGAACTCTGGGAGGCCAACATTCCCTCAGCCCACATTAAAGGGCACTGCCCCCTCCACCCAGTGGAGGGGCCTGAGGCACCACAGAGCTTCTTCAGTGAGCATCAAAGCCCACACGAAGCGCTCCTCTCTTCCCGCACTCTTCGGCATGTCGTGGGGGGTGGGATACCCCAAACTGTGGAAGAAGAAACAAAAGGAGCAGCAGAGAGCTCTTCCTGGACTGGCTCGGGCATGGCTGAGCCCAGAAACTACATCTCCTGACCTCTATCTACCCCAAGCCCATTTCTTCCTTTGTGCTGCTGCCAAAGTTGCAACCCTGGGGTCAGGAAGTGGGGAGGAGGAATGATGGACCCGGGACCCCAGTGTTCAAAACAGAGGAAAAAAATCTCTTGTGTTCATTCATTCCCTATTTTTTTTAACCAAAATAAAAGGGCAATTTGAGCTCAATTTTATTTTCTTTGCTCTTGAATTGAACAAAAAGGTCAAGCTGGGAGTGGAACTAGCAGTTAACTCTTGGGTATGACAAGTTTCCCCGTTTGTTAGACGACAAACAGGGCAAACTCTGGAGTGTGGGGTTTGTCCGACTCACTGGGCCCCCTCCTGTGCCTTCTTGGGAGCAGAGGGCCAATCACGTAGCTGGTAGAAAGACACCACAGGGGCCCTTGACTAGGTGAGGGAGGAGAGCACAAGCTCTCAATTCAGAACCAGCAAACCTCCACCCAGTTCGCCTAAGCTTAGGACACCTTTTGCTTTGGCAAAGAAGAGGTTTAGCTTGCCTTAATTTCATATAACTGCCAACAGCTGAAAGTGCTAGATGGAAGATTCCAGAAATAAGACAATTCAGAAGTCGACCATTAGCCCCATTCTGAAGAGTGTGATGAAAGCTCAGGGCTCTCCTGGCTCCCACACACCCAGACTGTGAATCATGCCCTTGTCCAAGCTCTCTGGGTGCCGCTGCCTGTCAGAGCCTTAGTAACTGGCTCGATTATCAAAATTGGTCGTCACAGGATCACAGCGCTGATCAAGTGACCCTTATTTTACTTCATCATGGCCCAAAATGCAAGGGTAGTGATGCTGGCAATTTTAATAGAGCGTACTGTTAGAATTGTTCCTTTTTTTTTTTTTTTTTTATCATGTACTGTGGTTATTCTCTGACTGTGCCTAACCCATACATATTTAGCTTTATCAGATGTACGTAGAGGGGAAAACATAGCATTACACGATTCAGCGTCATGTGTAGTTTCAATCGGTCGCTGGGAATCTTGCAACGTATCCCCCATAGACAAGAAGGGGCCGCTTTATTTCATATCTGACAGCGCTCCTTCTCCTTATCCTGCCCAATTCCTCCCCCTGCTGGCTGTTTCTGGCTTCTACACTTGTTGCAGATAGAATTCCCTAACCTGCTACTTCTCTCCCAGCCCTGAAGGGAGACGCAAATGGAGCAGGCCTGGACAAGTTTAGTAGCAAAATGGGTGCTTCAAGGAAGTCCTCTCTCCAGGGGAGTGGGCTGGACCCGGCACAGGTTTTCTTTACACATGTCTAGAGTATCCCACTCCCTTTGCCTCCCTCCCTTCCTCCACGAATGCAAATCACTGCTAATAATATCACTTGACATTTCCAGAGCCCTTTGCTTGATTTGCACAACAGCCCCAGGGCATCTCCCAAAGCCAGCCCAGACACCCTTTCATAGCCTTTCAAAAAGATTCAGAGATACCAAGCTTTCCAAGGGAGGCACTGGGGAGCCTTTCTCCATCTTCATACAAGGCAGGTGATATTTTGGTCCTACATAAAGTGGTACCAGAGATGGGTCTTCATAGGGACAAATGACGGAGAGGGGCAAGAGAGTCCTTCACAGACAGATCTATGAGCTCCTGCCCCAGTCAGTGTTTGAGCTCATCCAAGATCAGGGAACAGAGGTCCAACTGAGTGAGCACACAGTGGGAAGAGGAGCCAATGGCAGCTGCTGAAAGGAGGGAGGCAGGCTTAGCAGTGACGCTCTGCAAGCAACTGCATCGAGAGAGTGGCTTCTGATAAGTATTCCTCCCACCTCCTTAGCATGTCTCTAGGTGAGGGGTGGTCTCTTGGGTGGGTGGTAGGGTGATCAACAGGCATTGTTGGATTAACTCTTAAGGGAGAAGATCGTAATCTTACGTTTGGGGGTAGTTTAGAATGCCATGTCTCCACCCGGGGCCAGCAGTATTACTCAGTTTGTTTTTTGTTTTGCAAGGTAAGGTCTTGTGGTAGTCCTGGAATTCACAGTGTAGTCTATAGGTGGCCTCGAACTCACGGTGATCCACCTACCTCTGCCTCCCCAGTGCTGAGATTAAAGGTGTGCGCCACCACACCCAACTTTAATTCTTTTCTTTTTTGACCAGGCGGAAGTCGAATTCCTTCAACACAGCTCTGATGCCATCACCCTCCTCCCTTTATCAGGAAAGTGGAGGTAGTGGACAAAGCTAACCAGGAGAGAAGAGTCCATTCCCAACACCCTCCAAGCCTTCTAATGCCTGGATAACCACCTCACTGGCAGGAAGATATTCTAGATGCACGTGTGCCCTTCCCTTTGACTGTCACAGTATTGAAACAATGGATCCCAAGTAATTGGAATTTCACCAGGAATCTCAAGATGGGAGGAGGGATGGCAGAAGCCCAGGTGCCAGGTAGAAGAGGAACTTGCCTCAGAAAAAGATTTGACAACATTGGCAGAGAGGCCGGAGTTGAGACTATGAGATGGGAAGGGTTGTACCTTAACTGGGACTGCTTAACTAAGCGCATAGCTTGCTTTCTATTTAACTAAACCTCAGGTCAGCACCGCAAGGCAGGTGCAATGGTTTGAATCAGATGTCCCCCATAAAGTCATGTGTTTGGGGTGTTTGATGTCCCAACTTGTGGCAATTTGGGAAGTGGAGCCTCGTTGGAGGAGGCGTGTTCCTGGGTGGTCTTAGAGGTGTTATAGCTAGTTCCCCTTACTAGAGCTCGGCTCACTCTCTGGCTGCTCTGTGGCAGAAGTGATGTCCAGCCCCTGCTCCTGTCATGCTGTCCCCTGCCATCACGAAGCTTCCCCTTGAGACTATCAGCCAAAATAAACCCTTTCCTCCTGTCAACTGCTTTTTTGTTGTCGTTTTGTTTTGTTTGTTTGTTTTTTTTGTTTTTCATGGTAGGGTAGGGTCTCACTCTAGTTCAGGCTGAGCTGAACTAGTTCACTCTGTAGTCTCCGGGTGGCCTCGAACTCACAGTGATCCTCCTACTTCTGCCTCCCGAGTACTGGGATTAAAAGTGCACGCCACCACGCCTGGCTCCTATCAACTGCTTTTGATCTGGTGTTTGGTCCCAACAAGGAGAAGGTAACAAACTAGGAAGATCACTGGACCTCTTGGTTCTTCCCAATGTGTCCATATTGGCTAAACCTCCTTTTCCTGCTTTTCACTATTACTTGCTGGTTTCATTGGCTTATTGAGAACAGGTGACAAAGGGGGCACTGTTGGGACTCAGGCTTTGACCCTAATAACTCCAGCAACATGAACATATCATGCTTGACTATGCTATGGGAGTGAGGCCATGTCCCCAGCCCTTGCTGCTTGCTTGTCCCTCCTCTCTTTTCTGCTTCTTATTTTAGATTCAGGTTGCAAGCCAGCCAGATCAAAGCCAGTGGTGGTGGGGCTTCCAGCAAGGCACCAATTCTGCCTGGATCTTGGATTGCCTGTATAAAATCAAAGAGCTGAATTTCTTAACCTTTTTCTATGTCACGGGCCTCTGGCACTCCAATATATTCTGAGTAATTTCAGATGCTCAAAATAATATCTATATATATGATGGAGATTGGTGTTCTAAAGTGGAATGGGGGGAGGGGAGGGAAATATCATATGTTTTTTTGTATGTAAGTATAGAAGGTGTCAATAAAAAAATTAATAATTAAAAAATATATATCTATAGAACTGCAAGGATAATGGATTATAACTGAAATATGGTTTGGAAAAAAAGAGTTAGATATTACAAAATATAGCCTGCTACATTGATGCACTAGGTAATATGATCTGGCAATAGGTATCTTGACTCCCCAAATTCCAAAGCATTGGTACATGTGATATTTTGGCATATCTGAAGCAGCTACATAGGGCTAGATAATATCTATTGGTGACACCATTGACAGGAGAAACATTCATACAATGTACTCTATTGCTCCAGTTATAATAAAGAAAATGTGAATTTCAGATAATAAAAAATAAAGACAGGGCTGGAGAGGTAACTTAGTGGTTAATGTGCTTGCCTGCAAAGACTAAAGACCCAGGTTCAAGTCTCCAGTCCCACATAAGCCAGATGCACATGGTGACCCATGCATCTGGAGTTTGTTTGCAGTGGCTAGAGGCCCTGGTGCACCCATCTCCCCTCCCCCACTGCACCTCTCTCTCTCTCTCTCTCTCTCTCTCTTTCTCTCTCTCTGCTTCTTTCCCTCCCTCTCTCACAAATAAATAAAAATAAATTAAGATATATTTTTTTCCCCGTCCAAACTCATGTCTCCCTGGATCTAGCCAACAGACCTCTAGACCCCAGGCTGATTTCTGCATTGGTACTCTGCAAGGTTTCTGATACTGACATGGTTGGAGTCTATAGAAATATCTAAATGAGACAAGAGGTAGAACAGGGACACATAGGACAATGGAGTAGGATTTCATAATCTAAAGAGTTGACACTAGAGTGGTTTTGTTTACAGAACTACCTGGGAGGCATAGTGGCCCGTGACTATAACCCCAGCTACTTGGGAGGTTAGGCAAGAGAACTGCAAGTTCAAGGACAGCCTAGACTATAGTATAAAATTTTAAGGTCAGCCTGGAATACAGAGTGAGACCAGGTCTCAAAAAATAAAATCTGTGAGTCTGGGGCGATGGCTCAGCGGTTGAAACCACTTGCTTGCAAGCCTGCTAGCCTGAGTTTAATTCCCCAACACCCACATAAAACCAGATGCAAAGTGACGCTTGTGACTCTGATCCCAAGATACCTATAATAGCAAAGAGAATCCAGAAGCAACACGGCCCGCTAGACTGGTGCACACAAAGCAACAAAACCAAAAACACACAACAAAAAAGAGAGAGACCACTACCTCAAGCAAAGTGGAAACAGAGGACAAACCCCTTGAAGTTATCCTCACACCTCCACACCTACTCTGGCATGCACGCACGCGCGCACACACAAAAACACACACACATAATTTTTTTAAAAATCATTAGGTGCTGCTGATGTTGAGAATTATCCTAGGAACAGAGGCTGCTGCCAGAGGTGGGGACAGAGCAGGTGGGTGGGACTCTGTGATTCAGTGGCAAAGCTTCTCTTTCCTGCCCTGTTTCAGGGTCGCCCCTTTCCATATTCTCTGTGGAGCCCTAGTTTTGTTCCAGCAGATTCTTCCTGCATTTGGTGGAAGAAGCTGCCATCTGCTGGCCATTCAAGGAAAAGACAGCAGCTACTGCTAGCTGGGGAAGAACACTGGAAGTGGAATGGGTGGCAGCTATTTGGGGAGGGCTTTCTGTTTCTACATCAGGCCATTGTCCCACAGTGACTCTGGAAGCGGCAAAGCCAGATGAGTAGAATCATTTTCAACTGGCAATTCTGGCCTTGCAGAATTAGGAGGGGATGACACTAGTGGACCCCCAAGTACTGTTCAGGGCCCTGAAAGAAAAGACAGAGAAGGGACTGGGAGCTACAGACATGAAATAATAGGTCCAAAGGCTACTTAAGAGGGAAAAGACATTTGCAACGAGGAAATGCGCTAGATAAAAAGAGAAGCAGGTGCCACAGGAGAATCCCCAGGAGGGAAGAGAAGGGGATGAACATGTGGCCCCATCTCCAGGGGAAATGGCATTCTCCTGGTTCTGGTTCTGGGAACACATCACTACTGTGTAGTTCATACCTACTGGCTGTATTCCAGGCTGACCTCTAACTCACTATGTGGTCTGGGCTGGCAATTACCTTTGCCTTGAACATTCTTCCACACTCTGTCCTCCTTAGTTGAGTAAATGTTTGTTCACTGCAAGCCTTGGGAATCTTCCGTGACTCTTGTACCTGGAAGCCTGCTCTGCCTAACCCTTCTCCCTGCTCTGCCTGACCCTTCTCCCTGCTCTGGCTAACCCCTCTCCCTGCTCTGCCTGACCCTTCTTTCTCCTTTGCCTAACCTTTCTCCTGGCTCTGGCTAACCCTTTGTCTCCCTGCTCTGCCTAACCCTTCTGCCTGTTTTGGCTAACCCATCTCCCAGCTCTGGCTAACCCTTTGTCTCCTGGCTCTACCTAACCCTTCTCCCTATTCTGCCTAACCCATCTCCTTCCTGTGGCTAACCTTTCTTCTCCCTGCTCTGCCTGACCCTTCTCCCTGCTCCGCCTAACCGGTCTCTTTTGGCCCATTACCTCTTATCACTGCTCTAGAACAGTCTCCTTTGTTTCACAAGATTCCAAATTCCACAAGACCAGGATGTTAGTGTAACCCAAGGGCAAAAACAGGAGGATTTATTGGTTTACTAAGTTTTTATGAAAATTTGGGAAATTCAGAAATCCTAAGCCAAAAACAAATGAAAGTACTTTCTCCAACAATCATATCTGCCTGAAAGTTAAAAATCATTTCCTTTTTTATTTCAGCCTCTCTAAACACACTGAAGGACCTGCTGGCATCTATACCCATCCCTCCTTGGCATATCCCAATTTTGTTTTGTAGAAACAGCCTCTCTGTTCTCAGTCCACATGAGTCAGTGAAGCTGATCCCAGGGATGGGGATGTGACTTGGGTCTGGCAAATCCTTGTCTTTTTTTTTTTTTTTTTTTTTTTTTTTTTTTTTTTTGCAAGGTAGGGTCTCACTCTGGTCCAGGCTGACCTGGAATTAACTATGTAGTCTCAGGGTGGCCTCGAACTCTCAGCGATCCTCCTACCTCTGCCTCCCGAGTGCTGGGATTAAAGGCGTGCGCCCGGCAAATCCTTGTCTTTTTAAAAAATGTTTATTTATTTGAGAGAGAAAGAGGGGGGGAAAGAATGAGCAGGGCAGAACCTCTAGCTACTGCAAACGAACTCCAGATGTATGCATCACCTTATGCATCTGGTCCTGGAGAATTGAACCTGGGTCCTTAGGCTTCACAGGCAAGTGTCTTAACTGCTAAGCCATCTCTCTAGCCCTCAATAGATAAGTTTTAAGTCAACAGGCTTTTAACTGTTTGATGTCTTCTAGGAAAGGATTGCCTCACTTGGTTCTAGACACTTCCATTTCAGCTTAAAAGTGGAAAATCAGGGCACCAGGGAGTCCAAGCTCTGCCTGCCATGTCTCTCCATACAAATGCATGCAGGATGGCACCCCATGAAATGAGGGAGCTCTTTGGGTTTTTGCAGAAAGAACAAATAGCATGGTACCCACTGTGACATTCCCCATGTCACACATCATTTGTGACTTCTCATGGCCATTCAGTAGGGGCAGTCTCACTGTGAAACTGTGAAGAAGGGACAGTTTGAGTAATATAGAACATTGAGCTCTTTTCCTTGGTCTCACAGTTTGTACCAATATTTTTAACACCCTTCATATTTAGCCATGCTATGTGGATATGCAGATGTATGTAAATATCTGTGTGTATAAACATATATACATAATATACATATGGAAATAGTGTACACATGCACATGTGTATGTGTACGAGCCTCTCCCCCACAGAGAAGTGATCACCAGGTACACTACTTCTGCATACATGTGTCATTCATGTGGAGATCAGGGGACAGTCTTGAGTGTTGGTCCTCACTTTCTACCTTGTTTGAGACAGGCTCTCTTGAATACACCAAGGCTAGCTGTCTTACAAGGGGCCTGAGATTGTGAACCCAGGTCCTCGAGCTTCCGCAGCAAGAGCTTAACACAGTGAGCCACCACCCCCCCCCCACCCCCAGTCCACATGCAGTCTTTTGAGAACTTTGAGATCTGTAACACAAGGACAACACTTTGGCAAATCTTTCAACTCTCTACCCTCCAGTGCTTTGGTTTCTGGACAGTGCCAGCTCATTGTCATTCCAGGGCCTCTACATTTGAAAAGAAAAAGAGCTGACCCCTGTGCCACATTTCAAAGGCTTGTCCACCACCCTGTCAAAAAGGATCCACTCAGTGGAATGTTCTGGAACTGGGAAATAAGTCAAAACCAGGTACAAAAAAGATCTTTGAAAAGAAAAAGATCTTTCTCTGGCTGACCCCTCAGTATCTTTTTCAGGTTCTCAATGGCAATCACGACACCAGAAAAAGCTGAAGGAGATAAACACAGAGAACACAATTATCCAGAGACACACAGGCTCCCAAAACCTCATCACTGAAACAGAACTAAAATGACCCCAATGTGGCTCACGGAAGAGGGGGCAGAAAGATTGTTAGAGTCACAAGTTGGGGCATTATCACAGAGACTGGGCCTACACCCCAGAACTCTTGACTAACCTCACAATGCACGACCCACATTCCCCATTGATGAGGGTCCCTTTGAAAGTGGGAGGACAGGGAGGAGGACAATGGAACCAATACTATGAATGTAAAATCAGAATAATATTTAAAAAAAGGAAAAAAAAAAAAAAGAACTGTTCCCATGTTGAGGTCTGGGTCTCATTGCTGTCTTTCCAGCACCCATGACATCTAAAAGTATGTCTGGCATTTGTTTGCTTAAAGTCTTTCTCTCTCATTGAATGTCAACCTGAGCTGAGGAGATGGCTCAGTGGTTAAAGGTACTTGCTTGAGTATTAGCCTGAGAAGAACAAAGATCTTCTGCTTAGTTTTGCCATGCCCACCTAGAACAGTGCCTGGCATACTATTGGTGTCTGAGTGCCATCAGCCTTGGTCATGTCATCTCCAGGACACTATTTAATCCAAGGCTGCTATGATCCAAAGTAACAACCCCTGGGTACTCCACCAGGGGAGTCCCAAAGGAGTGGCTCCCCTGTTGAAGTTGCAGGCTAACCAAGAATTGGAGCAGTCTTGGTCCAGAATGCCCTATCCTAGAATTCCAGATCCATTCATCTGTACAAGTCACAGGGGTCTGGGTTGAATCTGCTATATTGTTACAGAGTAGAAGAAAGAGATTTGCTCAGTAGTGAGGCACCTCAAAAATTAGGAGTTTTGTCTTTTGTCCTTGTCTTGAGAATGTCACAGATAAAATGAATGTGCAGGTTAGAACAGGAAATTCAAAACACTGAGAAAGAAAAACAGGGAAGGGGGAGGCAGTGGGGAGAGTGGCTTGCAGTTGAGTATAGAAAGCCAAGCTGACCAAGTGAGAGTTAAAGGCTCTGGGAAAAATAACAGAGCCAATCTTGGCAGGCCCTCAGCTGGTTCCTATAAAGCTTCTGTTTTGTTTCTCCCTTGCAAAGTTTGCAGGTGGATGCTAAACCTTCTCCTGCCAGTCCCAGAGCAAAAGAGAAATGTGACGAGTTCCTTAACTGGAAATGAGACACACACCATGTGGGGATTGAGTGTTGGGCCAGAGCTTCACTTCTCTTTATCTTAGTCCAGTCATAAGATCAACGTATTGCTCTAGCAGAAAGCCTTATAAACCCCAAGACAAAGAAACTCATTGGAAACCCACTTTCCGGGACCCTGTCTGTTACTTTCACTTCTTTCACTTTTCAATGGGCAACTTCTCTTTGGATCCCATTTCATATGGAATTTCCCCATGTGAGAGATCTTCTTTCTACTTTTTCTAGTTTTCCTTCCTCTGTATAATTTGTTTCTAAACACGTTTTTATCTCTGTTATACAGTTTCTCCTTTAAAACTCATCCTTCTTGGCTGTGCGATTCATCCCCAAATTTGTGAGACAAAGAACCTGGAGCCGCTGACTCAGTGGAGCTTTGACAGTCTGGCACCCTGATTGCTGAGTTAAGCCCACCTAAGAGCTGAGATGAGACTCCATCACCCTCAAAGAGACCTGTTTCAAGAGGAAGAGGAGTGGTTAAAGACCACACCAACTTTTCAGGGCCTGTTTGTATGCACTTAGATTACTGTGCTTAAGGAACCTGGGGAACCACCACAAGTATTTTCTTGTGCCTTCCCAGCAAGCGTTCCTTCTGCAGGCAGGTTTTGTTTGGAGACCATCTCCTCTCCAGCCCTCAAGCTCATTTCATCCAGGTGAGGCTCTTCCATCCACCATAGAGACGGAGCAAGTGACTCAAGTATGAGCCACTCAGCACATGGTAATTCCTGGACACAGGTGGGAAAGTAACCAATTGGAGCCCACCTAAGTACTTTCTCACAACCATGGGAAAATGAGGTTTTCCCTCCTTGGGCTGAAGGAGAGGAGCTGTAACCATCTTGCCACAGGAACTGGACATGGGGTACCCCTAGGGCTCCATGTGAAGCTTGAGGGGAAAAGCTGAAGAAAACTTTAGGCCCTGAATCCAGTCTTGTCCTCCCTCTGTCATGTCAATAGAGGCATCTTTTTGCTTAAGGCATTTGGGTGGGTGGGTGGGTGGGTGGGTGTGTTTTGTAACTATCAGGATTATCTATGTCCAGAACATTTTCATCATCCCCCAACAAATACTCTACATTCAATAAACAGCCCCCTTTTCCTTCACCTCCACCCAACCCCCCAAAACTTCTATCCTACTTTCCCTTTATATGAATTTACCTATTTGGGGCCCCTAATATAAATGGAATCCTACTTTTCCTTCTCTGTCTTCCAGGTCTAGCCATGATGTGATATATGTCAAAAGTTCAACTCTGATTTCAACTCTTGGAAGCGTATAAGTAGAAGTGCAGTTGCTGGGTTACATGCCGACTCTGTGTTTAATGCTGTGGGGAACCACCAGGTTGTTTCCTTTCCACTGTGGCATCTCCACTGGTGACAGGCAAGGCTTCCAGATTCTCTGGGTATTCATCAATAGTTACCTTTGCCCTCTATTTCTTATCTTAGCCTTCCTAGTAAGTAGGAAGTGATTGTGGTTGGCTTTTCTGTTTCTTGCAGTGAGGATCATCCTAACCGGCCATCCAGTGCATGCATTGTTCATTCTCCCTTTTACTGCCAGACAAGCTCCTACTTATTCCCTTATTCAAATAGCCCCCACCATGAAGTCCCTCAGAGTTACTCATCCCTCTCTGACTCCCTAAGCACTTGGCTCAGATAGCTGATCCAACAGCTGATGCTTAGCACTGTAACTCATCAGGTCTTACACCTGTACAAAACCTTTCTCCCTCACTCTACTGTGAGTTCCTGGGGAAGCAGAGGAAATGCTTTTGACCACTTTCCCATGTGGAGGATTGAACCTAGGGCCTCACCCATGCTAGGCAAGTGCTATACCACTGAACTACATCCTCAGCTCTCTTTTCATTTTTTATTTTGAAACAGATTCTCAGTTGCCTTGAACTTTCTATCCTTCTTGCCTCCGCCTCCTAAGTAGCTAGGGTTACAGGTCTGTGCCATCACACCTGACTACAAAATGTTCTTTCATCAGAGTGTCCCCAGTCCCTTGCCCAGTGTCTAGACCTGGTATCAGCTCAGAAAAGGCAAGCTAAATGGTTAGAGTGAGGAAAGATGGAGCTCTGGGGGTCAGTTTAGCCTCTTGCATCTCAGAATGCCCCTAGATATCACTGGATGTGGGAACTGAGTGGTTTTGAACATGCTGATCTTCCCTAATTTCACGGGATGAGGGAGCTGAATGGTCTTGCGTGTGCCATTCTTTCCTAATTTCACTGGACGTGAGAACCGAATGCTCTTGAATGCGCTGATCCTCTCTTGTCCCCATGTCTCTGCCTCCTTCACAGGCAACTGCACTGTCAAGCAGCTGCACTAATTTGGATAAAGTTCAGTCCCTGTACCAACCTCCAAGGAAGCAGAAATCACAATGACACTGAGAAGTCCTCTGTCATCTGCCCCACTAGCTGGCTTGCCTAGACTCCTTCTCCTTCCTCTGACCTGAATGCACCAATCAGAGCTTTCTCCTGTGCCCCAGTGTCCATCCAGAGGGAAGAGAGAAGAGAATAAGTCACATGAGAACACCAAAGAACACTGGTCTTATTGCAGATGCTCTCTGAATACTGACAAATGTAACGAGGTTTTGTTTGTTTGTTTGTTTGTTTGTTTGTTGTGGG
This sequence comes from Orientallactaga sibirica, assembly GCA_036365145.1. NCBI lineage: Eukaryota > Metazoa > Chordata > Mammalia > Rodentia > Dipodidae > Orientallactaga > Orientallactaga sibirica. Next base: position 1,484,537 of record JAEOAD010000030.1, read on the forward strand.
GTTTTTTTGGGTTTTGTGTTTTTTTGTTTTTGTTTTTGTTTTTGGTTTTTGGTTTTTTTTTTGTTTTTTGTTTTTGGTTTTGCAAGGTAGGGCCTCACTCTGGTCCAGGCTGACCTGGAATTAACTATGTATTCTCAGGGTGGCCTCGAACTCTCAGCAATCCTCCTACCTCTGCCTCCCGAGTGCTGGGATTAAAGGCATGAGCCACCACGCCCGGCTTGTTTTGTTTTTTGAAGTAGGGTCTTGCTTTAGCCCAGGCTGACCTTGAACTCATGGCAATCCTCTTGCCCCTGCCTCCTGAGTACTGAGATTAAAGGCTGGCACCACCACACCCAGCTATAATGAGTTTTTAAAAATAAAACTATACCTTGATTTTGTTCAAGATATTGTGGTTTTCAAAGTACTCTTGTGTATCAGGGCTATGTTCAATCCTCAAAAACACCTCAGTGAGGTGTCCGTCCAGGTTGGCCAGGATAGGCCAGCATGCCAAAGAGTGGTGAGAGGTCCAGCTGGCCACATGATGTCTCCGTACCAGGCCTCTATACTTGAACTTGCCTGATGATGGCCAAGACAAGATCAGATCTGCTGGGTTCACAGGTTCTCCAGGCTAATGCTGAAGACGCCCACACCATTGGTGAGGAGTCAGCCTGGCTCGAGCTCCATCACCCAGAAAGGCCACACCCAAAGAGGACTTGACTGCTGGGCAAGAAAGCAGGGCACTCTAATTCCTCAGACTGCACCAGGGAAGCTCATGACCCCTGTTATTCACATCTAAACCACACTCTTCTGTGGCCCTTGACAGTAACATTGAGAGGTAAGGAGGCTAACTAAGTATCTGCTCCAAGTGCTGCCCAGAGCCATAAGCACCTTTCTTATAGCTCAGATCAGCAGCAGGTGGCCAGCTTAATGCCACTGGGAAGGATACATGTGTGGTCTCTGTATATCAGCTGATGATACTGGAATGTGACCTCCTCCTTCTGTGGCCACCCAAGGGACCACTCATGCCTTCCATGTATAAAGAAGCCTTAGAAACATGGCTTGTTTATAAAGAAAGAAAAGGAAGCCGGGTGTGGTGGCGCACGCCTTTAATCCCAGCACTCGGGAGGCAGAGATAGGAGGATCGCTGTGAGTTCGAGGTCACCCTGAGAATACAGAGTGAATTCATGGTCAGCTTAGGCTAAAGTGAAACCCTACCTAAAAAAAAAAAAAAAGAAAGAAAGAAAGAAAGAAGGAAGGAAGAAGGGAGAGAGAGAGAGAGAGAAAGAAGAAAGAGAAATCAAACACTTACCTAGCGGGGGAGATGACATGCCCAAGAAAGGAAATCAATAGTTATATCAACCTCTGCCTGTCCCCTGTGGAATCCTGGCTTCCAGGAGCTGGTGTCTGAACAACTCCAGCCAAGCCTGCACATGGCTAAGGCCAAGCCTCCAGCTCTGGAGTCACCTGGATGAACAGCTTCTAACCCCATACTCACTTGAAATATGCATCTTTTTTTTTTTTTTTTTGGTTTTTCAAGGTAGGGTCTTACTCTAGTTCAGGCTGACCTGGAGTTCACTCTGTAGTCTCAGGGTGGCCTCGAACTCATGGCAATTCTCCTACCTCTGCCTCCTGAGTATTGGGATTAAAGGCATGAGCCACCACACCCAGCCTGAAATATGCATCGTTTGACCCCAGAAAATTGAGAAACCCGCATAGCTAACCGTCTTGTTATTAACACTTCTTCTAACTTATTGTGAAGCTCGAAAGAACTAGAACCCACATGATGATGACACAGGCAGCAAAAAGACGTAAGCCCTGTGCTGATTAGCTCAGAGCCCTTCAGCAGATCTTCTCTCCATTCTCCTCGCAGGAGATGAGCCTCCTTCAGTGCATTTCACAGGCTTGAAGGTTAAGCTTTACTGTCAACTGACCTTGGTCAGTGAGGCACACTTGGTGGGTCTGTGAGGGCATCTCCAGAGGGTTAACTGAGAAGGAAGACCCACCAGGAATGCGGGCAGCACTGGCCCATGGGCAGGGTACCAAGGCAGAATAAAAGGAGGAAAAGAAAAAGTCCAGCACAGCACTGGCTGTTCCCTCTCTCTGCTTCCTGGCTACCTCATGGGAGCTGCTCTTCTCCACTACACCTGTCCACCATGATGGGCTGATGCCTCTTAAACCACCATCTAAAAGAAACCCCTCCTTCCTTCATTTGTTTCTGTCAAATATTTTTCTTTGTGTGTGCACACTGTGTGCATATGTAGTGTGCATATGTGAGGTGTATGCATGTGTGCACTGCTGCACATGTCCTATGTGTGTATATACAGAGGCCAGAAGAGAACGTTGAGTATCTTCCTCTTGTCATTCATCCACGTATTTCTTTAAGATGGAGTCTTTCCCTCAACCCAGAGCTACTATCTGTCAGCAAACCCCAGCAATTCTCCTGTCTCCACCCTTCCCACATATATGCACTCACACAGACTAAAGTTACAGTTATACATGGTCATGCCCAGGTTTTTTCTTTTAATGTGGATTCTGGGGGAGTTGAACCTGGTGGTCTCCAGCATGAGAGGCCCTGATGCTTCAGCACTCTTCACCACTGAGCCATCTCCCCAGACATTTCTGGCAAGTTTTTCAATTACAGGCATGAGAAAGTTAATTTATAAAAGCTCCAACAGGTTAAACAGCTTCCTTAAGGGCAAGGTGTAGGAGAGTACAAATGGACTCAAACCCATATCTGCCTCCTCCACAACTCTGTAGCAACTGGGTGGACTGGAAAAAGAGAACACAGGAGAAGAAGCAGGCCAGCTGGCTGCAAAGTCATGGGTCTCCCCTGCAGGTGCAATGTCACAACATAATCCCTTGGCATTAAATCAGAGCCTCACGATTCACACATGTCAGCCGCATAGTGGGGCAGGAGACCCACCTTTAGAGGCCCTGCTAGCCCTGGGCTGTGAGGTGTAAGTAATGAAGCAAGCTGCTCAGTCAGGCCAAGCCTCGGTTCTTTATCATGGGAATGGTAATTCAGCTGATCTCATGAAATGGTTTTGTAATTTCATGAGAATTGAAAGCCTGTATTAAGGGCTCAACATCAAGACCTACATAACATGAAGGCCAAAAAAAAGTGAGAATAGCAAAATAGAAAGGGAACTAGTTGGAAAGAAGGGGTTCAGTGGAGGGGGATTAGGGGTGGTGGGAGGGGATTTTGACCAGGGCACATTGTATACCTATGGATGTTATCAATAAAAAGTTCTTAGAGATAATAAGAAAGGACTCTACACAAAGCCTGGCCTGTAGGGAGGGCTCAATTGTGACAACAGATAGAATTATTGAGCCTTCGCAATGGGCCAGGCACTGCCTTACGTGCTCTATACATTTTTCCACTTCATCTGTGTCATAATCCATTGAAGGAGAGAGACACTGCCATCTTTTCCATTTCAGAGACAAGTACAAGCTTGAGCATGGTGCATAAGGTTATGCAGTACAAGTGGCAATATGTGAGCCTGAGCTCAGGCAATTGATACTCTTAGCCACTACGACATAAAGAGATGCAGTAATAGTGACCGTTACTGGCATTGTTGAATGGGACAATCCTCTCATTCCTAAGGGAGCAGGTTATTCTCTCTGCATCTGAAGGCCTACGTCTGGAATAGGCACAAAAGTCCAGGAGAAGAGAGACTACAGTCCACAGCTTCCTGGGAGAGACTCAGGGCCCGGGAGCCAGTGGGACATGCAGCAGTCACAGAAACATGGCCATCTGGCCATGTCTCCCCACCCCCACCCCACATAGACCCAGTCCGCCCTCCATAGACATAAGGTGAACCTTCATCTCTAATAAATCTAGGCCATGGCTTGGAAGGGTGGAAACCAGAGGGAAGGAGGGGATGCCTCAGAAAGTAACTGGGGATGTGCACAAGCTCTTAGTGCTCCCCAAAACCACTGGTAGCTATGGTCCCTGAGCAACTCTACAAACTGAGACAGTTTCCTTATGGAGATAGGAGTGGAAGCCTCTGGGCTCTGCAGCCATTTCCGAGTCCAGCTGCCACTGCAATAGGCAATTCTACATGAGAATCCATCCATGGATGGCAGTTCACCTCCAGAACCCTTTTTTCAGCTTTCTGCTCAAAATGTTCACCCAAACCCCAGGAGTCCTCACACCCTGCACAAGAATGTTCCAGAAATTCAGGGGCTGAAGGCTATTAGGGCAACCTTCAACTAATAAGGAACAGGACCTTGTGCATAAATATTCTCATCTCTTAGGATTTTAGTAACAATCCTGGGATGTCCCTGGAGATAATAATAGAATCATCCTGGGTAGCCTAGACAGGAGGCCTGACCACCTGCGTGTGGTGGTGTATTCCATTTCCTCGGTTGTAGAAATTCTCTGGAAAGATCACTCCAATGCCAGTATGAGTGAAAGTAGAGGAGTTTATTACCCGGGAGCTAAAAAGCTTGATGTAGCCCTCCAAAGAAGCTTTGGCCCCGAGCAGAGATTTTATTTCCATTTTATACTTTTCAGAGCCAAGGGGAGGGGTAAGTGAACAAACAAAATATGAAAATTTGCATATCAATCATTTCTGTAGTCAGACCACCCTAACAACGAACTCTATTTTACTTTGTTTTAGCCTAAACTGTCTTTCCTTCTTATCACCCCTTTGGGCCCTTTCTGGACAGTTCCTTCTTTGGGATTTTTCTATCTGCTGACAAAATAAGTTTTAGCTCTTCAGCAACTAACTCTTACAGTAACTCAGTGAATCAGTTCAACTTTTAGCTTCTTTTCTATCACATTCCCTTCTCTTTTTCATGATAACACCTTATGATTTTGTATGTAATGGCTGGTATACCTGGTGTATCACCTGTATTTTAATTATTTCCATCCTAGATTGGATTAACCTGGGCAGAGAAATTAGTACATTGGATCTTTAACATGAGTCCCAGCATAATTATTATGAGAGGCTCCATTGAAGGAGCCAGCCAGTGTCCCCATGTGGTCCACATAGGGGGCAGGCTTAAGGTTTGGGGTACATCAGCTGTAAGGTCTCCAGAGTCTTGGGTAAGCATGACCTTGAGAGCCAAGCGTGTGTCAGTTGTTATTTAGAATGTTAACACTGTTACCACTAAATCTTGCATTTAATTTTCAGCAGCAGGAAGTGGCTCATGATTATTGTCCTTGAAAATATGGACGGCAACACAAAAGAATTATTATAATAAAAGACAGAGCCAGGTGTGGTGGCGCACGCCTTTAATCCCAGCACTCGGGAGGCAGAGGTAGAAGGATTGCTGTGAGTTTGAGGTTACCCTGAGAATACAGAGTGAATTCAGGTCAGCCTGGGCTACAGTGAGACCCTACCTGGAAAAAACAAAAAAGAAAAAAAGAGAGAGAGAGAGACAGGAGGCCCTTTCTGTGCAAGATTAGTCAGCAGGAGTGACTGCGGCTAATCGTATTGTGAGGAGGAGAGCACAGGACATTCCTGCAGTAGAGTGGGGGGTTGAGCCACATTCCTCAAAAAGAAACAGATATTCCTGTGGAAGTGTAAAGAGAGCAAAATGTTATTACTTTTTTACATCAAGCTTAGAGAAAAAGAGAAGTCATCCCCTTTATAGGAGCCCATATAAGAATAAAATGAAACACTTGCTTGAACAGGTGGGGATGGTAGATAAACAGGATGCTCTGCTGGTCTGAATGGCATTACCTGGGCCTGCATTGTTGAGCAAACTCCTTAAGAGCAGATAATCAGACATTTGGATACTCTTGGTCTCAGGCCTACCTCACATCCCTCGGGCGCTTCCTGTTCACAAAGTTCTGTTTTTTCTTCCCTATAATCTTCTAAGAATGTGAGTTGTAATTTATGGCTTAACTCCCATCCTGTTTTTGCAATAAACATTTTGTAGTTTTTTCCAATAAAAACTGACCCTCCAAACAGTTCTGGGCTGCGTACTGACTGTGGATGTAGTCCTGGTGTGCACCAGCTTTTCTTCTTTTCTTTTCTTTCTTTTTGACCCAATAAAACTTTGCCTAACATTCCGTGAGTCGATGGTCTTACTTGTGCGACACCGGACCCCATGACAGAAGGAAAAGGTTGTAATATGAAGCAATAGTAAAGAACTGTATCTGTTCAGGGGTGAAAGACATAAAAGTCTCTTGGGGGCTGGAGAGATGGCTTAGCGGTTTAGGTGCCTGCCTGCTAAGAACTCTGGTTCCAATCTCCACGTCCCACATTTAGCCAGACGCAAAAGTGATGCAAGGGTGCAATGCTGCACTTGACCACAAGGGGGTGCACATGTCTAGAGTTCATTCACAGCAGCTGAGAGGCTGCTGGTGTGCCCATTCTCTATCTGTCCCCCTCTCCTCTCTCTCTCTCTCCAAAAAAAAAAAAAGAGAGAGAGAGAGAGAGAGAGTAAGCTACCATAAAAAAAAAAAAGTCTTTTGGAACCAAAGTTTCTCTATGGATTTCATGAGGTTATCAAATGAGCTGATTTGCCCAGCAAATGGAAGGGGTCCTACCCATGTGTCTGATTTTTCAGCATCTCATGTTGCAGTTTTCGGGCTTCTGTCATGCATGGAGCAGGGCCACAGTCTTTTTGTAGCAGGGGTAGATGTTCTCCAGAGCTTGACTTTGAGGGGACCCTCTGGGTTCCTGGTGACCTGTTAGCTGTTACAATTGGCTAAGGATACTGTCTTCCTGCTTCTGGTGTGATGAGTTTATATCCCTTGGCTTATGGGTGTGGGCCAAATTTTGCAAGGGTATGTGTGTCCCTTTGTGTTACAAATTGTAAGGAAGCATCATCAGTGGCAGGAGAATCTGGCTTACCTCTATACGTCTAAGCAGAGATACCATCAAACAACCAGCAGCACCAACATTAGCAAGAACAAACAGCCAGAACTCTAAATTGATTTTACACTTTAAGGCTGGGCTCTAGATTTGCCCTAAGTGTACTTTAAGGCTTGGCTCTGAGATCTGTCCTTAGTGATGTATCTCCTTTGAATAAGACATGTCAAGGAGAGAATGAACTAATACAAATCAATAACTATCAGGTAAACATAACCAGTGAGGACAATTTTGGATCTTCGATTTAAAGGCAAACAGTGGCTGACTAATCAGGGCCAGGCAGAGGCAGAAGGCATGAGTTAATACTTTAGTATTGTAAGCCAGCATCAGGCAGGGAAGTCTATTTGTCAGAATCTTGGTTTATATAATAATATCTTGTAATTTTATTCTCTTACTGGGTGTTTAAGACCATGTAGGCAGCAAAAGTTAACTATGTATTATACTTTAGAGGTCATTCATGGCTCTGTGGGAGAGACTTTAGGGACCTGTAAGGAGTTCTGTGACTCTCAGCATTGTCATCTGCTAGGATAAGACAAGGCCATGCTGACCAAGTGGCTCTCCCTCTTTTGGGAAGACTGGAGGACTGGTTTTCCTCCGATGTGACTCTCCTGTTGTAGATACATTGATTTAGAGTCCATCTCTGGGTCTCCAGGTCTTCCCTGATCAAGAAGATAGGCAACTTACAGAGGCTAGAAGGTAGCAAGTGTCCCATCAACTCCTGTGGCCTTCTGACCTGGGAGTAAGAACCAAAATATTGGTTATCCTTTTAACCGTGATATTTCCAATTGACCTTGGCTTCTACATATGGTTATTAAATCACTCAGAGAGACTGTACATATCTGATTAGCAAAACAGACTGAGTTTAAAAGGTGCAGAACATATCTGGTTAGCAAAGCAGATCTGGTCAGGGAATGACACAATAGTTTTTTTTTTTTATTTTTTTTTATTGACAACAAAATATACTTACATACAAGAAGTGCATGGTATTTCCCTCCCCTCCCCCATTCCCCTTTAGAACTCCACTCCCCATCATATCCCCTCCCTCTGTCCATTAGTCTCTCTTTTAATTTGATGTCATCATCTTTTACTTCTATTATGAGGGTCTTGTGGAGGTATTGCTAGGCACAGCAAGGTCATGGATATCAAGGCCAATTTCTGTCTGGGCAGTTGCATTGTAAGGAGTCATACCCTTCCTTTGGCTCTTCCATTCTATCCGCCCCCTCTTCCACAATGGTCCCTGAGCCTTGGAGGGTGCGACAAAGGTGTTTCAGTGAAGGGCACTCCTCCATCCCTTCTTCTCAGCACTATGTTGCCTTTTGGGTCATCCCAGTGGTCATCGCCATCTGAAAAGAGAAGCTTTTCTAACCAGAAGTGAGAGTAGCATTAATATGTGAATATGAACATTAAGTGTATTATTTTCCGGGCAGCTTGGTGGGAATAGTATATACATTTAGACAAGAGCATGCTTTATACCCCTAAGGCTCATGACCTTACCTACCATAGACTTTTGCTTAGGTTTTTCAGTACCAGGTATGTATTACCTCCCATAGAGAGGCCCTTCAGTGCAATTATGGAGCAGTTGGTTACCCCACTAGTAGACATGCCACTATTGCACCCGTTCAGTCTTTGGGCCTGTCTGGCCAAATTTGAATATTCAGCGTCCACTGTTTTCACTGCTGATGACTTCTGTCTCCCATACTCTGCATGCAGTGCAGCTTTTTCCAGCTTTCAGTTGGCTGGTCTACAGGGAGAAGGTTTTCTGCTCAGCACCAGCTTGCTTTCTCAGTGACCTTGCCTCTCAGGCAAGAGATGTCTTCAGCAATAGGGTCTTACTATCTGTTTCTCGAGGGAAACCAAGGGCTTTGGCAAATGCCTTTAGTGTTTTGGAGGCTACCGGGACCTCCTTGGCCAACAACTCACTGGAAGGTATCCCATCCCAGGCACTGAAAATTTTCTAGTAACAGTCTACAGCTTCTAGATGTACCATTATGCAAAAAAGTAATTTTACATAAGTCATATTCACAATATTTTGAAATTAGATTGACCCTCCTCCTGCCCTTCTTTTATGCATTCTCTACCCATGGCCTCGGTTAGGCCATTCCCCTCCTTGTGATCAGTTCTTCCACTTACATATGTGCAATACCGACACAATAGTTTAAAATCATTCTGATTAGCATTTAAGTTTAGTTGTCAAGTGACAATGTGAGCTATATCTAGAACATAGAAAACACTCATTTTATCTTTTTAGTATCTGTCAATTATAAGTATGGGCAGAACATGTTAGCAGCCCTGGAAACAATATTTTATCCACAACTTTAAATCAATTGATTTGATCTAGAAACTATATGTCAAAAGATGGGCGTGGTTGTTCACGCCTTTAATCCCAGCACTCTGGAGGCAGAGGTAGGAGGATTGCCGTGAGTTCGAGGCCACCCTGGCACTACATAGTTAATTCCAGCACAGCCTGAGTCAGAGTGAGACCCTACCTCGAAACACCAAAAAAAAAAAAAAAAAAAAAATTAGAAACTATATGTCAAGAACAAACAAGACAGTATAAAAACTTGGTATCTGTGTTTGAAAACAACTTTGGCTAGTCTGTATGTATACCTATATATGTAAGTACCAATTGCCCCACAAACTGGAATCAGAACAGCAGCATTTAAGATCATTTTTCTAGAGCAGGGAACATGTCTTAAGTATCAACATATCTATAAGCAATGAACTTAAGATACAAGAAACGAGACAATTACTTAAGTAAAACCTTGACTGAGACTGAGTATACATAGCTTAAGAATAAAGCCAAACCTGGTCATTGTTGAGCTAAATTAGTCTGATTTTAACATACATTAAAGACATTATGATAGACATAAAGTGATTTTTTTATCAAGTGCCTTTAATCATTGAACCAACTTTAAGTTTAACATAAGGCAATATTTATGACTGGTAGAATACAGGAAGCCTAGATAAACTATATTAACATTGTATATTGCAGGCTTTCCTAGGACAGGAGGAGTTTCCTCAGTTTCCCTAAGAACAAAGTCACAATGACTAAATCACCTTTATATGATTTAAACAATAATCTCAGTGATAATCACCCAGTAAAACAGCATGAACAAGACAGGAACCATGTTAAGGTTACAGTGGTTTTTTTAAGATATAATAACCTTATTAAATATTAAAAGATTGACAAATAAAGGAACATAGCAAACTTGGTTGAGAACTTTAAAGCCAGTCTTTTACAACCTTAGACCTGTTATTATGATCAGATTAACATCAGTAAGTTAAAGTTTTAAATCTATAACCTAAATATCATAACATCCTACAACCAGCCATCCTTTGTTAGTCTGATTTAAACTCTAGGCTAATAGTCATTTTAATCTCAAGTAGTCTGTAATCTGATTAAGCCTTGAAGACTTTGATTAAGTCTAGTTGATTACTTCACTTTTTTTTTTTTTTTCGAGGTAGGTCTCACTCTAGTCCAGGCTGACCTGGAATTAACTATGTAGTCTCAGGGTGGCCTTGAACTCACCAGCGATCCTCCTACCTTTGCCTCCCAAGTGCTGGGATTAAAGGCGTGCACCACCACGCCCAGCTCTCAACTTCGTCTTTAAGCCTTCTGTTTAAGTTTGCTCATACTTTCATCTACATACTTTTACTTTACAATCTGTGTAACCATTCTGTGACAATCTTTCTATCAAACATTTAATATCCAACATTTAAAGTTTCTTCTTCAGTTTATCCTTTTATCTAGTTTATCTCATAATTTACCAGCAAAACTTTTATTGTCCTTATTATAAGACCTTTTAATATGACCATTTAAGTGTTTTTTCATTTTCCCTCAAAAGGCTCTTTATAAAAGAGTAGACCAGATTTGATTTATATTATTTATTCAGAATACATAAAGATTTTATCATTTGTTGATTTTTGGAACCTCTTTTTATCAGCTTTCTGAAACATGTATTTTAAAAAAGATGAAAGCAGATTAGAACATTATTGGAAGTTTTAGAAATTTTCTGACAGTATTGAGTACTTCTCAATCGAAACTCAAACCTTGGGGCTGTTGTCTGTTAGCAGTTCCATAGAAACATAGAGAGATAAAGTAAACTTGACACAGTTACACATGTCCTCTAAGAAGTCCCATCTGTCCTCAGCAATTTGGGACTCACCCGTCACCAGGACCCTGAGATTCCTTGTGTCTGTAGATCCCCCTGGCTCTGCAAGGCAAGGAAGCCAAGAAAGCAGAGCCATCAGGGATTTCCCCAGGGTGGCATAAGCCTAGGGTGGTTTGTCTCTTGTCTCCCTGTCCAATGAGATTTGTGCGTCAGGTTCAGCCTCCTATTCCAGGGCCATCTGGCCATCATGGAGGTCAAGCCCTGCTGGGGAAGCTCTAAGTGACACATTGCAATTGCAGGTGCCTGCTCGTGTATAGTCCCCATTTTGTCCTTGCCTTGGAGAGCTGTCCCAAGCATGTGAGAGCAAGACAGATGAGTGTCCCCAGGTTTCTAGCCTTTGCCTGGAACTGGCCCTAGAATTTGGCTATTCCTGGTTGACCTTTTGCCCCTGGGGAATACAGCAGGACAGCGTCACCCTTCTCTGCAAGTGTGGAGGGGCTTTCCCTCCTCTTCTGGTAGGTATATGGTCGGGTTTAGGGCTTGAGTGACTTGCATCACATTCGTTTAGCTCAGAAGCATTTGTAAAACCTTGCAGTGAGACTTGTCTTGGTGCGGCTTTTCTATCATTTAAGTTCTTCTTCAGTGTCAGGCCCCAGAGTGCTGGAATTTCTCAGTGGCCCAGATAACATTACCACCTTTTATCGCCCCACTTTCTGTGGTCTTCAGGTTTGCCAATTTTAGTTCTGTTGGCCAGTACCTCATTACTGGAGAGTGTGTTAGGAGGCAGCTGTGTGGAGGTGATCTCTGGCCTTGAAGCTTCTGTTCTGACTCCAGTTGAGCATTTTCTTGTTTGTTTGTTTGTTTGTTTGTTTGTTTGTTTGTTTGTTTTTCCCAGGGAGCATTTTGGATTTCTCTCTGGGCTACAGGACAGCAGCCTGATCTTGCCATTTTCTAACTTTTAAGAGTAGGAGAATCTTTCATTTTTCCCTGTCTATAATCTTAGTTACTTTCAGTGTTTCTTCTGGGGACCATTCAACATTAAAAGCTGACCTTCCTAATTTACAGAGGCCTTTAATTTTTCTGGTGTCATCTTAGTATTATACCCTTCTGAATATTCCCTTTGAAGTATGGTTTGTTTCTGACCATGCAGTCTAGGATAGTGGGCTTGGAGGAAGACTTCCTTCCCCACAATGAACGTCCCACTGTGTTTGTGCTGCAGAACAGACACAAAGACAAATGCATGGGGCTGTGAGCCATGTGCATACTTGTACACACATTCATATCAAGTGCACTTTTCATATAGACCAGATTGCCATCTCCCCTCACGCATTTCATTTTCATTCATTCATTCATTCATTCAAAGATTAAACAATTTTTTTTTTTTTTTTTTTTCCAGTTTTTCGAGGTAGGGTCTCACTCTGGCCCAGGCTGACCTTTAATTAACCATGTAGTCTCAGGGTGGCCTCGAACTCACAGCGATCCTCCTACCTCTGCCTCCCGAGTGCTGGGATTAAAGGCATGTGCCACCATGCCCAGCTCTAAATTTTTCTTATCTAATTCCATTCATAACCCTGATTGAGCTCTTTACAGAGACTGAGCCACATCCCACATCCGTCTTATCTAGCTAGTTACTGAGACCAAATACCATCGGTCAACCTGAGGGAACCTCACAGCAGTATCGAGGATCAGGGATTCCTCCTCCAGACCTGACTAGTCAGTTTCCAGTTTCCAGGGGAATTCTTACCTCGTCTGGACGTCTGGCTCAGTCTCGTCTCCTTCCACTGAGGAACTCTGGTCCTGGGCTTCACAGTCTCCTTGGGGACCCTACAATCATGTCAGGGGCACTGCTTCCCAGTTCCAGGGATGTTTGGCAGGCTGAGAGACCCAGGGGCAGCAGTTCTTCCTGACCGACCAGTTCGAGGCAAAGGAAAATCTCCCAGGAGCCTCCAGAGATGTAGAAATTCCCTGGAATGATCCAATGCCAGTATGAGTGAAAGTAGAGGAGTTTATTACCTGGGGGCTAAAAAACCTGAGGTAGCCCTCCAAAGAAGCTTTGGCCCTGAGCAGAGATTTTATTTCCATTTTATAGTTTTCAGAGCCAAGGGGAGGGGTAAGTGAACCAACAAGATGTGACAATTTGTGTATCAATCATTTCTGTAGTCAGACCACCCTAACAATGAACTCCATTTTACTTTTTTTTTTTTTTTTTTTTTTTTTGGTTTTCAAGGTAGTATCTCACTGTAGTCCAGGCTAACCTGGAATTCACTATGTAGTCTCAGGGTGGCTTCGAACTCACTGTGATTCTCCTACTCCTGCCTCCTGAGTGCTGGGATTAAAAGCATGTGCCAGCACGCCCAGCTCCATTTTACTTTGTTTTAGCCTAAACTGTCTTTCCTTCTTATTATCCCTTTGGGCCCTTTCTAGAAAGTTCCTTCTTTGGGATTTTTCCATCTGCTGACAAAGGTAAGTTTTAGCTCCTCAGCAATTAACTCTTACAGGGAATCAGTTCAACTTTTAGCTTCTTTTCTACCACTCCTCTGCCTTATTCTCATGCCCCTCTGCCTGGGCTCCTATGTGCATCTCCCAGGTAAGCTGCTGGCACCAAGTCCTCACCCAGGTTCTGCCTTCAGGGAGACCCAGAGCAGCAGACTCTAGGAAATACTGGGAATTGGGAGTGGCAGAAAGGAGGAAACTGAAATGCAGGGAGAGGAAACAGCACACAGAATCATCTCAGGCAGTGCTGGAATGATAGGATGGAGTCCCCTCTATGCTCTTCATCACCCTAGGTCAGGAAATGAGCAGAGAGGATGCTGGGTAACCAGCTCATGACACAGCAAACTGTAAGGTGCCGGGTCAACTTGTCCTTTTATGTAGCTATTTCCTTGGAATTGAAACATTCTCTCCTTGAGGGAGAACTGCTTAAGACTCTGGAAGTAAACAAAGCTTACAAGGCTGAGGAAGTAAACAAAAACTGACAAATCTCAGAAAACTCCTGAAATGTGTAAGATTCACTAGGAGCCCTCCCCACTTTCAAAGCACCCCTCTGTCTCTAACAAAGCTAGGCCATGGCCTAGAAGGTAAGCACCAGCTGGAAGAAGGGGAACACTTAGGCAGTCAGCAGGGTGATGCGGATGTACACAGGCTCTCAGCACTCCCCAGACAATTGGTGTAAAGAGGACAAAATGTTATTATTTCTTTACAACAAGCTTAGAGAAAAATAGAAGTCATGTCCTTGTACCAGCCCATAAAAAGAATGGGATGAAACAGTTGCTGGAACAGGTGGGGATGGGAGATAAACAGGATTCTCTGATGGTCTGAATAGCAGTACCAGGGCCTGCATTCTTGTGCAAAGTCCTTAAGGGCAGATAAGCAGACCAGGCCTACCTCATACCCCCAGGCGCTTCCCATAGCTGACCAACAGATCTGTTCACAAGTTTGTTTCTTCCCTATAATATTCTAATAATATAAATTGTGATCTATGGCTTAACTCCCACCCTGTTTTTTTCTATGAACATCATGTAGTTATTTCCAATAAAAGCTGACCCTTGGAACAGTACAGTGCTACATCTGGAGAACCCGAACTCTGGGTGTAGACCTGGTGTGCACTAGCTTTTATTTCCTTCCTTTTCTTTCTTTTTTACCCAATAAAACTTTGCCTCACATTCTTGTGTGACACCAGACCCCATAACATTGCTAGCCACTGTCTGTGAGTAACTCCAAAAGATTGTGGAAGCAGTAGCAAGTTCTAGGAAGAAAAGACTCCAACCAAACTGCCTGCAAATCATGCAGGGAGCTCCAAGGGACACAGCTTTCATGAGCTGTCACTCATGCTTGGATGGGCTTTTCAGTGATGCAGCCACTCCTGTTAGTAAGCCCCTCCCCATACTCCTGGAAGTTACCCCAGTAAACTCACTGATTCACTAAGCTAGACTTGGGTGGAATCATTCCTTTGGTCTATTCTTGGTGCCTTAGCTGAGGTTCATGTGTCCCCAGGGGAAAAAAAATCATGTAACACAATTGGCACCCAAAGACTCACAAAGCTCAAGGTAAGTTGGGGAAGAGTGGTCACATGGCCCCTGCAATGGATGCTGGGAAGTGCAACTGAGCCTCCTCTGCGTGGGGATGGAATATCTGTGGGGCAATCTGGATATGGCTACCTTCCCCCACGTGGTGTGGGATGGTGTGCCTCTTTGCTGTAGTGATGGTGGCATGTTTCCTATGATGGGCGCTAGTCAAGTCATCTGAGAGTGCAGCGTTGTTGGGGAAAATCCCAGAGTGACCATCTTCCTCTATTTGGAATGGGGCCATATGACTTCTTGCTAAATGTGTGATCCATCAGGCAAGTATGGAGATTTCTCCCAAACTCTTCATGGACTAAAGAATATACTGAAGGGGCTGGAGAGATAGCTTAGCTAAGGAAGCCTAAGGACCCAGGTTTGAGTCCCCAGTACCCATGTAAGCCAGATGCACAGGGTGGCGCATATGTCTGGAGTTTGTCTGCATTGGCTAGAGGCCGTGGTGCACCCATTCTCTCTATCTGCCTCTTTCTCTCTATCTCACTATCTCAAATAAATAAAATAAAATATTAAAGAAGAATATACTGCAATCCCTTTTTAACATTTTTAGTGGTTTTAAAAAATATTTTATTTGTTTGAAAGAGAGAGAGAGAGAGTCACACAGATAGAATAGGTGAGCTAGGGCCTCCAGCCACTGCAAACAAATGCCAGATACATGTGCCACCTTGTGCATCTGGCTTATGTGGGTACTGGGGAATCAATCCTGGGTCCTTAGGCTTCACAGGTAACCATGGATTATTAGTGCCCTCCTTATTATCAGTTAAAGTGCTCTCCTTATTACCAGTAGAGCCTTTTGTGGCACTGAAATTGGAGAACCAACTCCAGGGAGAACCAAGTCCACTAGGGAAATCCATCCTTACAATTCTGATTCTCTAGAACCACTCCTGGTACCACAATCTGTATTGGTCAGGGTTCTCTAGAGGAACAGAATGGATAGAATGAATTGTATTAAAAGGGAATTTATTGGATTAGCTTACAATAGCCCAGCAATATCAAGTTGCAGGAGAGAGTCAAGAAACCTGGTAGCTGCTCAGTCCACGAGGCTGGATGCCTCAGCAGTGAAGCAGCACTGAAGGCCTGGAGACAACCTGGAGAGACGCTGCTCTTCAGTCCACGCTGGTCTTCAGTCCATGCTGGAAATCAGCAAACACCAAGCAGCAAGCACCAAGCAGAGAACAGTGAGCAGCACCGGCAGCAGGTGGGAGGAGTGGATACTTTGCTTCCCAGAGCTTCTTTAGATAAATGAGCCCCCTCCTCTGAGAGGGGCCGCTCACCCTGGGGGAAGGATTCTTTCTTTAGTTAATCTTTCCTAGAGGCAACCTCAGAGACACACTTATGAGGAATGTCTGTGGATTCCTAAACAGATCAAGTTGACACAAATTTAACCATCACATACAGATAGAATAGGTGAGCCAGGGCCTCCAACCACTGCAAACGAACTACAGATACATGTGCCACCTTGTGCATCTGGCTTATGTGGGTACTTGGGAATCAAACCTGGGTCCTTAGGCTTCACAGGTAAGTACCTTAACCTCTAAACTATCTCTCCAGCCCTTTTTAAAAAAATATTTTATTTTATTTATTTATTAGGGACAGAGAGTGAAAGAGAGAAAAAAAAAACAGGCATGCCAGGGCCCCTAGCTACTGCAAACTCCAGATGCATGCACCACCACGTGCATCTAACTTACACGGGATCTGGAGAATCGAACCTGGGTCCTTGTGCTTCCCAGGTAAGCACCTTAACTACTAAGCCATCTCTCCAGCCCCAGCCTTTTTTTTTAAGTTTACATCTTTCATACATGTATATGATGTACCCTGATCATAATCCCCTCCCACCACCCTCCTTTGTCCCCAACCTCCTCTTTACTGAATATACTTCAGTTCTTAAAAGTAACACATGGGCTGCAGAGATTCCTTAGCCTAATGACCCACATAAAGAAAAAAAAAGTAATACATATGGGAAGAGATCATAAGTTGACTATGGCATTAGTTATATGGTTTTTGTTATAGGCAGTAAGACATGAAAGTGAAGCTGAAATGGATGTCCAAAGGGAACTTTCCCACATAAGGGAGTGATTAGAATATGAAAAGGACATGCAGATGCTATCCATTGCATTCGCCTCTGATTTGGCAGGAAAAGTGAGAAAAGAGGAGGATGAGATGGAAATGTTGGCTTGCCATTTATCCCATTATGACTAGCAGAATGCAAAAGCAAGAGAGTACAAGTTAGATCTGTGCTAAAGAGCCCTTTCTGAAATTTAAAAACTAAACTAAACTTGGAACCAATGAGAAGAATTGAATAGTGAGGAAGAAGAGATCAAGATAGGGCTGATATAAGATACCCTTCAGATCCAAACTTTCCTAGAGAGGAAGGGGAAACCCATGACTCAGCATGCAGATGGGAGTTCTAATAATGGTCTGGCGCAGGGACCATGACCATCAGGGAGTCTTCTGCCCCTAAACTGCCTCAGCTGGGAAAGACCAACTCACAGCTGGGCTTGTGAGGCTGTGGGGCACGGAGGCAGATGGTGCTATGGAACCAGAATGTCTGAGAAGCTGAGTAATGCAACTGTAGCGCCCAGTTCACAGCACCCCCCCCCCCCCAGAGACCACCAAAGAGTCCAGACACGTATGCAAAAGCAAAGAGCTTTATTTTGGGCTTAAGCTCGGACATTTGACTTCACCAATACAGTGAATTCCTACAAGAGCCTCGAGATGTGTTTGGGAGAAGCTTTTATTGGGTTCAAACAAAGAGAAGGGAAATGTCTAATATGATTGGTTGACATTTACCATGAATTTACTTGTTACAAGTTGATTGGTTATGCAGCAGCTGAGGAACGTTTAGCAAACTACATAGCCACAGGAATGTATAACACCTGCTTATTTTGTCTAATTGGCCCATTATATTGGGTCAGTATGGTCTTTCCAGTAACTGTTTGTTCTTACTTACATTCTGGGAACCTGACCTGAGTTTATCCTGAGGCCTACAAGGCAGCTGAAGCCTATCATGGTGTTACTTTGGTTCTCGGGCCTTTTACAACCTTGACACAAGGGCTACAGAACCTGAAGCAATATGAGGGAAATAAGTCCTCGATGGACTGGTTCACCCCATTAGGGACACTTGGTGATCATCCCCATGAATGTCAAGGCTTAGAAATGATAGAGGAAAAACAGGCATTACTGGGGGAACCAGGAATGAGAGAAGTGATGTTTACTGGGTCAGATAGGACAGTGTTCACAGAAGAGCTAAGAAGCTGATTTAGAAGAGATCTCAGGAATAGTACGGCCTTCAGTGGCTTTGCTGAGCCCCATGGTGGGATGTGATCTTTAGGAAGTAGGAGAATCTCTGACAAATCTGAATGACTTTAGCTGCCACATAAATCAGCTTTGTAAAATGCAAAAGCAACCAAGAGGGTGAGAGAAAGGTGGAATAGACAAAGCTGTCTGTCTAGGCCACTCAAAGGCAAATATGTCAAACCAAAATTCCTAGAGAGTGAAAAAAAAACTCAGCAGAAAGTTAAACACTCGGTTACTGAATTTCTGGAAGGTGTTAAAGCCTGAACAACAGTTCACATAAGACACAAATAACATAGTACATGTTAAAAAACAAAAGGGGGGCCTCTGGCAGGGGAGGCCATGTGCCTTAGGGGTATAAAGCCTGCTCTTGTCTGGCTAAATGCATATATTATTCTCACCAAACTATCCTGAAATCACTACACTTAATGTTCATATTCATATATTAATGCTACTCTCACTTCTGATTAGAGAAGCTTCTCTTTTCAGATGGCAATGACCACTGGGATGACCCAAAAGGCAACACAGTGCTGAGAAGTGACAGAGGAGTGCTCAGCACTGAAACATCTCTGTCACACCCTCCAAGGCTCAGGGTCCATTACGGAAGAAGTGGTGAAAAGAATGTAAGAGCCAAAGGAAGGGTACCACTCCCTACAATACAACTGTCCAGACAAAAATTGGCCTCAATATCCATGACCTCACAGGGCCTAGAAATACCTTCACAAGACCCTCATAATAGGAGGAAAAGACGATGATATCAAAATAAAAGAGACTAACAGAGAGAAGGAGGCGATATGAAGGGGAAATGGGGGAGGGGAAGGAAATATCATGGTTTATTGTCCGTAAGTATAGAAGTTGTCAATAAAAAAATTAAAGGAGAGGCTGGAGGGATTGCGTAGTGGTTAATGTGCTTGCTTGTGAAACCTAAGGACCCACCTCTAGAAACATGGGTGAGTTGCTTAAATTTTCTGACCCTAATACCAGCTAATGTTCACAGAGCACCTAATGTAGGCCAGCCATTATTCTGGCTCTTCTGTGTGCATTGTTGCTGATGTCTGTATTTAATGCTCACAAGTTGGTGATTTGGGAACTTGATTTCTCTTTTTACAAATTGGAGTCCCAGACACAAAAAGGTCATACGCTTGCTCAGTCACACAGCTGACACTAGGCAGAACCTCGTTAGAATCCGGACAGTCCATACCACACAGCTGTGTTCACCACTTAGCTGAATCTCATGCAAGAGGCTAGGATGGGGAGCCTTGGCTGTAATAGGGATTATTCATTAACTGCCCCTCTGTGGTTCTGTGGCCTTTTCTCTAGTTGGCTTCAGAGCTCACGTGTCTTTCTGAGCTTGATCTGTCCCCAAGGAGGAAGAGGGTGCAAAGGACTCCACTTCACTTGTTGTCCGGCTCCTGAGCTTTGGTCTCTGGGTCCATGCCCTGCAGGACTTGGGGGATGGGCAGAAATTCAGGGAAGCAAAGGTCAGCAGGTGCCTAGCTGCGTTCAGCTCTGAGGGTGAGCATGGCACAGCTACCAGCACAGCTATGTTCTATACACAGAGGTGTGTGTACATGTGAACCCATGACATGAATCAGTGCAGATATGTGCTCATGTTTTTGGCATAAGGAGTGAGGGGCACTGTCTTTGCACACCCAGAATAATTTCTCTGTGTGTTGAGGATAAAGTTCAATGAGACACAATAGGTCCTGAGCCAAATAGATGAAAGGCCACGGGCCACAGAGGGGCAGTTAATGAGTAGCCTCAGGGAAAGGGTACTCCGAAGGCCTCACAGTTCTTCATGGACAGCCCTCTTGTGGGATTCAGTGGACAATGATCATTGACCAGCCACTCCTCTCCATACCTATACCTAACCAGTGCTCTAGGTTGTGAAGAAAATCAAGCCATGGGGCACAGGTCATGAACTCACCTTCTTCTAAAGAACCATTGTTAAAACTAAACACCAGGCTCCAACCCAGGAATCCCACAACTGTGCTCCCATCGTGTGACCTCCTTGGTCCCATCCAGACCCAGACTGAGCAAGAAGAACACTCAAGAAAGAAAAAGAAGACATCAAAGTTGGGGAAAAATTAGTTGGGAAGAAAAGGTTTGGTGGGTGGGGACATGGAGGGGTCGAGAGAAGATAATGAGAAGAGGGCATTATGATCAAAATAGACTATGTAAAGATAAAAAAATTAAGATCAGTCCTCTTCACTCCATGTGGTACATAGGACATGACACCTTGACTGGAATGGATGTGCGTAAGCTCCAGCAGCAGATTCCCTTTAGATCCCTGTCCCCCTAGTCCCATGTTGGGGTCCCCCCCAAGGCCAGCTCAGGAGGGACAATAGGGTCTCTGCCGAAATGGGGTGAGCAGCGCGGAGTCACGACACAGACTCCGGGAGTTGGGTGAAAGCGGAAGCGAGAATCCACAAACTCGTTTATTTAGCACAATGCACATAGGGTTTAAGGGGCTGTTAATCCTTGTATGGGGTGGTCCCCTTTTGGTGACCAATGACAGCCTGTCTCTGGACAGGACATCTCGCAGTGGGCTTTTCGCGAGCATGGGACTTTAACTGTTGTCACATCAAGCCTGCGCAAAACGCCATTTTTACAGAAGCCACTTCCTGTTTTCTTCTGCCATGCAGTCTGGCTAGGACCAGGCCTGTATTGTACCATACAGTCCCATATAGCATGCAGAATGCATCTTGACTGGGGTGGATGCTGCTGTTGCTGATGCTGAGGTAGAGGTGATGGTGATGGTGAAGGCTGAAAGGTTGTTCTCAAATACTCAGAAAAACCAAAGCTATTCTGAAGGACTAAGGAAGGTACACATCAGAGCTATGCCTGGTGAACAGGGAACATACAGAATTTCCTTATTTCACTAAAGGTGTGAGCACACGCAGAGTTACTTTTCCCCAGCACTTGCGAAGACGAAGATCGCAAGCTTGAGTCCAGCCTTAGCCATGTAGCAAGGGCTATCTTGAAACAAACAAACCCCATGAATAATGAAATAAAAAAGGCAAAATCCTTGAAGTGAAAGTGGGTGGATGGTAATCAGGAGATCTTGAAGCAGTTTCAGTTAGAGATTGAGGCCCAAAGAGAATCAGGAGATGGCACCCCCACCCCCCACCCCACATGCCACCTCACCCTGGCACAAGAAGAGAACTCATGGCAGAAATGGAACAGCACTTCCTGCTGTCCCCAGTCTAGTACGCTACCTGGATGGGCTGGCTCAGGTGAGCTGGTTCTGAGATTGACCCTCCAAATCTATGAACCAATCAGGTCTTCTCCTTGCATACCTGAATCTGATGCTATGAAGGCTGCAGTCTTCCAGCCCCTCCTTCTTCTGGATGAGACCCTCTGTGTGTGTGTGTGTGTGTGTGTGTGTGTGTGTGTGTGTGTGTGTGTGTGTGGCTTCCCTCTCATCTCTGCATAGATACAAATGAGTGGTTTCCCCTCTCACTGGGGGGAGGGAGACACAGAATATCAGTCCAGATGGTTTTTCTGCTTGCCCGTGCTTTATAGTTTGGGGTAACGTCTCACTTTGATTGCACACATGATTTTCCTCCAGTCTCTGATCTACCATGTGGATGCTTTCTCTAATGCTAGGTCTGCTACCTATGTAGTAGTTTCCTTAAACTCAGGGTAATCATGATTTTAACTCTCTTCATGACTCATTTCTCCTTTAAATTTCTTGATCTCTGCTTTGATATTTTCCCTCTTCAGGAGAGCACATGGCAGATGTCATGTGTGTTCTAAGACTCCCTGCATATACATCTAAGTTCTATCCTGCACATGTTTGCGGCTCTACTCCAGTGCTTCCCTGCAAACCCTCATTTTTTCTTAAGTGAACCTTAAAATCTACACAATATTTCCATATGAGAGTGTGTCTCCTAAATTCCACAATTTGTGATTTCTCCCTTAAATTCCATGACTCATGATTTTCCTGTAACTAAACTTAGTAATGCATAATTTATCCTTCTTGAGTCCATCTTTATTAATTATTTTTAAAAATATTTTAATTTTTATTTATTTGAGGGAGAGAGAGAATGGGTGCACTAGGGCCTCCAGCCACTGCAAACAAACTCCAGACGCATGCGCCACTTTGTGCATCTGGCTTATGTGGGTCCTGGGAAATTGAACTGAGGTCCTTTGGCTTTACAAGCAAGTGCCTCAATGGCTAAGCCATCTCTACAATCCTGTTAATTCTTTATTAAGAGAAGACAGAACCCACAACTTGGGATTCATAAATTCTGGAAGACCCCTCCTGAACCCCCAAATCCTTCATCAATTTCACACACCCTATTGTGTTGTCTCATGCCTCACTCATTTCCCCATGTACTTTAAATGGGATGCTGTGGTAGTTTGAATATATGTCCCCCAATATATTCAGTGGTTTATTACTTATAGTTTGCATCTGCAATCACCTTGCTAGAGGCAAGGTCACTGGGGGCCCCCGTCTTAAGGTGTGGTGATGGTTTGAGAGTCCATTGTAAAGATATGCAAATGTGCCTAGCAGGAGTTCCTGAAGTGTGCTGTGTGACCTTTTGGCTGTAGTTTTTGCTCTGTGTGCTGTGGTGGCTGGTTGGCTTTTTGTCTCTCTCTATGTTTGGCCCTGTGGAGAGCAGGCCACTTCTCCTGCCTTTATGGAACTTCCCCTGGATCTGTAAGCTTCAATAAATAATATCCCTTCCTCCATAACTGTGCCTGGTCTGGAAGTTCATCTCAGTGAACCTGAAGCTGTCTGCTACAGATGCACTGCCTCTTTTGTTTCTTGAGATAGCCCTCTGAAGGTCCACAGAATAATTTTTAAGAGTCTGCTATTTTCTCCCCAAAGACATAGGACCATGAAAAGGCCTACTTGCCCAGCATTGTCGTAAGAGGGGAGATTCTGACCAATGTCTGGCATTACCCAGAGGTATTCCATGTGTGTACTGAAGTTCCTGGAAACAGCTGCACCTACTTCAAATATCCTGCATGACTATGCAACAGATTTGAATTTCAATCTGAAGAGACTGGAATGTTACAGGTCCACAGCCAAATTATCACTGGGATATTTTAGTCCCTTTGAAGGCCAAGTAACATCCTCCTCTGTGTCTAACCTAACATCTTGTGACCAAATATATTTTATTGAAATGTATGTAGGTTGATTGCTGTGAGTTCAAGGCCACCCTGAGACTCCATAGTGAATTCCAGATCAGCCTGGGCTAGAAAGCGAGACCCTATCTCGAAAAACCAAAGGAAAAAGAACATGCATCTGAGACCAAGTAACAGAGGTTTCCCCTCTTTGCTATAACCAGCCTACCTGATGTTTCCGCCAATGTATTTGAAAAGAACCTTTTTTGTTTGCTTTATTTTGTTTTAAATTAAAAGGGTGAGAAGTTGCAGGTCCAAGTATAACCAGCTTCTGTACTATAGGTTTTCTCTGTCTCAATTGCACAATTTTCTTTGTCAATCTCAGGAGCTGGCTTAGTATACATCATTTCATAAGCCCCCTGACACTGAGTTCTCCTTTCAGAGAAGCCCTCCATGGAACCCCAATTCCTAGAACCTAATTGGGAACCTTCATTCTTCACCTGTGTTCCTCAGGAAGGACTAATACAAAAATTTAGGGTGCTTATGAGAGCAATGGACCCTTATCTCAGCTCTTGGGTGGGCAATAACTCAGGAGCCCAGAAGGTAAACTGTCATGCAAAGCTCCCATCAGTGGTCTCCAGGATCTTGTCTTATGAATTTAATAAATGAATTTCACGTTCATAAGGTATGATTTAGAAAGATTTTATTAGAGTTGAGAGGGAGACCTTAGAGGTGGAACAAGTACAGAGCTCTTGCCCAAAGAGAATGCAAGAAAATGGGGATGCCCCTGGAGACCCAAGTTGGGGTCTTTTATAGGAGTGGGGCTGATCTCCCCAGTCCAGTCCTAACGTTAGATGTTTGGGGTCAGAGTTTCTGGGAAAGGGCAATTTTTCTCCAAGAAATCTTAATCTTTCAGGAAGCACCTTCTCAAAAAAGAGGTGAACATGCTTGAGCTGCAAGGTCACTGAGAAATCTTGCTCGAGCCAAGCTGAAAACCTCCTCCCTGTAGATCAGCTGGCAGAAAGTTGGAAAAACCTATGCTATATGCAGCTCCATGGGAGAAAGAGAAGTCATCAGTGGAGATAAACAACAGTGGAGACTGCAAGCCTTAAGTTTAGCAAGCCAGGCAAATGAGAAAATAGATGCAATAATGGCATGTCTGCTATGGGGGAAACCAACCACTCTCTAATTGGACTGGAGGCCTGCTCCACAGGAGAGAATATATGCCTGATACTGAAAAACCTATGACAGGGCAAGCCATGAGCCCTAGGGGTGTAACACCTGCCAGTGTCTGGCTAAATGCATATATTATGTTCACCAAACTGCCCAGTAAGCACTTTCCTTAATGCTCATACTCATATATTAATTCCACTCTCACTTTTGGTTAAAGAAGCTTCTCTTTTCAGATGGCGGTGACCTCTGGGATGACTCAGAAGGCAGCATAGTGCTGAGAAGAAGTGACAGAGTAGTGTTCAGCACTGAAACATCTCTATCACACCTTCCAAGGTTCAGAGTCCATTACAGAAGAGGTGGCAGGAAGAATGTAAGAAGCAAAGGAAGGTAGGACTTCTTACAATTCACTCTTCCAGACACAAAATGGTCTGGATATGCATGACCTTGCAGTACCTGGCACTACCTACCCAGCACCATCATAACAGGAGGAAAAGATGATGACATCAAAATAAAAGACAGACTGATTGAGAGGGGGAGGGGATAAGATGGAGAGTGGAGTTGTGAATGGGAAAGTGAAAGGGGAGGGAATCATCATGGTTTATTGTTTATAATTATGGAAGTTGTCAATAATAAAAATAAATAAATAAAATAAAACAAAATGTTAAAAAGTGGCAATTATCTCTCCTAGGAAAGGAGAACTCCTCTAGGGTAGAAGAGATAAGAAAAGGCCAAACCCTTCTGACATGTCTGATCTGTAGCAAAATGAAATGACCTACATTCTCTCCCTACAGGCTCAAAAACATTCCTCGCTTCTACTTTCATAAGGCGGAGGACTGTTACTCCTCAACTGCCGTAAAGCTAGCGGCAGAGTATAAGTACAGGGCAATTCATTTCAATTACTGACTCATTTCTACCTTGAGTCCTCATAGTGCTCGTAGGTAACACAGAACCCAGTGCCACCATCAAATACCTCATCCGGAAGAAGCCTTCAAGAAGGACTGATCACAAGTCGTGGTTTCTGGCTTTCTCAGGGCCAGCTAATCTAATGTTCATTTGCAGTCTGGCAGTTTGTTTGCAGTAGCAAGAGACCATCTCGCAAAGAAGGTGGATTGTACACAATTTGAAGTTGTCCTCTGATCTCCACATGTCTGCTGTGGCACGTGTATACACACATACACACAAAGAGAGAGAGGGAGAGAGAGAAAATGTTATTCTCAAAGGTTTGGGGAGAAAAGATGGAACAATGATAATGCCAGTGCTGTGCCTTCTGGACCATGGTAGTCATATGTTTGCCAGAAGTCTTGAAAGACCATCTGTGATGGCCAAATCCAGGGCAAAGATGTGTGAGCTAGTGCCAGTGTTCCACAGGCTGACAGAAACATGTTTATCTAAGATGAGGACACCCAGGTGAACAACAGCCGATGAAGAACTAAGTCTGAACTTTGTTCATGATCATGTATCAGTCAATTCAGCGGATGGTAACAACACAGCTAGCACTGATAAAGTTCAGCTTTTGAAAAATGGGAAACAAAATGGATTTTGTTGATAGGTAAATTTATAGAAATTCTACTGGAGAGAAGAGGGATTCAAAAACACAAGAAGAAGCTGGAGAGATGGCTCAGTGGTTAAGGTGCTTGCCTGCAAACCCTAAGGATCTAGGTTTGATTCCCCAGGACTCTCATAAGCCAGATATACAATGTGGTGCATGCGTCTGGAGTCTGTTTGCAGCAGCTGAAGACCCTGGGGCATACATTCTTCCTCTCTCTCTCTCTCTCTCAAATAAAATAAAATAAAATAAAATAAAATAAAATAAAATAAAATACAAAGACGTCTTTAAACACACACACACACACACACACACACACACACACACACACACACACACGAGGACCTCTTGGTGGCAAAAACTGACAAGTAGCAAGGTCTTGTCAATAAAAGATGACTACATGAGCCGGGCGTGGTGGCGCATGCCTTTAATCCCAGCACTCGGGAGGCAGAGGTAGGAGGATCACCGTGAGTTCGAGGCCACCCTGAGATTACATAGTGAATTCCAGGTCAGCCTGAGCTAGAGTGAAACCCTACCTTGAAAAACCAAAAAAAAAAGATGACTACATGAACATGTGTGTGCTGAGAAATGCTATTCCCTGGAGAACCCTGGAAGCAGAGCTGTATAAATGAGAACATAATTGGGAGATGGTTACACTAAACTATGATTCAATGGAGAAGAAAGCAAACAATTTTATCTTTGCCTTATTCTTTTTCTATGTATGCATTTGTGTGTGGGGGGGTGCGCAAATGCATGCACACCTGGCACGTGAGTGCAGAGACAAGAAGAGGACACTGGGTGTCCTTCTGTTATTGCTTATATGCATATTTCCTTGAGAAAGGGTCTCTCTCTCTCAACCCAAAGCAGCTGTCCATCAGCAAGCCCTAGCTATTCTCGGCTCTTTGCCCCCACCCCCATGTGGACTGGGGTTCCAGACCTGTGTGGCCATGCATAGTTTTCTAAGTGGGTTCTGAGAAATTGAACTCAGGAGTCGCTGGCTCAAGAGGCCCTCATGCTTAGGCAGCAAGTGCTCTTTACCATTGAGACATCTCCCCAGCCTTTATTTTGACTTTTAAGACAAGGTCTCAACATGTAGCTCTTCTTTAAACTGTTTTATTGACAGGCTTCACACTTGTTCATGAATGTATTTTGATCAGAATCCCCTCTCCTCCCCCACCCACCATCTAGGAAATCTCTTCTTTTCAACTTGTTCCTCTTTTATCTTGATCTCAATCTCTCCTCCCCCCCTTTTTTTGTTCTCCTCCATCATTCATGACAAATGTTGATGGGCCCTTTCCTTTCTCATGGCCCCATAATTTTCCGTGTCTTTCTATCCTGTCTCACATTCACCTGAATCTCTTTTGGGGTACTAGGCTCCAGGCTTTGAACATTGCAAAAGCAGATCCCAACAGTACTTTTTTTTGGGGGGGGGTGGTTTCGAGGTAGGGTCTCACTCTAGCCCAGGCTGACCTGGAATTAACTAACTATGTAGTCTCAGGGTGGCCTCAAACTCACGGCGATCCTCCTACCTCTGCCTCCCAAGTGCTGGGATTAAAGGGGTGCACCACCACGCCCGGCTGGTTTAACTGCTTTTTAAAAATGTACTGTTACTAGCTGGGTGTGGTGGCGCACCCCTTTAATCCCAGCACTTGGAAGGCAGAGGTAGGAGGATCGCCGTGAGTTTGAGGCCACCCTGAGAATACATAGAGACCCTACCTTGAAAAACCAAAAAAAAAAAAAAAAAAAAAAAAAAAAAAAAAAAAAAGCAATTATACCAAAAAAGAAAGAAAAAAAGCCAAGCATGGTGGTGCACACTCAGGAGGCTGAGGTAGTAGGTTACCCATGAGTTCCAGGCCAGCCTATGGCTACAAGGTGTGTGTGTGAGAGAGAGAGTGTGTCACCTGTGACTCACTTGGTAGCCCTAGTAGCCCTACTCTGTCCTCATCCTTCTATTCAGCCTCCTGAGTGCTAAGATTAAAGATATGCACCACCACACATGGCTTGGGCCTCATATTTGGAAAGAAAATTCTCCTACAACCTACAACCTAAACCCAGATCAAATCTAAACAATAAATTTCTCAATGGCCAAATATAAAACAACTCAAGCAAAGAAATGTATAATAAGGAGCTGGAGAGTTGTGTCAGAGGATAATGTGCTTGCTGCACAAATGCAGAGACTAGACTTTAGATCTCCAGCACCAATGTAAATGCTGGATGGGCATGGTGGCCTACCTACAACCCAAGTACTCCAGAGTTGGAGACAGGAGATTCCCTGAGGCAAGCTGACTAGCTAAACTAGCTGAATGAGATCCTGCCTCAGTAAATAAAGTCAAGAATGAGGAGACTGGGAAGATATCTCAGTAGTTAAGGGAGCTTGCTTGCAAAGCCTGCCAGCCTGGGCTCAATTCCCAAGCCACATACATCAGCCAGACACAAAAAGTGATATAAGCATCTGGTGTTCCTTTGAAGTAGCAAGACGTCCTGGCATGTGTACACACAGATATGCACACATGTGTGAGTGTGAAAGAATGTGGAAATAATTTTTAATTTTTTAAGAAAAAATGTTAAGGTTTTGGGATATAGCTCCTTGGTAGAACATTTGCCTAGCATGTGAAAGGCCCTGGGTTCAATCCCTAACACCTTCACACCAAAAGATAAGATAAAGTGAAGAATGACTGAGGAAGACACCTGATAGCAACCTCTGGACTTCACATGCCTATGCACACATGTGAGCCCAGGTGCATACACACATGCCACACACATACAAAAACATAAATATTCCCAGTGCTGGGTGTGGTGGTGCACGCCTTTAATCCCAGCACTCGGGACGCAGAGGTAGGAGGATTGCCATGAGTTCGAGGTCACCCTGAGAATACAGAGTTAATTCCAGGTCAGCCTGGGCCAGAGTGAGACCCTGCCTTGAAAAAACAAATAAACAAAATAACAACCCATAAATATTCCTGAGTCTATACTAATCTAAATAATCAAATATGTGAGTAAATGGAAGAAACAGGATAGCCTTTTCATACAAAATTCAAATGATAAATGTACAGTTTCTCCTCTCAAGATACTTGTTAATTACTGAGGGAAAAATATTTGTGCATAATGAAGAAACTTGGAAGACACGACCTTCACCAGGTCACCAAACTTAAAAATCACCATTAATGACTATCCCATATCACTATCACTTTCATGGAATTGGAGTCTAAAATGTATAACATTGGTTTAATTATGAGAAATGCCAGATACATCCAAAATGAGACCCCCTACAAAATAAGTGATGGAAGGTTGGAGAGATGGCTCAGCAGTTAAAGGGCTTGCTTGCAAAGCCTGAAGGGTCCTGTTCAATACCCCAGTATCCACACAAAGCCAGATGCACACACACACACACACACACACACACACACACACACACACAAAGAAAAAGTGGCACATGTATCTGAGTTTGTTTGCAGTGGCCAGAGGCCCTGGTGTGCCTATTCTCTCTCCCCCCCACCTTCTCTCTGGTTCCAAATAAATAAATAAAAACTAAAAAAAAAATCTGTCAGGACTGGAGAGATGGCTTAGCAATTAAAGAGCTTGCCTATGAAGCCTAAGGACCCATGTTTGACTCTCCGGGTCCAACGTAAACCAATGGCACAGTGACACAGCGGCAATGTTGCCCTTGTGCACAAGGGAGAGCATGTGTCTGGAACTTGATTGCAGTGGCTGGAGGCTCTGGCGTGCCAATTCTCTCTCTTCCTCGCTCTCTCTCTCTCTGTCTCTGGAATTAAAAAAAAAAAAAAAAAAAAAAAGGCCAGTCTGTTGGGCTTGCCAAAAAAAAAAAAAAAAAAAAAAAAAAAAAAAAAAAAAAACTGATGGCTGGTCTGGAGAGATAGCTCAGCTGTTAAAGGCACTTGCTTGCAAAGCCAAGGCTTGATTCCCCAGTACTCACCTAAAGCCAGATGCACAAAGTGGGACATGCACTGGAGTTTGCAGTGGCAGGAGGCTCTGACTCTTTTTTTCTTTCTTTCTTTCTTTCTTTCTTTCTTTCTTTCTTTCTTTCTTTCTTTCTTTCTTTCTCTTTCTCTCCCTTTCTCTTCTCTGCTTGCAAATAGATTTAAAAAAACTGATGGGTATCTTTTAAAAGTATCACTTTAAAAATACCAATAAAAGGGCTGGAGAGATGGCTTAGAGGTTAAGGTGTTTGCCTGCAAAGCCAAAGGATCCCTGTTTGACTCTCCAGGACCCACATAAGCCAGGCTGGAGGCCCTGGCATGCCCATTCTCTCTCTCTGCCACTTTCTCTTTCTCAAATAAATAAATAAATAAATAAAATACTTTTTTGTTTGTTTGTTTTGGTTTTTCGAGGTAGGGTCTCACTTTAGCTCAGGCTGACCTGGAATTCACTATGTAGTCTCAGGGTAGCCTCGAACTCACAGTGATCCTCCTACCTCTGCCTCCCGAGTGCTGGGATTAAAGGCGTGCGCCACCATGCCCGGCTAAAATACATATTTTTAAAAATACCAATAAAATAAAGGCTGAGGCATTGTCATAGATAAATGAAGACCTAGGAGATGGGACAAAGTGAAGGGGACCTTGGATTGGATTCTGGACCTGATCCAATTAAGGGAAATAGTAAGAAGACCTGCAAAGTAGGTAAGGTCTATGGATTAGGTAATAGAATGCTAAGATCCTGGTTTTGATAATGAAACGTGGCTAAGATAACATCAATGCTGGGTGAAAGGTGTTCAGAAAAAAAATTTTTTTGCTATAGTTTTGCAACCTCTTTGTAAATCGAAAATCCATTCGATTAAAAAGAAGTTTAAGGCAGTTCTAGTGTACCTCGTCCAAATACTATTATCCTTCCCAACACTCTTTACGAAGTCAGCAGTTCAAAGATGTGTCTGGTCTGGCTGTTGTAGGTTGCCCTTCTAGCTGGCAGGCTCTTGAGAGCTGCCAGCGCGAAGCCGCAGGGTTTGGGCCTCGAGACTGGCCGTAGCTAGGGGCCGGAAGCGGTGGTGTTTGGACCTGGAGCTGGCTGGGGGGCGGGCCGGAAGAGGGCGGGCCGTAGCGGGCGGTCGTTGGTGAGCCTCTGTAAGCTAGAGCGCTGGGTGTACGGTTCCTGACCGCCTCCAGCGCTCACAGCTGTGGCCATGTCGTCAGTGAGCCCCATCCAGATCCCCAGCCGCCTTCCGCTGCTGCTCACCCACGAGGGCGTGCTGCTGCCCGGCTCCACCATCCGCACCAGCGTGGACACAGCCCGCAACCTGCAGCTGGTGCGCAGCCGCCTGCTCAAGGGCACGTCGCTGCAGAGCACCATCCTGGGAGTCATCCCCAACACGCCCGACCCGGCCAGCGACGCGCAGGACCTGCCGCCGCTGCACAGGTACGTGGGTGGCCTTCGTCCGGGGGGGGGCTCGTGATACGTGAGATGACAGCGCAGCGACTGCCACTTGTGAACCAAAACCGACAGCTGGTGAAAAGAACCTGTTGCTGACATGTCCCTGTAAAAAAATGAACAACTTTCTTTCTCTCTCTCTCTCTCTCTCTCTCTCTCTCTCTCTCTCTCTCTCTCTCCTCTCTCTCTCACAGAGAAAGAGGGAGATGAGAGAGAGAGAGGGAGAGAGAGAATGGGCGCGCCAGGGCCTCCAGCCACTGCAAACCACCTCCAGACGCTTGCGCCCCGTTGTGTATCTGGCTAATGTGGGTCTTGGGGAATCGAACCTGGGTCCTTTGGCTTTTCAGGCAAACGCCTTAACTGCTAAGCCATCCCCCTGTTGAGAATTTCATTGAAATCCCTTCTTGATCCTGGCTCCCTTCATTGCCCTAGGGCAGACCGGTTAACTTTTCAGGCCTCTCCTTCCCTGGGCGCTCTCTCCCTTTCCCATTCCATTCCTCCCCTTCCCTTCCTCCCTACCTCCTCCCATTTCCCTTTCTTCCCTTCTCCGTTTTCTTCCTCCTCCCACCTTCCTGATTCCTATAATGTTCTCTAGCTGAAACACTGTCACCCAGGGGCTTCCACTACGACCCCCCCCCCCCGCCCCATTCTTACACTTTCGTTTCGTGGTGCTTTTCTTCCACACACAGAGCCACCTTTCCCCTCTTCCCTCAGTACTTTTCCTTGTCTTTGAATTTCCCTTTGTCTCCCTTTTCTTGACCCTTCCTAGTTTTTCTCCTTTGCTCCTCTCATATCTTAAGAATTTTCTGAGGCCCCAGGCCCCAGGCATATCACTAACTTGCCCTGTGCCATATCCCTACTTCTGTGACTTTGGTGAGAGACTTAATCTACGTCTGTTTCTTCATATGTGGCTACTAAAATCGCAAATGTGGCTCCTAGTGGATAATAGTTCTGAACAGATACCCTCAGTCTCACCTCTGGAGTTCCTGCTTCCTGTGCTTGACTGTACTTGCAGCACTTTTCACTATTTGGAAATCTCCTTCACCTGCTTTTAGCCCTCATTTTCAAATGAAGAGTTCCTAACTCTGCCTGGATTTTGAGGGTTAGAAATGCCATATTTTTAATCAGGTGGGACCGTTTGCATTATTTTGACAGTTTTTCTTCACATCTTAAAAGGAGGCAGATACCTCCTTAGAAACAAAATACACAAGAAAGAAAAAGAAAGAAACAAACCCACAAGAGCTCAGTGTTAGTTTACATATATAGAAAGAAGCCTTTGGTCATCATGAAAGGTTTTTTAAAATATTTATTTGTGTGTGTGTATGCATGCATGTGTGCAGGAGGGCCTCATGCCACTGCAAATGAACATCAGTAACTTGCACCACTTTTTGCACCCGGCTTATGTGAGCGGCCCGGGAGTTGAACCTTAAGCCCACAGGCTTTGCAAACAAGTGCTTTTAACCACTCATCCATTTTCCCAGCCCCATAAAAAAATTTTGACTCCCTTCTGCTCTACTTTGCATGGAAGTGGACACTTTCAATTGTCATTACTCTTTGACAAGTTATATTTGATTCTGGTTTCCTAATATATGACTCCTTATTTATTTCTGCCATATATTTTTAACATTCTGGACCCAAAACTGTTGAGGCAAGAGGGCTCATGATTAGAATTTTTAATTCTTTGGGGAGGGATGGGACTAGGGATTGAACCTAAGATCTAATGTATGCTAGGCAAGCAAGCACTCCACCACTGAGCTACATCCTAAGCCCTGTTTCTACTTCTTATTTAGAGAAGGTCTCACTAAACGTTAGTTGCTACACTGGTCTTAGTCTCTCTATAGCCCAGGCCAGCATTGGCCTTATTGGTCCTGAATAGCTGGGATTCTAGGCCTGCCTGGTTTCATTTCTACTAAAATAACATATATTAATTATTCATGGACATACGGAATTTTTTATATTTTTTATTTTTATTTGGGGGGGCAGATAGAGAAAGAAAGGGTGCTCCAGGGCCTCTAGCTACTGCAAATGAACTCCAAACGCTTATGTCCCCTTGTGCATCTGGCTTATGTGGGTACTGGGGAATTAAACCTGGGTCCTTAAGCTTCACAGGCAAACTCCTTAACTGCTAAGCCATCTCTCCAGCCCAACATACTGAAATTTAAAAGTAGAGTTAGGCATCTTTTAGGTTTGATTCGATTTAGTGTTTTTGGTATTATTCAGGCACGGATTTGGAGGGTTTCTAATTTCTGTCATGTAAATAGCTTCAGAATAACAATAACCAGTTTTTCTTTGCTTGGAGCTAATTATTAAATACTCAAATGATGTATAGTCTTTGATGGTATATGTTGACTTTGTTTTAAGTGACTAGCAGTGTTAGAATTTAACTAACAACAGTGTTCTGTTTGTTTGCAGTGCTGAGGACTTGAACCTAGAGCCTCAAGCATGCTAGGCAAGGCATTCTACCATTGAGCTACATCCCCAGCCTAATCACCTCAATTAGAAAACATGCAATGAAAGGTCTACATAGAATTTCAGCACTATAAGAATGCACAAGACCATCTAGTTATCCTGGAAATATTATTTGCTACTTGATAAGTCTGTATGGAAGATTGTATCATACTCCCTGGAATAGACTCTGTCATTTCTCAGTTATGACTTTTAAAACACTAGATGCTTATAAAGACAATGCTTTAGAATACAAATATTGAGCTATCTATAGAACATATCTCTTTCTATACACAAATCTATCCTAGTAATACTCAGAGGAGAATGAAGGGCTCTGCTCCTGTGTCATTTCCTTTGCACCATCCAGGTAACTAGGCACAGTAGGTGGCATTGTTCTTTAAGCACATTCTTTTGCTTTGCTGAACTGTAGTTTTAGTGGATTTTTTTTTTTTTTTTTTTGAGGTAGGCTCTCACTCTAGCCCAGGCTGACCTGGAATTCACTATGTAGTCTCAGGATGACCTTGAACTCATGATGATCTTCCTACCTCTGCCTCCTGAGTGCTGGGATTAAAGGTATGTGCCACCATGCCTGGCTTTTAGTGGCTTTTATGTGACCCATTGTTTCCTTAGTGGAAATGGATGATAGTTTTCATTACCTATATAGTATCCTTTCAGGCATTCATCTAATCTTTAACCTGACATTCTTCAGGCTGCCTTTTCCAGTCTAATCTCTCAGTCCCTATTTGCTTGTTGGCTTTCTTACTCCCTGTGAGAGACCCAAGTTAGTTCTTTTGGCATTTGTCTAACAAAGTGCACATACTTTACATATAGCACATGCACAGGTCCATAATGGAAAGGATCAATTTTTTTTTTGTCCATATATTACTCCTCCTTGTACCTATTAGTATTCTTAGGCATTCAAGAAATACTGCTTGATAATAGAATTTTTAATTTTAATATTTTAACAAATATGTAATGATTAATCTACTTAGATAGCCCAAAATCTGTATTTATTCTTCTTAAGGAAGGTTTATCTACAAGTGACATTTCTCACATTTAGAAGTACAGTTTATTTTTCAAGGTAGGGTTTCACTCTAGTCCAGGCTGACTTGGAATTCACTATGTAGTCTCAGCGTGGCTTCGAACTCATGGCGATCCTCCTGCCTCTGCCTCCCGAGTGCTGGGATTAAAGGCGTGCACCACCACACGCAGACCCAGAAGTAAAGTTTTAAGAAAGGGTGACCATAAAAAGTCCTTTAAAGCTGGGGGTGGCGGCGCACACCTTTAATCCCAGCACTCAGGAGGCAGAGGTAGGAGGATCACTGAGAGTTCGAGGCCACCTTGAGAGTACATATTTAATTCCAGGTCAGCCTGGACCAGAGTGAGACCCTGCTTTGAAAAAAAAAAAAAAAAAAAAAAAAAAAGTCCTTTAGCAAAAAAAGAGTAATAATAAATTAAAATAAAAATTTTTATGTCCTTTAGCTACCGAAGCCTTTTCTGCTTAAGAACTTGGCTACTAGACTTTAGTTGTTATTAATAATGATGATATGTTTTTCCAAAAACTATCATCTGAGGTGACCTGCTTCTAGAATAGTGGAGGCTTGTTTAGAAACCTTTTTACAGTTATATCTGTTGCGATTAGAGGAAGGAGTTGTGGAAGGGGAACAGTGCCTTGTGTATATTTCTCAAGAGGACTTCATGAGATCTGTCCAGAGCCTGCCAAGACCAGCTTTATTTTTTTCCAAAGCTCTGCCCTTCCTATTACGTGTTTATATTGGCTATCTTGTCTCCAGCTGCAAGCCTTTTTACTTTTCTTTCCCATTGTTCCCAACCTTGACATTTTAAAAAATGCTTTAAGGCTGGAGAGATGGCTTAGCAGTTAAGGCTCCTGCCTGCTAAGCCTAAGAACTCGGTTCCAATCTCCAGGTCCCACGTTTAGCCAGATGCAAAGTGATGCAAGGGGGCAATGCTGCACTTGCCCACAAGGGGGTGCACGCATCTGGATTTCATTCACAGCAGCTGAGAGACTGCTGGCATGCCCATCCTCTATCTGTCTCCCTCTCCCTTTGTCTGTCTCTCTCCCAAAAAATAAAAAAAAAAATGCTTTATTTATTTTTACTTATTTGAGAGAAAGAGACAGACAGAGAAAGAGAATGAGAATGGGTACACCAGAGCCTCTAGCTTCTGAAAACGAATTGCAGATGTATGACTACCTTGTGTATCCAGTTTACGTGGGTACTGGGGAATCAAACTCCTTTCCTTGGGCTTTTCAGGCAATTGCCTTAACCACTGAGCCAGCTCTCCACCCACTCACTCCCCAATCTTGACATTTTAACCCTAACATTCATCCTAACCATAACACTACCACCTAAAGGCAAAGCTGGATGAATAAATGTGGATCTGTTGTAAATTCAGAGTATGACTTTTGGTTATGCTAGTAATACAAATGTTATAATGGAAGAGCTTGAATATTTAGAAGGATAACTAATGGTATACAGACTTGCATATTGTAGAAAGAAATTCGATTCATTGACTATTTTATTTGCTTACTTATTTTCATAATGAAAACAGGAGCTGAGCTGGGAGTGGTGGCTCATACCTTTAATCCCAGCACTTGGGAGGCAGAAGTAGGAGGATCGCTGTGAGTTCAAGGCCACCCTGAGACTACATAGTGGGTTCCAGGTTAGGATGAGCTGGAGTGAAACCCTCTCTTGGAAAAAAATGGAGCTGAGTAGACATATAATTTGTTTAAGATAACATAGACCTTGTTTATAATGTTTTTCACTCAAAACATTTTTATCAAGTACGCGTCTCTAATTTCACAAGCTCTGTTTCTCTTTGGAGGCTCTGTGATTTCAAGTAAGCACAAATTGTTGCTTGTAAGCCTTTATCTCTTTAGGAAGCTGAGAGGAAGATGTAAGTCAAACTTAATATTGGTTCAATTTGGAACAACTTCTACTACTGGCAAAAGGATTTCATTAGCTTTGTAAGAAAACAGGACCTGGATCTTACTCTGTAGCCCAGGTTGGCCTTGAACTCATGATCCTCCCTCCTTAGCCTGCCTGAGTGCTGGGATTATAGGTGTGAGCCACTGTGTCCAGTTGAGAAATTCATTTTTAGAATCAACTTTGATCAGTGACATAGAGTAAATAATCGAATTTGTTTCCTAATCTGAAGTTTTGGAGTTTACTCATCTCTCTGTTACTGGTTTCTTCTATTTCTACTTTGTAAACCTGTTTGGCTGAGGTCTGGTTGCTTGTTGTAAATGCTTGGATATTTTGAATACAAACAGAACTGTGAACAGTGTTGCATGCAGTAAACACTGATGAATAACATAGCAATGGATTTTAGTCTAAGTTGGTCTATAATCAGTTTTGATGTTGTTAATTTTCTCTGGCAATCTGAGTTTTCAGGGAATGGAAACCTGTTGATTAGTAACTGAAGAAAAATAGCCATTTCTAACATAAAGAAATCAAAGTAACAAATGCCAAATCATTTGAAATTCTTTCTTCACCTGACTTCTTTGAATTATCTGGCATACGTGTTACTATTTAAATCAGTTTTATCCCCTTCACACACAATACAACTGGAAGGTAGTGAGGAAGGATTGTCATAGTTTATATAGTAAGCTGAGTGGGACAAGGAAACAGATTACATATAACCCACAGAAGGCACAACTTATTAGAAGTGATTGAGAATTCACTGTATATGTAAGTAGTCATATACTGCACATTTGAAATGAGCAGGCACAGCATTCTAGTATTACCCTTTCTCCAATAGCACTGGTCACTTTAGTTTTAATTTCTTTCTGAAATTACCACCTTCCCTAAAGGAAGCAAATATTTTAATTTGGGGTCTGGGAGCTGATCTTTGTTTTAGACAATTTTGGCTTTGTTTAGGTGAAACTCCTTTTTAATGAACTAATTTATTTTTTTTTAGAGAGAGAGAGAGCAAGGGGAGAGAGAATTGGTACCAGGGCCTCAGCCACTGCATTTGAACTCCAGCTACTTGCACCACTAGTGCACATGTGCAACCTTGTGCTTGCGTCACCTTTGTGTGTCTGGCTTATGTGGGATCTGGAGAGCAATTGAACATGGGTCCTTAGGCTTTGCAGGCAAGTGCCTTAACTGCTAAGCCATCTCTCCAGCCCTTATGAACTTCTTTTATATGTGACTTGGTTAGAAACTGTATGTCTGATAAGGAGCTAACTTAAATGAATATTTTCCAGCTATTATTAGGTGAGTTGATTGCCAGTTAGAATTAGGTTTATTTTTTCTTGAGATATATGCCTTTGGCTCTCCTCAGTCTGTGTGGTCACATTTAGAGATTAAGGATTATGAACAAGTGAGAATGATGGACTGGTGAAAAAGATAACTTGTTTGATATGAATAAAACTGGAAGCAGATGACTTATATTGGTTTATGTTTATGTTTCAGTCTTTAAAATGGTACTCTGATGTTTCTAATTGGCAAAAACAATTTAAGATAGATAATTGTCAGCTACATTTATTCTTACAATGTTTTAAACTTAAATAATCCAAGCATATGGGAATTCATACCTCAGTTTTGAAAGAGGCGCCAATATAGTAAGACAACATGCTTTGTGCCATAACAGATGGTAGTTTAGACAGAACTGCATACTAAGTTAAATAGAGAAATAATTCATTACACTTTAGATGTTTGTTATTTTTTAATTTCATTTATTCATTTATTTGAGAGCAAGAGAGAGAAAATGGCTGTGCCAGGGCCTCTAGCCACTGCAAACGAACTCCAGATGCATGCACCCCCTTGAGCATCTGGCTTATGTGGGTCCTATGGAGATGAATGTGGGTGAAGGCAGGCAAGTGCCTTAACCACTAAGCTATCTCACCAGCCCTAGATGTTTGTTATTTTTAAAAAGAATTTCTCAAGAAAGCTGAGACATTTTTTTTTAGAGAATTTTTCTAGCCAGATGTGGTGGTGCATGTCTTTAATCCCAACACTTGGGAAGCTGAGGTAAAAAAAAAAGGATCAATGTGAGTTCGAGGCCAGCCTGGGACTACAGAGTGCATTCCAGTTCAGCCTGGGTTAGAGCCACATGCTACCTTGAAAACAACAGCAACAAAAAGAGAATTTTTCTTAAAAATTTTTTAATAATCAAAGTAATGGATTTCTTCTGACATTTTCATTCATAGATTTCATTATATTTTGTTCTTATTTGTCCCCCCTCCATCCTTGTGGGGTCCCTTCTTCTCCCCAAATAGTCCTTCCTCCTTTCATGTCACATGACTCTAGTTGTTCTCCTGCTCCTCCCTTTAGACCTCTTCTTCCCCTCCATAGTTCAGTTTCTACTTTCATATCTTACATATATAGATGTGTGTGTACATATATGTATAAACTTAAATATTTGTCATGCATAATAGATAACATGTTATTTGTCTTTCTATGTCTGGGAAAGTCACAGGAAGTGAGTTTCTGTCTTGCTGTATTGAGTATTCATAACACTAATGTTTGTGTGTTTTTCAGGATTGGGACAGCTGCCCTTGCGGTTCAGGTGGTAGGCAGTAACTGGCCCAAGCCCCACTATACTTTGCTGATCACAGGCCTGTGCCGATTCCAGATTGTCCAGGTCTTAAAAGAGAAGCCATATCCTGTTGCTGAAGTGGAGCAGTTGGACCGGCTTGAAGAATTTCCCAACACCTGCAAAACTAGGGAGGAGCTAGGAGAGCTGTCTGAACAGTTCTATAGATATGCAGTACAAGTGAGTGGCCTTTGCTTTTCCCTTAAAACCCTTTTTAGCCCTTCAGTTTCTTTGCTGTCCTAAGATGAGACAAATCTGTTAGGTGGTGAACTTTAGGGCTGCATACATTTAAATGCTATAATAATATTCTATAGGGGCTGACAAGATAGCTCAGTGGGTAAAGAGCTTGCTATGTAAACCTAAAGACCCAAGTTTGGGTTCCCAGAACCCATGCACAGGCGGATGCATAGAACAAGATTTATCACCACAGTGGGCCTGCAGAGAAAAGGGAGACAGAAACAGAGAATCTGGGAGTTCGTAGGCCAGCTGCTGTGGCTAGTGCAGCTGTGAACAAAAGAGACCCTGCCTCAAAACAAGATGGAAGATGAGGGCCAACACTTGAGGCTGTTCTCTGACCTTCACACATGTTCTTGCATCCACATACCTCATGCACACACATGCACATGCACACATATACCCCCCTCCCCACCCGTAAAAAAATACTTGCTTTGGTCTAGGGCTGTATTAGTTACTTTTCTTGTTGCTGTGAACAATACCTGACAGGAAGCAGCTTGAGCAACAGGTTATTCTGGCTTACAGTTTTGAGGGGATACAGTCCATCGTGTCAGGGAGGCATGGTGGCAGGAACTTGAGGCAGCTGGTCCCAATTCACAATGAAGAAGCAGACACCAATGAATGTTGCTGCTCAGCTCACTTCTCCTGTATAGTCAGTTTGCAGCCTCAGCCCATGGAGTTAAGGTGGGTCTTCCCATCTCAGATAACCTAATCTAGAAAATCCTGTACAAACATGCCCAGAGATTTGTTTCCATGGTGATTCTAAATCCTGTCAAGTTGATAACCAGAGAGTAACCATCCCAAGGGCTATACTTAAATCATCCTAGACATACTAGCCAACCCTTCCTAAAATAGTTCTAAAAGATATTAGGATTTTGTAACTTGCAGTATCTCCAAACCATATAGTTATTGAACCTAAATGTTTAATGTTGAAATACTACAAAGTGATCACTACAATATCTAGTCACCAAATTACAGGAGTTACATTGCTGTAGAAATCTAGGTCACACTGCTATCAGTAACTATGGAAGGGTTTAGCCAATAGAGGACAGATGTCAAGTATGGCTCAGTCCTTCACTCACTACAGTGGTGAGAGGGAAGCACACTTTAGGTATGCAGAAAGTATTGCACTCCTTAATTCTAGGTTTGAGTTGTGTTTTGTTTTGGATTTTTTTAACTTAAACTTTCTCCCCCACATTATTTTACTTAAAATTTTAATGAAAGTATAAAATTATGTTATGAAATGTAGTCTTTTCCATTTCTATTGACATAATTCAGTGACCATAACAAGATCTTTGAGGACCAAGCAATGTCTAAAGGTCTTGATTCAAGCACCATTGATAACTGAAAAGTGTGTGAGGCAGATATTCCTAGCCTGTGGTATTTTTCTATGGCTGTCATTTGTAGTGAAATACTCTTAACATGTACAGTAATAGAAGCTAGGTAAATTTGGGGCTGTACCTTTAGGGCTGAAGGAATAATTTACTCTGAAGAAAGAATCTTCAGACTTAGAACCAGAACAGGTGCTTATCCTCCTGGAGAAAGGAGCAGGCAGGAGGAGGTAGAATTTCTTTTCTTGGCAAGGCTCCTCAGGGCTCATACTTCCTTACCTATGCCTTTACTTATCCATTTTGTATCCATAGAAACCTTGTAAATATGAAGACTTAATAATGACATCACTAGAATTTTTGTAGGGAGCTTTCTGATTTTTGGTCCATTTTTCACTTTGTTTTGTTTTTGTGTCTATGTCCTAGTTTCATGTTAAAGATTTTTAAGTACTTCTATAAAGTTCACTGGTTTGAGATGTCATCATTTTATTCCTCCTTAAGAGAAATACTGTAAGAGTGTTTTTAGAATATTTCCATTTTATCCACTTCAACACCTACCTTTACAGGCCTTATGAGTAGACTTTAGGAGCCTCCTAACCACTCTCCTGATTTCTTCTGCTCTTAACCCATTCTGCTCACTGAGCTGAGAGAGACAGACATAGTAATAAG
The DNA here is from genome assembly GCA_036365145.1 of Orientallactaga sibirica. Classification (NCBI taxonomy): domain Eukaryota; kingdom Metazoa; phylum Chordata; class Mammalia; order Rodentia; family Dipodidae; genus Orientallactaga; species Orientallactaga sibirica. The sequence continues at coordinate 1,526,234 of JAEOAD010000030.1, forward strand.
AGTGTCTTAGCATGTGCAAAGCCAGCACCAAGAAAGGAAGGGAGGGAGGGAGGGAGGGGAGGAGGGAGGAAGGAAGGAAGGAAGGAAGGAAGGAAGGAAGGAGGAAGGAAGGAGGGAGGAGAAAATAAATATGGGGCATTTGTGGTGTGTTTTTCTCTTGAGAAAAAGACTTTGATAGCTGTAGGATGTATGGTAAGACCCTTTGCAACTTGTCTCAGGCTGACATGCCTCAGCTCTAGTTGCCACATTGAGTTCCATAGTTCCAGCCACAGTGAGTAGCCGAGAGCCTCACATTTGTTTTTTCTTCTCGGATTTACCTTCTGTTCTCTGCCAGGAGCTCTCTCTACTGTCGTGCTTTGCAACTCATGTATGGCGTTAGTATTCTTTTCTCTGTGATTCCTGTTTGTGTTTGTGTTTGTGTTTGTGTTTGGTGTGTGTGTGTGTGTATCTTCTGCTTTTCTACCAAACTTATTCAGGTTGTTTCAGCTGTCCCATGCTAAACAGTATATTGTTTGGGAAATGAAGTTTAATTAATTTATTTTCTGATAGTAAAATCCTAAGGAGCAAAATTCCTCAAAATTTTTATTATCAACTTTTTCCACTTGGATATCTTCACAAAACTACTTTAATTTAGTTAATTCTAGGAAGGTAATGGGTAAGCCCCAAAATTGAAACAATTTTTGAACTGATTATTACTAGCCTATGAAATCTTAGTTTGATTATTACTAGCATATGAATTAGTGACTATAGAAGAAGGGTATGTCAGCATTGCACCTTGGACTAAAAGAGGATTTGAACATTGTTTATAAATAAATCTGAGCTTAGGGCTGAGGCGATGGCTCAGCAGTTAAAAGCACTTGCTTGTAAAACCTGTCAGCCTGGATTCAGTTTCTCAGCCACTCATGTATAACTGAATAGGCATCATTTGCAACAGCAAGAGATCCTCGTTCATAAAAGTGAAGTTTAGCCAGACATAGTGGCGCATGCCTTCTATTCCAGCACTTGGGAGGCAGAGGTAGGAGGATTACCTTGAGTTCAAGGCCACCCTGAGAGTACACAGTGAATTCCAGGTCAGTTTGGACTAGAGTGAGACCCTACCTCGAAAAACCAAAATAAGTAAATAAATAAAGTTTAAAAAAAGTATGAGCCAAATTTAGCTATGTTAACCACAAAGTCTCAGTCATATAACAAAGGTTTATTTCTTGCTCTGGCTTCCTATCTAAAAGGTAATCTGCCTTTTAGCATCATTTAGGGACCCAGGTGGATTTGAAGTTTATTTCAAGACATTGTTCCTTATTACTGGGGCAAAAAAAGGGAGACATGGCAAGTCTCCCAGTAGCTTTTAATGCTTTTGCCAAAGGGAACGTTGATATTCCTCTTATGTTTCAAGGATCAACTTAGGACTTGTAGCCACCTCTGTGTTTTAAGGAGATGAGGAAGAATTGGCTTTGTCAGTAACCCTAGTGGTTGGTTGTCAGTTTATCTGATTTCACCATTTCTTTTTCTTAAAAAAAAGTTATTAGTTATTTGAAAAGAGAAAGAAGCAGAGAGAGAGAGAGAATGGGCCTACCAGGGCTTCAAGCCACTGCCAACAGACTCCAGATGCATGTGCATCTGACTTGTGGGTACTGGGGTAGCAAACCTGGGTCCTTTGGCTTTGCCAGCAAGCACCTTAACCACTAACCCATCTCTCCAGCCCCTCACTATTCCTTTTTACAGTTCATATGGATCAGATATATTAGTGCCATCATATTGGATCTTACTTCAGGCTCTACCAGCAATGATATTAGAATTTCAATTTATAAGATGACATGGAAACCCACTTGAAGTTTTCTTAAATTTATCTTGACTTATTTTTGAAGGTTTTACTTTATTTTAAAAAATATAGGCCGAGGGTAGTGGTGCACACCTTTAATCCCAGCAGTGGGGAGGCTGAGGTAGGAGGATTGCAGTGAGTTCGAGGCCACCTGAGACTAAATAGTGAATTCCAGGTCAGCCTGGGCTAGAGTGAGATGCTACCTCAAAATATCTAAACAAGGGGCTAGGGAAATGGCTTAGTGGTTAAGGTGTTTGTCTGCGAAGCCTAAGGACTCTGGTTCGATTCCCCAGGACCCACATAAGCCAGCTGCACAAGGGGCGCATGTGTCTGGAGTTCATTTACAGTGGCTAGAGGACCTGGCGTGCCAATCTCTCTTTCTCTCTATCTGCCTCTTTCTTTTTATCAGATAAACAAAATAAATAAAATATTTTTTGAAAAGTCAAAACAAAAACAGAAAAGAAAATGGGCTGGAGCAATGGCTGAGCTGTTAAAACACTTCCCTCCAAAGCCAAAGGACCCAGGTTCGATTCCCCAGGACCCACAGAAACAAAACAAAACTGTCTCACAGTGCCACACATAGACATAAAGCTTCTAAACTAGGAGCACATATGAGAGCAAACATGTGTTTGTCTTTTTGAACCTAGGTTAGTCTGTTGTAATTCAGCACTGTACCTTAGAAGGTTTTTTTGTTTTGTTTTGTTTGCTTTGTTAACCCCACCCCTAACAATCAGTTGGTGCTCAGATTCTAGGTATACTACAACTTAGTGTTACAACTCCTGATTGGCTGTCATCATAGCACCAACTGTGTTACCAACTTCTTGAAGCTAATAATTATATTGTGGTTATGTAAGAGAATGTCCTGTTGTTATGAACAAGGGTCTTTAATTTTTTTTTCATTTTTTTCCTATTTTGTTTGAAAAGAAAAGTGTATTGGTAACCTCCATACATATACACAATGTGCCCTTGTCATAATCCTCACCTAGCACTCTGCTTTGCCCTGTCTCCCTCTGCCCCCTAACAACAGGGTCTTGATGTCTGAGATGATGATGATGATGATGTGCCTGCAGAGTATACACTCAGAGAGAAAGCAGTTATTACAAATAGTAAGAATTACTGACTGTAGAAGAGGGATGTACCAAGGTTCATTCTATTCTCCTTGCATTTTTGTGATAAAATAGTTTTTTTCCCAAAATAAAGTTTAACTCATAGAACAAATTTGCAAAGTCTCTTGCAAATCTTAGTATTTGCAAAACACTTTTGAGCCATTTTACTTTTGTTTCATAGGCATTTTTAATTTTTAAATTTTTTTGGAGAGGGACACACAGAGAGACACACACACACAAGAGAGAGAGAGAGAGAGAGAGAGAGGAAGACAGAGATGGGCGCGCCAGCAGTCTCAGCTGCTACAAACGAAATCCAGATGTGTGTGCCCCTTTGTGGTCAAGTGCAGCATTGCACCCTTGCGTCACTTTGCATCTGGCTAAACATGGGACCTGGAGATTGGAACCGCTGGAGATTGGAACCAGTGTTCTGAGGCTTAGGAGGCAGGTGCCTTAACCCCTAAGCCATCTCTCCAGCCCTCCATAGGCATTTTGAAAGTACTTCCTTCCTCTAAGGTTGTAAACTGCCTGCACTGTATTAATCAGTGGTCTTTCAAAACAAAGATGTAGGCCCAAATCTTAAGCCTGGATAAAAAGCTAATTATTTTAATTCACAAATAATGTTGCAAGATTCATTAAAGAGACTCTTTTTCCTTTTAGTTGGTTGAAATGTTGGATATGTCTGTCCCTGCAGTTGCTAAGTTGAGACGTCTTTTAGATAGTCTTCCAAGGGAAGCTCTGCCGGACATTCTCACTTCAATTATCCGAACAAGCAACAAAGAGAAGCTCCAGGTACAGTAGTCCTCCCTGAACGCCAGGGGATTGGTCACTTGGTATTGAGATTGAGACAGTACTTACATTTTGATCCTTGGAAAAGAAGTATTGGAGACTCAAGGAAGTGGTTAAAATACTTTCACCTTAAGAACTTGACTTTCTGCCAGGTTTGTTGCATGCCTGTAAGCATTTGGGAAGTGGAGGCAGGAAGGTCACAAGTTCAGGGTCATCCTTGGCTACATACCAAGATCAGAGTCATTCTAGTGTACATGAACCGCTATCCCTGCCTCAAAAAAAGAAACAGAGAGAGAGCTGTACGTGGTGGCACACGCCTTTAATCCCAGCATTTAGGAGGCAGAGGTAGGAGGATCTCTGTGAGTTCAAGGCTACCCTGAGACTACATAGTGAATTCCAGGTCAGCCTGGACTAGAGTGAGACCCTCCCTTGAAAAAAAAAATACATAAACAGAAGAGAAAGGGAGAAACTGACTTTTAAAGGTGGTTTTATCCTAGCATAGTGGCACATATCTATAATCCTAGCACTCAGGAGGATTTAGTCTGGCCTACATAGCCTGACTCTTGTTTCATTCATTAATAAATGAATTTTAAAAAATAAATAAGTAAATAAATAAATAAAGCAAGCAAGTGAATTTAAAATTATTTTTGCTTATATAAGCAACCCTTTTTTGTACAATCAGTGCTATTAGTCAATGTATGAGTAAAAATTTAAAGTGGAGAATCATTTTTAAAAGTAAGGCTAGAGAGATGGCTTAGTGGTTAAGGCATTTGCCTGCGAAGCCTGAGGACCCCGGTTCAATTCTCCAGGTCCCACATAAGCCAGATGCACAAGGGGCTGCATGCATCTGGAGTTCGTTTGCAGTGGCTAGAGGCCCTGGCACACCCATTCTCACTCTCTCTCCCTCTGTCTCTTTCCCTTTCTCTGTCTCAAATAAATAAATAAATAAATAAAATTAAAAAAAAAAAAAGTAAGTGTTTGAAGCCAGGCGTGGTGGCACATGCCTTTAATCCCAGCACTCAGGAGGCAGAGGTAGGAGGATCACCATGGTTCGAGGTCACCCTGAGACTACATAGTGAATTCCAGGTCAGCCTGGGCTAGAGTGAGACCCTACCTTGAAAAAACAAAAAAAAAAAAAAAGTAATTATTTGGCCAGACATGGTGGCACATGCCTTTAATCCAGCACTCAGAGGCTGAGGTAAGGAGGATCACCATGAGTTTGAGGCCCGCCTGGACCACACAGAGTTCCAGGTACCTGGGCCTCAGTGAGACCCTGCCTCAAAAAAAAAAAAAAAAAAAAAGTAAATACTTGATTCAATATAAATTTGCAAATGTAATTTTTGTAGCATTTTTTAAAAGTTTATTTATTTATTTATTTATTTATTTGAGAGAGAGAGAAAGAGGCACAGAGAGAGAGAGTATGGGCTCACCAGGGCCTCTAGCCATTGCAAATGAACTCCAGATGCATGCGCCCCCTTGTGTATCTGGCCTACGTGGGTCCTGGAGAGTTGAACCAGGATGCTTTGGCTTTGCAGGCAAACACCTTAACCGCTAAGCCATCTCTCCAGCCCTTTTGTAGCATTTCTTTAAGCATGTGGAGCCATGGCCTTTCCTTTGTATATGGACTTGCTTTATTATAATTCTTCGTGTTGTTTTTTATATAAACCACTCCTTAGATACATTATCTCATTTTTTCTTTAAAATTCAGTGGGTTAGGGCCAGGAATGAAGTTCAGGAGTAGAGCATTTACCTACTCTATGTAATGTCCCATGTTCACTCCCCAGTGCCACAAGAAAAGGAAATGAATAAATGAAGTGTAGTGAGTAGTTGGAATTACACCAGCTAATGTTGGTTGTTTTTTCTCTTTTGGTTTTTCAAGGTCAGATCTTGCTGTAGCCCAGGCTGACTTCAGTATATAGTCACAGCAATCCTCTTACCTCTACCTCCTGAGTTCTGGGATTAAAGGTGTGTGCCACCACGCCTGGCCCTTTTCTTTCTCTCTCTTTCTTACTTCATTTTAAAGTTCATTGCAAACAACCTTACTCATTAATATAGCAATTTTGGTTGCATTAACCATGTGACAGCATGACTCCTATCATGATTATTGGTAAGAATTGTTGGAGTTCTTTTGGTTGAGAGGAGTATATTATACTGGAGTTAGGCAAGTGGCTGTGTACCATAGTCCATAGTAGACCAAGCACTCACCTGCTTGTTTGCACCAAGCATGTGATCTGACTGGGGGCTGAGAAGTGCAAGCTGGAGCTTGGCATGAGGCCAAACACAGCAAGTAGCTTTCAAGGATGGCCATCTGAGAGAGCCCTGCCAAGGAGGGTCAATGACAACTGCTTCAGCACTGCTACCATGGCCGTGCTAGGACCATAGCAGGGACACTGCCACATAAGTTGTAGTGTTGCTTTCCTTGGAATTTAATGATTGAACACATGGCTGTGATGGCTTATGTTTGGACCATGCATCTCTGAGGAGGTGCTATTGATTAATCCACATTTCCTAGATCTTAGATGCTGTGAGCCTAGAGGAGCGCTTCAAGATGACCATACCACTACTTGTCAGACAAATTGAAGGTCTGAAATTGCTCCAGAAGACCCGAAAGCCCAAGCAAGATGATGATAAACGGGTAAATATAGCTTTTACTACCTTTATTTTCAATGTGTGTGTGAAATGTGAGATTTAGGTCTTTTGGGGAAAAAATGGAAGACAAGTGTGTGTATAATCCTAGGCACTAGTGAAAATGAGGTAAGAGGATCCTTTAGTCCAGGTATTGGATGCCAGCTGAGCAAAATAGAAGAAATTTGTCTCACAAAACCAAAAACAAAACAAATAAAAAGAAGCTTGGATAGTGTGGTAGTCAGCTTTTCATTGCTAGAAAAAAGTACCTAACCCAAAGCAGTTTATGGAAGGAAAAGGGTTGTGTTTGTTTATTATAGATTTGAGAGGAAGCCCCATGATGGCAGAGGAAACGATGATGTGAGCAGAGGCTGGACATCACCTCCTGGCCAGCATCAAGTGGACAATAGCAGCAGGAGAGTGTGCCAAACACTGGCAAGGGGAAACTGGCTATAACACCTGTAAGCCGCCCCCAACAACACATCTCCAACAAGGTTCTGATTCCCAAATTGCCATCAGCTGGGAAGCAAACATTCCAAACACATAAGTTTATGGGGAACATCTGAGTCAAACCACCTCAAGTACAGTAAAGAAAAAAAAGTTCATTATCTCTAAGATGTTGTATAGCAATTTCCTCTAAATTGAAACATTGTATCCTATAGTGAAGTTCCAAATTAAAACATAGGGTCAGGGAAGTAACAACTGACAGGTGTGGGAAGTTCCTGAAATTCACAAGAGTATATAAAGAGTAAGGACTGCTTGGCAGAGGGGACTCTAACTAGTATGACTGCCTTCAGCTGTGCAGGTGCTCCAGGAGTACACCTTTCAGCCCTGCTGGGGCTATTAAGTCCTGAAGCTTCCGTGGAGTCATCCATGCCTCTGTTAGTAACCCTTCCCTCATGCTCCTGTAAGTGATCCCACTGGTTCACTAAGCTAGAACAGGATGGAACTGTGTCTTTAGTCTGACATTGGTGCCCTAGCTGGGGTGAACACACATTTGTTCACATTCCCCCAAGAAAAGTTAACATAGCAGCAGATTTCCGTGTGCTCTCCTTAGTTCTTTTTCTTGCCTGGATTTTATTTTTCTTATAGCATGTAATCCTTGTCACAGCCCTCTCCCCGCTCCTCAAGATACTAGTATTATCATTTTGTTCCAGTAATGGTTGGAGTTAGCTCATGATACTAATGTGTGCTTTGAATCAGATATTCCCCATAAACTCATGTGTTTTGGATGTTTGGTCCCCAGTTGATGGTAATTTGGGAGGTAGAACCTTGCTGGAGGAGGTGTGTTGTTGGGGACAGGCTTAGGGGTATTATACCCATTCACCTCTTATCAGAACATGGCTCACTCTCCTGCTGCTGTTTTCCACCTGCTGTGACAGAAATGATGTCCATCCTATGCTCATGCCATGCTGCCTCTTGCCATCAAGAAGCATTCCCTCAAGATTGTAAGCCAAATAAAAAAAACTTTCCTCCCATCAGCTGCTTTTGGTCAGGTGCATTATCCCAGCAAGGAGAAAGTAACTGCAATAAAAGGATCCATAATATACTTTTAAAAATCCAGTGATAAGATCATGGGGAAAGAGAACGTGAACAGAAGCCATTTGAATTAGAACAGAAAATGGTTTTGGATTTGAAAAGCAAAACAAAATAAAACAAAAAACACTTTCAGCATGCTAAAGCAGAAGCCAAAAGTTTTCTGACGCAATATAATTGCTAAAGGGAAAGTGATAGTTTCTGCACCTTGTTGGTGAAAACACCACAAGAAGAAAGTAAACCATGTGGCAATTGCCTAGAAGGGTTCCTGGAGAGATGGCAGATTTGCAAGCAGGGAAGACTTTTACATACTAAAATCAGTCACGGAAAGGTTGAAAATACTTAGAAGACATTTATAATGAAAGAGAAAAAAAATGGAAGTTATCTAGCCAATGTAAGCAATAATTTATATGAAGAAAATAGTGGCTGCAATATAGTAGCTCAAAGAAGGCATGCCAGAGTTTCTTAGTATTTCTTGTAGACATTTCCTATCAGTATTACTGTAAGCATGTACCAAGGAGTCATGCCCATTTTATGTTGGTCTACTTTGGAAAAAAAAAATTTTTTTTTGGTTTTTTCAAGGTAGGGTCTCACTCTAGCTCAGGCTGACCTGGAATTAATTATGTAGTCTCAGGGTGGCCTCGAACTCATGGCAATCCTCCTACCTCTGCCTCCCGAGTGCTGGGATTACTTTTTTGTTTGGATATGCCACCTGCCATGCCTACAAATATGACTGTAGCCATAAAATTTTGTTTGGATATGCCTTTAATCCCACCTGTAGGAGGATCGCTTGTAATTAGGCCATTGAAAGTTATTTCCAGGTCAGCCAAATAGTGAGACTGTAGCCAAAAAAAAAAAAAAAAAAAAAAAAATTGCTGATTGAGCACCAATTATTGCCTTACATTAGCCCAATACTTCTCTCTCTCTCTCTCTTCTCTCTCTCTCTCTCTCTGTGTGTGTCTCTTTCTCAGTGTGTGTGACAGAGTGTGAGAGAGAGAGAGAGAGAGAGGATCTCACTCTGGAACCAGGCTGACCCAAAACTCAATCCTTTTGGCTTAGCCTCTTGAGTGTTAGGATTACACATGTGTAGAGGCCACCAAACTCAACACCAATTTTCTTCCTCTTTCTGCAAAGGTGATAGCAATACGCCCCATTAGGAGGCTTACACACATCCCAGGTGCTTTAGAAGACGAGGATGAGGATGAGGATAATGATGACATTGTCATGCTAGAGAAAAAAATACGAACATCCAACATGCCAGAGCAGGCCCACAAAGTCTGCGTCAAAGAGATAAAAAGGTATGTTACAGAGGCATTCATTCATTTTTGTTTTCATTTTGCTACTAATGTTGAAAATTATTCCTTAGGGAAACTTGATTCTGCTGTTTTGGATCGTAAAGTAAAAGCTGAGTGATTCGTGTACTCTCTGATCTGTTTTTCTTATGCGTACTCTACTCCTAGACTACCTGTTCATCTTACCTTTCTATTGCCAACTTTTGTCTTGATTGACCTCAGTTCTTGCCTTATATCTTTGATCTGTGGAATGCTTTCTTCCTCTTTCGTCAGCAGAATCAGATTTTTTTTTTTTTTTTTTTTTTTTTTTTTTGTTTTTTTTTGTTGTTTTCAACGTAGGGTCTTGCCCTAGCCTGGGCTGACTTGGAATTCACTCTGTAATCTCAGGGTTGCCTCAAACTCGTGCGATCCTCCCTCGGCCTCCCAAGTGCTGGGATTAAAGATGCGCACCACCACACCCGGCTAAAATCTGATTCTTAAAGTACTCTTTTTGAGAGAGAAGGGAGACAGAGTATGTGTCTGTATATATGTGTGTGTGTTGCTATGTACCAAACTGGCATCAAACTCTGGATCTTCCTGCCTCAGTCTCCCAAGTGCCGGAAGGCATATACTACTTGCCCAAATGTTAAAACATTTTGTGGTACCCAGGATGGCACCCAGGACCTTGTACATGCTAAGCATATACTCTACCACTCAGCTGTGCTTTTTCCTTTAGATTGTAGATCCCAGAGTGGGAGCTGGGACTGTAGCGCAGGGGCAGAGTGTAAGAGCCTGGGTTGCATCTCTAGCACTGTAATAAACGAGTGAATAAATGAATGAATGATTCCAGAGAACAGGAACAGTCAGTTTCTCTGTGTACAGGAAGAATACAGGGGAACCTTAAATAGGACATGTGGTTGGATTATATTTTTAGGATAACCTCAGAGTTAAATAGAACACTGTTGTTTTTAACCTTTACATTACAAAAAAATGGAATTTTTATTAATTAGCTATTATAATCTTTGGTCAAGCCTGGCATGGTGGTGCACGCCTTTAATTCCAGCACTCAGGGTGCAAAGGTGGGAGGATAGCCATGAGTTCGAGACCATCGTGAGACTACATAGTGAATTCCAGGTCAGCTTGGCTAGAATAAGACCCTACCTCAAAAAAAAAAAAATCTTTGTTCAGCTTTGTTTAAATATGCATGATAGAAAGATGCAGTTATTTCATGTTCTTGAACATGTCTACTATGTATTCTTTTCCCACAGGCTTAAAAAAATGCCTCAGTCAATGCCAGAATATGCTCTGACTAGAAATTATTTGGAACTTATGGTGGAACTTCCTTGGAACAAAAGTACAACTGGTGAGATAACAAAATAACACCTAGTTTTCAGTCTAATTGTCAGTCAGAAACCACATGCAAATTCTCATTTCACATGTTACAGCACAGCATGGTAGTGCATGCCTGTATCCCTGCACACTGAAGGATCTCACCTTCAAGGCCAACCTGAGCTACACTGGGAGACCCTGTTTCACAAAACAAACAAACCAACAACAGCAAAGTCACCATGACTATCTTACTGTTTTTTTTTTTTAATATCTTTATCGATTTATTTGTGAGAGGAAAGAGAGAGAGAGAGAATGAGCAGGCATGCCAGAGCCTCTTGCCATTGCAAATGAACTCCAGATATATGCGCCATTTGTACATCTGGTGTTTTTTTGTTTTGTTTGTTTGTTTTATTTTGTTTTTCAAGGTAGGGTTTCACTCTAGCCCAGGCTGACCTGAAATTCACTACCTGAAATTCACTGTGTAGTCTCACAATGGCCTCAAACTCATGGCAATCCTCCTACCTCTGCCTTTGGAGTGCTGGTATTAACGGTGTGCGCCACCACGCCCAGCCTTAACATCTGTTTTTAAATGGGTATTGCGGAATCAAACCCACGTCAATTCAGGCTAGTGCCTTTGACTGCTGAACCATCTCTCCAGTCCAGCTATCTTACTATTAAATTATTTTTCTTTTAACTATTTTGAAACTACTTCATTGAGATATGGTAGCATATAAAATTTACATATTTCATGATTATATCTTAATGAGTTTAAAATATTATCTATGAGGGCTGGAGAGATGGCTTAGCAGTTAAGGCACATGCCTGTGAAGCCTAAGGACTCTGGTTCGATTCTCCAGGTCCCACATTAGCCAGATGCACATGGTGGCACATGCGTCTGGAATACGTTTGCAGTGGCTACAGGCTCTGGCATGCCCATTCTCACTCTTCCTCTGTCTCTCCCTCTCTTTGTCTCTAACAAGTAAATAAAAACAAAGTCTTAAAAAGATAAATAAAATATTATCTATGAAATTCATCAACATCAAAGCCATAAATAAATCCGTTACCTTCTAAAGTTACCTTCCTCTGGTATTATTATAATTGGGTGGGTGTGTGTGTGTGTGTGTGTGTGTGTGTGTTGTGACAGTGGTAGTAAGAACATGTAAAATATGTCTACTCTCTTAACAAATTTTAAGAATGCAAAATAGTACTGTTAACTATAGGCACTATGCTATATAGTAGCTCTCCAGAACTCATATATCTTATATAACTGAATCTTGGTACTTATGTAGCATCTCCCTCCCATTCCCGCCTTCCTTCAGGCACTAGCAACCACCATTATGTATATTATCTGCTTTCATAAGTTTGAAATTACACATATAAGTGAAACCACAGTGTGCATCTTCCTGAGTCTGACTCATTATTCATTCAGTATAATACCCTCTGTATGTTGAAAATGATGGGATTTCCTTAGTTTTTAAGGCTAAATGTTTGATTATATATGTATACACCACTTTTTTGTTTGGATATGTATACCTGCCTTGTAATAATATTGAAAGTTATTTCCTACAAATATGACTGTAGCCATAAAATTGCTGATTGAAGCCGGGTGTGGTGGCGCATGCCTTTAATCCCAGCACTCGGGAGGCAGAGGTAGGAGGATCGCCGAGAGTTCGAGGCCACCCTGAGACTACATAGTTAATTCCAGGTCAGCCTGGACCAGAGTGAGACCCTACCTCGCAAAACCAAAAAAAAAAAAAAAAAAAAAAAAAAAAATTGCTGATTGAGCACCAATTATTGCCTTACATTAGCCCAATACTTCTCTCTCTCTCTCCCTCTCTCTCTCTCCCTCTCTCTCTCTCTCTCTCTCTCTCTCTCTTTCTCAGTGTGTGTGTGTGTATGTGCGTGTGAGAGAGAGAAAAAGAGAGAGAGAGAGGATCTCACTCTGGAACCAGGCTGACCCAAAACTCAATCCTTTTGGCTTAGCCTCTTGAGTGTTAGGATTACACATGTGTAGAGGCCACCAAACTCAACACCAATTTTCTTCCTCTTTCTGCAAAGTGTGATGTCGCCCCATTAGGAGGCTTACACACATCCCAGGTGCTTTAGAAGACGAGGATGAGGATGAGGATAATGATGACATTGTCATGCTAGAGAAAAAAATACGAACATCCAACATGCCAGAGCAGGCCCACAAAGTCTGCGTCAAAGAGATAAAAAGGTATGTTACAGAGGCATTCATTCATTTTTGTTTTCATTTTGCTACTAATGTTGAAAATTATTCCTTAGGGAAACTTGATTCTGCTGTTTTGGATCGTAAAGTAAAAGCTGAGTGATTCGTGTACTCTCTGATCTGTTTTTCTTATGCGTACTGTACTCCTAGACTACCTGTTCATCTTACCTTTCTGTTGCCAACTTTTGTCTTGATTGACCTTCTCAGTTCTTGCCTTATATCTTTGATCTGTAGAATGCTTTCTTCCTCTTTCCTCAGCAGAATCAGATTCTTTTTTTTTTTTTTTTTGGTTTTTTTTGTTTGTTTTGTTTTTGTTGTTTTCAACGTAGGGTCTTGCCCTAGCCCGGTCTGACTTGGAATTCACTCTGTAATCTCAGGGTTGCCTCAAACTCGTGCGATCCTCCCTTGGCCTCCCAAGTGCTGGGATTAAAGATGCGCACCACCACACCCGGCTAAAATCTGATTCTTAAAGTACTCTTTTTGAGAGAGAAGGGAGACAGAGTATGTGTCTGTATATATGTGTGTGTGTTGCTATGTACCAAACTGGCATCAAACTCTGGATCTTCCTGCCTCAGTCTCCCAAGTGCCGGAAGGCATGTACTACTTGCCCAACTGTTAAAACATTTTGTGGTACCCAGGATGGCACCCAGGACCTTGTACATGCTAAGCATATACTCTACCACTCAGCTGTGCTTTTTCCTTTAGATTGTAGATCCCAGAGTGGGAGCTGGGACTGTAGTGCAGGGGCAGAGTGTAAGAGCCTGGGTTGCATCTCTAGCACTGTAATAAACGAGTGAATAAATGAATGAATGATTCCAGAGAACAGGAACAGTCAGTTTCTCTGTGTACAGGAAGAATACAGGGGAACCTTAAATAGGACATGTGGTTGGATTATATTTTTAGGATAACCTCAGTTAAATAGAACACTGTTGTTTTTAACCTTTACATTACAAAAAATTGGAATTTTTATTAATTAGCTATTATAATCTTTGGTCAAGCCTGGCATGGTGGTGCATGCCTTTAATTCCAGCACTCAGGATGCAGAGGTGGGAGGATTGCCATGAGTTCGAGGCCATCGTGAGACTACATAGTGAATTCCAGGTCAACCTGGGCTAGAATAAGACCCTACCTCAAAAAAAAAAAAAAAATCTTTGTTCAGCTTTGTTTAAATATGAATGATAGAAAGATGCAGTTATTTCATGTTCTTGAACATGTCTACTATGTATTCTTTTCCCACAGGCTTAAAAAAATGCCTCAGTCAATGCCAGAATATGCTCTGACTAGAAATTATTTGGAACTTATGGTGGAACTTCCTTGGAACAAAAGTACAACTGGTGAGATAACAAAATAACACCTAGTTTTCAGTCTAATTGTCAGTCAGAAACCACATGCAAATTCTCATTTCACATGTTACAGCACAGCATGGTAGTGCATGCCTGTATCCCTGCACACAGAAGGATCTCACCTTCAAGGCCAACCTGAGCTACACTGGGAGACCCTGTTTCACAAAACAAACAAACCAACAACAGCAAAGTCACCATGACTATCTTATTGTTTTTTTGAAATTACACATATAAGTGAAACCACAGTGTGCATCTTCCTGTGTCTGACTCATTATTCATTCAGTATAATACCCTCTGTATGTTGAAAATGATGGGATTTCCTTATTTTTTAAGGCTAAATGTTTGATTATATATGTATACACCACCTTTTGTTTATTTATCTGTCAGTAGCCATTTACATAATTTTGATTTATTGTGTATTATTAATAATATTGTGCTACAGTTTACATGTAGATCTTTGAGATTCTGACTTTAATTCCTTTTTTTTAAATTATTTTTTATTTTTGGTTTTTGAGGTAGGGTCTCACTCTAGCTCAGGCTGACCTGGAATTCACTCTGTAGTCTCAGGGTGGCCTCGAACTTGTAGCGATCCTCCTCCTTCTGCCTCCCAAGTGCTGGCATTAAAGGTGTGCACCACCATGCCCAGCCCTTTAATTCTTTTGACATATGCCCAGATGTAGGACTGTATGATCCTATGGTAGGTTTTTTTAATTTAAAAATATTATTTATTTGAGAGTGTGAGAGAGAGATGCAGACCAGAGCATTTTGCCACTGCAAACTCCAGATGCATGTACCACTTTGGGCATCTGGCTTACATGGGCACTGGAGAAGCAAACCTGAGCTGTCAGTTTCTCAAGCAAGTGTCTTTAACCACTGAGCCATCTCTTCAGCCCCTTTTTTATTTTATTTATTTATTTTTTATGAGAGAGAGAGAGAGAGAATTGGCATGACAGGTCCTCTAGCCACTACAATTGAATTCCATATGTGTGCACCACCTTGTGTACATGTGTGAGCTTGTGTGCATGCGTCACCTTGTGTGTCTGACTTACGTGGGTTTTGGGGAGATGAATAGCTTCATAGGCAAATGCCTTAACTACTAAGTCATCTTTCTAGCCCTCTTTTTTTTCATTTGTGAGAAACCTCTGTACTGTTTTTATGATGATTATATTAGTTTACATCCTTATTGTTGGTAGACAGGGGTTTCCTTTTCGCCCTCACTTGTTGTTATATCTTTTGTTTTTAAGACAGGGTCTCATGTAGCTGAAGCTGGCAAAGGATGCCAGGGATGACATTGAACTTCAAATCTTCCTGTGTCCACCTTCTGAAGTGCTAGGATTACAGGCATGTGCCACAATGCCCACAGCTGTAATTTGTTTTCTCAGTAACCATCCTGACATGATTTGTTTTGTTTTGGTTTTTTTGAAACCGGGTCTAAATATGTATCTCAGGCTGACCTCAAACTAACAATCCTCCTGCCTTAGCCTCCTGAGTGCTGGGATTGTGGGTGTGCTGCACCATGCTTGGCACTGTAGTTTGTTTTGTTGCAATGGGGGTTGGATCTAGGGCCTTGCACAGGCTAGGCAAGTGCTTCATCTCTGTGCTGCATCCCCAACTCCTCCTTGTGGCTTTGACTTGCAGTACCTGGTGATTAGTCATGAGAGTCCCTTTCCCTTTACATAACTGTGACAGGCCCTTGTGTGGCTTCTTGGGTCCTCCATCCATTTTTCACTCCAGCTATTGTATACTTTAGCTGTGAGCCTCTTAGGTAGATTTTCCATTCTTTTTCAAATATTTGTGCATATTTTATCCCTTTCTGCTGTGTTTATTGCTTCATTTGTTTACAAAAGCTTTTTAGTTTGATGTAATCTCTTTTTTAAAAAGAAATGTTTTCAGACAGTCTCTTACTGTGTAGTCTAGGTTGGCCTCAGAATGTCACTCAAACAGGCAGGTAATCCTCCTGACTGAGCTTTTTCTTAAATTTTTAAAATTTATTTTATTTATTTGAGAGAGAGAAAGAAGATAGAGAGAGAATGGGTTTGCCAGGGCCTTCAGCCACTGCAAATAAACTCCACATGCATGTGCCACCTTGTGCATCTGGCTTATATGGGTCCTGGAGAATTGAACCTGGGTCCTTTGGCTTTGCAGGCAAGTGCCTTAATCACTAAGCCATCTCTCCAGCCCTGACTGACTTTTTGAATGTTTCTTCATGCTTCAGTCTTGGTAGCTTGAATGTTTCTAGGAATTTTTAGGTTATTCAATTTATTGGCATACTATTGATTATAGTAGCCATGGGACGATCCTTTGTATTTCTGTGATATCAATTTTGTTTATGATTTTATTAGTTTTGTCCTTTTCTTTTAGATTAATTAACTAAAAGTTTATCAGTTTTATCTTGTCAAAAGAATGTTTTGTATTGGGTTTTTTTGTTGTTTTGTATTGTTTTAATAGTTCTGCTTTGATTTTTATTTCTTTTTCTAGCTTTGGACTTTACTGATTCTAGTTCTTTGAAGCATAAATTTAGGTTGTTTACTTGAGATCTTTTTTCTTAGCTAAACTAGGTATTGTAGTGTGCCCCTGTATTCCTAGCTACCCAGGATATTTGAAGACAAGAGTTCAAGACCTGTCTAGACAACATAGCTACCCTAGCTTTAAAAATATAAAAGGGAGAAGCTGGGTGTGGTGGTGCATGCCTTGAATCCCAGCACTCAGAAGGCAGAGGTAGGAGGATTGCCATGAGTTCAAGGCCACCTGAGACTACATAGTTAATTCTAGGTCAGCCTGGGCCAGAGTGAGAATCTACCTCGAAAAACCAAAAGTAAAAGGGAAAGAGAGAGTAAGCACATAGAAGTCTATTCTTAGCTTACTATGTTCATCAGCAATAAGTGATGCATTGTTACTGGAGATTTTAGGATGAAAACAGCTCGCCTCAGCCACCCACCCACAATACGCCAATTAGAAACAAAGCAATAGTGAAAAGCAGAAAAGTAGAGTTATTCAATATGCCACATTGGGAAGAGGAACAAATAATGAGGTCCAGTGACCCCTCCCCAATCCCACCCCAGTCCATCTCCAAGTTCCTTACATGAAGTTGAGTTTTAAATAGAAGGCAAAAGGCATGCTTAACTAAGCAGTCCTGGTCAGAAGGTTAGCCCTGCACATCACTGATTTATTAGTGTCTCTCCTGCAAGCTGGTCTGGCAAGTTGTCACAAGTGTTCAAAACTTCTTCCTGGAAGACAGGTTCCCCCTGTGTTTGACACCAGAGCCTCCCAACATGATACTCCTGGAAATTTCAATTCCTTGGTGTCCATTAATTCAGTAGTCTGAAGTGCACAAATATTTCTTTTTATAATAGCCTCACTGCTGGTAGGAAGGATACATTGTTGCAGACTTTCTCCTTGGACATGATGATGGAATAAACATATTGTTAATGTAATAGCAAGCCATCTTTACAAAACTAAATCCCACTCAGTCTTGCAGATTATTCTGGGGGTTTTCTTTCCTTCCTTTTTTTAAATTTTAATTTTGCATGTATGTGTGTGGTGCATGCCCTTGTGTGTGCTGATGGGGCAATACCAGATATCCCCCCTCCTTCACTCACTCATCTGTTTTTCCTTACTGATTCCAGAGCTTACCATTTGCAAGCTGCAGCAATTCTCTGGTCCCTATTACCCCACAGAACTGGGGTTCCAGGCATGCATGGCCAATGTCCAGGTGTTTACATAGAGTTTGGAACTTGGTAATCTCAGTCCCCCTCAGGCTCTGTGGATTGCACAGAAAGTATACTTAACTGCTGAGCCAGTAGTCCAGCCCCAGATTATTCTTTTAATAGATTAGATATACTAGTATTTCAATACTGATTAGTCTGAATTTTTCCCTTCTGTGGTAGTTTTAGTGTCAGCATTGGTGTTGGGAATGCCCTATTGTTCACTATTCATATATTGATTGGCTAGTTGCATTCTGAAGCCAGGAAAGGGAGAAGACTCTCTTTTCTAGATTCTGACTATAGTCAGAATGCTTTAATTGTATGTAGGTATTCAAAATGGATATTTCTGCATAGCTAGGTTTTTACAGACCAGCTTGGAAACCAAATTAATGTTCAAAGCCTTTTCTTTCGCTGTCAGTATAATTGTGTAGCTGCATACCATATCCTAGCCACCACTCAGCTGGTGAATTTATTTTGGCTTCTAACACCTGGTGTTTAATTGATGGATATTTTAGGAGTGAAAGTACATCAGTAAACCCAGTGAAAGCCTTGCTCTAAGAGCAAAGGACTTTTCATGATAACTACATATTTTTTTAATTTAGCATTTCTGTTTATAGAGGATTGTCTTTAGGAAATAATCAAATGCATGCAGAAATTTTGTTAGAAGAATGAATAATGTAAAGCGGGCTTTTAACCAAATATTTGTAAGAAACCTAAATAGTGAATATGGATCATTAAATAATACAGTATTAACTAGATAAATAATGTTACTGAAAAGTACATATGAGGGGCCAGAGACATGGCTCAGCTATTAAGGCATTTGCCTACAAAGCCTAATGACCTGGGTTCAAGTCCTTGTACCCACATAAAGCCAGATGCACAAAGTGGTGCATGCATTTGGAGTTCATTTGCAGGGGCCAAAGGCCCTGGCACACTCATATTCTCTCTCTCTCTCATTGCAAATGAATAAAAATATTTTAAAAGTACATATGATACTGAAAGTTGCTTAACGATTCTATGAAAAAAAAAAAAAGACACTTTCCAGAAGGTTGCATTAAAATCTCATTTGAGGGCTGGAAAGATGTCTTAGCATTTAAGGTGCTTGCCTGCGAAGTCTAAGGACCCAGGTTCGATTCCCCAATACCCATGCAAGCCAGATACACAAGGTAGTGCACAAGTCTGGAGTTCGTTTGCAGCAGCTAGGGACCCTGGCATGCCCATTCTCTCTCTGTATCTGCCTCTTTTCTATCTCTCTCTAATAAATAAGTGAATTTTTTTTTCTTTGGTTTTCTGAGGTAGGGTTTCACTCTAGCTCAGGCTGACCTGGAATTCACTATTTGGTCTCAGGGTGGCCTCGAACTCATGGCAATCCTCCTACCTCTGCCTCCCGAGCTCTGGGATTAAAGGCATGCACCACCACGCCCTGTGTAAATAAATATTTTAAAATCTCATTTGTGAGGGTAGGGAGATGGCTCAGTGGTCAAAGGCACTTGCTTGTCAAAACTGGTAGCCCAGGTTTGGTTCCCCAGCCACCCATGTAAAGCCAGAGGCAAAATATAGTGCCCTGGGACTGAAAAAATGGCTAAGCAGTTAAGGCGCTTGCCTGCAAAGCCAAAGGACCCAAGTTTGATTCTCCAGTACTCACATAACCCAGATGCACAAGGTGGCACATGCGTCTGAAGTTTATTTGCAGCAGCTGGAGGCCCTGGTATGCCCATTTTCTATATCTACTTCTCTCTCAAATAAATAAATGAAATTTTTTTTCAGAAAGAGTCCTATTAATCATTAGCAGGCAATTTGGACTCAGAAAAATAAAATAAAATAAATTAAATAAAAATAGCATTCTGAGCCGGGCATGGTGGCGCACACCTTTAATCCCAGCACTTTAGAGGTAGAGGTAGGAGAATCACTGTGAATTCAAGGCCACCCTGAGACTACATAGTGAATTCCAGTCAGCCTGGGCTAGAGTGAGACCCTACCTTGAAAAAACCAAATAAAATAAAATAAATTAGTTTTTTGACATTTGTTTGCAGTGGCAGTGAATAGAGACCCAGGTACAAAACACACACACACACACACACACACACACACACACGTGTCCACACATGTGCAAATAAATAAAAATATTTAAAATTTTCATTTTGAAAAATGGATATATCAGCTGGTCGTGGTGGTGCACGCCTTTAATCCCAGTACTTGGGAGGCAGAGGGAGGATTGCCATGAGTTTGAGACCACCCTGAGACTATATACTACATTCCAGGTCTGCCTAAGCTAGAGTGAGACCCTACCTCGAAAAACCTAAAAAAAAAAAAGGATATATCAGCATACATTCATACCACCTAGAAAGGTATGCCCAAACACAGGTTATGAAAATCTATTAGGGGCATGAGATTATGGGTGGTTTTTCCTTTTTTATTAGTGTCCATATTTCCTGAGATGAACATACATTATTGTAATAAAGGAAAAAATGCCAGCAGTATAGAGTATATAGAGATTATATTCCAATAAGAAATAGTGTATCAGCCAGGCGTGGTGGTGCATGTCTTTAATCCCAGCACTCGGGAGGCAGAGGTAGGTGGATTACTATAAGTTCAAGGCCACCCTCAAACTACATAGTGAATTCCAAGTCAGCCTGGGCTAGAGAGCAAGACCCTACCTTAAAAAACAAAAAACAAAAACAAAAACAAATTTTGTGTGTTTGTGTGTGTGTGTAAGAAAGAAAGAAAAAAGAAATAGTGTATCTGTAGAAAATCATTCCAAATGAAATATGAGCATTGGGTTTTAATTGGGTTGAACCTACTATCTGCAGAGACACTTAACTCTTGAGCAGCCTAAATGTAAGTTTCCTTGAAGACTCCTTTTAAGGATCCAAATGTTGACCTTCTTTTCTTGCTAAGCTTGAAAGGAAATATTTCACTTCACCAATCCATTGCTTAAAGTATTTCTGTGTTTTTCTTTTCTTTCCTTTCCTTTCCTTTCCTTTCCTTTCCTTTTCTTTTCTTTTCTTTTCTTTCTTTTCTTGACAGACCGCCTGGATATTCGGGCAGCCCGAATTCTTTTGGATAATGACCATTATGCCATGGAAAAACTGAAGAAAAGAGTTTTGGAATACTTGGCTGTGAGACAACTGAAAAACAACTTGAAGGGCCCAATTCTTTGTTTTGTTGGCCCTCCTGGAGTTGGTAAAACAAGTGTGGGAAGATCAGTGGCCAAGACTCTGGGTCGAGAGTTCCACAGGATTGCCCTTGGAGGAGTTTGTGATCAGTCTGATATTCGAGGGCACAGGTAACATACTGCTCTCAGCGTCATCTAATTTGGCTTTCATTTCCATTGAACAGACCACCCAGCGGTGGAGGCATATGCTTGTCTATTTTTCTTAAAATAAAAAATAAAAAAAATACTGTTAGTGAGCTGGAAAGATTCTTAGTACTTAAGGCGTTTGCCTGCAATGTCTAATAACCCAGGTTTGATTCCTCAGTACCCACATAAAGTCATCTGTACTGGCTAGAGGAGCTGGCACACCCATTCTCTCTGTCTCTCTTCTCTCTGCTTCCAAGTAAATATTTTTTTAAAAACTGTGGCATACTGAGTTGAAGGGATATTTATAGAACTTACTTAGCCAGCCCAAATCCTCTAAGCATAGTGCTATCTCCAAGTTAACCTTGATATTTATATGACAGGCTAGTGAGTATGTTTCTCAGCTTTCTTGAAATCTCATTTGAATGTAATTTTTTTATGATTGGATATTTTATTTATTTGCAAGAAGACAGAGAAAAAAAAGAAAGAATGAGACTAGGCATGCCAGGGTCTCTTGCCACTGCTGCAGACAAACTCCAGATGCATGCACCACTTTGTGCATCTGGTTTTACATGGGTACTAGGGAATTAAACCCAGACTATTAGGCTTTGCAAACAAGTGTCTTTAGCTGCTGAACCATCTCTCCAGTCCATTGATTGGATATTTTATTGACTTGCCATTTATATTGGCCCAGAAGCATTCTCTAAATAATGCCCATAACTCTTTATAGAGTTTAAACTGCTGTGCTAGGGATAGAAGGTAAGGAGTCGTTCAGAGCAAATTTAATCTGTCTGTAGTTTTAAGTTTTCTTTTATGAAAACTAGTTTGCATCAAGTAAAATGGTTGATATATCTACCAAAGCTTATCCTTGCACTTTGGATTCACTTTTATTACACTGTAAGACTGTCACATCTGATTAATCTTTACTATTAGAACCAGACTTGCCTATTCCTCTCATTGTTTGATGACTTGGGGAGCCTGGACCTATATTTCATAGTTTAAGGGTCTCATAACAGTTGCCAGTAATGAAAAAAATACACCTACAATGTATGGGTTTTTTTTCAACTTGGAGGGAATACAGGGAGTATGGCTCAATGGTACTATCTTGGCTTTGATCCCAGCACCACAAAATTTAACATGAAGAAACCATGAGCTGCTTATGAAAGAATATGATGCATTTTCAACATCTTATTTTTCCAGTTACCTTCTTCACAGGAATCGCTGACCTTAAGTGGGGATGGGAAACTGGTTCAAAAACTTTTCTCTGACAAATGATTGTTTTATTTACTTATAATTTTTACACATAAAAGAAGAATTAGTGTAGTATTTTAAATAAGGAACAAGGGTACAAATCAGGGCAGAGAATTAATTTGGGTCATTCTTTCTGATACCATTAGAAGGTTTTTGTTGCCTAGACTTTCTTATTCTCACATGGGCCACTAGAGGCTGTGCTTTGCTTTCATAACGAGATTGGCATTATGACTTTTGGGCCAGCCATGAAGAGCTAGGGCCACGTTGTTTTAGATGATTTCCTTTCTTATTGGTCCTGTAGTACTATGGAAGCATCTGGTGGGATTCAGAGAGTGTTAGAGAGACCTGGTGTTACACATACATGACATTTCGTGATTATTCTGTAGGGCATGGCAAGTGCTTACTCAGTGCCTAGCTTATAGTGAATATTCTCTAAATATAAGCTTTATTATTATTTTAATTCTGAATTCTCAGAAGGAATGGTCTAATAAGCCTCAATATGAATTTTATAACAGTTATACTTTTTATAACTAATGTTATAAAGTTATATTTATTATTTGATGTATGTATCAGAATTAGGAAAAAATGTATTTGCTTCTTGCCCAGTCATAAATATATATACTGTCATGTGTCTTGTCACTTTTTTTCTAGTAGTTTGAGACAGGGTGTCATGTAGACCAACCTGGCTTCCAATTTACTATGTAGCCAAGGGTCATATTAAACATCTGATCCTCTTGCTTCTACCTCCTAAGTACTGGGATTACAGGCATGCAGGGTCTCCTATAGAGTATTATGTTGGATTTAAACAGATTGCTCTTCTAAATATTTACTGACACATAAAATTTGTCACTTTTTCAAGTGAGAATACTTTGTATGACTATTGAGAATTAACTAAAGAAAACATAGAACTTACGTATTTTCTAAATGGAGGTTGGGCTATAATTACCATTGCCTAAAATATTAGTACCTATAAACTATAAGAAATATCTTGTGTGCATAGAGACTATAATTACTGCACCAGAGTGTTTAGATTTGTTTATGAATCATTCTGTGAAGTCTGATTTTATTTTAGATGCACTTTACTGGTGACTATTCCCTAGCTGTCTCTATTCCAGATGTTTCATTAAACACAATAACGTGCTTATGGGCTAGTGGGATTATGGTTCAACTCCCCCGTAATATGTTAAAACATGATGACAACTTTTATTTGGAAATCTGCTTAGAGACACGTGGGTGGTGGGGTGTGGTTGTTAAGGTATAGAGTAGGCGAGGGCGGAATGTGTGCTCATGTCAGATTTCTGAATTAGAGAACAATAGAGGAACATAGCACACCTCAGGGTGTCCTCTGTGGGAACTTGTAGGTCCATGTGATGGTGAAGACATCTGGAAATACCCAATCTTGGCATTTGAGTACTGGTCATGTGCTTGCAATTGGAGTTCATGAAAAGTTTTATTTTTCCTCAGCCTCTGAGTAGGCACCACTGTTCTGAAGTCTTAAAATAGCCAAGGAAAAATAGCTACTTTATGTTAGCTCCCTTGTTTAGTCTTGATTTTTGTCCTGTTCCCTATTTTCCCATGCATGGAATTCCAGACATTTGCTGATAGTACCTGTTTATGTAAAAAGAAGATGTTAATAAGTTGGGAATTGATTTTAAAATAACCAAAGGTATGTTTTTTTTATTTTTTAAAAAAATTTTTTTTATTTATTTGTAAGCAGAGAGAGAGACAGACAGACAGATGTAATATTAGGGTACACCAGGGCCTCTAGCTGCTACAAACTAGCTCCAGACACATGTGGCACTTTGTGCATCTGGCTTTACATGGGTACTGGGGAATCAAACTCAGGTCATTACGCATTGCAGGAAAGCATTTTAACCACTGAGCCATCTCTCCAGCCCCAAAGATATATATATTTCTTAATATTTTCTGGGGCTGGATTGATGGCTTAGCAGTTAAGGAATTTGACTGCAAAGCCAAAGGACCCAGGTTCACTTCCCCAGGACCCACATAAGCCAGATGCACAAGGTAGCACATGTGTCTGAAGTTTGTTTGTAGTGGCTAGAGGCCCTGGTGTGTGCATTCCACCCTCCCCCCCTTTCTTTCTCTCTCAAATAAATAAATAAAAATTGAAAAAATATTTTCTTTATTTATTTGCAAACGGAGAAAGTTAGAGACAGAGAGAGGAAGAGAATGGGCACACCAGGACCCCTAGCCACTGTAAACAAACTCCAGACACATATGCTACTTTGTGCAACCAATTTTAAGTGGACACTGGGGAACTGAACCCAGGTCATTAGGTGTTACAGGCAAGTACCTTAACCACTAACTCATCTCTCCAGCCCCAAAGATAAGTTTTTTAAAGGTTAAATGATAATGATGTGGGAGGGAGATACAGGAGAAAAAAAGAAGGCTTCATTTATGTTCAAATCTTACAATAATTATCTGATGAAAATTGGCCTCTTGATTTTCTTCATATTATTTTGAATGGCTTAAAGGAAGAATGGAGGCAAGCTTAGCTTCATAATTCACACTTTTTTTAGTATTTCAGCATTTTGCATTTGTGTTTATTTAAATTTTTTGTACACTTTACAAGCCATGAAATATCTGTCCGTGATTATCATTTTTACAACTAATTTTTTTTGGGGGGGAGGTTGAGGTAGGGTTTCACTCTAGCCCAGGCTAACCTGGAATTCACCTGTATTTCCAGGTTGGCCTTGGACTCACAGTGATCCTCCTACCTCTGCCTCCCGAGTACTGGGATTAAAGGCATGTGCCACCACACTGGCTAATTTTTATATTGAAACGTTACATTTTGATAATTTAATTAGTTCATAGATACTCAATATAAAATCTTATTGGAGGGCTGGAGAGATGGCTTATCAGTTAATGCACTTGCCTGTGAAACCTAAGGACCCATGTTGGATCTGTCTCCAGATACTATGTAAGCCAGATGCACAAAGGTGACACAAGCTCAAGGTTGCACATGCATACTAGGTGGTTCAAGTGTCTGGAGTTCAATTGCAGCAGCTGAGGCTCTGGCATGCCAATTCTCTCTCTCTCTTTCTCTCACTCTCTTTTCTTCTCTCTTAAAAAAATTTAAAAAATATTTTATTGGATAAATTTTTATGAAACTTCATATATCTGGGTTTTTTTTTTTTTAGTTCTTTTGTTAAAAAAAATACTACTACAATGAGCTGGAAAGATGGCTCAAATTTAAAGGCACTTGCTTGCAAAGCCTGATGGCCTGGGTTCGATCCCCAATATCCACATAAAGCCAAACACAAATGTGTGTCTGGAGTTCATTTGCAGAGACAGGAGGTTCTGATATGTCCATATTCTCTCTCTCTCTCTTTCTAGTAAATAAATAAATAAGATTTTTTTAAATACTACTCTCATCTATTTCAAATCACTATCATAATAACTCCTTTTAGCACAGATAATAGTTATAGCAGTACAAGGAATCCATGCCTCAGACTGTTGTTGTTTTGAGGTAAGGTCTCACTGTAACCCAGGCTGCCCTGGAACTCACTCTATATCCTAAGGTTGGCCTCAAACTCATAGTGACCTACTGGGATTTAAGGCGTGTCCCACCACACCTAGCCTCTTGATGACTCAACCTTGAAACAGGATGAAGAGAAAAATTACCTTATGATTTCCATGTTGATAAATTTTTACATATAACCCAAAATAGTAAAGTTAGAAATATATTAGCTGTTTCATTATTAGTTTTTGTAAGGACAAAATAACTGAAGCAGTGTGTATGATTTGTGTGTTTATATGTGTACATGCCACAGTCACAGAGCACCTCAAGTGCTGGTCCTCACCCTCCACTTGCTGAAGACAGGATTTTTGTTGTCCAATGCATATGTACACCGTGCTGACTGGCCCACAGGCTTTGTTATCTTCCTCCCTTCTCACTTCTTGCTGTAGGTGCACACTAGGATTGTGGACACTTGAGCTACATGTCCAGTTTTATGTGGGGTTTAGGGATTCAAACTCAGGTCATCAAGCTTGTGCAACAACCACTTTACCCACTGAGCCATCATCTCAGCCCCCAAGCTTATGATATATTTTTTTTCAGCAAAGTATAGGAGATACATTGAGGTATTTTTCCTTAGCACCTGCCTTTTATGTAGCTCTTCTTTGCCTCTCTAAAACAGGCCCCAACTTCAGCTTCTTCTGTTGATATATGTGTAATCAGTTAAGAGCTTTCTCTTCTCTAATGAGAGTATTATTTATTTTTCTCTTTTAATGTTTAAATAATGTAGGCCTTGCTATTTCTTTCTTTTTAAAAAATACTTTGTTTATTTGAGAGAGTGAGTGAGTTGTGGATAGAGATTGAGAGAATGGCCATACCAGGACCTCTAGTCACTGCAAATGGACTCCATACACATGCACCACCTTGTGCATCTGGCTTTACATAAGTCCTGGGAAGTTGAACTAGGGTCCTTAGGTTTTGCAGGCAAGTGTCTTAACCTCTGAGCCATCTCTCCAGTCCAGGTCTTGCCATTTCTAATGTGCAATATGGAGATCAAGCAGAAATACAGGTTCAACATCCCTAATTTGGAAATCTGGGATATTCCAAAATCCAAAACTTTTTGAGTACTAACATGATGCCCAAGTGGAAAATTATATATCTTACTTCATGAGTAGATTTCAGTCAAAATACAGGTACACTAAAAATATTGTATGAAATTTCCTGCAGGCTCTATGTCTAAGAGCTATGTGTATAAAATGTATATGAAACATAAGTGAATTTTATGTGTAGATTTGCATCCCATTCCCAAGGTACCTGTTACATATATACAAATATTCCTAAACATGAAAAAAATCCAAAATACTTCTCATCTTAAACATTGTAGATAAGGGACAGTCATGACACACACACACACACACACATTCATGGTAAAAAACACCAAGCTCTGTTGGGGAAGGGATTTGTTGTGTATCATATACTCCTTTATGTCACTTAATGATGTTTATTTATCACAGTGATAAAATGGTAAGTACTTTAAAATGTTTCTGAGTTTGTATAAGGTTAAAACATAATAGCACTTTGTAAGTCATGGAATCCTTTAGATAACTCCATTCATACAAATTAGTCTATATAAGATTTAGAAGTGACTGCCAGAAAGGTAACAATGATATTTATTTAGACATGACATATTAATATCACATTTTCCTTCTTGAGAGCATTAGAATCTCAGTTTACTACTTTTTCCACTTTGCTGTATAGCTACCCTATGTACATAGGCAGCCTGAGTTTTCAAAAATCAGTGCTGTTTCTTTTTCTCTCAACCCCTTTTCATTTCAATTAAAACTTTTGCTGGAGAAAATAAATAAGCACACACACAAACCACATCATTGATAGAAAATGTAAAAAATAAAAAAGAGAAAGGGAAAAATAGCCAGGTTTCCTGCCTTGCTAAGATAATCACTGTTAACTGCTTTCTTTCCTGCAGACTTTTCATTAGGCATCTCTTGCTGTTTAAAAAACAAACAAACAACAACAACAACAAAAAAACAGATTCCTGTTCAATCCACTTAACACATTAACATTTTTTGTTTTGCTTTTGGAGGTAGGGTCTTGCTCTACCCTACACTGACCTGGATGGAATTCACTACATAGTCTCAGGGGGGCCTCGAATTCATGGCAATCCTCCTACCTTGACCTCCCAAGTGCTGGGATTAAAGCATGCACCACCACGCCTGCTATATTAGTATTTATGTTACCAATTCTTTGCAAATATAATTTTAGTAGTGTGCTGTATCAACAATAAGCAGAAAAAAATTGATGGTGAGGTGCATCTTAGTCCTGATTTTTAGGTCAGAAATAGAAGGTTGTTAGTTTCTATAAAACTTTTTATTGACACTCTCCATATATATGATATTAGATCATTACTTACTTTCTCTGAACATTGAAAGAAATTTTCCAGTGAGGCTCAAGTGACTATTTAGCCTACTCTTAGTTGAGTAGGCCAAACTTACCACCTTATTTTGACTCAGAATATCAGTAAAAAGTGGCATATTTGTTTGTCACTTAATGTGGTGTTCTCTAATTTGATGTTAATGGCATTATTGACATATCCAGTGGTTTTGAGCTGTGTAGTATCAGTCAAAGGCTTATTACCACCTTAACAATGGTGATGCCTGGGTGGCTGAACTGATAATGATGGTTATCTTTGTGGCGTGATCTCTAGGCTAAGGACACTGTGTGTGTAAGAGTTAATGAGGCATAAATTGGAATGGGACTCAGTTGTGCTGATTTCTGTATTTGCATTTTGTGTAAGAAACCAAAATTCACCTTTTTAAAGACATTGTTCCTATGTACCAGGCATTATGCTACGTGCTTTTTATATATGTTCTTCCAAAATTTCCATTGAATCCACGAGATTAGCGTTATTATAACTGTTGTTATCCCCATTATACCAGATGAAGAAACTGAGACTTGAATCAAGTGTCATTCAAAGGCCTGTGTCAGCGGGTGTGGTAGCACCTGACAGAACTGCATGCTAAGTTAAATAGAGAAATAATTCATTATACTTTAGATGTTCATTATTTTTAAAAAGAATTTCTCAAGAAAGCTGAGACATATTTTTTCAAGGAATTTTTCTAGATAGGTGTGGTGGTGCATGCCTTTAATCCCAGCACTCAGGAGGCAGAGGTAGGAGGATCACCATGAGTTCAAGACCACCCTGAGACAATATAGTGAATTTCAAGTCAGCCTGGGCTAGAGTGAAACCCTACCTCAAAAAAACAACAACAGTGAAAATAATCAAAGGCCTGTACTCCTTGGCAGTGATTTGCAGCACCTCCATTGTTGATCGGCTGGGGAACAGTGTATGTCCAGCTTCTGATATGCAATAAGTCTTGCCTGTCTTCAGTGTTCACTGTTCATAGAGGTTACAGGATCCCTGAATGAAAACTAGGTTACATGTAAGAAGCACATGAATTACAAGGCCAGTCGATGCTGCAGGCATCACATTATTGGAAAGATCACTTTATGAGAGGTAATAAGGAAAGATTTCTTAGAATTGATGGGATTTGGGCACAGTGGTGGCTCATTCTTATAATCCAAGCACATGGGAGACCAAAGCAAGAGGCCATTCTGGGCTACAGTGTGAGAGTGTCTCAAACAAAAACAAAATTAAAAGAAGATGAGAAACAATGATCTGTCCCTTCAGAGAATTGTTGGGAAATAAATAGGCAAGCAACGAATGAAGAAAAGGCATTTTTATTTAGCTTATGCTTTGGAAGCTGTAAGTCCAAATGGCATTGCAGGGTCTCCCCTCAGCTGCATCATTTCATAGAACATGTGATCACGTTGCAAACAGGAAGACAGAGACAGGTGGGTGGAGCCAGGTGTGCTCTTTTTATCACAGCCCTCTCCAAGAGCTAACTCAACGCTCACTAAAAAACCTTCATGTCTTTGGGGAGCATGCTCCTAGTGCCTTCCTATTAGACCACCTTGTAAAAGTTTCACCACTGCCACCCTAGGGGCCAAGCCTTTACCACACAGACCCTTGGACACTCAAATCGTATCTATACCACGGTAGGCAGGAAGGCACCATATTAAAAACAGTAAAACAAAAAAACTCCCTCAGGAGTGGTGAATGAGGAATGGTTTGGCTGCTGTTGGAAGGCTGGTGGGGGTAGACTGCAATGAGCCTAGACAAGTGTGCATAGGATATGACTTTTTCACATGACTTTAGTTTATAATTGTCAGTTTATAATTTTTGAAAAATTTTTTTCTTTTTTCTTTCTTTCTTTCTTTCTTTCTTTTTTTTCTTTTTTTTTTTTTTTTTTTTTTTTGAGGTAGGATCTCACTCTAGTTCAGGCTGACCTGGAATTCACTGTGTAGTCTCAGTGTGACCTTGAACTCACAGTGATCCACCTACTTCTGCCTCCCAAGTGCTGGGATTAAAGGGATGCACCACCATATCTGACAATATTTGAAATTGTATTGAAAATGAAAAGAAAGCCTACACTCAGGAAGATGAGGTAGGAAGATCACTATGAATTCAAGGCCAGGCTGGGACCTCAGAGTGAGTTTCATGTCAGCCTGGGCTAGAATGAGACCCTACTTCAAAATAAGTACATACAGACAGACAGACAAAAGAAGGAAAAGAAAATCTTGTCTTTTCTGTATCTTTCTTTCTTAAATTAATTAATTAATTTATTTATTTATTTATTTATTTATTTATTTATTTATTTATTTATTTGAGGTGGGTCTCATGTATCCCAGGCTAGCTTCAAATTAGCTATGTAGCTGAGATGATCTTGAAGTACTGTCTCTACTCCCAAATGCTGGGATTACATGCATGTGCCTGCCACCCTGCCCTGTTTACATGTTGCTAGAGATCAAACCCAGGGATTTATGCATGCTTTATATCCCTAGCTAATTCCTTATTATAATAGGACAATGTTTATTGTATCTGGCCCCAGTACTGTGGTCACCTTGCCTGGATGAAAGGCATTCTCATTTTTTTTCAGGCTTTCTCTTCTTTTCAAAGGTCACTCTATTCTGTCCTACTTTATACAGTCATGTCCCAGAATTGAGGCCTCCTCTAAATCGGCTCAGTGGTTCTGTGCAGATCCTGATAGAACTGTGTCTGTCCCACTTACTACTCATCATTTCCTCACAGGCAGGCAGCATTTTAGGTCCTTTCAGAAATACCATTTGCTGTGTGCCTCACTGAGGCAGCAAGGTTCCAACTAAAATTAGTAAGTGAGGCTGTAGAAATGCATAATGTGCTTTCCTGCAAAGCCTAAGGACTCAGGTTTGATTCTCCACTACCCACATTATGTGACTTAGCCAGATGCACAAGGTGGCATATGCTTCTGGAGGTCATTTGCAGTGGTTGGGGGCCCTGGTGCACCCATTCTCTCTCTCTCTCTCTTAAAATTAGTGGCTGCCTAAAGTTTGTTGGCTTTGTGGGGGAAAAAAAGATCTATGATGCATTTTGATAAACATGCTTATTTTTATTTCATACTACCTTCTGCATCTGTTATCATTATGTAATGATTCTAAGTCACATATGATAGCACAGCCTCTAACATTTTCACTTAACTAACTGGCTGTGCTTGGTGATGCCACTTAGTGCATACGAGGCACAGGGACCGTTTTATTCAAACGACAGAATCATGGAGTCTTGATATAAATACAATTTACCTCAGACCTACTTACTATAATTAACAGCATCATTGCTTTCTAAAATGAGAGTTTTAATATTTTCCCTTTTCTTTTTCCTGTGAGAGTGAGAACTGGAACTGTGACTTAAATATAGTTCTTCCAATGTCATGGGCATCATGTAGTCAGGATAAAGTAGGAAATCAGAATTGAATCTGGTAACTTTGGGATGTACCATAGTGCCTGTTCAATTTGTAGCACCGCCTTGCCATGTTCTGGTGATAAGTCGTGCCTTCTTCACAGTGCTGAAGTTTGGTTTCTCAGTGGTGCTGTCCTTGCCTCGACTTCATCACTGTGACTTGGCTTCTCTCTGTAGGCGCACCTATGTTGGCAGTATGCCTGGTCGCATCATCAATGGCTTGAAGACTGTTGGAGTCAACAACCCAGTGTTTCTGTTGGATGAGGTTGACAAGCTGGGGAAAAGCTTACAGGGTGATCCTGCAGCTGCTCTGCTTGAGGTAAGATCTAGAAAATTCCCTGTGTGTAATCACACTTGAAGAGTATGAATGAAAGTAGATCATATAAGTCATGTGTACACATGAGTATGTGGTTAGTTAGAAAAACAGTGGGATACAGACTGAAGTCTGGAGCTATTTGTCATCTATGTAAAAGCCTTGGAGATTTCTTTCTCTTTTTGTGATAAGTGTCCTTATTTCTCTATTGGGGGGGTGGCATTCTGAGTTACGGTCTCACTCTAGCCCAGGCTGACTCTTTTTATTAAAAATAAAACAAAATTTTATACATATTTATTGTTCAGGGATTAATTCTGTGCCTTTATTGCAAAAAGCAGATAATAAGTCCCTTTCACCCTGGGCCCCATTTCTGTTTCTGTACTTTGTCCTTTTTTCAAATATTTTTTGTTTTTTTTTCTATTTTCTCTGCTCAGCTGGGCACAATGAAGCATGTCTATAATCTCAGCTACCCAAGAGGTTGAGGGAGGAAGATTGGAAATTCAGGGCCAGCCTGGGCTACATAGTAAGATCCAGGAGTGGGAGGAAGATGGTGCGCGTGTGTATGTGTGTATGTGTAGAGAGAGAGAGACAGACAGACTTCTGTCTATAGGAAATGAAGATTTTGCCTTTGCCCTCACACTATCACTTTTCTTCCATTTTAATTTTTTAAAAATATTTTATTTATTTATTTTTTTATTTGAGAGAGGCAGATAGAGAGAGGGGTACACCATGGCCTCGGCCACTGCAAATGAACTCCAGATGCATGCGCATCCACTTTGGAATCAAACCTGCATCTGGCTTTCTTTAACTGTTAAGCCATCCCTCCAGCCCCATTTTAATTTTTTTAAATAGGAATCAAACCTGGGTCCTTAGGCTTTGCAGGCTCCGGATGCATGCACCTGTAACTGGGTCCTAAGCCATCCCTCCAGCTCCCCATTTTAATTTTTGACCCCCATTTTAATTTTTGACTCCGTGAAATCACTCTTGGGTGTTTTCATCTCAGTGATCATTGAGTGTTTTTCACAGCTGATCCATGTAGTCAAGTCCCACCACTCTTCCTTTCCTGTTCCTCATTTTGTTTTTTTATACATGTTTTTAAAAATCAGAATGTCTTGTCTTTTCTGCTTATTTCCACTAACTGTCTCCTCCTTCTCTCGGGACATTTAGACCCTTCAGATGTTCTAGCAATTCTATCTTTGCTAAGCTAGCAGACTAAACCAGTTGTCTTCTGCATGTGATACAGGTCTAGCTTCCTAAGATCACCCTGTACCTCCCACCATATTCCCCACACTTGCCTCATGTATCTAAGTCTCTATCATTTTGCAGCACTAATCCCCTTGTAGCTTCCCTAAAGCTTGCATGGGTGGTGTTTTTAGACTTTAAATAACTGAAAATATCTTTATGTTTCCCTCATACTTGATTGATCATTTGACTGGGTATAGAGTTCTAATTGGAAATAATTTCCCTGCAGAATTTTACTTTGCTTCATGGCTTTCTGGTTTAGTTTCACTGTTGATAAGACTGAAATCATTCTGTTTCTATCCAGCTTTCCTCTCTGAACATGTTTAGAATCTTCCCTTTCTCAGTGTTGTGAAGTTCTGTAACAATCTGCCTTATCATGGGGCTTGTTATCCACTTTTGCTGATTCTTTAAAGATTCTATTTTTAAATTTTTTATTGACAACTTCCATAATTATAGATAATAAGCCATGATAATTCCCTCCTCTCTTCACTTTAAAGATTCTTTGAAAACTTCTTGTCCTTAGATTTTCTTAAATTCTGTTTTTGGTGATTTTTTTTTCTATCCTTTTTTTTTTAACTCCTTTTATGTAGATAATAAATTTTTAATTGTCTTTATCTTTTCTTTCTTGTTACTTAGCCCTTTTACTTTTTTGTTATGCTTTCTGCAACTTCTTCATAAGTTAATCATTTCAAAAACTTCCCTTACATATTCTATTCTAATATCTTGCTTTTGAAATATAGTACTAACTCTGAAAAAGGTATTGATAGTTTTTTTTGTTTTTATAATTTTCTTTCCCTGTAATCTATTCATTATTGTTGATGTTTAAGCAAATGAAGTCCAGATGCATGTGCCACTTTGGACATCTGGCTTTACATGGGTACTACAAAATAGAACCCAGACCATTAGGCTGTGCAAGCAAATGCCTTCAACCACTGAGCCATCTCTGTAGCCCAGAACTGTTTTTAACATCAACAGTAGGGGTAGAAAGATGGCTCTGAGGTTAAAGACACCTGCATACAAAGCCTAATGGCCCAGGTTCAGTTCCCCAGTACCCATGTAAAGCCTGATGCACAGAGTGGCAAATACATCTAAAGTTCATTTGTAGTGGCAAGCCCTGGCATAGGCATTCATATTTATATTCTCTCTCTCTTCTTCCAAATAAGTAATAAAAATATTTTAGAAAAAAAGTTACCTCAAAGGGAATAAAAGATACTTTGTTCTGGAGCCAAATATGAGTGACCATGGCCTGTGAATGCTGATACAGGTACCTCAGATTTCATGCTCCAAAGTGGATACAGCTTCATGAAGTTTTTGTAGTAACATAACAAAGTCCTAAGTCAAAACACTTTTCATATACACTGGTGTGTACATCAAGTAGGTGGTTACTGCAGAACAAGGAAATCTGCTAAAGGCCTCAGATGCTATCTGATGACATTCTTACCTTTTTCTTTTTAACATCCTTAGCTTTTTGGGTGGTGGAAGCTGGTGGTGTGTCTTTACATTCCCAAAGGACTTACTCAGTACTGTTAGATCACACATAGAAGTGGGCATTAAATAGCCATGTAAGGGCCTAAGATGGCCCAAGATAAATTGGGTATAGGCCTGCAACATTCCAGTTTCCCACAGTCACTGAAATTTGAATTACTCAACCAGCCTTATAGGTGTGTCTTCTTTCCAGAAATTTTAGTTCACAGTATGTATTTCTTTTGGTCTATGTCCTATGCTAGAGTTGTTCACTAGATGTTTGGAAAGTTTCATTTTAATCATATTAATAGTGAATAAAAATGCTGATTGGAAAGCTATGAACACCAGAGTGGAACTTGTGACAGTGCATTCACAATTGCATCATCTGCCTAAGCTGTGTGGTTGAGGATCCTCTAGGGTCCGTAAGTATAGGTCTCTCTTCCCAGCATTCTCAGATTCTTCAAGGAGGACTTTGTCTATTTGGTTTTTGTTTTTCAAGGTAGGGTCTTGTTCTAGCTCAGGCTGACCTGGAATTCACCATGCAGTCCCAGGCTGACCTCGAACTCACAGGGATCCTCCTACCTCTGCCTCTCATGTGCTGGGATTAAAGGCGTGCACCACCACGTCTGGCAAAAGAGGACTTTTCATGTCTCTTGAGCACAAAGGCCTGTAGGCCAACACTGGGAAAAGCTGGGGGAGCAGTGTGGGGTGTAAGAGTGCACTGCTTTCAGCATCCCCATGTGTGTGCACACTTGGGTCCTGGATTGCAGTGTAGAACATACTCGTCTCTGCTGGGCCCAATGTACCCTGGGCAATAAACTACTGTTTATTTTCTTAAGCAGCCTTCAGTATTTTGTAGTGTGAGAGAAGGAACATGGAGCCTGATTGCTTTGTAAATTCCTTTTATCCAGGCCTCTTTATTTTAGCTCCTCTTTCCCCACTCCTTTTACCCTGATTTAAGTAAAATGTTGTTAATTCATATTGTTTTGCAAAATTGAGGAAAAAAAAACTTTTAAAAAGCTTTTCCTTTTTATTTCCTTGCTTTGAGTTACTTTAGGCTTCCTGTTTCTTCTATTTTTCTGACCTTCTTAGAACAGGTCATGTGTCTTATAAGTAGGGAGACAGACCATACATCCTAGTGTGTCTGAGACATTTCCACACTTTATATACAGTTGTTAATTGTATTCCTGTTAGTCTCAGAAGTGGGTTCTGTTTTTGTTACTGAGGATTTTAGGATAAGGTTGGCCCCTATTAACAGCCCTGATAAGCTAGATTCAGCCAGCTGTCCTTAGTATGCCAATCAAAGAAACAAGTAAGGGGGACAGAGAAAAAAGATTAATTCAGTTTGGCACATTGGGATGAATTGTGAACTGAAGTTCCTAGAAGAAAGCTAGTTGGCCCTGTGTTAAGAGTTGTACAAGGCTGATTGATTAGAAAATCTGGGATGGACTGTTACAGCTGTCTTTAGCCCCTTTAGAAGCCATTATTTCCCACTTCTGTGTTTGACCTAACCCATACACCCTTGGGATTAGCCAGTGAAATATTTTTTGGAATGTATAAACAGACCCCTAGCTTCAACTAACCCAAAGATTAATAATGTTACCAGGTAACATCTGAGGCCTGTAACAGAGGCTTCCTTGCTTTACTTTAACACACCTACATGAGGTTTCCACCATTGTGTTTTGTAAGTACCTTAATCTATGACTTTCTTTGTTCCATTATAAAACCTTCATTAAACTTTGACTATATTGGAACATAATATTTGGGGTAACCTAAATGTGAGTTCCCGGGACTCCAGAATAAACTAGCTCTCAGTCCTTTTGCAGTAAGAGCTGTGTTTTTATGTTAAAAGAACACATGAGGGCTGAAGAGATGGCTCAGTGGTTAAGGCTCTTGCCTGCAAAGCCAAAGGACCTAGGTTCAGTTCCCCAGGATGCATGTAAGCCAGATGCACAAGGTGATACGTGTTTCTGGAGTTCATCTGCTATGGCTGTAGGCCCTGGCACATGCATTTTCTCTTTATCTGCTTCTCTCTCTCTCTCTCAAATAAATATTTTTAAAAAGATGGGCATGGTGGGTCATGCCTTTAATCCCAGCACTTGGGAGGCAGAGGTAGGAAGATTTCCGTGAGTTCTAGGCCACCCTGAGAGTACGTAGTAAATTCCAGGTCAGCCTCAGCTAGAGCAAAACCCTACCTCATACCTCAAAAAATCAGAAAAAAAAAAAAAAAAAGAATAAATGTTTATGAAGGATTGGAGAGATGGCTCAACAGTTAAAGGCACTTGCTTGCAAAGCCTGATGGCCCAGGTTCAATTTCCTAGTACCCACCTAAAGCCAGACTCACAAAGTGGCACATGTATATGGAGTTTGCAGTGGCAAGAGGCCTTAGTGCACCCATTTTCTCTCTCTTTCTATCTCAAATAAATAAATAAAAATATTGGGGAAGTGATTGCAAGGAGTCACTACACTGTGTTATGATATGCAAGTGCATATTCCATTTCAAATGGCTTAACATTTTTCACTTTTTTCCCCTTGACTTTGGTGGGATCTTTTAGGAACTAAGACTTCTTGTGAAGAAACATTTATTATAAGCTCAACAATTCTTTCCATTGTATTTCACTTTCTTTTTCTTTGTTCACACATGAAATGAGCATGAAATTTTAAACTGAAAAAAAATATATATATATATTTTAAAAGTACAAATGAAATGATTCACTGACATCCCCTCCACTAGTTCATTTAGGGGACTCTGGTATGAAGTTTAGGTTTAAGTAGAAGGCAAGAGGTGTTCATAAATAAGCAATTCTGATCAAGGTACAGTCCTGCCCATCATTAACTACTTGTCTAGGCTCCCATCTCCCCTGTAGGGTGGTCTGACAAGTTGTCAGAACTGTGTAAACTCTTCCTCCTCTGGCTGGCACCATGCCTCACAGTAGCATGCTGACTCAGTACTTAACTGTGTATCTGTACATAGGTGTCTTTAGTGAACAGCAGTGTTATAACAAGTGTATGTTTGTCTGTATTACTATATTGTTTTATTTTTGCTTACACATAGATTGAAGTATGCAAAATATGTCAACTTGCCAACCTTAAGTTTTTCCTGGCAGTTGAACATAGTAATGTCAAATACATTTCTAAAATTATTTTATCTGAAGCTGGGCATGGTGGCACATGCCTTTAGTTCCAGCACTTGGGGAAGCAGAGGTAGGAGGATCATGAGTTCGAGGCCACCCTGAGACTACATAGTGAATTCCAAGTTAGCCTGAGCTAGAGTGAGACCCTACCTCAAAAAACCAAGAGGCAGAAAGAGAGAGAGAGAGAGAATGGGCATGCCATGGCCTCCTAGCCACTGCAAATGAACTCCAATGCATATGCCACCTTGTGTAGCTGGCTTTACATAGGTACCGGGGAATTGAATTTAGGTCCTTTGGCTTTGCAAGCAAGCACCTTAACTTCTGAGCCATCTCTCCAGGTCCTCAAATACATTTTTAAAAAATACATTTAAAGGGCTGGAGAGAGAGCTCAGCAATAAAATATGCTTTCTTTTAAAGTCTGACAGCCTGGGTTTAATTCCCCAGTACCAGATGGGCAAAGTGGCACATGCATCTGGAGTTCATTCACAATGGCAGGAGGCCCTGCTGCAACCATACACACACATACACACACACACACACACACACACACACACACACACACATTCTCTCTCTCTCTCTCTCAAGTAAATAAAATATAAAAATTAAATAACATTTATTTCTTCTATCATCCTTCCTCAGAGACAGTTTTCATGGACTGCTTTTTTTTTTTTTAATCCTGTGATTGGGCCATATTTTTATATTTCTTTGTAATGTCTTTCTTGAAACTGTACATTTAGATCATAATAATTATATTTGTTATATAGTCAGTTTCCCTCACCCAGTTTGTCATTGCTGTTTTTATCTTTGTTGCAGTTTTTGTAGAACTTCCCTGGTTCCTGTAAGGTTTGTGTTCTTTTTGCTGACTACGAGTGTACGGCTACTGAAATTGCTTAGTCTATTCAGTGGTCAGCTAATGATTGGACAAAGATTTTCCTCAGACTGAAACCACAACTGTTCCACCCTTCCAGAAGCTCCTCATGTATATTGAGGTGTGCCCTTACCACGTGGGAGGACAGTTGGCCTGGCCCCTCTCCGAGGCTCCGTGTTCGTTAGATGTGGACTTTTAGGGCCATTTCTGATCATGCTTCGCTCTAGATTCCCAGGAACACATCAGCACTTTTGAGAGACCCCTGTGAGCATCTCATTATCCAGTTTGTCCTTTTGATTTTTTTGTTTTGGGTGTGTGGAGCACCCCTGCAGGTGTGAATGCAAGCTTCTACCACTGAGCTACTATGCCCCAGCCCCCTTTGAAATTATGTGGTCATTCTGTTAGTCCCAGTTGCTGTTGTTGCCTCAGGCAGCTGCAGTCTCAATCAGTGGCCACTGGCTGTTGTTGACAAGTACACTGGGATAGAATCTTTTACACAGAGCTCTAAAGTCACAGAAGTTTTTCTGATGCACTGCCATACAGGCCAAATGACATCCCCAGTAAAGACAGTTATTTAACTAAAAGTACATTGCTTTCACTAAAAGTACAAGCATCTTTTAAAATTCATTCTCTGCATATAAA
This sequence comes from Orientallactaga sibirica, assembly GCA_036365145.1. Taxonomy (NCBI): domain Eukaryota; kingdom Metazoa; phylum Chordata; class Mammalia; order Rodentia; family Dipodidae; genus Orientallactaga; species Orientallactaga sibirica. Next base: position 1,565,521 of record JAEOAD010000030.1, read on the forward strand.
GAATAAGGTATTAGTATACTGGTATACACACACATTTAGGCTAGTATATTTATATGTACAGTGTATACAGTATATACTTTGTGACTTCTTAGACATAGGACCTTTAAGGAGACAATTAAGGCTAAAAGGGGGTGGGGGTTCTGGAGAGCCCTAATTCTGTCCTCTATGGTGGTGGTGAAGCTGGAGATTTTCACAGCTTTTGTGCTTATCAGGCTTTTGGTTTTCAAGGCTCCTGTGAATTTAGGAAAAGGGGTAGAACTAAAGCAAGTTAAAATGCCACAAAGCTTGCACAATTACAAAAATTCAGCTGTTTTTTTTTTTTTTTTTTTTTTCCTTGAATAAGCACCACTCGGATTGTAAGTGACTTTGTGAAGATGGTGGTTTTGACCATTGTTGCCAGTGGCGGAGGAGCAGGTTGTCAGAGTGCTCGCTCTGCTTCCCACCCGCGCGTGTGGTTGTGCTTCCAGGCTTCAGTCACTGCCCTACTTACCTCCAACCTCTGATTTTCTCTGATTCAGCTGGAATACCCTTGAATGACTTTTTGCAAAGGTTGTGTGCGAATTGTATTTTGAGTGCTTTTCTGTCTGAAGTTCTTTGTCCTTTTGTATATTCATCTCCATGTGTTTGTTCATACACCCCATTAGTCAAAACAAAAAATGTTGAGTCTAAGCTGGGTATGGTGGCGCACGCCTTTAATCCCAGCACTCGGGAGGCAGAGGTAGGAGGATCGCCAAGAGTTCGAGGCCACCCTGAGACTACATAGTGAATTCCAGGTCAGCCTGGGCCAGAGTGAGACCCTACCTCGAAAAACCAAAAAAACAAAAAACACCTGAGCTTATTGAGAACATACATTCAAACTACCACAGCACGAGAGCAGGGACTCTACATCCAGCCTTTCCCATAGTGGGGTTTCTCTTCTCCTGTCACTGAACACATAATGCTGTGCTATCAAGTGACACCATCAATTATATTTACATATTCTTTTAAAAGCTCATTTCTTTTTTGGTATTTTTAGATAAGTATTTCTGCTTGCACTTTGGTGGGTCATTTTTCACTGTTGTGACCACTGGTCTAAGCATAGCTAAATACAAATGTGGTGTCAATGGGGTAGTGGATTCAAAAATATTCTTTTTTATTTTTAATTAAAGAGAACATTTTGTAAGCTTGCTTTATTAAGATGGAGGAATACAAAAGATAAGAATTTTATTTATATTTTGTTTAATTATTTGAGAGGTGGAGGAGAGAGGGGCCTCTAGCCACTGCAAACTAACTCCAGGCACATGTGCTACTTTGTGCATCTGGCTTTACGTGGGTACTGGGGAATCAAACCTGGGTCATTAGGCTTTGCAGGCAAGTGCCTTAGCCACTGGAACATCTCTCCAGCCTGCAAGTATTCTTTTTGTTCTGCTTCCTATCTGATCTACATTGCCTATTTTATGTGTATTGAGGATTTTGAAGATTTTTAAAGCAAGCTCTATGTATCATGTCTTTTTGAAAATATTTCAGTTCCTATCTCTAAAAGGCATAGGATTTTATAAATAATTACAGGTAAATACCATACCCTCATACCTAAAGATGATAGTTACCTAGTGAGTTGTAATCAGTTTAGTGTGTTCCTGGTTTTCTGTCCAGAGAATGCTCTTCAGTAGCCATACTTTTGATTTTGACTGAGTGAGTGTATTGGCAAGCAAAGTAAAAGAAATGGCAAGTAGAAAGTCAAGAAGAGAACATCAAGCTGGGCACTGAAGAGCACCCAACAGAAATGGTGGAGTAAGCTGGGCATGGTGGCGCACGCCTTTAATCCCAGCTCTTGGGAGGCACAGGTAGGAGGATCACCATGAGTTCGAGGCCACCCTGAGACTGCATAGTGAATTCCAGGTCAGCCTGAGCTACAGTGAGACCCTACCTCGGGGGAAAAAAATGGCTGAGTAGTCCCATTGAGTAGTGGAAAAACAAAGGTCAGGCATCAGACAAATACCACAACACCAGATCAGGTCTTACAGCATCCAATTTACAGCTGAGGAAATCCCATAAAAATAGCTGGAGTCCATAAAACTACCAGGGGTCTTGAGCATTTCCACCTCAGGCATTTTCATACCATGGAATGAACAAGTGACCCCTACCCAAGTCTTAAGATAATTTCTTGATAGGAGTTGGGAGCACCAGACAGTCTGTAAAATGGTTTTCTTTCTAGCTGTTCTCAGTGGCACAGTGTTCACCTGTTTACAGCCATTGGATCTGAGATGGACCAGGGAAGGGGCCAGTACCAATTATGTTCCAAGTCAGTTCTCAACAAGTAGTAAGAACACGTGACATTTCCCAATATAATTTATGTTCCAGATCATCAAAAATAAAGCAAACAGCAGATACATAACAGAGCATTAGATGGGCACTCACAACATCCAAAAGTGCTGGGGAGACCAAGTGAAACTTCAGCCCATGGAGTCATGATGGAGGGTCTTCCTTGGATGTAGCTTTCTTCTTTAAAAAAAATATTTTAGAACCAGGTGTGGTGGCACATGCCTTTAATCCCAGCACTCAAGAGGCAGAGGTAGGAGGATCGCCATGAGTTCAAGGCCAGCCTGAGACTACATAGTGAATTCCAGGTCAGCCTGGGCCAGAGCAAGACCCTACCTTGAAAAACCAAAAAATTTTATATATATATTTTTCTATTTATTATTTGTGAGAGAGATAATGGGTGCATCAGGGCCTCTGGCCACTGCAGACAAACTCCAGACACATGTGCCACCTTGTGCATCTGACTTACATGGGTTCTGGGGAATCAAACCTGGGTCCTTAGCCTTCACAGCCAAATGCCTTAACTGCTAAGTCATCTCTTCAGCCCTTCTTTGTGTTTTTAAAAATATTTTTATTTATGTATTTGAGAGAGAGAAATAGAGGATATAGGCATGCCAGGGCCTCTTGCCACTGTAAACAAACCCAGATATATGCGCCACTTTGTGCATCTTGCTTTACATGGATACTGGAAAATCGAACCTAGGCTGGCCGGCTTTGCAAGCAGTGCCTTTCCCCACTGAGCCATCTCTGTATCCCAGGGTGTGGATTTCAATGCCATTCCATCACAGGTATTTTTATACCATGGGATAAACAATAGGGACCTCTGCTTAAGTCTTGAGATTTGAGGAGGTGCCAGACAGTTGGGGAAATGATTTCTCTTCAGCCGTTTCAGAGTGCAATGTTTCTAATACCCTTGAACTGTTTTGCTGTTCTCCCTCTCCTTGTCACAGGGCCAGGGGGGCCAGCCTGCCTCAGGACAAAGCGTCTCAGAGGACTCTTGGGATAAACATGCTTGGTTCTGAGACAAGGGCGCCTACCTTGTTCCCACAGTCAGCTCTCAACAAGCTCAAACAGCACATGACAATTTACCAATATAATTTGTATTACATCTGGCTTGCTTGCAAACATCTATAGTTCATCTCCTGTTAGAAGTCATTATTGAAGAACTGTTCCCAATGGAAACTTCTCACACACAGGTCACCCTGCCCCCAAGCTCACACTGCACAGTCTTGGGAGTCAAGTGTTACCTCACAGCTGCTTGCACACTTCCATTCCCAAGCACACTGCTAGGCAGGAGTTCTCCTAGGGTTGACATAGAACACCCTTTTAACTGGTTAAAAAAAAAAAAGATGGGAAAAATAGTGCTGTCATCATTCTGTAAGTCCGTGTATGTGGCCCAGCTGAGCAGAGCAAGCCCTGGATCTGAAGCAGGTAAGAAGCAGAAGTTTCATGGTAGTGAAGTTTTCTTGTTGTTGTTTTTGTTTGTTTTTTTTGTTTTTTGGGGTTTTTTTTTTTTAGTTTTTGAGGTAGGGTCTCACTCTGGCCCCAGGCTGGCCTGGAATAAACTGTGCAGTCTCAGGGTGGCCTTGAACTCATGGCGATCCTCCCACCTCTGCCTCCCGAGTGTTAGGATTAAAGGCATGCACCACCACGCCCGGCTTGTTTTTTTTCTTTTTGGGGCAAGCTCAACAGAGTGCCTTTTCTTTAATAGTGAGAGAGAAAATTGTCGCACCAGGGCCTCCAGCCACTGAAATTGAACTCCAGATGCATGCGTCCCCTTGTGAGCATGTGTGACTTTGCATGCTTGTGTCACTGTGCATCGGGCTTATGTGGGACCTGGAGAGTCAAACATGAGTCCTAGGCTTCGCAGGCAAACCAGCTCTAGCCCAGCAATGACGTTTTTAGTGGAATTGTTTTCTTGCCCTGGAACTTCCTTTTTAATTGATCAGTATTTCTGAAGCTTTTTCAAAGCTTATATCCAATTTTGTGTTTTCTCCTGAAGGAAAGATGGAGGCAGATTGGACATGGATGCTTTTCTCTCCTCATAACCCAAATGGTGCTTTTTTTTTTTTTCTTTTCTGGGCTCAAGTGATTCCCCGCTTCAGGTTAAGATTTGCCACAATGCCTGGTTTTCCTGTGATGTATTTAAAAGACCTTATCTGTAGCTCAGAAGTGTTGCTTTATTAATTTTCTACCTTTTAAAGACCTCATCTGGGCCAGGCATGGTGGCACACACATTTCATCCCCCCACGCAGGAGGCAGAAGTAGGAAGATCGTTGTGAGTTTGAGGTTAACCTGGGACTACAGAATGAGTGCTAGGTCAGCCTGGGATAGAGTGAAACCTTACCTCACAAAAACAAAACAAGACTAGAAAGATTTCTTAGTGGTTAAGGCACTTGTCTACAAAGACTAAGGATCCAGGACCCATGGATTCCCCAGGACCCACGTAAACCAGATGCACAAAGTGGTGCATGCATGTGGAGTTTATTTGCAGTGGCCAAGGGCCCTGGTATGCCCATTCTCTCTTTCCGCCTCTCTCTCTTTCTCATAAATAAATAAATTAATTAATTAATTAAAATTCCAAATGACTTGGAGTCATTTTAAAGAAAAAACAGGGCTGAGGAAATGGCTTAGCGGTTAAGGCATTTGCCTGCGAAGCCTACGGACCCTGGTTCAACTCCCTAGGACCCAGCCGGATGCACAAAGGAGTACATGCGTCTGGAGGCCCTTGCATGCCCAGTCTCTCTTTATCTCTACCTGCCTCTTCCTCTCTCTCTCTAATAAAGAAATAATAATTTTTTTAAAAAACCCATGCACTCATACGCAAGCACATGAACACGTCACCCTGAAGAATAAAGGATCACTGAATACAAAAAAAAAAACAGCTGGGTGTGGTGGAACACACCTTTAATCCCAGCACTTGGAAGGCAGAGGTAGGAAGATTGCTGTGAGTTCAAGGCAACTCACTCTGAGACTGCCAAGTGAATTGCAGGTCAGCCTGGGCTAGAGCGAGACCCTACCTCGAAAAAAAAAAAAAAAAGACCCCAGCTGTGTATAATGACACTCCAAAATCCTAACCAAACAAAAAAAGTCCTAACCAAACAAAAACGCAGTGTCTTGAAATTTTAAGTGAAAAAAAAGTTTATATTTCATTTTTATTTATTTATTTGATAGAAGGAAAGAGGCAGAGAGAGAATGGGTATGCCAGGGCTTCCAGCCACTGAAAACGAACTCCAGATGCATGAGCCATCTTGTGCATCTGGCTTATGTGGGTCCTGGGGAGTCAAACCGAGGTTCTTTGGCTTTACTGGCAAGTGCCTTAACTCCTAAGCCATCTCTCCAGCCCCTAAGTGAAAATTTTACTTTACTTGAACAGTCTGCCAATATTATTACTCATAGTCAAGAACATAATTAGTGCTTTACCCTGGCTCAGGCTGACCTGGAATTCACTATGTAGTCTCAGGGTGGCCTCGAACTCACGGCAGTCCTCCTACCTCTGCCTCCCGAGTGCTGGGATTAAAGACGTGTGCCACCACGCCCGGCTAATTAGTGCTTTTTTAATGAGTCAAAAATACCTTTTTAAAAAATAACATCAGAGTCTGAAGGACAAAAATCACATGGTCATCTCAATAGATGCAGAAAAAGGCATTTGACAAAATCCAACATCCCTTCATGATAAAAGTATTACAGAAACTGGGAATACAAGGAACATATCTCAACATAATAAAAGCTATTTATGACAAACCTACAGCCAACATAATACTAAATGGGGGAAAAACTTGAAGTTTTTCCACTAAATTCAGGAACAAGACAAGGGTGTCCACTTTCCCCACTTCTATTTAATATAGTACTGGAAGTCTTAGCTATAGCAATAAGGCAAGAGACACTTATAAAGGGGATACAAATTGGAAGGGAAGAGATCAAATTATCATTATTTGCAGATGATATGATTCTATACATAACAGACCCTAAAGACTCTACCAGCAAATTGTTAGAGCTGATAAACACTTTTAGCAATGTAGCAGGATACAAAATAAACACACAGAAATCAGTAGCTTTTCTATACACTAACAACAAACATGAAGAGGATGAAATCAGGGAATCTCTCCCATTCACAATTGCCTCAAAAAAAAAAAAAAAAAAAAAAAAAAAAAAACCTTAGAATAAACTTAACCAAGGAAGTGAAGGATCTCTACAATGAGAACTTTAAAAAACTCAAGCATCCCATGCTCCTGGATTGGAAGAATCAATCTTGTGAAAATGTCAATCTCACCAAAAGCAATCTACACATTTAATGCGATCCCCATTAAAATCCCAATAGCAACACCTCTGTCACACCCTCCAAGGCTCAGGGACCATTGCGGAAGAGGGGGCGGATAGAATGGAAGAGCCAAAGGAAGGGTATGACTTCTTACAATGCAACTGCCCAGACAGAAATTGGCCTCAATATCCATGATCTTGCAGTGCTTTGCAATACCTTCGCAAGACCCTCAAAATAGAAGAAAAAGATTATGACAGCAAATTAAAAGAGAGAGGGAGGGGATATGATGGAGATTGGTGTTCTAAAGTGGAATGGGGGGAGGGGAGGGGAGGGAAATATATGTTTTTTGTATGTAAATATAGAAGGTGTCAATAAAATAATTTTAAAAAGAATTTAACCAATAATTCCCCATTATTTTTATGTTTTTTTTTTTTTTTTTTTTTTTTTTTTTTTTTTGGTTTTTCGAGGTAGGGTCTCACTCTGGCCGAGGCTGACCTGGAATTCACTATGTAGTCTCAGGGTGGCCTTGAACTCATGGCGATCCTCCTACCTCTGCCTCCCGAGTGCTGGGATTAAAGGTGTGTGCCACCACGCCCGGCATATGCTGACTTTTGTATCATACATAAATAATTTATTTAGAAATAAACCCTAACAGCAAATCTCTATTAAAAAAAAATAAAATAATATCAGAGCCAGATGTGGTAGCACACGCCTTTAATCCCAGCACTTGGGGAAAAAAATCAAACATTATTAAGGTTGGGAAGATGGCTCAGTGGTTAAAAAAAACGCTTGCAAAACTTGTATTTTTGATTCAATTCCCAAAGCACCCAAATAATCCTGATATAAAATGTGGCATGAGCATCTGGCATTTATCATAGTGGCAAGAAGTCCTAGTGTGTTCTAGAGTCCTAGAGTGTCTCACACTCATAAGAGTGAATGTGTTCATGTATGTGTGTACATGCAGATATAAATTTTTACAAAAACATTATTAAGTCTTGTTTAAATGTGATATTAAGGCCTTCTGGGAAATGTGATCTAAATATACACTGAGTTTCTAAAATTGAAGATTATAAGCAGAGAGTGTTGAATTAAGATAGCTGGTAGATATTTGTTAAAGCTTTAAAAGGGGAATCAGATGCAAAGAAAAACTGGTTTTATAATAAAATTATGGCAAGCATTTCAGTCATGCCATTTCCTTTTTGACTTGTATGTCCACCTTAGGGTGTCCCTGGTGTGAGTCCTAGTGTAGGCCTGTAGCAGGAGCACCTGTGACCTAAAGAAGATAGTCTATATATAGTCACTCATTTTAAGAACCTAATGACTGAGTTAGCTATTATACCAGATGAGCTCTTTGAAATCTATTACTGTTTTGTTTATTGTAAACACAATGGTTTTACTTTAAGGCATATTTTAAAAGTTTATTTATTTTTAAAATATATATATGTATATTTATTTATTTAAGAAAGAAGGAGAAAGAGGCAGATAGAGAGTGGGCACTCAGGGCCTCCAGCCACTGCAAACGAACTCCAGATGCATGCACCCCTTGTGCATCTGGTTTACGTGGGTCCTGGGGAGTTGAAACTGGGTCCTTTGGCTTTGCAGGCAAACATCTTAATGGCTAAGCCATCTCTCCAGCCCTAAAAATTATTTTTGTTGTGCATTTTTCACAATATAGTACCTATAATCTTTACTAGTTTATTTTTATTTGGAATTCTCCTTCCAGTTAAAGAATTTATGCCAAATTTTCTGATCATGATTGAGAAAGAATATACTGGTTATTAAATTACCTTTTACCTAAAAATTTCAAAATAATCTATATTTACTTTATATTACTGTAGTGACTAAGATAGGTGTGTTACCAAAAGCAAAACTGGTTATGCAAGATGGGTAACTTGTAAGACCACGTAAGATGGCAGTAAGTAGATTCGAGAACAAAACTTCCAAGTATAATTTTTGCTTCTTTTTGCTGTTCTGCCCTCATACATTGCCAGACATTTTGACAATTGAACATGCAACACTGACACTTAAGTAAAAATGTCAACCTTGCTAATACATTGTGTGTTTTAGTTTGTATAACTTTCTAGTGGAATTATCAAGTTTTTTTAATGTTCATTGTTCTCTCCTAGGTGTTGGATCCTGAACAAAACCATAATTTCACAGATCACTATCTCAATGTGGCCTTTGACCTTTCCCAAGTTCTTTTTATAGCTACCGCCAATACCACTGCTACAATTCCACCTGCCTTGTTGGACAGAATGGAAATCATTCAGGTTCCAGGTACTTACATTATAAATAAAATAGTTTGTAAATCTGTATCTTGCCTTCCTTGAACATGCCCTTTAAACTTGGTTGTGCTATGGAGTTTCGAGTGAAGCATGCAGTTTGCCACTGTGTAATCTTTGGAAGTTCTGAAAAAAACTATACAAACCGGCTGTTCAAAGTCAAACATTTTATTTGTTTGGTTATTTGTATCATGATAGGCAGGACTATATATGTACATACCATAAGACATCACAACTGAAATTTTGACAAGTTCAGATCTAATTTAGCCTTAAAGAATATTTTTGTATAATGTCAGACATTCTTTCAAGCAGTTTCTAAAATTACAGATGAAAAATGATTTATTTCTATAAAGTAAATCTAAACACCAAGTATTGTGAAGTCTTTGCCATTTTTCTGGGAAAACGTTATCCAATAATTTACTGTGGTTAAGAAGTGAATACTAAGAACTAAATGAGCTTTCTCCTTACTGATTCTGGCCTCTCTTTCTTTCTCTCCTCTCTCTCTCATATCTAACAGTATGTGGGGTTGTTAGGTCTTCTTACCCTAGTTGAGTCTGTTACATAGTCACATAGTTGTGTGGCTTGTTTGTTTGTTCTTGTCTTTTCTATTCAACTGAGTGTAGAAAAAAGAATCTTTTAGTTATACTTAAATCCCAACCTTTTTTTTTTCTGGGGTAGGGTCTTACTCAGGCTGATCTGGAATTCACAGTGTAGTCTCAGGCCTCAAACTCACCACAATCCTTACCTCTTCCTAGTGCTGGAATTAAAGGCATGTGCCACCATACCCAGGCCAAATCCCAATCTTTTGACCTTACTTTAATTGCTCAGAATTGTTTATCCCCTAATAGAGATCAAACATCAGTGAGTACTTATTAAAATGAAAATATGGTAAACCAGGTGTGGTGGCGAACGCCTTTAATTCCAGCACTGGGAGGCAGAAGAAGTAGGAGGATCACTGTGAGTTTGAGGCCAGCCTGAGAATACATACTGAATTCCAGGTCAGCCTAGGCTAGAGCAAGACCCTATCTGGAAAAACCAAAAAAAAAAAAAAAGTAGAGTAGAGTAGAGTAGAATATATGTTCAGATTATAAATGTAATTTTAATAAATTTGATATTAATCTGAAATATAATTTTACTATTCAGTGAATGGCAATTGGATTTCTTAAAAAAAATTTTTTTTATTTGAGAGAGTGATAGAAAGAGGCAGAGAGAGAATTGGCACACCAGGGCCTCTAGGCACTGCAAATGAACTCCATATGCATGCACCACCTTTTGCATCTGGCTTTACATGGGTTCTGGGGAATCAAACTTAGGTCCTTAGGCATTGTAGGCAAACGCCTTAACCGCTGAACAATCTCTCCAGCCCCATATCTGATTTTTTCAAACATCGTCCTTCTATTAAAAAGATGTTTTGAGCCAGGCGTGGTGGCTCACGCCTTTAATCCCAGCACTCGGGAGGCAGAGGTAGGAGGATTGCTGAGAGTTTGAGGCCACTCTGAGACTACATAGTGAATTCCAGGTCAGCCTGAGCTAGAATGAGACCCTACCTCGGAAAAGCAAAAAAAATAAATAAATAAATAAAAATAAAAGATGTTTTATCAACTCATATTTGAAATTTTTGTTTGTTAAACAGAAAGGGCATATTAGTTTAAACGAATTTTTTTCTTAAAGAATTTAAAGATAAAGTAAATCCATATGCATTATATCTATTTCAGTAAGAACATAAAGACTCTTAAATATGTTATTTATATTTTTCCAAAATGTGAGAGTAAAAACCAAAACTAATTTACATTTTCTTGTTCTGGTTGTAGTATTAATTGAAGTAATCCCAGATCCATTGAACCTGCATTTGATTGATTAAAAGGCATGACATTGTGGGAGCCATGTGAGAACTCACAGATGGACAGAGTCCCTTCTTTTCCAGGGTATACACAGGAGGAGAAGATAGAGATTGCCCACAGGCACCTGATCCCAAAGCAGCTGGAACAGCACGGGCTGACACCTCAGCAGATTCAGATCCCACAGGTCACCACTCTGGCCATTATCACCAGGTCAGTCAACCAACCTGAGACAAGATTTTTTTATGCCAATAATTTATTGAATGGAGGTCTGTGCACTGCGAGAGTTTTTAACCGGCGTGCCATAATGTCTCTCTCTCTCTCTCTGGTAACTTATTAGCAAGTTGTTGCCATAGCTCTTGATTAGCACAGGGCTCTGTATGAGGAAGGATATCAGAGAAATCAAAGAACCTACAACAGCCTAAGGGGTTAATTTAATAAATTCAGAGCTAGACATGTGGAAAATAAAGGTATTTTTATGCTTACATCTTGAAAACTTGAAATAAACTACTGCTTTCAAAGATGTTTTCTTGGGCTAGAGGGATGGCTTAGTGGTTAAGGTGTTTGCCTGCAAAGCCAAAGGACCCAGGTTTGATTCCCCAGGACCCACGTTAGCCAGATACTTAAGGGGGCACACACATCTAGAGTTCCTTTACAGTGGCTAGAGACCCTGGCATGCCCATTCTCTCTTCCCCCACCCCCCGTCAAATAAATAAATAAAAATAAAATACTTTTAAAGATGCTTTCTTTCTTTTTTTTTTTTCTGTTCATTTCTTTCTTTTTTGGTTTTTCCAGTAGGTTCTTGCTCTAGCCCAGGCTGACCTGGAATTCACTGTGTTGTCTCAGGTAGCCTCAGACTCACTATGATCCTCCTATTTCTGTCTCCCAAATGCTGGAATTAAATGCATATGTCACTATGCCTGGCCTCTTTTCTTTTCTTTTCTTTTCTTTTCTTTTCTTTTTTCTTTTTTCTTTTTGGTTTTCTGGAATTCACTACGGAGTCTCAGGGTGGCCTTGAACTCACAGCCATCCTCCTACCTCTGCCTTCCGAGTGCTGGGATTAAAAGCATGTGCCACCATGCCTGGCTTCTTTCCCTTTTTATTTTTCCAAGGTAGGGTCTCACTTTAGCCCAGGCTGACTTGGAACTCAATCTGTAGTTCCAGGCTGGCATCAAACTCACAGATCCTCCTACCTCTACCTCCCAAGTGCCGAGATTATATGTGTGCGCCACCATGCTGGGCTCCTTTTCTTAGAGATTTAAAAAATATCCTCAAGTTTGATCTTCATAGTTAACATTGGAGCAATAGAGAAAGTATTTTTCCAATGGGCTAGAGAGATGGCTTAGCAGTTAAGGCACTTGCCTTCAAAGCCAAAGGACCTCAATTCGATTCCCAAGGACCCACGTAAGCCAGATGCATGCATCTGGAGTTCCATTTGCAGTGGCTGGAGGCCCTGGCGTGCCCATTCTCCCCCCTCCCACCCCACCTCTCTATCATATAAATAAAAATATATATATATTTTAAAAAAGAAAATGTTGAGCCGGGTGTGGTAGCTCACGCCTTTAATCCCAGCATTTGGGAGGCAGAGGTAGGAGGATTGCCATGAGTTTGAGGCCACCCTGAGACTACATAGTTAATTCCAGGTCAGCCTGGACCATATAAAAAAAACTCAAAAAAAAAAAAAAAAAAAAAAAAAAAAAAAGAAAATGTTTTCCCAAGTTTGCTACCAAGTGCTTTAAGCTTGTGACAAGCATTGCAAAAATTATCTGAGTATAGTATTGCTGAGTCGAATTTACAGATAGCATGTTTGAGTGGAAAATACATCCTTTTGAGAATTTATATCTGCCCTCACCTCTCCCAGTTTCCTGACTCACTCTTACAGATGCATTGCATCACTCTACCAGTTGTGTCAGGCTGCTAAACACTCCAGCAGCCTTTTCCAAGTACCTGTTGTTTGCAAGAGATGTGAAGTCTCTCTCCATGTTTGGCCCATCAGACTGCCTTTTGATCTATATCAGCTCTTTTCTGGGTCTGTTTAAAGTTATATGTAAAAAATGGACTAAATCTGACCTGTAAGTTATTTACAAATATATTGTGTGAATAATGCCAGATGAAATTAATTGAGTGATCGGCCAAAGTCTTCCAACAGTGATTATTCCAGTTAACACCTATGATGTATCTGGGTAATTTTCAGCAAGGCACTTAATCTTTTTGATAGTGTCTGCATCTATAGAATGGGGATGGTACAGGAAAATATCTAGCTGGTCTGACAGAATTGTAATGATTTGGAAGATTGTAGTTCCCAATTATTGCCTGGTAAACTTTCATTTTCATATACCTGTTCACCTGAAACATCGGGGCTTAAAAGCTCTGGGCATTGGGAACTTTCTTGGACAGTTTTGTTGGTTTTAATACTTGAAAACCAACCAGGCAGTACAGTGCATGCTACTCCAGGCAAGCTTGAGGCTATCAAATGCAGGACGGGAATATCACTGTTGGGAGTTCTCGTCTATTGGTGTGTGTTGTAGTCATGAGCCGTTAGTGCTGTGCTCTCACTCACCTGCTGGTGTAAATAATCCATTTGATCCTTCCAGTTCCCAGGTGCTTGCTGCTTACCACATCTTGTAAGATTTCTAAATTGTCACAAAGTACTGTTTATAGTCATTGTCCTCTGAATTTCTACTTCTGCCTTACTGGAACATCTGAAATCTAAATATACTTCTGAAATGAAAAAAGAAATGCTGCCAACTCTACACCATAAATAAATTTTTCCTTTACACTAAACATTCTTCTTTACCATTTCTCAAGTGTTGGGATATAGCTCAATGGTAGAGGGCTTGCTTAGCATGCATGAGGCACTGGTTCAATCCCTAGTAGTATGAAAAGAAAAAAATATTCTTAGCCTGGGCATGGTGGCCCATGTCTGTTGGGTAGCAGAGTCCTCTGAATTAAAGAGAGAAACCTGGTTCTGGGGATTCAGGAAGTCCAGTCTGGGAGACCTGATTCTTAGAAATCATATAACCACTCCTCAAGGCTGTGTTAGCTGGAAACTGAAACAATCATTCCTGGGTAAGGGGAGGGTGCAAGAAGGAAGTTTCAGAGACTCAGGAAGTCAGCAAGTCTGGAAAGGGTTACAAGACCCTATCCTAAAGCTAAATGTAAAGGGGAAACAACTGCTTGAGGAAGAAAGACTCTCTAATGATGGAGCTATCTATAAGGGGTGCTGTGTGCTCCAGAGATAGACCTTTTGTGAGTCTTCACTTACACTGTGTATGTGTTTGTGTCACCCTAGGGAGGCTCTGGAACTTCCTTCCTGTCCCCCTCCCCCAGGAAAGGATGTTTCAGTATCTAGGTAACATAACCTTTGGGAGAGTAGTTGTGTGACCTGTGTGACCTTGTGACCTCTTAAGATCCAAGTCTTCAAGAGTTGACTTCCTGAATATCCGGAACCTCCTTTCTCTCTTCAATTTGGAGGAATTGGCTACCCAACACTCCATCTCTTCCTCCAGCTCTTACATTCTTTCTACCCACTCTTCTACAACGTTCCCTGAGCCTTGGAGGGAGTGAGATAGATGTCCATCTATGGCAAAGCATTGGACCACTATGTCACAGTCACTTGTTCTTAGCACCCTAACTGATTAGGAGCCTCCATAAGCAATCAGCACCCATTACAAGAAGTTCTCCTCCACCACAAAAGCAGACAGCAGCAGTAATATCAGGGCTATCCCATGGCACGAGCACAAATGTTTAGCAGGTAGTTTGACAGGTGCATCATATCCATCCAATGAAACAATAGCAGTGGCTTCCCCGCTACGGTCTATGACCATAGGTCCAAACATAGGCTTTTGACCAGGTTTACAGTACCAGACATGAACTCCCTCCCTCCTGTGGTGTAGGCCTTGCATCCAATCAGAAAACTTAGCTGAACCCAACACCACCATGCCACTGCTGCACAAGCAGGCACATCTTGCCTGGTATTTTGGTGTTTTATTACACAGGGACCATAGCAGAATAAGACTGTTAATGACCATTCTTTCCCAGCAGCCTACACAGCACCTTCTAGTACCATGAAAGCCAGCCAGCAGGGAGGATGCTTCTAGGTCAGCAGCTGCATCACCAGAAAACCCACATTGCTGATGCCTCACAGAAGCATCATCTTTGGAGCGCACTGCACAATTTGACAGCATGCCTGCTCCATTGGAGAATCTCTCCAGCACACTACACCACTGACATGCAGCTCAGTTTGAGAATTTCCAGCACACTGAGTCTCTAGTGCACTGCACACTTCCAGGCATGCCTGCTCCATTGGACAATCTCTCCAGCACACTACATCATTGGCATGCAGCTCAGAGTCTCTAGCACACTGAGTCTTTAGCACACACTGCACCTCTTGCAGGCAGCTCCATTGGAGGATCTCTCCAGCACATTACATCACAGGTATACAGCTCAATCAGAGCCTCCAGGGTACTGCAGCTCCACTGAAGAGTCTCCTTCCAAGCAGTTGTTTCCTAGCCTTAGAGAAGTCTTAAAACCCCTTTCCCAGACTTCTTATTGTCTTCTTGAGTCTCTGGAACTTCCTTCCTGCCCCTCCCAGCAATATTTCAGTTTCTAGCTAACATAACTTTGGGGAGTGGTTGTGTGACCTTTAAGACTCAGGTCTCTCAGACTTCACTTCCTGAATCCCCAAAGCCTGTTCTGTCTTCAATTCAGAGGAATCTGTTATACAAGATGGCCTTTAATCCCAGCATTTAAGAGGCAGAGGTAGGGGGATTGCAGTAAGTTCAAGGCCAGCCTGAGACTACACAGTAAGTTCCAGGTCAGCCTGGCCTATAGTAAGACCCTACCTCAAAAAAATATTATTTACTATTTTTCTTGACCTGATTTCAAGACTTTCCACCTTTCCCTTTCATCTTCTTTTGAACAAGTACTACGTAGGGTGTACCTTGTAGAATGACACAGTGGCACACAGTGTTCAATATGTCACCTAAACAACAGTTCATGGTATTAGGAAAACCATGCATTTCTTCTGTTTGTTTAGTTATTTGCAAGTAAAGAGAAACAGAAAGAAAGAATGGGCACACCAGGCCTCTTGCCCCTGCAAACAAATGCCAAAAACATGCACCACTTTGTGCATCTTTAAGTTAGTGTTGGAGAATCAAACCCAGGCTGTCAGGCTTTGCAAGCAAACACCTTAAGTGCTAAGCCATCTCTCCAGCCACTTCCATTTATTTAATTACTGTTTTTTGAGATAGGGTCTTGTGAGGTCATGAATGCAGCAGCCTCTTAATGTCCAAAAGAGAGCATACCAGAGCACTTCTCTCTGTCTGCTGGCGGTTACATTCCTTTCCACCACCCAATCTTGTACAGACTTCCCAGAGCTTTAGAGGGCATGATAGAGATAGCAGTTTAGAGAGCGTGATAGAGATGTCAGTTTAGAGGGCATGATAGAGATGTCAGTTTAGCTCCAAGTACTCAATAGTCACTAAATCTCAGTACTTTGATGAGTTTTGGGTTTCTTCTCTGATTGTGTGGGGGCTGGGGATGTTTATTTTTTGTATTTTCTGTTTTGTTCTGTTTGTAGATAGGATCTCAGCTCGAGATGGCCTTGAACTTGCTATATTGCCAGAGATGACCTTGAACTCCTGATCCTGCTGTTTCCACCTCCCAAGTCCTGGAATTATTGTCATATGCCACCATGCCCTGCTCAGTTTTTATGTTTCTTTTGGCAATATTTCAAGTACAATAAATTTAGACCCATATTACATTGAAAGATTGTGTTCTAACATATCATCAAGGAATTAATAGTATTTTATGTGCTGCCAGATTTGTTCTGGACACATAAATTGAAGATTCCATGATTTGTTTTTAGGTATAGGGTGACTTTAAGATAATCTATATGGAGGAAATCATTATGGCTAAAAACATATCTAAATATTTAAACTAACAATATTTTAATGAAATGTATTAAATGTAGAGAAGTTAGTGTTTAAAAAACATAATGAGGGCTAGAGAGATGGCTTTGTGGTTAAGGTGTTTGCCTGCAAAGCCTAAGGACCCAGGTTCCATTCTCCAGGTCCCACGTAAGCCAGATGCACAAGGTAGCACATGTGTCTGGAGTTCATTTGCAGTGGCTAGAGTCCCTGGCGTGCCCATATTCTCTCTCTCTTTCTCTCCCTCTATCTCTAATAAATAAATAAAAATAAAATCTTTAAAAAAATAGTAATGAGGAATTAGGGAAATGACGCAGTGGTTAAAGGTGCTTACAAAGCCAGCTGGCCCAAATTCAGTTCCCCAGTATCCATATAACAGTGGACTCAAAGTGATACAAGCATTTGTAATCCCAGTGTACCTATAGCAATGGAGGAGGAGACAGGAGAATTAAGGAACTCGTGGGCCAGCTAGACTGACACAATAGCACAAACAACAAGGGAGACCCTGTCTCAAGCAGGGAAGGACAAACCCCTGATGCTCTTCTCAGATCATGGCACATGTGTGGCCCCATGCGTGCACACATATACACACACACAATTAAGAAAGTATAAATTAATTTAATCCCAGCACTCAGGAGGCAGAGGTAGGAGGATCACCGTGAGTTCAAGGCCACTCAGAGACAACAGTAAATTCCAGGTCAGCCTGAGCTAGAGTGAAACCCTACCTCGAAAAACCAAAAATATGTGTGTGTGTGTGTGTGTGTGTGTGTGTGTGTGTGTTAATTAAGAATAATGAACTTTTAAATGTATATTTTATATTATTTCTTTAGTTGAAAGGTCACTTCTAGTTTATTTATATTTCTGTAGGTCATGTTTAACCAGAAGTTTTATATATATATATATGAAATGTTTGTTTGTTTGTTTGTTTGATGGCAGGTACACCAGAGAGGCAGGAGTTCGTTCTCTGGACAGAAAGTTTGGGGCCATTTGCCGAGCTGTTGCTGTAAAAGTTGCAGAAGGACAGCATAAAGAAGCCAAGCTAGACCGTTCTGATATGACTGAAGGAGAAGGTTTGTGGTCTTGTTCTGGTACTAAAAGCCTGGCACCTAGGAGTGAAGGATGCAATTGGGAGGTAGTGGGTAGTCCTCAGAGCAGAGGAAAATATGGCTTCAGTGTTAACTATATCCAGTGAGTATGTAATAACATAAGGTTTGATATATTTGTCAGGATATTCTTTGGTTAGTAGCAGAGTTGTAACTGGAGGAATAGCCATTACTAGTACTGTAAGGTTATAATAACTTTCTCCAGATGTAATGGTGGTACACTGTATATGTGAGTCTGGTGTTCCCTTACTTCATAACCCAGGCAGTTGTTAACAGTTCTTGAACAATTTATAATGTATAAAGTTCACAAGCTGCATGTAGTGTCTGAGGCTAATTGAAGGCCAGCCTATATTATATATAAGAATCTATCTTTAAAAGAAATGATTGCCTGGCTTGGTGGCACACACCTTTAATCCCAGCACTCAGGTGGCAGAGGTAGGAGGATCACCATGAGTTGAAGGCCAGCCTGAGACTGCATAGTGAGTTCCAGATCATCCTGGACTAGAGTGAGACCCTACCTCAAAAAAAAAAAAAAAAAAAAAAAAAGTCAGGTATGGTGGTACACACCTTTAATCTCAGCATTCAGTAGGCTGAAGTAGGAGAATAGCCACGAATTTAAGGCCAACCTGGGGTGAGGCTGAGTGAGTTCCAGGTCATCCTGAACTAGAGGGAGAACTTGCCTCAAAAAAAACCTAAAAGCAGGCTGGAGAGATGGCTTAACAGTTAAGGCACTTGCCTAGGAAGGCTAAGGACCCAGGTTTGATTCCTCAATACCCACATAGACCAGATGCACAAGGTGGCACATGTGTCTGAAGTTCATTTGCAGTGCCTAGAGGCCTTGGTGCTCTCTCTCTCTCTCTCTCTCTCTGTTTCTGACTCTTAACTAAATAATAAAAAGGGCTGGAGAGATAGCTCAGAGGTTAAGGTGCTTGCCTGAGAAGCCTAAAGACCCATGTTCTATTCTCCAGATCCCATGTTAGCCAGATGCACAAAAAGGTGAGGCAAGCACAAGGTCACACATGCCCACTAGGTGGTGCAAGCATCTGGATTACAGTGGCTGAGGCCCTGGCACACCAATTCTCTCTCTCTCTCTCTCTCTCTAAAAATAAATAAATAAATTTTTTAAATTTATTTTTTATTGACAACTTCCTTAATTGTAGACAATATCCCATGGTACTTCCTTCCCTCCCTCCACTTTCCCCTTTGAAACGTCACTCTCCATCATATCCCCTCCCCCTCTCAATCAGTTCCTCTTTTCAGTTTGATGTCATGATCTTTTCCTCCTATTATGATGGTCTTGTGTAGGTAGTGTCAGGCACTGTGAGGTAATGGATATCCACTCCATTTTGTGTCTGGAAGAGCACGTTGTAAGGAGTCCTACTGTTCCTTTGGCTCTTACATTCCTTCAGCCCCCTCTTCTGCAATGGACCTAGAGCCTTGGTAGGTGTGTTTGAGATGTTTCAGTGCTGAGCACGCCTCTTCCCTTCTTCTCAGCACCATGGTGCCTTCCGAGTCATCCCAAGGTTACCACCATCTGAAAAGAGAAGCTTCTGTAACCAAAGGTGAGAGTAGCATTAAATATGGGTGTGGACATTAAGAGAAGTGCTTACTGGGCAGTTTGGTGAGCATAGCATATACATTTAGCCAGACACCAGCAAATGTTACACCCCTAGGGCTCATGACTACCCCTGTCATAGTTTTCAGTATCAGGGATGTGTTCCCTTCCATGGAGTGGGCCTCTAGTCCAATTAGAGAGCAGTTGGTTTCCCCCATAACAGACATGACATGCACCCATTGGCTCATTTGGCCTGGCTGGCCAAATTTAAAGCTTGCAGTGTTCACTGTTGAGTACCTTCACTGGTGTTTTCTCTCTCCCATTGAAATGCATGCAGTATAGTTTTTCCCAACTTTCTGTCAACTGGTCCACATGGAGGAGGCTTTCAGCTCAGCTCCAGCAGGATTTCTCAGTGACCTTGCAGCCCAAGTGTGTGGAGTCTTCAGCAATAGGGTCTTACCATCTATTTCTGGTAGAAACCAAGGGCCTCGGCAATGGCCTGTAATGTTTTGGGGGTATCCGTGATCTCCTTGGCCAACAACTCACTGGAAGGTATCCCATCCCTGGCACTGAAAATTTTCTAGTAACAATCTATGGCTTCTGAGTATTCCATTGTCCAGAAAAGTAGGTTTCCATATGACTTTTTTATATCTTCTTAGATTTTGATTAGCCCTCCCTCCACCTTTCCTTTACTCAGTCTCTTCCCCTGACCTTTCTTAGGCCTTTTCACCCCCATTAATCTGTTCTTCTACTGACATATATACAACAACATCCTATTAAGTCCCCCTCCCTCCCTTTCTATTCCTTTATATCCTCTTTCTAGCTTACTGGCTTCTGCTACTGAGGTTTTTTTTTTTTTTTTTAAGATTTTATTTTATTTTTTATTTTATTTTATTTTATTATTTTATTTTATTTTAGTATTAGAGACAGAGAGGAGGGTGAAAATGGACATGCCAGGGCCTCTAGCCACTGCAAACAAACTCCAGACGCATGTGCCCCCTTGTGCAGCTGGCTTATGTGGGATCTGGAGAATCGAACCAGGGTCCTTAGGCTTCACGGGCATGTATCTTAACTACTAAGCCATCTCTCCAGCCCCTGAGTTTTTTTTATTTTTACTCACATAGAAGTCCAATAATTTGTAGCTAGGATCCACATATGAGAGAGAACATGTGACGTTTGGCTTTCTGGGCCTGGGTTACCTCACTAAGTATAATCCTTTCCAGATCCATCCATTTTCCACCAAATTTCATAACTCCATATTTCTTTACTGCTGAGTAGAACTCCATTGTGTAAATGTACCACATCTTTATTATCCATTCATCTGTGGAGGGACATCTAGGCTGGTTCCATTTCCTAGCTATTGTGAATAGAGTGGCAATAAACATGGTTGAGCAAATATCTCTAAGGTAGTGAGTCGAGAACTTAGGATATATGCCTAGTAGTGGGATAGCTGTTTTTGTAAGCAAAACAACAAATAATAATGATGCTGATGTAACAGCATTAAAAATATCCAGAGCCGGGTATGGAGGTGCACGCCTTTTATCCCAGCACTCAGGAGACAGAGGTAGGAAGATCACCGTGAGTTTGAGGCCACCCTGAGATTACATAGTGAATTCCAGGTCAGCCTGGACTAGAGTGAGACCCTACCTTGAAACCTCCCCCCAGAAAAAAAATCCAAGTTGTCCAAGCCTGCTGGGGCAGATCTTTGTGCACTGAAAGAACTTCATGAATAATAAGTTGTTTCTCTCACATGTCTTTTGTAGGTACACAATTAAATGTAATACAGTTTTATTTTCTTCAATAATTATAGAGGTGATATCATGAGAGAGGTTTGTTTTTTGTTTTGTTTTGTTTTTTTTGGTTTTCTGAGGTAGGGTCTCACTCCAGGCTGACCTGGAATTCACTATGTAGTCTCAGGGTGGCCTTGAACTCACAGCAATCCTCCTACCTCAGCCTCCCGAGTGCTGGGATTAAAGGCGTGCACCACCATGCCCAGCATGAGGAGAGTTTTATTACTAGAATTAATTAAATGTAGATATTTGGATGTGTAAGCTTTTTGCCCAAGAACTGTAAGAGCTTTGAGTTCATTGCATCATGTTGTGCAATTTGCCAAAACTTGCTTAATAAACATGACTTTCATAGTAGAGAACTGAAAATTGCTGTCACTTCCAAAACTCTTTCCAGGATGGAGTTAGAGGAATGGGATCAAAGAACCAGCATTTTTGGTAGGCTTAGTAGATCAGATGTTCTTTCTTCCCTTGCTGAGCTGAGTGCTGTAGCAGTGTTAGTATCAAAGGGTAGGTAATTACACAGCCCTCTTGTTTCTGTGTGATTCCATCCCCTTCCACTTTGCCTGGAACCCCTGGTTCATTTGTCACCAGAATAAACTTCCAACTTTTGCTGAATTGGAGAGAGGTAGTGTCCTTGTAATGTGTCTTATGAAGACATAAAAATTTTTTGTTTGTCATTCCCTTGTGTCTCCCAAATTCATGTGTTGGAAACTTAATCCTTAGAGCAATGGTGTTGAGAACTGAGAGGGGCCAGTATAGCTCAATTGTAGACCATTTACCTAGATGCTCAAGATCCTGGACTCATTCCCAACAATGCAAAAAATAAAGAAGAGCTGGCGGGCTGAGGAAATGGCTTAGCGGTTAAGGCATTTGCCTCTGAAGCCTAAGGAGGACCCTGGTTCAATTCTTCATGTAAGCCAGATGCACAAGGGAGCAAATGCGTCTGGAGTTCGTTTGCAGTGGCTGAAGGCCTTAGCATGCCCATTCTCTCTTTGTCTCTACCTCTTCCTTTCTCTCAAAGAATGAAATGAAATGAAAATGAAAGAGAGAGAGAGAGAGAGAGAGAGAAAGAAAGAAAGAAAGAAAGAAAGAAAGAAAGAAAGAAAGAAAGAAAGAAAGAAAGGAAGAAAGAAAAGAGAAGAGAAGAGCTGGCATGGGGGTACACAACTTTAATCCCAGGTAGGAGGATTGCCACAAGTTCGAGACCAGCTTGAGACTACATAGTAAATTCCAGGTCAGCCTGAGCCAGAGACCCTACTTCAAACAGAGAGGGGGAGGGAGAGGGAGGAGAAGGAGAAGGAGAAGAAGAAGAAGAAGAAGAAGAAGAAGAAGAAGAGAAAAGAAACAGAAAGAAGAAAACAATTAAATAAAGTTAAAAAGGATCCAGCCATGAGGACCCTGCCCTCTTGAGTGGATGCCTGCTAAAAGGAGGAATCTGGGCCTCTTTTCCCTCAGTTTCTCTCCACTTTCCTGCCATGAGATCCCTTCTCCTGCTACGGTTTGGTGCTGCAAGAAAGTTTTCTTCAGGTGGCACTAGATCTTGCAGTTCCCAGCCATCAGGATCATGAGCCAAATAAATTTATGTTACCCGGTCTGTGGTTTTCTGTTTTAGCAGCCTAAAATAGACCTAAGACAGCCCCCTCCTCATCCATACTTTCAGCAGTACCCCAGGTTGCTGAGCTTCTGTGGGGTTTCATAACTGAAATGAGTTGCTGCTGATCTCTCTGCCTGCCCTGTAGATGTTGAGTTTCAGCCTCTTCTCACCCACTACATTTTCATTCCAAAATGTTGTCAACATCACTAACTGTTATCTTCTTTTTTAAAAATTTTTTATTATTTTATTTATTTTTGGAAAGAGAGACAGAGAGAGAGAGGGAGACGGAGAGGGAGAGGAGAGGGAGACAGAGATGGGCACTCCAGCAGTCTCTCAGCTGCTGTGAACAAAATCCAGATGTGTGTGCGCCCCTTGTGGTCAAGTGCAGCATTGCGCCCTTGCGTCACTTTGCATCTGGCTAAACGTGGGACCTGGAGTTTAGAACCAGGTTCTTAGGCTTAGCAGGCAGGCGCCTTAACTGCTAAGCCATCTCTCCAGCCCTGTTATCTTCTTTTTTATTCATTTTGTTCTTGTAGATTTATGCATTTGTGTTTCTTGTCATCTTAATGGAGAAATTTGGTACAATTTAGTAGAAGAATTAGAAATACTTGTTCTGACTGCTAATTGTAGAAATTGGAATTTAAAAACAAAGACCTAGCAAGAATGTCAATCACTGCTGCAGCTAACTGGGGACCACAAAGAAGTGAGGCATTGTTCCTTTCTTCCCACTCTTAATGGTCTCCTCCATTTTTATGGTCTCCTCCATTTTGGTTACAGGGTAAATTTTATTATTAAGCATGTATACACAAAGAAACATTGAGACATCACTAACGTTAAAGCATTACAAAAAACTTACTTTTCTTTTTGTTCTTGTTGACATTTCAAAAAGTAGAAGGTAAATGAGTTTATCCACTTAATACATTTTGAAAAGTATGTTAAAGACTTAGTTGGTATATTTTTAGAAGTTATAATACATTGTTAAATGTTTGTATATATCCATTAGCATATTTCTAATACTATCTGTGATTACAGTAGCTATTTACAAATAACATACTCAAGAACTTGTTCAAACATCTTGAAAACTGTATGCAAACATAGTTTGGGTTTTTATGTTGTTGTTGTTGTTGTTTTCTTTTTTTTGAGCTAGGGTCTTGCTCTAGCCCAGACTGACCTGGGCTTGTGCCACCATGCCCAGTAACAACATAGTTTTTATGGTAACGTTTGCTGGGGTTTTGTGGGTTGTTTTTATCACAGGCTATCTCCTACATGATAATGTAGTTAAGCAGATTTGAATACTTAAGCTAGCACCAAGATGAGCACACAATTAGGAAGTCATTTGTCTCTTGAGGATCGTTCTGGTTGTAGCCCTTATTAGAGGCACAGATAGGATTCTGGATGGTTCTAATATCATATGATACACTTGAGTTACTGTCAATGACTGTTCTCCAGGCTTAGAATAGTTATAAGGAATCTTGAAATGGTGTTTATGACCTCAACGAAGCCAAAAGAAACATCTCTGCAAAAGAATCTACGTTAGGTATCTTACCAGTTCTAATGGAATTTAGTAACTGAAAGTTTCTTATTAAGAAATGAATTATTTAAAATAGGAGTATAAAAGAAAACAGTTGTTTTAGAAATTTCAAGTAATGCAGTAGGAGAGTTATTTTTATTGCTAAAAATATTGCTGGACTGAAGAGTTTGCTGCCAGGAGGAAAAGTAACTTCAGGCCATGAGCTTCAGAACAGGCAGAAAGCACCAGTGTTTTGCACAAGCTTTCTGGAGCCGGCCCAGAGCTCTGGTCTGTGAACAGTTGTCTTCGTATTTGTGGGATCTTAACTGTCAGCTAAACCAATCACATAGTAATGGAGTTTAGAAGGTAAGTGAGGGTTACAGCTGATGAGTATCAGAGGAGGAGCACTATAGTCAGTCAGCAGTAAGGCATGGGAACATTTCATAAAAGTAGTAATGCCTGCTTTTCTACATGGTGTTAGATATTTTCAGTTGCTTGTTTTCTTCTTGAGTGTTAGTTGGGTTGAGGAATAAAAGTACATGACTCAGATTTTATTTTACCTTTAGCTGAGACAATATTCCATCTGTTCAGTTTTACATACTCAGATATTTTTCTGTAGACTTGGGCAAATGTCTGCTTGTTCTGTTTTTTTCTGTGTCATGTGTGTCCAGTTGAATATCTGGTAACATTTTCCCTCAGAAGTTATCATTAGCAAAGAATTTGTCTAGTTTGATCCTGATTTGATTCATGAATCTTTTCCTCACATTCTGCAGTAAACACTTTGACTTGCCAGTTAGACTCTGCCAACAGACACATCAGACAAATGTGGCAAAATGTCATTTTCTTTCCAAGTACTGTAGATTAAACCTTGAACTTCACACATGCTAGGCAAGCACTCCACCACTGAGCTACATCTCTAAGCTCTTTTTTAAAAAAGTCTGGGCTGGAAAGATGGCTTAGTGGTTAAGGCACTTGCCTGCTAAGCCAAAGGACCTAGGTCGATTCTCTAGTATCCATGTAAGCCAGCTGCAAAAAGGGGCACATGTGTCTGGAGTTCGTTTGCAGTGGCCAAAGGCCTGGCATACCTATTCTCTGTCTCACTCTCTACCTGCTTATTTTCTCTCTCTCTCTCTCTCAAAAGAAAAATAAAAAATATTTTTAAAAATCCATTATTTATTTAAAGATGGATTCTCACTGTATATCCCAGGCTCTCCTGAACTCACTCATGTAGACCAGGCTAGCCTTGAAATCATGGTAATCTGCCTGCCTCAGCCTCCCAAGTTCTGGGGTTACAGGCATGAACCACCTCACATTGTTAAGTATCCCAGGCAGGCCTTGAACTTGCAATCCTCCTACCTCTGCCTCCTGAATAGCTGGGATTTCAGGCCTGTACCTCCATGTCTGATAAGTTTGGTTTATATCACCTTTTGTCATTTGTGGGCTAAATGTTCTCATTAGTTTTAGAATTTTTTTAATTTATTTTTTATTGACAACTTCCATAATTATAGACAATAACCCATGGTAATTTCCTCCCTCTCCCCACTTTCCTCTTTGCAGATCCACTCTCCATCATATCCCTTCCCCTTCTCAATCAGTCTCTCTTCTATTTTGATATCATCATCTTTTCCTCTTATTATGATGGTCTTGTGTAGGTAGTGTCAGTTACTGCAAGGTCATGGATATTGAGGCCATTTTGTGCCTGAAGGAGCACGTTGAAAGGAGTCCTACCCTTTCTTTGGCTCATACATTCTTTCCGCTGCCTCTTCCACAGTGGACCCTGAGCCTTGGAAAATGTGATAGAGATGTTTCAGTGCTGAGCACTCCTCTGTCATTTCTTCTCAGCACTATGGTGCCTTCTGAATCATCCCAAGGTTACCACCATCTGAAAAGAGAAGCTTCTCTAAATAAAAGTGAAAGTAGCATTAATATATGGGTATGAGCCAGGCACGGTGGCACACACCTTTAATCCCAGCACTTGGGAGGCAGAGGTAGGAGGTGAGTTCGAGGTCATCCTGAGACTACATAGTGAATTCCAGGTCAGCCTGGGCTAGAGTGAGACGCTATCTCAAAAAAAAAAAAAAAAAAAAAAAAAGGGTATGAATATTAAGAGAAGTGCTTATCGGGCAGTGTGGTGAGCATAGTATATATATACATTTAGCCAGACAGCAGCAGACGTTACACCCCTAGGGTTCATGACTTGCCCTGTCATAGGTCTTCAGTATCAGGGATGTATTCCCTCCCATGGAGCGAGCCTCCATTCTAATTAGAGAGCGGTTGTTTTTCCCCATAACAGACATGCCACTATTGACTATTGCATCCATTGGCTCATTTGACCTGGTTGGCCAAATTTAAGACTTGCAGTGTCCACTGTTGAGTATCTCCACTGGTGATTTCTCTCTCTCCCATTGAACTACATGCAGTATTGCTTTTTCCAGCTTTCTGTCAGTTGGTATACATGAAGGTTTTCAGCTCAGCTCCAGCAAGATTTCTCAGTGAGTTTGCAGCCCAACTATGTGGAATCTTCAGCAGTAGGGTCTTACCATCTATTCCTGGTGGAAAATCAAGAGCCTCAGCAATAGCCTGTAGTGTTTTGGGGGCATCAGGGACCTCCCTGGCCAACAACTCACTGAAAGGTATCCTATCTCTGGCACTGAAAATTTTCTGGTAACAATCTATGGCTTCAGGTGTCCCATTGTCCAAAAAGTTTTAGAAATTTTTTTTTAATTTAAAATTTTTTTATTTTTATTTTTTGAGAGAGAGAGAGGGAGAGGAAGACAGAGATGGGTGCGCCAGCAGCCCCTCAGCTGCTGTGAATGAACTCCAGATGCGTGCGCCCCCTTGTGGTCAAGTGCAGCATTGTGCCCTTGCGTCACTTTTGCATCTGGCTAAACGTGGGACCTGGAGATTGGAACCGATGTTCTTAGGCTTAGCAGGCAGGTGCCTTAACCACTAAGCCATCTGTCTAGCCCTAGAAATTTTTTGACTGTTGACTCTTTAAATACTATTTCTATTTTTTTCCTCCTCTATCTGGGACTTTAAAAAATATATCTTTATACCTGTCTCTTATGCTCTACTTACTTATTTTCATTTCTTTTCTCTTGAATTCAGTTTGTCTATTTTTGTTGCCCTATATACAGTTTATCACTGCTATATGGAATGATTATTTTCAAAAATTGTGGGGTTTTTTTATCTTTTGAAGGTCCACTTGAGTATACATATTTACTTTTTATTTAAATTGTCTTGTTATCTCTTTAACCCACGTTTGTATACCACAGTATGTATGTATGTATGTATGTATGCATGCATGCATGCATGCATACAAGAGAGACAGACAGACAGAGAATGTACATGCCAGGGCCTCTAGCCACTGCAAATGAACGCCAGACACATGTGCCACCTTGTGCATCTGACTTACGTGGGTTATGGGGAGTCAAACCTGTGTGCTTAGGCTTTACAGGAAAGTGCCTTAACCACTAAGACATCTCTCCAGCTCCAAACACAGTTTTTATAATGGTCTTTCTTTAAAAACATTTTATTTGCTGGGTGTGGTGGCACATGCCTTTAATACCAGCTCTAGGGAGGCAGATGTAGGTGGATCGCCATGAGTTTGAGGCCACCCTGAGACGACATAGTGAATTCCAGGTCAGCCTGGGGAGGCAGATGTAGGTGGATCGCCATGAGTTTGAGGCCACCCTGAGATGACATAGTGAATTCCAGGTCAGCCTGGGCTAGAGCTAGACCCTACCTCGAAAAACAAAAACAATATACATATATATTTTATTTGAGCGAGGATGGTGGTGCACGCCTTTAATCCATCACTTGGGAGGCAGAGGTTAGAGGATCACTGTGAGTTCAAGGCCACCCTGAGACTACAGAGTGAATTCCAGGTCAGCCTGGACTAGGGTGAGACCCTACCTCGAAAAAAAAAAAAATTATTTGAGAGAGAGAGAATGGGTGTACCAGGGCCTCCTGCCACTGCAAACGAATCCCAGATACATATGCCACTTTGTGCATTTGGCTTTACGTGGGTACTGAGGAATCCAATCTGGGTCATTAGACTTTGCAGGCAAGCACCTTCACTGCTGAGCCATCTCTCCACCCCTACTTATTTATTTTTGAGAGAGAGACAGATAAAGAGAATAGGTATGTCAAGGCTTCCTGCCACTGCAAACAAAACTCCAGACATGGTATCTGGCCAGTTTGGTATCTGGCTTTGCATAGGTACTGGGGAATTAAACCCGGCCTGTCAGGCTTTGCAGTCAAGTGCCTGTAACCATGGAGCTATCTCTCCAGCCCCCAATTTCACCCCCAGCCCTAGCACAGTATTTGGACTGTGTATCTCAACTCTCATCTGGCTCAGCTGGGTGTCCACAGCTGCCACCTTGTGGGTTGTGGCTGTTTATTTGGTAGGTAGGTTGTCTGGTTTCCATTCTCGTTTGGTTTTTACTTTATTTCATTTCATGTCATTCTCTCTGCAGTGTTGGGCATTGAACGTAGGACCTCACACATGCTTAACAAACATTTCTACCACTGAGATACATCCCCAACCCCATTTATTTATTTATTTATTTATTTATTTATTTATTTATTTATTTTTTTTTTTTTGTTGTTGTTGTTGTTGTTGTTTTTCAGTTTTCTGAGGTAGGGTCTTGCTCTAGCCCAGGCTGATCTGGAATTCACTATGTAGTCTCAGGCTGGTCTCGAACTCACAGCAATATTCATTCCTTACTCATTGGTTCTGTTTCTTAGCCTTCCTTTACTTATTTTTCCTTGTGATGGAAAAGATAATGGCTGTAGCAATCACTGCACTCCAAAAGGTTATATTTTCTCCTAACAATTGGCTTGGTCCCACAGACACTTTGATCCTGCCAAGGCTGTTTTAGACTTTGTGGGACTAGTCTGCTTCTGCTTCAGCCTTATCCTGGAACACAATCGTTACGTTACTTCAAGAGTCTGATAGTCCAGGAATGTGGTTCTTCCCACTTGGAGACCCTTACTTCTAGGGCCTGGCTTTCTGACTTCTGACCTCAACTGAAAGACCAGTCATGTCTTTAGCCTCCAAGTTGGTTTTTCCCTCCTAGGTTTTTGGAGGCCCACTCTGACTATTTTCAAGTTAGGAGTTAGTCACAGCTTGGAGGGGATTTAAATGGAGATTTTTCTGCTCCTTTTGAGTATTTTTTGCCAGTGAAGTCCCAGCTGTTTTGACAACCTTATCTTCTCAGAGTTACTTTTAATGAAATCCTTTCATAGTGGTAAGTGCAGCCCATCTTGTAGGCATTTAGTAATGCTCAGTTCTACCCCTATCCCTGAGTAAGGAGAGAAAAAAATAAAAAAGAAACATACTGGGCCTGGGTACATGGCAGCATCAAAAAAGGAAAGAGAAGGAGAGAGAGAAAGGTTCTGTTTTTTAGCTTTAGGCCACAATTTACCATGTGATTAACTATTAGAAAATCTCTAGTTTAACTCTGATTTTATTCATAAATCCCTTGACAGTATTCCCTAATAACACCTTACCTCTTTCACTCAGCTAACAGACATGTTTTATAAACTTGGCAGTGTATTTTCAATCCATAGGAAAAGAGGAGCTGTACATTGAAAGAACGAGCTAGTGGTTGGGTGGTACGAGTCACGAACAATAAGATTTGATGTCAGTCAAGACAAGCCTGTCTCTCATAATCAACTCCCTGAGCCCTCCACTGACCATAGCGTGCTGGGCTGGCTCCACCACAAGTGTGGCTCTCTTGAAGACAACCTTTGTAGTTCAGTCTAGATCACATTTTGCCCAAGTTGCATTTTGACATGTCTTATTTCCGTGCTGTATTTGCCTTTTGTAGTACAGCCAAGTCAGCCTAACGTACATACTAGAGATCCTTAATTACTTAATGCGTCCTTTCTGAACAGCTTCATAGTTAAAAATGCATCAGAATAAAATGCTTGAATTTTACAATACTACTTCTCATTGATTCATTCACTTTAACTCTCCTAGGTAAACACAGCCTTCCTCGGCTATAACAAGAATGTGGTGGTTGAGGTGGAAGGAGCCTGCCCCTGAGCAGCTGTACTTAGTGCATGGCCCACATTCCCTCAAGGAGTGCTTCTCCGCGACTCTTGTGTCATTCCCCAGCCCACTCCTTGTCCTTGCTCGTTCCTCTCCTTGGGATCCAGTTCTGCAGGAAGAGTCAGTCAGTCCTGTGGCTGGCTGTTGTCAGAGCCCTTTGTTGTGGCTTCCTGCCATTGACTTCTCAAACCAGAAACATGGTTTATGCTAGTTATTTTAAGTGTGACTCTTTCCTGACAAAAGTGTTTGATCGAGTGTTTTGATCTTTTAGCTTCTTTTTTGACTAATCTCCAAATCTGAAGATTTTGATTCTCTTGTCCCATGCAGGGTATGGTGGTTCATACCTGGAATTTCAGTACTCAGAAGAAGGATTGGCATGAATTTAAGGCCAGCCTGAGCTACAATATGAGACCCTCTCAAAATGTGTGTGTGTGTGTGTGTGTGTGTGTGTGTGTGTGTGTGATGCTTTTATAGGCAGTAGCCTGTGTGCACTGTCATTTTTTGCCAAATTCCTTTGTCTTCTTGGAGCAGTCTTCTACTAATTACTGGTTCAGTGTTTGTCTCTTGGATTTTATATTAGTTATCTATTGCTATATAACAAATTGCCCCCAAAATTCATCAAATCAACCTATTTGTCAAGCATTTATCACTCTATCATTTCTGTGGGTCGGGAATGCAGGAGCAACTGGCTCTGGCTCAAGGCTTCTCCCAGGGTTATAGTCAGGTTGGAGCCAGCTGCAAGCTCGCCTCAGGAGGAATCTGCTTCCAAGCTCACTTACATGGTTGTTAGCTGACCTCGGTTCCTTGCTGACTGCTGGCCAGAGTCCTCTGTTTCTCACCACACAGGCCTCTCCCTAGGCTTAGGGCAAGGCAGCTGGCTTCCCCCAGAGGGGAGGATATGATATGTCAGAGAAGAGAGAAGACAGAGCCCAAAGACAGACCCTGCAGTCTTTTGGGCACCATATCCTGTGTGTTACACAGACCAACCTTGATAGGATCTGAAAGGGAACTGACTCTACAAAGATGTGAATGCCAGGAAGTAGGGTTCCTATTTGGGAAGCTATTCGGGAGCTATCCTGCAGGCTGGTTCCCACCAATTTATTTATTGTCTCCTCTCTTTGTACATTTTCTACTTTAATCACTGTTTATCGTGCATCTACTATGTTATGCACCCTTTCCAATGCCTTATCTCCACACTTATGAAGAACTTTACAAAATGAGACATGAACAGCTCCGTTTTACAGAGGAGGAAGTGGCAGTCAGAAGGGGAGGTGACTTGTCCAGAATTACACAGCCAACAACTGATGTAGCTGAATTCACACATGTTAACCCCAAATTGTGCTACCTCCCACAGCCAACAGCCAGAGTGCATTTGCAGCCCCCTTCCTGAGTTCTGGGGACTGCCACAGCCAAAGAAGTGTGTCTTTTACACACAGAAACAGTAGCAGGATGTACCCTTTGCTGGATTTTTTTTTTTTCATTATACAGCAGGTTCGGGTCATTTCTCTGCTTGATGTTATTGCAACTGATGGGTCAGTACTGTTAAGTTACTTTTCTCATTGCTGTGGCAGAAGCAAGTTAAGGGAGGAAGGATTTATTTTGCGTCATGGTTTAAGAAGCTACAATCCACTGTGGTAGTGAAGTGTGGTGATTGAGAGCTGTGGCTGAGACTCTTGGCATCTTGGTGGATCAGAGAGTGGAGAGTAGCATATACTAACACTCCTTTTGTGTATGTGAGAGAGTAATAGGGTCTCACTTTGTTGCCCAGGCCAGCCTTGAACTTGCCATCCTTCTGCCTCAGCCTCTCAAGATCTGAGAATACAGGCATGAGCCGCCATTCCCAACTACTTATTGCTTTTGGAGACCATACTGTCTTTTTTCTGTATTGTTCAATGTGCTTCCAGAGTGAGCACAGTTTATTTCTGTTGTAAAGGTTTTCATACATTTCATTTCTACATAATTCCCAAAGGTTTAAGTGGTTTGTTTAGATGTATAAAAAAAATCCTGTGGTTTATGTCGTTAATAGAGAGTAGAAATTTCTGTGACGTAGAAGTGGTAAGAACAGCTATATTACCCCTGTTGGTTGGGCCTTGTTGTTGGAATAGAAACCTAAATAAGACCCACATATGCATGAATCTTTAGAAAAAATTGAGATAACCTTTATCTGTCAGCTGTCAGTGTGGATTTTGTTGTTCTTGTCTGGGGTCATGAAAATTCTGTTAGCTGTTTTTAGTGAAGTAAGAATAATTGGAAAGTTTCCCATTACTTGGCTCCATTTACATGTCAAAATCCTCAAACCCTTTAGCCTAAATCCTATGTCTTTTTTTTTTCCTGGTTAGATTTAGAAATAAGGAGAGAGTAATTTGTGTGTCTACCTCTGAAACCCAAAGCCACAAACCACGTACTTTGGCTGTCTATTTTGGTTTGTTGCAGTATTCTGAAGTTTGCTTTTAAAGAAGTACCACTGTCTGATGGTCAGAGTTGTGAAAAGTCACAGTTCTTCCACTATTATTTTTAGTTAATAACTGATTTCCATTTTCCTCATCTGTAGGCAACCACAGCTCTAAAAATCTCTGCCTACTATCAAGTTTAGTTATGAAAAGGTTGTAGTACATCATCATAGTCTGAGATTCTTTGCTATCAGAAGAACATTTTTAGCCAACCTTGAACTTTCTTGATGCTGCTGTTGAAATCCATGCCCTAGAGCTGATTTATTTTCTAAGACCCAGTTTATACATGTAAGGCTTTAGACGTTTCCATTGACTTTTGCACTTTCAATGTTTTAGTCTTGTTTCATCCTGTTCATGCTCATCTGTCCCTTGACTATATTGGTGACTCGGAACAAATAAAAATGTATAATTGCCAAGGAACTGGAGTTACTGTTGAAGAATATGGACTTCAGAGATGATTTTTATTCTCCAGACACCTACCTGGCTTGCTGATTCTAAAGCTTTGAGGGTTTTGTAGCCTTTTATAATCTAAGATTATAAAATGTAGGACTAAGGGCTAGAGAGATGGCTTAGTGATTAAGGCACTTGCGTGCAAAGCCTAAGTACTCAGGTTTGATTCCCAAGTACCCACATAAAGCCTGATGCACAAAGTGGTCCATGCATCTGGAGGTTGTTTGCAGTGGCTAGAGGCCCTAGCACATCCATTCTCATATTCTCACTCTCTCCCCTCCCCCTCACTTGCAAATAAATAAATGTAAATGTAGGACTTGAGGCTGAGACTTTTTATAGTAAATCCTTTATATTTGTTGGGAATATTAGGCAGTATGTTGTGTCTAAACTTCTAGGATCAGATGATGTTCTAATGCTGAAGTCAAAATGTGTGTTATTCAAGTCTGCCAGTACCATGAAGATACACTAAATATTCCTTTCTGATGTCTGGTGTTTACAGTGATTTACCACTTGGTCCCTCAACAGTACTGGTTCAGCTAAAGAGGAAATTATTTGCTTACATATGCAAATAGGAAGAAAGTTGCACTGAAGGAAAAAAATGTACTTACATATAATACAACCTAGACATTTATTATTTAAATCTTATTTTTCAAACAGGAAATAAAATATTTTCAAATAATTATGAAGTCATTTTTCTATATGATGAAACACATAGAAAGATCCAGTGGCCTGTAAATAGTATTGTAGTTCATAACCAAAACTAGGCTTTCCAAGTTACAAGAATACTTGGGGTACAATTGGGTCTTTAAATATTGTACATTTTCTCTGCAGTTTAACTACTAATCCAAATATTTCTCCAAGAATATTTCCAAATGTTCAGGACAGGAAATGAAATATGTTAGGTAATCCCTAAAAGTCTCTAAGAAATAGAGATGCTAAAGGCTTCTTTTGTACTAAAGACAGGATCACTTGTTTTGGGCCTTGAGTATATTGAGTCATTCAGTCAGGGAGTTATCTATATCTGTCTCTCAAACAAACAAATAAACAAATAAATAAATAAATAAAAAATAAAATAATTTAAAAAAAAAGGGCTGGAGAGATGGCTTAGCAGTTAAGGCGCTTGCCTGTGAAGCCTAAGGACCCACGTTCAATTCCCCAGAACCCATGTAAGCCAGATGCACAAGGTGGCACATGCATCTGGAATTTGTTTTCAGTAGCTATAGGCCTTGGCATGCCCATTCTTTCTCTCCCTGCCTGACTCTCCCACCCCCCCACACACACACACTTTCTCAAATAAATTAAAATTTAAAATTTAAAAACTAAAGCAGTGTGGGCATGCTGGCACATGCTTTAATCCCAGCACTAGAGAGGCAAAGGTAGGAGGATCACCATGAGTTCGAGGCCACCCTGAGACTACATAGTGAATTCAGGTCAGCCTGAGCTAGAGTGAAACCCTACCCAAAAAACAAATTAATTAATTAATTAATTAATTAATTAATTAAAGAGGTGCATTGTACTGGCTCTCACCAAGACAATTTTGTTCAAGTAAATCACATATTTTGAACATTTTCACTCCCTGTGCCCTCACTTCCCCTGAGCCTGGCTTATATCACTTAATGATGATCACAACTTCTATCTGTTGTCCAAGAAACAACTTTCAGAACTCCGTATGTGCCATGTTTTCTTCACCTATTCATGTGTTGGCAAGCACCTAGACTGATTCCATTCTTTGCTCTTGTGAGTAGTGCTAAAGTATGGGCATACACATGTCTGTGGCGTGTCAACAGGGAATCAATCCTCTGAGCGCTATAGCAGGGTCATAAAATAGTTTTTGAGGAAGCACTATACTGATTTCCATAATGGCTAAAATAATTTACATTCACTCCACCATTAACTGTGGGATTAAATAATAGTTATTAAAGTTTGTGCAGGCCGACCACTTTTTATATAGATACTATAGCTTTTTAAAATTGGTTTTAGTAAATTGAAACAAAAAGTTAATTTACTTATGCTTATAAATTCAAAGTGCTTAAAATGGATAGAAAACGTTTGCAGATATTTTTGGGTTCTTTATTTTCAAAGCTGCCAGTGATTGAAAAATGATTTGCAGTCCCGAAGATAGTTTGGATCTACCAGGACTGTACAAGGGCTACTATGGAGTGTGTTGGCTAAGAATGGAAGTTTTCCCTGGTTACTCAGCCCAGCTCTAGAGGAAGAATGGGAAAATCCAGAGGTTCTTTACTGGTCACTGGTTATGGATATCAGACTTGAACTGCAGATGTTTGCCTAATGGTTGAGTTTGAATTGATCCAGTCTCTCCCAGTTATGTCTTTTAACAATGGAAATGTTTACTCTGTGCTGTTATATGTTGGAAATATATTACTTGTTTAGATTTTGTAGAACTCACAGTTAAGAGACAGTCTTAAATCTCAGATGAAGCCAGGCGTGGTGGTGCACACCTTTAATCCCAGCACTCGGGAGGCAGAGGTAGGAGGATCGCCATAAGTTCAAGGCCACCCAGAGACTACATAGTTAATTCCAGGTCAGCCT
Organism: Orientallactaga sibirica; assembly: GCA_036365145.1. Lineage (NCBI taxonomy): Eukaryota > Metazoa > Chordata > Mammalia > Rodentia > Dipodidae > Orientallactaga > Orientallactaga sibirica. The sequence continues at coordinate 1,601,190 of JAEOAD010000030.1, forward strand.
GGACCAGAGTGAGACCATACCTCAAAAAACCAAAAAAAAAAAAAAAAAAAAAAATCTCAGTTGGGACTTTGGAACAATCTTAAAGTTGGTAAAGACTATGAAGACCTTTGAAGTTGGTCTACATACAGTTTGCAATGTGAGATGGTTATGAGTATATTAGGGGCCAGGGGCAGAATGTGATAGTTTGAACTTAGGGCCCCCAACACACTTGGGTGTTAATTCAAATTGAGTTTGAGCTTCTGCCCCTAGCAGGCAGAGTCCTGCTATAGGGAGGGCATGTCACTGGGGGTGGATCTGAATTCCAACCCTAAGTTAGTGTGCAGAGTGCTAGAGCTCTGCTTGGAGTCCCTGGTGTGGGCTTGCTTTTGGTGGTGCTGATAGTGGTTTCTTCTTTTTCTGTATGGATCTGTGAAAGGGGACAGCTTCTTCTGCCATTATGGAACTTTCCCTGAATCTATAAGCCTGAAGTAAATCCCTTCTTCCCATAAACTGTGTCTGATCTGGAGGTTCATCCCAGCAACATGAAGCTGACTACAATAGCCACTAAAAGCCCTTTCAAAGAAATGGAAAAAACAGTCTTCATATCATATGGCTTGAAAGAGTGACTAGACAGCCAGATCCATCTTGGGGAAAAAATGGTTGTTTCCATCTTTTGGTTAATATGAATAATGCTGCATGAATAATTCAATTCTTTTGGGCATATTCAGTGCCTAAGAATGGAGTTACTGAGGTATGTTGGATTTTTAAAGAACTGCCAAACTGGCTTTCTGATTTCAAAGCTCACTACACTGCTGTAGTAGTTAATGTAGTATGATATGCCATAACAACAAAAGTATAGCAAATGAAATAGAATAGAGACCCCAGAAATAAATGGTGTATTGTGAGTTGATTGTTTTTATATTTTATTTTTATTGATTGATTTGAGAGAGAGAAAATGGGCATGCCAAGGCCTCTAGCCACTGCAGACTAACTCCAGATGCATGTGCCACCTTGTATAGCTGGCTTACATGGGTACTGGAGAATCGAACTTAGATCCTTAGGCTTCTCAGGCAAGTGCCTTAACTGCTAAGCCATCACTCCAACCCGTGAACTGATTTTTAACAAGGGTGCTATGATCCTTCAAGGAGGAAAGAACAGACGTTTCAACAAGTGGTACCAGGAAAACTTCTTGTCCTTGTGCCTTTTGACATTAGACTTGGACTTTTGCACTATCAAAATTGACTAGAAATGGAACTAAAGACCTAAAACTATAAAACTTTTTTTTACAAAAAGCTTTGAGAGAAATATTCATGACATTGTAGTTGTCAGTAGGTTCATTAATAGGACACTATAAACACAGACAAAAAAGGAAAAAGAAAGCCGGGCGTGGTGGCGCATGCCTTTAATCCCAGCACTCGGGAGGCAGAGGTAGGAGGATCGCCAAGAGTTCAAGGCCACCCTGAGACTACATAGTTAATTCCAGGTCAGCCTGGACCACAGTGAGACCCTACCTCGAAAAACAAAAAAAAAAAAAAAAAGGAAAAAGATAAATTGGCCTTCATCGAAGTTACAAACTTTTGTGCTTTAAGGGACACTAGTGAAGAAGTGAAAGAAACCTATACAATGGAAATCTATGTGGTAAAGGATTGACCCCCAGAATATATATATATAAGCTCCTGATAATTACATACAACCAATGCAATTAAAAATGGACAGAGGGGCTGGAGAGATGGCTTAGCAGTTAAGGTGCTTGCCTGCAAAGCCTAAGGACTCATGTAGGTTTGACTCCCCAGGTCCCACATAAACCAAATGCATGCAAGGTCACACATGCGCACAGGGGGTGCACGCATCTGGAGTTCAATTGCAGTGGCTGGAGGCCCTGGCATGCCAATTCTTTCTCCCTTGCCCTCTCTCTTTCCCTCTCTCTCCCTCTCTCGCATAAAAAAGGCCAGTCTGGTGTGGTGGCGCACGCCTTTAATCCCAGCACTTGGAGGCAGAGGTAGGAGGATCACCATGAGTTCAAGGCTATCCTGAGAGTACATAGTGAATTCCAGGTCTGCCTGAGCTACAGTGACACCCTACCTCGAAAAAACAAACAAAAAAGGCCAGTCTGTTAGGTTTGCCTCAAAAAAAATGGACAGCGTTAGGCTTGGTGGCACACACCTTTAATCCCAGCACTTGGGAGGCAGAGGATTGCTGTGAGTTTGAGGCTACCCTGAGACTACATAGTGAGTTCCTGGTCAGCCTGGGATAGAGTGAGACCCTACCTCAAAAAAAAATGGACAGCGTATTTGCATAGACATTTCTATAAAGAAGACATGAAGTCAGTAAGCTCATGAAAAGATGCATACCAACCTTAGTCATTAGGGAAATGCATAGCAAAACCGGAGTGAGATGCATAGTAGAATGGCTATAATAATTTCCAAAAGGAAAGTAAGTGCTGCCAGGGATGTGGAAAAATTAGAACAGTTGTGCATGGAAATGCTAGATTGTGCAGCCACTGAGGAAGATAATGTGGTTCCTCAAAAAGTTAAACACAAAGCCAGGCGTGGTGGTGCACGCCTTTAATCCCAGCACTCAGGAGGCAGAGGTAGGAGAATCACCATGAGTTTGAGGACAGCCTGGGCCAGAGTGAGACCCTACCTCAAAAAAACAAACAAAAAAAAAAAAGTTAAACACAGCACTACAACACAAAACAGCAATTCCATTCCTGGCCAGAAGACTCCAGCAGATACTTGTATAGTCATGTTCATAAGCAATACTATTCATATAAGCTTAAAGGTAGAAACAATCCAAGTGTCCAGTAAATAGAGAAACAGAATGTATGATGTTTCAATGCAATGGAATATTAGTAAGTCCTAAAAAATGAAACTTTGATATATGTCCCAACACGCATCTGGTTTACATGGGACCTGGAGAGTCAATCGTGGGTCCTTAAGGTTTGCAGGCAAGTGCCTTAACCGCTAAACCATCTCTCCAGCCCAAAACACATATTTAATTTTTGAAATTTTTTTATTTGTATTCTAATTTTACATTCATAATGGTGACTCCATTATCCTCCTCCCTGTCCTCCCTCTTTCAAAGGGACCCTCATCAATGGGGAATGTGGGTCATGCATTGTGGGGGTAGTCAAGAGTTATGGGGGATAGGACAAGTCTCTGTGCATAATGACCCAACTTGTGGCTCTAACATTCTTTCCGCCCCCTCTTCCATAAATTTCCTACTTCAGTGATGAGGTTTTGGGAGCCTCTGTGTCTCTGGATATCTGGCTTAGTAGGAGTTGGATGTTCTCTGTGTTTATCTCCTTCAGCCTTTTTCTGCCAAAACACATATTTTAAAAGAGTGATGCAAACCTGCTTCTTGGGGAGGTGAGGATCAACTGTACCTCCACAAAATCCATTTTGATGGACAAGAAACATATTCAAACAGTTTTATACAACCTACAAAATTATTAACAATGTACTTTGGCCTTTCCTTTCTCCCTTCATCCCTATCCCACTCAACTGGTGTGTCTGTGTTTCCCAGGCTGGCCTCTGTCTTCTGGGCTTACAAGATCTTGCTGCCTCAGCTTCTCGTGTAGGTGGGACTACAAGTACAAACAGCCATGTCCAGTTTAAATAATCTATCTCTAGATTTACCTCCATCTTACCTTGCCAGGAGCTTCTGAGCTACAGTGGCTTTTCTAGACTGGGCCGTAGGTTGTGACACAACACTCTGAGAGTCAGAAAGCCTTAAAGCATTTTGTGATTACCGTGGGCTTCTGGCAGTCTGCTTTATCCCATGGAATCCATTCCCTAAGTACAAAATGGAAAATTTGACCAGATCTTTGACTTTCTGCTGAGCTTTTAAGGTTTCAAATATCATGTTCTATTTTTTTGCTTTTTGAATTCCTGGTTCTTCGTGAATTTCTTAACCTCAGGAGATGACCTAGGCATTGTCAAGGATCTGTCCCCTAAAGACATCATGTTAGTATGACCCAAATAATAATACTCCTGTGGAGAACTAGCCCCTGTCTGTGGACTCTGTTGTTAGCTATAATTAGCATGATTTTTATGCACCCCATTTTTGCATCCTCCATCTCTACCCCACAGCCATGAAAGGACTGCTTCATGTGAAAACATACACTTCTTTCATAATCTATAAAAGAGTAGGCCCCTACACCACAAAATACAGCTTTTGAGCTTGGGGAACTGGGCTTCAGTAAACAGAGTAGAGAAGAAAACAGTGGTAATGGGGACTTGTTATCCTGAGCAAGGATGAAAGCAGGTGTCCGTCCTAGGGCTATCTGGTAAGGGGCCATTGCCACCTTATCCTTGGGTGTTGGGGGTGTTTGGCGCTGCTCTGTGATCTCTGCTGCTTCCATTGGTTGTCTTACCTGCAGGACATGGACTCGAAGGGCACAGAGCTTTTTCTTTTTTACTTTTTATCTTTTGTGTGTGTGTGTGTGTGTGTGTGTGTGTTTTGAGGTAGGGTCTCCCTGTAGCCCAGGCTGACATGGAATTCACTATGTAGTCTCAGGATGGTATTGAACTAAGCCTCTCCAGTGCTGAGATTAAAAGTGGGCACCACCACACCCAGCTCTTTTTTACTTTTTGGAGACAGTGTTTCATCTATCCGAGGCTGGCCTCAAACTCACTGTGCAGTGGAGGATGACCTTGACCTTCTTGTCCTCTGCCTCTACCTTCCAAATGCTGAGACCACAGCCATGTGCCACCATGCTCAGTTTTTTGTATGGTGCAGGGGATTAAACCTGGGCTTCCTACATGCTAAGAAAGCACTCTATCAATTGAGTCCCCTTTTCTGACTTTCATTACTTCCCCTTTTTCTCCCTGCCCACATGGATTTTGTAGTTCTGGAGCCTTCTCTCTATGGCAAAGGGGAAAACATGGGTAGGAGAGAGAAAAAGAACACTTGAATTTTCCAGCAGTAGCTGACAGCTGCTAGGGGAAAGCCTACTCTCTCTGAGGAGTCCGGAACTGGAGATACCCCTGTGGCCATGGCTCCAGAGCTCACCCCCACTCCCTCAGCCCCGTCGGCAGTAGTCCCCGTGTCCCTGGTGGCACACAGCTGGTGCTGCCCCGGGCTGCCTTGTGCTGCTCATTCTTGTGAGATGAGATGGAGCTCCTTTTCTTTTATTCATCTTTCCCATGTCCTTTCTCTGCAACTGCTACTTAATAGCATTTGATTAAGTAGCACTCTTATTACTTTTAATAATGTGCTTTTAAATTATTTTAGAGAATTTTGATAGTATTTATAGAAAATGTGCCAGTAATACATAGTATAGCATAGAGCTAAGTATTGAGTCTTGATTTGTTTTTAATATACATATTTAACATGTAATTCATAGCAATTGAGTAATGTGATCAGAGCCCTATTTATGGGTAAGATTAGGTTGTGGAAAATACCTTCTGTTCTTGTAATGAAAAGGTTAGAGAGCAAGAACAAGTGAGTGCCAGAAGTCTGTAGAGTTAAATATTACTAGAAGTCTGTAGAGCCAATGGTATAACTCAGCACCTCTCACTATTAAGTTTTCCCAAGAACTCTCTAGGGTGTTGTAATCAATCTAGTTTTACTTACTAGAAAACCAGATACAAAAAGGTAAAGGAATTATTCAGGGCAACCCAGGAAGCCAGAGGCTGGATCTTATCACTTTGTATGTGCATGTATTACACTGTATGAAATTCTGTGTTCTCCTCTTGCCCCAGTTGAACTGTTTTAAAAGAACTTTTTCATATTGAGACACTTGGAAAACAATTTGAAGGGCTATGTCTGACTTTATTTGATTAGAGGGAAGGGTGGTTTATATGAGGGTTTTTGTCATTGAGACAAGGCCTCACTGTATACTCCAGGCTTGCCTCAGATTCCTACCTAGCCCAAGTAGCCTGGAATTCTTGGCACTACTGCTTGCTGCTTCAGCCTCCTGAGTGCTAAGGTTGCAGGTATGCACCATCAGGCCTGGCTTGGTGTTGTTTAGTTTTGTTTTGCTTTATTTTGTTTTGTTTTTGTGGTGGTTTGATTCAGGTGTCCCTTATAAACATAGGTGTTCTGAATGTTATGTCCCGAGCTGATGGCAATTTGGGAATTAATTTGGAGCCTGTGTATAGGGGTATGCTTGTATGTGTTATAACTAGCTTCCTCTTGCCAGTGTTTGGCACACTCTCCTGTTGCTATTGTCTACCTGATTTTGGCCAGGAGGTGATGTCCACCCTCTGCTTATGCCATCATTTTCCCCTGCCATCATGGAGTTTCCTCTCAAGTCTGTAAGCCAAAATAAACCCTTTTTTTCCCACAAGCTGCTCTTGGTTGGGTGTTTACTGCCAGCAATGCTAACCTGACTGCAACAGTAAAATTGGTACCAGAGTAATGAGATTGTTGCTGCTAGAAACCTGGCTGTGTGGCTTTTGGCCTTTAGGAGCCGATTTTTGAGGGAGGAATGTAGAAGGAAAGAAATGAATGCAGTAAGAACTATGGATTGTGAGGTTTGGCTTATGAGGGTAAGAAAGAGCTTTGCCTCAACTGGGCTAGAAGGAGTTTGTATGAGAGGTTTGCTGTTGTGCCTGTGTCCTGAGAACTTGTGCAGGGTTGCATTGAGTAAAAATGCACTGGTGTGAGCAGAGGGAAATGGCACAGAAATGAAATCTTGGGGCCAAAACTTCTACCCTTCAGCTACAATTGTATGAGAGATTATAGCCTTTGAATATGGGCCAGCTGACCTGCACTGGGACAACTGGAAGAATGCAGACTCTTTGGAAGGGGCCTGAATGCTGAAGGAGTGTCCTGTTCTTCAAATCCTGCTTCATTCCCCACTAGATTAACAAATTGGCAGCCCACCTAGTATTATGGAGTATAACAAGTGTAGGAAGGAGAGGGTCATTGAATTTGCAACATGGTTTTGTATTTTGGAAATGGCCATGGGCAGTGTGTAACAGGCTTGTTGAATTACCTGCATGTAGACCTGATGGAGCCATGTGGATGAACCATTGGTTGCAATGTAGACCCAATAGAGATGCCAGCACTATGAGGTGGCCACCTAGGAGAGCTGCCAGCACTGGATGAGCTTTTCCAGGACTTTGAGTAGCCTAGCTGGAGGGGCGAAATTGGAACCCTAGAGACTTGTCACTGGTTAGAATTATCAGACATGGAGATTCATCACTGGCTAGAGTTGTTGAACTTGGAGTTACAGAGTTTGATGTTTGCCTGTTTAAATCTTGTATTGGGTGAATATTTCCTTGCTCTACCTGTTGCCATCTTTTGCCATGTGGTTGTTCATTCTGTGCCATTATGAGTTTTTTTTTAGTTGGTTTTTTTGTTTGTTTGTTTTTTTGTTTTGTTTCTTTAGTATGATAGCTATTAAAAGACTTTGGACTATAGGGATGTTTGAACATCATTGGGATTGATAAAAACTATGGGGACTTTTAAAGTTGGACTGAATGCATTGTGTTTTACATCATGTATAGTTATCAGTTTATAGGGTTCAGGGGTGGAATGTGGTGGCTTGATTCAGACATCCCCGATAAACTTAGGTGTTCTGAATGCTAGGTCCCCAGGTGATGGCAATTTGGGAATTAAAACCTCCTGGAGGCAGTGTATTTATTGGGGCAGGCTTTTTGGCATTATATCCAGCTTTCTCTTGCCAGTGTTTGGCATTTTTTTCCTGTTGCTTTCATCCATCTGATGTTGGCCAGGAGATGATGCCCATCCACCCTGTGTTTATGCCATTGTTTTCCCCTCATGGAGCTTCCCCTCGAGTCTGTAAGCCAAAATAAACCTTTCTTTTCCTGCAAGCTCCTCTTCATCAGGTGTTTTCTGCCAGCAATGTGAACCTGACTACAGTAGTAAAGTTGGTACCAGAGGAGTGGGATTGTTGCTACTAGAAACCTGACTTTGTGCCGGGCATGGTGGTGCATGCCTTTAATCCCAGCACTTGGGAAACAGAGGCAGGAAGCCACCCTGAGACTACATTGTGAATTCCAGGTCAGCCTGAGCTAGAGTGAGGCCTATGTCGAAAAAAACAAAAACAAAAAAAAAAAAGAAACAGACAAAAACAACCTGCCTTTGGTGACTTCGGCCTTTAGGAACTGCTTTGCAGGAGGATGTGGACGAATTTGAAATCTTGGCCTAAGAGATACCTTGCAGTGCTATAAGTACAGCTTGATGGACTATTCTGGTCAGAGTTAAAAGGCCTAAGTGCAGTAAGAACTATGGACTGTGAGGTTTGGCATATGAGGGTGAGAAAGAGCTTTGCCTGGACTGGGCTAGAAGCAGTTCATGTGAGAGGTTTACTGTTAGCCCATGTCCTGAGAACTTGTGCAGGGTTGCATTGAGTTAAAATTAAAATGGACTGGTGTGAACAGAGGGATATAGCACAGAAAAAATGAAATCTTTGACCCAAAACTGCTGCTTATTCAGCTGCAATTGTTTGAGAGATTACAACCATTGAGATTAGGACCAGTTGACCTGCACTGGGACAACAGGAATAATGCAGACTCTTTAGAAGAGGCCTGAATGCTGGAGGAGTGTTTTTCAAAGTCAGCTTTAGTCCCCCCTGGATTAACAAATTGGAAACCTACCTGGTATTATGGAGTATAACAAATGCAAGAAAGAGAGGCTCATTGAATTTGCAACATGGTTTCGTATTTTGGAAATGGCCATGGGCAGTGTGAAGCAGGCTTGTTGGATTACTTGCGTGGAGACCTGAAGGAACCATGAGGATGAACTGTGGGTTGCAGCAGAGACCCAATGGAGATGCCAGGACTTTGGGATGGCTGTCAAGGAGAGCAGCCGGCAAGGAGAGCAGATGAAGTTTTCCGGGATTGTAAGTAGTCTAGCTGGAAGGGTGGAATTGGAACTCCAGAAACTCATCACTGGTTAGAGTTGTTGGACTTGAGCTACAAAGTTTGGTGTTTGCCCTGTTTGTTTTAACTCTTCTATTTGTTAAATATTTCTTTGCTCTGCCTAGTGCCATCTTTTGCAGTGTGAATATTTATTCCATGACATTATGGGTGGGTTTTTTTTGGTTTTTTTGGTTTTTTTTTTTTGTGGCTCAGTTAAAAGACCTTGGACTATGGGGATGTTTGAATATCATTGAGGTTGATAAAAACTATGGGTGCTTTTAAAGTTGGATGAATGCATTTCATTTTATGTCATGGATAGTTATCAGTTTATGGGGGCCAGGGACGGTATGTGGTGGCTTGATTCAGGCATCCCTCAAAAACTTAGGTATTCTGATTGAAGGTCCCCAGCTACTGGCAATTTAGGAATTAAAGCCTCTTGGAGACCACGTATTGTTGTAGGTGGGTTTATGGGTATTATAACAAGCTTCCTCTTGCCAATGTTTGGGACACTATCCTTTTGCTGTTGTCCACTGTATGTTGGCCAGGGGGTGATGTCCACCCTCTGCTCTGGCCATCATTTTCCCCTGCCATCATGGAGCTTCCCTTAAAGTCTGTAAGCCAAAACAAACCCTTTTTTCCCCTCAAGCTGGTCTTGGTTGAGTATTTTTGCCAATAATGTGAACCTGACTGCAACAGTTTTGTTCTGTGATAGTCTCACTGCACAGACCAGGATGGTTTGGAATTCATCATTTTTCTTGCCTCAGACTAATAATGTGCCACAGTTTATACTCATAAATGTTCCTAAGATTGGGTATTTATAGTAAGTCTGGTTTTTGCTATTACATGTAGTATTGCTATAACAACATACACAAACTGTTATGTCCCTAGGGATGAATCCTGAAAATAGGAATCCTTGAGGCTGAGACTATGAATATTTAGAAGTTTTCATCATATTGACAAATATAACTTTCTTACACTGACCTCTGTCATTGTCCAAGGTTCTTTATAACTCCATGTTCAGCATCTAGGTCTCATTATGGCTTCATCGTGCTCCGGAGGGCTTGGGTAGCCCACCTCTTCAACTGATGTATGCATGTGGCCTTTCCTTGGCAAATGTCCCACGTTTATGAATCTCCAGTATCCTGAAGTCTGCACTGCAGTTAAAGTCTCATCTCACAGGCTCACATACAGCCCTCCTAGGAGGTCCATGCAGGGAATCCAACCCTGCTCCATGTGTTAGCAGTTTCTGAAACCCTGGCACAACCCTCCATAGCCCTATAACTCTTGCATTTCACATGCCTGCAAAAGAAGTACCATTTGGATGATGCAAAGTTCTACTGCCAGCTCAAGACACAGCGTGGCCCTGGAGCTTGGACCACAGCTGCACTGCTCTCCATCTGTGTTCAGGGCTGAACCTGGAAACACTTCCCTAGGTAGCTGTGGTCCAGCAGGGTGCACTGGAGGATCTCTTTGTTGAGCACTGTTTTTTCAAATGAACTCTCATTTGGTGAGTTACTTCAAGACACTCTCTGTTTCCCATGCAGGTATCTCTTCTCACTTCCATGGTACTCGTCTCTTTAACAGTTACACCTACTTTGTTAGCACCCTCCCTGTTCATAATTTTAGCCTGATTCATGTTCCTCTCCTCACCAAACTGCATTATTTTTAGTACTTTTTGTGCTCTCTCCCTCTTCCTCTTTGTCGCCCCCATTGTAAGTCTGGCAAGAGTAGTGAGCGGTAACCACGTAATAACCTGGCTGTCATGCTGTTGTGACATTTCCTCTACCAGGCACCTTAGTCCATTTTGAATTCAGCTTCACTAAGTTTCTGGGCACAGGAAGAACAGTCAGATTCTTATGGCTTCAAGTAAAATTCTCAATAGGGTCCTTACTTTCCTCTAAAAGCTCAAGAGTTCAGCTTCCTCCTTCCATATCCTTTTTTATTTTTAAATTTATTTATTTATTTGAGAGAGCGAGAGAAAGAGGCAGACAGAGAGAAAGAATGGGCACACCAGAGCCTCCAGCCACTGCAGATGAACTCCAGATACATGCACCCCCTTGTGCATCTGGCTTACGTGGGTTCTGGGGAATTGAACCGGGATCCTTTGGCTCTGCAGGCAAACGCCTTAACCACTAAGCCATGTCTCCAGACCCCTCTTTCCACATTCTTATCAGCATTCTGACCTTCCAAACTCTCATCAGAATGACCCATTAGAACTGGGGGTGGTGGCACATACCTTTAATCTTAGCACTCAGGAGGCAGAGGTAGGAGGATCTCTGTGAGTTCAAGGCCACTCTGAGACTATATAGTGAATTCCAGGTCAGGCTGGGCTATAGTGAAACCCTACCTCAAAAAAAAAAAAAAGAAAAAATATTGACCCATTAGGCTCTGCTTACAGCATTGTACAGCTTCTCTAACCCATAGCTCCAAACTCTTCCATAGTTTTCCTAAAAGCCACAGTTTATTACAGCAATAGCCTCACTTCTTTTTAAAATATTTATTATTTATTTGAAAGCAGAGAGAGAAGGATAGAGACAGACAGAGAAAAGGGCATGCCAGGGCTTCCCACCACTGCAAACGAACTCCAGGTATGTGCACCATTTTGTGTCTGGCTTTACATGGGGACTTGGACATCAAACTTGAGCCATCAGGACTTGCAAGCAAACACCTTAACCACTGAGCCATCTCTCCAGTCCAGTCTCATTTCTTGATACTAGTTTTCTCTATTGATCACTTTAATTAAAAAAATTTATTGGAGCTGGGAATGGTGGCACACGCCTTTAATCCCATCACTTGGGAGGCAGAGGTAAGAGGATTGCCATGAGTTCGAGGCCACCCTGAGACTACATACTGAATTCCAGGTTAGCCTGGACCAGAGTGAGACCCTACCTTGAAACACCAAAAAAATAATAAATAAATTTATTGTGCTGGAGAGATGGCTTACTGGTTAAGGCACTTGCCTTCAAAGCCAAAGGACCCAGGTTTGATTCCCCAGGACCCACGTAAGCCAGATGTACAAGGTGGTGCATACATCTGGAGTTCATTTGCAGGGCAAGAGGCCCTGGCACACACATTCTCTCTCCCTCTCTCTCTCTCTTTCTGCTTCTTTCTCAAATAAAGAAAAGAAAATTATTTTTTAATTTATTTTATTTTATTTATGAGAGAGAGAATGGGCATGCTAGGGCCTCTGGTCACTGCAGATGAACTCCAGGCACATGCACCACCATATGCATCTGGCCTATATGGGTTCTGGGGAATTGAACCTGGGACCTTAGGCTTCACAAGCAAGTGCCTTAACCACTAAACCATCTCTCCAGCCCTATTAATTATTATTCTTGTCACTGTGACCAAATACCAGATATGAAACAATTTAAGGGAAGAGAGCTTTCCCTTGGCACACAGCATAAGGGCATTCGTTTCATTGTAGCACTGGGAGCATGCAAAGCTGTTATATCCACCAGTGATCAGGAAGCAGAGAGAGAAAATGAACACTGGTGATCATAAGTGTGTGCTTGAATGATGAACACTTGAAGCGCAGATTTGTTCTGAGCTTATTTTTTTTTTTTTTTTGGTTTTTTGAGGTAGGGTCTCACTCTGGTCCAGGCTGACCTAGAATTAACTATGTAGTCTTAGGGTGGTCTCGAACTCATGGCGATCCTCCTACCTTTGCCTCCCGAGTACTGGGATTAAAGGTTTGCGCCACCACGCCCAATGAGCTTATTAAATTTTTATAGCACAGGGCTGGAGAGATGGTTTAGCAGTTAAGGCACTTGCCTGCAAAGCCAAAAGACCCAGGATCAGTTCCCCAGGACCCATGTAAGCCAGATACACAAGGTGGCAATGGCTGAAATCCCTGGCACTCCCATCTCTCTATCTGCCTCTTGCTCTCTCTCTCAAATAAATTAAAAAAAAAAAAAATTTATATCACAGGTACTGGTGCCTAAATGGCATCTTTTATATTATAATGTCTAGCTGTATTGGGAATAGCTCTTCCCACCCCTGCTCTCTTGTTGCACAGAGCGTGGAATCCAGTACTGCATGGTAAAAGGGTTGGATGTCCTAAAGCATTGGTTCCATAATTGTGGCTTGGCCTCCACCCAGGTGGCCTTACTTCCTCCTGTGGCAGTGAAACCCAATCCAGCAACAGTAATTTGATCTCAGCAAAGTTCCTCATAAAGCCCTTTAGATTGGAGCAGTTTGCAGCCACTGTCCACCAGCTGACGCCTCAGAGGCCCACTTTCTGCATCTGTGAAGTATAGTAACCTGAGGCAGATAGTGCTTTTCCTCCTGCGTGTTAATTACTGATGATTAAGCAGTGATACTTGCTTTCTCCTCTGCTCTGAGATCTACATGCAGCTAAACAGATTATCAGTGGAGAGTTTCTCACCCTTGGAATACAGAGCGGCAGGCAGAAAGTTTGCCATCTCCACAAGTTACAGAGTAGACCAGAAAGTTTTGGGAAACAAATAAGCACTATAAAAAATGTTTGGAAGGTAAAAAAGATACATTTTAGGCTATGTTGTCAAACCGTGCACATTCAAGTGGTATTACAGTACAATTATGGGGATGTATGTAACTTGATGAACACTTCTGACTCAGTCTGGGCACTGCACTGTGCAGTCTGTGGAGGATTTCCTTCTCAGTCTTAGAACAGTCTCACAGAGATAGGTGGGGAAGGGAGGCAGCCTTTAATGCTTTGTGTAACCCAACTTGTCCTTTCAGAAAGTCTCATGAGTGTTGTTTTTCCTGTGTTATCCATGATTCATCTGTGAAGAGGGTACCCCATGATGTCTCTAGTTTAGCATTAGAGACTAAGGGTTTGCTATTGTTATACATATTCCAAAACTACTTTTGGAGGAAAAGGAATTTAAAATTCTTTCAATTTCATGAGATATAAGAGGGGACAAAAGTTCACAGCAGCTGAGAGACTGTTGGCGCACCTATCTCTGTCTCCCTCTCCCTCTCTGTCTATCTCTCTCTGTCTCTCTCTCCAAAAAAATAAATAAATAAAATAAATAATTTTTAAAAAAGAGGGGACAAAAGAAAAAAAGGGTGAGAGAATTATAGCAAAAATAAGATAGATAGATAGATAGATAGATAGATAGATAGATAGATAGATAGATAGGCAGACACATTCAGACACACACACACATATATATAGACAACTATTTACCATATATTGCTTACTAATATATACAGTAATCACTTTCAGAAAGGAGTTTGAAAAGTGTCAGAAGAAAAATTTTATTTTACATACTTCTTGAGTTAGCACAATAATAATAATTTTTTTTCAAGGTAGGGTCTTGCTCTAGCCCAGGCTGACCTGGAATTCACTGTGTAGTCACAGGGTGGCCTCAAATTCATGGCAGTCCTCCTACCTCTGCCTCCCAAGTGCTGGGATTAAAGATGTATGTCACCAGGCCTGGCTAAGAATAATAATATGATAAGACTAAAAAGAATTACAAGACTAGTTATAAGACAGAATAGAGTCAGTTTCTTACAAATTCTAAACTTGAACTTTTTGTAAGTTAAAAGGGAGGACTGGGGCAGGAGGATGGCTTAGCGGTAAAGGTACTTGCCTATGAAGCCTAAGGACCCAGGTTCAGTTCCCCAGTACCCACATAAGTCAGACACACAAAGTGGTACATGCATCTGGAGTTTGTTTCCAGTGGCTGGAGGCCCTGGTGTACCCATTCTGTCTTTGCATCTGCCTCTTTCTCTCTCTCTCTCAAATAAATAAAATACTTTTAAAGGGGGGGGTCTATAAAGATGTACAGATGTAGAGATGGTTGGGCAGTTAAAGGCACTTGATTGACAGCCTGGATTTGTTTCCCCAGTACCCATGTTAAGCCAGATGTACAAAGTCACACAAGCATCCGGAGTTCATTTGCAGCAGCAGGAGGACCTGACATACCCGTACACATACACTCTGTCTTTCTCAAATAAATAAATAACCATATAAATAAATATTTTTTAAAAAATACTTCTCTTGTGGTTCTATCATTTCCAAGTTTACATTGTCCATTAGAAAATGAGATACCAAGCTGGGCATGGTGGTGCCTGCCTTTAATCCCAGCACTTAGGAGGCTGTAGTAGGAGGATCACCATGAGCTCGAGGTCAGTCTTGGGACTATGTAGTGATTGCCAAGTCAGCCTAGGGTAGAGTAAGACCCTCCCTGTTTAAAAAAAAAAAAAGAGAGAGAGAGCCAGGCGTGGTGGTGCATGCCTTTAATCCCAGCACTCAGGAAGCAGAGGTAGGAGGATTGCCATGAGTTTGAGGCCACACTGAGACTACATAGTGAGTTCCAGGTCAGCCTGAGCTAGAGTGAGACCCTACCTCCAAAAACCAAAAAAAAAAAGAAAAAAAAGAAATACCGGTTGGGCATGGTAGCACACTCCTTTTATTATCCCAGTACTCAGGGGACTAAGATAAGAAAATTGCCATGAGTTTGAGGCCAGCTTGGCTACAGAGTGAGTTCCAAGTCACTCTGGGCTAGAATGAGACCCTACTTCAAAAAGGCGGGGAGTGGCTGGAGAGATGTCTCTGTGGTTAGGGTGCTGCCTGCATAGCCTAATGACCCAGGTTTGAGTCCCTAACACCCACATAAAGCCAGATGCACAAAATGATGCATGAATCTGGAGTTTCTTTTCAATGGCTGAGACCCTGGCACACCCATTCATTTTTCTCTATATATATCTCTGCAAATAAATAAAAGGAAGAAAAGAAAAAGAAAAAGGAACATCTAGTTGGATATAGTGGCACATGTCTATGATCCCAGCACTTAGAAGGAGGAGACAAGAGCACTGTGTTCATGACTGATAACCTTAGCAGATCCTGTCTCAGAAAACCAAAAAAAAAAAAAAAAAAAAAAAAAAAAAGAAAAAGAAAATGGGGCACCAGATCAAACTCCCTGAAGAGGAAGTTGAAAATTTGTCATAAGCCTATTGTATTGGTTTAATAGTAAATAATCTATTGTGTTTGAATCTTCAGTATCTAGTCTCTGAAGGACATTAGTAGGGATTAATCCAGAGCACTCAAACATGCTAAGCAGGCACACTCCCAGTGGGCTATGGCCTCAGCCTTTCTATTTTATTTTATTTTTTTAATTTTTGAGACAGTTTCACCAAGTTGCCCAGGATGCCCTTGAACTTCTGATCCTCCAGCCTCAGTCTTCTGAGTGCTACATAAAGGCCTGCACCACCATGCCTAGCTTCAGATTCAAGGTGTGAAGGTGTGTGTGTGTGTGTGTGTGTGCGCGCGCGCGCGCACGTGTGTTGGAGACTAGAGGCAACATCTCATTCTGAAGTACAGGCTGACCTTGAATTTGTAGCAATTTTCCTGCCTTAGCCTCTAAGTACTAGGATTATAGGTGAGAGCTGCCACAGCCAGCCAGACATTGTTTTTGGTGTAAGAATATCAGTTAAAAAGCAGGTAAGATGGCTTAGCAGTTAAGGCACTTGCCTGCAAAGTCAAAGGACAGATTCAATTCCCCAGTACCCCTGTAAAGCCAGATGTACAAGGTGGTACATGCATCTGGAGTTTGTTTGCAGTGCCTGAAGGTACTGTTGTGCCCATTCTCATGCTCTCTCTCTTACTGCCTCTTTCTCTCTCTCAAATGAATAAATAATATTAATCTTTTACGAACTTTCCTTACTGCCTGGGGGGCAATCAGCCTGACATTAATATAAGTTGTTGGGTACTTTAACAAAATGAAGATGAAGTATAAAATTAACCAACTTGGCAAGAGGCCCTGCTGTGCCCATTCCTCTTCCCTCAAAAAAATATTTTAAAAGAAACTAATAAAACCTGAATTAAAATAAAAAAATGGAAAAAAAAAGGTGAGGTTGTCCCTTGTATGGAATACAGAAAGAGAGAGTAAATAAAGCAAAGCAGATGAATGAGGTAATTGAAGTAGCTGCCCCAAGGGTTCCTTGAAAGACCCCCACCCAGCATCCCTGGTAGCAAGTGAATGTTGGTGCTAAATGAATATATGGAAGGGACTGCACTGCTAAAGTGCAGTGTTCCACACTGATGTTTACTAGTGAGTTTTCAAAGCAGAAAGCACGTCTCTCAGAATGTCTAAATACGTTTTTGTCTCTTAGGCTGCAGAGAACATGTCATAGAAGATGCAAAGCCTGAATCTATCAGTGACACTACCGACTTAACCCTGCCACCTGAAATGCCAATTTTGATCGATTTCCATGCTCTGAAAGATATTCTTGGACCCCCGCTATATGAGATGGAGGTGATCATTCTCATTTCTTTGTTCACATGTGTGATTTATAGAATGGGAAAAGTAAAGTTGGTGACTTTCAGAAGCTGAAGTCAGGGCTCGAGAGATGGCTTAGCAGCTATGGCGCTTGCCTGCAAGCCTGAGTACCCAGGTTCAATTTTCCAGGTTCCACATAAGCCAAATACACATGGTAGCACATGCATCTGGAGTTCGTTTGCAGTGGCTAGAGGCCCATTCTCTCCCTCTCTCCCTCCGTGTGTGTGTGTGTGTGTGTGTGTGTGTGTGTATGTGTGTCCATCCCTCCCTCTCTCTGTCTCTAGTAATAAATAAATAAAAATAAATCTTGGGCTGGAGAGATGGCTTAGCAGTTAAGGCGCCTGCCTCCTAAGCCTAAGAACGTTGGTTCCAATCTCCAGTGGTTCCAATCTCCAGGTCCCACATTTAGCCAGATGCAAAGTGATGCAAGGGCACAATGCCACACTTGACCACAAGGGGAACATGCATCTGGAGTTTGTTCTCAGCAGCTGAGAGGCTGCTGGCACGCCCATTTCTATCTGTCTTCCTCTCCCTCTCTCTCTGTCTCTCTCCAAAAAAAAAAAAAAAATTAAAGAAAAAAAAAGATCCTGGAGTTAAATAAATAAATAAATAAATAAATAAATAAATAAATAAATAAATAAATCTTGGGCTGGAGAGATGGCTTAGCAGTTAAGGCGCCTGCCTCCTAAGCCTAAGAATGCTGGTTCCAATCTCCAGGTCCCACGTTTAGCCAGATTCAAAGTGACACAAGGGTGCAATGCCGCACTTGATCACAAGGGGGCGCACACATCTGGATTTCGTTCACAGCAGCTGAGAGGCTGCTGGCGCGTCCATCTCTATCAGTCTTCCTCCTCTCCCTCTCTCTCTCTGTCTCTCTCTGTGCCTCTCTCCAAAATAAATAAATAAATAAATAAATAAATAAATCTTAACAAAAAAAAAAAAAAGAAGAAGAAGAAGAAGAAGCTGAGCCAGGCATGGTGGTGCACACCTTTAATCCCAGCACTCGGGAGGCAGAGGTAGGAGGATCACCGTGAATTTGAGGCCACCCTGAGATTGCAGAGTAAATTCCAGGTCAGCCTGGACCAGAGTGAGACCCTGCCTCAAAAAACCAAAAAGAAAAAGAAGAAGCTAAAGTTAGTCTTAAATTGGAGTGCACGATTGCATTTGAGTACGTCACAGGATAATGCCACTCTTTCAAGGAGCAGTCAGTCCTAGGCTCATTCTACTTCAGCTCCATTTCATGAATAGTATATATAATTTCTTGACTTGCCTCCTTAGAAGAATTTTGTATTTTGCATATCTGTTTGCTCTAATTGAGGGTCTCTATGCTACTGAGCTCTGAGAGAGGAGGGAGGGAGTCAACCTGATCCTAGGTATCTGGAAACAGGAGCCTGGCTTGAGCCTCCAAATGCTACTGGTGCAGTCCAGATGGGTGTCTTTCATGGCCTGTCATTCCCCTGAGGAGCTTTCCTTTAGAGTTAAACCACATGCTGTCTAGTCCTGGTTCTGTCTTTTCCCCTTTTTTTCTTCTTACCTCACAGCAGGAGACCTGAGTTAAGGCAGCTCATGGAAACTGGGTGTAGCATATGACTGTTGAGGGCATTATGAGACATGTTTAGGGTACTGTGACAGTTCAGTTCAAGGAAAAGCTTACATTAAACTATTGAATTTAGGTTTATTATAACCTTTCATATCACTCTAAGGGAAAAAGATTTGTCAAAAATGAGTCTTTTGGCCAGCGGTGGTGGTGCACGGCTTTAATCCCAGCACTCAAGAGGCAGAGGTAAAAGGATCACCATGAGTTCAAGGTCAGCCTGAGACTACATAGTGAATTCCAGGTCAGCCTGGGATAGAGCAAGACACTACTTCAAGAAACAAAACAAAAAAAGGGTCTTTGGGGGGGGGGGGCTGGAGAGATTGCTTAGTGGTTAAAGCACTTGCCTATGAAGCCTAAGGACACAGGTTTGACTCTGGAGAACCCACGTAAGCCAGACGCAAAAGGTGAGGCATGTGCACAGGTAGCGTGTCTGGAATTCATTTACAGTAGCTAAGGCCCTTGTGCACCAATTCTCTCTCTCTCATAAAAAATAATTAAAACTTTTTAAAATGAGGGCTGGAGAGATGGCTTAGCAGTTAAGGTATTTCCCTGCAAAGCCAGGTTCAATTCCCCGGGACCCACGTTAGCCAGATGCATATGGTGGCAATGCGTCTGTAGTTCTTTTGCAGTGACTGGAGGCCCTGGTGCACCCATTCTCTCTCTCTCTCTCCCTCTCTCTCTTTCTCTCTCTCTTTGTGTCAAATAAATAAATAAATAAATAAATTTTTTAAAATTTTTGTTTATTTTATTTATTTATTTGAGAGTGATAGACCAAGAGAGAGCAAATGGGCACACCAGGGCCTCCAGCCACTGCAAATAAGCTCCAGATGCATGTGCCACCTTGTGCATCTGGCTTACATAGGTACTGGGGAATCAAGCCTCAAACTGGGGTTCTTAGGCTTCATAAGCAAGCGCTTAACCGCTAAGCCATATCTCCAGCCCTTAAATAAAATTTTTTTTTAAAGTGAGCCTTTTAAGGCTGGATATGGTGGTGCATGCCTTTAATCCTAGCACACGGAAGGCTGAGGTAGGAGAATCACCATGAGTTCAAGACCAGCCTGGAGCTACAAGAGTAAGTTCTGGGTCAGCCTGGGCTATACTGAGGGCTCTACCTGGAGAAAAAAGAAAAAAAAAAAAGGTTTTTTAAATCACACATAAAGCCTGGTGTGGTGACACACACCTTTAGTTCCAGCACTTGGGAGGCTAAGGTAGGAGAAACACCCTGAGTTCAAAGCCAGCCTGGGACTATAGAGTGAGTTCCAGGTCAGCCTATGCTGAGTGAGACCCTACCTCAAAAAAATTATGCATAAAGCATTCTCTTCTACTATTTGAAATCATTACTAGTGGCAGACATATTCCCCAAGAGCTTATAACCTAGGGGAGAAGAACTAGTCCTCAGACCCATCTGGTTCATGTATTTAAGGGTTAATCTGTCTATTAAAGCAAATCAGCTTCCCTACCACGTCCCCAGTTACAAGAATGGACCTCATTTTCTCTTGGTAGTAAATCTGGACTTGAACAATACATTACATTGTTTCAGTTGTTTAAATTCTTAAGCTCCCATGGATTTGAATTTTGAAGTGTTCAGAGAGATTGAGCAAAACTTGGTTGAGCAAAAGGGCAAACCTTACCTTTTTACTCTGATAGAATCAGTGATCTTGTGAGTGATGATACATGCAGGCTCTGACCCTTGCATGTCTCAGGCTTTCCAGAGTAGTACATTCCAGCAGTTAATTGAGAATTTTAACTCTATTAAAACAGAAGAGTAATGCATGTTTCTGCTGTATCAGCTCTTTCCTCCCAGGTGTTGGAAGCATTGTTGACATTCCAGGAGCATTGGCAAAGAAAGAGCCAGAAGAACAAAAATGAGAAATGTTTATTTATAGACATGGCTTAACAGTGGATGTCATTTTAATTTCCTCACAGCAGCTTAGCTATTACATGTGAATCAATGTTAATCACAAGGAAGATCCAGTAGCCCCTCTGTAGGCAGGGCTTTCAGTCTCTTCCCATAATGGTCTCATGACCGTTAGCCCCAGATTACTTTGCCATACTCCACTTCAGTGTTTAATATGTAAAATTAAGATTTACGGAGTATCTCTTTATTTGGCAATAATGAGGGTTGATCATAGGCTTCATGTAAATGTGTCCTAGTCCTCTTTTTTGTTTTGTTTTGTATTTTTTACAGTCTTTTTTTTTTAAATTTACGTATTTGAGAGAAAGGGGGAAGCAGATAGAAAGAATGGGCACACCAAGCCCTCTAGCCACTGCAAATGAATTCCAGATGCATGTGCCACCTTATGCTTCTGGCTTACCTGGAATCAAACCCAGGTCCTTAGGCTTTGCAGGCAAGTGCTTTAACCACTAAGCCATTTTTCCAGCCCTTGTTTTTTGTTTTTGTTTTGGTTTTTGGTTTTTCAAGGTAGGGTCTCACTCCGGCCCAGGCTGACCTGGAATTAACTATGTAGTCTCAGGGTGGCCTCGAACTCATGGTGATCCTCCTACCTCTGCCTCCCAAGTGCTGGGATTAAAGGTGTGTGCCACCACGCCCAGCTTCCTAGTCCTCTTTTCACTTTTCATTTTGAGACATAGTCTCACCAATTTATCCAGGCTGGCCTTGAACTTTGTCTGTTTCTTTCTCTCTTTGTTTTGTTTTGTTTTTGAGTCTGTGTTTCACTGTACTACAAGCTTACCTGGAACTCACTATATAGCCCAGGCTGTCTTCAAACTCATGGTGACCCTCCTACCTCAGCCTCCTGAATGCTAGGATTAAAGACATGCCCCATCACACCTAGCTTTTAACTTTCAACTGTCCTGCCTCAGCCTCCTAAGTAGCAAATATTATGCATTGGTGAGTCCATGCCCAGCTAGAACATTTATTTATTTTTAGTCTCCATGAGGTCAGCAGTATGTCGTGGAGTCTTCCTGTTACACTCAGGGAAAATTTTTAGAGTTTAAATGGCCTGAATGTGATGGCACATATCTGTAACCATAGCACAGAGGAGAATGAGGTAAGAAGGCTGTGAGTTAAGACCAATATGAGCTATATGTAGTGAAACCCTGTCTCAAAAGGAGGGGAAATGCCAGGCATGGTGGCACACGCTTTTAATGCCTGCATTTGGGAGGCTGAGGTAGGAGTATTAGCCATGAGTTCAAGGCTACCCTGAAACTACATAGTGAATTCCAGGTCAGTCTGGGGTAGAGCAAGAACCTACCTTGAAAAACAAACAAACAAACAAAAAAAAAAAAAAAAAAGCAAGCAAAGAAAGAAAGAAAGAAAGAGCAGAGAAAAGGGGGAGAAGGAAGGAGAAAAAGATTAAATGAGCCGGGCATGGTGGCACACCCCTTTAATCCCTGTATTTGGGAGGCTGAGGTAGGAGGATTACTGTGAGTTCAAGGCCACCCTGAGACTACATAGTGAATTCCAGGGCAGCCTGGGCTAGAGTGAGACCCTACCTCGAAAAACAAAACAAACAAAAAAAAAAAAGATTAAATGCGTGATCAAATTCATATAAGGCATGATCAGTAGAATCAAAATTCAGACTCAGATTAGGTGGCTCCAAGCCCAATATTCTTTCATGTTTTCTACAGCGTCCTACCCAATCAAGATAGTTCTTGCTCCTTCCTGCCAAAATACAATGGCAATGGTGTATGACAGTTAATTAAAAAAAAAAAAAAAGTCATCTGGTGCTGGAGAGATAGCTTAGTGGTTAAAGGCACTTGCTTACAAAACCTGCCAGCCCAGGTTCAAATTCCCCAGTACCCACTTAAAGCCAGATGCACAGAATGGTACATGTGTCTGGAGTTCATTTGTGGTTGCAAAAGGCCTTGGTATTCCAGTATTCAAATATTCATATTCTCTCTCTCTCTCTCCATCTCTCTTTCTCTGTCTGTCACACACACACACTTTCTCTCCCTTTCCCTCTTCCTTTCTCTCTCCTTGCAAATAAATATTTAAAATATTTTTTAAAAGAAATAAAAGGTCATATCTGCTTTCCATTAGATTTTTATTCCCATTGAACTCTTACTAGCTATAGCCCTCAGTTTTGGAAGGCAAGCTGTTAGGATGCACTTCCTGGCCATTTGTGTGTTTGTTTGGCATTAGCACTGAGGAAGACCTTCTACAAAGGACGCATCCTTCATGGAGTCTGTCCAGTGACAGAGAAGGAAGCAGGCTTAGAGTATTTAAATAAGTTTTCAGAAAGCACAACTGATGCCTTTTGAGGTTTCGTTCCCGGTCTGACTAACTCCAAGCGTGTGTCCTGTTTATTATACTATAGAATAGCAGACGCACATCTGAGTAAGCCCTCTGTGTTCTGCAAGGAGGTCACACTGACCACACAGGACAGTCTTATCTCCCCATCTCCATTTTTTTCCTTTGCAAAAAGGTCTCACTATGTAGCCCAGGCTAGCCTCAAATTCACAATCTTTTTGTCTCTACTTCCTGCAGGCTATAGCTAAGGTCAGAGCCTGGTTGTCCCTCCTGTGTGTCCTTTCTTAATATGAAGAGAGGCATTCTGATAAAAAAAAAATACCAGAATTCATGTTAAAATATTCCCAAGAGGTTGTAAGATACCTTTTATTGTTAAAATGTGTGGATGTTCCATGAAAAGAAGGATTTTAGGTCTATCATTTCTTCTAGTAATAGTAAAGTATTAGGACATTATCTGTGCTTCTGACAGCATCGTAGTAGAAAACAGGCAAGGTATGAAAATAAATAAGGAAGACATCAACAACTTCATATTTATAAATTGAGATTGATGCTATAAAGGAAGCAAACAGTGTGACACTGAGAAAGGGAGTCACTCATCTAGCTAATGCAAGACAGTACCTTGAGGGTAGACTTCACAAAGGTGGAGAGTTGCTGATGGAGTATATAGAAATGAAGGAAACACTTCTCAGGCCTTACAAGTTTCTGGCTACTGTTATAGGGTATCGATATGGTAATTCGTTTATTGAATGGGGGAGACTGGTAGGGATAAGGGCTGCAAAGAAAATTGAGCTCTTTTGAGCCTGTTATGTTTGAAATATCTGAATGTAGTCCTGCTAGCAGTAGACTATCAGGAGGGAGAGCTCAGAAGTAGATATAAATTATACAGCTCTCAGAAGTGATGGCTCCTTAAAGCCCCAAAACACTCAGAACACCTTGGAAAAAGTATGTTGAGAGAGCAGGTAGCACAGAAGCAAGTCCTGCCCATTGCAGTTCCTTGGGAATCTTGTAGAGGAAGAGGGGGCATCAACAACAAAAGGAAAAAGAGACAGAAGAAGGACCATGCAGTCATGGAAGAGGAAAAGAAGAAAGCTATGCTGCCACTGAGCAGGGTAGAGGGAGAAGACATCAGACTTCATCACTATTGAGAAATCAGAGAAGATAAGTTCCGAAAAAATCACATTAGGGTTACAGAGAGGTAAGAAAACCGAATTAGGGTGCAGGCCATTCATTGGAAGTTTGCCTGTACAGAGAAATGAAGTGGCTGGGTATCAGAGGGAGAGAGCTTTCAGGACAGTGGGGTCTTTGCTGGTAAGGTTGATCTAGCCAGGGAGCTGGGCTTTGTATTGGAGGGAGATTGCAACAAGAATAAAGCCAGAGGGGTGAGTCAGCCAGGAACCTGGCCTATGGCAAAGACTACCTACCCTTTATAGCCTCAGGTGTTTGTGATTAAGCCTCCCACTTAATCACCCCACCCCAGATGGTGGAGCCTTTGAGAGGTGGAGCCTTGCTGGAGGAAATGTGTCACTGGGGACAGGTCTTGAAGTTCAGAGCCCCAAGGCAAGGAAAATTTGGGCCATACTGGACATGGTGACACACACCTTTAATCCCAGCACTTGGGAGGCTGAGGTAGAAGGATCACCATGAATTCAAGGCTAGCATGAACTATAGAGTGAGTTTAAAGTCAGCCTGGGCCAGACTTCAAAAAACAAACTTGGGCTGGAGTGATGGCTTAGTGGTTAAGGCACATGCCTGCAAAGCCTAAGGACCCTGGTTCAATTCTCCAGGTCCCATGTAAACCAGATGCACAAGGGGGCGCATGCATCTGGAGTTTGTTTGTAGTGGCTAGAGGCCCTGGCATGCCCATTATTACTCTACCTCTCTCTCTTTCCCTCTCTCTGTCTCTAACAAATAAATAAAAAACTAAAATCTTTAAAAAAAGAAAAAACTTACCAAAAGCACTTGGGTCATCCTACAAGTGTTTTCAGTAGCTAAGCTCAGCCTTTCCTCCACAGCCTGGGTGAAGTGTGGAACTTAGTCTCATCCACTCATTGTGCCCTTCCCCTTTCCCATTACTGCTGAAACAAATCCATAGCCATAAAATCTCAGCACAGAGACTTTGAAGAAGTTGCCAGATGGATGGTGACTATAGTAACAACCCTGACAAGAGCACAAAAAGTGCTACATGAGCTATAAAAGAACCAGTTGGTGGTCACGTTGCTGCAGAGCAGACCTGTACACATACAGCACACATTTTGCATTTAGTGTGGCAGGCACCATGTTTGTCTCTGGAAAAAAAAGGCCCCAAAGTCATTGTCATCTGCGTTCCTTAGCACCTGCTACCAGCCCTTCTATTCTGAAGCCTCATTAGCCTTTCCTGCACACCAAACCCCTATTCAGGTGTTAGACGTCAACTCAGCCTCTTATGAGAGACCTTGTACCATCATCCTAGATACCGACCCTTGCTTCTTGTTCTCTGCAGAGAAAAGCACTTTGTAGATTCCTCTTCTGACTCACCATACTGGGCCATCATGTACTCAGAGGCAGAGGTAGGAGGATCGCCGTGAGGTTGAGGCCACCCTGAGACTACATAGTGAATTCTAGGTCAGCCTGAGCTAGAGTGAGACCCTGCCTTGAAAAACAAAATGATATTGCATCACTTCTGAGGAATGTTTATAACACGCTATGTAAAGGGGTCAAGATCTTAGGCTTGCATTGATGACTTATGTATGTGGACTCCCATCAGTTCCAAGAGAGCAATCCATGGAAACTGGGTAATTGATCGTTCTCTTTCCCACAAGAACGCATAACCTCAAAGAACACAACACCAAGTTTAAGAATTCCTGGTTCTTTACTTTTTTGAGTAACTATGATTAACCTTTACTATGGAGATCCCAGGTGTGGTTGTTAGTTAGCTTTCTCACCTGTGCGTTGTAGATATGTAGTCACTTGTCTTATGTTAAGGCTTGTATCTGAACACTTACTATGAGCTTGTCATATCTGTCTATACCACCCACCCTTCCAGTTAATAGTCTCCCAGTTTGTCTGCTCTGCCCAGAGTACCAATACTCTCCAGCAGGTGGTAGGTGCTGGAAAACTGGACCTGTTTCTTGAAGCAACATAACATTCTATAAAAATCTTATCACTGCTTCTTTGGGGATCGTTTTGATATTCTTTGTGGACAAACAAGTTTTTTTTAAATATTTTTATTTATTTATTTATTTATTTATTTGCAAGCAGAGAGAGACAGAGAGAGAATGAGCACTCCAGGACTTCTAGCTACTGCAAACAAAGTCCAAATGCATGTGCCACTTTGTGCATCTGGCTTTATGTGGGTACTGGTGAATCAAACTTGGGTCACTAGGTTTTGCAGGCAAGTACCTTAACTGCTGAGCCATCTCTCCAATCCCAAAAAACAAGTTTTCAGGATTCTGCTATAAGAAAATAATTTTTCTGCCAGGCATGGTGGCACATGTCTTTCATCCCAGCACTGGGGAGGCAGAGGTAGTAGGATTGTTGTGAGTTTGAGGCCACCCTGAGATGACATAGTGAATTCCAGGTCAGCCTGAGCTAGAGTGAGACCCTACATTGAAAAAACAAAAAAAGAAAAGAGAAAATAATTTTTCCTTTTTTGTTACAGCTAACACAATTGTATCAATGGTGTGTGTGTGTGCGTGCACTTTTGCGTTTGCGTGGGTAGGGTCTCATTCCAGCCCAAGCTGTGGCACATGTGTCAGCTCAGCTGGAGCTGGCTTGGCCTTCCAAGTCTCTAATCTACTTAGGAAGTGAATTAGAATTAAAAGGTTTAAGTAGCTCTTAAAGTAGGTTGAGTACCCAGTGGCTTCAGTGTCACATATGATTGTGAAGTAAAATTGAAAATCAGGGTTTTCACTGTACAAGCGCATGAGAAGAGGAATGGATCTGAAACCCAACCCTCTACCCAGAAACCAGTTCAATTCTGCTGTTCCTTAGGCAGTGGAAAGTCTCGTGTTTGGGTGATTGCTCAGAGAGCTCAGAGACATGTTGTACTCAGTTCCTCCGTAGCATAGACAGTTTGGAAGCTTGGGGATGTGGTAAAGTTAGTATTGCTGTTCTTCAACTGCTACTTGGTGTTTTGTTAGCCTGTAGCTACCACCTAGATCATGAGCCCAGGTGAGCAGCTTGTTCATTTTATAGTGGCACTCAGGCAGCACAGTTCTCTCCAGCCATCCAGGAACAGGAAAGAGTTCAGGATGTCACTAAGGAGTATGTTACAGTATCTTTCTGTAGTGACAAGGAAAGTAGACAGTGGTAGAGCTAGCAGTTCCTGGATGTGTTTTAATAAGATGGCCACTACTTGCTCAAACTCAAAACTACCTAAAACAAAGTATGATACTCGAGGAGGTATAAATATGTAGTCTAATAAGATATGCTGATAAAACGACTGGTTTTCTTGAAATTTAAGGCACATGTAACTAGATATAGCTCTTAAAAATCAGCTATTCACCTATATTTTAAGATTGAGTTGCTTTTGATAAGTGCTAAAGAAGTTTAAGTATTTCTCCTGGCAGAGAGCCAGACAGTGAAACATGCTTCAGAATCATGTTCAGTAATAAGTACTCAGGCATATAGCTTAAGTCATTTATGGAAAATGCAGACTGTTACAGGTTAGTATGGTTAAATTAATCTGAAAATAATTTGGCACCTGTTGACTAACAATCATTTTCCTTCTTTTCAAGGTATCTGAACGTCTGAGCCAACCAGGAGTTGCAATAGGTTTGGCATGGACTCCCTTAGGTGGGAAAATCATGTTCGTGGAGGCAAGTCGAATGGATGGAGAAGGCCAGTTGACGCTGACTGGCCAGCTAGGGGATGTCATGAAGGAGTCTGCCCACCTTGCCATTAGCTGGCTTCGTAGCAATGCAAAGAAATATCATCTGACTAATGGTACATGGACTGGGCCACAGTGGGACACAACTGTGAGGGAATAAGGGCCCTTGGTTATGATCCAGGAAGCATCTCACAATCTGACCATCACTCCGTTCAGTAAAGTGCAGGCCTTTGATTTAAACTCCTGTGTGACCCTCATATCCATTTTAGGACTATCTGGCTTAGTGCCTGAACTAGAAACTAAAACAAATGATTTGCTTTGTTTAACTCATACTTCATATAGAAAGAATCTATTCTTCTAGACCCTCACTCCAGTTGTACTATCCATTAATACATTTTTTTTGAGGTAGGGTCTCACTCTAGCCCAGGCTGACCTAGAATTCACTATGTAGTCTCAGGGTGGCCTTGAACTCACGGCAATCCTCCTACCTCTGCCTCCCGAGTGCTGGGATTAAAGGCATGCGCCACCATGCCCAGCTCCATTAATATTTTTTATTTATACATGCACATGTGTGTGTGTGTGTATGGGTATGCCAGGGTCTCTGAACACTGCAAACCCCAGATGCATGTGCCACTTTGTATCTGGTTTTACATGGATACTGGGGAAACAAACCCCGGCCAACAGGTTTTGCAAGCAAATGCCTTTAACCACAGAGCCATCACCCCAGCTTATCCATTAATTTTTTTGAAGGATTCATTTATACAAAACATGCATTTTTTTATGTTTGAGTTTATTGGGAGGAAAAGAAAACCAGTTTGATTTTTCTACATTAAAATCCTTTTTCCTTTTTAAAGCTTTTGGAAGTTTTGATCTTCTTGACAACACAGACATCCATCTGCACTTCCCAGCTGGAGCTGTCACAAAAGATGGACCATCTGCTGGTGTTACCATAGTAACATGTCTCGCCTCACTTTTTAGTGGGCGACTGGTACGCTCAGATGTAGCCATGACAGGAGAAATTACATTGAGAGGCCTTGTTCTTCCAGTAAGTATGGAAAAACCTATTTATATAATTTTAATTATTTAATATTTTTAATTATTTATTTATTTGAGAGTGACATAGAAAGAGAGAGAATGGGTGCACCAGGGCCTCCAGCCACTACAAATGAAATCTAGGTACATGAACCACCTTGTGCATCTGGCTTACGTGGGTCCTGGGGAATTGAGCCTCGAACCGGGGTCCTTAGGCTTCACAGGCAAGCGCTTAATCACTAAACCATCTCTCCAGCCCAAGATCACTGCTTTTAAGCTCAATTTACATATATCATCGTACAGAAATCATAGATTACTATAGATGGCAAGACAGGGAAAAATTAACTTCAATAGTTAAACTAGTTCTATGTCCACAGGTCTTGGGTCACAACTGCATATTTTGACCTGCTTATAAAAATGCTGTGGTTGGCGTGGTGGTGCACGCCTTTAATCCCAGCACTCGGGAGGCAGAGGTAGGAGGATCGCCGAGAGTTCGAGGCCACCCTGAGACTACATAGTTAATTCCAGGTCAGCCTGGACCAGAGTGAGATCCTACCTCGCAAAAAAACCAAAAAAAAAAAAAAAAAGCTCTGGTTAATATGTAGGGCTTGAGAGAGTGTCTAGGGCTATAAGCAACTAGTTTATTAGTACTCATCTACAATAAAATATTGACAGGTTCATAGCAAAATGAAACAAAGGGAATATTCTATGCTCTGAGAAAGTCTTTATATGAATTAATGGTGAGAAGTAAATAGAGAATTGCCAATTAAGATCCCTAAAGGAACCAGGCATGTTGAAACACACGTGAAATCCCAGCTACTCAGGAGGCTGAGGTAGGAGGATCACATACTTCCAGTCAGTCTGGGCTACTTAATACAATCTGTTTCAAAGTTTAAAAGGGCTGGGGGATGTTGCTTAGTTGTAAAGCACTTGCCTACTGTGCATGTGAGATTCAGTCCAGTGCCCGGTTCTGAAAAACCAATGAAAATACTATTCCCCCAGTTTTTTCCAACTGTATAGAAAGAATGGCCCACCTCTTTCTTACCTGTGCTAAATGAAATGGCAGGTGCCTTACTGACCATAAGCTCCTCCTTCGGTGTTGTGCTTTGGGAGTAAAGGGGAATAGTTCTCATAGTGCCAGCTGACAGTTACAGCAGTTTCTGGAGAGAGAGAAGTTTTCTGGTGGATAACTCAGAAGTGGAGGTAGAAATACTCTTCCCAGTAGAATCCCAGGATAAGAGCAGTCTCAGAGCCAGATATAGGTCATGGGAGTAGGAATGAGCCATGAAATTCAAAAATCAAGAGATCCACTGAAAAATCTCTGTAAAACAAGTGGGTCTCCAGGCAGATTGCCCTCACAAGGGCTTGTCTGTCCCTGCTGAGGAGAACCATAGCAGCTCAGTTCTAAAGTAGCACATGAGCCATGAAGGAAAGGGGTAATATTTTAAAGAAAGATCTGCAGAGGCCAGAGAAAACAGTACAGTATCAGAAAATAAGACAAAGCTGTCGGATTTAAAAGTGTGCTTTTAGCATTGGCTAAAAATTACTATGGGGAAGGGGGAGTAAAATACTGTAGATAGCTCAGCCAATAAAATGCTTGCCTTGCAAAACATGAGGATCTGAATTCAATCCCCAGTACTCACCTAAAATAAAATGTCAGACATATGTCTTGGAATGGGGAGATGGCTTAGCAGTTAAGGTATTTGTCTGCAATCTCAAAATACCCAGGTTCAATTTCCCAGGACCCACATAAGCTAAATGCACAGGATGGCACATGCATCGGGAGTTGTTGGCAGTGGCTGGAGGCCCTGCTGCACCCATTCATTCTTTCTCTCTCTCTCTCTCCCTGTCTCTAATAAATAAAAATAAAAAATATATTTAAGAAATTAAAAAATATGCTGGGCATGGTAGCACACACCTTTAATCCCGGCACTCAGGAAGCAGAATTTACTCGGGTAGGAGAATTACCATGAGTTCAA
Organism: Orientallactaga sibirica; assembly: GCA_036365145.1. Classification (NCBI taxonomy): domain Eukaryota; kingdom Metazoa; phylum Chordata; class Mammalia; order Rodentia; family Dipodidae; genus Orientallactaga; species Orientallactaga sibirica. The sequence continues at coordinate 1,631,901 of JAEOAD010000030.1, forward strand.
GGCCACCTTGAGACTACATAGTAAATTCCAGGTCAGTCTGGGCAAGAATGAAACCCTACCTCAAAAAAATAAAAATTGGTGCTGGAGAAATGGCTTAGCAGTTAAGGTGCATGCCTGCGAAGCCTAAGGATCCCAGTTTGATTCTTCAGTTCCCATGTAAGCCAGATGCACATGGTGGCACACGCGTCTGGAATTTGTTTGTAGTGGCTAGAGGCCCTGGCATGCCCATTCTCATTCTTTCTCTCTCCCTCTCTCTCTCTCTCTCTCTCTCTCTCTGTCTCTAATAAATAAATAAAAATAAACAAATCTTTACAAAAAACCCCGAAACTAAAAAATAATAAAAATAAAAAATAAACATGTCTTAATTTAATTACTATTTAATTAAAATTTACTTAGTAAAAATTTAAAAAACTACATAGAAAAAATTATAAAGTCAGCCTGACACATTCAACATCTAACAGGAATTATAGCAAATGGGAAAATGGAATAGAACAAACTTTCAAAGAAAGAATGGAACACTTGCTAGAACTGAAGGTATCTTCAGATTGAAAAGGCCTCTATGAACCAAGAAAGATGTCATCCTCTGAGTTTCTCAGACCACCAGAGTCAAAGCTCTCTCAGTGACACTGGTTGCGCAATGCCCTCAAACTCCAAGTGAAATGATTTTCTATCTAATGTGAGCAAGGAGGCTATCTATCTCCTTTCTTCTGAAAAAGGTTTTCTGGAAGAAGATGACGTAGGACTGGAGGACAGTGTGCAGAAAGGCCCAGGGAGCAGCCAGTGTGACAGGAGCAGGTGGCTAGAGGCTCCAAGGCTGTCTCTGGGGGTTGTATGTTCCAGGCAGCATGATGGAGAGCTCTGATTAGTAACTTGCTGTGCAGCCTAGTGGTCAGACAGTATCTATTGTTCTCAAATGTCAATGGCTCAAGAACTAAAGAGAGGTTACCCTGGCTCTTCTGGTTCAGGGTCTCTCATTGAGACCTGAAGTATGACTGAGGCTGGAGTCACTGCTTCTACATGGAAGCTGTGGATGTCACCTCAGACATGTTGTCTCCACGGCAAGTGATCCAAGCGGTCAATGCAGGCAGAAGCTTTCTTAGGACTTAGCCCCGAAAGTCATGTAGAGTCACTCCCACACAATATGCTGATTATATTTTTTAAAACATTCATTTACTTGAAGGAGTAAGAGAAAATGGGCATGCCAAGGCCTCCTGCCACTGCCAACAAAGTCCAAACACATGCGCTGCTTTGAGCAACCAGAATCGAATCGTGCTTTGCAAGCAATCACCTTTAACCACTGAGTCATCTCTCCAGCCCACAATCTACTTCTCACAAGCAAGCTGCAAAGCCAGGCCCACAAGAGTTGGGGAATTAGATTCTACCCTTTGTGAAGGAATCACTGGGAGCACAATTTAACCACCACAGGAGCCTACTTTAAGGGGTTCTCTTTATTAGATAGCCCTTCACTTTACACCTGTGATGAAGGAAACATCCTGGAAAACACCAGGCCAGGCTGTGCAAGAGCAGTGTTGTTTTGTTTTTTAGGTGGCTGGTAGAATCATTTATTTTTAGCTTCAAAATTTGTTAAATTTTTATTTAAATATTTTATTTTTTTATTTATTTGAGAGAAAAAGGAGGGAAGGGGAGAGAGGGGAAAAATGGCCATGCCAGGGCCTCCAGCCACTGCAAACAAACTCCAGACACATGTGCCACCTTGTGCATCTGGCTTACATGAGTACTGGGGAATTGAACCTAGGTCCTTAGGCTTCACAGGCAAGTGCCTTAACTGCTAAGCCATCTCTCCAGCCCTAATTTTTATTTTGTTGTATTATGTGTGTCTGTGCATGTGTGCATATGAGTATAGGCACATGTGTATGCCACAGCACATGTGTGGAGGTCAGAGGAGTTTTTGGGTCAGTCTTCAACTATCTACCTCATTTGAAGCAGTTTCTCTGAATTTATGCCTGCCATGAGCTCCTGGGGAGCCCTCCTGTCTCCACCCACCATCTTGCTGTCAGCATGAGCTCACTGCAATTCTAGAAGCCCTCCATGGCCCTCAGCTTTGTATGTAGGGTCTGGAGATCAAAGTTGGGTGCTGCAGCTTGAGCAGCAAATGCTGTATACACTGAGCAATCTCCTCAACCCCAACTTTTTAAGTTTTTTTAAAATATATTTTTTATTGATTTATTTATTTTTGAGAGAAAGAGACAAAGAGAGAGAATGGGCACTCCAGGGCCTCTAGCCACTGCAAACGAACTCCAGATGCATGTGCCCCTTGTGCAAACTGGCTTACGTGGGTCCTGGAGAATCAAACCAGGATCCTTTGGCTTTGCAGGCAAATGGCCTTAACCACTAAGCCATCCATCTCTCCAGCTCAACTTTTTAAATTTTTTTTTATTTTTTATTTTTTGGTTTTTTGAGGTAGGGTTTCACTCTAGTCCTGGCTGGCCTGGAATTCACACTGTATTCTCAGGGTGGCCTCAAACTCACGGTGATCCTCCTACCTCTGCCTCCCGAGTGCTGGGATTAAAGGCGTGCGCCACCATGCCCGGCCTAAATTTTTAATAGCATAAAACAAAATGATGCATATTAAAAAAATGGTATACCATGTCATGTTCAGTACATGCAGACACTGTGCAAAATCAGGTTCAACATGGTGACAGTTTTCAAAATTGTTTCTTCTGACTAGGAACAGTATGATCCAGGTTATGTAATACTCTTTCAAAATCAACCTAAAGGGCTGGAGAGATGGCTTAGTGGTTAAGGCACCTGCCTGCTAAGCCTAAGAACATCAGTTCCAATCTCCAGGTCCCACGCTTAGCCCGATGCAGCGACGCAAGGGCACAGTGCCGCACTTGCCCACAAAGGGGCGCACACATCTGGATTTTGTTCACAGTGGCTGAGAGGCTGCTGGCGTGCCCATTCTCTGTCTTCCTCTCCCTATCTCTCTCTCTCTCTCTGTGTTTCTCTCCAAAATAAAAATAAATATAAAAAAAACAACCTAAAGGGTTGTTGTGGCTATGGAATTGCATATAGACCTCAACAATAAGAACAGTTTTTGTTAGTAGAAGAGATGGACATACCAGTTAAGGAAACTTGGTTAGCATTTACTAATCCCATTTGTCGCTGTGCTTGCTCATGCTGAAACAACAAATTTTTATAGGTTAGATGTCTCATTAGAGGTAAGTGAGCTGAAGGAGTGGAAGGTTGGCCAAGGTGTGCTCATACCCTGATGGCTCTCTTCTCCCATAGGTGGGAGGAATCAAAGACAAAGTGCTGGCAGCACACCGCGCAGGACTGAAGCAGGTCATCATTCCTCAGAGGAACGAGAAGGACCTGGAAGAAATCCCCAGCAATGTGCGACAGGATCTACGTTTTGTCACAGCAAGCTGCCTGGATGAGGTTCTGAATGCAGCTTTTGATGGTGGCTTTGCTGTCAAGGCCAGACCTGGTCTCATCAATAGCAAACTGTAGGCCCAATCGTCAGTTAAGTAGAATTTACGTATGAAGTGCCAAGGGACTGACAAGACTACTTTTAGTCACCAGCTGGTGTAAGCAAATGTCCCTAGTTAATGAACATAATCAACAGAGTAATGAGCCTCAACTAGTGACTAGTGTTTATTACAGAAATGCTGATTTAATAAATTAATAAAATTGGAATCTTTGTCTTCAGTGGGAGCATTAGTGTCCCTAGGAAGAAGTAAAGCAGAGAGTCTCTGTGGCCCCCAGAGAACTTGCTAGAAATGGAAATCCTCAGGCCTACTGCAGGATTGAATCAAACTGTAGGGGGTGGAGCAGAGCTATAAGAAGCGCTCATGTACTTTGGATACAAGTCTAGTTCAAGAACTGTTGGTGTAAGACTCTTAACCTCAGGAGCCACCTGTAGACTTTATTGGATCTGAAACCAAACATATACAAGGGGAATGAGGCAAATCAGAAAACATAGCCAACTATTTGTCCTTGGGTTTAAGTTAAAGGAAGTGAAGATGAGGCCTGTACAGGGTCCCTCTTATGCTGTTTAAGACAGTCATTTTCACTTGGCTAGCTATCTAGTTACTGTCCACCCCGTGGAATGTTGCCATAAGCTGTGTGTGGTAGTTTGAATATGGAGTCCCCCCCCCCCATAACTTCATGTATTGTGATTAAGCCTCACACGTAATTCTCAGCTTGTGGTCCCTTACTGGAGGAAGTCTCAACGGGGCAGACCTTGATGTTTGTTAGTCTAGCTCTAGTGGGTGTTCATAGCCTGTTCACTCTTGCTTCCTCCTATCTGATGTGACAATATCTGGCACCCTGGCTGTCCTTGCCATACTTTCCACAGCAGTTATAAATGAAATTATAAGCAGAAATAAACTGTCTTTCCAGTAATGGACTGGTGTGTTTGGTGGAGGAAAATAAAGCTGCCTTCGGTCAGGAGTTTTGTCCCAGTAATGAGAAGGTAACTGCAACAGAAATTTAGTACTGGGAGGTTGGGCCATTGCATATGACCATGTGTTTTTTTTTGTTGTTGTTGTTGTTGTTGTTTTTTAAGTCTTTTGGAACTGGTTTGCAAGAGAAATATAGAAGTACGTGGACTTTTGGACTAGAGGAACAAAGCTTAATGAACCATTCTGGTGAGAGCTTGAAAGACCTCATTGTAGAGAGAATTGTGACTTAGGTTTCGGGCAGGGGAAGGACTTTTCTGAGAACTGGGCTAGAAGCTGTTCTGCCTGTGTCTGAGAATTTGATCAAAGTTGAATTTAAAAATAATGGTTTGGTGTGTTTGGTAGAGGAAAATAAAGAGCCAAAGGATATTAAAGATGTAAAGTTTGGAACAGAAGGAAATGGCTGATTTAAGGTTTCTTCAGCTGCAACTGTTTGTGAGAAAGCCGCCATACAGGATGGGTCAGCTCCTCTGCATTGGGAGGACTTGTGGGAAGGACGGGGCCTTCTTGAAGGAAGGAAGGATGCTGAAAGAGTTTCCTGCTTCTCAAAGTCAGGTTTCCTCCACTGGGTTAACAAATTTAGTATTCCACCTGGTACTGGGTTTGTAAGTGTGACAAATGCAGGAAATGGTGGGTCATGGGACAGTGAATGGTTCCTGGAAGGCACTTAGGCTAGACAGTGTAAAGCAGGGTTGAGGGGCCTGCAAGGAGGATGTGTAAAGCCATTGTATGCAGCTTTGAAGATGAACCATGGTTTGCAGTAAGAGACCTCAGGACATGGGAGATGCCAAGACTGTGGGACAGCCTACCAAGGAAAGCTGCTGGCTCACTCTGCTAGATTATACCCAGGAAGCAAGCAGCACAGCTGAAGAGGTGGAGTTCCCCAAGCCCTGTGGAGCCCAGATTTCATCATAAGTACCAGGTGCCAGAATGGAGCTGCAGGATTTGATGTTTGCCTTCCTGATTTTCAATTTTGCATTGGTCTAGTTTTTCCTTGCTGTGTCCCCATTCCTCCTTCTGGAGTTGGAATGTCTACTCTGCCATTATGTGCTGGAAGTGTTTGTGCTTTGACTTTATGGAGCTAACAGTTAAGAGACTGTCTTGAGTCTCAGATCAGACTTTGAACTTTTTAAAAAATGTTTTCATTTATTTATTTATTTATTTGAGAGAGAGAGAATGGGCACACCAGGGCCTCCAGCCACTGCACATGAACTCCAGATGCATGGACCCCCCCCCCTTTAGCATCTGGCTTACATCATCCTGGGGGAATTGAACCAGGGTCCTTTGGCTTTGCAGGAAAATGCCTTAAGTGCTAAGTCATCTCTCCAGCCCCAAACTTTGAACTTTTGAACTGTGTTGGGATTAATAAAGACTGGGAGGGCTGGGGGGATGGTTCAGCAGTTAAAGGTGCTGGCTTGCAAAGCCTGGTAGTCTGGGTTTGATTCCCCAGTACCCATGTACAGCCAGATGCACAAAGTGGTACATGCATGTGGAGTTTGCATCATCAAGAGGCCCTAGGTGTGCCCATCCTCACAAAAATACTTTTTAAAGAAAAGACTATGGAACTGGAGAGATGGGTTAGCTGTTAAAGCATCTGCCTGCAAAGCCAAAGGATCCTGGTTCGATTTTCCAGGACCCACGTAAGCCAGATGCACAAGTAGGTGCATGTGTCTGGAGTTCATTTGCAGCAGCTGGAGGCCCTGGTGTGCCCATTTCTCTCTCTCTCTCTCTCTCTCTCTCTCTCTCTCTCTCTCTCTCATAAATAAATTAAATATATATTTTAACAAGTCTATGGAGGGTGGCTGGGAAGATACCTTAGCAGTTAAAAGGCATTTGTTTGCAAAGCCTGCAGGCCTAGGTTTAGTTTCCCACATAAAACCAGATACACAACGTGGTGCATGTGTCAGGAGTTCGATTGCAGTGTCAAGAGGCCCTGGTGTGCCCATTCTCCTCATCTCTCTTTCCATGCAAGTAAGTAAATACTTTTAGAATAAAGTTTAAAAAACTGGGGTGGGGGCTGGAGAGATGTAGAGGCACTTGCCTTCAAAGCCTAAGGACCTAGGTTCAATTCCCTACTACCACATATGCCAGATGCACAAGGTGGCACACATGTCTGCACACCCATCCTCTCCCTCTGTCTCAATTAATTAATTAATTTGAAAAACACACTATGGGGACTTTTAAAGTTAGACTGAACACCTTTTGCACTGAAAGATGAGCATGAGTCTGTGCCAGGATGTGGTAGTTTGAATGTGGAGTATCTCCCATACCCACATGTGTTGGGTGATTGCTTCATACCTATTCTTCATCTGGTAGTGTTCGGGAAGGGGAGGTGTCCCAAGTGGCAAACCTTGAAGTTTGTCTTAGTCCAGCCCTACTGGGTGCTGACAGCTAGCTAGCTCACTGCTGCTGTTTTCCCCCAGTTGACCTAACACCCAGCTGTCTGTTCTTGCCATGCTTTCCCCATGCCACCCCCAACACTAAACTGAAATAAGCCCTTCTGGTCGGGTGTTCTGACCCAGCACCAAGATCACATATTGGCCAAGAGACGAGTCACTTAACTAGCTATATGCAAGTTCATGGGCAAGTACCCATCTGTTAAGTGACTGTGCCTAAAATATCAGTTGGCAAAGTCTTGACCTAGGTGAGGCACCCGACTATGAATGACACTAAATAAACGAGCAGAGGTCACAGTGCATGTTGACAAATGACTTTCTTTCCTTCCCTTGGCTGCAATCAAGATTAGCATTCTGGCCTGGTACATATTGCTCAGAATACTTGCTTAGCACTGGAAAGAGCACCAAAGAACAAAAAGGAAATTGCACTTATTAGTGAAATCTACCACTAGCTCCCAGTACTAGGTGACTGACAGTCACTTTTCATCGCTGTGACCAAATGCTTGAGAAAAACTCTTTGTCTCAAGTTTCCATTTGTGGTTGCTTGGCTCCATTGCTGTAGGCTTGTGTTGAGGCAGAACACAGCAGAGAGCAAGGCAGAGCAGCCAGTCACCTCATGGAAGCCAGAAGCAGAAGAACTCTTTTTTTTTTTTCTTTTCAAGGTAGGGTTTCACTCTAAGCTCAGGCTGACCTGGAATTCAGTGATCCTCCTACCTCTGCCTCCCAAGTGCTAGGATTAAAGGTGTGCACCACCACGCCCGGTTTATTTAGATTTTTCAAGGTAGGGTCTCACTCTAGCTCAGGCTGACCTAGAATTCACTATGTAGTCTCAGGGTGGCCTTGAACTCTCAGCGATCCTCCTACCTCTGCCTCCCGAGTGCTAGGTTAAGTTGTGCGTTACCACGCCTGGCTAGAAGAGCTCTTAAGAGAAGGGACTGGAAACGTACACCCTTCAAAGGCACAACCCCAGTGATCTACTACCTGCTCCCCCAGCTCCACTAGTCTGTTAGCCAGAACCTCACTCATTGGTGAGACTGTCAAGCTAATAATGCAATCAGTTCTCAATATCACCATCAGCTTGGGAGCATGACCCATAAAACAATGCCCTCACCAATGTCATCCCATGTTAGGAGGCACTCAGCTGCCCAGGGTAAAAGCAATCAGTTTTCCTTTAGGAAATTCGTACTAAGTATGTTTAAACTAAGTCTCTCAAAATGTTAATTTGGCCAATTTTTTGAAACCCAAACTTTAGGTGGGATTTAGTTGTCTTTTTTTTTTTTTCTTGGTTTTTTTTTTTTTTTTTTCTTGGTTTTTCAAGGTAGGGTCTCACTCTGGCTCAGGCTGACCTGGAATTAACTATGTAGTCTCAGGGTGGCCTCGAACTCTCGGCGATCCTTCTACCTCTGCCTCCTGAGTGCTGGGATTAAAGGCGTGCACCACCACACCCGGCTTTTTTTTTTTTTTTTTTTATTTGCAAGCAGAGAGAATGGGCACAGCAAGGCCTCCTGCCACCGCAACGAACTACAGATGCATGCACCACTTTATGCATCTGGCTTTATGTGGATACTGGAGACTCAAACCCAGGTCATTAGACTTTGCAGTTAACCGCCTTAAACACTGAGCCATCTCTCCAGCCTGGGGTTTAGTTTTAACAGTAAAATGTCCAAGCTCATGTTAACTTTGGCAAAAATGTGAGGCAGTACTTGATCCCCTTTCCACGCAACTGCCTAACAACTTTTTAAGAAATAAAGACCATCAGGGAAATGCAAATTAAAACGACTTTGAGATTCCATCTCACTCCTGTCAGAATGGCTACCATCAAGAAAACAAATGACACTAAATGCTGGTGGGGATGTGGAAAAGAGGAACCTTCTACACTGTTGGTGGAATTCAATCTAGTACAGCCATTATGGAAATTAGTGTGGAGGTTCCTGGGGCAGCTAAATATAGATCTACCATATGACCCAGCTATACCACTTCTAGACATATATACTAAGGACTCATCTCACTACCTTAGAGATACTTGCTCAACCATGTTTATTGCCACTCTGTTCACAATAGCTAGGAAATGATGAGTGGATAATGAAGATGTGGCACATTTATACAATGGAGTTCTATTCAGCAGTTAAGAAAAATGAAATTATGAAATTTGCATGGAAATGGATGGATCTGGAAAGGATTATACTTAGTGAGGTAACCGAGGCCCAGAAAGACAAACGTCACATGTTCTTTCTCATACATGGTTCCTAGCTACAAATGTTTGGACTTGTATGTGAGTTGAAATAAAACTCAGTAGCAGAAGCCAGTAAGCTAGAAAGGGGATATAAAGGGAAGAGAAGAGGAGGGAGGAGAGAGGGACTTAAGAGGATGGTATTGTATATATGTAAGTAGAAGAACAGATTCCTGAGGGTGGAAAGGCCTAAGGGAGTATGAATAAGTCATATGGAAACCTACTTTTTTGAACAATGGCACACCCAGAACTAGAAAATTTCAGTACCAGGGATGGGTTATCTTCCAATGAGCTGTTGGCCAGGGAGGTCCCTGATGGCCCCCAAAACATTATAGGCCATTGCCAAGGCTCTTGGTTTTCCACCAGGAATGAATGGTAAGAGCCTATTGCTAAAGACTCCACATGCTTGGTCTGCAAGGTCACTGAGAAATCCTGCTAGAGCTGAGCTGAAAATCTCCTCCATGTTGACCAGCTGACAGAAAGCTGGAAAAAGCTACGCTGCATGCAGTTCCATGAGAGAGAGAAATCACCAGTGAAGATAAACAACAGTGGACACTGCAAGCCTTAAATTTGGCCAGCCAGGCCAAATGAGCCAAAAGGTGCAATAGTGGCATGTCTGTTATGGGGGAAAACTGTTCCCTAATTGGATTGGTGGCCAGCTCCATGGGAGGGAACACATCCCTGGTATTGAAAACCTACATAAGCCAGATGCGGATTGGTGCATACGTCTAGAGATCATTTGCAGTGGCTAGAAGCCCTGGTGCGCCCTTTCTCTTTCTTACTCTCTCTTTCTCATGTCTCTCTCCAGTAAATAAATAAAAAAAAATTTTAAAGACTTAGCAATTAAGACACTTGCCTGTAAAGTCAAAGGACCTAGGTTCAATTCGCCAGGGCCCACTTAAGCCAGATGCACGCATTGGTGCATGCATTTGCGGTGGCTGAAAGCCCTGGTGCATCCATTCTCTGTCTGCCTCTTTGTTTTTCTCAAATGAATAAAATAGGAAAAACAAGATTATAGTCACTAACTAGATAATTCATGGTCCAACAGTAATAATGCTCATTTCTTCGTTTTACTAACATTTAGTGTGTCCTATAATGAAAATTAAAATCATCTTTAAAAAAAAGCTCCAAAACAGGGCTGGAGAGATGGCTTAGCAGTTAAGGCGCATGCCTATGAAACCTAAGGACCCAGGTTCGATTCTCCAGGTCCCACTTAAGCCAGAGGCATATGGTGGCACACACGTCTGAAATTCGTTTGCAGTGGCTAGAGCCCTGGCGTGCCCATTCTCACTCTCTAATAAGTAAATAAAAATGAAGAGGGCTGGAGGGATGGCTCAGTAGTTAAGGCATTTGCTTGCAAAGTCAAAGGACCCAGGTTCAATTCCCCAGGACCCACGTTAGCCAGATGCACAATGTGGTGCATGTGTCTGGAATTCATTGGCAGTGGCTGAAGGCCCTGGCGCACCCATTCTCTCTGTCAAATAAATAAATATGAAAATATATTTTTTAAAGCTCTAAAAAAAAAAAAACTATTAATAAGGATCTAAATAAACAAGCAAATCCAGTGTTCAACTCTTTTTTTTATTTTTGAGGTAGGGTCTCACTCTAGCTCATGCTGACCTGGAATTCACTATGTAGTCTCAGGGTGGCCTTGAACTCACAACAATCCTCCTACCTCTGCCTCCCAAGTGCTGGGATTAAAGACTTGCACCACCACACCTGGCTAAATGTTCAACTCTTAAGCATTCCTAAGGCCTTGGGTTCCGTTCCCAGTACCACACACAAAAAAGTAAAAAGTTAATGTGTTTAACAGTACCTAATATGCTCAAATCTTAAGTCAGGTTAAATCCTAACCTATATGTAACAGTACAAGCATGTCAAGATAGCCTTTCTTTAAAAAAAAAAATTAAAATAGAGGGAAAGAATGGGTGCATCTGGACCATCTGCTGCTATAAACAAACTCCAGATGCATAAGCCACTTTGTGCCATCTGGCTTTACATGGGTACTGGGGAGTCCAAACTGGTTCAATCAGGCTTTGCAAGCAAGTGCCTTTAACCATTGAACCATCTCCCTAAGCCCCAAAATAGCCTTTCAAAATCAAGTACTCTTTCATGCCATGTTTAATCTTCAAACATATTAATGCTTTTCAAGATTTAGAAAATGTCATCTCTGGTAAAATATTTGGTAATTGTTAAAGCTGTGTGAGGACAGGAAAGTCTAGGCTAGAAACACTGGGGATTTGGCCCAAACACTTGACAACACCTCTTCCTTTCCTATTGCTTTACTCTGCACACACTGTCAGACCCTCCCACCAAGAACCCAGTAGAGGTTATGTGATATGAAAGTTAGGCAGATTAGAAACATCCCCAGCATGAACCAGTAAACAATCAAAAGAATACCCAGGAGCTGGAGGGATGGCTCAGTGGTTAAAGGCACTTGCTTGCAAAGCCTGCTGACCTGGGTTCAATTCCCCAGTACCCGCATAAAGCCAGACTCACAGTGGTGCATGCATCTGGAGTTTGCTCACAGTGGTAAGAGGTTCTAGTGTGCCCATTCTCTCTCATCAAAAATATTTGCGCGGGGGGCTGGTGCTGGAGACGTGGCTTAGCAGTTAAGCGCTTGCCTGTGAAGCCTAAGACCCTGGTTCGAGGCTCAATTCCCCAGTACCCACGTAAGCCAGATGCATCTGGAGTTTGGTTGTGGCTGGAGGCCCTGGTGCGCCCATTCTGTCTTTCTCTCTGCCTTTTTCTCTCTCTCAAATAAATAAAAATAAAAAATAAAAAATTTTAAAGCCAGGCGTGGTGGCGCAAGTCTTTTATCCCAGCACTCAGGAGGCAGAGATAGGAGGATCGCTGTGAGTTCAAGGCCACCCTGAGAATACAGTGAATTCCAGTTCAGCCTGGGCTAGAGTGAAACCCTACCTCAAAAAACCAAAATAAAAAGAGATAGAATGGGTACATCAGGGCCTTCAGCAACTGCAAATGAACTTCAGAAGTATGCACCACCTTGTGCATCTGGCTTATGTGGGTCCTGCGGAATCGATCCTGACTCCTTTGGTTTTGCAGGCAAGCTCCTTAATGGCTATCTGCCATCTCTCCAGCCTAAAAATAAATATATCTTAAGAAGACATAAAAGATTCTGTCCCAAGGACAGAAATTGAAGAACCACAGAAAAACATGAACTGATACCAAAAATAATAATGTAACTAGCTTACGTAAATAAACCACCAAGTAATTCCTCATGTAAACGTTGCTCGGGCTACAGGTTTCCATACTATACCCTTTTGTCTTGCTATGTATCCCAGGAAGACCTCTTAACTCCCCACCACAGCCTCCCAAGTACCGGGATTTTATGAATTAAACCACCATACCCAACTGATTAAGTTCCTTTCTTAGATGCTGCACACAAATGGTGATGGTACTAGTTTGTAGTTGACTCTATACTCACCTGAGTATGTTCTAATTCAGCATGCAGTGCAGCAGACTGACCCCAAATATGTTTACTTTGACCCAATATTTTGTTTTCTGTGTTGGTGTGTATGTATAGGGGTGTGCATGGGAGAGGGGTCAGGACATCAGGGTGTTGGTTCTTGCCTTCCACCTTGTCTCAGACAGGCTCTTTCATTTGCACTTGTGAACACCAGACTAGCTGGCCTGTGACTTCAGGGTTCTCTGGATCCCACCTTCCATTACAGTAGGTGCACTGCGATTACAAGTGTGCAATGCTTGCCTTGGGCTGAGTGTGACTTTTGGGATCCAAACTCTGGTCCTTAGGCCTGTGCGTCAAATACTTTTAACCACTGAGCCATCTCCCCAGCCCTTTTTGTTTTTGTTTTAATTTTTAGTTATTTATTTGCAAGCAGAGAGAGAGAAGAGAGGCAGGCAGAGAGAGAATGGGCACGCCAGGGCCTCTAAGCCATTGCAAACAAACTCCTGATGCATGCGACCCTAATCTAACTAGGATCCTTTGGCTTCGCAGGCAAGTGCCTTAATCACTAAACCATTTCTCCAGCCCTGTTTTGGTTTTTTTGAGGTAGGGTCTCAAATTCTGTGATCCTACCTCTGCCTCCCAGATGCTGGGATTTTAAGGTATGCACCACCACATCTGGTTGCTGTTTGTTTTTAATTTTGGATTGCTCACTCTTCCACACAGGAATCTGAATGAAGCAAAACTCTACCATTAGAATCACTGTAGATGTTCCTGAAAGGCCTCTTGGAAGGAAAGATATGCATACTATTATTTTTTTCTGAACTAAACTCACATAAATGTGAGCCTCCAAGTCATACAAACACAAGTTTAAAAAAAAAAAGGCAAAACCCCCGCACTCTGAAGGAGTACAGTGACCAAGGCCAGCCTGGGCTACAGTGAAAAAAAAAACAAACAGTTGTGGTGGTGCATAGCTTTAATCCCAGCACTTGGGAGGCAAGATAGGATTACCATGAGTCCAAGGCCAGCCTGAGTGGGTTCCAGGTCAGCCTGGACTACACCAAAACCCTACCTCAAAGAAGAAATAAAGGGGGTGGAGAGATGGCTCAGTAGCTAAGGCGTTTGCCTACAAAGCCCAGCAACACTGGGTTCGATTCTCCAGCAGTATCTACGAAAAGTACACAAAGTAGAGTATGCACATAGAGTTTGTTTGCAATGGCTATAGGCCTGGCGCATCCATTCTTTCTATCTTCTGATTATAAATGAACAAAATATCTTAAAAATAACTTTCCCCCAGGTCATCATTAATGCACTAAACTCAGGAGTCATTTTAATATGCTCAGTGGTAGAGCATTTATCTTTCATGAAGCCCTGGCTTAGACTTTGATCCCCAGCAACACACACACACACACACACACACAATAAAAACAAAAGACCATCTAGACCTACCCCGTAAAATCTCCTGAAGAAAGACCAAAAGAAAGGTCAAGGGAATTCACAGAAATTCATTATAACAAGGTCATTTAAGAACAAGAGTAACCTCTCAGAAGTAAAATTTCAAAACAACAGGCTGTTTTCATCCAAGAATACAAAGAAACTGCCAGGAATGGTGGTACACACCTTTAATCCCAGCACTCAGGAGGCAGAGGTAGGAGGATCCCATGAGAATACAGAGTGAATTCCAGGTCAGCCTGGGCTAGAGTGAGACCCTACCTTGAAAAACCAAAATAAAAACCAAGAAAAGATGTAATGCCTAACAAATGTTAAAAACCCTAAGTATAAAACATCCAAAATTTATCTTGACCCATTTAAATTAGCAAAACCTGAGGTTACAGTGAAATAGTAACTCCTTTACACTTCTGAGTTCACCAAAACCTTTTTGTCATTTTTACATAATCAGAAAACATGTAGAAATCTTCACAGGCTATTTGTAAATAGCAAACAAAAATCTTGATTAAGTAAATATCAAACAAAAAGCTAAAAATTACCCAAGATGGTGCTTTCCCAAGTTTTTTGTGGGTGTTTAAGTTTTATTTTTTAAATATATTTTATTTATTTGAGAGAAAGAGGGGGAGAGAGAAAGAATGGGCATGCCAGGGCCTCCCAGCCACTGCAAACAAACTCCAGGTGCATGCACCCCCTTGTGCATCTGGCTTTCATGGTCCTGGAGAATCGAACCAAGATCCTTTGGCTTTGCAGGCAAACACCTTAACTGCTAAGCCATCTCTCCAGCCCTAGTTTAATTTTTTATTTACTTTATTTATTTATTTTTATTTTGGTTTTGGTTTTTCAAGGTAGGGTCTCACTCTAGCTCAGGCTGACCTGGAATTCACTATGTAGTCTCAGGGTGGCCTCAAACTCACAGCAATTCTCCTACCCCTGCCTCCCAAGTGCTGGCATTAAAGGTATGCGCCATCACACCCGGCTACTTTATTAATTTGAAATATAGACAGATAAGCTATCTTATCTTGCTATATTCTTGCTATAGAGATCAGGCTGGCCTCAAACTCTTGGTTCTCCTGCCTCTGCCTCTAAGTGCTAGGATTATAAGTGTGCACAATAGCCAGCCTTACCAAGATAATTAAAATAGTGAAATGCATAGATGATGATGATGTCTGGTGAGAGGAGTTACATAATTTACTATTCAGTTTTTCTAAATAAATGTGTACACGCACACATACATGTACATAATTAGCAGAATAAAAGTCATCTCTAAATTGATGGGAGGTATCTTACTAGATGTGCCATTTGAATTTCAACGTCTAAGCAAAATGTATTAAAACCACAAAATGATATACACAGTATAAAAATGAATAAAAGTTGCTTTTTATCCAAGCATAGTAGCACACGTCTGTAATCCCAGCATCCAAATGGTGTTAACACCAGAAGAATGTCTACCACTGGCTGATGTTTCAGGTAACATATTCATATTTTTGATGAAGCTACCACGATTTAACCCTGTTTAACACATTAGGAATCTGTGGTCAGACAGCAGGTGAGATAGAGGTAAGACTATTTCCTAAGAACTTGGAAATTGGGCTGCAGAGTCAAGACTCTTCTTAGTAGCATTCTTAAATGCTGTATTAACTCATCTTTATTATTTTCTGGAGGGGGAAAACATGAATAACATGTTAATCATGTCATTATACTTTCCTTTCAGGAATCAAACTGGGGGGCTAGAGAGATAGCTTAGTGGTACTTGCTGGCAAAGCAAAAGGCCCCAGATTCGATTCCCCAGTACTCACCTAAACCTGGATGCACAAGGTGGCACATGCACCTGCAGCTCATTTGCAGTGGTTAGAGGTCCTGGCATGCCCTTCTCCTCTCTCTCTCTCTCCCTCTCTCTCTCTCTCTCTCTCTCTCTCTCTCATATATCTCTCTAATATTCTTAAAAAGAAAAATAACTTAAAAAAAAGAAAAAGAAAAAAGAATCAAGCTGGGTGTGGTGGTGCATGCCTTTAATCCCAGCACTTGGGAGGCAGAGAGGTAGGAGGATCACTGATAGTTCAAGGCCACCCTGAGACTACATAGTGAATTCCAGGCCTGGGCTAGAGCGAGACCCTACCTGGGAAAAAAAAAAAAAAAAGAATCAAATTGAAGGGGAATATACTCAGTCTTCTGCAGCACTTCAGAACAAAACCACCCCACTTCAAATGATGACAGTTCTCTGCCATAAAATAGATAACAGAGTAACTTTGGAGTTGGCCAAAACCTACAGCTGACACAGACACATCAAATTTTTTTAATTTGCCAGATAATCTTTTAATGAGAATTATAAAAGACCAAAAACATTTTTTGCAAACTGCCTTTTTTAAACAAATGATTTGCTTTAATTACAAATACTGTATATGAGGATGCCTTCTTTGTAAAACCAATAAATATAAGAACAAATTTTAAGCATGTGATTTGTCCAAGACATTTAAAAAGGAGGGGGGGGGAGTTTAATTTTTTTTTCAGTATTTATATAAATCAGAGTTTACTCCCTAACCTAACCTTTCAAAGAACAAGCCTGAAGGTATGACTCACATGGAAGAGTAAGCAAGTGAGGGAATGAGAACAAGACCATCTTAGAGTTGCTTCAAATTGCCCTGATGTTACCTTTCTTTTCTGGAATTCCTATCTTCACAATAGGGCTGAATTTAAAATAATTCTAACTGATTAATAAGGGGGAAAAGTATGTACTGAACACAAACTTTGATATAAACAATTAGGCATATCAAAAAGACACTAACTTAAAAGGTACAAAAAAGTGAGAAAACCCTGAATTACAGAAAAGAAAATCAAATTTATTTAATGAAAAACTAGAATAAAAATTAGCAAATACACACAACAGAAAAACACAGCAGCACTATGTATGGACTCACAAAGGGGAAAGCGGTGGTCCATGACCACGCAGATGGCTTGTCAGTTAAGGGGGAAAAAACCAAACACACGCACACACATACACGCGCATACGCGCCAAAAAGAAAGATTATTTCCAACAATACAATCAACCTACAACAAACACAAAATTCAGAAATATTTTACAATGCTTCCTTTCTTAATACAAAAGATGCCCATCTTGGGTGTATATATATATTTTTTCAGTGGTTTACTGTTGAGTTATTTTTAAATATATTAGTGTTACTACATGCAACTGTTTCCTGTATTTAACAGCCTTTCTTTTCGTTTACCTTCATGTGTCTAGCTTCTTTCTACCTACCAAGAGTTTTAGGTCGGCAAGCAGATGGTGCTTTATTCTGTGTGAAATTGAATGCAAGTTTTAAACACTGGCCAGAAATGTTTGATTGCCATTTCAACACATGGAAATAGTTACATTGATGCCTAAGTTGCCATTTTCTGCAAAGAGCTGTGCAATGCTGGTGTCAAAGACTAGGCAGTCACTATTCATAATGGCTGTAGCAATTCCCTCGTGAATCGATCGAGGAGTCGCTTCCCAAGTCAATCGCCGCCTATGACCATTTAGCTCAAGTCGATAAGCAAAATTTTCAGCTTGCTTGCGTGTTCCTATCAGCTGTACAATTGCAAAGAACTGCTGGTGACCATCGTACTTTTCCTGTTTCTCCAAGACTAACATGAAATGAAAGCCAAAACAAGACTGCATCATCACCCAGTCAACAGCACCAGGAAGATTAATGTCTGTAGCGAGGAAAACTATGTCTTCTCCCTGTAGAGTGGTAATGGACTTGTGCTGATGCATCAGGTGGGGCATGACAGCATCCAAAGAGCCTTGCCATTTACAGGAAGCACCAGGGCATGGGCAGGAATAAGGCCTAAACTCACACAGCTCTTCATGGTCTGCTTTTTCTGTGTGTGGCAGAGTTATTTCACATCCAGAAGAGGCATATTTACAAGGGAAAAGTACTGAATTGGCCACTTTCTCCATAGCCAAGTTGCGAATGGATCCCAGTGGGCCCCGGCAAGTTGGACAACACGTGAGTTTTGGGCGACAGTTGCTGCAAACAAGATGGCCACTCTGACACTGAAGAATGGGTGGCAACACATAGTCAAAGCAGACGGGACACTCAAAAAGACTTGCCAAGTCATTGTTGGATGCAGTTGTGCCAGTCAGAGCAGGCACCCTCTGGGATGGTGGACACTTAGAAGTGCCAGTGGGTAATGCTGTAGCAGTCTGACGGCTCATTTCTGTAATAAAAAATAAAGAATAAGAAATAAAAGAAGAAAAACAGTTACAACTATAACATTTTATAAGGTTTACATACCAGAAATATTTTTAAAATTTCACACAAAATTTACTGTGAGCACAAGAAGGAAAATAAGGCTATAAGGCAAAACATAAGTTACACTAAGTGTGAATTAGAAACCTTTCAAAATGTTCCAAAGCATATACCCTTTATAAAGAAGAAAAAATTATTAAAATTTTCTTTGAAGCAAATAAACAGAATGAGAAATTTTGGCCAGGCATAGTGGCACATGCCTTTAATCCCAGCACTTGGGAGACGGAGTTTGAGTTTGGAGCCAGCCTGGAATACAGTGAGACCCTGCCTGAGGTGTGGGGGGGAGAAATGCTAAAATGTAAATTGAACCATACTGAAAGACAGTGTGTAAGAACCTTAAATACAAGAAAATCCATTTTGAGCGGACTGTGCTCCTCCCACAGAATCTACTGTCGTATACTTCTTTCCAATTCTTAGCCAGCTGTTGACTGCTTCAGGGACTTACAGGTTAAGTCCTATGATCAACTCCTCCTAGAAGTGAATAGCATCCCCTATAGAAGTACATTTTGGGAATGGGGCTCTGGGAATTACAGGGAGAGAAAATGTGGCCATCCCATTATTCACTTTCATCTAGAAAGTCTTCTCACAAACCAGTACTTTCAGTGTTCACCTCAAAGGTCAGGGAGATAGGAGAAATGGAGAGCCGTCCTTAAATAGAAGTTGTTATTCTATTGTTTGGAGAATGTAACTCGCTTGTGGTGGTATGAGTCAGGTGTCCCCCATAAACTTATGCATTCTGAATGCTAAGTTCCTAGCTGATGGAGATTTGGGAATTAGCACCTCCTGAAGGCAGTGTATTGTTGGGGGCAGGCTTATGGGTGTTATAGCCAGTTTCCCCATGTCAGTGTTTGGCACATTCTCCTGTTCCTGTTTTCCACCTAATGTTGGCCAGGGGATGATGTCCACCCTCTGCTCATGCCATTGTTTTCCCCTGCCATCATGGAGCTTCCCCTTGAGCCTGTAAGACAAAATAAACTTTTTTTTTTTCCCAAAAGCTGCTCTTGGTTGGGTGATTTCTGCCAGCAATGCAAACTTGACTACAATATCACTCTATACTACTTCCATTTTACAATATAAATCAATATATAAGGAGAAAATGGAGTTGGAAATGGTTAAAAAGATGAGTGAAAATAAAACCATCACAGAGACACAAACACTGAGCAGCAGACTCTGGGGTTTACCAGTGTGGTAGTTTGAAATAGATGGCCCCCAATAAATTCAGTTTTTTTTTTTTTTTAGTTTGTAGTTTGTATCTGAAGCCACCTGGCTGAAGAAGGTGTTAGTGGGTATTCCAGCCTAAGGTGTGGTGGTATTTGAAATTCTAATCTAAAAATATGCAGAGTGCCTAGTTCCACCTGGAGTTCCTGAAATATGCTGTATGGCTTTTAGGGCTTGTGGCTTCTCTCACTCTCTGTTTGGACCTGTGAAAGCAGGCCAGCTTCTTCTGCCATTATGGAGCTTCCCCTGGTTCTGTAAACTTCAATAAATGCCTTCATCCATAATTGTGCCTGCCTGGTCTAGAAGTTCATCTCAGTGAACCTGAAGCTGTCTGCTACAGCCAGTATAGCTGAAACATTCATCACCAAAATTATCAACATGACATAAATAAATGTCACTGGAAGAAATCATCTACTGATGAGAATATAAGCCTTGAAACAAGCCCTTCCCCAGGAATCTGCTGCTATGAGATAGGGCATGTCATTGCTTTTCCTGGAAGTACACAGAATATCAGTGTCCTAAGAGTGCAACTAAGCCATATTTCTACAATGAAAGTAAAGCTTCAAATTTAATGGTTTCCCTTAATTGCAATCAATCTGTTACAAACAAAATCACTAATAATAACAAATGTGACCAAGAGAATACAATCTGGCTATCTAAAGGAACATTGTAAAGTTCAAAGGGCAGGAGACCCTTGGGAACACTCACACACAAAATCAAAATTCTATCATCATAGCTCAAGCACGTAATATGGACTGAGAAGTCCTGTATAATCAAGGTGTCTTCACAAAAGGGCTATCAAAAGTACTCAGGCTGGAGAGATGGCTTAGGAGTTAAGGTGCTTTCCTGTGAAGCCTAAGGACCCAGGTTCGATTCCCCGGTACCCATATAAGGCTGATGTACAAGGTAGCGTATGTATCTAGAGTTTGTTTGCAGTGGTAGAGGCCCTAGTGCACCAATTCTCTCTCTCAAATAAATATTTTTTAAAAACCACTCTCGTGTATTTGTTTCCCTGAGTAACTTTTTTATGTATATGATTATCTATCCATTGAGGTCATTTGTAATACAATTAGTTTGGCATTGGCAAAACATGTCTGTTGCTCCATGTCAATTCCAATAACAGTGAAGTAGGACTCTGAGCACAATAGTCAAGCTACCAATGCCTTTCATATTACTAATCCAGCTATTCTCACCAAAGGGCAATAAGCTCTGGTGTATTTCACACTGTACAGCCACTGAGCAAGAAATACATGTATGGGAAGTTTGAAAAACAAATGAAATATGGCCGGTATTTCTTGTGAATGGAGATATTATAGTAGAAAAATATTGCTAAAAAGTTAGAAAGGTGGAATGTAGCTCCATCTTGAGCCAGGAATCTCAACCATGAAGCAGCCCTACAACAAAAACCAAGAAGAAACCTGCAGAAGTCATAACTCCAGTTTGATTTAAATAGAAAATACAGCCTCTCAAGTGAAACCCTACTGCAAACCTATGAAAGAGATAACTATGCAATAGCCATCCCCTAAACCACAGTCCACTGATTTACAGCTTTCGTTTCCTTCAGTTTTCCTTTAATGTCCATACCTTTTCTCTTCCTTACGCTAGCTACTGACAAGCATGTGAGCAGACCCCTCACTCCAGGAGCACAGGAAGGGTAAGGGCTTCCCTGTTATGAAAAAGGAGGCAGCACATTGCCCACCGCCCCAGCCACAAGTACAGCGTGTAATAGAGACCCCTCCTACACTCCTTGGGTCCTGAGTATGGAAGGCTCCAAGTTGCATCAGAGGCTACTCACATCCATTTCACTCCTTAGATGTGCCAACTACTCTAGACGCAGCTTGATGAAGGCCTTAGTCCAAGAGCGCCACACCTCAACTCAATTCTCCTGTATCTCCAAAACTGGAAGCTAAGATTAAATTGTCCTCCACTGAGCCCAGCTCTTCAATCTCTCCAGCCTGTTTTTCCCTTGTCTTCACTTCCACAGCCCCACAGACCACTGTGAATGTACCAGGAACAGCCATCATAAAGTGCCAGTCTCTACTGGGAAAGCATGCTCCAAAGTCCCACTGCCACAGGAGATAGGGCCTAGCGACAGGGCAGAGTTGTACCTTAAATCTCACCCACCAGCCCAGCACACCCTCATCTGCCAGCTTGGGAACAAACTCCAGCGGGTCTCACCACTTGTACCAGGTTTTAAGTCTGGGTATATTTTCTTTTTTTTTTTTTTTCTTTTGGTTTTTTGAGGTAGGTTCTCACTCTAATCCAGGCTGACCTGGATTTCACTATAGTCTCAGGGTGGCCTCAAACTCACAGCAATGCTCCTACCTCTGCCTCCTAAGTGCTGGGATTAAAGGCATGCGCCACCACGCCCGGCTCTCTGGATGTATTTTCTATCATGGTGATGTCTTAACATTTCAATCTAACAGCTGCAGAGGGAATCTGGGAGATGTGCAGCCAGAAAAAGCATTCTTCTCAACATAAGTTACTTTCCAAGCCAATCTTATGAACTAGTTTTCGTGGAGTAAAACATTGTCCCTACCTAATTCATCCAAAACTAACCAGGGCTCAATGACCAATTTCTTCCATTCTAACTCACTTCCCCACTTGGTAGCATATTTTAAATTCCTCTTTCCTCTGTAGTGAGAGTAGTAAACACAATGAAAACACATTCAACTTGTGTTCTACCTCCAAAATGAGATGATGTTCTCTTCCCACTCTGGGAAAGCTATCTTAAATGTCCTCATTAAACCAGAGAAGCTTGTTTTGCTTTTAAACAAGCATTACCCTTGACCCATAATGTCCTGTGAGCCTCCGGCTTACACTGTGTCAGCTAGAGCTTCAAAGGTCTAACCTGTCATTACATCACCCTTTAAACACAGCCTAGAACTGGCAGTGAGTGAACTCAACCCTGAGTTGTAGATTACCCATCTTGAGCCACTTCATCACTCCCCAACCTTATCAATGCACAATACTCACTTCAACCTCATTTTAATGAGGCTACTACACAAAACTTCCTTAGAAACAGAACCATAACTGCAAGCACTCTGACAAGTATGTCACTGTATTTTATATAGTCTAATATGTGTTAATTCTCTAAAGACTGTAAGTTTTCTACAGCAGACTTCAAATATTTTAGGCAGAGAAACTCAAACACAAGAGAACCCAAATGCCTAAATCAAGCAAAGGGGAAGAAGAGTATCTCCAAGCAAAACATATGTGACTGCTTGCCAGACCCCTCAAAAAACTGTAAGGAAGCCGGAGGGCGTGGTGGCGCACACCTTTAATCCCAGCACTCGGGAGGCAGAGGTAGGAGGATTGCCGTGAGTTCGAGGCCACCCTGAGAATACAGTGAATTCCAGGTCAGCCTGGGCTAGAGCGAGACCCTACCTCGAAAAACCAAACAACAACAACAAAATAAACTGTAAGGAGCCTTACAGCACTCTGCACAAAACCCTCAACAAATGAGTCAAACAGTAACTGGAAGAGTTCTGGGTCATACCTAGGGTCTATCACTCAGAAAATATACCAACTATAAAACAGGTATTTCCAGTCCCAAATATTTGGCTTTTGTCTGGATTAAGTGAAATTAGTGATTTATGTACACTATAGGTGGTACATATTCCAGAACAATTTTAAGTATTTATCTGAGATTTTAGCTAATTGAAAGAGGTCAAGGAATTGTGCGTTCTGGATACACATTCTAGAAGATGGCCTAAGTAAAAGTGACTAACTACCATTTTAACTAGTTTTTAACAGTGTATCTTTATTATCAACTAGCACATTTATTGGTACTGGTTTTATAAAGAGTGGTAAATTCCACAAAAATTCTAATTAATCAAGAGTGTTCTATGGCCCACATTCTCAGCATCTCAAGCCAGTTTAGTAGCAAGCTTAAATAGATGTCATCTAAACAAAACATCTTAGTTTGAGCCTTTAATGTTGTCTTTGTATTTTCAGCTCAGTCATTGCTTTGTGACATGAACATTCCAACAAAAGGAATTAGAATCAAACTTGTTCTCAATCCCACATGGCAACTTTTGTTTCTTCTTATAAATACTTAAAGTTTTAAACAGAGAAATGTGGTCAGGAAATAAAAGCAAGTTATAAACAACACACATGAGCAGAGAGAAATCGAGAAGTCTGAAATGTTGAATGGTAGGCTGCTGGCAATGCTTTACCTAAAATGAGACTGCCCAGCACTTGGGAGGCAGAGGTAGGATGATTGCCGTGAGTTCAAGGCCACCCTAAGATGACATAGTGAATTCCAAGTCAGCCGAGGCTAGAGTGAGACCCTACCTCAAAAAACCAAAAAAAAAAAAAAAAAAAAAAAAAAAAAAGACTGCTGGATGTAGTGGTGCACGCCTTTAATCCCAACACTTGGGAAGCAGAGAGAGGCAGGAGGACAACCATGAGTTTCACCCTGAGAGTACATAGTGAATTCCAGGTCAGCCTGAGCTAGAGTGAGACCCTAACTTGAAAGAGAGAGAGAGACTGGGTGGACTGGAGATGGCTTAATGGTTAAGGCGCTTGCCTGAGAAGCCTAAGGACCCAAGTTCTATTCTCCAGAACCCATGTAAGCCAGGTGCACAAGGTGACACATTCTTCTAGAGTTCATTTGCAATGGCTAGAGTCCCAGGCGCACCCATTCTCTGTCTCCCCCCACTCTCTCAAATAAAGAAATACATTTTTTTTTTTTTTGATTTTTCGAGTGAGGTCTCACTCTGGCCCAGGCTGACCTGAATTAACTATGTAGTCTCAGGGTGACCTTGAACTCACGGCGATCCTCCTACCTCTGCCTGCAGTGCTGGGATTAGGTGTGCGCCACCACACCTGGTCAGACTATCTTTAAAACAAAAATATTGTAGGGCCGGGTGTGGTGGCGCACGCCTTTAATCCCAGCACTCAGGAGGCAGAGGTAGGAGGATCGCTGTGAGTGTGAGGCCACCCTGAGACTACACAGTTAATTCCAGATCAATCTGGGCCAGAGATCCTACCTCAAAAAAAAAAAAAAAAAAGGAAAAATTAGTCTGAGTGGGCTGGAAAATGGCTTAATGGTTAAGACACCTGCTTATGAAGCCTGAGAACCCATGTTTGGCTCCCAGTACCCACATAAGCCAGATGCAAAAGTTGGTGCATGCATCTGTAGTTGGTTTATAGTGGCTAGAGGCCTTGGCACACCCATTTTCCATCTGCCTTTCTTATCTCTTACAAATAAATAAATAAATAAAATATTTTTAGATCCATCTGGGGGCTAGAGAGATGGTTCAGTTGTTAAGGCTCTTGTCTCCAGAGCCTAACAATCTGGGTTTGATTTCCCCGGTACCCACCTAAAGCCAGATGCACAAAGTAATATACACACACACACACACACACACACACACATATATAGAGAGAGAGAGAGAGCGCATTTATACTGGCTAAAGGCTCTGGAGTGCCCATTCTCTCTCTGCCTCTTTATCAAATAAATAAAAACTATTTTAAAAAAATAAAAACCCATCTGGGGGTGGTGGTGAGTATCAGGTACAGGAGAGGTTCGAACATGTTAAGAACTGATATTCTGTATTTTTAGATGTGTCTTTTGTTATGGTCTTGTTACACTACTGGGGATCAAACTCAGGAGACTCAGATGGGCTAAGTCCATGACCATACAACAAAATGGCCAGCCTTCTGCATGTTTAACAAGCTCCCAGGTATTGTTGATGCTGTTCACATGGAGGCTCACTGAGTAGAACTAAGAAAGGGAAATAAATTGCGAGAAAAAACAAAAGGTAGTATCTCAAACACTAAGTAATTTAAGAAGAAAGGTATATAAAAAAATCACATGTACATCAAATGTTACATTAAGTTACACCTTAGCTGTTCCTTTGTATTCCTTATGACACTGTCTACAATGAATGGATAAACATGATCAAAGTATGCTGCTGAGTTCTGTGAGCTATCCAAGCAAACTCAAACCAGGGAAGGGAGTCCTGCAAACTCTAATGGATATCCAGCCAAAATTTATTGTTGGTCAGAAGTTCAGACCACAACTTGAAACTTAGAACTGACATCCTAAGGGCAGATCTGAGCTTCAGGGAAAGTGCAGAACTATAGGACGTCTCTAGTTGGTGCTGGCAGGAAATCCTCTGCATTTCTGAGGTTAAGTGTTCTTGGCAGCAAACAACAAAAAAGACATTCCTCCCACATACCACCACCACATTCATCAAAATACAAATACTATAAATAATCTTAAAATCATATGAAAAGTAAATAGTCAAAGTAATGGCACAATCCAGCCCATATGGAAGCGACTTCTGCAAATGCAACCTTGGAGATATGACTAAGGTGCCCTCACATTAAAGGAAAAAGGGAGTGTTGTCTGAGGTTAACTCTTGAGTATGACTAATAAGAAGTGAGGTAGATGGTGACTGGAAGACCCAGACCTTTTTTCCTGTTCTTCTTCCCTCCATCCCTTCCTTCTTGTGGTGGTTTGAATCAGATAGCCTTCATAAACTTGTGTTTTTATTTTTATTTACTTATTTTTGGTTTTTCGAGGTAGGGTCTCACTCTGGCCCAGGCTGACCTGGAATTTACTGTGTAATCTCAGGATGGCCTTGAATTCACAGTAATCCTCTGCCTCCTGAGTGCTAGGATTAAGGCGTGCACCACCATGCCTCGTTTAAACTCGTGTTTTGAATGCATGGTCCCCAGCTGGTGACAATTTGGAAAATGGAACCTTGCTGAGAAGGTGTGTTTCTAGAAGTGGGACTTAGGGGTTATTATAGCCCAGTTTCCTCCTTGCCAGAGCCAGGCTCACTCTCTTTCTGCTGTTTTCCACCTGCTGTGGTAGGAGACAATGTCCAGCATCTGCTCTACCATCTCTTCACTTCTCAAGACTATAATCCAAAATAAACCCTTTTCTCCCATCAGCTGTTTCTGGTTGGATGTTCTGTCCCAGCAATGAGACTGTAACTCCAAACCTTCCTCTCTTTCTCCCTTCCTTCCTTTTATCCTCCCTCTGAGACAAGGTCTCATGTAACCTAGGCTGGCTGGCCTAGAACTCATATAGTCAAGGATGACTCTAAACTCTTTTTAACTTTCTTATTTTATATTTATATTTATATTTTTTATTATTTGTTGATTGGTGGAGAGAGAATGGGCAACCAAGGCCTCTTGCCCCTGCAAATGAACTCCAGATGCATGTGCCACTTTGTGCATTTAGCTTTAGGTCAATACAGGAAAACTGAACCCCCACCAGCAGGCTTTGCAAGCAAGCACCTTTAAGCACTGAACCATCTGTCTATCACCCCCCACCCCCGCCGCCCTTTTTAGTGCATACACATACCAGAGCCCCTTGTTGCTGCAAATGAGCACCAGACACTTGTGCTACTTTTGTGTCCAGCTTACATGAACAGCTTGGGAATTAAACCTGTGCTAGCAGACTTTGCAAGCACTGAACCATCTTCCCTCTTTCTTTAGATAGGAGAGAATCCAGTAAACAGGAAGAGGCTGAATAACCCAAAAAGAACAGAGCAAAATAGTGTTGGCATGGACCAACACACCCAGGTAAGTTTTTTTCCTTTCTTTTATTCAAGTGCAGAGAACTGAACCCAGGACTTTGAACATATTAATCAAGCACTCTGTCACTGAGCTACAGCCCCAGCCCTAAAAGGAAATCTTTAAAAAATTTAATGTTTATCTTACCAGTTTAATTAAAAGCAGAACACAAACAATTTGAAGAAAAATGATCAAACTATGCCAGGCGTGCTGATGCATGCCTTTAATCCCAGCACTTGGAGGCAGAGGTAAGAGGATAGCCTTGAGTTTAAGGCCACCCTGAGAGGACATCCTGAATTCCAGGTCAGCCTGAGCTAGAGGGAGACCCTACCTCGAAAAAACCCAAATAAATAAATAAATTTTTTAAAAGGTCAAACTTGGAACAGATCATTCTCAGCGAACTCACCCAATCACAGCAAGATTAGTGTCACACAGGCCCAATGACTGAACGGGTGCAATAGTGGCATGTCTACTCTTGGGGTAACCAACTGCTCCATAATTGGACTGAAGGCCCTCTCTACAGGAGGAAATACATGCCTGGTACTGAAAAACCTAAGCAAAAGTCTATGGCAGGGGAGGTCATGAGCCTTAGGGGTGTAAAGCCTGCTCTTGTCTGACTAAATGTATATATTATTCCCACCAAGCTGCCCTGAAAATACTACACTTCATGTTCATATTCACATATTAACGCTACTCTCACTTCTGGTTAGAGAAGCTTCTCTTTTCAGATGGCGATGACCACTGGGATCACCTAAAAGGCAACACAGTGCTGAGAAGAAGGGATGGAGGAGTGCCCAGCACTGAAACACCTCTGTCACACCCTCCAAGGCTCAGGGACCATTGCAGAAGAGGGGCGGATAGAATGGAAGAGCCAAAGGAAGGGTATGACTTCTTACAATGCAACTGCCCAGACAGAAATTGGCCTCGATATCCATGACCTTGCAGTGCCTAGCAATACCTCCACAAGCCCCTCAAAATAGAAGAAAAGATGATGACATCAAATTAGAGAGAGACTAATGGAGAGAGGAGGGGACATGATGGAGACTGGACTTCTAAAGTGGAATGGGGGTAGGGGAGGGAAATAGCAGGTGGTTTTTTTGTATGTAAGTATAAAAGTTGCCAATAAAAAATAATAAAAAATAAGGTTAGTGTCACATGGTCTCACTCATCTGTGGCTCCTGATTTGTATATTCCGAGATGTGGACACACCTAATAAGCATCTCGAGGACTGGACAATAAGGATGGTAGGGTGGGAGGAGGAGGAGGGAAAGAGTGGGGAGGGACAAAAACTGGGTCCAAATGAAAATAAAATAAAATCCTATATCCTGAAATACATGTTGAAAAGTCGAACCTACAACAGGTGCTTAGAGAGAACACCTGAATCATAAGGGCCTGGAGAGGGTATGATGAAGCACTTATCAGCTAGTAGAAAATACTGCTGGGCATGGTGGCACACACCTTTAATCCCAGCACTTGGAAGGCAGAGCTAGGAGGATCACCATGAGTTCAAGGCCAGCCTGAGACTACATAGTGATTCCAGATCCCAGGTCAGTCTGGGCTACAGTGAGACCCTACTTGAAAAAAACCTAAATAAATAAATAGTAAATACTTCACATCAGGGCTGGAGAGGTAGCTCAGCAGTCAAGGCACTTGCCTGCAGAACCTAACAACTTGGGTTCGATTCTCCAGTACCCACATAAAGCCAGATGCACAAAGTGGCAGCATGCACCTGGAGTCTGGTTGCATCAGCTAAGTTTAGTAGCACACCCATATCCATTCTATCTTTTTCTCTCTCTACTTATAAATAAAAAATTTAGATACTTCATAACGATATCCAATTCCTAAATTTAAAAGAGAATTTTTTTTCCTTTTTTTTTTTTTAAGAGAAAAATTTTGGATCTGGCTGCGACATCTGTCATCCCATTAATCGCCAGAGTTGATTCGGCTGATCTGGCTGGCTAGGCGGGTGTCCCCTTCCTCCCTCCCAAAGCTGCACACTCGGTTGAAGAGGACAATCTTCCCTGAATAGAGGAGGACCGGTCTTCAGTCAAGAGTATACGAGTAGCTGCGCTCTCCTGCTAGAACCTCCAAACAAGCTCTCAAGAGAAAAAAATTTTAGATAGGGTATCATGTGACCCAAGGCGACCTCTATCTTGCTATGATGCGGATGACCTTGAACTTCTGATCCTCCTGCCTCCACCTCCTGATTACTGGGATTACAGAAATATGCCACTATGCCTGATGATGCCATGCTGGGGATAGGATCCAAGGCTTTGTCCATAGTAGGCTACATCTACAGCCCTGTATTCTCAACACCAAAAATACCTGAACTCTAATAGTTGACTCAAAACAATCTCACAACTTAAATTTAAGCTGGGCGTGGTGGCACATGCCTTTAATACCAGCACTCGAGAGGCAGAGGTAGGAGGACTGCCATGAGTTTGAAGCCACTCTGAGATTGCATAGTTAATTCCAGCCTGGACCAGAGTGAGAGCCTACCTCAAAAAAATAAAAAAATAAAATCCTTCAATTTAGAAGACTGCATCAAATATTCAGTACATTAACAATTAGTCTTTCTGTGACTTTGTAGTTTTTTGTTTACAAGTCCTGAAGTGTCACCAACATCTGACAGCATTGGCACAACAGGCTCACAGCCTGCCTCTGTTGATTTCTTCTCAGCTTCCTTTGATTCCTGTTTGTCTCCCCAAACTCCTGAAATTAGTAGTTGTCCATGGTCATCTCTTCTTACCTACACTTGTAACTTTAATAATCCACTCAGTCTTGAACTCAGAAGTTAAAGGCAGTTGCTTGCAAAGCCTTATGGCCTGGGTCCAATGCTCACACACCCACATTAAAGCCAGGTACACAAGTGGCATACATCTAGAGTTAGGGAAACCCTCGCACTTACACACACTCACACACATAAATATTTAAAATAAAGTAAAATAATCCATTCAAACTAATTTTAAATTTCAGCAATGTGCCAAGAACTTAAAATCTGTATCTCCAACCAGATTAAAAGCAAAACAGCACTCTGCACAAAACCCTCAACAAATGAGTCAAACAGTAACTGGAAGAGTTCTGGGTCATACCTAGGGTCTATCACTCAGAAAATATACCAACTATAAAACAGGTATTTCCAGTCCCAAATATTTGGCTTTTGTCTGGATTAGTGAAATTAGTGATTTATGTACACTATAGGTGGTACATATTCCAGAACAATTTTAAGTATTTATCTGAGATTTTAGCTAATTGAAAGAGGTCAAGGAATTGTGCGTTCTGGATACACATTCTAGAAGATGGCCTAAGTAAAAGTGACTAACTACCATTTTAACTAGTTTTTAACAGTGTATCTTTATTATCAACTAGCACATTTATTGGTACTGGTTTTATAAAGAGTGGTAAATTCCACAAAAATTCTAATTAATCAAGAGTGTTCTATGGCCCACATTCTCAGCATCTCAAGCCAGTTTAGTAGCAAGCTTAAATAGATGTCATCTAAACAAAACATCTTAGTTTTAGCCTTTAATGTTGTCTTTGTATTTTCAGCTCAGTCATTGCTTTGTGACATGAACATTCCAACAAAAAGGAATTAGAATCAAACTTGTTCTCAATCCCACATGGCAACTTTTGTTTCTTCTTATAAATACTTAAAGTTTTAAACAGAGAAATGTGGTCAGGAAATAAAAGCAAGTTATAAACAACACACATGAGCAGAGAGAAATCGAGAAGTCTGAAATGTTGAATGGTAGGCTGCTGGCAATGCTTTACCTAAAATGAGACTGCCCAGCACTTGGGAGGCAGAGGTAGGATGATTGCCGTGAGTTCAAGGCCACCCTAAGATGACATAGTGAATTCCAAGTCAGCCTAGGCTAGAGTGAGACCCTACCTCAAAAAACCAAAAAAAAAAAAAAAAAAAAAAAAAAAAAAGACTGCTGGATGTAGTGGTGCACGCCTTTAATCCCAACACTTGGGAAGCAGAGAGGCAGGAGGACAACCATGAGTTTCACCCTGAGAGTACATAGTGAATTCCAGGTCAGCCTGAGCTAGAGTGAGACCCTAACTTGAAAGAGAGAGAGAGACTGGGTGGACTGGAGATGGCTTAATGGTTAAGGCGCTTGCCTGAGAAGCCTAAGGACCCAAGTTCTATTCTCCAGAACCCATGTAAGCCAGGTGCACAAGGTGACACATTCTTCTAGAGTTCATTTGCAATGGCTAGAGTCCCAGGCGCACCCATTCTCTGTCTCCCCCCCCCCCCGCACTCTCTCAAATAAAGAAATACATTTTTTTTTTTTTTTGATTTTTCGAGGTAGGGTCTCACTCTGGCCCAGGCTGACCTGAATTAACTATGTAGTCTCAGGGTGACCTTGAACTCACGGCGATCCTCCTACCTCTGCCTACCGAGTGCTGGGATTAAAGGTGTGCGCCACCACACCTGGTCAGACTATCTTTAAAACAAAAATATTGTAGGGCCGGGTGTGGTGGCGCACGCCTTTAATCCCAGCACTCAGGAGGCAGAGGTAGGAGGATCGCTGTGTGAGGCCACCCTGAGACTACACAGTTAATTCCAGATCAATCTGGGCCAGAGATCCTACCTCAAAAAAAAAAAAAAAGGAAAAAATTAGTCTGAGTGGGCTGGAAAATGGCTTAATGGTTAAGACACCTGCTTATGAAGCCTGAGAACCCATGTTCGGCTCCCCAGTACCCACATAAGCCAGATGCAAAAGTTGGTGCATGCATCTGTAGTTGGTTTATAGTGGCTAGAGGCCTTGGCACACCCATTTTCCATCTGCCTTTCTTATCTCTTACAAATAAATAAATAAATAAAATATTTTTTAGATCCATCTGGGGGCTAGAGAGATGGTTCAGTTGTTAAGGCTCTTGTCTCCAGAGCCTAACAATCTGGGTTTGATTTCCCCGGTACCCACCTAAAGCCAGATGCACAAAGTAACACACACACACACACACACACACACACACATATAGAGAGAGAGAGAGAGAGCGCATTTATACTGGCTAAAGGCTCTGGAGTGCCCATTCTCTCTCTGCCTCTTTATCAAATAAATAAAAACTATTTTAAAAAAATAAAAACCCATCTGGGGGTGGTGGTGAGTATCAGGTACAGGAGAGGTTCGAACATGTTAAGAACTGATATTCTGTATTTTTAGATGTGTCTTTTTGTTATGGTCTTGTTACACTACTGGGGATCAAACTCAGGAGACTCAGATGGGCTAAGTCCATGACCATACAACAAAATGGCCAGCCTTCTGCATGTTTAACAAGCTCCCAGGTATTGTTGATGCTGTTCACATGGAGGCTCACTGAGTAGAACTAAGAAAGGGAAATAAATTGCGAGAAAAAACAAAAGGTAGTATCTCAAACACTAAGTAATTTAAGAAGAAAGGTATATAAAAAAATCACATGTACATCAAATGTTACATTAAGTTACACCTTAGCTGTTCCTTTGTATTCCTTATGACACTGTCTACAATGAATGGATAAACATGATCAAAGTATGCTGCTGAGTTCTGTGAGCTATCCAAGCAAACTCAAACCAGGGAAGGGAGTCCTGCAAACTCTAATGGATATCCAGCCAAAATTTATTGTTGGTCAGAAGTTCAGACCACAACTTGAAACTTAGAACTGACATCCTAAGGGCAGATCTGAGCTTCAGGGAAAGTGCAGAACTATAGGACGTCTCTAGTTGGTGCTGGCAGGGAAATCCTCTGCATTTCTGAGGTTAAGTGTTCTTGGCAGCAAACAACAAAAAAAGACATTCCTCCCACATACCACCACCACATTCATCAAAATACAAATACTATAAATAATCTTAAAATCATATGAAAAGTAAATAGTCAAAGTAATGGCACAATCCAGCCCATATGGAAGCGACTTCTGCAAATGCAACCTTGGAGATATGACTAAGGTGCCCTCACATTAAAGGAAAAAGGGAGTGTTGTCTGAGGTTAACTCTTGAGTATGACTAATAAGAAGTGAGGTAGATGGTGACTGGAAGACCCAGACCTTTTTTCCTGTTCTTCTTCCCTCCATCCCTTCCTTCTTGTGGTGGTTTGAATCAGATAGCCTTCATAAACTTGTGTTTTTTATTTTTATTTACTTATTTTTGGTTTTTCGAGGTAGGGTCTCACTCTGGCCCAGGCTGACCTGGAATTTACTGTGTAATCTCAGGATGGCCTTGAATTCACAGTAATCCTCTGCCTCCTGAGTGCTAGGATTAAAGGCGTGCACCACCATGCCTCGTTTAAACTCGTGTTTTGAATGCATGGTCCCCAGCTGGTGACAATTTGGAAAATGGAACCTTGCTGAGGAAGGTGTGTTTCTAGAAGTGGGACTTAGGGGTTATTATAGCCCAGTTTCCTCCTTGCCAGAGCCAGGCTCACTCTCTTTCTGCTGTTTTCCACCTGCTGTGGTAGGAGACAATGTCCAGCATCTGCTCTACCATCTCTTCACTTCTCAAGACTATAATCCAAAATAAACCCTTTTCTCCCATCAGCTGTTTCTGGTTGGATGTTCTGTCCCAGCAATGAGACTGTAACTCCAAACCTTCCTCTCTTTCTCCCTTCCTTCCTTTTATCCTCCCTCTGAGACAAGGTCTCATGTAACCTAGGCTGGCTGGCCTAGAACTCATATAGTCAAGGATGACTCTAAACTCTTTTTAACTTTCTTATTTTATATTTATATTTATATTTTTTATTATTTGTTGATTGGTGGAGAGAGAATGGGCAACCAAGGCCTCTTGCCCTGCAAATGAACTCCAGATGCATGTGCCACTTTGTGCATTTAGCTTTAGGTCAATACAGGAAAACTGAACCCCCACCAGCAGGCTTTGCAAGCAAGCACCTTTAAGCACTGAACCATCTGTCTATCACCCCCCCCCCGCCGCCATTTTAGTGCATACACATACCAGAGCCCCTTGTTGCTGCAAATGAGCACCAGACACTTGTGCTACTTTTGTGTCCAGCTTACATGAACAGCTTGGGAATTAAACCTGTGCTAGCAGACTTTGCAAGCACTGAACCATCTTCCCTCTTTCTTTAGATAGGAGAGAATCCAGTAAACAGGAAGAGGCTGAATAACCCAAAAAGAACAGAGCAAAATAGTGTTGGCATGGACCAACACACCCAGGTAAAGTTTTCCTTTCTTTTATTCAAGTGCAGAGAACTGAACCCAGGACTTTGAACATATTAATCAAGCACTCTGTCACTGAGCTACAGCCCCAGCCCTAAAAGGAAATCTTTAAAAAAATTTAATGTTTATCTTACCAGTTTAATTAAAAAGCAGAACACAAACAATTTGAAGAAAAATGATCAAACTATGCCAGGCGTGCTGATGCATGCCTTTAATCCCAGCACTTGGAGGCAGAGGTAAGAGGATAGCCTTGAGTTTAAGGCCACCCTGAGAGGACATCCTGAATTCCAGGTCAGCCTGAGCTAGAGGGAGACCCTACCTCGAAAAAACCCAAATAAATAAATAAATTTTTTAAAAGGTCAAACTTGGAACAGATCATTCTCAGCGAACTCACCCAATCACAGCAAGATTAGTGTCACACAGGCCCAATGACTGAACGGGTGCAATAGTGGCATGTCTACTCTTGGGGTAACCAACTGCTCCATAATTGGACTGAAGGCCCTCTCTACAGGAGGAAATACATGCCTGGTACTGAAAAACCTAAGCAAAAGTCTATGGCAGGGGAGGTCATGAGCCTTAGGGGTGTAAAGCCTGCTCTTGTCTGACTAAATGTATATATTATTCCCACCAAGCTGCCCTGAAAATACTACACTTCATGTTCATATTCACATATTAACGCTACTCTCACTTCTGGTTAGAGAAGCTTCTCTTTTCAGATGGCGATGACCACTGGGATCACCTAAAAGGCAACACAGTGCTGAGAAGAAGGGATGGAGGAGTGCCCAGCACTGAAACACCTCTGTCACACCCTCCAAGGCTCAGGGACCATTGCAGAAGAGGGGGCGGATAGAATGGAAGAGCCAAAGGAAGGGTATGACTTCTTACAATGCAACTGCCCAGACAGAAATTGGCCTCGATATCCATGACCTTGCAGTGCCTAGCAATACCTCCACAAGCCCCTCAAAATAGAAGAAAAAGATGATGACATCAAATTAAGAGAGAGACTAATGGAGAGAGGGAGGGGACATGATGGAGACTGGACTTCTAAAGTGGAATGGGGGTAGGAGGGAAATAGCAGGTGGTTTTTTTGTATGTAAGTATAAAAGTTGCCAATAAAAAATAATAAAAAATAAGGTTAGTGTCACATGGTCTCACTCATCTGTGGCTCCTGATTTGTATATTCCCGAGATGTGGACACACCTAATAAGCATCTCGAGGACTGGACAATAAGGATGGTAGGGTGGGAGGGGAGGGGAGGGAAAGAGTGGGGAGGGACAAAAAACTGGGTCCAAATGAAAATAAAATAAAATCCTATATCCTGAAATACATGTTGAAAAGTCGAACCTACAACAGGTGCTTAGAGAGAACACCTGAATCATAAGGGCCTGGAGAGGGTATGATGAAGCACTTATCAGCTAGTAGAAAATACTGCTGGGCATGGTGGCACACACCTTTAATCCCAGCACTTGGAAGGCAGAGCTAGGAGGATCACCATGAGTTCAAGGCCAGCCTGAGACTACATAGTGATTCCAGATCCCAGGTCAGTCTGGGCTACAGTGAGACCCTACTTCGAAAAACCTAAATAAATAAATAGTAAATACTTCACATCAGGGCTGGAGAGGTAGCTCAGCAGTCAAGGCACTTGCCTGCAGAACCTAACAACTTGGGTTCGATTCTCCAGTACCCACATAAAGCCAGATGCACAAAGTGGCAGCATGCACCTGGAGTCTGGTTGCATCAGCTAAGTTTAGTAGCACACCCATATCCATTCTATCTTTTTCTCTCTCTACTTATAAATAAAAAATTTAGATACTTCATAACGATATCCAATTCCTAAATTTAAAAGAGAATTTTTTTTCTTTTTTTTTTTTTTAAGAGAAAAATTTTGGATCTGGCTGCGACATCTGTCATCCCATTAATCGCCAGAGTTGATTCGGCTGATCTGGCTGGCTAGGCGGGTGTCCCCTTCCTCCCTCCCAAAGCTGCACACTCGGTTGAAGAGGACAATCTTCCCTGAATAGAGGAGGACCGGTCTTCAGTCAAGAGTATACGAGTAGCTGCGCTCTCCTGCTAGAACCTCCAAACAAGCTCTCAAGAGAAAAAATTTTAGATAGGGTATCATGTGACCCAAGGCGACCTCTATCTTGCTATGATGCGGATGACCTTGAACTTCTGATCCTCCTGCCTCCACCTCCTGATTACTGGGATTACAGAAATATGCCACTATGCCTGATGATGCCATGCTGGGGATAGGATCCAAGGCTTTGTCCATAGTAGGCTACATCTACAGCCCTGTATTCTCAACACCAAAAATACCTGAACTCTAATAGTTGACTCCAAAACAATCTCACAACTTAAATTTAAGCTGGGCGTGGTGGCACATGCCTTTAATACCAGCACTCGAGAGGCAGAGGTAGGAGGACTGCCATGAGTTTGAAGCCACTCTGAGATTGCATAGTTAATTCCAGCCTGGACCAGAGTGAGAGCCTACCTCAAAAAAATAAAAAAATAAAATCCTTCAATTTAGAAGACTGCATCAAATATTCAGTACATTAACAATTAGTCTTTCTGTGACTTTGTAGTTTTTTGTTTACAAGTCCTGAAGTGTCACCAACATCTGACAGCATTGGCACAACAGGCTCACAGCCTGCCTCTGTTGATTTCTTCTCAGCTTCCTTTGATTCCTGTTTGTCTCCCCAAACTCCTGAAATTAGTAGTTGTCCATGGTCATCTCTTCTTACCTACACTTGTAACTTTAATAATCCACTCAGTCTTGAACTCAGAAGTTAAAGGCAGTTGCTTGCAAAGCCTTATGGCCTGGGTCCAATGCTCACACACCCACATTAAAGCCAGGTACACAAGTGGCACATACATCTAGAGTTAGGGAAACCCTCGCACTTACACACACTCACACACATAAATATTTAAAATAAAGTAAAATAATCCATTCAAACTAATTTTAAATTTCAGCAATGTGCCAAGAACTTAAAATCTGTATCTCCAACCAGATTAAAAGCAAAATCAGAGTTAGGCATGGTGGTGCACGCTTTTCTTTAATCCCAGCACTGGGGAGGCAGAGGTAGGAGGATCGCTGTGAGTCTAAGGCCAGCCTGAGACTACAGAGTGAATTCCAGGTCAGCCTGTACTAGCTTGAGACCCTACTTTGGAGATTAAAAAAAAAAAAAAAAAAAAAAAGGATTAGGAGCTCAAGGTTATCCTTGACTACACTGTTAGTTGAAGCCAGAGTGGACTACAAGATATCCTATCTCAAAATAAAAATAAAAAAGCAAGCAAGTAAGCAAACAAAAAACTCCACCTTCTACCAGGTCTTTCCAAAACCAG
This sequence comes from Orientallactaga sibirica, assembly GCA_036365145.1. Taxonomy (NCBI): domain Eukaryota; kingdom Metazoa; phylum Chordata; class Mammalia; order Rodentia; family Dipodidae; genus Orientallactaga; species Orientallactaga sibirica. Next base: position 1,669,361 of record JAEOAD010000030.1, read on the forward strand.
TAACTTGTATATCCAATGGACTTAGACATCCCTACTAAAAAGATGGCTAAAACTAAATCATTGCCAGAGACTCTCCATCCTAGCATTCTCCTTTGCAACTAATGGCAACCCCATCTTTCCAATACCTGGGGTAAAAGGCCTTAAGGTCAACTTGATTCTCTCTCTCACATAGCTAAAACAGGACACTTACTATCCCCTCCCTTAAAGGTAACTTCAGAACCCAATCATTCTTCAGCACCCCTACGCTACTACCATCTAGTCCAAATCATTAATCTTTACCCTTTCACAGTATCTTCCTACCTAGCCTCCCTATTCCATGTTTGTTTCCCACCCTTATCCCCTAGTATGCTCCGAGTATAGCAATCTGACTAGTCCAGTTCAAATTTACAACATATTATGCCACGCCATTGTTCTACAGCTGAAAGTGGATGCTTATCTGAGAGTAATAGATGAAATTCTATAAAGACACTATAAAATGGGAAGGTGGCTCTGTGGTTAAAGGTACTTGTTGTAAAGCCTTGCAGGCCTGGGTTTGATTCCCTAGCACCCAGGTAAACAAAGACACAAAGTGACAAAAGACTCAGCAGGCAGGCAGGCAGACAGACATACAGCGTGTAAATATTTTTTAAAAAAGGAGATCCCATTAGGCCCTACACAGTAAGATGTGCTCTCAATACTCCATTGCCCCACTCTTTTCCTTCACCCACTGCACTGCCCTTGTTCTGTAACAATGCTAAGATGTTCCTTTGGCCTTCACCTGACTAGCCATGTGGCTGACTCCCTCCCCTGCTTCCTTCCTTCAAATCTCAAACACTGACACAAGCTCTATAAATATTTGCTAGATGAATAAATATAAAGTAGAAGAGCTTTTGAACAGCAACATCCAGTGCTAAGATGCAACACAGTGATAGTTTTTACATTCTAGAAGAATGTAAAAATCTAAATTATTCTAATTCTATACCAGATCAACTACTTTAGAAGCACTGAGGACAAAACAATGATGCAAAGTTTGAAAACATCAACCCCAGATATGTTCACAGGAAAATCATGGTTGGACAAGCTCTTCAAATACAAGGACATGAATCAAAATCGAGGAGAGTAAGAATAAGACTAGGGCTAGAGAGATGGCTCACCAGTTAAAGCACTTGCCTGCAAAGCCTAACAACCAGGGTTCAATTCCCCAGTACCCATGTAAAGCCAGATGCACAAAGTGGTACATGCATCTGGAGTTCATTTGCAATGGCTGGAGATCCAGGCACAACTCTTCTTTTCTCTGTCTTTCTCTCTTTCTCCCCACTTGCAAATAAATACATAAAAATATTTTTTAAAAAAGAACAGAAGACTAAACTCAGAAAGGTAAAGGAAATCCTAAAGATAATAACTTTATTATGTTAGAAGTTTTGCTTTTTAAAATCCTTGTAGAGGGTGCTGAGTAAGATTATGCAAGGCACTCAGTATAAAATAATTGCACAAGATGAGGCCACAAATTCAATCTCTAATACCAGAAGAAATAAAAAAATTTAAAAAAAGAATTTGTAGAAGCCAGTTGTGGTGGCTCACACCCAGCAATTGGGAGGAAGAGGCAAGAAGACTGCTGTAAATTCAAGGCCAGCATAGACTACATAGTGAGTTCCAGCCCACCTTGGGATACAGAATGACACCTTGCTTCAAAAAGCCTTTGTGAGCAGGGGCATGGTGGGGCACTCCTTTAATCCCAGCACTTGGGAGGCAGAGGTAGGAGGATCACAAGGCCACCCTGGGACTACATAGTGAATTCCAGGTCAGCCTGAGCTAGAGTGAGACCCTACCTAGAAGAACAAAACAAACAAAACAAAACAAAACACCACACCTTTGTGAGCCCCAGGCATGGTGTCCCAGGCCTTTAATCCCAGCACTGGGGAGGCAGAAGTAGGAGGATCACTGTGAGTTCAAGGATAGCATGGAACCTGAGTGATCCAGGACGGCCTGGGCTAGAGTGAGACCCTACCTTAAAAAACCAAAAACAGGGACTGCAGAGATGGCTTAGCAGTTAAGGCGCTTGCCTGCAAAGCCAAAGGATCCCAGTTCCATTCTCCAAGACCCACGTAAGCCAAATGCACAAGAGGGCACACGCATCTGGAGTTCATTTGCAATGGCTGGAGGCCCTGGTGCGCACATTCTCTCCCCCCCCCCCAAATAAATAAATAAAATGTATTAAAAAAAAAAAAAAACCTTTGTGGAACTATCTGGCTCTACTATATATGTTCATGAGAAACTCTTTAGAAAAAAGTGAAAATACAGGGCTGGAGAGATGGCTTATCAGTTAAAGAGCTTGCCTGAGAAGCCTAAAGACCCAGGTTCAATTCCCTAGTACCCACACACGCCAGATACACAAGGTGGCTGGCTCATGCTTCTGCTTGCAATAGCTTGAGGTCTCTTTCTCTCTCAAATAATAAAATAATAAAAAGGCAATAAAAATTAAAATGTGATTTTTATTACAAATAATGTTTTGTCAAGTATTTGAGAAATGGAAAAATGTGCCCACTTGGTCCCATGATGATTCATGATCTCATTTTTGAAAAGCAGCCATTATAAACACTTGTATAAGGGCCGGGCATGGTGGCATATGCCTTTTAATCCCAGCACTTGGGAAGCAGAGGTAGGAGGATCACCACAAGTTCCAGGCCATCCTGAGAAGACATTGATCTCTACAGTGGCCACGTCCTCTGGTTTCTGATTCTAAACTTGATACTGTCCACTTCTCTAATTCTGCATTTTAAATAACTCTGATTTGGGTGCCAATTCAGCTGCTTTTCTGTCTCCTTCCATGGTACATAAGAATAGGTACTGTGGGGGCTGGAGAGATGGCTTAGCAGTTAAGCGCTTGCCTATGAAGCCTAAGGACCCCAGTTCGAGGCTTGATTCCCCAGGAACCACGTAAGCCAGATGCACAAGGGCACACATACATCTGGAATTCATTCACGGTGGCTGGAGGCCCTGGTGTGCCCATTATCTCTCCATCTATCTGCCTCTATCTCTCTCTGTCTGTTACTCTCAAATAAATTTAAATAAAAAAAGAATAGGTAATGTGTCCATCTACTTACCTATTTTTATTTTAACATAAATGGGATTACAGCCAGGCAAGGTGATGCACACCTTTGATCCCAGCACTCTGGAAGCAGAGTAAGAGAATCGTCATGAGTTCGAGGCCACCCTGAGACTACACAGTGAATTCCAGGTCAGCCTGGAAAACAAACAAAAATAAATAACTTAAATAAATGGGATTATAATCTATACTGTGGCTTTTTTTTCCTTCCCCTTTTGAGGTACGGTCTCACTCCAGCTCAGGCTGACCTGGAACTCACTCAGTATGGCTGGCTTTCCTTCTACTGATAATAATTGCTATCATTATATAATATTATTATGACAGCAGTTCTCTCCTGCTTCACTTATATATCTTTTCTCTTACAGAAAAAGTGCACATTGGCTGGGCGTGGTGGCACACACCTTTAAGCCCAACACTCGGGAGGCAGAGGTAGGAGGATCACTGTTCCAGGTCAGGCTGGGTTTTAATGAAACCCTTAAAAAAAAAAAAAAAAAAAAAGCAGATTATGTCATCTTGTCCATTGTTGTTTCAGGTTTTGTTGGTGGGGCCCCTAATCTGCTATCTTACCCAGTAGAGGTATTGGAGATTTTTTTCTCCACTTCTTTAAGAATCAACTCTTTCAAAACAAATGTTTAGGTCATTTCCTTACTAATGCATATACTCTGATATTTCTCAAACCAAATTTTTGAATTTTCCCTTTTTTCTCTGTTTGGTTTTTTTTGTTTTGTTTTGGTTTTTTGTTTGTTTGTTTGTTTTGGTTTTTCGGAGTAGGGTCTTGCTCTAGCTCAGGCTCTGGAATTTACCATGTAGGCTGCTCAGGGTGGCCTTGAACTCATGGTGATTCTCCTACCTCTACCTACCAAGTGCTGGGATTAAAGATGTGCGCCACCACACCCGGCTTCCCTTTTTTCTTTTTCTTTTTTTTAAATATTTTATTTACTTCTTTATTTAGGGGAGAGAGAGAGGCAAATAGAGAGAAAAGGAATAGGCATGCCAGGGCCTCTAGTCACTGCAAATGAACTCCAGTATTCCAGACACATGCACCACTTTGTGTGTCTGGCTTTCCCTGGGTACTGGGGAATCGAACTCAGGTCACTAGGGTTTGCAGGCAAGCACCTTAACCACTGACCCATCTCTCCATCCCTTCTAGAGAGTCTTAATCCATGGGGCTAACTACAATAGTAATTTTTTGTGTAAAAACTCAAAAGTGTACCTAGAATATCCTTGAACAGCAATCAGGTGTCCTTATCATCTAATATTTGGTAGCATATCCTCTTTCCCCCTGCTTAGATTCTCCACTTGTCTCTCTACTTATACCTATAACATGCCACACAATATAGTACCTGTATTCACTGTCATACAATAAAATACTCTCAATGGGCGTGGTGGTACATGCCCTTAATCCCAGCACTCAGGAGGCAGAGGTAGGAGGATCGCCGTGAGTTCGAGGCCACCCTGAGACTACAGAGTGAATTCCAGGTCAGCGTGGACCAGAGTGAGACCCTACCTCAAAAAAACAAAAATAAAAATAAAAATAAAGAATGGGACTCTGTACCTGGTCCTCTCATTTCTAAACACCACACTTCTTCCCCTCTTATACCATTCCCTCCAGCACATACACACACTAATATCTCCATGCCACTGAATGCTCTGCATCTGCCTTATGCCACTCTGAGTTTCAGATATTTCACAGACATCTTGAATTTCACTGCTATGCTCTCTAATCAACCCTCCAGTCTTTTTCATCTTGTCAAGTGGCACCATGATCCACAAAGTTGCTCTAACCAGAAACCAAATTCTTTCCTCTTTCCCTACTACTCATATCTAATATAGCATCAAGTCCTGTGAATTCAGTGTCCAAAATGTATCTCAAATCTATCCACTTCACCTTCACTGCAACTTTAATCAAGGTCACAATCAGCTAACACAGTTAAAAAAAAAAAAAAAAAAAAAAAAAAAAAAAAAAAACAGTCTTCTAACCAATCAAGCCTCTAAACAATCTAAAGCAATCTTTAAAAAAAAAAAAAATGACAGATGAGCTGGGCGTGGTGGCACACGCATTTAATCCCAGCACTTGGGAGGCAGAGCTAGGAGGATCACTGTAAGTTCAAGGCCACCCTGAGACTACATAGTGAATTCCAGGTCAGCCTGGGCTAGAGTGAGACCCTACCTCAAAAAATAAAAATAAAGATAGATGGTTTAGCAGTTAAGACACTTTCCTGCAAAGCCAAAGGATCCAGGCTCAATTTCCCAGGACCCATGTAAGCCAGATGCATAAGGTGGCGCAAGCACCTGGAGGCTGCCTCCCCACCCCCAACCCCTCTCTCTGCTTCATTCTCTCTCTCAAATACATAAAAATTTTTTAATGACAGAATTATGTTGACCAACTTTTAAGTAAAGCCTTTTTAGAGTTTTCTAGTACTCCTTTAATTCACGTTCCTTGGGGTTGGAAAGATGATAGCTCAGTGGTTAAAAGCACTTGCTTAAAAAAGCCTGACAGCCCAGATTCAATTCCCCAATACCCACATAAAACCAGACACGCAAAGCAGTGCATGCATGTGGAGTTCGTATGCAATAGCAGGAGGCCCTGGAGTGTCCATGTTCATTCTCTTTCTCAAGTAACTCTTTATTTTACATTCCTTTCTTTGACTCAACAGAATCTGAGCCAACTCTCCTCTCACCCTTGCATTTGTTTCAGATATACTCACCTCCAGGCTCTTAGAACACTTCTTTAAATGTCACTACATCAGACAGCATCTTTCTTCCACCCAGTCTCTACTTTAGCACCTCTGATTCCTTTATAATACAAATCACAACTTGTAATTTTATTTCACTGCAATGTAAGTGGTAACACTGAAATAACTTAGCTACAACCAAATTTTGTGTGTGGTGGGGGGTTCCAAGGTAGGGTCTCACTCTAGCCCGGGCTGACCTGTAACTCATTCTGTAGTCCTAGGCTAGCCTCAAACTCACAGCAATTCTCCAACCTCTGCCTCCTGAGTGCTGGGATTAAAGCCATGTGCCACCACACCTGGCCCAAAAAAAAAAAATTTTTTTTTTTTTGAGGTAGGGTCTCACTGTAGCCCAGATTGACCTGGAACTCACTATGTAGTCTCAGGGTGGCCTTGAACTCATGGCGATCCTCCTACCTCTGCCTCCCAAGTGCTGGGATTAAAGTCGTGTGCCTTTATTTATTTATTTTGATAGAGTGTATGGGTATGCCAGGCCTCTTGGTGCTGCAAACAAACTCCGGACACATAAGCCACTCTGTGCACAAGACTTTACATGGAGACTAGGAAATCAACCCCAGCCTGTAGGCTTTGCAAGCAAGCATCTTCTCCCCAGCCCTCAACCAAAAATTCTTTATTATTTAAAATCTCTTCTTAAAATATTTTACTGAGCCGGGCGTAGTGGCGCACGCCTTTAATCCCAGCACTCAGGAGGCAGAGGTAGGAGGATTGCTGTGAGTTCAAGGCCAGCCTGACACTACATAGTGAATTCCAGGTCAGTCTGGGCCAGAGTGAGACCGTACTTTGAAAAACCAAAAATAAAAAAATAAACTCTCCTTTCCCCTAAATCTGCTGGTCCTGGGGGGGCAGTCTGTTGGACTTGCCTCAAAAAATTTTTATTTATTTATTTATTTGGGAGAAAAAGAGAGAGAGAATGGGCATGCCAGGGCTTCCAGCCACTGCAAACAAACTCTATAGACACATGTGCCACCTTGTGCATCTGGCCTACATAGATACTGGAGAATCGAACTTGGGTCCTTAGGCTTTGCAAACAAGCACCTTAACCACTAAGCCATCTCTCTACCCTTAAATTCTATTTCGGGCAATGGGTCTAGTTATTGTTTTGAGGCAGGGTCTCACTCAAGCCCAGGCTGACCTGAGGGCTGGGAATATGAGGATGAGCCACTGCACACTGATGCAATGTATGTGTTTTGTCTGTTTTATTTATTTGCAAGCAGAGAGAGAGAGAGAACCAGACAGAAAGAATGGGCACCCCAGGGCCTCCAGCTGCTACAAAAACTTCAAATGCACGTGCCACTTTGTGTATCTGACTTTACGTGAGTACTGGGGAATCAAACTGAGATCATTAAGCTTTGCAGGCAAACACCTTAATCACTGAACCATCTCTCCAACCTGGCAATATGTTTTTTAATGTAAAAGCAAGCAGTGTCTCTGCTCAAGGATCTTAAAGTTACAAACACAACTGATAGGGCTAAAGACACATCCAGGTGTGACTCCTGAGGCTCTTAACACACAATGACACAAACATAAGGGGAAGGAGGGTATACTTAATAGCTGTTTCATATACTACTGGAAATTAAGGTTAGAGGTTAAGTCATGTGCCAAAGTAGCACAGACAGACATTGGAGAGACTGAATGCAATCATAAGCAATAACAGAAATGAGAAAGTCCAGTGTTCAAGGAACAGAAAGAATCTAGTGAATTGGTAGGGCAAAGTTGAAATGTTGGTGATAAGCATGGAAAAGTGTATTAAGGTCACTACAAAGGTAGTATTTATTCAATAATGATTTACTGAGCACCAACTATATGCCAAAAATAGTGCTAAACCTTAGCCAAACAGGGGAACAGGGGAACAAGACCAAGTCTCTTAGAGATAACAATATATTTGGGAAAGCAATGAACTACAGAAAACTAACAATACAATGTGGTGGGGACAGAGTGCTGTGGGAACATAACAGAGATGGTGCTCAGTTCAATGCAGAATCTGGGAAGAGCTTCTCAGCTAAGAACGATGAGCTTATTAGAATTTAGTAAGAGCCGGGCGTGGTGGCGCACGCCTTTAATCCCAGCACTAGGGAGGCAGAGAGGTAGGAGGATTGCCGTGAGTTCAAGGCCACCCTGAGACTACATAGTGAATTCCAGGTCAGCCTAAGCTAGAGCGAGACCCTACTTGGAAAAAAAAAAAAAAAAAGAATTTAGTAAGAGAGGTACTTGGAAATACTTATTCCAAAAGGCAGGCAAGCCAGCTCAGGCAGGGCTCTGTACTTACTAAACATCAAGCAACTGGGGCTACAGAGTGAAGAGCTTTTAAATCAGATTCTAATTATTAGAAAGCTCAATTACATGGATATACACCCCCTAAGAATGACCAAAACTTTAGCAACTCCCGAGATAGATAGCTCAGTTGGTACCACACAAATTCTGAGATCCAGAGTTTGATTCTCCAGAACTCACAAAAACAGTTGGATATGGCTATGGGTGCCTATAATCCTAATTCTGCAGGAAGCAGAGACAGGGAAATCTCTTGTGGAAACAGCAGCTCTGGATTCAGAAAAGACTCTGTCTTAAGGAAACACAGATGAGTAATGGAACAGAACACCCAACGTTCTCCTCTAGCCTCATCTATACAGACAGACAGACACACACACACCGGCCAAAATCCAAAACAATGACACCAACTGCTAGCAAAGATGTGGAGCAAAAGGAACTCCCATTCACTGCTGGTGAGAATGCAGAATGGTACGGGCCTTTTGGAAGGCATACCTTAACCATAGGCAGCAGCAATGCACTACTATATATTTACCCAAAGAAATTGAAAGCCTGCACATAGAAGCTAATAGTAGCTTTATTCATAAATGCTAAAACTTGGAAGCAACCAAGATTTCCTTCAGTAAGTAAATAAGTCATGATACATCTAGACAATGTAGCATTATATTTTATTAAAAAGAAATGTGCTATGTAGTCATGAAAAGGCATGGAGGAAATTTTAATACACACTGTTTAGTGAAAGAAGTCAATGTGAAAAGGCTACAGACTCTCAGCAAAAGGTAAAAAACTAAAGTGATAATGAAAAGATCAGTCATTGGGGAAATGAATGGATAAAGCACAGATGATTTTTAGAGCAATGAAACTATTCAGGTAATCATGTGTCTCATATTTACTCAAATCCATAAGCTGTATACCAATGAAAATGATTCCTAATAGACTTCTGAGTGCAAAGGATGTATCAATGTAGGCTGACATGAACGGATATACTGCTCTGGTAAGGAGTGTTGATAAGGTAGCAGGGACTAAACAGGAAATTTCTGTGCCTTCTGCTCAGTTTTGCTATGAACCTAAAACTGCTCTTAAAACTAAGATATACTTGGTGGCATGTATCTATAATTTCAGCACTGGGAAGAGTAAAGCAGCAAGTTCCAGACCCTCCTGAGACCTAGAGAGCCAGGGAGAGGGAAAAGAGGAGTTTACTTTTTTAAAAATATTTTTTTAAAGCCAGGCTTTGAAGCTGGGTGTTGTGGCGCAGGCCTTAATCCTAGCACTTGGGAGGCAGAGGTAGGAGGATCGCTGTGAGTTAGAGGCCACCCTGAGACTACATAGTGAATTCCAGGTCAGCCTGGGCTAGCGAGACACTACCTCAGGGGGGGGGGGAGCCAGGCTTGGGATGGAGAGATGGCTTAGTGGTTAAAGCGCATGCCTGCAAAGCCTAAGGACTCTGGTTTGATTCTCTAGGTCCTACATAAGCCAGATACATATTGTGGCACATGAGTCTGGAGTATGTTTGCAGTGGCTAAAGGCCCTGGGGTGCCCATTTGCACTCCCCCCCCCTAATAAATAAATAAATAAAAATAAAATCTTGGGCTGGAGAGATGGCTTAGCGGTTAAGGCATTTGCCTGTGAAGCCTGAGGACCCCAGTTCAATTCTCCAGGTCCCACGTAAGCCAGATGCACGGGGCGACGCGTCTGGAGCTCGTTTACAGTGGCTAGAGACCCTGGTGCGCCCATTCTCACTCTCACTCTCCCTGTCTCTTTCCCTCTCTCTGTCTCAAATAAAAATAAAATCTTAAAAAAAAAAAAAAAAAAAAGCCAGGCTTGATGGTATAAGCCTGAGATCTCAGCACTCAGGAGGCAGAGGCAGGAGAATCACTGTGAGTCCAAGGCCAGCCTGGGACTACAGAGCGAGTTCCAGAACAACCTGGGTTCAAGTGAGACCCAACCTCGAAAACAATCAAAAAAAGACTGCAGAAGAGAATGCAAGCATCTAGCATACATTGAACAAAGATACCAGAGTGCCAGACATGGTGGCACAGGCCTTTAATCCCAGCACTCAGGAGCCAGAGGTAGGAGAAATGCCATGAGTTCTGGGACTACAAAGTAAATTCCAGGTCAGCCTGGGCTAGAGACCCTACCTGGAAAAGACAAAAAAAGGGGGGGGGGGAGGTTACACAGTGGTACATAGACCCACAGAAAATTCCAAGACAGGATGGGATACATCCTGTCTCAATCAACCTAGGGTAAGGGGGAGGAGGGAAAAAAAGGAGAAAGAATGGAAAAGACAGAAAGGGAAAAACGCTATTTAAAAAATTACCAGTAAGCCGGGCGTGGTGGCGCACGCCTTTAATCCCAGCACTCGGGAGGCAGAGGTAGGAGGATCGCCGAGAGTTCGAGGCCACCCTGAGACTACATAGTGAATTCCAGGTCAGCCTGGACCAGAGTGAGACCCTACCACGCAAAACCAAAAAAAAAAAAAAAAAAAAAAAAAAAAAAAAAAATTACCAGTAGCTGGCACCGGGCGTGGTGGCACACGCCTTTAATCCCAGCACTCAGGAGGCAGAGGTAGGAGGATCGCTGAGAGTTCGAGGCCACCCTGAGACTACATAGTTAATTCCAGCTCAGCCTGGACCAGAGTGAGACCCTACCTCGCAAAACCAAAAAAAAAAAAAATACCAGTAGCTGCATTTATTGAAAAGAGTCAAGAAAGAATGTTAAGAGCCAAAGGAAGGGTAGGACTCCTTAAAACGTGCTCTTCCAGACACAAAATGGCCTGGATATCCATGACCTCACAGTGCCTGACGCTACCTACACAAGACCATCGTAATAAGAGGAAAAGATCATGACATCAAACTGAAAGAGACTGACTGAGAGGGGGTGGGGAAAGTGGGGGAAGGGAGGGAAGTATCATAGGATATTGTCTACAATTAAAGAAGTTTTCAATAAAAATAAATTAATTAAAAGAATTTTTTAAAAAAGAAAGCAAAGAATCAAGAGCAGTGGCCCGTGACCCATGCCTATCATCCCAGCACTAGGGAGGCTGAAGCAGACCATGAGTTCAAGGCTAGCAGAGTCTATACAGTGAGCTCAGGACAGCCTGAACTAGAGTGAGATCTTGTCTCAAAGAAAAAATTAAAAAACTGGGAAGATGGCTCAGCAGTTAAAGGTGCTTCCTTGCAAAGTCTGCCACCCTGGGTTCAATTCCCCAGTACCTATGTAAAGCCAGCTGCACAAAGCAGTGCATATGTCTGAAACCCTTTTGCACAAGGCCTTGGTGTGCCCAAACACACACTTTCTCTTTCCCTCTCTCTTATATATTAAATAAATACAAATTTTTTAATAAAAAATTTTTAAAGAAACAGATGAAGTTTTTGAGGGGCTGGGAAGATGGTTCAGCAGTTAAAGGCTCTTACTTGCAAAGCCTGCAGGCCCAGATCCAACTCTCCAGTCACCCAAATAAATAAAGTAGGATGAGCATTCATTTGCAGCAGCCAGAGACACTATGCATACACACACTTTTAAGTTCTTTCATCCGATGTTGTGGTGCATGCCTCTAAGCCCAACACATTAGGAGGCTGAGGTAGGAGAATCCCTAGAGTGAGGCTCTGCCTTGGGAGCAGGGGAAGAAGAGTTCCCTCCGCCCCACCCCAGCAGTGGGACGTTGTGAAGTTTTCTCATAGATATGCCTGCAAGTGAGCTCTGTACCAAAAATATCCAGAATTTTAAATATTTACAAATTACAGACAGGCATGGTCATGGTGCCTTTAATCCCAACATTCAGGAGGATGAGGCAGGAGGATCGTCTTGAGTTCCAGGCCGGCCTGGGGCTACAGCCTGGGCTAAACACTATCTCAACACCTGCCCCCCAGCAGGCAAAAAAAAAAAATCTGTGTGACTCAAGTGCTGCTATAAAATACAACGAAGGGAGCTGGAGCATGGTGGTGGGTGTCTTCAATCCCAGTACTTGGAAGGTAGATGTAGGAGGATTACTGTGAGTTTGAGGCCAGCCTGGGACTACAAAGTGAATTCCAGGTCAGCCTGCTCTAGATAAGATACCCCACCTTGGGAAAAAAAAATGTATTCAGTAACTTAAAACTTTGTAAAATTGCTAAACATACATTGTTACCTTTTTATGTAAGGGTTTTCAGAACACCTTATTCAACTGAAAATAAAATCCTCCTCTCTACTGGCATAGCTAGGTATTTCATTTGTAACATCTGCTAATTTTGACCTAATCATAATTTTTTTAAGATTTTTTTGATTTATTTACAAACAGAGAGAGAAAGAATGATGCACCAGGGCCTCTGGCCATTGGAAACAAACTCCAGATGCATGCACCACTTTGTGCATCTGACCTTACGTGGGTACTGGGGACTCGAACCTGGGTCCTTAGGCTTCACAGGTAAGTGCCTTAACCGCTAAGCTATCTCTTCAAGCCCTGTTGTTCTTTTTGGAAAGACAAGGTCTTTAGCCCATGCTAGCCTCAAACAATCCTGCTTCAGCCTCCCAAATGCTGGGATTAAAGTACTGAGCCTAGCCTTCTGGCATAAGAAATTCCTAAAGATTTGAGGGAACAGTTATTAAGAGGTAAACTGAGCTGGGCGTGGCAGCACACGCCTTTAATCCCAGCAATCGGGAGGCAGAGGTAGGAGGATTGCCATGAGTTCGAGGCCACCCTGAGACTACAGAGTGAATTCCAGGTCAGCCTGAACCAGAGTGAAACCCTACCTCGAAAAAAAAAAAAAAAAAAAAAAAAAAAAAAAAAAAAAGAGGTGGGCTGGAGAGATGGCTTAGCGGTTAAATGCTTGCCTGTGAAGCCTAAGGACCCGGGTTCAAGGCTCTATTCTCCAGGACCCACATAAACCAGATGCACATGCATCTGGAGTTTGTTTGCAGTGGCTGGAAGCCCTGGCGCGCCCATTCATATTCTCTCTCTCTCTCTTTCTCTCTCTCTCTCTCTCCTTCCCTCCCTCCCTCCCTATTTCTGTATCTCTCTCTCTCAAATAAATAAATAAATAAATAAAGAGGTAAACTGAAAGATAAAGCTGCTCCCAGAAGCCAGGTTATTAAAGGAAAATCAGTCAGGTGTGGTGGCACGCGCCTTTAATCCCAGCACTTGAGGCAGAAGTAGGAAGATCTCTGTGAGTTCAAGGCCACCCTGAGACTGCATAGTGAATTCCAGGTCAGCCAGCCTGACCTAGAGTGAGACCCTACCTCAAAAACAAAAAACAAAAAACAAAAAACAAAAAAAAAGAAAGAAAAGAAAAGAAAAGGAAAGGAAAGGAAAGGAAAGGAAAGGAAAGGAAAGGAAAGGAAAGGAAAGGAAAGGAAAGGAAAGGAAAGAAAAGGAAAGGAAAAATCCCAGTGCAAGGGACAGGATATCTCCCAGTGAGTTACTGATCAGCCCCCTCCCAAACAATATTGCCACTGGTCTAAGTTGCCCACCAAATGTCATGGAAAGACTCTATTGCTTAAGACATCACATGCTTCCATTGCAGGACACAGAGAAATCATGCTGGAAGTGAGTTGGAAGCTTCCTCCCTGATAGCTAGCTAGCTATCATACGCAAACGACTAGGAAATAAAAGTCAACAAGGGTCTTACCCAGTGGAAGGGGGATAAGAGAGGATAATGTGGGTAAATATGATCAAAATACATCATATACAAGTATGAAATTTCAAATTTAATTGAAAACAAATATTTTAAAATATTATTTTTGCTAAATTATGCTGGAAAGGTGCCAAAGGGGTCATTTAAGACTATTTTGTACAATGCATACAGAAAAAAATTTTGAGGAGCTGGAGAAATGGCTTAAAGGCACTTGCTTACAAAGTCTGACAGCATGGGTTTGATTCCCCAGAGCCTATGTAAAGGCAGATACTCAGTGGTGCATATGTCCAGAGTTCCTTTACAGTAGCAGGAGGCCCTACCCCGCCCATACTCTCCCTCAAATACAATAGCTTTAAATATTTTGGCCAAGCGTACCTTAAGGAAAAAATTCTGTACAGAACTGCAACTAACCTATCCAGGTTACATTAGTCTATTTCTTTGTTGAAATATCCAGAATGAAAAGGTATACAACCAATTTATGTAATCCATTTTGTGTCTCAAAATCTACCAGTGACAATGTTGTCTAACAGCTAACCAAAATCCTTTCCACCACGAATTTACTATATGCCATTCCATTTATCTCACCACACTTGCTCTTCAAAAACTTTCAAGAGACAGTGACACTGTGGATACCTAAGACTAATTAAAGGAACTCACTGTCCTACTTTTCCAAGTTAGGTTAGTTAAGCCCTTGAATGTGAACTGATCCATAAATCTCAAACTCCTAAAAGGAAACCTCATTCATTTTAATCCATTTGACTTTCTAAATTCCAAACTTCCTAATGTCTACCCATTCACATCTATCACTGAATTTCCAAATGCCATCATTTTAGAATGTAAGTCTATTGTCATCTAAATTTTTTCCTTTGTTGTTTTTGTTTTTTGTTTGTTTGTTTGGTTGGTTGGTTGGGTTGGGTTTGGTTTTTCAAGATAGGATCTCACTGTAGCCTAGGCTGACCTAGAATTCACTACAGATTCAGGCTGGCCTCAAACTCACAGCGATCCTCCTACCTCTGCCTCCCAAGTGAAAGGAATTAAAAGCATGCGCTACCACACCCGGCTAAATCTTTTTTTTTTTTTTTTTAAAAAAAAACAACAAAACTCAAGTACTAAGAATTTATGTAACTTCAAATTTTTCGATCTATGTACTTCCAGCACATCCATGCCAAGATAATCTATGAAACCAATGCCTTAGCATTTACTGAACACTCCCTATGGGCGAGTGCTCTAAGCCCTTCAACTCTTCATCTCATCAGTTCAGAACAAAACTTGAAGTTACTCTCATTACACCCATTTTATAGATTAGGAAAATGAAGCACCAAGAAGTTGGGTATCTTGCCCAAGGTCACAAACCGGTGGGGCAGGATTTGAATCAAAGTAGGCAGTCAGACTTCAGAGCCCCGTGTTCCCAACATTCAGCTGCTTTAGAGTTACCAATTTACCCTTGACAGCAGCTTATCAAGAACTGATAAATGTTCCACGCTTGGAATGTGGCAGTCGGAACCCTATTCATGGTTTCGGTGACTCTGACAGCCTGGTTTCCCCTCGCCCCAAGCACAAATGTGACTTTTCCATCAGAGCAAACAAATTCTACATCTTTCCAGGAACCGACAGACATGCATGCACGGGGGGGGGGGGTGGCTAATAATAATAATAATCCTGTGCATCGCGGTGCCCCGGGTGACGTACATATCCTAAGTTACATATCTGGGAGAGTCGAGAAAGGATTCCCCACCACCACCACCCAAAGTCTCGGGCCAACGAAACAGGGTGGACGGCCAGATAGTTCCAAATGCCCGGTGATCCGTTCACACGTTCCCCTCCCTAATGACATAAACAAGGGAGGAGGCTGCATTCTTCCCCGGCACGAGAGAGGCTCGGGCTCGGGAGAGGAAGCCAGGTAGCACCCCGGGGACCACGGCCGCCGCCCGCCCGTTCCGGAGCCGAGAAGCGGAGGCCGAGCGCGGCCGGGGCCCCCGGGAGCCAAGGGGCCGGCGCGGCGCGCACCCGGGCTGACCTCCGCCATGTTGGCCGCACACCGGGACCCTCCATAACAAAGGCGGCACGAGGGCGCCGGGGTGCCTCCCGCCGAGCCCGCCTCCCGGGGACGCGGGCGGGGACGGAGAGCCGGGCCGCCGCCGAGGCCTTCCTCCGGCCCGCCGCCCGCGCTCACCCTTCCGCGGCGCCGCCCGGCCCGGGGGAAACCCGGCGTGGGGGGAGCGGGGGCGGCCGGGTCCCGGCGGCGGGGAGGGGCGGGGGCGGGCCGCGAAGCTAGGGCCGAGACAAAGACGCCGCCGTACCGGGGCCGCCCGCGCGACGACCCCCGCGGCTCCGCCACCCGCCCACAGCCCGCTCGTCCTCCCGCCCGCCCGCCATTCCCGGGCCCGGACCCCCCTCCTCCCCGCGGGAGCCCCTCGCCGCCGGCTCCTCCCTCCAGGCCGGGCCCTACTTACCTGTGGGCGGAGAGCGCGCCGCGGACCCCGGTCCTGGCTCAAACGCGCCCGGTCGCCAACCCCCGCCACCGCGGGCAGCGCCCCCGTGTCTTCGCCGCGTCCAGACCGACGGGACACTCTGGGCCACCGCCGCCGCTCGAGAGCGCGCCCCGCCACGGACGCCGCGGCTGCCCCCCCTAAGCCGCCGCCAGCGCCGCCGCCTCGCGCGTCCTCGAGCCCGCCGCGCGCTCCCGCTAAATACCACACACTGCGGCGGCCGCCATGAGGAGGCGCGGCCGCGCGCGCAGGGTGCTCGGACTGGGCGGGGTTTCCGGCGGCCGCGCAGGCGCACATGGTACCGCGCGGCCGGCGAGGGCGGCTCGCGCGCACGTCGCGGTACCGGTTTCTCTCGGTGGACGGTTGGTCCTCGGACGCACGCCTCGGTTACGCAGTCTGCTCTCGCCCTCACGCCCGAGCCTACTGCGCGCGCCGCTCCGTCCCGCGTCTCGGCTCAGCCCACCGCCGGTCTAGGGGTTCGAGGCCCGCCTGGCTGCTGGCGAGGTTGCCCGAGCTAAGAACTCCTTGGCTGGTTTTGCACAGTCTCCAAAGTCCGCTCATTTCCAAAGGAAAAAAAAAAAGTATATATACATATATATAAGTCTGCTGCCGTGTCCACCGACTTCAGCAAGCCTCCCCGTAGGCTAGCGACACTTTCAAAGGCTAAGTTAGTTGAAAAGTGGCGGATGTACGCCTTTTCCTCTGTTTTCATTCATCTGAAAAGTTCCCCAGTTAGGGACTGTGCATCCTGCCCCTTTAAATTAAAAGCTAAAAGGAGCCGGGTGTGGTGGCGCACGCCTTTAATCCCAGCACTTGGGAGGCAGAGATAGGAGGATGGCCATGAGTTCGAAGCCACCCTGAGACTATATAATGAATTCCAGGTCAACCTGAGCTAGACTGAGACCCTACCTCAAAAAACAAACAAAAAAAAAAAAAGCTAAAAGGAAGCAGTTGCTTGCCAGTTTCCCTGCTAAACCTGTCTACTTTTCTGACTCAAAAAGCATAACCTTTCCCTCTCTCTCTTCTTGGGATATGGCCAAATTCCTGAGCACTCTTACCCCAACACTCTGGGCTTTCTCACTGTTTTCTCAATAGCTAGCTTGACGAGGCATGGTAGCTCCTGCCTGGGCAGAAGGTTCATTGCAAGCCCAGGGCTAGCCTGGTCTACACAAAGGCCAGTGCTTCACAGTGAGACCTCCCTCAAAAGCTTACTTGAAATAGCCAGGCGTGGTGCGGCACACCCTTAATCCCAGCACTTGGGAGACAGGTAGGAGAATCACCGTGAGTTCAAGGCCACCCTGAGACTACATAGTGAATTCCAGGTCAGCCTGAGCTAGAGTGAGACCCTACCTTGGCTTAAAAAAAAAATTATTTGAAATGAAGCAGGGGGTGTGGTGTGGTGCAGCCTTTAATCCCAGCACTTGGAAGGCAGAGTTAGGAGGATCGCCATGAGTTCGAAGCCACCCTGAGGCTACATTGACTACATAGTGAATTCCAGATCAACTAGATCTGGGCTAGAGCGAGACCCTACCAAAAGAGAAAAAAATTTAAATTATATGAAAATTTCAGCCACAGTGCTTATGATGTAGGTCAATGTCAGAGTGCTTACCTAGCATGCCTCCTGTGCTCAATCCCCAGTTCCAACAGGATAACAACAACAACACAAAAAAAAAACTTAATTTACAATTCTTTGATGGTTGCCTCAATCTGATTAGGTTAATGCAAGTGTCAGACATTTACAAATCCTAATTGAATTTTCATGTAAAACCTATAAAAATGGAACACTGTGAGGAAAAAAAATAAAGCACTTTTTATGCGAGATTTTAGATACCAAGGAAGTCTGTCTCTTCCCTATCATGTCCAAGCTTACCATCGGCAAATCTCTTTGAGTGGAAAGTTTTTATGCAAACAGTCCCCCTGGGAACCTAAATTTGGGTTTACAAGCCAAAGGCAAAAAGTCAAAGTTATCTTAAGTTCTAATGCAAGCTGTTAATGTTCAGCTTCTCTCAGCAAATCTGTAGTCTGTGCCTGGGTTGATACTTCTGGTCTCAACCTAATATTTTGTTTATTGTGGCTGTTGTCTTCCTCTGGGGCCATCAGCACATCCAAACAATATTTCTTAGCCAAAAGCACTATGTACTACTAATGTGTTGGTTCCCTAAAGCCGAAAGCCAGCTAAAGAGCTTGTGTTATGTAGGTCCATGGAGATTTTGGTGTTCTTATTCATTTCAACAAATTTTTATAGAGGGATTCTAAGATAATCTGTTAAACACCATGCCAGGTCGTGAAGCACTGTAGGTAAAGAAGGCATTCCTTCATTCACTCACACATTCATTGAACAAATGTGAGTCCCCAAGCTAACTTCTGAGACTACGGAGCCAAAGGCTCTGCACTCAGGGAGCACATATAGTCTAGTAGAAGACACAGATGTTAATCTCAAATAAATATGTCACTATGGTCGTCGGGGGTGGTGGGGGGAATTGCAAAAGGAAAAAAAAAGGTGCCTGGTACTACGTGTATAGGTCAGGTATGTAATAGGACAGGTTCCTGGCAGAAAAAAAAATGGAGGATTAGAAGGAATTAACCAGATTGAAGGGTCATGAGAAGTGGAGAAAAACCTGTCAGAAGACAGCCTTGTGCAGTGAGTTCAGGAACTGAGGGCATTGACACTATGGGAGTTTTTTTAGGGGCTAGGCCTGAGAGAGGATACTGGAAGGGATTGCTTAAAACATTGAGAATGCAGTTGATGCCAGTGGGATCCAGGACCAAGTTACCTGTGATTTCCACTTCTCAGTCTGGTTACAAGAAAGGATTCATGGAGGTCTTCAAGTTTGAAGTGAGTCTTGGTTAAAGGGTGGGGCTTTCTCTGCTGAACAAAGAAAGGCTTTCCAAGCAGAAGCAACAAGTAAGAAGAGAGGCAATGCCCAGCCAGGCATGGTGGCGCTCACCTTTAATCCCGGTGCTCAGGAGGCAGAGATAGGAGAATTTTGAGTTTGAGGGACTCACGATTCCTGGGGTTACAGAGTGAGTTCCAGATCAGCCTAAGCTAAAGTGAGACCCTACCCTGAAAAGGGGGAGCTTCCCAAATGAAAATGGTATGTCCAAGCCTAAATGTAGATGGTGAAGAGTATAGGCTGAAAAGGGAAGGCCAGGTGGAACACTTCTTCCCCAGGCAGGAAGTGAAGCCCAGACTCAGGTGTTGGCCATGGGAATTGAGAAGGGAGTCTTTTTTTTTTTTTTTTTTTTTTTGGTTTTTCGAGGTGGGGGTCTCACTGTGGCCCAGGCTGACCTGGAATAAACTGTGTAGTCTCATGGGGGCCTTGAACTCACGGTGATCCTCCTACCTCTGCCTCCCGAATGCTGGGATTGAAGGCGTGCGCCCCCACACCCGGCTTGAGAAGGGAGTCTTGAAAGGGCAGATGATCTGGGATGAATCAAGAAAATTGGGCTCCAGTGTGGTGGTGCACACCTTTGATCCCAGCACTCAAGAGGCAGAGGTAGGAGGATAATCGTGAATTTGAAGCCAGCCAGGGACTACAGAAATGAGTTCCAGGTCTGCCTGGAATAGAGTGAGACCCTACCTAAAAAAAAAAAAAGAGAGGGGTAGGATGTGCAGATAAAAATTATGACCTAGTAGAAACAGTGTCAGATGCCACTTTTAATCTCCAGCTCTGTACCAGACATGCGCATTACTTTATTCCTCACAAAAACTTCATGAAGTAGACAGGTTTAGCTCACTTCAAGGGGAGGCTGAGGTAGAAGTGCTCTAAGTTGAGCCGGGCGTGGTGGCGCACGCCTTTAATCCCAGCACTCGGGAGGCAGAGGTAGGAGGATCGCCGAGAGTTCGAGGCCACCCTGAGACTACATAGTTAATTCCAGGTCAGCCTGGACCAGAGTGAGACCCTACCTTGCAAAACCAAAAAAAAAAAAAAAAAAAAAAAAAAGAAGTGCTCTAAGTTGAAGGCCAGTCTGATCTGCATAGAAAGACCCTCTCTCAAAGCAAAAACAAGGGCTGAAGGGATGGCTTAGTGGTTAAGGAGTTTGCTGGCAAAGCCAAAAGACCCAGGTTCGATTCCCCAGTACCCACGTAAAGCTGGATGCACAAGGTGGCATGCATCTGGAGTTCATTTGTTTGTAGTGGCTAGAGGCTCTGGTGCATCCATGTGCACACTCTCTCTCTCAAATAAATAAAATATTATTAAGTCCAGCTTGCTCTAAAGCCCACTGGGAGGTTTCTAGCTCGATAAATGCTTGTTTAGGTGTAAAGAGCCTGGGAAACATGGAATTAAGTACTCAGAATTCATGAAGGAGGTCACTGTCCTTGAGGGGGACCAGCTGTGTGTTCCACACAGGCAGGTTTTCTTTTTTAAGGTTCGTCAGTTCTATTACAGCTTGACTACGTATTACAAAACAGAGTTACAGGACATGTTTTTAAGGAATAATATTCTGCTCTCATAATATGCCTGTAATCATAGCACTCAGTAGATGAGGCAGGAAGATCACTCAGGAGTTCAAAGCCAGCTTGGGCTGCAGAATAAGTTTCAGGACAGCACAGAGTGAAACCTTGTCAAAAAACCAAACCAAACCAAACCAAAACAAAAAATCCAGCTCTAATCTCAACAAACTGCCAGACTAAAAAAAAAAAAAAAAAAAAAAAAAAAAAAGATTGACAAGTCAGGCATGACGGCTCACTCCTACAGTCTCACTTGGGGGGGGGGGCTGAGGTGGGAGGTTTCCATAGGGTCTACTAGTTCAAGAGTACCCTGAGCAACACAGTAAGACCCTCTCAAAAAAGAGGCACCTGAGCTGGAGATATGGTTTAGTGGTTAAAGGCTCTTGTATGCAAAGCCTGATGGCCAATGTTCAATTCCCCAGTACCCAGGAGGCCCTGGTGTGCCCATTCTCTCTCAATATTTTAAAATGCACAGTGCAGGCATGGATATATTCAAGTACTGAACATGATTGAAACAATACCTGATGACTTGTTTTTCCAGCCATCCTACACACAGTTGCAAGAATATTCTTCCTCTATTATTACTTAATAATAATAAATTAAAGCAAAAATGAAATCCAAGCCAGGTGTGGTGGCTCATACCTATAATCCCAGCACTCGGTAGGCTGAGATAGAACACTCATTGGTGAGTTCCAGGCCAGTATGGGGCTAGAGAGTGAATTCCAAGTCAGCCTGGCCTAGGGTAAGACACTGCCTCAAAACAAAATCTGGGCTTGGTGGTGCACACCTTTAATCCCAGCACTTGGGAGGCAGAGGTAGGGGGATCGCCATGAGTTCGAGTCAGCCTGGGCTAGAGCGAGACCCTACCTCTAAAAACAAAACAAAGCAAACAAAAAGGGGGGGGGGCTGGAGAGATGGCTTAGTGGTTAAGGTGTTTGTGCTTGCCGGCAAAGCCAAAGGACCAAGGTTTGATTCCCCAGGACCCATGTAAGCCAGATGCACAAGGTGACACATGCATCTGGAGTTCATTAGCAGCAGCTAGAGGCCCTAGAGTACCCGTTCTCTATCTGAATCTTTTTCTCTCTCAAATAAATAAAAATTTTAAAAACATGTTTTTTGGGTTTTGTGAGGTTGGGTCTCACTCTAGCCCAGGCTAGTAGTCTCAATCCTCCTACTTTGCCTCCTGAATGCTGGGATTAAAGTCATGCACCAACATGCCTGGCTTAAAAAATATTTTAAAAAAGAAAGAAAGAAAGAAAAAGAACAGGAGGGCTGGAGAGAAGGCTTAAAGGTTAAGGCACTTGCCTGTGAACCTAGGTTCAATTCCTCAGTACCCACATAAGCCAGATGCATCTGGAGTCCATTTGCAGTGGCTGGAGGCCGTGGTGCACCCATTCTCTCGCTCTCTCTCTCTCTAATAAATAAATAAAATATTTTTTTAAAAAAAGAACTGGGCCAGGTGTGATGGCGCATGTCTTTAATCCCAACACTCAGGAGGCAGAGGTAGGATGGCTGTGAGTTCAAGCCACCCTGAGACTCCAGAATTCCAGGTCAGACTGGGCTAGAGTGAGACCCTACCTCGAAAAAAATTTTTAAAAATTAAAAAAGAACTGTTACTGTAGCTTAGTGGTAGAGCACTTGCCTAGAATGGGCAAGGCCTTGGGTTTGATGCCCAGCACTGAGAAGAAAAAATAAAATCTCTGCATTTTCTTTCACTTTTTAGGAGAAAGTTGTAATTCCTCTGTATAGAAGATGGTGAACTTTCCATTTTCATAGGCACTAGGTAGGGAGTAACCATGTAGCCTTGACCTGAGTGGTGAAGGAAACAGCTGGGAGCTAGGAAACCAGCAATCCTAGAGTGGGACAGGGTGCCTCCTCTCTACAAATAGTATAGCATGCAGACTAAAGAGAACTTGTCAGTGTGACAATTAAAGGCACCTTACTTTGCCAAAGACATTTTTTTTTTTTTTTGTTTTTTGTTTTTGTTTTACAAGGTAGGGTCTCACTCTGGTCCAAGCTGACCTGGAATTAACTATGTTGTCTCAAAGTGGCCTTGAACTCATGGCAATCCTCCTACCTCTGCCTCCCGAGTGCCGGGATTAAAGGCATACCCAGCTTCAAAGACATTTTTATCTCCCTCTGAAACCCTTATCCTTCCTTCTTATAGCATTGGCCTATCTGAAAATAACAGCATCTCTGGCCTGCTGACAGACAGAGGGAGTTAGTTACCTTGTAAACTAGTGGAGTCTTTGCATGTTCCTGGAGACGCCAAGAACCAGTCTCAAAGTGTTGGCACTCCTGTGTCAGCCACCCAGAAGCAAGTCTGTCTCTGGAATTCTTGGACTTGCTTTGCTAGACTTGGTTTGTATTTGCTCTTCTCTGGTTTTTTTGCTTTTGTCCCTACTCCTGATTCCTTTTTTTAAAATTTATTTTTATTTATTTATTAAAGACAGAAAGAGTGAAAAGGAGAGAATGGGCACACCAGGGCCTCTAGCCACTGCAAACAAACTCCAGATGTATGTACCATGTGAATCTGGCTTATATGGGACCTGGAGAATTGAACCTGGGTCCTTAGGCTTCACAGGCAAGTACCTTAATCACTAAGCCACCTCTCCAGCCCCTCTTGCTTCCTTTTTATACAAAGCTAATTTCATCAAATAGTTTTCATCTCATCACATTTTGATGACATTTAGGTTTAGGAGGGGCTCAGTCTGATTGATGGTGGCACATGTCTTTAATCCTAGCACACAGGAGGCAGAAGTAGGAGGATCACTGTAAATGTGAGGCCAACCTGAGAGTCCAGGTTAATCTGGACTAGAGTGAGACCCTACCTTGACAAAAAGAAAGAAGCCGGGCATGGTGGTACACACCTTTAATCCCAGCACTCAGGAGGCAGAGGTAGGAGGATCACTGTGAGTTCAAGGCCAGCCCAGGCCAGCCTGGGCTAGAGTGAGACTTTGAAAAATTGAAAAAAGGAAGGAAAGAAGAAAGAAGGAAGGAAGGAAGGAAGGAAGGAAGGAAGGAAGGAAGGAAGGAAGGAAGGAAGGAAGGAAGGAAGGAAGGAGAGAACAAGCGGGCCTCTATCTGTCCCTCCTGTCTCCTGTCCATAGTACTCTTAACGTGGAAGTTCTGTCCTTTGCCGTTTTGTTTGTTTGAGACAGGATCTCACTAGGTAGCCCCGGCTAGCCTCAAATTTATAACAATCCCCCTTCTCCATCTCCCATGTGCTGGGATTGTAGATGTCACTACATTCAGCTCTTTCATCGCCTTATATGCAAGACCGTGTTTCCCTTTATTACACAGTTCAAGTACAGCCTTAGAGACATTAGCATTCCCTTCAAAGTTTAGCTCTGCAACTAGCCAGGCATAGAGCCTTTTTCTTGGCCAGAAACTGGGAACTGCTCCTTCCTCCCAGATTCCTATCAGCTTTGCAAAGGCAAGCAGGTCCCTGTCATGTCAGACATGCCTAAAACAACAGGAACAATCTTTCAGACACACTGGTTGCCATTCACTCACAATCTAGGGCTGATGAATTTGTTAAACAGCACCCAGAACAAATGGAAAAGCTGGAGATGGAACTGGAGTATATCCATGAGGGAACTGGAACTATGAAGCTGCAAAAAGGTTCCTGTCAAAAAAAAAAAAAAATTACCCAGCTGTAAGAAGTTTCCTGAAAGCCTGCTGAAGTGTGTGGAAGTGTGTGGGCCTATAACTGTAGTCTCCCATCAATATTTCCTATATCTTTAGAACCACATTTTATAAGAAGTTTGAAAATAATTTACTAAAAATATTTTATTTCTACTTATTTATTTGAGAGAGCAAGAGAATAGGTGCGCCAGGGCCTCCAGATACATGTGCTACCTTGTGCATCTGGCTTATGTAAGTACTGGGAAGCTGGGTGTGGTGGCACACGCCTTTAATCCCAGCACTTGGGAGGCAGAGGTAAGAGGATCACTGTGAGTTCGAGGCCACCCTGAGACTACAGAGTGAGTTCCAGGTCAGCCTGGGCTGGAGTGAGACCCTACCTCAAAAAATAAATTAAGTACTGGGAAATCCAATATGGGTCCTTTGGCTTTGCAGGCAACTGCCCCAACTGCTAAGCCATCTCTCCAGTTCCTGAAAATATTTTTTTTTATCATTTCATTATATTTTTTAATTTTTAAAATTATTTATTTATTTATTTGAGAGGAAGAGAGAGAGAGAGAGAGAGAGAGAGAGAGAGAGAGAGAGAGGCAGATAGGTAGAGAATGGGCGCACCAGGGCCTCCAGCCACTGCAAACAAACTCCAGATGCATGCACCACCTTGTGCATCTGGCTTAATGGGTCCTTGGGAATTGAACCTGGCTGGATCCCTTGGCTTTGCAGGCAAGCATCATTTCATCATTTAGATGGTCTGTTTAAGCAAGTGATATTAACAATTAATTTGCAGGCTGGGCATAGTAGCCTACTTTTAATCCTAACACTTGGGAGGCTAAAATAAGAGAACTGCTGTGAGTTTGGGCCAGCCTGGGGCTACAGAGTATGTTCCTGATCAGCCTGGGCTAAAGTGAGACTCTGCCTCAAAAAAAGGTAGGGGACTAGAGAGATGGCTTAGCAGTTAATGCATTTGCCTGTAAAATCAAAGGACCCGGGTTTCATTCCCCAGTACTCATGTAAAGCCAGATGCACAAGGTGGCACATGCATCTGGAGTTTGTTTGTAGTGGTTAGAAGCCCTAGTATGCCCATTCTCTCTGTCTGCATTTTGCTCTCTCTCTCTCTCAAAAAAAATACAAAAACAATCACATTTCAAACATCTTTTCTTTTTTCATTTTTTGGGGTGGAGCAACAAAATCTCACTACATAGCCCAGGTTGGCCTCAAAATCCTCCCACCTCATCCTGAGATTAAGGCATGTGTGTCACCACACCCAGTCATCGAGTTTCAAGGGCACATATTAGTAAATGACACTGAAAGCTGGCTTCCAGCTCTACAAAGCCTTTGCTTCTTGCTCAGTGTCTGTGTCTTTCAAATAAAGTGGGTGGCTCTCTGAGGGTGCAGCCAATTTACATGGATTGTCTGACTTCTGCCTTAGCTTCCCACGTGCTATATAACCACCTCTGGCCTTCTTGAGATTTATTCACTTATTTATTTATTTACAAGCAGAAAGAGATAGAGAGAAGAGAGATAGACAGAATGAGCGTCCTAGGGCCTTTAGCCACTGCAAACGAACTCCAGATACATGTGCCATCTTGTGTATTTGGCTTTACGTGGGCACTGGGGACAAAAACTCAGGTCATTATGCAAGTGCCTTAACTGCTAAGCCATCTCTCCAGCCCCTTTCTTGAAAAAAATTTAAAAACAAGATTTTATTTTATTATTCTTATTTTTGAAAGATACCTCCCAGGCTGGCCTCAAACTCCCCATGTAATGATCTTGAACTTCTGATCCTCCTACCTCTATCTTCCAAATGCTGTAATTACAGATTTGTGCCTCCAAGCCCATTTATGTGGCACTAGGGATTGAACCCAAGGCTTCAGAAATGCTAGGCAACCATATTAATAACAGCCCTATGGTTTTCATTTTAATAATGTTAGATGAAAAGATAAAACCTGCTGGGTTGTGGTAGCACATGCCTTTAGTCCAAGCACTCAGGAGGCAGAAGTAAGAGGCTCACCATGAGTTCGAGACCACCGTGAGACTACATGGTGAAATCCAGGTCAGCATGGGCTAGAGTGAGACCCTACCTTGAAAAAACAGAAAAGATGAAATATGGACAACTATTTACAATACAATTCCCTCTGTTCATTTAAAACTTAGGGCATATGGGCTGGAGAGATGGTTTAGCAGTTAAGGAACCTGCCTGCAAAGCCAAAGGGTCCAAGTTCAATTCCCCAGATGGGTAAGGTGGCTCATGCATCTGGAGTTTGTTTGCAGTGGCTAGAGGCGCTGGCACGTTCCCATTCTCTCTCGCTCTCTCAAATAAATAAATAAAAATAAAATGTTTGGTTTTTTTGAGGTAAGGTCTCACTCTAGCCCAGGCTGACTTGGAATTCTCAGGGTGGCCTCAAACTCATGGTGATCTTCCTACCTCTGCTTCCCGAGTGCTGGGATTAAAGGTGTGTGACATCACACCTGGCACCTAAAAATAAAAATAAAAATAAATTGCACCTTCCCACCCCCACACATATGCAAAAATCAATAAAAGATCTACCTTTAAAAAATATATATTTATTTATTTGTAAGGAGAGTGACTATGA
Source organism: Orientallactaga sibirica (assembly GCA_036365145.1). NCBI lineage: Eukaryota > Metazoa > Chordata > Mammalia > Rodentia > Dipodidae > Orientallactaga > Orientallactaga sibirica. The sequence goes on from JAEOAD010000030.1 coordinate 1,696,251, forward strand.
GCATGCCAGGGCCTCTTGCCACTGCACACAATGCTTACACCACTTCTTGTATATGGCTTTATGTGGGCACTGGTGAATTGAACCCAGGCAGTCAGCTTTGCAAGCAAGCACTTTAACCACTGAGCTATCTCTCCAATCACAAAGTTTTACTTTTTAAAAAGAATATTGTCTTGTGCTGGAGAGATGGCTTAGCAATTAAGTCGCTTGCCTGTGAGGCCCAAGGACCCAGGTTCGATTCCCCAGTACCCATATAAGCCAGATGCACAAGGTAGTGCATACACGTAAAGTTCCTTTGCAGTGGCTAGAGGCCCTGGCATGCCAATTCTCTCCCTCCCACTCTCTCTTTCTTTACTTCTTTCTCTCTTTCAAATAAATAAAATATCTTTAACATTTTTTTTTCTAGGTAGGGTCTCACTCTAGCCCAGGCTGACCTGGAATTCACTATGTAGTCTCAGGGTGGCCTCAAACTCATGGTGATCCTCCTACCTCTGCCTCCTGAGTGCTAGGATTAAAGGCATGCACCATCATGCCCAGTTCTAAATTAAACGTTTTGTTGCCTCAATTTACTTATCTATAATAGACTCCTCTTCTACTGCAGAGATTAAATAAATATATAAAATATTTAGAATAGGGTCCGTCTTGACTAGAAAGAAAAAAAAAAGCAGAAGGGACATTGGAAGATATAGACCATGGTAGAGAATATCATATATCTGAAGAGATGGCTCAGCAGTTAAAGTGGTTGCCTGCAAAGCCAAAGGACCCATGTACACATGCGTGTGGAGTTCCTTTGCGGTGGCTAGAAACCCTGGTGCTTCCATTCTCTCTATCTACCTCTTTATCTCTATCTCTCTCCAATAAATGAATAAAATATTTTAAAAATAATTATCACCCAAAAAGTCTACAATGTAATCCTCTGAGTCTATATACATGTTACGTTAAATGGCCAAAGAAACTTTGTGTACATGCCTGAGTGCAGAAACTTTTAGTGTATTTTTTCCTTTTGAGTCAGTCTTACTCTGTAGTCCAGGCTAGCTTCAAACTCCCTGCCCTCCTATCTCAGTCTCTTCAGTGTTGGGATTACAGGTAGGTGTGTGTGTGTGCTCCCAAATGTCTTTCTTAACCTTTTTTTTTTCTTTCAGATTTTTTTTTTTTTTTTGGAAATAGTGTCTCATGTCACCCAGGCTAGCCTTAGTATATATGGTAGCCACAGATGACCTTGAACTCCTGATCCTACTGCCAAATCCTGGAATTACAGGTGTGTGTCACCATACCTGGCCAGATTTTTTTTTTTTTTTTTTTAACCAAGACAAATTTTCGAAGCTGGGCTTGGTGATGCAGCAAGACCTGGGCCGGGATAGGTTCAGTGATGGGAAATACACATATGTGGAGAGAGAAACTGATTAATCCAAGTGACTTTTCAGTAATGTATTACATATCTTTTTTTCTTTCCTTCTCTTAATAAAAATGTAACTCTTAAAGATATTTTGAAAATAGTGCTCAAGTTCACATCATTACGTTTCTAATGAGCCAAGAACTATATTTCCCCCTATTACACAGAACAATAATTCTTAAGAGCTTAAAATATCAAAGCACTTCACAGGCATTTAATTAATCCTCCCCGGTGCCAGAGAGAAGGAAACTGATATTCATAGTATTTCATGCTGACATCCTTTAATTTGGCAAGACTTCCGCTGGCTTTGAAAAACAGTCTGTCCCACAAAGGTTATTTGGGCCACCGTTGCTTAATCCGTCGTCTTTACCCAACAAAACCTGGTAATCCGAGCGGTTTCAGTTGCCATCTCGTGGGCCCTAGATGGGGCGAGGGGAGTTGCTCTGAGCCTGCTAGAGAAAGGACTGCGATTCTTCCTGAAGACAAAGCTCTTCTGTAGGGAACCTGCGAGCTGGGGCTCGTGATTGAGGCAGATGGCGATTGCATCAGCGGCTGGCTGGCTGGCCGGCTGGTGGAACTGGGCCACTGTGCATCCATCCCAGCTCTTCTCAGAACTCTGCTCTCCCGGGGCCCCAAACCCGCGGTCCGACTCCATGGTGTGCTCTGCTCAGCTTCTCCTGTGCGTGGGAAGCTCTGGGACTTCTGCTCCTGTTCAGACCTGCTTTGTGCTGATAGTCTGACCAAAATAGAGCAGCCATCCACCCCAGGACCCAACCGATTATCCAATGATGAGTCTCCAAGGGGTGCCCTTCCTCACCCTCAATGCAGACCTGCTCCATTTCTTACAGTTTCCACTAACTAATCTGTTACACTGTGGCAGGAATGACATCAAATCATACGTACATTTTGTTTGTTTGTTTTTCAGGCTGTCATTTAACTCACTATGGAGCTCAGGCTGCAATCCCTCTACCTCAGCCTCCAGAGTGCCGGTTGAAATTACTGATGTGCATCACCATACCCAGTTTCAAATCTTTTTTTTTTTTTTTTTTTGGCTTTGCAAGGTAGGGTCTCACTCTGGTCCAAGCTGACCTGGAATTAACTATGTAATCTCAGGGTGGTCTCGAACTCTCTGCGATCCTCCTACCTCTGCCTCCCAAGTGCTGGGATTAAAGGTGTGTGCCACCACTCCCGGCTTCAAATCTTTTTAATGCCAATGAACTAATAATAATAATAATGATAAGGACCCAGACCTCAAGAAGGATCTTTTTGATTCCCCCCCCCCCCCCGAGGTAGGGTCTCACCCTAGCTCAGGCTGACCTGGAATTCACTACATAGTCTCAACCGAAATCTCCGCGATCCTCCTACCTCTGCCTCCCAAGTGCTGGGATTAAAGGTGTGCCCCACCGCGCCCAGTTGCAGTAAATTTTCAAATAGCTACAATGCAAATACAATTCTGCAGGCACAAGCCAGCTGCTACTGAGAGGACTGGCCAAAGGGGAGGGGCAAGAAAGATCACTGCAGGGTGTGTTATCTTTGCTTTATAGTGCTAAAGATCAAAACCAGGGCCCTTACACATGCTAGGCAAGAGCCCTACCACTGAGCTATATTCTCAGGCCAGTTTGCATCATTTTTGCCTCACTGTCAGAATAGTCTGTAGACTCACAGTCATCTATTCTTTCTTTCTTTTCATGATTCTTTTTTTGTTTGTTTGAGGTAAGGGCTCGCTCTAACCCAGGCTGATCTAGAATTCATTATATAGTCTCAGATTGGCCTCAAGCTAACAGTGATCCTCTTACCTCTGCCTCTCAAGTGCTGGGATTAAAGGCATGCACCGCCACACCCAGCTCTTTCCATGATTTAAGAAAAAAATTTTTTGTTGTTTGATTTTTCATTAGGGTCTCACTCTAGCCCAGACTGGCCTGGAATTATGTAATCTCAGGCTGGCCTTGAACTCACAGTAATCCTCCTACCTCTGCCTCCCGAATGCAGGGATTAAAGGCGTGCACCACCATGCCAGGCTTCTTCATGATTTTTATTTATTATTATTATTTTTTTGGTTTTTGGTGTTTTTTGGGTTTTTTTTTTTTTTTTTTTTTTTTTTGTAGATAGTGTCTCACTCTAGCTCAGGCTGACCTGGAATTCACTATGTAGTTTCAGGGTTGCTTCGAACTCATGGTGATCCTCCTACCTCTGCCTCCCGAGTCCTGGAATTAAAGGCATGCACCACCACACCCGGCTTTCTTTTCATGATTTTTTAATGGCTTCACTGCTTCATGTTCAAATTAAGACTATCCAACTCTGACCGTTAAATCCCAAGCTCAGAATTGGGTTACCCCTCCCCCACAGTGAGGGGTAACCAACAGGCCAGGGAGACCCATGAGGTCTCCAAAACACTTGATTACCTGTCAGTTCTAAAAGGAAGACCCTATTGCTGAAGACACCACAGGCTGAGGTCACAGGACATCAGAATACCATGCTGGAACTGAAAGGGAAACTAGCTCCCTCCCGGCTAGCTTTCCTAGCCCTGAAAAGCCCTTTGGGAGCCACTGGAGGACAACAGTCACCATAGCGTGAATAAGCAAGGAACCCTGCAGACTACGAAATCAACCAGCTGGACGAGAAATACACACTTGTGCAATAGTGGCATGCAGCCTCTGTGGATAACCAGTTGTCCTCTGATAGGACATGAGGCCCGCTCAGTGAGAGAGAACTCTGTCTGGTACTGGATACCAAGTCAGAATCCCATGGTCAGGAAACTCAGACTCAGAAAGAAGCCCCCACTACTCTCTGGCAAAGAAGAATGGGTTTACACACCAAAAAGTCTCTCAAATAACAATGCACACCCCCTTTAACCCAAGGTGCTCTCACTCTGGCTTGAAGAATCTGTTTTATTTTACAGATGGCAGAGAAAACAGAGAAGAACCAAGATCCATCAATAAGACAAGAAGATAGCTGATTGCCCACCATGAGACTTGCCACCTCCAACACATCTGCCAGGGCCCAGGAGACATTGCAGCAACATAAATACTGCTCTTACTGCTAGCCTGACAACCAGCTCCAGGGTGATGATGACAGAAATGGTGATCAATCAAAACCTAGCAAACAGAAATCCAGAGGCCACAGAGAACTCAACACTAGATCAGGCTGCCAACAGGCCTGCCATGGCTCAGGGAACATTGTAGAAGAGGGAGTGGAAAGATTGTAAGAGCCACAGAGTGGGTAGGAATATCCTGAGGCATGGTCAACTCATTATCCCACAGGGACTATAGAGGCCTTCATGACTCCTCATGAATACCATAATCCCACTGAGGAGGGCCCCCAGGGAAACGGGAGCAGGGGCAAGGGAATACAAGAGTATAACCTGTTATAATATATAAAAGAAAAGACTTCAAGAGCTGGGAGAGATGACTCAGCCATTAAAGGCACTCATTTGCAGATCTTGCTGGCCCTGGTTCAATTCCCCAGTACTCATGTAAAGCCAGATGCACAAGTGGCGCATGTACCTGGAGTTCATTTGCATCTGCACACATTCATTTCTCTCTCTCTCCCTCTCTTTCGCACATAAATAAAACTATGTAAAATTTAAAAATATAAAATAATAGTGCAGAGCGTGGTGGCACACACCTTTAATCCCAGCACTCAGGAGGCAGAGGTAGGAGGATCATCATGAGTTCAAGGCCACCCTGAGATACACAGAGTGAATTCCAGATCAGTCTGAGCTAGAGTGAGACCCTACCTCCATAAACCAATAAAATAAAATAAAATAAAATAAAATAAAATAATAAAATAAAATAAAAAGAATATTCTGATACAATGCATTGTGATGCTGGCTTCACGTTCTAGCTTGCCATGGCTTCCCTGCTATGAAAAACTTACCTTCAGAACTGTAAGCCAAAATAAACTCCTGTTTAAAAAAAGGAAAAAAATCAGAAAAAAAGGGTGGTGGCACATGCTTTTAGTCCCAGCTCTTGGGAGGCAGAGGTAGGAGGATGGCTGTGAGTTCGAGGCCACCCTGAGACTACATAGTGAATTCCAAGTCAGCCTGGGCTAGAATGAGACCCTACCTCGGAAAACCAAAAAAAAAAAAAAAAAAAAAAAAAAGAACCCAGGAACTCAGGAATGGTGCCTCACACCTTTAATCCCACCCAGGACTTGAGAGACCAAGGTAGGCAGATCTCTGTGAGTTTGAGGCCAGTATGAGACTACATAGTGAATTCCAGGATTCCAGGCTAGAGCAAGACCCTACCTCGAGAAAAAAAAAAAAAAGAATCCTATACCCTATATAGCAGGGATTGACAATTTGGTTAAAAAAAAAAAGCCTGGCTAGTATTTTTTTTTCTTCTTGGTTTTTCGAGGTAGGGTCTCACTCTAGCCCAGGCTGACCTGGAATTCACTATGTAGTCTCAGGGTGGCCTCAGATCCTCCTACATCTGCCTCTCAAATGCTGGGATTAAAGACATGTGCCACCATGCCGGGCTTTTTTTTTTTTTTTTTTTTTTTTTTTGAGGAAGGTTTCACTCAAGCTCAGGCTGATCTGGAATTCACTATGTAGTCTCAGGGTGGCCTTGAATTCACAGCGATCCTCCTACCTCTGCATCCTAAGTGCTGGGATTAAAGACATACACTACCACACCTGGCTATACAGTTTTAACATTCTTAAGTGATTAGGAAAAAAATATTCATGACACAAGAAAGCATTGTGAAGGGATGCTTACATCTATAATTCTAACACTCACAAGACTGAGGTAGGAAGATTGCAGTGAATTCAAGGCCAGCTTGGGCTACAGAGGTCAGCCTGGGCTACAGTAGCGTGAGACCCTGCATCACCAAAAATAAATCAATGAATAAATAAATAAAAAGCAGGCATGGTGTCACATGCCTTTAATTCTAGCACTCAGGAGAGGCAGAGGTAAGGGGACAGCTGTGAGGCCAGCCTGAGACTGCATAATAAATCCCAGGTCAGCCTGGGCCAGAGTGAGACTCTACCTCAAAAAGCATAAAAAAAAAAACAAGCAAAAACCCCACACTCTTTCTAAGTTTGTTCCCAGAAAAAGCCATTGAAAGTTTTTGGACAGAGGTATATTATGGCCAACATAATCTCATTTTTCTTATTTATTTTGATACTTTGAGACAGGGACCTCCTAGGCAGACCTTAAACTCATTATGTAGCCCATAGTGTCACTCACCCTGTGGCAGTTTGCTAAGGGTTATAGGCATATATACCACTCCACCCAGCTATTAGTCCATGTATATATGTATGTATGTGGGCACACCAGATCCTCTTGCTACTGCAAATGAACACCAGACATCTGCACCACTTACTGCATCTATCTTTTTCTGGTTGGCTTGAGAATTGAGCCAGGGCTGTCAAGACTTGTAAGTATCTGTAACTGCAGAGCCATCTTCCTAGCCCCTATCTGTAGTCTTTTAAATGTCTACATGTCTTGTCTTTATAATTAAATGACACAGGCATGTGACTTCTCTGAGCTTTATTTCTACACAGAAGAGTGTAAAGATGATTTTCAGTGAAGAAAGGAAGGTAGGTGTGGTAGAGGAATAGAAGATAGGGTTTAATTCCAGGACCCTAAAGGTAATTTCAGATGGCCCAGTGATGCGTGGAATGTCTCCACTTTGTAGTGTGGCCAGAGTTAAAACAGACAGAAAGCTGGGCTGGAGAAATTGCTCAGTGGTTAAAAGGTGATTGCTTGCAAAGCCTGATGGCCTGAGTTCATTTCCCCAGTACTCATGTAAAGCCAGATGCACAAAGTGATGCATACATCTGGAGTTCACTTGCAGTGACAAGAGGTCCTGACATACCCATTCTCTTTCTCTCTTTCTTATTCTCTCTCTCTCTCACACACACACACTTTGCAAATAGATAAGTAAATACATTTAAAACCATACAGGAAGCCACCAATTGGCATGGCTGTGTGGGGCAGTAGTGCTCTAGAACCATTGGCTATTCCTCCAGAAACAATTTCCCTCATCTTCATTTTGTCTTGTGCAACTTCCTAGGCATATATATCCCTTGCTTGTCACTTTCAGTCTTATTTTCTAGAATCCTTAAAGGGAAGTTATGAAATGAAAATAGACTAGAAATCGACATCTTTGTGTTGTTCTGTTGTGTTTTTGTGGTGCTGTGGGTGAAACCCATGGCCTCACTCTACCACAAGCTACATTTCCAGCTCAAAAGGCTAGGGTGTTTCCTTTCTCTCTCCTCTAGAGTTTTAAAAAACTTAAATAATCCATGGGTCTTTTCTTGCTTGCTAGCTAATTTAAATATTTTTTTGGCCAGGCATGGTGGCTCACACCTATAATCTCTGCACTTGGGAGGCTGAGGGACAAGGATTATGGTGAGTTTAAGGCCTGTCTGGTCTACAGAGTGAGTTCCAGGTCAGCTTGGACTAGAGTAAGACCCTGCCTCAAAAAAAAAGTAACCTTTTCTCTTTTCATTTTCTTTCTTTACACTTTTCTCTCCCTCCCTCCTGCCTTCCTTCCTTGCCTCCCTCTCTTCCTTCCTTCCTTTCTTGACAGGGTCTATGGTCTCAAACTCATGTAGTTGAAGATGACCTTGAACTATTGACCCCCGCCCAACCTTTAAAGTGCTGGGATTACAGGCATGCACCATCACAGTTAGTAAAATAATTTTCGTTTTCTTTTTTCTTTTGTTTTTTAAATTTTTTTAAAATTTTATTTATTTTTTTTGGAGAGAGACACAGAGAGAGACAAACAGAGAGGAAGAAGGAGACAGAGATGGGCATGCCAGCAGTCTCAGCTGCTGCAAACGAAATCCAGATGTGTGTGCCCCATGGTGGTCAAGTGCGGCATTGCGCCCTTGCGTCACTTTGCATCTGGCTAAACATGGGACCTGGAGATTGGAACCGGGGTCTTCGGCTTAGCAGGCAGGCGCCTTAACCACTAAGCCATCTCTCCAGCCCTCTTTTGGTTTTTTGAGGTAGAGTGTTACTGTAGCCCAGGCTGACCTGAAATTCACTCTATTCTCAGGGTGGCCTCTAACTCACAGAGATCCTCTGCCTCCCAAGTGCTGGGATTTAAAGGTGTGAATCACCACTCCTGGCCTTTTCTCTCTCTTATTTATTTATTTTTATTAGTTTTTAAAATATATTTTATTAACTTATTTGAGAAAGAAACAGAGAGAGAGAGAATTGGCGTGCCTGGGCCTTCAGCCACTGTAAACAAACTCCAGATGCATGTGTTCCCCTTGTACATGTGGCTTATGCGGGTGCTGGAGAATCAAACTGGGATCCTTTGGCTTTGCTGGAAAACACCTCAACTGCTAAGCCATCTCTCCAGACCCTATATTTTTGTTGTTGTTTTTTGAGGTAGGGTCTTATTCTAGACCATGCTGACCTGGAATTCACTATGTAGTCTCAGGCTGGCCTCGAACTCATAGTGATTCTCCTACCTCTTCCTTCCAAGTGGTAGGATTAAAGGTGTGCACCACCATGCCTGGCTAGTAAACTATTTTGTTTGTTTGTTTTTGTTTTTGTTTGGTTTTTCAAGGTAGGGTCTCACTCTAGCACAGGCTGACCAGGCATTTACTATGCAGTCTCAGGCTTGCCTCAAGCTCATGGCAATCCTCCTACCTCTGCCTCCCAAGTGCTGGGATTAAAGGTATGCGCCACCACACCCAGCGAATATATATATTTTTTTAATATTTATTGACAACAAAACATACTTACATACAAAAGGTGCGTAGTTTTCCCTCCCCTCCCCCCATTCCCCTTTAGAACTCCACTCTCCATCATATCCCCTCCCTCTCTCCATTAGTCTCTTTTTTAATTTGATGTCATCATCTTTTACTTCTATTATGAGGGTCTTATGGAGGTATTGCTAGGCACAGCAAGGTCATGGATATCAAGGCCAATTTCTGTCTGGGCAGTTGCATTGTACCCTTCCTTTGGCTCTTCCATTCTATCCGCCCCCTCTTCCGCAATGATCCCTGAGCCTTGAAGGTGTGACAGAGATGTTTCAGTGCTGGGCACTTCTCCATCCCTTCTTCTCAGCGCTATGTTGCCTTTTGGATCATCCCAGTGGTCATCGCCATCTGAAAAGAGAAGCTTCTCTAACCAGAAGTGAGAGTAGCATTAATATGTGAATATGAGCATTAAGTGTAGTATTTTCCGGGCAGCTTGGTGGGAATAGTATATACATTTAGATAAGGGCATGCTTTATACCCCTAAGGCTCATGACCTTACCTACCATAGACTTTGCTTAGGTTTTTCAGTACCAGGTATGTATTCCCTCCCATAGAGAGGGCCTTCAGTCCAATTATAGAGCAGTTGGTTACCCCACGAGTAGACATGCCACTATTGCACCCGTTCAGTCTTTGGGCCTGTCTGGCCAAATTTGAATATTCAGCGTCCACTGTTTTCACTGCTGATGACTTCTGTCTCCCATACTCTGCATGCAGTGCAGCTTTTTCCAGCTTTCAGTTGGCTGGTCTACAGGGAGAAGGTTTTCTGCTCAGCACCAGCTTGCTTTCTCAGTGACCTTGCCTCTCAGGCAAGCGATGTCTTCAGCAATAGGGTCTTACTATCTGTTTCTCAGGGGAAACCAAGGGCTTTGGCAAAAGCCTTTAATGTTTTGGAGGCTACCGGGACCTCCTTGGCCAACAACTCACTGGAAGGTATCCCATCCCAGGTACTGAAAATTTTCTAGTAGCAGTCTACAGCTTCTAGATGTACCATTATTCAAAAAAGTAGTTTTACATAAGTCTCATTCACAATCTTTTGAAATTAGATTGACCCTCCCCTGCCCTTCTTTTATGCATTCTCTACCCATGGCCTTGGTTAGGCCATTCCCCCTCCTTGTAATCAGTCCTTCCACTTACATATGTGCAATACCATACACTTCAGTCCTTCCCTTTCCTCCGTCCCTTATAGCCTTTTACCAGCTTACTGGTTTCTGGTACCAATTTTTGGTTCCAGTTCACACACAAGTCTGTCTATTTGTAGCTAGGATCCACATATGAGAGAGAACATGTGACGTTTGGCTTTCTGAGCCTGGGTTACCTCACTTAGTATAATCCTTTCCAGATCCATCCATTTCCCTGCAAATTTCATAATTTCATTTTTCTTTACCACTGAGTAGAACTCCATTGTGTAAATGTACCACATCTTTATTATCCATTCATTTGTGGTGGGACATCTAGGCTGCTTCCATTTCTTAGCTAATGTGAATAGAGTGGCAATAAACATGGTTTTGCAAGTATCTCTAAGGAAGTGAGAAGAGTCTTCTGGATATATGCCTAGGAGTGCTATAGCTGGATCATATGGTAAATCTATTTCTAGCTGTCTCAAAAACCTCCACACTGATTTCCACAATGGCTGGACCAAGTTACATTCCCACCAACAGTGTCGAAGTGTTCCTCTTTTTCCGCATCCACGCCAACACTTATTGTCATTTGTTTTCTTGATGGTAGCCATTCTGACAGGAGTGAAATGGAATCTCAAAGTGGTTTTAATTTGCATTTCCCTGATGGCTAAGGATGTGGAACACTTTTTCAGATGTTTATATGCCATCTGTATTTCATCTTCTGTGAATTCTCTATTTAGTTCCATAGCCCATTTTTTAACTGGGTTGTTTGAATTCTTATTATTCTGTTTTTTGAGTTCTTTGTATATTCTGGATATTAATCCTCTGTCAGATGTATAGCTGGCAAAGATTTTCTCCCATTCTGTAGGTTGTCTTTTTCTACTCACAGTGTCCTTTGCTGTACAAAAGCTTTGTAATTTCATAAGGTCCCATTGGTTGATTAGTGATTTTATTCGCTGAGCAATTGGGGTTATATTCAGAAAGTCCTTACCTATGCCAATATGTTGAAGGGTTTCCCCTACTTTTTCCTCTAGCAGGTTCAGAGTTTCAGGTCTGATATCAAGGTCCCTGATCCATTTGGATTTGACTCTTGTGCATGGAGAAAGACAGCGAATATTTTTAAAAAATATTTTATTTATTTATTTGAGAGAGAAAAAGAAGCAGAGAGAGAGAGAGAGAGAGAGAGAGAGAGAATGGGTCATCCAGCCACTGCAAAGGAACTCCAGATGCATGCACCCCCGTGCGTATCTGGCTCAAGTGGGTCCTGGAGAATTGAACTTGGATCCTTTGGCTTTTCAGGCACACATCTTAACCACTAAGCCATCTCTCCAGCCTAGCAAATAATTTTTTAAACACAGAAGATGTAGTGGGTTTCTATACCAAGGCAGGGTTTCACTCTAGCCCAGGCTGACCTGGAACTCACTCTGTAGCTCCAGTCTGGCTTTGAACTCACATGGATCCTTCTATCTCTGCCCTCTGAGTGCTGGGATTAAAGGTGTGCTCCACCATGCACAGCTAAATTTAAGTGTTTCTTTCTCTATTTATTTATTTATAAGTAGAGAGAAAGATAGAGAGAGAGAGAGAGGGAAAGAGTCAGAAAAATGGACATACCAGGGCCTCTGGCCCATGCAAATGAATTTCAGATACATGTGCAGCTCTGTGTATCTGGCTTTATGTGGGTATTGGGGAATTGAACTCATGGCCATCAGGTCTCTAGCCCAGGATAACTTGGAACTCACTCTGTAGTCTCAGGCTGGCCTCCAACTCACAGTGATCCTCTTACCTCTGCCTCCTGAGTGCTGGGCCACACCTGGCTACAAATAATTTTTAAATTATTTTATTTTATTTCATTTTATTTGAGAGAGAGAATAGACAGCCAGGGCCTCCAGCCACCTGCAAATGAACTCCAGACACATGTGCTCCCTTGTGCATCTGGGTTACATGAGTTCTGGAGAGTTGAATCTGGGTCCTTAGGCTTTGCACGCAAGCACCTTAAGTGCTAAGCCATCTTTTCAGCCCCAACTAAAATTTTAAGTTCCTGAGCGCTGAGATTAAAGGTGTGCACCACCATGCCTGGCTTCTTTCCTCATTTTTAGTACTAAGGATTGAACTAGGATCTCATGCTTATAAGGGAAAGTTATGTCCTCATCCCAGCTGCTTTCAAGTAATACTTTTAGATTATTTTAAGATTTTATTTTTATTTTTTATTTATTTATTTATTTATTTATTTATTTGAGACAGAGAGAGGGAAAGAGAGAGAGGAAGAGTGAGAATGGGCATGCCAGGGCCTCCAGCCACTGCAAACGAACTCCAGACACATGCACCCCCTTGTGCATCTAGCTTATGTGGGACCTGGAGAATCGAACCAGGGTCCTTAGGCTTCACAGGCATGCGCCTTAACTGCTAAGCCATCTCTCCAGCCCCATTTTTAGACTTTTATGTGTTCATTTACAGAGAGAGAGGGACAGAAAAAGAGAGAGAGAGAGAGAATGAAAGTGAGTATGGGCATTCCAGGGCCTTCTTCCACTGTAAACAAAGTCCAGATGCATGTGCCACTTTATGTAACTGGCTTTATGTGGGTACTGGGAAGCTGAACCCAGTCTGACAGACATTGTAAGCAAGTGCCTTTATCTCTCCAGCCCTCATGTAATTATTTTTTGTGATAGGTTTTTGTTTTTTTTTCAAGGTTGGGTCTCACTCTAGCCCAGGCTGACTTGGAATTCAGTCTCAGGGTGGTCTTGAACTCACAGCAATCCTACTTCTGCCTCCTGAATGCTGGGATTAAAGGCGTGTGCCACTATGCCTGGCTTTTGTGTGATAGTTTGTGTGTATGTGGTGTATGCACGTGTGTGTGCCGATGTGCATGCCTATGCAGGTGTGTGGCGGCTAGGGGGAATATTGGGTGTCCTGCCATAGCACACAGCCATGTGTTCTTTGAAATGGAGTCCTGCACTGAACCTAGAACTGTTTGTTTTAGGGACACTGGATGACTGACCAAGGAGCCCCTGTGATTCTCCACTCTTTGCCCCCCTTACGACTGAGGCTACAGGCATTCATGGCCATGCCTAGCTGTGTAAGTGTGTGCTGGGAAATTACACTCAGGAAACACCCAGGCCTTCTCAGGCTCTCACGATTGTATGCCAAGGGCTCTTACCTGTGGAACCATCTCCCCAGTGCCTTGTGTAACTATAAAAGGAAAATCATGTTAATGTAAGTGTCCCCTCACTCCTGAAAAAGAGCAAGATCTGATTAGTCCCAGGTCTGCCCCCCGCCGCCTGGGTATTAAGAGATAAGGCAGGGCATTATGCACCTGGCATCCTTTGGACATTGGAGGGACAAGCAAAGGTATTGGGCCTCAAAGTCAGTATGAGGATGTGCATTAGTAGAATACAGGGTGAATGGCAAATTAATACTGTTCTCTCTCGTTCCTGGACTAGGCTAGCACAAGTCTATGAAGCTAATTGACTTGGGTCCTGCTGGGGAGCTGACAAAACTCCTTGCAGGGTAAGGTTTCTCAGCCTGCCTAGAGGAGGCTCTCAGATAGCCTCCCTTCCATCTCAAGCAAGTGGGTCACAGGGGCCCATTGGGATAGGAGCAAAGGGAAGGCCTGGGTGCTGGCAAAGAGGGCAGGGCAGGGCAGGGCCAGTACCTTCCTTCTGAGTTTCCCCATCTGTGAACTTAAGATATTTTTCCGGCCCCGATTCTATGTACAGAGGCAAATCTTCATGAGGAGAGGGTCTTAGGAAGGCCATGGTCCAGCCAACTTATGTCAGTCATCTCACTTACTCCAAGCATCCAGGAGGTATATTGATTTTGCCATTCCATAAATGAGGAAATAGGGTTCAGGAAATGTCACCTGCCCTACCAAGGTCATTATGGTTAGATGGTCATAGAGCCTTCACAATGAGGTCAGTCTGCCTCTCTACTGCTTTTGTTTTTAAACCACTTTCTAGTATAGGTCTCTGAAGAACCTGTTTAAAAACTACAGTCAAGGCTGCCCTGCCCTCCTTGAGGCCCTCAGAGCTTGTGTTTTGTACTCAGGGTTCTTAGTCCTTGCCTTTCTGTGTTCTGGCCACTCCAGCTTGTGACAGCAAGCACGAGTTGGAGCCTTGCTTTGAGTCCATGCAGAGCTCATATCACCAGCCTGTGACCCTCAGTACTGGTCTGTGAGGTGGACCCTCTTATTCTTCCCACTTCAGACCTAGAGCTGTCACAGAATCCATCAGAAGCTGCACAAGCTGGGTGATGGGAAGCAGACTGTCTCATACATTAGTCCAAGTGGTTTCCTTTTAAAGGAAACGGAATCATTTCTTGAGGCCAACACATAGTTTAATAATCAGGCTGGGTTCAGCTATAAAGAAACCCATACTGCATACATGGGTACTGGGGAATTGAACCCAGAGCCGAAAGGCTTTACAAGCAAGTGCCTTTAACTGTTGAGCCATCTTCCCAGCTCATATATATAGTTTTGTATTTGTTTTGTTTTTTTAAAATATATTTTATTTTTATTTATTTGAGAGAGAGAAAGAGGCAGAGAGAGAGGGAGAGAATGGGCACGCCAGGGCCTCCAGCCACTGCAAATGAACTCCAGATGCATGTGCCCCCTTGTGCATCTGGCTTACGTGGATCCTGAAAATTGAAAATTGAACCTGGGTCCTTTGGCTTTTTCAGGCAAACGCCTTAACCGCTAAGCCATCTCTCCAGCCCTTGTTTTTTTTTTTTTTTTTTTTGAGATAGGGTCTCACTCTAGCCCAGACTAATCTAGAACTCACTCTGTAGACCCACACTGGCTCAAACTCACAATGATCCTCCTACCTCTGCCTCCCAAGTATGCTGGGATTAAAGGTATGTGCCCCCATGCCCAGCTATATTTTTATTTTTTAAATATTTATTTTTATTTATTTATTAGAGAGAGAGAGAATGGGCACACCAGGGCCTCCAGCCACTGCAAACGAACACCAGATGCATGTGCCCCTTGTGCATCTGGCTTATGTGGGTCCTGGAGAATTGAACCAGGATCCTTAGACTTTGCCGGCAAGCACCTTAACCACTAAGCGATCTCTTCAGCCCCTATTTTTACTTTTTTAAAAAAATATTTTTATTTATTTATTTATTTATTTATTTATTTGAGAGAGAGATACAGAAATAGGCAGGGAGAGAGAATGGCAGGGCCATGGCTTCTAGCCACTGCAAACAAACTCCAGATGCATGTGCTCCCTTGTGCATCTGGCTTATGTGGGTCCTGGAGAATAGAGCCTTGAACCGGGGTCCTTAGGCTTCATAGGCAAGCGTTTAACCACTAAGCCATCTCTCCAGCCCTATTTTTACTTTTTTTATTATTTTGTTTTGTTTTTCGAGGTAGTGTCTCGCTAGCCCAGGCTGACCTGGAATTCACTATGCAGTCTCAGGTTGGCCTTGAACTCACTGCGATCCTCCTACCTCTGCCTCCCGAGTGCTGGAATTAAAGGCGTGCGCCACCACGCCCGGCCAGGCTCATTTTTAAAGACTACATTTTGCTGTGTAGCACAGGTTGGCCTGAAACTCAGGATTCTCAGTCTCCCCAGTGCTGGGATTACAGGTGTATACCACCCTGCCTGGGTGTTCTTTTAGAAAACCGAATGGACAAACCTGTTTGCTAGATGAAGCCATTGAGAACTTTGCTAAACTACACTTTCGTGATGTTGGGGAATACCCTGGGAAGACATCATATTCTTCTAAGAGGGAGGCGAAGCCAGGAGTCTGTACTTGCTCCGGGGAGGCTGCTGGGTTACCTGTGGAAGTCAGCTCGGCTGCTCCACCTCCTGACACGCGACAACCCATCCGAAGTGGAGCAAGGGTCACAGTGCACGCACGTGAGCCAACCTGGGGCGGAGCGAAGGACAGCTGCACAGTGTTCGCTCCCTTGCGCCTCCGCCCCTCCGCCCCGGATCCTCAAGGGTCATCAGCGACCTTGCAGGCTCCGGGTCTTTCAAGAGCTTTGGGATGGGTCACATGCAGGAAGCGGCTCTGCCCTTGAACTCGCAGGGCGAACCAGGACTCTCCACCCTCCAGTCCTGCCCCTTCCTTAGCGCTCACTCACGCAAGAATTTTGTGACATCTGTCCACACCCCCTAAGTTCTAATTACAGATGTGTGTCCACACACGTGACCCATCTCTTCAGCCAGCTGCGCGGCAGGCAACTTCTGCTAATGGAATGATCTCGAGGTAGTCATGGTGAGGACGCGATTGCACAATCCTTGCCTCAGCCACTTTTCCCCACTAAAAACCAATTTGCTCCTTAGCAAGCAAAGCGATTTGGCCCAGCTCAGAACATTATCCATCCCCAGCTAGTGCAATCTATGCCCCCCAGGCTTCAAATGTGGGTTTGTTAGACTCATCGTTGCATGTATTTGGTAACGTCTTTTGCAAGGGTGAGATTAGGGAAGAAACAGCTCAGAAGTATAATCATAGCCAATGGAGGTAGCTGGTCAGAGAAAGTGGAACGGTGGATGTGACATTCCGGCGGCAGCTTCACGGGCTTCCTAGCCCTGTATACTGCTAATTGCAAGGGCCCTTGACAAGATGAGTGGGCAACTCAGAAGCAACAACTCTCCATCCATCCAGCATGGGACCTCAAAGTAGTGGTTATGGCCTCTGGCAGTAGCTGGATGCTATTCATTGGGACCGTGCTGTCCCCTCCTCCAAATCCAAAGGACGCTTGGGTTAAAACTTTAATTCTCCCATCCAAGTACTAACCAGACCTGATCCTGCTTAGCTTCAGAGATCAGTCAGGACTGGGTGCATTCAGGGTAGTATGGTGGTAGATTAAAACTTTAATTCTCCAGCCAGGCATGGTGGCGCCCGCGTTTAATCCCAGCACTGGGGATTGGGGAGGAGGCAGAGGTAGGAGGATGGCGGTGAGTTTGAGGCCACCCTGATACTACATAGTTAATTCCAGGTAAGCCTGGACCAGAGTGAGACCCTACCTCAAAAAACACCAAAAATAATAAATAAATAAATAAATAAATAAATAAATAAATAAATAAATAAAAAGAAAACAAAAAAGACAAGAAAAACTTAATTAGGAGGTGGAGCCTTTGGGAGGTGACTTGATCATGAGGGTGGAACCCTTAGGAACAAGATTGGAACCCTTCTAAGAGACCCCAGAGTGCTCTCTTCAACTCTCTTCCCCACATGTGAGGATACAAGGATAAGTTGTCCACCATCTGCAGCCCAGAAGAGGCCTCTCCTCAGAACCCAACCATGCTGCCACCCTATCATAGGGTTCCAGGTTTTTAATTTTTATTTATTTATTTATTTTTGTTTTGTTTTGTTTTGTTTTCTGAGGTAGGGTCTCACTCTAGCTCAGGCTGACCTGGAATTCACTATGTAGTCTCAGGGTGGCCTCGAACTCTCAGCGATCCTCATACCTCTGCCTCCCTAGTGCTGGGATTAAAGGTGTGCACCACCATGCCCGGCTGTTTATTTATTTGAGAGAGAGAGAAAATATGCATTGGTATGCCAGGGCCTCCTATTGCTGCAAACAAACTCCAGATGCATGTTCCACTTTGTGCATCTGGCTTTATGTGGGTACTAGGGAATGGAAACTGGTCTGTCTGGCTTTGCAAACAAGTGCCTTTAACCACTGAGCCATTTTCCCAGCCCAAATGAGTTATTTATAACGTACCTTTCCATAGTCCTTTGTCATAGCAACCCACATTAAGAGATGTGGTAAAAACCTAGGCATGTGTGCTCAAGATGGAGTTGGAAAAATTAAGTTATGTTTGTAATGCTTGCTCATGCTGAGAGGAAAGCACAGAGGACAATGCAAGAACATGTGAGCTCACTGTAGACCAATGTACTTCAACTTAAGAGCCTCTGTAATGTCTCTTGCCTACAGCACTGGCTCTAACCTGGCTCTTCTTCTGAATCACATGGAGTCTCTGGCCACTGTGGCCTCTTCAGCACCTCACTGATCTTATGGGCAGGCATCTTCTACAGGACCTGTGTAGAACTGGCTTTGGTAGACTGGTTTCATGTAGATTTTCAGGCACTGTTTATACTTTTACCTTTTTTTTTTTTTTTGAGGTAGGGTCTCACTCTGGCCCAGGTTAACCTAGAATTCACTATGTAGTCTCAGGGTGGCCTTGAACTCACAGTGATCCTCCTACCTCTGCCTCCCAAGTGCTGGGATTAAAGGCATGTGCCAACACGCCGGGCTTACTTTTACCTTTTTAAAAATTTATTTATTTGCAAGGAAAGAGAGAGAGAATATGAGAGAGAGAGAATATGAATGTACCAGGGCCTTTAGCTGCTGTAAACAAACACCAGTTGCATGTCCACTTTGTGCATCTGGCTTTACATGCAAACTGGGGAATCAAACTTGGGTCTTTTGGCTTTGCAGGCAAGAACCTTAACCACTGAGCCATCTCTCCAGCCCCTGCTGGTTTTTAGAAATGAAAGTAAGGAGACAGGATATTCTTCCTTGGCTCAGGGCTTTGCCCTTAGCATCCAAGTGGGGCCCTAGTATACCTCAGTGTTGGCTATTGGCTAGGGCAGGCTTCCAGTCTCCTCCTTCCTCCTGACACTGTAGTTCCTACACCTTCTTGGAATTGCAGGCCATTTCAACTTTCCCCTAACTGATTCACAAGGGAGGAGTGTTTCCTAGTCAGGTATTTGCTAGTCATCCACTCATTGCTTTGTAAGGGAAGGGACCCATGATTCCAAGTTCCCAGATCTAGCCAATAACACCACCCTATGAAGAATCAGTGGGGAAAGGATTGGCAAGGACTCTCATTTTCTGTTTTCCTGGGTTTTGTTGCAGAGGAGGGGAAGTTACTATTATTGTTATATTTTTGTATTTGAAGGTTTTTTTTTTTTTTTTTTTTTTTTTTGAGGAAGGGTTTCATTCTTAGCCCAGGCTGACCTGGAATTAACTATGTAGTCTCAGGGTGGCCTCAAACTCATGATGATCCTCCTAACTCTACTTCCTGAGTGCTGGGATTAAAGACGTGCGCCACCACGCCCGGCTTTGTATTTGAACTTTTAAATTTTATAAAATGCACAGGTAAAATGACTGTTGTGTGCTCAGCACTAAATGAAACATCTTATATCACTCCCTCCAAGGCTCAGAAAACATTGCAGAAAAGGGGCCAGAAAGAATGTAAGAGGGCTGGAGATATGACTTAGTAGTTAAGGCGCTTGCCTGCAAAGCCTAAGAACCAGGTTCAAGTCCCCAGAACCCACGTAAAGCCAGATGCACAAGGTGGCACATGTGTCTGGAGTTCATTTGCAGTGGCTAGAGGCCCTGGTGCACCCATCCTCTCTTCTATCTGCCATTCTCTCTCAAATAAATTAGTAAATTACACACACACACACACACACACACACACACACATATATATTTGGTTTTTCAAGGTAGGGTCTCACTCTGGCCCAGGCTGACCTGGAATTAATTATGTAGTCTCAGGATGGCCTTGAACTCATGCCGATCCTTCTACCTCTGCCTTCCAAGTGCTGGGATTAAAGGCATGCGCCACCATGCCCGGCTATCTTTTGAAGTAGGGTTTCACTCTAGCCCAGGATGACCTGGAATTCACTATGTATTCTCAAGGTGGTGTTAAACTCACAGCGATCCTCCTACCTCAGCCTCCCAAGTGCTAGGATTAAAGGCATGTGCCACCATGCCCAACTCAAAATATATATATATATATATTTTGATTTTCGAGGTAGGGTCTCACTCTGGCCCAGGCTGACCTGGAATTAACTATGTAGTCTCAGGATGGCCTCGAACTCACGCGATCCTCCTACCTCTGCCTCCCGAGTGCTGGGATTAAAGGCGTGCGCCACCACGCCCAGCTCTCAAAAACTATTTTTAATGGGTGTGCAAACTCCAGATGCATGCACCACTTTGTGCACCTGGCTTTATTTGGGTACTGAGTAAGCACCTTAACTGCTGAGCCCCATCTCGCTAGACCTAGGAGATAGATACATATATATTTAAGAGAAGGAGACAGAGAGAGAGAGAGAGAATGGGCACATCAGAGCTTCCAACCACTGCAAATAAACTCCATATGCATGCCCCACCTTGTGCATCTGGCTTATGTGGGTACTGGGGAATTGAACCTGGGTCATTTGGCGTTGCAGGCAAGCCCCTTAACTTCTAAGCCATCTCTCCAGCCCCTAAAAAAGTTTTTTTTTTTTTAATGTAAGAGCCAGAGGCCGGGCGTGGTGGCACACGCCTTTAATCTCAGCACTCAGGAGGCAGAGATAGGAGGATTGCCGTGAGTTCAAGGCCACCCTGAGACTACATAGTGAATTCCAGGTCAGCCTGGGCCAGAGCCCTAACTAGGAAAAATAAAAAAATTAAAAAAAAAAGTAAGAGCCAGAGAAGGGTGGGAAAGACTGCTTTGGAGTCCTGTCTTCCTAACATGAATTGGCCACTGCATTCCTGATTGCACAGCGGCTGGCATTGCCTGCACAGTATTGTACCCATCAACATTCCATCATGGATGATGGAAGAGAGCAAGAAAAAAGAAAAGACATCAAGGGGTGGGGAAATGGCTCTACACTTAAAGATGCTTGCTTGCTTGCTTGCATAGCCTTACTGGTCTGGGTTCAATTCCCTAGAACCCAAGTCAGATGTAAAAAGTAGCATGAGGTCGCCTGCCTGGAACAAGGAAGACCAGGCCAATCAGCACAAGTTTCCAAAGGAGATGAAAACATAATGAGCCCCAAGACTCATCAGAATGACAAGAAGAGGGCTGGAGAGATGGCTTAGCGGTTAAGGTACCTGCCCACTAAGCCTAAGAACATCAGTTCCAATCTCCAGGTCCCACATTTAGCCAGATGTAAAGTGATGCAAGGGCGCAATGCCGCACTTGCTCACAAGGGGGGTGCACGCATCTGGAGTTTGTTCGCAGCGGCTGAGAGGCTGCTGGTGCGCCCATTCTCTGTCTTCCTCTCCCTGTCTCTCTGTGTCTCTCTGAAAAAAAAAAAGTTTAAAAAAAATGACAAGAAGAGAAAGCCAAGTGCCTAGTACTGAAAAAGTCACCCCATCACACTCTCCAGGACCAAGGAATTGTTTCAGAGGAAGTGGAGGATTACATGTGAATGCTGCTCTCACAGCTAGCCTGAGAACCTTCTACTTGGAGATGGAGGTAAACACTGAAAAGATGCAAAACTCATCAAAAAAGAGATTAAGAAGCCATTCTAAGGCTCAGGGAATATTGTGGAAGAGAAGGTAGAAAGACTGAAAGAGGGTGGAGAGATATCTCAGTGGTTGGGGCTCTTGCCTGCAAAGCCTAATGACCTAGGTTTGATTCCACATTACCCACATAAAGCCAGATGTACAAAGTAAAAAGAGAGAATGGGCACACCAGGGCCTCTTGCCACTGCAAATGAACTGCAGATGCATGTGCCAGTTTGTGTATCTAGCTTTTCATGGGTACTGGGGATTCTAACGCAGGTATCAGACTATAATCATGTGCCATACACCAGGGCCTCCAGCCACTGCAAATGAACCCCAGATGCACACTTTGTGTAGGTACTGGAGTATGGAACCTGGATTGTTAGGCTTTGCAGACAAGCACTTTAACCGCTAAGCCATCTCTCCAGCCCCAGGAGCAGAGATTTTGATCCTTGCAAAAAGCATACAAGTTCTTGGGGGCAATATATGAGACTAAAGAGTGAGTATGTGGCCAGGTGGGTAGGTTCAACTGTTGCAAAGAGGTTGAACCAGGAGGACTATATTATAAATTATGGGTGTTGTGGTAGTGAATGTGATAGTTTAAATGTGTGGCTCCCTAGACTCAGGTGTTTTATTAAAATTGAGCTTGCAAAGCCGGGCGTGGTGGCGCATGCCTTTAATCCCAGCACTCGGGAGGCAGAGGTAGGAGGATCGCTGAGAGTTCAAGGCCACCCTGAGACTACATAGTTAATTCCAGGTCAGCCTGGACCAGAGTGAAACCCTACCTCAAAAAAAAAAAAAAAAAAAGAATTGAGCTTGCAACTTTAGCCCCTAACAGGCAGATCCCTGCGAGAGAGGGCATGTCACTGGGCAGGGGGACAGATCTTACACAAAGTGTGGGGAGAGCAGTTCTGAGTCCTGACACTTTATGCTGACTATTGGTGACATCTCTCTGCTTGGATCTATGAAAGTGAGTCAGCTTCTTCTGCCATTGATGGTGTTCCCCTGGAATTTTTGAGCCTAAAATAAACCCCTTCTTCCCATAAGCTGTGTCTGGTTGGATGTTTGTCCCAGCAATGACAAGCTGGCTGCACCAGGTGGTTTAAATGAAATGGCCCCTGTATGACTTGATTCAGGGGCCTCCCATAAACTTCCATGTTCTGAATGCTAGGTTCCCAGCAGATGGAGATTTGAGAATTAACGCCTCTTTGAGGCAGTGTATTGTTGGGGGTGGGCTTATGGGTGTTATAGCCAGTTTACCCTTGTCAGTGTTTGGCATACTCTCTTGTTGCTGTTGTCCATCTGATGTTGGCCAGGAGGTGATGTCTACCCTCTGCTCATGCCATTGTTTCCCCCTGCCATCATGTAGCTTCCCCTTGAGTCTGTAAGCCAAAATAAACTTTTTTCCCCCACAAGCTGCTCTTGGTCAGGTGTTTTCTGCCAGCAATGCGAACCTGACTGCAACAGCCTCCACAGGCTCATGTGTTTTGAATACTTGGTTCACCTGTACAGCTATACTGTCCTGAATGTGCCCCATCTTGTCTGAATACGCATGTGCCACCATGCCCAGCTTGAATACTTGGTCCCCAACTGGCAGCAATTTGGGAAATCTGTGGGGCCCTTGGGAAGTGGAGCCTTGCTGGAGGAGGTGTGTCTCTGGGGACAGGCTTTGGTGTAATTTAGCCCAGCTCCAAGCCCATTGCCTGCTTAGCTTAGGCTTGCTGTTTCCTCCTAACTGGTGTGACAAGATATAGTACTCTACTGTCTGCTCTTGCCATGCTTTCCCTACCGTGACGAAACTTCCCCTTGAACCTGTAAGCCAAAACCAACCCTTTCCTTCTATAAGCTGCTTCTGGCTGGGTGTTTTGTCCCAGCAATGAGAAAGTTAATTGCTAGAGTGGGCTGATTCACTGATGGACCCATAATTTGCTGGAAACTTTCAGAGGTGAGTCTAGCTAGAAGTAGGTCACTGGCAGCTTGCTTTTGAGGGCTATATCTTATCCTGGACCCCTTCCTCATCCTCTCTCTGCTTCTCCGCCTTTCTGCCATGACGCTTTGCCTCCCCACAGGCCCTGAAACAATGAGGCCAGCCTGTAGTGGATGGAATCCTCCAAAACCATGAGCCAAAACATATCCTTCCTAACTTTAAGTTGTTTACATCAAGGTGTTCTGTCACATCAATGACAACTGACATCCAGAGTTTGACAAACTTTCTCTGAAGGGCCAGGTAGGAAGTAATGTATACTTGGTGGGCCATGCCTGCTCTGCTATAATCATTCAGCTTTGCTCTCAGAGCTCCACAAAGCAGCTACAGACAGTATGTAAGCAAGTCAGCATGGCTGGCTCCAATAACCACACTCTTTATTTTTATTTATTTATTTATTTATGAGAGACAGAGAGAGAGAGAAAGAACAGATATAAAGAGAGTATGGACACACCAGGGCCTGCCACTGCAATGGACTCCAAACACATGTGCCACTTTATGCATCTGGTTTCATGTGGGTACTGGGGAATTGAACCTGGGTCATCAGGCTTTGCAAGCAAGCACCTTTAACTGCTGAGCCATCTTTCCAGTCCACCACACTCTTATTTGTGGGTATGGACACTGGGTCATGAAAAAATCTCTTTCTCTCTCCCTCTTTTTTTTTTTTTTTTTTTTTTTTTTTTTTTTAGAATTAGGGTCTTGCTCTAGCCCAGGCTGATCTGGAGTTTACTATGTAGTCTTAGGTTGGCCTCAAACTAGCAGTGATCCTCCTACCTCTGCCTCCTGAGTACTGGGGTTAAAGACATGTGTCACCTCACCTGGCTTCTTTTTTATTTTCTTTTTTCTAATTAAATTAAATTTATTTATTTATTTATTTGAGAGAGAGAGAAAGAAGCAAAGAAAGAGAGACAGATAGAGAGAGAATGGGCATGCCAGGGCCTCCAGCCACTGCAAATGAACTCCAGACGCATGTACCACCTTGTGCATCTGGCTTACATGGGTCCTGGGGAATTGAACCTAGGTCCCTTGGCTTTGCAGGCAAGTGCCTTAACTACTAAGCTATTTCTCCAGCCCCCTTATTTTTTTTTAAATTTTTATTTTTTTTTTGGTTTTGCAAGGTAGGGTCTCACTCTGGTCCAGGCTGACCTGGAATTAACTATGTCTCAGGGTGGCCTTGAACTCTCGGCAATCCTCCTACCTCTGCCTCCTGAGTGCTGGGATTAAAGGCGTGTGCCACCACGCCCGGCCCCCTTTTTATTTTTTTAAAATATTTTTATTTATGTATTTGATAGAGAGAAACAGAAAGAGACAGACAAAAAGAGAGTGAGTATGGGCCTCTTGCCACTGCAAACAAATTCCAGATGCATGTGCCACTTTGTGCATGTGGCTTTACATGGGTTCTAGGGAATTGAACACAGGCTGTCAGGCTTCCAGGCTTTGTAAGCAAGTGCCTTTAACCTCTGAGCCATCTCTCCAGGCCCAAAAGTCTCTTTTTGCTTCCAAAACTGTAACAATCCTTTCCAGTTCACACAGAGTACAAGCAAGTGTTGGGTCGAGTTTGGCCCTTGGGTTGTGTTTAGTTGACCCTGACATATATCACCATGGAAATGGTTTCCCCTAGAGTTGTGCAACATGCAGGTCCTTCCTGAGGGTGACATTAGACAGGCTTCTTTCACAAGATTTTTTAACTTTTTATTTTAAGGACTAGAAGACACTTATTATAGTTAAACACAGACTATTCCTATTTTACATTCAATACTGGGGGACATTTCAAAATTTACTTATTATTTTATTTTTTGGTTTTTCAAGGTAGGGTCTTGCGGTAGCCCAGGCTGACCTGTAATTCACTATGTAGTCTCAGGATGGCCTCAAACTCATGGCAATCCTCCTACCTCTGCCTCCTGATTGCTGGGATTAAAGGTGTGTGCCTCCATATCTGGCAAAATTTATTTATTTATTTGCATGTATATGTGTGCACTAGGGTTTCTTGCTGTGCAAACAGAATGTCAGATGTGTGTGCCAGTTAAAAAATATATTTTTAGGGGATGGAGAGATGGCTTTAGTGGTTAAGGCTCTTGCCTGCAAAGCCTAAGGACCCAGGTTCGATTCTCCAGGTCCCATGTAAACCAGATGCACATGGTGGCGCAGCATCTGGAGTTCGTTTGCAGTGGCTAGAGGCCCTGGTGCACCCATTTGCTCTCACTTTATCTCTTACTCTCTATCTCAAATAAATAAAAATAAATTAAAAAAACATTTAAAAATATATATATTTTAAATTTTTTTGGTTTATTTTTTATTCTTAGTCATCTATTTGACAGAGAGAGAGAGAGAGAAAGGGGCAGATAGAGAGAGAGAGAGAATGGGTGCACTAGGGCCTCTAGCTGCTGCAAATGAACTCCAGATGCATGCACCACCTTGTTCATCTCGTTTACATGGGTTCTGGGGAGGTGAACCTGGTTCCTTTGGCTTTGCAGGCAAGCACCTTAACAGCTAAACCATCTCTTCAGCCCTAAAAATATATATTTTAAATATTTTATTTATTTGAGAGAAAGAGAGAGAGAGAGAGGCAGATAGAAAGAAAGAATGAGTATGCCAGTGCCTCTAGCTACTGCAAATGAACTCCAGACATGCATACCAACTTGAACATCTAGCATTCTGTGGGTACTGGGGAACTGAACCCAGGTCCTTAGGTTTTTCAGGCAAGTGCCTTAACCACTGAGTAATTTCTGCAACCCAAAACATTTGTTTTGGTCTTACTGTAGCCCTAACTGACCTGGAATTCACTATGTAGTCTCAGGGTGTCCTCCAACTCACCGTAATCCTTCTGCCTCCCGAGTACTGGGATTAAAGGCGTGTGCCACCATGCCTGGCTAGGTTATTTTGTTGTTGTTGTTGTTTATTTTGATTTATTTGAGAGCAACAGACAAAGAAAGATGCACAGAGAGAGAATGGGCGCACCAGGGCCTCCAGCCACTGCAAACGAAATCCAGATACATGTGCCACCTTGTGCATCTGGCTTACATGGGTCCTAGGGAATCAAGCCTCGAACCGGGGTCCTTAAGCTTCACAGGCAAGTGCTTAACTGCTAAGCTATCTCTCCAGCCCCTGGCTAGATTCTTTTTTTTTTTTTTTTTTTTTTTTTTTTTTTTGGTTTTTCGAGGTAGGGTCTCACTCTAGTTCAGGCTGACCTGGAGTTCACTCTGTATTCTCAGGGTGGCCTCGAACTCATGGCGATCCTCCTATCTCTGCCTCCTGAGTGCTGGGATTAAAGGCATGCTAAACTAGGTTCTTTTTGAGCTATGTTTTAAAGGGTAGATATCAGTCAGGTAGACATCTCAGAGAAGGGATTGCAGGTAGAAGGATCAGCTACAGGTAAAGGCATAGAGGTAAGACTGTGAAGGGTTTTAAATGCCATGTTCAGAAGTATAGGTTCTGCCCTGTGGGCAGTAGGAGCCATTCAATGAGTTGGGCAGAACATGGTAGTCTGAGATTGCATTTAGGGAGCAGAATGGATGACGGGGAGCCTTATTAGGAGGCTGTGAACAAATTAAAGGAGAAATAGTAAAGGCCAGTAGGAACAGGGGAGTTAAGTTAGAGGGAAGAGAGAATTTAAAATATTCAGCATCATGCCTCAGTGGTTAAAGGCTCTTGTTTGCAAAGCCTAATGGCCTGGGTTTGATTTCCCAGTACCCATGTAACGCCAAATGCACAAAGTAGCACATTCATCTGGAGTTCACGTACAGTGGCAAGAGGCTCTGGTGCATCCATTCTCATTCTCTCTCTCTCTTTTATACACACACACACACACTTACCATGAGTTATCATACATCATCTCACACCAATGGAGGTGGTTATTATTGAAAATACAGGCAAGTATTAATAATGATGTGAAGACATTGGGACCCTTGTTCACGGTTGGAGTAGGAAGTGGTACAGCCAATCTGGAAACCATTCTGACAATTCTTTTAACTTTTTCTTGACAGCCTCTGTACATATATACACATTGTACGCCGATCACAATCCCCTCCTACACCCTCCTCTCATTGCTTCCTCCACTGAACCCTTCTTCTTTCCAACTAGTCCCTCTCTATTTTGATGTCATCATTTTTTTTTTTTTTTTTTTTTTTTTGCTGGCACATCATGCAGGATTTCTGTAGGCAGCATCAGCCAATGTGAGGTGGTGAGGTGATGAATGCAATGGCCACTTTGTGTCTGGAAGATAACATTCCAAAGAATTCTTCCCCATCCTTTGGCTTTTACATTCTTCTTTTTTTTTTTTTGGTGTTTCAAGGTAGGGCCTTACTCTTCCTCAGGCTGACCTGGAACTCACTATGTAGTCTCAGAGTGGCCTCAAACTCATGGTGATCCTCCTACCTATGCCTCCCAAGTGCTGGGATTAAATGCATGTGCCATCATGCTTGGCTCAATATTTTTACTTATTTATTTATTTGCAAGCAGAGAGAGAGAGGGAAAGAATGAGTGCACAGAGCCTCCAGCCACTGCAAACATGTGCCACATCTGGCTTTACGTGAGTACTGGGAAATCGAACTCAAGACATTAGGCTTTGCAGGCAAGTGCCTTAACTGCTGAGCCATTTATCTAGCCCAGGTTCTTACATTCTTTCCAACACCTCATTCACAATGGTGCCTGAGTCTTGGAGGGAGCAATAGAGAGGTCTCACTTGGTGCTGAATGTTCCACTGCAGTCTGACATTTCTTTTTATTTATTTCTATTTATTTATTTATTTATTTTTATTAGAGAAAGAGGGAGAGACAGAGACACAGAGAGAGGATGGGTGTGCCAGAGCCTCTTGCCACTGCAAATGAACTCCAGACACATATGCCACTGTGGTAATTTGAATGGATGTCCCCCAATAGATTCAGGAGGGTTTTTTTGTTTGTTTTTGAAAAATATTTATTTATTTATTTATTTTTATTTGAGATGCAGAGAGAGGAAGAGAGAGATTAGAATGGGCACTCCAGGGCCTCCAGCCACTGCAAACGAACTCCAGACGCATGTATCACGCTATGCATCTGGCTTACATAGGACCTGGAGAATTGAACCTGGGTCTTTAGGCTTTGCAGGCAAGTGCCTTAACCACTAAGCCATCTTTCCATCCCAGATTCAAGAGTTTTATTAAAGCTTATAATTTACATATCCAGCTGCCTGGCTGGAGGATGTGTCACTGTGGGCAGATCCTAGGATCCAGCCCTAAAGTGTGGGGGTTGATTTGGAATTCCAGTCTAAAGATATGCAAAGTGTGGGAGTTTTGCCTGGAGTTCCGGAAATGTGCTCCTTTGTGCTCTTTTGTAGTGTTGGTGGTGGCTTTTCTCTCTGCTTGATCTGTGAAGGGGAGCGGTGGCGGGGGCAACTTCTTCTGCCATTATAGAACTTCCCCTGGATCTATAAGCGTCAATGAATCCCTTCCACCATAACTGCCTGGTTTAGAAGTTCATCCCAGTGACCTGAAGCTACTACAGCCACCTTGTGCATCTGGCTTTATGTGGGAATTGAACCTGGACTGGGTTCAATCATGGACTATCAGGCTTTACAAGCAAGTGCCCCAACAGCTGAGCCATTTCCTAGCCCACCCCCCAATTTTAGGGAACTACCTACCATAAGACCTAGCAAGTGACTCCCTACGTATAACTATGACCACTGAGAACATATGTCCATGTAATGTGGACATTCGGGGAAGCATTGTTCAAGACAGCCAAAATATGAAAACTCCACCAGCTGATGAATGGATAAAGACCATGTGGTCTATCCATACAATGGAATATTCTCCATCATTATACTAAGGCAAGAAGCTGGTCACAAAAGACCGCATATTACATGACTCGCTTATGTGAAATGTCCAGAGTCAGCAAATCTGAAACAAACAGAAAGATTAGTGGTTGCCCGGGGCTGGGAGGAGCAGAGGGTTGAGTGGGAGAATGATGGATGACTGTGAAGGTGTCTGGGGTTTCTTTTGAGAGTGAATAGCATTGGTTGTGGTGAGGGTCTCACAACTCTGTGAATATGGGAAAAACTGTGGAACGGTGTATCTTAACTGGGAGAAATGTATTCCATGTAAATTATGTCTCATTATAGCTGTTTAACAAGATTACACTAGTGTAATTCAGGAAGGGTAATTCTCTCTGGGCATCTAAAATAAATTATCTGTCCAATATAATTGAAACCACCATCCTTGGTTGAAATATACATATAAGGTTTTGTAATTTAGACTTTTGTGTGTCACTTAATTTGATGTATTTGTTTTTATCTTAGGAATACAATGGCAATAACCACTTCTTTAAAAATGAGATCACTCCAACCCATGAAATATACATGCACTAGAGCAAGTCAGAAATATCCCTGGGCCTCAGTTTCCCTTAACCTTACCCAGTCAAATTTGCAGAACTCTTCATCTTTTTTTTTTTTTTTTTTCAAGGTAGGGTCTCACTCTAGTCCAGGCTGACCTGGAATTCACTGTGTAGTCTCAGGGTGGCCTCGAGCTCACGGCGATCCTCCTACCTGTGCCTCCTCAGTGCTGGGATTAAAGGTGTGCGCCGCCATGCCCAGCTAAGAATAAAATATTTTTTAAAAACAGATGAAGAGAAACTGGGCGTGGTGGCGCACACCTTTAATCCCAGCACTCAGGAGGCAGAGGTAGGAGGATCGCTGTGAGCTCGAGGCCACCCTGAGACTACACAGTGAATTCCAGGTCAGCCTGAGCTAGAGTGAAACCCTACCTCAAAACAACAACAACAACAACAACAAATTATATATATATATGTATATGTATATATACATATTTCTTATTTATTTATTTGAGAGAAAAAGAAGCAGAGAGAGACAGAGAGTGGGCATGTCAGGGCCTCCAGCCGCTGTAAATGAACTCCAGATACATGCGCCACCTTGTGCATCTAGCTTACATGGGTCCTGGGGAATTTTACCTGGGTTCTTTGGCTTTGCAGGCAAGTGCCTTAACTGTTAAGCCATCTCTCCAGCCACCCTCGTTTTTTGAGGCAGGTTCTCACTCTAGCCCAGGCTGGCCTGGAACTCACTCTGTAACCCAGGCTGGTTCAGTGTCATGGTAATCCATCTACCTTACCTCCTGAGCAAGCCACCACACCTGGCTTTCTTTGTCTTTTTCTGTACAGTATCAACTCCATTGGAATGTAACTTACATGCTCACATAGCAGTTGACAGTACACCAGTCACTGGGTTTTTCAGGCGTGGTGGCGCACGTCTTTAATCCCAGCACTCGGGAGGCAGAGGTAGGAAGATCACCGGGAGTTCGAGGCCACCCTGAGAATACAGTGAATTCCAGGTCAACCTGGGCTTCAGCAAGACCCTACCTCGAAAAAATACCCCCCAAAAATATTCACAGAGTTGTATCATGATCTTCAAGTTTGTGTTCATTACATCAGAAAGAAACTCCATATGCAGTAGAATTTACCCTTCCTTTTCTTTTTTTCCCTCACCCAGCCCTAGACAACCACTAATCTGCTTTCTGTCTGAACATTTCATACTAGTGAAGTCATACAGTAAGTGATTTTTGGTGCCTGGCTTTCCCCCTTAATACAATGTTCTAAAGTTTATAAATGTTGTACCAAGTAACAGTACTTTATTCTCTTTAATTGATAAATATTTCTTTATATGCCTATACCACATTATATTTATCTGCTTATTAGTTGATGGTCATTTCCATTTTCAAAACTATTTTTATTTATTTGCGAGTAGGGTGAGATAGAGAGAAGAGTGACAGAGAGAATGGGGCACTCCAGGGCCTCCAGCCAATGCAAACAAATTCCAGACACATGCACCAATTTGTATGACTGGCTTTATGTGAGTACTGGGGAATCGAACCCGGGTCATTAGCTTTGCAGACAAATGCCTTAACCACTGGGCCATCTCTCCAGTCCCATTTACATTTTTAAAAATTATTTATTTATTTGCAAAGAGAGAGAACATGAGAATGGTTGCACCAGGGCCTCTCACCTCTCACAAACAGACTCCAGATGCATGGGCCACTTTGTGCATTGGGCTTTATGTAGGTACTGGGGAATTGAACCTGGGTTGTTAGGCATTGCTGGCAAGTACTTTAATGTCTGACCCAAATCTCCGGTCCTCCATTTCCATTTTTAATTTTTTTTTATTGAGAGACAGAGAGAGGGAGGGAGGGAGGGAGAGAGAAAGCATGGGCATGCCAGGGCCTTAGCCACTAAAAACAAACTCAGACACGTGTACCACCTTGTGCATCTGGCTTATGTGGGTTTGGGGATTCAAACCTGGGTCCTTAGGCTTCACAGACAAGTGCCTTAACCACTAAGCCATCTCTCTAGCCCCCATTTCCATTTTTAAAAAACATTATTTATTTATTTGCAAGGAAAGGTGGGGCAAAGAATGGGCATGCTAGGACCACTAGCTGCTGCAAACAAACTCCAGATGCGGTTTGTCTCTTCTGGATACATCATATAAGTGAAATAATACAGTGTTTGTCCTTTTGTATTTGGTCCATCTCACTCAGCATAATGTTTTCAAGGTTCATCCATGTTATAGCATGAATCAGAGCTTTGTGGATTTTTGTGTGTATATATTTGTGGTGTACATGCACACTTATATGTAGGTGGGCCCATGTGTGTGTTGTGTGTGTGGGAGGGTGTGCATGCATGTGTGTGGAGGTCAGATATCGATATTGGGTGCCTTCCTTAAATGCTCTCCACCCGTTGCAGTCAGGTTCGCATTGCTGGCAGAAAACACCTGACCAAGAGCAGCTTGTGGGAAAAAAAAAAGGTTTATTTTGGCTTACAGACTCAAGGGAAAGCTCCACGATGGCAGGGGAAAACGATGGCATGAGCAACCTGGCCAACATGAAGTAGACAACAGCCACAGGAGACTGTGTCAAACACTGGCAAGGGGGAGCTGGCTGTAATACCCATAAGCCTACCCCCAACAATACACTGCCTCCAGGAGGTGTTAATTCCCAAATCTCTAACAGCTGGGAACCTAGCATTCCAAACACCTAAGTTTATGGGGGCCACCTGAATCAAACCATCATAGTACCTTACTATTTTCTCATGGGCTTTATACTCTCTCTTGATTCTCTCTCTCTCTCTCTCTTGCTGTAGCCCAGGCTGACCTGTAACTCACTATATAGTCTCAGGCTGACATTGAACTCACAGCGAGCCTCCTACATCTGCTTTCCCCGTGCTGGGATTAAAAAGCATGTGTCACCACATCCAGCTCCATAATTTATTTCTTAAGGTATAAAACCCTATTTTAAAAGTTACGGCTATTCTAGTGAAGTTTTTAAAATATATATACAGGATTTTATGTAACCCAGGACAGCCTCGAACTTTTAATTACAGGCAGGCATACCACATGCTTAAATCTCCTTTTTCTGTTCGTCAGCACTACTGGTCATGCTCAATGGTCCCCAGTCCCAGGGCAGGGAAAGGAGATACTCACCTTCAAACCAATGAGTGTCTTCCAGGTTGGAGAGACACTGCCATCACTGGACGCAGGAATCTTCTGTTGAAGTGTCATCTTGGGGAGGAGGAAGGGTGTGCCTGAATGCAGCTATGAAATTACTGCCTTGGTTCCCTATTTGATAAGCACAGATGCCATTGGGCTCTTCTATCTCATTGTTATTTTTCTGCAGAAAGACACTGAAAAACTAAAGAATGTATGTTTTCTTTGTATATGTGTTCATGAAACCCATTGTGCTGGTGACTCTTGTTTGTCAACTTGACTGTGTTTGCATTCACCTAGGAGACATACCTCTAGGCATATCTGTAAAGGTGTTTACAGAGAGGGTTAACGGAACAGAGGAGACCCAACTTGAATGGAGGTGATACATTCTCATGGGCGAGGTCCTGGACGGAAATGAAAAGAAAAAAGGAGAAAGCAAGCTGAGATCATTTTTTCTCTCTCTCTCTGCTTCTTGCTTGTGGATGCAATCTCACCCCTTTCTCCATGATGACTATACCCTCAAACCGTGTATCAAATCCTAGCTTTTTTTTTTTTTCCAGATTAGAACTTAAAAAAAAGTCTATAACCATTACTTAGTCATGCACCACCATGCCCCGCAAGGCAGATAGAGAATGGGTGCACTAGGGCCTCTAGCCACTGCAAATGAACTCCAAATGCATGCGCCACCTTGTCCATCTGGTTTACGTGGGTCCTGGGAATCGAATCTGTGTCCTTAGGCTTCACAGGTAAGTGCCTTAACCGCTAAGCCATGTCTCCAGCCTTCTTCTTCTTATTATTATTATTGACAACTTACATAATTATAGACAATAAACCATGATAATTCCTTCCCCCCTCACTTTCCCCTTCACAACTCCACTCTCCATCACATCCCCCTCTCAATCAGTCTCTTATTTATTTATTTGTTTATTTCCAAGGTAGGGTCTCACTCTGGCCCAGGCTAACCTGGAATTAACTTTCTAGTCTCAGGGTGGCCTCAAACTCATGGCAATCCTCCTACCTCTGCCTCCCGAGTGCTGGGATTAAAGGTGTGCGCCACCACACCTGGCATCTCTCTTTTATTTTGATGTCATCTTTTCCTCCTATTATAATGGTCTTATGTAGGTAATGCCAGGCACTGCGAGGTCATGGAAATCCAGGCCATTTCTCCCTTCTTCTCTCATCAGGAGGTATCAAATGCCCTATTCTTTTTTTATTCATTTGTAAGCTGGGGGTGGGGGGGCGTAGGGAGTGGATGGGCATGACCAGGGCATCAAGCCACTGAAAACATGCACCACTTTTTGTGCATCTGCTTTGCATGGGTACTAATGAATTGAACCCTGTGGAAGTTTGAATATATGTCCCCCAATATATTCAGTGTTTTATTAGTTATAGTTTGCATCTGCAATCACCTTGCTAGAGGCAATGTCACTGGGGGCTGGTCTTAAGGTGTGGGTTTGAGATTCCATTGTAAAGATATGCAAATGTGCCTAGCAGGAGTTCCTGAAGTGTGCTGTGTGACCTTTTGGCAGTAGTTTTGCTCTGTGTGCTGTGGTGGCTGGTTGGCTTTTCTCTCTCTTGCCTGGTCCTGTGAAGGGCAGGCCGTTTCTCTTGCCATTATGGAACTTCCCCTGGATCTGTAAGCTTCAATAAATAATATCCCTTCCTCCATAACTGTGCCTGGTCTGGAAGTTCATCTCAGCGAACCTGAAGCTGTCTGCAACAAACCCTGAGTCATTAGGCTTTATAGACAAGCACCTGTCTTAACCACTGAGCCATCTCTCTAGCCCCCAAATGCCCTATTCTAAGACAGGCTTTTTGTTAGGGCCTGAAGATTCTAAGATGACTGTAGCCATTACTTTCTCTTTCTAGGACAAAACACCCAATCAGAAGCAGTTTATGGAAAGAAAATGTTTATTTCTGGCTTACAGGCTTTTTAAAAAATATATTTTTATTTGAGAGAGAGAGAGAGAAAGAAAGAGAGAGAATATGGATGTACCAGGGCCTCCTGCCACTGCAAACAAACTCCAGATACATGTGCCACTTTG
Organism: Orientallactaga sibirica; assembly: GCA_036365145.1. Taxonomy (NCBI): domain Eukaryota; kingdom Metazoa; phylum Chordata; class Mammalia; order Rodentia; family Dipodidae; genus Orientallactaga; species Orientallactaga sibirica. The sequence goes on from JAEOAD010000030.1 coordinate 1,731,134, forward strand.
TGCATCTGGCTTTACAGGGGCACTGGGGAAATCAAACCCAGGCTGTCAGGCTTTGCAAGAAAGTGTCTTTAACTGCTGAGCCATCTCTCCAGGCCTGGCTTACAGTTTTGAGGGAGAGGTTCTGTCATGTCAGGAAAAGCATGGCAAGAGTGGACAGTGGGCATCACAACTCCACAGCAGCAGGGAGGAAGTAAGAGAGTGAGCTGAGTGCAGCAAGCAGGGCTGGCTGCACCACCCTAAGGCCTCCCTTCTATGACACACTTCCTCCAGAAGGCTCCACCTCCTAAAGATTCCATGTCACCAAATAGGGTTTAAGTGTTCAAACACATGAAATTATAGGGGGCCATTTACATTCAAACCACCACGATGACAAACAAGGAGCTTCTTCATAGAATCACATTCCTGGCAGGAGACAGAGACCAAGTGATAGTTCATGGTGGCAGGAGCACGGGGTAGAGGCTTCTCACTTTTTGGCAGATCAGGAAACAGAGATGAACCAGAAGTGGGCTGGGCTAGAACCTCTGTGACACTTCTACCAGCCATGAGTCCCATCTCAAAGATTCTATAATCTCCCCCCAAACACAGCTACAGATAGGAACTAACGGTTCAAAGGCATGAGCCTATGAAGGTACATTTCACACCCAAAACATTACAGCACTGTCCTACACATTGGCACCTGATTGATTCTGATTATATTACCAGACAGTTTCCCAGGCCTCTTCCCCTGCAGCTGTAGCTTATGACCTGGTTCTGGTCAAAGTAAAGCTCAACTAGCCAGTTCTACAAGTCTGGCTTCCCTAGCACACTGGATAAAACTAGCTGGTTCCAGTTCTTCTTGGCCGTTCTGTCTTGTGCATGGATGTGACGCCTGGAGTTGTGGACCCATCCTGTGGTCACAATGAGGAAAAGTAAAAATGCTAAGATATGGGCTAGGGAGATGACTCAGCAGGTCAAAGTGCTTCCTGTGAAAGCCTGAGTTTGAGCCTCAGTACCCATTAAAAGGCCACTTGCACACATCTGCAAACACACACATGCATAAACCACACACACACATCACTCTCACACATACACTCCCTGCAAAAGCAAAGAAAATGTTAGCGCTACCTATGGTCTCTGGGTGTATCTAGGTTCTTGGCATCTTACTCAAAGAATTGACAGGTGCACACAAGTAGTTTTACAGAAAGAAAATCCATTAAGAGCAAAGTGAGTCAGGGCTGGAGAGATGGCCTAGCAGTTAAGGGATTTGCCTAAAAGTCAAAGGACCAAAGTTCGATTCCCCAGGACCCATATAAGCCAGAAGCACAAGGTGGCTCATGCGTATGGAGTTCGTTTGCAGTGGCTGAAGGCCCTGTGGCACCAATTCTCTCTATCTATCTCTTTCTCCGCCGCCCATAAATAAAATAAATTTGAACAACAAAGTGATAGGAAAGTTTGAAGAGTCTGCCAAAGAGGGCTACTTGAGTGGAGAGCACTGACGGGCCTCAGGAAGTGGTCTAGGGCTTCTTTCTATAGGGCATCCAGGGGCGGATGGACCAGCTGTTGAGGGCTTGGTTTAGGTGATAATGGTTTGATTGATAGATTTGGGTTATATAATGTTTTTTTTTCTGTATTGCACATGTTCCTTCCCATGAGGGATCTGATTTAATCATATGTATACCCAGTTATGCATAGGCATAAGATGGTAAATAGGGGACTCTACCTAAAAGTTCACTTAGAGAACACGGTTTGCCTTACTATGTATGCCTTTATAACCAGTCCAGGCTGGCTAACCCCCGCCATCCCCCAGCTGTCCAGATCCTGGCTCTATCTAACAATATATTTCAATGGGTACTAATCATGAACAACCATAAGGGAAGGATAAAACCAGTTCATTGTGTGGAGTGGGGTATGCACGCAGTTTGATACTGGTGGAAGTCCCAACAGGTTGCTATGCATTGTTTCCAAGGATGTGTTTGCTGCTCAAGCCCAACCATATCCTGGATGTCTAATCTACTCCCTATGCTGCCTGTCTCACTAAGACAGCAAAGAACAATGGGGGAGCCTGGCTTCTTCAAGACCTCACTAAGCTATGGTCCATGCACTGAACTGTCTATCACCAAACTCTTCACGTGGAAAAAGAAAACAAGTTGCTGCTAACCCACTGCTTAAAAAAATATAATATTTGGTTTATTTGCAGAGAGAGAAGAGAGAGAGAGAGAGAGAGAGAGAGAATATGGATGTGCTGCTTTTAGACACATGTGCCACTTTGGGCATCTGGCTTTTATGTGGGTACTGGGGAATTGAACCCAGGTCATTAGGCTTTGCAGACAAGCACCTTAACAGCTAAGCCATCTGTCCAGCCCCTTCTAACCCACTCTAAGTATCTCTAAGTATTTATTCAACATTTGTAGTGCAACTGCCAGAGAGCTGGTTTCCTTCTTTCCCACCCTGAAGTGAAGTCTGCCAGGCTGCAAACATAGGTCTTTGGTGGGGAGGGGGAAGGTGGATTGTGTAACTCCAAATTCATATGTTGGAATCCTCAATACTCCTGTGACTACATATGGAGTTATAGATTTTTAAGGAAGTAATAGAGTTGAATGATGTCACAAGGGTAGGGCCCTGATCCAGAAAGACTGGCATCCTTGGGAGAGAGTAAAAGCCTGTGGAGTCGCAGCAAGGAGGCAGTAGTTTTCAAGTCAGGAAGTCCAAGGATATGAATGAATTTTGATTGCCTGGGAGGTCTGGAGAAATAGCTTAGCAGTTAAGACACTTGCCTGCAAAGCCAAAGGACCCAGGTTCGATTCCCCAGTACTCACATAAAGCCAGAAGCACAAAGTGGTTTATGCAGCTGGAATTCATTTGCTGTGGCTAGAGGCCCATCCTCTTTCTTTCTCTCTCTCAAATAAATAAATAAATAAATAAATAATTTTTTTAAAAAAAGACCTGCCTGGGAGATTAGTAAAGCACTACTTTTGGTGTGTCTGTGAGGGTGTTTCCAGAGAGGATTAAGTGAAGTGGGGAAGACCTGTCTGAGTATGAGCTGCGCCATCCCATAGGCTGTGACCCAAATGACATAAAAAAGGAAGAGAAAGCCAGTGTGGTGGCACACACCTTTAACTCTAGCCCTTGGGAGGCAGGGGCAATGGATTTGAGGCCACCCTGAGACTCCATAGTAAATTCCAGGTCAGTCTGGGTCAAAGTGAGACCCTACCTCAGAAAACAACCACCACAACAAAAATAAATAAATAAAGAGGACGAGAAAGCCCAAAGTACACACATACTCCTCTGTTTCCTGGCCATCATGATACTAGCTGCTCTGCTCCACTATACCCTCCCTTCCTGACATGACAAACTGAACTCTCTAAGGCCACAAGCCAAAATAAATCCTTTGTCCTGTAGATTATTATCTTAGGTATTTGGTCACAGCAACACAAAAACTGAATAGCACACACTGTTTTTAAAGAAATGAATTAAAATTGATGTTGCTTGGAATAACTTTGACACCCTCATAGCACCAAGCAGGGCGTTTCACAGGAAGCTAATGAAGTTAATTTTTTGACCTGAGCCTAGTTACATGGGTGTGTTATATTTATTTATTTATTTGGTTTTTTGAGGTAGGGTTTCACTTTAGCCCAGGCTGACCTGGAATTCACTCTGTAGTCTCAAGGTGGCCTCAAACTCACAGCAATCCTCCTACCTCTGCCTCCCAAGTCCTGGCATTAAAGGTGTGCGCCACCATGCCCAGCTGGGTGTGTTGTATTTATTAAAACCTTTATATATTGCGTGTGTACACCTTTATTTATTTTTTGTTTTATTTTTATTTATTTATTTGAGAGCAACAGATAGTGAAAGAGGCAGAGAGAGAAAGAGAGAGAGGGAGGGAGAATGGGTGTACCAGGCCCTCCAGCCACTGCAAACGAACTCCAGATGCATGTACCACCTTGTGCATCTGGCTTGTGTGGATACTGGGGAATCGAGACTCCAACTGGGGTCCTTGGGCTTCACAGGCAAGTGCTTAACCACTAAGCAATCTCTCCAGTCCCTATATACCTTTATTTATATTGTATTATAAATGGAGCTTTTTTTCATGGTAGGGTCTCACTCTAGCCCAGGCTGACCTGGAATTCACCATGTAGTTTTAGGATGGCCTAGAACTTACAGTGATCCACCTACCTCTGCCTCCCAAGTGCTGGGATTAAAGGTGCATGCCACCATGCCCTGCTCCTTTTTATTTTTAATTTACTTATTTATTTGTGTGCTTGCGTGCATGTGTGTATACATGTGCCAGGGTCTCTTGTTGCTGCAAAAAAAAAAAATGCCCGTTCAGCTTAATGGGTGTGGCTGGGGAACTGAACCCCAGCTGGCAAGCATTGCAAGCAAGCATATTCAACTGCTGAGCCATCTCCCTAGCCCTGTGTTTTCCTTTTAAAAAATGTAGTTACCATCTGGGCATGGTGGCACAACACCTTTAATCCCAGAATTTGGGAAGCACAGGTAGGAGGATCACTGTGAGTTTGAGGCCACCCTGAGACTACATAGTGAATTCCAGGTCAGGCCTGAGGAAGAGTGAAAAGTCAAAAAATAAAAATAAAATGTAGCTCACAAAAGATGAAGTACCAAAGGTCAAGGAAGGAGAATGGAGAAGATAATAAAGTGTGAGAGTTCCACAGTGAAAAGTTAAGGGAGGAGAGCATGCTGGATTGATGGACAGAAGGCAAGTTCTAGAAGTCTGAACTGATGATAATGGCAGCCCATGGATGAAGGAAGAGTGAGGCTAGAACTGACTCTTGAGAGGACTGGGGCAGGGAGAGGAAGGAAGGAGTCAGGACACAGGCGAACTCGTGTCCTCTATGGCAGAATTGAAAGCACTGAAATGTTGGACTGGGAGATGGCTCAGTGCAAGCATAAGGATATAAGTTTGGATCCCCAGGACCCATGTAACAGCTGGGGATAGTGGTGTGTGCCTCTAATATAGTACTGGGGAGGTAGAGACAGGAAGATCTCTGAGACATATATGTGTGCATGTACACACATATACACATGTACTTACACACATATGTGCACTCACACAATATAAACCTGCATATACACACACATACATGACACACACTGTGGTGGTTTGATTCAGGTCCCCATAAACTTAGGTGTTCTGAATGCTAGGTTCCTAGCTGATGGAGATTTGGGTATTAATGCCTCTTGGATGCAACGTATTGTTGGGGGAGGGCTTATTATATTATAGCCAGCTTCCCCTTGCTAGTGTTTGGCACATTCTCCTGTTGCTATTGTCTACCTTATGTTGGCCAGGGGGTGATGTTCACCCTCTGCTCATGCCATCATTTTCCCCTGCCATCATGGAGCTTCCCCTTGAGTCTATAAGCCAAAATAAACCCTTTTTCCCCCACAAGTTTCTTTTGGTCGGGTAATTTCTGCCAGCAATTCGAACCTGACTGCAACACACACTTAAAATGAACCAAAAATCCCAGTGTTTAAAGAGGCCACCCAGAAAAAGGTAGGTGGGGAAGAGATGCTTGTCATCAGAAATTCTGCACTTTTTCTTGTTGTTATTTTGAGGTAGGGTCTCACTCTAGCTCAGGCTGACCTGGAATTCACTATGGAGTCTCAGGCTGGCCTCAAATTCATGGCGATCCTCCTACCTCTGCCTCCCAAGATCTGGGATTAAAGGTGTGCCCCAACATACCTGGCTGTTCTGCACAATTTACTGTCATGTACATCCATTGTTTTAATCAAATGAACCCTAAAACCCCAGTGTAAAATGAACAGCATAAGACATTAAACAAATGTTGAATTATTTAATACTCTGTAGGGCTGACATGGAACTTTAAAAAGAATCTTGTTATTTCAAGGCTAGAGCAACTCTTTTTTTTTTTTTTTTTTTTTTTGATTATAAAGAAACTTATGCTGGGAACATAGCTCAACGATAAAGTACCACCTTGCGCATTTGGCTTTACGTGGATACTGGAGAATCAAACTCCAGTCCTTAGGCTTTGTAGGCAAGTGCCTTAACTGCTGAGCCATCTCTCTAGCCTCCCCCCCTTTTTTTTTTTACAAAGGTGTTTAAAATAAATGAATAAAAAATATATACCTGGGTTAGGTGTGGTGGCGTATGCCTTTAATCCTAGCACTTGGGAGGCAGAGGTAGGAGGATTGCTGTGAGTTCAAGGACACCCTGAGACTACAGAGTGAATTCCAGGTCAGCCTGAACTAAAGTGAGACGCTAACTCAAAAAAAAAAAAAAAAAAAAAAAAAAAAGAGGAAACAATAACATTTCAAAATGTTAATTTTTATTGAAATAATGAAGTTTTTACATGTCATGTGTATAGTGTATTTTGATTATAATCACTCCCATTAGCTTGTTATTCCCCAACTCTTCCCACTGAACTCCTTCCTGACTTTTCCCCCTTCTACTTAAAAAAAATATTATTTATTCATGAGTGAGTGAGAAAGAGAGAGAGAGAGAGAGAGAGAGAGAGAGAGAGAGAGGGAAGGAGCAAGAATAGGCATGCCAGGGCCTCCAACCACAGCAAATGAACTCCAGATGCATGCACCACCTTGTGCATTTGGGTACTGGGGAACTGAACCTGGGTCCTTAGGCTTTGCAGGCAAGTGCTTTAACTGCTGAGCCATCTCTTCAGCCTCCCTTCTACTTTTATGTGATTAATATATATATAAATTTTTAAGGTCCACTGAGTTTAAGGTTGCATGAGTGAGTATGCATTGAGTTTTTTTCCAATATTTTATTTTTATTTATTGAGAGAGAGAGAGAGTAGGGGTGCACCAGGGCTTCTGGCCACTGCAAACAAACTCCAGACACATGTGCCACCAGGTGCATCTGGCTAACATGGGTCCTGGGTCCTTAGGCTTCATAGGCAAGCACTTTAACTGCTATACCATTCTCCAGCCCATTGTTTTTTTTTGATATATTTTATTTATTTGAGAGAGAGAGGTGGCGGTGGGGGCAGGGGGAGATAATGGGTGCACTGGGGCCTCCAGCCATTGCAAATGAACTCCAGACACATGCACCACCTTGTGCATCTGGCTTATGTTGTTACTGGGGAACTGAACCTGGGTCCTTAGGCTTTGCGCTAAGCCATCTCTCCAGCTCCTGTTTTTTAACCAGCTACATTGTTAAGAGAATGTTTCCCCTCCCCCAGCAGCCTCTAACTGCCAACATCTAGTTAGGGAAGGGTGGGGCCTCATGAACTTAGTCCTGACAGGTCCAATCTCGTGCAGGTCTTATGCAGGTAATGACAGTTACTGTGAACCCATGAGTACAGTGGCCGTGTCATGCCCGGAAGATATCTGTCCACAGCACTCCTCTTCATCCTCTGACTCTTGACATTCTTTCCTCCCCATCTTCCACAATGTTTCCTGAGCCTTGGGAGCACTACAGATGTCCCATGTAGTGCTGAGTACTCACTGGTCACTTTTTCTCAACACGTTGACAAGCTTTGAGTCTCCCCAGTAATTGCAGCCAATTTCGGCGGGGTTCCTTCCAAAGCAAAGCTGAGCTCATTGCCGCCGGCCTGGTCGTTTGCCATGGCGCTCAGTGACGCTGACGTGCAGAAGCAGATTAAGCACATGATGGCTTTCATAGAACAAGAAGCCAATGAAAAAGCAGAAGAAATAGATGCAAAGTCAAATGTCTCATTTGATGAATCAAGCAAGACTCAAAGTCCTCAGAGCCAGAGATGACCTTATCTACTAATTGAAGCAAAACAGAGACCCAGTAAGGTAGTAAAAGATACAACCAGGTACCAAGTGCTGCTTGATGGGCTGGTCCTCCAGGGCTTGTACTAGTTATTGGAGCCCGAATGATTGTGTGTTGCAAAAAACAAGATTTTCCTTTGGTGAAGGCTGCAGTGCAAAAAGCAATTCCTATGTACAAAATTGCCACCAAAAAAGATGTTGATGTCCAAATTGACCAAGAGGCCTACCTGCCTGAGGAAATATCCAGTGGATATATCTATCATGGGGATCATAAGATAAAGGTTTCCAACACCCTGGAAAGCCGGCTGGACCTCATAGCCCAGCAGATGATGCCAGAAGTACAGGGAACCTTGTTTGGTGCAAATGCCAATAGAAAGTTTATGGACTAATCCTTTGGGAGGTGCAGTTCATCAACGATGTACTTGTGACGAAGCAAAATTGTCTTCCTAGCTTCCTCTTTCTGTTCTACTACTAGTCTGTGGTAATCAGTGGACGCGCTCTGTAGCTAATGCCCTGGCCCTAATGTTAGCTAGTGGTGGGAGAAAGACCACTCTGTGTTGGTTCTGATGCAGGAAGCGGAGGGGTCAGGTGGGGTTGCTGCACAGTCTTCATCAAGTACCTTTCTGTCTGTGCTCCAGCTATCTAGGAGGGAGGTGCATGCTGTCCCCTGCTCTCTGGGTATAAAATGCACGTGAGTCTGGCTTCCTGCTAGTATCACTAGTTTCACTGTTACTATTTAAGCTTAGAAGTTTTCCTTTTCTGTAAAATGTGATTTCAAATCTAAGCCTTGAATATTCTTTATTTATTAAAACAAAAGGTTTAGGTAGAAAAAAAAAAAAGTTTCTCCACTGCTACTACTGGAAGAAAAAGTAGGAGGCACTTTCCATGAGATAGAGTGGGTAAAGACTTCCTGAACAAAATTCCAGTAGCTCAGGAAATTAAACAATCACTCAACCATTGGGATCTCATGAAGCTAAAAAGCTTTTTCACCGACAAACATACAACAAGCAGAGCCAATAGATTACCCATGGAATGGGAGAAAATTTTTGCCAGATACACATCAGACAGAGGCCTAATCTCTAAATTCTACAAAGAACTGAAAAACCTAACCAAAAAAAAAAAATCAAACAACCCACTCACAAAATGGGGCAGAGAACTGCACAGGGAGTTCTCAGAGGAAAAAATACAAATGGCAAACACACACTTAAGAAAATGTTCAACATCCCCAATCATCAGGGAAATGCAAATTAAGACAACTATGAGATTCCACTTTACCCCAGTAAGGACAGCAAAAATTAAATAATCTAATAACAACAAATGCTGGTGATGTTGTGGAGAAATAGGAACCCTCATTCACTGTTGGTGGGAATGTAAGCTGGTACAACCACTATGGAAAGCAATATGGAGACTCCTAAAAGGATGACTATAGAGTTACCAACAGACCCAGTTATCCCCTTACTGGGCATTTAGCCTAAAAGCTCCAAGCCTCAGTTCAGAGATATTTGCTCAACCATGTTTATAGCTGCTCAATTCATAATAGCTAAGAGCTGAAATCATCCCAGATGTCCATCATTAGATGAATGGATAACAAAGATGTGGTATATCTACACTATGGAATTCTACACACCAGTAAGGAAAAATGACACAAAGCAATTTGAAGAAAAATGGTCAAACTTGGAACAGATCATTCTTAGTGAACTCACCCATTTACAGAAAGATAAGTGTTACATGGTCTCACTCATCTGTGGCTCCTAATTTGTATTTTCCCGAGATACTGACACACCTAATAAACATCTTGAGGACTGGACAATAGGGAAGGTTGGGTAGGAAGGCAGGGAAAGGGTGGGTTGGGGGGTCAAAAAACTGGGCCCAAATGGAAATGGTACCATAAAATCCTATATCCTGAAAACATACTAAAAGGTTGAACCTGCACCAGGTGCTTGGAGAGAACACCTGAATCACTGGGGCAGGGAGAGGGTAGGATGGAGACTAACTTCAATCTTCTCCTGTTTCTCTCTGTATCACTCCCTCTTCTCTCTCTCTCTCTCTCTCTTTCATATTACATATATATTTTTCTTCCTTCTTTTCCCTTGGCACTGACCTGCAACTCCCAATACCAGCATGTGGTTAACATCCACAAGGAGCTGTTGATCAGTGAGACCTACAAGGTTTCCCAAAAGAAGACAGATTTCTGTCAGAGTACTTGATGACCCACCAAAGGTTATTGGTAAGACCCTACTGCTGAAGACACCATATGCTGTTCGGACAGAACATGGAGAGACCTGGATGGAATCTGAAAGAGTCAGTCCCCAGACAGCTTGTCTAGTGCCAGAAGGCACTAAATAAGTGACTGGGGGAAAATGACCAATATCTGTCTAAGTAACTCGTGGTCTAAGCTACTCAGCAGCGAACAACCTGACGTGACATTCACATAAGTGCAGTAGTGGCACACAGCTATGGTGGGTTACCAACTGCTTTAGATTTGGCTAATGGATCTGCTCAGTGGAATGGAACCCATACCTGGAAATGGGAAACAAGTCAGAACCATATCCAAAAACGAGCCCGCTCTCCAATATCAAGTTCCCACCAATAGTGGGATACAAGAGGGCATACACCTATTAAATTCTCTCTAAAAGAATAATGGTTATCCATGTATCTTGCACTGACCTCACTCTCTGTTGGAGAATCTGCTTCTCTCTTTCAGATGGACACAGAACCTGAGGAAAGAATCAGCCCACTGTACCTCAACAGGGCACCAGATGAAGCCAATGGAGTTATAGAGGAAATGAGCAAGAGTGCTGCTTTATCGGTGAACCTGGTACCAGCACAAGGGCGAAGGAGATAGACACAGAGAACACTCAACCCCTACCAAATCAGATATACACAGACACAGAGACTTAACAAAACCTCATCACTGAAATAGACTTAAAATGAACCCAACATGGCTCAGGGAAATTCACAGAAGAGGGGGTGGAAAGATTGTTAGAGCCATGAATTGGGTCATTATATACAGTCACTGCCCCTCCCGCATAACTGATGGCTACCCACATAAGGCAAGACCCACATTACCCATGGGGGGAGGACAGGGAGAAAGCTAATGATGGTACCATCATGGCTGTATATATACTATATACATAACTAATAAAAATATATTAAAAAAAAGAGAAGTTTCTCTGACCAAAGGTGAGAGTAGCACTAGCCTGTGGGCATAAACATAGATATTTGGAGGGCAGTTTGATGGCTTTTCTCCCCCAGTAGCCTGCATAGCACCTTGTGGTTCTATAAAAGCTCATCTGCAGGAAAGAAGTTTCCAGTTCATTTCCAGCTTGATTTCCCTGTGTTTTGTGACCAAAGCACATGATATCTTAACTGAGTTATCTTTTATTTTATTTATTTATTTACTTTCTTGGTTTTTTTCTAGGTAAGGTTTCACTCTAGTCCAGGATGACCTGGAATTCAGTATGTACAGTCTCAGGGTGGCCTCGAACTCATGGTGATCCTCCTACCTCTGCCTCCCGAGTGCTGGGATTAAAGGTGTATGCCACCACACCCAGCTAATTTATTTTATTTTATTTTATTTTATTTTATTTTATTTTATTTTATTTTATTTTTTGTTCTTTTGGTTTTTCAAGGTAGGGTTTCACTCTAGCCCAGGCTGACCTGGAATTCACTATGTAGTCTCAGGGTGGCCTTGAACTCTTGGTGATCCTTCTACCTCTGCCTCCTGAGTGCTGGGATTAAAGGCGTGTGCCACCACGCCCAGCTAATTTATTTTATTTTTTATGAGAGAGAGAGAATTGGCATGCCAAGGCCTTAGCCTCTGCAAACAAACATCAGATGTGTGCATCACCTGTGCACATGTGTCATCTTGTGCATCTGACTTATGTAGGTTCTGGAGAATCAAACCTGGGTCCTTAGGCTTTGCAGGCAAGTGCCTTAACTGCTAAGCCTTCTCCCCAGCCCTTAACCATGTCCAGCTGTTTATTTGGGCGCTGGGGAATTGAACTTAAGGCAGATCAGGAGCTCAGGTCCTCATGCTTGTCCAACAAGTGCTCTTACCTGCTGAGCCATCTCCCCAGCCCATGATTTGGTTAACTTTAACTGTCAAGTCGATAGGATTGACAGATTAGTGAAGTACACCTCTAGGTGTGTCTGTGAGGGCCTTTCCAGAGAAAATTAACTGAGGGGAAAGATCTGCCTAGGATGTGGGTGACACAATCCTACAGGGTAGGGTTCCAGATGGAACCAAAAGGGAAAAGTAGAGAACCTTCTGGAAAGGCATTCTCTTTGATTCCTGGCCACCATGGTATGAGCAGCTCTTCTCCATCATACTTCTTCCTTCATGATGTTATGCTTCACAAAGGCACAGAAACACTGGAGCCAGCCAATATGATACTTCCACCACTGTGAGCCAAAATAACTCCTTCCTACTTTTAGATGACTTCTCTGTGTATTTGTAACAGCAACACACTTGTCTTCAGGCAGCACTGGGCACCAACACACTTCAAGCAGAATTAGGGATGAGTGGTCTACAGATGAAGAAACTGGACACTTACCCAGAGTCCACCTCCTCACCTAGTCAAAGGTTACAATAGCAGTCACCCGTAGCTGCTTCTATGAAGTGGAAACTATGTTAAACAGACAATCTTAATTGTCTCCCAGTGCTCTGGCCTGGATGAGACTGTTCCTGTGGCCCTAGGCCAGAGACTGGTGGGTGACCTTTCAAGTCACACAGCAGAAAGTAGCCAGCTGATGGTAGAAATCAGTTCTGTGTGGCTTCAATGCAGGACACCAAAGGGTAAGTGGATTGCACAAGGCACAGACCCTGTCTTAGCCCTCACAAGGTGCCCAGCTCATGGGTGACATGGGGTCATTAATATGCAAACAAGCTATCATGTTTATTTAGTGCTTTTTCCTCCCTTAAAGCCTTTCAGAATCTGGAGTAATATGCATGTGAGAGGACTCCCAGTCCTGAACTCACACTGCCCACCCTTTGACTCTGATGGTAGTTCCCTCTGAGACTTGTGTGCACACACTGCATTTTGGCGGCTGCATATGGCTGAGTATGAATCCTAGCTTCCTTAACCCAGTGTTACTCAACTGCCGCTTTGTTTCCTGTGGAAACACAGGAGCCTGTTTTCTACCTCAAGTAGAAAGACACTTCTGCCTCCATGAGGAGGTAAGGACCGTACAAGTTAGATCCTCGTCTAGGATCTACATCTTTGGCACAAGGTACAGTGTCTAGTTAGGCACTGAAAAGAACTTCCTAAAAGCAAGCCAGGGGGTCTGCAGAGATGGCTCAGCAGTTAAAGGTCCTTGCATGCAAAGTCTGCTGGCCTGAGTTTGATTTCCTGGCTACCCATGTTAAGCCAGATGCACAAAGTGGTGCATGCATTTGGAATTTATTTGCAGTGGCAAGAGCAACTTGCACAACCCATATGCTCCCTCTGTCTTTCTCTATCTCTCTCCCCAAATAAATAAATGAAAATATAAGTAAGTAAGTAAATAAATAAAGTGAGCTGGACATGGTGACAGACATAGTGGCACACAGCTGTAATAATCCCAGCACTCAAGAGGCTGAGGCAGAGGATCCTGAGTTCAAGGCCAGCCTGGGCTTATACTGAATCTTGTCTAAAATAAAATAAAATAAAAATAAATTCTAGGGCTGTAGAGGTGGCTTAGCGGTTAAGATGCTTGCCTGCAAAGCCAAAGGACTCAGGTTTGATTCCCTAGTACCCATGTAAAGCCAGATGCACAAGATGCCACATGCATCTAGAGTTCTTTTGCAGTGGCTAGAGGCTCTGGCACACCCATTCTCTCCCTTTCTTTCGCTCTCACTCTCTATATGCCTCTCTCTCTCTTAAATAAATAATAAATTCTTAAAGTCAATGCCCTCCTTTTTGCTGATATACACCTCTTCACTATTCACAGCTCTGCACAGGTCTTCAGTTCCTCACTTTACAAAGAAACCAAGACCCACTGAGTGACTGAACCAAGGTCAAGAGTCCAGGCAAGGGTCCAGGTCTTCTGCCTCCATCCTGTGCCCCGTTGGTGTCACTAATGCTTCTGGAAGCAGCCTTCCTCTGGGAAAATTGCAGTTTTGTGTTTGGCTGCCTTGTGAGTGGGAATAAGAATCCTCATGGGAACAGGAACGGAGTGGCCAGCTAAGGGTTGAGGAGGAAGGAAGTTCAAGAGGCAGACTGCCGTGAGTCTTGATTTGCACAGAGCGATGTTCTAAGGGTTGAGACTCGAGTGAAAGTGCCACTTCCAGTATGTTCTCATTAGAGACAAACGTCTAACATCACACACTGCCCTTTATGGAGGGTATCTCTGTCTCGAGCAAGACCTTTCATAATCTGGCCCCATTGCCTTTCCAGGCTCATCTTCCCTACACCAGCCTGAGCAGGGTAAGTCACAGCCATGTCTACCTCCTCCTCCCGCCTCCAAAGACCCTTGCCCTTTCCCTCACACCTCCGTATCTCTGAGCACAGCTACTTCCTCCACTTCCTGGCCTCTTCTTCCCGACAAGCCTCGCTGACGGCCTTCCTGCCTGGGCCTCAGACAGTCTGTTCATGCTCTCCTTAGGTGTGCCTTGCTAGTTTCAGTCTGGATACACGTCCTTCTCCGCTTTGCCCTATGGGATGACTACCAGAGTCAGCCCTGGCTGGAGCATTTGCTCCATCGTGGCTGTGATGAATGAGTGACAGTGTCTGTGAAGACAAACTCACGCAGGGCCTAGGGAAGGGAAACAGAGCTCCTCTGTAGAGCCCCCCCCCCACCCATGGGTGCATGCACACATATGCACCCCCCCACACACAAATGCACTCTAAACACCACTGACGGAGGCAAAATGATCCACCAAGATAATACCTTGGATCTTTAGCACTTCCCTCTCATTCCTAGGTCTGGGACAATACCTCCACAACCGTCAAGGACATAACATGAGAGCCACCCAAATGGCATACATAGCTAATGCTAAAACAAGTGAGTGCAACCTGTACTTTTTTTTTTTAATTTTAATTTTTATTGATAACTTCTTTAATTGTAGACAATATCCCATGTTATTTCCCTCCCTCCCCCCACTTCCCCTTTGAAACTTCACTCTCCATCATATCCCTTCCCCCTCTCAATCAGTCTCTCTTTTCAGTTTGATGTCATGATCTTTTCCTCCTATTATGATGGTCTTGTGTAGGTAGTGTCAGGCACTGTAAGGTTATGGATATCCAGCAATCTGTACTTTTGACAAGCCCACATTTGAACTAGTCAGGTGTGTGGCTCTTTTTTTTCTCTCTCTCTCTTTTTTGTCGGGGAAGAGGAGGAGTTTTGAGGTAGGGTCTCGCTCTAGCCCAGAGCTGACCTAGAATTCATTATGTAGTCTCAGGGTGGCCTCAAACTCACTGTGATCCTCCTACTCTGCCTCCCAAGTACTGGGATTAAAGGTATGTGCCACACACCTGGCTTTTTTTCTTTCTCTCTCTCTCTTTTTTTTTTTTTTTTTTTTTTTTTCAAGGTAGGGTCTCGCTTTAGCCCAGTCTGATCTGGAATTCACTATATGGTCTCAGGGTGGCCTCAAATTCACAGTGATCCTTTTTCCTTCTATCTCTGCCTCCCAAGTGCTGGGATTAAACGCATGCACCACTATGTCCATCTCTTTCTCTCTCTCTCTCTCTCTTTTCTTTTTTTTTTTTTTTTGGTTTTTCGAGGTAGGGTCTCACTCTGGCTCAGGCTGACCTGGAATTCACTATGTAGTCTCAGGGTGGCCTTGAACTCATGGCAATCCTCCTACCTCTGCCTCCTGAGTGCTGGGATTAAAGGCGTGCACCACCACGCCTGGCTTTTTTGTCTTTTTTGAAGCACATTGCTTTCTATTAATAAAATCTTCAAATCTGCTTCACAAATCAGGCTCTTCCTGAAATTCATTTCTGTGTTGAAACCACAAATATTAGGTTTTCTGTCTGAGTGGAGGTCTCTAAAATGGGAACTCTTGAGCCGGGCGTGGTGGTGCACGCCTTTAATTCCAGCACTCAGGAGGCAGAGATAGGAGGATCACTGAGAGTTCGAGGCCACCCTGAGACTACATAGTGAATTCCAGGTCAGCCTGAGCCAGAGTGAGACCCTACCTCGAAAAACAAAACAAAACAAAAAAAAGGGGGGGGGGGACTCCTCAGGCTTCTGAGAAATGGATGAATTAGGGCTCAGAACAACCAGAAGCAAACCACAGACCATTGGATCATTACATTCAATACATATGCTTGTAGCAGGAATGGTTGTAATCCCAGCACACTCTGGAGGTGGAGGCAGGAGGGTCAGAAGTTCAAGGTCATCCTTTGCTACATAGTGAGTTCAAGGCCAGCTTGGGATACATGAGACCTTGTTTAAAAAATTTATTAATGTTTGGGCTGGAGAGATGGCTTAGCAGTTAAGGCACTTGCCTGCAAAGCCAAAGGACCCAGATTCGATTCCCTAGGACCACGTAACCCAGATATACAAGGGTGCGCATACATCTGGAGTTCGCTCCAGTGACTGGAGGCCCTGGCATACCCATTCTCTTTTTCTTTCTACCTGTCTATTTCTGTACATCTCTCTCTCTCTCTCTCTCTCTCAAGTAAATAAATAAATAAGAATATTTTTTAAAAATTAATTTGTTAAAAAGTTATTTTTTATAACAAAAAATATTCTCAGAGCTGGAGAGATGGCTCAGCAGTTACAGGTACTTGGTTACAAAACCTGACATCTGAGGTATCCCCAGTATCCATGTACAGCCAGATGAACAAAGTGGTTCATGTAACTGGAGTTCATTTGTAGTGACAAGAGGCCCTGGCACCCATTCTCAATATTTCTTTCTCCTTCTGCTTATAAATAAAAATATTTTTAAAAATATTCTCAAGCTGGGTGTGGTGGCACACTCCTTAAATCCCAGCACCTGGGTGGCAGAGGTAGGAAGATCACTGTGAATTTGAGGCCAGCCTAAGACTACATAGTGAATTCCAGGTCAGCCTGGGCTAGAGTGAGACCCTACCTCAGAAGAGAACAAACAAACAAACAAAAATTCGTGATACATATAGTGCAACACTATGTAACAGACAGATGCAACATGATGAAAATGTTATTAGAATTTTTTTCTAGTTTTATAGTTTTGAGATTTTTTTTCAAATATTTATTTATTTGATAGAGAGAGAGGGACAGAGAGAGAGAGAGAGGGAGAGAGAGAGAGAATGGGCATGCCAGGGCTTCCAGCCACTGCAAATGAACTCCAGATGCGAGCACCTCCTTGTGCATCTGGCTAATGTGGGTCCTGGGAAATCAAACCTGGGTCCTTTGGCTTGGCAGGCAAATGCCTTAACCACTAAGCCATCCCTCCAGCCCTAGTTTTAAGATCTTTAAAATGAATATGCACTGATTGCTGGTATGTATTTACTGTTAACAGTAGCATATAACAGAATTTTAGTACCAAAAATACATTTGGGAGCTTACTTTTTTTTCTTTTTGGTGCGTGTGTATGTTCAGGTGTGTAAATGCTGGCATGCACATACCTGTAGAGGTCAGAGGACAACTTGCGTGTCAGTCCTCCCCTTCCACCTTGCTTGATGCAGGGTGTCTCTTGTTCACTACTAGGTTTGCCAAGTTAGTTGACCAGTGAGTGGGGAGTTTCCAGGCTAGTTTCTGGTTTTCACCTCCCTTCTTCCCATAAGGCATGCTGGCAAAACAGATGCTTGCTAGACATTTGGCTTTATGTGGGCTCTTGGGATCCAAACTCAAACACTCATACTTACTCGGTGTGAGATTTAAAGAAGGCTGCCTCGGGCCGGAGAAATGGCTTAGCGGTTAAGGCGTTTGCCTGCAAAGCCAAAGGATCCCAGTTTGATTCTCCAGGACCCACAAATAAATAAATAAAAATTACAAAAAAAGAAAGCTGCCTCTCCTCCTCCCCCCACAGCTGTGACAAGTACCTCCAAATGTGCCCAGGTCTGTGAATCCTCATTATTAATCCTTATTGCCCCACCCTGGGGGCCCCAAACTTAATCCCTAGCTAGTGGAACTGTCCAGAAATGTATGGAAGAAATGTATGGGAGCCTTTCTAGAGGAATTTTGTCTTTTGGGGTGGACCTTTGGGGTGATCCATTTACTCTACCTCCCCCCTGCTGCTGTGGCGGTGTGACACCCGGCTGTGCGGTCCTGACTTGCTTTCTCAACTATGAAAGAACTCTCCCAGCCCCAAACTGTGAGTCAAAGTAAACCCTCTCCTTCCATAAGTTGCTTCTGGTCAAATGTTTTGTCCCAGCAATGAGAAGGCAACTCCTACATAGTCCAAAGCCAGCAAGGTCACTGGTAGAGTGATCAATACCTCAAGCAGGACCACAAGAAGACAAAGGCTGTGGCCTGCTCTGGAGCAGTTTGGATTACTTACTTGTTTTCATTAGAGACAACTGGGTTTGCTTATTTGCTTTTTAGAACATGTCAAGACAGAGCCCGGGTGTGGTAGCTCACACCTTTATTCCCAGCACTTGGGAGGCAGAGGTAGGA
This sequence comes from Orientallactaga sibirica, assembly GCA_036365145.1. Lineage (NCBI taxonomy): Eukaryota > Metazoa > Chordata > Mammalia > Rodentia > Dipodidae > Orientallactaga > Orientallactaga sibirica. The sequence continues at coordinate 1,749,365 of JAEOAD010000030.1, forward strand.
GGATCACCATGTGTTCAAGGCCACCCTGAAACTACATAGTGAATTCCAGGTCAGCCTAGACTAGAGCGAGACCCTATCTCAAAAAACCAAACAAATTAAAAAAAGATGTCAAGACAGCTGTTTTATCTTCCCTCCTCTTCTCTCCCCCACCCCACCAGCCGAGCTCAGACTAGATCTGGGACTTTAGAATTACCTACTGTTATGGTAACTGGGTAAATTGCACTGGATCTGAGCTGAGAAGGAAATACAACCTTTCCAAGCTCCATCACAGTCAAATCCCAAGCAAGTCCCCACCATCATAGTGTGAGATTCCTCCTCCTCTCCCCCCAAACCCTTAAGACTCCCACCTTCCCTCCTCTGACTCAGCATTCTAAGGCTCCTTTCATTTCTGCTTCAGATCAACCATTTTCTCCTGGTGTTAAATAAAAGCCTTGGAGCCAGGCGTGGTGGCACACACCTTTAATCCCAACACTGGGGAGGCAGAGGTAGGAGGATCACCATGAATTCGAGGCCACCGTGAGACTACATAGTGAATTGCAGGTCAGCCTGAGCTAGAGTGAGACCCTACCTCAAAACCCCCCACCACCAAAAAAAAACCTTGGGCCCAGAAAAATAGTTTGCCTAATGTCCTCTACCTTGAACCCAGAACCTGGTGGTTTTGTTTTAATCATCATGGAAATATACAGACCCAAATGTGGTTTCTTTGACTCAATTCAGGCAACTAAGCTGAGAGTCCTTAATGTCTCAGGGGAAGTGATGAAATTAGAAGAAAAAAAAATCTCTTTTCTTGGCTTTTGTGTTTCAAAGCCTATGCCTTCACAAACAGAAAGGGCTGCTCTATTGCTTAAAGATGGTGGCATCCCTCTCCAAGGGCAGTGGAGTCCCTCTGGTAGAGGAATGACCCTGAGAAGGAACCCCTAACCCTTATTACTCTATTCAAGTTTCAGGCTACAGGCCATTCTCCCAGACAGACTGGGGAGTCAACAACCAGATGCCCAGTACCATTAACTGAGTGACAGGCACAGTTGGATCCCACCTGTTCTTATAGCTTACTATTGTAATCCTTTTCTCAGTGCCAGCTATAAGAACAGGTGGGACATTCATTCCTTGATGCTAAGCCTCTGATAAGCACCCCCAGACATCAGAGAAAGTCTCAAGAAAGAGACAAGAACCCCAAATTACTTGACATGGCTTTTTCATTTTTATTTACTTATTCGAGAGAGAGAAGGAGACAGAGAGAATGGGTGCACTAGTCTCCTGCCACTACAAACGAACTCCAGATGCATGTGCCACCATGCGCATCTGACTTACCTGGGTTCTGGGGAGTTGAACCTGGGTCCTAAGGCTTTGAAGGCAAGCGCCTTAACTGTTAAGCCATCTCTCCAGCCTGACATGATGTTTTTGCCATCTAATGCAAACTGAAGCTCTTGGGAAAGAAAAGCCACATCTCTACTAAAGATCCAAAACTGATTGATTGATTAGAACTTCAGGGGGCCGCTTGCTTGCAAAGTCTCATGGCCTGGATTTGATTCCCCAGCACCCATATAAAGCCAGATGCACAAAGTGGCACAAGTATCTGGCGTTTATTGACAGGGGCAGGAGGCCCTGGCACACCCATACTCTCTCTGCTTCTTTCTCTCTCAAAAATAAAATAAATAAAAGAACTTCATGGTTGTAGAGAGTTGGAATGTTGCAGATCCAGAAGCAAATTATTGAAAGAGGAACAGGAGCAAGGTAGATTTTTTTATAGGCAGTCAGCCAGATACAAATGCCCAGAGAGATCATGGATGGCCCCTTGCCTGCTGTGGTAGGACTAGAACCCATGTCTGATCCATCCTTTATCCAAGATGGTTGCAAGCAACACTCCCCAGCAACAACTTCCGGCTTCTTCCTCAGTTTAGCACACCTGTGGGCTGGCCCCTCCTGAGTCAGCATCTTGAGTCCGCCAACCAATCAGGTCTCTTCCTTGCACACCTAAGTCTGATGGTAAGGCTCATCCTAATTGGATGTTGAATCTGTATAAAGGAGCCTGACCTCATGTGTAATCCTCTTTCTTTTTCTCCTCCTCCTCCTCCTTTTTCTCCTTAGTCCCCTTTGTCCTCTGGATCCATCTAAGCACAAGTGTGCAAGTCCGTCTCTCTCCCCCTTCCCAGACTGCCTGGGAAGGGGAGGATTTCTTCTTGTCTGGGCACTTTCCTGCCTTTTTTGTTTTTGGACGCTTTCCTGTTTTACTACATGTACGATCTCTTTTAATCTCCGAGTCCTTCACTGCCTCTTAATCTTCTCTGATCTCTTACGTGAGGGGGATCTTGTAGCTTGGGCTTTCATGTTTTGCTGTGTGTGTGTGTGCGTGCGGGCCTTCTTCAGAAATTTCTTCCCCAGAGATTTCTCTAAATGAAGGAGATTTTCTCCATCTCCCCTCCTCCTTTCCAGCTGGGCAAGAGGAAGAATTCTTTCCTGGCTTGAACCTTTTAGCTAGTTTTCTCCCTGGATCCTAACTCCCCTAAAATAAACCTCATAATTCATAATTTACCCTTCTTAGAGTCCATTTTTTCAATTCCCAGAAAAATAGTTTGCCTAATGTCCTCTACCTTGAACCCAGAACCTGGTGGTTTTGTTTTAATCATCATGGAAATATACAGACCCAAATGTGGTTTCTTTGACTCAATTCAGGCAACTAAGCTGAGAGTCCTTAATGTCTCAGGGGAAGTGATGAAATTAGAAGAAAAAAAATTCTCTTTTCTTGGCTTTTGTGTTTCAAAGCCTATGCCTTCACAAACAGAAAGGGCTGCTCTATTGCTTAAAGATGGTGGCATCCCTCTCCAAGGGCAGTGGAGTCCCTCTGGTAGAGGAATGACCCTGAGAAGGAACCCCTAACCCTTATTACTCTATTCAAGTTTCAGGCTACAGACCATTCTCCCAGACAGACTGGGGAGTCAACAACCAGATGCCCAGTACTATTAACTGAATGACAGGCACAGTTGGATCCCACCTGTTCTTATAGCTTACTATTGTAATCCTTTTCTCAGTGCCAGCTATAAGAACAGGTGGGACATTCATTCCTTGATGATAAGCCTCTGATAAGCACCCCCAGACATCAGAGAAAGTCTCAAGAAAGAGACAAGAACCCCAAATTACTTGACATGGCTTTTTTATTTTTATTTACTTATTCGAGAGAGAGAAGGAGGCAGAGAGAATGGGTGCACTAGTCTCCTGCCACTACAAATGAACTCCAGATGCATGTGCCACCATGCGCATCTGACTTACCTGGGTTCTGGGGAGTTGAACCTGGGTCCTTAGGCTTCGAAGGCAAGTGCCTTAACTGTTAAGCCATCTCTCCAGCCTGACATGATGTTTTTGCCATCTAATGCAAACTGAAGCTCTTGGGAAAGAAAAGCCACATCTCTACTAAAGATCCAAAACTGATTGATTGATTGATTGATTGATTGATTGATTAGAACTTCAGGGGGCCGCTTGCTTGCAAAGTCTCATGGCCTGGATTTGATTCCCCAGCACCCATATAAAGCCAGATGCACAAAGTGGCACAAGTATCTGGAGTTTATTGACAGGGGCAGGAGGCCCTGGCACACCCATACTCTCTCTGCTTCTTTCTCTCTCTCAAAAATAAAACAAATAAAAGAACTTCATGGTTGTAGAGAGTTGGAATGTTGCAGATCCAGAAGCAAATTATTGAAAGAGGAACAGGAGCAAGGTAGATTTTTTTATAGGCAGTCAGCCAGATACAAATGTCCAGAGAGATCATGGATGGCCCCTTGCCTGCTGTGGTAGGACTAGAACCCATGTCTGATCCATCCTTTATCCAAGATGGTTGCAAGCAAGACTCCCCAGCAGCTTAGCACACCTGTGGGCTAGCCCCTCCTGAGTCAGCATCTTGAGTCCACCAACCAATCAGGTTTCTTCCTTGCACACCTAAGTCTGATGGTAAGGCTCATCCTAATTGGATGTTGAATCTGTATAAAGGAGCCTGACCTCATGTGTAATCCTCTTTCTTTTTCTCCTCCTCCTCCTCCTTTTTCTCCTTAGTCCCCTTTGTCCTCTGGATCCATCTAAGCACAAGTGTGCAAGTCCATCTCTCTCCCGCTTCCCAGACTGCCTGGGAAGGGGAGGATTTCTTCTTGTCTGGGCACTTTCCTGCCTTTTTTGTTTTTGGATGCTTTCCTGTTTTACTACATGTACGATCTCTTTTAATCTCCGAGTCCTTCACTGCCTCTTAATCTTCTCTGATCTCTTACGTGAGGGGGATCTTGTAGCTTGGGCTTTCATGTTTTGTTGTGTGTGTGTGTGTGTGTGTGTGTGTGTGCGCGTGCGGGCCTTCTTCAGAAATTTCTTACCCAGAGATTTCTCTAAATGAAGGAGATTTTCTCCATCTCCCCTCCTCCTTTCCAGCTGGGCAAGAGGGAGAATTCTTTCCTGGCTTGAACCTTTTAGCTAGTTTTCTCCCTGGATCCTAACTCCCCTAAAATAAACCTCATAATTCATAATTTACCCTTCTTAGAGTCCATTTTTTTCAATTCTTTGCTAACTCGGATAAGAGTCTAAAAGTTGGAGTCAGGTTGTGCACGCCTTTAATCCCAGCACTCGGGAGGCAGAGGTAGGAGGATCACTGAGAGTTTGAGGCCACCCTGAGACTACATAGTGAATTCCAGGTCAGCCTGAGAGTGAGACCCTACCTTGAAAAACAAAAAACAAAACAAAAAACAAACAAAAAATTCTGCATCGTTATCTTGGACTATCTTAGTTTCTTTCTAGCCATCCATTGCCTACCTATGTGCTGACCTAGCATTCGTTTGACCATCAGGGAAAACCTTTGAAATATATCAACTTAACAGATCACTAGCATCCACCAGCCCACAAAACTAAGAATATCATCGTGATGGGACAAATGTATTTTTACTTTTTATTATTTGGGCTTTTTTTTTTTTTTTTTTTTTTTTTTTGAGGTAGGGTCTTGCTCTAGCCCAGGCTGACCTGAAATTCACTATGTAGTCTCAGGGTGGCTTTTTGAACTCTACCTCAATCCTGGAATTACCTCTGCCTCCCTTATTTATTATAAAATAGGAATTAAAGGTGGTCATATCCTATAAATACCTATACACACACACAAAAAAATAGACAACATTTACTTCTATTTATTTTGTCTTACGATTACTTGGGTTTATTATTTATTTGAGACAGAGAGAGGGAGAGAGAAAGAATAGGCATGCCAGGATCTCGAGCCACTCAAACAAACTCCAGGTGCATGTGTCACCTTGTGCATCTGCCTTATGTGGGACTTGGAGAAATGAACCTGGGTCCTTAGGCTTCACAGGCAAGTGCCTTAACTGCTAAGCCATCTTTCCAGACCCCAATACTTATTATTTTTTTTTGTTGTTGTTGTTATTTTGAGGTAGGGTCTCACTCTAGCCCAGGCTGACCTGGAATTCATTATGTAGTTTCAGGGTGGCCTTGAACTCACAGTGGTCCTCCTACCTCTGCCTCCTGAGTGCTGGGATTAAAGGCATGCGCCACCACGCCTGGCTCCCCAGTACTTAGTTTTAACATGAACTTATGCTTGCTCCCAACAGAACAGAATCCATTTCCTATTGTCTTGAAAATAATCATAATAGACTTAGTGTTTACCTTATAAACATGAAACCTCAGTTTCAAAAGAAAATGGTCTATATACAATGATGATGAGACATCAGACTGGTTTACAAAGACAAAATGGCAAAGCCTTTTTATCTGGGGCTTTAGACAGACTCCATGAGAGGGATCTCTGCCACCTTCTGTGATGCTCTTCAGCCTGAAGAAGTTAGAGTGGCTGTCACCCCCATTTCCCTAGTGGCAGTTAGGGGTACCTCTCAGGATGGAGGATGATACAGATTAGGAGGAAGGCAGCCTTCTTTTGTAGGCAGTTACTTAGGGCTCCAAAGAACAGGTGTCAGCCTGCCCTGGCCAGACCAGAATAATTTCCAGTATGCACTTAACCTGATTCATCAAGATGGTGATCAGAGGTAACTGACTTCCTAGTGCTTCCTCCTACTGGGATTTTTTTTTTTTTGAGGTAGGGTCTCACTCTGGCTCAGGCTGACCTAGAACTCACTGTGTAGTCTCAGGGTAGCCTCAAACTCATGGCGATCCTCCTACCTCTGCCTCCTGAGTGCTGGGATTAAAGGCGTGTGCCACCACGCTCGGCTCCTTCTGGATTTTTTTTTTTTTTTTTTTTTTTTTGCAGGCTCCCTATTCCTCCCGTCGCCAAGCTTGGTAGGCCCATTATGAGTCCTCGTGCTTCTCACTGACCCACTGGTCAATCAAGGTCCTCCATATACACTTAAACTTAACTAGTACAGCTCATACCAACTAGATGATGCCTAGTTACATCTTCAAGGTTAATAAGATAGTGGGGTTGAAGTCTCTATGCAGATTACCCGCTTGGGGTCCTACTAACTCCAGAGCTTTGTGTTCTACTATGTTGCCTAAAATAAATCTTGCCTAACTTGTCCTTCAAAGAGAGTATCATCAGGGGATGGAAAAATGGCTTAGTGGTTAAGGTGTTTGCCTGCAAAACCTAAGGATCCAGGTTGGTTTCCCTAGTTCTCATGTAAGCCAAAATGTACCAGGTGGTGCATGCGTCTAAGTGAATTTATAGTGGCTGAAGGCCCTGGCACACCCATTCTCTCTCCCTCTGTCTCTCTCTCTCAAATAAATAAAATATCTTATTAAATGTCATCATATAGCATCTGAGACATATATCAGAGTATGGTAGTTTGAATAGATGGCCCCCAATATATTCAGTGTTTTATTAGTTTATAATTTGCATCTGCAGCCATCTGGCTGGAGGCAGTCACTGGGCGGATCTTAAGGTGTGGTGGTGGGTTTGAGATTTAAATCTAAAGATATGCAAAGTGTGCCTAAGGGGAGTTCCTGAAGTGTGCTGTATGATTTTTTTGCTTGTGGCTTTGTTCTCTGTGTTTGGTCCTGTGAAAGCAGGCCAACTTTTTCTGCCATTGTGGAACTTCCCCTGGTTCTGTAAGCATCAATAAATCCCTTCCTCCATAATTGTGCCTGGTCTGGAAGTTCATCTCAGCACTGAAGCTATAACAAGCCTACTTGCAGTATCCATCAATATATTTGGTAAATGATTTGATTTATGACTTTTTTTGTGACTAAGAAAAGCTCATATAAGTGGCTCCACATTAAAATGTGTCACTAGGGGCAACCTGAATCCATGTTCTGTGGCCATGGTCACTTATATTTGACTCAGAATAAATTATCTCATTCTCTTTGAAGAGACAGCTGTGGTTTGCATCCACACCAGCAAAACAGGGGCCCAAAGTAAAGCTAAACTGGGTGATAGGAAAAGTAAGCCTCACTCTACTCCAACAGAGAGTTCCCCTGGTTTATGGACAAACAGCCTCACTTGCTTCACAGTGTATAGACAACGTGCCATTCTTATCCAGTGTGGGCACCACTATCCTCAGCTCCTGGCTACTTCAAATTTGTTTATTTATTAGAAGAGAGAGAGGCAAAGAGAGGCAGAAAGAATGGGTGCACCAGGGCCTCCACCCACTGCAAATGAACTCCAGATGCATCCACCATCTTGTGCATCTGGCTCTATGTGGGTTCTGGGAAATTGAACCTGGGTTCTTAGGTTTTGCTGGCAAGTGCCTTAACTGCTGAGCCATCTCTCCAGCCCACATGGCTGTTTTAGCGCTATCATGGTCTTTGGAGAACACAACTGCTTTGAGGAGCCTGCATTGGCTCAGAATCACTCTGGAGTCTGGGGAAGACCTGGTTCACCCAGTGCAAGCAAGCTTCCTAAGGGAGGTTCTGAAGCCTTTCTGGAGAGTGAGTCTCAAGTTATAGGTTATATCCTGGTTTATTCACGTTTCTGTGTTCAGTTTGGAACGTCACATCTCAAACAGCTAACACCTGAAGCTGAGGGCATTGATTCTGGAGTGTGAGCTCTTGGGCCAACGCCCGTGTTAGCTGGCCTGTGTCAGCTGCTCCTGCTTTGTTGCCGTTATGACTCCTCTTCTATGTGACACACTGGTAGCAACTTCTCAGACAGGGCTCGGTCTGCACACTTTCCCTCATGTCTGTTCCCATGCCTTAACCCTCCCACCGCCTACCTGTGCCCCAATAATTTAAGACTAAGCTGAAAAGTCACCTCCTTTGTGAAGTTCTGCCACCTGACTATACCAGGTGTAGACCATGACACCTACACCACTCTAGAAAATTTACCCATTTTCATGTCTTTTCCTTCCACTGCACACTTTTGAGTTTTGAAATGAGAGAGATATCAGAGATAATTGCTCATTATTTTGCCACAGGAAGAGTGTTTACAGGGCTGGAAAGATGGCTCAGTGGTTAAGGCACTTGCTTACAAAGCCTGACAGCCTGGGTTTGATTCCCCAGCACCCACATAAAGCCAGATGCACAAAGTGGCTCATGTGTCTGGAGTTTGTAGCAGCATGCCCATTCTCTCTCTCTCTTTTCTTTTCTCTCTCTCCTTGCAAATAAATGAATAAAAATAAAAATTATAAAAAAGTGCTTATAGACAGGTTAGGATATCAGCTTCAAGGACAGTCCATCAAAGAAAAGAATCTTGACAAATTTTACATTTCAAAAATTTATTTATCTGCATGTGTGTATATATGGGCACACTGGAGTTTTTTGTCATTGCCAACAAATGACCATCTGGCATTACATAGGTGGCTGGAGAGTTGAACATCAGGCTTTTCAAGGGAGTTCCTTTAACCACTGAGACATCTCCCCAGGCCCCAACTTCTACATTTAAAATATTTATTTTATTTGCAAGGAGAGACAGACACAATGAGAGAGAGAAAGAGAGAGATTGGGCATGCTAGGGCCTCTAGCTGAAGCAAAAATATTTTATTTATTTGCAAGCAGAGAAAACCAGACAGAGAGAAAGAATGTGGATGCGCCAGGGCCTCTAGCCACTGCAAATGAACTCCAGATCCATGATGCATGTGCTTCTTTGTGCATCTAGCTTTAAGTGGGTACTGGGGAATCAAACTTGGGTTATTAGATTTTGCAGCCAAGCGCCTTAACCACCGAGCCATATTTTTTGTTTTGTCTTGTCTTGTCTTGTCTTGTCTTGTCTTGTCTTGTCTTGTCTTGTTTTGTTTTGTTTTGTTTTGTTTTGTTTTGTTTTGAAGTAGAGTCTTGCTATAGCCCAGGCTGATCTGGAACTCACTATGTAGTCTCAGGATGGCCTCAAACTCATGGCAAACCTCCTACCTCTGCCTCCCAAATGCTAGGATTAAAGGCATGAGCTACCATGGCTGGCCTACCAACTTCTACACTTTATACACACAGGTTGTGTTCCATTCTTCATTTGTTCTCAGAACACAAGAGTCTTGCTATGTAGCTCAGGCTGCCTTCTGACTTACAGTCCTCTTGCCTCAGCCTCCTGGGTGTGCATCATTACCCTAGCTTGGGGACCAACTTTTGAGACACTTTGTCTTAGGGTATGAACTCCAGCAGGGATACCTGGAAGCCCTGGAGATCATGCTCCAGCAGCTGCAATTGCCCTGGCAACAGGAACCCGAGGGATGACCCTTCAGATGCTATGGGAAGTTCCTCTCCTCTTGTCTTACTCTGAACGGGTTCCCACTGGAAGCCATTTGAAGCTAATAGCATCATCAGGAGTGCCCCCTGTGGGATATGTGGGCTTCTGTTGAACAAGGAATTTTCTCAGCTGGTAAATGATTTGAAAGGCTCTTAGGAGGGGCCTTTGGCTCTAACTCCATCTCCCTAGCCTCAACATAAGGTCTGTGGAGAAGTCAGCTCATACTTGCTGGTCCAGGTATTCACATGGAGAAGGTGGGTTCTTGAATCTCACTGAAGGACCAGAGGCAGCGGCGTTGAGGTTCACCTTAGAAATCCTGACTAAATTTCAGCTGAGGTTCTCCACCCACATCCCAACACTGCCCTTACCCTTTTTATTCTCATCCCACAATTGGATCTAATTGTTAATGCCCCTGTTTCATAACAAATATTTTAAAAACTCCTAGGTATTACCAGTCCTGTTGGAGGATCCAATCTGTTTTCCTCTGTAATTACAGAACAAAAGGCTTCTTTGACTACAAAGATGTGGGAGGCTGAGTGGTAGAGCAAGGCTCTGGGTTTGATCAACAACAACAACAACAACAACAACAACAAAAACAACAATAACAACAACAACAACAACACACACACAACACACACGATTCTTCCTCACCCACAGGTAGGCAGCCAATTATTCAGTAGGCACTAGCCATGCTTCTTTGAACCCAATCAATTCTGGCACCATCTACCTGAAAATAATGGCAGAGTCCACAGACCTTGAAGGCTCAAGATTCAGTCCTTAAAACTGCCTCCCCCTTCACTGCAATCCTGGCTACAAGTCCCCTCTGTCCCATCACACAGAAACTAGGTTCCCATTCCTCTCTTTGGGTTTAATTAATTTGCTAGTGTGGCTCATGAACCTTAGGGAAACACATTTATCAATTTTTAAAAAATATATCTTATTTTTATTTATTTGACAGAGAGAAAGAGAGAGAGAATGAGAGAAGGAGTGAGAGAATGGGCGCACCAGGACCTCCAGCCACTACAAATGAACTCCAGATGCATGCGCCTCCTTGTGCATCTGGCTAACATGGGTCCTGGGGCATTGAACCTGGGTTCTTTGGCTTTGCAGACAAATGCCTTAACCACTAAGCCATCCCTCCAGCCCTCAATTTTTTTTTAAAAATATATTTTTTAATTTGAGAGAGACAGAGAGAGAGAAAGAGAGAATGGGTGTGCCAGGGCCTCTGAGCTGCTGTGAACAAACTCCAGACATGTGCACCCCCTTGTGTGCATGTACGCCCCCTTGTGTGCATGTGCTACATTGTGCACTTGCGTCATTTTTGCGTCTGGCTAAATGCGGGACCTGGAGATTTGAATGGGTGTTCTTAGGCTTGGCAGGCAGGCGCCTTAACCACTAAGCCATCTCTCCAGCTCCTAAAACAATATTTTTATTTATTTGAGAGAGTGACAGACAGACAGAAAGAGGCAGACACAGAGAGAGAATGTGAATGGATGGGCCAGGGTCTCCTGTCCTTACAAACACATTTCAGATGCATGCACCACTTTGTGCATCTGGCTTTAAGTGGGTACTAGGGAATGGAATCCAAGCTGTCAGACTTTGCAAGCAAGTACCCTTACCTGTTGAGCCATCTCTCCAGGCCACACTTACCAGTTTACTGTAAAAGACATGGATGAAGAGGGGCCCAGCACAAGTTATACGAGAGGGGATACAGAGCTTCCATGAGTTCCAGGAACACCACCTCAAAGACCTCCATGTGCTCAGTTGTCCCAACCCTGCCCTGCTGCATTTTATGAAGGCTTCACCATGGAGGCTTGATTGCTTACATGGCTGGCCACTGATGATTGACTCCATCTTCAGCTCCTCCCCTATCCCTCAGGTTGAAGAAAGGGGTGTTGAGTCCCAAACCTCCAATCACCCCATACTCTTCTAGTGACCCATCACATCCTGTGGCTACCACGGCTGCCAGCAGTGAGACAATTCAGTACCACACAAAACAGAGGCTCACCACGCTGAGATTCCTTAGTGAGACTGGTATGCTGGGAAGTTGGGAGACCCAATATAAGTTTCATGCACAAAAGAAAAACAATTTGCAACAACATAGAATACTTTGCTTCTAAATATGTGAATGCCCTGGCCCAAATAGTAGTGGAATTAATGAAACTGGTGCTTGTATTTCTGTGAAGAAATGAATGTGCTTTTTTGTAATGTAATCTTAAAAAATATTTTTGTTTATTATTAGAGAAAGAGAGATATAGAAGGGAGACAGACAGGGAGAATGGGCATGCCAGGGCCTCCATCCTTTGCAATCAAATTCCAGATGCATATGCCTTTTTGCACAACGGGCTTTATGTGGGTACTGGGCAATCAAACCCCAGTCGTTAGACTTTGCAGGCATTTGCCTTTAATTGTTGAGCCATCTCTCCAGTCCTGTAATGTGATTCCTCCCCCTACCCCCCTGCTTTTCTGTTCTGTTCTTTTCTTTTGGTCTTTCTCTGTGGTGGTTTGATTCAGGTGTCCTCCATAAATTTAAGTGTTCTGAATGCTAGTCTCCTCAGCTGATGGCAATTGGAAATTAAAGCCTCCTGGAGGCTGGAGGCTGGAGGCGGTGTATTGTTGGGGGTGGGCTTATGGGTATTATAGCCAGCTTCCCGTTGCCAGTGTTTGGCACACTCTCCTATTGCTATTGTCCACCTTATGTTGGCCAGGAGGTGACATCCATCCTCTGCTCATGCCATCGTTTTCCCTGCCATCATGGAGCTTCCCCCTCGAGTCGGTAAGCCAAAATAAACCTCATTTTTTTTCCCACAAGCTGCTCTTGGTCGGGTGATTTCTACCAGCAGTGCGAACCTGGCTGCAACAGTAAATTGGTACTGAGGAATGGGATTGCTGCTAGACACCAGGCTGTGGCTTTGGCCTTTGGAGTTGACTTTCAAGAGGAATGTGGAAGGATTTGAAACCTTGGCCCAAGAGGCACCTTGTAGTGTTGTAAGTACAGCTTGATGGACTATTCTGGTCAGAGTTGAAAGACCTGAATGCAGTAAGAACTGTGGACTGTGAGGTTTGGCTTATGAGGGTGAGAAAGAGCTTTGCTTGGACTGAGCTAGCAGTTTGTGTGGGAAGTTTGCTGTTATGCCGGTGTCCTGAGATCTTGTGCAGGGTTGCTTTGCGTAGAAATGAACCGGTGTGAACAGAGGGATATAGCACAGAAAAAATGAAATATTTGGGCCTAAACTGCTGCCCATTCACCTGTAAATTGTTTGAGAGGTTACAGCTATTGAGATTGGGCCTACTGACCTGCACTGGGGAAACAGAAAGAATGTAGATACTTTTGAAGGGGCCTCTATGTTGAACTGTCCTGTTCTTCAACGTCTGCTTTATCCCCCCCCCGGATTAAAAAATTGGCACTCTACCTGGTATTGTGGAGTATAAGAAATGCAGGAAAGAGAGGGTCATTGAGTTATAATGTGGTCTTGTATTTTGGAAATGGCCATGGGCAGTGTGAAGCAGGTTTGCTGGATGCCTGCTTGGAGATCCCATGGGGCCATGAGGCTGGACCGTGGGTTGCAGTGGAGAGTGGAGATGTTGGGACCATGAGATGGCTGCCAAGGAGAGCTGCTGGCCCCAGATGAAGTTTTCCAGGACTGTGAGTAGCCTAACTGGAGGGGCGGAATTGGAACTCCAGAGACTTGTTGCTGGTTAGAATTATCGGACTTGGAGATTTGTCACTGACTAGTTGTTGGACTTGGAATTACAGAGTTTGATGTTTGCCCTGGTTGTTTTAAATCTTGTATTGGTTGAATATTTCTTTGCTTTGCCCAATGCCATCTTTTACAGTGTGAATGTTTATTTTGTGCCATTATGGGTTTTGGGGACTTTTTTTTTTTTTTTTTTTTTTTGGTATTATGGCTCAGTTAAAAGACCTTGGATTATGGGAATGTATGAACATCATTGGAACAGATAAAAACTATGGGGACTTTTAAAGTTGCATGAATGCATTGTGTTTTACATCATGTATGGTTATCATTTTATGGGGGCCATGGGCAGAATGTGGTGGTTTGATTCAGGTGTCCCTCATAAATTTAAGTGTTCTGAATGCTAGTCTCCTCAGCTGATGGCAATTGGAAATTAAAGCCTCCTGGAGGCTGGAGGCAGTGTATTGTTGGGGATGGGCTTATGGATGTTATAGCCAGCTCTCCCTTGCTAGCGTTTGATACAGTCTCCTGTTGCTATTGTCCACCTTATGTTGGTCAGGGGATGATGTCCACCCTCTGCTCATGCCATCGTTGTCCCTGCCATCATGGAGCTTCCCCCTGATGCCTGTAAGCCAAAATAAACCTCCTTTTTCCCCACAAGCTGCTCTTGGTTGGGTGATTTCTACCAGCAATGTGAACCTGACTGCAACTCTCTCTTTTTGTTTTGTTTTGTTTCTCAAGGTAGGGTCTCTCTAACCTAAGCTGATTTGGAATTCACTATGTAGTCTCAGGCTGACTTTAAACTCACAGTGATTATCCTACCTCTGCCTCCTGAGTGCTGGGATTAAAGGTGTGTGCCACCAGGCCAGGCTTCTTTTGTCTTTTTTGATAGGATCTTGTTATGTAGCTCAGGCTGGCCTTGAACTTGCTTGGAGCCTACGTTGCCCTCAAACTTCTGATCCTCCTGACTTACCCTCTGAAGTGTAGGCATGTACCACCATGCTGACTTCTTTTTAAAATTAATATTTTAACTGGAAAGTAATTGTATTTGTGATGTACAACATTTTTTTTTTTTTAATTTGAGAAAGAGAAAGAGGCAGAAAAGAGAGAGAAAGGGTATGCCAGGCCCTCCAGCCACTGCAAACTAACTCCAGATGCATGCACCCCCTTGAGCATCTGGCTTAGGTGGGTCCTAGAGAATCAAACCAGGATCCTCTGGCTTTGCAGGCAAATGCCTTAACTGCTAAGTCATCTCTCCAGCCAACATGTTTTAACATATATATGTGCATGTGTGTGTTGTAGAACCTATGAGGTAATACGTGTGTTTATTTCATATTTTCTGTAATTGGATTTTTAATAAATATTTATTTATTTACTTATTTATTTCAGAGAGGAGAGAATGGGGGCACCAGGGCCTCTGGTCATTGCAAACAATCTCCAGACACATGTTCCACCATGTGCATCTGGCTTATATGGGCTCTGGGGAATCAAACCTGGGTCCTTAGGCTTCATAGGCAAGTGCTTTAACTGCTAAGCCATCTCTCCAGCCCTTGTTTTTCTTTTTTGAGACAGGATCTTAGCAGCCTCCTGTCTTAGCCTGTAATGTGATGTTTTGAGAAGTCAAATACCATGAGCTGAGCCAGGTGTGGTGGGGTACATTGCAGTATTAGTATGTGGGAGAAGAGGCAGGAGGATCAGAAGTTTGAGGGCAGCCTGGGGTACACAGCAAGTCTTAAGCCATCCTGGCCTATGTAATGAGACCCTGTCTAAAAAAAAAAAAAAATACCATAAGTTGTACACATGTGCTATGGGTAGCTTGATTTTTCTTTTTTTGGACTCTTGATGCACTATTGAACCAAACAGAATACAATTGGTTGTCTGTATTGAAGGAGTCAATCAAGTATAGATCAAAAATATTTAAGAAAATTTTCACCCATATAAAGCATGCTCTGGGCTAGAGAGATGGCTCAGATTAAAGGCTATTGCTTGCAAACCTGATAGCCTGTGTTTCTCCAGTATCCACATAAAGCCATTTGCACAAAGTAGTGCATGCCTCTGGAGTTTGTAGTGGCAATAGACTTTGGCATGCTCGCTCTCTTTGTTTGCAAATAAATAACTATAAAGACTTCTCATTACTCCCTAAAAGTACAGTATAACAACTAGTTATATAGCATTGACATTGTTTTAAGAATTAAAAGTAGCAGGGCATAGGTTCATACCTTTAATCCCAGCACTCAGGAGGCAGAGGTAAGGAGGATCACTGTGAGTTTGAAGCTAGCCTGAGACTAAATTCCCAAATCAGCCTGGGCTAGAGCAAGACCCTACCTCCAAAAAGGAAAAAAAAAAAAAGTAATCTAAAGATAATTTAAAGTTACACAGAGAGAAACAGAGAATGGTGGCAGACACCTGTGATCTCAGAACTTCCGAGGCTGAGGCAGGAGGGTCTTGAGTTTAAGGCCCTGTCTTCAGCCAGGCATGATGGTGCACGCCTTTAATCCCAGCACTCAGGAGGCAGAGGTAGGAGGATCACCATGCGACCATGAGTTCGAGGCCACCCTGAGTGAATTCCAGGTCAGCCTGGAAGAGTGAAACCCTACCTGAGACTACCTAGTGAGTTCCAGGTCAGCCTGGGCTAGAGGGAGACCCTACCTTGAAAAACAAAAACGCACCACCAAACAAATATTATGGTGAGGAGTATGATGAGGATATGTGTGTTTCAGTAGCAGAGGGCTTGCAAGCAAGAGGCCCTAGGTCCCCACTGCCACAAGAAAGAAAAATGTCTATGAGAGGATGTGTGTAGGTTATATGCAAACACTGTGCCATGTTTGATAAGGAACTCGAGCACTTTTGAATTTTGATATCTTGCAAAAAGGATTCTGGTACTGACCTCAACCCCTCCAACCCTGAGATACAGATGGATAACCATGTTTACTTTGGTTTATATAGAAGTTGCAATCTTAGACAATGTAGGGCAGGTCAACAATGTAAAAATAGTTGGTGCTGGGGGCCAGAGAGATGGCTTAGCCATTTAAAGGCACTTGCTTGCAAAGCTTGAAGGCCCAGGTTTGATTCCCTAGTACTCATGTAAAAGTAGATGCACAAAGTGGCACATGCATCTGGAGTTCATCTGCAGTGGCATGAGACCCTGGCACACCACGCTGTCCAATATTTTTTAAATATTTGGTGTTTATGTAAGGTTGGGATATAGCCCAGAGGGAAAGTGCTGGTCTAGCACCCCCAATACAGCAAACAAAACCAAAAACAATCATTGTGCCAAATCAAAATCTGCCCCTGGCTCCCAGTGAAAGTTTTCAACCCTCCCACTGATGGATGGCTTGCAGATGAAGCTTAGGAAGAAAGAAAGTACTCTGCCCAAGGCCAGCTTTCCAATACGTGCACCTGCCCTTCACCCATGACCTCTGGACCCCACTAAGCATCCACTGCCATAGGATCTGCTCAGTGGACCTCAGGGGTCCTTGGGTTCTTGCAGGGTCTCTGCCAAGCATCAAGGGAGAGCATGGGCATGCTAGGGACTCCAGTTGCTGCAAATGAACTTGAGACACATGCACCACTTTGTGCATCTAGCTTTACATAGCTACTGGGGAATTGAACCTGGGTCATTAGGCTTTGCAGGCAAGTGCCTTAACCACTGAGCAATCTCTCCAGCACATGATAAACCCACCTTTTTTTTTTTTTTTTTTTTTTTTTTTTTTGAGGTAGGATCTCACTCTAGCCCAGGCTGACCTGGAATTCACCAGGGTGGCCTTGAACTCAGAGCAATCCTCCTACCTCAGTCTCCCAAGTGCTGGGATTAAAGGCGTGCGCCACCACGCCCAGCCCATGATACCCTTTTAACTGAAGCATCTGCTGGTATTTATGTATGTATGTATGTATGTATGTATGTATGTATTTATTTATTTATTTATTTATTTATTGCAGTAGGGTCTCACTCTAGCTCAGGCTGACCTGGAATTCACTATATAGTCTCAAGGTGGCCTCAAACTCACAGCGATCCTGCTAGCTGTGCCTCTGAAGTGCTGGGCTTAAAGGCATGCGCCACTACGCCTGGCTTACTTCTTTTTTTTAATTGAGTAATAAACATTTTTAAGGCATTTGCTGTGAGTAAAACATTGCTTACAGAGGTTCCTAGAACTACCCTATGAGGCAACAATCCCATAAGAGATGAGGTGTCTCTGATTTCTGAGCCTGAGCCTCAGGCTGGCACTGGCTATCCTCTTTGCCTATTTACAGTACGATGAGCTTTTCTGAGGCATTTCTTTTACAAAAAGGGTTTTGCTGGGAAATAGCAGCCTCAGGGAATCTGCCCTTGCTGGGCCTGAGTCATTTGGCCAGGGAAGTTTGGACCAGACCCTGGTTGAAGTAGCCTCTGTCGAGCCGTGGCCAGACAGTCTATAAAAAGCACTCACGTAAGCAATCATTGCAGGAAAGATAAAAAATACTGATAAGCAAAACAGAATTAAAAAGAAAAACTAATGTAGCTACTATGGAAATTAGTATAGAGGCTCCTCAAAAACCTGAAAGTAGAAGCACCACATGACCCCGCTGTCCTGGGTATATCTGAGGGCATCTAAGTCCACAGAGGGTAGGGATACCAGCACATCCATGTGCTGGCTGTACTATTCACAATAGCCCAGATGGAACCAGCCTAGATGTCCACCAGAGGCTGAATGGACAAAGAAAACATGCCAAATATGTACAGGGGAGATTTTTTTTTTTTTTTTTTTTTTTTTTTTTTGAGGTAGGGTCTCACTCTGGCTCAGGCTGACCTGGAATTCACTATGTAGTCTCAGGGTGGCCTCGAACTCTAGGCGATCCTCCTACCTCTGCCTCCTGAGTGCTGGGATTAAAGGCGTGCGCCACCACGCCCAGCTACAGTGGAGATTTTATTCAACCATACAGGGGAACAAAATTACTGGGTGCAGTGGCTCACATCTATAATCTCAGCACTTGAAAGACTGAGGCAGTGGCTTCACAGTAAATTTGAAGTCAACCTAAGCTCTAGAGTGAGGAGACCCTGCCTCAAAACAAAACCAAGCCCAACCCAACCCAAACAAAACAAAAAAGCCTAACAAACAAAAAATACTCAGAATGTCTTTTTCCAAGGAAGGTCTCACTTTAGCTCCAGCTGACCTGGAATTCACTATGTAGTCTCAAGGTGGCCTCGAACTCACAGCAATCCTCTTACCTCTGCCTCCCAAGTGCTGGGATTAAAGGTGTGCGCAGCCATGCCTGGCTTTTCCAGACTTCTAAAAAATATATTTTTATTTATATATTTGCAAGCAGAGACAGAAGACACAGAGAATGGGCGCAACAGGACCTCCAGCCACTGCAAACAAACTCCTGATACATACACCACCTTGTGCATCTGGCTTTACATGGGTACTGGGGAATTGAACCAGGTTGTTAGGTTTTGCAGGCAAGCGCCTTAACCACTGAACCATCTTTCCAGCTCCTCCAGACTTTTTTGAAACAATAAATTTACTCATATAGTTTTTTAAAAATGTTTTTATTTATGTATTTGCAAGGAGAGAGACTGGGTGCGCCAGGGCCTCCTGCTACTGCACACAAATTCCAGACACATATGCCACCTTGTGCATCTGGCTTTACATGGGTACAGGGGAATCAAACCTGGGTCCTTTGACTTTGCTGGCAAGTGCCTTAACTGCTAAGCCATATCTCCAGTCCTCATATAGTTTTTAATGTTTATGATTATTAGATTAAACAATAAATGCAATGGAAATATTCTACTTTTGATTTTTGAAATTACTTGTCAATAAAGGCATTCATATATTTATAATAGAATGAGATAAGAATGCACCCTAGACATAATTTTGTAGCCTTGATTTGCCAAATGGTGTCACAACCCTAGTTTATTTACTTATTTTGGCTTCTTAAAAATTATTGGGCTGGAGAAATGGCTTAACAGTTAAGGCATTTGCCTGCAAAGCTAAAGGATCCAGGTTCTATTCCCCAGAACCCACATAAGCCAGATGCACAAGATGGCACATGCATCTGGAGTTCATTTACAGTGCCTGAAGGCCCTTGTGTGCCCATTTTCCCCCTCTCTGTCCCCTCTGTCTCTCTCTCTCTCTTCCTGCCTCTCTCAAATAAATAAATAAAAATATTTAAATAAATATATTTTTAAAAATTGTTTATTTAGGGGCTGGGGAGATGATTTAGCCTTTAAAGACATTTGCTTGCAAAGCCTGCTGGTCCAGGTTTGTTTCACTAATACCCATGTAAAAGCCAGAAGCACAAAGTGGCATTGGCACATGTGTCTGAAGTTGATTTACAGCAGGAAGAGGCCCTAGCATGCCCATACTTTCTCTCTCTCAAACAACAATATGTTTTAATTTACTTAAGTGTGGTGGTGCACACCTTTAATTCCAGCACTTGGGAGGCTGAGGTAGCAAGATTGTCATGAGTTAGAGGCCAATCTACAGAATGAGTTCCAGGTCAGCCTGGGCTAGAGTGAAACCCTGCCTCAAAATCATAATAATAAATAATAATAATTTATTTTCATGTGCACGCTTGTGTGGGGGGAGGCATGCCAGAGCTTCTGCATCTGAACACCAGATGCTTGCACCACTCTTTGTGTCTGGCTTACATATGTAGCTTGGTACTTGAATGGAGCCAGCAGACTTTGCCCGCAAGCACCTTTAACCACTGAACCATCTTAGCCCCTGTTTTGGCTTTTTGAGACAGAGTCTCACTATTTACCTCAACTTGAAATTCTCTTGTCTCAACCTCCTGAGTGCTGAAAGATTACAGCTTTGTACCACCATGCTTAGTTCTCCCAGCTCTTTTTTTATCTATAATGACAGTGATTGGCATCAAATTCCACCCCAAAACTCACTAAACTCTCCCCAGCCATTATCTTGTTTATTCCTAACCATTGCTTTGGGAAGCCAGTTGATAAGATTTTAGTTATCCTCATTTTATTGAGAAGGAAAATCAAGTTCAGAGAGGCCCTTGACTTGCTGGCTTGTCCTACCCACTAGCCGTCTGTCCCCTCTTCCCTGAGGATTTCTGGCCATAGTCTGCATGCTCAAAGCAAGTGATTTCTCAGTGAAGACACTGGCTCCTTCCTGGCTGAGACATATGGCTTCTGGAGAGAAACAAGGATGTGGGCAAAGCCCTAGGCAGCTGCCAGGGCTGCGTTTTGCACAGCGCTCTGGGGATTCCCTTCTGCCAGCGCCTGAAAGCCTGCTTGGTCTCTTAGCAACTGTTGGTGGCGTCAACAATAAAGGGCTTTGAGAACGAGGTTAGATCTCATTTCAGAGCTTCTGAGATCCTCAGAAGTGATTTGTTCTCCTGCCAGTAGGTGTCCTAGAACCCAAGGTTGGCCTGGCAGGTCACAGGCAGGGGCTGGGCCTCTCCGCACCCTCTCATTTCACTGGCTTTGGTGGGTTCTACCTTATCTCTGGGCCTAAGCTCTGGGTACCTAGAGGCAGACTGTTCCTTCCAGACCTCTTTCCCAGGCACCAAGGCTGGAGGTGTTGGATCTCAGGCACTCCTAGTGTTCTGACCCAGGTATACTGGCATGTGCCAAGTCTCTGCTATCAGGGGAAATGACCTCAGAGCTTTGGATGTGTTTTCAAGGCCACTGCCCAGACTTAAAGGTGCCACTGCAGACACCTGTCACCCAAGCTGGAAGATGTCCATCGTTCCTTGCCTACCAGAAGGGAGCTGAGGCTTGTGGGAAAGCAGACAGACTTCTAGGACTGGGGTGAGACCTCAGAGGACCCCTTCCTTAGTATTCTGCTTCCTGGAGTCTTAAAACACAGCTTGGGCTAGTAAGGGGAGAGTTCTGTTGGTACAGCTTGGGATGAGGCCTGAATAGGACACTATTTTGTCCCTGGGTATGGCTTGTTGAGCACAAAAGAATGATATGGATGGAATATGAAATGTCCCCCCAAAAGGTTCATGTTTTGGGAACTTGGTCTCCAGCTGGTGGCGCTATTTTTAGCGGGTTCTGGAAACTTTTTAGACTGTGGCGCCTAAGTGGAAAAGTTAAGTCACTGAGTGCCTGCCTTTCTACATATTTGACCCTGTCTCTGCTTCCTGTTGGCTGTGAAGTGAGCAGCCTCCTCCACCACATGCTGCTGCCAGCGTCATGTTCTTCATGCGATCATGGGACCAAGCAAGAGGAACTGAACCCTCTGATGCCATGAGTCAAAATAAATCATTCCTCCCTTGTATTTATTATTTTTCTCACTGTTGTGGCAAATTTTTACCCAACAACGGCAACTTAAGGAAGGGAGGGTTTTTGTTGGCATGCAGTTTGAGGATACAGTCCATTGTGGCAGTAGCAGTATGAGTCAGCTGATCACACTGCTTACTCAGTCAAGAAGCAGACAGAAGTCAGTGCTGCTCACTGTCTCGCTTTTATTTTGTTTTCCATTCCAGGCCATGGAATGATGCTGCTCACATTAGAGTTAATGCAACCTAGAACCCCCCCTCACAGACATTCAGATGATATGTCTTCTAGATGATTCCAGATTCCATGAAGTTGACAATATTTTTTATTTATTAGAGAGAGAGAGAAAGTGATTGAGAATGGGCACATCAGGGCCTCCAGCCACTGCAAACGAACTCCAGGTGCATGTGCAAACCTTGTGCATCTGGCTTACGTGGGACCTGGAGAATCAAACTTGGGTCCTTAGACTTCACAAACATCCACCTTAACCACTAAGCCATCTCTCCAGTCCCTTGACAATATTTTTTAATATTTTATTTATTTGTTTATTTGCAAGCAGAGAGAGAAGAGAGACAGAGAGAAGGGGTGTGTCAGGGCCTCCAGCCACTGCAAACAAACTCCAGATGCGTGCACCACATTGTGATCTGGCTTTACGTGGATGCTGGGAAATCAAAAACCTGGTCATTAGGCCTTGCAGGCAAGTGCTTTAATAACTAAGCCACCTTTCCAGCCCCAAAGTTGACAGTATTAACCACCGCATCCCTTAAGTTGCTGTTCTCAGATATCTGAGCAAAGTAACATAAAGTGGGCATAATACAAAGAGAAACCAAAGTGAGGCCTGCTGTTCACACTGAAAACACTGGACAGCCTCCACCTCCTCCTTTCTCTCCTTCCCTCTCTTCTGTTAAGGGGGAAGGACTGTTCAGTTTGTCTTCTGTCACAGCTAAGGAATATCTCAGAATGGTCACTATTATTTTTTTCAAAGCAGAGTCTCACTCTAGTCCTGGCTGATCTGGAACTCATTCTGTAGTCCCAGGCCAGCCTTGAACTCACAGGGATCCTCTAACTCAACCTTCCACATTCTGGGACTAAAGGCATGTGCCACCATGCCCACCCAGCTCAGAATGGTCATTTGTGGTTCATTCCACACCAGGGACATAAACTGGTCACAGCAGCTGTGACTGGTCTCAAATGCAGATTTTCTGATTTCTCCAGGCAACCCAAAGACCTCAACCATTCATCTGTGAATTCTATGAACAGACTCAGCCTGGAGATGCATGTGTTCATTTGGATTTTTTTTCTCATGAAGGGGTTTATAGTCCCATTTGGACATTACTAGCATTTGTTGAGCCATTTTATGAGCCAAGTTCTTGGCTGGACACCGTGAATAACTCAGAGGTGAAAGGGGCCTGCTTCCTGTTTCAGAAGGAGAAGGACTTGTGGCTGAAGTGAAAGGGAAGAGACAGATCCTGACCACAGACTGAGGATGGAGTATATGTTAGGGTGCTGCAGGGGCACGGGTCCAGAGGATTCCTGGAGGAAGTATAGAGGAGGAGGGGGCTGGAAGGAAGCCATCACAACCCCGCAGAGTCCTTACAGATGTGTTGTGCCAGCAGTCCTTAGCTCCTGTCTGGCAGATGTGCAGGCTGAGCCTGCTTGGGGAGCACAGCAGAGCTTCGGAGGCAGCTGTGGTCCTGGCCCCTGCTTGGTGGAGTTGCTCTGTCCAGGGAAGCCCAGGACTGGGTTGAGGAACAGAGCACAATGAGTTAGCCTGGAAACTGCTGGGACCAGGACTCCAGGGAGCAGTGGCCCAGAAATTCTTTCCCTATATGCAACAGTGGATACTCCCTCAAGCCTGGGGGAGGTGGCTGACAGCTCAGAATGCCCGTCTTGCTAAGCTTTTCTCTGTTTCCCACTTTGTTCCCTTCTTCCCAAGTAATAGCACCTCTTGGGACAGAAGTAGGAGTGTGTATGGGGCTGCGGGGGTGCATCTTTGAATGATCCACATTTAGCACAGCGGGATCCGGGGTTCAGTGGTCATTGGTAGACATGCAGCCAAGGGTGAATTGTAGTGCCCCAGCCACTTACCAATTTTGGGGATTTGGGCATGTAAATGGCTTAACTCTCTACTTACATACATACAATACCATCCTCTTAAGTCCCCCTCCCTTTCTATTCCCTTTCTAGCTTACTGGCCTCTGCTACTGAGTTTTATTCCAACTCACAAGTCCAAACATTTGTAGCTAGGATCCACATAGGAGAGAGAATATGTGACGTTTGGCTTTCTGGGCCTGGGTTACCTCACTAAGTATAATCCTTTCCAGATCCACCGATTTCCCTGCAAATTTCATAACTTCATTTTTCTTTACCACTGAGTAGCACTCCATTGTGTGAATGTACCACATCATTATCCACTCATCAGTTGAGGGACATCTAGGCTGGTTCCATTTCCTAGATATTGTAAATAGAGTGGCAATAAACATAGTTGAGCAAGTATCTCTAAGGCAGTGAGACGAGTCCTTAGGATATATGCCTAGAAGTGGTATAGCTAAGTTATATGGTAAATCGATTCTCAGCTGTCTCAGGAACCTCCACACTGATTTCCACAATGGCTGGACCAGATTGTATCCCCACCAACAATGTAGAATGGTTCCTCTTTTTCCACATTCCTCACCAGCAGTTATTGTCATTTTCATGATGGTAGCCAATGTGACAGGAGTGAGATGGAATCTCAAAGTAGTTTTAATTTGCATTTCCCTCATGGAAGTCACTTAACTCCCTGAACCTAAATTTTCTTGATGTAAAATGGGACACAGTTGTGTCTGCCTCACAAGGTGGATGCCTATTAAGTGGCTAGCACACAGTAGGTCCTTATAAATAGATGGCAGTAGTTTCTGGTCAGGTAGCTGAGACATATAACTGGCACTCAGAAAATGTTTGAAGAATCAAACACTTCCTCTTTTTATTTTAATCTGCCAATATTTGGGACTTTTTAAAAAACCTAGATAACTAAAATTTGCTAGTTATTTAGGGTTTTGTTTTGGAGAAAGAATTTTTTTTCCTTGTAGCTCAGGCTAGCTTGGAGTTTGCTATTCTGCTCAGGCTGGCCTCAAACTTGTGACTCTCGTGCTTCAACCTCCTGAGTGCTGGGATTACAGGGTTTGCAATTTCTTCATTGTTGCTGGAACAAACATCTGACCTGAAGCAGTTTATGGGATTTATTTCAGGTTTACAGATTCTAGGGGAAGAGTCATCAGGGTGGAAGAAGCTGGCTCTCTTCATACATCCACAGCAGACAGAACAACAAGCACCAGCAAGCATGAGCTGACTGTGAACCCACAGGCTGGATTCAAGAGCCACACCTAGTGACACACTCCTCTAGCAGGGCTCCACCTGCTGGAGACTAAGTAGAAAGCTTAATCAAAAATACCAGCCGTGTGTGGTGGGCAAGCACTGGGAGGCAGAGGTAGGAGGATCACCATGAGTGTGGTGGTGCCAGGCATGCTTAATCCCAGCACTTGGGAGGCAGAGGTAGAAGAATCGCCCTGAGTTCAAGGCCACCCTGAGAGTACATAGTGAATTAGCCAGGCAGGTCAGCCTGAGCTGAGTGCCACCCTGAGACTCAGGTCAGCCTGAGCAAAAACAAATAAACAAAAAAATTTTAAAAACCAGAGGCTATGGGGCCATTTACATTCAAACTATCACAACAAGTATGCATCACCATACCAACCTCGAGATTTCTTTTTTAGATTGACGTTAGGGAAATAAAGCAGAAAAAGCTCCTCAGCTGGGAGGGATTCCAAGCAGACAGTCCCCAGGACCCACGTTAGCCACATGTACAAGGAGGTGCACGTGTCTGGAGTTCATTTGCAGTGGCTGGAGTCTCTGGTAAACCCATTCTCTCTCTCCCTCTCTCTCTGTCAAATAAATAAATAAATAAAAATAAAATATTAAAAAATAAAAGTATTATTTATTTGCAAGCAGAAGGGAAAGAGAGTGAGTGTGGGAGCATCAGGGCCTCTCACAGCTGCAGTCAAACTCCAGACCCATACACCATCCTGTGCATCTAGCTTTACGTGGGTACTGGGGAATCAAACCCCCGGCTGGCAGGCATTGCTGAGAAATGCCTTTAATCTCTATCTTTTAACCTCATTTTCCCAGCTCCCCAGCTTAAGACTTTAAATCTACAATTTTACTCTTTGTAACAGATACATTCATCAACTTTTTTTCTTCCTTTTTCAAAGTAGGGTCTCATTCCAATTCAGGGTAACCTAGAACTCATTCTGTAGTCCCAGGCTGGCCTTGACCTCATGGTGATCCTCAACTACCTCAGCCTCCCAAATGGTGGGATTGAAGGTGAGTGCCACCATGCCTGGCTTGTAACAGATAAATTTAATGTTTGGTTTTCTTTTCTTACTTCCCTTCTCTTAGATCAATTGTAAATAAATAATTCTTTCTTTCTATTAGTTCACGGATTATACATTATCTTTGCCCTTTTTTAAAGGGATTGCCATAGAAATTGCAATATGAATGCTTGATTTATTAGAATCTAGTATAAATTAGGACTTTCACAGTTTCTAGATAATATAAGGTTCCCAGAATATTTTAACTCCACTTTCCCTTCTCTTCCTTTATGCTATTACTGTCCAATATTTTATTTTAGTTATTATTGTGAGGTGCATGTATGTTTATACTTGATTCATTATCTTTGTTTAATATATATTTTTTTATTTTTTTAATATATATATTTTTTATTGACAACTTCTATACTTACATACAAAAAATGCATATTTCCTCCCCTCCCCCATTTCCCTTTAGAACTCCAATCTCCATCATATCCCCTCCCTCTCTCCATTAGTCTCTCTTTTAATTTGATGTCATCATCTTTTTCTTCTATTTTGAGGGTCTTGCAAAGGTATTGCTAGGCACTACAAGGTCATGGATATCAAGGCCAATTTCTGTCTGGACAGTTGCATTGTAAGGAGTCATACCCTTCCTTTGGCTCTTCCATTCTATCCGGCCCCTCTTCCGCAACAGACCCTGAGCCTTGTAGGGTGTGACAGAGATGTTTCAGTGCTGCGCACTCCTCCATCCCTTCTTCTCAGCATTATGTTGCCTTTTGGGTCATCACAGTGGTCATTGCCATCTGAAAAAAGAAGCTTCTCTAACCAGAAATGAGAGTAGCATTAATATGTGAATATCAACATGAAATGTAGTGCTTTCTGGGCAGCTTGGTAGGAATAAAATATACATTTAGTCAGACAAGAGCAGGCTTTATACCCCTAAGGCTCATGACCTCCCCTGCCATAGACTTTTGCTTAGGTTTTTCAGTACCAGGTATGTATTCCCTCCCATAGAGAGGGTCTTCAGTCCTTGATTCATTATCTTGATGTATTGAACTTTTCATCATTATAAATGCATCTAGGGCCAGAATGATGGTTTAGCAGTTAAGGCACTTGTCTAGAAAGCCAAAAGACCCAAATTTGATTCCCCAGTACCCACGTAAACCAGATATACAAAGTGGCACTCGTGTCTGGAATTTGTTTGCAGTGGCTGAAGGCCCTGCCATGCCCATTCTCTCTCTCTCTCTCTCTCTCTCTCTCTGTCTCTGCATTTTCTCTCTCTCTCAAATAAAAATATTAAATATAGCTAGTAGAAATTTTGTCTTAATTCTAATTTTGTGTGATATCAGTAGCCATTTCATCTATCTTTTAGTTAATATTATTTGCATTGTATATCATTTTCTGAACTTCTAATTTTAGCCTATTGCCTCTTTGAAATTAAAAAATGTATATCTTGGGCTGGAGAGATGGATTAGCGGTTAAGGCATTTGCCTGCAAAGCCAAAGGACCCGTGTTCAATTCTCCAGGACCCTCATAAGCCAGATGCACAAGGGGGCACAAGCATCTGGAGTTCGTTTGCAGTGGCTAGATGCCCTGGCACCCCCATTCTCTTTCTCTCTCTCTCTCTACCTCTTTCTCTCAAATAAATAAATAAAAAATATATTTTTAAAAAATGTATATCTTTTCTACACAGCATAGAGCTGCTGTGTTAAAAAACAATCATACCAATGTCTTTCTATTTGGGATAGTTGATCCATTTAGTTAGTGTAATTATTAATAAGGTAGGATGTATGCTTGCCATTTGTTCCCTATGTATCTTTGTATATGGTGTGTGGGGGTGTATGCATGTAT
Organism: Orientallactaga sibirica; assembly: GCA_036365145.1. Classification (NCBI taxonomy): domain Eukaryota; kingdom Metazoa; phylum Chordata; class Mammalia; order Rodentia; family Dipodidae; genus Orientallactaga; species Orientallactaga sibirica. Next base: position 1,777,070 of record JAEOAD010000030.1, read on the forward strand.
GTGCATGAAGATGCATGTACCCCATGCGTACACAGGCAGAGGCCAGAGGAAGACACAGATGTCATCCTATATTATTCTACTGCCTTATTTTCTCAAGATAGGGTTTCTCACTGAAACTAGAAATTAAGTCATTTTTCTTTCTTTTAAACTAGCTAGGTGTGGGTGCTTTCAAACTTATTTTAGTTTAAAAATAGTTTAGGGCTGGAGATATGGCTCAACAGTTAAGGCACTTGCCTGCAAAGCCTGACAACCTGGGTTCGATTCCCCAGTAACCATGAAAAGCTGGATGTACAAAGTGGCACATGCGTCTGGAGTTCATTTGCAGTGTTTGAATGTCATGGTGCACATGATTTTTCTCTTCCTCTCTCCCTCTCTCTCTGTCTCTGCTTGCAAGCAAGTAAAAATATTTAAAAAATTATTTATTTGTTTATATGGCAAGGCAGGGTCTCTCACCACTCATTGCAAATGAACACCAGATTTTTTTTTTTTTTTTTTTGGTTTTTCGAGGTAGGGTTTCATTCTAGCCCAGACTGACCTGGAATTCACTATGTAGTCTCAGGGTGGCCTTGAACTCAAGGCGATCCTCCTACCTCTGCCTCCCGAGTGCTGGGATTAAAGGTGTGCACCACACCCGGCAGAACACCAGATCTTTGCACCACTTTTCAACCTTTGGTATGATGAAAGAAGGATGAATCATAGTCAAAATAAAAGTTATGGCAATATAACCATAAAAAGGAAAATTAACATGAGAAAAAAACACCACAAGTTGTGAGTACATAATAGTAATAACTATAAAATTTACTTTATATATTTTTATTTATTTTTGGTTTTTCGAGGTAGTCTCAAGCTGGCACAAGCTGACCTGGAATTCACATGTAGTCTCAGGGTGGCCTTAAACTCACAGTGATCTACCTACCTCTGCCTCCCTAGTGCTGGGATTAAAGGCGAGTGCCACCTCACCCAGCTAATTTTATTTTTTGAACTTACTTGTGTGTGCATGGGTGCATATGTGAAGGTTGGAGGACAACCTCAAAGTGTCTGTGCATCATTTTCTTTGATATAGGATCTCTTGCAAACAAAGCTCAGGCTAGCTGGCTGGCTTGTGGGCTTCACATTCTCCTGTTTCTTTGGAGTCTAGTCATTGTCTTGCACTGTTGGGTCACAGATACATTTACCACTTTTCCTCTGGCTTTACATGAGTGTTGGGGGAATTGGACCCTGGCTGGCAGCTTTGCACACAAGGGTCTTAAACCCCTGAGCCATCTCCTCAGCCTCCAGCATAGTGTGTGTATGTGTATACACGCGTGCTTGCACACGCACGTGTGGCCAGAACAACCTCAGCTGCCATCCTCAGAAATGTAGTCTCCCTCTTTAGGGACATAGTGTGTCATTGTCCTGGAGCTCATCCATTAGGCCAGAGTGATTGGCCAGCAAGCCCTAGGGATCCTCCCAGGAAGCCTCTCGCGCACTGGAATTATGGGTGCCTACAGTTACTACTCCAGCATTTTATGTGGGTGCTGGGGCTTGAACTCAGGTCCTCATGCTTACAAGACTAGCACTATACTGAGATATCTCCCTAGTCCAATATTACTTACTTCTGACATCAAAAGAAAAAATTACAGGCTGGAGAGATGGCTTAGCAGTTAAGGCGCATGCCTACAAAGCCCAAGGAACCGGGTTCAATTTTCCAGGTCCCATGTAAGCCGGTGGCACATGTGTCTGGAATTTATTTGTAGTGGCTAGAGGCCCTGGCGTGCCCATTCTCTCTTTCTCTGTCTCAAATAAATAAATAAATCCTAAATCTAAAAAAAAGAAAAAAGAGAAACTTGGAAGACATAAACTTGATCATATCTACTTTCTAAAAATATCAGTATTTAATCAATGCTTTCAGAAGTCCCCCCCCTTCCCCCGCGCCCCAGGTAGTGTCTCACTCTATCCCAGGCTGACCTGGAATCCATTCTGTATTCTCAGGGTGGCCTCAAACTCAGAGATCCTCCTACCTCTGCCTCCTGAGTGCTGGGATTAAAGGCGTGCCCCACCACACCCAGCTCTCAGAAGTTTTTTGAAGCGAGTTTCTATCTCTTCTGTGCTGGGTTGTGAAAACAGTCCACAACTTGGTACACTGTCCACTTGGCTTGTCCCAGCCGGGGGGTCAGCTGGTCTGGGCATTGAGGGGAAGGGCTGCGCAAGTGGAAGCCTTTGGCTTCCTGCAACCTCTGGTGTCTGATGCTGGCATGTCAGAAAGGGCAGGATGTGAAATGCTGCCTGGAGGTGTTCTCAAGGAGCTTGGCTGGCCCTGTCCTGTCCTTCAAGTTCTTCTTATCGTAGAAGGTGGGCAGGTGTGGAGAGACCTCCCTGCAGTTTCTATGACACTCACTGATGCAGGCAAGTATGGCTGTGCATGAGAAGCATGGCCTAGTGGCTGGCTGGAGCCAGTCCGCATGGATCAACAGCATTTCTCTTCTGCTTTTCCACATGGGTTCTCACCTGGTTTAAGAAGTGCCTTTAGATTCGGGAGTGGTGGCACACGCCTTTAATCCCAGCACTCAGGGAGGCTGTGAGTTCAAGGCCACCCTGAGAATACATAGTGAATTCCAGGTCAGCCTGGGCTAGAGCAAGACCCTGCCTTAAAAAATAAAAAAAAGGGGGGCTGGAGAAATGGCTTAGCAGTTAAGGCGCTTGCCTATGAAGCCTAAGCACCCAGGTTCGATTCTCCAGGTCCCACAAAAGCCAGATACACATGTTGGTGCATGCATCTGGAGTTCATTTGCAATGGCTAGTGGCCCTGGCATGCCCATTCTCTCTCTGTCTCAAATAAAAACAAATTTAAAAAAAAAAAGCCTTTAGAGATCTTGTCTCTTGCTTAAGAAGACTGTATTGTGCGTTGTCTTGCTTCTTTTTCTTTCCCTAGGTTTCTTTCATGAGACTCCTATCTTACCCAGAAGTCTAGACCACTTTTCAAGAAATATTGATTTATTTAAGAGAAGGGGTGGGGGATATGAGTGCATCAGGGCCTGTCTCCTGCTGTTGTAAATGAATTTCAGACACATTCACAGCTTTGTACATCTGACTCTGCATGTATACTGAGGAATTAAACCCCTGTTGTCAGGCTTTGCAAGCAAGGTCCTAGTCTACCTTTTTATTTCCTAGTATACTCTTAGGATGAGATATTTTCAGGTGTTTTCTCAGTAAATCCAAAATATATTTACAAGCCACATATGGTGGTGCATGTCCCTAATCCCAGCACTTGGGAGGCAGAGGTAGGAGGATTGCTGTGAGTTCAAGGCCACCCTGAGACTACAGAGTGAATTCCAAGTAGCCCTGGGCTAGAGCAAGACCCTACCTTGAAAAGCCAATATATATATTTCTACTCTATTAATTGTTGGATACAGTTAAGAAATTCCTGAAGCTACAGACAAGCACAGAGAGATAGGGAGAAGAGAGAGAAGATGGGACTGCCAGGGCCTCCAGTCACTGCAAATGAACTCCAGACACATGCACCACTTTGTATACCTGGCTTTACTGGGACCTGGGGAATTGAACCCAGGTCGTTAGTCTTTGTAGGCAAGTGCCTCAAATTTTGTTTTTGTTTTTCGAGGTAGGGTCTTGCTCTAGCCCAGGCTGACCTGGAATCCACTATGTAGTCTCAGGATGGCCTCAAACTCAAACTTACGGTGATCCTCCTACCTCTGCCTCCCTGAGTGCTGGGATTAAAGGCGTGTGCCACCACACCTGGCACCCTCCAAATTTATTTTCATTTTATTTTTATTAACAAATTTTATTAGCATATAAAGAATTTAGTTTGTTTTTTCTTCTTTTTTATTGACAACTTCTATACTTACAGACAATAAACCATGATATTTCCCTCCTCTTTCACCATTCCCCTTCAGAATTCCACTCTCCATCATATCCCCTCCCTCTCTCCATTAGTCTCTCTTTTACTTTGATGTCATCATCTTTTTCTCCTTTTATGAGGGTCTTGTGAAGGTCTTGCTAGGCACTGCAAGGTCATGGATATCGAGGCCAATTTCTGTCTGGACAGATGCATTGTAAGGAGTCGTACCCTTCCTTTGGCTCTTTCATTCTTTCCATCCCCTCTTCCGCAACAGACCCTGAGCCTTGGAGGGTGTGGCAGATGTTTCAGTGCTGGGAACTCCTCCATCCCTTCTTCTCAGCACTATGTTGTCTTTTGGGTCATCCCAGTGGTCATCGCCATCTGAAAAGAGAAGCTTCTCTAACCAGAAGTGAGAGTAGCATTAATATGTGAATATGAACATTAAGTGTAGTGCTTTCAGGGAAGTTGGTGGGAATAATATATACATTTAGCCAGACAAGAGCAGGCTTTATACCCCTAAGGCTCATGACCTCCCCTGCCATAGACTTTTGCTTAGTTTTTTCAGTACCAGGCATGTATACCCTCCCACAGAGTGGGCCTTCAGTCCAATTAGAGAGCAGTTGGTTTCCCCCAGAGCAGACATGCCACTATTGCACCTGTTTGGTCATTGGGCCTGTCTGACCAAACTTGAAGTTTCCAGTGTCCACTGTTTTCACTGCTGATTATTTCTGTCTCCCATAGGGCTGCATGCAGTACAGCTTTTTCCAGTTTTCAGTTGGCTGGTCTATAGCACCAGCTTGCTTTCTCAGTGACCTTGCCTCTCAGGCAAGAGATGTCTTCAGCAAGAGGGTCTTACCATCTGTTTCTCAAGGGAAACCAAGGGCCTTGGAAATAGCCTTTAATGTTTTGGAGACTACTGGGACCTCCTTGGCCAACAACTCACTGGAAGGTATCCCATCCCAGGCACTGAAAATTTTCCAGTAGTAATCTATAGCTTCTGGATGTGCCATTATTCAAAAAAGCAGGTTTACATAAGTCTTATTCAGAATATCTTGAATTTTGATTGACCCTCCTCCACCCTTCTTTTACTTCTCTTCCCCTGGCCTTGCTTAGGCATTTTCCCTCCCTGTAATTTGTTCTTCTACTTAAATATATATAATACCATCCCCTTAAGTACTTCCTCTCCACCCTCCCTTATAGCCTTTTTAATTTTTATTTTTTAGGTAGCATCTCACTCTGGTGCAGGCTGACCTGGAACTCAGGGTGGCCTCGAACTCTCAGGGATCCTCCTACCTCTGCCTCCCGAGTGCTGGGATTAAAGGCGTGCACCACCACGCCTGGCTCCCTATAGCCTTTTCCAGCTTACTGGCTTCTGCTACGGATTTTTGGTTCCAGCTCACACAAGTCTATACTTTTTTTTTTTTTGTTTTTTCGAGGTAGGGTCTCACTCTGGTCCAGGCTGACCTGGAATTAACTATGTAGTCTCAGGGTAGCCTCGAACTCACGGCGATCCTCCCACCTCTGCCTCCCAAGTGCTGGGATCAAATGCATGCGCCACCACGCCCAGCTAAGTCTATACGTTTGTAGCTAGGATCTACATATGAGAGAGAACATGCAATGTTTGGCTTTCTGGGTCTGAGTTACCTCACTTAATATAATACTTTCCAGATCCATCCATTTCCCTGCAAATTTCATAATTTCATTTTTCTTTGCCGCTGAATAGAACTCCATTGTATAAATGTACCACATCTTTATTATCCATTCATCTGCGGAGGGACATCTAGGCTGGATCCATTTCCTAGCTATTGTGAATAGAGCAGCAATAAACATGGTTGTGCAAGTATCGAAATTTATTTTTAAGAAAGATTAGGGGCTGGGGAGATGGCTCAGTGGATAAAACACTTGCTATGCTTCTCTGAGTAGCCAAGTTCAGATCCAAAGACCCTCATGTAAAAAGCCCAAAACTGCCAGGCGTGGTGGTGCACGCCTTTAATCCCAGCACTCAGGAGGCAGAGGTAGGAGGATTGCCGTGAGTTCAAGGCCACCCTGAGACTACATAGTGAATTCCAGGTTAGCCTGAGCTAAAGTGAGACCCTACCTCGAAAAACCAAAAAAAACAAAAAAAACAAAAAAAAACTACAGTGTGTTCTAGAATTCCAGTGTACCTATGACAAAAAGAAGATAGTCAGAAGCTTGTGAAAGTAGCAATGAACAACTGTGAGACCCAGCCTCAAAACAAGGTGGAAGGTAAGGAAAGGCCTGAAAACTGTCCCTGACCTCCACACATGCACTGTAGAACACATGTGCTTGCACTCACATACACAGACATATCCCAAATGAGTAGAAGAGTGATTAGAAACAAATACTTCAGAGACTGATCAATATATATATATATATATATATATATATATGAATAAAATCTGGGCCAGGCATGGTGGCACACCCCTTTAATCCCAGCACTCAGGAGGCAGAGATAGGAGGATTGAGTTTGAGGCCACCCTGAGACTACATAGTCAATTCCAGGTCAGCCTGGGCTGAGTGAGCTGACCTGAAATTTTTTTTTTTTTGAGGTAGGGTCTCACTCTGAGGCTGACCTGACTATGAAGTCTCAGGGTGGTGATCCTCCTGATCCTCCTACCTCTGCCTCCCAAGTGCTGGGATTAAAGGCGTGCGCCACCACGCCCAGCTGAAAAAAAATTTTTTTAATTAATTTTTTTGAGAGGAAATCTCATACTGTAACTCAGCCTGGCTTAGAAATATACTATGCAACCCAGGCTGGCCTCAAACTCACAACAATCCTTCTGCCTTAGCCTCCTGGGTGTTGGGATCATAGACATGAGTTACCACGCCTGGCTCCAGAGATTGATTTTTACGACAAGTCACTGATAAAGACAATGTATTTATATCTGCTATAACTGGGCTGGAGAAATGGCTTAGTGGTTAAGGCACTCGCCTGCAAAGTCTAACAACTGGGTTCATTTCCCCAGTACCCACATAGAGTCAGATGCACAAAGTGGTGAATGTGCATGGAGTTTGTTTGCATGGCTAAAAGCCCTGACACATCCATTCTCTCTGTGTCTCTGCTTTTGCCTCTCTCTCTCTCTCTGCTTGCAAATAAATAAATAAATTAATTAATTAATTAATTAAATAAAAATATATAACTGCCACTACCTCTCCTTCAGGCTCTGTATTTTCCTGAACTTTCTATGCAAATTACTTTGCATCAGGTGCTTGAAATTATGTTTCCATGATTCTACTACATGAGGACTTCTCACAGGACTTGGAAGTCTTGGCTACAGCTAATACTTTTATTTTTTTCACATTTACAAAGTTTTTTTTTAAAGGAGTTTTATTCAATAAGACTTGCAAGTAAAAACCCCAGATGCTGTCTATATTTTTACATTGCCTCCAGTTACTCTTTTATAAACATATATTTTATTATTTACTTAGAGAGAGAGAGAGAGAAAATGGGCATGCCAGGGCCTCCAGCCGCTGCAAATGAACTCCAGACACATGCTCCCCCTTGTGCATCTGGCTTACGTGGGACCTGAAGAATCAAACCGGGATCCTTTGGCTTTGCAGGCAAATGCCTTAACTGCTAAGCCATCTCTTCAGCCCCTATAAAGTTTTAATCCTGAGTATATTATTACACATGGGCTGTTTAGAGACTTTCCCACATATATTCAAGGTTTTTTTGTGGTAGATATATGTATGTCTATATATATATATATATAATCTCCAAAAAATAAACAGAGGCAACCCCACATGCTCTACCTTGATAGAATTCTCTCCACAGTGCATTCTCCCAAGTGTTGGAAAGATCATTTGAAAATGAAGCCTTCCCTCAATCTATATTTAGGGATTCTTTCTAGTGTGAATTCCTTCATGTTGTCAAATGGAACTGGATCCACAGAAAGCTTTCTCTTGGGGTTTACAAAGATCAGATGGAGTTCCCTGCCCCCAGACTCCCACAGTGTGAGGTTTTTCATGTCTGAAGTCAGCCAGAAAAAGTGAAGGCTTAAGCAAGGCTTACCTTCATAAGGTTGTTCTAGGGTTGTTTTCCACTATGAATCCAATTGTAGTCAGTGAAGATTTCTTTCCAGTGTGAGCCTTTTTCCTGCTTCTGAACCCACTAGGGGTAACTGAAAGCTTTTCCATATTTCTTTTTCTTATTTTCATTTACATATTTTTATTTATTTACTTGCAAGCAGAGAGAAGAGAGGCAGACACAGAGAAAGCATGGTTGTGCCTGGGCCTCCAGCCACTGCAAATGAACTCCGGTGGCATGTGCCACTTTGTGCATCTGGGTTTATGTGGGTACTGGAGAATTGAAGCCAGGTCCTGGGAATTGAACCCAGGTCATTAAGCTTTGCAGGCAATCTCCTTAATCACTGAGCCATCTCTCCAACCCCCATATTTCTTACATTTATACATCTTCCCTTCATATTATTAATAATTTCTGGACTGGAGAGATGTCTTAGCCGTTAAGTTGCTTGCCTGCGAAGCCTAAGGACTCATGTTCAATTCTCCAGGTCCCATGTAAGCCAGATGCACAAGGTGACACAAACATGCAAGGTTGCACATGGGCACAAGGTGGTGCAAGCATCTGGAGTTCAATTGCACTGGCTGGAGGCCCTGGCATGCCAATTCTCTCTCTCATAAAAAAATTACAAAAAAATTCCATTTCCTCATTTCTACTTGGTAAAACTTTCTGGTTTTTTTTTTTTTCTCAGTACTGGATATCAACTGAGGGACTTAAGCCAGGTGTGGTTGAGCCCCAGCATCTGGGATGCTGAGGTAGGAGGATCACCATGTGTTTAAGGCCAGACTGGAGCTTCAGAGAGAGTTCTAAGTCAGCCTGAGCTAGAGTGAAACTCTGCCTTAAACAAACAGGGCTGAGGGATGGCTTAGTGGTTAATGCGTTTGCCTGCAAAGCCAAAGGACCCAGGTTCAATTCCCCAGGACCCACATAAACCAGATGCACAAGGGGGCGCATGTATCTGGAGTTCATTTGCAGTGGCTTGATGCCCTAGTGGGCCCATTCTCTCTCTTTCCCCTCTCTCTCTCTCTCTCTCTCTGTCAAATAAATAAATAAATAAAAATAAAATACTTTTTAAAAAAAGAAATCACCTGACCAAGAGCAGCTTGTGGGGGAAAAAAAAAGGTTTACAAAAAACAAACAGGACTGGAGAGATGGCTTAGCAGTTAAGGCACATGACTGCAAAGCCTAAGGACCCCGGTTCAATTCTTCAGGTCCCACATAAGCCAGATGCAGGGGGTGCACGTGTCTGGAGTTTGTTTGCAGTGGCTAGAGGCCCTGGCATGCACATTCACCCTCTCTTTGTCTCTAACAAATAAATTAATTAATTAATTAAATAAAATCTTAAAAAAATATATGGCCTGGAGAGATGGCTTTAGTGGATAAGGCACTTGCCTGTGAAGCCTAAGAACCCAGGTTTGATTCCCCAGTAACCATGTGAAGCCAAATGCACAATGTAGCACAAGTGTCTGGAGTTTGCTTGCAGTGGCTGGAGGCCCTGGTGTACACATTCTGTCTTCCTTTTTCTCTCTCAAATTAATTAATTTTATAAAACAGGGCTGGAGAGATGCTCAGAGGTTAAGGTGCTTGCCTGCAAAGCCTGACGACACAGGCTTGATACCTCAGTACCCACGTAAAACCAGATGCAGAGTGGCACATGTGCTGGAATTCATTTGCAGTGGCTGGAGACCTTGGTGTGCCCATTCTCTGTCTCTCTTCACTTTATCTCTTTCTGCTTGCAAATAAATAAATAAAAATATTTTTTAAATAGCAAATGGGGCCAGAAAGATGGCTTAGTGGTTAAGGTGCATGCCTGCAAAGCCAAAGGACTCAGGTTGGATTTCCCAGGACCCACATAAGCCAGATGCACGAGGTAGCATGTGTGTCTAAAGTTGGTATGTAGTGGCAGGAGGCCCTGGCATGCCCATTCACTCTCTCTCTGGCTCTTTTCCTCTCTCTCAAATAAATAAATAAAAATATTTTTTTAAAGACAACAAAAACAAATGGAGAGGCTCAAGCATGCTGTAACTGAGGTAACTTCGTCTCTCAAGACATTGGTCTTTAAACATTCTTGTAATCCTCTTCTAAATTTTTTCATTTTCATTTTTCATCATTTGTTTTGAGACAGGATTTTCTGTAGCTTAGGCTGGCCTCAAACTTGCTATGTCCCAGAAGATGGCCTCAAATTCCTGCTTCTCCTGCCTCTCCACTTACCTCTTAAATGCTGGTAATATAAGTATATACCACCAAACCTGGCTTGGCTCCTGTAGTTTTTTGGGTTGGGTTGGGTTTGTTTTGGTTTGGTTTTCCAAGGTAGGGTCTCACTCTGGCCCAGACTGACCTGGAATTCACTCTGTAGTCTCAGGGTGGCCTCAAACTCACGGCGATCCTCCTACCTCTGCCTCCCGAGTGCTGGGACTAAAGGCATGCGCCACCACGCCCAGCTCCTGTAGTTTTTTGGACATACTTAAAATAGTTTATTTGAAGACTGGAAATCAGACTTGCTTTCTCCTCAGGCTTGCTGATGCGATGGGTGGTTCACCCAGTTGCTTTTCTGAGCTAAAGATGGATTCTTTGTCACCTGTGGCCACTGCTGTCTATGTCCCATTATTCTAGTGTGCGTTCAGCTATTGACTGCTCAGATATTTTCTTAAATTTGGGGGTCCAAAAGATCTCTCAGTGTTTGCTGAGTGGATCTGTTTCATCCTTCATGCAAAATATTAAGGATAAAGAGACTGGGACCAGAATGCTGCATTGTTAAGATTACTGAATATGAGCTGACTCCTGGGTAGCCGCCCAAATCTAGAGGTTACATGAGGGCCTCTTTTAGTACCATGCACACTATAGGCTTTGACAATTGTATAATGACTTATTCTGAAAGTCTTCTCTTCTCCATTTATTTGTTTTAAATATTTTTTTGCAGGCAAAGGAGTGAAAGGGGCATAGGCACACTACAGACTCCAGATGCATGTGCTACTTTGTGCATCTGGCTTACTGGAGAGCTAGAGAATCAAACCCAGGCCATCAGGCTTTGTGAATAAGTGCCTTTAACCCTTTAACAGCTGAGCCATCTCACCAGTCCCTTGTTACCCAGCTATTTTTTCCCTCTTTCCCATTAGTCTTCGCAAGTCCTGATCTTTTCATTATCTTCATAGCTTTCCCTTTCCCGTAATGTTATTTAGTTGGAATCATACAGGATGTAGCCTCTTCAGATTGGTTTCTTTCACTTAGTAATTTACACGTAAATTTCCTCTAGGTTTTTTCATGGCTTGATAGACAGATTGTGTCTTTTTAGCATAATAACATTCCATTGTCTAGATGTTTCATAGCTTTCTTACCCACTTATCTATGAAAAGACAACTTGGTTGTTTCCAGTTGTGACAATGACAAATAAAGCAGCTATACACATCAACTGTGTACAGGTTTTTCTGGGGTTGTATATTTCCAACTCCTCCGAGTCAACACCAAGGAGGGCTGGCTGAATGTGGTAAAATTATGTTAAGTTTAGTAAATTATGTTTAGCCACAAAGTACCAAATTGTTTCCCAAAATGATGTAGTATTTTATGTTCCCACTAGTAGTGAATGAGACTTCCTGTTGGTCCACATTTTCCCCAGCATTGATAGAGGGCCAGTGTTTTGGATTTTGGCCATTTTAGTAGATATGGTTACATATTGTTGTGATTTTTTTTTTTTAATTTGCAAGTAGAGAGTAAGAGACAGAAGAGAGACAAAGAGAGAGACAAAATGGGTGTATCAGGACTCCAGCCACTGCAAATGAACTCTAGACACATGCACCACTTTGTGCATCTGGCTTTATGTCAGTATTGGGGAATTGAACCTGGGTTGTTAGGCTTTGCAGGCAAGTGCTTTAACTGCTGAGCCATCTCTCCAGCCCTTGTTATAGTTTTAAATTTCATTTTACTGATGACATGTGATGTAGAACATCTTTTTATGTCCTTATGTCATCGGCATATTTTTTGGTGAGCCTCTTTAAGGCCTTTGGCACATTTTGTTTTAGATGGGGTGTTTGTTTTCCTAATGTTGACTTTTAAGGGCTATTTTTTGTATATGTTGAATAATAGTCCTTCATCAGATGGGTCTTGCCAACATTGCTGTCTGGTCTATGGCTTGATTTTTCATTTGTTGAAACAAACATTTTTTAGTAGTCATTTATTTGCAAGCATGTGTGGGTCCACTCCAGGACCTCTTGCTGCTACAAATGAATGCCAGGGGCTTGTGCCACTTTTGTATCCAGCTTTACATGAGTGGCTAGAGAATTGAACCTGGGCTAACAGGCTTTGAAAGCAAGCATGTTTAACCACTGGGCCATCTTTTTGTGGAGTAAAAAGCTTGAACTTGAATGAAGCCTATTATCAGCTCTCTTTCATAAATTATGAGTTTGGTGGTCTATCTAAAAATCCTTGTCAGAGTCAAGATCATCTAGATTTTTCCCATATTGTCTTTTGAGAGTTTTATAGTTTTGTATCTTACATTTAGAGTTATGAGCTGAGGCTGGAGAGATAACTCGGTGGTTAAGGCATTTGCCTGAAAAGACTAAGGGCCCAAGTTCGATTCCCTAGTACTGACATAAAGCCAGATGCACAGGTGGTGCACATGTCTGGAGTTCGTTTGCTGTGGCTGGAGGCCTTAGTGTACCTACTCTTTCTCTCTCTGCCTCTCTCTCTCTTAAATAAATAAATAAATAGAACTATGACCTGTTTTGAGTTAACTTGTGAAAGGCATAATATCTATGCTCAACTTGATTTTTTTTTATGTCATATCCACTTGTTCTAGCACTGGGCCTCCAGCCACTGCAAAACATATGTGCCACCTTGTACATCTGGCTTACATGGGTCCTGGGGAATTGAACCTGGGTCCTTGGCTTCACAGGCAAGTGCCTTAACCACTAAGCCATCTCTCTAGCCCTAGAGTAAATTTTGATGTCAGATATCATCAGCCCTCTGATTTTGTTCTTTGTCAATATTGTATTGGCTATTCTGTGTCTTTTTCTCTGCATATAAATCTTAGAATCATTTTATTGATACCATTACATATTTAGAGTTTTTATTGTTGCTGCTGATTTCTTTTCATGGTAGGGTCTTTCTCTAGCCCAGACTGACCTGGAATTCACTATGTAGTCCCAGGCTGGCTTTGAACTCATAGCAGTCCTCCTACCTCTGCCTCCTGAGTGCTGGGATTAGAGTCATAGGTCACCAATGCCCTGCTTGAGTTTTGGTTATGATTGCACTGGATCAAGTTGGGAAGATCTGCTGTTTTCACAACATTAAGTCTGCCTGTCTGTGAACATGTACCATCCTTTCACTTACTTATTTCTTTGATTTCTATCAATCCATTTTGTGTTGCTGTTTAAGAAGTGCATGAAACATACTTCTTTGGATAACGATGCACCCAGAAGCCATAGATTGTTGCTCGAAAAATTTCAGTGCCAGGGATGGGATACCTCCCAGTGAACTCACTGGTTGCCCAGGTTGATCCCTGATGCCCCCAAAACATTACAGGCCATTGCCAAGGCTCTTGGTTTCCCACCAGGAATAGATGGTGTGGTGGTTTGATTCAGGTGTCTCCCATAAACTTAGTCTTTCTGAATGCTAGGTTCCCAGCTGATGGAGCTTTGGGAAGTAACGCCTCCTGCAGGCAGTGTATTGTTGGGGGTGGGCATATGGGTATGACAGCCCGTTTCCCCTTGTCAGTGTTTGGCACATTCTTCTGTTTTATTGTCCACCTGATGTTGGCCAGGAAGTGATATCCACCCTCTTCTCTTGCAATCATTTTCCCTGCCATCAAGGAGCATTCCTCAAGTCTGTAAGCCAAAATAAATGCTTTTTTCCCAAAAGCTGCTCTTGGTTGGGTGATTTCTGCCAGTAATGCAAACCTGACTGTGAACCTTCTATTGCTGAAGACTCGACGTGCTTGAGCTGCAGGTCACTGAGAAACCTTGCTGAAGCCAAAGTTGAACACCTCCTCCACGTAGAGCAGCTGACAGAAAGCTGGAAAAAGCTACGTTGCCTGCAGCCTTATGGGAGAAAGAAGTCATCAATAGTGGAAAACAGCAGTGGACATTGTAAGCCTTAAGATTGGCTAACCAGGCCAAATGAGCCAACTAGTGCAATAGTGGCATGTCTGTTATGGGGGAAACCAACTGCTCTCTAATTGGACTAGAGGCCTGCTGCATGGGAGGGAATATATGCCTGGTACTGAAAACCTAGTCAAAAGCCTATGGTGGGAGATATGAGCCCTAGGAGTGTAATGCCTGCTGGTGTCTGGCTAAATGCACATCTCATTCTCACCAAAGTGCCCTGTACGCACTTTTCTTTTCTTTTTTTTCTTTTTTAAAAGATTTTATTTTATTTATTAGAGATAGAGAGGGGGGAGAGAAAGAGAGTAAGAATGGGCACGCCAGGGCCTCTATCCACTGCAAACGAACTCCAGACGCATGTGCCACCATGTGCATCTGGCTTATGCGGGACCTGGAGAATTGAACCAGGGTCCTTAGGCTTCACAGGCAAAGGCCTTAACCGCTAAGCCATCTCTCCAGCCCCACACTTTTCTTAAGTTCATACCCATATATTAGTGCTTCTCTCACATTTGGTTAGAGAAGCTTCTCTTTCAGATGGCAGTGACCTCTGGGATAACTCAAAAGGCACCATAGTGTTGAGAAGTGACCATGGAATGTTCAGCAGCACCGAGACATCTCTATCACACCTTCCAAGTCTCAGAGTCCATTGCAGAAGAGGTGGCGGAAAAATGTAAGAGCCAAAGGAAGAATAGGACTGCTTACCGTGCAATCTTGCAGACACAAAATGGCCTGGATATCCATGACCTTGCAGTGCCCGACACCACCTACACAAGACCACCATAATAGAAGGAAAAGATGATGATACCAAAATAAAAGAGGGACTGATTGAGAGGAGACGACAATATGAGGGAAGATGAATTTATGAAGGGAACGTGGGGGGGGGGGGGAAATATCCTGGTTTATTGTCTATAACTATGGAAGTTATCAATTTAAAAAGTTTTTTAAAACTTGAGGTTTATGTAGATCAGTTTTGGAGATCCAAGAGCATAGTGCTGGCATCTGAGTGACTTCCATTTTGTAAGGGCCTTGTGCCACATTACAACATAGCAGAAGGGGAAGCAGATATACACAGGAGGAACATATGTGCTAGAAAGAGGCAGAAAGAAGACCGGCCTGCTTTGTAACAACCCTCTTTTGCAGTGAGCAACCCATTGCCCACACTACATTATCTCATGGGGGTGGGTCCATGTGTCCCTAGGATCTCTTAAAGGCTCCATCACCTACCAATACTACTATCTTGGAGACCAAGCCTCAGCCCGAGTTTCTGTGAGGACAAATCATAATTATATGACAGCATTTTTTTAAATCAGAATTTTGTAGTTTTCCCCATATGTATATTGTATGTATTATGTTAAATTTAGACCTAAGTGTTGTACCTTGGGAAGTGGTGTGGTAGTTTAAGTGCATGACCCCCATAGACTCTTATTAAAGCTTGTAATTTGGGTGTCCAGCCACCTGGCTGGAAGAGGTGGCACTAGTGGTGGATCTGAATTCCAGCCTTAAGGTATGCAGAGAGTCTGAGCTCTGGTGGGGTCCCTGCTTGCTGCTATTTTTGGTGTGTGCTGGCTGGTGGCAGTTTTTCTCTCTGCTTGGATTTATGAATGAGAGCCAGCTTCTGCCATAGATGGAACTTCCCCTGACTCTGTAAGATTGCCATAAACCCCCTCCTCCATAAACTGTGCCTGGTTTGTATGTTCATCCCAGCAACATGAAGCTGTCTACAACAGTGGTAATATAGATTTAAAAAAAAAACTCACCTTCATCTTTAACTTTTATTTTTATTATTTTTATTTATTTATTTACTTGAGAGAGAGAGTTACAGAAATAGGCAGGTAGAGAGAGAGAATGGGCACGCCAGGACCTCCAGCCACTGCAAACAAACTCCAGATGCGTGCATCCCATATGCATCTAGCTCATGTGGATCCTAGAGAATCGAGCCTCGAACTGGGGTCCTTAAGCTTCACAGGCAAGCGCTTCACCACTAAGCCATTCTCCAGCCTGTAATATAGATATTGTTGTGGGTTTATTTATTTACTTGCAGGGAGGGGGAGGGAGGGAGGAAGAGAATGCGTGAGCCAAGACATCCAGCCACTGCCAACGGACTCCAGATGCATGCGCCACTTTGTGCATGTGGTTCCATGTGGGCACTGGGGAATCAGACTCAGGTCCTTAGGCTCTGAAGGCAAGTACCTTAACTGCTGAGCCATTTCTCTAGCTCATTATTGTGTTTTTAATGTCAAATTCCACTTGTTCATTGTTGGCTAAAGGAAAGCAAATGACTTCTGTCTGTTAACTTTGTGCTGTAATGTTCTCTAATTGCTCAAAAGCCCTAGTTTTCTACAATTAAAGTTGTCAATAAAAAAAATTTTTTTTTAATGTCCTACTTTTTCTATTAGTTCTTTTGGCTTTCCTGCATAGATGTGCCTGTCATCTGCAGGGACACTTTTACTTATCTTTATCTCTTCTGTTCTTTCTCTTGTCTTCTTCAGTTATAATGACATTTAATATGATGATGTACAGTAACAAGAGAGGACATCCTGTCCCCATTCCTCATCTTAGTAGGAAAGCTTTGAGTTTTTCACCATTAAGTGTGATGTTAGTTGTAGAGTTTTTATAGTTACTCTTTATAAAGTTGAAGAAATTCCTCCCTCCTTTCCTAGTTTGGTGTGATTATTTTTGTTGTTTTAAAACTTTCTAAATTTATTATTATTTTTATTATTTTATTTTTTTGGTTTTGCAAGGTAGGGTCTCACTCTGGCCCAGGCTGACCTGGAATTAACTATGCAGTCTCAGGGTGGCCTCAAACTCTTGGCGATCCTCCTACCCCTGCCTCCTGAGTGCTGGGATTAAAGGTGTGTGCCACCACGCCCTGCTCAATTTTTTAAAATTATTTTTATTGACAACTTCTTTAACTGTAGATAATATCCCATGTTGTTTCCCTCCCTTGCCCCACTTTCCCCTTTGAAACTTCACTCTCCATCATATCCCTTCCCCCTCTCAATCAGACTCTTTCCAGTTTGATGTCATGATCTTTTCCTCCTATTAGGATGGTCTTGTGTAGGTAGTGTCAGGCACTGTGAGGTCATGGATATCCAGGCCATTTTGTGTCTGGAGGAGCATGTTGTAAGGAGTCCTACTCTTCCTTTGGCTCTTAAATTCTTTCCGCCCCCTCTTCCACAATGGACCCTGAGCCTTGGAAGGTGTGTTAGATAGAGATGTTTCGGTGCTGAGCACTCCTCTGTCCCTTCTTCTCCTCACCATGGTGCCTTCTGAGTCATCCCAAGGTTGCCACCATCTGAAAAGAGAAGCTTCTCTAAACAAAAGTGAGAGTAGCATTAATATATGGGTGTGGACATTAAGAGAAGTGCTTACTGGGCAGTTTGGTGAGCATAGTATATGCATTTAGCTAGTCACCAACAGACATTACACCCTTAGGTCTCATGACTACGCCTGTTGTACATTTTCAGTATCAGGGATGTGTTTACTCCCATGGAGCAGGCCTCCAGTCCAATTAGAGAGCAGTTGGTTTCCCCCATAACAGACATGCCACTATTGCACCCGTTGGCTCATTTTGGCCTGCTGGCCAAATTTAAAGCTTGCAGTGTTCACTGTTGAGTACCTTCTCTGGTGTTTTCTCTCTCCCATTGACCTGCATGCAGTGTAGCTTTTTCCAACTTTCTGTCAGCTGGTCCACATGGAGGAGGCTTTTAGCTCAGCTCCAGCAGGATTTCTCAGTAAACTTGCCACCCAAGTATATGGAATCTTCAGCAATAGGGTCTTACCATCTATTCCTGGTGGGAAGCCAAGGGCCTCAGCAATGGCCTATAATGTTCTGGGGTATCTGTGACCTCCCTGGCTAACAACTCACTGGAAGGTATCCCTGCCACTGAAAATTTTCTAGTAACAATCTATGGCTTCTGAGTGTTCCACTGTCCAGAAAAGTAGATTTACATATGATTATTTATATCCTCTTAAATTTTGATTAGCCCTCCCTCCACCATTCCTTTACTCAATCTCTTCCCTTGATCTCACTTAGGCCTTTTTACCCCCATTAATCTGTTCTTCTACTTAAATATGTACAATACCATCCTATTAAGTCCCCCCTCCCTCCCTTTCTATTCCCTTTATATCCCTTTCTAGCTTACTGGCTTCTGCTACTGAGTTTTATTTTTACTCACATAGAAGTCCAATCATTTGTAGCTAGGATCCACATATAGGAGAGAACATGTGATGTTTGGCTTTCTGGGCCTGGGTTTCCTCACTAAGTATAATCCTTCTAGCTCGATTTTTGTTAAACCATTTTTTCCTTGTTACTGAGGATCAAACATGCTAGATAAGAATTCTACCTTGGAGCTACATCTCTATTCCAACTTTCATTCTTTTTTTTTTTCTTTTTTGGTTTTTTGAGGTAGGGTGTCACGCTGGCCCTTGCTGACCTGGAATTCACTATGTAGTCTCAGGGTAGTCTCAAACTTACAGCAATCCTCCTACCTCTGCCTCCCAAGTGCTGGGATTAAAGGCGTGCACCACCAAGCCTGGCTTTTTCATTCTTTTAAATAGTGTTCTCAATTGTGCAGTATAATACAACTAGGGTGTTATGGCTGGAGACTGAAGCGTGTTGAAAAGTCCTATTACAATACGTCATTATTTTGACCTAAGCTCCTGCATTAGATCTCAAAAGACAAGGCTAAAAAGCAACATAGTGGGTTGGGTTGGGAATATAGCTCAGTTGTAGAGTGCTTGTCTAGCATGCACTGTAGGTTCAATCCCTAGTACCAAACAAGACAATGAAAAATCAAAGCAATAGAGTCATATTCATATTAAAGATCCAGCCACTAGTTGTTATCTCACCTGAGAAATCAGGAGAGAAAATAGCACATTTTCCATTTAAGCCATTTTCTTTTTTCCAAAAAAAAAAAAAGGTCAAAAACCTAATCCAGTTTTCAGAGAAATACAAGATGCGTACTATAAACATAAAGCAGGGCTAGAGAGATGTCTTAGTGGTTAAGGTGCTTGCCTACAAAGCCAAAGGACCCGGGTTCAATTTCCTAGGACCTATGTAAGTCAGATGCACAAGATGGCACATGTGTCTGGAGTGCATTTGCAGTGTCTGGAGGCCTTGGTGTGCCCATTCTCCTCTCTCTCGCTCTCAAATAAATAAAAATATTTAAAAAAACATAAAGCAACTCAAGTCTTATAGTCTATGAGTATGCTGAGACAGACATTCCTGCAGACCAAAGAATCCTGTCAAGTGATAAGACACCTGGAAGGTGACAGGTCAAGGGAGCTGGCTGCATCACTTCCCTAAAGACATTGTAGGTTTATGATGAGATTTTTTAAAACCCACTATTAAAAATATTAGAGCCAGCTAGGTGTGGTGCACACCTTTAATCCTAGCTCTCAGGAGGCAGAAGTAGGAGGATCACTATGAGTTCGAGGCCACCCTGAGACATAGTGAATTCCAGGTCAGCCTGGGCTAGAGTGAAACCTTACCTTGAAAAACAAAACAAAACAAAACTATCAGAGCCAGAAATGGTAGTGGAGGCTCACGCCCATAATACCAGTACTCGGGAGGCTGAGGTAGGAAGATTGTCGTGAGTTGGAGGTGAGCCTGGAACAAACAGTCATAAACATGGAGATAGTTTAGCCCCACCAATGATCCTGCAGTTATTTCAACACTTGCATGGACTTACGCTGTATTGAATGTGTCTGTGCTTCAGTTTCTCTGCTGTGTGTGTGTGTGTGGGGTGGAGAACCTGGAGGAGGAATCTGTCCAGGAGGCACTGGACCCCAAGAGGGAGTCCCTGGAGTCCCAGAAACATCCAAAAGCTCCCTTCCCACCACATGTTCCATATACCGACCCTGCAGGGACAGCCACTCACATGTGCCCTGAGGAGCTCTCAGTAACTGGCAGGGACACCCCCTCTCCATCTTGTGTCCTGGATTTAAAGAGGATCTGGTGTTCATGACAAGTTGTAAACTCAAGAAAGCCGGGTGTGGTGACGCACACCTTCAATACCAGCACTCGGGAGGCAGAGGTAAGAGGATCGGTGTGAGTTTGAGGCCACCCTGAGACTACATAGTGAATTCCAGGACAGCCTGGACCAGAGTGAGACCCTACCTCGAAAAACCAAAAAAAAAAAAAAAAAATGGTGGTCTTCCCCTTTGAAAGAAACCCAAGAAAGAATGGGGAGATGGCTCAGTTTTTAAAAGCAACTTGTTCGTTTGAAATAACCCAAGAGTAGTGTGCCTTGGTGGAAGATGCTAGAAATAGGAAAAGGAAGAGCTTCTGCAGGGATGCTGATGCTTTTCACCTGCTCTGATTGACAGCAGGGAGGCTGACTCAGCAAATGGAAGGGGCACAGTTTGATCAGAGAACCTTGGGAACAACTGGTGTTCACTGGAATAGGGGTCTCCTTCCTTCAAGATGGGCCTTCTGGAATCTGGACCTCAAGTTCTAGTTTGAAGTGAAGTTGTGCCTACTGTATGGCCCACCATGGTCAAGTCAGCTCTGGACTGGACAAAGAGCAGTGGGCAAACTCAGTGAGGGACCTGGGAGATGGATATAGGACTTCTGGAAACAAGACTGGCAAACACAATGATTGGCTTGTGGCTTCCAACCCCTGTTCTTGATGAAGTGGTCACTTGCAGAGGCCAGCTGAGGCTCAGTGAGTAACAGTTTTCTCTAGCCAACATCCAGCTATGGCTGGTGAATCACAAAATTCCTCGTAAACCTGCTCTCTTTCTCCCCCAACACTCAGAACTGACTCCTTCCTTCTTCCATCAGTGAAGAAAAAGTGAAGCTCCAAACCCTCTATCAGCCTCCCCACAGCCCCTCTGCCTGGAAGACATCCCCTTCTGGAGGCTTCCTCCCAGTGCAGGGCCACCCTAACCTGCACATTCATCTTGTCAACATGCCTCTTCCTGGCCCCCTATATGCACAGGCCATTCTTTTGCACTAAAACAACGCTCTCATACCTCCCAAGACCCAGCCCATTGTCCAGAATGGGACTGGGAATAAACTGAAGACTTTCAGCACAGGGGCCCCCACTCTCTCTAAGACCACTGAGTATTGGGACAGGGGTGAGAGAAGATGCAGATTGTCAAAGTCAAGTGCAAACACCAAATTGAGCCATGTTAGCCATTTTCAAGTTTCTTCTGCTTTAATCTTTACAGAAGAAGTAACCTAGAGTAATCTGATATTAACCAAGCAGTTACTTTTCTATGATTGTCTCCCTGACCCCATAATACAAGGTAAATTACTTTGAAATGACCAAACTCCTTTTGAAAATATTTCTATTTACTTATTGGAAAGCATGGAGACATATTGAGACACACACAGAGAAAGAGAATGGGCGTGCCAGGGCCTCTAGCCAGTGCAAATGAACTCCGGATATATACACCACTTAGTGTATCTGGCTTTACATGGGTACTGGGGAATCGAGCCTGGACTATTGGGCTTTGCAAACAAGCACCTTAACTGCTGAGCCATCTCTCCAGCCCCCACCCCCAAAGTCCTTTTTATTTCTGTTTATTCAGTCTATTTCTATCTACTGAGCTCCTCTGCTTAGCCCACTGGAACACTTACTCTATTTTTTGGAATAGTGTTGCCTGATTCTAGAATCACAAAAGAAGACAATTTATAGTATTTCCTTTTTCTGTTTGTGTTTGTGTGTGTGTGTGTGTGTGTTTTGCAGGTTTTGAGAGTAACCGAAACTTTCTCTGCTGTGGTTGGGCTTAGCTTTGGAGTTAGAGTGCCAGACACTCAATGGTCACTAGAACTTTCCAAACCAGTGACTCTCTCTAGTTATCTTACAACCTGCAAAGAATTGACAGGTATACTGGGCCTGGAGAGATCACTCAGTGGTTAAGGTGCTTGCCTGCAAAACCCAGCAACCCTGCTTTGGTTCCCCAGTAGCCATGTAAGCCAGATAAACAAAGCGGCACATACACCTGGAGTTCATTTGCTGCAGCTAGAGGCCCTGGCACATCTATTCTCTCTCTCTCTCTCCCTCTCTCTCTCTCTCTCTCTCTCTCTCTCTCTCTCTCTCCCTCTCTCTCTCCCTCCCTCCCTCCCTCCCTCTCCCTGTCTTCTCGCTGTCTCTCTCTGCTTGAAAATAAATAATTTTTTAACAATTTTTTAAAACATTTATTTTTATTTATTAGAGAGGGGGAGGGGGAGAGAGAGAGAGAAAGAGTGAGAATGGGTGTGCCAGGACCTCTAGCCACTGCAAACAGACTCCAGATGCATGTGCCACCATGTGCATCTGGCTTATGTGGGACCTGGAGAATCAAACCAGGGTCCTTAGGCTTCTCAGGCATGAGTCTTAACCACTAAGCCATCTCTCCAGCCCCAGTGAGTTTTTAAATTAGATATGGACATATTTAGTATGTAAACAACACATGTTGGTACCATCCTATCCCTCCTCCTTGTCTCTTTTCTGAAGAGGCCTTCCTTGTTGGGGATGCAGGTCAACCCCACGGGGATTGTGGGTTATGCATTATGGGGGCATCAGTCAGTTATGGGGGGAGAGGCAATGTCTCTGTGCACAATGTCCCAACTTGTGGCTCTTACATTCTTTCTGCCCTGTCTTCTGCAAACTTTCCTGAGCCATGCTGGGGCATTTTGTCTACTTCAGTAATGAGCTCTTTGGAGCTTCTGGATCTCTGGTTTGGTAGGTATTGAGTGTCCTCAGTGTCTATCTCCTTCACCCTTGTGCTGATATCAGATTCACTAAGAAAGCAGCACTCTTGCTCATTTCCCCAATTCCTCTGTGGTTTCAGCTGGGGCCAGGGTGGAGGATGCTGGGTCTTTTATCTCCTCAGGTCCAGCTTCCGTCTGAAAAAGAGAAGCAGATTCTCCAACAGAGAGTGAAGTCAGCACTGGTTAAATGGATAACCATTATTAATTTAGAGAGAATTTAAAGGATGGAGACCCTCTTATAGTCCAAGACTAGTGGGAGCTTGACAGTGATAAGCAGAATCATTATCTGGATATGATTCTGACTTGTTTCCCAGTTCCAGATATGGTTTCCTTTCCACTGAGTGGATCTATTAGCCAATCCAAGAGCAGTTGGTCACCCACCATGGCTGTGTGCCACTATTGCTCTTGTGTGAGCATCACATCAGGTTGTATGCTTCTGAGATGCTTAGACTTTGAGTTGCTTGGACAGATGTTGACCACTTTCCCCTGGTAGCTCATGTAGCACCTTCCAGCACTAGATGGGCTAATTGTTTGGGGACTGGCTCTCTTCCGGATTCCAACCAGGTCTCTCTATGGTCTGTGCCAACAGCATATGGTGTCTTCAGCAGTAGGGTCTTACCATTAACCTCTGGTGGGTAATGATGTGCTCTGACAGAAGTCTGTCTTGTTTGTTTTAGGAGATCTAGTCGATCTCTCAGATCAACAGCTCATTGTGGATATAGACCACATCCTGGTACAGGGAATTACAGGCCAGCACCAAGGGAAAAGAAAAAGAATAAATATGAATAGGTTAGGTTTTGTCTCACCCTCTCTAGGGCCCTTCCATTCAGGTGCTCCCCCTAAGGTCCTTTGAGGGTTCCACCTTTAGTCTGACTTCCAGGATATAGGATTCTATGGTCCCAGTTCAATATGGGTTCAGTTTTGTGCCCCCCCTTCCCCTTCCCTCAAGCCCTACCCTCCCTATTGTCCAAGCCTGAAGATGCTATTCAGCTATGTCAGCAACTTGGGCTGATCCAGGTTAGGAACGGCAGATGAGTGAGACAATGTGATGACTATCTTTCTGTGATTGTGGGAGTTCACTTACAACGATCTGTTCCCAGTTCGACCATTTTTTTTCTTCAAATTTCATTGTGTCAGATTTTCTTACTCCTGAGTAGAATTTCATTGTGTAGATATACCACATCTTGGTAATCCATTCATCCAATGATGGGCACCTGGGTTGATTCCAGTTTTTAGCTATTATGAATTGAGCAGCTATAAACATGGTTGAGCAAATCTCTCGGAACTGAGATGTGGAGCTTTTAGGGTAAATGCCCAGTAAGGGAATAACAGGGTCTGTTGGTAACTCTATAGTCATCCTTTTCAGCAGTGTCTCTATTCATCTTCATAGTGGTTGTGCCAGCTTACATTCCCACCACCAGTGAATGAGTGTTCCTATTTCTCCACATCCTTGCCAACATTTGTTTTTATTTGATTTTTTAAAAAACACTTTACTTATTTATTTGAGAGAGAGAGAGAGGGAGGGAGAGGAAGAAACAGAGAGAAAGAAAGAGAGAATGGGCATGCCAGGGCCTACAGCCACTGCAAACAAACTCCAGATGCAATGTCCCCTTGTGCATCTGGCTTACGTGGTCCTGGGGAATTGAACCAGGGTCCTTTGGCTTTGCAGGCAAATGCCTTAACCACTAAGCTATTTCCTCAGATCTAAATTTTAGTTTTATTTATTTTATTTTATTAGAGGGGGGGTTCTAGCCACTGCAAACGAACTCCAGACACATGCACCACCATGTGCACCTGGCTTACATGGGTTCTGGGGAATCACCCTGGGTCCTTAGGCTGCACAGGCAAGTGCTTTAACACTGAGCAATCTCTCCAGACCTTTATTTGATTTTTTAATGTTTGCTATCTTTACTGGGCTAAGGTGGAATCTCATAGTTGTTCCAATTTGCATTTCCCTAATGGTTAGAGATGTTGAACATTTTCTTAAGTGTGTGTTAGCCATTTGTAATTCTTCCTCTGAGAACTCCCTATTTAGTTCTCTGCCCCACTTCTGGAGTGGGTTGTTTGATTTTTTTTTTTAATTGTTTAGTTTTTTGAGTTCTTTGTAGATTCTAGATATTAGGCTTCTATCAGTGGTATAGCTGGCAAAGATTTTCTCCCATTCAGTGGGTAATCTATTGGCTCTGCTTATGGTATGTTTGACTGTGCAAAAGATTTTTAGCTTCATGAGATCCCATTGGTTGAGTGCTTGTTTAATTTCCTGGGCTACTGGGGTTTTGTTCAGGAAGTCTTTTCCCAGTCCTATGTCAAGGAGAGTGCCTCCTATTTTTTTCTTCCAGTAGTTGAAGAGTTTCAGGTCTTATGTTGAGGTCTTTAATCCATTTAGACTTGGGTTTATTTTTTTATTTTTTATTTTTTTGGTTTTTGAGGGAGGGTCTCACTCTAGCTCAGGCTGACCTGGAATTCATTATGTAGTCTCATGGTGGCCTTGAACTCATGGTGATCCTCCTACCTCTGCCTCCTGAGTGCTGAGATTAAAGGCATGCACCACCACACCTGGCTTTTGATTTTTGTGTATGGCAAAATGAGTGGGTCTAATTTCACTTTTCTACATTTGGTCATCCAGTTTGTCCAACACCATTTGTTGAAGATGCTGTCTTTTCTCCAGTCTACATTACTGGCACCTTTGTCAAAAATCAAGCAGCTTAGTTGTTAAGAAAATTGCCTGCAAAGCCTAAGGACCCAAGTTCAATTCACCAGTACCCATGTAAGCCACATGCACAAGGTGGCACATGTGTCTGGAGTTTGTTTGCAGTGGCTGGAGGCCCTGGGGTGTCCAGTCTCAATCTGCCTCTCTTTGTTTTTCAAATAGGCAAATAAATAAATAAATAAATAAATAAATAAATAAATAAATAAATAAATAATTTTTTTTTTTAAAAAAAGAATAGACAGTTACAGACAAAGAAGAAGTGAAGAATGGCTGGAGAGATTGCTCAGCAGTTAAGGTGCTTGCTTGCAGACCTTGATTTCCCAGGTTCAATTCCCCAGTATCCATGTAAAGGCAGACACTCAAAGTGGTGTATGTGTCTGGAGTTCATTTACAGTGCCCATACTCTCTCTGTGTCTGCCTCTTTATCTCTGTCTTAAATAAATGAAACAGTTAAAAATAAGAAAGGAGCAGGCTGGAGAGATGGCTTACCGGTTAAGGAGCCTGCCTGCCAAGCCTACCTTGGAAAAACAAAAAACAAAACAAAAATAAAGAATGCCTGTTGGATCTCCAGGTCCCACGTTTAGCCGGATGCAAAAAGTGAAGCAGGGCGCAATGCCACACTTGCCCACAAGAGGGCGTACACACCTGGTGTTCGTTCACAGCAGCTGAGAGGCTGCTGGTGTGCTCTCTCTCTCTCTCTCTCTCTCTCTCTCTCTCTCAAATAAAAAAAAGTAAGAAAGGAAGCCAGATGTGGTGGGGCATGCCTTTAATCCCAGCACTAAGTAGGCAGAGGTAGGAGGATCACCATGATTTCAAGGCCACCCTGAGACTGGATAGTGAATTCCAGGTCAGCCTGGACTAGAGTGAAACCCTACCTCAAAAAAAACAAATAAAAATAAAAATAAATAAATAAATAAAGGAAGTGAAGCAAGGGTAACTCACGCCCTCAGAAATGTAAATTAGGCACCAGGTCAAAGAAGATTTGATTGGTTACTTTGTTTATTTTATTTACTGGAGAGTGACAGAGAGAGAAGGAGGCAGAGAGAGAGAATGGGCACACCAGGATACTGGGGAATTGAGCCTTGAACCAGGGTCCTTAGACTTCACAGGCAAGCACTTAACCGCTAAGCCATCTCTCCAGCCCCTTATTGGTTACTTTGAGTATATATGGGAGGTTCCACCCTTGGGGATGGAAATTAGTCGTCAAGCCAGGGCGAACTGGATTGGCCACTTTGGATGTATGCAGAGGCTCTCGATAAAAATGGCATAAGAGCCAGTGGTCAGCCCATATCTTGGTGAGTCATGTTGAGTCAGTCCCTGAGGGCTGGAGAGAGGGTTTAGTGGTTAAGGTGGTTACCTACAAAGCCAAAGGACCCAGATTTGATTCCCAAGGACCTACATAAGCCAGAATGACAAGATGGAATTCAGTCCCTGGACTCTGTTCTCTAGACTTCTCATTTGTGATATCCTTTTTCAGCCTGTAACCCTATTTATCTACAAAATGGGGGCTACCTTACTACCAATTCCTATCAGCTGTAAGCTCTGACACCACTTTTTTGAGTTCGTTTATATATATATATATGAGACAGAAATATATATATTATACATAATATATATATATTTAAGAGGAGGGGAGAGAATGGGCACCAGGGCTTCCAACCACTGCAGATGAACTCCAGATGCATGCGCCCCCTTGTGCATCTGGCTTACGTGGGTCCTAGAGAGTCAAACCAGGATCCTTTGGCTTTGCAGGCAAAGGCCTTAACCGCTAAGCCATCTCTCTAGCCCTTGAATTCTATCTTACATGAGTGGCTGGGGAATTGAACTCAAACTGGCAGGCTTTGCAAGCCAGTGCCTTTAACTGCTGAGGCGTCTCCCTAACCCAACAATTTAGATCTCAGCCAGGTGTGCTGGTGCGTGTCTGTAATCCCTGTAATCCCTGTAAACCCATGGGGGTCTGGGCCAAGATGATTAGGAGTTTGATGCTGACCTAGGCTATGTAGTAAGATCATGTTTGGAAAAATTAAATAAGCAAAAGCAACTATTAAAATCTTTACGCTAGGGTAGGCATGATAGCATATGCCTATAATCTCAGCACTCAGGCAGCAGAGGCAGGAGAATCAAGAGTTCAAGGTCATCCTTGGCTACATAGTGAATTTGAGGCCAACCTGTGCTTCGTGAGACCCAGTCCACACCCAAAAAAAACCCATTAAACTATTTGTTATAATTTTGTCTTTTGGTATACATTTGGAGAAAATTATTTACAGTGATTGTCTCTGTCACTCTATGACAAGAAGGAGAATTGTGTTATATGTGTATAATTATGTATGTGGGAAGATTCTACTTTAAAACATACTTTTATTTGCAAGGAGAGAGAGAGAGAATGGGTGCCCCAAGACCTCCTGCCACAGCAAGTGAACTCCGGAACTTTGTGCATCTGGCTTTACGTGGGTACTGAGGGTCGAACCTAGACTGTTAGATTTTGCAAGCAAGCGTCTTAACTGCTGAGTCATCTCTCTAGCTTGGTTCCACTTCATATAGTTCTATAAAATCTGCTTATTTTATAACAAGCGGTGTTCAGTTCCTATTAACTATGATTATCATTAGGAGTCAAATAGGCTGTTGACTTGTCAGACCTGAACTTCACCATTCTAGACCCTTCTCTTCATCATATCTCCTTTCCGAGCCCTGTTTGCTATCATGGATCTTCCGGATCTAATTTTCTCAATAAATTTGGTTGCTAAGCAATTATTCCATTTAAAATATGTAAGTAAAATAATGGAGCCAAGAACAAGCCCAGCCCTTCAGGGGATTGCCCTTTGCTCTTGTTTCTCCTTTTTTAAAATCAAACAAGTCTCACTGCACTCTTATTCTGGAGGGTGTCCGACTGCAGTGGCTGAGGGTGCGGAAGCATCTGAAACCAGCAGAAGCAGGGACAGATGACACCCACGTGCGCATTAACACAAGGTATCACATTCTGAAAAAGCACCAAACACCCTTGGCAATGTGATTAGCTTATTAACTCGCTGGGCAATTGCCTTTGTTTCTAGGACAGAGACTAATGAAGTGTATTGGCACGAGTTCCAACACAGAGCACTGGCCATGCCTGAATGACGCGTGCTTGCACATCCAGGAGCTCAGCTGGAATTCTGTGGCTTTTCTGTCTCTCCAGCAGTCCTGCCTCATTTTCTGTCCAAAAAAGACCAAAGCCTTTTTTTTTTTTTTCAAAGCCTTTTTAAAAAAATATATATTTTATTTATTTATTTGAGAGAGAGAGAGATTGAGAATAGGCACACCAGGGTCTCTAGTCATTGTAAACGAATTCCAGATGCATGCACCACCTTGTGCATCTGGCTTTATGTGTTTAGTGGGGAAAATCAAACCTGGGCCGGGTGTGGTGGCACACGCCTTTAATCTCAGCACTTGGGAGGCAGAGGTAGGAGGATCGCCGAAAGTTCGAGGCCACCCTGAGACTACATAGTTAATTCCAGGTCAGCCTGGGCCAGAGTGAGACCCTACCTCAAAAAACAAAAGAAAATAAAACAACAACAACAAAAAAATAAAACCTGGGTCCTTGGGCTTTGCAGGCAAGCGCTTTAACCACTAAGCCATCTCTTCATCCCACCAATGTCTATGTTTATTTACTATATTTTATTTATTTGAGAGAGAGAAAGAGGCAGAGAGAGAGAGAGAAAAAGAGAAGGGAGAGAATGGGTACATTAGGGCCTCCAGCCACTGCAAATGATCTCCAGACGCATGACCACCTTGTGCCTCTGGCTTATGTGGGTCCTGGAGAATCAAACCAGGATCCTTTGGCTTTGCAGGCAAACGCCTTAACTGCTAAGCCATCTCTCTAGCCCAGCCAATGTCTATCTTTAGACTACAAGACAGAAGGAAAATTGAGTGTTAACTGAACATTGTCAAGAAACCTGAGCCCATGGTGCCTGAGCACAAAGCTAGCTAGTGTCGTAGGCATGTACTAGAGGCTGTACATACATGACCTCATTTCCTCCTCTCCGGAAGTTCTAGAGGTCACAGTTACTATTCAGTCCTTAGTCTGGTTGCCCAGTGATTGGATCCAGACTTAGTGTTTGCCCAGTTTCTCTCCCTTCCAGGGTATATGTATTTGAGTTTGTAGAAAATAAAAATAGTAACTGACATCATCTGTTATATATTTAATTACTTTTTTTTTTTTTTTTTTTTTTTGGTTTTTCAAGGTAGGGTTTCACTCTGATCCAGGCTGACATGGAATTCACTATGTAGTCTCAGGGTGGCCTCGAACTCATGGTGATCCTCCTACCTCTGCCTCCCGAGTGCTGGGATTAAAGGCGTGCGCCACCACACCAGGCTTATTTAATTACTTTTTAATAGGATCTTGCTAAGTTGCCCAGACCTCTGACACCTGAGTGCTGAGATTATAGGCATATGTGCTACCACACCTGCGACATTTGTTCTTTCCCATTGAGTAGCTCCAAACCTCTTTTTTCTAACTTCTTAAAAAAATCTTTTTAAATTTTATTTTTTATTTTAGAGAGAGAAAGTAAGAGAGAATGAGCATTCCAGGGCCTCTAGCCACTGCAAATGAACTCCAGACACATGTACCACCTTATACATCTGGCTCACATGGGTTCTGGGGAGTCAAACCTGGGTCCTTAGGCTTTGTAGGTAAGTGTCTTAACTGCTTTGCCATCTTTCCAGGCCCCCTTTTCTAATTTTTAAATTTTGGGTCCCAATTGCTTGCTATTTATCCCATGAATATACAAAAGGCACTGTTATCATGCCAGATAGCTACCGGGTTTTTGAAGCTGTATGTCAGGAACTTGAGAACAAGACCACTTATTTGTTTGTTGGTTTGCTTTGTTGAAATGCTGGAGGACTGGGCCCAGGGCCTCACACATGCTGGGCAAGCACTCTGTCAGTGAGCCGCAGTGAGAGCTGCACTCTCAGTTCAGCAGAAAAGGCAGTGGGCAGGGCTCTGAGGCTGGTAGCAGACTTGAGCTCTTGGGTCCTCACTCCGGCCGCTTTATACTTCCTCATTTGCGTCAGTGTTCTAGTTTCTCCAGAAATGTCCAAGCTTGCTCACAAGTCAGTCTGAGTGTGAGAAGCCCTTCTCTGATTGAAGTAAGCAAATAGTGGCAACAAGGTCAGTTTGGGTGGGGATCAGGCAACAGGAAGAATCCAGGTTAAGATCACAGCCTCTGCAACCTGGACGGGGTGAGAGGCAAGCACATGGGAATTGGAGACAAAAATTAGTTGCAAACAATAAACTCAGAAAGACCAGAAGAAACATATATTCCTCATCTTTACTTGTGTGTGTGTGTGTGTGTGTGTGTGTGTGTGTGTGTGTGTGTGGCTTTTTAAGGTAGAGTCTTGCTCTAGCACAGGCTGACCTAGAATTCATTATGTAGTCTCAGGCCTGGAACTCACAGCAGACCCTCCTGCTTCAGCCTTCCCAGTGCTGGGATTAAAGGCATGCGCCACCACGCCCAGCTCAGTTACTTGCTTCTTGCTGGGACAAAATGCCTGAACAGCAGCAGCTTACGGAAGGGAGGGAAGGAGGGAGGGAGGGGAGGAAGGGGTTTATTTTCAGCTCAGTCCCAAGGGGAAGTCCATCATGGAGGAGAAAGCATAGCAGGCGCAAACAGCCAGAGAAACACATCTCACATGAGCAGGGAAGGCCGGGGTGGGTGTGTGGGGCGGCTTGAGAGATGGCTTAGCGGTTAAACAACTTGCCTGGAAAGCCAAAGGACCCAGGTTTGACTCCCCAGGACCCACATAAGCCAGAGGCACAACAAGGTGTTGCTTTTGTCTGGAGTTCATTTGTAGTGGCTAGAGGCCCTGGCACACCTCTTCTCTCTCTCTCTCTCTCTCTCTCTCTTTCTTTCTCTGCCTCTCTTGCTCTCTATCTGCTCTCTCTCTCTTTCAAATAAATTTAAAAATTTGTTTATTTTTATTTGAGAGCGACAGACAGACAAAGAGGCAGAGAGACGGAGGGGGAGAGAGAGAACGGGTGCACCAGAGCCTCCAGCCACTGCAAACGAACTCCAGATGCATGCACCACCTTGTGCATCTGGCTTACATGGGTCCTGGGGAGTTGAGCCTTGAAAAAGGGTCCTTAGGCTTCACAGACAAGCACTTAACTGCTAAGCCATCTCTTCAGGCCCCCCCCCAAAATAAAAATTTTTTTCTTCTTTTTTATTGCAACTTCTTTAATTGTAGCCAATATCCCATGGTAATAAAACAGTTTTTAAAAGAGAAGTAGAAAGAACAGTGGATCTGGGTTATAAAACCTCAAGACTCACTTCCAATGACAGTACTTCCTCCAGCAAGGCTCCACCTCCTAAAGGTTCCACACAACCTTCCCAACAGTGCCACCAACTGGGGATTAAGTAGTCAAGCATATGAGTCTGTAGGGGTCATTTTACATTCAAACTGCCACAGTGGTAAGTTTACCCAGGCCATAGTTATTTTGACGCTAAACCTGAATGCTGGTCGTCACGTAGTACTTAGGGAAGGCAGTTTTGCTATTATTGTCCTCCAAGTGCTATTTACTCATGGTGCAGTGAACTGTCCCGGCACCTGCTTGTCTATGTAACCTCTGTCAAATCCTTGTCCCTCTCTGCATAGTGAAGGGCAGACTGAATGTCTTGGCTGCCCTGAGCTCCAGATATCCAAGCATGGTCAGGAGAGAATGGACTGGAGCCAGTGGCATGATGGTCAGGCATGCAGTGTGCCTGCCTGCCTGCCAGTGGTGGGCAGCATGCACATACGTGGAGGCCCTTGCACTAGGTGGAGATGCTGCTCAGGGAACCCGGGAATCCATGCAGACAGAGACCTTCTACCTCTTAGCCATCACTTTGAGAAGGAGGCAGGGACAGTGTGCAGGAAACCCTTTGTTGGGTGGCGAGAGGATGCTTTTCGCATTTCTCCCTCCCCGGGATGTCATGTAGAGGCTGGGTAGACCTCTTGAGGCCCAAGCAACCCTATTATCCTGGAAAAGGGGGTGGCAGCCCCATCCACCCTGCTGAATGCTGGCTCGTGGCCAGCCCTGCCTTTCACTATTCTGCCACTAAATTGGACCCAGATGTTGCCTAGGAATGTGATATCAACAAAGAATTCCTAATGTGGGTAGGCAGGACTCTCAGGAACACGCACCCCCCAACCCCTGCAGCCTGGTAGAAGGTTTGGAGGCATTTCTGCTGTGGTTAGGGGTGTGTGTGTTGGGGGAGGTGTTGCTAGCTGACCAAACTGATGGATGATTGTCAGACTCATGTACTGTCTGGACAAGATGGGTGAGGGTCTCAGGCAAAAAGCCTCAGAGCCAGCTGTCAATCTGCCTGATCTCTTCTTTCTCTGCCTTCCTTCCTTACCTCTCTCCCTTCATTCTTCTTTTCTGTCCCCCCCCCTCCAAAGTAGGATCTCACTCTATTCCAGGCTGACCTGGAATTCACTATGTAGACTCAAACTGGCCTTGAGAATTTATGGTGCTGGGATTAAAGGCATGCACCACCATGCCCAGCTCTCCTTTTTTGTTTGTTTTTCAGGGTAGGGTCTCACTCTAGCTCAGGCTGACCTGGAATTCACTATGTAGTCTCAGGGTGGCCTCAAACTCACAGTGATTCTCCTACCTTTGCCTCCCAAGTGCTAGAATTAAAGGCTTGTGCCACCACGCCCGGCTACTACTCCTCTAAAAAAATGGCTTTATTTATTTACAAGGGGAGAGAGAGAGAGAGAAATAATGATGCACAGAGCCTCTTGCCCCTGCAAACAAACTCCAGATGCATGCACTACTTTGTGCATCTGGCTTTACATGGGTACTGAGGAATCAAACCCAGGCTGACAGGCTTTGCAAACAAGGATCTTTAACTTCTAAGCCATCTCTATAGCCTTCTCGTCCTTCTTTTGTGAGACCCTAGGACCACTGTGTAGCTCAAGGTGGTCAGGACTTCAAGCTCCTACTGCCTCTGTCTTCTGAGTGCTGGGATCGCAGGTGCGGCCAGCAGGACTGACCAGTCTGACGTTTTGTGTCATTAAAAGTGCTTTCCTGGCCGGGCATGGTGACGCACGCCTTTAATCCCAGCACTCAGGAGGCAGAGGTAGGAGGATTGCCGAGAGTTCGAGGCCACCCTGAGACTACATAGTTAATTCCAGGTCAGCCTGGACCAGAGTGAGACCCTACCTTGCAAAACCAAAAAAAAAAAAAAAAAAAAAAAAAAAAAAAAAAAGTGTTTTCCTTAATCTGAGGCTCCATCTCCATCAAGCTTGGGAGGGTCAGGCTGTGTAAAGCTGGGGACAAGGGCTATCCAGGAGCTGAGGATGGTCCTCCATGGTCCTCCTACTTTTTGACCTCTGCTGGTTACCACACATACTCTTCTTCCCTTTCTCCCAGGTATATATAATCCAAATATCCTGACAGCACTCTGGCAGTTTGTCTGGGATGCCTGCAAAGCAGATGGAATGCTCTGCTCAGAGCAACTGGCAAATACTTGATGGGGGTGTGAGCAGCAGAGGCTGGGGAGCAGCTGTCAAGATCCAGGTCTGGCTGAGTGCAGGCGAGGATTCTCCTTCTGGCCCTCAGTGCACTCATCAAGCATTGGGCCTGGCCCTGCCCTGGGGAGCTGACTGTGTTAACATGAGAAGGCGAGAAAGGTTGCAGGGGATGGGTGGGAGGGAGCCTGCAGAGAAAAAGGTGCCATGGGGGTTAGTGACTAATGTTAGAAGGGGCTCTCACTGAAGGATGGTGGCTTTGGAGAGAGCAGGACATGCTGGTTTAGTGCAGGGTGAGATCCCAGACGAGCTCCTTGATTAAAAAGGAGGTCTACAACAAAGGGTATTATGAGGACAGTTACGGAATTTAAATATGGATTTGGGGCTGGAGAAATGGCTTAGCAGTTGAGGCACTTGCCTGCGAAACCGAAGGACCCAGGTTTGAGCCAGATGCACATGGTGGTGCATGAATCTGGAGTTCATTTACAGTGGCTGGAGACCCTGGAGTGCTCAATGTCTCTGTCTTTCTCTCCCTCTCATATAAATAAAAAAATAAACATGGATTTTTATTTTTATCTAAGACTAATGTGTCAATATACAATTTTCTTTGTTGATATTTAAATTGTAGTTTTTTTCAGCATTTTATTTATTTGAGAGAAGGGGTGGGGGGAGAAAGAGGCACTAGGGCCTCCAGCCACCACAAATGAACACTGGCTTATGTGGGTACTGAGGAATTGAACCTGGGTCCTTAGGCTTCGTAGGCAAGTGCCTTAACTGCAAAGCCATCTCTCCAGCCCTAAATTGTAGTTTTGTGAGAAAATGTCCTGTTCATAGGAGACAGAGCCAAAGCCTTTAAAGGTGAAGACTGACAACGGCCCTATTTACTCTCCAGGCATTCTGCAAATAAAGTCAACACTAAGTGTAGACCCATGGGGATATGGGGATGTGGCAACATGTTGATGACTGGTGAATTGAGATGGAAGATATACAGGCCTTCCTTGCATTATTCTTGCAACTGTTCTGTAGGCTTGAATTCCTTTTTAAGTAAAAAAGGGAAAGAAAAGAAGAGAGAAAAATAAAAGAAGTGGGAGCAGGGAGAGACACCAGTAAAGAGGAAAACAGGCAGGTCCTGGCAGCCAGAGAGGACAATAGACTGGGAAGGTGGGTGCTGGGAAGGATGGGAGGGATAGCTGAAGAACGGAGGGGAGAAGCTGCTAGCCTCTGAGGTTCAGGGATACAGGCGAGGGGACGGAGCTGTCCTTCCAAGATTTCTTCTGCTGGAGACCTGCAGAAACCTGGGCATAGCTGGGGTGGGCAGAGAGCCCTGCTCACAGAGGGAGAGCTTCCAGCCTGTTGCAGTCATGTTCACATTGCTGGTAGAAATCACTCAAGAGCAGCTTGTGGGGATAAACAAACACACACAAAAAAAGCTGGGCGTGGTGGCGCACACCTTTAGCCCCAGCACTCAGGAGGCAGAGAGGTAGGAGGATCACTCCTCCTTCGAGGCCACCCTGAGACTGCATAGTTAATTCCAGGTCAGCCTGGACTAGAGTGAGACCCTACCTCGCAAAACAAAACAAAAAGAGAGAGAGAGAGAGAGAGAGAGAGAGAGAGATCTATTTTGGCTTCCAGGCTCAAGGGGAAGCTCCATGATGGCAGGAAAAACAGTGGTATGAGCAGAGGGTGGACATCACCTCCTGGCAAACATCAAATGGACAGGAACAGGAGAGTGTGCCAAACAGTGGCAAGGGGGAGCTGGCTATAATACCCATAAGCCCACCCCCAACAATACTCTGCCTCTAGGAGGCGCTAATCCCCAAATCTCCATCAGCTGGGAACCTAGCATTCAGAACACCTAAGTTTATGGGGACACCTGAATCAAACCACCACATAGCCCTTCCAGCAAAGGACAGATAAGAGCTGACAGGGACAGAAGTGACAAGAACCAAAGGGGCCCGCCTCCTGCTTCCTTTGTACGGTATATCACCACGAAGAGTTATATGCCTATCTTTCTTCCTCACTAAGTGTTGCAGTTCCCTTCTCGTTGCTGGGACAAAGCACCTGACCAAAAGCAGCTGATGGGAGGAAAGATTTTTTTAAAAATATATTTTATTTATTTATTTGAGAGAGAGAGAAAGAGGCAGATAGAGAGAATGGGCACACCACTGCAAACAAACGCCAGACTCATGTGCCCCCTTGTGCATCTGGCTAATGTGGGTCCTGGGGAATCGAACTGGGGTCCTTAGGCTTCACAGGCAAACACCTTAACCACTAAGCCATATCCCCACCCTGGAGGAAAGATGTTTATTTTGGTTTACAGTCTTGAGGGGAAGCTTCATGATGGCAGGGGACAGCATGGCATGAGCAGAGGCTGGACATTGTCTCTGCCACAGCAGGTGGAAAGCAGCAACAGGAGAGTGAGCCAAACTCTGGCAATGAAGAAGCTGGTTACAACACCCCGAAATCTGCTGCAAACAACACACCTCCTCCAGTAAGCCTCAACCTCCCAAACTGCCATCAGCTAAGGACCAAACATTCAGAACACATGAATTTATGGGGGACATTGGTTCTAACCACCACACTAAGACATAAACTCCATGGTAACAGTGGCTCTGTCTTTTCTCCTCTGTCATCGCTTGACTTGCAGTACCAGGTCAAGGGCTTATATTTTGAAATGATTGCATAGTGTCATATAGTAGGGTGTACAGTGGTCAGTCAGAGCTACTGTCACAAAAGATCCCAGACAAGGTGGTTCAAACTACAACCATGGGCTGTCTCTAGCCTGTGGAAGCTGGAGTCTATCAGGGTGTTTGTGGACAGGTCCTTTGTGGGGAGGGGACCGGAAGGCCTCTGAGCCACTCTCCTACACTGGTAGATGGCTGCTGTCCCCATCCATCCAGTATTCATAGCATCTTTCCTCTGTGAACTCTCTCTATCCAAGTCCTCCACCTGCTTTTTTTTTTTTTTTAAATTATTTATTTATGAGAGAGAGGCAGAGAGTGGATGTACCAAGGCCTCCAGCTACTGCAAACACACTTCAGACACATGCCACCTTGTGCATCTGGCTTTACATGGGCCCTGGGGAATCAAACCCAGGTCCTTAGGCTTTGCAGGCAAGCACCTTAACTGCTGAGCCATCTCTCCAGCCCTGTTTTTGTTTTTTTTTGAGACAGAGTCTCCACATAGCACAGGCTGGCCTCAAACTTTAGATCCTCCTGCCTCAGCCTCCCCAGTGTTAAGATTATAGATATGCATTACCAGGCCTGGCTTGTAATTTCCCCTTTTCTCAGAATGCCAGCCAATCTAATGACTACCTCAACCAATTACATCTGCAACAACTTTACTTCCAAAATTTAAGGGAGACCCAATTCAACAGGGAAACAGCAGGAGACAAGGAGGTGTGTGAGAGCGTGGCTGGAGCTGGAGACAGCGGTCTAGGCTGTCATATTGGCTACTTTCATGTTGCTAACACCAAAATATCTGCAGGAACATGTTAGGGGAAGCAGGATTTCAGTCCATCATGGCGGGGGAGGCATGACAGAGCAGCCAAGGGGGCAGAAGTCACCATGGAGGCTGTTCTCACGGACCAGGAGACAGAGTGAGGAGGAATTTGTTAGGTTTTTTTTTTTTTCTTTCTTTGCTGCTGTTGTTTTTATTTTGGCAGTGTCTCACTCTGGTCTAGGCTGACCTGGAAATTCACTGTAGCCCAGGATGGCTTTGAACTCATGATGAGTCTCCTATCACAGCTGCCTGAGTGCTAAAGTGACAAAAGGCCTAAACCACCCTGCCTGACTCTTACTTGTTTTTGAGATCGAGTCTTCCCCAGGCTGGTGTTATTCCAGATTCTAGGTGTGTGCCACCAGACCAGGCTTTAGGGGTTTTGTGTAGGCTTCAACATCTATCCCTAATGACTTACTTCTGCCAACCAGGCCCTAACTCCTGAAGGCTCCAGCAGCTGAGCAACAAATGCTCAACACACGAGCCTGGGAGGACATTTTAGATTCAACTGTGACAGCTGTGCGGTGAGGGAACTGACCCTGACTGGAGAGCTGTTCAGGAAGGGCTGGGGCTTAATGTAAGAGAAGGGGTAGGAGGCCCCTCCCTCCCCCCTCCCACGTTCTGTGTAGCCTAGGGCACTGAGCTAAATCCAGAGGAGGAAGCTGGGTTCAGTGAATGGAAATCTACATGCTAAAAGACGGCTCAAAAGTCTACAGTCTCAGAGCCCTGTACCCATCTCCCTCTCCCACCTCCCAACTGGCTATAGTTGACACTTCAAAAGTCTTGCTTCCCCATGGGTGGTCTAGCCAGCTTGGTTCCTTCCTAGACCATGAACCCACACCTCTGCACACTTCCCTCACAGGATAGCTTCCCCATCTCTCTTTTCCTCAACTTATTCTTTTATTAAAAATAACTCAGGGGTTGGAGAGATGGCTTAGTGGTTAAGGCACTTGCCTGCAAAGCCAAAGGACCCAGGTTCCATTCCCCGGGATCCATATAGGCCAGATGCACAAGGTGGCCCATGTGTTTGGAGTTCATCTGCAGTGGCTGGATGTCCTGGCATGCCCATTTTCTTTCTCTCCTCCTCTCTTTCTCTCTCCAATAAATAAAAATAAAATATTTAGGCTGGGGAGATGGCTTAGTGGTTAAGGTGCTTCCCTGTGAAGCCTAAGGACCCAGGTTTGATTCCCCAGGACCCATGTAAACCAGATGCATAAGGTGGTGTATGTGTCTGGTGTTTGTTTGCAGTGGCTGGAAGCCCTGATGTACCCATTTTCTCTCTATATCTGCCCTTCTTCCTCTCTTTTTCTCCGCTGTCTCGCTGTGCTTGCAAATAAATAAAAGTTTAAATAAAATAAAATATTTAAGTTGAGCATGGTGGCACACGCCTTTAATCCCAGCATCCCAGAGGCAGAGGTAGGAGGATCACCATGCGTTTGAGGTCAGCCTGAGACTACATAGTGAATTCCAGGTCAGCCTGGGCTAGAGCGAGCCACTACCTCAAAAAACCATAAATAAATAATAAAATAAAATATTTTTAAAAATACTAATTTATTGGGCTGGAGAGATGGTTTAGCAGTTAAGGTGCTTGCCTGCAAAGCCAAAGGACCCAGTTCAATTCCCCAGGACCCATGTAAGCCAGATGCATAGGGTGGTGCATGAGTCTGGAGGTTGTTTGCAGTGGTAGAGGCCCTAGCATGCCCATCCTTTCTCTATCTGCCAACCCCCATGATAAATGAATTAAATAAAATTTTAAAAAGTATTTATTTATTTGAGAAAGAAGTAGATTACAGAGGGGGGAGGGAGGGAGGGAGAGAGAATGGGCCAAGTTCTCGCTTTGGCAGCACATACTAAAATTGGAGAATGGGCCAGGCTTCTAGCTACTGCAGGGGGACTCCAGACGCACATGCCACCTTGTGCATCTACCTTTAAGTGCATACTGGGGAATCAAACCCAGGTCTTTGGGCTTTGCCGGCAAGTACCTTAATTGCTAAACCATCTTTCCAGCCCTCCTCAACTTATCCTTGACCTAAGGTGCATCTCTCTCTCCATCTCTGCATGAACCTTTCCTTACTCTCTCTCTCTCTTCTATGTATTCTTTCTCTTGTTCCTTCCTCTCCCTCTCCCTCTTTCCTGACTTCTCAGTTCAGGGTTCAGTTCAACTTTCCCCAGCCCCCTTCCACCCCTTTGCTATTCTGCTCCAGGTTTTCTGACATTCCTAATATCTGTCCCATTAGCAAGGGCTGTGCCACCATGCCACCAAGTTTCCCAGGCTCCCGTCCTCTGCCCTGTGGTTATTGCCATGAATCCCAGCTCCTGTCACCATCCCCTTCCAAAACCACCCCGACTCTCCCACGGGAACCACCCCTTTCTTTCTGGCGGGGATTCTTTTCTGTGTTCCCTTCTGCAGAGTTCCCAAATTCTGCCCACTGCGGAACTACCCTGCTCTGTACCGTTAAGAACATAAGCCTTGCTCTTCCAAGAAGGGCCGAGTTTCACTTCCTCTATGATGAATATAACACTTTTGGGGTGGGGACTGAATATCCCCTCCCCGGGACAAAGGTGATGGTGGGAGCTTTATTCTCTCTTCACTAGTGCCTAGGCACCTGCTCCATGCAGGCTTGGGGCCACATGGCGGAACAGCTGTGAGGGGGTCATCTGCTTCCCATGCTCCTGCTGAGGATATAGCCCAGAACTGGGGGAAGGCTCTGTCCGACCCACCTGCCTGTGGGATGTCACCTGGTGAGGCTGATTACCAGGGGACCACAATACTAACTGTAATAGGTCCATGATGCTGGGATGAACAGCCAACCAAACACAGTTTATGGGAGGAATGAGATTTATTTCAGGCTTACAGATCCAAGGGAAGTTTCATCAAGGGTGGAAAAAGCTGGATCCCTTTCATAGATCCAGAGAAGAGAAACCACCAGGAGCCAGAAAACCCCCAAAAAGCAGCAGGCAGGGACCCAGCCAGAGCTCACACCTTTGTGCATACCTTCAGGCTGGAATTCAGATCCACCAGAGTGACAAGCCTCCAGTGGCAGGAGTTGACCTGCTAGGGGCTGAATCTGAAAACTCCAATTTAATAGAACACCTGACTCTGTTGGGCCATACATTCAAACTACCACACTGATCCAGGCCTCAAGCGGCTTGAATTCTGGCAGGAATGATGGGCTGAGCCACTCATGAGTGTTGGGGGTGAGGACATGACATGCCCTCTCTGAGCCTGGGTTTCTTTTTTTTATTATTTTATTTTATTTTTATTGATAACTTCTTTAATTGTAGACAATATCCCATGGTACTTCCCTCCCTCCCCCCACTATTCCCTTTGAAACTTCACTCTCCATCATATCCCCTCCCCCTCCTAGTTTCTTTTCAGTTTCATGTCATGATCTTTTCCTCCTATTAGGATGGTCTTGCGTAGGTAGTATCAGGCACTATGAGGTCATGGATTTACAGACCATTTTGTGTCTGCAGGAGCACGTTGTAAGGAGACCCACCCTTCCTTTGGCTGCTTTCTTCCTCTGTGCAAATGAGACCCATCATGTAAAGAGGGGTGAATGGTGTCAACCGAGGAAGCACAGGATTGCATCAGGATGGACAGGGCTGGGATTACATCTGTTCTCTCACTTCCTTGGGATAGAGACTGACACAGACATGATGCCCACCCCCTCTAGGGCTGCTAACAAAAGCAGTTACCACTGCTAAGTACTGGAGTAGCTTAGCCAGTGCCAGTGAGGCACTTTGCTATTAATAGTGCATTGTAGTCAGGCGTGGTGGCGCACGCCTTTAATGCCAGCACTCGGGAGGCAGAGGTAGGAGGACCACCATGAGTTCAAGGCCACCCTGAGACTACATAGAGAGTGCCAGGTCAGTGTGAAACCCTACCTTGAAAAACCAAAAAATAAAAAATAAAAATATAGTGCATTGTAACATCTGAGAGTCTACACAACCATTATTAATAATCAGCCGTGAGGGTGAAGGGTACCATCAAGAACTCCAATCTGACAGCATCCTTTTCTCCCAGCTCTGCCAGCTTGGGACAACAGCCAGGCCCAGGAGGCCAGGGAAGGGGGGGGCAAACAAGCCCTCTCCCTAGGGGGAGCCCGTGTCTGGCTTGTCTCCACTTGTTAGGCTTCTCCTTTTCATTTTTTTTTCCATAGGTATAGAAATATTTATTAACAGAAAAGGCCTACAGACTCATTTCTTCTTGGACACACCAACAGTGCATCCACAGCGGCCAGTGGTCTTGGTGTGCTGGCCTCGGACATGAAGGCCCCAGAAATGGCGTAGCCCTCTGTGGGCTCAGATCTTCTTCAGCAGCTCCAAATCTTCCCGGAGCTTGTTGTCCAGACCATTGGCCAGATCCTGGCTATATTTCCCATCCTTCTGTCTATCCAAGAACCAGTCTGGAATCTTGAACTGGCGTAGATTCTGTATAATGGTGATCACACGTTCCACCTCATCTTTGGTGAGTTCTCCAGCCATCTTGGAGAGGTCACTGTCTGCTTTCCTCAACACCACATGAGCATATCTTCGTCCCACACCCTTAATGGCAGTGGTGGCAAAGGCTATTTTCCACCACCCATCAATGTTTGTGTTGAGTACTAGCAATGTGTGCTGAACTTCAAGGATCACTAGAGACATGGCGGTGGCACCAGCGGTGACATGTAGACCTCCAGTGGAAGCTAGGCTTCTCCCTTTTCTTTTCTTTTTTTTTAATTATTAATTTTTTTATTGACACCTTCTATACTTACATACAAAAAACATATACTTCCCTCCCTCCCCTCCCCCCATTCCACTTTAGAACTCCAATCTCCATCATATCCCCTCCCTCTCTCCATTAGTCTTTCTTTTAATTTGATGTCATCATCTTTTTCTTCTATTTGGAGGGTCTTGCGATGGTATTGCTAAGCACTGCAAGGTCATGGATATCGAGGCCAATTTCTGTCTGGGCAGTTGCATTGTAAGAAGTCATACCCTTCCTTTGGCTCTTCCATGCTATCCGCCCCCTCTTCCGCAATGGTCCCTGAGCCTTGGAGGGTGTGACAGAGGTGTTTCAGTACTGGGCACTCCTCCATCCCTTCTTCTCAGCACTATGTTGCCTTTTTGGGTCATCTCAGTGGTCATCGCCATCTGAAAAGAGAAGCTTCTCTAACCAGAAGTGAGAGTAGCATTAATATGTGAATATGAACATTAAGTGTAGTGCTTACAGGGCAGCTTGGTGGGAATAATATATACATTTAGTCAGACAAGAGCAGGCTTTATACCCCTAAGGCTCATGACCTCCCCTGCCATAAACTTTCGCTTAGGTTTTTCAGTACCAGGCATGTATTCCCTCCCATAGAGAGGGCCTGCAGTCC
Organism: Orientallactaga sibirica; assembly: GCA_036365145.1. NCBI lineage: Eukaryota > Metazoa > Chordata > Mammalia > Rodentia > Dipodidae > Orientallactaga > Orientallactaga sibirica. The sequence continues at coordinate 1,819,804 of JAEOAD010000030.1, forward strand.
AATTATGGAGCAGTTGGTTACCCCACGAGTAGACATGCCACTATTGCACCCGTTCAGTCATTGGGCCTGTATGGCCAAACTTGAATATTCAGCGTCTACTGTTTTCACTGCTGATGACTTCTGTCTCCCATACGGCTGCATGCAGTGCAGCTTTTTCCAGCTTTCAGTTGGCTGGTCTACAGGGAGAAGGTTTTCTGCTCTGCACCAGCTTGCTTTCTCAGTGACCTTGCCTCTCAGGCAAGAGATGTCTTCAGCAATAGGATCTTACTATCTGTTTCTCAAGGGCAACCAAGGGCTTTCGCAAAAGCCTTTAATGTTTTGGAGGCTACCGGGACCTCCTTGGCCAACAACTCACTGGAAGGTATCCCATCCCAGGCACTGAAAATTTTCTAGTAACAGTCTACAGCTTCTAGATGTGCCATTCTTCAAAAAAGTAGGTTTACATAAGTCTTATCTTTTTCTTATCTTTTTTCTTATCCTTTTCTTAAGAAGCCTTTTCCAAACCCAGCCTAATCATGAGGAATGAGAAACCTTAACAATAGATCTGCATAAACTTGATCAGTTCTCAGCAGATAACATCACCTGAATAAGGCAAAGACAGGGTCATGGTGGCACATACCTAAAATCCCAATGCTCAGAGGCTGAGATAGGAGGATCATAAGGACAAGGGAGAACTGTAACAGCCAAGACGAGCCCAAGGACACCCAATGTCTAAATATGACATCCTGGGACAGGAAAAGGACCAGGAGGAAACCTGAGGAAATCCCATCAAATGCAGACTTTTATAATTTTTTTATATTTTATTTTTATTTATGTATTTATTTGACAGAGAGAAAGGGAAAGAGAGAGAGAGAATGGGTGCGCCAGGGCCTCCAGCCACTGCAAATGAACTCCAGACACGTGTGCCCCTTTGTGCACCTGGCTAACGTGGGTCATGGGGAATTGAACCTGGGTCCTTTGGCTTTGCAGGCAAACACCTTAACCGCTAAACCATCCCTCCAGCCCCCAAATGCAGACTTAAAAAAAAAGGTTTATTCAATTATTTATTTGCAAGCATAGAGAGAAAGAGAGAGAGGGAGAGAGGGAGAGAAACAGAGCATGGGTGTGCCAGGGCTTCTAGCCACTGCAAATGAACTCCAGATATATGTGCCACCTTGTGCATCTGACTTACATGGGTACTGGGGACTCAAACCAGGGCTGTCAGGCTTTGCCAACAAGTACCTTAACCACTGAGCTATCTCTCCAGCCCAGTGGAATGATTTTTTTTCCAGATAGGGTCTCACTCTAGACCAGAATGACTTGAAACTCACCTTGTAATCCCAAATTGGCCTCAAACTCACAGCAATCCTCCTACTTCTATCTCCCAAGTGCTGGGATTAAAGGTATGTGCCACCATGCCCAGCTGAATGCAGACTTTATTAATGGTAGTACAACCATGTTAGTTCATTCGTCGTGACAGACACACCACAGTAAAGTGAGAAAATAATAGAACCATGATGTGAGAGGGCTCATGAGGTCCTGTGCTCTTTGCAAATGTCCTGCAAATCTAAACCTGTTCTGAAAATAGTGTTTGCTTTTAAAAATGTCTATTTTGAAAAAAGTAAGATGATCATCAGAAAGTTGATCCACAAACAGTGGGAGTTTTGATGATTTTGTTTTTAGTCTCTTTTAAAAACTATTTGTTCTAGGGATGGAGAGATGGCTTAGCGGTTAAGGTGTTTGCCTACAAAGCCAAAGGATCACGGTTCGATTCTCCAGGACCCATGTAAGCCAGATGCACAAGGTGGCACATGCATCTGAAGTCTGTTTGTAGTGGCTGGAGGCCCTGGCATGACCATTCTTTCCCTCCCTCTCTCTCTGTCCCTCTCTTTCTGCCCCTTTCTCTCTCTCAAATAAGTAAATAAAATATTTAAAAATGATTTGTTCTAGGGCTGGAGAGATGGCTTAGCGGTTAAGTGCTTTCCTGTGAAGCCTAAGGACCGAGGTTCAAGGCTCCATTCCTCAATACCCACGTAAGACAGATGCACAAGGTGGTGCATGCATCTGGAGTTTGTTGGTAGTGGCTGGAGGCCCTGGTGTGCCCATTCTCTCTCTCTCTGCCTCTTTCTCTCTGTGTCTGTCTGTCGCTCTCAAATAAATAAAAATAAACAAAAAAATTATTTGTTTTAGCTGGGCGTGGTGGCCCACACCTTTAATCCCAGCACTCAGGAGGCAGAAGTAGGTGATTAACTGAGTTCGAGACCACCCTGAGACTACAGAGTGAATTCCAGGTCAGCCTGAGTTGGAGTGAGACTCTACCTCGAAAAAGAAAAATTATTTGTTCTGGCCTAGAGAGATGGCCTAATGGTTAAGGCGCTTGCCTGCAAAGCCAAAGGATGCAGGTTTGATTCCCCAGGACCTAAGTAAGCCAGATGGTGCATGCATCTGGAGTTCATTTGCAGGGCTAGAGGCCCTGGTGTGCCCATTCTCTCTCTCTCTATCTGCTTCTTTTTTTCGTTATCTCAAATACATCAAATCAAATATATTTTAGAGAAAAAAAAAAAAACACATTTGTTCGGGGCTAGTGTGGTGGTGCATGTCTTTAATCCCAGACCTTGGGAGGCAGAGGTAGAAGGATCCCTGTGAGTTCAAGGCCAGCCTGAGACTACATAGTGAATCCCAGTGGCTGACTGGAGCGAGTCCGCAGCAGCTCTCTTCGCTTTCCCATAGGGCTCTTACCTGGTTTAAGAAGTGCCTTTAGAGCCAGGCATGGTGGCACATACCTTTAATCCCAACACTTGAGAGGCTGACATAGGAGGATCACAGTGAGTTCAAGGCCACCCTGAACATACATAGTGAATTATAGGTCAGCCTGGGCTACAGTGAGACTCTACCTTGAGAAAACAACAACAACAAAAAAAATAGAGCAAGAAACCTTGCTTTGAATGAGGTGGACAGGTGAGGACCAACCCAAAAATTGTCTGACTACCACATGTGCACTGTGGAACACACATGCCCACACTCATACATACACTCACATAATTAAATTTTTTTGAGGCAAGCCCAACAGACTGGGCCTGTGTGTGTGTGTGTGAGAGAGAGAGAGAGAGAGAGAGAGAGAGAGAGAGAGAGAATATTGGTATGCTAGGGCTTCAGCCACTGTAATTGAGCTCCAGACACATGTGCCTCTTTGTGTGCATATGCAACCCTGCACACTTGCTTGTGCATCTGGCTCACATGGGATCTGATGAGTTGAACATAGGTTCTTATGCTTTTCAGGCAATCACCTTAACAGCTAAGCCATCTCTCTCTTTTTTAATTTGGGGGTTGGAGAGTTTGCTCAGCCATTAAAGGTACCTGTTTGCAAAGCCTGACAGTCTGGGTTCAATTCCCCATTACTCAAGTAAGCCAGATGCACAAAGTGGCATGGACATCTGGAGTTCATTTATAGTGGCAAGAGGCCCTGGCATGCCCATATTCTCTCTCCCTCTCTCTTTTTATGCTTGCAAATAACAATATTTTAAATACTTAATAAATAAATTTATTTATTTGAGAGAGAGAGGCAGATAGAAAGAATGGGTATGCCAGCCCTGCAAACGAACTCCAGACACATGTGCCACACTGTGCATCTGACTTTACTGGAGAATCGAACCTGGGTCCTTTGCCAGCAAGTGCTTTGACTGCTAAGCCATCTCTCCAGCCCAATAAAAATATTTTTAAAATTTAAGCCGGGCGTGGTGGCGCACGCCTTTAATCCCAGCACTCGGGAGGCAGAGGTAGGAGGATCGCTGAGAGTTCAAGGCCACCCTGAGACTGCATAGTTAATTCCAGGTCAGCCTGGACCAGAGTGAGACCCTACCTCGCAAAAACCAAAAAATATATATATATATATATTTTTAAAATTTAAAGAAAGCAGAAAGGGAGAAAGAGAAGAAAGGAGAAACAAGAAAGAGGAAAGTAGGAAGAAAAGGGACAGAAAAGGAAAAGGTCACAAAGTTCACTATACAATGGACACCCGAGGCTGGCCATTAGCAGCTGGCAATGGTTGCAGGGAGTCCTGGACCACTTCTTGCTTTATTAATGCCCCCTTGAAGCCTGGGTTCTTCAACTCCAGTCCCAAGGGTTACTGTGTTACTTTTCCTGTTGTTGTGCCTAAGTACCTGATGAAAGCAATTGGAGAGAGAAAGAATTTGGGCTGGAGACATGGCTTAGTGGTTAAGGAACTTTGCCTGCAAAGTGTAAGGATCCGAGTTCAATTCCCCAGGACCCACATAAAGCCAGATGCACAAAGTCGTGCATGCATCTGGAGTTCGTTTGCAGTGGCCGGAGACCCTGGCGCAACCATTCTCTCTGACTGGCTCTCTTCTCTCTCTGCTTGCAACTAAATAAATACATTTTTAAAATTTTTAAAAAAATTTATTTAGTTGCAAGCAGAGAGAGAGAGGGGGGAGAGGCAGACAGAGAGAGAGAATGGGTGTGCCAGGGCCTCTAGCTACTGCAAACGAACTCCAGATGCATGTGCCCTTCATGCATCTGGCTTACGTGGGTCCTGCAGAATTGAACCGGGATCCTTTGGCTTTGCAGGCAAATGCCTTAACCGCTAAGCCATTTCTCCAGCCCAATTAATACATTTTTTTAAAAAAGAGAAAGGATGAATTTATTCTGGCTCATGACTCAGGACAAGCCCATCATGGCAAGGAAGGTATGACTTTTGGGACCATTATTAGCAGTGGGAGATTGAAACTGCTTGTTCACATCTCTGTAGATCAGAAAGCAGAGAAAACACCAGAAGCAGAGCTGGCTTGTAACCCTCCAGGCTTGCCTCCCAGTGATCCACTTCCTCCAGCTAGACCCACTACCTAAAGGTTCCTCAAGTGCCTATAATATTGTCAGGTGGGGACAAGTGTTCAAACACGTGAGCCTTTGCAGGACATTTCCAAATCATGACATCCCCCGTCCAGGCCAATGGGGTGGAGCTCCAGTCACAGTAGCAGCAACCACCTTCAGCCTCCTTCATCTCCACGGGCAAGTGCTTCCCTGGGGGCCATGGGGTCAAGTTGTGCCCAGTGCAGGTATGTAGCCAACCTGGCAGGAAGGAAGACGTTCTGAAGAGACACTTGTGCCCTTTTCTTTGGCCATCAGACTATTGAAACAATGAACTTCAAAATCCTGGAATTTCCTCAGGAATGTTATGCGGCTAGAAAGAAAGAAAGAAAAGAAAAGAAAAAACCCAAAGCCTGGTGGTGCCAGTCAGAGGGGAAACTTCCCTAGAAAGGAATTTCACACAATGCTGGCAACTTGTCAGATCACCTTGCAGGAAAAACTGGCATCAGACCATCATGGGTGGGACCACACCTCAATCAGGAGTGCTGTTATGCATCCCTCTGGCCCTCTATATAAACCCAAACCTTATGTCAGGACCCTGAAAATGGACTGGGGGGGGTCACTGGATCTCACTGCCTCTCTTACCATTGTGCTCATATTGTTTGTTTAATTATTTGAGAGAGAAAAAGAGGCAGAAAGGGAGGGAGGGAGGGAGAGAGGAAGGGAGGGAGAGAATGGGTGCACCAGGGCCTCTAACCACTGCAAATGAACTCCAGATGCATGTGCCCCCTTGTGCATCTGGCTTATGTGGGTCCTGGATAATTGAACCGGGATCCTTTGGCTTTGCAGGCAAACGCCTTAACCACTAAGCCATCTCTCCAGCCCATTGTGCTCATATTGAATAAAATGTCCTTTTCTGCTTTCCACTATATGTTTTTTCTTTTCTTTTTTCTTCTTTTGGTGTGTTTTTTCCCAGATTTTATTCTTATTTATTTTATTTATTAGAGACAGAGAGAGGGAGAGATTGAGAGAGTGAGAATGGGCAGGGCTTCTAGCCACTGCAAACAACTCCAGACACATGCGCCACCATGTGCATCTGGCTTACGTAGAACCTGGAGAATCCAACTGGGGTCCTTAGGCTTCACAGGCAAGCACTTTAACTGCTACGCCATCTCTCCAGCCCTTCTTTTGGTTTTTTGAGGTAGGGTCTCACTCTAGCTCAGGCTGACCTGGAATTCACTATGTAGTCTCAGGGTGGCCCCAAACTCATGGCAATCCTCCTACCTCTGCCTCCTGAGTGCTGGGATTAAAGGCATGTGCCACCATGCCCTGTCTTGCTTTTCACTATTAATTTGGCTCATTTGATGAGTTATTGAGGACAGGAGGCTGGGTCTGGCAGGTTGGGGCTGCCAGCACACGGTTCTGATCCTAACTGCAGGAACAAGTGGACAACAAAGTGCCGTGAGGATAGCACAGTCCGTCTGTCCCTTGGCTTTGGGACTCTTCAGGCTTCTTTAATGCCTTCTCCAAATCAGTGACTCACCAGATCCCCACTGCCAGGGGTCAGCTCACAACTCTGCCATCTACTGTGTGTATGAGGGGCCTCCTGATGCATGATGGGAAAGGGCATACTGGTCTTCATGGGACAGGCCAGGGTCTCCCCTATTCATCACCTGTGCTGATTCCATTTTTCTGCTCTACACCCCAGCATGGAGGAGCCCCCAAGTGTTCCCTCTTACTCTGCTGGCCTGTGGGGCCTGTGCTGCTTTTACTTACACCCAAACCCATGTGGATTGCCCTTATGATAGCTGCTCTCCACTTTCTTAAAGTATGACAGGGACTCATACGCTATGCAAATAACGATTAATTTATGCCTTCCTTACCACGATTAATTAAAACCAATTACAATTATGTAACGAGTGTCACCTCCTCCAGCAAACTGGATGTAGCCGGGACATTCCAGAGTCTCCCTTTTAACACCTTCACTCAACAGTGATAGCTATCTTGATTTTGACGACCAATTTGTTGTTTTGTTGTTGTAGTTTTGTTTTGTTTTGTTTGCTTGCAGTGCTAGGGATTGAGTCCAGGGCTTTCACTGAGCCCCACTCATAAATTGGCTTGGGCTGGTTCTGTCCTTTGTCTTTTTCAGTGCCGCCACCCCCACACAGGTCCTCTGGGACTGAGGTGCCGCCTGCCACCTTGGCAGCTGCGGGGCTTTGTTCTCAGGGCTAGGCTACGCAGCACTGCAGCCCCACCCTCTGAGCCCTCCTCTCACAGGTGTCAGCGTCACTTCTGGTCGGGACTATTATGTGCAGCACTTGTCAGAAAGGCCCTGTGGGTGACTTTTGGTGCCCATGAGCATGAATTTTTACCCAGGGTGGCAGAGCAGCTACTGGAGTTAGGGTCAGAGACCATTCCCTGACAGCCCAAACATATCAGGCTTGGCTCCATGTCCTCAAGAAGCCAACTAAAAGCTTCCCTGCCCATCATTGCCTGGGCACAGTCTCAGTCTCCCTCCCTCCCTCCTCCCCCCCCCCTCTCGGTTTTTCGAGGTAGGGTTTCACTCTAGCCCAGGCTGACCTGGAATTCACTATGTAGCTTCATGCTGGCCTTGAGCTCACACGGATCCTCCGACCTCAGCATCCTGAGTCCTGGGAATAAAGGTGTGCACCACCATGCCCGGCTCACCAGTCCCTCTTGCAAGGTGGTCTGATAGATTGCCAGCACTGTGTGAAATTCAAGTTTTCCCTCTCCGACTGGCACTTCTCACAGCATGAGATTCCTAGGGAAATTCCAGTTTCTTGAGTTCATTGTGTTAATAGTTTCATAGCCAAAGGAAAGGGCACAAGTGTCTTCTTAAAATATATCCCTTTCTGCCAGGCTAGTTATAGAGCTAGGCTTTAGGAGATGCAACTGTTTCCAGTTGGCCAAAGTGGTTGTAACAATGTGTGAGCCACGGTAGAATCCCAGGAGCTCCGCATCTTCACTAACAACTAGTTTTAGCCTTTCCCTTCATTGATCTTTCTTTCTTTCTTTCTATCTCTTTCTTTTTTTCTTTTCCTTCCTTCCTTCCTTCCTTCCTTCCTTCCTTCCTTCCTTCCTTCCTTCCCTCCTTGCTCCCTTCCCTTCCTTCCTTCCTTCCTTCCTTCCTTCCTTCCTTCCTTCCTTCCTTCCTTCCTTCCTTCCTTCCCCCTCCCTCCCTGCCCACCCTGCCATCCTCTGCCCTCCCCTCTGCTCCTCCCCCCTTCCCCTCTGCTCCCCCCTTCCCCTCCCCTCCCCTCTTCCCCTCTCCTCCCCCCTTCTCCTCCCCTCCCCTCTTCCCCTCTCCTCCCCTTCTCCGGCCCTCTCCTCTCCTCCTCTCCTCCTGCCCTCCCCTCCCCTCCCCTCCCATCCCATCCTGCCCCCCCTCCCGCCCTGCCCTCCTGCCCTCCAGCCCTGCCCTTCTCTGCTCTGCCCTTCTCTGCTCTGCCCTTCTCTGCTCTGCCCTTCTCTGCCCTGCCCTTCTCTGCCCTGCCCTTCTCTGCCCTGATCTTTCCTTTCCTTTCCTTTCCTTTCCTTTCCTTTCCTTTCCTTTCCTTTCCTTTCCTTTCCTTTCCTTTCCTTCCCTGCCCTTTCCTTTCCTTTCCTTTCCTTTCCTTTCCTTTCCTTTCCTTTCCTTTCCTTTCCTTTCCTTTCCTTTCCTTTCCTTTCCTTTCCTTTCCTTTCCTGCCCTTTCCTTTCCTGCCCTTTCCTTTCCTTTCCTTCCCTGCCCTTTCCTTTCCTTTCCTTTCCTTTCCTTTCCTTTCCTTTCCCTCCCTGCCCTTTCCTTTCCTTTCCTTTCCCTCCCTGCCCTTTCCTTTCCTTTCCTTTCCCTCCCTGCCCTTTCCTTTCCTTCCCCTCCCTGCCCTTTCCCTCCCTTTCCTTTCCTTTCCTTTCCTTTCCTTCCCTTTCCTTTCCTTTCCTTTCCTTTCCCTCCCTGCCCTTTCCTTTCCTTTCCTTTCCTTTCCCTCCCTGCCCTTTCCTTTCCTTTCCTTTCCCTTCCCTCCCTGCCCTTTCCTTTCCTTTCCTTTCCTTTCCCTTCCCTCCCTGCCCTTTCCTTTCCTTTCCTTTCCTTCCCTCCCTGCCCTTTCCTTTCCTTTTCCTTTCCTTCCCTCCCTGCCCTTTCCTTTCCTTTCCTTTCCCTCCCTCCCTGCCCTTTCCTTTCCTTTCCTTTCCCTCCCCTCCCTGCCCTTTCCTTTCCTTTCCTTTCCCTCCCTGCCCTTTCCTTTCCTTTCCTTTCCCTCCCTTGCCCTTTCCTTTCCTTTCCCTCCCTTGCCCTTTCCTTTCCTTTCCTTTCCTTTCCTTTCCTTTCCCTTCCCGCCCTGCCCTTTCCTTTCCTTTCCCTTCCCTCCCTGCCCTTTCCTTTCCTTTCCTTTCCCTTTCCTCCTGCCCTTTCCTTTCCTTTCCTTTCCTTCCCCTTTCCTTTCCTTTCCTTTCCTTTCCCTTCCCTCCCTGCCCTTTCCTTTCCTTTCCTTTCCCTTCCCTCCCTGCCCTTTCCTTTCCTTTCCTTTCTTTTCCCTCCCTGCCCTTTCCTTTCCTTTCCTTTCTTTTCCCTCCCTGCCCTTTCCTTCCCTCCTGCCCTTCTCTTCCCTGACCTGCTCTGCCCTTCCTTTCCCTCCTGCCCTGCCCTGTCCTTCCTTTCCCTCCTGCCCTGCCCTTCCTTTCCCTCCTGCCCTGCCCTTCTCTTCCCTGCCCTGCCCTTCTCTTCCCTGCCCTGCCCTTCTCTTCCCTTCCCTGCCCTTCTCTTCCCTTCCCTGCCCTTCTCTTCCCTTCCTGCCCTTCTCTTCCCTTCCCTGACCTTCTCTTCCCTTCCCTGACCTTCTCTTCCCTTCTCTTCCCTTCCCTGACCTTCCCTTCCCTGACCTTCCCTTCCCTGCCCTGCCCTGCCCTCCCCTGCCCTTCCCTGACCTTCTTTTCCTTCCCCTGCCCTTCCCTGACCTTCTTTTCCTTCCCCTGCCCTTCCCTGCCCTTCTTTTCCTTCCCCTGACCTTCCCTGCCCTTCTCTTCCCTTCCCTGCCCTTCCCTGCCCTTCTCTTCCCTTCCCTGCCCTTCTCTTCCCTCCCCTGCCCTTCTCTTCCCATCTTCCCTGCCCTTCCCTTCCCATCTTCCCTGCCCTTCCCTTCCCATCTTCCCATCTTCCCTTCCCTTCCCTCCTGCCCTTCCCTGCTCTGCCCTTCCCTTGCTCTGCCCTTCCCTACCCTCCTGCCCTTCTCTACCCTCCTGCCCTGATCTGCCCTTCTCTACCCTCCTGCCCTACCCTCCTGCCCTGCCCTTCGCTTCCCTTCTGCCCTTCCCTTCCCTTCCCTGCCCTTACTTTCTTTCCTTACTTTCCTATCCTTCCTTTCCTTTCCTTTCCTTCCTTTCTCTTCCTTCCTTTCCTTCGCTTCCCTTCCTGCTCCCTTCCCTGCCCTTCCCCTGCCCTTCCCTGACCTTCTTTTCCTTCCCCTCCCTTCCCTTCCCTCCTTCCTTCCTTCCCTTCCCTCCGCTTCCCTTCCCTCCGCTTCCCTTCCCTCCGCTTCCCTTCCCTCCGCTTCCCTTCCCTCCGCTTCCCTTCCTTCCTTTCCTTCCGTCCTGCCCATCCCTGCCTCCTGCCCTGCCCTGTCCTCCGGCCCTGTCCTCCGGCCCTGTCCTCCGGCCCTGCCCTCCGGCCCTTCCCTTCCCTCCCCTTCCCATCCTGGCCCTTCCCTCCCCTTCCCATCCTGGCCCTTCCCTCCCCTTCCCATCCTGGCCCTTCCCTCCCCTTCCCATCCTGGCCCTTCCCTTCCCACCTGCTCTTCCCTTCCCTCCCGCCCTTCCCACCTGCTCTTCCCTTCCCTCTCCTCCTGCCCTGCCCTCCGTGCCCTGCCCTGCCCTCCGTGCCCTGCCCTTCCCTTCCCTCCTGCCCTTGCTTTCCTTTCCTTCCCTTCCCTTCCTTTCTTTCTTTCCTTCCCTTCCCTTCCTTTCTTTCTTTCCTTTCCATTCCCTTCCTTTTTCTTTCCTTCCTTCCCTTCCTTCCTTCCCTCATTCCTTCCTTTCCTTCCCTCCTTTCTTCTTTTCCTTCCCTCCTTCCCTTCGTTACCTCCTTTCTTCCCTTTCTTCCCTTCCTTCCTTTCTTCCTTCCTTCCTTTCTTCCTTCCTTCCTTTCCTCCCTTCCTTCCTTCCTTCCCTCCCTCCTTCCTTCCCTTCCTTCCCTGCCTCCTCCCTGCCCTGTCCCTCGGCCCCCTTCCTTCCCTCCTCCCCCTCCCCTCCCTCCTTCCCCTTCCCCCTCCTCCCTTCCTTCCCCTCCTGCCCTTCCCTTTCCTTTCCTTTCCTCTCTTCTTTTCCTTCCTCTCTTCCTTCCTTCCTTCTTTTCTTCCTTCCTTCTTTTCCTTCCTTCTTTTCCTTCCTTCTTTTCCTTCCTTTCCTTTCCTTTCCTTTCCTTTTCCTTCCTTTCTTTCCTTCCTTCCTTCCTTCCTTTCTTTCCTTTCCCTTCCCTTCCCTCCCTTTCTTTCCCTTCCTTCCCTTTCCTTCCCTCTTCCTTCCTTCCTTCCTTTTCTTTCTTCCTTTCCTTTCTTCCTTCCTTCCTTTCCTTCCTTCCTTCCTTCCTTTCCCCTCCCTTTCCTTCCTTCCTTCCTTCCTCCCTTCCCTTCCCCTCCTTCCTTCCTTTCCTTCCTTCCTTCCTTCCTTCCTTCCTTTCCTTCCTTCCTTCCTTCCTTCCCTCCTTCCTTCCTTCCTTCCACCCCTTCCTCCCTTCCCCTCCTTCCTTTCCTTCCCTTCCCCCCTTTCCTTCCTTCCCTGCTCCTTCCTTTTCCCTTTCCCTTCCTTCCTTCTTTCCTTCCCTTCCTTTTTCCTTCCTTCTTTTTTCTTTCTTTCCTTCCTTCCTTTTTCCTTCCCTTTCCTTTCCTTTCCTTTCCTGCCCTTTCCCTTCCTTCCCCTTCCCTTCTCTCCCTCCCTTCTTTCTGCCCTCCCTTTCCCTGCCCTGCTCCTTCCCTTCCTTCCTTCCTCCCCTTTCCCCTCCTTCCCTTCCCTGCCCTTCTTCTTCCCTGCCCTCCGGCCCTTCTCTTCCCTGCCCTCCGGCCCTTCTCTTCCCTGCCCTTCCTGCCCTTCTCTTCCCTGCCCTCCGGCCCTTCCTTTCCTTCCTGCCCTCCGGCCCTTCTCTTCCCTCCCTCCTGCCCCCTTCCCCTGCCCTTCTCTTCCTTCCTGCCCTGCCTTTCCTTTCCTTTCTTCCTTCCTTCCCTTTTCTTCCTTCCTTTCCTTTCCTTCCTTTCTTTCCTTCCTTCCTTTCCTGCCCTCCTGCCCTCCGGCCCTGCCCTCCGGCCCTGCCCTGCACTTCTCTGCCCTCCGGCCCTGCCCTGCACTTCTCTGCCCTCCGGCCCTGCCCTCCTGCCCTTCTCTTCCCTGCCCTCCGGCCCTTCTCTTCCCTGCCCTCCGGCCCTTCTCTTCCCTGCCCTCCGGCCCTTCTCTTCCCTGCCCTCCGGCCCTTCTCTTCCCTGCCCTCCGGCCCTTCTCTTCCCTGCCCTCCGGCCCTTCTCTTCCCTGCCCTCCTGCCCTTCCCTCCTGCCCTTCTCTTCCCTGCCCTTCCTTTCCCTCCAGCCCTGCCCTCCCCTCCCTTTCCCTCCTGCCCTGCCCTTCCCTGCCCTTCCTTTCCTCCCCTGCCTTCCGCTCCCTTTCCTGCCATTCCTTCCTTCCCTGCCCTGCCCTTCCTTCCTTCCTTCCTTCCCTTCCTTCCTTGCCCTTCTTCTGCCCTTCCCTCCCCCCCCCTGCCTTCCTTCCTTTCGCCCTTCCTTTCCTTCCTTCCTTTCCCCCTTCCTCCCTTTTCCTTTCCCTTCCTTCCTTTCCTTCCTCCTCTTCCTTTCCTCTTGCTCTGCCCTGCCCTCTGCTCCCTGCCCTCCGCTCCCTGCCCTGCCCTCCTGCCCTTGCTTTCCTTCCTTTCCTTTCCTTCCTTTCCTTTCCATTCCCTTCCTTCTTTTCCTTCCATTCCTTCCTTTCCTTCCCTTCTTTCCCTCCTTTCTTCTTTTCCTTCCCTCCTTTCTTCCCTTCTTTCCATCCTTTCTTCCCTTCCTTCCCTCCCTCCTTCCTTCCTTCATTCCCTCCTTCCTTCCCTCCCTCCTTCCTTTCTTCCTTTCCTTCCTTCCCTCCCTCCTTCCTTCCTTTCTTCCTTTCCTTCCTTCCCTCCCTCCTTCCTTCCTTCCTTCCTTTCCTTCCTTCCCTCCCTCCTTCCTTCCTTTCCTTCCTTCCCTCCCTCCTTCCTTCCTTTCCTTCCTTCCCTCCCTCCTTCCTTCCTTTCCTTTCTTCCCTCCCTCCTTTCCTTTCTTCCCTCCCTCCTTTCCTTTCTTCCCTCCCTCCTTTCTTTCTTCCCTCCCTCCTTCCTTTCTTCCCTTCCTCGCCTGCCTTGCCTGCCTGCCTGCCTTCCTTCCTTCCTTTTTTTTTTTTTTTTTTTTGGTTTTGTGAGGTAGGGTCTCACTCTGGTCCAGGCTGACCTGGAATTCACTGTGTGGTCTCAGGGTGGCCTTGGCTCTCGACAATTCTCCTACTTCTGCCTCCCAAGTGCTGGGATTAAAGGTGTGCACCACCACACCCGGCTTTCCTTTCTTCTTTCTTTCCTTCTTTCCTTTCTTCTTTCTTTCCCTCCTGCCTTCCTTCCTGCCTTTCCTTCCTGCCTTTCCCTCCTGCCTTTCCCTCCTGCCTTCCCCTCCTGCCTTCCCTCCTGCCTTTCCCTCCTGCCTTTCCCTCCTGCCTTTCCCTCCTGCCTTTCCCTCCCTGCCCTTTCCTTCCCTGCCCTCCTGCCCTTCCTATCCCGGCCCTTCCCTCCCCTTCCTATCCCGGCCCTTCCCTCCCCTTCCTATCCCGGCCCTTCCCTCCCCTTCCTATCCCGGCCCTTCCCTCCCCTTCCTATCCCGGCCCTTCCCTCCCCTTCCTATCCCGGCCCTTCCCTCCCCTTCCCTCCTGCCCTCCTCTTCCCTGCCCTGCCCTTCCCAGCCCTCCTGCCCTTGTCTCCAGCCCGCCCTTTTCTTCCTTCCGGCCCGTCCCTGTCCTGCCTTTTCCTTCCCTGCCTTTTCCTTTCCTTTCCTTTCCTTTCCTTTCCTTTCCTTTCCTTTCCTTTCCTTTCCTTTCCTTTCCTTTCCTTTCCTTTCCTTTCCTTTCCTTTCCTTTCCTTCCTTCCTTGTTCCTTTCCTTCCTTCCTTGTTCCTTTCCTGCCTTGCCTTCTTGCCTTGCCTTTCTTTACTTCCTTTTCTTTCTTCCTTCCTTCCTTCCTTCCTTCCCTTCCCTTCCCTTCCCTTCCCTTCCCTTTCCTTTCCTTTCCTGCCCTCCTGCCCTTCTCTTCCCTGCCCTCCTGCCCTGCTCTTCCCTGCCCTGCCCCCCTGTCCTGCCCTCCTGTCTTTCCCTCCTGTCTTTCCCTTCCGTGCGCTCCTGCCCTGCCCTCGTCTTCCCTCCGGCCCTGCCCTTGTCTTACTTCTGGCCCTGCCTTTCCTTGCCTTCCTTGCCTTGCCTTCCTTGCCTTGCCTTGCCTTGCCTTCCTTCCTTGCCTTGCCTTCCTTCCTGCCTTGCCTTGCCTTCCTTCCTGCCTTGCCTTGCCTTCCTTCCTGCCTTGCCTTGCTTTCCTTCCTGCCTTTCTTCCTGTCCTTCCTTCCTTGCTTCCTGTCCTTCCTTCCTTGCTTCCTTTTCCTTCCTTCCTTCCTTCCCTTTCCTTCCTTGCTTCCTTCTCTTCCTTCCTTGCTTCCTTGTCTTTCTTCCTTCCTTTTCTTCCTTTCCTTCCTTCCATTCCTTCCTTGCTTCCTTTCCTTCCTTGCTTGCTTGTTTCCTTTCCTTTCCTTTTCCTTTCCTTTTCCTTTCCTTTTCCTTTCCTTTTCCTTTCCTTTTCCTTTCCTTTCCTTTTCCCTTTCCTTTCCTTTTTTCCTTTCCCGTTCCCTTCCCTTTCCCTTCCTTTCCTTCCTTTCCTTCCTTTCCTTTCCTTTCCCTTTTCCTTCCCTTTTCCTTCCTTTCCTTCCCTTTCCCTTCCCCTTCCTTTCCTTCCTTTCCTTCCTTTCCCTTCCTTTCCTTCCTTCCTTTCCTTCCCTTTCCTTCCTTTCCTTTCCCTTCCTTCCTTTCCTTCCCCTTCCCCTTTCTTCCTTCCCTTTCTTTTTCCTTTCCTTCCCCTTCCTTTCCTTCCTTTCCTTCCTTCCTCCCTTCCTTCCCTTCCCTTCCCCCTTCCCCTTCCCTTCCCCTTCCCCCTTCCTTCCTTCCCTTCCCTTTCCCTTTCCTTTCCCTTTCCTCCCCTTTCCCTTTCCCTTCTCCTTCCCCTTTCCCTTCCCTTCCCTCTTTTTGCAGGTAGGGTCTCACTCTACCTCAGGCTATCCTGGAACTTACTCTTTAGTCCCAGGCTTACCTTGAACTCACAGCAGTCCTCCTACCTCTGCCTCCTGAGTACTGGGATTAAAGGCATGCACCACCATACCCAGCATATCCAGCGTTAGTAGTGATTTCCACCCCCCAAGGCAGGGTCTTACTCTAGCTCAGGCTGACCTGCAATTCCCTATATAGTCTCAGGGTGGCCTTGAACTCTGGGCAATCCTCCTACCTCTGTCTCCGCCTCCCAATGCTGAGTGCTGGGATTAAAGGCATGTGCCACCACGCCTGGCTTGTGATGTTTTAAAAATAGTTTTATTTATTTCTTTGTGAGGAGAGAGAGAGAAGGGGCACACCAGGGCCTCTTTGCAATGCAAACATATGTGCCACTTTGTGCGTCTGGCTTTGTGTGAATACAAGGAAATTGGACTTGGGCTGGCAAGCTTTGCAAGTACAATGGGGTGCTAGGGGTTCAGCGAACCCCAAACCCTAGGCCTATGTCTACTTTTAATAAAAAACTTGAATAAAATTAGATTAAGGAAGATAATTATTAAAATATTATATTTAGCCGGGCGTGGTGGCGCACGCCTTTAATCCCAGCACTCGGGAGGCAGAGGTAGGAGGATCGCCGTGAGTTCAAGGCCACCCTGAGACTACATAGTGAATTCCAGGTCAGCCTGGGCCAGAGTGAGACCCTACCTCGAAAAACCAAAAAAATATATATATATTATATTTATTGAGGGAAGTACAGAGGCAAGGAAAGGCACGCATGTGGCTAGAGAGCCCATGTGGAGGACCTGGAAAAACTGGAGAGAAACAAGCATTCAAAGACTCCTGCCATGTGGGGAGCAGGAGGGGGTAAAGACCCACGTGGAGAGTAAGAGCTAGGGAGGGGGCTTGGGCTGAGCCCAGGAGGAACTCCCCAGCAGCTGGAAGTTCAGGAGAATCGGGCAGCACAGAGAGCTTACCCTCCCCTCACAAACACATTTATAACCTTACGGCGTGGGCCCTACCTTCTGGCTCAGGGGAGTCAGAGGGCCAGCTGGTTGGTTAGGGCTAGGGGCTGCCTCAGGAAGAGGCTAGCCCTGATATCAAGTTCTGGGGGCTGAACTTGACCAACCACAATGTTTAAATCCTAGGAAAGACCTCTGTCCCAGGAAAAAATCTGGAGAAGAGATAAGAAGTCAGATCATCCTTTGATCTCTCTGCAAGGATAGGCCCAAGACATCCCTGTTTCTTACTTTCAGGGACCCGGTCACCCTAAGTGCCTAGAAGAGCTACCAGACTCACTCGTACAAACTGAGCCATCTGCCCAGCCCTACCAAATTCTTTCTTTTGAAACGTTTTCATAATCTCCTTTCTGTTGGACCTTCATCTCCTGATAAATAAGCATCTTAGGAGATGGGGGCATGAGCCTTTGTCCCTATCTGTCCTTGGAGGTTTCCCCTGAACCCTGGTCGTCTCACCCCTGAGGTTTTCTGAGGTCAGGATGGTCCTCCTTCTGCCCAGGACGACTGGGTTGGATACTTGGGCAAAGCCCTTTATTTGGGGCAAGGGACAACCCTGTACCTCTCCTCCCATGTCATGTGCTAATTTTCTTTATTCTAATTGTCTATGTGATGACAGTAGGCATGTGCTTATAGGGCCACAGAACAAATAAATGGGGATTTCCATCTTGTAATTCTTTTAAAAATTTTTTTGAGAGAGAGAGAAAGGAAAGAAAAAGGGTGCACCTGGGCCTCCAGCCACTGCAAATGAAACTGCAGACTCATGCGCCACCTTGTGCAGCTGGCTTACGTGGGTCCTGGGGAATTGAACCCGAGTCCTTTGGCTTTGCAGGCAAGTGCCTTAACCGCTAAGCCATCTCCCCAGCCCTCCATCTTACAGTTCTTGAAACAGCCTCCTGACTTTGGACTTTGGAAGAGTCATATCCCTATCCTACCGTGTCCCCACCTGCAGCTAGTCCTACCATTGTGCGTGGCCCGTGAAGACTAACACTTACGCACACAGGACTAAAATCCTGCTATGAAAGCTGGGGAAGGGAAGGCCGTGTTCAGACAGTGCAGCGAGGACAAATCCTGCTGGCTTGGACACAGATGCAGGCGTGAGGTGGGATTGTATGAGGCTCGTGAGTGATCCGGGCTCGTGTGCCTCGCCCGCCCTGGTGCCTAGCACTCCCCACCTACCTCTGCTTTAGTGTTAGTAGCTGTCTCTTCACACATGCTGCTTGGGGCACTGCCAGCACTCTGGGTCGTATGCCAGCACTCCTCCTGCTTCCTTGACAACACACCCTCTCCTGGTCCCCACCCCTCTCCGGAACACACAGGGCTGGGGAGTTTAGTCCACCTGGGGGCCCCTAAGTCCTGGGTGTCAGGGAAACCTGAGCTGAGCTGTTTCCCAGCACTTCTACAAAAGGGTGGGCCTGGGTAACTTTCCTTCCACACCTGCAATTATTTGTAAGGGCCTCCCTCCTTCTTGGATGGGCTTCCTGGCAGTTTGCTGCTTGCCTAGATATGGAGCCCCTAGCTCCATGTGGGAGGTATCAGGGTGCCACAGGATGCCCAGCCTGTGTCCTTCACCCCCTGGGGTACCAAAGACACATGGAGGAGTCCTTTCTCATGTGTCTGTCATTACACCTATCTAATCCAGGGTTTTCCCGATGGCCCTGATTAAGAGGTGGCTACAAGCAAGCACTCCATTGCTGAGTTACACCCCTTGTGTGGTGGAAATAACTGGCTGTGTGCAAAGGCACTGACCATACCAGGCCTGGTCACCGACAGGGCCTGCACATCCTAAGGCTGGTCCTAGAAAAGTCCTGGGGCAAAAGAGTCTGCCCCATGCAATGGAGTTAACTAAGCCAATCAGATTCAGACTAGAAAGAGAGTGGGAGAGAGACAGTACACCAGGGCCTCTAGCCACTGTAACAAATGAACTCCAGACACATGCACCACCACAATCGTGCATTTGGCTTTACATGGGTACTGGGGAATTGAACTGGGGTCCTTAGGCTTTGCAGGCAAACACTTTAACCACTAAGCCATCCCTCCAGCCATGAACAATCTTGTACAAAAATCAATTCACCATACTAGTGTGCTCCCATTTCTATTCTGCTGCCCTAAGAGTCTATCCTTTTTAACTAGGAATAAAATGTCCTGAAACTGTAGCTGTGTATCAATTTGAATCAATTTGGAAATTTTTACTGAAAAATCTTGTTGGATTTATTTTTATTTTTTGGTTTTTTGAGGTAGGGTTTCACTCTAGCCCAGGCTGACCTGGAATTCACTATATAGTCTCAGGGCAGCCTTGAACTCATGGCGATTCTCCTACTTCTGCCTCCCAAGTGCTGGGATTACAAGAATGTGCCACCACACCTGACTCCTGTTGGAATCTTGATTGGCGTTGCTTCCCATCTATGGAAGTGATTTTTGTGTGAATGTGTGTGGTGTGGTGCATGTATGGAGGATACATGTATATACAAATGTGCACACCCCATGTGCGTGCGTGCTAAGGTGTCCTCTATTGCTCATCCATGTGTTTCCTGAGATGGGATCTCTCACTGAATTTGGGGTGCATGCTAGGTAAAATAGCCCTCTCTGTTGTACTTCAGACTGGGTGATCAGTGAGCCCCAGCAACTCTCCAGGCTCCACTCTCACAGGACTGGAGCTGCAGGTGTGTGTGGCCACACACAGATGTTTATATGGGTGCTAGGGAATCTCTCAGGCAAATTACCTCATGCTTAAGTGTCAAGGACTCTTGCCTGCTAAGCCATCTGTAGAAGTGATTTTTTTAAAAAGTGTCAAGCCGGGCGTGGTGGCGCACGCCTTTAATCCCAGCACTCGGGAGGCAGAGGTAGGAGGATCACTGAGAGTTCGAGGCCACCCTGAGACTACATAGTTAATTCCAGGTCAGCCTGAACCAGCGTGAGATCCTACCTTGCAAAAACCAAAAAAAAAAAAAAAAAAAAAAAAAAAAAAAAAAAAGGCAAAAAATGTGTCAGGATACTCAAAACATACCAAAGCAGAAATCCAGAAGCTACTGAGAGCGCAACGCTAAAGTAGTTTTAAAACACACCTACCAGTCTGGAGAGATGGCTTAGCAGTTAAGGCACTTGCCTATGAAGTCTAAGGATCCAGGTTCGATTTCCCCAGGACTCATGTAAGCCAGACACACAAGGTGGCCCATGCGTCCAGAGTTTGTTTGCAGTAGCTAGAGGTCCTGACATGCCCATTCTGTCTGCCTTTGTCCCTCTCTTTGTCTCTCAAGTAAATAAGTAAAATATTTAAAAAAAAAACCCGCACACCCATCACACCTCAGAAAATTTTGTGGAAGAGGGGGCAGAAAGATTCTAAGAGACACAGGGTCAGTGGGAGGGAATATCCAGAGGCATTGCCCCCTCACAATGACTGCCGCTGTCACAACTCATAACCCAGAACCCTATGGGGAATACTGGCAGTCCCACTGAAGGAGGAGGACTCTCAGTGGAGTTGGGGCAGGGAGGAGGGAAGTGATGGTACCAACACATGGTGTGTCCATACAAAGCTTCTACTTAATAAGAATAAATATATAAGCCGGGCATGGTGGCGCACGCCTTTAATCCCAGCACTCGGGAGGCAGAGGTAGGAGGATCGCCGAGAGTTCGAGGCCACCCTGAGAAAAAAAAAAAAAAAAAAAAAAAAAAAAAGAATAAATATATATTAAAAGTGTATCAGGAATGGGATTTAAAATTTGTTGGTGTCTGGGGGTGTAGCTCAGTGATAGAATGGGTGCTTAGCATGTAAAAACATGTGCACACACAAGTAATAATATTAGTAAATAAAAATGGATTTGGGCACATATATTTTTTAAATTCTTTATTCATGAGGAGAGAGAGAGAGAATGGGCATGTCAGGGCCTTCAGCCTCTGCAAATGAACCCCAGATGCATGCACCACCATGGGCATCTGGCTTATGTGGGTTCTGGGGAATTGAACCTGAGTCCTTAAGCTTTGCAGGCAAGTGCCTTAACCACTAAGCCACCTCTCCAGCTGGGGGTTTATATTTTTAAAACTCCAGATTTCTAGATTTTCTTGAAAATGAGGAAGATGGGGCAACTCTAGGCCTGCAATCGTACAGGACAAGAACAATTAGCCTTTGTACCCTGTAGACGGGCCAAGTGTTCAGCCACCAGCGCTCTCTGCCCTCACCACTGGGATCTGTCACAGGTTCCTGTTGCTGGCCAGGCCTGCTTGGTCCTGGAGGTGTGGTTTGTGTACCGGGATCTCTCTGCTCTGACTTTTGTTTCCACCTTTCACCCAGCTAATATTTCCTCATTGTTAGAACTCAAGACCTCTGAGAGTGGGTGAGGACTCCAGGCTTGTGATCTGGTAGCTTCTGTGTGTCTCTTCCTCAGTCCCAGTAAAGCAGGTGCTTGTGGGTGTGATGTTAGTTTTTTTTTTTTTTTTTTTTTTTTTTTTTTTTTTTTTGTTTTTCGAGGTAGGGTTTCACTCTGGTCCAGGCTGACCTGGAATTAACTATGTAGTCTCAGGATGGCCTCGAACTCACGGCAATCCTCCTACCTCTGCCTCCCAAGTGCTGGGATTAAAGGCATGCGCCACCACGCCCGGCGTGATGTTAGTTTTTCATCTTGCCAGGGAGCTCCATGAGGTTAGGGGATGTCTTTCGGTCACTACCATCTCCTGTTGCTGTCAACAATTTCTATGCAATAGGTGTTCAATAAATGTTCAAAGAACAATGTATCTTCCCAGGCTGTAGCTGATGACCCTTTTGGAAGGCCCTCATGTCCTCTCCTCTCCTTTCCTTTTCCCCTCTCTTTTGGTGGCCTTGCTTGGTAATGTACCCATGGAAATGGCACGTAGGAGTCTCATGTCTGTGGCCTAGAAACTGGTAACTTTTTTTTGTTGTTTGTTTTTTGAGGTAGAGTCTCACTCTAGCTCAGGCTGACCTGGAATTCACTCTGTAGTCTCAAGGTGGCCTTGAACTCATGGTGATCCTCCTACCTCTGCCTCCCGAGTGCTGGGATTAAAGGCATGCGCCACCACGCCCGGCTGAAACTGGTAACTTTTTGACAACTTCCCTAAATAGAAATACAATATGATCACAATCTCTACCATTCTCCCTTTTCCCCTTCCAAATCTCCCCTCTATTGTGTCTCTTCTTCCCAACTAGTCTCTCTTCTATTTTGATGTCATGAATTTTTCCCCCTATCATGCAGGTTTTGTGTAGGCAGAGTCATCCTGTGAGGACATGAATATCAAGGGCACTTTGTGTCTGGAAGACAGCATTGTAAGCATCCCTTTCTCCTTTGGCTCTTACATTCTTTCCGTCACCTCTTTGGCAATGGTCCCTGAGCCTTGGAGGGTGTGATAGAGATCATTTAGTGCTGAACACTTCCCTGTCACTTCTCAGCACTTTGGTCACTGCCATCTGAAAAGCAAAGCTTCTCTAACCCAAAACGACAGCAGCATGAACATATGGGCCTAAGCACCAGTGCTTAGAGGGCAGAAACTGGCTTTTTCGAAGCCACAGCTTTGTAGAGCATGAGCCAGGTCTTGCCTGGAAACCCAGGGCAGAGCTACCCTGCAAGGTCCTATGAAATCTGTCATCTTTTACTTCTCTTATTTTAGTTTTCAGCATTTCAAAAAGCATTATTTTATTTTATTTTATTTTTTTGGTTTTTCGAGGTAGAGTCTCACTCTAGCTTAGGCTGACCTGGAATTCACTATGTAGTCTCAGGGTGGCCTCGAACTCACGGCAATCCTCCTACCTCTGCCTCCTGAGTGCTGGGATTAAAGGCGTGAGCCACCACGCCCGGCAAAAAGTATTATTTATGTGCATTAAAATGCACCAGTCAGGGCTGGAGAAATGGCTTAGGGGTTAAGGCATTTGCCTGAGAAGCCAAAGGATCCTTGTTCCATTCTCCAGGACTCACGTAAGCCAGATGCTCAAGGGGCACATGCATCTGGAGCTCGTTTGCAGTGGCTAGAGGCCCTGGCATGCCCATTCTCTGCCTCTCTTCTATCTCTCTCTCTCTTTTTGCAAATTAATTAATTCATTAATTAAAATGCACCAATCCTGGGCTGGGGAGATTGCTCAGTGGTTAAGGTGCTTGACTGCAAAGCCTAAAGACCCAGGTTTGATGCCCCAGTACCCACATAAAGCCAGGTACACAAAGTGGCACATGCACCTGGAGTTTCTTTGCAGCAGCTGGAGGCCCTTGCACATCCATTTTCTGTCTTCTCTGCTTGCAAATAAATAAAATATTTTTTTGAGGAAGAGACACAGAGACAGAGAGGGAGAGGAAGACAGATAGAGATGAGCACACCAGCAGCCTCTCAGCTGCTGTGAACAAAATCCAGATGTGTGCACCCCCTTGTGGTCAAGTGCGGCATTGCGCCCTTGCGTCACTTTGCATCTGGCTAAACGTGGGACCTGGAGATTGGAACTGCTGGAGATTGGAACCGGCGTTCTTAGGCTTAGGAGGCAGGTGCCTTAACCACTAAGCCATCTCTCCAGTCCCCAAAAATATTTTTTTAAATGCACCAATCCAGGCTGGAGAGATGGCTTAGTGGTTAAGGTGCTTGCCTGCAAAGCCTAAGGACCTAGGTTTGATTCCCCAGTAGCCATGTAAGCCAGATGCACAAGGTGGCACATGCATCTGGAGTTCGTCTGCAGTAGCTAGAGGCCCTGGCATGTCCCTTCTCTCCCTTCCCACCTTCTCTCTCAGAAAATAATGCACCAATCCACATGTTCAGTGTGTTTAGTTCTTCCTTTTGCTGCTGCTGTTTTGTGGTGCTGGTATGAACTCAAAGCCTCTTACGTGCTAAGCTAGCGCTCTACCGCAAAGCCACATCTCAGCTGGATGGCTCAGTGTTTTGACAACTGTAAACTACATAATTACCATTCAAAACAAGAGAGAGCACATTTCCACCATTCCAGCAAGTGTCTTCAGGATCTTCCCTTTCCCATCCCTTTCTGATTGTTATTCCCAGAGGCGCTTAGGCTGTTCTGTAACTTCATACAGATGGAATCACGTGCTGTGCAGGTCTTCTTTATGTCTGGATCTCTTTGTTGCTGGTTTTGTTATTATGTAAGTGCTCTGTAACCACTGAGCCATGCCGTCCCAGCCGTGTGTGTGTGTGGGGGGGCAAATCAGGCTGGGCACATATATAGATGGAGAAACCTAAGGCTCAGAGTATTAAGGGGACTCTTCTTTTTTCTTTCTTTTTTTTGTTGCTGGGGATGGAATCTAGGGCCTTGTGTATGCTAGATAAGTGTTCTACCACTGAGCTGTACCCCAGCCCCAGCTTACTCCCCGCCCCCAAGAGAAACCAGCCATATTTTCCTATAATCAAAAAAGGCCAAGCGTGCTGTGGTCACAGGTGGTAGGACTGACTCACCTACAGAGGGTACACCTGGAGACAGCTGTGCAGACTATAAGATCCATCTCAGGGACTTGGGGAAATTTATCCCTGTTATCTGGTCTGGGGCACCCTTGGTGCTACTGACTGGCTGAGCCATCTAGAAAGGACACCTGGGAAGTCAGCCTTTCTACAGTCTACCATCCCCCAAACTTACTGCCACGGAGGAAGCTGGGCAGGCTCAAACACTGACATCAGCAAAGACAGGGGCAGAGCCGTCTCCGAGGTACAGACCACAGAATCTGGAAGGGATTTCCAGACAGCCGCTCTTTCCAGGTGACAAAATGAGGACTGAAGGCTTTGGCACATAGCAGCACTATGCCTTCTGCAGACAGGAAACCTCGGTGTGGAGGGACTGAGTGACCTTAAGGTCATAAAGCACTAGGTTCTCATAGTCACCCAACAATATTGTGGTGGTTTGAATGGATGTCCCCCAATAGATTCAGTTTATTAAAGCATTAGATCTCCAGCCACCTGGCCAGAGGAGGTATAGCTGTGGAGGGATTCTAGGGTCCAGCCCTAAGGTGTGTTTAGGGGTGGATTTGGAATTCCAGCCTAAAGATATGCAGAGTGTCTGGATTCTGTTGGTATTCTGGAGTGCACTTGCTTATGGAGCTGCTGGTGGTATTTCTTTCTGTGTATTTCTCTCTCCTATGAAAGGGGGCTGGCTTCTTCTGCCATTAAAAAACTTCCTCTGGATCTGTAAGCTTCAAATAAATCTGTTCCTTCCATAACTTGTGCCTGGCTTGGAAGTTCATCCCAGCAATGTAAACCTGAGTATAACAGATGGGTTAGCACAGCCCCTTCAGGAAAAAAAACCAAAACCAACCAACCAACCAACCAACCAAGCAACCAAACAAACAAAAAACACAAACCCCCCCCACCATTTTGGCTTTCTCCTTCCTTCCCTCAGCACTGTCCCCTGCAGTGTCTGCTCAAGGACAGCTTTTGGGTGAAGAGGAATCAAGGGTGGGGAAAGCAGAAGCGTCCAGAGGGAAGGACTTATTTGGGCCTCAGTTTCCTGTGGGTGCCCAGCCCTTCTCGGGGGTGGGGGTGGAGGGGTCTATAACATAGGCTGACTCTGTGGATGGAGAAGCTGCATGAGCAGAGCCGCGTTTGCAGCTCCTTGGGGCCAGCTAAGGGGCTTCCTTCCTGCAGATGTGTGGGTGGCTGAAACCTTAGCTTGATCCAAGAGCCAGACAGATGGCCAACTAGTGTGGTCTTTCTTCTGGAAGACCTGAGTTCTCTGCTAGGAGCAATGAAGGGGAGGTCGGACCTGCTCAGGCCTCACCCCAGACTGGGTGTCAGACTGTGTGGCCAAGCAGGGCTCCCTGGAGCCTGGGGAGATGAGACAAGCCTCAGAGGCTGCTGCGGTGTGGAGTCCTATGACATGCAGCTTAAGGCCAAGCAGGAAGTAGCAGGCGTGTTGATCTTAGCCCCTTGGGTCTCATTTCCGTCCTGGCTGAATAACTTCTGTCCAGCTTCCCTGACCAATCCCACCCTGCCCAGCTGTTTCCTCAGGAACGGCTCCTGGCCCTGGCATCAGAAGTCAAGAGGATAGAAACGGAGCTACTTCCAGTTTTCCAAAAACAGCAGATTTGGGGTGGTGGCTTGTGCCTATGATCCCAGCACTTGAGAGGCTGAGGCAGGAGGATTACCTGGGCCACAAAGTGAGACCTTGTCTAAAACAACATGTGCTCTTGGTCTCCTCTCCCAGCAGAGCGCTGCCAGAATGTCCCTTTGCAAGAACAATGAGAGGGAACTTACCCTCCCCGCAATCTGCCAGCCTTGCCTCAGGCTGTCACAGACCTCCATCTTAAATACCCCTGGGGCTGCCAAGTCACTCTGAGGGAAGTATAAGGGACTTGCTGGAGTTCAAATTCTGAACCCTGGACATTTAGGTTTGACAACTCCAAGTTACTGGGTATTTCTTTTCTGTTTTCTTGCTTTTTCGAGGAAGGCTCTCACTCTAGCCCAGGCTGACCTGGAATTCACTATGTAGTCTCAGGGTGGCCTCGAACTCAAGGCAATCCTCCTACCTCTGCATCCCGAGTGCTGGGACTAAAGGTGTGCACCACCATGCTGGGCATTACTGGGTATTTTTGTTCCTCAGTTTCTTCCTCTACCAAGAGCAGCTAATGGTCCCACCCCTGGAGCACTGCTGAGGACAAAAATGTGTTTTGACTTCTGGCCCTGGATCAACACCAACTTTAGGGCTGACTTTCATTCCCAGCTCCCTGGGCACTACCCACTGGCCTCTTCCCGGCAAGGGCACTGAGGGGCTCCCCTGGAAGTCAGCCCATCTTAAGGAACAAAGGCCTTTCTAGACCACAGCTGGATCGCCAGCGGCTGTTGAAGCTCTGAAGAAATCATAGGCACTGACCTTGGTGCTCAGGTCACTCCTGGTGGCCAGTAAGGATGAAGGAACACCCTGGAGGTTTTGGTCAGTATGCATTGGGGTGACTTGTGCAAATGGTGAGCAGAGTATCTGCAAAGCTCTGATCAGGGCCACGTGAGACAGTCCTGATGGATGTCTTGTGGGTTGTGGTGGTTTGATTCAGGCATCCCCCATAAACTTAGGTGTTCTGAATGCTAGGTTCCCAGCTGATGGAGATTTGGGAATTAACGCCTCCTGGAGGCAGTATATTGTTGGGCGAGGGCTTATGAGTATTAAAGCCAGTGTCCCCTTGCCAGTGTTTGGCACACTCTCCTGTTGTTGTTGTCCATCTGATGTTGGCCAGGGGGTGATGGCCACCCTCTGCTCATGCCATCTTTTCCCCCTGCCATCATGGAACCTCCCCTCGAGTCCATAAGCCAAAATACTCTCCCCTCCCCCCAAAGCTGCTCTTGCTCGGATACTTTCCAGTGGCAATGTGAACCTGACTGCAACATGGGTATTAACATACTTTCTCTTTAGGTTCCGCGCCCCCTCCCCCCAAGGTAGGGTCTCTCTGTAGCCCAGGCTGACATGGAATTTACTATGTAGTCTAAGGCTGGCCGTGAACTCAGTGATTCTCATACCTCTGCCTCCTAAGTGTTTCAATGAAAGGCAAGCGCCACCATGCCCAGGTTTTTCTTTTTCTTTGGAGCCTCCTTGAAGCAGGAATCAAGTTCTTATGTCTATTTTACAGATGGGCAAAGTGATGTGTGTGGAAGTGTCACACTTCCACAAATGAACCCAGCTGGTCCCTGCCTACCTGTCATCACAGGGAACTGAAGGCAGCCTGGACAGGAAGCAGAGGCAGGGGACACGGCAGGAGCAAGCTCTCTGCTCCATGGTGGGGCAGGACCCTGGACACACATGCCATTGGGCTGACACCACTGTCTGAGTGGGGCGTCCTCCCCCGGTTTGCTCCTTGAACCAGTCGTTGGAGCTTCATAAACATGGTGGGAACTGCCATGCCTTGCAGTGTGCTTTGATTTTGTGATTTAAGGGGTTAAGCCAACATGAGCCGGCTTCAGCAGCAAGGGAAGTTTGTGGGAATACTGGGCCTGGAGGTCAGAACTCAGCTCCAGGAGTTTCTCATTTATGTTTCTTTTACTAAGAGCTGTAGGTTTCCACCCTGGGATTCCAAGGAAGACTGGCTGGAGTGGCTTGGTCTGCTTTGGTAGACTCCTCACCCTGAAGCCTAACAAAGCCTGGGAATGGATCTCTGAAAGGTTCGTTACTGAAGGTCCTCCCGGGGTCTGCTGCCAGATGCCACAGTCAAGAAAGCACTGTCCTCCGGTTCACTTGAGCAGACATTTATTGAGCACCTACTAAGCGCAAGGCACTGTGCTAGGTGCCACAGTTGACAGAGTGAACACAGTCCCCTGCCCACGAGGAGCTCACAGTCTAGAGGGAGGCATGACACAGTACACCAGAGGTTGCAGCGACACCAGCCAGAGTGGCAAGTGCCACCAGCAAGACACCAAGTGCTGTGGGGCCACAGAACGCTGCAGGGATGCTTCTGGTCAGAGCACTGGGTGAGGGCACAGAGGATTCAGGACTGGGCCTAGGAGGAGAGGCCATCCAGGAGGACACCATTTCTAACAGGAAAGGAGGATGGCACAGGCAGGAACCTACGAGAAACTGCAGTCGAAGTGGCTATAATCACACACCCACCCTAGCAAGTACGGCCATGGATACTAGGCTCAGGGGGTCTGAACTTGATGCTCAGGTTGTGCCCACAGATGGTCCCAGGAGGTGACCCTAAAATGGGCTTCTAAAAGATAAAACTGGAACCTTTGGAGTCTGGAAGGGAGAGGCGACCAATGCCATGTGAGGCTCTGAGAATAACTAGTGGGTACTAATAAGCCAAGGGCTAAGGACAGATGCAGGGGACCTCCCAACAGTGAGTGGAGGCGGGACAACAGTTACAAACTAAGGTTCCAGGGGTCAGGATCCTACAAGGATAGGGACGGGATTAGTTGGCACCACAAAGGGGATGGTGGGGCTAAGGAAGAAAGGTGACCCATAAGTTGAGTGCAGCCCCTCAAAATGGGGTCCTGGACCAGCTGGGAGCCATCACAGTGCAGAAGTGGTAGGTCTGCAAGCTTTCCCCCAGAGCATACTTCCAAATGTGGCCTGATAATCTGCATTTTAACAAGAGCTATCCTTTCTACTTCAAGTCTCGAGTATAGCATACAGTTTGAGAATCACCTGTTAAGAGGGGATGGAGGCCTTCAGGGAGGGGAAGGGAGCTGTGAGGGTCTTGAAGGGAAAACAATGGGATACCACGACAGAACCCAGTGACGCAACGCCCTAGACTACTGCTGCATGGTGGGCAAAAACCAAGTCTGCAAACTGGGGGCAGGGTGGGAGGTGGAGGGAAGTGGCAGCAGCAGCAGGACATGGTTCCAGGGATGTTCAGGTTATTTACTGTATGGGGAGTAATGGGAAGTAGATGAGGAAGGTGAGCAGAGTGAATGACACAAATAAGATCTCAGAGGAGATGGCTCAGGATGCTTGGGCAGAGGTGGTGGTGGGGGAATGGGTCAGTTTCTGAAGCAAGGTGGAGCTGGAAAGAGATTCCCAAAGGAAAGCCACACTTCAGAGGTGTGGGAGGCAATCTGGGACCCGAAACGAGAGCCTCGTGTCCTGGGCCCAGGGTCTGCAGCTGTGTTACGTGGCTGGCAGAAAGAGTGCATTGCAGAGCCTGGAGTCTTCCTCTATGACTCACAAGTCTGCACACACACAATTCTACCTCACCTTGCACCAAGTCCCAGCAAGACAGCTGAGCCAACAATGCTGCCACTACCCTCACCCAGGATGGCTGCAGTGCTTTCAACTGCTCTTACTGTGGCCTCCAGGCCTCAAACACAGGCTGACGGATGAAACAAGCCTTCTCCTCCCAGAGATGACAGCCTGGGCCCAACAAACAATGCAGGCTGGGAATCCATCAGCTTCACCAGCTACTTATCTTCATTTAGACAACCTCTGAGAGAATCTGACACCTTGCCTGTTGAGTGAAAGTGGGTGCCGCCTGCCCCACCCCCTGGCCACCTCACATGAATGTAAAGACACAAGGAAGGCAGAGGCACACCACCCAGAATCCACTACCACACCCCCAAGAGTACTCGCAGTGGAGACAGAGGGATGGAGGTCCAGCATCTACAGACATCCAGCGGCACAAAGCCGGGGTAAGGCAGTGTCTGAGAACAAGTCATGACTGTTTCATGGGCTTTAAAGGCCAAACTTCACTGGACGCGACAGGCTTCAGAAAGAATTGTGAATTATGTTTCACAATGTAAACAGAACTAATGCCTTTCTGTTCTCCCACTTTCTCTTCCTATATAAAGGGAAAGGGGACAGGTTCTCTTTCAGAAATAATACTAAGAACACATGAGCTTACACAGGAACTCAAAGGTCAAGTTCAAATGGCTTCCAGAGCCTAGAAAACTTGTGCTGTTTCCAGCATCAATGGAGGGAGGAAGGGTACACGTCATGGTCTTGCCTCTGACTCAGAGGACTGCTAACACCCTCCTCTAAAGCTGGAGCCTGGGGTGAAGGGCTCTGACAGGCACCTCCTGGGACTCTCCTCAAGTCTTTGGCTTTGACTTTCACAGCCAGCAGGTATGCAACCTTCATCAAAGCAACAGCTGACAGTGGCACTGTAAAGACATCTGGGAGAGAACATGACTGCAGAACAAGTGTGGCCACTCAGAAGGTTCTGGATTCATCTAAGTGATGCAGAGATCAAACAAAAGAGAGCATATGCTTGTCCCTGCACCATGGAGAATAAACCAGCACCAGCACCAAGTCCTCAACCAGGATTTGGTGGGGGCCAGAAGACAGACATGATCCACAGGGCAGAAGTGTAACTGACTGTGTGGCCGAGGGATGGCACAGGCAGAAAATACAAAGCCCTTCAAAGGTCCAGGTGAGGTCAAGGTAAGAATGACCAGGGAAAGAATTTCACAGACACAAAATTCCAGCAACACTAAGAATAGACAATAATGGAATAGATAACACAGGAAGAACTGCTTAAAGACTAATAGAAAAATCAGGAAAACAGAGGGGCTTTGGGACCCCTTACAAAAGCTACTACTGCTATTTATTGGCTTGGGTCATCCTTGAGAATAGAAAACTTTTTGGCAAAGCTGTACAAACTCTACACAGGGCCATCTCCCATACTTGTAGGTTGTGCCACTGTAATGAGGCTTCTCATCAAAGTCCTCACACCCTGCCTGGCCTTCTGAGGTGGCAGTGTGGAGTCAGGGCAGGTACATGTGTCAGAGCATGAGACCAAAAGCCCGACTGGACAGGAAGCACCCCGAGCTCTATTTCCCTTTTCTGCCCAGTGGACGGGGAAGAAGTATGGGACCACACGATCTCTAACACTGCTCGTTCTGCTCTCCTGAGCCCAGGGTACATGTCAATGACAATTGCCAGGCACTAATAGCTCCAGTTATCCACTCACAGTGGCCTGACAAGAGAACCCCACAGTAGCAGATCAGCCCAACTCCAGAGAGGGTGGAGGAGGGAGAATACTCCATGTAGGGGATAGGGAAGATTCACCTCAAGAAAATATACTTTAAGAGATCCTGCTTTCCTTAAGAAAGCATTTTTTTAAAAATTTTATTTAGAAAGGCTACCATATCCATTTGTCATTATCTTCAGCTTTAAGGAAAATAGTTTAAAAAACATAAAAATGTAAATACACTCAAGAGTAACTGCTATTAAACAGTTCTGAAGAGGCAAAAATGTACTTTTTTTTTTTTTTACAGAAAATGTTAAATCTGTAATAGCAGCATAATTCATATATATATATATAAAGCTGGCTTTGAAAACCCAGATTTTTGTATACACAAAGCATCTTTCTTTGCCCTATACAGCACAAGATTCACACCGGGAAGCGGTTTCTTCACACTGCAGTACTTCCCGTGGCACACAGCCAGCAGCTGGCCCTCTCTCAGCGCAGCCTTCAGTCCAACACCAGAGCCGAGAGCGCATTCAGGTCTTTCATGTAGGGATGGGCCACCAGGATCTGGTTGATCTTCAGTCTCTGCTCGGCTTCAGGGAAGATCTTCAGCAGTGCCTCCCGCAGCTCGCTGGTTTCTGCAGAGGACCTCTGTGTTGGCACAGGCAGGTTTTGCTGCATACCGGGAAGGGGAGTGAGGGTTGAGAAGTGGGGCTGCTGAGGAAACCAGGGGCTTGGAGGGGATCCTTGAATCCGAGGCGCAGGCTGGTGGCTGGTGCTGGCTGCCTGGATGCTGGAGCTCCTGAAGCCAGGATCAAATGTGTCCATGTTCGGCATATTGAGCATTGGCTGCATGTCTCTGCGGATGAAGTGAGTCATGGTGAGGTTAGTGAAAAACCCTCACTAAGCGTGCAGAGCTGACACTGATGCAGTGCCTGGTCTCTGACGATCAGGTGTCAGCCTGCCTTGGGGGTGACTGTGGACTCTCAGTACGTCAGGACAGGGACTGCGCACCTCTTCAGCTGGCATTTCCCTCCCAGCTCTGCCGCCTCAAGGATTGACCTCACCACCTATTTTGCCCATTTCAAAGACAGGAACCACAGTACCCTGTTTTTCTGGAGATTGTGATTCCGGTCAGGGCCCCCTCCCAACTGAGGTCTATATTGAAGGCACAGGTGCTGTATGCACAATACAGGAAGACATCAGTACTTCCACCACCAAGGGCTGCAACTCAGAAATGGGGCTGGTTGAACAGTATTCCCAACTTCACAAGCTTAACAGCCTGCAAAGCTCAATTCAGTTTATAAGTTTTCCCTGTGTGAGGGATGTGATGGCGACTTATCACCTGCCACCAGGCTGCCAAAGGAACAGAGTGGAGGAGGCAGAGATCTTCCTTCTGCTATGTTTGACTGGGGCCTCAGCCTGGCATGGAGTTTGCACACAGGCCTCAGGGGTCTACTGAAGATTTCTAAGGTAAGATGTGAGATGGATTAGCACACAGCAGGTGCTGGAAATGGCTGTCATTTTCCTGGTGTGGGCAGAGAAGCATGCTTGGGAACCAAGCCCTCAATTGTATAATAAAAGCCAAAGGCTCAAAGAGAAATGAGTCACAAGACCAGGAAGCTGAAATTTTACTGGTCTCTGTAGAATATGTGAAGTAAACCTGCCACCATGCACTGCAGAATCCTAGGAAATGGCCCTCAAAAGGCTCATGTTACAAGTGACAGATAAGCAACAAAGTGCCACCTCCTTGAAAATTGGAAAGACTGTTCTCTGCTCTCTTTAGCCCCTTATTGTAGTTTTCAAACAGAAAAGGTCTGTCCCAGGGTTAGCATGTAGGAAGGTGTGGTTAACGGTGTTACCTGAATTCTGAACACAGAGGTGCCTACCAAAACTAGACAACCACTGCTTTCCCCCAACCGTCAGGTCCGTGTCAATATGCAGCACGCGCTTCTCTATCCAGTAATGGTGAAAAGGAACTCTCCAAGGAAGTGATTCCCCAACAGTGGGTTAACATAACAAAACACATTCCAAACAAATGACTTGAGAAAACGAGTGGGAAAAGACATTTACACACATAGTGAATCTAGGTGGAATTGACTAACAAGTGATAACCAGCTTGGAAAATCTGCTTTTTCTCAGAACCTCAAGGTTTCGATACCTACCCCCTTCTAGGATTAAAGTGAAAAGCAACTAGGCATGGAGCAGTCCTATAACCCCAATATTCAGAAGGCAGGAAATTCAAGAGGTTAAGTCAGCCTGATTAGATAGAGAAAACTTATCTCACAAAAAGGGGGGCGGGGAGGAGGGAGGAAGGACAGAAGGCCCAGAATTTAGTTGGAAACAAACTCAAGACAATCTAAGAAATACCTAAGGAAGACCTCCTTCCGAAGGAATTCTTGTAGCCGAGGTCCACTTCTTCCCAGAGGATCGTCAGGAACCATAAATATGTCCCCCACAAATGTATACTGAAGCAATCTACAACACAGAACATTTATAATGCTGGCAACACAGTAATTCTTTATAGCTGCTGGACCTGAAAAGTGTCTCAAACGAGCCACCCGGTTCCAAGGTGACGGTCAGCCTATAAATTCTAAGACTGCTAACTGCCTTTAGGGGAAAAAAACTCACATCCAAGTTCAACCATTTTAACTTCTGTTTCAGACACAAGTGCAAGAAATTTTTAGCAGTTGGCCCACACATCTCAAGATCTTCTGATCTTTCTCTGAACTTTTCCTACTTCTCTTGACAGGCAGTTCCTTTATCTACTGAATAAAAAACATGATTAAAGACATTCTTAAGATCCAGCAGGTTTGTAACAAAAATCTAATTTTTAAGTGAAACTGGAAAAAAATGTATCCATAGGCAACCTCCTAAAAAAGTTACTTAAAAAAAACCCAATATGCCACATAAGTTCACAGGTCATATTTATCAAGTACAGGGTAGGTCTAGGAGTAGCTCAATAGAAAAGCACTTGCCTGAGTTCAATCCCAGCAACCATGCAAAAATTAAAATTAAAAACCCTAGTGCTTATGTTTGTTGTCCCCATCATGGTTTCTACTCTGTGTATTCTGAAAGCAGCAGTTGGCTTGAGTTTCACTACATTTAAAGCTTCCATAAATGCAGATTAGTGTCTATACACACACCAACAACACGTCTGAGAAATTTATGGTTCATATTGTGCTAAGTAGGTCGAAGATCAATTCTCAGTCCAGCCATCACTGCCAGCTTTTAAATGACATGTGGGTCAAAATACATGAAACACTTCAATCTCACTTGAGTGCCTGCAGCCAAGCTTTCTAAAATCTTACAAAGATTAAACAAACTATAAATGCTCAGCAAGGGACAGCTGTGAAACTTGAGAAACATGTTTAGACATGCCAGTTGTGTGCTAATTAGCATGTTGTACTTCCTCAGGCACAATCACTTCACACATAGCTTCTGCCTCATGTGTGAAATAACTGCTGAGATGAGAAAGTGTCTCTGGAGTACTTGTGGCAGGTAGTGTTCACTGTCCTTCAGGCAGTTCTCAGCACGATCACAAATAGAGTGCATGCTGAACAATTAACTTTGCTTTAGATGACATCTAAACATGCTTTTGATACAATAAATGATGGCTTTAAAATGAAAAGCATCAGGTACTAAAAGTAGATGTATGCTCCTCACAAGCTAAGCATTAGGTAAAATGCACCCAGCACATTGCTTTTGGTCCTACCCTCCTGCTGGAATCACAGTATTCCAGAGCTGAGACCTCTGTTGTCACCAGATCCAACCTGTGCACTGTACCCAGCAGAGCCACCCACCTCTCACTAGCTCTCTGCTTTGTGCAGGGTTGACCATCCCAATGTACAGCATACTCTTGCAGGGCCAAGGTGCACAAAAACAAGAAGCAAGCAACAACAGAAAACTTCCAAGCAAAACAAAGATGAAAGTATTACCTTTTTGTAATAATTTCTCGCCAAGAGACTGACTCAGTCACAAATTCTCTGAAGTTATCATTTGTTACAATAATACCACCAGTTTTGTCCGCTAAGTGTAGTAGAAACCTATAAGAGAGTTCAAAATGAGCAAGCAGCATGCCTGGCTTAGAGAAGCTGTGCTATAAGGAAAGAGAAGAATTTCTTCTTAAGAAAATTACCAAAGAAGCTGGGTGTGGTAACGCACACCTTTAATATCAGCACTCAGGAGGCAGAGGTAGGAGGATTGCCATGAGTTCAAGGCCACCTGAGACTCTACCTCAAAAAACCAGAAAGAAAAGTACCAAAGAATTTAACCAAAAGGCTGGATAGCACAAGTTAAGGCCCTTGTCAACTAAAGATTAGTCAGAAATAAGCACCCTTGAAATTATTAGTGATTATAAAACAATTATTTTTCATACAATCTAGTTTGTAAAAAAAAAACCCAATTTCAGTTATAATCTCCAGATTTTTCTAGAAAGGGTCTGTCAAAAAGTATAGAATGAATTAGAAGTGACAAGCCTGAGACATCACCATTCATCTTAGTTGCTCAGCTATGGTATTTGGTAGCTGCACTTAATTTTGCAATTTTTTTTTTTAACTCATAGGCTCATTATTTTCTGCTCTGCTTTATGAAGAAATGGATATAAGCACTGCTATTCTATTTGGCCTAAATCTATTCAAAGCTCTGCAATGGCTTTTCAGCTTACTAGCTTGACTACCTTTTTACTACTCTGCTGCCCCCATTACAGGGCTAAGAATTATTCTCCCAAGACAGCTTCTCAGGACTTCTCACAGATGCCCTTGCCCCACAGGCTGCCCTCTTTCAGCTCTTTGCACATTGTCCTTTTGCAGTGCTTGTTTCACCCCATCCAACTGTCTCTTTCCAGCCTGGTGCAGGCAAGGAGCTGTCACAAGCCTGTTCAGTGGGCAATATCTATCTGCTATGGTCTCAAGTCACCTCTAATCTATGGGACTATTTGCTAGCTTCAGTCACTACTACAAGCTCGTCTTCATTTGAAGGAGCATGGGAACTAACAATATAAATGCAGGGGAGGGAAGAAGACGCAGTATTGAGCTTGACAGACACTACACACTATTGGTAAGTCTGGAAGAAAATCCTTATCCCTGTGTCTTCTGTGACACTCACAGAAGGTGCACTGGAACATGTCCCCAGGACCTGGCTCTGCACTATGGCCATGGGCAGAGAGTGCTTAGGAGAAAGTGTTTAGGATAAAATAGGGTATGGATGAAATCTTTGGGTCTCAGATGCACTAGCCAAAAATAGACCAGAAATAGGTAGGTGACACTGAACAACTACTCTCCACGTTTTTTTCTCCTTGAGACAACAGTCTGGCTATGTCATCCAGGTAGGCCATTCCTGGGCTCAATTCATCCTCCCAACAAACTGGGACTATAGGTACACATCATGCCACTGCTAAAAATCACTCTTGAAGAGAAGCCGGGTGTGCTGGCACATGCCTTTAATCCTAGCACTTGGGAGGCAGAGGTAGGAGGATCACTGTGAGTTCAAGGCCACCCTGAGATTACATAGTGAATTCCAGGTCGGCCTGAGCTACAGTGAGACCCTACCTTGAAAAACCAAAAAAAAACAACAAAAACACCACTCTTGAAGCTCCAAACTAAAACACTTATGCCCCATAAACAAAACATTTGCCTTTTCTCACTGCACACATTTTACTAGAACAAGAATTCAATACCTTCCCTTTGTGATATTCCTAAATTCTTATGTAGACTGCATGTCTTAGTGATCATAATATTAAAAAAGGAGTCAAGCTGGTCCCTTCAGTGTGCACCTGCCAGTGGGCAGCTGAGTGGCTGGCTTCTCACCCCACTCCATCCAGGAAGGAAGCCAGCCTTTCATACCTGTCATCATGAGAAGCAATTCTTTCTCCAAAGACCATCCGGGCAGGAGTTAAAGATAATATTCCAAGCTCCTGGAGCTGGGTTAGGAAGTGCTGTTCTGTTCATGGAATAAGGTGAATACATGTTTAAAAAAAGGCCATTTTCCCAGAAGTGCAAATAAACAAATATAAACACAAATGTTTCACTTAGGCAGTTGTAAATGTCTTTTTCCCCAAATCAATAGGTTCAAGCAAGACTAATACATTAAGGCAAAATCCAACAGACTTTTTTTTTTTTTTAGAGAGAGAAATGAGATAGAATTGGCATACCAGGGCCTCAGCCACTGCAATCAAACTCAAGATTTTTGCACCACCTAGTGTGCATGTGTGACCTTGGACTTGTATCACCTTTGTTTGTCCAGTTTGTATGGGATCTGGCGAGAGATCAAACATGGGTCCGTAGGCTTTGCAGGCAAACGCCTTAACTGCTAAGCCATCTCTCCAGCCTGACTCAGTTGCTTCTTAATACTAAAGCCATTGGCCCATATGAACTTTTTCAAAGCCAGATTAAAATAGAAGACAGGGCTGGAGAGATGGCTTAGTGGGTAAGGTGCTTGCCTGCGAAGCCTAAGAACTCATGTTCAAATCTCCAGGTCACACATGCATCTGGAGTTGCAGTGGCTGAAGGCCCTGGCGCACTCATTCTCAAAGGAAAAAGTAGTAGAAGACAGACAGTGCAAAGGGAGGGATAAGAGACCTTGAGAGAGAGTAGGAATGATGGAACCAGCCCTAGAAGTAGAGGCAGAAAAAGAAACAAACTGCTTGGTCCTAATCTTAAGCTGTTCACTTTCAGTCTAGGAGCCTGACAAAAATATCCCTATCCTAATGGCTCTTAGTTGTCTTTACAAGTATTTCCTGATTTTCACAAAGGAGAATGGAGGGCCAAAGCCAAACTGTGGAAAAGCAATAATGGATAAAAGCTGAAAGCTGGGGGTCTAAAAGTCTCATGCTTGCAGTTCCTTGCCATCCTGACCTGTACTGACATGCCAAATGGAGCATGACTGTGGCCTAGCACTGCAATAGTGTGAATGGACCTGCCTCATTCCTCTTGTATCTTCAGACAGGACTAAACTCTGGGGAAATGAGCAGTTTTACTGCTTCTCCCCCACTACTGGCTAAGTTTCATTTTCTGTTTAATATGTTGGACAAATCTATACCATACCTCCAGCTCACTACACTGCTGTGAGCTCTCATGTGCAATGACTGGCATTGTCACCTCTGTTCCTATCATGACTTAAGATAAAAGCAACCTTAAGTTTCTTGGGAATATTTCATGATCCATAAATTCAAACCTTGTATGTATGACCTATAGATTAGCAACACTTGCATGCCAAGTAAATGACATACATTGAACTATTAAACAGGCCACTGAAAAGACATTATATTGAAGGCAGCAAACTTATAAGTAGCCATTTTCAAAATACCGTTTAATCAAAAATACAGCTGAATGGAATATGTGTATATATACACAAACATACATAGTGTGGTGGTTTGATTCAGGGGTCCCTCATAAACTTATGTGTTCTGGATGGTAGGTTCCCCAGCTGATGGCAATTGGAAATTAAAGCATCCTTGAGGTGGTGTATTGTTGGGGGTGGGCTTATGGGTGTTACAGCCAGTTTCCCCTTGCCAGTGTTTGGCACACTCTCCTGTTGCTATTGTCCACCTGAGGTTGGCCAGGGGGTGACGTCCACCCTCTGCTCATGCCATCCTTTTCCCTGCCATCCTGGAGCTTCCCCCTTGAGCCTGAAAGCCAAAATAAACCTCTTTTTTCCCCACAAGCTGCTCTTGGTCAGGTGATTTCTACCAGCAATGTGAACCAGATTGCAACACATATGTATACATTTTTTCAAGGCAGGGTCTCACTCTAGCCCAGGTTGACCTGAAACTCACACTATAGTCTCAGGTTAGCCTCAAACTTAGGGTGAGTCTCCTACCTCAGCCTTCTGAGTGCTAGAACTAAGTGTGTGCCACCATGCTGGGCTCTGGAAAGACCTTTCTAGAAAGCTACAGAAAAATTTCATGTTATATAAGGAGCTCTGGCTCCATCCTTCCATCCTCTCCCCAGTCACTACTTCTTATACTATAACACTGTTTCAGTTACTATTTCTTTCTTCAGATAGGGTCACAGACTTCCAAAGTAGCTGAGGATGACAGTGAACTTCTGCTCCCGTGCCTCCACCTCTGATGGTGGGATTATGTGCCAATATGTAGTGTATTTTACCAGATGAAACCAATTTACAATTGTTGTCCATGGTACATGACCATGCTAAGAACCATGTATTGTGATTAGAAATTAATCACTAAATATCTAAATAGAAAAATCTGAAAACAAATTATTCTACCTCACCTGTGACATTAGGATCACGTCTTGTTCTCCACTGAGGGACAAACACAGTGATGTTTCTGTTTCCAAGCTTCCAAAAGTATTCAACTGCAATTGCAATTCCACGACAAGAAAAGAACTTTTTCAGACCATGACTATAAGAAAATAAGGAAAATTTACTTCAGAGTAAAAGTGTTTAAAGCATAAGTTTTACCACATATAAGTAAAATCCATATATGACAAAAAACATAACTTGTACACTTTTTGGCATTTAGTTGTACACTCTGCTAATTTGCAAACCCAAGAAAGAACCCACTGAAGAAGTTCTGCCTCTTAGAAGTCTTGCCATTTTTTTCTGTTGTATTATTTGATTTCATTGAATATGCTGTTTTGGTAGAAACAGCTTCATGGGTTTTGAAGAGATTATTCTATTGGGAAAACTACTCTTTTTAAGTTCTGCCTCATCAATGGCCTCTGAGAACTCATCCCTTCTGAGATAGGGGTTCATTAGTCATCCAGTTGACCTCAAAGTTGTGATCTCTCAGCCTCCTGAGTATTATTACTAGACTTACTGGTGTGCACCACCATACCCAGCCTAATGTGATCAAAGGAGTGATTGTCCTGGGTCCATTATTTGTTTGCAGTACTGGGGATGAAAAGCTCGGGCCTCACAAATGCTAGACTAGTGCTCTACCACTGAGCTAAACCCCAGCCTATTTCTAAGAATCTCTCATTTAAGAATCTGTTGCTGAAACAGAGACCATTGGGATGGTGTCTGTGTTGTAGCTACTTGTAATGGAGGACAAGGATAAAGATGTGTGTGTGACAACAGTAGCATCTAATGTCACTGCTGCCTGTGTCTCCAGGAAGGCTCCACCCCCTTTCTAAGTAGTTTATAACTTACACAGGTGTGGTCACCCTATGGCCTACAGGCAGGCCATCATACATCCCAGGATCGTCATTATATGGCCCCACACATTTGTAGGTGATAATATGTCACAGTGTCAAAAGGGTGGACACTCATGACAGGAAACCAGTCTGAGGTTAAGATTTAAATGAAAGGAACTGGGGCCACAGGCCAGCAGAAAGCAGGGGAAAAGGAAAACATAAGTGGCAGGCCAGAGACAGCCAACCTGAAAAAGGCAATGTGGTCTCTGTCTTCATCACTCAGTTCTGCCGCAATAGTGTGACAGTAGCAACAGACATTAAGAATGAATGTGGTTGGGTTCCCAGTCATAAATCATGGGGGGCCTCACCTGGCCCTGTGTGTGACCCCTAGGTACAGGGGACTCCAGAAACATAGCCCCCCAAATCTGGCAATGCAGTTCAAAATACTTCAATTTTATTCCCAGGGAGTCAGGTGGAGGTACAAGTAGAAAAGGAAAAGTCCTCCCTACAAACTTCCTCTGCCTGGCCAGGCTGTGAGGTTCTCTACATTTGACAGGCCAGAAGTCTGGCCAAGGCAAGCCTCCCACACTACCATGTGGTAGCTCCTGCTCCTCACTGGTTTTTCTTGACCCCCCACCCCCACCCCCGTGTCTTCTGCACTCTCTCCTTACTAGCCCTTTCAAGGACCTGAGTCTAGTCCTCCTGACCAGACCCTTTGTCATCTCCTATCCTTATCATGCACCACAATCACAGAGATTCTGATCACAGATACTAAGAGACAAAATGGCCTGCTGGGTATGAGTGGCCAGAGAGTGGATGTATTGGGTCAGACCCAGGCTTCCTCACTCCTGGCCAGTGCTCTTCCACTATCCCAGTGTGCTGTTACCTCAACTGTACCCCCAACCCTTGAGAGCAAATAAAAACAGCTAAGCTGGTGACAGGTTGAGAAAAGAGCCTCACAAATTCCTTGGAATAGGCTAAAGTCCACACTCTTTTATAGGAACCAGTAAATAAGAGACTACTGGATTTTATCTCAGAAAACATATGCAAGTATACAAAGTCATTCTTTACAGGGGAAGGGTGTAGCAATATGCCATTTGTTACTGGAAAAGGGAGGAAGAAAAAAAGATATAGTAATATTTTGGAGAAAGGTATCTCTTTTTAATCTTAAAAAAATAAGAGCCGGGTGTGGTGGCGCATGACTTTAATCCTAGCACTTGGGAGGCAGAGGTATGAGGACAACCATCAGTTGGAGGCCACCCTGAGACTACATAGAGAATTCCAAGTCAGCCTGGACTAGAGTGAGACCCTACCTTGGTCAGGCTGGAGAGATGGCTCAGTGATTAAAGGTGCTTGCCTGCAAAGCCTAAGGACCAGGGTTTGATTCCCCAAGTAAAGCCAGATGAACAAGATGGCAAATGCGTCTGGAGTTCGTATGCAATGGCTAGATGTCCTGGAATGCGCGCGCGTGCTCTCTCTCTCATGAAAAGTCTTTTTTTAAAGTCATCAATCACTATAATTACTTAATAGCAAGGACAGGCCTGGAGTTAATATAAACAAATACTAATGTGAACTCCTAAATCAAGAGCCTGCTGGTTCCTAGAAAACCTAAGAATGCAGGGGTAGGTTACCTCCCAGTGAGTTGATCAGGGAGGCCCACGAAGTTCCTAAAACAATACAGCTATTGCCAATACTCTTGGTTGTCCACCAGGACTAGATGGTTAAGTTCCTACTGTTGAAGACACCTTTGCTTCGGTTGCAGGACACTGAGTTATCAAATGGGAACTGAGCTGGAAGCTTGACTAGCTATCATAGTGCTACAAAGTCCTACGTAGGCTGCTGGGGAAAGTCATCAACAGTCTTACCCAGCAGTGGATCCTGCATGCCAAACAACCCACCAGCAAAAGATGCCCTCCCATTCTGCAATGATGACATGACTATTAGAGGGGTAACCAACTACTTTCTGACTGGACTTGAGGCCAGCTCCACAGAAGGGAGGTACTGAAAACAATCAAAAACTTATGGCTTGGAAGTCCTAGGCCCTAGAAAGGGAGATACTATTGTTTGGTTAAATGGATATGTTGTGTCCATCAAATTGCCCTTTAAGTATTGTTTATGCCCATAGATTAATGCTGCTCTCATTTAGTCAGAGAAACTTTTTAAAAAAATATTTATTTACTTGAGAGACAGACAGGAAGAGGGAGGGAGGGGGAGAGAGAGAGAGAGAGAGAGAGAGGGAGAGAGAGAATGGGTACACAAACGAACTCCAGACACTTGCGCCACCATGTGCATCTGGCTTATGTGGGTCACGGAGAATCAAACCTGGGTCCTTTGGCTTTGCAGGCAAGTGCCATCTCTCCAGCCCCAGAGCAGCTTTTTTTTTTTTGAGGTAGGGTCTCACTCTGGCCCAGGCTGACCTGCAATTAACTATTAGTCTCAGGGTGGCCTTGAACTCACAGCGATCCTCCTACCTCTGCCTCCCAAGTGCTGGGATTAAAGGCATGCACCACCACGCCCAGCTGAGCAGCTTTTTTTTTGAAGTTGGCAGTGACTACTGGAAAACTCAAAACTAATCAAAGTGCTGAGAATAAGTTACCTCTCCATCTCCTCCAAGGCTCAGGAAACACAGCAGAAGAGGGAACAGAAAGAGCCAGAGGATGGGGAGGAATACTTTGGAATCCTGTCTTCAGAATATTAAGTAGCTGCTGTACTCATGACCCTTCAGTGACTGTTGTTACTTGCACAAGATCTACCCCATGCTGGGGCCATCAATATTCTGTCATCGATGGTCAAGGGGGGAAAAGATGCCAAAGGACTCAGGTCCAATTCCCCAGTACCCACATAAAGCTGGATGCACGAGTGGCACATGCTTCTGGAGTTTGTTTGCAGGAGCTGGAGAAGGTCCTGGCATGCCTACTGTATCTGCCTCTTTCTTTTTCTCTCTCAAAGAAATATTCCTCTCTTTCTCCTTCCTTCCTTCCCTCCTTCCTTCCCTCCTTCCTCCTTTCTTCTCTGTCAAATAAATTAAAAAATATTTTTTAAAAAGGTGGCTGGAAATATGGCTTAGTGATTAGGGTGTTTGCCTACAAAGCCAAAGGATCCCGGTTTGACTCTTCAGGACCCACGTAAGCCATGCACGCATCTGGAGTTCATTTGCTGTGGCTGGAGGCCCTGGCACACTCATTCTCTCTCTGTCTCTGTCTCTCTCTCTCAAATAAATAAATAAAATATATTGAAGAAATATTTTAAAAAAAGGAACGATAAACTCAGATGTGCATATGTTTAGTTCTCAAAGGATGGATGACCCTTGAGGAAAAGGCAGGAAA
This sequence comes from Orientallactaga sibirica, assembly GCA_036365145.1. Taxonomy (NCBI): domain Eukaryota; kingdom Metazoa; phylum Chordata; class Mammalia; order Rodentia; family Dipodidae; genus Orientallactaga; species Orientallactaga sibirica. The sequence goes on from JAEOAD010000030.1 coordinate 1,862,649, forward strand.
AGCTTGTAAAGGGCCTCTGTCTTCAAAACACATGCACCACCTGCTTGTCCTTTCTTTAAAATATCTATTAGCCATGATGGTAGGGCTGGATGGTGATGGAGGACCCAGTTCCATCTCACTGGGTCACTGAAAAAAAAAAGGCCAGTGCAGAAAGAGGAATTGAGTCCTTTGTAAGTGTAGAGGGGACCATGTCACTAAGAACAAGCTAAACAATCTGGCTGTGTTGCATACTATAGTAGTTAGTCAACTAAAAAGGAAGTATGTCCAACGCAGAGGAGAGATGGGTGACAATGTTTGGTAAAAACTCATGGCAGTCACTAAACCAGACAGGTCAGTGTGGGGAAGTGGTGCAAAGTCCTTTTTGAGTTATCCAAGAAAGTGATTTTCTTTTATAGTTTCCACTTAATAAAAATAAGTCATGTATCGTATATAGAAAAGTAGAAAAACAGGTAACAGGCAGGGGAAAGGCCTAAGCAAGGCCAGGGGGAAGAGAATGTATAAAAGAAGGAGGGGAGGGCCAAACAAAATTCAAGATATTCTGAATAAGACACATGTAAACCTACTTTTTGAATAATGGCACATCTAGAAGCCATAGATTGTTACTAGAAATTTTTCATTGCCAGGGATGGCAGTGACTTCTGGCCAGGGAGGTCCCTGTTGCTTCCAAAAACATTACAGGTTATTGCCAAGACCATTGGTTTCCCTTGAGAAACAGATGGTAAGACCCTACTGCTGAAGACTTCACTTGCCTGAGGGGCAAGGTCACTGAGAAATCAAGCTGGTGCTGAGCAGAAAGAAAACCTTCTCCCTGTAGACCAGCCAACTGAAAGCTGGAAAAAGCTGCACTGCATGCAGCCATATGGGAGACAGAAGTCATCAGCGGTGAAAACAGTGTACACTGGAAACCTCAAGTTTGGCCAGACAGGTCAAATGACTGAATGGGTGCAATAGTGGCATGTCTGCTCTGGGGAAAACCAACTGCTCTCTAATTGGGCTGGAGGCCTTCTCTATGGGTGGGAATACATGTCTGGTACTAAAAACCTAATCAAAAGCCTATGGCAGGGGAGGTCCTAAGTCTGAGGGGTATAAAGCCTGCTCTTGTCTGGCTAAATGTATATATTATTCTCACCAAACTGTCCTGAAAACACTACACTTAATGTTCATATTCATATATTAATGCTACTCTCACTTCTGGTTAGAGAAGCTTCTCTTTTCAGATGGTGATGACCACTGGGATGACCCAAAAGGCAACGTAGTGCTGAGCAGAAGTGACATAGGAGTGTCCAGCACTGAAACATCTCTATCACACACTCCAAGGCTCAGGGTCCATTGTGGAAGAGGGGGCGGAAAGAATGTAGGAGCCAAAGTAAGGGTACAACTCCTTACAATGCAACTGTCCAGACAGAAATTGGCCTCGATATCCATAACCTCGCAGTGTCTAGCAATACCTTCACAAGACCATCATAATAGGAGAAAAAGATGATGGCATCAAATTAAGAGAGAGACTAGTGGTGAGAGGGAGGGGATATGATGGACAGTGGAGTTGTATAGGGGAAAGCAGGGAGGGGAGGGAAATATCATGATTTATTTTCTGTAAGTATAGAAGTTGTCAATCAAAAATAAAAATAAAGTCATGTAACCTGCTGTATAAAGACTAGGAAGAAAAATGGTTAGAATGCACAGTTCTAGCAAAGTGAAAGGGTAAGCCCCATCTACATGGAAATCATTAAACCAGTCAAGTCAAATGCTCTCATGCTGGGGTTTTGGCCATCATTGTGTTGTTGAGCCAGACACCACAAACATTTCCACTGACTCATCACTTGACTCATTTATGGTGACAAGGGGGAAAATAAAGATTTTATATACATAAACACACACACACACACAGTTATTATAAAGCAGGTATTTTGGAATTTCTCACAATATTAATAAGCTGCAGACATCATGTGAAATCAACTAAAAAGCAATCCAGGGAAAGGTGAGCCTGGGCTGCTTAAGCATGGTTCACACCAATAGATCCAACTGCTGAAGGTCTCAAATTTCATTCTAACTACCTTCCCATCTGGCTGGGTCATATGGGTAGGGTTCACTCAGTAGCACCTTTTCAGACAAGATTTAAGTATCCGATAATGTCAAGGTTTGAACATTTCAACCTTAACTTTTGTGGGAAGAGACAGGCTGGGTTTTGAGAGACATTATGGCTCAAATCTAGGTGTAATCCTGGATAAGGTTTTTATACCATTTCATGATATGCAAGTTATATCTAATTCTTGCTTCACAAATTGATATGAAGAGTGTATTTTAAAGAATGTAAGAACGTAGCTTAGAAATAGTACACTTGCCTGGTATGTATACACCTGCAGTTTGATTCACCAGCATTGTGAAAAAATTAAATGAATAAGTACAGTCTTAGTTAAAATTTAATAAAAATGTATCATCAGAATAGCAACCAAAATGTTACCAATGGGTAGTAAAAAGCTAGTAATAAAGCCTTAAAGTCTTTCATTTATCAACATACTGTACTGACTGCATGCTAATGGGGGTAGGTCTGTGACTGGACATAAACAAGACTCTTCATGGAAATCAGTTTAACCGAATTCATTTAATAGGGAAGCAGCTGGCTCAGTAAAAATTACTAACTCAAGAGAAATTCATAAAGGATTTTTGTTGCAGAGTGACCAGTCCAGCAGTCCTTTCTCGATACTATGCAGCATGACAAGCATTGAGTTCCAAAGTATTTCCCAACTCAAAATACATCCATTAGCAGTTTCTTTCCCAGAAAAAGGTTAATTTTAATTACTAACATTTCCAGAAATATATATCTAATTAAGCACAACTTTGTCTTGGGACAGCACATCCTTTTACAAAAGTGCTGCTCTTAAACTGAGATATCAGTAAATTCAAAGAAAACTCAAATCCACTTAATTAGTTTTCAGAAACAGTAAGACAGCTTGCATACTTCCCTTGAATATTAATCAGTGGTTACAGCCAGGTGTGTGAGGAAATACGAGGTAGTGTATTGGGGTATTATAATGATGGGGAGGCGCATATGGGCAAAGTGGTATGTCATGGACAGACCACTCTACATGCCAATACTGAGAGAGATGCTAGTTACTACTCAAAAATGCCTTCTACTATCACTGTTCAGTCTAGGTTTGTTTGTGTTCTTATTCTTTGAATATCAGTTTGGGAATTCTTTCTACATATGGAAGTTTCTTAAAATGGATTAGCATTACTCACAATCATGGCCTAAAATTTAAAAAATATTTTTATTGGGTTGGAGAAATGGCTTAGTGGTTAAGGCACTTGTCTGCAAAGCCTAAGAACCCATGTTCAACATGTAAGCCAGACACGCAGCGACACAAGTGCAAGGCTATACATGCGCACAAGGTGGTGCATGCATCTGTTGTTTGACTGTAGTGGCTGGAGGCCCTGGTGCACCAATTCTCTTTCTCTCATGAAAAAAATTATTTGAGGGCTGGAGGGATGGCTTAGTAGGTTAAGGCATTTGCCTGCAAAGCCAAAGGACCAAGGTTCAACTCCCAGGACCCATATAAGCCAGATGCACAAGGGGGCACACGTATCTGGAGTTCATTTGCAGGGCTGGAGGCCCTGGCATGCCCATTTCCTCTCTCTCTCTACCTGCCTATTTCTGTATCTCTCTCTCTCAAATAAGTAAATAAATATTAAAAAAAATTATTTGAGGGCTGGGGAAATGGCTCAGTAGTTAAGGCGTTTGCCTGCAAAACCTAAGGACCCCAATTCAATTCCCCAGGACCCAGGTAAACCAGATGCACAAGAGGGTGCATGTGCTTGGAGTTCATTTGCAGTGGCTGGAGGCCCTGGCGTGCCCACTTTCTCTTTCTGCCTCTTCCTCCCCTTAAATAAATAAATAATAAATAAATATTTTTATTAAAAAATTATTTGAGACAGACTGTGACAGAATGGGCATGCCAGGCCTTTGGCTGCTATAAATTAACTACAGATGCATGTGCCACTTTGTGTATCCGGCTTTTATGTGAGTACTGACTGGGGAATTGAACCTGCAATATCAGACTTTGCAAGCAAGCTATCTCCCCTGCCCGTGATCTTAATTTTATGTCATCATTTTTGGCTTGAGAACGCCTAACAATGGCATTTTACATTTTTGGTTTAGATGAATTTATGCAGCTGAGGGTCATTTGCTGGGTTTTCCCTATAGACCTGCCCAAAAGCACAGTGAAATGACAATAAACAGTATTACTCATTCATCAAGAAAAGGATGGGCCACACATCTGCACCTCCACACTGTGAGAAAGGGAGAGAAGCTGAGTGAATCCTTGCCATCCACAAGGAAGGCAGCTGCCAAGAAGCACTGCTACCCTTTCTTTTCCTCTGAGTGATAAACAATTTGAAGAAAAACACCACCAAGCACACACATAGTTATGGATGGAATGATATATATGAAATTTTCTTAAAAGTAGTGGGGGAAGGGGCTGCAGATAGAGCTACTGGCAGAACATTTGCTCCGCTGCAGGTGGGCCTGGGTTCCATCTCTAGCACCATAGGAATAACGGAAACCAGGGCATAAAGCAGTAGGTGAGTACAGATGGAACAAGATTAGTCATGTATTGTTAACTGTTAAAACTGAATAATTAAACCTATGGGAAATCACTTTCTTGTTTCATACTTCTTTGTAAATTCTAATAAAAAATTCACAAAGAGTAACAAACATATACTTCAATAACTCATTTTTCAAGCTGGGTGTGGTAGCGCATGCCTATAATCCTGGCACTTACAAGACTTGAGTTTGAGGACAGTCTGGGCTATAGAATTAGTTCAAAGCCAGGCTGGAAAGATGGCTTAGCAGATACGGTGCTTGTCTACAAAGCCAAAGGACTTAGGTTTGATTCCCCAGGACCCATGCAAGCCAGATGCACAAGGTGGTGCATGCATCTGTTTGCACTGACTGGAGGTCCTGGCATGCCCATTTGTCTCTCCCTCTTTCTTTCTCTCAAATAAATAATTTTTAATTTTTATAAAGATATTTATTTATTTATTTGAGACAGAGAGAGGACAGTGAGAATGGGCATGCCAGGGCCTCCAGACGCGTGTGCCCCCTTGTTCATCTGGCTTCCATGGGACCTGGAGAATTGAACCGGGGTCCTTAGGCTTCACAGGCATGTGCCTTAACTACTAAGCCATCTCTCCAGCCCAATAAAATATTTTAGAAAAAAAAAAGATTTAGTTCAAAGCCATCCTTGCTGGTCACCTTAGTATGAAAGGTCTCAAAATGAAAAATAAAAGGGTTGGGAGATAACTCAATGATGGATCATTGGCCTAATCTGCACAAGACTCTAGATCCAATCCCCAACACCAAAGGAAAAAAACAAAAACAATAAAATATCACAGGCCAGTGATGTGGCTCCCAAGTAGAGCCTAGCATATGTGAGGCCCAGTATCAGACACACACACACAAAATTGTAGTAGGTATTCCTAAATATTCAATACATCAGCTTATTAGCTGAACTTTCAGAAGTACTAGGAAAGAGGTGCACATTCAACTACAAAAACTACTTTGAAGACTTGGCAGCTCGGAATGGTGGCTCATGCAGAGGCTAAGGCAGGAAGACTACATGTTTGAAGCAGTCTAGGCTACAAGAAGCTCTCAAAAAACAGGGCTGGAGAGATGGCTCAGCAGCTAAAGGTGCTTGCTTGCAAAACGTGATGGCCTGGGTTCAATTCCCTAGCACCCACATAATGCCAGATACACAGAGTGGCATATTCATCTGAAGTTTGTTTATAATGGCAGGAGGCCCTGGTGTACCAATTCTTACCCTCTCTCCATTCTCTCTGTCTCTCATATAAAGGGGAAAAAAAGGCCCTGTTAAATTCTGAATCAATGGTACTCACAGTATTAACAGCCTGACAATTTACAACTCTATTTTACATACACTAGGGCACAATGTAATTTAAAAAGCTAAAACTTTCTACCATCTCTTCCCACGGAACAAGGAAAAATAAAAGCTCAAAATGCCAGAAACTTAAATGACCAAACCTCTCCAACCAGCTGGTCCTCCCACATCAGGTAAAGACACAGAACATGGGGAGGGTGGTTCCTACACCACCTACACACACACACACACACACACACACACACACACACACACACACACAGGATTCTGAGACTGCTAGAGTACTATATAAGAACAATTTGCTGAGTGGACTTACGTTATTGCAACATTGCTCCCATCTATGACAATATGCTTCAAATCTGATCTCCCTGGTTCATTTTTTAGTTCCAGTTTGTAGGGTACTTTTAAAGTATCTCGAAATCTTTGCACCCCAGTGACTGAGGAATCAATATGATCAGAAGATCCTGCCAAGCGTGTGTCAGTAGCTGAAGGAAGCAGCTGAGGCAGCGGCACTGGTGGACAAAGGGGTGAGTAATGTGACTTAGATGGAGGGCAGTCACAACATCCTGAATGTTTTTCACAGGCAGATTTTGTATTATTTGTTAGCAAGGGTTCTGAGTGCTGTTGCACACCATTTTCAGGAAAAACTGCAACTCTCTGCTGGTGACTTGTAGCTCCCCTTGAAACAAAATTGACTTCTTTAGGACTTGAAGGGGAGACACAGGGTGAAAGGCCATCCGTTTGAATGTCTATGTTATCAGTGTAGTTCTGGTCTGAACCCCAGATTTCATGTTTCTGGTCTACTGGCACTGTTCTGCAAGCATTAATTTTATAATTTGAGGTACATGGTTTAGAGTCTTCTTTAAATGGTAACTGAGTAAACTTTCCTACCATATTCTGCTGTACGTGATTCTGTGTTTTCTTTGGAGTGGAGTTTGTCGTAAGGTCATTCAAGCTACTATAAACACCTTTACTTTTGGTCTTGGCATCTGGATACATAGAGCCAGGTGAAAACTCTCCGTCCTCTTGAAGCCTTTTGTTTGCTTTTTCAATTTCCTCTAAGAGTAGTAATGGTTCAGTAGAAGGCCCATATTCCCTAATGACCTTTTCAACAATCTCTTGGGAGTAGCCCATTGTTTTAAAAAAGTTTACAAGGATGTTGTATTCCATTTCCTCAGTAGTATCTTTTGCATCTGGGCTTACATTTGCAGAATTAGTACAAGAATCAGATAGGTCATTGATTACATTTCCAGCTGATGTTTTACCATCATCCAAACCCTCTTCTTCTCCAACATTTTCTAAAGAAAACTGCTTCTTGGTATGCCTTTCCTCCGAGTCAGAAGATCTCCTCTTGTGACAAACTCTTCCTGTGGAAAGTGCCTCTTCATCTGAACTTATGCTATTTATTGGAACAAAAAGCACATCTGGTGAACTAGAAAAGGCTGTATCCATTTGTTTTGTCAGCTCAGAAACAGGAGTCCCAGCTTTATTTCTTGCATCTTCCTGCAAAGCAATTTCATCTGTGGCAGTACTCAGCCCTAAGGCATCATTCTGTGTAAACTCTGACTGTTGAGTATCTCTACTTTCAATAACATCATCATCTCCTGGTTCAAACAGACTCTCATCACCTTGTGTAAGAGTCAAAAGTTCTTTTTTCAAGGAAGTGGGCAAAATCAACAAATCCATTGTATAATTGTCTGCATGGGCTTCAACAAATTGTCTGAATTCCCGTTTTACTTCTGACTCTTTCTGGCTGCTGGGTATGTTCTCATTATTCTCAAAGAGCTTTACAAACTGCTGAATATGACTCCTGGCCATGACCACAGCCTCAGCACTGCCTCTGATGCCAAGAAGGCCAGTGTCTAGAATGCAGAGATCAGCACAAGTATCCTGAATCAAGCTCTTTAGAAATAGGCTCTGTGCCCCAACAAAAATGCAGTGCATGGCCTTGGGGTAACACTCTCTTTCTTCCAATTCAGGCTCACAGATTCCTTTGATATACTCCTGCAAAAAGAAGATGAAATGAGGTCAATTTAAAAAGCTTACAGAGCACATTAACACACAGACTATAAAAGTCAGGCTGATAGTAAAAGTATAATATTTATAAATTTGTTGGGAAATGCCATGATTTCAAGAAAAGACTGAAAATGACAGACCTAAATCACTTATCATTTTTTTTTTTTTTTGAGGTAGGGACTCACTCTAGCCCAGGCTGACCTGGAATTCACTCTGTATTCTCAGGGTGGCCTCAAAGTCATGGTGATCCTCCTACCTCTGTCTCCCGAGTGCTGGGATTAAAAGCATGCACCACCATGCCTGGCTCCCATTTAATTATCTTTAGAGTAACTAGAAACTTAAGATAGGCATGTGTCACCTTTTAATTGAATATCCTGCAGAATGCTCTTAGCAGTATGCCTAACTATATAATGGATGATCATAAGGCTGGATTTGTTTATATATAAAGAACACCTCTTTGCTTCCACATACGACAAAAATTTTACTCTTTGTTTTCATATTTCTCAAAGGTATTTACAAAGAGTAAGGTATAAGAATACTAAAAAGAGCCAGGTGTAGTGGCACATGCCTTTAATCCTAGCACTTAGGAGGCAGAGGTAGGAGAATCACTTGAGTTTGAGGATAGCCTGGGACTGACTACATGGTGAATTCCAGATCAGTCTGTGCTGAAGTGAGACCCTACCTTGAAAAGCCAAAAAGAATAAAAAAAAAAAAAAAAAAAGACTGATTTTTTTTTGTTGTTGTTGTTGTTGTTATTCTTCTGAAAGGAGGCCTCAGTAAATTAAGAAAGGGAACTGATTTCTTGAACAACTAGGCTGTGACTGGGGAAGAGTGAGTAAAGCCATCAAGTAAACATACACATACATGCACACAGATTGTAAAACACAAGTGTTAGTTAACACATGAACTCTGGAAGACAGAGTTGGTTCTAGAGTGCTTAACTGCAGCAATACTGGTGTGCTCTTGCTCAAGTTACCTAACCTAAGCCCAGTGTGTTCATCAGCAGAGGTAAGAATAGTACAATCATTAGCCAAGTGTGGTGGTGCACGCCTTTAATCCTAGCACTCAGAAGGCAGAGGTAGGAGGATTGCCATGAGTTCAAGCCTACCCTGAGATTATGTAGTGAATTTCAGGTCAGCCTGAGCTAAAGTGAGACTCTACTTCAAAAAAAACCAAAAAAAGGGCTGTAGAGATGGCTTAGCGGTTAAGGCGTCTGCCTGCAAAGCCAAAGGATCCCAGTTCGATTCTCCAAGACCCACGTAAGCCAGATGCACAAGGGGGCGCATGCATCCTGAGTTCATTTGCAGTAGCTAGAGGCCCTGGCACACCCATTCTCTCCCTCTCTCTCTGCCTTTCTTTCCCTCTCTCAAATAAACAAATAAAAAAAAACAAAAAATAAAAAGAATAGTGCAATCATAAAGGGTAAAAACAAAAATTGATATAAAGTCTTTTTAATAGTGCCTTGCATGTATTAAATGTTTATTAAATAATGACACTATTACTTAAATTATCAGTGAAAAGTTCCTGGATAAACATCTGTAAGAAATTAGCTTTGCATGTCACCTGATCAAATGAAGGCTACTTAAGAGTTCAACCTGTGTAGCACCAGTCCCAAAGAGATTTTGCAAGCTTGTACCTAATAGGCACTTACTGATAACATTTCTTCAATTAGAGTTCATATCCAAAAATGTTTATACAACTCTTGTGCACTAAAAATTTAAAACCACAAACTAATTTTGTAAGTGAGACCAGCCCAAATATCCATGCTTTCTTTGCTCCCTTGTGCCCTGAATATACCTGGAGTTTGTAGGCATGGTGGCGAAGCAGGATGGAAACATGCTGAATGCACAAACCTTGACATTTTAATATGCACAATTTGCTATTGCTGTTAACATGACAGTTTAGTTAAGCCAACCATCCTTTTTCTTTCTTAATGTCTAACCAGTGTTAAATACTGATGCCAGCATGATTAGAGCTCTCCAAATAGGAGCTGAGGATGTAGCTCAGTTGGTACACTGCTTGCCTAGCATGTGCGTAGCCCTGGTTCTATCACTAGCACCTCATAAACAGGACAGGGTGGTGCATTCCTATAAGCCCAGCACTCAGGAAGTGAAACAGGTTCACTTACAATCAATATTTTATCAATTTAAGAGCAGTGTATAAAACCTCAACACTTATATCAGTTATAGTTTTTATTTTTTGCACCCCATATTTGGACATCTTGAGGAGCCTTTTATCCCTAGAAAGAGACTTCCCTCCCAGGGCTAATTCCTGGAAGTGACAGGCTTTGTTGGAGCACATGCCTCTTGTGCAGAACACCCAATTTAGAGTCCCACTGCATTCCACTCCTTAGCTAAGGCTCATATAAGCAAGCAAATATTTGCCTGGCCCTAAGTCGGCCCAGGGCCAAGAATCAGATAACTGGTGGAGGGCTCTAGAAGGGCCTATTGGACTTATTCAAACTAGACAAACCTTAATGTTCACCTCCTCATACCTTGTGTTTCTCATGAAAACTCCGATAAAGGTTGTAGCCTAGGCTTTGCTTTCCCCTTGACCTTGTTTATGGCCTCCTCACCAAAGCCAAGTCCTGCATGATGCAGCATGTCCCTGCTCTCAAGAAATATAAGTAATAAGTGTAAGTTCTTCTTCAATGGCATTGACTTATATCATTACTCACCTCCAACATTCAAATTCAAATCCAATGGATACAATTTTAAGATACCAGCATAGCCCCCACCCCACCCCAATGCTAGGAATCAAACCCTGGTTCTTATATATGTTGGACAAGTTCTCTACCACTGAGCTGTACTCCTAGGCCTCAGTCTCTTTTCCTCTCCCACTTTGTTATTGCTGTCTCACACTCCATGTACATACATTTGAAACCATCAGAGAATGTTCTAATTTTTGCTTGTAGTGATCCAACTCCTGTTGAAGAACTCAAGGGGAGGAGTCAAGCGTGATAGAGCACCTTCAACTTTAGCACTCATGAAGCTGAGGCAGGAGGATTTTGAGTTTGAGACCAGCCTTTTCCACTTGCCATTTCCAGTTAAAGATGTCCTTTGAGCCATTATTTTGCAGATGGCTGTCAGCATAGATTTTCTTTCACTTTAACAGACAACAAACTGTTTTACTTTCACTCTTAAATGTTCATTTCCTGGCTGGAAAGATGGCTTAGCCTTGGTTAAGGTGATTGCCTGCAAAGCCAAAGGACCCAGATTCAATTCCCCAGGACCCATGTAAGCCATATGCACAAGGTGGCACATGCATCTGGAGTTCATTTGTAGTGGTGGAAGCCCTGGCACAACCATTTTCTCTTTCTGCTCCTCTCTTTCAAATAAGTAAATAGAAAATAAAATGCTTTTTCTTTTTCTTTTTTTAAAAAGTTCATTTCCTTGGACATAGACTTCTCAGTTAAAAGTTTTTTTCTTGCTGGGCACACTGGTTCATGCCTACAGTCCCAGCACTTGGGAGACTGAGGTAGAGATTGCTGTGAGTTTGAGGGTAGCCTGGGCTAGAGTGAGAACCCCCTTCCCAAGTTTATTTTTTTCAGTGTTGAGGTTTATTCCATAATGAAATCACTTTAACTCTGAGACCATGACTGGAAAGTGGCCCAGGTTTGCTGAGAGTAGTTTTTCCTCCCTGGCCCTGCCTAAGGGAGATTACCATCTCCATAGCTGTCTGATGCCATCACATCGATCTCCCAAACCTTGATCTTTCTAACAGCAAGCTTAAGTTACTGATGCGTAGTGCCTGGCTTCAATAATAATCTATACAACTTTCACTTTTCCTCTGAAACATTATAGCTAAAGAGGACATAAACAAGTTATAAGAACACTTGATATTCTATGTGATCACAACCCACAAACAAATTTGAAAAGTATTAATGGTTGAATACTGAATCTTTTGTTTTTAGACAGTCTCATGTAGCCCAGGATGGCCTTGAATTTACTATGTAATCTAGGATGACCATGAACTTGATATTCCTGCTTCTATTTCCCAAGTGCAAGGATTCCAGGTATATACCATCATGGCTAGTCCCACATATTTGCTTTGAAAAATGTGACAACCTTCAAATAGATATCATTTTTAAGCCAGCTGTGTTGGTACATGCCTTTATTTTTTATTTTTTTGGAGAGAGACACAGAGAGAGAGAGAGGGAGAGGAAGACATAGAGAATGGGTGTGCCAGCAGCCTCTCAGCCGCTGTGAGTGAACTCCAGATGGGTGTGCCCCCTTGTGGGCAAGTGTGGCATTGTGCCCTTGTGTCACTTTGAATCTGGCTAAACTTGGGACACAGAGATTGGGACCGGCATTCTTAGGCTTAGCGGGCAGATGCCTTAACCACTAAGCCATCTCTCCAGCCCTGGTACACGCCTTTAATCTCAGCACTTGGGAGGCAGAGGTAGGAGGATCTCTGAATTCAAGGCCAGCCTGGGACTACAGCATGAGTTCCAGTCAGCCTGGGCTAGAGTGAGACCATACTTTGAAAAAAAAAATCACTTTAAAGAGTCCATTTTTATGCACCTAATATATCATACTTACAATTATAAGACTTATTAAACTTTCATCACATAAGGTCTGTATTTTAATTGGTAGGTAAATGTTAGATGCTTTGTCACAGAAATGTCAAGTACCCTTTCATCCATAGGTATGGGTTCATCACCCCCAGAGAACTACATACTTCATGACATAAAAAAGACTGAGACCCATACTACAGCTAGAAGAGAGCATGAAGCAAATTAAATCCAAGGACTGGGAAAAAGACTGCGCAACTAATGTGAAATTCTTATGTTGAGTTCATTCTTCCTTTAAAAAGAACATTTTTCTATTTAACTTTACAAGTTTCTTTATTCTTTAACTCTCAAGAGAATTGGTGTATTCTGGCAAGTAACCAACATAATAACAGCAGCAATAATCAGAAGCATGTATCTTTACCCAAAGTCTACAGAGGGTTAAAATATAGGAATTTTCCACAACTTGTTATATGAGGCACCTTATTCTTTGGTTTCTTGTTATTTTTGGTCTCTTCCATTTTGTCTGTGATAAACTCCTTGGTCTCTTCCATCCTGTCCTGCAAATACTTGGCAGCTGGCAGGGACGAATGAAGTCAGGATTCTGTGCAAGTACTTCACAATTAAGGACACTCTTCCCAAGGTTAGTGGAGCGGGGAAGTGTTGCAACCTTAAATATGGCAGATGCTGTCAAGATGTCTACTGTACTGCCAGGTGACCCAATGAGCTCTGGGAAAGATGATTTTTACACCTTTCTTGGGGTGCTGGGATCACTGCCACTTCCTGCTGCACAGACTAGAGGATAGCTCCACTGATGCCCCAGCAGTGTCTATCAGGAGGGTGACCTGATCAAGCATGGGTTAGAAGAGACCATAGTGATCAGGGACAGTCAGCCTCTGTCTGTCCTCTAACATTGTGCTTCACCCACCTGAGCATGCTCCTGGACACACTCAGCATCCTGGGGGACATGCAACTCCACATTGAGCAAGTTCCTCATTTAAGTAACAGTGTGTCACTTCCTTCTGTGGCTGCTGATGAAAAATCCGTAGTCATTCTAGTGGTTCCCCTGGATGTTTTCATCACTATTCACTGTCTTCAATTCTTCTAGATGTAGGATTCTTTTGAGTTGATTTGTGCTGAGCTTTCTAAATCATACTTCCATCTTCAGCCAAATTTGGGGAGTAGTCATCAATATTTCTTCAAAGCCTTGTCATCACCACATTCTTTCTCTTTTCACAAACCCTCCACCTTGGTTCAGATTAGATATCTATTATTCTATCTTCAAATTCCCTGGTTGTCTCTCCAGACTGTTCAACGTCTCCCAGTGAGATAAATGGGCATGCCAGGGCCACTGTAGACAAACTCCAGACATATGCACCATCTTGCACATCTGGCTTATGTGGTGGCTACTGGGGAATCCACCCTGGGTCCTCAGACTTCATAGTCAAATGCCTTAACCACTAAACCATCTCTCCGGCCCCCAGTGCATTTTTATTTATGTTATTGTACTTTTATAATACTGGTTATTTGGTTCTTCTTATATATTTTTTCTTTAAATCCTTTATCTTTTTATTGGTTTCAAGCATATTTGTGATTACCTGTTGAAGAATTTTTGGTCTGTCAGATGGCTGTAATTTTTTTTTGTTTTGTTTTTTTGAGGTAGGGTCTCACTCTAGCTAAGGCTGACCTGGAATTCACTATGTAGTCTCGGGGTGACCTCAACTCATGGTGATCCTCCTACTTCTGCCTCCTGAGTGCTGGGGTAAAAGGCGCGTGCCATGTCCGGCAGACTATAACGTTTTTGTATTGACATCAGTGTTATTTGTTGCCCTTTCTGGCAAGAGTTGAGATTTTCTTATTTCTTCATAATGCCAAATCATTTTATACTATATCCATTTTGAATATTATAGTATACAATGTTGAGTGTTAAGTTCTACGAATGTCAAATACTTCCTCCCTCCCCACCCCATGGCCTGAGGTAGAGTTTCACCCTAGCCAAGGCTGACCTGGAATTCACTCTATAGTTGTAGCCTGGCTGCAAACTCATAGGAACCCTCCTACTTCTGCCTTCCAAGTGCTGAAATCAAAGGCATGTGCCACCACGCAGGGCCTGAATGTCAATACTTTTAACAGGTAATAAATGGCCTGTCATCTATGAGTTGTGGTTCCACTGTCCCAGTTTTCAAAATATCTTGCAATGCTATCTGCACCTGTCCACGCTGTGGCCTGTCTATGATGGTGGCCATGCTGCTATGTTCAGGTCTTGAGACCTGTCCTTATTGCATAGAACAGATGTGTACATGGGCAGTTTGGGGATGGACCTAGGAAATCTTAACTTTGATGGCTCACTCTCTTTTAGTTCAACCCTCTTTGCAATTCTCCAGGTAATTTTTCTTCTTATCCTTCAGCAAGAAAGCATGAATTTTGATGATCCCACTCGGGCTTGTACTTTGTGTCTCAGAGCCAGCCAGAAGACAGAGAGACATCAAGGCTGCCCCCATAACTCCACCACTCAGAGAAAAAGGTTCTCTTCCCTCAGAATTTTAGATCCTATAAACTCATCGTGCCACCACAGGACAGGTAGCGAACTGGGGTGTCTGAATGTAGAGAGAAGAAAAAGAACAGAGACCTGACAACTAAGTATAGGGTGCTCCTTTTCCTGTCCCCTGAGCCAGGACCAGAGGACTTTTTTGAGGAATCTGGAATTCACTATGCAGTCTCAGGGTGGCCTCAAACTCATGGTGATCCTCCTACCTCTGCCTCCTGAGTGCTGGGATTAAAGGCATGCACCACCACGCCTAGTGATCAGAGGACTCCTCTTAGCGGTCTTTCTGTGCCCTGGTATCCACTTACACTTCTGAACTTTGTTATACTTGCTAGAGAACAATGTTACATACAGTAGAGGTGGGCATGGTGACTTACCTGTAATCCCAATACTTGGGAAGCTGAGGCAGAAGGATTGTTGTGAGTTCACACCTGGGCTAAAGAGTAAGACCTTGTCTCAAAACACAAAACAAAAACACCCACCACCACCACCAACAACAAAATAAACCAAACAAAAGTAAGAATTCAAAACTGTAAACTCACCACAGTGGTTTGCTGGTACACTGAATCCTGGACTTCTTTCTCAATCTGCTGGCTACTGTTTACTTTTCTAAGTCCTAAAAGTACCACACATTCTGTCCTGGTTTTAGAGCTTTATTTAGGAGGACTAACAGAGAGGTTACTGTGCACTCTGGAGACCAGGAACTACTTAAGTCTGTTTCTGTAAGGGAAACTGCCTGTCTGACCTACGCAGGTGTATTGTTGAGTTCACTGGAGCCAAATCAAATTAGTCAGAACAGCTGGGAAGCCACTTGGATAAGGAGAAGTTGATCAGATCTCTTCTGTGAGATGCCAGCAATTCTTAGGTTGGAGGGAGAAATCTCTTTTCTACATAAAGGACCTTAAAATACTCACAAATCAGGTCTGACCCAGGATAAAGTCTACCTATGAACAGAGTCTGCCCAATCTCAGAGCTCCTGACTGGCTTTTTAGATTTTAGCATGACACATAAAAATACCCCTGTTGGAACAAAAGCTTGGCTATAAAATACAGAAACCAGTAAATAAAGAGCACAAAACAAAACAAGCCAACTAGGTAATTCTGTGTTTGTAAGAAAACTTCAAGGCTGGGGATTGTAGCTCAGGAATAGAGTACTAGCCAGTATGAAGTCCTAAATTCAATCTCCAGTAACACCCCCCCACACACACTAAAAATGTAATTACACCTTAATACAAAATGATGCTGAACTTATGAAAAAGGATGCTGGAAAAAAAGAACAAAGAGGAGGGGGAGATAAAGGAAAGAAATCTGAAAGTGCTGGTGTTAATTAAGAATATGAAAATCGGGCATGGTGGTACACACCTTTAATTCCAGCACTTGGGATCACTGTCAATTCTAGACTAGCCTGGGACTACAGAGTAAATGCCAGATCAGTCTGGGCTCGAGACCCTACCCTGGGAAAAAGGAGGGAAGGAGAGGAGAAATAAAAATGGTGGGAAAGGGGCTGGAGAGATGGCTTAGTGGTTAAGGCGCTTGCCTGAGAAGCCTAAGGATCCAGGTTCAATTCCCCAGTACCCACATAAACCAGATGCACAAGGTGGTATGTGCATCTGGAGTTTGTTTGCAGTGGCTGGAGGCCCTAGCATACCCATTATCTCTGACTGTTTCACTCTGTCTCTCTAAAATATTTTTTTAAAAATTGTATAGCCAGGCGTAGTAGTGCATGCCTTTAATCCCAGCACTTGGGAGGCAGAGGTAGGAGGAGCGCCGTGAGTTTGAGGCCACCTTGAGACTACATAGTGAATTCCAAGTCAGCCTGGGCTAGAGTGAAACCCTGCCTCAAAAACCCCCCAAAATTAAATTAAATTAAAAAATAGTGGGAAAGGGCTGGAGGGATGGCCTACGAGTTAGAGGTGCTTGCTTGCAAAGCCTGATGGCCTGGCTTCAATTCTCCAGTACCCCACATAAAAGCCACCCCAAGTAAAAGCCAGATGCCCAAAATGGTTGCACGCATCTGGAGTTCATTCTGGTGTGCTCATCTCTTTCTCTCCTTGCTAACAAATAAAAATTTCTAAAAAAATGGTAGGAAAAATTTGCCTGTAGTCCCAACACCTGGGAAGCTGAGGCAGAAGGATTGATAAGAGTTAGAGGCTAATGTAGGATACTTGGTGAGACCATTGCAATGTATGTTAATATATTTTAATTTATTTATTCACAAGAGAGACAGATAGAAGAGACAGAGACAGAATGGGTGTGCCAGGGCCCCCAGCCATTGCAAAAGAACTCTAGATCAAGTCCTGTATAAGAACAAACAACAAAAAAGAGGGGAACAAAGATATGATATTGTACTACTGTGGTGGTCTGAATGTAAAGTATCCTCCATAGCTTCATGTGTTTGTGATTAAGCCTCATATTTAATCCCCAGCTAGTGGAGCCTTGCTGGAGTAGCTAGAACTGGCAATGGAACTTGGAATTTTATAATCCGGCCCCCTTGGCCAATGCTAGTGATCTTATCTTCCTTTATGCCTGCTGATGAGGGGATGTGACACCCCGCTGTCTGCTCCTGCTATGCTTTCCCCTTGAAACTGTAAGCTGGAATAAACACTTTCCTTCCAGAAGCTGCTTCTGGTCGGGTACCATGTCTCAGCAACAAAAAGTAACAGCTACAACTACCAATAGTTTGGG
This sequence comes from Orientallactaga sibirica, assembly GCA_036365145.1. Taxonomy (NCBI): domain Eukaryota; kingdom Metazoa; phylum Chordata; class Mammalia; order Rodentia; family Dipodidae; genus Orientallactaga; species Orientallactaga sibirica. The sequence goes on from JAEOAD010000030.1 coordinate 1,880,298, forward strand.
TCTTAGTTTTAAATTATTCTTTATTATTAGCTGACATTTGAGATAAGGACTGTCAGCAGTTATAAAATACCATGGGTGACTCATCCTTAAAAAAAATTTCCTATTACTTTACTATTACTTTTCTGGTTTAGCTTAATTGAAGATTATGTAAAACAGGCTGTTCAAAAACTTAAAATATGCAACTTTAGTGCCTTGGTTCTCAACAGTATGTAACCAACAGAAAATGTAAACTGTTAATGGATCTTCAGCTAGTGAATAACCACAATTACTGAATTCCTTCCTTTTTATGTTTTATTTATTTTTGGTGGTACTTGGAGTTGAACAGAAAGTCTGGAACATACCACTAAGCTAACATACAACAACCCCCACACTCCTTGAAACAGTGTTGCAATTACCTTCTTTGTTGGGACAAACACCTGGCTAGAGTAGCTTGTGGGTGGAAAGGGTTTATTTCAGGCTTACAGATTCTAGGGAAAGCTCCATCATGGTGGAAGAAGCTGGCTCCTTTCATCCATCCACAGCAGAGAGAGAAAAGCAAACAGCTCAAGCTGCCTCTAAACATACCTTACGACTGGATTCAAGATCCGCCCCAGTAACACACCTCCTCCAGCAGGGATCTACCTGCTAGAGATTTAAGTAAGAAGCATAATCCTTTTTTTTTTTTTTTTTTTGAGGTAGGGTCTTTAGTCCATGTTGACCTGAAACTTACTTTGTAGTCTCAGGCTGGCCTTGAACTCAAGGCAATCCTCCTACCTCTGCCTCCCAAGTGCTGGGATTAAAGGTGTGAGCCACTACTCCCAGCTAAAGCTTAATCTTAAAACCACCTGAGGTCAGGGCTGGAGAAATGCCTTAGCAGTTAAGGCACTTGCCTGCAAAGACTAAGGACTCATGTTCTACTCCCTAGGTCTCATGTAAGCCAGATGCACAAGGTGCAAGGTTGCACATGGCACTCACATCTGGAGTTTGATTACAGTGGCTGGAGGCTCTGGTGTGCCAATTCTCTCTCTTTCATTAAAAAAAAAAAAGGCCAAAAAAAAAAAAAAAAAAAAAAAGAACCTGAGGTTATAGAAGACATTTACATTCAGACCACCACAAACAGGGTTTAAGTTTCACAGCTAGCCTTGAACTTGCAATCATCATGCCTCAATGCCGGGTCACAAGTGTGCAACATCACACCCAGCTTCTTATCAACTTTTTTAAAATGCAAATTTGCTTTAATTAGTAAGAACATGTATACCAATTTTTGTGTTTTTTTTTTTTTTCAGTCTCAGGCCATACTATCCTGAATGCATCTGACAATTTCACACATGTATACAATGTATATTTTGATCATATTCACTCCCATTAGCCTCTCATTCCCCGCTGAACTCCATCCTCTTCCCAAGTAGGCCTCCTTCCTCCTTTAGTGGTGGGTTCTTTCTACCTGATGGAATTTAATCAAGGTGCCTTCAGGAACATGGGAAGGGGTTCACTTACTGGATCATAGACAATTTATCAGTAGCCACACCATGAAGAAAATATCTTCTCCTCATCCCCCAGCATCTTCTCAACTCATTATAACAACATCTCACAAGCCCAGAAAAACTCTTTTTCTGGCAACTTCTGCCATTCAGAAAATAGCTAGAGTCAAAACCAAAGAAGCTACTCAAGAGTTTGCAGCTTCTACTGGCAAATGATTTCCCTGTGCAACTGTTCACCATTACAATTTCAAGGCATACAGGTAGGGGGCTTTCTCAGCTTCTCTTCCAGATTAGACACTCTTAGAAGCAACTGACTACAAGAAAACAGCAGAAGGGTATAGCCTGCAGAGCATATAAAACCAAGTGACAACTGACAGCACAGGTGGAAGAACAAATTTAGGCAGATATTATGGCTAACAGCCCAGCAACTTGTGACCAAGCACCACACATATAGAAATGACATACTAGCTACAGCTACCAGAAGCATCACTGCACAAAGTAAGTGGGCACTTGAGTCCACCATAAATCAGACACACAGGAGAAACTATGCAGACATAAATTTCCCAAGATATTACAGACGTTGGGGAGATGGCTCAGTGGTAGAATATGGATGAGAACCTGATTATGAATCACAAGTACCCCAAACACCAGACACAGGGCTAGGGAGTTGGCTCAGTAGTTAAGAGTGCTTGCTGTGTAAATATGAAGACCCACATTTAGATCCCCAACACCCGTGTAAAGAGCTAGGCACAGGCATGCATGCCTATAATCGCAGCACTAAGGAAGGCAGAGACCGAAGCATCTCTGGGGCTGACTGGTCAGTCTAGTTGGGGAGAGGGAGGAATGATAGCAGCTCCACGTTCAGTGAGAGACCCTATCTCAAGGAAATAAGGTGGAAGAGCAATAGAAGAGCACACCTAACATCCTACTTTTGTTTCCACTTGTGCATACATGTGTGTATTTGCACAGGCACACACACACACACATACATCACACATACACTCAAGTGAGTCCAGATGTGGCTATGTTCAGCAAGAAACCTGTCTCAAAGAATAAAGTAGAGAGTGACTGAGGAAGTCCCCCAGCATCCACCTCTAGCTTCCAATGTGCACATGCATACACATATGAACACACATGATAGTGTAAGTCTGTCATTCCAGCACTTGGGAGGTGAAGGCAGATGGATCAGGAATTGCCTAGGCTATAGGAGACCCTGTCACAAAAATCAAAGCAAAAGAAAAAAGAAAAAAAAATTGCAAAAATCATGTTTCATGTTACACTCAGAAGCAAAAGATTGTTACTAGAAAATTTTCAGTGCCAGGGATGGGATACCTTCCAGTGAGTTGTTAGCCAGGGAGGTCACAGATACCCCCAAAACATTATAGGTCATTGCTGAGGCATTTGGTTTCCTACCAGTAATAGATGGTAAGACCCTATTGCTGAAGACTCCACATACTTGGGCTGCAAGGTCACTGAGAAATCCTGCTGGAGCTGAGCTGAAAACCTCCTCTGTGTAGACCAGCTGACAGAAAGCTGGAAAAAGCTACGCTGCATGCAGTTCAATGGGAGAGAGAAAACACCAGTGAAGATACTCAACAGTGAACACTGCAAGCTTTAAATTTGGCCAGCCAGGCCAAATGAGCCAATGAGTGCATGTCTGTTATGGGGGAACCAACCGCTCTCTAATTGGACTGGAGGCCCACTCCATGGGAGGGAATATATCACTGATACTGGAAACCTACAACAGGGTAGTCATGAGCCCTAGGGGTGTAATGTCTGCTGGTGTCTGGCTAAATGTATATACTATGCTCACCAAACTGCCCAGTAAGCACTTCTCTTAATGTCCACACCCATATATGAATGCTGCTCTCACTTTTGTTTAGAGAAGCTTCTCTTCAGGTGGGGGATGACCATGGTGCTGAGGAGAAGGGACAGAGGAGAGCTCAGCACTGAAACATCTCTAACACATCTTCCAAGGCTCAGGGTCCATTGTGGAAGAGGCAGCAGAAAGAATGTAAGAGCCAAAGGAAGGGTAGGACTGCTTATAATGTGCTCCTTGAGACACAAAATGGCCTGGACATCCATGACCTCGCAGTGCCTGACACTACCTACACAAGACCATTCTAATAGGAGGAAAAGATGATGACATCAAAGTGAAAAGAGACTGATTGAGAGGAGGAGGGGGGAAGAAGTACCATGGGATATTATCTACAATTAAAGAAGTTGTCAATAAAAAAAAATCATGTTCCATTTTAATCTCTGGGAGAAGAGAAAGGAGAATGACTTTTAAGCATTAACTTCCATCCTATAACATAAAACACAAATTGAAAGTACAGTTTTAGAAAACAGACTTAACACCAGTCATCTACAATCTATAACAGGTCCACTTCACATCTCTATCTGGTCATCTTTGTTAATACTATTGCTACCAAATTAATGCCCCAAACTAGTCACTTTTCCAATGTACTTTTTTCCATCTCCTCTCTTCATTGTCTACTAAGTGTGCTTCTGGAGACAGGACCAGCACCACACTCCGAGTCCACCCAACTTTGTCCCTATGAGACAATACCTGTAAATTCCTACAGTTTGACAGCTTCTAAACCTTTGAGTTTTCCCAGTCAATTCATTCTTTGCTCTTACCCGCCCCCCCCAAAACATCAGTGAGTAAAAGGTCTTGCTGCACAAACATGGCTGGCTACTTGAGATTGAATTCCCAGAACCCATGCAAAAAAGCTGAACACAGCAGCATCTGAAACCCCAGATCTCCTACACTGAAACGGAAGGCAGAGACAGAGAATCCTTGGAAGTCAAGTCTGTGAGTTAGCTAGCCTAGCAATATACTGCCATATATAAATAAGAAGGAAGACAAGAACCAACACCTAAATTGTCTGCTGATCTCCACATGGAGCTTTGGTAGATGCATAACTGCATTCACATGCATCATACAAAAATAACAAAAAAGATATCTCCTTTAAAAAGTTTTCAAGCAGTGCCTGAAACTACCTACATAAGACCATGGTATTAGGAGAAAGATGATGACATCAAAATTAAAAGAGACTGATTGAGAGGGGGAGGGGATATGATGGAGAGTGGAGTTTCAAAAGGGAAAGTGGGGTTGGAGAGATGGCTTAGCAGTTAAGGCACATGCCTGCAAAGGCTAAGAACCCTGGTTTGATTCTCCAGGTCCCTTGTAAGCCAGATGCACAAGGGGGTGCACGCATCTGGAGTTCATTTGCAGTGGCTGGAGGCCATGGTGCGCCCATTCTCTCTCCCTCTCTCTGTCTCAAATAAATGAATGAATTAATGAATAAATAAATAAAATAAAAACCTTGCAGTACCTAGCAATACCTTCACAAGACCTCACAATAAGAGAAAAAGATGATGACATCAAATTAAGAGAGAGAATAATGGAGAGAGGGAGGGGATATGATGGAGAGTGGAGTTCTGAAAGGGAATGGAGGGAGGGGAGGGAAATATTATGGTTTATTGTCTGCAAGTATAGAAGTGGTCAATAAAAAAAGAAAAAAGAAGAAAAAAAGGGGGAAAATGAGGGGAGGGAGGGAAGTACCTTGGGATACTGTCTATAATTAAGGAAGTTGTCAATTAAAAAAAAAGAAAAAGTTTTCAAGCCAGGCATGGTGGCGCATGCCTTTAATCCCAGCATTTGGGAGTCATATTTAGGAGGATTGCTGAGGGTTCGAGGCCACCTGAGACTACATAGTGAATTCCAGGTCAGTCTGGGCTAGAGTGAGACCCTACCTCAAAAAAACAAATATACATCAAATATGTGTGTGTGTGTGTGTGTGTGTGTGTGTGTGTGTGTGTGTGTATATTATATTAAACTGGACTGGAGAGATGGTTTCCTGTGCTTGTCTATGAAGCCTAAGGACCCAGGTTGGATGCCCCAGTACCCATGTAAACTAGATGTACAAAGTGGCACATGTATTATGGTGACTGGAGGACCTGGAGTACTCACCCCTCCACACATACAAAGTATTTTTTAAAAAGGAAGAAACTACCCGAGATTACAGATTAACATGGGTAAGTCACTCATCTTCCTCTCCATCTGGCACAGGTCTGTAATCCCAGCTACTTGTGAGCCTAAGGCAGTACTGCCATGAGCTTTAAGCCAGCTTGGACCATTTTAAGCAAAAACAGAGCCAGATGTGGTGATGTGTGCTTTTAATCCCAGCACCCGGGAGGCAGAGGTAGGAGGATCATTGTGAGTTCAAGGCCACCCTGAGACGACGTAGTGAATTCCAGGTCAGTCTGGGCTAGAGAAAGACCCTACCTCGAAAAATCAAAAACAATAAAAAAACAGGGCTGGGAAGATGGCTCAGCAAGTAAAAAGTGCTTGCTGCACAAGTATGAGGGCCTAGTTTTCCTTGTGTTCAATTCCCCAGAGCCTATGCAAACAACTGAGTGTGACCACACACACACAGTAACTCTAGTCCCATGGGGAGTAGAGACCATAAAATCACTGGAATCACCCTACCTGACCAAAATAATGGCAGCTCCTGGTTCAGTGAGAGATAGAAAATTAAGCAGAGGAAAACAACTGAAGTTGTCCTCTAACCTCCATGGTCCCACACATAAGCATGTAATATACACATCATCCCAGCAAAAGAAAAAAGAAAGACCAACCCCTCCCCCCAAATAAATGTGGTTTGGTTATTTTAGAAACTCCTTCCTCTCTTTCAAAGTCATATTCTGCCTTGCCCCATACACCATACTCTTTTTACCCATTCTTGTCACTTACCAACATGCTTGGGTTTCCTAACCCTACAACACAGTTCCTTCAGCTCCATGCCATGTATGTATGATATCACTTCTGTCAACCATCACATTTTCTGAAATCAAGAGCCTATGCCCCATTTTCCGTCAACTCCTTGAAGTCTGGCTTCTGTCCCTACCCAAACAAATCACTTGCATGGCAACAGTTCTTGCACTCATTCTCATTTGGGTTGTAGGAGCATGATGCTTTCAAGCAACATGTCCATGACAAGTTCTTTCTTCTTCACACTTGTGAGATACCACGTTTGGGTACAGCTTGACATGAGTGCAGCCATCTTGAGTTATAATTACCATGAATGCCCTTGAGTAACCCTAGATAGATTTTCCTGTAGTTTCCCAGCAGGCTATAAATGAGCAAATCGTTAGTCATACATGGGACTTTACCATTGGACTCTGATCCAAGGATGTGCCTGATTCTTGGAGATTATCTTAGGATAAATCAGGTGCATTCCAGCCAAGATGAAGTCACTTTTGTTCTAACCCAAAATATGTCCAAATGGCAGAGTAAAACTGGTCTTTTTGCTACCAAGGACCACACTACTGTCAGTAAGTCCCTAAAAACTGGCACCCCATATAATCCTTAAGGTCTCTGGTCTCACAGCACCTTAGTACTGGTAATCATAAAGGAGGTGTGGGTTATTCTGGAACACACTACTTCTCTCCTTTGGATTAGTCCCCAAATCCTTTGCTGGTACTTTCCCCTCACTATATTCTAGACCCTTCAAGCTCCAATCTTAAACTTTTGCGTGCTGGTGATAACCCCAAATCACTACTGCCGCCCACACACTGTGCTACAAGACTACCCCTGGGCATTTCCACCTGGTCATTCCATCCCACAAGTTCCTCAAACTCATGTCTGAATTGGAGCTCACAGCCCTACTCCATCCTTGATCCAACTCCCTGTCAGTGAGTCAGGTAAACAATGCAACCCACTTAGCACTCTTCTATCCACCAGTCTTGTCACATTCTACCTCGCTGTTAAAATATCATTTATTTCTAAAAGCTCACTTGTTTCACTTCCTTGCTGCACAAGACTAATGTTCAAAGTCCTTGTAGGTTGGACTAACATGGCTTACTTTTTTTAGGCAAGTCCAACAGACTGACTTTTTTTTTTTTTTTTGGAGAGAGAGAGAGAGAGGGAGAGGAAGACAGACAGAGATGGGCACGCCAGCAGTCTCTCAGCTGCTGCGAACGAAATCCAGATGCGTGTGCCCCCTTGTGGTCAATTGTGGCATTGTGCCCTTTGCATCTGGCTAAACGTGGGACCTGGAGATTGGAACCGGCAGTCTTAGGCTTAGGAGGCAGGCACCTTAACAGCTAAGCCATCTCTCCAGCCCCTGACCTTTTTTTTTAATATGTGTGAGAGAGCGAGCGTAAGACAGAAAGAGAATTGGCGTGTCAGGGTCTCCAGCCACTGCAATCGAACTCCAGAAGTGTGTGCCCCCCTTGTGTGTATGTGTGACCTTGTGCGCTTGTTACTGCATGTCTGGCTTACATGGGACCTGGAGAGTTGAACATCAATCCTTAGGCTCTGTAGGCAAATGCCTGAACGGCTAAGGCATCTCTCCAGCCTCTACTTAATTTTTTAAAATTATTTATTTGCATATGTGATTACAGGTGTGCCAGGGTCTCTTGCTGCTGCAAATAAATGCCAGCAGTTAAAGGTGCTTGCTTGCAAAGCCTGCCAGTCCAGGTTCAATTCCTCAGCTACCCATGTACAGCCAGATACAAAAAGTGGTGCAAGCCGGGCGTAGTGGCACATGCCTTTAATCCCAGCACTTGGGAGGCAGAGGTAGGAGGATTGCCATGAGTTCGAGGCCACCCTGAGACTACAGAGTGAATTCCAGGTCAGCCTGGGCTAGAGTGAGACCCTACCTCGAAAAACAAACAAACAAACAAACAAAAAAAAAACAAAACAACAACAACAACAAAAAAAAAGTGGTGTAAGTTTCTGGCATTCATTTGCAGCAGCAAAAAAGTTAAAAAAAAAAAAAAGTTTGTGTAAAAAAAAATCATCTAATACCACGCTCTGGCCCATCCACCTGTGATTTACTTTTCTAGGAAATGCACCTTTGATCTGACATACCACTGCCTTACTCTGTTGGACTGTGAAGCTACTCATTTAATGTAGGGTTTTGCACATTAGCGATGCTAAGTCAGCTGGTAGAAAAAAATAACCTGCCATGCATAGTGGTCCATACCTATAATCCCAGCACTTGAAGCAAGCAGACTGCCATGAGTTCAAGACCAGCCTAGGTTTATGTAGCAGACAGCTTCAGGTTCGCTGAGATGAACTTCCAGACCAGGCAAAGTTATGGAGGAAGGGATATTTATTGAAGCTCACAGATACAGGGGAAGTTCCATAATGGCAAAAGAAGCTGGCCAACTTTCACAAGACCAAACACACAGAGAGAAGCCAAAAGCCACACAGCATAACACACCCCATCTATTCAAACTACCACAGTTTACATAGTGAGTTCAGGACAGACTGGGTTACAGAATAAGATCCTGATTAAAAAATGACAAAGAAAGAAATGATAACCCTAAAGGTTATGATTTCCTTGCTCTATAAGATATTAGGCTAGCCAACTCATTTTCTAATTTTGTTCCAACTTTCTTTTCGTGCAGATTCTCCCAATGTTCTTTGAACCACTTTTATATCCCTGTATGCTTATGACTTTAAATTGTTTAACCCTTTGACAGCTTTTGTAGGACCTGCTGAGATCCCCAAGTAACCTCACCTGTTTAGAAACTCTAGACTGAATGAACCAAAAAGGGAACCTCGTCCGTTGTCTAAAGCCCAAGCACGTTCCATTTTAGATCTCTGAATGAGCCCCCACACAGCAAGAAAATTTTACCTCTGCTGCTTCCCTTTTTGCTTCTGATAGTGTGTCTGTCTCATTACTGCTCAGCTGTATGGCCTTCCCTCCCTTTCTCTTTCCTGCTCAGGCTGGTTGCAAACCCCAGGGCTCATAGGATACACCTACTATAGCCTCCTGAGTGCTGGCACTGTAGGTGCCCTCCATGGTGCCCAGCTGCACATGTCCCTCTGTACATTGGCACAAAGACCAGTGGACAAGGACCGTTTAGGCAGTTTCAAGTGCCCCTTTGAGAGAGAGAGTGACAGAGTGAGAATGGGCATGCCAGGGCCTCTAGCCACTGCAAACGAACTCCAGACACATATGCCACCATGTGCATCTGGCTTATACGGGACCTGGAGAATTGAACCTGGATCCTTAGGCTTCTTGGGTATATGCTTTAACTGCTAAGCCATTTGCCTGCCAAGCCAAAGACCCAAGTTCAATTCCCCATGATCCATGTAAGCCAGATGCACAAGGTAGCACATACATCTGGAATTTGTTTGCAGGGGCTGGAGGCCCTAGCAAGCCCATTAAAACAAATTAAAGCAGGACTGGAGAGATTGCTTATTGGTTAGGGCGTTTGCCTGCAAAGTCAAAGGATCCCGGTTCGATTCTCCAGGACCCACATCTGGAGTTCGTTTGCAGTGGCTGGATGCCCTGACACACCCATTCTCTCTCTCTCTCCCTCTTTCTCTCAAATAAATAAATAAACTATACATACATCTATATACATATTTAAAGTAAAAACAAGCTGGGTACGGATTTGGCATTAAAAGCTTGTCATTCTAGCAGTGGGAGGGAGAAACTCTATGAAACTGAGGAGTTGAAGGTTATCCTCAACGATACAACAAGGTTGAGACCAGTTTGGGCTACATGAGATCCTGTTTCAAAACAAGAAAACCAAACCAAACCAAAAAGCTAGTATGGTGGTGCACTCCTTTAATTCCAGCACTTGGGGACCGAGGAAGGAAGATAACTGTGAATGAGTCCAGCCTGAGACTAATTCCAGGTCAGCCTGGGCTAGACCCTATCTCGAAACTCCCCTCCAAAAAAAATAATCAAGTGCACCTTTGTATGCAAGACTGTGTTCAGATCATGGCTATTAAGTTACCTTTGCTAATGATCTCATTTTTATGAAGTGATCATGTGGTTATCTGTCAAATAGATAATTAGAACATATTTTCAGACAAAACATTAAGAAAATCTGGTGTGTGGCTAGAATGCAACCTGGTGGTACAGTGATTACCTGACATGAATTCCATCTCCAGCACCAAAAAAAGAAAATAGTGGGCTGGACAGGTGGCTTAGCGGCTAAGGCACTTGTCTACAAAGCCAAAAGGCCCTGGTTCAAATCCATAGGACCCACATAAGCCAGGTGAACAAGGTGGAGCATGCATCTGGAGTTCATCTGCAGCAGCTGCAGACCCTGGCATGCCCATTCTCTAATTGCCTTTTTCTCTCTCATTTTCCAATAAATAAGTAAATAAATAAAAAAATTAAAAGTAAAAAAGGAAGCCAGGCGTGGTGGCACATGCCTTTAATCCCAGCACTTGGGAGGCAGAGGTAGATCACCTTGAGTTCAAGGCCACCCTGAGACTTCATAGTGAATTGAAGGTCAGCCTGAGCTAGAGTGAAACCCTACCTCGAAAAATGTAAACAATAAAAAGCGGGGGGGGGGCACAAAAGATGTTGTTCCACTGTCAGAGAGGACACAGCAAGAAGCAGGTCATTAAAGAAAATGAAAACAGAGCTGGGCATGATGGTATGTGCCTATATCCCAGTGCGTTGAGGAAGAGGCAGGAGGATCAGTAGTTGCAAGGTCATACTCAAGAACATAGAGTTTCAGGTCAGCCTGGACTAGAGACCTTGTCTTGAAAAGTTCTGTAAATAACCTCTGCTGAGTGTGGTATGTGGTAATCCCACCCCTGGCAGTCAGGCATAGTGGCAATGCCAGCACTTGGGAGACTGAGGCAGAAAGACCATGAGCTGGCCTTGGATACTGTTTAAACAAAATAGCTGATAGAAACAAAGTGTTTACATGAATGTAAATTCCAAATAATAATAATAATAAACAAACTGGATGTCTAATACTTTATTGTTAACCTTTTAAGGACAAGATCCAAGACCAATCTCAGAACTTGGGAAACTGAATCAGGAGTTTAAGGCCAGCCTGGGCTATATGAGAACCTGTCTCCAAGAAAGAAAGAAAGAAAGAAAGAAAGAAAGAAAAAGGAAGGAAAGAAGGAAGGAAGGAAGGAAGGAAAGAAGGAAGGAAGGACGGACGGGATGGAAGGAAGGAAAGAAGGGAGGGAGGAAGGAGAATGGGAGAGAAAAGAAAAAAATCAAAGAAAAATAATAAAGATCCTGAGTAGCCTTTAAAATTAAAACATTATCTTGCTCATTTCAGAAAAAGGTTGCTGATGTATAATCTAAAAGAATATTTTTGTTTGACGTATTATTTATACTAAGGCCCAGAATCTGTGATATTACATGTTGACTTGTAGATTTTGTCAGGTATCAAAGATAATCCCAAGAGTCACGGCTTCACTGCCTGGTGGGACCAGAACCAGCAGGTCTTCAATATCTTCAATCTGTGATCTCTCTCACACCCACACTCATTTCCTGGAAACTTGCAGAACCAGCTTTCCTATCCAGATAGTTCCCTCACAAATGAATTAAAACAACTGGTAGAAAGGTGCATGTTCAAAAGCAGATAGTAAGAAGTGGTAGCCAAGCTATTCTCTACCAACATCCACTTTCTGCTTCTTCATTTTCTAAGATTTATTTATTTATTTATTAGAAAGGGAGAGATAAGAGAATGGGCACTGCAAATGAAACTCCAGACACATGTGCCACCTTGTGCATCTGGCTTACATGGGTACTGGGGAATCAAACCTGGGTCCTTAGGCTTTGCAAGCAAGTGCCTTAACAGTTATGCCATGTATCTGGAGTTCGTTTGCAGTGGCTGGAGGCCCTGGCATGCCCACTCTCTCCCTCTCTCTCTGCCTCTTTCTCTCTCTCTAATAAATAAATTTTAAAAAAATAAAAAAAAAGTCATGCAACATTACGCCTGGTTACTTTTTGCTTCTTAATGACAGAATCCATGTTTTGATTAAGGCAGTAATTTAAAAATGAAAATTTCATAACTCCCTTTGTTATTATCAGAGGCCATACGGCATGTTCTAGCCAATGAGAGGCAAGTAAACATCTAGAGTTTTTTGGAAGAGCACAGTCATTTTGTGACCTCGAGGGACCAGCTATTAACCACTACTGAGCCTTGCTTATCTTGAGACTTTTCTTTATGGAACTGGAGACTGCAGGTGACACAAGTGCTGTACCCCTAATATGAAGGCAGAGAGAGACGGCCATAATCACAATTGACTTTCATTTAGAAAATCTAGGTGTAGCTTATTCATCTATTAGTGAAAATCACTAATTTTGTCAGTACAACTGAAAACCTCCAAATTGAAAGGAACCTCTTAAAAATTCAGTTTCCTTCCTTCTTCCCTCCCTTCCCTCCCTCCTGCCCTCTTTCTTTCTTTCTTTTTTTGAGGAAAGGTTTCACTCTAGCCCAGGCTGATCTGAAATTTACTATGTAGTCTCAGAGTGGCCTTAAACTCATGGTGATCCTCCTACCTCTGCCTCCCAAGTGCTGGGATTAAAGGCATGCGCCACCACATCTGGCTTTTTTCTCTTTCTCACTCTGTCTCCCCTTCCCTCATCCCCCACTCCTTGAAACAGGGCCTTAACTCTAGCCCAGGCTGACCTGGAACTCACTCTGTAGCCCAGCTGGCTTTAATTCATGACAATCCTCCTACCTCAGCCTCCTGAGTGCTGGTATTAATTAAAGATATAAATTCCCTTTTTTGTTGAGGCAAGCCCAAAAGACTGGACTTTAAAAAAATTATTATTATTTTTTAGAGAGAGAGAGAGAAAGAGGCAGAGAGAGGGACACAGACAGAGAATGGCACACCAGGGCCTGTCAGCCACCATGAACAAACTCCAGATATGTGCAACCCCCTGTGCGCCACGTGTGACATTGCACGCTTGTGTCACTGAGCACCTGGCTACGTGGTGGCGATTCAAACATAGGTTCTTAGGCTTTACAGGCAAGCACCTTAACCACTAAGCAATCTCTCCAGCCTTTTTTTTAAATGACAGCAAGAGAGAGAGAGAGAAAGAGGGAGGGAGGGAGGAGGGGGAGAGGGAGCGAGAGCGAGCGAGCTGGTGCACCAGGGCCTCCAGCCACTGTAGTCAAACTCAAGATGTATGTGCCATCTTGTGCATCTGGTTTCCATGGGAACTAGAGAGTTGAACCTAGAACATTAGGCTTTGCAGGCAAGTGCCTTAACTGCTAAGCCATCTCTCCAGCCCAAGTACTACTTTTTGTAAAATACCACTTTATATGGAGACAATATAAGGAAAGTTCTTTGCTTAAAGAAAAGTGAATTTAGGGCTGGAGAGATGGCTTAGCAGTTAAGGCACTTGCCTGCAAAGCAAAGCCAGATGAACAAAGTGGCACATGCATCTGCATTTGTTTGCAGTGGCTAGAGGCCCTCACATGCCCATTCTATCTCTGTCTTCTCTCTCTTTCATACTGCTTGCATATAAATAACTTTTCAAACAAAAAAAGTAGTTCTTTATTGCAAGGATTTTCTTTCTGTAATTCAGCTGGAAACTTAACACTGCTAACTTTACACAAATATATCAATTTAGTAAAAATTATGCACCTACAAGGTAGTGGCCCTTGGTTTAATTAAAATCCTACTTTACTGGTTGAGGCAAGAATAGGGAAGAGGAAACTAAAGCAATGAGCAATAACTTTTGACCCTAGTATTAGCAGTATAAATATCCTCTATTTCAACATTCTGGTATAACCCCAAAATATTAACCATAGAAAGATACTGGGCTAACCACTGTTTCTTAAGAAGATAATTTTCACAGCTGCACAGTAAAAAAAAAAAAAAAAAAATCATTCTAGGAAATGCAAAACAGGCACCTTTCTGGTAAAATCAAAACAAAAGCTCCATGACACTACTGAGTGTTTTACCTCAGAATTATTTCCTTCATGAACAAGCTTACTTACTACTTACTAAAAACCAGGTACCACACTCTTCTACACAAAACAAAATAAAACTATACATGGTCAACATCAGTCTTCTGAGGCTAGCACAGTAAGAAGTCACTTTAAGAAGTCTGTAGTAGCCGGGCGTGGTGGTGCATGACTTTAATCCCAGCACTTGGGAGGCAGAGGTAGGAGGATCGCTGTGAGTTCAAGGCCACCCTGAGACTACATAGTTAATTCCAGGTCAGCCTGGGCCAGAGTGAGACCCTACCTTGAAAAACCAAAAAAAAAAAAAAAAAAAAAAAAAAAAAAAGTTCTTCATACTAAGTTCTTCATTCTTATCTTTTTGCTATCTTACTCCACAAATTTGTAAGTGAAAACTAAAGTGGGAAAAGGTCAATCACCACCTGTTCTTAAGACTCTTTGTCAAAAATTAAAAATGGGGCTGGAGAGATAGCTTAGTGGTTAAGGCATTTTCCTGCGAAGCCAAAGGATCCCAGTTTGATTCTCCAAGACCCATGTAAGCCAGATGCACAAGGGGGCGTATGCATTTGGAGTTCATTTGCAGTGGCTGGAGGCCCTGGTGCACCCATTCTCTTTGCCTCTTTTTTCTCTCTCTCTGCTTGCAAATAAATAAATAAAATTTTTTTTAAAAGAAAAAAAATTACAAATGGGAGTCGGGCATGATGACGCATGCCTTTAATCCCAGCATTCAAAAGGCAGAGGTAGGAGGATCGCCATGAGTTCAAGGCCACCCTGGGAGTACATAGTGAATTCCAGGTCAGCCTGGGCTAGAGTAAAATCCTACCTTGAAAAACAAACAAAAATTACAAATGGATTTCTTTTACTAACAGTTTCTTGGGTGTATCTTAGCTTCAATGCTTTAAGACTGTTTGGTCCTCCTCAATGTCCTGTCCTCAGGAGCAGTCCTCCAAGCTGGTGATCATGTAGGTCACTGGCTAGGCCTAACAAAGCACTGCCAAAAGGTCTACTTGCAACAAAACCTCTGTTGTCATTAGCAAACCCAGCACCTAAGGCCTCAAGAGGACACCATAAAACAAGTAGCCATGTAGTTTTGAGGGCAGAGTGCTAGCCCAGTGTGCCTGAGGCCCTGGGCCTGGGTGGGATCCCAGCACAACACCAGGGAATAAAGCAGGCAAGAATCAAACAAGCAACCATGTCACTTCCAATCAATGAACTTCTCTTCTGCTAGCCTATTGCATACTGCACTGCTCTTTCTTCAAGCCATGATAGTTCTTCTCTTTTCCCCTTATTACATAGTTCTTTACCCCTGAGGTTCAAGGTCCCTGGCCAAGAACTGCATTTATAGAAAGTGCCTAATAAATGCTGGTCCTGAATGAAAAGGGACATAAATGAAAGAATTTCCAAGTGAAGACACCTTTAGTATGAGGCAGCCTCAAGGTCCTTGAATCACTTTCAAAATTCTTTTACAACCAAGACTCTGATCTGAAATTCCTATAGAGCCTCCAGAATTCTCCTATACTTCCTGAACATGTCCTGTGTGCATGACTCCAAGACTAGTCTAGGGCCTCATCCACATTCTTTCTTTACATCACTTAGCCTTTCTACATCCTTGTGTCCTTATCCAAGAAGAGGTGACTCTTCTGACACAATTCCTGGACCTTAACTTGCCTTAGCCAACCACATCTTAGTTCTCTTTCTCTGCAGTCCCTTGCACCAGACTTACAAACATCACCTACTAGTTTCAGGGTCTGATGATACTGTAAGTTTGTGGTGTTTGACACTCCTGCGCTCTACTTCAGTTCCACAGCCCTTCTTTCTGGTTCTCCTTCCCATTCTTGTCCAGCACCCGGAGCATGCCACTGCCTCCTTCTCTGAGAATTACATCCTGCCCTACTGAAACAGTGCTGTGAGCCACCAGGACCTTCTGTGGCTGTTCTCCAAGTAGAAAAAGAAGTGTGTTAACTTTCTAATCCTGCTTCCTACTACTTAGAGATCCTAAAAGGGCAATGCACAACCTGCATCTGGGGCACTGATCTATCCTTTTCAGCATATAGTTGGTTTTTACTTTTTACAATTGTTTACATTGTGAACTGAAGTTCCCAGAAAAATAGCCAAACTGATGCTGAAGATTCTACATGGCTAACTGATTACAGAATTTTATGATTTTTAGTTAGAATGTTATGGATCAAAGGGCCAAATAATCTTGGGCTATTTTTAGTTTCCTTATAGCCACTTAATAGTCTGTCCATCTTCCTCTCAACTGCAAGGTAAATCTTTGGAACACATTAACTTAGCAAAGAATGTCATCCCATAGCACTGAGGAGATGGAGGCAGGAGGATTGCAGATTTTGAAGCAAGCCAGGGCTATACAATACTCTGCCTCCAAAAAAACTGGACTCCCTAGTGGCCCCACCAACAGGTGAAAGAATGTATTAACCAGTCCTTCCTGCTAGCAGAGCTTAAGTTACTCTAAATCTCTATATCCACTCAGTTTCCAAATCCCTGTGGAAACCTTGCCACCCCACTCATGCCCAACTCAACCTCTGAACAAAGTTTCTTCCACTGTTAGCTCTCTTTCTGCCTGCAAAATACCCCATCCAGAGTTTCAGGCAAATTCCTTCTCTCTCAAAACCCTCACTCCCTAACTCCCTCCTGAATAGGGTCCATGTTCCTGGGCCTGGCAACTGGGCTCCTCAGCCTTCATCTCTCACAGCAGACCTTCACACTCTAGAAGTCTTTGCTCATAACCACTGCTGTGTGGAATGCCAGGAACCTGGTGCTCTTCCTGGCTCCTTAGGGTCCATCTAAAACACTGCTTCCTTCAACAAATTTCCTCTTTAATAATGGAATTGGGCACTCCGTCTCTTTCTTTAACCTCCCCAAATATTATCACTCACTACCAGCTGCTCCCACTGATAACTGGACCTACTAACTCATCCTCTTACCTTCTCCTCCATTATCAAGAAAAATGGTGGGAACTTTAAAAAATAAAATTGGAAAAAAACACAAAACACTTGGGCACTGAAGGTAGTCTTCGAAAGTGAGCTATCTCCTCAGCTGCTGACCTCCTCTTATTCTACCAAAGGCTACAGCAGCTGCTTTCAAAACTTTTCTTGGTGCAGTTCAGTAGTCCAGTGCTTGCCTAGCATGTCCAAGACCTGGCTTTGATCCCCAGCACCACCAAAATAACCTTTTTTGGTTGCCATCCTCATCTCTCATAGTCCAGACTGCTGGGACTCCAGGTGTTCTACCTGCCCCACTTAGCTAAACTCTTCTTTCCCCCTATATTTCCTCCCCAAAGTCCATTCCTCCTTATATCAAATTAATCGTCTCCTCTTCCTCCAAAAGAGTAAAACAGACTCCCAATGGAATCCAGAGCAGTAAAAGCCGTTGAGGGGGCTGGGAAAATGGCTCAGTGGTTAAAGTCCCTTGCTTGCAAAGCCTTACATCTGGAGTTCAATACCCCAGTACCAACATATAGTCAGATGCACAAAATGGCACATGTATTTCGAGTTTGTTTGCAGTGGAAACAGGCCCTGCTGTGCCCATTCCTATTCATTCTCACTCTCTAATTTTGCTTTTTTAAATTTAATTTTATTTTTTATTTTTGAGAGAGAGAGAGACACAGACAGAGGGAGAGGGAGACAGAGAATGGGCACGCAAGCAGTCTCTCAGCTGCTGTGAACGAAATCCAGATGTGTGCACCCCATTGTGGGCAAGTGTGGCATTGCACCCTTGCATCACTTTGCATCTGGCTAAACGTGGGATCTGGAGATTGGAACCAGGTTCTCAGGCTTAGCAGGCAGGTGCCTTAACCACTAAGCCATCTCTCCAGCCCTCTAATTTTGCTTTTGGTTTTTTCCAAAGTAGGGTCTCACTCTAGCCCAGGCTGACCTGGAATTCACTAGATAGCCTCAAAGTGGCCTCGAACTCACAGCAATCCTCCTGCCTCTGCCTCCTGAGTGCTGGGATCAAAGGAGTGTGCCACCACGCCCAGCAAGTAAATATATATATTTTAAAGTCCTTGAGTGTCGCAGTCAACTCTTAACCATGGGTCAAGGAACAGAAGAAAAAGAATTTCCTGGGCTGGAGAGATGGCTTAGCTGCTAAGGTGCCTGCCTGCTAAGGAATGCCTGTTGCAATCTCCAGGTCCCAAATTTAGCCAGACACAGTGACACAAGGGCACAATGCCACACTTGCCCAAAAGGGGGCACATGCATCTGGAGTTCGTTCACAGCGGCTGAGAGGCTGTTGGCACGCCCATTCTCTGTCTCCCTCTCCCTCTCTCTCTCTCCAAAAAAAAAAAAAAAAAAAAAAAAAGAAAGAAAGAAAGAAAGAGGATTTCCTATAGGTGGAAGGGTTAGATTTTAAGTAATGCATGTTGAGAAGATACCCAGAAGGTGATTTATTACCATGATACCATAAGGCACACCTTTTCTAGTAGCTTATACTACTAAACCGTGTGGCAAGGACAGCCAAGAGAACTACAGTTGGGCCTGACAGAGTAAGGAAAACACTTTTTCCACTTCTGGGGCATCCCCAGTAAAAGCAGAACTGGGAGCAAGGCAACACCCAACCTGCAGTAGAGGTATAAACTGAGAGCTGCCAAAACAAACTCTAAGAAAACAAGATGGGGCTGGAGAGATGGCTTAGCAGTTAATGTGCTTGCCTGCAAAGCCAAAGGACCCAGGTTTGATTCCCCAGGACCCACATAAGCTAGATGCACAAGGTGGTACATGCGTCTGGAGTTCATTTGCAGTGGCTGGATGTCCTGGTGCACCCATTCTGTCTCTCAAATAAGTAAATAAAAAATATTTAAGCTGGGCGTGGTGGTGCACACCTTTAATCCCAGCACTCAGGAGGCAGAGGCAGGAAGATCACCGTGAGTGAGTCTGAGGCCACCCTGAGACTACATAGTGAATTCCAGGTCAGCCTGGACTAAAGGGAAACCCTGCCTTGTAAAACCAAAAATTAAAACACACACACACACACACACACACACACAAAAAAAAAACAAGATGGAGTTGGATTAGTAAAGTGTTCTGTAGCTGGATGCGGTGTTACATGCCTGTATCCCAGCACTTGGGAGGCAGAGGCAAGAGGACTGCTGCAAATTTGAAGTCAGGCAAGAATATACAGCAGAACTGTGGCAAAAACAAACAAACCAAACTAAGTTAAGTGTTCCAAAGTCAGAAGAGAGTTCTGGATGACAGGACATCCTCTAGGTTTCAGGACAGGACTTTTGAGGAAGACACTGCTCTCATATAAGGTGAACCAGGACACAATAAAGGCAACGAAATACGTGGGAACACCACCAAGAGTGATGGTACTGATCAAAGAAAAGGCCAGAGAAAGAAGAGGGATGAAAGAGTGTATGAGAATTTAGAAGACGGAACAGGCCTTGGATATGTCAACCCTTTTAGCACTGAGGTAGTGAAAGAAATCAGGTAGCTGAGGAAAAAGAAGGGAAATGGCCTGAAGAAGTTGGACCAGCTGTCTGAAGTTACATAACCTATTTAAGAAATCAAGCACAAGAAAGACAATTTGATCCAACATCTATAATGATTTAAGCTCAGACGTGAAGAATCATAACTGTCTTTATAGTCTCAACATGTTAAATGCAAGCTTTGTGTGTTAAATCTAGAAACATCCCGGGCTACAAGCACCATGAAATAGGATATAAAGAAGATCTCCACAGTGCTCCTTGTTCAACAAGAACATAAGCTCTGGGGGGCTGGAGCGATGGCTCAGTAGTTAAAGGTACTTGCTAGTAAAGCCTATCTGTTCTCCTCTCCCCTTTGATTCCCCAGTACCCATGTAAAGACAGACACCCACAGACATTTTTTCAACACACACACACACACACACACACACACACACACACACACAAAAACCTCTGCAAAAAAAATTCCTTCTGAATCCTGCTGCCCTACCATAGAAAATTTAAGAAAAGCACGGATGCCCACAAGAAGCTGAAGGAATTCAGGAATTACCTCTCCAAAATATGCAGCTTTGGCTTGCTGATGACTTCAGTGTCAGCAGGTGAAGGGAGGGGCTTTCTCAGGAAGTTCACAGCTGATTTAAGGCAGACTCATTAAATACCAAGAGAGGAACTTAAAACACCTTAAGCCTCCTTCAGTAGGTTAAGATGCTCCAAAATTTCAACTGTTTTGTGTAGGACTCCGTAGCATAAAAATGTAATTACAATGCTCTTTTTCCCACCAATCTGCCCACTTTCAAGTGATTTCACTGGTTCAATGAAGACTTGGTAGGGTCAAGATTTCAGGACAGGGCTGGGGAGATGGCTTAGCAGTTAAGGCGTTTGCCTGCAAAGCCAAAGGATCCCGGTTCAATTCTCCAGGACCCATGTAAGCCAGATGCACAAGGGGGAGCATGTGTCTGGAATTTGTTTGCAGTGGCTAGAAGCCCTGGAGTGCCCATTCTATCTCTCTCTCAAATAAATAAAATACATTTAAAATAAAGATTTCAGGACAAAATTATGCTGATTTTTTTTTTGATTGAGGTGGGTGGAGACGTACATAGTGGTGTGGGACAGGTATGAAGCCTTAAATGCTGATTAGGCACGACGTGATCACCACTTTAAGTTTCAGTTTCCCCAGCTGTTCATTTACTAGAAAAAGAGAACAATCCAAACTACCTCGATGGATTTTTTTTTTTACGACTGCGTTATTCCTTTTCAAGTACTCAAATGAATGCGGGATGCACTGCAAACATCCTATAAAAGTTGTGAAAACAGTCAATGCAAAAACAATGCTATTTTTTAACAGTTATTAAATATCCCACTTCATTATTCTCTGACAATTTGTACTCTCAAGCCTCTCCCACCCCTCCACCCCCCGATTCTTCAGGGCTTAAAGGTCCCCAAAGGTTCAGAATCCTGGTAGTGAAGCCCCAAGAGGGAAAACATAGAGAACATGGAGGGGCGGGTCTTGCGCACACCCTGGGGACTTGGAGAGGGAGGGGGTAGGGCAGGGGACCGCTAAGGCGACGTTCGCGGCGCCGCTCGGTTTTGCACCCATCGCCTCACGACGCCCCCATAAGGGAGGTGCTTCCTACAGCGCAGCTTTACACACGGGGAAACTGAGTCTCCAGGGAAGGTCCCAGGGCCCCAAGAGCCAGCGGCCCCGGGGCGGAGAGGGCGCGGCAGGGGCGGCGGCAGCGGCCCGGGGACTCACCTTGGCGCTGTGCACGGCCTCCTGCGCCCCGCGGAGCTGCAGCCAGATGCGCGCGGGCAGCGGCTCCTCGGCCCCGAGCGCGCCGAGCACCGCCAGGCTCACGCCGAACAGACCCTCGATGCGGCCGCGGCTCCGCTCCAGCAGCACCGCCTTCTCGGCGGGCGCCGTGAACTCGTCGAGGACCGCCCGGGCGGCCATGGCGGGCGCGGCCTCCCGCGACGGACGGCGCCGGACAGCGGCGGAGGCGACGCCCCCTTCAGCGTGCCGCCTCTGCACCCGAGCTGCTCGGGCGGCGTGGGCCGCCTCGCGCCGGGCCTCCCGCCCACTCGCAGGCCGGCTACACCATCACGCCCAGGTCTCCGCAGCTTAGCAACTGCGGGAAGACAGGACTCCCAGACGCCCCTTCACCGCCGCGGGCTCGGCCCCGCCGCCACGCATGCGCTCAGCCCCCGCAGTCGTCATGGAAGAGGACGAGGAGGAGGGCGGGTCGGCGGTGAGCGACGGAAGTCTACGTCACGACGCACTCGCCGAGTCGGCCCGGGACAAGCGTCGGCTTGGGAAACCTCGGTAGCCATGTTTAATGAGGGCGCGAGGCTTACGCTGGTATGTGGTAGATGCGAATTTTTGGTTTCACGTTTCGTAGGCGCGCGGGCCTTTCAGTTCCTTGTCTTTTAATTTGCCACCTTTCCTTGTTCTTCTTTATTTTTTTTTCAGTTAAAAAAACCAAAAAACACGATGACAGGAAAGGGAGAAAATGGGAATATATGTGCAGAATTGAAAAGCTAAATTATTAGGCATAGTGGCTGTCGCCTGTAATGCCAGCATGGGGGTGGTATGGAAGTAGGACTGGACCAGGAGGATGGCCTCTAGTTCGAGGCCAGCCTGAACTTTATAAGGAAATCCAGATAAGCTTGGGCTACATAGTGAGACCCTGTCAAAAACAAAACAAACAGAAAACAGCTGGACATAATAGTTCTCACAGGAGACTGAGTTAGGAGGATGGCTGTCCAGGTCAGCCTGGGCTAGAGTGAAACCCAGCCTCAAAAACAAAACCAAAAAAGAATCTAAATGTAAAAGGCTGGGTGTCACAGCTTTTGTAATCCAAGCAGCACTCCAGAGGCTGAGGCAGGGGGATCACGAGTCAAGGCTAGCTTGGTCTGCATTGCCAGACCTGTCTCAAAATAAAAGCCAATTTCAAGAGAGTGATTGGTCTTATGAGAGGGATGCAAAAAGTGGGAGTTAGCAACTCCCTGGTACAAATTAACCCCATAACCCTCTAGGTCTGTTTTCCCATCTGGTCAAAGGTTTCACTCACCCTAAGACCTTTTCCCAGAGGATAAGTTCTCTGAGTCTCTGAAAGCAAATTGTGGAAGATAAATGTTTTATTTCCCTAACCCAAGTATTATGGTTAAGATAATAAGGAACAAGGGAGTATTACCTAGCTTCTCTGTGTAATTCATCTGTGAAATGTGGATAACAGTACTTTCTATTGTGAAAATTAATCTAGACCTGGAAGTTGGCTTAGCAGTTAAGATGTTTGCCTGAAAAGCCAAAGGACCCAGGTTCGATTCCCCCAGGACCCACATAAGCCTGATGCATAAGGTGACACGTGTGTCTGGAGTTTGTTTGCAGCGGCTGAAGGCCCTGGCATGCCCATTCTCCCTCTCCTCCACCTCTTTCTCTCTGTCTCTTAAATAAAATAAATGTTTTAAAAAAGAAAATTAATTAGTTCCAGGTATAGTAAATGTTCATTAAATATTAATTATTGACTAGGTGTGGTGGCACACATCTTTAATTCCAGCACTCAGGAGGCAAAGATCAGATTGCTGTGTGTTAGAGGCCAGCCTGAGACTACATAGTAAAATCCAGGTCAGCCTGGGCTAGAGTTAGACCATACTGTAAAAAGGCAAAATAAATACATATAAATATTAGCCATTATTATTATTATTATTATTGCTCAATTAGACGTTTTGAATGTTTCTTACAACCACACTGAACTGTAACAAATGGACCTGTACCATTTGTGTGTGTCCATCCCCAAGGAGAAAGAAAAGGTTCTAAACACGAATCAGTTGGAAATGCCAAGGGGTGTCATCTTGATAAGAGGGATAATCCCAGGTAAAATCTATCAAGGGTCCAAGTTGCTGGGGTTTTCCATGCTTCAGAAACTCAGGTAGGTGTTCTCCTTGTGCCTCACCAAAACATAACTCAGCACCGGGAAGAGAACTTCTAGCCTCACAGATAGGCAGCTTCCTCTTTCCCCATGGGCTTTTCCCCTGGTGTCCACACAACCTGCTACCTTGCTCCATCAGGCCAATGACCTGGGATTGGCTGAGGCAGATCAGGGGGGTAAAGTGTGGTCTTGTTGATACGGGTACCCAGAGCCACACTGTCAGTAAAGCATGCTATCAACATAACCTGTTATTTCCTGTCTTCTCCTGGCCCTAGATGGAATTGCTATTGTTCAGTAATTGTCCAGGGCTTTCCCCAGGACTGGTTCCTGTTTATTTGCAATGACTTCCCTGCCAGTGATTCTTTAATTGCTTCCTTGTAAAGGGTGGAGTAGGAGACTGCATTGAAAAGCCCCTTCCTTTCTCCACGCTAAAACAACAGAAGTGCTGTGTAGCTGGGATGTGGTGGTGCACACCTGTAATCCCAGTGCTTGGGAGGCTGGGGCAGAAGGATCTAAAGTCCACAGCATGGCTGGGCAACATAAAACTGTATTCAGAAGTCACTGAGTTGGTGCATCATCAAATACACCCAGCTTTTGTGTTTTGTATTTTAAACCTCTGTTCAGAAGTCTTCATAGTTCATAATTCCCCTTTGACATTCCCCTTTAAGAAACTCTCAGTTTTTTTTATTTTTTATTTTTATTTATTTATTTTTGGAGAGAGACACAGAGAGACAGAGAGAGAGGGAGAGGAAGACAGAGATGGGCACGCCAGCAGCCTCTCAGCTGCTGTGAACGAAATCCAGATGTTTGCCCCCCCCTTGTGGTCAAGTGCAGCATTGCGCCCTTGCATCACTGCATCTGGCTAAACGTGGGACCTGGAGATTGGAACCGGCGTTCTTAGACTTAGGAGGCTAGTGCCTTAACCGCTAAGCCATCTCTCCAGCCCAAACTCTTAGTTTTTTGAGTGTAGGGAACAAGGAATGGGAGGAGGGAGGAAAGAGCAGAAAGTGAGAGAGATCCCCTTCCAAGAAACCCCCTTGCTTCATTGCTTCATGTAGCTTCTGGATTGCATTTCTGAACTTCAATTGACCAGCCTTACCTGACTGATCAGCCTTACAACTCAGGA
Organism: Orientallactaga sibirica; assembly: GCA_036365145.1. NCBI lineage: Eukaryota > Metazoa > Chordata > Mammalia > Rodentia > Dipodidae > Orientallactaga > Orientallactaga sibirica. The sequence continues at coordinate 1,904,958 of JAEOAD010000030.1, forward strand.
CAATTGGTGCTGTAGAGGAGATCCCTTTGGAGTAGTCTATATTCCATATTCCCGTGCCTCGCTCCCATTCAGTAACCACTTGTGATAGCATTGAAGAAATCACTTATCCTAGAATCTTCTGATCCGTAGTCAGATGTGTTATCCTTTGCGCCCACTGGCCCCCTGGTACTTATCTTCATCTCTTGGTCATGGGGTGGTGAGGGGAGAGTTTTTCCTCTCTGCATACCAGCCAGGTTATGTGTGGAAGAACACCTCTTTTTTTTTTTCCCCTCATCTGTCACTCACCCTTGCCTGAAGAGGAGGGTTTCCTGGATGGTGACTTTCTGGGACGCTCAGTACTGTATTGGACATGTTAACTGAAGTTACGGGGGCGGGGAGCCACACCTGCTCTGAATTCTACTAAGCTGATTGATTGGAGAAGTCCAAAGCCAAATTGAGATCTCTTAGCACTCTAAATAAACATTTATTTCCCACACTTATGTGTGACCTAACATCCTTTATTGGATAACTCCTTTTGCAATGTACCAGCCAACCTCTGTCTCCCACCAACCCAAAGGCATCCATAGCATGTGGTACTGACAGCAGAGACTTCCCCACTTGACCTTAACCTATATGTTTCCACCAATATATTTGAAAAGTGTTTTGATTCAGGATTTTCTTTTCTTTGTTACTATAAAACATCATGGAACTCTTACTACACTGTGTTGATGCAAAACACAGTTCTCACCTCAAAGAGGATAAGAGAATTTATTCTGGAGCCAAATAGGAGTGACCATGGCATTGGAACAGAGATTTGGGTTACCCTAAATTCCATGTTCCGATGTGTTAACAATTTCGTGAAGGTTTTATAATTACAGAACAAAAGAGTCATAAACCAAGGCACTTTTCACATACATTGGTGAAAACAGTAGGCAGGGAGTTACAGCAAAGTGGGGGGAATCTCTGCTATGGGCTTCACATGCTGTCTGATAACGTTCTTAGCCTTTGGGTTGGTGGAAGCTAGTGGTCTGTTTGCACAGTCCAAAAAGGTTTCACCTGATCACCTGATAGTTAACAGGATTTTAGGTCTGACACAGAGGTGGGCTATGAATGGCTATTAAAGGGCTAAAGGTAGTGTAAGGTAATTTGGCTCTGATCCTTTAACATGCCATCTTCTGTGATTGCAGGAGTTCTATCAGGCCATTGAGCCTTAATTAAAGTAGATGTGCTTTCTGAGAACTTTAGTTCACAATTGGAACATGTTATTTGAGGTAACCCAAATCTTTTCCTGGACTGTGAGCTTTCACATTTGGCTACAGAATAAATTATCTCTTATTTCCTTTGAGGTTAGAGCTTTAAGTGTGTGTGTCAACAGTTTTTGACATCTTCAATGTGGAGTCCCAAGCTCAAGCCACTTTCTTTTCGTTGTTGCTGTTTTTGTTTTTCTAGGTAGGGTCTCACCGTAGCCATGGCTGACTCAAGCCACTTTCACTGGAGGAATCACCTAGAAGGGTGCCAGGTTCCTGAGTTAGCTCCTTTTGCCCAGGCATCTGGTGTTGCCTTCTCAGGTGCACATTAGTGAGTTCTTTCTGGGACTTGGACCTTCTGTGGTTTGATCATGGATCTATTTGTTAATTCCCAGCTGGTTTAGAGAATCCTATTTGGGTATCCTTTTTAAAATTGTTTTGATTCAGTGTATTTGGTTTAAAGGATCCATTTTGTTTGCTTTTATTTGCAGTTTCAGAACATAACATGTATTTTTGTTTATTTTCTGACTGGTTTGTTTTCAGACCTTTGAGGGTATTTTGGTTTCTGACTCTTTAGCTTTTTGATTTGTTAGTGTTGCAGGAAACTCCCCCTTTCTCTCTCTCCCTCTCTCTCTCTCTCTCTCTCTCTCTCACACACACACACAAACAAACACATATCTATTCATCCCAGCTGGTCTCAGACTCAGACCACAGACATGGCTTTGGTGAGCCAATGATTTTATTGGGGTTACTTACAGTTTTACCTGTTGGCCAGGCATCATATTTAGTGCATCCAGAAGCTAAATATTATATTTAATATGTTCCACAGAACTAGGAAGATTCATTAATAAGATCTAATATAGATGGAGCAGAGTAGTAGTCAGGACAACCATTCTCAGGAGAAAGGAATTGTTGATAAAGCCATTAAAGAAGAAAGTCCTAGGTTGGAGAGATGGCTTAGCAGTTAAGGCACATGCCTGCAAAGCCAAAGGATCAAGGTTTGATTCCCCAGGACCCAGGTAAGCCAGATGCACAAGGTGGCGCATGTGTCTGGAATTCATTTGCAGCAGCTTGTGGCCCTGGTGCACCCATATGCTTGCTCTCTCTCCCTCTTTCCTCAAATAAATAAAAATGAAATGAAATATTAAAAAAGAAGAAGAAACTCCTTGTGCTTGGGGAGATGGTTCAGCAGTTAAAGGTGTGTGCTACCAAAGCCTGAAAGCCTAGATTCTATTCCCCAGTACCCACACAAAGTCAGATGTATAAAATGGCACATGTATCTGGAATTTATCTGCAGTGGCTGGAGGCCCTGGTGGGCGATACTAGTTTCTCTCTCTCTCTTTTTCCCTCCTTACACACACACTCTCTCTCACACACACAGACATAATTTTTTTTAAAGAAGAAACTCTTATATGTGGATCCTAGCTACAAATGTTTGGACTTGTATATGAATTGGCTAGAAGGGAGGGCAGATTTAAGGGGATGGTATTGTATGAAAGTAGAAGAACAGATTACTGGGGGTATAAAGGTCTAAGTGAGGTCAGAGAAAAAGATTGAGTAAAGGAAGGGTAGGGAGAGGGTTAATCAAAATCTAAGAAGGTATGAATAAGCCATATGGAAACCTATTTTTCTGGACAATGGCACATAGAGAAGCCAAAGATGGTTATTAGAAAATTTTAGTGCCAGGGATGGGATACCTTCCAGTGAGGTCTCCAATGCCCCCCAAACATTAAAGGCCATTGCCGAGGCTCTTGGCTTCCCACCAAGAATAGATGGCAAGACCCTGTTGCTGAAGACTCCATATGCTTGTGCTGCAAGGTCATTGAGAAATCTTGCTGGAGCTAAGCTGAAACCCTCTTTTGTGTAGACCAGCTGACAGAAAGCTGGAAAAAGCTATGCTGCATGTAGCTCCATGGAAGAGAGAGAAATCATCAGTGGAGATAAACAATGGTGGACACTGCAAGCCTTAAGTTGGGCCAAGCAGGCCAAATGAGCCTACCGATGCAAGTAAACATGTCTGTTATGGGAGAAACCAACTGCTCTCTAATTGGTAGAAAGAATGTAAGAGTCAAAGGAAGGGTGGGGCTCTGTACAAAACACTCTTCCAGACACAAAGTGGCCTGGATATCCATGACCTAACAGTGCCTGGCACTACCTACACAAGGCCATTATAATAGAAGGAAAAGATGACATCAAAATTAAAGAGAGACTGATTGAGAGGGTGAAGGGATATGATGGAGAGTGGAGTTGTGAAGGGGAAAGTGGGGAGGGGAAATTATCATGGTTTATTGTGTATATTATGGAAGTTGTCAATAATAAAAAAGAAAAGAAACTTCTGTATCATGTCAAATCTGTTAGCCATTATGAGCCAGATCGAATATATATATGAAAAAATTATATATATATTTTCTCTATATCTGACATTATATCTTTTTGTAGTCAGCTCCACCTTGCTAGGATGAACATCCAACCAGACATAGTTTTTATTTTATTTTATATTTATTTTATTTATTTGAAAGAGAGAGAGAAACAAAGAGAGAGAGAGAGAATGGGTGCACCAGGGCATTCAGCCACTGCAAACGAACTCAAGAAGTATGTGCTACCTTTGTGCATCTGCCTTACGTGGATCCTGGGGAATTGAACCTGGGTCCTTTGACTTTGCAGGCGAGTACCTTATCCGCTAAGCCATCCCTCCAGCACCAACCAGACATAGTTTACGAGAAGAATGGGTTTACTTTAGCTTACAAATCCTGGGGAACTTCCATCAATGGTGGAAGAAACTGCTTCCATACATCCAAGCAGAGAGAAACAATTGCAGCAAGCAAGCACCAACAAGCAGCAAGCACAAACCCTCCCAAGCTCAAACTGCTCTCTCCACGACTTTGGGCTGGAATCCAGATCTGCCTCCAAACCCACATTAGGGTTGGACTTCAGTATCTGCCCCCAGTGACATGTCCCCTATAGCAAGAGTTTGCCTGCTTAGGGGCTGAAGTTGCAAACTCAGTTTTAATAAAACAACTGAGTCTATGGGGCCATACATTTATACGATCATATTCAAACTACCACACATCTACATGTGATATATAATAGTAATATTATATTTAAAGTTAACTTCATAGTCTTGCCTAACAAAGTTAAGGCAGCAGATAAGGGAATCAAGTAAAAAGTATATGATCTAAGGCTGGAGAGATGGTTTAGTGGTTAAGGTGCTTGCCTGCATCACTTCTACCTGTTCCCAGTGGTCTTCCCTTTCACCCTTCTCTCTATCTTCTACCTATGATTTTCGGTGTTTTCCTCTACCTACTTCCCAGCTCAGGTCCAGAGTTCCTGCCCCTCCTGCTCTCAACCATGCTACTCCTTGCTGGTGTAAATAAAAACAACTTTTTGCCCAAGAAAGCTATGTCAGAGCCTTCTTTCTGAACCTGAAAGTCAGAACTGAGGGGGAGTTGGGTAGCCAGCCAGGAGGGAAGGCCCAAAGAGAGAACACCATGCCTACCTGCTTCAGCAGAACCACAGTTCAGCATCTGATCCAGCCATCCAATCAGCTCTCTCACCCTCTACTCCGGAGGCAGCCCCTAGCTCAGACGAACCGGCTCTCTCTCAGACTTACCTGAGTCTGAGGGTAAAGCCCACCACAATATTATTATATATAGTTCCTTACCAAGTGACCAAGCCCTCTTTTTTGGTTGTTCATCCCTCCAGAACCTCCAGGTTCCTCTGCTGGTAAGCTTTCTGGATGGGCTAAGATGAAAGGGGAGTCCCTGACCTCTACTCCCACATGGGCTCTCTATCCCCTCCTGCCTTCCATATGGCAGGAGTTCTCTGCATTTTCTTCTTTACTATCTAAATCTCTTTTCATGTTTCATGCTTACTTCCCACATGGGCTCTCAGACCACATGGGTATATCCATTTCCCTTCCCTTAGTTTCATACTTACCTAAATTAATGTAATAATTTAATAATTATCTTTCTCAGTCTTGTTTTATCCCAATTTTTTTGTAAAAACAGATGGGAATTCAGGGTTTGGAGTTCAAGGATTCTTCTCCTTCTTTTAAACTATTTTTACTTATTTTAGAGAGAGAAACAGAGCAAGAATGGGCTTGACGTGGTGGTGCATGCCTTTAATCACAGCACTTTGGAGGCAGAGGTAGGAGAATTGCCATGAGTTTGAGGCCACCCTGAGAATACAGAGTGAATTCCAGGTCAGCCTGGGATAGAGTAAAACCCTATCTCAAAAAACAAAGAGAGATGGAGAGTGAATGGGTGTACTGGGGCCTCTAGCCACTACAAATGGAATTCCAGATGCATGCGCCACCAAGTGCATCTGGCTGACATGGATACTAGGGAATCGAACTTGGGTCCTTAGACTTCATAGGCAAGTGCCTTAACTGCTAAGCCATCTTTTGTTTTATTATAGTTTTCCAAGGTAGGGTCTTGCTTTAGGCCTGGCTGACCTGGAATTCACTCTGTAGTCTCAGGCTGTCCTTGAACTCACAGAGATCCTTCTATCTTGTCCTCCCAAGTGCTGAGATTAAAGGTGTGCACCACCATGCTCAGACTCTGAACTCCAAAAACCCTGTTACAAGAACTAAAGATAAATTTTTAAAAAATTCTATTCTTAAGCCTTTAATCTAGCCTTTTCTGACCTTTTCTTTTCTTTACCTCCTTTTTTTTTTCTAGGTAAGGTCTCGCTCTAGTCCAGGGTGACCTGGAATTCACTATGTATTCTCAGGTGGCCTTGAACTCACAGAGATCCTCCTACCTCTGCCTCCAAAGTGCTGGGATTAAAGGCATACATCACCACATCTGGCATTCTTTACCTTTTTATCTAGCTCTCATCTATCTGTCTGTCTGTCTATCTATCTTCTATCATCTTTCTCTTTTATCTCCCAACAAATTCCATATCAAAGGAAAATACTGTTATAGCATGTCTAAGAAAAAATCTAGAGGCGAAAGAGATATCATACTATATTAAGAATCCTCACTGTCCCTTTTTTTTCAAGATAGGGTCTCACTCTAGCCCAGGCTGACCTGGAATTCACTATGTAGTGTCAGAATGGCCTCGAACTCTTAGCAATTCTCCTACCTCTGCCTCCCGAGTGCTCAGATTAAAGGTATGTGTTACCACGCCTGGCTAAGAATCCCCTGTTAAGAGATGGTTAACTCTGATGATTAACTCTCAAACTGGGAAAGATAGTGACTTAATTCTACTTTCCATCTTTTGTGACACTAAGAATTTCTTACATCTTAAAGAAGTAGAGAAGTAAACCTGCTTTGGTGCTTTGGTTTTTACTGAGTACACCCTAACCTAATCTAATTGTCATGTCTGTTCATGGTAACTGTTCTCATGCACTTATTTTTTGTTAAATATTTTATTTTAAAAAATATTTTATTTTTATTTATTTGACAGAGAAAGAGGGAGAGAGAGAATAGGTGCGCCAGGGCCTCCAGCTACTGCAAATGAACTCCAGACACTTGTGCCCCCTTGTGCATCTGGCTAACGTGGGTCCTGGGGAATTGAACCTGGGTCCTTTGGTTTTGCAGGTAAGTGCCTTAATTGCTAAGCCATCCCTCCAGCCCTCATAACACTTATCTTTATGTGTCATTTTTTGTGCAAAGAAAGAACTGAACAACAAAATCTATGGCCACTTTATTTACACATATTTCCAGTAATTTTTTCTTTTTTCTTTTTCTTTTTCATTTTGGTTTTTTGAGGTAGGATCTCACTCTAGCCCAGGCTGACCTGGAATTCACTATGTAGTCTCAGGGTGGTCTCAAACTCATGGCAATCCTCCTACCTCTGCCTTCTGAGTGCTAGGATTAAAGGCGTGTGCTACCACTCTCCCTTCCTCCCTCCCTCTTTCTTTCTTCACTGTGTAGTCTCAGGGTGGCCTTGAACTCACGGCGATCGTCTTACTTCTGCCTCCTGAGTGCTGGGATTAAAGGCGTGCGCCACCATACCTGGCAAGTAATTAAGGTTTTTGAGGCGGGATCTCATGCTACCCCAGGCTGACCTGGAACTCACTCTTTAGCCCAGGCTAGCTTCAAACTGAAGATGTCACTCCTTCATCAGTCTCTGAGATAACTGGCCTGATTCACCATGCCCAGCTTGTACATCTTCTTAAAAGTTACTGAGCGTTATCCTTGACATATGCCTAATTTTAGCATGTGTGTGTACATATTATGTGTATGGATATAAACATTTTTAGAATGATTTTGGCTGTTACTGTGTCTTTTTAAAATTTTACTTATTTATTTACATTTGTGTATGTATGGGTAAGACAGGGTCTCTTGGCCGTTGTAAACAAATGCTAGATGCTTGCACCACTTGTATCCAGCTTATGTGAGAGGCTTGGGAATTGAACCTGGGCCAGCAGGCCTTGCAAGGAAGCACCTTTCACCACTGAACCATTTTTTTCAGCCCCTTGTTCCTGTCTCTGGAAAAACTTTTTTTTTTTTTTTTTTTTTTGGTTTTTCGAGGTAGGGTCTCCCTCTGGTCCAGGCTGACCTGGAATTAACTATGTAGTCTCAGGGTGGCCTTGAACTCTCGGTGGATCCTCCTACCTCTGCCTCCCAAGTGCTGGGATTAAAGGCGTGTGCCACCACTCCCGGCAAAAACAAGTTTTTCAAGGCCCTTATCTTCATGTCTTCAAGGTTCCCTAAATCTTACCTAATTGTTCCTTACCAAGAAAAGAGAGGAAAGTTTCAGCAAGATACAACTATAAAAATCTGGCACTAAGGGGGTGGGGCAGGAAAACTTGCCAAGTGTGATACCTCACACCTTCCTCCCAGCAGTCTGGGGGCTGAGGTGGAATCCAGAGTCACTGTGAGTTTGAGGGTAGCCTGGGCTACAGAGTTCTAAGTCAGTCTGGGATAGAACAAGACCTTGTCTCAAATATCAGGGGAACAATACCTGCTTGAAGGCTTATAAAGACATTTTCAGGCTGATGGATGATCTTAATATGTTTATTATATCCTAATTACAATTTTTCTTTGAATTATGTTTGAGACAGTAACTGTGATTTTTGCTTCAAATAAGGTGATTTAGGTAAAATACTTGTTAAATGGTAACTATGAAGGTAACTCAAAAGTAAAAACAAAAATGTAGCACTGAGTGTGGTGGTGCACACCTTTAATCCCAGCACTCAGGAGGCAGGGATAGGAAGATCGTCTTGAGTTCGAGGCCACCCTGAGACTACATAGTGAATTCCAGGTCAGCCTGGACCAGAGTGAGACCCTACCTCAAAAAAAACAAAACAAAACAAAACAAAAGTCAGGCTTTAATTCTGCTTAATTCTGCTTCTGTTTGCCTTGAAGATGAAAACATCATTTTAACAAGATAGTTTCTAAGTGTCTATTATAAGAAAACTTAAAACTTTTTCTTTCCTTTTTGCCTCTTTCTTTTTCTTCCTCCTCTTCTTCTTTCCTCCCCCCTCCTCCTTCTTCTCCTTCTTCTTCTTTTCTTCTTTTTTTTGAGGCAGGATCTCACTCTAGCCCAGGCTCCTACCTCAGTGCTGGGATTATAGGCATGAACCAACCAGCATTAAGGTTTCCTCCCCTCCCTCCCTCCCTTCTTTCATCCCTCCCTCCCTTCCTTCATCCTTCCCTCCCTTCCTTCCTTTCTTCTCTCTTTCTTCTTCAATATTTTTATTTATTTGAAAGAGAGAGACAGAGAAAAAGAGACAGACAGAAAGAGAATGAGTATGGATGCACCAGGGTCTCTTGCCAGTGCAAGTGAACTCCAGATGCATGCACCACTTTGTGCACCTGGTTTCACATGGGCGCTGAGGAATTGAACTTGGGTCTTCAGGCTTTGCACATGAGGGTATTTAATGGCTAAGCTATCTCTTCAGCCCCATGGTTTTCTTAAATATTGATCTGCTTTTAGTAATGTTTCCCAAAAGTGGCTTTAAAACCAAGAATTTTGTTTTATCCTTTTACTAAATGAGAAATTTAAAATCTGAAATTAGGTATTATCCAAGGCTAAATTGTATGTTTTCCTTGGGATAAAGCCAGGATTATAGTTGTGAGCCTCCATGTCTGGTTATAAGACTTAAAACCTTAAAAAATTTTCTGTATGTGTGTGTGTGGCACAGATGCATGTATATGTATATATGAGTGTGCCAGAGCCTCTTGCTACTACAAACACCAGGCCCTTGCACTACTTTTTACATCTGTCTTATATGGGTTCATAGGAATTGAACCTGAGGCCGGCAGGCTTTGCAAGCAAGTACCTTTAACCACTGAGCCATCTTTCAGCCCCTGAAGTATTATTCAATCATGGTTTATTCTTCCCTGTGGCCTCATGGATGTGTATGTCTTTCTCTCTAGTCTGGAGAATTCCTGAGAGTATTTTCTATAGAGCTGAGATAGTGACCATAAATTCTTTGATCCTATTTTTAAAAATATTTTCATTTATTTATTTGAGAGGGAGAGAAATGGGTGCACCAGGGCCTCCTGCCACTGCAAACGAACTCCAGATGCATATGCCACTTTGTGCATCTGGTTTTATGTGGGTACTGGGGAATTGAACCTGGGTCATTAGGATTTTCACGCAAGCACCTTAACTGCTGATCCATATCTTCAGTCCATGATTCTGTTTTTATCATGGATAATTTTTCTTTATCCTTCAGTTAATTATGAACAGCTTTGCTGGGTATAGAAGTCTGAGTTGGCAGTTGTTGCCTTTTAAAGTTCAAAATACATTGCTCCAAGCTCTTCTAGCCTTTGAAGTGCCTGTTGAAAAATCTGTTATGATTCTGAAGGACCTTCCTTTATATGGTGTTTCTCTTTCTCTCTCTTTGGTTTTTCGAAGGAGGGTCTTGCTCTATACCAGAGTGACCTAGAATTCACTGTCATTTCAGGGTGGCCTTGAACCCACACTACCACATCCAGCTTCTCTTGTTGATTTTAATATTATTTCAATATTACTTTCTGTGATCTGTATATTTAGTGATATAATTGTGATATGATAAGGGAAGTTTATTTCTGGTCTTGTCTGATGTTCTTAAATGCCTCCTATAGGGCATCTCTTTCCCTAGTTTAGTGAAATGTTCTATGATCTTACTTAAAATATTTTCTTTTTTAAAATATATTTATTTATTTATTTATTTATTTGATAGAGAAAAAAAGGGGTTTTGAGGCGGGATCTCATGCTACCCCAGGCTGACCTGGAACTCACTCTTTAGCCCAGGCTAGCTTCAAACTGAAGATGTCACTCCTTCATCAGTCTCTGAGATAACTGGCCTGATTCACCATGCCCAGCTTGTACATCTTCTTAAAAGTTACTGAGCGTTATCCTTGACATATGCCTAATTTTTAGCATGTGTGTGTACATATTATGTGTATGGATATAAACATTTTTAGAATGATTTTGGCTGTTACTGTGTCTTTTAAAATTTTACTTATTTATTTACATTTGTGTATGTATGGGTAAGACAGGGTCTCTTGGCCGTTGTAAACAAATGCTAGATGCTTGCACCACTTGTATCCAGCTTATGTGAGAGGCTTGGGAATTGAACCTGGGCCAGCAGGCCTTGCAAGGAAGCACCTTTCACCACTGAACCATTTTTTCAGCCCCTTGTTCCTGTCTCTGGAAAAACTTTTTTTTTTTTTTTTTTTTTTGGTTTTTCGAGGTAGGGTCTCCCTCTGGTCAGGCTGACCTGGAATTAACTATGTAGTCTCAGGGTGGCCTTGAACTCTCGGTGGATCCTCCTACCTCTGCCTCCCAAGTGCTGGGATTAAAGGCGTGTGCCACCACTCCCGGCAAAAACAAGTTTTTCAAGGCCCTTATCTTCATGTCTTCAAGGTTCCCTAAATCTTACCTAATTGTTCCTTACCAAGAAAAGAGAGGAAAGTTTCAGCAAGATACAACTATAAAAATCTGGCACTAAGGGGTGGGGCAGGAAAACTTGCCAAGTGTGATACCTCACACCTTCCTCCCAGCAGTCTGGGGGCTGAGGTGGAATCAGAGTCACTGTGAGTTTGAGGGTAGCCTGGGCTACAGAGTTCTAAGTCAGTCTGGGATAGAACAAGACCTTGTCTCAAATATCAGGGAACAATACCTGCTTGAAGGCTTATAAAGACATTTTCAGGCTGATGGATGATCTTAATATGTTTATTATATCCTAATTACAATTTTTCTTTGAATTATGTTTGAGACAGTAACTGTGATTTTTGCTTCAAATAAGGTGATTTAGGTAAAATACTTGTTAAATGGTAACTATGAAGGTAACTCAAAAAGTAAAAACAAAATGTAGCACTGAGTGTGGTGGTGCACACCTTTAATCCCAGCACTCAGGAGGCAGGGATAGGAAGATCGTCTTGAGTTCGAGGCCACCCTGAGACTACATAGTGAATTCCAGGTCAGCCTGGACCAGAGTGAGACCCTACCTCAAAAAAACAAAACAAAACAAAACAAAAAGTCAGGCTTTAATTCTGCTTAATTCTGCTTCTGTTTGCCTTGAAGATGAAAACATCATTTTAACAAGATAGTTTCTAAGTGTCTATTATAAAGAAAACTTAAAACTTTTTCTTTCCTTTTGCCTCTTTCTTTTTCTTCCTCCTCTTCTTCTTTCCTCCCCCTCCTCCTTCTTCTCCTTCTTCTTCTTTTCTTCTTTTTTTTTGAGGCAGGATCTCACTCTAGCCCAGGCTCCTACCTCAGTGCTGGGATTATAGGCATGAACCAGCCAGCATTAAGGTTTCCTCCCTCCCTCCCTCCCTTCTTTCATCCCTCCTCCCTCCCTTCCTTCATCCTTCCCTCCCTTCCTTCCTTTCTTCTCTCTTTCTTCTTCAATATTTTTATTTATTTGAAAGAGAGAGACAGAGAAAAAGAGACAGACAGAAAGAGAATGAGTATGGATGCACCAGGGTCTCTTGCCAGTGCAAGTGAACTCCAGATGCATGCACCACTTTGTGCACCTGGTTTCACATGGGCGCTGAGGAATTGAACTTGGGTCTTCAGGCTTTGCACATGAGGGTATTTAATGGCTAAGCTATCTCTTCAGCCCCATGGTTTTCTTAAATATTGATCTGCTTTTAGTAATGTTTCCCAAAAGTGGCTTTAAAACCAAGAATTTTGTTTTATCCTTTTACTAAATGAGAAATTTAAAATCTGAAATTAGGTATTATCCAAGGCTAAATTGTATGTTTTCCCTTGGGATAAAGCCAGGATTATAGTTGTGAGCCTCCATGTCTGGTTATAAGACTTAAAACCTTAAAAAATTTTCTGTATGTGTGTGTGTGGCACAGATGCATGTATATGTATATATGAGTGTGCCAGAGCCTCTTGCTACTACAAACACCAGGCCCTTGCACTACTTTTTACATCTGTCTTATATGGGTTCATAGGAATTGAACCTGAGGCCGGCAGGCTTTGCAAGCAAGTACCTTTAACCACTGAGCCATCTTTCAGCCCCTGAAGTATTATTCAATCATGGTTTATTCTTCCCTGTGGCCTCATGGATGTGTATGTCTTTCTCTCTAGTCTGGAGAATTCCTGAGAGTATTTTCTATAGAGCTGAGATAGTGACCATAAATTCTTTGATCCTATTTTTAAAAATATTTTCATTTATTTATTTGAGAGGGGAGAGAAATGGGTGCACCAGGGCCTCCTGCCACTGCAAACGAACTCCAGATGCATATGCCACTTTGTGCATCTGGTTTTATGTGGGTACTGGGGAATTGAACCTGGGTCATTAGGATTTTCACGCAAGCACCTTAACTGCTGATCCATATCTTCAGTCCATGATTCTGTTTTTATCATGGATAATTTTTCTTTATCCTTCAGTTAATTATGAACAGCTTTGCTGGGTATAGAAGTCTGAGTTGGCAGTTGTTGCCTTTTAAAGTTCAAAATACATTGCTCCAAGCTCTTCTAGCCTTTGAAGTGCCTGTTGAAAAATCTGTTATGATTCTGAAGGACCTTCCTTTATATGGTGTTTCTCTTTCTCTCTCTTTGGTTTTGAAGGAGGGTCTTGCTCTATACCAGAGTGACCTAGAATTCACTGTCATTTCAGGGTGGCCTTGAACCCACACTACCACATCCAGCTTCTCTTGTTGATTTTAATATTATTTCAATATTACTTTCTGTGATCTGTATATTTAGTGATATAATTGTGATATGATAAGGGAAGTTTATTTCTGGTCTTGTCTGATGTTCTTAAATGCCTCCTATAGGGCATCTCTTTCCCTAGTTTAGTGAAATGTTCTATGATCTTACTTAAAATATTTTCTTTTTTAAAATATATTTATTTATTTATTTATTTATTTGATAGAGAAAAAAAGGGCAAGAGAGGGAAAGAATGGGTGCAGCAGGGCCTCCAGCCACGTCAAACAATCTCCAGATATATGCGCCCCCTTGTGCATCTGGCTTATGTGGGTCCTGGAGAATTGAACCAGTGTCCTTTGGCTTTGGCAGGCAAATGCCTTAACTGCTAAGCCATCTCTCTAGCCCCTATTTAAAATATTTTCTCTACGGGGCTGGAGAGATGGTTCAACAGTTAAAGGTATTTGCTTGCAAAACCTTATGTTCCCCAGTACCCATGTAAAACCAGATGCACAAAGTGGCATATATGTCTAGAGTTAATCTGCAGTGGCAGGAAGCCATGGCATTTCTATACTCTCTCTCTGTCTCTCTCTCTCAAAAATAAAATAAAATAAAATAAAATAAAATAAAATAAAATAAAATAAAATACTTTAAAAAATTAAAAAATTCTATTTTATTTATTTTTAAATATTTTATTATTTATTTATTTATTTATTTATTTAAGAGAGAGAGAACGTGGCAGATAGAGAATGGGTGCACAAGGGTCTCAGCCACTGCAACCAAACTTCAGAAACATGTGGCACCCTGTGCATCTGGCTTTATGTGGGTAGTGGGGAATGGAACTGGGGTCCTTAGGCTTTGCAGGCAAGCACCTTCAGGGCTCCCTTCAGCCCTTTCTGTGCTCTTACAATGCAAATATTCACTTTCTTTTATGCTCATGATTCTTAAGTTAGGTTGTTTTCATAATGTCCCAAATATATTGAAAAGTCCTGCTCAGACCTTCTTATCGGTTTACCTTTGTCCATGTTGGAATGCTCCAGTTCTTTTGCCTTGGCTTCTAGTTCAGATACTCTGTCCTCTCTTTGATGCATACTATTGGTAAGGGTTTCCATAAAGCTTTTTATTTGACTTATGTTTCTCATTTCCAGTATTTCATTTTATTGAATTCTTCTTTCATATCTTTTACATACTTCATTAGTTCATTTTTTATGTGCTCAATGAATTTGTTAGGAGTTTATTTATTTATTTAGTTAGTTTTTCGAGGTAGGGTCTCACTCTAGCACAGGCTGACCCGGAATTCACTATGTAGTCTCAGGATGGCCTCCAATTCACAGCAATCCTTCTACCTCTGCCTCTCAAGTGCTGGGATTAAAGGCATGTGCTACCATTCCCAGTCAGGAGTTTATTTTTTTTTTCTTTAGACATACTTATAATCATTCTTCTGAATTCTGTTTCTGAATTTCTTTAGCTGCAGTCTCAGTGAAGGCCATTAATTAAGAATTAATTTTTTTTTTTTTGCCAGAGTGAATTCCAGGTCAGCCTGGGGTAGAGTGAAACCCTACCTAGAAAAAAAAAAAATCCTTTTTATTGACAACCTCCATACATGTAGACAGTGTAACCTGATCACAATCTTTTCACACCACCCTCTTTCTCCCTTTCTACTGAGTCCTTTCTTCTTTCCAACTAGTTCCACTTCTATTTTAATGTCATCATTTTACCCCTCCTATTATGTAAGTCTTGTGTAAGTAGTGTCAGCCACTGTGAAGTCATGAGTGTCATGGCCGCTGTGTGTTTGGTCGACAGTATTACATGGCACTCCTCACCTTTGTTTGATTCTTGCATTCTTTCTGTTGCTTTTGCAATGGTCCCTAAGCCTTGGAGGGAGATAGAGAGGCCTCCTTTTTTTAATGGGAGGAAAGGGTTTACAGATTCAAGGTAAAACTTTATTGGCAGAAGAAACTGGCTTAGTTCATGATACAGCCATGTACAGCAAAAAGACAATAGCCAGAGCTTGAGCTGGCTTTGAACATACATTATGGCTGGACTGGGAGTATCCACCCTCGGTAACACACTTCCTCCATTAGGGCTCCACCTGCTAAACACTACAGCAGCTGACAGATAATTGGGAACCTTAGTCACAAATACCTGAGGCTATGAAGACACTTGCTTTCAGAACCACCACATTCTGCCCCTAGCCCCACAGACTCATCTCTGATTGCAAAATTGCACTCAGTCCAATTTCAAAAGTCCACATAGTCTTTACCAACTTTAACATTGTTCACAAGTCCAAAGTGTCACCTGAGATTCAAAACTGTCTCTTAACTGTACGCCTTGTAAAATTAAGACACAAGTAACATACTTTCAACACACTAGGGCACAGAGTAAACATTCCCATTGCAAAAAGGCATAACAAGCAATGACTGGACCCGTGCTAGACCAGTAACCAGTGGGGCAAACATCAAACATCTGCAATTTCATATTTGGCATCTGGGACCCATAATGATGTTTCTGGGGTTCCAACTCCCCCCTCCAGCTGACCTGCTCTCAGCCCAGGGGAAACTCCATCCTGAGTTAGCAGTTCTCCTTGACAGCCATCATACAGGGAGGAAAGGGTTAATTTCAGGGTTATGGGTTCAGGAGAGGCTTTGTTATGGCAGAAGAAGCTGGTTCACTTCATGATACATTCACAGCAGAGACCAGAGATGTTTCAGTTTGTGCTGAATAGTCCACTGTCCCTTCTCAGCAGTTTGGTGAGTTTTGAGACTCCCCAGTGGTCATCACCATCTGAAAAAAGAAGCCTCTCTAACCAAACATGAGAGTAGCATTGATATTTGGGCATAAACATAATTACTTCAAGGGCAGTTTTCTGAGTATTATATGTCCATTTAGCCAGACAACAGTAGTAGTTTCCCCTTAGGCTTATGACCTCCCCAGCTATAGGCTTTTCATTAGGTTTTCAGTACCAGGCATGAATTCCCTTTCATAGAGTGGGTCTCAAGTCCAATCAGAGAGCAGCTGGTTTTCCCCATAATAGACATGCCATCATTGTACCAGTTGGTACAACTGGCCTGCCTGGCTAGCCATAAAGCTTGCAGAGTCCATTACTGTTTAAGACAGTTAACATTTCTCCCCCAACAGGTTGCATAGCTCTTTTCAGCATCCTGACAGCTAGTCAACAAAGAGGAGCCTTTAAGTTTAGCTCTAGCTTGATTTCTCAGTGTCCTGCTGCCCAACCATGTTCATCCTTTAGAATTTGGAGTAGAAGCTTGTAATGATCAAGAGGGACTAAATCAATGTGGGATTATAGCATGATTTATTTCCATAAGATTATGTGACACCAGACTCATACCCCAGCAAAATATTTTAACTCTTTTTATTATTTTTTTTGAGAGAGAGAGAGATAGATGGAGATAGAGGGAGAGAGAGAGAGAGAGAGAGAGAGAGAAAGAGAGAGAGAAAATGGGCATGCCAGAGCCTTTCAGCCACTGTGAACAAAGTCCAGACACATGTGCCCCCTTGTGTACATGTGCAACATTGCATGCTTGCATCACTTTGTGTCTGGCTATGTTGGACCTGGAGATTTGAACATGTGTTCTTAGGCTTCACAGGCAAGTGCTTTAACCTCTAAGCCATCTCTCCAGATTATGTGTTAACTTTTTACCTGTTCTGTGAAGAAGCTGAAGGCTCTTTGGTGTGCCCAGTTCACCAGAGATGATGGGCAGGCCAAACACTCATGTGTGTAAGGCTCTTCTTAGGTAAGGGCAAACTGAAGCTCTCAGATGTACCCAGCTCCCCAGAGATGAAGAGTCTGTGGAAATCTCTTGGATGAGCCTAGCACTCTGGTGATAAAGGGCATGCTAAAGTCTCTCATGTGGGCAGATCTTCCCAGAGATGAAGGTCAGGGCCAAAGGTTCTCTGGTGTACAGAACTCCCTAGAGTTGAATGGTGAGACAGAGACTTTACCTAGATTCTTTCAGAGAAGGGCAGGCCAAAGGCTCTCAGGTAGACAGAGTCCCCTGGAGATGAAGGGCTGCAGGCTCACAGCTGTAGAGCTCCCTGCAGATGAAGGATGAGTTGAAGGCTCTCAGGTGTGCAGAGCTTTTTGAAGATAAAGCCCAAAGTCTTCATAAAAGACTTGTAAACAAACTGCCCTGAAATCACTACACTTAATGTTCATATTCACATATTAATGCTACTTTCACTTCTGGTTAGAGAAGCTTCTCTTTTCAGATGGAAATGACCACTGGGATGACCCAAAAGGCAACATAGTGCTGAGAAAAAGGGACGGAGGAGTGTCCAGCACTGAAATATCTGTGTTGCACCCTCCAAGGCTCAGGGTCCATTGCGGAAGAGGGGGGCGGAAAGAGCCAAAGGAAGGGTACAACTCCTTACAATGCAACTGTCCAGACAGAAATTGGCCTCGATATCCATGACCTCTCAGTGCCTAGCAATACCTTCACAAGACCCACATAATAGGAGAAGATGATGACAACAAATTAAAAGAGAGACTAATGGAGAGAGGGAGAGGATATGATGGAGAGTGGAGTTCTGAAGGGGAATGGGGGGAAGGGAGGGAAATATCACGATTTATTGTCTGTAAGTATAGAAAGTTGTCAATAAAAAAAAATTAAAAAAAAAAAAGACTTGTAAACATGGGCTGGAGAGATGGCTTGGTGGTTAAGGCACTTGCCTGCCAAGCCTAAGAACCCTGGTTCCAATCTTCAGGTCCCATGTTTAGCCAGAGGCAAAAAAAAGTGACACAAGGGTGCAATGCCGTGCTTACCCATAAGAGGGCTCACACATCTGGAGTTTGTTCACAGCGGCTGAGAGGCTGCTGGCGCACTCATTCTCTCTCTCTCTCTGTCTCTCTCAAAAAAATTTTTTTTTTAAAAAAGGTCTTGTAAACATGATAACCAAAAATCCAAAATTGGCTAGCCATCTTTCTACAGTAAGCTCCCAGGAAAAGAACAAGAGAAACAAAAGCTAAAACCAGATGATTTCATCAATTTAAAAAAAGAGACATCTCATTAAAGGTTCCCTTCAAATCAAGCACAGTGGTGCATGCTTGTCGTCCCAGCACTCAGGAGATGGAAACAGAAGGATCAGGAGTGCAAGACTATCCTCAGCTACATAGTGAGTTCTGTGCCAGCCTGGGTTACATGAGACCTTGACTGACAAACACAAACAACGAAATCAGAAACAACTCCTTTCAGCCTAGAAGGAGAGGATTTCCTCTACCACTGATCTACCCCAGCCTCTCCACAGCTGCTTTTATTTCTCAGTTCCTAACTCAGAAGGGACCGAATGAATTTCATCACCTTCCTAGACCTCCAATGGTGGATATTTTAGAGAGAAAGAAACAGCCCTAGTATAGCACACTTGTGGGATGGCCCCTCCTGGGTCAGCTGATTGAGTCCACCAGCCAATCAGGTCTCTCCCTCATATATCCAAGTCTGAAGATGAAGCTCATCTTAATTGGATGTTTGACCCACATAAATCTCATAAACCACAGTTGTGAATTTTCCTCTCCCTCTCTCTCTCTCTCTCTCTCTCTCTCTCTCTCAGCACACATATGTCTATTCCTTCTCTTCTCATGGGCCAAGCTTCTTGACTCCTTTGGTAAGTTCTTGGCCTGTGTGACTGGGATATATCTGTTTCCTCTCTCCCCTCCCAGCCAAGCCTGGAAGATGGGGAAGGATCTCTTTTTGTCCCGGGTTGCTTTTCTGCTTTGTTACATGTGTGATCTCTCTTTAAGTTGAGTCCCTTAGTCTTTTATGACCCCCTATGCAAATGGGATCTTGTGGTTTGAACACTCCTCTTTTGCTTAGGCCATGGAAAAACTGCTTCCATACATCCAAGCACAGAGAAACAACAGCAGCAAGTGAACACCATCAAAGAACAGGCAGGAACGCTCAGCTCAGACTGTTCTCCACACCTTAGCGCTGGAATCCAGATCCCCCTCCAATGATCCCAGTAACATACCCCAACCCCAGCAGGAATCTGCCTGCTAGTGGCTTAAGTTGCAAATTAAATGTTAATAAAACATCTGATTCTATGGGGCCATACATTAACATTATCTTATTCGAACTACCATGGACTTCAAGCACCCAAGCGTTGGGGTCCACAGGCCTGAGATCTTTTTTATTTTGACACAGTCAGTGGACTCCTTATTGCTTCTGGGAGCATGAAGCTCAGGAGCTTTGAGTGCAGCGGGTCCACTTCCTGTTCACCCACCTCCTGCACCTGCAGGTCAGGGTGGTACTTGTTCTTGTGGATCATGTGTCTGATGCTGACAAGGGTGACCTCGAGTTCTTGTTGGTAGTGGTCCCAGGTAGGGGTGTCTGGCTTCTGCTGGTGGGATCTCTGCTTCATGACTGTGATGACCCCTTTGTGGTTGGCCAAGGACCCAATGCCCACGGTCTTGCGGTGAATCAGTCCCTTTGTAGCAGAAGGAGTTGTAGGCTTTCAGATCACTGGCTCTGTGCTGTGTGTCTGCTCACTTCTCTGGACCAGGAAACCCCGAACCGTTCCTTACGACCATCCTTTGCAGATGCACGACATGCTGGTGACTCCTCTCACCAGAGACAGAAGAGCTTTCAATTTTTTTGATCCCCCACCCCATTCCCAGGAAGGGTCTCACTCTATCCCAGGCTGTCCTGGAACTCAACTCTGTAATCCCTGGCGGCCTTGAACTCCAGCGATCATCCCACCTTTGCCTCTCAGGGCTGGGATTAAAGGCGTGTACCACCACGCCTAGCCTCCTTCTTCTTTTGGAACCTCCTGGACCCCAAATCTCACATCACTTCAATTGCACATGAGTTTTATTCAACTTGTGCTGGTGCTCAGAAGCCATGTCCCAAACTATGATTTGGAGCATGCTGAATTCTCTACCCTGAGGTGTCCCTTCTGTCTCTCACCTCTCTTTCTCCCCTGAAGCACATGCAGGGACTTTCTCTAAAGTTCACTTGTCTGCATAAGCACAAATCCTCAAAAAAAAAAAAAAAAAAATTGTCATCGTCCTTTCCTCAGGACACTCATCAGCCAAGGAAGGTTAACTCACAGCACCAGTGATATGTCCTAGACAGACTTTGTCACACAATGCTACCTATTCTGATGGGCTGCCCTGAGACACCTTTTATCACCCAAGACACTCTGCATAACGAAGGGTTAATAACCTCCCCTGAAGACTAGAGGGAACTAACGAGTTAATAACTATCCCTAAGACCAGCAGGCAATAAAGTAACTTCAGAAACATGTGGCCATGGCAGGCTATTCCCAATTGCTGATTGCTAAACTTCCCTTACCTCAGACAACCTTGAGGGAACAGAAACCGTCTGGTGGGATATCCTCCCTAGACATTTTTACTGAAAAAACTTGTTCTGAGTAAAGACACAAATAACTATAGTTCCTTATGTACTTCCTTGCACCCAGCCTGGCTCAGTGCTTCAGGCTTCTTCCCACAGGAAGGTTGCTGCCCTTTGCTGTTTCTCTCAATAAACCGCTGTCTGTAGAGATGAAGTCTGGTGTTCTTTTTTTGTTTTTTGGGTTTTTTTTTGGTTTTTTGAGGTAGGGTCTCGCTCTAGCTCAGGCTGACCTGGAATCTACCATGTAGTTTCAGGATGGCCTCGAACTCACGGTGATCCTCCTACCTCTGCCTCCCGAGTGCTAGGATTAAAGTTGTGCGCCACCATGCCTTCTTTAAGAGTGAAGTCTTCAGAACTTATTCACTGGGGTTGAAGAGATGACACAGCAGTTAAGGTGCTCACTTGCAAAGCCTAACCTGGCTTTGATTTCCCAGTACCTACAAAGTCAGATGCATAAATGACTGGCTCACAGTTTCAAAAAAAGTGACACAAGGGTGCAATGCCGTCCTTACCCATAAGAGGGCTCACACATCTGGAGTTTGTTCACAGCGGCTGAGAGGCTGCTGGCGCACTCATTTCTCTCTCTCTCTCTCTCTCTCAAAATTTTTTTTTTTAAAAAGGTCTTGTAAACATGATAACCAAAAATCCAAAATTGGCTAGCCATCTTTCTACAGTAAGCTCCCAGGAAAAGAACAAGAGAAACAAAAGCTAAAACCAGATGATTTCATCAATTTAAAAAAGAGACATCTCATTAAAGGTTCCCTTCAAATCAAGCACAGTGGTGCATGCTTGTCGTCCCAGCACTCAGGAGATGGAAACAGAAGGATCAGGAGTGCAAGACTATCCTCAGCTACATAGTGAGTTCTGTGCCAGCCTGGGTTACATGAGACCTTGACTGACAAACACAAACAACGAAATCAGAAACAACTCCTTTCAGCCTAGAAGGAGAGGATTTCCTCTACCACTGATCTACCCCAGCCTCTCCACAGCTGCTTTTTATTTCTCAGTTCCTAACTCAGAAGGGACCGAATGAATTTCATCACCTTCCTAGACCTCCAATGGTGGATATTTTAGAGAGAAAGAAACAGCCCTAGTATAGCACACTTGTGGGATGGCCCCTCCTGGGTCAGCTGATTGAGTCCACCAGCCAATCAGGTCTCTCCCTCATATATCCAAGTCTGAAGATGAAGCTCATCTTAATTGGATGTTTGACCCACATAAATCTCATAAACCACAGTTGTGAATTTTCCTCTCTCTCTCTCTCTCTCTCTCTCTCTCTCTCTCTCTCTCAGCACACATATGTCTATTCCTTCTCTTCTCATGGGCCAAGCTTCTTGACTCCTTTGGTAAGTTCTTGGCCTGTGTGACTGGGATATATCTGTTTCCTCTCTCCCCTCCCAGCCAAGCCTGGAAGATGGGGAAGGATCTCTTTTTGTCCCGGGTTGCTTTTCTGCTTTGTTACATGTGTGATCTCTCTTTAAGTTGAGTCCCTTAGTCTTTTATGACCCCCTATGCAAATGGGATCTTGTGGTTTGAACACTCCTCTTTTGCTTAGGCCATGGAAGAAGCTGCTTCCATACATCCAAGCACAGAGAAACAACAGCAGCAAGTGAACACCATCAAAGAACAGGCAGGAACGCTCAGCTCAGACTGTTCTCCACACCTTAGCGCTGGAATCCAGATCCCCCTCCAATGATCCCAGTAACATACCCCAACCCCAGCAGGAATCTGCCTGCTAGTGGCTTAAGTTGCAAATTAAATGTTAATAAAACATCTGATTCTATGGGGCCATACATTAACATTATCTTATTCGAACTACCATGGACTTCAAGCACCCAAGCGTTGGGGTCCACAGGCCTGAGATCTTTTTTATTTTGACACAGTCAGTGGACTCCTTATTGCTTCTGGGAGCATGAAGCTCAGGAGCTTTGAGTGCAGCGGGTCCACTTCCTGTTCACCCACCTCCTGCACCTGCAGGTCAGGGTGGTACTTGTTCTTGTGGATCATGTGTCTGATGCTGACAAGGGTGACCTCGAGTTCTTGTTGGTAGTGGTCCGCAGGTAGGGGGTGTCTGGCTTCTGCTGGTGGGATCTCTGCTTCATGACTGTGATGACCCCTTTGTGGTTGGCCAAGGACCCAATGCCCACGGTCTTGCGGTGAATCAGTCCCTTTGTAGCAGAAGGAGTTGTAGGCTTTCAGATCACTGGCTCTGTGCTGTGTGTCTGCTCACTTCTCTGGACCAGGAAACCCCGAACCGTTCCTTACGACCATCCTTTGCAGATGCACGACATGCTGGTGACTCCTCTCACCAGAGACAGAAGAGCTTTCAATTTTTTTTTGATCCCCCCACCCCATTCCCAGGAAGGGTCTCACTCTATCCCAGGCTGTCCTGGAACTCAACTCTGTAATCCCTGGCCGGCCTTGAACTCAGCGATCATCCCACCTTTGCCTCTCAAGGGCTGGGATTAAAGGCGTGTACCACCACGCCTAGCCTCCTTCTTCTTTTTGGAACCTCCCTGGACCCCAAATCTCACATCACTTCAATTGCACATGAGTTTTATTCAACTTGTGCTGGTGCTCAGAAGCCATGTCCCAAACTATGATTTGGAGCATGCTGAATTCTCTACCCTGAGGTGTCCCTTCTGTCTCTCACCTCTCTTTCTCCCCTGAAGCACATGCAGGGACTTTCTCTAAAGTTCACTTGTCTGCATAAGCACAAATCCTCAAAAAAAAAAAAAAAATTGTCATACGTCCTTTCCTCAGGACACTCATCAGCCAAGGAAGGTTAACTCACAGCACCAGTGATATGTCCTAGACAGACTTTGTCACACAATGCTACCTATTCTGATGGGCTGCCCTGAGACACCTTTTATCACCCAAGACACTCTGCATAACGAAGGGTTAATAACCTCCCCTGAAGACTAGAGGGAACTAACGAGTTAATAACTATCCCTAAGACCAGCAGGCAATAAAGTAACTTCAGAAACATGTGGCCATGGCAGGCTATTCCCAATTGCTGATTGCTAAACTTCCCTTACCTCAGACAACCTTGAGGGAACAGAAACCGTCTGGTGGGATATCCTCCTAGACATTTTTACTGAAAAACTTGTTCTGAGTAAAGACACAAATAACTATAGTTCCTTATGTACTTCCTTGCACCCAGCCTGGCTCAGTGCTTCAGGCTTCTTCCCACAGGAAGGTTGCTGCCCTTTGCTGTTTCTCTCAATAAACCGCTGTCTGTAGAGATGAAGTCTGGTGTTCTTTTTTTGTTTTTTGGGTTTTTTTTTGGTTTTTTGAGGTAGGGTCTCGCTCTAGCTCAGGCTGACCTGGAATCTACCATGTAGTTTCAGGATGGCCTCGAACTCACGGTGATCCTCCTACCTCTGCCTCCCGAGTGCTAGGATTAAAGTTGTGCGCCACCATGCCTTCTTTAAGAGTGAAGTCTTCAAGAACTTATTCACTGGGGTTGAAGAGATGACACAGCAGTTAAGGTGCTCACTTGCAAAGCCTAACCTGGCTTTGATTTCCCAGTACCTACAAAGTCAGATGCATAAAGAGGCGCAAGCATCTGGAGTTCATTTTCGGTGGCTAGAGGCCCTAGTGTGACCATTTTCTCTCTCTTTGTTCTTGCAAATAAAAGTATAACAATAAAAAATATATGACAATATTAAAAAAAAAAAGAATTCACGGGCTGGACAGATGGCTTAGCAGTTAAGGTACTTGGTGCATGCGTCTGGAGTTTGTTTGCAGTGGCTAGAGGCCCTGGCACACCCGTTCTCTTTGTAATAGGTCTATGTTAGAAAAAGTAAGGGGGACAAGGTGGGAATATCTACAACAGAGGAATTAGACTTTATTAGAGGAAAGTCAGCTGCAGAGGACACTTCCCATGTGAGCAGCAAGACTCTGGAAATAGCATTCTGTAGGGTGGTGGTGGGGGGAGTTATTGTCCATGGAGAGGGGAATGGGAGGAGCATTCGCAAGTGTGAAGGCAGCAAAGTTCTTTGAACTCTTTTCTTCTGAGATAGCCAGCCAGGTATCCATTTGCCAGTAACATGTTGAATTTCTGACATGCTAACTAACTCCTTCATTCCAGACTCTTTTATAGGACAGGAGTAGGGAAGATGAATTCTCATGATTTTACAACTTCCTGCTGAGAGGGAGTGACATCTGATGAATTGGAATCTGAAATGACTGAAGAAGCAGTATTGTTTTTGTTTTTGTAATGGATCAGGTGACAGCATTAGGACATTTTAGGAGAAATTTCTGTAAAAAAATTAAAAGACAAAATAAGAATGTAAGTAGGACTACCATTATAATGGAAGGTGTATTTTGTTGGGTGTGCCACACAGAAAAGGAGTAACTCCTTTTTTTTTTCTTCTGCTTTTGTGTGTATGCTTTTTTTTTTTTTTTTTTTGAGGTAGGATCTTGCTCTAGCCCAGGCTGACATGAAATTCACTATGTAGTGTCAGGGTGGCCTCAAACTCATACTGATCCTTCTTGCTGGGATTAAAAGTGTGCGTCACCAAGCCCAATTTAACTCCTCAATTTTAATCTCCTCCTCCCAGTTTTGGATGGGGAGTTCAAGTAACACTTTACTTAAGATGAGAAAACAAGGAGAAGGACTATCAAGAAGCCTCAATACATGGTGGCCTCCTGAGATGGAGCTGTGTTGGCAAAGCTTTAGGGCCTGTGTTTTGTAAGGGTACAGAAATCCACATATGGAATAATAGGGCTAGAGAGGGGCCTATGAATACAGAATGGTTATTAAGGAATAACTGAATCTGTTGGACTAGACATGACATTTATAGGTGACACTGATATTATATCTAAGGTTGAAAAATAATAACATAGGTGGTAGGTAAGGAAGAAGGAATTGTTAACTTGGATAGGGATGATGAAAAATATATAAGCTCAGCATTTGGACATAACTTAGTTATCTCCATCAGAGATTAAACAATCTTTATATCACTCTTTTAATTTATTAGTACACATTATATATTCTACATCCTACTCAGAATCAGACCTCTGGTCAGAAGGCAGTGGCCTTTTCCCTTTTACAGTTATTAGGGACAAAGGAATTTTGGTCTGTATTTTAATGAACTCCATGTATAATATCAGTGGAGAGAGATCCCCCCAGTTCTTTTTGGGAGATGGGCGGTGGCTTCAAATCTGAGTTCTTCAAGCTGAAGTGGGAAGATGAGAGTAAAAAAAAATTAGGAGGGAGTCTCCACTCCTTTTGACTTTTAGACTTGGAGAACAATCAAAAGGGGAGCAGATAGATGGGGTCAGTCTGTTATAGGACCGACTCTGTGAGGTGTGTGTGGTGGAACTTTAAAGGTCCAGAAAGTCATTTACATCAATCTTATAAATTTGACTTATGTCACACTTAGATTAAGATTAAATAAAGCTAGAAAAGTGTCTTGATTTTGTGAAGGACTGAGTTCTTTAAATTTCAGAGCTCAAAGTCCTGGCCAAGTGACAGAGAACTTGAGTATGAAATATGCAAGTTTTGAAATATAAAAACTGTTTAATTGGCAGAGAAATGTCTGCAGCTAAAACAACTTTTATTTATTTATTTATTTTGTTTTGTTTTGTTTTCCGAGGTAGGGTCTCACTCTAGCTCAGGCTAACCTGGAATTCACTCTAGTGTCAAGGTGGCCTCGAACTCATGGTGATCCTTCTACCTCTGCCTCCTGAGTGCTGGGATTAAAGGCGTGCACGCATGCCCGGCTCTATTTTTTATTTTATTTTATTTTATTTTTAAAAATTTTTAAAATTTTTTAAATTTGTTTTTGAGAGAGACACACAGAGAGAGACAGACAGACAGACAGAGAGGGAGAGGGAGACAGATAGAGATGGGCACGCCAGCAGTCTCTCAGTTGCTGTGAACGAAATCCAGATGTGTGCGCCCCCTTGTGGGCAAGTGCAGCATTGTGCCCTTGCATCACTTTGCATCTGGCTAAATGTGGTACCTGGAGATTGGAACTGCTGGAGATTGGAACCAGCGTTCTTAGGCTTAGCAGGCAGGCGCCCTAACCGCTAAGCCATCTCTCCAGCCCTATTTTTTTTTTATTTTTTGAGGTAGGGTCTCACTAGCTCTGGCTGACCTGCAATTCTCAATGTAGTCTCAGGATGGCCTCAAATTCATGGTGATCCTTCTACCTCTGCCTCCCAAGTGCTGGAATTAAAGGCATGTGCCACTGTCCTCGGCTTAAAACAACTTTTTATGTTAATCCATTTTATCTTAACTGAAAACACACTTTATAGTTGTAATTTTGATGGCCCCTGGGGTAGTTTGAATAGATGGCCCCAATATATTCAGTGTTTTATTAGTTTATAGTTTGCATCTGCACCCACCTGGCTAGAGGCAATGTCACTGGGCGGATCTTAAGGTGTGATGGTGGGTTTGATATTTCAATCTAAAGATATGCAAAGTGTGCCTAGCTGGAGTCCCTGAGGTGTGCTGTGCTGTGTGGCTTTTGGCTTATGGCTTTGCTCTCTGTGTTTGGTCCTGTGAAGTCAGGCAAGCTTCTTCTGCCATTATGGAACTTCCCCTGGATCTGTAAGCTTCAATGAAAACCTTCCTCCATAACTGTGCCTGGTCTGGAAGTTCATCTCAGTGAACCTGAAGCTGTCTGCTACATCCCCTTCTGTATTTTATTATTATAAACATTTAGAAATCACCCTTAAAACCAAGAAAGCTGTCGCTTGACAGAAAGCGTGTATGTTGTATCTTAACAGTTATAAACCCAAATTAATCACTTCTTTAAGGATTAAGGATTTAAGTTATAATAAACATTCAGAAGGCAATGTTAGGAGTAGGTTTAAACTCTGATGTATAAACATGTCTATCATGAATAAGCATAAAGCCAAAAGTCCAGAAGCAATTTATTTTAAATATATTATCAACCTCTTCTTATAATTTAACATCATCTCAGAATCTATGGACATCCGAACACTTAAATGACCATAAGCATTAGAACAATTACTGATCAGAATTTAGTTACACATAAAGACAGACTACATGAAACAGAATGCATGACATGACATGACGGGCCGGCATTAGACATGACAAAGAGCATGATTAGAAAGACGTCTTTTTAAAGATTTTAGTTATACTTCAAATTAATGAGGACATAAGTTAATTTGATATTTTTAAATTTATATGAGTACTCGCTGGTGAGCCAATGTTATCATATCAGCAATTGGCAATATACACTGTTTTCAGTTTGAATTTAAAGTGACACCCCCTTTTCTTTTTCTTGAGAAGGTGGTGCCACAAAGAATAATTTATGTGGCCACTGTTGAATGAAGGTACACATTGTGGAGAATAAAATACCAGATGTTGGGGCAAAAGTCATGAGAGTGGGAGGAGATGTCCAACAGAGCTGAGGTGGATGCGAAGGGCTAGGCACCGCTGTAGCGTGGTGAGGGAGGAGGTAGCTGTAGCGGTGGAGGAAGAGGAACACATTTTGGAGTTTAGATATAGGTCAAGACTTTGTCTTTGAGACAAAGGTTGTCTGAGATCAAATTTTTTATTTTTGTTTCTTGGAGTTTTCAAGCATACCTGAGAAAAACTACCGAGAAAGACATCTTCTTTTGGCCTAAGGCCTGGCTTAAGTCCACTCAGAGATGGGGACCTCTCACTGTAGGGAGACGGATGAAGACCTCTGGTGGGGTCCTGGAGAGATCA
Source organism: Orientallactaga sibirica (assembly GCA_036365145.1). Lineage (NCBI taxonomy): Eukaryota > Metazoa > Chordata > Mammalia > Rodentia > Dipodidae > Orientallactaga > Orientallactaga sibirica. The sequence continues at coordinate 1,933,286 of JAEOAD010000030.1, forward strand.
AAGTTCCAGTTGCATTCTGGGAAGTATATGTTTTATCTAAACTCCTTGGGTTGGGGGTGAGGAATCAGAATTTTGGGCTGGATTTGGGCATTCCTCAGAAACAATCAGTACTGACCTCATATGTTGGAGATTGAAAAGAGGGGAGAAGAGAGTCTGAATATGGGGCATTAGCAGTTCCAGTTTTGGAAGTTATCAAAATCTTTAAAAATTTGGAATTTGAATGGTCATTTTTAGGTTAACAGGAATTACTTAATGTCCAGTTGATATTGTGGCCAGACTGTATTGCAATAAAAAAGTGAGGTGTTTGTACTTTATGTTTCTTTTTGGGTCAAGGGTATGGGTCAGATTTAGGACAAGGGAATTTCCGTGGAGAGCGTATCAGAAGAATGTATGGGGAAGAATAACATCAAAAGAGATGAGAGGGAGCTGAAGAGATGGCTTAGTGGTTAAGGCACTTGCCTGTGAAGCCTAAGGACCCATGTTCAATTCCCCAGTACCCATGTAAGCCAGGTGCATGCACCTGAAGTTCATTTGCAGTGGCTAGAGACCCTGGCATGCCCATTCTCTCTCTCTCTCTCTGATGTCTCTCTCTCAAGCAAATAAATGAATAAAATATTTTATTTTTTATTTATTTGAGAGAGAGAGAGAGAGAGAATGAATATGCTAGGGCCTCCAGCTGCTGTAAACAAACTCCAGATGCAAGCGCCCCCTTGTGCATTTGGCTTAATGTCAGTTCTGGGGAATCGAACCTGGGTCCTTTGGCTTTGCAGGCAAGCACCTTAAGCACTAAGCCATCTCTCCAGTCCATAAATAAAATAGTTTTTTTTAAAGTAAAAAACAAAAAGAGAAGAGAGGGCTGGAGAGATGGTTCTGTGGTTAAGGCGTTTGTGTGTAAAGCCTAAGGACTCAGGTTCTATTCTCCAGTACCCACATAAAGCCAGATGCACAAAGTGGCCCATGTGTTGGACTTATTTGCAGTGGCAGGAGGCCCTAGCATGCCCAACTTCTCTTTCTTTTTTTTCCCTCTCTCTCTTTCTGCCTTTGTTTCTCTCTTTCTGCTTGCAAATAAATAAGTAAAATATTTAAAAATAAAAAAATAAGATACTACTTTTGATATCTCTCATTGAGGTGCTTTTTGTTTAGTTTTGTTTGTTTCTTTTTTTTTTTTTGAGGCAGGCTCCATGAGTTCTAGACCAGCCTGGGTTACAGGGTGAGTTCCAAGGTCAGCCAGGGCTGGAATGAGACCCTGCCTCAAAAACATGGAAACAAAAATCTGTTGCTTTTTTTTTTCATATTCATGAATGTATGTCAAAAATCTTAGAATTTGGTTGCCAGTCTCCAGGTATTGCTGCTGCCCCATCTTAGTTCTGAACTGTCTGGACTACTAAACTTAACCAAGAAAAAAAAAATTTTTTTTTTTTTTGAGATAGGGTCTTGCTCTAGCCCAGGCTGACCTGGAATTCACTATGTAGTCTCAGGGTGCCCTTGAACTCACAGTGATCCTCCTACCTCTGCCTCCCGAGTGCTGGGATTAAAGGAGTGTGCCACTATGCCTGGCCTTGACCAAGAAGATGTAACGGACCTTCTCACGCACCATCTGGCCAAAGCCTGTCCTATTTCCCAGTGTCTCAGCTTTCTTATCTATAGCCAATATGAGTTCAATACAAACCATTTATGATTTTCTTTCCTAAATTTTCATTATAAAAATGAGTTCTTAATTGCTGGGTGTGGTGGTGCACACCTTTCATCCCAGCACTTCAGGAGGCAGAGGTAGGAGAATTGCTGTGAGTATCACACCAGCCTGAGATTACATAGTGAATTTCAGGTCAGCCTGAAAAAACAAACAAAAAAAGAGCTCTTAGATCTAGTGGACATACTTCCAGCTGCTCTTCAGCCAGTTGAAGAACCTGATCCAGGCCTTGGTTCCTTTCTGATCAGCAACTATAATGGCTTAACAGATTTTACATATATATATGTATATATACATATATATGTATATGTATAAATGTGTATGGTTTTTCAGGGTAGGATCTCACTCTAGCCCAGGCTGATCTGGAATTCACTATGTAGTCTTAGGCTGTCCTTGAACTCACAGCTGGCCTCAAACTCAGCAATCCTCCTACCTTAGCCTCCCAAGTGCTGGTATTAAAAAGCATATGCCACCAGGCCCAGCATCATCTTTTTTAACTTGAGTTTTCTTTTTTTTTTGGTTTGCTTTTTGAGGTAGGGTCTCACTCAAGCCCAGGCTGACCTGAATTCACTTTGTAGCAGTCTCCCAAGTCCTGGGATTAAAGATGTATGCCACCATGCCCAGCTGATATTTTTATTTCAAAGAAGTCTTAGATTCAAGAGTTTTGGTGAAAAGGGCTATAAGCTCAACAATGGAGGGCTTGTTTGCTTATTCTTAGGTGCAATAGGAAGGGGGAGCCTTGATAGGTTTTTTTAAAAAAGATATTTAATTTATTTATTAGAGATGAGAGAGGAGAGAGAGAGAGAGGGAGAGAGAGAGAGAGAGAGGGCATGCCAGGGTACAAACAAATGCCAGATGTATGTGCCACTTTGTGCATCTGGCTTACATGGGTACTGGGGAACTGAACTTGAGCCCTTAAGCTTCATAGGCAAGTGCCTTAACCACTAAGCAATCTCTCCAGCCCCTTTTTTTTTTGGTTTTGTGAGGTAGGGTCTCACTCTGGTCCAGGCTGACCTGGAATTAACTATGTAGTCTCAGGGTGGCCTCGAACTCTCGGCGATCCTCCTACCTCTGCCTCCTGAGTGCTGGGATTAAAGGCGTGCGCCACCACACCCAGCTTTTGTTTGTTTTTTGAGATAGATCGTATATAGCCTAGGCTAGCCTCTACTGTTTTTTAGATTTTTTAAAAAAATATTTTATTTTTATTTACTTGAGAGAGAGGAAGGGGGAGAGAGAGAGAGAATGGGTGCACAAACAAATTCCAGACGCATGTGCATCTGGCTTATGTGGGTCCTGGAGAATTGAACCTGGGTCCTTTGGCTTTGCAGGCAAGTGCCTTCACTGCTAAGCCATCTCTCTAGCCCCTGTTTTTTAGTTTTAAAAAGATATTTGTATTCATTTATTTGAGAGAGAGAAAGAGAGAGAGAGAGAGAGAAAGAGGCAGACAGGAAGAGAGTGAGTTTATACACACCAGGGCCTCCTGCCACTGCAACAACATGCGCCACATTGTGCATCTGACTTTACATGGGTACTGGGGGATTGAACTGGAAGACACCAGGCTTTGTCAGCAAATGCCTTAACCACTGAGCCACTTCTCCAGCCCTCTCCAGGAACATCTTGATGTGGCTGCTATTTCCAATCCTTTAGTTCCTCTTTGTGTGTTTCTTCTGCTTTTTGACTTTTCTTGCAGTACTGAGGATTGTTCATGCTGGGTAACCACTCCACTACTGAGCTATACCTCTCTGGCCGCCTTTTGCATTTTCATTTCCTATTTTGTTGAAGCTCCTGACATTATTTCAGACCGCCACCACTGCTGCACTATTGAGAGAAGCTATTTATAAAACCCAGTCATCATAGGTGGGAACACAGTTTCTGGGCCAAGTATAGTACATAGAGTGCCTGTCAGCTCCCAGATGCCTCTAATTCACAGCCATTTCCCAGCACTCTCTCCAGTAGTTACGGCAATTACCATAATGGACTTGTTAACCCTCCAGTAGGAGGAGGAAGGAGAGTGGAGGGTCAAAGGACCCTCATTTGGGATTACAGCTATTAATCCCAAATGATCTTGGGAGATGCTAGCGTGTATAGAACGTGGGGTCATTTGGCACTGTGGACAATTTGGGTCAGCTAATACTTCATTGCGTGGGTGTCTAGCCTGTGAACTTTTGGGCATTTTCTCTACTACGTGACAGTCACAGTCATCCCCTGTGGTGGTTCGAATGTCATATGTACCTCATGGGTATGCATTCTTGCTCCCCAACTGTTTGGGAAGTTTATGGAACCTTTAAGAGGAAGTATGTCACTGGCGGTGGGCCTTGAGGTATTAAAGTCCAGTCCTGCTTGCTGTTCTCTCTCTCTACTTCCTTCTGGCTGACGTGACTGTGATGTGATGTGACTGCTTAGGCCTACCATCCCTTCCCCATCATGACAGACCCTAACCCTCTGGAACTCCAAGCCCAAATCAACGCTTTCCTTCCCTAAGTTGCTGCCCATTAGGTATTTGTTCACAGTAATGATGTAACTGATGCATATCCCCTGTGTGACAACAACAAAAATGTCTCTAGATAGGGGTTGGAGATGTGGCTCAGTAGTTAAAGGTGCTTGCTTTCAAAGCTTGTTGGCCTGGGTCATTTCCACGGCACCTATGCCAAGCCAGATGCACAAAGTGGCACATGTATCTGGATTTCACATGCAGTGGCAGGAGACCCTGGTGTACTGTTCTCTCTCTCTCTTTAATTTTAAGTATTTTTATTTATTAATTTGCAAGCAGAGAGAGAAAGAGAGACAGAGAGAGAAGAGAGACAGAGAAAGCATATCAGGACCTTTAGCTGCTGCAAACAAACTCCAGATGCATGTACCACTTTGCATCAGGCTTTACAGGGGCACTGGGGAATCAAGCTTGGGTAGTTAGGCTTTGCAGGAAAGCGCCTTAACTGCTGAGCAATCTCTCCAGCCCATCTCTCTCTTTCTCTCTCTCTCTCTCAAATAAATAATTTTTTTTAAATGTCTCTAGAGCCGGGTGTGGTGGCACATGCCTTTAATCCCAGTACTTGGGAGGCAGAGGTAGGAGGATCGCCCGTGAGTTAGAGGCCATCCCGAGACTACAAAAAAAGAAAAAAAGCCTGTAGATATTACCTAATGCCAAAATTACCCCCAGTGGAGAATCTTTGGTATAGAGAGAAAGTTCGAGTAAAGAGAACTGCTTTCTAGGATTCAGCTAGTGGGAACTTAGCGTCTTGTTCCTTCCAGTGGGCTCCTCATGGGAGACACTCATGCATGGGAGGCTCTCCTCTGCCCTGTGATCCTGACTGTGTTGGGTTTGAAAATACGATGGTTCAAGTGCTTCCTGGTCAGTTAAATGCCCACCAAACAAGTGATGAGACCTTGCTAGCCATCCCTGCTTCTCAGCAGCTTCCCCATAGAACTGACCTCCCAGTCCTGCCTGTCTTGGAAGCCCAGTTTTGCTTCTCCCATGCACTTCTCTTGCCTGGCTTAACTTCCTATGGCTGGTTAGGACATTGAAGTGGTTGGTTGATTGAGCGTTTATCTATCTATCTATCTATCTATCTATCTATCTATCTATCTATCTATCTATCTATCTGGTTTTTTCTTTTTTCTTCTATCGTTTTTTTTTTAATTTTGGTAGAGACAAAGAAAGAGAGAGAGAGAGAGAGAATGGGTGTACCAGCAGCCTCTCAGCTGCTGTGAACGAACTCCAGATGCACGCGCCCCCTTGTGCGCATGTGTGACATTGTGTGCTTGCGTCACTTTTTGTGTCTGGCTAAACGTGGAACCTGGAGAGTTGTACGGGTGTTCTTAGGCTTCACATGCAGGCGCCTTAACCACTAAGCCATTTCTCCAGCCATATCTATTGGTTTTTTGAGGTAGGGTCTCTCTGTAGGCCAGGCTGACCTATAATTCACTCTGTAGTCTCAGGGTGGCCTCGAACTCATGGCGATCCTCCTACCTCTGCCTCCCCAGTGCTGGGATTAAAGGCATGTGCCGCCACACCTGGCTGATTTATTGATTCAACCAATAGTTACTGAGCATTTACTATGTGCCAAAGATTGTCCTAAATGGTAGGGATATAGCAGGGAACAAAGCAAAGTGTCTGCCCTCAGGGCATGTGAGTGAGAGACAGACAATGAAAGAATGGATATCTAGTGTTGGTCATGACTGCTGAGATTTACAGGGCTCACTATTTTAATCTCAGTGTGTGATAGATAGTTTCCAAAGATGCCCTTTAACAGTTCCTTCCTTCCCTGTATGTTCATGATACTTACTCATGTTAATGAGACGTGAACAAGCATCTATTCACCATAGCTAGGGCACCAATGGCAGAATGAAGTAAGGATTCCACTAACTTCCAGCTTGTAAACCAATGAATTTATTAGGATACTTACAGAACCTGGGTAATGGGTTACACAGGAGAGTGGGTGACTCAAAGACAGCTGTATCATCACAAATTCCCATCTCATTCTGCATGATGACCTTATGGAAGCTACACCATGGAGTCCTCTTTTCAGCTAACCTTCCACTTTTTATATACTCTGTCATCTCCCAAGAACCCCTGCAGCCTGAAAGAGTAATGGCTGGTCTCCCAGGAAAGGGTCCTCTGATCCTCTTCTTCTTCTACTAAGATGTGTCCCTTTTGGAATACACCCATTAGCTCTTTAAAAAAGAAAAACAAAAAAAAAAAAAAAAAAAAAAAGAATAAAAAAAATCAAATAAGCTGTCTCTGTTAAAGGGAGACATACACTATTATAAGTGACTTTAAAACATAACTATAAATTCAAAATTAGTTACAGACTCTTCCTACAGCGCTAGAATGTGATGAGTTCATCAACTAGGGAAAAAAGACATCACATCAAAGTCTCCCTTCAGCCTGGTTCTTTTATATTTCATTTTTATAGGCTGACCAGTTGTTAATTTTTTTTTTTGAGGTAGGGTCTCACTCTAGCTCAGGCTGACCTGGAATTCACTATGTAATCTCAGGGTGGCCTTGAATTCACGGGCGATCCTCCTACCTCTGCCTCCCGAGTGCTGGGATTAAAGGCGTGCGCCACCACGCCCGGCACCCAGTTGTTAATTTTTTAAGGAGATAATGGATGCATTCCAAAACCTTAGGTTTAGAAGAACTAATAGAAATGTTTTAGGCTAAGAGAGCCAAAGCTTTAGTTTTGACAGTCGGTACCATTTGTTTATTTAACCAGAGATGGGAGGAGAGAGAAGCTGGTGGGGACACAGCTTTTGGGGTAACCTGGGATGGACCCTGAAGTCATTAGAAGATGAACAATGTTTGGTGACTAATGTATTCTCCAAATTACAGATCTGCTGGGGCCCAAGTGTCCTGGTAATCAAACTCCCCATTTGGGAGTGCCAGCAGTTAAAATTATAACAATGTAGTTGAAAGATGTATTTGTTTATTTATTTGCTCATGTTCCTGAGTGTGTGTGAGCAAGAGGCAGAGATAGTATCTGCACGCCTTGGCCTCTTGCTGCTGCAAACGAACTTCAGACACATGTGCTACATTGTGTATCTGGATTGACTTGGGCACTGGGGAATTAAACTTGAGCTGGTAGGCTTTGCAAGCAATTGCCTTTAACTGCTGAGTCATCTCCTAAGCCCTAAAAATCTTTATTTATTTATTTATTTTTTTGGGACAGGGTCTCACTCGAGCCCAGGCTGCCCTGAAATTTACTCTATCCCAGGCTGGCTTCACATTCACACTTCTGCCTCTGAAATGCTAGGATTACAGGTGTAAGGCATCATGCCTGACTAAAGTTTTTTTTTTTTTTTTAAGTTTGGTTAATTTGTTTGAGAGACAGTTTCACTATGTAGCCCAGGCTGGCCCTGGACTCATCCTCCTGCCTCAGCCTCCTGAGTACTGGCATTACAGACATGTTCTACCATGTCTGGCTAATAATGTATTTATTTATTTATTTTAAAAATATTTATTTTTACTTATTTATTTGATAAACACACAGAGAGAGAGAGAGAGAGAGAAAGAGAGAGAGAATGGGTTTCCAGGGCCTCCAGCCACTGCAAACGAACTCCAGTTGCATGAGCCACCATGTGCATCTGGCTCACGTGGGAACTGGAGAATTGATCCAGGGTCCTTAGGCTTCACAGGTATGTGCCTTATCCGCTAAGCCATGTCTCCAGCCACATGGCTAATAATTTTTACTCAGCAGAGTAAGGTAGGTCTAAGCCCAGGGTAGAGAGCTGCATGGCTCCTGGAGTGAGACGCCTGGAGGGTGTCACCTTGGCCTGCAATCAGGTCTAATACCTGGATTCTTGAAGATGCTTTCGGATCATAATAGTCAACTAAGGGGTAACTGCTCTGTGGGATTCTGGACTAAGCCACTTGGGTCAATGAAATTTCAGACAATGAACTTGATATATGTGTCTATGGGGTACAGGGAGTTCTGTAAATGCTGATAGGAGTGGGAGGCAGGGGTCACCCTTGTCAAGCTAATCTTTCTGCAAGAGGATGAGAAGGCTGGCAGTGTCTGTAGAGTGGAAGGTAGAATGCTGCCACTCAACGTGGGGTTGGAAGATGCTGGGCACAGAAAATTTGCCTGAGGCATAGGATTGGGTGTTGTGGAAGATATACTTCATGAAAACACACACACACACACACACACACACACACACACACACACACACACACGTGTGTTTTTTTTGGACACTCCTTGCATAGGAGGAGCTGCCCAAGGGAGGAGCTGCATCAGATGCCACAAACACTAGAACATTAATGTGCAACCAGAAGTCTTCCTGAGTGATCTCATCTGGGTCTGTAAACACCTCTATGAAGGTGGGGCTATAGCCTCCCTTAGAGATGGAGAAAGCGGGTTAGGGAGAGCAAGTAACTTGTGTGGAGTCCCCACCACTAAAAGGGACAGAGTCAGAGTAGGCATAGTGGGTCTTCAATATTCAAGACTTCCCTGCAGAAGTAGAGACAGAGGTCCTTTGGTTTTCTAGAACTCTCCCATGCCCAGACTCAGATCAGGCTAGCTCAGGGCCTTTCTGACCTACAGATTAAAAAAACAATTATTTATTTATTTAAGAGAGGGGGGCGGATAGATAGAGTTTGGGTGCACCAGGGTGTCTAGTCACTGTAAATGAACTCCCGAAGCTTGCACCACCTCGTGCATCTGGCTTTAGGTGGGTACTGGTCCCTAGGCCTTGTAGGCAAGCACCTCAACTTAGTAAGCCATCTCTCCTGCCCTGATCTATAGATTTAATAGGACAAAAGGGCCACAACCCTTCTACATTTCTGGATCATAGAACACAGGCAGTAAGGACCATGGCTGTTCTTGAAAGACATAGAAGAGGCCATCTCCAAGCTCTGATATAAACCACTGTGTGTGCAGAAAGACAGGGTTGGCCTGAAGTCTCTCTGTAGCAGGCTTCAGTCTAAGAGCAGAGAGGCTTGGGCTTGTGTTTTTCACAGAGTCCCAACTGACCCACCACATTTGCATTTCAGCTGTAAAACCAAGGCTAAGAGGGAAATGTGTCTTCCATTTCCCCATCCTTCCATCTCTACACCTACTCCAGCTTGGCCAGAGCTCTCCAAGCACAGGTTCACAAGGGCTACAATCTCTCTTTCCTCCCAGGACACTTTTACTGCTTTCCTGGTCCTCCCCCACCCACAGGGTGCTTCCACAGCAGCAGTGAGCTGGGGAGGAGCCAAGAAGGGTATGAGAGGAAATCAGCAGATGTGGGGGGAGGAAATGCTAAGGACAACCCCCATGAAGTTGCCATCACTTAGCACAAGCGCTCACAGGAAGCCAGGTCTCCACCTTTCCCCTCCAGCTTCCTACTAAAAAATAACTCAAAGCTTCTGCAAGCATGCACATCCTGTAGGAAGTTCGTGGAAGTAGCTGCCAAGTGCTTGGTATCTGTCCGGTTCCCTTGCTTTGCAATTGGTAGGATTGATCGTGCTCCTACCTCACCTTCCCCTTGTCCTCGTCACCACTCCTGACCTCGTCATTCAGAATTCTTGGGAGAGGGCTGCCTGGACTCTGAGTGTGTCCTACAATATGGGAAACACTGCTTTTATTTTTTAAAGTTTATTTAATTTAATTTTATTTATTTGAGAGAGAGAGAGAGAGAGAGAGAGAGAGCGAGCGAGAGAGAATATATGGGTGTGCCAGGGCCTCCAGCCACTGCAAACAAACTTCAGAAGCATGAGTCACCTTGTGCAGCTGGCTTATGTGGGTCCTGGGGAATCGAACCTGGGTCCTTTGGCTTTGCAGGCAAACGCCTTAACTACTAAGCCATTTCTCCAGCCCCCGAAACATGCCTTTGACAGCACATCAGATAATTCAGTAACAAACAGCCAGGCTGATAAAATCCTAACATCTTCTGTACTTTGTTTTTCTTCTTTTCTGTTTTGGGCAGAAACACTGGGCGTCTAGCTATTATAGCAACAAATGATATCCCTTATAGTTGCATTTAACTTTCAAAATGAATTGATTTTAAGAACAATATTAATTGAATTAATAGTCCAGCGTGCATGTGAATATGTAGAGTCATGAACAATGATATAAATCACTCAATTGTGGGAGCATACATCCAAGTTGGTACTTTGGGATCAAGTACCCCACGTGTTATGTGCACATGGGCTAGTGACACAACAGTTGGACAAGCCACACCGTGTGTCTAAGGACTGCTTCCAGGTCTGGCCAAAGCACAGTGGTGACAAGAGACCTGGCTCTGCCTGTCCCATGAGTGGATGGGTCAGCTCCTCCGCTGCTCTTAGGGAGCGCTCCCCATTTTTATTTAGTGTTTTTGTTTTGCGCTGTGTTTGAGAGAGGTCTAGCTCTGTATCCCAGGCTGACCTGGAACTTGCAGGGACCCTCCTGCTTTAGTTTCCCAAGTTCTGATCACGGGTGTGAGACACCACTGGGGACTGGCTCCCACTTCTACAGCAAGGGGGGCGTTTCCGTCTTCCTTGTTCCTTAGGTTACTGTGTATTTATTGAGCAGCCGGCGCCCAAGACAGTCTCTTCCCCGGGCGCCACCTGCCGTCCACGCTGCGACAATGCAGCCTCCACCGTGCCCAGCAGCACCGGTTCCATCCGCTCAGCGAGAAAAACCTGCCCAAGCCCCTTGCAGTGGTGCAGCCTTTAATCCCAGTGGTAGAAGGATTGCTGTGAGTTTGAGAGCAGCCTGGGACTACAGAGTGATTTCTAGGTCAGTGTGGGCTTAGAGTGAGAACCTACCTTGAAAATCAACCAACCAAGCAAAAAACAAAAGTTAGTGAGTGAGTGGCCACACCCCATGGAGCATGCCTGGTTTACGCCAGCATCTCCACACTCCAGCTCCTACCTTGCCACGGGTCCACCTGCGAACCCCGACAGCAGAGGATGTGTCCCCCAGGGAATGTGTGGAATTGAAGTTGCCCGGGACTGACCGAGTAGATTCTGGCCCTGGGCTTAGGGTGGGGCCTGGGCAGCATTTTAAACTGGCACCCAATTGCACCTAGAGGATTCTGGGCTTCTACAGCATTGCCCTGCTTAAAAAGCACGCTCCAGCCTTCTTCCCGGTTCAGTGAGAAATTCTCTCTCAAATAAATAGTAAAAAAATATTTTCAGTGCTGGAGGAATGCCTGCAAAGCCAAAGGACCCCGGTTCCATTCCCCAGGACCCTCGTTAGCCAGATGCACAAGGGGGCACACGCGTCTGGAGTTCGTTTGCAGTGGCTGGAGGCCCTGGCGTGCCCATTCTCTCTCTCTCTCTCTCTTCCTCTTTCTCTGTCAAATAAATTAATAAAAATAAAATATAAAAAAAATATTTTCCAAAGCACCCTCCAGCCTTCTTCCAGGTTCAGTGAGAAATTGCGGTGCGCCGGAACTCAGGTGCGCTTCAGACTGGGTTCTGCGCCCCAACAGTGCACCCTTTTAGTACGCTTTTAAAATAGATTTAAAATATATATATTTATTTGTGTGTGTGTGTGTGTGTGTGTGTGTGTGTGAGAGAGAGAGAGAGAGAGAGAGAGAGAGAAAGTAAGACTCACTAGGGCTTCTAGCCACTGCAAATGAACTTCAGCCCCTTTGTGCTTTGTTTCTTCGAGGTAGGATCTCGCTGTAGCCCAGGCTGACCTAGAATTCACTCTGTAGTCTCACGGTGGGCTTGAACTCACGGAGATCCTCCTACCTCTGCCTCCCGAGTGCTGGGATTAAAGGCATGTGCCACCACACCTGGCTAAAAAAATTATTATTTGTTTATTTGCAAGCAGAGAGAGAGAGAGAGAAGAGAGAAGAGAGAAAAGAGACAGAGACTGGGCATGCCAGGCCTCTAGATGCTGAAAATGAACTCCAGGTGCATGTGCCACTTTGTGTGCATCTGGCTTTACATGGGTACTGGGGAAATCAAACCTGGACCGTTAGGCTTTACAGGTAAGCACCTTAACCACTGAGCAATCTCTCCAGCTCCCCCATCTAGTTTTTGTTAATGGACGTTTTCTACATTAAAATATTTTTATTTCTTTATTTGCAAGCACAGAGAGATAAGATATAAGAGAGAGAGAGAATGCGTGCACCAGGGCCTTTAGCCGCTGCAAACTCACTCCAGACATATGCACCACTTTGTGCAGCTGACTTTACATGGATCTTGGGGAATCGAACCTGAGTCCTTAGGTTTTGTAGGCAAGCACCTTAACAACTGAGACATCTCTCCAGTCCTTTTTCTACATTTTTAAAGCACACACAAACAACTCCAGGTACATTTCCTTCCCTCCCTTTTTTGCACTGAGTAGCGAAGTATCCAGCCTTTTGTTGCTTTCTCAGGACACTGTGTCTTGAATCTCTTTTGTATCATTAAGAGCCTGCCATTCTCTCAGCTGCCCTAGTAGCTCCTGTACAAGAACTAGCAGTTTCCTTTACCATCCAAAGAGACCTTTCCGTGTTTCAGTCTGTCCAAGAGAAGGGAAACTGTTTAGTGACTCAGAAGGGTGGACAGAGTCAACAGTGCCACCGTGTGGCCAAAGCCTGGCATTACCGTTCTGGAAAGCAGCTGCCATATAGGACAGTAGTAACTAACCAAATCTTATAGCTGTGTCTGTAATGCTCTCCTCACGGCCCAGTAAACAGAGCACAGAGCAGGTGCTTTCATTACCTCTATTTGAACGGGCCTGGGGAGAAAGGAGGCTGAGAGATTAAACAGTTTGCCCACAGTCACTATTTGGCTCCTCTGTTCCACCTTTTTAAGACTCTTCTTAGACTTGTACCATTTGACTTAGTAGAAACAGGCAATGAGTCCCAGATGGGGGTCAGAGAACTGGATTCAGGTGTTCTCTCTCTCTCTCTTACCTAGGGCATTTTCATCTTCATGTCACATTCCTGAGTTTTCAGGTGATGACATAATAATCTGATCATTTTTCAGCGTGTCTATGTCAGCGTGTAGTGTGTGTGGTGTAACGTGGGGTATATGCAACTACGTGTACAGATGCATGTGGCCCCTGTGTGTGTCTGTGGAGACCAGGGGAGACTGTTGGAGGTCCCTTTCCATAGCTCATCCACTTATTTCCTCCAGGTAGTCTCCTACTGATTCTGATTCTGGAGCTTGCCATGCCCAACTGTTTATGTGAGTGCCAGGGAATTGAACTCAGGCAGTCTCAGGCCCCCTTTGGCCCTCATGCTTGCATGGGAAGCACTCCTAACTGTTGAACCATCTCTCCAGCCCATGAGCTTTTTATCTTATAGTATCTTTGCGAGAATCCAAGGATAGTTCCTGAAAACCCCAAACTGGATTTCGATGAAATAGCACATTTCTGTGGTTACAACTGAACCCACAGCTTGGGTAATTTGTAAATAACAGCCCACTGTTGTGGAGCTGGGCAATCCCAGAGCATAGTGCTGGCATCTAGTGAGGGCCTTGTTCTGCCTCCTCACATGGCCCGTACCATCATGTAGGAGCCAGAGCAAGCCTGTTAGCACCTGTCTCTTTTCTTTTAAAGCCATGAATGCTGTCATAGTAGCCCCTCTCTCATGAGTTAATTTAATCCTAATGAACTTCCAAGGGCCACATCAGTCATTAAGTGAGAATTAGGTTAAATTAAGTTTCCAAAACATGAACTTTTTTTTTTTTTTTTTTTTTTTTGAGACAGGCTGGCTTCAAACTTACTGTATAGCCAAGGATAACTAGTTTTTTGAAGTAGGGTCTTGCTCTAGGCCAGGCTGACCTGGAATTAACTATGTAGTCTCAGGCTGACCTTGAACTCACAGAGATCCGCCTACCTCAGCCTCCCAAGTACTGGGATTAAAGGCGTGCACCACCACGCCTGGCAACTTTAAACTTCTTATCTTGGGGCTGGAGAAATGGCTCAGCAGTTAAGGCACTTGCCTAAAAAGCCTAACGACCAGAGTTTGATTATCCAGTACCTACAGAAAGCCAGATGTGCAAAGTGGCATATGCATCTGGGGTTTGTTTGCAGTGGCTAGAGGCCCTGGTGTGCCCATTCTCTCTCTATCCCTTTCTCTCTCTCTGTTTGCAAGTAAATAAATCAAAATATTAAAATAATAAACATGTGATCCTCATGCTGTTACTTTCCAGGTGCAGGGACTACAAGGTGTGCACCACCATGCATGGCTTATGTGGTGCTGAGGATGTACCCAGGGTTTCATGTACTCTAGGCATGCACTCTGCTAAGCTACACCCCTAAGCCTATAATATGAACTTTTTTTTTTTAATGAGGTAGGCTCTTGCTCTAGCCCAAGCTGGCCTGGAATTCACTATGTAGTCTCAGGCTGGCCTCAAACTCACGGTGATCCTCCTACCTCTGCCTCCCAGAGTGCTGGGATTAAAGACATGTGCCACCATGCCCGGCCCCTATAATATGAACTTTTAAAGGACACATTCAATCCTGGCAAATGCCTCTAGTGGTAATGGTTATAAACCAAACTGAAGGAAAAGGGCTAGTTTTAGCCATTCAAGACTAGTCATTTTGTCTCTGGGTCTGGTTCTCAGCCCTTGTTGGTTCAGAAACTTTGTTCTTGTCCAGGCACTGAGATGAACAGATTCATCTGTGTCAGTCAGGATGGTGTCAGTTATGCAGCAGTGACAAATCTCCATGGTGTCACATGGCAGAAGTGCTTTTATATCACTCATCCAGTGGGGGTTGTCAGAGGGGCTCTGTTCCTTCCTGTCCAACCGGAATCTAGGCTGGTAGAGTCTCTGTCTCAGCAATGACAGAGGCAAGAAAAGGATCACAGTAATATCTTACTGTCTTTTTAGAAAGAAAGAAAGGAAGGCAAGAAGGAGCTTCAGAAAGCAGGGAAGCATACCTCAAGAGCTTTGAGAGCATCTTTAAAGTGATCCCTTGGATGGGTGGCTGATCTTGCCAGTCTAGTCAGGTGTCGCCGTTAGGTGTTTAGGACAAAGGCAATCTTCTCAGAAATCTTTTTTTAAAAAAATTTTATTTTTAAAGTTTCATTTATTTGAGAGAGTCAGAAAGAGATAGATAGATAGATATAAAGAGATAGAGAGATAATGGGTGCTCTAGGGCCCCCAGCCACTGCAAACAAACTCTAGACACATGCACCCCCCTGTGCATCTGGCTTATGTGGGTCCTGGGGAATCAAACCAGGATCCTTTGGCTTTGCAGGCAAACACCTTAATGGAAGGAATCCCTTTGGGGCAGAGATAATAAAAGGCCAGACCCTTCTGCCATTTGTGACCTATAGTAAACTGGAATGATCTAGATTCTTCCCTACAGGATCCAAGACATTCCTTGTTTTTACTTTTGGGGTCCTGTCACCCCTATGCTGCCTCATCATTGCTAGGACAAAACACCAGACAAAAAGCAACTTAAGGGCAGAAGGGTTTATTTTGGTTTACAGTCTTAGAGGAATGTAGTCCTCATGGCCAGAAGGCATGGTGGTCAGAGCTCAAGGCAGCTGGTCACATTATGTCAGCAGTCAGGAAGCAGAGTGATCAATGTCACTGCTTAGCCAGTCTCCCCCCTCCCCCCACCGCCTTTTCCCTTTGTGCCCAGTCAGGGAGCCTAGCTTATGGAATGGTACTGCCCATGTTCAGAGTGAGTTTCCTCCTCTGAGAAATTTCTCTGGAACTACTGTCACAGACACACTAGGTGGTTGTAAATCCCACCAAATTGATAATGAGGGTTAACCACCACACCTGTCAGCTATGCTTATAGGAGTCAGCAAAAGAAATGTAAGTACCATATGGAACTGGCTGGACTCCTGTGCTCTCAGATGGACAGCTGGCAGGGCTTTGCAGGAGGGCATCTGGACACATCCAGCTCTACTTTTATGTGGCTGGTGGTACTTGTGGACCTTGATAAATTGCACTTCCTATGGCCCCTGTACCCTAACTTCAGACGATGCTTGAAACAGGTAGGTGTGTTTCTCCTTTGTTTTCCTGTGATGCCTACACAGACCCTTTGAACAGGACCATTCACCTCATTGTCCGTGTCCTCCTAGTTCATTGTCAACTCTTTCTTGGGATAAGGTCTCACTATGTAGCCTAGGCTGGCTTCTAACCAGTAATTTACCTGCCTTAGTTTCCCAAGTACTAACATTATAGGTACATGTTGCTGCACTCATTTTCTGTGGTTGCTACAAACAGGTTTGAGGTGCTCTAAGGACTTGCTAATTTTTTAAAATTTTTATTTATTTATTTGAGAGAGGGAGGAGAGAGATTAAGTGAAAGAGGCAAATAGAGAGAATGGGTGTGCCAGGGCCTTTGGCCATTGCAAACAAACTCCAGACTCCTAGGATTTATATATTATTAATAGGACTTGCTAATTTTTTAATAGATAAATACTTCAGTTATAATTTTTCTTTTTTCTTTTCTTTATTTATTTGAGGGAGAGGGAGAGAGAGAGAGAGAGAGAGAGAGAGAGAGAGAGAGAGAGAGATTGGGCACGCCAGGGCCTCTAGCCACTACAAACTCCAGATGCATGCATGTGCTGTCATGTGCATCTGGCTTACGTGGGTTCTGGGGAATCGAACCTGGGTCTTAGGCTTTGCAGACAAGTGCCTTAATTGCTAAGCTATCTTTCCAGCCCCTGTTTTCCTCTTTTTAAATTAGCATAGATGAATTATATAAAATAATGGGTTTCCTTATGAAATTTTCACATATATATCTACATATATTCCTATTCAGTCCTCTTGCCCTACCTTATTCCTCCCTCCACTTTCCCTTCCTGTTAGTTCTCTTTATCTTTCCTAATAGTCTCTCTGCTCCCTTCTCCTTCCCTCCCTTCTTCTCTCCCTCCCTCCCTCCTTCTTGTACACATGCTCTCTTTTCTCTCCATCTTCCTTCTCCTCCCCTGCTCCTCCAACTCTTCCTCCTCCTCCTTTTCTTCCTCTCTCCCTCTGTCCTATTGAGATAGTATCTTGCTAGGTAGCTCAGGCTGGCCTCAAATTCATGATCCTCCTGCCTCAGCTTCTCCAATGCTACTATTACAGGTACACAGCACTGTGGTATGCTCATGTCATTTTCTTTCTTTCTTTTATTTTATTTTATTTTTTTTTGGTTTTTTGAGGTAGGGTCTCACTGTAGCCCAGGCTGACCTGGAATTCACTCTGTATTCTCAGGGTGGCCTGAAACTCATGGTGATCCTCCTACCGCCTCCTGAATGCTGGGATTAAAGGCGTGCGCCACCACGCCCGGCTTCATGTCATTTTCTTTCTTCTTTTTAAACCTGGCTTTTAAGCCAGGTGTGGTGGCGCACGCCTTTAATCCCAGCACTTGGGAGGCAGAGGTAGGAGGATCGCCGTGAGTTCGAGGCCACCCTGAGACTACATAGTTAATTCCAGGTCAGCCTAGACCAGAGTGAAACCCTACTTTGAAAAACTAAAAAAAAAAACCAACAACAACAACAACAACAACAAAACTGGCTTTTACACATGAAAGAAAGCACGCACTGTTTATATTTCTGGGTCTGGCTTATTCTGCCTAGCACGATGATCTCCAGTTCCATTCACGTTCCTGCAGGTGACAAAATCTCGTTCTCTGTTATGGCCGCTTCCATACGTGACTGCTGTGAACAGTGCCACAGCAAGCATGGTGCTCAGGTATCACTTCTACTCATGACTGATGTACCTGGGTTTGGTTTCTAGCACCGAAAACATTTTAAGTCACTTATTCTGTCATATTTTGTTATGACAACCCTAGAAAAGGAATATGAGGCCCCAAAATAACAACCTCAATCCATACTGAGCATATACTGTCTTTTAAAATGGGCTCCAGGTTTAGGTGGTGTTGCTCAAGATGTGGTATATGGAACTCAGGTGAAAGGCTAGAAGTCACATGGATGAACATCACATACATATACAATACACATATGGATTAAAACTGACCTTTTTTTTTTTTTTGGGTTTATCGAGGTAGGGTTTCACTCCAGCCCAGGTGACCTGGAATTTACTATATAACCTCAGGGTGGCCTTGAACTCTTGGCAATCCTCCTACCTCTGCCTCCCAAGTGCTGGGATTAAAGGTGTGCGCCACCACGCCCGGCTTATTTTTTTTTACTCATTTATTTATTTATTTATTTATTTATTTATTTATTATTTTTTTATTGACAACTTCTTTAATTGTTGACAATATCCCATGTTATTTCCCTCCCTTCTCCCATTTTCCCCTTTGAAACTTCATTCTCCATCATATCCCCTCCCCCTCTTAATCAGTCTCTCTTTTCAGTTTGACCGGTTTATTTTTTTAATTTTCATTTATTTATTTATTAGAGACAGAAAGAGAGAGAATGAAAGAGTGAGAATGGGCATGCCAGGACCTCTAGCCACTGCAAATGAATTCCAGATGCATGTGCCGCCATGTGCTTACGTGGGACCTGGAGAATCGAGCCGGAGTCCTTAGACTTCATAGGCATGTGCCTTAACCGCTAAGCCATCTCTCCAGCCCCCAAACTGAACTATTAACACATGTGACTGATCACGTTCCATCTGCAGTCAGAAGCAGAGACAGATTCATGCCAGTGCTCAGCTGGCTTCCTCTTTTTTCATGTGTGTGGGAGACCCCAGTGCATCTCATGGTGCCAGTCACATTCAGGGAGGGTTTCGCATCCCCTGTTAAGCCTCTATGGAAAATGCCCTCACAGACATGCCTAGAAATGTATCTCTTAGGTCGTTCCAAATCTGGTCAAGATGCTAATAAAGATCCACTACCACAAAATTTCCTTTTCTTGCTTATGTATGTAGGCTAGAATATTTCTTATTTATATATTTATTTATTTTGGTTTTCTGAGGTAGGGTCTCACTCTAGCTCAGGCTGACCTGGAATGCACTATGTAGTCTCAGGGTGGCCTCGAACTCATGGTGATCCTCCTACCTCTGCCTCCTGAGTGCTGGGATTAAAAGCATGTGCCACCAGTTCTGGCCTTATTTTTTTAAATTTTTTAATAGGGTCTCACTCTAGCCTAGGTTGATGTGTAATTCACTAGATTGTCTCAGGGTGGCCTCAAAATGGCAATCTTCCTACCTCTACCTCCCAAGTGCTTGCATTAAAGGCGTGTGCCACCATGCCTGGCAGGCTAGACTACTTCTAATTGAACTGAAATGTGACAGTACATATTTTTTCTGATCTTAAAAGGAAAGCTCTCAGTCCCACTGTGTATGACTTAACCTATGGTTCATTATGTGGGGTAGTTTTCTTCTGTTCCTAGTTCGCTGAGTGTCATATCACTAAAAGAGGTTGTATCATGTCAAATACTTTCTCTGCATTAGTCAACATGATCATGTTTTTTTTTTGTTTGTTTGTTTTTCCCGCTTCATGTTCTCACTCTCTTTCTCTCTCTCTAAGACAGAGTCTCATAGAGCTTAGGCTGGCCTAAAAATTGATATGTGATCAAGTATGGCCTTGATCTGATTCTCTTCTTTTGCTTCTCAATGCTGGCATGACAGCTTTGTGTCACCACGCTAGGCTTCATTCTCTTAATCTGGTATATTATGATGCTCATTACTAATGCTGACTCGCCTTTGTATTCCAAAGACAAATTCTCCTTGATTATGGTTGATAAACATCTTAACATGCTCCTGGTAGTTTTTTTTTCTTCTTTTTTTGGATTTTTCGAGGTAGGGTTTCACTCTAGTCCAGCCTGACCTGAAATTCACTATGTAGTCTCAGGGTGGCTTTGAACTCAGTGATCCACCTATCTCTGCCTCCCGAGTGCTGGTATTAAAGGCGTGCGCCACCATGCCCAGCTTTTTTTCCTTTTTTTTGGAGTAGGAGCTCACTCTAGCCCAGGCTGACCTGGGATTCATGCTGTAGTCCCAGGCTGGTCTCGAACTCACGGTGATCCTCCTTTTCTCTGCCTCTTGAGTGCTGGGATTAAAGGCACGTGACATTAGGCCTGGAAGACTTTGTTAGTTTTTAAAAAATGTTTATTATTATTATTGACAACATATTTCGTATGGATATATCATGTGTTGGTACCATCTTTTCCATCGTCCCTGCCCCCATTCCATTGAGGATGCTCCTCAGTAGGGTCGCAGGTATTCCTCATGGGGTTTGTGGTTTATGTATTATGGGAGCAGCAGTCAGTTATTTTGGGGGTGGGGGGAGGGAATGCCTATGGACACAATGTCTCATCCTATGGCTCTTACAATCTTTCCGCTCCCTCTTCCACAAAATTCCCTGAGCCGTGGTGGGTGAGTTTTAAGTCTACTTCAGTGCTGACGTCTTAGAAGCCTCTGGAGCTCTGCTTTGGTAGGTGTTGAGTGTCCTCAGGGTCTGTCTCCTTCACCCTGGCGCTGATTATCAGGTTCAGCATGGAAGCAGCACTCTTGCTTGTCTCCCCAATTCTTCTGTGGATTCATTCATCTGTGGCTTAGCTGAAGTGCGAGGGGTAATTTATCTCCTCTATCCAGAATTGGGGACCCAGGCACCCTTCAATAAGGAAGGCAGAGCAAGGGGCTTGCTTCCACAGCAAGCTTGCTGGGTCTAGGCAGCCCCAAGCCAATAGCAGGGGAACCTGCCAGGAACAGGGAATCCATGCGTACACCCTCTGGAACAGGGTTTCTGGGAATTCTGTTAGTTTTGTTTTGTTTTTTCCCCCCAAGGTAGGGTTTCACTCTAGTCCAGGCTGACCTGGAATTATTCACTATGTAGTCTCAGGGTAGCCTTGAAGTCACGGTGATCCTACTGTCTCTGCCTCCTGAGTGCTGGGATTAAAGGTGTGTGCCACCACGCATGGCTAGGATTTTTTTAAAAATATTTTTATTTATTTATGAGAGAGAGAGAGAGAGAGAGAGGGAGGGAGGGAGAGAATGGGTACACCAGAGCCTCCAGCCCGTGTAGACAAACTCCAGATGCATGTGTCAACCTGTGCATTTGGCTTATGGGGTATTGGGGAATAGAACCTGGGTCCTTTGGCTTTGAAGGCAGGTACATTAACTGCTCAGCCATCTCCCCAGCCCAGTTATTTTTTTGAGGAATTTTACTATTGATATTTTATTTTTTGAAATATATTTATTTATTTATTTGAGAGAGAGATAGAAAGGCAGGTAAAGAGAGAGAGAGAGAGAGAGAGAGAGAGAGAGAGAGAGAGAGAGGGAGGGAGAATATGGGCGTGCCAGGGCCTCTAGCCACTGCAAATGAACTCCAGATGCATGTGCCACCTTGTGCATCTGGATTTACGTGGGTCCTGGGGAATTGAACCTGGATCCTTTGGCTTTGCTGGCAAGCACCTTAACTGCTGAGCCATCTCTCCAGCCCCCCTTTTTCTGGTGTGCATGTATGCATGTGTGTCTGCAGATGTGCCTGCCTCACATGCATGTGTGCAGAGACCACAGGAGAAGGTTGAGTGTCCTCCTCCATCACCCTTCTCTTTATTTCCTTGTGATGGAGTCTCTCCCCAAAACTGAAGCTGCTGGTTTTCAGTCGGACTGGCTGACCAATGAGCTTCGGCAATCCTCTTGCAGCCAGTCCGCTCAGCTCTGAGGTTACAGGCACGCGTGGCCACACCAGGTTTTTTCTGTGGGTGCTGAGCATGGAACTCAGGTCCTCATGCTGCAAGTGCTGTTACCTGCTAAGCCACCCCCTGTCCCCTGAGTTGATATTTTAGAGAAAATTAACATTTTATCTGTCACATCAAGAGTCACCTGAGGTACTTGGATGACCCTCTGTAGTCACTTGACTGCAGATTTTATTTTTTAAAGAAAAATAAAACTTTGTTCCTATTGGGGGCAGGGGCCTGTAAATATTTTTACCCCAATTTCCATCTCAAGCCAGGATTACAGAGTGACATCCTGACTAAAAACAAAAACAAACACAAACAAGGAAGACTCAAGCCTAAGTTTTTCCCATGAAGAAGAAAGTCTTACTGCTATGACTGCTCTAGAGCCAGAGGAATGGTGCTGTGGGAAAGAGTGCTAGACCAGTGCTGGTCTCTAGTGCCTGATGCCATGAGGAGCAGAAGGTGGAAAGGGTTCTGGATCATCCCCACCAGGGTCTCAGCTCCGGCCTCTTTAGACCCTCACCTTGTGTCCATCGTTGCATCCATCAGCAGCCCCATCCATGCCACAGATGTGACCAGTCAAGAACATTCATATCACTGAGTAAATGAGGCAGAGGATATTAAATATTTTTCCTTCAGGGAAATGCATTGTTAATCAATCAATTAAAACTAATTAATTTGAAGCTTTTATTAAGAGCTTCTTTTATTGGCCAGACATTCTTCATAGTGGCCACATCCGGTTAGAGCACTTAGTAAATATGTAATGATGTAGCCAGCCATTATTTTTATGAATAAAATCTGCATGCTTTTAAAATTAAATGTTTGGTTATCACCCACTTGAGTTCATAGGTAACAGCAACAACATGATAATGATCCCAAAGGCTATTTTTTTTTAAAGAGAGAGAATGGGTGTTCTAGAGCTTCCAGCCACTGCAAACAAACTCCAGACACATGTGCCACCTTGTGCATCTGGCTTACATGGGCCCAAGGGAATGAAACATGGATCCTTAGGCTTCACAGGCAAGTGCCTTAACTGCTAAGCCATCTCTCCAGCCCCTAAAGGCTATTCTTATTCAGAAATTACTATGTACTAGTCACAAGGCTAAATGCAATGTGACATAATTCTCACAACTAACTGTCCATTTTGTAGCTTATCTGACTAAGGTTCAGAGAGATGATATGGCTAACTTAAAGATACACATAGTGGGCTGGAGTGATGGCTTAGCAGTTAAGGCACTTATCTGTGAAGCCTAAGGACTCATGTTCAACTCTCTAGGTGCCACGTAAGCCAGACAGAGTGATGCCAGCATGCAAGGTCGTACATGCACACAAGGGGATGCACACATCTGGAGTTCAATTGCAGTGGCTGGAGGCCCTGGTACGCCAATCCCTCCCTGCTCTCTTGCATAAAAAAAGAAAGCCAGTCTGTTGGGCTTGCCTCAAAAAAAAATACATATAGTAAGTGACAGGCACAGCCAGTTCTACTTCATCTCACAGTCTCAGTGTCTCTGATGCCTTGAGGGAAATGTTATTTTAAGGTAAACAATATATATATATATATATATTTTTTTTTGAGGTAGGGCATCACTCTAGCTCAGGCTGACCTGGAATTCACTCTGTAGTCTGTAGCTCAGGGTGGCCTTGAACTCACAGTGATCCTCCTACCTCTGCCTCCCGAGTGCTGGGATTAAAGGCACGCACCACCACGCCCGGCTACAAAAGATATTTTTACCCCAAAGAGGGTTGCATTTAAAACGAATAGCCACAAACTATTCCTTATTCGAGTAGTAGTGAGGCACACGTGCTTACTGTGTATAAGAAGCACTTGACACATTTCCACTTATTTAATCCTTATAGTACTGCTTGGAGGCAGTACTGACATCATCCCCTTTCTTCCCTTAGAACAACTGAGCATGAGGTTAACATTTATTTATGTATTTATCTTTTTAGAGAGAGAGAGGAGAGAGAGAGAATTGGCATGCCAGGGCCTCAGCCATTGCAATCAAACTCCAGATGCTTGCGCCACCTAGTGGGCATGTGTAACCTTGTGCTTGCCTCACCTTTGTGCATCTGGCTAACGTGGGATCTGGAGAGTCGAACGTGGGACCTGGAGGGTCGAACATGAATCCTTAGGCTTGACAGACAAGCACCTTAACTGCTAGGCCATCTTTGCAGCCCTAGTCCAACATTTTATGTCACAAATGAAATCTGAATTGTCTAAGCTGTCTGAATGCTAATGGCGTCACTGAATGATAGCACTTATGCGTATAAGTAAAGCAATATATAACTATTAACCATATGCACACACCAAAGTGCTGAGGCTGCAGGATGATGGGGCTGATTTCATGGTGGGCTTCCAGAATTCACCTTCTGTTTGTGGTTTACTTCACACAACTGTAAAGACAGATGGAGGCTCACTGATGCAAGAATCTTTGTTGGGGCTGTAGAGATGGCTTACCAGTTGAGGCACTTGCCTGGAAGGCCAAAGGACCCAGGTTTGATTCTCCAGGACCCACATAAAGCCAGATGCAAAAGGCGATGCATACATCTGGAGCTTATTTGCAGCACCTAGAGAGGTCCTGGCACTCTCCCATTCTGTCTTTATCTGCCTCTTTCTCTTCAAATAAATAAATAAAAGTAATTAAAAAAAAAACCATCAAAGCAGAAACCTAAAGGCTACAGAGAACTCAACACTAAATCAGACTACTAACAGGCTTGCCTTGTCTCAGGGACCATAGTAGAAGAGGGGGTGGTTAAAAAAGAAAAAGAAAAGAATCTTTGATTCTCTCTCTGCTGTTTCTATACTTTTGAAATAGTGCTTGGTATATGGAGGGCCCTAAGTGGCCGAGTGACTGTTTTCCATGCATATCTCTCTACCTGGCTCTATCTCCTATATATTGATGATTCTTTACCTACATATCAGTAACCTTCCTCTCTGGGGTGTTGTAAGGATTCCATACCAATGGGTATCAGAGCTATGTAAACTCTAAGATACAGTGCATGTTCTGCATACTGAAATATCTGGGGCAAGGCTACTATATGAAAAAAAAAAGAACTTTAGGGCTGGAGAGATGGCTTAGCGGTCGAGGCATTTGCCTGTGAAGCCTAAAGAACCAGGTTTGATTCCCCAGTACTCACATAAGCCAGATACACAAGGTGGCTCATGCATCTGGAGTTTGCAGTGACAGAGGGCTCTGGCCCACCCATTCTCAACCTTTCTTTGTCTGCCTCTTCCTGTCTTTCCTTCTCTCAAATAAATAAATACAAGACTTTTCAGAAAGAAAAATTTATCTGGCTTATGGCCCTGGTGAGTCAAAGCTATTGCGTCAACATTAGCTCTGTTGAGGACTTCATGGTAGACGGCAGGAGTGTGGGAAGAGGAAATTGCACCCTATATAACAGGAAGCTGGAGTCCCACAATACTTTGAAGGCAATACCCAGTGACTTGGTGACCTTGTATAAGATGTCTTCTCTTAAAAGCCCACCACCTCCCACTGCCCCACATGGAGGACTAAGCTTTCAAAATATGAACCTCTAGGGCTGGAGAGATGGCTTAGCAGTTAGGGTGTTTGCCTACGAAGCCTAAAGACCCATGTTAAATTCTCCAGATCCCACATAAGCCAGACACACAAAGGTGAGGCAAGCACAAGGTTGCATATGCCCACTAGGTGGTACAAGTGTCTGGATGTTGATTTCAGTGGCTGAGGCCCTGGCACGCCAATTTTCTTTCTCTCTCTCTCCCTCTCTCTCTCTCCCTAAAAAAAAAAAATGAACGTTTGTTGAGTGTATGTGAAGGGGGATGAGCATCAAATAATACCCAACCACGGGGTTTGCTCTACAAGCTCTGTGTCATTTAGCTGTTTGCGTTGCAGGGAACAAAAGAAGCAGCAATGAGACAGCAACGAGAGAGACATTACCTTGGTCCTGAGAGCTGTTGAAAAGCCACAGCTCAGGGGCTGAAGAGCTCGAGGCTTTTCCACTGGCAGGGTGATTTTGGCCCCTCTGTGGAGTGTGTAGACAGGCCATTTTCTGTCAATGTTGCACCTCCTAATATCTGCCTTTACCATTGCTGCTGTTACTGACAATCTTTCTCCCACTGATCTCCACTTCCCTGTGTGCTCCTGATTCTGCACAACTCTACCTGCCTTATTAAAGTCCTCAGAACCTAAGCTCTGCCCACCAAATATTCCAATCAAATTCCAAATTCCCAAAAGATAAGAGTCTGACAGGCCTTATGGGTTCTACTCTCTCTTTCTCTTTATTTTTTAACAATTTTTCCAGCCTGGACACCTCATGGGTTAATGTCTAATACTGGCCCAATACCTATGGCTAGAGAATAAGGCTGTCTTGATCACTCCATCTCAGTGGAGCCAGCCACCATCTTGTGAGGACACTCAAGTAACCCCATGGAGAAGTCCATGTGCTTAGGAATGGAGGCCTCTGCCAGTTGCACCATCTTGGAAGCAGCTCGAGTCCACAGCAAGGACTTCCTTCACCTGGTTTGTCCCTGCTGAGCCTCAGAGTTGCAATTCCAGGTCCAAAACTGGCTAAACTGCTCCTGAATTCCAGACTCTACAGCAGTGGCAGATACTAAAAGGCATGTTGTTGCTTCAAGTCTCTGTTTCACGGGGGTTGATTGTGTGGCAGTCGATAGCTTATGCCCAGTGGGTCTTGAGAAAAGGGGAGGCCCCCTTGCAAAGCACTAGGATCCTTATGAAAGGGAAGATGAGTTTCCTGGGTGTGGAAGGACACACTGTTCCTTTCTATGCAAAAAGGTTCTAAAAGACAAGGGTTTAGGATCCTCAGCTTCATCTGGGTCCACCCTAGATATCTCTATTTTCACTGTAGAGTCTTCCTCCTTCCCAATTATTGCCTTAAGTTTGTATGTATGTATGTATGTATGTATGTATGTATGTATGTATGTATGTATAAGTCAGAGGACTTCATGTCTTTTGCTCTTTGTGCTCAAGCTCAAGCCTTAAGTTTTGCGCACAAGACTTGATAAATCAATAAGTATGATACATCAATTCATACTATTTCATTTTTTTCTAGGTAGGGTCTCACACTAGTCCAGGTTGACCTGGACTTCACTATGTAGTCTCAGGGTGGCCTCAAATTTAGGGCAATCCTCCTACCTCTGCCTCCCAAGTCCTGGGATTAAAGGCATGTACCACCATGCCTGGCCTAGTTAATTTTTTTTAAGGAAGCAAAGTTGGAATTTATTAAGAGAAGATCTTTTTGTCTTGTCTTTTTTGTTTTTGGAGACAAAGTCTCAAATTCTCTACATAGTCTTGAGCTCCTGATCCTTCTGCCTCTACCTCTAGGTGCTGGGATTACAGGTATCCACCACCATGCTCAGGTAAGAGAAGATTTTAAAAATATTTTATTTACTTGCAAGCAGAGACTGAGACTGAGAACAGGCATGCCAGGGCCTCCTAACACTGCAAAGGAACTCCAGATGCGTGTGCCACTTGGTGCTTCTGCCTTTATGTGGGTACTGGGGATTTGAACCTGGACTGTCAGGCTTTGCATGAAAGTGCCCTCAACCACTGAGCCATCTCTCCAACTCCAGGAAAGATTTTAATATAGATGTTAAATACAGATGGAGGGAGGGGAGGAAGGAAGAGCAAGTGAGTGAGAGAGAATTAGAAAAAGATATCTGGTTATGGTGGCATATTTCTGTAATGCCAATACTCACAAGGCTGAGGTAGTAGAGATTGCTACAAATCTGAGGCCATCCTGGACTATATAGTACCAGGCTATCCAGGGCTATCCAGGGCTAAATAGCAAGACCCATTCTCAAGTAAAAATAAACTAGGACTGAGAATGTAATCTTTCTAGCATGCAGAAACCCCTGGATTGACCCCCAGTATATCATAAACCAGGTGTGGTGGGGTACCCCTATAATCCCAGCATTCAGGAGGTAGAGAAAAGAGGATCAGAAGTTTAAGGTCATCTTTGGCTACATAGCAAGTTTGAGGCTCACCTGGGTTACATAAGACCTGTATGAAAAACAAACCAAGCACAACAGAAAAGAGAGTTGTATTTAAGTATTTAAAATTTTTTTAAAAAAATTTTTATTTATATATTTGAGAAAGAGGCAGAGAGGAAGGGAGAGAATGGGCATGCCAGGGTCTCTAGCCACTGCTAACAAATACCAGGTGCATGTGTCACCTTTTGCATCTGGCCAATATGGGTTTTGGGGAATCAAATCTGGGTCCTTTGGCTTTTCAGGCATGTGCTTTAACCACTAAGCCATCTCTCCAGCCCTCAAGTATCTTTTTCTTCTCTTTTTATTTTAGAGAGACAGAGAGTGAGTGAGCGAGAGAGAGAAAATGGGTGTGCCCGTGGCCTCAGCAGCTGTGAACAAACTCCAGACGCATGTGCCCTCTTGTGGGCAAGTGCGGCATTGTGCCCTTGCGTCACTTTTTGCGTCTGGCTAAATGTGGGACCTGGAGATTGGAACTGGCATTCTTAGGCTTGGCAGGCAGGCGTCTTAACTGCTAATCCATCTCTCCAGCTTTTTGTATCTTAATAATAGCTATATGCATGATTAATTTTGATGGCTTTTGAAGTTACATTGCTCATAGGATTAAAAAATTCAGTAAATGTTACTTATTTTTATTTAAGGAACTTTTTTCTTTCCCTTTTTTCTTTCCTTCCTCCTCTTCCCTGACCTTATCCCCCTTCCTTCTTCTCTTTTTTTGGGACAAAGTCTCTCACTCTGTAGTCCAGAGTGGGTGGAACTCACTTTATAGTCCAGGCTGGTCTTGAACTCATGATGATCCTCCTGCCTCAGCCTCCCAAATTCTTGGATTATAAGAATGAGTCATCATACCTGGCAGGAAGTTTTCCTTGGTAAATTAGATTATAAAATGGCATTTTTTTTTTTGCATTACACAGGTTAATAGGCTGATAAGATAAAATCAGGCAAAAGTGTCAAAGGAATTCTTACTGTACACAGGTCACCAGGAGGTCATGGCACATGACTGACTAAACGTGCTCCAGAATCTGGATTCTGATGCTCCACCAGCAGAGGAGAGGGCTCCTTTCCCTTTCTGTGTCTTCTTCATTAAAGAATATTTTACTTATGACTTAATTGTAGGCCAAAAGGGTGGGGCGCGTAGACAATGAGAATGGGTGCACCAGAGTCTCTTGCCACTGCAAAGGAACTCCAGATGCATGTGCCACTTTGTACATCTGGCTTTACATAGGTAGTAAAAATCAAATCCAGGTTTTGCAAGCAAACACCTTTAACCACTGAGCCATCCCCCAGCCTGTGTCATTTTTAAAAATTATATTTATGTATGTATGTATGTATGTATGTATGTATGTATGTATGTATGTATATATGTATGAAAGAGAGAGAGAGAATGAGAATGGGTGTGCCAGGGCCTCTTGCTGCTGCCAATGAATTCCAGATACACGTGTCATCCCATGCATCTGGATTTATGTAGGTACTTGGAAATCAAATCTGGGCCAGTAGGCTTTGCAAACAAATACCATAACCACTTCCCAGCCTCCTGTCAGTTTTTTAATACTTCCTCAATTTCTTCCTCTAGGACTTAGATACCTTAATTTTAAGGGTTGATGATGGCTGAATTACCATTTTCTGAAATTTCTGCATGGTAACTATGGTAAATCAAAATGCGGTAACTCTAGGAAGCATTCCTTTTAGGACTTGAGAAGCAAAGTTGAGAGGATGGAGTTAATTGTAACCTAGGTTCTTAGAGAATGAGCTCCGTGGAAGTGGAATGTTGAGATCTGAGCAGGGTGTACTAGCAGCTAGTGAAGCAGTCAGGGGCAATGATTTATGACTGTTAACCTGAGAGGACCTGGAATCACCTGGGAGGGATTACGTAGATGAGGTTAGCCTCTGGGTATGTCTGAATATTATCTTGGTTAGGTTAATTAAGGTGGGAAGACCCCCCTTAGCTGTGAGCAGCACCATGTCATGGGCTGGGGTCCTGAATTATGTGTAAAGAAGAGAGCTGGCTGAGCAGCAGCATTGATCTCTCTCTGCTTCATCACTGCCCTGAATGTGATCAGCTTTGCTTCAAGCTCCTGCTGCCAAACTTCCCTCACCATGATGGACTGTAACCTTGAACTGTGGGAGGAGTTGGAAAACGAGACCAACTATTGCTGCTGGTTAAAAGGCCATCAGTAGGGTGATGCTAGGTCCTCCCTCTCCCCAGCTTTCCAATCTCCCTCCAATGCCACGTCAGCAGCACCAAACAGGAAGCCACCTGGAAAAGAAGCCCATTTGCTCAGCCCATGGCACAGGGAAGAGTGCTGAAGAGTGGATTTCTTGGTGAGAAACAGTAACTTAATCATTGGAATCCTGAACCTTGGAGGTCATAGCATCAGTAAACCCTGATAAAGATACTGAAGTAAGGCTAAAGAGATGGCTTAGCAATTAAGATGCGTGCCTGTGAAGCCTAAGGACTCATGTTTGACTCCCAGATCCCAGGTAAAGCCTGATTCACAAGTGGTGCATGTAAGTGGAGTTTGATTTCAGTGACTGGACGCCCAGACATGCCAATTCTCTCATAAAAAAAAGATACTGAAGTACCTCCTCAGTGCTGGGATTAAAGGCGTGTGCCACCACACCTGGCTTAATTTTTTTAAATTTTTTTTTTTGGGGGGGGGGGGAGAGAGAGAGAGAGAGAGAGAGAGAGAGAGAGAGAGAGAGAGAGAGAGAGACATGCCAGAACCTTCATCCTGCTGCAAATGAACTGTAGACATGTGTACCCCTTGTGGTGCATGTGCAATATTGTGCACTTGCATCACTGTGCATCTGGCTATGTTGGCTGGTCCTGGAGATTTGAACATGAGTTCTTAGGCTTCACAGGCAAGCACCTTAACTGCTAAGCCATCTCACCAGTCCATTATTGAATATTTTTATTCATTTATTTATTTGAGAGATAGGGAGTGAGAGAGAAAGAGGCAGATAGAGAGAATTGGCACATCAGGGCATCCAGCCACTGCAAATGAACTCCAAATGCATGTAGCACCTTGTGCTCTGGCTTATTGTGGGTACTGGGGAATTGAATCTGGGTCCTTAGGCTTTGCAGGTAAGCACCTTAACCACTAAGACATCTCTCCAACCCTGAATTCTTTTTAAAAATATTTTTATTTATTTGCAAGTAGACACACACACACACACACACACACACACACACACACACACAGAGAGAGAGAGAGAGAGTGAGAGAGAGAGAGAGAGAGAGAGAGAATGGGCATGCCAGGGCCTCTAGCCACTGCAAACAAATTCCAGAAGCATGTGCCACTTTGTGCATCTGGCTCTACATGGGCACTAGAGAATTGAACCCAGGTTGTTAGGCTTTACAGGCAAGTGACTTAACTGCTGAGCCATCTCTCTAGCCCTCTAGGCCATTTTGTTTCCTTACTCCCTTCCCCAGTGCCCTTCTTTACCACCTTCCTACTCCCGAACCCGGGCACTATAGTAACTCAGCTAAGGGTAAGGGTCTGGTGTTCAGTTGCTGGTTAGCTCTGCACACACTTGCACCAGGGCACTCCCCAATTAAAGTCCCGAACAGTGCATTGCATGGGACACTCTTTGTACCTTCAGTAGAATTAAATGGGTTCTGTTTCCCTTTTTAGTACTTAAACTGCCTTTTCTCATTAGCACAGTGTTCTGGAGGGAGAGGAAGGGGCAGAGGAGCCAATTAAAGAACCTGAATGACTGTCTCATACCTCCAACTTTTCCCAAACATCTGCCCTACCTGCTAGAGGAAGCCATAGCCTGCTGCTAGTCCTCTTTCTCTTTTGAGAAACTATCAAAAAGCATTTGCAAATAACTGTGATTGCCTTAACATGGAGGAACGAAGCACATTTTCCAATTATAGCCTGGGTGATTGCTCTGGCTTGTTTAATTAATGGAGTGTGCATCTGTTTGCCGAGGCCATTTTGAATGTGCTTTTTGGAATTCCTTAATTAGTTACAAAAAAAACTGCAGGTGTACTGGCAGGGGAGAACAGTAGAGCTGGGATATCTTCCAGAAGAGAGAATCTTTTTTAATGTAAATATTTAGTCGTATGATGATGAGGTTCACTTTAAAGTTCCCTTTCCTACTTGATGTGCGTACAGTGGTGTGGGAAGATATATTCAGGCTTCATTTGGATTGTTGACAAAATAAATTGAAATGGAAGAGACCAATTTTCATTATGACATACACTTATCTGCAGTTAGACCATTACCAGAATGACAAGTTATTCTCATGTTGTCACTGTGAGACTGCTGTCTGGGTTTTTTTTCCAGGCAAAAATGCTTGCAAAGGCAACGAGATGTTGCATACTAATTTGGTAGATCGAATTGCAATGTGATATGTGTTATGCGGTGGGACCCCTGAGGGCACCGATGGAGGTTTTGTCCTGATAAAGTGAAGATTGTCTTGACATTGTGCATGTGTCTGAAAGTTTCACCTTCCTGTAGTCTGTTGATGAAAAATTGGGGATGCAATCTTTTACTGTAGTAATTATCATTTCTGTATTTGTGTGATGATATTGTGATTTGAAAGACGGTCGAGGCGGAGTTGAGAGTGTCTGTGATGACTGAATGTGTAGTCGTTAGAGGGTGAGGTTAGAAGGGTGGGCAAACTGTAGTCAGTAGGCTGAGTTTGCCCCTCGGCAAGTTTTGAAAGTAAAGTGTCATAAAGAGGGGGCAAATGAGGGTAAGACTTAGAAAGTTAGAAAGGTGACTGTATCAGTGACTTTCTCATTGCTTTGGACAAATACCTGACCAATAGCAGCTTATGGGAGGAAAGGGGTTTATTTTTAGGCTTATAGTTTTGAAGTCTGTCATGGTGGGGAAAGCAGGGCAGGAACAGGAAACTGGCTTCACATCACCTTGTCAGCAGGGAAGTAGAGAGGGCAAAGAGCAAGTGGCGCTACAGTAAACAAGGCTGTATTGTCAAACTTCAAGGCCCACTGTTGTAGTCAGCTCTGCGGTGCTGGGACAAGCATCTAACCTGACACATTTTATGGGAGGCAGGGGTTTATTTCAGGTTTACAGATCCAAGGGCAGTTCCATCAATGCCAGAAGAGGCTGGCTCCTTTTCATAGATCTGAGCAGAGAGAAACCACCAAATAGCAAACACTAAACATAGCAAGCACAAACCGCCAGAGCTCAAACTGCTCTCTCCATACCTTTGGGCTGGAATTCCAATCTGTGCCCCACCCCCACGGCAGTACACCTTAGGACTGGACTCTTAAGATATGTCCCCAGTGACATACTTCTTCCTCAGAAGCAGGGATCTGCCTGCCAGAGGGCTCAAGTAGAAAGTTTAATAAAAAACGACTGAGGCGAGCTGGGCGTGGTGGTGCACACCTTTAATACCAGCACTCGGGAGGCAGAGGTAAGAGGATCGCTGTGAGTTCGAGACCACTCTGAAATTACATAATGAATTCTAGGTCAGCCTGGGCTAGAGTGAGACTCTGCCTAAAAAAAAAAACAAAAAATGAGTCTATAAGGCCATATATTCACACTATCACACCCGTGCCCAGTGGCAGACTTTATCCAGCAAGGCTTCACCTCCTAAAGATTCTACAATCTTCCTGAGCAGCACCACTAACTGTGGACTAAGTGTTCAAGCACTTAAGTCTGTGGGGGACATTTTATATTCAAACGACACAGTGACCAAGAGATGGTAAAAGAGATGACCAGGAAGGAGGGTTGGAAGAAGGACAAAAGGACACATGTGATATAAGCAGAAAGGAGAGGAAATAACAAATAGACAAAGATGATGTGAGGATAAGGAGGAGGATCAACTAAAACAAATTGTGTTTGAAAAATGCCATAATGATACCCCCGACTCTGTATGCTAATGAAAAAAAAGTGAAGTGTCATTGGAACATCTCTCTCCCATTTGTTTATGGGCTGCCTTTGGCTGCTTTTGCCTCCATGCAGAATGGGGTAGCCATGACTGAATTTACCATCTGGCTCTGTATGGAACAATTTTGCTGGCCCTGGAAGTGTAGGCTACTGTGATGAATTGAATAAAGTTAGAGAATAGGGCCTATGGCATTTGCTGTCTTCTGTTTCTAGATCTGTAAGTTGGAGTTAAAATCTTCTATTTTTTGTGTTTTAGAATGCTATGTGTGACATTGGGGTAGAAACGTTTTCCACTGAATTTTTGTGTTTCCATTAAAGGCACTTACTGTGTAATAGAAAAAAAAAGGAGATATATTTTTATTCTGTCCTTGATGTTCTTTAGCAATGAACAAAGATGAAGGGAGTTATTGAAACAAAATATTAGTGGGTGAGACGTGTCTGCTTCCCATTACTGCTCCACTCCCACATAGTTTGTTTTATTTGCAGGACAAAGATGCCTTTTTCTTCTGGGAGAAGAGGAGGGACAAAACTGTGGGAAGGCAGCTCACTATGGCCTGTTGCTCTTGCCATATCCTGGTCCTTTTTTAAAAAAGTTATTTTTATCTTTAAAAAATTGTTTATATATATATATATATATATATATATATATATATATATATATATACAAAAAAATTTTAATGTAGGTGATAGTCTTGTATCCTGTCGCTCCCAGTCCCCATTGCCCTGGGGGCACACCTCAGTATAGTCCTTGGTGTTCACTGTGTGGTAATTAGGGTCTCTGTTAGTTTCAGGGGTGGGCGGTACCTCAGGATATTTCTACCCACCTATGGCTCTTACAATCTTCCCACCTCCTCTTCCAAAATAATTTCTGAGCCTTGGGGATGTTAGCAGTTTGTTTTAGTGTTGATGTTGCTGTAGATTCTGTATTTCTATTATGATGTGTTTCAGTTCACTGTGTTTGTTGATATTTCCCTGGAAGTGGTTGTCAGGCTAGCGCTGGGAGCAATATTCATGTTTCTGCTTCCTCCTGGACCCTTCCTCCTGGTGAATGTGGTAGAGATTGCATGTCTCATGGTGAGCAGTCAGCTGTCTTTCTTGTTGAATTGGTGGATCTTAGATCTTACCAGTATTCTCTGCCACCTGTAAAAAAAAAACACAGATTCTCCAACCAAGGGTGAGAGCAGCTTTGATTATGGGGGTATGTTTATAATTTTGAGAGACATTTTGATGAGGAAAACCACTCAACTTGTCCAGAGAACAATGAGGTCCTCTCTCAGGGGGTTTTAAGTTTCACGCCTGTGGGATGCTGACTTGCTTCCCAGCACCAGATATGAGCTCTCACCCACCAAGCAGGTTTCATGTCTAATTGGAGGGCAGTTGGCTACCCACATGGGCTGTGTGCCATTATTACACAAATGTGTGTTTCTTGTCTGTCTGGTGGGTTGCATGGTTTGCAGGTGCTCCTGCTTATTTGTGATGTTGACCATTATCACACATTAGCTCCCATAGCACTTTCCAGTTCCATGAGGGTTTATCAGGAGAGGATTGGCTTTCCTCTCAGTTCCCACATGATCTGTCAGTATCCTGGGATCTTCAGCAATAGGGTCTTACCTTTTAGTTCTGTTGGGTAACCACGTGCTTGGCAAAAGCCTACATTGTTTTGGGGACCTCACAGATCTCCCTGGCTCACTGCTTGCTGTCAGGGGGTAACCCAGTTCCAGTCCTAGCATTCCCAAGCCAGAGCCTAGCCACATCCTAGTTTTGTCTACTTAACCCCTAGTATTGCCCTCAACAAGAGGAAGTGGCTATATCCTGTAAGTCTTATTTTCATATTATTTATTTTTTTAGATTCAGGGTCTTGTGTAGCCCAGGTTGATCTCAAACTCATCACCCAGCTGAGGCTGGCTTTGAATGATGATCATACTGCCTCCACATTCCAAGTACAGGGATTATGGGCATGTACCACCATGACCAACTTTTAAAGAAATTGTTCTGAATGACTCACAACACTATTCTAGAGACTTTATAAGTCAGGGTTGTGCTTCTGGGACAGGATTAAGCTTTGAGGGCAAACTTGATTTTGTCAAGGCATCTCTTGAGCTTTAGGCACAGTGTAGTAAGCTGAAAGAATGCCCTGTCTGTGTGTCTTTCCAATACCAGCATGGTGCCGGCATGAGTAATGCAGCTGAGAAAGCTTGTTGCTCTGATTTCGTGCCTGATAGAAACAAGTTCAGGGAAGGAAGAAGGATTATTTTGGTTCACAATTTCAGACCTTCAGTCCATGGCCACACGTGCTTGTACAGAACATGATGTCAGGAACATACAGTGAGGGACAACTAGTCACTTCATGGCCGACCAGGAAGCAGAGAGATGAGAATGCTGTCACTCTGCCGGCTTTCTCCATTCTTCCCTTTTATTTAGTTCAAGGCCCAGCCCATGAGATGGTGTGATCCACGTCCAGGGTGGATTGCCCACTGAGCTAATCATCTTTGGAAATCAGCTCATAGACACACACAGAGATGAACCTCACCATTCTCTTTGTGACTCTTGTTTTGAATATTTTATTTATTTATTTACGTATTTATTTATTTATTGGAGAGACAAAGAGGCAGATAGAGAGAATGGGCAGGCCAGGGCCTCTAGTCACTGCAAACTCCAGACACATGTGCCACCTTCTGCATCTGGCTTATGTAGGTCCTGGGGAATCAATCCTAGATGCTTAGACTTCTCAGGCAAATGCCTTAACCACTAAGCCATCTCTCCAGTCCTCTTTGTGACTCTTAATTCAGTCATGTTGACAGTGAAGATTAACAATCACTGTGAGCTTTATAGAGGCTGTTGCCAACCAGTTAGGTGAACTTGGACAACTCATTTGCCTCCTCTTGGTCTCATCTGCTAAAAAGAAGGCCTGGGATAGATGATTTTTTTTTTAAACCATATATTTATTTGGAGAGAGAGTGAGGAGGAGAAGAGAGGGAGAGAAAGAGAGAGAGAGTGAGAAAGAGAAAAAGAAAGAGAATGGACCTCTTGTCACTGAAAAGGAACTCCAGATGCATGGGCCACCTTGTGGATCTGGCTTTATATGGGTACTGGGGACTCAAACCTGGGCAGGGAGGCTTTGCAAGCAAGTGCCTTTAACTGCTGATTTATCTCTCTAGTCCAGGGATGGATAATTTCTTTTCTTTCTTTTTTTATCAACAACTTTCATACTTATAGATAATAAGCCATGATAATTCCCTCCCTCCCCCCACTTTCCACTTTGAAACTCTGCTCTCCATCATACCTCTTCCCCCCTCAATCAGTCTCTTTTCATTTTGATGTCATCATCTTTTCCTCCTGTTATGATGGTCTTGTGTAGGTAATGTCAGACACTGCGAGGACCATTTTATACCTAGAGGAGCACGTTGTAAGGAGTCCTACTCTTCCTTTGGCTCTTACATTCTTTCTGCCTTCTCTTCTGCAATGGACCCTGGGCCTTGGAAGGTGTGATAGAGATGTTTAAGTGCTGAGCACTCCTCTGTCACTTTTTCTCAGCACCATGGTGCCTTCTGAGTCATCCCAAGGTCACCACCATCCGAAAAGAGAAGCTGCTCTAACCAAAAGTGAGAGTAGCATTAATACATGGGTATACACATTAAGAACAGTGCTTACTGGGCAGTTTGGTGAACATAGAATATACATTTAACCAGACACTAGCAGATGTTACACCCCTAGGGCTCATGACTACTCCTGTTGTAGGTTTTCAGTATCAGGGATGTATTCCCTCACATGGAGTGGGCCTCCAGTCCAAGTAGAGAGCGGTTGGTTTCTCCCATAACAGACATGCCACTATTGCATCCATTGGCTCGTTTGGCCTGGTTGGCCAGTTTTAAGGCTTGCAGTGTTCACTGTTGTTTATCTCCACTGGTGATTTCTCTATCTCCCATGGAACTACATGCAGTGTCACTTTTTTCCAGGTTTCTATCAGCTGGTCTACATAGAGGAGGTTTTTAGCTCAGTTCCAGCAGGAGTTTTCAGTATGTGGAATCTTCAGCAATAGGGTCTTACCACCTATTCCTGGTGGGAAACCAAGAGCCTTGGCAATGGCCTGTAATGTTTTGGGGGCACCAGTGACCTCCCTGGCCAACAACTCACTGGAAGGTATCCCATTAGGGATAGATAATTTCTAATACCCCCATCTCTTAAAAATGTTCATTGTGTAGGGATTGATTTCTATTATCTGGGTGGCAGAACAATAGTCTCACCGGTGGCAGTCTTTTCTTTCTAATTCTATGCACCCTGTTAAGGTTTGCCTTTGCTGGGGGGGCCCTTAGGTGAAAAAGCAAGATGAGATCATCTAGAAAAAAAGGATATCCAGTCAGGCTCTGCTGGGCACATTGCAAACAGGAGAGGACCTCCATAACCTACAGCAGAAGTCTGACGTGTAGGAAGTTTAATAGGGAGCTTGCAGCATTGACAGGAAGGCTAGAAAATGGGGATCCAGGTGGCTTTGTAGCTGAGGACACTTCGAGCATTCTGACCTGTGTGATGGCTACTACAGGTGCCTTACCTGAATTCCAGATCAGGAGCACTGCTGTTCATTTTATGTGATTTCGAGAGAAGTGTCTGCCCTGTCACTGTTCTGGGGCATGAGTGTGGTCAGCAGAGTGTGGGCTGGATTCTGTCCCTCTCCACCCAGGCAGCCCAGAGAAGTGGTAAGTGGCAGCTCTGACCCACCCCACCACTGCCATCTTTGATCACCACCAGTCTTCCTGTATTTTTGTGTCATGTAAGGTGTGGCTTATTTTGAGTCTGGTCCAGATCCAAGGAATGGGAAGAGGCAGTACATCCCCTTTGGCTTTCTTATGGGATTTGGGATCTTGCCTTTCTTTGACTTGGATTCTCCTCAAGTTAGAGGGCTGTCTTCCTTCAAGACAGCCTGACAGAAGACAGAAACACAACTGCTGATGTGCCAAGTGGGATGGGCAGATTGCTTACTACGGGACACTAGTGCGTGCCATTCATATTGTGGTCCAAACAAATGGGGCCCACTTGCCTTGTGCAAGGCTGCCACTGCAATGGTGAATCCCACTTCTGTGTCTGCCCTCTCTTTGTTCAGTACTTGTGGATGCTGACCCAACTCTGTGCAGAGGGAGGCACGGCACACTCAGAACCTCACCAGCATGCTGAATACATGGAACAGGAGCATGGATTTAATTGCTGGCTACTTGATGTGACTTAAGTTGAAAGCATGCCAATTTTCATCCAAATGTTTTCACAAATACGAAGTGACAAATCGATCATTTGCTCATTTTCAGAGTTTGCAACTCTCAGGTGCTAGCCTCTTCCTTCCTTCCTCCCTCCTTCCTTTCTGGTCCCTCCCCCTCTCTTTCTTTCCACTTTAAACCTTTACAAAACTCACTATCCTCTCTTCAAAAAACTTTTCTCAGAAGTATCATGGGGATCTTACATGAGAAGTTAATATTTA
Organism: Orientallactaga sibirica; assembly: GCA_036365145.1. Lineage (NCBI taxonomy): Eukaryota > Metazoa > Chordata > Mammalia > Rodentia > Dipodidae > Orientallactaga > Orientallactaga sibirica. The sequence continues at coordinate 1,972,239 of JAEOAD010000030.1, forward strand.
AACTTGTAGAAATGTTTATATTTAATGTTCACTTTTCAACACCAAAGGATGGAGAGAGATTGCTAATGATTTTTAATCAACAAAAATGTCTTCAACAGTAGTTAAGGGCTTGAAAATAGAGTTTAAAAGGATATCAGTTTTCTTCCAACTGTCTTAAAAAATCTTATATTTGGCTCTGCTTGGTTGAGCTGTTTATGTTCATTTTCCTGAGCTTAATAACAGGAAATACTCTTTCCATTATTTTATCTAGAAGCCCGTATTTTGACATAAAACCAAGAAGCATTTCCACTTTTACATTTTAGTTCCCTCACTTCTCAAGCAAAAGTAGTTCAATTAAACATCATCTGAGGGCTCCTTCGAGGCAGAGACCTTTGGAAATTGCTCTAACCCTTTAACATTTAGAAAAGCATATTTATAGAAGCAGAATGTCTTTGCAGTGTGTGCTTGCTGCTCTGAGAGGGAAAAACTCCCTGCACTTTACTCTGAAGAATGAAGTAATTCCATTTCAAGACTGGCTATTAGGAGTAATGGAGAAGCTTCCCAGATGGAGCCTCCAGTGTCACTGGTCCATCAGACTGGAGTCATGTTTAGGTTGTGAATGAACTTCAAGGAGAGGCACCATTTCTCTTTTCACTGGATTAGGAGAACCTCAGGATGGAGATTTGGAAGTAATCAAGAAATTACAAGAATGAATTTCCTCCATGTTAGGGAGGGGTTGCCACCTCTGTCCTTTCATTCACCCAGTCATCCACCCACCCACCATTCCAGAATTTGCTTAATAAAATATATTTAGGGGCTGGAGCGATGGCTCAGTGGGTAAGAGCACTTACCACCCAGGAATGAGGGTCCGAGTTTGATTCCCAGCACCCACGTAAACAGCTGGGCATGGCCACACATATCTGTAAGCCCAGACCTGTGGAGAGCAGAGAATGAAGAACTGCTAAGGCTTGTGAACATGGCAAGCTCTACAATCAGTGAGAAGCTCTGTTGTCAGTGAGAGACTCTGTCTCAAAGAAACATGTGGATGAATGATGGATGGGGACATCCAGTGTTTCCCCTGTCCTTCTCACGTGCATGCATGGGCACATGTGCGTATACCACACATATACTACAACACACATACCACACACATGCACTTTCACACACGCTAAATGCATAAGTATATACTTACTATAATGTGTAGTAAATGAGCATTTACTATATGAATTAATTAGCTTTATTCTCACTGTAACAAAATATCTGGCAGAAATAACTTCAGGGAGAAAGAAGTTGCTTTGGATCATGATGGCAGAAGTGTTAGTCCATCAAGGAGGGGAGGCATGGTGTAGAAGAGCACGTCCTGTCATGGCGGACAGTGAGCAGGGCAAGGGGAATGATGGAAGTGTGCCAACTCTTCCCTATTTCTCCTTTTATTGCATCTAGGCTTTAGCCGGTGGGATGCTGCCTCTCATGTTCAGGGTGGGTCTCTTTCCTTGTGTTAAACATTGCTCTAAGGCCATCCATGTGTTATTGCGAACAAGGGAACCAAGATACAAAACCGTAAGTGCCGAGACCTGATTTGGACTGAGGATCACAGAATGCACTCTGAATACTGTGTTTATGTAGAGAGTTGGCTCGGTGAAAACTGAGGGGAGGGAGGTTCAGGGCAGAGGTAATGGATATTATGTATAAAGGTCTTGGGGTAGGAAAGACTCACTAAGAATGTCTAAGTTAGTCAGCAAAATGGAGCATGTAGAAGGATGAGTGATAGGGACAGGGTCAGGGCTGACAATAGAGGGCCTTGTAGGTGTACGAGTGAGAGTTCCATTCTAGGTAGAGGGCAAGGTTCTGAGGAGTCCAGGAAAGGATTGTGATGAGGACACAGCCCCAGATGAGCACCTCAATGGGAATATTATGGCTCTTGGCTATCTCTGTCTATTCATACCTAATGGAATCTTTTATGGTGTGCAAGCTGGTCACAGGATATGATGGTTAATCTCTGGCTGTCAACTTGACAGGACTTAGAATCTCCATGGAAACAAAATCTGTGGTCACATCTCTGAGGGATTTTCTAGATGAGATTAGTTGAGGTGGGATGAGCTACCTTAACTGTGGGTGGCACTGTTTTATGGGCCGTGTTCCTGGACTGTATAAAAAAGGGGAGAGCTAGTCGAGGACTGACATTTACCATGCTGCACTACTTCCTTCCTGCTGATGTGATGATGTGGCTCTGGCTGTCTTCTCTTGCCACGCTTCCCCTGCCATGATGGACACACGAGAATAAACGTTTTCCTTCTTTAAACTCTTCTGGTCAGGTATTTTGTCCTAATCTCACCTGCTTGCCTTTCTTCTTTGGTGCCATGCATCATACAGTGTAGCACAAAGCTTCTGCCAGGAGGTGACACCATGATTTTGGACTTCCCAGCCTCTAGATTGGTGAGCCAAAATAACCTTTTAAAAAAAAAATAAAATGTTCTCAGATAAATACACAACAGAAGATGGAGGAAGACCTGGAGAATGTCAAATTCAGTCTTTAATGTATCTGCTGCAAATTTACAATGTATTTTATGTATTATATGATATTAAGAAAATCAAATAATCAAAGTTTTCAGCAAATCCTATATGAAGACTCCAGAACACTCCACCAAGGCATGATATATATGTTGACATTTTCTACAGTTACCAAGAGGTGAAAAAACAGGGCGGTGCCTCCCTAGACCAGCACTAAACTAACATCAGGATGACTTTAGTTCTCTATTCATGAATTAGCTAAGGTGCCTGGCCTGGTGGCACGGACCTGTCATCCCAGCATTCCCAAGACTAAGGCATGAGGATCAAGAGTTCAGGGCCAGCCAGGACTACACAGGAAGACCCTGTCACAGACAAACAAGCACACAGCAGCTAAGATCCAACTTATCTGATGCAACCTTCCAAACCCTCTTTGGATTCTAATATTCTCCAGAGTGTAGGATTCCTATCCCTGTGCCTTCAAATAAAGAGTCATTCATGGTAGAAGAGGATATGCTATCTCATAGCAGCCCTCAAGCCTCTGATTTCACCTTCTGCTATGTTCCACGGTGCTGTGGGTTTGGGATTAGATAGTACTTATTATGGAAAAATAATTCTAGAAGGTATTTGGTTTAATGTTCTGACTCTTAAAAAAATTTTTTTAAATTATTTTATTTATTTTTGGAGAGAGACACAGAGAGAGACAGACAGAGAGGGAGAGGGAGAGGGAGAGGGAGACGGATAGAGATGGGTGTGCCAGCAGTCTCTCAGCTGCTGTGAACAAAATCCAGATGTATGCACCCCCTTGTGGTCAAGTGCAGCATTGCGCCCTTGCGTCACTTTGCATCTGGCTAAACATGGGACCTGGAGATTGGAACCGGGTTCTTAGGCTTAAGCCATCTCTCCAGCCCCAATGTTCTGACTCTTGATCAAAAAGTATTGTTTGCTGTCTGGAGAGATGGCTTAACTGTTAAGGCGCTTGCCTGTGAAGCCTAAAGACCAATGCTCTACTCTCCAGATCCCACATAAACCTGATACACAAAGGTGATGCAAGTGCAAGGTCACACATGCCCACTAGGTGGTACAAGCATCTGGTGTTTGTTTTTTTTTTTGTTTTTGTTTTTGAGGTAGGGTTTCACTGTAGTCCAGGCTGACCTGGAATTCACTATGTAGTCTCAGGGTGGCCTTGAACTCCTACCTCTGCCTCCTGAGTGCTGGGATTAAAGGCATGCGCCACCACGCCCGGCTAGCATCTGGTGTTTGATTACAGTGGCAGAGGCCCTGGCATGCCAGTTATCTCTCTCTCCTTAAAAATAATGCATGGATTGGGCTGGAGAGATGGCTCAGTGGTTAAAGACACTTGTTTGCAAAGTCATATGGCCCAGGTTCTATTCCCCAGCACCCACATAAAGCCAGATGCACAAAGTGGCACATGCATCTGGAGTTTGTTTGTAGTGGCTGAAACCCTGGTGCCCCAATTCTCTCTCCCTCTCTCTAAATAAAAGTATTGGTTGAAGCTATTCATGGGGTTCCACCTTGTCACAGGGGTGGAGTTACAAATCCTGGTCCCAATGTTCTAGAGTCTTGCCTAAGTCGTAGATGGCCAGAGCCACTTGGCTAACAGTGTTATTAACTCCCACAGGTGGTTTGAGTGGCCCTGGTGACAGCTGCCATCAGCTTTGTCCACTCTCTTCTAGATGTCCCTTTCCACAATTGCCCAGATTTGGGTCATTGGAGTATGGACTGTTCTTTTATTGTTTTTCTTTGAGGCACGTTCTCCTTATGTAGCCTAAGCTACATGACCCACCTGCCTCAACTTCCTGAGTGCTGACTAGATTGTTTCTCTTTAAGGCTCATGAAAAAAAAAACCTCATTACAGTGGCATCTATAATGGAGCCTGGTGTCTCTGAACTGGGAAGTGAGATATGGATTTAAGTTCGGGATGGGCCAATTTGTAGAAATGTGGGTGGAAAACCCTTCTCCTGCCTGAGTTATGGCGGATGTTATAGAGCTGGGGGTGGGAAGGACCCACCTGTGCTCATAAGGATTCTGCCATGGGCTTCAAACCTCCCTCTCAATTCTGTTTCTGTTTTGCAAATACAAATGCAGCTCCAACCCTACTGCTGTCCAGAGAGTACCAGGAGGGAAACCTCGCTGTTCTGCCCACAGGCCCTTCATCTGAAGTCACACAGTTTCTGAGAATCTGCGACCCTTTAGGGTTAAGTCACCCCTCAAGTCTGTTCTCCGTATTGCAGAGGCAGGCTGTCTGTTCTGGCTTCTGCCGGTAGGGGTCATCATTTCCCTTTTGTAATCCTTTAGAGACTAAAGCCAACTTTACTCCACTCCTCCCTTTTTGTTTATGGCAGTCATCTTGAGGTTAGGGTCGGCCTGTGGTGAGCAATAATACATTTAACCTTTGACTTTGTGCACCAACATGTAATTGATCATTTCCAAGGGTTGGGAGCCTCCATCAATGCGAGGTAAATGGTTTTGAAAGCAAAGAACGTATTGGGCTGGAGTATTCTTGTGAACTCCTCTGTCCTTCTCATCTTTATTTAAAAGTAAAAAGAAAAAAAAATCCACTATGTGATTTGTTATTTAACATTTCCCAACCTGGTGAGGATAATTTCTCTTAGAATGCACATTAGTGTCTAGTTGGTTAATAAACTTGAGACATCTCTACATTGGGCATAATATAAAGATGAAAATGCTGTTTTACACTAAACGGTAGCACAGAATGTGAGGTGCTTCGGGTACATGCTGTGTGATTCCTTTGATTTTAATACAGTTACTGTTTGTATTACAAGACAATTATCCGATGTGTTTTAGTGGATGCATAAGGAACCATTTGTGTGTGTGTGTGCGTGTAAGTGAAATGACATGTGTGTGTGTGTGTGTGTATGTGTGTAAGTGAAATGACATTAACATGGCTATTTATGGAAATCTAACTATAGGTCACATACTCTAAGAGTACCCTCTATTTTGTAATTTTTCTACTGTTCCTAATATCACTTGACTTGATAGGCAAAGAGATGTTAGATAAGGGCAGACAAGATAATAGTACTAATCAGAGGGCAGAACTAAGATTTGAAGCCAGGTTTGGAGACGCTAAAGGTCCCCAGTCTTGGTCTCAATTTGGGCTCAGAAGTCTTGCCTTTCCATCTGTATTTTGGGTTTGGTTTTTTTCTCCTTGTTCAATTTGAGGCTCTAGATATATGAACTTTTCAATTTCTGATGAGTGTGGACTTTAATTTGGCCTGAGACTTAAGGAATGGCCCTGGAGTAGATCAGTTGGCAGCTTGCTTCTCATAAGAGAGAAACAACATGTGCTGAGTGTATTTTTAATCTTATAAATAGACACAACAACCATTTGAATTCTCCAGAGATTTAGTTTCTTCTGTCCATGGGGCATTCTTCCTTACCCTTAAACAATAAAGCTGGTTATTAAAAGCAAACCTCCACCAAGCAGGGCCTGGGGCAGGTACAGAGCTCCAGGTAAGGAAGCATATCCTGAGAAGGGCTACTCGCCTTGGCTCGACCATCCTAGTTCTCTGGGATCTGTGTTGGGCTCCACAAGTCTAATGACCACATGAGTCTTTCTGCAGGGCTACCCAAGTGTGCAGGTTGTCCTGGATTCTGGCACCTTCTTTTACTAACTCTTGCTTTTTTGTATAGCAGGGAATGAGGGCAAGAGGGATCTCAATCCCTCAATGGCAAACCCTTCCCTAACCCAGCAAGCAGTTGCCTGCCTGTCCTCCACAGGACACTTCTTCCAGGTTCTAACATCTAGTCTTTGCATTCAACTGTCTCCTTTTTAAATTAATTATTTGAAGAGTGGGGGGAGAGAGAGAGAGAGAGAGGGAGAGAGAGAGAGAGGAGAGAGAGAGAATATGAAGATGGGCATGCCAGGACCTCCTGCCACTGTAAACAAGCTCCAGATTCATGTGCCACTTTGTGCATCTAGATTTATGTGGGTACTTAGGAACCCAGGATGTCAGGCTTTGCAAGCAAGCACCTTTAACAACTAAGCCATCTCTCCATCCCTAAAGGAGGTTTTAGTCCACAGTTGGTTGGCTCTGTTGTTCATGGGATTATGGTGAGACAGAAGACTTTGGGAGCAAAGCTGCTAACCTCACAACGACTTGAAAGAAGAGAGAGCGAGATTGAGAGAGAGCGCCTTCAGGGGCATGACTCCAATGATTCAACTTCCTCCCCCTAAGCTCCATCTCCTAAAGATTTCATGTGGCCTTTGTGCAACATTTAAGATCCAAACCAAATCAATACTATACCACAGTATCTTTTTATTTCATTAAAGGGTCCGAGGAAGTGTTCTAAGGTATTTAAAAAATATTTATTTGCATGTGTGTGTCTGTGCACACATGTGTATGTATTGGGTGTACCAGGGCCCCTTGCCTCTGCAAACAAATACCAGACTCTTGTGCCACTTTTTTTTTACATCTGTCTTATGTGGGTGGCTTGGGAATTAAACTTAGGCCAGCAGGCCTTGCAAGCAAGCACCTTTAACTACTGAGCCATCTTCCTGGCCCTGAAGGTATTTTTTTTTCATTTTTTCCCACTTTTAAAAATTAAGAACATTCTTTGTATGGATACATCTTGTGTTGGTACCATCTTTTCCCTCCTGTCTGCCTCAATTCCTCAGAGGACCCTCCTCAGTGGCATTCAGATATTCCCCATGGGGTTGTAGGTTATGCGTTGTGGGAGCAGCACTCAGTTATTGGGGGGAGGCAATGCCTGTGGGCATGCCATCCCAACCTGTGGCTCTAAAACCTTCTGCCTCCTCTTCTGCCAAATTCCCTGAGACCTGATTTTTTTTTTTTTTTTTTTTTTTTTGGTTTTTCGAGGTAGGGTTTCACTCTAGCCCAGGCTGACCTGGAATTAACTATGTAGTCTCAGGGTGACCTCGAACTCACAGCGATCCTCCTACCTCTGCCTCCCAAGTGCTGGGATTAAAGGCGTGCACCACCATGCCCGGCTAGACCCGGCTAGATGTTTTTAATCAGTATCTTATCTTTTAGAATCTGTTACTCACAGTCTAGCCCCATTGCTGTCAGTAACAATGAATGTTTTATAAGGACATACAACTTGCCTGTCAAGGTCAATCAGCTCTTTCCTGAACAGCTGTTAGGTGTCTGGCCCTAGCTGGAGGTGGATATTTGATGTAGCTTTTCTTCCAGCTATCTATTCCTCCATCTTTCCCGCCAGCAGCTGAACATCTACTGTGTACCAATCCCAAAGCTGGTCCTGGGACCACAGTGATGGCTCAGATCTGTCCTGCTCTCAAGACAGTGGAGGGAGAGTCAGGCATGCTCTTCACTAGCTGCAGGGCTCAGCAGCAGCATTTGTCTTCTGAGACAGGGAAACCCTTGAGCTCCACTGAGCCTGCAGGAGGCCTTTGGGAAGTGGCAGCCATTCCCGAGATTCTCAGACATGTCGTAGTCAAGAGGAAGCAAAGGACCCTCCTTTGTGTGTTGATGTGGAGAAAGACTACATACTTTGGCCAGGGGTAGTGATGCCCCTTGGTAGCCTGAAATCTATCATTTAAAAAGTTTATTTATTGGAGAGAGAGAGAGAGAATGAGAATGGGCACAACAGGGCATTCAGCCACTACAAATGAACTCCACATACATCACGACTTTGTGCACCTGGATTTATGTGGGTACTGGGGAACTGAAATAGAATCCCTAGGCTTTGCAGGCAAGTGCCTTAGCCACTGAGCCATCTCTCCAATCTCCATCGTTTTTTATTTTGAGAGAGAGAATTGGCACACCAGGGCCTCAGCCCCTGTAATTTAATTCCAGACACTTGTGTCACCTAGAGGGCATGTGCAACATTGTGTGTGCTTTACCTTTGTGCATTTGGCTTACATGGGATCTGGAGAGTCAAACATGGGTTTTAAGGCTTCACCACTAAGCAAACTCTCTAGCGCCCCCATCAATAAACATTTTTTTGTTTAGTTTTTATTTGTTTATTTGAGAGCGACAGACACAGAGAGAAAGTCTCAGATAGAGAGAGAATGGTGGGCCAGGGCCTGCAGCCACTGCAAATGAACTCCAGATGTATGTGTCACCTTGTGCATCTAACTTATGTCGGTCCTGGAGAATCAAACCTTGAACCAGGTTCCTTAGGCTTCACAGACAAGCGCTTAACTGCTAAGCCATCTCTCCAGGCCCCCACCATCATTTTTTTTAGTCCACATCTCTCACTGTGTACATTTATCATCAGATTTTTTTCTGGTATTTTTATTTTTTATTGTTTTATTTTTTGGTGTTTCAAGGTAGGGTTCGCTATGTAGTCTCAGGGTGGCCTCGGACTTACAGCAACCTTTTACTTGCCTCCCAAGTGCTGGGATTAAAGGCATGCACCACCACATCCAGCTATTTTTATTTATTCTTTATTATTGACAACTTCCATAATTACAGACAATAAACCATGATATTTCTACCTCCCCTCACTTTCCCTTCACAATGCCACTCTCCATTGTATCTCCTCCCCCTCTCAATCAGTCTGTCTTTTATTTTGATGTCATCATCTTTTCCTCCTATTATACTGGTCTTTGGTAGGTAGTGCCAGGCACTGTGAGCTTATGGATATCCAGACCATTTTGTGTGTGGAGGAGCGTGTTGTAAGGAGTACTGCCTTTCCTTTGGCTCTTACTTTTTTTTTCTTTTTTAAAAAATATTTTATTTTTATTTATTTATTTGACAGAGAAAGAGGGAGAGAGAGCAAGAGAGAGCAAGGGTGAGAGAATGGGCATGCCAGGGCCTCCAGCCACTGCAAATGAACTCCAGATGCATGTACTCCCTTGTGTATCTGGCTAATGTGGATCCTGGGGAATCGAACATAGGTCCTTTGGCTTTGCAGGCAAATGCCTTAACTGTTAAGCCATCCCCCCAGCCCTGAGTCTTACATTCTTTCCACCACTTCTTCCGTAATGGACCCTGGGCCTTGGAAGGTATGTTAGAGATGTTTCAGTGCTGAGCACTCCTCTGCGCTTCTTCTAGCACCATGGTGCCGTCTGAGTCATCCCCGAGGTCACTGCCATCTGAAAAGAGAAGCTTCTCTAACCAAAAGCGAGAGTAGCACTAATATATGGGTATGAATGTTAAGAAAAGTGTTTACCGGGCAGTTTGATGAACATAATATATATATATTTAGCTAGATGCCAACAGGCATTACACCCCTAGGGCTTATGACTTTCCCAGTCATAGGTTTTCAGTATCAGGCATGTATTCCATGGAGTGGGCCTCCAGTCCAATTAGAGTGCAGTTGGTTTCCCCCATAACAGACATGCCACTATTGCACCAGTTGGCTCATTTGGCCTGGCTGTCCCAACTTAAGGCTTGTAGTGTCCACTGTTGTTTATCTCCACGATATCATCAGATTTTTATAATCACCCAGGTGTGGCAGATTAACCTGGAGCTCCCCTGACCTCCATCTTTCTTCCCTTCCCAATTCTAATTCCAAAGCCACAAGAGAGCCAGTAACCTAATTGCTTTTTGGTCTTAATTATGTATTAGATCCGTTTATCCATGTTTCTATCGTATGGACAACTCTGCCCTCAGTCTGTCAGGAGGAAGGTAGCTTGCATCTGCATCAGCTTTGGGTGGATGGTGGTGCTCAGACTCTTCCCTCATATTGCTCCAATGAACTTGGACAAGCTTTTCTTAATGTCACTCATCCTCATCTTTTACTGCCTAACTGTCTCCTCTTGCAGTCTAAAGTATCAAATTGTAGACTCTATTACGAAAGTGACGTTTGTTCTGTCAGTGTGCCTAGCACAATGTACTGTACATACTGGACTTTCCACCTAGTTTAACAAGGGAGTACAAGAATAGTTGAAGTCTTAAGCTGGACATGGTAGCACATACCTTTAATCCTAGCACTTAGGAAGGAGAGGTAGGAGGATTGCTGTGAGTTCAAGGCCAGCCTGGAACTACAGAGTAAGTTCCAGGTCAGCCTGGGCTAGACTGAGATTCTGCCTCAAGAAACCAAAAAAGGGGCTAGAGAGATGGCTTAGTGGTTAAGGTGCTTGCCTGCAAAGTCAAATGACCGAGGCTCAATTCCCCAGGACCCACATAAGCCAGATGCACAAGATGGCACATGCATCTGGAGTTTGCAGTGGCTGGAGGCCCTGATGCACCCATTCTCTCTCTCTCTTTTCCTCTTTCTCTGTCAAATAAATAAATAAATAATAAAATATTTTTAAAAACAAAAAAGGGCTGGAGAGATGGCTTAGTGGTTAAGGCACTTGTCTGTGGAGCCTAAGGACCCATGTTCTACCCTCCAGGTCCCACATAAGCCAGACACACAAAGGTGATGCAAGCACACAAAGTTACACATGCCTACTAGGCGGTACATGTGTCTGGAGTTCAATTGCAGTTGCTGGAGGCCCTGGTGCACCAATTGTCTCTCTCTTACTCTCTCTCTCATGCTGATAAAAATTTACAAAAAAATTACAAAACAAAAAACAGAAACAGAATAGTTGAAGTCTTTACACAATGGAATCTCACTCAGCCATAAAGAAAAATGAAATTGTGAAATTTATAGGGAAATGAATGACCCTGGAAAGATTATACTAAGCGAGGTAACCTGGGATCAGAAAATCAAACATTGCATGTTTACTCTCATGTGTGGATTTTAGCTTTAAATATTTAGATTTATTTGTGAGTTAGAATAAAAGTCAGTAGTAGGGACTAGGACACTAGAAAAGGGCTATAAGGGAAGAAATAGAGGAGAAGGCTTGAGAGGGTATAGTAATATGTAAGTAGAGGGGCAGAATACTGGGGGAGGAATGGTCTATGGGGGGGGATGGAAGAGGGCAAGGGGTGGGAGGAAGGTTAATCAAACTTTAAGATTTATGACTAAGCCATGTGGAAACCTACTTCTTTGATAGCTAATAACATATATGTTAAAAAAGAGAGAGTTCAGACAGAACTATTTTGTGGAGATGGATAATTATTACTTTTTAATTTTTTTATTGACAACTTCCACAATTGTAGATAGTATCCCATGATAATTCCCTCTATTCCCCCACTTCCCCCTTTGAAACTCTACTCTCAATCATATCCCCTCCCCCTCTCAATCAGTCTCTTTTATTTTGCTCTCATGATCTTTTCCTCCTGTTATGATGGTCTTGTGTAGGTAGTGTCTGGCACTGTGAGGTCATGCATATCCAGACCATTTTGTGTCTGGAGGAGCACGTTGTAAAAAGTTCTACCCTTCCTTTGGCTCTTATATTCTTTCTGCCACCTCTTCTGCAATGGACCCTGAGCCTTGGAAAGTGTGTTAGAGATATTTCAGTGCTGAGCATTCCTCTGTCACTTCTCAGCACCATGGTACCTTCTGAGTCATCTCAAGGTCACCACCATCTGAAAAGAGAAGCTTCTCTAACCAAAAGTGAGAGTAGCATTAATATATGGATATGAACATTAAGATAAGTGCTTACTGGGCAGTTTGGTGAGCGTAGTATATACATTTAGCCAGACACCAGCAGATGTTACATCCCTAGGGCTCATGACTACCTCTGTTGTAGGTTTTCAGTATCAGGGATGTATTCCCTCACATGGAGCGGGCCTCCAGTCCAAGTAGAGAGCGGTTGGTTTCTCCCATAACAGACATGCCACTATTGCATCCATTGGCTCATTTGGCCTGGTTGGCCAGTTTTAAGGCTTGCAGTGTTCACTGTTGAGTATCTTAACTGGTGATTTCTCTCTCTCCCATTGAACTACATGCAGTGTCACTTTTTCCAGGTTTCTATCAGCTGGTCCACATGGAGGAGGCTTTCAGCTCAGCTCAAGCAGGATTTCTCAGTGACCTTGCAGTCCAAGTATGTGGAGTCTTCAGCAGTACGGTCTTACTATCTATTCCTGGTGGGAAAGCAAGAGCCTCGGCAATGACCTGTAATGTTTTGGGGGTTTCAGAGACCTTCCTGGCAAACAGAGATGGATAATTATTATTAGAAAAAACTTTCAGTATCAGGAGTGGGATACCTTCCAGCAAATTATTGGCCAAGGAGGCACCTGATGCCTCCGAAACATTACAGGTTATTGCCAAAGCTCTTAGTTTGCTTGGGCTGCAGGCTGCTGAGAAATCAAGCTGGAGCTGAACTGGAAACTTCCTCCCTGTGGCCTAGCTATCAGGATGCTGGAAAGGCCTATGCAATCTATTGGGGTAGAATGTACAGCCAGTTCAAATGTGCCAACTGGTGCAATGGTGACATGTCTGTTATAGGGAAAACCAGTTGTTCTCTGATTGGACTTGAAGCCTGCTCCATGCAGTGGTTGGGGGGATTCCTGCCTGGTACTGAAAACCTAATGAAAACCCTATGGCTTGGGAGGTCAGGGGAAACTACTACTTTTGTCTGGATAAATGCATACATTATGCCCATCAAACTGCCCTCTAAATACATTTAGCCCATATACATTAATGCTGCTTTCACTTTGGGTTAGAGAAGCTTCTCTTTTCAGATGGTATTGACCACGGGGGGTGACTCAAAACCCACCAAAGTGCTGAGTGACCATGTAGTGTTCAGCACTAAATGAGACATCTCTCTCATACCCCCCAAGGCTCAGGGACCACTGCAGAAGAGGTGACGGAAAGAAAGTAAAGAGCCAAAGGAAGGGAAGGACTGTTTACAATGCTGTCATTCAGACACAGAAGTGGCCTTGATATTCATGACTTCACAGTGGCTGACACTAAATATACAAGACCTTTATAATAGGCAAAACACATGATGACATCAAAATAAAAGAGAGACTAGATGGAAAGATGAAGGGGTTCAGTGGAGGAGGCTTTGGGATGGGGAAAAGGGAGAATGGTGTGAAGGGATTATGATCATGGTACATTGCTTGTACATTGACGTTGTCAATAAAAACATTTTAAAAACAGAATAGTTGACGTCAGTCACATTTATCTCCACATAGCACAGCACCTCTGACTCCCATCTGTGCCAGCACACCCTTATTGACAGGTGGATCATTGTCTCTTCAGTTAGGGCCTTCTGGTTTAGGGTCACTATATATCCATCTGAGGTTGAAGGTCTTCTGTATATTCTGAGCCTCTTCAGTCCCTTTCTTATGGCCTGACTGCTCATGTCTTCTTGCTACCTCATACCCATACCCCCAATCAGACCTCAAGTGCCTCCCCAACTCTGTTTGCCCTTTCGTATCCTCACCGGGGCTGGGTATGCCTTCAGTGACAAGTTGAAAACTCATTGCTTTCTGGATTTGGAGAGTCAAACAGCTCTCTGATGGCCCATGCCTACAAATGACAAGCTTCAAACAGGATAGTGGAGGGGTGAGACTGACAGCCTGGTGCCAGTTGGTGTGGGATTGAGTTCTGGTTCAGTTACTGACTTCAGGCACTTCCATCTACCCTAGACTCAGTTTCCTTAGCTGTAAAATGGATACCACAGCATTTTCTTACTTTCAGACTTGAATGGAGGAAGGCATCAAGGCAGGTCTAGAAAGCCAGAGGGTCAGGAATCTTCGCTACAATCTGTTGTCCATTATATTTCCTTTTTTAAAAAAATATTTTATTTATTTGAGAGTGGGGGGGAGAGAGAAGAGGCAGATAAAGAGAGAGAGGAAGGGAGAGAGAAAATGGGCATGCTGGGACCTTCAGCCACTGCAGACAAATTCCAGATGCATGCACCACCTTGTGCATCTGGCTTATGTGGGCAGTGGGGAATCAAACCTGGGTCCTTGGGCTTTGCAAGCAAGTGTCTTAACAATTAGGCAATCTCTCCAGCCCTGCATTGCTTTTTTTAAAAAATTTTTTTGTTTGCAAGCAGAGAGAGAGAGAGAGAGAGAGAGAGAGAGAGAGAGAGAGGAGGCAGACAAAGAGAATGGGCACGCCAGGGACTCTAGCTACTGCAAATGAACTCCAGATGCATGTGTTGGGTAGCACTCCTGTTGAGCGACATGTGCTGTGGAGTCAGTTGATTTTGGGCTTCCTTGATGACAGGCTATGAGAGCATTCTTGCACATCAACCCTGGACTCACTTAAAATTTTTTTTTTCTTTTCTGCAGTGCTATGGATGGAACCCAGGGTCTTGGGCATGCTAAGCAAGAACTCAACCACTAAGCCACATCCCCATCTTGCTTGTGTTGAGGCAGGTTCTTGTATATAGCTCAGGATGGCATTATTCACCATGTAATCCAGGCTGGCACAAACTCATAATCATCTTGCCTCAGCCTCCTAAGAGCTGGGGTTACAAACATGTGCCACCATGCCTAAGTTTTTGAGACTTCTGATACATGTTATACTTTAGCAGGGAAAAATATGTGCCAATTGCCAGTGGCTGTCTGAGAAGGCCAGTGTCTGTGATCCTAAGAGGACATTCTTGGGAGGGGACAGTTGGGGTGAGTGTGAGGAGAGGAAGGGTAGCTGAGTCAGTTACTCTCTCATTGTTGGCACAAAATACCTGACCAGAAGGAACTTATGGAAGCCTAAAATTTTTTAAAATTTATTTTATTTTATTTTATTTATGAGAGAGAAAGACACACACACACACACACACACACACACACACACACACACACAGAGAGAGAGAGAGAGAGAGAGAGAGAGAGAGAGAGAGAGAGAGGCAAATAGAGAGAATGGGTGCACCAAGACCTTCAGCCATTGCAAATGAACTCCAGTTGAATTCACAACCTTGTGCATCTGGCTTATGTGGGTCTTGGGGAATCGAACCTGGGTCCTTTGACTTTGCAGGCAAATGCCTTAACACCTGAGCCATCCCTCCAGCCCAAGCTTGAAGTTTTGAAGAGAAATTTCATCATGGCGGGGGAAGCATAGAAGAATTAGGCGATTTGACATTGATATATCAGCAGAGAGGAAGTAGGGAGCCATACAGCAAGTGGATCTGAGCTATAACAGCTCAAGGCCCACCCCTCCATGACACACTTCCTCCAGCAAGACTCAACCTCCTGTCCTTTCCACAACTGTTGTAGACAGTTCTACGTTGCTGGGCTAAATATCCAAACCAGACACAGTTTAGGGGAGGAAGGGATTTATTTCAAGCTTACAGATCTAGGGGACATTCTGTAGATAGCAGAAGAAGCTGGCTTCCTTTCATAAATCCAAGTGGAGAGCAAAACCCCAAACAGCCAGCAAACACCAAAGAGCAGCAAGCAGGGACCCAGGCAGAGCTCACACCTCCCTGCACACCTTTGGGTTAAAAATCAGAACCGTCTCCAAACACACCTTAGGGCTGGACCCCAGGATCCACCCCCAGTGACACCTCCGAGAGCCAGGCTGCTTTATAGGCTTTAATAAAACACCCGATCTGTGGGAGACACACATTCCAACTTCCACAGCTACCACCTGTAGGCAAACACCTGAGACTTTGGGGGACATTTTACATTCCAACCACCACAGCAGCTAAAACCACTTGTCAGCAAGCAGCCGGAGCTGGTATGTTCTTCAGACTTATTTATCAAGAGGGGAAACATACTCAGTGAGAGGAAGAGTCTTGCCAAACTCATGGTAATAATGTGGGTTGGAACTGGTATTGAATTTTGGGGCTCCTGTGTCATTGCCTTGGCAGCATAGCTCAATGGTTAGGGGCACAAGCTCTGCGTTCAGATCACCTGGTTTGCTTCTCTCAGATCCTTGCTAGCTCTGTGCTTTAGTACATATTAGACTCCGTGAAACACTGATTGCTTATCTATAAAGTGGAACACACTCTATTTGGTTGTAAGGAACTGAACTCACCGAGGCTAGCACACTATTATTAACCTTCTATTAGTGGTATGTACCATTATTATCCTCATTAATATTTTTCCTGGTTTCTCTGAGTGGATCCACATGAACGTGAGCATCATGGGAGACAATTTCTAGGTACCCTGCCAGGCTCAGGATGATGACTAGACTTTGATGGCTGACAGGATCTTCTGTTTTTCTATGGATCTAAGCACTCATTGTGATGTAGGCTTCCAGTGTTAGCTCTGAAGATCCAGAGCAGAGACTCAGAAGAACAGACACAGAGAAAGTCTCTAACCTACTCATTTCTCCTTTGCTTGTCTCCTAGATGTGTGGGCCATTTGCACTGGACTACTGCACGTGGTGAATCCTAGTAATCTGGCAGTGCAGTGCTTTTCCCTGCTGTTATAACTTAGCCCACACATCATTCTTTCTTCTTTCAAAACCTGTTTTAGTCGACAATTTTCATACATGTACCTAATGCATTTTGATCACATTCATGACTTTCTTTTATTCCTCTTCTTCATCTCTGTCCCACTGAACCCCTTCTTTCCAATTAGTCCCTCGCCTATTTTGATGTATTTTTATAATCCCTCCTCTATCAGCCATGATGGAATGCTGATAGACTCAATATTGTGCAGGTCTTGGGTAGGTCATGACAGCTGCCATGAAGTTATGAACTGAACGGTCACTTTATGTCCAGAAGACAGTGTTTCAAAGCACTCTTCCCAGTTTTCTGACTCTGACATTCTTTCCATCCCCTCTTCCACAATGTTCCCTGAGCCTTAGGGAGTATGATAGAGAGATGTCCCAATTAGCACTAAACCCCACTGAAAAATCACTTATTCTCAGTGCTTGGATGAGTTCCAAGTTGCCTCGATAGACACCCCCATCTGTAAGAAGTTTCTCTGACCAAAGGTGAGAGCAGCCCAGGCAGAAACCACTCCTCATTCTTTCATCAACAATCTCCTTAGTGTCCATTAACTAAGATGGAGATGGTAACAATCAACAGTGGATACCCATTTGATTATTGCTTACTTAAATTTAACAATAGCCAGGTACCGCACTATCACAAACTGTCCTTGCGTTTCAGTGGCTTACTGCAATTTCATTTTGATCATGTGTCTGTGGCTTGGTTGACCTAGCTGGGCCCTGTAGGCTGGTTTTATGTGGTTGATTGACTTTGGGTCTGATTCATACAACTCTCATCCTTGAGCCAGGGGACCAGGTGGACTTCTCGTGTTGACAGCAGAAGCATAAAACCCCCAAGTACTAGACTCATGTTCTGAATCATGTTCTGAGGCCAGAGTCAGGTAAGGACCAAAGAATCATGTGACAAAGGGTGTAGAAACTGAAGTATAAGAAATTGGGGTGGGTAGTTCAGTCTGTCACAGAGGGAGAAGACATTAATCCAACAGTCCCACAAGTATGTGATTATAAGCTATGACATGTTATGAGGGGAGGTTTCTGAGCATTACAGAGACCTGACTTGACTGTAATGTTGAGAAAGACCTTTTTGAGGAAGTGATGTTTAGGAATATGAGACTTGAGAATGACAGGGCAAGGAAAGACACCAGGAGAAGGAAGCCTTACTTGCAGAGTCCTTAGATGAAGAGGAAGCAGTGTGAATATTGGGGGTGGAATGAACTAAGTAGGGTAGAGGAGGAGGATAGGATAGAAGACGTGGTGGGAGCCGTGTTAATCAAAATTAAAGATGCTATGAAAAAGCCACATGGAAACCTAACTAATTAAAAAAATAATTTTAGGGCCGGATAGATGGCTTAGCGGTTAAGACGCCTGCCTGCTAAGCCTAAGAATGCCCGTTTGATCTCCAGGTCCCACGTTTAGCCAGACATAAAGTGATGCAAGTGCACAATGCCGCGCTTGCCCACAAGGGGGCACACATGTCTGGAATTCGTTCACAGCGGCTGAGAGGCTGCTGGTGTGCCCATTCTCTCTCTCTCTCTGTCTCTTCCACTCTGTCTCTCAATAAAATTTTTTTTAAAAAGGAGAGAGTTTGGACAAAAGTACTCTGTGGAGGTAGATAATACTGTGTCCAGATTGTTTCCTATAACAAGTTGTTATAGGAAAATACCAGTGCCCAATGGCAGTATACCTTCCAGTAAGTTGTGGGTCAGGGAGGCCTGAGCCCCCCACCAACAATATAGGCTATTTCCAAGGCTCTACATTGTTCACAAGAACCAGATGGTAAGACCCTATTGTTGAAGACAGCACACAGTTGCAGGACACTGAGAAAGAAATCAAGCTAGAACTCAACTGGAAGCCTCCTCCTTGCTGACTAGCTGTCATAGTGCTGAAAAGTGCTATGCAGTCTGTTGGCAGAGAAAAGACACCAATTGTCTTAACCAGTAGTGGACCCTGTAAACTGCATAACATCTGCCAGGCAACATGTGCCCACTAGGGCAATAGTGGTGTGTCTATTGGGGTGTAACCAACTACGCTCACTGGATTTGAAGTTTACCTCATGGGAAGAAATTAAATGCCCTCGTACTGAAAACCCAGTTTAATCCCAGCACCTGGGAGGCAGAGATAGGATGATTGCCATGAGTTCAAGGCCACTGTGAGACTATATAGTGAATTCCAGGTCAGCCTGGGCTAGAGCAAGACTCTACCTTGAAAAACAAAAAAAAAAAAAAAAAAAACCAAAAAACAACAACAAAAAAACCATATGGCTGGATATGGCTGGGAAGGTCATTAGCACTAGGGGGAAGCTACTACTATTGACTGGCTAAATTGATTTAATAGGCAAAATTCCCCTCTAAATATTTATGCTCATATATTAATTCTGCTCTTAGCTGTGGTTAGAGAAGCTTCTCTTTTCAGATGGCAGAACCTACTGGGGAGACTCAAAACTCATCAAAGGGCTGAGAAGAAGTGACGTTGAAATGTTCAGCACTAAATGAGACATCACTACTGTTGCAGTCAGGTTCACATTGCTGTCAGAAATCACCCGACCAAGAGCAGCTTGTGGAGAAAAAGGGCTCTATTTTGGCTTACAGGCTTGAGGGGAAGCAGGAGAAAATGATGGCATGAGCAGAGGGTGGACATCACCTCCTGGCCAACATCTGTTGGACAACAGCAGCAGGAAAGTGTGCCAAACACTGGCATGTGGAAACTGGCTATAATACCCATAAGACCGCCCCCAACAATACACTATCTCCAGAAGGCATGAATTCCCAAATCTCCATCAGCTGGGAACCTAGCATTCCGAACACCTAAGTTTATGGGGACACCTGAATCAAACCACCACAGCTATTAAACTCCCCAAGACTTCAGGACCATTGCGGAAGAGGTGGTGGGAAGCTGATATCTTGACTGGGTTCCTGGTTGCACACAGCCTGGCATCCCATGTGACTCTGTGTAAGTGATACCTAAAGTTGTCTTGAGTAAGTTCCAGAAACTATACTTTGTTAGAGCAGCCTGGGCCAGTTACGACATTTGGTCAGCTGGTTGTTGCATCTCTGGCCCTCCCTGTTCTGGTTGTCACGTCTTCTGTGACACTGGGTTCTATTTTCAGTGGTTTGTCTGCATTGTGGAGCTGTAGCCTTTTGGAAGACAGAGACTATACTGTTCTTTTCTTTTTTTTTTTTTTCCTGTGTACCTCTTGTACTTTTTACAGACCTTGGCCCAGATCAGTTGCCAGGAAATGTCTGTTTTCCTGATGATCGAATGAGCTCATGGATGTAGGAGTTCTTTTGTGAAATGCAGAACATCACCATCTTATTACTGTTCACATCATTCAAGGGCTGCTATTGTCTCCCCTGGTGGGAAGAGCAATCTTAGGTACAAGAAGGGGTGCTAACATGGTAAATGACAGAGGTAGGGGCCAGGAATATGAGACAAGTGGGTGAATCAGGGCTGGTGGGAATTCATAGGAGTAGTGGGCTGTGGTTCCACCATGAGTTACCACATCTAAATAGGTTCAGAAGAAGTTAGAAACCCAGTAGTGAAATGGATGTTTACAATATAGGCAATTTAGCTAAGAATTTCAAAAATACTGTGAACATCAAGTAAGACATGGCTGGTGGCCCTTTTTGGACTGTGGCCTTGAATTGATGGCAGGATATGCTGGGTGCTGGACAGAACTAGGTCTAAACCCCAGTTCCTTTTCTCCTCTGCTTTGTTACATCAGGAAGGTGACTCAGGCTCTCCAACCTTGTTCCTTCTTTCATGACATGGAGGCAATAACAGCACATACTCGTGGAATCACAGTCGGGTGTGTTTAGCACAGGGTGCTCCATTGTCATCCTTGCTCTTGGCTGCTGTTGCCTCTCACCAGGCAGCTTGGAGCTTGGGTTTGTGGTTCAGAATGATTAAGAGCAGCTGCGGGAAGAATGGCCAGGTGGGATTGTGGCCAACTTGGTTTAGAATCCTATGAGGAATGAATGAAATCTATAATGGCTATCTTTGAAGGTGGGTCACAGTGATCCCTGCGTAGGTAAATAAATGACCTGTCTTATCTAGGAGATGTAAGTAGCTGTCAGGTCATTCATTCGTTCATTTATTCCAGAGTACCCAGTGGGTGCTATCTGTTAAGCAAAGTTTCAGGGTGTTTGCAAAAGAAAGCAATAGTATTGCTCTAAAGGGTTTGGGATTTTGTGAGCAAGCCAGGATGGGGGCAAGAGAATGGCAGGGAGTGGTTATATCCATGCTCCTTTCTAGCTGTGTGGTATTTGGCAAGTTACTGGACCTTTCTCTGTATTTTTGCTCCTCATTTGCAGAATGGGGTTCATTAAAACCCCACCTCCTGGGGATGTCATAAGGAATTACTAGATTAATACATATGACATGTCATTGGGCCAGAGACAGTGTCATACAGGGTCTGAGGACAGAGATGATGTCTTGGCTGGGTTCCCCAGAAGCAGATTCTGGTATCCTACCGAGGGACTTTGTGTAAGTGATACCTCAAGTTGTCTTGAGTAAGTTCCAGAAACTCAGGTCTCTACCAGAGTGTGCAAAACAGCTCAGTAACCCAAGGGCAGTTAAAGAGCAAGTAGAGCCAGGCATGCATCCCTGTCATCCTAACTCTCAGGAGATGGACGCAGGAGGTTTGTGAGTTCAAGATCAGTTTGGGCTGCTACATCATGAATTTGCGACCAGCATGGCAAAGGCCCTATCTTAAGAAACCAAAAGCAAAAGATGTGGTCCTTAGAAGCCAACATGAGTCTATCCAAGCTGGGGGCAGAGTATAGAAATGGCAGAAAGGACCTGGAGGAATTGAGACAGACCTTCAACAGTGTCTGCCCCAACTGAACAACAGCCAGCATGGCTGTAAGTAGAGATGAGTATTAGCTGTGAATGCAATGATTCAGGAAAGACCATGGAAATGTCAGTTGAGATGGCAGTTTGACTGCAGCACGGCTATACACTTTCCTAGCAATAATCATTATTACTACAGCAGCGGTGGGCTGATTTGCATCCTACCCCCTTCAAATGCATGCTAGATTTTAACCCTGTATACAACCATCTGGAGATGGGCTTTGTTATGGTTTGAATCAGAAGCATGCCCACAGGCTTACGTGCTGAACATCGGCCCCCAGCTGGTGGCAGTCATTTCCTGAAAGTTCTGAAAACTTTAGAGGTGGGGCCTGGCTGGAGGAAGTAGGTTTTTGGAAGCATAACCTTGGAAGGCTATACCTGGTCCCATGTTCCTTTTTTTTCTTCTTTCTGTCTGCCATGAGGTGAATGGCCTCTGCTACCATGTTGTTCTGCCTCATCATGGGCCCAGAAGCAGAGAAGCCAAGGACTGAACCTTCTGAAACTGTGAGCCAAATAAATCCTTCCTCCCTTAAATTGTTTATGCCAGGTTTTTATTTTTATTGATTTTTTTTGGGGGGGGGGGTAGGGTCTCACTCTAGCCCAGGCTGATCTGAAATTCACCAAGTAGTCTCAGGCTGGCCTGAAACTCATAGCAATCCTCCTACCTCTGCCTCTTGAGTGCTGGGATTAAAGGTGTGCACTACCATGCCTGGCTTATGCCAGGTTTTTTGTTACAGTGATTAAAAAAAAATCTGCTTAACACAATGTCTTTAGAAGATAAGTAAAGTTAAATGAGGCCATAGGAGTGGGGCTCTGATCTGATAGGATTAGTATTTTTAATTTATTTTTATTTTTTATTTTTTTATGAGAGAGTGTATGGGGGGGGAGAAAGAGAGACAGAATTGGTGTGCCAGGGCCTCTAGCCACTGCAGTCAAACTCCATGTGTGTGTGCCACCTTGTGCATGTGCAAGAACATGGGTTCTGGGGAGTCGAACTTGGGACTGTAGGCTTTGTAGGCAAACACCTTAATTGTTAAGCCATCTCCAGCCCAGTACTTCTTCCTTTTCTTTTATTTGAGAGAGACAGAAATAGGCAGGGAGAGGGAGAGAGAGAGAGAGAGAGAGAGAGAGAGAGAGAGAGAGGGAGAATGGGTACACCAGGGCCTCAAGCCACTGTAAACGAACTCAGATGCGTGTGCCCCCTTGTGCATCTGGCTTATGTGGGTCCTGGGGAATCTAACCATCTCTCCAGCCCCAGCCCAGTACTTTTTATTTTAATGCTTTTATTTATTTATTTGCAAGGAGAGGGAGAGGAGAGAGAGAGAGAGAGAGAGAGAGAGATAGGCATATCAGGGCCTCTAGTCACTGCAAACAAACTCCAGATGCACTTTATGCATCTTGCTTTATGTGGGCACTGGGGAATTGAACCCAGGTTGTTAGGCTTTGCAGGCAAGCATCTTAACTGCTGAACCATGTCTCCAACTCAGGATTAGTACTTTTATGAATTAGATGGACTACAGAATTCCTTTCCTCTCAACCATGTGAGAACACATGGTGAGGGGGTGGCTATTGATGCACCAGGAAGAGAAGCATCACTAGAACCTCCACCCTGTGGACCTTTGATCTGGGACTTTGAGTTTCCAAAGCTGTGTGGAAAAGTCTCTGCTATTCAAGCCACTCATGCTGTTGTATGGTATATCTAGGTATATATCCAAGGTATGCCTCCAGTGACCAGAAGCCTGAGCTGATTAAGACACCTTTTGGGTCAGGCCCTGTTCAAATGACTAGTCACATCATCTCATTTGAACCTTACGATGAACCCCAGGAAGAAGATTTTATTCATATCCTTATTTACAGGTTATAAATATAATAGAAGCTACTATGCTTTGCATATTTGCTATGGTTTTGACCAATGCTAATCATCTTATTTATTTTTATTTTTAATATATTTTATTTATTTATTTATTTGAAAGTGAGAAAGTGGGAGAGAGAGAGAGTGAGAGAGAATAGGTGCGCCAGGGCCTCGAGCCACTGCAAGCGAACTACAGATGCATGCACCTCCTTGTGCATCTGGCTTATGTAGGTCCTGGAGAATTGAACCGGAATCCTTTGGCTTTGCAGGCAAATGCCTTACTGCTAAGCCATTTCTCCAGCCCTTATTTTTATTTTTATTTTTTAGTTTTTCTAGGTGGGGTTTCATTCTAGTCCAGGCTGACCTGGAACTCACTATGCAGTCTCAGGGTGGCCTCAAACTCACGGCAACCCTCCTACCTCTGCCTCTCGAGTGCTGGGATTAAAGGCATGTGCCACCATGCCCGGCCTTATTTTTATTTTTAATTAATATTAAAAACTTTATTAAAAATATACATAATCCTCTCTCACCATCCTCCTTTATCTCCTAACCCACCCCCTCCACTGAGCCCCCTTATCTCTACCATTATTTCCTCTTCTATATTTCTGTCTTTTTAAATTTGCCTTCCTCCATCATCCATGACTCCCTGTTGAAGGCTCCAAAATTATGCAGGTCTTGTGTATGTAATGGCAGCTGCTGTGAGGCCAATGAATGCAACTGCCACTTTGTGTCTAGAAGACAGCATCCCAAAGGACTTCCCATCTGTTATCTCTTGCATTCTTTCTGCTACC
The DNA here is from genome assembly GCA_036365145.1 of Orientallactaga sibirica. Classification (NCBI taxonomy): domain Eukaryota; kingdom Metazoa; phylum Chordata; class Mammalia; order Rodentia; family Dipodidae; genus Orientallactaga; species Orientallactaga sibirica. Next base: position 1,996,374 of record JAEOAD010000030.1, read on the forward strand.
TCTTCTGCAATGGTCCTTGAGCCTTGGAGGGTGTGATAGAGATGTCTCATTTAGTGTAGAACATGAAACTGTCACTTCTTCTCAGCACTGTGACAAGTTTTGAGTCTCCCCAGTGATCACCACCATCTGAAAAGGGAAGCTTCTGTAACCATAATATGAGAGCAGCATTCATATATGGGGATAAACACAAGTATTTAGAGGGACATTTGGGAAGCATAATAAATCCATTTAGCCAAACAATAGTAGTCCCTTCCCCCTAGTGCTTATGACCTTCCCAGCCATAGGCTTTTGATTGGGTTTTCAGTCATAACTAAGAATTCCCTCCCATGAAGCAGACCTGAAATCTAATCAGAGTGCAGTTGGTTACCCCTATAACAGACATGCCACGATTACACTAGTGGACCTATATTCCCTGGCTGGCCAGTTGTGAGGTTTGCATGGTTGACTGGTGGTTAAGACTGTTGATGGTTTTTCTTTCTCAGCACCCTGCACAGTACTTCCCAGCATTGTGCCCACCACAACTGCCCTAATCCAGATAATCCCTCCCAGATGACTCTAGGTCCTGCCAAGTTGACTATTAATATAAACAACCAAAGCATTGTTATCAGCACCACCACCATCACCTCCATCATCACCATTATTTCCATTGACAGAAGAGGGCACTGATATTTGTAGAATTAGGTAAGTTGTCCAGGCTGCAGAGCTATCTGGCAGAGCTGGGATTCAAACCCAGGATGCACAGATCCCTGTGTATAAATAAACGGGGAAAGACAGGTTACGCATGGGGCAGCGGTGTGTTGTCTTTGCTCTTGGAGACACTGAATGAGCCTGTTTCTCCAAGACTTCTCATCTACAAAGGGGAGACTAATTATTGCCATCCTTCACCCTCCAGGGAGTTGTGGGAGCCCCTCATGTCCGACAAGGGTCATGATGGTGCCTCAGAGCTGCCTCTGTGGCCATCTAGGTCATGGAAGGACGGCATTGCGTCTATGTTTAGGGAGTCTCCAGGAGAAAATCCATTTCCTCACATTCTCTTCCTTGCTGCTTCCTAAAAAGAAAAAAAGATTTTTCTTCTCAGCATTCAAATGAGATGAACATGTTAAATGCTCACTAGAAGATGATTAAAGCAGTCCACAGCCAGCCTTCTAGCTCACAATCTCATTAGCTGAAAGATGTCCTCCCCCCAGGATCTGCACAGGAGAAATCAATGGAGACCAGGGAAATTGTTTAAGGTGAGGACATGGATCACTGAAGAAGACGGAGAAGCCCACGTGTTGTGTGTTGGGGGAGGAGAGGCCAGAGTCTCTGAGGAGGTAGCTGTGGCTGTCCTGTGTCTTGTGTATGCTACCATAAACACATCCATGGCTACCTCCAGCAAGAAAACTAAAAATGTAATCACATGGCTCTCTGCCTGGGTGACTGTTGTCCTGAAGCTCCACACAGAGGACACCTCCTAGGGGCTTCCAGAGAGAGGAAGATTGTTTTTCTTTAGAGCTACAGCAAGCCGCAGGTAGCCGGCCTCTTCTTACGACTGTAATAGGGCCGAGAGGGGAAATAAAAAGCGGACTAAAAATAGCCCATGATTGTGTTGAGGGGGCCTCTTCCATTCAGAGTTGCAGTGGCTGGTTAGAGAGGATGGGGTGGAGGGATGGTCGATAACGTATTCAGAGTTACTGCTCTGGCTGCAAGATTAGCAGGAGATGGAGCCTGCCCTTGCGGACTTCACAAATGTGTCATCACAGCATCATGCATTCATTTAACAAATACGTCTTGAACAGCTACTAGGAGGCAGGTATTATACCCAGCTCTGGGTGTGGAGGTGAACAAGCCAAGTGAGTCCCTGCTCCCATAGAGCTTCTATGATGTAGCCAGACACATAGAGCTCACAGGAAAAATTGAGAAGGTAGTATGGAAAGTGAGGCATATACTCTGTAGGAGAAGAGGGTATTGTGGGACAAATAGTGAGGGTTGCCAGTGTATGGTGTACTTGTGTCTTGGCCTTCAGGGCTGAGGCCTTCTTCAGAAGCTCTGAAATAAGAATATTTCCTATTTATATAATAAAAGTATTTTATCTTATTTATATATATTATATTATAAATGCATATATATACTTATATATATTATTTAAATAATATCTTATTTATATAATAAGAATATTATAAGAAAGAAATATATTTTTCACACAGGTGATGACCTTCCTTCCTTCCTTCCTTTCTTTCTTTCTTTCTTTCTTTCTTTCTTTCTTTCTTTCTTGTTTTTTTTTTTTCAAGGTAGGGTCTTACTCTAGCCCAGACTGACCTGGGAATTCACTATGTAGTCTCAGGGTGGCCTCAAATTTATGGTAATCTTCCTACCTCTGCCTCTCAAGTGCTGGGATTAAAGGTGTGTACCACCATGCCCAGCTCCTTTTTCCACTTTCCTTCCTTCCCTCCCTCCTTCCCTCCCTCCCTCCCTCCCTCCCTCCCTCCCTCTCTCTCTCCTTCCTTCCTTCCTTCCTTCCTTCCTTTCTTTCTTTCTTTCTTTCTTTCTTTCTTTCTTTCTTTCTTTCTTTCTTTCTTTCTTTCATGTGTATGCTTGTGCACACATGTACAGGGTGTGTGTGTATATACATGTGTGTATACAGATGCACTTGCACTGTGCATAAGCATGCTGTGGTCAGAGGTGAACTTAAGGTTCCTTTCTCTGTTGCTCAACCAAGTACTTCCTTGAGATGGGCTCTTTCCCTCAACCTGGAGCTGTCATTTTTAGTCAGTGAGTCCTAGTGATTTTCTGGTCTAACTCTGGTGGACTGGGGTTACAGATGTATGTGACTGCACCTAGCTTGCTTTATTTATTTTGAGGTAGGGTCTCACTCTAGCCCATGGGGACCTGGAACTCATTCTGTAGCTCCAGGATGGCATCAAAATTATGGAAATCCTATTTCTGCCTCCCAAGTACTGGAATTAAAGGTGGAGGCCACCACACCTGGTCACACCTAGCCTTTTTACATGGGTTCTGGGGGGATTGAATTTGAGTGGCCTATTGCCCTCTGTGGTGGTTTGATTCAGGTGTCCCCCATAAACTTAGGTGTTCTGAATGCTAGGTCCCCAGCGGATGGGCATTTGGTAATTAATGCCTCATGGAGGCAGTGTATTGTTGGGGGCGAGCTTATGGGTATTATAGCCAGTTTTTCCATTCCAGTGTTTGGCACACTCTCCTGTTGCTGTTGTCCATTTTATGTTGGCCAGGTGGTGATGTCCACCCTCTGCTCATGCCATCATTTCCCCCTGCCATCATGGAGCTTCCCCTTGAGTCTGTAAGCCAAAATAAACTTTTTTTCCCAAAAGCTTCTCTTGTTTGGGTGATTTCTGTCAGCAATGTGAACCTGACTGCAACAGTGAAGTTGGTACTGAGGAGTGGGATTGCTGCTAGACACCTGACTGTGTGGCTTTGGACTTGTGGAGCTGATTTTCAAGAGGAATGTGAAAAGATTTGAAACCTTGGCCTAAGAGATGCCTTGCAGTGCTCTAAGTACAGCTTGATGACTGTTCTGGTCAGAGTTGAAAGACCTGAATGCAGTAAGACCTATGGACTGTGAGGTTTGGCTTATGAGACTGAGCTAGAAGCAGTTTTGTGAGAGGCTTGCTGTTATACCCCTGTCCTGAGAATTTGTGCAGGGTTGTACTACATAGAAATGGACTGGTATGTGCAGAGGGATCTGGCACAGAAAATCTTTGGGCTGAAACTTCTGCCCATTCAGCTGCAATTGTATGAGGGATTACAACCATTGAGATTGGGCCAGCTGACCTGCATTGGGACAACAGAAAGAATGAAGTCTTTTGAAGGGACCTGAATACTCAAGGAGTGTCCTGTTCTTCAAAGTCTGCTTTATTCCCCTCTGGATTAACAAATTTGCACCCTACCTGGTATTATGGAGTATAAGAAATGCAGGAAAGAGAGGGTCATTGAGTTTGCAACACAATAAGGTTGTGGTAGTTTGAATAGATGGCCCCTAACATATTCAATGTTTTATTAGTTTATAGTTTGCATCTGCAGCCACATGGCTGGAGGCAGTATCACTGGGCAGATCTTAAGGTGTGGTGGTGGGTTTGAGATTTCAGTCTAACGATATGCAAGTGTGCCTAGTTGGAGTTCCTGAAGTGTGCTGTGCTGTGTGGCTTTTGGCTTGTGGGTTTGCTCCCTGGGTTTGGTCCTGTGCAAGCAGGCCAGCTTCTTCTGCCATTATGGAACTTCCCCTGGATCTGTAAGCTTCAATAAATATCCCTTCCTCCGTAACTGTGCCTGGTCTAGAAATTCATCTCAGTGAACCTGAAGCTGTCTGCTACAACGGTCATGTGTTTTGGAAATGGCCATGGGCAGTGTTGAGCAAAATTGCCTGCATGGAGACCTGATGGAGCTGTGAGGATGAACTGTGGGTTGCAGTGGGAGACCCAGTGGAGATGCCAGACCACGAGATGGCTGCTGAGGAAAGCTGCCGGCCCCGGATGAAGTTTTCCAGGACTGTGAGTAGCCTAGCTGGAGGAGCAGATTTGGAACTCTAGAGATTTGTTGCTGGTTAGAATTATCAGACTTGTCACTGGCTAGTTGTTGGTCTTGGAGCCACAGAGTTTGATGTTTGCCCTGGTTGTTTTACATCTTGTATGGTTAAATGTTTCTTTGCTATGCCCAATGCCATCTTTTGCAGTGTGAATTGTTTATTTGGAGTCATTATGGGTTTTGGGGGGGATTTTTTTTTTTTTTTTTTTTTTGGTATTATGACTCAGTTAAAAGACCTTGGGTTGAGCCGGGCGTGGTGGCACACGCCTTTAATCCCAGCACTCGGGAGGCAGAGGTAGGAGGATCACCATGAGTTCGAGGCCACCCTGAGACTACAGAGTGGATTCCAGGTCAGCCTGGGCTAGAGTGAGACCCTACCTTGAAAAACAAAAAACAAACAAACAAAACAAAACAAAAAGACCTTGGGTTATGGGGATGTTTGACCATCATTAGGATTGATAAAAAAATGTGGGGACTTTGAAAGTTGGACTGAATACATTGCATTTTACATCATGGATGGTTAACAGTTTATGGGAGCCAGGGGTGGAATGTGGTGGTTTGATTCAGGTGTCCCCCATAAATTTAGGGGACTAATGCTAGGTTCACAGCTGATGGAGATTTGGGAATTAATGCCTCCTGGAGGCAGTGTATTGTTGGGGGTGGGCTTATGGGTATTATAGCCAGCTTCCTCTTGCCAGTGTTTGACACACTCTTCTGTTGCTGTTGTCCACCTGATGTTGACCAGGGGTGATGTCCACCCTCTGCTCATGCCATAGTTTTCCCCTGCCATCATGGAGCTTCCCCTCAAGTCTGTAAGCCAAAATAAACCCGGGTGATTTCTGCCAGCAGTGTGAACCTCACTGCAACACCCTCCTAGGTCTTCATGCTTAAGTGGCAAGCACGCGTAAGCACTGAACCATCTCTCCAACCCCATGGTAGTTTTTCCTTCTATGCCCAATGTTGTCAGTAAATGGAGCAGCTGTGGTCTGAGAAGGGCCTGTCTCCCACAGTTTAGTGTCCTCAAGCCAACTATCTACCTGAGCAGATGTACTATAAAGAGCAGCGTGCTTGTTGAAGGTGAAGGGAATCTAGCATGGTAAGGGATGAGGTGACCCAGAGCGTCAGTCAGTCTAGGTGGTAGCCACAGTGTGGGGCTGGGGTTGTCTTACTCATGAACTTCTTACAAGTTTGCCAGGAAAGGCCTAGCCAGGTCTCAGTGGTTGTTCTCAGGCTAGAAAGAATCAGGCCTGAGTAGCTCCAGGGTACATGTGGCAGATGTATGACGTGCCCCTCAGTACCCTCACCGGGACTCACTCATTTTCCCAGTGCCTTTTGGTCCTAGAGGCTGACAGCACTAGAAAACTGATCTTCTGTCATTCTGTTCCCTTATTGACCTCAGTGAAAGAGGTCAGTCCTTTAACATGGCCAACATGTATCCCATAGAGGGTCAGTGCAGAGGCACTAGGCCACATGTACTCATCTCAAGATAGGCCGATCAACATGGCCACCCCAACTTCAGAATCCCCATTGAGACAGCAAGGCCTTTGAAGGGCAAGATCTCAGCTGAACTCTTCCTCTGTTTCTTTCTTCACTTCCCACAGGTACTGGTTACAAGGGCACATCGTGCGAATTTCCTGCAGACAGGCCTTCCTTTCAGAGCTGGTCCTGGAACATAGTGGCTTTGGTTTGAGTATGTCCCTCAAAGCTGTGTGTTGGAAACTTAATAATAATTAAAAACAACACACACAAAAAAACAACAACAGTGTTGAGAGGTAATTGGTCACGGGGCCTTTGAAATGAATATTGTTGTTGCAGGAGTAGGTTTGCTAACGAGTTTAACATTTCTCCTCTCTCTGACCCTGTGTAATAAAGCAAGAAGGTTCTCACCAGATGAGGCTATCTCCACTTTGGACTTCCCAGACTCCAAAGCTGTGAGCCAGATATATTTTTTGTTCATTATAAAATCCTTATTCTGTGGGGATTACGATACCGACTAAGACAATAACCCGAGCCAGTGAGGAGCTGATGGAAGGTCATGATTTCATGAAGTACTGAGAGACAGGTCTCCATGAACGTGACATGTGAGTTGTGTCCTGAATGACAGGAAGGGCCTAGATCTAAGAATGTCTCTGGGAAGGCTGAGGATAATGTCAGTGAGAGGGGAATGAGTATGAAATAGAAGGATGGCTTGAGGGTGGTGGAGTGAAAAGAAGAAAGGGTTGTGGGCAGGCCCAACAGAGCCTTACTAACCTACATGAGGAGCTTGGATTTTATTCTGAGGGGGATGAGTTAATGGAGGGAGTCAAGCACAGGGATGAAAGGATCCATTTCATAATATTTACTTATTTATGTTTATTTTTTAGAGAGAGTGTGAGAGAGAGAGAATTGGCATGCCAGGGCCTTAGCCACTGAAATCGAACTCCAGATGCTTATGCCACCCAGTGGGCATGTGCAACCTTGAGCTTACCTCACCTTTGTGCATCTGGCTCTGGCTCATGTGAGATCTGGAGAGGGATTGAACATGGGTCCTTAGGCTTTGCAGGCAAGTGTATTAACCACTAAGCAATCTCTCCAGCCCCACATTCTTCTTCTTTTTTTTTTTTTTTTTTTTTTTGTTTTTATTTTTTTGAGGTAGGGTTTCACTCTAGCTCAGGCTGGCCTGGAATTCACTATGTAGTCTCAGAGTGGCCTTGAACTCTTGGCGATCCTCCTACCTCTGCATCCTGAGTGCTGGGATTAAAGGCGTGCACCATCATGTAGGGCACCACATTCTTCTTTAAAAAGTATTTTTATTTATTTATTTGAGAGAGAGAAAGGTAGATAGAGAAATAGAGATGGAGAGGGGGAGAGAGACAGAGACAGAGACAGGGAGACAGAGAGAATGGGCATGCCAAAGCCTCTAGCCCCTGCAGATGAACTTCAGATGCATGTGCCACCTAATCAATCTGGTTTACATGGGTCCTGGGGAATAGAACATGGGTCCCTTGGTTTTGAAAACAGTGTCTTAACCACTAAGCCATCTCTCCAGCCCTCCAATTCACATTCTTATTTTTTTAAAATATGTGTTAAGCCAGGCATAGTGCTGCACGCCTTTAATTTCAGCACTTGGAAGGCAGAGGTAGGAGGACTGTTGTGAGTTCAAGGCCAGCCTGAGACTACATAGTAAATTCCAGGTTAGTCTGGCTAGAACAAGACCCTACCTCAAAAAAACCAACAAACTGTGTTTATTTATGAGAGAGAGAGAATATGAGTGGGCATGGGCATGGGCATGGCGGGGCCTCTTGCCCCTGCAAACGAACTCCAGATGCATGTACCACATTGTGAGTCTGGCTTTGTGTGGGCTCTGGGGAACTGAACCTTGGTTGTCAGGCTTTGCAAGCAAGTGCTTTAACTGATAAGCCCCAATTCACATTTTTAGATCATTCAGGCTAGCATGAATTCAACTTAATCAGGAAGACAAGATGAACTGACAACATCAGAGAATAACATGAAATGTCAAAGTGTTTATAAAGAGTACTGTACTAGTTCTGGCATGGGTGAATCTCATAGCTGCTGAATATTCATTTAGCAGATATTATAGTTGAGCATCTATTATATAGGATATCTGTACAAGACTCATAAACATCAAATAAGATTAAAAAATTATTCTGAACCATCACAGAACACACATTCCTAGGGACAAACTGCTCATTTGGATGGCATAGATTGTAATTAATCAGCACACTGGCAACTATAGACAAGGAAAACCACACTGGAGAGTTGGATTTGTGGTTAAGACACTTGCTTGCAAAGCCAAAGGATCCAGGTTTGAGTCCCCAGAACCCATGTAGGCCATGCACAAGGTGGCACATGCATCTGGAGTTTGTTTGCAGTGGCTGGAAACCCTGGTGTACCCATTTCTCTCTCCCTCCCTCCCTCCCTCCCTCCCTCCCTCCCTCCCTCCCTCCCTCCCCTCCCTCCATTACTCCTTCCCTCCGTTACTCCCTCCCTCCCTCTTTCTCTCAAATAAATGAGTAAATGAAAAGAAATTTTAAAAAGGAAAACCTTCATTGGAAACACAGAACTCGGGGCTGGAGAGATGGTTTAGGAGTTAAGCACATGCCTGTGAATCCTAAGGACCCTGGTTCAAAGCTTCATTCCCCAGTACCCATTTAAGCCAGATACACAAGGTGGTGCATGCATCTGGAGTTCATTTGCAATGGCTGGAGGCCTTGGTGCACCCATTTTTTCTCTCTCTCTCTCTGCCTCTTTCTTTCTCTGTCTGTTGCTAATAAATAAATAAAAATAAACAAAAAAGAAAAGACAGAACTCAGATGAGATGTGGAAATAGTTAGGAAGCAGCCACACCAATAGAAGAAGCTGCAGGAACAGTAATGTGGACTATGACAAGCATGGGGACATGCCAGTTGTCACTATGTACTGACTATTACTGTGTGCCAGGAACCATGCTGAGAATTTGGTGTTTTCTGTTTCATGTAAGCTTCTGAGATATTTTAGGAAGCAGCAAGATCTTTCTCGCATTTTCCCAATGGTGAAACTGAGGCTTACAGAAGTACTTTATTCCAGGGCACACTATCTTGAAAAAGGTGGATCTAGATTTCCTTCCAGAAACAAAATCCTGTGCCTTTAGATACTGTATTACCATGACTTTCCAGTAGGAGGAGAACACCTAGGGCAGCAGCGGGCCAGTTGGGCAGAAGTGGCCTCCTTGTTGTCAACCTGTTTCCCACCCTTTCCCAGGATAAATTCTGTAGCAAGACTTTGGGTTCTGCTGTGGTGTGGACGGCAGTCTCAGTTCAGGCTTTACTTTTCCATGACCTATCTTTCTTCTCGTCTTCCCCCCCTCTTTCCCTTTTATTTTAAAATTTTGTTTTGCTCTTTATCGTAGTTAGTTACCTTTACATTGCTGGGACAAAACACTTGATCAAAAGCAGTTTATGGGAGGAATGGGTTTATTTTAGCTTACACTCTCAAGGGGAAGTGTCATCATGGCAGGGGAAAGATGGTGGACAGAGGCTGGGCATCACATCTTGCCTGTTGGTAGGAAACAGCAAGAGGGTGAACTGAGCTCATATCTCTTGGTGGAAGTGGTCTCAGTGCTGACCTTAAAGCTGGGCTAATAAACCTCACGGTCTGCCCTAAGTTATACCCCTCCTTCAGCAAGGCTCCACCTCCCAAGTTACCACCAGCCGGGGATCAAGCATGTAAAGAATGTGAGGCTATGGGGGGCATCTCATTCAAATTATCACCCCTTTTGATTTTAAAAATTCTATTATGCCATAATCCCTTCTGGGGAACCCTTTCTTATTTCTAATGAGTCACTATTCTACTTTGATGTCTTTTTCTTGTATATTTGTGTGCCTCACTGAGTTTAATTAGGGTTGTCTGCATGAACGTGAGGGTAGGCGATTGTTTACCAGAGTATGTAGATCCTACCAGTAGCCATATCATTGCAGAAAATGTTCCCAGGTCTCCTAGCAACCATTAATTGCCAATAACTTCTCAGGGAGGGATAAAGCTTCACATCTTCTTCTATCATATATGATGGAATTTTTATGGCCCCAATACTGTGGCAGGTCTTATGTAGGTAACAATAGTCCCTATGAGGTCATGAATGCAATGGCCATGTCCTGTCTGGGAGACACTGTTCCACAGCACTCTTCCTTATCCTTTGGCTCTTATGTATTCCTATACTCTCTTCTACAATGCTCTCTGAGCTTTGGATGGGGTGATATAGATGTTTCATTTAACAGTGAGCACTTCATAATTACTTATTCATAATTGCAACAATCTCTCTATTGATTATAGTAGTTTTAGTCTGTTGTGATCAGATATAATACAAGGAGCAATTTCAATTTTCCTATGTTTTTGAATTGCTTTGTATCCTATTATATCAATTTAGAAAGAAGGTTCCATGGGCTACTGAAAATAGTGTGTATTTGGCAGCATTTGGACTGAATGTTCTGTAGATGTCTGTTAGTTTCATTTTTTCCATGATGTCATTTAATCCAGATGCCTGTTTATTTTTTATTTTTGTAATTTTAATTTGAGGCAGGATCTCAGTTTAACCCTGGAAAATCTGGAATTTACTCTGCAACCCAGGCTGGTCTTGAACTCACAACAATCTTCTTACCTTAGTCTCCTGAGTGTTGGTACTATAGGCATGTGCCATGATGCCTGTCTCTGTTTATTTTTTGGGGTGGAGGGGGACCTGGCTGTTGGTGAGAGTGGGTATTGAGGTTGCTTACTACTATTTTGCTGGGGTTAACCTGTGACTTTACATTTAGTATTATTTGTTAAAGAAATTTTGTGTCATGGTGGTTTGAATGTGAATGTATATCCCCCATAGCTTTGGGTATTTTTTTAAAATTAAGTTTAAGCTTCCTTCTTAAGTCTGTGGCAGCCTGCTGAAGAGAGTTTTGGGGATGGATCTTCTTCCAGCTCAAAGATGTGGAGAGAGCAATCTGAGCTCTGGTGGTGTTGTGTTGGCTGGTTTTGGTGTTTGCTTGCTGCAGTAGTTTCTCTCTGCTTAGATCTATGGAAGTAGGCTGCTACTTCCACCTTTGATAGTTTCTCCTGGATTTGTAAGCTGAAATAAATCCCTTCCTCCCATAAACTATGCCTGGTTGGATGTTTGTCACAGTAACATAGAGGTGACTACAACAGGTGCACTCATGTTCAGTGCGTATATGTTTAGAATTGTAATGTTCACTTGTTGGATTGTTCAGTGTAGAAGATCTTTGTTGCTTTTGACTAATGTTGGCTTAAAGTCTATCTTGCCAGATAGTATAACAGTGACACCTGCTTGTTTTCCAGCCCTATTTTCTTGAAAAACTACTTCCAGTCTTTCATCTTAAGGTATCATCTGTCTTTTATGGTGAGGTGTGTTTTGTGGAGGCAACAAACAAAAGGATACTGCCTTTTAGCACATTCTGTTAGTCTGTGTTTTTTCACTGGGCAAGTGGGAACATTTATTATTGAAAGATGTATACTAATTACTGTCACTCTTGTTGATTTTGTAGTGCTTCCTATTTTTCTGTTCATCTCTTGCATGAGCTGTTACTCAAACATGTTTTTTTTTTTTTTTCATGTATGTGTGGATGCTCTTCCTTCTCTTCAATCCTAAGGATTACTTCAGATATTTTCTGTAGAGCTGGCTTAGTGGTTATAAATTATGGTAGCCCATTTTTATCATGGAACGTTCATCTTTTTTCTCCAGTTATGATAGATAGATTTACTGAGTGTTGTAGTCACTCTCTTGTTTCTGGGACAAAGCATTTGACCAAAAGCCACTAATGGCAGGACAGTATTTAATTTGGCTTACAGTCTTGAGGGGAAGCTTCCTGATAGCAGGGGAGAAAGCATGGCATGAGCAGGGGCTGGACATCACCTCCTTGCCAAGCAAGTGGTAACAGTAGCAGGACAGTTAGCCAAACTGGCGAACTGGGGACTAATAAACCTCAAGGTTCACCCCCTGTGACACACCTCATCCAACAAGGCTTTACCTCCCAAATTGCTACCAGCTGGGGTTCAAGCATACAGAACACATGCATGTCTATGACTCATGCCACTGCATTAAGTATAGTGGTTTGGGCTGGTAGTTGTTGTCTTTTGGAACTTGAAATACATTCTCCTACATGTTGCCTTCATGTTGCTGGGATAAAGCACATGACCAACAGCAGCTGATGGGGGAAAGTTGTTTTTTAAATTTTGGCTTACATCCCTATTTGCCATCATCAGGTGGACAATAGCAGAAAGAGAGTGACAAGCTGACAAGAGGCAAGCTGGGGGATAACAAACTCCAAGGTCCACCCCCAGCATCACACCTCCTCCAGTGAGCTTCCCCTCCCAAATTGCCACCAACTAGAGACCAAGAACACATCAGTTTATGAGGGACATCTGATTCAAACCAGCATACTAAACTCTACTGGCTTTTCAAGTTTCTATTGAGAAGTGTATTATAATGTATTCCAAAGAGTGTGCCTTTATTTATTTATTTAATTTATTTTTATTTTCTATTTCTTCTGTTTCTTTCAGTTTTCATACATGCACATGATGTATTTTGATCATAATCTTCTCTCATTGCTTTCTTTTACCCCTTCTCCCAACCTCTTCCACCACACCCCTTCCTCTTTCCAACTAATCACTTTTCTATTTTATGTATTTTTATTTTTTGGTCTTTTCAAGGTAAGGCCTCACTGTAGCCTAGGCTAACCTAGAGTTTACTATGTAATCTCAGGGTGGCCTTGAACTCACAGTGATCCTCCTACCTCTGCCTCCTGAGTACTGAGATTAAAGGATTCAGGATTGAGAGATAGGCCTCTAGCCCCTGCAAATGAATTCCAGATGCTTGCCCCACTTTGTGCATCTGCCTTTATTTGGGTACTAGGGAACTGAAATTGGGTTATTAGGCTTTGCCAACAAGTGTCTTAACCACTGAGACATCTCTCTAGCCCCCTCTTCTATTTTTCTTTTCTCTCTCTCTCTCTCTTTTTTGAAGTAGAGTCTTGCTTTAGCCCAGGTTGTCTTGAAATTCACTATATAGTTTTAGGCTGGCCTCAGACTCACAGAGATCCTCCTGCCTACCCCTAACCTTCTCAAGTGCTGGGAATTAAAGGCAAATTCCACCATTCCTAGCTACCCTTCTTTTATTCTGATGTCAATTTTCCACCATCCCCCATCATCTATGCCAATATATGGGTCCAATATTGTGCAAGTCTTATGCAGGTAATGATAGACACTGTGAGGTTCTGAATGCAAGAGCCATTTTCTGTCCAGAAGACAGTATTCCAAAAACATTCCTCCCTGTCCTTTGAGTCTTAAATTATTTCTGCTACCTCTTTTGCAATGTTCCCTGAGCCCTAAAAGGAAATGTCACATTTAGTGCTGAGCCTTCAAGTGTCACTTTTTCTCAGGATTCTGATGAGTTTTGCATCTCCCTCCTGGTGAGCACCATCTGCAAAAAGAAGCTTTCTCTGATAAAAAGTGAGAGAATCATAGCCTATGAGCATAAACAAATATTTAAAGGGTAATTTGATGGGCATAGCATATATACTTAGCCCAGTAACAGGAGTAGCTTTTCCACTATGCTCCATGACCTCCCAGCCATAGGCTTTTGACTAGGTTTTCAGTATCAGACATGAATTCCCTCCCATGGAGTGGGTCTCCAATACAATCAGAGAGCCTTTGGTTATCTCCATAACAGACATGCCACTATTGCACTGCTGGGCACATCTTCCTGGCTGGCCAGTTGTGTAGCTTGCAGGGTCAACTGTTTGTCCTGCCTTTATAAATGATTTGGTGCTTCTCTTTTCCTGCTCTAAGTATACTTTCTTTGGTCTTAAGATTTGAGGAGAGGTTCTTTTCTGGTCTTGTCTTTTTGTTGTTCTAAGTGTCTCCTGTATCTGCTTTGCCATCTCTTTCCCCAATTTTATTGAAAGTACTTCCCATGCCTTTAGATTGAAATTCTACTCCTTTTTTATGATTTTTCTTCATAGTGTCCCAAATGTTTTGAAAAGCCCCCTCATATTATTACTAATAAATCTGTATCCCTGTTGGAGTGTTCCACCTTGTCTTCAGGCTCAGATATTGTCTTCTCTTTTATCCATTCTATTTGTGAGGCTTTCTATGGTACTTTTAATTTGCTTTATTGTGTTTTGCATATTCAACAATTTAGATTGTTTATTATTATTTTTAAATTCTTTAAAAATATATTTAATTAACTGGGATGATCCAAAAGGCAACATAGTGCTGATTTCTAATTATTATGAAATGTGGTTTAATATATTTTCTAACATTCCCGCTATACAACTGATTTATGGCTGGTAGTGTGAGTAGAAGTGGTGTATGGCATTTCCAGTTTTGGTCCTTAGATATCTCTTATACACTTGTTTTCCTTTCTTGCTGTCTTGAAAGCCACCATGTCAGAGTCAGTCCTAACCTCTTTAAATAACTGTGTAAGGAAGATAGTGTTCTCCAACTTTGATCTATCTTGTGTTTCTATGTAAGAAATAAAAAACATTGTGTTAAACCATTACATAATTGGGTCATTTTGTTACTGTGTCCAGGCCTATACCCTTTTCAAAGTATTTTTAAAGATTTTATTCATTTATTTGCAAGTATATATATATATATATATATATATATATATATATATATAGAGAGAGAGAGAGAGAGAGAGAGAGAGAGAGAGAATATGTGTGTGTGTGTGGGGGTGTGTATAAGAGAGAGAGGAGACATACCAGGACCTCCAGCCATTGCAAATGAACTCCAGATGCATGCACTGCTCTGTGTACCTGGCTTATGTTGGTACTAGGGAATTGAACTTGGGTCATTAGGCTTGGCAGGTAAGCACTTTAACCCCTGATCAATCTCACCAGCCCTCATGCATCTGTTTTCCATCATGGTCTTTCTGGCTAACTCTTCTTTGTATTCTCACCTTTGTTGCCAGACCATTTTGATAAAACTTACGTAAATCAATAAGTTATAGGTAAAAACCAAGGAGAGTGAATAAAAACTTTGCTCTCATTAGAGCTATAACAGAGGTGTTAAAAAATGGAGAAACATGCAAAGAAGAGAGAATTTTTAAAAAGACAGATGTGGTGACATGCAATCCCAGAACATGAAAGGCAGGAAGATTAGGCATTCAAAGTCATCCTTAGATACTTAGCTAGTTCATTGCCAGCCTGAGTCTGTACCTAAAAAAAAAAAAAGAAAGAAAAAAGAAAAAGGAAACAAGACGAGAAAAGGAGAACTAGAGATATGTGAGAGAAGATAGGAAAGGAAAGAGAATAATGAAGACAGGATGTAGAAGAGAAAGGGGTTAGGAGAGGAAAGGTGTATACATAAGTGCTTAAAAGGGCAAAATTAAAACTGTTGTACTCCTCCTACAGTTTGGAGAAGGTGAAATTCTCTTAGCATGACTTCCTTACACTCAATATTAAAATATTGATATTAAAATATGTCTGTTTCCTGGTCGGGGACTGGTATACTTGGCATACTCACCCTGTCACCTTCTACCTACAATATTTCAGATATGGCATTGGTTCAACAGCCTTAGATTCTGTGTTAAACATGAGAATTGTTCTCAATAAAAGTTTTAAGAAAATAGTGTTTCCTCTTGGCAGGTAAAAAAAGGAGCAAGATAAAGGTTACATCAACAGGGGGACAGCCTCAACTTCTGTGACTTTATATTTAGATTACAGTGGCTGGGAGCTAATTAGGCTTGGTAGTTTTTCCACTCAACACAACTCACCTTCTTTTTCTTGACTAATTAGCTTTAAAACGGGCTGTAAAGGAAATCATAAAGTCTCCAGGATTGTCGATAGGTGGTGGCAGGAGGTGGTTAGGACAGAGTGTCCTCCCACCTTGGAGCACTTTTGCTCTTCTAGCCCTTTAGAAGGCAATTTTTCAGGGCCCTGGACAGTTCTAGGCCGACTCTAGGTGGGTTATAGGGGAGGCCACACACAGGGCTGGAGTCCTAGACACTCCTGGCTACTTTGTGCTGTTGCCTGCCACCTTCCTTAATTATGCAATGATCAGCAACCTTTACATTTTAATTAGTGAGTCACTGTAATGAAGCCATCCTACTTCCACTCAGGGCATGACTGCTCATTCGTTCTTCACTCCAGAAGGGTCTTCAGCACTAATTGGCTGTTTGGTGGCTAAATCTTGACAGTATGAGGTAGGTAGTGATCCCCCTGCATTTTTGCTAATGTGTTCTCTAGTCTCCCTGCCCTCCTCCTCTTTGATTTGCCTAATTAGTGCTAATCATTTAAAAGCTTCATGGTCCTCTTTTGATCTTGCTGTTGAATGGCACACAGAACCATTACATTAGCAGATATTAAATAGAACCATTCTGTCCTGACATGTGGTTGGAACTGGCTTGCATACAGATCTGGCCTGGGAGCCTGTGGTGGTTTGATTCAGGTGTCCCTCATAAACTTAGGTGTTCTGAATGCTAGGTTCCCCAGCTGATGGCAATTGGAAATTAAAGCCTCCTGGAGGCAGTGTATTGTTGGGGGTTGGCTTATGGGTATTATAGCCAGTTTCTCCATGCCAGTGTTTGACATATTCTCCTGTTGCTATTGTCTACCTTATGTTGGCCAGGGGGTGATGTCCACCCTCTGCTCATGCCATCATTTTCCCTGCCATCATAGAGCTTCCCCTTGAATCTGTATGCCAAAATAAATCCTTTTTTTTTTCCCAAAAGCTGCTCTTGGTTGGGTGATTACTGCCAGCAATGTGAACCTGACTGTAATAGTAATGTTGGTACTGAGGAGTGGGGTCATTTGCTGTTAGACACCTGACTGTGTGGCTTTGGCCTTTTGGAGCTGATTTTCAAGAGGAATGTGGATGGATTTGAAACGTCAGAGTAAGAGACACCTTGCAATACTGTAAGTACAGCTTGATGGACTATTCTGGTCCGAGTTGAAAGACTTGAATGCAGTAAAAACTATGGACTGTGAGGTTTGGCTTATGAGGGTGAGAAAGAGCTTTGCCAGGACTGGGCTAGAAGTAGTTTGTGTGATGCTTGCTGTTATGCCATGTCCTGAGAACTTGTGCGTAGAAACAGAGGGATGTGGCACAGAGAAAAAAATTAAATCTTTGGGCCAAAACTGCTGCCTGTTGAGCTGCAATTGCACGAGAGATTACAACCATTGAGATTGGGCCGGTTGACCTGCATTGGGACAACATTAAGAATGGAGTCTTTTCATGAACGCTGGACTCTTGCCCTTTCCCTGCGTTGCACGACCCATATTCCCCATTGATGAGGGTCCCTTTGAAAGTGGGAGGACAGGGAGGAGGACAATGGAACCAATACTATGAATGTAAAATTAGAATAATATAAATAAAAAAATAATAAAAAAAAAAAGAATTGTGTCAAAAAAAAAAAAAAAAAAGAATGGAGTCTTTTGAAGGGGTCTGAATGCCGAGGGAGTATCCTGTTTTTCAAAGTCTGCTTTATTCCTCCCTGGATTAACAAATTAGCACCCTACCTGGTATTGTGGAATATAAGAAATGCAAGAAAGAGAGGGTCATTGAATTTGCGACACTGTCTTGTGTTTTGGAAATGGCTGTGAAGCAGGATTGCCTGCAAGGAGACCTGATGGAGCCATGAAGATGAACCATGGGTTGCAGTGAAGATCCAGTGGAGATATTGGGACCATGAGATGGCCGCTAAGGAAAGCTGCCAGCTCCAGTTGAAGTTTTCTAGGACTGTGAGTAGCATAGCTGGAGGGGTGGAATTAGAACTCCAGAGATTTGTTGCTGGTTAGGATTATCAGATTTAGAGACTTGACCCTGGCTAGAGTTGTTGGTCTTGGAGCTACAGAGTTTGATGTTTGCCCTGGTTGTTTTAAATCTTGTATTGGTTGAATATTTATTTGCTATGCCCAATGCCATCTTTTGCAGTGTGAGTGTTTATTCTGTGCCATTATGGTTTTGGGGGAGATTTTTTGGTATTATGGCTCAGTCAAAAGATCTCTGAATATGGAACTGTTTGAACATCATTAAGATTGATAAAAACCATGGGGGCTTTTAAAGTTGGATGAATGCACTGTATTTTACATCATGTATGGTTATCAGTTTATGGGGGCCAGGGGTGGAATGTGGTGATTTGATTCAGGTGTCACCCATAAACTTAGGCATTCTGAATGCTAGGTTCCCCAGCTGATGGCAATTGGTAATTAAAGCCTCCTGGAGGCAGTATATTGTTGGGGGAGGGCTTATGGGTGTCATAGCCAGTTTCTCCATGCCAGTGTTTGGCATACTCTCCTGTTGCTATTGTCCATCTTATGTTGGCCAGGGGGTGAAGTTCACCCTCCACTCATGCCATCGTTTTCACCTGCCATTGTGGAGCATCCCCTTGAGTCTGTAAGCCAAAATAAACCTTTTTTTCCCCCAAAAGCTGCTCTTGGTTGGGTAATTTCTGCCAGCAATGCGAACCTGACTGCAACAGACCCTGAGGCTGCCTCACACACACACACACACACACACACACACACACACACACACACACACTCACATTCACCTCATTCACTTTATTCCTAGAGAAAAGTCATTCTAGGCAGTGGCAGCTTAAAGTGCTGTATCTTAATAACTGTTTGAGGCCCCTTTTATCGTGGGCTGGCATTGAAAACCACATGATTTATTCCACATTTCAGGGTTTTAATGATTAATTCATGAATGTATCTGCAAGTATGCCAAGGTCTCCAAAATAATGAAAGCCTTTTTTCCCCCCTAAAGTTGTTTGTTTTCATTTCAAATCAAAGCAATCTGTCTCGAACATTCATTTCTCTCCCCCTTCACTCCATTCACCCTGAAAAGGGGGAAAAAGCTGTTCATTTCACCCGGGTCTTGATAACATTTTGACAAGAATAGAATTCATTTACATTTATCAAAATAAACAGATAAGTCTTCCATCTTCCCTCTGTTTAGCTGACATGGACAGGTCTCTTACCTCCAACATGCACCAGTAAGTTCCAGGTCATGTGCACTGATTCCAAATATGCTGAAACTTCTGTGAAATGTGATGAGGAGCTACAATGGACAGTTTCTGGTGGGCTCCTCTGAGGTAATGGGAAATCAGGTACACAATTCTGGGTGGCCTGGGCTACTAAGCCACAAACCACTTCTTCATTTAAAGACAGTGGGATGCCATGGTTAAGAATGTTTGTTCTGTAATTGAATTGGTTGAGTTTTAATCTTAACTTCATTATTTTCTCACCAAACATGTGGCTTTAGGCAGTTATTTATTGTAGCAATTACCTTTATGTTGCTGGGACACGACACCTGATCAGAGGCACCTTCTGGAAGGAAAGGGTTTATTTCAGCTCACAGTTTCAAGGGGGAAGCTTCATCATGGCAGGGAAAACATGGCACAGGCAGATGGCTGGGCTTCACATCTTGTCACATCAGCAGGAAGGAAGCAGCAAGAGTGAGATAGGTAGCACTGGCAAATGGGGCTGGAGTATAAAATCCCAAGGCCCCTAGTGACACACCTCCTCTAGCAGGGCCCCACCTCCCAAGGGCTCCAACAGTTTGGGATTAAGTATGAGACTTAATATCAAACACATGAGACAATGGTGATATTTACATCCAAACCACCACAATTATAATAGTACTGGCTACATCCTAGAGTTGTTAGGAGGATTCAAAGATGTGATCCATGTGAAATGTGGGGTGTGGGTAATAAATTCTCAAAAGGTGTGGATGTTGATGATGACAATAGTGATGATGGTGGTGGTGATGACACAGATGACTGACTCTCTTGGGCCTGGAGTCTCTCTGATCAAGAGTCTAGGCAGAGGGCCAGGTGTGGTGGCACATGCCTTTAATTCCAGCACTCAGGGGGCAGAGTAGGAGGATCACTGTGAGTTCAAGGCCAGCCTGAGACTACACAGCAAATTCCAGGTCAGCCTGGGCTAGAGTGAAACCCTACCTCGACCCCCCCTCTGAAAAAATGAGCCTAGGTAGAGGATGACATTGGGAGCAATGTGTTCAAGACCTACAGAGTTACTGACAGTTTTCCCTTTGTGTCTTTATTAGTTTTGTGTTGTTAAAAATTTCCTTAAGCTGAGCATGGTGGTGCATGCACTTGGGAGGCAGGCGAATCTTGAGTTAAAGGCCAGCCTGGGTTACATAGGAAGACCTTGTCTTAATTTTTTTTCATTTAGTTACTTGCAGGGTAATAATCACATTGCATAAAGATAAAATAATATAAAAGGAGAGATGTTAGGAAATGTTTCTTCTGATTTTGATCTTTAAGTCCCCTGTTGTCTCCCAGAGACAGTCCCTACTAACTTGATCCTGTACCCTCTTTTAGAGAATTAAATACACATTATATACAAAGCATAGTCTGTCATGTATGTCATTTATATATTTTTAAGGAAAGAGAGAGAGAGAATGAGAATAAGAATGGGAGTGCCAGGACCTCTTGCTGCTGCAAACAATCTCCAGATGCATATGCCCCTTTTGCATCTAACTTTATGTGGGCACTGGGGAATTGAACCAAGGCCCCCAGGCTTTGCAAGCAAGCACCTTAATGGCTGAAACATCTCCTCTGTCCACTCCCCATTCTACTGAGAACCCTTACTCCTGTGACATTTTTTCCCTTTCAAAAAAATGGTGGCATATTTTCTTCTTTGCTCCTTGCAGTGAGGCGTGAGAAATTCTCGTGTCACTACATTTGGGATAGACTTTATATAGTTTCTAGTCTTTTTTTTTTTTTTTAATCAGAACACACTCTTGAAAGCAGGCAAAGGATTGCATTTTCTTTTGTTGGAGATGTAACAAGAAGAATGGAAGAACTCTCTGCTTCTTCCTCTCCAGTATCCAGTCCCTGGACCTTTTTAATGGTAGAAACCACTCTTCCTTTGGTGAATTGTCACCCCCTCATTTTGTAGTGGAGAGGTGATGTTGGGACAATCACAATACTGGTTTCAAGGTTATGAGGTCAGTAAGAAGCCCAATGTATTGGGAACATGAAATCCCCCTTTGGTTAAGGGAGGATCATGTGACTTAAGTTCTGGTCAAAGAAAATGACGCAAAGACTTCTGCTGGGATTTCTGAGGCAGAGGCTCCCACTTTGCATTGA
Source organism: Orientallactaga sibirica (assembly GCA_036365145.1). Taxonomy (NCBI): domain Eukaryota; kingdom Metazoa; phylum Chordata; class Mammalia; order Rodentia; family Dipodidae; genus Orientallactaga; species Orientallactaga sibirica. The sequence continues at coordinate 2,017,507 of JAEOAD010000030.1, forward strand.
AGATGTGGTGAGTGGGCAGGGGGGTTAGCAATGAAAACGAGATGACCAGGCTGGAGTGGAAGATGGAGATATATCCTGCAGTGGTGGCTGCAAAACTGTGAGCCTTGATTTTAGAGAAGAAATAACAGGACTTGCTGACATTCTGTAGAGAAGGCAGGGAATGGGAAAAGAATCTGGTCATGATTGCAGGTCCTAGTTTAAGGAACTGAGGAAGGAAGCCACATAAATGAGTGTAGACATTAGTAAAGTTTTTTGGGGGTAAGTTCCTCTTACCTCGAATTCAGAGAAACAAAGCTGGAAGACTGGATAGGTGCATGGACATCAGGAAACTTTGCTCCCAGCTCACTATTTCTAGTAGTATATATTTAGTGGATAAGCCTACTCTAGCTGCAGTCAGACATTCTCTCTTTTGTAATAGATTCAGTCCCTGCCATATTTACAGTGCATGCTGGGCAGATAAAGCTTATAGGACCTGACAGACCACTTTTCCCACTGTCTCCCAGTTTCTAGAGTTCGTAACACTGTCCCACTGTGGTTACTCTGGATTACCTCAGTTTCCTTGTTTGATTTCTTTTATTACCCAAGGAACCAATTGCTCATAAATTCTCTCTCTTTGAAGTACCTAGTATGAATTCTGTTTTGCTAGGTGAATCCTAACTGATAAAGAAGAATAAGGGAGAAGGGATGAAATGGGCTGGTGCATAGATCAGAAAGATACCTGTGAAAACACAGGTCTGTGACTTGCTGGTATCATGGAGCATGCTCAAAGAGAATAAGCTGAGAGAGAACAGTGGGTGAGATTAGGACCTAGGGACCTTTGTAGGTAACCCAGGAAGCTGAGGAAGGGTTAAAAACAAGCACCAGTCAAGGTGGCTTAGAAGTGATAGCTTCTAGAGATGTCAGAGAGCCTCTCAAATGTGCTTTCATGGAACCAGGGAAGAATTTTAAGGGAATTGAAGGAGGGTCATGAAGGTTCAGTTGTGAGATACCTGTAGCTGGAAAAGAATGAGGTCTTCCAACAGACACTGATTCCAGACTAGGCGAACTTAAGCATATACTGTAGAACTTGAGCAAAATAAGAAGTATAGAAAGGCGAGATTGGGAATTGGCAGTTGACATTGGGAGAGATCTGTTGTCTTTGTGATAGGATAGCTACAGTGTGAAAAATGTTTTCTATTTTACTTTTATTGAGAACTTTAACACATGAATGTACCATAATTTGATCATATTCCCATCCTACTACCTTTTTATTTGTCTCCTCTGCCCACCCCCCATTCTACTGAGAACCCTTATTTTTCTAAGCAGTCCTTCCTCTGTTTGGATATCTCTTCTTCTTCCATGTAATGTTGATGGGCTCAGGACAGTGCTGGTCCCATACAAGCAACCACTGTGAGGTCATGAACGTGCCAGCTGGTTCACGTGAGGAGGGAGTGCTCTGAAGTACTCCTTCCCATCCTGTGGCTCTCACATTGTTTCTGCCTCCTCTTCTGTAATGTTCTCTAAACCTTGGAGGCTGGGATACAGATGTCTTGTTTAGTGTGGAACTTTTGACAGTTTCTCATTTTTAAGGTTTGATGAGTTTTGATTCTCCTCAGTTTCTACTGCCATCTCTTAGAGAAGCTTCTCTGGCTGGCAGTGAGGGCAATGCTCACATTCTTTCTGTTGCCACCTCTGCAATGTTTCCTGAACCCTGCTTGTATGTCAGAGACGAATGTCCAGGGATTTATGAAAAGAATTTCACATTCTATTTGGAAGAATGTGACTTGGTCATTTGTTGCCAAGCCTACTTAGCTATGAGCCATTGTGCTGTCTTTGAAAAGAAAACTGTGGAGAAATCGGTTCATTGCTGGCACTCTAGGAATTGACAATCTGTTTTAGTCTGTTTGGGCTTGACAGTAATGTGGTTTACAATGGACAATTTATACAGCATAGAAATTTATTGTTCAGAGTTCTGGAGACTGGGAAGTCTGAGAGCAAGGTGCTGGTAGCATCAGGATCTATAAGGATGGCTCTTTGTTTCCAAAATGGCACCTTATTTTGTCCTCATGTGGGGCAAGTGTAACAAGGGACAGACTCACCTCCTCACGTCATTGAAAAGAGCACTAATTCTACCATTTCTTTGTGGTACTGGGGATCAAAGTCATGGCCTCACACATGTTAGATGTATGCTGTGACATTGAGCACATGCTTGTCCCCGACTTCTTACCATTCTGGCATGGTATTGGAGTTTATATTTCAACATGAGGGTTTTTTTTTTTTTTTTAAAGGTAGGGTTTTACTTAGCCCAGGCTGACTTGGAATTCACTATGTAGTCTCAGGGTGGCCTTGAACTCACAGCAATCCTCCTACCTCTGACTCCCAAGTGTTGGAATTAAAGGCATGCACCACCATGCCCGGCCAACAAGAGTTTTGGAGATACATGAAGATTCAAACCATAGGAACACCAAAGGGGATGTGTACATAAGTCATAGGTCTTTGGATTCGCAGAGCTGGAAAGGCTCTTTGTATAGAAAGTCCGACTTGAGTCCAGAGAAGCCCAGGTATTAGCTACCATATGGGTTACTGCTTTAAATAATCTCTCTTCCTTTTTCTCTCTCTTCCTCTCTCCTCTCTCCTCTCTCTTGAGATTAAACCCAGGGCATTGTATATGTGAAGCAATCACTATACCAATGAACCATATTCCACATCCCTTCCCCACCCTTTTTGAGTCAAGGTCTCACTGTGTAGCTCAGACCATGGAACTCATGTAGCTCAGACAGGATTAGAATTCATGATGCTCCTGCTTTAGCCTCCTGAATACTGGGGGATCATGTGACTTAAGTTCTGGTCAAAGAAAATGACGCAAAGACTTCTGCTGGGATTTCTGAGGCAGAGGCTCCCACTTTGCATTGAAGATGTGGTGAGTGGGCAGGGGGGTTAGCAATGAAAACGAGATGACCAGGCTGGAGTGGAAGATGGAGATATATCCTGCAGTGGTGGCTGCAAAACTGTGAGCCTTGATTTTAGAGAAGAAATAACAGGACTTGCTGACATTCTGTAGAGAAGGCAGGGAATGGGAAAAGAATCTGGTCATGATTGCAGGTCCTAGTTTAAGGAACTGAGGAAGGAAGCCACATAAACGAGTGTAGACATTAGTAAAGTTTTTGGGGTAAGTTCCTCTTACCTCGAAATCAGAGAGACAAAGCTGGAAGACTGGATAGGTGCATGGACATCAGGAAACTTTGCTCCCAGCTCACTATTTCTAGTAGTATATATTTAGTGGATAAGCCTACTCTAGCTGCAGTCAGACATTCTCTCTTTTGTAATAGATTCAGTCCCTGCCATATTTACAGTGCATGCTGGGCAGATAAAGCTTATAGGACCTGACAGACCACTTTTCCCACTGTCTCCCAGTTTCTAGAGTTCGTAACACTGTCCCACTGTGGTTACTCTGGATTACCTCAGTTTCCTTGTTTGATTTCTTTTATCACCCAAGAAACCAATTGCTCATAAATTCTCTCTCTTTGAAGTACCTAGTATGAATTCTGTTTTGCTAGGTGAATCCTAACTGATAAAGAAGAATAAGGGAGAAGGGATGAAATGGGCTGGTGCATAGATCAGAAAGATACCTGTGAAAACACAGGTCTGTGACTTGCTGGTATCATGGAGCATGCTCAAAGAGAATAAGCTGAGAGAGAACAGTGGGTGAGGATAGGACCTAGGGACCTTTGTAGGTAACCCAGGAAGCTGAGGAAGGGTTAAGAAAAAGCACCAGTCAAGGTGGCTTAGAAGTGATAGCTTCTAGAGATGTCAGAGAGCCTCTCAAATGTGCTTTCATGGAACCAGGGAAGAATTTTAAGGGAATTGAAGGAGGGTCATGAAGGTTCAGTTGTGAGATACCTGTAGCTGGAAAAGAATGAGGTCTTCCAACAGACACTTGAACTTAAGCATATACTGTAGAACTTGAGCAAAATAAGAAGTATAGAAAGGCGAGATTGGGAATTGGCAGTTGACATTGGGAGAGATCTGTTGTCTTTGTGATAGGATAGCTACAGTATGAAAAATGTTTTCTATTTTACTTTTATTGAGAACTTTAACACATGAATGTACCATAATTTGATCATATTCCCATCCTACTACCTTTTTATTTGTCTCCTCTGCCCACCCCCCATTCTACTGAGAACCCTTATTTTTCTAAGCAGTCCTTCCTCTGTTTGGATATCTCTTCTTCTTTCATGTAATGTTGATGGGCTCAGGACAGTGCTGGTCCCATACAAGCAACCACTGTGAGGTCATGAACGTGCCAGCTGGTTCACGTGAGGAGGAGTGCTCTGAAGTACTCCTTCCCATCCTGTGGCTCTCACATTGTTTCTGCCTCCTCTTCTGTAATGTTCTCTAAACCTTGGAGGCTGGGATACAGATGTCTTGTTTAGTGTGGAACTTTTGACAGTTTCTCATTTTTAAGGTTTGATGAGTTTTGATTCTCCTCAGTTTCTACTGCCATCTCTTAGAGAAGCTTCTCTGGCTGGCAGTGAGGGCAATGCTCACATTCTTTCTGTTGCCACCTCTGCAATGTTTCCTGAACCCTGCTTGTATGTTAGAGACGAATGTCCAGGGATTTATGAAAAGAATTTCACATTCTATTTGGAAGAATGTGACTTGGTCATTTGTTGCCAAGTCTACTTAGCTATGAGCCATTGTGCTGTCTTTGAAAAGAAAACTATGGAGAAATCGGTTCATTGCTGGCACTCTAGGAATTGATAATCTGTTTTAGTCTATTTGGGCTTGACAGTAATGTGGTTTACAATGGACAATTTATACAGCATAAAAATTTATTGTTCAGAGTTCCGGAGACTGGGAAGTCTGAGAGCAAGGTGCTGGTAGCATCAGGATCTATAAGGATGGCTCTTTGTTTCCAAAATGGCACCTTATTGTGTTCTCATGTGGGGCAAGTGTAACAAGGGACAGACTCACCTCCTCACGTCATTGAAAAGAGCACTAATTCCACCATTTCTTTGTGGTACTGGGGATCAAAGTCATGGCCTCACACATGTTAGATGTATGCTGTGACACTGAGCACATGCTTGTCCCCGACTTCTTACCATTCTGGCATGGTATTGGAGTTTATATTTCAACATGAGGTTTTTTTTTTTTTTTTTTTTTTTTTTTAAGGTAGGGTTTTACTTAGCCCAGGCTGACTTGGAATTCACTATGTAGTCTCAGGGTGGCCTTGAACTCACAGCAATCCTCCTACCTCTGACTCCCAAGTGTTGGAATTAAAGGCATGCACCACCATGCCCGGCCAACAAGAGTTTTGGAGATACATGAAGATTCAAACCATAGGAACACCAAAGGAGATGTGTACATAAGTCATAGGTCTTTGGATTCGCAGAGCTGGAAAGGCTCTTTGTATAGAAAGTCCGACTTGAGTCCAGAGAAGCCCAGGTATTAGCTACCATATGGGTTACTGCTTTAAATAATCTCTCTTCCTTTTTCTCTCTCTTCCTCTCTCCTCTCTCTTGAGATTAAACCCAGGGCATTGTATATGTGAAGCAATCACTATACCAATGAACCATATTCCACATCCCTTCCCCACCCTTTTTGAGTCAAGGTCTTACTGTGTAGCTCAGACCATGGAACTCATGTAGCTCAGACAGGATTAGAATTCATGATGCTCCTGCTTTAGCCTCCTGAATACTGGGATTATAGGAATATATACCAGCATACTTTTTTTGGCCTTTTTTGTTTATTTATTATTATTATTATTTATTTGAGAGTGACAGAAAAGAGAGAGAGAGAGAGGCAGAAAGAGAATGGGTGCACTGGGGCCTCCAGCTGCTGCAAACGAGCTCCAGATGCATGTGCCACCTTGTGCATCTGGCTTACGTGGGTACTGGGGAAATCAAGGTCCTTAGGCTTCACAGGCAAGTGCTTAACTGCTAAGCCATCTCTCCAGCCCCAAGAATACCTTTTAAAGGAAAACCTTTAATATTTAAACTAGTGTTGTGTAACCAGTAGATCTCCCTTTTTCACCATGCAACTAACCTTGATTGCTTGAGGGTTGATGTGATGGTTTATATTGATTATCAACTTGATAGGACCTAGGAATTGAGCCTCTGAACATGTCTGTGAGGGACTTTTTTTTTTTTTAGTATATTTTATTTATTTATTTATTTATTTATTTATTTTTATTTATTTGAGAGAGAGAAAGGCAGAGAGAGAGAAAGAGGCAGAGAGAGAGAGAGAGAGAGAATGGGCACGCCAGGGCCTCCAGCCACTGCAAACGAACTCCAGATGCATGCACCACCTTGTACATCTTGCTTACGTGGGTCCTGGAGAATTGAACAAGGATCCTTTGGGTTTGCAGGCAAATGCCTTAACCACTAAGCCATCTCTTCAGCCCGGATTGTCTTTTTTTTATTTTTTATTTTTTATTTTTTATTTTATTTATTTATTTTTTTTTGATTTTTAATCTTACATACCAAAAAAACCCCACCTGATATTTCCCTCCCCTCCCCCATTCCACTTTAGAACTCCAGTCTCCATCATATCCCCTCCCTTTCTCCATTAGTCTCTCTCCTAATTTGATGACATCATCTTTCTCTTCTATTTTGAGGGTCTTGCAAAGGTATTGCTAGGCACTGCAAGATCATGGATATCGAGGCCAATTTCTGTCTGGGCAGCTGCATAGTAAGAGGTCATATCCTTCCTTTGGCTCTTCCATTCTATCCGCCCCTCTTCCGCAATGGTCCCTGAGCCACTGGAGGATGTGACAGAGGTGTTTCAGTGCTGGGCACTCCTCCATCCCTTCTTCTCAGCACTATGTTGCCTTTTTGTGTCATCCCAGTGGTCATCACCATCTGAAAAGAGAAGCTTCTCTAGCCAGAAGTGAGAATAGCGTTAATATGTGGACATGAACATTTAGTGTAGTGTCCCCAGGGCAGCTTGGTGGGAATAATATATACATTTAGTCAGACATGAGCAGGCTTATACCCCCAAGGCTCATGACCTCACCTACCATAGACTTTTACTTAGGTTTTTCAGTACCGGGTATGTATTCCCTCCCGTAGAGAGGGCCTTCAGTCAATTATGGAGCAGTTGGTTACCCCAAGAGTAGACACGCCACTATTGCACCCGTTCAGTCATTGGGCCTGTCTGGCCAAGCTTGAATATTCAGCATCCACTATTTTCACTGTTGATGGCTTCTATCTCCCATACGCTGCGTGCAGTGCAGCTTTTTCCAGCTTTCAGTTGGCTGGTCTACAGGGAGAAGGTTTTCTGCTCAGCACCAGCTTGCTTTCTCAGTGTCCTTGCCTCTCAGGCATGAGATGTCTTCAGCAATAGGGTCTTACTATCTATTTCTCTAGGAAACCAAGGGCTTTGGCAAAAGCCTTAATGTTTTGGAGGCTACCGGGACCTCCTTGGCCAACATCTCACTGGAAGGAGTTCCATCCCAGGTACTGAAAATTTTCTAGTAACAGTCTACATCTTCTAGACGTGACCTTAATCAAAAAAGTAGTTTTACATATGTCTTATTGATAATATCTTGAGTTTAGATTGTCCCTCCCCCTGCCCTTTTTGTATGCATTCTCTTCCCATGGCCTCGCTTAGGCCATTCCCCTCCCTGTACTCAGTTCTTCTACTTACATATGTGTATTACCATACACTTAAGTCCTTCCCTTTCTTCCCTCCCTTATAGCCTTTTACCCCCTTACTGGTTTCTGGTACCTCTTTTTGGTTCCAGTTCATACACAAGTCTATACATTGGTAGCTAGGATCCACATATGAGAGAGAACATGTGACGTTTGGCTTTCTGAGCCTGGGTTACCTCACTAAGTATAATCCTTTCCAGATCCATCCATTTCCCTGCAAATTTCATAATTTCATTTTTCTTTACTGCTGAATAGAACTCCATTGTGTAAATGTACCACAACTTTATTATCCACTCATCTGTGGACGGACATCTAGGCTGCTTCCATTTCTTAGCTATTGTGAATAGAGCAGCAATAAACATGGTTTTGCAAGTATCTCTAAGGAAGTGAGAAGAGTCCTCTGGATATATGCCTAGGAGTGCTATAGCTGGATCATATGGTAAATCTATTTCTAGCTGTCTCAAGAACCTCCACACTGATTTCCACAGTGGCTGGACCAGCTTACACTCCCACCAACAGTGTAGAAGTGTTCCTGTTTTTCCGCATCCACGCCAACACTTATTGTCATTTGTTTTCTTGATGGCAGCCATTCTGACAGGAGTGATATGGAATCTCAAAGTGGTTTTAATTTGCATTTCCCTGATGGCTAAGGATGTAGAACATTTTTTTAGATGTTTATATGCCATCTGTATTTCATCTTCCGTGAATTCTCTATTTAGTTCCGTAGCCCATTTTTTTAACTGGGTTGTTTGAATTCTTGTTATTCTGTTTTTTGAGTTCTTTGTATATTCTGGATATTAATCCTCTGTCAGTTGAATAACTGGCAAAGATTTTCTCCCATTCTGTAGGTTGTCTTTTTGCTCTATTCACAGTGTCCTTTGCTGTACAAAAGCTTTGTAATTTTATAAGGTCCCAGTGGTTGATTAGTGCTTTTATTCTCTGAGCAATTGGAGTTATATTCAGAAAGTCCTTGCCTATTCCAATATGTTGAAGAGTTTCCCCTACTTTTTCCTCTAGCATTTTCAGAGTTTCAGGTCTGATATTAAGGTCCCTGATCCATTTGGACTTGATTCTTGTGCAAGGAGAGAGACAAGGATCTATGTTTATCCTTTACAAACAGATGTCCAATTTTCCCAGCACCACTTGTTAAAGAGACTATCTTTTCTCCAATGAGTATTTTTGGCGTTTTTGTCAAAAATCAGGTAGCTGTAGCTATCTGGATTAATATTTGGGTCTTCTATTCTGTTCCATTGATCTACCTGTCTGTCCTTGTGCCAGTACCATGCTGTTTTTGTTACTATGGCTTTGTAGTATAACTTAAAATCGGGTATGGTTATACCACCTGCCTGATTTTTGTTATGCAAAATTGTTTTGGCTATTCGAGGGTTTTTGTGTTTCCAGATGAATTTTAGTATTGTTTTTCTATTTCTATGAAGAATGCTATTGGGATTTTAATGGGGATCGCATTAAATGTGTAGATTGCTTTTGGTAAGATTGACATTTTCACTATATTGATTCTTCCAATCCAGGAGCATGGAATGTCTTTCCATTTCCTTGTGTCTTCTGCAATTTGTCGCTCGAGTTTTTATAGTTCTCATTGTAGAGATCCTTCACTTCCTTGGTTAAGTTTATTCCAAGGTATTTTATTTTTTTGAGGCAATTGTGAATGGGAGAGATTCCTGATTTCATCCTCTGCATGTTTGTTGTTAGTGTATAGAAAAGCTACTGATTTCTGTGTGTTTATTTTGTATCCTGCTACATTGCTAAAAGTGTTTATCAGCTCTAATAATTTGCTGGTAGAGTCCTTAGGATCTGTTATGTATAGAATCATATCATCTGCAAATAATGATAATTTGACCTCTTCCTTTCCGATTTGTATCCCCTTTATGAGTGCCTCTTGCCTTATTGCTATGGCTAAGACTTCCAATACTATATTAAATAATAGTGGAGAAAGTGGACACCCTTGTCTTGTTCCTGAATTTAGAGGAAAAGCTTCAAGTTTTTCCCCATTAAGTATTATGTTGGCTGTAGGTTTGTCATAAATAGCTTTTATTATGTTGAGATATGTACCTTCTATTCCAAGTTTCTGTAGTACTTTCACCATGAAGGGGTGTTGGATTTTGTCAAATGCCTTTTCTGCATCTATTGAGATGACCATGTGATTTTTTGTTCTTCAGACCATTTATATGGTGTATTACATTTATGGATTTGCGTATGTTGAACCATCCCTGCATCTCTGGGATAAAGCCTACTTGGTCAGGGTGAATAATCTTTCTGATATATTCTTGTATTCTGTTTGCCAATATTTTGTTGAGAATTTTTGCATCTATGTTCATGAGGGAGATTGGTCTATAGTTTTCTTTTTTGATCTGTCTTTGTCCGGTTTGGGTATCAGGGTGATGCTGGCTTCATAGAAGGATTTTGGTAGAATTCCTTCCTCTTCTATTTTATGGAAAAGTTTGAGAAGCATTGGTGTTAGATCTTCCAGGAATGTCTGGTAAAATTCAGTAGTGAATCCATCTGGGCCTGGGCTTTTTTTAATTGGGAGACTTTTTATGACTGCTTGGATCTCTGTGGTTGTTATAGGTCTATTTAAATGGTTTATCTCATCTTGATTTAATTTTGGTAGGTCATATAAATCAAGGAAATCATCCATTTCTTTCAGGTTTTCAAACTTAGAGGCATATATATTCTTAAAGTATGTCCGTATGATTTTCTGAATTTCTTTGGTATCTGTTGTGATGTTGCCTTTTTCATCTCTAATTTTATCAATTTTTGTCTCTTCTCTCTTTCTTTTGGTCAGATTTGCTAAGGGTTTGTCAATCTTGTTAATCCTTTCAAAGAACCAACTCTTTGTTTCATTGATTTTTTTGATTGTTTTTTTGGTTTCCATCTCATTAATTTCTGCCCTAACCTTTATTATTTCTTCCCGTCTACTGATTTTTGGTTTGCCTTGTTCTTCTCTTTCCAAGGCCTTAAGGTGAAGCATTAAATTGTTTAGTTGTGAACTCTCTAGTTTCTTAATATAGGCACTTAGAGCTATAAATTTCCCTCGTAGGACTGCCTTCATTGTGTCCCACAGGTTTTGGTATGTTGTATTCTCATCATCATTTGATTCTATGAATTTCTTGATTTCCTTCTTAATTTCTTCAATGACCCATGCGTCATTCAATAATGTACTGTTTAGTCTCCATGAATTTCTGTATGCTCTGTAGTTTTTCTTGTTGTTGATTTGCAGTTTAATCCCATTGTGGTCAGATAGCATACAAGGGATTATTTCAATTTTCCTGTATTTGTTGAGATTTGATTTGTGTCCTATCATATGGTCTATTTTAGAGAATGACCCATGTGCTGCTGAGAAGAATGTATATTCTGCAGTATTTGGATGGAATATTCTGTATATATCTGTTAGGTCCATTTGTTCCATGATATCATTTAATGCAGTTGTTTCTCTGTTTATTTTTGTTGGGTAGACCTGTCAAGTGATGAGAGCGGGGTATTGAAGTCACCCACTACTATTGTGTTAGGTGTTATTTCTGACCTTAAGTCCGATAGTGTTTGTTTGATGTAATTTGGGGCCCCGTGTTGGGAGCATAAATGTTTAGGATTGTGATATCCTCCTGTTGGAGTGTTCCTTTAATCAGTATAAAGTGACCTGCTTTATCTCTCCTCACTAATGTTGGTTTGAAGTCTATCCTGTCAGAAATTAGAATGGCAACCCCTGCTTGTTTTCTGGGTCCATTTGCTTGATATATCTTTTTCCAGCCTTTCACCTAAGAATGTTTCTATCTTTTATTCGGATGTGAGTTTCCTGAAGGCAACAGATGGTAGGATCCTGCTTTTTAATCCAGTCTGCAAGTCTATGTCTTTTGATTGGGGCATTGAGGCCATTGATATTAAGAGTTATTATTGAAAGATATGTATTTGATCTGTCCATTTTTCTTGTTTTGTAGTTCTTCCTGGTTTTCTTTTTACTCACTTGTTCTAACTGTTGAATATGATTTCTTTTTCCTATTTCCTGCTGTGTGTGTTTTGCTTTTTCTTCAGCATGAATGATTCCTGCAAGTATTTTCTGTAGAGCTGGCTTAGTTGTCATAAATTCCTTTAGCCTGTCTTTGTTGTGGAATGTCCTTATTTCTCCATCAATTTGGATAGAAAGCTTTGCAGGATAAAGTAATCTTGGTTGACAGTTTTATCTTTCAGAACTTGGAATACATCACTCCAGGCCCTCCTGGCTTTTTAGGGTTTGTGTTGAGTAATCTGCTGTGACCCTGATGGGTTTCCCCTTAAATGTCATTTGCTTTTTCTCTCTAACTGCTTTCAGTATACTTTCTTTGGTTTGTGTATTTAGTAGTTTAATTATAACATGGCGAGAAGAGGTTCTTTCTAGGTTTTGTCTGTTTGGTGTTCTAAATGCTTCTTGTATCTGCATTGGCATTTCTTTCCCAATTTGGGGAAAATTTTCTTCTATGATTTTATGGAAAACACCTACTAAGCCTCTGGATTGAAATTCTTCCCCTTCTGCTATACCTTGAATTCTTATGTTTGATCTTTTCATAGTGTCCCTCATGTCTTGGAGTTCCCATTCATACCTTTCTATTAGCTTGTCTTTCTCTTTGTTGGACTGTGATAGATCTGCCACCTCGTCTTCTAGCTTGGATATTCTGTCCTCTCCTTCATCCATTCTACTAGTGAGACTTTCCACTGAGTGTTTTATTTCACTGGCTGTGTTCTTCAGGGCTAGGATTTCAGCCTGGTTTTTCTTCAGTAGTTCTATTTCCTTATTCATGTCTTCTAATGACCTTTTTATTTCATTAAACTGTTTCTCTGTAATCTCCTTCAACAGTTTGTTTTCTTCTCTAATTCCTTTGTTTTCTTCGCAGATTGCTTTCATTTCTTCTTTCATTTCTTTGAGCATAGATAACATCATTCCCTTGAAATCTTTGTCAGGAATTTCATCTAAAAGAGTCTCATTGGTGAACCCTTCTGATGGATTTGTAATTTTTGGTGGGATTGCATTGTCTTGATTCTTTGTGTTTCTTGTATTATAATGTAGTGACTTATGCATCCTGGATTGATTTGATGCTTAGGTTTCCTATTTATCTTCAGTGTTCTTAGGTGTTGTGATCCACCTTTATATAATTTCAGGATATGAGTTTAAGGTGTCAAGTGTAGCACTTGTACCCAAGTCCAACCTCAGAAGTACTCCTAACTGTTGAGTTTGCTTGTTAAGTAAGTATTGTAGTGGACTAGTGGAACAATTTAGAGGCAAGTTCTAAACTTCAACAAAGCAAAATACACATTCAATTAACATGAACACAGAGTATATAAGTGTGAGAATTGAGCCAAACAGTCCTATAGGGTCAAAATCCCTCAGGGCATGCGATGGTCCATGCCCTTAGTCCTGTCTGCTTGGGAATCAGACCCTGTCCTCAATAATAACTGAAGCAAAAGGTAAAGGCCCTTTAAATCTATAAGTTGTACAGATAGCAATATTCAACCCCTCATATTCAGCTTATTTGAAAATGGTAAAGCCACCCACAAATATGTAATACATACCCTGCCTTGACCTGGAAAGAGTGGTTATCACTTCCAGTGCAGGCCTTTGTTATCTTTTGGTGTGGCTTTTAAACTCACCAATGCTGGGGGCCCACCTCGTTCCCTGGGCTGTGGAGTTTGGGTCAGGTATGCTGGGTCCGGTGTTGGCGATGTGGATCAGATCTGCCACTAGGTGCTCGATTCTACCGACACCCTGGGAACTGATGATTGGGGATGGGCGAGTTCAGGAAGCCTGCAGCAGCTCACCGTGTATGTCTCTTTCAGTAGCTCCATGAGATTTTTCTTTGATTTCTGGGCTCTGTGGGGAGACTGATGAGGTTGAAAAGTCCCCCTTTTTTTTTTTTTGTTTGTTTGTTCGGGCGGCGTTTGCAGTGGAAGCTCAGCAGGGCTTAGCTGATCTGGGTGGCAGCTTTGAACCGAGGGTTGGAGCTGCTGGGGTGCCCTCGGGGTGGAGGAAGCCGCTGGGAGCCTGCGGATGTGGAGCCCGTGGATGGGAGTCCGCGGCTGGGGATCCCGGCGTGGAGCGGGGCCGCATGGGAGCCCGCGGATGGGGAGTCTGAGGCTGGGAGCCCTCGGCGTGGAGCAGAGCCTCGGGAGCCTGCGGATGGGGAGCCCGCGGATGGGGAGTTCGCGGCTGGGGAGCCCTCGGCGTGGAGCGGGGCGGGAGCCTGCGGATGGGGAGCCCGCAGATGGGAGTCCGCGGCTGGGGGCCCCTCAGCGTGGAGCGGAGCCACGGGAGCCTGCGGATGGGGAGCCCGCGGATGGGGGAGTCCGCGGCTGGGGAGCCCTTGGCATGGAGCGGAGCCACGGGAGCCTGCGGATGGGGAGTCCGCGGCTGGGGAGCCCTCGGTGTGGAGCGGAGCTGCGGGAGCCCGCGGATGGGGAGCCCGCGGATGGGGAGCCCGCGGATGGGGAGCGAGCTGCCAGGCCGCACTCTCCACAGTGGGTTTCTGGCTGTCTTCTGCTTTTCCGCTATTTCCAGGAGAAAATATTCTGCTCTCTTCCTCAGTAGAGGGTAGATTCTTTTTGATTCCCTCCCTGATCTGGATTGGCGTGGCTCCTATGCCGCCATCTTACCCCCCGGATTGTCTTTTTTAAAAAATATTTTATTTTTATTTATTTATTTGAGAGAGGAAGAGAGAGAGAGAGAGAGAGAGAGAGACAGACAGACAGACAATGGGTGCACTGGGCCTCCAGCCACTGCAAATAAATTTCTAGGTGCATGTGCCACCTTGTACATCTGGCTTACATGGGTATTGGGGAATTGGACCTTGGTTCTTCGGCTTTGTAGGCAAGTGCCTTAACTGCTAAGCCATGTCTCTAGCCCAGGATCTTCTTGATTAGGTTAATTATGGTGGAGAACAACCTTCAGGGTGGGTAGCACCATTCCACGGGCTGGACTGTATTAGGAGAAAGCCAGCTTAGCAGCAGCCATGATTGCTATCTGCTTCCTGATTGCGGATGTAATGTGACTAGCTGCTTTATGCTCCTGCTGCCATGCCTTCCCCGCCGTGAGCTGAACCTTTCCTTCCCAACTTGTCAGGTTTTGGAGCAATCAGAAAGCAACTAAGCTAGCTGGATTGATCATATTCATGTAGTACAGTGCACGGCTCAGTGCAGGTCTCAACTAAATGTTAAGTGAATTCATGTACAACTGCTGAGGAAGATGTGAGCAGTCCAATAGCCTGCGGTCTCCACGCTCTGAGGAATCCATGGAAGAAAATCTCTGAGAAAAAATGACATCATTTTCTGAATCGAGACTGACAAGTAAGGTCTGTCTGGGGAGTCACAGCTGATAGAAGGGGAAAGACAGTGGCTGACCTGTAGGGATGCTGATGAGTTGATTAGAAAGCAGAAAACCTGATGTTCTTTGGTATAAACAGTAAAATGTTTAGTGATTTCCAGAATTGTAACTGAAGATCTAGCGCTTGGACTGCCAGTCACCACAAAGGCCAATGAGCAGATATGTGTAGTTTCCTGTGACCGTATGCACATCTGCACTATGTCTGGGTTGTTTTAAGAAGGAAAGTAGGGGAGAGTGTTGGTTAGGCCACCAAAGTGTCCACCAAGAATGACACTAGCCTCTTTCTGAGGGCCTCAGTATGGACTCCTGTGTGTACCCCAGCCCCTTATGAACAGCTTCACCCAGCAGGATGGTGGAATCATTCTTTTGGGGAATGTTTGGCTGTTGGAAAGGGAGGGGAGAAGGAAATAGGGAGGGAAGAGATTAAAAAATATTCCTGAAGATGCAACAATAAAAATTTACAGAATGAAGACAGGAGAGATGTCTCTGTGGTTAAGAACACTTCCTGTGCAAGCATGAGGATCTGGGAAGACCCCAGAGACTGTTCAAATTTGATCCCCAGAACCCACATAAACATCCCGAGTGTGGCCATGCACATTTGTAACCCTAGTCTGATAGAGAAACAGAGACCTAAGAAGAGATGGAACTTGTGGGAAAAAAGAAAAAAGAAAAAAGAAAGCACCAAGCTCCAGAATCGACAAGACTCCAGTTCAAATACAAACAGGGGGAAGACTGATGAAGTTTAGCTCAGGCCAGCACGGCTGAACATGGCCCACTGCAGGTGGGTGTATGGGTGCTGCATGGGCACATACACATTCATACACTACACTAACACTATACCACACCCACAAATGAAAAATTGACAGACTGAGAAAATTACCTGCAAACTCCAGACTGCAAAAGCAGAGGTAATAATGGTAACACATTTAATGGTAGTGCTTTTTTCCTTTACCTTTTATTGACTTATTTTCCAAGAAAGAGAGAAAGTATCGATGTGCCAGTCCCACTTGCTACTGCAAATGAACTCCAGATACACGGGCCACTTTATGCATCTGGCTTTATGTGGGTACTGGGGAACTAAATTCAGACTGGCAGGGGTTTGCAAGTAAGCAACTTTAACCACTGATCCATTGCCTCGGCTGTAGCCTCAAGCTCATTGTATAACCCAGGCTGACGTTGAACTCCTGGTCTTTTGGCCTGTGCTTCCTGAGTGCTGGGATTACAGGTGTGTGCCACTAAGCCTGGCTTTAGTTAGTCTTCCTGTGCTAGCAGAAGCTCACTGATGTACAGACACTGCTTGTCTCTGTGAGTTAGAGTTAACACACCACTTCTGCCTGAAGCTGAGCAAGGTGCCAGTAAGGATCACTGGTGCATAGGGCCCCAGCCTGCCCCAGGGGCCGCCTCTAAGCTGGTATCATTGTAACATCCCAAAATGCTATCTATATTAAGGTTTGGGAGAACATTTAAATTTTGTTCAATAATTACCCTAGCAAGAGGAACTAAAAAGCACAAATTTGCATAGGGAATTCATTCTGTACCCTAGGAGATGTGGGGTGTTCATCTTCAGATTTTTTACTATCCAGTACCTGCCATGTGGCCAACTTTATTCTAGGCACTCCTGTGGTACAAAAGCAGCCAGGGTGCTTTTAGAGAAGTTGAAGTCTGTTGAGTGTGCATGTAATCCCAGCACTTGGGAGGTGGAGGCAGGAAGGCACAGTTTTAGGCCAGTCTGGGGTACTGTTGCACTTCTCTTTGCTGAGACAAACATCCAACCAGAAGTAGCTTATGGGAGGAAAGGGTTTATTTCAGATTTACAGATTCCAGGGGAAGCTCCATCATGGTGGTAGGACTTGACTCACTTCATACACCCATAAGGCAGAATAGCAGAGAGGCAGCACCGATAGCCAGAGCTCAAGCTGGCTCTCGACACATCTTAAGGATGGACTCAAGGTCCACCTCTAGTGATACATTGACTCCAGCAGGACTCCATCTGCTGAAGACTAATTAGGAAGTTTACTCAAAAAATATCCAATTCTGTGAGGCCATTTATACACAACCAATACAGATATACAGTGAGACCTTATCACAAAAACCCAAAAGAAAAAAGAAAGAAAAGTTAACAATCCAAGACATATCCTCATAAGTTTTTTTTTTTTTTTTTAAATCTCTGGCACACTTATGAGAATTCCCACATTCCAGAAGTGGCTCGTGTATACTCATTATGTTGTCTTTACTCCTGGTCACCTCACTGGCCTGACCCCAGTGATTCCTATAATCTAGTTATCCCAGCAGCCTCTTTTCCATTTCTCTCTGCTTCAAGCCTGTTCCTATGGATCTTTGGCATATGTTAGTCCTATTTCCTGAAGAATTTTACCCTTAGATCTTCTTGTGGATGACTTCTCCTTGTCTTGCTCAAAACTGTGCTGTTAGTCACACCTTCTGTGGCAGGCGTGGTAATGCACACCTGTAATGCCAGCACTAGCCTCTACTGCAACCGAAACAAACAAACAAGCAAATGAGCAAACACATAACACACTGACATTAAAGGCTTCTAACAGGGGCTGGAGAGATGGCTAAGTGGTTAAGACACTTGCTTGCAAAGCCTAATGACCCAGGGTTTGATTCTCAGTACCCATGTAAAGCCAGAGGCACAGAGTGGTGCATGCATCTGGAGTTCATTTGCAGTGGCTGGAGGCCCTGGTGTTGCCCATTCTCTTATCTATCTCTTTTCTTTCTAGCTCCTTCTGCTTCCAAATAAATAAAAATGAAAAGAAACAATTAAAAAAATAAAAGCTTCTAATAACAGGGCTGGTATACTTACTGGGTCATATACATGGATTCTTGTCATTTACAACTTGACCAGCATATGTGCAAACCAGAGGAGCACTGCCTCAATCACACACTACTCCCAGTCAGGAATCGGTCAGTTGCCTTTACTGTCTTCACAGTTCCTCTGGCTACCTCACATAGTCTTGGCAGTTTTTTTTTTTTCCAATTTACTTTTTTATTTTATTTTTTAATTTTACGGAGAGAGAGAGAGAGAGAGAGAGAGGAATTGGCATGCCAGGGCCTCAGCCACTGCAATCGAACTCCAGATGCTTGTGCCACCTAGTGGGCTTGTGTGACCTTGTGCTTGCTTCACCTTTGTGCATCTGGCTTATGTAGGATCTGGAGAGAGACAGAACATGGGTCCTTAGGCTTTGCAGGCAAACACCTTAACCACTAAGCCATTTCTCCAGCCCCTTTTGATTCTTACTTTTTTTTCTTTTCTTTTTTGTTTATTTTTTTATTTATGATTTTGAGAGTGACAGACAGAGCAAGAAAGAGGCAGATAGAGAGAGAATGGGCACACCAGGGCCTCCAGCCACTGCAAATGAACTCCAGATGCATGTGCCACCTTGTGCATCTGGCTTACGTGGATCCTGGGGAATCAAGCCTTGAACCGGAGTCCTTCACAGGCAAGCACTTAACTGCTAAGCCATCTCTCCAGCCCATCACCTTCTTTTCTTAATTGCACTTTAACCCTTCAACACAGGTGTTTGTCCATTTTATCCCCTATGTACTGTGACATTGGCAGTGCCTACTTTTGAATTTGGCATAAAGAATTGTTGAATGAAGAACAAGTATCCCAGCCCTCAGGCAGCTCACATGTTGGAAAACATGAAGAGTGATGGCAGTATCAGACTGTCTGCACATACCACTGTGTAGCCTTAGAATTCCATATTTTGGAAGCAGGAGGCCTTTGTATCAGTTACTTTCTCATTGCTGGGACAAAAAAAAAAAAAAACCAAAAAACCAAAAACCTGACTGAAAGCTGCTTAAGCAAGAATAAGCTTTATTTTCACTTATATTTTCGAAGAGAAGTCTCTTATGGCAGGGCAAGCACGGCAGAGTAGACAGTCACGTTGTTACATCAGCAGTGAGGAAGTTGAGATGGAATACCATGCAAGGCTGGACTATAAAACCTCAAGGCTCACTCCCAGAAATATATTTCCTCCAGCAAGGTTCCATGTCCTAAAGTTTCCACAACATTCTCTAGGATCCCCTAAGAACACCCTAGGATCAGATCAGCATACCTGTGAAGTTAGAGGTAACTCTAAATTGGGAGACAGAATGATCATGTCATTTGGGGGAACCTAGGAAGTGTAGACCTACACAAGTTCTGGTGAAACACATGTTTATCTTCCTGGTCTCTTTCCAGCACCCCTCTGGCCCGTATGGAGCAGATTCAAGTAGCCCGTATGCTTTCACAGACACACCGTGGAGAGTCAGTGAGCCCTGGAGCCTCTGCATGGTGGGTGGCTGCCATGATACTCGTGACAGTGGCTCTGCCAGGCTCTCTCTGAGTGACCTTGGATGTTTTTCATTCTCAGCCTTCTCATATGTAAAATGAAGGATAATGGCCTCAAGTATCTTCCCAGCTTTGATGTAGGATTCTGTGATGTCCAAATAAGAGTGATTGTATTACTGTGGATTGAAAAATAATGATCTAATTTATGTTGCACATGTAGCCTTCTATTTCTCAGGCTACCTATTATACAGTGTCAACATTGCTTCATAGATCAGGTGCTGCTATCATACGGATGCAATTTGTAGCTGCAATTTCCATTTGATGGCAATATCTGATTTACACGAGGTGTTTTTAAAGCGTGTCACTTATAACGCACACACTTGCCAAGAGCCTGATCTTTCATAATGACTTTGCAGTGAGGTCAGAGAAAGTGCCCCAAATGAGGTAAATAAGCATTAGGTAACTTTTCAACACTAAGGTATAATTCTTTCCTTGGGAGGTGCTGCATCCCCACGGGGATGGTGACAACTCTCTAAATTCAGACACAGGCACTACTGTTTAGGTGGGTCAGGATCATGAGTGCCTGCCTACATGTTCTCTCTGATTGAGGACAGGGAGCTAGCTGAATGCACCAGGGGCTAAGGCTACTCTAGATCAATTTGTGGAAGATCACTTAGATGAGAGTCAGTTCACAGAATGGTCAGTTCATTGAGTGTTGAATTCCATTGATCAAATTTTGATGAAAATTTTGAGACAAAGCTGTGCATCATGGTTCTCACCAATAAATCCTAGCACTTGGGATGCTGAGGCAGGAGAAATTCAAGAGCCATGGGCTACATGGCAAAAACTGTCTCAAGGATTGAGAGATGGTTTAGCAGTTAAGGCACTAGCCTGCAAAGCCTAAGGACTCATGTTCGACTCTCCAGGTCCCACATAAGCCAAACACACAGTGACACAAGCATGCAAGGTTGCACATGCACATAAGGGGGCACACACATCTGGAGTTCGATTTCAGTAGCTGGAGGCCCTGGCCCACCAATTCTCTCTCTCTCTCTCTCTTTCTCTCTTTCTCACACACAGTCTTGCATTAAAAAGGCAGTCTGTTGGGCTTGCCTCTAAAAAAAATTGTCTCAAAATTACCAAATGCTAGGGAGATTGTTCAGTGGATGACGTGCTTGCCACACAAGCGTGGGTACTTGAGCTTGTATCTCTAGAACTCACATAAAGCTCAATGCAGTAGTAAGTGTCTGTGATACCGGTTTTCCTATGACGAGAAAGGAGCAAAGACAGGAGAATTCCAGACACCCATGGGCCAGGCAGCCTGGTATTTGCAGCACTGAGTAACAAAAGACTCTGCCTCAAACAAGGTGGAAATTGAAGACCAACACTGGGGGTTATTCTCTGACCTCTCTGAGTGTGTGCCATGGCATATACACGCTCCCTCTACCACACAAATACACTTTGCACGCTCACACAAATTAAAGCAAAAACAAGGGGCTGGGGAGATGGCTCAGTGAGTAAAGTGCTTGCCATGCAAGCATGAGGACCTGAGTTCAAATCCCAGAACCCATGTCAGCTTCTGGGTGTGGTAACATGTACCTATAATCTTTTAAAAAAATTTTTTAAAAAGAAACTAATTTAATATATTTTATTCATTTATTTGAGAGAAAAAAAGAGAGAGAGAGAGAATGAGAATGGGCATGCCAGGGCCTCCAGCCACTGCAAATGAACTCCAGATGCATGCACCCCTTGTACACCTGGCTTACATGGGTCCTGGGGAATCGAACTGGGGTCTTTTGGCTTTGTAGGCAAGTGCCCTAACTGCTAAGCCAGCTTCTCCAGCCCTATAATCTTAATGCTGGGGAGGTGGAGATAGGGAATCTTGAGCTCACTAGCTAGCTACTCTAGCTGAATTAGTGAGCTCTATGTTCAGTGAGAGACCCATCTTGTCTTACAAGGTGGAGAGTGATTAAGGAAGATACCTGATATTTCTGGCACCTACACACATGCACATATATGTGCACTGCCCACATACATATATTCATACACATAGAAATGTGCTTACACACTTGCATGTAACACACACACACCCCTCCAAGTGAACAAAAAAAAAAATAATCATGGCAAATACTTACAAGGTAGAGGCAGAAGCAGGGGTACAAGTGAGGAGCATCTAGAAAAAAATGTACTGATTCGATACATTTGTCTCCCTATGTATAGGACTTCTGAAAAATCAGCTGTTTGCGAATTAGCTTTTGATTAACTGATTTTTGGCAGATTGGTCCATTTCTGCAGGGCCCTCAATTAGAGGTCTGAAAACTCTGACCTCCTTGAATTCTGCTGATACAGATTGAAGGCCACTTTGTGTGTCCCTTTTCAGCCAGGCAGGGCACCCCTGAGCTGCTCCTCTCAACCCCAGGAAGGGGCAGAGTAAGAGTGACAGGTTGAGCATGATGGGCCTAACCATTACACTATACCCTGCATGAAGGGGATTCTGAGGAACCTTCCTCCTTAATTCTAGAAGGAATCTGTGGCCTTTGAGGCAGAGCCTAGCTTCAGGAAGTCTGATCCTTTGCAAGCCCTGTAAGCCTTTTCACTGGCTTTCAGCTTTCACAGACTGCTGCCGTGTTCAGACAGCTTCCAGTGCTCCTGTAGTAATAATGAAAGCACCTAGAGGCCAAGAAGGACAAGGGGAATGGAGCTGTCTTTGGGTGAAATGTCTGCTGCCCTAGCTTCTCTTGGACACTCTGAAACTCTGTTAAGCAACTTGATATATAGACATACATATGTTTCCAGGATAGCAAATGGCTGAGCGTGGATTTCTACCCCAGAGACCATGGCTGCTTGTTCACAGTCCTCCCAAAGGTCAGTCATTGTGCTGGGATTTCTTCTTGAGCCTTGGCTTATTGTTGGTACAGCCTGGCTTGTGAAGCTTGTGAAGTCTATAATGCTCAGCTACTTGTGGTTATCGTCCCGGGCCAGCTCCACTCCAGGCTTGCTGGATATGCTCAATAACATTTGAGGGAGGATGGTAGCATGATGGAACCCAAGGCCTGGGTTAGCTCATTGAGTACTCCACCACTGAGCTACCATGCCAGGTCTGGACTGCAACTTGGGAAGGCACAAAGCCAGCAAGGTGCCCACCTTCTCACACCTGGCTACTCTGTCACTCTTGAGGACATTGTTGGCCCAGCTAGAGGTGTAGGGAATGGCAAAGATTTCTCACCGCTTCCACGTGGCCTTCCTGGCAGTGAATGTCCTTTCCTCTTTGTCTGTTAGCTTGTCTGTACTTCTTCCATACCCAGTTCAAATGTCACTTTCTGTGCAATATCTTCCCAGGTCTATCAGGTTCAGGTTAGTTTGAATTTGTAACTCTTTCCATACACCAGGATCTCTCCCTGAAAGCTGCATTTAAAAGGGGTCTAAGAACCCAGGCTCAATTCTCCAGGTCCCACATAAGCCAGATGCACAAGTGGCACATAAGTCTGGAGTTTGTTTGCAATGGCTAGAGGCCCTGGCACCCCCCCCATTGTCTCTTTCTCTTTCTCTCTCTCCCTTTCTCTCTATTGTTTTTAAGGCTTTGTTTCTATTTCTACAATTTTTAAAAATTATTATTATTTTATTTATTTTTGGAGAGAGACACAGAGAGAGACAGAGAGGGAGAGGGAGACAGATAGAGATGGGTGCACCAGCAGTCTCTCAGCTGCTGTGAACGAAATCCAGATGTGTGTGCCCCCTTGTGGTCAAGTGCGACATTGTGCCCTTGTGTCACTTTGCATCTGGCTAAACGTGGGACCTGGAGATTGGAACCGGGTTCTTAGGCTTAGCAGGCAGGTGCCTTAACCACTAAGCCATCTCTCCAGCCCCTTTGTTTCTATTTCAATTTTATTTAAACCCAGTGTTATCAAATACATAGTCTCAATTTGGTATTTGTAGTTATCACTTCTCCAACACGTGAAAATCTTTTTTATTATTTATTTATTTATTTATTTATTTTTATAATTTATTTTTTGTTTATATTATTCTAATTTTACATTCATAAAGGTGACTCCATTATCCTCCTCCCTGTCCTCCCTCTTCCATAGGGACCCTCATCAGTGGGGAATGTGGTTCATGCATTGTGGGGGTAGTCAAGAGTTATGGTTGACAGGCCAAGTCTCTGTGCATAATGCCCCAACTTGTGGCTGTAACATTCTTTCCGCCCCCTCTTCCGCAAATTTCCCTGAGCCACATTGGGGTCATTTTAGTTCTACTTCAGTGATGAGGTTTTGGGAGCCTCTGTGTCTCTGGATATCTGGCTTAGTTGGAGTTGGATGTTCTCTGTGTTTATCTCCTTCAGCCTTTGTCTGGTGTAGTGATCCCCAAGAACGCTGTACTCTTGCCCTTCCCCCACATTACTCTATGGTTTCAGCTGGGGGCCTGGTGAGGTGTGATTGGCTGATCCTCCCTTCAGGTTTGTTGTCCATCTGAAAAAGATAAGCAAATTCTCCAATGGAGAGAGAAGTCTCTCTGTCTTAGATAAAAATAAATAAAAAATTTTAAATACCTCAAGGACAGATATTTCATTTTTATTCCCATATTATATAATAGATAAGGCACAAAATATTGGTTCAGAGATAACCTGGGCTTAAAGGGTAACTGTGTCACTTATCATGTTATCTTCAATGAATACTTTGATTTCTTTAAATCTTATTTCTCATCTATAAGGATGGGTCTAGTGGCAACTCATCTTGGGTTGCTGAACCAAATACATTTGATATAATTTATTGGGTACTTAATATATATTAAGCATTATGCTGATAATAGTAGTCACTATGATTATTATTCAACAAATATTTATTTGTACAAATGCTAGTGGCTGATATTGTCCTAGGTGCTTCCATCAAGATCTATGTAGTCTCAGGGGGCCTCAAACTCATGGTGATCCTCCCACCTCTGCCTCCCCAGTGCTGGGATTAAAGGCGTGCTCCACCACACCTGGCTTCCATCATGGTCTAGCAATATGAGCTAGGTGTGGTGGCGCACACACACCTTTAATCCGAGCACTTGGGAGGCAGAGGAAGGAGGATCACCATGAGTTTGAGGCCCCCCGAGACTAAACCCAGGTCAGCCTGAGCTGAGCTAGAGTGAAACCTTACCTCAGAAAACCCCCACAAAAACGAAAACCAAAACCAAAAAAAAAAAAAAAAAAAAAAAAAAAAGATTTAGCAATATGACTGGGCGCAGTGGCAGTTTCTAAATCTGTGTATCAGTGAGGTAAATTGGATTATGTGTGTAACAAACACCTCTTCCCTCCCCTGCCAAATTTCAGTGGTTTAATATTTTAAAGTACATTTATTCTTTCTCCCATATGTTTAGTATGTGTGATGGTCGATTTCTATAGTCAACTTGATTGGATTAGAAATCAAGTAAGAGATGCACCTCTTGGGCAGACCTTGGGGGGTATTTCCAGGAAGGATTAGCTGAAGAGGGGAAGACCTTCCCTCAGAGTTGGCAGCCCTCCTATATATTATATGTAAAATGAATTGTAATTTTTTTTTGTTGTTGTTTCTTTCGAGGTAGGGTCTCGCTCTAGCCCAGGCTGACCTGGAATTCACTATGTAGTCTCAGGATGGCCTTGAATTCACAGTGATCCTCCTACCTCTGCCTCCAGAGTGCTGGGATTAAAGGCGTGCGCCACCACGCCCGGCTAAAATGAATTGTAATTTTATCCATTCTGGTTTTTTAGAGACTCTTGACTAATACAGTATGGTAAGCTGTGATGTTCAGCTTATAGAGAGTGCCAGGCTGACCCTGGTACCATCTTAATGGCTGTGCCTTGATCTCTGCTGCAGAGGGAGGGGAATGGTGCCCTGTTGCTTAAAATGACGCGTGTCATTCTGTCCACATTTCATTCACTAGAGCAAGTCACATGGCTCTTGTACTGTCCAAAGGGCTGAAGGGATTGCAGCTGTAGTCTTACCCTGTTCCCAAATGGAAGAAGGCCAGAATTTTTGTAGCTATCCTTCCTATTACAGGCTAGAAGGCTGACTGATGTGACCTTCCGATTAATACTTGAATCATTTTTGACTTACAAAGAACCCCTAGTTCAAAGTCAAATTTGGCAGCTGGCCCCAGGCCTCTTGATTTGGAATTGAATTTTCAGCCTACATCTTTTTCCCCTTTTCAGTTCCACACTCAATTATATTTAAGCAGATGGGTGATCCTGTCAGCCTTTAAGAAAATAGTAGAAAGAAATATATTTATGTAAAACATCTCACATTCTAATTAAATTTCCCTGCCACCCCAAGGTTTGGGCCTAGATGCTGATTCGCACTTAAAAAAAAAATCAAAATAACAGCTCAAATTCAAGAAGTTTGCAAAATGCTTTTATGTTCTCCATGGCTGACATGTAAATGGAAAGAATGTTTCTTATTCCACTCTCCTCCAGCACCCCAAACACCTTTGTTTTTGTTGCTTGATGGCTCAGGGCTGATTCTGTTTAAAGACAATTAAAAGCCGCTTCTAAATGCAGAACCCAGTGAAGCGGCCAGGGGAAGATGCGCTCTGTGGGTTAAGTGGGGCAAATCTTAATCAAGCAGTTATGAGTCCCTGAGGAAACTTGGCGAGGATCGTAGCAACTCTTGGCTCAGCCAGGGGCCCTGTAAGATCTGTCATCACAACCCCCTTTCCTTTGCTCCCTGAAGTAAAGTATCAGTTGTCTATTTCTGTGTAAGACAGTAGCTTAAAACGGTAAACACTTATCATTGCCGCCAGCTTCCAGGCTTGAGAAAGGCAGGAGAGGCTGTTTGGGTGGTCTGGCTTAGGGCTTCTCCTGCGCTGTCCATGCTGGTGTCTGGGCTGCTATTGGTGGATGCTACAGCCTGTGATGATGAGACTGGGACTGTCGCCCTTTCCTTGTCACTCCTATGGTTGTTGTAGGCACTTGGCTTGCTGCTGGCTATAGCCAGAGGCCTCAGTTCCACGTGGTGAGTTCCTCTCCATAGAGCCACTCATGATACGGCTGCTGGCATCCCCGAAGGATGGGATGAATGGGTGGATGGCTAGACAGATACCCACACACAGAGGCACGCATATACATAGCTAGATAGCTGGGTGCATAGCTAGCAACATGGATAGGTAATTAGGTATTTAGAGATAAAGATAAATACACAGGAACACTAAGAAGTCACAGTCTCTTATCACCTAATCACGGGAATGAGATACATCTCCTCTGCTACATTCTGTTCATCATACAGTCATACAGTTTGGGAGGAGAACACTCATCATGTGGCACGGCCTTGGAGCCCCCACCATGCCTGTCAATGGTGGTCAAACTGCAGGGGCAAAGCACATGTTTGCATATAATAAGGACCCTCTGCTCATTGTGTGTGATCATTTGTTTATCTATTTTCAAGCAGAGAGAGAGAGAGAAAGGAGAGAGACAGGGAGAATGGACATGCCAAGACTTCAAGCCGCAGCAAATAAATTCCAGATGAACGTGTGATCATTTATTTATTTATTTGCAAGCAGAGAGAGAGAGAAAGGAGAGAGACAGAGAGAATGGACATGCCAGGGCTTCTAGCTGCAGCAAATGAACTCCAGATGCATGTGCCACTTTGTGCATCTGGCTTTAAGTGGGTACTGGGGAATTGAACTGGGGTTGTTAGCCTTTGCAGCCAAGCACTTTAACTGTGCCTCAATGGCTAAGCCATCTATTCAGCTCTGCATGTGGCCCTGTAAACCATGACCTACATGACAATGACTAGAGGAGCTCCAAGCTTTGTCTGAGTGGGGCCAGGTAGTTTACAGGGTGACTTCGACCTCACACCAAGGCTGAAGTGCCCTCAAAGAAGGGGGTTCTGTGGACTCAGTTGCACGTGTATACCTTGAATCATCCTCCCACAAGATACCCACCACCCTGGGGGCTTTTCAACCTAAGTGTGGAGCTATTGTGTAGTTGGCGATGAGGGATGGGAGGTGGGGGCGGGGGGTTTAGACTGTTAACTGGCTTGGGCCTGGAGCTGTATGAGCATAACTTTTAGCTCAGGTGTAATGGTGGCCTATTTGCTATAACCATATGGGCAACAGCTCTGGCCTGTGATTATTCAGGAGGCCAGCTAGCCTCAGTGGGTAATTCTGTCAAAAGTGTGAAAACCTCATCTCAAAAAGGGTGTGTGTGGAGGGGCAGTAGGGGAGACTAGGGTTGTAGCTCAGTGGTAGATTGCTTGCCAACATGCTACGTACTGGGCTGGATCACCAGTACTGGGTGCAGCCAATGGATAAG
Source organism: Orientallactaga sibirica (assembly GCA_036365145.1). NCBI lineage: Eukaryota > Metazoa > Chordata > Mammalia > Rodentia > Dipodidae > Orientallactaga > Orientallactaga sibirica. The sequence goes on from JAEOAD010000030.1 coordinate 2,045,058, forward strand.
GCTTTAATTACATCTATAAAATTCCATCCATGCAAACTATTTAAGTTGGTGAGGACTGTCACCTAGTCAAATGTACATATGAAATTGTATGTTTTTTTAAAGAATATGTTTGTTTATTTATTTATTTGGGAGAGAGGGAGAGGAAGAGAAGAAGAAGAGGCAGATAGAGAATGGGTGTGCCAAGGCCTCCAGCCCCTGCAAATGAACTCCAGATATATGTGCCACCTTGTGCATCTGGCTTATGTGGGTACCGGCAAATTGAATCTAGGTCCTTAGGCTTCAAAGGCAAGTGCCTTAACCACTAAGCCATCTCTCCAGCCCTGTTTTTGTTTTTAACAAAGATTTTATTTATTTATTTATTTGAGACAGAACAAGAGAGTGTGGATGCATCAGTGTCTCTAGGCACTGCAAACAAACCCCAGATGCATGCACCAGCATGTGCACCTGGCTTTACATGGGTACTGGGAAATCAAACCTGGGTCCTTTGGCTTTGCCAGCAAACACCTTAATTGGCTAAGCAACCTCTCTATCCCCAAATTGTATGTTTCAGAATAGAAAATTTTGAGTGTTCCCAACACTAATAAACATTAAGGAGAGGCTGGAGAGATTGGTTAAAGACACTTGCTTGAGAGCCTGCCTATGGCCCAAGATGATTCTCAGTGCCCACATAAAGCTTGAGCAAAGAGGCACATCCAGTCCATAATCCCGCTCTCACATGGCAGTGGTGCCTGGTGGAGCAAAGAGAATCTCACAAGCAGCAATGGGCAATGGCAGGAGAGACCCTGTCTCTAGAAAGTAGGAGACAAGAGACATCCCAAGTTGTCCTCTGATTTCCATACATGTTCATGGCACATGTGTGTCCATATACACACATCACATCCATGCACACATATCATATGCACATGCAGATGAATAATAAAAATAGAAAAAGTTTTAAAAAGTTAAGGAAAGAACAAAAGGAATGTAGCAGAAGTTAGGGACCATTGGATATCATCCTGGAATACGGTTGCCCTATAAGGGATGGCACGACACACACACACACACACACACACACACACACACACACACACACACACATTCAAATCTGTCAAGAAGAGGACAAACCTTGCCCTGGCTACCTGACTTACATAGATGATTTCAGTCCTCACCAGCACTGTTAGAACCAGAATGACTCCATCTTTGGACTCTGAACCCTAACCACCCTGTCTCTATTATCACTTTCCTGGAAAGACCCAAACTACCTAATTATCACGTCCCTAAAGTGGTCCAAGCCCTGAGGCAAGACAGACCACCCTGCAACCAAAAAATTCCAGTGACTCCCGCCACCCTATAAGTATCCCATAGCCTGTAAGGGAGGGGGCTTTTTGACCTGCCTGGTCAGAGTCCTTCTCAGGATGCCCTGGATAAAGTCTGCTGATGAGCCATAATCTTTCCTCTTGTTTCTTTTCCTGTGTTTTCTAACAAATGGTGCCAACACTTGGGCAGGTGCTCCAAGTGGGGCCCCTCTCCTTTTTTTTTTTTTTTGTATTTGGGAGAAGGTTTTATTGGGTTTAAACAAAGAGAAGGGAAATTTCTAATGTGATTGGTTGACATTTACCACGAATTTACATGTCACAAGTTGATTGGTTATACAGCAGCTGAGGAATGTTAAGCAAACTTACCTATAGATACAAAGCCACAGGAATGTATAACACCTGCTTATTTTGTCTAATTGGCCCATTATGGGGTTAGTATGGTCTTTCCAGTAACTGTTTGTTCTGATTTACATTCTGGGAACCTGACCTGAGTTTAACCTGAGGCCTGCAAGGCAGCTGAAGCCTGTCATGGCGTTACTTTGATTCTTGGGCCTTTCAAGACTACATAGTGAATTCTAGGTCAGCCTGAGCTAGAGTAAGACCCTACGTCGAAAAACCGACCAAAAAAAAAAAAAAAAAAAAGCGAGGACTGGAGAAATGGCTTAGTGGTTAAGGCATTTGCCTGTGAAGCCAAAGGACCCAGGTTCGATTCCCCAGGACCCACATAAGCCAGATGCACAAGGGGCACATGCATCTGGAGTTCGTTTGTAGTGGCTAGAGGCCCTGGTGTGCCCATTCTTTCTCTGTCTGTCTCTCTTCTATCTCTCTCTCTCTCTCTATCTCTGCTTGCAAATAAATAAATAATTTTTTAAAAGTACCTTTACTTAAGAAAGAAACAAAGAAACAAAGAAAGAAAGAGAAAGCAAGATCAGAAAGGTCAGCTGACTTGGCAAAGCTCACAGAGCTGGCAAGTTTCAGAACCTGAATGGAGCCCATGGTTTGGGACACATCTTTTTAATTTTATTTTATATTTATTTATTTGAGAGAGTGAGAAAGAGACACACAGAGAGAATGAGCATGCCAGGGCCTCCAGCAGCTGCAAACAAATTCCAGACACATATGCCACTTGTTCATCTGACTTACGTGGGTCCTGGGGAATTGAACCTGCATCCTTTGGCTTTGCAGGCAAGTGCCTCAACAGCTAAGCCATCCCTCCAGCCCAAGTGGGGGCCCTTTTACAACCCAGGGAGAGATGGGCAGCAGCAGCTCTTCTTGGGCTAACCTTTGGGTCCCGAGTGTCCTTGATCTCCACTCTGGTTTCTTTCTGTCATTCCCTCTTTCTCTTTCACCATGGTGAATTGCATGAGAATTGCAACTCCCCTGGGCAGGACTGCTAGACCAAGGCTGAGGCTACTCTTCCATGGGCTCTCAAAACTCCCAGGTGGCTGGAGCAAATCTCCTACAGCCCAGAACAGTAATTCACTTGCCTAAAATCTTCTCCTCCTCCCCACTTTTTGGCTCCAGCCATAGAGAGGCCAGTCACCATATCCAAAGGAAATGGTGAGTCAGCCTCCATCTCTCTTCCTAAGCTATCTGAGAGAGACAGACCAGCTCCCTTGTCTTGTCCTCAGAAGGCAACCCCGAGAACCTCTGGCCAGAAACATTGGATCAGGCATGCCTGATACCCCTACATTTCACCCTCCATGGGCTGTGGGCTGTCAAATTTCCAAAACTTCACTGGCCTCCAAGCCAGACTGTCTTTCTGGCCAATCCTAATTAAAATCTTAGTCCAAAAAGTTATCTGTTTTGGTCCTCCATTGTAAAACCAGGGATGGAAGTACCCCCAAACTGACTACCTTCCTGGGTTCCACCCTACCCTGTCTTTTTAAAAAAATATATTTATTTATTTATTTATTCAAGAGACAGAAAGAGGGAGGGAGGGAAGGAGGGAGAGAGAAAGAAAGAAAGAGAGAATGGGTGCATCAGGGACTCCAGCCACTGCAAACGAACTCCAGATGCATTTGCCTCCTTGTGTATCTGGCTTACGTGGGTCCTGGAGAATAGAACTGGGATCCTTTGGTTTTGCAGGCAAGCGCCTTAACTGCTAAGTCATCTCTCCAGCCCCTCTCCTCTGTCTTTTGCTAGGGATTTTCTTGTAATTCCAGGTCTATAGGCTGATAGATCAGGTGACTGGGACCAGCTCCCTTTGGGCCCAGTCTGGAATCCTACCGCTCTCTGAACCTACCACCTTCCTCCCCAGACATCTCCCTCATACCCTCTGTACTGGGCAGGGGTCTGGGATCTCCTTGCTCCAAATCTGCCCCAGACCCTCAGCCCAAAAGGAGACATAAAGTCCAAACTCCTCATTTTTTTTATTGCAATACAGTCTAGCCATAATATCAATTGGGCAGTAGTTCCTGCTTGCCTGAAAATGGCATATTCAAATTCCAGATTTTTAAAGATTTTGATTACTTCAAAAATCGAATGAATAATGCCCCATATACAGACATTCTCCTGCCTCTGATTTCTTCCCTCCCTGTCAGTTCTTCTTCTTGCCCAGGTACTCCTCCTGGAGAAACAAACCTTGCTTCACCCTATTAAAACTCACATCTCCCCCTCTTTCCTTTCAATCTCCAATATAAGAGGTCAGTACTGACCATTTCTGGAACACCAAAATCTGCCCTAATTTTTAAAAAATTTATTGACAACTATAGACAATAAACCATGATAATTCCCTCTCCTTCCCCACTTTCCTCTTCACAAATCAACTCTCCATCATATCCCCTCCCCCTCTCAATTAATCTTTCTTTTATTTTGATGTCACCATCTTTTCCTCCTATTATAAGGGTCTTGTGTAGGTAGTGTCAGGCACTGTGAGGTCATGGATATCCAGACCATTTTGTGTCTGGAAGAGTGCACTGTATGCAGTCCTACACTTCCTTTGGCTCTTACATTCTTTCCACCTCTTCTGCAAAGGACCCTGAGCCTTAGAAAGTGGGTTAGAGATGTTTCAGTGCTGAGCACTCCTCTGTCCCTTCGTCTCAGCACTATGGCGCCTTCTGAGTCATTCCAGAGGTCACTGCCATCTGAAAAGAGAAGCTTCTCTAACCAACATTAATATATAGGTATGAATATTAAGAAAAGTGCTTACCAGGCAGTTTGGTGAGCATAATATATGCATTTAGCCAGACAATAGCAGCTCATGGCTTCCTCCATCATAGGTTTTTGACTAGGTTTTCAGTATCAGGCATGTATTCCCTCCTGTGGAGTGGGCCTCCAGTCCAATTAGAAAGCAGTTGTTTCCCCCCTAACAGACATGACACTATTGCACCAGTTGGCTCATTTGGCCTGGCTGGCCAAATTTAAGGCTTGCAGTGTCCATTGTTTATCACCACTGATGACTTCTTTCTCCCATGGGGCTGTATGCAGCAAAGCTTTTTTCAGCTTTCTGTCAGCTGATCTACAGGGAGGAGGTTTTCAGCTCAGCTCCAGCTTGATTTCTCAGTGACCTTGCAGCCCAAGCATGTGGAATCTTCAGCAATAGGGTCTTACCTTCTATTTCTGGTGGGAAACCAAGAGCCTTGGCAATGGCCTGTAATGTTTTGAGGCCACCAGAAGTCTTCCTGGCCAACAGCTCACTGGAAGGTGCCCCATCCCTGGCATTGAAATTTTTCTAGTATCAATCTATGGCTTCTGAGTACACCATTATCCAAAGAAGTAGGTTTCCATGTGGTTTATTCATATCATCTTGATTTTATTTTATTGTATTTGTTTTTATGTGTGTGGGGAGAGAATTGGTGCGCCAGGGCCTCCAGCCACTGCCATTGAACTCCAGACATATGTGCCATCTTGTGCACATGTGTGACCTTGCACACTTATGTCACCTTGTGCATCTAGTTTATGTGGGTTCTGGGGAGTCAAACCTAGGTCCTTTAGGCTTTGCAGGCAAGTGCCTTAACTGCTAAGCCACCTCTCCAGCCTCCATCTTAAATTTTGATTAACTCTCTTTCCATCCTTCCTTTACTCAATCCTTTCCCCTGACCTCACTTAGGCCATTGCACCCCCAGTAATCTGTTCATCTACTTAAATATACACGATACCCTCTCCTTAAGTCCCCTCCTCCTCCCTCCCTTATATCCCCTTTATAGCTTCCTGGCCTCTGCTTCTGATATTTATTCCATTTCATATAGAAGTCTAAGTATTTATAGCTAGGATCCACATATGAGAGAGAACAGGCAGCATTTGGCTTTCTGTGGCCCAATATTTTGATTTGTCACCCCACCCCAAGGAGTTTTAGGTAAGGCATACATTTCCCACAACACAGCTTCATGACTCTGCTGGGGATTTTCATCCAGTCTCCCTACTGTGGGAGATTGGCCTGGTGATGTCACTAGAAATATGCACATCTCCTAGGACCTGTTTATCTGTCAGTCCTTTCTGAGATCACTAAAAAAAGGCATCCATTTCCCAGGACACGATTGTGCAAGTGGGACTTAGATTCGATTTTGCTGACCCTGTGGGGGTCCTTGTCCAATCTCCTTACTGTGGGTGATTCACATTTCCAAATGATCTTAAGCCAGGCCTTAGGCCAAAAGGAGGTGTCTTTCTTGTGTAGTTTGTTTGGGGATTCTTGAAAAACTCCCTAAAAGTGTAACAGACAAACTTTTGTCTTGGAGGAAAAGTTATTCCCGGTCTATGTTTCAAGCTCTGAAATGGGTAAAAATCACTCCAATCCAAAAATAGTCCATTGCCCTGCCTCATAAACAAATGTAAAAATTCAGATATCAACCCTTAACCCTTTCTGCCATTTCTTCTCTTCTGCTTTCTCCTCCTCTTCCTCCTCCTTTTATGTTGCTGCAGGTACCAATGCAGAGGCTACGGCTGTCCCTGACCCCTCCCCCTCTGCCTCAGCTCTTACCCACTCTCACTCATGTCTCAGTGATAGATTTTTTTCCTAACATTTGCTGCCACATGGTAAGATAGTGACGCTATTCTCCCCTTTGTGGGCCTTCACTTACCAGTCAGAAGCAGTGGCCACATGAATTGTTCTTTGTGACACCAGATAAAGTTAATTGGACCTGCCCATCAACTCTTTGCCTTCTGAGGGCATAAGGCCACTCCCACAGGTTAGAGTCTTCTCAAGGAGAATGAGAAAAAAATGTCAGTTTTCTAAAAATATTTATTTATTTGAGAGAGAGAGAGAGAGGAAGAGGTAGATAGAGAGAAAGAGAGAATAGGCACGCCAGAGCCTCCAGCCACTGCAAACGAACCCCAGACGCATGTGTCCCCTTGTGCATCTGGTTTACGTGGGTCCTGGGGAATTGAACCAGGGCCCTTAGGCTTCCAAGGCAAATGCCTTAACTACTAAGCCATTTCCCCAGCCCCCAAAAATGTCAGTTTTAAATTCAAACTGCAAGCAGCTGTTGCCCTGTCTTTAAGATATATTGTCTATGTTGCTGATATGGAAACATTGGCTCATAAGCAAGTACTCATATACATTTAAAAATATCAAATTAGGGCTGGAGAAATGGCCTAGGGGTTAAGGTGTTAAGGTTTGCCTGCAAAGCCAAAGGACCTAGGTTGGATTCCCCAGGAGCCACATAAGCTAGATGCTCAAGGTGGTGCTCAAGGTGTCTGGAATTTATTTGCAGTGGCTGGAGACCCAGGCACATCCATTTTCTATGTGCCTCTCTCTCTCTGTTTCTTTCTCTCTCTCTCTCTCATAAGTAAATAAGTAAATAAATAAAATTAACTTAAGTCCTCATTAGTTTGATGTATAACTGCAATCTTAAAAAAAAAAAAAAAGAACATCTTGGGGATGGAGAGATGGCTTGGTGGTTAAGGCTCATGCCTGTGAAGCCTAAGGACCCCAGTTTGCTTCTCCAGGTCCCATGTAAGCCAGATGCACATGATGGCACATGCGTCTGGAGTTTGTTTGCAGTGGGTAGAGGCCCTGGTACACCCATTCTCATGCTCTCTCTCTGTCTCAAATAAATAAATAAATAAATAAAATAAATAAATAAATAAATAAAAAATAAAATCTTAAAAAAGATCTCATCTTAACTGTGTTTTGTGTTCTTTGTTTTGTCTAATGTTGGCCAGCCATGTCATGCCATATGTTCTATATTTCATGTAGTCGATCTTTATGTCTAACTAAATTATGGTCAGTAATTATTTTAGTGCTTATGGTCATTAAATATTCTGATGTTTATAAATATATTTTGAGATTATGTTAAATTGCTAAAACCAGTTTTACAATATATTTAAAATAATTTATTTCAGGACTTTTGGCTTTATGCTTATTCATGCTTACTACACCAACAGACATGTTTATACACCAAAGTTTAATCCTGCTCATAACACTGCCTTCTGAATGTTTATTTTGATTTAAATCTTTAAAGAAGTGATTAATTTTGGTTCACTGACAAAACACAAAAATTTTGATATGTTTTGCCTATATACAATATACATGTCTTCTGTTGAGCCACAGCTTCCTTGGTTTTAAAATTGATTTTCTAAATATTTATAATAATAAAATACAGAAGGGGACCATCAAAATTACAATTATAAAGGGTGTTTTCAGTTAAGATAAAACGGGTTAACATAAAAAGATTTTTCTCTATATTTTTTTGCCTTAATTGTTTATGTAATTAAAACTCAACTCTTTTTATTTTCTTAAAACTTTTTTTTTATTGAGAACTTCCATAATTGTAGACAATAACCCATGGTAATTCCCTCTGTCCCCCCACTTTCCCCTTTGGAACTCCACTCTCCATCATATCCCCTCCCCCTCTCAATCAGTCTCTTTTTCCAGTTTGATATCATGATCTTTTCCTCCTGTTATGATGGTCTTGTGTAGGTAATGTCTGGCACTGTGAGGTCATGGATATCCAGGCCATTTTGTGTCTGGAGGAGTACATTGTAAGGAGTTCTACCTTTTCTTTGGCTCTTACATTCTTTCTGCCACCTCTTTCGCAATGGACCCTCAGCCTGGAAAGTTGTGATAGAAATATTTCAGTGCTGAGCACTCCTCTGTCACTTCTCAGCACCATGGTGCCTTCTGAGTCATCCCAAGGTTGTCACCATCTGAAAAGAGAAGATTCTCTAACCAAAAGTGAGAGTAGCATTAATATATGGGTATGAACATTAAGAGAAGTGCTTACTGGGCAGTTTGGTGAGCATAGTATATACATTTAGCCAGTCACCAGCAGACATTACACCACTAGGGCTCATGACTACCCCTGCAGTAGATTTTCAGTATCAGGGATGTATTCCCTCCCATGGAGTGGGCCTCCAGTCCAATTAGAGGGTGGTTGGTTTCCCCCATAACAGACATGCCACTATTGCACCCATTGGCTCATTTGGTCTGGCTGGCCAAATTTAAGGCTTGCGGTGTCTACTGTTGTTTATCTCCACTGGTGATTTCACTCTCCCCCATGGAACTGCATGCTAGTTTTTTCTGTTTAAGCTTGATCTAAGTGTGACAGAAAAGTCAAAAATACAAGGCTGATGTAAATGACTTTCTGGACCTTTATAGTTTCATCAATCTACCGCAGAGGACTGATGGGACTATAAAGGTATATATCCTATAACAGACCAACTCCATCTATCTGGGTCCCTTTTGATTGTTCTCCAGGAGTCCAAAAGTCAACAGGAATAGACCTCCCCCATTTTTTTCTCTCCATCCCCCTTAAGCTTGAAGAAGTCAGAGCTGAACCTGCCCATCTCCCAAATGAACTTAGGGTCTTTCTCAACTGACATTAGACTTGGAGGTCATTACTTACAGACCCAATTTCCTTTGTCCCTGGTAACATTAAAAGGGAAAAAGCCATTGCCTTCTGACCAGAGATCTGGTCCTGAATAAGCATATAGAATATATAATATGTGCTGAAAAGTTAAAAGGGTTACTAAGTTGCTGACTGAGTTATATTTGAAAGTTAAGCAAAAATGTAATGGGTAAAAAATTAAGAGTTATTAAATTTCTGACTGAGATGTATTTGAAAGTTAAACAAAATAACATGGGTATATTATTAAATATTGTTAAAGTTCTAAGGTCAAAATTCAAAGTTTTCTTAAACATAAATCTACTCTTAAATTGTTTACAAAGTGCCAGACTGTGCTTCAATAATAGATCTCATAGATATTACTCTACTAATGTTCACAAAATGGGTTACAAACAAGAATTTTTGTGTTAAATGGGATACTTAAAACTTATAATTAAGTTATAGCCAAATGCTATAAGCATGCCAGGGCCTCTAGCAAATGAACTCCAGACACATATGCCACTTTGTACATCTAGCTTACCTGGGTTCTGGGGAATTGAACCTGGGTCCTTTGGCTATGCAGGCAAATACCTTAACTGCTAAGCCATCTCTCCAGCCCATAGGCTATAGATTTTTTCCTTTGTTGTTCTACATTGAAATGTCAAAAGGAGGCTTTGAGGTGTAGTGGGAAGCATGCTGAGTAAAGGACTCTGGAGACAAATGTCAACTAACTGGCTATGTGATCTTGGGGAAGTTCTTGATCTTTCTGTCCTTGGGATTGTTTTTTTTTTTTTTTTTTCCCAAGTAAGAACAAAAGTCTTATGGTCAGATGAATTTGGGACACATGATACAGATGAAGCAAATCCTTAGTGGGGGAAACCTTAAGAGGAATGGAATTCTAGCTGCTCTGGAAGTTTCTTGGGCCCTTCCCTCCACAATAAATAACCTGGGGCCTTTGTGCACACAGGGCAGAGGGGCCACTCTCATTACCTTCTTGAGAAAAATGTCTGCTCGAAGGTGCTGAAGACCTTCTCACACCCTTTTCTAATAGATTTCTTGGAGGAAGCCCCACAGAGTGTCCCAGGCAGTGACAAAACAACCTGTCACTGCTTTTAACCTCAGGGCAGCTCTGCTAGCTGCCTTGGTGGCCTGAGATTTATCTGCCTGGTGAAAGGCAGAAGTCAAGGCCAAGGACGGCACAGTAGACAAGGAAGGAAGGAAGGGATAGAGGAAGGGGCGGAGGACAGGAGGAAGGGAGAAAGGGACTTTCAGGGAGCTTCCTCTCTCTGTGCTCCTTCTCCCAGTGGAGCAGTTCTCACCCTGGCAGCCTAAGTCCGTCCTCCAGCCTGCAGGTCACCCATCATCTTCTGAGTCAGTGGGTGTGAGCTGTCCTTGGCTCTCCAGCTTCCCACCAGCATCTCCTTGGCACCAGCTCTGTGTGAGCTGAATTCTTGCCCATCAGAAAAGAGAGGATAACCCATCCTTGTTTTATGTGAGTGGCTCTGCTGTCCTAATGGGGGCACTCTTATCCCTATTGTGAAGGACAGCCACCTCTGTCACTCCTTCCACTCAAGGCCCACAGGGTAACAGTCTTGAGGCTAGGAATGACACTCCAGCCTAAGCATGCCTTTGGACCTCAGTCATCTTGTCTTGGGAGAGAATGATTTTTTGTTTTTGAGTGATGCTAAGGGCCCACTTCCATATGTAATTTATTTATTATTTCACTTAACACTCAAAAGAATGGGTATAATTATATAATTTCATCATGTATATCTATTTTTTTTTGAGAGAGAGAGAGCTAGAGAGGTAGAGACAGAGAGAGAATGGGCATGCCAGCGGCCTCTCAGCTGCTGTGAACAAACTCCAGACATGTGTGCTCCCTTGTGGGAAAATGCGGCATTGCGCCCTTGTGTCGCTTTTTGCGTCTAGCTAAACGTGGGACCTGGAGATTGGAACCGGCCTTCTTAGGCTTGGCAGGCAGGCGCTTTAATGGCCAAGCCATCTCTCCAGGCCTCTGTATATCTATTTTGAACTATTTACTGACAAATTCCATAAACATAGACAATATACCATGATCATAATCCCTTCCCACCTGTCTCCCACACTCTTCTCAACCCCCTCCACAGATTACCTTTTATTCAACTACTTTCTCTTCTATTCTGATGCCATCATTTCCCCTTCCTATTATGCAGGTCTGGTGTAGGTAGCATCAACTTCTGTGAGGTCATGAATATTAAGGCACTTTGTGTTTGGATCACAGCATTGTAAGCACTCCTCCTTGTCCTTTGGCTCTTACATTCTTTCTGCCACCTCTTCCTCAATGGTCTCCAAGCCTAGAGGGTGCCATCACATATATCTTTGTACTTTACTCATATTCAATGCCTCCATTGCCCTCTCTGCCACTTGCCCTCCTTGATCCTCTTCCTACCACCAAATAGACTGAGCATATAATTTAACTCCCTTCCCAACATTGTTTTGTATTCTTTGTTTGATGCAGAGAGAGGTATGTGGGCCACCGTCAGCACCTCTTGGTGCATATGCACCTTTCAGGCCACATGACAAGTCTTCTCACAGTGCCTTCCTTGAAACCTCAGAGATAGTGGTAGATCCACATGTACATGTGGGAAGTAATAAAGAGTGGTCCTGCTGCCTCCTGCCATCAGGGAGGCTACTGTACACATATAATCCAACATCACTCTGACATTTTACGAGATATTTGCTCTCAGGGAGGCTAGAGGGCAGGGCACATCCATCTACCCTTGGGCTCTGCCAGTATAGTTCTTGTAGCTCCTAGAGTTGGGAGACTGTACGTGGTCTCAGCTTCCTCACCAGTAAATGTAAGAAGAATAAGAAGATCTTGATGATTCTCTTCTCTCTCCCACCTTATGTTTTTACACATAGCTCACGACAGCTCCTAGGTCTGGTCTACTCTTTTTTTTTTTTTTTTTTTTTTTAAGGTAGGGTTTCACTCTAGCCCAGGCTGACCTGGAATTTACTATGTAGTCTCAGGCTGGTCTCAAACTCACAGTGATCCTCCTACCTTGGCTGATGAAAGGCATGTACCACTATACCTGGGAGGGAGAAGGGAGGGAGGGAGGGAGAGAGAGAGAGAGAGAGAGAGAGAGAGAGAGAGAGAGAGAGAGAAAGAAAGAAAGAAAGAAAGAAAGAAAGAAAGAAAGGGCACACCAGGGCCTCTAGCTGTGCAAACAAACTCCAGATGCATGCTCCACTTTGTGCATCTGGCTTTACCAGGTGTTGGGGAATAGAACTTGGGTCGTTAGGCTTTCCAGGTAAGCGCCTTAACCACTGAGTGATCTTTCCATCCTACTCTGGTCTTTTTATTAGCTACCACTTGTTCTCCTTGGAGGCTGCAGAGCCAGAACTAGAAGGATGCTTCAGACATCTGCTTCTGCTGTCTTCCTTAAGGGGCCCTTTCCCTTCATCCCTTTGGCCCATGTGATTGTGTGGTAGACACCTCCTCCTGGACTGTAGGTTGGGTATGTTACTGGCATGTTAGGTCTAATCATTTATTTCCACTGCACTTGGGGATTAACTCATGAGAAGGGGCATGACCCAAACCAGCCAAGGAGAAGCCGTCCACCAGAGAACTTTTATTACAATGGTAGAAAAAAGGAAAAGTTTGTCTTACCCTCTACTTGGGATGCTTAGGGTTAAGATGAGGCCTGGTGTGTCAATCACTTAACCCTCTTGGTGAGGGAGCTCACTCAGAACTGGGTCAAAATAGAGTACTGTGGGCCCACAGATGGACAGAAGGGTGTAGAGAGGTGGACCCAGAGATTCCACCTGACTCCTGATGGTCACATATTCCTAGTGGCTCTTCAAGTACATGCAGCCTCACTTTGTACTTAGCTTAGGCAGGTAGTAGTTGTTTCTGGGTAAGAACTACAATCTGCTGATGCCATGCATTTGGGCAGCTCTGGAGGCAGCCTTGGAATTCCTAGTGACTGGGATGGTATTGCATTATTTTTGGAACATTAAAAAAATTTTTTTATTGACAACATCCTTAATTGTAGACAATATCCCTTGGTACTTCCCTCCCTCCCCCACTTTCCCCTTTGAAACTCCACTCTCGATCATATCCCCTCCCCCTCTCAATCAGTCTCTCTTTTAATTATGATAGTCTTGTGTAGGTAGTTTCAGGCAGTGTGAGGTCATGGATATTCAGGCCATTTTGTGTCTGGGGGCGTCCTACCCTTCTTTTGGCTCTTACATTCTTTTTGCCATCTCTTCTGCAATGTACCTTGAGCCTTGGAAGGTGTGTTGGAGATGTTTCAGTGCTGAGCACTCCTCTGTTCCTTCTTCTCAGCACCATGGTGCCTTCTAAGTCATCCCAAGGTCTTCTCTAACCAAAAGTGAGAGTAGCATTAATATATGGCGTGGACATTAAGAGAAGTGCTTACTGGGCAGTTTGGTGAGCATAGTATATACATTTAGCGTGACACAAGCAGATGTTACACCCCTAGGGCTCATGACTACCCCTGTTGTAGGTTTTCAGTATCAGGAATATATTCCCTCCCATGGAGTGGGTCCCAGTTCAATTAGAGAGCAGTTGGTTTCCCCCATAACAGATATGCCACTATTGCACCTGTTGGCTCATTTGGCCTGGCTGGCTAAGTTTAAAGCTTGCAGTGTCCACTGTTGAGTATCTTCACTGGTGTTTTCTCTCTCTCCCACTGAACTGCATGCAGCGTAGCTTTTTCCAGCTTTTTGTCAGCTTGTCCACATGGAGGAAGCTTTCAACTCAGCTCCAGCAGGACTTCTCAGTGACTTTGCAGCGCGAGTATATGGAGTCTTCAGCAATCGAGTCTTACCATCTATTCCTGGTGGGAAACCAAGGGTCTCGGCAATGGCCTATAATGTTTTGGGGGTATCTATGACCTCCCTGGCCAACAACTCACTGGAAGGTATCCCATCCCTAGCACTGAACATTTTCTGGTAGCAATCTATTACTTTTGAGTGGAACATTTGTTTTATGAGACAAAGTCTCAGCCTTCTGAGTCACAGAGGTCACAGATGTATATACCATGCCTGGCTCTTTGGACAGTGGACAGGAGTTTACAGACTTCAATTCATCTACTTTTCACTGTGACTCAGCGGCATCTCCCTGGCATAGAAGTCCTTTTCTCATTCTACTTAGGAAAGCAAGAGGAAGCTGGGTCACCTCCCACTGTACTTCCATGGCTTTTTATAATGCACACAAATGCCCTCTGTAGTGACCTTCTTTCTTGTTTGGGCATTTACAGAGTGACATGCAGATCTCATCTCTGAGCCATTTGTCAGGGAGACAGTGACTTACTGAGAGGGAGATGATGGTGTGTTGACACTTAAAGCTGATCCAGGTCCTGTTAACACTTAGTTTCTTGGAGTTCAGCTTTAATCACAGGTGAACAGCACCCATGAGGTCTCTGGAGGCCCTTTCCATGGGCCTTCTAGAAAGTCTTGATATGTATTAAGGGGGCAATGGGACAGAGGGTTTCCCATGGGGATGAGAATTACATTCATCTCAAACCTGTTTATTTATTCATCCATCCATTTACCCACCCATCCATCTATTCATATATCCATCTATGATGCATCCATGCATCAATCCATCCATCCACATACCCACTTACCTACCCATCACCTATTCATGTAAATAGGGAATATAAACCTAAGGAAAAATTAAGACAAGCCAGATGTGGTAGTGTACGCCTTTAATTCCAGCACTGGGGAGGCAGAGGTAGGAGGATTGCTGTGAGTTCGAGGCCAACCTGGAATTACAGAGGGAATTCTGGATCAGCCTGGGCTAGAGTGAGACCCTACCTCGAAAAACCAAAAGGAAAAAAAAGTTAAAACAGCTTCCATGTAAAACAAGCATAATTACAGGATATACTACATAACGTCACAGTAGCAATTATATTAAGTGCTCCTAGAGTGAGACATTATCCAACTATCTCAGAATTCTGGCAAAAGCCCAGAGGAAAATCACCTCCCAGAACTTCCACAGTCCAAAGAGAGTGGCAAATAAGCCACCAGACTCATTTCCCAGAATTTCTTAGTAACAGACAGCATTTTGGCAGGCTCTTTCCCTTTCAGGGTACAGAAGGGCACCCTGAAAGCTCTGTGCTGAGAGAGGAGGCCGACACCTCACTCGCAGGCAGGACACTGATGAACTGATGAATCTGTGGGTTCCTCTGAGGCTACTAATGGAAGGAGAGTTCTTGGCTAGCCTGGCAAGTGTCCATAGGACTTTAAGGATACATAGCAATGAGCAGACTGAAGCCAGCTCCCATGTAGAGAGTTCTGAAAGTGGAAACAGCCTATGTTACTGGGGAGAAGAGGGAAGGAGGTTATGAACTGGGCACTTTGCACCATGTAGTGTGACAGGGCTGTGCTTTCTCTGGGCCTAAGGGATGTTTTCCTAACTGCCTGGCCACTGAGGGGCTTTGACAGCAAGAGTGTGTGTAGAGGGAGTGCAGGCTTAAGAGTCTGGGGGTGTACTGGATGAGATCTTTGCAGCACTACTCTTGACCCTATAAAATGCTAAAGAAAGCCAACATTCAGAGGCCTCCGGAGGAGTTCATGGAGTAGAGAGGGCTTACAGCACCCTGAGTTGGGAGAAAGACCTCACTCATCTGTTGTGGTTGGAATCTGAAAAGTCTCCCACAGGCTTGTGTTTGGAATTCTTGTTCCCCAGTTGCCAAGCTATGGAGCCTTTAGGGGGAAGGGCCTGGCTAATGGAAGCAGGTCACTATAGGGGTGGGTTTTTGAAGGTTATAGCCTTGGTTCTGGCCCTGCTGTCTCTGCTTCCTGGATGGTAGTGAGAGTAGGAGTCTTCGTTATCCCTTCTTACAGTGCCTTCCCCACCATGAAGGACTGAGACCCTCTGGGACATGAGCTGAACCACATCTTCCTTCCTTTACATTGTTCTATCAGGAACTGTGTTACAGTGTTGCAAAGTAACTTTCCCTCTTTGTCCCCAGGAGGAGTCTGAGCTCAGAATGGGGATAGGAAGAGCAAGAGGAGTGCTTGTTCTCTTCCTGAGGCTGGGTCGTCCCCCACCAGTTTTCTTGAGCAAAGAACAGAGTAGACATTTCAGGTCAGGTTTCTCCAGAGTCCCAAGTGGGTAGTGGATTCCACTCTAAGATTTTTAGCCATCAGGAGAAGGCCAATCAAAACTACATTGATAGTTCATCTCCAAGGGGAATGTGATCAAGAAAACAAATGCTGATGAAGATGGAACCTTGATACACTGGTATAGCCATTATGGAAATTAATATGGTTATTCCTCAAAGACCCCCGTAGCAGACAGCTTCAGGTTTGCTGAGATGAACTTCCAGACCAGGCATGGTTATGGAGGAAGGGATTTATTGAAGCTTACAGATCCAGGGGAAGTTCCATAACGGCAGAAGAAGCTGGCCTGCCTTCACAAGACGAAACACACAGAGAGAAGCCACAAGCCAAAAGCCACACAGCATAGCACACCTCAGGAACTCCAGCTAGGCACACTTTGCATATTTTTAGATTGAAATCCTAAACCCACCACCACATCTTAAGATCTGCCTGGTGACATTGCCTCCAGCCATGTGGCTGCAGATGCAAACTACAAACTAATAAAACACTGAATATATTGGGGGCCATATATTCAAACTAACCCCCACAATAGAACTACCATATGGTCCAGCTACATCACTATGGGGATATATCCAAAGGATTCAAAGGCAGCATACCACAGAGACATTTGCACATCCATGTTTATTTTGGCACTATTCACAGTCGCTAAATGATGGAACCAAGTTAGATGGATAAATAAAAAGTGATATATATATAAATATATATATATATTTATATATAGTGTGTGTGTGTTAAGTCATAAAGAAAAAATGAAATTATGTCATTTGTAGGAAAGTGGATAGAACTGGAGATTGTCATGTTAAGTAAAATAATCCAGGCTCAGAAACACAAATATCATATATTGTCTCTCATATATGGAATGTAAATTAATAAAAAAGACATGAATGTAGAAGGGGACTATTAGGGCAGAGGAAAGGGACTGGTGGTAATGGGGAGAGGGACATGAGAAGGTAATAGAGGACGAATATGATCAAGTACATTGCATACAAGTATAGAAACGTTACAGTGAAGCCTTCATTTTGTGCAATTAACATATGCTAATATAATTTTTTTTGCAAGAAAAGAATTCAAGTGTAAATAGTTTACATGAAAGCTGATCTTGGGATCTCAGGAAGGTCTGGTAAGGACTATTCCTGGCAGTCATGGGTAGGAGGCCAAGTAGACAGGCACCATCTTTGTCAGGATACGATCACACCACACAGCCAAAAGTCAAGGGTCAGTGTGGCTATTCATCCTCCAACTCCCTCTGCCACTGACTAAGCTGACCGCCTCTTACTGCACAAACTGCATTTGACAGATGAATTCCACAAGAACTAGATTTTTTACAGATTCCGAAATAGTGCCAGATAAACTTAATGTTCACAAATCTAACCCTGCCTGAAAAGCTAGATGATTTACAGGGCAAATCTTCCTTAAATATCTGAACTAGGCTTAAGGTACCAGCAAATGCAGGGGTTGACTCTTGGATTAAATAAAGAAAGCGTGAGTGAGAACAACCCACCTTTACCCCACTGGGTGGCCATTACACCTGAGGAGATTGCAGATATTCAGCAAAGTATGGCCCATTTAAGAGTAGAGAAGGCCAAGCGTGGTGGCACAGCACTCGGGAGGCAGAGGTAGGAGGGTCACTGTGAGTTCAAGGCCAGTCTGAGACTACATAGTAAATTCCATGTCTGCCTGGGCTAGAATGAGACCCTACCTCAAAAAACAAAGTAATAATAAAAGAAAAAAGAGTAGAGAAGATGAATTTATTCACATTGGGATCTGGCAGTCATGATAACAGTGCCATAAAGCTGACCTTTCTGTCTTTAGACAAAAGAAAAACAAAAAATGAAAACCAAATTGCATCAACCACACAGGTAGTCTGGTCATGCCAGACAGATCAAAATTAGAAAACCCGAGAAAGACTTAAGGATAACTTGAAAGAAATCTTAATTTGTTTCAGAAGAGCAAGTTCAAGTTCATCTCTAGGGTCAGTTCTGATTCTTTGATCAGCTAACTTTAAGTGACTGCATCTTGAAAGAAGTGGCAGTGACATTTTGAGAGTTCTACAATTTCAGATTACTTGCTGAATATAACTGAGGCCTTTAGCTTATCAGAAGGACTTTTTAAGGGGAAGAATAAAATAATAAGCCTAATAGCCTTAGCTTGAGTTCCCCAGAAATTAGGACCCTAGACAAAGGCTTGCCTTTGAAAGTTGGTGGAATGTGATCGTAGAGAGCAAGGTTTTGTGAAGGAAAGTCAAGGTAAGAGAGATTCTTTTTAAAAATATTATTTATTTATTTATGAGAGAGGGAGAGGTGCACCAAGGCCTCCAGCCACTGCAAATGAACTCCAGACACATGTGCCACCATGTGCATCTGGCTTACTTGGGTTCTTGGGAATTAAATCTGGGTCCTTGGGCTTCCTAGGCAAGTGCCTTAACCACGAAGCCATCTCACCAACCTGTAAGAGGGCTTCTTTTCTTTTATTTGGTGTGCGTAAGTGTAAGGTATGGTGTGCATGTGGAGGTCAGAGAGCAACTTTTAGCTTGGTCCTCACCTTCCATCTCATTTGAGGCAGGATCTCTTGCCAGGGTAGCTGCCCTTTGAGCTTCCAGGGAATTCTCTTGCCTTCCTTCTTCCCACAGGTGCACTGGGATTATAGAAGCCTGCCACAGCTCCTGGCTTTTACTTGAGGCCTGGGGATCTGAATTTAGGTACTTAGAGTTGCATGGCTAGCACGTATTCACCAAGCCATCTATCTGCCCAGTACTACAAGATAAAATTTTTTTAGGGGGGTTTCAAGGTAGGGTCTCTCTTTAGTCCAGGCTGACCTGAATTCACTAGGTAGTTTCAGGCTGGCCTTGAACTCATGGCAAGTCTCCTACCTCTGCCTCCCCAGTGCTGGGATTAAAGATGTGCGCTACCATGACTGGCTGGATTCTTGAACAGGCTACTCTATGTTGTTCTACATTGGCTACTTGAGGCACTTTATGGTGAGTCCTTGGGAGCTGTCTTCCCAAGCATTTATCCACTTGCTCTGGGGCTCCGCTGGTCAACAATGGGCTTCTGGGATTAGCTACTATATTTCTAGGTCATGTGTTTGGAAAAGAGAGTGGACTTGAGGAGCTACTCTATGCTGCAGCATTTGAGGGACTGTGGGCAGGAAGAGAGTAAACCATGTCCACCAGGTGTTAGTCAACTTCTCATTACTGAGACAATATACCTGACAAAGATCAGTTTAAGAGGGGGCTGGAGAGATGGCTTAAGTACCCATGTAGGCCAGACACAGAAGGTGCTACATGTGCCCAGAGTTTATTTGCAGTGGTTGGAGGCCCTGGTGCACACATTCTCTATCTGCCTCTTCCTCTCTCTTTCTCAAATAGATACATAAATATTTAAAAAATCATTTTAAGGGAGGAAGTGTTTATTTCAGATTTCTGTTCCAGCTTCCAGCCCATCATGGCAAGGGAGGCATGGCAGCAGTAGCGCGAGGCAGCTGCTCACCCTCAGCACAGTGAGGAAGCAGAGCATGAAGGATGCTGCTGTTCACCTCTCTCACTTCTATACCATCCAGGACCCCTGGCTCATGGAACAGCGCCGCCGACCGTTAAGGTGGGTCTTTCCATCTTATTTAACTTGATTAAGATAATCACTCACAGGCAGCCTAGAGGCCCTCTCACAGGTGAGTCTAGCTCCTGTCACATTCACAACCAATAAGAACTATTGCACCAGGTTAACACTCATCTCATTTGCTCCTGTACAGAGCAGAAGAAGCCTCAAGAGAACAGTTTCTGCAGCAGTGATTGGGAGATGGAAGTGGGGTTAAGAGGAATGTAAAGTGGGACTCAGCAGGTATCCAACATGTCAATCAAATAATGAGGCTGTGGGAACTTTGCCTTAGGTACTAGGTTCAGGGGGTGGCAGGTGCAGCAGTCAGTGACATGGTAAATCGAGTGTTTTCTCTTTCACAAATATCTGTACTTCTTCATTATAAAAGTATATTTCCCCCTTTTTTTGTGCTGGGGTCAAACCAAAACATCACATATTACCAGGCCATGGAGTTATATCTCCCGCTCTAAAAATATCTTGTCTATATTGAAATATTTTATCATCAAAAATTAAACCACAGTGACCTCTGAGAGTTATATTTAAATTCACATTGAGATAAAAATGATAGATATATGTATTTCCTTCCCCAAACCATGTTTTGATAGGGGAAGAAGGATAGATGTAATTGTCAATCTAATGTAATTATGAATCAAATCTTCCATCTGTTATGTGTTTTTCATCATTGGCTTGAATGCCTAGTACCTGTCACCTCAGGAGAAGTTGTCCTAGAGTCTCCCTGCTCAAGGGTGGCTTTTTTCCCTAGTCATTCTCTGTTGGCTTTTGCCATGAGGAGACTGATGTGAGGAGAGAACTCAGCAGATATTCAAGTAAATATTTATGGAATGATATGAATAAATACAGAGTTAAAAATAGAACTATTTTATTCTACACTTGGACTAGATGTACACACAAGCCAGAATAGATTTTGCATAGATTAAATGTCACCTTTCTGGCCTCACCAAGCAAGTCCAGCAACAGCTTCTGTTTTTTTCCAGACCACCTTGGACGTTCAGCCGCAGTAGCCCTTATTCTCTGCCTTATTAATTCCAAACTTGCTAGATTGTGAGCTTCTCAAGGGCAGGGGCCACTTCTTATTAATCTCTGTCATCAGTGCTGAGCAGTTTCTGGTGCCCAGAAGTGTTCAATTAATTAGAACCTGTCTCTAGATTACATGGTGGCATCTCTCGTAACGCAACAACAGTAAACACAACCTGTGGTAGAATGAAATGACTAAGAAAGCTACCTTGGAAATATGCTTTGCAGCTAAGTGGCTGAATTTCCCCTGCCTTAATTTCTCCAAGTGAAAAATGAGAGCCAGATCAAGGTCAGATGGTATGACATGCAGGCCTCTGGACTTGACTTTCAGCACCTTGGGTGACAGTTTTAAATATATATTTTAAATTAAATTAATTTATTAGAGAGAGAGAAAGAGGCAGTTAGATAGAGAGAGAATGGGAATACCTGGGCCTCTAACCACTGCAAATGAACTGTAGATACATGCATCACCTCGTGCAGCTGGCTTACATGGGTACTGGAGAACTGAACCTGAGTCCTTCAGGCTTCATAGGCAAACACCTTAATTGGACATTTTTAATGGGTTGTGATAGTTTTCACACTTGGTCCATATATGGTCTTAGGATTCTTAATTCACTTCTGTCAGCCTCTACCAATCCATCAGAAAAACTTGCAAAAACATGAATCAGGGCTGGAGAGATGGCTCAGGGGTTAAGGTGCCTGCAAAGTTTATGGACCTGGGTTTGATTCCCTAGTACCCACGTAAGGCCACATGCACAAAGTGGCACATATATCTGGAGTTTGTTTGCAGTGGCCAAAGGCCCTGGCATGCCCATTCTCTGTCTCTTTTTTTTCTCTCTTTGCAAATAAATAAATAAAATATGAAAAAAGTCATTATAAAACAATATACTTCTATGAATCAAATGCTATCTTTCCTTGGCTCAAAGCTCTTCTAAGTCCTTCACACTCTAGCCTGATGGCAAAGTCAGATCATCGGGAGAACTTTGGCTCTCTATCCTTATGCATGTGAACCGCACTACACTGACAAAGTCACAATGCAGGGGATGTAGGAAGGGAAGGAAGAGTATCACTCCACCAAAATGGAAGACCACAGAGCTCCCACTCTGGCTGCCCTGGGAGAAGGAAGGACAATGAAGGTGTGTTGTCTTGGGTCAGAATGAAGCAAGGAGCTAGAAGAGAAAACTGTATGAGCCAGGATGCTTGCAGATTATCTATAGAAATCCATAGATACGGGTTTCTGTGCAAGAAAGAGTCCACCCATCAACATGGCAAGACAAGGAGGTATATCTTTGTTTTCATTCTGGGCCAAAATGTTAAATACTCCTGAGAAATTAAATTATCTATTTGGTACATAATGGAAACTTAAGATTCAAATATATTCTTTCCATGTTCTCCATAAGGTCTAAAGTAAAATTAGTGTACAAATTTCAACTAAGCTAATATTCCTCCTTGGATTACTGACAAAAGTAAATAAAAAACTCTTGGGAAGGAGTGTTCTCATCACCCCCATGCACCCAGAGAGCTGCAGATTAAACACAACCAAAGATAAACTGATAATCCAAAACTATAAGCCCCGAGAAACAAAACAGTACTAGTGAATAATATTAAATAATTTCATATTTGAATGTGTTTAGGATGTGGCAAATATTATTTAAGCCTTTGATTGATAAATTTGAGACAAAATGAAAAAGAATTTTGCTGAAAGAAAATATTTTAAACATACTTGCCATAAGGAAGGTATACTTAAAATTATTAATTTTTTTTCAAGGTAGGTAGGTTCTCACTCTAACCCAGGCTGACTGGGAACTCACTTTCTAGTTCCAGGCTGGCTTTGAGCTAACAGAAATCTTCCTACCTCTAAAATTGTTAAAGATAACAAATTAGGAATACTTTCAGAAAAGATGACATGGGCTGAGGGGATGGTTCAGTGGTAAAGTTCTTACTGTGAAAGCAGAAGAACCTGAGTTTGGATCTCCAGACCCCATGTAAATGCCAGGAATAGAGATGTTTGCTTATAATCACAGCGCTAGGGAGGTAAAGAAAGGAAATCCTGGAGTTAACTGACTAGCTTGTCCATGTGAATTGCTGATTTCTGGTTCAATTAGACATTCTGTCTCAATATAAAGTAGAGAGCAATAAAGAATGATGCCTGGCTGGGAGGGGTGGCACATGCCTATAGTCCCATCTACCCAGGAGGCTGAGGCAGGAGGATTGCTTGAGTCCAGGAGTTCTGGGCTATAGTGCACTATATTGATCAGGTGCTCAGCATCAATTTGGTGACTTCCTAGAAGTGGGGACCATCAGGTTGTCTAAGGAGGGGTGAACTGGCCCAGCTTAGAAATAAAGCTAGTCAAAACTCCCATGCTGATCAACAGAGAAAGATACCTGACGTTGATCTCTGGCCAACACATGCATGCATACATTCATGTGCATCAACATGCATACACACACCAAAACCACACACACAAGCAAAATAGCCACAAAGACAAAAACAAAAATAAAAACCCCAAAATATGACTCCTGAGAAGAGAAGGATGCTTGTAGAACCAAGTAGAAACATACAGAAAAAATAGACTTTGAAATAAATATCTCAGTAAACAGTGTGATAATGTTAAAAAATTGAGTACGTCACAAAGAGATTATGATGTGGTGAATTTTTAAGAAAATGATTAACAGACATGAGTAATGGAAGTAGGAAGTGATTTGGGCCAACAGAAGAGCAAAGATAATAGTGAGATGAAGTATTCAAGAGTGATGGTCCAGTAATGTTTCAGTATTAAAGAAATGCATGTAGTTGTGAGAAGGACAATAGCATTCAGCAAGCACATACTTTAACAAAGTTTCAGGAAAAAAAAAAACCCAAATAAAATCTAAAATAGCCAGAACAGCTCTATCCCACTCCCTGGGGCTCAGGGATCATTGTGGAAGAGGTGGTGGAAAGAATGTAAGAGGCAGAGGAAGAGGAGGCGTGCTTACAATACTGTCTTCCAGACACAGAGTGGCTGTGGCATTCATGACCTCACAGTGGCTGATGCCACCTACACATGACTCGTATAGTAGGAGGGAAAAATGATGACATCAAAATAGAAGAGACTAGTTGGAAAGAAGAGATTCAGTGGAAGGGAGTGTGGGGGAGGGGTGAGAGGAGGATAATGGGAAGGGATTATGATCACAGTATCTATGTTTCACATAAAAGGTAAGTACTTAGTAAAAGGAAGCAGTATAATAAAATTAAAATTGGTGACTTAAGGAATATTTTTCCCTGATATGCCATATTCTTACATCCAATAATATAGATGTGTTGGGGGTGATGCTACACACTTAGAATCCCAGCACTTGAGAAGCTGGGGCAAGAGGATTGTGAGTTCAAGACCCTGTCTCAAGACAAAAAATTCACACATCAAAAAAGATGTTAAAACAAAAGCTAAAAATGTTTCTAAATAACAAAGAAAAAATACACATAAGATTGGTGAGATTCAGATAAAGTAATACTTAGAAATGCATAGCTTCAAATCATGTATTAGCGAAAGAAAAATGGAAAATTCATAAGCACATCATACCATAAGATTGGCAAAACAAAAGCTTCTTAAATTTTAAAATATAGTCTAAGACTAGAAATACTAAAGGCTTTCATAATGGATTATCGGGAGAGTAAATTGATACCATTACTTTAGAGAACAATTCAGCAATACCTAGTCTAGTTGGTTTGTTAGGATCCAACAATTTCATGACAAGGTGCACATATTTTGGGGCAATTCAAACTAGGCACAAAAGTTGATTAGGATATGTGTAGCACTATTACTATCATTGCAAAAATTTGAATTCAATATAAATATTTGATGGTGAGAAAGAAGACAAATAAGTTGGGCATGGCAGTGCACGTCATTAGTCTCAACACTCAGGAAGATGAAGTTGGACGAGGGCCATGAGTTTGAGGCGAGTCTGGGCTACAGAGTGAGTTTCAGGTCAGTCTGGGCTAGAGTAAGACCCTGCCTCAAAACCCAACCAACAAACAAAAAACAAAGAAAGAAGACAAATAAATTGGACATATTAAAGTAATAGCCTTTTATCCTACTACGGAGATAATTGCACATGCATGTTTACTGCTGCTCTACTCATGATAGCAAGGAAATAGAATAAACACAGATTTCCATAAACAGATGAATGAATAATAAAGTGTCACATCTACACAAAAGAATTTTATTCAGCCATAAAGAAAAATGAAACCATGAAATTTGCAGGAAAATGAATGGAATGGTTAAATACTATATTAAGTGAGATAACCCAGGTTGAAATATTGCCAAATATTGTATGTTCTTTCTTATGTGTGGAGTCTAGCTTCTAATTTTTATATTTGTGTAGTTATGTGGGAGTGATTGTGGGCATATATTGTAAAATTAAAAGGAGATTATGAGAGGGGAAAATAGGTTTTAAAGAAGGAGGATGGGGCAGGTCATAGAACATATGTTACAGGAAAGGGAAAGGGGAATGCTGGGAGTGGAAGGGTACAAGTGGGGAGGGAGGCCAGAGAGATGGGGGGAGGGGCAGAGGAGGATTGATCGAAGCAACGTGTATGAAAATGCCTGTTAGTTTGTATTCCAATTAAAAGCAAAACAACACAAGCAAAAATAAGTGAGTGAATCAATGCTATACGGCAGTTAAATGACTAACTGTAATGCTTATTCAGTTATATCTCAGCCACTTAGTGTGGAGAAGGATATGTGGCATGATTCCATTAACTGTAACTTTATCCTCACTGTTAAAAAAGTAATTTTAGGCTCATACTAGCATTACAACAGTAGCTGTTCCATGTAACTTTGAATTGCATCCATTGCTTAAGACAACAAAAATAAGAAATGTTATTACCAGTTATTTATGCAGAGCCAAAATTAAGAGCAGAAGCTAAAATATTGTGTCAAAGAATTCAAGTTAGTAAGTGAGATCAGAACTATATTCAGAAGAGTTTGCCATAACACATTGTGTATTATTTCTTCTGTTCATTTCTTCTCATAAGCAGTCATTGAGGTTTCGTAAGTCTGCAGTGTGGCAAGGAAGACCAGCTCTGATGATTTCATTATGGTGAAGGTTTATATTTTCACATAGTGTCCTTTTCTTTCAACTTGAAAAATCTTCCTTTAACATTTCTTATAAGTCAGGTTTAGTGACAGTGTACACCCATAGCCTTTTAAAAATATTTATTATTTATTTCCAAAAAGAGAGAGAAAGAGAAGGAGAGAGGGAGAGAGACAGAGAGAGAAAGGAGAAAGAAAATGGATAGGTCAGAGCCTCCCTGGCCCCATTCCACTGGGGACCCTCCTCACTGGGGTTGCAGATATTCCCCATGGGATTTGGTTATGCACTGTGGGAGCAGCAGTCAGTTTTTGGGGGGAGGAGGGAATGCCTCTGAGCATGATGTTTCACTCTGTGGCTCTTACAATCTTTCCGCCCCCCCTTCTGCAAAGTTCCCTGAGCCATAGTGGGTGTGTTTTAAGTCTACTTCAGTGCTGAGCCCTTAGGAGCCTCTGGATCTCTGCTTTGGTAGGTATTGAGTGTCCTCAGGGTCTGTCTCCTACACCCTGGTGCTGATTATCAGGTTCAGCATGGAAGCAGAACTCTTGCTCATCTCCCCAATTCTTCTGTGGTTTCAGCTATGGCTTGGCTGAAGTGTAAGGGGTAGTTTATCTCCTCAGGTCTCACTACCTTCTGAAAAAGAACAGATTCTCCAACGAAGAGTGAAGTCAGCATAGTTTAAATGGGGTAAGCATTATTAATTTAGGGAGAATTTGGTGTATGTAACCCCTCTTTTAGCCAAAGACTAAGGAGACCTTGACACTGGAGGACATAATTTTTGTCTTCATAGGATTCTGATCTGGTTCCCAATTACAGATATGGGTTGGTTTACACTGAGGCTACGTGCCACTATTACACTGATGTGTACATCCTGTCAGGGTGTTTGCTTCTGAGTAGCTTAGACCTCTGGTTGCTCAGACCATTATTGACCATTTTCCCCCAGTAGCTCATGTAGCGCTTTCCCTCACTAGACAGGCTAATTGTCTGGGGACTTTCTTCCTTCTGAATTCCAGCCAAGTTTCTCCATGCTCTGTGTCACCAGCATATGGTGTTTTCAGCAATAGGGCCTTACCTTTTGCCTTAGGTGGGTAATCAAATATGTTGTCAGAAAGCTGTCTTGATTTGGGGAACCTCGTAGGTCTCTGATCAACAGCTCAATGTGGGTAGCAACCAATCTCTGGTACTGGGAGTTACAGGCCAGAGACAGCAAACAATTTTTCTTATAAGCTTTGGCTTCGTCTCACCCTCAACAGAGCCCTACTTTTCAGGAGATCCTCCCTTTCTCCTTTTGAGGGTTGTGTGTTTTAGTCTATCTCCAAAATAAAGGTTTCTATAGTATCAGCTCATTTTGGATTAGTTTTGTGTTTGTTTCTCCCCTTCTCCTTCCCCTACCCTAACCCTTCCATTCATATTGTCTGAGCCTTGAGTTGCCTATCAGGTATGTTAGCAACTCCAGCAGGTCCAGGTTAGGAACCTCAGATAAGTGACAGCTTGCAGCATTTGTCTTTCTGTGATTGTATGAGTTCACGGAGTACGATCTGTCCCAAGTCTACATTTTTCTCCAAATTTCACTGTGTCGTTTTTTTTCTTACTGTTGAGTAGAATTCCATTGTGCAAATGTACCACAACTTCATTATCCATTCATCCAATGATAGACATATGGGTTGATTCCAGTTTTTAGCTATAATGAATTGATCACCTATAAACATGGTTGAGCAAATGTCTCTTTAGTGATGCATGGAACATTTAG
Organism: Orientallactaga sibirica; assembly: GCA_036365145.1. Lineage (NCBI taxonomy): Eukaryota > Metazoa > Chordata > Mammalia > Rodentia > Dipodidae > Orientallactaga > Orientallactaga sibirica. Next base: position 2,072,698 of record JAEOAD010000030.1, read on the forward strand.
GATAAATGCCCAGTAAGGGAATAACTGGGTCTGTTGATAGCTCTATGTTTATTCTTTTCAGGAATCTCCAAATTGATTTCCATAGTAGTTGTACAAGTTTACATTCCCACCAACAGTGGATGACGATTCCTCTTTCCCCACATCCTCACCAATGTTTGTCATTGTTAGATTTTTTTTTAATGATTGCCATCCTTACTGGGGTAAGGTGGAATCTCATGGTTGTTTTAATTTGCATTTCCCTAGTGGTTAGGAATGTTGAACATTTTCTTAAGTGTGTGTTAGCCATTTGTAATTCTTCCTCTGAGAACTCCCTGTTCAGTTCTCTGGCCCATTTTTGGAGTGGTTGTTTGATTTTTTTATTATTTAGGTTTTTTTTTTTGGAGTTCTTTATAGATTCTAGATATTAGGCTTCTGTCAGTGGCATAGCTGGTGAAGACTTTCTCTCATTCTGTGGGTAATCTATTGCCTCTGCTTATAGTTCCTTTGTCCTGCAAAAGCTTTTGAGCTTCCTGAGACCCCAGTGGTTGAATGATTGTTTAATTTCTTAGGCTCCTGGGGTTTTGTTCAGGAAGTCATTCCCCACTTCTATATTGCAGAGAGTGCCTCCTATTTTTTCTTCCAGTTGTTGAATAGTTTCAGGTCTTATGTTGAGGTCTTTAATCCATTTGATTTTTGTGTATGGAGAAATGAGTGGGTCTAGTTTCATTTTTCTACATATGGTCATCCAATTTGTCCAACACCATTTGTTGAACATGCTGTCTTTTCTCCAGTCTACATTATTGGCACCTTTGTCAAAGATCAGTAGCTGTAATTACTTGACCTAAGGTCTGGGTCTTCAGTTCTGTCCCATTGGTCTATATTTCTGTTTCTATGCCAATACCATGCTATTTTTGTTACTATGGCTTTGTAATATAGCTTTAGATTGGGTATGGTTATACCTCCAGAGGTGTTTCTTTTTTTTTCTGTTCATTTTTTTAATTGACAACTTCTATACTTACATACAAAAAACACATGATATTTCCCTCCCCTCCCCACATTCCACTTTGCTGAGGATATGTTTGGATATTTGAGGCCTGCTGCCATTCCATATGAACTTTGAGATCGTTTTTTCTATCTTTGTGAAGAATAATGCTGGAATTTTTATTGGTATTGTATTAAATCTGTATATTACTTTTGGTAGAATTGCCATTTCCACAATATTAATTCTACTTATCCAGGATCATGGGATGTCTTTCCATCTTCTGAAATCTTTCTAAATTTATTTATTTATTTCTTGTTTTTGTTTTCTGAGATAGGGTCTCACTCTAGCCCAGGCTGACCTGGAATTCACTATGTATTCCCAGAATGGCCATGAACTCACAGCAATCTTCCTATCTCTGCTGAGTGCTGTGACTAAAGGCTTGCACCACCACACCTGACCTCAATTTCTTTCTTGAGTTTTTTAATGTTCTCATTATATAGGTTTTTCACATCCTTGTTTAGTGTTATTCCAAGGTATTCAATTTTTTTGTTGCTATTGAAAATGGGACAGCCTCGCTGATTTCTTTCTCTGTCTATTTATCCTTTGCATATAGAAAGGCTACTGATTTTTGTGTGTTGATTTTGTATCCTGCCACTTTAGTGAAGGAATTAATCACCTTTAGAAGTTATGAGATGGAGACTTTCAGGTCACTTTTATGTAGGATTATGTCATCTGCAAATATGGCTAACTTGACTCCTTTCTTTCCAATTTGTGTCCTTTTTATCTCTTTCTCCTGTCTTATTGCTTGGGCTAGGACTTCCAGTACTATGTTGAAGAGCAGTGATGAGAGTGGGCACCCCTGTCTTTTTCCTGATCTCAATTGGGAACATAACCACTACAATTTTGAGAGACAGTGAAACCAGTGGAAATTTTGATCTAAATAAAATGGAGTAAATAAAAAGTATTGTTCCTAAAAAGGGGAATCCTGACCCAGCAAAAGTAAGGAGCCATGAGAATGTCATGAGCAACTGTTATGCATTTGGTACTTATATACAACATGGCCATCTTGATCCTAAGTGGCATCAATTGGAGATGAATGTAAATGGTGATGGCAGAGAAAATGGAGGAGAAGCAAGATCCATTGATAAGTTAATAAACTAGGACTATAAGAAAACATCCTGAACACAATAGCATCTCCTAAAAATCTCCTGCATCTATAACTAGTAGGAATGATTTTAGAAGCATTCCTATTAAATTCAGGGACAACACTTTTGCTAATGGGAACAGATAAAAATGTAAGTAATAAAAAGAAAGTAACAATACTTTTATAACTCAAAAGCTATATAATTTACTACATAGAAAATTCAATAACATTAAGGCAAAAATCATTATCAGCAGTAGGAAAGCTCCACACATTTAATACCTCTAAGATAAATATATAAGAATTAACGGGGCTTCAGGGATGACTTCTGAGAGGTGTGAGCAGACAGACCCCATTCTTCAAGATCACTCTTAGGATAGATTTCCACCCCCTTGGTATCATTGCCACTTGGAGGAGTGGCAAAGACTTCTTCCTCCAATGTGGCTTCTCTTGGAGTTGGGTGGATGGAGTGGAGTGACCACTATCATTTGATATATTTCATTTCATGGAGTAAAAATCCAATTCCCATAAAATGAAAATCTAGTATGAAGTTTATGGCATTTGTGCAACCTGCTCATTCACTAAATCTTGTGCACTTAAATTGGTCTTAGTGTTCAAGAGTCATTCAACAATTTACTAAAGAATTGCTATTGATTAAAGGTTATGGTAGGCATTGGGGATAGTTAAACAAAAAATAAGACAGACCCTCAAGAAGCTCACAATCTAGAAGGAAATAGTTTCTATAAATAAGGAGAAAATGGACGCATTAAAAAAAAAAAAACAGCTGTTAAGAATATGCCATTTTATGGCTGGAGAAATGGCTTAATGGTTAAGACACTTGCCTGAGAAGTATAAAGACCTAGGTTTGACTCCCCAGAGTCCATGTAAGCCAGATACACAAAGTGGCATGCATCTGGAGTTAGTTTTCAGTGGCTGGAGGTACTGGCACACCCATTCTATCTGTTTGTTTCTCTGTTCCCATTTGCAAGTAAATAAATAAAAATTTAAAAATATATACTATTTTACTGGGCATGGTAATGCATACTTATAATCTCAGCACTAAAAGGCTGAAACAGGAGAATGGATTTCAACTACATAGTAAGATACATTCATTAATTTACTTTCATATATATAGGCTTAGGCTGGCCTCAAACTCATGACAATCACAGTGTGAAAGAATCACAAGACTATTTTCCAAAATGCTTTCAGCATTTTGTAGTTCTGTTAGCAGTGAATAAGAGCTCATGTTGCCACAGATCCTCAGCACCATTTCTGGGTTGCTGTTTTGGATTTTAGCTCTTCTAGTAGGTGTGTAGTGGAATTGCATTGCTTTTCCCCCTTCTTTTTTTGTTTATTGTTCTTTTTTTTTTTTTTTTTTTTTTTTCGAGGTAGGGTCTTATTCTAGCCCAGGCTGACCTGGAATTCACTATGTAGTTTCAGACTGGCCTAGAATTCACAGCGATCCTCCTACCTTGGACTCCCAAGTTCTGGGATTAAAGGTGTGTGCCACCATGCCCGACCCCCTTCCAGTTTTTAAGACAATATGCTATGTAGCCCAGGCTGGCCTGAAGCTCATGATTTTCTTCCCTCAGCTTCCCCAGTACTGAAATTGTAGGTATGTGTGACCATGCCTGGCTCGTTTTAACGTTCATTTTCCATGCTAACATTTGATGCAAAGCATCTGTAAGATGCCTTTCCACCCTATCTTCTTTGGTGAGGTGTCTTTTAAGTTCTTTGGTCCTTTTTATAAAATAAGTGTATGTTTTCTTACTGGATTTTAAGAGTTCCTTGCAAACACATGGCCCTCAATTTAGGACAGTCTGACTTACAAAGGCTCAACATGATTGTTGACTTTATGCTGGTGAGAATCAATGTTCACTAGTGGAAATCATTCTATGAGTTTTTCTTCCCCTGAGCTCATGATATGTTGTGATTCAGGGCAGCAGTGAGCTGTGTCTCCATCAGTCACAGATCACAAGGGTTAACAGTCAATGCTTCATAGTGAACTCTGTTGCTAAGCTACCATGTTCAGTAGCTTAGGTAGGTTCAATGCATTTTTTTGTTGTTGTTGTTGTTGTCATTGTTTGTTTTTGTGAGATGTGGGAGCTTGTTATGTGCCCAGGTTGGCCTCAAACTTGTAGTCTTTCTGCCTCAGTGTGTGAGTGCTTGGAATACACGCATGTACTACCACAACTGGGTCAATGCATTTTTCCTTACAGTATTTTCAACTTATGAGGAGCTTACCAAATTGTAATTCTATCACAAGTTAAGGAGCATTTATTTTAGATAATAGTCCCTTATGAAATATGTCTTTGGCAGGTATTGTCTCCCAGTCTGTGGTTGGTTTTCATTGTGTCAACAGTACCTTTTGTTGGGCAAAAATTTTTATTTTAACTGAGTTTAGCTTATCAGTACTTTCCTCCATGAATTGTGGTTTGTGTGTGTGTGTGTGTGTGTCACATGTAAAAAGTCATTGCCAGTGATGATGATGGTGTCCTTTGGAGTTTTATAGTATGTCTGTGATCCATTTTAATGTTTATTTATTTATTTCTATTTGAGAGACACAGAGAGAGAGTGAGAGAGGAAGAGGCAGAGAGAGAATGGGTGTGCCAGGGTCATTTCAGCCTCTGTGAACAAATTCCAGATGCGTGTGCCCCCTTGTGGGCATGCACGACATTGTGTGCTTGCGTCACTTTTGCGTTTGGCTAAATGTGGGACCTGGAGATTCAAATGGGTGTTTTTAGGCTTTGCAGGTGGGTGCCTTAACCGCTAAGCCATCTCTCCAGCCCTTGTGATCCATTTTGATTTAATTTATGTGATGGGTGCAAGATCTGTGTCTAGATTTATTTATTTTTTTTCATGTGATGTCTGTTTCAGCAACATTCATTGAAAAGGCTTTCTTTACGTCATTGTGTAGTCTTTGCTTTTTGTCAAAGATCCCTTGACTGTGTTTACAGATGTCTACCTCCAGGGTCTTCACGCTGTTCCACACTTGTTACCCTTCCACTGTCTTTATGAGTACAGTTTTGTATAAGTACTGAAACTGAAATTGGGTAGTGTCAGTCCTCCAACATTGTTCTTTTTTGCTTTAAAGTGTGTGTGTGTGTATGTGTGTACATGTGTGCTCATGTGCACCAGGCCTCTTGCCACTCCAAACAAATGCCAGACACTTGCATCACTTTTTGCATCTGGCTCATGTGGGTCTCCTGGTGTTTTCATTGAATCTGCACATCAATTTCCAGAGAACTGCCTTCTTACTAATTTTGGATTTTCTAATCTATGAGCACATATTTCTATTTTTAAAATGTTATTTTACACCACACTGATAAATTTCGGAGAAGCTGTCATTCAAATACTGATAACCATATACATCTATCTACTATTTTATACCCAGAGATTAGAACAAAGCCTAGGATGACTTCTAGTGTATTGCTAATACCCTATCAATGTCCTTTGAATAAGGAGTTGATACACAAGCTAAAACTTGTTATTCTGAGAATGTGTTAATATACACTCCACAAAATTGCTGGATAAATGAGTTAGAAATATAAGAAATATGGTTTGAGTACCTGGAACATTTGCTATTCAATAAAAATTACATTCAACAAAGAGGATAGGTAGAGAAGCACTTTCATATTAGTGAGATAATCCTTCATTTCCAAGGCAAAGAATAAAAGATTAACAAGCCTTTGAGGCAGGATAAATGCTAAAGTTTGGGTTAGAAAAAGGCAGTGCTCCAAATTTTATAAGCTAGATAGTTGTAACTGTTTCCTTGATGGTGTTTGAGTAGACTGGAGCGTATTGCAGAGTGAAGCAATTTATCTCTCGTGTTCTAGCAGAAGATCCAATGGCTCTGTGGAAAGACCCTAACAGTGATTCATGATCCACCTCAGAGGGGTGATTCTCTTCTTCAGTGTTTCTGGACCCTTCCTCAAAGACCCACCGAAACATTTCAGAAAGCTCAGTTAGCACAAAGTGGTTGGGGAAGCAGTAGGTGAGAGAAAGAATGCTTACACCAGAGATCTGGTCTACCACTTGCCAGAATGTCCCTGGACAAGTTACTGCTTATCTCCAAATCCCAATGTCCTTAACTGTAACATGGGGAAACTAAAAACTAACTGCTTCCTCCAAGTTACATATGAGACAAAAATATTTAAAAAAAAACATATTTGGGGGTTGGGGGAGATGGTTCAGTGGTTAAAGGCACTTGCTTGCAAAGCTTGCTGACCTGCTGACCTGGATAAATTCTCTAGCACTCAGGTAAATGCAGGTGCAAAATGAAAACAAAAACAAAACAATGGTACAAGCATCTAGTGTTCATTTGCAGCAGTAAAAGACCCTGGCATACATACATACACACACACACACACACACACAGCACACACATACAAATAACTAAAAATATTTTTTTAAAAAAAGAAAGTTGGTATATAAGCCAATTTTATTAAAAAGTATCTGGAATACAGTAGCCACTCAATAATGACAATTATTTTTGTGGTACTGGGGATGAGTGAACAATAATGATTATTATTTCATGAAACTATGCCTGGAGCATTATATGGAATTCAGTCCTAGAGCTTCAAGAATGTTCTGTTGAATTAAAGTCACATCATTAGAATTTCTTAGGTTGTTGATCAAAAAAAAAAAAAAAACCTGGTTAAATTATGATGTCCTCTGAAAACCAACCTTGATTAGAACAAACTTCTGTATTTAACAGCAACAATATATAAATAGTCCCCATGGTCTCTCAACCCCACCAGAAAGTCCCAAAGATCAGTGGCAGAGTGGGTCTCTAGACTCAGAGCTCAGCAACTTTTCTTTAGTGAGGTCCATAAACAAATTTTACTCCTCTCTTAAATTTTAGTGTCTTTGTTTTTCTGCAGTGCCGGGTGGCATGTTTTACTTCATTCTGGGAAGCTCATCATTAAATGCCAGAGATGGATTGGTGCTGGGAGGTTGCAGCTGGTGTGCCTTGTCTGCCCACTCTGCTTGTGAATACTGTGCTTTCTTGGGGGTCAGGGATTGGTGAAGGGAAGTGTTAAGGCAGGACTGGTCTGGGGGAGAATTGCCCAGTTCTTTGGTGTGAATCCTTCCCACTAGAGGGCAAAGATGGATGCTGGTCTGTTTAAGAGTATTTTCTGAATCACTCTTAGCAGTCCTAGGAGGAGATTTACGAAGAGACATATGTTCCCAGTATTTGACTAAACACAGTCAGACACTAAAATATGGTGTGCTCACAGGCTGTGTGCAGGTACTGAATTTTAAACAACTGGCACTCTTGGGGAATCTATTCAAGGAGAAATCTCAGCTCTCAGAACCATAATCTTACTCTGGTAACAAAGGCGGGAAAGTGATTCTCAGTAAATGTTTGTGGAAAGAATTAGAGAAGAGTGAAGAGGGAAGGAAGGGAAGGAGGGAGGCAGTGAAGGAGAAAAGTAGTATGAGAAGGTAGGGAGGGAGGAAGGGAGATAAGAGAGAGACAGAGAGAGAGAGAGAGAAGGAGAAGGTGGACATAGAGAGAGAATAGCGCAGTAAAAGTTGTCTATGGCATCTGGTCCCTTTAGACACCATAACAGAAGCCATTGATCATGGCTACAGTGTCATTCCAGGACTGGTCTAAACTTCCTTTTTTGTTTTTGAGGAGGCCAAAAGAAGACTTTATTAAGGAAAATGTAAGAAAAGTCTCCCAAGAGAGTGGGAGGACTTCCCAAAAGAGAGAGAGAGAGAGAGAGAGAGAGAGAGAGAGAGAGAGAGAGAAGGGTTTGCCAGATGAGGAGCATGACTCTGGGAATATAAAGGCAGAGAAGCCCCAAAGTGTCAGAGCAAGCATGCCTAGGATTTCCACTAGCATCCAAAGAAGAGAAAGAACAAACAAAGAAAAGTTATGCTTTTTGAGTTAGAACTAGAAAAGTGGTCAGGCTACACAGTGAGTCTGAAAGCAACTTCACAAGGGAGGAGCTTCTTGGGGGATTCCTCCTACTACTTTAGCATGTCTGTAGGTGAGGGGTGGTCTCTTGACCAGGTGAGTGAATGACAGGCTCCCAAGACCAGAGTACTTTCTCTGATCAGGAGGAAGTGTGTCTTCCCATTCTAAAGTTACCAAGGAGATCTTAGGTGGGGTCCTTCCTTCAGTGCCTTCTAGGCTTAATGTCTCCCTCCTTCCCTCCCTCCCTATAGCATTCCCTCTTAAGAGGTAAGATCTTAAAATCATTGAAGATATGGGTGGAGACACCAGACTGAAGCAGGGTATAAAGGGTTTTTTTAGGGCTTCTACTCTTGTTGACTTTTAGACCTTGAAGGATGATCAAAGGGGATCCAGGTAGATGGAGTCAGATTACTGTAGGATCATCTGAGGATAGACTGGGTTTTAGGCTACACCCTATTGCAGCAGGGAAGGCTTGGTGACAGGAGTTTGAGGCAGCTTGTCACATACAGTCCACAGTGAGGAAGCAGAGTGATGAATTCTAGACCTCCCCCCCTTTTTTTTGAGATACGGTATCATTAGCTCAAGATGACCTGGAAGTCACTATGTAGTCTCAGGCTGGCCTTGAACTCACAGAGATCCTCCTACCTCTGCCTCCCAAGTGGTGCTATTAAAGGCATGCACCATCATACCTGGTATAGATCTTTCTTTTGACAGAAGCATATCTCCCATCTTCTGTTCATGGTGGCTCAGTCTTGCATCTGACTCTGCCCTGTTGTCGTTTTTTTAAAACAATTTTATTTTATTTATTTATTTATTTATTTATTAGAGACAGAGAGGGGGAAAAGAAAGAGAATGAGAATGGGCATGCAGGGCCTCTAGCCACTGCAAACGAACTCCAGATGCATGCACCCCCTTGGGCATCTGGCTTACGTGGGACCTGGAGAATCAAACCAGGGTCCTTAAGCTTCCCAGACATGTGCCTTAACTGCTAAGCCATCTCTCCAGCCCTGCCCTGTTGTCTTTTGTGGCTGTCAGCCCCTCTGACCTTACTACTTTAGAGGGTATGCTTAGGACGCCTCTAAGTCTTGGAGCTTAGGCTTTTCTCTCTGGTCTATGTGTGTCTTGCAGGAATACCCAGTTTCTGCTCCAGGCTACCTTTTCCCCAGAAATGTGTCCTTGCATGAGTAATGCTACATTAAACTCAGCCGGATGTCACTGAGCCCTGCAGCTGAGAAGAGGCCAGAGTGGTCAATTGAATAAGTATGGTACTTACTTATGGGGCTCCGTAGGATGATTTGACTCAAGGGTACAATGTGTAATGATCAAGATACAGTAATTAGCATGTTCATCAGTTCAGATTTTTATCATTTATCTGTGTTGGGAATCTTTAATATTATAGACCCTCCACCTCTGATCATACACAAATTTTAATACGAAATGAGTCAAAGACCTAACTATTAGGCCAACTGAATGGCCTCTGTGGGTGTAGAGTGACAAATATATATGTGAGAATACTAATGACATGAAATTATGGACTTCCATGATGGCCAGTAGCCTTCCCACCTTGTAATCTTTATTTTTTCTTCCTTTAAAGTACATTTATAGCAGTTTCAATTAACAGGCTGGGCATCAAGGAGTGACCCTAATTAGTTCATTGAATTCAAAATGTTAACTGATGCACTGGGTAAGAAGGAACTCATTCCATTATGCCATCTTGTATCAGTGAAGAACTCTGATGGCCACCTCACTGCACCACAGAGAAAATGTTTCTCCTCTGTGTGAGAGCTAATTCTCTCCATTGGCAGAGCCTACTGAAGACCTGAGCCCATTGCTCAAGAACATTAACTAGGGCAGGAGAAATGGCTCAGCCGATAATTGCCACATAAGCATGAATGCCTGAGAGACCTTCTGAATGCCCAAGACCTTCTGAATGACACCTGATGTTCTCCTTTGGCCTCTACACACACACATGGGGTGCACGCATTTGTACACACTCATGCATATATCACATATACACCACACACACACACACCACATCACACATACTGCACACATACACATGACACCCCACCAAGAACCTTAACTGAGCATCCATTGAGAGTCAGCTTTGCCATTGGGTCCTCAGCCCGGCAGAATGGAAAAGGTCCTTCAAAGAACCTTTGTACACAGGGAAGCAAGTACCCTCTCTTCTCCTAGCACACATCCTTCTCTTTCACCCAGCAGTGGCTTCACTTCTCTGTCTTCTGTTCCCATCCAAACAATCATAGTGGAACCCCTCGTCCCAGGCCCCTCCACACATGCCAATCTGATGAGTTCCTTACATTGGAGATATTAAATTGGGAGTGAGAGAAGAGCACCTCTTCTCTAGCAGCAAAAATGGGGAGATGGGAGCTCTGAGCCAATTCTAGTCTTTGTTGCAGGTTGACAGAGAAAGACAAGCAGAGTAGAGGGATCAGAAGTACAGACAGTGCAGACACCAGCTATATTAGTTTCCTACAGCTGCTATAGTGAATTAAGAAAACAGAGTGAATTAAAGTACTTAGTATTGGGCTGGAGAGATGGCTTAGCAGTTAAGGCATTTGCCTGAGAAACCTAAGGACCCATATTCGACTCCCCAGGTCCCACATAAGCCAAACACACAAAGTGATGCAAGTGCTCAAGGTCACACATGTGCACAAGGAGGCACACATATCTGGAGTTCGATTGCAGTGACTGGAGGCCCTGGCATAAAAAAGGCCAGTCTTTTGAGCTTGCCGCAAAAAAAAAAAAAAAAAAAAAAATAGTATCTTCCAGCTCTCCAGGCAAGAAGTAGGTTTTATGGATAAAATGGCAATTTTGGCCAAGCCAAGTTCCTTCTGGAGGCTGGAGGAGAGACTTTATCTCCTTGTCTTTTCCATCCCAAATTGCCACTGGCTTGGAAGCAAGTATTCAAAACTCATGAGCCTATGGGGGTCATTTCATTCTAACCATTACAGTCTGTTATACCAGTAGCTAATAATAGAGTCTGGGTTGCAGATAGTGAGAGAGTTCACAGTGCAAAGGATGTGGAAATTAACATGGATCCCATCAAACCAGTACCTAGGGTAGAGTACACAGCTTATTCAAGGTGAACTCATGCTTACTCCAAGAGATCACATTTTTTTCTCTCATATACACATTCTAAAATATATAAACTTTTGGCATTCGACTCCCCTGGCTTGAGAGCCTTTCACACTTACTCATTTTAGTCGTTGGGACATGATTTCTGTCTATTCTGTGATGACTCCCCAAACCTTCATGACTCATTCATCTACTGTCTGGTAGTACAGTCAGTACTGACAATCTGTGACTCTGAGATCATCTTCTCTGGGCCTGGCACTTACCCATAATTTCTGTGGCTATTTAGGCTTGACTCCCCCCCAACGGGACACTGTTGAAATAGAGCAGAGGTTGGAGGGAGGAAGGCTGAGGGCGCGCTGCCTGCTTCCCTCCTGCCTCTATGTTGACAGGGTAGCCTGAGCCTCTGCTCCTCTGCATGTGCCTCAGATGTGTCCCACTCCAGACAGTCTTCAAAATCTTCTGTTCCCTCTTTAGGCACATTTCGTTGGTAAGAAGAGCTCTCTGTGACATTGTTTGTTAGGGTTCTCCCAACCTTTTCTATTTGTTCTTGGTTACATGTTCTTACATTGCACATGTGTCCTTTTGTAGTGATACTTTTTCTCCTAAGTGTTTCGATGAGCAGAGGGAGGCGAAGCATCTTATCTCAGCTCTCCCAGTCCACTTAGGTTGGGAAGCACTCAGCACAGCATTCTAAAGAAAACCGAGACCTACTTGCTGAGTACCAAGGGTGCTCGGCACACACAACAGCCTCCAATCTTTATGTGCTTACACCAGGTGTCACACTTACGGAACTGTGTATATGATTTGTTTAAAAAATTCAACAACATTAAACACTATTAATCTCACTGTACTGACAAGGAACCTGAACCGCCATGACATTTAGTAATTTATCTAATCTAATATCACAGAGTATAAGATGACACAGCTAGGGCTAGAATTCATACAGCTCCCAAACAGTGAACTAATCCCCAGCCCCTCAAAAAGGGAAGGCGGAGACACTGATCACCCATGCACACATCAATATTTGTGTTCTTAATGGAAATGTGTCCTATGAAGTCCAGATGGTTTTCCTGGGTGTGGGTGATTTTGGTACTGAGTACTAAACCTTGGCATGTAGCTAATCCTTAGCAGCCCAGGACCCAGACCCTGAGGCAGAGGGAAGCCATGTGAAGGCATAGAGACACAGTGGGAATGCCATGTGACAAGAGAGGCAGAGATTGGAGAAATGCATCTACTTTGATACCAGGTACTAAATTTTGCTTTGTACTCTAGGCTAGTGTGCAACTTACACTCCATCTGCCTCAGGCTCCCAAGTACTGGAGAGGCAGGGACATGCTCCTATGTCCGGGTTTTGGTTGAGATGTTTGCAGCATCCATGACTCTCCTGGGCCCATGGTTTGGTTTGTACTGGATCTTTCCATGGGTTCTTGTTGGCCGGGGCGGGGGGGGGGGTGGGATTTACAAGGTAGGTGGGGTCTTGATCACCAGCCACACAGGCAGTCAGAGGCAGGGTGTGGAGCAAATGACAGCTGGTCAAGGGGGCTTGAGAGATGGCTTAGCAATTAAGGCATTTGCCTGAGAAGCCAAAGGATACTGGTTCAGTTCTCCAGGACCCATGTAAACTAGATGCACAAGGGGGCACATGAAACTGGAATTTGTTTGCAGTGGCTAGAGGCCCTGGTGTGCCCATTCTCTTTCTGTCTGCCTCTCTTCTGTCTCTCTCTCTCTGCTTGCAAATAAATAAATAAATAAATAAATAAAAACTAAAAATAAATTAAAAAAGAAAGTAGAGAGAAAGAGAGAGAGAGAGAGAGAGAGAGAGAGAGAGAGAGAGAGAGAGAGATTGAATATGAGTATGCCAGTGCCCCCAGCCACTTGCACATGAAATCCAGATGCATGGGCCACTTTGTGCATCTAGCTTTATATGGGTATTGGGAACTGAACCCTGTGGTAGTTTGGATGTCTCCCAATATATTCAGGATTTTATTAAAGTTTATAATTTAGATCTGTAGCCACATGGCTAGAGGAGGTGTCACGGTGGGTGGATCATAGGGTCCAGCCCTAAGGTGTGGGGGTGGATTTGGAATTCCAGTCTAAACATATGCAAAGTGATTGAGCTGCCTAGAGTTCCTAAAGTGTGCTTGGTTGTTTTTTTTTTTTTTTTTTTGGGGGTGGCTTTTCTCTCTTAGCATGGACCTATGAAAGTAGTTCAGCTTTTTTGCCATTATGGAACTTCCCCTGCTTCAATAAATCCCTTTCTTCAATAAATATTCTTGGTCTGGAAATTTATACCAGTGATGTGTGGCTGTCTGCTACAGAATTAGTACCCAGAGTGGGGTGAGATGAATCTGACTGTGTTTTTGGAACTTGTGTGCTGGAGGATTGGGAAACTTGGTGCTTAAAACTGGAGATACCTTCTGGAGTGGTAAGCGAAGTATTATGTACTATTCTGATGAGAGTTTGAAAATGCTACATACAGAGAAAACTGCATTTGGAGGCTTGGCTTAGGAACTTAGAAGCTTGGCTTATGAACTTTCTAAGGGGAAGAAAAGACTTCAGAAAGCCATCTTGGAACTGGGTGATTGGCATAAAGGCTGGCTGTGTTCTGCTGCCCATGCCTAGACAGTTTGATCAAGGTTAAATTTGTAATAGACTGATGTCTTTGGCTAAAGATATGGGACTGAGAGATTTATATTTTAAGTTGGAGAAATTCAAGCAAATTAAAAATTTACAGGCAAAGAGACTGGTTTCAGGTTACTAAAACTGCTATTGTCAAACACATTAGCAGTCTTAAGGAAGATGGCCCAACTGCTTTACATTAAAACAATGGAAAGGATACCAGAGAAAGATTATGACAGAAATGCAAACTCTTTTGAAAGAGTTGACTGGAGAAGGAACCTGATTTTCAAGGTTATGATTTATTTTGTTCATGAATTAAGAATATGACTATGTCCTGCATACCTAGTATTGGTTTTAGAAGCATGAAAAAATGTATGGGGTGGTCAAGATGTGCACACATGGTTCCAGGAGCTGCAGCTGAGACATGGCATACAGGCAGGGCGAGATGACCCTCATGAGAAGGCTGATGAAGCCATTGGAAGGTGGACTGTGGTTTACATGGTTTACATGGCGACCCAAACATGATTTTGATATACTAGGACTGTGCAAGGCCTTCCAAGGGGGCAGATGGCTTGAGTTAGAAGGTTTCCCTAGCTACCCAGCCCAGCTGGAGAGATGTAATTATAAAATCTGGAGACTGTCAGTCACTGGTTATATTGGACTTGAACTGAAGAGTTTGATGTTTGTGTGATGGTTCTTGAGTTTGCATTGGTCGAGTCTCTCCCTGTTATGCCTTATAGCAGTTTGAAATATTTACTCTTTATATGTCAAAAGTATGTAACTTGTTTTGATTTTATAGGACTCACAGCTGAGAGACTCAGATAAGGGGACCTTTAAGTCTGACTATATACAATGTGAGACTGTTATGAATCTATTGAGGGCCAGGGCTGAATGTGGTAGTTTGAATGGATGACCCCCATTATATTTAGGATTTCATTAAAGTTGGTAATTTATATTTGCAGCCACATGGCTGGAGGAGGTGTCAGTGTGAGTGGAACATAGGGTCCAGCCCTAAGGGGTGGGAATGGATTTGCAATTCCAGTACAGATATACAAAGTGCTTGAGCTTTGCCTGGAGTTCCTAAGTGTACTTGCTTGCTTTTTGGTGGTGGTTTTTCTCTTTCAACATGGACCTGTGAAAGCAATCCAGCTTCTTCTGCCATTATGGAACTTCCCCTGCTTCAATAAAACCCTGCCCCCATAACTGTGCCTGGTCTGGAAGTTCATCCCAGCAAGGGGTGGCTGTCTGCTACAAACCCCAATCATTAGGCTTTGCAGGCAAGTCCCTTAACCTCTGAGCCATCTCTCCAGCCCACTTACATGTTCTTTTTGTATGTTATATCATTGAATTTATGAATTTATAAGACAGATCTCAACTACTTATACCTATAAAATACCTTTTACTAAACAAGGTCAAGATCACATTCTGAGGTTCCAAGTGGATGTGATTCATTAGAGAATATTATCCAACCTAGTACATCATCAACCAACATTCTTTCAAGAAGCAATGACTAATAAAAATATTGTTTTTTAATGTTTTCCTACTGTATTCCTTGACTCTATATGAATAAACATTCTTTCTCTGTCTCCTTGCTAATTTCTTCCCAAAAGCTGAGTGCACAGGAAGGCAACCTCACTGCCTGCCTCCTGGTACCATTCCCTTTCTACACTTCATTAAGATTGTTTGCTAAAGAGATAATCTGGATGTTTTTGTTTGGTTTTGAGACAAGTTCTCACCATATAGTCTGGGCTGTCCTGGGACTCAGGATCCTCTTGTCTTAGTCTCCAAGTGCTGGGATAACACATGGGCACAACCATGCTTGGTAGGATCTAAAAAAAAATGAAGTGATTATATTGGGTTACTTAAAGGCACTTTCATGCAAGTATATAATGTAATTTAAACATTAGCCAGTACTCTTCCTCTTTCCCTCCTCCCTTCTCCTTTATCCCTTTGTTCCGCTGGATAGTTTTCCTTCATCTGTACATATGTGATTTTACACATCTATATGACATCTAGAACACACAAATGAGAAAGAACATCATTTTTTAAAATAGTTTTTATTTGAGGGAGAGAGAAAGAGAGAGAGAGAATGGGTATACCAGGATCTCTAGCCACTGCAAACGAAATACAGACACATGCACCACTATGTGTATCTGGCTTATGTGGGTTCTGGGGAGTTGAATCTAAGTCCTTAGGCTTCACAGACAAGCATTTTAACTGCTAAGCCATCTCTTCAGCCCCAAGAATGTCATATTTGTCTTTCTGAGATTGACTTAATTCCCTTAATAAGACGATCTCTAATTGTATCCATTTAGGGTTTTGTTTTTGTTTTTGTTTTTGTTTTTAGGGGTCAGTCACTTCAGATTTATTTGAAAGGTAAACATATGCTGAACACAAAATCCATTCCATTTTGTAGTCTTACCAAGACCATCAGTAGCAATTTAACTTTTAGTAACAAAATGATAATACAAACATGTCAGTATGCGAATTAATACAGTAAATTTTTATACCCAGAGTACCACTGAGCAAATAAGCCGTTAATACACCAAAAAATATGGATTAGTGTCACATAACTATTCTCAGGGAAAAGTCCATCTGCAGGAGGCAGTATTGTTGAAATTCATGTACATTTGTAGAAATGTCAACACTTCACAGTGGCATAGATGTGGAGGGAGGAGGCAGGAAAGGTGGAGAGAAGAACAAATCCAGGGACCTGGAGACACATCTGTTCAAATACCAGTGTGTTCATTCTCTTCACTGTGAAAATGATTCCTCAGGAATCCACATATATTATCACTTGTCAAGTTGAGCGATTGAAGTCTATGCAGTTTATTGTCCTTTGATTATATTTTAATAGAGCCCACTGCCTTCAAGGCTGAAATAGGCTTGCTGGCCATCAGGCCAGGGAAGGAGGTAGGTGAATCTTTTGTTACTTTTATTTTATTTTTTTTATTTTTTAAAATTTTATTTCGTTATTTGTTTGAGAGAGAGACAGAGAGAGAGAAAGAGACAGAGAATGGGCATGCCAGGGCCTCCAGCCACCACAAATAAACTCCAGACGTCTGTGCCACCTTGTGTATCTGGCTTATGTGGGTCCTGGGGAATTGAACCTGGGTCCTTTGGTTTTGCATGCAAGCACCTTAACCCCTTAGCCATCTCTCCAGCTCCTCTTTTGGCACTTTTCTAATACCAACTGGCACAGCCTTACACAGCATGCCTACTGGGATTAGATGGGTGCCTCTGATTCTTCATAATGGTGCTGGAAGCAGAATTAGTACTGCCTGTACCCTTGAGTCCTGCTCCACCAAGTGGGACTGCAGGTCCCATGAAACCAGGTGTGGTGGGCATGTAGGGGGTTGAAGATGATCTAGAGTCCCCAGAACCACTCACTCCTATAGCAAGGGCGAAGGCAGAAGTGCCTAGGCCAGTTTGGGAAGCACATGGGAGTTTTACCCCAGAATCTGTCAGTCCTGCATTAACTGTGACTACATCAGGGCCTGGAGCACTATGGGAAGTGCATGGGCTCTTCACTGTCACCCCCCCCCATTCCTGCAGTGTGGAGAAGGTGTAGGAAGCAAGTGGTTTTCCACACCCCATAGCTAGTTAGCCCTGCAATTAGGGTAAGCACAGAAGAGGGCCCTTAAATGTGGGATGCATATCATCTGTGCTTCCCATTGGTCAGCTGCGTGGTGGCAGGTGGTCCAAAGCTGACAGGTGGTGTTGGGGCTGAAAATCCAGGATGCCACTTGTTGTAAACTGGAAGGCTGAGCTGCTGGTGGTGTTTGGCTCACAGCTGCTGTTGAGACAGCCTGGTCCCTCCCAAGGGGTCCCAAGTGTAGCACTGGCAATTAGCCTCTCCTGGCCATACTCATTAAGGTATGGAAATGGCAAAGTGCCTATCGCTGCCATCTGAGGGTTCTTGGAATATGACAGCATAGCACTATGGAGTCGTATCCATGTCTGTGTCCTCAGTATCTAGTGCTAGCAGCCCCGCCTGGCCTTGCGATGCAACTGTCATTGTAGAAACCGTGGAAGAGTTGCTAGGGGAAGAGGCTACAGAAGTGGTAGGGAAGGAAAGAGGTTGAAGGGGAATCTATTTCCACTGGGGTGGGAGATTCCTGGCTGTAGGAGGGAGACTTGCAGAGTGTAGGGTAAGGTTGAGCGGGTGTGGGGAGGTGGGAGAGTGGAGAAAGCACAGAACTGTCCCAATGGATAGGGGTTCCATTGCCACCTGAAGTCACTCCCAGATGGGAACTGACCATCACAGGAGGGACAGGGACAGAGGGGAGAGTGAAGGAAGGGGAAAGGAGATTGTGGGCATGTTTGGGGTGAGGGAAGACAGGCCCAGCAGCAGGGTGTGCCAAGGCAGTGGAGGCAGAAAGAGCTGGACTGAACAGCATGGCAGTGGGGGAAGGACAGAAAGGGAGCTGCAGAGAGGACAGGCTGGGCAGACTGAAGGGCACTGCAGGCTGCCACCACCTGTTTTTTTTCTTCAAGGACTTTAATTGAGCCTTCCACATCTTACTACTGCTGCTTTGATGTTGCTTGTTAGCTAAGGTGACCAGGTATTCCTTGAGGTCAAAGCAGGACAGCTTAGAAGGTACTGGTAGCTCCCCTTGACCCCAATAGCAGCTGCAGTGTTGCTGGTGGGCTGGTCTTCCTCTTGCTGGCTCTTTGACCAGCTTCAATGGGTGCAGCACACCTCGCTTGCACAAACCCTTTGATTTCCCCCTTTTACCACCTCCCATGACCCCCAGGAACCGCACAACCTGGCTGTTGATTCGGCTCAGGCACTTCCATGGCCTTTGCCCCATGTACTGTCAAGCAGGATGTGATTGAGTCAGGGTGAGCTAGGCATGAGCAGGGCATGAGCACCAGAATGCCCAGGAGTCTGGACAACTCCAGTGGGGCTGTGCCCAGCACACCATCTCAGAAACAAGTTCTGCCTTTGTCACCAGGGACCTACATGTGATTAAGGTCCCAAGGCCAGATGACTCTCTTTTGTTCCCATCTTGGCCACCTGCCTCTTGTACCTGTACAACTCCTCCTCCTCCTTCTGTTTTCTCTCCTCCTCCTTTTCATCATTCTCTTTCTCCTTATCTTCCTCCTCCTTTTCTTCTTCTGCCTCTTCTTCTCCTTTTCTTCCTCGTCCTTTACGTCATTCTCTTTCTCCTTATCTTCCTCCTCCTTTTCTTCTTCTGCCTCTTCTTCTCCTTTTCTTCCTCCTCTTCTCTTCTCCCTTTTTTGCTTTTCTTTCTTTTTTGGTTTTTCAAGGTAGGGTTTCACTCTAATCTAGGCTGACCTGGAATTCACTATGTAGTCTCAGGGTGGCCTCGAACTCATGGCGATCCTCCTACCTCTGCCTCCCAAGTGCTGGGATTAAAGGTGTGCACCACCATGCCTTGCTTCCCTTCTTTTTTTAAAATATCCTCTCTGGCTCTGGCCTCTGTGTCTTTTTTTTTTTTCTTAAGATTTATTTTTATTTATTTATTTACTAGAGACAGAGAGTGAGAGTGAGAGAGAGAGAGAGAGAGAGAGTGTGTGTGAGAATGCATGCACCAGGGCTTCTAGCCACTGCAGATGAACTCCAGACGCATGTGCCACCATGTGCATCTGGCTTACATGGGACCTGGACAATCGAACCTGGGTCCTTAGGCTTTGCAGGCATGTGCCTTAATCGCTAAGCCATCTCTCCAGCCCCCTCTGTGTTCTTTTGACAGAGAATTGGGTGGTGTCCCGATATCATGGGTTCCTCAGACTGCTGTCTCCTGCACACTGGCAGGTAAGGTGGAAACAGTGTGCTTTTTCTAGGGAGGTGGGATGCCAGAGTTGTGAGTGTTTATCACAGGCTTTGTCTGTAGGTTTCCAAAATACTCCTGGGGGCTCTGTTGAGGCCAGTTGGCAGAGAGGCAGGATAGAAATCTGGCCTGGACACCTGCAGTGTGGCCTGGCAGTAGCAGCCAGGGGATATGAGCCATGCAGGGCAGGCTGGTGAGCCAGGGGACATGGTGGGGGATGATCCAGCAAGGACTGGTGGCAGGGTGGGTGGCCACGCTGCCTCAGAAAGCTGTCCATATTCCATAATTTGTGCAATAAAGATCTGCACCAGAGAGTCTCGAAATGGGAGAGCTTACTCCTAGTTTCTCTTGCCTGTGGGTCCAGAGAAGCAGTGGGGCTCATGACATTCTGCTGGAGCTTGTGACAGATTGGTCTTTGTGACCGGTAGAGTGTGCAGGTTGGGGGGAGGGGTGGATCAGGAGGTGTGTAAGAAGCGCACAATTGGTGGGAGAGGGGTAAAGAGGCCATGCCCCCTGAGCAAGGGAGAAAGAAACCTACTAGACTTCAGAGCTCCTGGACTTTCTGATGCTTCTGCAGGTGCTGTCACAAGAGGGACTACTGTTTAGAGGGTGGAGACCATGGTCAAACTCAATGAGCTCCTGATCCCTGCCAGGGCAGAGCATGCTGAAAGCCCAAGGCACAGGCAACTCAGACCTCCAGGGACCTCTCCAGAGTCTCTGTGTAGCCGTGAAGGCACCACCTTCTCAGTGACACTGGCTATCCTGCACTTTTCTGGTGCCAATGAAAAGTCATGGGGCTCTGGGGTGACTGGATGCTGCTGTCCAACATCGATCTCTTCCTGCCAAGCTGGCTCTGCTCACTTCGTTTTGCACATTTGGTCAAGCCACATTGAAGGGCTGGGGAGGTAGCTCAGTTGGTAGACTGCTTGCCTAGCATGCACAACCAACCACATAAACCCAGTGGTGGTTCAAATTCAATACCCTGGCGGCACTCAAGAGTTTGATGGAAGAGGATCAGAAATTCAAGTCATACGTGGCTAAACAACCAATTCAAGGTAGCTTTACTTTTCAAAGAAACATGAAAACCAGTTGAAAGCACAGGCCTCCTGAGACTCTGATGTTTTCCTGGAGACCCAAAACTACCTATGTGCCCACATGGTCAGAGCAAGGACCTGAAGTTTCTCAAGAAGCTCGGCCATAGATTCAGGAGCATTTATAGTCTTTTAAAAAAAATTAATTAAGGTGGAATGGCCCAAGTGAGGTCAGGTGAAGAGATTAAGTAAAGGAAGAGTGGGGGGAGGGTTAATCAACATCTAAGAGGGTATGAATAAGCCATATGGAAAACTACTTTTTTGGACAATGGTGTGTCCAGAAACCATAGATTGTTACTAGAAAATTTTCAGTGCCAGGGATGGGATACCTTCCAGTAAGTTGTTGGCCAGGGAGGTTCCTGATGTCCCCAAAACATTACATCCATTGCCAAGGATCTCGGTTTCCCACCAGGAATAGACTCTATTGTTGAAGACTCCACATGCTTGGGCTGCGAGGTCAATGAAATCTTGCTGGAGCTGAGCTGAAAACCTCCTCCATGTAGACCAATTGGCAGAAAGCTGGAAAAGCTGTGCTGTATGCAGCTCTATGGGAAAGAGAGAAGTCATCAGTGGAGATAAATAGCAGTGGACACTATAAACCTTAAGTTTGGCCAGCTAGGACAAATGAGCCAAATGGGTGCAAAATAGTGGCATGTCTGTTATGGGAGAAACAAACCACTCTCTATTTGGACTGGAGGCCCACTCCATGGGAGTGAATGCATTCCTGATACTAAAACCTATAATGGGGGAAGTCATGAGCCCTAGGGATGTAAGCCTGCTGGTGTCTGGCTAAATGCATATATTATGCTCACCAAACTGCCTGATAAGCACTTCTCTTAATGGTCATACCCATATATTAATGCTACTCTCACTTTTGGTTAGAGAAGCTTCTCTTTTTAGATAGTGGTGACTTTGGGATGACTCAAAAGGTATCTTAGTGCTGAGAAGAAGTGACAAAAGAGTGCTCAGCACTGAAACATCTCTCACACTTTCCAAGGCTCAGGGTCCATTGCAGAAGAGGTGGCTGAAAGAATGTAAAAGCCGAAGGAAGGGTAGGACTGCTTACAAAGCACTCTACCAGACACAAAATGGCCTGGCTGTCCTTGACATCACAGTGCCTGGCACTACCTACACAAGACTGTCATAATAGGAGGAAAAGATGATGACATCAAGATAAAAGAGAGACTAATTGAGTGGGGGAGGGGATATGATGGAGAGGGAAGTTATGAAGGGGAAAGTGAGGATGAGGAAATTATCATGGTCTATTGTCTATAATTATGGGAGTTGTCAATAAAAATTTGAAAAATTAAGAAATTAAAATATTCATTTTTAAAACATGGGTTGTAGTAGATTCCCTGCCCTGGTCTCCGTTTCTCTGAGGGCCCTCATGAGTGGGGTAATTGGTTTTTACTGTGGGGTACTTAGGGCCTCTGTCTCTGGGGGGAGCTGTACCTCAGGGTCCACCTTGTGGCTCTAACAGTCCCCGAGCTTTGGCAGGCATGTTATCGGTTGATGGCGACTTCTCTGTAGCCTGTGTAATTCTGTTATGACGTGTTTTGATTCACCGTTGTGTTTGCTGTTATTGTCCTAGATGTAGATGTTGGGTCAGTACTGGGAGAAATATTTGTGTCTCAGCTTCTCTGAAATTTCTTATGGACAAAGGTAAATGTGGTAGAGGCGGCATGTCTTGTTGGGAGCATCTGCTGTCTTTTCTTGTGTGGATGGATCTTGGATCGCCCACTATTCTCTGCCATCTATAAAGTAAAACAGATTCTCCAACAAAGATCAAGAGCAGCTTTGATTGAAGGGTATATGCTTAGGAGCTTGAGAGACCTTTTGATGAGGTTATCCACTTGACTTGTACAGGGAGTGCTGGAGTCTTCTCTCTGGGAAATGTGATTTTCCTAACCATGAGGTGCTGATTTGGTTCCCAGTATTAGGTCATGAGTTCTCTCCCATTGAGTGGGCCTCATGTCCAGTCAGAAGACAGTTAGCTACCCCCAAAGGTTGTGTACCACTGTTGCACAAGTGGGTAGTTCTTGTCTGGCTGGTAGATTGTGTGGCTGGCAGGATCTCCTGCTTATTCATGCTGTTGGTGACCATTGTCTTGCAGTAGCTCCCATAGCACTTTCCAGCACCATGAAGGTTTTCCAGGTGAGGACTGGCTTTCCTCTCAGTTCCCATGTTGTCTCTTGGTGTTCGGAGATGGCAACCTGTATTGTCTTCAGCAACAGGGTCTTACCTTTTAGCTCTGTCTGGTAATCAAGTACTTGGCAAAGGTCTGCACTTTTTTTAGAACCACATGGAACCAGTGTGGGGGTTAACCCAGATCTGGCTCTGGGATCCACAATACAGAGCCCATGGATTAAGGCTTAACTTTCTCCACTTTCCATTGGGCATTATGGTCTGGTCCATCCACCTCCCTTAATTGTGGGTTCCATCTTATATTACTGGTTTCCAGGAGGAACATTCCTATTGTGCTGACTGCTTTAGTCATTGGTTTTGTGTAGTTCCCCTCTCCACCCTCCATTTCCCTGAATCCCCCACCCCCAACCCAATATTCTTTCCCTCTACTTGTTTGTCTGGCAACCTCTCTTCTCCTCCCTCCCTGATTCCTTTTTTGGCTCATCTCATTCTAGTTAAGTGCCCATAGGCCTAATGTGTACTCCATTTTACACTCCTCTTCCACTGGTCCCACTTAGGAGCCACGTATGAGAGAAAACGTGATGTTTGTCTGTGTGACCACGCTTACAATGTATTTTTCCAAGACCATCCATTTTCCTGTAAATTTCATTATTTCATTTTTCCTTACTGCTGTGTAGAATTCCATTGTGTAAATGTACCACATCTTCATTATTGATTCATCAGTTAATGGGTATCTGGGTTGATTACAATTCCTAGCTATTGTGAATAAAGCAGTGATAAACATCGTTGAGCAAATATCTCTGAAGTAGAAAGCAGAGTCTTTCGGATAGATACCAAGGAGTGGAATAGCTGAGTCAGATGGTAAATCAATTTTTTTTTTTTGTATTTCCTCCTTTGAGAATTCTCTGTTCAGTTTTCTGCTCCATTTTTTGAGTGAATTGGTTGATTTTTTATTGCTTATTTTTTTGAGTTCTTTATAGAGTCTAGATATTAGACTTCTGTCAGAGATATAGCTGGCAAAGATTTTCTCCCATTGTGGGGTAGTCTGTTGGCTATATTTATGGTATGATTGTTTGTACAAAAGCTTTTTGGCTTCATCACATCCAACTGGTTGAGTGGTTGTTTAATTTCCTGAGCTACTGATTGGGGTCCCATTCAAGAAGTCTATCTTAGAACACAATCACTTTAGAGTTTTAGGTCTTATACTGAGGTCCTTATCTTAGAGAGTTCTTCCATGTGGATATCTCCCCCATTTGTTGAAAATCACTTTAGAGTTTTAGGTCTTATACTGAGGTCCTTAGTCCATTTGGTTGATTCTTATACATGGTGAGAATAGTGGGTCTAGTTTCCACATGTGGATATTCAATTTCTCCAGCACCATTTGTTGAAAATGCTGTCTTTTCTCTCGTGTGCATTATTGGCTCCTTTGGCAAAGATCAGGTAGCTGTACTTGCTTGAACTAAGGGCTGGACCTTCTATTTTGTTTCATTGATCTATACTGTTCTCTCTGTGACATGGGAGAATCAAATGGGTGTTTTTTTTTAACAGTTTTTGTTTGTTTTTTTTTTGAGGGGTAGGGTCATTTTGTATCACATTGCAGTCCAACAGCCCAGGCTGATCTAGTATTCACTCTGTATTCTCAGGGTGGCCTCAACTCATGCTGATTCTCCTACCTCTGCCTCCCAAGTTGGCTCATTTGGCCTGGCTGACCTCCCCAAATTTAAAGTTTCCTGTGGAGTAAGCCTCCAGTCCAAGTTGGTAACAGTCCACTGTTGTTTATCTCCACTGATTACTCCTCTCTCTCCCATAGAACTGCATGCAGCATAGCTTTTTTCAGTTTTCTGTCAGTTGGTCCACAAGGAGGAGACTTTCAGCTCAGCTCCAGCTTGATTTCTCAGTGAACTTTCACCCCAGGCATGTGAAGTCTCCAGCAATAAAGTCTTAACATCTATTCCTGGTAGGAAATCAAGAGCCTTGGCAATGGCCTGTAATGTTTTGGAGGCATCAGGGACCTCCTTGGCCAACAACTCACTGGAAGGTATCCCATCCCTGTCACTGAAATTTCTCTAGTAACAATCCATGGCTTCTGGTGTGCCATTGTCCAAAACAGTCAATTTCCATATGGCTTATTCTTACCCTCTTAGATTTGATTAACCCTCCCCCTACCCTTCCTTTACTCAATCTCTTCTCCTGACCTCACTTAGGCTATTCCACCCTCCAGTAATCTGTTCATCTACTTATATATATATATATATATAATACCATCCCCTTAAGTCCTCCCCTCTCCTCTCTCCCTTATAGCCCCTCTCTATCTTACTGGTCTCTGCTACCAAGTTTTATTCCAACTCACATACTGCTGTAAACATTCATATCTAGGATACACATATGAGAGAGAACATGTGTCACTTGTCTTACTGGACCTGGGTTACCTCACTAAGTATAATCCTTTCCAGGTCCATCCATTTCCCTGCAAATTTCATAATTTCACTTTCTTTACTGCTGAATAGAACTCAATTGCATAAATGTGCCACATCTTCATTATCCACTCATCAGTCAAAGGACATCTAGGCTGGTTCCATTTCCTAGCTATTGTGAATAGAGCATCAATAAACATGGATGTGCAAGTATCTCTAAGATAGTGAGCAAAGTCCTAAGGATATATGCCTGGGAGTGATATAGCTGGGTCATATGGTAAATCTACTTTTAGCATCTCAGGAACCTCCACACTGATTACAATGACTGGACAAGTTTATATTCCCACAACAGTGTAGAAAGTTCCTCTTTGTCTGCATCCTCAGCATTTATTATCATTTGTTTTCTTCATGATAGCCATTCTGATAGGAGTGAGATGGAATCTCAAAGTCATTTTTTAAAATTTAATTTAATTTAATTTTTTTATTGACAACTTCCATAATTGTAGACAATAACCCATGGTAATTCCCTCCCTCCCCCACTTTCCCCTTTGAAACTCTACTCTCCATCATATCCCCTCCATGTCTTAATAAGTCTCTTTTTTATTTTGATGTCATGATCTTTTCCTCCTATTATAATGGTCTTCTGAAGGTAGTGTCAGGCACTGTGAGGTCATGGATATCCAGGCCATTTTGTGTCTGGAGGAGCACATTGTAAAGAGTCTTACCCTTCCTTTGGCTCTTACATTCTTTCCACCACCTCTTCCGCAGTGGACCGTGAGCCTTGGAAGGTGTGAGATATGTTTCAGTGCTGTGCACTCCTCTGTCCCTTCTTCTCAGCACTATGGTGCCTTCTGAGTCATCCCAGGGTCACCACCATCTGAAAAGAGAAACTTCTCTAACCAAAAGTGAGGGTAGCACTAATATATGAGAGTGTCCATTAACAGAAGTACTTACTGGGCAGTTTGGTGAGCATAGTATATACATTTAGTTGGACACCAGTAGATGTTATGCCCCTAGGGCTCATGACTACCCTTTGTAGGTTTCAGTATTAGGCATGTGTTCCTGCCCATGGAGCAGGCCTCTAGTCCAATTAGAGAGTGGTAGGTTTCCCCCATAACAGACATGCCTCTATTGTACCTGTTGGCTCATTTGGTCTGGCTGGCCAAATTTAAGGCTTGCAATGTCCACTGTTGAGTATCTCCACTGGCCAGATTTAAGGCTTGCAATGTCCACTGTTGAGTATCTCCACTGGTGATTTCTCTCTCTCCCATTGAACTACATGCAACATAGCTTTTTCCAGCTTTCTGTCAGCTCCAGCAGGATTTCTCAGTGACTCAAGGTAGTTTTAATTTGCATTTCCCTGATGGCTAAGGTTGTAGAACATTTTTTAGATATTTATAGGCCACCTGTATTTCTTTTTTTGAGAAGTGTCTACTTAGTTCCATAGCCCCCCCCCTTTTTTTTTGTTTTTCGAGGTAGGGTCTTACTTTAGCCCAGGCTGACCTGGAACTCACTATGTAGTCTCAGGCTGGCCTCGAACTTATGGCAATCCTCCTAACTCTGCCTCCCAAGTCTGCCTCCCAAGTGCACTGGGATTAATAGCCTATTTTTAATTACCACATTTGGCTTATTAGCCTTTTTTTTAGTTCTTTGTATATTGATTCCCTTCTACTATTATTTATGTTTGATCTTTTTTTTTTTTAGTTCTTTGCCTTACTACCAGTTTGTCTTCTCCTTCTGAGATGTGCCATTATCTTCTAGTTTAGATATTCTGTCCTCTCCTTGATCCATTTGACTGGTGAGACTTTCTACAGAGTTTTTGATTTGACTTAGTCTATTTTTCATTTCTAGTATTTCTGATTGGTATTTTTCATTATTTCTATTTTCTTACTCATGTCTTGCCTTGACCTTCTTATTTATTGAGTTTACCTGAGTTTATTTCTTTTTTAATTCTTTTGATTCTAGTGAAATATTTGCAGGCCTTTCTTCTGAATAAGTCTCACTGGAGGTCATTTCTGATGGATTTATAATTTTGGTGGTATTGTATTGACTTGATTTTTTTCTTTTTCTCTTATTATAAAAGTTTGCATCTTGGGTTAATTTGATGAGATTTTCTAATTATGCAGTACATTCAATCAAAACCAACACAGACTATACTTTTTAACAAGTGACCCTAGGTATTGAACCTGATATCAACTAGTAGGCTTGATATTTAAAATTCAAGGGAGCAATATACACATTCAATCAAAACCAACACAGACTATTTTCACAAGAGTGGGAATCCCTTCAACTGGGAGGCTGATATTTCTGGTCTGCAATGAGTTCCAGGTCAGCCTGGAGCTGAGTGACACCTTGCCCCCAATAATGACAGAAGAAAAGACAAAGGCCCTATAAGTAAGGAAATGTCAAAGGCAACAATAGTCAACACAAAAATACAGCTAATTTGACAATGGTAAAGGTGACCAAGAATATATCAGTCAAATCTAATACATAACCTGCCCTGACATTTAAGGTGAGATTAGCACTTCCTGTGCAGGCCTGTGTACCCGGCTTTGTGTAAGTAGGTCCTGTTACCTTTTGGAATGGTTTCCAATCTCATCAATGCTGCATCTTGATCCCTCTCTGTTGTGATGTGGGGTGGATAAGTTCTCCAGTGGTTCACAGAACTGATGGATGGGAGAAGGGAGGCTGTGCAGGTTGCCTGGATTTGTACTGGATCTGCTAGCTGTTCCAGTTTGTGTTCTCCTTCAGCAGTTGTTCAGCTGGTCTCTGCTGTCTTCTCTTTGGGGTTTCTTGACTTATTTATTAGAGAGATACAGAAATAGGCAGGTAGAAGAGAGAGAGAGAGAGAGAGAGAGAATGGGTGCACCAGGGCCTCCAGCCACTGCAAATGAACTCTAGATGCATGTGCCCCCTTGTGCATCTGGCTTATGTGGGTCCTGGGGAGTTGAACCTGGGTCCTTTGGCTTTGCAGGCAAGTGCCTTAACTGATAAACTATCTCTCCAGCCCTTCTTGGCTTTCTGATGAGGCTGATATGAGTGGAAAATCCCTTCACCTGGCTTCTGCTCCTGTGGCTCTTGTACTGCATTGGGCCAGGCGGGCACTTTTGTGCTTCCCATTTGCTAGAAGTTCTGGGTCTCTCCTGTTTTGTTGCTGTGGTTGATAATTACTTATACACCTTTACTTTTCAGTAGAAGGGTGTCTTTTGCTCTTTTTTCTCCTTATCCCCCAACCCCAGGCTGCTTTAGTGTGGCTACTATGCTGTCATGTTATTCAAAAGTCTCTTTTTATTGATTATAAAAATTTATTACTGTGCTTCCATCATGAAAATTTATGATCTTGGCCTTTCCTTCTTGCCTTTGTACAGGGCCAAAAGAGATACATTGGCTACTTTAATAACCTTGAAACAGACTCCAGGGATATCACCAACAGCATGACCTTTGCAACCAAATCCTGTAACCAGAACTTCATCATTTTCCTCAATGAAGTTCAAGCAGCCATCATTGGGCACAAACACTGTGATCTTCTTGCCATTCTTGATGAGCTGGACACGGACCCACTTCTGGAAAGCAGAATTGGGCTGCTTAGCTTCAACACCTACTTTTTCCAGCATGATCCCCTTTGCATGGGAAGCACCTCCAAAAGAGTTGGCCTTCAGGGCAGTGCCTAGGTGGGCCCTCTTGTACTGTTTATCATGCCACTTCTGCTCCCAGCAGTGGCTATGGAGCTTCCTGGCAGTGTGTAGACCACCACACTTGCCCATCCTGCCGGGGCCACGGGCTGGAGCAAAAGAGCCCAGAAGTGTCTTGATGTGTTCTTGAATTCAGTTTGCAAGGATTTTATTGGGAAGTTTTGCATCTAGCTTCATCAGGAATTTTGGTGTATAATTTTTCTTTCTTGTGTCTCTGTCTGGTTTGGTATCAGGTTTTGTAGGAGTTTGGGAACATTTCCTCTCTATCAATTGTGTGAAATAACTTGAGAAAATGTGGTTTTAGTTCCTTTTTGAAAGTTTGGTAGAATTTGGCTGAGAATCCATCAGGTCCTGGACTCTTTGGTTGGTAGGGTTTTTTTTTTTTTTTAAACATGTTCAATCTCATTGGAAGTGATAGATTTGTTTAGGAAGTTTATCTGCTCTGAGTTTAATTTTGGTAGGTGGTATCTGTCAGGAAATTCAACCATTTCTTCCAGATTATCCAGATTTTTGGAATAGAGGTTTTGGAAGTATGTCCTGATGATTCTTCCAATTTCATTGGTGTCAGTTGTGAACTCTCCATTATCATTTCTGGTCTTATTAATTGGAGACTTCTCTTTTTTTCCTTTGATCAGATAGGCCAGGGGTTTATTGATCTTGTTTATTTTTTCAAAGAACCATCAATTTATTTTGTAAATTTTTAAAATTGTTATCTTTATTTCCAATTCACTAATTTCTGCTCTGTTCTTGATTATTCATTTCTGTCTGGAGCGCTTGGGATGGGAATGTTCTTGTTTTCCAATGCCTTTACATGAATGGTTAAGTTGTTAATTTGAGGTCTTTCTGTCTTTCATATTAAGGCATTTAGTGCTATGAATTTTCCCCTTAGGACTGCCTTCATTGTGCCCCATAAATCCTGGTATGATGTGTTTTTATCATCATTTCATTGTAGAAAATTTACAATTTTTTGTTGATTTCTTCCACAATTCATTCATTAATAGTGAGTTGTTCAGTGTCCAGGAGTGTGTTTTCTGCTGCTTCTCTTGTTGATTTCTAGCTTTAATGCTTTGTGGTCAGATATAGTACAGGGAGTGATGCCAAGTTTCCTGAATTTATAGAGGTATGCTTTATACATGATCTATTTTATGATCTAATACATGATCTATTTTAGAGAAGGTTCCTTTATCTGCTGAGACGAATTCTGTGGAATTAGGGTAGGATGTTCTGTAGATGTCCATTAGGTCTAATTGGTCTATGATGTTTTTAAGCTCCATTATTTCCCTGCTTATTTTCTGTTTGAATGATCTGTCTATTGATGATAGTGGAGTATTGAAGTCTCCTACTATTATGGTATTGGGGTTTATTTCTGGTTTGTTACCAAATAGATTTTACTTTATAAAATGTGATACACCTGTGTTTGGTGTATATAAATTTATGATTAGGATATCCTCTTGTTGGATTGTTCTCTTGATCAGTAAAAAATGGCCTTCTTGGGCTGCAGAGATGGCTTAGTGGTTAAGGCGCCTGCCTGCTAAGCCTAAGAACCCAGTTCCAATCTCCAGGTCCCACGTTTAGCCAGATGCAGTGACACAAGGGCACAATGCTGCACTTGACCACAAGGGGGCACACACATCTGGATTTCGTTCACAGAAGCTGAGAGACTGCTGGCACACCCATCTCTATCTGTCTCCCTCTCTGTCTCTCTCTGTGTCTCTCTCCAGAAATAAATAAAATAATAAAAAAATTTTTAAATGGCCTTCTTTATCTCTTTTGATTAATTTTGGTTTGAAGTCCATTTTATCAGATATTAGTATAGCCACACCGTTTGCATGGAAAGTTATTTTCCACCCTTTTACCCTGAGGAGATGTCTACCTTTGACACCTCTTGTAGACAGCAGATAGATGGATTCACTTTTCTGATTCAGCCAGATAACCCATGACTTTTTAAATGTTTGTTTGTTTGTTTATTTATTTATTTGAGACAGAGAGAAAAAGAGAATGAAAATGGGCACACCAAGGCCTCTACTCCCTGCAGACTAACTCCAGACTCATGCACCACCATGTGCATCTGGCTTATGTGGGGCCTGGAGAATTGAACTGGGGTCCTTAGGCTTCGTAGGTATGTGCCTTAACTGCTAATAATCCTCAAAGTGTTCTTGTCCTTTGTTCTGGGAATTCAGAAAACAAGGCTGTGTCCATATTTGGGCAAATCATATTCTGAGAAGAGACAGACATGTACACAGACAATGAGACAGCTCCATTGAATACTTTATGGTATTCATATATGCTGCTATGCATCTAAAATTTTAAAATTAAAAATATTGAGGGAGAGTATTTATGAACCTGAAGAGATTACCACAAAGTTGCTTAATTTTAAAAAGTAGAGTAAAATCACACAATAGGGCTGGAGAGATGGCTCAGCAGTTAAGGTACTTGCCTGCAAAGCCAAAGGACCCATGTTTCATTTCCCAGGACCCATGTAAGCCAGATACACAAGTTGGTGCATGTGTCTGGAGATTTTTTGCAGAGGTAGGAAACTCTGGTGCGCCCATGCTCACACTGTTTGTTCCCCCTCAAATAAATAAGTAAATAAAAACACATAGTATATTTTTAAAATTTATTTTTATTAGTTATGAACATACTCAGTATGTAAACAACACATGTTGGTACCATCCTTTCCCTCATTCCTGCCCCTTTTCCAAAGGGGTCATCCTCATGGGGATTGTGGGTCATGCATTGTGGAGGTAGCAATCAGTTATGGGGGAGAGGCAATATCTCAGTGCATAATGTCCCAACTTGTGGTTCTAACAATCTTTCTGCCTCCTCTGCCACAAAATTCCCTGAGCCATGTTGGGTGCATTTTAAGTCTTCTTCAGTGATGGGCTCTTAGGAGCCTCTGGATCTCTGCTTTGGTAGGTATTGAGTGTCCTTAATGTGTATCTCCTTCACCCTTGTGCTGATATCAGGTTTGCCAAGAAAGTACACTCTGGCACACTTCCCCAGTTCCTCTCTGGTTTCAGCTGTGGCGGGGATGAAGTGTGATGGGTCATTTATCTCCTCAGGTCCCACTCCCATCTGGCTTACATGGGTCTTGGGGAGTGAAACATGGGTCCTTTGGTTTTACAAGCAAGTGCCTTAACTGCTGAGCCATCTCTCCAGATCTTGGTTTTATTTTTTTAAGACAGATTCTCACTGTATAGCCCAGGCTGGCTTTGAACTCATAACCCTCTTGCCTATAGGTGTACTACTGCAGCAGGCTCCACTTTTATTTAAAATTTTTTTAAGTTTATGTTTTTTTTATACACTGACAAAAAGGCAGCCTCTTCAACAAATAGTGCTGAAAAAACTTATATCTACCTGTAGCAGAATGAAACTCATTCCCTATTTTTCACCCTATGCAAAAATCAATTCAAAATGGATGACACTGCTGAGGAAAGTATAGGGGGAAACAATTTAGGAAATAGGCATAAGCAAGCACTTTCTGAAAAGGACTTCAATAAAAAGGAAATAAAACCAAGAGTTGACAAATGTAGATGTAGGGAACTAAGACACTTTTACATAGCAAAGCAAACAAGAAATTGAATGAAGAGACAGCCTATAGACTGGTATGGTAGGTAGATCCTTTGGGTAACTACCCAGGGGAGGTATTGGTGACAGCCTATAGACTGGTAGGTAGATCCTTTGGGTAACTACCCAGGGGAGGTATTGTTGGTTCGTACGGTACATCTATTTTTAGTTTTTTGAGAAACCTCCATATTAACTTTAATAGTGGTTGGACTGCTTCATGTTCCCACCAGCAGTGTACAAAGGTTCCTTTTTGTCCACATCTTCTCCAGCATTTGTTGTCATTTATTTTCTTAGTGACTGCCATTCTGAATGGGGTAAAAATGGAATCTCCATGTGCTTTTCATTTTCTCTGATGGCTAGTGAGGTTGAGCATTGTTTATGTGTTTAGTAGCCCTTTGTATTTCATCTTTATTTTGTTAACCCATTTATTGATTGGGTTGTTGGATTTCTTATTTAATTTTCTGATTTCTTTTTTATTCTAGATATTAATCTTCTGTCAGATATACATCTAACAAAGATTTTCTCCCTTTCTATAGGCCCTCTTTTCCCTTGATTAACTTTCCTTTGCTGTGCAGCAGCTTTTTAATTTCATGAGGTCTCATTTGTCAACTGTTAGCATTATTTCCTGAGCAACTGGTATCCTATTTAGAAAGTCATTACCTATAATCTTGAAGTGTTTTTCTTATAACAGTTTCAGAGTTTCAGGTCTTACATTAAGGGGAGACATAGGAATCTAATTTCATTCTTCTACTTGTGGATAACCAGTTTTTCCAGCACCATTTTTTGGAAAGGTTATCTTTTCTCTAATGTATTTTTTTGGCATCTTTGTTAAAAACTAAGTGGCAATAGCTGTTGGGTTTACAAATTGGATTCTTCTCTTCTCTTCTCTTCTCTTCTATTCTTTAGTCTATATATGTGTGTCTGTTTTGTGTCACTACCATATTATTTTTGTAACTATGGCTTTGGAGTATAACTTAAAATCAATATATCACAGATTATCTGCACATCAATGCTTATTTAAGTATTATTCACAGTTGTTAAGTTATGGAACCAAGCAAGGTATCCACCAACAGAGGTAAGGGTAAGTAATATGTGGTATGTACACAGTGGAATTCTTCACCAGTAAAGAAGAAAGTTTGCAGGAAAATGGATACAAATGGAGATAATCATATTAAATAAATTAAGCATATTTGAAAAACAAATATCATATATTTTCTCTCATTTGTGGTTCCTAAATTTTATGTAAAATCATGTATGTATATATGACCTGACAGTCAAGTGTAACTGTCTAGGGGAACAAAGGAAGGGGAAAAGATGTGAAAGGGAAGGTAGAGAAAGCATATGAGGGGAATTATGCTCAGTGTACAATATATACTTGTATGCAAATGTCCTTACATGGTACCATGTACAGTGAATATGTACAATGGAAAATTTCAAGAATTAATTTAAAAGAATGAGAGAAAATATTTTCTATCTATATTTCTGACAGAAATAAAGAGAATATATAAAAAACTCAAAAACTTAAATACCATAAAAATCCAAACAATCTAATCAGTAAATGAGATGATTAAATGAACAGACAATTCTTAAAAGATGGCCAACAAACACAGAAAATGCTCAACATTCTTAGCCATTAGGGAAGTTCAAATTGAAAGAAAAGTGAGATCCCACCTTTACCCAGTTAGGGTGAGCATATCAAAAACTCAGACACAACAAACGCTGGTGAAGATGTGAGGAGAACAAAGGGAATCCTCATATCTTGCTGGTGGGAATAGAAATTGGCCCACTCACTATGGAAATCAGTATGGAGATTTCTCAAGACCTAAAAGAAAGGGGTCGATGGAGATAGCTCAGTTGGCAAAGTGCTTGCTTTGCAAGCTTAAGGACCTGGGATACCTAGAACCCCAGTATCTGCCTCTTCAAGTTATAGTCTTTGAAAACATTCACAATTTCCCACATAACCATGTCTTAATCCAATCAAATCCAATCAACATTCACCATCACAAGTTTCTAAGAAGTCTGTTTGAGCATGTTTGCCACACTTAAAGCCTCCCTTGCTGACATGAGGTATTTAGAGAGTCTGGAATTCTCATTGAAAGTACACACTGACTCTTCACTGGTATAGGGACAAGGTAAAGTCATGAAAGGTGGCTTGGGCAGTTTTTTTTTTTTTTTGTTTTTTTTTTTTTTTTTTGGGGGGGTTCTGCTTTCTTTTGAGACATTTTAGATGCCTAGCTGGGATTATAAAAATAATAGGTAAGGAATAATATTTACTTTTATATTTATAATGAATTACCAGGAAAATGGAAAGCAAGATTTAGCCTTTATCACATCTCAGTTGCTGATGCATCATGAAACAGAACCAGTGGTAAAATGTGGCAGGCAATGCACGAGGTATGGCCTAACTATAGAAGTATCCTCAATGATCAAGAATATATACCTGCAGGCTGGAGAGATTGCTTAGTGGTTAAGACACTTGCCTGTAAAGCCCAAACACCCAGGTTTGATTCCCCAGAACCCATATAAGCCAGGTGCATATGGTGGCATATGCATCTGGAGTTTGTTTGCAGTGGCTAGAAGCCCTGGTGTGCCCATTCTCTTTCTCAAATAAATTAATTAATTAATATATATTTTAAAAAGAATGCATACCTGCTTTCAAAACATTAAATGTCTATTGTATGCAACAGTAGATTAAAACATTGTTACAATTGATGCATTTCACTTGTCAAGTCATCACAGCACATTTGTCATCTCTTGGTGCCTATTTGACCGCATGTGGAAGATAACACAGTGAGAGCTGCATGCCACTGTAAAACAAAAGCTATAGCCATGTGTGCAGATAGCAAGAGAATACATGCATTTATTTTGTATGACATTGTGACATGGCATTGACGTCTAAAACTTCATGCTCAAGAACTGTACCCCTTTAAAAAAATCACAAAAACATCCCATAACGTTTTAAGTATTTGCAGTTTTGTGTTGGGCTACATTAATTGCCTTCCTAGACCACATGCAGCCCATTGGCCATGGGTTGGGCACACCTAGCTTATAGCATTTCAGGGTTTTCCAGCACAACATTTCAAACTATTCCATAATTCCTCCAGCAAAACCATTCCAAAGGCCTATGAACCAGTGGATCAGGTTGATCACAGCAAGGACCCTACTCCCAGTACCAAGTTTCTGTATTGGTTACTTTTCTCACTGTGATGACAGAACACCTGACAAAAGCAACTTAAAGAAGAAAAGGTTAATTTTTTCAAATGTTTCTCCAGTGTCAAGGTTTCAATAGTCTTTGGCTAAAAGAGGGTTTACATCCATCAAATTCTCTCTAAATTAATAATGCTTATCCCATTTAAACTATGCTGACTTCACTTTCCATTAGATAATCTGTTCTTTTTCAGAGAAGGTTAATTTTGGCTCACAGACTGAGGGTACAGTCCATCGTGGTGGGGAAGTCATGGCAACAAGCGAGTGAGGCAGCTGGTCACATCACCTCTGCAGTCAGGAAGCAGAGAGACAAACACAATGCTCAGCTCACTTTCTTTTTTCAGTTCAGTCCAGGATCCCAGCCCATCAGCGGCATCACCCTCATCCAGTGTGGGTCTTCTCTCTTTGGTGACTCCTTTCTGGGAATATTCTTACAGACACACCCAGAGGCTTTTTCATGATGATTTGACATCTAATCGAATGGACAATGGATATTAAAGCATTGCAACAGATTATATTCTAACTACATATCATCTCTGAACTCAGGACAAAGCTTGGATAGCACTCAGTTATAGAGCTGTTGCCTACCTGAGGTTCAGTCCTCAGCATGCATGCGTGTGTGCATGCACACACACACACACACACACACACACACACACACACACACACACTCGTCCAGGAGTATCTGAAGGCATTGCTCCCCTACCCCTTCACAATGACTGACTGCTGCATTCATAACCCATAACCCCATGCTAAATAGCAGTAACCCCACTGAGGAGGGCCCTGAGTGGAATGGGGGTGGCGAGGAGGGGAATGGGACCAACACATAACTTGCCCATACAACAGAGTTTCTAATTAATACAAATAAAAGATATTCTTTCTATCTATCTATCTATCTATCTATCTATCTATCTATCTATCTATCTATCTATCTATCTATCTATCTATCTATCTATCTATATCTACATATCCTTCCAACCTAGGCATAGTAATGCACATCTGTAATCTCATTTCTGGAGAGGCAGAGACAGGAGTATCGAAGGTTCGAGGTCAGTCTGGGCTACCTAGTAAGGCTATGTCCCTCTCCCAAACAGCACTGTGGCTCTCCATTCAAAGTATGGGCTTATAGAAGCCAGGTAATTAATACAGTTTCAGTGACAGTATGACTCATGGTGGGTGTAGTGGATCCCAGCCTCATCCTGGGGTTAATTCCCTAGTCTCATCATGCATAATTGAAATAGATATTCTTAGAAGTTGGAAGAATTCCCACACTGGTTCCCAAACCTGTGGAGTGAGGGCTATTATTGTCAAAAAGTCCAGTTGCAAGTCATTAGAGCTGCCTCTATCAGGGGAAATGGTGAATCAAAAAAAAACTTCAGGGGCCTGGAGAGATGGCTTAGTGGTTAAGGTGCTTGCTTTCATAGCCTATGGACCTAGGTTCGATTTCCCAGAACTCAAATAAACCAGATGCACATGGCGGTGCCTGCATCTGGAGTTCGTTTACAGTG
This sequence comes from Orientallactaga sibirica, assembly GCA_036365145.1. Taxonomy (NCBI): domain Eukaryota; kingdom Metazoa; phylum Chordata; class Mammalia; order Rodentia; family Dipodidae; genus Orientallactaga; species Orientallactaga sibirica. The sequence goes on from JAEOAD010000030.1 coordinate 2,109,866, forward strand.
GCTGGAGGCCCTGGCATGCCCATTTTCTTTTACTGTCTGCATCTCTCTCAAATAAATAAAATATATTTCAGAGAGAAAGAAAGAGAGAGAGAGAGAGAGAGGGCACGCCAGGGCCTCCAGCCACTGTAAACAAACTCCAGAAGCATGTCCTTCTTGTGCATGTAGCTTATGTGGGTTCTGGGGAATCGAACTGGGGTTCTTTGACTTTGCAGGCAAATGCCTTAACCACTAAGCCATCTTCTACAGCCCTCTCTTTCTTTTTAATAAATAAATAGATAAAAATGAAATTACTGTAACCATGTGAGGTGGCACAGGCCTTTAATCCCAGCACTTGGGAGGCAGAGGTAGGAGGAGCACTGGGAGTTCAAGGCCAGCCTGGAATTACAGAGATAGTTCCAGGTCAGCCTGGGCTAGAGTGGGAAACTATCTCAAAACGAACAAACAAACAAACAAAACTCAATACTGCATCCCTGGAGGGGTTACAGAGATTAGTGCCAACATTAAGAACTTGAAAGATGCCCGCGGCGGGGAGGGGATGGTGGACGTGGTACCCATTACCCTTTGACTTTCCTATTTAGCCTGGCAGAAGATGGATGGATCGTGGAGAATGATGCTTGATTATCAGAAACTGAATCCAGTGGCGACTTCAATTGCAACTGCTCCACAAGCTGTGGTTTCCTTGCTTGAGCAGATTGACATGTCTCCTGGTACCTGGTATGCAGCTATTGATCTCTCAAATGTTTGTCTTTTCTCCACACCTGTCCGTAAGGTCTGCCAAAGCAATTTGCTCTCAACTGGCAAGGCTAGCAGCATAGCTGTTCTACCTCAAGGGTATTGTGTCACAACACAGTTCACAGGGATCATAATTACCCAGGCCTTTCATGGGGGATCACACTGTTCCATTGTACTCATTACATTATGCTGATTGGGCTAGCTGAGGAAGAGGTAGCAACCACCCTGCATTCATTTGATCAAACATATAGACTTCAGAGGATGGGAAATAAATCCAATCAAAATTCAAAGTCCTTCTACTGTAGTAAAATTTCTAAGAATTCAGTGGTGTTATAGCAGGCAGAGGTGAAGGTGCAAGCCTTTTTATTTGACAGCCCCTGTCTGGGAAAACCATGAAGGACAATGGTGAAGGGAAATCTTCACAATGGTCAGAACTATGGACAGTGCATATAGTTGTGCAGGTTTCTTGGAAGAAAAAAAAAACATTGCTGAATGTGCAGTTCTGTCCCAATTTAAGACCAAGTGCCTCACTTGAGTGTGTTACTCAAGCCCATGTGCTGAGTGACTCAAGAAGCTGCTAGTTTTGAGGGGGATCCAAAAGGAGACAAGGCTCTTCAACAGGTCAAGGCTGCCTTAAGGTGGCTCTGCCACCTGGGCCATGTGACTCAGTAGACTCAATGGTACTCGAGGTACCAATGGCACACAGGGATTCTGCATGGAGCCTTTTTCAGGCCTCTGTAGGAAAATCACAGTGGAGGCTCTAGGGACTTTAGAGCAAGGCTCTGCCACCATCATCATCTTCATCAGACAATTATTCCCCTGTTGAGAGACAGCTCCTGGCTTGTTATTAGGTTTTAGTGGAAACAAAACTTGATGATGAACCACCAAGTTACCATGTGACCTGAGCTGCCATCGTGAGCTGGGTGTTATCTGACCCACCAAGTAATGAAGTTGGGTGTGCACAGCTGCAGCCTATCATTGGATAGAAGTGGCTCATACAGGACCAGGCCCAAACAGTTCCTGAAGGCACGTGTAAGTTACATGAAGAAGTTGCTCAAAAGCTGGGCGTGGTGGCACATGTCTTTAATCCCAGCACTTAGGAGGCAGAGGTAGGAGGATCACTGTGAGTTCGAGGCCACCCTGAGACTACAGAGTGAATTCCAGGTCAGCCTGGGCTAGAGTGAGACCCTACCTTGAAAAAAACAAAAAAAAAAACAAAAATCAAGTAGATGAGCTGGCCTGCTCTGTGGATAGTGCTCATTCTCTTTCCCTGGCTATGAGACCTGTCAAAAAAACAAACAAACAAACAGTGGGCACACATGAACAAAGTGGCCAAGGTAACCAGGGATGGAGATTCTTAGTTAATTCCGGGTCAGCCTGGGCCAGAGTGAGACCCTACCTTGAAAAAAAAAAAAACAAAAAAACAAACATGGCCTGACAAATACAGACTTCCACTCAGCTGCTGCTGAGTGCCTGATCTGTCAACAGCAAAGACCAACCTGACCTCCCTATTCAGCACCATTCCCTGGGGTGACCAGTGACCTGGTAGCATATTGTCTACATCAGACTACTTCCACTATAGATTTCTTACTGAAATAGATACTTATTCTAGGTATGGATACTTTTGCCTAAATTCAGAAGGTGCCCTCAGCAGAGGAGGACTTTAAAAATCAAGTACAAGCTGCTTTGCCAAGACTACCCTCCTGGGACTTGCACAATGTGTCATGGTATTTAATATCATGGTGTTCAATAGAACATTGCTTCTGACAAAGGACCTCACTTCAAAGCCACTTCGAATACCTTGACCACTAAGCCATCCCTCCAGCCCTAGACCAGCTTTTAAAGTCACAGTTACAGTGCCAGCTAGGTGGCAATAGCTTGGATGGCCAAGGCAAAGTCCATCAGAAAGTTGTATATGCTCTAAATCAGTATATGCTCTAAATCAGTGTCCAATATATGGCACTCTTTCTTCTATAGCCAGAATTCACAGATGCACTAGTCGAGATGTGGAAACAGTAATGGTACCCCTCACCATCACTCTAACGACCCACCGACAACATCTGGCTTCCTGTTCCTGCCACCTTATGCTCTACTGACCTAGAATTCTTGGTTCCACAGGGCAAAGTGCTTCTACCAGGAGATACCACAAATATTACCGACTTCTGCCCTGGCCTCTTTGAGGTCGCGATGCCCTTGATTCAAGAGGCTAAGAAAAGAGGCACAGTGCTAGGAAAGATGAGTGACCCAGGTGGCTAAGGGGAAACCGGGCCACTTCTCCACAATGGAGGCTAAACACAAAAGAGTGTATCTGCAGTGCAGGACACCCTTTAGGGATCTCTTGTCCCATGTGATTAAGGTTGATGGGCAACCATATTAACTCAATCCAGGCTGGATAATAAATGGTCAAGACTTCAAAATTAAGGGGTGGGTTATCCCGTCATGAAAAGAACCAAGACCTGCTGAAGTACTTGCTGAGGGTGGAGGGCATAAGGCTTGGGCAGTAGTGTAAGGTACATGCTATGGCCATGTAACTAGTTACAGAAACAAGGATTATGATGTCAAAAGTTCCTGTCCTTTTTGTTAAGAATGTGTTTATGCACACATACACTACAGTAATCAGCTATCAGCATTTTCTTTTCCCTCCTTTTCTTTGACCAGGTGATAGAACATCAATTGAGATAATACCAGAAGTTAAATGTTGTTAAATCTGTATTATCATATTTAAGTTTTGGGATATTTTAAAGGCTAAACATTCATCAGGGAACTTAGCCATGCTTTCTGGGAGAATAGTGTATTATTGAGTGTACATGAGACAGTTATGTCATGCTAGATAGAATTGTGATATTGTTATTGTCTTCATGTGGAGATTAAGCATGCCATAAGGAGATGTGGTTGGAGTCAGGTTGACAGGAAGAGGAGCTGTGATGACTAAAGTTGACAGGATCTGAAGTCAACTAAGAAACAATCCTCTGGGTGGGTCTAAGAGCATCTCTGGGAAGGATTCACTAAAGGAGGAGACTGTAGTCCAGGGTGGGCACCATCTTCTAGCTGGTAGCCCAGGTATGAGTAAGTCTAAGGAAAAGTTAGTGCTGTCGGCTCGTCAGCTTGTGTTTTGATGATGGGTGCATGTCTTTTGCTGCTGTAGCTGCCATCTTTCACTGACATCAGACTCCAGTTTCCAGTATGGCCAGCGACTCTCCAGTAATCTTCCTTTAGCACCAAGTTCTCAGTCTTGCTGGCATGCAGAACTCCATTGGCCTCTATCAGTTGTAAACCGTTCTAATGCTTTCATAGTATATGTGCATTATATTGGTTCTGTTTGCCTAGAGAATTCTGCCTAATACACCTTGTAAGAGACACAAGCTTGGCTGTTGTCACATTTGCTAACATGTAAAAATCTGAACCAAGTGAAAAAGTTATTGACCCTTTCCTAGATCTAAGACAGAAGCGATATACAGAGCCAACTGCTGTCTCCTAAAGTGGAGAGACCAATAGGAAACTGCAGAAAATCATCATTGGTCAGGGCAGAGCCCTCTGTGGGCTCTAGTACCCGAGTGGAGAGTCACTGTAGATGAAGAGCTTCCAGAGGCTCATTGTAGACAGGGATGACAGAGAAAACTCAGGACCAGCTCATTGGGTCCCCATACTTTGTGAATTTTATTCCCCAAAGTTTGACCAGTTCCCAAAGTGAATATTAGAGGAAAAAGTTCCTCCTGTTCTTTCAGTGAAGGGGAAAAGGAACTGTTTCAAAATGTACTAGAGCATTTTGTTCTTACAAAAGTCTGCCCTCAGGAAAAATGACTTAGCTAAAGTCTAATATTCTGGAGTTTATTAAAGCCTAGCTGATCTGTGAGAGGAAAACTCCCAGCTGGAGTTCACTCTGTACCACTTGGGGTGGGGGAGAGACTTGTTTTCTCTCTTCTCTTCTCTTCTCTTCCCTTCCCTTCCCTTCCCTTCCCTTCCCTTCCCTTCCCTTCCCTTCCCCCTTCCCTTCCCTTCCCCTCCCCCTCCCCTCCCCTCCCTCCCCTCCCCTCCCCTCCCCTCCCCTCCCCTCCCCTCCTCCCCCCCCTCCCCTCTACAGTGGCTCTGGGAATTGAACCTAGAACCATGTGGCTACCAGGCAAGTGCTGTATTATTGTGGGATGTTGGCCTCTGGGCACGACATGGCCATTGCCCTTTGTAATGCTCAGCAGTTATAATTACCCACAAAAGACCTACAAAAAATTGGGCACATTAACATTCTGTCATGGATGGTAGATGGGCTCTTGAGGCCCTCCTTTTCCTGTGGAGTTATAGGCAGCTATTGGTTCTATGGGGAGAGCAACAAGGCCTCACCACTCCTTGAGGATATATGTACACATAGTTAGCAGTAATTGGAAGAGGAATACTTTGTCCAGTGGTGGAGCTACCCATAAGTTGTGCATACCCCTATAACTAATCTCAACTAAACTCATTGGTTCTCTAAGTCAGAGTTATATGGATTCACTTCTTTGTTTCTGTCATTGGTGCCCAGTCTGGGGTGAGTAGATGTTTATTCATGTCTCCTCCAAAAAAATTAACACGACACTTGCTGCTTAAACATGGATGTGACAGAACCACCTATGAGTTTGGAAGGAGCACTTGCATTGTCTCTGCAGTGTATGATGTGACATGTCATTAAAGCAAGGTATCTGAGGATGGAGTGCCCACGAGAGCACTCCCTGCCTGGTGGGAGTGGCATGCCTTCTTGCTGCAACAGCAGTTGTGCTGTCCTTGCTGTGCATAACAAAAGACATGTCTAATGATGCCATATCTAAGGGGAGAGTTCCAGGGTGACCACCTTCCTCTATGTGGTATGAAGTGGCTCCCTGCTTTGATGAATGGGGTCTGCCACAAGAGTATAGGATTTTCCCCAAACATCTGATGGACTAGAGAATATATTACAATCACACATATGTGATTGTATTGTAGTTTTGGAACAAAGAACCCAACCAAAAGCAGCTGATGGGAGGAACGTTGTTTATTTTGGCTTATGGTATCGAGGGGAAGCTCCATGATAGCAGAAGGTGGCAAACAGCACAGAAGAGCGAGCCAGACTCTAGCTACAACACCCCTAAGCCCACCTCCAACAACATACCTCTTCCAGCAGGGCTCCACCTCCACACTTGCTGTCAGCTGAGGACCAAGCATTCAAAACACAAGTGTATGGGGGGGGGGACACCTAATTCAAACCATGGCAGATGGGTTTATAAGCAGGCTGTGCATCAGTTGTGTGACCTTTGCTCTGGCTAAGCAGTAAGACATGCAACTGAGGCTAAGCTGTCTTCCCAGAAAGAAGTTGACCATATAAGGTGGGAATTCCAATTTGAAAAAAGGCATGTAGAAGCTATCCTTCACAACAGTTTCTGAATTGGCAGAAAAGGTGAAAAAAATTCTGAAAATACCATGGAGGTGATGACTTGCCATTTCTTATGCCTTTGAAGGAGAGGATGGTGGGGCATGGGAGACATAAGGAAGGAGAGTAAAAATTAGATCTGTGCTAAATAGCCACTCCTTGGATTTCAAAACATGGAACCTGTGGAAATAAGTGGACACACGAGGTGGGAAATAGTGAAGTAGAAGTTACAGAAGACACCCCTTAGGTTTGACCTTTAATACAGGAAAGGAAACCCATGGAGCAGCATGCAGAACACCTTACTAATGGCACAGTATAGCAAACTATGATAATTAGGAAACAGCCTGCTTTTGAACTGCTTGACTTTGAAACAAGAAATGAGTGAGCCTCTCAAGTTTAGCTTATGAAGCTGTGGGACATTGGGGCAGATGGGATCAGACTGAGTATCATAGAAGCAGAGAAACTTAGTCTGTAGCTACTCATCTCTCCTTGAAACAAAGTATCATCTGAGGCAATATGAGGGCATTCAGTTTCTGATGAGCAAGCTCATATAAGGCACTAGGGACACCTGGTTATTGTTGGGCGAGGTCTCCATGAATATAAGGGACTAGAGAACAAGAGAAAGGACCTGGGTATGGGAGCACACGTTTGATGTCCTTCACTGGGCCAGATTAGGACTGGCTTTATAGGACAGTTAATACAAGTTGATTCAGCAGAGACCTTGAGACTGCCATGGGACATTCGTGGCTTTGCTGAGCACCATGGTGGGACATAATCTTTATGAGGTAGCAGATATGGTAAAGATATGGAAATTCTAAGAATGAAGGGTTGGGTGGTTGGCTAGTATGCATGAAGGAGGGAGAAAATGATTTTGACTGGCATGTACATCAAGTTTTTAAAGTATTAAAACAATCAAGAGCGGATGTAAAAAAGGGGCCAGTCTGGGCCTCACTTGATAGCAAATGTGGCAAAATTTGTGCTGAGCCAGAATTCCAAAGGAAAACATTGACAACAAGGCAAATTTAGTGCCTGTGAGACTTTGGAAGGCTTTAAAGCCTGAGCAACAGTTTCACGAAAGTATAAGTGACAGAACAGTACAGGTGAAAAAATCTAAACTTGTTCTAAGGGTGGACAGCTGTCCACCCACAGTAACCTGTATACACTGCCCTTCTGCAGGAAAGTAGCCGGGGGGTGGAAATTGTTCACGCAGCCCAGGGCTCTCAGTGGCCAGGTGTGGCTAATGCAGAAGAAGCCGTGAGCCGCAGCTCAAGCTCAGAGACTGTCAGGGAGCCTGTGGGGACAGCTAAGAATGCGGCTACACTCTTCCTTGGTTCTAGGCCTCTCAGAGTGATGAGACAGCCTTGACCCCAGTGGAATCTGTTAGAAGTGAGGATGCCTAAGGCAGCTCCCCTCATGGAGAAGGCAGGAGGGTTTATGGTGAATGACTGGATTGTAGAGGGCTAACTAAAGAGTGCCTCCCATCCATGCAGCCAAACCCAACATAGTCTTTTCTTTTTCTTTTTCCTCTTCCTTTCTTCTTTCTTTCTTTCTCCTTTCTTTCTTTCTTTCTTTCTTTCTTTCTTTCTTTCTTTCTTTCTTTCTTTCTTTTTTTTTTTTGGTGTTCAAGGTAGGGTCTTGTTCTCTAGCCCAAGCTGACCTCAGTAGTCTCAGTGTGGCTTTGAACTGTGATCCACCTACCTCTGTCTCCTGAGTGCTGGGATTAAAGGTGTGTAGAATCTTTTCATGCTGTATTGGGCCTTGGTAACATTTTCTTTCATATTCCCTTAGCCAACAACTCCTGAAATCAACTGGCACTTGCTTGGAATGGTGGGTGATGGGCCTTCAGTGATCCTGCCTACCTCTTGCAAAAGGGTTTTATTTCACAGATGACATGACATTAACCTTGTCAGTGGCGTGCAGAACTACAAAAGCATCTGACTGACAAGCAAGCCCACCTAAAGGAGTGAGAATGGGAAACCAGTTCACACAAGGAACAAGGGAGAGATAAACCTGTGGAATTCTTGGGAGTTTAGTGGTTGGGTAAGACCCAATAAGGCGAATGAGAAAAATCCTCAATAGCCTTTGCCTATACAAGTAACCCCAATTAAACTCATTGGTTCTCCAAGGTCCATGTGGGTAGATTTTTTTTTTTTTTGACTTTGGTGCCCTGTCTTGGGATGAGTAGACTTTTGTTCAGGTCTCCTCAGAAAAAGGTCATACAGCAACCATTAACCTATACCCCAGTGAAAGAGACACACAGTAGAAGAACAGGTGCACTAAAAGACCAAGACCTACCCATAGGACTATTGGATCTTCCCATCCCACCTTCCTACCACATTACTAAAGGGTTAGTAAGGTCTAGGATAGCAGTCGTTAACCAAACACATTAAACTCTTCAACAGTTTCAGTTGCTTTCAACAGTTGTGTTGTCTTGGCTACCAAAAAGAAGAATTACAAGACACACTAAAAGGCAAAAACAAAACAAAGTACCATAGTACAAAAGTACAGACAAAGCAGACAACCAGATTCCGATGTAGGAGGGATGTTGGAATTAGCAGACTGAGAATGTAAAACAAATGTAAGCAGAGATATGGAAATTCTAAGAACGAAGGCTTGGGTGTGTGGCTAGTATGCATGAAGGAGAGAGAGAATGAGAATGAAGTTTAAACATGAGACTGGGATGGAGTTTAGTGGCAAAGCACTTGTACAGCATGTTCAATTCCCAGCATGACAAAAAAGAAAGAAAACAAAGCAACACCAACAAGCCAAACCTAACAAAAAACCAGAAAGCAGAATGAAAGAGAAATACTAGAGAGAAAAAGCACCATTAGCAGAAATGAAGATCATTTTCCACAGGCTTATATGGCTAAGGGAAGAATCCCTGTACTTTGAGACTATCTCAGCAGAAACTCCTGAGCTGGAGAGCAAAGACAGAAGACTGAAATAAAACAGACCATCCAAGAGCCAAGGGACAGCTACAAAAGGCATAAATACACATAGCAGGAATGTGGAAGGAGAAGACAGTTAAGGAACAGAAGAAATATAGGAAACGGTGGTGAAGGGTGTAGGAAGCATTCTGCCCATGTTTCCCTATTCCCTTGTTCAGTGCAGCCCAGCAACCAGGTCTCTCAATTGAGCCTTCCCTCTGTGGTGGCAGAGGACAGCGCAGACCCAGCTGCATTTTCTCAGGAAGATCCCAGCAGCTCTAGTTACCACTGGAGAGGGCTTCTCCAATCTTCACTGCCATAGACCCCTATTGTGAGCCACTGAGTTCCCTGGAACCAGAGCCACCAAGTGCTTTCTCTTGTGCTGGACCTGGAGTAGCTGCTCTCCCCCACCAGTTCCAGTGAGTTCATGTGCACCTGTGTTTCAGAACCAGCACCCCTTGTAAGTTTGCACCCATGCCCCTCTCTTGGTGACTGCTGGTGCCATTAAGTGTGCCAGGAGAATGTTCTGGCAACAGCTGTGTGTTAAGCCCATGGGATTGGTGCCCACTGCAGCTGCACATGCCTGTCCAGGGGACTGGGCACCCACCACAACAATGCCTGATGTATCCACTTGATATGGCTCTTGCTTGTCACAGAACATGTTCTCATACACACTCTGGACCAGGAGTCTCCTGCAGCCCTGTGTGTGCCCAAGCACCATCAGCCTCAGCCATTGTGGGCACCTCTGAGGTGACCCCCGTGTACTTAGCATAAGCATTCTTGCCCCATTCAGATCTGGATTTGAATCCAGAGTTCTCACATCCCTCACTCAGTTGGTGGTACCTTTGCATTATGAGGGAAGAGCTGGCTCTACCCAAAACAGCCTCTGAAGTTTGGAGGCAGAGACTGTGAAGAAAACAAAATAGAGCTTCAAGATATGTGGGAAATCAAGAAACCCATCATAAGGACTATGGACTCTCTAGTAACCGAGTTCAGAGAAATGAGAATCTACAAATCCCTAGATGAACAATGCAAAGTAATTGTTTCAGTGAAGTGCACTGGACTAGGAAAAAAACAAAACAAAAAAACAGACAACCAAATGATGCAAAAAGATATGGAAGCAAACCTAGAAGCTCAACAGAAAGAAAAACCCAAACAAGCGGAAATTCAGGACCTGAAGTATGTAATAAAAAAAAAAAAAAACACACAGAGAATGTCAACAAAAGAATCAATGAGACCAAAGAAAGTGAATTCTAAAACAGATTGGGTTAATAATCCATACAAGATGATAAAAACCAAAAGAAAAAGAAAGAGTGAAGAAAGCCTAGGCGTGCATTATGGACATTTAGGAAGATGAGAGAGAAAAAGGTCAAGCAAGAGCTGCCAATTCCTCAGACTTGGGAGGGAAATCAGCATATATGTAGATAAAGCTCAGAACCTCAAATAGGATCATGTCAAGAAGGTGACCCTGAGACCCATGCCATCAAACTGCCAGAAGTCAAGAGCACTGATCAGTTTGAAAGCAGCAAGAGAAAGTGACATGCCACTTAGAAGGGGTGGCTTCCATAAGGCCATCAGTGGATTTCTCAGGCTTGGAGAGAATGGATGATTTATTCAAAGTGCCCAAAGAAGCACACAGCTGTAATCTGGCAGTCTGGAGGTGAAGGCAAGCTGGGGGCCAGCCTGGGCCACATAACAAAACTTCTCAAAAAAAAACAAAAAAACAAAAAACAAAAAACACAAAAACAATGAAAACATCACAGAACTAGGATCTCTGCTTTTGGTAAAATTCCACTTTTAAAATGAAAGGGAGTTGAAGTCTTTCCCAGACAAACAAAAACAGAAGCATTCTGCCATTATTAGACCTGCCCTACAAGTAACACTTCAAAGGAGTTCTTCAAACAGAAACAGAACAGAATGACACCCGTGTGAATGCAAATCTAAATCTCACAGGCAAAGGTCAATATTCAGTGAATACAGAGTAATCCAGCCTTGCAGGGGCAGGTTTACATTCATTAAGAGAGCTGGTTGCAAAGTGACAAAATATAACAAGTGTTGGCATGGTGGTGTGTATATATAGCATTCCAAGAAAGGAGAGAAAATTGAATCAGATGCAATATATATGGAACCAGAAAAAAAAACAAACAAACAAACAAAATAAGAGTGGAAGACATGAATAGGAGAAAAGAATAAGATCCACAAGTGGAAAGCAATGACAGATATGATAGATATAATACACATGTAGTCATAATCACTTTGAATATCAATGGTTTCAATATCTCTTAAAAGATAGAGACCAAAACTCAGCTATATGCTGAATACAAGAAAACCCATGTGTGTACTTATGTCTCTACATGCATCTGAATGTAGATCAAAAGTAAATGGATGGAGACGGATCTAGTATCTAACACTAATCAAAAGAAAGTGGAATTAGGGATGTAGCTCAATTGGTAGAAACTTGCATGGAATGCACATGGCTCTACGTTTGATGCCCAGCATTGCATTAAAGTAGGTATGGTAGATCATGCCTGTGATCCTGGCCCTTGGGAGGTGGCAGCAGAAGGATCAGAAGTTCACAGTCATCCTCAGCTACATAGTGAGTATTACAAGGCCAGATTGGGCTACACAAGACCTTGTCTCCAAGAGTGTGTAAGAAAGCTCAGTGTCTTTAGGGAAATGAATATTACCAAGGACAAAGAATGATGTCATACAATGACAAAGGGACAGTTCTCCAAGAAAATATAATTCTGACTATATATACATATTAACAACAGAGTATCAAAGTATATGGTGCAAAAGCTGAGTTTCAAGGAGAAACAGATGAATACACTTGTGCAGCTGAAAACTTCAACATGTCTATGAGAAATGCCCTGGGGCAGGTAGGTGGATATCCAAACATCAATTAATTCATACACAGTAGAATATACATTCTTGTAAGGCTCACATAGAATGCTCACCATGATGGAACACATTCTGAGTCACAAAACTCACATTCAACAATTAACATATAGAAATTATACAATGTCTATTCTTAGGCCACAGTTGGATTAACCTAGAAAGAAATTACAATATTATAGCTGGAAATTTTCTACATACAAGGACATTTAACAATACACATATGTCATATGAGTTACAGAGGATATAACCAGATAAATTTTTAAATATTTTGAACTAAATGAAAATAATAAAACTGAACTCATGAGTTGCTGCAAAAGCAATGCTTGGAGGGAAATTCAATAACACTAAATGAATGTATTAGTAAAGGAAGATCTAGAATCAATAATCTTAGTTTTCACCTTAAGAAACTAGAAGAACAATAGAAAATCAAGTCCAAAGTAAGCAAAAGAAATAAAAATGAGATAACAGATCAATCTAAATGAAAACAGCACATGAACGCAGAATATCAATACAATCAAAAGGTAGTTCTTTGAAGAGATAAATAAAATTGATAAACCTCTGGTCAAGCTAAGAGAGGGAAAACTATCCATATCAATAGTGAAAGAGAAGACATCACTTTAGATCCCATGGACATTCAAATACAAGAATACTATGAGCAATTCTGTATCCATGAATTTGATAACCTAGATTAAATGGATCAACTCCCAGATGCATGTTAGTATTTGGCAAAATGTACACAACACAAAAGAATCTGAGTGTCTGACTCTTTTATAGAAATTGAATCAATAAATTGATAACCTTCTAAACAGAAAGCATTGACACACTTGGATTCACTGGAAAATTATACCAAATTTAATGGGAAAAATAATTGTATTTTATATGTTCTCTTTCAGAAAAATTACTTTTTTTTTGTATGTGTATGCACATGTATGTGCTCTTGTAGCAACTCACATGCTCAACTGTGGTGGATGGGACAGAATTGTCCCACCCCATCACTCCTCTTCTGCTTGTTCTTTATTTTTATTTTTATTTTTCAAGGTAAGGTCTCACTCTAGCCCAGGCTGACCTGGATTCACTATGTAGTCTCAGGGTGGCCTTGAACTCACAGTGATCCTCCTACTTCTGCCTCCCGTGAGCTGGGATTAAAGGCGTGTGCAGCCACTCCCGGTTTTGTTCTTTTTTTTAATGGGGGGGGGGTGGAGAAAATTGGCATGCCAGGGCCTTCAGCCACTACAATCAAACTCCAGACACATGTGCCACTTTGTGTGCATGTTCAACCTTGTACACTTGCATCACTTTGTGCATCTGGCTTACATGGGATCTGGAGAGTCGAACATGGGTCTCAGGCAAATACCCTAACTGCTAAGCAATCTCTCCAACCCCTGTTCTCCTTTTGATGTAGAGTCTCTTAGTGATACCACAGCTTCTGGTTTTTGTGAGCCCAGGTAGTTTCCTGGTATCTGCTTCCCTTTGGAAGACTGGGGTTACAGTGGCATGTGACACCTCCAGTTGTTTATGTGGGTTCTGGAGATAGAAATTCAGGCAGTTTTAGACCCCCTAATCCCTCATGTGTGTGCAGGAAGTACACTTAACCACTGAGCAATCTAGCCCAGGAATACTTTCTAACTCATTTTATAAAGCTAGCATTACTCTAATATTCAGACCAGCAAATGACACAATCAGAAACAAAACTGATGAATAAAATAAATAAATAAATAAATCTTTAAATCTTTAAAAATATCCTCCATAAAATATTAACAAATCGCATACAACAATATGCACAAAGATTTGTACGTTAAAACAGAGAGAAATTTATCCAGACATGTAAGCCTGATTCAAAATTTGAAGATTAGTGAATACAATCTGTAATATCAACAAGCCATACAGAAACATTACATGAGTGCATCAGTAGATACAGAAAAGTTATTTGACAAAAATCCAACACTCATTAATGATATAAAAAAAAAAACCCAACCCTTGTAAAAGCAGGAATCGAGGAAAACATCATTGTGTTCTGAATGTGAAATATCCCCTGTGGGTTCATGTGTTTGAACACTTAGTCCCCAGCTGGTGATGCTATTAAGGAAGGTTGTGGAATCTTTAGGAGGTGGACCTTGCTGGAGGAAGTGGTTCACTGGGGCAGGACTTGAAGTGGCCCAGATTTACTTCTTGTTTGCCTATTATTCCTCACTATGGCTGCAATGTGACCAGCTTCCTCTTGCTACCATACCTTTCCCATCATAAGAAATGTCTCCCCTCAAAACTGTAAGCCAGAATAAACCCTTTCTTTCCTTAAGCTGCTTCTCATCAGGTATTTGGTCACAGTAAAGTAAAGTTACAAAGTAATTATATCACACAATACAAATTACAAAGTATTAGTTACCGTAAAGTAATAATACAGAAAATGGTATTGAGAAGTAGAGCAGTTACTGTGATAAACCCGTGTTCTTTGGGACTGGTTTGCAGGAGGAAAGTAGAAGAGTTTGAAACTTTGGGCTAGCAAAGTCCTATAAGGCTGTAAGCAGAGCTTAGGGAGCCATTCTTAGTGGGAGTTTTGAAGACTAGAATGGAGGCCTGGCCTGTGAAGTTTCAGAAGGCAACAAGGACTCTATCCAAGGAACTGGGCTTGAGGAAGTTTGTGTGTAGTATTCTGGCAATGAAACTGCATTCTGCCCATATTCTGAAAACTTAAAGTGAGGCTAAATTTAAAAGTAATGGACTAATGTTTTTGGTGGAAGACATTTCAAGGAAGAATAACACTGAATCTGTATCATGTCTATTACCCACTGCTCATCTGCAGGGCGAGAGAGCAAAAAGATATGAAAAAAGTGAAGTTTAGAGAGGAAAGGTTTATGGGCAAGTTTAAAGTGCTGTCCAAGGAGACTGTGGTTGACAAAACATCTGTAATTATAGGAGAGATGAAATAGATAAGAGAGTAATGCAATTAAAGAGAAACATTGTTTTCTTCAATGGGACAATTAAAAAGGTGCCCTGAGGGCATTACCCCACCCCTTGAAAGCTCTAACTTGTAAGAACAGAAATTCTTTTAAAAGGAGAAAGCCTGATCAAAGAATGCTGCAGAAGGGATTCCCTTCTCAAATCAAGTGCCTTGGGAAGTGTTCTCATAGATTCAGCAACCAAGTTACACAGATTCCACTACAGTTTTGGTTCTAGGGAGCCAGTATACATTCCAAGTTGTCAGGAAAAATAGACAGCATCATCCACATGGTTCTTGTTTTGTAGGCATGAAAGATGCAACATTGAGGGGACATGGCATCTTGATCCATGATTTCAGAATGCTGCTGAGGCCAGGCAATGTATGGAAGGGTTCGATTCCCTGCAGGGAAGCTCTGAGAGGCCACTGTGTGAAGTAGTAAAGATGAAGCCTAAGTTGCAAAGGGATCCAAGGATGTTGAAGATGTCAGGATCATGGTATGTCCACCAAGGAAAGCTAAGAGGGCGCTAGCTCAAGAGAGAGGCTGTGTATGCTACAGGTACAATGAAGAAGAGGTGGGACTGCTCAAGCTCTTTGGATCTCAGATGATTCCATTACAAAAATCTAGATACCAGAGAGAGAAAGAGAGAGAGGGAGAGAGAGAGCGCGCTGCAGGATTTGGCCTTTGCCCTGCTGGATTTCAGTCTTGCTTTGGTCCCATATTTTATTGCTCTGACCCCGTTCCTCCCTTTTGGAATGGGAATGCTTATTCTGAGCCATTATATGTTGGAAGAATGTGATTTTTCTTTAAATTAAAAAAAAAATTTACAGGGAGTCACCCTTAAGAAATTTTCTTGAGTCTCAGAAGAGATTGTGGACTTTTGAATAGTGTTGGGATAGTTAAAGATTTTAGGAAGTTGACCTGAATGCATTTTGTATCATGACATGGCCATGAGCTTATGGGGTCAGAGGCAGAATGTTGTAGTTTGAATGTAAAATGTCTCACATAGGTTCATGTGATTAACTGTTTGGGAAGGTTGTGGAACTTTTAGGACATGGATCATTGTTAGAGGAAGTGGGACATTTTGGGTGGGCTTTGTGGTTTTATAGCCTGGTCCCACTTTCTTTTTAAAAAAATATTTTATTTATTTGACAGAGAGGGAAAGAAAGAGAGAGAAAGAAAGAATGGGCACACTAGGGCCTCCAGCCACTGAAAAAAAAGTCCAGACTCATTTGCCACCATATGCATCTGGCTTACATGGGCCCTGGGGAATTGAACCTGGGTTCTTGGGTTTTGCAGGCAAGTGCCTTAACCACTAAGCAATCTCTCTAGCCCCTTAGCTTTTTAAAAAAATATTTTATTTATTTATTTGACAGAGAGAGACAGAGAGGGAAAGAAAGAGAGAGAAAGAGAGAATGGTCATGGTCCCACTTTCTGATTACCCTCTGCTTAGTGACTGTTTTGGTTTGAATGTTGAAAAAAAAAAAAAAAAACGTTTCCATTGCTTAAGGTGTTTGTGATTATATTTTTTATTATTTATTTATTTATTTTGAGAGAGAGAGAGAGCGAGAAAGACGGAGAATGGGTGCACCAGGGCCTTCAGCCTCTGTGAACAAACTCCAGATGTGTGTACCCACTTGTGTGTGCATGGGACATTGTGTGCTTGCATTATTGTGCATCTGGCTTACGTGGGACGTGGAGATTCGAACCTGAGTTCTTAGGCTTCGCAGGCAAGTGCCTTAATGGCTAAGCCATCTCTCCAGCCTATGATTACATTTTCTTAGTCTCCATGTAGTAGAGTGTTTGGAAGGTGGAGCCCTGCTGGAGGAAGTATGTCACTAAGGCTGGGCCTTGGGCTGGAGCCCATCCCTGTGTGTTCAGAGTCAGTTTGTGCTTGCCGTTTGCTCTGTGCTATGGATGTAAAATGTGGTGCGCCTTCTTACTTCACCATGATGAAGCTTCCCCTTAAATCTATAAGCCTAAAATGAACGCGTTCCTCCCTGTTTGTGGTTGGGTGTTTGTCCCAGCAACGATATGCTAATTGCAACACTAAATGTGGCTGCAATATGACCAGCCAGTCTCCTCCCGCTGTCATGCCTTTTCCACCATGAGGGAATATATCTCCTTGAAACAGTAAGTCAAAATAAAGCCTTCCTTTCCTTAAGCTGCTTTCTGTCAGGTATTTGGTCACAGCAATAAGATAATTCATACAATCGTCACCTTCATAAAGAGTAGCTACAAAAAGTCTATAGCTAACATCAGTAAGCAACATCTGGCATCTGTATTGTCTCTTCCACCTGAACCGTTTTAGAGCTGGCTTATAGCCCTGATCATAGATGGCTCTGGCTTCAATAGCACCTCGTGAGCCTTCTGCCTTAGTTCTTATGCAGGGTCTTGCTGGGTTCTGTGCACTCAAGCTGTCTGCTTGGCAAGACAGTAAGTATATTCCATCATCAAGGATGTTCATTCACAGGGTCAGGCAGATAGGGTCAGGAGTGTCCCACAAAAGGATTGTTGAGTGAATGGAGGGAAGGCTATGCAGCAGGAGATTTGCATTTCATTAACTAATCATCCATTAGCCAAGATAGGCTGGAAGCAGCTGTGAGTGTGGTGGCAGGAGTTGTTGATGCTGAAGTTAGCTGTAAGATGCTGTAAAAGCTCGGGCTCCTGACAATGTGGACCTGGGGCATGGGCCTTAACGGTGTGGATTGTGAAATAAGCATGACACTACTGGTGTGAGAGTAGCTCTGTGTGTGCCCATGAAGGAAGGTGTGTTAACATTGTTCTCTCACTCACTTAACATGTGCTAGGGAGCCTGCTGGATACTGTGTGTATGATACGGAGCATCAGGGCCACAGGTAAAGCATGGCTCTTTTTTGTTAATTTTATTTTATTGTTATTATTGTTGATTTATTGTTTGTTTGTTTGTTTTTCAAGGTAGAGTCTTGCTGTAGTCCAGGTTGACTAGAATTCGCTATGGCAATCTTCCTACCTCTGCCTCCTGGGTGCTGAGATTAAAGGAGTACGCCACCAGCCTGGCTAATTTTATTTTTGTTATTTATTTATTATTTATTTGAAAGAGAGAGAAAGTGAATGGGTGCACCAGAGCCTCTAGCCACTGCAAAGGCACTCCAGACTCATGCGCCACTATGTGCATCTGGCTTACGAGGGTACTCGGGAATTGAACCTGAGTCTTTAGGCTTTGCAGACAAGCGCCTTAATCGCTAAGCCATCTCTTCAGCCCCAGAGCACAGTTCTGATGATGTCCTGGCTAAACTCTAGGTACAAAGTCCCCAGTCGATCCTCTAGCAACCAACGAGCTGGCCAAATAACTACCTGGAATTAAGAGATGAAACAGGCTCAGAAGGCGCAGCAGAGCACCCACCAGTGCCTTTGAGGCCAGGAAGATCTCTGGCTCTGGCTCGATAAGGAACAACGCGGGCACAGGGATAGGGGCTACGTTGACCCAGGCAGAGAGGGGACCCAGGCCGGCGAGCCCCAGATGCGTGTCTCTCCCCACCCCCGCCCCGCCCCAGCTCGTCCCGGCCGGCCGCAGGCTGACGGGCTGGACATGCTCGGGCGCGGGCTCAGCCCATTTAGACCCGGAGCGGTAATTGCGCGGAGCTGCGCCCAGGCACCCGCGCAGCGCGGGTGTGCCTGGCCGCTGCCGGGCCCAATTGCTCCCACTTATCCCGTCTCGCCCGCTCCATGGGGAGCGCGCAGCGGCGCTGGCCATCGATCCCAGCACGGGGATCGAAGCGGCCTCTCCGAGGTCCCCCGCCCCGCCGAGACAAGGTCGATGCGTCTCCAAGGCTCCGGGGCACCTGGGGACACCGGGCTCGCGGGTCGCCGCTCCACTCCAAGGGTCTCCGCTCGCCTCGCCTCCCCGGCTAGCCCTGGGCCCAGGGTGATCGGCTTGATGGGCGTGACGTGCGCTGTGCCTCAGGACTCTCTCCTGCACTTCTCTTCCCTACGCCTTAATTTATCTCCCCCCTTTAAAATTTTTTTAAATTTATTTATTTGAGAGAGTGAGAAAGGGCGCGTGCCAGGGTCTCCAGCCACTGCATAGGAACTCCAGACGCATGCACCCCCTTGTGCATCCGGCGTATGTGGGTCCTGGGGAATCGAACCAAGGTTCTTTGGCTTTGCAGGCAAACGCCTTAACCACTAAGACACCTCTGGACCTTTACCTCCCTTTTCTTGTCCTGTGCTCTTCCTGATCTCCTCTTCATCTAGGTCCTCAGTGCCCTACTCTGCCGGTCAGAGTCCCCCTCCAGCCCTGAGGCTGGGCACCCACCCACTTTGGGCTCTCTCTCTCTCTCTCTCTCTGGCAGGTGCTTTCCAGCTCTGCCCACCCCACTTTCCTCTTATTCAATTTCCTAGGCCGGCTGCCTGACGCTGGGCCATATCCCCTGCCCTGGACTGGATGGAGGCTGGCTGGAGGATGGGAAATCTCTCTCCCCTTGATAGAGAACCAGGCGAGGCTGGCCACATGCCTTTAAACTCAGTTTCAGGGCTCCTGTGCTCTTGAATGAGTCTGTCACAGAAAATTGACAACGCCATTTCTGTAGGCAGCTTCAGGAATCCACAGGGCCTGAAGGTGGGGAGAGCTTTTGTGTTTTGATTCTCTAACCTGTTGGCTATCTACTTCCTCCCATACTATTCTTTCTTCATGATCTCATAAAATGGTAAGGACTCTTCAGAAAAGTACAGCATGGGGACATGAACAGCTACTCAGAGACTCCATCTAACAAGCCAGCTCCGCTCAGGACAGCTGCCCAAAGCCTCTGCTTCCCTCTGTTTCAGAGGAGGGATTGTACATGCAATTATTTCACGATGTTCAGACCCTCCCAACATGTCCTTATTTAAAACCTTAACACACTCCTGCTGAAGCTGCCCGTTCCTTCCTCTTGGAGTTGGACTCTCCCTGTGTTAGATCAAGCTGTTTCCTCATTTGCAAACCTTGTGGTGTCCCTCCCTGGGAAGAATGCTTCTCAGAGCACCCACTGTGCTCAGCCAGAGTTCTGGACTGCTTCCTCATCTTGCCCTAACTTATGTCCGACTTTGCTGGGTGTGTGTGGGAGGGAAAGGGGGGTGAGGATCCACAAAACAAAAGTCACAATATTACTGGTTAAAATAATACTTGATTCCCCAGAACCCACATAAGCCAGATGCACAAGGGGCACATGCATCTGGAGTTCGTTTGCGGTGGCTAGAAGCTCTGGTGTGCTTATTCTCTCTCTGTCTCTCCTCTATCTCTGCTTGCAAATAAATAAATAAAAATAAAATAAATTAAGACTTGAGAAATAGGAATTCTAAGGATGATCACCTTCTCCCCCGTCCCCACTTCATCCTGCATTTTTAGTACCCATTGGGGTTTTTGCCATCTGTGTGTGCCTTGATAGGGGCAAGAAGACCATTTGGCCTTTGCCTCACTTTTACAAAAGAGGCTCAAAGCTGTGTATGGTGATGAACTACATAGGGAAACCCAGTAAGAAGAAGGAAGAGGAGGGGAAGGAATCAAGAATGGGAGGGTGAGGGGGGAAGGAGGAGAAGAAGGTGTGAAACAAAAGAAAAGGGCCTCAAGATTTGGTTTGGTTTGTATTTGGTGTGGGGGTGTGCACGTGGTTTGTTTTTTTTTTTTTTTTTTTTTTTTTTTTTGAGACAAAGCTGGTGTGGAACTCTTGATCTTTCTGGGATAACAGACATATCCCACCATGCCTGGCTCCAAATTTAGACTTTTTATATAGTCTACTAATAAGATTGTACACACTAGCCTTGCTAATAATCTCATAGAGCAATTTAGTGCTGTTCTAGATAGGTCCCACTTCTGCCAGAAAATTGCCATGAATCAGGCATGGTGGCTCATGCCTATAATCCCAACATTCAGGAGGCTGAGCCAGTCTACAGAGTGAGTTCCAGACGGTGTGACACTGTCTTTTGATAAAACAACTATTGCCATACTTATCAGAAGCAGCTGTGACCACTCATGAGATTGGGCCTGTTCATGTTCCCTCATAGAAGGAGAGGTGTGGAGAGGAGGTCTCAGCTGCTCTGCTATGACAATGATGTGTCCCTGCTGTGTGCCATTATGATGCATGTGGTCTTGTGGTCTCGGCTGGGGGGGGTGATAGAGTGTATAGAGTGGAAGATCAAGGGTGGGGAACTCCATCCATGCAGCTATGAGGAGGTCGGTCGTCATCCATGCTGGAATGACACTTTTTGATATTAAGGCTGCATCGAGCTCTCCATCCTTCTGCACGTAACCATGCTCTGTAAGGAAACTGTGGTGGTTTGAACGTGCATGTATGTCCCACACAGACCCGGGTGTGCTATTAAAGCTTGTAACTTGGGTCTTCAGCTGCCTGGCTGGGGGTGGTGGCACTGAGGGCAGATCCTGGGGTCTAGCCCAAAGGTATGTTTGGTTCCAGCCCATGGTGTAGAGAGCAGGCTTGTGCTCTGACTGGTCTGTGTGTGTGCTGGTGTTGGCCTGTTGCAGTTTTTCTCTCTGCTTGGATGTGTGGAAGTAAGCAGCGTCTCCCCCCATTGATGGGATTTCCCCTGGATTAGTAAGCTGAAAGAAATCCTTTCCTCCCATAAACTGTGTCTGGTTTGGATGTCTATCCCAGCAACTTGGAGCTGACAACAACAGAAACCCAATAATCTCATTGACTTGCTATGTTGAACTTTGGTGGAATCAGACTTTAGTCTGTTGCAGGTGCCGTAACTGGGGAACAAATGCTTGTTAGTATTTTCTCAGAAAGATCATGCAACCCCTGGGCAAAACCCCATCTTAAAAAAAAAAAAAAAAAAAAACAGGGGCTGGAGAGATGATTTAGTGGTTAAGCACTTGCCTGTGAGGCCTAAGGATTCCAGTTCAAGGCTCGAATCCTCAGAACCCATGTAAGCCAGCTGTACAAGGTGCTGCATGCATCGGGAGATCGTTTGCAGTGGCTGGAGGCCCTGGTGCGCCCATTCTCTCCCTTTCTCTCTCTCTCTCTCTCTCTCTCTCTAATAAATAATAAAAATATTAAAAAAAAAAACAACAGAAACAAAACCCCCACTCCCTTCAACAAAGACTGAAAAATGTGATGGAAACCAGATATATCAACAACAGCTCTGAAAACAGTGTCTTGTAGCCTCCCTACAGTCAGAGACCTGCCTGTGGCACTGAGAAGCAACAGCACCTGGCTTCCAGGGTAAATGTGTATTCCACTGCTGGAACGCACAGCTTGTGTGGCTCTGGGAATTCATGTTTCAAATCAATTCTGTATTTATTTTGTGATTAGCATCATTACATTGTATTGGTTTCTTGGTGAGAAATCATTAGTTCATTGAAATTATGCGTCAAGAATGCCTCGGTGTTTATTGCAGCACTATTTACAACAGCTAAATTATGCAGCCAGTCTAGGTGTCAAACAATGGAGGAATGGATGGGGGGGAATGTGGAAATCTTGCTCACCCATCAAAACAAGTGAAGTTATGTTATTTTCAGGGAAATGGATGTAACGGGGGATAATGATATTATGCAAATTAAGCCAGTCTCAGAAAAACAAATACTATGATTCCTAACATCTTCCTAGATTAAAAATAATTTAGTTTTTTGTATATATATATGTAATCTTTGTGTGTATTAGGCACAGTGGCTTATTCCTATAATATTAGCACTGGGAAGGTTGAGGCAGGAGGATCACTGCAAGTTTGAGGCCAGCCTGAGCTACACAATTAGTTTCAGACTAGCCTGGGCTACAGAGGGAGACTTTCAAAAGAGAGAGAGAAAACAACTTAAAAACAATCTGCCACTTCTAACCTTTATTTTTGGCACTCGTGTGTACAGTATGTGTGCTTTTGTGTATATATGTATACTGTATGCATGTGTGTGTACAGATGTCTGTGCCCCATGCACATGGGTGTGCCAGAGGAGAATGTTGAGTGTCCTCCCCCATCACTCTTCCATTTCATTTCTTTGGATAGAGGCTGTTACTGAGCCCGGAGCTGCCGTTTGCAGTCACGGTGGCTGACCCGTGAGCCCCAGCAATTCTCTAGTCTCTGCCTCTCATTGGACTTGGGTTACAGGTGTGCATGGCCATGCCCAGCTTTTTATATGAGTGCTGGGGAATCAAACTCATATGGACTCAGGCCCTCATGCTTGCGTGGCAAATGCTCTTAACCAGTGAGCCATTTCTTTTTTTTTTTTTTTTTTTTGAGAAAGTATCTTACAATATAGCCTAGGCTGGCTCAAACTCACTCCTCTTGCCCCAACCTCCTGAGTGCTGGGATTACAGGTGTGTTCTACCATGTCTACCTTGGAGAATCATTTCTTCCCAACTCTTAGCCCATGAGGTTGCGATAGGAGAAGGGCCTGGCCAATCAAAACATCAGATTCCTCTTAGCATGTGAGCAAATTTTTTGTTTTGTTTTGTTTTGTTTTTTGTTTTTCGAGGTAGGGTTTCACTCTGGTCCAGGCTGACCTGGAATTAACTATGTAGTCTCAGGGTGGCCTCGAACTCTTGGTGATCCTCCTACCTCTGCCTCCCGAGTGCTGGGATTAAAGGCATGGGCCACCACACCTGGCTGAGCAAATTTTTTTTTTTTTTTTTTTTTTGGTTTTTGAGGTAGGGTCTCACTCTGGCCTAGGCTGACCTGGAATTAACTATGTAGTCTTAGGGTGGCCTCGAACTCACAGGGATCCTCCTACCTCTGCCTCCCGAGTGCTGGGATTAAAGGCGTGCTCCACCACGCCCAGCTTTGAGCAAATTTTTTGAGACTGCATTTGGGGACTTCGTTTTAGGTTGCTGGAAAGAGATGATCTGTCCAGAGAGCTAAGGAAATGGGCTCTGGGTATCATTTTGCCACTCAGAAGTGAGAGCTGGGCTGAGAATAGATCCTGTGGAGGAAGAAGGGATAGAGTCAGTCACTCACCTTTCTCTGAGGACTGAACAGCTTCTTCAGCTGGCCAAGTAGCCTTCTGTTCTGAGTGCTTCAGCTAGCAGGGGTTTTAGAAGCCAAAGTCCAGCAACCATATTTCACAGATAACATCAAGGCCCAGAGACCCTGGAATTTCAGAGAGAGCTGGAGCCAGTTGGAGTCCAGGACTCTTAGTTGTCTGGTGTGTAGGAAGCCCACAGTAGTGACCATGGTAGAGAAAAAGGGACACAGAAAAATATGGCCGTGGTAGAACAACTGAAATTCAAGCTTAATTGACATTAAACTATTTGAGAGTGGTTTCCATCAGCTCCTATGTTCAGGTAGATCCATGGCAGGCATATGTAAATGGTCATATGGTAAATGTTTGTGCTATGTCAGACCCTGTGCTAGGCATTGTGGGCAAAGAGACAGGTGTGGGAGGCACCAGGATGCTGAAAACAGCTATGTAGGTTGCTTACTGCAAAACAAAGAGGGACTTTTTTGCACACCCTGTGGAAGTTTGCTCCCATGGGTGTGTCTCCACAGTCCACTTGCTCTGCCCTGTCGGGCTTAATGCCAAGATTTCTTGATATTTTTCCACGAGTGGGAAGAGGTGGATGGTGCATGAGGATGCTATAGGGGGCTGTGGAAGAGCAGTATTATAGTCCGTTAGTGGAAATATTACAGTTGGTGTCCTCTCCCGATTGGGTTCATTAAGTGACTAGATTCCCTGATAGTTTTTGCTTGCAGTATATGGAAGATCATGGACCCTCTCTGTCCTTCACATGGCCAGCTCTGTGCCTCTGAGTGTGCAGGTCTGCCTGTTTCTCTTAGCTCCCTGCGCCCTCCCCATTTGCTGCCCGCCCCCACCCTTGAGGGTCTTCCACCCTGAAGTTTTCCCCAAATATCAAATGATTTCCTGAGTGCACAGATGGTTTTTTCCCTTGGAAGTTTAATCGGAATGCTCAGTGTTCAGTCGCCAAAGGCTGTGAACTAATTTCTCTTGTCATTGCCACTTGGTGGAAATGTCATCATTAGTGAAGTGGAGATGTTAAAGAAAGGGAGCAAAAGGAAGAAGAGGATTGGGAGTGAGGGGGTTCCCACTTCCTCAGTGGCTCCTAAATGTCACAGCAATTAAGAGACCTGAGAATGGTAAGGGGAGTGGTCTGTGCAGGGTAGCGGGGCTGGTCCAGGTGTGGACATCATTGAAGGGGTGGATGTAGATGAGGGTCTGACCACAGGCCTGTGCTCCTGGGTGGAGCAGGTCTCAATCCATCAGTCAGCATGTCCTGGGGACAGGCAGCTACAGTCCTGTGTGACCTCTGAAATGAGAAGCATTCCTGAACAATGGTTCTGTCTTTTGCAAAAATCACATTTCCCTCTGTGACCTGGTTTACATAAGGGTCCTTGCAAGAGTGACTCTCGGGACTGAGCTGGGGAGACTGTGCAGACAGGCTGCCTGCTTGCCTGTTACTGGTCAGTGAGAACTTAGCCTGTTGCCAGGGTTGACTCCAAGTTCACTTCCACCTTCAAAAAAAAAAAATGCTTTCAGGCTTGTGATGATTGGTCCTGTTTATTTAATTTCTATTCTCTTGAACTGTTTTTGTATTCCTGCCTTTCATTTTGTCTCATTTTTCTTTTGTTTAAATTGTATTTTTTTATTATGAGATAATTTAGTAAAACAAAAGCAGCAGAAATATAACCAATACCCAACTTACTCTACTGCCTTCCATCCTTGACACACACAGATGAAGGGTGTGCTACATTTCATAGACTGCCTCTGATTTGCTTTGGAAGTAAGCAAGTTATAATCAAACTGTGAAAAATATTGAGCACCTTTAGTACGTGTTGAGAAATGTGCTAGACACTTGCATAATTATTCTTCCCATTTAATGGTCACAGACAGCCCCATGATTTTGGGGTCTTCTTTCTTGTTAAGGGGATCAAACCCCATGAGAAGTAGCTCAGTGCTACAGCCCCACCCAACCGCAGCCCTGGGAAGTAGTTTGCCTAAGGGTCTCCATTCTAGTAAATGACTTAGCTGGGAATTGAACCTTAGACCAATTGACTTCTGGTGCTTCCCCTCCCCGTCCTCCCAGCCACCGTTTTTGAATCAGAATCTCACTCTCATCTAAGCTGACATGGAACTCACTCTGTAACCCAGGCTGGCCTTAAATTCACAGTGATCCTCTTACCTCAGCCTCCCTAGTGCTGGAATTAAAGGTGCGTGCCACTGCACCTGGCCTAGTATTCTTTTTCTTAATGTTCATTTAAAAAATTTTTGTTATGTGTGTGTGTACATGTGTGTGCACATGCACGCATGTCTTGGCACTTGTGTGGAGGTCAGAGGACAGCCTCAGCTCAGGGTGTTGGTCCTCTCCTTCACCTTCCTTTCTATTTAATGTTTGTTTGTTTATTTATTTATTTATTGACAGACATGGAGAAAGAGGCAACCAGAGAGAGTGGGTATGGCCACACCAGGGACTCCTGCCACTGCAAAAGAACTCCAGAAGCATGGGCCACTTTGTATATCTGTTTTCATGTGGGTACTAGGGAATTGAACTGAGGCCATTAGGTCTTGCCTCGGCTATCAGGCCTTGCAAGCAAGCACCTTTAACAGCTGAGCCATCTCCTCAGCCCCACCTTCCTTCTTTGAGTCTCTCTCTTCTCTCCCTCTCTGTTGCTGGGATGGCCAGACTAAGTGGCCCATGAGCTTTGGGATTCTCCTGATTCTGCCTCTCATTGCTACAGACAATGGGATAACGATCACATATGCCCCTGGGTGTCTAATTTTAAGTAGGTGCTGGGATCTGAACTTATTTTAACCACAGAGCCTTCTCCTCATCCCACTTCTGGTGTTTTTTATATTACTTAACACCAAGTTTCCTGTTAGTGGTTTTATAGAATTGGCTTTATCCCAGTACTTAGGGCATGGGCTGTGGTGGGTAACTCTGTCACTCTCTGCACCTCTGTTTCCCCATCTTTCCAATGGGTGACACTATTCTGGGCCCTGACTCCTTTCCTTTTTCTTCTGAAGACCAAAATTAGGTAGTATTGCAGTCAGCTTCATGTTGCTGGCAGAAAACACCTGACCAAGAGCAGCTTGTGGGAGGAAAGGGTTTATTTTGGTTTACAGACTTGAAAGGAAGCTCCATGATGGCAGGGGAAAATGGCATAAGCAGACGGTGGACATCACCTCCTGGCCAACATCAGGTGGATAACAGAAACAGGAGGGTGTGCCAAACACTGGCAAGGGGGAGCTGGATATAACACCCATAAGCCCACCCCCAAGAATACATCATCTCCATGAGGCTCCAATTCCCAAATTGCCACCAGCTTGGGAGCTAACATTCAGAACACATAAGTTCATGGGAAACACCTGAATGATACCACCACAGGTAGCATGTGGAGAAATGGTAGCAAAGTGGTTTGGGACATTGTCAATAAAATTATTGAGTCAGTTGGTATCTTCTTTTAATATATTTTATTTATTTATTTGAGAGAGAGAAAGGGGGGAGGAGAGAGAGAGAGAATGGGCATGCCAGGGCCTCCAGCCACTGCAAATGAACTCCAGACACATGCGCCCCCTTGTGCAGGTGGCTTATGTGGGTCCTAGAGAATCAAACTGGGATCCTTTGGCTTTGCAGGCAAGTGCCTTAACCGCTAAGCCATCTCTCCAGCCCTCAGTTGGTATCTTCTTAATAGCTGGGGTCCTGCTGTCATCACAGTCCTGACACCTAGCACAAGCCTAGTCTTGGAATGAAGTGCTAGTCAAGGACCAAACAGAAAGCCTTGAGTCCTTGGAAGCTTCCTACCTTAGAACCTTGATCCCCTGTTTCTGTATAAAACTTGATGACTTTGCTTTCAGAACCTGACTCAATCCCTTTATTCCCCCAGAAATAGAACTCTCTCCCCTCCGCCAGTGAAATCAGTCCTCTGACCTCTGTACAGCTCCTCTTCTCAGAGCAGACTTGAGGCTATCCTATAATGGAGGAGGGTGTGAGGCCCTTGATGCCTGTTTGGCAAGCACTTTTCCCAGATGTTCCCTGTTGTCTGGGTTTTGTTTTGGGCTGTAGGTGGATGGGATTCTTGGAGATTGGCTCCAATCATTAGTGCCTGGCCCCAAACTGCTTCCTAGTCAAGACAGTCACCAACTCCAGTTGAAGAAACAGTGTAGAGACCAGGGTACTGGGATTCCAGGGATGGTCTGGAAAGATGCCAGGGCCGTAATTTAAGCATTGCTTTGGTCTTTGCTGGTATTTGCTGCTCTGAGCGTCTCCAGAGTTGACAGGATTGCCATTAAGCAAGGACGTTCATCTGTCAGCAAAGTTCCTTCCACTTCCACTCCTAGCCTGCCATAGGGACCCATCTTCCCATGCTCAGTGTAGTCCTCAGGATGGCCACACTGGCTTGTGAACCCAGAGCTCATCTGCACCTCACTCCAGCTCGCCCCATTCTGCTGGTTTGCATTCTTGCTAAGAGCACTCAGCCCAAATGCTCTTCAAAAGTATAGCAAACTCGGGCTGGAGAGATGGCTTAGTGGTTAAGGTATATGTCTGCCAAGCCTAAGGACCCAGGTTCAATTCTCCAGGTTCCACATAAGCCAAATGCACATGGTGGTGAATGCATCTGGAGTTTGTTTGCAGTGGCTAGAGGCCCTGACATGCCCATTCTCTCCCTCTCTCTGTCTCTAATAAATGAATAAATAAAATAAAAATCTTTTAAAAAAAGTATAGCAAAGTAAAGTAGCTCAAAGCGAAATTGCCATTCATCTGAAACTAATTGTCAATGTCCTTTCGTCTGAGAACCAGTCTCTGAGTTTCCAGTGGTCTTGGGTTCAAGACTAAGTTGCAACCTCAAGCCCTTTGGTCCCTCAGATAACGTTCAATGTATTTTGGGAGCTGAGTTGTAAGTATGTTGCTAGGTGACAGGAATCTGTCTCTAAGGAGCTCCCAGCATCACGGGTCTTGGGAATTCAGGAGAGGTATCAGCTCTTCCTAGCTAATTCTGCAACAGGGGAAAGGTTGATGGCAAGAAGGTGTATGACACCATCTCTCTTTTTCTTTTTTGTATTTTAAAAACTATTCACAGTCCTGACACCTAGCACAAGCCTAGTCTTGGAATGAAGTGCTAGTCAAGGACCAAACAGAAAGCCTTGAGTCCTTGGAAGCTTCCTACCTTAGAACCTTGATCCCCTGTTTCTGTATAAAACTTGATGACTTTGCTTTCAGAACCTGACTCAATCCCTTTATTCCCCAGAAATAGAACTCTCTCCCCCGCCGCCAGTGAAATCAGTCCTCTGACCTCTGTACAGCTCCTCTTCTCAGAGCAGACTTGAGGCTATCCTATAATGGAGGAGGTGTGAGGCCCTTGATGCCTGTTTGGCAAGCACTTTTCCCAGATGTTCCCTGTTGTCTGGGTTTTGTTTTTGGGCTGTAGGTGGATGGGATTCTTGGAGATTGGCTCCAATCATTAGTGCCTGGCCCCAAACTGCTTCCTAGTCAAGACAGTCACCAACTCCAGTTGGAGAAACAGTGTAGAGACCAGGGTACTGGGATTCCAGGGATGGTCTGGAAAGATGCCAGGGCCATAATTTAAGCATTGCTTTGGTCTTTGCTGGTATTTGCTGCTCTGAGCGTCTCCAGAGTTGACAGGATTGCCATTAAGCAAGGACGTTCATCTGTCAGCAAAGTTCCTTCCACTTCCACTCCTAGCCTGCCATAGGGACCCATCTTCCCATGCTCAGTGTAGTCCTCAGGATGGCCACACTGGCTTGTGAACCCAGAGCTCATCCGCACCTCACTCCAGCTCGCCCCATTCTGCTGGTTTGCATTCTTGCTAAGAGCACTCAGCACAAATGCTCTTCAAAAGTATAGCAAACTCGGGCTGGAGAGATGGCTTAGTGGTTAAGGTATATGTCTGCTAAGCCTAAGGACCCAGGTTCAATTCTCCAGGTTCCACATAAGCCAAATGCACAGGGTGGTGCATGCATCTGGAGTTTGTTTGCAGTGGCTAGAGGCCCTGACATGGCCATTCTCTCCCTCTCTCTCTCCCTCTCTCTGTCTCTAATAAATGAATAAATAAAATAAAAATCTTTTAAAAAAAGTATAGCAAAGTAAAGTAGCTCAAAGCGAAATTGCCATTCATCTGAAACTAATTGTCAATGTCCTTTCGTCTGAGAACCAGTCTCTGAGTTTCCAGTGGTCTTGGGTTCAAGACTAAGTTGCAACCTCAAGCCCTTTGGTCCCTCAGATAACGTTCAATGTATTTTGGGGAGCTGAGTTGTAAGTATGTTGCTAGGTGACAGGAATCTGTCTCTAAGGAGCTCCCAGCATCACGGGTCTTGGGAATTCAGGAGAGGTATCAGCTCTTCCTAGCTAATTCTGCAACAGGGGGAAAGGTTGATGGCAAGAAGGTGTATGACACCATCTCTCTTTTTCTTTTTTTGTATTTTAAAAACTATTTTAATATATATATATATTTTTTTTATTTGAAAGAGAAGACACACACACACACAGAGAGAGAGAGAGAGGTAAATAGAGAGAGAATGGGCATGCCAGGGCCTCCAGCCACTGCAAATGAACTCCAGACATATGCGCCACCTTGTGCATCTGCCTTATGTGGGTACTAGGGAATTGAACCTGGGTCCTTAGGCTTCACAGGCAAGTGCCTTAATTGTTAAGCCATTTCTCCAGTCCCTTTCCTTTTCTTTTTTGTCAACTCTATAGAGGAGTTTTTATTTTCATTATCTCATTAAGCCCCTCAGAACAACCCTGTGAGTAGTTAGGGATGGACTTTCTCCGCATTTTAGGTAATGCAGCTTCTCAAGGCCAAATGACTTTTGCAAAGGTGATATCCCTTGTGAGAATCAAAGTCTGCATTCAAATGCATTTGTCTCCAAGTTCAGCCAGTGCCTGGCTAAGAATAGGTTGTTGTACCTGGTGTTTTGGAGGATCTAGGAGGGCATTGATGCTGTGGGATGGGTAGTCCAGGAAGGCTTCTTGAAGGAGGTGCACCTGTGTGGGCCATGGACAAAAGAGAGAAGCAGGCAGGCAGGGGTGGATGACCTCTCAAGGTTGCTCCCTGCCCAAGGTCTCTCTTTGAGTTTGCAGGATCCAGATGCCAGCCTCAGCCCTCTCTTCACCTTTCTCATCAGGGACCAAAGGCTCAAAATTAAAAAGTCATCATTTGCTGGAACAAGGCAGCTTCAGGCCCTAGGGCTTGGCTGATGAGGGCCACGCTTGACACTGCCTGTTCACAGCTTGCCTGGGCTACAGGGATGGAGGCATCTTTGCCATCTGGCTGCCGAGCCACACTAACGTGGAAGGACACGGCACTTGGCTGGGTTCCTTGACACGGGCTCAGACTGGAAGTTGTGCTTGGGACTGTCTTGTTCTATGACTCCACTTCTTGTCACTTCTCTTTAATTGCTACCTGACCTACCTCCAAGCCCAGGCCTAGGGAGAATCGGTGAATTTGCAGAAGGGAAAAAAGCACCGATGAAAATTAAAACAAGAAAGTGTGTTTTCTATTACACGAAAGAATTTCGGTTTTTTTTTTTTCCTTTCTGGGACCATAGTTAACTGAACGTCTACCCTGGGACAAACAGACTATGTCTGCTAGGGGCATAGAGAGAAGTCAGAAACTGTCTTTTCCTTCATAAGAAACTGTGTCTGGAGTGTAATGATGTCCCTGCACTTGCTTTAGCTCGCTTCTGGCTTGCTGCTCCTGCGCCACCACTGCAAAATGACCCGAGTTTCAGATCTAGGAAGCAAAATAGGAGCTGTGGGCAGAGCAGGGAAGACTGACCCACATGCTTACAAGGTCCAGGCAGGGAGGTGGGTTGGGTGGGGAGGATGGGCAACGGTGACCAAGACCCACCCCAGAGAGGACATCCAGTCCTCAGCAGGTGGCAAGATGATCTGCTGCCAGAGAGGAAAGAAGCCTTGTATTTCACATCTTCGGAGTTTCTCAAGAGAAGCTGGAAATCTGGATTTTTAACCATGTCAGTCTTGTCATCTGTTGATGGCTGGCTGACATGCACACACAAGTTACATTCAGGCCAAGGCTTGGCCCAGGGGTTTCTGCCATAGGAAAAGACTAGTGTGCAGGAGAAAGTGATGTGTATGTCAATGAACAAAATAAAAGGCTGAGAATGTCAAAGTAGGAGAGAGGAGAGGGGATTCCAGTCATTCTTGGTTTGGGATGATAAATTGCTTTTTTAAAAACCTCCACACATATAGACCATATACCATGATCATAATCCCCTCACACCACCCTCCCTTTTATCCCTTCCTTATGCCCCTCTACTGAGTCTCTTCATCTTTCCAACTAGTCTCACTTCTCTTTTGATGTTATCTATTTTCTCTCCTATTATGAAGTCTTTTGTAGGTGATGTCAGCCACTGTGAGGCCATGAATATCAAGGCCACTTTGTGTCTGGAAGACAGAATTGCAAAGCACTCCTCCCCTTCCTCTTTGGCTGTTACATTCTTCCTGTCACCTCTTCTTCAATGGACCCTGAGCCTTGGAAGGTGTGATAGAGATAGATGTCTCAGTGCTGAACACTCCGCTGCCTTCTTCTCAGCACTGTGGCATGTTTTGAGTCACCCCAGCGGTCACCACCATCTGAAAAGGGAAGCCTCTCTGACCAAAAGTGAGAGCAGCATTAATATATGGGCACAAACTAAGTATTTAGAGGGCAGTTTAGTGTGCATAATATATCCATTTAGCCAAACAACAGTAGTGCTCCCCCCCAGGACTTATGATATCCCCAGCCATAATCTTTTTTTTTTTTTTTTGGCTTTTTTGAGGTAGGGTCTCACTGTAGCCCAGGTTAACCTGGAATTCATTCTGTATTCTCAGGATGGCCTCAAACCCACAGCAATCCTCCTACCTCTGCCTCATGAGTGCTGGGATTAAAGGGGTGCGCCACCATTCCCAAGTACATGGTGTTTTTTTTTTTTTTTTGGTTTTTTGAGGCCCAGCCATAATCTTTTGATTAGGTTTTCAGTACCAGGCATGAATTCCCTCCCATGGAGCAGACCTCAAGTCCAGAGAGCAGTTGGTTTCGCCCATAACAGATATGCCACCATTACACTAGTTGGTATATTTGAACTGGATGTCTAGCCATAAAGTTTGCAGGGCCTACTGCTGATTAAGGCCATTGGTTTTTCTCCCCCAGCAGGCTGAATAGCTCTTTCCAGAATCTTGGACAGCTAGTCAACAGGGAGCAGTTTCCAGCTCAGCTCCAGCTTGATTTCTCAGTGACATGCAGCCCATACATGTGGAGTCATGAGTAATGGGGCCTTGCCATTTAGTTATGGTGGGCAACCAAGAGCTTTGGCAATAGCCTGTAGTGATATGGGGGCATCAGAGACATCCCTGACCAACAACTCACTGGATGGTATCCCACTCTGGCACTGAAGTTATCTTGTAACAATCTGCAGCTCTGGGCACAGCATTATCTACTCCCACAGGGTTCTGCCTATAAACTCTCCACTTCTAAACATACATATTATTTAGCTAGTGAAGAAATGGTTTTTGCATATGGCTTATTCATAACATCTTTAACTTTGATTAACCTCACTTATATTTTGACGTCTCATTCTTTTTTAGTGTGTGTGTGTCTCCATCTCCCTCATTTACGTTAAAATATTGAAGGGCTCACTATTATGCACATCTTATGGTGGTAAAAGCTTTTAGCATGCACACCTGCCTGGATTACTGCAGACTAGGCTGCATTTGACTTAGGTAAGCCTCCCCCATTCCTAAACCACTCTAGCTGCCCCAGCTCAGATGTGCAGAGAACACCTGCCCACTTAGGCCCTGAGCCAGACAGTCTAGTCCTTCAGGTCTCCAGCAAGCAACATGCCATATGCCCACCCCTGTCCCATGCGTACACTGACCAGGTACATCCACCTGAACCATGGAAGACTAGGCCTGTCAACGCAGGCCCCAGCGGAGCCAATGTTGCTGCATTCTAGGCAAGACGAAGGGCAAATCTCACTGCAAATACATAATGCAAGAAAGCAAGGCAAGATACCCCCACCAACAATGCCTAGTGCCACAGTTGAAGTCTCCAATGGGATCCACTTAGAGGAAACTCCAGACAAAGAATGACAGGATACAATTATGATAAGTGCAGTCAACAAACTGAAGGAGTCCATGAACAACAAATGGCTGAACAACATGGAAGAGAATCAACAAAAAAGAGTGTACTAGATGGCAGAATGAACTCAAAGAAGACATAATCATACACCTGACTGAATTCCAAGACCGCACACACAATCAAACAAATACAATGAGGAAATCAAACCAAGAAATGTAACTAGAACTCAATAAAGAAATAGGGCTGCTGAAGAAAAACTGAATAGAAACAAGAAATGAAGAATCTCGGTTAAAAAGCTCCCAAGAATGTATCACCAACAGAATAAACCATGGAGAGGACAGAACATCAGAACTTGAGGATAAGGCAGAGGAAATAGTGCAGAAGGCAAAAATCAACAACAGATTTTTAAAACAATGTAGGAAAAGAACATGAGAGGAATGTGGGGCACCCTAAAAAAAGCCAAACTTTCCAACCATGGGTATGCAAGAAGGGGAAAAGCTATAGGCCAAGGGCACAGAGAACGCTTTCAGGAAAATTATAGAGGAGAAATTTGCAAATCTTACAAAAGAGAGGGCTATCCAGGCACAAGAGTAATACACAGACCAGAGAAGAAATTTCCCATGTCACATTATAGTTAAAAAAAAAAAAAAACAAGAAAAAAAAAAAAAACTAACCACAGAAAACAAACAACACAAAAGAGTACTCAAAGCTGTAGGAGAAAAACAGTTTATCACTTACATAAGTAAGCCCATCAGAGTAACATCCGTTTCTTCAGTGGAAACTCCAAAGGTCATAAAGGCTTGGAATGAGATGTTTCAGATATTGAAAGACCACCACTGCCAACCTCAACTGCTACACCCTGCAAAGTTGTCCCTTATAATAGGAGAAGGAAAAACTTTTCATGATCAAATCTGGCTGTGTGAATATATGCGTGCTAAGCCATCCTTACAGAGAATACTGGATGGAATACTTTACACTAAAGAGAAGAGTAAACACACTCAAGAGGTTACAGGAAGTAAAAACAGTAATGAAAACGGGAATAGCTATTAAAGGAAATGAAGTTCAAGAAAACACCAAAGTATACAAAATCATCAACATGACAGGGATTAACCTGTCACCTTTCAATAATAACTGCCATCAATGGGCTCAACTCCATGATCAAAAGACACAGGTTAGCAGGCTGGATCAGAAAAAGGGATCCATCCATTTGCGGTCTTCAAGAAGTCCATGTGACCATTAAAGACCGAAACCACCTTGCAGCAAAAAGATAGAAAGATATTCCAAGCAAATGAATAGGAAATGAGTAGCTGTAATTTTATTAATCTCTGATAAAAGAGACTTTAAGCCAAATGTAATAAAAAGAGATAAAGAAGGCCACTTTATAATATCAAAGAAATCATTTGGCATAAATGAACCAAAACACGGGTGCATCAAATTTTATACAGTAGAAACTACTAAATATTAAGTCAGACATTAATCCCAACACAATATAGTGGGTGACCTTAATACCTCACTATCATCAATAGAAAACAGAGAAGCAACAGAACTAAATGACATCATAGACCAAATGGACTGAACAGACGTCTACAGAACATTCCATCCAAACTACAGAACACACATTCTTCTTAGAAGCTCATGGAACCTTCTCTAAAATAGATCATATATAAGAACACAAAGGAAGTCTTCACGATCTTGGAAAATTGACACAAACCCTTATATTAACCGTATGCAATGAAGTTAGAAATCAACAATAAGAGAAACCACATAAATACATAAACTCTGGAGATTGAACAACACAATATTGAACAATAAATGGGTCATTGAAGAAATCAAGAAGGAAATAAAAAATTCCTTGAACTGAATGAAAATGAAAACATACCATACCAAAATCTATGGGTCACAATGAAGGCATTCCTAAGAGAGTTATAAATGCCTACATTGCAAAAATAGAGAGATCTCAAATAAATAAGTTGACAATTAATCTGAAGGCTTTGGAAACAAATAAGAAAAATCGAAAACCAAGGGCATAAGACAGGAAGAAATAATCAAGATTAGGGTAGAAATTAATGAAGTAAAAATAGAATAATTTTTTAAATGATGAAATGAAGAACTGGTTATTAAAAAAAAAACTAACAAGATTTTAAGTCCTGCCAGGTGTGGTGGTGCATACCTTTAATCCCAGCACTCGGGAGGCAGAGGTGGCCTAGAGTTCAAGGCCAGTCTGAGACTACATAGTGAATTTCAGGTCAGCCTGGGCTAGAGTGAAACACTATCTGGAAAATAAAAAAATTAAATACATAGTCAAATTAACAGAGAGAGAGAGAGAGAACTAATCAACAAGATTAGAGGTAAAGGAGGCATTGCAATAAATACCAGTGTGACTGAAACAATCATAAGAACATATTTCATATATTCCATCAATATTCCATCAAATTGAAAATCTTGGAAGAAATAGATGAATTCCTTGACATATATGATCTAGCAACTTCCAAGGGAAGTCCAATCCATTAAAATTTTTCTTGTTATTTATGCTTCTGTTTCATGTCTGGAAAATGATCCACTAATGCAAGATCACTAAGTTTACATCTGTGCTCTTTTGTTTTATAACTTTTAGTTTTTACATTTATATTCTCATTTTGAGTTAATTTTTATGTGATATAATACAGGGGATTTCTCTTATTCTTTTGCATGTGAATATCCATTGTTTGCTGAAGTCTTTTCTCATTGAATAAGTTTACTTCTGGAGTCTACATTCTGTTTCGTCAGGACTTCATCTCTCCCTTTCTCTCTCTCTCAAGTGTGAGATCTGTCTCCATCTCCATTATACTTAAACAGTATGGTCTAAAACTACATTGTTTTGATGACTATAGTTTTGTAGTAAGTTTTAAAAATTAGAAATCATATATCCTCCTGTTTTATTCCTTTTGTTCTTTAAGATTGTTTTGGTTACTTAGAATGTTTTGCAAATCCATATGGATCTGAGAATTATCTTTTCCATTTCTCCAAAATTGTCCTTGAATTCTGATATGGATTGCATTGAATCTTAAATCTGTGGGGAATAATAACAACACCGTAACAGTATTGTCTTCTGATGCATGAGCATAGGATTTGTTTAGGGTGTTAATTTCTTTCAACAATATTTTAGAGTTGATGGAATATAAATTGTAGACTTCTTGTATTAAATTTATTCAAAAGAATTTTGTTTTTAATGCTATTACAAATGAAATGCTTTTCCTAACTTCATTTTCAGACTGCTCATTGCAAGTGTACAGAAATACAATTGACTTTTGTGTATTGATCTTGTATACTGCAACTTTGGAGATTCTAATGGGTTTTTAATGGGCTCCATAGGATCTTCTTTCTACGTGCAAGCTTATGTCATCTTGAAACACAGGTAGCTTTGTTTTTTTAAATATAATTTGAATGCTTTTGTTTCATTTTATTGTCTACTGTCCTTAGCTATTACCTTAATATAATGCTGAACAGAAATGGCAAATCATCTATCTTTGTTTTGCTCTTGGTAATAAAAGTTTTGTGAAGGAAATCGGAATTTTGATGGCAAGATTTTTGAAAACATCATACTTGGAAAACAAACAGAACTCAGTAATAATAAAGACCAAACCTGAGACGGTACAAGGTCTGTCCTGAGATCTCCCCAGCATGTTGCACTGGTGTTGGGCGATGATGAGAAAACCTTCTCTGAAACAGTGGATGTGAAGCTGGAGGTCTCAGGTTCCTCTTCACGGAAGGGCTTGTTCAGTACAGCTCTGGGAATGAAATCAATAGATGGCTTCCAGTGTCGGCCCCCTCAGGGACTTTCCTTAGGGACTTGCCTTGTCTCTGGTCACGCTTCTCCCTGGGAGGATCACATTCAGTGACTGCTTTGATGTGAGAATAAAAGAGTGTGAACATCTAGGCCCAACTCACCACACCACTAAAGAATTGCCCCAGAGCTCCCTGTGGGCTTGGCCGGCACTCTTGCTGGCAGTGATAATACCATCTAGCCATTTCCTCTACCTGCTCCTACTTTCTTCCCCTCCTTTCTACTGGGCTTGGCCAAGGGCATTTCAAAACAGTTTGCCTGCCAAACTCCATATCAGAGTCCATCTCTAGGGAAGTCCCACCTACAGTATCCAAGCCTGCCTGTTTCTATGTAAATGGGACTGCAAACTCATCATTCCTATAAGGAATATGCCATACTCACAACAACCTTTGGGCTATTTAAGCTATTTAAATGGTTTGTTTTTTCCATGTGTGGACTTGGGGTTATTTTTCCTTTGGGAACCAGTAATAACATTTAATACCTCTGGTGATTTCTCAGTCAGCTGTTGAAAGCCAGATGTATTAGCTTTGCCAGGTCACTGATGAAGGCGTGGTTCTCTCAGGATCATAGATTCTAGCCCCTGTAGGATGTTAATTTTGTCCTGATTAGCATTTTAAAATATTTTATTTATTTATTGGAGAGAGAGAGAGAAAGAAAGAGAAAGAGGCAGATAGAATGGGTGCACCAGGGCCTGTAGCCACTGCAAATACACTCCAGATGCATGCATCACGTTGTGCATCTGGCTTACATGGGTCCTAGGGAATCGAACATGGATCCTTGGGCTTTGCAGCCTTAACTGCTAAGCCATCTTCCCAGCCCTTTATCAGCAGTTTTAATCAACTCTAGGTATGAACGACCAAAAAACAGACAACCCAAACTATTCCCCAGAACCTATAAATATGATCTTAAAAAAATAAGATTTTTTTTTTTTTTGGTAAATGAAATTAAGGGTTGTGACATAGGTTGATTATCCTGAATTTTCTCAGTGGACCCTAAATCCAATCATGAGCATATTTGTCAGGGGCACAGGGGAAGGTCTGGCCCATGAAGAGAAGGCAACATGACTATGCAGGCAGAGACTGGAATCATGTGGCCAGAAGTCAAGGAATACCAGCAGCTGGCAGAGTCAGGGGAGAGATTTTCCCTTGGAGATTCCCCAAGGAACCATGTGGGCTTTTCAGCATCTTGATTTGGCTCAGTGAAACTCACTGTGTCCAGAACAAGGAGAGAAAAACCTTCGGCTGGCTCAGGACACAAAGTTGGGTAATTTGTTAGTGCAATCTTAAGAAAGTAAGACACTGGGTTTTACTTTGGGAGAGGGGTAGGGGAAGGGTGCTTTTATACTCCTGACCAAGATAATATAACATCTTTAAATATCTTTTTTTTTTTTTTTTTTTTTTTTTTGAGGTAGAGTCTCATTCTAGCCTA
Source organism: Orientallactaga sibirica (assembly GCA_036365145.1). Lineage (NCBI taxonomy): Eukaryota > Metazoa > Chordata > Mammalia > Rodentia > Dipodidae > Orientallactaga > Orientallactaga sibirica. The sequence goes on from JAEOAD010000030.1 coordinate 2,149,001, forward strand.
GGCTGATCTGGAATTTGCTCTGTAGTCCCAGGCTGGCCTTGAACTCACAGTGATCCTCCTACCTCTGCCTCTTTTGTGATCTGATTAAAGACATGTGCCACTACGCCTGGCTCTTAAATGTCTTAATTAGATACAATATCTCCACCATTTCCTAGCCCAATGTCCTTCTAGACAACTGGGCGAAAGGACAGAAGACATAGATATGTAACTGTGGGTTATTAATGTATAGGATGAAGCTCAGCCCATGGGGGAAAGCATCAGGTCTGCCAGCTTTGCGGGAGGCTAGCTCATTTAAACTCAAACACATATACTTTAAAATGTCTCTCCTTGTATCTAGAAGCTGAGGTCCCAAGACAAAATGAACGAGATCGAACTGCATGGTTCTAATTCCTTTCTTCACCTGCCTATGCCTATAGTCTGTCTTTTTGTTGCATCATAGTAAGCTGGGACCCTGGTGTTCTGGGAAACTGAGTGGGGCCAGAGTGGCTTAGCATATAATTCTAACCTTATTGTTTGAACATAGCTGTGATCCGGCGTATGTACACACTCACTCTCTATCTATCTATCTATCTATCTATCTATCTATCTATCTATCTATCTGATCTTCCCTACTTGTTTATGTCTGTTTTTTTAGTTATAAGGTTGTAGTGGCTTACACATTTGAATTAGTTACTTTCCTTTCTCATTCCTACAACCAAACACCCAGCAAAAAGCAACTAAACTCAAGATATTATGAATAAGACATATGTAAAATTACTTTTTTGAATAAGGGCACATCTAGAAGCTGTAGACTGTTACTAGAAAATTCTCAGTACCTGGGATGGGATACCTTCCAGTGAGTTGTTGGCCAAGGAGGTCCTGGTAGCCTCCAAAACATTAAAGGCTTTTGCCAAAGCCCTTGGTTTCCCTAAAGAAACAGATAGTAAGACCCTATTGCTGAAGACATCTCATGCCTGAGAAGCATGGTCACTGAGAAAGCAAGCTGGTGTGGAGCAGAAAACCTTCTCCCTGTAGACCAGCCATCTGAAAGCTAGAAAAAGCTGCATTGCACGCAGCGTATGGGAGACAGAAGCCATCAACAGTGAAAACAGTTGGACGCTGAATATTCAAGCTTGGCCAGACAGGCCCAATGACTGAACGGGTACAATAGTGGCATGTCTACTCTTGGGGTAACCAACTGGTCCATAATTGGACTGAAAGCCCTCTCTATGGGAGGGAATACATACCTGGTACTGAAAAACCTAAGTAAAAGTCTATGGTAGGTGAGGTCAGAAGCCTTAGGGGTATAAGCCTGCTCTTATCTGACTAAATGTATATATTATTCTCACCAAGCTGCCCTGAAAGCACTACACTTAATGTTCATATTCACATATTAACGCTACTCTCACTTCTGGTTAGAGAAGCTTCTCTTTTCAGATGGTGATGACCACTGGGATGACCCAAAAGGCAACATAGTGCAGAGAAGAAGGGATGGAGGAGTGCCCAGCACTGAAACACCTCTGTCACATCCTCCAAGGCTCAGGGACCATTGCGGAAGAGGGGGCGGATAGAATGGAAGAGCCAAAGGAAGGGTATGACCTCTTACAATGCAACTGTCCAGACAGAAACTGGCCTCGATATCCATGACCTTGCAGTGCCTAGCAATACCTTCGCAAAACCCTCAAAATAGAAGAAAAAGATGATGACATCAAATTAAAAGAGAGACTAATGGAGAGAGGGAGGGGATATGATGGAGAGTTGAGTTCTAAAGTGGAATGGGGGGAGGGAAGGGAAATATCACGTGGGTTTTTTTTGTATGTAAGTATAAAAGTCAATAAAAAACAATAATTTTAAAAAATGCAAAAAAAAAGCAACTTAAAATAGGAAGGACTTATTACGGTGCACACTTTGAGGGGAGACTGCCTATCATGGTGGAGAAGGCATGGCAGCAGGAGACACCCCGTGGTGGTGGGAGCAAGGTGGTCCAGACTCCTCACAGCTCAGCAGAACAGGAGGCAGGGAAAGCAAGAAGTGGGGCCTTAAGTCCTGCTCTCCAGTGCCTCATGTCATCCAGCTATGGCCACTTCCCAAGGGTTCTGCCTCTCGATACAATACCACCAGGTGGGGACCAAAAGTTCAAGTGCATGAGCCTGTCAGGGACATTTCATATCAGCACTTTTCCCTCAGTGTGCTAACAACTAATTTTATTTCTATTAGCCTTGATTTTTCTCTTATTTGGATACCATAGATTCTTCATGGACCTAAGCTGTTAATGTAATACTTCTTTTTTTTTTTTTTTTGTCAAAGATAGTAGTGAAGGTTTGCTTAACAAATCCACAGATGATACAAAGCTGTTAGGCTGAGCTTCCCAAATCAAGCGTGAGGTGACAGAATCTGGATTTATAAAGATTTATTATCGTTGTAAGATAGATCCAAATTAACACAGTGAAATAAAACAGAAATATAAAATCACACATTTGGTTTCAAAATTATCAACTGAACCATGCATAGAAATGGGGAGGCTTTTCACTTCTCAAATATAGGCCATTTTTGTGATGAGGATGTCTAAGATTTAGTTGAGCACAGGCTCCATACGAGCCCAGTGCTCTATGCCTCTTGTAAAGATTGCATAGTCATAGACTGCCGTCATAGGAGTCCACTGACTGTTGTGAGGAATGTCATATGCCTTTTGCATATGCAATTGTGTTCTTTTCTGGTGAAGATGGGTAGACTATCTAAGGGGACAGTCCAGAGGAGGAAGATGATACAAGATTTAAAACATGAAGAATGGCTGCGGAGCAGGGGAAAGCTGACCTGAACAAAGAGCAGACCAAGGGCGGGTAAATCACAGTGTGAAGGAAGAGCCACTGTGTGGAAGATGCAGCTCAGGGCAGTCCTGGTAGCCAGGTCCGGCAGATCTTAGCTCACACAAAAAGGCAACGTCAGAGCTGTCAAGCAAAAGGAGGAGTCTTTTTGAGCTCTCTAGTGTGTTATCTTTGTGCAGAGGGAGAAGGAACATTTGTCAGGAACACTCTGAAAAGATTTTCTGCATTCAGAACGAAATTGAAGCAGATAGACTGTCCAGCTCTGCTGGTCCTGTATGCTCTGGGGTCAGTTCAGGTCTCACAAGAGGTATGAGGTCAGCAGAGTGGTGACATGATTTCTGGTGCAAAGATGAGAGTTGAAGTAGCTTGTCCAGAAGTTGCAGAGGGTGGCTGAGCCAGAAACACAACACAGGCTTGCTGACTCCTAGCCCAGGGCACTTTCTAAACACTAAGGTTTGTCTTGGAAGAAGCATATGGAAGCCTGGAGAGAGGAAAATTGGTTTTTAGTTTATGCCTGTTGGGAAAGTCTTGGACAAGACTACAGAAGGTACTAAGCCTATTTAGGGGAAGAAGCTGCCACCCTACTCTGGCTTTCTGAAACTTAGGTTTCTGCCTGTTGGACTTCCTGTACATACCCGGATCTGTTTCACTCTATCCCTGGAGGGAGGAAAGCAAGCTTGAGGGAAGCCACAGTGACCAGGCAATACTCTCTACTCAAGTTGAGTGGTGTTCCCATCGTTCTTTATGCCATTTGGCCCCATGAAGCAGCAGATCTGGGTCAGATGCATTTATTTATTTAGCTGGCTTCTGGAGATGCCATCCCATGCCTGGCTACAGAAACCTCAGCAAACCATGAAGATGGGGGTGGGCAGGAAGACTGTTGAGGTAGTTGTGATGGTTGCTTGGCCTGGAGGAGGGTTAGGCTGGGTGATGTGGGAGAGCAGGATTTGAGAAATATGAAAGATTCATCACATGACGGCTTTCAGATTTCTTTTAGTAACTCAAAGGATTGAAGATTTAAAAATTTTTTATTAAGTTTTAAAATTTCGGATCCAGATTTAGTAAAAAGCATTTGGGAGGCTGAAGCAGGAGAATCACAGGTTCAAGGCTAGTCTAGTCTGCACAGCAAGATCCTGTCTCAAGAATCCAAACCAAATTAGATAAACTATATCAAACCAAACAAACCAAAAACAGAACAAAGCAAAACAAGAAAAGATTGCTCAAAAAAACCCTACTGACACCCATTGGACTGTTTGATGGTTGCTGTGTTTCTGACTCTGCAGCCGTGGCGTCTCTGCCTCAGTGTCCCTTCGATTTCTCTTGCCATCTGTGACATCCTTCTTCCCGGAGTCAGAGAGCTGGGAATCAGTCTTGTTGAGTGCAGGCACATTAACCCAGGTTTAGATGGGCCCTCTTCCCTCCAACATGTCGAGGTTTTGGTGACATCCAAGAACACCCTGGCTTCCCCTTTTCTCTTCCCTGCCCCCGTTTTTTTTTTTTTAAGGCGAAAATTTACATTTGACTTCTATCCCAGACAGAGCCATCTACCTCTTCCATAAGATGACTAAGGGTTGTCACCAGGCTGCAAATGAGCGGCTTCAATTGCTCAGGAAAAGATATTACAATTTTATCTCCTTGTACTGTTCAATAAAACATTAGTATCTCAGCATTTTTATTTAACAATAGGCAACCTTAGGCCAGTAATTATGCAACAATTATAATCATAAAAACTGTCCCCTGCTGCTCACCTAGAAACACGAATATATTAAACCAAGACTAACCATCTAAAAGGCAAGCGGCAAAGCCCCCTCATTTTTAATGTCCCTGCAGTGCACCATGGGAAGCTAATAATTCACCCTCTAATTAGTGTCCCTTCTGCTGCTGTTGGCGCAAGGACAGACAAAGAGGGAGCGGCTTCGTTACAAACTTGCCTTGGCAATCTTTAAACGTCGGCATGCTCTGCGGGTTGGCTGAATGGAGCTGGGCAAATGGGTTGCGCGATTAGCAGTGGGCAGAATCTCACCTTGTCCTGACTGGGCATTCTTGCCCTAACAAGCTCTGGGCAAGCACCCCACCAGCCTGTTCTTTCTTTTTTTTTTTTTTTTTTTAAGCCATGCCATACTTCTTGATCATCCTTTAAATGTGCCCATGAGTAGTGACTGGATTAGTAGTGACGGTAGAGAGAGTAGAACTCAGAAAAGTCATTGTCACCGCGATTACTTTCATGTGACAGAGCTTGGAGCTGCTGATGGTCATGGCTGCACCAGCCGGCTGGAGAAGAGCCAGTGGGCAATGGTGGGTAGACTGTGAGGATGAGCAGGGCATGAGCAATAGGAGCTCTTCCACAGTGAACAGCCTGGTGGTGGAGTAACTGCACCAGTTCTCTGACCTCAGCCCTGGCAGAAGGTTATGCCCTCTGACCTCACGAGAGCTTGTGGGATCATATAGGAGTTATAAGGACCACCAGTGTCAGTGTCCTCCAAGCCTACACTAGGAAGCAGTCAGCAGAGGTTGTGCCCATGAGTGTCCAGGGCACAAGCATGAAGGGCAATGACGAGTGATGGGGACAGACTCACTGGGGCTAGTGCCCTGTTGCTGCTCAGCTCTAGCTAATTAGTAATTCAGACCATAGGTCTGGAGTGGTTGGAGCTTCTGATTTTGTAAGAGGAGATAGATATTAGGTTTTTGAAGTACATATTTTTAGTGACTCAGAATTACATAGTTAGGTTAAAACTAGATTTTGTTTTTCAATACAATGAATATTTACAGTCAGACCTACCTGGAGAGTTCTACAGCATGAGACTTCTGGCTTGCAAGCCAGCATCTGTGGATGCATAGCCAGATGACATGGATTTCTCTGCACTGAGTTTTGGATCCAATTTGACCAGTAATTGGCTTTCTCTGTGTCTTGCCTGTGTGGCCAGCCAGTCAGCCCTCTCACTGGACAGCTGAAAGTCAGCTGGGAGGGAGTCAGGGAACAGCTGAGTGCAATTAGGCTGCCAGGATTAAACTTAGGCTTAAAAAGACTGGGCATTTTTCTCTCCATCACCAGCTCATTAAGTGGGCTGCTTGACAGCTGAAGCATTCCCAAGGCTGGCTGTGGCCGGATTCCTTCCCCTGGAGCCAGCAGAGAGCACCTAAGATGGGGTAATGAGAAACACTGTGAACTGAGAGGACAGAGCAACAGAAGGCTGAGTCATGAACTCCTGGGACATTTGGACTGAGTTTCTCTTTACCCAGAGAATCCATCTGGCCAGAGGAGAAGCAGGGTAGAGAGTGGGCCAGGAAGGTAGAAGAACTCCTTTGCTTAAAAAGGGGACCTTATGGGAGCTACGGTGGATGCCTGGGTCCTTTTGGCCTTTGCCACATGACTACTTCTGGCTGCTGTCCCAGCTGTTACCATCATGGGCACTTAACCGTCACTGGATGAGAAAATCCCAGAATAAATCCAGGAGGAAGCTTAAGAAGGCAGATCAATCTTGAGGGAATTCAGGCCTTCCTGGAGTCCCAGAATACCAGAGATTTAGATTAATGCATTTATCTCAGCGGCTAGGGAACTACTGAATTCTGTCCTGGGGACTCCCTAGCAGAGGAAGGATGCCTTTTATTTGACCTTTTTGTTTTTCTCAAATAGCAACACTGAAATACTGTTGAGCTCCCTCCTGCCTGGGAGGAGTCTGTGCTCTGCAGTTCAGCTGGGCCGCAGGGTGGCTGCTGGAATAATTGGGTGATGGGAGCTGCTGGCTTTCTATGGCTGCCCTGGGCAGTAAAAACTGAGACCTCTGTTCTTGGGGAGCAGTCTGAGTGGGGTTTCTGTTTGTTTGTTTTTTTTTAATTACATTAAAAATTATAATAGGTTTTGATTCAAGAAAAGAATTGATTTTGGTAACTAGGGAAATACCTGCTACACACTTGAGTTCTTTCAAATATCTGTTGTCTAAGGGAATTCAGAGACACTGAAATTTTCAGACTTACTTTTTTAGAGCTTGGGAAACATTTTCTCATGTAGCACATGATGTTGATGGTTTTGGTCCCTTTGTAGGTAAGGAAACTGAGGCGCAGATTGGTTTCGTGACTTGTTTTAGGTCACATGAAGGCTAAGAGATGGTGTCAAATTTCAAATGTCCTCCTAGTATCCCAGACATCTTTTCTCTTTTTACCCTGCAATTTAGTGGTTTTCAACATGGAGTATGTCTCTGAATCAAGATTCCCATCGCTTGTCCCAGAGTTATTGAATCATAATAAAACATACTGGGGTCTGGTTATTTATTTTATAAGGACTCATTGGAATTCCTGGTGCATTCTTCAAAACAGGCACCACGGGGTTAGAAAGATGAGACAAGACTGGAATCTGAGGACTTTGTTCAAGTCCTGCTGGTGGTCCTTTCTCACCTTTCAGACTGTGTTGTTATCTTATATCAAATTTAAGAAGTGCATTGCAGTGACAGAGTCAAATGGCATTTTGCACATGTGGGTACTTCATAAACTCTGGAGTCACTATGCAAATGTTAGTCATCAGTCTCCTAGACCCAGGCAGAGTGTTTCAGGGTCATACAGGAATAACAGTCAAGAGCCCTCACTCGAAAATCTGACAGCCACGTTTCCTCTTCCTGCATGGTTGTTTGTTGTTGATTAAATTATTGTAAACAGGTCCTACTTATTAGAGAATAATAAATGCCATTAGCATGACTAATCACACACCTGATTATATAGCCCACTCTTCCTCCTCCACACTATTTTCTGTGTCCGACACCCAATAAATCTAGTACTGACACAAGAGTCCTTGTTAGAGCTGATGAGAGAGGCGTGGGGAACATGGCTGGGTATACACTATTCTTCCCACAATGGAAAGACCTTTAGAGAGTAGCCGCTCTACACCAGGGGGAAGGTTCTTGGGCACCAGCCTTGTCCCATTTTATTTGTTCTGGCTTCTGGGCATCATTACTATTATTACTGTTGTCATTCATTTGCCAGTGCTATTAATGCCATTTGTTAAACCACTCTGTCACAGATACTGATAAATGCCTGTATTTTTATTATTTTATTTATGGCTACGTTGTGGGAGTTACTGTTATCACCTCCACCTTATGGAAAGGCACTGAGGACTAGAGACATTGAGTAAATTGCCCACATGAGTGTAACGTTGGGGTTTACTCTGAAGTCAGCCTGCCTTAAAACCAATATGGCACAGGGCCCTGCTTGAGTGGAGGAGCACTTCTTGGGTTGGGACTGCTGGTGGATTTGGACAAAGGAGGACCTGGAGGAATGGTAGAGATGGGGGATGGAGTGAGCAGCTGACAAATTCTTCTCAAGTGCCTGGCCCTCTGTAGTTAGTGGTGTGAAGTGGCTGGTGACCTGGTGATGTTGGTGGCAGTGCCCATGGGGCTTCAGGTGCTGGCAGTGGATAGTCAGTTCTGTGGTGGCAGGATCTCAATGGGAAGACCTGTGTTCTTCAGAGGCCTTAGTGCTTCCTCTTGTATACTGCTATCCCTTAGGCTTAATACCTTCATGGCTTGGACCTCAGTTTTGAGATCAAATAAAACTAAAAGTCTTGAAAGCAGTTTGTGAGTGGTGAGTGATTCCCATATGCAAATAACTATGTTTAGCTTCTCTGTGAAAGACCCATAAGACTCCAAACATACAGATTTAAGTCCTTTGCAAGTAGAGGTATATCTTCCAGCTAAGTAAGTGGGTTAGCATGTTTTATATTATTTATAGATTATCAGACCTGTGAAATTTTGTTGTAGTAGTAGGAATGGACAGAATATTTATATATACAATGAGTATCCCTCATATGAAATGCTGGCGACCAGAGCTAATCTAGATTTTAGAATTTTTAAAATATATTTTATTTTTTTATTTTTATTTTTATTTTTTTAATTATTATTTTTTATTGATACCTTCTATACTTACATACAAAAAAACATATGATATTTCCCTCCCCTCCCCCCATTCCCCTTTAGAACTCCAATCTCCATCATATCCCCTCCCTCTCTCCATTAGTCTCTCTTTTAATTTGATGTCATCATCTTTTTCTTCTATTTTGAGGGTCTTGCAAAGGTATTGCTAGGCACTGCAAGGTCATGGATATTGAGGCCAATTTCTGTCTGGACAGTTGCATTGTAAGAAGTCATATCCTTCCTTTGGCTCTTCCATTCTATCCGCCCCCTCTTCCGCAATGGTCCCTGAACCTTGGAGGGTGTGACAGAGGTGTTTCAGTGCTGGGCACTCCTCTATCCCTTCTTCTCAGCAAAAAAATTATATCTATATCTATATCTATATCTATATTTCATTTATTTGAGAGAGAGAGAGAGAATGGGTGCACTAGGGCCTCCAGCCACTGCAAACGAACTCCAGACGCATGCACCCCCTTGTGCATCTGGCTTATGTGAGTCCTGGAGAATTGAACCGGGATCCTTTGGCCTTGCAGGCAAACGCCTTAACTGCTAAGCCATATCTCCAGTCCTAGATTTTAGAGTTTTAAAGGTTTGGGAATATTTTATCTCACTAATGAGATATTTTAGGGATGGATTCAAATATAAGTATGGTGCAGGGCCTTGCCTGTGTAGCAAAGCACTTCTTGAGCCTGGATCTGCTGATGGATTTGGATAAAGGAGGACCTGGAGGAGGGGTAGAGATTAAATTCATTTATGTATAATTTAAACCTTATCCACAATTCCTGAAAGTATTTTTAGTGTTCTGGTGTTTCAGCTGTGACAAACATGAAATCAGGTATGGACTTTTCCATTTGTATCATCACACTGATGTGTTAGAAGTTTCAAGTTTTGGAGTATTTTAGACTTTCATATCAATGATGTTCAACCTGGATGTACTTTTCCATAGCATATCACTCCCAACACATATGAAAACAATGGCCATTATTCTTATTCTTGTAGCAATGACAGGCTCCAAGCATGCAAGTAGAAGGATGTATGGTCTCTGGAGGTCAGGGTCAGAATGGCTGTTAGCGTTTTATTACTGTGGCAAGACATCTAAAATCAGTTTGAAGGAAGAAAAATATTCAGGCTCATGGGTTCATCCCATGGCCCCTTGGCCACATTGCTTATACCTGTGGAGGGAGTGTGAGGTAGAAGAGGTAGTAGCTCTACTCATGGCAGCTAGCAAGCAGGGAGAGAGAGAGAGGAGGGGCCATGGTCTTAATGTTCCCTTCAAGTGCACGCTTCCTATCTCCATTCCATTAGGCTTCACCTCCTAAAGGTTCACCCTTCACAGATGCCACAGGCTGAGACTAAACCATCAATCAACACGTGCTTTTTTTGGGTGGCAGTCCTTAATATCCAAAGCACACCACAGACATAATCATACTTTTGCTATATCCCATTGTTCAAAAAAGTCATGAATAAGACTTGGACTAGGGAGAGGGAAGAGGCAACAAAGCACACATTTTAAGGAGACATGAACTCTCAGACACTGGTCTTGTACTTGTGTGACCCTTAAAATAAGCACCTTCTTGCGTTCTGAGCCCCAACTAAGTGGATAGTTCTAGATCTCAGTGGTGCAGAATCAGGGTTCATTTTTTGTGTGTGTAGTACAGTGTGAGTGTGTGTGTGTACACATAGGTAGATGCATGTATGTGAGTGTACATGCCCAGCACATGTGTAGGGACCAGAGGAGGACCTTAAATATCATCTTCTATCTCTCTTCTGCCTGATTTCCTTGAGGCAGAATCTCTCACTGAGCCTGGAGCTCACCTTTTTCAAGTCTCAGCGATCTTTCTCTCTCCATTCTCTTCAGCACTGGGGTTAAGGTGTACATAGCACACAGCTTTTGGTATGGGAGCTAAGGATGAAACTCAGCTTCTCAATGCTCCTGCAGCATGTGCACTCACCCATGGGGCCATTTTGCCGTCCCCAGGGCTGATTCTTTAGAAGAAAGATGTGTAAAGTCACCTTGCTCGAGTCCTCCCTGTATCCCATCATGCTGAGCTTGCCTTTTCATGCCCCATCCTTACCAGCCTGGACTCACTCTGTCTGCCCCTCTGCCCAGAATGCCCTCCTGTTGCTCCTGAAGCCAGAGCCTGTCCATCTGTTAAGGCACAGGTTAGCTTCCCTCTCTCCCATGAAGTATTTCCTGATCTTTTTGTGGGAACCTCCTCTGAGATCCCGTGATAGCTGAAGGAGTACTGGGAACCTCCATAAGGGAGAAGCCTATGGAAATGGCTTGGCATCAAATACCAGTTTCACCAATTTCTTCCTGATTGTGTGACTTTGGGCAATGTTTTTCACTCCTCTGTGTCTTAGCTTTAGAAAGGATTCTAAAAGCAGACGTACTTCATAGCTCATGATAAAGACTGAGATCTTTATTGTACATTAACTTCCAATAGGGATGGATGGTACACCGTGTCAACACTTATAATTGTTTTAAAAGTACCCCAAAGCTGGAAATGGCGGCACATGCCTTTAGTTCCAGCACTTGGTGAGGCTGATATAGGAGGATCCCTGTGAGTTTGAGGATAGCCCGGGGCTTTAGAGATGAGTTCTAGGTCAGACTGGGCTACAGTGAGATTCTATTTCAAAAAAATAAAGTACCCCAATAGGCAGGCAAGGTGGTCCATGCCCATAGTCCCAGACATCAGGTGTTTAGGGTAAGAAGATTATGATATGGAGGGAAGCCTGGGTACACAGCTAGACCTTAGATCAATCAATCAATAAATAACCTAAAATAGTTATTAAGCATAGACTATATGGCCAATATGAAGATGTTAGAGATATAGCAGTGAATGAAAGATGCCATGGCTATGTCATAGAGCTTCTAGTTTAACAGGTAAGAGAAGCCAATTGAACCCTGAATGGTAATATTGGACTATTGATTTTACCATCTTTTTCAATCTATGAGGGAATGGATGTGCTCTATGTTTTCTGTAGAGTTTGACGGTTTGGCATCTTATTTCATGCTTAGTAAGTGGTAAGTCAATGAATGAAAACACAGTAATAGCAAAGTCAGTCACTAGGGCCTGGAGAGATGGCTTAGCAGTTAAGGCACTTGCCTGTGAAGCCTAAGGACCCCGGTTTGAGGCTCGATTCCCTAGCACCCACGTAAGCCAGATGTACAAGGTGGCACATGCATTTGGAGTTTGTTTGCAGTGGCTGGGGGCCCTGGCACTCCCATTCTCTCTATATATATTTGCGTCTTTCTCTCTCTCTCTGTCGCTCTCAGATAAGTAAATAAAAAATAAACAAAAACCAATCAGTCACTAATACAGGCTGCAGCTAACCCTGCCCATAGTGGCTGGACACGGGCTGTAGCTCGCATGGGAAAGGTCTCGAATGAAGTACATTAGCTGGAATCTTGGGCCACAGACAAGGCTTGTGTGTATTGTTGGTAAGAAGAAGGGACCAAGAACACATTTGTCTTGATGATGTCTTGGGGCAGACTGCCTTAACTTGCTTCTAAAATTAAAAATATGTAAGGTGAATGCAATGGGAGTTAGAACATCTGCATTTTGGGGTAGGTTCCATTGCGGAGTGTCTGTTTTGACATTGACCGAATCTCTTCCGTGTTCTGAGTCTGTTTCCTTATTTGAAAAAATAAGAAGGTCAGACTGGATAAGTAGTCTTAAAACTTATCCTCTTTTCCTTTTCTTTTTTTTTTTCCTTTCTCTTTTCTTACAAATATGATAGCCTAAGCCATTTTTTTTTTGCAAATCAATTCATATTTGAAGATGCTCTATTGAAATTATGACTGGATTCCTTTGGCTTCTAGCATTCAATTCTTTCCCCTCTCTACTTCCTACAGAAGCTTGTAGTGGTCCAAGAAGCACTCCTAAGGCCCCAAGGATTCCAGCCAACCTGATGGCAAGAGTGATGGTCCTTCTGCTCTTAGGCCTTGCGCTGCCACATCTATGACTCAGGGCAATAGAACCCAATGCCTTTAATTAAAATCACTTCAACGTATCCCCATTAACTATGATGGATGCACCAACTGGAGAATAAGTGCATTAATGCTATAATTATCTGTTGAGGATGTTTTATTGATTCTGCAATGATATTCTAGTCAGTTTGTATTATTTAGTTTCTGGCTTAAGTCAGGAAGAAATGGCTATTGGTGAAGAAATTAATCATCTAAATCAAGTTACCATTGATGCTTTCAGAAATGAAACTCTGGGGTGGGCTTAGTCAAGCCACTTCCTGGCTCACGTAGGCTGCCACGATGATTGATGGCTTGGGCGGAGGAGATGGCCTCAGTGTGCAGCTCTAAGGCTGTGGGCAAAACAAGCTCCCCTGGGCTTCTGTGGAAGCCTTTTCTCTAGCTTACCACTCAGAATCTGCTCTCTCATGTTTTGGATCCATTCTTCTAGTTGTGGGTGAATATATGACAAATCCAAGGCTCAGCTACTTCTGGGACTTTGTCAGCCATTTGTGTCCTTGGAGCTCTTCTGTTCAAGTGATGGCTCCTTGGCTCCTGAGGTCAGGGGATCCTTCATCTCTTGAGGAGAAAAACGGGGAGGCTTGAGAGAGGAGAGGCCAGATTTGGAGTCCATTTTGGTGAGAATTCATATAGTTGCCAATGGCAGAAACCCCAATGCCAGTAGACTCATATGAAAGAAGTCCCTGGCTTTCCTAACTGGCCTAGTCGTGGAGGGTTTGTTTTCTAGATGACTTGGCAGAAGTTCAAGAGCTCCCACAATTGTAGAGGGCTCTGTCCCTCAGGCTGATGTTCCTTGACATCCAAGACATATTCAAGCTATTGGATGGCAGCTCTGTATGCCCCTTTCTAACTTCACTTCCTACAAGGAAGTTCATCACTGTTTCTCCCCGCAAGCTTCAGGAGCATGCAGCTTGCTGTCTTCACTACCCACTGTCTCTCTGGTTAAATGGCATTCAGGCTGTACAAATATTCCCAATGTGTGATAGGAACAGTCTGAGGGCAGACAGGAAGATCAGCAAATGAAGATGACACACTCCATTTAAAGCTTCTGCATTGGTCGGTGTGGGGACGCACGCCTTTAATCCCAACACTCAGGAGGCAGAGGTAGAAGGATCGCCATGAGTTTGAGGCCAGCCTTGGATTATAGAGCAAGTTTCAGGTCAACCTTAAGTTATAGTGAGACCCTTCCTCAAAAAACAAACAAACAAGCAAAACAGCTCCTGCATTGATATGGTATAATTGGGATCATTCATGGTCTATGGGCCAAAGAGACTCAATTGACTAAGCCCACATGGTAGGGGCTGAGGAGTATACAGCTTCCACACAGATAAAGTAAGTGAGTGCTTATAAACCTGAACAGGGTCTGCCATAACTCCCAGTCTAGATAGGCTGAAAGGAAACGTGAGCACTGTGTCAGAAAGAATGGCAAAGACCAAGCAGTCTCTTTTAATATGTTGGAATCCCCACCAAACATTTGAAGCCCCTCTACTGCCCCCAGCACAGAGGGATTTAGCCTTTTTTTAGGCCTACCTAAATATTTTAAAATATATTTTATTCATTTATTCACTCATTTATTTCCTAGGAGAGAGAAAGAATGAAAACAAAGAGATAGAGGGAGAATGAGCACATTAGGGCTTCTAGCCACTGTGAATGAATTCCAAATGCATGCACCACTTTGTGCATCTGGCTTTTCATGGGCACTTGAACCTGGGTCGTCAAGCTTTGTAGGCAAGTGCCTTAACCACTGAGAAATCTCTCCAGCCCTAAGTCTACCTTTGGACCACCCTGTGGCCACCATTCCAGAAAGAAAAGTAATGAAAAAGGTTTTTTGTTTTTTTTTTTAGCTCCAGCTACTACTGTGGAAGCAACTACTACAAAGGAGAGGAAGAAGATGAAGAAATAGAGACTTGGGCTGGAGAGATGGCTTAGTGGTTAAGTGCTTGCCTGTGAAGCCTAAGGACACCTATTCGAGGCCTGATTCCCCAGTACCCATGTAAGCCAGATGTACAAGGTGGTGCATGCATCTGGAGTTCGTTTGGAGTGGCTGGAGGCCCTAGTGTGCCCTTCTCTCTCTCTACCTGCCCCTCTCTCTCTCATATAAATAAATAAAATCTTCAAAAAGAAAAGAAATACAGACTAATGGCTCATTTGGGGGCTTCACTGAAAGGAAGAGGAAGGAGAGAAGCAGGTTTGGAAATAATCAAGAGGGAAAACAGCAAGGACTAAAGGGGATAAGCACAGTTATTCAAGAGACTTTTTTTATTTTTATTTTTTAAATTTATTTTTATTTTTGGAGAGAGACAGAGAGAGAGAGACAGAAAGAGAGGGAGAAGAGGACAGATAGAGATGGGCATGTCAGCAGCCTCTCAGCTGCTGTGACTGAAATCCAGATGTGTGCGCCCCTTGTGGTCAAGTGCAGCATTGCGCTCTTGCGTCACTTTGCATCTGGCTAAACGTGGGACCTGGAGATTGGAACCGCTGGAGACTGGAACCAGTGTTTTTAGGCTTAGGGGGCAGGCTCCTTAACCGCTAAGCATCTCTCCAGCCCAGCCATCTCTCCAGCCCTCAAGAGACCTTTTGATAGGTCTTCTTAGCCCAAGACCAGTGAGAGCTTCCCTCTGGAGTTCTCAGTACTAGGTATGAGTTATCTCCAACTAAGCAGGCTTCATACCCAATCAGAGAGTCATTGATTACCAGCTTTGGGTTATGAGCCACTATTACACAGGTGTGCACATCTTATCTGGCTGGTCAGTTTTGTAGCTTGCAGGATCCCCAAGATCCATCATCATGACAACAAAATATAGCCAGCTACCTAGCAGGAGACAACCATCTCTAACATGTCTTCCAAGGTCCTGGAGATATCACAGAGAAGTGGTGATTTAAACACAAGTGCTGCTCTCACTGCTAGCTTGACAACCTGCTCCAAGGAGGAGTGATAGACACTGAAGACTCTCAAAACTCACCGAAGCAGAAATTCAGAGGTTGTAGAGAGCTCAGCACTAAAGTGGACACATCCGCCAAGGCTCAGGGAACATTGTGGAAGAGGGCGCAGAAAGACTGTAACAGCCACAGGGTGGAAAGGACTATCCTGAGGCATTGTTGCCCTGCCCCACAGAGACTGACCATAATGAATATCATTGAGTCCCCTGAGGATGGCCCCTGAGGATGTGGAATATGGGCTGGGAATAGGGGATATAAGAGGACAACACAAGGAGAAATGGGACCAACACAAGATTTGTGCATGCAGTGAAGTGTATCATTTAATTTAAAAAATCAAAAATAAATAAAATAAAAAAGGCAAATAAATAAAACCATTCTCCCAAGCTCTCTTCATTCTAACACATGCAAAGTAATGAAAGTATCACTCACCCCATGAGGTGCTTCCTTGCGCCGATGGATCTGTGGTCCCTGGCAGAGGGACATCCCTGGTCAGGGCAGAGGGCAGAGTCCTTGATCAACACAAACAGAGCGTCTCATTCATGTGTTTTTGCATGAACCATTTACTCACACTTTGCTTTTAATTTCCCGGCCAACAGTTAGAACCAGCTAACAGGCCAACAAGCTGGCGTGATGCACCCAATTATCTTCTGAAAATGAATTTCTATGACTGGGGCTTTGAATCGCAGCTTAAATCAAAAGCTCACGAACCCAGTTGCCATCAAGGGAATGAGACCAGCTAATGAGATAATGAGGCCTCTGATTCCAGCTCAGAGGAAAAGGGACACAGGGAAAGGATATGTTCCTTTTGCTATTTCCTTCTCCTTTTCTTCTTTGTAAAGTTGCCCTTGAAGACAATGATGCCCTAAATCTCATCCTGAGGAAGTGGTGTGGCAAAATGACATCTTGTGGTTTTTTTAATTTTTAATTATTTTGTGTGTGTGTGTGTGTGTGTGTGTGCGCGCGCGCAAACATATCCCATGGTGTACGTGTGGAGGTCCAAGGACAGCTTTTGGTTTCATCATCATTGTTCCACATCATTTGAGGCAGAGTTTATTTCAATCTTTTTAAAAAGGTATTTTTACTTATTTGTAAGTGGAGACGAAAGAGAGAGAGGGAGAGAATGGGTGCACCAGGGCCTCTTGCCACCTTAATTGAATTCCAGATGCACACACCACTTCATCTGGCTTTATTTGGGTACTGGGGAATTGAACATGGGCCAGGAGGCTTTGCAATCAAGTACCTTTAACTGCTGAGCTATCCTCCCAGCCTTTCAATCTTGCTCTGCCTTTCCTCTTGCTGTACTCACTGAGAGCTTCTGAGAAATTCTGTCTTTAGCTCCTATCTCGCCATCAGTGTGCTGGGTTACAGAAGCCTGCCAGCACTCCCAGCTTTTTATGTGGAGCCTGAGGATAGAACTCAAGTCCCCAGGCTTGATCCTGGTGTGCTTTACCCACGTAGCCATCTCTCCAGGCCCTACCTCCTGTTTTAATGGTCCCAAGTGGAACAGGAGCCTTTTTGCTCCCAGGACTCCCTCTCTCCTATCTCTGCTTGCTTGGATCATTGTGGGCACCTGGAATCTACGTTTTCATACCCTCGGACCAAATCTCCCAAGTAGGATCATCTCAGACTGCCTACCTCTGCTGGTCACCGATGTGAAAGACCAGCCACCTCCAGGGTCCCGTGGGAGGGAGCATGTGTCCCTGGGATCGATTTGTTTATGTAGATGTGGTATAAGCCCAGAGCTCAGAGCCATGGGCTTCTCTCTCTCTCTCTCTCTCTCTCTCTCTTCTACTCATGGCATTTAATTCCCTATTATGAAGAGCCAATTTGCCAATTATCCCTGAAATGTTTGATTATGTGGCTTTTACCTATGCACTGTGCCATGGGCTATGGCCTTCTGAGGTTCATTTAGTTCTGTCTGGAGGATGGGGAGGGCAGAGCTGAGAACTATCAGATACAAGTGAGTTATTTTTCCTAGAGTTTCCATATACCTTTGGGTTTGCATCTGGACAATGTGGACTTAAAAAAAAGCAATAGCAGTGACCATGTCACTCCTACAAAGCATCTGTCTCTCCTCACTGCTAATTACAGTCACCTTGGGGCTCCGGAAAAATGCTCATGCCCAGGCTATCACTCCCAGGAATTTCAATTTTATGGTCTGAGTTGGGACCTAGACATTCATAGCTCCCCGGGGGAGTCTCACACATACTGATTTCATGCTCCCAATGTGCTGGAATAGTGCCGAGATGCGCATGTACTCAAAGGCCCAGGACAAGCGAAGCATTATTGTTTCCATTTTACGGACCGGGGAGTGATACCCAGGCAGGGTTAGTAATTCATCCCGGGTCACACGGGTAGCAGGCAGGGATGGCCGTTGGATTCTTGGGCACTGGTGGTTTCAAATTTGAATTTTAAAGAACAGTCAGAGGAAATAGGCTGAGGGCATGTGGGAGGAGCTCTTAAATGGTGACCTTCCTATTCCTCAGAGATAGATAGGTGTGAGGACCTCCCCGAGGGCACACTCAGCCCAGTGAGGATTCATGCTCATCAATATCTGCGATTATTTTCTCCGTCCTTATCTGTTTCTAGTCTGCCTCTCCTGGACTACAACCTCTATGAAGTTGGGGACCTACTGTAATTGACACCCATTGTGCCTAGAAAGGGCCTGGCATAGCTTAGTTACTTGATACATGTGTGTCACTGAACCTGCATCTTTAAACTCCCACAGGCCCCTTGAAGCAGGTCTCAGAGCTTCTGGAAGGCAGAATTTTTGGTTACAAATTGATAAGGGATTCATTTGACAATAGAGTCAAAGAGATCAGCCTTAGCCAGCAGGGTAGATGGTGCCCTTTGAAGAGCTGGCAGAGAGCACTTGATACAAATACAGTGTGAGATCAGAGCACAATGAATCATATTTGGGAGAAAATCTCTTTTGAAAAGCCCAGGGTAGGTCATGTTTTTTTCATGCTTGTCAACTTGGCTGAATAATTTGCTTAAAAATAAATGGCCGAGAATGGTAAGTTGCTCTGTAAGGGGAATCAGACAGACTCCAGGTTCCATGTGCAGCATGTCTTAGCTCTGGAGGGCCTGGCTTGGGTGGTCTGTGTTTTGTGGTGGGAGAGGTAGTTTATACATTTAGACAGGTTCAATGTCTTTTCCTTTTTTTTCTTTTTGGCTTCGGCACAAGATTGCTAGAGAGCACTAGCACATTAGCCAATTTCCAATGCAAACAGACTCCATCCATCAGCGAGACTGGAGAAAAAGCCCAGTATCTACGATGTGTCAGGTTCTCAAACGTGTGCCAAGGGAGTTAATATCTTCTCATTGTCGTCTTTATTAAGCCTTTGTTAAGCCAATCCTGGCTAATGATGTGTCTCTGTCAGAGGCCTTTTAATAACGTAAGTGTTCTTTTCTATTACCTCTCCAGGGAGAAGGCTTTGGATTTGGAAGTATAGGGAATGGCAACATCCAAGATAGAGAGATTCCAGTAATCCCTGTAGCTCAGGGCCTGGAATTGTCACAGCAAATCCAGACATCCACTCAGTATTTGTGGCACAAGCTTTGGGGACAATATACATGGGCAAATAGACTTGGATGACCTTTAGGCCATTAATGGAGAGGTGGCTACTGGGGAACAACGCAGGCTACAACATATCTTACCAGCACAGGACAGTCAATTCTTCTCTGAGTGCTAAAGCCAGGGCATAAGGAAACAGGGAGGAAACCACACGTAGTTCTCTCTGCCACTCCCTATCCAGCAATCATAATCCCAGACTCAGGAAAACCCACATTTGGTTACTGACAGAACTGAGAGTACAGAACTTGCCCACCATGCTATACTTGGGTGGTGGTTTGAATCAGATGCCCCCCCAAAAAAAAACCTCATGTGTCCTGAGTATTTGCTCCCCAGTTTGGGAGGGTGAGGCTTTCTGGAGAAGATGGGGGGGACTTGATGTTTATTAGCCCCCAGTTTTCTGGTGTTAATTGATTGGCTCACTCTCCTGCTGCTGACGTCCTCCTGCTATGGCAGACATGACATCCAGCCACTGCTCATGCCATGCTTCCCTTGCCATCATGTAGCTTCCCCTGGAGACTGTAAGCCAAAATAAACCTTTCCTCCCATTGGGTGCTTCCAGTCGGGTACTTTGTTCCACCATGAGAAGGTAACTACAACACCCTGCTAAGGAAGACCCGTGGTTCCAAAGCTTGTTCTCCGCTCTCTTTGCTGTTAAGATTTTTGTGTGAAAAGCTGATAGGTAATACTAATGTGGTGTTGGCTTGTGTGGTAAGTAGGTAAGATGGCTCTGCTTGGTCCCTGCCTCCTGGTCATCACAAGTCTTAGTTCTTTCTCCTGGCTCATTTCTTTCAAAGCAACAGAATCTCACCCTGGTGGGGCTGGGGAGAATTCTCAGTGGTTAAAGGTGCTTGCTTGCAAACCTTGCTTGCCCACCTTCAATTCCTCAGCCACTCATGTAAAGCCAGAGGGGCATGCATTTGCTCTGGCAAGAGACCCTGGGGCTCCCCCTTTTTCCACAAGTGCAAATAAAAAATTTTTTAAAAAATGAATCTCATCATGGAGGGGAAGTCAATTCTGTGATTAGATTAGAAAAGAGTCTCTGGGCTGGAAAGATGGCTTAGCGGTTAAGGCGCTTGCCTGCCAAGCCTAAGAACGTAAGTTTGAATCTCCAGGTCCCACGTAGCCAGTCACACAGTGATGCAAGTGCACAATATCGCACATGCACCACAAGGGGGTGTACATGTCTGGAATTCTTTCACAGTGGCTGAAAGGCCCCAGCATTCCCATTCTCTCTCTCTCACTGTTTCTCTCAAAAATAAAAGAAGAGAATCCTGTCCCTTCTGTCTTGTTAGCAGGCAATGGCATGCTTTCATGGCTTGCAAGGTTTGGTGAAGCCCATGACAAAGAATGGAAGTCAGCCTTGAGGTGGGAAACAGGAGAGGGCAGAGGCTCTCAGTTCAGTTGTCCTCAGGAAGCCAAGTCCTACCAGCAGCTATAACAGTGTGGAAGCAAATTCTTCTCAAGTGAGCTTTTAGATAACACTGCAGGCCTGGTTGATAGCTTGGTCTTCTTAGTCACTTTTCTGAGCATTTATTAATTAGAAAAAGAATGGGTTTCATCATGACATTTTCATCCATGTGTATTATAATGTATGTATGCTGGTCATATTCACTGCTACCCAGTATTGCCCCTCCTCTTGTCTTGTTCTTTATTAAATCTAGAATCCATGTATAAGAGAAAATATGCACTATTTGTCTTTCTGAGTCTAGCTTATTTACAATTCCATTCATTTTTTCCCTGTGTCATGATTTCATTTGATTTCCATGGCTGAATAAAATTCCACTGTGCATATGTGCTACACCATCTTCGTGCATTCATCTGTGGATAGGCATGTAGGCTGCTTCTGTTACTTGACCATTGTGAAAAGTGCAGCAGTAAACATGGATAGGCAAGAATTTCTGGGCTTTGCTAAGTTAGAGTCCTTCTGTGATATGCCTAGGAGCCCATGAGCTATATAGCTGGGCCATATGCAAGTTCTATTTTTAGTTTTTTTTGAGGAACCTCTATGTTGATTTCCATAGTGTCCACAGTCACTAACTTACATTCCCACAAGCCATGTACAAGAGATTCCCCCAACATATCCTTGCCAGTAATTTATTGTCACTTGTTTTCTTTTTAAAAATTTATTATTTATTTGCAAGGGGGTTGGAGAGAGAGAATGGGTACATCAGGGTCTTCTGCACTGCAAATGAATTCCAGACACAGGCACCACTTTGTGCATCTGGCTTTATGTGGATACTGGGGAATTGAACCTGGACTGTCAGGCTTTGCAAGCAAGTGCCTTTAACTGCTGAGCTCTCTCTCCAGCCCTGTCATTTGTTTTCTTGATGGTCTGGCTGACCTATTGACTGCAGCATCAGAGGAACCCTGACTCAAAGGCAAACCTAGACTGTTCAGTTCTACCCATGGGAACCAGGAGGCAGTGCCTGTATCTGATGCCACTTCATTTGCAGCTGCATAGCACTAGTGAACTGGTACAACTGACAATGGTTACGGTGGTGGGCAGTTGAGCACTGTGAGAGGAATCTTCTGAGAGACAGGCTGTGGGGGGTTTTGGAGCCTATTTTTGAGGTTTTCCAAGGTTATTACCCCCAAGGTGTTTGGATCTCTGTTCCTTGGTAACTCCTCCCTGAAAGAGGTCCAACTGGCCAGATGCTACTCTGTTCTGTAGAGGCAGACCAAACACAGCATTCTAGACTCTCTGATGCTACTTGAATAATTCCACGTCTATTTGTTTTCCACTTACCTGTCTATGACCTTTGTCTTTCCTGCTAAGTCAATACTCCTACTCCTTGGCCAGAACATGGGCCAACACAGTTCAGAGCATCATCCCTGGGACCAGGTTACCTGATCTGTCATGTAGCCCCCTTTCCATTGTCTGTGAGAAGATCTTTTAGGACCTCCGTTTCCACACTGAAGTAGGATAAGACCTTACCAGTCTCTATGCATTTCTAACAAACATATTTTTGCCTCAGAATGTGGCTTTTTCATGGAAATAAGGTGCTTGTGTCTTAAGGGCACTGTCTTTTTCCAGGGCACCCTGCTTTCCATCTTCATGGATGTCAAGGAGGAGTGGAGAACCCCTCCCAGCTCTACGTCTCTCATTGTGTCACAAGTAGGTCAGTTCTCCTTTTTTTTTTTTTAAGTATTTTATTTATTTGAGAGAGGGTGCAAGAGAGAGAGAGAAAGAGAGAGAGAGAAGCAGATAGAGAATGGGTGGGTCAGGCCTCTAGCCACTGCAAAGGAACTCTATACACATGTACCAACTTGTGCACCTGGCTTATGGGAATTTAACCTGGATCCTTAGGCTTTGCAGACAAGTGCCTGAACTGCTAAGCATCTCCATCCTTCACTTCTCTTTTTTGAATCTCAGTTTCTTCATCTGTGACATGGAACTGAAAACAGCTCGGTATTGCACAAGGGACTATGGTAAGAGATAAAGGGGGAGACTGAGACCCCAAAATCAAATTAGAAACCAAACAGAGAATGACCCCAGAGGCTAAGGAAGCTCCAAAGAGAAACAAGGTGAAAAAGAAAGTCCCAGGCCTGGTTATCTTCTCGTTTTGGTCCCTAGAAGAAGTGTTGACAGCTGCCTCCTCCTCATAGGACAGTGCATGCTTGAAGCAGAGATCTGTGTCTCATCCAGGCCCAGAACATAGGGGCATTTGGAAGATGCGTGTTGAGTGAATGTGGGTGGAGGGAGACTTTTCTAAGTACCTGTGATTCACACATGACCAAGTCCCTTGAGCACAGGGAGCTGGTGGCCTGAGAACTGAAGACCTGGCCAGTGTGCAAGTAGCCTGGTCTCAGCTCAAGCTTCACCTATGCTGGGGCAGTTTTGGGAGTTTAGTTCCACCTGAGGTCATAGGTCATCAGATGGCTGAGTCTAGTGGGCAATGGGTGATCTGAGTGGATTGGCCCAGTTTCTCTGTATGCTGGGAAGGAAAAGGTAGTCCCAATGACCAGAATGTGCCAGTCATTCTCTGTGGACTCAGGGGAACATTTGATGGTGGCATGTGCATGGGTTCAAGAGTGCTACACAAAAAGTTGTCTTTCCAGGTGACAACTCCAGAACAGAGGGAAGGGTACTCTGGAAGGCCTGGACTGAGGTCCTAGTGGCCTGGGAGCCTGCTGTAGCACTTGTCACACAGACTAAAAATAGCATCCTGTGACCTCCTGGAAGGGTAATAGTGTTGGTTGATTTGTCTGGATCCTCTGGCTGGTCTGGAAGCAGGTCAGGGATGAATGAGTCATTAAATACACAATAGAATGAAGAAATGCACAGCAACGAATGAGGGAGAAATCTCAGAGGTTCAGAAGCCACCAGGCCTGGAGGTCGGTGACTTGGCATCCTGCATTTTCCTAAGGCAATCTCTCCCCATTTTCTGATCTCTGATTCTACACTCTGCCAGCTTAGACTGGGTCTGAAACCAGGGCCATATCAGGTTGTATATGTGTTCTGTCTGGCTAGAGTTGCCTTTAATATTTTAAATTGATTTTTTCCTCTGTGTGTATGGAGTGTGCAGGTGTGTGGGGGGGTATATGTGCATGCATGTGGAGGACAGAGGTCAATGTTGAGTGTCTTCCTCAATTCCTCTACACTTTTTATTCTTTTAGACAAGGTCTCCTGATGAATATAGAGCTCACCAATTTGTTTAAGCTAGCTAGCCAGTGAGCCCCGGGGAGACCCTGTCTCTACCTCCTCAGTACCAGGATTACAAGTGCACATGCCATGACCCTCAACATTTCATATGGGTTTTGGAGATCCCAACTCTTTTCCTCAGGCTTATGCAGGAAGCACTTTATCCACTAAGCCCTCTCTCCCAAGCCCAGCATTGCATTTTTAACATATAAAATTTGAATGTATTCAAGCAGGCAATAATGCTGTCCAATGTTCCACAGAAACACCTTCTGCTAATACTGAGTGTTCGGAACACTCACTCTCCAGGTATATGCGACCTGTTTGCCCCCCAAGGACACTTGGGTTTGCTAATCCTGGCTTCTGAAGTCTCATTTGCTTTGATGTGTTAGAGTCTATTTAAAAAAGAAATAATAAATGGCACAACAAAGAAGAAAAGGAACAGAGGTGAAGATGAGGAGTGAGAAGAAAGAAGAATGAGAGGGAAATGGAATAAGATTAGCAAGGGAAAAAAAGTTCTGGCCCCAAGATTCTCTCCAACCTGTCTTTTGAGTCAAAAGCAAATCCACCACCATCTGGCAAGAAATAGAGTCAAAATTAGAATACTGGGAGAGACCTCATTATTGAGGGTTTAGATACTGCCCAGACTTCCTGACCACAAATGAGTCTGAGGATGCACCCATATCTGCTCATATAAACACGAGGACTTGACCTTGGGGCCAACCTTTAGATTCAAGCCACTGTGGGGAGCAGCATAGCTGGCCACAACATTCCTCCTGTCACCAAACCCCAAGTCTGGGTAGGCTGGGCGCATGGCTGCGGCGGAGCTGGCCACGGTGCTGAATGTTAATGCTCATTTCAGTTATCCTCTGGTTCAGCAGAAATATGACAAAGCAATCTCAGACAATGAAGTTTTCTGCTGTTCACAGCAGGTTTACGGGGGACAAATGTTGGCCCCACTGTTACAATTCTGTTTGAGTTACATGTTTGGGGGTAGCAGTGTGACTCCCCATGTTATCAATTAGTGTGTAGTGCATAGATTAGAGAAACGTGAAGCCCTTTTTGTCAGTTGGTCAGTAACTGCTCGTGGACAGCTGGTGGAAGAGAGACTGTGCAGAACCAAAGCTGTCACTTCTGAGAGGGTCTTGGGGGCTTTGGAAGGCCACACAGCCGCAGTCTAACCTGGCAAACTTTCATGCTCCCTACCTGTCAGACACAACCTTCATGATTTGAATGTCATCCGAGTGCACATAGGTACTTTGATAATGGGGAGAAAATTGCTACTCTCTTTCTACTCCTCTCTCTCTTTCTTCTCTTCTCTCTCTTTCTTCTCTTCTATCTCTCTCTTGACTGTGGAATTTAAATAAAAATTAGCAAGTAGAAAGTAAAGTTACAGGGCAATCACCCTGCTACTCCAAGGTCTTGTGCATGCCAAGCAAGCTATCTACCACTGAACCATCTCCCAGTCCTCTTTTTATACTTTGAGGTAGGGTCTCACTAAGTTACTCAGGCTGTCCTTGAACCCAACCTGTAATCCAGGCAGGTCTTGAGCTTGTGATCCTCCTGCCTCAAGCCTCCCAAATTTGGAATTGTGGGACTGTGTCATCAGGCCCAAACTAAACAGGAAAATTTAAAATCAAACATTCTAGCACAATAATAATTAAACCACAATACAATCTTAACTGATGCTTGCATACTGTAGGGGTTAATTTCTTGTTGCTGGGACATAATACCTGACCACCAAAAGCTTATGGAAGGAAAGGGTTTGTTTCGGCTTACAGTTTGAGAAAAGTCCATAATGGCATGGAAAGAATGGCAGGTGCAGATAGCCAGGCATCACATCTCCACACCAGTCATGAGGAACGAGCATGTCTGTGCAGAATGTGTCAAGCTGGGTTGGGTTATAGCACTGCAAGGCCTATTTCTAGTGACGTACTTCCTCCAGCAATTCCCTGCCTCCCAAAGATTGCCACCACCTTCCCATATGGTGTCACCACCTATGGGTGAAGCATTCAGACACCTGATGCTATGGGGGGCACTTTACATTCAAACCTCCACACATGCTGAAGAATGATAGTAGGAAAGTCCTTACAGTCTTTGTTTTGGGTAATTAAACCATTATGTTTCTATAAGAGTAAAGAAACTTTATATGTCCAGTAAAAACCCTGCAATTCATAAATACAGTAGTCTCTGATCTGAGCCAATGTCTCTCAAGCAACGTTCATTGGCTTTTCATGGTGCGATGGCATACACAGAACCATGCAAGTATGCTGTGTGTTCAGAACCAAGGCTGCAGTGAAGTCATGTGATGCAACATGGGCACACACTGCCAGAAACTCCTTGGATTCATTATCTGCTTGATTTTGATCAGTTTTTTTGGATGTTTTGTGTTCCAAAACCTTTAGTCATTTCTTTCACAACTCCTCCATCCAGCTACATGACCCCACATGGGGTCATGACCCACAGTATAGGAAGCTGGTCCTTCATCTATCCTGAGGACTTGTCACAGGACTCCCTTTGCCTCAGACTCTGAGGTCCCTAGACTTGGAACATCTATGGAGCTGGCTTGAGCCACCTCCCATCTCCAGAGATAAGTAATTGGTTTACATGGGGCCAGGTGTATGGGGTACTGTCTCTACCCCCACCTCAAGGAATATGAACATAAGATGACAAGAAATACAAAAGTATTGCCCTTTAAAAAAATTGGGACCAGAGCTAGGTGCAGTAGTGCTCGCTTGTAGACCTAGTGACTGGGGAGGTAGAGGCAGGAGGATTGCTTTACTCCAGTGGCTTTGACCCAGGTTGGGCAACATAGTGAGACTCTGCTCTTTAAATAATTGGATACAAATTCTATGCAGGACCATTGGCTCACTGACATTTTGTGCCCTAAAAATGGCTCTGGCAAAGTTATCAACACAGACAGCAGAGAAGAAGCCACCCCAATCTTTAAAAAAAAAAAAAAAACCTGAAAAACAATCCCTGGCTCTCTTATAGGGAGCTCACCCACTGGAGGTCACATCCAGCCCTTGGCATCAGGCAAAGGGTCTCTGGCTCACCTCAATAGCACAGAAACCTCTCTTAGCGACCTGTTCCCTAGGCATCCTCTGCCAGTGTTTCTATGGACATGACAGACATGCCACATCACTCAGCCAGCAAGGCCCCTTGGCTTGCCTTGGGACAGTGAACCTGTGCTGGCCCTTCCCCTCAACTCCCTGCTGCTGGCTCTTTATCAGTTGCCTATGTTGTTCTCTCTGAGCACCTCTGACTTTGATTTTTCTCCCCACGAACATTATCTGTTTGTCTAATTCATCCCAAAATAGCCAGTCACAACCATTTCATAATACCCTGTCCTTGGTCATTCAAAACAGGGCTGGCAGGGGCTCTGAGCTCTCCTTCCTGTCCCCCTGCAAGCAGCACACCCTGGGCTCCATTCAATGTCTCTCTCTAGATTCATGAGTCTGTTGCCTCTGCAGTAGTCCTGGATCCTGGCAGATAAATCTCCCCAGAGCTGTCAGCACACACAGAAGGGAATGGAAGGCGGGGCCTTCAGAGAGGTGACTGCAATTTTATCACTCACCCTGGACCCTAGGGCGCCACTATGACCTTCAGAATAGAGCAGAGGTCAGTGTGTGTGTGTGTGTGTGTGTGTGTGTGTGTCTTTTTTCCATGAGGGACCTACATGCCAAAGGCCCTGCCTCCCAAGAGCCTCTCTCCCCTTTGTCCTTGATGACAAATGAACTCTGTTTTGCCTCCTTTGTCCTTGGTGAGTAAGAAAGAGCCTGTTCTTGGAAATATGGGAGGAGAGGGTCACTTCAGCTCCCAGAGGAGGCACTGACCATATGCTGGCCTTGTGGAGAATTCTCAGCCACTGGAGGGAAACACAAGATTTCAGTTTCCCTGCAGGGTCACTCTGGGGTAATTTTAACCGCTTCTGTGCCCACAGATGGGCCACACATTTTTCCTCCTTAGCCACGTCCAAGGTTCTCATCTCGCGCAGCCTCAGCACCTTCCCAGGTGAAATTGAGACATGTGCTTATGACAGCGTGTCTCCATGAAGACAGATCACTCTCTCTCCAAGGTCAAAGCTCCCGCTGGCCAGGCTCTTTGGCAAATGATTTGTCAAACAGGGCAGCAGGCAGAGATAGCTCTCAGGCCCCTGGCCGCTCGACTCGTCAAAACCTTTCCACAGATTGTTGTGCCCTGTAGAACTTTTCTCCTTCGACTGTCTGTGAATGCTTCCCTTGCTGTCCCAACACAGAGGGATGAGTTGGCACAATATCAGAAATGATGACAGGGACCCAGAAGGCAAAACAAATCTGCTTCAGAAAATGGGAAAGTTCTCAGTCATTTTACAAGGCAAGAGTCACGGTCTCTCATGTGTTTTTAAAAAAAAAAAAAAAAAAAAAAACAGCAAAGACATTGCCTGCTGTGCTTGTCCATTCACTCATCTGGCACAGATGCTAATGAGAAGGGTTGGGGCCTTGTTCTTCAACTAGCTGCAGCCTGTGGCTGCCACTCCTTATGAATGTGTTTACTATTTATTTACTTATTTATTTTGAGAGAGAGAGAGAGAAGGAGAGAGAGAAAGGAGGTTAGAATAGACACACCAGAGCCTTCAGCTGCTGCAAACTCCAGATGTGTGTGCCCCCTCATGCATATGTGTGACATTGCTCGCTTGCATCACTGTGTGTCTGGCTATGTGGGACCTGGAGATTTGAACATGACTTCTTAGGTTCGCAGGCATGTGCCTTAACTGCTAAGCCATCTCTCCAGCCCCTCTCCCCCCTGTGCATTTATTTTTTAAGCTCCTACTATTGGTCCAGGTGTCAGACTATAAAAAAGTGAGAGAAATACGCAGGAAAGTGTTACCAAGGTTATTCTAGTGGAGAGCCTCCCACATGGCCTCAGGTGATTCTGCTTCCTTGGCAGTCATTCCCTTCTGGAATGTTCTCTCATTTCAGGGTGGCCTGGGTGCAGGTGTGAAGAAGAGAATGTGGCAAAAGTGATGGATGCTACTTCCAAGCTGAGAAGAAGTGTGACTTGTGTCTTGCTTGTCACCAGTTTCCCTCTCATATCCCTGTAACAGAAGCCAGCTGCTGTGTGAGCAAAGGCCTAGGAGAGGTGCCTGCATGTGGCAGCAGTCAACAGATGCTTGCAGTGCACAGTAAGTCCCAGAAATGGCCTCACCAGTGGCTTGGAGATGATCCCTACTTTGACCTTTGAAAAGGCTAGTCTCAGCCAAGGCTTGGTTCCCACAGGAGATCCTCAACAGAGGACGCAGCAGGGCCTGGGGACTCAGTTCAGCTGTGGTGAATCCCTTTCCTCATACAAGCTGGAAGATAATGATGTTTATTCATAAATTACATCATTTGGAGGTGATGTCTTTACATGGAAATAGATGACCCGCTCAGGTATCAAGTGGGGTTTTCTGATAGATTACGGAGGAAAAGGCTTGAGTGGGGTGGCTGGAAAAAGCCTCACTGAGGACAAGATGCTCACGGTGAAGGTCAGCCATCCACAAAGCTAGAGGAACAACATTCCTGGCAAAGGGAGCAGCATCAGGAGTTTCTGAATATGAACCCATCACGTGACTTTATTCAGCCCTTTGAAGATGGCACCTCCCTGTCTGCTATGTTCTTTGGACACATGGCTCCTGTTCTGTAGTGGCCTGACCTCCTGAAGGACAGAGTAGTGACTGGTGAATTCTGACATGGCTTTGCTCATTTGCTCTTCATACAAACCCCACAGGCAGCTAGGACTGAAGGAAGGCAGCATGACTGCGTCCATTTAGACCTCTAGACAGTGAATCTCCAAAAAGCACAAGGGCTTACTTTTATAAGGGACACAATGAAGTTGTGATCTTTAGGTTCTCTCACCCTGATTCTCACACTCTTTCCACACCCTCATGGCCCTAGGGTCCTGATATACCCAGGATGCCTAGCTCGAAATGTCATGTCACAAACACTGTTCCTTTAAAGGACAAACAGTCCTATGGGGAGAAAGTAGCCATGCTCCCTGGAATTCCTTCTCTTCCCAGGAGGGTGTAGGGGAGGTTAAGCCCAGAGAGAGACCCTGCAGACATGTGGGGAGTAGCAGGGCAGAAGGACCAAGACGCCCTTGTTTATGACCACATGACCTATCCAGTGCCTTCTTCTAGTTCCACTAGCAGCCCAAGCCCCATCCCTCCCGTAGCAAGGCCTCATCTTTATTTAAATGTCTCTCCTGTTAAAAGTTTATGAAAGGAATTTCCTTTGTCAGGCAAACTTTGCTATTGCTTTGACTGATCTCAGCTGTCTATGCTGTTGTTGGCCAGCATTCATAAAGAATATTTCACTGAAATTTATGTCAGCACCTCTCTACTTAACTGAGTCAGAGATCTTTCTCTAATTTATTTAAGTCCAAGAAGGGAAGTCAGGGTACCCCTTCATAACCCAGCTTTTGGATAACCCTGGATCTTTATGAATCATTGTTGCTCATATTGGGGTACTTGTGTGTGGTGGTTAATCTCTGAGTGACAGCTTGACAGGATTTAGGATAACCATGGAAATAAATCTCTGGGAAAGTCAAGGGATTTTCTAAATTGGTTTGCGATGGAGGTACCTACCCTAACCATAGCTGGCACCTTTGTAAGCTGAGTTCTGAGACTGAATAAGAAGGAGAAAGGGGCGATCGCCAGCTTTCATCACTGTCTGCTTCCTGACTGTGGACTGGATGTGACCAGCTGCCTCAAGCTCCTGCCCCATGTCCTATCTGTCATGATGGACTGCAGCTTCATTGTAAGTTGAAATAAACCCTTCCTTCCTTAAGTTGAGCTGGTCAGGCATTTTGTCTCAGCAATGAGATAGTAGCTAATAAAATGTCTGTATGACATTTCTTGCCAAACAGCTGAATATGGAATAATTATTTATGATACATGAGTTTTTTCACAGTTTTCACTATAATTTTACTTAAATGACTAGATTTTCTGGTTCATTACTCTTAAGAACTTCAGAGATAGCCACAATATATATATATCGTTTTAAAATATTTATTTATTAGAGAGAGGAAGACAGAGAGAGTGAGTATGGGCACACTGTACCTCCTGCCACTGCAAATGAGCTCCATAAACATGTGCCACTTTGTGCATCTGGCTCTATGTGGGTAATGATGAATTTAACCCAGGGTGTCAGGCTTTGCAAGCAAGTACCTTTAGCCACTGAACCATTTCTTCAGCCCCTGCATATGTCTTTCAGAGTAAGGAGCTGACCTTTTTTGGTTGTTTTAAAATATATTTTTATTTATTTGCAAGCAGAGAGAAAGAAAGAATGAGCATGCTGGGACCTCTAGTCACTGCAAACAAACTCCAGATTTATGCCCCACTTTGTGCATCTGACTTTATATGGCTATTGGAGAATCAAACTTGCATTGTTAGATGCAGGCACGTGCCTTAACCACTGAGCAATCTCTCCAGCCCCTTTATTTATTTTTTAAAACATTTATTTTTTATTTTTATCTTTTTTAATTAATTAATTAATTAATTTATTTATTTATTTGCAACAGACAAAGAGAGAAAGAGGCAGATAGATAGAGAATGGGTGTACCAGGGCCTCTAGCCACTGCAAACAAACTCCAGATGCATGCACCACCTTTTGTATCTGGCTTACATGAGTCTTGGAGAATTGAGCCTTGAACCAGGATCCTTAGCCTTCACAGGCAAGCACATAACTGCTAAGCCATCTCTCCAGGCCCTTATTTTTTTATTTTTTTAAGATTTATTATGATTTATTTATTAGAGATAGAGGGGAAGAGAGAAAGAGAGAAAGAGAGAGAGAGAAAGGGAAGGAGGAAGAGAGGAAGGAAGGAAGGAAGGAAGGAAGGAAGGAAGGAAGGAAGGAAGGAAGGAAGGAAGGAAGGGAGGGAGGAAGGAAGGAAGAGGAAGGGAGCGGCGGAGCGAGCAAGCAAGCAAGCAAGCAAGCGTCCACCAGGGCTTCCACCCATTGCAAACTAACTCCATGTACCACCATGTGCATCTGGCTTAAGTGGGACCTGGAGAATCAAACCTGGGTCCTTAGGCTTCGCAGGCAAGCCCCTTAACTGCTAAGCCATCTCTTCAGCCCCCCCCCCTTTTTTATTTTTGGGGCAGGGTCTTACTCTAACCCAGGCTGATCTGGAACTCATGGTGATTCCAAATACTGGAATTAAAGGCGTGTGCCACCCCACCCCCTAGCTCCCCTGCTCAAAATCCCCATTTTCTAAAGGGCAGGAGTCTTAGGGGATTTTATGGGATAATGGATGGAAAATCCACACTCACTGGTCTCCCTCCTAGGATATGTTCTTTGTATTCAGGAACATTTGTGTTTTTTTTTTTTTTTTTGTTGTTGTTTTTTGGCCTTCATTTCAGTCAGGGTCTCATGGAGCCCAGGCTAGCCTCCAATTTACTACATAGCCCAGGCTGGTATCAAAATCATGATGCATGAGTGTGTGCCAGCATGCCTCTTTATGTGGTGCATGCTAGGCAGGCACCCTGCCGACTGAACTATGTCCAGGCCTCCATGGGGATTAGTGCCTTTTCTGTGACATTCTGTAGGGCAGGGCTGCTTTCCTCTAAGTCAAGTGCAAACCCTGCCACCCATGGTGCTTGTTATATACACTAATTTTGTGGATGTGAAAGGGTGCTAATGGTAGAAGGAAGTTACCTGTGTCTTTCTGAAGAACTTAGAGCTGGGGCTGAACAGATGACTTAGGTTCAGTTCCCCAGTGCCCATGTAAAGCATGGAGTTCCTTTGCAGTGGCTGGAGGCCCTGGCATACCCATTCTTTCTCTCCTCTCTCTCTCTGTCTCCCTCTTTCTCTCAAATACATAAAAATTTTTAAAAAGAACTTAGATAAAAGGCATGGTGGTGCACTCCTTTAAATCCCAGCACTTGGGAGACAGAGGTACGAGGATTGCTGTGAGATCAAGGCCAGCCTGAGACCTTTCATTAGTTACTTGGTTCCTGCTACCTTTTAGTTTTGGTTTAAGTCTGACTTACTCAGAAAGGTTCTGTTGGTCAAATGGTCCCTAAGAGTGAGTCATCCTCCTCACCTACCATGGCCAGAGCAAACTGAGCAGATCTCTGCTTTGCATAGTGCAGGGCCATAGGGGACTTCCTCTGTGCTCTGAAAGCTCTGCAAAACAACTGACAGTGCCCAGATTGACAGAGCAGGTATGCGCATTTACTAATGTACCAGCTCATGGGGCCCATGCAGAGCATGAAACTCAAAGGTAGCCAGGTGATGGCTGAAGCTGAAATTGCATTCTGAGTTACAGGAAGAAGTTGGTAGTGTATGTGGGGGGGGGGTGGTGGAAGGGGGAATTGTTAGAGTTCTTGGGAGGATATGGTGACAGGAATGAATATGACTTTGGATACCTAGTAGGAGGTCCAGGCCACCATGGGTGAGGACAGAAAGTGCATGGCAGACAGCAGCTCTGAGCCTCTCAGGAAAGACCCTCAGAAGAACAGATGGCTGTAGTGTTACAGTCTCTCTGGACTAGTGTCAGGCCTCCTATCTCCTTCTCCTGTGAGTTAAATTCTTTTCCTTGAGATGCCAGGAAGGCAACCCAAGACGATTGCCTTCTTTCTGGAAGAACCCTGTCCATCCTTGGTAGCTTGGTAAGATAAGGGAATGAAGGAGAAAGCCCATCACTGAACTTTGCTTTGGAGAGAAAGGATAGAGAGATGGAAGTGGGGCCAGAAAAGTCTTAAGGCTGCTTCTTTAGTTCAACTTATTGAGCATATCAAGTGCCATACTTTAGCATCTCACTTTCTCAGCCCCTGCATGCAACAGTGTTTTGGGACATGGTAGAGACCCCAGTGAACCTGGTTGAATCAACATGATGTAATGTGATGGGACTGGGCTGTAGCTCAGGGAAACAGCATTTTTGTCTCATAGGCATTAGGCACTAGATTTAATTTCTAATACTGGTGGATAACAAAATTAAAGCAAAGAAAAAGGAATAATGCCATTTTGCCCATCTGAGTCTCTTATGGTTTGGATCTGAAATGTCTCCCAAGGGTTCACAGGTTGAAGGTTTGGCCCCCAATTCAGTGTTACAGATAAGGCTTTTGGGAAGTGACTGGATCATGAAGGGCCTGGCCCAAGCAGTGATGTATTCTCTTTCTCTCCCTCCCCTTTTCTCCTCTTCTCTCTCGTCTCCCCCTTCTTATGTCCTCCTTATGGCTGCTAAGAAGTGAGCAGCCTTGAGGAATAGAAGGCGTGGTAGTTTGAATATGATAGTGTCAAGTCAACAGCCCCATAGATTCAGATGTTTTATTAAAATTACACGTGCAACTTGGGCTGGAGAGATGGCTTGGGGTTAAAGAGCCTGTCTCCTAAGTCTAAGAATGCCAGTTCCAATCTCCAGGTCCCACATTTAGCCAGATGCAAAGTGATGCAAGGGCGCAATGCCACACTTGCCCACAAGGAGGCCCACACATCTGGAGTTCATTCACAGTGGCTGAAAGGCTGCTGGTACGCCCATTCTCTATCTGTCTTCCTCTCCCTCTCTCTCTCCCTCTCTCTCTGTCTCTCTCTCCAAAAGAAAAAAAAAAGAAAAGAAAAAAGAAAATTAAGCTTGCAACTTTAGCCCCCAGCAGACAGATCTCTGCTAGAGGGGGAGTGTCCCTGGGGGCAGATCCTGGGGTCCAGCCCTAAGGTGTGTTTGGGGGCGAATCTTCAGTCCATCTCTACTAGGTGTGTACAGAGCAGTTTGAGCTCTGGTGGTTCATGCTTATTGGTGTTGGTTTTTCTCTCGTTGCTATGCAGATGTATGACAGAGCAAGCCACCTTCTTCCACCATTGATGGAACTTCTCCTGGACACTGTAAATCTGAAATAAACCCCTTCCTCCCATATGCTGGATGTTCCTCCAAGCAACATGGCGCTGACTGCAACAGAAGGATTCCAAGATGCAACAAAACACTCTAACAAAGTCTCCTCTGTACGTGGTTCCCACAACCTCTCAGGCTTTTGGAAGAGGACAATGTGGGACCAGGAACGTTGGACTCCTTGTACTTGGATTCTATTATTCAAATTCATATTTTCTCCCCCCTCCTTTCACCCAGTATGGCCTTGAACTTTTTTTTTTTTTTTTTTTTTTTGGTTTTTCAAGGTAGGGTTTCACTCTAGCTCAGGCTGACCTGGAATTCACTATGTAGTCTCAGGGTGGCCTTGAACTCACGGCAATCCTCCTACCTCTGCCTCCCAAGTGCTGGGATTAAAGGCATGTGCCACCACGCCTGGCTTCCTTGAACATTTAAAAAATTAGTTTACTTGTTTTAAAAGAGAGAAGAGAGAGAGAGAGAGAAAGGGGCAAATAGAGAGAATGGGTACACCAGGGCCTTTAGCCACTACAAACTCTAGCGCTTGTGCCACCTTGTACATCCAGCTTTATGTGGGCACTGGGGAAATCAAACCTGGATCCTTTGGCTTTCTAGGCTAGCACCTTAACTGCTAAGCCGTCTCTGCAGCCCTGGCCTTGAACTTTTGATCTTTCATGCCTCTACCTTCTGAGTGCTGGCATTACAAGTCATGTGCTACTATAACAGCATCTTTCATTTTGTAATTGACAAATTATAGCCGTATATATTTATGAAATACCAACTGCTCTTATGATTCATTTATTTATTTTATTTGAGAGAGAGAGATGGAGAGATAGAGGCAGATAGAGAGGATGGGTGCACCAGGGTCTTCATCCATTTCAAACGACCTCCAGACACATGAGCCACCTTGTGCATCTGGTTTACGTGGGTACGGAGGAATCAAACCTGGGTCCTTTGGCTTTGCAGGCAAGTGCCTTAACCATTAAGCCATCTCTCCAGCCCTGCTGTTAGGATTTTTTGAATATGATATAGAATGGTTTACTCAAGGTACATGCTATATTCATTTCAAATTTTTAACATTTTTGTGACCAGAACATTTGAAATTTGTTCTTAGCAAATTTAGGTGAACAATAATCAACTTCTAACTACATTTACCATGCTGTGCAATTGATCTGAAAGAAAGCAAAAAAAACCAACCCCCCCCCAAAAAAAACAACATACTCAGACTTGTACCTGTTATCTCACTATTGTACCTAGTGACGGTTACCACATCTTCTCGGCACCCCCAGCCTGGCTCCTGCCCTTGTATGCTCCACTCCTACGGGTACCATTAGAGGTGGGCATGGTGGCACACACCTTTAATCCCAGAACTCGGGAGGCAGAGGTAGGAGGAGTGCCATGAGTTCGAGGCCACCCTGAGACTACATAGTAAATTCCAGGTCAGCCTGGACTATAGTGAGATCCTACCTTGAAAACGAAACAAAACAAAACAAAACAAAACAAAACAAAACAAAACAAAACAAAACAAAAGTAAAGAAAAGGAAGGAAGGAAGGAAGGAAGGAAGGAAGGAAGGAAGGAAGGAAGGAAGGAACGAAGGAAGGAAGGAAGGGAAGGAGAACACAGGGTATTTGTTTTTCTGTGTTTGACACAGTTCTCCAGTTCCATCTAGTGTTGCAAATGGCAGAATCTTATTCTTAAAAAAAAACTTATTGTACAAAGTAATTGGATTTGTTAGGACGGTTCCATGCATACATTAATTTAATTTCATCACATTTATCCCCTCTACTACCCTTTTTATTTCTCTTCCTTTCCTCCTCACCTTTTCCCTCTTTCAGGACTCTAATAGCCCCTCTTTTGCTTTTATGTTCCTTCCCTCAATTCTACACATGAAGGGAAAACAATTATCCCTGTTTTTCTAAGTTTGGCTTATTTCTCTTAACACAAAGATCTCTGGTTCTGTCCATTTTTTTTCTTCTAAAGGACTGAATAAAAAAACACCATTGTGTATGTGGACCACATTTTTCTTTGTTCATCTATTGATGGACACTTAGGTGGATTCCATCACTTGGCTACTGTGACTAGTGCCGCAATAAACATGGGTGCAGGTATCTCCACAGTAAGCTGAGTTTGAAAGGAAAGCTCTTCTTTTTCAGAGGCTGAATGGTACTCCAGTGTGTACGCACCATGTTTTCTTTATAATCCATCCCTTGATGGGCACTTATGTGGATGTCATAGCTTAGCTCTTGTGGATAATGCTGAAGCCAACACACACATTCAGACAGCTTTTCAACACACTGATTTCAAACCCACATGCTCTCATTTCAAGTCTGTTTATTTAGAAATTATTTTTACATGTTTCTGGGTGCATTTATTAGTTGTGGTCACTTCTCCCCCATTCTTATCTATTTTTAACTAGCTGTCCAGAGTTCTGCTGAGTCTTCTAGGACAGAAGGAGTGTCCAACTCAGGGTGTGCTCCCTCCCACTGGGTGACAGATCTCTTCCCAGAAGCTCAGTCTGTGGCAGCACCTGGTAGGGTTAAGAGCTAGGCACTGGTGAGATCCAGCTGGGAACGCTGCTCACTGCTGCTCCCTAAGGAGTCCTGAATGCCCTATAAAGAGTCTGTAGTTTATTTATTTATTGGTTTTTCAAGGTAGGGTCACGCTCTAGCCCAGGCTGACCTGGAATTTACTTTGTAGTCTCAGGGTGGCCTCAAACTCATGGCAACCCTCCTACCTCTGCCTCCCAAGTGCTGGGATTAAAGGCGTGTGCCACCACACCCAGCTTGAGTCTGTAGTGCTTGTGGCCAAGCTTGTAAGACTGGGTTCTGTAAGAGATCAATAGGATTTTGTCTCAGAGTGACTGATGATTGAGTTGCATGGAGAAGGCCAAGTCTTTAATTCTGGCTTGCATTGACTGTGTTAAAGGCAACAACAAACGCAAGTGGAGTTTGATCACCTTGTCTATAGAGCACCAAGAATGTGAAGGCTCCAGAGAGAGAATTTTACTTCCCCCAGATTTCCCCAAATAACCTACAGGAGAATGGCCCAGAAGAGAGTTGGGGGACCACACAATGAAAGCCTGAGGATGGCTGGCCCAGGTAGGTGTCCCATCTTCTATGTTCCGCTGAGCGCTTGACCATGCTGCAGACTGGTCCTAGGCGAGGCACCGTGAGGGACCTGACATTCTAGTGGGAGCAGTAGCAGCTGAGTCTCTGTTGTTGGCATGCCAGAAAATAGTGTGAAATACAAACAAGTAACCAACACTTGTCTGCCAGTTGAAAAGAGCCTTACCAGTTGCCACAAATGTTTAAATGCTGTTCCCATGCCTCCCTTGGCTGAGTGTGCAGGTGGGCCGTCATTACTTCCACTTAACATGCAAGCAAAGTCACTCATTTAGTGGAGAGAGGACTCAGTATTTGAATCCAAGTCACTCTGGTCATTTAGTCTCAGGGTGGCCTCGAAGAGGACTCAGTATTTGAATCCAGGTCTGTTTTATTCCAAATGTATGTGGATACTACAGACATGCAGCCAAGGCTGTCACAGGTAGGGGCCAAATGATGGACTTCTTATGTAGGGACATTTTGGCCATAGAGAAAGAGCACTATCTGGGCCTACCAAGAGGGAGCTTCTTGCAAAAAGTCTGGGGTTATAGAGTCAGAATTGGTCTTGAATGTATCATGAGTGAAATGGGAGTAATTCCATGGGCAGCTCTCACTTCTGCCTGGGAAATGGGAAACTTATCTTTTATTTCTTGGCAATATTGAGGCCTGGGCATGAGACCTAAATAGCTCAGAGAATTTAATCATTGCAGCTTTGTCTAAGAGCAGAAACAGGCACTGACGTGGATCCTCTCTGTGGGTAAATATAATTAGCCTGGATTATATGCCAAACCTTCCCTAGGTCCCCACCTTTCACAGCCAAGGGACCTGCTGGCTTTTGGTGACTCTCCTAACCCAGAATCTTTGCTAGGGCTACAGTGATTTGATTTATTTCAGAAACAAGGCAACATTACAAGGCAAGGTTTACAATTTCAATATGGAGAGATTAATTTACATGCAGCGCTAATTAGGCAGTGAAACACCCACTAATTGATTATAACATGAAAAGGAATACATTCATTTGGAGAAATATACTCTATCAGGTCGTACAATATTTGCAAACGTAATTGCCAAGTGGAAATTCCTCTTCTAGTGGTTAAGAAATTTAAGCAATTAACCTTTGCTGAAACGAACGGCCTTTCCTTCCTCAGGTCCACAAGGGGAGCTCTGGGCTCTGCCTTCACGGTAGAGTCTGGAAAACACAGAAGTGTGGGGGCCTCCACCTTAGCAATGACCTTGCTCATGTTCAGAGCTCACAGTAAGAGAGAGATAGTGTGTGTGTATGTGTGTGTGTACAAAGGCTCTCCCAGCCTGCCAGTCATTTCTCACTCTATTTTTATTATGAGAATTTCTGAGGATGAGACTCCTGTAAGACATGATGATTGTTCTTGCATCTTAAATCTTTGTGGCACTTATAGAAGTATAGTAGCTAATCCAAGGTCACAACATTAGCTAAGGGGTGGAGTTGGTCCTTGAACCTCCAATTTACTGCCCTTCCTCGAGAGCTAATACATTCATTTACTGATTTCCTTTTAGGTTCATTTCTTGTGTCCCAGTAAACAAGCTGATGGTGTTTATAAGTGCTGGGTCCAAAATTTCTCCAGCTTCAAGGTGCCACCTCTATTTGTCACAGCACTGGCTTCCCACTTCAGAGAGTGACTCTATGAGCTAAAGAGAGGTGAGTGGTGCTGGATCTCTGTAAGTCCTGTGCTGAAGTGTGAGGACTTCTTAGGAGAGTCACCACCAAACTCTCCCAGAAACTGTTACCTTTGCAAAGACTCATGCTTAAATATTGTCTAGACTATTGGATATAAGGGTATGGGACATGGAACAGGTACGTTTTGACAGTAAAATGGCACAGTAGCATGGGTTGGGGTCTGTGGTGATTTGAGGGTAAGATATCCCCCATAGACTCATGTGTTTGAACACTTAATCCCCCGTTGACAGTACTGTTTGGGAAGCTTGTGGAACCTTTAGGATGTGGAGCTTTGCTGGAGGAAGTGTGCCACTGTGATCTAGGTGTGACTGCCCAGCCCAGTTTGTTCTCTGTACTTCCTCCCTGCTTGTGAAAAGATATGACACAGCCTGTTTTGCCTGCCATGCCTTCCCAGCCATAATGAACATGTCCCCTCAAAAACTGGAAGTCGGGCTAGAGAGATGGCTTTAGGGGTTAAGGCGCCTGCCTCCTAAGCCTAAGAATGCTGGTTCCAATCTCCAGGTCCCATGTTTAGCCAGACGCAAAGTGACCCAAGGGCGCAATGCCGAACTTGACCACAAGGGGGCTCACACATCTGGATTTCGTTCTCAGCAGCTGAGACACTGCTGGCACGCCCATCTCTGTCTTCCTCTCCCTCTCTCTCTCTCTGTCTATCTCTGTGTCTCTCCAAAAAAAAAAAAAATAAATAAATTTAAAAAATTTAAAAAAACCCAAAACTGGAAGTCAAAAATAAGCCCTTTCTTTCCTTAAGCAGCTTCCTGTCAGATATTTTGTTCCAGAAGTGAGAAAGTAACTGATATGGTGTTCTAGGAAGCTGACAGATGGAGTAAGAGTCCTGAGTTGCTAGTGGTGGCTTATGGGCATTGATACAGGCGAAATAACTGCAACAAAAAGGGAAGAAGCAGGGCTGGAGAAATAGCTCAGCGGTTAAAGCGCTTGCCTGGAAAGACTAATGACCTGGGTTTGATTCCCTACTACCCACATAATGTACAAAGTGGAGCATACGACTGTAGTTTGCAGCAGCTAGAGGCCCTAAAGTGCCCATTCTCTCTCTCTCACTTCTCTCTGCCTGCCTTTCTTCTCTCTGCTTGCAAATAAAATAAATATATATATATTTTTTTTTACAAAAGGGAAGAAACTATAAGCAAAGGCTGGTGATCAGAGTGTACTGTTATGTGCAAACTGGAAGTCATAATGGCACCTTTTTGCATGCACACCTGGGCTTAAATAAGCCAGCATGAGGAAAGCTGGATCTCAGCACAGGGCTGGGTGTTTGGGAGCTGGCTGACTCCTGGTGGTTCTTAACACTGCTTTTCTGGGCATCTTATCTCAAATACTGGACAGATTGGTGGGGGGCCTATGTTCTGATCCAGGGTCAGCTGCAAGCTCACTATGGGATCTCAGGCAACATTCTCTTCCTGAGACCTGAACTTGTGTTCTATAAGGTGTAGTAGTGGGATAATCCATTTCTTTTTTAACTTTTTTCACAATGATCTGAAAAAGCCTCATGTGTACCCAGTACAGAGCCTAGCCATGGGGCTGTGGGTTAGAGGGATATAGTCCCTGGAAACTGGTGGTGTCGCTTAAAGCAGACAGACAGCCTGCAAGTGAACAAGCCAACTTTACATGGCACCAAATGAAAAGCAAGGGCCTGTAGATCAGGCTCTCTTCTTTGTTACTCCCCAAGATAAGAACAGAAACCAAAGCCTAAGGACAGAAACAGTGAGGGCAAAGGGGAGTGTTCATTGGCAAGTTAAGGATTCTCACAAAGGTCAGTGAAGAAGCGATCACCCAAAGCTTGGTGAGTAAAAAAGCAGAGCCAGCCCTGGTGGCACATGCCTGTGACCTTCAGGTAGCCAAGCCAGGTGGACCAGGAGGATGAAGCTAATCTAGACTACATAGAAAAACCTTATCTGAAAGAAATAATGGAAGCAAGAAAGATAAATCAAACAGAAACCAGGGTCTCTTGGGCCTTTGATGCCAGCCTCCATGAATTCTCTTTTCTAGAAAGCTCTTACCCACCATCTGTTTCTTTGATCTGCTCTGCACCATAACATCAGCTTCCTTTCCATGTAGTAGAAGGGAAAGTCATATGGTACAAGCTTCCAGAAAGAGTCTTTTATTGTAGTTACTACAAGCCTCAGTTCCTAGATCAGTGATTCTGATTGGTTCATTTTGAGTCACGTGTTTACTGTGTTTGGTCAGCTAATAAATGGAGCAGTGTGTGTCCCACTGTGCACACATGGCTGCCATAACATAAGGGAAGGTAGGAGAACTTAGATCCCTGAACGTAGAGGTGGGACGGCCAGCCCAACAGAAGTCCCACCCACAGACAGACCAACAGACTGACTGCCCAGGACATTGTGCCCTTTGGAGTTAAAGCAACTTTCCACAGAAAGGCCAGTAATGCATCATGTTGGATGTTTACTCTGGATATGGAATCTGGAAGCCTGAGTGTTGACCTTGAATCTACCACTGAGCTAGTGCCTGGTTTAGGTAAGTCTTCCTTCCCCACTAAGCCTCAGTTTCTCCAGTGGAAAGGTAGAGACAAGAATACCTGAGTTATTGTGATGTTCGAATCAAAGATAAGAAGGGACTGTAGCAGTTTCTTTCACATTATTGGGACAGAACACCTGACCAGAGGCAGCTTATGGAAGGAAAGGGTTTATTTCAGCTGAAAGCATTGAGGGGGAGTTTCATCCTGGTGGGGAGAGCGTGGCAGGGGCAGACAGCTGGCATCACAGCTGCACATCAGCAGAGAGGAAGGAGAGCGTGAGTTCACTGTGGCAAGCAGGGCTGGGCCATAACACTCCAAGGCCTGACCCCAGTGGCACACTTCTTCCAGCAAGGTTCTACTTCCCACATACACTTTGAGGTTATGCAGAACACTACATTCAGGTTTCCACAGGGACAGTGAAAATTCTGTAGCAAGTAATTTGAGGTTCTTGGGGAAGGGTGGATGTCGCACAGAGAATGGAGCTTGCTGGGAAGCTCGGCAGAAGTCCTTTTCCTAGGCACAGGCAAATCTGTGCAATTCAGTGACTTTGGGTCCTGAGGGTCCTCTAGACCATTTCAGAAGGAAGACGTGGAGTATTTTCTGCCGACTCGTCTTTTGACAGCCCATCCTTTGGCACCTACCCTGCTAGGCTTCAAACAGCATCTCCAATTAGCTCCCCTTGCCTACTGTTAATTCACAGGTGAGTTTAGCTATGGCTTTAGAAGGGAGCACCTCAGCCAGGGTTCCAAGGACAAATAAGGCCAACAGAAAAACAACTCCTCAAGACAGGATGAATTCAGAACAGGAATTAACATCGTTCAGGGGTCTGCTGAGGTCTCTTCCCTCTCTTCCTGGCTGCTCAGCGTTTGCATCTCTCCACTCGGTTTGTCATTGGGACGTTTTGTGTTAGTGTTTACAGTGGCATAGGTCACTCCCAGAATGCTGCTGGTGGCTTTATAACTCTGCAGACCCAGGCTAGCAGATCGATGCCCTCCCACCCCTCCACCAAATAGGATGTACGCTTTCCTTGGTAGATAGAGCCAAGCTGTTTGCTGCGATTGATCATTGCCACCACCAGAGATCCACAGTGCAGGAGAGGGAGCCTCCTCTCACTACTGTCCATCAGCCGCTGGCTCTAGTTTCCCTCCATGTGACAGGCCTCAGGAGGCAGAAAACCTGAAAGTCCTTTCAATTTCCTTCCTTACTCTAAATCTAACTGATTCTTCATCCCTGCTGTTGTCACCCTGTCCAGGCCGCCACTGTCCCTTGTCCACATTGCTATATCATGCTTTTGGCTGGTTTTCCTGCCTTTAAGTTTTCTCTTCGATTTGATCATGTTACCCCTTTGTTTCAGACCCTTTGTGCAAATGGCTGTTAGAGAGGCTGACATAAAAACACATCCAGGTGCTAGCGAACACCAAGAGCGTACACTGCTGGTGAGACTTCACAATGATACAGCTGTTCTGGAAAAGTCTGGTGGTTTCTTGAAAAGTTAAATGTGCAGTTACCGAATATATGACCCAGCATTCTAATTCCTACATGTTTTCCTTAGAGAAACGAAACACTAATTCTCACGCATGGACCCGTACACAGCTGTTTAAGTAGTTGTGTTAATAATTAACTTCAAGCGAGCAGCAAATCAATAGGTCGCTACATGAATATCCATGATGACATCTACATGGCAACACAAAGGAATCACTGTTAACACATGCTGCTGCTTTCGATGCTTTTTAAATGGATTGTGCTGAGTCAAAGAAGACAGTCTTCTAAAATATATTTTATTTATTTATTTATTTATTTGCAAGTAGAAAGAGACTGACAGAGCAAGACAGAGAGAGAGAGAGAGAGAGAGACTGAGTGTGTCAGGGCCTCTAGTGGCTACAAACTCCACATGCATGTGCCACTTTGTGCATCTGGCTTTATGTGGGTACTGGGGAATTGAACTCGGGTGGTTAGGTTTTGCAGGCAAGTGCCTTAACTGCTGAGCCATCTCTTGAGCCCCAAGAAGATAGTCTTATCAGGTTACATACTATGTGATTATTCCAAAAAAAAAACTAAAAAGAAAAAAATCAGTGAGAGCAAATTAGGGATTGTTAAAGGAGTAGGGGTCGGGTGTGTCTCTAGGTGGTTACATGAATTTATGTGCCTTCTAAAACTCACAGAATAGTTTACCACAAGAAAAAGTCAATGTTACTATGTGACAATCAAAAGAAATAAAATGTTACTCTTCGAGCAAAAG
Source organism: Orientallactaga sibirica (assembly GCA_036365145.1). Classification (NCBI taxonomy): domain Eukaryota; kingdom Metazoa; phylum Chordata; class Mammalia; order Rodentia; family Dipodidae; genus Orientallactaga; species Orientallactaga sibirica. Next base: position 2,193,240 of record JAEOAD010000030.1, read on the forward strand.
GTTCGAAGGTTTGAAATGATGCTAGAGCACCTCGGAGCTGCTGCCTTCCTCATTTGGGACGGTGCGCCTTGGTCTGGCAGGTGCCTTCCTTCTCCATCTGCCCTTGGTTCCTCCCCAGGCAATCTTTTTACATTAGAAACAGCAAAATGCAGCATCCCAACCACACCTTCCACCTTTGTGATGAGGTGAACTTCTCCCCATCCCTCCCAGCTTCTTTCAGATGCAACCTCCTCTATGCATATGTCTACCAGAGTTCTTCCCAACAGCTCCACCCCCCTCTGCTGTACAATTGTGTCTTTCAGGTCGTTTACTATTGTGTCATGTACCTTCTGCCAGCTTCTCTCTGCAGGGTGTGTCTTTTCCCTTTTTGTCCTAGAACCTTCTCTGACATTGTCAGTGTCTAGGTGAGGGATGTCCCTTGGCCATGGCCGCAGGGGCAGGGGCAGGGGCTGCTGTTCTGTAGGTGAACAGCCCCCAACTGTGATGGTGATGTGGACATCTCTTAGAGGTTCTGTGGAATTGAGCTGGTTGTGATGGTGGCAGTTGTGACAACACATGATGACATCACATTGGCTTTTCTCTCTCCCTGTGCTGCCTTCTAACTGAAGCACTCATGCTAAAAATCTTTGTCTGGGGCCCCTTGTTGGCAAGAAACCATTGTCTTTTCCACAATAGCTGGGGGCAGGGGCCTGATTTGGATTTCCCAACCAGAGCTCCAGTTCTAGGAGCCCATGCCTCAGCCCCTGTCTGATGAGGAAACCTCAGGAAAACCTGTCCCAGTCTCAGTTTCCCTGTATAACCAATTGGACTGGTCTCTGTCCATGATGTCTCTCATTTCTGCTATGCATCCAGTCCTTGTCTCGGGTCCCTGTTGCAGGTCAGGGTTTCCATAAGTCAGTGCTATTGCTGAGATAGATGGCTTTGAGCACAAAATATTTCCCAGGTCTCAGTCTCCGTGAAAGGAAGAAGAGAAGTAGGTTCGAGCAGAGGAAGCACACAGCATCAAAAGACCAACCCAGTGCAAGAGGCCCAAGTGTCACTGGCTTGCCCTGTGTCCACTGGAAATGGCCGTGCATTGCATCTCTCCCCTTGCTCGTGCTCAGCGTGCAAGACCTCTACAAGCGTTCCTAGAAAGGGTGAAGCCTGGGTGAGGCAGGCCTCTGCAGCCCAGGCGACCTTGCAGAAGCAGCCGTAGACTGCCCAGCTGCTCATGCTTTTTGCAGGTGGGCAGCAGGCCCTCCTGGCAGGGGTAAGATGCTTATGCTGCAGGACCCAAACTAAAGTACCGTATTTCTCTGTCAGGTAATGACAATCAACAAGCAGCAAGGAGCACGGGGATTAGGGGGTGCCTGTGCCACAACTACTATTTCACTCCAGGTAGCTGGTGCCAGAAAACCAGGCCTTTCTGCCCAATCGCTACACAATGGAAACACTGTTATATAACATTTCTGATTGTTAAATAGCCAAATATAACGCATCTGAATGCCCCTGGGATGTGACCTCTGACCTCTGGGCTTGCATGTGTAATGAGCAGATCTTGGGGCAGGAGAAAGCTTGGAGTTTTCCTGAGTGGATCCCACAGAGATGGGGGAAGCTCTTGGCAAGGTAAAGCTTTGGGGATCAGTGGCCTGTGAACAATAAGGCTGCATCTACTGCTGCACACCTTAATTACACCTTCCCTGGGGCCGAGAGAGGGAATTGCAAGTTTTGAAGCAGCACAGAGGGTCTCGTCCATTCACCCTTGCTAACGCAGCGGGCCAAGGTTTTAATTCTGTGGGGTCAGGGTGGTAGCTGATGATTTCCCTGGTGAGTGCTGCCAAATGATCTCTGCTTGGTGGGAGGACAGGCTGCCACCTGAGGGACCCGACCAAGGGAGAGATAGATGTATGGCAGGTCTCCATGAAACTTAGTAGTGCCCTTTGGGCAAGGGCTTCAGAAACCCCAGGGGGAGGGGGGCTGAGGACTGAATAAGGCCTGCAGCATGGGTCAGGGGCTCATGCTATGAAGCTGAAGCTGACTCCCCCACACACCCTCGCTTCTTTCACTCCCTCTTGGAAAGACTGGTCAGTTATCTCTCCCTTGCACAGGTGGGGAGGAGTGTTCAAGAAACCCTGGCTGTTTCTGGAAGATCAGCTTGGGTGTGTGGGAAATAATTTGCATCAGCTGCCCCGCTGGCTTCTGGGAATGAGGAAACACAGGAGGAATATGGGCTGCATTGAAGCCTCTAGACTTCAGACTTTGAGCATTGCTGAGGAAAGGAGGTGCCTTGTGGGGTGTCTTTGCCAGTAGAATGGAAGGGGCAAAATGTTATGTGCTGTCTAATGAGTGGTCCCCAAACATCAGTTTCAAATAATAATCAGTTTATTTGCTCATAATTCTGTAGGTTACGGCACATGTGGTTACAGTCATTGGTAGCTTGGCTAGGGCTAAGTTGTCTCAGTCAATGTTATCATGCATCTGGTCACTGATGTTGTCTGTCCTCTGGCCACACTGCCCCAGAGGCTATCACATTCCATGCATGACAATTGTGTCCCCAAAGAACCAGTGCGCAGGCTTCTGCTTGAGCCAGTCTTGCCCAAACCCCCTTGGTCAAAGGAAGTCACATGGCCACACTCTGGTTCACTGAAGAGGGAGCCTCTATAAGGTCAGGAGAACTAGGACTCACTGGGGCCATTACTATAGTAATCTAAAACCCTGTGTTCAGAAAAAAGCTGGTGCAATTCTTACTCTGCCCCTTCATTCATATTTGACAAATATTGCTTGAGCACCGACTAGGTGTCAAGTGTTCATGGCACAGGAGAATTCACAGCAAAGCAAATATCACGAGCCTTTCTACTCACCTGGGTTTAAAATGTGGCTGTATTGGGGAGTCAGTCAACATGTAATATACAAACCAAATGCAAGATAATAAACAAAATCTAGTTTGCCAGGTCTGGTGGCACACACCCTTAATTCCAGTACTCTGGAGGCAAAGGTAGGTGGATCGTTGTGAGTTCAAGGCCAGCCTGAGATTACATAGTGTATTCTAGGTCAGCCTAGGTAAAGTGAGACCCTACCTCAAAAACCGAAAATAAAATAAAATAAAATAAAATAAAATAAAATATAAAATAAAATAAAATAAAAATGGGTTTAAAAGTATGGTTAGATGGTAATAGCAACTGTAAGGACGATAGAGCAGGAAGGAAGACAGGGTGCTCAGGGCTCCTTGGCTGTGGGATTGTAAAACAGGAGCCCAGAAGAACAGGAAATGCGCAGTGTGAAGGAACCCAGTACCCTGGTACATGTCAGACCAGACCATGGAAGGGTGGTTGACCCAGAAGGGCTAAGAGTTTCTGCCAAACAGTGCCAAAGGAAGATGCTACTGAGGTTTTTCTCCTATTAATGTTTTCCTTAATAAAATATGAAAATGGAAAATGAAACAAAATAGAACACAAGAAAACAAGGAACAGAGATGAGTTTCTTTCTAAGCAGGAAAGACTATCAATGGTCTTTATCACTGAACTCAAGTTTAGAATTTTGAGATTTTCCATAAAAAGAAAAATATTAGATACTTAGTGCACCTAGGTACATAATAGGCCCAAGTCGAAGTGAGCAAACAGCTCCTACTTGCTCAAGCCAGGTACCTTCTAAGGAATACTGAAAACAACTTTAAAATTCTTGGAAAGGAATATCAGAGGACATTGCCATGTATGGATTGGCCATAAAGCTATGAAATGTAAGTTTTAGCTCTCGGTTACTTTTTTACTATTTATACACTTAATTATTTTAAAAATGAGGGCTAGGGAGATGGCTCAGTGGATAAAGCATTTGCTGAACAAGGCTGAGTACCTGAGTTCAGGTCCTCAGAATCCACATCACGCTGGATGCTGTAGTGGGCATCTGTTATAATCTCAGCCCACCTATGGCAAGATGGGAGGCAGAGACAGGAGAATCCCCTGGGATTGCACAGACCAGCTAGCCTGAAAAATGCAATGGGGAACAATGAGAGACCCTGTCTCAAACAAGGTGCAAGAAGAAGACCAACAATGGAAGTTGTCCTCTGACCTCCACATGTGTGCTGCAGCATAAGCTTGCTGGCACTTACCCATATGAATGCACGCGCACACACACACACACACACACACACACACACACAATTAGAGAAGATATAATGTGTTTGTAAGGGTGGCATAATTTATTTGATATGATTATTTTTTCAGTTGCATTCACTTTTCTGAAAACAAAATGACTTCACTCTTCTTTCTTTTTGCCTGAAAAAAAATCATACACATACATTTTCTTTACTCATTCCTCTGTTGTATAGGTAGACTGGTTCCATAACTTATTGTGAATGGTTGATGTTCCAGTATCTCTGATATGTTGACTAGGAGCCCTTTTGGGAAATGATGTAACTGCATTACATGGTGCATCATTTTTATTTTATTTTATTTTTTGAGAAGCCTCCATACTGGTTTCAGTGGAGGCTGGACTTTGTTTACATTCCCACCAGCACTGGATAAAAGTTCCTCATTAGCACTTGTTGCTATTTGTCTGCATAATGGCTGACAGTCTCATTGGAGTAAGGTGGAATCTCAGTGCAGTTTTGATTTGCTTTTCTCTGGTAGCTAACAAGGGTGGCCATGTTTATTGGCCATTTGCATTTTCATCTTTTGAGAGCTCATTTCGCTACTCCATTTATTGATTGGGTTGTGTGTTTTCTGGTTCAAACAATTAGCCATCTAGTGCTGGAAGGTGCTACATGAGCTACCAGGGGAAAGTGGCCAACATCTGTCAGAACAACTCAAAATCTAAGTGACTCAGAAGCAAACAACCTGATGTGATGCTCACACAAGTGCAATAGTGGCATACAGCCATGGTGGGTAACCAACTGCTCTTGGATTGGCTAACAGAGCCGCTCAGTGGAAAGGAAACCATATCTGGAAGTGGGAAACAAGTCAGAATCATATCCAGATAATGATTCTGCTTTCCATTGTCAAGCTCCTATTAACCTTGGGCAATAAGAGGGTCTACACCCTTTAAATTCTCTCTAAATTAATAATGGTTATCCCATTTAACCTGCCCTGACTTCACTCTCCAATGGAGAATCTGCTTATCTTTTTCAGACAGGAGCTGAACCTGAGGAGATAAATGACCCAGCACACTCCACCCTGGCCCCAGCTGAAACCACAGAGGATTTAGGGAAATGAGCAGCAATGTTTCTTTCTTGGTGAACCTGATATCAGCACAAGGGTGATGGAGAGAGACACTGAGGACACTCAACACCTACCAAACCAGAGATCCAGAGGCTCCTAAGTGCCCATCATTGAAGTAGACTTAAAATGCTCCCAGCATGGCTCAGGGAATTTTGTGGAAGAGGGGGCAGAAAGATTGTTAGAGCCACAAGCTGTGGCATTTTGCACAGAGACATTGCCTCTCCCCCTCATAATGCATGACCCACAATCCCCATGGGATTGACCTGCATCCCCAAAGAGGACAGCCTCTTCGGAAAAGCGGCAGGGAGGAGGGGAAGGATGGTACCAACATGTGTTGTTTATGTACTAAATATATCCATATCTAATTTTTAAAATTTTTTAAAAAGATAGTCATTTTCACAAGATTGTGTGTCTGGCTTCACATGGGTACTTGGAAATTGAACCCAGGCTGACAGGCTTTGCAAGAAAGTGCCTTTAACCACTGAGCCATTGCTCCAGTCCATTTTTCACAATTTTGGTTCTTATAATCCATGAGTATGGAAGGTCTTTTGATCTTCCAGTGTCTTCTTTAATTTCTTTCTTCAATTTTTTAAATTAGTTATGGACATACTCAGTATGTAAACAACACATGTTGGTACCATCCTTACCCTCATCCCTGCACCCCCAAAGGGACCCTCCTTGTTGGAGATGCCAGTTATCCCCATGGGGATTGTGGATCATGCATTGTGGGGGTAGCCATCAGGTATGGAGAAGAGGCAATGTCTCTGTGCATCATGTCCCAACTTGTGGCTCTAACAGTCTTTCTGCCCCCTCTTCTGTGAATTTCCCTGAGCCATGTTGGGTTCATTTTAGGTCTACTTCAGTGATGGGCTCTTGGGAGCCTCTGGGTCTCTGGTTTGGTAGGAGCTGAGTGTCCTCTGTGTCTATCTCCTTCACCCTTGTGCTGATATCAGGTTCACCAGGTTCTTGCTCATTTCTCCAATTCCTCTATGGTTTCAGCTGGGGCTCTGGTGAAGTGCAATCGGCTGATTGTCCCCTCAGGTCCTTGTCCATCTGAAAAAGAGAAGAAGATTCTCAATGGAGAGTGAAGTCAGCACAGGTTAAATGGGATAACCATTGTTAGTTTAGAGAGAATTTAATAGGTGTAGGCCCTCTTATAGCCCAAGATTGGTGGGAGCTTGATATTGGAGAGCCAACTCATTATCTGGATATGATTCTGACTTGTTTCACAGTACTAGATATGGGTTCCTTTTCACTGAGTGTATCTGTTAGCCAATCCAAGAGCAGTTGGTTACCCACCATGGCAGTGTGCCACTATTGCACTTGTATGAGCATCATGTGAGGTTGTTTGCTTTTGAGTCACTTAGACCTCAAGTTGCTCAGACAGAGATGTTTCCCCACATAGCTCATATAGCAACTTCTGGCACTAGACAGGCTATCTGTCTTGGGACTGGCTCTCTTCCATATTCCATCCAGGTTTCTCCATGTTTCGCATATGGTGTCTTTGGCAGTAGGGTCTTACCATTAACCTCTGGTGGTTAATTAAGTGCTCTGACAGAAGTTTGTCTTCTTTTGGGAAACCTCGTGGGTCTCTCTGATCAACAGCTCATTGTGGGTGATGACCACATCCTGGTACTTGGAGTTGTAGGCCAGTGCCAAGGGAAAAGAAAGAAGAAAAAGAAAGAAAATATAAAAGAGAAAGAAAAGAGAGAGAAACAGGAGAAAATTAAGGTTAGGCTTCCTCTCACCCTCTCCAGGGCCTTTGGTTAAAGTGTTCCCTCTAAGGTCCTGGTGAGGGTTCAACCTTTTAGTCTGTCTTCCAGGGTATAGGATTTTGTATGGGTTCCATATGGGTCCAGTTTTGTCTTTCTTCAATTTCTTAAGTGTAGATGTCTTTTACTCCCTCAGTTAGGTTTATTCAAAGGTATTTTTTTTTTGCAATTGTGAATATGTTGTTTCCCTGATTTCTTTCTCAGCATGTTTGTTATTGGTATATAGGGAGGCTACTGATTTTTCTGTATGTCAGTTTTCTATCATCTACTGTGCCAAAAATGTTTGTTTCAAAACTTTTCTGGTGGAGCCTCTAAGACACCTTATGTATGGAATCATCTGCAGATAAGGAGATTCTGACTCTTCCTATTTTTATGCCTCTTTTCTCCTTGTTTTCTTCTTGTTTGGCTAACACTGCCAAAACTATTTTGAGCAAGAGTGGAGCAAATGGACATCCTTGTTCCTGATTTTAATGGAATGCTTTCAGGTTTTCCCCATTTAGTATTATGTTGGCTCTAAGTTTGTCATATCTAGCTCTTATTATGTTGAGATATGTTCCTTCTATTCCTAATCTTTTCAGTGATTTAACACAAAAAGAATGGCAGGGCTGGAGAGAATTGCTCAGTGGTTAAGTGCATTTGCTTGCAAAGCCCGATGGCCTGGGTTTGATTCCCCAATACTCATATAAATCCAGATGCACAAAGTGGCACATGCATCGGGAGTTTGTTTGCAGTGGCTAGAGGCCCTACCTAGTGTGCTCACACACTCTCTCTCTCACTCTTGTTCTCTCTGTCTACCTTTTTCTCTTTGTCTTTAATAAATAAAAATATTGTTAAAAGAGATGTGAGATTTTGTCCAAAGCCTATTGTATATCCATTGAGATCATTATGTGATTTCTGTCCTTAGTCCATTTATATGACATAGTATATCCATTGATTTGCATATATTGGTGTGTCTGGAATAAAGCCAACTTGATCATAGAGAACAATTTTTGATGTATTCTTGGATTTTGTTAGCAAGTATTTTCTTGAGAATTTTTGCACCTATGTTCAATAATGAGATTGGTCTATGATTTTCTTTTTCACTTTCTGTCTTGTTTTGTTATCAGATAACCAGAGTCTGGTAGTATTCTTTCCTTTTCTGTCTTATGTAATAGTTTTGAGAGCAAGTTTCACCGTGGTAGGGAAAGCATGGCAAGATCAGGCAGCCAGCCATCACATCTCCACACATCAGCAAGGAGGAAGGAGAGGAAGAGAGTTTGCTGTGAACACCTACTTGGGCTGGACTAAGGTTCCACCAGCTGGGGACTAAGTATGAGGCTCAATCACAAACACTTGAGGCCCTGAGGAGAATTTTACATTCTAATTAATGATGACGTATTGGTCATAGTTAACTAGATAGTTTTGTATATGGCAAGTGGATAAAGTTTCTTCTTATAATACACAGAAATAGAAAAGTTACCTCAGAAATTTCATGGTGGCAGGGAAGTAGACTCCTCAAGTGATAATCTTCAAATATGATCTTGGTGGAAGAAAGCATTATGGGAAATCTGGAATATTATCAATGGAGAATAAGCAAAAAACAAAAATGTCCATGACTTTGAGAAAGAAGCGAAAGACCTGTGTGGTTCAGAAAAGATGTTGCTGAAGAATGACTCCAATGTAAGAAGAAAGGGCTTTCTGAAGGAACAGTGGAAGATATGAGAGTTGTAATACATAATTTGGAGAAAAGTGCATTTTCTCTTACTAAGTGAAAAAAATAGAAATGTACACCAAAGCTTCTTTCAAAGCCAGTAGCCATAATAAAATCAAGTTTAGAAATGGAGAACAAATAGAGATGCTTAACAATGAATATTCTTAGCAAGTTAGGACTGTGTGACAGCCATGGGGGGTATGCAGACATTTGAAGAACAGGAAGCAAAAGCTACTATTCTTTCAACAACAGAAGAATTCCCCCCCCCACTACCAACAATCTAGAATTCTTCAGAACCAGAGACTAAAAACAATTATACAGTTATAGGAGCAGTTCATAAAGAGTGTGGAGGACTTGGAGATTAAAGACAATCTACTTACTGGTACACAAAGCGAACTTCAAAAGAAAAATGGCTTTGTTTCAAAAAACTATGATGTAAACTCCAACTTACATTTCAAATTGGAAAGATATGGATTAATGGCAGCACTGAATTTTTTTTTTATTTTAGAGAGAAAGAAGACAGAGAGAGAGAGAGAGGAAAGGAGAGACAGAGAGAGAGGGAGAGAGTTGGTGCGTCAGGGCCTCAGCCACTGCAATCAAACTCCAGACGGTTGCATCACCTAGTGGGCATGTGCAACCTTGCACTTACCTCACCTTTTGTGTGTCTGGCTTACATGGGATCTGGAGTCAAACATGGGTCCTTAGGCTTCTCAGGCAAGTGTCTTAACCACTAAGCCATCTTTCCAGCCCTGAAATATTTGCTGAAATATGTATAGCACTTAACTGAAAATTACATACATTCAATATCTCCTTTCATGAGACAGCAGCAGTATGAGCTAGAAAATGCTCTCTGTCTCCACTCCAAATTATTTTGATAGCTCTTTGAAGAAAGAACTTGACCCTAAGTAATATGATGTAATTACAATGTGAGCTAAAAGAGACATGTCTTTAGAGCAGAGATTCTTGTTTAAATGATAACACTCTTCACCATTAGCTTAAGTGCAAGACTGCTCTGCCTATAAACATCTAAATAAAATCTAAACAGCTATGTGAGTAGTAGCTTCTCCTATGTATCCAGCTTTCAGCTGCCTATTGGAAATAGAGAATTTTTCTTCTAACACTTCTTTTAGCAATAAAGATAATTTAAATTAAAAATATATAGAAGTAGGGGCCAGGGTGTTGGCTCAGTGCATAAGAATACTTGCTGCACAAGCATGAGGGCCTGAAAAGTCCTGCAATAGCATGAGTTTGATTCCCAGCACCCACATAAGAATCCAGGTGTAAGCTGGGCATGGTGGCACGTGCCTTTAATCCCAGACTCAGGAGGCAGAGGTAGGAGGATCATAGTGAGTTTGAGGCCACCCTGAGACTACATAGTGAATTCCAGGTCAGCCTGAGCTAGAGTGAGACCCTACCTCGAAAAACCAAGAATACGGGTGCAGCCATGCATGTCTAAGCACTGTCCTATGGGGAGCAGACACAGGAGAATCACTGGGGCTCACTGATCAGCTAGTCTGACTGATAAAATAATAACAATAAAACCCCTGCAGCTCCAGGCTCAGTGGGAGACTGTCTCAGAAGCAAGATGGAAGAGTGATAGAGGAGGATACTTGATGTTCTCCTCTGGCCTCAACACACCTGCACATAGAGAGTATGCATCTGCATACACACGTTCATAGAAATACATACACATACCATGCCACATATGCTATGCATGCACACACGCATACATGTGTGGAAAAATTAAGTAAGTACAGATGGTAGGTAAGTGGATATAGAGAAATTGTGGGAATAGCATGGAAGTGAGTGACATTTGAGAGAACCTGAACCACACAAAGGAATGAAGAGCCATAGGGAGGACAGAGCCGTGATGACAGAAGCTGTGTTCTGGATCAAACCCGAGCTTCTTGAGGAGCGTGGGCTGCTGCCCCCAAGGTGACTCATTGTGTTACCTGAGCCTGGACTCCCCAGGTTCTAGCTTATGAAAAAAAAGTGGGTCTGGGAAGCCATACTGTGGGTGTACAGCCATGGCAATAGAGCTCTGTTCCATAGCTATAAACTGTCACTTTTCTAGAAACATGGCTTGCTTCATTAGGCTTGAAATCACACCTGTGGAGTTGTCTTAGTTTCTTCCTGGTTTTGTCTCTGCTGACCTTTTCTCCTCCCCATGGTCCTCAATGATGCTTAAGGCTTCCATGAAAAGACATGGACACCAAAGTCCACCTCAGGGTGAGGCCAAGCCTAGCCCACAAGAGTAAGAGAGAGGGAATGGGGGAATGAAGGAATGGAGAGAGAGAGAGAAGAGGGGAGAGAGGGAGATGCATATTATAGTATGCAAATCTTCCACCTATCAAACCTTCCATATCTAATGATCTCTACATATTCCACCTTAGGGAAAAGAACCACCCTTCTTTTATGTTTATGATCTTTTACTTTTGTTGTCAAAAGACTCAGGTAAGTCTTGTGTTCCTTTCATTTGGAGAAGATGTAAAGAAATGGAGGCGATTCGCCTTGGCTTCAGTTAGTCTTCTACCCAGTTTCTGCTGGCTTCTCTTAACCCTTGTCTTTTGATTTATTTGCCTCTAGGAAGTTATGCTGAGGTGATTTTTCTCCATCCATCCATCTATCCACCCACCCCACCCATCCATCCATCCATCCATCCATCCACCCATCCAATCTATTTGACAGTAGTTATAGAAACCTTTACTATGCATATAGCATGCTAAGTAGGGTGGGCTGCTATAGAGGGAATGTAGGGAAAGTTTTATGGAGACAATATTCACAGCCTTAGAGCCACTTCTGTGAGAAAGTTCATTTTCTCCTAATATAGAAAATACGAGGTCAAGGGAAGAGGAAGTCACAAGGCAAGTGTGTGGTAGAGCCAGCTAAGAGGCTGGGCCTTTGGGCTCTGTACCCTCAGTCTGGATTGGGAAGGTTCTACTGAAAAGATAGAAGGGGGCTGGGTGGAGGTGGGCACCTGTCTCCTCATGTCCAGATGAGCCTTTGAAACATTTCTCTTGGCCTCCAGTCCCATTTTCTCATGCTGTATTGGCATAGCCCCGTTCAGTGATCTCTCAAGGCTGAACGTGTGGCCACAGCTCAATGCACTTTCAGTAAGACTCAGCTCTGACACAGGCCACTGACATTCTAGATAGGACCTTGGCAAGTCCCAAGTCATCCTCAAGAGGTTAGCAATGGCAGGGTGCCCAAGAGCCTCCCACTTCTGCTGTGAATACCACAGCATACTACTAGGAATTTCTCATACCCGAGACAGACATGAAGCCCGGCCATCAACCCTGACAAAGGCCTGTTTCTCTTCTGTTCCTTGTGCTGGTTGGCACAGCATTACTGGACTGATACAAAGGACCAGCCTAAACAGAAAAGAGCCTGGAAAAATGGCCTGTGATTGCAGCTTAAGAGGGCTTTGTTGGTTTCAGGGAAAAGAAAGCCAGGAGAGCAACATGTAAACACAGTAAGTGGCTGCCATCTCATCGTACATTTCCATTGTCTTTACGGTGCTTGGCCTGCTCTGTGCTTCATGGTCTCACTGGTTATCCTCTGCCCCCATCACTGGAGGAAGCTCTTCACAAGCCAGGATCTCCTCTTTCTTGATCTTGTCTTCTAGAACACTGTGTGGCTCAGAGGGGCTGGATGCAGAGTGAGTGAAAGTTGGACAAGATGTGATGACCTAAAATAGTGCCAAATTCACTCACCAAGAAAGCAGGGAAGACCGTGGCCATGGTTTGGGAACATGGATAACTCCACCAAGAATTAATATAACTCCTGGGAGACTGCATAGTGTCTTTGGGCTTAGTATAAAATCCCAGCACCTCACCTCAATTTCCTTACCTACAAAATGGTTCAGAATGTTTCTTCAGCAGACCCTGCCCTGGGCTCTGAGCTACAATGCTTGTTGAGATGAATCCACTCCATACGCTTGGAGTCAGTGCCCCTCCTTGCAAGGTCACAAGTGAACACAGCTAATCACAGGGTGAGAATTGACCGAGGGCTAGCAGAACAGCAGGTGTGACCACTCTGACATCAGGGAAGCCAAACTAGAAGGAAGAGTCTGAGGCTGGCTGGGAAAAAGGACTGTGCCAGGGAAGAGAGGCACTGAGCACCAAGGATAGAGGCCAGAAGCTTTGGGGCGAGAGAAATTGTGAATATATGGAAAGTGTGCAAAATGTACTAAGGTCAGAGGCAAGAGATGAGGGAGAAAAGAAACACATGTTGCATGGGTTGGGGGAACCCCAGGATCATTCATTCATTCACTCATCCATTCACTAAACTAGCAAACATTTATCGAGTGCATTCTATCAGTCAGGAATGCCCTCAGTTGGGGGACAGAGCATTAGAAAGCAGGTTGGAGAGATGGCTCAGCAGTTAAGGTGCTTGCCTACAAAGCCTAATGTCCTGGGTTTGATTCCCCAGTACCCATGTAAAGCCAGATATAAAAAATGGCACATGCATCTGGAGTTCGTTTGCAGCAGCTGGAGGCCTTGGCATGTCTACTGTCTCTCTCTCTCTCTCTCTCTCTCTCTGCTTACAAGTAAATAAATAAAAATAAACATGTTTTTAGAAATCAGGTGAATTCCTTGTCTGAGGAACCTTTATTCTAGATGGAAAGACAATGAATAGATGAACTGCAGTGTGTGTTAGGAGGTGATAAAAGCTATGGACATTTGAATGTTCATAATTGTGGTGATTTGCATAAGATGTCCCCAAAGCCTCACGTGTTTTACTTGATTCTATTTTATTTTTTTAAAAATCTTTTATTCATTCATTCATTTATTGGACAGAGGGTGAATGGGCACCTGTCGGAGACCATGAACAGCATAACAGCCATCTTGTATGAGAAGCCATCTTATGGATTCAAAAGGCCTTAGGATCAGAATTGCCCCAGCTACAAATGATCACTTTATCTACCTATCGGATCAGAATTGCCCCAGCTACAAGCCCTGGCTGCAGGCGATTACTTTATCTGCCTATTGGAATGTAACAACAGACCTTCCCATGACCCCTGGGATTAAGAGTCCCATGATCTAACCTTATCAGAGCATCTTGTAATCCTGGGTCAGTGACCCCTGGGATTAAGAGTCCCATGATCAAACCTTATCAATCAGAAAGTCTTGTGACCCTGGGTCAGTTTCTAGTTTACCTTCCTCCTGCCTCCCCTATATAAACCTCTGTGAAAAATAAAAATTTGAGACTTTGACCAGGTATTAGGCTTAGTCTCCTTCTTTGTGTCTGTTTGTCTCTCTCATCCAGGTTAATCTCCCCTCGGGCCCTTGTTGAACTCCCGCTGGTCGGGGCAGGCACCTAGCATCTAGCCATTGCAAATGACCTCCAGACACATGTACCACCTTGTGCATCTGGCTTTATGTGTATAGTGGGGAATCAAACCTGGGTCCTTAGGCTTTGCAGACAAGTGCCTTGACCACTGAGTCATCTCTCTAGCCCCTCACTTTTTAAAAATGTCTTTCTTTTTTTTTTTTTTTTTTTTTTGCTTCATGTGTTTTGAATGCTTGGTCCCCAGCTTGGTAGCAATTTGGGTGGTGGAGCCCTGCTGCAGGAGGTGTGCTACTGGAGTCAGGGTTTGGAGTGTTACAGCCTAGCTTCCCCCTTGTCTGAGCTCAGGTCATTCTTGCTGCTTTCTGCCAGCTACTATGGCAAGATTTGATGCCCAGCCTCTGCCATCACAGAGCTTCCCCTCAAGACTATAAGAAAAATAAAACCCTTTCCTTCCATCATTTGCTTTTGGTCAGGTCTTTTGTCCCAGCAACAGGAAGGTAACTATAATATCAATGTGTACACACACACACACACATGTTTAAAATGATGGATTTTTCAATTATCCTATTGTCAGCACTACTCTTTGCATAATGGAAATATAACACTACATCTGGTAAATATGTACAATTATCAGGTGTCAATGAAATGCATTTTTGAAGGTGACAGAGAAAAATAAAGCAAAGCAGAAGTCATAGAGGATGTCATGGTGGCTTTGCAGCCTTCAGTAGACTTAAAAGGAGGTAAAGATTGTTTCTCAGTGTGTGTAGTACATGTGGTATGTTGTGTGTATGTGTGTGCCAGAGGAGAATGTCAGGTGTCCCCGTCTGTCATTCATTTGCAACTGTTCTTGTGATAGATTCCCCCGCTAATCCTGGAACCTGCCGTTCTCATGAGCCCCAGTGATTCACCAGTCTGTGCTCTCCACAAGGCTGGGGTTACAGATGTGCATGGCCATGCCTAGCTGTTTACATGGCTGCAGAGAAATCAAATTTTGGTGGTCTCTGGCCCTTGTGTTGCATGGTAAATGCTCTTACCTGCTGAGCTACCTCTCCAGACCTAGGAGGTAAACTTTTAGAGATTTCAACCCAGCACCTGCACAGAAGGTGCAACAGTCCAATTAACCAATTTACCACAATTGTAATGATGGTGGTGGTGATAATAATCAATACGGTGAGGGAGAAGACAAAGCAGAAGGATCCAGAGAAGGAGGAAGAGGAGGACTCAACCGGAAGCCTATGCAGGAAACCTGTCCCAGGCCTCCTCCAGGTTTCCCAGCATGCCTCCTCCTGCCCCATCTTGGCAGAGCCTCAGCAAAAGAGGTACACAAATGGTAGCTAACTCTTCTGGAAATTCATCTTCCAAAAATTGCTTTCCATCCATTTTGTTCCAATTCTGTTTTATTTATTACCTAGCAGTGAGCAGATGGAGCCATTTTTCCTCAGAGCTGCTTGAAAGAGATGCACAGCAATTGTGCAGCCAGCTTCGGGCTGATTTATGGGCTGTGTGCCATGGGAAGCAGGCCTGATGCCCCTGCCCATTGCCACAGCTGGCAGAGCGTGGAGCTGTCTGGCCTGGCTTTCTGAGGCTGCCATTGGGGACAGAGGCTGTAGGTGCCGACAGGTCACCTGGTCAGAGACACCTTATCCTGTCATCTTGAGTCTGCACTGGAGTCTCCCACTGGACCCATGACCATGGCTTCACCCTAGTGATCAGGGGAACAGAAAATGTTTCCCAAGGCCGTGGCGATTTCTTTCTGCCAGAGGGAGCAGTTGGCACCTCTTTACTCACCCGAGTATCCATAGAGCTGCTCTCTTGGGCCATTGGGAAGTTATTACAGAAGCCAACTTGTTCTTTGACATTTTCTATTGAGTTTTCAGTCCCTTCACTCATATTTGAAAAAGTTATGAACCCATCACATAACCTGTAAACCTACATTCTAACTATGGGTTGGACCAAATCTTTAACCTTCCTGCTGTGTGCTCTGTGCAATAGGGAAGTTGTTGAACTTCTCTGTGTCTTACTTTCATCTGTAATATGAGGTGGCTCAGTGTCTCTGAAGATCATGGGAGGAGAAATACCGAATATTAGTTTCCTTTCAATATATAATAGTAAAGAAATGGGGCTGGAGAGATGGCTTAGCAGTCAAGGCACCTGCCTGTGAAGTCTAAGTACCCCCAGTTTGATTTTCCATGTCCCATGTAAGCCAGATGCACATGGTGCCACATGCATCAGGAGTTCGTTTGCATTGGCTAGAGGCCCTGGTGCCTCGAACTTATGGTGATCCTCCTACCCCTGCCTCCTGAGTGCTAGGATTAAAGGTGTGCACCACCATGTCCGGCTCTTCCACCCTCTATTTTTAATCTAATGGTAACAAGTAAATAGGCACCGTGTGATAAGTGGATGCAGCTGGACAGTGCAGTCTCCATCATCCCTCTGCTATCAAGGTTATAGGGTTGAGATTTGCCCACAGGGAACGCTGTTATTAATCAGGGCCCCATTCCACAGGGCAAGATGGTCTGGAATGGTTAGCAAGGAGTGGAAAGTGGGGATCACTTAGCTTGACTCTGGGGAGATGAGCTCTGCTTCTGTCCCAGTGAGAAGGTCCCCTTGAGGATGTTGACTCATCCCGAAAGGAGCCTCAGGACTCCCTCTCTGCTCAGGCACAGGAAGTGACCCCCAAACCTTCATGCCTTCCATGGCACTTTCTGGGAATGATGGTCTGGCTAAAATTCCTGAGAGACCAGTCTCCCTCCCTGGTACCATGAGCCCCAAAGAAACATGGCTGTTGGCTTCTCTGGTGGGCTCTGACCCTCCGTCTTGAGTGAGGGGTTCCCTAGGTCCCACACAGCTGGTTCTAGATGGCTAAATCTCTCTGTGGGAGTCTTCTTTCTCAGGACTTCTCCTCTTGTCCCTGTGTCTCAGCATAGTGGTATTTTGTTGTTGTTTTTTTTGCTTGGTTTTATTTTTTTTATTATTTATTCATTTATTTATTGGTGAAACCTCAGGTTCAGAATATAGCTCAGATGGTAAAATGTTTGTCCAACATGCATGAAGCCCTAGGTTCAATCCCTAGTAGCATGTAAGCCAGGGGTGGTGATATCCCAGAACCTGGCAAGTAGAGGCAGGAGGATCAGAAGCTAAAGGTTGTCCTAGGCAACATAATGAGCTTAAGGCCAGCCTGGGCTACATAAGAGCTTGTTTCAAAGAAAAATAAAAGAGGCTGGAGACATGGCTTAGTGGTTGAGGTGCTTGCCTGCAAAGCCAAAGGACTCAGGTTCCATTCCCCAGAACCTATGTAAGCCATATGCACAAGGTGGCGCATGCATCTGTAGTTTATTTGTAGTGACTGAAGGCCTGACATGCCCATTTCTCTCTATTTGCCCCCCCCTCTCTAAAATAAATAAAATTTAAAAGAAAAGAAAATTTTTCTCATTTGGACAGGAAGCAAATGTCTGTAGCAATCTATTCAATAAACATATCTAGTATATTCCATATGCCAGATACTGATCTTCAAATATGAACTCTTCATATTCAAACTCTTCAAATATGAATAAATTTAAGACATTTATCAACACAGCTCTGTTTATAATCCAAATTTAAAGACTGAGGAAGCTGAGGCACAAGGAACTTAGTGACTTTTCTAAGGTGACAGTTAGTTGGTGGCAAGCTGGCAGGTGAAGCTCTAGGGTTATCAACCATCCTGACTTGCATGGAACCCAGGGCTTTCCTAGAACACAAGACTCATAGTGCCAAACAGAGCAAGTTCCAGGCAAATGTGTCTGGATGTGAGTTTGGCTCTCAGTCTTTGTGCTCTGCTTACATGTGAGCCTTAAGCCACTGGGGAAGTATAAGAAAACTGAGACCAAAATTTAATGCAAATACATCCTCTTTCATAGGTAACTTTGCCTTGATGTTCCTGGCACCCTCAGTAAAACAGGAAAGCCTTTGGGGTTTTCTTAGAGGTGGTAGGTTTTTGTCACTACTGTTTGGTTTGGCTTTTTTTTTTTTTTTTTTTTTTTTTTTTTTTTTTTTTTTTTTTGCTTTTTCGAGGTAGGGTCTTCCTCTAGCCCAGGCCGACTGGGAATTCTACTCGATAGTCTCAGGGTGGCCTTGAACTCATGGTGATCCTCCTACCTCTGCCTCCCAAGTGCTAGGATTAAAGGCATGCACCACCATACCCAGCGTGGCCTTTTTAAAAATTTATTGACAACTTCTTTAGTTGTAGACAATCTCCCATGGTACTTCCCTCCCTTCCCCCATTTTCCAGCGTGGCTTCAGTTCCTGGTTTTGGCTTCTTAAATTGAACTCTTATCATTTGTGATCCTTAGGCAGGAAGCACTTATTACTGCCTGGGGGAAGGTGCTCTGTGCTCGTTTTGAGTAAATGCAGAAGCACTTTCTCTTTTCTTAGGTGGAGTTTTGAGATAGGGTCTTGCTATGTAGCCCTGGCTGGCCTCAAACTCCTTATCCTCCTGCTCAGCCTTCCGAGTGTTGGGATGATAGGTGGGCCCCATGTTTTCCTGCTGTCCTTCATACCAACCCAAGACTTCTGAGGGTCTCTAATTAAAGTCTTCTCTAGAGATGCACTGTAAGAAACAGTGCAATTGGGGGTTGAGAGACTACAGCCCTGTATGGCCCTGTGATCTGTCTCCAAAGGAACCTGAAAGGTTCCACAGCAGTTCTGGGCCGATAATTCTCCAAGCATGGGCCCTGGTTTGTGCTTGAGGATGTGTATGCCATCGGAGGCCTGAGTGGGAGTCCCTTTCTGGTGTCATGTGCCTTAGGATCAGTGCCTGTAACCAAATAACTCACTAAACCAACTTCAGGAAAGATTTATTTTGGCTCATGGTTTAAGAAGCGATGCAGCCATGGTGTTGTCTAGAGGTGAGGCAGCTGGTCACATTGCCTCAACAGTCAGGAAGCAGAGAGTAAACAGGAAGTGGGGCTGGACTATGAAACCTCAAGACCTGTCTCCCAGTGACCCATTTCCTGCGATTACTAATGCTTCCATCACCTTCCAAAACAGCATCACTACCTGGGGACCAGGTACTCAAACCCATGAACCTGTGGGGGATAGTTCACACCCAAACCACAGTGCTGCCCTCTGGCATTACTTTACCAGGCGGAGGATAAGCCCAGGGCCCTAGGCAGGACTGGCTGCCTGTGGGGGACCGTTCGCTCCTTTCTTGTTAGTCTCTCATGAGAATTTTGATCTCCTTTTCTTTTAAATAATTTCTTGGGTTTCTTTCAAGGTCAAGGAGGAGGATGCTGATATAAATACACTGCTGAGGGTGGGGGAGGGCACCGCCCTAATCAAATTTGAGCAGAGACAGGATAAAAATTAACCTTCATTTGAATATGTAAACAAACATTGCCTTTGGTAATTTCCAGCCGTCCTTGGCCTGGGTTACCCAAGAGCAGCTGGAAGTGATTCATCTGCCAGGTCTCTTTATGGTAGGGGAAAACTTTATTCTTAAAGGCTTTTTACACTTGGATAAGTGCTAAATAATAATAATAGTAGGCCCAGACGGAAGGAAACTCTTAGGATTGGAAGGGTGTCAACGCAAAGGGGCTGAAGAACTGGAGGCTCTTAGATGCAGTGTGGGGGTGACAAAATCTGGGTTGATGAATGCTGACATTCTGAATAAAATCACTCCATGCCTTCACCTAGGTCAAGAAACGACATTGTTTTCCTGAGCTGCGGTGACAGCGAGGTGACAGAGATTAATAGCTTGGTATTGACTGAGCAACTTCGAGTTCCTTATCTCTGTCAAGTCAAGGCTGTGTCCAAGGGCTGGAAGTGTTATTAGACTTATAATTGCAAAGACATTTAAAGGGTTTCCCCTTAAGGGACTATGAAATCCAATAAACCTTTCACAAAACCTCAAGCGCTGGAGTGCAAAGCCCGTCTGGGAGACTGGCGCTCCCTGCCAAGCGCCGGGAAACCTTGAAGCCGCCAACATGGAATAATGTTTGATTTATGAAGTTGGTTTTGAATTTGTATCAGTTGTTTTATTAAAAATATATGAAAGGAAGTTTTAAATATGAGCAAGTTCTGTAGGCGCTGTCTGGACTGCACTGCCTCGTCCTCTGCTTGGGCCACAACGCAGACCCAGGGTGAGCTGGAGAGGTGCCATGTAGCTCATTTGTGGGTTCAGTTTTGTCTGCCAGGGGTTAAGTCTTAATTTCTCAGCTTAAGTCTCAGAGGAAGGGTGAAGATCTGAGGATGCAGAATGGGCACACACAGAACTGGGGGTTCCATTGGCCATCTGTGAGGTGGCCATGGAACTCACTCCTCAGGCTGGATTTACTTGTCAGATGGCAGCAGGGACAAGTGTGTCAACTTCTGGAAAAGATGTGCCTACATCCTTCCAGATGATCCCAGCACTCGGGGCTGTGAGCAGGGTCCAGGCTGTCGGAAGACCAGTCAGGGGTACTGGCTATGGGGATGGGGATTGTACAGAGGGTGGGAGGCTGGGTCTCTGTGCACATTTGGGCTCCTGTTAGGCCCTGGCCTTAAGTGCCCCAGCTCAGCACCAGCTTTCTGAGATCCTGTCCTCCCAGAACTTGTGCTTGACAACCCCTTGCCTCCCATACCTGTCAGACACAGCAGAATGGGCAGTTAGCCAGTTATAAGGTTGCTCTGAACCTCAGTGTTCTCATCTGTAGAATGGGGTAAGAATTAAGAACAGACTGAGAGGGTTGTTCCAGAATGAAGGGTGATACAGCACCTAATGCTTTCCGAAAGCCTGTCATGTGCTGACTGATGCACAGCACTCAACCAAGGACCCTACTTGTCACGTGCGGAATCTGAGTTCTAGGCAGGCTGAGTTGATTAAACAAAATTTGGCAGCTCACAAGGGTTTGCAATAGGTCAGCCTCTGTCTCTCTCTTCATATATATACATATACATATGTGGTAGTTTGAATTGATGGCCCCCAATATATTCAGTGTTTTATTAGTTTATAGTTTGCATCTGCAGCCACCTGGCTGGAGGCAGTGTCACTGGGGCAGATCCAAAAGTGTGGTGGTGGGTTTGAGATTCCATTGTAAAGATATGGAAAGTGTGCCTAGCTGGAGTTCCTGAGGTGTGCTGTGCTGTGTGGCTTTTGGCTTTTTCTCTCTGTGTTTGGCCCTGTGAAAGCAGGCCAGCTTCTTCTGCCATTATGGAACTTCCCCTGTATCTGTGAGCTTCAATAAATACATCTCTTCCTCCATAACTGTGCCTGGTCTGGAAGTTCATCTCAGAGAACCTGAAGCTGTCTACTACAACACACATACACACATATGTATATGTGTATAGTATAGCAAAACCCATGATCATCACCAGCATTATGTAAGCTTCCAGAAGCTGCTCACAGAACGCTTCATGGTGGCTCCTGGGTGCCTAGAAGAAGGGGTGGTACTACTCTCTGGTGTCCAGGGATGTCTCCTCATTGATTCAACACTCACCTCATGAGTGGATGGTGGAAGATTGCCCCAGAGTGTGGAGGATGGCTCAGAGGTTGGAGGACTGTCCTGAGTGGTGGAAGATTGACCCAGAGGTGGAGGACTACTATAGGCAGGGGAAGAGTGCCTTGGTTGGTATGCCAGGGTGCAGCTAGCCCATCTATGTGACTCAGGATTGGAATTCCCAGGCTTTCTGCTTGGGGTTGGGATATGCAGAGATCTGACCCAGAAAGTCCTATAGTCAGTTCTGAACCCAATGCAAGCTGTTTCTCCAAAACACAAGAGGATTGGTTGCGAGATGGAGTGAGCCAGGGTGGAGGACATCCACAGGAGGTGGAGGACTGCCCTGGGTGGTGGAAGACTGCTCCAGGGTAGGAAGAACTGCTGCAGGGAGTGGAGGACTGTCCTGGGTGGTAAGGATTAGGCCAGGGTAGAGAACTGCTACAGGCCTGGAAGAAGTGCCTTGGCACAGTAGGCCAAGGTACAGCTAGCTAGAATTGGAACACAGCTTAAGCTTCCTTCTAGGATGACTCAAGGCTCCCCATTTTTCTTTCTTTTAAATTTATTTTTATTTGAGAGAGAGGGGAGAGAGAGAGAGAGAAACAGAAAGAGAGAGAGAGAGAGAGAGAAAGAATGGGCACTCCAGGGCCTCTAGCCCCTGAAAACAAACTTCAGACTCATGTGCCACCTTTTGCCTCTGGCTTACGTGGGACCTGGAGAATCGAATCTGAGTCCTTAGGCTTCTCAGGCAAGTGCCTTAACTGCTAAGCCATCTCTCCAGCCCTCCCCATTTTTCTCGAGCTGACTAAGGATGAGGTGTCTTTCCCTGAGCACACACTGCAACTAAGACTTCAAGAGGTCAGCAGCTGGGTCCAGGGAGAAAGGTCTAGATTTTGACATACAGCTGGAAGCTATGAACTGGTACTTCCTCCAGGGAACAGGAGTGAAGGAAAGCCAACCTCTGGCCCTCCTCTTAGTCTGGGCACTCCTCCTCCTGCTGTTCTGGCAGAAAGAGAATAGCCATGCTCCCCACCTCTCTGTTGAGGTTGGGAGGTTCAGGAAATCTGTCCTCCTGTTTGGTTCCACTATTCCCAAAATAAATCCCTCTGAGGCCTCTTCCAGACCCCTTTCTGTGAGCTCCCCTTTTGTGCACATTTATTTGTTTTGGGTTGCCTAGATCCTTGGCTCTCAGCTTTCATGTTGTCTATTCCATCACCAGCCAAGCCTTGGTGTCCCCACTGCGCATGTGGGTGTAGCCCTAGGAATGTCCATGCATTTCCGCTCAGCACCAGACCTTGCCAACCTTTATCTCCCACCTGATCACACACGACCTTAGTGCAAGTCCTCAGGGCTCCGCCAGTTTCTTGGGGCCTCTGGATCTTGTCACTTGTTAACCTTGCTCTCTTGCTAGCTGTTTCTGACTGGCGCCCATGACATTGAACCTAAGGACTGTGGACCACACACGTTTTTTTTTTTGAAGGCTGGACTTCTACAGCGGTCACATTTTGTTCTGCTGTCTGCATCTGAATGAACATTTATGGAAGTGTCTAGTCCTAAGCAGTTTAGCCACTGGAGACAGCGAGACTGAGGAGAGGGAGGAGACTGGGCAGGTCTGACAGTCACAGGACTGTGCATCTCCCAAGATGACTACATCAGTTACTTTCTCATTGCTGTGAAAAAAAACACCTGAACAGAAGGTTCGGAAGAAGGGGTCCATCTTTGGCTTACAGTTTTGAGGGGGCGTTCCATGGTACTGAAGGTACGTGGCAAGAGTGGGAAGCTGGCATCGCATTGTATCCAGAAAGCAGAGGGCAAACAGAAAAGGGGCTGGGCACCAAGGCCCACCCCCAGTGACCTATTTCCTCTAGCAAGGCCCCACCTCCTAAAAGAGCCACAACCTTCCCAAACAGTGCTGGGGACCAAGTGTTCAAACCCATGAGCCTGTGGGGGATATTTTACGTTCAAACCATAGCCGTGAGTATATATTGGGATCACCTGGATCTCCTCTGTCCTAATGGACTCATGGCTGGTCTCAGGAGAAAAGGAGGACATACCTGCATGCCATCATAGGATCCATGGAGAGTAGATCAGCCTGCCTTGTGCAGACTTTGACAGCCTCTAGGAGTCCCTTGGGACTTCAAGGGGTCAGTTAACTGATAAATTGGGCCACATTGTATGCCAACAGGGAAAGCTAAGGCAGTCCTCCTCTCAGGGATTTGAGTTATTCCTTTTACCTCTCTCCCTTCTTTCCTCCCTCCCTCCCTTCTTTCCTTCCTTCCTTTCCAATCCTTCTCTCCCTCTCTTCCTACCATCCTTCCCCTTCTCTCCTTCCTTCCTTTATCCTCCCATCCCCCTCTCTCCCCCCCCTTCTTCCTTCTCCCCCCCTTTTTTAAAAAAGGTTTTATTTTTATTTATTTGAGACAGAGAGAGGGGGAGAGAGAGAGAGAGAATGGGCACACAGGACCTCTAGCCACTGCAAACAAACTCCAGATGCATGTGCCACCTTGTGCATCTGGCTTATGTGGGACCTGGAGAATCAAACCTGTGTCCTTAGGCTTCTCAGGCATTGTGCCTTAACCACTAAGCCATCTCTCCAGCCCCTTCCCCCCCCTTTTTTTTTTGGTTTTCCAAGGTAGAGTCTCACTCTAGCTCTGGCTGACCTGGAATTCACTATATCATCTCAGGGTGCCCTCAAACTCATGGTGATCTTCCTACCTCTGCCTCCCGAGTGCTGAGATTAAAGGCGTGTGCCACCATGCCCGGCTTCCCTTTCCCTTTTTGTTGAGACACAGCTTAGGCAGGCATGGAACTCACTACGTAGCTCAGGCTGGCCTCACATTCTCCATCCTCCTGCTTCCATTTCCCGAGGGCTGGGATTACAGGCGTGTGCCACCATGCTTGGCTTGAGCTAGCTAGCCTTTAACTGGAATCCAAGTTCATTGGAGGCAAGAAATAGAAACACAAGCCAGACTGACCTCCAGCCCAAAGGTAAATTGATCAGGCCATGTGTCTAAGGAGTTCCATTGTGGTTAGAAGCAGCAGACATTGGGTTTGACCACTGCCTTCAGAACCTGGTCTACTCTCTTGGTTTTCATTTCATCTAGTTTCTCTTCTTACAACCAACCACTTGTACCAACACAATACAACATGCTGATTTACCAAAATTGGGTCAAGTGCCCAACCCTGGGGTGGCTCCAATGAAGTGCTATATCATGGGGCACAAGCAGGAAGCAAAGTTGTTGCCTAATAATGGGCAACACAGAAATCTGAGTGGTCTGGCCATCTGTTGCCCAGGCTACTTCTACCTGAGGCCCCTCACTCTTCTCTTGTTATTTTCCTGCCCTTGACTTCCTACCTGCTCCTCCTCCTGTCTGGTTTTATTTACTTAATTACAAGGAGAAATAGAGACAGAGACAGAGAGAGAGAGAGAGAGAAAATAGGTGCACCAGGTCTTTCTACTGCAAATAAACTCCAGATGCCTGTATCACTTTGTGCATCTAACTTTTCCTGGGCACTGAAGAATTGAACCTGGGGCCTTCAGACTTTGCTAGCTAGTGCCTTTAATCTCTGAGCCAATCTTTCCAGCCCTCGTGTTTAGTTTTTTATTTTAATTTTTATTTATTTATGAGAGAGACAGAATGGGCACCCCAGAGCCTCTAACCACTGCAAAGGCACTTGAGACACATGTGCATCTGGCTTACATGGGTTCTGGGGAATCAAACCTGGGTCTTCAGGCTTTGTAGGCAAGTTGCTAAGCCATCTCTTCAGCCCTTAGTTTTTAATTTGATGTCAATATATTGCTTGGAGAGATCCTTCCTCCTTCTATGTCTCAGTTTATGCCCTAGGAAGGTTAGCACATGTGGGTTCTGTGGCTTCTTCCAGATCCTGAATGCTACATACAGTTTCCTCCTGGCACACTCAGCTGAAATGCCATCTCCCTCAGTAACTCTCCAGTCTCAGTAATTCTCTTGCCTGCAGTCTACCTGCTGATGTTGACATGTCGTCTTCCTCCTACCTGAAAGCAGCTTGAGGGCAGGGGTTATGTAGGATTCATCCGTAGGTCCCCCGAGTCTTTCTCCAGACTCTCCAGGATAACACACATGTTATTTCTCTGGCACTGAGTCTACATCAGCAAATGAAGAAATGCTAAAATATGGCAATGAAATGATTACACATTTGAGTTGAACACAATACTTTAACACTCAAGCAACTACAACACAATAATGTATGCTGCTAACTAATTTTCATGAACGCAAAAAGGCAAATGAATAGCAGTTCAGAGCTTTTGGTAAAACAGACAATGTTACAGTAATATGATTTGAATACTAACCTCCCATAATCTCCTGACTTAATTTAGTTTTGTGTTCTACCATGGGTGGCAATGTCCTACAATACAATTTGCTATTCACAAGGCAATTCCAGGATTTTTTTTTTTAAAAGAATTCACACATATTCAAAAGGGTCTGGCTGAGGTCTTCAGTTAGCTCTCTTGAAGGTTGCTGTGACTTATATGTCACCTCACTTGGTGAAAATGTCCCATCTTTAAGTTCAAGGCCATCCGTGAATATATGGTTGGCCCAACAGCTTCTCTTACCTACCCCTTTCTTCTCCTGTCCATGCCTGCAGGAATCAGGATTACATGGGCCTGAGGAATTAAAGACGGGGGCAGGGTGCTGGGCTGGTGGATATGGGCACATTGGGCGACAGGCTGTGGTCACCCCGGGTGTCTGGACAGCCTTCTTGGCTATATGCATATGCATTACAGCAGCCTTGGGGAGCTGGGGAGTTGGCTGGCCTCCAGGAAGGGCACCATATGGAAGGTATGTGCAGGATTTTTTCCTTTTTTTCAAGACTCCACCAAAACAAAAGACATAAAAAAATAAAGGAGAAAAGAAAATTTAAAAACTTAGTGACAGGAACTTGTACAAGGTTACTGATGAAGTCACGGGGGCTGGTTAACTGCTCCTTCTCCCGCAGGTCCAGAGGTAGAAAAAGGAGCCCAGAGATGGACCTGAGTCCAGAGGGAAGAAGGAAGAAGTGTCCAGCCTGGCCCCTAGGGAAGTTCACTTCTTGTTTCTGTATTTCCTGACTGGGAACATAATAGTCTGTGTGGCTTTAGGTTTGTGGTCACTTCTAACAATTAAATCATTTCTTGGCAGGTAATATTTTACATGACTAATTATCTAAATATATTACCCTAGATTGTTCTTTCTAACTACATGAACTTTAAATTTTTTTCTTTTAACTTTAACTGTTCATAATTTTTTTTTAAATTGTGGTAAAATAGACCCAACAAAAAATTCACTATTGGAAACATCTTTTTGATGGTGCAGCATCTCTTGACACAGGAATACTTGTACATGTGGGAATTTGAATGTAAAATGTCCCCTGCAATTCTTGTGTGTTTGAATACTTAATCCCAATCGGTGGCTCTGTTTGGGAAGTTTGTGGGACCTTTGGGAATGGAGCCTTGCTGGAGGAGGTGTGTCACTGAGGGTAGACCGGGAGGTGTTAAGCCCAGCTCTGCTTGCTGTTCTCTCCACTTCTGTCTACCGATGGGAAGATGTTGGCTGTCTGCTTCTGCCATGCCTTCCAGGCCATGCTGGAACTGCCTCCCAAAACCATCAACCAAAATAAACCCTTTCCTTCACTAAGTGGCTTCCGGTCAAGTATTTTTGTCCCAGCAATGAGAAAATAACTGAGCCAGTACTGTATATTTCCCCCTAATGTGGTGAAAAAAATAACATAAAATTCCTCTTCCCAATAACTTCTGTGGACAGCAACACTGTCAGTCACATGCACCCTACCGAACATCAGACCCTCCAAGCCACACATCCTGCATGACTGAGACTCTAGACCTACCTACTGAGCAGTTTCTTCTCTTGCTCCCTGCAGCTGCTAGTACCTCCCTTCTATTGCTCTACCTGTGAGTTGGGCTCCTTTAGGTAACTCTTATAAATGGAACCATGTAGTATTTGCTTATTTATAACTGGATTATTTTGTTTAGCATGTCTCTGTGGTAACATACGACAAGATTTTCTTTTTGTGTGTGTTGCATTTGTGTGGTGGTAGTGTGCAATGTGATGCAAGTTACACACACACACACACACACACACACACACATATATATTTGTATGTGTGTGTGTACTGTGCACATGTGTGTAGAGGCCAGAGAAGAGTGTTGAATGTCCTCTATCACCCATTCTCATGTTTGCTTGAGGTGGAGTCGCTCACTCAACTCAGAGCTATGGTTTTTCAGTCATCAAGCCCTAGCGATTCTCAGGTCAATAACCCCAGATTTGTGTGGCCACACCCTGATTTTTACATGGGTACTGGGGAATCAAACTCAGGGGTCTCAGACCCTCTCAAGTCCTCATGTTTGTGTGGCTAGTGCTCTTACCCACTGAGTCATCTCTCTTATTTTTAAAAGCTGAATAATATTCCATCCCATGTATAAATTACATTTTCTTTCTTTATCCATGGGTGCACCATCCTATTGGTTATTTTGAGTAATGCTGCAATGAACATGGCTATGCAAATATCTTTTTGAGATTCTATTTTCAATTTGTTTAGGACATGTACTCAAAAGTGTGAATTGGTGCCTATATGGTAGCTCTAGTTTTAAGTTTTTGAGGAACCTTCCTACCATTTTCCGTAGCAGATGTACTAGTTTCTGTTCCTATCACCAAGTGTGAAAACTCCAATTTCATCTTCATGCCTTCACTCTATCATCACCATTTCTAAATGTATAGTTCAGTAGTGTTAAGTACATTAACATTGTTAGGTAACCAAGCTCCAGCACTTCCTATGCTACAAAAGACTTATACCACATGGCTTGGATTCCTATCACTTGCAATGAAAGACATCTTTCTTCTCAGGATAAGGGATTCTTCACAGGACATAGGTCCATACAGAGAATACCCAAATACAGAGGCTGAAGCAACTGTTTGCCTTTGATCAGGGAAGCTAGGAGAAAGGCTGCTGGGCTAGGCAGGGGGTGGGGGAGTGGAGGGCAGCTAATCCTACTGCATTTTCCACCTTTTCCCTTGTAGGAGGGCAGGTGGAGGTCATACCAGAGACCTCATGTATGCCATACAAATGGAGTTCTTTCCAGATGAAGAAGGGCGTAATTTCAGAAAACACAATGTGGCAAAGCCAAGAACAGCCTTGGAATAATAAAGGGGAAAATTGCCTGAGATTCTAGACAGAGTTGTGACACAGTCATATTCCTGGAGGAAAATTAGGGTCTGTGTGCAATGGCATTCCCCCCTCCCTGCTATCTCCTGAGAGGTGATTACTCACCTGTAATTTATTAGCTCATTACACATGGCTAGAGGAGCATGGATCACTTCACTCAGGTGACAACACATAGTGAGGGTTCCCTGGACTACTCTCTGTCAGGCTCAGTTTAGACAACACAGGGGCTTGCCTCAGGAGAACAAGGTATTGCATGTCCCCAGACCCTGATGAGCTTGAAAGTCTCTTCCTGTCTATCTAACTCTCCTGACTTCCTCCTACTGCGCCTACCACAGGCTGTGTGTGTCTGGGCAGATCTGCTTGCCTTTCTGGGCCTATGTGAATGCAGTCCTCTGCTCTGCCTGCTACAGACAGGTAACTGGCTGGTACATAAAACTTGAGGCTGTGGGTTTGGAACCGCTAGCTATTAGTATTGCTCCCAACTTCCTGGAGGGCTGAGAAATGTCAGGCCTTAGAACTTAGTGACTCTTTACCTTAGAGCACACGACACTTGGACACAGGCTCCAGAGTGTTGTTTGCATTGTGTTGTTATTGGCAAAGGACGCTGGACAACCTCTATGCCCAGAAAATCAAGGGGCAGCCAAGTACATGTGCTCTGTCCAAAAGCAGAAATGAAGCAGATGTGAGGAGTGGCCCAGATCCCATTTCTTTTTTCTTTTTCTTTTTCTTTGCAAGCAGAAAGAGAGGGGAGAGGAAAAGAGAGGCAGCGTATGAGCACACTTGCCACTGCAAACAAACTTCAGATGCCTGTGCCACCTTGTGCATCTGGCTTATGTGGGCACTGAGGAATAGAACCCAGGTCATCAGGTCTTATAAACCATGGTCTTTATCTTGTAAGCCATCTCTCCAGCCCCAAGATTCAATTTATTTATTTATTTGCATGCAGAGACAGACAGACAGAGAGAAGAGAGATGGGGGGGGGGGGAGAGAATGGGCATGCCAGGGTCTCTAGCCACTGAAAGTGAACTCCAGATGTAAGCACTGCTTTGTGCATTTGGCTTTATGTGGGTACTGGGAATCGAACTCTGATCATTATGTTTTACAGGCAAACACCTTAACCACTAAGCAATCTCTCCATCCCCGAAGATCCCATTTCTTATGGAAATAAATTGATAAGAAATATAGTATATATTTTCTATGAAAAAAGTCTCTCTCTATATACACATGTATTTATATCTGCATATATGCATATATATGCATGTATACATGTTTATGTATTTATATACAAGCAGGCACATAAATTCTGCTGAATGATGGGGCTGTGCTCTGAGAAAGGTGTCACTTGGCCTCTTCATTGTTGTGTGAACACTATAGAGTGCTTAGCCTAGAAGGGACATATCATGTGCAAACACCATAGAGTATTTACATAGCCTAGAAGGGAGGGATTGGCCATCTGCCTCATGGCTGGCAAAGGACACAGTGAATACAGTGACACAGCACACCATTTTACATCAAGGTGCTTTCTGTAAGTAGAGCTGTGTTCTAACATAATGATAAAAAGTCTGGTGTGCAAGTACGTCCATGGTGACACAAGCCTTCATCATGACCAGTGAGTGTTGAAGCCGGGTCATGAGGGTGTGCTGTTGAGAGGTTTGCTGACACCAGCATCTCCTCAAACTCATGGATCGTGTGTCAAACACATTTGACTATGTATGTACAGTTGATTTTACATTTCTAATATATTTGATTACATAACTGCAAACATATTTGATATATATATTTGTTTGTATGAAGTAGAGTCTTACTCTAGCCCCGGCTGATCTGGATTCACTATGTTGTCTCAGGATGGCCTGGAACCCATAGTGATCCTCCTACCTCTCTCTCCTGAGTGCTGGGATTAAAGATGTGTGCCACCATGCCCAGTCCTACTATATATTGGATAGCAGAAAGTTGACTATATAGTTGATGTTCTAGATTTGAGTGTGCATACAAATATATATATATTGTATATATTGTAAGCTATAACAATAATCAGGACCACATGTCAAATCAATAACTCCAAAGCCTTGGGTTACTGTGGATCAAGACTCCTTGGTCATTTGCTTCCCAGACTAACTACCTGGTTGAGAATGGGGGGCTGGATTTGGGGGCTGACTGAGGAGACTTAGCATGAGCCAGTCTGATGTTCTAATTGTTTAAAAAGTGTCTATTTACCCTGAGATTACATAGTGAGTTCCAGGTCAGCCTGGGCTAGAGTGAGACCCTACCTTGAAAAACCGAAAAATGAATCCCCCCCTCAAAAAAGTGTCTATTTAAGCTGGGCGTGGTGCCGCACGCCTTTAATCCCAGCACTCGGGAGGCAGAGGTAGGAGGATTGCCATGAGTTCAAGGCCACCCTGAGACTACATAGTTAATTCCAGGTCAGCCTGGGCTAGAGAGAAACCCTACCTCGAAAAAAAAAAGTGTCTATTTAGTAACTACAGACACTGCAGGCCCTCACCTGCCTCAGGTGCTCTGCTCTGCACCTGCCTCTCCTCAAGGCCACCTGCCTCCCTTGCCTCACCCCTCGGCTCTCTGCTTCTCCTGTCTGAGACAAGTTTTAATGTAGTTGCTGTGTACGGCTGAGGACTATGGGCTCATCTGATTGCCGCTGGGGGAAGGAAAGCCTTGTTTAATTCAATTCATAACACTATAAACCTTCTGATGACTCGAAAGAACAGAGGAGGTTCATTACAGCCCATGTCAAAGTGGCAAATTTGTCCTCTCACATGCCAGCAGGTGAGACTCTGGAGGCCTGGCTGGCTCCTCCGTGTCTCTGAAGTGATTCCAGAAGCAGATGGGAAGGAGTTGTGTTGGAGAGTTCACCTCTTCCTTCTCTTGCTCTGTGCTTTCTAGACAGGTATCAGGCCCAGAGAAGTTGTGTAAGTTGCCTAAGTTCACAAAGCTGAAATTTTAGGAGGCGCTCAGACTAATCCAGTTCTCCCCATTTCAGAAAGAAAGGAAGAAGCTTTTACATACATTGAGTTCTTCTTAATCATCCCACCTTTGATAGTCTAGTCCAAGGAAGTAATTGTGAATATGGAAGGTCTACAGCTCTGTCATATTTATCACTGCATAAATTGTAATTTGACATCTTAAATGTGTACTACTAGGGGAAAGGCCACTAACAATAACTCAATGGGTTATTATGAAACTATTAAAATGTTTTATGTGGCTCAGATACCATTGATGACACCCACATATGCTGAGTAACAGCCATCACAATGAAAACTCTGTGTCTAAAGGTATTTGAGTATGCGTTATGAAAATACATGTATAGGAAAAAAGACTGAAAGGAAGAGAGAAAACTGTATTAGAAGGGCTTTTTAATTATCTATGTATTTACTAATACAGGATTGAGTATGGTTTGAGTAATTATACGGGCTTAAGATATTTACTTCAGTTTAGTTCATGTCTTAATATTTTATAATGTATCATTATTATTATTATTATTATTATTAAGAACTGGGGATTGAACCTAGGGCTTCATGCATTTAAGACACATTCAATCACTCTATGCTGAATGGCTTCCCAAGCTCAATCCTCTTTACACATTTTACTTTTGAGATAGGATCTCACTAAGTTGCCCAGGCTGGCCTTGAACTCAGTCTCTATTCAAGGGTGGCCTTGAACATTAAATCTTCCTGCCTCAGCCTCCAGAGTAGCTGAGATTATAGGTCTGTATTATCAGGTTTGGCTGATGCCTTTTTCTTTTCTTTTTTTTTTTTTAGATTTTTTTTTAGATTTGTTTATTTATTTATTTATTTATTTAT
The DNA here is from genome assembly GCA_036365145.1 of Orientallactaga sibirica. Taxonomy (NCBI): domain Eukaryota; kingdom Metazoa; phylum Chordata; class Mammalia; order Rodentia; family Dipodidae; genus Orientallactaga; species Orientallactaga sibirica. Next base: position 2,225,643 of record JAEOAD010000030.1, read on the forward strand.
TTATTTATTTGATAGCAACAGAGAGAGAAAGAGGTAGAGAGAGAGAGAGAGAGAGAGAGAGAGAGAATGGGTGTGCCACATCCTTCAGCCACTGCAAACAAACTCCAGATGCATGTGCCACCTTGTGCATCTGGCTTACGTGGATACTGGGGAATCGAGCCTCGAGCCAGAGTCCTTAGGCTTCACAGGCAAGCGCTTAACCGCTAAGCCACCTCTCCAGCCCCTGATGCCTTTTTCTTAATCAATTTATTTTAAGTTTTGAAAAGGGGTTTATCCTATCCTATGCCACATCCCCTTGAACAAGAGAGAGAGAGAGAGAGAGAGAGAGAGAAGCTTGCATTTGTGTGCAGAAATTGGCCAGGAAGAGCCTTCAGGATTGGTGGCTGTGAAGGGCCAAGGACAGGTTTAACTTGAGTAGGAGACATTGGGCAACAAATGCAGCCATAATAAAGTCTCAGCTGACCCCACGGGGGCTCTTTGGCTGGAATTAGCTTCAGGATGCTCCAAACAAGGTCCTTGACATCCTGACGCATGGAGGCAGAAGTCTGGGCATTCCATTCCTTTTCCTTAGAGATGGAACTCAGGAACTCACACAGGGTAGGCAAGCTCTCTACCCTACCCACAGCCCTGTAGCGCATTTTCGAAGGACTGTGAACTGGCGATGACTAGCACATGAGGAATTCTTTTCACCTCATGGCTGCAGCTGACCCTGGTCCTTAGCTCCAAGAAGGAACAAAGGCGTTACCCAGCATTGCGCCTGCACCAGTGATCAGTGGCTTGGATAAACACTATCTCACTTGACCCTGGGAGCCCTCATTCCTGGGACCTCCTGCACCCCTAGGGTGAAGCGAGCCTCTGCATTTTAGAAAGATGTTTCCCAAGTGCAATTCCTGGCTCTAATAAATGTCACCTGGACTCTCAAGGGATGTGAACTGCTCCCTCGGTGCAGTCAATTATTTCTTAAGATTTTTGTTTGTTTGTTTTTGTTTTCTAAGGTAGGGTCTCACTTTGGCCCAAGCTGACCTGAAATTAACTATGTAGTCTCAGGGTAGCCTCGAACTCAAGGCAATCCTCCTCCCTCTGCCTCCTAAGTGCTGGGATTAAAGGCGTGCACCACCAAGATTTTAAATAAGCTCTAAATATGGATGCCGTATGGACAAATGATGTAACCAGCTCAGATGGTGTAAGAGGCTAAATCATGAAAGTGTACAGTCCATCTTCGTCCCCACCCTGCAGAATTCCATTCCCTAGGGAGGTTGCTGGGAGCAATTTCCTGTGGTTTCTACAGCTTACACATGACTCCATCCTCAAAATGCATACAGATGGAGTTCAAATATATCTACAGCTCTGATCATGCTCTTGCACTTAACCATGTGATAGATGCCCAACTCTTAGTGCATATACAGCTGTTTGATTTGTCTTAACGGACGTATTATTAATTCTGGTTCTTTTAACTGTTCCTAGTCATTTCTAATTCTTAAATGTGTGTTGGATCACTTTCATGCATGTATCGTGCTTTATTTGACTACATAGCCCTTGACAACCACTCCAGCTTCTTTGCTGAACAATCCTGGGATGAACACACCTATCACATATATCCTTGAGACATATCCTTGGGATCCATTTAACAAGAGCATTATTATAAAGCTCCATATAAGGAGTTTAAAAAATAGAGGCTAGGGGGCTGGAGAGATGGCTTAGTGGTTAAGGCACATGCCTGCAAAGCCCAAAGACCCAAGTTCGATTCTCCAGGTCCCACATAAGCCAGATGCACATGGCAGCACATGCATCTGGAGTTTGTTTGCAGTGGCTAGAGGCCCTGGTGTTCCCATTCTCTCTCTCCCCCTCTCTCTGTCTCTCATAAATAAATAAATAAATAAACAAATAAATATTTTTAAAAAATAGAGGCTGTGGCTGGAGAGATGGCTTAGCAGTTAAGGTGCTTGCCTGTGAAGTCTAAGGACTCAGGTTTGATTCCCAGGATCCATGTAAGCCAGATGTACAAGGTGGCACATGCCTCTGGAGTGTTTATATATATATATATTTCTCTTTTTCTCTCTCAAATAAATAAATAAACAAATAAATAATATTAAAAATAAGGGCTGGAGAGATGGCTCAGCAGTTAAGGCACTTGCCTGCAAAGCCTAAGGACCCAGGTTTGATTTCCCCAGTACCCATGTAAAGTCAGATGCACAAGGTGGTGCATGTGTCTGGAGTTTGTTTGCAGTGGCTGGAAGCCCTGGTACATTTATTCTCTCTCTCTCTCTCAAAAAAAAATAACTCTAATTATATAAAACAAAGAATTTAAAAAAACAAATCCCCAGTCAAATGTGGTGATGCACACCTATAATCCTAGCACTTGGGAGGTAAAGGCAGGAGGATCTCAAGTTCAGGGTCATTCTTGGCTACATAGTTCAAGGTCATCCTAGGTTCCATGAGGCTCAGTTTCATAACACATAAACAGCAAAAACCGAATGCACACATACATCATACACACATTGCCACAACCAGCGCTTCTGCCCTTAAGATGAGGAAATGTTCTGTTGAAAAGAATCAGAATGTCTCTTGATGACACATGAGTTTAATCATATGAATAATATCAATCTAATTAATAATATCAGTCCTATGTGGAAGCATTTTCTGAGTCCTGACTCGTGTCCTTTATTGTAGCTTTAGAGGCCAAGTGAGTGCACTCAAACCAAAGAGTTGCCCACATTGAGATGTCGACTAGAAGGACAGATGCACTCCTGGTGGCTGATGACGGCTCTATCTTGTGGGAGGACTGCCTTGATGGTGCTGATGTTCAGTTGACTTTGCAGTGTATAATGAGCTCCATGTTGCCTTTATGCTGCTGGTATCTGGCACCACTTGTGACATGGGCATACTTTGTTTACCTCCTTAGTAGGCAGGTCACTGGCAGCAGCACTGCAAGCTGCTCATAAAGGGTGTGTGGGGTGGATGTGAGACTCTGGGAGCATCCCTGACCGGGGGTGGTAACGGTCAGAAGCTTCCACTCACTGCAGTGTGTCCAACATGATTAAGTCACTCCGTCCTTAGAACAATCCTGTTGTGCCTGTGTGTGACTGGGGCAGTTGTGGGAGCTATTCAGCACACTCTGCTGGGCTTTCTATAAGCATGTGAGTTTTCTGGTTCCTGCCTCCTCTGAAGTTAGCCAGGGCCATGTGACTTGCTTTGACCAATCTGATGTGAGTGTAGGTAGCATGCTTTCTTCCAGAGAGAAGCTTTAGGAGCCAGCCTATGATGGGTTTCTAACCAGTCACAAAGGTTGGTAATACTCCATATGTCAGGGACCTTGTCTCCCCTCCCCCCTCACCATAAGGGTGCTGAATAGCAGCAGAACCTTCAGACAATCTGTAAGAGATGCGGAGTGTGAGCAAGAAATGTGTCTTGTTATTTTATTCATTTATTGTATTCTTTTCTTTTCTTAGCACATATTATTGACATTTAATTATTTTCAGTCCTGTTGTTATGGTATTGTTTGTCATTATATCATAGCCTATCCTTGCCTGATATAGGAATTAAAGTCAGAGAGGGTAAGTTAGTTTCTCAAGGTCACACTAGTGAGTAGAAGAAATAGGGTTTACATTTGGATGTTCTGGCTGCAGAGTCTGCCCGTTTCCAGTTTAGTGGCAGGTATAGTTCGTGATATACCTAGTTAATAGTTCCAAATGGGGCTAAAGGATAAGAATGAAAAGCTTTTTCTGAAATTCTGAGTTTCACTGAGACTTGGGCCCCTGAATGTTATGTTAATATGGGCTTGATTTTCAGGGCTTATCAAGTTGAAGGGGACAGAAATGCAACTCAACTTAAATTGACAGTGTGAAAATGTATACACACACACACACACACACACACACACACACACGTCTGAATAATCCATGGGTAGACTGGCTTAAGAACACAAGGTTCAGACAATATCCTCAGGACACCATTTATCCATCACTTTCCTCTGTTTTCATTTGTGTTAGCTTCAATCTCATGTAGCTCTCTGCCTTAGGGGACCACACATTCTACCCTCCAGCTTAGCACCCCAGTGAGGATGCATTTTTGTACTTGGTGGTCATGACTGGATGAAAGGATGAGTGTGAAGGTGAAGGTGATTATGAAGGAAATAGAAGCACAAAAATCTAGCTCGCACCGCTGATCAATGTCAGCTTTTAAGTTTTTAAATGGTTCCCCTGTCATTGGAGAGGAGGATAAGGATGCCAATGGGAGGCCCAGCTTTGGAGGTCACAGCTGAGGACCCAGTGCACAAAACCCAGGTCAGCTTGAGAGGCACAGACATACCCATGAAGCACTGGGTCCACTCCCATGATACACTGGAGGGCACACTAGAACTCTGGGATCACACCCATGGAGCACTGGTGGACACATCATGGATCACCCTGGGACACACCATGGAGCATGGGGCTATGGCAGGGAACATGGCCATGGGGCTGGGCAGCATCTGTACTTTTTTTATGAGAGAGAGAAAAAAAATTGGTGCCCCAAGGCCTCTAGCCACTGGAATTAAACTCCAGGTGTGTGTATCCCACGTAGTGCACATGTGCGACCTTGCACATTTACATCGCCTTGTACATCTGGTTTACATGGGAACTGGAGTGGGGGTATGTGGGACTAGGATTAGATTCTCCTAGACACACGACATTTTGATCAGAGACTCAGAAGTAAGATTCTAAGCAATCTTTTATTTGCAACATTTTTATATGGCATTTACTGTGTGCTTGATATTGTTCTGGGGGCTGGGACTTGATATCAGTGCATAGATGTTTTAAAATCAGCCATAAAACACAAGCATGAAGATCATTTTTGATGCTAACCATGGTGCTTTGAATGTAAAATGTCCCCCATAGACTTGTGTATTTGTGATTAAGTCTCATACATAATCCCCAGCTAGTGGTAATGTTTGAGAAGTTTGTGGAACCTCTGGGAAGATGGAGGAGGTGTGCCATTGGGGATGAGTTTTGAAGTGTTATAGTCTAACCCTGATCGTCCCAGCGAACTCATTCTTACTACTTCCTCCCTGCTGATATGGAGATGTGGCACTTGGCTGTCTACTCCTGTCATGCTTTCCCCCATGTAATGAGCCTTCCCCTCAAAATTGTAAGCCAGAAATAAACTCTTTCCTTCCATAAGCTGCTTCTGTTTGGATGCTTTGTCCCAGCAATGCGAGGAAACTATTATACTTCATAAAGCAAATAAAACGGGAATGTGGCCAAGAATGATCAGGTCTGCAGGGAGGAATTACATCTAGTAAGAATTGGAAAAGGAGCTTCCAGGAAGGAAGAAAGGGTGAAAGTCCCCTAAGGTGAAGAACTTGGTATTAGGCAATGTGGGAAGGAAGGTGAATGTGGCCAGAGAATGGTGAGAAAGAAAGAAGACTCTTATATGAGTGTAGGGAAGCAGGCAGGAGTGGAGCTGGCCAGCCCTTGTTGACCATAGGAGAAGGTTTGACTTTCTTCCTACACTTTCTCGACAAGGCAGAGCTGGGTCCCGTAGAGGACTCTTATTGCTGCATGGGTTCCAGAGCTCTGCCCTTCCTGAGGGTTGATTCCCAGGATTGATTGGCAGGTGAGTGGCTCCCTTGCTGCTCAATATTCTCTCAGGTGCTCACATTCTGGGTAAGTGTCAGCCAGATGTAGTTTCTGCAGGTGTTGGGCTATTCTTACAGCTAAAAAAAAAATCTGGTTCAGGGAATAAGGGTGTCTTTGGTCAGGTCCTACTAAATTCCCAGAGTCTTGGACGGGAATTCTCATGCAAGCAATTTGTCAAGCGAGGGAGTGCCCTTAGAGAGACTTACAAGGAAGTGAGGAAGGCAGGCTGGGGAAGGCAAAGAAGTCAAGATGCATTTCAGCTGCCAGCTGGTTGGCATGATCCCACAGAGGCCTCTTGCATGAAAGCATGCAGAAGAGACTTTGCACCTGGTGACACTTACTGCTTGCAAGGGTCCTGTGGGCCACAGGTGTGAGTGACTCTAACTTCTCCAGACAGAATGATGCCCATCGGTCAAGGGCAGGTGACTAGAGAAGGGCACAACTGGGAGCCATCAGCAGCCCAAGCTTGCAACGGGCCTAGTGGAGGGGACTTGGGTGGAACACAACAGTTTCTTATTTAGGGGACATGCTACATTTCCTTGGAGGGTAGCTTGGAGCTGGGCCAGAGATAAACAGATGGAGAATAGGTGGTCCAGATTGGTATCGGAGGACAGCCAGTCCCTGGGCCCTCTCTGTTGGTGAGCGGGGCATGATGCTGGGCTTTGGGCCCCAGTAAGGACTGTTGGGAGAAAAGTGAAGCACCTTCCATTTCGGACCTTGCCTGTTGTGGTGATTTGATTCAAGTGTCCCCCATAAACTTAGGTGTTCTGAATGCTAGGTCCCCAGTTGGTGGCAATTTGGGAAATTGAAACCTCCTGGAAGCAGTGTATTGTTGGAGTCGGGCCTATGGGTGTGATAGCAGCTTCCCCTTGCCAGTGTTTGGCACACTCTCCTCCTGCTGTTGTCCATCTGACATTGGCCAGGAGGTGATGTTCACCCTTTGCTCATGCCATCATTTTCCCTTGCCATCATGGAACTTCCCCTGGAGTCTGTAAGCCAAAATAAACCCTTTCTACCTACAGCTGCTCTTGGCCAGGTGTTTTCCGACAGCAACTCGAAGCTGACTACAACACCTGTGCTGTGGGCTCTGTAAGTGATGCCAGCCAATTGTGGCATGAGTCCTGCTCACTCGCTGTACTTTACAGATGATTAATGGAGGCTCCACCAGGCTGTGGGGCTGACATAGAAGAAGTGATTGGCTACTTAGTAGAAGAACTGGTATTTGAATTTGACTGTCTCTGGACCTGGACCCAGTGGCATGCACAGGACAGGAATGGGCTGGGGACGTTGAGAGGGAACAGCAGGCTCGGAGGCGTGTGGTGGGCCTCACCACTGCTCCCAGAGGACTGTTCAGACTTCAGTTTCTCACCTACCTGACTTTATTCATCCGCATCTCAAGTGGAGGTTCCACGTTGTGATAGTCTTCCCTTGACCTATGTTGCTGCTCCTCCAGTCTCTTTGACCAGTGATCAATTTGCAACCTCAAAATATTAGATGGGGCTGGGGAGATGGCTCAGTGGATCAAGTGCAAGCATGATGACCTGAGTTCAGATCCTTGGCACCATGTCATGCCAGGTAGGTGTGGTAGCCTGTCTATAGCATCAGCATTTGGGAGGCGGAGACAGAAATCCACAGGGTGGGCTGGAGAGATGGCTTAGCAGTTAAGGCGCCTGCCTGCCAAGACCAAGAACGCCCATTCAATCTCCAGGTCCCATGTTTAGCCAGACACAAAAAGTGACTGAAGGGTGTAATGAAATTCTTGCCCACAAGGGGGCGCACATGTCTGGAGTTCGTTCACAGTGGCTAAGAGGCCTCTGGAGCGCTCATTCTCTGCCTCTTCCTCTCTCTCTGTCTCTGTCTCTCTATCTCTCTCCCTGAAAAGAAAAGAAAAGAAAAAGAAAAGAAAAGAAAAGAAAAGAAAAGAAAAGAAAAGAGAAAAGAAAAGAAATCCACAGGGCAAGAGGCTAGCTAGACTAATTGATGTGTTCTGGGTTCAAGTGAGAGGTGCTGCCTCAGTAGATGAGGTGGAGAGCAACTGAGGAAGACACCTGCTGTCAATCTCTGACCTCCACCCATGTGCGTACATACACCCGTGTTCCCATGCATATGTGAACACGCATGCATGCATGCACATTCCCCTCACACACAAATTAAGTGGAAATTTACACAAGAAGCAGTGCATAAGTTTCTTTTGTTTTATGTTGTATGTGTGTGTGTAACGTGTGAGTGTGTGAATACAGGTGTTCCATGCCACAGCATGTGTGTAGAGGTCAGAGGATAACTTCAAATGTTGGTCCTTGCCTTCCACATTCTTCAAGGCAGTGTCTCTTTGTTGTTCACTGCTGTGAACACTAGGCTACCTGGCCCAAGAGCTTTCAGGCTTCTCCTGTCTCTGCTTCCCATCTAGCTATGGGTGGGGGACTACAGATGTCTTGCTTTACATAGGTTCGGGGGGGAGGTCTGAACTCTGGTTTTCATGCTTGCCTAACAAGCATTTTTACCCACTAAGCCGTCTCCCCAGTCCCAATTAGTTTTGATTTTTATTAACCTATTTTAATTGAAACATGGTAATTAACTATATTATGGGATGCATGGTAGTATTTTGATACATGCATACAATCAACATATAATGATCAGGTCAAGGGGTTGAACCTCAGATATACCATGGCTTCTTTCCATCTTGCCTTGCTTTCTTATTTTCTTTCTTCCTTCCTCCATTCTTCCTTCTTCCCTTCCTTCATTCCTTCCCTCCTTCAATCATTCAAGACAGGGTCTCTGTGTAGCTTCAGACTCGCCTTGAACTCACAGCCCTCCTGCCACCACCTCCTAAGTGCTGGGGATTATAGCCATGGATCACTACACCCAGCTATGCCATTTTTCTGTGCTGGTCACACTCAAAAATCTTCTTTATTAGTTATTTTGAAATATTCAGTTAATTGTTGCCAACTAGTTACCTTACCATGTGGTGCAGCACTCAACATTATTCCTCCTGCCCTGCCACAACATGTCACCAGCACTGTTCTGGGCAGCCCGAGTGGACCTCACGGTATTCTGCTCCATCCTTCATGGGATGAGAATCTCCCTGTGTCAGTATCTGTGCTGTATGTGCTGCTTTCTCTTGATTCTCTTCCTTTTCGCTTCAATTATCAGATGGATCGTCATATTACAAGAGTCCATAGAGTCGGTACTGCCAGTAGCCACAGGCATCCTTTTGGGCCTTGAAACAGATCCTCTGCCAAGTGGGGCAGGGATGACTCTACCTTTCTTTCCAGCCCCTGCAGATGTCACTTTTCTTTCTAAAATATTCATTGCTCACCCTCCCTTCTCACTTCAGCATCTGTAGAACCAGGCAACAGCATGTCAAGCATGATGGTGGGCTCAGTGGCACCTCTGGCTCATACCCTCACCCCTTCTATTGTAAAGATACACCCACGGAGAGCTTGAGCTGGGAATGGTGTGTGGTGGTTCAGAACTTTCTGTTCATCCTTTTTTTTTTTTTGCCATATGTATATAAACTTTAGGGTACCCTTTGCTTTTAGAAAAACGAAGTCATATTTAGAAACTCAAGATATTTATTTTGAGAGGAAATTTCATGATCAGTATCAAACACAACATAGCATTTACCTGTCATGACTACATAAATAACTTTGAAAAATGTGAAAACTCCTAACAATGCGAGTCATGTTGTGGATCAACTGTGGTCTGTGGTTTACTTGTAAGGAAACACTGGCATAGTTGTGTGAGCATTGACTGGATGTCGGGCTCCTGTAGTCGGCTTCAAGCCCTTCTACCAACACGGCTTTCAATGTTCATTGAGCATATGGTAAGAGTCAAGCACTGTGGTGAAGACTCAGTTCTAGGACTCATTTTTGTCCATCCTCCTGTCTTAGCTTGGACTTCTAAGAAGCAGACCCTGGAATAAGGCTTTGTGTATGAGTGGTTATTTTAAGAAATTTCTTTTGGGAGAAAGAGTGTCACATTCTTGGATGCCATTGAGTTTTAGGGAGTTGATGGGGATGGAATTAAAGACTGGGAATATTATTTGTGCTTCTCAGGTGGTAGTGCAAAGGTATTTTCATTAGTCAGATAGTCATGTGTCTTTTTGAAAAATATTTTTATTTAGTTTATTTACTTATTTTCAGGGAATGAGACACACATACAGAGAGAGAGAGAGAGAAAGAATGAATGAATATGGGTATACCAGGGCCTCTAGCTACTGCAAACAAACACCAGATGCATGTTCATGTGCCACTTTGTGTATTTGGCTTTATGTTGGTAATGGGGAATCGAGCCATCTCTTCAGCACCTCAGCTAGCTTTTTAAAATATTTTATTTTTTATTTATTTATTTATTTATTTATTTATTATGAGAGAGAGAATGGGTGTGCAGGGCCTTTTTACAGTGGTTACTGTAAAAGAACTCCAGATACATGCACCACCTTGTGCATCTGGCTTATGTGGGTACTGGGGAATCAAACCTGGGTACTTAGGCTTCGCAGGCACGTGCCTTTATCTGCTAAGCCATCTCTCTAGCCCCTCAGGTACCTCTTGATTGGGACAGAGACCCAAGTTTATATATCTTCCTCCTAAAGAACCCATTGCCTCTGTCTAAGAAATTTAAGAGTGACTTCAGGCATGGCTGTTTTTAGCACCCCTCTCTGTTGTCACGTGCTGCATTCTCCACCAATACAAGCTCTTCCCACATGGTGGCTCTAGGCTCACATCATGCTACACTATCCTTAGCCGAAAGCAAGACCCTCTTTTGGATAGTTCCTTCCAAATCCCCAGGGAAGGTGTTCATTGGCCCGCTTTAAAATCACATGCCTATCTCTAGTGCTGACACTGTGGACAGGGAATGTAATGGGATTGGCTAGACTTAACCAACATATACGTATCCCCGGTTCTGAAGAGCAAAGAGGAACCAGCCTCACCTGAGCCCATGGCCTGGAGGATGGAGGTACAGCCAGCCAGCAGAAAACAAATGTCTAGGCCACCCGTGAGCATGGGCAGATTTGCTCTGCGGGTCATGGGAGAAATGCAGAGGACAGCAATGAGTGGAACATTGTCAAATGTGCTGACGATGTTTGGGGAGGGGTTCCCACTGGCAGCCCAGAATGCAATCAACTGGCGGTGTTTGCCAACTCCAGCACCTGTCATATTTCATCTTCTTTAAAATAACTTCAGGGATATGAGAGTCATAAAAGCAAACTCAGATGGGTCAGAAGTCACCAGCTTTCGTGTGTGGAGGGCTGTCACTTTTTGGCTCTTTACCCTGTCTTGAATTTGCATGGGCTCAGTGGGGCTGAGCAGAATCCCAGCAAATATCATTCAAGTGTGGACCATGGGTCCACATGGCAATAAATCATAACTGCTTGCCCACCCCGAGGATGTACACAAAAATTCTTTTAAAGTACAGTGAGATTACCTTCTCCGTAATTATTATGTATTTCTTTGACCTCACAGCAGCTAGAGTTGGCTTTCAAAGAAAAAAAATTGCAGTGCAGTAGAGAAACACTTTAATGAACACCACAGGGTTTACTGATCACCACTAATGAGTGAGGAAGCTGCATCCTGCAGGAACCTCCTGTCTGTCTTTAGAAAGCGGCCCGATGATGGAGGGGCGAGGGTGATGGAACTGTTTCAGGCCTGGAATCTGGAAAACAAATGACGTCATTAACGTCATCTGTGATTCACACCCCAGGAGCTGGCCCAAGCACATTGTGCTTTTGTGCGTACCCTCCCCCAGTCAATAACAACAGGTAAACTGAGATATCCTGACTTCTAAAAAGAGTAGCTATAACCATATTCAAAGACATGAAGTTCAACCAAAACATTTCAGTGTCTGGGGCTCTTCATTTACTTTTGTGGATTGGAATATGCTTGATGGGAATGGTCCGTTCATGCCAGTGTACTATGTTGTTTGTATGTTTCTGCAGTGCATAACAGTATCTATGGGTATACATACATGAACAGGATCAGTCCTAGGGCTGTAGAACAATATTTTCCATCAAATGGGAAGTTGTGTATGGGGGAGAGGAATTTAGGGAGAGGAAGGGTGATGAGAATCCACTCAAACAATGGTGTTTAAAAATGCTAGAATGACACCCAAATCTCTATATGCCGACTAAAAAATTAAAAATATATTTTTATTTATTTTTAAAATATTTTTTTATTTGCAAAGAGAGAGACAGAGACAGAGAGAGAGAATGAATGGCTGTGCCAGGGCTTCTAGCCAGTGCAAACAAACTCCAGATACACGTGCCACTTTGGGCATCTGACTTTACATGGGTCCAGGGGAATTGGACCTGAGCCATTAGGCTTTTTAATCAAGTGCCTTAACCACTGAGAAATCTCTTCAGTCCCCCAAAATATATATTTTTAAAAAGTCACTAGCTTTAAGCTGGGTGTGTTGGCACATACCTGTAATATTAGTAGCAAAAGGAAAGCTGAGACAGGAGGATCTAGGGTTCCAGGTCAATATGAACTACACAGCATAACACAATATATATATAAATAATACCACTAGTCCTTGCTCCTGAAGATAGTTGGGATCCCAGAGAAGTAAACAACAGTTTAATGTAGCCAGAATTTCTGCTCCTAGAAATAGGAATGTTCACATTGTTAGCTTAAACTTAAAAGCAGAAGACTAGACTATTAGTTACATGTAATAGATAGCACCAGATATCCTTTGGTTTTGTTTTAGAAGAGAAGACATGGCAAATGATAAAGACAACTAGAAAAAGACATGCATAAACATCCATTTAGAGAGCTACAAAGGCAGGAGCATGCTTCACTGGCTGCTAGGCAGGGCAGCTTTGCCTCCAGGTGAAGAGGCAGAATCACAGACAGATACACACAGGGACTGACCCCTTGACACCATGTCCTGTAACCAATGAGACTGGCCGGTCTTATGTCCTTTACACAGATGAGTATACTGAGGCTTTGGCAGTTAAGATTCTTACTCAAGACCATAGTCTTGATAAATAGTGATTTGGCCTCAGCTGGTTTGACTTCAAGATCCTTTTCTCAAACACATTTGGACCACTTGGTTTTTTGAAAATTGTTGTCCAAGGGAGAGTGTGTGTGTGATAATATATCCCTTGAATTGGAATTATGGGGAAATGGTACAGACATTAAGTACAAGATCACAATGAGAAATCAGCCTAACCTAGCTGTCTGGGTGTGATGTGTGCTTTGTTTCTGAACACATCTGTGCCAGTGGTATCAACCTTGCCCCTCCTAGCCCCATTAGCTTAGGGCTGTCTTACCTTCACCGTCCCCCTGCTCTACCCCATTGTAACAGTAGCCTGTCTGTTGCTCATCTCTGCCTGACAGGATGGTCCATGACATACATCCCTTTGGAATATCAAATAAGAGAACAAGCTGGTCCCTCTCATTCTTCCCTGGCCAGGACAGAGTTCCCGTGAGGGGCTTAAAGTGTCTTTAACATCTTTTCACTGCTTGCTGCTATCTCCTTGATGAAAAGAGGAGCCAGCTCCTAGGTGCAGTGTCTGTCACAGACACTGGCTTGGAGTTGAACACCCAGGCACCGCCATGCAGAGTGATATGATACATGCATCTGTGCCCAGTGCACCTGTGACAATAGGAGGAAGAACCTGGAGAATCCCAAGCTTGAGAGCCAGCTAGACCCTCATTCACTTTCAGCAGCAAGAGACCTTGTCTCAAAGAAGGTGGCAGAGGAGCACAGACACCTCAAGGTTGTCCTCTAGCTCCACACACGTCATGGCATGTGCATGTCCAAATGTGTGTGGGAGCACATATAAACTAAAAAAATACAAGTCTTAAAACATGCATTTTTGAGATTGCTTTCTTTATTTTAATTTTTTATTTGAGAGAGAAAGAGGCAAATAGAAAAAGAGAGAATGGGTGCACCAGGGCCTCTAGCCAGTGCAATTCACTGCAGACACATGTGCCACCATGTGCATCTCACTTACATGGGTATTAGGGAATTGAACCTGGTTCCTTGGGCTTTGTAGGCAAATGCCTTAATCACTAAGCCATCTCTCCAGCCCCAGCCCCAAGATTGCTTTCTTGTGTGTGGTGGGCAGTCTGTTTTCTCCATCTGATAAGTGAAACTTAGTTTTTTTAAAAACATATTTTTTATTTATTTATTTGAGAGAGAGAGAAAAAGGGTCAGAGAGAGTGAGAGAGACAGAGAGAGAATGGGTGCACCAGGACCTCTGCAAACGAACTCCAGATGCATGTGCCCCCTTGTGCATCTGGCTTACGTGGGTCTTGGAGAGTTGAACTGGGATCCTTTGGCTTTGCAGGCAAACACCTTAAACACTAAACCATCTCTCCAGCCCAAGTGAAACAGTTTTTAAAGAGTAAGATAATTAAAAGGAAAATAGTAAATAAACAATCACACTGGTGGGACTAGGAAAAGAGAAAGAATGAAATCGGGGGCCCGTGGCTACAGGTCGAGAGGCTCTGCTTTTTGCTCTAGAGCCGGGTCCAGGGCCCCTGCTGAGAACCTTTCTCCGTGTCTCTCCCTGCAGCGTCAGTTGCCTTTCCTATGCACCATAAGAGCATACTAGCTCACAACGTGAGTGTTCTGCCATCACTTGCACCTGGGAGTTCTCCTCCCGGTTGGGAGAACTCACAGTTCATCCAGTCCTTCCTCCAATGGTGTGGTAGATCTTCCTGTTTAGTTGCCCTCTTCCAAATGGAGATCATCAGTTCAGTGTTCTGAAGCATGGTGCTTCAGGACGCAGCTCTTCAGTGGCGCATGACCTGTGTGCACCACGCCCATGTGAGAGACGACAGACACACAGAGGCAGAGAGGCACCGAGAGAGAGATAACATAAAGACAGAGTCAACGACTTAAAGTGAGTGTCTTTATTTCTCCCAATAAAAATGGGTTTACACTGATTTGCAACTTGCATTTTTCCCCACTTAATTGCACCCAGCATATGTATTTTCCAAGCAGTAAGCATGCACCTGCTATCTCTCTATAGATGCCAATGCATAGATGTGTCCATGGTTCACTTCAACAGTTCTTTCAATTTCCCCAACTACAGATGATTCTAGAATGAGCTCTATTATCAGTCTCTTCGGGTAGACCCTAGACTCCCTCCTTCAGTCAACCTGACACCACTTGCTGGATGCTTCTCCTCTGGGCAGACTCTGTGGGGATTCTGAAAGGGACTGGTGGACAGTGATGGTGTGGGGTGCTGGAGGGCATTTTCCCAGGAATGTGTGGGATGGCCTGTGATCGGGGAGGACACATTGGCTACTTCTGTATTGGCAAGATTGACGATGACCTCTATAGAGACCACTACTTAATGGAGGCTTTGAAGAATGGTTGGAAACTCTTTGCGAAGGCTGAGGTGGTGTATGCTTTGTTTCCAAACGCTCCTGTGCCAATGGTAAAGCCACCTTGGACTTCCTAATGGACCAAGAACCAAGCTCCTAGCACTCCAACCTTCTGGAATGACTCAAGACCTTGGACCATGACTTCCAATTACAAACACCTTCTTGACCACTTCCTGGGCCTGGGATCCTCACCTTCCAGTGTTCAGGGGTCTCAAGGGCCAATGGGAGTGTGGGCAGTCCCATTACTGAGCCCTTTCCCCCAGCAAGCCACAGCATACACAATCAGCTTTTATTAACCCCACTCTCAGGCTGCTAGCAGTGGGCAGTCCCCATACCCCCCAGGTCGAGCTGGTTGGTTCGGCTGGTTAGAATGACTGACAGCCTGCTTATTACTCCTGTCTGCCCCTGCCTGGCCCCTCCACAGGCTTTTATTAGCCCTCACCTGGGCGAGTTGGGGCTGGCAAACACATTCTCCTTGAGGCAGCCTCAAGATTATGTTTTCTTACCTGAAATAACTGGCACATTTATTGTTTTTGAGAGAAAGAAAAATCTCATAATTGCAGTAAACAAGGAATATGCTTCTGGGTTTTCAGAAGCGTGTCTTTGAGGCAGGGGGACAGCTCCACCACATCAGGGATTGCATTTCTGAATGAGAGACTAGTCCCGCAGCTATAACTCACTCCCGGAGAGCTCTCCTTCCACAGCCCCCATTTGTTAAAATGCCTACCTAATGGCTATGGTAAATGTACACTTCCTTGAGTTGAGAAAGCTCTTAAAATTCTGGAACATCATCACAGACTCCTGTTTCTCCTAATGTAATAATACTTCCTTAGGAAAAAAAAAAAAAATCCTGCACATGCCTTGTCACCACAAAGGAGAGACTTGGACAAAGATAGTTTTCAGCAAATTGACAAATTGAGCTAAACTTTATTTAATTTAATTTCAAAAAGGATGGATCTGGAAATAACATTGTTGGTTTCACATGCTGGAAAAATCGATGTTGTGATTTTTTATCTTCTTCCTTTCTACTCCCTTGCCAGAGGCTGGTATAATAAGTCATTTGGACTGGCTAAGCAAACAAGCAGCGGTGCCCTTTTGGGTTGTTGTTGCCAGCCTGGGAACGTGTGAGGGGGGCAATGGGGTACAGCCTGAGGATCTAGCTCTGCCTTAAGCCAGCAGCTCCCACATTCCCTGGTCAGGTTCTTCTGTGAAAAGAAAACTACACTTTAAAAAAATTATTTTTATTTTTAGAGAGAGTGAGAGAAAGAGAGAGGAGAGAATTGGCATGCCAGGGCTTCGGCTACAGTAATTAAACTCCAGACACTTGCACCATCTAGTGGGCATGTGCGACCTTGCACTTGCCTCACTTTTGTGCTTCTAATGTGGGACCTGGAGAGTCAAGCATGGGTCCTTAGGCTTTGTAGGCAAGCGCCTCAGCCACTAAGGTATCTCTCCAGCCAGATTACACTTTTAAGGCCAGTCTAGACTACAGAGTGAGTTCAAGGTCAGACTGGGCAACTTAGTGAGACCCTGTCCCAAAATAAAAAGTAAAATGAGGGTTGGGGATATAGTTCACTGGTAAGAGCTTATCTAGCAGGCTTGAGGCCCTGGGTTCAATCCCTAGTACCACTATAAATAAATAAATAAATAAATAAATAAATAAATAAATAAATAAACAAATAAATAAATAAATAAATAATGTTTGGCGCAGCTGTTCTTTGTGCAATGGATAATACTCTTGTTTGGGCAAAATGACCTGCCATTTAAGGAAATCTGCTTTCATCCCCAGGGAAGTGCAGGGAGGCTGCAAACATCCTCAGCTCTCTTTCTCTCTCTCTCTCTCTGAGACTCCTGGTCTCCAAGACAACCACAATAGAGGAGGAATTGAACCTCTGCCAGCTGCAGGCCATGTCTAGGCATAGGTTACCAGCTGAACCCCAAACAGTACATGGGCTAGCCCTGTCCCTGCTTCAGTTCACCACAGAGAATCTCCAGACTCTTGGGGTTCAAATGCCAGCCTTAGATGTGAGTGCTTGGAAGCTGGAAGGTGTCAATCATGGAGAATTGCATTCTTAAGCACCACACTGATTGCTCAGCTGCCCGATATCTGAGGAATATGTCAGAGGCAGTCAGGGTGGGTGCCCTCAGCCGCTTCCTCCCCCATATCACAACCCATGCACATGCCTGTAGCAGTAGAGGAGACAGACTGCACTGGGGGAAGGCTCACTTGCTTTTACAGATCCCAGCAGGATTGGGGAAAACATCGAATTTTCCCCTAAAGGAAGCACAATGAATTGATGAGCTGAGGCAAGACCATTTTGTCATACTTATGGTTGTGGAGGTGTCCAAGGCTTTTCTGTGTGACCTCTGAACCTCATGCTGAGATGAATTTGACCACACAGCCTGACCCCCAAGACAATGACCTTGGTAAAAAGTGTTCCAGGGGACTTTCTCTGACCTTGTGTTTTGTCCTGCGTAAAATAAGGCATCTGTAAATGAGAGCATTTCTACACTCTTTTTGACTATAAATGTATTTTTCTTTTTTAAATGTTTTTTTTTAATTTTAGATGGACACATAATTGTGTATATTAATGGGGTATCATGCAGCATTTTGATATATCTATGCATTGTATAATGAGGAAATTAGGGCAATTAAACATTTATCCTTTCTTGGTGGTGAGAAAATTAAAGATTTTCTGATTACGGTGAAATATGCAATAAAGGGGCTGTAAAGATGGCTCAATGGTTGGTTAATGGCACTTGCTTGCAAAGCCTGACTGGCCAGGTTTGATTCCCCAGTACCCCTGTCAAACCAGATGCACAAAATGGTGCATGCATTTGGAGTTTGTTTATAGTGGCAGGATGCCCTGGTGCATCCATACTCACATACACTCTCTCTCTCTTTCTGCTTGCCTCTTTGTCTCTCTCCCAAATGAATAAATATGAAGAAATGTTTTAAAAAGAAACAAAATAAATACTGTTATCCTATATTTTCAAGTAGAACATCAAAAGTTATTCCACTTATCTGGCCATAATCTTTTATCCATTGAACTACTCTCCCCTCTCCTTAGCCACCATTTTACTCTCAACATTTATGACATCAACTTCTTAAATTCCACAAATGGATGAGATCATTAGTTATTTTTTTGTGTCTCACTTATTTCACATAATATGGTATCCTCTGGTTTCATTCATGTTGTTGCAAATCCATTGTGTGTATATACATGTGAGATATATATATATATATATATATATATATATATATATATATATATGTCATATTTTCCTTATATATTCATCAGTTGGCAGGTATTTAGGGTATTCTGGGTCTTGAGTATGGGTCTTGAGTATCATAGATAGTGCTGTGATAAGTATGGATGGGAGTGCAGTTATCTCTTTATATTGATTTTTGATTCCTTTGGATATACTTAGAAGTGGGATTATTAGTTATGCAGTAGCTTTATTTTATTTATTTATTTTATCGACAATTTCTATGCTTACATACAAAAAATGATATTTCCCTCCTCTCCCCCATTCCCCTTCAGAACTCTATTCTCCGTCAATACCCTCCATCTCTCCATTAGTCTCTCTTTTAATTTGATGTCATCATCTTTTTCTCCTATTATGATGGTCTTGCGAAGGTATTGCTAAGCACTGCATGGTCATGGATATCGAGGCCAATTTCTGTCTGGACAGTTGCATTGTAAGGAGTCGTACCCTTCCTTTGGCTCTTACCTTCTTTCCGCCCCCTCTGCCACAGTGGACCCTGAGCCTTGGTGGATGTGACAGAGATGTTTCAGTGCTGGACACTTCTCCATCCCTTCTTCTCAGCACTATGTTGCCTTTTAGGTAATCCCAGTGGTCATCACCATCTGAAAAGAGAAGCTTCTCTCACCAGAAGTGAGAGTAGCATTAATATGTGAATATGAACATTAAGTCTAGTGTTTTCAGGGCAGCTTGGTGGGAATAATATATACATTTAGCAGGACAAGAGCAGGCTTTATACCCCTAAGGCTCATGACCTCCCCTGCCATAGACTTTTGCTTAAGTTTTTCAGTACCAGGCATGTATTCCCTCCCATAGAGCAGGCCTTCAGTCCAATTAGGGAGCAGTTGGTTTCCCACAGAGCAGACATGCCACTATTGCACCCGTTCGGTCATTGGGCCTGTCTGGCCAAACTTGAGGTTTCCAGTGTCCACTGTTTTCACCGCTGATGATTTCTGTCTCCCATAGGGCTGCATGCAATGCAGCTTTTTCCAGCTTTCAGTTGGCTAGTCTACAAGGAGAAGTTTTTTAGCTCAGCACCAGCTTGCTTTCTCAGTGACCCAGTAGCTTTATTTTTAAGTTTTGGGCAATCTCTGAATTGTTTTCTACAATGGCAACACTAATTTACATTCTCAGCCCTGGAGTGCAACATCTTTATTTTAGTTGAGGATTTGTCTTTGTTGTCCAGGCTGGCTTCAAACTTCCAATTCTTCTTCCTCTGCCTCCTAAGTAGCTAGGATGACAGGCACACGCCACCATGTCCAGCTCATGCTGTTTGATGGAGGCCATTGTAACTGGAATAAGAGTGTATCTCACTGTGGTTTAGATTCGACTTTTCCTGGTGTCCAGTGATGCTAAACAGTGTCTCATTTGGATATCACCTTTTGAAAACAAGGGATTTTTGTCTCTTCAGCTCTTTTGCCAATTTTTAGAAACCTTTTATTTTTGACTGACACCTAATATTTGTACGTATTTATGAGGTATAATGTGATACACCTTGAATAGTGATCAGCTTAGAACAATTAGTATGTCCATTGCTTTAAACTTCCATCATTTCTTTATGTTGAAATTCTCTGTTTTGCAACATATAACACAATTTTGTTAATGATATATAAATCCTTTAATTTGAATGTTCTGATTCCAAATCCCTTATAGAGTTTAATGAGCAAGGAAACAATGGCAAAGTGAGACAATACCTTGAGAATAAAACGTACCAAATAAATTCATGCTATTTATATTAGCCACAATACAGAACAGGGTTTTGATAAATTTTTCTTTTCTTTTTAAAGTATTTTTCATTTATTTCTTTGAGAAAGAGACAGACAGAAAGAGGGAAGAGAGAAAACATGGGTAGACCAGGGCATCCTGCCACTGCAAATGTATTCCAGATGTGTGCGCCACTTTGTATATTTGGCTTCATGTGGGTACTTGGGAATCAAACCCTGACCATCAGGCATTGCAAGCAAGCACCTTTAACTGCTGAGACATCTCTCCAGCCCTTTGGAAACAAATATATTTATTTGAGAGAGAGAGACAGAAAGATGGAGGGAAGGAAGGAGGAAAGAAAGGATGAAGGGAAGGAGAAAGAGAGGGAGAAAAAGTTAACTTTTTCCTATAAGGGGCCATATAATAATACTTAGGCATTGTGCATCACATGATCTATCAAAGACCTGTTATAACAAAACAGACTGTGGCACAGGGCATGAATACGCCCTGACAAAACTTCACTGACAGACACTGAAACCTGAGATTCATATAAGTTTCGTGTGTCTTGATGAGTTTTACATTTTTCTGATATTCCCACCATATTCAAGGGTCTAAACTATTCTTAGAATAGGTGATGGCCAGATTTAGCCTATGGGGCATAGTTTACTGACCTCAGCAGTCCAGGCTTCTGTTGGGGTGGGTGATCTCATTGACCATCTGAATGGTCACAGGTTGAGGTGGAGACGAGTAGCCCCAGGGCATGGGACATCCATCCATGCATGACATGGTTCTCGGGCATGTTTCTTCCCCAGGTTTAGCACTGGATGCTCTCCTTCAACTTCAATATCAAAGGTTTCCTTTTGACCTTTCTTTCAGTTCTGATCTTGTCAGCATCTTTAAGGAATATTTTCCCATTGTATTTTTGGCCTTGCAAGTTTTCTTTCTGGACCAGAGAGGTTAAAAAAAACATCCCAATACTATCAAAAAATACTTAACAAAAACATGTCAGAAAGCTCTGACCAACACAAACTCCACATAGATGAGTGCTGCTCTCACCTTTTGTCAGAGAAACTTCTTTTTGCAGCTGGTGATACATATTGGGGAGAATCAAAACTTGTAAAAGTGCCGAGAACAAGTGACTGTTGAGTGCTCAGTGCTAAATGAAGAATCTTTATCATGCTTTCCAAGGCTCAGAGAACATTGTGGAAGAGGGGATGGAAAGAACGTAAGAGCCAGAAGATGGGAGGAGTACTTTAGGATGTGGAGTGACTGCATTTAAAACCTCATAGCGGCTGTCATACTTTGACAAGATGTACACAATATTGAGTCCATCCACACTTCAACATGGATGATGGAGGAGGGAAAAAATAAACAAAGCCATCAAGTACAGGAGAGACTAGATGGAAAGAGGAAGAGGTTCAAGGGAAGGGACAGTGGAGGGGAACAAGAGAAGGTAAAGAGGGTAATGGAAAGGGACTACGATAAAATCACATTAGGTTCATCTATGAAAATTGTCAATTTTAAAAATAATAAAATCACCTAAGTTCCCACAAAACGAACAAACAAAACAACAAAAATAAGCAGTGGGCTGGAGAGATGGCTTACGGGTTAAGGCACTTGCCTGTGAAGCCTAAGGACCCATGTTTGACTCTCCAGATCCCATATAAGCCAGACACACAAGGTGACTCAAGTGAGCAAGGTCACACATGCGCACAACGTGGCATGCATGTCTGGAGTTCAGTTATGGTGGCTGAGGCCCTGGCATACCAGCTCTCTCTCTCTCTCTTGCTCTCTCACATAAAAAAGGCCAGTCTGTTGGGCTTGCTTCAAAAAAAAAAAAAAAAAAAAAAAAAAAAAAAAAGCAGCAGGCCAAGCAAACCCAAAGCAGGTACCTCAAACCAAAGTGTACAGCCCTAGAATGTGTGACCAATCATATTCATGGTCACCTGGCAAAACCCATTCGGGTCTCTCAGACTTGGTACCTCATGACGGTGGGCTCACTTGCCTAGGTATTAAGAGGCATTGATGTTTAGAAAGTTACTTCCTAAAGCGGCTGATACCAGTTTTCCTGAAGTTTAAATATACCACTTGGAGTTTACCATTAGAGCCCATGGAACTTTTATGTGTGAAAAGTCACTCACTGAGGGTCCAGTACGAAATAGCATGAGAATAATTTTCATTCAAGTAATACACACATGTGGCTTACAATAATGGAGCCATCAGGTCGGCTGTCCAGGAAAACTGATAATTCCATCTCCTCCTTTCTTTCTCCTGGTCCTCATAGGTAGCCACTTTTATTTAGGGAAAGTATTCCCCCGCCCCACACCCCAAAGTAGGATCTCACTCCAGCCCAGGCTGACCTGGAATTTACTCCAGGAGGCCTTGAACTCACAGTGATTCTCCTATCTTTGCCTCCTGAGTGCTGGGATTAAAGGTACATGCCACCATGCCCAGCTTTTCACTTTTTTGTAAATTTTTTTGTTTATTTGTATTTATTTATTTGAGAGCAACAGAGAAAGAGTCAGAGAGAGAGAGAAAGAGAGACACAGAGAGAATGGGCACACCAGGGCCTCCAACCACTGCAAACAAATTCCAGATGCATGGGCCACATTGTGCATCTGGCTTACATGGGCACTGGGGAATCGAGTCTCAAACAGATGTCCTTAGGCTTCACAGGCAGGCGCTTAACCACTAAGCCATCTCTCCAGACCCTCACTTTTTTTTAAAATTGGAGTATATTCTATAGATAAGAAAGTGCCATGTTGTAAATGTATGTTCGGTTATAGTTAGGATGTGGATTCTCTTATAACCAGCACCCAGATGAAGAAATGAAGTATCCCTAGCACCCCAGATGCTATCATCTACCCCTTCAAAGTGAGAAAGTACTTTGGACTTTACTACTGTGGATAACAAGCAAGCCATCAGTGCTCTGTGTCCCCCAGTGTTCTGATAGTTGCTTTCATATGTCTAAGTAATATGACTACACAGTTGTTTTGTGGCAGACCAATTCTAGGCAGTTTTATTTATGTTTGAGTTTCTTCCATGACAGAAGATTTGTCTGCTTTATAGCAGCCAAACCTCCCTTTCCAGCTGCCCCTTTCCAAATATGACTGAATCATTATTTTCTGTTCCATTGCTCACTTGGCTATCTATGCAAATTCAGCCATATTCTAAAAGTTCCATGTCTTCTTTTATCCAAGATAGACTTTTTATTATTATTATTATTATTATTATTATTATTTTTTTTTTTTTTTGGTTTTCCGAGGTAGGGTCTCACTCTGGCCCAGGCTGACCTGGAATTAACTATGTAGTCTCAGGGTGGCCTTGAACTCACGGCAATCCTCCTACCTCTGCCTCCCAAGTGCTGGGATTAAAGGCGTGCGCCACCACACCCGGCTATTATTATTATTTTTTTTTGCCTTGCCTACCTCCAAATCCTTTTTACCCTTTGTGAAGTTGGATAACATTTGTATTTTGTTCCATAACTGTGATGGCTTACATCAATTGTCAACTTGAAAGGACCAAAAAAAAAAAAAAAAAAAAAAGACCTGTGAGGAATTATGTAGGTTAGGTTAGACTCTGCAGGTCTGTGAGAGGTTGTGTGAGTTAGGTTGATTAATTAAGGTGGGAAGTCCCACATTAACTGTGGGCAGTACTGTTTCACAGGCTGGACTCTTGGGCTATATAAAGAGGAGAGAGCTGGCTGAGCAGCAGCATTCCTCAATCCTTCCTGTGGGTGTGATGATGGGAGCCAGCTTCCTGCTCTTGGCATGCTTTCCCTGCTATGCTGGACTTTCCCTCAAAACTATAAGCTGAAAATAAAACCTTTCCTTCCTTAAGCTGCTTCTGATTGGGTATTTTGACCCAGCAATGAGAGAGCAACTGATTCAGTAACCATGGTCAAACCTTTATAGGTTAACCTAAAAATTTAATGCTGAAAATATAGGGTAGAGGTGATTTTTAAAATTTATTTATTCTTATTTTATGTGTGTTTGTGCATTGTTGTGTGTGTGTGTGTGTGTGTGTGCCACAGTGTGCATGTGTAGGACTGAGAAGAGCTCAGGGTATTTGTCCTCTCCTTCCACCTCATTTTTTTTAATATTTGTAATTTTTTCTATTATTTATTTGAGAGATAGAGAGAAATAGGCAGATAGAGAGAGAGAATGGGCATGCCAGGGCCTCCAGCCATTGCAAACGAACTCCAGGCACATGTGTCACCTTGTGGATCTGGCTTATGTGGGTTTTGGAGAGTCGAAGCTGGGTCCTTAGGCTTCTCAGGCAAGTGCCTTAACTGCTAAGCCATCTCTCCAGCCCCCACCTCATTTTTAAGACAGAGCCTTTCATTGCTTTGCCACTGCATGAGTCAGTCTAGCCTGTGAACTTCTGTATTCTCCTGGCTCTTCTTTCCTTTGCTATAGGAGTGTTTGGATCACAGACATATGCACCAGTTTGCATCCAGGTTTACGTGGGTGGCTGGGAAATTGAATATGGGCTGGCAGCCTTTCCAGCAAACACTCTTAACCATTGAGCTATCTCCCCAGACCCTGGATGTAAGTTTTATATGATTCATGGGAGAACTAAAGAGAAACCTAGGATTATAGGCTCTCTTCCCCAGGTTCAATGTCTGGCCCTTGTACCACTCCAAGAAGAATATTCTTAGAGTCTTCAGCATCATTTTACATGTTGTGATTTGAACCTGAAACACTCCCAGAGTCATATTTTATTTATTTATTTATTTATTTATTTATTTATTTATTTGAGACAGAGAGAGAGAGTGAGAGTGAGAATGGGCATGCCAAGGCCTCTTGCCACTGCAAACGAACTCCAGACACATGCACCACCATGAACATCTGGCTAACGTGGGACCTGGAGAAACGAACTGGGGTCCTTAGGCTTCACAGGCATGTGCATTAACTGCTAAGCCATCTCCCCAGCCCCAGACTCATGTTTTTAAAGCTTATTCACCAGCTGATGGTGCTATTTTAGAAGGCTGTGGCGTCTTTAGGAGGTAAGTCCTTAATGGAAGTGTGTCACTGGGGGTAGACCTTAAGGTTTATTAGTTTCACACTACTGAGTGTTCACTAGCTAGCTCACTTTTTCTGCTACCTCCCCCGGTGTGACAAGATGTGATGCCCGGCCTCTGCTCTTCCATGCTTCCCTTGCCATGATGAAACTTTCCTCTTGAGGCTGTAAGCAGAAAGAAATCCTTTCCTTCCAATAGCTGCTTCTGATCAGGTATTTTGTCCCAGCAATGAGAAGATGACTACAACAATGACCCAACAGTGGGTTAGAAACTTGAACTAGTGATGATCAATATCCATCACCACTGAGGATGGGACTTTGAGCCCCTTGGTTATCAGCCAACTCCTCCCTCTTATACTCTGATTCCTGTTCTAACATGTGAGGATCCCCCATCCCCGACTCCCACCACCATACTTTCTAAGCCATAATGGGCTGACATCTGACACTATGAGACAAAACAAACCTTTCTTCCCTTAAGTTGTTTCTGTCAAATAGGATGGTCACAGCAACACAAAAGCAGTTCATACTCTTGTTCAATTAGTTCTATATGACTGGAAGAGAGAGGGACCAGGATAAAGCATGTGTACATTGTCTGGATGGGTGGTAATAATTCTGCTCTATTGCCATTAGAACCAGCTCTGTTCCCAGCATCTGTTTTCACTGAGACCCCAAAACCTGGTCTTTCCTAAGAGACCCCTGAAATCTGGTGTCCAACTGAGGGACAGCCTGTCCTTTTAAGATGGCTTCTGAGGGTGACGTCAAGAAGTCTATGTGTTCTTAAATGCAGGTTGTCATAAAATCAGTAGCTAAATTGATTTATGTCAGCCCTCAGTTTTAGGAGAAGGGTGGCTCTGAGTAAAAAATACAATATGAGAAGGGGCTTAATTTCTTTTGGATTACCCTTTACCAGGTAGTGTGTAATTGCATTAGTAATCGGAGTCCTTTGAGCAGAATCTCAAACAAAGGATTAGTAGGAAGGAAGATAGAAGAATGCTGACTTCACAATAACTCACTGCCTTCCTAACATGATTATATAAATAAATTCAAGCAATATTTTTCAAGACACTAGAGCCTGATCATAAAGGCGTGAGGGGGCCCGGGGCCTCTGCATGGCCCCTGGTTGGCGGGCAGTAACGGATTGCTGTGGTAGTGAAGGGCAGTCCCCAGGTGGTGAAATATCCAATATCTCTGAATTATCTGTCAGCACTCAGAAATTATTGAAGCCAGGCTGACTTCTCCAGTGGGGAGCAGGAACATCTCGGGCTTCATTTGGGTAAACAATGGGGTTAAAATGGAAAAGGCCCTGCTGTGACCTCTCACCAACCCATTTGGATCAGTCAGCTAGCTGTAGGCGATAGGAGCCATGCTGGGCTGCTTAGGACACTGCTACCTTCTTGACCTCTACACAAGGTGTCCAGAGCTGAATTTCAGGCTTGCATCTTGCTACCAGCAGGGGGTTAGCTAATCCTCCTGTTCTGTCCTCATCCTCAGTGACAAAGGTAGCAGGCACACTCCTCCCTCTCTGAGTTTGGTCTGGGTGACACATCAGAAAGCGGTGACATGCTGTCCACATTGTTTGCCCAGAGCCTTTGAATCTCTGTTTTCACTTAAGTCAAAGCCCTGCCTTTGAGTCCTTAGTTATTTCATTTCCATTTTGCCACAGCGGGGCAAGAAGCCAGAGAAATGGAAAAAAAAATATCCCCTTCCCTTCTCATTCCCCTGACTCCTCTGTCCAGCTACTTGAGAGGAACAAAACCCTGCATGTCGCAAAATTACTCTCAAAAAAAGTCACAGAAGGGACTAAGGAGATGGCTCAGCAGGTAAGGGTGCTTCAGGCAAGCATGAGGCCTGAGAGGACCTGAATTTGATTCCCAGCACTCACATTAAAAAAAAAGAAAAGAAAAGAAAAGAAAAGAAAAGAAAAGAAAAGAAAAGAAAAGAAAAGCTGAGCAGGGCCACACACATCCACAACTCTAGCCCTGTAGGAGAAGGAGACTAGAGAATCACTGGGGCTTGGTAGTCAGCCAATCTGACCCAAACCCACAGCCCCAGGGTCAGTGTGGGACTCCATGGCAGGGAAACAATGTGCAAGACTGAGAGAAGAGGGCACCAACCTGCTCTTCTGGCATCTCCATGGGTGCACATCTGCACACACACACACACACACACACACACACACACACACACACACACATCTACTTCATACACACTACAACATCACACACACACACACACACACACACACACACACACACACACACTATCTCATAAAGCCAGGTCCCAGGGAACTATTGTGCAGTGTGACAGTAGGGGACTCAACAAAGGGGACCATCACTACCCATGGGAGCAGACACTGTCAAAGGAGCTGAGCAAGGTTTCAGTGGACCACGCAGTTTCTAAACTCAATTCCCTCAACAATGACATGGGATAACAAAAACACTTTTGTCATAGGGATCAGATAGAATAAAGGGTGGGACCATGTTTGTCAGATGCCATGCAATTGCAAAGGTGCCCTGACCTCTTCAACTGCACCCATTGGATGTAAGCCAGGTTCCAATCAGATGAGTTCCCTCTGAGTCTCAAAGAGCTGGAGATATATATGTGTGTGCTTTGTATATCCAGTTTTTTAAAAAATATCTGGAATGTTCTCTCTTCCCTATCTGACTGATTTCACTATGATTCTTCTCCTGTGTTGTCAGCGCATTTCCTTGGTCTTCATGCAACAGGGCTTTGCTCAGCTATTCACTTGCTGTAGGAGCTCTGAGTCCAATCATAGCCACCATATTCATGGAACCAAGCATTATATGAGATCTTGGGACCAGGGGAAGTTGGTGGATGTAGTTCCTCAGTCTTTGATGATGGATATTGATCATCACTAGTTTGAGTTTCTAACCCACTGTTGGGTCATTGATGCCATTAAATTCTCGTTGCTGGGACAAAATACCTGACCAGAAGCAGCTGATGGAAGGAAAGGATTTCTTTCTGCTTATAGTCTTGAGAGGAAAGTTTCATCATGGCAGGGGAAGCATGGAAGAGGAGAGGCTGGGCATCACATCTTGTCACACGGTGGGGGGAGGTAGCAGCAAAAGTGAGCTAGCTAGTGAACAATCAGGGGGTAGGGGGGTGAAAGTAATAAACCTCAAGGTCTACCCTCAGTGACACACTTCCTCCTGCGAGGCTCCACCTTCCCAAATGCTCCACCATCTGGGGATCGAGTATGAGGGTTAAATCACAGATACATGAGGCTATGGGGGACATGCCACATTCAAACCACCACAGTCATCCAGTACCTTAAATCAGATATTAGAAGCTAGCCTGTCATTGCATGAAATCAAGGGTTGGTGTCTCCTTACATTTCATACCCATGTACTTCACTTGCCTCAGCCAAGTCCCAGTTCTGTTTAGATAGTGTCAGGCTTAGTGAGGAATTGAGGATGTTCCCTGAAAGACATGTGCTATCTTTTAAGAGGGACTTAGCAACAATATCATGTAAAGAAAAAGGCAATTTTCATTTGGTTGGTTGTGGAACAAACACGTACTCATCCTTATCCCATGCCCTGGGCTAGAGACTGTGCATACAGGGTGGGGCACAGCCTGGTGGAGGAGGTCGGTTGTCTATGGACATGGTCCCAATTGCAGTCTAGTGTGATGAGGACCACAGTGGGACGTCCAGGGATGGGGGAGGATGCTGAAGGAACTGGCAGCGCAGAGCAAGTTAGTCAGGAAGGCTTCTCAGAGGAGGCAGAATGTGGGATCTTACAGGTGAGAAGAGCTGCTGAGATTAGAAGGGGGCAGTGGGGCACACCGAAGTCTTAACAACGATTCAGCATGGGCAGAGCTCAGCTCACAGGCTACCGATGAAAATGCTGGTGGATCACAGGTGAAACCGCTGGGTTTAGGCTCAAGGCTCAGTAACAGAGCTCACCCTAGCATCTACAAGGCCCTGGGTTCCATCCCAAGCACCACAAAACAACTTGGCATTACTCTATAAGATAGGGAATGCTGTTGTCGTGTCTGCATTACAGATGAGAAAATGAGAATCAGACAGGCTAAGTGGCTCATCTGAATCCCAGCACCAGCACTGAGCTTTGGGTCTTGACTAGTCTAGTTCTAAACCCTTGTCCCTACAGAGTGGGGCAGTGTGTTAAAGGGCATGGGCTGGACTGCCTGTCTCTACCACTGCTGAGCTGTGTGACATCGGGCACTGTGCTCCAGGTTCCTCCATGGGGTTTGGTCTTGTGAGGTTCAACTGGGCTAATACATGCAAAGTATTTTCCAGACAGGCTAGAATATCATAAAGACCCAATAAACATTAGCTACATTGTTAGGCTGGGTTGGAAAGGAAGGAAACTGTAAAAAATATCACATCTCTGTTTGTAGTACATTGCAAGATGGAGCCAAGGGGTGTTTGGGCTATAGATGAAAGAGAGAGAGAGAGAGAAGTAAATGAACACGGGCAATGTCACCATGTTCCCTTATGGGCTATCAATATGTGGTCTGAGCCTTAGTTACCTCCTGAGTGTGGTCTCTGGGTTTCTTTAAACTGCCCACAGATGGGAGGGGGACTCGGGCTGCCTGGAGAAAGGTTAGTCGCTCCTGAGAACAATATAGATTTCTTTTGAGCGCTTCAGGAAGCCACATCCCAGAGTGTGCGGTATTGACTCCACCTGCTGGGGCGTGTGGTTGCCAGGGGCAATGCAATCAGCTCCTTGCTCTGTCCTTGTCCAGTGGCTTCCAAGGACTCAGCTCACAAGCAGGCAGCTTAGGGGCCCCATAGTTTCAGAGGTGATTCCTTCCCTGGAGTGGGGGAGCCACGTGTTAGCCCCTGGTTGGAGCTGTGGTGGTTGGAGGGGTTTCTGAACTGGGCCCTCCATGAACCATACATAGCAACAGCGTCTGTGGGATTTGTGGGGCAAAGTGAAGGAACACTGCATGGTTATATCTCGTCCTAGGCCAGGGAGCCCTCGCTTTGGCCATTCCTTTCTACAGCTTGTTCCACTTCTCCCTGTTCACATGCTCAAGGCTGTAGCAGAAGGAGTTCACAGCAAACTAGAGAATTAATGAAGTTTGGGGAAATTCATGTGGAGAGGAGAGATGGGGCCTATGAATCCATGTACATGTTCTGATGGAATCTCCATCCAGTTTTCTCATTGTATTCCCAGAAACTAGCCGTGGTCACAGCAGAAATCACCATGTGGTTGTGAGATGAAGGAATGAGGCCAGAAGTCAGAACTTTGGGTGTTAGTTTGGGCTTCCATCATTTCATTATTTTGTGACCTTCAGAACTGACAACTGCCTCTAGAATCAAGGATGTGGCAAATGCTACCCAAGCCTTATAACCTGAGAGTGGGGATGGAGGTGGATGTTTCGAAGGAAAATTGGGGTACCATGACCAGAGGCAGAAGAACGGACAATGGGAAGGCACGTACGTGGACTCACTATTTCTTTTTTTTTTTAAAGTTGTTTATCTCAGGTATTTTATTATAGCAACAGAAAGCTGACTCACACAAATTCCTTGGCATACATATTGGCCATAATAAAGGAATAAACTTCCCCCTTCCTTCCTTTTATTCCTTCCTCCCCTCCTTTCCTTCTTCCCTCTTTCCCTCTCTTCCTTCATTCCTCTCTCCTCTCCTTCCTTCCTTTTCCTCTCTCCTTCCTTTTTTCATTTTCTTTCTTTTTTTCTTTCTTTCCTCCTTCCTTCTTTTCCCTCCCTCCCTTCCTTTTTCTTGTTTTGTTTTGTTTTTGTTTTTGTTTTGCAGTACTGGAGATTAAACCTAAAGCATTGTACATTCTAGGCAATCACTCCACCACTGAGTTATATCCTCAGCTTTCATTTTACTTTGTTCTATAATTTTTTTATGAGAGAGACAGAGAAAGGAAGGGAGGAGGGAGGAAGAGAATTGATGCACCAGGGCTTCCAAACACTTGAGCCACTTTGTGCACATTGCAAACTTGTGCACTTGCATCATCTTGTGTGTCTGGCTTACTGGGACTTGGATAGTTGAACATAAGTCCTTAGGTTTCACAGGCAAGCGCCTTAACCACTAAGCCATCTCTCCAGTCCCCTTTTTACTTTTTAAAAAATATTATTTATGTGCAAGGAGAGATAAAGAGTGTGCTCCAGGGCTTCTAGCCACTGCAAAAGAACTCCAGATGCATGAACCACTTTTTGAATCTGGCTTTCCTTTTTCCTTTATTCCCAAGTAGGTACTGGGGAATCAAACCTGGGTAGTTAGGCATCGAGGGCAAGTGCCTTAACCCGCTAAGCCACTTCTCCAGCCCTACTTTTTTTTATTATTATTATTGTTTTTTATTGACTTTTATACTCACATACAAAGAAAAAACCCACGTGATATTTCTCTTCCCTCCCCCCATTCCCCTTTAGAACTCAAGTCTCCATCATATCCCCTCCCTCTCTCCATTAGTCTCTCTTTTAATTTGATGTCATCATCTTTTTCTTCTATTTTGAGGGTTTTGCAAAGGTATTGCTAGGCACTGCAAGGTCATGGATATCGAGGCCAGTTTCTGTCTGGACAGTTGCATTGTAAGAGGTTATACCCTTCCTTTGGCTCTTCCATTCTATCTGCCCCCTCTTCCGCAATGGTCCCTGAGCCTTGGATGGTGTGACAGAGGTGTTTCTGTGTTGGGCACTCCTCCATCCCTTCTTCTCAGCACTATGTTGCCTTTTGGGTCATCCCAGTGGTCATCACCATCTGAAAAGAGAAGCTTCTCTAACCAGAAGTGAGAGTAGCATTAATATGTGAATATGAACATTAAGTGTAGTGCTTTCAGGGCAGCTTGGTGGGAATAATATATACATTTAGTCAGATGAGAGCAGGCTTATACCCCTAAGGTTCATGACCTCACCTACCAAAGACTTTTACTTGGGTTTTTCAGTACCAGGTATGTATTCCCTCCCGTAGAGAGGGCCTTCAGTCCAATTATGGAGCAGTTGGTTACCCCAAGAATAGACATGCCACTATTGCACCCGTTCAGTCATTGGGCCTGTCTGGCCAAGCTTGAATATTCAGCGTCCACTGTTTTCACTGTAGATGACTTCTGTCTCCCATATGCTGCATGCAATGCAGCTTTTTCCAGCTTTCAGTTGGCTGGTCTACAGGGAGAAGATTTTCTGCTCCACACCAGGTTGCTTTCTCAGTGACCATGCTTCTCAGGCATGAGATGTCTTCAACAATAGGGTCTTACTATCTGTTTCTCTAGAGAAACCAAGGGCTTTGGCAAGAGCCTTTAATGTTTTGGAGGCTACCGGGACCTCCTTGGCCAACAATTCACTGGAAGTTATTCCATCCCAAGTACTCCAGCCCTACTTTTATAATTTTAGTTAGGGACTCACTATTTCTATGACTCTTCCCAAGCTCTTCATCAAAGCTAAGTTGCTCACAGTAATAGTCAAGGTTCAGCGTACTGTAGCAGGTCTGAGTGGAAACCAGGACTCACTCTCTCCATCTCAGGGCTGGGTCTTCTTGTCATCACCCAGGGAGATAGTAATATCTCTCACAAGCCTGGCATGTCCTTCCTCACATCCACATGTACTTTCTAGAAGGCACAAAAAAAGGATCAATGACTGACTCACGTATCCTTCACTGTCAAGCCTTCCTTCGTACACATCTATGTGGGATTTGTTGATTGCACACGAGGCTGTGCTTGTGAATGAGTGAGTCAGGATAGGCTTTATTATGCTGCTATAACGGGCATCCTTCCCAAGTTTCTGGGACTTCAAACAAGGGCTTGTTTCCCAGCTGTGCTGTGGATCATCACAGCTAGGTTTGGGTTTATTTTTCATGTTTCCTATGGGATCAAGTTCATGCAGTAGTGGCTCTCTGGAATCATGCAGACCTTATGTCAAGGGTAAGAGAGCTGGTATGGCACAGTGGGTTTTAGCGATAGACATGAGTGGGGTAAGGAGGTTTAAGTCTGGAAAAATAGAAGGGGCTTGCTAACCTTTGGAGGAGTGGAAGGTCCCTAAAGGTTCATGTGTTAAAGGCTTGGGTCACAGAGTGGTGCTATTTTTAGAAGATGGTGGTACTATTGGGAGGTGGGAAGTAATGGGGAGCCCTTAGGTCACTAGGACTGTGGGATCTGGGTTTGTTCTCTCTCTCTTTCTTCTGCTTCCTGGCTGGTAAGAATTTGCTTTGCCACAAGTTCCAGTCAGATATGTTGCCCTCTCTAGGACCACCCCGGAGCGTCCTGAACTATGAACCAAAGTAAAACCCTTTCTCTTTTTATGTTATTGCGGGTATTGCAGTAACGTGAAGCATACTAACACAAGGCTGGATAGAGAGGCCTCTTGGATGCCATATGAAGTTCATGGTGGGAATTTGCATCTTGGAGACAGACCTCAGAACTGGCTTCACCCTCTGAAATTGAACTTCAACTTTCTTTCTTGGTACACATCATCTTAACGGGCACTTGCTCAGCAAAGGCCCATGATGCTAAGGACCAACAGTTGATCATCTTTCACACCATCAGCTAGCTCCTGCCTTGGTTTCATCTGACTTGGAAAGCGAACGTCACCAAGAAGAAGCTATTTAGAAGGGATAACTGGAATGAGTGCTTGGTTTCTATTTAAGCACTCACCACCTCAATATAATTAAGTGCCAAGTGGTTATTAAACAATGCATTTACAGAATTCTGACAACTGGGTAAGAGCCATTCCCCTCCTACAGTGAATATTCCTCAGTAAATACACTTGTAATACTCCACTGGCTTTTAATTAACCCAGCTCGGCTATAAACTCATTTATCTTTTAAAAAGAAGGTTGTTCCATGTACAATACGTGTCAATAGATAATTAAAATGTTTCTTTTAGAGAATGAGCAGGGAGAGGTGATCTATGCATTTCAGAACCTTATTACTAAAATGTTATTTATTGAGGCTTAACACTTGTTACATGGTAACTGTATATCCACTCTTTAATAGCAAAATTAAAGGAGCACTGTAGACAGAATGTGTAATGTTAGTAAATCTCTTGGGTCATAATTAAATAGCATAAGTGACAAATGTTCAGTTTTTGTTTAGGAAGCAAACATCACAATGAAGCTTCCAAAATCAGGTGTAGGGCGGGCGCGTCCTTGTCCTTCCTGCACAGCCCAGCTGAGTTGGTTGTTCCAATACTGAGTTTTTCTGTTGTCTGGAGCAGCAGTTATTTTTTAAAAAAATAATCTCAGAATAAAAGACAATGGGAAACGGATTTGATAAGTGGAGACTTTTCCAGAACTAGCTGCTACCAGAACCTCATGTCCAGGCAGAGAGAACTATTGTCTGGTGTCTCTACTCTCAGAGAATAGCCGCCTATCTCCTGAAACCGGTGGCTCTGGCCGGGGGGCCATTCCCTGCTTCTCTGGGCTTCCTGTCCACCTGCCCTGAAGGAGTTTAGCATCTGTACCTACTTGCTATCTTAATCATTATTGCCCCAGTTTTAAGTTTTCTTTCCTCGAACATGTTGAAGTCTTAACCTTCAGGACCCGTGAATGTTACTATATTTGGAAATAAGATGATCAGGTTAATGTGATTAAGTTAAGCGAGATCATTAGAGTTGAGCCTTAACCTAATGTGACTATTAATAGAAGAGGAAATTCAGAGACAGAAAGAGACATACACAGGGCTAGTGCCCTGGGAAGGTGAATGCAGAGCTGCCTTATGCACTGCAGGCCAGAGATGCTAAGAAGGGCCCACTGATCACTGGCAGCTGACAAAGAGAGAGGTAGCATCTGTTTCCTCACAGCCCTCAAGCCTCACAGCCCCCAGAGATAGCCTGCCACACTGCTCTGGGCTGTCAGCCTCCAGAGCTGTGAGGCAAAATATTTCTGTCTCTTGAACCACCTGCTGATGGCCCCTCACTCCAGCAGGACACCCTGACAAAGAAACTCTGTCACACCCTTGTCCCCCTGTCAATTCTCTCAAGGTTCTTGGGGAACTTGACCCTTGGTTTCCATTTGGGGGCATTTAAAAAATATTTTATTTATTTATTTGAGCAAGAAAGAGAGAGAGAGAGAGAATGAGAATGGGCAGGTCAGGGCCTCTAGCCACTGAAAATGAACTCCAGACCTATGTGCCACTTTGTGCATCTAGCTTATGTGGGTACTGGGGAATAGAACCTTTGTCCTTAGGCTTTGCAGGCAAGTGCCTTAACCACTAAACCATCTCTACAGCCCAATTTTGGGTATATTTTATCATGTATAAAGTGGTGGTACTGAAGCACATATATGTAATTTGTAAATAAATTCCTATGCTAGGACTGAGAGGAAGTTTGTTTCAATATGTTTTGACTTATGAGGTATGTGATAAAAAAAAATGTGTGGGCTGGAGAGATGGCTTAATGGTTAAGGCACTTGCCTGCAAAGCCCAAGGACCCAGGTCCAATTCCCCAGTGCCCATGTAAGCCAGATGTACAAGGTGACACATGTGTCTGGAGTTTGTTTGCAGAGGCTGGAGGCCCTGGCGTGCCCATTCTCACCCCCTCCCCACCATTTGCTTCTTCCTCTCTCTGCCAAATACATAAATAAATAAAATGAAGAAAAACATGTGCATGGGTTGGGGTGATTCTCAGTGGTAGAATGCTTGCTTAACATGGACTGAAAAAGAGAGAGAAAGAAAGAAAGAAAAAGAGAGAGAGGGCTAGAGAGATGGCTTAGTGGTTAAGGCACTTGCCTGCAAAGCCAAAGGACCTTGATTCGATTCCCCAGGACCCACGTAAGCCAGTTGCACAGGGTGGTGCATGCTTCTGGAGTTCCTTTGCAGTGGCTGGAAGCCCTGGTGTGCCCATTCACCCCTCCCCCCTCTATCTCTTTGCCTCTCCCTCAAATAACTAAATAAAAATAAAAATATGAAAAGAGAAAGAGAGAGAGAGGAAGAAAGAAAGAAACAGAAAAATCTGTTAGCCAGGTGTGGTGGCACATACCTCTCATCCCAGAACTCAGAAGCCTAAAGCAGGCAGGTTTTGAATTTGAGGTTGGCTGGCTACATAGTGAGACCCTATCTCAAACAAAACAAAACAAAACAGGAAAAGGTCAGACCCACAGTGAATATCACTAACCCCACTGAGGAGGGCTCTTGGTGGAATGGGGGTGGGAGAGGGAGGATATAAGAGTATAACCCAATGGGAATATAAGCAATGTATGATATGTTCATATAATAAAGTTCATAATTTAAAAAAGAAAGTCAGGTCAGAGACTACTGTTCCAAGGGAGGGAAGTCAGCATGGGCGAGTAGAATATTGATCTTTTTGAGGACCATTTAAGAAAAGAAATGGGAGATGAAACTTTTAAAACTCAGATGGTAACTTTCGATAATGTTAAGATCCAGCAAACAAAAGGTTGGAGATAAAAAGGCAGCTCTCCTTCTTGGTTGAGTAGAGCCCTTGGCTGATTTATTATTTATGACATCATCACGTTTCTCACGATTTGTAATGCTCTGACTTCCCTCAGGAGAGGGCTTGTTTGTCCTGCCTTGAGGTCCTCTGCCCAACATGCCTGTGCATGGTAAGGTCACAGGCACAGGAAGTCAGTAAGAGTGTTTTACATAGAGTGAAGTTGTAGCGGCTTTGGCAAGAACTGAGCCTTGCCCCTGGTCATCACCTTTCTCCTGAAGCCACTCCATCCTGAGAGAGACACGTGTGATTCAGGAGGAGGAGGGGGGGAAGGGTGAACAAGACGGAGAAGCAGGAATGCAAGCCTGGGAGAGGCCGGCAGATAAACAGAAATGTACAAAACAATGGTGTTGTCCAGAGGGATAATGACAGACAGGTTAGAGGCAGAAAGACATGGCAAAAAAAAAAAAAAGAGTCATAAATTCTTCATCGTTGTAAACACACAACTGGTAATTTTGTCATACATTATATAGCTTCAATGTATAGGGCTTTGTTATACATCGCTCCAATCTGTATGTTCACTCAGTTAAATAAAATTTCTGCATCCTGTACAGTGGAATTTGGGAAGTTATCGTATTGATCCAGAAGGAGCTGGGCCCTTCTACCTGGGCAGACATAGTTGGGGTCCCTGGGGCACAAGTCTTTAGCTTGGAGAATGAGAAACTGTGGGTGTCAGCCACTAAACCACCCATTGGTGTCAGCCACTAAACCACCCACTGCCTCGATTCCAGGAGAGAAGAGGAAGAATGCAGGGAAGGACTCTGGATGCTTCCTTTTCTCTCCTCCCGGTGTTGCTATAGAGTCTCGTTTCCTTGGTTACCGGTGGCCAAGGAAAGGACACTGGGCAAGTGCTGGATTTTGATGGAGCTCACTACAGGGAGAAGTCAGGGAGGACGTGGTCTCCTCTTAAAGAACCCTCACTCTGAGAGGTGGCTGAGGAGTGGGAGTGGGGAGGGAATAGGCGGTGCTCTAGGAAGTTCCAATTAGAAATTTCATTTCAGCTGACAGAAATGAAACACTTCAAGATGACCCTGAGGAATCAAATTCAGGGAGGCCTTACCCAGCTCTGTACAAGCTGGGGATCTGGGATGGGCAGGAAGGCTGTGATGCTAATTAAGAAATGATTGCTGAAAATGCTCCTGTTACCCACTGGAGCTAGGCTCCATAGCTCTGAACCACTATTTCCCCTGATAACTAAGCATTCTTGGGGAAGATGAGGCACACACATCTGGCATTACACTTGGCTTTTGCCTGGAGGCCACACTAAACCTTTAAAATTTCTCTACAAAGCTCAAGATTTGTTGGTTTGTTTGCTGTGTGAGAAAGGATTTCCCTACATGGTCCAGGCTGCCTTTGAACTCTCATTCCTCTTG
Organism: Orientallactaga sibirica; assembly: GCA_036365145.1. NCBI lineage: Eukaryota > Metazoa > Chordata > Mammalia > Rodentia > Dipodidae > Orientallactaga > Orientallactaga sibirica. The sequence goes on from JAEOAD010000030.1 coordinate 2,263,350, forward strand.
CCTCATCCTCCTGGGTTCTGAGAAGACAGGCATGTATCACGATGCCAGATTATTATTATTTTTTTTTTTGGAGAGAGACACAGAGAGAGACAGAGAGGAAGACAGATAGAGAATGGGTGCGCCAGCAGCCTCTCAGCCACTGTGAACGAACTCCAGACACGTGCGCCCCCTTGCAGGCAAGTGCAGCATTGTGCCCTTGCGTCACTTTGCATCTGGCTAAAAGGTGGGACCTGGAGATTGGAACTGACATTGTTAGGCTTAGCAGGCAGGCACCTTAACTGCTAAGCCATCTCTCCAGCCCACTAGGCCAGATTTTTAAAAATTTATTTATTATTTATTTATTATATATAGAGAGGGTGAGAGAGAATGGGCATGTCAGGGCCTCCAGCCACTTCAAACGAACTCCAGACACATGCGCTGCCATGTACATCTGGCTTACGTGGTTTCTGAGGAATCAAACCTGGGTCCTTAAGTTTTGCAGGCATGCTCCTTAAGCATCTCTCCAGCCCACTCTGCCTGATTTTTAAGAAACTTTTTTGAAATCTAAATGATGGCTTTTAAGAGTTAATCAAGATACTATCCCCTTCAGTAAGAATATCGTATCTTGTCCATCCAGGTTTGGTACTTTCCTCAGGAACTGCATGAATATTTTATCAATTGTTATGTTGCTTACTAATTCTAGTATAACTCATCAATCTTCTCTGCCTAACTTTCAGTTTTTCTTTATTTCTTTTTTAAAAGATTTTATTTTTATTTATTTATTAGAGAGACAGAGGAGAGAGAGAGAGAGAGAGAATGAGAATGGGTGCACCAGGGCCTCTAGCCACTGCAAATGAATTCCAGATGCATAAGTCCCCATGTGCAGCTGGCTTACGTAGGACCTGGAGAATCGAACAGAGGTCCTTAGGCTTTGCAGGCATGTGCCTTAACCACTAAGCCATCTCTCTCCAGCCCCTTTATTTCTTTTTTTCTTAAAATATTTTATTTTTGGAGGAAGAAGTAGGTAACACATTAAGATAATTAAAAATGTAGATCAATACAAAAGAAGTGTGTGTGTGTGTGTGTGTGTGTGTGTGTGTGTGTGTGTGTGTGAAAACATCCACACTGTGAAACCCTCAAGGATTCCTTTTACTCACCCTCCAATTCAGGGTAACTACCACATCTTCTAGAGACTGCTGTGAACATGAACATTCATCTGAGTCCCTTCCTGGACCTTCTTCTGCTTCTACCTGCTTCCCTCTTTCTCTTCCTTTAACATAAATGATGCAAAATGTTGCTCATTATTATGACAAATTAACATTCTGCTTTGAAGATCTTTTTATATGATTATGTATAGAACTGCCTCATTTTAAACAACTGTGGCAGAGCATTGCCCTTCATGGGTCTCCCTCTCTTCCTATATTTCCAAAGGCCTCCAGTATAGAGACAGCATATAATATGAAGTAGTGAGAATTTGTCATATACATGAATGAAAGAAAATTCTTCATGCCACGGGAGATTTTACTTAGAGCATTCTGTTCACACATTTAGATAAAATTTAGGAATATGAAAATGAAATGGAATATGAAGAAATCAACTGAATGAGAATAAGAAGAGCTCTCTCTCTCTCTGAAAAGTGACATATATGTATTTAGTCAAGGGTCTTCTCCATCCGGTAGATATGCAAGGAAGGGGGTAAAAGGCAAAAGGTATCCCAAATGACCTGGACATTAGAAGCAACCTTGTTGGGCATTGTGTTTTCATTTCTGTATTTGATGGGGAGGTGCCCCAGCTGGTGCTCTATGAGTACTATACATTCTTGGACTGGTGGTTGGTTTTGACTATGACGTCTCTCTGAATTTGAGGGATGAGGGTACTATGAAAGCTTTGTTTCTATCAGTGGCAAACAGCCAGCCCTGTGTGCCTTGGATTTAACTCAGAGCTGTCATATGTAACCTGAGGCTGGGTTCCCAAGAGGATGGTCAAGGAGTCATCCAGCCAGCTGGCCTCACTCACACTCAGTCCCTTGTAGATTTTTCCAGAGAGTGGGAAATCCTGGAAATAGGGATACCTTCTCTTTCTCCTATGTTTTCTCTGTGCCAGAGCTAATGGTTTAGTGGCCCATGTATGCTGGAGTTTTCCCCCACCATCTTTTTTCTTAGACTTTGTCCTCACCCACACCTGCCATCACTGTGTGTCCATTTTGAAGAATTGCAGAAGTCAACATGTGGGCAGCTTGGATGAGGCTGTGCTTGTGGGTGAAGCGTATGGTGTGAGAACCAGGACAAAGACTCAGTATGAGTGGGCCTTGATGTGCGGTCAAGTTCTTAATTCTGTGCCCATAGGTTAGACCCCTACCTCAGCAACCCTCCTCACCAAGAGACCAGGAATAGTACCTACTGATCGGTATGTTTCAGGATTTACCAGCCGGTGGCACTCAAGCCCACAACATGCTTCTGTGGTGTTACAGAGCCTGACTTTCTCCCAGGGGCTCACCATTTTCTGAGTACAGTCTCTGTGTGGCCCTGGGTGGCTTCCTTAAGGCGACTGACACACTGTTGTTAATCTCATCTATCTAGTGTCAAGTGTCTTGCATTCAGCCATCTCCATGACTCAAGGTTTAAATTCATCTTGAACTCCCATGTGCATAACTTTTGCTCACAATGGTTTTCCTATGACTTTACACCTAAAGATGCTATAAGTCACTGGCAGAGCTGAGTGATTCTCACTAGGTCACTGAAGCCCTCTGGAAGTTTGGTGTGGATGGGGATGCTGGAGAGATCGGGAGGGGTAGGTAGAGTGCCCTGCTTCACCACTCTTCAGCTGCCTCTTGTTGTCTTCCTCCTCACCTCTACCCTTGCATGTGTGACCTGGTTCAGGGTGCAGTTCTATATATATATTTGAGAGTGACAGAGAGAGAAAGAGGCAGATAGAGAGAGAATGGGTGCACCAGGGCCTCCAGACACTGCAAACGAACTCCAGATGCACGCACCACCTTGTGCATCTGGCTTATGTGGGTCCTGAGGAATCAAGCCTCGAACCAGGGTCCTTAGGCTTCACAGGCAAGCGCTTAATCACTAAGCCATCTCTCCAGGCCCCCAGCACCATTTCTTGTTTCAGAAGATCTGTGCTGGCAGCAGAGAAATCATGAGCTTGCTCTACACTTCAGAACATGCTGGAAAGTTATGGCTTGGTATCCCACTGGGCTTGAAACTGACAAGTGCTGTCCGTAGGGTGCAGGTAGAAGTGTATCAAGACTCATTTGGGTGGAGGACCTGTTCTGAAAGCATAAAAGTTACATCTCCTGGTTGCTGCAAGTGAGAGACATCTCTGGGTTTCCAGGGAGTCAGTGGAGAATCAGACATGGCTCAGTCATTGACCCTTACATATAGTTATTCATTTATCCCCACATGTATTTATTAATGCCTCAGTGTGTTCCAGGGAATCACATTGTCAGATGCTGAATATAAGACAAACCTAGATCTTACCTCAATGGAGCTTACAGACTGGGGAAAAGACATTAAACAAGAAAACAAGTATACCTATCAGTGACTGATCCATGGACCCAGAAGTAAAAGGCATTGTGACAATAGGAGGCCCTTGCCAACTAGAATTCTTTTATTTGCCAGTGACAGCACCCCCATTCAAAATGTAGCAAGTAGATAAGATTCATTGGCTTAAGCAACTGAAAAAAAAAAAAAAGCAATGGGTCCAGGGAGTCCCCTTTGCCCCACTGAACCTCCTCCTCTCTCTCTCTCTCTCTCTCTCTTTCTCTTTCTGTTTTTTGAGGTAGGGTCTCACTCTAGCCCCGGCTGACCTGGAATTCACTATGTAGTCTCAGGGTGGCCTCGAACTCATGGTGATCCGCCTACCTCTGCCTCCCGAGTGCTGGGATTAAAGGTGTGCACCACCACGCCTGGCTCTGAACCTCCTGTCTTTACCTCCTCCTCTCCCAGGCAGCTCCCAGCTGGGTTCTATCAGCCTTGGCTATGTCCTTACAGCTGGGCTTCCAAGGAAGTATGGACAACTTAGATTTCTATCCTTTGTGAAAACCTCAGTGGAGGACTTGGGCCACTGAGAAACTGTGTGACCAGGGAAAGCATAGAAGTATGATTGAAGCTCTACTTCAGCCACAAAGAATGGGGTAGGCTTAATTTCCCCAAGGTCTAGGTAGAAGGCAGAACTGAGGCTGCGGTCGAGGAAGATACCCACAGAGGCATCTCGCTTGAATTGCCTTTGAGGGGTTGGGAAAGTGCTATTCAGACTGACATTCTCGGACCATTTCCACGGAGGTCAAGCTGTGTCAGAGGCGTAAGCCAAGGTGGAAGGCATGTGGGAATAGCCTCATTAGCATCTGCAAATCTTCCAGGAGGGAGCACACGACAGGTTCCTAAGTAACTGTGGGGCCAGTCAACAGTTGAAGAGCCACTCAAGGGACAACTGTCCTTCCTGCTTCTGATGACAGCTGCCACCGCACAACTCGGGGACTGCAACTCAGGACTCTTCCACTGTGACCAAGATTTAGTTGTTGGTTTTCAAAATATTCTCAAGTTTTTCATTTTTATGACAAATTTTAAGGGGCCTATAGAAAATATAATGTTTATTTCAGGAATAAGTTAGGAAAGAAAATCAAATAAGCAAAAGGCAACAGAGAAAGTTACCCCAAATCTCACTTTCCATTGAGAATGTCTTAACAAGCTTTCTAGCCCTCCCTTCCTCTTTTCTCATTCTCTCTCTCTCTCTCTCTCTCTCTCTCTCTCTCTCTATATATATATATATATATATATATATATATATGATTTCTATATATGTGTGTGTGTGTGTGTGTGTATAGTTTCCATACATACATATAAATATGTGTATAAACACATATACAAACCCACACACATATACAAATACATATAAAATGGACTCAAACTGTTCTGAACCTGAATGGGCATTCACACGTATGAGTAAAGCCTGATGCCATCCCTCATCCTTCCACATGTCTCCATAAAGTTCTGAGGTGTATTGGTCTACAATTTTACTTCTTATAATTTTTTTTTTATGTTTTAGTATGAGAGTAATCCCATCTTCACAAAATGGTTTGGGAAGTGGTATTTCTATCTTTGATGTTTGAAAGAGCTCGCATAGCACTAGCATAAGTTCCTTCCTTAAAAATTGGATACAGTTTAACAGTGAAATTATCTGGACTTGGAGTTTTATTGGTGGGAAAGTGTTTTTTTGTTGTTGTTTTGTTGTTTTTTGTTATTGTTATTTTCCCCTTTTTTTTGAGATAGCATTTCATTCCCATAGTCCAGGTTGGCCTCGAACTCATGGTGATCCAATTTGTTTCAGCCTCCTGAGCCCCTGGGTGATGCATTTCAGGTGTGAGCCATCATTCTTCCATCATGAGAAAGGTTTAACAGTTCACTTACTTGATTGATATGATTAACCAGATTTTTATTTTTCCATGAGCTTTGACAATTAGAAACTTGTGCATTTCCTGTATTATTTTATTGTTTCTGTGTTTGAGTCAGTGGTCTGCTATGTGCTCTACTATGTAGCTGAGGCTAGCCTCAAAGTCATGAAATCCTCCTGCCGCAGCCTCCCAAATGCTGGCATTAGTAGCACACTTTGGTTGCCTTCTCTATTATTTTGAATTTATTTTTGTAAGCATGCCTACCATATTCTTTTATTGTCTGCCTGCTCTATAATAGTGTCTCTCTATTGATTAGTAAGACCTCTCTCTCTCTCTCTTTCTTTCTCCCTTCCCTTCTTCCTTTTCTCTCTTTCCCATCCTCTCTCCTTATCCTTTTGACACAAATAGCTGTTGGTTTCATGGATTTTAATTTTTCTTCTTTTCTAATATATAATATACACTTAAAAGTGTACATTTTCTTCTAAGCCTCACTTTATCAGTATTACACAAATTTTGACCTATTATATTTTCATGACTATTTAATTCAGATACATTGTCTGATTTTTACATTTTGATTCAGGTCTTTTAGAAGTGTATTGTTTAGTTTCCAAACATTTTGGGACTTTTCAAATATTTACTTGCTACTTTTTAAAATTTGTACTTTTTATTTTTATGAGGGGAGAGAGAGAGAGAGAATTGGCAAGCCAGGGCCTCCAGCCACTGTAGTCAAACTCCAGACACATGCACCACCTTTTGTGCATGTGTGACCTTGTGCTCTTATATCACCTTGTGCATCTGGCTTATGTAGGATCTGGAGAGTCAAACATGGGTCCTTAAGCTTTGCAGGCAAGTGCCTTAACTACTTAAGCCACCTCTCCAGCCCAACTTGTTACTTACTTTTAATTTGGTTTCATGTGACCAGAATACAGATACTCTGATTTAAACCCATTTGAATTTGCTGAGGCCTGGCATATGGCTGTTTTGGTAAATGCTTAAAGGACTATAGCACTGTATTCTGCCAACATTAGATGCCAGGTTCTAGAAATGTCAGCCAGTCAAGTTGGTTGAGAGTATTTTTCAAGTGTTTTGTGTCTTTACAGATTTTCTGTCTACTTATTCTATCAATTACTAAGTGCTAAAAAAATTTTCCCCTGTAATTGTAGGTTATTTTTTTCTCCTTTCACTTCTGTCAGTTTTTTCTTCCTATCATTGGAACATTTTCAACCAGGGATCATCTACATTTAGGGCAGTTATTTATTAGAGGATTGATTTCTATGATCATAACTGTGTTTTTTTTTTTGAGACAGTATTTTACTATATACCCCAACCAAGCTGTTCTCAGACTTACTGTGTAGCCTAGTCTGGCTGCACACTTGTAATCCCCTGCCTCAGTCTATTAAGTATTGGGATTACAGGTACATGCCACCATACACAGCATGGAGTGTTTTGAGGTGATGGAAATGTTCTATGTCTTGGCTGCTTTGGGCCATGTATACTTTATGTGGGTGTATATGTTAGCCAGCACTCATAGACCAACTGTCCTGGGCTGGGAGCTGACTTTGTGTGAAGGGGGAGCAGGAACAAGCCTTCAAGACCAAAAGCAGTGAGAGGAGAGGTGAGGCAGGGGACCAGAATGAGATGTCACTAGAGCCCTCCCAGGGAGTCAGATAGGATTCTGGCATTTCTGATGGACTGTACTGATACTGTATTTGTGCTACTTACTTTGACCCTTTGCTACATTTTTAAATAATCAGTAAGTTCAACTCAGCCTGTGTTCCTGGGGAGTAGGCTCCTCTCTCCTCCCAACTCTAGCTACAACCAGAGGCAACAGTGTGGGGGCTGTGCCAGCATATGTGAGCCTCCTGAGGAAGTAGGAGTCAGGCCCTTGCCCATCATCAGCTATCTGTTGAGCCTGTTCCCTGTGTCCAGTATGATGCTGGAGGCTGAGTACATCCAAGAAGGGTGTTAGGTCTCTGATCACCTCCTGAAGGGAGCCTAGGCTATTAACAGAATCACAAAATATCCAGTAAGTGGTGTAAGGCAAGACCAACGTCTTCTAGGATGGCTGAAGAGATGGCTCAGAGGATAAAGTGTTGGCCACATCACTCTGAATGTCTGAGCTCAGACCCCACATAAACGCAGGAGCTAAGGAAGGCTTCTATAATCCCAGTATACCTATGGATGAGAAGAGAGGCAGGGACAAAGGAATTTCCCAGAGGCTCACTCAAAAATCAGTGAACAACAAGAGACCCTGCCTCAAACAAGGTGAAGATGAGGACCAACCTGAAAGTTGTCTGTCCTCTGACCTTCACATTCCTGCCATGGTACATGCACACCCACACGCATACACATAAACACACACACACACACACACGTAGACAATAAATATATTATTAAAAAAATTTTTTTAATCTATACTATTAGAATGGGTGTTTATACAAGCTAAGATTCACAGAAACTCAATGATCAAATGGCAGAGCAGATTTGGATTTCTATGAAGATCTGGATAGATGACCCCTAAGGCAATTCAAGTCCTACAGTGCCTGCTGGGGGAAAACAGGCACTGGAGTAAACCCAGGGTGACTCAGCTACCTATGCCCCTTGTGCATGCGTGAATGTCTACACATGTACACACACACACACACACACACACACACACACACACACACACACACAGCTTCATTAATGTCTGTGACTCCAGAAGAAGTGATAAGTTCATGGCTTAACATTACTACCCTGACCTTTAAATGCCTGCAAGTAAATAGCACTGAGCTGGTGGCCATGGGAGAGGGAATTCTTAGCTGGGATTGCATGGTCCCTCAGGGCTGGCCCTCAAGTCACATGACTGGCCTGACTTCAGCCTGTTCTGAAAGCCTCCTGCAAAGCAAGTTAGCTGCCACCTCCCAGAATTGATTGAGAACCTGCTGTCTGCTGCCTGACACAGGCATGGTGTGGCTTTTCAGGAAAGACAGTGTGCACGCAGAACCTTGACTGAGGGACAGTGGCTGGCTACAGCTCGTCCCACAAGTACTGAACCAGACTCCCGATTCCCACACTTGGTTCTGAGCTGTGTGAACTACAAGAAACACTGCTTTTCTGTCATTCAGTTTCCCATCTATGCTGCAATCATCTTCATAGAATCTTCCTTTAAGGTGGATGTGAGGAAGAAAGGCAGGGCTTCTAGCACTTGGGATGCACTCAACAACCACACTCTTTTTTAAAATGTTTTTTTATTTGAGAGAGAGAGAGAGAAAGAGAGGAAGAGGCAGAGAGAGAATGGGCACGCCAGGGCCTCTTCAGGTGCTGTGAACGAACTCCAGATACGTGCGCCCCCTTGTGCACATGTGCGACGTTGCGTGCTTGCATCATGTTTGCATCTGGCTAAACGTGGGATCTGGAGAATTGAACCTGGGTCCTTAGGCTTCACAGGCAGGTGCCTTAACCGGTAAGCCATCTCTCCAGCCCAATAACTTTACTCTTAAGAATATGCTTGCTCTCAGGACAGGTTTCCACAGTGTCCCATTTACTGCTATTGACACCAACAGTTGTGTTTCCCATTCTGGGCTCCACAGCCAACTGCAAGATGAGAGGTGAGTGTAGAAGGTTGTTTGGGGCATGCCCTATGGAGACACACCTGTAAGCAGGGGAAGAGGGAAGCCAGGAGCAGGAGGAAAGATGATCTCAGACAGAGGTCTGGAGTTTGGCACTCAGAATCCTTCCAGTCAGAGATGTGGGGGTGAGGGTGATCTTTGCATCCTTGCATCTGACAGCCATTGGTCGTGGAGAAGATATGGCTGAGTCAACAGCATCTCCACTTCCCATTCTGGGCAGTGTAGGATGGGTAGGTACATATTTCCACCACAATGATGGCATCTAGGTAAGGTACCCGGGCCACACACCAGTGTGTCACATCAGACAAGGCTTTGGAGTCTGTTGATTTGGGCTTTTGTCCTTGCCTGAAAAGGGACCTGCTAGATGACCTTGGGCAAACTGTGCTCCTCTTGGGGACTATAGCTCCCTCCAAGAGGAAACAAAGGTAGTGTTCCAGAGTTACAGAGCTATGTGGCCTGGAGAATCTTAGAGGAGGGGAGACCAAAGCTGATCCTTAAGGACGGCTAGGATTTTGATAAGCAGAGTGAGGATGGGGAAGAGGGTGTACAGGTAGAATAAGCTAAGAACCCACCTATATGCTGGGAATTATTTCTGATTAGAAATGTGTAGTATTCCATGGGCTGGGGTCCTGGGCTGTATAAAAAGGAGCAAGCTGGCTGAGCAGTAGCATTCTTTGCTCTCTGCTTTCTGATTGAGGATCTAATGTGAGCAGCCTCACACTCCTGAAACTATGCCTTCCACTCCATGATGGACTGTAACCTAGAACTGTAGGCTAAAATAAACCCTTCTTCCCTTCAACTGGTTTTTGTCAGGTATTTTGTCCCAGCAACAAGAAGGTAACTACTACACTCCCTGTAGTCAAGATCTTATGTCCTCTTCTCAAGCTGTCAGAACCTTTCCTTGATTCTGTACTGAAAAGCAGCAGGGGACTGCTCCCATCCCCTCTCTGTTAGAGAAAACACATAACAGAGGAAATGGGTTCTCTACCACTGATCGCCTACAATAGGCCCCTAGAGAATCTGGTACTTGGCTGGAGCCCAAGACATTCCAGGCCCTGAGATGGTGCAGACACTGGGCCTCCACTGTATCCTGGCTGTCTATGTACAGAGGACTGTGATAAACCAGCCCTGCTCACCACCCACGCCACAGTCCTTGGGGGCAGGAATGAGCAAGCTGATGGAAGAAAGCTCACCAGGCAGTGGCAGACAGCCCAGGACCTCTTTGCATCTATGGGGATGACTGCAGGTGTGCTGAAGTTTCCTAAGTACCTATTCTCTCCTTTCCCTTTTAATTTGGCACCTCCCACAGTTCCATCTTTAGCTCCTGGTCAGCCTCTGGAGGATCAATCCAGCCCCTCTGAATTCTGAATCCTGCTCCCTCCTCCCACCTGAGTACCTGTGGTGGCTTGAGTATAAAATATCCCCCATACACTCATGTGTTTCTGATGAAGCCTCATACTTAATCCCCAACTGGTAGAACTGTTTGGGAAGTTTGTGGAGCCTTTGGATGGTGGAGCCTTGCTGGAGGAAGTGTGTCGTTGAGGGCAGGCTTTGGGATGTTAGAGCATAGCAGATAGAGAGAATGGGCATGGCAGGGCCTCCAGCCACTGCAAATGAACTCCAGATGCATGTGCCACTTTGTGCATCTGGCTTACATGGGTCCTGGGGATAGAGCCTTGAAATGGGGTCCTTAGGCTTCACAGGCAAGTGCTTAACTGCTAAGCCATTTCTCCAGCCCTCTCGCGTGGCATTTCTATACTCTCTCCTTCCTCCCTGCTGATGTGGAGATGTGTCACCTGGCTGCCTGCTCCTACCATGCTTTTCTTTACCACGAGGAACCTCCCCTTCAAAACTATAAGCCAGAATTAAACTCTTCCCTTCTACGAGCTGCTTCTGGTTGGGTGTTTTATCCTAGCAACAAGGAGATGACTGCTGTAATCCCTTTCCTGCCTGGGATTCTGCAGTAGGGTCAGTGTTTCCTGCAGGCTTGGCACTCTACACCTCACAAGTCTGGGGGCAGCGCTCCTGCTGTCATCTGTACCTGACAGGTGTTCAGCTCATGCTTGAGCAACACTCAGTCACATGCCAACTGAGGTTCAGCCAGGAGGGGTTCCAGCTGATTGGCCAACTCAGAGCACAAGCCTTGTGTATGCTCAAAGCCACAGAACTGTGATCAGAATGGCTTTGGTTTTCTGCCACTATGTTTAGGGCAATTTGTTACTCAGCTAGAGGATACTATGTACAACAAGAAAAAGTGCAGAGATCAAGTTATAGTCAGAGATGGGAATGAGAGAATAATTTCCACCCCAGAGCAAAGTTTTAGCTACCCAGAGGGATCAGAAAGACCTTAGTGTCACTGGGGAGAAGCAAGTGGCCTGAGCCAGGTGTTGAAGCAGAGAAGATGGCCTGGTATTTAAACAGGGAAAAGGTAGCCAGCAACAAGCCACGTTCACTTGTCTTAAGGTTGATTGGCATGATCCTGGATCTAGATTTCATGGGCAAGTGCAGATTTACAGCTTCTTTGCAAAGTTAAAGGAATTAGTGACATTGTCCTGTCATTGCCATATGAATAAGCAGTCAGTGTATGTAGGGATATTTGTATAGAGGGCTATTTACAAAGCTCAGGTTGGGGCTAGATATACCAACAAGTAATGATTTAGGACTCCAAAAAGAAACAACGGGGATTCATTGCATTGCTCCCCTAGAAGGATCAAAGAGAAAGCGTACTTATAATGAGCCAGAAAGCAGTAGTGGGGCAGGGTTTACCAATGGAGATGATGGAGACATAGTCTACACAGAGTCAGAGCCAGCCTGGCCTCTGGCAGGAAGGAGGCTGGGGATCAAACAGTTTCACTGTCCCTCTCCCCACCCACTGCATCTCCTATGGGTATCTCCCCTGGCCAAACCAGCACCATCTGGGATAAGTTAAATGCTGTAGAGCTGCCTTGTTCAAAGTGAGAGTGGTTGGCCAGCAACCACTACTGAGTACTTCAATATCCTCATGTTACTGAAGAACTAGATTTTAAATTTTGTTCATTAAGTAATTTGAAACGAAATAGCCACATGTGGTAAGCAGCTGCTACCTTGGATAGCACAGGCTGAACCTTTGGGAAGCCTGAGGGCAGGGCACCCTGAGAGACAGTCCACAGAAACTGACCTCCTGGGCCCAGGACAGAGTTGCTAGGTGGGGAGGGCCAGTGAGTGAGCAGGAGCCTAGCAGTTATGTCCAGCTGAAATGTCACAGTACCCACTGAGTGGAGGTCACTCATGTGTGTTCTGCTCCTGGTTCCTGTTGATGGATAGTGCCATGGGTTGAATTATGTCCTTCTGTCCTCACAGTCATACGTGGAAGCTTCCATCCTCAGAATGTCAGAGCATGACTTCTTTTGGAGAGAGGGTTTGTCAGAGGCAATCAAGTTAAAATGAAGTCATTTGTGTCCTTATCAAGGGGAGACATTTGGAGAAGACACAATAAAGGGAAGGCAATGGGAAGAAACACAGGAAGAAGTAGCCATCTATAAGCCAAAGGAGAGAGGCCAGGCATGGGGGCTCTGTCACTGCCCCAGAAGGAAGCAACCATGGAATCCTTGGTTTTGATTTCTAGCTTCCAAAGTTGTACAACAATCCTCTGCAGTGTGAGCCACCTAGATTGTGGTCCCTTGTTAGGGTAACCCCAGCAGACTAACACGGATGGGACTCCCACACCTCCCACTTGGGTGGGAAGACCATAGCATCCCAAGGAGGAGGAGGTTTTAAATCTCATGGGCACTGCACACAGGGTCACCACATCTCAGGAATGAGGAGGCACTGAGGGACAGAGTATCAATGGCACACTGTCATGGGCATGCCTCCAGCCACCCTCAGCTTTGCTCAGAGGCACAAAGCTGTTCAAAGGTATGGGGCTGTTAATGGAAGCTCTGGCAGCCTTGCTGGGCTCTCAGGACCGGGAAGGTGATGTCTTGGTTGGTGCAGTATTGTTTCTTTCACACAAGCCCCATTCACACATGGGCTTTGAGTTACACATCCTCCTACCTGTCTGGATTAAGTGGCTGGTAGCAGTGTGCAGAATGAAATGACAAGCCTGTTGTACGCGCCACAAGGCTCATGCCAGAGTAGCATTTGCAAATCTTATTACAACAACCACCACCAGCACCAGAGGTGAATGTAAGGATGTGTATGCAATTTTTCTGTCTCATTTGAATGTGTTTTCTCACTTTCCCTGTTGAACAAGATTCTCTCCGCCCATCATGATGATATCCAGATATTGGCAGAGAACCGGAGATACCCTTGCCACAGAACTCTTAAAAGAGTGGGAGGTTGGGCTGGAGAAATGGCCTAGTGGTTAAGGCGTTTGCCTGCAAAGCCAAAGAATCCCGGTTTGATTCTCCCGGACCCACATGAGCCAAGTGCACGAGGGGCACATGCATCTGGAGTTCATTTGCAGTGGGTGGAGGCCCTGGCGTGCCCTTTCTCTCTCTGTCTGCCTCTCTTCTATCTCTCTCTCTCTGCTCGCAAATAAATAAATAAATTAATTAATTAATTTAAAAAAGAGTGGGAGCTTTGTGCACAAAGAATTATTGTAGAGTTTAAGTCATCACTAGCTAAGTTAACATCTAAAACACAGCTTTCCTTTTCTTTTTAAACTTGTATTGACAGCATGCATTATGGGGTAACTTCATATAAAATGCATAATGTAAATATTTATGAGGTGCAATGTGATGTTTTGATACATTATACATTGTAGAATAATTAAATGTAATCAACATATCCATCACCTCACAGTGAGGCTATTTAAAACTACTCTCACAACAAAGAGGAGCAACTGCAGACACCCATGTGGGATACCACACAACCACATCCCCACCGTCAGGCCCACCCCCCTTGCTGGTTGTTCCCCCCAGTTGCCCTAGTTTTCTCTAGGGTAGATTAGAGACTTGGTGGGTAGGAGGAGGCAGGAGGGGGCCATCATTCCAAGTATGCCCTAAAAGGGGAAGTGAACTTGAGAACTGCCCTGCCCATACACCCCAAGTATGCCAGAGAGGAGATCTAAGGCAGAGCAGAGGGAAGACTGCATTATGACTCCAAGAACTCTTTCAAGTTGTGCAGTGGCCAGGCAGACAACCTTGAGCAGACCCAGACTGAGCCCCCTGCGTCCCTTGAGAAGTTGGTTTCCTGGCTCCATTGGTAGGTACTTTGAAGTGGGCACATTACTTTTAAGAGTGATCTCTTAGGGCCGGAGGCAGAGGTAGGAGGATCGCGGAGAGTTCAAGGCCACCCTGAGACTACATAGTTAATTCCAGGTCAGCCTGGACCACAGTGAGACCCTACCTTGCAAAACCAAAAAAAAAAAAAAAAAAAAAAAGAGTGATCTTTTAGGACCTGACTCAGAGCCTAACCGGGGCTATTTGGCACAAACTTCTAAGAAATTTCAATCAACTCCTATTTTAGCTGCTTTTGTTTAAAGTGACATTTATATTTCTCACTGTAAAAACTGTTGTGGTCCAGAGTTTATGTGGGTAGATGGACCATGAATGGTCCTTTTTTATTTAGTGTGTGTGTGTGTGTGTGTGTGTGTATACACATGTGTGACATAGCACGCATGTGGAAGTCAGAGGATAACCTTGAGTGTTTGTCTTCTCCTTCCACCTTCTTGTTAAGGCCAGGTCTCCCTCATTGTTTCACCACTGCATAAGCACCAGTCTAGCAGGCACACGGGCTTCCAGATTCTCCTGGTTTTGCCTCCCATTGCCACAGTGGTGTTGGGATTACATATGCATGCATCACTTTGTATCTAGCTTTACATGGGTGCTGGGGAATTGAACTCAGGCTAACGGTCTTCTAAGAAAGTGTCTTTAACTGCTAAGCCATCTCCCCAAATCCCATAGGTGATTTAGCTTGCATCTTCTTGTGTTGTCTTAAAGGGATTGCAGTGGTTTGAAGGTAAAATGTCCCTCCATAGCATCAAATGTTTATGATTCTACTTTGTCCCCAGCTGGTGGTGTCTTTGGGAGGTAGAGCCTTGGTGGAGGAGGTGTGTCACTAGGGGTGGGTCTTTGGATTTTATAGTCCAGCCCAGCTCTCCAGGGCTAGCCAGCCTACTCTCTCTCCTTCCTTTCTGCTAATGAGGTGATGTGATGCCCAGTTGTCTGCCCCTGCTATGATTTCCATACCATAATGAAGTTTTCCAGCAGTGAGAAGGTAACTGCTACAGAAAACTGGCACTAAGAGGTCTGTCTTTTGCTGTGATAAACTTGACCATGTGATTTTTAGTCTCTTGGCACTGGTTTTGAGGAGGAAGATGGGAGGTTTTGGAACTTTAGACTAGCGGCAGAGCTTCATGGGCCATCCTGATGAGAGTTTGGAACACTGAAATGCAGAGAGAACTATGGACTGTGGAGGTTTGGCTTATGAAGGTTCAGAGGGGAAAGAGAATGTCATCAGGAACTGGGCTAGAGCCAGTTCATGTGAAGTGCTGGTGGAGAGGCCAGCTGCATTCTGCCTGTGTTCTGAGAACTTGAGCAAGTTAGAATATAAAAGTAATGGACTGATGTGTTGGGGAGAGGAAAATACAGAGAAGAAGAATATGAAAACTATGAATTTTGGCACAGAAGGAAACATGAGCAAATGTTAAGTCCCAGAAACTACAGGCACGTTAGCTGCAGTTGTTTAAGAGGTCACCACCATTATGTATGGAGCAGTTCCTCTGCACTCAACAACCAGAGGAGTGATGATTGTTTTGAAAGGAAGGATCCTGAAGAAGTATGTTGGAGGAGTTTCCTGCTCCTTAAAGCCAGGCTTCATCCCCATGACTTAACAAATTTGGCTGTCTTACCCATCTGGTACTGGTTTTGGAACATGATAAATGCAGGAAATAGTGGGTCATTGGATTACAGCACAGTCCTGGAAATGGCCTCTAGGCAACGTGAGGCAGGGTTGAATTTCCTCTGTGGAGGCCATGGAGGTCCATGGCATGGAGCGCGGAAGATGAACTGTGGGTTGTAGTGGAGACTGTAGCATGCTAGAGATGCTAGAATTATATGATGGCCACCAAGGAAAACCACTGGCTTGGATGGAGTTTGCCTGGGAAGCAGGCAGAACAGCAGGAGGGGCATCATTGCCTAAGCCTTGGATCCTAGATGGTTTCGTCACAAATCCTTGATGCCAGACATAGAGCTCTATGATTTGATGTTTACCCTATTGGTTTATGATCTTGCATTGGTCTGGTTTTTCCTTGGTATGCTCCCATTCCAACCTTTAAAAAAAAATTTTATTTACTTATTTGAGAGCAACAGACAGAGAGAGAAAGAGGCAGAGAGACAGAGAGAGAGAGAGAATGGGCACAGCAGCTTCCAGCCACTGCAAACAAACTCCAGATGCATGCACCACCTTGTGTGTCTGGCCTACGTGGGTACCTGGGAATTGAGCCTCAAAATGAGGTCCTTAGGCTTCCCAGGCAAGCGTTTAACTGCTAAGCCATCTCTCCAGCCCCCAACTTTTTGGAACAGGAATGTTTACTCTATGCTATTACATGTTGTAAATGTGACATTACGTGTTGTAAATATATAACTTGTGTTTAGATTTCACAGTACTCACATGTAAGAGACTATTTTGAGATACGACTTTGGACCTTGGACTTTGAACAGTGTTG
The DNA here is from genome assembly GCA_036365145.1 of Orientallactaga sibirica. Lineage (NCBI taxonomy): Eukaryota > Metazoa > Chordata > Mammalia > Rodentia > Dipodidae > Orientallactaga > Orientallactaga sibirica. The sequence goes on from JAEOAD010000030.1 coordinate 2,279,989, forward strand.
AGATTTATTAAGATGATAGGGACTCTTAAGGTTGGATGGAATGGATTTTGCATCATGAGATGGCCATGAGTCTATTCTATAGGGAGCCAGCGTGGAATGTGGTGGTTTGAATGTAAAATGGCCTCAAATGTTTATAATTAAGTCTCCGACTTAGTCCTGAGCTGGGGGAGCCTTTGAGAAATGGAACCTTGAGTGGAGGAGGTGTGTCACTGGGGGAAAGCCTTGGGATTTGACAGTCCAGCCCCATTTTCCAGTACCATCCAGCTCACTCTCTCTTCTTCTTGTCTGCTGTTGAAGAGACACAGTGCCAAGCTCTCTGCTCCTACCATGCTTCCCACCATGATGATGCTTCCCCTTGAAACTGTAACCTGGAAATAAACCTTTTTGTTCCATAAGCTGCTTCTGGTCAGGTGTTTTGTCCTAGCAATGGGAAGGCCACTGCTACAGGCATCAAATTACAGAATTTTATAAAAATTATTTATCTAAAAATATCTCAAAGAAAATCTCTTGTCTCTCTTTTCTTCTTTTCTGTGGTACTAGAAATTGAACCCAAGGCATCATGCATTCTAGGAGAACATTCTACCACTGAACTATGCCCCAGCCCTCTTTCTACACTTTATTTTGATAGGATCTCATTAATATTTCCAGGCTGGCCTTGAACTTGTAATCTTCCTGCCTCAACTTTCTGAATAGCTGGGATTGATTACAAGACTGTGTCGCCATTATGACTCATTTGTTTTCTATTAAAAACACAAATCCTGGGGACAGCATGAATTATTGCATCAGACCAGAATTAATGCTTCCATGGATCAGAGTTAAAGGCACACACATTTCTAAGGCTCTTGGCATGTGTTGCTAACTCACTCAATTTCCCTTCTAAAAGGTTGGGTCAGGTTTCAGTCCTGATGTATGAGAGTGCCTGACCTTTATGGTGGTTGAGCTGCATAACCGTAATGGACCTATGGTCAATTGCACAGGCTGGTGAAGCCTGGTTGAGGAAGGAGGGGGTAAGACCTGGGCTCTGGGTCCTTGGTCTGCAATATATGACTTGGTCTTGGTTGCTTACCAGCTCCGATATGATGATCCCAGATGCCTCAGAGCAGGGCATAACTGTGAAAGTATAAGGAGAGGCATGCAGGGACCTCTGGGGTATGGAACCTGACAGCTTCAGGTGACTCTCGGATGGCTGTTAGGATGCACCCGCAGCAGGCGATGAGCATCGGCTCATGCTCAGTGTGAGAACCAGGCAGGAGGAAGCAGGGCGGGCTCAGGGGGAAAGGCAGGTCTGGGAGTCATGGCCATTTTCCTCTCTCTGACATCTCTCAGCTGTGCTTCCTAATGGCTGTGGCTTTCCAGCACTCTGGAGCTCTTTTTAGGAACACACAGAGAGGACATAAGCAAACAATGGTGGCAGCCTCCATCCACTCCTCTGAGAGAGATTAATTGGGTCTCTCTTCTGGAGGGGCACAAAACCTGGACTCAGAATGCTTGTTCTTCAAGCCTGTGTCCTGCACTAACCACCATGCCTCTCACCTGGCTTTCTTTCCATGAGCTGGGTATCAGTCAGAACAGGCTCATCATCTCAGGGGGAAGGCAACACACAGGAAAGTGGTAGCAAACAGTAGGGCACGTAAGGGTCGCCTCACCCCTCGCCCCAGTTTATGTCTCAGCGAGGCTGCCTGTCCTGGGTGGGGACTCAGCCTCTGTTGCTCTCAACTTGCACTCCCAGAGGAAAGGATATATCTGAACAGCTAAAATGCAACTCGATTAGATGTTAGTTGCAGGAACAGGAAAATGCATGGGCAGGCATTGACTAGGTGACAGCAGAGGACTTTGACAGCCTTGGAGTAACTCTGGAAAGATAAACTCAATACCGTTCATGGATTATGTTTAAAAAATAAGAAAAATTATCTAATTGCTAGGGGTGTGGCTCAGTGATAGAGCATTTTCCTGGCATGCACGGGGCTCTGGGTTCCATCCCTAGCACACAAAAATGCCCCCAAGGCAAAAACAAAACCACCACCACTGACAAAAAAAAAAATTAAAAAACTATTAGATTATTTTACTTGTAGCCTTGCAGGAGTTTCAAAAGTGACAGTATAGGCCTGGAGAGATGGCTTAGCAGTTAAGATGCTTGCCTACAAAGCATAAGGACTCATGTTTGACTCTCCAGGTTCTACATAAGCCAGACGCACAGTGATGCAAGTGTGCAAGGTCACACATGCGCACAGACAGGTGCACGCATCTGGAGTTTGATTGCAGTGGGTGGATGCTCTGGCATACCAATTCCTCTTCCCCCTCATAAAAAAAGTCAGTCTGTTGGACTTGCCTCAAAAAAAAGTGACAGTATAATAAACAGGTCACAAAGGACAAAGGCCACCATTGTGATTGCTTCCTTAAGCAGTGGGCCATCATGAATCTTGAAGCAGACAGAATGGCAGAGCCCAGAGTGGGGTTGGGAAGGGAGTGGCTGTTCTCTGTGGCTGCTTTTGAAGCTCCCTTACAGGCCCCAGAGACCTGCTAGTGATGCTGGCCATGACTTTAAAACTTGTCAGGAGAGTAAAACTTACATTAAGTGTTCTTTGCACTTAGAAAACAAGACAGGAAAACCCCTTTGGGAGACATTGATGGTGGTGGCAGGCTGGGGTTTGTTTCTGTTCAATCTTACTACATTGTATATATGCATGCATACAGTCCTTGGTATATGGAATGTGCTGTATGTGTTTCTATAAGGTTGGTTAATAAACATGACTTCAGCAGAGGCATGGGTCCTCTGTCATGTTTAGAAGAATTCTCAGACTGATGGACTCTGTGTGTCCATCATTAATTACTCTTCCTTCTGCCTCTCACACTGTTCCATGTGGACCATCCTGAGAAGCTAATATTCCCTGTTCACATGAAGAAAAGGCCTCCCCTACTCTGGGGTTCTCTTTGGTCACAAGAAAGGTGGAGATAAAGGAATGACGGTGGCAGACTTCCAGCCACCACTCCATGAGAGGCAGGTGGGTCTCTCTCCTGGAGGGAATGCACCTGCTCATGACACTCTGTAGACTGTCAGGAAGTCACAATCTATATGCTCTGGGAAAAAAAAATCTCTGTGGCTACCAGTAAATGAAGCTTAAAGTGACAGGCCCTGCCTTTATGAACAGATATGGGGACCAGAAGGGAAGGTACACACAGCCTGAGCTGCCTGGCTATTGGATAATCTGGAAGGCTTGCCCAGGCTTTGGCTCATGCTTTGGTCTCACCTGAGCTGGGGCCAACCCTCTTTTAGCTTCTGATTGTTTAATCACCCGCTGAAGGGAGAGGGCACAGAGGCCGTACCTCAATGGAAATCTGGCTGTTTGCAGGAGGGTGGATCCTTTGTGCTTCTATCAGTTGTCTGAGAAGACTCCTGATGGGGGAGCTACAAGTGCATGCCAGTCAGTGCCATGCAAACAGTGACGGACTTTAGGACCCAGGGCTGAGTTTTATGACAGGAAGAAAGTCCACAGGTCATGGGAAGCTTGTGCCTGAATCATGCAACTTGTGGGACATGACTAAAGTAATGGTGGAGGTGTGTTGCTGCTCACGTGGCCTGGCTGCCAGTGCCCAGAGCTATGAACTGTACTGTGTCTGCTGCTGGGTAAAGTCCTAAGAGGCAGGCGCTCCATCGCCTCAGAATGTGGGACAGTTGAGCAATCTGCTTCATGAGCAGGGAGGTTTGGAACTGAGCTCTGTGAACTTACCAAGATACCATCCTCCCACAGGAGAACTTGACCCTGACTCTATGAACTAGAAGGAGTCTGAAAGGGGAAAGTTGCCTTGAGTCACACGTACTCCTCTGAGAGGCAGGCTGGCATGTACAACGTGGACCAAACTCAGTGTGTGCACATGAGTGGCAGGGCCCAAACGCCAAATGGGGCTGGCACACAGGCATCCACTGTGACAAGTTGTTTTTCCAAGGCAGAAATTGAGGACATGAGTCTGGAGTCAAGCAAACCTGTCACCTGAGGGACACGAACAGGTGTCTCCAAGTCTGTCTGCTGTCAAATAGAGAAAAATGACAGATCCACTACCTGGTGGGACTGTGTTAACAATTAAAGCCAATTCACATAATGGACTGGGGAGTAAGCCTGGTGCCTAGGTCCTAGTCAACAGCCTTAATCCTGTGGAAACTGATTACATCCCTTGGTCTTCAGCTTCCTGGACGGCCTAGAAGGCCCTCTTTAGGTTTCTTAGAAATCGCCAGCTTAACAATGTGAGGCCCCTGTTACATGGAGAGGATGGGACATGTGGACAGAGGGGTGACTTCATGGCTAGTGGGTGGACAGGAGACAAGTGTTCTGGAGCCAAGAGGAGGTGGTCACCATCCCTACAGCAGCGACAGGTGACAACGGCATCTCGGTCACTACCAAGACCCCTTTGCTTTGTTGTGTCCTCAAGCCCTGTCAGCCCAGAACTCAGATAGCCTTATTGTTTGCCTTTCTGTCCTCCAGGGTCTGACTTTGGAGGCTTCTAATGATAGTCGTGAATGTTTCAATAACAACCCTGTGCCAAGCAGCTGGCCTGTACTGCATATTGTCTGTGTTGGGCTCATCCCGGTCAGTCCATAGGCTTGGCAGGCGGGCGCCTTAACCGCTAAACCATCTCTCCAGCCCCCTGTTGGTTATTCTTAAATAAAGATGCTTTTTTGAACACCACAGACTAAGTTCTGGAGCAGGTTTCTTGACACAAGAGTCCTCTCACTAATGCTAAGCTGACGTTAAATTGATGTCAAGATCAAGGCAAGGCCCAGCCATCTTCCAGCAAGCCAGCCACACATCTGCAGCTGTGATTTCCCAAACAAGAGACAGGTCAGCCTGAGCTGAGCAGCCAGAGTATGCATCAGCTTCACCCTGGAGCTGAGCTAGGCCAGGATCTCCACACGAGCAAGCCTGCCCTGCCCAGTTGCTAGAGGAAGGAATCTTTAAGACATTCTCCATTTGTAAGCTTTAGCTTACAGACTGTGAGCCCAAAAGGGGGAGATACTTAATATTACTGACAGAGTTGGGGCCATCATTTATCGAGGGCTACCTATATGCAAGATCATGTGCTCACACTTCACCTAGTTCACTCAACTTTTGCCCCAGGCCTCAGAGGGTTTCCACAGCATCTATGACCTTGAGTTCCACATCAGGAGAGCTCACGTTGTGCCTCCGTATTTCACATTCACCATGGCTCAATGGCATTGGGGGTTCCCTTCTCAGAAGAGCTTAGCTAAGCCAACAATTCATGTCCAACAGAGGAAGTGCCCCACCATCTCTTGCCGTCTCAATTTGGCCACCTCTATACTAGTCAGTCTGGCTGGCTCTCTGTGCCTGGATCAAGTCAAGTTCTTTTCTTCCTTGGGGCATTTCATTGTATGGCTCCTCCCCTTGGAATGCTTGCTCCACCTCGCATTCCTTTCCTCTCCTTGCCTGTCTGGGTCCCATTTACACTAAGGTCACAGCTTAAATATCCAAGACATCTCAAAGTCCCATCTGCCCCTCAAATGTGATATCTTCACTCAGTCCGTTTTCTTAGACCTAATTCTGTCCCCCCCCCGCCCCCATGCTACATATCCCAGTTTGTCCATCTGTTTTCTCTGTAAGCTCTGTTTGCTTAACTCCTCCCCTCTGCTGGACCATGCAGGTCATTGAGGCCAGGATGGAACCTACTGTTCACCACAGGATGCCTTTGACTCTGTTCAGTGTCAGCCCAGAGCTGAGCTCCCTAGATAGTTGCTAAATAAATGATGGATCAACAAAAACAGGCAGATAAGGGCCATCTCAAGTCCCCACATCCACCACTGGTTTGTGAAGTTCAGCTTTACATATAAAGGTTATGGAGAAAATTTGCTGAACTTTCTAAAAAAATTGATCAAAGTAGGTAAAAGGAAAAATCAGATCTGGGGGTTGTCGACTTATAGCTGTCAGAGGCTGTCAGGGATGTGGCGGCTGATGCTGTGAGGCCTTGAGTGACAGCCAGTGAGACATGGGCAAGGGTGGTCCCCTCTATGTCTGATTGTCTTGTGGAAAAGAACGCTGTGCTGTTGGCTTGTATTAAATGGTAGGGGAAAAAAAACCACAACGAGTAAGATTTGAAGGGCAGAGGGGCCCTTCGGCTCCCATCTTTTGGCTGGAGGAAGGGAGAGTTCTGGAAGTTTACACATGGATATAGCCATACTGGACCTTCAGGGAGTTGTTTGAGAGCTTCTACACAACCGAAAGCTGTTTAGTGGAGCCATTAGCTCTGTTATGATCCTCATTTATGATTTTATTTACTTAATAATTCAGTCTTTTGTGTCATGAATTTTTGAGAGAGACATTCAATTAGGAATTATGACTGCAGTTTGGAAAAAAAATACATAGGCTCATTTTGGAGGGTGGGTGCCAACTTTCTTTTATGGGTGTGCCTGGATGCATTCCAAAACATTTGGAGGAAACAAATTTTAGCACTTCTCCCATTTCTCCCCTCAAAGGCTGGGCATTCTGCCAATTAGTAAAACCTTCTCATGTCCCCTCAATTCTAGGTGTGGTATTGTATCGGTGGAGGCAAATAAATGCTGTTGGGATGTAGCCTCACTGGTTCATTGGGAGAGATGTTTCCTGCAATTCCACCACCTCCAAGGGTTTCCTCACACCATACAGAGGCATGGAATTTCCCCTTTTAATGGAGCATTCTCCCAGTCCTTCCCAGTCTAGTCTTCACCTCTAATGATTCTGTGCTCATGAGACCCAAGACTGTATTCTGAGTTCACCATGGGAATATTCCATCTGAACTGGGTCCCTTCAATGGACTTTAGTTACAAGCAATGGAGGCATATTCTAGAAAATAGAAGTGGAATTTAATAGTGACTCATATCATCACTAGAAGGATGAAGGAAGTAAGGGAAGACAAGACTAAAGGGGACAAGAAGCTGGTCACCTCTTCAGTTCAGGCAAATGAGTTCCAGCCATTGCTGGTCTCTGCATCCCACAGTTCAAGGTAGAAGCGAGATGAGAGGACATCTGATTGGCTTAGCCTGGTCGACACTGACAAGGGCACCGTCACTGAAAGTCCCAGCAAGCCATGTCCAATAGGAAAGGCAGTTTCCCCAAACAAAACAAGGCGTTCCTGTCCGAGGAAGAGAGAGCATACTCGAGGCGGATAAACCAACAAAAATCCACTAAAATTGAGCAGGTCTTGGACATGATGCTACTTACTACCCAAGGGGTGACTTAAGGAGTCCAAATTGTTTTGTCTGTGTTTGGCACATTCCTCACAATGACAGCAGGTAGGTGGCTTTATGACCCTCATTTTATTGATGAGAAAACAATCAGAAAGATTGGGTAGTTTTGCAAAGTCACACCCAGGTTGTCTGACTTCAAAATCCCCCTTTGACAGCAGAATTTTCTTCATGCTTGAAGATGGAGTTAACAGCGATGGGTCGAACAGCCAAGTTGGATTTTTTTTTTACATTGTTTATTTATGTATTTGTATATAGAGCTCTCTAGAAGTGCTCTTTAGATATTTTGTTCTCCTTGGCATGGGCAATTGCTAGGTTGGTAGGATCATTTTTCTACCCTTATCCATCCCTTCTTTAGGTAATTATGGGACGGTTTGGCTTTGCAGGTGTCTGGAATTTCTCTGGCTGACAGAACAGTGGTGACTGAAGCGATGTGCTAGAGCTAGCGGAGAATTTGTGTGAGATGCTATGGGATGCTGGAATCGGGAAGAAACAGACAGAGATGCCTACTGGGGTCTTTTCCCTCTCTGGGATTCAAGGAGCCTGGGAAAGCTGAAAAGGCATCAGAGGCTAGAAGCAAAGAGCATTCTGATTAGGTCAGCTTCCCTTTCTGATGCTCACAGAGGCTGTTGTGTCTGTGTGTTAGAGCGGAATGTGGCTGACTCAGGGCCTTTCTTAGAACACAGCAGGAGAAGATCCTTAGAGTATCTGCCTTATCCATAACCCTTTCCTTAACTTTACCCACTCTACCTACATCATATCCTACTCTTTCCTGCTCCAACTCTCACCTTTCTTGATCAGGCTCTGGTAGACTGACCCAAGTCATAGTTGTTATTGAGCCAATCAGGTTATCTTTCTGTTGCATTTAGAGTGAGAGGAACAGAAATTGTATTCAACTTTTCAACCTGGTTGTCCTTAGGTCAACAGATATAGTTGCTTGCATAGTGACTTTTCTCCTAAAAGTGCCACTTGGGTAACTATGGGGCTGGGGAGATGGTTCAGCAGTTGAAGGTGCTTGCTTGTAAAGCCTGCTGGCCTGGGTTCAATTCCCCAGTACTCATGTAAACTCAGAAACACAACATGGCACATGTGTCTGAAGTTTTTTTTTTTTCTTCTTTTTTTTTTCTGGAGTTTGTTTGCAAAGGCAAGAGACCTTGGTGCGCCCATAGTCATGCTCTTTCTTAAATAAGTAAATAAAAATACTTTTAAAAAACAAGTAAAACTTGCACTTGAATAAATTGACCAGGCATGTATTTTTCTGTGTGGCATGGACCCCATCAATTCCTCTTCTATGTCTCAGTGCCTGAATCAGAGGTTTCTATGAGCCATCCAGCCCATGGGGCATATGAGTTTGCACGCCTCATGCTCTTCCAACTTTACAAGGAGGAACCTAAGGCATGCCATATCCAAAATTTCATAGACATTCGATGGCAGAGCTAAAATCTGAATCCAGGCCATGAGGCTCCAAGCCTATAATGTCTTGGTTGTGGTAGCATGGATTTCAACTGAAAAACAGGTCAGGACACTGCATAGTTGACACTCTGGAAGAGCAGAGAGGTCACATGTTGGCAGGAAATGTCAGACTACATTCTCTGTACCCAGGGGATGAAGCAGTTGTTCTAGCCAGAGTACAGGAGTGATAGGCTGCACCATAAGATCGGAGATGAGGGTTGGAATGATGGCTCAGCGGTTAAAGGTGCTTGCTTGGAAAGCTTGACAGCCTGGGTTTGATTCCCCAGTGTCCACATAAAGACAGATGAACAAAGTGGCGCGTGCATTTGCATTTGGAGTTCATTTGCAGTGGCTGTAGGGTTCTGGCCACACCCACATCCATATTCTCTCTCTCTCTCTCTCTCTCTCATCGCTGTCTTCTTCTGCTTGCAAATAAATAAACAAATAAAAGTTAAACAAAAGAGGCAGAGATGCAGCCTTGGATACTGACCTGAGTATATTTGGTTTCTTTTTTTTTTTTTTCCTTTTGGTTGAGGTGGGGCTCACTGTCGGCCAGGCTGACCTGGAATTCAATGTGTAGGCTCAGGCTGGCCTTGGCCAGTCACATCTTTCCTGAGCTCTGTTTTCTGACCTAGGTGATAAATTTGTTCTCACTTCAGCTCCCCTGCCCACTAGTCTGCCACGGTGTATGCCTCTACTCAGGGTCAGTGCATAGCGTCTGCTCTCCATCGAAGACTGTGACTGGCCAACCAGAGGGCGAGGAGCCCACACCTCCTGCAATCTCCTAGAAGGAGTTATTAGAATGTTTTGAATCATTTTTGACAGCTCCCAAAATGTCTGGACTGGGTAGAAATTTTCTGTTTGGTGATAATTAGCTATTTACTGGCTTGTGGAAAACCCATAGTCTTGCTTCAGTGTATATTGTTAGTAGCAAAAGTGAGAGCACCTGACCCCCACTAGTCCCAGGAAGAGCAAGTTCCCAGACAGCTTATTAGAGGTCAAGATCAAGCTTTCTACAGACAGCCATGAGGTCTTTTTCATCTGTGGTATTGTGGGCTTGATCATGCTGTCTGCCAATCCAAGGCAGGTATCAGGTGTCACTGTTCAAATCTTCTCCAAGGTTCTCTATCCAGCAGAAGAAAACACTTCCAGTCCTCTCTCATGACTCAGTCCTTCAACCATTAGCATAGGCTTCTTCTGGGTCTATGGCATAGGAAGAAGAATGTGTCACACTCCATTCCTCTGAAGGAGAGCGCCGAGGTCAGCAGCTTGTCTTAGAGGTCACAGGCATGATGGTTGCCAGGGACACTTCCCCCTACTTATGGCTCAAAGGCCCATTAGTGTTATATGGTAGGCTCACATGTTTAGGATTAAGCCTCAATGCCCAGCTGGTGGAACCTTTTGGAGGTGGATCCTTGCTGGAAGAAGTGTGTCATGTGGGGGGTGAGCCTTTAGATTTATCAGTCCAGTCCCACTGGGTGTTCAGAACTCACTCTTTCTACTTCCTTCCTAAAGACATGTGATTATGTAAACCAGCTTCCTGCTCCTGCCATGCTTCCCCTGCTCTGATGAAACTTGCCCTCAAAATTATAAGCCAGAAGCCAGGTGTGGTAGCGCACACCTTTAATCCCAGCACTCCAGAGGCAGGGGTAGGAGGATCGCCGAGAGTTCGAGGCCACCTTGAGACTACATAGTTAATTCCAGGTCAGCCTGGACCAGAGTGAGACCCTACCTCACAAAACCAAAAAAAAAAAAAAAAAAAAAAAAAAAAAAAAAACTATAAGCCAGAGGGCTGGAGGCTGGAGAGATGGCTTAGTGGTTAAGGCGTTTGCCTGAAAAGACAAAGGATCCAGGTTTGATTCCCTAGGACCCACATAAGCCAGATGCACAAGGTGTTGCATATGTCTGGAGTTTGTTTGCAATGGTTGGAGGCCTTGGCGCACCCATTCTCTCTCTCCTCTTTCTCTCTTGCTCTCTCAAATAAATAAATTTAATTAAATTAAAAAAATTACAAGCCAGAAATAAACCCTTGCCTTCCACAAGCTGTTTCCAGTCAAGTTTTGCTCCAGCAACAGCAAAGTAACTACTACATGTTACCACGCCAAAATGAAAGCTGGAAGCCATATCTGTGAAAGCGCCAGTCAGCCTGTGAGCTCCTGGAGTGGACCGGAATGAGCTCTGCTTGCCCAAGAAAATGCAAATGATTTCTCTCTGTGCACATTATTTGTGACTTTCTCAAGGGGTAATGCTTGTGCAGGCTGAAGGTATGCTTTTGCTGGGGAGTCAGGAAGTTCTTGGAGTAGGTGACTTAAACTATAACATCTGATATGTCAAAATCAGGCCCCATCCAAGTTTGAGCCCACATTGTCTCTCTAATCCTCAGCACAGCTCTGTGACAGAGCTGTTATCATCCCATTATACAGATGAGAAAGCTAGGGCTCGGGATTGACTAGCACCCTAAGCAGAGCTGGGATTCCAAGGTGACCTCAGAAGGATGGAAACTAAGCCAGGCATGGTGGTGCATTGCCTTTAATCCCAGTACTTGGGAGGCAGAGGTAGGAGTATCGCCATAGTTCAAGGCCACACTGAGACTACATAATGAATTCCAGGTCAGCCTGAGCTAGAGAGAGACCCTACCTCAAAAAAAAAAAAAAAAAAAAAAAAAGGAAGGACAGAGACGGAGACTAACCATGATAGCCCCTTCTCTTCTCCTCAGTCTCCAATCTGGTGATGTTTTTATTGCCCCAATTTTCTTTCCTAGTTTATCATTTCCCTACGTCTGTGGCTTGTCCCCCCAGTTCTCCTCTTTTGCTTATGCTCTAGTGGTTCTTACTAAATCCTGTCATGTGTCCGCTGAACTGCTTCCCACCCCCTCTCTCCAAACCATTTTCATTAGCTGTCCCAGTCAGAATACTGGAACATGACACCCAGACGCTTGGATCACTCACGTCCTGCCTCAAACATTGATGACAGCTCTGCTCCTCACCATTCTTTGACTCCCCCTGAAGACTGGAGAGGGTTCAGGGTTCTCGCCATATCCATTCATTTTCTTACCCTTGAGTTGAACAATTGGAGAACTTTTAGGAATTGGGCCCTGTTCTATGTCTTTGGAGTTTAGCATCAAACAAGCCAGTTCAAGGTGGTTAGTCCACATTGGGAGACAGACCACTGGCCAGGGATATAAATAAGCACAGGAGGGACATTAGCAGGACTGTAGCAAGCATCTAGAAGGACATTCTCTGCATGATGAGATGGGGTGAATTGGGGCAGGGTAGCTCGAGATGGAATGACCAGGAAGTACCTTTCTGGGGCCCAATGGGGCCCAGTGCCACACTATGGGGTCCAAGTAGGGCTGAGCAATTGTTCTTCATCCCCCAGGACTCCCAGTGTGCTCAGAGGTCTCCAGGTGCCTCTTCCTTACTCACCCTTCTCTCCCTCCTCCCGAGTTGCAACTGCTTGGGGGTGGGGGAGAATCAGTATCCAGACTTATGAAACCTCGTGAGCAAGAAAGACTCACGTTAACCCCACCTACCCTGCCCAGGAGTGAGTCCCTGCTCATCTTCCCTTCCTAGGGGACCATTCTCTGGCTCTAGGAGATGTCATCAGTCATCTGCTTGCATGATCGCTTGTCAATGGACTAGAAGGTCAGCCTGCACGTCTCTTTTGTCACCTGTCCAGGTTAGCCTCAGGCCTCCCATTCCCCCAGTTCTCACCTTTGTATTTCTAGGCACCATTTTATAACTGTCTCCACTGACCTTCCACTCAGAGACATTTGTAAGCACAGTTCATTTATCCTCTGGGGCTCCTGGGACACGGGAGTTGATCAGTCACAGGTGGGGTTCTCGGAGCTGGGAGCTGCTTCTCTCTCTCTTCTCTGGGATACTTCTCCACCTTCCACAGCATATTTCTCAGTCTGGAAGTCCAGGTCATTTGGCTGGTGTAGCTTCCCACTCTACTCGGGACAATTGGAGACTGATGTACCCATTAACGCAGTCTTCTGGGGCTTGGACCTGTGAAACCATGAACTACAAACATTCATTTACCTGCCCACACCCAAACTGCATGCAACCAATTCAGACTTTCCCCACCCCCCCCCTTTACAGATTTATGAACCAAGTCAAGGTAATTTTCTTTTTTCCCAACATCAGCAGAAGACCCACTGAGCCAGTCTGAACTTGTAATGAACTTGAAAATTGTCTGACGCTTTTGTACTAGACCTTCAAAATAGTCTCTGAAATAAAGCTGGGCCACTTACACGGGCTCCCTGATCCCACTTCTGGCCTGACACCCAGGGATGGACCCTGTGCAAAGCAAGGGGTGGAGGGGAGGAAGGTGCTGGATCTCTGTGACACCAGTTGTGAGCTAATCCCAACCAGGGGTTGTTACAGGTCAATAGGCTCTGGACACATGGTGCTTCATCCCCCACGTGCTAGACTTGGTGGGGCAGAGACACTGTGTGCCTGTCTCTTGGATGCACTTTGCTGGACCTTCTTGTTAGTAGTCCTCAGCCAGGGATACACATCAGATCCACCTAGCACAAAGGAACCCCTCAGACCAGCGAAGTAATTTGATTTCCCAGCACCGATCCAGACAGGGTCACTGCTCCTGCACACTGTATTCTAACTGATTTTTGATACATTTAAAAAAAATTTTTTTATTTTTTTATTTTTGGAGAGAGACACAGAGACAGAGAGGGAGAAGGAGACAGACAGAGAATGGGCGTGCCAGCAGCCTCTCAGCTGCTGTGAAAGAAATCCAGGTTAGTGCGCCCCCTTGTGGGCAAGTGTGGCATTGCACCCTTGTGTCACTTTGCATCTGGCTAAATGTGGGACCTGGAGATTGGAACCCGGTTCTTAGGCTTAGGAGACAGGTGCCTTAACTGCTAAGCCATCTCTCCAGCCCTTGATACATTTTTTAATGCCCATGAGCCTCAATCACTATATGGATAAAATGGGATAATAATAACCCCAGTTCATTAAAAATATCACCATGCAATGGTCACTCGTTAATATCCATGTTATCAGAAAGAGTTGGGCAGGCACATACCTGTTTCCATAGTCACTGAGCTCAAGGTTAGGCAACTGCACTGTTTATCCAAAATATCCATTGGTTGTCTCTGGCCCTTTAACAGATCTCTCTGCCCAGCTTGTTTGCAGCTCTTAAAAGAGATATAGTCAATGTGTTAAGTGTCATATTAACACTCTCTTTCTGGTTGCCAGAGTTACAGCTTATCAACAGCTCTCTTAAATTCTCCGATGTTTGTTTTCCATCACTTGTCTCCCAGCACCACCTACTTTGGAAAAACCCTTAGCTCTCTGTTTCTGCATTTTTCCCCACTCATCGACACTTAATGTGGCCTGTCTCCTCTGTTATTTCTTCTTTTTCAGGTTCTCCTCCTCCTTTGGCAGAAATAGAAAATTTTCTGTTGTTGTTGTTTTTATCTCCTGTGCCAGCTCAGATAGCCTGGCAGGCCACACTGAGGCTTCTAAGCCATGTCAGGGGTCAATAGGAAAGAGAATCATTAATTGATTAGCCACATCTGTGACTGTGGAGGGAGGGAAGGTAGAGCTGCTTATGGTAGCCATTTCCATCCTTATTTGGACAAAGGAAACACCATGACTCATCTTTTTATAGCTTTACTATAAATCCTAGAGCAAAATCAAACGTAGGCTAAAATACAAAGTTAAATCATCTAATACAGTCTACCACAATTTGGACAGGTGCTAAAAAATGATTTCTTCTCCCTCTGTCTCGTAGCCAGAGGGAACATCTATATCTCTCTGTCTTTGGGGAGATGGGAGGTCTTGGCAAAGAATGTTCCTCTCTCTTTCTAGAAAGCACAGACTGCAATAGAAAAATTGTTCCAGTCCAATCTTAAATCTGCTGAGAAAGCCCATGGATGTGTTTGGTTAGAAGAAAAGCCAAGTCAAGCAAAGGCAAGTGGCAGGGCTGACAGTCACAGCCACTAGCTAAGTAAGATACACCCAGAGTAACACACTTGCTGACCTGCTGTATGGCCTGGACAAGGTCACCTTGCCCTCTAGTCCCCCATCTCCTTACCTGGGAAGAGGTAGGCAGGTTAGAGCTCATGTATGAATAGAGGGCTTAGAAATGCTCACGCCTGTGCAATAATGTCCATGACACATTTATGAGACTACTGTCTATCTTGGACTAGATGCACTCTCTGATTCTGGTACTGGTTCCCCTTGCAGCTCCCATGATGAGACATGGAAAAAGTCTTCTCTGTGTCTCTGTACACCACCCAGGTCCACGTGCCCATGCACGAACCGCAAGAATCTCCTGTTCAGAAATCACTCTTCTGGGCACAGACCCAGCAAGCCATTGAGGCCACAGCCCCCTCTGTCCCACTGCCCTTTCAAGCTATTCCTTGAGTTCTGCCGCCACCAATGACAGCCTCATCCATAACTGGGGAGCTGCAATGTCCTTTAAAGCCCAGGCAGGCTTTGTAACCCCTCTGTGATGATATTAAGACTGTATGAATTACCCCTGCATTGCTGTGACCAAAATACTCAAGAGAATGACTGAAGGGAGGAAGGATTTCTTTTGCTCAGGGTTTCTGAGTCCATGTTGCACTGGAGCAGAGCATCATGGAGGTGAGATGGTGTGGTAGAGGAGCTTTCTCACTTCAGAGTGCACAGGAAACAGAAAGGGAGAGAGAGCAGATGGGACCTAAGACAAAACACCATCAATCTCTTGCCATGTGCCCCAGTGACCTACTTCCTCTAGTGAGGACCCACCTCCTAAAGCTTCCACAACCTCCCAAAATAGCACCACCAGCTGAGGATCAGATGTTTGCCACATAAACCTGTGGGGGGCATTCCATATTCACACCATAGCATTCTGCCAAAGTACCTACTTTGCAGAGTTGTTTCAGGTTGATTTCACACACCCTATCCTTTCAGAACAGGGCCCAGCCCTTGGCAAATGCTTAAAGTGTTACCATTATTACTAGAAGTGTTTCCCTATGGTCCCTCTTGATCCCTACAATGCCTTGAGGCCAGTCATCTAACCCAGAACATACACTGGAGGGGACCAACATTAATCGGGATGAGAGCCCTTGCCCAAGGCTCCTGCTGAGCTGTGCTGGCACCCAAATCTTTTGCCCCCATGTCCAGGACACTGTGTAAGACTGTTTATAACTTTTGGTACAGTGACCACAGATGACACTGGTAATGACTCTGTTTTACCTTTTGATTTTCTATCAAAGAGGATTTTATACATGGTTCTAAACGTTGACAGTCCCAAAGTCTACTGGAATATGTAATGCCACTTATGTATATAAACACGTCCAGCGTACACCTTGATAGCACAGCGATGATCAGAAGCCTTGGGCAAAAGAGGTGGCAAGAAGGTGTTCCATCTTCTATGCTGTGGGACACAAACTGTGGCTGTTTTCACAGTGCTTGAGGCCAGCCATTTCACTTCCCTTGTGACAGCACCTTGATTTTTTTTTTTTTTTTTCAGTTAAAGATCACCCTCTGCTACCAGGCTACTTGCGTGGCTCTTAGCCCTACTCTCCTTGCTTTACCATGAGTGGCTCACAGGGTGATGCTGTTCCATGCCCTCCATCCTTCCCAGGAGAGGGGCTATGGAATGCCTCGTTCCTGAATCTGAGAGAAGGGGCTGAATAGGATCTGTACTATCTCACTCATCCACAGGGGAATACCCCATATCAGGGCCTCAAAGGAGGGACCTGTACTTATCTAGGTCTGC
This sequence comes from Orientallactaga sibirica, assembly GCA_036365145.1. Classification (NCBI taxonomy): domain Eukaryota; kingdom Metazoa; phylum Chordata; class Mammalia; order Rodentia; family Dipodidae; genus Orientallactaga; species Orientallactaga sibirica. Next base: position 2,296,403 of record JAEOAD010000030.1, read on the forward strand.
CTTGTGAGAAGCTACAGGTTTCTGGGATTATTTTCTTTAATGATGTTGAGGATAAAACCCAGGATCTTACACATGCTAGGCAAACACTCTACCACTGTGCTATACCACCAGCCCTTGGTTTCCTGAAACAGGATCTCGTTATGAACCCAAGGCTGACCTCAAACTCTTTTTTGTAATTAAAAAAAAAAAATTTATTTATTTATTTATTTATTTATTTATTTATTTAAGTGAGAGAAAGAGTCAAAGAGAGACAGAGAGAGGGAGAGAATAGGCACACCAGGGCATACAGCCACTGCAAACGAACTCCAGATGCATGTGCCCCCTTGTGCATCTGGCTTACGTGGGTCCTAGAGAATCAAACCAGGGTCCTTTGGCTTTGCAGGCAAATGCCTTAACCGCTAAGCTATATTTCCAGCTCCTGACCTCAAACTCTTGATCCTCTTGTCTCAGACTCTCCCAAGTGCTGGGATACAGGCTATAGCACAGATGACAACACACTGGGCTGGTTTTCTGGTATTTTAATATTTTGAAGTCCGCTTCTGGTGAACAATGAATCAATGTTTGCTAGTGAACACTGTATTTTCACTCCAGCTGTCTGACCCTCTATTTCTTGATTGTTCTAAACTCAAATAGAGAAAAGCTGGGGGGCTGTTACTTACTAGCTCCTGATATCCTGGCACTCTCTTCAATTCTCAGACCGCAGGGCTACGTGGGGTAGCTCCTCCTCCTCATGTCTTGGATGGTCACATGGGCTCCAGGCCCAGCCAAGTGGCATGTGTTTATTCTTTTGGACATAGCGATTGGTTCAGAATTGGGCACGTATCCAAGTGGACTCTGGGACATGCTACTAATTGATAGTTATTGAGTTTGTTTGAGAAAAGAACTTGTGGTTTCCATTGAGATTAGCCAAGGGAGAAAATAATTGAAGGCTCTGTTAGCTTCTTCCCACTATGGAAGATGATCCAGTGGAAATGACATGGAAGAAATCACAGCTGATAAGGCAGATGGAGAAAGAGACCAGCAGATAAGGACCACAAATCCCTGCCTTGCTTGAGCCAACAGGAGTTGATCTTAGTAGGTTGGAACCAGTGGGCCCTGATTCACATGATGCCTCACTCTCAGTAGAAAATTGAATCTTAACTTGGCACATCTTAACCGGATGCCCTGGCCCCTACCTTGACATTGGCCACCATTGCCACACATATCAACCTCCACTTCTGTTTTGGTGGCCCTCAGTGCCCTACAGGGATTCCCACTGGGGTAAGTGTAGGCTGCCAGCTCTACCTATTGCATTGGCTCAGAGCTCTGGAGTGGAGTAATTAATGGCAGAACTCAGCACACACGTGGCAACTCTTGCCTTCAGCGTCCTGTGTATGATTCTAGGACTGATCACCGCTCTGTCATCCTCTCAAAGCATATCAGCATGATGCCCACACCTCTGCACTCAACCCACTATGGTGATCATTATCCTTGTCAAAAGCCATTCCTTTGCTTTTCTTCTTCCTTTTTTTTTTTTTTTTTTTTAAAGTCATGCCAAAAAAATGCCAAATATAAGCTCAGGGACATAATGGAGGGAAGTGTTCACATTGGTTTGTGAACCAAGATGAATGTGGGGTCCTGGCTTTCAGAAGGTGGTCTGGGATGGCTATTAAATGGTCCATCAGGTGAGAAAGCAAGCACCAAGAAGTGAGTCATTGTCAGCCTCTGACCCCTGGCTATAAAGCCCAGACTGTGGGTCATCATAATACCACATCCTTGGGGAGAGAGGCTGCAAGGATCTGGTGGGTACAGAATAATCTTAGTCCACTTTAACACAGGTCCACTTTAACACAATCCATACCTACAGGAGTAAACTCTCCATCCTCCGAGCCTCAAACCATCTCTTTTCTTTGGCTCCAATGAGGCAAACATTGCCTCACAATGGGGCATTTTCACCCTGCACTCCAAACAGGCTATCCTTGTATTGCTAAGAAACTCAAGCAGGTAGGAACAAAATCAAGACAGTCTTTCCCCATTACTAAGTGGGATCCAGAAGAGTGGCTTTGCCAGGTGTGAGGATGAACCCAGAGCACCATGCATGCAAGACAAGTGTTCTACCACTGGGCTCCATCCTCAGCCCCAGACTCCTCCTTGTTTCCCTGGTGGTGAGAGAAGGAGGCTTATGGACCTGCTGGGTGTGAAGTCCCACTGTTCTTACATAAGTGCATCTAGGACTCTGAAGTGGTCCAGTGTTCTTCTGTGGAGCCACACAATGGTATATGGCAACTTAAACACACTTCGTTTTAACTGGCCAGAACCGTTGTGACAAAGAAGCACAAACGGAGTGCCTTAGTTGTTAGTATTTGTTGCCTCACACTCTGGATGACAGAAGCCCAAGATAAAAGTGCTAGAAGAATTAGTTCCTACCAAAAGCAGTGAGGCAAGTTTGCCCTAGGCCTCTCCCCAGCTTCTCATATGCTTTCATTTGCAGAAACATCACCCCAATGCCTGCCCTCATCTTCACATGACATTCTCTCTATGAAAAAATCTGTGTCCAAATTTTCTCTTTTTAAAAAATATTTATTTGACAGAGAAAGAGGGAGAGAGAGAGAGAAAGAGAGAGAAAGAGGGAAGGAGAATGTGTGTGTCTGGGCCTCCAGCCACTGCAAACAAACTCCAGACACATGTGCCACCTTGTGTATCTGGCTATATAGGGATACTGGAGAATTGAACTTGGGTTCTTAAACTTGGCAGGCAAGCATATTCATGGCTGAGCCATCTCTCCAGGCCCGAATTTTCCGTTTTTATAAGACACCATCATACTGGATTGAGACTAACCCTAGCAGCTTCATCTTAACAAGTTACATTTGTAAGATCTGTGTTTCTTTTATTCTTTTCCTTTTTTGGGTGTGTGTGTGTGTGTGTGTGTGTGTGTGTGTGTGTGTGTGTCTGGTGTGCAGATGTGTACGCAATGAGCAGAAGCCAAAGGAGAATGTTAGGTGACTCTTTTGCCCATTTACCTCATGTCCTTCAGATGAAGTCTCTCACTGACCCCAGGGCTACCATTTTTGATCAGACTGGCTGACCAATGAGCACTAGTGATGCTTCAGTCTGTGCTCCCACAGGACAGGGTGATCAGTATGTGTGACCATGCCTATGCTGGAAAATCAACATCAGGGAGAATAAGGCTATTAAAGGCCCTCATGTATATGTGGCAAGTGGTCTTACCTGCTGACATCTCTCCAGTTTAACATCTCTCTTTCTAAGTAAATCTGAATTATGAAATGCTGGGGGTTAGAACATTGGTATATGAGTTTCAAAAGGGGGGTACAGCTGATCCCACAACACTTCTGGGATTATCCCCCTGTGATCTGCTTGCTCATGCATCCAAAGTGGTACTTTATGAGAGGATGTAGCAGAAGCAATTAGAATACTATGAGGCTGGGCATGATGACACACATCCGTAACCTCAGCAGTGGGGAAGCCGAGGCAGAAGTGCTTTGGGGTTAAGAACAGATGATGACTCTCTGGGCCTTAGATGGGCTTAGAACTCCCCAGGCCATGGGCTTTCAAGCCCTTGTCTATGATTGGCAAAGAATTTAAAAATGTAGACAAGAAGAGTAAGTTAGGAAAGATTTATTTTGAGAGTAAAGAAAAAGAAGAAAAGCAGAAAAGTTCCCAAGCTAAGAGGGGTTCCCCCCTGCCAGCTGGAAGAAGTTCTAAGGGGAACAACACAGGGAGATCCATGTAATAACTTGGTCTTTTTATAAATTAGGCATCCAATTAGGATAAGTCTCATTGCCAAGTTCAAATGTATATGAAAAATCTTGATTGGTTGGTGGGCCCAGGATGGAGTGCAGACTCAGAAAGGACCTGCCAAAGCCAGGGAGAGGGCATAGGGCATGGCCACCATCTTGGATCAGATTGGAGTTTGAGTCTCCCAAGTGCACGATGTTATCCCCGTTCTTTTGGGTCCATGTCCCTAGCTCACTGCCTGTAAAGAAAGCTGCCTCACTCCTGTCTTCTATCAGGAGGATCTTGAAGTGAAGGCCGGCCTGAGCTACACAGCAAGACCGTACCTCAAAACAAGCACAGCAAATTGGAGTTCTACAAACTAGAAAGAAAGGTACCACCCTAGAACAATTTCTAATGCATATTATTAAACATTGAAGCAACTTTCAAAAGGAAGTCTGATCACAGCAGAGTAAGACACTGGCTTCTGTAAAAGTGCAAAGTTGATCTTCTGATCTTCTGTGCACACAAAGCAAACTGCTAAGAGCAGTCAAAAGGAGATGTAAAAAGCTGAGGATGGCTGAAGCTCAGCTTTCGCTTTCTAGCACCTTCTCTCTGATCATTTACATTTTTCATAATGACAGTGAACTCACATTACTTGGCTAATAAAAGTAAAGGTTGCTTCCTTTCCACATACCATGGTCAGGTTGGGCCCAGAGGAATGCGGTTCAAACCACATGGTCCCTAGATGGTCACCTTGGCTTCATGGAGAAAGGACTTCAGAGAGCCAGACAGAACTTGATTGTTCTTTATTCATTGGACATTGGGAGCCTCTCTCCCTAGAGGCATGGTGGCGCAGTGACTTGGAGCCAGGGGATGTGAGGGCTACATGCCACTCACTTCTATAAGCCTTGATTTCTCACCAACAGGGCTGGTTAACAGTCACCCTGCAGACCTCTTCTAAAACCATACCAGCTTTAGAAGCCTACCTTACTCTTGGCTTAGATTTCATTCTTAGACCAGGTAATAGACCTGCAGTTTGCTGGAGGCATTCTTCAGGCTCCAGCCCAGAGCTCTAGGCCCACGTAGATGCTTATAAAACTTCAAGAGAAAGCCATGCTCTTGAGCTGGGCTAGAAAACCCAGGTGAGATTTCAGCAGGTGGCGTGAGATGGATAGGCATTGAAAGGAGAAAAGGAAATACCTCAGACCACCCGGCAATGTAGGTGGTAAGGGCCCTCGCGCAGCAGAAAAGACAGCAACATGTCCCTATGTATGTATGCAACCTTGAAGCCCAATCACCTAGGATAATATGGAGAAACTGGAGAAGAAAGAAACAAGAAACATCTGCAGCAGGCTGGCCAGCATCCCTGAGCCTCACTCCCCACCTCCCTGTAACCCTGTTCTGCCTAGAGACAGAAGTAACCAATCATGTACTGCCAGATATGGTCAACCCTACCGCATGATGTTCTTTACTATAAAAAGTGTGGAACACCTTGAATCTGGGCTCAGGTTCTTTGAGAGGTTCTCCGCCGGTATCTTAGCTGGCTAACAAACTGTTTTCTTGTGATCTCGGGGCCTTGGTCTTTATTCTCCTGCTATACATAGACTTCTGTCTTTTTCTACTTAAGATTTTTTTTTAAAGATCAGGCTATGGACTTCATCTGTTTTTTTTTTAAATTTTTGTTTGTTTAGGTTTTGTTTTTGAGACAGTGTTTTGCTAGGCAAGCCCAAACTGGCTTCAAACTCAAGCCCTCCTGCTTCTTCTCCCCAAGTGCTGGCATTAGAAGTGAAGCCAGGTCTGGAGAGATGGCTCAGCAGTTAAGGCACTTACTTGTAAAACCTAACAGCCCAGGTTCAATTCCTCAATACCCATGTAAATCCAGATGCACAGTGGTGCATGCATCTGGAGTTTGTTTGTAGTGGCTGGAGGCCCAGGTGTGGTCATTCTCTCCCCCTTCTCTCTCTCTCTCTCTCTCTCATTCTCTCTCTCCCTTCTCTCACTCTCTGCTTGTAAATAAATAAATAAACTTTTTAAAAATTTAAATAGTGAAGCTACTCCAGACCTGGCTGTTATTTGTAAATGTATATACTTACATATGGTCTTTATACTTATAGGGAAGATATATGTATATACATTAATCTCTGCATGTCTATTGTGAAAAATGAGGGAGATAGAATTTCTATTTCAGAATGGTTAATGAATGGAGAAATTGGATAGAAAACTAATTAGCTAGAAATTCTGATTCCATGAGATATACTGCAAATATTAAAAAGTCAGAGTCCAGTAAAACCCCCTTAAGTGAACATTGTACAAGTAGTTCTCTAGTTTCTGTTTTGGGAGTCAGAGAGATTTTCTAGGACCCCAAGTTTCTTATGGCAGTAGCCATTCAAAAATCATCAAGCAAGGCTAGAGAGATGACTCAGCGGTTAAGGCACCTGCCTGCAAAGCCTAAGAACGCTTGTTCAAATCTCCAGGTCCCACGTTTAGCCAGATGCAAAAGTGATGCAAGCACACAATGTTGCACATGCCCACAAGGGGGAGCATGTGTCTGGAGTTCATTCACAGTGGCTGAGAGGCCCTAGCATGCCCATTCTCTGCCCTCTTCCTCTCTCTCTCTCTCTCTCTCTGTCTGTCTCTCTCAAAAAAAAAAAAATCATCAAGTGGTAAAAATGGTTCTGGTTAGTAGAGTGTTCTGGGAGTTCAGATCTGGATAAAAGGAGGTGCCATTTCTACCTGTTTCTACCCGCTATCTGGAGGCGACAGCTCTATTTGCTGCCTGTGTAATTAATCTCTGGGCTTAGCTAATGCCTCCTAAATTAATGCAATTACCAGTGTCTCTGAATAACTACCTTTGTGCATGCGTTGCTATCCAAACACAACGTTGACAGATCAGTAGCCAAAGCAGGGCAGTTGGAGAACAAAGTCAGGATTGATTTTAATTAACTTGTTTCTCATATTACAAAGGTGAGAAAATACCAGTTCTCAGTCATGACAGATTAAAAGAATAGGGAGGGGGTGCGGATGGCAGACTCATGAAGACAACAGCTCTGAGGTATTGTAACGCCTCCCCACCATTGGCAAGGTTTTATTACCACAGCTGGCTGCGCTTGGGCAGAGCTTGCTTTGTTTCTCATGATAGAATCCTGTCCAGAGGAGCCCCTGGCTGAACTGGTCCTGATGCGTGACAAGCAGCATCTCAAAAATTACTTCGTATCAGCTTCCTTTCATTCTAGAATAGTTCATTAAATGCAGTTTTGGAACCATAAGGGAAAGCATTTGTTACTTTGAATCTGATCTGTGTTGTCTCTTCCTTTGAAGGGCTGGTGTTTCCAGAAATGTGGCTGGGTTGGTTAGTCCAGCAGCCTCACCTTCTGGGCAGTCTGGAAGTGGGGGACAGTTCCTGAGATACCTCACGAAAGGGTGTCTTCTGGCCCTGTTTTCCAAGGTGTATTCTGTTGGATGTGAGCCTGCAATTTGGTCCTTGGAAAAAAGAAAGGCCATATAAGTTTGGAAAAGACAACTTCAACTTTTAAAAAGAATATATGTATTTTTTATTTTAGAGAGAGAGAGACAGAGACAGACAGAGCGAGAGAGAGAGAGACAGACAGACAGACAGAGAGAGAGAGCGCGCGCGCGAGAGAGAGAGAGAGAGAGAGAGAGAGCGAGAGAGAATTGGTACACCATGGCCTCAGCCACTGAAATAAATGCCAGATGCTTGCCCCACTTAGTGGGCATGTGTGACCTTGTCTTTGCCTCACCTTTGTGCATCTGGCTTATGTGGGATCTGGGGAGTCCAACATGGGTCTCTAGGCTTCACAGGCAAGCACTTTAACCTCTAAGCCATCTCTCCAGCCCCCAAGATTTTTCTATTTATTTATTTACTTATTTATTTAGAGAGAGAGAATATGGGCCTCCTGCCACCAGCATGCACCTATGCTTCAATCAGGACTATGCTTTGATTAGGACAGAGCACCTGGGCCAGTTGGAGCTTTGCTGGGCCTTACCAGGTTCCTTGTGTCTTCTTCAAAGAAAGGGAAAAGCACACACAAACAATAAAGCAGCAAGATGTTTTACTAGAGAACAAAGCAAAAAAAAAAAAAAAATCCAAGTTGCTATGCTGTAGGAGCACGGTGGGCTACATGAGCTAGAGTGCCCAAGAGTCTGGGTTATTGTTTGTGTCTCCTCTTTCTGAGATCCTGGAGAAGGTGGCACAGTCTGGGTGGTTCTCTGTTTTGACTGACAGGCTTGGGTTAAGGCAGCTTTTCTTTACTGTGCATGCCCTTTCCCATAATGCACCTAATTTTAATCATATGTATGCCCAGCTGCACAGAAGATGGTAAGCAGGGGATTCTTCCTAAAGTTTGCTCAGAGGCAAACATAGGTTTGCCATAGTATGCATATCCCCCAAACTGGTTCAGGCTGCACTGGTCCTCTGCCTACCATTGTCACATTTGTTTGGGGACATGTTTGAATGGAACCAAGGTATTGCCATATGATCAACAAGAACTAAAACCTTGTTGTTTGAAGTGGGGTATGTGTGTAGCTCAAGCCAAGTGGCTTCCCAGGTTGCTAAATTATTCCCATGCCTGCCTCAGGAAGGTGCCCTGGTCCCTCTCCCCAACACTGTGTTTTTTTTCTGATACTCTTGTAGGGAAATGTGATAGAAAAGTCCCAAGCCAGAGGTTTTTGGTAACTAGACTTTGCAACAGTTAAATACCAATCCTCATTGTGATTCCTCATATAGCTTCTTGTTATAGCCTGGGAGAAGGGGGGTTTGTGGAAGCAAACAAGATGAGGGGACCTGGAGGTGTGACTCAGTGGCAGTATGCTTGCCTTGCTTATACAAGGCATACCCAGCACCAAAAAATAAAAAATAAAATAAAATAAAATAAAGTAAGGGCTGGAGAGATGGCTTAGCAGTTAAGGCGCATGCCTACAAAGCCTAAGGATCCCGGTTCAATTCTTCAGGTCCCACATAAGCCAGGTGCACAAGGGAGCGCACACATCTGGAGTTCATTTGCAGTGGTTAGAGGCCCTGGCATGCCCATTCTCACTCTCACTCTCCCTCTCACTCTCCCTCTCACTCTCCCTTTTCCTCTTTCCCTCTCTCTGTCTCTAATAAATAAATACAAAATTTAAAAATCTTTAAAATAACCAATGTGTTATTTAAAAAATTAAGAAAATAAAATAAAATTAAAATAAACAGCAATAAGAAAGGAGTAAGGGATTAAAAGTAAGATCCAATCAGGAATGTTGGCACATGCTGGGAAACTAAGGCAGAAGAATCACAAGTCTGAGACCAGCATGGGCTACATAGCCAGACCCTGTCTCATAAATAAAGTGTGTAAGTTGGGCAGGTGACAACAAAGTGATGTTTGCTATCTTGTGGCATCACTTTCAGAAGTCGCTGGGGCAGTGATAGAAGGTGGTATTCACTGTCCTTCAGGTATCCATCCCATATCTCACCTCACTTGCACTGGGTTTTGTTTTTGTTTTGTTTTTTTTTTTTTCCAATGAGCTCTGTGTCACCTGGCTGTAGCTATTCCCCAGTAATCACAGCAAAGTTTGACATATAAATTCTGCCAACCATTTCTTCCACATGGCAGGACAGCTGAAGCAGTCCATCCTGTCTTCTCATTGGAAGACTATGAATCTGGGCTATGGAGACCAAGAAGTTATGGGGAAGAAGGGCATCTGAGACAAGGGGCCACTTAGAGAAGAGTGGAGGCACGAGGACATAGACGAGAGGAAGACAAGAGGTGGACATAGTAGGAAGAGAGGGCAGGGAGCTGAGCCAGCATGCTGGGAAAGACATCTGAGGTTGGCATGGGGAAAGAGGAGGGGCAGTTCCCGTTGCACCTGCCAGGCTCTGTCTGACTTGGATCCTAAAATGGGGTCACCAGCTTTGTCTCCTCTGCCCTGTACCCTAATGCTGATCTCATGTGACCTCTGCATAGGAGGAGGGCTGGGACATGCCTCTGACCTTGGAAGCCAAAACCCTAAATGAATGTACTTCAAGATTCTCAGATTCCATGAATGACTTCCACTCATCATGTGAACTGTTCACCTGCATCTTTCTCCATTGCTCTCTCTGCCCAGCCTGGCCCAGCCCCTCAGCAGCCCATCATCTCTTCCCATCACTGCTCCTTCTCCCCTGACTCCTCCTGCTTCTTTCTCTGACTGTCTTGGTCTTTCACATTCTCCCAAATGAGATTTCAGAGCTTCCCCAAGCGGGACAGGGAACCAGTGACACTCCTTCAAGAGGCTGTCTGGCAAAGGTGTGGGACTCTACTTGATAAAGAGAAAGGTAGAAGCGAATTTCCGGGAGAGATCTGTCAAGCGGTCTCAGATCAGCCTGCACACCCTGACAGCCGGGCAGTCAGCCTTTGCGGGAAGCCAAAAAAAAAAAAAAAAAAAAAAAACCTTCACATTGTGCTCTGAAGAGATCTGTGTCCTTTCATTGTTGCAACTGAGTATCCCAGACCTCCTTTCAGGAGATCCAGTTCCCACTAGATCTGAGACTACAGGTGCAAAAGCCCAGGAGGAAGTTTTCAATGACTCGGCATGAGTGAGCCGCTCTGGGGGTGGGGGACAAATCCACTGGTGTCCAAGGTCTCTTGGTGTCAGAGATCACCCAGCCTCAGCACATTAAGCCCCCAAAGGCCACATGGAAAATGGCAATTTCTGGAGAAATATCCAGGAGCCTCCCTGTCACTGTTGACCTTCTTGACCTTGAGTCTTGTACCACTTAGAAATATCTGGTTGCCTGTGGCAGAAATTACTCCAGTTATTCTAAACGTTAGAAAGAAATGGTGACAAGGCTATGGGCTTATTCATGGGAAGAGACTGACAAAAAAAAAAAAAGGGGGTTGGAGGGAGGCAAAACCAGGCTGGCCTGGTGGGAAACCAGGGCATTTAAGTCCACCTTATCAGAGTGGCTGGGGCTCTTGTGTCTCTCTGCCCAGGGATCCCATTCTCACAAGACAAGACTCCTGGTCCTGGCTGTGATTGGCACGGCCATGTGCTAGAATCACCATGATGGGCATTCCCACCCAGAGTACAGGCAGTGAGGAGGAGGCTGCTTCCTTAAAAGGCAGACCCAGGTCTGCTGCCAGAGGAATGAGAGGTACAGGGAAGGAAGGACATGTGGAGGGGAAGACACTCAGAAGGGAGGACGCATGCAAGGAAGAGCACAAGGAATGGTATGTATGCAATGATGCTAGGCAGGCACCATCTAGCATCATTTCTCTCTCTCTCTCTTCTCCCATGCCATGGTGCTAGGGGACTCTGTGCCATTCATTGACCTTGCCTTCATCCTGATGCTTGAATCTCAGGTCACCATTCACACATTTGTTCTTTCATTTGACAGAATATACCATGTGTAGTGTCATCACACATTGCAATCCCAGCACGTAAGAGAAAGGGGCAGGAAGATTAAGAGTTTAAAGTTAGAACTGGGAAAATGTTTCCGTGGCTAAAAGCACTTGCCTGTATAGCCTGCTGGTCTGGGTTTGATTTCCCAGTACCCATGTAAGGTCAGATGCACAAAGTAGCACATGCATCTGGAGTTCATGTACAGTGGCAGGAGGCCCATGGTCTCTAAATAAATAAATAAATAAATAAATAAATAAATAAATAAATAAATAAATTTTGGGGCTGGAGAGATGGCTTAGCAGTTAAAGTGCTTGCCTGTGAAGCCTAGAGACCCATGTTGGACTCTCCAGATCCCACATAAGTCAGATGCACAAAGGTGAGGCAAGCGCAAGATCACACATGCCCACTAGGTGGCACAAACATCTGGAGTTTATTTCAGTGGCTGAGGCCCTGGCACACCAATTTTTCTCTCTCTCTCTCTCTCTCTCTCTCTCTCTCTCTGTCTCTTTCTCTAAAATAATTTTTTAAAAAAACATATTCTCTAAAAAAGTTGAAGTTGGGCTGGAGAGATGGCTTAGCGGTTTAGGCACCTGCCTCCTAAGCCTAAGAACACTGATTCCAATCTCCAGGTCCCATGTTTAGCCAGATACAAAGTGGCACAAGGGTGCAATGCTGCACTTGACCACAAGGGGGAGCACGCATCAGGATTTTGTTCATAGTAGCTGAAAGGCTGCTGGCACGCCCATCTCTATCTGTCTTTCTCTACCCCTTTCTCTGTCTCTCCAAAAAAAAAAAAAAAAGTTGAAGTTAGCCTGGGCCACTGACTAAGACCCTGTTACAAACAAAAAAACAAAACAAAACAAAACAAAACAAAACAAAAATGTGTCAAGTACCTGGTTGAGGTCAAGTACTAAGAGTCCCAGCTTTGTGCCAAAGCTCTGTTGTCCCTTCTGCTCTCTGGATTGGTGAAATCTCCTTCCCTCGCTTTATTTCAACTCATTCTTTGGACTGGTGCTCCCGCTTATTCAGTAGGTTCATGTTCTGTGAGAAGGACAGGAAAGACTGGGAGAATGAAGCTTTCTGCATAGTAAAAGCCTCATGATAAACTTTAACCATTGCCTGGGTGTGAGTCACTCTATTCTCTTAGTGAGGACCCACATGAGGAGCTGAGGAGACTTGGTGTCTTGCTGAGGCACGGAAAACAGTAGATCAGTTGGGTGATGTTGGGGAGGAGTGTCATGGGGTGCCAGACACCTAAGTGAGGTGGAGAGCATGAAGTCAGAAGTGAAGAATGGGGTGGCATTACAGGTAATACTGTCCTAGCTCTGGCCGAACCACACTGCCCACCAGTTGGGAAGTCTGTAGTCACTAACAGCACCCGAACATGAGTTCTACCCAGCTGGAAAACTCCCAGCCTTCAGGTCTGATGGATTCCTTACACTCCAGGATCACTTTGGATTTACGTTTCCTCTTTATGTCAAAGCCAACGGAAACAATCTCAACAGCCGGGAGATTTTTGACTTTTAACCAACGAGTTGGTAGGAAGTTGTCCTGAACACTGTCAGGTCCCATGTTACAAAAAATATAACACACACACACACGCGCGCGCGCGGAACATGAGGGAGATCTTCAGATTATCTTTGCTCCCTATTCTGGGTTGACAGGCCTCCTCTAATGTCACAGATTCTTACCTAGCCATTCTCTACAGCCTTGGAACTGAACCCGAGTTCTCTAAGTGTGGACCGTGGTGCTTATCTTGCACTTATGCATTTCCCAGTACTTAGCGAAGGGCCCGGGCCGATGAGCAGCTCAGTAAACCCTTGTGGGATGAGCTGGTAGTGCTCAGCAGGAGGGAAACGTGGGACAAGAGCCACAGGGCATGGGGCCACAAGAGAAGGGCCAGCGGCACAAACTCACAGGTTGTCAGCGACTCCACAAATCACCTGCACGGCTGTGGTGACCTGAAGGACATATGACCTGTCTCTTGGGGCACATGAACTGTCTTTCTGGGCACCTGCTCCTCTTTTCCAGTCATGCCTGGGTGGCTCCTTGTTGACATAGAGAATGTGGGTCCAGCGAAGCCAGAGCTTCTAAGTTTTTCAAAAGCTGGAATCTACATTAAGAAAATAATTACCCTCCCCATTTTTTTAATTAGACATATAGTCCCAATATTAAAACAAGACTAGACAAAACACTATATGAACATATGTGCTGGCCTGCTTTGAAGGGAGAGACACCCTTAGGAGACCCCAGGTTCCTCCTACTGCTTCTTTTTTTTTCACCAGGGGAAAGAGAAAGCCCTCCAGAGCCTTGGCACTGACCAGGAGGGACTGCGGAACAGTTAGAGCCGAGAAGCCGCAGAGGTAAGGGGTTTCCCTGGGCTCAGCTCAGCTACCTTGGCCTTGACAGTCCAAACACAGAGAACCCTGCAGACAGCTGGAAATGGGGCAGGGAGGAGAGATGAGGGTATTGTAGGTCTCCCTCCTCCCCTTGGCAGAGCAATTGCCTGAGGCCTGGGGATGATTTGTTTGCCCACAAATCCAAATGAGATGACAAGCAAATCATCGGGCTGTCTGAGAATGACTTGTTAATTAGGAAATAAAATCAGAGCCTGGACATGCAGAGCTGTTTATGGGTCTGTGGCAGCTTGATTTGCTTCATGGAGTGGGTGGCCCTTGCCATCATGGTTACAGAGAGCTGATGAACAGAGAACACACAAGAAATTATTTGGCCTTCAGCGCCCAAACTGATGGCTGGAGGAAAGGTGGATTTCGGTGCTAGAGAGGGGCGTCAGTAGCCACCCTTTTGTTGTGCAAACCAGGACTCTCCATTTCTGTTGGCCAGAACCATCATCTTGGCCCAGGCGGCCACTGTGAATCCTCACAGGCTTCAGATATGACCACCCTCCCCACAGTGTCCATAGCAGTCCATGTCCCAGCTGAGAACCCATATGCAGATGGGCTGAGGGGAAATATGAACTACTGGGGATGCTCACCAAGAGAAGAACACACTATTGGGCATACATGCTGGTATGAGTGTCTCTGCAGTGGCCCCCATAGGCTCAGGTTTTGAACACTTGGGCCCCGACTGGTGGCCCTGCTTTGGGAAGCTCTGGAGCCCACAGGAGGAAGTAGGGCCCAGATAGTAGAAATAAGTCCCTAGCAGTGGGCCTTTAGGCTTTGTGTCTGTTTCCCAACCCACCATGATGTGGACAGCCTCTGACACACTCCCTCTGTCACAAATTCTGCTATACCATACCTTGCTGGCCACAGTGGAGTGAAGTCCTCTGAAGTCCTAATAAGCCCTTCCCTCCCCTAAATTGTTTGGTCACAGCTACATAGAAGTAGCTAATACAAAATTAAATACTGATTTAAAGTTTTAAAATAGTCATAATGAACGAGAAAACTTAAAAAGCTCACAAGTATTAGAAACTCCAGAAAAACTTAATGCAATGTTTAGGTTGATCAGTGTTGGCACATCTTTATGGTACTTTTCGGTTCTCTCCATGTTTTGGCTTTGTACCTTCGATGACCTCTTTGCAGGACAATGGTCTTATAGTGTCCCTTTTCTATAGAGAGAATCTGAAGACAGCCACTTACAGAAGCAGCTCCCAATTGGAGGCAACAATGAGAACTGGCTCCCTGTGTCCCTTGTACAGGTCTATCTGAGAACCAGCCTCATGAAAACATCTAAGTACATGAATAGTATATTCAGCCTATAGAATGCTACCCAGCAGTTAGGAGGGCTGGGGGGGGATTCTGATGTGGAAAAGTGCTCGTGACATCTTGAGTAGGACAATAGTGTCTATATAGCTATATGTATATGGGTGTGAGCATGTGCAAATGTATGTGGAAAGGTCAAGCAGTCACAAACTAACAGTGCATGCCTTTAAGGGGAGGATTGGGAATGGGGCTGTAGCTCAGGGGACTTCATCTCCATGGCTAGGTTGGCATGTTTGGGGTGGTCGGTCTTGCTGTTGAATTGGAAGCCCTCCCCTCAGGCAGTTGGATGCAAGCTCAGAGAAAAATCTGATGGTAAATTTAACATTATGTGCCTGTTGTAAAATGGCACATTCACATATATATATTTTTAAATCAAGGTTGCTTTGGTTGCAAGAAACAGAGTCCTACTCCGGATGCATTAGCAGAACAGAGAAGATACATTATGCGAACACAGGGCTGAAGGGCAGAGACCCCAGGGCAAAAAGCATGGCCAGGTGTCCGCAAAGTCTAGATGCAGGAGCTGGGATGTTACTGGGAATGAAGTGCCTCTCTCTTTCCCTCTCTTTTTCCCTCTCCCTGTCCAGAAAGGTTGTTAAAAATCTTCCTCTGTCCTAGTAAGGGGCTCTCCATTTCTCCCAGTTCTAGAGTTCCAGGGATTATAACCTCTGCGCCACTCAGCTTCCCCACACCCGCAGAGCGGACTCTCAAAGCTTTAACATCCCGCCTGAAAAGCCAACCCACAGCCACTGCCCTTCATCAAGCACCCCGCCCCACAGCCCCCATGGCTGAGCACCAGGCTGCCCATCCTCCTCCCCACAGTCATCTGTCTCCCGTGTGGCTGCATCTGCTTTGCCAGCGACTTCCCAGAGATGGAAGGGAGGCACAGAGGAGAGGGGAAAGCTGCCGGAGACTTGCCAGAGACACGCAGCTAATAAAGTTGATTAGACCGACAGGTCTCTCCTGTTTGATTACTGACAGCTTGTGTCCTCATTTTGATTTATCACCACCACACCCACCTGAGTCAGGAGTGAAGATTAGCTCAAATTAAAGCTCCAGTGACTCAAGAGAGCTGAGACGTGACAGGAGGGTGGGGGTGTGGGCATGGGGAAGCTGGAAAGGTGAGACAAGAGCAGGGCCCAGGGTGCCTCCTGGGATCCAAAGGTGGAGTCCTGAGGACAGACTTGACTTCTCTCCCTGTCCATCCAGGCTGGAGCAAGACTTCTTTGTGCGGTTTTATTTTATTTTTTTCTGGCTAAGGAATAAAGTCCATAAATAAAGCTTGTAGGCATTGTGTGTGGCTCTGCCAGTCTCCAGAGGGGAATAAATCTTAACCAAGAGCCATCTCCCAGACACCTGGGAACGTGATAAAAATAATCTCCAATATAAACCAAGGCTCTGCCCCTGTCACCTCCAGGGACATGGTGGCTAGGCTGGTTGCAGGGATGGCCAGAGGTGAATGTCCCTGGGGACACTTCACAGTCCTGCTGCAGACTCTCCAAAACACCTTTTTTTCTTTTTAAAGCTGTGGCCTGCCTAGTAGTCCATGACCCTGTGTGTTCTGGTTCCTCCAGAGAGTCCATTTCCAAAGACCTACGGGAAGCCTTCCAAAGATGCAGTGAAGGTACTCATGTCTGCTCTAGAAAAGCGTGTGGAGGAGGTATTATTTTTCAAGAATCTTCAACATTCTTTCCCAAATGAGTGTCTGGACACCCAACGGAAATCCCCTGAGCTAAACCAGGAGCTTGTGATATGGCCACTCATCAGGACAACCAAATCTAGATGGTCCTACTACATGCCAAAAGGCTAGGGCTCACTGGCATGACCATCATGGCCAGTCATCCTCAACCTTGGCTTGTTTCACTGTCTCATTCAGCACTGGCCTGGGTCCCTGCATGCAGCAGGCCCTTGGAAAATGCTGCTGCATGCGTGAGCACTGGCCAGGTAGAAGACAGGTACTTAGAGCTAGGTGGTAAGAAGGCTGCTCGCAAGAAGTTAGGTCCCTACAAAGGAGCTCTTTTGTGGTTTGTTTGTTTGTTTGTTTGTTTGTTTGTTTGTTTGTTTTTAGAGGTAGGGTCTCACTTTAGTTAAGGCTGACTTGGAACTTACTCTATAGCTCCAGGCTAGCATCAAACTCACATACATTCATCTACCACAGCCTCCTGAGTGCTGGGATTCGAGGCGGGCACCACCACACCGAGCCAAAAGAGCTCTTTGAATCCTCTACTAAATGCCTTCCCCATGTTTCCACTTGGGTGTCAGTGAGGGTCTCAACTGTAAGCGTCCTGTTAAGATTCAGTTCCTCATCTCAGGGTTGGGCAAGACATCCAATCAGCTAGTTGCTCAAGTGAAACCCAAGAACCTTCTTTGACTCTCTCTTCCATCTCTCCTTTGTCTAACGCAGCATCTGCTCCCATTAGCTCTCTTCTGAAAGTACCCAAATCCCATCCACTTTGCACCCATTCTCTGCTACCACCCAGGCTCAGGTGTTAGCCATTCCTCTCCTAAACTATAGTCCGTGTCTCCTGATGCTTTTCTCAACTGTCACACCTCTGAGCCACCCAAGCCAGCATTCTATTTTCCATTCCGTAGCCAGGGAAGTCTTTCAAAAACATGAATCAGCTTCTTATTTCAAAAGTCTGCACATTCCTGTAGGACATTTCCCTTGACTAATTCTTTTTTAAAGAATATTTTATTCTTATTTATTTATTTATTTATTTGACAGAGAAAGAAGGAGGGAGAATGGGCGCACCAGGGCCTCCAGCCACTGCAAATGAACTCCAGATACATGCGCCCTCTTGTGCATCTAATGTGGGTCCTAGGGAATTGAACCTGAGTCCTTTGGCTTTGCAGGCAAACGCCTTAACCGCTAAGCCATCCCTCCAGCCCAATTGACTAATTCTTTACCTATCTCATGCCACCCTCCCCTTATTCACCATATTCTGGCTATACAGATTTTCTTCTTTATTTTTCCAACCAAATTTGCCTCCACCTAAGGGCCTTGGTACTTGCAGTTTCCTCTGCCTAGAAAGATTTCCTCCAGATCTCCACATAGGGATTTCCTTTTTCACTTAAATCAGAACCAAACTACTTCCTTCCTTCTCTTTTGCATACATGTGATTCCAATCTCTAGTAGCCCTTTAGAAACTTCTTGTCCTAACCTGACTGTGTGATGTCATCCCATTTGCTCGTTTTTTGCCTCCTCCTCCCACAATTTAAGTCTGTGCTGTTCACTGCTGCATCCCAGGACCCAGGACAGTACTGAGCACACAGTAGGTACAGAATAAACAATGAACATTTAATGAATGGATATAGCCTAAAGGGCAGTTGCTCTAGTCAAAATACTGATGTGGAAGCTTCATGGCCCCACTTCTTGTTCTCAAAGGAGCTGGGACATTGAGCTGTGCTTGGTGTTTGGATCAGAGCTTTGCACTGCCCAAGGGCAGGCATTCTCTGGGGTAAAGCCAGATCTCTGCCAGACCAAACCTGTAGCTGCTGCACTGCCTCAACCCCATCAGGTATCTTCGTTTTACAGGCTCTGTTTTTATCTATTTCCTATCCCCCTTCTGCGACAGGATTTTGCTTTGGATTCCCAAACTCACACTGCAATTTGGAGGATGGTTTGCCTAACTGTAGAGCCAGGCCAGGTTTGAAGAAACTCAAATTATAAAAAAACCCAGAAAGTTGAGATTTCATCAGAGAAGATTAAAGTTATTGTATTGATTGGGGTAAGGGTTAGAGGGGTGAGGAGGGGCTAGAAAATAGCCAGAAGCTCCCATTTCTATATGATTACAATCAAGCCAGGTTTAGCTTCTGCTTCATTACACTGGGGAAAACGGAAGGAGTCGACTTACTCACACCCCCACCTTCTAAC
This sequence comes from Orientallactaga sibirica, assembly GCA_036365145.1. Lineage (NCBI taxonomy): Eukaryota > Metazoa > Chordata > Mammalia > Rodentia > Dipodidae > Orientallactaga > Orientallactaga sibirica. The sequence goes on from JAEOAD010000030.1 coordinate 2,315,084, forward strand.
ACACCTGCAGGTAATACCTCAAGCTTTGCAAATCTCTTAAACCCCCCCCCCATTTTCCTTATTAAACTTGCACTGGGTGAATCTCCATTGGCCTATTGATTTGAGTATTAGACTGTGTATCAAAGATATGAAAATACAAATTGTTGTTTCAGAGAGAAATGGCTGTCTTATATTATTTCTGTCTCTGGAGCTCTGACCGTTCCCTGGGGTTCCCAGGCTGAATTGAATCAAAACAAGGGCCTCTTCCTGGCAAATGGGAAGCGAGTAGGTTCCTTGGGTGGATTTGGTGCCACATCCTGCTGCTGTCACCAAGAGGCCAGTGTTAGGACAAAGATTTTCCATTTAGTTTGTTTTGCAACTATATATTTTCTATTTTTCTCTTTCCTTCCTTCCTTCCTTCCTTCCTTCCTTCCTTCCTTCTTTCTTTCTTTCTTTCTTTCTTTCTTTTTTTTTTTTTCTTTCAAGGTAGGGTCTTACTCTAGTTCAGGCTGACCTGGAATTCACTATGTAGTCTCAGGGTGGCCTCGAACTCATGGCGCTCCTCCTACCTCTGCCTCCTGAGTGCTGGTCAACTGAATATGTAGATTTGGGCTTTTCATTCTTGGCAGCGGCCTCTGAGTGAGACCCCCTCCTCTGATTGGCTGTGGCTCTGGATGTCAGAGGGCTTGCACATGAAATTTTCTTTGGCTGATATAAAATTAACATGTCACTTATCATTTAGTCACAGAGGCTATAGCTCAAGGTTAAGTGCAACGCAAGCATGCACTGATGAGTTATGTGTGTACTGAGAGCTTGTCCCGTGCTGGCCAGCAGGCTTATTCCGACCGTGTTCAGTCAGGGCTGCCTAAGCTGGGCAGTGAGACCTCCGGGGCAGGGGACTTGGAGCACACAGTTCTTGGACTTGAAGTTCAGCACAGAAAAAGGAAATGGCAGGCTGCCTATTTCAGAAAGCTGGGCATAGGCATGCCATCTCCAAGCTCCAGGATCAAGTTGTAGACCTAGCTACAAGGACACAATCATGTGTACTAACATGACTTAGGTCTTGGGTTCCCAGGCATTTTGGATAGCTTTCTGGCCTGTACAGACCCAGTGATTAAAATAACAGGAACGACTCCGACTCGAGGTATTTATGCTTGTTGGCTTATGTTTCAACTGCGTTCTCATTTCTGGGACAAAATAGCTGACAGTAAGTGACTTATGGAAGGAAAAGGTAATTTACAGTTGCCCAGGGTGGAGTCTGGTGGCAAGGATGGCTGGAGCGGGATGCCTGCACTACAGTACATGGCTGCAGCAGGGAAGAAGTAGAGAGAGAGAACAGAAAGTGGGGCCAGGCAGTGACACCTCAAGGCCCACCCCAGTGACACACTTCCTCCAGCAAGGCTCCACCTCCTAAAGATTCCATAACTTTCCCAAACAGCGCCACCAACTGGAGATTAACTTTTCAAACACTAGCATCTACGGTGGCCATTTTACATCCAAACCACCACAAGCTTGTAACTCTGAGACATCCTCCCATCAGTTATCCATCAAGGTCCCACTCATAGGTCACTCCCTCTGGGATGCATTTGGACGGCCCCAATTATCCTCTTTCCCCTTAATTCCAATAGAATTTTGATCTCCTCCCTGACTTATTCTGAGGTCTCCACTAACGTGGTCATAGTTTTCATAATAACAATTTACCTAACGTGTAATCTCTGCCAGCAGTCTTGCGTGTGTTACCTGACTTAATCCTCACTAAGCCATGAGGCAGGACTGTTTTCATTCTTACTTTGATTAGAAGGAAACGGAGGCACAAATGCCTAGAGTTAGGTTGTCTGCTTAAGAAACATAGCTATTGTCTGTCTGGCTCCTGAGTATTCAAAGGCTGGTCAAGTTGGAATTCTGAAAATAGAGATTCTGGTTCGAGGAGTGTGCTTTTGACCTCACTGAGTCACACCTATTCTTGGTGCCTGTCAGCTGCAATTCCTGGCAGAGTGACCCAGGTCATGAGTACTTCTCTGTTCCCCCCACTGCTTAGGATGCTCTTCAGCACATAGATAATTGGTTTTCACTTCATTTCATTTTGTTCTTTTGAGGCAGGTCTCACAGTCTAGTCCAGACTGTTCTTGGTCACATGACCCTCCTGCCTCAGTCTCCCAAGCGGGTTATAAGTATATGCCACCACACCTGGATACTTAGTAGGGCTTTGGCAAACTATGCCTGAAAAGAGTGTTTAGAGTAGCAGTCCACATCCTGAGATAAAGATGGAGTTGTTTACGTCAAGCCTTCTCTCTGCCGGGTTCATCTTTCCCTGCATTGAGACTAATAGTGCATGAAAACAGTATTACTCTTTTGAAAGAGGCAGCTGCCTCAACAGAGGGAGTGTGAGGATCTCAACTCAGGATCTGCGTTTACAGGAGAGAAGACGGCTGCATTGTGGCCCAGCATGGCTCTGCTATAGCCTCATTTCATTTATCATCCACAGGACTGGTTGTTTTTAGTTCCAGGGTCTTGAGGACCAAACTTGTGAGCTTTTACTGAGGCCAGTCAAGACTATGAGCTGAGATGACAGCATAAGGTACAGGCCTACGTCATTAAGGGTTAAGCCATGGATGCGTGCCAGAAACTCAGAAAGAGCTGGCTAAAGTGCAAAAGATGTCCCGCCTCCTATACCTGGAGGCCAGTAAGTGGTCTCTGAGACTTGACTGTGCCTTCTTCCTGCTTGTGTCTGTCCCTTTCTCTGCTCCTTCATCTCATGGATTCTGCATATTAGCCTCGATCTCTTCTATCACTGGTGGACTCTCTCCATGCAGATCTGGGAGAACAGGTATTGCCTGATCTAGTTCTGGGCTTAGCATTTGTAACTCGGAATATGGAAAGAAAGAGTGCTTCCCCAGCCAGCATGGAAGCAAAGGAAATCTTGAGTGGCACAGATTGACCACCAATCCTGGGGCAGTAAGAGTGTCTGTTGGGAAGCAGAGCAATGGTAGCCAGGCCTGGCTCTGTGCCTGTGGTGTGAGTCACCAGGGAAGGGCGGTGTGATTGGTAGCCAGTGCATAAGCAGGTGGACTGGGAAGGGGGCGTTCACCAGTTGATGCACTCTGCTACTCTTGTAGGTTAGGTTTTGGGGCAGAACGTAATCAACTGTCTTTTGCAGGCCCAAAGTATCAGCAAGGATTTGAAAGGGACCCCAGAGCTGGTGTACTAGCATGTGTGACATCAGCTCGAGGGGCCTCAGGTTCTGGAGACTTCAGGATGCTGTAACAGCTACTACCTTTAGCCTTATCAGGAGAACCTCTGGCCTTCCCTATGCTTCTCAGTCTCTCGATTAATAAAGAACCTTTCAGGTTTTAACCAGGTGTTCAGTGTGTGAGGAGACTCTTGGGCTCAAGTTTTTTGAAAATTGACATTATTATTGAGATCATTGTAGGGTTACAGACATTTGGAAGGAATAATTCAGAGAGATCATGTGTGCATTGAGTCCAGTCTCACCCAATGGTAACATTTTGCAAATGTTAGTAAAAAGAAGCTAATAGGTAATATTACATTTAGAGTATTGATGGTAATGCAAAAGTACAATAAGAGTTCCAAAGTTAAGGTTTTTTCCCCCAACATTATTAATCTTCAATCCATCTAGGCAGCAAGATACCAAAGGGGACATGACTTAGCATGACAATCAAGACATAAAAGTTACCCAGAAACTTGACTCAAATTAGAGGCAAACTGAATTTGAAAGTGGGGAATCTAGAATGCAAGTGGCTTACCAAGGAGACAGAGATCACAGTCAGTGTTACAGTTTGTATGTGAAATACCCCTTTGTGATGGTTTGATGCAGGGGTCCCCATAAACTCAAGTGTTCTGAATGCTAAATTTCCAGCTGGTGGCAGTTTGGCAATTGGAGCCTCCTGGAGGCATTGTGTTGTTGGGGGAAAACTTAAGGTGTTATAGCCATCCCCCCCCTTGTCAGTGTTTAGCACAGTCTCCTGCTGCTATTGTCCACCCAATGTTGGCCAGGAGGTGATGTCTACCCTCTGCTCATACCATCATATTCCCCTGCCATCATGGAGCTTCCCTTCAAGTCTGTAAGCCAAAATAAACCCTTTCCTCCTATAAGCTGCTCTTGGTCAGGTGGTTTCCACCATCAGTGTGAAACTAGCTGCAACATCCTCACAGGCTAATATGTGTTTACACTTGGTCCCCAGCTGGTGGTGCTATTTTATGAGGATTTTGGAGCCTTGAGGACTGTGGTGTACCTAGCAGAAGCAGGTTGCTATAGATGGGCCTTGAAAATGATACTCAGCACCATCTCTCCCTGCTTGTTTATCTGCCCAGATGTAAACAGCTATGCTGCAAACTCCCACTGCCACAGATGGAGTGGCTGCTGTTGCCATAGAGTCATTCCACGACTGATAGGATGGGCGAAATTTCTGGAACTATGGGCTGAAATAAATCTATCCCCACTTAAGTTACTTTTCTCAGGTATTTTGTCGCCACAACAAAGTAGCATACAGAAAATTAGTGCTGAGAAATGAGGCCTTAGCTGTGAGAAACTTGACTGTGTAGTTTATGGACCTTTAGAATTGGTTTGGGGGAGAAATGTGGAGGAGTTTGAAGCTGCAGGCCAGAGCAGACCTTGAAGGCTGTAAGCAGAGCCATGGGGAGATTGGAAGAGCAGAATACCAATGTAGACAGTGGTGGCCCAGCTCATGATATTTCAGAGCAAGAACTTGATGGGAAATTATCCTTCAAACCATTCATGTGACATTTTGGCAAAGAACTTGGCTATATTCTGTTTGTCCACTAAAAACTTTTGAGGCTGAATTCAAAAGCAGTGGGCTAATTTGTTTAGTGGAAGAAATTTCGGGACAGCATAGTATTCTGCAAGTGGCCGAGTTATTGCTTGCTGCATTTAACCAGATTTATAGTGAGAATTCAGAGCAGAGTACAGAGAAGAAGATGTGAAAAAAAAATGCAGTTTGGCAAGAAAAAGAGTGTGAGTATGGTTATTGTTGGCAATGAGGCGAGTGTGGACAAAGCAGTAATGATTGTTCAAGAGATTAGTCATTAGAGATAAACTGTACACATTGTACTGGTACAATAGGACAGGTATTTTGAGGGCCAGACTCCACCCACCAAAGACTCCACAGCTAAAAATGCATTTATTTGAAAAACTTTTATTTAAAAGGACAAGCCACTAAAAAAGGGAAAGAGGGCTGGATAGGTGGCTCAGTGGTTAAGGGAACTTGCTTGCAAAGCTGGATGGCCCACATTTAATTCCGCAGTACCCATGTAAAGGCAGATGCACAAAGTGGCACATGCATCTGGATTTCATTTGCAGTGACAGAAGACCCTGGCATGCCCAATCCCCTCCTTCCCTGCTCTTCCTCTCTTTCTCTACTAAATAAATTTTTAAAAATTTTTAAAGAAGGAACAAGTGCCTGGATCGAGTACAACTGAAAAGACACTCTGTTCATACAGGGCTTCCTAGGGAAATGTTCTTCCAGGGTCAGCCAAGCAGGTACTCAGCGACCACCACAGCTATGAAAAAACAGGGCCTGGATCTCTCCTGAGCTGGCAGCATTACTTAGCATTATCCACTTGGAGTTGATTTTGCAGACAGGCAGACTGCAATGGTACAAGGTCATTGAGGCTTTCACCAGGGCCTAGTCACACTTGTGTAGCTCACCCTGACATCCCAGCTGTCCTTCCAGAGGGGATATCTAAATGTCCTACATGCTATGGGAGCCATGTGAAGGCCAGTCAGCTAGAGGTGAGGGCCCTGCTGTGCTAGCTGTTAACCCTTTAGTTGTTGAACTGCAGGGAGCTCTAGGACTTTCAAAAGATAGCCTAAGGCAGCTGAGGTTGGGGGTGGGTTCTTGAAAGAATCTAAGGTAGAAATGATTTCAAAATGAGTATGGACTTATTTTAATTTCTTGACATCATCCAGTTCCATTAGTTCATACTGGCTGAATGTCTACTCTGTTTCCCCCCTCATCCCCACCACATGATGAATTGTCACCTTACAGATGTCAATGGTCAGATATACACCTCGCTTATCACCATACCCAGCATCTAGTACCATGCGAAAGAGCTCAGTAAGTACCTGTTAAATTAGTATGTGCATGGTAGGTCCTGCCCATGGCTAGAAAGTACCTCTGATCACTTCAAACAGCAGCGACTGTTCTCCCTTCTGAGTTCTCATGTCACATGGACCAGACAAGCTCATTAGTCAAAGAAGAAAGAGCAGAGCAGTAAGTGTTAAGTCCCAGTGTTGTGACTGCCTTCCCTCCCTGCCCCTCCCTCTCTCTTTCTCTCTCTTCTTTCCTTCCTGGCTTCCTTTTTTCTCGTTTTCCTTTATGTGTGCATTGTTCTAAGAAGTGGGCATGTGGCCGTAAATCAGAGTAAAACACATCCGCTCACATGAAATTCACATCCTGGGAAAATAGTGCAAACCAGTAAGTGCAGAGCGCTCATGGAAGATCGCCTGGATGAGGTAGGTTTTATCAAATGAATAGGACTGGCATGTCAGGAGCAAAGAATAATGGAGTTCTCAAGGGGAGGTGATAATAGGAGCAATAGGATGGAGTTGGGAATAAACCCATATGAGGCAGACTGTGGAACCAGCTGAAGTGGCCTAGGGTGGTTTGCCCTAGAAAACATGAGGCTTTGAGGAGACAATGAGATACACACACAAAATTGAGTCACAGGGAGACAGCGTGTGAAGAATTGTCACTCTAGAGAGCCAAGCACGAGAGGAGTGCTGGGGTGGGTGGGCAGAAGAGGAGGAGGAAAAGGAAGAGGCAATGAAGCAGGGAGGTTTTGTGCTCAGTGTGGTGCTCCACACACAGCTCAGGTGACACAAGGAGTGGCAATGATGGCAGAGCCATGGAACAAGATGATCCCATGGTTGGTGATTATGAGGCAGTTCCAGTGAGCTCTGGCTGTAGGTAAAGGGACAGGGCATGTAGCACGGGCCTTCAGAGGCTACAATTGGGGTGGCTACAAATCCTGGTTTTGGAGATAGAATGAATTATGGCATAGACCAGTATTGGGAACTCTGGAGGTCTACCAGCATTGGGTGTGCAGGAGGAGGGATGGGTGGTGGCAGAGAGAGGAAGACAGGATCTGTGGACACAGAAGTGCCCTCCAGGTCTCCAGGTGCGGATGTGCCATGGATGGGACAGACTAACAAGGCAGAGTGCTCACTAGCCAGGGGACCAGTGTGGGAGAGAGCCAGACTGCCCTTCAGGAATACAAAGTGTGGAAGGAGGTCAGGGACGAGGTGCTATCTAAGCAACTTCAGTCTGCCAGCATGCCTTCCAGTATCCCAAGATGGAATTCTGTGACCTCCACTTGGGGCCCTTGAGTTCTTCCTCCCTTCTGAGACTGTTTCCAGAAAAATGCACATTTTTTGACTTGCCTCTTTCTGACATCCCCAGCCTCCCAGCACCAATTAATGTTCCAGTGGGCCTGGGGAATATTCACCCAAGACATTACTGCTGCTGGGAGCATCTGGCAACATCTTTAACTTTATTTGGTTTCTTTCATTTTCATTTTTTTTTTCTGGAGGAACATCCTGAAGGGAGCAGATGGCAATAAGAAAGGGCAGATCAATGCCCTTGGATTTGCAGGCACACATTCTCTGTTCTGGAGAAAGGTTGTTTAGAGGCAAGCTCCTAAGGCTAATTATTTGTGTGTCCCAACTGCCTCTGGGGAGACAGAGCTTGTTTGCTTGGCGTGTTTACAGCTGCATTTCCAGATCCAGTGCAGTGCCAGCCACTGCACACACACCAAAAAGTTGGTGCCCATATTTAGTGAGTGCCAATCAGATATTAGGTGCTTTTATGGGCACTGGAAATTCAGCAGTGAACAAAATCAACAAAAATGCATGCCTCCAGGGCAGCTGACATTCTAGTCATTTTGTCCTTCAGTTTGGTTTGGGTTTGCTGTGTAGACAGGATCCTGCTATGTAGCCCAAACTTGCTGTCCTGCCTAAGGGCCATGAGTGCTGGGACTTATAAGCAAGTACCACCATGACCAACTGACAACCGTATATTTTTTTAAGTATTTTTATTTTTATTTATTTGAGAGAGAAGGAGGGAGAGAGAGAATGTACACACCAGGGCCTCCACTGCAAATGAATTCCAGGCACATGTGCCACCTTGTGCATCTGGCTTACATGGATCCTGGGGAATTGAACCTGGGTCCTTTACAGGCAAGCACCTTAACCACTAAGCCATCTCTCCAGCCCAACAGCCATATTTTTGAACACTATCATGTACTGGACAGTGGTCTAGGTGCTGGGCACACACTACAGTGTGAGCAATCAGACATGCTCCTGCCCTTTAGGGGCTTCTGCTCTAGGGATTACAGGCTCTCATCAAGCCAACACATCGTTAGGATTCCTAGTTCCAAGTCACAAGAACAGGAGCAGGTTACTGCAAGCAGAGGGCCATTTACCAGAAGGCTGTTAGGTAGGGCAGAGGCGGAGATAAGGTATCAAACCACTGGATACTGATGCTTAAACCACTTCCCCCAGCCTCTGTCCTCATGGAGGAGCCCAGATTACATAGATGTGCTCACAAAACTAATCAGCCATACACATGAGCGCATGGGAGTCCATTAAATCTCATGTCGTTTTCATAAGGCTAGTGCAGTGGCTTGAATGTAAAATGACCCCATAGCCTCATGTGTTTGAATACCTGATCCCCAGTTGATGGCACTTTGAGGAAGGTTGTGAAGCTTGGGGGACTGGCCTTGAGGTGTTACAGTCCGGCCTCACTTAGCTCTTATTTCTTCCTCCCTAAGGATGTGATGACATGACTTTGGTTTTTTGGTTTTTTTTTTTTTTTTTTTTTTTTTTTTTTTGGTTTTTCGAGGTAGGGTCTCACTCTGATCCAGGCTGACCTGGAATTAACTATGTAGTCTCAGGGTGGCCTCGAACTCATGGCGATCCTCCTACCTCTGCCTCCCGAGTGCTGGGATTAAAGGCGTGCGCCACCACGCCCGGCTTGACTTTGGCTGGCTATTCTTGCTATGCTCCTTCCACGGTGATGGAAACTTACCCTCGAAACTGTAAACTGATATGCCTTTAATCCCAGCACTCGGGAGGCAGAGGTAGGAGGATTGCAGTGAGTTTGAGGCCAGCCTGAGATTACATAGTGAATTCCAGGTCAACCTGGGCCAGAGTGAGACCCTACCTTGAAAAACCAAAAATAAATATAAATAAATAAATAAATAAATAAATAAATAAATAACTCTGTAAGATGAAATAAGCCCTTTCCTTACGTTAGCTGTTTCTTCTTGGGTATTTTGTTCCTGAATCAAGAATTAACTGATGCAACTCGTGTTTGTAAGCAGTGCCAAGAAGTGATAGGCCAGGCTTAGAAACAGCCAAGAAATGTGTGACCTGGAGGGAGGGAGGAGACTGAAGAGCAGGATGTAGAAAACCAGCATTTTTTTTTTTTTTTTTGGAGAGAGACACACAGAGAGAGACAGAGAGAGACAGAGAGAGAGAGAGAGGGAGACAGATAGAGATGGGTGCACCAGCAGTCTCTCAGCTGCTGTGAACGAAATACAGATGTGTGTGCCCCCTTGTGGTCAAATGTGGCATTGCACTGTTGTGTAACTGCATCTGGCTAAACGTGGTACCTGGAGATTGGAACAGGCGTTCTTAGGCTTAGCAGGCAGGCGCCTTAACCGCGAAGCCATCTCTCCACCCAGAAACCCAACATTTTTTATGACCCAGATTAATTACCAAACATTCAAAATGGGAAAGTGAATTATAATATAGTTGCAATTAAGGGAGAACATTAGTTTTAGGAGACAAAAGCCAAGGCACTATGTTACACTCTGAAGGATGAGCAGTGTGGGTAATATTTGGCCTCTTGCAAGTCAGTATGATGTCAAATAAAGAAGAACAGATCCAAGAATTTAATTTGAAGAAGTTAATATATACTAAAACCCCTTCTTTGGAGTTTAAGCACCTATGAAAGTTTTTTTTTTTTTTTTTTTTTTTAAGCAAGCTCAACAGACTGGTCCTTTTTTGTGCAAGAGAGCAAGAGTGTGTGTGTCTAAGAGAGAAAGAATTGGCATGCCAGTCACTGTAATTGAACTTCAGACGTGTGTGCCCCTTTTGCGCATGTGTGACAGTGCTTCTGGCTTACGTGGGACCTGGAGAATGGAACATGAGTCCTTACACTTCACAGGCAAGCACCTTAACCACCAAGCCATCTCTCCAGCCCCTATGAAATTTTTTTTGTTTTTATTTAATTTATTTATTTATTTGGATAGAGAGAGAATGAGAGAATGAGTAAGCACACCAGGGCATCTAACCACTGCAAATGAATTACAGATAAATGCAACACTTTGTGCATCCGGCTTTATGTGGGTATTGGGAAATCAAACCTGGGTCATTAGACTTTGTGGGCAAATGCCTTAACTGCTAAGCCATCTCTCCAACCCTGTGCCTATGAGTTTTAACTGACACTTATATGATCAAGATGAAAACCTTATTTGACTTCTTCCACCAGTGTTTCATCTTTATTACATTTAGATCTGCATAGCTACTTTCTTTTAGTGAACTTATTGTATGGATTATTTTGAATATTTCAGTTTCCAAATACTCATTTTTGGTATCTAGAAATACAACTCATATTTTTTTTGTTTGTTTGTTTGTTTGTTTTGGTTTTTTGAGGTAGGGTCTCACTCTGGCCCAGGCTGACCTGGAATTAACTATGTCATCTCAGGGTGGCCTTGAACTCACGGCGATCCTCCTACCTCTGCCTCCCGAGTGCTGGGATTAAAGGCGTGCGCCACCACGCCCGGCACAACTCATATTTTTCTATAGTTACTTTGAACCTCTTGATCTTGCAAAGTCACAAAATAGTTCTAGTTGTGTTTGTTTTAAATAGAGTTCTTTGATGTTTTTTATATATATGATCATGTGTTCTTTGAATAGAGATAGATTTATTTCTTCCTTTTCAAACTCTAACTTTTGGTTTTGGCCTCACTGCTTGGGATGGGTTTTTATTTTATTTTATTTTATTTGACAGAGAAATAGGGAGAGAGACAATGGGCATGCCAGGGCCTCTAACCACTGCAAACAAACTCCAGATGCATGTGCCCCCTTGTGCATATGCTAACATGGGTCCTGGGGAATCAAACATGGGTCCCTTTGGCTTTGCAGGCAAATGCCTTAACTGCTAAGCCATCCCTCCAGCCTGAGATGGGTTTTCAGTGGGATACTGAATTGAGATGACATCAATTGATGATTCTTACCTTGTTCTCCATTTTAGGGGAAAGGCATACTTAAAAAAGCAACATTAAACATGATGTGAGCTGTGGGTTTTTAAGGGCACTATCATAAGGAAATTCTCTCTATTTCTACTTTAATGAGGCTTTTTGTCTTAAATCATGGATGGATACTGAATTTTAAAGTGGTTACTGCCTTTTCTACATCAATTTATGCAACCATGTTGTTTTTCTTCTGTAATCTGCTAATGAAAGATGACTGTGACTCATTTTCAAACATTGAACCAGCCTTGCATTCTTAGGATAAATACATTTAGCTATGATATATTATCTTTTTCATATATAGTCATATATTTCATATATAAATATACTTATATAGTCATATATTAAATACATTCATATACAGCTTCAACTGTAATTTTTGATGAATATTTTTGGGTCTGTATTCATTAAGGATATGACTTTTATAACTTTTTTCTATATTTGGTGTTAAGGAAATACTGGTCTTATAAAATGAGTGGAAAATGTTTCCTCTCCTCCTATTTTTAGAATGATCTTTACAATATCTGATAGACTCTCAAGAAAAACCATTTGATTCTATAGTTTTCTTTTGCAGGAAGCTTGAAGTTATAATTTCAGTTCTTTCATGGAGAGAATGGTTTACATTATCTACTTGATGTATTTAGTACTTTTGGGCTTTTATAGAATTGAACAATTGCATCTAGGCTGCTGGGTTTGTGGAGGAGGTCTAGATAATACTTAGTCCCTCCTTCACTTTTGTTGTCCCTGTGATCTGTGGAGATATACTTTTTTTCTTTCCAAACAATGGTAATTTGTATATTGTCTATTTCTCTGAGAGTCTAGCTAGAGACTTAGTGATTTTAATGATCTTTTCAAAGGACTAACTTTTGTTCTTATTGATTTCTCTATTTTTTATTTATAACATCATTGACTTCCACTCATCATTATCCCTTCTTCCTTCCTTCCTAAGGCAGGAGGACTCTACCCTGTTGTACCTGCTTGCCCTGTTTCCCTGCTTGTCTTTTCTTCCCTCTCCAATGTCCTGCATGGGTCTCCTCTTGCCACTGCAAACAAACTCCAGACCCATGCACCACTTTGTGTATCTGACTTTACATGGGTTCTGGGGAATCAAACCCAGACAGTCAGGTTTTGCAAGCAAGCACCTCTAACCAGAGCCATCTCCTCAGACCTACATGTGTCTTCTCAAAAGCTGGAGCCTGGATTCTGGAGTCAGAGATAGGGCTATGATCTTTAACCTGCTGTGTTGCTTTTCTCTGAAAGGTCAGGAACTTAGAATTAAATAAGTTAGTGTACACTGGAAGTTACTAGAGGATGCTTACTTTGTGTTCATTTTTCCTTTTTTTTTTTTAAATTTAAGGTAAAAATACTAGGTTGTCTTTTCAAATCTAAGCATTTTTCTCCATACACCCTCTCTGATTATGACTTTGAATGTCATATATTTGGCATGTTATATTTTATATTTGTTGAATCCTTTGTTCAAATGCTATCTAAATTCCCTTGAGACTATTTAGAAGTATGATGATTAATTTACAGACATTTGAGGACCCCTCCCCTAACCCAGATATCTTTATTACTGGTTGGTAAGTTAAATCGAAAAGGCTTGGGTTTTGAGTCCCATACCTTATGACTATAGGTAGAAATGTTCATATCCTTTCACCTGCACATTAACACTTCTTTGCTTACAGCCTATGGAGACATTCATGAAAGTTCACTACAAAAGTAAAATTTGGCCTCTCTTGCAAACATTTGAAAAAAAAAAAAAACTCCTTACATGTCAAACTAATGCACTAAATTATGCAAATTTAAACAGTGGAATATAATGCAGCCATCAACCTTTATCCCAAGAAATATTATGGCATACTGGGGGAAGAGCTGCTGATATACTGTGAAGCTCTTTATTGTTTCTCATCACCCCACCACAATGTGTGAGGTAAGACACACTGTCACCTAGTTGTTGTCATTTTTTCAGTGCCTGGCATTGCACTTGCTACATAGAAAATACTCAGATACATTTAGTGAAGACCTAGGAGGAAAGCATACTTGTTAGCCTCCTTACTGACGCATGTGTGCACACACGAGCGTGTGTGTCATCCCAGGGTCTCACGGGGTATCCCAGACTGGCCAGAACTCATGTTGCTCCTGCTTCTGCCTCCTGAGTGTTGGGATTGCAGACATGTGTCACCCTGCCTGGGTGACTCATTTTGCTCTTTCTATGTACTCTTGTTCCTTAAACTGTGCTAACCATGAGCATTTTCCCCCTCTGGCTCATTTCAGGTCCATTTCCACAGATACCCTGATGCTCCTCCCATGGGTCGACAGTCATCATCTTTGGTCATTAGGGATGGCATCCTCATTGTTAGTGACATAATTATTCCCTAGACAAACGTGGACATATGACACTATCCTGGTGAGTTCATGGCAAAGGTGAGTCTTGACCAAGGTATCTTTCTGTCACTGCAGAGTCCTTCCTCTCTGCTACCCCATCCCAGTAGCCCTGTCCTTCCAGAAGGTGCCTGTAGAGCCCCTGCCTTCATCTGGGTCTATGATCCCAAGTCAGATGTATGTAGGTTAGGTTGCTGGCACCACACAAAATGCCATAGTGCTTCATATTCTGCCTACTTCTTACATTTCCCAAATACCAAAAGGGCGTTGTCCGCCATTGCAACTAACTAATAGTCTGAGAAATATACAATTGCTTTTGTAAAATATTGGGCAGCCGGGTCACTTGTGTTTTGCTGTTCTCTAGTTTACAAACCCACATAAAATGACGCAAGTGCTCTCAGAATCCTTCAGTAGGCTCCAGTGGTTTGGAGACCAGACGATCAGGGATTTTGGTGTCACTGTGAACTCAGATGTGTTTCTGAATCTCTCTGAGTGTCATCTACCTCACCTACAACATGGAGATAAATGGCACTAAGAGTGACAGTGAAGATGAAAAGGTGAGCATTATGTACCTGAAGAAGAAGGGGGGAGCAGAGGGGCATTATCGTGTACCTATGCCTGTGAGCGATGCTCTTTATCACCCACAGTAAGGCAGGAGGGCTCGGCTGGAGTCACGGTCACCCCTACCCCTGTCCCACTCATCTGTCCTGTTTCCTCTTCTCTTCCCTCACCAGTGCCTTGCATGTGTCCTTTTAAAAGTCCCATCCTGACTTGTGGAGTCACAGATGGAGCTAGGAATCTTAAACCGACTGTAGATTTTCTCTGAAGGACTGGGAACTTAGAGTTAAACCAATGAATGAACCTGGAAGTTACTGGAGGGTACTTTATTATGGTGTAAACTAAAATGTCCTCACAGGCTCATGTGTTTGCACACTTGGTCCCCAGCAGGGAGCACAACTTTGGGAGTTGGTAGAACCTTTGGGACTGTGGCCTAGATAGGAGGCATAGGTCATTGGGTGGGCTTTGATGGTGATATTTGCTGCTGGTTGTGGCTGTTCTTTGATCTGTCCTGGGCTCTAGTCTGTGTGGACACTGCTCTGAGGCTGTAGGATGATAGGGACAAGGAGCATTTAACCCTTGTGCTTAGCTCCTCACATACCCTGTCAACTGGGAGCTTCCTCCATGCCAACAGTCCCAACGGTGGCACTATAAACAGCCTCCTGAGACGAAAACCCTAATCTGTTTGCCCTTCTGTACCCAGAAGAATCCAGTTACTGTGAAGCCAAAGCAGTAGTGTAGTATGAGTTCATTTAAGCCCAAACCAGGGCCACTTTATGCAAAAAGGAAGTGAGGTTCCTGTCCACCCCGGCCCCCTGAAAATAGAGAGCCTCTAAAGGTAGGTTTGGCAAACGGCTTGGTTCTTAGGCATGGTGGGCTATTTCCCTCCCTCTGCCACTTTAGTATCTGAGCAGAATGCCCTGCATTTGATCACCACTCCTCAAGCAGTGTATTATTTGTCCCGCTTTTGCCTCTTGTTAATAAAGAGGAATGAGAAAGGGTCATTCTCATACATGCAAAATTAACACAAATCAAAACTGTTGCTGTTCTTTGATCTTCCTGCATTCTGCTCCGTCAGCCTTCTTATTTTCCCACCGAGGATGTTCGGCTCAGGGAAGATTACACAGGAGGGAAACCGCTTACCACTTCCCATTTGATTAACACAATTTAATGCCGCAATAATGTTTGGGGAAGTTCATTACGCAGGAAGGGCTCTGATGTGGGCTGCTCATGGTGTCTAGGGACTGGAGCTTTTTATTTAAAACACAATCAAGCCCTGATGGTGAGAGGCTCTGTGAAATCTACCTAAGCTAGGGATGTTGGAATTGCCATTTAATGTGGGCAGACAAAAAAAAAATCTCTTCCTTTTGTATAGCACTTGACAATTTATTCATGCTGTCTGCAAATACGTAGTGGGGCTTGTTAAGTTCAAAACCCTGAGACCCGGAAAGCAGACAAAAATCATCCCCTTGAGGTGCTTACAGCCCAGAAAAGAAGGCAGACTATATCCAGAGGAGAGCACATGGCTGCCAGACATCAGGATGCCACAGGGAGTATGAGAACAGACAACAAGGCACCTGTCTGGAAAACCAGGGAAGACCACCTATAGGAGGGAATGTACAGGGCAAGATCAGATCAGGCAACAGGGAGGGCCAGAGCTTTGGGGGTGGGGAAATACCCTGTGGGCAGCAGTAGGGTGCAGCCTGTTAGCAGAAGCTGCCATGGAATCTGTGTGCCTGGGACAATGGTGGGTGAGGGGCATATGAGAGTTGAGACTAGAGAACTGTCCACTGGGACACCCCAACCTCGTTCCCTTGGGATCAGCTGCAGCTGGTGAGGAAGGTGGAAGGTCACCCTTACAATCAAAAAACGAAGAGGAATATATGGCTCAGCACACATCCACTTCATTGTGCCTCCTGAATCTTCTTGAGGTATCTCCTGCTTTGACAAACCTTCTGGGCTTCATCCTGCCTGTCTCTACCTCCAGTCTGGGCTGGCTGCTTGTCCTGTTTTAACATCACTAGGAATGCTCTGCTTCCTGCCCCTCGAACCCTAGACCTCCAGCATCCTGCTTCTCCTTCTCTTCCCGTCACATCCATCACCTCGGAGCATGCTGTGAAATTTATTTCTCCTTACACCTGCTGCTTATTTCCTGTGACTGGTTGGGCCCCTGGGCTCTGCTGTGTCTCAGTTTCCACCTCTGCAGAGGAGGGCCATTGTGATTACTTTGCTACATATTGGGTAGAAGACACGATGGGAGAATCCAGAAGCATCTAAACATTCAGGAACAAGATAAGTGGTAGACACTGGCCAGGCACAGGGCTGGAGCTGGGTTGGGGTGGGATGGGTGTGAAGAAAGGGCCATAAAGTGCACAGGGAACAAGAATATTCTGCCAGCTTCTGGGACTGAGGTGAATCTCACAAGGGGCTGGCATCTCTCCAACACAGTCCTGTGCCAGTGATAGCCTCAGCCCATTTTCTGTGACAGTAACAGAACAACTGAGACTAGGAGCTGTACATGCACCAAGTTTATTCGGCTAGTGGGTTAGGACTCTAGAGGCAGGAAAGCTCAAGTTCAGGTACCACATCGGGCCAGGACCTCATACTGCACTGTAATGTGGCAGATAGCATTCATGGTAGGAGTGGTGAGTGGCCTTGTTAAAGAGAGCACATATGGTAAGAGGGACCAAAAGGATGCCCCAGCACCTTTGGAACAACACTCACTCAAGAGAGCAAATCCGCTCCTGGGAGGGACAAAGCCAGCCTGGTGAGCCAGCCAGCTTCTTAAGTTGTAATACAGCTGTCACTAGAAAGGCCCTATCTGCCAAAATCACCACATTCAGGAATCACAATTTTAAATTTTTATTTATTTATTTATTTATTTTGGTTTTTTTATTGGCAACTTCTATACTTACATATAAAAAATGCATGATATTTCCCTCCCCTCCCCCTATTTATTTCTTTAAGAGAGAGAGAGAGAGAGAGAGAGAGAAAGTGTGTCGGGGCCTCTGGTCACTGCAAACAAACTCTAGATGCATGTGCCACCTTGTGTATCTGGCTTATGTGGGTCCTGGGAAATTGAACTTGGGTCCTTAGGCTTCACAGGCAAGCGCCTTAACTGGTAAAGCACTTCTCCAGCCCAGGAATCACATTTTGAAGGGAGTTTTGATGAAAACATCATGCTCAAAACATAGCAATAGTGACTATGGGCTAAGTTATACTACAGGGAACACAAGTTCAGGCCTCTGGTTTAGCCCACGATGTTTTCTTCTTATTCCTACAAATCCAGCTCAGGACTGAGCAACAGCTTGAGGCAGCTGAAGAGAGAAGTCCATTGTGTGTTGGCTGTCCACGTTGAGAAACTCTCCAGCCAACTGCCACAGGCTCAGCAGTTTCACACCAGCCTTTAAGTGGCTTTTGACTTTAAGTGAGAATGTGATGCCAATGCTCTCATTTCATTGCCAGAGCAGGGCATGCATCCACCCCAACCCTCAGGGTGGAGGTACAGAGAAGCACATGGTCTCATGGGGGTGGGCAGCAGCCTTGTTGGCCACCATCGTCCTTTGATTGCATCATTCCTTTTGTTTGTAGGATGCCAGGTGCAGTCTGTCCATAGCCTTGGTCTTCTGGGACAGAAGGCAGACCTCTTTGGACAACTAACAGGCCTTACAGTGCAGCCCCTATGGTGTGTACATCTCAACTGGAGCATCACTCTAGCCAGACTAACCCATTAGGTCCTCTCTCAGCTTTCCTCTACTCCAGCTTCCAACAAGTGCCCACAGGAGCGCGGCTCCTTCTTCATGGGAACATGTCTACCGGAGGCAGGCATTGCCTGCTTTGACAAACCTTCTGGACTTCCATCCTGCCTCTGTCCACCTCTAGCCTGGGCTGTCTGCTTCCAACATTCTGACATCACTCAAGATACTCTGCCTCCTGCCCCTCAATCCCCAGACCTCCAGCATCCTGTTTCTCCTTTTCTCCCCATGATGTCCATCACATCACAGCATACTATATAATTTATCTGTCCTTCTACCTCTTGCTATTTCCTGCCTCTTCTTGTAGAATTTCAAGCTCACTAGGGCAGGCATCTTGCTCTGTATATCCCAAGCATCAGCATGGGGCCTGGCATGTATCAGACGCTCAAGAAATATTTGATGAATGTACAAATTGAATGCCCAGGAATGTCACCTTTTACCAACTTTGGACGATAGGAACAATTGGCTCATCTTTGGGATTTACTCCATTCTCCTCCAATTCCTTTGCAAAAATAGATAACATTCATGAGTAAGCAACTTCTCCCAGGTCTCTGCAACCTGGGGATGGAAACTTCTCTTTGAGTCACTATTTTGCATTCAGAGGTAACTAAAGCCCCTCAACTAAACACATAAAATTGAGGCTGATTCTGCATGTAGTGTCACGAAGAACACGGGTGTGTAAGCACCTCTGTGGTATGCTGACATAGACCGCTGTGGGTCTGTCCCCAGGAATGATACAGCTGGATCACATGGCACTTCTGAGTTTTGATTTTCTGAGGAGCCTCCACACTGGCTTCCTTTGTGCTGCACCAGCCTACATTCTCACCAGCAGTATTTTAAGGTCCTCTTTTCCCACATCCTCATGAGCATTCATTCCCATAATGATAGCTATCTTAAATGATGTGAGATGGACTCTCAATATATTCATTTTCTGGTTAAAGATGCTGAACATTTTTCTTGTATCATCATGTTAAGCAAAAGAAGCCAGACTCACAAAGGCTTTTGTTTTCTCTTATATGTGGAATTTAAATTAAAATGACAATAACAACATGGAAGTAGGAGGAAGATTACTTAGGGGGAGGAGGAGCAAGAGTGTGATGGGGCAAATATGATCAAAGCACATTGTATGCATGTATGAAAATGTCACAATGAGGGCTGGAGAGATGGCTTAGCGGTTAAGGCACTTGCCTGCAAAGCCAAAGGACCTTGGTTCAATTTCCCAGGACCCATGTAAGCCAGATGCACAAGGTGACGCATGTGTCTGGAGTGCGTTTTCAGTGGCTGGAGGTCCTGGCATGCCTATTCTCTCTCTCTCAAATAAATAAATAAAATAAAATTTAAATTTAAAAAAGAAAGAAAATGTCACAAGACTATCTTTTACAATTAATACATGCTGAGGAAAACTAAATTCATTATCTTCAAGTCAGGCATGGTGGTACACAACCTTTAATCCCTGTACTTGGGAGGCAGAAATAGGAGGATTACTGTGGGTTCAAGCCTGAGACTACAGAATGAGATCCAGGTTAGCCTTGGCTAGAGTGAGACTCTACCTTGAAAAACAAATTGGTCTCTTCATATAGAGTAGACTTGTATGATCCGCTTCTCTGCCTGTCAGAATGTTAATGGTGAATGCAAATGGCTGAGGCCCAGAGACAGGAAGGAGATTGTCTCAGGGCACTGCCATGAGAGAAAGGGTAGCTGAGGAAGAGCAGCGGAGACCTTGGGGAGAAGCCCAGGGCTCCTGCCTTCAGCCCTCTTGTGCTCATTAAAGGAGAGAAGAACGGAGGAACCGCCTCTTTGTCATTGGCCTGAGCAGCCACGGCAGAGGAAGCGGTTTGTGTTGAGCAAGTACACATGGCTCTGATTACTGGATTTGGAGCAGATAACTCATGGAGAGCCAGGGAGACCTTAAGAATCAGACACCTGGAGGCACCTGGGCTTGACTCTGCCATTCTGGGGAGGAAAGCCAAGCAGGATGGCGGGCTTGTAGAGGTTTCCTTGCTATTTCCTAGCCACGGGAGTCAGCTTTCTCATCCTGTAGATACTGTCACACGTGACCTTCACATCCCTCTGGCAGGCAGAAGACACATCTGTAATTAGCCTCTGCCACCGAGAGAGGAACTGCGAGGGGAGAGGCTGGGACCTCCTGGGCAGTGCACAGCGATGGGAGCCCTGCTGACAAGCCCATGGGAAGGTTCACCCACCAGGGCTTTAATAAACTCTTCTTTGTAGCACTCACACCTGGTGACCTTTACCCTCGGCAGGGGCCTCTACATGTTCCACACCGTTTATTCTCAGCCTTGAGAACAGCAGGCAGGAAGGCAGAGAGTGGCTGCAAGTTGATAGACACTTGAGATGTCCATGTACACAGCCCAGCCACGTTCTCCCCCTCAGATGATGCAAATCATGACTTCTTACTCTTGGGGGTTCCTCTCCTTCCTGCACAAGTGATAATAGCCCTTACCCTCCTTCCCTCCTTTCCTGTTTTCTCTTTCTTTCCTCTTTTTTCCTTTCTTTTCCTTTGTTCGTTGTTTTTCATTTGTGTTGGGAACAGAGAGGTGATAGGCTTGTGACTTAGACTCTAGCGGTACGTGGGGGACACGTCCTGATGGGGTGGCTGACTTGGAGCCGTGCCCTGACCCTTGTGCGCTCGTCCTCACAGTTCCCCTGTCTGAGAAGCAGGGCCAGTGCGTTGTCTTTCTGCTTGCAGATGGAGCTGTTCAAGGTCACGCAGGAGCGGGCGACTTGTCTCAGCATCCAAAACACGCCAAAGAAAGACTTGCAAGAATCTGCTTGTCTGGATTTTGTTATCAATATTTGACAACTATTTAGTGAATTGCTGCCTTGTGTCAGACACTGTGTAGGGGCTGGTGAGCAAATAGGTGAACACGATGCCTTTAGCAAGCTTATGGTCTTGGGGTTCCCTCTGCAAGTGGAGGTGGTTTGAGGATAGCCAAGTGCTGGTGCGCAAATGGTTTCCTGATTTGACTTTAAACTAAACTTTAAGATAATCATTATTGAGGAATCTCTCTTTCCTCCCTGTTTCTTTCTCTGTCTCTTCCTCCTTCTCTTCCTTTGTCCTTCCTACTAGGTCCTGGAGGGTGGGTCCCAAATTCATTGTCACTGCTGTCTCCTTCTTTTCTTTCTTTCCTTCCCAATGATTTCAATAACTTTGAAGACAATGCACCAAAGGTGTCTGACTTACATGGGAACAAAAGGTGGAATGTTAATATGATTTTATTTGGACTCAGGTTGGATAAGGAAGACCTTTGTTTCCTACCTTTCAGCTTCAAGTCAGCGCTCCTTAATTAAATTGAGCCTGTGGAAAGTGACCTTTAGGGGGAGGGGACTCCTGGGAATATAATATGCCTTAATCAAATAGGGACAATAAATAAATAAGCAAGAAAAGAGCTTTTAGACAAAGCAGCACTCTACAAACTTTTAGAAGAGAGCTCTTGAAGGAAAGGTAATTGTCTTTATTTCTTCGGGTGAGAGCACACACTTAGGCAGTGAACTGCAGTCGTTCTGCAAATGAGGCAGCTTGGACAAGTTTATTCACCAACCCAAGCCATTTGCCTCAGCTGTGAAAAGCTCTCCCTCAGACTCTGGGCCCCCTCAGGACCACCGGGGAGGTCTGCATCTATTATCATGAAGGGCTATCCCATTTCTCTTCGCCCACGCCTCACCTGGCCAAGGGGGCAGAGAAGTCATTTTCCTATGTGGAGAGCAGACCTGAAGCGACACACCTTTGGACCAGGTGTGACTGATCTATTATTTGGTTTGCTGGATTTATGGAACTAATTGGGCCTGCTTGGAGGAGGGTCGAAATCACCCCAAATCAAAGCAGATCTAGGCTAGGCGCACACCCTTGTCCTGCTGCATAGGAAGAGATGGAAAGGCAGCAGCGTGCTAAGTGACAGTGTGGGCTTGGAGGGCTCTGAAATGTACTTGCTATGTGAAAGTGTGCTTTGTGGACTCTCATTTTCCTAATATATGAAATGAGGTTAATAGTCTCACTGTATATGCTTGTCAGGAGAAGTCAGTGAGGTTACAAATATACTAAGTTGGAGAGAAATTGACAGGTACCCAGGACAGGATGGTTATTATAGTGGCTTTGTCCTTCCTTTACTCCAACCTGTCCTCAAAATGTGCTTCCTGCAGAGAACCCAGACTTGCTTCACAGCCCTACTGAGCCATGTTCTTAGACCCTGAACATAGGATCAAGATGAAAACCTTATTTGACTTCTTCCACCAGTGTTTCATCTTTATTACATTTAGATCTGCATAGCTACTTTCTTTTAGTGAACTTATTGTATGGATTATTTTGAATATTTCAGTTTCAAATACTCATTTTTGGTATCTAGAAATACAACTCATATTTTTTTGTTTGTTTGTTTGTTTGTTTTGGTTTTTTGAGGTAGGGTCTCACTCTGGCCCAGGCTGACCTGGAATTAACTATGTCATCTCAGGGTGGCCTTGAACTCACGGCGATCCTCCTACCTCTGCCTCCCAGTGCTGGGATTAAAGGCGTGCGCCACCACGCCCGGCACAACTCATATTTTTCTATAGTTACTTTGAACCTCTTGATCTTGCAAAGTCACAAAATAGTTCTAGTTGTGTTTGTTTTAAATAGAGTTCTTTGATGTTTTTATATATGATCATGTGTTCTTTGAATAGAGATAGATTTATTTCTTCCTTTTCAAACTCTAACTTTTGGTTTTGGCCTCACTGCTTGGGATGGGTTTTATTTTATTTTATTTTATTTGACAGAGAAATAGGGAGAGAGACAATGGGCATGCCAGGGCCTCTAACCACTGCAAACAAACTCCAGATGCATGTGCCCCCTTGTGCATATGCTAACATGGGTCCTGGGGAATCAAACATGGGTCCCTTTGGCTTTGCAGGCAAATGCCTTAACTGCTAAGCCATCCCTCCAGCCTGAGATGGGTTTTCAGTGGGATACTGAATTGAGATGACATCAATTGATGATTCTTACCTTGTTCTCCATTTTAGGGGAAAGGCATACTTAAAAAAGCAACATTAAACATGATGTGAGCTGTGGGTTTTTTAAGGGCACTATCATAAGGAAATTCTCTCTATTTCTACTTTAATGAGGCTTTTTGTCTTAAATCATGGATGGATACTGAATTTTAAAGTGGTTACTGCCTTTTCTACATCAATTTATGCAACCATGTTGTTTTTCTTCTGTAATCTGCTAATGAAAGATGACTGTGACTCATTTTCAAACATTGAACCAGCCTTGCATTCTTAGGATAAATACATTTAGCTATGATATATTATCTTTTTCATATATAGTCATATATTTCATATATAAATATACTTATATAGTCATATATTAAATACATTCATATACAGCTTCAACTGTAATTTTTGATGAATATTTTTGGGTCTGTATTCATTAAGGATATGACTTTTATAACTTTTTCTATATTTGGTGTTAAGGAAATACTGGTCTTATAAAATGAGTGGAAAATGTTTCCTCTCCTCCTATTTTTAGAATGATCTTTACAATATCTGATAGACTCTCAAGAAAAACCATTTGATTCTATAGTTTTCTTTTGCAGGAAGCTTGAAGTTATAATTTCAGTTCTTTCATGGAGAGAATGGTTTACATTATCTACTTGATGTATTTAGTACTTTTGGGCTTTTATAGAATTGAACAATTGCATCTAGGCTGCTGGGTTTGTGGAGGAGGTCTAGATAATACTTAGTCCCTCCTTCACTTTTGTTGTCCCTGTGATCTGTGGAGATATACTCTTTTTTTCTTTCCAAACAATGGTAATTTGTATATTGTCTATTTCTCTGAGAGTCTAGCTAGAGACTTAGTGATTTTAATGATCTTTTCAAAGGACTAACTTTTGTTCTTATTGATTTCTCTATTTTTTATTTATAACATCATTGACTTCCACTCATCATTATCCCTTCTTCCTTCCTTCCTAAGGCAGGAGGACTCTACCCCTGTTGTACCTGCTTGCCCTGTTTCCCTGCTTGTCTTTTCTTCCCTCTCCAATGTCCTGCATGGGTCTCCTCTTGCCACTGCAAACAAACTCCAGACCCATGCACCACTTTGTGTATCTGACTTTACATGGGTTCTGGGGAATCAAACCCAGACAGTCAGGTTTTGCAAGCAAGCACCTCTAACCAGAGCCATCTCCTCAGACCTACATGTGTCTTCTCAAAAGCTGGAGCCTGGATTCTGGAGTCAGAGATAGGGCTATGATCTTTAACCTGCTGTGTTGCTTTTCTCTGAAAGGTCAGGAACTTAGAATTAAATAAGTTAGTGTACACTGGAAGTTACTAGAGGATGCTTACTTTGTGTTCATTTTTCCTTTTTTTTTTTAAATTTAAGGTAAAAATACTAGGTTGTCTTTTCAAATCTAAGCATTTTTCTCCATACACCCCTCTCTGATTATGACTTTGAATGTCATATATTTGGCATGTTATATTTTATATTTGTTGAATCCTTTGTTCAAATGCTATCTAAATTCCCTTGAGACTATTTAGAAGTATGATGATTAATTTACAGACATTTGAGGACCCCTCCCCTAACCCAGATATCTTTATTACTGGTTGGTAAGTTAAATCGAAAAGGCTTGGGTTTTGAGTCCCATACCTTATGACTATAGGTAGAAATGTTCATATCCTTTCACCTGCACATTAACACTTCTTTGCTTACAGCCTATGGAGACATTCATGAAAGTTCACTACAAAAGTAAAATTTGGCCTCTCTTGCAAACATTTGAAAAAAAAAAAAAAAAAAAAAAACTCCTTACATGTCAAACTAATGCACTAAATTATGCAAATTTAAACAGTGGAATATAATGCAGCCATCAACCTTTATCCCAAGAAATATTATGGCATACTGGGGGAAGAGCTGCTGATATACTGTGAAGCTCTTTATTGTTTCTCATCACCCCACCACAATGTGTGAGGTAAGACACACTGTCACCTAGTTGTTGTCATTTTTTCAGTGCCTGGCATTGCACTTGCTACATAGAAAATACTCAGATACATTTAGTGAAGACCTAGGAGGAAAGCATACTTGTTAGCCTCCTTACTGACGCATGTGTGCACACACGTGAGCGTGTGTGTCATCCCAGGGTCTCACGGGTATCCCAGACTGGCCAGAACTCATGTTGCTCCTGCTTCTGCCTCCTGAGTGTTGGGATTGCAGACATGTGTCACCCTGCCTGGGTGACTCATTTTGCTCTTTCTATGTACTCTTGTTCCTTAAACTGTGCTAACCATGAGCATTTTCCCCCTCTGGCTCATTTCAGGTCCATTTCCACAGATACCCTGATGCTCCTCCCATGGGTCGACAGTCATCATCTTTGGTCATTAGGGATGGCATCCTCATTGTTAGTGACATAATTATTCCCTAGACAAACGTGGACATATGACACTATCCTGGTGAGTTCATGGCAAAGGTGAGTCTTGACCAAGGTATCTTTCTGTCACTGCAGAGTCCTTCCTCTCTGCTACCCCATCCCAGTAGCCCTGTCCTTCCAGAAGGTGCCTGTAGAGCCCCTGCCTTCATCTGGGTCTATGATCCCAAGTCAGATGTATGTAGGTTAGGTTGCTGGCACCACACAAAATGCCATAGTGCTTCATATTCTGCCTACTTCTTACATTTCCCAAATACCAAAAGGGCGTTGTCCGCCATTGCAACTAACTAATAGTCTGAGAAATATACAATTGCTTTTGTAAAATATTGGGCAGCCGGGTCACTTGTGTTTTGCTGTTCTCTAGTTTACAAACCCACATAAAATGACTAGTAAAGTGCTCTCAGAATCCTTCAGTAGGCTCCAGTGGTTTGGAGACCAGACGATCAGGGATTTTGGTGTCACTGTGAACTCAGATGTGTTTCTGAATCTCTCTGAGTGTCATCTACCTCACCTACAACATGGAGATAAATGGCACTAAGAGTGACAGTGAAGATGAAAAGGTGAGCATTATGTACCTGAAGAAGAAGGGGGGAGCAGAGGGGCATTATCGTGTACCTATGCCTGTGAGCGATGCTCTTTATCACCCACAGTAAGGCAGGAGGGCTCGGCTGGAGTCACGGTCACCCCTACCCCTGTCCCACTCATCTGTCCTGTTTCCTCTTCTCTTCCCTCACCAGTGCCTTGCATGTGTCCTTTTAAAAGTCCCATCCTGACTTGTGGAGTCACAGATGGAGCTAGGAATCTTAAACCGACTGTAGATTTTCTCTGAAGGACTGGGAACTTAGAGTTAAACCAATGAATGAACCTGGAAGTTACTGGAGGGTACTTTATTATGGTGTAAACTAAAATGTCCCTCACAGGCTCATGTGTTTGCACACTTGGTCCCCAGCAGGGAGCACAACTTTGGGAGTTGGTAGAACCTTTGGGACTGTGGCCTAGATAGGAGGCATAGGTCATTGGGTGGGCTTTGATGGTGATATTTGCTGCTGGTTGTGGCTGTTCTTTGATCTGTCCTGGGCTCTAGTCTGTGTGGACACTGCTCTGAGGCTGTAGGATGATAGGGACAAGGAGCATTTAACCCTTGTGCTTAGCTCCTCACATACCCTGTCAACTGGGAGCTTCCTCCATGCCAACAGTCCCAACGGTGGCACTATAAACAGCCTCCTGAGACGAAAACCCTAATCTGTTTGCCCTTCTGTACCCAGAAGAATCCAGTTACTGTGAAGCCAAAGCAGTAGTGTAGTATGAGTTCATTTAAGCCCAAACCAGGGCCACTTTATGCAAAAAGGAAGTGAGGTTCCTGTCCACCCCGGCCCCCTGAAAATAGAGAGCCTCTAAAGGTAGGTTTGGCAAACGGCTTGGTTCTTAGGCATGGTGGGCTATTTCCCTCCCTCTGCCACTTTAGTATCTGAGCAGAATGCCCTGCATTTGATCACCACTCCTCAAGCAGTGTATTATTTGTCCCGCTTTTGCCTCTTGTTAATAAAGAGGAATGAGAAAGGGTCATTCTCATACATGCAAAATTAACACAAATCAAAACTGTTGCTGTTCTTTGATCTTCCTGCATTCTGCTCCGTCAGCCTTCTTATTTTCCCACCGAGGATGTTCGGCTCAGGGAAGATTACACAGGAGGGAAACCGCTTACCACTTCCCATTTGATTAACACAATTTAATGCCGCAATAATGTTTGGGGAAGTTCATTACGCAGGAAGGGCTCTGATGTGGGCTGCTCATGGTGTCTAGGGACTGGAGCTTTTTATTTAAAACACAATCAAGCCCTGATGGTGAGAGGCTCTGTGAAATCTACCTAAGCTAGGGATGTTGGAATTGCCATTTAATGTGGGCAGACAAAAAAAAAATCTCTTCCTTTTGTATAGCACTTGACAATTTATTCATGCTGTCTGCAAATACGTAGTGGGGCTTGTTAAGTTCAAAACCCTGAGACCCGGAAAGCAGACAAAAATCATCCCCTTGAGGTGCTTACAGCCCAGAAAAGAAGGCAGACTATATCCAGAGGAGAGCACATGGCTGCCAGACATCAGGATGCCACAGGGAGTATGAGAACAGACAACAAGGCACCTGTCTGGAAAACCAGGGAAGACCACCTATAGGAGGGAATGTACAGGGCAAGATCAGATCAGGCAACAGGGGAGGGCCAGAGCTTTGGGGGTGGGGAAATACCCTGTGGGCAGCAGTAGGGGTGCAGCCTGTTAGCAGAAGCTGCCATGGAATCTGTGTGCCTGGGACAATGGTGGGTGAGGGGCATATGAGAGTTGAGACTAGAGAACTGTCCACTGGGACACCCCAACCTCGTTCCCTTGGGATCAGCTGCAGCTGGTGAGGAAGGTGGAAGGTCACCCTTACAATCAAAAAACGAAGAGGAATATATGGCTCAGCACACATCCACTTCATTGTGCCTCCTGAATCTTCTTGAGGTATCTCCTGCTTTGACAAACCTTCTGGGCTTCATCCTGCCTGTCTCTACCTCCAGTCTGGGCTGGCTGCTTGTCCTGTTTTAACATCACTAGGAATGCTCTGCTTCCTGCCCCTCGAACCCTAGACCTCCAGCATCCTGCTTCTCCTTCTCTTCCCGTCACATCCATCACCTCGGAGCATGCTGTGTAATTTATTTCTCCTTACACCTGCTGCTTATTTCCTGTGACTGGTTGGGCCCTGGGCTCTGCTGTGTCTCAGTTTCCACCTCTGCAGAGGAGGGCCATTGTGATTACTTTGCTACATATTGGGTAGAAGACACGATGGGAGAATCCAGAAGCATCTAAACATTCAGGAACAAGATAAGTGGTAGGCACTGGCCAGGCACAGGGCTGGAGCTGGATTGGGGTGGGATGGGTGTGAAGAAAGGGCCATAAAGTGCACAGGGAACAAGAATATTCTGCCAGCTTCTGGGACTGAGGTGAATCTCACAAGGGGCTGGCATCTCTCCAACACAGTCCTGTGCCAGTGATAGCCTCAGCCCATTTTCTGTGACAGTAACAGAACAACTGAGACTAGGAGCTGTACATGCACCAAGTTTATTCGGCTAGTGGGTTAGGGCTCTAGAGGCAGGAAAGCTCAAGTTCAGGTACCACATCGGGCCAGGACCTCATACTGCACTGTAATGTGGCAGATAGCATTCATGGTAGGAGTGGTGAGTGGCCTTGTTAAAGAGAGCACATATGGTAAGAGGGACCAAAAGGATGCCCCAGCACCTTTGGGACAACACTCACTCAAGAGAGCAAATCCATTCCTGGGAGGGACAAAGCCAGCCTGGTGAGCCAGCCAGCTTCTTAAGTTGTAATACAGCTGTCACTAGAAAGGCCCTATCTGCCAAAATCACCACATTCAGGAATCACAATTTTAAATATTTATTTATTTATTTATTTTGGTTTTTTTATTGACAACTTCTATACTTACATACAAAAAATTCATGATATTTCCCTCCCCTCCCCCTATTTATTTCTTTAAGAGAGAGAGAGAGAGAGAGAGAGAGAGAGAGAGGGAGAGAGAAAGTGTGTCAGGGCCTCTGGTCACTGCAAACAAACTCTAGATGCATGTGCCACCTTGTGTATCTGGCTTATGTGGGTCCTGGGAAATTGAACTTGGGTCCTTAGGCTTCACAGGCAAGCGCCTTAACTGGTAAAGCACTTCTCCAGCCCAGGAATCACATTTTGAGGGGAGTTTTGATGAAAATATCATGCTCAAAACATAGCAATAGTGACTATGGGCTAAGTTATACTACAGGGAACACAAGTTCAGGCCTCTGGTTTAGCCCATGATGCACAATGTTTTCTTTTTATTCCTACAAATCCAGCTCAGGACTGAGCAACAGCTTGAGGCAGCTGAAGAGAGAAGTCCATTGTGTGTTGGCTGTCCACCTTGAGAAACTCTCCAGCCAACTGCCACAGGCTCAGCAGTTTCACACCAGCCTTTAAGTGGCTTTTGACTTTAAGTGAGAATGTGATGCCAATGCTCTCATTTCATTGCCAGAGCAGGACATGCATCCACCCCAACCCTCAGGGTGGAGGTACAGAGAAGCACATGGTCTCATGGGGGTGGGCAGCAGCCTTATTGGCCACCATCGTCCTTTGATTGCATCATTCCTTTTGTTTGTAGGATGCCAGGTGCAGTCTGTCCATAGCCTTGGTCTTCTGGGACAGAAGGCAGACCTCTTTGGACAACTAACAGGCCTTACAGTGCAGCCCCTATGGTGTGTACATCTCAACTGGAGCATCACTCTAGCCAGACTAACCTATTAGGTCCTCTCTCAGCCTTCCTCTACTCTAGCTTCCAACAAGTGCCCATAGGAGCGCGGCTCCTTCTTCATGGGAATACGTCTGCTGGAGGCAGGCATTGCCTGCTTTGACAAACCTTCTGGACTTCCATCCTGCCTCTGACCACCTCTAGCCTGGGCTGTCTGCTTCCAACATTCTGACATCACTCAAGATACTCTGCCTCCTGCCCCTCAATCCCCAGACCTCCAGCATCCTGTTTCTCCTTTTCTCCCCATGATGTCCATCACATCACAGCATACTATATAATTTATCTGTCCTTCTACCTCTTGCTATTTCCTGCCTCTTCTTGTAGAATTTCAAGCTCACTAGGGCAGGCATCTTGCTCTGTATATCCCAAGCATCAGCATGGGGCCTGGCATGTATCAGACGCTCAAGAAATATTTGATGAATGTACAAATTGAATGCCCAGGAATGTCACCTTTTACCAACTTTGGACGATAGGAACAATTGGCTCATCTTTGGGGTTTACTCCATTCTCCTCCAATTCCTTTGCAAAAATAGATAACATTCATGAGTAAGCAACTTCTCCCAGGTCTCTGCAACCTGGGGGATGGAAACTTCTCTTTTGGAGTCACTATTTTGCATTCAGAGGTAACTAAAGCCCCTCAACTAAACACATAAAATTGAGGCTGATTCTGCATGTAGTGTCACAAAGAACATGGGTGTGTAAGCACCTCTGTGGTATGCTGACATAGACCGCCGTGGGTCTGTCCCCAGGAATGATACAGCTGGATCACATGGCACTTCTGAGTTTTGATTTTCTGAGGAGCCTCCACACTGGCTTCCTTTGTGCTGCACCAGCCTACATTCTCGCCAGCAGTATTTTAAGGTCCTCTTTTCCCACATCCTCATGAGCATTCATTCCCATAATGATAGCTATCTTAAATGATGTGAGATGGACTCTCAATATATTCATTTTCTGGTTAAAGATGCTGAACATTTTTCTTGTATCATCATGTTAAACAAAAGAAGCCAGACTCACAAAGGCTTTTGTTTTCTCTTATATGTGGAATTTAAATTAAAATGACAATAACAACATGGAAGTAGGAGGAAGATTACTTAGGGGGAGGAGGAGCAAGAGAGTGTGATGGGGCAAATATGATCAAAGCACATTGCATGCATGTATGAAAATGTCACAATGAGGGCTGGAGAGATGGCTTAGTGGTTAAGGCACTTGCCTGCAAAGCCAAAGGACCTTGGTTCAATTTCCCAGGACCCATGTAAGCCAGATGCACAAGATGACACATGTGTCTGGAGTGCATTTTCAGTGGCTGGAGGTCCTGGCATGCCTATTCTCTCTCTCTCTCAAATAAATAAATAAAATAAAATTTAAATTTAAAAAAGAAAGAAAATGTCACAAGACTATCTTTTACAATTAATACATGCTGAGGAAAACTAAATTCATTATCTTCAAGTCAGGCATGGTGGTACACAACCTTTAATCCCTGTACTTGGGAGGCAGAAATAGGAGGATTACTGTGGGTTCAAGCCTGAGACTACAGAATGAGATCCAGGTTAGCCTTGGCTAGAGTGAGACTCTACCTTGAAAAACAAATTGGTCTCTTCATATAGAGTAGACTTGTGTGATCCGCTTCTCTGCCTGTCAGAATGTTGATGGTGAATGCAAATGGCTGAGGCCCAGAGACAGGAAGGAGATTGTCTCAGGGCACTGCCATGAGAGAAAGGGTAGCTGAGGAAGAGCAGCGGAGACCTTGGGGAGAAGCCCAGGGCTCCTGCCTTCAGCCCTCTTGTGCTCATTAAAGGAGAGAAGAATGGAGGAACCGCCTCTTTGTCATTGGCCTGAGCAGCCACGGCAGAGGAAGCGGTTTGTGTTGAGCAAGTACATATGGCTCTGATTACTGGATTTGGAGCAGATAACTCATGGAGAGCCAGGGAGACCTTAAGAATCAGACACCTGGAGGCACCTGGGCTTGACTCTGCCATTCTGGGGAGGAGAGCCAAGCAGGATGGCGGGCTTGTAGAGGTTTCCTTGCTATTTCCTAGCCACGGGAGTCAGCTTTCTCATCCTGTAGATACTGTCACACGTGACCTTCACATCCCCCTGGCAGGCAGAAGACACATCTGTAATTAGCCTCTGCCACCGAGAGAGGAACTGCGAGGGGAGAGGCTGTGGGACCTCCTGGGCAGTGCACAGCGATGGGAGCCCTGCTGACAAGCCCATGGGAAGGTTCACCCACCAGGGCTTTAATAAACTCTTCTTTGTAGCACTCACACCTGGTGACCTTTACCCTCGGCAGGGGCCTCTACATGTTCCACACCGTTTATTCTCAGCCTTGAGAACAGCAGGCAGGAAGGCAGAGAGTGGCTGCAAGTTGATAGACACTTGAGATGTCCATGTACACAGCCCAGCCACGTTCTCCCCCTCAGATGATGCAAATCATGACTTCTTACTCTTGGGGGTTCCTCTCCTTCCTGCACAAGTGATAATAGCCCTTACCCTCCTTCCCTCCTTTCCTGTTTTCTCTTTCTTTTCCTCTTTTTTCCTTTCTTTTCCTTTGTTCGTTGTTTTTTCATTTGTGTTGGGAACAGAGAGGTGATAGGCTTGTGACTTAGACTCTAGCGGTACGTGGGGGACACGTCCTGATGGGGTGGCTGACTTGGAGCCGTGCCCTGACCCTTGTGCGCTCGTCCTCACAGTTCCCCTGTCTGAGAAGCAGGGCCAGTGCGTTGTCTTTCTGCTTGCAGATGGAGCTGTTCAAGGTCACGCAGGAGCGGGCGACTTGTCTCAGCATCCAAAACACGCCAAAGAAAGACTTGCAAGAATCTGCTTGTCTGGATTTTGTTATCAATATTTGACAGCTATTTAGTGAATTGCTGCCTTGTGTCAGACACTGTGTAGGGGCTGGTGAGCAAATAGGTGAACACGATGCCTTTAGGAAGCTTATGGTCTTGGGGTTCCCTCTGCAAGTGGAGGTGGTTTGAGGATAGCCACGTGCTGGTGCGCAAATGGTTTCCTGATTTGACTTTAAACTAAACTTTAAGATAATCATTATTGCGGAATCTCTCTTTCCTCCCTGTTTCTTTCTCTGTCTCTTCCTCCTTCTCTTCCTTTGTCCTTCCTACTAGGTCCTGGAGGGTGGGTCCCAAATTCATTGTCACTGCTGTCTCCTTCTTTTCTTTCTTTCCTTCCCAATGATTTCAATAACTTTGAAGACAATGCACCAAAGGTGTCTGACTTACATGGGAACAAAAGGTGGAATGTTAATATGATTTTATTTGGACTCAGGTTGGATAAGGAAGACCTTTTGTTTCCTACCTTTCAGCTTCAAGTCAGCGCTCCTTAATTAAATTGAGCCTGTGGAAAGTGACCTTTAGGGGGAGGGGACTCCTGGGAATATAATATGCCTTAATCAAATAGGGACAATAAATAAATAAGCAAGAAAAGAGCTTTTAGACAAAGCAGCACTCTACAAACTTTTAGAAGAGAGCTCTTGAAGGAAAGGTAATTGTCTTTATTTCTTCTGGTGAGAGCACACACTTAGGCAGTGAACTGCAGTCGTTCTGCAAATGAGGCAGCTTGGACAAGTTTATTCACCAACCCAAGCCATTTGCCTCAGCTGTGAAAAGCTCTCCCTCAGACTCTGGGCCCCCTCAGGACCACCGGGGAGGTCTGCATCTTTTATCATGAAGGGCTATCCCATTTCTCTTAGCCCACGCCTCACCTGGCCACAAGGGGGCAGAGAAGTCATTTTCCTATGTGGAGAGCAGACCTGTGAAGCGACACACCTTTGGACCAGGTGTGACTGATCTATTATTTGGTTTGCTGGATTTGGCGGAACTAATTGGGCCTGCTTGGAGGAGGGTCGAAATCACCCCAAATCAAAGCAGATCTAGGCTAGGCGCACACCCTTGTCCTGCTGCATAGGGAAGAGATGGAAAGGCAGCCGCGTGCTAAGTGACAGTGTGGGCTTGGAGGGCTCTGAAATGTACTTGCTATGTGAAAGTGTGCTTTGTGGACTCTCATTTTCCTAATATATGAAATGAGGTTAATAGTCTCACTGTATATGCTTGTCAGGAGAAGTCAGTGAGGTTACAAATATACTAAGTTGGAGAGAAATTGACAGGTACCCAGGACAGGATGGTTATTATAGTGGCT
Organism: Orientallactaga sibirica; assembly: GCA_036365145.1. Taxonomy (NCBI): domain Eukaryota; kingdom Metazoa; phylum Chordata; class Mammalia; order Rodentia; family Dipodidae; genus Orientallactaga; species Orientallactaga sibirica. Next base: position 2,348,928 of record JAEOAD010000030.1, read on the forward strand.
TTGTCCTTCCTTTACTCCAACCTGTCCTCAAAATGTGCTTCCTGCAGAGAACCCAGACTTGCTTCACAGCCCTACTGAGCCATGTTCTTAGACCCTGAACATAGAGTTCTTTTAAAAATATTTTATTTATTTACTTGACAGAATGAGGGGGGGGTATGGGCATGTCAGAGCCACCTGCTACTGCAAATAAACTCCAGACACATCGCCACTTTGTGCGTCTGGCTTTATGTGGGTACTGGGGAATGGAACCTGGGCCATCAGGCTCTTGCAAGCAAGGACCTTTAATCACTGAGCCATCTCTCCATCCCCCATATAAGTCTTCTGAAGAAACTTATCTTTAAGTACATTAATTTATGCATGCATTTGTCCATGAACTATTGAGAGCCCTGTCTGTCTCAGATACTGGATCTATTTAGGGCATGAAATGGATAGTGTAAAGCAAACCCACGACATGGCACCTAGAGCTTCCATCTTGACTGGAGCTGGCCAAATAGAACTTTCTGTGACAATTGAAATGTCCCTGATGTGCTATTCACTATGAAGCTACAGGAACTTGAAATGTGGCCACTGATAGGGTGTCATTCCATCTTAATTAATTAACTGATGATACAGGACTAGCCACGACTGAAGGGAATAATACAAGTCTAGAGAATCAACATGAAATGTCTGGCATAGGGTCTGGCACAGTCAGTGCTCAGGCAGCACACACTTTCTTTTCCCATGCTATAGCAAGTGGCACCTGGCATGTAGCTTTTCTGCTGCTTGTACTCTAGCTTAAAGATGAGGCAAGTCATCCCAAATAGACTCTAGAAAGCTGGGGACCAGCTTGGGTTTTCTGCACATCCCCTTTTGGATTTTGCAAGTGGTAAGTATACTTTAAATGCCTCTTAAATTAAAGAGACATTGTGACATAGGAAAGGGAGCCCAGCAGAAATGAATTGCAAATGTGGCTCCTTGTACGTGACATGACCTGAGCAATTTACTCACCCTATCTAGGTCTCAGCTTTCTCTTTTGGTAATTGGGGTGATGAGAAATGCTTCATGGGGGCAAGGGGGAGTTGTGATAGATCCCAACAAAAAGTTGGTGTTCAGGGCTGGAGAGATGGCTTAGCGGTTAAGGCGCCTGCCTGCTAAGCCTAAGAACCTGGTTCCAATCTCCAGGTCCCACGTTTAGCCAGATGCAAAGTGACACAAGGGCGCAATGCCGCACTTGACCACAAGGGGGTGCACGCATCTGGATTTTGTCCACAGCGGCTGAGAGACTGCTGGCGCACCCATTCTCTATCTGTCTCCCTTTCCCCCTCTCTCTGTCTGTCTCTCTCTCTAAAAAAAAAAAAAGTTGGTGTTCAAACACAAGAGTCAGGAGCCAAATGATGGTGCTTCTCTGCATTCTTCTGTGGTTCTGTGGCTTCGTCCACCAAGTGTGACTTTGTAGTCCTGTATTTATTGATTTGGTCTGGAGTTCAACACCTGATATCGGGTAACACAATCATTCCCTTATGAGGAATATTATTTTATTTTATTTAAAAGACTTTGTTTATTTGAGAGAAGGGAAGAGAGAGTACGGGTATGCCAAAGGCTTTTGCCATTGAAGACAAACTCCAGATGCCTGTACCACTTTGTGCATCTGGCTTTATTTGGGTACTGGAGAATTGAACCTAGACCAACCCAGGCCTGCAGGCTTTGCAAATAAGGGCCTTCAACTGCTGAGCCATATCCCCCACCCTAGAGTGTCATTTTAAATATAGTGCATTGGATCTAAAAGCCTTTCTGTGGTGGTATGAATGGAAAAACTCTTAGAACCACATCCCCCACCAAGGTGGAAGAAGATGGCCTAAAGTAGAAAAGAAGAAAACCAATATAAGCAAGGGACACTGAAATAAGAGAGGTGAGGAAAAAGAGAGCAAGCAAGCCCTGAAATGTTCCCACGTTCCAGTCCAGTTGTCCCCAAGACCCAGGTGTGGTCCTCCTGGTTCCCTGAGATGACTTCTGCACCCATCTCGGACATTATCCTTCCTTGCCCGAGGAGATTTGCGCTGGGCTTCTCTTGTTGGGAGTGTGTGAATGCTAATCAACACAACAACCAATCAGACCCTTCCCCTTCCTCCTGTTCACCTGCATCCCATCAAAACTTTGCCTTGAACTTTGTCCCTGCCTTCTCTTCCCACATCTCCTGTGGAATGGCTCAGAACCTGGAGTGGCTTCAGAGTGGAGGGGATGCCAAGTCCCTGGGAGTTAATTAGTGCAGCTGGACTCGTTTTCTGTAATGTTTATGAGATGTTGCCTCAGGACAATTCAGGAGCAAAAGAGCCAACGCAGGTGTCTCCAAAGTGGTCCTTTGAGAGGGTATCAGTTAATTTCTGGTTGCGGTGACCAAATACCTGACCGGAAGTAATGTAAGGAAGGAAAGCTTGATTTCTGCTTACAGACTGTGTTTATCATGGCAGAGAAGGCAAGGCAGCAGAAGCTTGAAGGTGCAGGCATCAGTCCACAGTGAAGAAGCTTGGCATAAAGAATGTGTAGCCTCAGCTTTCTCTTTTTTATTCAGTCCAGGACCCCAGCCCATGAAACCCTACTGCCCACAGTTAGTGTGGGTATTCCCATCTCCAGTTAACCAAATCTAGAAAATCCCCAAAGATTTGTTTCCATGAGAATCCTAAATCCTGTCAGGTTGACAGCTGGAAATTAATCACCACAGGGAGGGAGCCCAGCATGTGGTACCAAGGACATGTTGAACCAGGACGCAGAGGGTGCAGTTTCAAAGCCGCTGCGAATGTGAACTCAGGGTATTCAAAGCAATGGGCTTCAGTTTCCTCATTGGGGCAAGGGAGGTGTAACTGTCTCATGTGGGGATATGTGTTTGGAGGAGAGAACTGATGGTCAACAAAGCCGTATACGGAAGCTGCCCCCATCCTGGCTGTAGCTGTTCCAGCAGAGCATTCTGAGAACTAAGTGCTCTCACCCATCTTCATCCACTCCCAGGCAAACCTGGGGAAAGAGGGTGTTTCTACCTACCTTTCCTAGATGAGCAAATGAACCACAGTGGCCCAGGTGTTATGATGTCTCCCAACTTCTATGACAATGTCACAGCGTTCCCTGGTGACACTTTGCAGCTCACACCTTGGGCTCTCTTTACAAGAGATCATCGCCTTGACTGGGGACCCACTGGCTGAGCTTCAGGGTCTCCCTCCCCTTTTTTTTGCTCTAGGCTTGCTTGTGGCACAGTCTTACAGATTCTTATCCCTAGTGCAGAGCCAACTGCCAAGCCAGGGTCACTTTGCAAGGCTTAGTTCCTGGGCCCTTGTTTGAGCATTGCTATCCACAGCTGGCTTGCTCCGGCAGGAATGAGGCTTGTGGACTGCAAAGCTGGCAGCCCTGCCTGGGTGCTGGTCTCAGCACTGCTCTCGGACCTTGGGCACATCATATCTTACTTTTGTTGCTCCTCACGCGTCCCCAACTATAAAGCAGGGATAAAAATATCTGCCCTTCTGACCTCGCAGATAGGAAATTAGATTAGAGATGTGAGACGAGGTATGGTGCTATGTGACTGCAAGGTGCTAGCATTGTTGTTGTGTTTATATAACCTTAAAAATCTTATTACCAAAGTGATATATGCTCATTGGAGAAAAGTGAGACAATGCAGATTTTAAAAAATGATGAAAATACAAATAGTCTATAATCCCATCACCTGGGGACAATTGTTGTAAATAATTTAATGGATATCATTCTTACATCTACATCTGTTTACTTGAAATAGGATCACAGTCTTTGTGATGTCTTGCAATTTGATTTTTTTTTTAAAACATGGAATCACTAGAGGCATGCCCTGCCAGAGATTAAGCATGCAGAATTTCCTCTCTCTAGTCAGAGGCAGAAAATCACCCTGGGACTATTCAAGGTCTTCTCCTTTATCTTACAAAGAGTGAGTGTGAACACCTATAACTCACATGGGAGCCTCCTTCAGGAAGAAGTGCCTTGGCCTGTGTTTAGGGAAATCAGCTGTATATTGATTACTTTTCTCAATGCTGTGACAAACTCTTGATGTTACCACTTAAAAGGAGGAGAGACTTATTCTGGCCATGGTTTCAGAAGGCTCATTCAAAATAATCGTGGTAGGGACAGTGCGGTTCACATCCTGGCTGTCAGGAAACAGAGAAAGGGAAGCACAGGAAATGGGCAAGGGCAGGATATATCCCATGGATGTACTTCCTGTAACATACTTCCCCCAAATAGGACCCACCTCCTACCTCTCACTATCTCCCAACAATGGCATCAGAGGATTATGCATTGGTTAGGTCAGAGCCCGACTGTCCCTGGGAATACCCTCACAGACACAGCCAGAGATAGGCTTTCTCTACTAAGTCTCCCAGTGTAGTCAAGTCGGCGATCGAGATTAACCATCACAGAGCAGTAAAGAGAGACTCTTTCCTGACTCATTAAGGAGCAACCCTGGGGACATAGAGGTTAGTAGATCTGGTTCTGAGTGGTGGTGAGAAATAGGTCACCAGTGTGACCAACAGCCCTGAAGATGCTTAGACTCCTGACGATGATGGGGCTTCAAGGAGGGAGCTACATTCCTACATGCCCAATTCTAGGGATCCCTGGGCCCAGCTTGGTACCAATGGTGTGATATTGCTGTTTCTTCCTCAAAAACAAGGTGACATTGACAGGGAGCTAGATTACAAGTTGTCTTCAGAGTACTTGTGGATAGTTTTCTCTGTGAAGAGTTGGGTTGGCCATGTCTCTGGAATACATTAAATCCTTGGGATTCTGAACAAGCTGTGGTTGGGAGAAGATCTCAAGATGGAGAGATTAATTGGTCCACTAATTTCAAAAGTGAAGAATTAAATAACTAATCAGCAAAGTACAAGAAATGTCATTATTTGTAGTGAATCAGGTGATGCTCCTCCCTAGGGGGGAAAAAGAGATGACCACCAAGAAACTATGAGTGTGACCTTGTATGGAAAAGGGACACTTGACATTCTTGAATGAAGGGTCTTATGATTAGGCCATCCTGGATTTAGGATGGACCCTAAATTCAATGGCAGGTTTCTTTAGAATAGCAGAAGGATGTTGGAGACATAGTGAAGAGTGACCTCTATTACTTAGTTTAAGAGAGCAGAAGTTGGAGTCAAGACTCCACAGTGTGATGGCCACACAAGAGCCTACCTCTGCCCTTGTCTAGTTCTGGACTTGCCATGTCCGGTGGACCCTGAGAGCTCCCAATGTTGCCAATGGGTTGATTCATGTAAGGACAGCCAGAGCTGATTTCTGTTGCTCACAACCAAACAATCTAATACTACAGATGTTAGTTTATATGACTCTCCTACAAGCCCAGAAAGAAAATACAAAGAGGGTCACTGTACAGATGAGAACATTGAGACTTGAATCATTTTTTATTTGTTTGTATGTAAGCTGAGAGAGACAGAGAGAAAGATGAGAGAGAGAGAAGGAGAGGATGGGTGTGCCAGGGCCTTTAAGCCACTGCATACAAACACCAGACACATGTGCCACTTTGTGCATATGGTTTTATGTGGGTCCTGGGGAATCAAACACAGGTTGTTAGGCTTTGCAGGGAAGAGCCTTAACCACTGAGCAACCTCTCCATCCTAAGAACACCAAGGCTTGAAGAGTCCCCTAGGCCAGCCCATCAGCAAGTACTAAAGTTTAATCTGGTTTCCTACATCAAAAACCTTTCCATTTGTCTCCTACCTAGGCTGCCGGAGCCAGAAAACAAAGCTCTTCAATTTCTGTAGGATGGGTGATACATTCCACTTTCTGCAGAAAACCTCTGGATATTTCTGCAGTCAACAGGCTCAGGGAGACTGTTAGGCAAAGTGTCGGTTTGCACATTACCTTGATGGAAGAGAGAGGGGCCTAACAGCTTTAAGTTGCTGAAGAGGTGGCAATTGAATTTGAGAGAAGAGGCCTTTAAATTTCTTCCCAGAATGACTTCGAGCTGATGTAAGACAGGAATGCTGCTTTCCTCCCAAAGCCTCTCCCTGCTATGTTCTCCAGCAATCTCTGGATTGCTTGAGGGCTGTGAGAGGCCTGGGACAGTTGGCTCCTTAGGAGGGGTCCTTCCTGTGGGTTTTCAGTCCCCCTAAAACAAATCTCCTCAGACATTGAAAGCTGGCTGTAAAGACACTGCCAAGTTGCCTGCGAGTATTCTGAAAAAAAAAAAAAAAAAAAGAATATGATCTCTTCGTGGTTTAGAAAATAAAAAATGACTGAGACACTGTGCTATTGATTTTCTTCCCCTTGTCTCACACCACTGGGTGAATAAATTATTCTTGGAGGTTTTGTACAAATTACTCAATAAAGTCACCGCGAAGTGTCTGGTAAATGTGGTCTGCTCTGGTTCCAAGTCTGTGAGGCAGAAACTGCTAAGCGGGGAAAGACTTTATGGGTCATGGCGTGGACAATGGGAGTCGTTCCTAGGGCTCACAGAGCATGGAACACGGAGGTAGTAGAGTTGAGACCAGTTCTCCAAACACAAGGCTGAAGCACACTGTCTCCATTTTGAAGATATCTGGGATAAGAATACTTGTGATGGTTAGTGTCATGAGTCAACTTGACTGGGCTATGAGTCTAGAGACATCTGGCCAAATATTCTGGGTGTTTCTGTGAGAGGGCTTCAGGACCAGCTGAACATTTGAGCCAATAGGCTGACAAAGTGGATGGCCCTTGCTAATATGCCTGGCCTTGTGCAGTCAGTTGATGCTGCGCATAAAATGAGAAGGCTGAGTTGGAAAGAGCTTCCTGCCTCACTGTCCTCAGCTGGCCTGTGGGTCTTCTCCTGCATTAGACTTAAGCTGAAACACCGAATCTATTGCTCTCGAGTTCCCAGCTTTCTGACTGCACTTCTCAGACTCATAGTTGTAGTCACTTAAGTCCATCTCTCTCTCTCTCTCTCTCTCTCTCTCTCACACACACACACACACACACACACACATCCTATGTGTTCTATTTCCCATAAACTGGAGAAAATAGAGGAACTTTTGAAGAAGCTAAATGAAATATTCAGCATTCTTACCTGAAAACACCAAGGTATCAGGGATCCATTTTCTCTCTGTATTCCTTGGCTCAGATGTTTATTTTAGTGCACAGAGATTCTGGCCAATGAAATGGCTATGCCATTCCTTCAACTGCATCTGTAAATATAGCCTGTCACAGCGGTTGCACATTGATAGCTTTGGGTTGATGTTGTCCTGAAGAGGTGTTCTGTTTGGCCCACCCTGTGGGGTTTCTCTAATTCTGTCTTTTTTTTTTTATTTTAAGTATTTATTTATTTGCAAAAAAAGAGAGAGTCACAGAAAGTAGGCCTCTTTCTCCTACAAACTTCAGATGCATGTGCTACTTTGTGCTTCATGTGGGTACTGGAGAATCAAACTTGGGCCAGCAAGCTTTGCAAACAAGTATCTTTTTAAAAATGTTTCATTATTTATTTATTTATTTATTTATTTATTTATTTATTTATTTGAGAGTGTGTGCATGTGTGTGTGAGAGAGAGAGGGAGAGAGAATGAGTGTGCCAGGGCATCCAGCTACTGCAAATGAACCCCAGATGCATGCACCACCTTGTGTATCTGGCTTACATGGGTCTTGGAGAATCGAACCTGGATCCTTTGGCTTTGCAGGCAAGTACCTTAACCACTAAACCATCCCTCCAGCCTGAAAACAAGTGTCTTTAAATACTTACCCAGGGATGGAAAGATGGCTTAGCAGTTAAGGCACTTTAAATACTTACCTAGGGCTGGAGAGATGGCTTAGCAGTTAAGGTGCTTGCCTGCTAAGCCTAAGGATCCATGTTCAATTCTCCAGATTCCATGTAAGCCAGACACATAAAGGTAAGGCAAGTGTAAGGTCACACATGCCCACTAGGTGGTGCAAGCGTCTAGAATTTGATATCAGTGACTGAGGCCCTGGCGTGTCAATTCTTTCTCTCCACCTCTCTCTCTTTCTCTCTCTCACTCTCTCTAAAAATAAATAAATAAATAAATGCTGAGCCATATCCCTAGTTTCCTTTTTTGTAGTTTTTTTTTGTTTGCTTAAATTTAACATAGTGTGTCTTATTCAACACTATATTTATATTTAAAGAGCCAAGAGATGGATCATAAAAATTCCACATATTGCTTTAAAAAGAAAACACTGGCTCCAGAGTGGCCACAATCATTGAGGACTAGGGAACAGCTCTCTCTGAAGCCAGTGCCTCTGTCATCACTCCACCCCAGTCCCCACCATGCCCAAATGTCTAACTGATGCCCAAGCTGAGGCTAATGACAGCTGGATCCAGAATGTCTCCCAAAGGGGGTGTGTGGAAGGCTCAGCCACTAGCCTGGGGCCTAGTGGGAGAAAGTGAGGCCTCTGGGGCTGAGCTGGGGCTAAAGGGAATGTCAGGACCCTAGCTTCTCCCTGCCTCTCTTCTGCTTCTCAGGTGCCATGAGTAAAAACATTGATAACAGAGAAAAAGCAAAGCCAACTGAGCCCAACTCATGTCTCTTGAGCCTCAACACTCAGCTGGACTACATTTCCCAGCGTTCTCTACATTCCAGGCAAGGGCATGTGACTGAGCTGCAGCCAATGGAACATGGGCAGGTGTGATAAGCATTTACAGACCTGTCTTCCCTAACTCTCCTGTGTGAGAGCTCCCACCATTTTTCTTCTTTCAACAACTGAGTGAGATTCGAGGTTCTAACCTTCACCGAAAGAACCTTGATCCCCAAGTCACCGTGGAAGTGACACCAGCAGTGGACTGTGATATAATGTCTGCAACCAAGAAACAAACCTCTGCTTTGTTCGCCGCTGAGATTGACGGTCTTTTAAAAAAAATTTTAGTAAATATCAATTCCAAAAGTAACATCAGCAACCACTAAAATGTCTTAGTTTTTTGTTTGTTTTGTTTTCTGTAAGGTTTTGCCACATTGCCTCATGCACGTTATCACATTGCGTCATCACAGTTCTGAGAGATAGGATTAGGACTTCTACCTAATGGTGAGGAAAATTGACACACAGAGGTTAAGCCATGTGTCCAAGATCACACAGCCACTGATTTAACCTATGCTTGCTAGCGAGGTGACACCGAAACAGAGGAGAAGCGTGGAGGAGGAGGAGGCAAAGGTAGGCAGCGAGGACATTCAATCACATGGAGAAGCAACACAGAATTCCATCGGGTTCCCTGTGCCAGAGTCTGAGCCAGCTGTCATTGGCTCATGGTGACCCCATGCTGCCCACACCAGGCTGCCCTGTGGATGGGATATTAAGGAACCTAAGGAGAAACCTCACTGTCCCAGAAGTACCTTTAGACTCATTCGAACATTTCCTTGTTCTGCTTTCAACAGCACAAAAGGCAGAAGTTGAAGAGCCCGCAGGAGGAAATGGGCCCGGGGCTTGGAAGTGGACCTAGTTAGCAACATCAAGCCCACAAGCTGTCCGTGCAGGTGCCTGCTCTGACTGCTGAGGAGGGCTGTGCGACTCAGGTAGTGGCTTTGGCCATTTGGGGCTGGGTGGACTTTGATCCTAGACTGTTTGTTTCTCTATGGGGGGCAAGTGGAGACTCAGTGACTCCTGGAGTTGGAAGGAGCTTGTTTCCACAGCAGGTCACACCGACCCAGAGTGTGTGTTCTGTTGGTAGCAGAGAAGGCAGGTGGGAGCGGGGCAGGCAGCTGATGTCTCCAGTTCACACCTGTCCCTGAGGAGATACAGGTGGGACACTCTACCCCTGTTGTCCTCTGCAACTTGGGCATCTCAGACACGGAGACAGGCAAGGAGCACCCGAGCCGTGCTAGGTGCGGCATCAGGTGATGGCAATGGGATGCTCAGCCAGTAAGTTGGTACTTATCTGCAAAGCCTGACAGCCCAGGTTTGATTCCCCAGTACCCACATAAAGCCAGATACACAAAGTGGTAGGTGTGCATGAAGGGATCAATAAGGTCCCTTTAGCTCTGAGGGACAGAGCAGCCTAGTTGTGGGCACTCCAGATGAGGGATGCCAAGGAATGCATCAGCAAAGAACTGGCAGGTGAGTTGACAGCAACACAATGACCGGCTCTGTGGATACTGGAGGAAGCCACCTAGGTAGAAAAGACAAGACCACAGCTGATTCTGATTGTCAATGCGACTAGATTTAGAATCACCTGGGAGATCGGTGAGATGCACCTCCAGGTATGTCCGTGAGGCAATCTCCAGTCTCTAGAGAGGATGAACTGTGGGGTGTAGAGCACCATCCCATGGGGCTAGGAGCCCACATGAAATTTAAAACAAAGGGGGGGGGGGAGAAAGGAAACCTAGTACTCACATTCTCTACTTTCTGCTTTCTGTCTGCTAAGAAGAATAGCATTCACCACACACTCAACATATGCTGCACATTCACACTGCCATGATGTTCTGCCCAAGGGCATGGGGTTTAGACCATCGACTGAGCCCTCTGAAACTGTGAGTCACAAGCAATAATTCCTCTCTTGAAGTTGTTCCCAAGTATTTTGACCACAGCAATGCAAATGTAACTAGCAAAGATAGCAAGAACAAAGGCCTTGTGCTGGGAGGGACTGGCTAGGAATGAGCTTGTAGTGTGAATGACAGCGAGGAGGCCAGAGGGACTGGAGTGGCGTGAAACAGGGACCACATCAGAGTAGAGGCAGATGATGTATAGAAAGGAACCCTGACCTCCTCTCTGTCTCTTCTAGGGACCCTGGGGGGTAGATGCCAGGCAGGCTGCTGGATGCCAATCCTCTCCTGTTAGTGTCAGGGGCTAGGTAAGACATGCCCAAGACTGGACTCAGTGATGGGGGAGGGCAGTGCAATTGGGGTTCCATTTTTTTCTCATCTAAAAGGGAATGATAACATACCCCCCCCTTTATTTAAATGCAGTTGTGAATTCTAAACACTCGCCAGGACTGTGAAGCTTCCATATTAGTGTCCAGTGGATTGTTATAGTTAGCATGGCTTCCTGAGGAAGGCAAGTTCATGATTTCTGCAGTCTTTTGGGGTGCTCTTAGCATCTGCCCAGCTCTGTGGGGCTGATCCGATAACATCCTCAGGATCAGAGGGATAAGAACACTTCTGACCCCATTCTTCCAATAAAGGCCGGGGTGCCCTGAGAATTCAGCTGACTTTATTTATTTATTATTTGTTTGTTTGTTTTTGTTTGTTTCTGAGAGAGACAGAAGCAGAAAAAGAGGCCAACAGAGAAAGTGAGTATGGGCACACCAAGGCCTCCTGCCACTACAAATGAATGCTAGACACACGCACTACTTTGTGTAACTGGCTTTATGTGAGTACCGGGGAATCAAACCTGGGCTGTCGGGCTTTGCAGACAAGTGCCTTTAACTACTGAGCCATCTCTCCAGCCCATTCAGCTGACTCTCTAATAGCCTCGGGGCTGGTGTTTGGCACCATAAAGTGCATCAACTCTGGAGCCTAAGGTCACTCAGCTAACTGGTCTCTGAGAATTCTCCACTTCCTTCATTCAACTTCCTCGGATCTGCCCATGTGACCCTCTTCTCCATGTTCCTAAGAGTCACTCAAACCTTTGCCTAGCCTCCTTCTCTCCTTAAAAGAATGTGGCTAATCCTACCATTTCCAAAGCACCCTACAGTTTGTCAAGACCATGCACGTCTGTCATCTCTCTTAACCATCACTGTCCATCTTACCCAGATGTACCAGCCAAGACTCTGGGAGATTGAAGCAGGACTAATCCAGCAGCAGAGCTGGGCCAGTTCCGAGAGCTCTGGCTTCCATCTCGCCTTCCAATAGAACACCACTGGTTCCCAGGGAAAGGGTTAAAATAGACATGATCATCACTGTGGAATCTTTTAAAAATAATTTTTTCTTTTTTTAAAATTTATTTATTTGAGGGAGAGAGAGAAAAAAATGGACATGCCAGGGCCTCCAGCCAGTGCAAACAAACTGCAGACACATGTGCCACCTTGTGCATCTGGTTTATGTGAGTCCTGGGGAATCAAACCTGTGTCCTCTGTTAAGCCATCTCGCCAGCCCATCACGGTGGAATTTGATTGAGTCTATTTGGGGTAGAGATGAGTTTCAGATCTGGAAGCGGAATGTTGCATGCCAGGACTCTCAATCCCAGAACCATCTTTACCTGCAAGCTTTCGCTCATCCTCTGACAGCCTGAGGTCATGACAATGGCTGGGGAAAACCCCACCGGGATCCACAATGCCTGAGTCCGTCCCATAGACACAAACCATTACGGCATCTTTCACCTGCCTGCCAAGCTCGCCTCCCTCCCCTGGCTGATGCCTCCACCCAGCCTTCACCTCCAGTACCAGCAGGAGCTCTCACCCCCTCCTGGCCCCCACCCTTTGCCATCTGCCAGGCCGCACACTGGCCTCTCTGTGCTTAGGAATGGGCACTCATCCATGGAAGCACACAGGCTTGCGTGCCAGGTGACCAGGTGAGCATGTGTGAGCCCTGCGTGTGCTGTGAGGCTGCTGCACAGCCGGGCTCCTTGGGCAAGGGAAGATGACCATGTGGCATGATTGGCAGGAGGGGCGGGGGCGGAGGCCTGGGAAGGAATGCGGGCAGGATGCACACTTCCACAGCTGCCCGAATAGACCCCCGACCTGGGTTGGGGTTGGAGGAGTGGGCAGAGGAGAGGTGGAGAGAATAGGACAGCCTTCTTGCAACTGCTGAGTCAGGTGTGGAGGAACATGGAGGATGGGAGCCATCTGCCTTTGGGAAAGTCTTGCTTCAGCCACAAAAGAGGAGGTCCCATCCACTGAGCTCTCCCTCACCCCATGCCAAGCACTGCCCTCGATGACATCAACTCCTTCCTGTAACCTTGGGAGGCACAAGCTAATCACCTTGGATCAAGGAATGAAGCCTGGGAGGGTCCTGGTTGCCCAAGAAGACCCTGTTTGTAATTAGTAGCTAGCACACAGCCCCAGGTCCCACCTGGCTCCAGTCACCATATATGCCTCCTCTTCATGCCTCAGAAGGATCTTCCCGACTCCCTGGGACTCTGCTTAAGTGGCATTCATGGAACACCAGCTGTTTGCTTGAATGTGTATTTAAAAACAGAGAAAGGCTTCCAGCAGCTACTGCTTACTGAGAGTCCAAAATGAAGGGAGGGCCAGGCCATGGGCCCAAGGCTGACTGCCATGAGAACCACCAACAGGGCCTTACATAGACTATGTGCAGAAGAGTGCAGTGGAGAAACAGAGGGAGGGAGAGAGAGAGAGAGAAAGAGAGAGCGAGAGCGCGCAACATGGTGAAGATTGGCCTGGGACAGATAAGGTGAGCGTATTCCCAGGACACTTCCAAGTCCAGGATGGCCAGGGCAGGTGAGCAAGGCAGAGCAGGTGGACAAGGCAGGGTGTGGGCCTGCATGCCATGGGAGGCATTAAGATGGAAAGTAAAGACCGTGTGTTCTATCATTCTTGTGATTGGGTCCTGCTGGTAGGCTGCATGGAGACTGTGTGGCTGGAGAGCAGAACAGGCTGAGGGGCCTGGCTAGGGAAGGATTTCCCTACAGCCTTTCTCCAGGGACATCTAACAGTGCTCTTTACTCACACCCATCCTTTGTCTCTCCAAACCTTTGCCTTTCCTTTCAGAATGCACCTCACTTCCCTCTGTCTAGCCAAGCTCACTCTGCCACACAGCCCCTGAAATGGGTGCTGTGTGACTGGGGCATCAGCAAGATGCCACTGGGCCCTGAGCTCTCCATCTAGACTCACTGCATCTCTCTTGTCTCTTTTGATGCCTGAAGCTCCTGAGACAATGTTCCCTTAATGGTGGCTTCATTCCTCTGGGAGGCAAATTCGAGTGCTAGGTGTCCTTCACACTCAAAATTTACTATATAGTTAGCCCAATGCAGCAGCATTAAAAAACTCAATGAGGGCTGGATAGATGGCTTAGCAATTAAGGCACTTGCTTACAAAGCCTAAAAGACACATATTCAACTCTCCTGATCCCATGTAAGCTAGACTCACAAAGGTGAGGCAAGTGTAAGGTTGCATGTGCCCACTAGGTGGTGCAAGGGTCTGGAGTTTGATTTCAGTGGCTGAGGCCCTTGCATGTCAATTTTCTCTCTCTCTTTCTCTCTTTAAAATAAAAGAGAGAGAAACTTAATGCTTTTATGTAAAAGTTAATTGATTGAAATTAGCCAGCTGGCAGCTGCTGCATAGTGGTCAGAGAAATCTCCAGTGAAGCTGGATGGATGCCTGTGGTCACTCAGAGCCATGGCAGCCCAGTGTGCCACATCATGTGCTCCATGTGGTTCCCATGTGTGCATGCAATGTGTGTGTGTGTGTGTGTGTGTGTGTGTGTGGTGCAGAATGTGGTGTGCTTATGTGTTGCATGTGTGGTGAGTGTATCTTCTGGTGTGAACATATGTTTCATGGATGTGGATGGTGAGTGAGATGTGTGTGGTGTGCATGCGGTGTGTGGTGTGTTGAATGTGGGAGAAGATGGTTGTGGTGATTTGTGTGATGTGGCGTTTGTGTCGGGAAGAGCAGCCTCTCAGGTTCCTCAGCTTTCAGAGTCAAAGGTTTCTATGTGGACGCGTCTCTTTCCTCTGCTCAGAGTTATGTAACGATCTTTCTGTTTTTGCTTATTGATTGATTTAATTCATTTTTGGGCTTGTACGGTGGTGTGGCGTACATGGGGTGTGCACATGTGTGTGCCCAGGCAGCACTCAAAGTGTTTGCAGGGTGTGGTGGGCTTGCAGGGCAGGATGTGCTTGACTGTGGTGGCCAAAGTGAAAGGTTGGATGTGCTCTTGGCGGCTCTTCCACCCGACCATTCTTATTTGAGCCAGAGTCTCTTACTGATCCTGAGCTAGCCATTTTTTCAAGTCCCAGTGATTCTCCAGTCCCTGTGCCCTATGATACTGGGGTTACAGGCACGTGTGGCCACACCCAGCTGTTCATGTGGGTACTAGGGATTGCTCTCAGCCTCCTCACACCCTTGTTTCTCTAGCCTGGTGGAAACCTTTTTGGGGGGTTGAAAGGATGCACATGTGAGTTTACTGGGGTTACTTTCAGGAGCATGAATGACTCAAGACCTGTTTTTTTTAAAAAAAATATTTTTATTTATTTACTTGAGAAAGAGACAGACAGAAAGAGAATGAGTATGGACACACCAGGATCTTCTGCCACTGCAAATAAACTGCAGACACATGTGCCATTTTGTGCTTCTGGCTTTACCTGGGTACTGGGGAATCAAACCTGGGCTTTTAGTGCTTTACAAGCAAGCACCTTAACCACTGACAAGTCTCTCTAGCCCCCAAACCTTTTTTTTAAAACTTAAAAAAATATATATTTTATTTATTTATTTGAGAGAGGGAGAGGGGGAGAGAGAGAGAGAGAGAATGGGCACGCCAGGGCCTCCAGCCACTTCAAATGAACTCCAGATGTATGCGCCCCTTTGTACATCTGGCTTATATGGGTCCTGGAGAGTTGAACTGGGATCCTTTGCTTTGCAGGCAAACACTTTAACCACTAAGCAATCTCTCCAGCCCCCCTCCGAGCCTTTTTTTAAAAAACATTTTATTTGTTGGACTAGAGAGATGGCTCAGTGGTCAAGATGTTTGTTTGCCTACAAAGACTTGAATTCAATTCCCCAGTACCCACATAATGCCAGATGTACAAAGTGGCGCATACATTTGAAGTTTGCTTGCAGAGGCTGGAGGCCCTGTCACACCTGTGCTCTCTGTCTGTCTCTCTCTTATCTCTATGCTTGCAAATAAATAAATAAAAATGTTTTTAAAATATTTTTTTTTTGAGATAGGGAAAGACAGAGAGAGAGAGAGACAGAGAGAGAGAGAATTGGCACTCCAGGGCCTCTAGACACTGCAAACGGACTCCATTCACATGCACCACCTTGTGCATCAAACTTTATGTATGTCCTGGGGAATTGAACCTTGGTCCTTTGGTTTTGCCAGCAAGCGCCTTAACTGCTAAGCCATCTCTCCAGCACCCTCCAAACCCTTTAGACAGATTTTTAAAAAAGATTTATTTTATTTCTTAGAGACAGAAGAGGGAGAGAGAGAGAGAGAATGGGCTTGCCAGGGCCTCTAGCCACTGCAAACAAACTCCAGACACATGTGCCACCATGTGCATCTAGATAGATTTTGTCTATCATATGAATTCTTGTGTGGTGGTGAGTGGTGGGGGGGAGGGTTGTGACAAGGTTTTCTTATGTATCCCAGGTTGACCTTGAACTCCAGATCTTCTTGTCTCAGCCTCTCAGGCACTGGGATTACTGATGAGTGCCACTATACCATGCCTGGCCCTTGGACAAACCCTGTGTTATCCACTCTTAGTTTCACCATAGCAGCAAAATCAGGGAAAAAGTCCTACAGTGAAGGAGCCAGGACTTATGTCACCCCCATCATTGACCATATCAGATGGGAGAATCTCCACTTGGAAGTCTATGTTTTGTCCAAATTTCTATGTTTACTCTATTTTGTTTACATTACCCAAAGGCAGACAGTCGAAAACAGGGACGTGGGTGCACAGCCTAGCGTGACGTGAGCGTCACGTGAGAAGGCATCACCAGTGTGTGCAGATCCATGCCAAGAGAGCTTCAGGCAGCAGGGCCCACCCTTTCAGAAGGACTAGACTCATTAAGGTTGTAAGATAATAATGTCTAGGATGGAGTCTGCGCTTCAGTCTGCTTTCATGCAGTCCCTCCTTTTGTCCTTACATATTGAAAGGAATCACAAAAGGTATTTACATAGTGAATCCCTTTTCAAATATTTTCCTTCAATCAAACCAAGGCCAGTTCCACAGATAGTGAATTAATCACATGTAGCTTCCTTATGAACTCCAGCTTTCACTATTCGCATGTTTGGATCTGCCTTCTTCAACCTCACCCCCCACCCCACCCCAGGCAATTCCTCTCCTTCCCTAGCAAGCCAACACTGTGCTTTAGACACACTGGCAGCCCTTCTGTCTTTAATGTGCCAAAGCCTCCGTCCACCTTTGATTTCGATCCTTGGATCTGATCATGCTGATTTCAACCTAAATTTCACTTCCTCCTCGTCCTCACAGAACATGCCATCATCTCTTTAGCTAATCTGTGTGCTTACCCTGGGGGCTGCATCCTGATGCCCTGAAGAAATTGTCTTCTTGGCATTGACTACAACTCCAAATTCACATGTGCCTGCTGCTACTCTGCAGGGAGGGTTGGCCAACTGTAGCCCATGGCCAAAGCCAGCCTGCTGCCTAATTTAGTATGGGCCAAGAGGTAAGAATGGCATCAACAGTTTTTTTTTTTAAAAAAAACTCTTACTTGTATTTTAATATATTTTATTTATTTACTTATTTGAGAGAGAGACAGAGACAGAGACAGAGAGAATGGGCATGCCAGGGCTTCCAGCCACTTCACATAAACTCCAGATGCATGCACCCCCTTGGGCATCTGGTTTACGTGGGTCCTGGGGAATCAAACCGGGCTCCTTTGGCTTTGCAGGCAAATGCCCTAACTGCTACTCCATCTCTCCAGCCTCTCAACATTTTTAAAAATAATTTTTATTTATTTATGTTTACATAGGTTATACTCATGTCCCCTCTCCCCCAGTCTCCATTTCCCTGAGGGCCCTCCTCAGAAGAGTTATTGGTGTTCACTGTGGGGCAATCAGGACCTCTGTCAGTCTCTGGGAGAGAAGGATGTGACTCAGGATATTCCTGTGCATCCTGTGGCTACTACAATCTTCACTCCCCCTCTTCCACAACAATCCCCATGGCTTCAACATTTTTCAAGGTTGAGGAGAAAAAATCAGAAAAGTCATATTTTGAGACATAAGAAAATGATGTGACATTCAGGTTTCCATGCTCAAAGGTACAGCTTTATGGAGCACAGTCATGCCTATTCCTTCCTGTGTCAACAACTTCCTGTGTTATCATCTAAGGCTGCTTTCGTGCTCAGGGGGTCTCCGCAGTGTTTGGGACAGGACCCTTGCAGACCAGAAAGCCTGTGCTATTGACTGTCTGCCTCTTTAAGAGGAGACATTTGCAGATCTCTGCTTCTGTGTGGCAGGTATGAAGAGTAGAGGCCTGTCACACCTCACATTCTACCCGAGTATGTGTTCTGTATGTGTGAAATGAATTTTGTTTTGCAAGTTGACTCTTGCTCTTCAAGATTCAGCCCAGAGCTCTCCCTGACCTCAGCCCTGAGCCTGGCATGGGCACTTCTATGTCCCCTCAGCATCTTGGGCTATCACTGAACATGACGCTTGGTAATGATGACAGCAGCTGACATTGGTCTTTGCCCTGGGCCAAGGCACCATGTTCTTTAATTTGAATTGCACTCCCTCTCATTGCAGGTAGTTAATATAATGCCCACTTGAGGAAGCTGAGGCCCAGAGGTCACCAATCCAATGGCACATAGCTTTTAAGAGACAAGGAGAAATGTGAACTGGGCAGCCCACTTCTGTCCCCACATCAGGCACACTCCTGTAATTGTGCTCCCTTTTCTCCACTCAGAGACAAGCTTCTTTGGGGGAGGTAGTTCCTGTACCTCATTCATTTCTCTATGTGAGAGACACAAGAAATCAAAGATAGTTGAATGAGACCATTTCTCCTGTCAGAGAATCTCTGCCCTAACCCACCATGTTCCTTGTCATTGTTTCTCTTTCTCTCTCCCATTCATAAAGGTATCACTCATTCAAATATTTCTTCCCCATGAAGATAGCTGGGCCAGTGCCAGTATCTTCTTCATTAGAAACCTGGGGAAACTGAGGCTCCAGGACCTTAAGGAAAGTGCTCAAAGCCAGTGAGAGGCTGAGTCAGGATCAGAACTCAGGAGCCCAGACTGAAAGCTTCGCCATACCTGGAACTTTGATCAGTGGTCCGAGAAACCATCTACTGACAAGCAGATCAAGAGATATGCAGTCCTATGAGGCTTTTTGTCATCACAGATTAAAACACCACCAGCCTTCCCCCTGCCTCGGGCAAGATGCTTGTGACACCCTTGATGGTAATTTTGCCTGACAGGTGCCACCCAGGCACACATTGCAATATTGGGCTAATGTGCCGGCCAGTCTCCCATCTACCCCCTCCTCGGCTTTCTGCACACACTCCTGCCTCTGAGGGCACCGGCTTCCTGACCAGCCAGCCGTGCTCTAAAGCACAAACAGGGTAGGAAATGAAAACCCCGGGGAAGAGCAGATGACGCGGGCGGGAGGTGGAGGTAGCTCCACCCTGTGCGATCTGCTCAGCTCCCCAGGCTGGCAAGAAAAACTTAAACATTATTTACTCAACCATGTGTGAGTTAAAACCAATATCTGCCTGCCATCTGTTCAGTCAAGTGACCCCTCAGAAGTGCATGGCCAGCTCATGCCTTCTTATCTATCTCAATGTTCCCTCTTCCCTACTCTCTACCTGCCCCAGGCTGGATGGGGAGGGAGGGGTGGAGGTGGGCAGAGCAGCATGCACCACAGAGCGCTCTTACAGATACACAGCCATGAAGGTTACTCTTCATTCCTTGTACTTGGGCTACTTCTACCTTAGGAGGTTGCCACCATGTTCAGTGGGGTTTGGCGGGGGGTCCCTAGATCCTCCACCTCCATTTCCAGCAGTCCTGGCTCTGCCACCAAATCATGGTGTGTGACCGTCGCTAGGCATGTCGGCTCTCAGCTTTGGGTCTTGGTTTTCCTACTGATTACACAAGGGCATGGTCAGACAATTCTTGAAGGTTCCTTTGAGCTATAATGTCTCCCCAGTCCTCCTCAGAGAGCAAACTCATTTCTGACTCAGCACCCTCTTACTATACATTGCTATACTTTCTTCCATTTCCTGCGGTGCCCATTTGTCCATATCTGCCAAGGAAGGCTCCCTGCCATGATGCCTTCCTGTTACCTGGCAACCACCATCACCACACAGGGCTTTAGGAATCTGCTGGCCTTGTTTCCAACACACACACACACACACACACACACACACACACACACACCCCAGCAGCAGCAGTGAAGGAGAGTTCTTCAGGCACAGAGAAGAAGATCTTCTGGGCAGGGGTAGGTAAGGAACACATAGGAAAAGGAAGAGCATTTTGTTGGGAATAAGAGCTGAGTTCCAGTCCCCACCCGATGCCAGACCACTGTGCGAATTCTCCTCCTCCCTCAGCTCCGGTTTTCCCATTTACACAGCAAGGCAATACATGCATTGGTTTCTTGCCAGCTCTCTCGTCATGTGCTTTGGCACAATGAAAGATCTGGGTCCTGGCATCTTGGAAAGTACCTGCAACAGAGGACAGTTACAGAGCTGTGGCCCTGTCTTTTCTTTCTCAGTGTGTAGATGGGCGTGAAGGCAGTGACTAAGGCTGAGTAAACAGCCATCTGAACAGTGTGTAGAACAGCAGGACTCCTGAGGCTGCTAGCGGGCACCATTTCCCAGCTACTCAATGCACTGACCCTAGAAGCTTGCCCATTGTATTGGCTATGGTGAAGATATTTTCTCCATGCAAAATGCTACAAATCAGCACATGCGTTTATTTGTTAGTTGGTTTACTATCTATCATTCTGAGAGGCAGTTGTCACACGTTGCCTATTGCCCTCAGCCCCTTTGCAGAAGCCAGCAGGAAAGAACACACCCCAACCCTGTTCCCTCCAGTGACATCTACCCCCCATGTCCTGGGGAAAGCATTGCACTGCCCACTGCTCACTTAATTATCCTCCTCCCAGGAGCTTCCAGAAATGCAGATGCAAAATGAGGAGAGGAGGGAATGCCATTTGCTTTGGAGGACCTCCTGCCCATGGTAGTCTGCAATGAGTGGCACAAAGGCCAGCTCATTTATGTCCTATTAGGAAGACTCGTTAATATCAGGGTGTTAAATATGTAAATAGCACCAAACACGCACCACATCCTAATTACTGTTTTGCATTATCAAGCCATTTACTCTTTATGACATTTCTTGTGACTGTTCAGCTGTGTAGCGAACACTTAGCAGAACCTCCTACCATGGCTGATGAAACCGCGGTGTCCTCCCAGCTCTTGTGACAGAAGAGAAAGAAGGGGAGTGTGAGGATGAGGGCGAGGAGGCAGCTGGGCACAACAAAGCCTCCTCCATGCTCCAGGTGTCTCCGCCATGGAGGAAGACACCCATTGTCGAAGGAGATGCTTTTTGTGTGAACAACATATGTTCCCACTTCCTGGCATTTTCCCATTGTTCCTTAATCCCGTTTCTTGCAGAGGCAGATTTATATGCAGGCTAATGAGAGCTGACATTTCCTGCGCTGCCTGCTACACTCACTATGCTGAATTACAGCAGGGCAGGTGTCCCCCAGCCACAGAGCAATCTCCTTCGAACCTTCTTTAAGGCAGCTGAAAGGTCCCAGCTGAGGAAGCTGCCTGCTCTTCTGTACAGTGACATTCGGGTTGTAGATCTGGATCCTGCTGCTGAATCCCACCTGCTCTTTGGGCTCCATGCCCAGCTCTGAAGGAAACTTCCTGCTGGTGTGGAAAGGTGTGAGTTGATGGCCACTTTGTTTTCCTTAAAGACTTAGTTGAAACCAGAGGTCTCATGGAGGTGGCACACAAACCCACATATATAGATATATTTTGTTTGGTTCTCATTTAAAAAAAAAAATTGGTTTCATTTGCCAATTAAAAAAATCAGGACATTTCACATATAAGTTCATATCTCTGGCTTTTCTAGAAAAGCAAATAAGGAAAACAAAACAAAAGCACCGTGAAGACTTGGCAACGGTTGCTGGGCATGTTCTGTGGCAGCCCTCGGTTAGAGAGCTGTAGAATGGACAGAGGAGCGGTAGGCATATAGCTGCTGGTTTCAGATAGTGTTTGAAGGCAAGCTCAACAGCTCGTTTGCTGTGTGATATCAGGTAATTACTTAACTTCTCTGTGCTCCAGTCTCTTCATGTCAGTTAGAAGCACTTAAATTAGTGACTGGCATGTGTTAAGTGCTATGTCAGATTTACTTATAGACTGATACCTGCTGCCGTTAAACCAGTCATGCCCTCCTCCTCCTGGGACAGCACCCTATGCATAGCCAGAACAAGTAGCAGCTGGGAGAAGGTGCATCCTGATAGCATACCTCCAGGTTGGCTCCACTATCAACTGTTTACATTTGTCAAGGTCCAGTGTATTCCCCCAAGTGACAGGTTCACAGAGTGAGTAATTCTGCATTGGAGACTATTAAAGATCAGCATCACTAGCAGGAGGAAGGGAATAGAGAGGCGAGTACAAATAATCTCCATTAAAATGGAGTTGGGAGACAAAAGGCGTGCGGAGAACTATTTTGAGCTGAAGGCAGGTGACACAGGCTTCAAAATTTAATGAGCCTTAAATGCCATTGGATGAATATAGCGGGGACACACGGTTACATCAGACACGGCCCACATGGTTTCATGCTTCCCCATAATCTTCCATTTTTTCTTTCAAGGCTCCCTAGAACTAACAAGCTAATGCTTGGTCAGAGAGGAGTAAGGGTTGGGGGAGAAGGGGGACAAGTGACTGGTGAGCAGTAGGAAATACTGAGAGAGGTAATCTGGTCACCCACTGCAGGCACGAGCTAGGACCCACCCTGAGCTTAGGACACATGCAGACCTCCCCTCAGCTAACCTGACCTTCTGCAAATGCCCTGCGAGTCTCCTGGCTTACCAAGTTCTCCCTGGCATCACCTCTGGCTTCTCAGCAGGTGGGTTTTGTCAGCTGTCTGGAAGGTTGTGTTTCGCTGCAGGGTGCTGGTGAGTGGAAGTCTCAGGTAAAGGGGCTGCATTTGTCTGAGGCATAAACAGGGGGCCAAAGTCATTTTGTAGTGGAGCTTCCTAGCATCTGAAAAGGCTGGGGAATTTAGAAACCACCAAGCGTCCCCCAATCGTGCTGCCTGTGCAACACCCACTGATTCTGAAGCAAGAGGCCAACAGTGGGGAAAATTCCCCTCAAGTCTTGAGTCTGAAGCAGACCATAGCTTTGTTGTAAAACTTTATTATTATAATTATTAATGTATATGATATAGTATACATGAGGTAAACATTAATATGCATTCATTGTATAAACTGACAGGGTTCACTGTGACATTTCCACCCGTGCATGTATCACACATTGACACCACCCCCATGCACGCCTGCCTTAGCACCCTTCCCGGTCTCTAATACTCCCGCCTCTGCTTGCAGGTCTTTCTTTCCCACAGGGGAGAGAGAACATGTGGTGCTTGTCTTTCAGTGTCAGGCTTTCTTTATTTAACATGACATCCTCCAGCTCTGTCCTTTTTTGTTAAAAAAAAAAAAAAAAATGACAAGATCCAATTCTTTGTGGCTGAATAATATTCCTTTGTGTATGTCCACCACATTCTCTTTACCCATCCATCTGTTGATGGGCATCTAGGCTAGTGGTGTTACTGGCAAGCTGCAACAATACCTCTGTTCTTGGGCTAGGTGACTAGGATTAAGACACTGTTGTAGTCAGTTCCACATTGCTGTTATGTGCATTCCAAATCCAACACAGTTTATGAGAGGAAGGGATTTATTTCAAGCTTACAGGTCCAGGGGAAGTTCCATCAAATGGTGGAAGCAGCTGCAGGGGATCGCTGCTGCTTGCTGCTGATTCTCTGCTGTTTGCTGCCTATTTTTGTTTGTTGCTTTTGCTGTTTTCTCCCTGCAGTCTTTCTCTCTGCTTGGATGTATGGAAGCAGCTGCATACCTTTGGGCTGGAATTCAGATCTACTACCAAGCACATCTTAGGGCTGGACCCCAGGATCTGCCCCTAGTGACACCTCTTCCAGCCAGGCAGCTGGAAATCCAAGTTATAAGCTTTAATATAACACCTGAGTTTATGGGGGACATGCATTCAAACTACCACAGATGCCTTCCCAGGCAAAGAAAAGGCAGTGTGAAGAAAGTTCTTAATGAAGTCTTTCAGAAACAAGACTGGAAAGGAGTAAAAACAGGTTGCCCCAGCTTTGAGTTGTTATAGCTTTCATTTAATGAAGATTAGGGTGAAGTCATAGTGATGGGAGCCTTGGGCCATGAAAAATGAAAATGTGGGGCTGGAGAGATGGCTCAGAGGTTATAGCCATTTCCTTGCAAACCTGCCAACCCAAGTGTGAGCCTCCTCAGTGCCCACATAAAAAGTCAGATGGAAAATGGTGCATGTGTCTGTTATCCCAGTGTGCCCAAAGCAAGGGGAGACACAGCTCACAATCCGGGAGCTCACAAGCAACAGTGGTGAGAGAGACCCTGTCTTAAAAGGGTGGAATGAGAGGAGAGACACCTCAAAGTTGTCCTCTGACCTCCATATGCACACCACAGCATGTGCATACCCACATGCACACCTACAGGCACATACACACAAATAAATCATAATAATAAAAGATCAAAATGTGTTCCACACTTTGGGGCTGGCTGCTTGTGGGAAATACTACTGCAGGAGGAAGTCCTACACCTGCACCCACCACGTGAGCTTTGAAGTGGGCGCTTGCACAGAAATGCCAGTGTCATTCAGCCTGTGGAAGGTCGTGTTGGTTCTTTGTGCCCAAGAGCCAGGTGTGTGCCTTGCGTGAAAATAGCCAATCACGTTACAGCCATTGATCTTAACCCTGTGTGTATCCCTTAATGAAAGACCAGAATTTGAAAGTCTGTTCCTCCTTTTCCAATTCCCTAACTGAATGCCTACCCCCAACAATTCCAGACCTTGTCTATTATGGGCCAATCAACATGAATGTGCAGGCACCTTCAGGCATGTAAACAAGAGTGGTATAGCTGGGTCATATGGTTCTTCTATTTTTAGATTTTTATTTTATTTTATTTTATTTTATTTTATTTTATTTTATTTTATTTTATTTTATTTTTGAGGAACCCCACACTGACTTCCACAGTGGCTACACCGGTTTATCTTGCATTAGGTTCCTTTTCTCTCATCCTCTCCAGCATTCCTGGCTGTTTACATTTTTTTATTATTATTATTTTTATTTTTAGAGAGAGACAGACAGAGAGAGAGGGAGAGGAAGACAGAGATGGGTGCGCCAGCTGTCTCTCAGCTGCTGTGAACGAAATCCAGATGCGTGCGCCCCCTTGTGGTCAAGTGCGGCATTGCGTCCTTGCATCACTTTGCATCTGGCTAAACGTGGGACCTGGAGATTGGAACCAGCGTTCTTAGGCTTAGGAGGCAGGCGCCTTAAACGCTAAGCCATCTCTCCAGCCTGCTGTTTGCATTTTTGATAGTAGCCATTCTGACTGGAGCGAGGTGGAATCTCCTTATAGTTTTTGATAGCATTTCTCTGACGGCTAATGATACCAACAAAGATTGGGTTTCCCGGGAAAACTGCAGGGAGGAATGGTGGAAGTGACAGGGAAGACCAGAAACCTCTCCTACTCCACCCCGTGCCTTTGGGTATGCAGTGCAGTGCAGGCTGTGCAGGCTCTCTCTCCTGAGTCCTTCTCTGCTGTTTCCCTGCAGATCCACTCTGTGCACATTTGACCATGAAAACACGAGTCCCCCAAGCTTGGGGCATTCTTACACCATTGACTTGATTTTTACTGCACCCCTGGTGTCAGTATTTACCTAGTTTAGTACATCTGGTGACCATGCCGACCTCTGTGTAAGCGTCCTGATCATGGACATCTAGCCTCCGGAATTGTGAGAAAACAACTTTATGTTGCTGGAGCCACCCGGCCTTTGAACTTTGGTACACCGCCAGAGCTGACTAAGGTGGGCCTTAAGACCCTTTGTCTTACAAGCCTTATAAGGAGAAGGTCTTCGAGGGACAGCAGTACCTCCCTTTCTGCCGGCTCCTAGAAGTTACTGTATATAGAACCCTCTTCCCTCCTTCCTGAATGAGAACTGGAGCCCATCTTGCAGCCTATATCCCCTGCCCTTTACCACTGCTCTTTTGCCTGGACAGTTAATCTCAGAATGCCTGCTGTCTTTTACTAGAATGGCTGGTTAAGTCTTTGATGGGGGGAGGAAGGGTAAAATGCGTGTCCCAGTCACATCTAGAGAGATTGCTTCTTTAGGTCTTGGCTCAGGATTCAAACCCTTTTAGCCACAAGTCTTGTGCCACATCCCTCCAAGTTCTTCTGAGGCAACAAGTTCATTTCCACTTCCTCTAGAAGCCTCCAATCTGGCTGCTCATGGAGGCTCTTGGGCGATATGCAAAGAAACAGTGTCCACATTGATAGTTACATATGGTAGCGTTACATACATAATGGAGACAAATCAAACCTGTTATTGCTGAAGCATACCTCTGGGTGTGTCTGCCAGGGTTATCCAGAGAGGGTACATGGAAGGAGACCCCCCACACACACAGTTAATGTAGATAGCACCATCTCTTTTTTTTCTAAAATATTATTATTTAATTAAGAAAGAGAAAGAATGGGTGTGCTAGGGCTGCCAAGCCACTGCAAACGAACTTCAAATACATGTGCTACCTTGTGCACCTGGCTTACGTGGATACTGGGGAATCAAACCTGGGTCCATGGGCTTTCCAGGCAAGCACCTTAACTGTGAGGCCATCACTATAGCCCAGCACCATCTCTTGATTGGGATCAGGAAAGATGGAAAAGGAGAAAGTTAGCCACCAAAGTCCAACACTTCCCTTTTCTTCCTAGCATACTCTAATGGGAAGTGCTCTGCTCCCCTCTGCCCCCACCCCATGATGGATTGATGCACTTTGAACAATGAGCCCAAAGAAATCCATCCTCTCTTGTTTCTAACAGAAATTTTTTTAAAGAAATGCAAAATAAATAAATAAATAAATACTACATACTTTAACACTGCCTCTTCAAAGACCTTATGCACAAATAAGGTTACATTCTGAAGTACCTAGGGTTAGGACTTCAACATGAATTTGAGGGTAGAGAACAAGTCAGATATAGCAAACCCAAATGATACTCAAATGCCAGGGCAAAAGTCTCCTGGCACCCAGGAAAAGCAAGGCACAGCAACTCCAGGGACCAGGTCATCTTCCACAAGGAAGATGGTGGCACGCCTCTTATCAATCTTTGCTTTTCTTTGTGATCTTTTTGTCATTCCACTGACAACAGCCAGCTAGGCTACTTCCTGTTTCCTTAACTAATTCATTACAGATTGTTTTAAAGCTAGCACTTTGAAGGAAGAGTTCAGGTCCAACCCTGGTTCCAGGCCTTGTGACCATACCCATTTCCTTTTGATAGTCTAGTAACCCTCCCCCTGGGACAAGGGACTAGGGACCATCTTATCCTACAGAGAGAAGGATCTCACCAGAATCAGAGCCAAAGTAATGAGATCATAACCCAAGGTTCAGGTTCAAAACTGACAAGAAGAATGCTTGATAGTGCATGTCTGTCTGCCCAGTCTTGGGCAGTCTCCAGACTTGAGCAGCAAGATAGGAATTGTGCAGGAATAGATACAGAAGTCAGTACAGGCTGCCTTCCTTAGATAGACTCCTTCAGGTTCACTAAATCCCACCCAGATAAGGAGTTGTAGGGTTGAAGGCCTCCAGGTCTATCTAGGCAGAAATAGACAAGGTGGCACCTCTTGGAATTCTGGGAGGGGAACATTCAAGTATCTGATAGCAGGAGTCAGACAAGGAACACCTACCTTATGGTCAGCAGTAAGAACAACACAGGCAAGAGCTGTGTGTTTTCACAGCTGAGCATCGGACATTTCTTTAGAGGGTACCTCAATGGGGGTCTCATGAGCATGACCAGATATCTCCATCCTAATACTGCTGCTATAAACCCTGACCACAGAGTTAAGGGATCTCGGATGAATGGGGTTCAAGTTTCCACAATCTATTTGAATGAGGACATGAAATGATTCACTTCAGTGTATCAGGGTCACATTGCTGCTGTAAGTAATTCCATAACCTTGGTAGCTTGAAACAACACAAATATTACCTAAAAATTCTGCAGGATAGAAGTCCAACATAGCTTCTCATTGGGCTAAAGTCTAGATATCTTCACAGCTCCATTCTTTGTGGAGCCTCTACTAAACAATCTGCTTCCTGACCTCTCCTATCTTCCTTAGCCTGTGACTTTGGCTTATGGCTCCTTGTTTATCCTCATATCGCACCATTCCAGCTTCTTACAAGGCCACGTTGCCCTTTTTTTTTTTGTTTTTAAATCTATTTATTTGCAAGCAGAAAGAGAGAGAGAGAGAAAAAGAGAGAGATGAAAGACAGAGAATGGGCACACCAGTGCCTCTGCCACTGCAAATGAACTCCAGATGCATGCACCACTTTGGGTATGTGGCTTTATATGAGTACTGGGGAATCCAGTCTGACTTGTTAGGCTTTGCAGGCAAGTGCTATAACCACTGATCCATCTCCAGCTCATACATTGCCCTTTTTATCTATCTTTTCTGCTTTTAAGAACACTAGGGATTACAGTGGGCCCACCTACCATAATCCAAGTATATCTTAAGTCCTGATCAGGAGTCACAACAAATCCATTTGTTGTCCTTTTCCATGTCATCGTGATTCTGGAGTTGAGGACATGGACAATTTTCAGGACCATAATTCTGCTTGTCCCATTCAGTGACGTATCCCTTGCCCATATAATGTGGTAGCCTGATGTGTCTACTTACTCCAGGGAGAGGCCCTGGTCTTGAGGCTCAGGATGAAGAGGCATCATGAGGTTTCACCTGTGCACGATGCTGATCAGGAAATCATGGGCAGATTAACACCCGGGCCCCCTTCGTAGCCTAGGCTCACAA
Source organism: Orientallactaga sibirica (assembly GCA_036365145.1). Classification (NCBI taxonomy): domain Eukaryota; kingdom Metazoa; phylum Chordata; class Mammalia; order Rodentia; family Dipodidae; genus Orientallactaga; species Orientallactaga sibirica. The sequence goes on from JAEOAD010000030.1 coordinate 2,377,535, forward strand.
CATTATACATTTTCAGAACTGTCAAAAGACAAATAGGTCCTCAGGGCTGGAAGGACTCTAGATGGCACCTTAATCAACTTCTGTCACCTAGGACAGGAATCCTCCAACCCCACGAGTGTGTGTATGTTCGTACGTGTGTGTGTTCGTACGTGTGTGTGTGCTCTGAAAATCATGGTCAAACTAGCAATCAAGCATCTTTGGAGCATGACAGCATGAAATCATACACTTTCAGAACTATGAAAACCTAGAAATAAGTTCTCAAGATAAGAAAGACTTAGAAAGGCACTTTGTCCAGTCTCTGTCACCTAGGACAGGAACCTACTCTCTCTCTCTGTTTTTTTTTTTTTTTTTTTTTCCAGTGTTTCGAGGTAGGGTTTCACTCTAACCCAGGCCGACCTGGAATTCACTCTGTAGTCTCAGGGTGGCCTCAAACTCATGGAGATCCTCCTACCTCTGCCTCCCAAATGCTGGAATGAAAGGCATGCGCCACCACGCCCCGCTACTCTATATTCTTGCTTCCCACCCCACTGTGTGTGAATGTGTGTGTGTGTGTGTGTGTGTGTGTGTGTGTGTGCGTGTTCCAATGTGTGAGTCCAGGTGCTTTCTGGGGTTGGTCTTCGCCTTTCACTTCATTTGAGGTGGTCTATCATTGTTCACTGCTCTGTTCACCATGCAAGCTGGGCCATGAACTCTAGGAAATTCTCCTATCTCTGCCTTCCATCTTACTGTTCGCGTGCTGGGATGACAGAAGCCTCTCATGGCTTCTAGCTTTGCCAGAGGGTCTGGGGTTGCAAACTCAGGTACTCCGGTTTGCATGACAAGTGCATTAGCCACTGAGTCATCTCCTCAGCCGGCACTCTGTAGTCTTTTGGACTTTCATTTCCACCTCCAACATCCAGTCCAAGAGTTCATCACTTGCTTCTCAGACTAACTTCCTCCCAAGCAAAATGCCTCTGTCTGTGTGTACTCTCCCGTGCCCACTTGACCATACAGCTACCAGCTCTTCTAAGGATGTAAATCATACGGTACCACTCCCTGCTCAAGACCCTCCAAGGCTCCTCTTTCCTCTTGCAAAACAACCCAGATTCGGTGCCATGGTCCATATGGCCAACTTGGTGTGATTCCATCTCTCTGACCTCATCTTCCACCACTCTGTCTCTGATTGGCATTCTACACTTTTCTCTATTCTTGGCCCATATTCATCCACGTGCCTAGATTTGAGGCATGCTCTTCCCATTAACTGAGTGTTCTCCCCAGATCCCTCTGTAGCTCCCCTGCTTTTCTCATTGGGCCTCTGCTCCTTAGGTAGCCCTTCCCCTGCCACCATCTGTTACCTCTTTAGAGTCCTTGCTGCATGCCCCACCCACTGTCAGTGTATGGCACGACTTTCCTTTTTGCTTCCCCACCCCTCTTCTCGATTATAAGCTTCATTAGACTGAGACTTAGCAGACTTATATCCCCAGTAGCCAATACTTAATCTGGCATATAGAAAGTTCTGGGTAAATATTTGCTGAAGAAATGAGTGAGAGAAGGCACAGTACTTTGGGGGCATTAAGAAGCTCCTGTTGCCAGGGATTACTGCACCATGTTATTAACAAACTGAACATTAATCTCATTTAAAATTATAACCACAGACTCCTTTTTATCATCAGAGAGAAGTGCTCAAATTCAATGGGCAGCGAGACATCTTGGAACAGGAATTGGCAAATACCCATTATGCCGCTCTGAGTGTGGGGAGAACTCCCAGGACGAACAATCACCACGTCAACATTGTTGTAGATCCCTGGGGGAAACATAGATGAACAAGACAGGACCACTTCCCTCAAGGAAGTTATAGACTGAGGAGCAGATAGACACGTTTTTCTGTTTTTCTTTTTTTCTGACATGGGCAGAATGGCAAAATCATAAAATATGGATAAACCTTTGGAAGTAGCAAACAAACTTTGGCATCTTTACTGTCTGAAATGGTGACCTGCATCCCCTGCCAGCTGACTTCAACAGGAGAACTTTAATTATATTGCTTAATTACACCAGAGCACACCAGCATTTTTAATTTTTTTTTAACGGTAATTCCCCCCTGGGCTCCTGATATTTGCCTTACGTTATTGCCAAGCACTGGAGAGGAGCGACAAACACGAGAAGGGTCTTAGTGTTTGGAATTCTCAGCCCTGCTGTGTGTTATTTGCTTTTCTATTCAGAGCTGGAGGAGGCAAACCCTTCATCTGTTCCTGGTGACCCGTGAGCTGAGCTCCAGGAAGCTGGGAGGGCAGAGACAGCCGTGCCCAAGCAGCCAGAGAATGCCTCAGACTTTGCAGAACACTGAGAGCTTTTGTGCTAAAAGCTATACTGCTTCCTGTTCAACATCCTCCAAGGCTCCTTTTTCTTCTTGTGAGACAACCCATACTCATAGATGTGGTCCATATGGCCAGCTTGACATGAATCCTCCATGTAGAGGACATGAGAGCTCCACAGTTTTACAAAAGGGGAAACTGAGTCACAGATTGGTGCAGTGACTTATTGACCTACACATAAATCTGGTCAGAATAAGACTGGGATCAGAACTGACATATCCAGCTTCCAAGCCCAATGAGTTTGCCACCAAACACATGCTTCTCACCACGCCATTCACTTCTGTAGCAAATGACCCAACAAGACACTGAAGAAGAACTTCTTGACCAATATATATTTTTTCTTTTGTTTGCTTCATTTTAGCATATGTGCTTAATTAGCATGTCTAATTAAAACCATAATGTGTAATATTTAAACATTTTCCATGAGTTACATTTATCCATATGTGTAAATGGCACCAATTTGCACATGCTATGTAAATTATCTTATGTTTCCTGGTGAGATCTCATAAAATTTTGTAAAATAAAATTTTGGGGAGTAAGTTGAAAAGTCAGCCGGCTCTCCATCAAGGCTGAGATGAGAAAGCAAGGACTGCCTTTTGGAGCTACGGTGGGTAAGGAAGTTCTCTAGGTGCTAAGTACTGAGTGTGCCATGTTGGTATGTGGAAACCCTAATCTGGTGTGATGGCATTTGGAGGTGGGGATTTGGGGAGTTCTTTCGGTCATGCCAGTTGAGTCCTCATGTATGAGATTAGCAAGGTCTCTTTCCACCATTTGAGGACACAAGGAAAAGGCTGCAGTGAGCAACCCAGAAGACCCCTCGCCATAATTTGACCATGCTGGTACCCTGAATCTTGGTAGTTTGTTGGAGAAGTCTGAGTAGATCAGGACACTAAGTACCACCTACTTGCTCCATCAGAAATTTATCTGGAGAACAAGAGTGGCTGGATGGTGTGGGGGTGTGGCTGCACATGGCAAAGAGAAAACAGGCTAGAACGACCCAGCTGTAAAGCAGAAGAAGTTTTAAATGAGACTTCTTTTCCTATTTGTTTGTTTGTTTATTTTTATTTATTTGACAAAGAGACAGAGAGAGAGAGCCAGATAGAGAAAAAGAGGTGCACCAGGGCTTCTAGCCACTGCAAAGCAACTCCAGATATATGCTCAATCTTGTGCATCTGGTTTATGTGGCTACTTGGGAATTGAACCCAGGTCCTTAGGCTTTTCAGGCAAGCACTTTAACCAGTAAGCCATCTCTCCAGCCCTTCTTTTCCTATTTCTATCCCTTTTATTTAGTGGCATTTTAGCTCATTGAGTATGTGTATATGTACAGGTATGTCCCTAATCTGGGAGTATTTCAAGCCCTGCAATGGATGTCTGAAGCTGAGTGACAGCACTGAGACCTGTGCATAAGTACCACAGTGCTCAGCAGTTGGTCTGATAACCAGGGTCTTTCTGCCTTCTAGGGTAGTCATCCATTTCTCTGCAGCATGTTTTAAAGTTTTCATTGCAATGATCCTTCACTGTTTTTGTGAACGTGATAGTTTCCCTAATTTTACCCTCAGCATGTTTGTTATTGGTATATGGGACGACTACGAATTTCTGTGTTTACTTTGCATCCTGCCACTTGGCTGAAGTGTTTATCAGCTCTAACAGTGTTCTGGTGGAATTGTAGGGTGTCATATATACAATCTTACCATCTGCAAGTAAGGATACTTTGGCTTTTTCTTGTCCTATGCATATCCCTTTTATTTGCTTCTCTTGTCCCACTGCTCCAGCTAAGACTTCAAGCACTATGTTGAATGACAGCAGAGAAAGTGGATGCCCTTGACTTGTTCCTGATTTTAGTGGAAAGGCTTTGAGTTTTTCCCCACTTACTATAATGTTGGCTATAGATTTGTCATATTATGTTGATATGTTCCTTCTATTTCCAGTTTCTTCAGAACTTTCCTCATGAAAGGATGTTGGATTTTGTCAAATAACTTTTCTGCATCTCTTAAGATGACCATGTGGTTTTTGTCCTTGAGTCTCTTTATTTATAACTTTATATATTGTTGTATTTATTGATTTCTGTATGTGGTGAAATCACCCTTGCATCTCTTGAATAAAACAAAATTGATCATAGTGAATGATCTTTTTCATGTATCCCTCCTATATTTGATATGCAAGCATTTTGCTGAAAATTTTTGCATCTATGTTTTATTCTGATTTTTGTATCAGGGTAATTCTGGCTTCATAAAAGGAGTTTGGTAGTATTCCTTTCTTTCCTATTTTATAGAACAGTTTGAGAAGAATTGGTGGTAGTTCTTTGAAAGACTTGTATAATTCACCAATGAATCCATCTGGGCCTGGACTCTTTTTAGTTGGGAGATTTTTTAAAATTTCTGCTTTAATTTCAGTATTTGTTATAGATCTGCTTACATTATTTACCTAAACATGGTCAAATTTTGGTAGATAATACATATGTAGAATTATATCCATTTCTTTTCTATTATCGAATTTAGTGGAGCGTATGTCTTTAAGATATATTCTTATGATTTTCTGAATGTCCTTGGTGTCTATTGTAATCAATCTCTTTTCATCTCTAATTTAATTAATTTGAGTCTTTTCTTTGGTTAGTTTGGCAAGGGTTTATTGATCTTGTTTTTACTTTCAAATAGCTAAGTCTTTGTTTTGAGTTCTCTGGGATTTCATCTAATTCACTCTCACTGGAGGCCATTTCTGTGGGATTAATAATTTTTGGAGGAGTTGTGTTGCCTAGACTTTTCCTGCTATTTATATCACTGCATTGGGACTTATGCATCTGGGATTATTTCATTGCTTGGTTTTTTTTAAATTTTTATTTTAGAGAAAGAATTGGCATGCTATGCCTTAGCCACTGAAATCAAACTCCAGACACTTGTACCACCTAGTGGGCATGTGAGATCTTAAGCTTGCCTCACCCTTGTGCATCTGGCAAACATGGCATCTGGAGAGTAGAACATGGGTCCTTAGGTTTCGCAGGCAAGAACTTAACCGCTAAGCCATCTCTCCAGCCCTGGATTGGTTTTTTATTAGCTGTATTCTTAGGTGCATAGTTCAGATGTTATATCCTCAGTCCAGGAGCTCAAGGTCCCTGGTGTGGCCTCTATAATAGCTGGACACTGTGGCAGGCTTCTGTAATCCTAGCATGCCTTTAGCAAGATGGGAAATAGACACAGGAGAATTTCCTGGAAGCTCAAAAGCTGGCTAGCCTGGCAAAGGCAGTGGCATACAGTAAGAGGCCCTGCCTCAAACAAAATGGAGGTGAGGATCAATACTTGACATTCTGTGACATCTACATGTACATGTATGCCATGGTACATGAGGACCTGTACACATGAAAATGCACACGCAGGCATACATATACATCAAACACACACACACACAGCAAAATATACTGAATATGCATCGAATTTAAAAGACACTGCATCAGCCAGTATTTTTTCCTTGGTAGGATGGATTTTGAAAAATTTTCCATCCCTGTGGTGTTCCATTTAACAACCTGCACTGATAGGAGAGGTGAAATTTGCATTACTAGTTCAAACTTATAGAATCAGACTTGGGGTATGCATTGCCCCAATGGAGTTCAGGCCAGTTAGTTTCTTTTGTTTTTAATTTTTAATTTTTATTGACAACATCTATACTTACAGACAAAAAAAAAACCATGGTATTTCCCTCCCCACCCCATTTCCCCTTCACAACTCTGCTCTCCATCATATCCCCTCCCTCTCTCCATTAGTCTCTCTTTTAATTTGATGTCATCATCTTTTTCTCCTATTATGAGGGTCTTGTGAAGGTACTGTGAGGCATGGATATCGAGGCCAATTTCTGTCTGGACAGTTGCATTGTAAGGAGTGGTACCCTTCCTTTGGCTCTTATATTCTTTCCGCCCCCTCTTCCGCAATGGTCCCTGAGCTTTGGCAGGTGTGGCAGAGATGTTTAGTAGTGCCTCCCTTCTGCTCAGCACTATGTTGCCTTTTGGGTCATCCCAGTGGTCATCGCCATCTGAAAAGAGAAGCTTCTCTAACCAGAAGTGAGAGTAGCATTAATAGATGAATATGAACATTAAGTGTAGTGCTTTCAGGGCAGTTTGGTGGGAATAATATATACATTTAGCCAGACAAGCGCAGGCTTTATACCCCTAAGGCTCATGATCTCCGTGCCATAGGCTTTGGATTAGGTTTTTTCCATACCAGGCATGTATTCCCTCCCATAGAGTGGGTCTTCAGTCCAATTAGAGGGCAGTTGATTTCCCCCAGAGCAGACATGCCACTATTGCACCCGTTCAGTCATTGAGCCTGTCTGGCCAAACTTGAAGTTTCCAGTGTCCACTGTTTTCACTGCTGATGACTTCTGTCTCCCATATGGCTGCATATTTTCTGCTCAGCACCAGCTTGATTTCTCAGTGCCCTTGCAAGTGAGGTCTTCAGCAATAGGTGCTTAACCATCTGGTTCTCAAGGGAAACCAAGGGCCTTGGCAACAGCCTGTAATGTTTTGGAGGCAACAGGGACCTCCCTGGTCAACAACTCACTGGAAGGTAGCCCATCCCTGCAGGCCAGTTAGTTTTGAAGTGTGGGTTTAACCCAGGTGTGTGGGTTGAGGAGTCAGATCCCCCCTTGGTGCCCTCACTTGACTGCTCAGCTGGCTAGGTGCCTCAGTGGGGAGGGGTGAGCCTGACTTTAGCTGCAGTCTCCATGTTCCTGGTGTGGCCTAAGTGGGAGGGGAGGGTGTGAGAATTGCCTGGTAGTTCCCAGCCCCTCTGCTCAGTTTCTTCTGATCCTGAAGGGCCAGGGTGTATGGGGAGAAGCATTTTCCTGTGGCTGGCACTATTCAGTTCTGCTGGGCTCACAAATCTGGACTGATTGGCAGGAGCTCCTGCCTGTTTCCCCTCAGATAATCTCACCTGATTTCCTAAGTTTGTTTACAGATCTTGTCTCTTGCAGGAAAAGAATTTATTGTCTATTATCTTGACTGTTTTATTTCTCTGGGTTTCATTGGTGAAGCTTCTAATTCACCATCTTATCTAAAAATATTCTCTCACATATGTGTGTGTGTGTGTGTGTGTGTGTGTGTGTGTGTGTGTGTGTTGGGGTTGGGAATCAAACCCAGAGCCTTAAGCATACTAGACAGGTGCTCTGCCACAGAACAAAACCTCCAGACACCTCTTTTCACTTTTTTTTTTTTTTTGGGATTTTCCGAGGTAGGGTCTCACTCTGGCCCAGGCTGACCTGGAATTAACTATGTAGTCTCAGGGTGGCCTTGAACTCAAGGCGATCCTCCTACCTCTGCCTCCCGAGTGCTGGGATTAAAGGTGTGCGCCACCATGTCTGGCTTATCTTTTCACGTTTTGATTGTGTCTTTTGATGTACAAAAGTTTTTAATTTTGGTAGTAAAGTCCACATTATCATTACTTTTCGCTGCTTATGCCCTCAATGTCATATTTGAGAGACCTTTGCCTAATCCAAGCACACAAAAATGTACATCTCTATTTACTTTTAAGGGTTTGGAATTTTAGCTTTTACCTTTAGATTTTTAAATTCCTTTTGAGTTAACTTGTATATATAGTGTGAGGTAAGAATCTACATTCATTACTCTATGGGTGGGTATCCAGTTTACCATTTTTTGAAAAGACTATCTTTTTTCAAATTAAAATATTTTATTTGAGAGAGAGAATGGGTGCACCAGGGCCTCTAGCAACTGCAAACAAACTCCAGTCGCATACACCACCTTGTGCATCTGGCTTACTGAGGCCTTGCAGACAAGCACCTTAACTGCTAAGCCACCTATCCAGCCTCAAAAGACTATTCCTTAAAGCTGTGTTGAATGATGAGCACTCTTGTAGAAATAAGACTATATTTGAATGGGATTACTCCTACACTCTTGGTACATTCCATTGTATATTTTATGTATATTATCATATATTCTATGTATATTATCATGTCAATACTGTACTATTTGCTCACTGTGGCTTTGCAGTAAAATTTTAAATGATGAACCACTAGTACTACTCTGGGTCCTTTATATTTTCATATGAATTTTAGGATCAGTTTGTTGATTTCTGAAAAAAAATGAGGCTTAAAAATTGCATTGAGTTTGTAAATCAGTTTTGGAAGTATTGCCATCTTAACAGTATTCCATTTTTCAGATTTATGAATGATGCTTATTAGGACATTTTCAGCTTCCTTTAAGAGTGTTTTAGAGCTGGAGAGATGGTTTAGTGGTTAAGACACTTGCCTGCAAAGCCAAAGGACCCTGGTTCCATTCCCCCTGACCCACATAAGCTCTATGCACAAGGTGGCCCATGCCTCTGGAGTTTGTTTGCAGCTGGAGTCCCTGTACCCATTCATTCTCCCTCTCCCCCTGTCTCTCTTAAATAAATAAATAAATAAATAAATAAATAAATAAATAAATAAATAATATTTTTTAAAAAGAGTGTTTTAGAGTTCTCAGTGTGCAAAATTCTCACTTTCTTATTTACATGTATTTCTAAGTGCCTTACTATTTTTATACTATGAGAAATGGAATTATCTTCATTTCATTTCTATATTGTTCATTTCTCATACATTGAGCCACAGCTGTCTCTTGTGCATTGATCTCATAGTCCACAATATTAGTGAACTCAGTTATTTGCTCTGGTAATGATTTTGTGGCATTTTCTTTGGAATTCCTCCCGCTCTTTTTTTGTTGTGTGTATGTGTGTGCGCTCGTGTGTTTGGGTGCAGGTGCATGCTTGCCCCAACACGTGTGTGAAAACCAGGGGACAGCTTCAGGTGTTGATCCTCACCTTCCACTTGTATTAATGTGGTGTGCGCTGACTGATTTTCATAGGCTGGACTACCTTTACACTCCTGGGATAAAGCCAACTTAATCACGCTGAACTAACTTTATAATGTACTCCTTCGTTTAGCTTGCTAACATGTTCTTGAGAATTTTTCTGTGTTATTTGGTTATTATTTTGTTGAAGATGTATCCGTTAGCTTGACTTGTCTGAGGTTTTCTTGTGGTGACTTTGCCTGGCTTTTGTATCAGGGTAATGTTGCTGTCATAGAATGGGCTGGCAGTGTTCTTTCTGATGCTTTTTGAAAGAAGTTAAGGAGGATTGATGTTGATTCTACTTTAAAGTATTTGGTTCGGGAATCTTCTTTGTTGAAAGACTTTTAAATTACTTATTCAATTTCTTTTCTTGTTGTAAGCATATTCATATTTCGTCTTGAATCAGTTATGGTAATATGTGTTTCTAGGAATTTATTTTAGCTGTTGTCTAATTTCTTGCTATGCAAGTGTTTACAATTTCTCTTCGAACCCTTTTTGTTTTATTCCTGCAAGATCAATGACAATGTTCCCATTTGCATGGTCAATTTAGTCAAGGTTTGTCAATTGTACTGATTTTTTTAAGTGGATAATATTTATGGTCTACCACACTCAGCATGTTAAATGTATTATCTCATTTGGTTCCAAGCACCTTGGAGCAATTAAAGCAGTTGGCCCTTCATATATACAAGTTCTACATACATAGACTAAACCAATTACACAGGGAAATACTTTTAAATGATGTATATACACTAAACATGTACAGAATTATTTTGTGTTATGATTCCCTAAGTAATATACTATAAACTGCATGCATAATATTCACATTTATTAGGCATAAGCAGTAATTTAGAAATATTTAAGATAAAAGGAGGATGTTCATAGATTATATGCAAATACTGTGTCATTTTGTTTTATTTTGTTTTAATTTTTTTGTTTATTGTTTATTTATTTGAGAGCAACATACAGAGAGAAAGAGGCAGATAGATAGCTAGAGAATGGATGCTCCAGGGCCTCTAGCCACTGCAAACAAACTCCAGATGCATGCACCACCTTGTGCATCTGGCTTACTTGGGTCCTGGGGAACTAAGCCTTGAACCGGGGTCCTTAGGCTTCACAGGCAGGAGCTTAACCACTAAGCCATCTCTCCAGGCCCTTATTTTTTTTAATGTTATTTTATTGATTTGCAATGGGAGAGAGAGAGAGAGGAAAATGAATGGGCATGACAGGGCCTCTTGCCACTGCAAACAGACTCCAAATACATGTGTCACTTTGTGCATCTGGCTTTATGTAGGTACTAGGTAATTGAACCCAGGTTATCAGGCTTTGCAAACAATGCTTTTAACTGCTGAGCCATCTATCCAGCCTAGCTATGCCATTTTATATATAAGATTTAAGCATACAGGGATTTGATATCTATAAAGGACCCTAAAACAATTCCTCGTGGATAAGAGACAACTATGTCCTTATTATCTCCATCTTGAAGATGTAAAATGACTGTAAATAGCTTAAGTGACTTATTCAGAGCCACAGAACTAGTACCAAATGAGTCAGGATTTGAATGTCAGTGGCAGCTTTCCACCATTGTATTGTGAAGAAAAGGAGATAGCTCTGGTCTGTGGGATCTGGGCACTCAGTCTTTGAGCACAGAGGTCTGTGCCTAAAGGCTATGACCTTGAATCAGTAATCATCCCAGCCCTCTCTGCCCTGGTATTTGCTCCAGCAGTGAGGTCACCAGCCTCCATGCATAGAAGTCTGCCACTGTAGCTTTGGTAAATGGACTTGTCCAAAGGACCCAAGACCCTGGGAGAGAGAGAACTTTTTCTCTCCTTCTTCTTTCCAGAATACTCAGGGGAAGGGAAAGAACCTTCCTTGGAAAAACAGAGGATCTGGAAAGAAAGCTTGTCACCCTGTACCTGTTTGGTTTGCCCAATTCTTTGGTTAACTGCAAACATAAACCTAGGGTTTGGGGTTCAAGGACTCTATTCCTGAACCCCTAAGATCCTGTTTCATTGTATTTGAAGATTTACCTGTAAGTGGGCTTTGTTTCAGGTGATTTTGCTCTATTGTAGGCTAATGTAAAAATTTTAAAAACTTTTATTTTTAAAAATTTTTTTCAAGGTAGAGTCTCACTCTAGTCCAGGCTGATTCGAAACTCACTCTGCAGTCCCAGGCTGGCCTTGAACTCACAGCAATCCTCCAACCTCTGCCTCCCAAGTGCTGGATCTAAAGGCGTGCACCACCATGCCCAGCTAATGTAAATGTTTTGATGATACCTAAGGTTAGGTTAGGCTAAGCTATGTTTAGTCAGCTGTGTTGAATGTATTTTGACTTAAAAATCTTTTCAGCTTATGCTAGATCTATGAGGACATGATTCACACGTGTGAACTTGATGGGGGTCTGTGCTCTATTTACCATGTTGTTTGCATCTTCCTTTACTTGACGTGCTTCTGTCCACTTGTCCTGTCCCTTATTACAAGGGAGATACTGATATCTCCGAGTTACCTAATGAGCGGGCTCTCTAGTTAGGCTGCAGTTTGTCAATGTTTCCTTCGTGTATTTTGGAGCTCCGTTGTTAGGTGCATATGTATTTATAATTGTTGTATGTATGGTCCAGCTTTTTTTGTGTCTTATAAGACTTTTTATCTTAAGGACTATGCTGTGTGCTATTGTCCAGCCTAGCCAGGTGTCTTTGGTTTTCCGTTTATATGGTTCATTCTTTTTTTTGTTTGTTTGTTTGGTTTTATTTTTTTCGAGGTAGGGTCTCACTCTGGCTCAGGCTGACCGGGAACTAACTTTGTAGTCATCTCAGGGTGGCCTTGAACTCACAGTGATCCTCCTACCTCTGCCTCCCGAGTGCTGGGATTAAAGGCGTGCGCCACTACGCCCAGCCTGGTTCATTCATTAATGTGTGTGTGTGTGTGTGTGTGTGTGTGTGTGTGTACATGTGTGTGATAGGAATCAAACCCAGAGCCTCCCACATGCAAGTAAGTGCTTCACCATTGAGAGCTACTTCACTTTCAACCTGTCTGTGTTTTTGACTCTAAACTAAGTTTTTGTAATATAGCTTATAATTTGATGGTTCCTTTTAAATCCAAGTTGTCAGTGTTGGCCTTTTGATTGGACTAAATTCAATGTTTATCAGGGACAAGTTATATTGATTGTTTTCATTTGTCGGTGTGGCCAATTCCTTAATTGTTTCCCTGTAAGCCATGTAGTTCCAGGCTTAGTAATGCACCTTTTGAATATTAACAACTCTGGAAATCAGATTCCCTTGCCTCCTGCAGGTGTGTGGCTGCTTGTAGTTGGTGACATTTCTGAACTAATTCTATGAAGTCTGTGTTGTGATATGTGGCCTTGGACATCTATGTTCCATTAGCTTCATATCAGCTAATGACTGGACACTTATTTTTATTTTTAGTTTTTCAAAGTAGGGTCTCACTCTAGTCCAGGCTGACCTGAAATTCACTGTGTAGTCTCAGGGTGGCCTTGAACTCACAGCAATCCTCCTGTGGGTCCTCGCTGTTCCTGGGGGTCGTTGGCCACCAACATCCCGGGCACAGGAGGAGTTGAGGGGAAGCAGGGTCTTGGAGCAGGTGAGTGCAACGGGCAATGAACCATCCGGGAGGCCATCTGCTGGATAGCGTGCTCTCATTTATTCAAAAGGGGAGTGGGTTTATAAACACTTGAGAAAGGCTGAGGAGGCACATACAGACTATATGGCGATTGCATACATAGGTTTATGGGTTGCTATCTAATTGGCTGGGGTTGGAAGGCAGAAGTCGCGAGGGAGAAGCTGCAAGGGAGATAACAGAAGTGGCAGGGAAAAGCTACGTGACTTCAGCCACATATTGGATGGCTACAGCTGGAGGGAGACTGTTTATAAGGGTCTCTTGGGCAGCTAGCCACAAGGTCAGGAACTGTGGGGTGGGGGGCAAAGCCTGACTATGGAATGGTCTGGTGCTTTTGGGATGGGGGAGGGCCCGCCAGTTCTGCCCACTCTGGGTGAAGATAGGGCACACTACAACCTTGCCCAAGGGCAGGGAGGGCCAGTCACCTTCACCAGGGTGTGTTCCTGATGATAAGGCCAGCTTCAACCCCCACAGCCCAAGGTCCCCAGCCATGTCCAACAGCCCAGACCAGCTTCCTCACAGTCCCAGGCCGTGTTTAGCAATGCCCAGCATCCTCCTACCTCTGCCTCCTGAGTGCTGGGATTAAAGATGTGCGCCACCACACCCAGTAATGATTGGACAAATATTTTATTGAACACCTGAAACCAAAATCTTGCCCTATCTTTGAGCTACAATATCTCTGTGTTGGGACATAATCAGCCAGGCAGTTTACAACTGTCCTAACCTTCAGTTTCTATTTGCACAGAATTTCAAGGTCAGTCAGAGGTGAGAGCTTGAGGGCTTTCTTATTTCTTTTTTGAGCATGTGCACTGCCCTGGGAATGTACACGGCTTTTGAGATTCCCAGGAATAGGTCCGAGCTTTTCAAACCCTTATCCTCAAGCACCTCAAGTGCCAACCTTTCCTCCCAGCTTTTGGGTTACTCTATTATTTGTTCCAGCTATTACTCATTGCCTTGGACATTAGCAGCTAAACTAGTTACCTGCAAGTGTTTTGACAGATGTCCCATGTAGCTGCTTTCACATAGGGTGAGTCCACACTTAGGTAAAGGAAAGGCAATTCATTTGAGCAGGTCTTCCTTGGGACCAGATCATTTGAAACATGTCATTACAACTAGTCAGACTTATTCAGCTTTTCTTGTACTAAGATAGGGAGTGTGAGGTGTGACTTTGTAGGCTACCCTGAGCTGAAAAATGGGGAGTAGATCAGAGTTGGTTAAAATCTAATGGAATTTATGTTGCTATGGCCACTTCTTTTGTTAGACTTTCTTCTGTTTTGTTGCTCACTTTTAGTTTTGGTTCAATCATTACAAGCAGATTCTTACCTTTTTTTTTTTGTCAAACTTTTCCTTGCTTTTAAATAGCAGAAGACTTTTTAAAAAAATTATTTATTTTTATGTATTTATTAACAGACAGACAGTGAGAAAGAGAGAGAGAGAGAGAGAGAGAGAGAGAGAGAATGGGCACATCAGGGCCTCCAGCCACTGCAAACAAACTTCAGATGCATGCACCACCTTGTGCATCTGGCTGACATGGGTACTGGGGAATCGAGCCTCAAACCGGGGTCCTTGGGCTTTACAGGCAAGCGCCTAACTGCTAAGCCATCTCTCCAGCCACAGAAGACTTTTTGAATCCCTTATGTCACCATTTTTGCTGATATCACCCCACTGTGGAGGCTTCTAAAATGTCTTTGTTGAATGATTGCATATTATCTACTCTGATCTCCTTAATGGTGTGATATTGATAGTGACTTACCAATTATCTCCATTATGCTGGCTACAGTGCCACAAGGCCTGTCCTTTCGTTCCCTGTTGCTCACCGCTAGTCATGTCCTTAGGCTGGAAACGTAAGCATGTGGGTGAAAGGATACAAGTCATCACTGGGCATGCTATAAGCTGGGGGGATATTTCCTAAACAGTCTTTTTCATTTACATTTGCATCAGCCATGCATGAAGGCCTGCCTGACCACAGTGCTGTCCTCGCTGAGTGTCACTGCTCAAGGCATTTGCTGGGTAGATATAAAAAAGGAGTGTCTCCCTGTTTTATTTTTCAGGTCTCTGATTGTCACTGGCCAGAATGTTTGTGACATTTACTTGATGCTGTCATTTCTTCCTCTGTTAATTTCTTGCAAAGGTTCTTTGTGGGAGGACTCTGCCTTTGCACTGATTTATGAGAGTTTTTACAATGGAGGAATGATAAGCTTTTCTGATAATAATTGTGTTTTAAAAAAACGGAGGGCTCTGAAAGCACGTTTAACTTCATATTCAACAGTTTTTTTGGTCACTGTATTGCTGCTTTTGTCAATTATTATTAACCAAGTGGCTTAAAACAGCACATAGTTATTCTCTTACAGATCTGGGGATGGAAAGATCTACCTCAAGGTGTTAGTAGAGTTAATGCTTTCTCAAAGGTCTCTTCTTTCTTTCTCCAGCTTCCAGTGGCTGCCTGTATTGCTGGTTTATGGCCCTTTCTCCACATCCAAAGACATCACAACTGCAACTCTGTTCTCCTTATCACATCGCCCTCGCCCCTGACTCTGACTTTACCACCAACCCGTCTATAAGGACCACTGTGATTCTACAGGGCTCGTCCAGAAAACGAAGGGTCATCTCCCCATCTCCAGGTCCTCAGCTGAATGACGCAGTCTGGAGTCTGAGACATCTGGAGGCAGACTTTTCCCTTGCCAGGTGACCTCATGTTCTTCTCCTACGGCTTTCAGCTGATTGGTTGAGGCCCATCTACATTGCAGACCATAACTGCTTCATTCAAAATCTACTGACTTAAATGTTAGCCATATCTGAAAATTACTTTCATCCCAATATCTAGACTCATGTTCAACAAAACAATCAAAACAGTACAACGATCTAGCCAATCGCCAATTTGACAAGCAAGTAACCATCAGAACACATCCAGTTTTACTCCCAGGCTCCAGGGATTCAGATGTACAGCCTACCACAGTCAGCCGGGATGATTTCTTTGGATAAGAAAAGAGAAAGTATTATCTTCTTTTGAGAAAAACTAGGTAGTAATTGAGGCCAAGTAACTTAAAACACTCCTAAACTCCTGTCCTCATCAGAATTTCATAGTAACAGAAGAGAATTTTCCCATGATTCATTTTACCTTCATTATGTATAGTTTTGAGGAGAATTTCATATCATATTATCCTTGGTAATAAAAAGAAAGATCTGCTTTTCTGATTAAAAGCCTTTTTTCCCCATACTTTTGAAGAAGCAAACCTCTCTCTTTCTCTTTCTCTCTCTCTCTTTTTTTTTTTCTCTTGAATTGCTATTCCTGGCAAGTCATATTTTATCAGCTCGGGCTCCTAATTGGATAGGAACATGGCTATTGTGGTGATGTTCTGCTGCAGAAAGAAGACCTTTAGGTTGGGAGAATGAAGACACATTTAAGAAGGAACCTGTTTCCTTTTGGTCCCTCACAATATTTGAAAATGACTGTGAAATGGAAGGAATAGGAAGACTCCCAGAGGATGGTTCCAAGTTCCCAGAAATCCATTTCTGACTCACTTGTTTCCTCCAAAGACAAAAGTATCCAAGACGCAAAGAGAAGAACACTCTTTGCTAAGAAATCTCACAAATATAAGATAACATGCAGTATTATTATCTGAAGATTAATTCGACTTCACCCCCTTTGTTCTCTCAAAGCTTTTGCTTCTTTACCAAAGGAATTTGAATTGTAATGAAAATCTTTGTTCTATTTCAACAAAGCATTTCTTCAAATCGTGGACAATGGGAGACTTGGTTAGATGGCCACATAACTGGGGACTGTGTCTGACCTCTCGCTCCTCAATTGCCTGGACTCAGATGGTCTGACCACTGGCGAGAGCCATTCATTCCCCATGGACCGCATGGGTGGGGAAAATCACAATAGACCTGCTATTTGCCGAGCACAGATCTTCTCCCAGTTCACACACTGAAAGGTTGGCAGACATTATTTCAGTGTGCCTCTCAGAGAGGATGAATCGTTATTATCCATGTTCTCCAAGTGAGGAGACTGTAACTTAGCAAGGTCTCACATCAGAAGCGTAACCCAGGCGTCAACACAACCATGCTTCTCCCTGTCATGGGTGTAATCAGTCCCCTTCTGTAGTTCACGTGATGAAGTCCTGATCCCTAGCACTTCAAAGGGAACCTTATGAGGAAACAGCATCATTGCAGATAGAATTAGTACCTAGGATGGAGTCATACAAGAGTAGTGTGGGCCTTTAATCCAACAGGCCTGTTTTAATAAAAGGGGACATTTGGACATGGAAACAGATATTTATAGACAAAAGATAATATGAAGAGAGGGAGAAGTTGGCTACCCACAAGCCAAGGAAAAAGGCCTAGAACAAAACCTTCCTTATGCCCCTCAGAAGATGCTATGCCAACAGCATCATTAGGTTGCAATCTTAACTTCCAGACAGAGTCTACAGCTCTATTGCTTAAGTCACCCAGTCAATAACTTTGATAGTATGGCCCAAAAAAACTAAGTCCCACAACCACACTCTCTGAATCCTCCTCTTTTGCCTGTCCCTGGCAGGAAATGCTTGGCTAGCCCTTACTATCAAATGTAACTCGCCATTGGAGGGCAAAAAGGCTTTGCGATAAGTGCTCAAATTGCCTGCCTTGTTGGGGAAGCCTGGGGTCTTTAGGAGCCTGTTGGCCGGCTGCAGCAGAGTTAAGCATCAAATGTGACAAAGGGCTACAGGGCTGTTTCCCAGACCCCCACAGTCCCAGCAGATGGTCCTGGGCCAGATGGCTCAGGATACAGGGGGCAGGTGCAGGGTGGGGTGAGGGAGTAGGCAGAGGCAGCCCAGATGTTTGTGGTGGCCACAGAGAGGTGCAAGGAAGAGTTCACCTGTCCACCCCTGACCCTCTTTCTGATTCCTCCTCCAGAGGGGCACTGTCCAGCTCTGACAGATGTGCAGACTGGGAAAGTTTCCAGGTACCATGGTGGGAAAGTGGGCAATTAACCCCATGCCAGGGCCTACACAGGCATAATGGTTGGTAATGAGCATGTCCTGGGCCTCTAGGCCCCTTTGCTCATGTTTTCTTACCTTCAACCAATGACCCTTGGCAGCTTCCAAGGTGAGAGCTATGCTCCAGCTCAGCATCTTCTCCCCATCATCTCCCCGGCATATGCTGTGTCTACCAGAGATGCAAAGGAGGCGAGTGCCCAGGGCGGTGCTGAGTCTGTGGTTGTGGAAAATAAGAACAAGAAAAGCTTTTGATCTCTCAGTACCTCAATAGCCCTATTCATCCTTCAGTTGTCCTAGAGTTTTAAAGTAATGCTTGAGACTAATGTGTGTGTATAAATACATGCATGCATACCTACATACCTACACAGATATGCATTTATGGACCAGATTGAATTATTATGTACCATATTGTACATGCATGTACGAGGTCTGGGTACCAACCAACCAATAACTTCAAAACTTCAGATGAGTGCCTTTGCAGATACAAAACCAAGGCAAGGGGCTGGAGAGATGGCTCTGCTGATAAAGGCACTAGCTTGCAAAGCCTGATGACCCACATTCAATTACCCAGTACCCGTGTAAAGCCAGATGTAAAAAGTGGTGCACGTATCTGGAGTTTGTTCACAGAGGCAGGAGGCCCTGGTGCAGACATACTCTCCTATCTAGCTCTATCTCTCAAATAAAATAAATAAATAAATAGAAACAGAGGCAGCCAAAGCATGATTGTCTCATCTCAATGTCGAAATAATAATCCATTCTGAAGAAGCTCTGTCGGAAAGGTGGGGCACAATGTACAAGAGCACCTTGAGATGAGCACAGCATCTTTCAGACTTACCACATGCCTGGTAAATGTCAGTGATTCATATTCCTGTACCACGTTTCATTCCTTCTGTAACCTCAGCATGCCAGTACCCATTGCACAGGATGGAAAGAGGCGTGGAGAGCCTTTATTAAACCCCTGTTGGAGGTCACATTGTCTTTACAATATGTGATCAAAACAAGACCAGAGAGAGATGGCTTAGCAGTTACACGCTTGCCCGTGAAGCCTAAGGACCCCAGTTCGAGGCTCGATTCTCCAGGACCCACATGAACCAGATACACAAGGGGGTGCATGCATCTGGAGTTTGTTTGTAGTGGCTGGAGGCCCTGGCATGCCCAATCTCTCTCTCTCTACCTGCCTATTTCTGTATCTCTCTCTCTCTCAAATAAATAAATAAATAAATAAATAAATAAATAAATAATTAAATAACAAGACCAGAGCCCAGGCTGACTCCAGAACCTAGCACATGGTAGTGGTGTCCCAACAAAGACATGGCTGGTGGCTGGGAGGCCTCTATAGCCTGGAGGGTAGCTAACCAGGGCTTGTGAGAGAAGTTCACATCTACTCCACAAGCTGAGCTTTGCACCTGTGCTTCTCACCTAAGGCTGTGCATGAACATGACCTGGAATAATTACTAAAAACCCCATGCCTGGCTCTGACCTTGAGCTTGTGATCTCCTCCTCCAGGGTGAAAACTGTCCACTGGAAATCTTAAGAGCCCACCTCAGTGTTGAGAATCTTTGCTCTACAGAGGATCCTCAGTCAGGGGTTGGTCCTGCTTTACCCATAAACATAATAAATCTCTCGATTATTTTTAGAGTCTTTTGTGTGTGGCCAAACTCTTTGGCTTGATTATAGCCAGAACTTTGGGTGACTACTGGGTGGGGGAGAGGATGGGGCATGAGAAGGAGGGGTGAGCGATGGATCAGATTGGACTGGCAGTGGGAGATGAATGCAGTGGTAGCTGCAGTAGTTTGGCCTGCCAGGGGCGGAGAGAGACCTCATGATTATCTACTGATGGGGCAAGAGAGCAGATGTGGAGGTCCTAATGGCTTTTGCACCAGGAGCAGCTGCTGCACATTGCTCAGTTATGGGCCAAGCTGCCCCTTCCAAGGCCTAGCTCCACCTTGCCAAAGAGCCAGTTTTGGAGGCTGATGTAAGTTGCAGGGGCTCAAAGTGAGGTGGGAACAGGGATCATGAGAAAGCGCTGTGTGTGTGTAGTAAGCTCAAGCCCAGGCTTGGTATCAGCATTCTGGGAGTCTCAGTTCTGCTCATTCCCCTGCAAGGTCGAGCAGTTCCTTGCTCTTTCTAGCCATATCCACAAACTGGTCAGCTTTCCATCACTGTGATAAAATGCCCGAGGTGATCCACTTTAAAGAGGAAAGATTTGTTCTGACTGACGGCTTTGGGAGTTACAGACTCTGATTTCTTGGCCCCGTTTCTTTGGGCTTATGGTAAGGCAGAACATCCTGAAAGGGAGCTGCTCACCCCATGACAGCCAAGAAGCAGAGGGGGAAGGATAAAGGGGCTAGGTTTCTAGCGTGTCCTTTAATGGCAGGCCCAATGGCCTAACTTCCTCCTATTTCAGACCTACTTCCTGAAGGTTCCACCACCTCCCAATAGCAAGCCTTCAACGTGTGGACTTTTAGGAGACATTGGACACCTGAACTATAACAGACACTGAGCCCCCAGCAGTCTCAAAGTAAAGTCTGAGGTGACATAGAAGAGGACATACTGCTGGGTGTGGCAGTGCACACTTGAAATCCCAGCACTCAGGAGTCAGAGACAGAAGTTTAAAGAGAGAGAGACCCTGTCTCAAAAAAAAAAAAAAATTCAAGGGCTGGGGTTAATTTTAAGTGTTTGCATAACATGTGCAAGGCCATGAGTTTGATCCTAAGCTATGCACACACACACACACACACACACACAGGTGGGACTCCTGTGGGGGAGACTACGAGAACAGACAAGGGTCAAGGTCATCATCTCCCACAGGGAGCATCGCTGGTGCTGACCCAGCACTCCTGGAGCAGGAGAGGCTTTTCTCGATTATTCTTAAATGCCTGATTTCTATTTTACAGATGAGAAAACTGAGGCGGCTCTCTGATTCATATCCAAAGTTGGTGGCTTTCAAGAGCCAAGCCTGCTTCCCCGACGGTGGTCAGCCAGAGGTTCAAATCCTAGCTCTTGCACTTCCTGTCATCCCCTTTGGGAACAGTCATTTCACTCTCCATGCCTTGGTTTTCACGTGTGTGAAGTGGGGCGATAGTTATTGTAGTGACATCCCTGGGGCTGCTGTGAGAAAGACATTTATCCTGGCAGACATCGCACACTTAGAATAAACACTGCCTGGTGTGCAAGCTTCAAAGAAGGTGTCTCCTTGGGCTTTCTCTCTCAGAGCCTTGGGGTCCTTAAACTGAGTTTAGATACATAAATAAGTGATGATTAGCCTCAGAGAACAGAGCTCCTGTTGTGTGGCTCCTGAGCTGTTCCTCTTGTGTGGACAGCACCAACTATTGTCCTTTAGATCACTGTGTATCCCCCCATCCTCCCCCACGGTGACCAGAGACGATTTGATGGGCAGAGCAGAGTGGTGGGGGGCCATTTGCCACTTCCACATAGAAGCTGTGGATCGGGGGCAGTCCCCAGTGGGCCAAGGTATATAGAGAATGAGCTCAGGGCACCTGGATTTCTTTGTGCCTCTAAATCTAGCCCTGGTCCTGGAGGGTGGCCAGGCCTGTGTTTGTTTGCTAGAAGCACATTCCGGCTTCCTGGAGGGGAGCTGATGTGGCCCAAGAATGAGTCGATCTGAGGGTGCAACGGTTTGCAGTCAGCTAATACAAAAATAGACCTATTCCCACAGCCCTTTTATTCTATGCACAATGGGATCTCCAGGCCTTTCTTTCTTTCTCTCTCCCACAACAATGATGCCATCAATACCCTCCTGGGCGCTTCTTTATTTGAGGGCTGGGAGCTATGAATTTTAGTGTTGCAGATAATCCTACTGGTTACAAAATATTCTAACCAAAAGTGAGCTATCCAATTGCCCACTAAGGCTGGTTTCCTAGAATTGAATGAACTTTTATTTGCTAAGTCCTTTTCTGGCCCAAGCCTTCCCTCCCCACCCCACCCCCAGACCTCCTTCACTGTCTGAAGTGGCCTCTGTCAATGGAGGTTGCTTTTCCAGAAAGTTGCAAAACTTGTTTTTAGCCCAAGAATGACCCCTGTGTGGAAAGGATATGCATTTGAAATGCTCTTTCAGGACACACAGGCAGTCCATTTCCACAGGAGGCAATTGGCTGCACTGAGTCAGAGCTTGTGATATCCAGCAGGACTCGGCATATCTAACTACATTCTTCTCTAATCTTTCATTTTGCAGGTGGGGAAACAGAGGCCCAGAGAAAAGAAGTGATGCCTCAACTCATAGTCGATGAGATGGGATTCAAAGCTCTGCGATCTTCTGCTGGCCAAGCATCTCCGGAAGTGTGACCTGTTCTGATCAGCAGGCAGGGGTTCCCGGTGACCCCATGGCATTACAAACATCAGCCATCTAGTGAGAAAATAGTTCTCTCCAGCTTTAATCACTCCTCTGTAATTGTATTTATCTCCCGGAGGAGAAAACAGGGAGCAGGCCTCTGGTTGACACTCCGTAACAATATCTGGTTTGAACTTAATTACATTGTTTTGTTTTCATTGTGTTTATAGTTAATATTACCACCTAATATATTACCAATTTTCCACTTAGAGATTTTAATGACTGTATTTGAATAACTGTATTTTTCATATATATTTAATAATTTTATTTAAAGTTTTTTTAAGTGAGCTTGTTTAAAGGTAAAGTATTATACAATGAGTAGCATAGGTGGTCTGTGGATGA
Organism: Orientallactaga sibirica; assembly: GCA_036365145.1. Taxonomy (NCBI): domain Eukaryota; kingdom Metazoa; phylum Chordata; class Mammalia; order Rodentia; family Dipodidae; genus Orientallactaga; species Orientallactaga sibirica. The sequence continues at coordinate 2,400,013 of JAEOAD010000030.1, forward strand.
GAAAAAGCTCAGAAGTACCATGGAATGACTGGAGCTTAAAAGAACTAGCTCTGGGTCCCTGGTTGCTTCCTATGTGGATGGCTTCAGAGCTGACCAGTCGGTGGGAGAGTTTCCAGAGCAAACATGCTGAACTTGAACTTATTTCATATGCCTGCATGGGTCTTACCCTTTCTGAAGTAGTCCACTGAACATCAATGTCCCTTTTCTAATTAGTGACCTTTAGCTCTGAAAGAAGCAGTGCCTGGCTCATTGTAGGGCATTAGAAGAAGTCTCCTGGATCCTGTTTTTGGCTAAAGGTCACAGCTCATGCTCTCTCTGGTTATACAACTGCAGCCCACCTACAGCTGGCTCTGTCTTCAGATACTTGTGAGAAAGCTAGTGGTGAATTAAATAGGTGTGTCTTTAAAACAGCACTTAGAGACAGGGGAGATGGCTCAGTGGTTAAGAGCACTTGTGCTTCAGCACAAAGGTCTCTCAGGTAGGAGACTTCCAAGCTTGACTCCCCAGAACCCATAGAAAAATCTGGGCATGGTTGCACAAGGCTGTAACCCCAGTCCACGGCAGAGGGGGAACAGAAAGGTGGACAGCAGCTTTGCATTGAAGGGAAGACTCCATGTTAAAGGAGTATGTGCATGGGCTGTGAGAGATGAACTCTGGTGGCAGTTACCATCTGGTTCAAATACCTGACCAGAAGCAGCTTATAGGAGGAAAGGGTTTATTTCAGGCTTACAGATTCCAGGGGAAGCTCCAGCATGGTGGAGGAAGCTGGCTCACTTCATCACATAGCCACAGCAGAGAGAGAAAAGCGAACAGCAAGAGCTCAAGCTGGCTCTCTACACACGTAGTAGGGCTGGACTCAAGATCCACACGCCGTGATATACCTCTGCCAGATTAAGTTAATAAGCTCAATCTTAGTCAAAGATACCAAAAGTTATGGGGACGTTACATTCAAACTACCAGACACTTACAATCCATGACTTTGGCACATCCGTGGGATATGCATATCTGCATACAAGCATGCATATGCCACACATCGCACACACACCACACTTCAGACATACTCTACATATGCACATGCACGCACGTGCACGCGCGCACACACACCTCAAGATATTGGCCTTATTATGTGATGAGGGCCATCTAGGGATGAAGACCTTATTTCTATTAGCTACATGTCTCACTTTTATTGTCTTGGCGAAGTGGAAGTCAAGACCCTCTCTTCATCCTGTTTTGCACCATGGAGTGCTGTGTGCATCTACAATTCACAAGAGGCTCTAGCATTCCAAGGGTGAGTTAATTTGGCAGGTGAGAGAGAACCAAGGAGGTTAGTGAGGCTATTCACATGAGGGCTGCTGTTACCACAGCCACTAGTAACTCCCTTGGTCAAAAGGTCCCTACAACCCTTACAAAGGACCTAGTGAGTACCAATGGGCTTGAGTTAGTTGAGCATTATGAATTTCTATGGGTTTGCATTACACAGAGCAGTTATTATGAGACTTTCATTTACAACTTTGTCTTGTGTTTAAATTTTTTATTTTCTATTTATTTTCCAGGAGATACATAAGGAGAAAGAGATGATAGATAGAAGGAGAGACAACAAGAGATAATGGGTGCACTAGGGCCTCTTGCCACTGCAAATGACCTCCAGATGCATGCACCAGTTTGTACATCTGATTTTACAAGGGTACCTGGGAATCAAAACCAAACTGTCAGGCTTTGTAAGCAAGTGCCTTTAACTGCTGAGCCATCTCTCCAGTCCCACACTTTATTTTGAACATATACTTGACAGTATAGTGTTGTAACCTGACTAGCTCTGCTATCCATCCAGCTGGGATAAGATGCACAGACCTGCTATTTCCTGTGTGTTCTTGAATAAGTGGCTGAATGTCTCTATAGTTTCCTTATCTATAGAAATGAACTTAGTACTGATATTTATCTCCTATAAAAGCTTGTGAAGAAAGGAGGTGAAACAAAGAAAATTCTTAGGAAAGTATAGTACATGCCGAACGTCAGGCACAGGTCTGTGATCTTAGCATTTGGGAAGCTGAGGAGGGATGATGGGAAGTACAAAGCCAGGTTGAGACACACACACACACACACACACACACACACACACACACACGGTTCAAAGTGCAGCACAGAGTGAGTAATCAATATGTCTTACCACTGTGACTGTGAGGTTCCAGGGTGGAGTAGTGAGTAAAACAAACATGGCCCTGCCTTTGCAGTACGTACCATCTAGAGACAAAGCAAGAAACTGATCAGAATCATGGAAGTCAAAGCTGTGGTGTGCACTGTGAGGCACAAAAGTAGGAGCACCAGGTCTGCATCTGGGCATTGGGCCCCGCCTCTCCAATAAGATGGCATTCCAGCTGGGACCTAAAGGCTGAAAACATGCTCTGTGGAGAAACAAGGGGTGATTCAGAAAGAGACATACATAGGGTCCTGGGTGAGGAAGGCCAGTATAGCCATGGGCTAGAGAGAGTCACAGGTTGGGGATGGACAGAGCTTCTCCTTGGAGGGCGAGTGAGGGTGAGGCCAGGTCAGATGCTGGGTTGGAGCCAGGACTGACTTAGTGGTATCCACCCTGAAGCAACATCAGTGCATGCCCTTGGCAAAGGTTCCACTCTGTGGTTGCCTTGCACTGACCATGGGCAACACTCAGCTGCTGTTAGGCTAAACTTTGAAAGCTGAGCCTGTGGCAGACAGGGGCTATATGAAAAGTGTGGGTTCTCAGGGAGGCAAGAGTCCTGGGGCCTCAAAGAAGGTGACTCGGGGACATTGTACTCTCCTGGCATCTAGGCTGTGGAGGGTGGAATTTATGGCTCAGATTCACATCTGTATGTGAGTTAGTCACTTGTTTAGTGTCTTATTATACACATTTCTGTTCCTGAATCATAAAATCTAGGTGACAGCTCTCTCTTGGCCCCCAGTGTCTCCAATATGGCTTTGAGCAGCTGCCCTGAAATTACAGTGTTGTTCTGGGCTCAGGCCCATCTGATACACACCTCCATTTTATTTTCCATTGTTGTCTCAGATGGAGATGGCTATGTAATACAGGCTGGCCTTGAACTCATGACCCTTATATCTCCACCTCTTGAGTGCTGCTATAACAGAAGCATGCCACCCACCACGGGCAGCACCCAATGACTATGAAGAATGGCTGACAATGCGCCGATGCTCAGGACTCCACCAGAATATGTTTCTTACTCAGCCCTTACAGTGCCGCTGGGCAGTAGTCACAGTCAGGTCCATGTTAAAGATGAGGCATACGAGGCACAGGGAGGTTGAGTATCTGGCCCAAGGCCACCAGGCTATTAGTGACCGAATCAGGTGGGCGTACAGAGCCTGACCAGTGTCATGTAATGGCTACGCTAGCCCCAACATTCCGTGTAAGCTGGCCTCACTCACATATGAGGGACAATTTAAATGACAGCCTCCCAGTTGGGCTAAAACTTACCTTACACATAGAACATCTAGCAAAGTGCTCACTAAGGGCTAGTCTGCCGATCGCCCATCTGCTCTGAAGAAATTAAGAGCGTGAATAAGAAACCAGGCTGCCTGACTACCTCACCTCATTAGGGAAGAGCTGGGGCAGAGCTATACGCCTGCTTTCTGAAGCCCGGTGCTGTTTAAAGTGCACTACCGTGACCTACCTGCCTGGGAACTTGGTAGAAAGGCAAACGCGCTCTCAGACCTGGGAAGACAAAGCCTGCAGTGTCACAAGCTTCCAAAAGAGATTCTTACGCATGGAAATTTGAGGGGTGTAGACACAAATGACACCTGCTGCCCGGCCTCAGTCCAGGAGCTGAGCGCGTCTGCAGCAGGGTGAAGCATTTGCAGCCTTAGCCTCATAGGGCCCCAACAGAGGCATAAACCAAAGGAAGGAAGGGGCAAGATAGGGGCAGAATTCTGCATGCTAGGTGCTCTGAGAATGACCAGGGACATCTGCACAGTCCTGCAGGGTGGGACATCAAAGAAGGCTGCCTAGAGGAAGTGCCCAGTACTCACCAGGTGAAGGTGCATTGCACAAGCAGAAGAAAGTTGACTCGGCACCTTATCAGTATAGATGGAAGCTTCCTGAACTTTGTCTGGGCTTGGCCATGGGTTCAGATCAGCCTTCTACCCTCATTAGCTGTGAAAAAAAAAAAAAACTGTCTATGAAGTATTGGTGCATGCATCTCATGTTAACTGTTGCTGCTGTGATCTGCCGGGCATTCTGTCATCTGCATTCAATGGCCACCTGTTTCCCCATCTGCTCAGTGGGGACTGAAACTGTCCTCTCTGGGCCTCCCAGGGCCATGGACCTTGGGTAGGTAAGTGCAGTTCCCTGGACCTTGTTTTGCAAATACCCAGGATGGAGCATGGGCCTCTCCTTAGCTATCTTGTTTCCATCATCCACTTCAATGGCAATGACACTGATTCAGAAATGGCTTTCAAGGGCTGAAAAGATGGCCCAGCAATTAAGGTGCTTGCCTCCTGAGCCTAAAAACCTGGGTTCAACTCCCCTGTACCCACATAAGCCAGATGCACAAAGTGGCGCATGCATCTGGAGTTTGTTTGTAGTGGCTAGAGGCCTTGGAAGCCCATTCTCTCTTTCTCTCTCTTTTTCTCCCCTTTGTCTGTATCTCTCTGCTTGCAAATAATTAAAATAGTATTAAAAAATACTAATGGTTTTTGTCTTTCTCTACAATTTCCCCTTGCTAAATCACACAGAACTATAGGCCACATCTGAAAAATTTGTATGCCTCTGCTGGTTCTTTCCACGGCAATGGTATGCTGGGAGTCTTTTCCCATGGCCAAGAAACTTCTCAAGTGGGGAGGAAGGCCACAAAAGGAAACTCTGGGAGCTTCTTGGGCTCCAAGAAGGAGCTATCACATGCTTATTGAGAGACTCTAGAGAGGCTGGTCATCGCTGGCGTTTTTGTTACTAATCATGTTTGAGCCAACTTTTGTTTAAATTTGAGATTCTGATTTCCTACCTTTTTATGATTCCACAACTTCTCATGCAACACTAACTTTGGATATCGGACACTGTGGAACTGCCCCTGCACTCCTGATTTTCACTTTTATCTGATTGTGTTTTCCCTCACCAATGCCTTCTCTGAGGATGGTTGAGTTGTGATAACTCATGTTGCTGAGAGGAGAGGAAGTTCCCCAGGCCTCCTAATTGGTTATAGCCCATCCTTGGGGTACATCGGAACAGCAGTGAGAACCTGCAGGCTGTTTCACATGCCTACTCCTCTCAATGTCTGTTGAAGAAGATAACTGACTAAATAAAACTTGGCTGAGCACTGCTATATACTGAGCCCCGTTCTAGCCACCGAGGACATAGTGGTTAACATTCAGTGGGGAATACCAGCCACAGATTTCACAAATGAATTGATAAGAATATGCCTGATAAATAAAACATGTTAAGAAGGAGATGAAACCCAAGTATGTGAATGTGTCTGTGCTTGACAGTGGCTCCTAGTAAATTCCATACTTGGATGGAATGAAGTCAGGGCTTCATTCAGACGGCCATGGGGCATTTGGGAAGGTAAGGGAACTTGGAGTCAGATATGAACTGCGCTCTAGCTCTCTTGCTTAGCACCTGCGTGCCTCCGGGCAAGTTACACAACATTCCTTGACTTGGAATCCCTGTGTCTAGACTGGGACTGAGGTGAGCAAGACAGGCAAAGAAGAAACACAGTTTAAGGAGGTTCCCATTGTCAAGGTCATGTAAATGTAGAGTTGATACTTACATGACCCCCAGAGTGAGCACCTCCTTAAATTTTGCACCTGAGGTTCCTCTTTGTCTCACCTTAGTTGCAGTTCCTTCTCTACCTTTGAATATTGTACCCGCCTCATGGAGTTCATACAAGATTAGGACTAAGATGGAGATGATGAGGATAGAATGTCTTCCAAGCTGTGGCGCCTGGTTCTCTGAGAAGGGGGTCAGTGAGACAAGGTAACGGGCTGGAACTCGAACCCAGTTTCCTTTCCAGTGAGAGATCGTCCATGTGCTACGAATGCCCATTAGCGCTCACCATTGGTCTCCATGTACCCACTGAGCTGGTCCTGGTGGCCAAGCACAGCTCAGTGTGTGTCTCAGGATCAAAAGAAGTGACTCAAACTCAGGCACGGGCAGGCGTGCCTCCAAGCTCTAGAAGGGGATCTGATCTTAACCTAAAGAGAGCAAGCAAAGCACGGCGGGGGAGAGGGGTCCAAGAAACCAGCTCTCATTCACCCCAGCTTGTGCACTGGAATCCCCACGAAGCCACCTGCCACCAGTGAGCCAGCATGGGGTGCCTAATGAAAAATGGCCGGGCTATTAGCGCTTTGCAAATTAAGGGTCCTTTCATTTATTACTATGCTCCACTAAGGATGAGCATTAATTTTTTTTTCTCTCAAAGCAAATTCACTGGAAACAGACAGTTTAGAATTTATGCTTGTAATGATGGCTACATGGGCCATTAAGACCACCTCTAAGTGAGCTTAATTTGTAGCAGATAAATGTATATGTCTACATATTTTTCAACATAGTTTATGGTGCATCTTGCACAGCTGCGCCCAACTGATTAAATCCTCACAAAATTTAAATAGGAAACCCATTACGTAGACAGTATTAGAGCCATTCATCACAGAAGCAGTTTCAGGTTAACTCTTTCAGTGCCAGGCAGGGAAAAAGGCCCAAACTTCCTGCTGCCTTGAGTTTTTTGCTATTTCCACCTTCTCCTCAGTGGACTTGGGATGGAGATTAGCACAAAAGACTAGACCACAGACGCACACAGGCAGCTGGACCCTGGCTATCTCATAATGGTGAGCTTCACAGACCCACATGAGTCGATGTCACACAGCCTTTGTCACAGGCATGTGCAGGCATGAAGGGGCCACTTGGTGATCCCCATCAACCACAGACTAGAGACCTCACTAAGCAGCAGCATGGTCATAATAGTCACCTCAACATGGGCCTTGGCCCCGATGGGTGCAGCACTGGGCAGGTTCTCACAGGACCAAGTAAGTCATTCCAAGTGTTCAGCATAGTGTTGGGACATCATCAGTGTCCTTTGAAGGGAAATGTGTGTGCCTGCTTGTTGTAGCAGATGCAACCTGGGTCCCCCACACAGCCCTTCGGTGTGCACCATTCTACCAGCCATCCACTGCTTGCGTCTGAAGCTTTGTGCTTGGTGAAATGGATGTCACAAGTAATTGAACAGAGACGGTAGAGAGCTCAGGTTCTCAGAATTCACTCTTCCCCATGACTTTAATCCCAGTGAGTTTTGTTCTGAAATGGCCACACAGTCAGGATCCCTTTAGTGCCATGAGAACTTGCAGAACAGTTTCACAGGCTTCTTCAGGTTTCCATTATTCTATGTCTTGACTGTGTCCACTCAAAACCCCTGTGCTAGAAACTTAGTTCCCAATGCAACAGAGGCCAGAGGTCTCATGAGTGGTTTGATATTGATCGTCTAATGGTGTTATCTCAAAAGTGTATTCATGGGCTGGAGAGATGGCTTAGTGGTTAAGGTGCTTGCCTGTGAAGCCTAAGGACCCATGTTCAACTCTCCAGATCCCCTGTAAGCCAGATGCACAAAGGTGAGGCAAGTGCAAGGTTTCACGTACCCACTAGGTGGCACAAGTGTCTGGAGTTCAATTGCAGTGGCTGAGGCCCTAGCATGCCAATTCTCTCTCTCTAAAAAAAGTGGATTCATTATCTAGAAAGGATTGATATAAGGGTGAGTTTGGCCTTCTCTTACATGTTTCTTCCTCCTTCCCCCATGTGTTTTACTCTTCTGCTTTCTACCATGAGATGACAGAGCAACACAGCTTGCATGCCAACTCCTTGACCTTGGATCCCCCTCCAGCCTCCAAAACTGTGAGAAATATATTCCCATTCTCTTTTAAAATATTTTAATTAATTAATTAATTAATTTGTGAGACAGATAGGCAGATAGAGTAGACAGAATGGGCATGCCAGGGCCTATTGCCACTGCAAATGAACTCCAGATGTCTGCTCTACCTTGTGCATCTGGTTCACATGGGTACTGGGGAGTCAAACCTGGGTCCTTAGGCTCAGCAGACAAGTGACTTAACTGCTAAGTCATCTCTCCCGCCCCCATTTCCATTCTTTATAAACCACTCAGTCCCAGGCATCCTGTTACAGCAATGTATCCATATTCCACATGCATCCTTGGGATGGGAGGAGATGGTCATTTGGAAGAAAAAGCACTTGATAAACATTCAAAAACAACCTGAGGTTTCTTGGGAATCTTTTATAGTTTAGGTCACTTAGATCTGAGGTCAAGCCTGTCTCTATGGCTGCCTGTTTGATCTTGGGCAAGCTGCTTAACCCCTTTGAATATAAATTTCCTTCCTTCTGAGGTGGGACTAGTAGTGGTTTTTGTTTAATACAAGTACAATGGGAAAGTGAAACTGTCTGTAGTAGTGTCTGCTCTTATAGTCAGAATTTGAAATGCCACTCTCCCCCACTGCAGGCTCAGGCTTTGAATATTTGTTCCTTGGCTCTGTAACTATTGTGTGAGGGTATATAACTTTTAAAAGGTGGGCCTTTAATCCCACCACTTGGGAGGCAGAGGCAGGAGGATTGCCATGAGTTAAAGGCCACCCTGAGACTGTGTAGTGAATTCCAGGTCAGCCTAGGCAAGAGCAAGACCCTACCTCAAAAAAAAAAAAAAAAAAAAAAAAAAAAAAGGTGGCACCTCACTGTCCAAGGTAGGTCACTGGGATGGAGTGGGGGTGCCTTTGAAGGCCTTGGAGTCTTTTTGCCTCATGCTCCCACCAGCATGGGGCTGCAGGCTGCTCCACCATGCTTTCACCACAATGGTGTTCTCAACCCTCCTGGAATCAAGAGCCCAAGAAAATCTCTCCTCCCTTGTTTCTGACAAGCATTTGGTCACAGCAATGTGAAGATAACTGTTGCAGTCAGCTCCACATTGCTGGGATGAACATCTAACCAGATAGAGTTTATGGGAGGAAGGCATTTATGTCAGGCTTACAGAGCTCAGGGGAACACCATCAATGGCAGAAGAAGCTGGCTCCCTTTCATAGATCCAAGCAGAGAGACACCACCAACAGCCAGCACCACCAGCAAGCACAGACTGTCAGAGCTCTAACTGCTCTCTCCCAACCTTTGGACTGGAATTCCAATCTGTTCCCACTTACCTCCTCCAGCCAAGTGGGTGAACACCCAAGTTACAAGCTTAATTTCAATAAAACACCTGAGTTTATGGGACCATATATTTCCATTTTCATATTCAAACTACCACAGCAACCAACACATCTGTTATGCTTTGCACTTGGGTCTTCTTGCAAAGACCTTAATACCAACCTGTTTCCAGTGTGGATTAGAAAACAGGCATGAACACAGGAAACTTTAATTCAGCAAGACATTCAACCACTGAAATATACAGATGGGGCTGGAGAGATGGCTTAGCACTTAAGGCACTTGCCTGTAAAGTTTAAGGACCCAGGTTTGATTCCCCAGTACCCACATAAGCCAGTTGCATAAGGTGGAGTTCATTTGCAGTGGCTAGGGGCCCTGGTGTGCCTATTCTCTCTCTCTCTCTCTCTCTCTCTCTCTCTCTCTCTCTCATGCGCCTCTTTCTCTCTCAAGTAAAAATAATAAAAATAAATGAAATATATGGATGGTGCTCTCTTTCTATGAGAGGCAATCATCTGAGAAGCCCTCATGTGGGTAGTCACTGTCAACACTGAATATCCAAGGAGGGGAAGGGGTGACGTTTTCCAGGCCTACAAGGACAGGCGAGCATCTTGAGACAGAAACCACAAACGCATAGCTGGGCAACTCAGAGAGCTGCTTTGGTCTTACTGAAGCCCAGATCTTGGTGCAGAAAAGAGGAAGGTGGGAGGCATCCAGGTAGTGTTGGGATCATGAAGAGCTCTGGGCTCCATCACAGGAGTGGGAGTCTTTATCCTGAAGCTAACAGGGACTCTTTGGAAAGCTTTATTCAGGAGCATGATGGACGGACATGAATTTGCATTTTAGAAGGATCTCCTCTGCAGCCACACTGAGAAGAGCTTGAAAGGGAGGAGGAATGGTGGCAGGGGAGCAGTTGGGATACAATAGCAGGAGACTCATTAGTGCACATTGAGGTCCAGCGCTATGGGAATTGTGTGGAAAGAATTCAGAATCATCAGAGTTGACAACTGAATGAAGGTAAGGAAGGAGGGAGGGAAGGAGGAAGGAGAGAGGGAGAGAGAAAGCAAAGAGGATGCTAAGTCCATAGCTTGGTGCCAAGCAGGGTAGAGGAAGACTGGGGAAAGAAGAAGGCAAGAAAGTAGGATAATCTGGGGTATTTTTGTGTTTTATTTTGTTATTATTATTATTATTGATTTTTCAAGGTAGGGTTTCACTCTAGCCCAGGCTGACCTGGAATTCACTCTGTAGTCTCAGGGTGGCCTCGAACTCATGGAGATCCTCTTACCTCTGCCTCCCGAGTGCTGGGATTAAAGGCATGTGCCACCACTCCTGGCCCATCTGGGTTTATTATTATTATTATTTTTTGGTGCTAACCTAGTGTGTATTCCTGGGCCTGAAACAACATCTCCCAGGAAAGGAGAAGTTGATGGATGGGTAATTTCCTCTAAAGCCCCAGCAGATGGTTGCTGGCACCCAGCAAATCTCCCTCCTGTACACTGTGCCTTGGTACAGCGAGGACTCTGACTGTTGATTAACTCTGGGGTCAAGTGTAAACAGCATGCTTCAAAATGTGACCAATTAAGGCCCCAGCCGAGGTGTGGCTGTCTTTGTCTGAAAGGAATCAAATGAAATGTTCTGAAGTGTTCAATTTCACCTGTCAGAGTTCCCGAGCTGTCATTAATGGGTGTCCAGTTCTCACAGCCCACACCGTTTATTAGCACATCACTTCTCTTCTAAAGAACTCCTAAGATTCTCTACTGGTATGTCAGTCAGAGGAGCAGAGGGGAGGCCTTCCTTTCCCTTACTGAATCAAAAATATTCCTTTTCCTCTCTTGAATGAACAGTCCAAAGGAAAGAAATACAAACAATAGAGTGTTCCTATATGGCCAGGCGGCATGCCAATAACTTCAGGACACGTGCAAAGGAATGGCAAAGGCCAATCCAGTCACCACCACTTTCTGAGCTTCTCTTTGCCAGCTCCATGTTACGCCCTTGATAGGTTCATTTCATACTTAAGGCAGAACTTGTGCTTCCCTGGGTCTTTCCTTCCTTCCTTCCTTCCTTCCTTCCTTCCTTCCTTCCTTCCTTCCTTCCTTCCTTCCTTCCTTCCTCCTTTCCCCCCTCTCTCTCTTTCTTTCTTTCTTTCTTTCTTTCTTTCTTTCTTTCTTTCTTTCTTTCTTTCGCCCAACAGACTGGCCTATTTTATGAGAGAGAGAGAGAATGAATGAATTGGCAGGCCAGGGCCTCCAGTCACTGCAGTCTAACTCCAGGTGAGTGCTCCCCCTTGTGCGCTTGCATCACCTTGTACAGCTGGCTTATTTGCCACTTGGAGAGTCAAACAAGGGTCCTTAGGCTTCGTGGGCAAGTGCCTTAACCTCTAAGCCATCTCTGCAGCCCTTCCCTGGGTTTTATACACATGAGAAAACTGAGGCTGGAGTGGTGATGTACCATGCTCACCATGATACAAAGAGTAAGGGGTACAGTCTGGATGGAAACCAAGGGCCAGTCACCTTCCCAGCCCTGGGGTCAGCTGCCCCATGGCTCTGGGCCCTTAGTGAACCTTGCGGCTGACACCCTCCATCCTTCTGCTGGCTCGCCTCTCAGAGGACAGTGAGTAGCTGAAGGGCAGGACCCCTGTTTCAGACTAGCCAAGCTGGAAGGGTAAGTACTCATGAAATGTTAGCAGGATTGGAGCACGGCAGGCTTCTGCAGGGTGCTGTGTGCAGCTGCCCCTGTCGTCATCTGGGAGGGCGCCCTCACCATGCTTACTACTCATCTTCCTCTTCTGCAAAGCGGCTCAGCCCAATCACAGCTTAGCTTCTCTGCCTGGTCCAGCCAGGAGCCTCAGCCCAGGTTGCCCCAGTTGCCACATCCACTTGTACTGGTCCAACTTAGAGTCTTCTGTCTGAGAGCATGAGTACATGTGTGTTTGTGTGCCTGTGCATTTATGTATCTGTGTGCATGTGGCTGTGTATGTCTGTGTCTGTGTGCACATGTGTAACGTGTGCATGTTTGTGCATGTGTGTCTGTGTGTATGTGTACACACATGTATCTGAGCACTATGTTTCTGTGTCTGTGTGCGTGTGTGTATGTACATGCATGCGTCTGTCTCACGCACAAGCCAACTCAAGGCTCTTATGGGTCATTTGTTTCCATTTCCCCGATAGCATGTGTGTGCATGGAGAGAGATGAGGCCTGGGGGCATTTATTGAGGGCCTCACCACCCACACGCATGGGCACATACACACACATACAGATACACACACGCGCACATACATATGCATACTCAGGCATTTGGATGTGTGTACCTGAGGTCCTTTCTGGGATCACCTTCAGTATTTCTTCTGGTGGACAAAGTTCACATCCATGATTGACAGCCTAAACATTCCCTTACCTGGTTATTTTACATTAATCAAAACTTAGATGGTCTTTGCCACTTACTGACAGTAAGATCTTGGACAAGATAATTAAACCCTTTTGACTGATCTTCTCATCTGCAAATGGTGGGTGACATTAGCCTGCACCTCGCAGGAATACACCAAAGATTGCATGAGCTAATGTACCGACAGCTCTCAGTACACCAGCTGGAGCTGAGTAGGTGCTTTTTATCTGGGTGCTTCTGTCATCACAAGGTCCAGAGACTTCCTATTAGTGATAAGCTCAGCCCCTCACATGTGCAAAGCATTTGACAGTTTTGGAGCGTATCTCCACTGCCTCCTTTCCATGCATACATATGGCCATGTTGGAAGCCAGAGGGAGAGAGGAAGGATAGATAGAGGAGGAAGCAAAACTCATCACCCACTGGGGTTCTCCTCAGAGATGCACCTTCTCAGGCCTCACCTGCCCCATTCAGGGTCAGGATGTAGGGGATGGGATCAGGGAACACACGGGTGTCTAACAAGCATCCCAGATGAGACTTATCCCTCCTGTGGAAACCACTGCTCCAGGGCATCAATTTTGGAACCATGTTTCTGGGTTGAACTGGCTCATGGGATTTTTTTTTTTTTTTTTTGATTGTAACTGACACACAAAAATTGTACAGATTCATTGAGTATCGCATGGTGCAGTCATGAATTGGAACTTTGTGTAATGGTAACGAATTATGGCATTCAGCACACCCAGCACATCACATGGAACACCACTTGTGGTGAGGACATTCAAAACTTTCTCCTAGCTATACTGAAAGGTCCAATGCCATATTAACCACAGCGCCCTCCTGTGTCACAAAACATGGAGCATCCTGTCTACTCACACAGATGCTCCTGTCTACTTGTCCATCTCTGCCCTTTCCCCCTCACTCAGGGGCCACCACTCTGCCTCTCTGGACTCTCAGATTCTTTTTTTTTAAAAATTTTATTATTTGAGAGAGACAGAGACAGAGAGGAAGCAGCAGAGAGAGAGAATGGGCACACCAGTGGCCTCTCAGCCGCTGTGAATGAACTCCAGACATGCACACCCCTTGTGGGCAAGCACGGCATTGCATGCTTGCGTCACTTTTGTGTCTTGCTAACGTGGGACCTGGAGATCAAACAGGTGTTCTTAGGCTTGGCAGGCAGGTACCTTAACTGCTAAGCCATCTCTCCAGTTTACCTGTCACCTCTCACACCTCCAGTTGCCAAACCACCCCAGAAACAAGTCCCTCTATCAGTGAATGCTGCAGGTTAACCAAGGCTACTGGAAATGGTAGTGTACCTGTGGGTTAGACACTTCCTCTGGGGTTGGTGCAACAATCCCCTACTATCCATTAAGATAGTCTGACGGGGATGGAGAGATGGGTTAGCTATGAAGGCATTTGCCTGTGAAGCCTAAGATCCCAGGTTTGATTCACCAGCACCCATGTAAGCCAGATGCCCAAGGTAGTGCATGTGTCTGGAGTGTGCAGTGACTAGAGGCCCTGCCATGTCCATTTTCTCTCTATCTTGCCTCTCTTTCTCTCTCTCTCTCTCTCAAATAAATAAATAAAATATTTTTTTAATTATTGTTTTTTATTGACTTTTATACTTACATACAAAAAAAACCCCATGTGATATTTCACTTCCCTCCCCCCATTCCACTTTAGAACTCAGTTGTGAAGGTATTGCTAGGCACTGCAAGGTCATGGATATCGAGGCCAGTTTCTGTCTGGGCAGTTGCATTGTAAGAGGTCATACCCTTCCTTTGGCTCTTCCATTCTATCCGCCCCCTCTTCCGCAATGGTCCCTGAGCCTTGTAGGGTGTGACAGAGGTGTTTCAGTGCTGGGCACTCCTCCATCCCTTCTTCTCAGCACTATGTTGCCTTTTGGGTGATCCCAGTGGTCATCACCATCTGAAAAGAAAAGCTTCTCTAACCAGAAGTGAGAGTAGCGTTAATATGTGAATATGAACATTAAGTGTAGTGCTTTCAGGGCAGCTTGGTGGGAATAATATGTACATTTAGTCAGATAAGAGCAGGATTTTATTTTTGTTTATTTATTATTAAAGATAGAGAAGGAGAGGGTGGAGGGAAAATTGGTGCGCCAGGGCCTCTAGCCACTGCAAACGAACTCCAGACGTATGTGCCACCATGTGCATCTAGCTTATGTGGGACCTGGGGAATTGAACCTGGGTCCTTAGGCTTTGCAGGCATGTGCCTTAACCACTAAGACATCTCTCCAGCCCCAATAAAATATTTTTTACAAAAGAAAACCTGGCATGGCATGCTGACTGAGTGACCTAGATGGGATGGTGAACTGGCTCAGAGTTAATGGGTCAGCAGAGATCTTCCTGTACCATGGCTGTTTTGAGGAGGAAGTTTTGAGGGAAGTTTCATCATGGCAGGAAAAGCATGGTAAAAGCAGACAGCAGGGTGTCACATCTTGTCACATCAACTTGGAGGAAGTAGCAAGAGCGAGAGCTAGCGAGCTATTAACACCAAGTGGACTGGACTAAAAAGCCTCAAGGTCCTCCTCCAGTGACACACCTTCTCCAGAAAAGCTCCACTTCCCAAAGGCTCTACTAGCTGGGGATCAAAGATGAGCCTTAATCACAAACACATGAGTTATGGGGGACATTTCACATTCAAACCACCCACAGCTTTCCAGCCATCTTCCTGCTCTGATTGTTGGCTTGAAGAAAATAGCATTTCATGAGTTGGAGCATACTATTCCTCCCATTCTCCTTTCTTCCTTCCTTCCCTCCCTCATGTCCTTTTCCTTTTCAGATTTTTGAGAAAGTGTTTTACAATGTAGCTGAGACTGACCTAGAACACCCTAAGTGACACCTTAGTCAGGATCCTTCTGCTTCTGCCTCCCAAGTGCTAGTATTACCAGTGTGTACACCAGACCTCTTTCTTTGAACTAAACATTTGAATCCATTAATATCCACCCTAACTTTCCAGTTCATTCATGCATTCTAATTCAGCCATTCAGTAAAGCACTGTTAAATGTCTCCAGTGACTGTGCCATAGGCCAGGTAGATCCAGAAATCCCTCAGTCCTCCAGAATCTCATGACTGATAAAGCTAACATTACCCACCACCCCATCCCCCTTGCTAAGCACGACACAAATATTATCAGTCTACATCTGCCACCTGAAATGATCTCATTTCCTTCTTTGCCTCTCTTTACTGTCTCCCCTGATAGCAAAGAGTTACCAGTGGAGTAGGGCTTCTGGGTCATGTAGTTAATTTTATAAGAATCTGCCAAGGAGTTTCCCTAAGCGTTTGTAGCATTTTATACTCCCACCAGCGAAGAATGACAGTTCACATTGTTTTTGACATTTAGTGATGACAAGTTTTTTTAATGTTAGCCATTTTAGTGGGAGAGAAGTAGCATCTTATTGTAGTCATAGTCTGAGTTTCTCTGATAACAAATGGTGCTGAGCAGTTTTACCTGTGCTTATTCATAGCTTTTTTTAATGAAGTGTCATTTTAAGCCTTTTGCTCATTTGGGGCTGTGTTGTATTTCTTTTACTTATGGAGTTACAGGAATTATAAAGATAGCATCAAGACCTTTGCCACAGGTATGTCACATTATATAAACACTTTTTCCTAGGTGGCTTGCCTTTTATTTTTCTCCATGTCTCTATATTTTTATTTTACTTTTGGTGTGTGTGCTATATGACATGCTGTGCATATGTAATGCCTGTGCATACATGTGCAGAGGCTAGAGGAAGATATCAGAAGTCCTGTTCTATCACTCTTTCACCTTATTTCTCAGAGACAGAGTCTCTTACTGAACCTAGAGCTCCCTCCTTTTTTTTTTTTTTTTTTTTTTTTTTTTTTTTCAGTTAGACTGGCTAACCAGTCCCAGTGATTCTCTCATCTCTGCCTCCCAACTCAGTGTTAGGGTTATATGCTGATTTGTTTTGTTTTATTCCACTCTGATTTTTTTTTTTTTTTATGTAGGTGCTGGGGCGTGAACTTAGATCCTGATGTTTGTGTGGCTATCTCCTCAGCACCACTGAATCTTAATTTTATGAAATACATCTTATCAAGTTTTTGTGGTTTGTCCTTTTAAGGGCCTGTTGAAGAATATTCACCTATCTTGAAGCCTTGAAAGTAGTCTTTCATGTTCTCATATAACTCTAGAGTTTTAGCAATTGTATTCAGGCCTATGATCTTGTGCAAACTGAATTTTGGCATAGACAAAGGTAGGGCTGGAGTTAAATCTTTCCCATACACTTATCCAGTTGCTCTAACACCATTTGTTGAAGTCTTTTGGTTTCCTTATCTTGAAATCAGGTGGTGGGTAATGTTAGCTTTATCAGTCATGAGATTCTGTCAAGCTTCTTTGCCTTATCATATAAATTTTAGAATTAAATTATCAGTATCTTGAGGAAGTCAGTGTTTTGTTGCATTCTAGTTTAATATTTACAACAATTTGACATGTTATGGATCATGGATATTGAGTATTCCAATCCATGAATATTGTATAGTTCTCTAGATCTTTAATTTATCTCAGGAATATTTAGTGGTTTTTAATTTGTGGACATTGGACACAGTCTGTTATATTTGTGTTAAGAATTAATGTTGCTATGTATTTTGTAAATGTAATGACTTTTAAATGTCATTTTCTAATCATTTCCTGTTGATTTTTGCATACTGAGCTTACATTCTTTTTTTCCCATTTTACTCATTTTTTTTCAAGGTAAGGGTCTCACTCTAGCCCAGGCTGACCTGGAATTCACTCCGTAGTCTCAGGATGGCCTTGAACTCACGGCAATCCTCTTACCTCTGCCTCCCCAGTGCTGGGATTAAAGGCATGCGCCACCATGCCTGGCTCTCATTCTTTTGTTTTGATCTCACATCTTTACTTCTTTCTTAGGAGATGTGTCACTGGCAGTGGGGCAGGAGCTGAAGACACCACCTTGGCCACCTGAGGAGTCCTTTAGAGACTTCTGCTCAGGTGCAGCTGGGGCCCTAGGGAACTTTTTCTTTTGTGGTAACTGAGATCATTCAATGGTTGCTGACATACATTGGATAGGATTAAAGATTATAATGGTTTCGCAGGAAGTTAAGATGTTCTTACTGTAAAGAAATGTTTATAGTCTTGTTTGTGAGGTTTTCAGAAAATTTCAAGTTCAAATCTGGGAAAGGAGCAGGCCATACTCAGAAGTCATATATGCTCAGGCATTGCTATTTTGACATTTTTATTAGAAATTTCTTTATATGAAAGGAACATTGTCTCTATGTAGGTAATATTTACAGAAAATGTTGTGTTGGAAATCCTGATTGTCCTGTAACAAGAGACTGATTCTGGAGTGAGAGGTAAGGAACTCATTTTCTTTTCCATGTCTGTCCTGCCATCCAACATCAGGAAGACATCATCATAATTATTATTGGCTTGGTGTATAACTTATCTTCTCATTGCTGGGACAAAACACTTGACAAAAATCAGTTTAAAAGAGGAAGAGTTTGTTGCAGTGAGGTTCACATTGCTGGCAGAAATCACCCAACCAAGAGCAGCTTTTGGGAAAAAGGGTTTATTTTGGCTTACGGACTCAAGGGGAAGCTCCTTGATGGCAGGAAAAATGACAGCATGAGCAGAGGGTGAACATCATTTCCTGGCCAACATAAGGTGGACAACAGCAACAGGAGAGAGTGCCAAACACTGGCAAGGGGAAACTCGCTATAATATCCATAAGCCCGCCCCCAACAATACACTGCCTTCAGGAGGGGTTAATTCCCAAATCTCCATCAGCTGGGAACCTAGAATTCAGGACAGTTTATTCAGTTTATGGGGGACACCTGAATCAAACCACCACACAGTTCATCATGGTAGGAGAAACCATGACAAAAGGAGCATGATCATATTGTGCCAACAATTTGGAAGTAGAGAGCAGTGAATGCTGGTCCTCCTTTATATACAGTCCAGGACCTCAACCCATAGAGCATGGAGTTAAGGTGTGTTGTTTCTCTTCGGATACTCTAGTCTAGATAATCTCTCACAGTCATTCCCAGAGATTCTTTTCATAGGTGATTCTAGAGCCCGTCAAGTTCACCATAAATATAAACCATCACAGGTCCACTCCTTGTCAAGTTAGCACCCAAACATATCACTTTTATGTCATAACCTTTCACCTCTTGTTGCTATAGCTTCACAGCTATCTCATAAAGAAAATTTCATTAAATACAACTTTTAAGATCCTCATAGTCCATAACAGCCAGAACACAGTTCAAAAAGTCAAATGTCCAAAGTCTCTTCTGAGACTCAAGGTGATCTCTCAACTGTGAACTTCAAGATAAGACCAAAACCCAGCAGGGTAAACTCCAAATCTTTCTGCTCCATTTCTGGCATTTGGGGTTCATGTTGAAAACACTTGGGCTCCAAAGGACTTGAGTAGCTGCACCATTCTAGATATGCTTCTTGTAGCCTCTCTCTCAGAGCAGCCCCACTCCAAATCTTCAGCTTTCCTTGGCCAACACCCCGTGGTTCTGGCATTTCCAACATTCTGAAGTCTCCATTGTAAATCATGCTTCACCTTCATAGCTTCATGAAGTGGACTCTCAAGCCTTTCTTACAGGGACTCTAACCTTGCTACACATTGCCTAGCCTTGGTGGCTCTCAGAAAATATGACATATGACTTCATTACCTATTGATCTTACACCTTTCATGTCTCTAAAACCAATATCACATAGATGATGCTGCCAAGTACTACTGTCACCTTGAGGTACAGCCTGGCCCATCCCAACCAAAGATGTGGTTGCTTCTTCTGCCTAGGTGGTTGTGTTCCAGCAGGAAACTCCTTTAGTTTTGGCTTTCTTCATTCAAATGATTTTGCATTTTTATAATATGGAGCCTCTGATTGGTGGGGTTTTGCTCTTGAGGCACCTTTTTTGCTGTCCTGGAGCAGGACAGGAGGTTTCAATGGTGCTGATCTCTTCAACCACTGAAACTGCTTTCTCAGGTCCACTCAGAATGATATTCTGTCCTGAGATTTCTTCTGCTAAGAAAATTAGCCCATTATGTTTCCATTCCATGGTCCATATCATTCAAGTACTCAAGACACAGAGAGAATGCAGCTACTTTCTTTGACAGCATTGTTGCACTCAGGTTTGCATTGCTGGTAGAAATCACCCGGCCAAGAGCAGCTTGTGGGGAACAAAAAGGGTTTATTTTGGCTTACAGACTTGAGGAGAAGGTCCATGATGGCAGGAGAAATGATGGCATGAGCAGAGGGTAGATATCACCCCCTGGCCAACATCAGGTGGACAATAGAACAGGAGAGTGTGCCAAACACTGGCAAGGGGACACAGGCTATAATACCCATAAGGTCACTCCCAGCAATACACTGCTTCCAGGAAGCATTCATTACCAAATCTCCATCAGCTGAGAACCCAGCATTCAGAACACTTAAGTTTATGGGGGACACCTGAATCAAACCACCACAAGCATGTAACATCACCTTCCTCTATTCAAGTTCCTGATAGAACCCCCCACACACACACACACACTGTCTCCTTTGAAACCTCATGAGCCAGGCCTCATTTCTCCCAGAGTTCTTATCTTCCAAGCTGTCACCAGAATGGCCCATTAAACTCTGTCTACAATGTTCAAAGGCTTTTGTAGCCCAAGTTCCAAACTCTTCCACAAGTCTCATCAAAATAGTTCCAAAAGCCTAAAAACCACAGGCGGCATTGATCACAGCCAACACTTCTATGTACCAATTGTCTATATTTGTGACCTTCTCATTACTGGGACAAAATACCTGACAACGATCAGTTTAAGGGAGGAACAGTTTATTTCAGTTGACACTCCGAGCTTACAGTTCATTATGGAAGGGAAGGCATGGTAGCAGGAGCAAGGCAGCTGACCACACTGTGTTCATGGTCAGGAAGCAGAGTGATGAATGCTGCTGCTCAGCTTGTTTTCTCCTTTCATGCAGTCAAGGATTCCAGCCTGTGT
This sequence comes from Orientallactaga sibirica, assembly GCA_036365145.1. NCBI lineage: Eukaryota > Metazoa > Chordata > Mammalia > Rodentia > Dipodidae > Orientallactaga > Orientallactaga sibirica. The sequence continues at coordinate 2,420,539 of JAEOAD010000030.1, forward strand.
AATGCTGCTGCCACAGTTAAGGTGGGTCTTCCCCTTCAATTAATGTAATCTAGATATTCCCTCATAGACATGCCCAGAGGCTCATTTCCAAGGTGATACTAGGTCCTGCCAAGTTGACCTTACATATAAACAATTACAGCTAGCTTAATGCTTTTTGAAGATCATTCATGTAGTTCTATGTATGAGAAGTTTGCTTATTTTTTTTCCTTTTTTTAATGAGAGAGGGATGGAGGGAGTGAGGGAGGGAGGGGGAGGGTGGGAGGGAAAGAGGGAGGAAGAGAATTGGCATACCAGGGCCCTCAGCCACTGCAGTTGAACTCCAGATGTTTGTGCCACCTAGTGGGCATGTGTGACCTTGTACTTGCCTTACCTTTGTGTGTCTGGCTTACTTGGGATCTGGAGAGTTGAACATTGGTCCTTGCAGGCAAACACCTTAACCCCTAAGCCATCCCTCCAGCCCAAATTTGCTTATTTGTATCTCTGATTAGTATTCCATTGTATGACAGGTTGTTGAGCCATTCAACATTAATGGACATTTGGGCTGTTTTTTCATTTATGATATTGTTAATCAGATAGCTATGCATCTTGGTTTAAAAATCATTTGTTCTTCATCATGAGTAAGTACTTAGGTGTGGAATTATTTGGTCATTGAAAAGTGTTTCAGTTCATTGAACAAGTGTTAAGTTCAATGACCTTTGGAACATTTTTCCAAGTTGTTATACTGTTACTGTTGTTATACTGTTACATATATTATATATGTCTTAATTATGCCATATTCTTTCCAAGATTGAGTGTTGTCAGCCTCTTTAATTTTAGTTACATCAATGGGTGTATTTTTTATTTTTATTTTTATTTCTTTTTGTATCCTGGTTTTAAGTTTTGCTTTCCTGACAGTGGTGGTTTGAATCAGATTTCCTCCACAGACTCATGTGTTCTGAATTCTTGTTCCCCAGCTGCTGGCAATTTGGCAAGTAGAGCCTTGTTGGAGGTGTTTTGCTGGGGGTGGGCTTTGGGGTCTTATGGACAACTCCCCCTTACCAGAGCTCAGCTGAATCTCCTGCTGCTGTTTCCCACTTGCTGTGGCAGAGGTGATGTCCAGCATTTGCTCATGCCATCATCTTTCCTAGACACCATGAAGCTTCCCTTGAAACTGTTGGCCAAAGTAAATCCTTCCCCCATGAGCTGTTTTTAGTCTGGTGTTTTGTTCCGGCAAGGAGAAAGTAACTACAACACTGATCAACAATGGTGAGCAGGTTTCATGTGCTAATGGGACCATTATGGATCTCCATTGGAAGAGCATCTATTTAAATCCTTCACTTAAAACTCTGGGATTTATTTGTGGGTGTTCATATGTGTGTGCGTGTGTGTGTGTGTATGGCCATGCACACACAATAGCATGTGTGTGGAGGCCAGGGAACAACCTTGGGGTGTTTCTCTTCTCCTTCTGCCTTCTCTTGAGATAGGGTATCCCTTGTTTTGCTGCTGCTGGTCCTGCTTGGGGGCTTCTGGGTTCTTCTGGCTCAACCTCCAGCTGTGCACATTGGGATTACAGATGTTATGCACTTAAGCATCCAGCTTTATGTGAGCACCTAGGATGATCAAACTCAGTTTGGCAAACTCAAGCTAATGCCTTTAACCACTGAGCCATCTCCTCAGCCCCCAACTTTTGGGACTTTTAAAAAAGTATTATCCAATTGTATATATTCTTTTAATAATTTGGATACCAATCTTTTGTGAAATATAAGAATTTTAGCTTGGTTATTTATTCTCTTATATACATATTAAATCTTTATTATTATTATTAACAACATATTTTGTATGGATATAGCTTTTCCCCTCTTTTCCCTCATCCCTGTCCCCATTCCACTGGGGTCGCTCCTCAGTGAGGTTGCAGGTATTCTCTACAGGGTTGTGGTTTAAGCAAGCAACGGTCAGTTCTTGTTTTGGGGGGAGGGAATGCCTCTGGGCATGATGTCTCAACCTGTGGCTATTACATTCTTTCTGCCCCCTCTTCCGCAAAATTCCCTGAGCCGTGGTGGGTGAGTTTTAAGTCTACTTCCGTGTTGAGCTCTTAGAAGCCTCTGGAGCTCTGCTTTGGTAGATGTTGAGTATCCTCAGGGTCTGTCTCCTTCACCCTGGCGCTGATTATCAGGTTCAGCATGGAAGCAGCACTCTTGCTCATCTCCCCAACTCCTCTGTGGTTTCAGCTATGGCTTGGCTGAAGAGCGAGGGGTGGTTTATCTTCTCAGGTCTAGCTACCTTCTGAAAAAGAACAGATTCTCCAACAGAGAGTGAAGTCAGCATACTTAATGTTAAAGCTCACAGGGTCCAGGAAGCCCCAAGCCAGCAGGGAATCTACCAGGACCAGGAAGTGAGGGGGGGGAGGCCTACAGAGGGGTCTGGCCCACTCAGTTGGCTGGCACGCCCTCCTGAGCAAGGAATCCAGGAAGTGGGGACACAGGGACTCTTCAATCAGGAAGGCAGAGCAAGGAATCTGCTTTCACAGCAAGCTCACAGCCCCAAGCCAGTGGCTGGCAAACCAACAGGGACTAGGGAATCCAGACCAGGGAATTGGCCCCTACACCCCCGGAGCAGGGCATCCAGGAATTGGGGACCCGGGGCACTTCAATCAGGAAGGTGGAACAAGGGGCCTGCTTCCACAGCAAACTCGTCCACGTAGCCCCAAGCCAGCAGCAGGGGAACCTACCAGGACCAGGGTTGCACCCTCCGAAGCAGGGGATCCAGGAATTCTTTTTATGTTTTATTTATTTGAGAGAGAGAAAGGAGAAGAGAGAGAATGGGTGTGCCAGGGACTCATTTGCCACTGCAAATGAACTCCAGACAACATGAATCACCTTGTGCATTTGCCTTATGTGGGTACCAGGGAATTGAGCCTGGGTCCTTGGGCTTCACAGGCAAGTAACTTAACTGCTAAGCCATCTCTCTAGCCCTCATTTTCTTTTTTTAAAAAGAAGTATTTTTATTTCTTTATTTTCAAGCAGAGAGAGATAGAGAGGAGAAAGAGAGAGAAAATGGGTGTGCCAGGGTCTCCACCCACTGCAAAACCAACTCCAGCTACCTGCACCACTTTGTGAATTGGGCTTTTCGTGGGTACTAGAGAATTGAACCCTGGTCATTAGGCTCTGCAGGCAAGCTCCTTAACGACTGAGCAATTTCTCCAGCCCCTTATTCATTTTCTTAATGGTGTCTTTTGAGAAGCCATAAGTTTTCATTTTGATGATGTCCAATTTACCAGATTTTTCTTTTTAAAAAAATGTATTTATTTACATGTGATTTTTTTTTTTTTTTTTTTTGTTTTTCACTCTAGCTCGGGCTGACCTGGAATTCACTATGTAGGCCCAGGGTGGCCTCGAACTCATGGTGATCCTCCTACCTCTGCCTCCCTAGTGCTGGGATTAAAGGCGTGAGCCACCATGCCCGGCTACATGTGAGTATTTTTTATGTGTGTGGGGAGGAGTGCATGTGGAGGTCAAAGGACAACCTCAAGGTTTCTGTTCTGCACTTTCTGCAGAATAGGATCTCATGTTGCTGCAAATTAGTCTGGCCCATGAGCTTCAGACTCTTCTGGCTCCACCTCCCATTGTCTTAGGTGCACTGGGATCACAGATACACGTGCCACCCTGTGTCTGGCTTCACGTGGGTCCTGGGGCTGCAGGCTTTGAAAGCAAGTACCTTTAACCAATGAGCTGTCTCCCCAGTCCCCACAGTTTACTTTTGTTCTCATTGCTGTTTACTGTCGCATCTCATCTAAGAAATCTCAGCTTACCCAAAACCATGCTGCCTTTTTTTTTTTTTTTAGGCTCTTTGTGGTGTTAAATTTTATCCATAAGTTTTTGGCTTAGTTCAAATTAACTTTTAAATATAGTACAGTTATTATTTTCTATATCACTGTCTACTGCTTTCAATACCATTTGCTGACAGAACATCCTTTCCCCACTGAAAATCTTTACCCATTAGTCTAAAGTCAATTGCCTGTCTAAATAGTGGTTGTACATTAAAAAAAAACCCTCTTTCAGTTTCTTAGATTGAACCATTTCTATTGACCTTCTTCACACTTGCTGATCCTTCATTCTGTAGGCTTCAGCCTATTGTTAACCTCAACTGGTGAATTCTTTGTTATAGTAATGAAAATTTTGTTTCATAATTTCCATTTGAGTCTTTTTTGTTTGTTTTTGTTTCTGTTTTTCAAGGTAGGGTCTTGCTTTAGCCCAGGCTAACCTGGAATTCACTCTGTAGTTTAAGGGTGGCCTCGAACACATAGTGATTCACCTCCTACCTCTTGCCTCCTGAGTGCTGGGATTAAAGCTATGCACCACCATGCCTGGCCTCTCTATTTGAGTCTTTTTTTTTTTTTTTTAAATAGTTTCCCTTTCTCTGCTGGAACTTCACATGATTTTCCCATCATATCCATCTGCTCTTGTAAGTCCTTGAGCATCTTTGTGATGTCTGTTTTGGAGTCCTTTTGTTACTTCTAATGTCTGTACCACCTGAGCTTTGTGTCTATTGACAGCCACTGTCTAGATTGTGGGTCACACTCACTCATCTGCCAGTGTTCTGTGGGGGCCAGGTGTTGTGAATGATACCTGGCAGGGAGTTTGGATCATGCTCTCCATTAAAGTGTTGCTTTTGAAGACATCAGAAGCAGCTTATGGGATTAAGGGTTTATTTCAGGCTTACAGAATCCAGCTCCATCATGGTGGAAGAAGCTGGCTCACTTCCATAGATCCATAGCAGAGAGATAACACCATACAGCCAGCAAATACCAACAAGCAGAGCTCCAACGGGCTCTTAACACACCTAGTACAGCTGGACTACAAGATCTGCTCCCAGTGACACACCTCTTCCCCAGCTGGGCTGTCCCTGATAGGATCTTAATTTGCAAGCTTAACCTTAATCAAAAACCTCTGAGGCTGTGGGGGACATATGTGCACACTCAATACACCACAGTCCCTCATATCCTCCTGTGTTTGAAAACTTAATCCCTAGTTGGTGGTATTATTTGAGAAGGCTGTGAAGCACTTAAGAAGTATGGAAGTATATCACCAGGGGCTGGCCTTGGGGTGTTATAGTCCAGCCCTGCTTGCCACACTCAGCTCCTCTCTCTATTCCATTCTGCTAATATGAAGATATGATACCCAGCTGTCTGCTCTTGCCATGCTTCCTCTGCCATGAAGAAACTGTCTCTCAAAACTTTAAGCTGGGAAAAAACCCTTCCCTTCTATAAACTGCTTCTGGTTAGGTGTTTTTTTATAGCAATGAAAAGGTAACTGCTACATGTAACCATCCCAAAGCAAATAAATAGTCTGTTCAAATAGCCAAAGTTCAAGAAACCCAGTGCAAGGGGAGTTAGTACCCTTGAGTATGTATGAGTATGGCCCTTACTTCTAATGCATGACCTTTATGCAGTTTTGTTTTTTTAAGCAGGGAGGAGAGATAGTACCTCCCTGTATAGGTCAGACTAAACTCAAACTTTTGATTCTCTTGCCTCAGCCTTCTAAGCACTAGGATTATAGGTACATGCCATCACAATTTTCATTCTCTCTCTCTCTCTCTCTCTCTCTCTGTATCCCTCTCTTTCTCTTCCTTTCTCTCAGAATCACACCCAAGATCTTATAGATGCTAGGCAAGTACTCTATCACTGAACCCCATCTGCTCCTTCTTTATGCAATCTTATTATTATTATCAAAAACATATTTTGTATGGCTATATCATGTGTTGGTACCCTCTTTTCCCTTGTCCCTGTCCCCATTTCTTTGGGGACACTCCTCAGTGGGGTTGCAGATATTCCCCAAGGGGTTGTGGTTTATGCATTGTGGGAGGAGCAGTCAATTATTTTTTTTGCCGGGGGGTGAGGAGGGAATGCCTTTGGGCATGATGTCTCAACCTGTGGCTGTTACAATCGCCCCCTTCTGCAAAATTTCCTGAGCCATGGTGGGTGAGTTTTAAATCTATTTCAGCCTTTGGATCTCTACTTTGGTAGGTGTTGAGTATCCTCAGGGTCTGTCTCCTACACCCTGGTGCTGATGATCAGATTCAGCATGGAAGCAGCACTCTTGTTCATCTCCCCAGTTCCTCTGTGGTTTCAGCTGTGACTTGGCTGAAGTGCAAGGGGTAGTTTATCTCTTCTGGTCTTGCTACCTTCTGCAAAAGAACAGATTCTCCAACAGAGAGTGAAGTCAGCATAGTTTAAATGGGATAAGCATTATTAATTTAGGGAGAATTGGATGTATGTAACCCCTCTTTTAGCCAGAGACTAGTGAAACTTTGACACTGGATAACATAATCTTTGTCTCCATAGGGTTCTGACCTGGTTTCCAATTTCAGATATGGGTTCCTTTACACTGAGGGGATCTCTTAGTCAATCAGAAAGCTATTGGTTACCCACTGAGACTGTGTGCCACTATTGCACTGGTTTGTACATCCTGAGTTGCTTCTGAGTAGTTTAGCCCTCTAATTGCTCAAACTGTTGTTGGCCACTTTCCCCCAGTAGCTCATGTAGCTCTTTCCAGCACTAGACAGGCTAACTGGGGACTGGCTCTTGTCTGGATTCCAGCCAGGTCTCTCCATGCTCTGTGTCAGCAGTATATGATGTCTTGAGTGGTAGGGTCTTAGCTTTTGCCTCAGGTGGGCAATCCAGTGCTTTGACAGAAAGCTGTTTTGATTTGAGAACATCATAGGTCTCTCTCGTCAACAGCTCAATGTGGGTAGCAACCAATCAGACCAGAGACAGGAAAAATTTTTTCTTTTAAGCTTAGGCTTCATCCCACCCTCACCAGTTGCTACCCCCTACTCCTTTTGAGGGTTGTATCTTTTAGACTATCTCCAAGGATAAAGGTTACTATGGTATCAGCTCATTTTGGATCTAATTTTGTGTTTGTTTTTCCCCTCTTTTCCCTCCCCCCAAATCCTTCCATCCCTATTGTCTGGGCCTTGAGTTGCCTATCAGAGATGTCAGCAACTCGAGCAGGTCAAGGTTAGGAACTGCAAATAAGTGTCACCATGCGGCATTTGTCTTTCTGTGATTGGGTGAGTTCTACATGTAATCTTGACTGAGGTTCACACCAGCTCTTCTCCATTCTAGCCAAACTCCAGCCCTCTATGCTCTGGTATTACCACTTAGTTCTCAGGTGCAAAGCAGTGGCTCTTTGCAGTCTCCACCAAATTCTCCAGAGACAACGCTTCAACCAAAGACCCACAGGACATGTCTATTCCAATGTCAGGGGGCTTTTCTCTCTGTAGTTCCCCTCACCCACAATTCCAGTAAGTTTAGCAACCCAAATGCCAAATTTTGTTCAGCTCAGACTGCTGAGCTATGCTTGGAGTTCCCTCCTACATTTCTGTTTTGTAAGCCGTCTGGACAGAGGGTCTGCAAGCCTCCAGTATTGCTCTTCTCTCAGGGACACAGTCCTGCCTGGTCTTTGGTCCAGTGCTTGGAAACATTGATCTCATTGGTTTTGCTGATTTTAGTGGTAAGAAAGCAAGCATTGTCCTCAGGAAGTTTTTAAAACCACAACTTCCCTCATCCTGAGAAATTCTGACTCAATGGTTTTGGCTGGGACCTGGGTATTTCCATTGAGAAACCCATGGAAGATGTCAATTCAATCTGTAAGATGAGGCCGACTGTTGTGAGCCCCACTGGGATGTGAGACGGACAGGAGGATATATTTTTTCCTCTGGCTTCTCGGATGCCTACCATGGATTGCAGCAAGACATGCTGAGTTGATGGGGTTGGGGGCCCCTTCCACCTCAACACTGTCCACTGTAACTGTTGAGCTAGAGAAAATGCCTTCTGAAAGAAAGGAATCTTGGCTTCCACACTTCTGGGCCTTCTTCTTTGCAGCAAAGCTTCCAGAAGATGTACTTGCCCTATGTTTGCAGGCCATGGAGAACTTCTTTTCTAGCCTTCCAGGTAGAGTATCTTGCTGCCACCACAGAACCCTCCCAAGGGTTTCGAAGATGCAAATCTAGAAGGGAGGAGAGATTCAGGCTCACTGTCGGCTCACTTCATAGTTAATGATAATTGATGAGGTTTAATAATTATGCCACCTAGGGGAAATATGACTGGGAGTCATTTCAATATGGAAATCCATCTATTTTTATGCCCTGATTTCATCTCTGCAGCATCCTCTCCAAATTATCTGCTCACAACACCTTGTTAAATGTGTAGTCAGGAGACTTCCCTCCCTGTTCCACACAGGGATCTCCACAGCTGTGCTCCACATCACCCCCACTCCAGCCATGGGGCTTCTACATCGCAGGGTGTAGGACAACTCTGCAGAGTCACTGGCGGAAGTCTTTTATTATTTTTATTTAGTTAGTTGTGAGAAGAGAGAGAACATGGGAACGGCAGGGCCTCCTGCCACTGCGAATGAAACTCCAGATGCATGCACCACTTTGTGCATCTGGCTTTATGTGGGTCCTGGGGAATCAAACCTTGGCCAGCGGGCTTTGCAAGCAAGTACCTTTAATGGCTGAACCATCTCTCCAGCACAGAAGTGCATTAGATGGGACCAGGCCAAGCTTTATGTAAATTCACTTCACTTATTCAAACTGACTTGTTCTTTCTTTGCTTGTTCATCCATGAGCTCATTCATTTGTTAATCCACAAAGCAAATAACCTTTCCTCTAACTCTAGGCTAGGCACTGTGCCTGGCTTTAAGAGAGTAGACATGTATAACTGTTAACTCTTTCACGCATTCATTCCACAAATATTTATTGACTATCTACTATGTGCCAAGATGCCATTGGGCATCAATAACTCAGGAATAAAGAAGACAAAAGGTCTCATGATTCATTTTTTTAACTAGGAAGAAATTCAAATAACCAATGGTAAAGTGAATAGGGTATTTGAGAAATAACAAGAGCTAGGAAAGAAAGAAAACAGGACAAAGGAATAGAGAATAGTCAAGGTGATTGGGGAAGGCTTTACTATGAAGGTGGCATTTAGTTGAAACTTAAATAATAGCAACAGTAATAAAGAAGAGAAGGAAGAAGAAGAGGAAGAGGAGGAACAACTGTATGGAAAATCAGAAGGAGAATATTCCAGGCAAAGGGAAGAGCAGATGCAAATTCCCCAGGAAGTGCATGGTGCCAGGAACCCTGCAGATGAGGAAAAGAGAGAGATAGGCAGAGGCTAGAGAGATAGGCAGGGGCCTGTGGATGAGGGGAGACTTTTTGGGCATATTTCTGCATGGAAGATTCACCTGTTTTCCCTATTTATGTATTTTTCCATGCATTTATAACAGCATGAGCTTCTGAACATTTATTGTATACTTTGAGTTATCCTCAAATCATTCTAGGTGTGCTATTGAGAGCGCCTGTATTCCTTGACATTATAATGAGCTGTGGATATATATCTGTATGTATGGATATCTTTGTGCACATTTCTGTATGTGCGTGGTATGTATGGTGAATGTATAATATGTGTATGCATGTGGTATCTATGTGTGGTGTCTGATGTGTGGTTTGCAGTGTGTGTTGTGTTATGCAATGGGAAATATATGTGCATGTGTGATTGGTGTGTGTATGTATATATGTGTAGTGTGTGGCTTATGTGTGGTATGTGATGCCTGTGTGTGGTATCTATTTTGTATGTACATTTATAGGGTGTGTGTGACTTGGCAGTTGTGTTGTGTGTGATGTATATACATATGTATGCTAGGGGGTGGTGTGGGTTTTGTGTAGTGTGAGGAATAGTTTGTGTGTAGTATGCACACAATGTATGTGCTTAGTGTGTGTGTGTGATATGTGATGTGTGTTACTGTGTCCTTGCTTTTATTTATTTATTTTATTATTATTGAGAGAGACAAAGAGGAAGAGGAGAGAGAGAGAGAGAGAGAGAGAGAGACAGACAGAGAGAGAATGGGCACGCCAGCGGCCTCTCAGCCACTCTGAATGAATTCCAGATGCATGCGCCCCCTTGTGGGGAAGCGCGGCATTGCGCACATGCATCACTTTACATCTGGCTAAACATGGGACCTGGAGATGGAACGGGCATTCTTAGGCTTGGCAGGCAGGTGCCTTAACTGCTAAGCCATCTCTCCAGCCTTGTCCTTGCTTTTTGACAAAGACACACTTTCAGTTTTGTGCTAAGTGCAATAGAAGCCATTTAGCTCACTCATCAGTCTCTACCCAGTAGCCCTAACTAGTAAGCCCTTACAAACTGATGCCCATCAAGACTTTTTTCCCTGTGCTGCCTACACAGGTATCTTCTTCCTCTCCATACAGACCTCCTGCCCCCACATTGTCTCTCATACATACTCATGGGACAGGCCTTTCCCTCATCTCTCTCCTTGAGTAGAGTGCCTAAGGAAGAAGCAAAGGACACTCAAAAGATCAAGCGTCATCAACAGGTTCCTTGGAAACAGGTTCCATCAGTGTCTGAGGAGCCACGGCAAGAAAGAATGTCGAGGATTGATCTGAGGAGTCACTCAGAACGTCATGGGTGCACACACATTTACACATACATGTGTGAACACATCCCACAACCACACCATTGGGCAGAGACAAATTCCTTGATAAGACTGAGTAGCCTCTAATAGCTGTGGGACTTCTGGAAGCTGTGATGATGTCATGCCAGTGGTTCTCCACATCTTGGTTATTAGAAGGAATTCCAACAGCATAGTTAGCATGAATTGAAACTGGCCTGTTAACTGGTCTCTATGAACTCCATCCAAGCAGTCCTGTGACATGGGCAGAGGTCAGTGACTGAGGCAGCCCACTTGGACTCCAGCCTGGAGGAACAAGTGCAAGCAATCCTGGACAATTTCAGCCCCACTCTTGACCATGGCTTGAGTCTCCACTGCCACTGAAAAGTCCTTTGGCTAAGAAGGCTCTCGTCTCCTTGTGTGTCTGATTGTCCCCTCATTCTCATCCACCATTGCCATAGCCAGTTACGTGGATAATCTGTTTCTCATGGGTCCCAGGCTGGCCTGGATTCTCACTTCCCTCTTTCTGCTTTCACTTCTCATTCCCAGATCTGTGCACTCTGGTCTAATGTGCTCGTGAACCATACGGACACCTCTAAACCTGCAGCATGTAGTTCTGCAGACCTGGGGAGAGCTGGTGGTCCTGCATTTCTAACAAGCTTCTGGGTGTTGCTGCTGCTCGTGGTGGTCACTGGAGTACATCGTGAACAGCAAGCCCCTAGGTCATGCCTTCCTTTTTTTTTTTTTTAATTGACAACTTCCTTAATTGTACACAATATTCCATGGTACTTCCCTTCCTCACCCCACTTTCCCCTTTGAAACTTCACTCTCCATCTTATCCCTCCCCTGTCAATCAGTCTCTCTTTTATTTTGATGTGATGATCTTTTCCTCCTATTGTGATGGTCTTGTGTAGGTAGTGTCAGGCACTGTGAGGTCATGGATATCCAGGCCATTTTGTGCCTGGAGGAGCACGTTGTAAGGAGTCCTACCCTTCCTTTGGCTCTTACATTCTTTCCACCTCTTCTTCCTCAATGGACCCTGAGCCTTGGAAGGTATGATAGAGATGTCTCAGTGCTGAGCACTCCTCTGTCCCTTCTTCTCAGCACCATGGTGCCTTCTGAGTCATCCCAAGGTCACCACCATCTGAAGAGAACTCACTTTCTTCCTTCCCTGTAAAGGCACACAACTCAGAATTCTGTTGGACAAAAGAAAGAAAATAAGTCATACTGAAGCTTAATTAGGGGCGAAACTCAACTGTAAGAGTTTTGCTTACCTGAATTAAAGTAAGGGTCAAATTATCCCCTCATTCAGTGATAATTTTTCAAGTCATCTTTTTATTTGTTTGGTTTTTGGTTTTTCGAGGTAGGCTCTCACTCTAGCTGAGGCTGACCTGGAATTCACTATGTAGTGTTAGAGTGGCCTTGAACTCACAGCAATCCTCCTACCTGTGCCTCCTGAGTGCTGGGATTAAAGGTGTGCACCACCACACCCTGTCCAAGTACTCTTTTGAAGGCAGCTTGCAACTGACCAGAAGCAGTCATTTTTCTGGACTGGTACCCAAAACTTTTTTTTTTTTTTTTAATTTTTTTTAAGGCATTTTACACAGTCATGGTATTTATTTATTTATTTATTTATTTATTTATTTATTTATTTGAGAGAGAGATACAGAAATAGGCAGGTAGAGAGAGAGAGAGAGAATGGGTGTGCCAGGGCCTCCAGCCACTGCAAACAAACTCCAGATGCATGCACCCCCTTGTGCATCTGGCTTACGTGGGTCCTGGAGAATCGAGCCTCGAACTGGGGTCCTTAGGCTTCATAGGCAAGCGTTTAACCACTAAGCCATCTCTCCAGCCCCCAAACACTTTTAAACATCTAGATGGCAATGATAGTAAACCCATAAATTATCATAATTATTTTCAAATATCCACTTTTTAAAAGCTTTTTTATATGTTTTATTATTTATTAGAGAGAGACAATGGGCATGCCAGGGCCTCTAGCCACTGCAAATGAACCCCAGATGCACATGGGTTCTAGGGAGTCAAACGTGGGTCCTTAGGCTTTGCAGACAAGCACCTTAACCTCAAAGCCATCTCTCCAGCCCTCAAATATTCATTTAAATTAGTATTAATCCTTGATTTAGCTACAGAAGTTAGTTTTCATTTTCTCTTATGGCTTTTAATTATTGACAAATATTAGACAGCATGTATACCCTTATTGTCTCATTGACTCTCCCAAGAACCCCTTGAGGTAGTGCCCTCACATGACAGCTGTGGAAACCCTAACTTAATAAGGTTTTGAATGATCTATGCAAGGTCTCCCAATTTATAAAGGGCAGAGTCAGGAACCACCCTTAGACCATCTATGTCCAGCACTCACCCTTTTAACCATTACATGGTTTGAGCAAAGACTTCCTGGACAGCTCCCCACGTAGCCTGAATATTCAAAATATATGTGAATGGGAGTCTGTTCTTGAAATAGTGGGGCTTCCAGGAAATCGTTTTGATTCCCATCATGAATATTCTGCTCATCTCCCCTGTTGCTGGCTCATTGGGCTAGCTCCTCAATGGCTGTATCAGGATCCTCTGAGTTGCGACTGCCTTCTGGGCTGCTAGTGCATTAAGCCCACACAGTCTGGAGCTAGTAGGAATGTGAGCCACTTGCCATATCAATCATGATTCTAAGTTCTTTACCTAATTTTATTTATTTAAGCCTCACAGTAACTATGAAAAGTAAGATCAACAGTCCCATTTTACAGACAAGGAAATCAAGACATGATGCGATTACATTTCCTTTCCAATCTCAGTTGAACTGGGTAAGGTAGTTGACTTACTGACTGGCTAAGTGGGTTGTTGTATGATATGGTTCATATTGGTTATTAATCTGATTGCATCTCGAATCGCCTAGGAGACAAATCTGGGCATGGCTGTGAGTGAGTTTCTAGGTTGTGTCAATTGAGGTGGAAAGACATATCCTAACTGTGTTCAGCACCATTCCATGGGCTGGGGTCTCAAAACGAATAGAAAGGAGAAAGTGAGCTGACCATCCACAATTACTGCCCCCTACTTCCTACATGAGGACACAATGTGACCAGCTGCTCCATGCTCCTGTCACCATGCCTCCCTGCCATGATGGTCAGTAACCTCAAACTATGAGCTCAAATGAACCCTTTTACCTTTGAGTATCTTTTGTCAGGCATATTGTCTCAGCAATAAAAGTAGCTAATGCACAACCTTTTAGCCTTCCCTTGTCACTGTGTTCTGACAAGACCTATGGTCTGGTTGCCATGTTATAGGATAGGAGTAACCTGTCTCCCTGTGTCACCACCTAGAGAAGACCTGTATCTGAGAGCTACCTAATTCATAATAGGACTTGGTACGTGTGGGGAGCAAACCTTGACTGGTGTAAGCCACTGAGAGCTGAGGAGTTTCCATTGCAGGATCTAGCATTGATTGACTACTTGGACTTGTAGATGGAGGTCTCATACCTGTTTGCTGTATAAATTCACATATATGTGCATGCACACTCACAATACCAGACATGCATTTAGGTAGCTAGTATTACTTTTGACAACATATCTTACCTCTTCCTCCATATCTCCACAGAGATGTCATGTCAATGGCAGGCTAGAAACAGAAGATGACTTGCTTTGCTACAGTCACAGCTTAGAGCCATTCCTGATCCTTCCTCCTTTTTTTTTTTTTTTTTTTTTTTTTTTTGAGAGACACAGAGAGAGACAGAGAGAGAGGGAGAGGAAGACAGATAGAGATGGGTGTGCCAGCAGCCTCTCAGCTGCTGTGAAAGAAATCCAGATGCATGCGCCCCCTTGTGGTCAAGTGCAGCATTGCGCCTCTTTGCATCTGGCTAAACATGGGACCTGGAGATTGGAACCAGCATTCTTAGGCTTAGGAGGCAGGCGCCTTAACCACTAAGCCATCTCTCCAGCCCTCCTTCCTCCTTTTAAGAAAATATGCTTTGATGTGATCAAGAAAGTGAAGGGCAACAGTGAGGAACTATTGAACCCATTGCACTGGTGAAAGTATAAAGTTTTTTCTTTTTAAAAATATTTTATTATTTATTTATTTATTTATTTATTTATTTATTTGAGAGAGAGATACAGAAATAAGCAGGTAGAGAGAGAATGGGCACGCCAGGGCCTCCAGCCACTGCAAACAAACTCCAGATGCATGCAGCCCCATGTGCATCTGGCTCATGTGGGTCCTGGAGAATCGAGCTTCTAATCAGGGTCCTTAGGTTCCACAGGCAAGTGTTTAACCTCTAAGCCATTACTCCATCCCAAGCATAAAGTTTTATACCAAAAAATAATGAGAGCAATGTTGTTCTACAATGCTCTGTTTTTGAAGTAGCAAAGATTCTAGAACCAGGAGATTGCTCAATTGTTTCATCCGAACTGCAACATACTTTGGACTTACCATCTGTGAATTGCTTCGTGCCTCTGTGTGCTTTCATTACCTTCCCTTCCCTTTGTCTCTTGTATGTACTCTTATAGTGAATCCAGATTCAGGGCCTGCAAGTCAATGTGAGGCTATGCGAGCTGGAAACTTCAGTGGTTTGGGGGAAGGATAGTTAATGTAATTTCTTCCCAGGCTGCACCAACTTCCAAAAGAAAATCTGAGTGATTCAAAATGAGCTTTTATCCCTGGAACTCATCCAAGTCCATCTTCAGAGTGGTCATGGCTCACCTTGCCATGGCCTATGACGTAGCCTCCATACAAGGAAGTAGGTCTTCCTTCAATGTCCAATTCCTCTGGGAAGGTTCAAAGGAGAGATTCCTGAGAATGACTTCATTTTGGGCTTCTCTCGTCTAGTCAATTCTAAATACTCAAGTGTTTGGAGGACACAGTCAGTCCATTAGTAGTCTACTGGGATCCAGAAAACAGACTGAAGTATTTTGAACCTGCGCTCCTTGCATAAGGCTCCCTGAATATAGACCAACATAGAGAGGAGGAGGGTGTTGTAATAGACAGATGATTAAAATGATATACCATGCATGTGGATCACATTTTTTCATTGCTCTGACTAAAATTACCTCACACAGATAATTTGATCAGGGATTTGTTTTGAGAAGGTTCAGTGCATGATCACTTGGCCCCGTGTGCTTGGGACAACATCATGGGGGAGTGAAGCATGTAGCAGAGGACAGTCATTCACCTCGTGACAGACAGGAAACAGGGAAGAGGAGCATACAGAAAGAGGCTAGGGTAAGATCTGGCCCCAAGGACATGCCTCCAGTGAACTACTTCTTCCAACTAGGTCCCACCTCCTGCCTTTCACCATCTCCCAATGATGTCATCATAGTATAAACCCATTGATGGATCAACCCATTTATTAGGCCTGAATTCTCAGGATCTGGTTGTCTTATGGAAAAGCCATCACAGACATACCCAGGGTTGTGCTCCACTGATCTTCTAGGTGTTTTTCTAATCAGTTCAAACTGTCAATCAAAATTGACAATCACATCATGTCAGTTTAATACTTTGCAGTTCATAAGACCCATTGTCTAATTTTTATAGCCACCATAGTTATACTAGACTTGCCTTCCTCTCTGACTTATACCCCACTTCTTCTCTAGCCCCCACCTTTGCAGACACACTGGTCTCCTTGTGTGTTAAATACACTGAGCACATTCTGATCCCAGCCATCTACACGTGCTTTACCCTTGGCATGGAATTCCTCTTACATGTCTTCCACAGGGCTCACACTCCACTTCTGATTCATTCCTCAGCTGAAAGATCGTTCCTTGGATAAGATTTTTCCTGTCTACCTTTAAAAAGAGTACTTTCCACTGTGGTTTACATTTATTCATCTATGCATGAGAGATCTTAATAGCACATAATGGTTGTAAGAATTAAATGAAGTAATTGAGATAAAATGTTTAACACAGGGCCAATTCATAGTGAGTATTTAATAAATATTTAATAGTGTTGATACTACTATATTCTCTGTTCCTCCAGCTGCCCTCTTTATGCAGTTTCTGCTCTGGCCAAATCTAATCTCAAAGGGTTGATGCCATATTTAAGTTAGGGGGTCCCTCTACTGCAGTGGTATTATAGAAGGAGAATGAGGGACTGGCAATGAAGCTCAGTGGTAAAGCATTTGTCTCGTGTCTGCAAGGTCAATCTTCAACACTACAAAAATGAGAGGACAAGAAAATAAGGGGGGCAAAGAAGAGGTGACCTCAAAAGACAGACCACTTTGTATGTGCCAAGGACATTATGATTTCCAAGTTTGTTCCAATTTTATCATAGGCTCAAGAGTTACTTGCAGGATGCTTTAGAAAGTATGCCCTTTATAGATGATACAGATTAAACCTAGAAGCAAAATGGTTGACACAAGGACAGGCAAGCAAGGACCTGAATCTTCCAAACAAAAGAACATTTTTCTAGGAATCTTGAAGTCTTAGCATGATCTTGGCCTTGCTTGTCCCCATGACTGTGCCTAAGGTGAAGTAGAGGGGTGTCCTTGGCCACATTAGGGCGTTAGCAGGTACTCAGCTTTGAGGTTTTCTCTTTAAAAGCCACCAGCCAGGGTTCATGCATTCACATTTCTCAGACCAACCTAGCTTCGTGTCAATACAAATGCGCTTAATATTGGTATTATCTTCTCCCAAAAAATTCTCGTTATTTACTTACAGTATTGATTGCAGTCATGTTTATACTGGTGGAAAAGTAATTTATCTCATCAGCGTCATCTGTGTGGAAGTAGCAAGGGCCTGGTGGAAGTCAAGGCCCGTCTTTATTACCAACAACCTCTCTCCTCAAAATCCCCATTTGTGAGCAATATTAGCTCTAAGGCTCTGTGGCTTGTAGGTTGAAGAGAGACATTAGGAGGCTAGGAAGACATAGTCCCAATGTTATCCAGGAGGCACCTGCTGAAGGGGCTTATGAGCAGAGGAGGGTCGACCAGGAAGTTTATATAAGACTCTAGGTGGGGCCTCATTACAGGATCTGTCCAGCAGAATGCCTCCACTGGAGACACACTACACAAAAGAGGACACAAAGCTGGATGTCTGTGTAATTCCAGGTTTGTGATTCTGAGTTTTGCAAACACAGTAAAAAGCCCATATAACCTAATGCCTCCTTGTGAAAACTTGAACAAATACATAAAATCTACCTTCAAAATTCCCACTTGGCTTCCTCACTCTGGTCTGAATGAGTGGGACCACTCCAGCAGTACTAGAGGGTGGAGCCAGTGCGGAGGTAACAAGGCCATGAAGGCTCCATCTTTATGAATGGATTTATAAGTGTGTGAGTGGTCTCCCTCTCCTCTTCCCTTTTCCTCTCTGCTTCTCTCCTCTTCTCTCTCTCATTATTTTGTCTTTTGCCCTTTGCCATGGGATCATGCAGCCAAAACGCCCTTGCCACAGCTCCTATATCTTAGACTTCCAACTTCCAAAATGGCAAAAAAAAAAAAAAAACTCTTCTCTTTAAGTCCTGGGTATTATATTATAGCAGCAGAAAGTGGATGAAGACAGAAGAGTGGTACCAAGCAGCAAGGCTGTTGCTATAACGCACACCTGAATACACAGAGGGAGCTGTGGACTTGAACATGTTGGAAGGATCAGGTTAGGAAAAACCCTAGATTTCCAAGAATAGAGATGAAAGACAATTCTGGTGAGGGCTCAGAAGAAGATGAAAGTTCCAGGGTGAGCATAGCACTTCTTTGAGATACCTTAATAGCCATGAGGGGAACAGTAGATGACATGTGAAAGTGAGGGCCACTATGATGCTGGTGTTGACATAACGAAGAAGCCGGGAGCCTGAAGCAGAGCCTGTCCTTCTGGCACAGCTGCCAGTAACTTTGGGGAATGGTACTGTGATCAAGGACCCTAAGGAAGGCAAAACTAAGCATGAATGAGGCAGTCTGTTGTTATACCACAAAGCATCAAGGCGCTGTGTGGCTTCTTTTGACCACAGATAACAGGATGGGGCAACAGAGCAATGATTTTTGACGTGGAATTTACAGTTAAAGGGAAGCAGAACAGAGAGATGTGGTTCTTCACATATAGTATAAAACAGCATATCTTGGGACCTGGAGAGATGTCTTAGTGGTTAAGTACTTGTCTGTGAAGCCTAAGGAGCCTGGTTCAAGTCTCGAATCTCCAGGACCCACGTAAGCCAAATGCACAAGTTGGTTCATGCATCTGGAGGTCGTTTGCAGTGGCTGGAGGCCCTGGCGCATCCCTTCTTTCTCTATCTATCTGCCTCTTTCTCTCTCTGTCTGTCACTTTCAAATAAATTTCAAAAAAAAAAAAAAAAAAACCAGCATATTTTGGAGAGAATACTAAGGGTGTGACCAAGTGATGTTTGATAAAGAGATTAATATGGATACAAGAAAGTCATGTTCTCTCTCATCAAGACAATGGGAGAAAGATCCCACCGCACTTCAGCAATCTCTGAGGCTAAGATTTCGAGGACAGGTTTTCCAGAAAAGCACCAGAGAAATGTCAGCATTTTTCTGTCCAGGGCTACCTGGGGATTCTACCCTTTGAATTCCAGCACAGCGCTCACTGGACACCCTAGCTATGGCTGAAGTGAGCCAGTAGGTAACTCAGATCACAAGCTGTAAACTGAGCTGTATCCACTTAATGCTCACTCTGCCAGTGCCAAAATGCAAGTGCTGTGGGGCCATGGTAGCTTCCCTGTAGACTTCAAAGGATGTTGTGGACAGCTGAGGGGTACACACAGAGAATTGTCACAGGGGAGAACCACTACAGAGACCACCACTGAAACAATCCCAGTAATGCTATGGGAACAAGGCCACCACAGAGAGTTGTGTCTAGGGTACTGTCTGGTGGCAATGTAGAGAAGAGTGAGAGCAGGCCCCAGGCTTACAACTATACGGACACGGGTCTTCTACTCTAGCCTGGGAGAAAGCTGCAGGCATGAGGCTTTACACTGTGAGAGCCGCTGCTGGGCTGAGTTCAGAAAAGTTACAGAAGCCTTGGGGCCCAAAGCCTTCCCAATAATCCGTAATGTGAATTACAGAATCGAATGAGATTATTCTCTGGTTTTTTGTTTGGGTCTTTCCTTGGAAGCAGCCACCACTTTCTTTTTACCCATTTCTGCCTTTGATCTTGGAATATCTATCCTAGGACTTCCAACCATTGTTCTTTGGAAGCTCATAACTTGGCAATTTCAAAAAGAAAAGGTAATTTCAAAAGTGGAGGTGTTCAGGGCTTCACTCTCTTGAATACATTGATGCTGATTATGAAAGGACTTGAAGCTTCGAGCTAGAATTTTTGTTGCCGACCCCCCTCCCCCGCGACCCGCCAACTTTTGCCAGGAGATGGCACAGCAAGAGGATCCTCACCAGAAGTCAGAACCTCAGCCTCCAGGACTTGGTTGGGAAATAATGTTAGAGTGGCACAAAGTAAATGATGATATTTCCCATTCCAAGTCATTGTCTCCTTCCTTTCCGCTGTCCATTATATAGAGACCTATCTGATAGGGAAACAGAAATAAGATACCCTCCCTCTATCAAAATGACAACCCTTTGGCTATTTGATGGTAGTGGTTTCCACACACCTGAATCCTACTTTTTTTTTCTGTTGGGACTTAAACATTGGGACCCCACTGGCTTGTCTCTCCAGGCCTCACTCCAATGTTATCTAGTGCCCTTCATCTCTATGTGGTGCTCTCAGAGGGATAAAATACTCAGTCACTCCAAAAAGATTGTTAAACACCCATTGTGTGTCAGGCATATGCTAGGGGCTGTGGATCTACTAAGAAACAAAATGGAGTCTGCCATCATGGGGCTGCCAATCAGTGGGCCAAGTGGAAAACAAGAAAATTATTATTTTTTAAAAAATATTTTTTATTAAATAGAGAGGTAGAGAGAGGGAGAGAGTATTGGTGCATGAAAGCCTCTTGCTGGTACATACAAACCCAAGATACATGCACCACTCTGTGCAGCTGGCTTTATGTGAGTACAAGGAAATTAAATCTGGGCCAGAAGGCTTTGTGAGCAAGTACCTCTAACCACTGAGAAATCTCCCCTGCTCATGAAAATTATTAAAATAAAGACATTATTACAAATTGTGCTAAATGCTCTGAAGGAAAGCTTAAGGCTGTGTAGAGTGAGAAATAGGAGGGCCTGCATTGGTCTGGGGGACATAATAGTTGAGCTGAGATCTAGGGATTTAATAGAAGTTATCCAGGCAAAATAGGAGTGTGGGAAAACATTGTCAATAAAAGTGGCTTCAAGAGACAAGACTGAAACAATCAACAAGGAAAACTAGGGCCAGTGTGATGAGAGCAAACACAGGGTCTGCTTTGTAGAACTCAGAGGGGACTGCAAGGAACATAACCCAATTCAAGCTGGCTCACAAAGAAAAGAGAGGGGCTGGAGTGATGGCTTAGTGGTTAAGGCACTTGCCTGCAAAGCCTAAAGACCCAGGTTCAATTCTCCAGTACACACATAAACCAGATGCACAAGGTGGCACATGAATCTGGAGTTCGTTTGCAGTGGCAGGAGGGTCCTGGTGTGCCCATTCTCTATTCTCTCTCTCTCTCTCTGAAAAGCAATTAAGTAAAATATTTTAAAAAGAAAAGAGAGATCTGGGCATGGTGGCGCACACCTTTAATCCCAGCACTTGGGAGGCAGAGGTGGGAGGATTGCCATGAATTCGAGGCCACCCAGGGACTACAGAGTGAGTTTCAGGTCAGCCTGAGCTAGAGTGAGACCCTACCCAAAAAAAAAAAAAAAAAAAAAAAAAAAAAAAAGAGCTCTGGCTCACGTAACTGAGTCTGAGTCGAGGTGAGGATACGATTGAGGCTCAGCTTTGTCTGGCTGCTTGTCTCCCGTCTCTGCTCTTCCCCTGCTGACTTGGTTTTAGGGAAACTCTGTCCAGGTGCTGCCAGTATGGCCACCAGCAAACCCATGGCCTCTTCCCACCAGCTGAGCCTCCCCAAAAGACAGACATTGCTTTCCCTTGACTCCATCCACACTTCCAAGGTTAATCCTCAGTGGCTTGACTTGGCTGTGTGCCCATTCCAAAGAAATCACAATACTCCAGTTTAACTAGTCATTTCTGGCAGTGAAAGAGGGCAGGGTGTCAATCTCATGAAATCTATAGCACTGAGTGCCCCCCAAAAGAAGAGCTGGCTGCTGAGGCCACCAAGAGGATGTAGAATTGGCAAAGCCATCAACGACCTCTATGTCGTTACCTTCTGGGGGCTAAATATTATACTGTTATTGTGTAAGTGGCAATTGTTTAGGAAACTCGACCTGGCAGCCTTGCTCATTTTCTGGAGACAAAGCCTTCCTCCCCTGCCCAGCACATTCCTCTAGCTACATCTGCTGTGGCAGCATGCCCTCTACTCCCTGACTACACCACCTTCTCAGAGTGCCCATCAGACATGTGTTCCAGCATCACAGGATTAGTCTGCTCTAATATAGTCAATCTGAACCTAAGAAGCTGTGAGAAGAAGAGTCAAAGGCAGTAGGGATTGACAGTAGAGCACAAGTTGCATTTGGAGCAAGTAGAAAAATTGACCCAGGCTATAGTAAAATGAAAGCATGTGTTATTTAAAAATCAGGCCTTCCCCTTGGTGTTAAAAATGAACAGAGAGGGCTGGAGAGATGGCTTAGCGTTTAAGACGCCTGCCTGAGAAGCCTAGGAACCCCTGTTCACTTCTCCAGGTCCCACATGTAGCCAGAAGCAAAGGTGACACAAGGGCGCAATGCTGCACTTGCCCACAAGAGGGCACACGTGTCTGGAGTTCGTTCATAGTGGCTGAGAGGCTGTGGGCAAGCCCATTCTCTCTCTCTCTCTCTCTCTGTTCTCTCTCTCTCTCTGTGTCTCTCTCTCTCTCTTTGACTCTCAAAAAAAATGAACAGAAAACACATTCATAAGTGAAGGAGAGACTGGCATGAGGTTGAAAATAGTTCTTCAGAGAGAAGTCTCCTCGAGACACAGCAGACAGTAGAAGCAACATGACCAGACAAGCAGCAGAAGACATTGCCTTTGCAGTGGGTTCAGTCTCCTCTTCCTTCTAGGAGGGACTTTATGGTGTCCCCTGATGGTCCTTTCTTAGGTAGAAGTGAGCAGAGAAGCTTGAAGATCAGACAAACCACAAGTCAAGCCTGGAAACTGGTGTCTGCTAACCATGTGGCTCAACCAAATTGCTGGAATCCTGCGAGTCTCCCTCTTCCCTTCAGGAAAGTGAGGACAGCAGCCTCTACTCTCCATGGTACCAACAGGGGTGATTAAGTGAAATTATGTAGGTACAATACCCAGCAAACAGCTGAGTATCCCATGTTTATTATTTTTTGTTCATGGGGTGAGGAACAGTAGCTTGTTTTTGTTCAATGCTAATTTTACTAAGAATTTCCACTTACTCTGTAAAATACAGCATACTCATAGAAAGTCAGAGCTGTGACAAGGCCAACATATCAGAAAATGACTGCCCTGGAAGGATTCTTTGTTAGCGTTCTCAGGAGGAGGGATCTACTCTATGACAGGATACCACAGGAGGGTGGACCAGGGCATAGAAGGAGAGGGGAAACAGTAGCAAGAGCCTTGCTTGGGGATTCTATAGAGGGCAGATGCATGGGGCTCTCCTCAGTTATGTGGTACCTAGGTCTGAGGGAAACAGTTGCAGGACGGTGAAGTCCTGATGAAGAAGGTGGGTGGGATATGGACTCAGGATTAAAAGCACTCCCCTCCCAGGGTGAAGCACTTACATTCTCTAGGAATTGGCTAACCCAGGATGGGAAGACCCTTTCCAGGACCCACAAGACCCCAGATACCAAAGCAGCAGAAGTCAGAAAATAAAAGATCTGGCGAATACCTGTGCGTCATTTCATAGAGTTTTCATTGGAAAGCTGTGAGAGAGTCATTCTTCTTTGTGACTTTCACTTCATCAATTCATAATTATTTAAGACAAGATCTCACTTTGTAGGCCAGCCTAGCTTCAAATCTCCTCCTGCTGCCTCAGCATCCCTGAGTGTTGGAATGACAGGGGTGTGGCACCATGCCAACTTGATTATCATTTTTTTCTTATTATTAATTATTGGTATCCTGTGGGGTTTACCAAAGAGTTACAAGTAGAGTTGGATACAGATGGTTTGGGCTCCAGTTGAGTTACAGCAAGCACCTTTTTTTTGTAACCTGCTGAGCGATCTCCTCAGCCAGCTCAGTTACTTTACCCAATGCCTTACCATTCTGGCCTCAGTGCCCTCAGCTTTACATTGGGGAGAATGGTGCAGGCCTCCCAGAGTGATCAGAAGGGTTAAATGAGCTCACACTACACAGTGATAGTGGAATTTATTTTGGACTAAGAATTGGGTAATTGGCCAGTAATGTCTGTTATGCCAATAGGAAGATGAGGCTTGGAAATGCAACTTGCTATATGCACTACACACCGTGTGAATAGTGTCGAGGGCTGAATGCTGAAGTACAAGCCACATGCCACTCCTTACCACCCCTCAGGGACTTTCCTGAATGGTGCCGCTCACCTGCCTCAGATACAAAAGCATGGCATGATATATATCCTACTGGCCAGCAGCTAAGTCTATACCTCCTAATTCTTTGTTTCTCTGCCCTTGAGAACTGAGAAGAGAAATGACTTGAGCAACTGAGGTCTATGGCTCTAACCAAAGACCACTCAGGCACTAAATGACAGGGCCCCTCAGGGGAAGGTTCTGCCCCACTCCAGTCCTTAGATGCCTCTTAGATTAGCAGGCCCCCAATGGGTCTCTTGTTCCTTCATCTGGGGTGCTGTGAGCTAGCACCTCACATCATCTCCATGTGCCTCAGCTGTGGCTGAGCTCAAAAGCCAGCCAGCTTCCTCTCGCTCTGACAATCTCCTCAGCAGGGCTGAGAGCTGTGCTTAGAGTGCACTCATGTCATGGCCAAGGCTTGTTCCCAAGGCTCCAAGTTATCCAACATCAGCCACAGCACAGGCATGCCTCTAGGAGGCCCAGAAAGTGCCCATGCCATTTGGTTAACAAGGACTTTTGAGGCAACAGGAACTTTGAAGAAGGCAGAAGCACTGAGATGCCCAACCTCTTCCCTTTTGGCCTTCCAGGGAGCCAAACTGGTATCTGGGGCAACAATAAGACTTGGCTTTGTTAGCTTTTATTGGTTCTCTTGGCTGCCTCCCCCAAGTGGGTAATAATATTGGGTTTCCAGGAGTTTGCAATACAGGCAAAAAATGGATACATGTCAAGTGCAAGAAGGAAATGTAATAAATACTAAATTCATAACCCCTCAGAAAGCAACCGAGAGGGAAGCTGCCCCAAAGGAAAGTGTTCACGCCTCAGCTGCTACTCAGACAGACATGGACAGGACACTATAGCCCCTGACCAAGGTGAAGGACATGGCCCTGAATTCATCCGGGTATGGTGACCCACTGGTGAGTACCATTCCCTTCTTCTCAGACTGGTCTGCAAGCTAAGACTCATGATAGCAAGTGTCAAAAGCACCTGACCAATTAGTATAAGCACAAAAAGGAGAAATGTATCCAGTCGTGTGATTATCCAGAGTCAGGCTTTGGATGTCACTTAATCCAGGGTAAAAATGACATTGCGTTTAACCCCTCCCTCTGCTGCAAAATCGAGACTCCAGGGTTCTGATTGAATTAGTAACGCAGGAGAATTGGGCCCCAGCATTCACAGTGATTCAGAAGGGCCACGGGGCCTAGTCTGGACCTATCGCTGCAGGAGGTGACAGGCTCTAGTTGGCTTGGGCTCCACAGCTGGAGGGAATTCTATTACAACCAGGTAACTGCAGGGGACAGAAGGCATCTGTCCCAGGGCAGAAAGATGGGTGCAAAGCGGCTAGTTCCATCGTGCATTCTCTGCTGAATGAGACACACAGAGAGGCTGGAGCAGAGCCAGGGAAATATGGTGAGGGCGATTTACAACCTTGCCATGTGGGAAAAGAGATGGGTGAAGGGTTGTTGCTTTATACAGAGAAAAGAACGCAACAGAATCATACACGCTGTCACCTGGTACCTGAGATGGAGGAAAGGCTGGATTCTTCAGTAGCTCACACACAAGGTCAGGCCACTGTCATCTTTTACTAGATCTGACTCCAACAAACAAGTTCTTCACCTTGCAGCCAGAGCTTCTGCCACTACTCCTGCCCCACTCAGCCGCCCCACCTCCCCACCACACTCACTCAGCTCTCGCAGACCACTCTGGGCCATCTTGGAGTTGACCCTCTCTTCACTCCTGAAGTGCCAACAGTGGTACCTTTCTGTCTGCACACCCACTACCTGGGACTTGTTTCTACCTCAGGACCTTGCATTTGCAGTATGCTGTACCTGCCTCCATCTCTGGTCTAGCTTCTACTTAAACGGCTTCATCCCAGCATCAGATCTCATCACAACTCCCACTCCCCTGGTCTTAGCAAAGAATGTCCCTGAGGGGCCTGTGTGACATAATGCCCACCACCCAAGCACCCCATATGTATTCTCAGTTCTTTCTTTTTCCCCACCATATACAGTATCAAGTATTCCTCATTTCCTAACAATATCATGTTGACCCATTTCTTAATTTCCAGGCTGTTCCCTGTTCCCACTCCCACACACACACACACACACACACACACACACACACACACACATGCCACATGCGTGCACTCTTCTTGTTCACTGTCATGTGCCCAGTGCTCAGGGAAATCTCTAGACTCAGATATTTTGTCATCCAAACATACCAGTGGGTGATCTCCGCACCAGTCGGGCTGTGCGGTGGACTCCCGACTTGAGTATGTTACAGTACAGACAACATGCACATACTTCAGAGATGGGCTCTGTGTCGGGAGGGAGGAGTGCAGGAAGCCTGGAATGTACCCACAGCAAGTAAACAACAGTCACCTTGGATGTAATTCCTCTGCCCCCAACAGATGCCAGATGGAAGTTTCTTCCTTGCCTACACTGCTGGTACCAGGTATTTTTAATTAAAGGCACTCTTTGAGGAATTGTGTTAATCCTGCCAGTACCTGACTTTCTAATTCCCTCTTTCTCTCCAAGAAGGGAAGGTTTACCAGCCACTCTGGCCCCAACTGAGTTGTTTTCAGGGAGAAGAACTTTCAATCCTTCCACGCACAATAATGAAATATGATACAAAACAGGCCCGTGTCAATAAATCTACAGGAGAAAGGTCAGGTTTACATGGCTGGCCGGGATTGGCAAATACATTTGTTCCTGCAACATCTGTGTTTTAAATGCCACCCTCCGATGAACCTGGTACTGAAACACACTTTGGAGTTTGATGAGATGTCAGTTTTGCTCAGCTCTGATCAAATAAGATGAATGAAAGTGAAACACGAACAAAAATATTACTTCTGTCATTTTTTTATGCATTACAGGAATTGGGTCAGTTGGAGAGATTTCTCTAGACAAATACCAATGCCAGCACAATGTCACCCATTGATCTGCCAGTCAGTAGACAAGGAGTATTTGTGAGCAGGAAAGGGCATGCTGCCAAAAGAACAAAGACCAGAGTAGCACCCATGTAGGACCCGCCTCCCCTCCATCTTCCGATCCAATGTCTACCTTCCATTCCCACCCCATACATGGCTTCCCCTGCATCAGGCAAGCACAACTGATGAATAAGGTGAGATTTTTTTTTCCTGCAAGGAAGCAGTGCAAGCATTAAAAGACATTCCTTAGCCAACTTAAAACATGCAAACCCAATTCAACTCATGACCCTGCCTAATTCAGTCCAAGAGCCACTAGTGTTATATCGAGAGTCAGAGAAATTCTGAGAGCTAGAATAAGAAAGAGAAAGATGCTGGCTAGGGAGATGGCTCCATGGTTAAAGGTGATTGCTTACAAGCCTACCAACCCAAGTTTGATTCCCCAACAGCCATGTAAAGGTGGACACAAAGTGGCACATGCCCCAATATGCTCAAGGCAATGGGAGGCAGAGGCAGGAGAACAGGAAGCTTGCAGGTCAGGTAGACTGGTTCACATGAATTAGCAAAACAAGAAGGGAGACGCTGTCTTAAACAACATGCAAGGACAAGAAGAGGACAATCTGAGCTTGGCCTCAGATGGCCATGGGTGCACTGTGACATGAGAACATCCACACACACACACATCATACACACAGTGAACAAAAGAGCCAGGATGCTGCATAGAGCAACAGGAAAGGAGTACTAGCACCAGGGACCGTGTTGCTAGGGCTGCATTTGCTCCCACACTGGGGAAGCTTGACTGTGGATGAAGCCTGCACAGAGTTGGAGGAGAGACAAAGGGATGCAGAGATGGACAGAAGGATATAGAGAGGAACAGAGGGGTGCATAGAGGGATAGAGAGATGTGGAGAGGGATAGAGAAATGTGGAGAGGGACAGAGGGATGAGGAGAGGGACAGAGGGATGAGGAGAAGGATAGAGGGATGTGAAGAGGGACAGAGGGATGCCCAGTGACCCCAGGAATCTCTGAAACTGTCCTCAGCTTAGCCTGTGCTCGAGACACCCCAGTCACAAAAGGCAGTGTTTTCTTTTTAATATTAAAAGCTTACATGAAAGCATGAATAAAATGAAGACACAGTCACTTGCCTGCCTGATTACACAGCAAAGCACCACCCAGGGCTCACCACCACATATGCAAGAAGGGAAGCCGACCCTTTACCACTGATGTACCTGATAGAGCAGAGAAGACTGGCTGACACAGGAGCATTGGGTCTCCCCTTCCCTAAGTCCTCCAGGTTAGTTGAAGGCAAACTCCAGGGGCAGTTTTGACACTGCTCCTAAAGACGCTATGATGCCCAAAGCTCAATGGGTTTATTCAGCATCTCCCAACAGTAAAAGTTCACCGAGAATCTCTGTGGAAAGAAAGGAATCTCCATGTGGTGGCAAAAGAAGGTCATCGAGCCCTTCAGGACACACAGATGGGCAATGTCAATAGCCAAAACGAAGCCCTGGGCAGCTTCCTTTCTGTTGCTCACCTTGGCTTCTTGATATTTTGTGTAGGGTCTAGCAAGAGGGGAAGGTAGAATGATAGATGATAGATGATGGATGGATGGATGGATGGATGGATGGATGATTGACCCTATGAGTGTTCTTATCTATATCAGAATTCCCAGCTCCCCTGTATGGAAAATGTTGGTCTCAAAACCCAACAATTCTTGAACCATCAAGCAAGTCAGAACACTTTAAGATAATGGAGATCTTCCATGAGAACTGGGATGGGATGTGTCCTAGGCTGAACCAAATTTGGTGTCAAATCTCTTCTTAATTAGTCCTGTAGACACTAGAATTTAATATTTTTTGCTGGAGTGTCTGCATACTAATATGCCCTTTTGGTACTTTACAAGTTTGTCTTTCTCCTTTTCCCAGCTGAGATGTTAGATTTATGGACTTTTCTATTGTTCTTTCAGTTGATGCGACACATAAGACAACGAGAAAGAGGTGCTCTTGGTGCTGAGATTTTTCAGGAGTGCTGAATCTCTGGGTTAGCTGGTGAAGTCTTGTGAGATGCTGAGCTCACAAGACAAGGGGCCTGCTCATACGCTGAGGGTAATGTCATGGGAAGGAAAAGCTCCCCCAGTCAGAGGGTGGTGTCATCAATATGGAAGCCTCCTATGCTGAGAGAGTGCCATGGGGAGGAAGGCCCCCCTTATGCTTAAGGAAGTGTCATGGGTGGGGAAGTCCCCCTGTGCATGGGCTAAAGAAAAGCACCCACTCTCACAGGCTGAGGGGGGATGTCATGGGCTGGAGCTTCCCAATATCCCCGACAATGTGACCCCCTCACTTGATGACAGCAGGTTTCACAGAACTGATGACAATTGATGCTTGGGTCTGGTTCTCTGGCCAGTAAACTGTGAGTCAGAGACACAGAGACAGGCTGGTCCCCTCAGAACCAGCCCCTGCAGAATAGTAGAGGCAGCGAGGTGGTGCAGGGAGAGAGGTGGCTCCTCAAAGTTGTCCTGCCTCAAGGTAAGACCAGTCAACCTGTGAGGACAAGTGCTTCTGTCGACCTGCTTATGTAGTGGCCTTCTACTGTGGATGCTGTGTAAGGAGCTTTGACACAAGGTTCAATAAATTTCACATCCCATATTTACACATTTCTGCCCACATGCCTTTTCCCCCTCATTCACTGATACAATCTTCCAATTTTTCTGTTTCCAGATCGGCAACTCAGCCATTTGCCACCATATGAATACGTGTGATGCATATATATACATGGTCCCCACACATATATACATATATATGTATATGTATATATCCTTTGATATATATGTGTATGTCCAGTCTATTTATTTCTTTATTTAAGAGAGAAAGAGGCAGAGAGAGAAAGAAAGAGAATGAATGTGGACATGCCGGGGGCTCCAGTCATTGCACACAAATTCCAGATGCATGTGCCACCTTGAGCATCTGACTTACATCCATAATGGGGAATGGAAACTGGATCCTTGGGCTTCTCAGGCAAGAGCCTTACCCACTAAGCCATGTCACCAGCCCACGTGTCCATTCTTAACCTAGGCCACTTCTCTCTCCACTCAAAGTAGACGATCTGGTGCAGTGTTCAAAGTTCTACCTATGCAGTGAATTCCCCCTTTTCCATCTCACATGAACACCCTAAGTAGGGCAGTGGTTGAGCAGCAATCCTTCTTGACTCACACTGACCCACTATGTAAAGAACATCATGAACTAACTCAACCTTGTCCTCTGCGTCCAGCTATCTATAAGGATCCTCCCACGTGGTCAAAGGAAAACTTCCAGGAGCAGGTTTGGTGATGGGGGGCTCTGGGTCACACTCATGTAGCTCACTGGAGCCTCTGCCCCCGGTCACAACTGATGAATGACATCAGTCCTACAGGGCATTGGTTCTGGGCCTGCTCCACTTTACAGCTGGTGGGTGTGAGGACCCAGTTCCAGATGATCAGTCAAGGCCATATGCTCACTTTCTGTTCCACAGCCGGGAGTTCTGTCCCTACCCAATGCTGGTAGCATGCCAAGTTGTTTTTTTTTTTTTTTTTTTTCTTTTTATGGTGTCAAATTGTCTTCTGCGAATCTATGGCTTTGCTCTAGAACTCTAGAGGTCAAGAGCTTGACATAAACTCCACCTAGAACCCTGGGAGCTGCTGCTAATACCTCCAGTACCTTAGGGTCTGCTAGGCCATATGGCCTAAGCAGCAGGGCTCTTTACACTGCAGCCTGGAGTTATCAAAGAGACGTTTCCTGTTCCTGATTCCACTCACAGTTAGCAGTCCTTTCTTCATGTCACTTGACAGATGAGTCATAGCAGCATGCCCACTAGAGAACAGACTCTACTCAGGAGCCAAGGGGACCAACCAGAATGTGTGCTTTTATCCCCTCTACTTCCTACAAAGTAGAGGACCAAAAATGTTTTCTATAATTGTTGAATAGATCTCCCAGGTTCCTCACCTTTCCATCATGATCATGGCTCCCACCTCTTTGTGGGATTTCTTTCCCACCCTTCTTAGTGCATGCATGCCAACACTTTTACTACTTCCAGTTCACCCTGTATGACCAACAAAAGTCATCAATACAGTGTGCCAATTGGGTGATCTGTAGCCCTTCCAAGTGATATTGTAATAGAAGATGGGAGCATTAACATAACACTGGGGGGAGACTACAAGAAGCTATTCCTTGCCCCAGAGGAATATAAGCTACCTCTAATTCTCTTCACTTACTGGTATGGAGAAGAGTATGATCATACAGTAAATATACAGGCTCATGCCATGGATCTGAGAGAAAACTGCTTTGGCAAATATCTGCAACTGATGTTACAAAGGATTACTACGCAGCTAAGATTGACACTAAGTGTTTCTTCCTCCAGGATCTGTGTGGCTCTTCTAGGAGCCAGACCTGTGGATCAGAATATGAAGGGGGCAGTAATCTGCATCCTTTGATGTTAAAGAAGTCACCAATCCACCATCTGCCTGGTGTGTGTTTGTGCTCTGACTTAGTCTTGGGTGTGAGGTGGAGGACAGGTCCTGGGGCTTCCACTGGGCTTTTCACAATGACAATTTTTGCATAAGCCTAGGAACAAGTGGGTGTTTTTTCCCCCCAACTATCAAACATCTCATTTCCCAGAATACATTGGGGACTAGGAAAATGACTCTTGTGTAGGACTCAATGGACCCAGTGGACCCAGTATGATTCAGAACTGGGTTAGGATCCCATTTACTATGACCTGCCATTTTAATTGGGGGCACTTATTTGCAAAACCTGCCAGTCCAGGTTCAAGTCCCTAACAGTCATATAAAGCCTTATACAAAGTGGTTCATGCATCTGTGATTCCAGAGGACCTATAGCAATGTGCAGCAGAGCCAAGAGACTCCAAAACTCACAGGCCAGTTAGTCTGATGTTTGTTTGCTGTCTCATGGTTCCTTTCAGCAGCAAGAAACCCTGTCACAAAGAAGTAAGACACCTCGAAATTGTCCTCTGACCTCCACGTGTGTGCACATGTGCACACACACAGAGAGAAACTTTTTTTTTTTTAATATTGGTCCGATGCAAACTTATTCTATAATTTTTTTTTTTTTTTTTTTTTTTTTTTGGTTTTTCGAGGTAGGGTTTCACTCTGGTCCAGGCTGACCTGGAATTAACTATGTAGTCTCAGGGTGGCCTCGAACTCACGGCAATCCTCCTACCTCTGCCTCCCGAGTACTGGGATTAAAGGCATGCGCCACCAAGCCAGGCTGGATCTATAGATTTTTTTAAGATTTATTTTTATTTATTTATTAGAGACAGAGAGAAGGAGGGAGAGACACAGAGAGAAAGTGAGAATGGGCATGCCAGGGCCTCTAGCCACTGCAAACAAACTCCAGACACTTGCACCACCATGTGCATCTGGCTAACATGGGACCTGGAGAATTGAACCTGAGTCCTTAGGCTTCGCAGGCATGTGCCTTAACTGCTAAGCCATCTCTCCAGCCCCTGTAGTTTTTCTTTTTTAAGCCAGATAACTGCTCTCAGCCTCCTGGTTGTCCATCATTGATTTCTTTTGGTGGTTTAGGTTGAGCAATATTGCTGTTGACCAGCCCTCTAGTTCACTCCAGGCAGGTTGGATTGTATTAAACTTCTCCAGAATTCTCTGAGAGTTGAGACCCCTTGGTTGCTATTCTGACCTTGCCTCATTTTATAGTAATTGCATCCATCTTGCTTCAGGCTGGTTAAGCGCTGCCATCCCACTTCTGTTGTGTGGAGACTAGGTCATGTCCATGGCTATTAGGGAGCCCAGTTAGTTTTGAGATAACATTTCCTGTCATTATCATGACCATCACTGCACTTCTCAGCAATGACTATGTCCCTCTCACAAGCCATTCCTCACCACTTTGCTAAATGAAGTGTCTTCTGGTCTCACCAGCAGAATATTGGCTGAGGAATGCTTTCAGCTTAATGTAATACACTACCTAAGTGTTTTAATCCCTTCATTCAAGGTTGTACTAGCAATGGTACCACTTTTACTAACTTAGCCCATCACTTTCCCCATGCTTCCATGAGCTACCCTGTGGGTGTGTTACTGTCTTTTGTGTTCCTGTATTGATAAGGTCTCCCTCGTTTTATGGATCATTGATCCGGGCCTCTCTCTATGCAGACTATGCAGCCTCTCCAGTTTCTTGCAGGGACGTATTTGCTGGATCTCAGCTCCTTCATGATCTATTCCTGTCCTCCCTTGGACGCCTACAGCTTCCTTTGATGACTTTCCTTTGTAACCCACCCTGAGTCATTTGTCTGGAGACAAGGAGTTGAGGTGAGGGTGCCTATTTCCATGCAAAGCATGGGCCTGTGTATAGTCATCAAGCAAGGGTGCTATGGACTCTATTTTGTTCCCCAAAATTCACGTATGGAAACCTTAATGCTAAATGTGATTGTATTGGATAGAGCTTTTAGACAGTAAGTAAGGTCAAACACAGTCATAAGTCTAGGCCCCTCATCTGATAGTTCCCATGTAAGTATAAGAAGAGGAAACTCAAGCTGGGCATTGTGATTCACACCTTTAATCTCAGCACTGGAAAGGCTGATGTAGGAGGATCCCTGTGAGTTCAAGGCCAGCCTGGGCTACAGAGTGAGACCCTACCTTGAAAAATGAAGAGGAAACTTGAGTTTCTCTCTCTCTCTCTTTCTCTCCCTCCATCCTGCTGTACTCATCCTTTTCTCTTTCCTTCCTGCCTTCCCTTTCTCGCTGTGTAATATGAGGGTATTGTGAGAAGGTGGCAATGCACAAGCCCTCACCAGAACCCAACCATGCTGACACCGTAGCCAAGGGATTTCAGCCTACACAATGAAGAACATAAACGTCTATTGTTTATTCCACCCAGTCTAGAGCATTTAGAGATACAGACCTCAAAGTAAATGTCCTAGCCTGAATGAGAGGAGTAGACCATTCCTTCCAGTCCAGGGCATCCCGAGGAATCTGTATTCAAGTCTTTACACGTCATCCAGACGTTCCCACCTCTCACAGCTCCCATTCCTCCCCAACTCTGATCTGTGAGGAGATTTGCCATTGCAGAGGATTCAGCCACCTCTATACCTTGATACCCTTATAATTAAATATGGGGCCTAGTCCTGAACTTGTTCTGTCCTTTGGCGTCAAAGCATGAGAAGCATATACAGACAAAGATGTCATATGTCATTCAGGTAAGTCTTTAATGTACAACTAAACACTCTCAGCCACGCTCTTCCTTTCCCCAGCATGTGGGATACCATAGAGCCTTCTCATTCCACAGTCCTTACAATGACCACTTCCCTACACGTCTCAAGAGCACAAAACCACATCCTCTTCCACTGCTGTCCCACTCCTGGTTGTCACTGGTTTATAATTTCACTGCCACAGCAGCCTGAGGGTTATCCATTCTCCATGGCAACCAGGGTGGCAGTCTCATTGTCGGCCACTTAGCATGTGGTCCAGACTGAAAACCCTACCTTGGAGTCTGCTTCTTTAAACCACTTTTGGCACCAATTGTCTTAGGTTGGTTTCCAAGGAAACAGACTTTGAGATGGAGTTTACCCAGAGGAAGTTGATTGAGGACTGTCTTCCAGACCATATCTGTTGAGGAAGAAAGCAGTAGAATTGTGTAATACATATGGGGTAAACTGTGACACAGTCACAGCAGAGGTCTCAGTGATTCTCACAGTGGCTGTGAAGCTGGGCTTAGCCTCTTTGACCCTCCTTGGGTCAAGAGAGTGGGGTTTTTATCTTGCAACACCATCAAGTCATTGCTGAGTAGCTGTCTTTGGGAAGAGGTCACAACCTTGTGTGAGCCACACTGTTTTTCACATTTCTGGGAGAGCAGCTCAGCTGAGACCTGTCAGTCAGTGACACACCAGCAGTGAGGGGTGGCCTTGGTCCTCAGGATAATCCCATGATGAATTACTATCTTTTCTCTCATACATCATGTCTTATTCAAAGTGCCCATCTGGAGGCTGAGCCAAAGTCATTTATTGCCCTAATTTCCTGGGCAGTAGACAGGCAACATGAGCTCAATAAACTTACCTAACAGTTGGTAAGCTAGAAAAGCCTGATTCTTTTTTTTAAAACTTTTTATTTATTTATTTATTTATTTATTTATTTATTTATTTATTTATTTATTTATTTGCAAGCAGAGAGAGAGAGAAAAGAGAGGCAGACAGAGAGACAATGGGCACGTCAGGGCCTCTAGTCACTGCAAACGAACTCCAGATGCATGTGCCCCTCAGGCATCTGGCTTACGTGGGTCCTAGAGAATCGAACCTGGATCCTTTGGCTTTGCAGGCAAATGCCTTCACCACTAAGCCATCTCTCCAGCTCCTAGCCTGATTCTTTTATGTAGGCAGTGTCTTCTGTGTGTTTAGCCAAACTTACTTGCCTTGGGCATGTGGCTGGAGCAGAACCCTCCTCACTTGCAGTGATGTGTAGACGTGGCAGAGTGCTGGCCAAGGAATCATGCATAAAATATAGCTGTCCATGTCTTGTCCCAAAACATCAAAACCTCTCTGTTTCTTGAAACATGAAGAAGGCAGCAGGCACTCCAGGACCACAGAGGATGGATAAGCTGTAAGGATTCTGGGTTCCTAGATCCCCCCCTCCAAAAAGCCACCAACCTACACAGTATTTTGAATGGGCAATTCAAGTCTAGTGTGGTGGGTCACTGAGATTTTAAAGTTATTTTAAAGTAAAGAAAACAACTGGTTTCAACTAAAATAGGGAATTATCTAGAATGCTCTTGAAAAGAGTTACTGCGAATATCTACTGGAAAATAGAACATGTT
The DNA here is from genome assembly GCA_036365145.1 of Orientallactaga sibirica. Taxonomy (NCBI): domain Eukaryota; kingdom Metazoa; phylum Chordata; class Mammalia; order Rodentia; family Dipodidae; genus Orientallactaga; species Orientallactaga sibirica. Next base: position 2,456,184 of record JAEOAD010000030.1, read on the forward strand.
AGCCCAGGCAGCCACGTATTCAAGGCTGCATTAAGGAAGTGGTGCATATAGCCCTGGGTCATACGGTAAGACCCCATATTCTGACTCTGCTACTCACAGCCTAAGTGACCTCAGGACAATCACCTAACTTCTTTGGGCTTTGTTTTCTTCTCCACACCCATCTCACAGGAATTCTGGGAATCTTTCATGAGGAATGATCGGCAGCCACTTCACATGGGGCCTATGCACCAGTAAACATGAAGGTCATTTTAGTACGGAGGGCAAGCATGCATGGGGGTAACTCAGCAACATAGGACTCCACTTTCCCATTTCTACCTAATGACCTTCGATTCTCACCTGCATTGAGTTGTATGTACACCCTACTTCAAACAATAAAGTTACTCCTCTTTGACAACCCTATGACAATGGCCCAATTCCATTCAAACATGACAGAGAATGGGAGACAGGGGACCGATACAGCCTCAAATTGTATCCCATGAGTACATTTTCAGGAAAGATCCTCTATTTACCATCTTAGGATTATACATGATCAAAATCAGATGCGTTGTGGGAAAAGGAATAGTAGAGAAAGGCTTACATATCTTAAGTCCATCAATCAAAACAGAGACCCTCCTACACTATGCCCCTTGGCAACCAACTCCTCCTTCTCCTGGACCCCAGAAAAAGAAGCCCCAGGCAGTAGCCTGCTGCTCTGGAGTGCTCTGTGGCAGTGTACTTATCTGTAATTTCACTTTGCTTCTGAATAAAAGTCCTTCACACTTTGCTATCTGAGCATGTTATTCCCTTTCAGGATGCCAAAAACCTAGAGATGCCTGATCCAGACAAGACCACTAGCAACAGTCTATTACTAATCAGGCCCAAGAAATTTCCCTTCCTCCTCCTCCTTCTCTCTTCTTCTTTCCTCTTTTACAGATTGAGGGCTTGGATCTGGGGAGATTTCAAGGGTCCCATAACAGCAACAGACCACGCTGGACCTAAGATCTCACCACTTTTGACTTCTTGCAATTTCCTGCCTACCAGCAGAAGGCATGCAAGGCAGTCACAACCCCTACAGCCACCTTAGAGATGGCTTCAATAAGACCTTGCCCCTTTTTATAAAGGCTGATGTGGCAGAGCTGACATCTGAACTGACACTGGGAAGCTCTTAGTGTTAAGGTCCCAAGTCACAGCATGGTGTGCAGGGAGATCTACTCATTACTATCATAGGCACTCCCTGTTCACATCCCTTCATCCTTCTAGCAGCCAGGTCTGCATGGGGCCAGGGCACCTCTACTGCATCACTTCTAAGCATCTTACTGATTTTACATAGAAGATACTCCCTGAGGAGACACACTCAACTCAGGGGTCACCACACCAGGATGTTTTCTCAAAGAATAGCAGTAAAGAGGCAGAGGGGCCTGGAAGGAAGAGCAGACTTCACTTCATATTACTTAGGATTTTTTTTCACTTGTAAGTGACATAAACTCAATTCAAACTAGCACAACCTATCCATTCATTCATGTGTGTGTCAATCTCTCTTTATATTTGTATATCTGTTATCTAACTATCACTTATTGATTGATCTCTGTATCTGTTTCTCTACCTACCTATCATTTATGTATTTATTTCTCTGTCCATCTCTGAATCAATCTATTGCCTGCCTATATCTATCACTAATTCTGTATCATCTATCTACATCCATCCATCCATCCTAATATTTAGATACCTATTTATAATCTTTCAGTCTGTGCATATATCTGCTTATCTGTCTGTCTGTCTGCCTATCTGTCTCTGTCCTCTCTTTGTCCAGTGGGATGGCTTGTTGCAAGCTCTGCCAGGTCCAGGGAGCTCAAATGGCAGAGTCAGAACCTGGTCTCACATTAAGGAAACTCAGGTTTCCTTAGATCCTGACCATATCTAAGCAGAACCTCCTTTTTTGGGGGGGGAGTGACCCCCAGATAGCCATTTTCTTATCCCACAATCTAATTATACTTATTCCACTTGAGTCATCTCCAGGCCTCCCTACAGTCGGGGCACTTGGCATTGACTGACCAGGCCTGAGTCTCATGCTTCCTTCTGGGGCTAGGTACAGTCATGTGACTTTGAAACACATGGTCTGGTTCTATAAGGAAAACTGGAGGCAATATTGTTAGTGAAAGGGAAAAAAGAAAACTTGTCGGACAGACAAAATAGTTGCCAACAGATCTGGGTCTTGGGGAGCCAGGATCTGACCCTGGCCCTAGCTTTAATCCTGTCTAGAGGCTCAAGGAATTCATGTTGGTTTTCTTTGACACTATGTCTTTGCTCTGGAAATTTGTCTTTGGAATCCTAAGTGTCTGTGGGTCCATTCAGACACTTCCCAGGGAACTCCTTGTATCACCCATTGCCAAGCTCACAGGTAGCTTGCGTTTGCTCTGGGGTACAGGAGTTAGTCATGAGCCCAATACATGGCAGAACCATAGACAAGTTCACTTCCTTGGCCAGGGACATTGCCCTTGACCTTAGCAGAGGCCTCTTTAAGCATCTGCAGCTGGTGTTGACTTCACTTTGTCTTGTGTAACTGACTGTCCCTCGTAATCTGAGCTGGTTACACTGCACTGGAAGGCATAATCTTTATGAGAATAAGCTTTCTGTGTGCTTTTAAAATTCAGACAAGCTACTTAAGTGATACAAATGTAACTAAAAGGGACAAATCACTGCCAGTATAGTATAGTATAGTGGTAGTAACAGTTTACTTATAATTTCTTGACCCTTTCTTAGGTACCAACCTCTATGATAATATCTTGTATACTGTCTTACTCCACCCTCTAAAATTCCGCCCAGGTCCTGTCTCTCTCCTCCCACCTTTCCCCAGCTACACCGTTCAGTTTTCTCCATCAGAGCCCTTGTCTTGTTTCATATGCGACCTGCCTTCTCTAGCCTCTGTGTTCATTTTCCCTCCAGATGTACGCATTGTCCCTTGCAGCATCACAAAATGCCTCACTTGCTTCCTTTAGCAGATGGGGATGGAGGCAACACCCCAAACCTTCTACTCCTTGGGCCCCTCATGTATCAACAGTCCTAATTCCAAGCACAGACAGGGCAGAGTCCAACACAAGAACCGTGTCAACAGTGCCAGCCGAAAGTGGCAGTGCTGTGTGAATACAGGGAGGCTGGGGAGAGCCCAGAGTTTTTACACTGCATCCATAAAGCCAGTTCTCGTAGGAAAGCACACTTTCTAAGGAATGCAGAGGAGACTGCAGAATTCAGAATGAACAAATAAAATTATATTTAGGCAAATAATTGAGCTCAGTGTCCTCAGTGGCTGGCATTAATATATTTGTACACTGGCAAGCCCTTAATAAGTACATTCTCTCTTGTCCCATGGAAATATTCTGTAAATAGGTAACAGGACACCCACTTCTGCTGACTAATCATTTTCTCTCTGTGTCTGGGCACCAGTTGCACTTTATAAATGACTTTAATTTGCAGCACATTATGTCTCCGCATCTTGCCTCTAACTCCCTGTGCAATATTTTGTATCCATTCCCATGGTGACTTAACTGTCGTTAACCTTTTCGGCGAGGTATGTATGTGTGCACGTGTGTCTGTGGGACGGTGTAAATGTGTATTGGGTGGCATAAGTATGCTTTGTAGCACTAGCTACCTATTTCCTTTCATCATTTCCAAATCAGCCAACTCGACTTTGTCACTTTTGCCATGTGTTTTGTAACCTTGTGGAAATTTGTGACTTTGTAGCACAGGGAACTGAACAAATTTGGAGGGAGGTGAAGCAGAGGTTGTGCTGGATTGGGAGAGGTCACTGTGGGATCCAAAGCCAAGGCGACTGGTGAGCTTTGTATCTGCATCAAGAAGAATTCCCTTTAAACACTCATCAAAGGCTTTCACCTACAAGCACCAAGCATAAAGTAAAATAACTGTTCGTTAAGTACCGACTGCGTGCAAAGTCGTCTACTCGCTCAGTGTCGTTGATCTTCACAAGGAAATCTCTGGAGGTGCTATGATTGTACCCATTCAACAGCCACAGAAACCGAGGCACAGAGCCTGGTTGTCTCCCACCCAAAGCCACACTACCTTCTGATCTGACACCAAGTCCACCTCAAGATCTCTAGCTACCATCACAGTCTGATTTCTGGATAGTGGTGATGAGGACTTTGCACACAGGGCCAGGCTTGCTCAAGATGTCCTGCTGCAGGGTCTTGGGGACCCAGAGCCCAGTGCAACTAGCGAGAGCATCACGGTCCAAGGACTCTCCAGGCCAATCAGCAGATTCCCTCACGTCACTGCAAAGTGGGGGCTCTGTATTCACTCATCCATTCCCACAGCAGATACTTACCACACTGGGTGGGGCATTGTTGTAGACACAAAGGGGGCAAGACAGACACCGGCTTTGCACTCATACTAAACCAACAACACACTAATAGTTAGGGGGCCTCTGTTTTCTATTGTGACCATAACACAGGGCCACAAATTTTGCTTTCTAAAACACCTATTATTCCACAGTCTTGTAGGGGAGAAATCCTGCTGGCTTCACTTTGCTCCCTACTTAAAAGCCAAAATCAAGGTGTCAGCCAGCTGATTCTTAGAGGAGATCCCAGCTCACTGACACCACCGCAGAGCCATGTTCTTCGCTGAGACCAGAGACCCATTTCTTTCTGGTTGTCAGATAAGAGCTGTTCATGCCCTTCTGGAGGCTGTGTGCATCCTTCCTCATGTGGCCCCCACTCCTCACCAGCTCCTTCTCAAGCTCTGAATCTTCTGTCTCCTCTCTGTTTTCTTTTTGTTTGTTTGTGGGTACAAGTGTGTGTGCAGGTTCTATGTGGTGTGGTGTGTGATATGTGGTCTACACATGTGTTTGTGTGTGCATGAGGAGGCAGAAGACAACTTCTGTACCCTTCTCTATTGCTCATTCATGTACTTCCTGCAGGTGGGGTCTCTCCAACCCATCTAGAGCTGATGTTTGTGGTCAGCAAGCTACACCCATTCTCCAGTCTCCTCTTAGCCATGGGCTGGAGTCATACCTAGCTTTCATTTGACATAGGTTCTAGGGAGCCAAACTTGAGCAGTCTCAGGCCCCCTCATGCCTTCATGCCTAAGTGTCAAGCACTATTGACCACTGAACCATCTGCCCAGCTAAACTCTGTGTTTAAAAAGGTTCCCACAAGTACATTGTGTCCACTTAAATAATTCCAAATAATCTCTCTCAGGCAAGGTGATAATGAACTGAAAAAGTACATCTGCTTTGCCCTATAGTATGATATCCCAAAAGTACACCAGGAAGCAAAAATAATGAAAGCCAAAATACTGCCTACCACACAGGCTCTAGCAAAGGAACAATCCCAAGAGACTGAGACGATGGTTTCATGGATTAAAGGTGCTTGCTTGCCTATGAGCCCAGGATCAATTCCCAAGTCACCCAACATAAGCCAGATGCAAAAAATGGCACAAGGGCTGGAGAGAAGCTTACCAGCTAAGCTCTTGCCTACAAAGCCTAAGAACCCAAGTTCAATTCCCCAGTACCCACATAAGCCAGATGTACGAGGTGGTACATGCATCTGGAGTTTGTTCACAGTGGCTGGAGACCCCAGCATGCCCATTATTTCTCTGTCTCTCTCTCTCTTCTCTCTCTGTCTGCCTTTCTCTCTCTTTCTCAAAAATGAATTGAAAACAGTGGTACAAGCCTCTGGTGTTCATTTGCAGAAATCAGAGGCCTGGTGTGCCTCTCACCCCACACACATGGAAATTAAAAATAAAAATAATTTTTGTAAAAATAAAAGAGGAAATAATTTCATAATTCATTCAAGAGGACTAAATATGCACCTATTTATTACACAGCAGGCTCTTGTGTAAGAGCTAGATATAGACCAGTCAACAGAACAGACAGAAGTCCCTGGCCTCCTAGAGCCTAAGAAGCCTCTAATCGTCCCAGAGCTTACGGTTCAGTAAAACAAGGAGGCCAATGAACAAGACAGATACAAGGAATGGACAATGAAAGTGTGGTGCATATACATGAGTTGTAGTCAAGCCTATGGAAGAATGAAACCATGTCATTTTCAGGAGAATGGACCAAGCTGGAGATCACGGTGTTAAGTAAGCCAGTCCTAGAAAACAAATAGTGCACATTTTCTCTGATATGTGAAAGCTGGCAGGGTGGGAAATGAAGGTTATGAAACTGGAAGAGGAAGTTCCAGGGAAGGGGAAAGGGAGATGGGGGAAAGGATCTAAGATAAAGTACTTAACAGGGGTAAATATGATCAAAGTACTTGTATGGAAATATCCTAGTGAGTCCTTTATATAATTAATCTGCACTAACGAATTATATACTGTGTCACCTATTGGTATGTCTGAAAAAAATAAACTAGGGGGCTGGAGTGGTGGCTTAGCAGTTAAGACGCTTGCCTATGAAGCCTAAGGACCCAGGTTTGATTCCCCTGTACCCATGTAAGCCAGATGCACAAGGTAGTTTGCAGCGGCTGGATGCCCTGGTACACCCATTCTTTCTGTCTCTCTTTGCCGCTTACTCTCTCTCTCTCTCAAATAAATAAATAAAATATTAAATAAACTAGGAATGGGGCTAGGATGGAACTGAGTAGTAGGATGGTCAGAGACAAGCTGTTGAGAAACTGACTTGTGAACAAAGAGCTGAAGAAAGAGAGACAGCAGACCACACCTAAATGAGTAAAGAGTGTCTAGAAAATAAGGGCAGTTAGTTAGGTGCAAAAGATTAAGATAGGAGCATGCCCCACATGCCCAAGAAGCAGCAAGGAAGCTTGTGTGACTAGGGCAGAAAGGGATAGCATGGGACAAGAGGAAGTTGCAGAGGTGACAAGAGTCAGCTGGTGTGGGGCTTGAGAGGGATGGACATGATAATGGCAGGAGAGCAGTGTGGAGCAGGAGTGCAGTGTGGAGCAGGAGAGCAGTGTTGAGCAGGAGTGCAGTGTGGAGCAGGAGAGCAGTGTTGAGCAAGAGACAAGTGTTGAGCAGGAGAGCAGTGTGGAGCAGGAGAGCAGTGTGGAGCAGGAGAGCAGTGTTGAGCAGGAGTGCAGTGTGGAGCAGATGTGCAGTGTGGAGCAGGAGAGCAGTGTGGAGCAGGAGAGCAGTGTTGAGCAGGAGAGCAGTGTGGAGCAGGAGAGCAGTGTTGAGCAAGAGACAAGTGTTGAGCAGGAGAGCAGTGGAGAGCAGTGTGGGCAGGAGGCAGTGTGGAGTGTGGAGCAGGAGGAGAGCAGGAGTGTGGAGCAGGAGAGCAGTGTGGAGCAGGAGTGCAGTGTGGAGCAGGAGAGCAGTGTGGAGCAGGAGAGCAGTGTGGAGCAGGAGTGCAGTGTGGAGCAGGAGTGCAGTGTGGAGCAGGAGAGCAGTGTTGAGCAGGAGTGCAGTGTGGAGCAGGAGAGCAGTGTTGAGCAGGAGTGCAGTGTGGAGCAGGAGAGCAGTGTGGAGCAGGAGAGCAGTGTTGAGCAGGAGAGCAGAGTGCAGTGTGGAGCAGGAGTGCAGTGTGGAGCAGGAGAGCAGTGTTGAGCAGGAGTGCAGTGTGGAGCAGGAGAGCAGTGTTGAGCAAGAGACAAGTGTTGAGCAGGAGAGCAGTGTGGAGCAGGAGAGCAGTGTGGAGCAGGAGAGCAGTGTGGAGCAGGAGAGCAGTGTGGAGCAGGAGTGCACTGTGGAGCAAGAGTGCAGTGTGGAGCAGGAGAGCAGTGTGGAGCAGGAGAGCAGTGATGAGCAGGAGTGCAGTGTGGAGCAGGAGTGCAGTGTTGAGCAAGAGAGCAGTGTGGAGCAGGAGAGCAGTGTTGAGCAGGAGAGCAGTGTGGAGAAGGAGAGCAGTGTGGAGCAGGAGTGCAGTGTTGAGCAGGAGAGCAGTGTGGAGAAGGAGAGCAGTGTGGAGAAGGAGAGCAGTGTTGAGCAGGAGTGCAGTGTGGAGCAGGAGTGCAGTGTTGAGCAGGAGAGCAGTGTGGAGAAGGAGAGCAGTGTGGAGCAGGAGAGCAGTGTTGAGCAGATGTGCAGTGTGGAGCAGGAGTGCAGTGTGGAGCAGGAGAGCAGTGTGGAGCAGGAGGGCAGTGTGGAGCAGATGTGCAGTGTGGAGCAGGAGTGCAGTGTGGAGCAGGAGAACAGTGTTGAGCAGGAGAGCAGTGTGGAGCAGGAGTGCAGTGTTGAGCAGATGTGCAGTGTGGAGCAGGAGTGCAGTGTGGAGCAGGAGAGCAGTGTGGAGCAGGAGTGCACTGTGGAGCAGGAGAGCAGTGTCATGCAGGAATGCAGGTATATTTTTTGTGGTCAGAGTAGGTGGTTTGGTTATCTACTTTTACATAACCAAACTGCACTTTGCAACCACAGATTGTGGTTTCCTGGTTCCTGTGGATCAGAAATCAGGACGGTGTGACTTGGGAACACTATAGGCTCCTTCGCCCAAGACCACCAGAAGCCCCTGAGGATTTGGTTCCAAGCTAATTCAGGCAGCAATGGGCCTGCAGCTTTGGTTTCCTGCCAGGTAGGTCTTTCCACAGGACAGCTGGATATCCACACAACAGAACATCTGGCTTCTTCCAACACAGGTGACCTGTGGGAGAGGGGCTATCCTACACTGCCTCTTCCACAGGACAGCTGGATATACACACACACACACACACACACACACACACACACACACACACACACTTCCACCATATTCCTATCTTTAGATCCAAATATTGTGTGGATTTTTCCTAGAGAGATAAACAAACATGTATACATCTCAGACAGGGTACCAACAACAGACCAAGGAAATACTTCCACCCAAGCCAAACTGGGTGAACCAATAAATTTAGTTGGAGTTATTAACAGGAATGTATTAGTTTACTTCCTCATTTCTGTGACCAAATACCTAACAAGAAGAAACTTCAAGGTGGAAGAGATTATTTCAGTGTATAGTTCAAGGTTACAGTCCATCATGACATGGTGGCAGGAGTTTGAGGCATCTGGTCACATTCAGTACATAGTGAGGAAGCAGAGAGCGATGAGTTCTGTGCTCAGCCAGCTTGCTCCCTTCTCTGTAGTCCAAAGTTAGGTGAGTCTTCCCATTTCAATAAGCCTAATCTAGAAAACTCCCTAACAGATGTGCCAAGAGATTTGTTTCTATGGCGATTCTAAATCTGGTCAAGTTGATGACCAGAGAGTCACTGTCTCAAGGAATATAAGTGAGAGATTAGTTAAAAGAGCACAGGCAGATTTATGGGTAGCTGTTGCAGTTACCTTTTTGTTGCAGGGACAAACACCCAAGCAGAAGCAGCTGATGGAGGAAAGGGTTAATTTCAGGCTCACAGCTTCCAGGGGAAGCTTCATCATGGTGGAAGAAGCTGGCTCCCTTCATAGATCCACAGCAGAGAGGCAGAATCAACACCAACCAGTATGAATAACCAAAGCTCAAGCTGATTCTCTCCACACCTAGTAGGACTGGACTCAAGATCTGCCCCCAGGGACATACTTCCTCCAGCAGTGCTCTGCCTGTTGAAGACTAAATAGGAAACTTAATCAAAAATACCTAAGGCGGCAGCCAGGCATGATGGCGCATGCCTTTAATCCCACCATTCGGGAGGCAGAGGTAGGAGGATCGCCCTGAGTTCAAGGCCACCCTGAGACTACATAGTGAATTCCATGTCAGCCTGGGCTAGAGTGAAACCCTACCTCGAAAAACCAAAAATAATAATAATAACCTAAGGCTATGGGAGACATACATTTACATTCAAACCACTACAGTAGCTAAGCCACTAAAAACAAAGTGTCTCTCTCCAGCCATTAAGTCCCTATATTCTCAGGGATGGGCAAGAGCCCCATGAGTGCCTCTCTTCTCCATTTCAGAATGCCAATGGACCCAATCTTGCGCATGTCATTTGCAGGTATCACAGTTGCTGAGAGTTCAAAGGCCACGTCATGCCTGGAAATGTTTGTTCCACAACAAAGTCACTCTGTCTGACCTCCACCTGATGGGAAAGGCCCATACAAGACCGTGGATACCAAGAAGTGGGTATCACAGGGGCCATTTTGGAGGCTAACTACTAGCTCCCAGGGTGTTTGATCTGAAGGTTTGATAAGGAGAGTAAGCTATAGATTTTTCAAGGTCAGCAGCTCTTTAAGGCAAAGTGCCTAAGCCAAGGAACAACTGCATCTTGGACAGATAACATGGAGAGGTCTGAGGAGCCCCTGGTTTTGTTCACTCTGACCAAGTCCCACTCCAACTCTTCAAAGTTCCCCTTCTGCCTCCTTCTCATGACTTTAGAGAGACTGAAGGATAAGGTAGTGCCCAGGCCAGCCACAGCAGGGAGCCAGTGCCCCCAACCCCACAGAAAAGTAAAGGAGCAAGACTGGAGAGAGGAGCCAAGGGGAGCAGCACGTGGAAGGAGCTGTGGCCCACAGAAGCGACCCTCAGTGACCTGGAGAGGGAAGAGCTGGGTAATAGCCTTGACTTCGTTTGCTCCTGTCTCACTGCGGCTCTAGCGACTAAGTTCCACTGGAAGCCAGAAGCACAGAGGGTCTGATGATGACATTCATGAAGGTCATCTTGGGGTCATGGGGCATCTTGGGAGGGTAGATAACTAATCTGGAGGAGCCAAAAGACTCCCTACACATGATCCCACTGGAGTACTGTGGAACCCACAGTATAAGACTCAGAGCTGGGCCTAGCCACTGCTACCTAACTCCCCCAAATCCATGATAATCCCCTGGAAACTCACCTGGTTTCAAGAGCACTTGGCTAGCCTTGTGCCCAGCCTCACCTATCTCAGTGTATGACCCCAGCTAACCCTCTACCCCACCCGGTCAGCCTGGCTCTGTGTCTGTCTAGTCATGCTATCTGACCCATTGACTGAGGTAAGTCTTCGTGCTAACATTGGCCTTCCCTATGCCCATGGTGAGCTCACAAGGGAAGCAACATGTTCACTTCCTAGGACAGTAGGGGCCACCATGATGACGAAGCACTGGGGAATGGGTGGGAACATTGGGCTCTTTGTTAATTGTCCCATTCTTCCATCTGGTCCCTTTACAATATTTGGAAGTGATAAAGCTACTGTTGGAGTGTAGGCAAGAACCCTCTCTTTTAATTAGGTGGCCTAGTTTCAGTAAATAGTGTGACAGGGATGAATCCATCAGTGGGAACTGATGTTCTGAGCAAAAGAGCCGCCAGACCTGATGGAGATGCAGCCCCACATGGCAAGGCTTGGAGGGAGCTGCGTGGGAAGGATACTACATTCTCGTGACCATAGGCAAAGGCCTCCAGATGCCACCTGGTGATGGCACAGAGCCAGGCTTTGTTGGCTTCCAAGGAGAGTGGCTCCAGACCCTAGCCTACTATATGGATGAAAACACTGAGAACTTGCTCAATTGAAAGGGGCTCAGGGACCATCTTCCCAGCTGCTGGTATTGGGTCCAAAGATGGGGCTCATCCATGGTGTGATTTTCTCCATAGTCCACAGAAACATGAATGAATGAATGACAGCAAAACGAGATGTTTTAATAGCTAAAATAATTAAAACATTGTTTTGAATTCTATTATAAATTGTATTATCAGGCTGGATAAATGGCTTAGCAGTTAAGGCGCTTGCCTACAAAGCCAAAGGACCAAGGTTTAATTCCCTAGGACTCACGTAAGCCAGCTGCACAAGGTGGCTCATGTGTCTGGAGTTAGTCTGCAGTGGCTGGAGGCCCTGGAACAACCATTCACTCTTGCTCTATCTATCTATCTATCTATCTATCTATCTATCTATCTATCTATCTATCTGCCTCTTTCTCTCATCTCAAATAAATAAATAAAAATAAAATATTTAAAGGTATGCATCACCATGCCTGGCTGTTTAAAAAAATTAAAATAAATAAATAAATTGTATTATCATTTCTATCTTGATGTGAAAAAATGCTTTTCCTTTTTTTTTTTGTTTGTTTTCTGAGGTAGGGTCTCACTCTAGCCCAGGCTCACCTAGAATTCACTATGTAGTCTCAGAGTAGCCTCGAACAAATGGTGATACTCCTTCCTCTGCCTCCTGATTGCCTGGGATTAAAGGTGTGCACCACCACACCCAGCAAAAATGCTTTTCTTTAATAACAGATGGTGATCATATACAAGTGAAAAAAAATTTTTTTGGTTTTGCAAGGTACAGTGTCACTCTCCCTCAGGCTTCTTAGAATTCACTCTATAGTATCAGGGCAGCCTCAAACTCAAGGCGATCCTCTTACCTCAGCCTCCCAAGTGCTGAGGCTCAAGGTATGAAAATTTTAAGACTGTTTAGTGTCCGTTATGGTTCAGATATGAGTTGACTGTGTCATCCAGAGATTTATGTGCTGGAAGCTTCTTTGCTAAAATGGCAGTGTTGAGGTGATGGAACATTTAAGAGGTGGGGCCTAGTAGGAGGTGGGTAGGTGTTGGGGACAACACCCTTGTGAACTTGGTTAGTTCTCACAAGAGTAAGTGGCTATAAAGTGAGACAACATCATATGATTAGCCCCTTCCATATGTGGCCCTTCTCTGCATGTTGGAGCATGACTAGGGAGCCCTTGCCACAGCCAGCATCCTGTGATCTGGACTATAGTGCCACCAGAACTATGAGCCGTAAACAAACCTTTTTTCTTTACACATTACCCACCCTAGGGTATTACATTATAACAACCCAAAATGCACTGAGGCATACTCTGGTGTGTTTGAAATACAGTTTCTGTGCTGTTTTGAACATGAAATGTCCCCCATATCCTCATGTGTTTGTGATTAAACCTCATAACCAACCCCCAGCTGGCAGCAATTTGGGAGGTGGATCCTTGCTACAGGAGTATGTTGTTTGGCATAAACCTTGGGATATTATAATCACATAAAGGTAAGTACCTGAATTTGAATCTCCAGAACCCAAATAAAGCCAGGCACAGAAACACTAGCACATATCTGTAGTCTCCTGCACACCTACAGAGTGGCAGAAGACCAAAACAAGAGGTGGAGACTAGAGAAACCCCTTAGATGCTTTTAGGCCAGATAGCCACTGAACACAGTGGTGAACAATGAGAGACTGCGTCAAACAAGGTGGAAAGTGAGGACTGGCACGGGTTGTCCTCTTACTTCCACACAAACACTGTGGCATGAACACAGATGCATATGTGGGCGCACGCACACACACACACACACACACACACACATACACACACACACCAAAAAGAGGCCAGTTCAATCTGACCAGGGAACCAGGCCTGGGAGACAAAGACATGTGGAAATCCATAAAGGCCCAGAGCTGGCCCTGCAGAGCAGCTCTTCCAGAAAAGAAAGGAAAGGGCGTGCACCGACCACATCCTTGCCATCCTCCAAGTCCCAGGCTGCCCAAGTCAGCCATCTGTCCTCCCTGGAGACACTTCCACCAAGTTGGTATTTGTGTCACACAGGGAGATTTTAAAATGCTGTATTTGGAAACATGAATGTGTAATGTCTCCCTGGAAATCTACACCTTCTCAGTGAAAGATACAAGTGCAGTCCAAGACAGACATGTTTAATTAGTGAGCAAACTTGACATTTCTAGTGTTTGGACTAGACAGAGGCAAAGCCAAGAGCAAACCCAGATCTCTCTTCACCCCTCCCCCAGCTTGCTGACAGAGAATAATTTATTGGGTTTGAAGGGAAATGAATATCTTTACAATAACTGGGAGAAAAGGCCAGAAAATGTAAGGATGGTTATTAAGTAATTGTCATCACTAAATATGTATGTACCCTGTGCCTCATTCCCACCTTTCTTGGGTCCCTCTTGATGCATATGGATATATTCACAGTGGTTTGCTTGCTTTACTTTTTTTTTTCTTTTCTTTTTTGTTTGATTTATCTTTTTTTGGAGATAAGCTCTCACTGTGTAGCTGGCCTCAAACTCACAATCCTGCCTTGGCTTCCGGGGAGCTATGATTCAGGTGGGCACCACCATACTCATCTTCATGGTAGTATTTCTGTCTACCTAACCTCTTGGGTGCTGGGCCTCACAGGCATTTTTATGCCACCTTCCCATCAGCTCCCACATCTGAGATCTGAAATTCTAATGTTTAGATAGCTTACAACTCTGTCTTTCTCACACTCACCATAGTTTTGCAATGTCCTTGTATCTGGCCTTCCCTCTCTACACACCAAGCTAGTCACCAGAGTGCTCCTAGAACAAGTGGAACAGCATGGGTCCTGGATAAACCTTCCCCTTCACGTAGTTTTCAGGAGTTCATTGATTCAACACTGTTGAACAAACAGCTTCCACATCCTAGTCAGGGAGTGGGTGGTAAATGAAGTGGCCTGAAGGTGAAGGCTGAATCTTTAATCTGGAATTCAGTCAGATCCTGAGGCACCTTCTTCATCAATTGCTCCTGACTCCCTCCAGTCATACCTTCCAGACACATCCATTGCCCTAGAGTCCCCAATTCTCCCTGCATACCCCCACCTTCCAAAATACCTCAACCAAAAAACTGCATGGCATTGAACACTTACCTTCTGATATTTTCATTTGCCACCCATACATTATTCAGAAGAGCAGGATTCTCATTGATCAAGCTTCTGTTTATACACATCTTCTCATCTACATTCTTCTCCCCTCAAGCTCCCTCATTCCTTTTTTCCTCTTCTTTAAAAAATATATATACATACTTTTTTTGTTTTGTTTTTTCATTTTTCAGTTTTTCAAGGTAGGGTCTCACTCTAGGCCAGGCTGACCTGGAATTCGCTACATAATCTCAGGGTGGCCTCGAGCTCATGACGATCCTCCTACCCTTGCCTCCCAAATGCTGGGATTAAAGGTGTGCACCACCATGCCCAGATAAAAATATATTTTTAATCAACACATAATTCTTATACATATTAATGGGGTATAAAATGACATTTCAGTACATGCATACAATGTACAATGACTGGATTAGGGTAAGTGAAATATTTATAACCCCAGACTATATTATTTCTTTGCTTTGAGAACATTCAAAGTCCAATCAAGTGGTTATTTTAAGATAGTCATTCAGTTGGTTATTTTTCAATCATAGATTAACGAACCATGCTGTAGAACACTAGAAATGATCCTCTTATCCAACTGTACCATGTGCCTATTGAATTGCCTTCATTTTTGATGGTCAAATTAAGTTATATCTGGTACTTCTGGCCTTTATGCTGTTATAGGAACTTCCTTGGAATTCCTCTATGCTACATAACACATTTTATCCTATTCTTCCAGAATGCCTCAGAAATTTATAACTAAGGATACATAACAGGCAACAGGCAGAGTCCAGCCAGGAAAAAAAAAAAAAAAAAAAAAAAAAGAGTCACTCTAATGTCAAACAGGAGAAGCTTAACTGTTTACACAACGATGAGAAAATAGAAAAACCCAGCAAAGGATGGCAAGCTAGCCGTTGGTTAGTAACAGCAAAGAGCTACTACCACCACCAGGCTGGGAAAACAATAGCAGGGCATGAGGTGACAAGAGCCTGGGGTTTTGGGTCACCCAGCAGGAAGCTGGAAATGTGGTAAATCATACAGTGAGAGTCTCTGGGAGGCTATGCTGTCAAGAGATACTGCTAGCTTCCATGGAGGGGCATTGCTGGCTTCTCTCTTCCTCCCACCAGCTGATTGCACCCTGAGTGCTGTGTTTGGCTGTGCCCAAGTGGAAGTTGGCTGCCCAGGACTTCCTGCCTTGGGAGACAGAGCACAGCAGGGAAGAAGTGGGTATAGTACAGCCCTAATCCGAAACTGCATTGCAAACCAGAGCACTTGACAGAAGCAGCACAATTCATTCACCCCAATATGAAACTTTCCAGACCACTTTTAAGGAAAAGAGAACACCTAGGTATAGCTCAATTCTCTTATTATGCCTCTGTTATTAGTGATCCTCCACCAAAGTCCAATCTCCTGGAGTCTGCACAGAGGCCAATCACCTTGACCTTTCTTTGGAATGGAGCTCATGACTCCTTTTCCACCAAGCTCAGTCAGATCTTTGTTTTGCGAGGGGCTCCATCTGCCCTCTGAGGCTGACACTGTGCACTGATGCTCACTGACTTGAGAGCTTCCTTTCACTCCTCTAGGGGCACTCTTCTAAGAAGAAAATGAAGGCTGCCAAGCAGCTCTCAAGTTTGGGGTTCAAATGTACTCTGGTTATTAACTTTGTCTTGGACTTGACTTCTCTTTAGTCACAGCTCCCTCTTTGGTTAAGTGCTGAAGAAAATGGCACCTACCTCATAGGCTAATCATGAGGGTTAAACAAATGATCTGTTGAAACACATCCCAGAACCAAGAGCACAATATGTCCAGTAAATGTGAATTATCATCACGTGTTCTTTATAGTCAAAACAGCAATGACATGAAAGATCAGGGGCTGTGTGCACATAGCAGCCATCCCCAGGGTCTCCAGAAGCTTTTTCTATTTTTTAGTGGTTTTTTTTCTTTGTTTGGGAGGCTATGTCTTGCTATGAGCCCAAGCTGGCCTAAAATTTACCATCCTCCTGCTCTGCCCAGCAAGTGTAAGGACTGAAAAAGTGTGCCTCCACTCCAAGCTGTCTTAATTATCTTTTAACCATGCAAATGTTCTTTAGATAACCACACTTACACCGCTAAGTCTAACTGATCTCCTAATCTTCAGAATAATTGTTTGGAGATCTGAAATTCTAATTTTTAGATAACTGACAACTCTGTCTTTGTTGTCTTTCTCAAACTCCCCATAGTTTTGCAATATCCTTCTATCTGGTCTTCCCCCTCTACACACCAAGCTAGTCACCAGAGCTCTACCAGAACAAGGGAACTTAGAACTGATAGAAAACTTCAAGATTGCACAGATCTCTCTCACTAGATGGTCAGCACTAAAACACAGACATATATCTTACATACATCTAAGCTACAAGAAGAAAACATTACTATGTATAAAACCACCACTCAGAGATAAACCAGTTATCATTTTATATAGGCACCGATTCTTTCCCTTATAAATATTTTAAAATAGAAATGGACTTACAGTGTACTTACTCTTAAAAGAAGCAACCTTTTATCCAAGTAATACTATTCCTTTTTTTTCAACATGATTTCATGCCATTTCATATCATTTCAATAGCTGTATTGGTATAAAATTTTGTTGCTGTGGGTTTTATTTAATAAGCCTCACTTTAAAAAAATCGTTTTTGTGGACATCCCAGGGATTTCTAATTTTTAAACCATTATAAGCAGTGCCTCCAAAATGCTTCCAAAAGGGGCCAAGTGCTTCCTCTCACTCTGCTTTAAATACTGTAGGCTCTAGCAGCATATTGGGTCTCCCATCAAACTCGATGGGTTCTTGGCAGGCTGCATGTACACAGCAAAGAGTGTGCTTGTCCCTTGTCATTTTATGCCATCCTCAGAGCAAAGTAATAAGGTCAATCTTGCAAAGCCCCTGTAAGTAAATTTGAAGGCATTATTGGTGACCTGGGACTTTTAGTGGGTGGAAGCCATCCAGATGTGCTCTTCAAGTCATGAGCCTGTGTTAGTGGTGCAGGCATCATCTCCAAAGCACCACAGCTGTCTTGTTAAGAATGACACATGACATCACATCCTGGCTCTGTGACACAGCAGCAGTGTCTACTTTCTTAGGATCTACAGGGTAGGGTTGTTTTGCATGGGAAGCTTCTGAAATGTGCCTCCAGACTAAGTCAGCCCCTGGAAGAACGAGATGCCACAGATTCGGAAAAAAAAAAATCAACCAGGAAATTCTGAGTAGAATCTGGTTGTCTCTTCCCTACTTTCCTTGCATTTGAATTTCTAAGATGATGCTTAGAATTCCTGTGAAAGCTTAGAGATGATGAAGCAGGGGCTTCAGGACCATGTGCTGGCTTGATTTGGGTGAGGTATGGGTGAGGGGAGTGGGAAGAACCTGATATGTTCAGCTTTGGTGTGGGGATGTGCTGGCACACACCACTGAGGCCATGGTGCCAAGAGGTATAGCGTTACCAGTGAACCAACCCTTTCCTGCTCCAAGATGATACCGTCTCACCAGAATTCTATGGGCCTACACCCTGTAATTCAGCTACCGGCTTCCTTCTCTGTGAAGGGCTTGATTTTCATGTTTCTTCCATGACTCAAAAGAGTCAAGGTGACTTGAGAGGCTCTGAAGTCAACTCTCATGCTCCCCGTATAATCCCCTCTGCTCGTCCAAACTACAGCCCGTGCAGAGTCATGTTGCTTCCTCGTGTTTCATGTGAGAACTTTTCCTCCAAAGCTTGCAATATTCTCCAAACTAAATCCTAAAGCATAAGAAGCAAATCCCCAGATCTCAAGGAGTGTTCCTAACTTCCCAAGTTTCTGCAGCCCCTCCTCCTGGGGGGCTTCTGACCTCTTGCCACCTTTCTTGCATTGTTCTCCCAGGAAGGCCTCTTTCCCTTCCTTCCTGGTAGGCATCTTTGAATCAGCTCTAGAATTTTCTATGCTCACAGTTACATGTGAAGTTCTAGGGCCCAGGGTAGCTAGCCTGGCCTTTGATGTGTAAATAAGGCAGTGCTTGGGTTTGGCAAATATGCTTCTTCTTAAAAACCCAGCTGTGGATTCATCTCAGAGTCATCTCTGAGACTCAGAACTGTGCAGGAAACCAAGATGTATGTGCACCATGAATATTCAACCTAAGCTCCTATCTCAGTGGTGCAACCAGAAGCATTGTGGAGGGTAAAAACCCAGCAAACTTGAGAGAAGAGTCAGTGGTCACAAACTGAGGAAAGAAGTTGGGGAATATAGCATCCCCTCCACCTCACCCATCTCTTGCCCTTTGCTGTACCTAAGTCTCATCTGAGGTATACCAGATGGCTGAAATGGCACCCCTAAACTTTAACTTGTCATTCCACAAAATCTGAAGAAATTCACTCTGTTCTAACCATCATTCATTTCTCCCTCCCCCGTCACTCATCTAATAGAAAACTGGGCAACTGCTTAGAAATGTCACACCTGAAGTTAGCTCAGCTTGAAAAGTTTAAAAATAGTCAACTCAAGCAACAAAGGTGTTTACCAGAAACAAATGCTGTTAACAGCTCCTCTGAGACACACTTCAAGTTCCTACAGGGGTGACACAGTTGATGTGTGAACAAGGACCCTGCTGCTTCTCTCCTGCCTTTGCTAGGTGCCAACTTCCCAGCACCCCCCCCTCCACTTTTTCCCGTGGGCAAGCCAGGGCTGTCCAGCCCCAGAATTCTGAACACAAGAGAATACCTCTTCCTGTGTCCAAATTATTGGACCTTTGCACAGCCTGACTAGCCTCTGCAAATAGGAGTGATGTAAAAAAAAAATAGGTAAGTTTCATGGTGCACTTATCATTATATTATTATATAATATTATAACCTGTATTATAACTATTTTTTCTTGTTTATAGAAACACAAGGTAATAATTTGGAGCAAGATGGCACTAGTTCCAGTCCTTGGCTCTGTCACCTGCATAGGTGGGTAACTTGAGGCAGGCATTTAACCTTTTTCTTTCTTTGTTACCTCATCTATAAACTAGGATCATAATAACTCTTATCTCACAGGTTTGTGGAAAGAATTAAATTAATGAATATATATAAAACCTTAGACTAGAACTTGTCAGGCAACATGCCTATTGGCGTGTTTGCTCCTTATCTGGATCTCTGTCCTCAGCTGTATATCGAGCTCCCCAGCCTCAGGTTCTCTTCGGGTTGAGCATTTCATGACAAGGACCAGCATAGCATCATGATCATGATCCCACTCCCCCTTTTGTTAGTTTCCATTGTAATCATACTTTAGAAAAATTTTAAAACACACATTTATTTTCATGTGTATGTATGCATGTGTGTACATGTAGGTGTGTACATACCATTGCATAGGTATGGAGGTCAGAGGAAAACTCAGGGTGTCTGCTGTCCTTCCTACTGCTTTGAGTCAAGATACCTTGACACTGCAAATGAGGACCATTTCCCTGGCCCCTAAAAACACTTTTAGGCATGTTATGAGTAGAAATAAATATTTGTTGAACAACTGAATGAATGAATGAATGAATGAATGAATGAATGAAGAATGTAAGTTCTCTGATATGGGCATTTATCTCTTTTATTATCCTGCTGTTCTTAGAAGCTGAAATGGTAGCTGATGCATACTAAGGTATTGATGTAGCTGAATGAATGTACAAGTATACATTCATTCTCTTAATAAAATGATCCACACAAATTTCCAGGGCTACAGATTTGAGTCTGTCTTAATTCAGGACTGGTTAACTTCCCTCCCCCAGGTCCTCACGTGCAGCCTGCAAGTCAAGGCTGCCAAATCCTTCTCCCTGGGATCACAGAGAGATGATCTTCGTGAGGTCGAAAAGCTGGAGGAAAACATTCACTTGACATTTAGCGGTTCATTGAAATAGCAAACCTGATGCAGAGAACCAGTGTGTTTTCGGCAGCTGCCGGCTTCCTTTCCAGCAAATGTCTTATTTGGTTCTGCATCCTGACATAGCTCTACAGAGGGGAAGCATCAGTTGTCCAGAGCCCAGTGGCACCTGCCTCAGTGAGGACATCTGAGAGGCAGTTGTGAGGCCACTACTGGCTGCTTACAGGTGTTCCATGAGGAGCCTTAAGGAAATCTTATTCCACCCTGGGTTCCACTCTGCAGAGAAAATTATGACTGAGACATGCTAAGTGACTTATCCAAGGCCCCAAGGGTCAGTTATGGAGCCTGGACTTGAATTCAAGCCCAAGGCATTCTCACTACACCATGCTTTTCTGTTTCCTCACTTGTTGGCCTGAGGTACAAATAGGCTGTTAGAGTTTATTTCATAGGCTGAAAATCAGAAAAGATCTTCTGGGCTGAGGATGTTGCTCAATGGTGGAATACTTGCTTAATGTGTGCAAGGCCTTAGGTTCAATCAAGGAAGAAAGAGAGGGGAAAAGAAGGAGAAAAACAAAGTCAGATTCATAGAATCCTTCCCCCAACTTCATAACTCCACTAAAATCTCCTTAGGCAGAACCAGACATCAAGCACCACTTGTCCATAAGGGACAGACAACCATTTTCTTGGGTTGGTGAGGACTTGTGCTGTGGATGGCTAAATCCACACTGTTGAGGCTGGAGAGATGGCTCAGAGGGTAAAGTGCCTGCTGTGCCAGCATGAGTTTGGATCCCCAGAATCCACAGAAAAAGCCAGTTTGGGGCTGGGGAGATGACTCGGTGGATAAAAGCACTTATTTCTTAAGCATGAGAACCTAAGAAGGCCCAAGATTGCCCTACTTTATTTCCTCAGCACCCATGTAAAAAGCTGGGTGTGGACATGAATATTTGTAACTCTAGTCCCGCAGGGAGTGGAGAACAAAGAATTGCTGACTAAAAACAGAAGCTCCAGGCTGAGGAAGACTCCGTCTCAAGGCAATGCTCACATAGGTGATAGAGAAAGGCACCCAGAGTTTTCCCTTGGCCTCTGCACATACGTTCATATGCCACACATACATCACATCACACACCCAACCACATGCACTCTATACACACACACCCCACAGATAGATATATGATAGGCAGATCAGATAGATAAATAGATGATAGATAGATAGATGGTAGATAGATAGATAGATAGATAGATAGATAGATGGAATAAAAATTTTGAAAAAGCCAGACATCATGGCACACACTTGTAATCTCAGTGCTAGGGAGGTAGAAACAGGCAGACTGACACCTAGGATTTGCTGGCTAGTGATCTGTGAATCTGTGAGTTCTAGGTTAAGCAAGAGATTCTGTCTCCAGGGCTGGAGAGATGGCTTAGCTGTTAAGGTGCATGCCTGCAAAGCCTAAGGATACAGGTTCAATTCTCCAGGTCCCATGTAAGCCAGACTCACATGGTAGTGCATGCATCTGGAGTTCATTTGAAGTGGCTAGAGGCCTTGGCATGCCCATTCTCTTTCTCTCTCTCTTTCTATCTCTCTCTGAAATAAATAAATAAATAAATAAATAAATAAATAAATAAATAAAAATAAAATAAAATCTTTAAAAAAGAGAGAGAAATTCTGTCTCCAAAACAATAAGGTAAAGAGCAACTGAGAAAGACACCTGATATTGACCTATGGCCTCCATATGGATACATACATATCATACACATGCATGTGCACCAAAACACATAAATGCAAGTGCACACCCCCAACACACACATATGTGAGCAGAAAAACACTGTTTACAATCAAGAGAGTGCCTGCCTCAGTTCAAAAGCAAGAACTGGCTGCCAAAAGTAAATGAGAGACTTCATGCGCGGTGGAGGAAGGAGAATATGAGGAAGTGAGGTCATCCGGGTCCACTGTTTTTTACAGGAATTTATCAAATGACTGCTGAAAACTTTGTATACACAGTTTGTAAGGATGAGAGGGGGAGAGAGACAGAGAGGAGAGAATGATGAAGAGACTTACAGGGGCCTGAACAGTTGGCATCGCACTATGCAATAAGTGGCAATTACTGACTAGCTGTTCTATATGATCTCGCTGGGTCCCTCCCACAATTCAATGACATAGGTATCCAACCATCTCTACATTATAGATGACAAAAGTAAGGCTCAGAGAAGTTAACTTCCTTTCCTAGGGAGTCAGGACTAATAACAGGTAGAGCTGGGGCTAGAACCCGAGTTCTTTTAGTACCGAGAAAGCTCTCCTAAGCACCGCTCTGGCAGCCTCCCCTCTCAGCAGACAAATTAGTTCTCATTAAGAGTCAGAAGTTAGGGACAAGCCTCAGGCTGATCAGTTAAATCCGCAAGATGAGCCAACAAAATTAGAACAGGATTAGGAGCTGGCCTGTCCAGGATGGTCTAGTCTCAGGCTCCTGGGTAGGGTGGCACCCTGCCCCAGTTTTGCAGGTCACACCAATATAATACCTAAGATCATCTTTCATCTTCCAAATTGTTCTGGTTTGGACCCTAAGTAACATGACTGCCCTACATGGCCCCTCCTGGGGTGAGACTCCTCCCATGGGCTCACCCCTGCTCCTAGGTGTCCATTTGTGACTTAGCAGCCTGCTTTACAAAAGCAGCTTTTGAAGTGGAAGACTGGGACCAAAAGCATTAGTCCTGAGCCAGGACGTGGGGTGGGGGGAGGGGGGGAAGCTGCCTCACTCCCCAGGACCTCGTGAGTGAGCCCAGGGAGTCTGGGAGGCTGGAATGAGCTGAGCAGACAGGCAGAAGAAGAACCTGAGACATAGTTCAAGGTGGAAGCTCACAGTCCCAAGCGCTGCAAGGCCATACTGGTTCTCTCATCTGGGTTAGGGCGGGTGGGTTCTACTCTGACATTTTGCGGATGAGCTCCATTCCACACTAGCAGCCTGTGGCAACTAGGCGGCGAGATGAAACTCTCTGTGTCCCCCAGCCCATAAAGCCTGCCCCTGCTGCACACTGAAAATTACAGGCTTATATTACAGGCCTCATGGAGGGGAAGTAGCCGGAGGTTGCTGATACAATCAGAATCCAGCAAGTTTATTGAAAATTGTGAAATGAAAACTGGGCTACCCATGTGCCTGAATTTGAACCGTTTCTAGCCCAGAACCTTTGTTCTGCTTACAGAGAAAGCAAAGTTTCCCAGAACAAAGGGCCAATGGCAGCAAGATGATTACTGCCCACAGCAGGACCCCAGGGCCATAGCTCCAAAGCAGTTCCCTTGAAGAGCCAAGGCAATGGAGAGACAATGTGCGGATGCTCAGGGGTCTCCATGGAGAAAGCTCTCACCTCACCCAGCTCCCACCGCAGCCTCTCACCTTTGTCATTTCAAATATTGGATATTTGAGTATGAATTCATTGGAAATAGTTTTCATTCTGCTGCCTTTTAAAGATTTTTTTTTAAAGATTTTTGCCTTAATAAAAACAAACTGTAGTGGTAAAAATCCAAAAATTCTCTCCAAAACATGAGAGGGCAAGGGTAGAGGTATGAGGGAGCTTTCTGGAATAAAGAGCTACATATCTTGTGAGGGCTTGGGAAACACAGGTATGTGCACTTGTCATAACTACTTCAGCGGCACAAATAAGATCTATGCCTTTCACTCCATGTAAATTTAACCTCTCAAGAAAAAAAGAAAAGACCATCAGCAAAGACTGAACTCCTGTGAACAGCATGCCTGCTGGGTGCTTAGGGGTAAGATATTGATGCCTGCAATTTACATTCAAATGTCCTACAAAACCGAGTGGACTGATGGGTAGAGAGAGAAGAAGGCTGGGGATAGAGGTGAGTCCGCCGCAGGATCTAGGTGGTGAGTGTCATTATGTTCACAGAAAAGTCTGGATTTGTCTATGTTTGAAAAATTCTCATGAGAAAATATTGAAGGAAAAGGTTATTTTCATGAGGTCAGCATCTCCCAGAGTTTGCTGATTAGAATCCTCTGGATATTTGTTTCAAAAAAATAGACAGTCTACAAACTCCACTTGGAGATTCAGCAGAGCTGAGTTGAGACTAAGGTGTCTGCATTTTTAATCAGCCCTCCCAGGGGATGAGGGCTGTTTGGGAAACCCTGCATTAGAGTAATTTGCCTTCAGGGAATTTGACGTTAAGCGAAAGGACCCAGTGCAACAAGGAGGGGTGCCAGGAAACCCAGCTTTAACAATCTCCTCAAGTGATGATGACGTTGGGTAAGAGTCAAGAAACTCCATGCTTGGAAGTTATCTGCCCAAAGAGAAGAATGTCTCCACCAACTCTGGCTGGTCCCAGTCCCAAGACTGCTTCAAATGTGTAAGCTGTAAGTGAGGTGTGGTGGTTTAAACTAGGTGTCCCCCATAAACTCATGTGTGTTGGGACCTGGGTCCTCAGCTGGTAGAAATTGGGTAGAAATTTCTGGAGGTATTATATTGTTGAGGGCAGGCTTATGGGTGTTATAATCAGCTCCTCCTTGTTTGGCACACTCTTCTGCTGCTGTTGTCCACGTGATGTTGGCCAGGAGGTGATGTCCAGCCTCTGCTCATGCCCCCATTTTCCCTGCTATCATGGAGCTTCCCCTCCAGTCTGTAAGCCAAAGCAAACCCTTTCCTCCCATTAGCTTCTTGGTTGGGGCTTTGTGCCAACCACACAAAGCAAACTTAAATAGTGAGATTGGTACCAGGAGAAGGGTCATTACTGTCATAAACCTGGCTCTGTGGCTTTTGGCCTTTTGGAAATAACCTGAAGGAGCAATATGGAAGGATTTGGAACCTTGGCCTAAGAGATGCCTTGCAATGCTGTAAGTATGGCTTCATGGACCATTCTGGTCAGAGTTGAATGTAGTAAGAACTGTGGAGGTTTGGCTTATGAGGGAAAGAAAGCTTTGTCCAGACTGGACTAAGGGCACTTTGTATGAGAAATTCACTGCATCTTTGCATCTTTCCATGTCCTGAGAACTTGTGTAGCGTTGCATTGTATAGAAATGGACTAGTGTAAGTAAAAGGATATGCCACAGAAAGAAAGGAAGTCTTTGGGCTGAAACTGCTGCCCATTTAGCTGCAATTGTTTGAGAGATTACAACTATTGAGATTGGGTCAGCTGTTCCTCATTGGGACAACAGAAAGAATGTGGACTCTTTGAAAGCAAGGGGCCTGGATGCTAAAGGAGTTTTCCTGCCCTTCAAAGTTGGCTTTATTCCCATTGAATTCACAATTAGATAGCCCGCCTGGCACTATAGAGTATAACAAATGCAGGAAAGCAAGTGTCAGTGGATTTGCAGCACTGTTTTTTTTTTTTTTTTTTGTTTTGTTTTGTTTTGTTTTGTTTTAGAAATGGCCATGGACAATGGGAGGTAGGGTTGCTGGATGACCTGCGTGGAGACCCAATGGAGCCATGAGGATGAACCGTGGGTTGCAGTGAAGACCCACTGGAGATGTCAGGACTATGGGATGGCTGCCAAGAAGAGCTGCCAGCGTGGGATGCATTGTTCTCCAGTCTTTGAGAAGTCCAGCTGGAGGGGTGGAATTTGAACTCCAGAGACTCATCACTGGTTAAAGTTGTCAGGCTCGGAATGACAGAGTTTGATGTTTGTCCTGTTTTTGCTGGCTGAATATTTCTTTGCTGTGCCCAGTACCATCTTTGAATGTAGTCTGAATGTTTATTCTGTGCCACTATGGTATTTTTTTAGTATTACAGCTCAGTTAAGAGACCTTGGACTATGTAGATGCTTGAACAGTGTTGGGATTAATAAAAACTATGGGCACTTTTAAGCTGAGCTAAATGCATTGCATTTTACATCATGGATGGTTGTGAGTTTTAGGGATCCAGGACTGGAACATGATGAATTGAACTGTGTGTTCCTCATACACTCATGTGATTTGAATGCTAGGTCCTCGGCTGGTGGAAATTTGGGAATTGGAGCTTCCTGGTGAAGGTGTGTAGTTGGGGATGAGCTAATGGGTGTTACAGCCAGCTTCCCCTTGACAGTGTTTGACACACTCTTCTGCTACTGTTGTCCCCCTGATGTTGGCCAGGAGGTGATGTCCAACCTCTGCTCATGCCACCATTTCCCCTGACATCACGGAGCCTTCCCTCAAGTCTGTAACCCAAAATAAACAACTTTCCTCCCTTCGACTGCTTTTGGTTGGGTGCATCGTGCCAGCCACGTAAAGGTGACTGCATCATTAAGAGAATGAATCGCACCAGTGAGTCAAGAGTTCCCCTTTTGAGAGACTTAAGCCTGGGGCAGGGGGTAACCCATATCTCCTCTTCACAGGCAACTCACCAAAGCGAGTCACAAGGTCTGGGTAGAAGAGATGAATGCAAAACACTGAAGGATAATATCACAGTGCAATGTCCACTGTAATCCTGGTTCTTGGTGAAGAAGCCTGTGAAGATGCACGAGGCTTAGCAGATGCCTCAATAAAGGCTCTGTTCCTCTTCCAGCAGGGTATTACAGCCTGAGATGACTTGGCCTAGAGGACAGCTGTGTCAGTGAGAGGGTAGGCATGAGGATTCCTGGAAGACCAAGGAATAACTCGAGCTTAACAACAGAGCGAAGAAGAGCAACACAACAAGCTGGCAGGGGTAGATAGCTCTTGATATTGTTGTCTAGCCACAGCATATGCAGAACAGTGCCATATGTTGCTATTAAGACAGAAAGCATAAAAAAATGCCAGGGCAACACACAAAACAATGCACCCCTGGGAAAGGAAGTGGAGAGAACCAAGGAGAGCTTTTTTCTCTACCTGCAATAGAGAAAGAGCTGAGAGGTGGGAGAGAAGAAATGATGCTCACTTTTTTGATCTCCTGGTGATACATTTTGTGTGACAGTTTATATTGATTATCAACTTGATAAGACCTAAATCACTTGTGAAGGATTGTCTAGATTAGGTTAGCTTCTCAGCATGCCTGTAGAAGGATTATCTTGATTAGAGATGAGAGACCACATCTCAACTGTGGGCAGTACCACTCCATGGGCTGGGGTCCTGGATTGTATAAAAAGGAGAGAGGTGGCTGAGCAGCAGCACTCATCGCTCTCTGCTTCATCACTGTGGACTGAATGTAAGCAACTGCCTCAAGCTCCTGCCATCATGCCTTCCCTGGCACGTTGGGCTGTAATCTGGAACTGTAAGCTGAAATGAATCCTTCCTTCATTAAACTGATTTTTCTTCAGGTATTGTGTTCCAGCAACGAGAAAGGTAACTGGTTCTGGTGGGTGATGTCAAATCCTCAGATTTGTGTTATGGGAGCCACAGCACAACCCTGTAGCCCCCACAACCACTTCATGGCATCAGTTCCAGTGCTTAGATGAACCTTTGGCTCCCTTTGTCTGCCTGCCCTTGGCTTTGTAGCCACAGGCATTGGAGGGCTGTTTTCAAGCAGTGTCAAAAACTGCAACCCTTCAGTGTAGCCCCTTCTTTGGGTAAGATTCTCTCACCAACATTAGGTTACAGAGAAAAAAGTGAGGAGTCAGGTAATCCGATGCAAATAACCCTCAAACACCTCTTATTTCACCATCAAGGTCCCCTGTGCAGTGTCACGTGGTGACTGACGCCTGTGTTTAAGACAATTCGTCATTTGACGATGGAATTCCACTGAGACTGGCGAGAGACATTTGGAAAGGCACCCTCGTTTCTGTCACTCCTGAGGAGACTTGCTGAAACCACTTGAACAGTTTTCTTTGCAGGTGTGAATGACCACGAAGCTGTCAAAACTTCACAGCAATAGCCGACCCCCTTCCATCATGACTTACGATGTTAGTTTCTAGTGGCCTCAGACATTCATGGTGGAGCTGAGTATGTATCCAATGTCTGTACTAAGGCAGCTGCTTTCCACCCAAATGTTCCCGAAGGTCATGTTGTGAGAAGCTGGAGCCATTACTTTATCATTGCTGTGACCACATTCCCGAAACAACTTAAGGAAAGAAGGGTTTACTTTGCCTCACCGTGTGAGGTTATCGTCCATCAGCGCAGGCAAGCATGCAGCAGGAGCGTGAGACAGCTGGTCACGGTGCATGGCTTTCTCCTTTTTATGCAGTCTAGGACCCCAGCCCATGGAGTGGTGCCATCCACAGTTAGAGAAGGCCTTCCCACCTCGACTAATCTAATCAAGAAAATCCCCCACAGACATTCCCAGAGATTTGTTTCCATGGTGATTCTAAGTCTTATCATGTTGGCAGCCTGAGATTAGCCATCACAGAAGGGGAGGGGAGGGTTTCTGCTGAACTCAGAAAGGTAGTTTGGGGATAAGAGATGGAGAGCCCATGCTGAAGGTTGCCTGCCTGGTCCAGGTGTCTGATCAGCTCTAGGCAAGGAAAAGAAGTCCATTGGACCCTAGACATCTGCTTCTCTGGATTCAATCCCCTCTCCTTCCCTAACATACTAAAAGTTGCAAACTGATAACCCACATACATTTGTTGACTTTTCTCATCACAATACATAAGGAAACCTAACGTCTCTAGTCTGAACCCTCCTAGAAATAAGGGGCTGGGACTTAGCAATAACTGCCATCTTTAGAGGGAGCCCTCTCATATAGCCACCCATGCAGATGACTTATTTTCCCTATCAATGTGTCCTTTACACCATCACAAAGTTGGTGGGAAGGTGTGCAGAAAGAAGTAGCTCTTGGACACACCCACTTTGAAACTGACTGCAAACAGACAGGGAGCCATCTTCTGAGGACAAAAGTCAACTTCATACTCCAGGGTGTGACACCACCATATCAGGTATCAGGGCTCTGTGTGGTGGGGTTTTCTTCTAATGTCATTTGAAGAAAAAAAAAATCACCATCCTAGCATCTGAGAGCTGACCCCTCTGTTTACAAGATGCAATAGGCAAGGGAAAGACACCCACATCTTAGCCAGGGCAAAGAGGCAGGAGTCACCCACTCCCATTTCCACTTTCCCTGCAGGACCTGGGCTATCGGTACTGGGGAGAGGAACTTTGGACCTGCAGCTAGCAAAGGTGAGGGCTGCCCAAGGGGATAGCTGAACAATGAGCCTCTGAATAATTTAACAGCAGCCTAGTTCCCCTTTCATCCACATCTACCTGTAATTTTAACTTTCACAGTACATTAGTAAGTGCGAATTGTTCTGCAAACAGCACAGCTCCAAGTTCATTTTTGTAGAGAGACAATGGGGGGAATTTGAACAAGTGCTTGTCTCTCTCATTTTCAGCCAGAATGAGAGGAGCACACATCGTGCTTTCCCCAGCACTCTGGCATCTACTTCATTAATGTCTAGTTGCTGTAAAGCTGGAGTGCGGGAGCAAAGCTGTGGAAACTGAGGCCCAACAAGCTGAGTGACAGGTTGTATTAGTCAGCTTTCTGTCACTGGAGCAAAATACCCAAAGTGGTTAATCTACAAAGAGAAAGGATATATCTTAGCTCATAGGATGTAGTGGTCCCATGGATTTGGGCTGCATATCATGGGAGGTGCGTGAAACCAAGCAAACTTCTTACCTTCTGAGCCAGGAAACAGAGCAAGAGGAAAACTCTGAGGTCCCACAGCCTCCTTCAAAGACACACCTTCACGACCCAAGGACCTCCTGCAGGAGCCTACCAACTCCCAGTCTCCCAAGTCTTGGGACAGAACCTTTAACACAAGACCTTGGGGACACTTATCCAAACTGTATTAGAGGCCAAAAGACACACAGTGAGTGACTGTCTCCGCTGACTTCAGTCAGCTTGACCCAAGTTCCTGAAGGCACCCTGGGACTCCTCGTGAGTATCCCTTTTCTCAAGGATTCTGTAGCCAACATATTGACAAGTTTGGTTGCCATGGGTCCTGGTGATGCCTTACCTGTGCCTGTCATGTGACAGGCCTTGCCTGTACACCAGCAAACCCCAGGCAGGAAGGAGTTCTACCTGAGATGGCCCTCAGATCTACACAATGCCTGGAGGGCACCTGAGTGAGCTGTCACCACCCCTCCCATGCATACTGACAGAGGCTTGCAGCCCCTCCCTCCAGTGACATTTCTCAGCCTCACAAACTCACTAGGCCAGGACAGTTTGGGTGATCCAAAACGGCAGCTGTGATGGAGGCCTGGCATTTGAGTCTATTGATCAAGGACAAAAGTAAGACACGAGGCGGGAAGTGCACTGGGAGAGACCATGCTGTCAGAGCCAAATAGAGGCTTCTCCTTGTTGTTTTGAAGGCAGCTGAAAAAGTGGGAGGGAAGAGAGGGGGAAATAACCACAAAGCCAGAAGGAAGTGACACCTGGAGATTTTTATTGGTGTGTAAAGCAGCAGAGGCTGCTGGGAATATCCAGATGGAGGAGCTGAGGCATCCCAGGAGGATGAGGGAGGAGGCCAGATGGGCAGAGGGCTCCATTTTCAGATGGAGAGGGAATCTGTTTGTGATTAACAGTCCAAGTGCAAATGTTGTGGGTGCACACACTTCAGGGGACAACTTTCTCCTGCAAGTGCAAGACTAAGCATGTGTCTTCAGAAGCCACAGCTGTGAGTGTTCTGTCCCTATCCATGGCCCCAGCATTGAGGCTCAGTCCATCTTGCTGTGGTAAGAATCCACCTACAGGCCTAGGAAACAAGAAAAGACTGGCCGGAGGAAGCACGGGACCCACATACAGGAGCAAAAGCATGGTGCCCAGACGCACACTGCTGGGCTATCTTGGGCTCCGGGTCTCATCATCTTCCTGGAAGCTCAGTCTGTTCCTAACAAACAAGGAGATGAAGATCATGCCCTGGAAGCTTCCTTCTGGGCCTATATAAAATGGTGTCAGCAACTCATCAGTCTACAGACCTTGGCTAGAGAAGAGCAGAGAGCAGAGCTGACCCTCTCAAAAGCTAGAAAGCTGTGTGGGCAGCGGTTTCCAGGCACCGAGGAGTCCTCAGACTTGATGAGAATCAAGGGATGGCCCCCCCCCGCCGCCATGGACCTGCAGAGATACTGACCTGGGGTGGAGCCCAGAAGCCCGTATTTTTAGAGTTTGGCTATTCTAGCCAGTTCTGATACAGGAAACTGTGGCCCACACACTGTGACCAACCTGGCATCGTTTTGATGACATGAGCTTTGGACTCAGAGAGCTGGGTCTGGTCTCTCTTCTGTCATTTTATAGCTATGTATCTTAGTTTATTAATTGAGCTAATATATGCGAAGTGCTAAATCAGGCCCAACATGTCACAATTATTCAGCAAATGGTAGTTATAGCTGTGATCATTATTACAGAGGTTATCAGAAAGGACTTGCTATGAAGCTATTCTTGGAAAGCACAGGTCAGCTAGCAGAATTCACACAGACAACTCACGCAGTGTGTTATAGCTGCCTGCACAAATGTTTACTCCAAGGACAATAATTCCACAGCAGCCCATATCTGTTTGTTGTCAAAATACGTTCATGCTGGCATATGACTTAAATTTCTTACATGATAATTTAAGACCATTCATCTCTATTTTCCCATTCTTAGAAATGACCACTTAGACATTCTCACTCAAGGCAAAGAATTCGTCCAGCCAGAGACAAAAGCCTTCTGTCATCCCCATCATTTGAGTACACTCGCCTCTTGTCTCTGTGTTGCTTTAACAAAAATCTAGTAACCGAGCCGGGCGTGGTGGTGCACGCCTTTAATCCCAGCACTCGGGAGGCAGAGGTAGGAGGATTGCCATGAGTTCAAGGCCACCCTGAGACTACATAGTTAATTCCAGGTCAGCCTGGGCCAGAGTGAGACCCTACCTTGAAAAACCAAAAAAATAAAAAAAAAAAAAATCTAGTAACCAGGTATAACGAAATGACTGAGACTGGCTAATTTCCTAAGAACAAGAAGTTATTTTCGCATAGTTTTGGAGACTGGAGAGTCCAAGATCAAGGAGCCAACAGAGGGCGTATCTGAGGAGGACTATTGTCTGCTCTGACAATGGCACTGTCTTGCTGTGTCACTACATGACAAAACTGCAGAGGCAAAAGGGGCAAACTGTATTCTTATCCAGACGAGAGAGGGTGCAGGCAACTCACTGACTTGATCATTAATCTCTCTTATTTGGTCATTAATCCCTCAAGGGTCCTCATGCCCTAACTACCTTCCAATAGCCCCACCTCTCCATACATCACCTAGGAGTGTCCATGCCAACAGGTGAACTTTATGAGAGGCATCTATGTTCAGACCTCCAGACGCTCTGCCTCAAACACTGCTGTTCATCCTCTAGCCATAGTTAATTAACTCCTCCCTGGCACGGGGCTGAGAGAAAGGAAGAGAGAGTGTGAAGGAAATCCTCAGATTCCACTAGGGCAGTAGGGGATCCAAGCTCTAAAGCCTGCAGAGACGAGGTAAGAATTGCCAATGTGTGCAATGGCCCCAGATGGCGGAGACTGAGTGGCAAGAAGCAAAATGGATGCTCCATCTAGAGCAGGAACTCCTACTCAGGGCCACACATGGTCACCAGGCAGAAATGAGTGACCTCAGGCTGGAGAAATAGCTGTAGCCCAGGCTGATCTGGAATTAACTATGCAGTCTCAGGGTGGCTTTGAGTTCACAGTGATCCTATTATCTCTGCCTCCTAAGTGCTGGGATTAAAGGCGTGTGACTCCATGCCTGGCAATATTCGTTTTTGTTTGTTTGTTTGTTTTGTGCAAGTTTTGGATCTCCATCATCTCTCTCGTGTTGCATAGGGCTTGGCAGTCAAAAAATTCAGGTATTTTTAGTTGAGAAGTGTTGTTTTTGAGGAAGGATTTATTGTTTATTTAATTGATTGCATTGTTGGGGATAGAACTCAGGGCTCATGCATGCTCTACCACTGAGCTACACACCTGGATTTTGAACATACCACCACATGGCTCTTGCACAACAGGTGAAGAGAACACTGTTCCAAAGCTATCAGCACTGGAAGTATAAAGAATTTGGTTTCATATAGTGCCACACGGACCACCTGTAGCCACAAAGTCATGATGTGAGCTCAGATTGACTAAGCATCCTTCAAAGAGAATAAGAATCAAAAATTGACCTCAGGCTGGAGAGATAGCTTAGTAGTTAAGGCACTTGCTTGCAAAGCCAAAGAACCCAGGTTCGATTCCCCAGGACCCACATAAGCCAGATGCAAGGTGGTGCATACGTCTGCAGTTTTTTTTTTCTTGCAGTGCCTGTATGCCCTGGAATATTCATTCTCTCTCTCTTTCCCTCTCTCCCTCTCACTGCCTCTTTCTCTCTCTCAAATAAATAAATAAAAATATTTTTTAAAAAAGAACCCTGAAATTTAATCTTTTTTTTTTCAATTACCTCATAGTTGGATCTTGCACATTGTGAGTGTTTGGAAAAAGCAGAGAGGTTGGAAATTTCAGTCCCAATCAAGCTGAGGATGGTGCCTGGAGATCTCTCCCAGGCACAGGGGCTCCCACTTTCATTAGCTGCTCTTGGATCTGAAGATTTTAGAAATTTAGACTCTTAGGCATGCATGGATCATGCATGCAAAGAAACGTTATTTGTTAGGGAGAGCAAATATTTGGCAAAACAAATCAGAGTAGGCAAACATTGTTGGAATTTTGAATTTTGCAAGATTCTTTTAGGCTGTTATGCACTGACGGGAGCCACCTTCCTAGAGGGGTAGCTTTGAGGGATCAACAAAAGAGACCGACTTTGGTTATTTATTGGAATTGGTATTTACCAGAATATGCAAGATATGGGGACCATAGAAAATTGTTGGAAAGGCTTAAAAAACTTGAAAAGTATCTAACTGATGACCTTGGGGCTCTAAGAAGTAGCAGCTTTAAGGGCTGGAAAATTGCTCCATGGTTAAAGGTGCTTGCTTGCAAAGCCTACCAGCCAGGTTCCAATTCCCCAGTCATATACATAAGCCAGATGCAAAAAGTTGTGCAAATATCTAGATTTTGTGTGGAGTGATAAGAGGCCCTGGTGCGCACACATGCACCCATGCCCACAGACATGCACGTACATGTGCAAATAAATAATTTTTTAAAAAAGACCTAGTAACTTTGGATGAAGAGACGAAGTGATCGTTCTATGCTCAGCAGTAAATGAGACATCGCTAATTACAGCCTCCAAGGATAGAGAGCATTGCAGAAGAGGTGGTGGAGAAAATGTAAGAACCAGAGGATGCGGAAGAGTGCTTTGGAACATGTACTCAGGACACGAGGAGGCTGTTCAATTCATGACCACATAGCAACTATCATTGCCTACAAAACATTGGGCCCATCAACATGTTGTCATGGATAGTAAAAGAAAGCTTAAAAAAATCAGTATATGGGCTGGAGAGGTGGCTCAGCCGTTAAGGCACTTGCCTGCAAAAGCTTAGCCCAGGTTCAATTCCCCACTACCCATACAAAGCCAGATGCACAGGGTAGTGCATGCATCTAGAGTTTGTTTGCAGTGGCTAGAGGTCCTGGCTTGCTCATTCTCTACGTGTGTGTCTCTTTTCTCTCTCTCTCTCAATCTCTCTCCGCTTGCAAATTAATTAATTAATTAAAAATATTTTATGGCTGGAAAGATGGCTTAACGGTTAAGGCACTTGCCTGCAAAGCCTAAGGACCTATGTTCAATTCCCCAACCCACAGAAGCCAGATGCACAAGGTGGTGCATGTGTCTGGAGTTTGTCTGCCGCAGCTGGAGGCCCTAACCTGCCCATTCTCTCTCTCTTTCTTTCTTTCCTTCTTTCTTTCTTTCTTTCTTTCTTTCTTTCTTTCTTTCTCTCTCTCTTTCTCTCTCTCTCTGTTTCTCTCTCTCTCTGCCACTTTCTCTCTCAAATAAATAAATAAAATTTTAAAATATTTTTAAAAATAAAATAATAAAGGGACTGATTAGAGAGAGGCAGGGGCTCAGTGAAGGGGTACAGGGTAGAGGGAAAAGAGAGAGTGATTATGATTAAATACATTATGTATTATATAAAAATTGTCAATAAAAAGTTAGAAAGTATCAAAAGTAAAGCTGAAATTTGAAAAAACAGAAATGATAACTTTGAGACTAGTCTTAAGATGAGGGCATGCTGGGATACTACAATCAGGAGAGATAAATCCCAACTGCTTACATTTCTGACCAAGCTTCAAATTCCAAGGAGTGAATATCTAATTGGCTTATTTCAGGAGATGTGGCTTTCTCTTAGCTACTGCAGTGTGGGGCCATCATAATTCTGTCAGGTTGTATTCAAAGGAAAAGAATGCTTTTTCAAGAGGAAAATGAAGAAATGCTATAATGGGTAATGAATGGTAGACAACCAAAACCAGTAATACTCAGGATCATCAAAGGTGTCCTGCTCTAACTTTATTAAAATACTCTACCTTTCAGGGTTCTCTGAGATGCACCCCCATCCTTCCCAGAAATTTCTGTTTCTGTTCGTTTCAATCAAAAGATTCTCAACTGAGATACCATTCCTGCATTTCTGTAATAAGTGAACTACACCTTTGTCGCCGATTTGAAATAGACTTGTATATCAGCCCATAAGAAATTAGTGACCTAGAAGATCAGAATCCGTTTATACCAAATAATCTGTGCGTGTTGGCCTCAGATAGGTGTTGCTTATCTGTTCATCCATTCACTGGGACTCTCAGCGCTTGGCCATGGCCTCTTCTCCAGCTCCCAAGTAGATAATAGAATACCTTTTAAACACCAGGGGTCTGAGGTTGGAAATGCTCTCGCTGAATGCCAAACAATCCAATGGAGCCATGGTAACAGTGCAGACATGAGCTCTGTTACCTTGAATCCTAGAGGAGAAAAATGTGCGTTTGGGAGCCCACAGTCCCCGGGGCTGGTCAGAGACAAACAGGGCAAGGCTGTTCCTCCATACATTTTTTTTGGATAAAGAAAAGGAATTTCTCTATCTAAATGAGAGAAGAGGCAGGATAGCTCTCTAACCCTATAAACCTGGGAGGGTATCTGTAGTGCCTTTAGATTCCCTTTCCATAGACATATTGTTGCTTGCTGAGTGTGCTGGCCTGTGCAGTGTTATCCCAACACTTGGGAGGCTGACGATAAAGGGTGGAGCATTCAAGGCCAGTCCTTCAATCTCAAACAAACAAACAAACCCCAAAAAGTTGCTCCTTCTGGAAGGGATCCTGTTATTATTATAACAACAGCAGTAAGAGTGGTAAAAATAGCTCTATGCTTGAAGCATTTCTAGCACTGTACCAAGGGTCTAAGAGTCATACTTTCCCTACTGGCTTGTGATATTTGCTACTAGTTTCCCAAACACACCTCTCAGAAGATATGAAGCACTTCCCTTTGGATACAGCATTTATTTATTTATTTATTCATTCATTCATTTTGTCTACTCTGATGCTCTAGCTCAATATGTATTTTCTGGCCTTGTATTATGATGTGGATGTTCAGAGGTGGGGTGGGAGGTGTCACACAGAAGAGAAATAAGATGGGTTCTGCCTCGAGGCACTCACAGCTGAATGGGAAAGATAAAAAGGAAGCAGAACAGAAGAGCATATGGCTCACCATTGTACACCGTGGGATCCCGTGGGTGCTTCTGCCAGTGTGTGTGTGGCAGGGGAACTCAGATGCAAATGAGCAAATGCTTCTCCCTGGGCTGGAAAGGGCATGGTCCTTGGGAGCACGGGGATTGGAACAGAGCCTGCGATGAGGAACATCTCTGAAGGAGTCAAGAGACTAACTCAACTTTCAAAAACATCACTGGCTTTAATTTGGCTTTCCTTTGTGATGTGCACATAGGCACTTTGGCATCACATTTTATAAAGCCTCTGCATGTATATTTCTAAGAAGTCTCCATCCAGGTTCACCAATCTCGGGTCATAGGATAAAAACATTGCACCTAGTAGGGACTCAGTAAATGGTCATTGAATTTGTTCAAAAAACATCAAGCCTCTAAGTCAGACACATCTTCTTGATTGTTTTAAAAATAAAATTCAACAATTACACTTTTCTGTGAAAGGTATAGACTGGCATGTTTAAGATGAAGTGTAAATAATTCTAAGTTTGGACTGTGTGAAAGACTCTGAAAGCCCTTCCTTTTTGGGAAGAGGGAGATGAGGAGGATCTATATATAGACTGATGCAATTAATGGTGGGATTTACTTAAATGAGGTTAACAAAATAGCACCACAGCCTTCCTGCTCCTCTCTAGCAGTATGGCATCCCCACACAAGGCCCTATGCTTCTAAGACAGTCTTGCCTCTTGACTTAGCTCTGCCACTTTTGTTCCGCTGTCCACACGGTCACATGGGCCTTCCTGGTGTTTCTTGCACAGGGTTAGTATTCCCCACCCAGAGCTGATCCCACCATGCTATGGCTCCGAGGAGCTGAAGAGTGGCACCATGAGTCCCCCACTGCCCATTCCTGGCTGAGCAACCTTGGCCAACACCACTCTCAGACCAAGGTCCCTTTCCCCTCATCAAGAAAGCATGCCACACACTTCTCAGAGATACCAAGGGATTTACAGCTGCTAGTATGAAGATGCCTGATGGTCACCTCTAAAGGATGCATATTTTTAATGGATTTTTGCTCTAATGTTGTTTTATGTGGATAAGTTGATAAGATATTAATGTTATTACTCTTTTAAAATTAGTATTTGTTGTAGTTACCTTTATATTTCTGGGACAAAACACCCAACCAAAGTTAGGTGATGTGAGGAAAGGGCTTATTTTGGATTATAGTCTCAAGTGGAAACTTCAAGATGGAAGGGGAAAGCATGGCATGAGCAGAGGCTGGACATCACTTCTTGCTACAGCAGGTGGAAGATAGTGGAAAGAGAGTGAGCTGCTCTCTGGCAAGAGGGAGCTGGCTAGAACACTCTGACACCCACCCCCAGAGACACATCTAATCCATCAAGACTTCACCTTCCCAACTGCTAACAGCTGGGGACTAAGCATTCAAACCACCTGAGGTTATGATTCAAACCACCACAGCGTATATTATTTTGCAAAGTACAAGGTTTCATTATGACATTTCTATACATGCATACGATGTTCTTGGATGACACTCTTCCATGACTCTTTCTTATCTCCCTCTCCCTTCCTCTTCTCCCTTCCACATCCCTATTACTTCCTCTTTTAGTTCATAACCTTCTCTCTTTTCCTCTTTTCCCTCCAGCTTTCACAGGAGAGGAAACATGCAATATTTGCTTTTGTGAAACTTCCTAATCTCACTTGACATAATGATCTACCCAATTTCCTACAAATGACATAATTTCTTCTCCAATGGTTAAGTAAAATGCCATTGTGTATGCCTACATGCCACATTTTCTTTGTCCATTCACCTGTCGATAACCATTTAGGCTGATTCCATAATTTGGCTATTATGAATAGTGCCATAGGAAGCATGGGTATTCAAGAATCTCTCTAGTGAGCTGACTTTGATTCTTTTGGGTATCTCTGTAGGAGGAGTATAGCTGGGCCATAGAGTACTTTTGAGGAATCTCCATCCTGATTTCCACAGTGGCTGTGCTAATTTCCACTCCCGCCAGCAGTGTAAAAAGGTTTTCTTTCCCACATACTCACCAACAATTGGTTTCCTTTTCATCAGGGGAGCAAATCCCTTGGGAACTCAGAGAGAAACCTGGGACACCTCAGCCAAGGAGTGGGAGAAAAGTGATGGGAGAGGAGCTGGGGAGGGGCTTGGCCTATGTCTAGAA
The DNA here is from genome assembly GCA_036365145.1 of Orientallactaga sibirica. Taxonomy (NCBI): domain Eukaryota; kingdom Metazoa; phylum Chordata; class Mammalia; order Rodentia; family Dipodidae; genus Orientallactaga; species Orientallactaga sibirica. The sequence goes on from JAEOAD010000030.1 coordinate 2,495,024, forward strand.
CTCTTACCTGTGTAGAAGAGTTCATAACTAAACCCCAGAGTCTTAAACTACACTGCACGTGAACACAAAGTGTGGAGATCAGTAAGCTTTTACTGGGGTCTCAAAGAGGCCCTTGCCGACAATGTTGAAGACTGGCCAATCTGTGGTCACATTCTCAATATACACCAAACTGGGCAGGCCTCTGGATCCCAGTTCTCTTCATGTCCTCAGTTGTACTGTGAAAAAAAAAAAAAAGAAAAAAAGAGAACTTGCTTAGTTAAAGAAATCAGCTTTCTCCTCACAACTAAGCTCAAAGCTGAACCTGAGTTACTGAGGCTGATAGAAGTTTGCATTTTACGCTGGGGATTTATGCATTATTTACATAACCAGGTATGTGCCCCTTTGTGGGCAGCAAAACTAATTCAAAATGTAGTTACATGGTATTTTACGTTTAAACATTTAATGGGCTCTTCATTGCCCCTCTAGGAGTGCGCAGTTCCTGGGGAGCAATGAAAATGTGTCTCCTCGGTACTTCACAAAGCAAAGCTGCCCAGGCAGCACAACCGCAGTCCCGGCTTACACACAACCCGTGGCCGTGTTGTCCTTGGCTGGCAGGGGCAAAGTCAGAGGAAAGAGGTGAGGGAAGGAATGTGAAGGGGTCTCACCCCACCTCTGCCACTCTGGGGTATCCAATAGGAGGGACATGAAGCAGTCACCAATGTATGTGCCCTCTACATAGCTCAGGAAATGGTGTCTGCCACTGACTTGGGGTTCAATCCAGGAGATAACTCTGGGGCTCAGTAACTGCCCTTCTGCTGTGTCGGGCCCTGGATCTACTGTGGAGTTAAAGCACAGCCTTCCTGAGTTCCCTTTTGGACCTGCACTCTGCAGTGCTCACAGCTCTTTCACCGTGATTTGGTAGTCCTGACATCTCTCAGGAGCTTCCCTGCTAACACCCAAGCAACACAGAAATCCAGGTAAACAGGGCCCTGGGATGCCATGCCTTAACTTAACATGCCTGGGGGTCACAGTTAGATAGGAAAACTTTGTAGAGACAAAAAGAACCACATACACACCTGCAAGTTCAGCAAAAGGACCTGGGCCCCTTGCAGTCCCAGAGTCCCAGGACCCCTGGGAGGACAGATCTCGTACAAGCAGCACTCCATCCAGGCACCATACCCTCATTGCTTCATACACACACTACTGGATGAAGCTTCCTTTCCACGTGACGGTCGACAGCAAAACTACAAGAGGCAATAATCATTGTGCTATGCTAAATCCAGATTGTTTTGGATAGGGAAACTGAGTTCTACAGAGAGAACCAAAGTCCAAAGAGACTGGCATGTTCAAGCCCACCTAAGGAGCAGACATAGCACCAGAACTAGTTGGGTTTTCTTTGGGCTGGGGATCTTAACAGTAACTCTCTCCATTCCCAGTTTCTTTCTCTTCCCAATCTTCCCTAGCTTTAACCTAAAGTGGCAGACACCTTTTTACACTTTTGGGAGACCTTTATGCTGCCCCAAGGTAGTCCGCACTTCCTCTTCCAAGAAGACAACGCTTGCAGATTTTGACATGGCTGGCTCTCTACGGGAACTGTGATCTTCTTAATCTGATATCAGCTCAGAGGGTCTCCCTTGCCTTTCCTTGATTAAGTAGTTTCTTGTCTACACTTACCAGCGTATGTCAGATACCACGTCCACGTTTTATTTTCTTCCTAGCCCCTATTAGTAATTGCGCATGTCGTGTTTATTTATTTGTTAGATTAATTAACACCTGCCTCTCCCACAAGACTCTAAAGTCATGAGATCAGGGAATGTGTCTGTCTCATCTACTATTTCATTCTCAGATCCTAGCACCCTGCCCATCACAGAGTTGGCACTTAATAAATCTCTGTATGAATGAGTGCTTCCTTTATTTGTGTACTAGACACAAGACCTTCGGAGTGATAGCAATGTGTTCCAGTGTACAGTGGTGCTTGTCACCACAAATGGCCCCTGGTGACATTCATCACATTTGTGAAGGAATCTGTGTGAATTCCTCATCTACAAGACACTGCTGAGCTGCTCCAGCATCCTCTCTGGTAAATATGAGAATGGTAGGAAAAGCATCCAGGCCCACTTGGCCTTGGTTTCCCAGGTAACCAAGGTTGTGTGCTTAGATACACATGACCAAGCAGGACTCTCCCAGGGGACGTGGGCATTGCAGACTCGAGCACTAGCTGCATTTTTTTCTTTTTACTGTCTCAAACAGCCATGGTCTAAGACAATGACAAACAGCTCAGGGGCTTGATCTCTGGGCCAGATCCAATGTCCCAGGAGACAGGGTGTTCAGCCCCCATAACTAAGTGTTTAGATCCAAGATCAGGGAACTCTTGGTCTCCATTCTACAGTAACAGTTGTTCATTAATACATATCTTTTGTATGAATACTCTTAAGATCAAACAAAAATTGAATGGCACATTATTCACTGCTTAGAACCAAGTAATGTGATGGTTTGATTCAGGTGTCTCCTGTAAACTTATGTGTTCTGAATGCTAGGTTCCCAGCTGATGGAGATTTGGGAATTAAAGCCTCCTGGAGGCAGTGTATTGTTGGGGGTGGACTTATGGGTATTATAGCCAGTTTCCTCTTGCCAGTGTTTGGCACACTGTCCTGTTGCTATTGTCCACCTGATGTTGGTGAGGAGGTGATGTCCACCCTCTGCTCATGCCATTGCTTCTCCCTGCCATCGTGGAGCTTCCCCTTGAGTCTGTAAGCCAAAATAAACCTTTCTCCCCACAAGCTGCTCGTGGTCAGGTGATTTCTGCCAGCAATGCGAACTTGACTGCAACATATGCATATCTAAATATACTCTCTATCTGGCCAAGTCATTAATAAAATGTAGTAATTGTAAATATTTATGCATCCAACATCAAAGGATCTAAATATATAAAGCAAACCCCGATAGTACTGCAAGGAAAACTCAGAAAGCAATACAATAATAGGAAGATGTGATAATGCCTCAACAATGATAGATCATCCAAACAGAAAACCAATAAGGAAATGTGTACATGTGTACAACACCATAGAACAGTGAACCTGACATGTATATATGGAGTATTCTATCCAATGGTGGCAGAGCACACACTCTTTCCAAGTGCACACAGAACAGACCTCCAGGATAGGGCACAAGGAAGGCCAAAAAACAACCATTAACAGTTCAAGATCAAAATTAAATCAAGTGTCAGATCTGACATTAATACTATGGATTTAGCAATCAATAACAGAATACAATTTGGAAAAGTCACAAATATATAGATGAGGAACAACACACACCTGAAAACAATGGTCCAAGAAGAACTTAAAAGGGGAGTTCAGGGCTGGAGAGATGGCTTAGTGGTGAAGGCTCTTACTTGTGAAACCTAAGGACCCAGGTTCAATTCTCCAATACCCATGTAAGCCAGCTGCACATGGTGGTACATGCATCTGGAGTTCATTTGCAGTGGGTGTGCCAATTCTCTCTCGCTCTCTCCCTCCCCCCCCACACACTCTCTCTCTTTCTATTTCCTGTAAAAATAAAAATAAATCTTGAAATAAATGAAAGGTAGTTTGCAGCTTAAGAGGAACATCTGTAGCTTAAATGGCTACTTTATGAACAAAGACCTGAAATAAACAGTCCAACTTTATGCTTCAAGCAAATGAAAATAAAACAAGCACAAAAGGTCACTGTGATGGAACAAGAGTCAAGTAACAGACATGCCCATTAGGCAGGTCTATGAGATCATTTTCAGGAAGGACTGAGGAAGCCCTTCCTCCCAGAGTGGATGGTCTTTCCGGTGGCTGTCTACATATAAGGAGGTTCCAGGGAAAGCAGCCCTTTTTAGGCTGGTTGCCTCTGCTACTCGCTGATAAGTGTGTCTGCCCTGTTGCTATCATCCTTTGCTAACACAGAACACAGCTTATGCAACCTTCTACTGTGGACTGCCAACTAACAACTCACCAGGAATCCTGCAGATCTTCAACACCGGATTGGGACTACTGAGGCATCCAGCCTCATGGACTGGGAAATTACTTGGTTCTCAGCCTCTCCAGCTTGCAGACAGCAGCCATTGTGGAACTGCCCAGCCTATATCACGCAAGCCAATCTAATACATCATCTTTGTACTATACATTCAACTGGTTCTGTTCCTATAGAGAGCCCTCACTAATACAGCAGCTAAGAAAGGACCAAGTAAGACCACAGAAAGAATGGATGAGCCAGGCACAGGCCTTTAATCCCAGCACTCGGGAGGCAGAGGTAAGAGGATCACCATGAGTTCGAGGCCATCCTGTGAATTCCAGGTCAGCCTGGGCTAGAGTGGGACCCTACCTTAAAAAAAAAAAAAAAAAAAAAAACAATGGATGAAACACAGACTAAGAAAAAAAGAAATAGGTCTGAGGAAATGGCTTAGCCATTAAGGCATTTGCCTGTGAAGCCTAAGGACCCTAGTTTGATTTCCCAAGACCCACATAAGCCAGATACAAAAGGAGGCGCATGTGTCTGGAGATAGTTTGCGGTGGCTAAAGGCTCTGGTATGCCCATTCTTTTTCTCTCTATCTGCCTCTTCCTCTCTCTGTCTCTCTCTCTCATAAATAAATAAATAAAATATTTTAAAAAGAAAAAAGAAATATTAATAAGCAAGATTTGGTTTTTAAAAAGATAAGTAAAATTGAAAAAACTTATACTAACAAAGAGAGAAACATACTAAATTATATATATGTGAAAGAGGAGGGCAGAAGGGAGGGCTTAGTGGTTAAGGCATTTTCCTGCAAAGCCAAAGGACCCAGGTTCCATTCCCCAAGACCCACGTTAGCCAGATGCACAAGGGGGCACACACATCTGGAGTTCATTTCTAATGGCTGGAGGCCCCGGCACACCCATTTTTCCTCTCTCCCCCTCTTTCTCTCTGTCAAATAAATAAATGAATAAAAATAAAATACTAAAAAATTCATTTAAATGAAAGAGGAGTCATGGAAACCCATGCCAAAGAAATACAATGGTTCACAAAATGTAGTGATGAACAATATCATGTTAAAAATTGGATAAGCTAACATGAATGTATCAAGTCCTAGGTGCAAACAACCTCTCCAGACTAAATTACAGCCGGGCGTGGTGGCGCACACCTTTAATCCCAGCACTTGGGAGGCAGAGGTAGGACTATTGCCTTGAGTTTGAGTCCACCCTGAGACTACATAGTGAATTCCAGGTCAACCTGGGCTAGATTGAGAAAAAAAAAAAAAAAAAAAAGATTCAATCATGAAATAGAAAGTATGCACAGAACAACAATGAGGAAGTAGGTTAAACCAGCAGGCAAAAATCCCCTGACAAAGAAAGGCCCAGAGAGATGGCTTAGTGGGTGAGGCTCTTGCCCTGCAAAGCCTAAAGACCCAGGTTCAATTCCCCAGTTCCCACATAAAGCCAGATGCACAAAGTGGTGCATGCATTTGGAGTTCCTTTGCGGTGGTTGGAGGCCCTGGCATGCCCATTCTCTCTATCTGTCTCTCTTCTCTCTGTCTCTTTCTGCTTGCAAATAAATTTTTAAAGAATTAAGGGAAAAAAAAGTCCTGAGGCCTGATGGCTCCACTGGTAAATTCCACCAAACACTTAAAGAAGAACTAACATTTACCTCAATCAAGTAGGTTTCCTCCCAGGATGCATGGATGGTTTAACATACAGAAATTGATCAATGAAATACATCACATAAATAGACATAAGGACAGAAATTACATCATCAATAGATGCAGAAAAGGCCTTCAACAAAATGCAAAATCCCTACATGATTAAAACACTGAAGAGGCTAGGAATGGAAGAGGGATCATATCTCAAATATTTGAGGGCTATCTACAAGAGACCTAAATCCACATCATACTAAATAGGGAAAAACTTGAAGCATTTCCACTACATTCTCCACTCTCCCCACTGCGATTTGACATAGTACTTGAAGTCATAGCTTGAACAATAAAAAAAGAGAAAGAAATAAAAGGTATACCAACTGGAAAGGGAAAAAATCAAGCTAGCCTTATTTGTAGATGATATGAGTCTATACTTAAGTAACCCAAAAGACTCCACCAAAAATAAACTGCCAGCAAAGTGGCAGCACATAAAATCAACACACAAAAATCCATAGCCTTCTTATATACCAATGGCAAACATGCAGAGAAAGAAACAAGTGAAGCAATAGTGGCATATGATGTATGGGGATAATTACCTGCTCTCTGTACATAAGGCTCTCTCAGTGGGAAAGAACTCATACCTGGTACTGAGAACCAAGTCAGGAGACAATGGCTTAGAAGGTCAAAGTCCCTGGAGGGATGTTTCCATTGTTCTTTGGCTAAAATGAGAGATTATGCCCATTAAGCAGTCTTCTAAATATCTATGTTTATTCCCTTTGATCCATGCTGTTCTCGCTCTTGGCTAGAGAACCTGAATTTTAGAGATGGCAGCAAATACTGGAGGGGCCCAAGATTCATCATTGTGACAAGAAAAGAAAGCAGACTGCCTAGCACAAGATAGGTCATCTCTATCACATCTACCAGGGCCCAGGAAACATGCCAGAGGAAATGGATTAAATGTGACTGTTGCTCTCACTGCTAGCCAGAGAACCTCCTTCACAGAGAAGGCATTAGACATTCAGGAGACTCAAAACTCATCAGAGCAAAATATCAGAGGCTGCTAAGAGCTCAACACTTAAACAAGACTCACAACATGCCCTCCAAGGCTCAGAGAACATTGCACAAGAAGGGGTAGAAAGAATGTAAGACTCACAGGGTGGAAAGGTATATTCTGTGACATTATGCCTTCCCCCTATAAAGACTGACTAGAACATTCATGACTCAACAATGATTACCAATAATCCCACAAAGGATGGCTCTCAGTGAAATGGAGGCAAGGGAGAGGAAACATAAGAATATAATCTGATGGGAGTATGACCAACTTGCAATGTGTTCATATATTACATTTCTCAATAAAAAGAAATAAAAGATATATAAATGTGAAAATAAGATACAAAAGTTATCTTTTTTCTAGATGACATTATCCTATATGAAGAAACCCAAAAGCTAATGAAAAGCTGTCCAAACTAAGTGTGCAATTAACCTCTTATTGCCAAGACATGCACCTGACCAGAAGCAGTTTATGAGATTCCAGGGGAAGCTTCATCATGGCAGAGGAAGCTGGCTCACTTCCACATGCAGCTATAACAAAGAGACAGCACCAATAGCCAGAGCCCAAGATGGCTCTGAACATACATCTTAGGGCTGGACTCAAGAGCTACTGCCTGTGACACCCACTGAAGACTAAGTAGGAAGCTTAATCAAAAATACCTTGTGTGTGAACTGGAACCAAAAATAGGTACCAGAAACCAGTAAGCTGGTAAAAGGCTATAAGGGAGGGAGGAAAGGGAAGGACTTAAGTGTATGGTAATGTACATATGTAAGTAGAAGAACTGATTACAGGGAGGGGAATAGCCTAAGTGAGGCCATGGGAAGAGAATGCATAAAAGAAGGGCATTGGGAGGGTCAATCTAAATTCAAGATATTACAAATAAGACATATGTAAAATTACTTTTTTGAATAAAGGCACGTCTAGAAGCTATAGACTGTTACTAGAAAATTTTCAGTACCTGGGATGGGATACCTTCCAGTGAGTTGTTGGCCAAGGAGGTCCCGGTAGCCTCCAAAACATTAAAGGCTTTTGCCAAAGCCCTTGGTTTCCCTAGAGAAACAGATAGTAAGACCCTATTGCTGAAGACATCTCATGCCTGAGAAGCAAGGTCACTGAGAAAGCAAGCTGGTGTGGAGCAGAAAACCTTCTCCCTGTAAACCAGCCAACTGAAAGCTGGAAAAAGCTGCACTGCACGCAGCGTATGGGAGACAGAAGCCATCAACAGTGAAAACAGTGGAAGCTGAATATTCAAGGTTGGCCAGACAGGCCCAATAACTGAACGAGTGCAATAGTGGCATGTCTACTCTTAGGGTAACCAACTGCTCCATAATTGGACTGAAGGCCCTCTCTAAGGGAGAGAATACATACCTGGTACTGAAAAACCTAAGTAACAGTCTATGGTAGGTGAGGTCATGAGCCTTAGGGGTATAAGCCTGCTCTTGTCTGACTAAATGTATATATTATTCCCACCAAGCTGCCCTGAAAGCACTACATTTAATGTTCATATTCACATATTAACGCTACTCTCACTTCTGGTTAGAGAAGCTTCTCTTTTCAGATGGCGATGGCCACTGGGATGACCCTAAAGGCAACATAGTGCAGAGAAGAAGGGATGGAGGAGTGCCTAGCACTGAAACACCTCTGTCACACCCTCCAAGGCTCAGGGACCATTGCGGAAGAGAGGGAGGATAGAATGGAAGAGCCAAAGGAAGGGTATGACCTCTCACAATGCAACTGCCCAGACAGAAATTGGCCTCGATATCCATGACCTTGCAGTGCCTAGCAATACTCCGCAAGACCCTCAAAATACAAGAAAAAGATGATGTCATCAAGTTAAAAGAGAGACTAATGGAGAGAGGGAGGGGATATGGTGGAGACTGGAGTTCTAAAGTAGAATGGGGGGAGGGGAGGGAAATATCAGGTGGGTTTTTTTGTATGTAAGTATAAAAGTCAATAAAAAACAATAATTTAAAAGAAAAAAAAAAGAAAAGAAATACCTGACTTATGGGGCCATTTACATTCAAACCACCACACCAAGTTTAGGATACAGCATCAACATACAAAATTCAAGTTCATGCCTATAAATTAGCAATGAACTATCTTAAAAATAAATAAGTAAATAGTCTTATTAATAGAAGTGACATCAAAAAACATCATATTAGAAATAAATTTAACCAAAGAAGTGAGAAATCTGTACCTTAAAACTATAAAACAGTGAGGAATGAAATTGAAGAAGGAACAAAGTAAATGAAACAATAGTCTATGTTCATGGATCAAAAGAATTAATTATATTATTAAAGTATCCACAGCAATCTGTAGGTTCAATGGAATGTATATCAAAATTCTTGTGGCATGTTTCACAAAAGCAGAAAAGAATATCCTAAATTCCATACAGAACCACAAAAAACTCCTAATAGCCAAAGTCAATATGGAAAAGAAGACAAAGCTGGAGATACCAAATTCTGTATTTCAAAATATGTTAAAAGCTGCACTAATCAAAATAGTCTGGTAATGGCATGAAAATTGACTTGAAATGGATTACAGACTTAAACTTAATACCTGAAGCAATCAAATTCTTAGAAGGAATAACATAGAGAAGTAATCAGTGATGATTTTGGCACATGACAATAACAAAAGCAAAAATTAATATGTTCACTAGGCCAAACTCAAAATCTTCTGCACATCAAAGGAAACAAATCAGTCAATCCTTTCTAAATAGAAAGGAGAAACGATTCATTAACAATATATCTGATATGGGGTTCATTTCCAAAATATGTAAGCAACTCCTGTAATTCAATAATGAAAAGACAAGTGAGTTAATGAAAAGTGTACAAAGGAAAAAAATTATTTTTTTTCCAACAAAAGATATGCAAACAGCCAACAGGTAGGTGGAGAGGTAGTTAACATCACTGATCATGAGGCAAATACAAATGAATACCACCACCAAGAGATATCACACCACTGCAATAAGACTGGCTGGAATCAAACAGTATGCCAAATGGTGGCGGGGGGTGGGGAGAGCTGTGATGCATTGCTGGTGGGGACCAAGATGGCAATATGGAGTGTCCTGAAAAAAAAAAAAAAAACCTAAGAACAGAACTACCATAAGATCCAGCAATCCATCAGCAGAATGAGAGGAAATCAGTTAACTTTGAAGAAATGTGTGAGCTCCCATTTCTGTCTCTCTCTCTCTCTCTCTCTGTGAGAGAGAGAGAGAGAGAGAGAGAGAGAGAGAGAGAGGAATATTATTCAACTGTAAAAACAGAAGGGAAGGGCTAGACAGATGGCTCAACAGTTAAGGCACTTGCCCGCAAAGCCAAAGATTCAATTTCCCAGGACCCATGTAAGCCAGATGTACAAGGTGGCACATGCATCTGGAGTTGGTTTTCAGTAGCTGGAGGCCCTAGCATGCACGCTCTCTCTCTCTCCCCCCTAATTAATAAATTAAATAAAATATTTAAAAATTAAAAAAACAGATGGGAATTATGTCATTTCTAACAAGTTGTGGACATTATGCTACTCATAGAAAGACAGACAGGGGTAGGATGGGGACATGTGTTCAAAGAACAGAAACTTTCATTTGCATGCTGAACACATGTGATAAATAACATGTATCTGTGGCTGTAAGGAGCAATGCAATACCATGTACTTGGAGCTTGCCCAGAGGATGTTCTTCCATGTTATTATCAAAGAATAGAAAGATAATCATGGAAGCGATGATGGGACAATTAGCTGGTGTGTGGCAATCATTTCACAGTGCATACATGGATCAAAACATCACTTGGTTCACAGTAAGATATTCGATTTTTATTTGTCAATAGAGCTGCAAAACACTTTGAAAATATGTTTAAAAATTAAATTTTGCTTCATTTTTTGCTTGAGAGGAAGGGAAATCCATAAGCACAGTTCCCTTTTCCTTTTCTTCATTTAATATTTTTATTGATCTATTTTCAAGGAAAGAGAGAGTGAGTATGGGTGCACCAGGGCCTCTAGCTGCTGCAAACTCCAGATGCATGTGTCACTTGGTGCCTCCGCCTTGAGCTAGGTACTGGAGAATGGAACCCGGATCATTAAGCTTTGCAGACAAGTGCCTTAGCCACAGAGTCATCTCCCCAGCCAGACAATTCCCTTTTCTGAACCCATTCAGTTTAATCATTTGTGCAACACATGCCCCAGATTCTAGGATTATATAGAATTTTATATGGAGAGCAATTTGTACACTGGTGGTTTGTGGGAGTTCAAGTGAGTAGCGGATATATTGTGACAAACCTATATCATGGTTTTTCTTAATTAATCTCGTTTAAAAATCAGGCATGGTGGTGCACGCCTTTAATCCTAGCACTTGGGAGACAGAGTTAGGAGGATCGCCATGAGTTCAAGGCAACTCTGAGACTACATAGTTAATTTCAAGTCAGCCTGGACCAGAGTAAGACCCTACCTCAAAAAAACAAATATATATATATATGACAAATAAATAAATAAAAAATCAGGTGTGGTAGAAGACTAGAGTTCCAAATTTTTTTTAATTGGAAGATCTTGCTATGGGTGTAGCTCAGTGGTAGCATGCTTGTGTAGCATGTGCATGGCCCTGGGTTCCAACCCTGATACCACAAATAAAAGGGAAACCCTGTAGCAGCAGCGGTAACTTGGTCTTGCTGCTTAATTTTCCTTGAAAATCAGCACTGAGACAAGGACTTGGTTGCAAGCAGTCGTATGTGAAAGCCAATTCCAGAAAGCAGAAAGAAAGGAAAATGAAGTGTGAATGGAGGACAAGCTGACAATGGGGACATGAGATGCAGGAAGAGGCCTTCTTGAACTGATGGCCTGAAAAACACAAGGCTACAACACTTAGGTACCTGTCCTGTTTCCCTGGAGACACTCAATTCCTCTCTGCTCTTCCATCATGAGTGGATTAAGCATGGATTCAAACCTGAATAGACTACAGGGAGTACCAGAACTGGCATGTGGAGCCTGGGTGAAGTAGTGGCTGACAGGGGTGTGTCTTTGGGAGCTGTGTCTTGCCCTGTCTGCTTGTTGTTACTGTTCTTTCTGCTTCCTGTCTTCCAAGAAGTGAAAAGCCTCATCCACAAGCTCTTGTCTCCATGATGTTCTGCCTCACCATGCACCCAGAGGCAATAGAGCCAAGGACTATAACCTGAGGTTCTAAAACCATGAGCCAAATAGTTTTTCCCTCCAAGTTGTTTCTGTCAGATATTGTATCACAACAAAAAAGTCTCACTAACATGTCATATTCTCCACATTTTCAGGGTGCTTGCCTGGCTAGCTTACCTAGAAAAACTTACATTGCTTCTGTTGGGCACAGACTGAGCAGAGTTAGATAACATAAAATGTGGAAGGAATGAAGCAATAACCTCACCCAGTATCTTTACTTTCTAGGTGAGCAAACAGATCAGTTAAGATGTAGCTGACATAATGTTTACATATCCCACTTCTGCAGTTCTTCTTCTTCACCTGCCTCCCGCGACACCTAGCGACACAGCAAGCTTCCTGTGACAGAAAGTACATGACTCCACGAAGCCCATAACCATTTCTGGAAACAAACCTTCACCCACCAACATCTGGTTTGCCTCCAGAACTATCCTTACTCACAGGCACTTCAAACACAAAACTCTTAAACCCAATCTTCCTTTCCAAAAGATCTACATCTCCCCCTACGCTTTTATTCATTATATATTCTTCTTTTCTCATACTTTTTTTTTTGGGGGGGTTACTATCAGCTTTTCTGGTCCCTCACCCTCAGTCACTGCAATCATCTTCTAATTGGTCTTCCTACCTTTAGTTTCTCTCAGCTTACTCCAACCTCCATAGTTCTGCCAGAGTCATATTTATTAACCACACAGTGGAAAAAAGAAAACACAACACTTTCTAAAACCCAGTGGCTTGCTCTTGTCATTTGAGTCTGAAATCTCCATTTGAGTCTGAAGCTCGTGTTTTGGATGCTTGGCTTGTGGCACTCTTTTGAAGGGTTCTGAAAACTTCGGGAGGCAAAGCCTTGCTAGAAGTAGGTCACTAGGGGTACAGTCTTCAGACTATATTATCTCTGACCATTTCTGTTTCCTGGTCCCCTATGATCCATGTTCCCACCACCATGAACTAAAATATGCCTTCCCTGTCATGATGTGCTGAAACCTTCTGATGCTGGAAGCCAAATAATTTTTTCCTCCCTTGCTTCTGTCAGGTATTATGTCACAGTAATGTGAAAATAACTATTACACCCATTATCACACATAGTATAAAATTATTTGTTCAATTAATAAATTAATACAAAGCACCTACTTATATTCTTACTTTAAGTGCTATACTGATAAAAGAACACAAATATGTCCACACAGCCAGGGGGCTTCAAATGTCATGGTATTTTTAAAAATATTTATCCTCCTAAGTGTGGCCCACATGGCCTATTTCTTGATCATGTCCCAAAATTAGTCTTGAATTGTTTTCATCCCCACTCATGGTGACTTGCAGTTCCTTAAAGAAACAAAGGTCTTTGTGGGGCTGGGATGTTTGATTCATTTGTTGGCATGTTTACATAAATAAGTGAACTGTACACAACCATGGGGTAAAACTAAGATGAACTCAACCAAAACCTTGGCACAAAAATTAAGGAGATATTCACACTCAGGAACAAGTCCTGGGGCTTGTCTGCTGCACCATAGCTTGAGCCCCTGACTTTCCTCAGGAGCCATGGATTACAGGGAACCTGTTGTGGGTACTGTCCATGGTTCTGAAATAAGCAACCCCATAGTCTAGTGTTCTGACTTCAAAAGTTTAGGTCTCTGGTTTCCTTTGCCTGTGCGCACCTTTGGTTTTCCCTAATCTTTGTTTCAAAGTGGCTGGGATATACAGCACACCACAGGGTCCAGGCTGCACTCCATAATGTACCATGAAAACCAGACAGAAAATGACTCTGCTATTTGGTTTCGAGAAAACAGGTGCTATGCATTCTCAAGTGCCTGGGGAAGTCTAAATTTACCTACCTCCAACTCTGTGGGCCCATTATAAAAATGCTCTCCAAATTGTCTTTGGAAATAATATCCAGGAATCTTCAAATGTCTCCGGGATGTCTTTCAAAACTGAGGGCTAGCAGTTCTTGAGTTATTTTGTGTCTACTCAAACTATATAGCCTCATTAACAAGTCAAAACCCCAGTAAATAACATGAATGGTTTAACCCATGTTGCCAAAAAATCTAGACAGGTTAAAACTCTCCCACTGAGGTTTCCCCTGTGCAACACAACCTTTATCCAGGCTATAGACCTTAGTTAATGGGGAAAGTGTGGGTCCTTCTATGAGAGCCTGCATTAAGCAGGTTTGCTTTGATCATGGTTTACATCAGAAATGCTCCTCACAGACTCATGTTTTAAATACTTATTCTCCAGGGGGTGGCACTGCTGGGATGGCCAGGGACCTTTAGGAAGTACAGCCTAGCTGGTAAAAGTAAGTCACTAGGGAGGTGTTCTGAAGGTTATACCCTGGCCTCTGTTTCTCACCACACACTTTGTGCTTTATGGTCGGGTGTAATGTGAGCAGCCTTCGCCTCACACTCCCACTGCTATGAACCAAGCTTCTCTGCCCCGCCTTCCCCTCCTTAATGGACTGAAACTCTCTGAAACCATGAGCCAAAGCAAATCTTTCCTCCCCTAAGTTGTTTCTGCCAGGCACTCTGTTCCAACAATGCACATTTAACTAACCAAGCTTCTCTTTTCCATTCTTGTGACTTTGTGGTTCTTTGAATGAGGAGAGTGTTAAATGTCTTCAAGTGCTCTTTCAGATTGTTCCTGCTGTCTACACACAGGCTTGGTTTAATGGTACATCACATGTGAGAGGGGGATAGACTCTTGTTAGACCTTAAAGATATATCTTACTTAGTTTAACTTAATAATGGAGAAGCAGGGCTTGGGAGATGGCTTGGTGACTTAAGAACACTTGCTTACAAAGCCTGCTTATCCAGTTTCAATTCTTTAGTTCCCACATAAAGCCAGATGCATAACGTGGAACATGTGTTTATAGAGTTTGTTTGCAGTGGCAATGGGTCCTGGCCCACCAATACTTCTCTTTCTCTCAAATAAATAATAGATATTTTTAAAAATATAATGAAGCTGAGGTTAAGTAAGAAACATTCTCTTGATCAAGGTCATGCAGTCAGCTAGTGACAGAGCTAACATTAGGTTCAAGTTTTATAACTGTAAGCAAACATTCTTTCCTCCTTCTCAGAAGGCCTCATTACTTGGGATTGAAATTATTAAGAAAAATTTATAAAGGTAAATCAGACATCAGTAAAAAAAAAAATGTAATACTTATTGTACCATACAGGATACTTTAAACAATGAGGTAGGTTCTATTATTTTTTTTTAATTTTTAAGATTTATTTGTAAGGGGGAGGGAGAGAGAGAGAGAAAGAGAGAGAAAATTGGTGCATCAGGGCTTCCAGCCACTGCAAATGAACTGCAGATGCATGTGCCTCCTTTGTGCATATGGCTTATGTAGGTCCTGGGGAATCAAACCTGGGCCCTTTGGCTTTGTAGGCAAGTGCCTGAACTGCTAAGCCATCTCTCCAGCCCAGGTTCTATTATTAAAGTTGTTTTGTTATTGACTATTGTTCCTCGGGCTGATTATCATCATTATCCCTCCCCTTTCACAACAAGGACATTAAGGCTTGGATAGATTGTGTAACCAACCCAACACCACAGAGATAGTAAGTGGTTACACAAGGATTTTGATTTAGACTTGGTTCCCAAATGTGTATCCCTTTTCCAAGATATTCTTCTGCTTCCCATTTTCTTCTGTAGCTTGCTTCCTTTGAAAACATTTGGTTTTGTGCTCATCTACACGAAATGCACTAAATCTCTGCTGATGACAATGTTTTACATTTCTAACCAGATGCAGTGAGCAGATCAATGCCTGAGGTAAATCACAAATCAAGAGTGAACTTAATGAGTGAGTTACTTAGTTGTCCTATTATCTATAATTACAGTAGCTCAGTAGAATACCAATAAATGGTACCTACATTGTGATGTTAGACCACAATCTAAACAGTATCTACATTACTATTGTTGTTATTACTACCAAAATAATAAACACATATCAAGTGTTACTATATTCTAGCTAATTTATAGACCAGGCTTCCCATAATCCTCAAGGCAGCCCAATAATATAGGTACTGTCAGTGCCATTTACAGATAAGAAACTGAAATTCTGGGGTCTGGGGAGATGGCTCTGTAGGTAAGACCATGTTATCTCTAAATATGATGGTTTGTGGCTGCCTGAGTTCAACTCCATAGCAGCCACACAAAAAGCTGGGCATAGCCATGCATCACTGTAATGCTATCCCCATGGGGAACAGAGGCTAGGGAATTACTGGGGCTCATAACTAAAAAAAATGGCAACTCCATGTTGAGGAAGAAATTCCATCTCCAGGAAATATATAGATGTAAAATAAACATGGGCACCTGAAGTTCCATGCACTCTGGCTTCCATGCACATATGATCACACACACACACATATATGAATATGCCACACATATCACACTGCATACCACACCACGCACCCTCTACATACACTTGCAAAACAATACAAAAAGAAAAGAAATTGAGGCCCAGAGAATTTTGAACACTTACCCATCTTTTAATATCATTTTTAAAAAATTTATTTATTTGCAAACAGAGAGACAGAGATAGAAGAGAGGTAGACAGAGAGAGAATGGGCACACCAGGGCCTCTAGCCACTGCAAACGAACTCCAGATGCATGCGCCCCTTGTGCATCTGGCTTACGTGGGTCCTGGAGAACTGAACCAGGATCCTTTGGCTTTGCAGATAAACGCCTTAACCGCTAAACCATCTCTCCAGCCCTAATATCATTTTTTACTGACTTTGATATTTCTAGGACCAGGAGTTGGCTTGCTTTAGAAGACAAAGCACTTCCCACTGGAGCTGAGTCTGGCATTCTGCAAAGCCTGCAGGGACAGCAAGGCCCTGGTTTATTTAGTTCTCTCTTTGTTGCAGTGACTCACCATGTCAGAGTCGCGCATGACAGTTGCTCAGCGGAACTGGATGGTTTCTACATTGTCAGGCCCGCCTCTACTTGTCTGCGACTGGGTCTGCTC
Source organism: Orientallactaga sibirica (assembly GCA_036365145.1). Lineage (NCBI taxonomy): Eukaryota > Metazoa > Chordata > Mammalia > Rodentia > Dipodidae > Orientallactaga > Orientallactaga sibirica. Next base: position 2,511,807 of record JAEOAD010000030.1, read on the forward strand.
ATGTTCCTTCATCCAGAGAAGCCCCTTCCTCTCATCTCCAAACTGAAACTCAGCAAGCAAGGCTCAGGTGGCCAAACCCTTCATGTCATTTTCTCTGATTTCTGCCCCAGAAAAAAAAAATCTATTTCCTCTTAACTCCCATACACTGTCATCTAGATGACTTTATTAACTCAGGAATTCCTCATTGAGCCAGACAGGATCTACTCCCTTCCAGATTGCTCTTAAAAGTCAGGTTTCTGGGCTGGAGAGATGGCTTAGTGGTTAAGGCGTCTGCCTCCTAAACCTAAGAACCCGGTTCCAATCACCAGGTCTCACGTTTAGCCAGATGCAGTGACACAAGGGAGCAATGCCGCACTTGCCCACAGGGGGGCACACATCTGGATTTCGTTCACAGCAGCTGAGAGACTGCTGGCTCGCCCATTCTCTATCTGTCTCCCTCTCCCTCCCCCACCCCCGCCTCTGTCTGTCTCTCTCTGTGTCTCTCTCTAAAAATAAAAAATAAATAAAAGTAAAAAAAAAAAATCAGGTTTCTGAGCCAGGCATGGTGGTACATGCTTTTAATCCCAGCACTTGGAAGGCAGAGATAAGAGGATCATGAGTTCAAGACCAGCCTGAAGTCTGAGTCTACATAGTGAATTACAGGTCAGCTTGGGCTAGAACAAGACCCTACCTTGTAAAAACAACAAAAAAAGGTCAGGTTTCTAAGCATAGTAGCACATGCTTGTAATCCAAACACTCAGGAGGGGCAGGAGGGAGGCACAACTGGGCTACCTAGCAAGATTCGATCCTCCAAAAAAAAAAGAGTTGAATTTATTTTGGGGGGGGAGGGGGGTTTCAAGGTAGGGTCTCACTCTGGTCCAGGCTGACCTGGAATTCACTATGTAGTCTCAGGGTGGCCTTGAACTCACGGCGATCCTCCTACCTCTGCCTCCCTAGTGCCAGGATTACAGGCGTGTGCCACCATGCCCGGCTTAAGAGTTGAATTTTTCATCCTGCTTATTCATTTATGTTGCACTTACATCCTTATACATGCTAGACTCTCTAAGGACAAATATTATACCTCATTTATCTTCATATTGGAAACTGGGACACCAAACAAATACTCAATAGATAAACATCACTTGAAATAAATGACAATGTTAGTTACTTTTACAACCCACAGATCTTGCCAAACCATTATTGTTCATAGCCATGGGTCTAATTGCATATAAATCCACTCAGTAATGATGTCATTGGGAGAGAGGGGAAAATGAGAGGAAAGGAATACTGCACATCGCATATTCTTTTGACCTTTCAAAAATTATTTGTTTATTTTTATTAATTAGAAATTTTGTTGTATGGGCAAATAATATGTTGGTCCCATTCTCCTACTCCCTACTTCCATCACACTGAGAGCACTGCTCAGTGGAATTACTGGAATTCACTAGGGGGTTGTGAGTTATGAGAGCAGCAGTCAGTGATTGAAGGGGGCTGCAATGCCTCTGGATACTCCTTCACACCCTGTGGCTCTTACAATCTTTCCGCCCCCTCTTCTGCCGTGTTCCCTGAGCCTTGGCAGGTGCGTTGTAAGTCTACTTTAGTGTTAAGCTCTCAACAACTTCTGGGTTTCTCCAACTACATTTAGCTGATCTTTGATAAAGTAGCCAAAAATGCATGCTGGAGTAAACTCAGCATTTTCAACAAATGGTTCTAGAAAAACTGGATAGCCAAGTGTAAAATAATGAAGCTAGACCCTCTTTGGGCTGCTTTTTGCAAAAAAAAAAAAAAAGTTTTTTTTTCCCATTGACCTACATGGTATATCTCAAAACTCTAGGCAAAATATACACGAAGCAAATTGATGCTAAAGGAAAATTACAAAATTACAAAGCAGAAGTGAATATTATAAATAGTTGAGGATGGGCTCATCACCTTGTGGGCCATTGGCACTCTGCTCCCTCTAGGTCTTGCCCCATGAGAAAGTCAGCAACTGAACCTATTCTTAGCTGGGCTCCAGTTCTCCAAACCTGGGATAGCTGTCTTGGCGCAGCTCTCTGCTTCTGTTTGTGGTTTGCTTTCAATATGATGGCGTGGTTCTCTGGCACCCGGCAGGTTCTCCCCTCAGTTGGTGACTTGGCTCTCTGTGCCTGTGAGCTCACCACCTGCAATTAGAATCTATAAAACTCAGTGGGGTGAAATGCTGGGTTTTATAATTGTTGTTGGAGCAAATTTTTCCTCTGCAAAAAAAAAGTTCATTTTTAGAGTCCTTGGCCATGTGTGAGGTAAACAGCCTACAGGAAAAGGACTGCAAAGCTCTAGGTGGCCATAACAGTGTCTTAGGGAGATGCAGAGTTGACCTCGGATAGCCAGGGTTTACAGATCCCATGTCCAACCCTAGGAATCTATAGTCTCCAAGTATGAAGGAAAACCTTTCTGACCATATCATGTGTTCACAGGACAAAAGAATACCTCACTTCTGGCCTTTGATGCTGAACACATCCATTCCTATCTCACAAAGGTTTAAAGTTTCTGTCCTGCAAGGGGCTGTGGTAATGGGGTGAGCACATGGGGTCGGGGGATCCTCATCTCAACAGATACTAAGTTGGTTATGCACATTGGACTGTCCTCCAGGTTCACTAAATTACAATCTCCAAAGAAAGGAGATAAAAGAAAGATATCAGAGGAGATGGCAGAACATTTCTGGGGCACCTTGGAAATCTTACAAAGAGCTCAATTTCAGTGAAGTATGTTTTGTTTCAGGGGTACAAGTCTCTCTTTGTTTTTCCATCATTATCAAAAGAGTTTGAGAAGCAACTAGTAAAAAAGATTTCCAAACATTGGTCAGCTTGATAAATTGATCATTTATGGATGACCTAGGAAAATGAACCTGAGGGAAGCCCCTCCCCTCGCTTGACACTGAAAACTGCACATAAACAAAGCATCTACAAACCTCACACCTGATTCCTGCCCCACTGGAGTCACAAAGCTGCGTTGTTATGGAAATGCAGCAAGATGGGGGTCACAATGCACTTTCTGTCTTTATTACAATCTTCTCCGCTTTAGAAAGCTCTCTGATGCAAGGCCACTACATTTCCTCTCATTTTGTAAGCTCATTTTAGTAACATTTTCATTCTACCTGAAGGACGCAAAGGCCATGGTGAGTGGGTTCCCACCCAGGGGGAGGGTTAGCCTTCCTGAAATGGAGGCTTATGTACATTGTGGATGTGTTTTTCTGCTCTGTTCTGATGAGAGTGACTGCATGGCTGTAGGTCTGCAGCCATGGTCTCTGTGCTTGGGGAAATAGTCCTTCTCTGAGCAGGGTGAAGCAAGCCTCCATGGCTCTTTAGTTTGTTTTTGCATGAGGAATGTGGGATATTCAGGACAACGGCCAGATGGTAATTTGATTGCCCTAGCTGCAAACACTTAGGAAAACAAGAGAAAAAGAAAAAAATGGGGATGTTGTAATCAATAAAATGAGGAGAAGAGGGAATATCTGTAAAGATATGGAAGATGGATTGCATGAGTTACTGAGCAATGCTGAGGAAATCTAAAATATTAAACTGTTAAGTTGGGATGGGCTCCCAAGACGGAGTCACCAAGATCAGCAGAATGGTGACAGAGGCATAAGAAAGTGGATTATCCACATTCTTCAAGAAACCACCTAGTCCTTATACCTTCCTTGCCTAAAAATGCCCCAGATCATGGCTTCCTTCTCCCTTATCTAGTAAGTTAAATAGTCAGTGTTCTGGTGTCACACCCTAGCTATTTTAAATGGCTGATGTAATGATCTCCCCCAAAGGAACTTTTTTATTCAATCTTCCCCCAACTGAAAAGCCCTATAAAGCCCACTACCTGAAAACTCAGGTTGGCTGTGCTCCTCTCTTGTGAGTCAGCCCTGGCAGCTCCTGCTTTTCCTGAATTAAAGCTTTCATTTTTGTCAGAGTGGTTTGCATGGTCTTGGTCACTCCCAAACCTTACATAAACAAGCTTCCTCATTGTTATAAAAATAATTATTTTGGATTGAGGCATATTTTTTTCCTTAAGAAAAACCTTAGTTAACAATAATTATTCATTGAGCCCTTTTTAGATAGCAAGCTATATAAAATTCCTAGGGAATCATAAACAGGGAGCTTGAGTTTTAATTCTGTGGCTTGGATCCTGGCTTGTCATATTGTGAAGAATGAGGAGGCTAGAGACATGGCTTTACATTGTCACCCCCAGCAAAACCAGGAGTTTCCCTAGAATTTTAGGAACCTCAACTCAGGCTAAACCAAGGATTCTTTGCTTCAATGCTGAAAAGAATTTCAGGAAGCAAAGATGGGAATTTCATTAAAGAGATTTTAATACAGGATTACGCACAAAGATTAGGAGGGAGAAAGATGTTCAGAAGAGAGATTTGTGGTGGTTAGAATATTAAAAAAATATGCCCCAATAGCCTCAAGTATTTGTGATTAAGCCTCCTACTCAAACCCACCTGGTGGCACTGCTTGGGAAGTTTGTGGAACTTTTGGGCAGTGGAGCCTTGTTGGAAGAGCTGTGTCACTGGGGGTGGGCCTTGAGATGATATAGCCCCACCCACTTGCCATATTCAGCTCACTTTCTTGCCTTCCTTCCTGCTGATGAGAAGATGTGGTGCTCAGCTGTCTGCTCCTGCCATGATGAGACTTCCCTTCAAAATATAAACCAGAAATAAACTTTTTCCTTCTATAAGCTGCTTCTGGTCCAGTGTTTGGTCCCAGAAGCAAGAAGATAACTGCTATAAGGATGAAAGGATACTTGAACATAGGTGCATGCCTCCCAAAGAGACAGTCACATTTCAAGTATCTGGGAGTGCTGGTATAGAGGATGGATGTTAGATGCTTTTGGAATTCCTTGCTCAGTGGGTTTCTAGGGGACCCTCCTCTCCTTTACCTCGTTCCCTTCTTTGACAATTAAGATTCAGAAGTACTACACTCTGATAAGATCAGACCAGGAACCACTAGGGTTGTACAAGGGCTTTAGGACATGGATTTTTACTGTGAATGGGGTTTAGGGGAGATTCCTGGAAAATTGTAGGTTTATATCTAGAAAGATAGAAAGAACTTAAGCAGTTAACAATTGTGCCATAATTATTCATTATTTGCTAATGTAAGACTTTAACCAGACTCCTGGGTAGGGGATTCTGTTAGGTCAGAAAGGACCCCCAAAATGGAGTCACTATGGTCAGCAGAATGATGACAGATGCCTGGGAAAGTGGATTACCCACATTCCTCAAGAAACCACCCAGTTCTTATCCCCTCCTTGCCTAAAAATGCCCCAGGTCATGGTTTCCTGCTCCCTTATCTAGTAAGTTACCTGGTCACTGTTCTGGTGTCACACCCTCGCTATTTTAAATGGTGACTGTAATGATCTCCCCTAAAGGAACTTTTCTATTCAACTTAACAAATGAGTTCTTTTTCCTTCCTCACCTTCTCCCAACTGAAAAAAGCCCTATAAAGCCCACTACCTGAAAACTCAGGTTGGTTGTACTCCTTTCTTGTGAGTCAGCCCTGGCAGCTGGTGCTTTTCCCAAATAAAAGCTTTCATCTTTGTCTCAGAGTGGTTTGCGTGATCTTGGTCACTCCCAAACTTTACATCAGGTACCATGACACAGATTGGAGATTTCTGGTTGCCCTCTTGAGTGGCCAGACCACCTCTCCCCTGACCAAACCACCGAGCTACCACTGACTCTCTGAAGGCTTCAGACCGTCTCTGCCTGATACCAGCTCTCACACCCACCACAATTTGACCTCTCTCATCTTCCCTTCTTCGTCTCTCCCTCCTTCTTGGTAAGTGTCCCTCTCAGGTTGGTCTGCTCTTGGATTTAATCCCTCCTCATGGAAGCCATGCCAGCATGCCAGGCTACACCCCTTGCTCGCTTTGGGGCTCCAATCCCAGTCTTGAGAAAGACACACTCTTGACACCGCGGGTCTCTTGCTCTCGGGTCTACCGTACCCTAAGGGGAGCCTTTTGGTTTGGTTGCACCATCTTGAGACACTTCCTCTTCCTCCCTCCTCTCCCTCCACCTCCTGAGGTCTCATCTTTCACTGCAAGCCACTTACTCCTTCAGCATCACAGGTGCCCGCCTTGCCCACTAACAGGCTCAACAGCCAACAGTTGCAACCTGTACGGCTCTGCCCAGGTGGGAGGTGCAGGCTGCATTCACCCTAACGGGCCAGGGTGTCATATGGGTGTTGTGAAAACTGAGCTTGAAGCCCTGGTTTCTTTCTCCCACCCTTGTTTTGCTCTTTCTCTATCTCCTTAAGAACTTAAAGTCTCTACAACTCTTGGACGACAGCAAACCTCCTTGTCTGATCTTTCTTTGCAACTGTGCCTGGCCACAATATAAGCTGGATAATGGATCCAAATGGCCTGAAAATAGTACTTTGATTTCCAAATTCTCACTTATTCACTTATTTAGAAAATTTCTGCCAACATATAGGCAAGTAGTCTGAAATACTCTATATTCAGGCACTTTTCACTCTGTGTGCACACCTCTCTCTCTCTCTCTCTCTCTCTCTCTCTCTCTCTGCTCTACCTGCTCTTCTCACCAGGTCCTTCTAGCCAAGGTCTCAGAAATGCGCTCTCATCCAACCCTTCCCCCATAGTCATCCTCACCCTCTGCTTTTAACCCAGATGCCATAGATGACCTGGCCCCAACAGCTTCATCTGTCTCCTGTTTCATCTCCATGCCCCCCCCCCCACCATTTCCCATCTCCTGTTTCCCTTCCTGCCCAACGTACTCATTCTCACAGGGAAATGTACCCTTTACGTGAGGTTTCAGGCACTGAAGAAACTGTTCACGTTCATGTTCCTTTGTCCTTCTCTGATTTATCCCAGATTGAAAAATGTCTAAGGTATTTCACCACTGATCCAACACACTATACCAAAAAATTTCACTACCTCACCCAGGCCTATGACCTAACCTGACATGAGCTCTTTGTAGTTCTTTCCTCCACTCTGACTCCTGATGATCTGGGTGGCCGCTCAGGCCCATGCTGATGAGGCTCACTTAACTGATAACACTTTCTCAGTAGGGACACTTGCTGCTACTGGGGAGGACCCTGGCTGGGGATACCATGCTCCCACTAACTTCCCGGATGGGTGGCCTGTGATAGGATGGTTCTTTGCCTCATGGCTGGCCTCAAAAAGACATCCCATAAGTTTGTCAATTTTGACAAACTCCAAATGCACCCAAGGCCTAATGAAAATCCAGTTGAGTTTATGGGACGCCTAACTGAGGCACTCCCCCAATACACTCGCCTCGACCCAGCTTCCCAAAAGAACATGATAGTTCACAATACCCATTTCCTGTCCCAATTTGCCCCTGACTGACATCAGAAAAAAAAAATAAATAAAACTTAAATGCCTAGAAAAAGGCTCTCAAATCCCTCAGGGAGATCTGCTTGACCTGGCCTTTAAAGGTTTTAATAACAGACAGAACCAGGAGTGGCCAGAGACAGACAGCAGTTCTAGTTCCTGGCTGCGGCCCAGTAACCTCCTCCAAAGAAGATGATGGGACCACAACGCTCTCCACCAGAACCCTGCTTAAAGTGTAGCCACACTGGTCACTGGGGAAAAGCCTGCTGCAACCCATGCCCACCACCAGGACCCTGTCCTCACTGTGGACTTTCTGGACACAAAAAGGTTGACTGTCCTTATCTGCCTTGACAAGGTAGACCAGCCTCTTCCCCTCGTCCCCCACGAGCGCCAATTACTGATCTTCTGGGCCTGGCAGCCAAAGATTGACAGTGCCCTAGAACCTCTGCCCCCACCAACACTCTCCATATCACAATGGGGGAGCCCAGGGTCACAGTCCAGCTGGCAGGAAGGCCTGTCACATTTGTTATGGGGGCCAGTTGCTCAGTCCTGCCATCCTACTCTGGTAAGACTTTTCCCTTGCAGACCTCTGTGTCGAGTATTGATGGCCTATCCCACTCCCCATGCATCACCCCCCCCCTTACCCTGTGTAGTCTGGGAAAATCCCCTCTCCCATTCATTCCTCGTAATATTCTCTTGTCCTGTTCCTCTCCTGGGTCGAGATCTTATACAAAAACTTTCTCTCTCTCTGTGACTTACTGTGCACATTCTCTTCCTCCTCATGCCAGCCCCTTCCATACAAAAAATCCAAGGTTCCCCTCCTTGTCTCCAAGGTTGATCCCAGAGTGAGGGACACTTCCCTCACCAACACTAGCCTCTCACCACATGCCTGTCCTCATCACACTCAAAGACCCTACATCCTTCCCCTGCTGTCCTCAAAACTTAATCTCACTTAAACCTCACCAGGGACTCAAACCTATTGTTTCTTGCTTGCTCCAAGCCAGTCTCCTTCCCCCCACTCAGTCCCCTTGCAATACTCTGATCTTGCCTGTTCTCAAACCTGATGGAACCTACCACTTAGACTTGCACCTAGTCAATGCCACTGTTATGCCCATTCATCCAGGAGTCCCCAACTCCTATACTCTCCCCTCTCACATCCACTCCTCCATTTTAGTTCTTGACCTCAAAGATGCCTTCTTCTCCACCCCCCTTCACTCCAATTCCTACGATCTTTCTGCCTTCACCTGGGAGGACCCCGATACTCATACTGCCTCTCAACTCGCCTGGACAATCCTTCCCCAGGGTTTTTGGGATAGCCTCCACCTATTTGGTCAAACTCTCTCCACTGACCTTTTGTCCTGGATCTGTCGCCCAGCACACTTTTACAATATGTAGATGATCTCTTGCTCTGCTCACCCTCTCTTTCTGTATCTAAACTACACTCCAACAAACTTCTTAACTTTCTCAGAACTAAGGGATATCGAGTTTTCCCCCAAGAAAGCTCAACTTTCTTTAACCCAGGTTAGGTACCTGGGCCTTTTCCTTACCCCCACAACAGGACAACTCACCTTAGACCACAAGCAGCATCTTTGCTTCCTCTCCCCACCTACCTCTAAAAAAATAATACTCTTTTCTTGGCTTTGCTGGGTTCCTTAAAATGTGGATTCCAGACTTTGCCCTCCTGGCAAAGCCCCTTTATGAAAAAGCTAAGGGAGACCTTCATGAACCCATAGACCTTAAGTCAGAGACAGATGCTGCCTTCTCTCACCTGCTCTTGAAAGCTTCAGTCCTTGCACTTCCAGGCCTTCAGAAGCCTTTTCTTCTTTATTCCACAGAAAAGGGGGATATGGCATGGGGAGTTCTGAGTCAAATGAAGGGTCCATCCTTTGTCCCTGTAGCTTATCTTTCTAAACAACTAAAACCCTCTGTCCGGGGCTGGCAACTGTGCCTATGCGCTCTTGCTGCAGCTGCTCTTCTGGCCCAAGAGGCACAGAAATTCACTCTTGGGCAACAACTCACTGTCCTCTTCCCCCAACAGGCTTAAAGAACAAATGCTATTCTCAACACTCACCTGCCTAAACTGACTTCTCAACTTCACCTGTCCTGGCTCCAGCTTCTCCCACTTGCCTTAGCCAGAATCAGAGCTCCTCCTCAGGCCCCCTCCTTCCTTAGCCCTTTTTAACTTGTTTATGGATGTCCCTTCCTATTAAACAACCTTCCCCCACTACCAGAAACTCCTCTCTTTTCACTTTTATCCAGAACCTTCACTGGGAACTGACTGCCAGCTTCCCCAACCATCAGAGGGAGCCTCAGCTCTCTCACTTAACCCTGAAGATCAAGTCTACCTTAAGCAGTCTTGCAGACAGGAACTCAAGCCACTGTGGACTGGACCTCATCTGGTGATCCTAACCATTCCCATGGCTGCAAAGCTTCAGGACATCCCCAATTAGATCCACCTATCACACCTGAAAAGAGTCAAGGCTCCTCCATCCTATCCTACTTCATCCAGGGATAAGTACTCTTCCCCCAATCCCAGAATGCTCCTCCTTAATACACTAATGTCTCTCTGCCTCCTCTCTCTTGCCTCAAGCCCTCTATCGCTCATCTCTGATTGTTCATCCTCCCCTTGCGCCTCGCATTTTGACGTCGTAGCTGTTGACAAGGATAACAAGCTCCTTAATTCTTCCTTCTGTCCTCTCATGGCGTGCATGGAGCCCGTCTCCCTTACCCTCTCTATAACAGATGTCTCCAGCGACTGCCCCAAAGCCAGCTCAATACAGGAATGGTCCCAGAGAAGTCTCTGTTTCGCTCAGAACCAAGTCATAACAGCATGCTACACTGACACTGACGGAGAGTGCTCACTATCAGTCTCACTACTCTGCCACCTCTAGCAACCATGGAACTGCCTCCTCATCACCTGCCCTGAAGGGAGACACATTGACCATATTTATCTAGCCTCTCCCATAAGAACTCATTGCCCCTAGGGTCAGCATGAAGGCACTACAGAAGAGAAATTAACCTTCATCCCTTATCATTAACAAAAGGCTAGAATGTTAGGTCAGGACGGTCTTCCAAAATGGAGTCTCCATGGTCAGCAGAATGGTGACAGAGGCATAGGAAAGTGGATTATCCACATTCCTCAAGAAACCACCCAGTCCTTATCCTCTCCTTGCCTAACAATGCCCCAGGTCATGGTTTCCTGCCCCCTTATCTCCTAAGTTACATGGTCACTGTTCTGGTGTGTCACACCCTAGCTATTGTAAATGGTGACTGTAATGATCTCCCCTAAAGGAACTTTTCTATTCAACTTAACAAACAAGTTCCTTTTCCTTCCTCACCTTCACCCACTGACCCTATAAAGCCCACTACTGGAGGAACTCAAGTGGGCTGTGCTTCTCTCTTGTGAGTCAGCCCTGGCAGCTGGTGCTTTTCCCAAATAAAAGTTCAGAGTGGTTTGCATGATCTTGATCACACCCAAACCTTACAGATTCTTTTCTCTTTTCATGTTCACCAAATTTGTCCTATCATTTTAAACTTTTTTTTATATTTTATTTATTTATTTGACAGAGAAGCAGATAGAAAGAGAGAGAAGATGGTCATGCCAGGGCCTCCAGCCACTGCAAACTCCAGATGCATGTGCCACCTTGTGCATCTGGCTTACATAGGAACTGAGGAATTGAACTCAGGCTCTTGGGCTTTACAGGCAAGTGCCTTATCCACTAAGCCATTTCTCCATCCCATCCCCTATCTTTTCATTTTGCCTCAGTGTTGTCTTTGTGAGCACCTCTCTTTATTGATCCTAAGGGAGTAATAGTAATGCCAAACTTGAGCACAATCATGAGAGTGCATCCTGAGCCCATGCAAAAGTATACACAGGCTGGGGTGAGAATCCTCATCCATATGCTCATAACTTGACTATGAACAGATTGTTTAACCTTTCTGAGGCTTCTTTCTGGGTCTGTAAAGTAAAAATATGATACTATGATTGATTATATTGATTGTCTACATGAGAGGATCTAGAGTCGACTGGGAGGGATTATCTAGATTAGGTTAGCAATTGTCTCTGTGCTAGGAGAAACGCGCATGGGAACATGCCTGTGAGGGATTAACTTGAGGAGGTTAAATGATGTGGGAAGACCAACTTAACTGTGGTGGCACCATTGCATAGGCTGGGGTCCTGTGTATAAAAAGGAGAGAGCTGGCTGAGTACCAGCATTCATTGCTCTCTACTTAGTCATTGTGGGCTGAATGTGACCAGCTCTGTTGCAAGCTCCTGCCTCTATAAGTTCCCCATTGTGACAGACTATAGCCTGGAACCTAGAACTGTAAGCTGAAATAAACCTTTTTTTTTTTTTTTTTCAGTTATTTTGTCTCAGCAATGAGAAGTAACTGATACAAATATTTGCTCTTAAAGATGGTGCAGAGAAGAAATTATACAATGTGTGAAAAGCTCATGTCCTAGAGTAGAGAGCATACTTAGGAAGGGTAGAGACTGTAGGAAAGGTAATGCAAAGCCACTTACACACAGATGTTAATGTTTAATCACAACAGACAGGAAGGAAGCGGAGGCAGAGATTCTGGTTCAGTCCAAGAGGAATTAAACATAATTGATCTTGTCCTATCCACCCAGTGCAACTGGGAATCTGGGTAGAATGCAATGAAGCTACTAAGAAATGTGGGAAGTAAACAATAGCAAGTACACTGTAGAAGGAAAAGGAGCTGGCAAAAGAATTTGCAAGGCAATTGGTAAAGAGAGTCTATAGGCTGATCAGCTTATCTTCCATCGATTCTTCAGGGCTGAAGTCAAACAGCCCAAATTCTTGAACCACACGCTTGGTATGAGCAGAAAGAGCTTTAGGATCAGCCATTAACTTCTGATCAAAAAGGTAAGAACAAGAAAATGTACAGAACAGGAAAAATAGGAGCGTTGTAGTTACCTTCTCATTGCTGCAACAAAGCACCCAACCAAAAGTAGCTGATAGGAGGAAAGGATTTATTTTTGGCTTGCAGTCTTGAGGGGAAGCTTTGTGATGGCAGGGGAAAGCATGGCACGAGCAGAGGCTGGACATCACCTCTGTCACGGTGGGTGGGAAACAGCAGCAGGAGAGTGAGCCAACTAACACCAGCAAGCTGGGAGCTAATAAACCTCCCAGTAAAGGTCCACAACCAGCAACACACCTCCTCCAGCAAGGTGCCACCTCCTAAACTGCCGTCAGCTGAGGGACCAAGCATTCAGAACACATGAGCTTTGGGGGGAGATCTGCTTCAAACCACCACAAGAAGTGAATACCTTGATTTTTAGTCTATGGTGTCGCCAGCCTCCAGGTACTCCCCAGCCCCAAAGTTATAACCCTATGGTAGCTGGGTAACATCTGTGTAGAAGGGCAGAAGTGGTGGTAGTCCAGAACACACCTAAAACTGAAGAGGATGGTTCCTCTCTAGCCCAGTACCCGCCACCTAAAAGTGTATGGGGGAAGGAGAGACCCCTTGTTGCTTTTTGTCTCGCTCTAGCTTCCTGCCACTTGACCTCAGGGCAGATAGGGTTGCAAAACTATGCATCAGCACAGGGAGACCGAGACCTCCACTTTCTAGCCAGTGGACACAGAAAGTGTTAAGGCAGGCTGAGGGGAAGACGCAGTGAGTAGCATGGCTTTTAGAATCATCTGCAAGTTGCATGAATCTTGTTCTGAGCAGCATGCCTGAGGCAGTCCGAGCTGACCCATGGCAGTTACATGGTGCAAACAAATGTCAGTGTATTATGAAAGCTTTGAGACTAACCTGGCATAGGAACCACACCCATGAAATGTTGGCTGTGATCTCATTGTAACTATGTTGATTGCTTTGTTTAAAAAAAAAAAAGTCCATTGTATTAAAACAATAACCAAAGTCATATTGCATGGCATTCAAAATGTCTAGGAATTCCAAACTCATTTGACATAGGTAAAAATGTCAACAACTTGTGCAGGAAAAGAAAATCTGTAGACACTATCTTAAATAGCGAATTATCAGGCAAAAGCAGCGAGGTAGCAATTATAGCCATACTCCCAAGAAGTAAAGGCAAAAATGCTTAGAGAAAGAGAAAGATGGACAGTCTCAGAAAAAAAAAAAAAAACTAGAAAACTAGAAAATTAGAAGTAAAATACTAGGAATATTAGAAGTAAAAACCACAGCAACCAAACTAATAACTTTATTTGATGGGGTCAATGTAGTTTATAGAGTCCAGAATCGGCAAACCTGAATGTCTAATCTGAGCAATAAAGAGAAGAAAAAAGCACAACAAATCAAAACAGAAACATAGAGGAAACTATGGGACGGTACCAAAAGCTTTAAACTCTGGGTTGCTGGAGTATCCGGTGGAGGAGAGAGCATATGTAATGCAGAAGAAAATAATAATAATAATTTGATGCAAGCATGACTAAAAATTTTCCAGCTAAGTAAAAATACATATATATTTTTTTAAAACCCTCAGTGAACCCAAAAGAGAAGAAAACACTCAATGGAAAGGGATTAACACAAAGACTCATCATAATCAAAATGATGAGAACCAAAGGCCAAAGAGGAAATTTTCAAAACAGCCTAAGGAAATAGAGACAGGGTGACAGCAAACATTTAGCTCTCTTCAGAAGTCACAAAGCTTTAAGGAAAGGGAGAATCACGCCAAAGCTCAGATTCAAAACGTGAAGGAATCCGGTTAAATGTACGCCTCCTCAGGTACAGGTGAACAAAGACTGTATTGCTGTAGATGCAAATTAAAGTTCTTGGGGGAGCCAGACGGGGCCCAGCAAGCATAAGAACAGGAGATGGCCTGATTCCCCAGGATTTCCATAAAGAGCTGGGTGTGGTCACACATGCCCATAATCCCAGTCCTGTGAGGAGCAGACTAGAGGAGAAACACTAGGGTTCATGAAAATGGCAAGCTCCGGAATCTGTGAGACATGGATAAGCTAGATGGGAAGGAGACTCAACATTCTCCTCTGGCCTCCATATGGGTGCCCATATCTGCACACACACACACACACACACACACACACACCACCACCACCACCACCACCACTACCACCATTACCACAATAATACCTATATACAAACAATAAAAATGAAAACATTCATAATCTGAAAAGAAAATGATAAGCAGAAGAAAACTTAGAGTTTCAGGAATAAGAAAAAGAAAGCAAAATGATAACTGAGTGAAGTTAACAGACCATTTCTTCACTTTAAGTTCCTTAACACAGAGACGCTGGTATAAAAGTATTGACATTTTCTTGGGTATGCTTTGCTGGTTTGTATTATTAGGGGACATCGTCCATTTTTCCTAAAACGTCACATTTTATGCATAAATATCCATTTAATGCCGTGGTCCTATAATGAGGGTGCTGTTTTCATTGTTATTACTGACAATTAGTGCCTTTTGGGGTTTTGTTTGTTTTCCTCAATTTAATTAGAGGTTTTTCAACAAATAATGATAGAACAATTGGACATTTCTATGCCCCTTCATCTATATTTCATGTTTATACAAAAGTAATCCGTGTATCTACCTGCAAAACTATGAAACTTAGGAAAAATCTTCATGATGTTGTCTTGGGAAAAAAAATTTCTTAGCTGTGACTCTGCCTGATTCATAAGAAAGAAACACATGAATTGGACTTCAGACAAAAAGTACTGTTTTATAAAAGAAACTATTAAAAGAGTACAAACCCAAGCTATTGATTGAGAGAAAATATTTGCAAAGCCCATATTCCACAGCTGGAACTCTCAGGTACTGCTGATGGCAATACAAAATCATGCACAGCTAGCCACCTTGGAAAGCAGCAGTTCTCTATAGAGCTCTATCCAGATTCTTCTGTCAGGTATCTTCCCTAGAGAAACAAATACAGACACGTGTCTACAAAATGACTGCAAACAAATGTTTATAGCAAGTTTATTTACCAACACCAAAACATTAGATGCAACCCCAAGTCCATTCACAGAAAAGTACATAGGCAAATTTTAGTTCGTTCCTATAGCTCAGCAATACACAGGAATGAGCCATTGACACCGCAATGTGACTGAACCTCAGAAGCGTTATGCTCAATGGAAAGCTGACCTCCAAGTGAAAGGCTACATGATTCCACTCACATGGTATCAGGAGAGGATATTTCTGAGGCTTTTACTCAAGAAACAAAATAAGGGAATTTGGTGGTGGGGGCGCTCGACACTGCTCTTCTGTGTGTCATGATTACAAGGCAGTTAGTTTCATGAATTTGCACATGTATTAAAATGCCTAGAACTATGCACCATTAACTTTATTGTGCATTGTCTTAATTATTTTCGCTGTTTCTATGATAAAATATCCTGGCCAAAGCAACTTGGGGAAGGAAGGGCTTATTTGAGCTTATAGTTCCTATCAAGTTGATAGTCAATATAAACTATCACATTTATAAGCTTAAAAATTGAAACACATTTGAAAACAAAGGTTTTTAAAATATTTTATTTATTGATTTGAGAGAGAGAGAGAGAAGAAGAGGAAGAGATAGAGAGAGAGAGAGAGAGAGAAAGACATTGTAACTGTATTATAATGAAATATTTGATGTTATAATGAAATACCTACGGCTCCATAACTCCATAAAGAAAAGAGGTTTATTTTGGCTCATGGCTCCAGAAGTGAATGGTTGAGGGCCTTCATCTGGTAATGGCCTTCATCCCAGCCAATCTTCAAGGTAGCACAGGGCATCAATAGCAAGAGATGGTGAGTGTGAGTGTGTATGTGTGTGTGCGCGAATGCACGCATATATCCTCTTGGCTCATTCTCTTATTAAATCACCAGGATTCAGTCATGAGCACTCCACTCTGCTCTCTATCTAATCCTAGTCACGTCTCAGACCCCACCTCTGTAGTCATATTGTTTCCACCCATGCAGCACAATAGGGGTTAAATTTCAACACGAGAACCTGTGCACAGACACCCTAGCAACACTGATTCCCATGGATACTATATTTCTTCCTAAACATATACACCTATGACAAGCTTTAATCTGTTCACTTAAAGGAAGTCATTTGTAGCTTCTCTCTGGCATACCTGAATGGTCAGCACCACTGATCTCATTCTCTGGGGCTGCTATTAAGTAAAATTAAGAGCTCCATGAACAGAAGCACTGTGATGCACGACAGTCGATCTTGTGATCTTGTGAGCGATGGCCTCATTGTGACAGAGGAGACCATAGCTGGGTATGCGGGACAAAGGGATGATTTCCATCCTGGGCAGGACAGAGCGGACCAGTGCTAGATTTCATCACACTTCTCCAAGGGTCGCACAGTTTAAAATTTCTGTTTATTTCTGGAATTTTCCATTTAGGTATTTTTGAACTGTGGTTGACTCCAGGTAACTAAAGCCACATAAAGCAAAACTGCAAACAAAGAGGAACTGCAGGATAGGAAATCATAGCTGGGAAAGAAAATCATGGGCCAGGATTTAGAAATAATTCAGAGGCCAGATTAAAGAACGGGGAAAAAAGGTACCAAGTTAAGTCCTGATCCTCGAGATTTTATCGTCTATGGCCCCCCAAATGGGTAACAAATATGTTGATAGTCTCCAGTTTCCATAATTATACTTAATGTGATTCCCCCTTGTGACAGTTCAGTTCTGTTCTCAACTTGATCAGATTAGGAATCTAGTGAGAGCCATGCCTCTTACGCAGGTTTGTGAGCCAGGAAGTCCTTCCTCCAGAGTGGGCAGCCCTTCCGGTGGGTGGCTTTATGTAAGGAAGGTGCAGGAGAACACTGAGCCTTTTGCTTTCTCCAGGCCGTCCATGCTACTCACTGGTGCATGCTTTAAAAAAAAAAAAAATTAACTTTCTTTTTTTTACTTAATACAAAAAAAAATGTTTATTTATATCCAGAGGCAATTAGTACATAAAATACTTTGAAATAATACATATTGAGCATTACATTTCAGAAGATATTCATTTATTTATTTTTTTGTTTGTTTGTTTGTTTCGAGGTAAGGTCTTGCTCTAGCACAGGCTGACCTGGAATTCACTATGTAGTCACAGGGTGGCCTTGAAACTCATGGCAATCCTCCTACCTCTGCCTCCCAAGTGCTGGGATTAAAGGCATGCACCACCACACTCAGCAAGATATTCATTTCTGATTAACTGGCAGAATTGTAAATATTTGGACAATATTTAGCCTCTTACAGTTATAACATAGATATAAAATTTGGAGAATACCTCTTTAGGGAATCGTTCAGAATTTATATTTTATAGTTTACATAGTTGATGAAGCATTTTAAAATTTTTTAAAAATATTTTCATGTGCATTTCATGAGAAGTAGTTTCATTTTATAAAAGGGAACATGACACTGATTAAAATAAGCATTGAATGTGTATTTAGAAGTTTGGCACTTATATGCTACCATGCATGGGACAACCTCAGGGTGTTGTCCTTTCCGTCCACCTTGCTTGACACAGGGTCTCCCTTGTTTTTTCTGCTGTGTGTCAGTCTAGCGGCCCATGAGCTTTGGATTCTCCTGGCTCCACCTCTCATTAACATAGGTCAGCTGGGATGCTTTTTAATTTGGCTATTGCTGAGGATGCTGGAATCCCACCTGCTTTCAGCCTCATGGACTGAACTCTGATGCTCTAGCTTGCCAACAGCTAGTGTTGAATGGCTGAGCCCCTATCTTATAAACTAATTCCTCTGGAGATCCCTGACTCTTACATCTCTCCACTCACTAAAATAATTAATGATTTCCACAAATTCCAAAGACAACTCAGTAATGGATCCTCACTGCAGGCTGTGGAGGAGTTTGAAAGGTTCTGGGTTATTTGGGATATGCCTGCACACATAGTCGCAAGAAGGAAAGCATCTTGGGATTTCAGAGAGAAGGATGCTACAGGGAAAACCTTGGGTCTGCCATGGTGATGGAAAGATAAGTAATTTGCAAACCTTTTGTCTGATGTGACCATTATTCATACTGATTCACTTGCAGTACTAAACAAGGTGTGTGGCCCAGCAGTATGAAGCTGTGGCCATTTTCAGGAAAGGAATTGACACCCTTGTGTGCTGGTTGAGTTCACTCCGTTGGGAGTAAGTGTGTACAAAGCAGAAGAGCAGTGAATCTGAAAAAGGGATATTCCATGAGTCCTGGGCAAGGGAAGAAGACACTAGGAAACACGAAGGGGGAAAGAAGCCCATGTTACCAGAAGGAGGTCTGCATGCAGACAAGAAAAGTGAAGAAGAGGCTTTTTGCTTGCAAATTTCAGAAATACCACTGGCTCACAAAAAGGCTCTCATTGGCTGTTGCAACTATAAGTAGGAGCTTCTCCCCCCCGCCCCCAACAACTATACTGTGTCAGCAACCAAGCTCCACCCCTGCCCTCTACCTGCCTTTGTGTGACTGATCTCAAGCTGCCTCTTCCTTTTTAAGAGAACCAGCAGCAGCCACAGGCTCCTCCTGTCAGCTTAGAAAATTTTCAGGACAACCTGCCTTTTTCAACTCCTTCAAAACCACACGACTGATGTATATTGTCTCAGATTGGCCCATAAACCATGTAACCAAGCCAGCCCAGTTCCAGAAAAATGGTAATAGTAGATTAAATGGCCAACCAGGATATATGTCCACTAATGGAGCCAGGGACTAGAGACATTCATATTTAAACTGAGAGTGGAAGAATGGAAATTTATTAACCACAATTGAACTATTGCATTTGGTTGAACAAAGCAGGTGTGATGATAGGCCAAGAAATGGAAATTCAGGTTCCTACAATGGTCTGATGTAGGAACTATGTCAGACCAGCCCATTCTAGATCCACTAAGGAGAGTTCCAGAAGATCATAACCTAATCTAACCTAAGCTAGGCTAACCTAAGCTAAGCTAACCTAAAGACATCTTAACCTAACCTAGCCTAAGCTAAGCTAAGTTAACCTAAACTAAGTTAACGTAAGCTAACTAACCTAACGTAAGCTAACTTACCCTGTCTACCTTCTTGCAACACCTGTATTACTCAGCTGTCCCAGCAAGCGGATTTACTTTGGTTTATTGTTTGACAGGTTCAAAGGCCAGAACAAATGACAACATCAATGTGGGACTCTGGCGAGAGTAGCACATCAGGAGGGAAGCACACAGAGAAGTGAACACACAAGAACTTGAGCTAGGAAGCCCAGAGAGAAGAAGACCCAACTCAGTCCTCTTTTGAGAGTGTGTCCTTGGTGAGCCTCACCCTTGAAATGCCCACTACCTCCCAGCACCATCGCCTTGGGGTTTTACCCATAGTGCCTTGGGGACTTATCCAAACCACAGCAGTGCCCTGATGATGGAAGCTTTACCCCAGGCTGTAACTTATCTGAAAGTTTGAATCTTCTCTGTTGAGTCTCAGAACTTCAGTCTATGGGAGTCATTTCTCAGGAGAAAAGCTTTTGAACTTGAAGAAGGCTCAAACAGGTGAATCCAATCTGTCTCAGCTTTCTACTTGCCTCTGAAGCCCTCATTAGAAAATGTAGTTGGCATGAGAATCAAATGAGGCCTGTGTTGCATGCAAGATTGTTATGAAAGACAGTAATACTGTGGGCTTGCATTACTGGCTCTGTGATGTTCTGTTTGGGGGAAGAGAATGATTTTTCCACCCTGTTTGGCATTCTAAAAGGTCCTAGCCAAGCTTGGGCAAACAGTAGGTTCTTAATTTCTTATTCAATGTGAAGTGGAGGGAAGGAGGGATGACTTTGGGCTCATATTCCAACACTGATTCCACAGAATGATTCATTTTATTGTGATCAAGTTTTTAACATCAATGGGCAAAGATAAAAGGCTAATTCTCTGATCTCTGGAAATATTGTATGTAGTTCGGGTCCTGCCTTTAAAAGACATAAAGAAGCTGGGGAAGTGAGGAGGAGGACATGGAGGATGATCAAGGAGTTGGGGGACAGGGATGCCATTCAAGGGGAGATCAAAATGGGCCACTTTGTTCCAGGACTATAAAAGCTGATAGAGAAATGATCAAAGCCACTGAAATCCTGGAGGGGCTGGATGAGGTGGGGAAGATTCCCCTGGCCCCAACGTCCTTTCATGCCGACATCACAGACAAAATGGTAGGGCCATTCCAATGTGTAGTTTCTCATGATTTCCTCCTGAAAGTTGACAGCCATTTTTGAATGGGCCATTTTCAAATTCACCTAAGGGACTTAAGGGATGGGCCATTTAAACTCCTGGACATCTGGAATTCAATGAAGATGAACTGCAGAGGAGTTCGTCCTAGAATAGCTAAAAAAATCAGACGTTCAGAGATTTGATGATGAAGGGTAATCACTGAAGACAGACTGTCTTAAAGCCACAGGTTGTAAGTGAACAAGTGTGTTAAAGAGGAAGAAAAGAAGCGGAGAGATGCCCTCACAGACTCCTCCTGGCTGACCCAGAGGCTCCAGCCCTCTCAGGAGCCTTCTGCTCATATCCGTGTGTCTCTGAGTCCTACTCCTGAATGGTAAGAACAGGCCTCTGATAACAGACTAGAGTGTAAATGCTGGTTTCATGACATCCTTTTGTTGCAAGTGAGAGTGCACCTAAATCAAATTAGTTCAAGCACAAAACTATTTTTTGTTGAAGTTCAAGCAACTGTAAAAATGAGACAGGGCTCAAACAATATCAACAAATCAAAATCGATCACCCTCCCCCCGGCCTCTAGCTAAATTCAGTTTTCCTGTGTTCAGCACATAGTGGCTTATGGATTTCCCAACTGTATAGTCTAACTATTCCAACAAAATTCTAGATCCATCCAGTAATTCTTGTAAAATCCTGGGACTGAGTATCACAAAACCAATTAGATCATGTGTCTACCCATCCCTGTGATCATCTGGAAGGAAAAAGGCTGACTGGCCATATCTGAGTCAAAACTCATTCCTGAGGCTGGAGGAGTATGGCTAGCAGAGAAGAAAGTGAAATTAAACTGTGAAAACCAAAAGAGGAACATTTCAGCTGATGACCACACCCAGCTTGTCTTTTGAAGCACACTTTGCCATGTCCCTGCACCAACCCTCACATTTTTGTAATCATTATCAAGAGGCACTCCTCCAAGAAGCCCTCCACCACTATCCTTCAACACTGTCTTGTCTCCCTTCTCTGCATTACAGTGGCACACATTCCTGGCAGTGTGTCATTTCTGATCCAGGTTCTCACAAATGGGACTGTACTGCATTCTCTCCCTATATGTCCAAAACATTATCAGCCAAAAAGGAATTAGAACACAGGATGTGCTCTGTAGTGGTTTGAATATGAAATGTCCCCCATAGACTCATGTGTTTGAATACTTAATCTCCAGTTGGTGGTGCTGTTCTAGAAGGTTGTGGAAACTTTAGGAGAGGGAGCCTTTCTAGAGGAAGTATATCACTCAAGATGGACTTTTTTTTTTTTTTTTTTTTTTTTTTTTTTTGAGCCCAACAGGCTGGCTTTTTTTATGCAAGAGAGTGAGACAGAGAGAGAGAGAGAGAAAGAATTGGTGTGCCAGCCTCAGCCACTGCAATTGAACTCCAGATGTGTGCACCCCCATGTGTGTATGAGCGACCTTGCACACTTGTGTCACTTTATGCAACTGGCTTACATGGGACCTGGAGAGTTGAACATGAGTCCTTAGGCTTTGCAGGACAGCACCTTAACTGCTAAGCCATCACTCCAGCCTAGGATGGTTTTTAAGGAGGTGTTATAGCCCAGACTCACTTGTTTCTCTCTTTCTACTTTCTTCCTGCTGAGGTGACAATGTGATACCTCTTCCTGCTCCTGCCATGCTTTCCCCACCATGATGAAACCTCCCCTTTGAAAGGCAAAACAAACCCTTTCCTTCCTTAAGCTGCTTCTGGTCAGGTGTTTTATCCCAGCAACAAAAAAGCAACTGATGCAGGCAGCAAGCAAATAAGCCTTTTTCTAAATAGGTGGATTTCAACTCAGACGAAGGAAAAGCTTCCCAATATGCAGGTTATTGGCAAAGAGACAGGGATAGAACACTTTGGTTGGGGAGATAGTAAGGGACTCATGGGAGAGGGTGTCCATGCCACATGAATTTCATGTTGTCTTAAACTTGGTTTTACTGAAATAGAAGGATGATGGGGGTTGTGGGCAGCTGGTTTACTAAAATGAGCTTTTGGGAAACATAGCTATAAGAAAGCAAGGAAGGAAGGAAGTTGGAAAGATGAGCCACAATGACACCCAGCCAATTCTAAGGGAGTTCTAGAACTGGGCATTCTAGAACTATTCAGAGTCACTCTACTCCCAGAAATAAGCACTAGCATTTTGCACCAGCCACTCTTGGCTAGGATCTCCCTATGTAAGAGCAGCTTCCAATGTGGGATGCAGCTGTGAGTCAGTGTAGAAGATAATTCCAGAATCTGGGAGGTGGATGTGTTAGCTTTGAAGAAATGATGTGGATGGAGAATTCAGGATCCATAACATATTGCATCTAATCTGAAACAGGTTGATGCCCACTGGTTTCTACATCAAAATGAAGATTATGTAGCATTTGCTATCTCTTCCCTATTCATGCCAAAATTTAATACTAGATGTAGGGGAGTCTGGTGAGACCAGGTGCTCAGATCACATCAGGGAAAAATAAGAAAATAAGTGGAAACAGTGGACTTAATTACTTTCTCTAGAAGAGTCATTTGTTAATAAATACCTTCCTCCCATGTGACTCAAATTCCTGCTAGGAGCTCTTCCAGTTTTCCTAATTTTCTATCTCTCCTTGAACTGGTATGCTATAAATGCCAGAACAGCATTGTAAACACAGAGGGGCTTTGATGCCAACATCAGTGTGATCATAGTTAGAGTCATTGCCCAACCAGATCACAGGATGTGCTCGAAGCCACCCTGTGTCCTGGGGTGCTGCTACTAAATGGTCAATGGCAGGCTAGTGGGCAGGGCTTATTAGTAGCCTTCACCTCTTTCTGTGTTGTAAATAGTCCCAGCATAGCCTTTGTGACATCCTACACTGTGACCAGCTACAACAACATAAACAAAGTTGGGAAAATTTGTACCAAGCCATCTCTAGCAAGTCCTGGCAAATCTAGGATAGGATTAACTCCAAAAGAAGGTTTCCCAGACAAATGGACTGAAATGCTATGGCATGCTTTTGAAAGCTGCTCAGATTTATAGCTGAGCGAAAGGCAGCAGAAAAAATAGAAATGATTTGCATTGGGTGAAGATTAAGAAATCTTTGGAGAGATTCCAGCACGAGCCACATCTTGAAGCATTACACTGATGAGTACGCTAGTACTTTTTGGAAAGACATATCTATGCTAATTTAGTGCCACAGGGGCTTCAGCCTCATGTTGGGGAGGGGGTCCAGGAGATTGTAGGAAGCACTTCCTGTTCCTGGAAGCTCTGCCTCCTGCTCTCCTTTCTGAACTTGAGTTCTCCCAGATTCCACCCCCATTACCTCACACCCCTTTCAGCATTGCTTGCATTGATGCTCAAAGTTGACTCTGTTTGATTCCCCGTCACGTTATTTCCCATGGGTTCTTTAGATCTTCTGTAGTTCCACATCCTGCCTGCTATTTTTAGGACCAGACAGTGGCTTGGTCCTGCATTTGTTCATTTAAAAGATCATTAAACAACACCAGATATATCAGCCCAAGGCATATTTGAAGAGCCTTCATGGGGACAATACAAATGTACTTGGTGATGTCATCTTCAGAAGACTTGGATGTTTCATGAAGACATCTTCTCCACCCCTTTCCAATTCCCTTTCATGCCTGAAGCCCTTCTTGCCACCCCAATCCAGGCTGTTCTCCCTTTCCAAGAGCTGCTGGAAAGACAGGAATAATGCATGTGTCTCTGCCCACGTGTCTCTTCTACTGCCTCATCCTCTCCAATGACCAATAACCCCTAGCCCAGGCCTGGAATGTTGCAGGCATTCCTCGATGGCTTCTTGAATTTTATGCAACTGTAGTGAAGTGGCCTTGTCCATTTTCTACTTGGCCACCCAGAGAGGCTCCAGACTGAAGATGTACCTGCCTAGCACATGTCCAAGGGCAAGGCTCTTCCTCCCAGGTGTACAGCCCCATGACGACAAGTAGCAGGCTTCCAGGAGCATGTCCGTTCTGACCTTCCCCAAGCCTGGCTTGTGATCAGTGACTGCTAGATGGTGACCCCACCCTGGTCCCTCAAATGCCTTGGGATTTCTCACTGCCATCTTTCTTTACAGTCCAGCCAGAACCCCTTGGCTTTGGGTTGTGAGAATTCTTTCAAAGTCAGGAGAATATCCAGGGTCCCCAATAGATTTTCTCTTTTCTACTCTCATTGCCATATGCCATAGCTTAGTCTTTAATCACCTTTATGGGTTTATGTTTGTGGTGGTTGAGAATGTATTCCTTCTGGCTTTTGTCTGTTGTGTTTTGAACGGGGAGCTTGCCAACAGCTTGTCCCTTCGGGCACCAGGTTGTCGCCCACACACGCACAACTGAGCTGGGCCTAGCAAGCATAATGGGAGGAGGAGCTTGGATCCACACTGGGATGACCTCAAGGGTCATCAAGCAATTCTGAAGGGTGGGGGGAGGGACACCTATGATGGTTATATCTATGGGGCTTCTTAAGTAGGAGACTACAAACAGTGCTGAAAGGTTGGATCCAGCTCGTGGATCTATTTGTGACTCTTTTGGGGTTTCACTTTTAATTGAATTTCTTGCCAATGTTTAAATATCAACAGATTGTTCATAGATGTTTGTTTTCTCCTCAAAGTCCACTCTGGCAATGCTCCACTATAAATCCTCAAGACAGCAATGGTGACAGTGAAGGCTGCCTGCTTTCGATGGGAGTTGAGCTCTTCCCCACAGTGGCACCTGTCCACTCTAGCCATCCGCAGGTGCTACTTTCTGTAAATCTGCCACCCTTCTCGTGCATTTCAGAGTGCCCAAGGTCCTGTTCCTTCTTCTCACACATGTCCCAACGTTTCCCCCCCGTCTTTCTGGATATCTCTGCCTGCTTCTGTGCCTTGTTGTCGTCCAAAGTCCAAGCAGCCCAGTGGTGGGCTCTGTAGTCAGTAAGTTCTGCCCTGGGGACCTGCCCTCCCTCCAGACTGCAGAGGTGGGACTCGCCATATTTCTAGTCAGCCTTGAGTTTCTCAAGCGCTTGCTTTGCTTCAGATTCAAAGCTAAGAAGCCCTGGGTGCTTCACTGCTATGATGCTAGCTTCCCCCTTTACATGTGTTCCATCTATCCCTCCTCAATGTTTTCTACCTCACTCCTGTCTCTACCCTCAAGCAAGCCCTTGCTAACACAGATCCACACTTGGTCTCCAAATGATTCTGCTGAACATGGCTGCTCTCTCTCCCTCATTGGTCCTTTGTCACCACTGATAAAATCCTTCTATAATCTTAGCTTTGATTAAAAGACTCAGCTTTGGATGATAGGCCACCAGGTACAGACTGACATGGGGCTCCATAAGAGGAGACTTGGGCCTTGTCATTACTTTTACCTAGTCATCTTAAACATGCTAAAGGCCTCAAGGGTAGTGTCAGAAAGAGCAAGAACTAGGAACTCAGGCTCAGCTTAAAGTTCCAGCTTGTTTGCAGGAGAAGTTAGAGCTAAAGGTCAGCATGATGAGCAAAAAACAGCAAGACTGACTAAAACAAGTAGTACATGTTTTCCCTCACATGTAGAATCTTTAAAAAGACATGATAGGGCTGGAGAGATGGCTTAGCGGTGAAGGCACCTGCCTGCTAAGCCTAAGAACGCCTGTTCGATTCTGCAGGTCCCACGTTTAGCCAGATGCAAAAAGTGATGCAAGGGAGCAATGCTGCACTTGCCCACCAGGGGCCGCCCATGTCTGGAGTTCGTTCACAGTGGCTGAGAGGCTGCTGGGACGCCCATTCTCTCTCTCTCTTTCTCTCCAAAAAAACAAAGACATGATAGTCATGGGGGGATATTAGGAAGGGTGGAAGTGAGATGGGGGTGAAATGCAGGTAATAGGATAAATAAGATCACAGCATATTATATCCATGTTTGAAAATATCATGACGAAGCCCACTAAGTTGTGCAATTTATATCTACTTATAAAATACAGATGTGTGTGTACATGTATATTTTAAAATATATAAATAAAATATATACCAACATATGTCTAGGAAAACCACAGAAGACCCAGCACCACTGCTCAAACTCTTGGTCCTCATGAATACAATGGAAAGCAAGTCTCTAAGTCTGGGCTCTTACCTCGTCTCTTATTAGAATTCTGCCCAGCTTCAAGACCAAGAACAAATATTGGGTTACTTTGGACCATTCACCCTTTAGACTTTATTCTTTTTACCACCAACTCCTTTACCAGAACATAATGTTCTTCCCCGGTCAAGGATCAGCCAGACCTTCCTGAACATGTTTTAGACTTTGTGAGCCCCATAGCTCTTGTCCCAGCTGCCCAGTTCTGCTGCTGAAACGTAAACATAGTCATTGACCCCATGTAAACAAGGAAACAGTGCTGTATGTCAGCACAATTTTGTGTATAGACTGAAATTGGAATTGCATACAGCTTTCACCTGTCACAAGATGGCATTAATCTTTAGATTTATTTCAGCAATTTAAAAGTATGATTATGATCCTTAGTTTGTGGGCTGTAGCAGTTACCTTCTCATTGCCAAAACAAACACCTAACCAGAAGGAGCTGATGGGAAGAAAGGGTTTATTTTAGGCTCACAGTTTTGAGGGAAAGCTTCATCACGGCATGGCAGAGCAGAGGCTGGGCATCACATCTTCCTATAACAGCTGGGAAATAGCAGCAAGAGTATGTAAAGGGCAGTAAGAAAGAGCAGTAAGATGGCTTAGTGGTTAAGGTGCTTGCCTGCGAAGCCAAAGGACCCAGGTTCAATTCCCCAGTAAGCCAGATGCACAAGGGGGCACGTGCATCTAGAGTTCATTTGCAGTGGCTGGAGGCCCTGGTGCACCCATTCTTTCTCTGTCTTGTCTCCTCTCTCTCTCTCTCTCTCTCTCTCTCTCTGTCTCTCTCCCTCTCTCTTTCCTTGCAAATAAATAAATAAGATTTTTTTTTAAAAAGAGTGATCTGAGGGCTGGAAAGATGGCTTAGCGGTTAAGGCACCTGCCTCCTAAGCCTAAGAACGCTGGTTCCAATCTCCAGGTCCCACATTTAGCTAGATGCAAAGTGACACAAGGGCGCAATGCTGCACTTGACCACAAGGGGGCGCACACATCTGGATTTCATTCGCAGTAGCTGAGACGCTGCTGGTGCACCCATATCTATCTGTCTTCCTCTCCCTCTCTCTCTCTCTCTGTCTCATTCTGTGTCTCTCTCTCTCAAAAACAGAAAAGAGTGAGCTGATCCAGGCATGGTGGCATATGCCTTTAATCCCATCACTCAGGAGGCTGAGGTAGGAGGATCTCTGTGAATTTGAGGCCACCCTGAGACTACATAGCGCCAGGGCTAGAGCAAGACCCTATCTCAACTCCCCTGAAAACAGAGTGAGCTGACCTGGCAAACAGTAGCTGGGTTATGACACCCCAAATCCCGCCCCTGGCACACATCTCCTACACCAAGATTCTACCGTCCAAATTGCCATCAGCTAAGAACCAAATGTTCAGAACACATGAGGCTACAGAGGACATCTCATTCAAACCACCAGAGTGGGCTATACAAAAATGTGCAGTCAGTGCACCAGGTACAGTTCATGGGTCTTAGTTTGTGAATCTCTATCCTGGAACGGAACTATAATTTGCATTCTCGCCTCCCCTCTTTCCCTCACGCCCCTTACACCTCTTTGCTGGCCTCTTTTTTAGAATATTGTCATAATTTGAAGCAGTACTCAGCTCTTGCCCTTGCCGTCAGGCTTTGGCAGACACATGGGAAGCCCAGATGCCAACAGAGAGTGTGTCCTCAGCAAACTTCACTTTCCCATTAGCACTGCATGCAGAAGACAGCACTGCTGGGTAAGTTGAGCCTGGCATGGAAGTTACTCTAAACCCCTCCAGTGACTGAACTGCAAAGACCCCAAATTCCCAATGTCACAGTTCTGAAAAGCCACCTGACCATAACGTGGAAGGACTTTGGTACGGATCCTGTTCTTCAGTTCCACCTTCAGCCTGTAGTGGCAACACTGTCACCCTATTTCAAGGCTGGGAGTCACTGCTGAGAGAGGTTAAATAACTTTCTCTGAGGCTCAGCACGCCAAGGAGACAAAGCAGGTTGTCTCGACAATTTTTCCTCTCCTAGGGCTAAAGAGTTAGAAGTTCATCCAAGACTGCAAGCAATTAAGCTGGGCTTCATTTGCTGAGTGCTCTGTCTGCTCTACCCGTGGTGTTTCGGTCCTAACGTCTCCCCCCGGGGTTGTGCTTGGCATTTCTCTTGGTCTTCAGAACATAACCACACATACTCCCTGTGCCAGCTAAGAGTTTCAAAAAATTGTCAAGCCATTGGTGGCATTGTGACTGTTGGCTTTTGCCTTCCCAACTCTGATCTTTTTACTGCTGCTGATGAAACCCACCAGGCTTCCTGGGTAGAAATTACCCCTTTTCCTCCTTAGCTCACTGATTCATAAAGCTCATGATTTAGTCCTAGCCAGTCAAAACACTTCATCCCCTGAGCTTGGGGTTGTGCTCTGGAAGAAGTTACCACTTCAAATAAGAGTCGAGAGATTTGGTGGGAACCATGGCAAAAAGAATGGTCTCCAGGGCTGGAGAGATGGCTTAGTGGTTAAGGCACATGCCTGTGAAACCTAAGGACCCTGGTTCCATTCTCCAGGTCCCACGTTAGCCAGATGCACATGGTGGTGCATGCATCTGGAGGTCATTTGCATTGGCTAGAGGCCCTGGCTAGCCCATTCTTACTCTCTCTCTCTCTCTCTTCCTCCCTCCCTCCCTCCCTCTCTCTGTCTTAAATGAATAAGTAAATAAATGAATAAATAAATAAAAATAAAATCTTTAGAAAAAAGAATGGTCTCCACTCTACTCGCTTACCTTGGCAGACATAAGTCTAGAATTGCCAGGGGACATCTTCAGAAAGGGTCTGCCTGGGAGCAGGGAATGTTGAAGGACAGAGAGAGAGGAGTCAAGTTGAAGGACATGCATGCCTAAAGCCAAACTCTGCTGGTCAGAGGCTTCATGTCCTCCCTGTCCTCCCTTCTGACAAGTGTTCCCCTCTTTCCACACCTTATTCAAGGGACCGTCCATGATCTGAATTGTCCAAGAATACCTCCAAATCCAGCCTAGATATCAGGCCCAGGTCCATTTCTGAGAAGCTCTCCCAGGTCTCTCATGTCAAGAACCCCACAAGGATTGGTCTCCCTCTGACTCAGGTGACTCGGGTGATCATGTGGGGAGAAGAACAGAGGACTTCAGCTCTCTGGGAAATCAAGCTAACGGGTTTTACCAAGGGCTTTCATGATGGTGTATGCAAATACAGGGCTTTGGGGAGGGGAGGGCCATGATCCATTTTACCAGCTGCCTCTACCACTTTCTTCTGAAATTACTAGGGGCAAGCTAGACATTCGTTAACACGATGGCATATCTATTCTCAGTAGGTTAGGACAATGTCACATCTCAGTCTTATTTATGTAATCATGGTCTCTCACTATAATAACAATGGAAAGACTCAAAGGCATTCCCTAAAAGTCAAGCTAAGTGACGTAAGGTATATTATGTGCTCAGAACAGAGACTGATGCCATTCTGTGTCCATTGGTCAGGTTTCTTTTTTTTTTTAAACTTTTTATTTTATCTTATTTTTTTGGAGAGAGACACAGAGAGAGACAGAGAGGGAGGAAGACAGAGATGGGCGTGTAAGCAGTGTCTCAGCTGCTGCGAACCAAATCCAGATGTGTGCGCCCCCTTGTGGCCAAGTGCGGCATTGCGCCCTTGCGTCACTTTGCATCTGGCTACACGTGGGTCCTGGAGATTGGAACCTCTGGAGATTGGAACCAGTGTTCTAAGGGTTAGGAGGCAAGCGCCTTAACCCCTCAGCCATCTCTCCAGCCCATGGTCAGGTTTCTTGTCAACAGTTTTCAATGTTCTTCATCCTCACATGGTCGTGAACATAAATGCAAACACATGCACTGAATCCTACAGCAGGGATCCACCCCAAGAGATTAGCCCCAAGATCCTCAACAGCATCACACTCACATTAGACTTTTCTGATCGTCTTCACAATGAGAACACAAAAAAAATCTTTGAAGTCATATTCTTGAGATGTAGAAAGAGCAGTCAGACTCGTCAAACACTGGATGCCAGTAATACAGCCAGGGGACCTCCAGGGAGAGAGCGGCAGAAACTATATTAGGGACAAGAAGTCAGCAGAGGTGTCTGGGACTTGTCTTGGGTGGCAGGGAAGTGAGACAGCCCAAACCTTTCTCAGTTTTCCGACTGCCCTGATCACTGACAAAGGCTCGAGAAATGTTATGAAAACCACAGCGCCAGTGGAGTTCAAATGCATTTTTAATATCTTCTAAATGCTTAATTTGGTTTTGCTAGAGATGTGTTTCATCATTCCCTCCTGCCCCTTAATTAAGCTAATGACTTTATTTCTTTTCTCCTTTCTGATCAGCTCATAACACATCTCCCAGGCTGGCCTCACTCCTCAAGCCTGTTGTTTTGGATCTGGTTATTAGCTGTCGAGCTCACATGGTTTTCCATGTGTTGGAATGTTACTGAATGAGCCGGATTCACTGGGGAGGCTGTGGGGCTGGAGGACCCCAGCTGGTACCATCCTCCCACTCTTACAAAGAACAAAATCCCTTACAAGTGCAAACCACCTAACAATTTACTAAGCACATGCATACACATTATCTCAATTGATTCCCGTGAGAAACCACTGAGGCAGGCATTATTAGCCCTACCTTTCATAAGCCACGCATCTTCAAAGCAAAGACATTGTAACTAGTCGGGGCCAGGCAGCAGGAAGTTATTAGAGCAGAGGATTTCCACTCCTCTGTTGGTGCACTCGGCTCCTCCTCTATACCTCTCTCTGTGTTTCTCTCTCTGTTTGTGTGTTTCTCTCTCTCTCTCTCTCTCCTCACCCCACATCAAAAGATGAGTTGAGCCCACTGTGCTCTTCTGGGCACTGCAGGTGTGCACACAGTCATATGTTTCTATGAAGCACATGTCGCCTGTTCAGGACACCTCACAGGGATCAGAGAAGAGCCTCGCTCTGGGTGGGCACCATCAGGAACTTGTTCTCCATCAGGCAGTCACACTTGGAGGGCCCCAAAGCTGGCAGCTCCATCCTTAGAGGGTTGGTCAAAGGAAGTCTGGTGCAGAGGCAGGGCGGAGGCTTCTCTTGAGGCTGACTTTATAAGGATCTATGTGCCAACTCCCCAGCCTGACTCATTTGGGATGGAGGAATTTGGGTGCCCAATGCTCCCCAGAAAGAGTCAGTGCTGGAAACAGACAAAAGCTTGTTTGCTTCTTTGGGAATGTGTGATGCTGTCTCTGTGCTAGGCCAATGGGGAAGTGCATGGTGAACTGTAGGGCTGCGAGAGGCCAACCTCTGAAGTTCCTTGAATGGGCTCAGTCAAGCAACCTGCTTGGCAGTGAAGGAAACTATTCTGACTGGAAAAGGGACTTGTCTAAGACTTCTCACTGATACAGAGATGGTTATGGATCAGGCAAGGGAAGGCTCATAAGGAGAGAGAGATGCCATAGACTTGGAGTGCACAGGCTGAAACAGGAGAAGGATCCATGCATGTTCATGTAATTTATATTATCAGAAATGCCCTTCGTTAGCAGAACTGTCAATGGGACAATATCAGCTCGCAGAAAGGACAGGACTATTCTGTTTGGTGTACTTCATGCTGGGTCACAACAGTCATATAGCAAAACAAAGTTTTCTGTACCACAGAGACAAATCTACAGCATTCCCAGAGCCCCACCAGCCATGCAAGTTCTCCAGACACTTCTGTAAGATGGAAGAGGAAGCTGAGAGTGCACCTGTCTGTCCGCCTAAACAAAACCCAGCGGTAACCCAGTCCGCATCTCTTGGCAGAGCGTTCTACTCACGGACTAGCAGAGTGACACTTCTCCTTGGCAGAGTGAGAGGGAATTCAAGAAAGAACTCTACAGACTGTGTGGTCCGAAACCAGTAACTGGCTCACCTGAGTTTCCATTAACTAAAACCAAACCCAACTTCTCCTATGACACCTTCCTAAATCTCCTTGAACAAGTGAAAGAAAATTGAAACAAACTTGGTAACAGTTCTCCACACATAATGCAGAAGAAAAATGGGGAAGTCTTCCTTGCGGAAAATGCAAAAAGCCAAACAAGAGAAATATCATTTCAACAGGATGTCAACAGCACCACTGCCCATCAACATGCTGAGTGACTCTTGTCACAGGGACCAGAAGACACCACTGGGATTTTCCCATGAAGCCAGTAAATAGTTTCTTCTGGCCACTCTGGAAACCACCATTTCTGAGCTTCCCAGGAAACTGAATGAGCTGTTTTGACAACACACCAATCAATCAGTGTACCCAAGCTTATTCCAGCCTCAGTAAGCCACCTCCTGTGCATGGCCAGCAGAACACACTAAAAACAAGCCCTGGCCATGTGAACAGCAGACTGAGTCAAAGATTGGGATGGTCCTTGATTTCCCTACCCTGGCCAAGAAGCAAAGCCTGCCTAAGTAGCTGCTAGCTCCCCAAAGGCACTGAGATGGGCAGAGATGACACAGTTGTACCTGGGCTACCCTCTGCTCCTGAGCTGCCAGGTGAGCTACGGTAGATATGCTGCGCTCAGGAGAACGGGCTCACCACAGGATAATATTAGCTCACTTTTATTGCTGTGGGCTGAGTGCCCTCAGGCAGCTTGGCCATAAACCTTTGATCTGCTGGACTATAGGAGAAGCAGAGACTAAACCTGGGCCCAGCTCCAGCTTGCCCACACTCTCATGGGGCAGCTAAGAAAGGAGCGCCTGGCCTGAGTCAGAAATTTGACTCTACCCTGAAGATACCTCCAGCTAGCTCCTGTGGCATCTTGGCTTACAACGAGGGCCACTGTTTCACAGTGGTATTCTCCAAGGCCTGTGAGTGCTTCCCAGACACCAGCTGCCTGGACATACTTGTAATTGTCACATCGTGTCTGGATTAGTTCCTGCATCTTTTTCTTCAAAGTCATCCAGCATTTTCAAACTAAATTTTATTTTGAAAGAAGTTTTCAGAACTCTTCCATAAGTAGAAAACTAATACTACTTGTTTTAAAAATCAATATAAGGGCTGGAGAGATGGCTTAGCGGTTAAGGCGCCCGCCTGCTAAGCCTAAGAACCTGGTTCCAATCTCCAGGTCCCACGTTTAGCCAGATGCAAAGTGACAGAAGGGCGCAATGCCGAACTTGCCCACAAGGGGGCAGAAGCATCTGGATTTCCTTTACGGCAACTGAGAGACTGCTGGCGTGCCCATCTCTATCTGTCTCCCTCTCCCTCTCTGTCTCTCTCTGTGTCTCTCTCCAAAAATAAATAAAATAATTTAAAAATTTTTTAAAAATCAATATAAGCAAAACAAAAGTATTTGTCAAATCTTAGCCAGATTTTGTTGGCTGCGGAGAGCTCTGAGGCTAAAGGCTAGTTTTATGTGACAAAATCTTGAGTTAAGGGCTAGGGAGATGGCTCAGTGGATAAAGCATTCACAGCTCAAGTCTGAGGACCCAAGTTCTATCCTCCCCAGATCCCACATTAAAGGCTAGAAGCTGTAATGGGTTTCTGTAATCCCTGCATGTTGATGGCCAGGTGGGAGGTGAAGACAGGAGAATTTTCCAGAAGCTCTCTGTGACCACAAGAAAAAGAACAGCAAGGCAAGAGCAGGAGAAACCCTGCCTCAGAGGAGGCAAAACAGCAAGGACTAGCCTGAAAGTTGTCCTGTGGCCTCTATATACGTGTGTGCTCCTACACTCGCATGAACACACACACACACACACACACACACAAATAAATATTTTTTTTAATGTCAAGATGGACTAACACCAAACTGACATAGAAGAATTCAAGAAAGAACTCTACAGACCATGAGGTCACACACAACCCCAAACCAGCAATGTCTTCCCTGAGTTACAATGAATTAAAATCAACTGCTACTGCCTTCATGACGCTTTCCTGTATTGCTCCTCAGACAATACCATCTCTTCAGGCTTCTCTCCATCTCTGGAGCCATCAGTACTTCCTACCTGACATGTCTGTTCTTCATAATATTGAAACCTTTTAGCCAACTTCTAATTCAAGGGGAAGGAGTTTGCATCTAAATATATAACAGAGACTGGTAGAAAGTGGGCATAAGCTTGGTTAGATTAACTTTGAAGCTCCCCCTGAGAAATAAAGCACAAGAACTTGGAGACGACAAGGTCTATGGCTGGTGGTCTCAGGGAACAGGTCATGTCAGGGATAGAAGCGTGAACAACAGTGGCACACAGCCATGGTGGGTAACCAACTGCTCTTGGATTGGCTGACAGATCCACTCAGTGGAAAGGAAATCATATTTAGAACTGGGAAACAAGTCAGAACCATATCCATATAATGATTTTGCTTTCCATTGTCAAGCTCATACCAATCTTGGGCTATAAGAGGGTCTACACCCTTTAAATTCTCTCTACATTAATTATGGTTATCCCATTTGACCTGTGCTGACTTCACTCGCCGTTGGAGAATCTGCTTCTCTTTTTCAGATGGGAGCAGGACCTGAGGAGATAAACAACCCAGTGCCCTCCACCCAGGCCCCAGCTGAAACCACAGAGGAACTGGGGAAATGAGCAAGAGTGCTGCTTTCTTAGTGAATCTGATATCATCACAAGGGTGAAGGAGATAGACACTGAGGACCCTCAACACCTACCAAACCAGAGATTCAGAGGCTCCTAAGAGCCCATCACTGAAGTAGACTTAAAACTCACCCAACATGGCTCAGGGGCAGAAAGATTGTTAGAGCCACAAATTGAGACATTATGCACAGAGACATTGCCTCTCCTCCATAACTGACTGTTGCCCCCCCAGAATGCACGACCCACAATCCCCCTGGGGATAACCTGCATCCCCAACAAGGAGGGCCCCTTAGAGGAGGGAAAGGATGGTACCAACATGTGATGTTTACATACTAAGTATGTCCATAACTAGTAAAAATAAATTTTAAAAAAGTACATTCTATCTTCAAAAGCCTTATTTTTGAAAGTCTGAGCTCAAGGCTAATTAATCCTTCCTCCCAGTGTTAGGTAAGAGCCATGCATGGTCAAGTTTGGTGTGCATGAGAGCACATGTATGTATGCATGTGCTGTGCACATGTGGACACCGGTTCCTTTAGCTCTGACATCCCTTCATCCTGCAAGGCCAGCTTAACCCTTGGTGCCCAACACTGAGATCCTGCAGCCTCTTTGCTGACAAGCTTCCTTGCAAAGACCCCAAGGGGTTAATTAAGTTTTATTGAGCCAGAGTTTATTGCAGCTGGCTCTTGTCTCTCTCTTTAAACACCTCTGCTTCCGGGAAAGCCAGAGTCCTCTGGGACAATATTTCCAATGCTGTTTAGTTTGCTTGTAACCTGTATTTTATTTTATTTGTTTTTCAAGATACTCTAAAGGGGAGGGTAGACGAAGTCACCCCCCCATACACTCCCACCCTGCTCTATGTCTCTTGGTGACCCCATTAAATCAGGGTATTTAAATGGAACACAGATGTTGCCAATTTTCATATAAAGGAATGCATATCCATTTACATAAATTTCCGTGAATTATGGCAGTTTGGTTTTGCTGCTGCATGTGTGTTTGTGTGCATTACACAGTTACACAGACATGCCTGGTTCACTCTAGGAAAGAACTGTCAGGAGACTTAAGGAGGAAACCCTTCAGCTTCTGCATGATGGGTTTGCTTTCTTGCTCTATTTTATTTTATTTTTGAGGCTACCAATCCTTTCCCAGTTATCTCTAATAGCTTAATACGATTAGAGACTTCCTCTAATCACTGCTCAATGTGTTTCTGCTCTATTAAAGATTTATGTGAAAGCTTTATGGAACACACCTTTTTAGAATTCAGAAGGATTTTTCAGGTTATTATTCATAACATCTGCCACTTACTGCAAAGAGCCTTAAAACACCCCTTTAATGTGTATTTAATGTTTCTGATACAATATAATATCAAAGAAGACGTGCTTTATTATGGCAGCTGTGTTTGTGTAACCGCACTAAAGATCTGCCGCTATTGTAAGCCTGAGGTGGGGGTTTAAAACAGCCATAAAAACCTGCACAGAGCTCAACTTGGCATTTAAGGACATACAGAGATGCTTTTTCCCCCCTTTTTCTTTTACTTGACTTGGTACTATGTGAAGAAAAGCAGTTCAGCAATTTAGAGAGCCACGGAACATAATCTAGAAATAAAGCAGCGGTCCTTGGAGAAGAATTAAGGTCAACCATTGTTTGAAAACAGCCCTCACCAGCCCGCACAGGTAGAACTGAACTGAAGCCATTCTGGGCAAACAGAGGTCATGGGAAACAGTTGGTCGGTCCGGTGGCCTCTGGGAAGGGTCTTTTGTTAGTTTTCCCATTAACCCAATATTTTTAACCAAAGAACATCTGCTAACAATTCATTTTCACATCTGAATTGATAAAAGATGTGCACGGTCTGCATGTCTTTAGCTGTAGAGGTGTGATGTACATTTTTTATAACATCATTCATAGCGATGTTATGCTTAGAGAGGAACATAGGCCTGGGCTCAGTTCCTTATCGGTTTGTGTGACCTGGGACAAAGGATCAGCCCCTTTCAGGCCACTGCTCCCAACCCACAGATGGAAAGGCCTCACCTCTGGCTTCTCACCTCTCCCAGAGCTGCCCCACCACCCCTGATTCCAGTAGGAGGGGACTGTCCCCATTGCCACAAACTGTAGCTCTCATCTCTGAATGACTGACGGGTTCTTTTCCCCTGGTCCCCCATCCTGGTGCTGCTGGTTCATTTTGGGTGAATTGGCCCAAGAAGCCCTGAGAGTTCCAGGTAAGCATGCCCAGGAGCGGGGGACTCTGAGGAAAGACCGCCTCTGCAGGCCCACTGTGACCCTGGGGCTGCTGCAGGTGCTGAGAGAACTCTCCTCCTACAACCTGGTAATTCTGAGGGTGGAACTCCCTTAGTGCCCACTGGCCAAATTTGCTGAACACTTGACTTTCAAACGGCCCTCATTATAGACCCGCAGCCATCTACTTTCTGATGGGTTGAAGTAAATATGTAATCGGGGAGTTTTTAAGCTGTGTTCTGTAAAGTGCCGTCTGTGTGTGCTGCTCGGTTATTTTATGTGGTCATCAAAGCTGTTCTGGGAGTGCGGGGAAGGACAGAGGGGTGAGGGTGGGAGGCCTTGTTATAGACTGCTGGCTGCCTTTACTGCAGTTTCTGGGACCAGCATGGGTAGAACTTGGGTCTGTCTACACAGTGCTGTGGCATACACAGCCCCCATGGCCTTTCAATCCCCCAGGACCCAGCTGTGAACAGCAGTTCTAGAATGTTTTCCTCTTCAAAAGCCTTTTATTAGAGCTCTTTTATTACCACGATTTTATTATGAGCATATTCAAGCATAGAATGACGTTAAAGGAGCTTCGCAGTGAGCCTCCGCAGCCAAGATTCTACCATTAGCATTTTATTGTGTGTTTTACTGTGCATCTATCAATCATCTATCTCCATGTTCCCATCCATTCATTAATCCCTAGTATTTGGAGGATAAGGTAAAATAAACTGAAGACATTGTATGTTCACCCCTAAATGGTTCTACATGGATTTCATTAGCAGGGTTCGTACTGGTTTGCAGTTTCTTTGCTTTGATATGAAATGCACACAATGGAATGCACACACTAACTCAATAGTGAAGGTATGAAATCATCCCAGGTGTTCCATCAGGGGGTGAATCGGTGAAGAACATGTGGTATATAGAGACGTGCAATAGTATTCAGCTATGAAGAAGAGCAAGATCCCGGCCCTTGCAAAATGGAAGGAGCTGGAAGATGTCATGTTAAGTGAAATTAGTCAGTCATAAACTAGTGCCACGTGCTCTTGCTCACATGGAGAAGCTAAAAAGTCCTCCTGAATGTGGAATAGAGGTTGGAAAAGATTAGGGGGTGCTAAAGGGATGATGGATTTGAACAATTCAGCCATATCATGTGTTGAAATATCACACTGA
This sequence comes from Orientallactaga sibirica, assembly GCA_036365145.1. Taxonomy (NCBI): domain Eukaryota; kingdom Metazoa; phylum Chordata; class Mammalia; order Rodentia; family Dipodidae; genus Orientallactaga; species Orientallactaga sibirica. Next base: position 2,550,186 of record JAEOAD010000030.1, read on the forward strand.
ACCCTATGCATATATGCAATTAATATACATTAACCAAGACTAAATATGATGAAATATGCAAATGTCAAGGGTACTCCAAGTTTTAACAAATATGTAGAGCTATATAACCAAACCCCAGAATAGAGAGCATTGCCTGTCACCACCAGAAAGCATCTCCTTGTATCTTCCAATCAATTCTTCCCCCATTCCTTCCCCAGAACCCTTCTGGTTCTCCCCAACTGTAGGTTAGTTTTCTCTTCTAGGCCCTCATGCAGACGGCTCTAATGCCCACACTTAGGTAAGGCTCACTGCATTCGAAACAGTGCAATTCTTCCAAGCTGCTGGGTTGGTGGTCTGTTCTTTCTATGGCTGATAGCAGAGCTCTGAGCATCTATACTACCTTACTTACCGTGCGCATGTCCGTGCGCAGTGATCTCAGCTATGATGGAAAACGCTGCTTGTGACATTCTTGTACAAACTGTTCTGTGGGCTCGTGCTTTCATTTTCTTAGAAGAATACTTAGAAGTGAAATCCCAGGGTCATGGTCACTGAGGAATGCAAGAAATCATCAGATCTTTCTCCTAAGTGGTTAGGTTATTGTACATTCCCATCAGCAATGGGTGGGAGTTCAAGTGGTTTCACCGGCTCGGCATGTCTGATGCTGTCCGTTTTTCAGGTTTAGCTTCTCTGACAGAAGTAAGGGGGTAACTCATTACGGTGCTGATTTGCATTTCCCCAACGCCTAATGAGACTGTCCATTTTTCATGTGTTTATTGGCCATTCATATATCTTCTTTTGTGAAATGTCTATTCCAATCTTTTGTCCACTTTTAATTAGGTTGTTTGTCTTTTTATTATTGAGAAATGGGAATAATTTACATACCCTGAATACCAGTATTTTTCCAGACATATATTTTGTCGGGTTTTTCTTCTCATCTGTAATGTGCATGTTCATTTTCTTACATTTACCCCTTAGGGAAAGGAAGTTTTCATTCTAGTGGACTCTTTTTTTTTTTTTTTTTTTTTTATTTAGTGGAGGATCAGGGAGATGTGTTTGAGTGCTTCCCCTACTAACTTTACTGGAAGCATTTATTTAGATTCAGGCAGTCAAAGCTATGGAGAGCCTGAGCATAAGACAGATCTTGAGTTTGCATCAGACCAGACCAAGAGTTGTTTGTTTGGGTTTATTTCATCAGGAAGTCTTTGGAGAAGCTGTGAGTTCCTATTTTTAAGAAGCTCCACCTGAGGCACATAGTCTTCCAGGTCCCCAGACTTAGCCTGTGCAGATTAGCCTTTTTCTACTTAGCTTGATCTCCACATCTCCCCCGCGCCCTTTTTTCTTTTAAAAGTGGTCTGATGAAGCAGACATACTAGTGTTGCTGGCAAGTAAGTATTTTTAGGTTGATCCCTCCAACTATACAAAGAACAAAGTACAGATAATTAATCCAATGGCCACCAAAGTGGAAGGCCAAGCGTCTGAAAACCAGGAAACTGGATTAAGCCAATGCAAATTGTTGGTGCAATCCTGGTGTCAAGATATCTTCTTAATATTGTTTTGTAAGACAAGTACTATATGACTAATTTGGTCATGTAATCAATTCATATTTATAGTACTATAATTCAAGGACCCTTGATTATTTAAAATTTTGTCCCCTGTATGATTAAATCTATTTTAAAGACATGGGGTCATACATATGGATTTATGTCTCAAATTACAACTGAAAGCAGTCTTGAGCCTAGTGGTATAAATTTTGTAATGGGGTGCTCAGGGTTCAGGAAAGTCCTTGAACCCCAAACCCTAGGTTCATTTCTAATTTTAATCAAAGAATTGAATAAAAAGACTGAGAAGGATAATTATCAAATTATTATATTTAAGCCAGGCATGGTGGCGCATGCCTTTAATACCAACACTCGGGAGGCAGACGTAGGAGGATCGCCATGAGTTCGAGGCCATCCTGAGACTATATAATGAATTTCAGGTCAGCCTGAGTGGTGTGAGACCCTACCTCAGAAAACAAACAAACAAAAAAAAATATTATATTTATGGAAGGAAGTACAGAGCCAAGGAAAGGCACCCATGTGGCTATGACTAGAGATCTGGGGAAATCCATGGAAAGAAAAGCAAAGAGATTGTTCAGGGAGTTCCTGCCATAAGGGGAGCTGGAGGGTATAAAGAGCCCATGTGGAGAGAAAGAGCTAGGGGCGCCTCCCTTCGGCTCGACACGGCTAGGCCTGGGCCATGCTGAGGAAAACTCACCCACAGCTAGAAGTTCCGAAGTGGTCAGAGCATTGATTTACTTTTATGAACTGTTTATACAATCTAAGCTTTCTTCTCTAAAAGCTCTATGATTTTAGTTCTTATATTTACATCTAAATATATCTTCAATTGATTTATGTGTATGATTTGAGGTAAAAAAAAAAATTCTGGTGTTTCTTTTTTTTAATATTATTTTTTATTTATTTACAAGCAGAGAGATATAGACACCGAGAGACAGACAGACAAATAGACAGAGAATTGCACACCAGGACCTCCAGCCACTGTAAGCAAACTCCACAGGCATGTGCCACTTTGTGCATCTGGTTTTACTAGGGAATCGAACCTGGGTCGTTAGGCATTGCAGTCAAGCACCTTAACTGCTGAGCCATCTCTCCAGCCCTGTGTTTCTTCTGAATGAACAGCACTGATATAGAGTTCTAGTACAATTGATAGAAAGGACATTCATTTGTCCATTTGACTATCTTGTCTCCATTGTTGAAATCAGTTGACTGCCTATGTGTAAGTTCTCTTTTCTGTTTCATGGATCTGTTTGTCGATTCTTCTACCAATACCACACTGTCTATTGTAGCTTTATAATATTTTACCACATTGCATAGTAGAAGTCTTCTACATTTGCTCTTCTCTTCCAAGATTATCTTGGATACTTTAATCTTTGCATTTCCACATAAATTTTCTGATCTGCTTGCCAGTTCCTACCAAAGACATCTTTACAGCCCTCTAGGATTGTGTTGGGTATTGCACTCACCCTTTGGAAGGATTCAGAGGGAACTGGCATTTGGATAGAATGGGGTCTGCCCTTCCTAAAGGGATGGAGCTCACCATTTCTCTGGATGTGTTAAATTTCCTACAGCAATGTTTTCTAATTTCCAGAGCAGGGTTCTTGCATATATTCATAAAATGTATTCCTAAACATTTTATGGTTTTGACACTTTTTAAATAGTAGAACTTTTTAAAAAACTATTTTATTTATTTATTTGAGAGAGAAAGAGAGAGAGAGAGAGAAAGTGGGCACACCAGGGCATCCAGCCACTGCAAATGAACTCCAGATGAATGCATCCCCTTGTACATCTGGCTTACATGAGTCCTGGAGAATCAAACTGGGGTCCTTTGGCTTTGCAGGCAAATGCCTTAACTGCTAAGCCACCTCTCCAGCCCGACACTTTTTTTTTGTTGTTGTTTATTTATTTGAGAGTGACAGACAGACAGAGAGAAAAAGAGACACAGAGAGAGAATGGGCACACCAGGGCCTCCAGCAACTACAAACGAACTCCAGATGCATGCACCACCTTGTGCATCTGGCTTACATGGGTACTGGGGAATTGAGCCCTGAACCAGGGTCCTTAGACTTCACAGGCAAGTGCTTAATGGCTAAGCCATCTCTCCAGCCTGGTTTTGACACTTTTTAAAGTGAAATTAAGACGGGGGAGGTAGTCTGAGAAGAAGGTGCTGGTCTTGCAAACATGAGGACCTGAGTTCAGTCTCCAAAATCCTCATAAAAATGCCAGGAGTATAATCCCAGTGTTGGGACGGGGAAACAGAAGAATCCCTGGGACTCACTGACTAACCGGTCTAGTCTAACTGGTGAGCTCTAGGACGAGAAACCCTGTATAAAAAATAAATAAATAAAATCAAACAAGGTTCATGGCATTCCTGAGTCTCCACGGGCATGCATCCGCACATATACAAACAGACACATGCATAAAAAGTTCCCTTTTTCTAATTGTTTGCAACTAGTACAGTCACTTCCTAGGTATTCACAGGAGGTTGGTTCCAAGGAGGTTCCCCTAAGAGACCAAAATCTCAGATGCTCAAATTCTTTATATAAAATGCCATAGTGTTTCCATGTAATCCATCTGTACACATTCTTCTCTGTGCTTTAAATTACCTCTAGATTACATGTAAATGTTATGTAAATAATTGCACAATAGCTCATTTAGATAATAATGACAAGGAAGAAAGTCTTACATATTCAGTACAGACACAATTTAAATAACAACATTTTTGGTAGGTAGGTAAGTGGCTGACTCTGCAGATGCAAACCCACACTATGGAGAGCATGCTCTATACGTCTACATTTGATTTTTGTATATCAGTTTTATATGCTGCAACCTTACTGAATTCACTTATTAGTTTTTTCATCATTTTTATAATGAAGGCATTCAGTATTGCCAGATCAGTAAGACCCTGAGTTTAATCCCCAGAACCCATGTAATAGCCAGGTGGGTGCTGTGAACTTCAGGCATGATACTGTGAATTTGTAATCCCAGTGCTGGAGAGACGGAGACAGGAGGATCTCTGGGGCTTAATGGCCAGTCTAGCTTACTTGGCAAGCTCAGGCCAATGAGAAATCCTGTCTCAAAGAAATAAAAGATCAACAGTGTTCCCAAGGAAAAACACCCACGGTCCTTCGGCCTGCACATGCATGCACACATACATGCATGTGCACCTTCACACCCATACACACACACACACACAAAGAATTACATTTGGGACACACACTGACTACTCGTTTCCTTTGATTTTTTTATATACATTTTGGTTTTATATACATTTGCCGATATACATTGAATTTTGTTCAGTAATGTATTTGAATTTACCTCATCAATTAAAGTTCCTTTTATTTTTTCCAGCCTCATCGAAGTATAAAACATTATGACACGATTACTACAATCACACTAACATATCACTTTACATCATCACTGTTTTTGCATCCAGGAAGAACATGAGATCTTTTCTGCTAGCAAACTTCATGTATGTAACGCTTCATTGTAACGACAGTCTTCGGGCTGCTCATTATGTCTCCCCCCACCCTTTCTCAGCTTACAGCTGAAGGTGTGTTCTTTCACTAATGTCCTCCTTCCCCAGCCACCAGTCCCTAAACAAACACTGTATGGCCTCACCTATATGTGCATTGTTTTAAAATGTCGAGTTCATAGCTACAGGGGTTTTGAAGGCATCCTTTATGAGAATAAGAATAAGGAAGTTCTATTCTAGTTGTAACTAGAGAGGTGAGGATTTTCATCAGAAAGTGATGTGGGCTGCAGTCCTGGTGCTATAGAATCAGAGGCACACAGTGGCACGTGCATCTGGTGTTTGCAGTGGCAAGAGGCCCTAGCATGGCCATTTCTCTCTTTCTCTTTCTCTCTGCTTGCAAATAGCTAATATAGTGGCTTAGGTGCTTGGGAGATAGCTCAGTGGTTAAAAGCACTTGCTTATAAAGCCTACCGGCCTAGGATCAAATCCCCTGTACCCAAATAATGCCAGATGCATAAAGGGAAACATGCTTTTGGAGTTAGTTTGCAGTGGCAAGAGGCCCTGGCACACCCATACTCACTCTCTCTCTCTCTCTCTGTCTCTCTCTCTCCCTCTCTCTTTGCAAACAAATAATGTAAAAAAATTTAAAAAAAGAAAGTGATGTGAAATTTTCAAATGCTAATTCAATATCCTCTATAATGGTTAATTTTTTTATTGTGTTAAGCCACCTTTTCCTTCTTGTGATAGAGACTTCAGTGTTTTCTTATCACTTTTTGTGTGTGTGTGTGTGTGTGTGTGTGTGTGTGTGTGTGTGTGGTTTTTCGAGGTATGGTCTCATTCTAGCCCAGACAGATCTGGAATCCTGGAATTCACTATGTAGTCTCAGGGTTGCCTCCAACTCACAGTGATCCTCCTGCCTCTCTCTGCCTTCCGAGTGCTGGGATTAAAGACATGCAACACCATGTCAAGCTTAAAAATTTTATTTATAATCATTCAAAACACCATTTGGTAAATTTTTTAAATATTTATTTCTTTATTTGAGAGAAAAGAGAGAGAAAAAGAATGGCTGCAATAGGGCCTCCTGCTGTTGCAAACAATCTCCAGATGCATACATCACTTTGTGCAACTGGCTTTACATAGGAACTGGAGAATTAAACTCAGGCCATCAGGCTTTGCAAGCAAGTGCCTTTAACCACTGAGGAATCTCTCCAGCTATTGTATGACAAAATTTCTCCACATTCAAACCAGTAAGCAACTATTGCCAGCTTTATCAAAAGTAGCTGGAACAACTCACAAGAGAAGGCATGGGGAGGGTCATCAGACCCCCACCTGAGACCTCAGATGCCCCTGTGCCAGCTGCATACAGTGACACACAAGGTATCCTGGCCTCAGGGGGAAGTAGAGTATAAAGAGGAGAAAAAGAACAAAGAACAGGGAGCTCCATCAAAGTGGCTTCTTTGGAGTCTCCCTGCTCTGTAAGTAAGCCCTCACCCTGAGAATGAGGGAGGAGCATCTGTGGAGATAATCCCACCATAGTCCCACTGAATTACTGCTCTGTAGCCTTCAAACTCCTGGACATGGACAAGGAGCTCCTGCAAAGTAGCCATGAAGGCCTGGAGAAGATGGCTTAGCAGTTAAGGCACTTGCTTGCAAAGCCAAAGGACCTAGGTTCTATTCCTATTCAGGACCCACGTAAGCCAGATGCACCAGATGGCATATGTGTCGGGAGTTCATTTGCAGTGGCTGGAGGCCCTGGCATGCCCATTTCTCTCCATCTCTCTCTTTCTCTCTCTAATAAATAAAAATAATTTTTTTTAAAGTGGTCATTGGGGAAGTGGGCCATTGTCATTCAGGGGGATGAAACTATTTGTGGTGCAGCTGCTCTGGAGTCCCCAATGCTCTATAAGTAAGCCTTTACCCTGAGCCTAAGGGAGGAACAACTGAGGCATAATTTGAACTGTGGCTCTTTGGCGAGGGCTTCACATTCCCATAAATAACTCCTCTCCATGCTCTCTAAGTAACCCCAATAAACTCACTGGTTCTCCGAACTGGTACTGGTACAATCTTATTTTACTCTGTCATCTGATCCCTATCTGGGGTGAAGTTGTGTGTTTTTGTATCTTCCTGGACACCAGCCCATTTTATGAATATTTTATTATGAAAATAAAATGTCTTGAATACACATGATGGAAATATAAACTATATAATAGGTTAAAGTGTTCATAAAAATTTCTTTACATTTAGAGTCCAAATCGTTAAATTACTTTTCATTTCTGAACCACCAATGTCTCTGTTTTCCCACATAGTGTTGCCTTCCTTGCTGTCAAGAGGTTGGTGACAGAATTTACTAAATTAATTCTCTGTGACTATCTGTGGGATTTTCTTATAGGCTATAAGCTTTGATGCCATGCACAAATGCACACAGTCCTGCTGCCTGCCAGTAGCAATTGTACGATACATTACGATCTGGGGAATACTTAACATAAATAACATAGATCTGAAAAACTGCTGAATACAATAAGAACCTTAATTTCCCCTCTGTTGTTAGAGGGTTTTATAATGGGGACTCCATTTATTTCATACCTTCTGGTCAAGTTATAAGTTTTAGCTCCTTTTTCTGTTTGTGGTGTTTTGTTTTGTTTTGTTTTGTTTTGTTTTGTTTTGTTTTTGAGGTAGGGTCTCACTCTATCCCAGGCTGACTTGGAACTCCCTCTGTAGTCCTAGGCTGGCCTCGAACTCACAGTCATTCTCCTACTTTGACCTCCTGAGTGCTAGAATTAAAGGTGTGTGCAACCATACCCGACTTTCAAGTTGTAAGTTTCACAGGAGAAAATATTATCAGAAAAATAAACATGTATATTTACTTTAAACAAAATTGGCTAAAAGCCAGGCTGGAGATGGCTTAGTGGTTAAGGTGCTTGCCTGAGAAGCTTAAGGACCCAGATTCGATTCCCCAGTATCCATGTAAGCCAGGTGCACAAGGTGGTGCATGAATCTAGAGTTCATTTGCAGTGGCTGGAGGCCCTGGCATGTCGATTCTCTATCTGCCTGTTACTCTCCTTTCTCAAATAAACAAAAATAAATAAAAAATATTTTTAATTAGCTAAAAGCCTTTAGGGTTAATTTATGAATTTTGGTAGTTATTTTTAACTATAGGAAATTAAATAAAGGGGTTCTGGAAGACCATCTGCTTCATTTATTGAGGGAAGAAAGATCAAAGAGCAACAAGTTCCACTGAAGTGCTTCTTTGGAGTCTTGCTCTGTAATGTAAGCCCTCACCCTAAGGCTGAAGGAGGAGCATCCATAAGCCCCTCCCGTCCTGGGTGAGGCTATGTGTTCCTGATGAATCCACTAGACTCTGAGGTCAGGTGACAAAGCAAAGTGTGTCATAATCTACTTCATATCTCCCAATATACTGCCGGCACTCAGTAATTACTTTCTGAGAGAATGGATGAATGAATGAGACAGAGCACAGCCATAAACTTGGCCCAAGCCACAAGGAAGAGATGTAGTGGTTGAGATGGGACTAGAATGTTGAAATCCTGGCTCCTTCCGTGTATATACTCAGTCAATAACCCCATCCAGCTCAGAGTTGAAACAGTTGCCTTAGCTTTTTCTGACCTTACAGAGGCTGAGTGTGTGTCTGTATCCATGTGTCTGGTGTAATTTTGAATCTTGCCTGCACACCACAGATCTTGCCAAGGATGGCATCAAATCTGGGACCTAAAGTCTAGTCCTTGTTGTCACAGCACAAGGGAATTTCTGCCTCCTTCTTTGCAGTGCCATCACTGAAAATGAGTCACAGCTGCAGTGTGTGGCTATTAATCACCCTGTTAGCAGGGCTGCATCTCAGTGGCATGTTGTGCGTTATTAAATTATACCATCACTCACTCTTGGGCTGCTGGATTCAGCTGCATGGAAAGAATGACTGATCAAATCTCCCCAATATTTTTGTCCCTTCCACAGATCAAGCCCTGCTTGCCTGAGCAAACTTCACATGACCTGAGACCATAGATTACAAAAACCCTTTCTGGCTAGATCTAGCCTGTTTCTCTCCCAGCCCTCTACTCCCTCTGCTTCAGCTCCAGCATAGACATCTTCATGTCCCCTCACCTCTTGCATTCTTCTCAGGCTTTTGCCATTCTTCCAGCCATCTGCTACTCTTGTCCTGGCTTCTCAGCAGTTTTTTCCCATCTCAGGAACAGGAGCCATAAGCTATCCAAATGTTGACCCAGAGCTGGGGAACACCCTTGCCTTGGCTCGTTTCCTTGATCCCTGACACATAAGTAAGTTGTGTTTATTCTTCTTCAGATGCAATAGCAAGTTTGTGAGCTTCTTTCTGTCCCCAACACTGGATCTGGAGCATGTTTCCCCTTCACCTGGGAGCTTCTGGCTGGACTTCCAGAGACTTGCTCTTTGCCCAACAGCCTGTTCTTTCCACAGCACTGAAATGATCTAAAAGCACAAATCACATTGTGTCACTGATATGGCTTCTCAACAGGCTTCAATACCTTCCCATGGCATCAAATCCAAACTATTGACCACAGTCACCCAGGAGCTGTGTGACCAAGTCTACCCATGATTTCCCTGATCAAATGTTGTCCCAATGGTCATCTGTTCCCTTGACCACACCAAGGCCATGCCTGCTTCAGATTCAAGGGATACTGTTCCCTCTGCCTCAGTCTCTCTTGGGCAGCTTCTCCACAAAACTGGGCCTTTGTCATTATTTGCATGTCAGATTAAATGCCTCATCCTCAAATAGGTCTCCCAGAGCTCTTTAGACATGACAGGATCTTGTCATGTGTCCTTGTGTATACACACACACACATATAAGCATGCAGGTTCCTGAGTTCATCCTGCTCCACTCACAAAGCTCCCTCCCTCTCATTTGCCTTCCCTAGATCCAGCACAAGCTCTCATAACTTTCTACTTTGCCTTCTCTACTTCCTGGACACTTTCCCTCTACATGACACACTTATAAAATCTCTTGTAATGGGATGCCTAATCCCTTGTGTGCAAATGCTTTTTGCATATATTTCATGCAGTTCATACACTCTGCTCTGCATTTAAGGGAACTTATATATTTTATGTTCCTTATTGATCAGAGGTCCAGACTCATCTCAAGTTGTCCTCGTTAATATAACTAAAAAGGCCAGGAGAAGGCTGGGTGTGGTGGTAGACACATTAAATCCCAGCATTTGGGAGGCAGAGGTAGGAGGATTGCCATGAGTTCGAGGCCACCCTGAGACTACAGAGTGAATTCCAGGTCAGCCTGAGCTAAAGACAGACCCTACCTCAAAAAAAAAAAAAAAAAAAAAAAGCCAGGAGAAGATGGCCTTCATGATGGATACATTCAGATGCTTTTGGTGACATTTTCAAGTCTGTGTCTCCTATTTTCTAGCTTTCCTCCTCTCTGACTTGGTGTCAATCTTAAGCTTTACCTGGTAGCATGGCTGAATCATGTTTACTGCAGTTGGATGGTGTGGTACTTTGAATAGATGTCCCCCAATATAGTCAGTGTTTTATTAGTTTGCTGTTTGCATCTGCATCCACCTGGCTGAAGGCAAAGTCACTGGGTGAATCTTAAGGTGTGCTGGTGGGTTTAGGATTTCAATCTAAAGATATGCAAAGTGTGCCTAGTTGGAGTTCCTGAGGTGTGCTATGCTGTGTGGCTTTTTGGCTTTTGGCTTGTGGCTTCTTTCTCTGTGTTTGGTCCTATGAAGGCAGGCCAACTTCTTCTGCCATTATGGAACTTATCCTGGATCTGTAAGCTATAATAAATCCCTTCCTCCATAACTGTGCCTGGTCTGGAACTTCATCTCAGTGAACCTGAAGCTGTCTGCTACAGATGGGATCAATCACCTATTCTCCTTCAACCCACTACCAAATCCGGGGGAAGATAATTTCCTGGATGTTCTTGGCCAGGCTTCTACCTCCATGGATGGGGGAAGGATGAATCTGCACATCACAAGCAAGGGTTGAGCTGGGAAAAGGAGCATTTGTGCTTGGAAGACAATCAGGTCACTGGCTAGACACTTAAGCAGACCCTTTTGTCACCAAGTGCTGGAGGTGTCAAAGTAAGGACTCTCCCAGTATCCACTCGGAAGGGACAAGCAAGGAAGAGGCAAAGGATAGTTATGTGACAGTGAGACAAATGCTTGGATACAGACATATGCATGCCAGGGAGCTGGAGCCTAGAGAAAAGTAAAGGAGGACTTGGGGAGACATGGACAACTGAATGAGGTCTCAAGGGACAGAAGCAAGGGTCAGATGAAGAAGAGGGGGGCCCCTCAGGAGTAGAACACTAGTCCCAGGGATGTCGCCGTGATTTGAATCTGAAGAGTCCCCCTCAGGCTACTGCTGCTCTGATAGCACTGCTTGGGGAGGCTGTGGAACCTTTAGGAGGTGGAGCCAAGCTGGCAAAAGTGAGTCACTGGGTCAGGCCTTGTAGGCTACACCAACCTCTGCTTCTAATGGAATTTTTCTCTGATTCGTGTCCAACCTCACCATTCACTGCCGTGGATGGAAAACTGCTCCAACCACCTTGCTTTCTCAGCCATGATGGACTGAAATTCCTTTGAAACTATCATCCAAGAAAATATTTCCTCCCTTAAATTACTTCTGTCAGATGTTTTGTCACAGCAATAAGAAAAGTTACTGATACAGCTGTGACAAAACAGGGCATCATGTCTCTGCTGGGCCCTAAGTGGTTATGAACACAGGAACATGGATAGGAACAGGAGACATAGTGAAGACACTGGGACCAAAACTGAGTTCACAGTGTGAAAATGACAATCTGTACCCAAATCCAGTCAATAGCTCAGTTTTGTTTGACCAGGATTATTATAAATTTTTAAATGGCTTTCAACTTTAGAAATTAGGAGATTTTTTAAAATATATTTTTATTTATTTATTTATTTATTTATTTATTTATTTATTTATTTATTTGCAGAGAGAAAGAGGGAGGTGGAAAGAGAGAATGAGACACAGAGAGAGAATGGGCATGCAGGGCCTCCAGCCATTGCAAACAAACTCCAGATGCATGCACCACCTTGTGCATCTGTATAACGTGGGTCCTGGGGAACCAAACCTGGGTCCTTTGGCTTTGCAGGCAAACACCCTAACCGCTAAGCCATCCCTTCAGCCCGAGATTTTTTTTTTTAATGTCAAACAAAGAAACCTAGCTTACCTGAATAAACTAGCTATGGCCCATAATCTTGATGTCAGTAACCAAATGGAAACCACCTGCCCATTGTAGGTGGAGCTGAGTGAGCTTCCCTTCTACCCAGTCCCCACCGGACTCTGCATTCATCCACACGACCTGCCTCTGCGTGGAAGTCATATGAGCCCAGACCTCTGGCCTGGTGAAACAGCTTACTCTAGGAGGGTGAGCAGCTTTCACGCCCAGGCCTTTAGATGACATCCTACAAGTGATGAGTAAGCAGACGTCATGACTAGTTGGTATCCATCTTTCTTCTCCAACAATTCACACAGTGGCTTGCACAGAGCGGATGTTGGGTCACTGTTGGAAGAGTTAATTAAAAAGGGAATAAATCTTAAACATCAGGGCTGGAGAGGCAGCTTAGTGGGTAAACCACTTGCCCCATAGGCATTAAGGCCAGAGTCCAAATGCTCAGACTCAGTGTAAAGTTGGACATGGTTATGCATGTTTATAATCCCAACAGTCCTGCAGGGAGATGGGAGGTGCAGACAGAAGACTATCCGGAAACTCATAGACCAGCTCTCCTGGCACATACAGTGGCAAACAATAAAAACCCTTTCTCAGGGCTGGAGAGATGGCTTAGCAGCTAAGGCACCTGCCTCCTAAGCCTAGGAATGCTGGTTCCAATCTCCAGTGGTTCCAATCTCCAGGTCCCACGTTTAGCCAGATGCAAAGTGACACAAGGGTGCAAAGCTGCACATGACCACAAGGGGGCACATGCATCTGGATTTCATTCACAGCAGCTGAGAGGCTGCTGGCATGCCCATCTCTATCTGTCTTCCTCTCCCTCTCTCTCTGTGTCTCTCTCCACAGGGGGGAAAAAAACACCCTTTCTCAAACCACACACACGGTACACATGCTAATACACACACACACACATTTTTGAAATTAATTAGTAAACTTTTTGGCAGTATTACAGAAGCTGAATATATACTAGTTCATGGCCCAGTAATTTCACTCCTAGGAGTCTAGCCAATAGAAATGCACATGTGTGTATACAGTAAGAAATGGACTGGTATGTTCATGACAGCCAAAACTGGGTGGGGTCATCTCAAATATTCATCAACAGTAGAATGGACAGATGGATAGTGGTGTATGCAAATCAACACCAGTGAACAGCAATGAGAGCAGATGATCTAGAACTACATACAAACATATGCATGATTCTTATAAGTATAGTTCTTAATAGAAGAAAATTTAAAAGGCAGACTGTATTTCTTCTGATGTAAACCACAGGAAAACCCAAAAAAGCCTATGTAGTGGATAGTGAGGGAGGACTTAGTGATGCAAAGGGAGTCCATGTCATTAAAGAAGTCTATGTGGGCTGGAGAGATGGCTTAGGAGTTAAGGTGCCTGCCTGTGAAGCCTAAGAATGCCCTTTCAAATTTCCAGGTCCCACGTTTAGCCAGATGCAAAAGTGATGCAAGCTCTCAATGTTGCACATGCACACAAGGGGGCGCATGCATCTGGAGTTCGTTCACAGCAGCTGAGAGGCCCTGGCACATCCATTCTCTCTCTTTCTCTCTGTCTCTCTCAAATTAAAAAAAAAAGAAAAAGAAGTCTATGTAGTGGTTACTGAAGGAGGCCTTAGTGACAAGAAATAAGTCTCATGGGACTCTGGATGCTGTCGTGCTCTGATTCCTGAGCAGGGTGTCAATAAACATATGTTTAGTTTATAAAAGTTTATTGGGCTTCTCTTAGAGTATGCCCTTTTCTAAGTGTGACACAAACACGAGTCCCTTCCTGAAATTTCACAAAGACTAACATGGTGGTACCTGGTAGATTCTGAGTGACTGAGTCATCAAATCTGGTCTCTCCTCATAAGCAATTCCAGTAACATGGTAGGAATACATTATAATAAACTGGTCTGGGAAGATGGCAGTGTGGGGACCTGCAAAAACAGCCAGTCTGCTAAGAAGAAGCCACATTAGAGTGAGCAATGAGGTGGAGACCTGAAGGCTTCTATGGTTGGTGGGTCCTAGACAGGACCACCAGACCTAATTAAAGCAGCTGGTGAGAATGAATGCTCTTTCAGAACATTAGTGAAGTCTGGGAACTCAATTAGAAATAGAACACTGTGTGAGGAAAGCAAAATTAGTCTGGTGCCAAGCAAATCCACCCGATGGATCTCTACTGAGTCCTCACTGACAGCAAAGTCACCAGACTTGCAGGGTGGCCAAGGGAAGAAAAGCCCCTCTCTGGATGCTAATCGTCTAGTGGGTGAGGCTAGTCTAGAGACAGACCTGGGGAACTATGGGAAGAGAGACCGGTGGGGCTCTGGAGAGTTACACTGATTTAAGAGCTGGAGTGGGAGGACCCTGAAGGATGGAGGGGTTAGTTGGGAAATGACAAGGGACAAATATTTGCAGGCTATAGAGATTGTCCCAGTGGAACCCTAAGGAGGATGAGGAAACTTGACCTTGTTTCCATGTGGGGGTCAGTCTGGAGCTCCAAGTGCATGGGCACTTTAAGAAATGAAGGACAGGGCTGGAGAGATGGCTTAGCGGTTAAGGTGATTGCTTGCAAAGCCAAAGGACCTTGGTTCAATTCCCCAGGACCCACGAAAGCCAGATGCACAAGATGGAGCATGCATCTGGAGTTTGTTTGCAGTGGCTGAAGGCCCTGATTCACCCATTCTTTCTCTATCTTTCACTCTTTGCCTCTTTCTCTCTCTCAAATAAATAAATATTTAAAAAAAAAAAAAAGAAATGAAATGAAGGACAGGCACATTGGGCAATGGATGGGTATCTGACCTTTAGCCTATAGGTGTGTGGGGATGGTGGTGATGGGGTTGCTTTTGGGGGGAGGACTCTAAGGGTTTTGAGGAAATGAGGGACATGGCCTTGCTGTCTGACAGAAAACGGTAGCCCTAGACAGAGAGAGAACAAATTGAAATGCTCTCAGAAATAGGCACTGAATGGGAGGGAGAAGGGGCCCAGGGGATCTTGCATGTGCTATACTAAATGGGAATGTTGCTCTGTCTCACTACCTCACTGCCGGGAATGACAAGGAGTGAGACCTGGTCCCAGCGCCGCCTTTCTGCCCGCTTCTCCAGAGAAGCTAGACATCTGGATGTTTGTGAACACAACACCTAGCTCTCTTGATTTATTGTTATTATTTCTTTTTCTTGCCAGAAGCAATATGCAGTCTAAACAAATTACATCTGAAGGTAGACTAGGCCATCAGTGTGTGACCTCTGAAAAATAAAAATCCACATAACTCAGATACTGTCCTCTGCAACATGTGCTAGAGCTTGGGAAACGGGTGGGGGGGGGAGTGTGGAGGCGAATATGGCAGGATATGCAAACACTTTCCTGCAACAGCTGCTAACGGTTCTGTTTGGAGCTGTCTGAGGTGCAGTCAGGACAACATTGATCATCCCCACAGTGCTTTGTGTTCCGAAGTCTTATTCATTTGTTATCTGCACGGCTGGGTTTGGGGCCGTCAATATTTTGGGTGAAGAGAGACATCTTCCTCTAATGAGGCCTAATCGTCACTAATTTCCTCTGCATGGTTTGTGCGCCATCAGGTGTAATGAGCACATTTGCTTTAATGTGCCTGCAGCACGGTTCTTGGGAAATGGTTTGAAGGTGCGTGAGCAAGTCAACCATGGGGAGCTCACAAACAGCACTGAGGTTACAGTAACTAGGAGGTCAGCAGGTGGCGGGAGGGCCTTTCTAGCCAGGGGGCGGACACTAGCCAGCTGAGCCACAGCCCTCCCCTCACACCCAAAGGTTCCACTCACATTAATAATCTCAACTCCCTGATTTGCAATTAACCCAAAAGCTCTGTAATGATAATGGGATACGTGTGTAATTTGGTGCCAGAAAATGATAGATCGGCGGGGCTGGGATCTTTATTAATCTCCCTGCTTTCTTGCTCTGATGGGGTGAGAGCTATCTTATCCCAGGCTTACTTACTGAAGAGGGGACACGACGGAGGCCTGCAGGTACCAAGCCAGGGATGATCCCACCTGGGTTCCAGTCTCCATGGTCATGCTGCCGAGGGGCCACGCCTGTCTGTCCCCTATGGCTGAATGCTGCATGATTTTGCTTTGTGTGGCCTGTGTGAGATTCTTGGGAAAGTGAAATCTTTATTAATATTTACAAAGAAGATTTCTTATAAACATCTGGATTTCTGGCTTTGTTTAAAAAAACAAAAACAAAAACAGAACAAGAGCCGGGTACGGTGGTGCATGCCTTTAATCCCAGCACTTGGGAGGCAGAGGTAGGAGAATCGCTGTGAGTTCGAGGCCAGGCTGAGCTGACAGTGAATTCCAGGTAACCCTGGACTAGAGTGAGACTTTACCTCGAATCCCAAAATTAAAGGAATATCTGGAGGTCCAGACCTCACAATCTTGCAGGACAATGAGGTTGAGGGCACGTTTCCTGTTGGGCCTGTCCTCAACCTGACACTTTTTGTCCCCATTCCTGCCTGGACCCAAAGGCAGATGTGTGGGAGCACCTGGAGTCAGAAGGCTCATGCTAACCTCCCCTGCCCTTCCTAGATCTGAACCTGCTTCTCACGGGCTCACTGGCTTGACTCTTGCTTAGAAAGTATATAGTCATGCCTTAGCTTCCAAAAGTCCCCACACCCTGTGCCTACTCATTTGGAAAATTTTGCTGATATCCGCCCTAGGGTCCAGGCTCATGAGAAGCATTAGACATAAGCAAAATCACTGGACATGACTAGTAAGCAGGTCCTCCTACAGACATAACTGTACCATCCATTGCCAGGAGGACAAGTAGACTTCCAAGTCCTTAGCCCATGATGGGACTCAGGAGGAAAGAGAGCTCTGGGAGTGATTAATACAGTCTGCCCTAGGCACAGGATGAAGAGTGTGGGAGCACACAGACCTTGTGCTTTCAGCCCTTGGTCTAGAGAAAAGAGCAGCAACATGAGATGCGAGACACCTGGGTCTTGGACTATGTGTTGTGAACCTTCTTGTTATGTGATCTGGAAATTGCCAGAGAGAAGTCAGAATCCGAAGCACAGGTAAGCATGTAAGGCTCATTCCCCAGTGAGATATACTTATAGTAAAAATGATCTGTTTACCTGATACTCAGATTTGCTGAGCATCCTATATGATGAGTGCTTAACCTGGAAGCCCTGCCTGGCGAACATATCCCTGTTCCTCTCTACACTTTACTCCTCTAGAAAAGAATCATGCCAAAACAATGTTGTCAAAGGACTTCAGCTACAGAACTTCTCCTCAAAAGTGGTCACTCTGACCTCATCAAAACAGAGATCCAGAAGCTACAGAAAATACAACACTAAGTCAGATCCCTATCTTGCCCACCAAGGCTTGGACAACTCTGCAGAAGAGGAGGAAGAAAGATTGTAAGAGCCTCAGGGTGGGAAGGAATAGCCCGGGATAATGCGTCCCCCTCCCCACTTAACTGAAGCTTCTTGGTCCCCATAATGAATCCCAATGCTCCATTGAAAAAGACCCTCAGTAGAATTGAGGCAGAAGTAAGGGGGGGGTCTAAGAGTATGACTTTATTATAAAAATCAATAAATAATAAATTTTTTTTAAAAAATTAAAATACCCACAGAAACCAGAAGTGTAACAGATAAAGCTATGGTGGCTCTATCAGAAAATGATACCCTGGAAGTTACTGCTGGCTTTCTCTTCAAAAGACTTTGGAGCTAGAGAGATGGTTTAGCAGTTAAGGTACTTGCCTGCGAAGCCTATGGACCCAGGTTCAATTTCTCAGTACCCATGTAAGTCAGATACACCAGGTATCACATGCAACTGGAGTCCATTTGCAGTACTAGAGGACTTAGTGTAGCCATTCTCTCTCTCTATCTGCCTCTTGCTCTCTCTCTCAAATAAGATTTAAAAAAAAAAGGCACTGTGTATCAAGCATCCTATAGGAAGCAGAGGTCTCCATAGGATAAGAATAAGAATAGCAATCACATGGGACCTTCACTGGGCACCTCCCATCTCTGGCACCAAGCATATGTTATTTTACTGAGCATTTGCAAGGACTGGAGAAGTAAGCACCACAATGACACCAGTTGAACAGATGGGGAGAGAAATTCAAGAGCAAGCTCAAGCCAATGGCAGAATCAGAATTTGCCTTCAGAGAGTCTGAGTCTACAGCTCATGCCAAATGGCCTTCTAGAAATCATAGCTACGTCTACAACTCAAGGCATGAACATCCCAGTGCCAGGGTGAGCAAGTAGGCAAAGCTTTTTATGTCTTACTTGGGGTGGCTTTTTTTGATCTGACCTTTAAGTAAAAGCTAGGCCTAAGCTAATCTCTGAAAACCCTCACTACTGCTCCAAGTTCCTGTAGACCTATGATTCTCTGGGGCTTTACTGGTGAGCTCTAGATCTTCGTTATCAAACATTTATTTATTTTTATTTTGAAGAGAGACACAGAGAGAGAGGGAGAGGGAGACAGATAGAGATGGGCGCGCCAGCAGTCTCTCAGCCACTGTGAACGAAATCTAGATGTGTGCGCCCCCTTGTGGGCAAGTGCAGCATTGCTCCCTTGAGTCACTGCATCTGGTTAAATGTGGGACCTGGAGATTGGAACTGACATTCTTAGGATTAGCGGGCAGGCGCCTTAACCGCTAAGCCATCTCTCCAGCCCTATCAAACATTTAAAGCATAATCTTTCTCTACTGAACAGCCCAATTCATTCCCAACAATGGTTCTTTGAAAATCACTGTCAACACATCAGGCAACACACCTCTGCCCTTTTGTATTCCTCTTGATTGTTACTGTTCATACAGAGACCATTCATGGAGGTTAAACTGCACCTGTTCTTGACAGCTGTGGTTGCTATAGCTACTTTACTCTGACCATCCTCAGACTGGGGTGGGATTGCATGATCTTGAAACTTTCCAGGAGCTGCAGACAGCATTCAGGCTGTTCTCAGAGACCTTATCTGCCACAAAAATATCTATGGGTGAGATGATGGAGAAATAGTCCAGGGTGAAGACCCTCCAAAGCCCAGAGCTGATGAGCACCTAAAGACAATTGGGACAACTTGCCACCAAAAGGAAATGGAATCAGAAAGACCAAGACTTAAGTCCTGTTGCTGTTCACTTGCTATGTAGTGCTAGGGGCCCAAATGTTCTAGAACCTTCTCAGTTTCTAAAATCATGCCAAAATAGGACTTTTTCTTTGACAATGGTATTCCTTAATTCTTCATAATTGGCAGTATAGTTTTAATTTTTAAACATTTTTTGGCCATGACTACAGGCTCATTTCATGTGTGGACCCTCCCTTAAGTTAAAAGAGCCTGTGGGGCTGTAGAGATGGCTTAGCGGGTAAGGCGCTTGCCTATAAAGCCAAAGGACCTCGGTTCAATTTCCAGTACCCACATAAGCCAGATGCACAAGGTGGTGCATGCATCTGGAGTTCGTTTGCAGTGGCTGGAAGCCCTGGCATGCTCACTCTGCTCTCTCTCTCTCTCTCTCTCTCTCTCTCTCTCCCCCACTCTCAAATAAATAAATAAAAATAAAAATATTTAAAGGAAACAAAGAGCCTGTGAACGCTGTCTTCCTGCCAAAAGAGCGGTAGTGAAAATCCTGCTACTACGTCTGAAGGTTTACCCTGGCTGAGTTCATTGCAGCCCGTGATTCTGGGTTAGAAGTCTCTACGGCTCAGCAAGACCACAGGCAGATCTGGACCTGAGCTCCAATGCCCAGCATAGGCACCATGACAATGAAATGCAAAGAACCAAAATCCTGGATGCATAAAAAGTCACCACCCCTGCCTTAGGCCTTGCCATGTGTCACAGCCCCAGCAGTGGGAGACCAGTGTCATCCAGGGCAGCAGACACATGTCAGCACCAATGTCAGCTATGTCATTCCTCTCACATGTACACACAGCTCCTGCCTAGAGAGCCCAGGAGGAAAGGTGGGAGAGCTGGAGTCATATGCCGTGTTCTCACTGGAATAAAATGATAGGCTTTTGAGATACTCCAGTATCTTTAACCTATAATCAGCAGTTACCAGCTCAAACTGGTTTAAAAACTAAAGGGAATTATTTTACACCAAAAATGGCCAAGGAGTACTTTAAGTGCAGCTGGATCCAGCAAAAAAAAAAAAAAATTTAATTTGAGAAAGAGGAAGAGGCAGAGAAAGAATGGGTGTGCCAGGGCTTCTCAGCCACTGTGAACAAACTCCAAACGTGTGTGCATGTGTGCAACATCCAGCAATATTTTTTGTGAATATTTTATTTATTTATTTATTTATTTATTTATTTATTTATTTATTTATTTATTTATTTTTATTTAAGAGAGACAGACAGACACAGAGAGAATGAATATGGGCGCACCAAGGGCCTCCTGCCACTGCAAACAAACTCCAGCTGCATGTGCCACTTTGTGCATCTTACTTTATGTGGTGGTAGGGAATGGAAGCTGGACTGTCAGGCTTTGCAGGCAAGCACTTTTCACCTCTGAGCTATCTCTCCAGCCCCTGGGTCTCTCCCCATAGTTCAGCTCTTTCTTTCTAAGCTTTCTTTATGTTGACTTGATTCTTACTTTGTGTTACCACCAGTTCATATCTTACCAGCTGAGAAGTCCATGCAAGAAAATAAGGCTTCTTTGATGGTTCCACAAAAGTTCTACCTGAACCACATGTCAGCTCTTGAGCTAGAGGGGAGCAGCCTTACCAAAACCTAATGGGCAAGTGTGGGATGGTATCAGAGCCAGAGAGGGGAAAATGAAGGTGGAGGATTCATGTTTGGAAGTTAGAACAACTGATGCTCCCAGTAGCACCTCACCCCAAAAATGGAGCATTTGCCCAGTGATGGGAGGTAAGGGAAAGTGGGGCCAAGCTGCCCCAACTGGATGATTCTGTGGCTCTTGCATTCCTGTTCTGTACTACTTCCTGATAGAAGTTCCCTTCCTGTCCCTTGGCTCTGGCACTCCTAGGCTCCGCCCCTTCAGGTCTCCCTTGTCAATCTCATGCTAATAGCATCAGGCTGTGGTTCAAGCCTGTGAGCCCCACAGCCACACTACTTGGGTTCTACTGCTGCTTTGCATACTGACTGGAATATGACTCTGAACTCTCCTTCCACATCTATAAAATGGAGACCAGAAGCTATGTACCTTACACAGTTATTGAGAGAATTAAGAGAGATACGTAAAATAGTTCCTATTTAGTAAGCAGTCAGTAAACATTAACAGCAGCAGCAACAGGGCTAATGATGATAACACTGAGGCTGTTTCTTTCCTGCCACCTCCTCAGCCCTGTGCCCTGGACTTTCTACGTGGTAGGTTGAAAGCTTGCATTGTGGGAGTGCAGGCATCCGGCATCTCTACCTCTTGCTGGTCAACTGGGTTCTCGTCCGTGTGTCACAGCTAGGAATGGTCAAACCAATGCCAGGACACTGAAGAGTATTACAGGCTGCTTCTGCGCACTGCAGCTACCATCCCTCCAGTTTTTTGTTTGTTTTTTTAAGTAAGTTCTTCAAGATTTACCCATGCTTTCAAGGTGATGCTCCTCAAAGCCTGTGGAGGCTCTGCTAGCTTCTCAGAGTCTCTTCCCACTTCCCTTCCTGGACCGCATCCTCGCCCTGCAGGCACCTCACCCCAGGAGTTAAGGCCAGGCTGCAGAAATTGCAGGGTACAGGGGAGAGCTCAATCTGCTCTGGGCCGAGGTGGCTCTGCTCAGAAGCCAGGCTGATCCCCTGCAAAGTACGTGGACCTTTGACTATAGTCAGGTCATGGAGCAGGGACAGAGCTTAGCCTTAAACAATAGCGGCTTAGTTCTCAGTGAGTTCCTGTTTCCACTCAAGCATGGGGACCATGCATCATTTTCAGCAAGGGGCCTCAATGTGTCACAGCTCAGCACATGAGATTAGTTTTGTGCTGACTCTAAAGCAGCAGGAGACAGAGAAGTATGTTGTCAGACTCATTCTGAACTGCAGTGGAAGATACCAGCTTCATTACACCTACAAAGAGTTAGAACTAGATGCTGTGGGTTCAAACCCCAGCCCTACTGCTTACTAGCAGGGTGTGCTCAAGCAAGGTGTTTAACCTCTCCGTGCCTCAGGTGTTTCACATATAAAATACGTAACAAGAACAATTAACACTACTTCCTTAGGATTTCCACAAGGACGAAGTGAATGAACATGCACTATACATAGAAGTGGCACTTGGTACCTAGTAAACTTGCACGTGGTAAAGAAAGCTGTTCACTCTATGTCGGCTGTGTGGGGGGAGAAATGGGGAAGAGAGAGAGGGGAAGAGAGAGAGGGGGAAGGCAAGAATCCCAACATCACCTTCCAGTACACATTCCCCGTGGACTAACTTTTCCCTTCTAGCTCCACTTCTTAAGGTTCCACTTCCTCTCAACAAGAGGCAGCAAAGCAAGCCTCAGTACATGGCCTCTGAGGGGACGTTCAAGATGCCAACTCTGTGGTCCCTTTCCCCAGTGGTCACTTGGCCAGGTCCTTCTCAGTCTGCACCTTCCTCTCACATCTCACTCCCATGAGCTCTTTGGCTCCATTTTGGGTTCACACTCCACATGGGATAAATTGTGTCCCCACAGAACCCCAATGCTGAAATTCCAGTGCCTCGTGGCAACTGTCTTTAAGGATAGGACCTTCAGAGGCAGCTGAGTCAACAAAGCCCTTAAGTGGTCTGACTATGTCCTTGTGAGGAGAGAAATTGCGGACACACTGAGAGACGGAAGGGGTTGCACAGTCACATGTAGGACCCAGAGAAAAAGTGGTCATCTGCCAACCAAGGAAAAAGGCTCCTCCAGACCAAACCTGCCACAACTTTGACCTTAGACTTCCAGCCTCCAGAGCCATAGGAAATAAGTTACTTCAGACTGGGGAGAAGACTCGGTAAAGTGATTGCCTGGTTAGGATATACAACACCCACATGAGAAGCTGGGCATCTGTAATCCCGGCACTGGGGAGGAGGAGGCAGGAAAAGTCCTGGGGCTTGCAGGCTAGTTAGTCTAGCCATATCAGTAGGCCCCCAAGTTCAGTGAGATACCTTCTTTCATCAAACAAGGTGGGAAAGCGATTGAGGAAAACACCTGTCATCGACCTCTGACACGTGTGTGTGTACACACATGCACACACACACAGCCTGTGATGCTGAGTTTCGGCAATCCAGCAATTGCATATACTCTGTTACAGAATTCTGTTCCATTGTTTGTGAGCTCAGCCCCACTTGTGAATGCACCTCTGAGGACCACCCACTACTACTCACTGGGATTTCAGACAGAAGAGGACTGAACTGCCTGAATTCCACTAGTTTGCAAGGTCATATGATGTGTTTTTGGAAAGTTACTGTTACACTGGATTATGTAACGTCATTTTCATGAGAGTATGTAATGTATTCTCCCCCAAATCCATCTACTCTCCCCTTTCTCATCCCTTTCCCTCCCATTTGTCTCTTTAGATAGTTTCAGCTCTGGTTCCATGACATCTGAACATAAATGATTTTATGCATCTACATAAAATCTAGGACCCACAAATGAGAGAAAACACACAATATTTGTCTTTCCGAGACTGGTTTAATTTGCTTGATATGATCATTTCCAGTGGTACACATTTCCCTGTGAACATCGTAACTTCATTCTTTATGGCTGGAAAAATTCCACTGTAAATATGAAATGAGAGCGGAGACACATGTCACTTCTGAGCTACTGTGCATAAAAAACAGTGCAAGGTTCTCTGTGTCCTCTTCCCCTGCTGGAGCCATCGTGGGCACTTGTCCAGTTGGAGTTGCCACGGTATCAACACAAACTGCACGGCAGAGCCAACATGCAGGAGACAGCTGGCCCTCACAGCCACTGGACCTGCAGCAAACTTTAAGCAAACTTAAGTTTCTATTGTTATACATCGCTGAGATTTTGGGTTTGGTATCAAAACCTAACGAGTCCATCTGCCTGGTATAATGTTTATTTGTATTTTCTTATTGTCTGTCTTTACTAAGAGAATGTAAGTTCTTTAGCCAATGGAAAGCAAGTTCTTTCGCATACCTGTGAATAACCCCTGTCTGTGCACTTACTGGCACATTACAGATGCTTGGCAGTGCAGAATGAATGAATCTGGCTTCCCCAGTGCCTGAGACCAGGCACTGCTTGCTAAGGGCTTCTGAAGCTAAGCAGAATGAGATGGAGTTGAGCCTTCTCCCCCAATAACACAGATTCCTCCCTGCCCAGGCCAGACCCCAGCCTTCCCTCCCCCCACAGAGTAAGTAAATTGTCACCTTGCCTCCTAACTATCACTACAGCTCTGAGGCTTCACACCTCTCCATTTGTTATCTCTAGATTAACAGTCTGGCGAGTTTTGCTGAAGTAGCGGCTTAGCTTACATTGCGCTGGGTAAGGACAATGTCCCTGCAAACAAGATAGACAAGCCTCTCCCCAGAACAATCACATGGACAGATGCAGAGACAGCTCTCAGTCCTACTGAGTGATGGGGTGGGGGAGAGAGCTGGGAGCCTGGCACATGGGCTGGTATCTCTTCTGCCTCCCAGAGAAATTCTTGTGTCCTGAACTGCATCTAGTCCCTTACACACAGTGACCATATGAGCAAGACCAGATGATGGGAGGGGACATTTCAGCCTGATCCAAAAGTATGCTACAGTGAACTCATCCTTGGCCTAGCAGTTGGAAGTCAGAGGGGTCCAGGAGGACTCATCATGGCAACTCCACTCTTTAGGGGCTAGAGAGATGGCTCAGTGGTTAAAGAGGACTTGCTTGAAAAGCCTAATAGCCTGGGTTTGATTCCCCAGTACCCATGAAAATCCATATACATAAAGTGGTGCATGCATCTGGAGTTCATTCCCAGTGGAGGAGGCCCTATTGTACCCATGCTCTCTTTCTCTCTCTCTCTCTCTCTGCTTCTTCTTTGTCTCTCTCTCAAATAATGAATAAAAATATTTAATCCTAGCACTTGGGAGGCAGAGGTAGGAAGATCACCATGAGTTTGAGGCCACCCTGAGACTACATAGTGAATTCCAAGACAGCCTGAGCTAGAGTGAGACCCTACCTTGAAAAACCAAAATAAATAAGTAACTCCACACTTTAAAGCCAGCTTTAGGGAGGTTCTAGAGCCAACCCAGTCAGAAGAATTCTGTCATCCAAGTATGACATCTGCCAGTCTCTAGGATAATGATAGAGGGAAGGAGAAAGCATGCACGTATCATTCCCACTGTAGCTACTTAAGAAATGTTAGCAGAAGTCTGGAAAGCACTGAATCAAATCTCCCCCAATGAATGAGCATCATTTGTTTGGTTGCAAAGGCAGACATGAAGCCTTTCCTGTGGTCTACCCTCAAGGAGCTCGAGTCTTGCTCAGGACACACACACACACACACACACACAAGAGAGAGAGAGAGAGAGAGAGAGAGAGAGAGTCAGTTCCTTTGCAGCCATTGAAACAAAGGCCACTGTATGCCTGAGGTGGGGGAATAAAAGGATCGCCAGAGAGCATGTCAAGAGGTACTTCCCACACAGAGCTTAGACCTGACACCCCCTCCACGGAAGGCACTGCCTGCCACACCACATGGCACAGAGGTGCGGTGTCCAAAAACTGACCACTGACACACCACCTGCACAATTTTGACCATAAGACTGTACCACTTCTTCATTTACACAATGGAGTTCTACTCAGTGGTAAAGAAAAATGAAATTATGAAATTTGCAGGGAAATGGATGGATCTGGAAAGGATTATACTAAGTGAGGTAACCCAGGCTCAGAAAGCCAAATGTCACATGTTCTCTCTCATATGTGGATCCTAGCTACAAATAGACAGACTTGTGTGTGAACTGGAACCAAAAATTGGTACCAGAAACCAGTAAGCTGGTAAAAGGCTATAAGGGAGGGAGGACTGAAGTGTATGGTATTGCACATATGTAAGTGGAAGGACTGATTACAAGGAGGGGAATGGCCTAACCGAGGCCATGGGTAGAGAATGCATAAAAGAAGGGCAGGGGGAGGGTCAATCTAATTTCAAAAGATTGTGAATAAGACTTATGTAAAATTACTTTTTTGAATAATGGTACATCTAGAAGCTGTAGACTGTTACTAGAAATTTTTCAGTGCCTGGGATGGGATACCTTCCAGTGAGTTGTTGGCCAAAGAGGCCCCGGTAGCCTCCAAAACATTAAAGGCGTTTGCCAAAGCCCTTGGTTTCCCTCGAGAAACAGATAGTAAGACCCTATTGCTGAAGACATCTCTTGCCTGAGAGGCAAGGTCACTGAGAAAGCAAGCTGGTGCTGAGCAGAAAACCTTCTCCCTGTAGACCAGCCAACTGAAAGCTGGAAAAAGCTGCACTGCATGCAGAGTATGGGAGACAGAAGCCATCAGCAGTGAAAACAGTGGACGGCTGAATATTCAAATTTGGCCAGACAGGCCCAAAGACTGAATGGGTGCAATAGTGGCATGTCTACTCGTGGGGTAACCAACTGCTCCATAATTGGACTGAAGGCCCTCTCTACGGGAGGGAATACATACCTGGTACTGAAAAACCTAAGCAAAGTCTATAGTAGGTAAGGCCATAAGCCTTAGGGGTATAAAGCATGCCCTTATCTAAATGTATATACTATTCCCACCAAGCTGCCCGGAAAATACTACACTTAATGCTCATATTCACATATTAATGCTACTCTCACTTCTGGTTAGAGAAGCTTCTCTTTTCAGATGGCGATGACCACTGGGATGATCCAAAAGGCAACATAGTGCTGAGAAGAAGGGATGGAGGAGTGCCCAGCACTGAAACACCTCTGTCACACCCTCCAAGGCTCAGGGATCATTGCGGAAGAGGGGGAAGATAGAATGGAAGAGCCAAAGGAAGGGTACGACTCCTTACAATGCAACTGCCCAGACAGAAATTGGCCTTGATATCCATGACCTTGCTGTGCCTAGCAATACCTCCGCAAGACCCTCATAATAGAAGTAAAAGATGATGACATCAAATTAAAAAAGAGACTAATGGAGAGAGGGAGGGGATATGATGGAGAGTGGAGTTCTTAAGGGGAATGGGGGGAGGGGAGGGAAATACTATGCACCTTTTGTATGTAAGTATATTTTGTTGTCAATAAATTTAAATAAATAAATAAATAAATAAATAAATAAATAAATAAATAAATAAAAAGACTGTACCACTTCTTTTATGATAGACTTAATTGTTTATCTAAGTCAACTGTCTTTTGGCCTGAAATAAATTTATTTATAAAAGTAAAGTTTATAACATTCCTATACAGGAAAAAGCTATTTCATTTGCCACCAGCAGCAGATCAATGATAAACAATTATGCAGTGATTAAGACACAGATGTCACTGGGCGTGGTGGCACATGCCTTTAACCCCCGTACTCATGAGGCAGAGGTAGGATGGCCATGAGTTCAAGGCCATTCTGAGACTACACAGTGAATTCCAGGTCAGCCTGGGCCAGATCAAGAACCCACCTCAAAACAAAACAAAACAAAAAACCAAGATAGAAATTCCATCCCTGTGCCTCCTGAAATCCGTTTGGAGAACAGAGATCCAATAGAATTTTAGGTTCAAAGATTCTAGATTCAAAACTTGAATAATTGCTGAAAGTCTTAGTGCTGCCTCTCAAGGTCAAAGTCATTTATTAAGGGCTGATTTGAGTTAGGCACTATATACATGTCCCCTCTTGTCCTTATGATACCAATACCTCCTGCTAGGTATTATTATTTACATATGAAATGTCCCCACAGCCTCATGTATTGCCAATTGACCTGCTTTGGGCAAGAATCTTGGTGATTCTGAATACATGAATGGATTAACCATTGATAGAGTCATAATATGATGGCAGTTTGGGGAAAATGGAGAAAAGTAGGAAGTGGGGCTTAGCTAGAGGAAGTAGGTCATTTGCAGCAAGTCCTTGAAGGCTGTATCTTGCCCTGGTCCCTTCCTGTATACTCTCTGCTTCCTGGACACTGTGATCTGCCCTCCCTTCCACGATGGGTTGAAACCCCTGAAATCATGAGTCAAACTAAATCTTTCCTCCTTTAAAGTTGAGTACGTTGGTCATAGTGTCATAAAACTAATTAAACCACCAAGTATCAGAAAATCTATTTCTCAAATGAGAAAATCGAGTCTTAACAAAATAATTTTTCCAAAGTCACACATTTACAAAGCATCAGATGTGGGATTTGCAAGCAGGTCTAGCTGACCTGAGGCACTGAGTTTTCCTCTGGTGACACTCTGACATCTCCTACCTGTTGGCTACTGTAGGACTCAGCCTGATCACCAATAGACCAGGGAGGAGGCAGCAAGAGATCAAATGTCCTGTAATGCTCTTGAACCTCAGAGGCTGGAGATAAGCCCACACCCAGGAAACTCGCCTCTTTGAGTTCCAAGGGTTCCAAGCTAAATGAAGAACTTTGTTCAGAGAGACCAGAGAAGGTCAGGTGAGGGGATTATTAGAATGTTCTGATTAATGAAAGGCACAATTGACAGTATGCCTGGAAAAAAATGAGACTTATGTCCAATGTAATTTATAAGAAATTCCAGCTCATTGACAATTTAAATGTAAAAAATGGCAAAACATTGAATACTAAGTTATATCAATGTCTGTTGTCTCCAGTGCATTAGATGAGGGGTTAGAAAAAAAAAAAAGCAAACTATGGAGAAATGTGTATAGTGACATCCCATTGGGGGCAAAAGGACCCTAGAAAAAAGTACATATGTCTGTTATGTTCTGCCCAGGCTTCAAGAAAAACCTGGAAATATGGGCACTAGACAGTTAGCATTGATTGTCTTCCTCTGGGCAGAAAGCAGGGGATGGAGAAAAGGGAGGAGGAAATGTAAGACAGAAATACAGACAGGTTCGTGACAAAAATGCAAGAACAAATAGCATGATAAATAAAAATGCAAGATGTAAAATGTCATCTTCACAATTATTGTTAGTATTGACAAATTAGGTAAACCTGTAGACCACGGCTATAATAAACAGATGCAAATAAAAACGTTGATTCGATTAGGTTAAAAGGCCTGTGGGCAGCTTTTATCCTAGACTTCTGCTGTTTAAATTTTTCTGTAGTCTTATAACACAAAAATAAACCTCTACAATGTTCTAAGTCATTAAAGTATGTTTTGCTCTATTTTCTGGCTATGTCCAGAAAAAAAGAAAGATTTTTTTTTCAAGTACAGTGCACACAAAAAACAACTGTCGCTGTGTAGAACACTCAAGCAGAGCAAGCTGAAGCAGCTCCAACGTGAGTCTGTCTCTGCAGCTCCCTGTCTAAATTTCCATGGGATATCCCAAATTTAAGAAAAGACAAGTGACAAGCTCTACCTCAGCTGCATGGCTTTCATATTAGCCATTTAATTTAGATTCGGATGAGCATAGAAAACTGATGACAAATATTTCTAGGTGACAGAACCCACTCTGGCCAGTTGGAAACATCATTGATTGACTTTCTGATTTCGATTTCCGAAGCACCCTGAAGTCTGTGCTAATCAGATGAAGATAGTCCTGGACCTCCTTAGCCAGAGAGAAATGATGGTTTTCATCTTTTATTAAACACTGGAAATGGCTAGAGGTGCTACCTCCAAGAGGCAAGATTTAAAGAAGCAAACTGATATATTTTGCTAATTAAACCATTAAAAATCTCATTTAGGTGTAAATAAGAAAGGCCCATTAAATCTTCATGTACAGCGTGGGGTGTGAGCTTGGCTTCA
The DNA here is from genome assembly GCA_036365145.1 of Orientallactaga sibirica. Taxonomy (NCBI): domain Eukaryota; kingdom Metazoa; phylum Chordata; class Mammalia; order Rodentia; family Dipodidae; genus Orientallactaga; species Orientallactaga sibirica. The sequence goes on from JAEOAD010000030.1 coordinate 2,580,062, forward strand.
GTGCTGATCAGTCAGGCTCTGACCCCAGGAAAGTTATTAAAAATAGAAAATGCACCAACGCACTTTCCAGCTCTCACTGAAACAGGGGCTGCTCCCCAAAACATTAGGCGTCACTTCCACAGACCACTTCCGGCATACAATGCGGAACCCAGGCTGGAATGGAGAAGGGCCATCCTCTCACAGTCTTAGCTGGTCACAATCTGAATAAAAAGCAGCTGTATGGCTGGACTTGGTGGTGGCACATGCCTTTAATCGCAGCACTCAGGAGGCAGAGGTGGGAGGATCTTTGTGAGTTCAAGGCCACCCTGAGACTACATAGTGAATTCTAGGTCAGCCTGGGCTAGAGTGAAACCCTACCTCGAAAAAAATAAAAGCAGCTATTATGAACTAAAGGAGCCCAAGGGGTCCTTGGACTATATTAGGAACAACTTGGGAAGTCTGTGAGGCTGGAACTGTCACAACCAGGTGTGGATCATGAGGTGGTCATTTGTTATCTGTAAGCTTTTAGATGGCTTGATTTCCCTGAGTTTATCACCCTGTTGATAAACTAAGATTAGAAAGAAACAAATCTTCACAGAATCTACTGACATTTAATGAAATAATGTATATGAAACCACTAAGACAGAGCTAGAAATAAGACGTGTGCCCCCCCAAATATTTTTAATTATTTTCCAAAAGATAAAATGTTTTTGAGACCCTAAAATATGGTAAAATATATAACTGAAAGTTTTTGGTTTCCTCTGGGTGGTTTTGATTTTCTATTATCACTTATTTCACTTTTCTAATTTCCTACAGTAAATTTAATTGTAAAAGTTTCATAAATACTCAAGAGATCTTCATGCTGATTTTTGTTTGTTTGTTTTTTAAGGTAAGGTCTCACTGTAGGCCAGGCTGACCTATAATTCACTATGTAGTCTCAAGGTGACCTCGAACTCATGACGATCCTCCTGCCTCTGCCTCCCGAGTGCTGGTATTAAAGGCATGAGCCAGCAAGCCTGGTGTTCATGTGAGACTATGCCTACCTACTCTGAGGCATGGACTGACTTCCTACTCTGTACACTTTGTGTCTTGTTTTAAAAACATTCCACACACATTGGCCTTTACAAAGAATGAACGGCAGAATGAATGAAATGACTATTCAAAAATGGTATCATTTATTATTTATAAATAGAGAAGCCAGGATGGAGCTGTCAAAGTATATTGCCAAGCTGGTGAGTGACATCTCGCTCTTCCAGCCTGTGTTCTTTATCCTCACCATAACTTATCTATATGTGACCCTCTGAAAAATACGTAAGAGAAAAAGAAGTTGGGAAGCCAGGAGTGGTGGTGCACGCCTGGCTTCCCAGCACCTGGGAGGCAGAGGTAGAAGGATCGCCATGAGTTCAAGGACACCCTGAGACTATATAGTGAATTCCAGGTCAGCCTGAGCTAGAGTGAGATCCCACTTTGAAAAACCAAAAAAAAGAATAAGTTGGGCCTGGGTATAGTAGATTACCCCTTTGATTCCAGCACTTGGGAGGCAGAAGTACAAGGATGGCTATGAGTTACAGGCCAGCGTGGAACTACAGAGTGAGCTCCAGGTCAGCCTGGGCTAGCCTGAAACCATACCTCCCAAAAGAAAAAAGAAAAACAACAAACAGAAGTTAGTTTTGCTATTCAAGAGACATGGCAACGAGAAACAAATAAAGGGGAACAGAAAGCCAGTGTGTCTTGGGGTTTGGTGACACCTGTTAGGTGAACTTGGGAATAGATGGAGTTGGCTACTGATGCACCCAGAGGATGGCAGAGAAATGACACCAGAGGTGTGGGGGTGGGGTGTAAGACATCTAGTGAATGAATGATTAACTTTTTCATTCAATAATACATACTAAGTGCTTGCCATGTGCCAAACATTGTGTTGAGACACAGCAGTCAAGAGAACTGACCTATAAAGAGCTTGGAGTCCAGTTGGAGGAGCAAGGAAGCAGTTAAATACATAGTGAATTCCGGGTCAGCCTGGACTAGAATGAGACCCTACCTAGAAAAAAACAAAAAGGCCAGGAGTGCTAGCACACACCTTTAATCCCAGCACTTGGGGAGGCAGAAGTAGGAAGATTGCTGTGATTTCAAGGCCAGTCTGAGATTACATAGTGAATTTCAGGTCAGCCTGGGCTACAGTGAGACCCTACCTGGAAAAAAAACAAAAAACAACTTAAGCCAGGTATGGTGGCACAAGCCTTTAATCCCAGCACTCTGGAGGCAGAGGTAGGAGGACCGCCATGTGTTTGAGGCCACCCTGAGACTACATAGTGAAATCCAGGTCAGCCTGGCCCAGAGTGAGACCCTACCTCAAAAAAACAAAACAAAAAAGTACACTTTTCATGTGGTAGCATGCAGGCCACAAAAGCCAGCCAGGGGACTTGGTTGATTAGAGGTCAGAGAAGGTTCTCTCTGAAGAGATGACACATAAACTGGTACCTAAAGGATCAATAAGGATCAGCTAAGTTGTGAGTGCACTTGTCTCAATATGTGCAATTGAGACAAGAAAAGAAAAAGAGTTGCAAATAGCCAGATTGATGATGGGTGAGCTGGGAAGGGGATGGGGGCAAGTCAGATTATCTTAAATGCTCCAGGAAACTATCAAAGTCTTCAGCAAAGGAGTGACAGTCAGTTTTAAGTAGGGGGGACCATCAAATAGATTGAGTACTGTCTGTCTCCTCTACCCATCAGATCAAAAAAAAAAATTTTTTTTTTTTGGTCATTCCAAGTGCCTATCAAAGTGGCAGTCCAAAATCAGGTCCTTAAAGGATAAAACAGAAGAGAAAGAATGAATGAGGGAAAGAGAATGGGCAGGGGCATTGATGGATGGATGAATTCCTTCCTGGTGGCAGTGTCTCGAGCGTACTCCGTGGTCTCAGTACTGGGGTTGCAGCCCTCAGGGCTTCCCAGGGCAGTCAGACAGGGAGGCCCGGCCACAGTAATATTGGAGATGCCGTCCCAGAGGTGCTGACCTCGTCTCCCTCGTACTTGGCAGCTCCTTTTATTCTTCAGCTCGCTGAGGACAGAAATGAGCCTGCCACCATGCCAGAGGGTGATTGCTGTGGTCACTGCCCCCTGAATCTGGGATATTGAACAATTCCATCATTTCTGGCTGCTAAGTGATTCCAGACCAGTGACTCATGATGGGGATGTGGAGGAAAGCACTGGATGAACCCCCTGCCCAGTAGTTCTCCTGCTCCTAACCCACCCTGAGCCAAAAGACAGAGATTCCCCAGTCTCATTTTGCATCCAAGAGCGAGGACCCTCCAGGGGACCATGCTGCTTATTATCTGTGCTTTCTTGCCTTTGAGCACAAGAATTCCAACAGCTTGGCCAGTTCATCTTCTGTACCTGAGCTTGTATGTACCAGACCTATGCTCTCTGCCAGCCTCCAGCACTGGGTTGTGGCGAAGCCTACAAGACACATCATAAAGTCAGTGGGGTTGGAAATGACTATGAAAAAGAAGATTCAGTGAGACTCCAAATTTGAGGCTACCATACTGGGTATCTTTGTGGAAGTGGAAGAGTTTGGGTGGGTTGCCACAGGTCAAGGTAGGGATCAGAACGTAGAGGAGGGGGGCTGGAGAGATGGCTTAGCAGTTAAGGAATTTGCCTGCAAAGCCAAAAGATCCTGGTTTGACTCTCTAGGACCTACTTAAGCCAGATGCACAAGGGGGCACATGCATTTGGAAGTTTGTTTGCAGTGGCTGGAGGCCCTGGTACGCCTATTCTCTTTCTCTCTCCTCTCTCTCTCTCAAATAAATAAATAAAATATATATTTTTAAAAAAATAAAGTAGAGGAGGGACAGAAATGGAGGGCCAGTCTCCAGCTTGTACCAGTATGGGCATTGGCCCAGGCTTACCTCGGTGACTAGGGGATGACTGTCATCATTTCCCACTTGGCTCTTAAGCCACAAAGAAGCAGCTAGTGTCTGTATAAGGATGTTTTCATGCAGACCAGCGGGCTGTGCAGTGTATATGCCACCTTCAGAGTGTGAGCCTGTTGTGACTGCATCTGCTTGATGACCGAGAAAGATGGGCTTTGGCTGCCTCCCTTTCCAGAGACTATTTTGATGTCTGGCTAGCACTCAGGATGCTCCAGCAAGCTCTGAATCTCACTCTCGTCCTCCCAAGCTGAGCTGTAATCTTTCAAGAGCAGAATGGTTGTCATATAATAATCAAACCAAGATGGATAGAGGGAGAATACAAGAAGCATCCCACTGGTTTGCTTTTGAGTTGTTGGGGGGGTGGGGTTCCCTAGTGAGAGAAACAGATTAGAGGAGAGGATTAAGTAATGCCCACCTTCCCCAAGGTGAGAATAACTAGTATTTCTATCAATGCATTCAGGTAGAAACCACTCCGAGAAAAGGCATGGTGACCGTGCCTCCTCATTCCCAATCTCACTGCACTCTGGTTCTGCAGCCTCAAACAAATTGTTAGCCTTCCTGGATCTTTCCTTTTCTGTGATCAAAATAAGAGGAAGGCCTGCTTGTGATCCAGGAATCCTTATCTGAGGAGATGATGCTGAAATTCATGCCTAATTTTGAGAAGAAACAAATAAAAGAAGAACAGACTTTCAGGAGAAAGTACCTCCCAGGCAAAGGAAACAGAAAATACAAAGACCTTAAGGCAGGGGGAAACCTGGCTTATTGAAAATAAGCTACAAAAGCAGGCTGGAGAGATGGCTTAGTGGTTAAGGCATTTGCCTGCAAAGCCAAAGGACCCCAGTTCAATTCTCCAGGACCCACATATGCCAGATGCACAAGGGGGCACACATATCTGGAGTTTGTTTGCAGTGGCTGGAGGCCCTGGTGCACCCATTCTCTCTCTCATTCTTTCTCTCTCTCTCTCCCTGTTTCTCCCTTTCAAATGAATAAATAAATAAAGTTGTTTTGATTTTTTTTAAAGAGCTACAAAAGCTGATGGGGCTGCATCAGATTAATGGTGAGGGAAGGCAACTGGAGATAATGCCAAAGACAGTAAGGAGCCCTGTGAAGGACTTTAGAGGTCGTGGTGAGAAGACATTCAAAGAGTTTTAGAAGAAGCATGATTTACATGTGAAAAAATATTCCAGATGCTAATGGATTAGGGTGGAGAAGAGGTGAGGTATAAATATGAAGAACTTACGAGGAGACTGAAGTCACCCAGGGAAGAGGTGGTGGGGCTTGGAGTGGCGGTATGTTGAAGTAGAGTGATGAAGAAGAGAGGGGCAGATAGGTTAGGGACAGACAACTAGATCACTTAGACATGTTTGTTCATGCCTATAGAATTAGAAGCCCAGCAGCCTCATTTCATCTCCTCTGTCTCCTTCAGTCCAGGTCTGTAGTATTTCTGCTAAAATGGTTGAAGGTAGTTATGGACACCAGACTTAGAAGATCTTGGCTACAATGGGAACAGAGCATGCAGGTAGCATGTGAGGCAGTTTGAGGAAAGGAGTTTTAAAGTTGAGATCAGAAAGTAGGTCCAGGAGACAGGACCAAAAAAAAAAAAAAAAAAATCAAACCCCAGAAATGGTCAGAAATGTTCCCTGGAACTGATAGCAGGTATTTCAGTGATATCCTGGGCTCTGTGGCAAAGACAACAGCACCTGCTTTAGCAGCCTCGTCGGTCCTTACCCAAGAGCCCAACAGAAAGAGGCAAGGAGGAGAGCAGCAGAGATCAAATAGCCAGGGAGAGAGCTATTTAAATGAGGAAGAAGAAAGTTAATGTCAGCATGAGCTCGGAGTGCATCAGAACAGAAGCCAGCCTGCAAGAGGAGATCTCATTAGATACTGGTTGTCTATATCTTGCTTGATTTATCTAGTCAATAAATTGAATTTTCTTTGGAGAATTTTTGTTTATTAAAATGAATTTTTAGGCAAAAATTTAACCTTTCAGCTCATTGTTCTGTCTCTTCCTCTTTCTCTCTCTCTCTTATACACACACACACACACACACACACACACACACCTACTCAGTATATGTGGTGTTATGGTGTGAGAGCAAGAGACTCTAAAATCTGCTTCAGAAAGACAAACATCTCCCACCTCTAGTCAAATACTATTATCTTGGACACAGTAATTGATTCAGACATGACATGTAACCCACACAGGTTCAATCAGTTTTCATCCTGGGACGTTTGCTGAAGTTATTGGACAAGAGGCCCTCCTCCCTATGCCATGCTGGTAGAAAACAAGGTCAAGGCTGCCAGATGTGGTATGCCTGCTCCAGGGTGGAGTCCATAGAAATAGACGCTGAAAGATGGAGATGAAAACAACACTGCCCTAGAACTCCTAAGGCTCATGAACAGATCAGTGTCTCCTCCTTTCTCCCCATGCAAGTCAATTTGAGTCTGTTTTCTGTCCCTTGTTGGCTCATGGAAGCACTCGGAATGTACAGAAAGGTGAAGCCCCCCTTGCAGTGCCTAGCAATACCTTCTCAAGACCCTCATAATAGGAGAAAAAGATGATAATGACATCAAATTAAAAGAGAAACTGGGCTGGGGAAATGGCCTAGCGGTTAAGGCGTTTGCCTACAAAGCGTAAGGATCGTGGTTCAATTCCCCAGGACCCACATAAACCAGATGCACAAGGGGCACATGCATCTGGAGTTCGATTCCAATGGCTGGAGGCCCTGGCATGCCCCTTCTCTCTTTCTCTCTGCTTCTTCCCCCACCCTCAAATAAATAAATAAATTTAAAAAAAAAAAGAGAGAAACTAAGGGAAAGAGGGAGGGGATATGATGGAGAGTGGAATTCTGAAGGGGAATGGGGGAGGGGAGGGAAATATCATGGTTTATTGTCTGTAAGTATAGAAGTTGTCAATAAAAAAAAAAAAAAAGGTGAAGCCCCAAGACCAGCCACAGACAGTCTCAGCTTTCTACAATATGACTCCATTGTCGCGTTAGATCCCACAGCAGCTGTGCAGGCAGAAAGGAATCCAAATTCTTTATGAACCACCCCAGTAGAGCCTAGATCCCAACCCAGGTTTGAATTTATTCTTAGTAAGTAGAAACTTTGTATGGACACATCATGTGTTGGCACCATCATTTCCCTCCTCCCTGCCCTGACTCCACCGAGGGCCCTCCTTAGTGGGATTGCTGGTATTCACCACAGAGTTGTGGGTTATGAGTTGTGAGAGCAGCAGTCAGTCACTGGGTGGGTATGGGGGAGGGGCAATGCCTCTGGATATTCCCTCCCATCCTATGGCACTTACATTCTCTCTGCACCCTCTTCTGCAAAATTCCCTGAGCCTCAGTGGGTGTGCTTTAAGTCTACTTTAGTGTTGAGCTCTCAGCAGCTTCTTGATTTCTGTTCTGGTGCATTTTGAGTATCCTCAGCGTCTGTCTCCATCACTCTGATACAAGTTATCAGGCTCACCGTGGAAGCAGCATTCTTGCTCATCTCGCCAGTTCCTCTGTGGTTTCACCCAGACCCTGGCTGATGTGTGAGGAGTGGTTCATCTGCTGCCAGAGAGTCAGCTATCTATTCTCTTGTTGATAGATTTTGGTTGTCCTCAGTTCTCTCTGCTTTCTGAAACAGAAAAACAGATTCTCCAGTGGAGAATGAGATCAGGATATGTTAAAGGGGATCAGCATTGTTAATTTAGAGAGATTTTGGTGAGTGTAGCCTCACTTGTGGCCAAAGACTAATGGGAGCTTCTCAGGGGAGTCCATGATCCTGGTCTCCATAGGATTCTGACTTGATTCCCACTTCCAGCTATGGGTTTCTTTCCACTGAGCAGATCTCTTAGCCAATCAGAGAGCCAGCATGCCGGGTCTGAGCCTCTCCTTGCTCCATCCCACTTTGTCAGGTTTCACCCATGACACTAGAAAATCTGGGAAATTGAACTTAGGTAGGAAAAGACTGAAAATCATAACCCAAATAAAGCAGCCATCTCTAGAGAAAATGAAGTAGGGCGGTAGACACATCAGCAATGTGACTTCAGCTTTGATCCAGAGTCCCTACCACACAACTCCACCTCACAACATGCTGGGTGAATACAAGCAGATCCCTTCACCCCCGCTGGACCCCCATTTCTTTCTGCACTTCTCGGAAGAGGACCTCAATCTGCTTTTCTTCTTCCCCAGCCCTGCTGTCACTAGGACACGGAGAGATGATACGTGGCCCAGAGCCATGCAGGTGAAACACCCTCAGCATCACCAGGTCAGGATCGTTCATGGGCTACAGACGTCCTCTCGGCTGTCACCATGGCTTCAAGTTTACTTTTTAAATGGTTGGCCTAGATCCAGAAGCTCCAGCATTCAACCAAGCAATGCAGTCATCGTTCAAAAGGCATTCTCCTTCTGTAAAGCCCTCACGAGGGGGAAGGCATGTTTGCCCTTGTCCTTTGTTGGGAGCTGAAGCCACACACTCAATTATGCTGGCCTCCCCACTCCCTTTGCAGGTGTTGAGTGAGGTTAGACTGGGGTTATTGATGCACTGTTCCTACTTTAAATGCAAAACAAGAGAGACATCATTTGTCTTGAATGCAAAATGAAACCCCAGTGCACTTTTCAAGCTGCTAAGTCACAATTGGTGTAATATCCATTTCAGTGGCAAACACAGAGCAAGCAAAACCTAGCAGGTTTGAGGTGTTTGTTTCCCTGTGAATATAATCAAACAACTCTAAGGAGGCATTTTCTAATTTGCTTTTGCATGGAATCCTCCAATTTATAGAAATAGGGATGGAAATGAGCCCCCTGGGACCCCTATGTCCTTCGTAATAATCTGATTTCTGGAAACTAAGCTATCCTAAATTCCAAAAAAAAAAAAAAAAAAAAAAAAAAAGAAAGAAAGAAAAGAAAAGAAAGAAAGAAGCAAGAACTTCACATCACATGCATAATATCTAAAGCATTTCACATCAATTTGGTGGTTGCTGATATAGCAGCCTGTCATTCAAGGCTCTACATTTGCATAGGACTAGATCATAACAATCTTCAGAAAGCTGTGGCTTGCAGCACCTTCCTGCCTTCCAATATCTGCAGCTGGTGTCCTTTCCAGAAGAGAGTTGTCTTTCTTTCATTGGCAAAACACAGTGATATTACCAAATCAGTAGAATTAGTCCCCAATACGTAAAACTTTCTTTAGATGTCTAGATTAACCCTGTGAGGAAAAGATAATTTTCCTGATTGTCCTATTTCTTTTTTTAAAATATTTGTTTATTTTTGTCCTACTTCTTTCAAAGAAATGATCACCCTTTTAGCCACCCTACCATCCCTGCCACTGCAGACACACCACAATAATTTGCATTCTATTAAAGGGCAGCTGGTTCATTTCTGGATTTGGGAGTCAATGCTGTGGCTCTCTGAGATTCTTTTCAATGAGTACCCACTGATAATTCACAAGTGATGCTAGTGGGAGACCGGAGATACAGATGGCTCCACAAAATTCTAATATTCTTCCTCCTGGCCTTTAAGACCAGACACCCAGCTAGGTGGCAATCATTCTGCTCCTCGAGTATTTGCTATGAGAGGGACAGGATAGTCATTCTGAACTCAGAATTGCAGGGCAAACAAATATGAGTGTTGACTCACAGACACCACATTACTCTGGGTCCAACTCTGTACAAATGAGAATTGGCTGAGAAGAAAGAAGCCAAAGACCAGAGAGGCCTGAGTTCACTCTCTACCTCTAATGGCTCTGGGCTCGCAGACAAATGGACTGACATCTCTGAACTTCCTTTCTGGAAGATGTGGCTAAGAGTCCCATGCTTCCATCAGAGGCAGGGCAATGTTAGAAGGATGACTGGTGACATCCATGAGTGTATAGCTGGGTCAGAGATGAGGCGAACCCTATGGCTTTTTGAGATTAGCCACAAGTTTGTGGAGTATCCAAGTTTAAGTAACAAGGAATTGTTGGGTTCCGATCCCCTTTAGCATAGTATAGCGGACCAAAGGCATAAACCAGATGCTGGACCTTTAACCTTCTCATTACCAACCATGCAGCCTCATCACTCTGGATGGCTCAAGAAATGCTCATGTGTTCTTATCTTTTGTCTGTTTGTCTTGATGAGAAGGGTAAGGATGGCAACACAGAAAATGGCCAGAGCATTCCAATTTGGGGGCTCTGAGATTGCTAAATAACAGACGCTCAGCAAAGTCTTATTTGTACAGGACACTGCTTTCTCCATTATGATGGATACAAACTAAGGATGCTGGCTGTAATTACCCAAGAATTTTACTCCCTCCATTTGTCTTTGAAAGAAAAGTGCAGATGATGCCAAAAATTGCTCAGACTTGACATGTACTCTTTTGAGAATAGTCACTTCCATGGTTATCAGTGATCAATTAACATCAGCCAGAGCATTCACACTCTTCTCTCCTCAGTCCCTCACAAACAGGAACTAATATTCAGAGTAAGGACTGAAGGTCCCTTGGACCTTTCAACAGGAAAGAAAGCATCCATTGTGACTACTAGTCTGTCATTGCTAAGTGGTCTCATATTTTCCTAGAATGCTGGAGCCAGAAATGACCTTATGGGTCATCCAACCTTCTCCCTAACTGATGGTAAAAGGGAGCCCTAGACAGCAAGAAGGATATATTTAAAGCCAAACCGCTAGCCAAGTGAACTAGGGCTCAGCCAGAATGCCTGACCCTTTTATCACATCATGAGTGCTAGAAAGATCATTAGTTGGAAGAACTGAAGCTGTCTGAGTAAGTCAGAGCTAGAGAGACACCCAACTCAATGGGGCAGACAGTGGCAACAGACTAGAATATCCATCTTACGGGTACTGGAGTACTCTCGTTTATCCATTTACAACTTCCCACTTCTATTCAAAGAACAATTCTATAAATCACCTATGGCCGCATGAAGCCACCAAAGTCTTCTTTCTCTGAACAATCTGTTTCTATTAGTGACTCAAATTATATCCACGTTACAATTTGCAAAACACAACTTCATATCTCAGCAAGAAGTAAGCGCCTTCAACCGGGTGTGGTAGCGCATGTCTTCAATCCCAGAACTTGGGAGGCAGAGGTTGGAGGATCACTGTGAGTTTGAGGCCAGTTTGGGACTACAAAGTGAGTCCCAGGTCAGACTGGGCTAGAGTAAGACCCTACCTCATAAAAATGAAGCACCTTCATCCTATCTTATCTGTGGTTTGGAACCAGCAGAACAGAATGCTCACCAGTACCTTAGCCAGGTGCATCCTGGTAAGTCCTGGAACCCTTTGAGACTATAATCTCTTTGAGCAAAGAGCCTGTGTCTCCTTTTACATTCTCCACAGCAGAGATCACAAAACAGTTTTATGGAGTGGCTGCATCAGAACATCTTAGAGAACTTTTTCAAAATGGCTATACTTTGAATAAAGACACTGTGGTATATATGTATACTGGACAGTGTTTGCTTTTTGTTGTTTGTTTAGGAATTGAATCTAGGGCCTCACATGTACTAAGCAAGCACTCTACCTTTGAGCTACGTCTCCAACCCATGGTGAAATTTTATTCAGCCATGAAGAAGAAATAATAATAAAATAATATCTACTGCAAGAAAATGGATGGAATTAGAGATCATGATGTTGGTCAGAATAAACCAGCTTCAGAAAGGTAAGTATTTTATATTTTGTCTCATAAGTGGAATTGTGTTTTAGAAAAAGATGAGGAAATACAAGGGGGACTATTTGGGAGGAGGAAGGGAACCAGTGGGAGGGGGGACACAGAAGGTAATGAGGAGAGTGAATGTGGGCCCATTACATTCTATACAGGTATGAAGATATCACCTTGAAACCCATTATGTTGTGCAATAATGTATGCTAATAAAAATGTATTAAAATCAAGTTTTTAAAAACACCCATTCCTGGGCTCTCCTCATGGAAATCCTAACTCAATAGGTCCAAAAAAGAACAAATAACCCACATTTCTACCAAGCTCCCCACGTGCCTCTGAGTTTCACAGTGCCACACACGGGGCTAATCTCGCATGAGAACCACATTAAATTCCTGCTAAATGACCTTTGAAGGAGAGATTCGAGCCCTTCCCATAAAACCAACAATTGTGCAGATATATGAGATGGTTTCTGTACAACTCCTAGGTGCTGAAGACTGCAGGGCATTCTCTTGTCATTTTCGTACTCAAAATCATAAAGGAATTAATCTCCTTTTGGGATAATTTGTTACAGACTGTGCAGGTGGATGACTAGAAGATATTTAATCATTTATAATCCAGCACAACTTTGCTTCAGTGTGATGTAAAGGTATTAAAATTACCTTTGGATCATTTGACAAATAATGTCAGAGAAAGAGAGAGAAGGAAGATGAAAGCATGTGGGGGGGGGCATTCTGTTGCCAACACCAAAATAAATTGCACCTACTCTATTATGACAACTGCCTTGCCTGAGGGAGGTTGAAAGGAAGATCATAAATAAAGATGCTCATGGCCACAGGCCCAAGTTCTTTCTGCCTTAGAGCCAACTGCTAATGCTTAGGCACGCCTTCCCTGGTTCATGCCAATGCTTCAAACCATTACCAACAACTGCAGCCCCCAAGGTGACCCAGAGCAAAGATTGTTCTACTCATGTGTTGGGTGTGGTCATTCATTTTAATAATTTTTACTAGCAATGACTCAGAGGGCAGAGGATAGTTAATGTAAACATATAGATTCTTATCACAGAGGGAACCTGGAATATTAAGGTCCCAAGAAGGACCCCCAACTTCAAGGTCTAAACCTTCTCAGATATGTGAGACAGCATAGGCAAATAACTCTTTGAGCTACAATTGTAGAAGATTCAGTTTATTTTTTCCAGGAGACACTTCAGAGGTCAAACTTAGAAGTCACTTGCTGTTACATCATGCATATGGATAGAAGCTGTCCCAACTTGACTGATGGCAAAAAAGACTTCTCAGATACATAGATTTAAAAAAAAAAAAAAAACTGCTGGCCTTTTCTTGTCTCTAAAATAGTAATATCACAAGAAGAGATGAGCCAACTGGCAAATGTCCATGAGCAAGTGGTCTCAGGGAGAGTCGCTCATGCTCACCACCCCCGCCAAACAATGTGACACTGTGCTCCCCAAACTGCCTGTTCAGCAAACCTTCCAACATCTGCGTGTCAGCACCTCTGCCCAGCAAAGTCATCCTCAGAGAAGGGAAAAGCTCAAGGAATTGGGAGGAAAATGAATCTGAGATCTTGGAGATAGAGGCCTCAGAGCATTCATACTGTTTACACATGTGCACACACGTGGGAATAAGTTACAGGAAGCAAAGGGTAATTCCTGGTGCACTCATCCAATGGGAACCGTAGCCGATGACTCAGAGAAGAGCCCGTTTGTCTAGATCCTTAAGACCACAGAGTGTCAGTGAATGACCACAAGGCCATTCTCTCCGGTTCGCTAATGGGGAAACTGAGGCCAAGGAAGTTAAGCAGCCAGGTGAGTAACATGAAACAGAGTTGGTTTGAGAATCCCATTTTCTTAAATGCTCAATGTCCTTTCACACATGCATGGGAAAGAGGCACAGAAAAAAAAAAAAAGGAGATAGCTACAGAAATGTAACTTTTAAGACAAGAGCTTCATTCATTCCTTTCCTCATCTTTAATTACCTAATTCACCATAATGAAGGCAATGAGACTTCAAAGCTGGAGGCTTCTGATCGCAAATTCCAAGCTGTTTAATGTGCATCCTAGCTCCTTTCCTGAGCTTTTCGAGTCCCAGTCTGTGCATCATCAGAAGGCTGACATCTCCAACCTGGACATCTCTGTTGAATTTCAGAACTACATCCAGCTGCCTTTGCAACATCTCTTGGGTGTATAAAGATGGCTCACCATCACCTGCTCTCTGGTCCCCACATCTAGTTCTGCATTCTCTCCCATATTAGCAAATGTTTCTTCTCCTGATAATTCTAACCTTGGAATCATCAATGGTTCCATTATTTCTCTTACATTGCACATCCAGGCCATATCTTATCATGGTTCTCTTTCCACACAATAGCCAGACCTCGCAAGTCCTGGCTACTTGCACAATCTTCCCCTGCTTTAACCTGTGATGACCTGTCAGAATCTCATAAGAACTCAGAATGCCTCTCCTTGCTTGTCTTGCTTCCCTGCAAGAGCTTTTCAGCACAGATCAAGGGAGCTCATTAATACATAAGATGGTTTGTGTCATTCTTGGACTCAGAACCTTCTGAGAGCTTCCAGCCCACTCAGAGTAGACATGAAGACCCTTAAGATGATCCACAAAATTCCTCGCCCATTACACCCAGATACGATAACTTCTGACCTCACCTTCTACTCTGCCCTTCCATGCCAACCCCCTACTCCTCACCTGGTACATCAAGCCTGTTTCAGAGTGAGCCTTTGACCCTTCTGTACTCCCTGCCTGAGACTAACTCCCCACCTCCCCACCTGTACCCGATCACAGTCTCATCCCCTTTATGTCCTTACTTAAATGTCTCCACTCAGAGAGGCCTTTTCAGGCCAGAATAATTATAATCACAGTCTCACCCTCAAAAAACCTTCCCACCCCTTCTCTTTAGTTTTCTACTACATCGAATGGTTTCACAGACCTTCCACATTACTTTCAAGAAGTAAAAGAAAGTCAAATTGTCTCTAAAAGTACCATTGTGTTGCCCTTGGTCCTTTTGCTTCCTTTTTCATGGAAACTATGCAAAGTTATGAGGCTTGACTCTCTCTGTGTTTCCCTGGAAATTGCACTCTAAATCCAGAGCAACAGGCCAGAACTAAAGATATCGATTTGCTACAGTGAAGTACACTTTCCCACACCAAGTTCAAAGGGGAAGAATCTCTCCCAATGCTGTCATTCTTTACTCTGTGTTTTTCAGCCTTGGAACAAATGCCAAGAAAATGTCATTCTTGTGTCTTTTTTCATCTATCATATTTTATTGTATTTTAATTTCTCCTTTTATTAATCTAAAGGCAGCAATTTTTCAAAAAATATTGCTGTGGCTTGATAAGACAAGAGAATTTTCCCTCTCTCTGTATGTGTGTGTTTCTGTCTCTTATCTCTGTCTCTCTTTCTCTCTCTGTTTCTCTTACACACACACACACATACAGACATACACACACACCTCCCACAAGTTTCACAAGTTTATCTCTTCTTTCTCCCTTAGGAAGAGTCACAATGGGAAGCATGTCAGCCCAGGTTGAGATCCTGGCTGGGAAAGTTCAAGGACAAGACTGTGATGATATTGCTGGTTTTCAGGTTCATTCAAGGCTCCTCTTAGTTGTGAGCTATACTGGTACATAGCAGTTCACATGTCACTGACCACACTCCTCTCTTATCTATCAGCGAGGCTGCCCTATCCTCTGTTTTGCACACCTTCATATTTTCTTTCATTCATTAAGGAACATGATGATCTAGAAGTGCTTAACTCTCAAAATGCTCATCTTGCCTTTTACATGACTGGAACATTCCTCTCCTGCTCCCTATGAATTTGACTTTCCGTCCTCCTTGGCTACTGGCTCCTTTCTGAGATAACAATTGTTACCACGGCAATCTGTTGCTTATTGAGACCTCAGAATGTCTGCAATGGATCCTCTTAGTTTATCTTCCGTTTTCTAAACGTGTTCCTTAACTCGACCAACAAAATATCTTTTTCAAAAGTAAATCAGGGCTGGAGAGTTGGCTTAGCAGTTAAGGTGCTTGCCTGAAAAGCCAAAGCACCTCAGTTCTATCCCTCAGGACCCACGCAAATCAGATGCACAAGGTGGTGCATGCGTCTGGAGTTTGTTTGCAGTGGCTAGAGGCCTTGGCACACCCATTCTCTCTCTATCTGCTACTCTCTCACACACTCTCTCTCACACACACTCTCTCAAATAAATATATATATATATGGAGAGAGAGAGAGTAAATCAGAGGTCACAGCCCAGGACAGAATTCTGTTTCTATTAGAACCCAGTCTCTGTTCTCCTGCCTGTCCCTTCAGGTTCCATGCTTATTCCCTTCCCAGCCTCACATCTTCCCTTCCTCTGATCCTGCTGCTATGACACAGGGCTGTAGTCTCAGTGGCTGATCTGCCTCAGAAATTTGTGACTTACAGATCTAGATTGTGTTGGTGTTGATATCGGTGCTCCTCCTATCTAGAAGCTGGGAAGTCCAAGACCTAGGCACCGTCAGGATTAGGGTCTGGACGTCTCATTTCTCATAAAAGTACCTTATATGTGTTCTCTCATGCCGGAAGGAGGAAAACAGGCTCCCTCCAGTCTCTTTGATAGGTCACCATTGAGAACTAATCATTTCCTTACAGGCCCCATCTGCTAACACAATCCCACCAGGGCTTTGGTTTCAGCATAAGAATTTTGGAGGACACATGCTGACCAAAACTCCACCTTCCTCCCCTTCTTTTACTTTGCTCCAGCCACACGAATCTGTTTTCTGCTCAAGCTAAACGTATTCTTTGTACTATCTTTGCATTGTCTGTTACCTTTCCCCAAAAGCCTCTACCACCAACTGTCTATGTGGTTGGCTCCTGAAAATAATTCTAGTCTCATCCCTTCTCCTCAGAGGCCTTGCTTGACCACTCATACCTTCCACCAGCCCCTGGATTTGCCCTTTGCTATATAATATTAGCAGCCCTTATCCCAAACAAGAGTTTTCTTGCTTATTGACTTGTTTGCTTTATTTGCAGTAAAGGATAATAATAATAGCGCATCAATTGTTGGGTCTTATGGAGAATAGGAGAATGTACTTGAAGTACTGACTCCAAGTATCTGCATAACACGTGAGCAAGCCCCAGCAGTCACTGTTGTTGATCACTGATTACTGCTGTTAGCCTCATCCTCATCATGTCCTATAAAAATTGTGTGGGGACGGGAGAGTATCAGCAAGGAATATCTTCTAAAGCCTTCTAAAATCTTCCAGATGAGCCTGTCTCTGCCTCCTCTCAGGACTGATACAGCATTTATTTGCATCCTCCAAGTCTGCCACCATCCATGAGTCCTCCTGTTCAGAGATCATCAGAGCCAGCCACCTGCCCCCAAAGACCTGACACTCTTTAAAACTGCACCTCAGAAACAGATGCGGGTGCACACCAGTGCTCACACACCAACACCTGCCTGCGGAATCCTGCTTAGCTTTCAAAGAAAAGAAAGGAGTTGTCGGTGCTGATATTGGTGCTGTCCCTATCAAATTGTGGTGGTTTATATTACAACTCCCACATGGTGCCCCAGGTCCCTGCTGGCAGAAAGCACACACTCCGTTTTATTTTGTCTTCCCCAAGTCTGATTGGACAGACTTTGAGGACCCTTTTAAGACATTTTGGGGTATTGTTTCCTAGCCTATGTGGGCAGTGTTACTCCTTCCAACCCCTCAGGACTACTTAACTACATCAGCAAAGCAATTAAGGCCAGTTTTCAGGAAGATGCCAGCGGCTCTGCAGAGTCTGGATGGGAGTCTCAGCCCAATTATTTCCAGCTAGTTGTGAACTGCAGAAAAGTGGACTTTACTTCATTAGAACTTCAGCTCCCACTGATTAAAAGTCCGCTGTGTTGGAGACAGTAAGGAAAAATGAAACAATTAAACTTGTCATCAATAAAATCGCTGCGTATTCCTCAACACAGGGTTTTACTTCCCTCCAGAGGAGTGATTAAAATGAACTGATTGAACCATAATTTGATTGACTGGAGAGCCTCCATCCATTGCATTGGAACTGAACCTCCACTTATTGCTGCTCTTAGCTTGGGACATAAAATTCTCCTGCAGGTCTGCCAGAGCCCAGTGACAGATGCTGTGAATTTATCAGGTGCTGGACCTGCCCAGAGACCAGCTGGGGGACTGTGATGAGCACATTTGGGTTCTCCCAAAAAAAAACATGCACAGGTGCCAGCCCAGGAACCTGTGCCCATGCTCCTTTCATGGCAGAAGGGACCAAGCAAATGTAATTCACATTAAGCAACATAGAAGAAGAAGATCGTGTCCAGGTAGATCGGATCTCCTCACATGCTCAAGAGTGCTATGACCAGAGAGGAGTCCCATGTTCTTACCATGATACTCTGAAGATAGAGGCCCTACCTATGAGCAAAGGAGTGGGGATGGCATGTACAAGCTGGGGAAGGGTCCATGGAGTTTCCACTAGAACCTCCACAAAGGACCCAGCCCTGATGACTCCTTCATCTGAACCTTGTGAGTCCCAGCCTGACAGCCCCAGCCATTCTCTGAAGGCAAAGTCATAAATCTGCATGTTCTAAGCTGACTAAGTTCTGCAATGGGAAACAAACACAGAGGTCCAGAGGCTGAGGTGCAATCAGATGCTAGAAGGGAGTGATTTTGGGGATGGACATGAAAGTCAGGGGTAAGCAAGTGGACAGGACATACCTCAGGCCCTGAACACACTGCAGAGGAATTCAGAACATATCAGACCTATGCTTTGTAAAAGGAGACCGCACTTCACTTCTCTAAAGCACTGCACATGGTAGCTTGAGAATGAATAAAAACACATGTTAAAAAAATGAATGGGGGCTGGAGAGATGGCTTAGCTATTAAGGCATTTGCCTGCAAAGCCGAAGGACCCCAGTTTGATTCCCCAGGACCCATGTAAGCCAGATACACAAGGTGGTGCATACGTCTGGAGTTTGTTTGCAGTGGCTGGAGGCCCTGGTGTGCCCATTCTCTGTCTTTCTCTCTACTCTCTCTCTCTCTCTCTCAAATAAATAAATAAAGTATATATATTTTTAAAAATGAATGGATTAAAAGTAACATTGAATAAATGTTGAGTGAGTACAACTGCCATCCACAATTTTACCAAGGTGGACCTTTTGACATTTGGTCAAGAAACTATGTATATTTTCCAGTGCAAAACCCATGGAAGCCAATAAAACAAAAAAGACTCGAAAGCCCAGAGAGAGACAAAACACAGGTTACGTTCTAATTTCCTTTACTCCCCTGAGTGCTTTGTGCCCACCTCTCATGTTTATCTGAGATTTGTACCTAGGATTGGAGACACACAGATATGAGTTACGACCTATAAATCTTTGTCAGATCCATAACAGAACACCATAGCCTGGGTAGCTTAAACAATAAGAATTTATTTCTCACAGTTCTGGAGGCTGGAAGTGAAAGGTCAAGGTGTCATCCAATTCCCCCACTTCTTGTCACATCTACATGTGGCCTTTCCTCAGCATACCTGTTCAATATCTCCCTCCCTCTCCTGAAAGGCCACTAATCTTACCACGAGAGGCACACTCTCATGACATAATCTACTCTTATTATTACCCAACATCCCATCTCCGAATACTATTACACTAGGGGTTAGAGGTCCAACACATGAATCTGAGGACACAGACATGCAGACTCACACCAAAGCAACCCTTAAACCTTGATGACTCAACCTCAGCAACTTCCCTGGACTCATCTGAAGGTCAGAGATTGTTATACAGATAACAGCAGTCACTGGGTGCTTCTTGTAGCTCTGTGTGGAATGCTATGTGGGCATTAAACCTCTTGCCACTCCCAATAACTCCATGCAGATGTCTAGTATATTATCACTTACATGTCATATATAAGTGTATGAGTTACTTTCTTATTGCTGGGACAAAATACCTGCCAAAAAGCAGTTTATGGAATGAAAGGAGTTTTGGTGTGTACTTCTGGAGGATAGAGTTCTTAAATGGCAGATAAAGCACAGTAGAGGCAGGAAGCTGGTGTCACATCATCGCATCAGCAGGGATAATGTACAGAGAGAGGGGGCACATGCGGTATGTCCCCCACGTCCTGCATTATGTCCTGCCCACTTGTTCTTCCCTGAGTTCATGCATCATAGCACAAGGGTCCTGGGTAGCCTGTGTAACCCCAATGCCCACTCCCTAGTGACGTAGTTCCTCCAGCAAGGCTCTTCCTCCTATAGGTTCCACAACCTTCCAAATAGCACCACCAGCTGTAGATTTAAGTATTTAACAAATGAACCAATAGGGGCATTAAGTACAAACCATCACAATAAGGAAACGCTGAGAGAGTGAGGTGGGGTGCAGGCCTTTAATCCCAGCACACACACACACACACACACACACACACACACACGCATACACACGCATACACATGCATGCACATGCATACACACGCATGCTTGCGTGCATGCGTGCACACACATGAGAGACACAGAGGTAGGAGGATCACAATGAGTTCAAGGCCAGGCTGAGACTACCTAGTGAATTCCAGGTCAGCCTGAGCTAGACTGAGACTCTACCTTGAAAAAACAAAATAATGATGATGATGATGATAATGATGAAATTCAAGTTTAGGAAAATAAAGTGATTTGTCCAAGATCACAGTGGTAAAGAGAAAATTCAGACCCAGGTCTATGCGAGTTGAGAACTGGGATTCTTAACCCAATGTCAGGGGATATCGTAGTTGAGGCTGATGTCACGTTTGCTTGAAGATGCTTCAGTGGGGTGGGAACATTTTAGGGAGCAAGGCAAAGCAGTGAATCTTCTCTCAAGATTCAAAAGAGGCTCTAAATTATCTGCAACTAAATAACCAGGGTGTGTGTGTGTGCGCGCACACGCGTGTGGTATACACTTATAGACACTGTGCAGAACTAAAATTGTGCAATAGAAATGTAACACGTGGAACACAGCCCCATTCAAGGACTGCTGTTCACATGGCATCTTTTAGCAATTGATACCTGCTGCCTTTTTCTATTGGATGAGAAATGTGATTTCTATATGTCAGGCGACAGTCCTTAAAAGGCCTCCACTGATTCATATTTCAGTGTGCATTTAATCCACCCTGGCAAACAGCCTATGTGGGGCCTCTCCAACTGCCTTCTTCCTAGCAACCAAGGCCTTTTGTCATCACAGCAACAATGGGCTTGTGGTTGCTGGGCATATGGAACTCTCAGGTTCCCGACATCAGGGGCCTGTCTCTCCTCTCTAGCTCGGTGCATCGAAGGGAAGATCAATCAATGTAGCTTCTATCTTGGGAATGAGTTCAGTGCCAAAGGACTGTGTCCATCTTGTTTATGACAGTTCTCCCGTGCAAACCAGTGTACCATGTTTCTCAGAAACAAGGACCTTGGGAGAGATTAGCGTGGTGTTGGGGCTGTGGAAACTATGCTGCTCCTCTCTGCGGCTGGGCCCCCACACTCCCACACTCAGCCTTTGTACAAGCCTCCAAGGGGCCCATCCTCCCATGACAGAAGGGATAAGGGGAAGGGAAACTTATTCCCCCCAAATCTCACCTGACCCTTCCCAGCCTCCTCTTTACAAATCTCTATAAAGGCTCCCATGCTTTCAAACAACATCTCTATTCCAGTAACTTCCAAGATTAAACTCTAGACAGAGTAGGCAGTATCTAAGTGCCATAATCTCACACTACTCCCAAACCTACATTTCTTTGTGTTTGGTAACCCTCACACACATCCCCTAAGTCCTTCTTCCTATCTTACTCTAACCTGTCTCGGGAAATGGCACCTGACTTTCTGGGATCTCATCCTGCTCCCTTGTTCTCTAACCACTAGCCAGTACACACGATTCTTCTCCCCAAATATACCTCAAGGCTACCCCCCTCCTACCAACACCACTACTCACTAGCATGGTCATCTGAAATGCCACAGAATTCCCTTCCTTTTTTTTTTTTTTTTTTTTTTTTTTTTTCTTGTTTGGAATGATCCCAGTGCCTCACATATGCTAGGCAAGTGCTCTACCACTAAATTATGCCCCCAGCTCCTACAGAATTCTCCTAAGGCTATGATCTCCTCAGAGTGATTCTTGCCCATCTTCCAAATTAGTTACCTTACAACAACGAGAGTGATCTTTTTTAAGACTAAAATCTTTATTTAATCTTTTTTTTATTTTTTGATCTTCAAGGTAGGTTCTCATTCTAACTGACCAAAAGTTTTGATTAGGCTCACCTGCTTTTAAAGTGTTTTGATCACCCCCTTGACATTTAATGTAAACTCAAAAGCCCTTCTTTTCTTTGGCTTCCCCTGCCTAACATGCCCTGCTCCTGCACCCTCAGCATCCCATGCTGTCTTCCTATCACCGTGGAGTGGTCAGCTCACTCACTGCTGGTGGCCTTGCTCCATGACTATCTTTCTTCCTGGACTGCTCTAACCCCCACTCTTCCTATGGTTATTTTCCTTCCTCGCCAGCTTCAGATACATAACCTTGCCACCCTAGGCACATACATGCTTTTTTTTCACACCTCACCCCACCACCATCCCTTCACATGACCCGCCATTATTGCATGGAGCATAGTTCCTTGCATTCCCTTCTTTTATTGTCTGTCTCCTTTTCTAACCTGGAAGCTTCATGTACTCTTGTTCCACACCTGAAACAGAACCAATGTGCAAGGACTGCTCAGTTAATCCCTACTGTCTAAATGAGTAAGTGAGCTGCCCAAGACCCCATAGCTGACAAGTGGCAGAACCAGGACTCAAGCTCAGAGCTGCCCCTTAAGGTAGTCTTTTTTTTAATTATTAATTTTTTTATTGACACCTTCTATATTTACATACAAAAACATATGATATTTCCCTCCCCTCCCCCCATTCCACTTTAGAACACAACTCTCCATCATGTCCCCTCCCTCTCTCCATTAGTCTCTCTCTTAATTTGATGTCATCATCTTTTTCTTCTATTTTGAGGGTCTTGCAATGGTATACCTAGGCACTGCAAGGTCATGGATATCGAGGCCAATTTCTGTCTGGGCAGTTGCATTGTATGGGTTTGGCCTCTAGGCTGATCCTTGGCAGAGCTGATGGCTGCCTCCCTCCACCCATGATGCCAGAGTTTCACGATGCTATGTGATCATTCCCACTGGGAGTCTCCTCCTACAGGTGAATGAGGGGTGGAATAACAAGCATCCAACAAAAAGAGCTGGGGAGAGAGTCCATCCAGGGTAGCTTTTTGTTCTACCTATGTATTACATTGTCCCCCATCTTGGGATGGGAGGGGGACACAGTCTTTGCTTCCATGGTCAACATTTGGAAACTACTAGCTGCTCCTCTCAAACATCTCCAACCACCTTTGTATAATGAGAGATGAATTCTTGAGAGGGTGAGCCCTTGAGGAAATTCAGATACTTTTCTGTCATCTTTACAAATAATTTATGTTGCTCTTCTCCGATGCCATGAGCCTAGCCAATTCCCACGCTGCTGTAGAGCACCACAGAGCAACATCCAGCGTCCTCCCTCAACACTGTCTTGGTGAATCTCCTTTGCTTTTTGTCTCAAGATGCCATATGGAGGTGTGAGGTCCTTCAGCCATCAGCAGCCTAGAGTGTATGCAGACAATACCTCCCCAAAAGGTGTCCTGCTCCAGTGCTCTGGGTGGGGGTCAGTGGGTCAATACCATAGCTTCCTGTTCCCCTGAAAGACAATTCTTTGATGCCATCTACACAGCTCCTCAGAGAAACCTCAGTTGCCCACTTCTTTTTTACTTTTTCCTTTCACTTTTTCTGCTGCCTCGCTCTGCTTACTTGGATCACCCATAGTTAAACCACTTACACCCCATTCTTGTCTGTCTTGTGATGTTTTTCAGAAGAAGCTAAATTAATAAGGACTTGACTCCCCTGTGGTTAGTCATTGTATCATTACTTTCTTGTTACCGTGAACAAATACCTGACCAGAAGCAACTTAGGGAAGGGAAGAATTTATTTTGGCTTTCAGTTCCACAGTGTCGAGTCTATCATGATCAGGAAGGCATGGCAGGCTGGAGAAGGAGCAGAGCTGGTCACATGTGTTCACATTCAGGAAGCACAGAGCAAATTGACCCATATACTCCAGCAAGGCTCTACCTCCTCAAGACTCCACACTTTTCCAATGAGTGCCACCAGCTGGAGACCAAGGGTTCAAATGTATGAGCCTACAGGCTGGGGGTGGGGTGGGGGGGGACACTTCACATGCAAACCACAAACATGATCATGCAGAGAAGCGTTTGTTGGGGACTAGAACTAAAAAAGAAAAGAAAAGACAGAGCTGGAGAGATTGCTTAGTGGTTAAGGTGCTTGCCTGCCAAGGCTAAGGACTCAAGTTCAATCCCCCAGAACAAATATAAGCCAGATACACAAGGTAGTACATGCATTTGGAGTTCATTTTCAGTGGCTACAGGCCCTGGCATGCCCATTCTCTCCCTCTCTCTCTCATTCTCTCTCTCTCTCTCTCTCTCTCTCTCTCCCTCTCCCTCTTTCTCTTACTCTCTCTCAAATAAACAAATTAAATATTTTTTTCAAAAAAGGAAAGGAAAAACAATGTCAGCTTTGAGTTGGCAACTGAACAATGTTGGTAGCACAGGTGGCAGCCATAGGCAAAAACCTGTTCAACCAAGTCGGCTATTCTGCTTCCCTCAGCCTTGGACCATCAATGAGCCTCAAATCATTGATTATCACATCCTGTCCCGAACATCCTTGTGCTCTTAGCCTGGCTCTGAGACCTTTGATAACTTGGCTTCAAATTACCCCTATAGCCTTGCTCTTCTCCCAGCAATGGTCCTCCTGGGACACCACACTCCCATCTTCTGGTGGAAAACCAGCACTTCCCTACCCCAAGCCTTCTTAGGCCTCCATCTTTCTTGCTCAGGAATCATTTGAATGAGACTAGCTTCACAGTCACTTAACCTGTGCAGTCCCACTGTGCCCTGCACTTAGAAGGGGCCTGGGCATCATTCAGTGTTCCACTCTTGCCACATACCTCAATTCTTAATTTCATTTTGCACTGGACCTTGCAAATAAGGTAGCCAGTCCCATCTTCAGAGTATATGGGAAGAGAATTGGCTTTCAATCTACATGATAGTCAAGGTTCTCTAGAGGAACAGGGATAGTAGAAATATATATATATATATATATATATATGGCTTACCAATGGGAAGCTAGGTAGTCTGTCAGTTTTCTTCTGCACACTGTAGAGGGAGAGAACCCTGGCTTTTCAGCCCACAAATCTGGAAGGCTCAGAACAAGGAGAATCAATGATGCAGCCCAGTCTGAGACTGAAGGCCTAGAGACTCTCTGTAAAGCGACTAGAATGGGAGTGTTTGAGAAGCTGGAGAAACTGGAGCCTGAGGTCTACACTCGATGGCAGTAGCCACAGGCACATTCACTCAGGAAGAGTGGCACTTGCACACATTGGCTGGCTCTGTCATTCACTTCATTCCCTCTCAGTTCCCAGTCTGATGGACAGTGCTGCCCATGGTTAGCGTGGGTCTTTCCTTTTAGTTACTGGCCCACATGCCAGTCCTGTCTGGAAACTCCCTTACAGATACACCCAGAGGTGTGATTTACTAATTTCCAAGGCATCTCTCAATGCAATCATGGTAACAAGATTCATCAACATGGACTAAAAAAGCATTAACTTACCATACAGGGTTGTCAAGGAATTCCTAACTCTCACATCAGGGCAGATTCTCGCTGCTCCATCCCTTCTCTCTTGAACAAGAAAATTTTGAAGTCAAAATTATATTGTTTGAGAGGAGAAAATTGTTTCCAGGATGCCTCTCTGCTCGTGTCTGTAAGGAATCAGGATCTAGGGATAGAACCAGATACCTCCATAAATATTGACTAATGATGGAATATCTGAGCTACAGAAGAGGAATTCCAAGAGTTTTTTTCTGTACCTCCTTTATTGAGTCTCAACATCTTATTTTAGTATTTTGCAGGTCTTTAAATACTCATGGTTTATTTATGAACTGAGGGTTATTAACTGTTTGAAACTTCATTAAGTCCTTCCCTGGGGATAGTCTCGGCTGAGGTCCTTTTACATGATCTCTCCCCAAATATCTGTCTAATTTAGATTTAATAGAACAGTTTATTGTATGTTGATAAAATAATAATGAATTAATAAAGCCTTCACTGAGACTTAGGTAACAGATACATAATCTATCGTTGTTAAAGCTCCATGCAAATGTTTTTAATAATCAGCATTTAATATGCAGCAACCTAGACGTAAATCCAATCTAACCACACATTTGGAAATTCATTTTAAGCAGCTCATGAGTTTCTTGAAGATAGAAAACCTTGGGAATATGGTACAGTGGGCCATCTGGTGTCCTTGAGCCTCTTGAAGCCTGATAGGGCTTTGGGAACTTAATCCAGGAAAAGCAGAAAAGTCACTGTTGTAGAGGTGCCCCTGGATTCTCCTCCCCAAGACTGGGTGTGTGTGGGTTCCTCCCTAATTCAGCCACACATTTCAAGGTCCTCCAACAATAAAATGAATCACAGCTACTTCTAACTAAGTAATTGCATGTCCAGGTTTGTTTAGAACTTGGCAAGAACTGCTACTAAGTAGGGCAATAGGGAAGATGTGAGGGCTCAGACCACCAATAACGGCCAAATGTTACCTGCGATTGCTCTCTCCCTGTCTCACACTTACCCTTGAACTGGAGTTTGCTAGTGAGTCAGGACACCAAATATTTAGCCCAAATACCACGATCAACCTTATCCTTTCTTGTCTTTCTCTGTATCTTACCTTTAAAAGAATGTTGGTTCTTGGGTGCCTGACACTTTGGGGTCCTTTTGGATTCACATGACAGGTGGCATCTCCTGTTGTGTTTTTCATGCACTCAGGAAGTCTCTAAGAGAGGGGAAGCAAGTTATCATGTTGAACCCATTCTGGAGGGATCCTGTTCCAGTGCTTCAAGAATCTCTGTTCACAGACGCAGACCTAAAGTAAAAGCAAACCATCTCTACCGCTAGCCAGCCACACTGCCAGAAGCTCCCACCAACCTCACAGTTCTTTGGAATAAACTGTAAAACCAGGGGCTGAAGGTGAAGCTCAGTGGTAGAACACTTGCTTGGCAAGGAGAAGGACCTGGGCTCAATCCCTACTACATATATATATATATATCAACATTTAACTGTAAAACCAGTGTTGTGGTTACCTTCTCATTACCGGGACAAAGCAGCCAACCAAAAGCTGATGGGAGGAACTGGTTTATTTTGGCTTACAGTCTCAAGGGGAAGCTTCATGATGCCAAAGGAAAACATGGCATGAGCAGAGGCTGGACATCACTTCTGCCCCAGCACATAGAAGACAGCAGCAAGAGGGTGAGCTAAGCTCTGACAAGGGTGAGCTGGCTGTTACACCCCAAAGCCTGTCCCTAGGAGCATACATTCCCCCAGCAAGGCGCTGCCTCCCAAACTGCCAACCATGGGGGACCAAGCATTCAAAACAAATGAGTTCATGGGGGACATTTAGTCAAACCACCACAGCCAATAAAACCAGAAGTTCGTTAAATGAGAAAAAGACTGAGTCTGAAACTCCCAGAATTGATTTCAAGGCCAACACACCATCTTGCTAGCTGTGGAACATGGGAAGGCCCATTATCTTCTATATGCCTTGAGAGATGAGGCTGTCTTTCATGGACTTGAAGTGAACCTTCACCTCATGCACTCTGCCCCAGGGAAGTGCAGCATTCAAGTTCATTAGGAGACATACTCGCTTAGCAATGATTAGTTTGCTCAATACAGGGAACCACTGTGGAAGAGACATCAGCTGCCACAGGCAATTTTGAAGCTAAATTGGGGCCTGAGGTGGTGCTGGGAGGACAGTTTTAACCAGAGCAGTGGTTCAGTAGCTGTTGATGGATGAACTGTGGATACTTTTCGAACAAAGAAAAGCATAAGAATGCAAAGGGAGAATGGCAGAGTCTAAGCCTTCCCCAGGCTATTGACTTCTAACCCCCTGGACCGTGAATTCTCCAAGCTGTGTGGCTCATCCTAGGAGGCCTTGACGCATACAAGCACGGCACTTGAAGCCAATCCTGGAAAGTTACTCAAACCGGATGCCTTCATGTCCTCATCTAGAAACTGGAACTGACAAGCCTCCTAGAACTATGGGGAAAATCAAATGAGCTCCACATAGAAAACATGGCTCAGTGAAGGTTTGCAATCACCCAGTGTAGCAGTTACTTTCTCATTGCTGGGACAAAACACCCTGACCAGAAGCAGCTTCCAAGAGGAATGTGGTTATTTTAGCTTTACAATTTTGAGGGAGAGTTTCATCAAGGCAGAGAGAGTAGACAAGTGAATGTCACACTTGTCACGTCAGTTAGGAGGAGGTGGCAGCACGAGCAAAACAGTCACAATGTCCAGTCGGGCTGGACTAAGAAACTCAAGCTCTACCCCAATGACACATCTCCTGCCAAAGGTTCCACAACTTTCCCAAATTTCCACCAGCTGAGCACGCAGTATTCAAAACATAGGAGTCTCTGGGAGGGAGCACATTTCGTTCACGCCATCATGCTCAGCAGTCCTATGTCAGGGTCGAGTAGGAAGAGAATGCCTAGATCCTGTACCCTACAGCTATAGCCCCTAAGCGTTTCCCATCCCTCCCTGCAGATCCCGTCATCTCCCAGATTGCCATACCATCAGGAAGGCCTGGCTTGATGGCTTTGAGCATCAGAACAGGGACTTGAAGCCCACATGGTAACTGAAGCTGCTGCCTCCTATAAGGAATTTTTTTTTTCCTTAGAGACTAGGAAATTCCAAGGAAGAAACATAGTGCCAGCTCTTAGTCCTTCAACAAACACCCACTTAACACTTCTCAGCACTTCCAGATGTGCATATGAACATATGCATCTGCACACATAGGTGTGCATGGCTTGTGTATATGTAGGAATATGTGTACACTGATACCAGTATCTGCTCATGCATGCACAAATCTGCACACGTGTGCTTTCACATAGTTCTGTGCATATAGAGAGACACGTACAATAAATACTGACATGCATTTATCCACAGAGAGATAAGCATACACATGTATGTACAGTAATAAGATGTTACCTAGACACAGTTTCACTGTTGTAACTTGTACACCCATGAGCTGGAGCACGTGTGCAGCATCTTTCAGAAACAGAGAGCCGAGGAAGCCATCCCTGCTCTCAGATCAAGCTCAGATATTCCTCCAGTGTGGAGGAAGGAGGCAGCCAGGAGAACCATGCCCTCCGGCTACTCGGACGGCCCACCTGTCAAAAGATTTCATGGAAACACTCCAGCAGCCTGGGCCTCTGCTGCTCATGGAGGGTTGGGCAGGAGCTTTCTGTTTCTTAGAGCTCTGGGTCCTAACCCCAGCTTTCCACCATGAAAAAATAAAGCACTTGCAAAAAAATTTTTTGGTTGTCTAAGGATGGAATCAGCTCACCAGTGGAACAAGATGAAAACCTGATGGGAAGGTAGCCATCAAGAATGGGGAGAGACAGAGAAGCTAGCTATGACGCACAGCATGACCCCATGGGTTCTCCAGCAGAGCTGCTTCTCCACCACCCACCACACACACACACACACACACACACACACACACACACACAAGCACACACACTCCCTGGAAAATGTCAGCCATACTTCTCCCTGGTGACCTGCCAACTCTGGGATATCCATGGCTTCTTGCTCCCATATGCCTTCCTGACACTTCTTGCATCAGCCCCAGGACTAGCATCCTCAAGTAGCACCTGCTGTGTACTGAAAGACAACAACTTCTGGATGCCCAGTGGGGACTCAGAGCCAGCATCAAAAGAAAAGGCAACTTCCAAACACTGGGTAAACTGATAAGCTGACTGGCCCCCACCAGACGATGATGCTTTAAGCAATCCAGCCTGCATGGTGTCTGCAGGCTCTGAGAAGGAAAGCAGACCTGGCAAGGCAAACATGCCCCCCTGGATTCCCTGGGGTGATGCAAAGAATGTCAGCTTGCAGGACTTCCCCAGTGTCCCCCATGTTTTGTCTGCCATGGTAGAGAACAGTTCAGAGGAGGTGCACGTTCAAATGTACCTGGAGCAAGTAACATGTTTGACAGTAGGTGCTGCCCAAGGGAGAATGCTTGCGATGGATAGACCTGGAAGGCATGCACTCTGGAATACTGGGACTCTGTGAATCTCTCATTTAGCTGGGCTCCCAAGAGTGAGAGTATGGTGGTTTGAGTCAGATGTCCCCCATAAGTTCATGTGTCCTGCATGCTTGGTTCCCAGCACCTGGAAATTTGGGAAGTGGAGCCTTGCTGGAGGAGGTGTGTTGCTGGGAATAGGCTTTGGGGTTTATAGCCAGCTCCCCCTTGCCAGAGCTTGGATCACTCTCTTGCTGCTGTTTACCATCTACTGGGGCAAAGAGGTCATGTCCAGCCTTTGCTCTACCATCTTTTCCCTGCCTTCAAGAAGATTTCTCTCAAGACTGTAAGCCAAAATAAATTCTTCCCTCTCATGAGTTCTTTGGGTCAGGTGTTTCATCCCAGCAGTGAGAAGGTAACTACAACAGAGAGTTTTACTTTCCTTCTGCCCACCTGAACAACTCTAGACAAAGAGTCCTCAGGTAGAACAAGGAAGCCACTACTTAAGAGGGTCCGTGGTAGGATTTATGTACCATGAAAGGGCCAGTTGGGATGGCCTTCATGTCCTAACCAGCCTGGACGTTCAGAAATCTATGAAACTGTGGAAGAGGTACAAGACATTGGAATGGGATTTAGTCCAGAAATTTGTAATACAGGGCTGACATTTAAGATGCTAATCCTACTACCTAATCTGTTTGGAGAGAGCTGGTGGGACCAGATAACAAACTGGTCCCTCCAAACCTTCACATGTACTTACTACAGGTACATGATCAGCTCCTACGTTCCTCCTGTCCTGTTATTCCCTTGTACCCCATGTTCCAGTGTGGAAAGCCAACATCTGAGTGT
Source organism: Orientallactaga sibirica (assembly GCA_036365145.1). NCBI lineage: Eukaryota > Metazoa > Chordata > Mammalia > Rodentia > Dipodidae > Orientallactaga > Orientallactaga sibirica. The sequence goes on from JAEOAD010000030.1 coordinate 2,610,595, forward strand.
TGCCCAGTTCCATGGCTCTGTGTCCACTGTTTCCTAAGCAAGTGTTCTCATTCTGTCTCCACATACCTTTCAAGTCTCAGTTTAAGGGGCTCATCCTCTAAGTAGACCTCTTTGACCCACTTTTCCTAGAAGGGTAAACATCTTCAGAATTCCCTGAATGTAATGTGGAAATGTTTGCTTTCTTCTTGATGTCACCACCAGGCTATGTGAGCTTTTGAAGAAGAAAGCACTTAGCACTTATTTATCTAACTGGCTTTATCTCCTTAGCAGCAGCACTTGGGGCCTGGCATGTAGTTGATGCTTAACGTAACACCTGAACCAAGTGCTGGGAGGGGGCATCCAGTCTCAGAAACAGCTTTGGCTTCGGAACCAGGCCACCTGCTCATATCCAGATTCTCCCACTTGTTAAGAGTTGGAGTTTGATAAGTTCCTTTGTCCTCTCCATACCTTAGTTTCCTGTCTGGAAAAGTGAAATAATAACAGAGTTGTTGCAAGAAGTGGGTGAGCTAATAGGTATAAAATGTTTAAACAGTAGCTGGTTTATAGTGAGTGCTCAGTGCATGGTAGCCATGACCGTTACATACATTGAGTCCCAACCCATTCCCATCTGGCTATTATCTGTGATTCTGCTACTAAATCAATACCATGGGGGGGAAGAAAGAAAGAAATAACTCTACTTGCCCTTTGGGTCTTGTAACAATCCCTCCTCATGGGCCTAAGCACCCCCTATTTAGGCTGAGTGGACTTTATTTACAAGGGCCTAGTTAATCAAGTCCATCTGTAATGTAAATGTGCTTCTCATTATGCGAATAGAGCACTAGACATGCAAATCCATAAGCATTTGCATGCCTAATGCAACAGTTCTTGTCCATCCTGCTCTGTTGCTATTTACTATCTAGTTTTTATGACTTATGGATTTCCAACCCTTTAAATTTATATCAGCACCGTGACATATCTGCAAGCAGCGACAGTTTTATGAGCAGTAAAAAAGCTGCAGCACACCACCACTAAATACTAATGACATAAATGGTAGCTGTAATGGCCCCTATTTTTATTACAATACCAAACCTCAATATATCGCAATTACCTCTGCACTCAAAACAGATCAGGCCACCCCAGTCAAGAAAGAGACCAGTAGCAGTTTCCAGTTGCGGCGAGTCTATAGTGCTGAAGAGCTGAGGTCAGCAGTGGCAACAAGAATTTCTTCGGAGACTTGGGAGGTATACGTGGGCTCAGAGACTGCGATGGCCTCGCAAGCCCTGGGCATTGCTCAGAGATGGTTCACAGGTTACAGCTGTCCCCGTGAACAGGAAGAGGAGAAAGAACAGAATGGGAGAGAAAGACTAGAAAGAGAATAGGAAGCATCATGTCTACCCAGCCTCAATCCCAACTGAGTCCTTAACTTGCTGTGTGACTCTGAGCAAGTCCCTTCCCCTGTCTGACCTCAGGCTCCCCATCAGGAGAGGGAGGAATACATGTCTCTAAGGGAGCATCCAGTGCTGACATTCTGGGACTGACTCCATGGAAAATCCAAGCCCAAGATGTAGCCATTAATTTTCAACAGAATGAAAGTATATCCACCAGGACATTTTTATGCCTAGTTTTATAAGATCTGATTTTGCACCTTAAAATAATAACACCTTGAATTTATTTTATGGCGCTTTCTCTCTCAAACACTTTTCTGCCTGTTCCTCATATTCATTCTCGCTGTCCCTGAAGAAGCATTATACTTTGGATTGTGCAAGTAGGGAAACTGAGGTAAGGGGACAGGGGCTGCCCAAGATTATAGAACACATGAGGGCAGTTCACATTAAAGCCCCAAATCTTAAAGCCCCAAATCTTTTCCTATAGCCCCTCTCATTCAACTATGTCCCAGCTGCTTCAGGGTCACTGCTTTCCAGATCTGGGAGTAGGTAGGACACCTAGTCTGGTGAGAACAATGACAGAAAAGGTCTTTGGCCAGCTATTCCCAATGCCTCCAGTTACACCACTGAAGTTTTGCTCATTTGGTTCCTATTCTGTGTTCTGGAAGAGGTACTTCCCCAAGGAGTTCTCTGCCACTAAGTATCTCAGCATGGACTAGTACTGAGGGATGACCGGGCATGGCAGTTACAGGCTGCATCAGCTGGGCACACAGGGGCATTTTTAGGAGAGGTTAGCTGGTCAGAAGACAACAGAAGTGAAAGACTTGAAAGGGAAGAAGAGAGTCCATAACAGCTATCTGTCCAATCAAAGGCCAGTCCTGCTTGCACTCACATGTAAGTTGCTACCTCTTCTAGGGATGGACAGAGTGCCATAGGATGGGCAAAGCAGCTGGAATAGAGAAGGTGCCTCACTGATACTCGCAGAGCAGCACTGTAGTGCTACAATGTCCAATTCTCCCTCTACTCAGGCCACTAGATCCTTTACCAGGACTAGCTGGAAGACTGAATTGTAGCTCATGTTCTCTGTACATTTACTACCACTGTAACCATATTTGGAGAACAGCCTTGGGAAGATAATGAAGCTTCAATAAGGTCCTAAGGGTGGGGCTCTAAGCCTGTATGGCACATGTCCTCCTAATGGTAATGAGAGACACCAGGTATGTAAGTGTACAAAGGGAAGGCCATGGGAAGACACAGTAAGCAGATGGCCATCTACACACTAAGGAGAAAGGTCTCACTTTCAGCCTCCAGAACTGTGAGGCAGCGTTTCCACAGTTTAAACCACCCAGTCTGTGGTATTTTGTTACAGCAGCCAGAGCAGACTAAGAAGGCCTTGAGAAGAGACTTGGTGCCATTCCCTGTTGTGGGGGTTCATTGATCTGAGTCCCAAAAATGTGTTTTCAGGCAGGAATGGAGTCACTGTGCAGCAAAACCACTCTGGTGGGGGTGGCAGGTGCTGAGATATACTTGTATGCCTGAACTCTATGTAGAGGGCAGGTCAAGTGTTCATAGGGAAATTTCCTCCAGCATAGTGAGGAATGGCAGAGGGACACCTGCCTTCAATGTGTCCAGAGCAGAGAGCAAAAATATCAAGTCAGTGAATCACTGTTCTCCCACTACCCAGCTGTGTATCCAAGGCTGGGCTCCAATTTGTGCTTCCTCTTCCACCTCTGAAACCAATCACTGGGCTACCTCAGTGACTCAAAAGTTAGTCACTATGGAACAAGTCTGCCATGTTCATATGTTTATAGTGCTATCATCAACTGGACAAGATCAGCTCATACAACACAGGCTGGATAGTTGAACTATGGCTATCTGCCCTCTGGAGAAGCCCAGAACCAAGGATGTGCACAATCCAAGACGGGGATACCTCAGCAGTCCCAAGCAGGCACTGAAGACCCAGAAGCTCCCTGGAGAGCTGCTGGTATTGAGTCCAGATTGGAGAATAGCAGCAGCAGCAGCCGCAGCAATAGGCACACTTGCTTAGGAGGAAGTGAGGCTGGAGGCGCATGCGTGAGTGCTGCTTTTTCCTGACTTCTTTAAGTCTGAGCCAGCTGTTGGAAACCACTGCACACTTTGAAGGTAGCTCTTCTCTCCTTAGTTAATTCTCTCTGAAAACAACTTCACAGACATGCCCAGAAGTATGTTTCCTAAGATTAGCTAGCACAGAACTGGGGAGATGGTTCAGCAGTTAAAAGCAGTTGCTTGCAAAGCCTGATGGCTCAGGTTCAACTCCCTAGTACCCATGTAAAACCAGATACACAAAGTGGCACATGCGTCTGGAGTTCATTTGCTGTGGCAGAAGGTCTTGGTGTACCCATACTCTCTCTCTCTCTCTCTCTCTCTCTCTGTCTCTGTCTCTTTTTCCCTTTGTCTTCTCTCTGTCTGGCTTGTAGCAGTGATACATCATTCTGTCACTGTCATCACATAGCGTTCTTCCCCATTTTCCTTCCTCTTTGTTTCAAGGACACCAGCTGCATTGGATAATAAGTACCACTTACTCTATATAGTGTATACTATGTATAGTTTATAATATATGATTCACTGTCATGATGTGTTTAATTGCAATTTTCAGAGAAGAGATACAAAACCCATACTATCCCCACATGTCTCTGTGCTCCCTCCTTCTTAAAAATTCCAGTTAATGGATTTAGAAACAACCCTAAAGCCAAAGTGTTATAATAAGTAAGGTCACATCATAGCTACTAGGTGCTAGGACTGGACCCTATCCTTCTGGGAAACATTATTCAACCCACTAACTGTTTTGGTTGAATTATCCTTGAGTCAGTTTATATTTTTCCTTGTCATAATATGACACATATGGGTTTGATATATTCATTTTGGTTCCTTTAAATATTTAAACTTTTTATTTCAAACATAAGGAAAAATTGAAAGTGATACAATGAACTAAATCTTAGTACTTTGCACTATTGATTTCAACCCCTTTTAATTTCAATTATTTTAATTTTTAACAAATATTTTATTTATTTGAGAGTGAGTGAAAGAGGAAGAGAGAGAAAATGGGCATGCCAGGAACTGCAGCCACTGCAAATGAACGCCAGACACATGTACCATCTTGTGCATCTGTTTTTATATGAATACTGGGGAATCAAACCTGGGTCCTCTGGCTTTGCTGACAAGGATCTTAACTGCTAACTAAGCCATCTCTCCAGTCTTACTTCAATTCTTTAAGTAAAGCAGACACAAGCTCGGGTTTTGGGTTTGCATTTGAACCCCCAAAGAAAGTCCCATTTCAGAAGGGAAGGAAGCAGGGAAGGTAGAAGGGAGGGAAGGAAAGAAGGGGAGAAAAAAGATGCCAGACCCAGTGCAATACAAGCACTTGAGATGCTAAGGCCAGAGGATCACCATGAAGTTGAGGTTAGCCTGGGCTACATACTGAGTTTGAGGACTGCAGGGCTATATAGGAAGGCTGTATTTCAAAACACAATCAAGGGGTTGGAAAGGTGGCAAGGTGGGAAAGGTGCTTGCCATATAAGCATCTATCAATTTCAGACCCTTTTGTCTTTTCAGACATGATATTTTGTCATAATTTCAGATCCCGTTCTCATACATAAAGGCAGAGCTACTTAATTCTTGCATGTATTATTTCCATTCAGTGGCATTAATGTGTCACTCAATGTATCTAGCCCATGCAAGCTCAGATCACACATTTTAGTCTTACATAAATACTATCATTGTATTGTCTTCATACTGAAATTGGCTTTTATCATTCAACTTCCCCGGTTTTTTTTTTTTTTTTTTTTTTTTTTGGAGAATCACCTATGTTGAAACTAACTTCTCTACTTCATTATTGCACCCACAGTTGGCAAAAGGTTTCTATAAAGACCTAGTAATAGATATTTTTGTCTATATAGTTTTATACTTTCATACATATGCTAGAAGCAGAAGCTTAAACACTGTCACCAGGATATAGTTTTCCACTGAAATGCTCAAATCACTTTCCTCCATGTTAATGTGATTGTCATCAAATCCACTCATGATTCCTGCTAGTAGTTCCAGGGTATAGTTCCTCTCATATCTAAATGGCCCCAGAAATCCCTGAGCCAATTACTATGTCTAAGACGATTCAAGGGTCTGATTGACTAAGCCAGTCATGTGCTTGGAGACAGAAAAGGAATTGGTTTCAGTGAAGCATATTTCTTGCCATAGGAGGTAAGATGGAAGATGTTTTGAGGAGAGTGAATGGTGGCTGGCCAAAACACAACCAATGTGCATCTGACATGACTTCCTTTCACAAGTAAGTTCCTGAGTGATGACTTTCCAAGAGTAGGAGAGAGTGAACCATTGCTGGGCAGAGGCAGGTCTGAATGGGACTCTGGATCTCTTCCCAAGATGAAGGCAATAAAGAGAGGGTGGGCCTGGGGGCCAGAGACCTGGAGGAGATTGCTAAGGGTCTCATCCCTGGTGCTCAGAACAGCCTCAACATATTAGCAGGTCACTGGGTAAGGTGAGGTGGCTTCATCTCTTACAGAACTCACGTTTGTCCTTCAGGATCAGCTCACACACTGCCTCCTGGACTTCAGATCTCAGTTCTATCACGGAAAGGGCTTGGAAATGGTCACTTTCATCCTAACAGGAAAAGGCTGGGGAAAACTGAGTAACAGTGCTCTTTCTTGGTCCCTTCAGAGAATTAAGTTGACAGGGCAAAATAACAGCCCTAAAGCTGAAGAGACAGGCAATAATAAAACCACATTCCGGACTAGTATCTGAGTAACTTTCATGAGATTTACCTTGGTGGGGGGCAGATAGAGAGAGAATGTAGCCGTTTTGAAATACGTCCAGTGCATTCTCCATAACACAGTGCTACTTCTCCAGCGAAAGGGGCTTCATCAGAATCTTGCTTCATGTAGGCAGATACTCATCTGTAGCTTCTCCATTCTCCCTGTCCCACCTAAGTGGGCAAGGAAGAAAGGCAAGAAATACCTGGGGGTGTCATAACGCAGAAGGCAGGGAGAGTGGGGAAAGTTTCTCCTTCCTCCACCTAACAGGCCTTCAGAGGAATAACAGATTATAGCTGAACGACCTGTTCTACCTCTGAAGAAAAAAATTTTTTTAACTTAATAATGATCAAGGAGGCAAAAACAAGGACACTGGTGGGATTTGAAGCCACCTTTGACTTACACCTTTGACTATAGCAAACCCTAAATACTGACTAACACCTAGCCAGGTTAATAGAAAACCTCTCACTAAAGGCCTACAAACCTCAGCTTCTTTTGCCAAATACGTTATGTCCAGCTTTCAACAGAAAATTATAAGACACTTAAACTAACAACAATGAATATGTTAAGGTTGCTAATGGAAAAAGTAGACACCATGCAAGAGCAGATGAGCAGGGAAAACAGAACTGTGAGAACTAAAATAGAAACCAAAGGAGAGACTGAAAATCAAAACACCACAACAGAAATGCAGAATGCCTCCTCCTGTGGGTTCTTCAGGACACTGTCCTGGATCAGGAAAGTCAGGGATCCTGGGGAAATTTCAATTAAATTTCCCAGAATTAAATACAAAATGTAGAAGAAAGAGAATATTCCAGAACTGTGGAGTCATTTCAAAAGGTTTAACATTAGACATGATTTGAATGCCAGAAAGAGGAAAGAAAATAGGGCAGAAAAATATTCCAAGTACTAACAGTCAAGAAAGAACATTCCAACTTTCATGACAAGCACCGGATTATGCACCTCAGAAGGTCAGGGTAACCCCAAGTAAAATAAGCCCCAAACACTCCAACCCTTGGAAAATAATCCAGCTTCAGAAAACCAAAGACAAAGAAGAAATCTTAGAAGAAGCTAAAGAAAAACATCTTACTAAGGAAGAACTCAGATAAAAATGGCAGCAGCTTTGAGCTGGAGAGATGGCTTAGTGGTTAAGGTGCCTGCATCCTAAGCCTAAGAACACTGGTTCCAATCTCCAGGTCCCACGTTTAGCCAGATGCAAAGTGATAAAAGGGTGCAATGCCGCACTTGAACACAAGGTGGTGCAAGCATCTGGATTTTGTTCGCAGCAGCTGAGAGGTTGCTGGCGCACCCATCTCTGTCTTCCTCTCTCCCCCTCTCTCTGTCTCTCTCTGTGTCTTTCTCAAAAAAAAAAAAAAGACAGCAGCTTTCTCATCAGAAACACAGAAGCAACAAGAGAGTGGAGAAAAATAATGTAAAATGGAAAAAAATGATTCTGAGCTCTATATCTAGCAAAATCATCCTCCTAAAGTCAGCAGAAAATAAAAATTCTGCTGGTTATGGTGGCTCATGCCAGTAGGAAATTGCTGAGGAAGCAGAGACAGGAGGATCAGGAGTTTGAAGAAAATAAAGACTCTCAGACAAAAACTGAGGGATGGGGCTGGAGAGATGGCTTGGCAGTTAAGACACTTGCCTACAAAGCCTAAGGACCCATGTTCTGCTCTCCAGATCCCACATAAGCCCAGCACACAAAGGTGAGGCAAACACAAGGTCACACACATAGTGGCCAAGTGTCTGGAATTCAATTGCAATGCTGAGACCCTGGCACACCAATTCTCTTTCTCTTTCTCTAAAATTAAAAAAATATAAATAAATTTTAAAAAAACACTGAGGGATGACTAAAGAGGTGGTCTAGTAGTTAAAGCACTTGCCTGCAAAGCCAAAGGACCCAGGTTCAATTCCCAAGACCATGTAAGCCAGATGCACAAGGTGGTGCAAGCATCTGGAGTTTTTGGCAGTGGCTGGAGACCCTGGCATGCCCATTCTCTCCCCCCCCTTTAATCTCTATGTCTCCTTCACTCTCTCTCAAAATAAATAAATTTTGAAAATGTAAAAAACAAACTGAGGGAATTCATAGCCAGTAAACATTTCCCTATAAGAAATGATTACAAAGAAGTTCTTCAGGGACAGGGTAAATATGTAGGTCAGAAACTCAGATGTATGTGATGAAAAAAAAAAAAACATCAGAGAAGGAAAAGATAAAAGTAAAATAAATATTTTATTTTTCTCATTATTAATTACCCTATCGGTAAATGTTTGTTCACTTAGTAACAATGCACTGTGTGGTTACAACATTTTGACTGATAGTATATGAAATGAATGGTTATAACAAATGAAACTAATGAACAGAATTTCATAACAAAATAGGTGGGAGGAGTTGTGAATATCCTATCATATATGTATGATCTGAAGCACAGTAGTGTTATTTGAAAGTACAGTGAGGTTCTTTTAGGTTGTTCCAAGCTTTAAAGAAACAATTTAAAAAGTGTGTTTTCATTTTATGTTGTTGAGACAGGGTCTAAACCGAGCTGGCCTTAAACTTTTAATCTTCCTGTTTCAGTCTTCCAAGAGCTGATATCACAGGCATGCATCACCACACCCTTTGCAATTGTTTTTAAGGAAGTATAGTTGATATGAAAGGAACAGAAATAAAATTAAACAATATGTACTGCTTGACCAAGGTATGATGTCTGTCAACTTGACAAGACCTATGATCACATGTGAGGGATTATGTAGATTAGATTAACCTCTATGCATGCTTATGTGGGATTACCTTGATTAGGATGATTGAGGTGGAAAGATCCCCTTAACTGGATGGCACCATTCCCTGGGCTGGGGTCCTGGACTGCACAAGAAGGAGCAAGCTAGCTGAGCAGCAGCATTCATCACTCTCTGCTTCCCCAATGTGGACTGAATGTGAGCAGATGCCTCAAACTCTTGCTGCCATGCCATCCCTGCTATGCTGGACTAGAACCTGGAACTACAAGCTGAAATAAACCCTTCCTTCCTTTAAACTGATTTTTGTCAGACATTATGTCCCAGCAGCGAGAAAGTAACTAATATAGGAAAGGGAAGGAGTAAGCATGATGAATAAAAATGAGTTACAAACAAGATAGCTATCAATAAGTAGTTAATATGTGGATGATGTAAATACATCAAAAGACAAAAAAGAGCACATTTTAAAATTTTTATTTATTTATTTATTTATTTATTTTTTGAGAGAAAGACAAAGAGAAAGAGGCAAGCAGAGAGAGAGAGACTGAGTATGGGCACACCAGGGCCTCCTGCCACTGTAAACAAACTCCAGACACATGCACCATTTTGTGTAGCACTTTACATGGGCACTGGGGAATTGAACCTAGACCATAAGCTATTGCATGCAAGCATCTTTAACCACTGACCCATCTCTCCAGTCCCAAAGTAAATTTTTTAAAGGACCAAACTATATGTTGTAAAAGAAACCTACTTTACCTATAAGTACACACATAAGTCAAAAGTAAAATAATGGGCAATGTATTTAAAATCAGTTAAAAAATGATTTTAAATGTTCTCACCACAAATGACCAATACTTCTTTATCATTACTTATGATTATCATATTTACCATAACTCCCTACTAATTTATCATCCCATAGTGTTTACATGTATTGAAATACCACATTGTATCCCACAAATATATACAATTATGACTTGTCAAATAAAATAAATTTAAAACAATTATAAGGTTTTCTGGTCATGTTTTTCTGAAAAATTAAAAAGCAAATGATCATGCCAGGTGTGGTGGTGCACACCTTTAATACCAGCACTTGAGAGGCAGAGGTAGGAGGATCACCATAAGTTCAAAGCCACCCTGAGACTACATAGTGATTTCCAGGTCATCCTGTGCTAGAGGGAAACCCTACCTCAAAAATAAATAAATAAATAAACAAACAAACAAACAAAAAAAAAAAAAAACAAATGAGTTGACTAATACAAAAAAGAAAGATGCTATAAGAAAGTCACAGACCAATATACTTGATAAATATACATGCAAAGATTCTTAACAAAACACTAGCAAACCTAGGGGGTCTAGAAAGATGACTTAGCAGTTAAGGCACTTGCCTGCAAAGCCAAAAGACCCAGGTTTGATTCCCCAATACCCACAAAAAGCCAGATGCACAAGGTGGCACATGCATCTGGAATTCATTGGCAATGGCTAGAGGCCTTAGTGCACCCATTCATTCTCTCTCTCTTTCGCTCTGCCTCTTTCTCTCTCTTTAATAAATGAATAAAATATATTTTTTAAAACACTATCAAACCTAATACAACAGCACCCTTAAAATAAGCATACACTCTGATCAACTGGTATTTATCCCTGATGCACACGTAAGGACGGTTCAACCTACAAATCAATAAAGGTGATGCAGCATGTTAAAAGAAAGAAGGATGAGCTGGGCATAGTGGCACACACCTTTAATCCCTTTACTCAGGAGGCAGAGGTAGGAGGATCACTGTGAGTTCAAGGCCACCCTGAGACTATATAGTGAATTCCAGGTCAGCCTGGGCTAGAGTGAAACCCTGCCTCAAAAAAACAAACGAAAGAAAGAAAGAAAGAAGCCACATGATCACCTAATCCATGTAGAAAGTGTGTTTGAAAAAGTTCAGCATCCTTTCCTCATTAAGTCCTTCAATAAATTATGACTAGAAGAAATGTGATTCAAAATAATAAAGGCTGTTTATGATAAATCCACATTTCATATTATAATGGTAAAAAGCTGAAAATTTCTCATTGAGATTAGGGACAAGAATACCCACTTGCACCACTTCTAGTCAACATGCTAGCCAGAGCAATTGGGCAAGAAAAGAAATGAGAAGCATCCCAACAAGAAAGACAGAAGGAAAATTGTCTATTGTAAGTGGCATAATCTTTTATACAGAAAATCCTAAAACAACTACCCAAGCTGTAATAACTGAATTTAGTAAAAGCAGAATGCTAAGCCAATCTATAAAAATAAGTTGTGGGGCTGGAGAGATGTCTTAGCAGTTAAGGTGCCTGCCTGCTAAGCCTACGAATGCCCATTCGATTCTGCAGGTCCCACGTTTAGCCAAACACAAAGTGACACAAGGGAGCAATGCCACACTTGCCCACAAGGGGGCGCACACATCTGGAGTTTGTTCACAGTGGCTGAGAGGCCACTGGCAAGCCCATTCTCTCTTTTTTTCTATCTCTCTCTCAAAAAAATGTGCTTTTCCCAGCAGCTGAGAGACTGCTGGCACGCCCATCTCTATCTGTCTCCCTCTCCCTCCCTCTCTCTCTGTCTCTCTTCAAAAATAAATAAAATAATAAAAAAATTTTTAAATGTGCTTTTCCACATACAACAAACTATTTGAAAAAGAAAGTGAGAAACCAATCCTTTACTGTTTTTATAAATAAACAAAACAATTGCCTTTTAATAGCATTGAAAACAATAAAGTGCTTAGAATAAATAAACCTAATCCAAGAGGTAAAAGATCTGTACACTAAAACCTCTAAGATATTGAGGAAATAAATTAAAGACAATAAATTGAATGATATGCCATGCTCATGAGTGAGAATTAATGAAGCAACACTGAATATTGCTAAAAATTTTTAGACCATTCTAAGGCAATCTACAGATTCAACACAATCCCTATTTGATTCCCCAATACCCACAAAGCCAGATGCACAAGGTGGCACATGCATCTGGAATTCATTGGCAATGGCTAGAGGCCTTAGTGCACCCATTCATTCTCTCTCTCTTCGCTCTGCCTCTTTCTCTCTCTCTAATAAATGAATAAAATATATTTTTAAAACACTATCAAACCTAATACAACAGCACCCTTAAAATAAGCATACACTCTGATCAACTGGTATTTATCCCTGATGCACACGTAAGGACGGTTCAACCTACAAATCAATAAAGGTGATGCAGCATGTTAAAAGAAAGAAGGATGAGCTGCATAGTGGCACACACCTTTAATCCCTTTACTCAGGAGGCAGAGGTAGGAGGATCACTGTGAGTTCAAGGCCACCCTGAGACTATATAGTGAATTCCAGGTCAGCCTGGGCTAGAGTGAAACCCTGCCTCAAAAACAAACGAAAGAAAGAAAGAAAGAAGCCACATGATCACCTAATCCATGTGAACGTAGGCCTGACAAAGTTCAGCATCTTTTCCTCATTAAGTCCTTCAATAAATTATGACTAGAAGAAATGTGATTCAAAATAATAAAGGCTGTTTATGATAAATCCACATTTCATATTATAATGGTAAAAATGAAAATTTCTCATTGAGATTAGGGACAAGAATACCCACTTGCACCACTTCTAGTCAACATGCTAGCCAGAGCAATTAGGCAAGAAAAGAAATGAGAAGCATCCCAACAAGAAAGACAGAAGGAAAATTGTCTATTGTAAGTGGCATAATCTTTATACAGAAAATCCTAAAACAACTACCCAAGCTGTAATAACTGAATTTAGTAAAAGCAGAATGCTAAGCCAATCTATAAAAATAAGTTGTGGGGCTGAGAGATGTCTTAGCAGTTAAGGTGCCTGCCTGCTAAGCCTACGAATGCCCATCTGACAGGTCCCACGCTTAGCCAAACACAAAGTGACCAGGGAGCAATGCCACACTTGCCCACAAGGGCACATGCATCTGAGTTTGTTCACAGCAGCTGAGAGGCTGCTGGTGCAACATTCTCTCTCTTCTTCTCTCTTCTCTCAAAAAATTACCATTCTTGGTCTGCAGTGATGGGTAAAAGTGTTTGCTATGCAAGCACGAGACCCTCATTCAAACCTGAGCAAACATGTTAGAAGCCAGCTGAGGCAGCAGCACACACCTGTAATCCCAGCACTGAGTGGTGTGAGGACAGGGTAGATCCTTTAGTATTACAGGCCAGCTAGTTTTACCTGAATTGGAGAGTTCTAGTTCAGTTTCACAGTGATAGGACTTCTATGTCAAAAATAGATAGAAATAAATAAGATGAGAGACTGAGAAGAACATCATGTCAAATCTCCTGTCCTCTGTATGTAGCATGCACACACATGCACAAGCACTTCACACACATGCACCACACATACAAATTGTTGGCATGTCACACATGCAGGTATGCAAACCACATGCACAATGTAGATGTAAAGCGTGTGTGTGGTGCACACCTTTAATCACAACATCAGGAAGCAGAGTTAAGAGGATCATTGTGAGTTGAGGCCAGTCTGGGACTACAGAGCAAGTTCCAGGTCAGCCTGGGCTACAGTGAGACCCTTCCTTGAAAAAAAAAAGATGATCCCTAGTAAAAGTCCATTGATAATCCGTAAATATATACAATGACTATATGTTAGTAAAAACCACTTTAAAACATAAGTGTAGCTGGGCGTGGTGGTGCACGCCTTTAATCCCAGCACTAGGGAGGCAGAGGTAGGAGGATCACTGTGAGTTTGAGGCCACCCAGAGACTACATGGTGAATTCCAGGTCAGCCTGAGCTAGAGTGAGACCCTACCTTGAAACCCCCCCCAAAAAAGTTAAGTGTTAATGATTTTGATATGTCAATAAATATATGCCCTATTCAGCTTTAGAAAAGGAAGTAATCTTGTCACTTGTGACACTATATATGTACCTAAATGACACTCAGTGAAATAATCCAAACATAGAATGACAAGAAAGAAAAGGGGGCTCCAGGCTGGAGAGATGGCTTAGCAGTTAAGGCACTTGCCTGCAAAGCCAAAGGACCCCAGTTTGATTCCCCAGGACCCATGTAAGCCAGATGTACAAGGTGGTGTATGTGTCTGGAGTTCATTTGCAGTGGCTGGAGGTCTTGGTGCACCCATTCTCTCTCTCTCTCTCTCTCTCTCTCTCTCTCTCTCTCTCTCTCCTTCCTTTTCTCTCTCTCAAATAAATAAATTAAATTAAATATTAAATAAAGGAAAAAGCGTCCACAGTAATGATTCCATGGGCATTAAAAGAAGCACAAAAGCTCTATTCACAATAGTTGGGAAATGGAAGCATCCTAAATGTCCATCAGCTGATGACTGGATAATGAAAATGTGACACATATACACAATGCCTTCACTACTCCTATTATGCTCAGAATCCTTGTCAGTATAAGAAAATAAAATATTATCTGGGTAGACTGGAAAGAAATAAAGTCTTGTTTGCTGATACACTATCAAATACAACAGCACCCTTAAAATAAGCATACACTCTGATCAACTGGTATTTATCCCTGATGCACACGTAAGGACGGTTCAACCTACAAATCAATAAAGGTGATGCAGCATGTTAAAAGAAAGAAGGATGAGCTGGGCATAGTGGCACACACCTTTAATCCCTTTACTCAGGAGGCAGAGGTAGGAGGATCACTGTGAGTTCAAGGCCACCCTGAGACTATATAGTGAATTCCAGGTCAGCCTGGGCTAGAGTGAAACCCTGCCTCAAAAAAACAAACGAAAGAAAGAAAGAAAGAAGCCACATGATCACCTAATCCATGTAGAACGTGTGTTTGACAAAGTTCAGCATCTTTTCCTCATTAAGTCCTTCAATAAATTATGACTAGAAGAAATGTGATTCAAAATAATAAAGGCTGTTTATGATAAATCCACATTTCATATTATAATGGTAAAAAGCCGAAAATTTCTCATTGAGATTAGGGACAAGAATACCCACTTGCACCACTTCTAGTCAACATGCTAGCCAGAGCAATTAGGCAAGAAAAGAAATGAGAAGCATCCCAACAAGAAAGACAGAAGGAAAATTGTCTATTGTAAGTGGCATAATCTTTTATACAGAAAATCCTAAAACAACTACCCAAGCTGTAATAACTGAATTTAGTAAAAGCAGAATGCTAAGCCAATCTATAAAAATAAGTTGTGGGGCTGGAGAGATGTCTTAGCAGTTAAGGTGCCTGCCTGCTAAGCCTACGAATGCCCATTCGATTCTGCAGGTCCCACGTTTAGCCAAACACAAAGTGACACAAGGGAGCAATGCCACACTTGCCCACAAGGGGGCGCACACATCTGGAGTTTGTTCACAGTGGCTGAGAGGCCACTGGCAAGCCCATTCTCTCTTTTTTTCTATCTCTCTCTCAAAAAAATGTGCTTTTCCCAGCAGCTGAGAGACTGCTATCTGTCTGTCTCCCTCTCCCTCTCTCTCTCTCTGTCTCTCTTCAAAAATAAATAAAATAATAAAAAATGTTTTAAATGTGCTTTTCCACATACAACAAACTATTTGAAAAAGAAAGTGAGAAACCAATCCCTTACTGTTTTTATAAATAAACAAAACAATTGCCTTTTAATAGCATTGAAAACAATAAAGTGCTTAGAATAAATAAACCTAATCCAAGAGGTAAAAGATCTGTACACTAAAACCTCTAAGATATTGAGGAAATAAATTAAAGACAATAAATTGAATGATATGCCATGCTCATGAGTGAGAATTAATGAAGCAACACTGAATATTGCTAAAAATTTTTAGACCATTCTAAGGCAATCTACAGATTCAACACAATCCCTAGGTAACCAGGTGTGGTGGTGCACACCTTTAATCACAACATCAGGAAGCAGAGTTAAGAGGATCATTGTGAGTTGGAGGCCAGTCTGGGACTACAGAGCAAGTTCCAGGTCAGCCTGGGCTACAGTGAGACCCTTCCTTGAAAAAAAAAGATGATCCCTAGTAAAAGTCCATTGATAATCCGTAAATATATACAATGACTATATGTTAGTAAAAACCATTTTAAAACATAAGTGTAGCTGGGCGTGGTGGTGCACGCCTTTAATCCCAGCACTAGGGAGGCAGAGGTAGGAGGATCACTGTGAGTTTGAGGCCACCCAGAGACTACATGGTGAATTCCAGGTCAGCCTGAGCTAGAGTGAGACCCTACCTTGAAACGCCCCCCAAAAAAGTTAAGTGTTAATGATTTTGATATGTCAATAAATATATGCCCTATTCAGCTTTAGAAAAGGAAGTAATCTTGTCACTTGTGACACTATATATGTACCTAAATGACACTCAGTGAAATAATCCAAACATAGAATGACAAGAAAGAAAAGGGGCTCCAGGGCTGGAGAGATGGCTTAGCAGTTAAGGTACTTTCCTGAAAAACCAAAGAAGCCAGGTTTGATTCCCCAGGACCCATGTAAGCCAGATGTACAAGGTGGTGTATGTGTCTGGAGTTCATTTGCAGTGGCTGGAGGTCTTGGTGCACCCATTCTCTCTCTCTCTCTCCTTCCTTTTGTCTCTCTCAAATAAATAAATTAAATTAAATATTAAATAAAGGAAAAAGCGTCCACAGTAATGATTCCATGGGCATTAAAAGAAGCACAAAAGCTCTATTCACAATAGTTGGGAAATGGAAGCATCCTAAATGTCCATCAGCTGATGACTGGATAATGAAAATGTGACACATATACACAATGCCTTCACTACTCCTATTATGCTCAGAATCCTTGTCAGTATAAGAAAAATAAAATATTATCTGGGTAGACTGGAAAGAAATAAAGTCTTGTTTGCTGATGATATAATTTCCTATGTGGAACATCCCAAAGAATCAGCACAAAAATCCTGGAACTTATTAATTGCTTATAGTATGTCTACAAGTTATAAGGTTAATATTTATATTAACTTTCCCTTCACCCAACAATGAAAAATTGAAATTTAAAAATAAAAACACCATTTATAATCACATTATAAGATTAAATACTGGGGGCTGGAGAGATGGCTTAGTGGTTAAGGCAGGTATTTGCCTGCAAAGCCAAAGGACCCCAGTTTGATTCCCCAGGACCCACATAAGCCAGATGCACAAGGGGGTGCATGCATCTGGAGTTCGTTTGCAGTGGCTGGAAGCCTTGGCACTCCCATTTTCTCCCTCTCTCTCTCTCTCTCTCTCTCTCTCTCTCTCTGCCTCTTTCTCGCTCATAAATAAATAAATAATATTAAAACTTAGATATAAATCTAACCCCATATATACTCATCTATAAGCAGAAAACTACAAAACTTTTTAAATTTTTTTATTTATTATGGACATACTTAGTAGGGAAGCATCATGTGTTGGTACCATTCTTTCCCTGGCCCCTTTTGGAAAGGGGGCCTTCCTCGTTAGGGTTGCAGGTTATCCCCATGGGGGTTGTGGGTTATGCATTGTGAGAGCAGCAGTCAGTTATTGGGGAGAGGCAATGTCTCTGGGCATGATGTCCCTACTTGTGGCTCTAACAATCTTTCTGCACCCTCTTTCACAAGATTCTCTGAGCCATGTTGGGTGTGTTTTATGTCTACTTCAGTGATAAGCTCTTAGAAGCCTCTGGATCTCTGCTTTGGTAAGTGTTGAGTATCCTCAGGGTCTGCCTCCTTCACCCTGGCACTGATTATCACGTTCACTGTGGAAGCAGCTCATCTCCCCAGTTCCTCTGTGGTTTCAGTTGGGGCTTGGCTAAAGTACAACAGGTAGTTTATCTCCTGGGTCTCACTCCCATCTGAAAAAGAGAAACAGACTCTCCAGTGGAGAGCGAAGTCAGCACAGGTTAAATGGGACATGCATTATTAATTTAAAGAGAATTTGATGGATATAGTCCCTCTTTTAGCCCAAGATTAGTGGGAGCTTAACATAGGGAAACAAAATCATTGTCTGAATAGGATTCTGACCTGTTTCCCAGTTCCAGATATGGGTTCCTTTACATTGAGCAGATCTCTTAGCCAATCACTAAGCTATTGGTTACCCACCCAGCCTGTGTGCCACTATTGCACTTGTGTGTACATCATGTCAGGGTGTTCATTTCTGAGTAGCTTAGACCCTGGGTTGCTCCGACACTTGCTGGCCACTTTCCCCAAGTAAGGAAATGTAGCTTCTTCCAGCACTAGATGGGCTAACTGTCTGGGGTCTGGCTCTCTTCCAGATTCCAGCCAGGTCTCTCCATGTTCCGTGCTGACAGCATATGGTGTCTTTAGCAGTACGGTCTTACCATTTACTTCAGATGGGCAATCAAGTACTTTGACAAAAGTCTGTCTGGTTTGGGGGACCTTGTAGGTCTCTCCAATCAACAGCTCATTGTGCATGGTAACCACATCCTGGTATTGAGAGTTACAGGCCAGAGCCAAGGTGGAAAAAAAGAGAGAAGAAAAATTTTAAGGTTAGGCTTCATCCCACCCTCTCCAGTGCCCCTCTTTTCAGATGCTCCTCCTATGTTCCTGTTGAGGGTTCAACCTTTTAGTCTATCTTCAAGGATAAAGGTTTCTATGGTACCAGTTCATTTTGGGTTCAATTTTGTTTTCCCCACCTTCTCTTGCCCTCCCCCCAAGCCCTTCCAAACCTATTGTTCAGACCTCGAGTTGCATATCAGGTATGCCAGCAACTTGGGCTGATCCAGGTCAGGAACCGCAGATGAGTGAGACCATGTAGCAATTTATCTTTCTGTGATTGTGTGAGTTCACTGAGTATGATCTGTTCCAAGTCCGATCATTTTTCTATAAATTTCATTGTGTCATGTTTTTTTCTTACTGCTGAGTAGAATTCCATTTGAAAATGTACCACAGCTTGGTTATCCATTTGTCCAATGATGGGCACCTGGGTTGATTCCAGTTCTTATCTATTATGAATTGAACAGCTTATAAACATGGTTGAGCAAATATCTCTGTAGTGAAGCACAGAGCATTTAAGATAAATGCCCAGTAAGGGAATAACTGGGCCTGTTGGCAGCTCTATAGTCAACCTTTTCAGGAATCTTCATATTGATTTCCATATTGTTTATACAAGCTTACAATCCCAACAACAGTGAATGAGGGTTCCTATTTCTCTACATCCTCATCAACATTTGTTGTTATTTGATTTTTTTAATGATTGCCATCCTTACTAGAGTAAGGTGGAATCTCATAGTCGTTTTAATTTGCATTTTCCTGATGGTTAGGGATGTTGACCATTTTCTTAAGTGTGTGTTAGAATTTGTATTTCTTCCTCTGAGAGCTCCCTATTCTGTGCCCCATTTTTTGAATGGGCTATTTGATTTTTTTTTTGTTGTGCATATTTTTGAATTCTTTGTAGATTCTAGATATTAGGCCTTTGTCAGTAGTATAGCTGGCAAAAATTCTCTCCCATTCTGTGGGTAATCTGTTGGCTCTGCATATGGTATGTTTGTCTGTGCAATAGCTTTTTAGTTTCATGACATCCCATTGGCTGAGTGATTGTTCAAGATCCTGAGCTAGTGGGGATTTTGTTCAGGAAGTCTTTCTCCATTCCTTTATCATGGAAAGTTCCTCCTATTTTTTTCTTCTAGTAGGAGAAGAATTTCAGGTCTTATATTGAGGACTTTAATCCATTTGGACTTGACTTTTAAAACTACAAAACTTTGACGAAAGAACACATGTCAAGCAAAAGAGGGGAAGAAGAAAAATCAGTTTTGACATGGCTGTCCATCATTTTCAAAATTTTTCTAAAATGGACCATAGTCTTACCTGTAAAATACAAAACTCAGAAATTTCTTAAAGAGAAAGAGGAATTATAGGTGACCATGGGTTTGGCAATGAGTTTTGAAATGCAGTATTCAAAGCATAATGTATTAAAGTTTTAAAAAGATTTTATTAAAATTTAAGATTTCTGCTGTGCAAAATGGCAATAATAGTATGTTAACAAAATCAAAGGACAAGCCACAGACTTGGAAAATAAAATTTTCAAAGCACTTATCTGATAAACAACTTGTATCCTAAATAGACAATGAACATTAAGAACTTTACAGTAAAGCAGAAACAAACTAATTTTAAAGTAGACTAATGATCCAGACAGATACCTCTCTAAAGAAAATATATATATATGTGTGTGGGGAGCAAGTAAGCATGATAAATGAGTGCTGGATGACTAGCGCCATTTTCTCCTTGTTAGAGTGGGAGTTTCCAACTGAGTAAGAACAAGGCTAGCATGGATCGTGTGATGCTGAATTAGAGTTGAGCACATCACCATGAGCTCATTATAAGCTTAACACAGGTAGTGATGGATATGTATAGATACATTTACTGACACAGGTACATATGTGTTCGATATATGCACATATACTTTCTTGTTCTGTCAGTAAGAGGCCCCATAAGCAATGACACTTCACAGGCATGACCATAACATAATGCTTAGACCTTGATTTCCTATTAGTCAGCACAATAAAATAGCTGAGACAAGTTGTTCATAGAGAAGAAGCTTCCTTGGCACAAAGTTATGGAGGCCCACTGGCTCTGAAGAAGTCCCAGCGGCAGGTGGCTGAGGTGCGTGATGGATGGCGGATGGGAACATCGAGGCAGCAAACACATCTCAATCTTGAAAGCAAACAGAGATGTAATTCTCACCGTCCCTTTTAAGGGACTGTGCCCAACGACCTAAATATATGACTCCCTACATGGAGTCACTTCTTAAGAGTTCTGCACCCTAATGTCACTATCTTGATGACCAATGGACTCTTGAGGTCCACACCCAAACCACAGCAATTTCCAATATCAGCTCTTAATGAAAAGAACCAGTCCTCAGTAGAGGAATGGCTGATTCTGAGACTGGAGCAGAAAAGATTTTAGGTGAGCCTAGGATATTTTGATAGGCCAAAAGGTGAGAAAGTACCAAAGAAACACATACACACACACACACACACACCGAAGGCAGTATGTCAAGTATACACCGTTGCCAATGAAAGAAACCCTGATGACAAGCTAAGACCATCTAAACTACAAAATTGCACCTAGTGTTTAAAATAATATCCATAAGTCCATCCTGCCATAACTAAGTGATTAAATAAGTACGTAAGGAGAAGGGACAACTCTCCCTTGAAAAAGAAGTTTAGGTTATGTATGGGCTTGTTATTTTAGGGGTGGAGAATGTCCCTCACTCCATACATGTAGGCTACACATAGTGACTCCCTGCCAAAGAATAGGATATGGACAGGAGGGCAGTAGAAACTGCAAACTATCTCATGCAGGTGACCAAAGTCGGTAAGTATCAATAGTGAGAAATCATGGTGATAGGACACACTTTTACAATAACATGAAGACAAGACATTTTACCTATTTTGTGTGTATGCATTTTAAAATTTATTTGAAAAAATATATATATAGTAGTTTTGTCACATTTGTCCTCCCCAACTTCTGCTGAACCACTTTTTCTTACCAGCTAGTACACATTCTACTTTGATACCTTTTGTTGAGACATGTTTCCTACAACCCTAGCCTCTAGAGCTTTTATTAGGAAGAGATGTTGAAATTTGTCAAAAGCCTTTTCTGTATCTTTTGATGCTTAAACAATTTCTGTTCTTGAGTCCATTTATGTAAGGAATTACATTTATTAATTTACGAGATGTGCTATTTCTATAAAGTCTTTCTTCCTTAATCCTTAGGTCTAATCAGATCATGAGTAAAAGATGAGACAAATCCCCGTGAGGCACCTTACAGAAGACTTGACAGTTCTTCTCAAAACTGTCAAGGCCATCAAAACAGAAAAGTCCAGAGAAATGTCACAATCCAGAAGAGCCTGAGGCAACATGGTGAGCAAATATAACATGATGTCCTGGGTGGGCTCATGGAACAGAAACAGGCATTCAGTAACTAATAAAAGACCTGGCTCATCAATTGTGATGAGTGTCGCATATCAATAGAAGGTATCATTGTGGTTTGGATCTGAATGTCTCCAACAGGTTCATGTTTTAAAATCTCAGTCCCCATCTTGTGAAGACTGTGAAGCCTTTCTGGCTGGTGGGAGTAAATTGCGAAGGGTGGTCCTTAGGTCACCTGGCTATACTGTCAGTGCTTCTGGTCTAGCACAATGAGGACCCTCTGCCTCAAGCTCCAGCCACCATGGGCAGAACCACTCCCATCACCATGCCTTTACTGCCATTCTGAACTGAAATCCTTCTGAAATCTTGAACCAAAATAAACCTTTGCTTTCTTTCCTGCCTTAAGTTGTTTATGTGAGGTATTTTGTCACAGTGAGGTGGGAGAGTAACTAATACAGATATAAATAATGGAAGGATCCAGGAAGGAATTATATGGGAACTTTGGGCTGACGTCTCCATTTTTCTATAAATCAAAAACTTCTGTGAAAAATACAAGCTACTGAGAACAAAATGACCTCCTCCTTGAAGCTTCTTATTTCTATCAGGGTTGCTTGTGACCATGGCACTGACCACTGCGCTTCCCCAAGTACCATTCATGCCATCACGGAAAAAAAGAAGTGAGTCTTACGGGAATGGTTTTGCAGACAACAACCTATGCTTGCATGCAAATGTTCTGATGTGTTTCTAGGCAGCCTGTCCCTTGTTTGTTACTATACGCAGCCATCTTCAAAAGGGACTCACCTGTACCCTATAGGCTGGCCCCTCTCTTCAGAATCCTGGGATTACTTTGATACATTCGAAGACCAAGCTCTAGGACCAGAGTCCAATTGAGGTCCATTTGGTCCTCAGCTGCCCTTCATCCCATGTGTGGGGCTCAGTGCCCTCCCTGTTTTCCTGTGGATCCACTGCTTGGTTAGAAGCAGAGTGTCTGCTTTTGTCTGGATTGTTGTCCCCCAAGCCGTTAAGCAGTTCTATTTTTAAAGCCCTTGGCTTCTCTCTGTCTCTCTCAGAAGGTGGCCGGTGCTCCAGGATTCAGCTCGGGATAAATGCTCCATCCCTCCTGTGCTCCTCTCTCTCCTCCACTTTTATTCCATTGCCAATACTGTCCTTCCCCTGGTGCTGTCAGGGGAGACTGTGCTCATAATTCTTCGCAAGAAGGAATCAGAAACACAGAAATTAAGTTCAATCAAAGTGTCTGGCTTGAATTGTTTGTGTGTTTAGGTGTAGGTGAACACAGCTTGGCTTAATAAGATCCCTCCTGGTCCTCAGATCCCTTCCTCCCCCCTCCCTGGATCCCTACCTTTATTAGCTGACAAAAGGAGCTAATCAAATAAACAAGTCCCAACATATGGAAAGCCCGCTCTACCAGAAGCTGATCACAGCAGCAGCCCCAAGGGAATGGAGCACATGCACTCACACTTGCATACACATACATACACACATGTACAAGCACGCATGTACAGACATGCACACATATACACCTATATAATCCCATGTGCACATGTATGTACACACATGTATGCCACATGCACACACATGCATCTACATACATAATGTGCAAACATGCATACACAGACATGCACACACATATATTTATGCAAGCCCATGTGCACATGCATGTACACACATGTATTCCACATGCACACACAAGCATGTACATGTATGGCACATGGTGCTTCCTGATAGCAAGCATGTTTCTTCTAAAGCTTCTATACCTACCGTAACTCTACTATGGTCAAAGTCTATTCCTCAAACCCAGATCCATCTACTGGCCTGCAGACCCAGATCTCTACTGTCCATCTATTTAACATTGACATGGGATATCGAAAAAGAACCCCAAATTCCACCTCTCCCCCAACTGGTCTCACGCTCCTTTGCCCCTCGTTCCAATCTCCCCCAAAGGAGTGGCAAATGCCTAACCAAAAATTATGGCAAGATCAGACTCCACCCCTTGGCATCTCCCCATCACCTCCTCAGCACCAGTCTTCACTCGGTCCCAAGGGTTAGCTGCCAAATCCCTTGCAAAGCCTCCTTCTGTACTCCCGCCTCACTGCCATTCGCTGCCTGGCTCATCTGTCTGTATCCCTAAGCCTGACGCTATCACAGCCTTGCCCCATGTGAATGTTCACACACCTGCCTCCTTCCAGGCCTTTCCCTTCCCAGCAGCCAGCCTGGCATCTGATCAACACAAAGACAGCATAGCATTTTCTGAGTTAACTCTTCCAGCAGGCCTGCTGCTTTAGAAACAAAGGTTTGAGTCCTCTATCCCTGGCCTCTTAGGTTTGCATGATCTGAACCTGAAATGCTCCAACCTCACCTCAATCTCCCTTTCTGGACACTTTGCAGCAACACGTACCCTTCCTCTGTCTTTCCAGAGCTTCACACTGATGTTTCCCAGCCCCAGGGTTTTGCACACATGGTTCCTTCTGCCTGGAATGCACTCTGCACCCCAACCTTAATCTAGCTAATCCCTGTCTTCCTTGTGGCCCATAGTTCCAAGCATCAGCGTGTCTTCCAAGCGTTTACAACTTTTGACAATTCTACAGCTCTGTGGAGGTATCAGCAGAAGGTACACCTGTGAGCCTTAAGCTGGTGGCCAGTCTGTCCTTTCGTGCTGTAATTTCAGCTCTTGAAGCAGCATGTGGGTGGCTCAGAGCAAGGGTTCAGCCATTGGTTTGTACATGGATAAAGGAGCCTCCTATCAACCCTAGGAAGTAGGTTTTATTCCCCCTGCTTCCTACACAGCTCAGAAATACTCTGCCAAGTACCCAGCTTACACAACGTTTTGGGGCAGAATGAGGAACTGCAAGCATTCAGCCAGCTGCCTCCAAAGCCCATGTTCTTCGTGGGTATTTTGCATTATTTGTCCCTCATTTGGGAAGGGGGAATGGTCTGT
The DNA here is from genome assembly GCA_036365145.1 of Orientallactaga sibirica. Lineage (NCBI taxonomy): Eukaryota > Metazoa > Chordata > Mammalia > Rodentia > Dipodidae > Orientallactaga > Orientallactaga sibirica. The sequence continues at coordinate 2,635,225 of JAEOAD010000030.1, forward strand.
GAGCCAAAGGCTCCCTTCTTTGTGGTACACCATATGGCATGAGAGAATAACAAAAAGTTATAGGGCGACCTCAGACAGGGGGTACAGGAACATGCAAAAAACATGTAAAACCATATAATGCATGCATGCATGCACTCCTTTTGGTCTTAATAATGGCTACTGGTATTCTTGGAGTGCTGACTCTTTTAATTTTTATTCACTTATTTACACACATGTGTGCATGTGACAAGGGCATGCCAGGGCCTCTTGGCACTCCAAATGAACACCAGCTGCTTATGCCAATTTTTGCATTCTGCTTTACCTGGGTGGCTTGGAAATTGAACCCAGGCCAGAAAATAAGCACCTTTAACTGCTGAACCATCTTCCCAACCCACAACTCTCTCCTTCAATAGCCTCACCATCAGGCCTATGTAGCAGACTTATTTAATATCTCCACTATCAGATGAGAAATTGAGGCCCAGACCGAATAGACAAAACACTTGTTGAAAGCCTCCAAGCTGCTCAGAACAGTAAGAGGTACAATCCCTTCCAGCCTGGTGCGAGAGTGCATTTTTCCAGCCATCACGTTGCTTGAGCAGTAGACGTAGCTCCTCTGGCTGCCATCTCAGCATTGGGAACAATCCAGAAGCCCAGTCCTCTCCTAGTGAGAAGGAGAGTTTGTGACTCAATCCCCTTCCCTGGGACATGGAATGTTAGCCTAGTGGTGTTCTTTGTTGCGTGTCAAAGGCAGGGGAGCCCAAGGGACTGTCAGCACTTCCGGTCCCCAGACCCTACAGCTCAGAGCTGGCCTGCTCCCTGTCTTTTCCTGAGCCTACTTATTTGTCCTTCGTTTCCACACTGTGAGTTGCCCAAGGGCAAATGGGATAATTCTTTTTCTGCTTTAAGGAGCCAGTGTTCTGGTCCTTGAAAGCAGAACACTGAGATGAGGCTCTCACCAGAAGATTATGGACAGGGGCCTTTCAGCTCCCTGGCAGGTTTCCCTATCCTTGGAAATTGAGCTGACATCCTAGCAAAAAGAGAACGTCAGGGCCTGTCATGGTGACAACTCCAGAGGTTGTCGTGGTGGGCAGGGGCCTCCCAGGTTATGCAGGGAGTCAGGGTTGAACAGTCCAGAGAGTGGGGGATAGAAGGAAAGAGCTGGATATTCACATTCCAGGGGAGAATCAGGCCCAAGGGTGGCAAAGGGCAGGAAGGGACAGCAGACAAGGCAGCATTGGCAGTGTGACGGGCCAAATTAGAATGACAAGAGTGAGGTGCGCAGGCTCTCCAGCAGGTACAGTTGTACAAGGGCCCTTGTGAAGCTGCCTTCATTAACGCGCGGAAGCCAGACAGAAACATGGTGTGCTGCAGTTGGCTGTCAGTGTGATGTCAGGAAGTGAAGATGCAGTCCTCAGGCCACCTCCCCTACATCCTGTGAGGAGGAGAGCATGTTGGCCACATCCCTCCTGCAAAACTGCTGGGTTAATTGTACTGCTCAGATGATCTCTTCTGGATGGCGCCTAACGACCTGTGTATAATCAGCCTTCATTATGGGAAGTAGCGTGTATCCTGGTATTCTCTCCCAGGAAACCCACACACCTGCACAGAGGTGCTCACTCCAAGGTCTGACTTGCCTCTTAGGAGGAGCATGCCCTGCTACCTGCCACTAGGGGGAGGGGAGATGCTGGGGAGTAAGAGGACGAGCCAGGACACGGTGGCCACTGCTGTGAATCTGAGGAGACAATGGGCTGTGGGATTTCCTTTGAAGGTGGCACTCACAGGACTTTGCTGGTGGATTGGATGCTAAATGTAGGGAAGAAAAGAAGGGGTGGGATGATGACGGCATGTCTGGTCAGCCACTGGAAGAATGGCTTTGCTACTGAGGTGGGGATGATGATGGGTGCAGAGCTGGGGAGACCCAGGGCTTTCATTCTGTCCATGTCATGTTCTATATGATTGCTGGTCATGGGAATGACTCCATGGAAAGCTGGGTCTGGCTTAGCTGCTGGGGTTGAGGTTGGAAGAACCTTGGCCCTTCTGTGCTTTCAACTTTAGCCTTTAGCTTGGAAATGCCATATTCTTTCTTTCTTTCTTTTTCTTTCTTTCTTTCTTCCTATCTCCATGCTTAAAATGAAGTGGATATTTCCAGGAGAATATGACTTTGGCCTAACCCAGAAGCACTTTTGTCATTTAATTTAGAAATTAACATGACACTCCTTTGAACCCAATGAGATCCTGTGGATGTGAATCAGGGACAATGAAAGGACTGGAGCTTCTTGCAGCGACATCACAACTGTAAGGAATGACTGCTGCTGAATGTGCCTTAACATACAAGACAGAAACCAGGTACCAATGATCTTTGTCCTTCATGCTTCCTTTTTTCCCTAATATTTTATTTATTTGAAAGAGAGAGAGCAAGAGGACTGGAGAGATGGCTTAGCGGTTACGGTGTTTGCCTGTGAAGCCTAAGGGACCCAGCTTCAATTCCCCAGAACCCACATAAGCCAGGTGCACAAGGTGGCACATGTATCTGGAGTTTGTTTGTGGTGGCTGGAGGCTCTGGCACACCCATTCTCTCTGTCTGCTTCTCTCTCCAAAATAAATAAATAAAATATTTTTTAAAAAGAAAGAAAGAGAGAGAGTGAGAAAGAGGCAGAGAGAGATAGACAGACAGACAGACATAATGGATGCACCATGGCCTTTAGCAGCTGTAAACAAATTCCAGATGCATGTGCCACTTTGTACATCTGGCTTAGGTGGGTCCTGGGGATTTGAACCTGAATCCCTTGGCTTTGCAGGCACGCACCTTAACTGCTAAACCATCTCTCCATCCCATCTCATGCTTTCTTTTTCATTTTTTTTCAGTTCCCAGTGAATTCTCTTCTAAAGAAAGAAAAAATGATCCCAGACGATTCTGATATAATATAATCTGTGCTATTGCTACTCAAGTGGGGATAGTTAGAAAAATGGAAATTCTAACCTGTATCATAAGTGATGGGAATATGTATTTTAGCCAGATCTGTCAAAAAAATCTGTATTCGTAAATTAGCTTTGCTGAGACAAAAAGCCCTGTGTACCTTTGGTGACATCATAATGTCAGAGCATTGCACTGGGAACAACAGTAAGAACTATTAGCTGAGCACTTACTCAGGGTCTCTTTTGCTGGAGAACTGAAACCAGGCTAGCAAGCTTTGTAAGCAAGCACCTTTAACCGCTGAGCCATCTCCTTACCCCCAGCACTCTTTTTAATGGAGAACCTAGACAAGAAGAATGTGAGCCTGTTCTTGCTGGAGCCAAATTACTATAATGATGGATATAGAAATAAATCTGGATGTGAAAAGAGGCAGATGTCTATGCCTGTTAAAGCTCCTGGTTCCAGCCATACCTGAATGCAAAACTCTATGGATTTTTAGTTCTTGGAGGCAATACATTCTTTGGGGAAGGTGGTGTTAAAGTCAATTTGAGTTACATTTCTGTTATTTGGAATCACAATAGTTCTGATAAATCCAGTGATGAAGCCAGTCTTTCAACCAGTCTCTCAGCTTCAGAGCTTGTTCTCTTAATCAGGTCCCTCTCTCTCCTCTCTCTCTCTCTCTCTCTCTCTCTCTCTCTCTCTCTCTCTCCACTTGTCATGCAAAATGAGTGAAACTCAAAGGTCATGGAAATTGAGCTGGGTATTGAGAAGCTTATGGTTGTATGTGAGGGAAAGGTTGGTATAAGAATGATGGACGCCTGACCCTGATGTCTTCTTCTCTATACACTGTCAACTAAACTGCAGCAAGATAAGCTCCTACCTGGGTTCTCCTCGGGACCCATGGAGCAGAGCTCTTGTTAGGTGTGTGTTCAGAGACTGGAGGTAAGAACTGTGAAAGAAACTGTGATTGACACTGTGGGCACCTGAGTTTTTTTTTTTTTTTTTTTTTTTTTGAGAGAGAGAGAGAGGGAGGGGGAGGGAGGGAGGAGGGGGAGATAGATAGAGAATGGGCATGCCAGCAGTCTCTCAGCTGTTGTGAATGAAATCCAGATGCGTGTGCCCCCTTGTGGGCAAGTGCAGCATTGCACCCTTGCGTCACTTTGCATCTGGCCAAACGTGGGACCTGGAGATTGGAACCAGCATTCTTAGGCTTAGCAGGCAGGTGCCTAAACTGCTAAGCCATCTCTCCAGCCCAACACCTGAGTGTTTTTGAGGGGGGAGTTGGTGGTCAGAAGACACATCTTTTCAATAACTTTAGACTTCACAGCTGATCTGCCTCCATTGCTGCTGTTCCCATTTCAAAGACAGGTAAGGAACTACTTTCTCTCATGTGCATATGAATCTTCATACCTTTTTCACCTCCCTCAGACCTCATCTCACCGATCACCCTGGCTCCAAGCTGAGGTACAGTTAGTTACAGGAATGAGTATCTGGCTGTTCACACTTCTGCCCCTGGCTAAGTTCCCTTTGTTCCCTGTCTATCTCTGTCCCAGGCTGTTGCACCATTACTTCAGTAGAGAAAATTCAAGAATTCACAGTGAAATTATTCCTTCCCATAGCCCAACTATGTGGTCCAGCTGAAGTAACCCCCTGTCATACTAAACTGTGACAACCAAGTCTTTGCCATGTGACTGGAAGGCTCATTACCTACTTCAAACCTGGACGTCATGATTACCAGCAGGTGCTCCATGGTATGACCAAGCTTCCTATGGGCGATGAATATATGTCTCTACCTGGAAGAGACTAGTTAGGAAATGGCTGGGCTAAGACAGAAGGGCATGATTAGATGGCTTCTCTGCTATTCAGCCATGAAGCAAACTCCTACTATTCCAGGCTCTTTTCCAAACTCTAGGACTGAGATGAGTCACTAGACGGATCGAATCCTTGCCCCCAGGGAAAGAGAATGCAGTAGAAAGTGAGCAAATAAGTAAGAATTGCCCTGGATCAGGCTATAAGAAGAATGAACTAGGGCAGTGTGGCAGTGCTCAGTTGGTTGTAAGGGAAGTGGCCCGAGATTGAAGTCATCAGGAAAAGGTGACTTCTCACCAGATTCAAAGAAGAGAAAGAAATAGTTACACAGTGAGTACCCAAAGGATCAGCAGGGATAAGGTCTGGCCACAGAAGAGAACTGTTGGAACAGGGTGCCAGAATGAGCTACTTGACACTTTAAAGCAGAACCAGAGACAGTAATGTCACAGTGATCAGCAGAACACTGAGGCCCTGCAGGTTACAATAAGGAGTTCCAGTTAGCACTGGATGGTCTGAAGTGGACCACTGTTTAATTTATGACACAAAGGAGAAAATGGAATAGGACGTAGACTTGGTCACAGCTGCAAGAACTGTGTCTTCTTTTTAAGGGCTGGAACTAGAAGGCAGAATTCAAGTGACAACCTGAAGCTGAAAGTTGACATGCAGACAGTAAGGGTCCCCAGGGAGCTCTGCATCTCATAATTTTCTAGATGGCATGAGGTGCTACAGGTCATGTGTCACTCCTTGGGAAAGTGGCTTGTTTCTGAACTCAGGGTGGCTCCCACTTCTTATGTCATACTGAGGCTGTTGGGGGGTGAAGCTGAAAATGTCAAAGCGTTGAACAACCCCATGGCCACTCACATCTGTGCAGGAGATGGTTTGGGCACCTATGCTGATGAGCCTTCCCAGCAAATGGAAGGAAGCCTCAAGAGCTCAGGGAGGCGAGGAAAACACCCACTCTTCCAAAACCATGTGAGTCTGCACCAAGGCCCAGTTGGCCTTGCCAGCATGCCTGTCTCTTGGCATCTTCAGAGTGATGCATTCACCTGAACGTGGCATCAGAATGGGAAGGATAACATCACTAAGGCCTAAAGTGACCAGCTTCGGTCACAGTGAGTTAATAGCACCTACATATTTCATATCAGCTATATCCTCGGACCCTGTTTGGAGCCACTTGGTCATTAGAAATTCATTTTAACTTCTCCACAAAGTATACATCAGGGAGTTGATTTCTGAGTCTCTGAGAATCCAAAGAAGAGTCTTTAGTATAAGATCTAGGCAGAGCACACAGCTTCCTTTCAAATGAGGAAGAAGAAATGATCAGTTGCCTCTCCTTTGTTAGCCATCCCCTCCTCCCTCTTTGAAAGCTTGCTTGAAAGTGGGCAGTAATTTTTGATTCTGGAAGAAAGGGCCTTGGGTGCCTCGCAAAAAGTGAGCAGGTTGCTGCTGGCTGTGGGGTATTCCAGAACTCTTTGTAGGGTTGAACTCCCTGCTGGACACTGGGACCAAGGAAGGGAAGAGAGGAGACTTGGGCAATCCTAGATTTTTCTTTAGAGGAAACCAGCTGAGCCCATTCCACCCGCATTATCTGCAGCAGAGTCCAAAGCTACAAAGGAATTTCAGAGTCCACCCTACTTTCAGCAAGAACAAGAACCTAGAGTCAACCATGATCAAAAAGTTACCAGCCCCCCGTTAGTCAAGCCCCTAGGTGGCTGCTATTTACACCTAGAAACCTACTGGGTTTCAACAGTTGCTTGGCACCATTGGGTCTCTGCCACCTTCCATAGTCACTAACTTCTTCGATATGTCTACATTGTCACACACTAAATGGCTCAATCCTGGATTCCTGAACCAATCAACCAACCAACCAATACTGACTCATCACATTCGATTCTGTCCTTTAAGAAAAAATAAAATGTTTCTTGCCCACTAAGGTGCTCACAGTATTTTGAACATGGGGTTGGGCAAGCTGCAGGTATTATAAGGTCAACTTGTGATAACAGACACAATGCTATTCCATTCTAACATGGCCTGGGACATTGAGAATTGAGAGAAGAGCCTAACGCTGAGTGTGCACTCCAGAATCTTCCAAGCTAATGAGTCCATGCCCAGAGCATCTGCAAGTACTCACTCATTCAAGAGATGCTTTGCCTGCTCACTGCCTTCCAGCCACTGGACCAGGACCCTGAACATGCAATTGAGAACAAGGGAGGTAAGGCAAGATACCTTTGCAAAAGCAACCAGTAATCCTTCCATCCATCTGCCGACCCTTCCTATGATCACTGATATAGTCAAGGAGTGTTTATAGAACGTGTGCCACTCCTGGCACCATGCCAGGCACCCAGCATATGAAGTACAGGACCCTGTCCTCATGAAGCTGGCCATCCAGAAGGGTGGGGGGTGGCGGTCAGCTCTGACTAAGATAGCCTTCTGGGAATAGGGAGAGCTTTGCTTTATAGATGATTTGGAGCTGCAGCAGATCCCTGAGGTCAGCTTAGAGCGTGGTCACATTAGGAAGGAGTTGGTCCCTTGTTCTTTGCCCTATGCCCTTCGCTTAGCAAAGACATCCTGGGACTCTGAGCACACACTGTACAGGAAACCTTGTCTATATGCAGCAAAGTCTTTTGTTTTTCAGAGAAAAGACCTAGCCAGGAGCCTGAGCTCCATCCCACACAGCTACTCTCAGCCTCGTCCTCATGGGACCTGCTGCCATTGTAGGGTCGTGGCTGGAACTTCCTGGGGACAAGCTCAGATCAGAGTGAAATGGGAGGAAGAGAGTATGTGCAGGTGAGCAGGAAGATTTCCCAGGCAGCGTGGGGTGAGGAGTTGCTTCCGCATCAGTTTTCCTGCTGTTGACAGGATGATCCTGGGAGATGAGCAAGAGTGGGCAGATTGAGGGCTCCAGGAAGGACTCGAGGCTTTCACTGGCCCTGTCCATACCCTGCAGTTGTGCCAGGCACAATTTGACTTAGTTCATAACACCATCACGGGACACTTGCTCTATGCCCAGCACTGTGGGGAGCACAGAGCCAAGTATGGTAAGAAAAGTACCTTCACTGTCTTCAAAGGGAGTACTCTACCAAAGGACAGAGAGCAGGGCTCAGGCTTGAAGAAGCATGCACCTCTGCAGACAGAATATTCACCTTCAGTGCTCTATACAAATATATAACCCACAGGGATGAGAGAAGAGACATGCAGGAAGAAAGGCTGGTGCTGGCATGGGTACCTGAACAGGTGGAGAACCCCACAGGATCCAGTCCCAGATGTTCCCTTATGTGTTGCCTCTGTGACAGTGTGACATGCCAAGCCAGATGCCAAGCTCAACCAGGACTGAGCACTTTTGACATAGTCTTCTCAGCTACCCTTTTGTGAAGACACCATTGTCTCCATCTGAAGTACTAAAGAAACTGAAGATCAAACAGGGTTGTATCTTCCATGATGGGCCCTGTACAAAGAGCTGAAGAGCCTATTTTCCTCCAGGTAACTAGCTCAAAGGGAAGTACATCTGAATTCCCTCTGGCCTTGACCTTCAGTTTGGGGATTTGACCTCCCTCAGTGTCAGTGGTGGGCTTCACAGTTTGATGTGAATGCCCATGGGTATGACAAGAACTAGATCAAGAGCCTGCTAGAGGAGGAGACAGAGTGGCTGCGTGCTTATGGAGTGGGGACTTGGAAAGGCTTAAACTCACACACATAAATCAGAAAAATTAGCCCACCCCTGGCATTCGTGAGCAGAGGAAAATAAGGCTCAGAGTAGGTTCTGGAATAGTGTAAAGTCACACGTTCACCCTCAACTTGTGGGCTTTGGCCAGCTTGATTGTTCCTCAGCTTAGGACCATAATATCTTAGGATTGTCTGCCCCTCCTATCCACCTGGCACTCTCCCACCCCAATAAGACAGCAATTAAGGAGCAGGGCCAAGGCTCCCTCTACACTTGCAAAATTATGTTCTCATTAGGAGCCAATTGCTGCGTGGTGAGCCTGGGCACTCTGATGCAGTTTCCCTGCTTGCTTCACACTCTGGCTCTGCCAGTGCCTGGAAGTGAAGTGCCTGGCTTTGCACTAAGCAGAGCTGACCTTGACCCCTCCTCGCCTCACTGCTCACAGGATGGCTCAGTGTTGTTTGCTGAAAGGCTCATTGGATCCTAAAAGGTTTCCTGAGTTCCACTCACCATAGTCCTGGGCTTCTGTGCTAGACACCAGGCAGAAAAATCTTCTGCCCTCAGGAAGGGCTTGGAGAGAGGGAGGTCAGACTCCACACTTTGAAGAGGGAGGCCAGGAAAGGGGTGGCAAGTCTGTCTACCAAGGGTACTGAGACTTCCTGAAGGTAGGAACTGGTGACTATAGAGGCAGGAGAGGAGGAAGTAACCAAGAGATCTCAGGCTGGGAAGACACTTTTCAGACTCAGGGTAAAGCACAGTGAGGGGTGGCTCTGAAATCTCCACAGGCTGGGACTTTAAGCAATTTATTTTAGATAAAAGCAAGAGGCAAGACCCAGATCTGACGGGGACCACAGGCTTCAATGCATTAACGGAAAACAAAATGAGGTGTAGGCTTTAGAATTGCCCCACCCACTGACTTGCAAACATTCCAATGGGAAGGAAGTCCCTTTGAGCTGTAGGCCTGCAGGGCCTTTCTTTCTCCATTCATCTCCAACCCACCACTTGATGGATGCCCCCCATCTGGAGCCCCATTTTCAGGCTAGGTTAGCTCACCCTGCCTCAGACAGAAAAAATAAAGGCCCATTCACCTCCACTCCATCTTCACCCCAGACAGACGGGAAATTTCCCAACTGCCACATGCCAGGTCCATAAGAGAACTATCCAGAGCCTCACTCAAGAAAATGAAGGCCTCAGGCCTGAGGATGAGGACCGTTTGGGAACATGAAACCCCAGAGATCCCTGGGGAGAGAACATCTGTTCAGCACTTATGTGCATATAGGTGTGGGCCACTGTAGTAGACAGCTTCTGGTTCTCTGAGATGAACTTCCAAGCCAGGCACTGTTATTTAGGAAGGGATATTTATCGACATTTACAGATCCAGGGGAAGAATCCTTAATGGCAGATGAAGCTGGCCCTGGTTTCACAGGTCCAAGCAGAGAGAGAGAGAAGCCACAAGCCAAAAGTCACACCACACAGCACACTTCAGGAACTCTAGCTAGGCACCCTTTGCATATCTTCAGATTGGAATTTCAAACCCACCACCACACCTTAAGATCTTCCCAGTGACACCTCCTCCAGTCAGGTGGCTACAGATCCAAAGGACAAATTAATAAAACACTGAATATATTGGGGGCCGTCTTTTCAATCTACCACAGCCACCATTGCACGGAGAACCCAAAGTGGAGAGGGACACAAGCCCAGCCTCAAATGGCTCCCTTCTCACCAGAGCCAAACAGAACCCAGCTAAAGGAAAGAGCCAGCATGCAGAGCCTTCTAGGGAAAATACTGCCTGCTCCACGGGGAATGACTGGAAAGCTTCACACAGGAGGCAGCCTTTTGGCTGAATTTAGATACTCTGCAGGACAGGATTTTGAAAAGTGAAGGAGAGAAAGGCCAACTTCGGTTTCAGGGCAGGGAGACAGAGAGGAATTCATCATATGGCACAGGGAGGGGCCAGAGGGTGGAGGAAGAGGCTGGGATCAGATGAGGAAGGGTCTCAGTGTCAAGCCTGGACTTCGGGGGAAGCAGGGACCCACCCTCTGGAAGGGGGCCAGGGAGTGCCAGTGCAGAATGAGAAAGAACTCCTCTTTTGTTCCCCTGTGGCTCTACCTTCACCGGCTGGAACTCACACCTAGGTCACTACTGGGACACACAGCCCCGCCCCCACCCGTCCCCAGTCCCACTCAGTATGGTAAGAATCAGTTACTCACTAACCAAGATAAAGGAGCAGTCTAGGGCTAGGAAAAGAGAAGACCTGCATCCCCATAGGAGGGGAGACTTCTGGAGACATTTAAACTTCTCCCCGCCTTTATACCGAAGAGCGATCAGAAACCAGCAGGGGACTTGTCCAAGTCACCCAGGTGGCACACAGCCGTGGGGTCTCCCAGCTCCAGAGCCCTGGGGACTTCGTCAGGGAAGAGAAGCAGATGGCACAGGTGCAGCCTCTCCCCACCCCACCCCCCTTCGCTCTGAAGTGTTCTGGAAGCAGTTTGTATGGGTGATGGCTTCCCCACCCCTGTAACCCGGAAAAGAGCTCAACATGCCTGTGCACTGGGCAGATGATAAAGTAGTTCGGTGGCAAAGACTTCAGTTGTCCTTGACCTCTCCTCCTCAACAGAAGACTGAAGACAAAACTGTCTCATAAAAAGAAAGAAGAAAAGGAGGAGGAGGAGAAAGAGAGAAGAAAGAAAGAAAGAAAGAAAGAAAGAAAGAAAGAAAGAAAGAAAGGAAAGAAAGAAGGGAGGGAAGAAGGGAAGAAAGGAAGAAAAGAGAGAAGGAAGGAAGGAAGGAAGGAAGGGAGGGAGGGAGGGAGGGAGGGAGGGAGGAAGGAAGGGAGAAAAAGAAAATTCTGCTCAATTTCTTTAAGGCCATTCTTCCTCTGCTCTAGTCGCTGATTGAGAGGCAGGAACTGTGGGACTGTAAGAGATGAGCCCTAGGTCACGCCTCACTCAAGTCCCTTCCAATGGTCCAAGGACTTCGGGCCTTTGGGGTTGTGGAGGGTTCAGGAACCCAGCGGCCCCTAAATTAAGAGGGGTTGAAACAGGACCCAGTTTCAATAGAGGGCCCTCCTTTGTAGCTGTAACTCAGGTAAACTGCGGCGGAAGAAATATCAAAATTGTAAGCTACCGCGATGCTTTTAACTCCATTGTGCCCCATCCTGAGCCAATTCAATCAGGGAAACCTCTAAGAGGACTCAGAGCCACAGGAACCCACCCTGACCCTTTGCACCACCCAACCGCTTCCCGGCCCCACCATCCGTGGCCAACAACACCAGATCAGTCTTCCAGACTTAAAACGAAGTCGTTTATTTCATTTCTGCTTTCACATTTTGTTCCGATACAATCAAAACTCCTGGACGAACCTCTTGGAAGTCCTACGCAAGCGCGCAGTCCCAGGACTTGCGCGCCCAGGCTGGGGTGTTGGGCGGGTGGACTCCGCGTTTAGAGGCGCTGGTAGAAAACGCTGTTTCGGAAGCTGCGGAGCAGATTAGAGCTGGGGACATCCAAGGCTTGGGGAAGCTGCCACTCAGGGCACGTTGTGTGAGGTCCTAGAATTGGAATGATTCCTGTTGCATTTGGAATTTTTTCAAGAAGAAATAAAAAAAAAACTTCGCCCCCAGGCTAGCAGCCCTGCCTGGCGGGATTTAGGTCAGTTTTCTTAGTTATACCAAAGCAAGATGGTACTAGAAGGCAGGGCGGTCCCGGGACTGTTTCGGGGAGAGGAAGCTCTGGGAGGGCTTTGTTTTAAAAGGGGAGAAGAGGAAAATAAAAGAGGCCCTTGCGCAGCGTGGCCTTTCTCTGCTTGCTTCTTCCACGTCTCCTGCTTCTCTGAGTGACCTTAGGCACCCCCAGCCCCAAACCTCACAGCTGGGAAAATGTGCAGTTTAGAAAGCGGTTTCAGAAAAATAAAAGTCCCACTTTGAATTTATTGAATTAAAGCAAAATGAAATCTTGGCTATTCACAGGTATGTTACAGAGGAAGAGGAAGCATCCGGAAGAACCTCCTTGACGATAATGGAGCCACAGAACACGGGGCGTTGACAAGCATCGGAACTGCAAGCAGCCTTAGATTTCACGACCACTCCGAACAGGACAGAAACACGGAACACAGCCAGCGTCCACTGGGAAGAGTTAGCTCTCCGTGTACAAATGATATATATTTATGTATAATTTAAATCAGTCACCACGGAGGCGAGTCCTTTCTTCACTAACAAGCAGCAGAGGACAGAGCGTCCTCAGCTAATGAACTCGTGAGCAGTGTTTGAAGAAGAGCAATCCCTGTTATAAGAAAACGACCTGCCTCCTTCAAAAACAAAACCTGAAAACAAAAACTCTTACTCCCTCTCCAACCTGGGGTGGGGTGGGGTGGAGGATGGGAGGAGAGAACAAATTTTCAGTTTCAGTAAGTGGAAGGGTTCAGAGAGGAATCAGGATAAAACATTTCACATTACAGAGTTAGATTGTTGGGAACATGAGCGTGGGGGCAAGGAACAATGACAAGGCAGTCTTCCTCGATTACTGCAAGTGACTTGGGGGAGGCGAGTTTATTTTTGGAAATGGGAGTGCGCAGAGCTAAGCGGAATTTACTTCTCCTAAGGAGGAAACGGACAAAGTTGTCCGACCGCCGCGGGGGGCGCGCACCTTTGGACACGGCGGAGCACGTAGCAAGTCTCCAGTGGCGCCACTTCCGCGCTCTCTTTATTTCAGCCTCTTTTTCACTCCCGTTCCTGCCTCCATTCCTGCTACGAGCCGGTCAGAGGGGAAACACGAGGAATCCGGAGAAAGTCGAGTACTTCCAGCCCCCCATCAAGTTCCCCCGCTCCAGCTTGAGGTATGCTCGGTCGCCTTTCTCCATCTGGATTAGGACTCCGTTGCTGGCGGCTTCCCGTGTCACGTCCTGGTCACCAGCGAAGGCTGAGATCACCGGCCACCCGTTTAGCATGAGGCTCACCTGAGAAAGAGAAAGGACCGCTTGAGAGAGATGCAACCGAGGCGGGTACCGAACCAGCTGGGGGGGGGGGCTTGTAGAACCTGAGCCGCTTGGCCAGCAGTCGCAATGGCCTGTGCGCCCAGATGGGAGAGGACAGGGTCCGATGGGGATAAAAGACCACATGGCTGGGTGAGAAGGCTGAATCCCTCAAAACTCAGCAGTCACTTTCATTCCAGTCACTCAGGTGAGCACGCCAACCGAATCCTAACAGCGCATCAGCCCGTTTAAAGGACCCGCAGTGGGCTGTAGCGGCCTAAGACTCCCGCCCGCTTCCTCCAGCCTCAAAAAAGAAAACTCGCCCAACCTCGCTCCGAGCGCGACCTGAACAAAAACAACCCCTCTTCCCCTCCCGGTGCCCCTTGCCAGGGAGACGTGGCGGAGAAGCTGGGCAAGGCTTCTAGCTGATTAGAAATAGCGCGCAGAAGTGCACTTTGTTAGGTCCCCAAACAACCCGATTAATTCCCCGCCCCAGATCCCGTCGCCCCGTTGCGCCCTGGGCGGAGGCTGCAGCATCAGACTAGGGCCAGGCGCCCTCTCCCCGGCAGCGCTTTCCGCCTTTGTCGGCACCTTAAAAAAAAACAACCACGGGCATCTTTGGGGACATGGGAGAGCCCGTGAGTGCTGGCTGGGACACGCCGGAACCAGGAGGGAGGGGTACTCCTCTCCCCTCCCCTTCCCTCTCCATCCTTGGAGATTCGAGCTTGGAAAAGTCGTCCCCAAAGGAGACCAAGCGCAAGGTTAGGGAACGGGTTCTTGTCCGAGGTGCTGAAGGCAAGCGTACAAGCTGCCTCCTAGGTTTCAGGCTGGGGCGAGGGGTTGGGCCTTGAAAGCGGGAATAAAAAAGAGCTTTACCAAGCGGTAGTTGACTGTGGCGCTAACAACCCTTTACAGAAAGGTCTCTTGAATCCCAAGGGACAATCCGGGGACCTTTTCGGAGGGGCCCAGAAGCCAAATGCAGAAGATTGAGTTCGGAGAGGCAGCAACAGAGAAGGGAAGCCTTTCATGCACAGAACTGTGAGGCCTCACTATCCATTCCCTAAAACAGCTGGAGCACACGCAGCTGATTTCTGCCCCCTCCTCCACAGAGCCCCAGCAGACTCCTGTGGCCAGCAATTCCCTATGGGTCTGGGGCCTGGCCCCCCAGGCGGTAGCTGACCTGAATGGTCTGTCTGTTGTAGACTTTTACCACGTGGAAGTTAAAACTGTAGATCCCTTTGCGCGGGGCGATGAAAGTGCTGCGTTCTGAATCAAAGTTGTTCCCGATGTTCACTAGTACCTAGAAGGAGACGGGAACGGAGCGCAGTAAACAGGAGTCAGTCCCAGACTGTCCTCCGCGCGCCTCCGCAGAGCCCTCTGAGAGCACCGGACATCCATCCTCCACCGTTCCCCCCCCCCTCACTCTGCACACTGCTGGAGGACAGGGCACTCACCTGGTCGAAATAGATGATCATGGTGCGATTACTCATCTCGGACGGCTCGTGGTTGGTGCTTCTGATGGCCGAGAAAGCCACCTTGGCACTACCAGAGCGCACAGAGATGCCCAGAGCTGTGCCCGTAGGATCGGACGTGGGGTTGGAGTCACACACCACCAGGCACTTGCCCTCCAGCACGATGGGCTCTGTCTCATTCTGCCCGCGGGCTGGGCCTGCCAGCCACGCAGCCCCCAGCAGCAACAGCTCCACGACGCCCAGCATCGCGCCGCCGGCGCCCACCCCGCCCCCCAGCCCGAGGGCTGTCTGCGCTCAGCCGCCCCACCCCTCCCCAGCCCTGCTCCGAAGCCCCCTCCTCAGCTCCGTGCACAGCTTCGCCAACGCCTCCCTGGCCACCACTGCTCTTCCTCGCACTCCGGGACAAGCGTCCCCGCGCGCGCGCGATGCTCCTGGAGCCCCGCCGGGCCTCAGGGGTTCCGCGGCTGCCCAGCCGTACTTGGATGCATAGCCTCCGCTGCCCAATCCCCACTGTAGCCGCCGCCTCCTATCCGCGCCCGCCGCTGCTGCCGCCGCCGCCGCCGCCGCTCTGAATTATTGATGCAGCGAGCGCTGCAGCCGGAGCTGGCGGAGCGAGCGCGCGCCGGGCACAAAGGCGCGGACCGCGGCCTGGCCCCGCCCCCTCTCCCTCCCCTCTCCTCCCTGCGCGCTTCCCTCTGCGGCCCCGCCCCAGCCCCGACAAGGCTCCGCCCCTCAGCCAATCCCGACGCACCGCGCTCCTAGCCGAGCCAATGGCCGCCCCGTCCGCGCGCGGCCACCTGACCCGGGGCGCCGTTGTTATTAGGCGCGGCGAGGCGGGCGGCGCGAGGCAGCAGGGCTGGGCTCTGGCCGCGAGTCGACTGAGGAGGGAGCGAGGGCGGGGAGCGCGCGCGGGTGCGCGCCCAGATCGCATCCACCACCGCCGCGGCGACTCGCTCTTTCGCCTCCCGCCCCGGGCCGGCGGCGGCGGCGATCTTCCCTCCCTCAGCCGCTTTGGGCTCCTCGCCGACCTCTTCAGGTAGGAGGCGGCGCGCGGCAAGTCTGGAGTTGAGGATCGCGGAGAGGCTCCGCGTGAGCAGTGCGCGGGGTGGGAGGGAGCGCCCCCCTGTGGGCGCGGGCGCGCGGGGCAGCCTCTGCCTAGCGGCGGGAGGCCGGGCGGCCGGGCTGGAGGGTGCGTGCGTGCGTGTGTGCGCCGCGGGGCGGGGCCTGCGCCCTTGGGGCTGCGGCGCACGTGCCGCGGGGAGCCGGCCCTGCGCTAGCCGGGCTGTTGGGGAGAGCGTCTCCGTGGTGGATCCCGGCCCACCGCCCCGAACACTTGGCAGGCTGCAGATGTCCGAAGGGTGTGTGTGTGTTCCTGCACTTGTGGTGCTCATCCGCGCACTTCACTACCGGCCGCTGAACCCGCGCGAAGTACCGAGCTGGACCGGGCGCGGAGGATGCGGGGTCCTGCAAACTACACCCCCCACACACACGAGGCCGGGCTTTGAGTGCCTGAAACCCATGTGCGGCACAGGAACAAGTACAGGGGCGCCGCACACAGGCTCGCTTACCTAACTGTGTGCTCTCCTTGACACTTTAAACGTGTGCTCTGCATCGGTGGGTTTCTGGACTGTGCACGCTTATTTCTGTGCGCCTTAGTCCCAACCTGCGCATCAGCGTCTGGAACCGACACCAGATCCTGTGGTTTATGGGCATGAATTCTCACCCACATCACACACGTACTAGAAAACTAGAAATAAAAATGCATCTGCGCTAAGTGTCGAAGGGAGCAGAGCTGCAAGCAGTTAGCCCCCCCCCCCCCCGAGGCTGGAAGGCCAGAGGACCTGAACCTCGAACTCATAGCGAGGGCGCCAGCTCTGGGCCACAGCAGAGCGGGTGATGGAGGGTGCTGCCCGCGAGGCTCTGTGCCTCTGAGACTGGGAGGCGACCTCACACCTCTCCCCGGGCACCCAGGTACGTGGAGCACGAGTCCGTCGTCCGCTAGGGTACGCTGTCATCTCGCCGGCCTCTGAATCACCGACAGCCACGCTTTCTACCTCCCCACCCTTCTTTGTTTCTCCAAGACACTTGGTAGCAGACCCCGGCCTTCCTTCTGAAGCCTAACAGATCACTGTGGCTGGCCGGGAGCTAGGGAAAGGGTGACCTAAGAGACAACAGTTTCACTTTAAATTAAAACAAGAAGAAAATATTTTTTCCACCTCCTGTCTTTTTGAGACATCCCCAGAAAGCATTGCCAGCTATGATTGCACCTAATGTGAGAGCATGAACTAATTTAAGAGGTGAGATCTGGATAATGAGACCCAGCTCTAACCCTGGAAGGTGCCTTGAAAAACACCCATTGTTACCCCCACCTCATCCTGCCTCGCAGTGCCTTGGCTCCAGTGACTGCGGGACAACTGCTGAGTGACACCCATGTCCCATGCAACCAAGAGCAAGAGATGGAGTGGGAAGCCTTTTGTCGTGGAGCACACAAACAGAACAGTTGCCTTCATGGAGGTGGTCACTGGTCACCAGCCTGCTCGTGCTCTTTTCGTGGTGAGGCTTTAAGTAAGCAGTACCCACTGCTTGACAGCCACCTGATGCCAGTAATTCCCCAGCTTGTATCTCCTGGTCAGCCTCTCTTTGGTCAACACCTGTGGTCCGAAGGGCCTACTGGCCCTCTTTGCCTGTCCATGTTACAATCTTGATTGACCCATCTTTTATCTCCCTCGTTGTCTCTCAAACTCACTCCTCTTTTGTCATGCCAGTGCACTCACCTAGACAACCGGAAGAACACCCACTCTCCATCTTTGTTCTGTCTGAGCCAGTCTCAAAAGTCTGACCTTTCCAGTCATGATCGGGAATTGGGGCTACTTGCAAGAACCTCCTAGTGGGTCATTGGGAGTCAGGCTAGTGATCACTTCCTGACTCTTCCTTACACACTTTGTTCTTTCCTTTGACTGTGTGGAGGCCTTGAGATGCTGTAACTTCCACTTCTCTCCTCTGTGAGAGCTCAGCTCTCATTCCCCTAGCTCCCCACCCCTTTCCCATGTGCTGTGTGTTCAAAACTAGTGAATATTTAATGTTAATCAATATGTGATTTCCTGAATTGTAAGGACCATGTTGTAAGGAGATCATGTCTATGAGCAGGAAACCCCACTGGAAACCTCAAACTCAGTAAAGTTTACTTTTAAAATGCAGGTGACATCAGTTAAGGATTTTCTTTGGTGCAAAAAGCCTAGTGTAGCTTTTGTCATGTAAGGCAAGGATGCAAGGATTTCTCTTCAGGTTTTGGCTCTGTTCAGACAAATTGTTTCCCTGTGACAGCTCTGTAGAAGGTGCCTCTCCTCAGTACTAGCATGTAAAGAGCCTTCTTTGTCAACATTTGCAACTGAAGTCCCAGAATGGGTCTTTCAGGGCAGTGTGTCACTTGCCCACAGCTGTCTATGCTGCTGTTTGAGGTTTACTTTGAAGTTGAAATGCACCTTAAATGGAGGAGCCAGATAAGTGTTAATAGTTGATAGTAACTCATTCTAAAATGTTTTTGGCAAAAGTCTGTCAGACTTGAAAAATCTTTTCACATTTTAGTTTTCTGAAAAGGTAGATAGATAGCTGCATCAGTTCCCAAAAACAAACAAAAATATGAGAGTCTGAAAAGCAAGAGCAGTTGTATGTGACATATATGACTATGTGGTTTAACGTGTTAAGGTGTTCTAGGATTGAAATATTATTAAAGTATTAAAAAGCTGTTTCAGTGGAGCTTGCAAAATAATGTTACTAAAATTTAAGGAAGTGCATATTTGAATTCATACGGCTGTTATATCCCTTATCTTCAGCTTTAAGGGTGGCCTTGCATTTCGAAGTCAAAGGCTTGTTCCTTCTCACTGTGCTCTGAATGTCCCTGTGCAGAACACTTGGAGATAAGAGTGCAGCAGTAGTCTCTGTGACAGCGGTTCTCACCCCATCCCCACCTGGAGAACTCAGCCCTCTGTTGGAATGAGAGAGTATTTTCAGAAGAGGGGGAATATTTTCTCGCTGGATGTGAAACAAACTCATTCTTTTGTTCAGAATGGATTCTCTAATGTTTATGCACATCAAACAGGATGTCATCCCTTTAGTCCTCGTTCAAAGGCCCAGACAGTACTATTCCCTAGGATTTGGTTCATTTCCTCTTAAAGCAAAAGAGAAAAGCTACTTTATTCTGAAGAGTTAAATTTAGGATATCAAGAGCTAAGGTCTTTTCAAGTTAGTGCCTGGAGCTATCCTATAAAATATAGGATTAATGTGAAGTTGTACAAAGTAGGAAATATTTTAACTTTCGCTGTCTTCCTATTGCCAATTCAGATTCATGCTACATGGAACACTTTTGCTTTTAAGTTTTAAGAAATTATGCTTCAAATTTAACTTTGCAATTGTAGCTTTTTGGTGAATGCAAGAAAATGCATTGTTACCTTTTAATGAAGGCCCAGTTTGTATGTAGTAACATTCTGATACTTAAATGTTTTTTTATCTTAAATCAAATGTACATTTAAATGGCCTTTAGCTCATATGTTAATACCAAATTCTGCATTTTTTTAGCCTGTGTTTAGGAGATGCTGTCCATCTTCTCAATTAGAAGATGCTGACCCACTTCCAGAATGATACCTTGAATATACTGTTAGTATGTGCTGGTAGGAATTTTGTATAAAGCTCTTATTCAAGTAGGTGGCATTAGGTCAAGGAAAAAAAGATATAAAATTCTGTGTTCCTACAGAGCTACTCTTGAGGGGGGAGAAACACACAGGTAACATCAAACACTAGCTGGAATTTTTCCAAGAAGTAATTATCTGTGTGCTGTTTGTGATGGTTGATTATGGAGACAAACCAAGGTTTAGCTAATTCAGCAAACATTTATGGAGTGCCAGCAGTGTGCAAAGCCAGAACTCCTTGTTTAGCGGCAGTCAGCGATGTTAACCTGCAGAACTCCATTTATGACTCTTCCTTTTGTTCTGCTAAGAAGGCTTCTGGAAAATGGTAGCTTTGATTCTTCTTTATATGTACTTACTTTTTCCTCTGATTAGAAGACAGGAAAACTTATAAACACATATAAAATTAATAGAGAGCTTTCAACATTTGGGAAATGTCATCAACAATTTTAATGGGGGCTCTGGGGAAAATCTGCATCTTATACTAATGTGTAATTACATAATGACTTCTCATGGCTCAGGAGGGGAGGCTAACCCACTGGGCAAGAGCTGTAATACTGAAAAGAAGGAAGGGTCACTTCTTCACACTACCTGGATAAACTATGGAGGATCACAGGAAAAAAATACCCCAACTTCTCTCCTGTTTGTCTCTGATCTCTTGCTGGTATCTTCCATTGGCTTTACCCAACTGGTTTTCTGCCAGTGTGTGGGTTCCAGTGTCTCATGGTGAACCTCATGCCAACATGTGTTTGGTAAAATCTCTCCATTTCAACTGAGTTTAGTTCTGTCCTCTCCTGGAATCTCACAGATACACTATGTCAGTGTGAAATCTTACTTCACCTGAAAACTAGTTTCATAGACTTTATTCTTTTTTCTGGAACCATTAGTTAATTTTAGAAAAAAATGGCTAAAATTAATTCTGAGTCATTACAAGATTAGCTGTATATTACAAAGCATATATACTGCAAATCTATTCATCATAAATATCAACTAATGACAAATATAATTTTATGATTTTAAGGCTATCAAAGTGAAACTATTAAAAATATTTCTTAAAGCAGCCGATAATAAATCCTCAGGGCACAATAATATAGTAGTGTCTTGAGAAATATGTTGTTTTGTGAATTCATAAAGCTATTTAAATTATGAACACCTTACTAAACGTGTTTTTATCATAGGAAAAGAATGACAGTTCCTGCTACTTGATTTTTAAGCTTGTAAACTTTTTATCTCTGTGTGTTTAAACAGATAAGTATTTTATTGTTATTACATAAAATAGGTGATGGTTTAGGTTTTAAAGTAACAGATTGGAAGTAAGCCTCAATAAAGTATATTTCAATATTTATATCCTTATGAGGGTCCTTGTAGTTAGCCATTTAACTTAACTGTGCATTTTATATCTACAGCATAGTGCTGTCTGAGGTCTTTGCCAAAACAGAAAAACATAAAGCAATTAGAAAGTAACCTTTGACAAGTGAGCTATCCATAGGCAACAATGAAAGCTAGAATAAATTCAATAAAAGTCTATACAATGTTAGTGTTTATGGTCTAAAAGAACAGGCTGGGTAAATTCCTATTTTCTCTTGTTGTGGTGGTAACATACTTTATATTAAAACAGCTTTAAATGACTGTACATGCATCAGCATTTATATGTGGCTTTGTTATAAGATTTCATGAATACTTTTCTATAACCTACCTTGGTTACTATGAAATTAGTGTCCATGTTAAATGCACTAACATTATCGAGACAAAGGGATATTGTTGAATTAAAGTTTCTATAGCCTTTGTAAAGCCCATAACTTTGGAGCCCATCAAACATTAATTCTTGTCAAGTCAGCTGCCCACATTTCACAGACTGCAGCCCTGGAGGTGAGACTGCACAGCTCCATGGTCTTTGTGGACCATGTGAGAACTAGTGAGTTCTACTATGTGAGAACCAGAATAGGAGGAAGAGTAGATCTCATTCCTGTGCTCACTTGTTGAGACTTCTGGTCAGCTGTATCAGCACTATGCTTAGTCTCCTCACCAATAAGTGAAGGTATTTATCTATCTTAGAAACTGAGAAGACAGAATGACAGTATCCATCCATCCCTTTATCTGGCCAGTTGCTGAAAAGCTGCCCTCCTCCTCATCCTCTGGTACCCAGGCAGCAGAACTGAATTAGACCCAAGTTCATCTCAACTGGCCCATGCTTGCTCCACATGTGAGGCCTGGTGAGTTCACTCATGGACAGTTGCTTTTCTTCTCTGGCTATATGAAAGTCCAGACAATATCTTCTTTTTGTTTGTTTTTGTTTTTCAAGGTAGGGTCTTGCTTTAGCCCAGGCTGACCTGAAATTCACTGTGTAGTCTCAGGGTGGTCTTGAACTCAAGGCAATCCTCCTGCCTCCGCTTCCCAAATGCTGGGATTAAAGGTGTGTGCTACCATGCCTCACTGATATCTTTTCTTAATATTGATGTATTCTATTGAAAGTCTTTGTCCTCCAAATTTCAAACAAAGATAATGTTTATGCTTCAGGAGCAATGGGCACACTATTGGCAGTTTCACAATTACAACATTCTACATTCATTCAACAAATGTGTATTGACTACTGTGCATGACAGATACTATTATTAAGATGACATTTATCAGTGAAAAATGCCGACATCATTCCTACTGTCTAGAAGAGATCTGATTTTGTAAGTATCCTATTAATTCCTTATAAGTGCTATCCCTGATATTAATATGGAATTGCCCCCTTATCCTACAGGTAAGGTGACCATCAAATACAAGCAGCTACAAAACTAAGACAACCACTTTTTTTCAGTTGAAACATCCTTAAAAAGATACTTCATAAGCTGAAATTTGGCTGTTGTCTAGATGACATTTAATTTTTTTGCCATTTCTAACTAGAGATTTAATTGGGAAATCAGCATTATAAATTTTATGTTGTCATTTCTATTTTTAAATTTAAGCAACTTGAAGGATGGTGAGTCTGGCTGCCTGCAATTAAGGGTGAAGGTAGTTGCAATGTTGATCTATACATCTTGTCATTTAAAAAGCAGCTCCCTGGGCTTCAGCTCATAGAAAGTATTCTTTTAATACATTTTGTGTGCCCTTTACATATCACTTGCTTTTCAAATCTTCCACTTAAAATATGCTTTCCCTGAGAGAAGAGTCTGCGGTCTGTATGTGCGGTCAAGAACAGGATGCATCCAGGCTGCTTCTCTGGCACAGCCTTTGTTCTCCTGGTTCCTTTCAGGGAAGGAGGCCCATGTTGCCCCTCTGACGTTCTAGCACTCTCGTTCCAAGGTCTCTTGTGCATCCTGTGTGAGAACCTTCCATGTCTCACTTCTGTACATGTCCTCTTCCTTCTTGCAGATGAGCCTTTTCTGGCCCACTCCCGGTCAGTGAAGAAGGGAGGCTCTGACGTTGTGCTTGTGTAAACATAATTGAGAGCTTTCGGTGTCTCTTGCATCTTCATAAATGATTTTTGTGTTATGCTGGAACAGTTGTTCTTTAAATAGAATTTTCTCCCATGGAAATTGCCCACAATGCTGAGTATACCTTGCAGAAGGCGAGGCTAGAATATAGGGTGCATCCTCAGCATTGCCCTAAAGCTGGAGTTTGTTCTCTTTGGAGTATCGAAAACAAATGTATAGCAGTTCATTAGTGTAAGGTATCAGGAAAACAGTAGGTTGCCATCATCACGGAGGAGACAAAGAGCCGGAACAAGGCTCAGAAGATGGAGCCATGTGGAGGACTCTCGCTTAATCTACAGAAACCCACTTCCCTGCTTTGAGCCAGCTTTCTTTAGACCAGAGCATATGTCTCACTGAGCCACCAAAAGGATGTTTATATCCTAGACACTTGGCAAAAAGTCTGACACTGCTTCAGGGAGATTCATTTCAGACCTAAAGGACGGAGCTGAAAAAATAGATGAGTCACAAGAAATGGTCCTACTGCAAATTTAGCTTTCTCCTTTGTTGCTAGATGAGACTTCATCTTTGACTGGAAGATAGTATGGAGGTGGTTAGTCCCACTTCCTCTACATGAGAACGGGCATGCTGCTGTCCACGGCGGGTGAGCAGTCTGTGGGGCTCTCACAGCATCTCTATTCTATGGAATTATTCTAATTAAAATACATTTCTCCATGTCTGAGGCAATTTCCAAATGCTTGCCACTAAAAGGTTGACTTGTTAGCAAGTGGGGAGACTGCAAAATTATTATAGGATGTACTGAAAGGAATTATAATATTATATAAGTTGTATTTCTAGAAGAAAACTGATAAGGTTTGTATATCAACACACTGAGTTAATATCAATATCAATAGGACTAGTGTTTCCTTTAACCTTTTCTATAGTTCTGGCGTTCTTCTACTCCCAAACCTCAACAAATGTGGTTTAATAGTGTTTTCTTAGATGCCTAGAGTGTTTCCTTATAACTATATTAAAATTCACATGGCGTCCACCAGCACTAGCAAGGCATTATTTTCTCCCCTTCTTCAGCCTTGCAGATCACATGTGAGCATGCTCATGGAAGTGCCTCTCAGGGCCTTGCTTGCTTTCACCAATAAATCATTCATAATTAGAAGCAGAAATCTTTTCTTCCAGGCACAAATGCATCTCCTTCACAAGCAGTTCTCTTTTGTGAATGATGTTTGACGTCTGAGAGACTAGGATAACCTTTCTCAGGTGCACCGCTCTTACCAAAGCATCACTCTGTGGGGTGGGCTCAAGGTTACATGTTTAAGAACAGCATCAGATTTGGAAAAGCATTCTTGTTCATAAACTGTGAAGTCTTGAAAAGATGCCATTAGACCCAACACAGGTACATACACCTGGTTAGGATTGAGAAGTGTGTCTGACATTGGCAAAACAAAGCAATTGTGCGGTCTATGGAAAACCATCTTACCTCCCACAGACAAATACACAGTTGTTCAACATGAAGCCTTTGGGTGCTTGTTAATATCAGCATTTGGATGTGTAAATGTAGCATAACAGAGGTAACAGATTTACCCACGATCCGTCATCTGGCAGAGGTGGGATGATTTTCTGTCTCCTCCTCCTAAAGCCTGTTCAGCTTCTCTTATAGCATTGTCCTTCAGGAATGCAGCTCTGCCCATTCAAGTGTCTAATTGAACCTTAAATTTTAACCTTTTTGTTTTAAGCAATGAGTTTTAGTATGAATTGTTTAAGATGATAAACACCACTCATTTTCTGTTTTTCTTCTCTTTTGTCCCTAAATGGTGTCCCATATATATCACTGTCAGAAACAGATTATTGGTTTTCCCATACCCTGTAGTCATTTCTACAGCTGTTGACATGACAACAATTATATTTCTACCCCAAAAAATTGTTCCAAGGATACACATAGAAAAGAAGAAAGCAAAGGAAGAAACTACAAGCCACGGTGGAACATGATGGGTAATACTTTTGTGATCTGACATTTTGGTAGCTAAATGTTACTGATCCTGGACTACTTTTTAGTATATAGGCTTTAATCTCTTCCTGCATGAAGATAAAATTCATAAGCCTTAAATCTGGCCACAATAGAATGATGGGGCATTTATTTTCTAATATTTATAATTTTCAAGCTTTTTACCTAGAGGAGGAATGCTGGGCTAAATGATAGTTCCTAGTGGTAAATCTTTACAATTTATCAATATTTCTTTTTGGGAAATATTAATAACAAATCAAGAAGTAAATTTATGAAATGAAAACTGAGGGTGTTTGCTCAAAGTGCAAAGTGAGCTGTTAAGTTTCAGTGTATAAATTACACACTGCCCTTTCCATTTGGGGATTTAACAGGATTTGCTGACCTAATGAATTTATTTGTGAATTATTTATATTTCCTTGCCATTTTGAAGATTTAACATTTCAAGTATTTAAAAAATCTGATTTTTGAAAATGTGCTAATTTTCTTCTCTATCACTTAGCAAAAGTCCTTTATTTTGTTACCCTCCTTCCTCTTATTCCTACTGGTGTACTTTTTTTTTTTTTTTTGTCAAGGTAGGTTCTCTTTCTTTGTTCTAGCTCAGGCTGACCTGGAATTCACTAGGTCATCTTTGGGTGGTCTTGAACTCAGAGCGATCCTCCTACCTCTGCCTCCTAAGTGCTGGGATTAAAGGCATGTGCCACCATGCCTGGCTCAATGTCCTTTTGATAGTGACAAGTCTTGACAGTTCTTATAATTCCAGCCTAAAAGAACTTTATTTTGTAAGTACTGGCCTCATTTTCCTAAATGAGTTTTTAAAACCATGAGCTTTCCTCACTCAGTGTGTTCAGATTCTTATTTTAGAGAGTGTTGTGTGACCATTGTACATTACAGACACGAAAGTCCCATGATGTTCGAGAGAGATACAAGATTGGTTCAGGCATGTTTTGTTCAAGTCTCATTCTGTTTTCAAACATGCATCTGTCAGCTGGCTGTGATGGCATATACCCAAGATCCCAGCACTTGGGAGGCTGAGGCAGGAAGATGTGTTTGAAGCTACTTTGAGCTACATAAGACCCTGTTTCAGCAACACAAGGGCTGGGAATGATAGCTCAGTGGTAGAGTGCTTGCCTAGCATGCAGAAGACACTGGGTTTGATTATCAGTAGTTCAAAGCCAGTGAAACAAAAAGAAATACATGCGTGTTATTTTAATGTTATGCTGGCACCTTAGACTAAAAGAATGTCCCTGAGAGGAGACCACAGTAATGACATGTTTCTAACAGTGGTTGGTGTCCTCACATTCGTGTCTTTTTGCATCTTCTAGATTATTATGTTCACTGTTGATTTAGCTATCAAATTACATTTTATTTGTTTAAAATAAAAATAAGGTAGAATTGTTTAGTCATTCATTTAGCAGATTGAAAGTATAAGGAAAAGAGAATGGCAAAAGTGGCTTCCTATGCTTAAACCACAATGACTTGAAAATGAAAAATACCTAAAATAATGTTCAATCTCTTCAACTCTGTGTTAAATGAAGTTGAGTTTGCTCTGAGTTCTGTGTCATCAGGCACAAAGTTGTATTGAGCCATGGTTTTAATATACCTTGAAAAATGGCATATCTGTTCTATAGCCAGTATACCAATTTTAGTTTCTTTATAAATACAAAGCAAACTTTGTCAACCAGGAAAATATAGAGCCTGGCCATTCATATACCATTCCAAGCAAATGTTTATAAGAGCTAGCAGTTCACCATCAACTAAGCAGGTGCTATTAATCAAATAGCCCTCTGAAGTGAGCAGAGTGAAATGATCACATTTATATTTCCAAATCAGACTCTAGCCAACTGAAAGGACTCAGACTACTTCCAGCAAGCAGAAATTACTTCAGTGTGCTAAATGCCCATTTAACACATGTTGCTTTTATTAGCTAATGAGTACCAAATTTTCTACAGGTATCATTTTAACTATTTGTTGGAATAATCTTGTGAACTAGGTAGATTTGTCTTATTTTGAAAATGAGGAAATGAAGGCACATGAGTTGGCCCTGTACTTCATGGGCTATGTGCAGAGTTTTTGTTTGGCCTGTTCAGGCTTCAGGGGCAGTTTTCGTAGCTAGCAACAACACACGAGCCCAGCTGTGTCCGCTCAAGCCTCACCACCAACCTTAGGAGATACACAAGGTGGATCATGTTATCTCTATTGCACAGAGCAAAACTGAGCTCCAGAGGCCTTAGCAGACCTACCCAAAGTTACGTGGTCATGAGCAGTGGCACTGGAACTATCAGTCTTGACTCTGTACATGGAGGGCTCCTTGTTCCTAGACCATTACACCACTGTTTTCTCCTGGCTTGGAGAAGCTGTGTTACCTACAGTTCTGTCTCTGGTTTGGCATGAGCACTCTATAGTCCCCCCACACACACATCATATACCACTGTAGCCAGAGTGACATTGATACCTGGGTATATGGCATTGCTTTGTTCCTATTCCACCCTCAGAGCCGTAATAGGGAGAGTTGGCCAGGAAAAAGAGAATTTGGCTTAGTCACCACTAGCTTCCTCCTCCCCCTTTCGTGCATTAGTGTCTTATGTTCTAAAGCACTACCCCACCATAAAAATAGAAAAGGAGCTGTGAGTCATTTATGCTTATCATGAATGCACTTTCATGCTTCTCCCAAGGCTACCTGTGCTGATCCCCTTTCTTCCAACTGCACAATGAAGGCCCCGAGATTATCCTGGGTATTTAGCCAAGAAGAATGAGCTGGGGATTGTTGGCCTAAACATCATGACCACTGGAGACCCATTGCCTGGCAATGCTTGCACTGTAGTTGATGTAGATCTGGCATCCAGTCTTGGCTGAGCAGTGGACTCTTAGCCCAGACTTACACTCTTCCTACCTCTCTGCTTACATCAGATACACTCTTGTCCCAACCTCTCCAGATTTTCAGAGAACATTCTCTGTCTTTCCCGTGATCACATTATCTTGTAGTGTCCTGTGTCCTTCAACATGGTGACTGAACTGGCCACAGGAATAGATATGGGCTTACAGTACAGCTGTTCTGCTGTCAGCAACTGCCTGGTATCCAGACAGCCCAGATGTGACTGGTTTTATATGAATGCATGTGGTCACATGTACACACCTGCATATGCCCATGTGTGCTTGCATGTAGAGTAGGAAGCATCTGTGGCATGTGTGTTAATCACCTTTGGAGGGAAAAATCTGTTCATCTCATGATTTCAGAGGTTTCAGTCCACATACAGGGAGGGCAAGCTGTAGCAGCTCAACATTAAGGTAGTTGAGAACTAGAGAGGAAAAGACTTAGGACCAGAGGCATGCCCCCAGTGATCCACTTTCTCTAGGCCCCATCTCCCAAAATAGCAACACCAGATGAGAACAAAGCATTCAGCCCATGTACCTGTGGGGGGCATTTCAGATTCAGACCACAGCCTGATGGATGCTTGAGGAATGTGCAGGAAGCCACTAAAGCCTTCAGGCCATTTCTCAAGTGGCATCTTATTTTGATCTCCCAGAAGCCAAAGCAGGACAAGGATTGAAGTATAGGAAGTTCATTTGGGAGATGAAACCATGAAGAAAATAGTGGACAGAGAAGAGCTGAAGGCAGGGGAAGGCTGTCTCCGAGTGTGTTGGAAGGGTAGTAACCAGTACAGGCAGCATTCATGGAGCTCAGGGAATCTGTGGAACATAGACCTCAAGATGACAATACCAGATACAAGCTCCCTGCCATTGATGGGCATTGGTTGTTTCCTCTTAATCCCAGTGTGCTGCTTGGGTCACCAAGCTTCCTTTAGTTTCAGAAAAACCTTTCAGGCAAGATACAGATACCAGAAATGGGGTTTGTAGGAGCCCATGGAAAAAGCAAGATCGAGCAAGGGTCTGGGCCGAGATGCTTTATTCCTCCAGGGTTGTGAGGAGGTAGGGGACATGCAGAGAGTGAGTGAGACTGAGACTGTCATCAGTGATGGCTGATGCAACAATGCATTAAGGGGAGTTAGATGACTCATGTCATCTGTGCCAGCAGTCATCTCTGATGATGGTGTAGGTGGGCATAACTAACCGCTAAGAAGGGAGGAAAACAGCAAGCAGTTGGCAGGTCTGGCTAAACACAAGTAAAGACTCATAGTCATTGGTATGAGCTTCTTGTTATTAATGCTTATTACAATGCTGCTGCCTAATAATGATTATGCATGCCATTAAGTGTGTGTCAGATTAACTTTGTCATAAAATTTACAACAACGTTAAGTTTTATTCACATGCTCGGCCTTCATAATTTATTGCTCATGTAAGCATGGTTATGACTTCAAAAAAAAAAATCTCCAAAGCAGTAGTGGTTTGATGATTCCATTATTCTTGCATAGGTGCCATGTCTCCATTCATGAGAAATGTCAGCAATGCATGGCAGTGGTCATCAGCTCTGCCTCCAGTGACAAGGTAGTTTCACTTACCCAGTCAAATAGCACAGAGGTGACTCTCCTCTTAGCATGTTCTCTTGCCATATGTCATTTACTAATTCAGACAGCCTGCATTTGAATCAGCCATGGAGCATGCATTGTGCCAGGTGCTGTTGATTGAGATATGAATTTGGACCTTACTTTGTCATAGAGAATCCCACTATTTTATACATGATTACTCACAAATGAAGCAAACATCAGCCAGATGTTGTGATACTTGCCTGGAATTGTATCATCCCAGCCTTCAGGATCTGAGGTGGGAGGATTGTGAGTTTGAGGCTAGCCTGATTTATATAGCATGGCACTAACAAAAAAATTAAGTAAATATGAATAAAGGACTGCACATATTCACTTACCCTAGGTGTGGAATAACAAAGCTGTTGCTGTATTTGGTTTCTAGAAAATGTCTCTAAAGCAGTTATGCTTTCAGAAGAAATGAGTAGCAAGTACTTACTGCATAGCCTTCGCTTTTTGTGTCATTTGAGAACTTGATAAATGAAAGTCACCCACTGGTAGAATTTAAGGGGTTTTCTTGCCACACGCACAGTGGGGTAGTACCTTTTAAATCCAAGTCTAAAGATGTCATCAGACCCACATCCAGATACTTAACAAAAGCCAACAGGAAGAATGTCACTACTCACAGCAGAGCCAGGCGCTGTCCAGAATGCAACTCCATGCTCCCAGAAGCCGAGCCAGATGTGTTCTTGAAGTTTACAAGTTCACATGAAAAGGATGTGTTGGGAAGTCATGGCTTTACACATCAGAACTGAGCTTGGAGAGCTGCCCTCAGCTCCACGTCCAGCTCCACAAAGAAAAAGGAGACGAAATGAGCTTGGGAAGAAAAAGGGTCAAGAATGGAGTGGAGAAGGTCAGCAACACAGAGACTGACCAGGGAGAGGGTGAGTATAGTCCTGGCCCGGAGACCTCCCCAAAGTCTGTGGGAAGACCTAATGTGGATATGACAGTAGGATGAATAAGCCAACCCAGGTCACACTGACACCCTTCCATAGAGAGAAGGCTAGTATGAAGAGCATTTAACAAGCCTATGTTCAGTCCTTTCTAGCTGACAACCTAGAAAAATCCCAGATCACCATGCAGTTTCAGGCCATGAAATACCCAAAGCACTTGCAATAACCTGTGAACAGCAGGCAAGGTTTGAATCAGCATCATCGTTGCTTTAAATGGAACAGTGTTCAGAGGCAAAATACGTGTTTAGACAAATACCTGTGTTAGTTAACTCCCTAAGATAAGAAGGGGCCTGAGAGTACCTGAAGCCAGTGCCCTTTTCTTGCCTCCACTCCAAACTTGTACTACCAGATGTTCTCCCTGTTATTGGCATTACCCCAATCCCTTCAGACTGGATCATCTTGGGACCTCAGCAGCACTCCACCTCCTACAGGACTCAACTCTCCCTGGCATCTAAGTGCTTCTCAGACCTTTGCCTTTCTTCTCAGACCCATGGTCTCTGCTGTAGCCATAGTCTTTCAAAACCTAGTGGATTCTCACCTCCTCTCCAAAGCCTGACCTGCAAGCCTGGGTCTGTGATTCTCCATGTGGCTTGGGCCTTGGTGTACTCTCCTTCCCTCACCTCCATGGCTCTTTACTCCCCTGTCCTTCCAAGCTCAATTTCATTGCTTGAACACATCCGGCACTGTCATACCCTGGTCCTCACCTGTGCCTTCCTTCCACCTCACTGAAATGCCCAAGCCATCCCCACAGAACTGGCAGGACTTGTATCTGAACTCCGAAAATGGGAGTGTTTATCATGTTGGTTATAGTTACTTATCTGTCAGTCACCTTAACTAGCTGTGTGACACCTAACACAGTGACTGAAGGAGAAACAGCAGAGACTCAAACATGGGTGTTTTAAAATATTAAGATGAGTATTTTGGGATGTCACACTCTGAGTCCAAGGGTGAGTTTTTATATCAGTACTTTTAGTGTGCAGCTGTATAACAGCCGTGGCTCATTTGAGCAGGAAAAGGAAGGTGTAGGTGGCCCAGAGAAAGGAACAGGGCAGAGGTTCTTGCTGAGCACCGGCTGACCATTCACACCCTCTACTTGTGACCCCGACACTAGACCCTGCCACTTCCTCCAAACACTGATGTGAGTCACCATACTGTCACCAAACCTCAGCCAGCATAGGCTCCATACCTATCACAAATCATGCCAAGATTCAGAAGCTATCTGGTGGAGCCTGGATCTTTTCTGAGCCCTTGTTACAAGAGAGGCTGGGGAAGTGAGCCCCTAGTTTCTAGTTGTCTAGGCCCCATTTCCCATCAATACTCACGAGGGATGGAAAACCCCAGATTATGAGTTAGTTCAGGCTCTGGGAGGGCTTAGAAAATTAGTAACTGAAGGAATAAAAAGAATGACCAATGTTGCCATGTACAGTAGCACACACCTGTAATCCCAGCACCTGGAAGGCCGAGGCAACAGATCATGAGTTCAAAGCCATCCAAAGGAACTTAGTGAGGCATGTTAAGGCCTATTGGAACTTTCAGGACAACAAGACCCTAATGAACTGCATCCCTTGACATAATTGTAGAACTTACCAAAGGAAAAAAAAAACTTTCAAATTAAGTGACTTGAGGAGAGTTAAATAATAATGATGCTTACCAAGGACCAGTAGAGGTGGATGATCACTAGGGACAGGGCAGAATTTCAGGGCTAACCACTGAGGTGCCTCTTACTACTACAGGCCTGAAGAAGTGAGGAGAAATCACAGCTCCTAGATCTGCATGTAGAGACAGGTCTGTGTGGAGAGGACTGTTTTAAAGAAACATGGCCCCCTGGACAGTCCCCCAGTGAGAGGATAAGATAGCTGTTCCTCTGGCTTTTGTTCCTTTCAGGTGACCTTGCTGAGGAACCTCACCCCACTTAGAGGCCCGAGGGCCAGGGAGCATATGGTGGTTTGAATATAAAATGTCCCCATAGGTTCATGCTTGAATATTTCAATACCCAGTTGGTGGTGCTGTTAAGGAAGATTGTGGAACCTTTAGGAGGTGAATCCCCTGCTGGAGGCAGTGTGTCACAGCAGGTATAGGTCTTGAAGTGTTTCAGCCCAGCCATGCTCGCTGTTCTCTGTACTTCCTCCCTGCTGATGAGATAAAGTCTTATCAACTTCCTGCTTCTACCATGCTTTTCTTTTCTTTTTTCTTTCTTTTTCTTTTTTATTTTATTTTTAGAGAGAGAGACACACAGAGAGAATTGATGCAGCAGGGCCTTAGCCACTGCAATGAAACTTCTGGTGCTTGTGACACCTAGTGGGCATGCGTGACCTTGTACCTGCCTCACCTTTGTGTATCCGGCTTATGTGGGATCTGGAGAGTCAAACATGGGTCCTTAGGCTTTGCAGGCAAGAGCCTTAATCACTGAACCATTTCTCCAGCCCCTACCATGCTATTCGACCATCTTGGAATTTCCCTTAAATCTGTAAGCTGAAAACAACCCCTTCCTTCCTTAAGCTTCTTGTTTAGTAGCTTTTCCCAGCAATGAGAAAGTAATAATACAGTGCCCATGCCTTCACACATCAGGACTCGGCACCCAGCATGCTGATCGGGGGCAAGCAGCTGTGAAAAAACAAATACAAGTGCTTGTGGCTTCATCAATATGCCACCCGCATTTTTTCTTTTTCTTTTATTCAGTAAAATCCTTGGGGGATGTCACTTTACATTTTTACTACCCCAGCCCATAAGATCAGTGCTCTTAAAATGTTCTCATCCTGGGTTTAACGAGATGTCATTTTCCCCTTGTTTGCTATTTAGAATGCTCCATTGTGTGGTTCAACAATCTGCACCATCAAAGGTTAGAAAATGCCAACCAGGCCATTTTTCCTTCCCCAGCTTGTGAAAACAGGATGAGATGTGCTGGCACAATGTCAAGATTTTCCTTCCTAAATGCAGAAATGCTTTCTTCATCCAGTCTTGTCCCATGAGACCTGCTGCTCACCCCTACTTCCTCCTCACTTTTTTTAAAAAACATTTTTTGAGGCAACCCAACAGACTTGACCTTTATTTATATGAGAGAGGGAGAGTGAGAGAGAGAAAGAGAATTGGCACGCCGGGGCATCCAGCTACTGCAATCAAAGTCCAGATGTGTGGGCCCCCTTGTACTCATGCGTGACCTTGTGTACTTGTGTCACTATGTGTCTGGCTTACATGGGACCTAGAGAGTCAGACACAGGGCCTTAGGGTTCACAGGCAAGTGCCTTAACTACTAAGCCATCTCTTCAGCCCCCTCCTCACTTTCAAATGAAGAGATAAAAGAGTAGCTATTATAATAAGCCCTATGCCATTGACAGCAGATAGAGGCCCATAAAGGCACCCAAGGATTCATGTAATGTGTGACACCTAATCCTTTTGAAATACATGGTAACTCATGTTGAATAAGACCTGTAGGGGTTTGATGTAAAATGTCCCCCATAGACTCATGTGTTTGAATATCAAATCCCCAATTGGAGGTGCTATTGTGGAACTTTTAGGAGGTGAACCTTGATGGAGGAAGTGTGCCTGAGGGCAAGCCTTGAAGTGTTATAGCCAGGCCTCATCTGTGGTTAGTTGTTCTCTCTCTCTCTCTCTCTCTCTCTCTCTCTCTCCTTCCTCCCTGCTGATAAGAGGTGGCTTCATGTTTCTATCATATTTTCCCCATCATGATGGATTCTACCTTATGGAAGTATAATTGAAAATAAACACTTTCCTTTCTTAAGCTGCTTCTGGTTGGGTATTTTGACCAGACAACAAAAAGTAACTGATACAGGGACATTTCATCATTGTCTTCAGGTACAGATTATGTTGCTTCCCAGAATATGGGCACCAGCTTTTTTTTTTTTTTTTTTTTTTTGGTTTTTCGAGGTAGGGTCTCACTCTGGCTCAGGCTAACCTGGAATTCACTCTGTATTCTCAGGGTGGCCTTGAACTCATGGCGATCCTCCTACTCTGCCTCCCAAGTGCTGGGATTAAAGGCGTGCGCCACCACACCTGGCAAGCACCAGCTTTTTTTCCCCCATAAACCTCAACCAGGAATATACACAAGGAATCTAGACCAAAGAATATTCATTTTTCCTATTTAAAATGATACTAGAACTCTTATTTAAAATGCAAATAATAGAAAATATACAGCACAAAGAGCAAAAGAGTATGCCCACTTCCTTTCCCTACCTCTCAAACGAGCACTGTGGGAGAAAAAGAGATTTCTGTCCATGTCATTACACGCTGTGTCCTCTTGGGTTGCTGTGGATGCTTTCCCATCTCTCTCACTTTCTTTAATATTTTGAGACAGGGTATTCTTGGCCTTAAACTTGTAATCCTCTTGCCTCAGACTCTTGAGTGCTGGGCTACAGTATGAGGTATGTGGTTATAGTATGGTTGTGCCTCCATGCTGATTTTCTTTCTTTTTTTTTTTTTTTTTTTTTTATTTTTATTTTTATTTTTGGTTTTTGCAAGGTAGGGTCTCACTCTGGTCCAGGCTGACCTGGAATTCACTCTGTAGTCTCAGGGTAGCCTCGAACTCTTGGCGATCCTCCTACCTCTGCCTCCCGAGTGCTGGGATTAAAGGCGTGTGCCACCACGCCCGCCCTCTTTTTTTATTTTTGAGATGGGGACTTAGTCTGTTACTGCATTGCCCATCTTCCTGCCACAGCTCCCAAGTAGCTTGGAGTACAGGCACAGACGCCATACCCAGTTTGACCATGGGGTCTTAAAATAGTCTGTACTCTGCTGCTCTTGTAAGATCCAGGCCACCCTTTGGTCCCACAGGCTGAATCTCACTGTGAGAACAAACACCATTTGCAAAACTGCAAACCTGCGCTGTGTCACATGGCAGGAGTTCCTAGGCAGCTTCTCTCCCTTTATTTATTTTAAGCGCTAATTGTACATGTCTCATTCTCTGCTCTCCTGCAAAAATAAGAACTATATTATTTTTTTAAAATGGAGGAAGGAATCTACTAGAGATGAGTATTTAAAATTCCTTATGTATGATTTTTGGCATTTGTTGTCATGCATTGCTTGTACAGTTTTATGAGAAGGAAGTGTCCTGCAGTGAGTGTGGTTGACAACGTGAACATAAGAAATACTTGTTTTCATTATCGTACCATGCACATCGAGCTTTCCACCTGTATTTACAGGATTTTTGGAGACTTCTTGTGGCCTGTGGCCTGCAGCAGGAGTTCCCTGGCCTGGGCCTCATTGGTCATCTGCACTCTGTTCCACATGGTGTCAGGACGTCTATGGAACCCGTACTCAAGCACAGTAAACCCTGGGTTAGCAGAGTCATCTTAGCTGACTCAGTGCAGGCTGGCAAGGAAGTTGTTCTGTGATGATACTAGTGGCCATTATCTGAGTGCTTAGCTCCCCTTATAAGACCCTAAACCTCACCTGTGAGGAAATGTCAAGACTAGATAAGCAGGAGAACATGATTGCCCACCCTTGACAGCATCTCCTTTGTCACCCACAGCCTCACTCACCACCATAACCAAGAGTGTTACCTCACCACAATCTCTGGAGCCCTCCCACTTCTAATATCTTAACTGCCACACCTTTATCTAGCCACCATCATTTCCTGCAATACTGTAGGCATCATTCTGAAGCCCATCAGCTCTTTGCATAGCAGAAAGCGTTCTGTTTATACAAGGCAGATCACTCCCTCCTTCCACTCTTCCAACAGCCTTCTACTTACCATTCAAGATGTAACACTGGGGCTGAAGAGATTGCTCAGTGGTTAAAGGCCCTTGGCTTGCAAAACCTGATGGCCTGTGTTCAATTCCCCAGTACCCACAAAAATCAGACACACAAAGTGGCGCAGGCATCTGAAGTTTGTTTGCAATGGCAAGAGGCCCTGGTGCTCCCATTCTCTCTCTTTCCCTCTTTCCTTCTTCTTCTCCCTCTCTCCATTTCTCTCTCTCTCTCTCTAATTAAAGTAACACTGTTAACCCAGAAGGTCTTGGAGGGGTTGAGCACAGCACCTCTCCAGCCTCATCTTACTGTGCTCCCCTCTGCCTCAAACCTACAGTTGCAAGTTCCTCAGTGCTGAACCTCTGCTTATAAGTCTCTTCCAATCCTTTTCACTTGTAAAATCTGCTATTCATCAGTTTTAGTTAAATCAATGCCTTATAAGTGACACTATCTTTAAGGCCCTTGTCTGTGGATCACTTTACATATCCCCATCCACAAGACTGCCACCATTGGAAACCAGACAATTACTGTGTAGTATTTACCTGATATCTGGCTTCCCTACAAGACTGTAAGATCAATGAGGACCAGTACCAGACCCATTCTATTTAGAGTTGGTTTTGCTCCTTATTGTGTGCCAGCACAGAATCTGCTACCTAGTAAACTTAATAAATACAGCTTTTATTTTTTGTAAGTATTTGTTTTAAGATAAGGTGGCAAAGGGAGGGAGGACAGAAAGGAGGGAAGGAAACAAGGAAGAAAGTTAGTTAAAAGCGATTGAATTGCTTACTGTCAAATTATTCAGGTGCCTCCACATTTACTACCTGAATTAGTTAATTTTTCATTGCTGTGACCACATATATGACCAAAACAGGGAGGGGTTTATTTGGACTCACAGTTCAGGGTTACAGTCCATCGTGGTGGGAAAGGCACGGCGGCAGGAGCAGGAAGTGGCTGGTCACATTAAACCCACTGCTAGGAAACAGAGATGGATGGTGGTGCTCAAGCTTTATCCTTTTGATTCAGTCTTGGACTCCAGTCCATGGGATGGCACCACCCACGTTTAGTGTGGGTCTTCCTTCCTCAGTTAAGCACCCTCATAGACAGGCTTAGGAGGTGCTGCTTCTATGGTGATGATAAATCTAGTCAGTTTGACAATGACAGTTAACTGTCTTGCTTCCTAAAATGGTTTCTTTTTGTCATTACTGTTTTTTTGTAGAATTTGCTGAAATCGGTTTCTTTACATATTTTCCTTTGAGATACATGTTGCATATTAATAAAAATTTTTGTAATGTGGATTCCCTTACTTAGCCTCTCTCAAACATCAAGCTACCTGGAGGGTACCTCCTCTTGGATTTCCCAGCAGCCAGCATATGCAGCACTCAGGTGCACTCCAAACAATATAAAGGGCTGGGGAGATGGTTCAGTGGTTAAAGGTGTTTGTTTGTCCAGAACCAATATATGCAGTACCTCACTGTGCTCTTACCTCAATTTATCATTTCTTTTATAATTATTCCATTATGTAGCTCTTGTTTAAAAAGGAAAAACTTTTTAAAAGATGCAAAGTCAGGCTTTGTGGCACAGGTCTGTAGTCCCAGCTACTCAGGAGACTGAGGCAAGAGGACTGCAAGTTGAAGGCCTACTTGGGCTATAGAAAAGTTCAAGGGCAGACTGGGCAACTTGGCAAGACCCTGTCTCAAAATAAGAAATCGTAAAAGGGCTGAGGATATATTCAGTAGTAGAGTGCTCACCTAGCATGTAGGAGGTCCTAGGTTCAATCCCTAGTACCATAAAAAAAAATAATCATTATCACTCCTTGTAAAATTAACCAAGAAAGCATGCATACAAAAAAGATCATAGCCGGGCATGGTGGCAAATGCCTTTAATCCCAGCCCTTGGGAGGCAGAGGTAGGAGGATCACCGAGAGTTCGAGGCCACCCTGAGACTACATAGTGAATTCCAGGTCAGCCTGGACTAGAGTGAGACCTTACCTCGGAAAACCGAAAAAAAAAAAAAAAAAAAAAAAAAAAAGCATAACTCCATGTCATTGGGAATACATTCTGTATTTTCATTTTTCTATTTTATTTTTTATTTTCTGTTTGAAGTGGGGTGTAAATTAGTCTATATTAATTAATCACCAATATCTAAGTCTTTAATCTCTCTCCTTTCTTTCCACCAGTTTAAAGTTGTTCTCATTGAATGTGTTGGTTGTTTTTTCTCATAAAATACCACAGTTTCCCTGGTTGCATTCATCTGATTCTATTTCTTCTGAATTGGCTTTATATTGGAAACATTTTTGTCATTGTTACCTTGCAGAAGGGTCAAGGATACTGTTTCATAAAGGTTTTATACCTCTACCAAGAAGCTCATAAAGTATCTAGGCATGTTGGGGACACTTGTCATGCCAACACTCTGGAGGCTGAGGAGTTTGAAACCAGTCTGGACTACAGAGCAAGACCCTGCCTCAAGAAAATAGTAACAAACATTAAGCAAGACTAGTTAACAGGGCTAGAGAGATGGCTTACCAGTTAAGGTTTTTGCCTGTGAAGACAAAGGATCAAGATTCAGTTCCCCAGAACCTGCGTAAGCCAGATGCACGTGGCAGCACCACATGCATCTAAAGTTCGTTTGTAGTGGCTAAAGGCTCGGTATGCCCATTCTTTTTTTTTTATTATGTATATAGTATATACACAGCCATGATGGTACCATCATTAGCTTTCTCCCTGTCCTCCCCCCATGGTTAATGTGGGTTTTGCCTTATGCGGACAGCCATCAGTTATGTGGGAGAGGCAATGACTCTGTGTATAATGACCCAACTCATGGCTCTAACAATCTTTCTGCCCCCTCTTCCCCAAATTTCCTGAGCCATGTTGGGTTCATTTTAAGTCTATTTCAGTGACGAGGTTTTGTTAAGTCTCTGTGTCTGTGTATATCTGATTTGGTAGGGGTTGAGTGTTCTCTGTGTCTATCTCCTTCGCCCTTGTGCTGGTACCAGGTTCACCGATAAAGCAGCACTCTTGCTCATTTCCTCTATAACTCTATGGCTTCAGCTGGTGCCCTGGTGAGGTGTGATGGGCTGATTCTCTCCTCAGGTTCTGTGTCCATCTGAAAAAGAGAAGCAGATTCTCCAAAACAGAGTGAGGTCAGTGCAAGATACATGGATAACCATTATTATTTTAGAGAGAATTTAATAGGTGTAGGCCCTCTTGTATCCCACTATTGGTGGGAGCTTGATATTGGAGAACGGGCTCGTGTTTTGATATGGTTCTGACTTGTTTCCCATTTCCAGGTATGGGTTCCGTTCCACTGAGTGGATCCGTTAGCCAAATTTAGAGCAGTTGGTAACCCACCATAGCTGTGTGCCACTACTGCACTTCTGTGAGCATCACGTCAGGTTGTTTGCTGCTGAGTAGCTTAGACCACAAGTTGCTTAGACAGATGTTGGTCGTTTTCCCCCGGTCACTTATATAGCGCCTCTGGCACTGGACAAGCTAACTGTCTGGGGACTGACTCTCTTCCAGATTCCAGCCAGGTCTCTCCAGGTACCTTCCGAACAGCATATGGTGTCTTCAGCAGTAGGGTCTTACCAATAACCTTTGATGGGTCAAGTACTCTCACAGAAATCTGTCTTCTTTTGGGAAACCTTGTAGGTTTCACTGATGAACAAATCATTGTGGATGTTAACCACAGGCTGGTACTGAGAGTTACAGGTCAGTGCCAAGGGAAAAGGAGGAAGAAAAAATATAAATAATATGAAAGAGAAAGAGAGAAGAGAAAGAAGAGGGAGTGATACAGAGAGAAACAGGAGAAGATTGAGGTTAGGCTTCATCATACCTTCTCCAGGCCCCTGAGATTCAGGTGTTCTCTCCAAGCACCTGATGCAGGTTCGACCTTTTAGTATATCTTTCAGCATATAGGATTTTTTTAAAATTATTATTTTTTATTGACTTTTATACTTACATACAAAAAAAAAAACACCTGATATTTCCCTTCCCTCCTCCCCATTCCACTTTAGAACTCAAGTCTCCATCATATCCCCTCCCTCTCTCCATTAGTCTCTCTTTTAATTTGATGTCATCATCTTTTTCTTCTATTTTGAGGGTTTTGCAAAGGTATTGCTAGGCACTGCAAGGTCATGGATATCGAGGCCAGTTTCTGTCTGGGCAGTTGCATTATAAGAGGTCATACCCTTCCTTTGGCTCTTCCATTCTATCCGCCCCCTCTTCCGCAATGGTCCCTGAGCCTTGGAGGGTGTGACAGAGGTGTTTCAGTACTGGGCACTCCTCCATCCCTTCTTCTCAGCACTATGTTGCCTTTTGGGTGATCCCAGTGGTCATCGCCATCTGAAAAGAGAAGCTTCTCTAACCAGAAGTGAGAGTAGCATTAATATGTGAATATGAACATTAAGTGTAGTGCTTTCACGGCAGCTTGGTGGGAATAATATATACATTTAGTTAGATAAGAGCAGGCTTATACCCCTAAGGCTCATGACCTCACCTACCATAGACTTTTACTTAGGTTTTTCAGTACCAGGTATGTATTCCCTCCCGTAGAGAGGGCCTTCAGTCCAATTATGGAGCAGTTGGTTACCCCAAGAGTAGACATGCCACTATTACACCCGTTCAGTCATTGGGCCTGTCTGGCCAAGCTTGAATATTCAGCTTCCACTGTTTTCACTGTTGATGGCTTTTTTCTCCCATATGCTGCGTGCAATG
The DNA here is from genome assembly GCA_036365145.1 of Orientallactaga sibirica. NCBI lineage: Eukaryota > Metazoa > Chordata > Mammalia > Rodentia > Dipodidae > Orientallactaga > Orientallactaga sibirica. The sequence goes on from JAEOAD010000030.1 coordinate 2,675,971, forward strand.
CAGCTTTTTCCAGCTTTCAGTTGGCTGGTCTACAGGGAGAAGGTTTTCTGCTCCACACCAGCTTGCTTTCTCAGTGACCATGCTTCTCAGGCATGAGATGTCTTCAGCAATAGGGTCTTACTATCTGTTTCTCTAGGGAAACCAAGGGCTTTGGCAAAAGCCTTTAATGTTTTGGAGGCTACCGGGACCTCCTTGGCCAACAACTCACTGGACGGTATCCCATCCCAGGTACTGAAAATTTTCTAGTAACAGTCTACAGCTTCTAGATGTGCCCTTATTCAAAAAAGTAATTTTACATATGTCTTATTCATAATATCTTGAGTTTAGAGTGACCCTCCCCCTGCCCTTCTTATATGCATTCTCTTCCCATGGCCTCGCTTAGGCCATTCCCCTCTCTGTAATCAGTTCTTCTACTTACATATGTGCATTACCGTACACTTAAGTCCTTCCCTTTCCTCCCTCCCTTATAGCCTTTTACCAGCTTACTGGTTTCTGGAACCTATTTTTGGTTCCAGTTCACACACAAGTCTATACATTGGTAGCTAGGATCCACATATGAGAGAGGACATGTGACTTTTGGCTTTCTGAGCCTGGGTTACCTCACTTAGTATAATCCTTTCCAGATCCATCCATTTCCCTGCAAATTTCATAATTTCATTTTTCTTTACTGCTGAATAGCATATAGGATTTTATGGTATCATTTCCAGTTGGGTCCAGTTTTTTGTACCCCCCACCCTTGCTCTGCCCTCCCACCTCACTATCCCTATTGTCCAGTCCTCAAGATGTTTACTAGGTGTGTCAGAATCTCAGGAAAATACAAATTAGGAGCCACAGATGAGTGAGACCATGTGACACTTATCTTTCTGTGATTGGGTGAGTTTGCTGAGAATGATCTGTTCAAGTTATGCCATTCTTATTCATTTGTTGTTCTCTCTCTCTCTCATAAATAAGTAGTTTATAATGTCTCGTGGTTTCTTTTTATGATTGCATACATGCATTCATTTTTATATATTAAGAGTTAAAAATAGTAGTATCAAGCTGGGTGTGGTGGAACCCACCTTTAATCCCAGCACTTGTGGGGCAGAGGTAGGTGGATCACAGTGAGTTTGAGGCTACCCTGGCATTACATAGTGAATTCCAGGTCTGCCTGGGCTAGAGTGAAACCCTACCTCAAAAAAACAAAACAAAACAAAAAAGCAGTCTCATTCTGTCATTTTTTCCCTTCATTTACTAATTGCAATGTTCCATAAATAGAACATTTCACCTCTTTATCCCTTTGACTACATTGGGGTACAGTCACACTGAAGTAGGATATGTGCTTTATATTTTCTTTTATATAGCCATTTTCAAAAGTTTCCTGGCATCATTCAAAGGTGATAAATAAATGAATATGTTTACTTTTATTTTATTGCTAAATCTTATTGAGAGGTTATGTGTTAAATACTTTCTGTATATTGACAAGAGTGTATTTATTGTTGTCTCTGGCCAGTGGCAGTCTAATCATACCAGCTCTTTGTACTTTCCACATGACTGTAATTCTCTTTGAAAACTTCCTTGCATGGGGCTGGGGATGTAGCTTGGTTAGTCAAGTAGTTGCTTAGCATGCATGAGGCTCTGGGTCCAATATCCAGCACTGCATACAACCTGGCATGCCTGTACACACTTGTAATCCCAGTGCTGGGGACATGGAGGAATGACAATCAGAAGTTCAAGGTCATCCTCAGCTCTATACCGGGTTCAAAGCCAGCTTGGGATATATCTCAGAGAAAAAGAAAAAGCTTCCTTGCTTTCTGACATGTTGCATGTTCTATATACATACATACATACATACATATAAAATCTTGCTCCAGACCTGGCAGCAGCCATTTGTCTTGGGGTCTCTACTTCTCTTTGATAGGTATATTATTTACAGTGGGCTGGTTGCTTCTGGAATGATTATTATGTATAGTGGACAAAGATAGAAAGTATGTTTTATATCTTTTTAAAGAAAAGGATTGATCCATTATATGTCTAATTCACATTCAGGATAAATATGTTTTTACTCTGCTTCATAGAACCTGTACCCGTGAAATCTCTCCCTTCTTCTGTATTATAACCTTTAATTCCAAATCATGCCAGTGTAATTACGAATTGCTGTACTCCATGCTACACAGAGACTGCAATCAATAGCGTGACTAGTAAAACTGGCATTTTTCCTTTGTCTTTCCAGGTATACCTCACAGCAATGCCTAGTCAAATTCCTGCATTATAGAATAACTGAGAAGAGGATCAGAGTGTGGCCAGACCACCAACCATTTACATAGTGAGGTCCATTGATTTCATCCTACTTAACATTTAAAATTTTTCTTGTTCAAATTAATCATACTTGGGCTGGAGAAATGGCTTAGCAGTTAAGGAGTTTGCCTACAAAGCCAAAGGACCTCAGTTTGATTCCTCAGGACCTATATAAGCCAGATGCCCAAGGTGGTGCATATGTCTGGAGTTTATTTGCAGTGGCTGAAAGCCCTGGCACACCCATTCCCATTCTCTCTCTCTCTCTCTCTCTCCCCTCCCTCCTTCCCTCTCCCCCTTCCCTCTGTCTCTCGCTCTCTCAAATAAATTTAAAGTTTTAAAAAAATCTTTTAAAATTAATCGTTCTTAGCCGGGCGTGGTGGCGCATGCCTTTAATCCCAGCACTCAGGAGGCAAAAGTAGGAGGATCACTGAGAGTTCGAGGCCACCCTGAGACTACATAGTGAATTCCAGGTCAGCCTGAGCCAGAGTGAGACCCTACCTCGAAAAACCAATAATAATAATAAATAATAGTTAATCGTTCTTTCTAAGTACACAAATATTTAAATGATTACAAAGTCAAATCTACAAAGAAAGGTATACTTAAAGTGTAATATTCCTCATTCTCTTTCCCAGTAAATAATCATGTTATTTATTTATTTATTTATTTATTTATTTATTTATTTATTTATTTATTGTTGGTGTGTGTATGTGTATGCATGCATGATGACCAGAGGACAATTTGAGGTGTTGTTTCTCAGAAACAATTGAACAAAATCTCTCATTGGCCTAGAATTTGTCAGTTAAAGGACACTGGCTTCACTACCCCAGCACTGGGATTACCAGCATAGCCACCACACCCTTCCCTTTTACGTGGGTTCTGGGCATTGAACTGAGGTCCTCGTGTTTGCTGATTGTACTGTCTCCCCAGTCCACTAAACAGTCATTTTGAAATATGACTTCTTCTTAGTCCTGTATCTATCTTAGCACTTGGGGAGGAGAGGCAGGAGGATAACTAATTCCAGGTCAGTCTGGGCTACATCATGAGTTTGAGGCCAATCTGAGCTATATGAGATCTGTCTTCAAAAGAAAAAGTATGATTTATCCTTCCTGTTTGAGAAAATACAACTTTATGTTTGAGTGCTTCTCCTCTTTCCTTACTAAAGAGACACCTCCCAGTCAGACTTTTCCCTATGGTTTTCACATAATAACTTCGTAGTGGCAAATACATGTGTTTGATGTGGCTTCTGGTTCAAGAAAGTAAACATAGGCAGCAGATACTTTTAAAAGATACTGTTAGAAAAAAAATTTTTTAAAGATACTGTGAGTGAGGAGTAGGCAGGGTGGCACATGTCTATAATCCTAGCACTCTGGAGGCTGAGGCAGGAGGATCATGAGTCCTAGGCCAGCCTGGGCTGCAGTGAGACCCTGTCTCAAAAACAGACAAAAAATAAAACCCTGCAGATTCTCGCTCCAGTCTCTTGGGCTGCACCTGATCTGTCAGGATATAAACTCCAAAATAAAAGACCTGGCAGGATGTGTGTCACAAACCTGTAATCCCAGTACTCTAGAAGCCGAGACAGGGGGATCAAGGGCTCCAGGCCAGCCTGAACTACATAGACCCTGCCTCAAAAGACAAACAACAATAAAACTGGCAAAATCGAAAGCCTGCCGCTTCTCACGCCTGCCCTGTTGCCCCACACAGTCTGTGGTTGGGATTATTGCAGTGCCCTGTCCTCTGTTGCCTGAGGTGTGTTCTCAGCATGGTCATCACAGTCCTTTGGACTAAGTCAGGTTATGTCACTCCTCTCTGGGGACCCCACAGGATCCCATCTCATACTGCATGAAGGTCCATGTTCTTCCCAGGGCTCCAGTCTATCTTCACTTCCCGCAGCTCTGCTCTGAGCTCCCTCCTACTCATCTTCCTCCCTCTACTCCTCTCTCACACTGCCTGCCATGCCTATCCTTGTAGGATGTGCAAAGCTCACTCTCACCTTCAAATAGTAGCTCAATGGCACCTCCTCAGAGAATATCACCCTCCCTGCTTCTAAACTAGCAACCTAGCATCCAAGTTCCTCAGCTGCCTCTATTTCCATAGCACTCAAATGTCCCATCATGCTCTGGGATACCCTCTGTTGTAGTCAGCTCCACATTGCTGGGAAGAACATTCCAAACCAGGCAAAGTTTATAGGAGGAAGGGTTTATTTCAGCTTACAGATCCAGGGGAAATACCATAATGGTGGAAGAGGCTGGCCCCCTTTCAGAGATCAAGCAGAGAGAGAAACCACCAGCAGCCAGTGCCACAAGCAAACACACATGGGAAGCAAACACCAGGGACCCAGGCAGAGCTCTGACTGCTCTGCGTACCTTTGGCTAGAAGTTATATCTACTTCCAGTGGCACCTTAGCGCTGGACCCCAGGATCCACCCGCCCCACCAGTAACCCTTCCTCCAGCCAGGCAGCTGGAAATCCAAATTTTACAACACCTGAGTCTATTAGAGGACATACATTCAAACTAGCACACTCTCCATGTAGCTGGTGTTCTCCATCTGGGTAGGGAGCCTGATTGGTTTTGCTCACTGATGTATCCCCACTGCCCAGAACACTGCCTCATGTAATAGGTACTCCATAAGTATTGTTGAGTGAATGAATAAATGAATACTTCTGGAACTTCAACGAAAAAAGTTTCGCAAACCATGACCCAGAGTATTATGCGCATTCAGAGCCACACTAACCACATATCCCACAAAAGAACAGGATTCTCTCCTGGTGACCAGAGCATGGCTGCTGCTTCCTCCATGTGCTGCTGCCCTGGAAGAGAGCAATGATTAGGCCACATGACCCTTTGCTACCATCAGACCACTGAAAGACAATAGTTGCCAGATGTTCATATGATGTTCATTATGCTAATGAGTTTGACATGCATTCATTAAATCAGATAGTCCATGCCATACCCCAGCAAAGGCATGTTTATGATTCTTCTCAGATTAGACATGAAGCCATCGAAACACAAGAAAATGGTTTTAATTGCCTGTGGCTAAGTGGTTTATAGAATAGAGCTGGGACAAGGGAGTCTGGATCTAGAATCTATGCTTTCAACCAGGGTTGAGCAGTAGGATTTTTGGGAGACGATAGAAATGCACCTTATCTGAGACGCTTAGTGTACCCCCTCCAGCCACAATGGGCTACCAAGTTACCTAGCACTTGAAATGTGGCTAGTTCCACTGAACTTCATTTGAATTGAATTTAGCCTTCATTACTTTAAATAAGAACACATTGCTGGGCTGGAGAAATGGCTTAGCAGTTTAGGCACTTGCCTGTGAAGCCTAAGGACTTATGTTCAACTCTACAGATCCCATGTAAGCCAGACCTACAAGGTGACACAAGTGCACAAGGTCACACATGTATGCAAGATGGTGTACATATCTAGTGTTCAGTTGCAGTGGCTAGAGGCCCTGACATGCCAATTCATTCTCTCATTAAAAAATTACAAAAAAAGAACACATGGACACTGTATTGGAGCATTATGCTATTGTGGTTTTGTAAACAGTTATTTAAGTCTTTTGTTGCAATTGTTAAACACAAAGGTAGGGCATGTTTCCAGGATTCCAAGATATGGCTGGAACCCATGATTCTGAGGTCCCCAGCTGTGTCATCCATAATTGGAAACGTATGTTTTCTCTAGTGTCAAAGCATTCTTTGGCAAAAAAAAAAAAAAAATGTCATCCAAATACATTCTGTCCTTTTGTGCTGAAAGCAATAGAGTCACAAAGTGTTCTGACTCTAAATGTGTGCTTATTTGAGTATGATTGTGTAAGATAAAAATAAAGTTAATCACAAAAAGGTAGGGCATGACATTGCAGATCCAGCTGAAAATTATAAGAATTTTGACTAATTTTTAAGTATCTTTTTTGAAAATTGGAAAACTATAATATTTTAGAGAAAAGACCAAAGAAATTTTTATGGCCAAGTTGCAGTAAGCTTTTATTTACTTTTTAATTATTTTTATCTTATTTTATTTTATTTTTGGTTTTTCAAGGTAGGGTTTCACGCCAGCTCAGGCTGACCTGGAATTCACTATATAGACTCAGGGTGGCCTCAAACTCACAGCAATCCTCCTACCTCTGCCTCCTGAGTGCTGGGATTAAAGACATGCGCCACCATGCCCTGCAAACAAATTCTTAATACCTGTGATTAATCACTGGAATGTTCTTCCTTATGTATAAAAGGAACTACATATCTTTTATGTGCATATTTTTTTAAATTATGCCAGTGTAATAAATGTATTTCCTCTTTTCAAAGAAATATAGCCCATCATGACACAATTGTCCTTGATCTGTTCCTTCAAACATAACCTCTTTCCTTACTTCTCAGAAATAAGCAGTATTCTGAACTTAGTGTGCATGCATCCAGCCCATTCTCTATCTTCTTATATGTTTATACACGCATTTGCTTAGGAACATGTGATTGTTTATATATTTCAAAATTTATATGAATGATCACACTATTTTTGTTTTATAACTTTTTAACTCATTGCTTTTGAGCTCTGTGCATTTTGATATATTTAATTTTTTTTTCAATTTTTATTTATCTGCAAGCAGAGAGAGAGATAGAAAAGGGGCAGACAGAGAGGCAATGGGCACACCAGGGCCTCTAGCCACTACAAATGAACTCCAGATGCATGTGCCCCCTTGTGCATGTGGCTTACGTGGGTCCTGGAGAACCAAACTGGTGTCCTTTGGCTTCGCAGGCAAATGCCTTAATGGCTAAGCCATTTCTCCAGCCTGCATTTTGATATATTTAAATCTGTAGAAGTTTCACTGAACTATTACATGAGGAAAACATATTTTGTTCCCCACTCCTTTGCCAATAAAATTTTAGGTTATGTCCAGTTTTTCATTGTTTCAAGTTTTGCTGCAGGAAATGACCTCATACCTATCTTCCAGTTCATCTGTAAAAAAAATTTCTCTGAAGAGATAGATTTTTTTCAGACAATAGAATCTGATCATTTTCATATAAGTAGAGATTATCAAATACCTCCAGGTGGCTGTTCCATACATACTCCCACCACTGTGCATGAAGCATTCATCTCCACGTTCCATCAACAGCTGGTACTGGTCAGCTTTTAAAATTGGTTCATCTAAAATAGGTGACATTAGGACTTAGATTTGTGTGCCCTAATTATTAATGAGGTTAGACATCCTGCAGTGTTTCCTGAACACCTGAATTTTCAGTCTTCATGAAATTCTTGACTATATTACTAATATGTTTTGCTACTGAGTTATCTATGTGGTTGATTTGTAGTTCTTTACAATATCTGATTAACACTCTTGATTACCAGCATTATAGCAAATAGTTGCTCCCTGTTTTCAACCTGTCTTTTGACCTTTTGAATTTTACACATTAATGGTGGCTTCTCGCAGGTATCTGTCATTCCTGTTAACTGATTATAAGTCTTATTAAATCTTCATGTGTTAAATTCTAGAAGAGATGGAACCAATATATGACTTTCTGATTTATTGGCTGATTGCCATTTCTGAGTGAAAAAAAAAATTCTCTTGTGTATATTTATAGCATTTTCCTTATGGAACAAAGTTCATTTTTATGTCATTGTGAAATGTTTTGCTGTGATGGTAATGATTTTTTGATATCTAATAATAAAATGTTGACAGTGGTAAAAGCCTTGAAATAGATTTTAAAGCAAGAATTGATTTTGCTTTTCATTGCCTGCTCTGTGAAAGTGTTTGCTCATGGCTCTTCCCTCTGGATTTTTTTTTTTTTTTTTAGTTATTGGAATCTACTATCTATAATTACACTGAAAATGAATTTCATATGCTTAAAAATTATTTTAAATACCATCTCTCTTCAAACTGAAATCACAGCTCACTATAATCATTTCACCAGCTCTGAATCCCAGTTCTAATGCCTAGTTAGAAGGTTAGTGGAAACATTGGCACACACCACTTGGATTTGTTGTTTCTGTTTCCTCACCTGGGGGTGGGGCAATGGCCACACATGACTCTGGGACTGCTGCAGAGGTTCCATGAGGCATAGCTCATCAGACCACCCTACAGCAGTGCTCAGCACAGAACAAGGACACTGCCATTAGGTGTCTTCAGAGTCTCAGATGAGGGTCTTAACTCTCTGAAAAGTCTGTTCAGATGAAAGTGCAGCTGATTGCTCTGATTGTCATTTCATATGTTATTATGATTCAGAAAAACAGACAAATACAAACACTGCTGAGTACAGTTGACCAATAAATGTCTGTCTTGCAGATTTTCCTTGGCACATTTTCAGCCACCCAAGCTCAGTGCTCACTTATTCCACGTACTTAAAACATAATTTTAAACTGAAGAAAACCCTGCAAAAGATACATACATCTTAAAAGTCTGGCCCTTCACAAGCATGATAGTATGGGTATCTAGGTTAAAAAAATGGGTTTGGGGGCTAGAGAGATGGTTTAGTGATTAAGGCACTTGTTAGCAAAGCCAAAAGGACCCAGGTTCAATTCCCCAGTACCCATGTAAAGCTGGATGCACAAGGTGGCTCAGTTCATTTGCAGTGGCTAAAGGCCCTGACGGTCCCATTTTCCCTCCCCCCCTTTCAAATAAATAAGTATTTTTTAATTGGTTTGGCTGGGCACACGCCTTTAATCCCAGCATTTAGGAGGCAGAAGTAGTAGAACCACTGAGAGTTCAAGGCCACCCTGAGGTTACATAGTGAATTCCAGGTCAGTGTGGGCTAGAGTGAAACCCTACCTAAAATAAAAAAAATTAATTAATTAATTTAAAAAAAACAGAAAACAAAACAAAAAGGTGGGTTTGGCTTCACCTTTCCTACTAGTCTGTAAGCTCTATGGAGGTCAGAACAGTGTAGATGCCAAACATACAGCTGACTATGCATTTAGCATCAGGTTAGTAAATGCCCCATTTTCTTTTAACAGACAACCAGTGATTGTATGTATATATTATATATTAATGGTGCATAGTGTATTGCTTATTTTTACGTTGCTGATAATTAAATCACACAAGTGCATCGCCTTTCATACTTATTTCTTAGGATAACAAAAAAAGCCGTTTAAAATCTATTCTCTTTCAGTTTTCATATGTGCTATTTTAGCCCCATTTTCACAATAGAGCACTAACAACATTCCTCCTAACTGAAATCCTGCACCCTTTGATTAATACTTCCCTTTCCTTCTGTTCCTCCAGTCCCCACCAATTCCCACTATTCTACTCTCTATTTCAGAGTTAGTATTTTTTGAATTACTTGAGTGTGTTCATTCAGTATTTGTTTTTCTGCTTCTAGTTTATTTGACTTAATATAATATCCTTCAAGTTCATCCATAGTGAAACCAATGACAGGATCCTTTCTCTTTAAAGGCCTGTGTGTACATGCACATTTTCATTTAACATTCTTCTGATCATGGATACAGTCTGCTTCTAGGGCTTGGTTCTTGTGCATAATGCTGCAGTGGGCATAGAAGTGCAGGTGTCTCTTCAACATGCTGATTACAATTCCTTCATGCACATACCCAGATATGGCATTGCAGCATCCATCCATATTGTTTTCCATAATAGCTATACTAATATATACTCCCACCAACAGTGTGCAAGGGTTCTCTTTTCTCCACAGCCTCACCAACACTTGTTATCTTTCTTCTTAGATTTTACCAAACATCTTGGTCACAGTCCCTGGCTGGTGGGTATCTGGAGCCATGCATAAGGCTGCTCTGCCCAGCTTGCTTTGGAGCACTGGACTCAGGGTGGGAAATGCCAGGTGTCAAAGTGCAGGGCTCTCCTAGTGCCTACAGCTTCCATTTCTTCAATCCTAAGGGTTGTTATCAAGATGTAAAGTAATAGAAGAATGTGGGACTTTTAAATAGTGGAGGTGGGATTTCACCAGATCACCACAACTGCATATTAAAATGAAGACTGATGCATACACACAAGAGGACGTGAACCGATGTGTTTTAATTTACAGTTTCACACTCTCCTTTATGGTCATCACTGTGGAGCAAGCCCAGCACTGAGCTGTGAAGGATCAGAAGTGTCTGCTCAGCACTGACCACTGGACTAAAAGCATCCTCTCTCTTTTGCTCTGGCGATTGCATATGAGCTAACCACTCTCACCTGTCAACCCCCTAGCAGAAAATCCACCTGGCTGCCAGACAATAGCTTGCAGACCAGCGTGGCCTCCCTGCCAGTATAAAGGAGGAGGAGGCGCCTGCCATTGGGGTGGCTGCTTTTGTTGGTGTGCCCCTTTTGTAAAGTCTACAGTCATGTTCTCCATTTGTAACCGGCTGCACACTACCTGTTTACTTGCCATCCTTGACCTAACTGGCTCTTTTCCCCAGCCATAAGTGGGTTGGTATGAGGGAAGCTTCCCGCTGAGGGATTCACTCTGCACTGACTCCTCTTTGTTAATCTTCTGTAAAATAAGGCTGTTTCTATGGAAGGCAAGGCAATCGTTAATTTTTCATAAGAGCAGCAAAGATGGGACTAGCAGAGAACCTCTTGAAAAAGAAGCTTAGAGGTTCCAAAGAGAAGAATAACAAAGCCCAAGGGAGGGGGCTGCGAGGTTCTTTCTTACACTGTTTATCACAACCAGCCCCCACCCTGCCATGAGACTACCCTTTGTTATGAAGGAACAAGCCACTTAGGCAGGCTAACAGCACTTCAGGTCTTAGGAACCTTAATTTTAATCCTTATCAGTGCCTTTTTAGATGAATAATACAGTGACCTTCAGCTTTGTCCTATAATATGGGATTCTGGTTTGCAAAGACTGCTTTCGTGTTTTTTTTTTTTTTTTTAAATTAAGGCAGATGTTCTATGTATTCTATTCAGTTCCAGCATTAATGTTGTCCCAAGTGTGACATTTATGTTCTTTCGCTTCTTTGGTATAAATAAATATCAAAGGAGGAAGACCAGTGTGAACTCTATGAGGAATAATAAACTAAAATAATATGCCATTGATTTTGTTCAGGATGTCTAAGTGTGTTTTTACGATTGTGTGTGTTTATAGCTTTTTCACACAAGTGACATGAATTCTGGGCAATTAAAAAAGACATGAATTTCAAAGCATTTAGGAATAAAATGTGCTTTCCAATGGCTGTGCATTTTAGCAAGTGGTAGCTCCACGAAAACACTGTAGATTTCAGACCTCTACCTTTAGAAAGTGAAGAGTTATTGCCACCTTGTACTGTTTACAATATGATTACCCTGAGACCACATTTGGGGGGTTTATTTCCTAAGGCTGCTAAAGTGCTGTAAGTAAGTGGATGTGCAGTTTAATCAGAAGTAGGTAAAGAGGACTGTGCCCCATGTGCATATTCTCCCAAATCCTCACTTCCAATCCTATTAGTGGAACCTCAGCCTCTTCTCATATGCAGAGGGTGTGGTATGCGCCCCAGAGTCTGGGAGCCCTGCAGAGTTACAAAGACTGTCAGCAGAGAGGAAGCCCCTCCCCATGGGAAGTGTTCTGCTAATGGCTTTAGGACAGTTGCTGTTCTCATGAAGTCCATAAGACAATAGGCACATTCTGAACCACTGAACTCTTCCTGTCTCCTTCTTTCTGCTCTTCTTAAAGTGTTAGTGTTATTCCTTTCAACTTTCTGTTGTTTGATTTAAATTACTCAAGAAAGACATAAATAGAAACTCTTTGAAAAAGAATTAAAATATTACAGAAAAGTTAAAATTACCTTGGGTCCCCAGGGCAAGTTTCTGTTTCAGCTTCTTCTCCCCAAAGCTCTCTGCCCTTTTAGTGGTGAGAATTTGCATCCCTCAAGTATTTTGTATACTGCTAAGCATAATACATGCAAATCAATAGCATTAGGCAACTTGAGAGAATTGGTTTTAGAAGTTTTGTTTGCTTGTGTCAGTATAAAGCTATGTATTTCTCTGCACCTATATTTTTCATTCCTTCCATCCTAATCCATCTACATCTGTTTTATTGTTTTTGTAATACTTCACGGTATACCTATGCAGTAGTTTATTTAGGCTCCCCCATGGAGAGTGGTGGTAGATTTGTTTTTTCAATTTTCCACTGATAGAGATTTAAAAGAAAGATGACTTTTTTATGTAGATAGTCAGGTGCTGACCCAAAGAAACATTCTGTCCTGCCCTGGCAGGAACTCCAGTCTGATCCTGTCTTATCCAAGATAGCAAGGCAGCTTTCAGATTCTTCCTCAGTGTTTGAGGGGCTCATCAGCACCTGTGAGTGGACCTTCCTGGGGCAGCGGTCCTCCTGGGCTCAACAACCAATCAAGATCTTTCATGTTCATTGGGACTTGGCAGTGAGGCCCATTATCACCGGGTGCCTGACTCATAAAAGGGTCCTGAGCTAAGGCTCCAAGAGTGAAAGAGTTTTCCCTGGTCTTTCCTTCTCCCCTCCCAGCTGAGAGGGGAGGAATTCCTCTTGGCTTAGGAGCTTTTCTGCTTGTTTCCTCTTACTTCAACTCTTCCCTAATAAGTCCTCCATAACTTACTCTTCTTCTCTGTGTCCATGTTTTTCAATTCTTTGCTAAACATAGACAAGAGGTTCAGATTTGAGCCACTGGATCAGGGTTTCTTAGCTTACGCAGACTCTAAAGCTTCTCTCCTGCATCATTGTGGAGATCCAGTCCAAACCTCAGTATTAGGAATGCCACTGCATTCTGTGACTTTCTTGGGCACACCAGTACCTTCCTAGTTAATACCCACAGGTGGATTTGCTGAATCACAGACTTATTACTATTTTTATATTATTTATATATATTATATAATAGTTTATATATTTTATATTAAATATTTATAATATTTAATAGTATTATATTAATTATTATTGTATGCATATAATACAGTAGGCAGCTATCTTCAACTTACTCTCCAGAATGGGACATTGCATCTGTGTTCCTACCTGCAGGAAATACAATCTCCACCTGTTTCCCTACATCCTTACCAACTCAAATATTACAATAAAATGTCTATTCCTTTAATCAATGCCAGACAGCATCTTATTATTTTAGTGTATATTTCTCTTATAACAAAGGAGATTGAACCACTTGTTCTATTCATTGGCTACTGGTAATTCCTTCCTATGATCTGCTTATTCAAACACTTTGTTCATTTTTCTACCAGGTTGTTTTACTGAGCTGTAAGATATGTGTGAGTATGTGTGTGTGTATCACTGCATTAGCTCCTGTATTTGTTAAATATGTCATAATCTCCCACACCACAACTTATCTTTTAAATTTTTTGTCTCTATTATTTTTGACCCTTTTACCCTGGTTTATTTCTCTCATTGTTACCCTTTTGACCAAATTTCCTTGTATATATGGTACAAACTTAGCAAACACTGGTGGAGTTTCCAAATAATTACACTCATCTGAGGCTTGGAGCTGAGCCTGCAGCAGTGGCTTGATGCTATCATTCACACAGCAGAAGCATCTCATGTGGGAATGGAATCGGTCCTGAAGCAAATGCCCCTATCCATAGCTCAGGCTGGCAGAACAAACCAGGTGTTGTGTTCAACTTTCCTCAGTGTGAAATAATACCTAATGTAAATGACTTAAAGGGAGGAATGTTATTTGGGCTCATGAGAAGTTTCAGCCCATAGTCCTTGGCTTCCTTGCTTCTGGGCCTGTGGTGAGGCCATCATAGTGGTGGGACCATATGATGGGCAACACAGCTCACTTCATGGAGGACAGGAGGCCAAGAGCAAGGAAGGGATAGACCATGTATAACTTTCAAAGGCCCACAGCCATTACTAGACCCCCCCCCACTTCCCAAAGTTTCCAGAATCACCTGGTACAGCACCACTAAGTGCGGTTCAGGTGTTCAGTAAAGAAACCTATGGAGGACATTTCATATTTGAGTCATAAGAGGTGCCACTAGATGCCAGAACCAGGGGCTAAAATTCCTAGGAAGGTATACCTGGAGATGGTAAGTGCATACATTTTATGCAGGAAGGTTTTTGTGCCCTCTTTTTTTTATATATATAATTGGGAAGGAAAGAACTAAGATCAGCAGTTTACCTGCCATCTACTTTTCAGAAACTGGGCCCACATTCCCAAGGCTGCATTGTAGGTTTTACTGTGCACTTTAAATTGGGATATATCTCAACAGTTGGATTTAATTGGGAGATTATTAAAATCCATGAACAAGATCAGCATCTCACCCAGAAAATACTCCAGTGTCCGCCCTAAAGGAGCTGCTCTTCCCTCCCTTCTTACTCCCCTGCCAGGAGCTGTAGGAAGAGGGTGAGCCAGGACAGAGCTATGAGTAGACCTGTCCCCAAGCATTAAGGACTTGGAAAACACCATTACAAGTACTTCCTCAATAATGTTCCCCTTGCTGTTGGTTGCTACCTGTGTAATCATAAATTTACTTAAAAGGATGAATTTCTTCTTTATAACAGGTAAAAATCTAATTTTGCTTGTCATCTGTCAATTACACAGAAATAATCACAATTACATGTTGGTGAGATGTCTGCCTGTGCCTGAGGCCTAAGAAAGGAACTTTGTTTTAAAGGGAGATTTAGTCACCTTGCAGGTAGAGAAAAAAAATGCTAAATATATAATGGTGCTACGCTAGGGTTTTCTCCTTGCTGTGGAGAGAATTGAAAATGGAATCATGTTCTTCCTAAGAGGCTTACAGCTGAATTTCCCAAAACCAAGCTGGAACTCACACCTCCCCAGATGCAGGAGCACATTGGCATGGAGAGTTGGTTACAGCATCTCAGAAATCAAGGATCTTTGGTTTAGGAGAGAGTACAAGGACATTGCTAATCCCACCAACTATTTCCCCGGCAATTCAGACATCAGGGTGCCTCTTCCCTTGTTAGTCAGCTTTTCATCACAGTTAGAAAATACATGACTTGAAAGAGGAAAGGTTTATGTTGGCTCATGTTCTCAGAGGCTTCAATTCATGGTGTCTTGGCTCCATTGCTTTTGGCACTGTGGTAAGGCAGAGCATCTTGGCAGAGAGCATCCAGTTTACCTCAAGGCAGACAGGAGGCAGAGAGAGAAAGGCAATGGACAATCTATACCTCCTATGGCACACCTCCAATGACTGATCTACTTCCTTCAACTAGGCCCCACCTCCTAAAGTTCACACCACCTCCCAGGAGCACCAGTAGCTGAGGACTTAGCCTTTACCAAGCTTTGGGGAGATTCCATATCCAAACTATAGCATCCCTCAGAACACAGGTTTGGTTGCATCACTCCCTAGAATGGAAGTGACTGCATGCCTCGACTTCATATAAATCCACTATCTAGGGTTCTCAGTGTCTACTCGTCCTTGCTGGTATGAGATCACAAACTCTACAGAGGTACCTTGGTTCTACACCATAAACTTTGTTTCATCAGAGACATCCAGAAAAGCTAAGAGAAAGGGACAGAGATGAGATCCAGTGAAATCCATGCATATTTTGCAAAGGAAACAGCTGTCCATAGTAGCATGTAATTTTAGGGTGCCTGGGGATGTGACAAGTGCAGTCATTCAACCCTAGAGTCCAGTCAATTTGCTTTGTACTCTAATAACAACATGTATGTACCCATTATATCTTTAAAGCATTTTGAAATTATTCATGTAATTAAAAACAGGTAATACAAGTAAGGTTTTTAAATTAATTTATATATTACATTGAGCTAGTAATAGGGTTTTTAAATATTGCATTTATTCCTTGGCTCATTTTCCTCTTTAGTTATATTCCCAGAGGCAGCCCATTTTGACCCATTCTATTTATAGACCTTCTGGTTTTTAGTTAATATGTTTTTAAGTAATATGCTAACATTTTTATTTGGTAGTTTGCCAACTGTAGCAGCTACCTTCTTGTTGGGACAAAACACCTAACCAGAAGAGAAGGATTTATTACCAGCTTACAGTTTCAAGGGGAAAATTCATCATAGCAGGTAAAGCATAGCAGGAGCCGATAGACAGCCAGACATCACATCTCCACAGCAGCAAGAAGAAAGTAGTTTGAGTATTGGGCCTAGAGCTGTGCGATATTCCAAAGCCCATCCCCAGTGATACACCTCCTCTAGCAAGGCTTCACATACCAAAGACCCCACAACTTACCCAAGTTGCCACCAGCTGAGGACCAAGTATTCAAAGCACATGAGCCTATGGGGGACATTATTCCCATCTAATGGCAGTATTCCCATCCCTGGCCCCCATAGAATTTTGGCCATCTCATGATGCACATGCATTCAGTCCAATGTCAAAAGTCCCTGTAGTCTACCAGTTCCAACACTGTTCAAAATTCAAAAGACTCATCTGATACTCAAGTCAGATTCTTTGTTTGTTTGTTTGTTTGTTTGTTTGTTTTTTGAGGTAGGTTCTCACTCTGGCCCAGGCTGTCCTGGAATTAACTATGTAGTCTTATGGTGGCCTCAAACTTAGGGCAATCCTCCTACCTCTGCCTCCCAAGTGCTGGGATTAAAGGCATGCGCCACCACACCCGGCAAGACAGATTCTTAACTGTGAGATCTGTAAAATCAAAACACAAGCTACATATATCCAACCATATAATGGTACAGAGTAAACATTCTCATTTCAAAAAGGAGGAATGGGGGCATAGCAAGGAAAGATTGGACCAAGCAAGATCAGAAACCAGCAGAGTTAATCATCAGATCCTTCAGCTCCCTGTCTAGCACCTAGGACTTATGATGACATTCTCTGGACTCAAAAAGGTTTGGGAAACTCGGCCCCATACAGTTGTCTGCTTGCTTCATGTGCAGAATCTACCCTGAGTCAGCAGGTTTCTTTAGCTGGCATCTCATACTCCTGGTGTCTCCAGCATCCCAGGATCTCTACTGCAACTCATGGTTTACCTTCACAACTCCACGCCATGTCCCAACATGGCTTCCATACAGGGACTTCAAGCATACCTCACATTACCCAGTGGCCATCTTCAGAACCATCAATCCTGTGGCCTTCTATTTTCTGCATTTGTCTCATGTCTAAAGCCAGTACCAGGTGGGAACACTGCCAAATTTGTTGATCCATGAAGGGATATAGCATAACTTGAAAGATCAGAAAATTCAACATTCTTCCTTAAGGCCCCCATCTTTCAGAAGAATCAGCACTCTTTCCATTGTCCTAATGCAGAGCAAATGTCCCATCTTTCCTAGTGGTAACCTCTTAAACAATTGCAAATGCAGCAGGTGCAATCTCTGGTACCTGAAACCCATTGACATGTCCTTCTATGCCAATGTTTATAGCTCTCCTAACCTTCTGCTCCATATTTTGCTCCATCACTTCTAAACTCCAGTTTGCTCAAATTCATGGGACACAGGCAGAACACAGCCATTCTCCTTGCCAGAATATCACATGAACTCATCTAGACCAGTTCCTGACAAAGTTCTCTTTTCCTTCTGAAACAGGAGAATTAAAATAGTTAACTGTGTTTTTAGACTTGCATATTTCTTCTTGCAAATACTTAATGACTTGTGTCATTTAATTAAAGTTATCTGAAACTTTATTTATTTATCTGAAACTTATTATTTATTTTTATTTTTAAGACAAGCCCAACAGACTGGCTTTTATATGCAAGAGATAGAGAACCACAGAGAGAGAGAGAGAGAGAGAGAGAGAATTGGCATGCTAGGGCCTCCAGCCACTGCAGTCTAACTACAATTGAGTGTGCCCCCTTGTGCAAAGGTGCAACCTTGTGTGCTTGCATCACTTTGTGCATCCGGCTTACATGGGACCTGGAGAATCAAACATGAGTCCCTAGGCTTCACTGGCAAGCTTCTTAACTGCTAAGCCATCTCTTTAGCACCTGAAGCTTTATTTTTAAGTATGTAGATATGATTTATTACTGTTATTTCTTCTTGATGAATTGATTCCTTTATGGTTGTGAAATGGCATCCTTCATCTCAGTATCTGCCTGATGTTGATGTAGTATTCTCTTGATTTATTTTTTATCCATCCTTTTATTTCTAACCATTGTAGTTGAAATATGTTTCTTGATGAGGAGGGTCATGAGCCCAAGAGGTATAACTTCTGCTTGTGTCTGCCTAAATGCATGTGTTATGCTCACCAAACTGCCCTGTAAGCATTTCTCTTAATGTTCATACCCACATATTAATGCTACTCTCACTTTTGCTTAGAGAAGCTTCTCTTTTCAGATGATGGTGACCTTGGGATGACTCAGAAGGCACCATAGTGCTGAGAAGTGACAGAGGAGTGCTCAGCACTGAAACATCTCTATCACACCTTCCAAGGCTTAGGGTCCATTGTTGAAGAAGTGGTGGGAAGAATGTAAGAGACAAAGGAAGGGTAGGACTCCTTACAACGTGCTCTTCCAGGCACAAAATGGCCTGGATATCCATGACCTGACAAATGCCTGGCACTACCTACACAAGACCATCATAACAGGAGGAAAAGATGATGACATCAAAATAAAAGAGAGGCTGATTGAGATGGGGAGGGGGTATGACAGAAAGTGGAGTTGTGAAGGGGAAAGGGGGGACTTATCATGGTTTATTTTCTGTAATTATGGAAATTGTCAATAGACTTTTTTTAAAAATTTTTTATTTATTTATTTATTTGAGAGAGAGAGATACAGAAATAGGCAGGTAGAGAGAGAGAGAGAGAAAGAGAGAGAGAATGGGTGCACCAGGGTCACTGTAAACGAACTCCAGATGCATGCACCCCCTTGTGCATCTGGCTTACGTGGGTCCTGGAGAACTGAGCCTCGAACCGGGGTCCTTAGGCTTCATAGGCAAGCATTTAACTGCTAAGCCATCTCTCCAGCCCCTAGACTTTTTTTTAAAAAGGAAAGAAATATGTTTTATAGGTAACATATAATTAGGTCTTTTATCTAATCTGACAATCTCTTCCTTTCAACTGGGGAGTTTTGACCATTTATATTTAGTGTGATATATGATGTATTTAGGGTTAAATGCTACTTGTTTTCTTTATATGTCATTTATTCTTTGTTCTCTTTTCTCATTTTCACTTTCTTAATTTGGATTAATTGATTACTTTTAATTTATTACATTGTATTTCCTTTATTAGTTTATCATATATAACTCTTTGTTTTATTATTTTAGTTGTTGCCTTGCGATTTTTAGTATACTGCTCATCAAAATTTCACAGATAGTGAAATAATCAGTTAATTAAGTATTTATGTTCCTTCCTTGCCACTTTTTGTAGTTATTTCCATGCATTTAATTTTTATGGATTTTAAATGCCCTCTATTCTGTTGTATTTTAAAGTAGTCAATTATGTTTTAAAGATTTTTTTTTAATTAAAGGCAAATATTTCAAGTGCCCTTCTCATTACTTTGTATAGATTTTCATTTCCATATGATATTATTTCTTCTGCTTGAAAAAGATTTTCTTGAGGCTGGAGAGATAGATTAGTGGTTAAGGCACTTGCCTGCAAAGCCAAAGGGCCTTGGTTTGGTTCTCCAGGACCCATGTAAGCCAGATACATAAGGTGGCTTATGTGTCTGGAGTTTGTTTGCAGTGGCTAGAGGCCACTAGCATGCCCATTCTTTCTCTCTCTCTCTCTCTCTCTCTCTCTCTCTCACTTTCTCTCTCCCCTGCATCTTTCTCTCTCTAAAATAAATAAATAAAATCAAAATATTTTTAAAAGATTTTCTTTAACATTTCTTGCAGTAAACTCTACTGGTCATGAATTCTTTTAGCATCTTTGTGTCTGAAAAAGACTGTATGTCCTTTTCATTTAAAAAAGATATTTTTGGCCAGGTGTGGTGGCACATACCTATAATTCCAGCATTTGGAGGTAGAAATAGGAATATTGCTGTGAGTTTGACACTAGCCTGGGACTACAAAGTTCCAGGTCAGCTTGGGCTAAAGAGAGACCATATCTCGAAAAAAAGAAAGATGTTTTCACTAAATTAAAATTCTAGGTTGATGTTTCTTTCCTCTTAATATTTTAAAATGTTGTTTCAGAGCTTGATGGTGAAGTTCAATGGCAGAACACAAGCTTAGCATATATCTCTAGCACCAAAAATACAGAAGGAAGAAAGGAAAAGGGGGAAGAAGGGAGTAGGTACAAGAAGAAAAAGGAGAGGGAGCTGGGCATGGTGGCACACACCTTTAATTTTAGCACTTGCAGGCTGAGGTAGGAGGATTGCCATGAGTTCAAGGCAAGCCTGACGCTACATAGTGAATTCCAAGTCAGCCTAGGCTAGAGCAAGACCCTACCTCAAAAAAATCAAAAAAAAAAAAAAGGAGGAATAGGAGGAAGGAAGGAAGGAAGGAAGGAAGGAAGGAAGGAAGGAAGGAAGGAAGGAAGGAAGGAGGGAGGGAGGGAGGGAGGGAGGGAGGGGGGAGGAAGGAAGGAAGGAAGGAAGGAAGGAAGGAAGGAAGGAAGGAAAGAAGGAAGGGAGGAAGGAAGGAAAGAAACAAAGAAAGAAAGAAGAGGAAGAAGGAATAGTTTGTCTACTGTCTTCTCAAGTGAATATTTCTGTCTGGAAATCTGCACTTATCTTTACCTTTGATCCTTTCTGTATAATGAGCTTTTCTATCTGAAGCTTTATTAAGATTCCTTTTTATTGTTGGTTTTAAGCAGGCTGATGTAGGAAATAATATGTTGGTCCATCTTCAAGACAAAAAGTGTCTTAAGTAGGCTTAGGCCCAGTCACAGATAAACAGGGGCACCCTGCTGTGCCTACTGGCTGGGTCCTCCTAGTGTGGGAATTTTAGGGAAAGCAGCAGAGCCTTTCTCAGCTCTTGGTTGGCTATAACCCAGGAGCTAGCATGCTGAATGCCCACAGTCACACAGAGCTTCCAGAATCAGTAGCCTCCATGTTCTTGTCTTACACATTTCAGTGAATGATACTCACTGACCATAGAGGATTGAGTATAGAACGATTTTATTATAGAGTTTATAGACCTTAAGTGAAGGGAATAAGACAGAGCTCCTGCTCAAGAGGCAGGAGGAGTTCCTAGAAATAGGAAAGCCCAACCACAGACCCAAATTGGGGTCTTTTGTGGGAGTTTACAGGATGGGGGATGAACTGGTTAGCTCAGTTCCAATGCCCATGTCTAAGTACAGCCAATTTCTCTGGAAAGGATATAATCCTTTTACATTCCTTTCTCTTCTAAGAAAAAGAGAGAGAGAGGAAAAAAAAAACAGTGGTACCTATTCATATCCTCTTCTGGTTTTAGGGGAGGTTTTAGGGGAAAAGAGATAAAAGGGGGAAAAAGTCATTCTTCCACAGAGGTCCAAGGGGACTCTTTGCTTCTACATTCAGGGGCCTGCCATCTCTAAACTGTCTCACTTCTAGCTACCCCCACCCAAACCAGAAGCTTAGAGTAGAAAATTATTAACAGCCAAGCTTACCTAATGGCTCAGCCTATGGATGTGATAATGTTTATGAACCTAGACGATCCCTAAGCAAACAGGATATGGGGGCAAGAGTGATAAAGTAGAAAAAAAAAATCTTTGTTACTTAGGCAACATAAGGAAAAAGTGTAACCTCAATAGTACTTAGCCATGGAGGAACTGGGGGAGGGACTTGAGCTCTAGGAATAAATAACTTGTAACTGTATTGTATGGCTGCTCACCAGCTGGGCATCTGGCTTCTGCTGGACTCTGTGTCTCCAGGTCCATTCTTGGTGTTTGGGCAAGTGTGTTTGTTCCCAACAGTTGATTTTGGCATACCTTGCTATAACTCTCTTCATATTTCTTGTGTTTTATTAATTTTTTTATTTATTTGAAGCAGAGGCAAAGAGAAGAGAGACTGAGATCATCAAGAGAGAGTGAGAGAGAAAGGGCTTGTGCCACTTTGTGCATCTGGCTCTACCTGGGTACTGAGGAGTCAAACCTGGGTCATCCAGCTTTGCAGGCAAGTACCTTAACCAGTGAACCATGTCTCCAGTCCCTCATGAGATTTTTTATAGATTTTTCATGACCAGAAACTTTTAAGCCGTTATTTTAAGCCAGTTTTTCCTGCTCTGCTGCTTCTCTGTGTCAGAGGCTTCCATTGCCCCATCTTCAGGCCTCTTGAAGGTAATTCCAAAGTTCATAATGCTCTGCTCATCTGGTAAAGTTCTCTTTCTCCTTGTCTTTCATTTTTCAAAGTTTTTAAAAATTTTTTAAAATTTTTTTATTTTTGGAGAGAGTCAGACAGAGAGAGAGGGAGAAGGAGACAGAGAATGGGCACACCAGCAGTCTCTCAGCTGCTGTGAAAGAAATCCAGATGTGTCCACCCCCTTGTGGTCAAGTGCGGCATTGTGCACTTGCGTCACTTTGCATCTGGCTAACCGTGGGACCTGGAGATTGGAACCGGGTTCTTACGCTTAGCAGGCAGGCGCCTTAACCACTAAGCCATCTCTCCAGCCCTTGTCTTTTATTTTTAATGCTTTCTATAATCATGTATTCAAGTTGACTAATCTTTTCTTCTGTGATCTCTAACATGCTCATGTTCCAGTGTAATTGTTGTCTTAGGTATATAGTTTTCAATTCTAGTCATTTGATTTTGTCTTTTTTCTTTTTTAAATATTTTATTTATTTGTTTGTTTATTTGAGATATCTATATGTATATGTATATAAAGAGAGAGAGAGAAAGAGAGAGGGAGAGATGGGCGTTCCAGGGACTCTAGCCAATGCAAACAAACTCCAGATGCATGTTCCACCTGGGCATCTGGCTTACATGGCTACTAGCAAATCAAACCTGGATCCTTACGCTTCAGAGACAAGCACCTTAACCACTAAGCCATCTCTATAGCCCCGATTTTATCTTTTGAAATTATCTTGATGTGTCTGCTTTACATTTTGAACATGTGGAATGCAGTTACAACTTCTTGAGTGCTAATTCTTAGATATTTGGAGTTCATTTTTGATTGATTCTTTTTTCTTATGGGTCATTTTTTCTCCTTTCGTGACTTTTCATATTAAATAATTTTTGAGCTTGTACCAGAAATTGTTAAATTTATCTTCTAAGCTGTAGGTATTCTTGTATAAATTTTTATAAATTTCTCTTGTTTTGTTTGAACACATGTTTTAGTCACTTAGAAACTGTTTTCCTTTGTACTTGCTTTGAAGATCTGTAAGGGAGTGCTGAAGTGCTGCTGGGCTTGGGGTAATTAATAATTATTCTCCACAAATTTTCCAATCTGACTCATGGGGAAAGCCCCTGCCCCGTCCTTTGTATGTTTTCCAGCTGACCTTGGGAGCTTCCTCACACATAATGCATGTTCACATCCTCAGCTGAATGTTCAAGAGGGACCACCTTCAGCTGTCCAGTGACATGCATCTACTCAGGTCTCTGCCCCAGTGTTCTTTGCAAACCTCTCAACCTGGGTCACCTCTGATCCTCAGGTTCGCCTTCTTAATCCCAGAGCCCACTGGGTTGTACCTGGCTTTGCCCCCTCTGTGTTGAAGGCTAGGCTTCTGCCCAGGAGCCCAGCTCAGTGTACACAGGGCTCAACTCATGGGCTCCTTCCCCTCCTTTCAAGGATCACTGCTTTTCTTTAGTTGATGTCTAGAGTGGTGGATGATGTTGCTTCATGTATTTTGACCACTTTTCATTGTTTTAGGTAGTAAAAAAAAAAACCTTTTCTTCCAGAAAGTTGGCACATGTTCTCATTTTCTTCGAGTTTCAGTTTTCATTTCAGCAAACAGGGCCTGAGCACACTGCCAGTTTTTAAAAGCCTGCTGCTGATAGAGCCTCTATTAATGCTTAGCTCATGGCTTTGTCATTACTTATCCAAACTCAACATCCTCTAAATGGACTTTTCAAGGAATAGAAATGGTGCCTCATTCATTCTTAGATTACTGTCATGCTGAACTGGAGCTCAGTAAAAGTGTGCTGAATGATCGGATAAGTGAATAGTACTGCTTTAGTGGTAAGGTTAGGGCTATAAGAAGTGGAAACTGCTAGAAAGGTGATTTCTTGAAAATCTTTGTAGGGAAATGCAGTGTACCCTTCAGGTCATCATTCTTTCGGGCTGCAGCTTCTGGGGAGCTGTTCATATTAGCACCTGCCCCTGCCTTGGTGTGTGGCAGGAAACACTTCTCAAGAATGCAGTCACACCTTCCTCTGTGTAACATGTAGGGGAATTTTATTCTTGGCCGTTTGTCCTAGTTGTTTTCTAATCTGATCTCAATGTGAAAATTATAGTGGAATAACAGAGAAATGTATCTTTCCAATCCATCTATCCTCTAGTTTCATTTTTGCTCAATATCAGTTTGATTCTCTACGGGACCCTTTAGGTCCCGTGGATAATCATAAAGGTAATTGATGGATTTTAAGGTTGTGTTTCTTTACTTTTTTCCTTTTCTAAAGCACGTAGAATCGTATCATATATTCACTTAAGCTATCAAAGGTCAGAAGCTGAGAAATATGTAAACATTTCATACTTCTTTGCTTGTAAAGGCAGCAAAACAATGGCTTCAGGCACTATGGAACCTGATTGCCAGCATGCAGCCCAGCTCCTGCTAATTGTGTGGCCTAGGATAGGTCATACAACCTCTCCAGGACTCAGCTTTTGCAACTGTAAAGTGGCATCATAATGGTATCTTTTAGGGTTGTTAAGATGATTAAACTGGGTTTATGAAATCCTATAAAATAAATGATACTTAGCACATGGTAAGTACTATAGAAACATGATTTAAACAGAAAATAAAATGGGATAGAACAAAATATAAATAAAGTTTTATTCCCTCTTTCAGCATTTTTATCAGTCTGCCTTTTCCAAGGAGTTAAAAATCCCACTGTTTTCTCAGCATATGGACCCATGTTAGTACACCATGGCTTTGAAAAGCAGTTGAGTAGTGAGGTGAAAAGATCCTTTCTAATCTCCTCTTCTGTGCAACAACGATGCCCCTCTCTGGGGGTCATGGTTCACAAGTTTCTGCCCTTGGTACTGTGATCTCTCTTTTATTGAAAATCTCCACCATTCCTCACTTCAGCTGTAAATGCTGCCTCCAAGCTGCCCCCCCCCCATTGCCAAGTGGGTGCTAGAGGTTTCTGATATAGTCAAGATCCTCTGAGGTAGTAGAGCTACACCCTGGTCCTGAATCATTTGTGTATGTTCCAACTTTCTTGAATTTCTTTTCTCACTTAACATCCTTATTTTCTATAGCATTTCAATTTCACAAATATCTGATGTTACAGAATTTTGTCAAGCTATTAAAGACAGGCCTTGATTTGCCATTCCCATTCCACTTTTTCCATTTGTTCATCTGTTGTTGTTATTATTATCCTGTTTGCAGGATTTTCAGCTTAGCCTCGTCTGGCTGAGTCATTGTCATCCTAACATGTTATAGTTTGGATTATTAAGTGGTTGTTGAATTTGCCAGTGAACTGCTTCTTCAGGAGGAGTGGGGCCTTACGGTCCCTTCCCCCATCCATGGTGAAATATAGTCAGGCTCAGTCTTGTGCAGGAAACCACAGCTGCTGTGAGTTCACAAATACAATAGCCATGCCATGTCCAGAGTACAACGTTTCACAGCCTCCTCCCCATTCTCATACTCTTGTATTCTTTCTGTGCACTCTGGTGAAATTGACTGTATCATTTTTTTGTCCTCACACAATTGATTCTGTGTTTCTTTTTTAATATATTTTTTATTTATTTGAGAGAGAGAGAGAGAGAGAGAAAGGAAAAGAGAGAAAAAAATGGATGCACCAGGGCCTCCAGCCACTGAAAACAAATGCCAGACACATACACCATCTTGTGCACATGGCTTATAAGGGTCCTGGGTAATTGAACTTTGGTTCTTTGGCTTTGTAGGCAAGCACCTTAACCACAAAGCCATCTCTCCAGCCCTTGATTCTGTTTTTCTATACCTTCATCAGAATTTCAAAGTCCATTCTGGCAAGTGTCCAATTAATCTCATTTTGTTTTCTAAATTTATTTATTTGCGAACAGAGAGAGAAGAGAGATAGAAAGGGCATGTTAGGGCCTCCAATATCTGCAAATGAACTCCAGATGCACACACTACTTCATGCATCTGGCTTTATGTGGGTACTGGGGAATGAAACCTGGGTTGTTAGGCTTTACAGTCAAGGACCTTAACCACTGAACAATCTCCCCATCCCCTCATTTTGGTTTTAATTTGAATTTTCTCACTGGGTGATTATTCTAGAACCAGTTTATATGTTTACTTGACATCAAATGAAAATATAATTTGGAAAGGGAGGATGCTGGGAGATTATAATCCTGGTGTATTAAGGAGATTGACAACAAAAAGTTAAAAAAGAAACAATAAATTTCATTGATTTAAAATTTTAAAAATGGTTGCTGAGAAAGTTTTATTTGTGGAAGTTTTTTAAAGATGAAAGTTGGCAAATGGGACTTTGCGGTTTGTTTTTACTGTTGTTTTTAATTTAGTCATCTCAGGCTAGACAATGCTCTCTTTGAGAGACTTCTGTGCATGATGTCACATCCTGTCCTTGTATTTGTTTCTGACTGCGCATTTGAAGCAAGGTAGACTCACAGGGAGAACCGATGAGCCTAAAATCCAGATTTCCTTATTAGACTCATTGTCAGTGCAGCCCAGGCCTGGACCATGTCAGGTCACATGGCAGCCACCAAAACGGCATCACAGACACACACTGTGCTGGCCTCCCCCACACTGAGGGCAGTCGCTGCTCTGCCAGTTTGGGTAGCAGTGGCTCCCTGGGTGTCTGAAGACATAGCTTCAGTCGTGTGGGCTACACTTTATCACACAGCGGTCTGCATAACAGAAAGTATTTATTAGGAGAGGTGAATAAAGTAGAGATTAAATCAAAGCACATTGTGACCGGTCACAGTTTCAAAACGAATCCACCTGACTGATTTGGGCCTGACATTTCCCAAGCTGCTACTGTTACTGAACTCAAACATGTGGGGGAAAACAAGCAAAGGCAAAATGATGTGGCTCTTGAATGCTTGCCTGAGAGCAAGCTGTGACCTTGGGCTCGTCACGGGCACACGCACACACCCCACATGCACAGGTGTGATGCATACATAAGGAGCTCTCGAGGTGCACCTTTGACCTTGTAATCCAGTCAGACCCCACAGGCCCTGCCTGGCTCCTTCTCCATGTCACTTCTCTAAGTATTTGGAAAAATAAGAGGGTCTTTTAACTGTGTAGTAGTAGGCCTTGCTTATAAAGAAGAAAAGACATTATCTTTTATAAGCCTTTAAGTATTAGAAGCAGGAAAACCTTTCTTTCTTTCCTTCCTTCCTTCCTTCCTTCCTTCCTTCCTTTCTTTCTTTCCTTCTTTCTTTCTTTCTTTCTTTCTTTCTTTCTTTCTTTCTTTTCTTAGAGAGAAAGAAAATGGGTGTGCCAGGGCCTCTAGCCACTGCAAACAAACTCCAGATGCATGTGCTATCATTTGCATCTGGCTTATGTGAGCTCTGGGGAATTGAATATGGGTCCTTAGGCTTCTCAGGCAAGCGCCTCAACCCCTAAGCCATATCTCCAGCCCCCATGTTTCTTTTAAATTTAGCAAATAGCATTTATGTGCACATCCACATCCACACTTAGGCTACAATAGAAGCACCATGGAAAAGCAATCCCTAAGTTTTTAGTGCTGTCGGGTGTGGGCTCTTCCTTTCATCCCTCCTGAGGAGACAGGAGAAAGAGAAGCCTCTCAGGGTCTGTGTTGATAAGCCTGCCTAGAGAAAAACCAAAAGTCAATTTTTTATATGCTCGGGATCACACTATAATAAATGTGAATCTAAAGTTGCCAGAGTGCTTTCTAAGCAATGTTTCCATCTACAATCCCACGCATCCCTCTTGTATTTAGTAAATGCCAGTAAGAGCTACTCAGGTTGCAGAGCCATTTGCATGTTGCACCACTGTCACTCAGTATGGAGTCTGGCGGTTGAGGAGGCTCATCTGGTGGCCCAGACAGGGTAGCAAAATCAACTTTTTGGATCCTATAGTGAGTTCCCTAGATTAGAGGAGTAGATGTCTTCTGGATGGATGTGAGATGAAACCTGCATTCCTTTGGGACCTGGGCATGCCTTAGGAATCTCTTTGATGCTTGAATGGATTCTTGTTTTAGGTGTTGTCAGTATGAAGACAGTATTGCACATACCATGACATAAAATGTACAACCAATTCAGACAAGATTTCTGTTTTTTAAAACATTTGATTACCAAGGGAGGAAACTACCAAGGGAGGGAATTAGGGCACATGGAAGAAAGATGATGTAGAGATATAAAAATGTGGGTACTGCCAGGCGTGGTGGCGCACGCCTTTAATCCCAGCACTTGGGAGGCAGAGGTAGGAGGATTGCCATGAGTTCAAGACCACCCTGAGACTACATAGTTAATTCCAGGTCAGCCTAGACCAGAGTGAAACCCTACCTTGAAAAACCAAAAAAAAAAAAAAAATGTGGGTACTGGAGCCAGATAGCCTGGGTTCATATCCCAGTTCTACCTGCCAAGCTATGCCAAGCTAGTTACGTAACCTCCTTTGCTACACGGGAGAACCAGGAGCCAACCATGGCTTTGCTACTAAGTAAGTCAGCACAAGCACAACAGTGCACAGGTAGCACTAAGTAAATGCTAATTCGTGTGACTTTTATATTTTAGGCATTGAGAAAAGAATTTTCACAACTAAGATGTCAAAAGAAGTGAGGGTGCTAAGGAAGTCTTTGACTTTAAAAGACAAATTCCAGAACTGAGTGATGCCCTGTCTGACAACTGGATGCCACCTGACAGTCCAGGTGTTCCAGCACAGGTATGTATTCACCCCAGGCTTCATCTGGTAAAATGCTTAAAGTTACCAAGACCTTCTGGTATTTTTAAAAATTATAACAAATGAAATCCACGTTTCCTTCTTCCTGTCTGGGAGTGTGTCACTTTCTCTTGTGCTGTGGTCTGAATGTTTTTCTCTTCTAATTTGGCTCTTTTTTGTTTTTTTAGATCTAGTTGTGAATTCTTTATTTTCTCACATAGACATATGACAGTGGGGGTGGTGGGTATGTGTATTTCCTACGTTTTCACAAGAAATCTGTCTTGCTGTCTCCAAAAAGTGGAAAATTTAGCAAGGAGACTCTGATAGTTTTGTCTCCCTTTCAAACCACATTCAGCGGTGCATTTAACATGCCATGTTCATGGATCAGAAACTTGGCCACGAGGAACAGCGAAGCGGTCACAGGCTAGCTGTGGGAGTGGACTTCATATGTACAGAGGGAATCTTACGCTCTTGGATGATTTTTGTAGCCATCACTGTGGGCGTCTTACTCATATTCCCTGTATCTTTAGTCAAGCAGACTTCTGGAACCTGCTTTGTCCATAGCATAGACTGGAAGTCCTTGGGAAGTAGCATGTCTGGAGGTGGACTTAAGCAACCATTGCTGGGTAGGTAAATATGAATCCCCACCTCCCTCATCTCATGGCCAAAGCATTCTGAGACATGTATTTTACGTCTCTTCTGGCTTACCCCAAGATACCCTGCACATTTTCCATTTGAGAAGGTAATCCATAAGGTCTGGATTTCTAAAACCATTATGGACTCTTAAATTTGTAGAATGCATTTTGCCAGACTTCTGGTTTGAGAATGCTACCCACTCAGAGCCTGATATGTCACGAATGTCATCTATCAAGGTCCTTTAAAGATGTGAGCCAGCCGGGCGTGGTGGCGCACGCCTTTAATCCCAGCACTCAGGAGGCAGAGGTAGGAGGATTGCCATGAGTTTGAGGCCACCCTGAGACTACATAGTTAATTCCAGGTCAGCTTGGACCAGAGTGAGATCCTACCTCGAAAAACCAAAAAAAAAAAAAAAAAAAAAAAAAAAGATGTGAGCTAGGACCACAGCCATCCATTTCCTCCCTTAACCTTCCTTCTGTAGTACAGGATGGACAGTTTGTAGGTAGGGAGGGAGAAGACAGTCACTGTAGCAGACAGCTTCAAGTACGCTGAGATGAACTTCCAGACCAGACACAGTTATGGAGGAAGGGATATTATTTATTGAAGCTTACAGATCCAGGGGAAGTTCCATAATGGCAGGAGAAGCTGGCCTGCTCTCCACAGGACCAGGCAAGAGAGAGCAAAGCCACCAGCCACACAGCACAGCACACTTCAGGAACTCCTACTGGGCACACTTTTCATATCTTTACAATGGAATCTCAAACCCAACACCACACCTTAAGAACCACCCAGTGACATTGCCTCCAGCCAGATAGCTGCAGATGCAAACAACAAATTAGTAAAACACTGAATATATTGGGGGCCATATATTTAAACTACCACAGTCACTTTGCTCAGAACACTGAATATGCGGCTTCTGAGCATGCAGGAGTCCACGCAGCTGCTCCTACCCACTTCATTCATCTCTCCTGGGGTTTTGTTTGGTTGGTTGGTTGGTTCATTGGGTTTTTTTTTTTTTTCCTGTTTGCTTATTTGGTGTGTGTATTGTGTGTACATGTTAACCTGTATGAATGCAGACATGCCATGGCACACATGCACACATTAAGGGGCAACTTTTGGGTTGGTCCTTGCCATCCTTATCTTCTGAGGTAAGGTCTCTCATCATTCACACCTCTGTTTACAAGCTTCTGAAAATTCTTCTGTCCACTTCCCTTTTCACCATAGATAGGCACACTGGGATTACAGAAGCCTGCTTTTATGCAGAGTTTGGGGATCTGAACTTGGGTACTCAGAGTTGGACATGAAGCACTTTATCCATTGAGCCATTTTCCCAGCCCATGGTTGTTGTTTGAGACAGGTCTCACTCTGTAGCACAGGTGGCCTGGAGCCTCAAACTACAGCAATCTGCCTGCCTGCCTGCCTCAGCCTCTTAAGTGCTGGGATTGCAAGTGTGAGCCCTCACACGTGGCTACCTCTTCTGCTAAGTCCTAGCAAATACTAGCTTGGTTGTTTCCCAGACAAAGCTTGGGTAAGCCAACCTCACACCAGTTCAAGAAAACACCGGCTTCAGATATTTACCACTAATGGGGAAATAAGGTTAGTCCTTGTAGCCCCTTCCTGCACACCAGCCTGTCCCTTCACAGTCTGAGCCCCAAACTGCATATCCAGTGAGGCAGCTCTCTTCCCCTTCTCTCCTTTCTGGTTTTGCATTATCACCTTTGCGATGCTCCAATGTGTAGCGTGCCAGCAGAGCCTATGTGGAACCTGTATCCAAGTAGATTAGCATTCTAAAAGACATTCCATCCCCATAGTAGACAATAAACTTGATTCATCACAAGTGGCATCCTTTATGTTTTGCTCATAAGGCAATTTCTCAAGTGTATCTTTTTTTGAAATACACACAAATAGTCCGTGGGTTACATGATGGGTTTTGTGTTCCACCAAAAGAACTTAGACAAAGAAGCCATGCCGATGTTCTTATTTACAGAGGTTGCCATCTGGGAATTAATGTCTGCTGTTGCTCAGTAATTAGGAAAATTTAGGACCCTAGTGCTCCAACATCTTGCATTTAAGGTTGTATGTCATTGGTGTTTTCATGAGAACTTGCTGGATTTCTGTCATTAATAACAGGCATAAACCCAGCAAGTAGTAGAACATGTGTTACATTTAATCAATTTACTATTTGTATTCATTATGCATGTCCTCCATTTTGAGTCATGAAAAATTGAAAGGCTGTGGCAAATGGAAGGTGCATCATGGATTACAAATGATGTAACAAGAGCAGAAACGCTATTAATTGGTCAATTGTGCTTGTCAGTACATTTAAAGTGATTAAGGCAGAGAGATTAGAAAAGACATGAATGTGCTTGGGAATAGGAGCCCAGGAACACTGGGGCCCTCTTAAATCTTTTATGCCCAGAAAATCACAGCAAAACCCAATAGCATTTATTCCAAGTTCATTCAACAAATATTCGTTGATCACCTACCATGTGCCTGAGACTGCACTGAGTACAGCAAAAACAGTAAATGAAGTCCATGACCTCAAAAGTGACATTCCAGTGGGAATAAGGAGGTACGTGATGAACAGATACACAATGCGATCAATCTCTGATACTGTAAGGACCACAAAGTCTGATAGAGGCCAGAGAGGGCATGGAGAGTGATGGTCAGAGGAGCACTGCTCTAGGGAAGTGACCCCAGAAAACCTTTCATCCCAGCACTCAGGAGGCAGAGGTAGGAGGATCACTGTGAATCCCAACTCAGCCCGGGCTAGAGTGCAACCTGCTTCGAAAAACCAAACAAAGAAGAAGAGGAGGAGGAAGAAGAATGAGAATAAGGAGAAGGAAGAGGAGGAGGAAGAGAAGAAGTAATAGAGAAAACAAGCCCTGTGGGTATGTAGGAAGAGAAAGTTTTATTCATACTCATGCCTGGCCTAATACTCCCACTCTCACTTCACCACTCAAGAAGAAAAGAAAGTTCCCTTGTAGATATTCCCTGACTTAGGATGGTTCAAACTGGGATTTGTGGCTTTACGATGGTATGAAAGGAAAACATTCAATAGAAACTACATGTTGAGTTTTGATCTTTCCCGGGGCTAGCATATGGCATCCATCCCTCTTTCCTGATGCTAGGCAGAATCAAGAAGCCACACTTCCATCAGCTATGTACTCACAAGTGCAAATGACCCATGCCCTGCAGGGTCTTGTGTTGTCAAAAGCTTTGTGCATACAATGGATTCTAAGTATAGTCAACACTTCCTTTTAAAGTAGACTTTGTGTTGGAGGCCTTTGCCCACCTTGAGGCAGATGAAAGTGCTGTAAGCACATTTAAGATAGCTTAGGCTGGGCTGGAGAGATGGCTTGGTGGTTAAGGCGCCTGCCTGCCACACCTAAGAACGCCAGTTCCAATCTCCAGGTCCCATGTTTAACCAGACACAAAAGTGACACAAGTGTGCAATGTCACACTTACCCACAAGGAGGTGCAAACATCTGGAGTTCATTCACAGTGGCTGAGAGGCCACTGGTGCACCCATTCTCTATCTGTCCCTCTTTCTCTCTCTCTCTTTCTCTAATAAAAAAAAAGATAGGCTGAACTGTGGAATCCTAAGTTTGCATACTAAAACATACTTAGAATATTCATAACATACCATGCTTTATTGGGATATAGCCCCAGCCCCATCACAAACCAAGGTGCATCTAAAAATTTTTTATTAATTTTTTTCACTTAAAGAATTAATGTGGCCTTCAACCCAATGATAATGGCTTCTCCAGGACAAAAAAAAAAAGTCTCACCCTGTCAGCTTTCTTCTGCAGGCCCTTCTGTAGTAATAAGTCACTTTCTCTGGTCTTTGGATTGCCCCACCTTCCAGCTCACCCTGCCCTTGGGCCTGCACATACACTGTCTCTGAGCCTTAAAAATTCAGGGCACAAAATCCAGGTCACTGCTCCGGGACCTCCTTCACCCCCACTAGGGCTCTACACACTCCCTCCAGGGTGTCAGTAAGTCCTCCTGCTTTGCTTTGCTTAATTCTGCTCACCACACCTGTTATGACCCGAATTATATTCTGCGTCTTTTTAAATTTTATTTTATTTATTTGAGAGAGAGAGGCAGATAGAGAGAGAGAGAATGGTCATGACAGAGCCTTCAGACATTGTAAATGAACTCCAGACGCATGTGCTACCTTGTGCATCTGGCTTACATAGGTCCTGGGGAATTGAACTTGGGTCCTTTGGCTTCACAGACAAATGCCTTAACTGCTAAGCCATTTCTCCAGCCCTTCTGTGTCTCTTTTAAAACTTATTTATTTATTTACTTATTTATTTGAAAGAGAGAAGCAGACAGAGAGAGAATGGGCATGTCAGGACCTCCTGACACTAAATAAACTCCAGACACTTGCACCACTTTGTGCATCTGGCTTTACATGCGTACTGGGTAACTGAACTTGGGCCTTCAAGCTTTGCAAGAAAGTGCCTTTAACTACTGAGCATCTCTCCCGTCTTGTCTTCCTGTTTCTTACCATCCCCCACACTAGAACTGAAGTTCCATGACCTTGACTGTATGTCACTCAAGTTCACTGTTGTGTCCATATCTCAAAACATAGCCTAAGAAGAGGCTTGAAAGCTGGAGTTGGATGAATGAATGAGTTGATCCATCAATCAATCAACCAGTCATCCAAAAGTAAGACTAAATATGGACCATTGGGTTTTTGCTTTTGTATGCAGAGAGCTGTTTCAATTTGTTCCTGAAATTTGGCCACATGGAAGAGCTGGGCATTTATTCTGAGCAATATTCTCTGCAGTGAGTAAGTGGCATTAATATTTGTGCTGTTTTGCTGCACTTGGCTGCACTCTGTTGCCAGCCATGCCTTTTAAACACTGGGAGGTTTGTTTTTAGTGTGTTCACCTACTTCTACTGACTAAACTGTCTTTCCAAGTGATGGGACGGGGGCCTGGATGAAGCATGGTGAGCGAGTACCACAGCAATCCTGTCTCATAAGATTGATAGTCTAGAGCTCCTTGCTTCATGCAGAGCATCCAAGAAATCTAGCAGAAATGGGCAGTATGAGGATACAGAGTTCCAAGTCCTTTCTGGGTATAATATGTACAAAGCCCAAAGTGGACTTGTGAGTCTGTCTTGTGCCAGGCCCTGTGATACAGGCTGGAGATGGCAGGTGGAGGTAACAGCACTGCTCAGCTACCAGGAAGAGCTGACAGTCACTGCACTGGTTCTAGCACCCACCTGCACATTAGAATCACCTGTGCCAGGGCCACTTCCAAGATCACTTGAGCCAGATCTCTGGGACTGGGGCTTAAACATCTGTTGATAATTTCTGAAGCTCCAAATACTATTCATGGGTAGCCAGATTGAAGACCTGGAAAAGAATACATATAGACGAGCAAAGGCACAAATCAGTAGAGGGCATTCTTAACAGGTGACAGGCATGAGCTAGAAAGTGGTGGCATTTGTCTTTGGTGTGTAACTATAAACAGAAAGACAGGCTTCTAGTGGTCAGGAGAACAAATGGCCTGGTCTCATGCAGCAGATAAATGGTGCATCTGCTTATCATGCCCCCACCCCAAAGAACTGTTTTGAACTGGCACATAATGGGCTATCATATTTTTCTCTAAAAGGCAGTAATTTGATGTTGAACACTTAATCAAATAAAGAATCTGCATTAAGACGTAGCCTTTGCTAATCAGCAACCTTAAGAGGGAAAACAAGCAAACCCCACAGTGCAACCAATGAAGAGAGGAGCCAGCATGTGCTTGGAAACTACTGAAAGAGGCCAGGACTTTCTGAAGTTCAATGCAAGGGATTCAAAACTCCCTCCCCTTACACTGCTCCTTCAGTGTGAAAGTGTTTAGACCTGGGAGAAAGCTGAAGTTTATGCTACTCAATTGGGAAGGAGCTTTGCACCCTCCAACACACACATACTTTGAATAAAATAAAAGGATGAGAATGACATTATAGGGGCCACAGTGATAGTTAGTGAGGCATTGTTCATTGTGCCTTGGAAAAGCGTTCTTGTCTTATGTCTAGTGATAAATTATGCTTTTTTCATGATGGTTAATCTTCATCATCTGTATGTTTTTGTTTTCTTGAAATCAGATAGTTCTTTTTTTAATTTTTATTTTTTATTGACAACTTCTATACTTACAGACTTTTTTTAAATCAATGCGTACAAGCCAGTAAGCTCCTCCCAAAACTAAGCTAGTGTGTTCCCAGTCCACACACAGAGCATGCAGACTTCACACTTCAGCCTTGTTCCATGCCCAAGAAACCAGCGTCTCTGCCCACAGAATGGATTCACAGGAGTACCTTCTGCTCCATCCCGCTTGCCTCCTTGGGTACTACAGCTACCAACAGCTAGCAGCAACTGTAACTTCAGAAATGTTCCATTTCAGAAAAACCATAGACTCAAACTTTTAAAGGATGTGGTATTATAGCAAACACCATGCTTGGCCAAAGAGAGTAGTGGAAGGGAGGCCATGTGGACTTTCCGAGCCCTTGGTCAAATATGAAGGTAGCTCAGGTCACAGGAAGATCTATCTGCTAGCCCAGGTGTTGGGCTCCCGAAGCCATGCTCCTTCCTGTGAAGCATCAGTTTTTCAGGCCTGTTTGCATGCTCGTTACCTGGGAGCATGGAAAAGTGCTGGTGCCTGAGCCCCAGATCCTGAGATTCCTGGCAGGAAGTGGGAGGATGACATGGCTGGGTGTAGGTGTATGTGTGGAAGCTCTAGGGAGGCTCTCACAGGCAGCAGGATTGGGAAGTAGTTCCAAAAGAGTGACCCCAAAGGGTAATAAGGGAAGTCACATTGCTGCTCCACTCCCCAAGCTCCGACTCTCCACACATCAGCCAGGGCAAGCAATCTAAAGGGAGCTTTGTTAGGAAAAGCTAGGTCTGCGCCCAGCAAATGCTCCCACTCCTTTATTGGCTTCCTGTTTCTTGCCCTGCAGAAAAGACGCAGATCAGGACAGAGGGGATAGAGGATTCAGGCATCACTTTTCTATTCACACCCTCCTTTGTGGTCCCACCTCAAGTGAATGTTGTCTTAGGAAGAGAAGCTTCAGAGTCAGAAGCAAAGCCAGAGTAGCCTGGGAAGCCCTACCTACAAGCAGAGATGGTCTGGGCCCAGGTGAAAAGTCCCATGGACCCATTTATCTGGCACCCTCGGGCTCTTGGTAAAAATGATGCAGCTCCAGGCCCAACAAGCTATCCCAAAAGGTCACAGAGAGGAGCTGTTTGTCAGCAGTGACACATGCTACACACACAAGCTGAGGGGTGGGTGCACAGAGCAGATCCAAGGCACTGAGGTGTGGCAGATCACAGACAGTGTTTACTCCAAAGACCCAGCATGTTTCCAGAATCCATCAGCTCTGCACCTGGACACCATGCAGCATACTTTCCCCTCCTCTGATAAGACTGACCTCTCCAAGCCATCCTCTTCCTTGATGTAGTTTCATGCTGCCAGTGTTGTTTTTCTTGTTAACACCAAAGTGGAAGTCTAGAAGGTGAGGAGGAGGCCGTGTCCAAGGAAATGAGACAAGGCCACTTGGCCTTGAATGTGCACCAGAGGTGATACTGTTGGTGGTCAGAGACATGATAGCCATCCAATGGGGCCTCAGAGTGGAAGACTGCCTGGCATAACAAGAAGCCTGGCCACAGGGGCTAAGCACAGCTGTCGCAAACACAGGTGTCTGGGACCACCTCTTCCAGCCCCTTGACCTTCCTTCTACCTTGCAGACAGGCACTGCCACAGCCCTGGTGTCATGTTCTCCAGCGGGGATGCCCTGAGTCACAGAGGAAAGGACCTACTTCTTTCTGAATCTTACTTCAGTCATTGAGGAAGGTGTCTCCAGGACCAGCCAGACTTCACAATAAAGAAGCAAGCTGAGCACGACAGTGGCCATGGAAGTTGGAATCTGCTAAGGAGTATGTAACAACTCACCTGCCGAATCAACTAGCTCTGAAAATGGATGGCACCGGAGAGTCGGGTCCATACCCGGCCATGGGAACAGGACAGGAACGGAAATGGAACGGACTTCTACAGGGCGGGTAGGAGGGCCACTGCAGTGAGCACGGGCCCAGGGGAGCCACCGCAGGTACAGATCTTGGTGGTAGTAGCAAATGTTCAAATGAGAACTTTGAAGGGCTAAGTGGAGAAGGGTCCCCATGGCCATGGGAACAGGTGGACAGGACATGTTTCTGTGAAAGGAGAGGTGCTGGTCATTCTCCAGCTGCCCTCCATGCCAGTCTCTGCCCCTCCCTGCCCTACTTACTCCAGATCTTTTGGAGGCTGAGAGGTCTGGATTTTGTCACTGACTTTGCCCTGGGTATTAATTTCTTTCCTCATGACTTTGACAAAATACCTGACAGAAACAACTTAAGTGAGGAAAGTGATGGTGTCAGGGATGTAGGTCCATCGTCATGGGGAGGGTGCAGGGAGCAGAAATGCTCACGTGATGGTGGCCAGGAATGGAGAGGAGGGACTGTAGGAAGGGGTCAGGGTGAGATACACCCCCAAACCCATTCCCCCAGCGACCTACTTCCTCTAACTTGTTCCCACCTCCTATTTCTATTTCTACCACCTCTCAAAATGCCATCATGAGCTGGAAAGATGGCTTAGCAGTTAAGATGCTTGCCTGCAAAGCCTAGGTTTGATTCCCCAACACCCATGTAAGCCAGATGCACAAGGTGGTTCATGAGTCTGGACTTGGTTTGCAGTGGCAGGAGGCCCTGGGGACTCTCTCTCTCTCTCTCTCTCTCTCTCTCTTTCTCTCTCTCCCCCTATTTCTATCTCTGTAATAAATAAAATGAAAGTGTTAAAAACAATAATGCTATCATATTATGAGTTCAAGAGATTACACAATTAATTACCTCATAGCCCTCCTGATCTAGTTGCCTCTGGAGCACCCTCTCAGACTCAGAGGCTAGCTGCACTACTCCTAAGGGCATGTGTTTTTTATGGGAGAGAGACAGAATTGGTGCACCAGGGCCAAAGCCACTGCAAACAAACTCCAGACACATGTGCCACCTGTGCACACGTGTCACCTTGTGCATCTGGCTTATGTGGGTTCTGGGGAGTTGAACCTGGGTCCTTAGGCTTCACAGACAAGCACCTTAACTGCTAAGCCATCTCTCCAGCCCACAAAGGCATTTATGAATCCAATCAGGTTGACAAGATTAACCATCACTCCCTTGGTCTGTAGACTGAGTTTAGGTTCATAGAGAGAAGGTAAGGTACGTCTTCCCTCCAGATGGTCATGGCCTTTCAAGGACTTGTTTATTCTGTACCATTGGAACATTTGCAGTGTTTGACATTTACTCCTAAATATTTTAGCATGCAACTCCTAAAGATAAACATATTCTCCTACCTAACCCCAAACTAATATTAATTCAACAACATCACCCAATTATGGAATTTTTTGCTTAAAAAGAACTTTGTGCTTTATAGCTGACAAAGCACTTGCACCAACATTGTTTATCTAATACACACAAAAGCCTTCTGAAGCAACTGCTGCTATTGCCTCTTACAAGTAGGAAAATCGGGTCCAGGAAGGATAAGTGACCCACCAAGATCACACAGCTAGTGGACAGCATGGCTGGAAGCCTTTGAGCTCCAGAGTCCCTACACTTGTCATGGCAGTATAGCCCATTCTGAACAAAATGTTCATTTTTCTAGAACTTAGACCCTAAATACATCTCTTATTTGTCCCCTCAAAACTTTCATTCTAGGGACAAAGAGATGACTCAGCAGTTTAGTGCGCTTCCTGCACAAGCATGAGGATCGGGGCCAGGGGGCTGAGACCACCCTAGTTCAAATCTCCACAGCCCACAGTAAACAGCAGGGTGTGGCCATGCATTCCTGTAACCCCACTCCCATCGTAATACAGAGACCAGGAGTTACCAGAGTGCATTTTTAAAAAGGCAAGTGCTGAGATCAGTAAGTGTGTCTCAAACAAGAACAGGGGTTGGGGCCTGGGGAGATGGTTCAGTGGTTAAAGGTACTTGTTTGCAAAGCTTGACAACCTAGTTTTGATTCCCCAGTACCCATGTAATACCAGGTGCACAAAGTGGCACATGCATCTGAAGTTCATTTGTAGTGACAGGAGATCCTGGCAGCCCATTTCTCTCTCTCTCTCTCTCTCTCTCTCTCTCTCTCTCTCTCTCTCTCTCCTTGCAAATAATAAATGAGAACATTTTAAAACATAACAGGTGTTGGGGAGTGATGAAATGGGACACCTGATCCCCACTTTGGCCCATAGGCAAGTGTACCTAGATGCAGGCAATATATGCATACGACACACATGCCACATTACACACACACAGGCAAACAAACAGAAATCTTTCCATTCTACCTAAAATCATGAAGATTCCTTTTCTAACTTGAAGTGGTGACCATCTAGATGCACTCATGGCCCACCTCAGCTTCTGCTATGGGAAACTGCCAAGCAACAAGCTTGAATGCTGCACTTAATTTAAGCCAGCGTGCTTGATTCCATGGTCTTTCTTAAATGCATTGTGCTTGATTCCCTCTCCATCCCCTGAGTGAAGAAATCTACCCTCCGCCAACCCCCAAATGCATCCACCTTTATGGGAGGAACTGGCTTATCTGTTCCATAAGCAGGAAAGGATAAGTGTCCTTGGAGCCTGACTATCCTCAGCCACTACTTCTGGCTGAAGGCTGCCACCAGGGGACACAAACAACCAGGCCCTTTTTCAGAGTGGCACAATGAAATTGGCAGAAGTGTGTACACAATGATGGAAGGACTTGAGAGCCTGGGTGGGGCACCAGTGTTGTGGACCCCAGAGTGAGCATCCATTACTAACCACCAAGCAGACTGGAAAGCCCGGCCACCCCCCCACCTCTGTCTTTGATCATGTCCACCCTATCCCTCCTAGGGCTATAGAGGGGTCTCTTCCTGCTACCCACTCATAACAGCCAAGAACAGCTCCACCTCTTATTAAAATGGAAAAAACTCTGCCTATCAAAAGCATTATTATATATCATTACTCAGCTCCAGGTTCCTTTGCAAAACATTGAAAGCCAGTATCATAATTTGATGATGAAATATTGATTACGCATATACAGCTGCATGCAGAGGCCCATACCACATAGATGGACTGCCCACCCTA
This sequence comes from Orientallactaga sibirica, assembly GCA_036365145.1. Taxonomy (NCBI): domain Eukaryota; kingdom Metazoa; phylum Chordata; class Mammalia; order Rodentia; family Dipodidae; genus Orientallactaga; species Orientallactaga sibirica. The sequence goes on from JAEOAD010000030.1 coordinate 2,716,650, forward strand.
CATTACCTTCTATTTTAAGTCAATATGGAGATGGATGTCCCCCCCCACAGGCCAATTTTGATAAAATACATTGGTCAATACAGATAGACACTAATGCCAGCACGAGTCACTTCCTGCTTATTGGTTTGGGTTCCACTTCTCCACACGGCAGCTGGCTCCAGGAGAAGCTTCCAGACACCAGCCATTCCTAGGCAATTGGCACATTTCTCAATTTGAGCCATGTGAGTGGGAAATGTCAAGGGGACGGAGAGCTGCCCATTCCCACTCCCCAGCTGAGAGGGAATGAAAAGCAAACAGACTTGTAAACAAATCTGGGAGAAGCTTTATTACCATCATTAGCAGTGTGCTTGTCTTCTCCACTTCCAAGAAGGGGTTTGGAGCCATGTAAGTAGAAGCTGTTGCCACACTTGCTAGAATTTGGCATGCCGCAGGTCCTGGGTCTCATCCTACTGTGGGCATCTGCTATGCTTGTCCCCACACCTGAAACTCAAATAGTTGGGAGTTCTTTAAAAACTGCAGTTTGGGGGCTGGAAAGATGGCTCAGTAGTTAAGGTACTTGTTTGCAAAGCCTAATGACCAGAGTTTGATTTCCCAATTCCCAAATAAATAATTTATTTGCAAGCGGACTAAGGAGAGATAGAATGGCCATGCCAGGGCCTCCAGCCTCTGCAAACAAACTCCAGATGCATGTGCCACCTTGTGCATCTGGCTTTACATGGGAATTGGGAAATCAAACTCTGGTCATTAAGCTTTGCAAGCAAGTGCCTTAACCACTAAGCCATCTCTCCAGCCCTAAAAATATTTTTTAAATTTAAATTTTTAAATCTGGCTTCTCTACCAGAAAGCAAAGCTCACAGGTTTTAGTTTTCTTCGCTGCCTGAATGTTGAATCAGTTTACCTTTCTTTTTCATTCATTCATTCATCCAGCAGAGTGCAGTAATATTAGAGAACAGGACTGTATGAACCAAACAAGTGTAACAGTTACCTTCTCATTGCTGGGACAAGACAGCCAACCCAAAGCGGCATACAGAAGGAAAGGTTTTATTTTGGCTTACAGTCTCATGGGAAGTTTCATTGTGGCAGGGAAAGCATGACAAGCCCGAGCAGGAAGCCTGGGTCACATCTCTACAGTAGTAGGAAGGAAGTAGTAATTCCAGACCTGAGCCACTTTAGGGGATTTGCCCATGGTAGAATCCAGATGTCCTGTGGCCCTAGGACATCCAGCTTCAGATCAAGGCCTGGAATCCATCTATGTAAGGTGGCCCACGGAGCTGACAGGCGAGAAGGAATCTTTCAAATTTGCAATTTTCAAGTGTCGGGAAGATGTTGTGTCGCTCCTCTGATGCCTGGCATGGGAGACAGGTCCTCCCGGTTTCCATCAACACGTCTGCTGTGTGTAGCGTGGCCTTTGCACTCTTCCCACGCAGTCCCCACAGCTGAGAATGCCAGCTCTCGGGAGCTTCCACCTGCTCCAGGAGCAGGCCAGCCTTCCTCCTCAGTAACCGAAGGTGTCCTCACAGGGCTCTGGGACTCTGGGAGCTACCTTCATTCGGCAGCGCTTCAAGCGCCTCTCTCCAAGGTGCTGCGCAGTCAGAAACACAGGCTGTCCCCAGGCAGATGACCATTAATCCTCCTCCTACACTGTTCCCGCCTCGCTACGGTGAGACCAGAGCATGCAGTGCAGACTTGCCCATGCCATGAAGAAAAGATATTCCCACGTGGACATCTGTATATGAGCCTCACACACACCCTTGTCCATTCCGCATTGTAGGAACTTCCCGTGTGCGGCACTTCTGAAACGAGAGCAGTCTCAAAGATGGTCCGACTCCAGCTCATAGACAGCTCTGTCATTGAGAGCGAAATCATACAGGGGAACTAACTTTTCAAAGGTGATTTCAAAAATCACCAAGTGCAGCTAAGAAATATGACGGGCATGACAGCAGAGAGGCACCAACGGGTGTGAGGCAAGATAGGGATACTGGGGAAGGCCTAGATGGTGGCTCAGGTCATACTGCATCAGGCTCACTATGGCCAGGAGCTGGGATTTTAATGCAAGACTGTCCCATGTCTCCACTGACATTCCTACCTCAGCAGGTTGTTGAGTGGAGACAAACACACCAGAGGTGCTAAAAGAAGCAGGGACAGTTGAATCACTTCTCTAACCATGAGCAATGGCACCTTGAAGGTTTTGGTTTTGATTGAGCAGGACTGGGTCTTGCTACATAGCCGAAGCTGCCCTGAAACTTGTTGTGTGGCACAGGCCGGCCTCACACACTCAATCTTCCTGCTTCAGCCTCCTGAGTACTGGGATTATAGGTATGTACCGCCCACCCAGCTGTAACTTTCTTTTTGAGTGCATATACTATGTGTGGCGTATGTGTGTGCACATGTAGTGTATACACATGTATATAGATGTGCATGCCACAAGTGCACACATGTGGAGACCAGAGGAGGACATCAAGTGTTCTTATTTCTTTGAGACGGGGTCTCTTAGTGAATTGAGAGTTCATTGTCTTTTGCTTCAACTGACCAGTGAGCCCCAGGGACCCTCTTGGGTCTGCCCTCACAGTGCTGGGTTGCATGTATGCACAGCCATGTGGGAATTTTACATGGATGCTGGGAGTAGAACTCAGTGCCTCATGCTTGTGTGGCAAGCTCTCTTACCCACTGAGCCTGCTCCTCAGCCCTGTAGTTTTCTTCTTAGATGACAGCCTACAAGTAAATACAGCCTCAGTGAAAACCATGAAGAGAAAGCCACGATAAAGGAAGACATAGCATGGCACGTGAGCAACAAGCCAAAGGGACAGCAGTTGGCTGCAGGTGGAGGGACTCTAGACAAGAGGAAGAGCCTGGAAGATGCAGGAGCCATTGGCCACCCAGAGGTGGGGAAGGATGTACCTCCTGTGGGTGCAGCAAGCTGTCTGGGAAGGCCAGCAGCAAGGGTCTGGGCTGGGAATGGTGAGGAGCTGGGGTGTTGGGTTCAAAGTTAAGTGAGCCAGTAGATTCCTTGTGGCCCACTGTAGTTTGGATCTTGGATGTTCCCCAAAGGCCCATGTGCTTAATACCCAAAGTGGTGCTACCAGGAGGTGGCGAACACTTGAAAGCCAAAACCTCATGGGAGCCCCCCCCCCCAGTCATTGGAATGGTGCCCCTTAAGGGGATTGTGGGACCCCATTCTTTTCCTCTTTCTGTTTTGCTCCTGGTCATGAAGTGAGCAGTTTTGCTCCATCAACCACTCCAGCCATGGTGTGCCGCCTCCTCACTTTGGGGAGAGTACAAGGCCAACTGACCATGGACTGGAAGCTCCAAATCATGAGCCAAAGTCAGCTTTTCCTTTGAAGGATAATTATCTCAGGCATTCTCTTATAGTAGTGTGGAGCTGACAGTGCATGGATCTATCCACTTCTGTGCTCTCGGGAACACTAAGTCCTGAGCTAGGACGTCTTCCCAGGCCCCTGCTTAGCTTTGGAGCTCTCACAACTTTTCCATCTGCCAGCACACCTGGCAGCAGCTGGACCAGGAGGACTAGTGGTTTGGGATAAGAATGGAGCCTCATGCCCCCCTCTCAAAAACCTATCTGTATAGAGTCCCTGAAATCTCTTTGAGATGAGCAAGTCCATGCTGAGCCTGCCGATAGGCAAAGGTGGCGTTGCAGAACATGATGGCTCCAGCCGACTCCTGAGCTCTGCTTCCTGAACAGAGGGGGCAAGGAGAAGCTGGGAGGAAGGTCCCTCACAGAGGTGCCTGGGGCTGCAGCTAAGAAAATGGGCCCTGGGCTCTTGAAGACATCCGTTCCAATCCACACTCCAGCTCTAGTTTGCTATGTGATTCTGGGCCATGAACACAACCTCTCAGAGCCTGTGTCCTCACCTGAGTGTAGGGCCAATGGCAGCCCCCCCCCACACACACACACATAACACACACTGGCGATTCAGTACGTAAAATGCTGGGTAGGTGTCTGGCTGTCACGCACTCTAACTGCTACTGTTAGCTGTCACTAACCTTTACTAATGTCATTGTTACTACAGTACTTGCCCCCTCGGTGACCCTCTATTATACTTTCCTCCTCATTCACACCATCCCTCATGCACAAGCTCTGACTGGTGCTGGTGGCACAGAGTGACTTCCAGGGCTGGGTCATAAAGACCTTGACTTCCCCCTTGATGAAGGCTGTCATATGATGTCCTGTGGACATGCCAGGCATCCTGTGCTGGAGTCTACATGCTGAGGGCCTGAGGCCTCCTGCCCACAGGCAGTGTTGACACGTCAGCTATGAGTCCTTGGAGGGAGATTCTTCAGCCCTAATGACCCCTAAATAACAGCAGTCCAGGTGACATGGTGGCTACAGGCTCCCATGGCAGCCTGAGCCATCCTGCTCAGAAGCCTTGAATCTGACCCAGAAAAGCTGCAGGGTGGGTCAGCCATGCTCAAGCCCCTAGGCATGGGGCTTCTCTGTTGCACATCAGTACATAATTAATGATTATTTTTCTGAGCATGGCTCACTCTGAAGTGGCCACTTCTCAGACAGCATATACGTGGCCTGTCTCCAGGCTATCCCATGGACTGCTCAAAGAACCCAGCAGAGTCCAGTTGTTCTGTGCCAAACCCGATCTCCAAAGCTCTTTGTGGCTCACACCTGTAAACCCAGCACTTGGGAGGCTGAGGCAGGAGGATCACAGTGAGTTTCAGATCAGGCTGGGCTACAAAGTGAGACTGTGAAAGAACAAAACAAACAAATAAAACCCTTGTTTGCTCTGGCCTCTTCCTCGGGCCCTTTCAGGCATCACCACAGACCCTCAGAAGAGCTCTGTGTTGTCTTCTGTCAGAGGACTTGCGACATGGACTCAGAATGGCTACTGGGAGGCTCAGACCCACATTGTCAGGTTTCTGCAGCAGGGCTTTTACAGGAGGTAAACTTCAAGTTCAGTCAGTGAGAATCTGAATTTGTTTTGTCTCTGTCTCTTACTGTCTTTTTGTCATGACTTCCTCATCTACTTTCATTATCCCAATTGTGTGGCTTTGCATAAGTTGTCACAGATCTGTGACCAGGCAACACTGAGCCCCCAGGAGCATGGCAAGGAGGTCTGAAAGTAGGATGCACATGTCTTCTGCTGCCCAAAGGCAGCATCCTCTTGACACTCCCCTGACCACCTCTCCTCCCATGGCAGGAACATTCTGTCTTATAGTGAGGGTGGGGGAGTGACCTGGCCAGCCCTCTGTGGAAGTATCTGAGCCCCTCGCCATGCCACCATGGCCAGGTCTGAAAGCACCATGGACATCTCTGTGACTGTCATCCAAACGCACCCACAGGCCTTTCTGAAAGGATCCCAGCAGCCTGGGTGGGGGGACATGCCCTCTGGGGCAATGCTAGATGTCTAGCCCAAAGTCCACCATCTCAAGAGAAGACTCACCTGTCACCAATCCCCAGAGCAGGAGAGAAGTGCAGTGGCTTCAGTAGCTCAAGTGGGGTGAGAACTGCCTAAAAGCAAGAGTCAGTGGGTTGCTTCCAGCGCAGACTGATGGCTGGGTGAGCTGAATAAAACCACTGGAGGCTGTACCCAGCACCCATCACTGTGTGAAGTCAGTGTCACTAAGACAGTCTGAATCTTGACTGATTTTGTGCCCACCAAGCATCCTTTCAGTTTCAGTTTGGCTTTCATGTCATGGGCAAGAGGGAGCAAGCGTGTTGGCAGAAAGGAGGTCAATGGATTGTTCCCTTGGCAGTCATCGTCTTTATTAAAATGCCAACCTCCCAGTTACCCATGTGTGTGCACACAAACACATGCACACACACTCAATGTCTCCTGCTATTCCTGTTTCCCATCTAGGATGAGGAGAACGGAGATAATGAGTTCTATCATGTGAATGTGGAATTAACCAAACACCAGGAGAAGTCCCTATGATTCCACTCTATCCTTTTCAGAGCATCAGAGTCAAGTCCAAGTCAGGGAGAATCCCAAGAGCCATTCAAAGAAATGATTTTTGAACACTTCTAACATGCCCTCTGGGGCTCAGGCAACATTGCAGAAGAGGGGCAAAAAAGAATATAAGAGCCACAGGGTAGGAAAGTGTACTCTGAAACATTGTCCCCACCACAGAGACTGACTGGTGCATTCATGATCCCACAGTGAAGAGTGACAATAACCCCACAGAGGAGGGCCCTCCGTGGAACGGGCAGGAGACAGGGAACAAGAGTACAGCCTGATGGGAGTATGACCATTAGGCAATATGTTCATATAATGTGTTCTAATTTAAAAAGAAAAAAAGAAATGATTCCTGAGCTGGGTGTGTTCCACATGCATTAGGAGCTGAAAGAGGAAGGTTAAAAGTTCAAGGCAACATAGAAAACACTGCTCCCAGAACAAAGAAAAAGAGATGTTAATCTCCTCTCCTTCCAGTCCCGGGTGCTTCAGAGGACACAGGTTACATGCAGACATAGCCAAGTCCAAGAACCACACCACACACAATCAGCCCTAGAAATGGCATCAAGAATCCCTGAGGACAAAGATAGAATTCCTTAGGGGGGTTGACCCCAAGTTCCTGAGGAAAATGCATCCAGCCAAGTAACACAACAAGAAGGGCCTGAAGAAGATGCAGGCCAACAACATGAGGCAATGAGTGCTGTCAAGTCCCTGGTAAAGCCCAAGCAGGCTAAGACCAAGGATCCCAGCCGCAAGCTCAGCCAACTTGCCTTCATTGCCTATCTCAAGCTTGGGAAGTGTGTTTGTACCTCGAGTCACAGACTCGGCCAGACAGAACCCAAGGCCCAGGCTGTATCTCCAGCTAAGGTCCAGATCCAGGCTGCAGCTTCCACTCCGGCTCCAGCTCAGGCCTCTATGAAGGCCCCACAGGCAAGCTCTCCATCCCCCAATGTAAAGACAGATGGACTGACACGTTCCCATTGGCTGATTGCAGATAGCTGGCATTCTGTGCCATTCCTACAAATAAACTTAAAGCAGACTCTGTTGAGGCCACCCTGAGAGTACATAGTGAATTCCAGGTCAGCCTGGACTAGAACAAGACCCTACCTCAAAAACAACAACAAACAACAACAACAACAACAAAAGACTCCTGCCCCAAGATTCACAGAGGCAACACCAGGGTCTGTAAAGTCTTGGCAAAAATTCAGAAAACCTACGGGAATCCACACATTAGCCAATAGAAAGGCCACAAAGACTAACTAAAATACCAGCTTGGAAGTTTAATGCTGTTTTTATTGCACAATCACTTTTAGAATGTCTTTGAATAACAAAATTGGAAGTCTGAATTTGTTATTCCTTAATAAGTACAGTGTGTTCGCTTGACAAAATCTTTGCAAAGATGGAAACTGGTGAGTGGTGAGAAGGCTAAGCAATGTCCTTATTCTAAGGACCAGAAGCCACTGAGCTATCAGCCCCTAAGTAGAAAAAACAAGAGGGATAAAGCATACATTCACAAGCGTCAGATTTCTCTTAAACGCTTAGAACATTCTGTAAACCCTGTTGTCTGTGGCAGCGAGAATTACAAGGGGTCCTCTCTCTAGAGTCTGTTTGATTTTACTCTTAATTGACTCAAGCCTCCAGAAATGAGTCTTGCCCTTGAAGTCATTATTCTACATGAGTGTGAAGTTATCATCTGTTCACCTGCTTAGCATGGTGCGGACAGTGAGGAGAATCCACATGCAAAGCGGAGGAGGGGGATGCAAAAACACAGCAGTTACATGAGTAATGTCTTTATTATTTGTAGCAACAGTCTCATGAAGATATTACTTTATCCATAAAAATAATGTATTTTAATATATTGTATTTATATATAATATATAAATATATTTATTTGTGAGCGAGAAAGAGGAATATATAGAAAGAGGGACAGAGAAAGAGAATGGGCACCCCAGGGCCTCCAACCACTGCAAATGAACTCGAGACGCATGTACCACCTTGTACATCTGGATTATGTGGGTGCTGGGGAATCAAACCTGGGTCCTTTGGCTTTGCAAGCAAAGACCACTAAGCCATCTCTCTAGTCCAAGAAAATGTGTTGTAGGAGTAAAAGATTCACGAAGAGAACATACACCCAGCTCTTTCAATCTTGGCTCCTTCCAGCACACTGCTGTTACTACTTCGTTCAGTACCAGGGACAGACTTCAGCGATTCCTCTGGGTGAGCAGGATGGGGGCATGGAGGGTGTGCAGTCCAAGAAGGGATGTGCCCACAGAAAGAAGTGCCTGTGTGAATAGGAAAGGACATGGGGGAGAACAGACACAATACCACAACCTCTTCTACCCATGTCACACTGCTTCTTTAGAATCAGCGCTTTCTTCTGCCAGCTATGTAACACAGGACCAGCATTTTTTAATGCAATGCCGTTCCCAGACTGCCACCCAGAGTGTGTAAGATGCAGATGAGTCGATATACAGGAAAGCGATCTGAAGTCCATAAAAATCCACTCTCAAGGAAATCACCATGTTAGACAAGGCACCCACGCTCATTGGTTATTGTTCCTTGCAGATAAAGGCTCAAACAGGACTGTTTCACTGGAGAATGATGCTGGCCACCAGATTCCTTTCTCATTGTTCAGCCCCCTCCTGATGTGACTTCTACAATCACTGTGTCTGTCTGCATTGATCCAGAGGAGGAAGCCTCATGAGCAAATACGTAGGGAGATTTTCACAAGCCAAGTCCAGAATGGCACACATCACTTCTGCTCAGATTCTGCTGGACCCAGGGCCACACATGCCTAAGGAGGTGAGGAGAGCCTAGCCGTGAGCCCTGGAAGGTGAGGCGATGGGTCCTGGTACTCTTAGAGCAGGAGTCTCTCCCTCCGGGACAAAGTTGGGACGTCATCGTGATCACAGTGTTGGTTCCACTAGAAAAGCTGGGGGTGGGAATCAGCTAAATAGCAACAGGCAAGATAGCTGAGGTCCTAGTGTGGGCTGGATGCCTCCGGCCTGCGCTGTTGCCGCTGGCTTCTCTTGGGTTCTCCATCTGGGCTTCCTGCATCCCCTGCATCCACTGCATAAAAGGGGAGATCATCAGAGGCTGTTAGGTCTTTAGGTTCCCAGGAATGTATAGAGATACAGTGACAGCTGGACAGGGATAGATGATAGGTAGCTGATAGGTAGATTAGATAGATACTTAGACATAGAAAGCAAATAGACATGAAGACATGGACTTAGAGATGGGCCCACCTGTACATTGTTAGATGTTCTAACTCAGCCGTACAGTACAGGCCTGGGAATGTGTTTTCTAATATTTTATTTTTATTTATTTATGAGAGAGAAAGAGGAAATGGGCACACTAGGGCCTCCAGCCATTGCAAACAAACTCCAGGCGCATGTGCTACCATGTGCATCTGGCTTACATGGGTCCTGGAGAACTGAACCTGGGTCCTCAGACTTCACAGGCAAATGTCTTAACCATTAAGCTATCTCTCCAGGTCTCTGGAAATGTTTGTGACTTGGCAGGCAGGAATCTCAGTTGCCAGGGATAGAATGGTCTCATGTGTCTAAAGAAGGTAAGAAGCTGCTGGATCATGCAGGAACAAGGCTGGCAAGGCTGGGTCTGTTTCAGATGCAGACTCCCAGGGATATTTGGGCTGTCCATCTTTCACATCCTCCATGGAGGTTATCTGAGGCAGTCTCTCCTCATGAGTCAAGGTGGTCATGAGCTCCAGCTGTACCCCTGCATCATTGCCCCAGTAGAAATTTGTTTTTGTCTCTCAGTGAAAGTACCATGGAGTGGGATAGGGAGATGGCTCAGTGGATATAACACTAGTCCCTTAACTCTGAGTATCTGAGTCCCCATCCCCAGACTCTGTAAAAGCTGGAAGCTGTGGTGGGCTTCTGTAATCCCAGTGTGCCTACAGTGAGATAGGCGGTGGAGAACTGGGAGGTGAACAACCAGAGACTGCCTCAAATGGGGTGGAAAGCAAAGACTGACCTAAAAGTTTCTCTGAGCTCCACACACTGTGACATGCAAGTACACACACACACACACACACACACACACACACACACCTAAATAAATATTTGAAGTCCCGTGGAGGGCTGGGGAGATGGCTTAGTGGTTAAGGGCACTTACTCACAGGACTTGCCTGCCTGGATTCAACTCCCCAGTACCCGCATAAAGCCAGCTGCAGAAAGTGTCACATGCATATGGAGTTTGTTTACAGCATCAAGAGGCCCTGGTGTTCTCATTCTCTCTCCCTCTCTCTCTCCAAATAAATAAATGAATTAATTAAAAACAAATTTAGTTTCATGGAACAGACCTTTGGCAACTACATGTCCTGACTTGGCCCCGATGCCTATCCTTGAGTGAGTCCTGTGACCAAAAAGATGGTATCCTCTGGTATAGCAGGCCGTAGCCATGGCCTGCCTCAGAATCTGGGAGAGGTCTGGACCATGTGTTACACATAAACTAGGATGTTGGTGGCTCCCCAAAGATTATGGGACTGTTCTCCTCAGAAGAGGGGAAGACTACCAGGCAAGCTTTAGCAGATGTCTTCCCAGCGGCATTCCCACATGCTTCCTATGTACAGGTTGGGAGATGTGAGGGCTGAGGGCTTTCTGCAGGGCTGTGGGGGGTAGAAGGGAGTCTACTAATTCAGCTGCTTTGGTGCCCTCCAGAAGGTCAGCAATGTGTCTGGCCCCGATACATAGCAGTCTCCCCCACCCCCAACAGCTTTGCCTCAACCCTCCAGGACCTAGCACACGCCTCTAGTAAATCCAAGGACTTTAGCTGGTAATGATTTACGACTGACCTCTAGGACCCATGGACCTAAAATCTGAATTCGACATTCTGAGTGTCTAACACACAATGTGTAAGTGTGTGCTTCTCTACTAAGGCAACCGTCCATAACTTTCACCATTACCCAAAGAGGTGCACTCTAAAAGAACTGAGGGGCAGCAACTCCAGTTGTGACTCCCCTGACTATCAGGATAGCCAGTTCGTGCATTTCGTGGTGGAACCCCACACACCAGATTGTGCATTCTGGAGTATGAAATGATATTCACATGAAATGATGTTCTTGCCAGTCTTTACCAGGGTTGATTTCTTGCATGTCTTTTTTTCTGTTACTTTAAGGAAATCCTTGGGGCAGCTACTTTGTAAAGAAAAAGTTTATTTAGCTCACAGTTTGGAAGGCTTGAATTCCTACCAGCCTGTTCTGCCAGCTCTGGCGAGGTCCGCTGGCTTCATCACATGATAGCAGATGGTATCATAGCACATGTGTGTGCAAAAGGGAGAGAGCACACAGCAAGACACGAAGTCAGACTGGGGGGGAGTCAAGCTGTCTCTTTAAAAAATGACATGTTCTCACAAGAACTCAGGGTCCCACCAGAACCACCTTAATCCCTTCTGAGAACAACACTCCAATGACCCAGTGACTTCCCCCTAAATCCCCCTTCTTAAGGTCACCACGCTTCCAACACATGAAGCTAGAGGCACAAAGCCATTTCCAAGTAACAAAAATTGATGTGACACATCCAGAGAGGGAAACAAAAACATGTTCATGTGCGTTGGGGAAATTCTGGGTGCAATAGGATTAGACAGACTCCTTTCTTGCGGGACTTCTCAGGGCCTTCCACGTTCTCATGTGCTTTGTGAGTCTCTGTGAGTGAAGTAGGTAGGATTTCTCAGCTTGACTTAGCAAAAGTGCTAGTTCTATTTCATTCATTGATTTGGTATTGTTTGCAGCATCCTACGAAACACTTCCCAGGACAGGGACTCACTATTGTCCCCTTGGGAAGTGTGGTCCCCGGGGAATGGATTGCTAGTGGTGATGAGGTCAGATAACAAACATCTAAGAGCTGACAAGTGGGACGATAGTTATCAGATATTAACAGGAAGCATTATCTTTGCCTAAATTAGAACGAACAAGGGGTCGGTATTTTTTTTTCAAAGCTGCAGGCATCTCCGATGTTTACAAGCCAAGGAGTGTCAGACAGTGGGGCCCTGGTGTCTGTGAACCTTGGGTCGAGGCTCAGCTCTGCCACTCACAAGTTGTGCAGTCTTGGGTGGGGCGATGCCCCCTCTGAGCCTCACCCTGCACCTACACAGAGATTTGCTGCAAGGACCAGTGAGAACTGGCAGGTATGCACCATGTAGGGAAAGCTGAAGTGCCCACCCAATAGCTGGGGAAGATGATCACTCTTGGTTTGAGGGCTCTGAGTCTGGCTCTACAGTTCCCCATCTCTTCCTCCACATGGCACTGCCCACTCTTCCCTGCCCTCTTGTGGCAGCTGAGATGGTGACATGGGACCACGGCTGACCAGTCTGGCTCCTTCCCACCAGCACCAGCATCTTCCTGCATTTCCCTTGGAATGTTGTAGCTTTCAGCACCACCTCAGACCAACAAGCCACATGGAAACAGATGCAGGGACCCCACTGTTTGCTGACACAGACTGTCCTTAAGGTCACCCACTGTGATGTGTCACCAAGAGGGAGCAAATCCCCACGCATCTATTCTATCAGAGTCTGTTTCTGCCTGCATCTGTCACCGCTGATTGCATTGGAATGGCTTCGTCTCTATTTTAAATAAAAGATTTATGCCTTAGCTGTCAGAGCTTGCCTTTATTTGAAAATTTAATCTTGTTTCTAGGAGTCTAGATTAACTTATTAGATTTAGGCGTCCCTCGAGTGGCTCAGGGAGAGCGGAGGAGACTGCTTTCTGCACAGGCCCCTGCAAGCCTCACCATCAGCAAACCAAGGTGGGTAGCAATGCCAGCTCACACCTTGCACTTGGGAACTGTGCATCTTGGGCATGTTTCCCTTGGTACACAGTCCTTGGGTCAGCTTCCAAGACCTCAGCCCAGGGACCTGTGTTCACTGCAAGGGTCCAGCACCAAATCTACCTTTTCTCCAGCTTTGTGGTGAAGGACTGTTGTACCAAGGATTACTGGATTCCTTCCACACGTGTGTACCTTCTGTCTGCCTTAAGTGCTGCCTTGAGTGGGAGATTGGGGCTTGAATCACACTGTGCGACCTCTGGCTGGCCACTTAACTTCTCTGGCCTTATCTGAAATTTCGTTTGAAAGATAGAGCTCCTGGGCTTGCTATGTCTGTCACTTAGCAAGAAGTGGGGGCTGGGTGGTCTTGCTCTGTGTCCTGCTACTATAACAGAAGACCACAGCTTAAATAACACCTGGGTAGAAATTCACTCACCTCACAGTGCTGCAGGCCAGGAAGTCTCCACTCACATCTAGGGGAGGTCTCCTGAGCCGCACTCCCCGTGGTGGGAGGTATAAGGCTCATTTTCCCGACAGTGGCCTTAACCAATCCAGGGACGCACCAACCCCAGGAACTAGTCACATCACACCAGTCTGGCCTGTCAACACTGTGGCAATGACAGTGAAACATCAGCATATGGCCTGAAGGAATGATGGAGCCGTGGAGTGAGGAGTTGCTCTGGGGCTCTTTGGTAGATCCAGACCCTCTTAGGAGAGGAAACAGCAGCTCATAAGGAAAAGTGAATTCTCAAGGTCACAACAGAGTCAGTGGCGAAACCACGAGGTCTCCAGGAAGTTAAGATCTCCCTCCCCAGCTTTCTGCTCCGCTCTGCTATGGGTTGGTATGTTCAAGTTCCAGATCCCAGAGAAGTGTGCATAGTGGGAGAGAGGGTGTTTAGAGGAGTATCAAGGTTAAAGCTGCTGGAGGACACTGTAGAAAGACCCTGCTCCTTCTAGGAAGAGGAGAGAATAAATAGCATGCTGCCTGCAGAGACTGAAGATGAAGCCCGCCTGGGCAGCGCGGAGGCCCTGGACCTCCAGGCTCCTGAGCTGTGACGAACCTGGCTCCTGTGTATAAGTCACCCAACCTGTGTTCTTTGTTATGGCCACTGAAGTTCTCTCTTCCACTCCTCTCCCTCTCCCTGCCAGCGGTGCAGGCAGCCACTGACTTTCCTGCTGCGCTCTCGCCATCTGCTGGCCAGTGACGGGATAACAGCCAGGTCCGCGTCTTGGAGAAACGCCCTTCCTGGCCTCAAGTGCGCAGTACACACAGACACACAATGCGTGTGCGCGCACACACAAGCACGCCGCCAAGGATGCGAGCTGACGTGTAGTCTCGCCATCACTTCATTCGTCTTTCTTAGACCAAACATCGCAACGAACCTCTCAGCTCCTGGTATGGACAACTTGCTTTAAGCTTCTTCATGGCCAACCACGGCCAACCGCTGCCATCTGCTCACAGTAGGAGCTCCGGACACTCTTGGAGTGGCAGAGACAATATCGTCCACTTTTTGGTTTTTTGTTTTTAATTGTGTTTGTTTATTTGAGAGACAGAGGCAAATACAGAATGGATGCATGTGCCACCTTGTGCATCTGGCTTTTACATGGGTTCTGAGGAATAGAACAGATCCTTTGGCTTTGCTGGCAAGTGCCTTAATGTCTAAGCCATTTCTCCAGCCCTTTTGTTTTGTTTTGTTTTGTTTTGTTTTGTTTTGTTTTGTTTTGTTTTGTTTTATTTTGTTTTGTTTTTAGAGGTAAGGTCTTGCTGTAGCCCAGGCTGACCTGGACATGTAGTCTCAGTGTGGTCTCAAACTCATAACAATCCTCCTACCTCTGCCTCCTGTGTGCTGAGATTAAAGGTGTGCACCACCACACCCATCTTGTCCACTTTTAAAGAAGATTTACTTGCTTATTTATTTATTTGCTAGGGGAGAGAGAGAAGAGAGGGACTCAGCCAGGTTGCTTGCCACTGCAAATGAACTCCAGATGCATGCACCGCTTTGTACATCTGGCACTGGGGAATCAAACCCAGGCCATCCGCCTTTGCAAGTAAGCTACTTGAATTGCTGAGTCATGTGTCCAGCCCTCATTCACGTTTTTGAGTCAGGCCATCTCATTTGCTTGGAGCTCACCAATTAGGCTAGGTTGGCTGGGCAGTGAGCCCCAAGATTCTGTCTCCACTTTCCCAGTGCAGGCACCAGTGCCACCACACCCAATATTTTTAGATAGGTTGTGAGTATTGAACTCAAGTCCTCATGCTTGCACAATAAGCACCTTAACCAACTGAGCGATCTCTCCAGGTCTGGGGGACGAGGGTGCTTTTGCAGGCTACCTCGGCCCTGGTTCCAGCCTCCCTCTCTGTTTCTTGGTCCCTTATCATGTGAACAGCCTTCACCTTAGATGGCACTCTTTGGTCATGCCCTCCCTGCTATGACAAACTAAAACCCTCAGAAACCATGAGCCAAAGGGAGTCTTTCCTCCCAGAAGTTGCTTCTGTCAGATATTCTGTCACTGTGACCCAACAGTAAATACAAAAATTAGTTAAATTCTGCAATGAAAATATCCCATTCAGGTCTGGGAAGATGGCTTAGTCAGTAAGGTGCTGTGCAAGCATGAGGACCTGAGTTTGGATCTCTGGCGCCCATGTAAAATCCAGATGTTGCAGCACTCAGGGGGTGGAGGCAGTAAGAGCCCCAAGGCATGCTGACTAGCTAGTCTAGCCAAATCGGTGAGCTGCAGGTTCACTGAGAGACCCTGTCTCAAAAAGGAAGGTGGAGGGCTGGAGAGATGGCTTAGCAGTTAAGAGCTTGCCTGTGAAGCCTAAGGACCCCAGTTCAAGGCTTGATTCCCCAGGACCCACTTAAGCCAGATGCACAAAGTGGCACATGCATCTGGAGTTTGTCTGCAGTGGCTGGAGGCCCTGGTGTGCCCATTCTCTCTCTCTGTCTCTCTCTGCCTCTTTCTCTCTTTGTGTGTTGCTCTAAAATAATAAGTAAATAAAAGTAAACAAAATTTTAAAAAAGAAGGTGGAGAGTAATTGAGGAAGACATCCAGTTCTGACCTGTGATTCCATATGAACGCACATATGAATGAACATGTGCACATATATGTACACATGCATACACACATGCACCCATATGCAACATACATGCACACCACACATACATACACATACATTCAAAAATGCTGCTTTAAGAGATTTGGTATAGGGCTGGAGAGATGGCTTAGCAGGTGAAACGCTTGCCTGCAAAGCCTAAGGACCCAGGTTCAATTCCCCAGAACCCACATAAGCCAGATGCACACGGTGGCACATGCATGGAGTTTGTCTGCAGTGGCTAGAGGACCTCGCACACCCATATCCCCCTCTCTCTTTCTCTCTGTCTCATAAATAAAAAGAAAATATTTTAAAAGCAAAGATAGTTGGTATATTAGCTGCCAAACTAGGTCTTGGTGTTTTTTGTTTTGGTTTGGTGTTGGTGTTTTATTAAATTTTATGCATGTTTTGAGTGCTTCTTGCCTCATCCTTATCCAGCCCTGAATTCCCCATTAAGGTCTCATGTTACAGGCAATAAAGCTGGGCTTAAGAGATATTTGAGGTTATCTTGCCCACCCAAGAACCAGAAATTCAAAAGTCATGCCTACAGTGACTGGGCTCTGAGACAGGGGCTGAGTCCACAAAAGCTGTCTTCCCTGTTTACACATCCTCTCAAGCCCTTCTGGGGGACTCTGCCTGCACTGCCCTCCTGGAGTCTGCTACTCCTTCAGTGGAGTCTCACCCCACAGGGAAGGGCCTCAGTGGATCCAGCCACATGCACCCCTGGGAAGTTGGGCTTTACATCTGACCACAATGTGCAGGGCTTTGGCAGAGGGAATGAGAGGCCAGTATCACAACTGTGACAAGGCTAAGAACAGCTATCTGTATGGCTGGGGCATGTCTTCACCCTCTACAGCCATATCACAGTGGCTCCCCAGTTCCTGTGTCCTCTCCCAGTCCCTGGGCTAACTATAGGTGGAGGAGAAGGTTCTCAGAGCTGTCTCTGTGCAGCACTGCAGGGAGGGCCCAAGCCCCAGGAGCGTGGCAGGGAAGAGGTTTGAGATAGTAAGGAGGCTGTGGGGAGGGGCTATTGGAAGAAGGGTAGAGAGAAAGCCAGCCACTCCTAACTTGGAATCATGGCCAAGCACATTCGGCTATAATGCATCTTGACTCTCAGCGAGTGAGCAGATAAAGGCTTAGACACATTAGAGGGCTAGCCAAGAACACACAGCAGGGTCAGGCAGTGCTATAAATATGAGACCACATCTCTCAGACACTTGGACCACTAGCAGTGGACTTAGGAGGAGCAAGAAGGGACAATGGCCAGCTGACTGCTTCTCCTCAGTGACCAGCCTTAAAAGAAAGGGCCAGACAAGATGTTGGGGTGGAGAACAGCATCTCCTGACGTCTCTCACAGATGTTGGGGTGGAGAACAGCATCTGCTGACGTCTCTCACAGATGTTGGGGTGGAGAACAGCATCTCCTGACATCTCTCAGATGTTGGGATGGAGAACAGCATCTCCTGACGTCTCACAGATGTTGGAGTGAAGAACAGCATCTCCTGACATCTCACAGATGTTGGGATGGAGAACAGCATCTCCTGACGTCTCTCACAGATGTTGGGGTGGAGAACAGCATCTCCTGACGTCTCTCACAGATGTTGGGGTGGAGAACAGCATCTCCTGATGTCTCTCACAGATGTTGGGGTGGAGAACAGCATCTCCTGACGTCTCTCACAGATGTTGGGGTGGAGAACAGATGTTCACAGATATTGGGGTGGAGAACAGCATCTCCTGACACCTCTCACAGATGTTGGGGTGGAGAACAGCATCTCCTGACGTCTCTCACAGATGTTGGGGTGGAGAACAGCATCTCCTGACGTCTCACAGATGTTGGGGTGGAGAACAGCATCTCCTGACGTCTCTCAGATGGGGTGGAGAACAGCATCTCCTGACGTCTCTCACAGATGTTGGGGTGGAGAACAGCATCTCCTGACGTCTCTCACAGATGTTGGGGTGGAGAACAGCATCTCCTGACACCTCTCACAGATGTTGGGGTGGAGAACAGCATCTCCTGACGTCTCACAGATGTTGGGGTGGAGAACAGCATCTCCTGACACCTCTCACAGATGTTGGGGTGGAGAACAGCATCTCCTGACATCTCACAGATGTTGGGGTGGAGAACAGCATCTCCTGACGTCTCTCAGATGGGGTGGAGAACAGCATCTCCTGACGCCTCTCACAGATGTTGGGGTGGAGAACAGCATCTCCTGACACCTCTCACAGATGTTGGGGTGGAGAACAGCATCTCCTGACGTCTCTCACAGACGCTGGGGTGGAGAACAGCATCTCCTGACACCTCTCACAGATGTTGGGGTGGAGAACACCATCTCCTGACACCTCTCACAGATGTTGGGGTGGAGAACAGCATCTCCTGACACCTCTCACAGATGTTGGGGTGGAGAACAGCATCTCCTGACACATCTCACAGATGTTGGGGTGGAGAACAGCATCTCCTGACATCTCTCACAGATGTTGGGGTGGAGAACACCATCTCCTGACACCTCTCACAGACATTGGGGTGGAGAACAGCATCTCCTGACGTCTCTCACAGATGTTGGGGTGGAGAACAGCATCTCCTGATGTCTCTCAGATGGGGTGGAGAACAGCGTCACCTGATGCCTCTCACAGATGTTGGGGTGGAGAACAGCGTCACCTGACGCCTCTCACAGATGTTGGGGTGGAGAACACCATCTCCTGACACCTCTCACAGATGTTGGGGTGGAGAACACCATCTCCTGACACCTCTCACAGATGTTGGGGTGGAGAACACCATCTCCTGACACCTCTCACAGATGTTGGGGTGGAAAACAGCATCTCCTGGAATATCTCACAAATATGGGTACCACATGCCCCTCCTAGACACCTGACTCATGGAAGAGCTGCATTAAGGCCTCTTGCTGTCACTAGCATCTTCCTCATCATAAGCACAGGGTTACTCTTTCTCTCTCTCCCTGCAATGCACTCTGGTGGAGGAGGGGATCTAACAGCAGCTCATGCAGGTAGGTCCATTCCCCGGGGGTGCCAAGCTGAGAGACACAGATGGCAATGCCCCAGGAGCCTGAAAGCATGTGGTGTGCTTCATCTTGCATTTCCACTGATCTCTAGGATGTCAGCCGCCCCGGTCCTTCACACAGTGGCAGTCTTGCTCAGGTTAGCCAGAGCTAGTTGCTGGGGCTCCACATGCTTGCTTGAGCCCAGTGACCCAGCCCAAAGGATTTCAAGAGGTTCAAGGCCTGCAGGAGACAAGAGCACAAGCCCAGAGCAGACAACCTATCCCCGCCACACATACACACACACACACACACACACACAATCACTGTCACTTTCACACATCTATTCCTCAGAAGCCATCTGGGTTTCTTCCCTCCCCTCTCCATGGAACAGGCCTCCAGTCTCCAGAGACAAATGTGTACACCCGCTGTATGACATTTGTACCTTCCTCTGACCCATCCCTCAGCACTCTGTCTGTCCCACAGGCACCAGATCACTCCATCTCAGGCAGGACTTCTACATTGCCATGTCCTTGTCTCCCAGAGTCACACAGGCCCATCATTTCTTGAGTATCCTTAGCTCCGAGCTCCAGCTGCACCTGCTTCAAGAGGCCACGCAGGAGCACAGCAGCCGGTGCCGCACAGGTACTCAATGAGTAAGCACGAATGCCCGCCCTGCAGAACACTCCACAACACAGGGACGGAAGAGGCCATGTTCCCAAGGGGAAATATCAGAAGGGCAGAGCTGGCAACCATGGACGGCAAGAAGTGGGCCATTATGTCCAAGTCACAGCTACTCCCAGGATGTAGGGTTATGTGCTGAGTGGGATCAGAATAAGAAGTGGCAGGACTGTGCCCAAGAGCAGAACAGAGGCAGAAAGGGGCAGCCAGATGCCCACCTGCATGGCTCAGGCCCAGGGTGCCATGTACTACAGCCTGAGAGCCAACCCGGGGGCCTCGTGCACTCAGAGGGCCATGTGGATGCTGCCAGCCAGTGACAGCCAGCCCTCCTGCCCACAGGCCATGGTTGTCTGTCCCCAGCCTTCTCCATCTAGGGACATGGAGAGTATGAGCCAGTCATGTTTCACCAGTATGGCCGCTGAGGGAAGTCTGAAAGTCATCCCAGGTTTTGCCAGCTGCTTGTGCAAATGAATATCTTCTGCCCACTTCTCAAGTCCCCAACCTCCACATGGATGACTCCTCACCACAGCCCTGTGATCCCTGAATTTCACAGGTAAGGAAGCCACGGTAGAGAGACTAAAAATGGTGTCCACAGCCATACTAGCAACCTGAGACAGAGCGGTGATGCAGCCCACAGCCTGACTCTGCCATGCACTCAACTTTTTTGGCCCACACTGCCAGGAAACGAAGAAAGCTGCTGTATTCTTTCTCCCAGCCCTGAGCTCAACCCGGGTCTCTTCCCTGTCCCTTAGCACAGCTCTTTTCACCTTTCTGATGTCCCATCAGGTTGCTGGGGCTCCCAGATGTAGGCATAACTCCTTCCTGATTCTAACCTCAGCCCACCAGTCCTTGCAGGACTGGCCAGACTCTCCCTTCCCACTCCAGCCCTCGCTGGCTTTCTCCATATGCTTGGAGCAGAGACAGCTGGGAGTAGGCTCAGCAGCAGGCTTGGGATGGCTACACTGGGGCTCCCAGGCCTCCTGCTGTTGTCAGTGGCCCCAAGGCAGACACACGGAGCATCCAGCTGACTGCAGCAAAGAAGTCGCCCGCCATCGCCGACTGCCACCATGCTGTGATTAGTTAATCACTAAATGCGTGGGGCTTTTAATTAACTGCCAGCCTTGCACGGGCAGCTGTTCTATAAGCCACATCTGATCGCGGCTGTCTAGTCACCGCTGATGGAACATTTCCATCTCGGGTGATGCTTGGATATGTCGGTGTTGCAGAGATGGTAGTTGCCACTGCTGCAGCCCTAATGGAAGTCACCCGCCCTAGAGGAGAGGACAGACGGCCACTCTCAACTGAGGCCGTCGGGAGTGGAAGGATGAGAGCGTGGCCACGTCTACACACCACCTGCGACTGTGGAGCATGTGTGGTGTCCTTCTACATATAAGAACTAGCTCTACTCGGGCACAAGAGTAAAGAGCCAAGAGGTGCCACTAACCAGACAGTCCGGGGCTTCAGTTGTGGTTAGACCCAGGAGTGCAAACACAATTACCAGGCCACATGGGTTCCAACTCTCAGAAGAGCTTCATTTGCATCTCGACAAGTCAGCTGACTGTAGGGACAGGTGGACAGTGACGTTGTCAGTTTCCTCGGCTTCCTACAGCTGTGCCTACTCACCTCTGACCCTCTGACTAATTCTGCCCTGCTTTGGTGCCTTGTCACATGTAAATTAATTAATTAATTTATTTATTTATTTATTTGTAAGCAGGGAGAGAAGAGAGACAGGCAGAGAGAGAAAATGGGCATGTCAGGGCCTCTAGCCACTGTAAATGAACTCCAGATGCATGCTCCACTTTGTGCATCTGGCTTTAAGTGGATACTAAGGAATTGAACCCAGGACATTGGGCTTTGCAGGAAAGCGCCTTAACTGCTGAGCCATTTATCCAACCCCTTACCACATTGAAACTGGACCATTTGGACACATGTTCCTGGTCTCCAGGAGACAAGGGCGTTCCAGTCCAGCTCTACCAGCATCTTAGACTTGGTGATTTTTTTTCTGCCAGGCTATCCTGTATGTCATGGGGGAGAGTCCCCATGCTTCTAGACATGGGTACGTGTCTCGTGGCTGGCAAAATCACCACTGCAATTGATGTGCAGGCTCAGGAAGCCCCATGAGCAGAGCATGCCTCCTGCAGGATGTCTGATGTCCTGAGGGCAAAGGCTGGGGGAGGAGCAGAAGCAGGTGGACCATGAGAGTGAAGAAGTGCTGGCTGATGGGCTTCCTGCACTGTGAGAGACCCTCAGGGTGCACGTGCACTGGGGATGGAGGGCCACCTTGGGTCACTGTGGCTGTGCATCACTATAGGAAGGTCCCCAAGGCAGCACACCTATGCCAGAAGGCTTATGTCCCTCACAGTCCCCCATAGCCTCATGTGTTTGTAGTAAGCCTCCTAGTCAACCCCCACTGGTGGATCCTTTGGGAGGTGGAGCCTTGCTGCAGGACGTGTGTCGATGGAGGCAGACCTGGAGACTTGTGAGTCCAGGCCCGCTGGGTGTTCTCAAGCCAGCTGGCTCCTGCTGTTCCTCCCAGCTGCTAGAACAAGATGTGATGCCTGGCTGTCTTGATCCTGCCATGCTTTCCTGCCACAATCAAACTACCCTCAAAACATTCAGCTGAGGGCTAGAGAGATGGCTTAGCAGTTAAGGTGTTTGCCTGCAAAGCCAAAGGATCCCAGTTCGATTCTCCAGGACCCACATACGCCAGATGCACAAGGGGGGCACATGTATCTGGGGTTCGTTTGCAGTGGCTGGAGGCCCTGGCATGCCCGTTCTCTCTCTGCCTCTTTCTCTCTCTCAAATAAATAAAATATAATTTTTTTAAAAACTTTAAAAAAAGATCAGTTTGTAGCAGTGTGTTGCTAGGATCACTGAGGTTTCTTCCTCCTAGCAGAGACATCGCACCCTCGGCTCAGCCATCCCACCCTACCCCAGCCATGGTGCCATCATTTTGCAGACTACTTCAAATTCACTTGGTCCAAGGACTTTATCGAAAAATCCCGGCCAGTGCTCATAATGAGAACATCTGCTAACTTTATCCTCCAGAAGGAAAACCAGACCAGAGAGGTTAGATAACCTGCCCAAGGCTCACAGGTTGTACACAATGTCCCCATCCAGAGCCAGCACTCTGAATCATGACACGATCCTTGAGCCAGAGTTTCTGCGACTTTGAAAGACCTTCCTCCCAACACCTCCACAAATAAAACAAGGCTGACAAAAGTACAATTTTCCAGATGTGGAAACAGGTTTGTGAGAACTGCGCTCATGGGTCAAGAATACAGAAAAAGAAAGAACAGTGTCAATCAGACACCTCATCTGAGCTTGCTCAGTGCCCTCCCCAGTCGCTCCACAGACACTCTTACCCTGAAAAGGCCCCCTTCCCATCTAGCCCAGGAAATGCACCAACAGGTGACAGACCCTTGACCCCAACCCTGAGGCCCTGCCCCACTCCTCCCAGTGCCAGGGAAGGGAGTGTCAGGCTGTCAGTAGAACTACGACTGGAAGGAGCCTCGGTAAAGACAGCTCAGGGATGCTGTGTGGATAAGCCCACTCAGAAGGCAATCTGGTAAGGAGGGCGGGCTTGGAGCCAGTGTGTATGTGTCTGGCTTCACTGCACAGGAAGTAGACAACCTCTAAATGAGATAAGAATGCCTGCTTCTCAGATCAGAGTCCGGAAGAAACAGCTCTGTAACTTTGTAATTTCTGGTGACTGGTGTCGTCCTCGTTGTCCGCAGCACAGACGCCACAGGGGGACAAGCAGATTTCAGGGCACATGGATATAGCTGTCCAGCTGGGGGGCTGCTAGAAATAGGTAGTGGACACCTAAGAGGCCCAACCATATCAGATCACTTATTTAGATGAATCAGAAACCTGAAATCTTGTGTGTGTAAAATGCTTTGATTTCTGCAATATTTGATGGGCTGGGAAAAGACATCTGCTAGCTGACAGCACACTTCCAGCCCCTCCTCTAGTCTGTTCAATACACAGTTGAACAGCAAGCTGGAAGAGGCAGACAGCAAGCCTTGCCATCAGCAAATGAAAGAGACTAGGCAAGCCATCTGGTCCCTCATTCACAGTCCCCATAATCCTGTTGCCACTTTCCCTGCATGTCACGTCACCCTCAGAGTCACCTGGCCCCAGCCCTGAGCTAGGAAGCTAAAGGGTTTCTGAAGATGCTGCAGAGAAAAGCAAGGACATTTCCAGGCAAAGCCGACCTCGTGGCTCTGAGGTGTAAGCCACAACCCACCCCCCCCACCCCACCCCCCCCGCAGAATGGCTGACACTCTTGCTTGGAATGCCCTGGAAAACTAGAGCAGATGTGGTGCTTAGGAAGGCAGATCCTCCTGGCCCCATCCCCTTCCTAAACTGGGGTCCACATCTTCTCCCTGGAACTAAGACCAGCAACAAGGAAGCTAGTTCTTGCAAAAACAAATATGCATGTTTTTAAAGAATTTATTTATGTATTTATATATTTATAATCAGAGAGAGAGAGAGAGTATGGGCATGCCAGGGCCTCTTGCTTCTGCAAACAAACTCCATTCGCATGCACCACTTTGTGCATCTGGCTTTATGTGGGTCCTGGGGAATTGAAACCAGGCTGATGGTCTTTGCAAGCAAGTGCCTTTAACTGCTGAGCCACCTCCCCAGCCCCCAAAATACATATATTTCAAATAACCCTGTGTGTTGCAATAATGCTGAATATTAACATGCCCAAAAGGAGGATAAAATAAAAACAAATGGCTCCCTCCCCAACCTCCACAGGACTGTGCGCCCAAGGAGGGAACTTCTGTGAATACCTTGGTCAGACAAGAGGGAAGATATTCTAAAGTGAGCCACTGTGCCATTCCCTTCAGCTATGAGATGAGTGAGGCAATGGTCCCAAGGAATGGGAGCCTAGACCATGAGGGACCAGGGCTGCTTAGTTATGCATACCATGTGCCCTTTGTTTAAACCTAAATCTCATGTCAAGGACCCCAAAGATGGGACTTCAGATCACTCCACCTCTATTTGTTCCTCTTCCCATTGTGGTCATGTTGATTTAAATCTCTGTCCTCTGCCTTGACTTTCATTGTACAATTGTCCTCTTAAGGACACGTACCCAAGCCTAACTTGTCAGGGTTACCAGGGCCCAGGCTCTAACCTAACAGCTCCAGTAACAGACTGGAGACAGAGATGGAGTCAAGTCTTTCTCCACACTTCTATTCCCACATACCCTTGAGGCATGACAGCTGTATGAGATCTGCTTCTCAGCCTCCTCTCTCCCGGAACCCCTGAGCTGGGGACAGGAGAACGGAGCTATGTCCCCTCTGTGCTCAGTTGCTGCTTCTGTCATTTGGTCTGACACACCTCCTCACTTCAAAGAGGACTGTAGTAGACAGTGACAGCTGAGCATGGAGTGGTAGATATGAGCAGCCTTTATACACAGGACCAGGCCTCATCATTGTGGATGGAGCCTCTCAGTGCACTGTATCTTGCTGTAACCTTGGGCAGCTCTCCCATCTGTGAAATGAAGGCAAGTCCTGGATGCTCTGTGAACTCAGCGAAGCAGGTTCCCAGACACGCCTTCCCTCTTAACCCACCTGTTGTGGTTTGAATGTAACATGTCTCTCATTGGCTCATGTGTTGGAATACTTAATTCCCAGTCAGTGGCACTATTTTGGAAGATTGTAGAACCTTTGGGAGGTGGAGCCTTCCTGGAGGAACTGGGTCACTGGAGGGTTGGCATTGAAGTGTTGTAATACAGCGCCACTTTAAGTTCTTCTGCGCCCTGTCTGCTGGAGTAATTACAGTCTCCCACTCCAGCTCGCCATGCTTCCCCTGCGCTGATGAACTTTTCCCTCTGGAATAATAAGCTGCTTGTGGTCAGGGATTTATATATATCACCTATTCCCTTTCCCCGGGGTGACAAAGAAGAAGGGGGGCAGAAGCAGGGGCTGGGCCCACCTCAGGGCAGAACCCCATGCTTCCTTGATCTTTTTAATCACAGCTTTAAAAAGCATCACATTGGTATACTGCCTTACAGTTTTGTTTCAATAAGGTGCTGGCCTTGGGGCACGCACGCATTGCTCTCCTATTCATTCCGCACCCTTCCCAGGCCAGTCCCATCTGATGCAGGCAATGAACTTCTCTGCTGTTTTTTTTTTTTTTTTTTTTTGAGGTAGGGTCTCCACTGTGTTTTGAAGCCATAGGCAGCACTTGCTTTTGGCCACGTTGCTGGTTTGAATGAAAATGCCCAAGGCAGAAACACAGGAGGGCCAAGAGCTCCACTAGCCTGAGGTTACAGACATGCATGCTGGGCCACGTGTCTTCCTAGCTAGAGTGCTTGCAGAACCTAGACAGGCCCCCTCTAGCCACAGCAACCCGGAGGCTGCACATATATGCAAAGATGAAAATGATCACAGCAGACGGCTAAAGACAGAGAACACGTGAAAATGGCACGGTCCTTGAATACACTCCTATGATAGGGCTCTTCTACAATGGCTCCAGTAATACCTGCCTCCTTATTTTCATTCCCAAATGTCTGGGTGGCAGCTGACATAGCAATTGGCTTCTCATAAATAGAATATGGCAAGGATGGCAGGTGTCACTTCTGGGGTGAGGTTACAAGCCGTTGCTGAACTCTCTCGCTCTTTCTCTGAGTCTTTGCTCTTGATTCTTTGATTGACACATCTCTCCAGGAACCAAGGTGGCCTTCTGCCAATAGTGAGCACAACTGGTTAAGCCAATGCCTAGATGCTGGCTTGTGTCAGAAGACCCAGCCAAGACACCAGCAGACTCACCAAAACCGAGATCATCAGTTGTGGTGGTTTGATTCAGGTGTCCCCCATAAACTTAGGTGTTTTGAATGCTAGGTTCCCAGCTGATGGAGATTTGGGAATTAACGCCTCCTGAAGGCAGTGTATTATTGGGGGGGGCAGGCTTATGGGTGTTATAGCCAGCTTCTTCCTCTGACCAGTGTTTGGCACACGCTCCTGTTGCTATTGTCTACCTTATGTTAGCCAGGAGGTGATGTCCACCCTCTGCTCATGCCATTGTTTTCCCCTGCCATCATGGAGCTTCCTCTCCAGTCTGTAAGCCAAAATAAACCTTTTCTCCCACAAGCTGCTCTTGGTTGGGAGATTTCTGCCAGCAATGAGAACCTGACTGCAACATCAGTGTACGTATCAAGCTATTAAACTTTGGGATAACTTGTCACACAGCAGTAAGCTCACTAACACAGCATCCTCTCCTCATGGACACTCTCAATGGAGAATAAATGGCTTTGACTTGTACTATGAGATCATGGCCCTGGTCCAATCAGCCACACAGACCCAGAGGTGATGAGAAACTGGGTTTATGGAGGAAAAACAAGATAAGAAAATGTTTAATCAACAATGACAGCAGCGGGCTGGAGAGATGGCTTAGTGGTTAAGCGCTTGCCTGTGAAGCCCAAGGACCCTGGTTTGAGGTCCGATTCCCCAGTACCCACATAAGCCAGATGCATAAGGTGGAGCATGCATCTGCAGTTCATCTGCACTGGCTAGAGGCCCTGGTGCACCCATTCTCTCTCCCCCCTCTTGCCTCTTTCTCTGTCTGTTGCTAATAAATAAACAAAAAAATAAAAAAATAAAAAAACTATAACAGCCTCACTGACAAAACAGAGCTTGTGCTGGAGAGATGTCTTAGAGGTTAATACACTTGCCTGAGAAGCCTAAGGACCCAGGTTCAATACCCAATACCCATATAAAGCCAGATGCACAAGTTTGGCACATGCATCTGCAGTTCATTTGCAGTGGCCAGAGACCCTGGTGTGCCCAATTTTCTCTCTCTCTCTCCCTCTCTCTCTCTCTCTCTCTCTCTCAAATAAATAATTTAAAAAATGTTTAAAATAACTCATAAAAAAAAGAAATACAGAGAGGTTGCATGATTCACAGGGCCCAGGGAATTCTTGAAGAAACAAGTGGATAAAGGGCAACAGTCAGTCATGGCAGGGATCAGAAGCCAATATTGTTATGTTTTTTAATTGATGAAGTTTCATTTATTTATGACATACAAAGTAAGGTTTTGACATGCATATCGGAGGAATGAGTGAATCACATTAGTAAACTTATCTATTACATGTTTATTAACTTATGGAAATATTTTCTTTTTAACTTTGTTATAAACTATTTTCATGCATGTATATAATTATTTTGATCATAATTTCCTCTAGCTACCTTCTCAGGACCCCCTCTCCTGTCTTTTTCCACTGAGCCCTTTCTTCTTCCCACCAAATCCCTCTCCTACTTTGATGTCCCCTTTTTTTTTTTTGGTTTTCGAGGTAGGGTCTCACTCTGGTCCAGGCTGACCTGGAATTAACTATGTAGTCTCAGGGTGGCCTCGAACTCACGGCGATCCTCCTACCTCTGCCTCCCGAGTGCTGGGATTAAAGGCATGAGCCACCACGCCCGGCCTGATGTCCCCTTTTTTTAACCCTTCTCACCATCCATGATGGAACGTTGATGGACCCAGTATTGATAAGGTTTTGTGGAGGTCACATCAGCTGCAGTGAGGTCATGTACATCAGCTGCAGTGAGGTCATGAACGCAACAGCCACCTTGGTTCTGGAAGATAATGTTTCTAAAGTACTCCTCCCCAGCCTCTGGCTCTTACATTCTTTCTGCCACATCTTCCACAATGTTCCCTGAGTCTTGGAAGGTACCATATACACGTCACATTAGTGCTAAGCACTCAACAATCATTTATTCTCAACACTTAGATCAGTTTTGAGTGACCCCAGAGGTCACCATCAACTGAAAAAAAAAAAAGTTTTTCTGATCAAAGATGAGAGCAGAACTAATCTATGGACACAAACATAAATCTTTAGAGGGCCACTTGATAGGCACAACGAATCCATTCAGTCAAACAACCGCAGTAACGCTCCTCCTAGGGCCTATCACCTCCTAAGCCATAGGCTTTTGACTAAGTTTTCTGTGCCAGCAAAACTTCCTTTCCAAGGAGTGGGACCCATATTCCATCAGAGAGCACTCAGTTACCCCATAATAGTCATAGGACTACTGCACCAGTAGTCCCGTCAGTTGTGTAGCTGGCAGGATCCACCACTGGATAAGGCTGTTGATGACTTTTCTCCCCTAACAGTCTGCATAGCACCTTCCAGCACTGTGACAACTAGCCAGGAAGGGGAAAGCTTCCAGCTCACTTCTGGCTTGATTTCTCACTGTCCTGCAGTGGAAGCATGTGGCATCTTCAGTCATAGGGTTTTAACATCCATTTCTACTGGACAACTAAAAGCAGTGACAATAGTTTGTATTGTTTTGGGGGGCCTCAGGGTCCCCCTTGACCAACAAGTCACTGGGAGGTATCCCACCCATGGCACAGGAATATTCCCATTATAACCAATAGCTTCTGAGACCAGCATTATCCACCCATGCATGGTACTTCTGCTCAAAGTCTTGTTTTTTTTTTTTTAATTATATTTTTAAATTAGCCAACTAAGCAGTAGGTTTTTTATATATCTTTTTTATAGTCTTGAGTTTTGGTTAACTCTCCTTGCCACCTATACCCCACTTAAGCCTTTCCACCCCAGTATTCCGCCCCTCTACTTTCATGTATTTACTATCCCCTCCCATGAATCTCTCCCCTTCCCCCCTCATGGTCCCTTTTAGCCTCCTGGCCTCTATTGGGTCCTACTCTAACTTACATACACATCTAAAACTTCAAAGCTAGGATCCACATATGAGAGGGAAGCATGCAGTACTAGTCATGACATTTTCAAATGTTTAGCTTTCAACAAAAATTATAAAATATGGACCAGCCAGGCATGGTGGCGCACACCTTTAATCTCACTTGGGAGACAAAGGTAGGAGGATTGTGAGTTCAAGGGCACCCTGAGACTACATAGTGACTTTCATGTCAGCCTGGGCTACAGTGAAATCCTACCTCAAAACAAACAAACAAACAAAAAAACAAGATATATACCAGCACATATGTAGGACACACCTATAATCCCAGCCCATGAGAGACTGAGACAGGAGGATCTTGAATTTGAGTCTAGCCTGAGTCACATAATAAGACTCTGTCTTGGGGCTGGAAAGATTGCTCAGTAGTTAAGGCTCTTATCTGCAAAGCCTAATGACCTGGGTTTGATTCCCCAGTACCCACATAAAGCCAGATGCACAAAGTGGCCCATGAATATGGAGTTCATTTCCAGTTGCTAGAGGCCCTTGTGTGCCAATTCTCTCCTTTCTCTCTCTCTCAAATAAATAAATAAAATTTTTTTACAAAAAGAAAGACTGTCTCAAAAAAATCATGAGGTATGAAAGAAAGTATGGAACTGTGACACACATTCAGGAAAATAGCAACAAAGAGAAGCTGTCTCTGAGTGTCCTCAAATGTGTTTAGCAAAGACTTCAAATAACTATTATAAATACATTGTAAGAACTAGAGAAAATCATGTGTTGAATTTTAAATAAAACTATGATGCAAATGAATCAGCAGAGGAAAATTCAAACAAGCAAGGAGATAGCAGTTATGCAAATAAATGGAAATTCTGAAGTTGAAAAGTATTATTGACGGGAAAATTTTACTAGAGAGACTGCATAGCCGACTATATTCGGCAAGGGAAAGAATCAGTGAACCCGAGATAATAAAAACTACCCCATTTAAAGAACAGAGGGAAAAATGGCCCAAGAAAAGTTTACAGAGCCTTAGAGACCACTGAGACAACATCAAGCATGCCAATAGATAGAAAATGATGGGCCCCAAAGTAGAAAACACAAAAGAGCGGAAAAATGTTGGGAAAAAAACAATAGTCCCAACTCCCAGAATCTGAAGCAAAAAAAAACCATCAAGTACTGTTGTGGTTTAAAAACAAAATGTTCCCCACAGGCTCATTTGTTGAACAAGCAGTTGGTTTCCAGCTGGTGGCGCTATTTGAAGAGGTGGCGGAAAGCTCAGGAGCTGGGACCTAGCTGGAGGAAGTAGGTCACTGGGGGAGGGGGCCTTTGAAAGCTATACCTGTTCTCCAGTCCCTTCCTCTCTATTTCCTGTTTACCACTCAGTAAAAAGCTTCCTCAACCTGTTCCCCATGCTGTATGACATTCTTGCCTCACTGCAAGCCCAGAGCCAAAATAAATCCTTCCTCCTTTAAATCATTTCCCAGGCCTCAGTGATGAAAAAGTACTTAATGCGAGTTCAGATCTAAGAGGTGCAATCAAGCCCAAGTAGAACAGACACAAAGGGACTTCCACCAAGACACAGCCTAGATGAGCGGTCAAACAACAAAAACAAAAGCAGAAACTAGGGCTGGAGAGATGGCTTAGCCATTGAGGCGCCTGCTTCCTAAACCTAAAGAACGCTGGTTCCAATCTCCAGCAGTTCCAATCTCCAGGTCCCACGTTTAGCCAGATGCAAAGTAACACAAGGGCGCAATGCCACACTTGACCACAAGGGGGCGCACACATCTGGATTTCGTTTGCAGCAGCTGAGAGGCTGCTGGCGCACCCATCTCTATCTGTCTTCCTCTCCCATTCTGTCTGTCTCTCTCAAAAAAAAAAAAAAAAAAAAAAAAAAAAAAAAAAAAAAAAAAAACACATCTTGTTCTCATGGCTGGGACAAAACTGCCAGAAGTTTCCATTAAGGTGGGGAAAGCAGGGCAGGCACGGGAAGCCAGTGTCCCAGCATCACATCAGCAGGAAGGCAATAGAAAGAAAGAGAATATCAAGTAGGTCTGGCTGTAAGACGTCAAGGCCCGCCCCCAGAGACACACTTTCTCTAGTGAAGCTCCACCTCCAGAGGTTCTACAACCTTCCCAAATGGCACCACTGTGCTGGTGACCAAGTTTTGTTCAATCGCATGAACCTTTGGGGGTGGGGGAGCATTGTGTTTAAACCATCACACATCTATATTTGTCATCTGGAGGCTGGCAGGTCCAAGAACAAGGTGCCAGCAGACCCAGTGTTTGGCAAGGACACCTCCTGGTGAGTCCTGACATGATGTGAGGGGGCTGGCTAACTCACTGTGGTTTCATTCTAACAGGGTGCTTAATGCTACCAGCATTCACCCTGGTAACCTCATCACCATCAAAGACCTCCAGCTCCTAAAAGCAGCACTTCAGGAGTCAGGGTTGCCATGTCTGAATGTGCATGTGGGGGCCACATCAATATTCAGATGCCCTTTTGATGCCTACTTACCCTTTATCTCAGCGCTTATGTGGAACCCACCCATCCCTCATCCTCATCCAGTGCTACTGCTCCTGGTTGAATTGAATTCCATTCTTCTGGTTATACCAGCTTCTTTGTTAGCATGGACTCCTGTGAATGGCGTCTGCCTCTGGTATCTTTCACCAGCCCGCAGGACTCTGGAAGGCTGCAAAGGCATTCTTCCTACTTTGGACTACATCCCCAGCACTATGCCTGGTGCATGGCAGGTGGAGTCTAAGAACTGTCTTGCAGCATCAGAAGGTTCTTTAATGCCCATCTTATGGCCTGACATCTCTGATAAGCCAAAGTAAATAGTTTCTCCTTTTAACTTGGGCATTCTGCCACAGTGAGCAGAAGCCAGCTAACACAGAAATAAAGCTTGGACAGCCAGGAATGACCCCAGGAAAGGAAGACAAACAGACCCTGAGGTTAAGAGAAGTACCCTAGTGAAAATTTAGTCGTTGTTGTAGTCAGCTCTGCGTTGCTGGGATGAACATCCAACCAGACATAGTGTTGGGGAGGAATGGGTTTATTTTAGTTTATGAAGTTCAGGGACAGTTCCATCCATGATGGAAGAAGCTGGCTCCCTCTCATAGATCCAAGCAGAGAGACACCACCAAACAGCCGCAAACACCAAAAGCAAGCAAGCACAGCAGAGCTCAAACTGCTCCCCACAACTTTGGCTCCCCCTGTGCCACAGCCCCTGTAGCAGGAATCTGCCTGATAGGGGCTGAAGTTGTGAAATCAATTTTAATAAAGCTATCATATTCAAACTACCCCAGTTGTTCATATAAAAGCTTCATTCTCGTTATACTGTTAGACTGTGATGCCAAGTGAGGCATTTAGATGCTTGTCAGCAGACAACTGGGAGGTGTCCAAGGCTTCTAAGAAAGAGTTCCTCAGCCAACTTTTTAAAAAAAAAAAATTTTATTGACAACTTCTATACTTACAGACAAAATAACACGATATTTCCCTCCCCTCCCCCCACTCCCCTTCAGAACTCCATTCTCCATCATATCCCCTCCCTCTCTCCATTAGTCTCTCTTAGAATTTGATGTCATCATCTTTTTCTCCTTTTATGAGGTATTATGAGGTATTGCTAGGCACTGGAAAGTCATGGATATTGAGGCTGAGGCCAATTTCTGTCCAGACAGAAATTAGTCTCAGCCCACTTTTACCCAGCAGGTTTTTTAGGGAAGAGCAGGCAGAGAGACCATACCGGAGATTGTGGCAGAGTCCAGAGGAGAGAGTAAGGTGAAGAGGGTTTCAGCTAAATGGAGAAAAGTGGGAAGTGGCTCACAGGCCCCTCCATTTGCCATAGGAACCAGCCACCAAGCCCAACAGTGACCTCACAATCACTCCCCGGATATTCCATCTTCTCAGCTTTTTCCTAGTTCTGTCTTTTATGATCACATCCAGAGGCCACATCCTGCCTCTGAGTCTCACCCACAACAGCAAGTGAAGACCCAGGGATCAGGAGAGGGTTCGGCCTCCTTCCCAGCACACAGCCAAGACATCAACATGACAATGACCACAGCGGACCTCAAGAACCTCATGCCCACTGAGAGGAAGTCCATGTGGAGGACGGCTGAGGAGAGGCGAATGTCTGACCTCACTCGGGTGCTGGAGTGGCTGGAACGCAGGCGAGACAAGAAGAAACTCCTTTTGCAGGTGTGTGCCATTGAAAAACTTACTGGAGACCATGCAAGACTATTATAATGAGAGAGAAAGAAGAGAGAGAGAGAGATCGAGAGGAAACTCAATACCCCAAGACAAAGGAGAAAGGATTTTTTTTTAAACACTGGGGTTAAGCCAGTGAAAAAGTACTAGGGTGTGGGGGCTCAGAAGATGGCTCAGTGGTTAAAGGCACATTTGCTTGCAAAACCTGATGGCCTTGGTTCAATTCCCTAACCACCAATATAAGTTAGAAGCAAAAAGCGGTACAAATGTCTGGCATTCATTTGCAGTGGTAAGATGCCCTGGTATGCCTATTCTCACACATACAGACACGCGCACGCACGTGCATGTGCATAAATACATTTATTTTATATGGGAGCTAGCAATATGGCTCAGCAGTTAAAGATGCTTTCTTGTAAAGACCAAAAGCCTGGGTTCAACTCCCAAGCCACTCACATAAACTGAACACAAAAAGTAGTGCAAGAATCTGACATTCATTTGCAGCAGGGTGGGGGTTAGTGTGCCCATACATACATAAACATGTGCATACACAAAACACTAGGGAAGAGGTTACTTCACATATTAGGTCATCTGTGTTTGTTGATGGCAGTTATCAAAATCTGACTCCTGCCCTCCTAACCAAGATAGACCAGCCAGGGTACACTCAGTCTCTTCCTTTGATTATATTTGAAGGGATGGTCCAGATTCTTGAGAGAGATGTTCTCATATGGAAAATGTGGGAGATGCACAGAGATTTACATCTCAAAGGGGCAGAAAAAAAGAATTTTCAAGTACAAGTGTTCTCAAGTCGGTACTCCAGAAGATAGGCAGTGGTGTGTGGTCAGGAAGAAGGCTGGCTGAAATCTAGTCAGCTGTAGGGAGTGTTAGTCTCTGTCAGTGTTGGGAAAGAGCCATGTTGGCATTATAGGAGTCTTCCCGCTGTCCCCAGCCCTATTCCCACCACCTCCTCATGGTGGCTCTAAAATTGAAGGTCACTTGTTACCGCTGCCATTCCCCCACTGAGACTCTTACTAGCATATTCCTCCTTCCTCTCTCTCCCTCTCCACCTGAAAACCCAGCCTAGGTCCCAATTGCCCTCCTTTTCCCACTAAGTCAAAACAAACCCTTACGTGAACCAGCTGTGCTCTGTAAAGGCACCTTTCTGACTTGTGTCCTTAACCATGCTCTTAGACACACTCTGGCTTCTCGGAGCTGCCCTTCATCAGCACAGTGACCCACCTCACAGCCTTTGTGTAGGCTGAGTAACCAGAATACAGGAGATCCTTGCTGTATGCCACGCCGGGTGCCAATGGGCAGAGACAGGAATTCAGTCTTTAAAACTGTACTTAATTTAGGGAGCTGGCAATCTGAGAAGACATTAGATTAACATTTTAAAATCTGTCTTCTCAAAGTTGGAAGTTTTGTTGAGAGACACTTTAAGCAAATGTTTATTTAGCAAAGCAGGCACTGTAATGAGATTAGAGTGGAATGTCTCAGAAAGCAGGGGCCCTAAGCAATCGGTTCAGCATTGTGGATGAGGGGCATACCCAAATAATAAGAAGACCCCTCTTCCTACCCAAATCATAGTGGGCCAGATCTCCCTTTTAGGGTATTTCTTCCCGTGATCCTGTAGAAAAGCCACAAAGAGGAAGGTGGTGTCAAAAGTACAAAGTGATATTATAGTGAGTGACAGCAGGGTCTTTTCAGGATTCCAACCTTTCTTTAGAACACATGTGTGAGAAAATGTCCTGGGGCCTTCTTTTCTGGTAAGCTGGGAACCACCTCACTGCAGCTGCAGGGAGTTTAAACGCAAAGGGCACTCTGACCCTCGGGAGACCCAGCTGCCAAGAGGCAGCTGCAGTTTTCCTTGGTCACCTCACATCTAACTCCTCGTTTACCCAGGGTATCAGTTACTTCCCTATTTCCGGGACAAAATATCCAACCAGAAGCAACGTATGATAGGAAAGGGATTTGTTTCTGCTCACGCTTCAGAGGGTGGC
The DNA here is from genome assembly GCA_036365145.1 of Orientallactaga sibirica. NCBI lineage: Eukaryota > Metazoa > Chordata > Mammalia > Rodentia > Dipodidae > Orientallactaga > Orientallactaga sibirica. The sequence continues at coordinate 2,751,979 of JAEOAD010000030.1, forward strand.
CTCCATCACAGAGGGGGAGCATGGCAGGAGCAGGAAGCTGGCATCCCATGGTCACATCAGCAGCAGAGAAGAAGAGAAAGAGGAGAGGGAGAGACAGAGAGGGGCCAGCTGGCGTGACTAGACTACTATACCTCAAAGTTAAGACCCAGTGACCCACTTCCTCCACCAAGGCTCCATCTCCTAACGGTGCCACAACCATCCCAAAAGAGCACCACTTTGCTGGAGACCAAGCATTCAAACTCACCAGTCTATGGGGGATGCTGCACTTCCAATTCACCACACCTGGTATCAGCTTCAGGTCACATCTGTAACTCAGTTATTGATCACGGGAGCCAGTCTTCAGACAGAGGGAACTGTGCCACCATAAGAACAGACATCAGTGGATGCTGAATATTCAAGCTTGACCAGACAGGCCCAATGACTGATCGGGTGCAATAGTGGCATGTCTACTCTTGGGGTATCCAACTGCTCCATAATTGGACTGAAGACCCTCTCTACGGGAGGGAATACATACCTGGTACTGAAAAACCAAAGCAAAAGTCTATGGCAGGGGAGATCATGAGCCTTAGGGGTATAAGCCTGCTCTTGTCTGACTAAATGTATATATTATTCCCACCAAGCTGCCCTGAAAGCACTACACTTAATGTTCACATTCACATATTAACGCTACTCTCACTTCTGGTTAGAGAAGCTTCTCTTTTCAGATGGTGATAACCACTGGGATGACCCAAAAGGCAACATAGTGCTGAGAAGAAGGGATAGAGGAGTGCCCAGCACTGAAACACCTCTGTCACACCCTCCAAGGCTCAGGGACCATTGCAGAAGAGGGGATGGATAGATTGGAAGAGCCAAAGGAAGGGTATGACTCCTTACAATGCAACTGTCCAGACAGAAACTGGCCTCGATATCCATGACCTTGTAGTGCCTAGCAATACCTTCACAAGACCCTCAAAATAGAAGAAAAAGATGATGACATCAAATTAAAAGAGAGACTAATGGAGAGAGGGAGGGGATATGATGGAGACTTGAGTGCTAAAGTGGAATGGGGGAGGGGAGGGAAATATCACGTGGGTTTTTTCTTTGTATGTGAGTATAAAAGTCAATACAAAAAACAATAACAAAAAAAAAGAACAGACATTTGCCCAAGGGAATGTAGCCACTGAGCAAATGAGACATCAGAATCCCATGGCGTGGAGGGAAGGGTGACCTGTATCCTAAGCCTAGGTCACCATCCCTCAGGAACCACAAACAGCACACCCCCAGGGAAGTCAGTCTACACGGTTTTCTCCTTTCTCCTTTCTCCACTGTTATAGACTAGATAGGGTCTTCCCAGGTGACCCATCCTTAATGTGCCTGCTGGGCTCTTCACCCATGAGACCTTGGAGATCTCCAATTAATCATCCTCCTGGCCCCACTCCTGTGAAACAGCGAGGCTACCAAAGACCATAGTCAAGGAATTCAACAGGTCACACAGAGCCTTTGGGGAGAGAAAAGGGGGAGGTGAATCATGATGAAGCCTCTTGGAAAACAGGGTGGATGAGGTGTCTCAAAGAGAACAGGGGTCTTGGGAACACAGAGACAGCGGGGCCCAAGTCCTGGTGAACTGAATAAGCTGGACCTTCTCAGAGATCTGACAGCCTTTTTGAAGTTCCAGACAGAAAGCCAGCCAGGCACAGACACAAGGCCTCTTGAAAGGGGCATTCTGCCAGGACTGGGGAATGGTCTTTACATGCACAGTAACAGGACACTACTGGTGGATTCTTAAGTGGAGAGAATTAAGACCAAATCTGAGATCTAAAAGGTCATACTGGGGCTAAGGAGGTGGCTCAGCAGTGCTGAATACCTGCTACTTAAGCATGAGAATATGGGATTGCCTGAGGCCACCAGAGTTCAACTCCCTAGAACAACATTTTGCGGGAGAAGCAAAGACCAGAGGATGGCTGGGGCTTGGTGATCTGAAAACAGCAATTCCAGGTTGAGATCCCCACCTCAAGAAAGTGTGCTGATGAGCAGCAATAGAGGAGACCTGAAGTTCTCCCCTGGCCTCCACATGCATACACATGGTGCACACACTTGTGCATGCACTACACTTACCTGCTCTACACACACACACACACACACACACACACACACACACACACACAAAGGTCATTCCGGGGCTGGAGAGATGGCTTAGCGGTTAAGGCGCCTGCCTGCTAAGCCTAAGAACCCAGTTCCAATCTCCAGGTCCCACGTTTAGCCAGTGCAAAGTGACGCAAGGGCGCAATGCTGCACTTGCCCACATGGGGGCGCATGCATCTGGATTTCGTTCACAGCAGCTGAGAGACTGCTGGCACACCCACTCTCTGTCTACCTTTCTCTCTCTCTGTCTGTCTCTCTCTGTGTCTCTTTCCAAAAAAAAGGGTCATTCTGGGGCAGTGACACGGACACTAAGGTGTGTCCAGAGGCCAAGGGACATCAAAAGGGCCAAAAGAAGCTCTAGAGTGTGAGTATAAAAGAGCCACTGTCACAATCACAAGGAGCCTTCTCCTATGTAGGGACAGTGGTAGAATTCTTACAGGGTGGATAAAGGGACCTTTCTCCTGTTTTTTCAGAAGCAAAAGGGGAAGAATGAGGTGACCCCCGGAGCAAGTGAGAAGGCAGACAAGAAAGGAGCAGGCACTAAGAAGGAGGGGAAGAATAAGAAGGAGTCAGTCTCCAAAACGGTAACATCCCCTCGCCACACAGACAAGCTCCCCTCTCCTCCATGACCGCTCCTCTCCCACAGGGTCTGAACACATGTTTTATAGAGGCTCTGATGTGCATTCCTGCCCCATGCTGACACCCAAATAAATGCCTCCTTCCCATCCACCACCCATCCTATGCAGCTCCATCCAACACCTGCCGCTTTCCTATGGTTACTTCTGGCAAGGCTCAGAGAGCCACAGGAGGTCCCCAGACTGTGGATAGAGGGCCTCCCCAAATCTGCCCACCTGCAGGGCTATGTGCTTCCCTTGGAGACAGCCAAGGTCAAAGGGAAGTGCCAGGGAGTCATCCAACTTCTTCCAACCTCCCCAGGGTCTAGGGTGGGTCTTTGAACAAAGCCTTGACATTTCTCTTTTTGGATTTGGTGGGAGACCAAGTCACATTCTGTAAACAGAGACTACTTCTCTCCTGCCCCCTTCACCCCTTCAAGGGCAAAGAGCAAGGCGTCTCTAAGAACCATGGCTTTGCCAAGTACTCCTGGATATATGGACTGGATTTGAAGAACAATCAGCTGCCCAGACCCTCCATCTTCAGTAAGAATGGTGTGACGAGGTCGGGTAAGGGAAGGGAAGGGAAGAGCCTGGGCCTGGCATACCAGAACTGTCCTCCCTAACCACACGCAGGCTCCTTAGGGAATCACACCCAAGGTGGCATTTAGCAACTTGTGTGTGTCCCAGACAGGAGCTTCTACTAACTTCTAGGTATTCCTAGGAAGCACACAGTGTCCCATGTCCTGAACTGTTTTGGGGACACTGACCTCATAAGTTCCAAATTTTCTAATTATTTTAGATACTGTGACAATGTCTGTCACAGAAGCTACCACACCTGCTGGCCTGACATCTACCACTCTTAGAAAGGGGCAGGTGTAGGCTTCACCTCACAATCCTGGCTCCACCACAGCAAACTCAGAAATATGTGATCCTAGGTATAGCTCTGCAGGTCTGCATCTAGGATTATCATGCATAACGTGGGGCAGACAATAGCATTCCCTTTGTTGGAGAATGTGCTGTAGTTACCCTCTCACTGCTGGAACAAAACAGCTGACCAACAGCAGCTGATGGGAGGAAGGGTTTGTTTTGGCCTCATGGTCTCAAGGGGAAATTTCATCATGCAGGGAAAGTATGCCAGGCCTAAGCAGGGAGCCTGGGTCACATCTTCACATTAGCAGGAAGGAAGTAGCTTGAGTGAGCTAGCTCTGAACATCCAGTGGGCTGGAGTAATAAATGGGAAGGGCCTGCCCCAGTGACACACCTCCTTCAGCAAACTCCACCTCCCAAAGGCTCCATTACTTTCCCAAATTGCCACCAGCTGAGGACCAAGTATTCAAAACACGCAGCCTATTGGGAACATTTCATTCACACTACTACAGTATGGCTGTGGAGTTTGAGCAATGCAAGTCCTGTAAATCAACTAGTCCAATACAAAGGAGGCAGCCAACAAACACTAGTGACTCTTGCTCAATAAGGTATCTACTGGAATTTCAGGTGTGCTGTGCCATAGGGTTGAAAAAAAAAACACATGCATTCATTGCACCTGGCTTCATGGGACATGAGTGTGCAGTGAAAGAGGAAACTGGAAGGTTTCAACTAGCCTATGGGGAAAGTGGGCAGGAGTTGCTCGTTCTCCTACACAAAGTTGTCCTTTTTGCCCATAAGAAATCCTTTTCTCTCGCCTTCTCATTGAATAGGGTAAAGCCATTGTTAGCCTACTGAAGCCACTTGTCTGTCTTCATTCCAGATGATCAGCTATAAGCATAGTTCAGGATCTCCTTGGCTTTGTAACTGGAATCCCAATTCTCACTGCTGGCACTTCAGGTGCCAAAGGGCATCTGCGCTTTACAGCCAGGCATGGTGGCACACACCTTTAATCTCAACACTGAGATTAGGAAGATCACCATGAGTTTGAAGCCAGCCTGGGCTACAGACAACAACAACAAAAACAAAACCTGCCCTTTATTCAGAGACCTGGCAATGTGAGAAGACATTGGACCAATATCCCAAAAAGCTGTCTTCCCAAAGTTAAAAGCTCCGTTGAGAGATACATTTAAGCCCAAGTTTGTTTAGCAAAGCAAAGCAAAGAGAGGTTGGAGCATGCTGCCCCAACAATGTGGGGGAGGAAGGCACCACACAGTGGGTATTGCCTTGTGGATTTTAAAGAAATGTTTATGTTTAGGTGATGGGTGGCAAACTCAGGGAGTAAGGTGACCCTTTTTCTCTCCCAAATCATGGTGGACCAGATCTCCTATATAGCATATTACTTCATGATCCGATAGGGGGAAAAAATGAAGGGGGGTCAAAAAACCACAAGGCAGTGATAGTGATAGGACATCAGGGTCTTCTGAGGACCCAGAACCCTCATTAGAGCACATGCATGGGAAAAATGCCTAGAGTTTCTAATATAAGGGGAACAAGCTCGCTGCAGCTTCGAGGATGCTTGACCACTGAGAGGTGTTGTGACCGTCAGGAGACACAGCTACCAAGACGCAGCTGCAGTGACTTCTTGCTAACCCAGTATCAGACGGATCCTGAATCCAGAAAAGTGCTGCAATGAATGCTTCAATGATAAGTTTCTTTTTTAAAAAAAGATTAATTTTATTTATTTATTTATTTGAGAGAGAGAGAGAAACAGAGAGAGAGAGAGTGGCCACACCAGGGTCTCTAGCCACTGCAAACAAACTCCAGATGCATATGTTCCCTTGTGCATCTAGCTTACATGGATCCTGGTGAGTCGAACCTAGGTCCTTTGGCTTTGCAGGCAAGTGTCTTAACTGCTAAGCCATCTCCTGGACAATGAAAGCCCTCTTATTTTCCTTGAAACTATTCTCTAAATTCAAACTCCTTCCAAAATATAGTTGTCTAAACAAAATATAAAACCGAGATTGGCTATGTGTTAAGGGGAGCCTAATTAAGCTTGCTGGGAATCTGAGTCACTCTGCTTCCAGAGAGCTGGTTACTGGGGGATGAGCTTCCTTGGGGCTGGCTTCTAGTAGACTTCTTCTCCTTCCTGACTCCTGCCAGCCTACATACAGCACAGCCCTGCTTCTTATCAAGCCCCTCTCAGGAAGCCTCTGCATGTGAGCCGACTTCACTGAAGGTTGGGGGCAGCAGAAGGTTAGATTTCCATCAAACACAAATTAGAGGTTGATCATGAATCCCCCGACTCTTCCAAAGCCCTTTATCTCTTGACCCCAGAAGACTGCGTTTCCTGGCTGCATCTCCCTACAGGGAAAGCGTCCTGATGTTCTCTGAACTTTCAAGACTGGGATTAGAGTGAGACAAGCCAGTCATCGTGAACACGGAACTTTAGGAAGCATTCGTAATCCGTGCCAGCCCTGCTTGCGTGAGGCAGCGGAGGGTGAGAGCCTGCTCACCCTTGTCTTGGGCTTGTCAGCACTCCTTCCTCGCCCACTCTTTCCTCTCCCCTCTCCACTCTTCCCACTGGCGTTTTACTTACCCAGTTCTTCCTGTCATTTGTCTCAGTTCTAAAGTAGCTTATCAAGATATTTTCCTAAATAAAATCAGCTCCTTTCCTTAAAGAACCTCATAACCAACCGATAAGATAATTGTTTTCGCTGCACTATACAAGAGGTAGCAGGGAAGGGTCGAATTGCAGCAATGTGTCTGTCCTCTTTAGTCCACCTTTCCTCTTCATCACCATCCAAGACAAATTTCCCACAACCCAGAATAAAGAAGTCTTGCCTATTCTAAGGTAATACAGCCCACGGCCACTGGAGGGCGGTAAATAAATGCGTCCAAGTGCAGCAGGAGGTGTGCAGAGGCATCTAAGAACCTCCCGCAGATCAATATTAGGCACCAGGGACTGGATCAGGCTGAGCCTAACCACTGCATGGAAAACTTCCACTGCAGGCTTTTAAGAGGCCTCATTAAGTGAGGACGTGCTGGATTTGGGGGGGCAAGACCAAGACAAAGCAGTCCTTGAGAAGAACTTGCAACCAGTTAGATGCCTAGCTCTCAGTATTACCTCGAACGATCGCAGCTCAGCAAATTCAGCATGCCTCCGCGCCCCCCAACCCCAGAGAATGCATTATCCCAGTAAAGTGTTCCAAGTTGAAATTCTCTTCTACCTCCTCCTCTTCTCTTAATGGTCATGATGAATTGTCAGGTCCTATACCTTGTACTACCTTAATACCTTCATCCATTTCTCTTCCTCTTCACTTCCACTACGTTGTCTTTTAATTTAATCGTGGTCTTTTTCCATTAGTAGAGTGTCCAGCAGGGGGTATGGAGAGATAGCTCAACAGTTAAGAGTGAGCTCCTCCCATGCAAGCATGAAGGCCTCAAGGAGGCTGAAACTGGCTGCATTTGATTCCCGAGCATCCACAGAAACGGTTGGGCATGGCCATGCATATCTGTAACCCCAGTCCTGCAGGAGGTAGAGACCGGAGAAGTCTCTGGGGCTTGCAAAACCTGGGAGCTCCAGAATCAGTGAGAGACTCTGTCGCAAGGAGGTGCAAGGATACAGAATGGAGGTTGGGGGGGGTACTCAATGTTCTCCTGTAACCTCTGTCTCACATACATGGGGCACCACATGTGCACATAGAGGGCTTGAGAGATGGCTTAGTAGTTAAGGCACTTGCCTGCAAACCTAAGGATTCAGGTTCAATTCCCCAGCATCCATATAAGCCAGATGCACAAGATGGCACATGTGTCTGGAGTTCATTTGCAGTGGCTAAAAAGCGCTGGTGTGCCCATTTTCTCTATCTGCCTTTCTGTTTCTCTCTCTCTCACAAATAAAAATAAATAAATAAATAAATAAATAAATAAATAATTTTTAAAAGGAACACACATAAGCTGAAAGCAAAGGGATGGAAAGATATACTCCACACAAATGGAAGCCCCTAAAAGCAGATGGTAGCTATACTTAAGACAAAATAGACTTTAAGCTAGAATGTGTTGCTGAGGGACAAAGAAAGTTATTATATAACAATGAAAAGGTTAATTCATTAGAAGACTTAACAGTTGTAAATATTTATGTATCTAACATCCGATTGCCAGAATAGATAAAACAAACAATAAGAGAAGTGAAAGCTGAAATAAATCACAACACAATAATGGTAAGAGAATTTGATATCCTGAAGACTGGAAAGAAGATAGATCATAGAGACAGAAGATCAATAAGGAAACAGCAGACAAAAATCACTATAGACCAACGGCCCTGATAGATTCACACAGAACATTCCACCCAACAGTGGCAGGTGTGCAGTCTTCTCAAGCACTCCCAAAACATTCTCCAGGATATGTCAGGTGTTAGGCTTCAGAACAAGTGTTAACAAATACAAGAAAATCGAAGTCATGGTCAGTATCTTTTCTGAGTGATGTTATAAAACTAGAATCAACAGGAGGAAAATGGTAAATTTTAAAAACATGGAAATCAAACAGTACTCCTGAATAATCAAGGGATTCCCAAAAAATGTTCAGTATTTCTAAAATCCTGAGACAAGCCAGGCATGGTGACACACACCTTTAATCCCAGCACTCAGGAGTCAGAGTTAGGAGGATTGCTGTGAGTTCAAGGCCATGCTGAGACTACATAGTGAATTCCAGGTCAGCTTGAGCTAGAGTGAGATTCTACCTCAAATAATAATAATGATAATAATAATAATAATAATAATAATAATAATAATACTGAGACCAATGAAAATAGAAGCACAACAGATGAAAACTTAGGGGGAACAACAAGAGCAGTTATAGAGTGTCTGTAATGACTGAGCAACCTTCTTAGCCCCTCTACGTTCATAGTTGTAAATGCCAACACTATAAGTAATGCATAGACATAACCCTAGTGGGGCTGGAGAGATGGTTCAACAGTGCTTGCTGCACAAGCATGAGGAGGCCTGAGACCTCCTGAGTTCTATTCCCAACACCCATATCAACAGCTGGGCATGGTCACATGTGCCCGTAATACCAGTGATGTGGGAAGCAGAGACTGTAGAACCACTGTGACTCATGCAAACAGCAAGCTCCAGAATCCGTGAGAGACTCCCTCCATCTCATGGAGTCATGGATGAGCAACTGAGGACAACACCCGATGTTCTCCTTTGGCCTCTAGACATACATGGAATGCTCACATCTGCACATGTGCATACACCATACATACCACACCACACACACTACACCACATATGCTACACACACGTATACACACAAAAAAATCCAACTTTGGGGCTGAAGAGATGGCTTAGCAGTTAAGGCGCTTGCCTGAAAAGCCAAAGGACCTCAGTTTGATTCCCCAGGACCCACGTAAGCCAGATGCCCATTCTCTCCCTCTCTCTCTCTGCCTCTTTCCCTCTCTCAAATAAATAAAAATAAAATAAAAATAAAAATAAAATATTTTTTAATCAACTTTGTACATCAAGGAACAAAAGAAAATGAAAATATTCATGTACATATTTGTATATATGCACGTGTATATATATATATATAAAATATATACATATTAATCCCAATCTTAACTGAGGAAAGGAAATAATAAAGATTAAAGCAAAAATATTCTAAAACAATAAAGGTCAATAAAACTAACAACTGGTTTATTGACAAGGTAAACAAAATTAATAAATCATTGCTACAGTGACAAAGAAAAAAACTCTTCAATTAAATGTCTACGCTGCCACAGGTGCCCCAGAAGTAAAGAAGAATCTATAAAGATGTGCCAATAAATTGAAACCTAAAAGAAATGAGTAAACTCATAGAAACATAAAACCTGGCAAAGCTGCATCATGAACAAGTAGACATTCTGACAAACCAATCACAAGCAAGGAGACTGAATATTTTAAAAAATAAATAAACTCTTAATACTGTAACGCCTAGGGCCTGATGGCTTCACTGGTGACTCTGTCAAATATTTGCAATATTTCCTTCTCAAACTGGTGGGGCACACCTTTAATCCCAGCACTTGGGAGACAGAGGTAGAGATTGAAGCCGCCCTGAGACTACATAGTGAATTCCAGGTCAACCTAGACTAGATCAAGACCCTACCTCAAAAAAACAAAAAAGAAGCTGGGCGTGGTGGCGCACGCCTTTAATCCCAGCACTCGGGAGGCAGAGGTAGGAGGATCGCCAACAGTTCAAGGCTACCCTGAGACTACATAGTGAATTCCAGGTCAGCCTGGATCAGAGTGAGACCCTACCTTGCAAAACCAAAAAAAAAAAAAAAAAAAAAAAAAAAGAGTCGGCAGAGTTAAGAGGATCATTGTGAGTTCGAGGCAGCCTGAGACTACAGAGTGAGTTCAGGTCAGCCTGGGCTATAGTGAAACCATGCCCAAAAAAAAAAAAAAAAAAAAAAAGAGAGAGAGAGAGAGAGAAAATTTCCAAACTCATTGTATATGGTCTAATTATCCTGGTAAGAAAGGCAGATATAGATATAAGAGAATTACAGGCTGATATCCGTAGTGATCCTACAAAACCTCACATTAGCACATGGAATTCAACACCACAGTAAAGGGAGCATATGCAATAACCATGGAAGGATGGCTCAACATATGAAAAATATAAATAGGATGGACCTTATGCACAAAATGAAGGACTAAAACCTTATGTCATCTCAACAGAGGCATCAAAGGATTTTGACACAATCATCCTTTCACGATACAAGCATTTAACCAAGATAATAAACAGAAAGTGCCCTCTGACATACTATAGGCCATATGTGACAAGCCCACTGCTAAGACTAAATTCATGGTGAAAACCAAAGGCTTTTCTTCTAAGACCGGAATAAGGCCAGGGCGGCCACTCTCATCACTTCTATTCACCATTGTACTGGAAGTCCTAGCCAGAGCAATTAGGCAAGAAAAAGAAATAAAAACAACCAAGTCAGAAAGAAGTAAATTATCTGTTTTCACAAGTCATAGAAAGCCTGAAAGTCTGCCACATACACACACACACACACACACACAAAATAGAAGTAAGAAACATATTCAGTGGATTGACAGGAGACAAAATCATGAACAATCAGGTGACAGAGAGAGAGGGAGAGGAAGACAGATAAAGATGGGCGTGCCAGCAGCCTCTCAGCTGCTGCGAATGAAATCCAGATGCATGCGCCCCATTGTGGTCAAGAGCAGCGTTATGCACTTGTGTCACTTTGCATCTGGCTAAACATGGGACCTGGAGATTGGAACTGCTGGAGATTGGAACCAATGTTCTTAGGCTTAGGAGGCAGGCGCCTTAACCGCTAAGTCATCTCTCCAGCCCTCAGGTGTACTTCTTTTTGATTGGTACATTTCACTGTATGCAGTGATGAGTTCCATAAACACATTTAATTCAAGCATATCATGTACTTTGACCAGATGTATCCTCCATACCCTCAACTTTCTCCATCCTCCCCCTCCTACTAGTCTCCTTCCTTTCCTACATAATCCTAGGTTCATGGTTTATATATAACAGTATATATATATGTATATACAGAATATATACACATATTAATCTAGGATCCATATATGAGGAAACGTGGCATTTTTATTTCTGAGTCTGGTATATTTTATTTAATATGATAAACTGCATTTCTTTATAAACTCTGAAAATGAAATTTAAAAAAATACCATTTATGATAGCATCAAAAGAATGAAATACTTAGAATTAATGATAACTAAGGAGGTAAAGGACATGTACATTGAAAAGCATGAGATATTGATAGAGTCACAAGAAAATGAAAAGGTGCTCATGGTTTAAAAAAATACTGTCAATTTTTCTATATTACCCAAAGCAATCTGTAGATTCAACAAGAGGCCTATCAATCAAAAATTCCTATTGCATTTTAACAAAAGAGGGGAGAAATTCTAAAATTTATATTAAATTATAAAAAACCCAAATAACCAAAGCTATTCACTGCTGTGTTCACCAAGCAGCTAGCCTGTGAGTTCTGGGATTCTCCTATCTCCGCCTCCTTTCTCATCATGACACTGGAACTACGAATACTCACGCTACCACATCCAGCTTGATGTGGGGTCTGAACTCAGGTGCTCAAGCTTGCATGACAAGCATTTTATCAACTACGCATCTCCTCAGCCCATAGTCATTTCTCTTTAAAATTTACTTATTTATTTATAAGGAGAGAGAGAATGAGTAACCTCAGTTTTCTTGCCACTGTAAACAAACTCCAGATGCAGGCACCACTGCCTGTACATGGTACTGGGAAATCAACCAGGCCATCAGGCCTTGCAAGCAAGTGCCTTTAATCACTACACCATTTCCCCAGCTCCATAGTCATTTCTTGGTGCATATTGACTTCAGATAATCATTTTGTACACCTGAAATACATGTAATTTTTTTTTAGAAAACATTTTATTTTTATTTATTTGAGAGAGAGAGAGAATGGGCATGCCAGGGCCTCCAGCTACTGCAAACAAACTCCAGACGCATGTGCTACCTTCTGCATCTGGCTTATGCGGGTCCTGAGAAATCAAACCTGAGTTCTTTGGCTTTGCAGGCAAGTGCCTTAAGTGCTAAGCCAACCCGTCATTCCTGAAGTACATACAATTTTGTCAGTTATACCTCAACAAAGCTAGCTATCATTTCTAGGATAACTAGACTATTTTTACTAAATACTACCATTGATATGGTACCAAAATCTATTCTGGTGTTTGTTTCTGATTTATTCCATGTGTTCTCTCCTCTTTTAATTTTTCCTGTCTTCTTTTGGATATGGTTTCCTGCCTTTTCATTTTTTTTTTTAGCTAGCTTATTAGCTCTAAGTTTGTTGTGTTATTTTAGTGCTCAAGTAAGTGTGAGTTGTCAATTTATATCTTGAACTTATCACACCCTACCTTCCCTTGATGCATAGCATATGAAACTTACAAGAATGTGTCTTCTTTCGTCTCTCTGCCACTTCCTTTCTTTGCCTCTTTCATGACTTTCCTTTGAAGGAGTTTGACACTGACAAGCCCTCATGCCGTTTGCTTTGCGCTTCTTGTGTTTGTGTTTGAAGTTTGTTGAGATTCTTGGTTTACAGTTTTCATCAAATTTGGAAAGGTTCTGGCTATTAGAAAAACTTCACTTTTTCCCCCAGGCAAGATAGGAGGATCACTGTGAGTTCAAGGTCACCCTGGGACTACATAGTGAGTTCTAAGTCAGCCTGGGCTACAGTGAGATCCTACCTTGAAAAACAAGTAAGAAAAACTTAATGTTTCATTCTCTCCTCTTTTCTCCCTCTGCCTCTCTCTGCCAGCCCAACTACACAGCTTCAAGTTCCTCAACACTAGTGTCCCCTCTTTGTGACTCATTTTGTATACTTTCTGGTGCTGTGTCTTCACATTCACTCATCTTCTCTTCTGCAATGCTGTCTACTGTTTATCTGATCTGTGGATTTATTTTGCCATTTCAAACATCATCATTTTCAACTCTAGAGCTTCTTTGGGCCACTTTGGAACTTCTGTGTTCCTCCTTAACATGCTCATGTCTTGGTACATTATAACAGTATATCAGCATATTTAATGGATATTTAAGTAGCGTGGTGGGTAGAGTGCCCACCTAACATGCATCAAGCCCTTCACTTGAATCCTCAGCACCACATAAAAAGGACATTGCAGGAAATGCCTCAGCACTCAAGTAGTGGGGGCGGGAGGATCAGAAGTTCAAGATCATCCTCACCCACATAGCAAGTTTGAGGACATTTTGGGCTACATAAGACCCTGTCCCCAAAGGGGGAAAGGACATTTTCTTCTTGTTGTGTACCATTTCTATCATCTGTGTGGGTTCCTTTCCTATATTGGCTGATGAGCACTGAGCTGAGGCTGGGGTTCCTTCATAACACTAGGAACTGTGGAACACAAGGGCTGCCTTGGTCTCCCTCCTTCACTTGCTCTGACTCCTTACCTCAGCAGAGTGGGATGACTTTTCCAAAATATAAACCTCAATAAGATATGATGGCAAATCATTGAAACATTTTTAGGAAGGAAATTGCCATATTGGACTTGAATTTTAGAAAGCTCTCCCTGGATACAGGCCAGCAAAAAATCCTGGGAATGGTTTCTAGGGGTGAGGTGAGTCATGCTCTTCAGTGGTGCAACCGCTATCGATTTGCTCATACTCCTGTGAATAACTTCCCATTCTGCTCACTCTTCAAGCAACCCTGACTTAACTAACGTGGGCAGAAAACGAAATCAAGGGATGAAAGTAGGATGGCGCCAAATAGATGAGAAGGGTTTTAGCAGAAGGAGGAAGGGAATAAGAGATGATAATTGGGAGGAAAATGAGATCAAAATACATTATATATGTACAAAAGTGTCCAAAATAAAATAAAATCCAGGGCTGGGGTGATAGTTCCGCAGTTAAAGACTCTTGCTTGCAAAATCTGCCAGCTAGGGTTTATTGCCTCAGCATGCACATAAAGCTGGATGCAAGGTGACACATGGATCTGTGATTCCAGTGTGCCTACCACGATGGGAGGTGGAGCCAAGAGAACCCGAAGCTTGTGGGCAAGACTCATTTGAGCAGCAAGAGACCCTGTCTCAAAGAACGTAGAGCACAGACAACCCTGGCATCCACACACACACCCATACAAACACACACATGCAAACAAATAATTTTTTAGAATAAGAACACAGGTGCTAGACACAGCAGGTACACCTGCCGGTGGCGGGCGGAGATCTTGGGGAAACAATGAGAGCACATTTTCATAGTAAATCTTGGCAAAGTCCAAGTTATTAGACTGAGAAGAGGGGATGTGCTTGGCTTTCCCACCTTGAGCACCTCTAGTCAAGGGTGTTGTATAGATTTCAAGCCACGGGTGCATTTTTAAAGAAAAGGCCAGAGAAGTATGACCGACCCCTCCCTGTTTGTCTTCATGAATACAGAGTCAGCCCTGGAGTCCCAAGGTGACTCCCTAAAAATCTAACTTATCTGTCCAGCCATAATAGACGTTCTGTTTTTCCAAGATAGTGGCCAGGCCAGGCTCCCAAACTGGATTCATGCCAAGGACTCACTCCAGTTAGACACAGAGTCTTGGGCACATTAAATGGATATGACATGGCTATGAAACTAGGGCATCCACACCCAGAGGGCCCTTGGGTTGCCATGACCTTTAATGTCGCTACTGTTTTTTTCTAACACAGGTACACTGGGACCCAAAAGAGGATCCGAAGTCCCAGGTGAGCCTTTCCAGAAGAGATCACCCATTTTCCCCCAAGGACACTCAGGTCATGGTTCTGAAACATGGCCCTGGTTTCTGCCATGCACACACAGGGACTGCTAAAGCCACCTGACCCACCTTTTCAAGGGTCATCTGCCCAGCCAGAACACCACACTGGGCATGAAGTATCCTAATTCAACCACTTGCTTATTCTGAGACCTTGGGCAAGTCACCCTCCAGTCTACCGACACTCCACTGTAGTAAGTCTAGACTCATCCCCCTCGGCATAGCCTGGCAAGATCCCTGAACGGTTAGTAGAATCTTGTAAGCTTATGGGAAAGTTTACTGAAAGGAAAAGGAATCTACTGGCATCATTCTGTAGAGTAGAATGATACCTGTAGACTGCTGAAAGGGAAGACATGGGGCTCATAATCCTGCCCCAGACAACACCAACATCACCGTCAGAGTGGATGAATGGCATCTAAAGACTTAGAAATGTTTAAGGACTCGCCAGTCATGTATACCATAATCTGCAGGAAAATGTTCTAAAAGATAGCAAAGGCACGGGGCGTGGTGGCGCACTACTTTAATCCTAGCACTTGGGAGGCAGAGGTAGGAGGATTGCCATGAGTTCAAGGCCACCCTGAGAGTACATAGTGAATACCAGGTGAGTCTGAGGTAGAGTGAGACCCTACCTTGAAAAACCAAAAAAAAAAAAAAAAAGATAGCAAAGGCATTAAATTAGAAGAGTGGATGAAAATGTCAAAATCTTAATACATCCTTAAACCAAGTAATATAGAAAAAATTGAAAACAAAAGTTTAGGCAGAAGCTAGCTGTGGTGGCTCATGCCAGCACTCAGGAGACTGAAGTAGGAGGATTTGCTGTGAGTTTGAGGCTAGTCTGGGCTAAAAATGAGTTCTAGGTCAGCCTGGGCTTACAGTGAGACCCTGCTTCAAAAAAACCACAGAAAAAGAAAGTCAAACATAATAAGGTAATGCAAACAGAATCATGGGATTGTAGCTAAAGAGAAGCCCAAGGAAAAAGAGGGAGGAGTTTTAAGTGTTACTGACAATAAATAACCTTATAAACATACAAGCACTCAAAAATACAGCAACTAAACAGATAAAACAGATATTTAGAGATGCATACAGAACCCTTTAAAATACTGTTACTTAGGAACTTTAAAGTATACCTCCTTCAAAACCACATAAACCACACAGGAAGGAAATGTGTAGAGCAGTGCAATAACAAAGTTAACAGGCCATAACTTTACATCTTAGAAAGCATAAACTTGATATTGTCAAAATATTTGCAGGTGGGCTGGAGAGATGGCTTAGCAGTTAAGGCGTTTGCCTACAAAGCCAAAGGACCCAGGTTCGATTCCCCAGGACCCATGTTAGCCAGATGCACAAGGGGGCACATGCATCTGGAGTTTGTCTGAAGTGGCTGGAAGCCCTTTCTTTCTTTCTTTCTTTCTTTCTTTCTTTCTTTCTTTCTTGATTTTCAGCACCCACATAACCAGCTGAACATGGCCATGTACACCTGTAACCCCAATCTTGTTGGAGGAGCAGACCAGAGAATCTCTGGGGCTTGCTGGTCAGCCACTCTGATGGAAAAATAGCCACTCTGGGATCAATGAGGGACTCTATCCCAAGTGAACACAGGGATGAGCAATAGGGACGGCATCGGACATTCTTATCCGGCCTCCCCACTTACATGCATGGGGCATATGTATCTGAACACCTACAAACACACACACACACACACACACACACACACATACTACACACACGTGCAAAAATAAAACTTACAAAAACTACCTATTTACCTCACCAAAACAAAAACCTTTTCAAGGGCTGATAAGGTGACTCAGCTTGCAAAGTCTCTGGCCTGCTTTCAATTCTCAAGCCCACCCACATAAGTCAGGTGTAAAAAGTCTGTGAGCACACACACACACACACAAACAATTTTTTAAATAAACATTTTCATTTTAAAAAATAAAGGTTTTAACAAAACTACTTTATCCTAAACTAAATGATTAAAAATAAAGTAAAAGATGCTCTGCAACTTGAAAAAAGGGAAATTAAGAAGTTTATACCAAAATTACCATGTATCAAATAACTAATGAAAGTAAGCCCATTTCATACAAAAGTGTACAGGCAAAGGCAAAATGAAGGCTCAGAGAAATTTGCAGTAAAAATTAAATGTTAAGAGTAATGGTTCTTGCCTTTATAAAACAAATAAGAAAAATAACTTACATTTTTATTAGTTTAATAAGTAGAGAAAGAATTACTAAGAAAGAGAATAGCTGGGGCTATAGCCCAGTTGTTAGAGTGCTTGCCTAGTATCCACAAGGTTCTGGTTGCATACCCAGTTCCTCATACAGCCATGGTGGCACATATCTGTAATTCCAGCACTCTGGAGGCATGCAGAAGGATCAGAGTTCAAGGTTATCCTCAGCTACATTAGGAGCTTCAAGGCCAGGTTGGACTATGGACTACATGAGACCCTATCTCAAAAAAAAAAAAAAATGCTGGGCTGGAGAGATGGCTTGGTGGTTAAAGCACTTGCGTGAGAAGCCTAAGGATCCAGGTCCAATTCCCCAGTACCCATGTGAGCCAGATGCACAAGGTGGCATATGTGTCTGGAGTTCGTACTCAGTGGCTAGAGGCCCTGGGAAAAAAATACTAAATCCTGGTTGAGATTAATAAAATGAATATAAAAAGTAACTAGAAAGGTTAATTCCAGTAATACAAGTATAATTGACAAATAATATGAAGCTATAACATACCTTGCTAAAAATAAGTGATATAAGATATTGTATGAGGGGGCTGGAAAGATAGCTCAGCAGTTAAGGCACTAGCCTGTGAAGCCTAAAGACCCAAGTTTAATTCCCCAGTACCCACATAAATCCAGATGCACAAGGTGGCACATGTATCTGGAGTTCATTTGCAGTGGCTAGAGGTCCTGGTGGGGCCATTCTTTCTATCTGCCTCTTTCTCTCTCTCTCTCTCTCTCTCTCTCTCTCTCTCTCTCATACAAATAAATTTTTAAAAAATTTAAATATATGAGAAAGGATATAAAAGTAAATAAATCCATGTACTCTTATAGTAAATATATTTGCTAAAATTTTTCAGACTCCTTGTAACTATATTATTGTATAGAGTCATTATAATTTTTGGCCCTAGGTAAACATGGGTTGTAAGTAAGAGTCAATAATCCAATGTCATTTCAGTTATACCAGACCATGTAAAATATGGACACTTCTGCATTAACTTAACAAGCCATCATAACTCAGCAGTAATATATTATACCAAAATATAATCTCACATTGTTAGAGATACAAAACCTTGAAAATACTTTAACCAAAAGTGCTTAATACATGAAAGCATATCAAACATGTCAGGATCTGAAATGCATATTAAACCCCATGATGGTGGGACTTATTACAACTGATGAAGAATGGTTCGAATCAGGACATGCACTGCAAACTAAAGGAAAACTTACATAATCATATCACAGTAGATGATAAAGGAGCAATAAGTAAAACCAAGCAGTTATTATTAATAAGCATTCCAAACCAGAAATACAACTGCGAAAATATTTGAAAACATATGCCAAAAATGGTGGCAAATAACATTCTAAATGATGGACTGTAGAGCCCTTTTAATTAAAATCAGGAACAGAATGGAGCAGGGGGTTAGCACTTCATTCTTGCTTTAGAGGGTCAAATGCCAGAGCACATGAGTTTTTATAACTGCTGGAAGGAATTTCACTTTTCATGTGCAAAACTCAAGATGTTCCAGTGAGCAATAAGATTCCCTATGGCTGCTGGTTTATGAGACAAATGTTTTTTTAGAGCAACAGACTTTTCTCTGTATTAGTCATACCAGTTAGAAATAGAACAGGTAGATGGGCTGGAGTGATGGCTTAGCGGTTAAAGCGCCTGCCTCCTAAGCCTAAGAACCCGGTTCCAATCTCCAGGTCCCACATTTAGCCAGATGCAGTGAGGCAAAGGCGCAATGCGGCACTTGACCACAAGGGGGCACACACATCTGGATTTTGCTCACAGCGGCTGAGAGGCTGCTGGCGTGCGCCCATCTCTATCTGTCTTCCTCTCCCCCACCCCTCTCTCTCTCTCTGTGTCTCTCTCTCAAAAAAAAAAAAAAAAGAAATAGAACAGGTAGAAAAATATCTCATTTCCATAATGAAAATTTTATAAAACACTTAGGAGAATCTAAGAAGAAGAAACAATTGAGATGCCCAAGCTTTCTCCCCAGAAGAATTCTGTTTAGTACAAACTTCGTATTTGAGTGACTGTCAGACATTCTTACTTGTGTATATCCATGCCTTTGCCTGCAGAAGCCATTCTGCTGCTAGCAATTCATTTCCATCTGGTGAGCTACTAGTCCCTTTAAACCCAAATCTTCCTTTCAGCTCTTCTTGTCTAATTCTCTTCCTGGGCAAACTTTCTGTGAAGAGGGAGGAAAGAAAATTCTTAGGGAAAGGGAGTGAATGGAAAGAGAGAAGGGAGGCTTGGGGTAGAGGACTGGGGAAATGAGCAAGGGCTTTGAAGGCTCCCACAGAAGTCTGACCAAAAAGAAAGAAAGAAAGAAAGAAAGAAAGAAAGAAAGAAAGAAAGAAAGAAAGAAAGAAAGAAAGAAAGAAAGGAGAAAATAAATAAAACAAAAAAGACCTCTAAGACCTCTCACCCCAGCCAAGGTGTGAAGCAAAGCCATGCATCCTTTCAGCCTCCTCCCTTCCTGCCTCCCCTTCTTCTCACCTCTCCCAAGAGCTAACTCCCAGAGACATCTGTCCAATTTCAGACTTGGACATCAAGGACGCCATAGCTCTCGAGTCTACCCAGAGAGCAAACCCATTCCGTCGACAAAGTTCCATAGATCCCTTAGCGCAGGAGTCTATGTTTAACACCCGGAAGGTGAACCTCCTGAGAGAATGGTCCAGCAAGATGCCCGACTCCACCTATGAACGGAAACTGAAGAGTCTCATGGAGAAGGGAACGGAGCCCAAGATCGAGACTGTCAAAATGCTGAAGCCCGAAGAGGTGCTGAGCTGCCGGTGAGCGGGGTCACAGGGGAGGTCCAGGAGAGCAGGTTGTGGGCTCAGCCTAGCACGTGTGGGTGGGGAGGACTATCCAGGAGTGAGCTCTGTTCTTGGCACCCAAAGGACCACTCGGGGCCAAAGCTCCCTTGGTTTCCCTGCAGCCTCCACTGCCAGGAAGTGTCCTTCCATGGATAGACACAAATGTAGACAAAATAGCTGTGGCCACTTGACGCTGCGTGTCTGCACACGTGTGCAACCTTTTAAACATTTCTATCTGCTTCACAACAGAAGCCCGGGGGGTTAGTCCAAAAGGAAAAGATGAATCACCTGTGGCATTGTTTTAACAGGAAATGTCCCTATGTTTCTTCACATCTGGGTGAATTGCAGGTGACAGTGTCACCATTCCTGGAGCCACCTGCTTATTATGTTTGGGGTTTTAGAGCCTCAGGAGGACCATGAACAAGTTGCCTTCCTATCTTCCTACTTCCTTTCCTTTCTTCCTGCCTCTCTACCTTATTTTCCTCCCTCCCCCCCCCCCGCCCTTTTCTTCTTTTCTTTCTTCCTTTTCAATGCTGGGGATAGAACCCAGAGCCTTGCATGTGTTAGACAAGAACTCCACCATTGGTCACCATCCCCAGCTGATTTTTGCTTGTATCCATAGAACACTTCCTGGTTTCCTCTCTAAAAACATACTCAGCGTCATCCTTTACTGTAAACACTTAACTGTCACAGTTTAAAAAAAAAAAAAAAACTTTAGCTGAGGAGGAATCAAAATATTCAAATAACATGGCCACCTGTGCCACTTTTCTGCATGTGTGTGTGCATGTGTGTATAGTGTAGTGTTGTGTGTGTGCGTGTGTGTGTGTGATGTATGCACATGTATGTGTCTTCGTGGCACCACATAAACTCCCATGCAGCAGGAATGGCACTCTTGCTTGCAGTGGCCAGAGTGGAATGTCAGGTGTCTGTCCACTCCATCACTCTTCGGCCTGGTCTTGTTTTGAGCCAGAGTCTCTGCTGCTGAAGCTTTGGGGGGTGGGAATTCCAAAGATTCTTGGGTCTCTGTTCCCCTGTGGGACTGGGGTGACAGGCGCATGTGACTAACCCCAGCTGTTTCTCATGTGATCTGGAGATCTGAGACTTCCTCAGGCTCTCACATTTGCACAGGAAGTCCACCTAAATCGCTGAGCCAACTCTCCAGCCTTATCTTTGCCATTTATTTTTTTTTATTGTTTTTAATGAGAGAGAGAGAGACTTGACATACCAGGGTCTCCAGCCACTGAAATCTAACTCCAGACGTGTGTGCCCCTAGTGGGTATGTGCCACCTTGTGCACTTGCGTCACCTTGTGTGTCTGGATTATGTGGGATCTGGAGAGTCAAAATGGATCCTTAGGCTTCACAGGCAAGCACCTTAACCACTAAGCCATTTCTCCAGCCCACCTTTGCCATTTTGACAACCATACACACCTACCTGTAACCAGAGGCTCTGCACAAGTTTATCAGCTACTCCCTGCTCCCCAACAGGCACAGGGATGGAGCCTCTGAAAGACAGGCAGACACTGCCCAGCCCACTGCCCATGTGAGACAAGTACCAAGGTGGCTGTAATTAACTCAGCCCAATGGATGGACTGACAACCTACCTGGGCTCCACAGTGAGGAGCCAAGAGTACTCCTTTCCCATGGACAGCCAGAGACTTGGGGAGATGGTGTCTGGGAAACCTCTGGGAAGACATCTCAATGCAGTGGGTCTTAAGGAAGGAAGCCACATGCACAAGTATCAGGCCACTCTGGCTGGGCTGTCTAGGCTGGGAGTATGGACTGGCTGGGGCCATCCAGGAAAGATAGTGCAGGTAGTGCAGGCTTGGGAGTGGTGTGAGTTCTGAGTGGCCCACAAGCTCTGAGAAGCTGCTGAGAGAAAAGGCCAGCTACTGCAGAGCCTGCTGGCAGGGCTCACCCATCCTACCAAAGCTAGGACCAAAGAGCCAGAATGGTGGCACAAGCCTGCTATACTAGCACTCAAGAGGCAAAACAAGAAGATTGTGAGTTTGAGGCCTGCCTGAGCTACATAGTGAGATCCTGTCTCAAAAAAAAAAAAAAAAAAAAAAATTAATCAAGGGCTGGAGAGATGGCTTAGCAGTTAAGGCGCTTGTCTGCAAAACCTAAGGACCCATGTTTGACTCTCCAGATCCCATGTAAACCAGATGCACAAAGGTGAGGCAAGGGCAAGGTCACACTTGCCAACTAGGTGGCACAAGCATCTGAAGTTCAATTGCAGTGGCTGAGACCTTGGCATGCCAATTCCCACTCTCCCTCTCCTTCTTTCTCCATGCTCTCTCTCTAAAAATAAAATAAAATAATAATAATCAAATAAATAAATAACAATAAAGCTGACCCCAAGATCAAGGCTAGCCATGGAAGAAAGAGCGATCTTTGAATCACACAGTGCAGACAGGATCAATTTCATCCTTCAACAGCTATCAGGATTATCAGGCTTCAAAAAATATGTCAAATCAATGGCCTAATTTTTTAAAAAAGGTTTGACTATTTTAAGGGAACATACGCACATCTGGATCTAATTGCTTCCACACCTGGGTGACTCCCAGCCTTGGCCTCTTACAGATTATCTGCATGTGACAGTGGTAGAAAACACACCCACTTGGCTATATGAACCAGCCATGCCATACTTCCTTCTGGGGACCACTCTGAGTCTTCTGATGGAGAAGGTCTACTGTCACTTGACTGTCCCTCTGTGGATGGACGATCTTATTACTGATTGTTGATATCGCTAGTGAGATGACTTTGCTTCCCCCTGATTTCTGTCCCTGTGCCAGGCTGAGAAGCCCAAGGCAGTGCCTGAGTCAAAGAATATGAGGCTGGTTTTCATTTGGTGATGGTGGTGGTTGGATGGTGGTTGGGAGGTGGTTGGAAGCAGCGCCTGTAAATAGATTTTTAGCAAGTTTTATGTTATAGCATGTGTAGGATCTGCCCCCTCTGCAAAGTGTCCTTGTGTCATCAAGGGGTGCCAGGCTTCTACTGAGGTCTCCCCAGAGCCCAGTGAAAGACCAGGCCCCGGAGGCTCCTCATCACCGCTCTTCACCTTCTCTTGCAGGTACCTTCGTTTGTCCAAAAACAACATTCGGACCTTGGTCAAGCTGTGCAAGGACGCGGGGTTAGACGTGGACATCCATCCCCACATGATAGAGGCTGAGATAGACTCAAAGAAGGTGTTCGGCAACTCCAGTGGAGGCACTTAGACGGCTCGTCAGCGCCCCCTGCAGGCTCATCTTGCTGGTGGCGGGGGGCGGGGCTGAGCACCCAGCAGACTAGCTTCTGCAGATCTAGACCGAGCCAAGCACTCAACAAGCCAGACCGCATCATCACTGTGCTGGCGTGGGCTTTTTCCTAGGCTTCCCAATCCACATCACCTCCAGAGAAATAAGGGACAAGAGACCCCTTAGAGAGAGCTGCTTGCCAGATGTGGTGGTATTTGCCTGTAATCCCAGCACTTGGGAGGTGGAATCAGAAGGGATCAGGGCTTCAAGGTCATTCTTGGCTCCATAGCAAATTTGAGGGCAGCCTGGGTTACAGGAGACCCTGTCTCATCATCAACAACAACAACAAAAAAGAGCACAGAACAAAACATCAAGAGCAATTCTTGGGCTGGGGAGGGGGCAACAGTGAGTAGGAGGACCCAGCCAGTCTAGGTGGAAAACAGGGTTCAGTGAGAATCTGTCTCAAGGCAGGAAGAGCTGAAGAGCTATAGAGGAACCTGCCATCGTTCACTGGCCTCTGCACGGAGCGTGTGCGTCTGCACACGTACATGTATACACCCACACCCACCCCACCCATGCACACACGTGCACACGCACTTCTTAGGAGAAATGAACAAAAAAAGGCAATGAGTCCCCAGAGGGACTTCAGCAAGGACTAAAGATTGAACAGCTGGTTGGGGTCATGGCTCCCCCCAGTGAAAGATGTAGTTTATATGGAGAGCTGACTCTCCGTGTGTAGGGTCGGGGCACATAAGGGAGACAACCATGAGTGGACACATGGAAGCCAAGGGACCCCTCCCTCAGGTGCTCACAACCATGGGCTCCCCAGGGAGCTGGGAACTTTTGGAGCCAGTAGGGGTCGCCCTACCCATAAGCTTAAAATTTAATCTTTCACCTGAAATAAATAGGGCACAAAAACTTGCCCAGAGTCAAACAGATGAGGATGGAAAGTGCCCTAGCCTGTGCTCCCTGCTTTGCCCTCTGGAATGACAGGGATTGAAGGTAGGTCCCATGGGGCTGTGCACAGCTTTCCCACCATGGCCAACTGGGCTACACAGGCCCATCTAACCCCCCAAGCATTTTAAGCAAGTCTGTATGTCCACTGCCCCACTGGCGACAGAATGTGTGTTTCTATTGAAGCAAGTGACTTTACCTCTCTGTGCCTTTGTTTTCTCATCCACAAAATGGTGCTGGTGACTGCAGCTACTGAGCAGGGATGCTGAGAAGAGTACATGAAGGCTGCAGTGGCAGGGCCCTGGCACCCTTATGCCCAGGGGCCAAGGAAGTCCCTCCAGGTGGGGGGTACCCATGTCGGCATGTGTGTTGTCCCCTCCAGTGGTCACTGAGACCTCGGGGAGCAAAATCCATGCATACCAGTGTTGCATGGCAAAATTCCTACGCATTGCAAGGGGTGAACAGCTATTGTCAGCTTTATCAAAAGCAGCCGAGACATCTCACAAGAGAAGGCATGTGGAGAGCAGGGAGGATCATCAGACCCCCACCTGAGATCTCAGGTGCCCCTGTGCCAGCTGTATACAGTAATGCACCAGGTCTCCTGGCCTCAGGGAGAGAGTGTGTAGAGGGTAAAAGATCAAGGAACAAGGCGTTCCATCAAGGTGGTTTCTTTGGAGACTCTGTAAGTAAGGTCTCACCCTGAGGCTGAGGGAGGAGCAACCAAGGAGTAATCTTGACATCAAAGCTGCTGCTTTGGGGTCTCCACATTCCTATAAATAATCCCTCTCCATGCTCTGTGACAATATATTCACTGGTTCACCAAACTAGTATTGGTGCAATTGTACTTTGGCCTGCCATCTGAGCCCTATATGGGGTGAAGACGTGTTCACATCTCCCCAGGGGAAAAGTTTCCTGTAACAATCATCAAATCACAGCCAGGATTCCAGTGGCTACCTTCTACCTTGGACTCTGCAAAGTGGCAGTGACTGCCTTCCCTGTGCTTTTCAATGTCCCCATCTATAGGAGTTACATTCTCATTGCTGGGACAAAACAACCAGAAGTAGCTCATAGGTGGAAAGAGTTGATTGTTGGTATGCCATTTTGAAGGGAAATTTCATCAGAGCAGGAGGAACATGGCAAGAGCAGACAGCCACACATCATATTTCCACATCAGCAGGGAAGAAGTAAAGAGAGTGAGCTCACTGAGGGTGGCAAGAAGGACCAGGCTATAAGATCACAAGGTCTGCCCTCAAGGCCAAACCTCCTCAAGCAAGGCTCTCCCCTCCTAAAGGTTTTATGAGTTGGGGATCAAGTATGAGGCTTAATCACAAACACATGAGGCCATAGGGGACATGTTACATTCAAACCACCACAACAAATTTGTATTGCCCCCTGTGCCCAGGTTCTAAGTGAAGCAAGGGAGGGTGACTGGACTCTGCCAGGCCCACACCCACCCACCCATGGTGGTGCAGTCACTACTCAGGAGAAGTATGAACCTCATGCTCATGTGACACACCGCAGGGAGGTTCAAACCAGCATCTCAGACTGATGACTCAGTGTAAGAGTCACCGTCTCATTGCTGAGACAACACATCTGACCAGAAACAGCTTGCGGAAGGAAAGGGTTTCTTTCAGCTTATAGTTTCAAAAAGGTTTCGGCAGGGAAAGTATGACAGGCAGCTGGGAGAAGGCAGAAAGACTGAGCTAGCTAGCACAGGCAAGAGGGCTGAACTATAAAGTGTGAAGACCACCCCCAGCTCCCAGTGACACCCCTTCTCCAGCAAGGCTTTACCTCCCAAGGGCCCTACAACTTTCCCAAATAGCTGCTGCTGGGGAGCAAATATTCAAAACACATGAACCTATCTAGGCAGACATTTCATTCAAATCATATAGTTCACGGCTGGGGGAATGCTTGGTGGTTAAAGGCACTTGCTTGCAAAGCCTGATGGCCCAGATTTGATTCCCCAGGGTCCATGTGAATCCAAACATCTGTACAAAAGGGGGCATGCATTTGGAGTTCATTTGCAGGGTCTGGAAGCCCCAACACCCTCCTGACATGCCCATTCTCATTCTTTCTCTCTCTCACTTTTTCTCTCTCTGTGTGTGCTTCTTTATCACTATCAGCGTGCTGGCACATGCCTTTAATCCCAGCACTTGGGAGGCAGAAGGAGGAGGATAGCCATAAGTTTGAGGCCACCCTGAGACTACAGAGTGAATTCCAGGTCAGCCTGGGCTAGAGTGAGACCCTACCTCAAAAAAACAAAACAAAACAAAAACTCCAAAATTACTATTATTATTATTTTTAAAAGATAATTTTAAAAATTTAAATCATATCGTTCAGTTTGGTTACCTCTCCAGTACCATTACCAAAAAGGAGCAAAGAAGGACCCAGCCCAGGGACTAAGGTTGAATTCCTTTCTTAAAGAACAAAATTCCAGGTAACATATAGGTTTTGTTTATCTACTCATCTTTTCCTCCACCAGGTGTTTTATATGATGGGCTTGCTGGAGCCCACTTATGGCCTACTAAGTCTCCAAGTCCCTTCCTACAGAGCTGGGGTGAGGTACAGAAGCTTGTGTCCCACGTGCTCTAGGATCATGTTCACTGTGTTTAGCAGAGGGAAGGCTCAGTCCCTCTGATGTCCCAGCATGCAGCAGGGCCAGCACGTTGCCCCCGTGCTCCCCCCTCAAAGAAATATGCAGGATGAGTGGTCACAGGAGAGTGTTTTGGGATCCCAGCACTCCATTATTTCATCCACAGGGTCTAAAAGCAGAGGAAGACCCAGGTTAAGCACTGTGTGAGGTACAGTGGGTCAAGTCCCTGAAGAAGGTACTGATGGTGGAATGGAGGAGGCTTTTATGAATAAGGGTTCCCTGTGTGCAAGAGGGGAGGGCAGGCAGAGGTAACATAGCCTGCAAAGTCTCTGAGGCTGGGGCCATGCACTGGGGTTGGGAACTTGCAGCTTGGTCTGGCTGGAGGGGACCCCAGACAGGACAGCAGCACTGAGAGAGGCCACAGGCAGAGGGATTGTAAGTGGCACCACAAAGGTTGGTGGCATCCATTAGCTTCACCAATGTTCATTGTGCACTCAGTGTGTGCTGGGATCTGCATGACGGAGAATACCACAGTGACTGACAGCACGCACATTCTTGCTTTTTGAACCTTGCTTTTGGGGGAGCAAATGCGCACCTCAGAAATTTCATGCATGGGCTGGAGAGATGGCTCAGCAGTTAAAGACACTTGCTTGCAAAGCCTAAAGGCCTGGGTTTGATTCCCCAGTACCCACATGAAGCTAGATGCACAAAGCAGTGAATGAGTCTGGAGTTGGTTTGTAGTGATAGTAGGCTCTGGCATACTCATACTCATTCTCATTCTCTCTCTTACTTTGTTTATTTATTATTTATATCTTTTGTTTTATTTTTATTTATTTATTTATTATAGACAGAGAGAGAAAGAGAGAAAGTGAGAATGGGCGCACAGGGCCTCTAGCCACTACAAATGAACTCCAGATGCATGTGCCCCCTCATGCATCTGGCTTATGTGGGACCTGGCGAATCAAATCTGGATCCTTAGGCTTTGCAGGCAAATGCCTTAACTGCTAAGCCATCTCTCCAGCCCTTATTTATTATTTTAAAAAATAATAATTTCCTAAATACTTAGAAAACCACAGTGAAATGACAGAAAATGACAGTACAGGGGTTGTTAGCTGGCCAGACTTGATGCACAAGGAAGGGACAACTTTGTGCATATCTAGGAAGAACAGGACCCAGAGGGAAGGCAAAAGTAGGTGGAGCCTCATTTTCTAGGCTGCTAAACTGTACCTCTGGAGTATGGAAGTCCAAAATCAAGGTGTTGGGAGGGCTGTTTCTCACCCCCAAAACCTCATAGGGATCTTCCTGGTCTCCCCTGACATGGTAGCATGTCACAGCCTCCACCTCCACCTTCACATGGCCCACTTCCCGTGTATCCAGTTGCATCAACTTAGGGCCTACTCAAATGGCCTCATCTCAACTTGACTGAGTATTAAAAGAGCCCTCATTTCCAAATAAGGTCACATTCCCCAGCACGAGGGACTAGGATTTCACCAGCTATTTTGGGGAGACACAACCCAGCCCATAGCAAGGGAGATGTTCTCCTGCATCCCGTCTGAGTTCATGTAGTAGTCCTCACTGGCATCCACGCGCCTGTCGCTCTCCCTGACCTGGCACTCCCAGCTACACCATGCCACCCCTACTGCTCATTATGGCCAAGGCTGATGTCTCCAAGGGCAGAACTGTAAGAGTCTCGGAGTTCTTTCCAACTCCACTCCCTTCTCTCTCTCCTCCCCGCAGGCCATGCCCAGACTAGGTCTGGGATTCTGGAACCATCTTCTATTATGTAATTGAGTACACCTGAGAAAAGTAGGAATGTCACCACCACCCCCAACACACACACACACCAGTGACATTAAGCAAAGCACCTCACTCAGCTCAGTTTTCCTTCTCCTCTTCCCTTAAAAGCCCCTTTCTTTCTTTATCCATCATTTCAAAGCTCTCTCTCTTCTCTCTCTCTCTCTGTCTTCATTTCAGATCCCACCAGTTTCTCCTGGCATTAAAATAAAAGCTTTGGGCCCAAGAAGCAGCTTATCTCGGTTCTTCCATCTCAAACCTAGAGCCTGGGAAGGGCCACCCTACTGGGTCTGCACTGGATAGCAAAAACCAGGTCCCTGGGGACTTCTCCCTGGGCCCTCGGACTTGCACACCAGCATGCAAACCATATCACAAGTAATTTCAGTAGGAGATCGAGCCTATCTCTGCTGAGCCCCGCGTCTTCACGAGACTTGGTGCCTCCAGACCCTTTTAAAAGGGAAGTGAGAGACCACCAAAGGAGCCTGCAGAGCCTGGCTGCATGGTTGCAGGACTTCATAGAGGTTAGAACAAGGTTGTTTTCCTTTACTGGTAGTCAGCTAGGGGCACAGGCCCAAGAGAACATAGATTCAGACATGCCCTACAATACTGACATGGGGATTATTGAAGACACAGTTCCAGACCCCTCTATGCCCCACTTCAGCCTGAAGAAGCTAGATGGAGTTGCCACCCATATCCCAAATGATTTTAGGGGCTTAACTCTTGAGTGGGAATTATTTTTAGGTAAGGTAGACATGAAGCTTAAAGGTCATTAAAGGAAGGACTCCACCTCCTGTTTCCTTGGCAACACCAGAAAGGGAAGAGATAACTTCCTCCAGACAATGTTCTCTGGTCCTGGGAGCCTGTCAATCACTCACCTGGTCAAGAGACCACCCCTCACTTACGGACATGCTGAAGAGGTAGGAGGAATCATAGCTATTCCCTTAATGAGCTAATGCACCCAAGCCAGTGGACACCCCTTCCCGGGACCAGTTGCTCACAGACCCTCACTGCTGAGCTTCTCTAAGTTCGAATCCAGAAAGCACAACTTTCTTTGCTCTTTGCCTGTCTTTCTCCTCTTTGGATGGCAGTGGCACTCCTAGGCACACTTGCTTTGACATTCCTACCTGTACATTCCCAGCTCCAGGCCCCTGACCCTGCAACCCCCTCTCTCTTTCTTATGGGAACTGTTCTCATGCTCTGGAGTTTCTCTCTCTATTGTCCTTAATGAAGTCTACTACTTTCCTCACTCACCTCCTTGTCCATATTCCTTAATTCTTTTTTGGCTTATAACACGAATTTGAATTCAAGAGCTTTGGCCAACAGAGCCCAGCCATCTGTGCTGAGAGGTTCCATTGCTCTCAAAATCCCTCAACAGGGCTAGAGAGATGGCTTAGTGGTTAAGGTGCTTGCCTGTGAAGCCTAAGGAACCAGGTTCGATTCCCCAGCACCCATGTAAAGCCAGATGTACAAGGTGGTACATGCATCTGGAGTTCATTTGCATTAGCTTGGATGCCCATTCTCTCTTTGTATCTATATATCTATGTATCTATCTATGTATGTATGTATGTATGTATCTATCTATCTATCTATCTGTCTATCTATCTATCTATCTCTATCTCTATCTCTTTCAAATAAATAAATAAAAATTTTTAAAGAAATCCCACAACAGCCAGGTGTGGTGGCGCACATCTTTAATCCCAGCACTCGGGAGGCAGAGGTAGGAGGATCACCAAGAGTTCGGGCCATCCTGAGACTACATGGTGAATTCCAGGTCAGCCTGAGCTAGAGTGAGATCCTACCTCGGAAACCCAAAAATAAAAACTAAAAATAAAAAAATCCCACAACAGAAGGAAGATAAGTCTTGCTTCATCTACAACTGATGGCTCTCTGCAGCCAGAGGGTTCCCATGACTGAGCCCCTTGGGCACCCCAGCTTCAGCTTCCTGACAATCTAGCCAAACAGCACACAGTGAACCCATGCTTCTGACAACACTGGGAAAGAAGTGCTCCCCACCCACCCCCAAGCCAGGCTCAGACAGCACCACCCACGGCCCACCATACCTCTGAAATTAACAATACAACTCATGATGCGCACATGTACTGTTATCAGAGTTATTAGGGTCAGAGCCAAACAGGGTCAGCCACTTGTCCTCAATAGGCCATTTAAAGACACGATTAACGGTGGAAAGCAGAAAAGGAGACAGCGAACATGACCACACTGAGAAGGGCACAGAGATCTAGTGATCCCCAAGTCAGTCTTTGAGGGTCCTAACGTAAGGTGTATGTTTAAATAGCAAGAGCTATGCATAGCCAAGCAGGCTGGATGGGCAAGGTGCAAAGCTATGTGTAGCTTAGCAGGCTGGCTGGTCAGGGTTTGTCCATCACCATTGTCACATTGTCTCTTTGGTTGTCCCTGCAAGATGATTTGACAAGTTGTCAGAACTGTGTACAAGCTACCCTCTGGCTGGTACCAGGGCCCTAGCCTTCTCCTCCCAGCATTAGATTCCTGGGGACAGTTCAATTCTTTGGGGACCGTCATTTTAATAGTTTCATAGCAGAAGGGAAGGGCACAGGTGTCTCTTTAGATCTTCATTCCTGCAGAAGGGGTACAATACTAGAAAGATTCACACGTGCTCAGGACAAGAGCTGACTGATCCTCCCAGTAAATCAGGCAGGTCAATTACATATCCAGATGGGGGAAAAAAGAATTAACCCTCTGCCTCCATCACACGTAAAACCCAATTCCAGATGGGTGCTTTAAGAAGAAACTTTCAAGATGCTCTCCCTG
Organism: Orientallactaga sibirica; assembly: GCA_036365145.1. NCBI lineage: Eukaryota > Metazoa > Chordata > Mammalia > Rodentia > Dipodidae > Orientallactaga > Orientallactaga sibirica. The sequence continues at coordinate 2,783,273 of JAEOAD010000030.1, forward strand.
ACCTCTGAGTAGCCCCAAAAGATAAATATTTCCACAGAACACGAAGTCCCACAATAAGGTTCACAAGTATTATACATATTAAAGTGAGCGACTTTTGCTCATCAGAGGACCTCAGTGAGAAAGTAAAAGGTCAGCTGCTCCCAGTGGGGGAAGACGTATCTTCTGACAATACACTAAGAGGATACCTCTCAGAAGGCCCCACTGAACTCCTAGAAATCAACAAAAAGAGATCACCTAACGGAAAGACAAGCAGATGTGTAGCGTACCGCGCATCCCAAGAGAGGGCAGCCAAGCGACAGGTAAACAGAAATCGCTTTAGTCATCAGGAAATGCAAGTGAAACTGGCTACCAGTGACAGAGCCAATCACTGGTGAGCCATGGGGACTGTAAGCTACCAAAAACACTGGTGAGGCTGATACGGCTCCTACCAGAATCAAGCATTTCCTACTGTGAGGTGAGAGAGTGAGAGAGAGAGAGAGAGATGCTGTCTTTTCTGTCAAAAGGTTAAAAAGAGACGGGTGTGGTGGCGCACACCTTTAATGCCAGCACTGGGGAAGCAGAGGTAGGAGGATCGCTGTGAGTTGGAGGCCACCCTGAGACTAGATAGTGAATTCCAGGTCAGCCTGAGCTAGAGCAAGACCCTACCTCGAAAAGCAAAACAAAACAAAAAGGTTAAAAAGAGAAACCCAATTCTGAAAGGATGCCATTCTGAGTTGGCTGACCTTGAGACCGTAAGAGTCAACAGTTCTTGAAAACAAAACTTCTACTTCCACATTTGGTACAAGGTCCCTAAATCTTCCTTTTTTTTAAAGAGGAAAGTCCTGCATTTGGGAACTAAATACCCCAGCAGACTTCCTGCAGGTGTGCTTTTGCCAGTCTGGACCCTACTGCAGAAGTAAACATTGCCTTGCCCATCTACTTTGGGTTGTGCGGTCATTCTCAGACTCTAGACTCGTTTCTAACACTACTGGAGAACATACTCAACAATTATTGTGTGCTTGCTGTTCCCAGCAGCCTTGCGGAATGTAGTCAAAGGCTGAAAGCAGTCCAGGTACCCAGCAACAGTGGGAAGCGTCTGGGGTCAGTCCCCGCAAGTGTAGAAACCAGAAGAAAATCAGGGTTGGGGAACTGGCTCAACAGGTAAGAGCACTTAACTCAAGCATGGGGGCCTGAGATCATCCAAGTTTGATTCCAGAACTCCTGTTAACAGCTGGATGTGGATAGGCACATCTGTAACCCTGGTGAGGGGGGCAGAGACTGGAGAATTACGGGGGCTTGAGAAAACTGCAGCTCCACATTCAGAGAGATACCGAGATGAGTGAGAAAGGGTGTCCTGTGTTCTCACCGGGTCTCTTAATGCACACAGGTGTGTGCCTCCGTGTAGTATGTGCACCACACATACGACACACACAAAAGGAAACCCGCAAGAATCAACAAGATGCAACAAACAACACTGTGAAAAAGTAGCAAACCACCAAGGAGAGCGCCTGGATTCCTGTCTACCCAGTCTTCAAAGCACACCAAACTACCCCAGGGCCACCCTGGGGGAGGGACGTGGACACTCACTGTGCCGCCCCTTAGGAGTTTACCTTTCTTGCAAGTGTGTTAGACTTTACTTAAAAGTCCATCTAGGGCCTGGAAAGATGGCTTAGTGGTTAAGTGCTTGCCTGTGAAGCCTAAGGACCCTAGTTCAAGGCCCAATTCCCCAGGACCCATATAAGCTAGATGCACAAGGTGACGCATGCATCTGGAGTTCGTTTGCAGTGTCTGGAGGCCCTGGCAAGCCCCTTCTCTATCTGTCTGCCTCTTTCTCTCTCTCTCTGTCTGTGGCTCTCAAATAAATAAATAAAAAATATTTTTTTAAAAAAAAAGTCCATCTAAGCCAGGCATGGTGGTCATCCCAGCAGTCAGTCAGCTGAGGCAGGAGGATTCCAGGTCAGCCTGGACCAAGTGAAACCCTACCTCGAAAAACCAAAAAAAATAAATAAATAAATAAAAAAATAAAAGAAAGAAAGAAGCAGAAAGCTGAAGGAGGAAAGAAAGAAAGAGACCTGTCTTGAAAGAAAGAAAGAAAGAAAGAAAGAAAGAAAGAAAGAAAGAAAGAAAAGAAAGAAAGAAATCAGGAGTGTATTCAATGTTGTGGTAAAGAAGTTATGGTTTCACTCAGATAACTGGAGAGATAGCTCAGCATTTAAGGCACTTGTTTGAAAAGCCTAAGGATTCAGGTTCGATTCCTCAGTATCCATGTAATGCCAGATGCACAAGGTGCATACTTCTGGAGTTCACTTACAGTGGCTAGAGGCCCTGGAGCACCCATTCATTCTCTCTCTCCTCCTCCTTCTCTCTCATAAATAAATTTTAAAATTTTTAAATAAAAAGTAAAAAAACAAAACAAAATCCTCAAACCTTCACGTTCTTGCCCTGCCCTCTCCTCCCCCACCCTAACCTCCTCGCCCCTCCTTTCCCCTCCTTCCTCCTCTTTCCCCCAGGGTTGGTTCCACTCAAGACCACCAGGTGGCGCTCGATCCCAGCAGAAGACGGCTCTCCTGGCGGCTCTTGCACATCCCGCTCAGCTGTGGGCAGAGCCTCAGGCCCATTCCAGAGCTCCTGGGCACTCCAGCCTGAGGCCCTAGTCTGTGGCACACGCCCATTTACTTACAACCCAGCTGAGGGCCTCTGGGCATGTCATTTCTGTGAGGCTACAATTCTTTCCCCCCAAATAGGATGAAATAATGTATTTTAAAGCAAGGAGGTACCCACGTTTGCCTGTCAATAGGGATACTGTGAGAACACCCGGGATGGATGGGCACGCCTTCAGTGGCACTCACAGAAATCAGGGCTACCTGGTGCTGAGCCTTGTAGAACAGACACACCCTGCAGGGCCAGCAAGCTATTGCAGCCTGGGCATGAATTTCAAAGAATATCTATTTATTTGAGGATGTTCACCCCAAGGCAGACAGGAGCTTCTGGGTCCTGCAAGCCACCCCCATCTAACAAAATTGGGTGGGTGACAAAGATGGGAAGTAGAATGACAAGTGGCATGCCAGCCTTCATGCAAACTAAAAATGAAAACACACACATACAATACACTGCTTACAATAACACACGTGGATGTGTTAGGACAACTGGAAAGAAGGAGGGACAGAGGGAGAAAAGAGGCAGGGAAAAGGGAAAAAAGAAGGAAGAAAGGAAGGAGAGAGGGAAGTCACCAAGTTGTCAGGGCTGCTGGGAAAAGAACAGACTGAAGGAAGTTTCTCTAGTAGTTAGTGATGGCCAGGAAAATTAGTATTCTCTGCTATCGTTACACACTGAAATTTAATAAGAGCCTACTGTGTGCCAGGTAGTTTTCATAAACCAATGCAAGAAAGAACACAACAGACCAAAAACAAAACTGGACCACAGAGCCGACATGTGAGTAGACTGCGGCAGCACACCACTCACTTGAGTGTGAAAGAGACAGTACCCTTCCCTACACCAAATGATGCTGAGCCCAGTTTTGTGTCCTGTTTTACTGGGTGGGCAGGAAATTCAAGGTCTACCCTGGTTACAGTCTCCTCATACCCTCTAGGACCCTGGACATGACACAGATGAGCAACTGGCACCAGTCTATACTGAGAACTAGAGAATTCTGCAGGTCATAGCACTTTAAAGCCCTTCAGATCCTCACGAAGCTGCTGACCTTCCCATGTCTGCCACGCTGCCTCCTGAGAGGGCCATACAGTCCTCTCCCAGGTAGGGGCTTGACACCTGGGGGGAGACTGCTCCCCCCACACACACACCGCCGCTGTCCAGCTGCCAATCTCTCTCCATGGAGCTGCGCTCCTCTCAGCCCGGTTCTCACCTCAAGAAGCCTGACTTCCAGATGAGAGCAGGCCTTCAGTGTGCAGACCCCAAGCTGCTGTCCTAGGAGGAGGGGCACACAGAGACTCAGAGAGCTGAGCACCATGAATTCTCAGCTTGGAAAGTCTTTTCCAATGCTGTACACAAAACACAAATTAAGGGATGGAGAGATGGCTTAGCGGTTAAAGCACTTGTTGTGAAGCCTAAGGACCCAGGTTCAACTCCCTAGTATCCATGTAAGCCAGATGCACAAAGTGACATGTGTGCACAGGTGACACATGTGCACAAGGTAGTACACACATCTGAAGTTTGTTTGCAGTGGCTAAGGCCCTGGTGTGCTAATTTCTCTCTCTCTCTCTTTCTCTCTCTCTCTAAATAAATAAACACCAGGTGGCGTATACATCTGGAGTTCATTTGCAGTGGCTAAGTCCTTGGTGTGCCAATTCTCTCTCTCTTTCTCAAATAAATAAATAGAAAAAAGACAAATTAAAATTGCAGCAGGGGGCTTGAGATATGGCTTAGTGGTTAAGTGCTTGCCTGCAAGGCCAAAGAATCCAGGTTCAATTCCCCAGGACCCATGTAAACCAGATGCACAAAGTGGCACATGCATCTGGAGTTCATTTGCAGCAGCTGAAGGCTTTGGTGTGCCCACTCTCTCTATATATCTGCCTCCTTCTTTCTCTGTCTCTGTCTCTCTCTTTCTCTCTCTCAAATAAATAGATAAAAATACAAGTTAAATTGCAGCAGGGTTGAGGAGAAAGTTGTGAGCTTAAGAACATTTACCACTTAAGCATAAGAGTCTATTGGACTGAAGACCACTGAGTCAGAGTCCCTAGGTTCCATGAAAAAGCTTGGCATGGCCACACATGGCTGTGACCCCAAACTACACAGGAGAGGGGTACCAGTACCGGAAAATCGCTGCGACCTACTGACTAACAGCAGCTCCAGGTTGAGGAAAAGACCTCATCTAAGGAAAACGTACAGATGAGTAATGAGCAAAGAATACCCGACGATCTCCTCTGGCCTCGACACGCACGTACATAGAGCACAAGCACCTGCACGCACGCGCATATGCCCCACATATACACACATGCAAAACTCATGACAGCAAGCCCTGAAATCAATCATACTCTTAGATGTCAAATTTATGCCACATAGCAATGTTGGGCACTTCCTGAAGGATGCGTGTCCTCCATCCTCCAGTGCTGGGCACTTCCTGCAGGATTCTTGTTCTCTAGTGTCAGGCACTTCCTGAAGGATGGATTTTTTTTCCAATTTCTTGCTTGTGTGGTGTGACTACAGATGATGTGGAGATGGTGCTAGTGAGAGTCCCATCTATCTTTGACACAAAAGGACAATTCAGGGCTGGGGAGATGGCTCAGCAGGTAAGAGTGCTTGCTGCTCCACATGAGGACCTGAGTTTGATCTCCAGCACCCACGTAAAAAGCCAGGCATAGTCATGCATGCATGCAACCCCAGGGTTAAGGGAGAGGAGAGATAAGAAGATTGCTGGGCTCCCTGGTCAGTCAGTCTAACCAAACAATGGGAGCGCCTGGTTCAATGAGAGACTCTGCCTCAGGGAAGGAAGGTAGAACAATTGAGGAGAGCCAGTGTCCTCCTCTGGCCACACACATGCACATGGGGCATGTACATAAGTACACACCCATGCACGTACCACACACAGTACACATGCACATACTACATAATACACAAAAATAAGTAAATATGCCAGGTGTGGTGGGGTACACCTTTAATCCCAGCACTTGAGAGGCAGAGGTAGGAGGATCGCTGTGAGTTCGAGGCCACCCTGAGATGACATAGTGAATTCCAGGTCAGCCTGAGCTAAAGTGAGACACTACCTCAAAAACCCTCCAAAAATAAATAAATAAATATTTTTTAAATGTTCAGGCATGTGTACACATGCATACGTATGTATGCGTGTGGGTGTGAGATAGAGAGAGTGATTTCAAGTACTTTCCAGAACCATCCTAAGCACTTCCAGGTCCAGTATCTCTATTCAAGTTTTAAATTCCAGAGACAGGGTGTGACTGTCCTCTCTAGCGTTGGCCTGCACCTGTTGGCTCAGGAAGGGTGAGACACTTTGAAGGCCAGTCCCACCAAAGCCTCACACGGAATAAAAAGGGTGACTCTCTATAGGACACTAAGGGACTCTTATTCGTGATCCAAAGCTGGGTGGTGGAACCCTCAAGCAATGAGAAACCCTCAGCTTGAGTCAGGGTCAGGTCCAAGGTGGCCAGCTGGGAGATCTCGCTCTGCCACTTTCAGGAGTGTTCATCAGCTGCCCCAAGCAGCCACTGTCAGAAGGGCTGGCTCCATCAGAGGATGCCTGTCTACTGGGCCTGGGTCCCACAGCTGGCTGGAGCTGGCTCTGGGCACCTCTCCACTTGGACCCCTTCACAGGGCTTCATGAGGGTCAACACGACTGCCTTGCTCAGTCCACAGGGAGCCCCCAGGTTGTCACCTCAGAAGCCACCATCACCACTTCTGCTATGCCCTGTTGGTCACACAACTCCTGCCCATTTGGCAGGAAAAGGACCAACACAGAGGAGTGCAGAGTAGAAGTGTCACAGGTCTCTCAGGCACCACCTCAGGGACCAGCTGCTAAATTGCCATTACAGGAGGAAGGGGGTGTGGAGGTGAGACAGGCCCAGGACAGCACATGTTGTGCACAGTGACCATGCCCTTGAGCTCCCAGGCTAGAGGAAAACCGACGTCAAAAATGTCACCACTGTCAGTAATTACTCAGCTGAGGGCATTCAGAGAAGTGAAGTACAACGAGGTTAGCAGCGAACCTGTCTGGCAATGGGATGGACCGTGGGCATTGAAAGCTTTTAAAATGTCCCAGGCTCTCCTTCCTGGCGTGGGCATGCTCCCTTTACCCTCTCAGCTTCCTGATCCAGAACTCAAGCTCTGGCAGCCAACACCAAGTTGGCTTGGTTTCTAGCCGGGAGCATCCACTTCCCCCAGCTCTCTAACCCCCAGGAGGGCAAGTCCACCCAGCTGATAGTAACAGGTGGGGCAGTGGGTGTATGCTCCTCTGCAACTGGGCCCTGGCCAATCCCACCATTCTCCTTTCTGAGACTGGTGACAGCCAGCCAGCCTACCATCTACTAGACCACACCCCCCCACCCTACCCCCCACCCTGCCTCCCTCTACACATTGAAAATTCCCTCAGACTCTTACGGCCAGCTGAGCTGCTTTGCTGGAGGCTTGGCCTCCCCCAGGATGCATTAGGCAGGCTCCGCTGGTCCGAGCAGAGCAGGCAAGGCCTGTGGAGAAACAGACTCCAGAGGCTCCATCCCAGAGGGGAAGGCCACGGGGGCTCAGCTGGAGAACCCACCAAGGTTGCCCACAGGGCCTTTCTCCCGCCTTTCCCACAATGGAAAGGAGGAGGGGCTGGAGGAAGGAAAGGGGAAGAGACCAGAGGAGAGAGAAGTAGGGCCGGGAGGATACAGCACAGATGCTACCAGGCTGCATCCTAAACAGTCAAGGGCCAAAGTCACACTGGATGACCTACCAGCATGGAAGGGGGCCGAGGTCCACTCCAACCTAGTCCCCCAGAGTCCAGGCTACCACCCTGGACCCAAGCAGGAAAGGAGGAGAGAGGCCTACACTGGACACCAGTTCACAGTGAATCAACTCCTGAATCCAAAAGTGAATTTCCACCATGGTCACCACTGAGAACAGTCTTTGTTCCAGATCTTTGGAAACTTCCAAAAGAGTGAAACCTATGCTCAACCAGCTCATGGCCCTGGCACAGAGAAGGGGTATGGTAGGCATGCCAGTGCTCATGATGGCTACTCTGGGGTCCACTTCACAACATGATTTCATGTACTTGACACCATCTGGTGTCCACCTTGACTCTGTAAAGAAAGTAGTTTTTAGCTGGAGAGATGGCTTAGTGGTTAAGGTGCTTGCCTGTGAAGAATAAGGACCCATGTTCGACTCCCAGATCCCACGTAAGCCAGACACACAAGATGATGTAAGCACAAGGTCACCCATGTGCACAAGGTAGCGCATGCATCCGGAGTTCAATTGCAGTGGCTGGAGGCCCTGGCACACCAATTCTCTCTCTCTCCCTCTCTCTCTCTTTCTCTCTCTCTTTCTCTCTCTCTTTGTTTCTCTTGCTCTTGCTTTCACTCTCAGTTGTTTTCTCTCTGTGTCTCATAAAAAATAATAAATAAAAATAAAAAAGAAAGTAGTTGCATTATCATTTTGCTGAGGGGGAACTGAGGCCCGGAGAAGGGAAGAAGCTTACCCAACTGTGTAGAATTGGGAAGTTGCAGAGTCAGGTTCAAACTAGGAATTTTAACCGGAGGTCTGGGTTCTCTCCGTAAATTACTCATTTTTGTAAGCATTCAGTCAACTTGCTGCAACCATCGACAGTCCTCTGCATGTCACAAGGATGGTGCCTGGCCCCAGGGAGTCTGTGAAGAGCAAAAATAGATATGACTGCACCTCATGGAGCTTATGGGTTAGCTGGGGAAACGGGCCTCAAATAAGTATTTTGAAATGCATGATTGTTAAGTGAGAAGAGCACTGTGAGGAAAAGTCACAGATGTAGGAAACAATTGAGGGGTAGAGGACCTCCTTCAGAAAGGAGCTGGGGAAGAGTTGCCAAGCAGGTGCTTTTAAATCACGTTCAGGAACAGCAGAAATCAATTAATAATGTCTGCTGTGGCCACTGGATTTGGAAGTGGTGTACACTCCAGATACTCGTTTGTTGGCTTGATGCCTTGACTAGACAACTTACTATGCAAAGAACTAGACTGAACTCTGGAATTCACCCTGAGATAGAGACAATGACCAAGTGCAGTAAAAACCATAAACAAAGGCAGCTCCAAGCCTTTGAGGGGAAAGGCTGGTTCTCACGAGGGAGGGGGATGTTGACTAGGCTTTGAAGGGCCCTGGCAGGGGATATGGGAGCTTGTTGAAAAGAAGTTCTCCTTTCAATAAGAAGTGCTTAGCACAGTAGGAATATGGGCTACAGCCTTTGTGAGAAGGACTTGCTGGCCTTGAGCTGAGCCAGTCTACATTCGCAGCAAGTTCAGGCCCCACCTCTGCCTGTAGGTATGTCTCCACTTTCGATGAGGCCCTGCCTCTGCCATCTCAGGGAGAATGACCTCTTTCCATCAGGCCCTGCTTTGCTCCGCACCCCACCTCCCATCAAGTGTTTCCCCAAAGTGGTCCCCAGCTCCCATTGGCACTGCTACGGGGCAGCCTGCTCAATGGATGTGAACCAGCAGCCTGCCCTTCCACCACAGTCTATGGCTCTCCATTCATCGTCTGCAAACCCCAAGTCCACAGGGACAGTGTGTTTGGCATATTCAGCACCAAATCGCCAGTACCTACACAGAGTGAGACACTCTGCAATTACTTGTTGAATAATTGTAGACTGAAAGATTTGGGACAGTGTGGCAAGGGCTTGCCTCACATACCACTGGCCCTGTGGCTGTTAGGCAGCAGGCAGAGGGAAAGAGAGACATGGCAGCCGCTCCCCTACAGCCCTGTCCCAAGCCTCAGGGATAGGAGAGTTATAGGAAAAGGTTGTGAGCCCACATCCTCCATACCCTCCAGTCTCTAGCATGGCCAGTTCCCAGTCTGAAGCCAGTAATTCCAGTTGGGCTCAGTGTTTGGCCCTGTACCATGTGTTGCCAAGCAGGGCCCATGCCCCTGGGGAACTGGGAGGCTAGATGGACACTCAGGAGATGTGTCAAATGTCTACAAGGTCAAGGTTGGGGCTCAGAGAGGCTCGGTGAGGATGACAAGGCTCTGAGGCTCCTGGGACTCAGACGGGCTGAGCATAGGCAGGTGGAGAAGGGAATCTCAGAGAGGGGAGGCTTTCATGGAGGAAGGAGAATAAAGCCAACTGGGAAGATTGGTCTGATGGGAATGGAGGTCTTAGGGTATAGGGATTCCCAGCGAGGACTGGGAAAGAAAAGCTAAAATGGAGCCAGCTCACGGCAAAACTCGGTGAGCAGGTGGTTCAAGTTGAGCAAGTGGGTGCCAGAAAGCTACCATGAACTTTCTAGAAATGGGACCCCTAAGGCTTAAGGGGTGATGGACAGATGATACTTCCATGCCCCTGGGAAGCCAGATTTTGAAGAATGGCCCCAGGGCAGCTGCAACGGATGACTCTTGTAGACCTTGGCTTTCAGAACCCGTCTCATCAAAGGAGCCAATCGCCTTGTTAGCTCTCCAAACAGTATCTTCCCCAGATCAAGACTCGTGTGCAAACACAATGGCCACAAAAGTGGGTTTTGTGTCTTGGTTTTCTGGGCCTCCCTATCCTCCTCCCTCCAATATCTATTCTCCATTATTGGCCAGACAAAGCCCAGCCCAAGATCCCCCGTCTCCCTTGTCACTAACATGTCCTTTCTCACCTGTGCGTTTACCCATCCGCGTCTCCACGAAATCTTTCATCCCGTCGACATTGTAAGGTTTCAAAGTAAGGAGGTTCATGTTGTCAAAGAAGCCTTGATCTGAATGCCTTCCCCCCACTCTTTCCTTAAATGAGTTGTTAACAGAAACCCAAGTGTCTGTTGAACTTAAAATACTTTTTTTAAAAAAAAAAAATAATATTTCAAGGTAACTTGCGGCGCACACTTTAAGAAGCGAGGACTCAGCGTGTCCCCGGCTGCTTCCTCCTTGAAGCTCTGGTCTTGGGGCTGTGGGAGGCATCCAATCAGACGGCCGCCGCTGAGGGCCAGGGAGGAGGGCTGCCAGGGTTTTATTTCAGATCGAGCTAAGACCATGAAATGGAAGGCAGGAGGAAGTGAGTGAGCGAGAGAGTGCATGTCTGTGTGAGGACGGCCAGAATAATGAGTCGCGCTAATTCACAGGCTTCCATTTTGGCCATCACACACGGCTCCCTTTTCTCTTGAAGGCCACTTTGAAAAAAAAAAAAAATCCCGTTTTCAAAAGTCATTTACTTCCCCTAGGAGGGCAGGCCTTCTAAAAATATTCCCCCATTTCTTACACCTTGGAAGCAAATTATTTATGTTAAAGCAGCTTCGTTATCCGGGCCCCACTGGGCCAGCTTGGAAATGGAGGTGACTTCCAGAAGGCACCATTGTCAATGCCAAAGGCCTGCTCATGACCAGACAAAGCAAGGCTTGCCATCAGACCCGACAGGCCCAAAAAGGGTTTGTATGTCCATAAGGGAAAGTTTCTTCTGTTCTCCCACAATTTTTGTACAATAGGTGCCCCTGAGGCACGGGGACCCATAGGAGTATATCAGGTGTCTGCTCTCTGAGCTGGCATTTCAGCATGGCAGACCGGTGCTTCATAAAAATACAAGTATAACAAACCGAAGCAGGGATACTGAGAGCTGGAGGGTGACGGATGGATAGTGGTGACCTCTGACAGGCATACAGTTGGCCCTGTGCACGTATGGGTCTTTTACCCATGTAGTCCACCAACAGTGGGGCTGTGCTTCTCTTAATTGGCCTGTCCTGAACACGTAGAGACTTTTCCTCTGATCATGATTCCCTAAACAATACAACATACCAATTAGCTATGCAGCATTTGTACTGTGGTGGGGAGTACAAGTCTTCTAGATGGTTCAGTATCTCCAGGAGGAGATGCATGGGTTGTATATAAACCCAATGCCATTTTACAGTAGGGGCTTGAGCATGGTGGTCGCTGAACCCGGCCATACCTAGACCTCATCCCCAGCAAACACAGGAATGACAATACTTAACACTCTACAGGGTGGGGGGTCAGAGTCATTGGAAGCAATGCCCGAATGAGACACACACACACACACAAAAGAGGCATGTGGAGATATCGTTGTGACATCTGGGGAAGAAAACCTCCAAGGTCAAAGGCCTAGAAGAGGAAGTCAATACGTGTGCAACAGAACCAAGTAGTAGTAGGTAGAGGGAGGCAAGGTCAGAGGAGGCAGGAGGGAAAGCTTAAGCTACTGTTTACACTCACCTGGCAACAAACTGTCTGAGCCCCTGAGCACAGCAGTACAAGCATGCCCTTCTAACAGGGAGGATGTTGGGAAACTGTCCCTACCCCACTACCCCATCATCTCGACTTCCTCGCTTCACCTGGGAAAATGCAATTAAAAATCACCTCTGAGAAGTTGGAGGGAAGAGGAGAGGAGCCAGGGAGGGGACAGGCTTTCAGTGTAGGTAGAACTGTCATGCCCCCCTCCCATAGGGGAGTTTGTCTTCCCCTTTTAATCAGCCACAAGTCCTGTCATTATCCGGTGGGGGAAAGAGGAAGAGTGAGGCGAGGACTGACTCCCTGGAGAAGCCCCTCCATTCTGCCCATGCCCATAAGGCAATTAAGTCTTCATGTTCAGGAACCTGAAGGCTTTTAGGGCTATGCCAATTGTGCGTGTCTCCATAAGGAAGAGCATCCTGAGCCACATATAACTTTCCAGTCATTGCCTCCTCACTAGCAGTACACAGGCCCTGACCAGGGAGGCCACTGCAGATCAGGGTCAGCCTCAGTGCAGATTTGGCCCAGGCGCTGGCTATAGATACAAGAAGGTTCCCTGGGGTGAGGGGTTGTGGCCCTGGAGAGACCACAAGGTGGGCTCTGACAACCAGCCAAGTGGTAGCACTCCAAACAGTGTGATAAGTGAGTGAAGACCTTCTGTACACAGCCTCATTACTGGCAAGCCCCACACTGTGCCTCTATCACAAGCCTCTAATTGGAGAGATAATTATTCGACCACTACCATGTGCTGTGTAAGAGCCCTGATGATTCCCCCTAGATTCCAATGGGGCCCTGGCTTACCTGGCTGGCAAAGAACATACCTAAACCAGGGTCTGCTGCAGAAGTCAGGGCAGCAAAGGAAGGAAAAGAGCCACTCGTTGCCCATGTGGGTACACAGTGGAGCCAGCAGGACCTGGGGAAGGGAAGCATGGGGTGGGCAGAAGGACCTACGAAGGTCCCTATTGCTGACCTATCATGGAGAAGCCAGGCAAGGAAGAGATCTTTAGACCCGGGGGGGGGGGTCAGGATGAAGGGAAGCACAGCTCTGGCAAAGGAGCAGCACGTGCAAAGGCCTATGGGAGAGGTCCCCCAAGTAGGTTCACAGGTGTAATGATGCAGAGTACAAGATGAAGACCTCAGCAGAAACTGGAGCAAGCAGACCTCAAAGGTGATGGCTTTTATTATTTTTTAAATATATATATTTGAGAGAAAGAGAGAGGGAGAGAATGGGCATGCTAGGGCCTCCAGCCACTGCAAACAAATTCCAGATCCATGTGCCCCCTTATGCATCTGGCTTATGTGGGTCCTGGAGAATTGAACAAGGATCCTTTGGCTTTGCAGGCAAATGCATTAACCGCTAAACCATCTCTCCAGCCCCGGCTTTTATTATTTTTATTTATTTATTTATTTATTTGAGAGAGAGAGAGAGAGAATGGGCATGCCAGGGCCTTCATCCACTGAAAATGAACTCTAGTTGCATGCACTACCTTGTGCATCTGGCTCACATGGGTCCTGGGGAACTGAAACTGGGTTCTTTGGCTTTGCAGGCAAGTGCCTTACCCACCAAGCCATCTCTCCAGCCCGGTGATAGCTTTTAAACAGAGGAGGGATGGGATCACATTGGCACTTTGTACAGCTCACCAGTGTCCCCATGAAAACAGAAATGAGGCAGGGAATGAGGCAAGGCCGGAGGATTGTGTAGGGACAGAGAAAAGGGAAAACAGAGCATTTTGGAGACCAGGGATGCAAAAATATCTAGAAGCTTCTCTGCCAAAGCATGAGCAAAGACAATGCTGTGATTTGAATTTGAAATGTCTCCCACAGGCTCTTGTGTTAACACTTGGCCCCTAGCTGGTAGCTGTTTTGGGAAGTGGTGGAAACTTGTGGTGGCAGGGCCTAACTGGAGGAAGTGGGTTACTGGCACATGGCTTGGAAAATGGTCCTCTCTCTCTTTTATGTCCTCCCTGTCGACAATGAGATGAAGAAATTCAACTGTCACACATTCCCAATACCGTGATGGCCAGCCCAAGCACATGGAGCCAAGAAACCATGGACTTAACTCATTGCAACCAGTCTTCTCTTCAAGTCTGACTGCCGGGAATTTTGTCATAGCAACTAAATGGGTAACTGTCCCAGGGAAGTGGGCCACAGTCCCACCCTCTAGCCTGCCACAGTCTGTCCTGACAGGTATTAGGGGACATAGTAATGTACATCCGTTGGAGGCATATCAGAGAGCAGAAGCTATAAGCACTGGGGTTCACTGGCTTGGAGGAGGCAGCAGGGAGAAGAGAAAAACATTTGTCCAGAAGCCACCTACCTGGGAATGGGCAAGAGACACAGGACTATGCTTTGTGCAGGACTCAAACTCGAGTATTTCAAGGGAAAGTGAGTGAACTTGGAGTCAGCATTGGCTGGGCATGAGGAGGGGCCTCTAGAAGAACAGAACCAATAGAATGAATTGTATTAAAGGGAGAATTTACTGGACTAACTTACAGAAATCCAACAACAGCAGGTTGCAGGCCTGAGACACAAGGAACCCGGTAGCTGCTCGGTCCACAAGGCTGGATACTTCAGCAGGCCCAATCTGGCACTGAAGGCCTGGAGGCATCCTGAAGCGTCACTAGTCTTCAGTCCATGCTGGAAGGCTCAGGAGACTTGGTTCCAGTGCAGAACAGGATAGATGCATGTGCAAGCGAAGGCACTTACCAGCAAGTAGCGCTGGCAGCCAGGTGGGAGGAAGGGATTTTATTTCAAGCTGACAGATCCAGGGGAAGTTCCATCAAGGGTGGAAGAGGCGGCTTCCTTCCACACATCCAAGCAGGGAGGAAAAACTGCAGCAAGCAAAACGCCAGCACCAGCAAACACAAACTTGCCAAAGCACAAACTTGTTCCTAAAACTTTGGGCTGGACCCCAGGATATGTCCCCAGTGATACCTCCAGCCAGATGGCTGGAGACCCAAGTTATAAGCTTAATAAAACACCCAAGTCTATGGGAGACACATCCACATTCACGCCTTCACAGGCCCTAAAGCAGACCCCAAGGACAACTCAGGAGTATACTGAGTTTCCTGGGTAGAAAAATCTTAGGGGATGAATTTGGGATGGTCACTGTTATGACTAGAGAAAAGCCTGTTGAAAGCCCCTCCCTGACAGAGGGACAGCCTCAAGAAGGGAAGGAGCCAGAACTGTGATTGTGGCCTGAGGTGCTGGTGATGAATACTGTGCTGTTTCTGGGGCGGCTGGTACAGACTGAAGGCTAGCTGAGCCAGAGAGGCTGACACAGTAGTGTCAGAGCCCAGTGCCACTCCTGATAGCCAAGCCAGGGATGCTGCCCCATGGGCACCTATAACCCCATGGAACAGTTGCAGAATGGACTCGGCAGCCAGGGTGCAGGACCCTGGGTGTGAGCCCCAGGACAGAAAGAAAGAAAGAAAGAAAGAAAGAAAGAAAGAAAGAAAGAAAGAAAGAAAGAAAGAAAGAAAGAAAGAAAGAGGGGGGGAGGAAGGGAGGGAGGAAGGGAGGGAGAAAGGGAAGGAGGGAGGGAGGGAGGGAAGAAGGAAGGAAAAAAGAAAGGAAGGAAAAAAGAAAGGAAGGAAAAAAGAAAGGAAGAAAGAAAGAGAAAAAAAGAAAGAAAGGAAAAGGGAAAGGAAGGAGGGAGAGAGAGAAATGCAAAAGAGGGATAAAGAGAGAGAGAAGGAAAGGAAGGGAGAAAGAAAGGAAGGAAGTGGAAGGAAAGGGAAGGAAAGGAAAAGAAAGGAAAGGAAAGGAGGAGAAAAGCAGAGCTGTGGGGTACCCATGCTGAGTTGCTCCCTCCTCATAGCACCACAGCAGCAGGATGGGTAGGGATATTTGATGGCATATATGGAGCAGCCAGGCTGCCCTTCGTCCAGAGACCACTGCCTGACATGTTCATAGAGCCAGCGCGGGCTGGGGCCCCTCTCTCAATGGTTTATATCTGGAAAGCCACTTGTTACTAAAGGGTGAGGGATGATCCCCCACACCACCAATGGAATCTTCTTAAACCCACCCAACACCCAGCAGGCAGGCCCTAGCTAAGCACCATGGTCTCTAACAAGTTAATTGTGATGGTGGAGCACGTCTCCCCGCCCTGCCCCAGCACCTCATCAAAGCATTCCCTTGAAAGACATGGGACCATGAAAAGAAATTTGTAGGTGGTTAAATGAGGCTTCTTGCCTGTGCAAGGCAGTAGGAGGGGATAGGCTATTTTGTTGAACAAATGAATGAATGAACATTGCCAGACCACTTTGATGTGAAATCCATTGTCTCACAGACATGAAGTCAGTGGGTATATGCTCAAAGCATTGCCCCCTATGGCAGAGCCGCCTGGGATTTGCTTGCTTGCCTCCTCCCAGAAGCATCCCCAGTGGACGGCTGAAGTGAGGCTCAGCAGCTGTCCCTCCTCAGCTCAGAATGCAGTGGTTCACCACAGTCCCCACAAATAGGTTTCCAAGCTCCCACGCAGTCCACACATCACAACAATTAGAATCCCTTTTTGCTATTAAGTGACAAAAACTAGGACTCAAAGTTCCCAAGCAAAAGTTAATGTGAACTGAAGTCTATGACCTGTCTCTCGTTAGATACAGCTCGACCCATAGACTGAGTGGTGCTATCGTGACTCACTTGCTCTCTGTTTTGACTCTTAAGCTCATCTTTCTTGGTGAGCTTCCTTCTCTGACAGCTTCTCTCCTTGGGTAGCAAGATGGCTGGGCCACTCCCAAGTTACCTCCCTCTAGCTTCAAACTGGCAGGAGTGGGGCTGAATGCTGCTTTCTGGTCATGCAGACAGCCTCAGACTAGATGAGCTTGGAAGATGCAGTACATTCAGGCCAATCACTTCAGCCAGGGCACTGGGAGGGGGAGAGTCACAGAATCAGAACTGGGCTCTGGAACTACTAGTCCTAACCAGGACTAACTGCTCTACCGGGCAGCATGGAGCCACCTCACCCGATAGTCCATCCTAGACCCACTTATGCTCCAGCTGGGCCACCAAATCTTAAGAGTGTGACACTTTCCATGAGGTCAGGCAGGAGTTCCTGTCTTTGTCCAAAACAGCCTTCCTTCTATCCTCCAAGGTCATGGCTCACTACCCACACCTGGAGCTAGCTGCTTTCTGCTTCGGCCATTCTGTGCAGGGAGAGGAGAGTCCCTGCAGGCCAACTCCCCACCTTTGGCTTAGCCAGACAGCAGGAAGCCAGCAGTTCAGGCCAGACCACAGTCAAATCTGGTTCACCCTGGAAAAGTTCTCTTACCTTCAGCAGTCTCAGTGGCCCTGCTTCCAAAATGGGATCATACAAACCCTAGTTTACGACATTGTCAGGAGAGTCATGCTCATGTTTTCGAAGTGTTTAGCCCAGGGCCAGCATGGATCAAGCACTCAAACACCATGCTATGGTAGGAGAAACGTACCAGCAGTGCTTAGGCACCATCGCAAAGTCCCCTCCCAGGAGGAGGACTGGAGCTAGGTGGGATATGCAGCACTGTTCTACCTCCTGCTTTATCCTCCCCACCAAGCTAGTGGATTCCATGTGGGCAGAAAGACCTCGGATGCAGAGAACCCTGTCCTGAGGTCACAGCAGGAGACCTGGGGCCATCCCCTGCATGACACATCTCCTCCACACTGTGGCGCCAGAACACAGCATCGCCCATGGCCTGCTTAGTTGCAATGCTGCTCCTGAGCAGGAGCCCTGGATGAGTCATCACTGCTGGGACAAAATGCCTGACAAAAATCAGTTGAAGAAAGGAAGGGTTTTTTTGTTTTTGTTTTTGTTTTTGTTTTTGTTTTTGTTTTTGTTTTGTTTTGTTTTGGTGTTTCAAGGTAGGGTCTCCTTCTAGTCCAGGCTGACCTGGAATTAACTATGTAGTCTCAGGGTGGCCTAGAACTCATGGTGATCCTCCTACCTCTGCCTCCTGAGTGCTGGGATTAAAGGCATGAGCCACCACGCCCAGCTCAAAGGAAGGGTTTTATTTCAGCTTACAGTCCCAGGTTGCGGTCCATTGTGGTGGGCAAGGCATGGCAGGAGGAGTTTGAGACAGCTGGTCATATTCAGTCCTCAGTGAAGAAACACACACACACACACACACACAGAAAGAGAGAGAGAGAGAGAGGAATGCTGCTGCTTAGGCCAGCTCTCTCCTTTGTATACAGTTCAGGACCCTGGCCCATGGAATGGTGTCACTCACAGCTAAGGTGTGTCTTCTAGCTCAATGAGTCCCATCCATATAATACCGTACACACACACACACACACACACACACACACACACACATGTGTGTGTGTCAGGATGCACAAAATAGAGCATGTATTCGAGTTTGTTTGCAGCAGCAAGAGATCCTGGCACATCCATAGCGCCCCTCCCTCCCTCTCAAATAAATAAATAAAATAAAAAATATTTGGGGGCTGGAGAGATGGCTTAGTGGTTAAGGCACTTGCCTGTGAAGCCTAAGGACCCATGTTCAACTCTCCAGATCCCACATAAGCCAGATGCACAAAGGTGAGGCAAGCACAAGGTCACACATACTCACTAGGTGGAGCAAACATCTGGAGTTCAATTGCAGTGGCTGAGGCCCTGGTGTGCCAAATTCGCTCTCTCCCCCTCTCCTCTCTCTAAAAATAAATAGATTAATAATTTTTAAAAGTAGCTCTTAAAATATTTTATTTATTTTGTTTTTTTTGTTTTTCAAGGCAGGGTCTCACTCTAGCTCAGGCTGACCTGGAATTCACTATGTAGTCTCAGGGTAGGTTAGAACTCACAGTGATCCTCTTACCTCTCTGCCTCCTGAGTGCTGGGATTAAAGGCATGCGCCACCACACTCAGTTTAGAAATTTTTTTGAGAGAGAGAGAGAGAGAGAGAGAGAGAGAGAGAGAGAATGGGCGCGCCAGCAGCTACTCAGCCACTGTGAATCAACTCCAGATGCGTGCGCCCCCTTGTGGGCAAGTGCTGCATTGCACCCTTGCATCACTCTGCCTCTGGCTAAATGTGGGACCTGGAGAATCGAACTGGCATTCTTAGGTTTAGCAGGCAGGCGCCTTAACTGCTAAGCTATCTCTCCAGCCCCTAGAAATATTTTTAATGAAAGAATTCCTTGTGAGGAACCAAGCCTGATCACAGGAGTGCATTTGCAGCTTGGTTAGCTGCTGTCCATCCTTAAACTCCAGGAAGCTGCTCTGCCCCTCTGATGCATTCTCCAAGGACTGAAGGGTGTTCAGGAGCAGTGGGTGCTAATTGTGTATGTGGGGGGGGGGCTGACAGCAATGGTTAGAGACAAGCAGTGAGGATGGCAAGGGGTCAAATGGGGACCAATGACCTGTTGGAAAGGCACCTGGGAGATGCAAAATGCTGAAGGAAGGTGAGCTGGGCTGGGAGAAGAAGAAATCCATGCACAGCTCTAAACTTGCTGCCTTCCCCGGGGCTGGACAGCTGTGTTAGCCTCCAAGGTGAGGCTGAGTTTGTTCCTGAATCTCCCAGCAGCTCTTCAGGCCAGCAGCAATGCGTGGGTTCAAAAGAGGAAAACAAGGCTTGCTTTAGTGCAATCTGTGAACTTGAATAGGAAAAAAAAAAAAAGGCCTCTTTATTTTCACTAAGCTCTAAGTAAAACCTACCATTCCTTCAAATGACAAGCATAGGCAACAGATGTCAAGTGTGAGCAGCACTTCTGACTATGTTACCATGAAAAAGCACAGACATTTTTCCAATCATATCAAAATGTCATGCACACGAATCACTGCTTCCAAATGACGGTAGTGTCAGACCTGCCACAAGGATGTGTAATGTGCCAAAAAGGAAGCTCATTACTCAATCAAATTTTCAACAAAATATTTGGATGTCTTTCAACAAAGCTGCTGTTTTTAGTTTCGCATTTAAAAGCACCATCGTGCTACTGTCCAAGGGTTTGTGGCACAATAAAGGCTAACACCTCCTTCTCCAGTTCATGAGTATGGTACCTGGTGCAGGTGGGGACCCTGAAGCTAACAGATCCCTCCACCTATTAGCTTTCATCCGATGCAGAGACAAATGGCGTCACAGTGCAAGCCCAGCCTGCCTTCACCCTCTGCCCTGGGACATGGAAAGCTATGGAGCTCTGCTGGGCCTCTGCTCCCTCCACTCATGCTCAGGGGCTGCCCAGACTCTGCCAGGCTTGGGCATACCATCACGGCCCCACTTCACAGCCCAGGGTGGACCAACACCAGGTACTGAGCCCCCCAGCAGGGCACAAGCCCGGCACAGGGAACCTCCCTGCACTTCCACCTTTCTCTGTTTCTGGTTGGTCTCCCCAGCTCCACACCTCCCACCCCCAACACACACACACACTAAGGCCTAATGACACTTCACATCTTTTTTGTCCTCATTCCACTTGTAACCCTCCATCACTGCCCTTGAACTTAGGATAAGTACCCATTTGCTCAGTTTAGTGTGTCCTTGCTTTCCTGCCTCACATCACATCACACCCATCCCCCATCCTCACCCCCCACCTGGACTCCCTTTACTTCCGAAAATGCCTCCTGGCCCCTGATCCATCCTAACCAACAACTCCACAAGGGACCTACAGTCCTCTGCCCTCAGCTCCTCACTTCCCTTGATTTTGTCCCTGTCACTGTACTTACTCCCTCTGACACATGTTGCCTTAATGTTGAGGACCTTCCTTTCAGAATGCATGTCATAGCTGCAATTTCACATTTTATTGAAACATGTTTATAAGAGGTAACTCTGGCCTCAATGTGTATCAGTTAGCAATTTGTTAAGTTATGCTGAGATAACAAATATCCCCAAATTTCACAGATTGACAAGGACTTGCTTCTTGCTCCAGTCTGCCACAGGACATGCAGATGGGATGCTGGCAAGGGTGGAATCTTTGTGGTGAATTCAAGACACAGTCCTGGTGGTCAGGGTGAGGGAGGGAATCCCATGTGGAAACTCTAGAGATCAGAGGCTTCTGCAGAGTTGCCCATAAACCTGAACATACCTGGGATTCCACAAGGACTTAGAAGGAGGGGAAAGATGCCAAGTTTGGGAGGATAAAGGTGTGGACCTTGGCAATGGACAGATGCTGAAACGGGCCCATAAGGCAGATCTTCGCACTCACTCCTAATGTTCCCTCCTGCTCATTACTCCCCTCCCGCTGACTGTGAGCAGCTCCCTTCTCCCCTCCACTCTGGGCTTTCCCTTCTATTTCTGTTCTGTTAAAATTATCCAAGACTTCCTGTGCTGTTCACTGACCCATATCCTTTTAGGAAAGTGATGGAATCTTCCTTCTTTTTTTTTTTTTGAGCCAAACTTGTAACAGAGAAAAGGCATTTCTAACCTGATTTCACTCAGAAAGCAGCCAGAGCTTACCAAGTGACTTTCCAGCATATCACACCCATCAGAGACCACAGGCTCAGCACTCCTGCCCCAGGGCAGGTGATCTGACCCCAGCTGCACCATGGAAGCTGGTTGTGGCCAGGGTCCACTCAGAATCACTTATGTCTCAAATTCTCACTAAGGCTGGGGCGGGTTCTCTCCCAGGCGTCGGGAAATGGGAAGAATGGCCACTGTGCCCTCCGCTACTCCCACCACCACGTGGAGTCAGAACTGAGCCTGGCTAGGGACTTTTTTTGAGCCATTGCCACTTCCAGTCCTCAGAGTTACAGAGGGGATCGGACACATTATCCTCTACAATTCTGCGAGCTTTCATATCATGATCACATTTGACCCAGGCCATGAGAAGGATAGGGTGGACAATATAAGGGTGACATCCTGGACCAGATGAGGCAGAGTTGAGAATTTACAGTGCCTGGAATCACAGGCAGCTTCCGAAGGGAAATGAACCTTCGTTGGCATGGCCTCCAAAGCATTGGCAGTGTCTCCATGTCTCTGAGCTCACATGGGGGAGTCTTCCATATTACCAAGATAATACTATATTAAGCAAGGTTTTGTATTTGGTGTATTTAATGAGCAAGCAACTCCCCAAAGACCTTTCAATAAAGCCAGTAAATTTAACAGGAGAAACGCGTCAATTGGCTTTGTGGCTCCAGCTAAGAGAGCTGTCGCTTTCTGCTTTTACAGACCCTGCCGTGCATTTTGCTAAGAAAACCCTGGAATCAATCTCCGAGAAGAGGGCTAAAAGGTGGGTGCAATTAAGCGGCTAATGCTCAGCCCTCAACTGCTCCAGCCAAAATGATGAATTTTATGTAAAAGCAATGAAGTTGACAAGAAGTCACCAACCTGCTCGCCATCAGAATGTCCCAGCCCTGAAGTATCTCTGAGAGGCAGCTCTTCATAAAAGAAGGCCAGAAACCAAATCAAAAACTAAATACATAAAGGTATGCCATACCCCGAACAGCGTGCTCAGGTGAAATTGATTTATGGAAAGCAATATTATAGGTTTTGACAAGAAGGGAGAGGAGATAAAATATTCATACCCATCATCGCTTCATTGTGACTGTGGGCCACTTCGGTGCCCTCGCAGAGGACTGACAGAAGTGGATTATGGGAAGGAAATGTTGAAGGTGAGCAGTTCTGCCTTGGGGCAGAAAATGGGATCCTTTATGGTTTTGTCTACCTATAAGCAGCTATCTCCTCATTTGACTCACAGAACTCGGCTGAGATCTTTGTCAGTGATGATATTGGTATTAAAGCACGTGGTCTCACAGCAAAATTTTACAGTACGTACAGGGGAGTTACCATAGCTCCCCTGCCTAAAGTGCACATGCCTTACTGGAATGGCCTGCACCACACAGGCGCATTTCCTGTGATGGAGAAACTCCAAAGGCATTGTGGGTAGACACAGACCAAAGAGGAGAATCTATGGCCACTTCTGCCACCTGTCTGCTGTGGTCCAAGTGTGGTTGTCCCTGAACTCCTGCAGGAGCTTGGTTTCCAAAGTCTTAGGTGAATGGAATAGATTAATAGGGTAGAAACTTAATCCCACTATAGTGTTTAGAGGTGAGACCTTTAGAAAGTGATTAGATTCAATTATGGCTATTAGGGAGGAACGTTGAAAGAGAGAGGAAAACCACCCATATTCACACACTCCCACCTTGTTGGGATGCAGCCAAGGAGGACCCTCACAAGAAACTGCATATGTTTTTTTAGACTTTGCATCTCCAAAACCATAAACCAAAATCAGCCTCTTTTTTTTTTTTTTTTTTTAAATAAAGTAGCCTGGGGCTGAAGAGATTGCTCAGTGGTTAAAGCGCTTGCCTGCAAAGCCTAATGATGTGAGTTCCATGACGTGAGTCACTTATATAAAGTGGTGCATGCATCTGGAGTTCATCTGCAGTGGCTAGAGGCCCTAGCATACCTATTCTCTCCCTCCCTCCCTCCCTCTCTCTCTCTCTCTCCCCTTGCAAATGAATTTTTAAAGTTTTAAAAAATAAATAAAGTAGTCTGCCTCAGATATCTCATTACTGTACCAAACAACTGACTATCACACACACACACACACACACACACACACACATCTAGCTTGAGAGCAAATGCAAAAGCAGTCAGTCATTGAAACTGCTCTTTTGTACTTAGCATTTCCTCCTAGCCTTATCCCTCCTTCTTCACTCAAAACACAAAAACAACAACAACAACAAAAAAAACCTTTTCAACAGAGCAGGTGACACTTGAGCCTGTGCTCTTTGTGTTTTCTTGTCCCCTCGACCATGGGGACACCACTACTTCTAGGTGTTCTCAGACAGGACTGTGATCTGCCCATGGCCACACATGAATGGGGCTACTCTGTCTTCTCAGCTGTGTTGCACATTGTAGGTCTCTCCTTCCTTCTACAATCTTGGTGTTCACTGAACAGTTGTATCATTGTTCAGGATGCCAGTCCTGTTCTGGGGGATTCAATTGCCCTGCCATGTGGACCTCGGACTTGGAAGTCTTGCTACTGCATAGTAACTCACAAGTGCATGGTGTTGGCTGTTAAATGTGCAGCTTAACAGGTGTGAGCACAAGTGAATAAGTGACTTTCTAGTCAATGCCTGGCTGTTGGCCGGTCTGTGAAGCCAGAGTCCAGCTCTGCACACCCCTCCTTCTAGTCTGCAAATTGCTTCTTCTGGACTCCAGAGCGCTGTTGCTGGGGTTGGTAGACTACAGAAAGCACCAATGATTGCTGTAATAGAATGCTTCCAGCATTCTTGCATGGGGCGTGCACAGCACCCCACCCCATGACCATGACTGAGCACATGCACTCAGAGAGCCAGGCAAGACCCAGGTAACACCTCAGATCCCCCCCCCGCTAGAAATTCTTCACACCCCCAGGAGCTGTATCCTCTCCCAGTGTGGCTCCAATTCAGGGTGCTGGGTATCACTCACCTTGGACAACACAGTGGCTTTTCTTCTTATTATTTTTTATTTTAGAGAGAGACACAGATTGGTATGCCAGGGCCTCAGCCACTGAAATCAAACTCCAGATGCTTGCACACACCTAGTGGGCATAGGCAACCTTGCAATTGCCTCACTTTTGTGCATCTGGCTTACGTGGGATCTGGAGAGTTGAACATGGATTCTTAGGCTTCACAGGTAAGCACCTTAACCGCTAAGCTATCTCTCCAGCCCCAGCTTTTCTTATTTAATCCCACCAAAAACCCAGGGCTCCCAGCAGGCCCCTCTTACACTGAAGAAAACAAAAGCACAGGGAAGGTTAGCTTCTGAGAGGTTGAACTGGGATCCTATCCAGGCTGGGGAGGTGCCTGCTTCAGGCCTGCTCACTATTCCTTTCTGCAGTAGGCACAAAGACAGCTCAGGGTAGTGTTGGGGAGAGATGGGGTGGTGACTTTACTTACCTTGCCCCATCAGTTTTGCCTAATGCCCAGCCTGATCCTTCTAGAAATTTGCCACCCCAAGACTGGGTTGTGAAGAGAGGATCTGGCTCCAAGTCCAGGTTGGACCAAGCACTCTGGGTGACTAACCTCTGACTCCAGGCTCCTTGTCCGTATTAGGGGCTGACATTACTGACATGGGAGTGTGAATTTCCTGGAGGTGTCAGGAACATCCAATGGCACCATGCCACCACCCTGGCTTCTCCAGGAGGGGTCCTTGCTTTTCCTATTGACCAAGGAACAGACACAGGCACAGTGCTCACCGTGCTTGGACTGTCTAGGGGACACCCAGAGCCAAAAACAAGGGCAGAAAGAAGCAGGTGTCCTTTGTTCCACAAAGGCCAAAATCACGGATCATTGTGACATTGTTCCATCCCTCTTCCGTCCATTCTATTTGAGCTAGAGTCTCTTACTGATCCTGGAGCTCCAGTGAGTCTCTGGTCTCTGTTCCTCCCACAGTTCCGGGGTTACGGTTGCACATGACGCCCCTCCCACCCCAACTGTTTTATGTGTGTCCTGGGGACTGAACTCCAGTGGTCTCTCAGGCCTTCCTGATTTCACAAGAAGTGCTCTTAGCCACTGAGCCATCTCTCCAGCCCATGTTTCTTTTTTCTTTTTTTTAAATATATTTTTGTTTACTTATTTATTTGACAGAGAAAAGGGGGAGAGAGAGAGAGAGAGAGAGAGAGAGAGAGAATGGGAGAATGGGCACCAGGGGCTCCAGCCACTGCAAATGAACTCCAGACATGTGCGCCCCCTTGTGCACCTTGGGAAAGAGCTATTGGGGGGTAGGTGTTCCTGGTCAAGCCAATAAAGGGCCTGCAGCTGGCTTCTGAGCATCAATACCCCTAAAGGAACTCACTCTTACCCACCAGCCTCTTAGGACTCATAACCCAGACCTGGGCTCTGTGCTTGATCCCAGGTGGATCTTAGGATGGTTAAGCTAAATTAGTGGTGGCCTCACAACCTTCTCCTGCAGGACTCACTCATCTCCCAAGAGCACAGACATGCATGACCTGCAGCCTCCCACCAGACCCCCTATTAACATTCCATTCCCTCCCAACAGTACCACCCTAGCCAGGCCTCCAATATTACAGTGGGCCGGGCTCACAGCAGAGAAAACAAGTTCAAGTTTAGCTCTTATCACAAGAGGCACTCCCCACACACACACACCACTGAGGCTCTCAGCAGATGTGGGCATGAAGAGATTCTTGGTAACCTGTTAAAAAGAAAGAGAAGAGGGCATTGAGAGATGGCTTAGTGATTAAGTGCTTGCCCATGAAGCCTAAGGACCCCAGTTCGTGGCTCAATTACCCAGGACCCATGTGAGCCGGATGCACAAGGTGGCACATGCATCTGGAGTTCGTTTGCAGTGGCTGGAGGTCCTGGTGCGCACCCATTCTCTCTGTATCTGCCTCTTTCTCTGTCTGTCGCTCTCAAATAAATAAATAAATAAAAAGCAAAAGCCAAAGCCACCACAACACAGAGCAAAACAAACTACAGCCAAAAGGTCACACAGCAGACTTCAGGAACTCCTGCCAGACACATTTGCATATCTTTACAATGGAAGTTCTCAAACCATCACCACACCTTAAGACCACAGCCCCAGTGACCTTGCCTCTAGCAAGGTGATTGACACATTTGCATAACTATAATGGAATCTCAAAAAACACTGAATATATTGCCTCTAGCAAGATGATTGCAGATGCAAACTATAAGTAATAAACCACTGAATATATTGGGGGACATATATTCAAACTACCACATTCCGCCCCTGGCCCCCAATAGATTTATAACTATCACACATTGTAAATTGTACTCAGTCCAATTTCAAAGGTTCTCACAGTCTTGATCAACTTAAGATAGTGAGTCCTGTAAAATCAAACAAGTTAAATACTTTCAACATGTAAAGGCACAGAGTAAACATTTTTAACTGGTAAAAAGCAAAGAGAGACTAGAATAATGCAAACTCAACTATCATTAGCAGTCATCAAACTTCTGCAGTTCAAGTTCAATATAACCAGAGACTGACAATCTCCAGCTTTTCCAATTCCGCCCCTCCAGCTGGGCAGAGTCGCCAGGGAAAACTTTCATCCCATGCCAATACTGCACTCCATGGTAGCCCTTTTGCACAGTCCTGGTATATCCAAAACATCTTCAGGTCTCCATGCAACCCACGGTCCATCTTCCAAAGGCTCTTCCAGCCTATTCCTGAGGGTCTTCATGCCCTGCCTCATGCCGCATCTCAGCAGCGGCTCCTGGAACCGTGTGCAACTCATGACCACTCCATGCATTTTTCATGCTTCCAAAACTAATACCAGGTGTGCAGGACACAGCCATATTCTAAATTCAGGGACAAAATAAACCATAGCCTTGAAAAGCAGGTTCCTTCTCCAGTCAACTCTTTCCAAAGAGTTTGCATTTTTAACAGTCTTTCCTCAGGCATCCTCTCCATTGTTTTAATGTAAATCAAGTCAGGCCACCTTCCTTCCACCTTCCTTAAGATTGCTAATGTGTCAACAATAGCAGCTTAACCAGTCTCAGTGCCTCTACTTTTAGCTTGCTTCAGGTTTTCCAACTCAAAATCTTAAAATCTCAGTCCGATATCTTTAGCCAAGCACATCAGTCCATTACAAATTTAACCTTGATCAAACTTTCTGGGCCTGGATAGCAGAACGTAGCCATCCCTTATGCCAGTAGCCCAGTTCCAACAAAGTCCTCTGTAGTCTTTTCTTCCCCTTAGAAACCTCATAAGCCAAGCCTCGAAGTTCAGTACTATCTGCACTTAGCATTCTCAAACTCTCATCAGAATAGTCCATAAAACTTGGCTTACCACTCCAGAAGGCATCTTCAGTTGCAAGCACCAAGTCCATGCCCATTCCTCCAAAACAAAGGTTCCAAAAGATGAATATCCACACGGTCAGGTTCATCTCACCCCACTCCTGGTACCACTTTACTGTTGCAGACAGCTTCAGGTTCGCTGAGATGAACTTCCAGACCAGGCACAGTTATGGAGGAAGGGATATTATTTATTGAAGTTTACAGATCCAGGGGAAGTTCCATAAAGGCAGGAGAAGCAGCCTGCTTTTCACAGGGCCAAGGAGAGAAAGCAAAAGCCAACCAGCCACCACAGCACACAGAGCAAAACAAACTACAGCCAAAAGGTCACACAGCAGACTTCAGGAACTCCTGCTAGACACATTTGCATATCTTTACAATGGAATCTCAAACCCATCACCACACCTTAAGGCCCCAGTGACCTTGCCTCTAGCAAGATGATTGGGACATTTACCACACCAGAAAATTTCATGCAGGCATATAACGCATGATGATCAGATTTACCTCCAATTACCTTCTCTTGTCCCCTCCCACTAAACCCAGCTGTGAGTTCATGAGTTTGAGGGTCATGTGTCCAGAAGACAACATCCCATCCTACAGCACCTCTCCCAATCTTCCAGCTCTTCATTCTCTCCATGATGGCCCCCGAGCCTTGGAGAAGGCAATACAGATGCTCCATTTAGGGCTAAAGCTCAGCCTTTTGCTTGCACTCCCAGGATGATGCTCTTTAGGCGCCAGTCTCCTTGTCCTCCAGGTGGACAGAGCAGCTTTGCCTACTCCTCTTGTGTCTCATGGGTCCAGATCCCGTGTGTGTGTGTGTGTGTGTGTGTGTGCTGGGGATGGAACTGAAAGCCTGAAGCATGCTAGGCAAGCCTCTACCACTGAACCACATCCCGCCCAACCCCTTTTTTTTTTTTTTCATTTTTTGAGGTAGGGTCTCACTCTGGCCCAGGCTGACCTGGAATTAACTATGTAGTCTCAGGGTGGCCTTGAACTCACAGCGATCCTCCTACCTCTGCCTCCCGAGTGCTGGGATTAAAGGCGTTTGCCACCACGCCCAGCCAAACCCACTTTTAAAACCACAGCCTGGCAGCTATAGTACCAAAGCTGTGCCTGGAGCTCCCACGCAGTCCTGCAAGAGCTGTGAGGAGAGAGATCCTCCACAGACACAAATCACTGTAAAACACCCTGTGAGGAGCCCAGGCCTGGAGCGTGGAGCTAAGTCCCCTGGGCAAATGACTTTCTGATCTCGGTTCTGGCACTGTGGAATGGGGCCAGCTGTGGTACCTGCACCAGGGTGACATAATCATGAGGACTGAGGAACATGGCGTCTGCAATGCCCTGAGGATGTGCAGGGATGATGGTCACACTCATCCTGTTTCCCCTGGGCTGATACTTCCAAGGATGCTACCTCTAGTCGAGCACTACAGAAGCGACCCTGTGCCCTGCACCCAGTACTACAACCAAGGATAGGAATCGGGCCACTTTAGGTCACAGGGAAATCCGCCTTGGAAAGCAGTAGGAAGGAGTTGGGTCTAGAACTTCAGAAATCATTTTCCATCTTTCCCAGTCTCCCTGCCATAGCTCAGGCTCTGGGCTCCCCAGGGAAACCGCCTTCAGCTAAATCTGCCAGGATGCCCCATGGACAGGGAAGGACAAGGCCACATGCCGGAGGACAGGGGGCAGCAAAGGCCCACAGAAAAGTCCCTGCCCCTGAGCGTTCGTTGAAATCAGAGGAAGAAATGCAGGACCTGGTGACCACGTCTACTTCCTACTTCCAAACACAGAGGGATCTGACACCCAGGGGGAGATGGCTCTGGGTCCTGGACAACAGAGATGCACGCGTGGCTCTTTGGGTCCAAGTGAGCGTGGGAGGGAATGTGTATGTATGTGTATCTATGTGTGCGAAAGTGAATGTGAGCACGAATGTGTATATTTGTATATGTGATTGTAAACTGTGAGGAAATATATGTAAGTGTGTGGGGATGAATGTATGTGTCTTCGTGCAAATAGGTGTGCATGAGTTTATGTATGTGTGTGCTTGTGCATGTGTGACTATGTGTGAATATGAGTGTGTATGAGAAAGTGTAGGTATGTGTGAGTGAAAGCGGAGGCATCGTGTGTGTAGATGATGTGTGTAAGTGAATGTGTAAGTGTGTATGGGACCAATGTGTGTTTGAGGCCACCCTGAGATTACATAGTGAATTCTACGTCAGCCCAGGCTTGGTGAAACCATATCTCAAAAAACCAAAACAAAAAGAAGAAGAAGAAGGAGGAGGAAGAGGAGGAGGACTGGACTGTGGGCTCTGTCAGCAATGGGGAACAAAGGAGGGAGGTATGTGAAGAGGTGCATAGACTGGAAAGATGGCTCCGTGGTTAAGAGCAATTCTCGTGCAAGCACTGAGTAATCCATGGCTCACATACACAGCTGGGGTGGTCTCATGTGTCTGTGCTCCCAGTCCTGTAGAGAAGCAGAAACAAAAGAATCACGGAACTTGCTGAGGGCTGGGGAGGGCAGGACAGCAATCTCCAGGATCAGCACAGTGTTTGGCTCTTGCCACCACAGGTGAGTGCATGGGTCACCACATGGGCACATACACACACACACACACACACACACACACACACACACACACACACACACAAGCAAAGATAAGGAGGTATGTAGTGATCATGGCTGGGTGCGGGGAGACCGACTTGGCAGATTGTCTGGGGTCGGGATTCTTCCTGCCAAGAGGGATCCCGGAGCTTGGGGAAGAGGGCAACTGAGGCCCAGCAAGGACTTTCACTCCTGGGTGTGGGTGCAGAGAACGTGGCAGCCGCGGACCACGAAGGAGCAGGACTGAATGAGAGCAAACATGCCTCATAGGGTCTGCAGCCACCCCCGTGGTTCTTCTAGAAACCGGAGCAGGTCAGCATCTTTGTTTTTCTATTTTTCCCCTGCCCACTCAGAGCGACGAGGAACGGATCGTGTTTCCAAACACATCGAGAGAATCTGCAGTGGAAGTTGCAAGAATAACCCCAGGCTTCTTGGTCTAATTCTCAAGGTCAACTGATATCATTAGAATAACATGAACTCAATTTGAGTTACAGCAGGGAAATCATGTTAGGAAATATGGGTCACTCTC
Source organism: Orientallactaga sibirica (assembly GCA_036365145.1). Lineage (NCBI taxonomy): Eukaryota > Metazoa > Chordata > Mammalia > Rodentia > Dipodidae > Orientallactaga > Orientallactaga sibirica. The sequence goes on from JAEOAD010000030.1 coordinate 2,813,867, forward strand.
CACCGAGCGCTGAAGCTGTTACCTCGCACCATCACCCGCGCAGGAAGCGCTCTCGCAGGCTCAGAAGCCAGCCTGTGGGCCTTCCCAGCCCCACTGTTGCTGGCTCTCAACAAGAGACGGCCCACAAAACCCAGTGGCCACCTGGAGAGGAAAGGAGTGTGCCTGGGCAGGGACCTCAGAGCCAGCCAGAAGGGTGGGGGATGTCCCCAAACAAAAAGTCAGGGTCCCCCCCTCCCCCTTTGAGAGATTTGCTCTGCAATTCTGGAGCTTTTCCTGATAGGCCACGGTAGAAAATGAGGTAGAGAGAAAGGCCTGGAGTCAAAGCACACAAAGACCAGTGCTGGTGGAGGAGACACCAACACCTAGTGTGGAAGAACCAGCCTCCAGCTGAGGGGGCGGGCTGTGTGAAGTAAAGATGAAAGTGAGTAGTGGAGGGTCATGAGGAGACCCCTATGTAAATGAGAATGCCACTGCACAGCAACTGTCCCCACATGGCAACATCTCCAAATGGTTCCGTGAAAATTAGAAATTCAAGCCCACGCCTTTAATCCCAGCCCTTGGGAGGCAGAGGTAGGAGGGTCCACTGTGAGTTCTAGGACAGCCTGGGACTACAGAGTGAGATCCAGGTCAGCTGAGCTACAGTGAGACAGTACCTCAAAAAAAAAACAAACAAACAAAAAACTTAGAAATTTAGAAGTTTGGGGTTGGAAAGATGGTTCAATGGGTAAGAATGATTGCTGAGCAATCATTACTAAATTCAATCCCTGGCACCCACATAAAAAACTGGATTGTGGAGAATCTTTTTTTTTTTTCCAAAATATTTTATTTTGTATTTATTTATTTAAGAGAGAGGGAGATACAGAAATAGGCAGAGAGAGAGAGAGAGAATGAGTGCGCCAGGGCCTCCAGCCACTGCAAACGAACTCAAGATATGTGTGCCCCCTTGTGCATCTGGCTTATGTGGGTCCTAGAGAATCAAGCCTCAAACCAGGGTCCTTAGGCTTCACAGGCAAGTGTTTAACTGCTAAGCCATCTCTCCAGCCCAAGAATCTGTTTTTGTTTTCCAGAAAGCAGCGAGAACTGAGGACAACCATAATCTACCAACAAGACAAGAATAGATAGCTGACTCCCTGACAGGAGATGAAGCACCTCTCACACAGCAGCCAGGGCCCAGGTGAAACCGCAAAGGAACTGGCGAGATGAGCAAGGATGCTGCTTCCACGGCAAGTTGGATAAAACTGGGCCAGGGTGATGCGGACAGACACTGAGGACCCTCAAAGTGCACCAAAGCAGAAATCCAGAAGCTGCTGAGTGCTCAACACTAAGGTAGAATTAAAGCATACCCACCAAGACTGAGGGAATTTTGCAGAAGACGGGGCAGAAAGAATGTAAGAGCCACAGGGTGGGAGGGAATATCCAGAGACTTAGCCCTCCCCACAATGACTGCTGCTCTCACATCTCATAGCCCACAGCTCAATGGTGAATACCAGCAATCCCACTAAGGAGGGCCCTCAGTGGAGTGGGGGGCAGGGAGGAGGGAGATGATGGTACTAACCCATGGTGTGTCCATACAACTATCTCCTTAATAAAATAAATGATAATAATAATAAGCTGGGTGTGGCCGTGCATGCCTATAACCCCAGCTCCACTGGGCAGAGACAGGAGGATTGCTGGGGCTCACTGATCAGCCAGCCAACCTTAAACAGAAACAAAAACCAGCAAGCTCCAGGTTCCGAGAGAGACCCTGATTCAAAGATAAAAGGTAGACCTGACCTCAGGCATCTTTCTCTGGCCTCTGTACTTGGGCTCATCCAGGCAAGAACATCTGTGCATATGCACACACGCCACACATGTGCAGACACCACACACACACACACACACCCTTAACAAAGAAATTTAGAACTTTATGGTGAGACCTCCTTATTTTAGAGTGCAGAAAATAAGCCTTGATTGAGATAAGGGGTTAAAGCGTTAAGGGATCCTCTGGCTTTGGATTTGGAGGCCTACTTTGTCATGAGGGAGAGGGTTGCCTCTGAAAACCTAGGCCAATTATTAAGCTCCCGGTGGTGAGGCCTCCTGTCCCCTCTCCGGGACCAAAGTGCTCCCTGTCAATAGCTGGTGGCCCTACTCTGTGCTAAGTGGCTGCCAAGACCTTGCCTTAAGCCAAAACACACTTCACATATGGTCACTTCCAAGGGGTGCCGAAGCTAGTGGGTGATGTCAGGGAGCTGGTCATAAGACCTGAGTCCCTCACCCACAATGTTAAGCATCTCTGACCGATCATGCCAGGACCAGGACTCCTAGTGGGCAGCTTAGGACTTGAGCTCTTGGCCCAACTCCACCTCCACCTATCCCGATTCCCTTTCTTTCTATGGGACTGATCCTCCCTACCACCTTCCAGAAAACTCTACTGACCTCTAAACATGCTCATCTGTCATGGAGAACCGGCATCCTTTGCTGGCGTTATTAGCGCACATGAATGCAGTAGTGCTGAACGCTATAGTCTGACAACACAGGTAATGTTGAAAAAATGTGGCTGGGAAGATCAGATACATGGAGTCCCCTTACAAACTGGCTACTGCTAACCTAAGATGGGGCTCCATGGGGATGGTGGCTTCGCTTATCCCACAGGTTAGAGGAAATCTAGTAACCTTTACTTTGTAGATGACAGGAGACACACACACACACACACACACAGTGGGAACAACCAAAAGTGTTTCTAGACATCACCCCATGACCCCTGGGACAAAACTGCCTCCCATTGAGAACCAGATCCTAACTCATTAAAGTTTCATGGCACCCAGTTGGGAGACAGCCACAACTTGGAGCCCAAGAGTTATCCAGGGCTACAATCTCAAGGCAGGCCAAGGGGTAGTGGATGGGCACACTGCTTAAAGTCCTAGAGAGTCACCAAGTAGGGTAGTTTGAATGTATGGCCCTCGCAGACCTCTGTGTTTTATTAAAGCTTGGGTCTCCGAGTGCCTGGGTGGTGGAAGTGTCACTGGGGGTGGGCCTGAATTCCAACCCAAAGGTATGCAGAGAGGTCTGAATTCTGCAGGAATCTTGCTTGCCGCTGCCTGTTGTGTGCTTGCTGCTTCTGGTGTTTGCTGGCTGGTGGTGGTTTCTCTCTCCTTGGATTTATGAATGGGAGCCAGCTTTTTCCACCAGATGGAACTTCCCCTGGATCTGTAAGCTTGAAATAAACTCCTTCCTCCTATAAACTGCCAGGTTTGGATGTTCATCCCCCAACATGAAGCTGTCTACAATGCCAAGCACCCTGGACCAGCCATTTCCCTTCTCTGAGCTTTCTGACCTGATGTGAGAACTAGAGATACCAGCTACCATCCAGCCGACTGCCCAGGGGAGCTGTACAGCAGTGGTTTGGTGTGTGGGAAGAGCACTGAACATGAGTAAAAGCGTGTGGCTGTGTAATGGAGGGAGCGCATACAAACTTCATCCCACCCAGGACCAACTGAGAGAGCTCAGCCAGAGAGAGAGAGAAAGGTGAGCAGAGAGATAGCGAGCCTGTATTTACCATGTCTCTCTCTCTTCTTGTCCCCATTGCCCCAAGAAAAGCGATGTCACAGCCCAAATGCCCAAGAAACAAAATGCGTTAAATTCAGGACCCACCAAGTACTAATGATTCCAGGATTTTCAGGGTTAATGTTACTCCAAGAGATCTTGCCTCATATGGTCCATCCCAACTTTGAGTAGCATGTGCCTGGGTTCTTCTTTTATTTTAACTCCAAAAAAAAAAAAAAAAAAAAAAAAAAAAGACATGGCTAAAAAGCCTATAAAAATACAAGTTGTACAGTTGTGCAGCGTTGACAAACCCATTCCACCAGCAGTGGGCAGCAGAAGCAGGAGGAAGGACAAAGTTTCCCTGTGACACACCTGGTGAAAACTGAGAGACTTGCCACCCCCACGTCTCCCGCCCACTCCTTCCCGCCCTCCCTGAACCAGAGGGAAGCTGTGCTGTGCTGTACTGAAATAGCCACACTCCCAACAGCGACCAGAAGCAGCCACCCTGCTACTGCCACCACTGCCCTTGTCACTTATCTTTAGGGACTTGCAGCCACCCACGCCCACACAGCCTGCGAGGAAAGGCTGGCAACAGACTTCCAGGGAGGCCGAATGACAGTGGGTGGTGAAGGTCTGCAGGGCCAAGGGCTAGTTCCTCACCTCCTCTTGTTCCTCTGTCTCCTCTGTACCAGACATAAAGGGGCTCGGTTAACCCCATAAGAAGTAGGGTCAGTGGGTTTCTCCCTCCCCACCAAGGACCACTAAACAGCTTGAACATAAAAATTTAAAATATTGGCTCTAAACTATGGAAATAAAACTGTAAAATCAAAATTATTAATCATTTCAAAAGCAAGATTCTGAAACCTGTCTTGAACCAACGCAGAAAACATACACCTTTTACTTTATGTCCTGGTGCATCTAGGGAGACAGTGAGGCAGAAACTCTGTAAGCCCACATAACATCCTTCCCTGGACTTACAAGATGGATGCAGAGACCTCACAGCAGAACCCCAATTTGTTAAGTTTGTTTTTTGTTTTTGGGGTTTTTTTGTTTTGTTTTTTTTTTTGTTTTGTTTTTGTTTTGGTTTGGTTTGGTTTTTGATTTTTTGGTTTCCAAGTCTCATTTTAGCTCAGGCTGACCTGGAATTCACTAGGTAGTCTCAGGGTGGCCTGAAACTCACGGTGATCCTCCTACCTCTGCCTCTCAAGTGCTGGAATTAAAGGCGTGCGCCACCACTCCCAGCCTAGTTTGTGAAGTTTTAATGCAGACTCACATCCCTAGATTCAAAAGCCAATTCTAAAGAGTTAATCATGCCCCACTGTCCTGTACCGCAGGCCATCCAACCTGGGCAATCACCGGCAGCAATCTCTACAAGGTTGATAGAAGAATCTGAGCTAGGAGGTGGAAGTAAAGGTTGGATTTGGGGCAGAGTGTTGCCCGTTGACTTTCTTACAAAGAAAATACAATACTTGCTGCATCTATGTCATGGACCAAAGTAGAAAAAAACAAGACAGAAGGAAAGGGCAATTTATGAATGATATTACTAATATTAATCATATTCACTCCCTACTATACTCTTATTCCCCTCCTGCCAAACCTTTCTTATTCCCAACCAATTCCCCTCCTACTTTTATACCTCCTTGTTTGTTTGTTTGTTTGTTTGTTTGTTTGAGGTAGGGTCTCGCTGTAGTCCAGGTTGACCTGGAATTCACTATGTAGTCTCAGGGTGGCCTCAAACTCACACAGTGATCCTCCTACCTCTGCCTCTGGAGTGCTGGGATTAAAGGCGTGTGCCACTATGCCCAGCTTTTATACCCCCCTTTTTTTTTGGATGACCCACTGAGTTTAATTAGATTTGATTGCAGAAGCATGAGTGAGGGACAACTTACCAGTGGTTACACGACTAGAAAAATGACTCCTCACTCACCAGTGATAGCTCCTCAAGGAGGGCCGGAGCCTCATGAGTCCCTCGGCAGCCATGACGGAATGTTGCTGGGCCCACTCTTGGTAGGTAGCCTTAGCTGCTGTGAGTTCATGAATGCGGCAGTCATTGGTGTTCAGAAGACAGCACTGCACAGCAGTCCTTCCTGTGATCTGGCAGCTACGTTATTTCCACTCGTCTCCTCCTAGATCAGTGTTTCAAGAGCCTTGGTGGGAGTGGGCATTGTAAAAGGCTAAATACACAAAAGCCATTATTCTCAGTACTTACTTTGACCAGTCATGAATCTCTGCCTTAACCACTATTCACTTCAAAAATAAGCTTCTCTGACCAAGGCTGAGAGTAGCACTAATCTATGATATAAACATAAATAGTTACAAGGCCGTTTGACAAGGTATCCATTTAGCAAAATAACAACAATAGGTTTCCCCAGAGATGCTATAGCTTCCCCAGCCATGGGCTTTTGACCAGGTTTCCAGTTCTAGGCATGAACTCTGTCCAATGGAGTGAGCCTCCTATCCAATCAGAAAGCAGTTGGTTACTGTGGTACTTTGAATGTAAATGTCTCCTGTAGCCTGAGTTATTTCTTTTTTGTTTGTTTGTTTTTAACTTTATTTTATTTGTTTGAGGAAGGAGAAGAAAGGCAGAGAGAGAGGAGAGAGAGAGAGAGAATGGGCACATCAGGGCTTTCAGCCACTGCAAACAAACTCCAGATGCATGTGCCACCTTGTTCATCTGGCTTACATGGGTCCTGGGGACTTAAACTTGGGTCCTTTGGCTTTGCAGGCAAGCATCTTAACCACTAAGCCATCTCTCCAGTCCCGTATTTCTTTTTCTTTCTCTCTCTCTCTCTTTCTTTCTTTCTTTCCTTCTTTCTTTCTTTCTTTCTTTCTTTCTTTCTTTCTTTCTTTCTTTCCTTCTTTCCCTCTTTCTCTCTTTCTTTCTTTCTTTCTTTTTGTTTTGTTTTGCGAGGTAGGGTCTCACTCTGGTCCAGGCTGACCTGGAATTAACTATGTAGTCTCAGGGTGGCCTCGAACTCTCAGCGATCCTCCTACCTCTGCCTCCCGAGTGCTGGGATTAAAGGCGTGCGCCACCAGGCCTGGCTTCCATATTTCTTTTTTATTAAGCTTCCTACTTAGTCCCCAGCTGCTGTCTTTGGGAGGTGGCGCCTTGCTGTAGGAGTGTATTGCTAGAGGCGGAGTTTGGAGTTGAGTCCAGCGGTACTGTGTGTTCAGAGCCAGCTTGCACTTGCTTGCTGTTCTCTCTCTACTACGGATGCGTGATGAAGTGAGTCAGCTTTCTCCACCATGATGAAGCTTCCCCTCAAAGCAGTAAGCCTGAGATCAACTCTTTCCTCTCATAAGTTGCTTCTAGCCAGGTGGTTATAGTTGCCCCCATAACAGGCATACAGTGAGCATATCTCGCCTGGCAAGGTAGGTATAGTAGCATGTAGGGTCTACCACTAGGAAGACTATTGATGGTTTTTCTTCCTCGAGTCACCTACCTAGCACCTTCCAGCTCCAGGAAAGCTAGTGGGCAGGGGAAAGTTTTCATCTTGGCTCCAGTTTAACTTGGCTACAATCAAAATACGTAGTGTCTTCAGCAATAGAATCTGACCATCTAATTCTGGTGGACAGCCAAAGGAAATGGCAATGGTTTGTATTGTTTTAGGGCCTCTGGGACCTCTGTGACCAATGACTCATTGGGAGGGATCTCACTCCTGGCACTGGGATTTCCATGTGATGGCCTGTGGCTTCTAGGAGAAGCATTATTCACCCATGAAGGATACTTCCGTTTCTCTTTTTTTCTCTAATTATATTTTTAATTAGCTTTCAAACTAGATTTCCATTGAGCTAACCTTCTGCCTTATCCCTTCCTCGTCTCCACCCCGTGCCCCATCTCAGCTTAAATCTCTCCATTCCTAGTCTTCCCTCTGTCTATTCTCCTATTGCATGTGTTTGACGATCCTCCCCCAGCACACACTGAATGCCTCCTACCCCACTCATAGATCCCTTTCTAGGATCCTGGAATCTATCAATGTTCACTCCAACTTAAACACCCAACTCTAAAACTTGGAAGCTAGTTTCTGCATAGAAGAACATACAGTATTTGTCTTTCTGAGTCTGAATTCCCTCATTTAGTATATTTTCCAGTTCCACCTGTTTTCCTGAAAATTTCATAATTTCATTTTTTCTTTACAGCTGAATAGAATTCCGTTGTGGATATATACCTCATTTCTATTATCCATTCATCAGTTGATGCACATCTAGGATAATTCCATTTCCTAGCTATTGTGTGAATAGAACAGCAATGAACATGGATGTGCAGGTATCTCTATGGTAGAATATAGAGTCCCTTGGGGATATGCCTAGAAGTGGGTCATATGGTAGTTCTATTCTTAGTTCTTTGAGAGACCTCCACACTGATTTTCATAGTAGCTGCACCCATTTACATTTCCACCAACAGAAAATAAGGGTTCTTGTCCTCCCACATCCTAGCCAGCATTTGCTGTCATTTGTTTTCTCGATAGCCATTCTGACTGGGGAGAGATAGAAGAGGACCATTTTATGAAGAGACAAAAATGTGGAAATTATGTTTCCAAATAAAGTGCGCCTGTCTCTCCCATCTTCACTTCCACTTTCCTGAGCTTCCTAACCTGCATACTACGTCCTTCCAACACCCTGTGATTCCCAGCACCTTTCTCCTCCAGGAAACTGCAAGTGGCAGAAGAGGAAAAATGCCACCACAGAAGGGAATGCAGCCCTGTTCACTGCCTGCTGGTCCCCAGTTGGTAGACATCCCTCTACAGTCTTGAGCAGGGTTGTATTTATTTTTGCAAATTAACAAAGAACAAAGGGAGCAGCAGGGGGTTGGGGATAGTGCCTAGGGTTTGCATTGGACCAAAATTCCTGCCTCCAACCCCCCCCAGTTCTGTTGGCTGTAGGTCTCAGGAGTGGGAGGGATGTCAGCCCCCTCAATCATTTCATGGGGGTTTGGGTTTTTGTGGCCAGGTCTGCTACTGTGACAGATGAGCCTTCTGTTCCAAAAGAGAAGCAAGGGGCAGAGCTCCACGCAGATGGGCCTCGGGGTTACTCGAGACTGGGGTGTGAAAAAAGGCATCCATGGTTACTCCTGGAAGAGGGCATGGGGAGACCAACTGTACCAGGGCACTCCCTTGCCATATCTCAGACAAGAGCCTCTAATAACGCTTTGTCATACCATCTTCAGAGTGGGCCCATGTCTCTGAGCTGGATGCAGGAATGAAGTAGCCCCCTACCAACAAAAACAGGGAGATTTCGTGGTGGGGGAGTGTGCTCAGGAGGTATCGATTCAAGCAGATAGGGCTCCGAGTTACCCACGGTAAACAAAGCAAATTATATTTACTTCCACGGGAGCCTGAGGTTTTGACAGCAAAGAGAGACTTATGGTAGAGTTGTTGCTGCATTTATATTTAATAAATTTAAGAGAGAGATGAAATAGACTTTAGCAAGGCTAGTGAAATATTTATAAAAGCACACCGAAGCAGTGTAAGGGAGAGAGGGGAAATAAAACAGCTCGCATGTGGGATCAAGTCGAGCAAGCCAGCTTTTAACCTGACAGCTCCCTAGCACTGCGGGCAAGAAGCTGCCAACGGGCCACAGATGCACCACACCTGAGCTAGCCTGGAAAGCAGGGAGCCGGGGGTGGGAGGTGAGGTGGAGACGGGTGGGTACAGCCAGCTCTATGAGGTCCAGGGCAGCTGTCACACCTGCCCAGCTGCTCAGGTGCTCCTGGCACCTTACAGTGCTCTCCTGCTATTTTCTGCCCCTGGCCCACATCCAGTCGAGCCTCTGGCCTGGTAGAACACACAGGGTGTGTGGGCGGGGGTGGGTCCAACAGCTGGGGGCTGAATCTCCTGGCTTGCCTCTCTAGGGAGAGCCCATCTGTCTTCAAATTACTGTCAGAGGGAGGGCTGGTCTTCCTTTTGAGGAAGGAAAATGGGTTAGATTTGTTTATTTGCAGATCCATATCATTTTTAAATGCACAAGTAATATATATTCCTGATGGAAGGGTCAGGAAAAGAAAAACATACACTAGCAAGCGTGCAAATCCCATCATCCACCCTTGCATTGATTCTGGCCAGGGTGGTTTTTATTGTGTGTGTGTGTGTGTGTGTGTGTGTGTGTGTGTGTGTGTGTGTGACACAGCACACGTGTGGAGGTCAAAGGACAAATTTGGAGCGTTGTTTCTCTTCTTCTTCTACCTTCTTGCTTTAGACAGGATCTCCCTCATGGTTTTGCTGTTGCTGCTGCTTGGAAGATTCCAGATTCTCCTGGCTCTGCCTCCCATTACTATAGGCATGTTGGGATTAAGCACGTATGTGTGTGCTTCTTTACATGCAGCTTTGCATGGGTGCAAGCAAGCATCTTTAACCTCTGAGCCGACTTCCCAGCTCCACACAGTGGTTTTAACGTGAGGTGGGTGACGCCAGAACAAGTGCTGTTTCCTGCTGAATGTCCACAGCACACTGTGCACGGGACAGTTCTCTTCTCTCATCTTGATCCAAATCTAAACTCATCTTACAAGCCCTCTTCAAGCCTGTCTTCCCAAAGGAGAGTCACAAAGAGCTGCTGCCAGCCACCCTGGTGGCTCCCTCCCCTGAGACCGCATGTCAGCTTTTGAGTAGCTGCACTGTGGTTCATTCTTAAACCATCTTGTATGTTACCTGTGCTGCCTGCTGGCTTTTCGCATCCTCCCGGACCATGCTGTGTGGTCCTTCTCTTCCCTCTCTGCCTTCAGGGGCTCAGACCATTGGTGTGCTCCAGACCACCCACGGCACCCATCACTCCTCATTAAAAAAAAAAAAAAAAAAAGACCCACCATGAAAGAAAAGAAAGAATGAAAGAAATCTGGTTTCAACAGAAGGCTGTGGATGCTGTCTTCTCTCCCTGGAGAAATGGTACCTACACTTGTCCATTTTCCCTAGAAGTGGAAAAACCACCTTACAGTTTGCCAGAAATAGGTTTGTCAAAAGCTAATTTACAGAAACCCAGCTCACCCAATGGCTGGCTGACCTGGCCTCTCAGGCTTGCTTTTGGAAGTTTTTGCTTCTCTACCACACTCTTTGCCCCTATTGCTGCCATTTCTCATGCCAAATACATGAACTATCCTGAAACTCCTCCCTCCCCAGCCCAGGCCTTTGGCCTTGGAATGGTGGCAGAGAGTTCTACTTAAGACATGTCTGACAGCTCATTCAACAAAACTATGACTATAGACAACTCGCGTGCACACTGGCTCTTATAATCTTGTAAACCAATGCAGATTCCTTCTGGGCTGCAGGGAGGTACTGGACTCATCTCCTGAGTCCTGAGGCCACCATCTTCCCCAGCATCTTCTCCTTCCCTCTGGCTCTGCCTCACCATCCCAAGACCAAGCCTTCTGCTGTGGGGCTCATTTGAACATGCAGAGGGAGGCTGAATGTTGTAGGGTCGCAGCACGCTAGGTTGAGGCCCTGTCGGAAGATTCTTGGAAATACTCTAATGAGGCTCAGAACACATATTAAGCAGATTACAGGAGTCAGTAACCATGAGTTTCCTCTTCCTCCTTACTTTCTCCAGCCAGGGAGAACGTCTCCTTTTGGTAGAGCCCTGCTGACCAGCCCCTCTAGGCCTCTGAGCACTTTCCCCTTCTTTTATTTTTTTTTTTTTTTTTTTTTTTTTGAGGTAGGGTCTCACTCTAGCTGAGGCTGACCTGGAATTCATTCTGTAGTCTCAGGATGGCCTCGAACTCACGGTGATCCTCCTACCTCTGCCTCCCAAGTGCTGGGATTAAAGGCGTGCACCACCACGCCCGGCTCCCCTTCTTTTATCTTTAAACAGGATTATTAAGATATGATTTGCCCACAATAAATTGCACACTTTTGAAGTGTCTATGAGATAAGTTTTGATATATGCATGTACCTGTGATTCCTCCTGATGCTTCATCATTCCTCCCACCAGCATCCCCAGACGAAAGTGACCACTGATGGGATTTCCGTGCAGTTTCTAGAGTTCAATAGACGTTGAATCACTTTATATGATACTCTTTATGTCTGACTTCTGTTTTTGGTTTTGGTTTGGTTTTTCGAGGTAGGGTTTCACTCTGGTCCAGGCTGACCTGGAATTAACTATGTAGACTCAGGGTGGCCTCAAACTCACCTGGCGATCCTCCTACCTCTGCCTCCCGAGTGCTGGGATTAAAGGCACTGCCACCACTCCCAGCATGTCTGACTTCTTTCACAAAGGCCTCTGCATTGAGATTCACCCATGTTATTGTGCAAATCAGTAGCTCATTCCTCTGATTGGTGAAGTAAGAGTCCATTGTGTGTGCATGTCACAATTTATCCATTCACCTGTTAATGGATACTTAGGTTGCTGACAGATTAAAAAATAAAGTTACTCTGAACATTCATGTACTAATTTTTACATGCTTTCATTTCTGGTAATAAAAGCCTAAAACCGGGCATGGTGACACACACCTTTAATCCCAGCACTCAGGAGGCAGAGGTAGGATGATCACTGTGAGTTCTAGGCCACCCTGAGAGTACAGAGTGAATGCCAGGTCAGTCTGGGCTAGAGTGAGACCCTACCTCAAAATTAATTAGTTAATTAATTAAAAATAAAAGCCTAGCAGTGGAACAGCTGGATTATATAACAGATAGGTGATTAAAAAATTAAGAACCCACCAATTTGTTTTTCAGATCATCAGTCTGAGAATCTTTATTTTTACACTATTTCACCTACAGTTGGCCAGTTGAATGGATTTTAATCATTGCTGATAGCTGATCCCTGATAGCTTGTTGTGATATTAATTTGCATTTCCCTAGTGACTAGCATTTTTCAGTGTCTTCTCACGTGCTTATTGGCCATCTTCTTGGACGATGCATTGCTGAAATCATTTGCCATTTTCACTGGTTTCCTTTTATTATTTAACTTTGAAGTTAAAAAAACCAACTATTTATTTATTTGCAGCCAGAGAGAGAGAAAAAAGAGGGAGAGATAATGGCACACCAGATCCTCTAGCCATGGCAAACAAACTTCAGACGCATGCACCACATTGTGCTAATCTAGCTTTACATGGGTACTGAGGAATCGAACCCAGACCATCATCCTTTGCAAGCAAGTGCCTTTCATCACTGAGCTATCTCTCTAGCCCTTAAAGGATTTTTTTAGTGTTATTTTTTTCTTTCTTTTCTTTTCTTTTCTTTTTTTTTTTTTTTTTTTTGGAGAGAGACAGAGAGAGAGGGAGAGGAAGACAGAGAATGGGCGTGCCAGCAGCCTCTCAGCCGCTGAGAATGAACTCAAGATGCGTGTGCCCCCTTGTGGTCAAGTGTGGCATTGCGCCCTTGTGTCACTTTGCATCTGGCTAAACGTGGGACCTGGAGATTGGAACCAGGGTTCTTAGGTTAGCAGGCAGGTGCCTTAACCGCTAAGCCATCTCTCCAGCCCTTTAGTGTTATTTTTCTAAAAAAAAAATCCTTTAGCTGATATAGGATTGAAAATATTTCATTGAAAACTAAAGTTTTTTTTTTTCTCATTCCTTCTGTTGCATCTTTCAAACAGCATATATTTTTAACAAAATCTGATTTATTGTTATTGGTTTTTTAGGATCATGGTTTATGTTGTTATTTCTAAGAAATTTTTGCCTAACTCAAGCTTACAAAGGGTTTCTTCTGTTTTATTCAGGAATTTTGATAGCTTTGTATTTTACATCTAGGCTTATGACTCTCTTTGTGTTGTGTGCAAGTCATAAATAAATGTTTATTTTACATTTGGATGTCCAGAGCCTAGCTCCAACACAACTTCTTGGAGAAATTATCTTTTCTTACTGAATCACCTTGGCAACTTTATGAAAACTGGGTTCTGCACCTGTAGGGAGACAGCCTTATTTCTGGGTTCTGTATTTTGCTCCAGTCATCTCTGTATCTTTATTGTGTTTGTTTTTTTTTTTGTTTTTGAGATAGGTAGGGTTCCCTCTAGCCAAGGCTGAACTGGAACTCACTCTGTAGTCTCAGGGTGGCCTTGAATTCATGGCTAGCCTCCTACTTCTGCGTCCCAAGTGCTGGGATTAAAGGCGTGTGCCTCCATGCCCAGCTCTCTGTATCTTTACACAAGCATCACTCTCTCGATTGCTTGACTTTGTTGTAATCTTGAAATCAGATTGTATAGTTCTTGGGTATTCTTGTTTAATTTTTCTTTCTTTCTTTCTTTCTTTCTTTCTTTCTTTCTTTATTTATTTATTTATTTATTTATTTGGGGTGTGTGTGTGTGTTGTGACTGCAAATGAATGCCCATCCAGCTTTATGTGGTTTGCTGAGGAATTAAACTTGGGCCCAAAGGCTTTGTAAGCAAGCATCTTTAACCACTGACCATCTCTCTAGCCCCTGGTTTTGGCTATTCAGATTCCCTTTGCATTTTCAAATGAATTTGAGTATGCTCAAATAGCAAACCTGCAAGTAGTTTGATTTGGATTGCTTTGAATACACTGGTATATTTTGGGAAGCATTAACATCTTTACATGGTTGAATCTCCTGACCATGAGCAAGGCATGTGTCTGTGTTTTAGATCTTTAAGATCTCTCAGCAATGTGCTATAGTTTTCACTGTTGAGCTCTTACATATTTTTTTCTCTGATTGACTCCAAAGCATTCTGAATCTTATATTGTCATAAATAGTATCCATTCTCGTGGATGTGTACTGTGTATGGTGTGCATGTTAAATGTCTTCCTGACCTCTCTCCTCTTCATTTATTGAGGCAGAGGCTCTCACTTGAACCCAGCCCTCGCTAACTTGTCTAGTCTTGCTAGCCAACTTGCCCTGGAAAGCCTCTGTCTCTGCCTCCTTGGTAGGTTGTCACACCCACCTGGCATTTATATGAGTGCTGGGGATCCAAACTTTGGTCTTCATGCTTGCACAGCTACCTCTAAGCCCTATAAATGGTATTTCTGAAAAAAAATTTTATTTTAGTTTAGAAATTTTCATACCATGTATATGAAGTGTTTTGATCATCTCCACCCTTCCATTTTCTCTTTTTCACTCCTAAATCCCTTCTCCCCAACTTACTTTTGCCTTCTAATACCATGAAATTAGTCAGCAGGGAGGAGGCTTCCAGCTCAGTTCCAGTTTGGTTTCTCTGTCCTGCAACTGAAGACTAGTGTCTTCAGCAACAAAGGCTTACTATCTAGTTTTGATGGGCACCCAAGAACAATAGCGATAGTTTATATCGTTTTAGGGGCCTTTGTAGCCTCCTTGACCAGCACCTTATTGGGAAGTATTCTTAGCCTCAGCATTGGGATTTTCCACTAATAACCTATGTCCTCTAGGGACAGCTTTGCTCAAACTCGTTTTTTTTTTTTTTTTAGTTTTTCCAAGGTAGGGGCTCACTCTAAGTCAGGCTGACCTGGAATTCACTATGTATTCTCAGGCTGGCCTCGAACTCTTGGCAATCCTCCTACCTCTGCCTTTCTAGTACTGGGATTAAAGGTGTGCGCCACCACACCTGGCCAAACTGTTTTTTAAAATATTATTACTATTATTATTATTATTATTACTGCTATTATTATAGTATATGGTACTTTTTGAATATTTATTTATTTATTTTGCAAGCAGAGAGAGAGACACACAGAGAGAAACAGAGACAGAGAGAATGGGCATACCAGGGCCTCTAGCCACTGCAAACAAACTCCAGATGCATGTGCCACTTTGTGCATCTGGCTTTATGTGGGTACTGAGGAATCTAACCCAAGTTGTTAGGCTTTGCAGGCAAATGCCTTAATGGCTGAACCATCTCTCCAGCCTAAATGGTCCATTTTTTTTTCTTTCTTTCTTTTTCTTTTCTTTTTTTTTTTTTTTGTTGGGTTTTTGGGTTTTTGGGTTTTCAAGGTAGGGTCTCACTTTAGTCCGGGCTGACCTAGAATTCAGTATGTAATCTCAGGGTGGCCTCAAACTCTCAGCAGTCTTCCTACCTCTGCCTCCTGAGTGCTGGGATTAAACGTGTGCACCACCATGCCCCCAAATGGTACCTTTTAATGTTAATTTTTATGTTGCTTTTAGGAAAGCATGCAGGTGATGGCGTGTATTGATCATGTGTTCTGAAACACTAGTAAACATTCTCATTAGTTTTAGAGGTTGTTTTATCACTTCCATAAGATTTTCTATGTAGACAAGCATGTTAGCTGCACATAAAATCTTGCTCTTTGATTTTCCTCTTCCCTCCTTGCCGTTTACGATCTGGAACCTCCACAATGATGCTGAATGAAAGCAGTTAGAGTCAAGTCGACACCCTGGGCTTGTTCTTAAGCAGGCATGCATTTAACTGGTCCTCGTTAAGTACACTATTTCTTTTTGTGGGTCTTTCATGTTAAAGGAGTTCTGTGTCTATTGAGATAATAAATATTATTATATCTTTTTCTTTCCTCAGTCTTGAACAAGGTGAATTATAGGATTAATACTAACCTTTTTGTGTGTTATTGAATTCAACTTTCTAAAGTGTGCGATTTTTTTTTTTGAGAAATTTTTGAAGAATTTTAAGTTCATGAAGAATATTGACCTGTAGCTCTCTCTCTTTTCTTGCAGTGCTTTCACTTGGTTTTGATATCAGGGTTATATAAGCTTCATTAGAAGAGGTAGAAACATTCATTCTTCAAATTTCTGAAAGGGTATGTATTGAATTCTTTTTTTAAAAAAAAAAAGTTTGCTAGAGTTCACAACTAAAATCACCCTAGCTTGAAGTTTTATTATTGAGAAAATGTAATTTCAAATTCAGTTATTTTAATCCATAGGAAGCTATTCAGCTTAACTATTTCTTCTTCACTGAGATTTGGTAAATTGTGAGTTTCAAGGGTTTTGTCTATTTCCATGAATGTGTTGAATTTATTGCTAGCCCATTATTCATAACTCTTTTGTCATTTTAATATCTA
This sequence comes from Orientallactaga sibirica, assembly GCA_036365145.1. Taxonomy (NCBI): domain Eukaryota; kingdom Metazoa; phylum Chordata; class Mammalia; order Rodentia; family Dipodidae; genus Orientallactaga; species Orientallactaga sibirica. Next base: position 2,830,263 of record JAEOAD010000030.1, read on the forward strand.
TAAATTCTGTAGCAATGTCAACTCTGCCATTGATGATATTTAAATTTTAAAAAAAATTTTATATTTATTTTTATTTTGGAGAAAGAGACACAGAGAGAGACAGACAGAGAGAGAGGGAGAGGGAGACAGATAGAGATGGGCGCGCCAGCAGTCTCTCAGCTGCTGTGAACGAAATCCAGATGCATGCGCCCCCTTGTGGTCAAGTGCGGCATTGCACCCTTGTGTCACTGCATCTGGCCAAACGTGGGACCTGGAGATTGGAACCGGGTTCTTAGGCTTAGCCGGCAGGTGCCTTAAACCACTAACCCATCTCTCCAGCCCAGATATTTAAACTTTAACTCTTTTCCTTGACAAGTCTAAGCAGAGGCTTGCTATCTGGGTGAGTGTGCACACATGTGCACGCACATATTCCCTTGGGGTGAGGAGCAAGTCACAGGACAACTTGAAGTATGAGTCTCTGCCTTCTTCCATGTTGGAGGCAGGTTCTCTTCTTGTTCATCACTATTTTATCTTGGCTCGCTGGCCCATAAGCTTCCAAAGGATTCTCCTGTCTTGCCATAGGCACACTCGGATTAGATACTAATGCTATTGAATCCAGCTTTTCCAGTGGGGATCCAAAATACTCACAAGTGCTTTATCCACCAAGCCATCCTTGCCCTGCCCCAAGATTTACTATTTTTACTGATTTTGAATAACTAACCTTTGGTTTCATTGATTTTTCTCTATTGCTTTTCTGTTTTTCATTCCATGGATTCCCACCACTCTGGTCATTATTATTTCATTTAGTCTGATTACTTTGCATCTAAGTTGCCTTTAATTAATTAATTTATTTATTTATTTTTGGTTTTTTGAGGTAGGGTCTGGTTCTAGCCCAGGCTGACCTGGAATTCACTATGTAGTCTCAGGGTGGCCTGGAACTCATCCTCCTACCTCTGCCTCCCGAGTGCTGGGACTAAAGGAGTGCATCACCATGCCTGGGTCTATTTCTTTTTTAAAATGAGGTCTTGGATATATATCATCGAGTCCTATGGATTTCCCTGAGTTCTGCATTAGAGGTTTTTGTTTTGTTTTGTTTTGTTTTTTTGGACTTAGATTTTGATACAGCGCAATATCACTTTTGCTCAGCAGAAAACGCTTCCTACTTTTCCCTTTTGATTCTTTCTTTGACCCATGGACCAAAAATGTGTCATTTTATTATATATCTTAAAACTTGTTTTATGGTCTAGTTGGCACAAGCTCCACAGGAACTTGCAGAGAGCGTGTGTCCTGCTGTTGTTTGGGGAGTGGTCTACTAATGTCACTAGGTCAGCTTGGTTGACAGCATTGCTCGAGTCTTCTGTACCCTTTCCAACTTAGTCTGCATGAAGCTTTGATAATAGCTGAATAAAAAGTTAGGATTGTGGGCTGGAGAGATGGCAAAGCCAAAGGACCTAGGTTCAACTCCCCAGGACCCACATAAGCGAGATGCTGAAGGAGGCACATGTGTCTGGAGTTTGTTTGCAGTGGCTGGAGGCCCTGGTGCACCCATTCTCTCTCTCACTCTCTCTCTTCCTCCTTCTCTCTCTGTCTGTCACTCTCAAATAAATAAAAAAATAAACAAACAAAGAAAAAAAATTTTAAAGTTAGGATTGTTGTAGCCGGGCGTGGTGGCGCACGCCTTTAATCCCAGCACTTGGGAGGCAGAGGTAGGAGGGTCTCCATGAGTTCAAGGCCACCCTGAGATGATATAGTGAATTCCAGGTCAGCCTGGACCAGAGTGAGACCCTACCTCGAAAAACCAAAAAAAAAAAAAGTTAGTATTGTTAGTATTTTCTTGATGTAGTAATCTTTGAACGATTATGCAATGACCTTTTCACTCCAGTTACATTGTGTGTTCTAAAAAATTCTTGTCTGCTTTCTTTGACTGGAGTTAGTATGGTCTGCCTCTTCCCAACCCTTTATTTTCACTTGTGTCTTTGCATGTAAGATAAAGTCCTTGTCTTTTGGAATATTTGAAAAGAAAAACTATATTTAGCTTCATTTTTGAAAAAAATACTTTTTCTAGCTGTAAATTATGGGTTGATCGCTCTTTCAAGACTTAAAATATGATGGGCTATGATTATCTCTCATTCCCTGTGCTTGAAGTGCACGGAGTTTCTTGGGTGTGTGGGGGGGTCATAGTTCACATAAAGTTTGGGAACGCTCTGACTGCTGTTTCTTCACATCCACAGCTTGCGTAGGTCCTGCTGCTATCATTCTTTCTATTCTTTCTTTTTGATATTATTTTGCTTTTTATTTCATTTTGGCTCCTAGTACATGTCTCAAAAAGTAAGGTGAAAAGCAACAGAGGAAGACACTTGACATTGACCTCCGGCCACCACACACACTTGCACACACATGTGCCCACATGAGAATACACCACACAAACAGAAAAATAACTCACAGGGTGTTGTGCAAGGTGGTCAGAAAGGCTGCCATAATTCAAACATTAACCATTCCCTGTATATCCATGTGGTGAAAGCTCGGTCCCCAAAGTTGCACTATTAGAAAGTGAAAACTTGAGGAGGTGGAGCCAACTGAGAAGTCTCTAGACATCAACAGAGTGCTTTCAAATCTCTACTGAAAAGTCTTTAGACACTAAAGAAGTGCTCTCAGTGGGGATTGTAGGACCCTGGTCTCTGCCTCTTTATCTCCCCCATTCTAGCTGTGAGGTGAGCAGCTTTACTCTACCATGTGTTCCCACCATGACACTCACCACAGGCCCAAACGAAGGGACCGTGCAACCATGGACAGGAGTTTCCAAAACTCTGAGGCAAAGCGAGACTTGCACTCTATAAATTGATCATGTCATATTGGTTACAGTCGTGGAAAGCAGGCTACACTGGTCATGCTTCGGGAGCAGATAGAGTAGCCTTAGACTAGGCACTCTTGGTCCACCTAACAAGTCCTGAAAATAAAGTTGCCAAAGAATCAAACTGTTTCCAAGCACTTCAACTGTATCCAGAACCATGCTCAAGAATGTGTGCAGTAGTACAAAAACATCCAGCATCTGGAAAGTTAAAACTCATTATGTCTGACAGCCATTTGCAAATTACCATGTATGCAAAAAGGCTGTATTGTAAGGCCCGTGAAGGAGAGGAAAACCACTCAATCAGAACCCACCTAGGGTGGATACAGATGTTAGAATTGACAGACAAGCACACTAGTCACACCCAACATGTATATGGTTAATGGGTCTTCATACTTAACACAGTTAGTACTCCCCAGGCCTCACCCTGTGGAATATTAGGTTGTCTGGTCTGGCTGCTTAGAGGATACAATATTCCCAGCCCTGTGTCTTAACATTTTCTTTCTTTCTTTTATTTTTTTTGGAGAGAGAGACAGAGAGAGAGGGAGAGGAAGACAGATAGAGATGGGTGCGCCAGCAGCCTCTCAGCTGCTGTGAACGAAATCCAGATGTGTGTGCCCCCTTGTGGTCAAGTGCGGCATTGCGTCCTTGTGTCACTGTGCATCTGGCTAAATGTGGGACCTGGAGATTGGAACCGCTGGAGATTGGAACCAGCATTCTTAGGCTTAGGAGGTAGGCGCCTTAACCACTAAGCCATCTTCCAGCCCTTAACATTTTCTTTTAAAAAATATTTATTTCTAAGCCAGGCGTGGTGGCACATGCCTTTAATCCCAGCACTCGGGAGGCATAGGTAGGAGAATTTCTGTGAGTTCGAGGCTACCCTGAGAATTCCAGGTCAGCCTGAGCTAGAGTCAGACCCTACCTTGAAAAACACACATATATATATATATATTTCTGAGAGAGAGAGAGAAAGAGAGAGAGAGAGAAAACACCAGGGTCTCCTGCTACTGCATACAAAATCCAGATACATGCACCACTTTGTGCATCTGGCTTTACGTGGGTACTAGGGAATTGAACCCAGGCCATCAGGCTTTGCAAGCAAGCACCTTTAACTGCTGCACCATCTCTCCAGCCCACAGCATCTTCCTTTTTGTATTATTCGTTTATTTATTTATTTATTTTATTTATTTATTTATTTATTTTTTTGGTTTTCCGAGGTAGGGTCTCACACTAGCTCAGGCTGACCTGGGATTCACTATGTAGTCTCAGGGTGGCCTTGAACCCACGGCAATCCTCCTACCTCTGCCTCCTGAGTGCTGGGATTAAAGGCATGCACCATCACACCCCGCCTCATTTATTTTTTTTGTAATGTTTTTATGAGAGAGAGAATTGGTACGCCAGCAGACCAGACAACCTGATGGTCCACAGTATGAAGCCTGGAGAGATGACTCAGGGGCTAAAGTGCTTGCTTACTATGCAAGTATAACAACCTGAGTTATGGTCCCCAGAACCCACGTAAATGCATGGGTTGCATGTCTATAACCCAGCACTGTAGAGGGGGAAACAGGGAATCTATGGGGCTCATTGGGTAGCATTTACATGTCTGGCCTGCTGCTCAGAGGACATAGTATTCCCAACAGTATGTCTCTCGTCCTCTTTACTCCCAGCTTCCTGGGGTCATCTCTGGGCCTCAGGTAGTTTCTGCCCATGCATAGGTTCACTACTACTCTACTGAATATTCAAGCAGGAGCCTCAAGTTCTCTCTGAGCACAGCTCTCTCCTCTCAGATCCTGCTTGCTCCACAGACAGCAACGCTGGTATCCTGCCGCTCAACTCTGCCCGTCTCCTCAGAGCATCTAACAGTCTTAGTCTGCTCCTTGGAAACTCATTCAAAGTGACAAGCTGAGGACACCACAGGACTCACCTCACTTGACTCTCATGCTTCAGTGAACGCTGCCTTCATTTCTTCATGTCCAATGTTCAGCAACCCATTGTTTCATTCACCTCTTCCAGTTTTTTCATTGTTTCTGGCAGAAAGGTAAATTTGGCCCACGTGACTCCATCTTGACAGGAAGCACAAGCTCCCTTACTAATGAATGCTGAACTTTCCCAATTTCACTCAAAAATTACCTCCTTAGAGGTGCCTCAATGCTTCCTCTGCCATAGTTCTTTTGAGTCTGTATTGTTGTCTGTTTATAGTCAAATAGACTATAGACAACAAAGGAGGGGGTCTAGATCTTGCTCACTAGATTCTGTCTGCTCACAGTAGGTGCTTCATTAAGATTGACCATTTTGAGGGCTGGAGAGATGGCTTAGCGGTTAAGGCACCTGCCTGCTAAGCCTAAGAACCTGGTTCCAATCTCCAGGTCCCACGTTTAGCCAGATGCAAAGTGACGCAAGGGCGCAATGCTGCACTTGCCCACATGGGGGCGCACATACCTGGATTTCGTTCACAGCAGCTGAGACACTGCTGGTGCACCCATTCTCTACCTGTCTCCCTCTCCCTTTCCCTCTGCCTGTCTCTCCCTATGTCTCTCTCTCTCTCAAAAAAAGATTGACCATTTTGGACATATTTTAACTCCCAAAGATTTAAACAATGATAGCAAGGATTGCCCCCTTTGTGTCCGGTCAGATATTGGAAAAACAGGAATTTCCACCTAGAAACGTATGAATGTAAAGTCCCTCTGTGTCCCCAGGGGCAGGACCCTTACTCACCAAATTGTGTCTTCAACACTCCAGAAGTCACAGTTGATAGTCAGTCAAACAACATTGACTAGGGGACATTTGAACATAAAGGTGGCATGCAAAACCAAGGAAGGCAGGAAGGTTGGGCTTCCCAGGCAAGCAGGGAGCCAGGTCTCAGAGTGGAAACCCTATAGGTGTATAGGGTGTCATCCCCTGCAAATACTAGGTTCCCAACCCCTAGGGTCCTGGAAAGGGCCTCCAACCCAGGCATTCTGAAGTGAGGGCGAATATAGAATGACCTGATTTCAAATGGTATTCTGGTCTGTACTTGTCAAGGGGGAAAAACCCTCTTTTTCAAAGAATTCACCCCCCCCCCGTCATTCCCCTTCAACGAGGTATTTCCATAAGAGAAAGTGCTTGATGGGCCTGCTCCCTTTAAATTATTTCCTAACGACCCCAGGCTGGCGCCTCTCCTTGGCTCCCCTTTCCTTTCAATTACTTTCATTCTCCAGTGGAACAATGGTCACACTGGACCCCTCCTGCCTGGGACTCTGCAACTCGTGCCTCTGCGGCCAGGTGCCCAGGCTGGGCTCTGGCTTTGTTCCCCTGGCCAGACGGCCAGCGTTTCATCTTCCCGTCTCCCCGTTCTACGCCATTTAAACTTTAACCTGGTAGTAACTTTGCCCGCCTTGGTTCCCAATTCAAAGGCTGGGAGATGAAAGCCCTCCCCTCGGATGTGGCTGGAAAACTTCATCCTCAGTCTCTTTCTGTCTTTGAACTGCCTTGGAGCCTTTTTGCTCGGACCCTTTTATTCTCCCTGGGCCTCTAGCTTTCAGGCCTGGGAGCCTGGGAAAGGCAGCAATGTGGGCTTCCTGGTTGGGGCCCTACAGGCCCCCAAGTGCACCTGGTGGAGAAAGTACTCACCTGTCCTCACACAGACATCATTCCACCCCAGGGCCTAGGAACCTGCCTCTCAGGCCATCATCTCTGGCCTGAGAGGCCAGTCCCCTGCCTCCATCCAGCCCTCCCCCATCTCAGCTTCCCTTCACAAGCCCCAGACCCACAGTAACTTCAAGGCTTCTAGCCCCAGGTGGGTCTTCCAGAAACTTTTTCCTTTTCAATGCCAGGCAGGCCACTCGCTGCTCTCAGATGTCGGGCAAGGCACAATGAGAGAATTCTACAATCACAGAAAAATCCGGGAAGTCAAGACCAAGTGGGACAGTAGGAAAATGGACCAGAGAAAGGGTTAGAAGTAAACCCAAAAGCAGACACAACTTTTCTTTGTCCTCCAAGCAGGCCCCATACCGCCAGGCCACGCAGCATTACCCGTCAAAGGTATTTCAGACGCTCAGGGGGCTTTATTGCTTGACGTCTCCCGTTTCTGCTGCTGACAAGAGAAAAGAGCATTAGCATGGGTTGGATAACAGCCCTCACAAGGTATGGCCCCTTGCTCACCCTGGGGTCTGTGGGCGGGCGTTGCCTGCTTTGGAAAATAGGTCTGTGCAGATGGAATTAAAAATCAGCAGGGGAGATGGCTCTACATTCCTTAAATGTGCTTGTTTGCAAGCCTACAGGCAACCCAAATTCAATCTTCAATGCCCACATAAAACCTGACACAAAGTGGCACATGTGTCTGTGATCCCTACACACCAATACTGCAGCAGCAAGAGTCAAGAGAAATCTTGTCTCAAAAAGACGGAAGATGGGCTGGAGAGATGGCTTAGCAGTTAAGGCACCTGCCTGCTAAGCCTAAGAACCTGGTTCCAATCTCCAGGTCCCACGTTTAGCCAGATGTAAAGTGATGCAAGGGCGCAATACTGCACTTGCCCACAAGGGGGTGCACACATCTGGATTTCGTTCGCAGCAGCTGAGAGACTCCTGGCGCACCCATCTCTATCGTCTCCCTCTCCCTTCTCTCTCTGTCTCTCTCCATAATAATAATAATAATAATAATAATAATAATAATAATAATTTTTAAAAGGCAGAAGAAGAAAAACACCATGAGGTTGTCCTCTGACCTCCACACATGCACAGCATCACATGTGCCCATACACATATCATACACATATGCCTACATACATATGTACACAAATAAACAAAACAGGTAAAAAGGCACATTAAAGTGAGATCATTTTGGATCATTAGTGGGCGGGGGGGGGCCTAATCCAGTGACAAGTGTCCTTATAAGAGACACATAGGAAAGACACATAGAGAAGAGGTAAATTCAAAGTGACCACAGAAACCAAGATGGGAGCGATGCGGTCACAAGCCAGGGAGTGCTTGCAGCCACCATCCTCCTACAAGCTTCAGGGGAAGCACAGCCCTGCTGGCACCTTGACTTTAGATTTATGGCCTACAGAATGCAGATAGAATAGAACTCTGTTGTCCTAAGTCACCAAATGTATGGCAGTTTAGCTTTAGGAAATGAATGGACACATACAGAGGGAAAGGAATATCATGGGACGTCCACCCTCCTCACTAAAGCCTGGTGCTGTGGTGAGAGCCCAGCCTCAGAGTATGGTGCCCATAGATCTCATCGGTGACCTCCCCAGTGACTGGTTTAAGGGGCAGGATACTGTAGCCAATAACACGGGAGAAGGAAGTATGTGCAGGCAATGGCTCAGAGAGCTTTCCCATAGTGTGAGCATCTCTACCTGTGAGTTCATATGGTCTATGTGAGACTGATGGAGGGATGAAGAGAGGGACAGAGCCTATAGAGACAAAGCATGGACAGGCAACCATGACAACTTGTCTCCACTACAAACCGTGTGCCAGCTAATGCATCCTAAGGCAAAATTCTGCATACAGGAGCCCAGAGACCCTCTAGAGAAAACAAAGCACATGTGGGTATCAGGGGCACAAGGGGAACAGGGTCACAAGTGTTCCACCAGCATGCCAATCTAAGACGCTCCTGAAATAGAATGCCTTCCAATGGGATAGTCAGATAAACTATGTTTGCCAACCACAAACGTTTAGCCTGGGCCTAGGAGGGCCAGGATTCTAGAGTCTGGCACATGGATTCGCCTCCCAACCTCATCCCTTAAAGAAGAACAGTCTATAAGTTTAAAAGTATGGCTAAGCACCAGCAATATTCCTGTGTAGACCGTATATTACAGTTATTATCTCATTGCTGGCACAAAGTACCCAGCCAAACACAGCTGACAGGGACAAAGTTGTTGATTTGGGCTTACAGTCTCAAGGGAAAGCTCCGTGATGAGAGAGAACATGCCCTGAGCAGAGGCTGGACATCACCTCTGCCACAGCAAGTAGAATAGCAGCAAGAGGGGCTGGGGAGATGGCTTAGCGGTTAAGGCATTTGCCTGCAAAGCCAAAGGATCCCGGTTCAACTCTCAGGACCCATATAAGCCAGATGCACAAGGGGATGCATGCATCTGGAGTTCGTTTGCAGTGGCTGGAGGCCCTGGCATGCCCAATTTCTCCCTCTCTCTCTCTCTCTCTCTCTCTCTCTCTGCCTCTTTCTCTTAAATAAATAAATACATAAATATAAAAAGAAAGAAACAGCAGCAAGAGAGTGAGCCAAACTCTAGCAAAGGGAAGTTGACTCGAACACCCCTAAGCCCGCCCCCAGTAACACGACTCTTCTAGCAATGCTCCACCTCCAAAACTGCCACCAGCTAGGAACCAAGCACTCAAAGCACATGAGTGTTTTGGGGGGAACACCTAATTCAAACCACAACACCATGCTTGGACAGAACACCGTGGCAGAGGGAGGTATGAGGGGAAAGCACTTTTTCTTCTCATAGTGGCCAGGAAGGAGCGGGGAGAGGCCAGGGGTCAGGATGCTACTGATAACCTTCTCTCAGTGATCTGCTTCTCCAGCTAGGCCCCAGCTCCCAAAATGTTCAGCGCCACCAGCTACAGATATTCAACACAGGAGCCTATGGGGGAGTATTTCATATTCAAACCATACCAAGTAATAATTTGTAACTGTAGCTTAAACAACCACCAGATGACTCATCTGAAATCCATTTAACATGCAGACGCATCTCACTATCGGCCACACCCCCACATTATGGTTGTTTTTCTTTTTCCGTAGCAGACACCTCCTTCGGAGTCCTAGCTGGCTCCTGGGCCATCCCACCCTCACTTTCTGTGAGCTCAAGGATTACAAACTAATCCTAATATATTTGCCTGAGCAAAACCTAATTAGAAAGGCAAATCTTAAAAAAAATAAACTGACATGAAAACCAAGGGAACCCTAGGAGGTGCTCCCAAACCCTGGAGACAAGGGGAGAGTAGTCTGGGCTTCCTTGCTCAGGAGTGTCCCACTCTGAGCTCAAACAAGGAGACATGTCCCCTCTGTGTAACAGCAATGGAAAGGGTAGCTGTCAAAAAACAGCTAGCCTTGGAGTTTCACCGTAAATGGGGACTTGTTTGGCTGTTGTATCTGTCTTCTGACACTTTTAATTTCAGATCCACCAGTGACTCTAGCAAGTGGTCACATACTTCTGTTGAAGACAATGAAATCCCAATTCCAAGAGGTTTCAGAAAAAGACGTGTGTGTGTGTGTGTGTGTGTGTGTGTATGCGCGCACACACACACACACACGCACATATACTTGAATAAGTACAGAATTTATGGTTCATGTAACTGGAAAATCCATTGGTAAAGAGGACTGACGCAGTACAGCAACTTGAACGAAGAACTCTCCTCTTTTATACTTCTTGGCATCTCACAGGCAAGACCTCTCTAGACATGTAGCTGCTGGCGATCCACTTCCACCCTCCTCACTCCAAGGCTAGTGGAGCAGAGGTCCAGAACTAGCAGTAGTTGGAAGTGATTGGCTTCCCTTTGGACACAATGTTCATCCACGAATCAACCATATAGTCAGAGGGACAGAATTCTCTGTTTGGTTAGCCCTGGGTTCCTGTTCCTCCCCTAGGTGGAATACATCTCCCCTAATATCCAAGTTAGTTACAAGTAGGGGAGCATGTGGCTCTCTAAAGAAAGACAGGCAGACAAAATATATGTTGAAGGCTACACAGCAATGAAGGATGTGCACTATAGGCCTGGATAACCTATAGAATGGGCCTGGTCAAGTTCCAAGAGCAAGATAGACAAGGGTATGGAGGTGGGGAGAAAAAAGTAGCATGTGCCAGGGACCTGTATTGCTGGTCGACCCCAGAAGACAGTGCCTAGTCCAGTCCATAGGTCTCAGGAAGTTGGCTTCTTGGGCACAGAGCTTGATGTGCTCCTAGGGCCCACCCCCCATAGGTCTGTGGGATGCTGACTATTGAAAGAAGCATCTAAAATCCTTGCTCTAATGAATACCAAAATTACGTGTCAGCACATGTTCTTCTTTCCAGGGGGAGTAAAGGTATGTAAGCAGCCAGAGAAAAGGAAGTAGCAGAGACCACCAGAAAACCCAAGCCTGCAATGGGTTTAATGGAGCAGCTGAGCCTACAAAGGAAAGCTGTGGAACAGAACAGAGAGAGAGAGAGAGAAAGAGAGAGAGAGGAAGCTGGCTCAGGTCCCTGGGGGTTGGCAAAGTTGAGAAACAGACTAATTTAGGGCAATTCTCAGGGGTAGCCTCTAAGAGCCATTATAATTCAGTTCAGGGGTGTCTAGCATGCCCAGCCAGGTGGCTGTGTCCTACAGAAGGAACATTCAAGAGAAACTCCATATGGCCTCTGAGCCTCAGGCTAGGCCCTTCACTGCCATGTCTTAGGACATCACCAGTCTGCCTGCAGATCCACCCTATTGGTGGACCTTAGCCACAACAGTCAATGTTCCTCATTTCTGCTGAAGTCTCCTAGGCCGGGCCCTGCATGCAGTAGTCACTCAGTCTTTGCATCTGTTTACAAATAAGCAAGAGAATGGGGATTCTCCATAATGATGAGCATGATGTAAACAGGGTGGCTATTTGCTGAGCAGATATGTATCCCAAGTAGTTAAGAAGTCTGAAGCTAGGGACTGGGGAGATGGCTCAGTGGTTAAAGGTACTTGCTTGCAAGCCTGCAGACCAGAGTTCGGTCCTCCTCAGCACTAACATAAAGCCAGACTGCAAAGTGGATTTTAGTTTGTAATCCCAACACACCTACAGCAAAGGGAGGTAGAGCCAGGAGAATTCAGAAGGTGGAGGGCAAGCCAAACTAGCCCTCCCAGAGGCACAACAAGAAAGTCTGTCTCACAAAGAAGATGAAAGGAGAAGACAAACACCTTTTCCTCTGGCCTCCACTTATGTACCCATCCTCTTGGACACACACACACACACACACACACACACACACACACACACACACACTGTCAGGTGGCAAGCATTGAAAAAGAAGTCTGTCAAGTCGATGGTGAATGATTTTTTGAGCACCCTTAGTGTCCTCGAGCATGCTGAAAGTGCAGCTGAGCTGTGGGAGGTACGTCCATCCCCAACCACAGATGAAGAAACTGAGGCTCATGGGATTGAGGATGATGCTCATGGCAATGCCAACAGGAAGTGAGAAAGCTAACCTCTCCCACGATTTAGATTCAAATCATATTCTCTCAGATTTCACCACCTGACCCAGACAGCACCTGCTGCACCCCTAAGGGGAATAGAAACCCAATTCAATCATACAAGCACTAAAGAGAGTGTGGCTCGTTCTTATTTGGGGGTGGGGAGGTCAAGGAAGGTGACCTCGGAGGATGGGATAGTCTTTGAACATAACAGGGGTCCCAAGAAGAGAGAGAGAGAGAGAGATTCAGCAAACATGCAAGGATGAAAAGGTGTTGGGTGGGCCATGCACAGGGTTAGGGGGTCCTGTGGAGAGCAGACAGATAAAGATGGCTGCACAGATGGGGGCCACCTCACAGGGGCAAGACTCAGGGTTTGTCCTACTAGAAGAGATTTTCGTTATTAAATCTTTGCTCTGTGCTGGGCACTGTGCCAAGCATTTTCTGCTATGACGTACAGTGCTATTACACTATCATAAGTACTCATTAAGTGCTTATGAATCTTAGAGCACTGGTACACGATCAGTAAGTACTCACGGAGTGCTCAGTACCGCTAGTTTCCTATACTGTCACTACACTATTGTGCGTGCCCCTGCAGTACTTGTTACTACGGTCTCGGAGTACTACTATTATTTCCACCAAGCAGATGGAGCAACTGAGGCTTATAGAGTGCACATACTTGCCCAGAGTCATGTGGTTCAAAGACGGCATGCACACGACAGACCTCCCATCCCAAGACACCCTCCTGCCTAGCGGCGAGTGGAGAATGGCCCTGCATCTTCCTCTATCAGCAGTGGTCCAGCCTGAGGGGGTAAAATGGAGAGCATTGCTCCACTGTGCTCTGAGGCTTCAACCCCTTCCAAGCAGATCTGCAGGGCAGGGAGCAGATGGAAGCTGCCCACCCAGGGACCAGCTCCAAACCTTCCAGAAACCTGCAAACATGAAACAATCGCAGATGAGACGAGGCTTGAAAGCCACCGTGTTTAAAATAAAAGGAAATCGCATTGTAAAAGCCCTGGCAAAGATCACACACACACACACACACACACACACACACACACACACACGAGAAGAAAGAAAACTTGTTAAGATCAAAAATGCAGCCATCCCTCAGAAAAGAGACTTGGGATAAAGGAAATGGGGTTTTACCTGGGGGCTTCCGCAGGGGCTTCTAAAGTGGGCAAGGGTGGGGCCATTCCCAGCAGGGCTTGGGCATGCTGGCTCTTCTGTCCTTGGTGGGCATCTTTCATGCCCCACCCCGCCAGAGCTGCTAAGCTGGAGGACGGTATGGAGACGTAGGACACCCATTAAGTTTTCCAACTTAAAACTCATTTCTTTCCCTTTAAAGTTGAAAACTTGGAATCCTTTCAAGGCCTGCGGATGGCAGACATTCACATGGTGCCCATCTTCCTGCCTCTACATGGGGAGCGGACAGGGCTTTTCTGCCTCTGCACCGCCCTGAGGTGCAACACCCACGGTCAGAGGTCAGAATGGTCTTGTCCTGAGCCCGCTGAGGTCAGAGGACAAGACAGGCCCTCAGTGTGATTCCCACCTGGAGCAGGTATACCAGGTGGACTGAGCAGTCCTTCTAAAATACAATGCTGCCACTCAACAGAGAGGGGTCAGCTGGGGAGTGGGGTGGGACAGGCTCTGGTTCCAGTCACCCAAGGCCTAAATATGTCTTTTGGAGCAGCCTTAGCCCTCAAACAGGACCAGAGGAATATACTGGGTTCGGGCAGCCTTGGCTTCAACAGCCAACCTGTTTGCTTCACCTCAGCACAGGGCTCACACAGCCCACTGCAAGCCCACAGCACCTTCCTGACCAGGTATCATGGGGCATACCTGGGCAAACCATAGAGATGCAGGCAGGTAGAGATTGAGGCCAATGGCTGAGAAGTGTAACATGTTTCCCCAACTGAGGGTAAAGTGTGCTCCAAGCACACAGATATAGAGGCCTATCCTCTTGTGGAGCACATGGGCTAGTTCTCATCCGGGGTTCCCCAGCAGTCAGGGATAATGTACGGAACCTCCCACTACCTCAGCTGTCTCAGCCGGGGGCAGGGCAGAGGGTGTAGGCCCTGGCCTTGGCACCAACTGCTGTATGGGACTAAGTGAAGGTCACGGTCACACAGGACAGTTAGGCCTGTCCTAATATGCTGGGCTTACTGGGTCTGTGAAGGGATAAGAGAATGAGTGAAAGTGGGTCTGAGAGTTAGGGTGGGGGGATGCTAGGCAGAGACTGAGAAACAAGGAGGGGAATTGAGAATCAGAGGGAGAGAGAAAGGGAAGGGGAGAGAAGAATTTTAGGGATTCACACAGCGGCGCTGCCCACATTGCGCAAAGTCCTGAGTGAGACACACGCAGTGCTGGTCCATCCATCCATCTTGTCTCTCCCGGTTCATCCAGCAGAGCATCTTCCCATGCAGCACACACACAGGTCCCTGCACCATGAGTCCCGGGCTGGACAGCACTGGCTGAATGCCCTGCAGCTCATTCTGAGCTGAGTCTCCTCATCTGTGAAATGAGGTTCTAATTCAACCCAACTGGTGGGGTTTTGGAGACCTTATGTGCTCCACCACCCCATCATAGACCGTGGGCCTCCGTCTTGGTGGCCTTTGGCTTCCTGCTTCCCTCCTCTCCACCTGAGTCCCTGAAGCGTGTGGAAATCTCTATGTCTAGCTGAGGAGACACCTGTTCCGCTATGTAAGACATCTTCCCATTCTCAGTAGTGGCCAATGGCCTCTACAGGGGTCCTGCGTGGCCCCATCTCTACTGACTTATGCCCCAACTTGCATGAGAATTTGGTCCCCAGCACAGATTGCTGTCAAGTTCATGACACACTCACCAGCGTCCCCTTCCCAAGGTCTGGAAAATCAATGTCCCCAGATAGATTTTCTACCATAAATAAAAAGTAGATATTAAGGTGGAGGGGGAAGGTAGGGAGGTGGAAGGTAGAGGAGGAGAGTGGAAAGGTGAAAGGTAGTGGGGAGAATGGTGAGGTAGAAGGTGGAGATGGAAGGTAGAATTGGAGGGTAGAGGGGAAGGTGGAGAGTGAAGGTGGAAGTGGAAGGGGGTAGAAAGTTGAAGAAGATGGTAGAAGGGGAAAGCAGAAGGCGAGGGTGGTGATAGGTGGTGCATGGAGAAGGTGGAGGGAGGTAGAGACGGAAGGTGGAAGGAGAAGGTAGAGGAGGAGGATGGAAAGGGAGGATATAATTGGGAGGGTGAAGATGAGGGTAGAAAACAGAAGTCGAGAGTGAAGTTGGAAGGTGAAGGGGTGGGCTGGGGGATGGTGGAGTGGGAAAGCAGAGGTGAAGAGTAGAGAGGGAGGAGGAAGGTGAAGAGGGAGGGTGGGGAGGTGGAAAGTAGAGGGGGGCAAGTAGAGGTGGAGGGTGGGATTGGAAGGTGAAGGTGGGAGGAGTGGGTTGGGAGCATATGGGCCTCCTGGGAAGTGGACTGGACTTTTCATTAGTCAGGAACTTCAGTCTTGACTAAGAATAGCTGGTAGCTGTGATTGACCCTCCCAGGACCCAGGGCTGAGCAAAGGTCAAAGAGGTCAGCATGGCTCAAAAGTACAAGACTGGAAAATGCAAATCACAATGTAGGAGAGACCTGCAGGGACGTGGCTGCTCAAATGTCACCACTTCAGAGGCCTTCCCTGACCACCACTGTCCCTGCAGAAGAGGAGGACGGTCCCTCCTTCCTCTTCGGGAGTAAATGCAGCAGATGTATTTACCTGTTACTTTGTCTTGTGTCTGCTGCGATGTGACTGTGGAGGGGGTTACCCCACAGCTGATTGATCTGTCTGGAATGTGCTGTGATTTTTGGTGACAGGAAAGGTAGGTTAATTACAGTTGACAGAGTCTCTGGGCTGTGTAAATCCACGCTCAGCCTCAGGAAAGGGGAACGGTTTTAGAAATCAGGGGCTGCAGGCAAAGAATATCAATCCTTAGAGACTCATGCCAGTCTCTTGGTCCTCTGGCACTGCCTGCGTAGCCTCGAGAGGTCCCCTTGTCTCCTTGAGCCTCAGTAGAACCTCAGAAGAAGGTAACAGTGGAGGACACACCGGGGGCTGGATTGAACGCCACAGGAAGTTATCTCATCAGAAATTAGTCATGTGGCACCATGGGAAATTTCTTTATTTCAGATTTGTGTAGGTATGGTATAATATATAAATGTATGCATGTTTGTATCTAAGGGCACATGTCTGTGAAGGTCAGAGGTCAACACCTCAACCTTGTTCTTTAAGATATCATCATCGCTTCCATCTTGCTAGGATAAACTTCCAAACAGACACAGTTTATAGGAGGAAGTTCATTTCAGGCTTAAAACGTCCAGGGGAAGTTGTTCTATTAATGGTGGAAGACGCTCTTACTTCTGTACATCCCAACAGAGATAACAAAACTGCACCAAGACAGAAAGCTGGAAAAAGCTATGCTGCATGCAGTTCCATGGGAGAGAGAGAAATCACCAGTGGAGATAAACAACCATGGACACTGCAAGCCTTAAGCTTGGCCAGCCAGGCCAAATGAGCCAACAGGTGCAATAGTGGCATGTCTGTTATGGGAGAAACCAACTACTCTCTAATTGGACTGGAGGCCTGCTCCACAAAAGGGAATACATCCCTGATACTGAAAACCTATGATTGGGAAAATCATGAGCCCTAGGGGTGTAACGCTTACTGATGTCTGACTAAATGCATATATTATCCTCACCAAACTGCCCAATAAGCACTTCTCTTAATGTCCACACCCATATATTAATGCTACTCTTACTTTTGGTTAGAAAAGCTTCTCTTGGGCTGGAGAGATGGCTTAGGGGTTAAGGCGCCTGCCTCCTAAGCCTAAGAACACTGGTTCCAATCTCCAGCCGTTCCAATCTCCAGGTCCCACATTTAGCCAGATGCAAAGTGACACAAGGATGCAATGCCGCACTTGACCACAAGGGGGCGCACACATATAGATTTTGTTCGCAGCAGCTGAGACACTGCTGGCTCGCCCATCTCTGTCTTCTTCTCCCTCTCTCTGTCTGTCTCTCACTGTGTCTCTCTCCAAAAACATAATAAAAAAATGTTTTTTAAAAAAGAAAAGCTTCTCTTTTCAGATGGTGGTGACCTTGGGATGACTCAGAAGGCACCATGGTGCTGAGAAGAAGGGACAGTGGAATGCTTAACACTGAAATATCTCTATCACACCTTCCAAGGCTCCATTCCAGAAATATCTCTATCACACCTTCTAAGGGTCCATTGCAGAAGAGGTGGCAGAATGAATGTAAGAGCCAAAGGAAGGGTAGGACTCCTTACATTGCACTCTTCCAGACACTAAATGGCCTGGATATCCATGACCTCACAATACCTGGCACTACCTACACAAGACCATCATAACAGGTGGAAAGGATGATGACATCAAAATAATAGAGAGACTGAGAAGGGCAGGGGATATGATGGAGAGTGGAGTTGTGATGGAGAATTATCATGGTTTATTGTCTATAATTATGGAAGTTGTCAATAATAAAAAAAAAGCTGCAATAAACATACCGCAACATCAACAAACAGCACAAACCTCTCCTGCCCACCCTCCCGAGTTCAAATTATCCTCTCCACATCTTTGGGCTGGAATTCAGATCCAACCTCAGTTACATGCCCTCTCCAGCAGGTTGCTGGAGACTTAAGCATTTAAAGAAAGCTTAAATACCTGAGGCGATGGGGGAATGTGCATTCACATTCAAACTACCACAAATATGTTCTCTCACTGAATCTGGAACACCAGTAATTCAGCTAGACTAGCTGGGGGGGGGGGGAAAGGGTTTATTTCAGCTCACAGTTTCAAGGGAAAGTTCCATCATGGCAGAGAAAGCATGGCAGAGCAGACAACTGGGTGTCACATCTCCACAGCAGCAGAGAAGAAGCAGTAATAGTGAGCTTGCTCCAAACACCCAGTGGGGCCGGGCTAATAAACCTCAAGGCCTACCCCCAACAGCATACTTCCTCTAGCAAGGCTCCACTTCTCAAAGATTCCACTAGCTGGGGATCAAGTATGAGGCTCAACCACAAACATGAGGCTGTGAGGACTCCACACATTCAGACTACCATACTAGCTAGCCAGCAAGCCCAATGGACTCTCCTGGATCCACCTCCCAAGTGCTGGGATTGATGACAGGTGTACCCCAACATGCCTAGCACCTTTACATAGTGTAGCAGACGGCTTCAGGTTCTCTGAGATGAACTTCCAGACCAGGCACAGGTATGGAGGAAGGGATACGTATTGAAGCTTACAGATCCAGGGGAAGTTCCATAATGGCAGAAGAAACTAGTCTGCTTTCACAGGACCAAATACAGAGAGAAAAAGCCAAAAGCCACAAGCCACACAGCACAGCACACCTCAGGAACTCCAGCTAGGCACACTTTGCATATCTTTAGATTGAAATCTCAAACCCACCACCACACCTTAAGATCCACCCAGTGACACTGCCCAGCCAGGGTGTCTGCAGATCCAAACTACAGTCTAATAAAACACTGAATATATTGGGGCCATCTATTCAAACTACCACACATAGTTTCCAGGATCCTAACGCAGGCCCTCATGCTTGTATGGCAAACACTTTACCCACTGAGTCAGCTCTCTAGCCCCAAACCTGCTCTCTTATGGATCAAAAATGGTGCAACATTGGCAACTTCACATAGCCCAAACTAAAAATTATAACAACAGGCTTCACAGAAACCACAATAAAGGGTAGATGCATCGGGTAACTCAATTTTGAACAAAGAAATGAGGGGCTTGGTTAATGACCCCAAGTTTCTGTTAACCCTGTGCATTTTAGGATGTTGTGTGCTTGCCTTGAATGGCAGCAAATGTGTCACTGTCCCCCTCTGAGGCAAGCACAGGTGGTCCTACCCGCTTCCTGGTCCACAGGGCAGTTTCATGTGCTAGAAGATGTCTGAGCTGTGAGAGACAAGGCCAGATTAGAGAGGCCCAGTAAGTGG
Source organism: Orientallactaga sibirica (assembly GCA_036365145.1). Taxonomy (NCBI): domain Eukaryota; kingdom Metazoa; phylum Chordata; class Mammalia; order Rodentia; family Dipodidae; genus Orientallactaga; species Orientallactaga sibirica. The sequence goes on from JAEOAD010000030.1 coordinate 2,849,204, forward strand.
CGCTGTGATGAAGGATAGATGGTGGGATGCAAGGAGGCTATGGAGCCTAGCCCAAAGGAGGCAGACAAGATGTCAAACTCCACAAGGAAAAGGGAACAGGCAGCCTGGAGACTCAAATGTGTGTGCCCAGAGGGCTAAGAAGCTACTGGAAGCAGCTTCCCAGTGGCTAGTGATCAGGCTCTGTGGGCCTCTGGTCTAGCCTTCCCATGCAGTCCTGAGCTCTGAGATGGACTCCAGAGACCCTGGGGTGTTAAGGAGATGGACCTGGATCTGGGGACAGTTAATGATGATGGTCACTCACTGTCCACAGTGGTTTGAATTCCGTGTCCCCTATAAACCCATGTGCTTTGAATGCTTCCTGCCCAGCTGGTGGCCTTTTGGAAGGTGGAGTCTTTCTGGAGGAGGTGTGTTGCTGAGGGTGGATCTTGGGGTTTATCAGCCTTTGGCCCCTCAGTGTTAGATCCACTCACTCTCCTGCTACTGTTTTCCACCTGCTGTAGGAGAGGTGATGTTCAGCCTCTGCTCTTGCCATCCCTTTCCCTGCCCTCATGAAGCTTCCTCTCAAGACTGTAAGCCAAAAATAAATCCCTTCCTCCTATAAGCTAGTTCTGGTTGGCTGTTTTGTCCCAGCAAGATGAAGGCAACTGCAACACTGTCTGAATGCTGAACCCATGGTGTAAAATAGGGATCTGTTCATGGAGAAGAGAGATTTCAACCTCAGAAGAGGCCACTGTACTCTGGCTCCTTGGACCAGCCTCACCTACCTTTCACTCTCTCTCAATAACGCTATCATGTTATAAATTCATCAAGAGATGAATCCATCGATTAGGTCAGGGCCTTCACCATCCACTTGTCATTGGAAACTCGCTCACACCCAGAAGTGTGCTGCACTGCTGTCCTAGGCATTTCTTAATCCAATCAATTTGATAATCAAGATTAACCAGCCAAGGATCTGAGCTGCTGGTTCCAACATCCTCCTCTTTCTGCCTCACCAGTCACCACAGAACTTATGAGCAATACTCCCCCCATTTTAAAAAAGATTTTATTTATTTATTTATTTATTTATTTATTTATTTATTTTTTATTTATTTATGACAGAGAAAGGGAGAGAGAAAGAAAGACAGTGAGGATGGGCACGCCAGGGCCTCTAGCCACTGCAAATGAACACCAGACACATGTGCCACCATGTGCATCTGGCTTATGTGGGACCTGGAGAATTGAACAGGGGTCCTTAGGCTTTACAGGCAAATGCCTTAAATGCTAAGCCATCTCTCTGGCTCCCCACCCCCCCATTTTTGTTTGTTTGTTTTTTCGAGGTAGCTCTAGCTCAGGCTGACCTGGAATTCACTATGTAGACTCAGGCTGGACTCAAACTCACAATGATCCTCCTACCTCTGCCTCTTGAGTGCTGGGAGTGCTGGTGTGCACCACCGTGCCCAGCCCAATCCCCTTTTGTACTTGAGTTTCTTTGAATTCTGTGAGTCACATCCCAAACCACACTCATTGCTACAAAATACACACATGTACACACACACATAATCACGGATAATAAAGTAAAGCAAATATGGACATCATGAAAATCGCTCTGGGGAACTAGAGCTTCCCCACCTCCCTGCTGTGTGACTTTAGGCAACTTCCTAACATTTCTGAGCCTCAGTTCCCTTACTTTTTTTAAATTTTATTTTTAAATATTTTATTATTTATTTATTTGACAGAGAGAAAGAGAGAGAGAGACAGAATGGGTGTACCAGGGCCTCTGGCCGCTGCAAACAAACTACAGACACATGTACCACCTTATACATATTGCTTACGTGGGTGCTGGGGAATAAAATCTGGGTTCTTTGGCTTTACAGGCAAGTATCTTAACTGCTAAGCCATTCCTCCAGCTCCTCCCTTATTTTTTAACATGAGAACAATAACACTCTTTCACAGGATTGGGCAACATCCTCTGCAAGCATCCTGGCAGGAATGAAGACGTTCTAAAAAGACACAAGTAGACCTTCCCTTTGACTATGATACTATTAAAATAATGGACCCCAAGAGCTTATAATTTCCTCAGGAAATGCTGGGAAAAATAAAGGCAGTGCCAGCCAGAAGGGAAACTTGTCTCCATGAATAAGATTTTGTAGGTCTGACAACTTGCCAGCCTACCTTGCAAAAGAGACAATGGTCAGACAACTTGACCAGGACTACTTAGCTCTGCATCCCTCGTGCACTCAGTTGAAACCTAAATCTCATGTGAGCACCCATAAGATGGACTGGACGGGGGGAGTCACCGATCTCTTTGTTCAGGCCAGTGTGGCCACATTGATAAATCCATTTTCTCTGCTTTTCATCATTTCATGACTGTTTAATTGGCCTATTGAACAAAGGTATCCAAGACTAGTCTATTAAGGCTGTCATGGAGGGAAGGTAACTCTCTAGTTGGGCTTCTGGATTCTTCTCTTATTGAATGCAGGAGGAAGCAAGGCAGTGGCTACAACTACTAAAGACATTTGGGGAGGAGAAAGGACACAGGGCACTTTTTTCTTTTTTTACAGAGACAGAGAGAGAGAGAGACAGAGAGACAGATAGAGACGCACCAGTGGCCTCTCAGCCGCTGTGAATGCTTTCCAGACATGTGCACCCCCTTATGGGCAAGTGCGGCATTGCGCCCTTGCATCACTTTATGTGTGGCTAAACCTGGGACCTGGAGAATCAAATAGGGCATTCTTAGGCTTGGCAGGCAAGTGCCTTAACTGAGAGCCATCTCTCCAGCCCGACACAGGGCACTTTTGCCATCTGGATAGCGTAGATGTGTCTGGGTTTAGGCACCATTACAGACGGTCTTATATTTGTCTTGGTCCTTCCTGGTCATCAAGTGGCCTTGTGTGAGGTGGGTGTTCTGTAGAACTGTGTCCAGTAGATGTCCATTGCATGGTGGTTAGTGCTAAGCCAGCCCCCACTGTCAGGGGCTTTTCCTGTTCTCAATTTTTCTGATGCCACTTGGCAAAGCAGAGGTAGGATTCTGGCTATGCTGTAGAGCCAGCAATGGGAAATCCGATGCTCTGTGGGGTACAGGCTGTTGATACCATAGAGACCCAGAGAAGAATGATGTGTATTTCACAAGGATGCTATCAGCATCAAGCGCATGGCCAAACGGGTTTTTAAGGATGCATAGGACGGGGCTGAGAAGATGGCTCCACAGTTAAAGATGCTTGCTTGCAAGTCTGCCAGCCCAAGTTTGACTCCTCGGCGCTGATATAAAGCAGGATGCAAAGGCGTGCCCATAGCTTTGACCCCAAGTGCCTGTGGCAATGGAAAGTGGAGCCAGGAGCATCTGGAAGCTTGCAAGACAGCTAGACTGGCACATATGAAGTAAAGCAGCAAAAGCAAAATAACAACAAGGGGGGCCATACCTAAAGCAGGCTGGAGGGAGAGCCAAACACATGTTTCCACATGACCTCCACATGTGCTCCATGACACACACATGCCCACGTACACACATACCATATGCATCCACACATGCATACAGATACACATAATAATAGCAATACTACTACTACTACTAATAATAAGCTTTTAAAGGATGCATAGAAGGTGCAGAGGGAGAAAGAATGACTCACAGTGAGTTAGAGAACAGGCTGGGCAGTGTGATGGCTGCGCAATGTTTCTCTGAACTGAGACAGCCACCCATTGTCAATTGGTACCCCTTATGGTCAGCAGAAGGACAGATGAAGTTCTGAAAAGGGAAGGAAGAGCTTCTTTTGAGAGCTATTAAAGCCCTCAATTTTGATGTCCACACCTCGCAGCAGGAGCATCATGGATTTGAGTCTGGAAGACGCTAGTTCACATCTGCCCTCAGCGGCATGAGTTGGCCTGAGTCTCATTTTTCCCAGTGGGACCTTCCTGGAGCTGGTGTACACTCCTGGGGACAGAGTATATTCCTGGGGAGGAACTTGTTAGCATTTTTCTCCTTCCACCTCTCTGGACCACCCAGGTAGGACCTAGGTACCCCAAAGACACAAGGTAAGGACTGAGTTTAGAGGCCTTATGAACCTTCTGCTCACCAGTCATGACCATGACCACGTGAATGATAGAACCAGGAGGGGGCTGGAGAAGAGGGCTTGGCAGTTAAGGTGCTTGCCTCAAAGCCAAAGGACCCTGGTTCGATTCCCCAGGACCCACGTAAGCCAGATGCACAAGGAGGCACATGGGTCTGGAGCTCATTTATAGTGGCTGGAGGCCCTGGCATGCTGATTCTCTCTCTCTCTCTCTCAAGTAAATAAGTAAATAAAATATACATTTAAAATTTTAAAAAAAGAACCAGGAGGGCAGAGCTTCTGAGCTGCTTGGTTCACCGATCAATGGTACCATCTGAACCTGACAAAGACTCAGTGCTCCATACATTGTGAGAAGTGAATGAATGAACAAGTGAGCCTCCGACATGGAAAGAAGGGTTCTTCCAGACATAGAGACAGAAAGGCACACCAGAGATTTTTGCCACAAGAGGCCATGGACAAGGTTTGTTTGAGAGGCCACCTGAGGACACTGTCCAGCTCAAAGCCTCCAGATGGGAGCCCCAAATCCTCCCCACCTCCAAGCTGAGAGTGAGGCCTGCCAGGCCATGGCTGTCCAGAGTAGGGTAGCCTTTCCTGCAGGTGACAAGCTCTTGGATCCAGCTCTCTCTGCATCCTGTGAGTTCCCTAAGAGCTGAAGCAAGTCCTTTCTCTCTCTGTTACTGGAGGCTGCCCACAGAGCTTTGGATGGGGCACTGGACCACCTGGCAGCCCTCTGCCATCGGAACAGATGATCCAAGTATGCACAAGGACGCTCAGGGCCGTCCCTTGCACACATGTGCACCCTGTTCCTAGAGGTAGCCTCAGGATGCCTCTGCCCTGAGAACCCCTTCTGGGTAGAACATCCTCATTGAAAACACCCCACTTTCCTCCCCAGTTATGTTTTCCCTCTCCAAGCCTCCAGAGCACCCTACACTAGCCTGCCTCATCCCTTCCCCTAGGACAGCTCCTGGCCAGGACAAGTTGCGTAGGGCTTACTTCTATGCCTATAGCGCAGACTCCACACGGAACAAGCCAGCCCCCTAGAGTAGGCCTCGTGGCCAGATCTCACTGTTACCTAGCACGAACTATTCTTTGCAAACTGATCTGAGCTCTCTGCCTGTTTTTCCATATGTGATGTGGGAAAAATACTTCTAGCAATACTAGTAGTGAGGCTGGCAATAGAAAAATACTTCTAGCAATACTAGTAGCGAGGCTGGTAATACTTCTAGTGATACTAACAGTGACACTAACAATAATCCTAGTGCCCAAGACATAGTCTGGTGAAAAGCAAAAGTGAGTGTGCAATGGGGCGGCAAGGTACAGCGTTTGCCGGGACTGCCGGGGTCCCTGGACTTCGTGCAATTAGGAAGTAGCCTGTAGGACCAGACGGCAACCTCCAAAGACTTGTCTCGGGGCACGTGGTCTCTTCCCTAGTATCAGCACACAGCAAGGATGGGCAGGCCCGCAGGCCTGATTGATTTTGAAATCTTGTCTCTTACACAGGAAAAGGTCATGTTTGCGGGTGGGCAGCCCAAGGCCTCTTTCCAGCAGGGTGTCCTGTCCACGCCACGGGATTTCCATTAGCACAAATGGGGGCTCTCTGCAAAGGGCAAGAGGGGAGTCCCTAGGATGCCCGAGTGTGTCAATGTGAAAATCATTCCTAGCAAAGCTGCTCAGAGACAGTGGAGACAAGCTCCTGCCTGTCTGCCTGGGCTTGCCAAGAGCATGTGGGGGTGGGATGGGGAATGGAGAGGAGATCCCTTCAACATCAATGTCCTCAGAAAAGCTGGAAAAGAAGAGTAGCCATCCTCCTACCTGTAGGCAGGGATGTACCCAATTGCCTGCTGGGTCCTGCTGGGGGCAGGGAGAGGGAAAAGTGGGGCACAAGTCCTATTCCCAAGCTACTAGCTTCAGATCTCAAAGGGTCAGCCTTGGGAGACTGTGTGGAAGTATGTGTTCACACCAGCTTTCTAGGCCCTCTAAGATCTGAAATCAAAATCAAGGACTCCTCAGCTCTGGCCAGACCCCACCTTGAAGCTGCAGGAACCCATCCAGCTATCCCTGGGAGTGGGACCCACCAGTCAGAATCCCGGCCAGCAACGTTCTCATAGAGAGCTAACTCCAAGTCTGCCAAATGGTTGTCCACCGCTGGATCTCCTCTGTACTTGACTTTTGTCCACACAAAGCAAAGTTTTGTTTTCTTTTGTTTTGTTTAAAAAAAAAAAAAAAAGATTTAAGCCGGGCGTGGTGGCGCACGCCTTTAGTCCCAGCCCTGGGGAGGCAGAGGTAGGAGGATCGCCATGAGTTCAAGGCCACCTGAGACTACATAGTGAATTCCAGGTCAGCCTGGGCTAGAGTGAGACCCTACTTGAAAAAACAAAAAAAAAAAAAGATTTAAAAATAGATTCCAACTTTTGTGGAAACGATTTTGTGTTTTAAAAGATGACATGGGAAGATTTCACATTTTAAAAGATAAAGCTTAGCTAGTTTGGGCCTGCATTCCTAAACCCCCAGTGAGCTTCCTGCAGCAGACCTGCCATGCCAACTAAGTCCCCACTGCCCCCATCGTCTCTCAATATACACTGAGTGGCTGGGGCTTTTCTCATTGCACTGTGCCCGGTTCTGCCCTCTCATTATGTGTGTGAAGCCATGAGAGTATCAAATCCTAGCTTATTTAAAATATTTTATTTATTTATTATTTATTTATTTGAGAATGAGAGAAAGAGAAAAAGGCAAAGAGAGAGAATGGGCACAGCAGGGCCTCTAGTCACTACAAACAAACTCCAGACCCATGCACCACCTTGTGCATCTGGCTTACATGGTGTTGCAGCCAGGTTCACATTGCTGGCAGAAATCGCCCAACCAAGAGCAGCTTGTGAGGAAAATAAGGATTTATTTTGGCTTACAGACGCGAGGGGATGCTCCACAATGGCAGGGAAAATGATGGCATGAGCAGAGGGTGGACATAATCCCCTGGCCCACATAAGGTGGACAATAGCAACAGGAGAGTGTGCCAAACACTGGCATGGGGAAACTGGCTATAACACCCATAAGCCCACCCCCAACAATACACGGCCTCCAGGAAGCTTTAATTTCCAATTGCCACCAGCTGGGGAACCTAGCATTCAGAATACCTAAGTATATGGGGGACACCTGAATCAAACCAACACATTCCGCCCCCTGGTCCCCATAAACTGTCAACCAGCCATGATGTAAAATGCAATGCATTCAATCCAACTTTCAAAGTCCCCACATTTTTTTTTTTATCAATCCTAATGATGTTCAAACATCTCCATAATCAAAGGTCTTTTAACTAAGCAATAATACCAAAAAAAAAAAAAATCCCCTCCAAAACCCATAATGACACAGAATAAACATTCACATTGCAAAAGATAGCATTGGAAATAGCAAAGAAATATTCAACCAATACAAGATTTAAAACAGCCAGGGCAAACATCAAACTTTGTAGCTCTAAGACCAACAAATCTAGCCAGTGATAAGTCTCTAAGTCTGATAATCCTAACCAGCAACAAGTCTCTGGCGTTCTAATTCCACCCCTCCAGCTAGGCTACTCACAGTCCTGGAAAACTTCATCCAGAACCAGCAGCTTTCCTTAACAGCCATCTCGTGGTCCTAGCATCTCTACTGGGTCTCCACTGCAACCCATGGTTCATCCTCACTGCTGCATCGGGTCTGCATGGAGGTAATTCTGCTCCACACTACCCATGGCCGTTTCCAAAACACAAGGCTGTGTTGCAAATTCAATGCCCCTTCTTTCCTGCATTTCTTATGCTCCATAATACCAGGTAAGATGCCAATTTGTTAATCCTGGGGGAAATAAAGCCATCATTGAAGAACAGGACACTCCTTGAGCACTCAGGCCCCTTCAAAAGATTTCTTCCTGTTGCCCCAGTGCAGGTCAGCTGGCCCAATTTCAATGGTTGTAATCTCTGAAATAATTGCAGGTGAATGGTTGCAGTTTAGGCCCAAAGATTTTTTTTTGTGTGTGTGCCATATCCCTTTGCTCACACCAGTCCATTTCTACACAATGCAACCCTGTACAACTTCTTAGGACATGTCCATAACAGCAAGCCCAGTCCTTTCTAGCCCAGTCTAGGCAAAGTTCTTTCTCACTGTCATAAGATAAACTTCACAGTCCATAGTTCTAACTGCATTCAGGTCTTTCGACTCTGACCAAAACAGTCATCAAGCTGTACTTACAGCGCTGTAAGGCATCTCTTAGACCAAGGTTTCAAATCCTTCCACATTCCTCTTGAAAATCAGCTCCAAAAGGGACAAAGCCACACAGTCAGGTGTCCAGCAGCAACTCCATTCCTTGGTACCAACCATTACTGTTGCAGTCAGGTTTGCATTACTGGCAGAAATCACCTGACCAAGAACAGCTTTGGGGAAAAAGGGGGTTTATTTTGGCTTACAGACTCGAGGGGACACTCCACAATGGCAGGGAAAATGATGGCATGAGAGGGTGGACATCACCCCCTGGCCAACATAAGGTGGACAATAGCAACAGGAGAATGTGCCAAACTTCTAAAGATGGACTGAATGCATTGCATTTTATATTATGGATGGTTATCAGTTTATAGGGACAAGGGGAAGAATATGGTAGTTTGATTCAGGTGTCCCCCATAAACTTAGGCGTTCTGAATGCTAGGTTCCCAGCTGATGGAGATTTGGGAATTAAAGCCTCCTGGAGGCAGTATATTTTGGGGAGCAGGCTTATGGGTGTTATAGTTTCCCTGTGTCAGTGTTTGGCACACTCTCCTGTTGCTGTTGTTTCCCTGATGTTAGCCAGGAGGTGATGTCCACCCTCTGCTCATGCCATCATTTCCCACTGCCATCATGGAGCTTCCCCTTGAGCCTGTAAGCCAAAATAAACCCATTTCCCCCCCACAAGCTGGTCTTGGTTGGGTGATTTCTGCCAGCAATGTGAACCAGGGTGCAACATGCATGTGGACCTCAGAGGACACCCTCAAATATCAGTGCTCACTTCCACCTTGTTTGAGGCAAGGTCTTCTTGTTGGTCAGCTTACTGGCTCATGAGCTTCTGGATGTCTTGTCTCTACCTCCCTTCTCACACAGGCACTAGTGCTACAGTCTGGATTTTATGTGGGTTCTAGGAATCTGAACTAAGATGCATAGGAAGCATGTTACCCAGTCTGCCCCTCATTTATTATTTTTGAGTATATAGTAGGTGTTCATATCTATTTTCCAAATGATTTGGTGAGGGAATGCAGAGTTCACTGGACCAGATCAGATGGGAGTGAATTCCTTGGGAGGCAGAGACAAGCACAGGAGCAGAAGTGATGGAGATGTAGGGTCATGGGACCCTTGAACTCAAGGGACTGCTTCCCATGTGTGTGACACTATGCCAGGCTCTGGGCACTGGCACTGGGCAGGGCTCTCCTTTGGAGGGCCCAGGATGCTGTAAACACCTATACGCAACTCTCCTGCAGGGTCTCCGGGTTGCCAGCAATCACGGCCATCTGGTTGCATGGCATCACGCCCGAGCCCAGTGCCCAGGGAACTGTGCCAACCAATGATTGGTTCTGAGGCATGCCCCTCAAACAGGGTGGGGGGGGCTCCTCTTCTGAGGGGCCCCTGGGGAGCAAGGGAACAAAGGCAGATTTCTTTAAAAAAAAAAAAACAGATGCATTTCACTTAAGACTCAGCACAAATGGAGGGGTGGGGAAGAATCAGAAGAGAGAGGAGTATCTGTGGGTTCCTGAATATTCACAAGCTGGCTTTGCATAGCTTGGGGTCCTGGGAGATCCTGGAGGCAGTGAGGGCATGCTCCATGTTTAAAACATCCTCCAAAAGTCTCCATTTCTTTTGGTGGCACCATCTGCAGACATCCCCACAGCTCAGCCTCTATAGGCCAAGGGAGTGGGGCCAGAGTCCAGGAGGCCACCAGCCCCGTGATGTGGGAAATGTGGCACCTCTATGACTCATAATATGAAAGGGTGGTCTTTGGGCAGTGGGTGACACACAACGAATGATTTGTGTGTCTCTGGTACTTGTACAAACTACTGAGTCCAGAGAGTCTCTGCATGTGAGAGCTGAGTCCATGTGGCACGGGTTTGCTTGACCTGTGTGGACCCTCTAGGTTTGCATAATGGACTTCAGGTGCAAACAGTATTTGTTGGCCCTTGCTGACATCTGCCTATGAAGTATGCCAGGTAGGGGTTTAGCAAAGTGAACCCACCCCTGCCCTGGGCACCCCTCCTCTGCTGAGGACCTGGACTGAGGGTTTTCTCACATCCAGTCTTCCCAATTGCAACAGACAGGGGCCTAGCCACCTTCCTAGCAGCTTGTCCTCAGCTCACCCCACTTACTATCCAGGGGGCTGGCACTCATTTCAAAATCCACACCAAAAAGAGGCTAGCCACTGGGACTTGCCCATCATAGGTGCCAGGGAGCTACACGTCTGTGACAGACAGCTGTGAGCTATGCTCCTTGGTACTCCTTGGAGCAGCCTGAGGAGGAGGAAGAGAGCTGTCCAGGGGCTCCAAGGGAGGGTGAGTCAGAGAGGTGGAGAAGCAGACACAAAATGACTGACTGCTGCACACAGCACCCAACAGTCCATTAGAGCCTGTGGTAGTCCAGCCCACCCTTGCCACCCAGACAAGCCCGCTTCATCCACAGATGAGGGAGTGAGGGAGCAGAGGAACAGATGGGACATAGGCCCCACTGATGCTATTGGCCCTGGCTTCAAAACTATCCCTTTGGCGAATGCCCCCACATGGCCTGAGGCACCCTTGTGAGTACCTGTGTTGTAGACCAGGAGATGGCTAGTATGCATGAACCCAGCACTGTTTGAAGGCACATTTGAAGGTCAGTGAGAAGCACAAAACAGGGTCTTCTTACCTCCTCCACACTGGGCTGCCTTCTTGGAGGCAGAGAGAGACTACAGCCTCACTTGAAAGACCAGAGGAAGGGGAAGATGGAAGCTTCCTGCCTCTTCTTCCCAACAGAGATGCAAAGGGAACGTTCTGCAGTGCCCTGGGCCTCCCCTGGCCCTAAGGCCCAGGTGGGATCTTCACTCTGGCAAGAGTGGGAGATGGACCAGTGCTGAAACCAGGGAGCGACAAATGTCTACTGTGTTACATACCATCCTCTGCCCCTCGCAGGCTCCACTTGGGTACTCTGCTTCCCACCACCTGGTAGAAGAGTGGAACATCTCTGTTCTTGGTGACCTTGTGGCCAAGAGTCTCTCCTCACTGACACCACCCTAGAGTCTCTACCAAAGGGATGGCTGGGGGTCTGGGACAGAGCGGGCACCCACCAGTCCCTGCAGAGCATCTCTGCCTCTGCCAAGCTGCGCTGGGTTATTCAATGTAACGTTTAATTACACCAAGCGTCTAATGACACAAGGCAAGTCAGATGTGCGCCTCGCCCCCTGCTGAGCCTCCTGGAAGCCGGGGTGAGGCAGGCTTGCTCCATATGTTACTATGAGAGGGGTGAGAGGATATATGTGTGTGGGTGTGCATGGATGTCTGGGTATGGGGCTTGTCTTCCTGCGTGTGTGTGTGTGTGTGTGTGTGTGTGTGTGCGCGTGTGTCCCTCTCTGTTGCTGTGTAGGATGTGTTTATGTCGGGTAGAGTACACTTACCTGCGATACAGTTCGGGGTGAGTGTGACCATGTGCTTGGGCTGGGCCACGTGTGACGGTGTGAGTGCCTTCACATGTGTCTCTCTGCAACTTTGTCGTGGCAGTCTGGCCTCCAGTAAAAACTGTCCTTCTGGTCAGAAAGTCTCCTCAGCATGCGCACTGCCATAGAACACAGTCCTGAGGGTTCCTTGGGGAATACGAGGCCCCGGCAGTCACCTCCAGCTCCATGTTTCTGTGCAGATCTGCCAGGAGAGCAGGTGGAAGCAGTGTCCCTCTCTATCCCTGCATCCACCCTTCCTTCCTTCAGGTTCAGGAATTCTCCTTCAGTTAGACCTAGGCCATGGAGACCTTCTTTCTGCCTTTGCAGAATGTCACTTTGGACCCTGACCTCCTTTATTATTATTATTATTTTTTTTACTTCAGATTCTAGAACCAGACCACTAGACAGGAAGTTCTGTGTGTGGACTGTTCTAAGCTGGTCTTCAGCACAGCCTTGAATGAGGTTGTGAGTGCACAGGGTGTCATGCAGTCAGAGCGCAGTCAGGACGGCCTGGGAGAAGCTTGACCCCTGTGTCAGCACTGACTGGAGAGAAGCACAGCCCATGGAAGTCACCTGAACCTCACCAGCGCCAGCTCTGTAGGGGCCAGATCTGCTGGCCATTTGCTTACCTGGGGGATAAACCTTGAGAGGTGATGGCCACAGAGTGGTACCTCATGGCCAGAAGGACCAGGTTAGTCCAGGATGAACTGAGGATTTTCCTTGGAAATATTTTACCATAAACTGAAGCAGTCCACTTGCTGCTGAGCCTTATATATACTGTCCCAGTACAACTACCCCCCCACACACATCCATTTTTATCTCCAATAAAAACTTCCATTCCATGGGCTGGAGAGATGGCTTAGCAGTTAAGGCTTTTGCCTGTGAAGCCAAAGGACCCAGGTTTGGTTCCTCAGGACCCACATAAGCCAGATGTACAAGGGGCACATGCATCTGGAGTTCGTTTACAGCGGCTAAAGGCCCTGGTGAGCCCATTCTCTCTCTCCCTCTCTATCTAGCTGCCTCTTTCTCTCTCTCTCTCTCTCTCTCTCAAATAAATAAAATAAATAAATACTAAAAATATTTTTAAAAAGAATAAATTAAGCCAGGTGTGGTGGCGCATACCTTTAATCCCAGCACTCGGGAGGCAGAGGTAAGAGGATTGCTGTGAATTCAATGCCACCCTGAGACTACAGAGTGAATTCCAGGTCAGTCTGAGCTAGAGTGAGACCCTACCTTGAAAAAAAAAAAAAAGTTTAAAAAAATTAAAAAAAAACTGGGCATGGTGGCATACTACTTTTTCCCAGCACTCGGGAGGCAGAGGTAGGAGGGTTGCCATGAGTTTGAGGCCACTCTGAGACTACCTAGTGAATTCCAGGTCACCCTGGGCTAGAGTGAGACCCTACCTCAAAAAAAAAATTAATTAGCCGGGCGTGGTGGCGCACGCCTTTAATCCCAGCACTCGGGAGGCAGAGGTAGGAGGATCGCTGAGAGTTCGAGGCCACCCTGAGACTACATAGTTAATTCCAGGTCAGCCTGGACCAGAGTGAGACCCTACCTCGCAAAACCAAAAAAAAAAAAAAAAAAATTAATTAAAAAAAACTTCCATTTCAAGAACTTATCAATTTACCAAACAGAATCCAATTTGCTCAACCAATAAATTCTCAAATTGTTACAGACCAAACATTAAAGGGAAAAATACTGTTTTACTCTAGGACAATAAGATGCCCTAAGGACAAGAGCCAACCCACTGAAAGCTCAAGATAGGAAGAACGTGAATTCTTTTGAAAGGAAAAGGCTTGAAGGAAGAATGAGGAAGCAAGTCTCTACTCCCCACGGTCAGCACACAGGGACTGCTAGAGGTGTGTATCATAGGTGCCAGGCTTCAACCCAATCTGACAGCAGAACATGACAGCCTTGCCCACATGGTACTATTTTAGAGGAATGGAAGATGGAAGATGTAGAGAGTCATGGGATATTTCACCATGTTCCAGAGAGGCACTAAGGCAAGCAATGTGAGACAGTGTCAGAATCCCTGCAGGAAAGCCATGGGAGGCCGCTGCATGAGGTTGTGCAGATGAATCCTAAGTTTCAACAGAGAACCTAGGATGTGAAAGATGCTAGGAGCGTGGGACATCTGCTGAGAAAAGTGCAGACCCAGGGCAGTTCTGGCTCACAAGCAGCATAGCTGAAAGATATCTAAGCTCTGTGAGCCCAGATGATCCCATCACGAGTCCCAGATGCCAGATATGGAACTGCAGTTGTTGGAGTATGCCCTGCTGGGTTTCAATCTTTCTTTGATCTGATCATTCCCTCATTCTTCCCTTTGAGATTGAGGATGTTTTCTTTGTTTTCAATGAATGTTCGAAATATGCAACTCATTGTTTTATGTTATGAGTTGACAGTTAAGAGTTTACATGAGTTGCAGAAGAGACTCTGTATTCACACATTTATTTATTTTGAGAGAGAGATTGAGAGAGGCACATAGAGACAGAGAGAATGGGCACACCAGGACCATCAGCCACTGCAAACAAACTCCAGGTGCAAGTGCCAACTTGTGCATCTAGCTTATGTGGGTTCTAGGGAATTGAACCTTGGTCCTTTGGCTTTGCAGGCAAGTTCCTTAACCACTAAGCCATCTTTATAACCCTTTTTTATTTAAAATCTATGATATCACACACTTTTTTAAAATTTGAGACAGACAGAAAAGGAGAAAGAGAGATGGGGAAAGAATGGTTGTGGCAGGGCCCCCAGCCACTGCAAATGAACTCCAGACACATGCACCACCTTGTGCATCTGATTTTACATGGGTCCTGGGGAATCAAACCTTGGTCCTTAGGCTTCACAGGCAAGCACTTAACTGCTGAGCCATCTCTCCAGCCCTATGGGAACTTTTAAAATTGAACTAAATTCATTTTGCATCCTAGATGGCCAAGAGACCATGTAACAGAAAGCTGGAGTGTGGTGATCTGAATGTGTGTCACTGGATCAGGAAGTGTGTCACTGGGGGCAGGTCATGAGGTTTTATAAACTGGCCTCACTTCCTGTTAGCTATTCCTCCTTGCTCATATGACAATGTGACTGCAGCTTCCTTCCCCTGCCATGTTTCCCTGCCAGGATAGAGTCTACTCTCTGGAATTGTAAGCAGAATAAAGTCATTTTCCTTCCATTAGCTGTTTCTGGTTGGGTATTTTGTCCCAGAAATGAAGAAGAAACTGATATATTCAGCCAAACACCACAAAAAACATCATGACTCTACTCCCAGCCTGGGTGTTCATTTTCTGTTTCCACATCCAACCCTCTGCTGAACCCACCTCACTCATTTCCTGGCCTGCTCTTGTCAGCCGTGCAATGTGGCTGGGTTGAAAACTCCTGCATTCAATCAACAGCTGGGCATCTAGCACTTTAGATGAAGATGTGATTTCAGAGCCAAGGGGAAGGCCAGTTTACTCTTCCATTGGCTGACCAGAATCTAAGGGAAGTGGGGGTCACTAGCTAATGGACAAATTCATTTGAAAACAACTTTCTATACTATAACCTTGCTTCCTATTTATAACTTTCTTCATTCACTGCAATAACAATATGGGTGCTAGGAGTCGAACAACACTTTATTATTTATCTGTGGTAGCGGGAGTGCGTGAGTGCGGATGCATACATGCCACGGTACTCATGTGGAGATCAGATGACAATTTTGGGGTTGGTCCTTGCCTGCCCACCTCATTTGAAGCAGGGCTTCTTGCTCTGGATTCTCATTTTACTGTTCTTTGCTGCTGGCTTGGAGCTTCCAGGAAATCCTCCCATCTGGAAGTCAGCATCAGAATTCTGGGATTATAGAAGCCTGCCAGAGCTTCTGGCTTTTCACATGGGGTATGGAGATCAAACTCAGGTATTCCAGTTTAAGCAATGAGCACTTAATCCACTGAGCTGACTCCTATGCTCCGCGACAGCACTTTTTATTCATTCATTTATTCAGCCAGCATGTACTGAGCACTTACTATGATTTGGTACTGTTCTATGTACTAGGACTACAGCAGAGATTAAAAAAATAAGAAGAAGACAGGTTTTGGAGATGGCTCAGTGGTTAAAGGTTCTTGTTTGAAAGCCTCACAGCCTGGGTTCCATTCCCCAGTCCCCTCATAAAGCCAGGTGCACAGAGTAGTGAATGCATCTGGAGTTAAATTGCAGGGGCAAGAGGCCTGATGCACTCACTCTCTCTCTTTCCCCTTGAAAATTAATAAATGAAATATTTTATATTTTATTTATATTTATTTATTTGACAGAGAGAGAGGGACAGAGAGAACGAGGGACACAGAGAGAGTATGGGCATGCCAGGGCCTCCAGCCACTGCAAATGAACTCCAGACCTGTGCACCCCCTTGTGCATCTGGCTAACATGGGTTCTGGGGAGTCAAATCTGGGTCTATTGGCTTTGCAGGCAGGCACCTTAACTGCTAATCCATACCTCCAGTCCAAAAAGTAAAATATTTTAAAAGACCACAGTTGGCCTGGGAAGCCTAAGGAACCAGGTTCAATTCCTTAGTGCATGCATCTGGAGTTTGTTTGCAGTATATTGAGGCCCTGGTGCGCCCCCTCTATCTACTTCTTTCTCTCTCCAATAAATAAATAAATAAATGAATAAATAAATTTTTTTAAAAGACCACAGTCTCAGGTGGGTGGGGATCACATGGCACAGGGGCGCCTGCAGACCCATATCAGATGGACTGTCTGTGTTTCACTGCAAAGTGGAAGTGGGGGCAGCACATTGCTGGCAGCTAGGGCACCTGGCTTCTCAGCCTTAAGGTTCCAGGTGGGTCACGTGGTGAGGGTCATCTTATCAAAGGAAGGACCAATAGTGTTTCTGGGGTGTGGTCTCAAGGCTCAGGTTTGCCAGGCAGCTGCCCTTCTCCTCCCATTGACCTTGAGGCAGGCCGGCCTTGCCTCCCATCCTCCTCAGTGTCTTCTCAGCATACTGTAACCAAGGTCACCAGAGGGAAGCTGATTAGGTACTGGCAAGGTCTTAGCAAGGGCCCCTGTTTAAAGTGGCTGGGGCAAGGGCTGGGTGGGGCCCGTGACTGGGTTTGGCGTTAAAACTAGGAGCTTCCGGGGCAGGTGTAAATTATGCATAGCTATTTCTGGAAGCTTCTCAAGATTTCTCAAGAGAGAGAAATTAATTTGCCTGTTTGGGCAAATAACACCAATTTTTTCCCCCTGCTTAAGGTCATTTTGTTAGAATAAAATTGATTAACGTTCTCTTTAAAGTTTAAGTAGAAACTGCTCAAACATATTTTTATGCACAGAAGCACGGCTTGCGCCCTTCAGTAATTAATAACTCCACAAATATGTTCACACAGCGCAGCCTGTGGCCGAGCCAGGCACCGGTGGGCAGGGCATCAGAGGATGGGCGGGGCCACCCGGGTCTGACCAATCAGAGCTCGGAGGACGGAGGGGGCGGGCTCAGGTCAGCCAATGAGGGTTTCAGGACCTCCTGCTGGACTCTACCCTGCCGCACAGGGAGTTGGAGCCCTCTCCCCAGCCTAGTCTTCTATTCTGCCTGGACCACGGTGGTTCAAGGGATCACACGGTGCTCAGCATGATGCCAGGGCCCGAGTGCACTCGATGATCATTTCGGTTTTACTCCTTTCCGAGCTCAGCATCGTCATTCTCATTTTGCTAAGGGAGGCACCGCCTTTCTTGAGGTGGCACAGGTAGTGACAGAGCTGTGGCTTGAACCCTAGTCGCTTCCACATCTTCCGCAAGCTGTCTTCGCATTTACACTACCCTTGCCTTGGTCCGTCATTCATTTTTGTAAATAAATACTGCATTCCAGAGTCGGGTCTCTAGACACCGCTAGCAGTTTCTCAGTCTCTTCTAGGCATGCTGGACACGCAGGATCCCCTCTGATCCCTGGTGATGGGGTGGGGCCATGGAAGGTTGGTGGCTTTTGTGCCTGTGTGAGTGGGAAGGATTAAGAGACTCTTACCACGAGCACTAAATCACCAGTAGGGCCTTCCATGTTCTCTGTCCCCCCACCCACCCCCCGCCTTGGTTCGGGATCACGTTTAAAGTGCTGGCTGCTCTCTGAGCCAGACTTCTCTCTGAGGGACTATGAGGAGGACAGGCCCCTGAAGATACAGGCTGGCTACAGAGCATGATTGAGGAATACAGTTTTTTTTTTTTTTTTTTCGAGGTAGGGTCTCACTCTGGCCCAGGCTGACCTGAAATTAACTATGTAGTCTCAGGGTGTCCTTGAACTCTCAGCAATCCTCCTACTTCTGCCTCCCAAGTGCTGGGATTAAAGGCGTGTGCCACCATGCCCAGTTTAGGAATACATTTTTGTTGTGTCTGAGCCATAGTAGCCTCCTGACTGAGACATAGTCTCAGACAGACGAGGATAAAGAGTGCAGGCCCAGGGATGGGCTCTTGCAGCAGGTGCTCCCGGAGCTCTTGTCATGGAAGTATTATACTAAGTGCAGGGCTCAGGGTAAGTCACCTGGGAATAAACAGATGAATAGGCACTTGCTTTGGGCACAAAATTTAAGTGAAATCAAAAATAAGCAGACAAGCCGGGTGTGGTGGCTCATGCCTTTAATCCCAGCACTTGGGAGGCAGAGGTAGGAGGATAGCTGTGAGTTAGAGACAACCCTGAGACTATATAGTGGGTTCTAGGTCAGCCTGAGGTGGAGTGAGACCCTTCCTTGAAACTCCCCTCCCCCCCCAAAAAAAAACCTACAATGAGCAAAATAGCCAGTCTGTGTGTAGCATGTATGGTGTGGTGTTTGTGTGGTAGATGCACATGTGTGTACAAATGCATGTGCACAAATGGAGGCTAGAGGAACATGTCTGGTGCCCCCCTCCATCACTCATACACGTGTTTCCTTGAGACAGACTCTCTCAATGATTCCAGAGCTGTTTGTGGGGATCCTAGCGACTCTCCCATCTCTGCTCCCCACAGAACTGGGGTTACAGATATGCATGGCCACACCCAGCTGTTGACATGAGTTCTGGAGCATCAAATTTAGGATTTAGGTAGTCTCAGACCCTCAGACCCTCATGCTTGTGCAGGAAGCATTCTTACCCTTTGAGCCATCTCCCTGTATAGCATTATTTCTTTATCTTAAAAGGGGGGGGCTGCTACCAGACAATTTGATTAAAAACTTTTCATTGACAATTTTCAAATATATATATATATATATATATATATATATATATATATATAATGTAAAATTTAATTTTTTTATTTATTTGCAAGGAGAGAGAGAGAATGGGCACACCAGAGCCTCTTGCCACCACAAATGAACTCCAGACACTTTGTGCATCTGGCTTTATGTGGGTACTAGAGGCCGTTAGGCTTTGCAAGCAAGTTCCTTTAACAGCTGTACTATCTCTATAGTCCCCCAAATTTGACTTTTAAAAAATACTGTTTGTGCCGGGCATGGTAGCGCACACCTTTAATCCCAGCACTTGGAAGGCAGAGGTAGGAGGATTGCCATGAGTTCGAGGCTGCCCTGAGACTACAGAGTGAATTCCAGGTCAGACTGAGCTAGAGTAAGACCCTACCTCGAAAAACCAAAAAAAAAAAAAAAAAGAAGAAGAAGAAGAAGGAGGAGGAGGAGGAGAAAAAAGAAAAGAAAAGAAAAGAAAAGAAAAGAAAAGAAAAGAAAAGAAAAATGCTGTTTGGAGGGGCTGGAGAGATGGCTTAGCAGTTAAGGTGTCTGCCTGCAATACCAAAGGACTCAGGTTCAATTTCCCCAGGACCCCACACATAAGCCAGATGCACAAGGTGGTGCATGTGACTGAAGTTAGTTTGCAGTGGCTGGAGGCCCTGGCGTGGCCATTCTCTCTCTCTCTCAAATAAATAAATAAATAAATTAAATTTAAATAAAAATTTTTTAAATGCTGTTTGGATGAATCTTTTGGTGCCTCCTTAACTATTGCTCCTGAAGTTAGAATTCACTGACCTCCTTAAGAGTGAGGCAGTGAAAAGAGTGCAAAAGCAGACATGTCCTGGGGACCAGGAAGGGAGAGTGTGCCCAGACCACAGGCTGAGCTAGAGGAAGCAGGGAGAGGCCATCGTGACTGTGCAGCAAGCTAGGAGAAAGACCCAGCAAAACAGGTGTAATCTTTGGGTGTCTGTCAAGAATTCTCTCTTGTTCTCTGATCTGAGTGCCTGCAGGGTATATAACTTGCTCATTTTTCCTGGTAAGCCCGAGTGGACCAAAATTAAGTGTCACTTGTAGAACAGTGGCCCTGTGAAATTACTTTGACAGGTAGTTGGGAGACAAATCCTTTTATAAGTGTCTCTCTTCTCCAAAGGCAAATTCCAACCTACACCAATAAACATATAAAACGTAGTCACAAGTACTATGATGGGAAAAACTAGAAACTATGAGTGTTAAATGGTATAATCAAATCAACATCTTAATAGTTCAAAATGTCCCCCAGTGCTCCAACTATTGAATGCACATTTCCTAGCCATCAGGAAAGGAATGGATTCATTTCTTCTCTTTAAAGACAATTTTTTGAATTTTCATAGATAGCCTTTATTTATATCGCCTTGGTAGACTCAATATGGATATACCTAACTTCTAGGGAAGATATGTAATCTAGTCCGGTCTCTCTCCAAGACAGAACATTCAGTTACAAGTCAATTACTTTATTAAGGAAAAGGCGAGGGATCATTCTTTCCCACAGTACAATGTCACTCTACTCATGACCATCATTACTGTTATAATGAAAACCTTAGGGCTGGAGAGAGGCTTAGTGGTTAAGGCACTTGTCTGTAAGCCAAAGAACTCAGGTGAGATTTCCCAGTACCCACATAAAGCCTCATGCACAAGATGGTGCAATTGTCTGCAGTGGCCAGAGGCCCTGTTGCACCCATTCTCTCTCCCTCTCTCTCTCTCTCTGTCTGCCACCTTCTCTCTCTTACACACAAACAATAAATAAATAAAATATTTTTTAAAAAAACATTAACAGAGTCACACACCCAAGGCAGAGTGCAGGACACTCAAACTATAGTTGCAACTCTGAGTGTGTGATTTTGGACACAACTCAGTTTCTCTGGACTTGTATTGGAACTATCTAAAATTGAAACACGACGGACTGGAGATCTTCATGGAAACGTCTAGCTCATTTCCAGCTTGGGGTTCTGCCTGCACTGACTCCTTTGGTTTCTGTCATGCTAAAGGGCTCCACTCTGACCACTTTCTTGGCAAGGACCCTTAGAAGCAGCTTTGCAGTAAACACGCGGGTCTCCTTATTATTCTATTCACAGACTCTGGGTTCCCGTCTCAGTACTCTGACTGTTCCGTAGGTATCTAGTCACTTGTTTAGTAGGTAGCTGTTGTGTTATTCTGAGCTCCTGGAGGGCAAGGGCCATGTGCACCTGCAGTACCTGGGACATAGGAGCATCAGTGAACCGTTAGCAGATGGATGAATGAGTGGGTGACTAGGTGCAGGTTTGCGTATTGAAAGGTCCAAACTCCAAAAATTTACACTTTAGGAGAGGAAAAAAGCAGGTGGGAACTCCACATTAACCATATGAAAGTTTGGCAGGTCCATTCTCTGAAGTTGGGGGGGGGTGAGATTAAACAACTTCCTAAGGCGGCTTCTCCAGAGACCTAAAGTCTTAGCCACCTGCTTCCCGAAGCTCTGGGAAGGTACAGAGAGCGGGGTCCTGTGTCCCAGTGCCCCGGATCCATTTCCCAACCTGGGAAAACTTCCTCCACTCACAAGGCAGAGCCACTTGAAACTGACAGTTTGTAGATCCACACCAGCTACCATGAACCTATGCCTGGGCTCAGTTACTCTCCAAAGGCCATGCAAAAGATCTGGCTGGTTCCTTGGACTCTTTGGGGAGGCCAGACCTGACTGTGTTCAGAGCCCTGTCCAGGCTTCATCTCTATGCGCGGGACAGAGGCTCACTCAGATCTAAACCACCGATTTATAGTCGTGCCCCAAACTCCCAGGCCAGCATTGCCTGATGGCCAAGGAGTCCCAACCCCCAACCCGCAGGAAGTGGCGAGAGGCGCTCAGCTGCCTCCACAGGGGCACAGGCAGCAGAGAACAATGGGGCTGGGCGAGGGGAGTCGGCGGGGTTCCCTGGCAGCCTTGTCACCGCCATAAACCTCATTACCTCGCCGTCCCCCAGGCCGCCTCTCTCCTTACCCAAGGCAGCAGCCGGCTTCGCTGCTGATTCCCACTCGGCGTGAAAAGCTCTTAAACCCCCCGCTGTATTTTTAATGGGGGCAGTGACTAATTTAGCCCTCCGCCACCAACCGTCAAATCAAATCTTCTGTTGGTACTTACTGAGGGCTCACCTGGGCTTGCATGGGGCTCGAGTTAAATCTGGAGCTGGAGAGAGCCCAGGAAGGTAAGGTGGCGAGCCAGGGGACACTGACCAGCAGACCGGTGGTGACAGTCTCACCACTGTCAGGCAGCCTGGCTTAGCCCAGCCTGCAGCTGGCTCTCTCTAGACAGCACCTACACCACCCTGAGATCTGTCTCCAAACAACTGAGCTCCAGGGAGTGGAAATTTCAGTTTCCCTGTCTTGAGCTCAGGGGAGAACCCTCAACTCCGGGACAGGAGCTGCTTCGTGATTCTTAGGAGAAAGCCCAGTTTGAACCTGGGAGGCTCCCCCCCCCCCCACCATTCCCAGCCACTGTAGTAAGGGGAAGGAAGGGCCTCCTACAGGTCACCGGAAGCCCCTTGATAGAAGCCCCTAGATGAAGATGATGGCATAATTGCTCCAAATCCCGCCCGTAACTGGGTATCACATTATAATTAGGTGCAATCTGTCTGCTTCATTTCCGCCCTGCAGAGGGTAAGAACGATACTCCTTGCCCCTGGTGAAAAGCAAGCTGTAGTGAGGGCCTAGGAAGGGCAAGTCAACCCAGCTCTGGGAAGTGTGGGAGGCAGAGGAGGCCCCCCGGGAGACCCATGAGCTGAGGAGTGGACCTGGGGCTGCAGCTTGGCCCAGGTAGATGAGGTGAGGGAGGTGCTGGGGTGCAAAAATGTACCTTCTCTGGGGTTGCTGGTGCAGGTGGCCTCAGAGCATGTATCTCCTGGGACTTTGCAACTGAGTCAGGCTGTTCTAGGCCCAGCCTTGGTCACAGGTCTCAACTGGGAACCTGCTACTCCCCTTGTACCCCTATATCTCCATACATTGGCTCAAATTAGAACCCAACTGCCTTCTGTAGTCCTGGCATGGGGAAGGTCAGCCATCAGCCTACCGGCCTCCATCCCAGAGAGGAAGAGGGAACAGCATGGATGAGTGGAAGTCACCCACGTGTGCCATAGGCTTGGCTCTCTGGCCTCAGTTTCCCCATTCAGGAATGACGAGTGCAGAATACCTGGTCTTATTGAGTTCTTCTCCTCTCAGTTCAGTGACCCCTTGCAGCTCCTCCAGCATTCATGGCTTCGTCTAAGGCACGTCTTTCCCTATGAAGCTGGGTCTATTGTACAAGGGTCTCCAGGGGCCTGTGTGAGCCCATGGGAACTCCCCAGAGACACACCTCCTGCCAGCCCCTAAGCCCCTGGTTGTGGACGAGAGAACCAGGCAGCGCTGCTGATCGCACGGATTCCCTTTATTGAGCTGAACTAGTTACTGCAGTCAGATCAAGTCACATTTAAAAGCGGACCATCCAGTTGCACGGAAACCGATTATATTCATTACAGAGTTTTAATCACTGTCCGGTGAACTGGCAAATCCAATCAAAGCATTAGTCTTTAATTAAAAAATTAAAAGGAAATATTCAGACAATAGCCAAGCAATCACATCACGATGCACAATTACCTAGAATTGCAATTAAAAAGTAGTTAACCAAAGGGGAGGGGGGGGGAGAAAAACAAAACAAAACAAAACAAAAAAGAAATAAAAAAGGAAGCAAAGAAAAAAATCACACTAATCCTTTTTTAAAACTATCAATATAATACATGAAGGAACAAAGGACAATAGCCTCAAAAAGCAGGTTTCTCTAACACTAGAAATGTAGTCTGCGGCGGAAACTCTAAAAGCACACTAGCTGTAGCAGGACAATAAAAAATACTGAGCATGAAATACTTTTAATCTCTGCCATTAATATTCATTTCCAGCTGCTTATAATAGCAGCGCCTCATGGCCAAATCATTAGAGTTTTACATCTGGGTTGCAAATGACACTTTGATTGGATGTAATGTTCAAATGGCCCTCCCCACGGCGTCTCCGGCAAGCCTTCTGCGGAGAGGTGTCCTGTCGCGCGGTCCCTCACTGTGCGTGCTGGCTCATCGTGTGGTTCTGCAAAGGCGAAGAAAGGAGACACGCATGAGGGCGGAAGAATGGCGAGCATGCCTGTCCCCTCCCACCCGGGGCATGGACACCGAGAGTGGCTCGATTATTAGAAAACAAAATGTAAAAGGAAAAAGTGCTCGGGGGATGCAGCTGTCAAGGCGCCATGTTGATGGGGGCTTGGGGATCGGTTCCTGTTGCTGTCAACCTGAGTTTCCTGTAAATTGTTTTAATTTATTTATTTATTTATTTATTTATTTATTTATTTATTTATTTATTTTTAAAGACCATTCGGGTCGTACACGGAGGGAGACGGAACTGCCGGGGAGGTGGCCAAAAAATTAACACCATCTCTCTTTCCCTCCAATGGCGAGGAGGTAACTCTGACCGCCTGCAGGCTCCCCTCCCCCCCCTCATCCCGCGTCCCCTTTCTTGGTCCTCCCGTCACTGCTCCAAGCATCGCAGGGGGAGATCGCAGATGTGCCGAGCTGCCCCGCCGCCAAGAAGCACCCGAGTGGGCGCAGACGCGCCAAGGCGGTGGGCATCCCGAGACGATGGCGGCCCAGGCAGGGGACAGGTCACCCAGCAGGGAGGGTCCTTGAAAGAGCCTCGCCGCTGGGCTCCTGGAGCCTGCCTGTGTGGTCACACGAGAGAGATGCTCCCCCGTGCAGTTTAAAGGCTGCATCCGCCAGGGAATTCCAGGCCCAGGTGGGGACCCTACGGCCACAGCCTGTCCTGCCAGCCATGGCGAGCCAGCAATGTTGATCAGTTTCCACCAGAGCCAGCAGCCTTGGGGCTGGGGGTGGGATTTGGCTTCTGAAACCCACACTTTTTTTTGTTGTTGTTGTTTGTTTCTTTTCAGCGGTTGGTATTGCAAATTCAGATCAATTTCATCCCAGTCTCCGATGGTCCTCTGCCACCTCAAGACGCCTGGAAAAAAAAAAGGAAGCAACGACCTCCGGGGACAGAGCAGCAGGACCGACCGCAGCTCTTTGGGTGCAGCTTCTTAGTCGGCCTCCTAGACGCGGCGCCCGGCTAAAGGGCCCAGGGAACCCCTCAAGCGCCTGCAGGTCTGCCACTGACCACAAGGGGGCAGGAGAGATACCGCGACTTTCTCCTGGGCTGTGGGTCTGGCTTCCACAAGAACCAGAAAGCCACCACAGCCTTTACCAAGAGGCCTGGGGTTCCTGGCCCAGATGGGACCCTGGCCACTCCCCAGATCAGGGACCCCCATAGCAGGCCTGCATACCACGTGCTGACACACAGCCTCATAGGACTTAAAAGAGTCGGATATCATAAGATGAGGAAATTGAGGTTTTGGGGGTGCGGGGGGACTGTAAATTACCAGTACATCAAAATGCTAGGGAGCAGAACGGGCTGAGCTAAGGCACCCCAGTCCATACATTATCCGCACCTTCCACCAGATAAAAACCGAAATTTCCAGAATGACCCCGGCACCTTGGACAGACAGTCCCAGGTCACCAATGAGGTTGTCTGAGTACAAAGATGGGATGCAGGTGGTTTCTATGGAAACTCTCACCCTCTAGCACAGGACCACTGGCCAGTTCACAGACCCACCCTTCTTCTTCTTTTTTAAAATATTCATTTATTGGTGTGTGTGTGTGTGTGTGCATGCACCACCAGGGTATCTAGCAGCTGCAAATGAATGCCAGATGCTTGTGCCACTGTTTGCGTCTGGATTTACATGGGTGCTAGGGAAATGAACTTGGGCCTGTGGGCTTTCCAAGTAAAGGCTTTTAATCACTGAACCATCTTCCCAGCCCCTGCCTTTCTGTGAAGTCTGGGCCTCTACTGTCTTAACTACTCTCCTCCCATTACCCTTCCAACCTAGGGGGCTCTGGATACAGACTGCTTCTGCGGGGGTGGGGGGTGGGAGGGGAACAGCCCCATGAGACACTCTGCTGACCTCCCACAGGCCTCATGCATCGGTGCACCCCTCCTGGGCAGGGCTGGGCTGATTCCCTCTGCTAAGCTGCAGGTGGGGTGACAGCATCTGACCCAGGGATGGGTACACACTGGGTCTCCTGTGCCCAGTGGTGGCACAGCAAGACCTGATGCCTGGGAACAATGAGGCTAAGAGGCCCAGTGTGGTAACCCACAACAGGGTGCATGGCTCACGGGAGTATGGAGTAGAGAGCATGCGTGTGAGTGCCCAGGTACACGGACTAGTTCCACAGACAGCAGAAAGCCAGATGTGATATCTAGCCTCCATATCCTGAGGGGCCACCCCCTCCATCATGGGACAAGAACACCTGGGAACCTGGGGAGAATGACCTGGGAACAAGGCTGTGTGACACACCATCAATAGTAGAGGTAAAAATCATGCCTTGGTTTAGTGGTTAAGAAAATGTGAGGATAGAAGTTGGGCGTGGTGGTGCACGCCTTTAATCCCAGCACTTGGGAGGCAGAGGTAGGAGGATCACCATGAGTTCAAGGCCACCCTGAGACTACATAGTGAATTCCAGGTCAGCCTGAGCTAGAGTGAGCCCTTACCTCAAAAAATAAAAAAAAATAAAAAAAAAAAAAAAAAGAAAATGTGAGAATAAATGTCACTTCTCAGGGCCTTCTCCCTTAAGGGGAAATAGGGTAATTTTTGTAAAAAAAAAAAAAAAAAAAATATATATATATATATATATATATATATATATATATATATATATATACACACATATTCTTTATTTTATTTATTTAAGTGAGAGAGAGAGCGTGAGAGAGAGAGAGAGAAAATGGGCACGCCAGGGCCTCTTGCCACTGCAAACGAACTCCAGGCTCATGCACCACCTTGTGCATCTGGCTTTGTGCATCTGGCTTTATGTGGGTACTGGGGAATGGAACCTAGGTCCTTAAGCTTCGCAGGCAGGCGCCTTAACTGCTAAGCCATCTCTCCAGCCCAGCAGTAGGGTAATTTTTAGGTTAGACTTATGAAAGAACTTTCTTTGAGAGGGTTCTAAGGCAGAAGAATAAAACATTAATTCCCAAAAGTTTTACGATAGCAACAAAAAAGTTCAGGAGGTCATAGCAGATGGAAATGTCAAACCTGATGTCCCAAGAGGGGACCAGCACCAGAATGCATAGAGCACTGTATTATTAACTACCTGCTAGATACACTGCTCTTGGTTGGGCACAGTGAAGGGCAAGAAAAGACTCCAGCTAGGCCCACACCTTAGGAGGTATGGTGGGGTCACACACAGGCACCCAAACACAGGGAGATTAATGTCAAGGCCATAGTGTGTGTGTGTGTGTGTGTGTGTGTGTGTGTGTGTGTGTTGGTGATGGGGGCTGCAGAGGGGTTCCGGTGCTTGGTCAAGGAGAGTGTCAGCCCCATCCTGGTCCCAAGGCACTCTCTCTGACGGCAGAAGGGTGGCTGGACCCAACACTAGGACACTCTGCAGACCAAGCAACTCCCTCCTGTGCAGTAGGGCCATCAGACTCCTGCGGACTTCTGCCAACATGGTTCTCGAAAGGGTATTCTGCCTTCATGTCTCTTTCTCTGTTTGTACTTGTGCTATATTTAGCCTCTTCAGAGAAGGAGAAAATCGGTTTTTAAAGACACTTCCGACCCTGCAGAGGAGCAGTTCCCAGCGCCATAAAGGCTGGTGGTGGGCTGGGTGAGGGCTGAGAAGAGCTGGCCAGGCCTGGCACCCGCAGGCCTCACTGTCTGCCAGGGAGACACAGGTGTGGGGCAGAGAAGCAGGTGAGGAAAATAAAGCTGAGGTGGGAGGCGTGTGGCGAGGCTCTCGGCCACTGGCCATGCACTGGGCAGCGCACCTGCACTCATGGATTGGGGTTTCTGCAACGTCTGACCCAGGGCCTCTGCCGGGTGCAGGCGGCTGGGGTTAGTCAGCCCTAGCTGAGGTCCTGGACTCCCATAGAGGAAGTCCCCTTTGTGCAATTTCATTCATGCATGCAATCTTTATTGCCCTCCTTCTGGGTGACAGTCACCAGTTTTGGGTTCAGGCAGGGTATGTGTCGGGTACTAGGGAAGTGAACCCAGTGTGTGGAACCTGCTAGAAGGGCTGTCCTTCCTAATGCCCCCATATACATGGAACAGACTAACTGGAGGGTCACATGACGCCCAACTGTGTGTGCTGCCTAGGCTCTGCCCACCTCCACAGCCCACCTAGGGTCCACCTGCAATCAGGTGCCTGGGATGGAGGCTCCCTGAGAAGGAACACAGCTGGAGTTAGAGGAGGCATCAGAGACTTAGTGAACTGATTATTACACCAGCCCTCAAGACTGGCAGCTCTCAGGGCTGCCTTGCATGAACCTCCCCCCTCTTATCAGCCCCAATGGGAACCTCCAGACCGTCTGCTTTCCTCTTTCCTTGGGAGATTGAGAGATGGGAGCCTCAGCAGACTCCAAGGGGTATGCACCCATCATCCACTCGTTCATTCCACACACATTCACTGAGTTCTCATTTGCCAGGGCCCAGGCCGGGCACTGGGCATCCAGAGGTGGGCAGGCCCAGGTCTCTCCCTTGTGGAGTTCACACAGCCACAATGAGGGCAGGGGTGGGGGTTGCTGAAGGCCTAGCCTTAGATCTGACCCTGGAGAGCCCACCCAGAACATCACCCCACCACCCTAGCCCTATCTCTCATCACCATTCTCCCCACCGTTCCTATGAAGTCTTCACTTTGCCACCCACCCCATCTCCTTCCAGCTCCCAGTTAGGGAAGAGGCTGTGGCCCCATGTTCTCAACGCACACCTATGCCACTCCCAGGCAACTCCATCCATGATGGCTCTTGTGAACCTGGTTTGACAGTGGCCTTTCTCTAGGGCCAGGGACTAAGATACAGGACGGGACTTGGTCTTAGAGATTCTGTTTCTAAGGGAAGGCCGATCCACCATCTGGGTTCCATTCATTAAGTCCCCATGTCACCATCAGGGACTCCGGCCCTGGGCAGTAGGGGGGCAGAAGAGAAGACAAAGAGAGAAAGAAGAGAAAGAGAGGAGAGGAGAGAGAAGAGGCACAGCCTAGCCGCTGCCACTCTTTTGGCATCATAGAAAGTGGCAGGCAAGGGCTTCTACTGGGGACTTGAAAAGGAAGAAGCTAGCCTCCCAGCTGTTCTTCAAGAATAGCTTGGGTTAAGATATTGCATTGGGTGAGCAAGAATATGTGTGTGCGTGTGTGTGCATGTGTGTATGTGTGCAGAAGACATGGCTTTCCAGGTAGAATGAACCACCCATATAACCTAGACGTGAGTTACACCAATAATGACCGTGACCTGCACTGATTAGGGATCAGGCACCACACACCTCAGACTTCATTAGCATTCCTCATGCAAGACTCATTGTTATTGCCCCCACTGTACAGATGAGGACAGTGAGGCACAGGGTGCTTCAGGTCCTGCAGCTGGGAGTGGCAGTGCCGGATGTGCACCCACACGGTCTGTCTGCAGAGCCCCCTCCGCCATGGCACTGTTCTGCCTTTGAAATGTGAAAAGTGCAGCATATGTTGGGGGAACAATGAATAATTCAGCTTGGCAGAAGCACGGGGTATGTGCTATGGAGACAAGCCTCCAAAGGAAGGCGGGGGCCTTATTGATGAGGTTCCGTGATGCCAGACGAGGCAGCTTGCCCTTAAATCTGGGCCATGGGGAGCCATCGAAGGTATTTGAGCTGTGGAGTTACACGAGACGCAAGACAGTGGGAGAAGCTCAGGCCTCCAGCCAAAAAGGTGTCTCGGCAGGGTCCCCTGCTTCCCATCTCCCTCCACTTCTGCCCCTCCCACTCCCACTGAGACACTCTTCCCCAGCACACACTGACACTTGTCTCTCCCTTTGGGGAGGGTGTAGACACAGGCAGCTCTGCCCCACCCCCCTTTCTGCTGTGCATCACCTGGGCAGCCCCTCTCTGCTTGTGAGCACTTATTTTTAGCAGTGCTTGACAATCGTCCAAGGGTCTAAGACGAACAGATGGCCTGTCTTAAAGGCTCGTATGTTCGCTAGTTTGCACTTCTGACAAACGGTGCGCGCACTTCAGAGCGCCCCATAAACAGCGCTGAATGAATCCTCAGAACACAATTTAGCTAATGCACGTCATTAAAATTAGGAGTGAGTGATGGCTGGGGCTCCCTGTGAATGCTTGCAAACGATGCACCACTCCCCAGGGGCCAGGCCATGACATGTATGCACCCCACTTTCCTCAGCAGCCCCACCCACAAGCTGGGTCACCCATTTACCCACAGGGCAGGGAGAGGTGTGTCCCCGTGGAAGTGATACCCATCCTTAGAATAAGGTAGGTGGCCTGCTGGCCTGGGATGAAGTGACCTTACAAGGCAGAGGCAGAACAAACGACAGACCCCCTGTGTGGGGAGGTGTGAGGTTTCCCTGTCCCTGCCTCCCAGACAACAGGAGGCAGCCTGTTGTCATCTGCCATTCCAGTGCAGCAGAAAAGTGCACAGTGAAGGCTCAGCCAGTAAGGCAAGGAAGCCTGTAGGAGGCATCAGTGCCTCTTGGCCTGGGGGGAGATCCCAGCTTCCAGAGAGCAAGGGGTAGCTTTGGGGGGTACATTGAAGGGCAGGAGCAGACTTAGGGACCCAAGAACACAGGCTGAGACATGGGAGGATGAGCACCCCAGACCTCCGACTCAGACTCCCTTGTGTTCGCAGCTTCTTCCAGCGGCTGGCCAAACTGCCCAGAATCCTTCTGTTCCTGCATCACCGTTCCCTCTCCAAACCCTCCCATACCCAGGACACAAAAGGTGATCAGGTCTAAAACTAGTTACAAAACTGAGAACTAGAAGGGCGTGGTGGTGGCGCACGCCTTTAATCCTAGCACTCAGGAGGCAGAGGTAGGAGGATCGCCATGAGTTCGAGGCCACCCTGAGACTACATAGTGAATTCCAGGTCAACCTGGACTAGAGCGAGACCCTACCTTAAAAAACAAACGAACAAAAAAGTGAGAACAGTTTTCCCTCATGTGAAAACATGAGAGAAAATGTGAAAGAACCCAATAGACTCCCTGGGGAATATGTAGGCTATGTCCTGTTGCACTTTGCACAGGAACCCACCCAAGATCAGATCACTAGGAGGAAGTCAAAGCCTTCTATTAGGAGTCCTGCTTATACACAGGGCCACACTCAGAGTCACCCATTAGAAACAAGGACTAACATTACCCACTCAGAAACCCTGAACCCCGGAAGAGCCATACTTCAGCAGGTGAATGGGCCCAGTTGGTCTGTGTGTGCAGAGTGGAAGGCGAGAGAAGGCAAGTTTTATGGATGCCGTCACAAGCAAGGGAGATGAAGTATTCCTGGGACTGCCTATAGATCTGTCTTTGTGAGGCAAGAGGGTGCACACCTGACCCTAAGTTAATTTGGCCATTGTTTCTCCAATGATCGGTGCAGGTTCTGGTGGCCAGGTCCTTTGGGGGCAGGGTATCTAGAAAAAATAGGGGCTAGGGATGGATGGTTCCCATAGGGGTATAGCAGGTGACCACAAGTTTACTTTTGTGGACACTGGTCCCTCCAGGACAGGCTACTACGCTGGCCTTGTCAAAATGGCAGGCCACAGGTTTGCTGCTCATTCTGACCACAGTGACAGGCACCTGTCTGGATGCTGGCTGACAGTTCTGCTGAGGTATCGATTAGGCCACAGCCCCTTTGTCCTCAAAGAGTGCAAGCCAAATCCATAAAAGGTGATGTCATGGGGCTGGGAGTGGTGCAATGCCATGAAGAGGCGTGGAGACAGACACAAGAGCAGGCCAGGGGCTTCTTCCCATTTGGATCAGGCATCACAGGGCACCCGTGCTTGCAGAGCACTCCCCAGAAGACCCAAGCAGCTCACAAGTAGTGGTGGCTGGGCTAAATTAGGGAAATGCTTGTTAGAAAAAGAGGGTTGACTCCTGGAAGACCTATCTATATATAGGCAGGCAGGACTCTTCTCCAGGGACATGGAGAAGGTGTCTGCAGAAGGCCTCAGCACAGGGGCATGGCTTTGTGAATGAAGGTGGCCCAAGCTGCCTCAGGGCACATAGGCTAGTGTGGTCAGAGCTGCTGGTTTTGTCAGGAAACTGGGAATTGAGACTTGTTTATTTTTGTTTATTTCGAGGTAGGGTCTCACTCTAGTCCAGGTTAACCTGGAATTCACTATGTACTCTCAAGATGGCTTCAAACTCACAGCGATCCTCCTACCTCTGCCTCCTGAGTGCTGGGATTAAAGGCATGCGCCACCACACCTGGCTGTTGGAATCTAGATTTTTTTTTTCTTTTTTTTTGGTTTGTCGAGGTAGGGTCTCACTCTGGCCCAGGCTGACCTGGAATTAACTATGTAGTCTCAGGGTGGCCTTGAACTCATGGTGATCCTCCTACCTCTGCCTCCCGGGAATCTAGATTTTTAAAGGCTAAGTTTCCTCCACAAGAAAAGCAGCACACAGACCAACTGCAACATGTCCCATACGGAATGTGGTCTGAGGTATCTTAGGGATACTAACTGACGAAGGCTCCTAGTGAAGGGCCAGGCTGGCAATGTGCTTCCATGGCAGGGGCTCCAGTGCTCCTTAGGGCCTTCATCTGAAGGGGGGGGGGCGCATGGGAGTTGTCATGACAACGTTCCAAAAAAACACAATGGAGGGCAGAGAGTGAAGCTCTGCTGAGGCCATCACTACCTGTGTGAACCATGGCCTGGAGGATATGTCCTGCCCAACTGGCCTGTCAGTTTCTGGGTTGTACCAGGTGCTAGCAAACCAAGGTAGGCACAGGGAGGTTAGACCCTCCCACCCTCCTCAGGAGCTCTGGATGGCTAACTTAAGGTGTTCCCTTTCCACGGGCAGAGACCAGCACCTGTTTGCCATCTCCCACAGGGTCCTGTCAGTGGTGGTGGTGGTGGGGAAGCGAGCAAGGCCTTGTAGTACAGATTACTGGGGCACTATGAAATAAGAGTGGGAGATAGAACTCATCTTGGGCCTGACGCGTAAGTTCACACACACTGGTGTGTACAGACCCTACCTAGTCACATCCATGCAAATGCAGTTACCTCCCTACATAGTCAGTGCTTCACTCTCCTGTCTCACACCACTGTTGGAACCCCTCCAGCATCCTGGTTTCTTGCAGAGTGCCCAGTATGGCTGGCTCCTCGAGGAAGGCATGCTGTCCATTGAAGAGTCTCTATTTAAGTGCTCCAGGAGGTCCCAACTGCTCCCAGAGCAAATCCAGGGTCCTGACTGGGCTTCAGATGGTCTCCAGGCACAATCACTTCTTCTAGGTCCCCCAAATCACCCATGCCTTTCCCATCTCAGGGTTCTCAGCAGTTGTCCTCACTGTCCGTGTTCCCCCACACTCCAGTCTTCTGGGGCTTCACACCCCATGCGGTCCCTCCGCAGCAATCTTCCTTGGCCATCACTTCCTTGTCCACTAGGGTAGCTTTGCAAGGGGAAGCCATTTCCTTCCAACATGTTCCTCAACTCTATCTGTTGTTTCTCTCACCCTGCTGCTATCTCTAGGAGGCAGAGGCAGAGGCAGTCAGCTCTCTGCTGCTCCCCTGCTCCTGGCTCAGGGACGGCTGGTAATGACTAAGGGGAGAGAATAGTACAGTACCTCTCCTGGCCTGGCCCTGCCCAGGGCATACTAGATGCTTGTCTTCAGAGGATGTGGGATCCTTTGACAACATTGTGCTAGGAGAAATGAGCCACTCACAGGACACATATTGCCTAGGAAGGGGGTCCTGAGAACAGCTCAGCTCACAGGACAGTATGGTGGCTGCCAGAGTGTCTCAAAGCTGCTGAGCCGTACACTACAGAATGCTGAAGACAGGAAACTACTACTTCTCCTCCTCCTCCTCCTTCTTCTTTTTTAACGTGGTAGGGTCTCATTGTAGCCCAGGCTGACCTGGAATTCACTATATCGTCTCAGGCTGACCCCCCCAATCAGGGCGATTCTCCTACTTCTGCTTCTTGAGTGCTGGGATTAAAGGCATGTGCCACCACGACCCTGGCAGGAAACTTCTTCTTATGTGAATTTATCCCAACTGAAAACCAGGTGGGCTGACTTGTACGGAATAAGTGGAACAGGGGAGAGAGAAGCTGTGTTGTGCACTAAGGGCCAAGGCTTAGGGCCATTCCTGAGTGGCCACCTCACACCTGTGGCTCCAGGGTCAGAGGTATAGGCTGCAACAGCTGGGTGGGCAGAGCCACAGCCTCTCCACATCTACACTAAAGAGCGGCTTCTCCTGGACGTGAGGACCGGAACCTCTGGAGACTGGAACGTAGAGGCCCGACGCCTGCAATGGCTATTACACTAGGGGGACAGGGCTTTGATAGCTGTGGAAGGAGGTGTTTCAGTTTTCACCAGAAAAGGGAGGCAAAGGGAGGCAGGAGACCACTGTGCGTGCAGTCTACCCATGTTCAGAATGCTACTGCATTAGCAGAGTGGGAAGGCATTTTTCCTTTTTTTTTTTTTCTTTCTTTCTTTTCTGTCTATTTGTAGGCTTTTACTACTTCCTCACAGAGTCATCCCATTTCACAAACCAAAAAAATCAGGACAACTAGCCAGCAGCAGGGCAGAAGACCTGAAAATCAGGGCTGTCCTGGAAAATCTAGGTCACACGGTCACTAATTATACAGAACACGTATGTTCAGGTCCCAGAACTAAGCCGGAGCTTTTAGGTTTTATAAATGATACATGGGAACTTTGATCAGATCTATTTCTACCTTCTTCCAGATTCCTGTTAAAAGGGAAGCTTTCCGGCATCTTCATCATTTCTAGAAAAGCATCCCTGACAACAAAGAGCTGTTCTGGCAGATAGGAGAGTGGTTACTCTCAGAAACATCCTGCTCAGCACCCACAGAATGGCTCTCGGAGCCCACGCAACTCTGACCCTCGCCCACAGTCCCCCAGGCTACAGGGCAGCAGTGTTGAAGATGGATCTAATTGACTGTGACAAATTGTGGCATGCGCCACTGATCCACACTGCAGCTGAGACCACTACAGCTAATGATTGCCACGGTCCTTGTGAAACACATAGGTGTGCACCCTTGGCAGTCCCAAGAGAGAGAGTCGCAAGTCACAAAAGACACAAGCTGATCCCACCACTCCTGGGACAAGCTCCTCCCCCCATGGACAGAGGTTCAGCTGACAGTACCTTCTCTGTCCTCCAACCAAGCCATGGTCACAAAGCCTCTGTCCACTCACACGGCCCCACTAATATTAAATGGTTCTAGCTAGGCTGAACTCATTGGCTCCAAGAGGCAAACCTAGAATCATCTTCGCTTCCAGTGTGTGCCATCCCACTCAGCTAACCAAAGGGGTGTGCGCATGTGTGAGTGTGTGTGTGTGCAGACACAGTTTTTAAAGTGAGGTGCACCACAGTTAATGTGAAATTAAGAGCAAGTGATAAAGGTGCTCTGAAAGCTCTATATATGTACCTCACATTGAGTACCAATGGGCGGGTATACTGCTGTGCAGCTCATGCCTGAGCAGACAAATGGCGAATGGTGATGGATGGATGAATGGAAGATGATGGGTAGATGGATAGTGGATGGGTGACTGATGAGCGGATGGGTGTGTATAATGGGTGAATGGATAGATGACGGGTGGATGAATGATGTAGAGATGGATGGGTAGATGATGGTTGGATGGACAGATGATGTGGGCTAGATAGATAATGGGTGATAGGTGGGTAGGTATACAGATGGATGAATGAATGAGCGAATGACTGAATGGTGGGGGAAAAGTACACATGAATGAATAAATGGTCTGGGGAAGATGAGTTAGTGAAAAGAAAAACTGGCTTTGGAGATCAAACCCAGCTTTATCTCTGTGACACTAGGCCCTAAGATGTCACTTCTTTTAGTTTTTAAGTCCCATTTACTCATTTGAAAGAAGGGACCAATAATATCTACCTTATAGTCTTGTTATGAGGTCAAGTTAGGTAATATGCAAGAGGGTTTATAGTACACAGATGCCATGTTCCAAGGGGGTATCTGATTATTGCCATACAGGACTGTAACATTTGTTTAAAAATTTTTTTAAGGGGCTTTGAGAGATGGCTTAGCAGTTAAGGAGCTTGCCTGTGAAGCCTAAAGACCCAGGTTCAATTCCCTATGACCCACCTAAGTCAGAAGTAAAGGTGGCCCACACATTTGGAGTTTGTATGCAGTGGCTAGAGGCCCTGGTACACCCATTCTCTCTCTCTCTCAAAAAAAAAAAAAATAATATTTTTAAAAGTGTAAAAAATAACACTTATCAGCTCTGTGCTCTCAGAGAGTTAATTAACCTCTCTATGCCTAAGTTTCCCTACCGTGACATCATATGAATTAGGTATTTAATGCTAAGGATAATGTCTAGCACTTAATAAATACCAAATCACTGCAATTATAATCTCCCTGCTGGTTTAAAATATAGACAACTATTTTAAAGATTCGAAAGCCTTCAGGCCATGGGCTATGCATTTCACTCTCTGCTCAATAACAATGTTTGATGCTACAGTGACAGTGACTTCCCTTGTGTGTCCTCTTGCCACCATGCACGGAGAACTGGGTAAGGCATACTTCCCTGACCCACTGAGAGACGCACACCCTGCCCCAGACAGTTTGAGCATCTGGCTTCCTCCTCTCCCTCAGTTTCCACCAATGCATAGTTTACTTCTTCTAAGACCCCAAAGAATATAGAATGATCTGGTATTTAGCTCAATGAACCAAAAATATGACTAATGGGGGTTAGGAAGTTGGCTCAGTGGATAATGGCACTTGTTTGCAAAGCCTGCCAACCCCGGGGTTCAATTCCCCAGTACCCACATAAAGCCAGATGCATAAAGTGATGCATGCACCTGGAGTTTGTTTGCAGTAGCTGGTGGCCCCAGAGTGCCCATATTCATACACACACACACACACACACACACACACACACACACACACACAAATATGTTTTAAAAATATGATCAACGAAACCTTAAATACAGAAGAGGTATTCTATTTAAGAGATGTGAGATACTATAAGAATAATTATACGTCTTCAAATATACTCATGCAATATGGTAACAACTAGTGCTGGGAAGACAATAGCTTAGCAGTTAAAGGTGCTTGCTTGCAAAGCCTACTGACCCAGGTGCTATTCCCCAGTACCCACATAAAGCCAGACGCATAAAGTGGTATACATGTCTGGAGTTTGTTAACAGCAAGAGGCCCTAGTGTAGCCATATTCATTTCACTCACTCACTCACTCATTCATTCATTCTCTCTCTGCAAATAAATAATATTTAGAAACAGAAATATAGCAACAGCTACCATATATTGAGTTCCTAGTGTATGCCAGAAACTGGATCATCTGCCCCTTCTACATTATATTCACTTCTCCAAACAGCCCCTTTTCTGTGATGAAGAAACTAACCATTTCGTTGAGTCTTTCTGACAAAGAAGTCATTTAGCTGGCCAGAGGCAGCACTTGGATTTGGCTCCAATAACCCACTTCCAAGTCTAGTATCTTCTTTTGGTCTTGTCTTTTGCTATACCCTCAACTTGCTGTCCCCTGGTGCCACCTAAAAGACACACCAACTGAAACTGTCATCTAGTACGTCTTCTTGCAGCCCTAGCCAAGCCCCAGCCAGCCAGTCTAATTCTGTCTAAACTTGAGCCACAGT
Source organism: Orientallactaga sibirica (assembly GCA_036365145.1). Classification (NCBI taxonomy): domain Eukaryota; kingdom Metazoa; phylum Chordata; class Mammalia; order Rodentia; family Dipodidae; genus Orientallactaga; species Orientallactaga sibirica. Next base: position 2,886,770 of record JAEOAD010000030.1, read on the forward strand.
GGAGCACACTTACTATTGACCCAGCAAAATTAATTTCCTGTTGTCTCCTCCCTCTCCTCATCATGCCCAGCCCCCATCCGGCTGCTCCTGTGAGTGTTAACGAGCGCTGCTGACTGGCGCTCCTGAAATGCCAACTTGCATTTCTCATCATTAATTTCTTTCTAAATGTCATTAGTAATTGTTCCTGCTGCACCAGGCCTTCATGGAGAGCACCCTGGTCTCTTCTCGCCACTAGTGGAGGCCAGGACCCCTGCCACACCAGAGCCCAGCCTTCTGGCAGGAGGTGGCCAGCCCCACTCCAGCGAGTTGCATCAAGAGATCATTTGGGGCTGGGGAGATGGCTCAGTAGGTGTGCAAGCATGAGGACCCAAGTTTGGCTCCCCAGAACCCATGTAAAGCTGGACACAGTAGTAAATAGCAAGTGTCTGTAATCCCAGCACACTCACATGGTGAGATGGGAGGCAGGGACAGGAATACCTCCAGAATCTAGCCCAGTGTGTGCAGCAGTGAACAAGGTGGAAAGTGAGGAACAATGCCCAAGGTTGTCCTCTGACCTCCATATGCATGCCATGGTGTACACACACATACATCGAGTACACACACACACACACACACACACACACACACTCTTAAAGAGAGATCAGAAGTGACTCAGCTGCATAAGAGCCTGTCTAGCATACTGGAGCATGGATGAAGTCCCAGAAACCAGACTGCCTAGGTCCCACCTCCACTACTTTCTAGCTGTGCTCAGTGTCTTGTCTGTAAAGGAGGACAATCACTGCACTGAGCGAGACAGGAAAGTGGAAACAGAAGATTTCTTGTCGAGCCTGGCTGGTGTTGTCATGGACAATCCCCACTGCTTCTTGCCTCCCACCATCAGGATTTCAGGCTCAGCTCTGCCACTGACCAACTGTGTGATGTGCCATCAACAGACTGGCTTCTCTGAGCCTGACCACCTCCCCTCCCCACCCCGCCATCAAAAGTAAAAACAGTGTGGGGCTGGAGAGATGGCTTAGCAGTTAAGGCACTTACCTGCGAGGCCTAAGGACCCAGGTTCGATTCCCCAGAACCCATGTAAGCCAGATGCACATAGTGGCACTGGAGTTTGTTTGCTGTGGCTAGAGGCCCTGGCATGCCCATATTCTCTCTCTATCTCTCTAATAAGTAAATAAAAATTTAAAAAGTGAACAGTATGGGCTGGAGACATGGACAGCTCTGTAAGAGTGCTTGCAGTAAACATGAAGGCCCAAGAGGGTCTGAGACCATCGAGTTCAACTCCTAGGACCCATGGAAACATCTGGGTGTGGCTGTGCATGTCTATAACTCCAGACACGTGGGGAATAGGTACCAGAGAATCACTGTGGCTCTCAAAAAATGGTAGTTCCACATTCAGAGAGAGATTCCATCTCAAGGAAATAGACACAATGTTCTCTGGCCTCTGTGTATGTGCATCTGCACACACATGCATAACACACACACACACACACACACACACACACACGATGATGTGGATGATTATAGTGAATGACTGATCCCAGCACTCAGAAGGCTGAGGCAAGAGCTTGAGGCCAGTCTGGCTAATAGCAAGAGCCTATCTAAAAAAAGTAATAATAATAATAATAATAAATTGTGGCACTAACATCAACTCTTCCAACTCCTCCCCCACTAATGCTCCCTGTCAACATCCAGTTGTGTCTCTAGAGAGTGGTCTGTCCCCAGGAAGGTCATATGCCCATGGTACCAATGACTAGCATCCCCAAAGCCTCATATCCTAGGTCACCGCCCATATCCTTTATGTTCATTACAGAACTTGTTGAATCTCCACATAGAGTCACATGTTGTATTGTGCAAACCTCTGTGGCATTGAAGCAACATGTCACCCACTGTCACTGGTACTATCATTGTGACTAAGAAACTAAAGGCATTTGGTCTCGCCTGGGACAGTGCTAGTGAGGGGCTGGGCTCATGGCACACACAATGGCCATAGGCTGGAAGCTCCTGGCAGCTTCTCCATGCCCATCTGTCGTGATGGCATAATGCCCCTGAAAAGTTGGTTGGCCCCCTGCCCTAGGGCATGAGTGACAGGCTCCAGTGGGCAGACGGACAGCCTGAGGCCCATTCCAAGTGCCATCTCTACAAGGAGCTGAGCCTTTGGGGGCAGCTCCCTGAGTCCCCACTTGGGTCTCTATGCACTTCATCGCTCAGGCAGACTGACCCCTGGCACTGAGCAGAGCCAGGCATAAGCTTTGACCTTAAAGCCACTCCTTGCTGTGACCATAGAAGCCCTCTGTACACCCAGGACTGCCAGAGCAGCGATAGTCTCGTGCCTCAGTAGATGTGCTTGGTGCCAGCCTCACCCCCTGGAACTGGCCTATATGGAAGCAAGGCTGCCATGCGCCAGCATCCTGACAGAAACTTCCGTGGTTCCCACAGCCTCAGCTAGGCATAAACTATCTGGGACCAGCAGATTCTCCTGTCTTGAAAGAACTACCCAAGGACCCTAGCAAGCACTGGGAGAGGTGGGTATACTCCCCCTGTGATCGTGTGGGGGCTCAAAGCCATGTTCCAGGCTCCCTAAGGACCAGCACAGAACAGGTGATCTCCTCCAGTGCCTGTGCATGCTCACCTCCAGCGCCTGTGCATGCTCACCTCCAGCGCCTGTGCATGCAGTTCTGAATCTGCCACGTACGGCCTGCAGAGGACTCAGCCGTCTCTACCGATGGCAGCAGGAATGATGACAATGGTGAAAACAGTGATGAAGCAGTGCTCTATGGTCGGCAGAAAGGCCTGGCCCTCTACACAGTAGATGAACCAAGACTCAGAGACACAGACAGCCCCCATGACCCAGCAGCACATTAACCTCCAGTGAATCAGGCCCAGGACCAACATGCCCCAGGGTATCTGTAGGTCTAAGCTGTGGGGTTGCCTTGGGGGTAGCAGTTGTGTGATTGATGATCTATTTTGTTTTTCTTGAGATGGGGTCTGGTTGTGTAGCCCATGCTGGCCTCATCGTCACAATCCTCCTGCCTCAGCCTTCCTGGGTGCTGGATTCCAGGCGTGCACCATCATGCCTGCCATGACACCCTGCTACAGCAGTCACTGCCTTCAGCACATACAGGTTGAATGCTTGGCACCAGCAGAGTTTCTGATGATTTGGGAATATTTACATATACACAGCGACTACCTCACAACCGGAACCCAAGTCTGCATACACACTTCATTTGTGGTCTGTGTCCACCCTATCTGCATAGCCTGTGATCCAACATTTGAAGTAATTTTCTGAATAAAACATTACTGTGGTGTAGAGTTTTATATTTGTGACGTCATGTTGGCTCACAAAAAAAGGAGTGACAATTTGGAGATCTTTGGTTTTCAGATTTGCAGAGCAGAGACAGTTGTGTTGGCCACAGTGCGATGCTCTGTGATTCTACCCACTCCACAAGTCTGTAACAGAGGCCTTGTTTGATGGGTGCACTGCTCCCCTCCCCACAGCAGGTACAGGACTTATCTGGGTCTTCCTGTGCCTCCATCACCTGTACACATCCGGCATGCAATAGGTGCTTAGCCGTACACAGTGAGGTCACAATGAGCAAGCGCATCCACACCACTGGACTGACTGAATACAGAGACAGAATGCAGCCCCCGCCCTGCCCCCACCGCGGGCACCCAGACCCTTGGCACAATCACAACGGCAGTGACAGAGGTGTTCATATGGAGCCAGAACTGGTACTGCAGGCTTTGTAGGCAACACGACCTTTAGCCCCTCTGTACTCCACAAGGGCGGCTATCATCATCCGGGTCTCCTATGGCTCAGAGAAGGCCAGCCACTTGCTCATGACCACAGAGCTGCTTTGCAGTGGAGCTAGGATTCAAATGCAGGCTGGGCCAGGTAGGGTGGGCACGGTCCTGCCACATGCAGCAGATGTGGGCTGTGCTGGACTCCTCAGCCCTAGTGAGGAAGGCAGGGGACAGTGATCATCGTGGAAATCCATCACTACCAACTGGGACTCCTTGACTTCCAAGGGTTCTACACATGAGAACCACCACCCATGGCCGCAGGACTGGTCCCTTTTGACAGAGGAAGCAACTGAGCCTAGAGAGGCAGAGTGGCTACAAAGTGTCTGAGAGGACTGGTCCAGGGAGGCCAGCAACCAGCCTAGCTCTTAGCCTCAGGGTTAATGGCCTTACAAGTGTCCAAGGCAGTACCAGATTCTAACTCTCAAGAACCAAGGGTTGTCTCCAGACTCTTCCACACGTAGTCTTACCTCAGGCCCTGTCTCTCATCAGGGGTGTGCCGGGGCCATCTTTAAAGCAGGAAAAAGGAGCAAGAGTTGAATGCTAAAATGCTAAATACATGCCTAGAGCACTTTTTACTTTTTAATGATCATTATTTATAATAATGTGGCTGGATCTGCCAGCAGCACAAAGCAGCAAGGAAAGTGGGGCCTCGGTTACCCATCTTCTCAGGACCAGTAAGCTCTAACAACAGACTCTGCTCCTGCAAGCTACCTCCTTCCTCCTGTCCTGCCCCTGTTTATTCTTGCTCCTACTTTCAAAAAGTTGAATGTGATAAAATATATGGGGAAGGAAGGATGGATAGAGGGATGGTGGATGAGTGGGTGGAGGAAGGATGGATGGATAGGTAAGATGGACAGATGGAAAATGTGTGGATGAGTCTGAATGTTGCATGGATAGATGAGTGGATGATGGTGGGTGGGTCTTTGATAAGAAGGGTGTGTGGTGGTTAGACAGGATGGGTAGGTAGATAGGCAGATTTCAGGGGACATCTTCAACCTCTGAAATCTTACATTTGCATGGGAAGTTGGGTCTAGACAAACTGTTAATCCTTTAAACATGCCTTCTCAACACTGGGCTGGCTGCTACGCTGCCACGGGCAAGCTCACAATCACTTCCGGCAGCCCCTGGCTTTGTCAGCGAGGGCCTTGAGAGTCCAGGGCCTGGAGTAGGCCCATCACTCCCCCTGCCCAGCCCATCGGGGAGAGGTACATGTGCATGTGTGCACGCTCATACATGAGTCCACCTGCCACGAACTTGAAGTACCCAGGCAGGCTGCCCCATCAGCTTGGGGATGCCAGAGTGCCACCTTTCAATTCGTATTCGTATAGGTGTCAGGAGGCTCAGCAAAGACTAGAACAGTCAGTGAAGGGAGAATATGGATGAGCTCCTTGGAGATGGAACCACTGGAGCTGGGCTGAAGCAGAAGGGACAAGCATTTCAGCAGAAAGGAATGCAGCTGCCCACATGTCCAGGAAGCACCCATGACCTTGACGATGAGGCGAGGCAAGATCAGTCCAGAAGCATGCAGCAAGGTGGCAACGGCCATTCATCTCGTCCTCTCCAGCTCTACGGGCCTTGATTCTGTTCCTTGATCACTACAAGTCTGTCCGTCTGAATCCCAGGGCCTTTGCACTGGCTCTCCCTCTTCTTGGAAAGTCCTGCACTTCTTCCCCATATTGGCTTTCTTTACCTCAGGCAGCAATGCTAGCTTCTCCTACCAATCCAATTTTTCAGCCCCAACATTTTCTCCCCACTGCCCACACCTTTACATACAGGAACCTCCACAGAACAGTGTCTCACTGTCTTCAGAATTTCACAATCCCAAGTGGCTCGGGTCATATTGTACTGGCGTACTGTCAGCGTCTCCGACAGAATGTCATCTGTGAGAATGGGGACCCTGTCTACTTCACAGGACCATGAAAGAGAGTGAGTGTTTGTTAAATGAATCATGAAAGCAGGGGAAAGGCTTGGGCAGGAAAGGTGGGTCCCAGTGAAGCTTAGACGGCACCCCATGGCTCACAGACACCAGGATCCAGCCTGGCAGGATCCAGCTCGCACTATCAGAAGGGCTCTGGGTCGCTTGTTAGAACACCAGCTCTGCTTTTAATCAATTGTAATCATTTAGCTGAAAGCGGCATGATTAGGCACACACAAGCAAACAGCATGGGCTAATCCTTTAAACGCGCCTGCTCGACACTGGGCTGGCTGCTCTGCCGCCGCGGGCAAGCTCGCAATCACTTCCGACGGCCCCTGGCTTTGTCAGGGAGGGCATTGAGAGCCCAGGCCTGCAGTAGGCCCATCACTCCCCCTGCCCAGCCTGTCGAGGAGAGGTACATGTGTATGTGTGCACGCTCATGCGTGAGCGCACCTGCCACGAACTTGAAGTACCCAGGCAGGCTGCCCCATCAGCTTAAAGAGATCTTCCTCCAGCTCCAGGCTCAGGCCCACCACGACGACGGCACCAAGCAAGTCTCAGGCTGCCAAAATGAGTTGCAAACAGCAGTACCAGGAGGCAGGAGACTGACTAGGGCTATCCCCCACTTCCCACAAGCCCAGCCTGGCTCCTCTGCAGGTGGCAAACTCTGCAGGCCTCGGGCCTCCAGCTCCCCACTCTGCCAGGCCCAGCTCCTTGGCAGAGCAGCCCCACCCAGGGCGCTTCCACCTGGTTCACCCAGGAGCACTTTTTTTTTTCAATCCCCTGTTACTGCCACTCGTGATACCTGCTTGGCCCAACTACTAAAATAGTTTCTGGGTCCCCTGACAACTGAGGCTTTTTATAGTTCAGCACTGCAGGCCTCATTTAAATCTATTAGCTCATATAAATGGCAATTTATTTAAACTTTGGAGGGTTTCTGTTTGCCTTGGTGGCAGAGACAATTTGGCTTTGCACTGGGCTCTGCCATTTGCTGGTGACCTCAGGCAAACAGCCAAACCTCTTAGAGCCTCAGTTTCCAGTTCGTACTTGGGGGTGGAAGCATCTACCTCAAAGCTTATGCCAATTGCTGGAAACAGGGCCTGGCCGCAGCACAGATACAATGGGGTGGCTGCCATGACTGTTGCTTGCCCCATTTGGGGGACTTGCCCGCCACCATCAGAATACAGCTCTGGAAGACTGGTTAGCAACCGACTGGGCGAGGCGTTTGGGGGTTGAGATCAGGAGGAAGAAGGACTTGCCACTCTTGTTGTGTTGGTGCCCACAGGGATTTCAAGACAGGTGGGCTAAGCAGGCAGAGGCTGCTCCTCCCCTCAGGTCAGCTTACCTTGGCAAGGGGCCTACAGGGCCCCAGGCCTTCATCTGCCGAGGCCTGAGGCGGAAAAGCAAAGCCAACAGTCCTGACATTTGCCGAGTGTCTTATTTCCCAATCATAGGCCCATCCTGCCCTCCTCTGGGCCACAGAAAATGCCAGGGCCACAAGAAGTAGAAGAAGAGGGCCTGGGGCCATGCCTTTCCTACCTAATCTCACTGCTCCCCACACCACAACGTGTGCCCTGTGCCCACAGCCTTGTGGGCACCATAGGCAGAAGTTCTCAGAGTCCTGCTTTATTCAAACTCAGGCTAGAACTCAGGAAAGAAAACTCCAAGGGGAAGGAATCTACAAAGCCATCTGCTCCTCAAATTTCCCCCAAAGTAACGACTGCGCCCAATGGCTGTACATTGCTAGGAGTTTTTCGTGGCATTCCTGTGAGGAAAGTCTTACAGAGTCCTCTATGGTACAGACAAGGAAATGGAGCCTCACAGACTGTTGTTCATGACAGAGCAAGGCTTCAAATACAGAGCTGCTCTCACAAAGCCACGTGGGACTAGCTTCTACCCACACAGCTAGCTCTTGGCACCTTGTTGCATAGGGTCATTTGCTGGGTCTACCTGGTTCCACCACAGCTCACTGGAATAACATGGAAACCCAAGCCTGACTCAGATTCACTGCTTCTGGCCACCAGTGTGAAGCACGCCTGGGGAAACACCTGGAGTGTCTGTCTACAGAGTGAGACCAGAAGGCAGCAAGGAGTAGGACAAGACAGGCACAGAGAAGACAGAGCCGCCAAAACCCCAATGTCACTTCTGGCTTTTGGCCTGCATTCCTATGGTCTAATTTCCCTTTGTGGCTTAGCTAGCTCCAGTGAGGGGGCCTGAGCCAAGAATATCAAAGGCTAAAAATGTGACTTTCCCCAAGTCTTAGGGCCCCTGAAGCATGCTGAGGTGCTTGGGCACAACTGCACCTGCACTTCCACTGCACTCCATGTGAGTCCCCTCCGTAGATGACAGACTCCTAGGAACTTCCTGAAACCAACTCGGGTGTGCAGGAATGCTAGGGGAGGGGGCATTTTACACAATGTTCAGTCTCTGCTGTCATCCCCCCACCTTCAGTCCCTGAAAACTGATGACCTGTTTTCTCTTCTGGTAATAGAACACACCCACCACAGAGCCTTTTGAATCTGGCCCCTGTGACTTGATATGTGAAATTGCCCCAGCATCCATGGCTGTTCTTGGTCAAGTGTTCCACCACCACAACTATCAACAGCTCACCAGGTGGGGCACCCAGGGGCTACTGCTGTGTGTGTGGGGGGAGCATTACCAGTACAGCTTCTGTCTCTAGCAATGCAGGTCATTGGGGAGGGTGGAGCTCAGCTCCCCATTCTCTGGCCACAGGGTTAGTGCACCTTCACTTGTCCCCAGTAGGATGCAAGATTTCCATAACCTGGCCCTTACTCACAGGGCCAATGTTTTTGGGTTTGTCTTCATGTCAGCACTCCAGAGGTGTAGGAGGCATGTGCTGCTCCCCCTGCTACAAACAACCTGCACCCTCTTTGGTGGGATGCCTCCTCGAAGTTTGTGCTCATTTTATTGAGTGTTGAAGAGTTCTTTAAATATTCTGGTGCACACCCTTTATCAGATGTGGGGTTTGTAAGTATTTCTTACCCATCTGCGACTTAACGGTGTCTCTTCAAAGCAGAGTTCTTAAAATGCACGTGCTTTTGGAAGTAGACACATCACAGAGCAAGCCTGCAGGTGTCCAGTCCTACTGTCACCCTTCTAGCCCCGCAGCAGCACTTTGTGGTCCTAGTGTGAGCTCCATACTAGGTTGTAAGCTCCTCCAGCCCTCTCAGCCCATGGTCCCTGGGCCTACGCTAGCTCCCTCAAGTAACACATGGCCACAAGAGTCAGTTACAACCCCAATAAAGATGAGAGCCCTGGCTTCCTCTTGTCTCCTGCGGCCCCACCCAAGCCCTTACATATCTTGCCTTCTCTCTCTACAAACAGGACCATCTAGTTCACTTCAGCTAATGACAGTGACAGCTTCAGACTTGAAATCCTTTCCCAAACCCAGAAAATTACTATTCAAGTTACTTAATGAAAGCCATTATTTGCATAGATTTGGTGCTGCTACACTCTCTTGTTTAAATGGTCTGTAATTAAAATAATTAATTGCAGAAAACAGTGACTTGTTAAGGCTATAATTTAGTGAACATCTTGCATTTCAGGATCCTACTTAAAGATTAATTGGGTGACCAAGAAACCACCAACTTCTAGGAACCATTTTTTTGGCAGTTCGGGGGATGGAACCCAAGGCCTTGTGCATGCTAGACAAGGACTCCACCACTGAGGTATATCACCAACCCTTTTAAAAAATTATTTTGAGAGTTTCACTACATAGCTCACACTGGCTTTGAACTTGTGATTCTCCTGCTTAAGTCACCTGAACAGCTTGGATTCAGGCTTTGGGAACTATTGCTGGACAAGGTTTGTCCAGCACCTAAGAAAGGCAGAGGCAAAACGGGTGCAGTGCACCACGGCTCACTGACTCCTGTGCGTTCAGGAGGCCACACTAGTCCCCGGGATGCCATCCAAGTTCCAGGAAGGGGAAGGAACCTTAAGGCTAACCAAGAAAAGACCAGCTGTCCTCCCCCCTTTCCCTTATAGCATCTGGGACATTGGGGAGGACCAGGCCAGAACTGAGCAGGTCCATGGTGCAAATAAACCATAGTGTACATGCACTAGTGGGCTTTCTTCTCCTCTGCCCTTCCTTGTGCGTGTGTATGGTGTACATGCATGTATATATGTGCATGTTCGTATGTGTGTGCACATGTGTGGAGGTCAAGAAGTTGATGATGGGGGTATCCTTCAATCCTTTCCTTTTTGTTTATGGAGACAGCTTCTCTCATTTGAACCCAGAACTCACCAATTCAGCTATACCCAGTTTGCCCTGGGAATTCCCTGTCTCCATCTCCCAATGCCAAGTTTACTGGGCTGCCACACCCAGCAGACATCTTCATGGGTGCTGACAATCCAAACTCTAGTTCTTTCACTTGGGCAGCAAGCACTTTATCCAGTGAGCCATCTCCAGAGCCCTAACTAATGGGTTTTTAAGAAGCCTGTCCTTTTAGGCTATAAAAAGCTTCATGTCTCAGGGGACCTAGGCCTACTGTGATAGCTGGGCCACTCAGGTAAGGCAGGTAGGGTAGGGTAGGGCAGCTGCACAGACTGCTTTAAGAGAAAGAGCATGCTCTGGCAGGCAAACAAGGCCTGCTGGACGGTACAGGGCAGGTCAGGTGCTGGCTCTAATCCCCTGGCACTAACTCCTCAATGTCCCCAGCCACATCCTCAGTACAGAAGCACAGGCTCAGGGTATGGATCCACGAGGACACAGGGGGACATGGATAAAGGATTTGGGCATGATCACAGCCTCCACTGATGGTGGTCTTTTCGATGTGGAGCCCTCTGCTCCAGCCTGCTCTGTGAAATGGTCTCTACCTCATAGGGCATACGAGCAATGCAGAAATGTATGGGAACTCAGAGGGCTTCCTAAAGGTTGCAAATCATCTGGCACTTTCCAAAGTCAGAGGGCAGGGCTGAGCTCAGCCTACTCAGTCCTGGGACCAGAACCTGGCCAGAGAGTGAATGTCCCTCTGTGCCTACCCTGAACCTGTTTTCATCAACTGTGCAGATGGGCTGGGCTGGGCTGGGCTGGGCTGAATCCTTGAGAAGAGGGCTCAGCCTGCTGTGCATCAGACATTGCTGTGGCCCACCTATGTGATGGATGGCCAGGACCTCATGCCCTGGATGAGTGGGAGGCGCCTGGTATAGGCACAGGTTGGGTGCTGCTATGCCAGGAGACGCTCCCTCTGGAAGCATAGTTCTTAAGAGTTCTTCACACATGCCATGTGCCTGTCCTTCCTAAGAAGTCAGGCCTGACCTCACGTGACTTGTCTCACAATCACCATGTGAGAGGGGGCAGTACCCGTCACTCATAGAAGCTGGAAGAGCCGGTGCACTGCTCACCTCCTTCTTTCCTCTCCTCACCACGCAGCAACCACGGAAACATGGATGGGCCTGGAGCCTCTGTGGGTCTAAGTCACCAAGTGAGTGTGAAAAACAATCCTTTTTGGATCTGTCATACAAGTGACAAGTAAGCCTTCCAGGCCTCAGTGATCTTGAGGATGCTGCTACTGCAGCTTGACCTTCTGGCACCCATTAGTGGTGGCAGCTTTCTGATGGGCAGGTCTTCTGTGTGTCTATGTGGCCAGGTTCCCATGGGTGCCAGTTTGGTCTAGGGGACCACAGCACTAAGCTGTGCCTATTGGCCTTACTGTGCATGTGCCCTGGCACTGTCAGTGATGGTGTATGTGTGTGGCGACTGTCCCTGGCATATGTGATGCTATGTACAGGGTGTGTATGCGTAGTATATCTGGTGGACCTGCTACCTCTTCCACATTAATAAGAATTTCTGTAAAATCAGTGAGAGAGAAAACCCTGGGTCCAGATCCTAGTCTTCAGGAAACCCGTGGTAGGAAAGAAGAGAAAGTACCCCATAGGGAACAAGGGCAGGGCTGCAGGTGCCAGGCAGACCCCTCACCACTGCCACATGTGGGGACTCTGGAAGTGTGAGGAAGCTGGCCCATGCCCCTATGCCCACCTGAGGGCCACATCAGCCTCAGGACGTCAGGATCCAGAGTAGGGCCCCTTCCTCTGAGCTGCAGCCAATTGGATACCCCTTACTTCTAGTTTCTTACTTTTCCAGGAACAGCTGAATTCAGGCTGCAAAGTCCCAGACCCCAGCCACAGGCTGCACAGACCTCCAGTCCACAGAACTAAACCCACTGAAATACCATCGCATGATCTCGGAGAAGATCAGGAGGAAGGGACTTGCCAGGAAGCATGTCAGGTTTCAGCCCAGGACTCCTGCTCCAGGCTCCACTGGCTCCTGTCTGCTCTGCCCAGAATGCGAAGGCCAACAGGGGTCAGAGATCAGCAGGAACATGCCAGCCAGCCAGCCAGCCAGGAGGGCGGCCACTGACTTCCAGGGGGAGGAGGGCGGGGAGGGTGCTCACCTGCAGCTCGGTCTGGAAGAAGAACTTTTGCGGGCACTGCGAGCAATCGTAGATCTTGTCCTCCTGCCCGTGCACGGCAAAGATGTGCTGCTGCAGCTTGTTGGCCTGGACGAAGACTGCACACACACAGACACTGTGGTCAGAGGCAGACCCAGCCCCAGCCCCAGCCTCCCACCCTGGCATCTGTTCCACACCACTCCCAAATACGGATCACCTAGGCATGGGCACAGTTGGCTAAGGAATATTCCTGGGAGCATTATTCCTACAAGAGGGCTTCAGGCTAGGTAAGCTAAACTCTGTCACATAGTAGCTGTGCAACCTTGGGCAAGACACCTAAGCTCTCTGGACTTCTTGTTTTCATTTGACACCTGGAGCTCATTGTAATAAATAGCTCATTGGGTGCCTGGAGATCAAATGAGTTAACACTGGTGAGGTGCTAAAAAGATGACCTGGGGGGATGGAGGGATGGCTTGGTGGTTGGGGCATTTGCCTGCAGGGCCAAGAGACCCAGGTTCAGTTCTTGTTGGCCAGATGCATGGAGGGGGGTGTGCATGCATCTGGAGTTCGTTTGCAGTGGCTGGAGGCCCTGGAATGCCCTTTCTCTCTCTTCCTCTCCTTCTTTCTCTGTCAAATAAATAAATAAATAGAAATATAGTATTTTTTTAAAAGGTGGCCTGGCATGGGACAAGGGCAATGAGTGTGCCATCTATCAGTGGGGCACCTTCACCTATGAGCTCTCAGAATCCCTCACAGACCTGCAAGGCAGGTGCTGTTGTTACCCCACTTTACAGAGAGGAACACTGAGGCACCAGGACTGTAAAATGACTTGTCCAAGGTTCCACTGAGAGCAGAGAGCAGAGCTGAGATTTGAATTTAGTCAGCACAGCAAAGTGCCTGGGACCAAGAAGTTACTTAATGACGTGAAGCACTGTTCCCATTGTGGGGTTACTGTCTACATCCTTGCATATGATGTTAACAAATGGGTAGGCTCCTGAGAGAAGAGGGAAGAAGGCAGCGTGTACCCCAGTTCTCTCAGGACCTTGGGGGACTGTGAATATGCCACCCAACACAGTCTCAACCTCAGGCCTGTCATGGAATGGACCCCTTCCTGGTGGCAGGAGTCCCCGTGGTGGCACAGCCATGGGCACATGCAGGAGGCAGCCCAAAGCAGCTGTGTGTCTGGGAGGTAAGCAATTCAGAGACTGCCCCCCTCCAGGCACCCTCCCTGGGGTGGGCTTCCCGCTGTGGCAGACAGCAGATGTCAGGGAGGCCGGGAGGGCCAGGCTCCCTGTGCACACCGGCTGCCATCTGGGCAGCAGGAGGAGGCCAGCAAAGCCCCCCGAGACTAGCCTCAGGCTGGGACAGCCGTTCGTCTGGCCAGAAGCCAGCCTAAAGGCTGGGGACATGGACAGCAGAGATGCCTGGAGCCCCCTGCTTGGAGCCTGGTTGGAGCCTAGCTGAGACAGAGAGGAGGAGGCTTGGAGCATGTGTATAGGGAGGCCACACTGGTGCTGGTTGGAACATGTGGCTCTGGGATGAGGGTCAAGCAGGGACCTGGGAAAGGCAGACCTCACGTGAGGAGCTGAGGCTGGGGAAGACAGCTGCTCAGCTGCTATGTGAAGAGGGTCAGGAAAGGTGCCACCCAAACAACCCAAGAGGAAGGGCCAGAAAGGCTATGGCGGGCAACTTTGCACAGAGGGATGCAGGAGGGCGGGCACAGAGAATGGACTCCAGCCACAAGAGGGGGTTAGAGAGACCTCTTTCCTTTCCCACATGCCCCTGTCATGCCCATGTGGGTACCATACCTGTGAAGCACACGGGGCACTTGAAGGTACCACCCATGCCCTCGAAGCTGTGCTCGATAAGGTGGCAGAGGAGCTTGGCCGGGGAGTCGAACATCTGGTTGCACAGCTTACACTCATGGTTGATGCCTTCCTCTGCAGGGGAAATCCGTGATGTCAGCAACACTGCACAGGAGTTACCAGACCCCAAGAAAGCTGGTGCCAACCCCTAGGGCATGCTTCACCAGCTCCGCCCCTCCCCCAGCCATCACTGGTACTGGAGCTGGTGTAGGTGGCCACAGCCACAAGCCCCAGCCAGCTCTGGATGGCCCAGCCCCCAAGGCTGCAGTGCCCAGGGATTGGTCCCAGGGTTGGCCATGGCACCCCCCAGGAGTTGCAGGCCATGATTACCGACAACATGAATTCTGAGACCGTGTCACTGCAGAAAGGGACCAGGAATGAAGGTACTCGGTGGAGAAGGAAGGAAGCCCAACAAGGTTTTTAAAATCCAATCAAATATTTGACAAGAATGAGAATGAGATTCAATGAGATGAGCTATGAGCTGGGTTTCTTTTTTTCTTTTTTTTTTTTTTTGGAGAGCTGTGCAGGTAATATCCTTCCCCCACTCCATGGAGGGCAGGGAGATAATAAATAAAAATGGTAAAAAAAAAAATGGTGAGCGCATAATAGAGTATTGGGCAGTGATGGGAGTGAAGTGTGCTCTGAGAGGACTGGGCCACAGAGAGATTGGGTGTGGTGGGGTGGGGAGAGTGAGGCTGTGGAACAAGTGGTACTCATGGTGAGAGGTCTTGCCAGCCATGAGTGGCCTCAGGCTGTCCCCCAGGAGTGATGAGCAGACCCCTGAAAGACGTTACAACCAGTTAAATGCTCTCTTGTGGAAACAGATGCCTACCCCATTAGCCATAGGTGATGGACAATGAGCATACTGCCGGTCCTGCTTCTAACCCAGAAACAGCTCCGTGTCCTCACCTATGAGATGTTGCCACCCCAAATGCCCTAGAGAGTAGAGTGGGCCAAGCACCCTTGCCTGGAATCAGGAAGAGCTGCCGCTCCTCCATCAGGCTGCATGCCTTGGGCATGTGTTCGTCATGCTCAGAATGGGGACAGCCAGAGTCACTAACCTCAGCTGCAAATGTGCGGAGGGTCCCACACCTGCAGCAGAGAGCAGAGCAGATGCGGGGACAACCCTACTTGGATAGCACATCAGCCAAAGTGAGAGTCATCTTCTGTCACATGATGGGGGACCTTGGGCAGGTTACATATAACCTTTCTGTGCCTCGGTGTCCCCTCTCAGAAACATTCAGTAGCAGCTTTCCTCTTACAGTCCAAGTGAGAATTAATGAGCTAATCCATGGAAAGCAGCCCACAGCACACAGCAAGTGCTCAATTAGTGTTTACTGCTTGGGTATGTCAGTGTTGGCCAGAGTGTTATCTGGGACAGCCAAGGACACAGCCCTCCCTCAGCTCCCTAGGGAAGTGGGCTCACCAAAGGCACCAGGTGCTCTGATTTGTCCTCAAAGGCAAGAATTAGGTAGCAGAGGGGCTCTGCTGGTGGCAAGCCACAGACACAGATGGGCTGAGTCTCCTGGCGAGTCCCTGGGTCCCCAGGCCCTGGCAGGGATGCTGGAGACAGCAGGCACTCTCGGCCCAGCCACCCCCCATGCTCCAGGCATCCCATGGCAATGGCACACATACATGCATGCAGGTGGGTCCCTGCCCCACATAGCCCACTGGCTGGAATCTGCCGGGTGTTTGTCATTGTCCCTAGAGCCCCGGCAACTAGGCCAGGTGCACTGAGCAGAGATGCAAGCAGATCTTCCGTTTCTACCAGTGGAAAAAGAATTCATTGACAAGGTAAGGGACACAGGGTGGGCTCAGCACGCTTGACACACAGGCCCCACACACTCTCTACTACCCTTGGGTGACTCATTGTAATTAGAGATGGCCTCCAGTGTGGGGTACTGCCTCTAAAGACCCATAACATGCCCTGAACCCCACCAACAAGCTTCTCAGTACCTGAATCAAGGGATGTATGAAATGATGAACGGGTGAATTAGAAGCACCTCTCTATGTGGCCTCCTCATGACGATGTGGATGGCTCCCGGTCACGACTAAGGCAGGGAGTATGTGGAAGAGACAGCTGTGCAGAAGTTTCCATGGGAGTTTACAACATATTGGAATCTCAGAAATAATACTGCTTGTTAGAAAATGGGATTTCCAGGAAGAAGAAATGGGTTCAAAGAATGAGGCCACTTGCTAAGATGGGGATATGGCTCTGAGCAGAATGCAAAGCCGTTATCCCATTTCTGTGCATCCTACCCCCACACCACACCTCTGGGCTCACTTTACCATATCCTACGAGACTGTCTGGTCCTGGCACTTAGGCTACAGGCAAGGATGCTGTCTTGTTCTCCTGTAGCCTTCAAAGCGTAAGCTTCCCTGTAAGGGGCTCAAGAAGTAGTTTTGGGAAAAAGGTATCCAGCCTGGCCTCTACCTTTGCCTGGAAGTGGTCTTGAGGGAAGTGTCTGGCCTGTTCTCAGACCCTGCCTGGGCCAGAGCTGGCTCTGGGACCAGGGCAGGGAAGGAGGGAGGGCTGAAGGCCTTTTCACTGCTTGACTATGAATGGAGCCGAGTCTGTCTGATATACAAATACAGAGAGGACAAAGAAAGCTCCTGCAACTTATAAATCAGAGAAATCATGTCTGACAGTCACTTTCCGATCCACGAGCGCTGAGCAATTCATCAGGCTCTCCCCTCTGATTTGCAGAGGCAGCTCCACCCAGCGCCTGCATTCATAAATATGTGCACAGTCAGGCAGCCCTGAGCAGCCAGCCACTTGCGGGCCTAAACGGCTGCCGTTGTCACAAATCATAGCCCAAACCTGTGTCAAACAGAGGTTCTGGGCTAATTAGATCAAAAGCCCGGCAGACAGACAACTGCCTGTCTGGGACCCTTTTCTCCCCCTCCCCAAGTGCTTAAGAGTCCGACCTGGAGAAGGGGTGTGGGGGGGGAATAAAACATGCAAAACATCAAAGTGGGGTGGGGGACAACAAAAGGCCCCACGGATCTGGAAGTTCCTTTTGATTGACCAGTCTGCCTCCAGCTGGACCTTCTCCCTCATGAGGGTGGGTTCTACTCCCTAGAGTGTCCATCACGCACACCTCCCTCTGCCACAGAAGCTATCCTGGAAATGAAGGAGGGCTGGGAGAAGGAGTGGGGCTGTCCTAGTTAGTGTGACAAAGCTTGCTGGTGTGCGTGTGTGCACGTGTGACCCACTGTGAACAAGCCCAGTAAAATCAGCCGTCATTCTTCACCACCTCCCCCCCCAACCACCTCCTTTTCTGTCCCAAGTCAGTGACACCCTCTGAGAATCACTTTTCTGAATTATGTAAGATCGCACAGCGCTCACCATACCTTGGAGCAGAATGACAAAGCTGTCTGGGAGCTCACAGGCTCCTCTGCCCCAGCGTGGGAGTTGGAGGACTTTGTGAGTTAAGACACACAATCGCTTCCCTCCTTTCTGTTCTTTCCTTTTTTATTTTTTTTTTATAGCACATGACAGGCATCCATAAGCGAGACCCAAACACCTCAAGTGAGTTACACAGCCCTGCTAGTTTGTACAGTGAAATGCAGATCTCCCCTCACAAGTCCAGACCCTGCTTCCTGTTTCCCATGAGTCAAACCAGCACAGGGAATCTATTTATTTATTAGGATTTAAGAATAAATAAATAATAAATAGTCTGAAGAAGGAGGGCTGCCATGAATTGAAGGCTACCATAGGCTATATAGCAAGACTGTCTCCAAAAAACATACATACATACATACAATCACAAAATACCAAACAACCCAGCAAACATGAAAGTCCCAGAATCCCTCTCTCTCTTTTTTTTTTCCTCCTCTGCTCGGGAATAATAAGTGTTAATTTTACACTTCATTTCTCAAAAAAAAATTAATAATAATAGGATGTGCTTTTGCTTAAAACCAAGTCGGCTCACTGGAACCTTTCAGGCTGAAACTGTGTCACCCGAAAGAGGAGCTGAGGGCTTTGTGGAAGAGCATCGTGCCGAGATGATAGCTCCCTGTAATGTCCTCGGCACAGACTTTTGTCTCCAAAAGCATTTGATCCCTGGCAGACACATACTTATTTCCATATGTGTCTTGGGGGAAGCCAGGAGAGGAGGGAGCTGATTATCAGAAGGCTGAAGGTGAGACTCGGGTGGGTCCCGCTGATGTCAAAGGCAGGCCAGGCACACACTCGGAGGCCATAATTTGCTGCCTGGGAGAGAGGAGCAGCAGGCTGTGGAGGGAGTGGACAGGGCATTGTGCACGGGGCTCTGCTGTGCTGAGCATGACCGCTCCAGACATACTACCTAGCCTGGCTCTTCTAGCAGGGGCCCCGCTCAGGGGAGCTGTCCTGCAGTGGTACCATTAAGGTATGTCCTTCTCTATCTAGGAGGATTCTAGTGACTGCTACCTTGTGGCCGTACTGCACACAGCTTGTCACTCACCTCCATTCAGAAAGTGACATTGAAAGACACACAAGTTAGAATCCGAGATGCTTGGGGTTTGAGCCCCAGTTCCATTACTGTGCAATCTTGGGCTATGTTACTCTAACTCTAACAGCCTCTGGTAGAAAATGGGAAGAACAATGAGAATTTTTGCAAGGCAGACAGACTGCTTCTGCCATAGTATATCTGCCCTCATTGAAGCCCTTCCCAAGTGGCCTCACCCTCCTCCAAAAGGCCTCAGGGGACAACAACCCTGGCTAAACTGGGACAGTCCTCACCCCTTCTAGCGTCTTACTAGCCTTTAATGTCATCCTTGGTGGTGCTCACCACCACTGAACATTAGGAGGGCTGCCTGCCTTAATGCTGGGCTACAGAGTGCAGGGTATGACTTGGCACCTAGCAGAAGCCCCAAGTCAGCATTGTTGCATATGAAACCTATAGGACAGTACCTGGAACATGGGCAGAGCCCTGGGAAATGCTGTCTCACGTCTGTGGCCACCCCCGATCTCGCAGAGCTGACAGTTTATCAAACCTGTTCTCATTTACGCAACTAACCGTTTGGATCCTCCCAGAACCACAGACTATTCCTTGGCTCCCTCAACTGACCCAAGGGAAGGATGCTTGAGCAAAGGCAGCGCTCTTCTGGGGCTGGACAGGGCATACTATCCCTGCCCCCAACCCCAGAAGCCCTCTATGGGCTTAGAGAACACAAAACAAAGCCACAAGACTTGAGGCTGAGGATCCAGCAAGTCATTCTGTGCAGGACCTTGATTGTCCAAATCATGAAGGCAGAAGGGCAAAGACAGAGCCACCCTCCCGATTTCCATGTTTGAGACAAGCAGGCCCCTGGCTAGCACCAGGACTTTCCCCAAGTGAGGAGACAAGGCAGCCCATTGGACCATGTGGGGATGTCCCTATAATAGCCCTGCTGCAACTGGAAGAAACGCAAGAGACCTTGCAGGCTACCTGGGCCCGCAGAGCTGTCAGACGCCAGCTGATAGGTTTGCACTCAGCAGGTCAAGGGAAGACTGCTGAGGTTCTGGGCCCAGGCTCACACACATTCCTGAAGCCACCCACGGAGATATAAGGAATGAAAGGGTATGCAGATGAGAAGGCAGGAGGTGTGTGTAAGTGAGACCCAGGAGAGCTCCCTTCCAGACACCATCCCAATAAATAACAGCATATAGGTGCAGAACAAGAAATAGAAATGTGGCTGATGGGAATTGGTCCTTTGTTACTTGCTAGGAACAAAGACCCCTGGGCAGAGAAGAGGGCAAGTGAATCCGTTAGCAAATGCCACAAGGAAATGAATCAAGCTGGAGGATGGGCCAAGGTGCGACATTTAGACTGGGAGTTGACAAGGGTCAAAGCAGAACGCTGGAGGGAACTACAGGAGAATCCTCCATAGGAGAACAGGCAAAAACAGAAGCAGCGCAGGGGTCTGGAGAAGCTGAACTTGGGCCCTGGCAGCACTCCGGCACGCCCTTCCCCCAATGCCATGTGCGCTATCACTGGCAGCCTCTAGGAGCATCTTGGGTCCCAGCTCCAGACCTAAGGAGAAGATGTATGTGCAAAGGGGCTCCAGTGTTTGAGACTGGCACCAAAGTTTGAGAATCGCTGATCTTGCCACCTATTGCTCTAACCCTGAGCGCATCCAGCAGTTCTCTACAAAGACAGACAGGTATCTACAGTTGCTTTTTGCCCACTCTTGACAGAATACTGGGAGTCATCTGCCAATAGTGGGAAACCACTTCCTCTTATCACAGCTGGGCTAAGCTGACATGAGGGTGTCTCTGTAGGGAAGGAAGGATACTCAGAGGAAGGTGATCACTCCTGCTGCTCCAAGCCGCCCAGGATCACCACCCGCCCCGACCCCCATGCTCTGGGCCCCTCAAGGCTCAATGTCAGTACATCAGCCAGGAAAGCTCAGCGGCTGCTTGAAGACCTGCCTACCACTGCCACCCCACCCCCCTCTAGGCTCACGGTTCCCTAATTAATCCTGGAGGATGGGCTGTGCCCCTCCTCCTCCCCCAGGGCACCTTCCCAGGCTTGTCTGGCCAGGAGGGACCCCATCTCACAGTCCCCCACGTTTCAGAAGAGCTCATAAATGAGCTTTGGCAGCCTGAACTGGGGCCCCACAGGGACTGGAGCCTCTTCAAAACAGAGCCCTGACAATTAGGCAGTCTGAGTTCTGAAAGGCTTGGGATTGATGGCGTGGACAGTAAAAATATCACCTGGGGAGCTGGGTGTAGTCCTCCGGGGGTTGCCTGAGGTCAGTTGCCATGGCAACGGAGAATGAGCTCAACCTTGTAACTGACCCTTATCTTTTTTTGATCTGTGGGCCACTTGGGGCCAAGGCTTGAAATCAACTGGAAAATAATCTGGTCACATATCAGAAGGAAAACTATTTATACTTATTTACCCAGGTACCCACTCATACCCCTCTTCAACAGGGAGGCTGAGACCACAGTGCACCAATGATGAGCACGCATGGTACACAAGGTGTCTGCGGGACAGTGGGAGGAAGGCGGAAGCTGAGGGACCATCATGTCTCTCTGCTGCCCCTCCCTCACTTCCTCGCTGGACAGCCCTGGGCCTTTCTGCCTCCCAGTGTGTAGCCCATTGAGGAGTCAAACTCCATGGGCCCCCTTCCGGCCTGCTGTGCGGGCACACTGAGTCAGCCCAGTGGTATCACTCGGCTGCCCTGCTGTGTGAAGCACCCAAGGACTCTGGCCTCTGCCAGAAGCCAATTCCCGGCCATAAGTCTCACGGAGGTGGCAGGCTGGTATGCCTTGTTCCCCACACTTAAGGCCAACGCTGGAACCAAGTGTGGCAGGGCACAGGCAGCTTTCTTTTCTCTCCTAGTCTCATGACCCAGGAAGGGCTGAGCTGGCGGGTTGAGCCACCCTTATCTTCCTGGGGGATTTCCAGGACAAGATTAGCCATCTGGCCCATCCTATCTCTAGGACACTGCTATCCTAAGTTACAAACATCCTGCTTCCTCCTCCAAAACTCAAATCCAAAGACTTTCAGATGGTTCCATTGACCGACCTGATCTCCAGAGCCGCAGTGAGAGGAATTCCAGTCAGGGGCTCAGCAAAGCCGGAGAGTGATTCCAGGTAGGATCACTGGAGAGTTCCTATCACAGCCAATGGGACAGCATGGCCACTGCCCCAAGCCCTCTCCTCTTCATCGGCTCTGCTGCAGCCTCCCAGAGTGATACCGGCGCAAGCACTTCCAGTTTATGAGATGTGGACAAGGACGCTTCCCTCACAGAGCTACACGGCACCAAGTGGGAGTTGGGTGAAGAAGGGTAATTGAAAGAGGAATCGCAATGCTGTCATCGCTGCCATTATTCGTTCCGGTATTACTCAAACCAGAAACTGTGCCCATGTACCCCCAGCAGCCACACGTCCTGGTGGGCATCATCAGCAGTGGAACCCTACTCATCTTCCAGGACTTATGGCCCACAGAGGTGTGTGCACCATCTAGACACCACCACCCTTCAGGCAGGACATGTTTAAATTGCCCTTGCCCTGTAGTGGCACACTACAAGCACTCGATCTGTGTCGTTCAACCTTCAGAGAGCTTGGGTCAGTTAGCTTTGTCTCCAGCCTCTAGCGCCACACTGCTCCCATATTTGTGAAAGGTAAGACCTTGTGCAGATCCCATGCTCTTTTGTTCAACCAAAGTGGTTGTTTTGGGCACAAGTGGGAATTTACTGTGCCTATCCCATCCTATCACACCCCAAGGTTTTCTATTTCCTTGTGGTTTTCCTTATTTCTTTCTCTTAAAACCCAGTGGCACTTCCTTCTATGGAGGTCAGTCAACACAGGCCTTAGAGAGGAGGGACAGCTTAGGGTTAAGTGACGGGCCTATGCCTTGATGTCACCTAAAATTTCCCCACAGCTGGGCAGAAGCAAGTAGCTCTCCAACTTGAAACCTCAGACAGAGGCAGGCATGGTCTGGGTGAGGCATTGTGGGGGAGCAATGCCATATGCCAGCTATTGGGGACGCTGATGGAAACATCAACCTCTATCTCTCTTAGCTGTGTGTGGCACGTCTGCCAAAAGAAACATCACAAGCCTAAACCAGGAGACAACACCAAGAGACAGGAGGTGACTTGTAGCAGACAGCTTTAGGTTCGCTGAGATGAACTTCCAGACCAGGCACAGTTATGAACGAAGGGATTTATTGAAGCTTATAGATCCAGGGGAAGTTCCATAATGGCAGAAGACGCTGGCCTGCTCTTACAGGAACAGACAGAGAGAGAGAGAGAAAGCCAAAAGCCACACAGGACAGCACACCTCAGGAACTCCAGCTAGGCATACTTTGTATATCTTTAGATTGAAATCCTAAACCCATCAGCACACCTTAAGATCTGCCCAGTGACATTGCCTCCAGCCAGGTGGATTCAGATACAAACTATAAACGAATAAAACACTGAATATAACGGGGGCCATCAATTCAAACTACCCCATGACTGTTTCTGCTACTTCCTGGAAGAGTAGAACAGATGTGTGAGTCATCAAACTTTGGATAGGAGAGGAGGGTGGTTCTTCATCAGGCACTCTGAGGATAGAGTTATTGGCGTTCTAAGCAATTTACAACTTCTTAGGGACTGGCTTAGCTCAGTGATAGAGACCTTTGCCTAGCATGTGCAAGGTCTTATGTTCAATGCCCAGCACTGCAAGAAAATTATACTAAAAGTAAAACTTATGGGGATGGAGAGATGGCTCAGTGAGTAAGGTGCTTGCCACATAAGCATGAGGACCTGTGACTG
The DNA here is from genome assembly GCA_036365145.1 of Orientallactaga sibirica. Classification (NCBI taxonomy): domain Eukaryota; kingdom Metazoa; phylum Chordata; class Mammalia; order Rodentia; family Dipodidae; genus Orientallactaga; species Orientallactaga sibirica. The sequence goes on from JAEOAD010000030.1 coordinate 2,909,989, forward strand.
CATCATTGGTACACACACACACACACACACACACAAACAAACACGGGGGGGGGGAGTTTTCAGTGCTGAGAGGTAGGGACAGGAAAATCTCTGTGGCTTGCTGGCTAGCTAGTCTAGTCAAAATGGTGAGCTCTAGGTTCAGTGAGACACCATGTTTCAAAAAATAAGGTGGCCGGGCATGGTGGCGCACACCTTTAATCCCAGCACTTGGGAGGCAGAGGTAGGAGGATCGCCGAGAGTTCAAGGCCACCCTGAGACTACATAGTTAATTCCAGGTCAGCCTGGACCAGAGTGAGACCCTACCTCACAAAACCAAATAATAATAATAATAATAATAATAATAATAATAATAAGGTGGAGGGCTGGGGAGATTGTTCAGTGGTTAAAGGCACTTGCTTACAAAGCCTGCTGACTTGGGTTCAGTTCTTCAGTACCCATGTAATGCCAGATGCACAATGTGGCATCTGTGCCTGGAGTTTACAGTGGCAAAAGGCCCTGGTGTGCTCATACACAGTCTATTTCTCATAAATGAATAAAATTTTTTTTTTAAATAAGGTGAGACTCTACCTCTAATCCTCCCCCAAAAGAACTCATTAGCTGGGATTGGGGGTGGGTGTGCAAAGAATCGAAAGTCAAGTGAACTTAGGCAAAGAGAAAGCTTTTTACTTCCTGGAACTGCTTAGCAAGCCTTACATGCAATAACTATCCTCTCACACCTGGAGCTGAGAGGATCGAGGCATAGTGTGGCAGAGAGCTGCCTCCATGAAGGTTTGTTGTTGGGATTGAGGGAAGCTTCAGAGCAAGGTGGCCCCTACAGGGCAGGAGAAGTGTGGGTTGGTGGAGTTTGGGCCATGTGGCAGAAGAGTAAAAGGAAGCCATGGGGCTGGAGAGATGGCTAAGCGGTTAAGGTGCTTGCCTGCGAAGCCTAAGGGCCCATGTTGGACTCTCCAGATCCCACGTTAGTCAGATACACAAGGGTGAGGCAAGTGCAAGGTCACCCATGTCCACTAGGTGGCACAAGCACCTGGAGTTCAATTTCAGTGGCTGAGACCCTGGCACGTCAGTTCTGTCTCTCTATCCCCGTCTCTCTAAAAATAAATAAATAAATAAATAACTATTTTTTAAGAAAGGAAGCTGCGGCAAGTTCTTGAGCAGGAGGTCAGTGTGCCACAGGGCCTGGGAGGATTGTCCAGTTAGCATGTGCTATGTAGTCTAGAGAGGAACCTAGGGAGGTAAAACTGGAGGTGGTATGAAACAAAGCGTGGTGCAGACCTTTTTTTTTTACAAGGTAGCTATGAAGATATCTTTTCTGAGAAGAAGAAAAAGACACCATGCCAGCCAGCACTGTATAAAGGTGAGAGAGGTATTCTTCTGCCACAGTGCGTGGCCTTGTGTTGCCCACATCTCATCCCAGCGCTGCTGAGTAGGCTTGGTGTTCCAGCCCACTTCCCAGCTGCTCAGCAGGGGGCCCTCTTCTCTCCTGCTGCCAGACTGCCTGTCCTGTTCCCTAACTCTCTGGTGGGAGCTCTCACACCTATAGCTCCACAGGGCCTCGTCCCGGCCAGTGGAGTCAGCACCGACTGAGGAGGTCTGCAGGGCAGGTGACAGCATAGCCAGAGGCCAACAGGAGAGCTCGCGGTGGGGCTGGAGCTCTCAGCTGGCAGAGATGGAAGATGACATACCTGCTCTGTGACTGCTGTCCCCAGAGCATGCTAAGTAAGTGGCAAGGAGGACTCAGCTCCAGAGTGGAACAAATGAAATGCATACTGTGAGCTCTGACACCCTGAGGCCCCATCTCATCTCCACCCAGTATCTTCCGGGGGAAGAATGGAAGGCAGGGACACTGGACTGTGACAACTGATGGAAGGGTGAAGACAGAAGGGAGAGGCAAGTGGATGAAAGGGGATGTCCCTAAGACAATCTCTCAGAGCCCTCATACCTGGGGACTGTGAGCCTTGTTGGCTCGTGTAGCTTTCCCACTGAATGGAAGGAAGAGCCTCCCCCTCGCCCCAGTGCTGGAGATATTCTTGCAGTCCTGTGATGGCTTGAAGCAAAGTGCTATTAATGTGAGTGTATTCATTCACTCCATGTTGCCTTTGAATTTCCACTTTTAGCTTCCATTCTCACTTGACTTGGAGCCCAGCAAAAACTCTCTTCTTTGAGATTCAGGCTACAGAAGCAGAGCCGAGAAGCTACATTAGGTCAGCATTGGGAACACACGCACTTAGTATTTCCTTGACAAGCTGCAGGGCTCAGCCAGCTTAAAAGGCACACTCCCGGAATTGGCCACGCTCTCTTGGCTTTGACCACCAGCAGGCATCTTCTGATTGCTGGCTTTTCTGCTGGCCTTGGCGAGACGCTGTGGCTGAGGACATGGTTGCTCCAGAAACATGTTCGTGATGCTTCTAGATCAGCTAGGAGCCTGGGTGTTACAGATTCGTATCATCCTGTTGGTCCAAAGTTACAGGTTTTGGATCTGGCCCTTCTGAGAAACCACCATTACTCTCCAGTGTTCCTGTATCTGTCATATTCTTTTCTTTTTAATTTATGAATTTGCAAAGAGGAGAGAGAATGGGCACATGCCAAGGCCTTGCTGCTATAAACGAACTTCAGATGAATGCCCACTTTGTGTGCCTGGCTTTATGTGGGTACCGGTGAATCAAACCCAGCCTGCCATGCTTTGCAAGCAAGCACTTTAATTACTAGGCCATCTCTCCAGCCCAGCATTTGCCATATCCTTATCTGCTCTGGGCAAAGTGGCAGTGTAATTATGAGGGTAGAGCTTATGTTGAAGGTCAGAGAAGTTGCCACATAAGTAGCTTCCCAAGCAGGGTAATCGCAGGCAAGCACTAACAAGCCACAAAGTGGAAGACTTCTTCCTCATACAGCTAGCCCTGATAGTGATGATCCTAGCATGGCTTTGAGGCTGCCGTAGCATGAAAGCCGTATGAGGTCAGTAGAAATCATACTTTGAGTTCAGAGTTTTACTTTCCTACCTGGAGTTTTTTTATTTTTATTTTATTTTTCCCCGAAGTAGGGGCTCACTCTAGCTCAGGCTGACCTGGAATTCACTGTGCAGTCTCAGGGTGGCCTTAAACTCACGGTGATCCTCCCACCTCTGCCTCCTGAGTGCTGGGATTAAAGGCGTGCGCCACTATACCTGGCCTCCTATCTGGATATTCCTGACAGGAAACCCTATCAAGATGCTGGGCAGCAGCACCCAATCAGGATGGGAAGCTGCTGAGAGGCTGCAGCGGGCCCCATTGTCAAGCTAGAGGCTTTGGGAGGTGGAGGGCATCCATTGTATATCTGACCTATGGTTATATTCCACTCACAATGGATTTACTGGGCTGTGGCCCCACCTTGAATTGAGAAGCATGTGTGATTTGAAGCACATGCATCTTAGTTCAGTGAACAAGCATCGAGCAGATGCTGTTGTAGGTCCTGGGATTGGAGGAATGAGCAGGGGAGGGTCTTTCCTCACCTCACCTCACCTCACCTACGTTCTAGCATAGTGCTGTCCTGAAGAACTCTCTGCAAAGATGGAAAAGCCCTGTTCCATCCCAACTGGTAGCTGTTAGCCCCATTAGGTACCAAACCCTTGAAATCTGACCAAGGAACTGAACTTTTCATTTTGAACCTATAGCTAAGGGCTGTAGAAGTGGCTCAATGGTTAAGGCACTTGCCTGAAAAGCCTAACGACCCTGGTTCAATTCTCCAGTACTCACATAAAGCCAGATGCACAAAGTGGCACATGGGTCTGGTGTTCATTTGCAGGGCTAGGGGCCTTGGCATGCCCACTCTCTTTCTTTCTCTCCATGTGCATGTCTATCTCTCTCTGCTTGCAAATAAATGAACAAATAAAATTATTTTTAAGAAATTATAATTTGGGTTGGAGAGATGGCTTAGCCATTAAGGTGCTTGCCTGCAAAGCCAAAGGATGCAGTTCAACTCCCCAGGGCCCATGTAAAGCCAGATACACAAGGTGATACATGCATCTGGAGTTTGTTTGTAGTGGCTGGAGCCCTGGTGCACCCATTCTCTCTCTCTGCTTCTCTCTCTCTGCTTCTTTCTCGCTCTGTGTGTGTCTCTCTCAAATAAAGAAATAATTTTTAAAAAAGACAAAAAAACCCGCATAATTCAAATTTGAATAACCAAAGGGTGGCTGGTAACTGTCATATTGGATAGTATAAATCTAGACTATGTCTTTTTTTTTAAATGGAGAGAGGGAGGGGATATGATGGAGAGCAGAGTTGTGAAGGGGAAAGTAGGGGAGAGGAAGGAATTATCATGGCTTATTGTCTGTAAGTATAGAAGTTGTGTATTAAAAAATTATACATTAAAACAATAAATAAAGGCCTGGACAGATGGCTTAGCGGTTAAGCATTTGCCTGTGAAGCCTAAGGACCCCGGTTCAAGGCTCGATTCCCCAGGACCCATGTAAGCCAAATGCACAAGGGGGCACATGCATCTGGAGTTCGTTTGCAGTGGCTGGAGGCCCTAGTGCACACACACACACACTCTCTCTCTCTTTCTCTGTCTACCTCTTTCTCTCTTGGTCTGTCTGTTGCTCTCAAATAAATAAATAAATAATAAACAAAAAAATTTAAAAAAAAACAATAAATAAAACAGCAACAACAACAAAAAAAACCACTTAGGGTGGAGAGATGGCTCAGCAGTTAAAGGTGCTTGCTTGCAAAGTCTGCTGGCCCAGGTTCAAATCCTCAGTACCCACATAAAGCCAGATGTACAAAGTGGCACATGTAACTGGAGTTCGTTTATAGCGGCTGGAGGCCCTGGAACTCTCATTCTCATTCATAGTCTCTCTGTCTCTCTTTTTCTCTCCTTTCAATAAATAAAAACAAAAAGAAAAAGAAAACTTTTCAAGACAAATTAACCATTGGTGTCTGTCCTGTCTGTGTTTTCTGCTGAGGGTTGGTGTGCTCCGTGTCTAATTGATGAGGTAAAAAGACCTTTAGGGAGGGAGTGGCGGAGTGCAGCTTTCACGCCCAGTGAGCACTAGGGCTTCTTGGCGTAGGTTCTAATAAGCGCAAGGGCTGATCTGTCCATGGTGACCCAGTGGAGAACTTGTGGAATTGCCGCTCTCTTACATGCTGCCTAGCTTTTTTTTTTTTTTTTTTTGACACAATGTTGTCACTCATTTTAAAAAACGATCTTGGTAGGGACAGAGAGTGATGCTGGCAGTAGGGAAAACCCTTGAAGCAGGGGTAATTCATGTGTCTCTGGCAGGGTCGGTGACAATGAGGGTTTTGTAGCTTGCCTGTCATGTTAATTGTATATTATTAGAGGCTATTAATCTGAGGATTATTAACAAGATGGAATCTTAGGTGGTTGCCTTGCTGTGGAAAACTAATCTGAAACCAACGATGGGTGTCAGTGGGTGTCTGCTGTGCTAAAGAGGGTAAGTTGCCTGCACACCTAGCAGCCCAGGCAGGGGATGTGGGATCTTCATTTTCTGAGGCATCATTCTGGTCTGGTCTTCAGTCTGGCAGATGGAAGGTTTATGGATGTGAGAAGGAATGTGGATCAGCTTCTTTCACAAGATAGTTCAAGCATCTGAAGTGTCAAGCTCCGGTAGTTTATAAGCAAAGAAGCTATATTTTTATTTGTGTATGTATATGTATTCAGTGGGCATGCATGTGCGTATGTTGTGTTTACATATGTGTGGGTGCAAGGACGTGTGTATGGAAGTCACAGATCAATGTCAAGTGCCTTTCTCAGTCAATTTCCACCTTTTTTTTTTTTTTTTTTTTTTTTTTTTTTTTTTGGTTTTGCAAGGTAGGGTCTCACTCTGGTCCAGGCTGACCTGGAATTAACTATGTAGTCTCAGGGTGGCCTCGAACTCTCGGCGATCCTCCTACCTCTGCCTCCCGAGTGCTGGGATTAAAGGCGTGCGCCACCACACCCGGCAATCCACCTTATTTTTTAAATATATTTTATTTATTTATTTATTTGAGAGAAAGAAGCAGAGAGAGAATGGGCACTCCAGATGCATGCCTTAACCACTAAGCCATTTCTCCAACCCTCCACCTTATTTTTTTAATTTATTTTTTGGTTTTTTTGAGATAGGGCCTTGCTTTAGCCCAGCATAACCTGGAATTCATAATGTAGTCTTGGGCTGGCTTCAAACTCACAGTGATCCTCCTACCTGTGCCTCCCAATGCTGGGATTAAAGGTATGGCCCCCATACCCAGTTTCCAGTGAATAGCTTTTAAAGACAAGAAACCAGATTTTGAGCCAGCCATGGTGGCGCATTCCTTTAATCCTGGCACTTGTGAGACAGAGGTAGAAGGATTGCCATGAGTTCGGGGCCACCCTGAGAATACAGAGTGGAGTCCAGGTCACCTTGGACTAGAGTGACACCCTACCTCAAAAAAAAAAAAAGTGGATTTTGGTTGATTGTACTTGGGCTCAGTGCTCACCCCCACAGCTGTGGTCATGACCCCCTGGAATAGAAGGCCAGGTGTAGCACTCCGCACCGTTCCATATGCCAGATGCAGCTCAACAGGCAGGTGCGGTCCTTGCGTGAACCACACTCTCTGTGGGTTCCCTGGGCACCTGGCATGGTGACCAGCAGAACTAAGTCTTCCCATGAGTGGAGCCTCAGCTGGTGCACTGCTCTCGCTGGCCACGGCTCACCTGTGCTCACCCACGCCCTCAGCCATCCCAGGAACACAGCATGCTGAGCTCAAGTCCCTACAACCACCTGTGAGATGATGTGAGGTCTTGGCAGGGTAACCCAGCCTCTCTGGACATGTAAATAATGAGCTTCCAGAGTGTCTACCACACAGGACTGCTGTGAACACTTGAGGGTTGATAGCATATGCTGTCAATGTCATTATTACGATCACTGCTGACTGCGGCAGACACTACGCAAGGCATGGAGGGGTGTTGCAGACAGCTTCAGGTTCGCTGAGATGAACTTCCAGACCAGGCACAGTTATGGAGGAAGGGATATTATTTATTGAAGCTTACAGATCCAGGGGAAGTTCCATAATGGCAAGAGAAGCGGCCTGCTCTCACAAGGCCAAGCAGAGAGAGCAAAAGCCAACCAGCCACCACAGCACACAGAGCAAAACTAACTACAGCCAAAAGGTCACACAGCAGACTTCAGGAACTCCTGCTAGACACATTTGCATATCTTTACAGTGGAATCTCAAACCCATCACCACACCTTAAGACCGGGCCCCCAGTGACCTTGCCTCTAGCAAGGTGATTGCAGATGCAAACTATAAACTAATAAAATACTGAATATATTGGGGGACATATATTCAAACTACCACAAGGGGTTACAAAGGCCAGCAAGAACCTATCATACTGAATTTGCAAAAGGGAGAGGTTTAGAAGGCCGCGTCAAGGGATACACACAGTCATCCCAACACCCCGAACCAAAACCCTTCCAAGCTCTTCAGTAGGCCCACGGGAAGCAGGTGCTTCAGGGGACATTTATGCTTAAGTTGGCCCAACCATGCCTGACCCAGGCTCCTGGTTCTCCTCAAAGACCCCATCCAGCCTTGGGGTTCAGGCTTAGGACTCAGGGGCCACTCTGAAGACAGGTGGAAGGGTAGAGGCCCACTGTGAGGAGCCAGAATCCTAGTGTCACTGAAGGCTGGCTCTGAGAGGACGACCCCTCCCACTGTAGCAAAGGCTGCGGCCTCTGTTCCCATCCCACTCGTAATGGTGCCCTCAGGTCCCTAAGGCAAGAAGACACCCAAAGCCAGATGCTCAGCTTTCACCCCATGCTTTAACCATCCTGGTCATACCCATGAGGGCTTGGCCTTAGCAACGATTTAGAACTCCAGAAGCCAGGTTCCAGGAAAGCACATTGAATGGTGGTTCCCAAAGCAGAAGTCTTTCTCTAATCTCTGAGTCACCGGGTGCAGCTCTGGACTGGCCCCTGGGAAAGGCTTCCCTTCCCTGTCCAGAGCTAAGAAGAACAGAGACCTTGTGCCTCCTATAGAAATTAGGCATGCACTGGCAGGACTACAATCCACTATGAAAGTGGGGTCCAAGTGGCCTTTGGGCTAGCTTCCGGGCCAAAACCCCTCCCTGGCTTTCCATGATCTCTTATGGCTATCAGCAAGATGTCCTTAGAACCGGGGGCTCAGCACTGCCTCGTCCTTGTGCCTGGCCTGGGTCCCTGCTCTCTCTTGTTCCTGCAGCCAGGACATGAACAGTGGCTGGCAAGGGCCTGCAAACAAGCAGTAACAATCAGTGCTTGCTCAGGGGTGGTTCCTCCAGAAGCAAACAGTATTCAGTGTCTATTTACCACCATGCCACCCAGAGACAAAACACCTTCTTTTTTCTTTCTTTTATTTTCCTGGTTTTTCGAGGTAGGGTCTCACTCTAGCTCAGGCTGACTTGGAATTCACTAGGTAGTCTCAGAGTGGCCTCAAACTCTCGGCAATCATCCTGCCTCTGCCTCCCAAGTGCTGGGATTACAGGCGTGCACCACCATACCCAGCCAAAACACCTTCTTTAAATTTGTGGTGATTCCCAGGAAGTAGAAATAAATACATACTCAAAACTAAGACTACTGGGTCGGGGGAAAGGGTCTGAGAGGTAATATTTATGTGTGTGATATAGGTGCCCCATTGGAAAAACTGCTTTGTCACCCAAAGGTGTCAAAAGATTGCCTCTACATGGTCTCAGCATTGCTTGCCTATGATCTAGTGTTCTGCAAGGGCAACCAATCACTTTAGTAATAAAATAAAATTAAAGTGATTGAAAAAGACAGAATTAAAACACTTTAATTAAAAAAAATTGACCCCAAAAGCCGGGCATGGTGGTGCACGCGTTTAATCCCAGCACTCGGGAGACAGAAGTAGGAGGATTATCATGAGTTCGAGGCCGCCCTGAGACTACATAGTGAATTCCAGGTCAGCCTGAACTAGAGTGAAACCTGACCTCAAAAAATAAAAAATAAATAAAAATTTAAAAAAATTGAGCCGGGCGTGGTGGCGCACACCTTTAATCCCAGCACATGGGAGGCAGAGGTAGGAGGATCGCCGAGAGTTCAAGGCCACCCTGAGACTACATAGTGAATTCCAGGTCAGCCTGGGCTAGAGTGAGACCCTACCTCGAAAAAACGAAAAAAAAAATTTTTAAAAAAATTGAACCCAGTGACTAGTGATTGAGACAATGGCAAGGACAGTCCCTCCTTCTCAGCCCATTTTGCCCCTTGGATCAGAGACCTTGCAGCTAGCCTTGGTGGCACTCCTCATTTAGGCAGCTCATACTGTGTGTGACCCACACAGACCTTCCCTGATCCACTCTGGATCTCTACCTACATGGAGGCAGCCACTCCCTGTCACCTTCACTGAGTTCCTTCCCTTGTTAAAAGATTGATGACCCCTTCGGAAGTCCAGGATCTCCTACTACGATGGGACAGTACTTCTGTGGGTTCTGGGGGCTAACTACACATGATGGGCAGTTGAGTGATGGCATGTCTTTGTATAGGTTAGTGGATGCATGCGCTTGGTGAATCCTAGTTCCTCTGGAAGGCTGTGAAAGTGCTTTAACGAGATGAGTCACCATACATTCTCACACTTTGTGCCACATGTGAGTTGGAGGGGAGATGTTACAACCAAATGCACTTGATATGACTCCTGGCCACAAAGCCAGAAAGCAGGAGAGGGGGAAGATGCAGGCCAGGTTTGAGTGGACGAGGCTAGGGAGATGGGTGAGGCCTCACGGGTGAAGAACCAGCATATGACATGCTCAGATGTTCTTAGCAGCGGCTGCCTCTGGCTGGGTCCAAGCGGGACCCCTGGGGAAGCAGCCGCTCCAAGTGCTTGGGGCCAGATGCAGCCTGTCCAGATCTGAGTCCTCCATGAGATTGAAGATGACAGGCTTGGGGGAGTAGGGGGAGAAGAGCAGGGTTACAGGAACCTTGGCAGTGAGAGAGGCAAGAGGACCAGCTGGGCTCAGAGGCCCCTGTGTGTCCCCCCCCTCTCCGATTTGGAGTGAGGGGGTCCCCTTTTCAAACCCCCAAGACTTTTAAGTTCATGCGCAGTCTTTTCCATCTGGGGCCCAGTCATCTTGTTGCCCATCCCTCTAGCTTCCAAAGAAAAGTGATAGAAAGACCCAATGTTTGTATGCTGAATGCTAATTTGACAGAGGAGTGGGCATGGGGGAGTGTTTATAATCAGCACTCCAACAAGCCGCAAACGACGCCAGTATTTTATAAGCTTGTTAGAAACAAATCACCCCCTCAGCTGATATTTACTTACTGATGAATCATAAAAGGCCTCAATACCCAAGGAGTGAGTCCAAAAAGAATGTCTTTCTCCTGTCCCATCTTCAGCGACAATGCTGGGAGCCTGCCTGGCCTAGCCTCAGTTATCGCTCCCAGCCCTGTCCCCTAGTCCCTCCAGCCTTCCCAGGGTGGCACAACTCTGGCACCAGCCTTGTCTCCACATGCCCACCCATCCCCCTCTTTCCACTGGCCTAATCGGAGGCTCAATCCAGTGCTCTGGAAGCAGCTCTGTCCTTCTGCTGCCCCTGGAGTCCTCGGCAGGAGCCGATCCAATCCTGCTCATTTGCATAATGATGAAGCCCTCCAGTGCGGGCTGGGTCTTAAGAGGGTTGGGAAGAAATATGCCCTGTCCTTTGGAGAGGCACACAGAAGGTTCTGCATAGCCCGGAAGGAATGGGCCTCCTAGAAGGTGGGCGGGGCACCCAGGCCCCAGCCGTGCCCGCCAAGGACAGCTCAGCTCTGTCGCCCGCTGAGTCTGTGTCCAGCTGGCCCAGCTGAAGAAGGACTGCTCAGGGCTGTAAAGCAGCAGGAAGTGAAGTACAAAGTGCCAGCTCCAGACTCAGGCCAGACAGGCCCAGGTCATAGTGACCGCCACTGACTGGCTTGGCTGACCTTGAGCAATCAGTGACCTCTCTCAATCTGAGATCTGCCAGTGTCAAGGGCTACCTCCTCCACAGAGGGGGCTGAGAGAACCAGGAGGAGCACACATACGCACTGATGATAACGGTGTGTCAGCCACTATTGTATCAGAATGTCTGTCGTCTTACTCCTGGATTATAAGGGCCACGACCTATCCATCCACTCATTCCTCCCCTGTCAATCTAGTCATCCTTCCACCCACCTACCTGCCCCGCCCCCACTCATCTATCCATCTCTCCCTCCCTTCCTCCACCTCCCCACCCATCCACTAGTTCAACCCTTCCTCCATCCATTGATTTAACAAATGGCAGATATCATGCTAGACAGTCCAGGAGACAGAGGGACACGTCAGGCACATGTCCTACCTTTAAACTGCATCCAGTGACAAAAGGACTATAGATTCCAAGAGTCTGGAAGTAAAGACAGTTCCCACCTCTGAGCCAGTTGAAGGCAGAGTAGGCAGGATGTGGAGTGCGGCCAAAGGCTGTCAGGCCCGTTTGAGCTTGATGTGCTCAGCTTCTGAGAACACACCACACTATAGTCCTCAGGTGTGAGGTTTTACTGACGTTCATTCCACTTTCCAGTGAAGCCATCTTTTCTAAATAAGCAGGAGAGCACCAAGCGTATACATCAGCATGAAGTAGGCCCATAAAGCCTTTGGGGGCAGATAAAGTATTTGGGATGAAGGTCGAGGCAAATGCAAGAGGGAAGAAATGTCCTATTGTGTGTGGCACATAGTAGGTGCACAGGGAGAACCACTGAATGGGTCAGTTAATGAATGCATACATGCAAGAATGGCCGGCTTCCTGGGAGTGGTCTGCAGAAAGCATATTGGCATACAGAACCCCAAGGAGGGGTTCCTGGGGGTAAGGGGTCAAGGAAAAATGCTCACAGGTACTGATATGTAGCAGTGTAGAGAGCCAAGCCTCTTAGCTTTGATGGACTCACAGTCAGAGGACTTAGGCCCCCAAGAAGATTTCTAGCCACACACTTCCTCCAGTGTGCAGATACTGAGTATAGGTGCAGCACTGGTACAGGGACAGGGCACAGTGCCCCTGACTTCACTGCTGCCTTCCCTTGTGCTCTGTGGAAATCCAGTGACAAGGCAGAACTCTGCAGAAGATGGTTCCCAGCTAGTGACTCACTGATCATGGCAGCACATGTCCTAAACTGTGCATTATGCCCACATTGCACAGACACCCCAGTGAGCGAAGAACCTTGGCCAAGGTCACAGGAATTCAATTCTGAACCTCTGTGCTGTTGGGTTATGGGTGAAAGAGCCCAGAATGGCCTTTTGGTGCCTACAAAATACTTCACCCCCATATTCTTCACAGCCCTGTGAATCCCCTTGGTGGGGACACCATTCTTAGTCCCATTTTAAAGCTAGGACATTAAACTTCTAAGCATTAGGCCACAAAAGGTACACATGGCAGTAAAGTGGATGCCCAGGACCAACTCTTACCCAGGGCTATTTCCCCACTCTAGACTGTAGGACAGGATGGTGGAGACCATGGAAGAGGAGGGCACCCCAGAATGTGCCAGCCAGTGCAACCTGGACTCTGGCCACCGCATGACCTTGCCATCTTGTCCACTCTGCTCAGAGCCTATGAGCTACATGGCCTATTGTTATCCGTGCGCCTGTCCAGGTGGCCTACTGCTTTTCCTATTCGGTGCTGGAGCCTGAGCAAGGCGGTGAGCCAGAGGCAGAGTGATGGACAGCCCATGCTGAACAATTCTCCAAAGCTTTCCTTGGCAACTTTGCCATTTGGGTCAAGATTATTTTGCATGAATCACAGGAGTGAATGGGTTTGCTTGTGCAGAGCCACAGCCCTGCATTCCAAACAGCACTACAGAGACACCCCAGGACTGGGACTGGACCACAGCCACCGCCCCCAAGCCCCTAGCTCTTCCATATCCACTAGGTGCCACTTAGGCCCACTGGACACAGCTACACCAAGTCATGGTCTTGTTCTCCTTCACAATTTGTGACAGAGCCCCAAACCCCTGGTAAACAGGCTGAGCTCTTGGCCCCCAGCTGACATGAACTTCCTGTCATTAATAATTACCATTGGTGGGCTACAGAGATGGCTTAGTGGTTAAGGCACCTGCCTTCTAAGCCTAAGAACGCTGGTTCCAATCCCCAAGTTCTACGTTTAGCCAGATGCAAAGTGACGAAAGGGCGCAATGCTGCACTTGACCACAAGGGGGCACATGCATCTGGATTTCATTCACAGCAGCTGAGACACTGCTGGCGCGCCCATCTCTATCTGTCTTCCTCTCCCTCTCCATCTCTCTCTGTCTGTCTCTGTGTTTCTCCAAAAAAATTAAAATAAAATAAAATAATTTAAAAAAATAAAAACAATTACCATTGGTAGTTAAAGGATAAGGATGGTTAAATCAATGAGGAAAACACGGGGTTGGGGGTGAGAAGCAGCATGGCTGACAGCTAGACTGCCTGCCAGAAGTTTCCAATGATCCCACCAACAAATGCAAGATGTCATTCCCACCTGTTTTTAGATGACCACACACCCTTCCCAACACTGCATACAGTAAGCCACAACGAATGTCTTCTAACTCAGCAAACAAGAGTCAGCATCTATTAAGGACACATTTTCTTTCCCTCCTGGATGTTTTCTATTCCATTTAACCCCCACTTAAACAAATTTTTTAAATTGTTACTCCCTCTGCTTCCAAAAAGTAACTCTCCCCTTAGAAGTACAGTGTTCACCAGGCATGGTGGCGCACGCCTTTAATCCCAGCACTCGGGAGGCAGAGGTAGGAGGATCACCGTGAGTTCGAAGCCACCCTGAGACTACATAGTGAATTCCAGGTCAGCCTGGGTCAGAGTGAAACCCTACCTTGAAAAACCAAAAAAGAAGTGCAGTGTTCTTTGGTACAGAGACAGGCGGAGGTGGGCTCCATCACCAAAGTACAACATATGAGGATCTTAAGCATTATTCCAGGTCCTACTCCTGAAGGACTTTATTGCATACTTGGAGGAGACAGGAAGTAAGAATGTGAGAATCTCATTAAAAAGCTCAAGGTTTCAACTCAAGGATGAGATGGCTGGGGAGATGGCTCTGTAAGTAAGAGTGCTTAAGCACAAGGCCCTGAGTCTGATTCTCAGCACCCATGTGAAAACCAGCTGGCTGGGGGGGGGTAGGGAGGAGAGGTGCAGGGTGATAGGAGGATCACCGGGGCTCACGCGTCAGCCAGTGACTCTGTCTCAAGGAAATAATGCAGAATAGTGACAGTCCTGTGGACTCCACATGCATGTAACATGGAGCCTGTACATTTCTATATACACTCATGCATGTAACACTCACACACTATACACATCTGAAATGACATCAGAAAGAGCCACTGACCCTGAGCACACATCACTGCTCAAAAATTGTGCCCCTTAGGCTGGATGTGGTGGCGCACACCTTTAATCCCAGCACTCAGGAGGCAGGGGTAAGGTGGACTGCCGTAAGTTCGAGGCCACCCTGAGACTACATAGTGAATTCCAGGTCTGCCTGGGCCAGAGTTAGACCCTACCTTGAAAAACCAAAAAAAAAAAAAAAAAAAAAAAAAAAAAAAAAAATTGTGACTCTTGAAGCTACAGATCTCAGTAGCAGGCACAGACAGGAGGAATGCCAACCAAAGCTAGTTAACAGGGTCAGAAAGATCCATTCTATTCGAACAGTTCCTGCCCTCCTTGCTGGTCCCTACTCTCCTAGACTCTGCAGCCTCACCCTAGCCTGCCTGATCCCCCAAGGCCGTTGAGTTCAGGATGTGACCTTGTTAAGGTAATTCACTGTTCAAAGCAAAGCAACATGGAGGAAAAACCAGGATAAGGTGGTTCTGGGAGGCATGCGTGCTGGTGGCCTGGTGCTGAGTGACCTTGGAAAGTCATCTAATTTCTCTGAGCTTGTTTGTTCGTTGCCAAAAAATGGTGTGTGCATGTCAGCAGTGGGGATCAACTAGCACTCTCTGCACATTGCAGAACATCATGAAGTTTGAGGGGCTCAACAGAGATGTGAATTAGTTAGGATAGGTTAGGATAGGTTTGGGTAACAAACAGCCCCGCATCTCAAGGGCTATAGAGAACAAAACCTTGCTGCTCACTGCCCTTCGTGTCCATTGCACAGATGTTTGCAGGTGCATCACTTGGGCACCACACTGCCACTGGTGGAGATGTCTTATCTATGACATTAATAGCCACTGTACCTCAGACAACGAGAGGAAGGTTCCCACCCTGGGGGTTCAATGCTTCAGCTTGGAGATGATCCAGGCCACTGTCACTTACAGAATTAGCAACGAGGCACCACCCAACCCAGAGGCACCAAGAAGTGTGATCCAGCCAAGCACCACAAGAGGACACTAAGGACTGTATTACCAAGAACTGTGACGTTCACCAGAGGACTCTCATACTCCCAAGGCAGAAGTCAGGAATGCAGGACAGATGGTGAAACCTGCAACTTGCGCTGGTGACAATCCTCCCCAAGACATAGGCTTTGGAGGGCCAGGGCGCTTGAGTCACGTTCTCTGTCTCTTGGGATCAGCTCCAGACTGATAAGGGGGCCCAGCAGAGCCCCTCCAGCCCCCAGGCTTTCTCCTAAAGGCAGAAGGTGAGCCCTCCCTCCAGCCCCCATCGGCCACCAGCTCTCCAAAGAGCATACCAGGTAAATGCCATGTGCCGTCCTGGGGCTTCTCGCAAAAGTCGCTCTCACAGATAATGGCTTTAGGAGGCTATGCAACCGCACGCCTGGCATCTGAAGCATCGTCTGAGGCCAGGTGTTGCATCTCTAATTAGGATGGGGATTTTTTTTTCACCCCACACAGAATTTACATAATTGGGAAGGAGGCTGCAATGAGGACCACCCCATCAATTGTGCATTCTCCGTGCCCTCCTTCCACTTTCCCTTGCACACTTCAAATTTAAGGCAGAAATGAATTGATTTGAATTTTTTGAAATTAATTATCATCATTGCCACAGAAAATGTATCTGCTGCCTTCCTTGGGGAGCTGAGTGAGGAGGGGTGATCTCGTGTGGAGAGGAGCGCTGGGAGGTGCCATGCTTCACCCGCTGCTCTCTTAGGCAGCCCCTCCCTGCCGCCACCCAGCTACCTCACCCAGCTGGTCCTTACAGTACTTCCCGATCATTTTGTGCATCCTTCAGAATTTTTTTTAGCTCCAAAATTAATGCTTTAAAATGTCACTTGCTGCAGTAAAATTTGTCAACATTATTATATGCCACGGAAACTGCCATCCCAGACAAATGTACGACATTAAACTTGGTCTAGAGCTCCCCAGAGGGAACGTTTGCTGCAATTTGTATAACAGTTTATATATTTATGCTATTTAATGGTACAAAGCAATAATTATGACTTCATTCACTGATAAGCAACGGCATTACATAAATCTGATGCGGATTTAGAACACGCCAGCTCTGACGCCAGTGGACTAGTTGTAAATTATGTTGCCGTTAAAAAAAAATCCAAGCAAATATGAAGGAGCAGCAGGAAACTAATAATGCATCTCCAGCTGTTCCAGTTAACCTGCAAATGTGGCCATCTGCACCTCGGGAGAAGGAGAAGGGGAGCGGGAGGCGGGGCGGGGCGACAGCTCCTTCCTTCCTTCCGAAGCACAAAGCCTTTCCTTGCTGGCCAACCAAGGACTTTGCTCCTGTGACAGCCAGCACCTGGCCCAATCCAGGACTGCTGAGGTCCCCTCTCACTCTTCTGGCACCCGTGCCCAAGTTCCTTTTGCCTCCAGCCTAAGGAAGGCAGGTGGCCTCTCTCCTTCAGCTGCTCCTGTCCTCAGAGCTCCCAGCTCAGCAGGTCCCGCCTGGCCAGTCAGCTTCCTTCACAACATCTCATTTCTGTTCTTTTTCCTTCCTTTCTTTTCTTCTTCCCTCCTTCCTTCCTTCCTTTTCTTTCTTTCTTTTTTTTCTTTCAACAGACCTATCTTGCATGGCTTAAAAAAATAGCAAGGGGAGTAAAGGGGAGAAAAGAAGTGATGGAGAGATGAGAGCCCACTTAGCTGAAGTCAGGGGCAGTGGCTTTTGGCTTGGCCCAGTAGGTGGTGAGCAAGAGACATGATTCTCAGCCTCTGGAAATCTGGAGGGGGGCGGACCAGTAGGAGCTGCTGCTGCTGAAGGTCCTGACTGTGGCTGACATGGTGTCCCTCCCTAGTTCTGATCCAGACGTCACAGAAGTGTAGGCAGAGTTGGGCTGCCTGGATTGTCTTGGAACTTAAAACCGAGGCACCAGAAATACCCTTCTCTCTTCCCTTCTGGAGGTCTGGCTGGGAAGGCACCTGCTTCCCCCCTCTGTGGAGACGAGGCTAACGAAGGCACCAGCAGTGACTGCTGACATGCATGTGTCATTACTTGTCTGCCGCCAGCCCTCTGTGCCAAGTGTGACTGTTGTTCTGTCCAGGAAAGGAACTAAATTCCAGAAAGATTATATGTCCTGTGAATGTCAGCTCAGAAACTACGCATTTGAACCATGAGGGCCATCCAACCTGTGTTTCTCAAACTGTAAGAAACATGAACCATGACCTAGTCTCTCACCAAGAACCACAAGTATAAAACCAAAAACTTGCTCCATAAACTACATGCAAGTTTGCCAAGTATGAGACTCACCACTACTACTTTTTCTATTCTTGTCTTGTCTTGTCTTCCTTTCTTTTGTGGTGCTAGGGTAGAACCTAAGACCAGGTGCCCAGAGCTACTCTTGGCCCTATGGCATGTCTTGTCCTCGGCTCCCCTTGCTGTTCTCGCCCTCTGTGCTCATCCCTCTACCTCATGTATTCCTTGCTCGTTTTGCTGGCCAAGATGGACTCCACTGATGGCATGACTGACTGATGGGTCTCAACCTGCAAATCAACAGCCCTGACTGTTTCTGCCCCCTGGGTTTCCAGAAGGTAAGCCAAGGCTTGCAGGTCTGTCACAGGTCTGTGGCTCAGCCAGAACCTAAGCCCAGGCCTCCAGGCCTCTTCCCATCAAATGCTGACTAGACATTGTCCCCAAGTCCTTCCTGGACATTCTCAGGGCCATTTCTGAGCACACTCAGGTGTTAGCACTGTACCTGTTTCAAAAACCACAGGGTGACACAAAGTGGAACCCAGAGCGGGGCTGGCCAGGAGGAGCTGAAGAAGCGTGACAAGGACCATCAGGCACGGCTGGAGATGGGGGCTGGGAAGGCACCCACAGTAGGTGGGAACCAAGGCACTGAGACAGACGGAGCAACAGTGTGGCCTGGGGCAAGATGCATGGCCTTCAGCCTTCAGCTGTGGCTCTGTTTGGGGGTCACACTGGGTGGGTGCAGACACACAGGCATGTGCTTCATAAGTAGTTTTCAACATTTTAGAAGACAACAAAATTTCTTTAGGATCTGAATTCTTGCACACTTATGGCTCCCCAAAATACAATTAGTTCCCTGGGCAACAAGGGAAGGAGTGTGAGCTCTTCCTGAGTTGCAGCAGCCTAACACCAGGCTGCTTCCCACAAACCAGTGACAGCCCTGCAGGAATGAGGGGTTTCTCTTGAACTTCCAGCCAGAAAGAGCCAAGGAGCACAAAGTTCCAGCTCTCTTAGCTCAACTTGCTGTGTGACCTGGGTGAGTGTCTGCCCCCTTCTAGGCCCCAGTGAAAGCTGTATAATCAATTGCCTTCATGCAGAGTGTGGTGGTGCATGCCTTTAATCCCAGCACTTGGGAGGCTGAGGTAGGAGGATCTCCTTGAGTTCAAGGCCAGAGAGTCAGCCTGGCTAGAGTAACACTGGGCTTCAGAAAAGAAAAATCAACTTCCTTTTACTCAATGCCTCCAGGACAGCATCTCTGGTTCATTGGTATGGGGATGAGCCAGGGAGGGTTTCTCAGTGAGATAACAGGGTGGGAGGCAAAGAGAGGAGTCAGCCCAGTCCTGGCTGCCAAGCCCCACCAGCCCAGGCACCATCCCCAAGGCTGTGCTGACGCCACTCCTCGGCAGCTTGATATGAATACTGTGTCAGAGATTGGAGATATTAAGAATGACAATGCATTATTACTGCAGCAGGGAAACCTCATGAGTCCTAGAGATAGAATTTCAAAATCCTCAGCCAAAAATCAATAGTAATGCCCAAGAATTTATAAAAGAAGCACGTCAGTCCGCATTTGAGAAGACACACTTTCAGTTTCTGCGAAGCCAGAGGGACAGGCGCAAGTGTGTCATTCGCATAGCTGGGAACTGGCAGCAGAGAATGCCCGCAGGGGCCCCAGGACAAGGCTAGGGTCCCAACCAGGCAGCTGGCAAAACCAGGGGGCTCCAGAGCCTTCCCTGCCACACACCCTGTGAAATGGATATAGGAGAGCCCCATTTTCTGGGTAGCTCCTGACTTGCTCTGCTTGGAAGCCAGAGTTTACTCAGTAGGAAGCAAACAGGTGTAGGGCATGGGCACATTAGCACTCTTCTTAGCTGCAAATTGGGTAAAGGAAAGTGGACCCCCCATTCATCTCCTGGAATTGCTGTGAGGATCCAAAACCAGTTTTTTTTCTTATATGAGAGAGAGAAGGAAACAGATAGAAAGAGAGAGAATGGGCACACCCTGCAAAAGAATTCCAGATACATGCCCCACCTTGTACATCTGGCTTACGTGGGTCTTAGGGAACTAAACCTAGGTCCTTTGGCTTTGCAGGCAAGCGCCTTAACCACTAAGCCATCTTTCCAGCCCCCAAACCAGTTTTTAAATAAAATTAAATATGTTTTGGAGACGTGAAGACCCCAAAGAAAGAACTCTGAAAGCAGATGGAACTGGTTTCCAGTCCAGCAGTGCTATCAGAAAGGGCAGTCATAACCTCCCCTCATCTTCAGGGATGTCACAGGGTTGGAAGTGACATCTTCAGTGGCTGGAACAACGTATCTCAACAATTACAGCAGTTTCAATATTATTGACACGATCAAAAATACAAATAAGACCTGGGTGTGTGGTGCACGCCTTTAATCCCAACACTCCAGAGGCAGAGGTAGGAGGATCGCCGTGAGTCCGAGGCCACCCTGAGACTGCATAGTGAATTCCAGATCAGCCTGAACTAGAGTGAGACCCTACCTTGAAAAAAAATACAAATAACTAGAAGGTCTTGTCTCTTCCTTATGGACACAGGGCCTTACTATGTAGATCAGGCTGGCCTTGAACTTTTGATCTTTCTACCTTTGCATCCCAAGTGCTGAGGTTACAGGTGTGCACCACACATGGGCATATGGATTTCTTAATCAGTAGATTAATTGATGATTGTAGGTCTTTTCATGAAATACTGTCTTTCCCAGATAGAGGTTTCCCCAGTTTACAAAACCCCTTTCTTGTAAAATATTTTTATTTGCAAGCAGAGAAAGAATGAGTGAGATCAAGAGAGAATATGGGCACACCAGGCCCTCTAACCACTGCAAACAAACTCCAGATGTATATGCCACTTTTGGCATTTGGCTTTAGGTGGGTACTGGGGAATCAAACCCAGGTTGTTAGGCTTTGCAGTCAAGTGCCTTAACTGTTGAGCCATCATCTCTCCAGTCCACAACCCATTTTTTGTATCTATTTATTTATTGGAGAGACAGACAGACAGACAGACAGACAGACAGACAGAGACAGACAGAGAGAAAAAAAAATGGGTATGCCAGGGTCTCCAACCACTGCAAACAAACTTCAAATGCATGTGCCCACCTTGTGCATCTGGCTTACATGGGAATTGGGGAATCGAACCTGGGTCCTTAGGCTTCACAGGCAAATGCCTGGCTAAGCCATCTCCCCAGCCCCCAGACCCTTTTTTTTTTTGAGTGATGTTCACAGATGAAGTGAAGGAAAGGCTCTCCATTCGGTGGAAAATGGGAGCCCCCACCTCCCCAAAAAGGGATGTGACTTGACCAAAGACACACCAAACAACCACAGGGAGAGATGAAAGCACAGTCCTGTGGGAGACTGGAGACAGCGGGCCCCAGCGCCTCACCTCTACTATCCCATTCCTTTCCTGAGTCCATGCTTCCCATAATCCCCCATCCACTGCTCTCTAACATTGACTCTGGGAGGACTGACAGGTGGATGTCCCCCAGAGAGTGTCCTACCCGGCTCTCTACTTTCCAGACCCCAAACCTGCGGCCTGCAGCTTCCCAGCTAATGGGCAAGAAGTTCAGAGCCTCACTTGTGCTTCTTCCTTCCCCACCTGGACTCAAGGTGACAGGGTGGTGGGCCTGAGCCTGGCTGCATGGGCACGAGAGTTTTCTACTGCAACATGTGTGCCACGTCTAGGGCCAAACCAGCCACCTCCATGCCTCCCACCAGGACCTTGTTGTGCTCCAGGTCTCTCCGTGGGTCATAAGGCTGCCCAAACCCTAGCTACCTCCCACCCATCTGGCTGTACACTCTCCCCCTGCCTTGTTTATAGTCCGAACAACTGGAACTGGAAATGTCCTGAGAGCTGAGTCAACCAGGCAGCAGGCAGAGGGCACCCAGCAGGAGTCTCCAGGGCCAGCCAGTCAGAAAAGTGGCCCCATTGTCCCCACTTGTTGGCAGAGCAATGCAATCTTCCCAACCCCCCAGTCATGAAGCCCAGGGTGGTCTTAAACTCCTGCTTCTCCTGGCCCTGTCTCCTGAGTGCTGGGATTACAGAAGTGTACCACTGTGCCTGGCTCAGCCACACAGTCTTATGCTACTACTTTGGTTTTGACAAGTGGTCATTTCATGTCTGACTCTGTGAGGCCAGGTGTACTGATCTCAAGCAACTGCTTGTGGCTGGCATCTGATGACATGAAAGCATTGTGTGATTGTCACGGGATCCTGGAAGATCGTCTCAACCCACTCCCGCGCCCACACCAGAAGCCCACTGTCAAGATTTGGTCCACTTCCCCGCCGAGCCCAAGGAAAACGTGCCTGGGCCAGTGCCTAGTTCACTGCTGGTGCTCACACATGGAGGCTGAGGAAATACTTTAGAGAACAGTCCAAGAATGAACACGTGCAAGCGTGAGTGGCACTGAGTCCATGCAGAGAATACAGCACTTCACAACTAACAGTGCTCCTTTGCAGTGGCACGTACAGATAAATAAATAAACTTTAAAAAATAGGAAGGCTTTGTCACTAGGGGAATTGGGTTCTAGAATGAGATACTTCACCAGAAAGTATCATTTTCCTTGGTATTTCATAGGCTTATTTCATAATTAAGTGTTAAAAATTTTTAATAGGCCTCATGGACACATAGCAAATATGCCTACATTAAAAACAGTATGGGCAAATATGTAAGACAAGAGGTTTCCCCCAAACAACAATTAAAACAAAATACACTAGCTATTCCTTAAGAGTCCTTAATGCCCTATCAATAGGCCCCTCCCACAGGTCCAGGAGAAAGCACTGTCCCAAGGCCTGGAACACTGCACACTTCCATTCAGGTTGCATGGCAGGCACCTGGCATCCAAGCGTCTCTCAGGAGCACAGATCACAGTCGTGAGCCCTCTCGTTGTGCTACACATGGTGTCATGGACTCTGCTTGTAGCACCTCATTTAATTTTTTTACGACTCACTTGCTGTCCTCTGCTATTTCCCCCGTTTTATAGGTGAAAAGAAAGGTTCAGGTATGGGTTAAGTAGCTTTCCTAAGATACAGTTCCAATAAGTGATGGAGGTAGGACTTGAATTCAAGAAACCTGACTGCAGAACTTCTGCTTTTAAGCCCTACTCTATAATATTTAATGGGTTACATAAGTGGATGGAGGATGGGTATTTAGTGGATGAATAGACAGACAGATGGTAGACGGACAAATATATTGGTGGATGGTAGGTAAATAAGTGGCTGGGTGGATGGATATATTTACAGGTGAAGAGATGGATACACAGTAAATGGATGAAGAGATGAGAAGATGGGAGGAGGGATAAATAGATGGCTAGATGAAGAAATGTATGGTGAACGGAGGGGTGGATCATGGTAAATGGATGGATGAATGCTGGACAGGACAGGATGGGAGCAGAATGCTACAGATGGCTTGGTGGGAGAGTGGAAGCAATTATCAGGGAAGAAGTGTGTAAACTCAGGTCTGCCCCCTCTTTCTTTGAGTACACACAAGCTCACCCAAGCCTGCTCTCATCAAAGCCACAATAATGCCTAGGCTTGCAGCTCAACAACCTCCTGTGTTCAACTCCCAACACCACAAAAACAAAAGGCTAAAATCAGCCAAGCAAAACCCCACAATACCATGGGAGCCATCAAGGGGCTTCCCTCTCATTTACCAATGGACTGCCTCCATCCAACCCCTCAAAGGCAGCGTTTCCAAGCCCACTAGCCCATGTGCGTCCTCCTGCCCCTACGCCTGGAGTCCAATTATGGGCAGTGGAGGACTTAAAGGGCACCAGGGAGAAATGAGCTACATATAGAAGCCAGGCCGTTCTTGCAACTTGCATCCAACACTTGCTTTTCCAGTGAAGAGTGATGGAGCTTTGCTCGTCCTCCCTCCATCCCCTCTTCCCCTCCCATTCTATTCCATTCCATTCCATTCCATTCCATTCCATTCCATTCCATTCCATTCCATTCCATTCCATTCCATTCCATTCCATTCCAGGATGTTCTGAACTCTCGCACAGGATAACTAACATGGGCGTGAGGATCTCGTCGCATTCCACGCCTATGCATCTAAAGTCCCCTCTCCTACTACTCTGCCATGTAAGGGTTCCAGAAACGTGGATCCGATTCCAAGGTCCCAAACTGAGGCCTGCACCTGCGCCACAGCGCCTCCTGTCCTACCTTGGCCACAAGTGAACCAGAGCCCAACCACCAGCTGTACAACCTGCCACCTGCAGTTCCTTCTCTATCCACAAGAGGGCGCAGTGTCCTGAAGGTCCGCACAGATTCTTTTGTAAATGCCTGGTGTACTTACAGAACACTGTATAACTCAAAAATTATAATTAAAATGTCTTAGCGCCTGTATTTATAGTAACATTTAAACTACTGTGCTTTCTTGAAGTCAGTCATTTACTTGAGAACAGCACACTTTATGGTGAACAGATCTTTAAAACAGTTCCGCGGGGATCTAGCCCAGGCACATGTAACTCAATATATGTCAACAGCTGTAAAAATATTGGTGGGAGAAGGCAGGAAGAAAGCCATGAACCTCGATCAAGTGCCCTGTCTCTTGCATCTGACTGTTTTCAGCTGCTCCCTCCTCTTCCAAATAAGTAGGGCCATTTTGGTGCCTGCTGTCACACTAGGCTGGGCCCCTCTTTGAGGCTAGATGATCAAAAAGGTTATAAATGAAAATGATTTCGATGTTGGCGGCCTGGAGAGTGACCAAGGCAGGCACAGGCAGCAGAAGGGGCTGTTCTAATCTTGCCCACTGCACACCGCCATCCGAGACTATTCCTAGGGCGCGAGCAGCTCCCTAGGGTGAGGCCACGGTAAATTCTGCCTAATCCCTTCTGCATACAAATGAGTGCCTGGCAGGGGGACTGGGCCAGCCATCTCAGTCCCCGCCCCTGCCTCCTGGGTTGGCTGTCTTGGCTGAACAAACAACCCAGCCGCAGCAGCCCGGTGGAGAGGGCGGCAGACAGGCAGAAGAAGGGGGTGGGAGGAAGGGGGATCCAGGGGGTAAACAGTGGTATGGTGGGGAGGAGGCTGACCCTGGTGGGAAAACATAATATTCTTCAACCTTAGGTAGCTGAGAAGCTGGGAGAGATGGTGACACGACTAGGCAGTTTGGGGTGGGGACCAGGCCTGCACAGTGTGAGTCACCAAGATGCACCAACTCAGCACCATAGGGACCATGGTGTGTCCGTGGGCCTCCTCCTACTCCACAGAAGCAGGCAAGGATTCAGAACCATCCCCAAGGGAAGAGACTCTAGCCTAGCATGAACACCACAGGGTCAGGCTGCCCTTACAGCTGAGGGGCCAAGTGCCAGGTCGGTTGGGGAACCTCAAGCACTAGAGGGATAGCTCTGGAGGGGCTGCACCCCAAAAGAGGAAACAGCCAGGCAGTGTGGAGGGAGAAAGACAGATGTTGGACAGGTGTCTAGTCAAAGATGACCCCCAATGACAGCAGGAACCTAGGGCTGATCTTCTCTGGTATTAGTTCTGCCTATTGGAGGTTGGGCCTGGCAATTCCAAACCAGGTGGTCAAATCTCTAGGGCAAAGGATCACAATGTTGACCACTTGTGGTTTGAAATGTAAAATGTCCCCCATAGCCTCATGTATTTGTGATGAAACCTCATAATTTCCAACTGATGGTTCTGTTTGGAAAGTCTATGAGGAGCCCTTGAGGAAGTGGAGCCTTGCTGGAGGAGGTGTGTTGCCAGGGTGAGCCTTGGAGTGTGATAGCCCAGCCCTGCTAGCAGCACTGAATTTGCTCTTGCCATTCCATTCCTACTGAAGTGAAAGTGTGATGCCCAGCTGTCTGTTCTGTCATGTTTTTCGCAGCAGTCAAGGCACTTGCCTCCGGCCATGTTTTCCCTACCGTGATGAACCACAAGCCAAAATCAGTCCTTGCCTTTCATAAGCTGCTTTTGGTTGGGCATTTTGTGCCAACAGGAAGAAAGGTAACTGATCCAGGCACTAATGTGCCCTGCAGGGCCCCTAACACCTGCAGCAGTGGGCAAGGCTTGTAGGTGCCATATTCAAGGAGCAAGCTTGGAGTAAGAGAAAGCCCTTGAGCTGCCTGCAGGTAGGCTCAGGAAGCTCGAACTGAGACTAAATTGCCAAAGGTCATGTCCCAACTTGAAGATGATCTAGAACAAGAGGAAAGTGGGCCAAGGGGCCCTGCGCCTGTGAGGGGACATCGTGTCCTTTGTTCAACAGTGAACTTGGCAACAGGTTAAGGGCACATGTGTAGATGAACAGTTGGCATAGCTCCAGTGTCAGTATGCACAGTTTTACTCAGAAATTTGCACCTCACATCACACACACACACACACACACACACACACACACACACACACATGCAAACACACATCTACCCCCTACACACATCCTCCATGGAAAACAGCAGGAACTGCACATTTTGAGGACCCGATTAGGCTCAGTGTGTTGCTGACAACCTTTCCACTTCTAGAAGACATTTATTTTTACAATGGTCTCCAGCTAAGAAATTATCAGGTTCCTATCCTTCCCCAAATAGTCTTGGCTTCAGGAAGCCCCAAGGTGTATCCAGAAGTGAGGAAGGGGCCCCCATTCGGAGAGCCCCCCCACCATGATGACTCCATGACCCAGTGGTGGTAACATGGGTCTTTAAGCAGGGGCCATTTGAGGCAGGGGCAAGTCGTCAGCTCCTGACTAAGCAGAGGAGCCCAGCCTCAGGATCCCTGACCGTGGGGAGGAACTGGCTCAGACCCTCTGAGTTAATTCTGGAATTCCAACCAGCCCTTCCTTCCACTTTCCCTCATCCACTGCAGGGCTCAACTCCCAAGAACCACTCAGTGTATCTGGACCAGGGACTGTGAGTGTCTATCTTACAGACAAGGAAACTGAAGTTGAGAAAGGTCTACTGACTGATCTTCAGTAAAGCCAGGGCCCATCCCCAGGGCTATTTCTGCTTCCTGCTCAGTTCAAAGAGCCACAAGGTGTTGAGGTTACCTGGAGAAACTAGGTGGAATGGGAGGGAGCCCCAACTCACTGACTTTCCTAGTCACAGGGTGAGACAGAGAAGTACCAGCTGGGAAGCAGATGGCTGATGCGCCCCTAGTGCTCCAGGCCTGTGAACTCCTGCAGCAGCTTCTGTTTATCCCAAAGCAAGGACTCCAACCACCTCCCAGGCCAGAAGGAGTGGCTGGTCCAATCCTACCTCAGCATCTCTGATGGATCCATACCTTGAGGTCATTAGGACTAACCCCATCACCAAGGAAGGTGGGGTTGTCAGGGAGGTTCTCTCATGCTGGTACCCCATTCCTTCCTGGCTCAGTGCTGTGTGCATTTGAAACAAAGCCAGCCCTCTGCCTCAGAATCAGCGGGGCATTGCTGGACAATGACATCAAGAGTCTGAATTTCAGGGTCTCTCTCGTGTCACTAACATCTTTAAGCAAAGGTAAGTGAAGTGGGGGGTGGTGGCTGTTCTGTAGTAGTCACTTGCTTAGCATATACAAGGCCCAGTGCAAAAATCCATGGATGTTTATGATCTGTCTTTAGTCTTCAGCTGCCTAAATGTCATGGTGATTTTTGCCAGGGTGAAAACTGTACCTAGAAAAATATCACACTCTCAGAGCAGCCTGGGATGGGGGCACCAAACAGAACATACGCTTGTCGTGGCTTTGTCTGCAGCTCCAAGTCTGCTATCTCACAAGTAGCGGGTTAGTGATTAGCAAAACAGCAATAGCGAAGACACAGGTGACAAGTGCTATAAATGTGGCAGTGACGACAGTCATCACCAACAGGCTACACGCCTGTCCCCCCTTCCCTTCCCCAGCCACTGCCTCCAGAGTCCTCACGTAGGCAAGAGCTTGAAACATTTTAGGGAAACTTGGCCAATCATTTCTACGAATCTTTACTGCCTGGACAGATTAAACCCATGCCCCAAGTGGCTCTCCCAGTTGACAATTTTTCTTTCAAAAAGGCAGAAGTTGCTGTGAGCCAAGTTCTTGCAGCCGAATTCCTGGACACAGTTTCCAACTATTCCAATCAGCCAGCTCTGCGGTGGGGCTGGGATTTCAAGCTTGCCACAGTATGAAGTCCAGTTTGGGCTATATTCCCTTCTCTCTCGCAGCGTGATGAAGGTTTCCCCGCAAAATCAAAAGGCTTACTGTCAAGTTTTCGATTGGTCTGGGCTTCGTGCTATAGTGTGTGTGGTGATGGGAAGGAATATGAATGTGATGCCGGCTCCACCATGGGGCCTTGAGGCCTCGTCCAAGCCATCCAGGGACCTTATGAAAGTGGAGCGGAACTCTTTTCATGTATATTCCAACTGCTGAAATTCCCCAGACGCACCACAGTGTGCAAACGTGGTGGAGAAAAGAACAATGGCTGGATAAAAACCGAGGCAGGTCCACTGAGCACACGGAAGATAAACCTGTGTTGCTAATGCAAGAGGAAGCCAAGCTTGAGTTCTGCTTCTCTTCTTCACCTGTCACCTGTCCCATCTTTCTTTGGCGCTTGGAATTCAATGAAAATAAAGTCACCACGTTCCTTTACTTGAATGAAATATATGGGCAGATTCACCAAAGGAGGCTGACACTTGGGAAAAACACACAGGTGACACTCAGGACAAAAATGTTAGAAATCATTTGTATCTTCATTCTCTCCCCCCCCCTTAAACCACAGATAGAGACTGTGTATGTCTAGATACACGTACATGTGTATATAAAACTGGTGTCCTGGGGCCACTCCTCCTGCCTCCTCAGAGCTCAGAGTGTGTTTCTTTTCCCAACATTAGGTTCAGTGATGTCATACTGGTGGCTTGAAAATGGCCACAACAGGACAATTTATACCACCAAAATTGGCAAGCACTACAAATCAGAATTCATTTTTCTGAGACAAGTGGTTGTTAATTTTTTACTGGCTTCATCAGTACATCATTGCCACATCTACTATATCCATGGGTATATATATGTATATACAGATGTAAAGAGATATAGATGCATACATATAATATATACTATGGATATATATATATATACACACACACACAGAGACATATATATGTGTGTGTATATATGCATATATACATACATAGTATACATTCTTGTGACATCAAGATTATACATACACATACATGCTTGTATGCTCTCCCTAATTCATAAAATTCTCTTTAAATTTTTTTGAAAGAAATACTAGAACCAGGGATCTAAGTGAATGCATGTGCTTTCATCATTAAAATAAAATGAAAAGCAACCTGTTCTCCTAAAATATAAAAGCAATAGCTAAACTGATTCTTTTTTGTCTTGCCTGGGCATTAACGTTCTCCATTACTGCAAATCTGCTGCACTTGTATTTTCCTCCAGCCCCAGAATTAAACACACTTCTAATTTCTCACTTCAGGTGCATTAAGTGCGGTATAGGGCACAAATGAATAATTTTATTGATAATAAATTTTATAATCCATGCAGCACTCACTGAAAATGGATGTGTTCTGGATGCATTCATTATTTCTCCTAATTTGAAGACCACAGGATTGCAGCCGCACTGCTTGCGGTGCCTTTGGTAATTGCTGGCTATTTTCTACTTTTTTGAGGCTCTACTGACAATTCAGGCACATGCTCTGTGTTAGGAGGATAAATTACAATAACCAGTCCATCAGATTATTACTTTTTTCAATTTTGGAGACTAGACAACATTGGTGAGGGGTTTGTCTCCTGCAGACAGAACGTACCCTGCCATCTCATGGTGCCGTGAGGAATAGAACACACACCTTGCTAAAGGTAATGTCTTGCAAGCACCTCCACAGCATGTAGGCGAAACACGGGCAGGAGGAAGCCATCCTGGACCAAGAGCAGCCTTGCAGTTCAGAGGAGTAATGCTTGCGAACAAAACAAAGAACCGCTGGTAGTTTTGTTGTTGTTGTTGTTGTTTGTTTGTTTTTGGTTTTTGGAGGTAGGGTCTCACTCTGGCCCAGGCTGACCTGGAATTAACTATGTAGTCTCAGGGTGGCCTTGAACTCACGGCAATCCTCCTACCTCTGCCTCCCAAGTGCTGGGATTAAAGGCGTGCACCACCACGCCCAGCTCCGCTGGTAGTTTTTGAGCTTGCTTGGAAGGAGAACATGGGTTTTGCTATCAGACGGAACTGACCCCAGTCCCAGCTAGAACTGTGTGACCGCCCCCTCCCCAGATAACTTGGACTCTCAGACTCTGTGTTTTTTCATCTGAAAAATGAAGCTAACATAGCATATGTCCCTAAGGGAATAGAAGGATGGCAGACGGTGTCTCTGAAGTGCTTGGGGTGGGGTCTGCTTGGTAAGCACCCACCAGGTGTAGCTACTCACTTTCTTGAGATGCTGCAGTGCATTGGGGCCAGGAAACTTCAGCAGCATGTATGAACCATGCACAAAGCACACTTCGTAACTTGGCCCAGGACTAGTTGTCATAGCAGCCTTGGGTGAGCTCACCATCATGGGATGCGCTGGAGAAAAGCTGGGCATTAAGGAAGAGATGCACGCATGTATTCTAGACTCACGTTAGATGCCTGAAGTTTCTGGGATTCTTATCAAGTTTGTTTTTTCCTAGTGTGCGTGACATGTATGCATGTTCATGTATGTGAATGTGGGCATACATGTGCCATGGCATGCATGTGGACGTCAGAGGGCAACTGTATCCTTCCGATCTCATTTTAAGACAAGTTCTCTTATTGTTTATTGTTGCATTTGCCAGGCCAGGAGCCCCCGGCCCGGCTTCCATGAAATTCTCTTGTCTCCACCTCCCTTTCTTGCTGTCAGCATGCTGGGTAGTACAGAGGCCAGCCACAGGTCTATAGATGTGAACTCATGTACTTACTTGTGTAGTAATTGCTCTATCCACTGAGCCACCTCCCCGGCCTCCAACTTATTCTTGAGAAAGAATTTGGCCAAATATCTGTGCTCACTGGGTGCTTACAAAGCCTGATATGACCATATGCATGGTATGTTCTCAGCTAAGCGTTACCCTTTGAGAGACATGCTATCATTACCTTCACTTCATTTTGTTCTTATTTTCATTATTGGCAGTGCCAGGGATGAACCCAGGGCCTGTTGTGTGCTAGGCTTATGTTCTGCCACTAAATGCATCTCCAACCTTACCCTTGTGTTATAGACAAGAGAAGAGGGTTCACGGTGCTTAAGTAGCCTGACCAAAGTTAAGTAGCTAGCAAGGGGGCAGAGCTGGGACTCAAAACAAAGTGGTCTGTGTTCTGGAGCTAAGGGCTAGAGCCCTAACAATCTGACAGCACAGCTCCTAGCCATACCTGGATGTGACCAATGGCATCTGCCTGTTCCTTTGCCTCGCCTCTGCACCTCTGATCCCTGCCCCCAACAGACATCCAAGACACATCAGCACAGCTGCAGCACATCAGGAATACAGCACCATTTCATGTCTGCTTGGGAGCCACCAATCACGTCACTAATGGTCAAGTCATCCTCACTGCCTGACAGACAGAGGGCATGGCCAGGAGGGAGGGAGGTTGGAAACCAGGTCTTGCCCCGCTACACCCCCCACTGCTCCAGGTGTTCTGTCCCCAGCAGCTTGTGCCTGGGTTTGTTTCTTCCATAGCTGAATGTACCTGACGCACACCTGCCACGATGGCTTGCCCCAAGCCTGCCTGAATGTAGAATGGTGGATTCACTGTGGATGGACCACACACCCCTCACCCCGGGCAGATAGTTACTGTCATGGCTGCACTACTGATAATCATAACGGCAATTTTGTGAGATTTCTCCTCCCACCTCCCCCCCACCCCAGCAAAACTCACCTGGCCCTTCCAGTGGGAAGTAGTTTTCTTTATGTGAAAATCAGGACATATCCCAAAAAAGGAATTTCTCCCTCAGCATTCTGGACTTTCTAAGAAGGGATATGGTCTAGCTGAGCTCTCAAGTGGTATGAGTGACAATGGACAAAAGCCCTTCCCCAGCCTGGAGTCAGATGGAGGCACCTTTCTCATCACAAGAGAGGACATCTCTGGCCCTCAGCAGTGCCACCTAAAGGGCGGGGGCTCTATGTTGCGGCCAGGTAGAGGCCTGGATCACCTGGAGACAGATGACTCTCACAGAAAACTCTTCCTAGACAAGGATAAACTGGTGTCACTCCTTAAATCCAAAAGGAATCCCGTCACTTAGCCAGGGATGCTTGAATGCGCTGCAGTGTGTTAAGCTCTTGGGGCTCTTTGGAAATAATGTGGGAGACATCTGATGTCCTCCTTGGCCAGTTCCCAAGCAGCTGTCTGGACAAGGCACTGGAGAAGCATGCTGTACCCAGCCAGGACCCCACCTGTAACAGCCTCTTTGTTCCCTGCCCCCCAAATCACAGTTAAGCACAGAGTTCCTATTCTAGGTAGGACACCCCTACCAGTCACCTTTTCCTCCTCTGGATCCCCAGCATTCTACTGGCCCCTCTCCCCCTGCTCCTGACTAAACGTTGGCTAACTTTTCTCAGAGTTTCATCCTATTCTTGAGGTTTCCATTGGAAACTTGGCCTAGCTGACAGCTGTGTGGGCCTCTCCCCAGCTCGAGCTCCCCAGCAGGAGTTCTAATACACTCCATTCTGGGGCTGGTTGCTGCTTTTAATCTATCAGCACGGCGCCGCAGCTGCTGTAAGCTAGCTGAAAATTGTCTGCATACGGGCGAACGATTGTAACCCTTTTCCACGCAAGCTCGCACTTCAGCCAAGTGCACTGCCCGGTTCTCTATGCCTTGGAAGCATGCAGACCCAGAGAGTGCCAAAGTCTTCCTGAATACCGGGAGGTCTCCACCTGAAAAGCCAGGAAACTCCAGAAGCCTGAGCATGGCTATGACACAGAAATGATGTCACCTTCCTGCTGGTACTTCTTGCCAAAGGGGACCTTTGAAAATACTTCCCAAGCTGCAGTGGGACAGCTTGGACCCCTCCAGTGAGGGCTGTGCTCATAAGTCCTTCCAGTATGTCTTTGATTCTTAGTGTGTGTGTGGGGGCAGAGTTCTCCCTGAGGAAGCAGGCTTTACCATGGCTTTCCCCAGTGCCACTACCTCAAACCCAGGAGGGTCTGGCCCAGGGCAAGTGCACCTGGCTCTCAGATTTGCTGGTGCCACCCCCTGCTCAGGCCTCGGTGCAGTCCCTCAGCATCACCAGACCCAACAGGGTTCTGTGAGCATGGCGGGGGGGGAGGTCAAGAGCTGAAATCCTTGTCAATATTAATAGTTACTATTCTGACAAAATAGCCTGCACCCTTCAGGCACTAAACACAAATTTAGTTGTCAACAGGGAAAGAGAGGAAAAGAACATAAGTTGAAAAACTAAACAGGAAAAGGACAGAAAGTCAGAAGAGCAACAAAGTATACTCTCATCAGGAGATAACATCCTTCCTCCCATTTTCCAGCCTTTCCTCCAAACCCCCTCAACCCTTCCTCTATCCCCCTCAACCCTCCCTCCATCCCCTCAACACTCCCTCCTTCCCCACAACCCTCCCTCCATCCCCTCAACACTCCCTCCTTCCCCACAACCCTCCCTCCATCCCTACAACCCTCCCTCCATCCCCCTCAGCCTGCCCTCCATACCCTTCAACACTCCCTCCATCCCCTCAACACTCCCTCCTTCCCCACAACCCTCCCCTATCCCCTCAACCCTTCCTCCATCCCCTCAACACTCCCTCCTTCCCCACAACCCTCCCTCTATCCCTACAACCCTCCCCCCATCCCCACACCCTCCCCCCATCCCTACAACCCTCCCTCCATCCCCTCAGCCTGCCCTCCATACCCTTCAACACTCCCTCCATCCCCTCAACACTCCCTCCTTCCCCACAACCCTCCCCCATCCCCTCAACCCTCCCTCCATCCCCTCAACACTCCCTCCTTCCCCACAACCCTCCCTCCATCCCTACAACCCTCCCTCCATCCCCCCTCAACCTTCCTCCATCCCCTTCAACCTTCGCCTCAACCACCTCTTCATCCTCTCAACCTTCCCTCCAACCCTCTCTTCATCCCCACCTTCCCTCCATCTCCTTCAACCATCCCTCAATCCCCATTAGCCTTCCTTTCACATGCCTCAACCCCCTCCATCTTTCTCTCCTAAATCTCTGCAAACCCCTGGGTAGGTGGTTATGGAAAGTGCAAGTCTGGATCTATCTTTCTGGAAATACTCAGAGGACTCAACTCCACGCTAGGCTTCCATTATTAGAGAGAACACACTCCATGGCTCTACCACATATGCAGAGAGACTCTCACACAGCACCCCTGCCTTCTTTGCTGGGAGAGGGTTGGCTCCTATCCTCTAAAGAAGCCCATGAGGCTACCTGCCTGCTACGTCCCTGTTTGCAAAACAGTGCCCAAAAGCCCCACGTGGTAGCCTTGCAGAGTGAGCCCTATGGCCTGTTCCCGAAGTGAATGGGTGCAAACTGACGAACCCCAGACCTGGGTAGAGAAGAACTGTTCATGACACTGCTAAGGGTTGTGGGGTGGACCCACTTCCCCAAACCAGTCCGACACAAAATCTAGTCTTCCCTCAGAATTGATACGGCAGCAGCTGTATCTCTTTCATCTGAGTAATTATCATATAATTAAGTGCATGAATTACAAGAGAGCCAAGGCATTAAATTAAAATATTTAATGCTTGTAAATCTGAAAATGATCACCATGCTGACGCACAGCCAGGGAGAAGGGAGGCTAATGGCTCAGCGGCCAGCCCTGGAAGGAGGTGACAGCCACAGAGCATCACCTTGGAAGGTAGGGGCAAATGCCACCAGCAGGGGCAGGCAGCGCCTTGAGAAAGAGGCTGAGCCTGTAGGCAAAACACAATGGTTCCCCTAGAAGGCAGAGACACTGGTCCTAAAATGAGGACCAAGTGTCCTGAAGCCACCAGCTACAACCACAGGACATACAAAAAGTAAGACAGAGTGACAGTGTGGGGGAAATCTCACTGGGACAGAATGAAATAGGGGTGACACTGGCATTCTGCCATGTTTGAGTTTTCACCCCTTTTAAAGTATTCATGATCCTATTATGACGAATGAGGAAACTGAGACACGGGGAGGGAGACTTGGCAAGGATACTGAAGTGAGATTCAAGCAGGGTTGAGGCTCTGCCAGGGCATTTGCAACAGGAACCCCACCCCTGCCAAGCTGTGATGAGCCAGTTTACCTGGTCTTGCTGTGACCGAGGACTGCATAAATGGATCCTTTCATTTCCCACACCAGCCAGCCCACCTTGGAACAAAAAGGAGGTACGAAGCTGGCACAGCGATGCTCCTGAGGTGACGACAAATAGTCCCACAAAGTGGAAACGGGTGAGCTGCACATTTCTGTCCAGAAAACACAACATACTAGCTGGGCAGAGGCAGGCCATATGGACTCCTGGGGGTTCAAAAGGAAAAGATCTCATGGCCAGAGCACACCTGCCATCCGGTCAGCCTGCTCTAGCCAGCCGGACTCAGACGGCTGGCAGCCCAGCCAAAGTTCACTTTTGGCCCCAAAGTACTCACCAGGAAGGGGGAGACAGGAAAAGGACCACCTGCTTGACTGCAAGAGGAAGCAAAGAATGGACATCCAGGCCAGGCTCAAGGAGAGCGCTGAATGAGGCCTTGGAAAGGAACCTCCCTCTTACAGTGCCACCCACCCCCCGTGGTTCATCGTTTTTTTGGGAGGGTTTAGGAGACCTTTCTTCCACTGGACTCAACCTTGGGGTGGCTAGCTCACTTGTATCACTTGATATGGGGGACCTAGCTCAAATGGCACATGTCATGAAGGGTGAAGCAGACTGTGGATGCATTCCTGCCAGAGCCCATCCTCCTTTCTAAGAATGAACCCAGGCATCTTGTGGGGGTGCTCCACCAGAACGGCCCCACTTTCTGAAGCTGTAAGTGAGCCTGTGGACTCGGCCTGGCCAGTGGGTATGATCCATGTTTCTGGACAAAGTGAGTGGATGAGGGATGAACATGTAACCAGGCCTGGCTATTTTTTTTTTTTTTTTTTTTTTTTTTGGAGAGAGACACAGAGAGGGAGAGGAAGACAGATAGAGATGGGCATGCCAGCAGCCTCTCAGCTGCTGCGAATGAAATCCAGATGCGTGTGCCCCCTTATGGTCAAGTGCGGCATTGTGCCCTTGTGTCACTTTGCATCTGGCTCAACATGGGACCTGGGGATTAGAACCGGCCTTCATAGGCTTTGGAGGCAGGTGCCTTAACCGCTAAGCCATCTCTCCAGCCCGTAAAAGGCTCTTTTGAGGCTGGGGTTGCCAAGCAAGCCAGAACTGAGTGTAGAGGGCCATTGGATGGCTTTCCATAGACTAGAGAGAGGGAGGCCAGGGCCAGCCCAAACCTTGGGGAGGCCATGTTTGGGGCTATTGAGTCCACTCCCTTTATTCCTGGGACCAATTTGAGATAGGGTGCAGGGGCTTGTAAAAAAGACAGGGTCTGACCACTAGGCTCTTCCCACAGTAGTTCATACAGCACAGGTCTGAACACCAATTAATAATGTATGTTCTGGCAGGTACTTTGGGTCCAACCTGGGCTGCCCAGCCTCCTGCCCCTTCCCTATCCCTGACTGCCTCTCCTCCTTTCCTGAGTCCAGCTCACACCGTGGTACTGCTGGCATTGGGTACCACTTGTCCCAGAATGAACAAGAGCACCTCAGTGGCAGGGATCTCTTCCTCTGGTCTCCATAGCTGGCCACAAGGTCTCTCCGTCACAGAACCTCTATTCCCCATGCTTCCTGTTTGAGACAAGCCACTACTTCCCACCAGTGCCACTGTCACCCTTCTTCAGGCCACATCTTCTCTTGCCTAGATGCATCCAGAGCCTGACAACTAGGCCAGTCAGGGAGAAAAAAACTCTTGAGATGGATGGATGGTGGGCCCACCTTGCCCAAGGATGTCTAGTTGAGCCCCGATGGGTAGAGCACAAGTGAACCAGTCCTGTACTTCTGTGCCTCAGTGGCTCTCTGATGTGCGCTGGGAGCTTCCCCGGCTCCTCTGCTCATGACCCACCTCAGTCTTCTAAGATATTCTGTGAGATGCTGTTACTCGCCCCATTTTACAAGTCTGAGGGCTGGAGCTCAGAGAGATTAAGTGATTTCATTGTGGTCACAGAACCTCAGGATCTGTGGGAAGCAGAACCCACAGTGATGCTAGCAACTCAAACTATGTTCAATTACATCAAGTGAGAGCCATTTCACTCTCTCTCTCTTTTAGTTTAGTACTTAAGAGTACTTCATCTTTTAGCATGAAGTACTTTGCTATATACAGTGTGCTCCAGAACAGTATGCTTATTTCCCACACACTTTCCCCACTAAATCACTGACTCAGTTCTGATGCGCGCTTGATGTTACATATCGTATTTTGCAAATTGGCAAGGACAGATGTTTTGCAAGATATTTCCAGGACAGGGCTGTATTTGACAACTCCAAGTTGAGAGGACTGTACAGGTAGAATGGCAAGTGTGATAGCACAGGTCAGGGCAGGTTCCCTCCACCCTTCATCAGAAAGCTCTCATCCTTCCTACCACCAGCACAAGGAATCAGCAGTGGCCCCAGGATGCACCTGCCCCCCCCATATCCCAAAATGAGGAGATTCAGGCCAGAGGGACAGAGCCTGGCTGTGCTGGCTTCCTGGAGCTGATAGGCACGAACAGGAAGGCTATGGGGATGGATGGACAGACAGATGGTCTCTCTAGGCTGGAGGAGGCCTCACTGCTAAAGCCATGGGCCAGAGCTTTCCAACAAAGTGCTGAGCCTATCTGCCCACTTACTTCCTTTCAGTAAGCATTAGCTAGGCACGCGGTACGCTGCTTCTTTATTCATTCCACAACCATGTACTGAGCACCTCCCTCCCTCCCTCCCTCCGTCCCTTCCTTCCTTTCTTTCTTCCTTCCTTCCTTTCTTTTTTTTTGTAACCAGCTACTCATCCACTCAGAAGACACATATGAAGAGTCGACTGTATGCACAGTCACAGGGTGAGGTGGAGCCTGTCAGCCGGGAGCTGCCAGTGTGATAGGGCAGGAAGGCCTTCACCAGCTGGATGCCCCCACTACTCCCTAACAGCAGCCTGAAGTTTCAAGGCCAGGGAGAATACAGAGTATGCTTACTGGGAGTGCCTCAAGCACAGAGCCAAGTGAGCCTTGATGGGAGGTGCATGTCACTTGATGGGGAAGTTACATGGGGCAGAAGGATGAGCACGGTCCGACATACAGAGGGGCACGTGGAGAGGGCTGGGCTCAGGATCTGACCACTGTGCAGGGCCCTGTGAACCACACTGAGGGTCTCTATCAAGGGATGATAGGAGCCCATTAATGGCTCCCAACTGGGGAAGACACATTCAGAAGGTCACAGATTACAGATTGGTAGTGGGGGGAGCAGAATAGGTTATAGAAGGGGGCATTGGGATGCCAAGTTATATGCCATCCATTGGGCACTCAAAAAAAGAGAAGGGCACAGCTGCTGTCCATGGCTACTGCAAAGGCATGCAGAGAGTGAATGGGCAGTTCCTAAGTGGCCATGACCTGATGGAGCAAGGTCCATGGCTTTGAACTTCTGATATATTCTTGCTTGATTTGGTCTATATTTATTTTTTCAATTACAACAATAAGGTAGAAGTATAAAAGTTTCATTCAAGGAACATTTATTGAGCAGTTGCCATCTGCCCCATGTCTCACATGCCATGGGAAATAATAGTTTGGGCCTTTTAATCCACAGTCTAACTCCAGGTGGCCTGTCTAGGTCTCTTCCTAGTTGGCACTGCATTGCAGATACACGCGCCTTCGCTCTGACCTGACACTGCATTGCAGATACACGCGCCTTCGCTCTGACCTGACACTGCACTGCAGATACACGCGCCTTCGCTCTGACCTGACACTGCACTGCAGATACACGCGCCTTCGCTCTGACCTGACACTGCACTGCAGATACACGCGCCTTCGCTCTGACCTGACACTGCATTGCAGATACACGCGCCTTCGCTCTGACCTGACACTGCATTGCAGATACACGCGCCTTCGCTCTGACCTGACACTGCACTGCAGATACATGTGCCTTCGCTCTGACCTGACACTGCACTGCAGATACACGCGCCTTCGCTCTGACCTGACACTGCACTGCACATACACGCGCCTTCGCTCTGACCCGGCACTGCACTGCAGATACACGCGCCTTCGCTCTGACCTGACACTGCACTGCACATACATGCGCCTTCGCTCTGACCTGACACTGCACTGCAGCTACACGCGCCTTCGCTCTGACCTGGCACTGCACTGCACATACACGCGCCTTTGCTCTGACCTGACACTGCACTGCAGATACACGCGCCGCTCTGACCTGGCACTGCACTGCAGATACACGCGCGCCGCTCTGACCTGACACTGCACTGCAGATACACGCGCCTTCGCTCTGACCTGGCACTGCACTGCAGATACACGCGCCTTCGCTCTGACCTGACACTGCAGTGCAGATACACGTGCCTTCGCTCTGACCTGGCACTGCACTGCACTGCAGATACACGTGCCTTCGCTCTGAGATGACACTGCACTGCAGATACACGCGCCTTCGCTCTGACCTGACACTGCACTGCAGATACACGTGCCTTTGCTCTGACCTGACACTGCACTGCAGATACACGCGCCTTCGCTCTGACCTGACACTGCACTGCAGATACACACGCCTTCGCTCTGACCTGGCCCACTTCAGAAGCACTGTCTACTGTGTGCCACACTGTAGTGACTTTTGTTGCCACCCACAATTCTCTGGGAGCATGAGCCTCGTAGAACAGGGGCAGACACACGATGAGGTGGGACAAGAGACACACAGAGTTGTTAGAGGGATGTCCTGTGTTGGGGAGACAAATGTCTTGAGTGAAGTTGGGAGGGACTGGAGGTGGACCACAGAGAGTGGGAATGATCTCAATGGGGAGGAAAGAGTGTGGGCAAGTGTGTGCCTGTGTGTGGAAGCCAAAGAATGTCTAAACAAAAGGAACAAATGACCTGCTCAGGCCAGACACCAGTGGGTCCCTCCCTTGACAAGAAGACTGGGACCAGCACAGAGAGCATTAGATAGTGGAACTGCAGGCAATGGAGAGCCACCAGACTCTTCCAAGAAGCAGTGCAATTCATTAGCACACCTGCAGAATTTGAGTTATAGCTTGTGAATTGGGTCAGGCTGCTGAACTGGCTACCTCCCACATCATCCACCATTTCCATGGCTCAAAGGGAGAGCACTAACGGTGTGGTTCAGGTAACGACAGTGCAAAAGAGAGGTCATGAAACCCCTCATGATGCATGTTAGAGAGGGACACTGGCAGCAAGCAGCAAGGAGGTGGATGTTCCAGATGGAGGCTGGGTAGACCAGATGGCTTTCATGATCCTAGCTCAATAGTGTCTTGCAGAACCTGCCAGCTCATATGGCCAAGATCAGCTCAAGTTGCTGCTAACTGGGATGCAGTGTGTGTAGACTCCTCAAAAGGAAGACAGAGAGAAGTTCATTGGGTTGCCCAGTAGATGTGTAGATGAATGAGCAGGTAGGGAGTGGATAGGGAGATGGGTGTGTAGACTGGATGGCCCTTAAATATGTGGACAGCTAGAGCAATCTATAGAAGAGTATGTGAGGGGCGAATAGACACGAGAAGGTGGGGGTGAGCAGTAGGCAGAGGCATGATAGAGGTGAGTGGCTGGGTTGAGTGGGTGGCTGCGCTGCTGAGCCTTGAGTTTCTCTTAGGTTTACTTCATCCCTTCTGGCTAAAACCACTTTTCTTCCAGCCTTGTCTTCAACATTTAGAAATATCATCTAATTGTTTATGATCTGGAACCAAAGTGTTATCTAGAGGCTGTGTAGATGGATCAGTGATTAAAGGCACTTGCTTGAAAAGCTTGCTGGCCTAGGGTTCAGCTCCCCAGCCACCCACACAGACATCCATTTGCAGTTACAAGAAACCCTGGTGTGCCCTCCCCTCCCCACACACAAGTAAGTAAATAAAAATATTTAAAAAATATTATCTGATTTTTAATTCCAGTTCTGCTCTGACTTGCTATGTGACTTTAGACAAGTCCCTCTCTGCTCTAGGCTTCTCCTTGCCAGCTGATATAGTGAAAAATTGAGATAGGCCCAGGAAAGCAGCCTGTAGCATCTGCTTCCATTAGAACACCCTTCCTTGCACCTCACTCACCAAGCCAGACTCACTTCCGAGGGGTCCTGGCAAGCTGAGCCACACTTGCCAGAGGATTTTTTAAGGAAAGTTGTGTGCACAACAGAATGTTTTCAAAACCTTACTCAGCACCTGACCCAGGAGGTCTGGGTGAGAAGTGGCCTTTCTGCCAAGTACCAAGTGATGCTGACTTCCTGGTTCTGAGCCCTTGCTTAGAGAGCCACTGACCCCACAGGTTTCCTGTCAACTGCTCTTCCTCAGTTTGTGTGGAAAAGGCAAGTCAGCCCTCCCCAGGTCCTGAATCCATCCTCCCTCACCATGCTCCCTGCCTGCTTTCCCTTGCTCCCCACCTACTTTCCCTCACTCCGGGAGCCTGTGAGAGTACCGTGCCTTCTGCCGCTTGCACAACGCCTGCCCCTGCCGCCCTCAGAACAGCTGTGGGCTTAATTATCAAAATAACATTTTAATAGTCTCATAACTGAACTCCCTTCAAAACATGCCAGTAGAAGAGGCGGGAAAGATTCTTTTTAGCACCTCTTCCCGCCCGACTTGCTAATCGGAGGCATTTAAGCTGCCATGAGGCCCAGATGCCTGGCTGGCCTACGGAACCTGCCACACAGATGTGGTTTCCCCCACGCAGAGCAAGGATTTCAGCCCACGCCAGCCAACCAGCCAGCCAGCCAAGCGGGAGCCACGAGTCATCGTGGGCCTCCTGCTCCCAAGTGGTGTGCTGAGAGAACTGAGGCAACTCAATGGGGTCACCAGGGGTTTACTTGTTTTTAACACTTTTTTTTTAATTTAAAAAAGGTGTTATCATAAGCACTAACTCTTGTCTCCCTTTCCCTGCTATGTTGTATAACTCCTGAGTTGAGTTCCACTGAACAAGCCTGGTGCTGACTCAGTTTCTCAGGTCAGTGTTTCATTCTCCCCTGGCAGCCCTGTTGGTCTCTGAGTCCCTCAAGCACAACTAACACTCCACATATCCCATACTCGCTCTGTCCGGACTGTGACTCTTCAGAGCTATGTGGTATGGTATTATTACATCAGTTCCTCATTCAGTAGTCCAAGGACCAAGGCCCGACTGGTTCTGCTCCTGCATTTTACCCTAGAGCAAACTGCAGCTGGGAGAAGCCACGCCCCCATGGCAAGTGACAGTGGTGAGCTGAGATGGTCGATATAATCCCACCTGTCTGGAGGACCCTGGATAAAGGGACTTCTCAGCCAGCCCTTCTCAAACTTCAGAGCCTGCCAATGGCCTTGAGCAATCAGGTTCTGTTTTTTGTTTTGTTTTTCAAAATTAGGTTTCTGGCTTGGCAGAATGGCGTGCAACTGGGAATAGCTATGTCTAGCACATTCTTCCATCACTAGGCCACATCTCAGGAAGCCAGGCTTGAGGGGACAAGCTCCAGAGAAGGTTCAGACCATCAGAAAACAACAGCCTTCAAACAACAGCCCTGTTCTGACCCAGTCCTCTTATCATCTCAGCAGAGCTCCCAGCCTCAGGAGAGAGAAGAGAGCAGTGCTGTCCCCGACCCTAGTCATCTGGAGTCTCCATCTCCATGCTCAGTCATAAGTCAAGAAGTTGTGTCCGCACTCTGGAGGAAACTGCCCTCATCTTGTTCCCTGCTGCGGTTGTGACTCACTTGCTAGGTACCAAGACAGGCCCCTCAGGAGCACACAGTGGTTAGAATGTGGTGCCTGCCACGTGGAAAGAAAAGTTTGCTGAGGCAGATTATGAGTCCAGGTGCAAGGTGGTGGAGAGAGGATATAAGCAAGAGCAGAGTTGGGGGCTGGAGAGATGGTTCAGTGGTTAAGGCACTTGCCTGAGAAGTCTAAAGACCCAGGTTGGATTCCCCAGGACCTACGTAAACCAGATGCACAAGGTGGTGTGTGGGTCTGGAGTTACTTTGCAGCAACTGGAGGCCCTGGCGCACACCCATTCTCTCTCTCTGATAAATAAAAATAAAAATAAAAATAAATAAATTTTAATAAAAAGAGCAGACTGGGCTGGCCTGGGCACTGCTGGTCAACTTGGACCCTAGGTGGCTTATCATTAGCCCAAATGCAACTAAATTTACAACCAGTAAAACAAGAGGATACACCAAGTCACCTGGCCATCAACTAGGCACAGATGTCTTTTATACTTACACACTTGAGCCCATCAAACTTTGGGGAAAAGGTCTTGAGTTATGGAGTCCCCTAGTCCCCAGTTAACTCTTAGCAAACTGGCTATCTCCCCTTCAGAAAACAGGGCTTCATCACCATAAGTTTGAGGCCACCCTGAGACTGAATTCCAGGTCAGCCTGAACTGGAGGAAGACCCTATCTTGAAAAAAAAAAAAAAAAGAAAGAAAGAAAGAAAGAAAGAAAAAGACCTTAAGAAAGAAGAAGAAGAAATAAAAGAAAAAGAAGAGAAAGAAAACAGGGCTTTACAGAGAGTATCAGAGATGCACTGTAATTTTATGTGGTGCTTTACTGGTCACCCAGCCTGTTCTAGTAGTCTAAAGCTCTGTTGTATCTTGCTTCTGTACTTCCAATTTTCTGTATTTATTTTTATTTAGAGAGAGAGAGGGAGAGGAAGAGGGAGAGAGTGAGAAAATATGAATGGGTATGTCAGGGTCTCCAGTAACTGCAAACTCAACACATGCACCACCTTGTGCATCTGGCTTTACGTGGGTACCGAGGAATTGAATCTGGGTTCTTAGGCTTCCCAGGCAAGTGCCTTAACAGCTGAGCCATCTCTCCAGACCATGTGTGACCTTTTCAAAAAATAATTTTTTTATTTAGTTGCAAGCAGAAAGAGATATAGAGAGAGGAGAGAGACAGACAGAGAGAATGGGTGCACTGGTACCTCCAACTGCTGCAAACGAATTCCAGATGCATGTACCACTTTGTGCATCTGGCTTTACATGGGTAGGGTATCAAACTGGGGTTATTAGGCTTTGCAGGCAAGTGCCTTAACTGCTGAGCCATGTCTCCAGCCCACAACCTGTGTGACTTTGCATCAGTTAGTTTCCTAACATTTTTCATTAACAATCTGGACCTAACAGTACTTGACCAGATGCACAGGCCTGCCCTGGCAGATATCTCATTTAAGTTTGCACACAAATACATACATATGCACACACATCATCCCTTGTATAAGGAGGTAACTGGTTCCAAGACTCTCATAGAACCAAAATTCAAGGATGCTCAAGTCCATTAGATAGTAAGGTAGCAGTGCAGTGTTTGCAGAGAACCACCACACATCTTCCTGTGTACTTTAAATCATCCCTAGATTACTTATAAAACCTAATAATGAAAATGCTTTAAATATGCCCATTGAACCCTGTGGATGGCTGACTACATAATCTTTTCTCAAAAAATTTAAAAAATATTTTATTTATTTATTTGAGAGAGAGAGAGAGAGAGAGAGAGAGAGAGAGAGAGAAAGAGGCAGATAGAGAATAGGTGCACCAAGGCCTCCAGCCACTGCAAATGAACTCCAGATGCATGTGCCACCTTGTGCTTCTGGCTTATGTGGGTCCTGGGGAATTGAACTAGGTCTTTTGGCTTTGCCAGCAAGTGCCTTAACCACTAAGCCATCTCTTCAGCCCTCAAAAATATTTTTATTAGCTGGGCATAGTGGCTCACGCCTTTAATCCCAGCACTTGGGAGGCAGAAGTAGGAAGATGGCCATTAGTTTAAGACCACCCTGAGACTACATAGTGAATTCCTGGTCAGCCTGACCTCACTATGTAGTCTCAGGGTGGCCTCAAACTCACAGCAATCCTACCTCTGCCTCCCAAGTGTTGGGATTAAAGGCATGTGCCACCACACTTGGCAATGTGTGTGTGTGTGTGTGTGTGTGTGTGTATTTAAACTAGGCTGG
This sequence comes from Orientallactaga sibirica, assembly GCA_036365145.1. Classification (NCBI taxonomy): domain Eukaryota; kingdom Metazoa; phylum Chordata; class Mammalia; order Rodentia; family Dipodidae; genus Orientallactaga; species Orientallactaga sibirica. The sequence continues at coordinate 2,954,468 of JAEOAD010000030.1, forward strand.
AGAGATGGTTTAGCAGTTAAGGCATTTGCCAGCAAAGCCAAAGCACCCATACCAAAGGCGCATGTGTCTGGAGTTTTAACAACAGTTTTAATTTTACTTTTTTACTTATATATTTGAGAGAAAAAGAGGCAGGGAGAAAGAGAAAGAGGCGGATAGAGAATGGGTGTTCCAGGGCCTTGAGCTGTTGCAAACAAACTCCAAAAGCATGTACCACCATGTGCATCTGGCATACGTGGGTCTTAGGGAATTGAATCTGGGTCCTTTAGCTTTGCAGGCTAGTGCCTTAACCGCTAAGCCATCCCTCCAGTCCACATCTGGAGTTTTATTTGCAGTGGCTAGTGGCCCAGTCATATTCATTTTCTCCCTCCCTCCCTCTGTCTCTCTCTCACCTCTGTCTCTCTATCAAATGAATAAATAAAATAGTTTTAAAATTTTAGCCAGGTGTGAGCCACCATGCCTGGCTAAAAAAAAAATTTATTCTGTGTGTGTGTGTGTGTGTGAGAGAGAGAGAGAGAGAGAGAGAGAGAGAGAGAGAGAGAGAGACTTGCCAGGGTCTTGCTGCTATAAATGTACACCAGATGCTTGCCACTTTCTGTGTTTGGCTTTATTTGAGTACTGGAGAATCAAACCTTGACTAGCAGGCTTTGCAAACAAGTACTTTTAACCACTGTGCCATCTCCCTAGCCCCTGACTATATATTCTTTATTTAAAGTAGAAAGTTTGACTATCTTTTATTTATTTATTTTTTGGGAGAGAGACAGAGAGAGAGGGAGAGGAAGAGGAAGACAGATAGAGATGGGCATGTGCCAGCAGCCTCTCAGCTGCTGCGAACGAAATCCAGATGCGTGCTCCCCCTTGTGGTCAAGTGCAGCATTGTGCTCCTTTTGCATCGGGCTAAACGTGGAACCTGTAGATTGGAACCGCTGGAGATTGGAACCAGCATTCTTAGGCTTAGGAGGCAGGTGCCTTAACCGCTAAGCCATCTCTCCAGCCCTTGACTATCTTTTAAATGTAGTTTAATATTAGTCAATTAGGCAAGTGTTTACTAAGCATGTCCTAAGTCCGGAACATCGGGTTGGAGGTGGGGCAAAGATCAAAAGACAAATCTGTGCTTTCAAAGAACTCAAACTTTAGCTGAAGGGATGTGCCAAATGCATGTGACAAGGCAAAGACATAGGGGCAGCTAGGACAGACCAAGGATGGGCCAGCTCCCAAAGCCCTCAGGTGGTTCTGTGACAGAGCCTTGGGAATGGTCATGACAGTACTAAGCCTTTCCACACACTGACTGGAACTCCACTTCCCTACTTTACTGAATACTCACGTGCTTCAAACATGAGACCCCCATCAGGGCAACATCACTGAGGATGAGACAGGCACACAGGTACATGATGTGCCCAGAGTCACTGGTCATCAGGCAGTAAGCCTGAGGTTCATGCCAGGGAATGGCCAGAGCCCATAGGCCACTACAGCCAGCATCTCCCAAACATGGAGAAAAAGAGGGCTGGTACGCTGTTCAGCAGCAGGGCCAGACCCAAGATTTCACGGAGAGTTAGGCCAGCCCCTGCCACTGCTGAGTGAGTAGATGGGAAGTGCTCAGACCAGGATGTAGATAGGCTTCACAAGAAGACCTCCATCCAAGAAGCAGCTCCCACGCTCTGTGCCCTCACAGGTGAGAGGCCGATCAAAGACACACTGTCACCAGTCTCTATTTGGCAGCAGAGGCTACGTAGAACCTCACCCCAATGCTTGGGACAGAAAATGCATTGGACTCAAATTTGAAACAGAGGCTGGGAGATGGTTTAGCAGTTAAAGGCACTTGCTTGCAAAGCCTGCCAACCAAGGTTCAATTTCCCCGTATCCACATAAAGCCAGCTGCACAAAGTGATACATGCATCTGGCATTCATTTGCCATGGCAAGAGGCCCTGGTGGGTATACATATTCTTTCTCTCTCTCCTTTTCTTTCCACCCCCTCTCTCCTCACAAATAAATTTTAAAAATTTAATCTTTTTAAAACACTAGAATAAGCTGGGCATGGTGCCGCATGCTTTTAATCCCAGCACTCGGGAGGCAGAGGTATGAGTAGTGCTGTGAGTTCAAGGCCACCCTGAAACTACCTAGTGAATTCCAGGTCAACCTGGGCAAGAGCGAGACCCTACCTCAAAAAAATAAAATAAAAATGCTGGAATATTTGTGTATACATAAGGAAGATATTGATAGAACTCAAGTTTAACTGTCACTAATGTTCCGTAAACCCTTATACACAGAGCCTGAAGGTTATTTTTATGCTATATCTTATATGTGCCTGCATTCTGACCAACCCATCCTGTGAGGTCACAGGTAGAATTTTCTACTTGTATCATCTTATTGTTGCTTAAAAAGTTTCAGATTCTGGAGCATTCTGAATGTGGGGGTCAGGGAAATTATTACTGTTCAGCCTATCCTGGACACTCAGCTCCCAGACACCCTGGATCAGGGCTACTAGCTCTACAACTGTCTTCACAGTGCAGTGACAATCGGGACCTGCCCAACCTGGGGACATGGAAGGTATATGTACGCACCTTGCAGGGTGGAAGAGATCTGAAGGAACAGTGCTTACCTAGTACCTGCATGTGTAGGAAGAACAGAGGCTGCATTCCACCCCCAGCCTCTCTTGACAGGAGGCAGGGCATGCCATTATGCAAAGCCTTTGATATCATCCCAGTGGCCAGTGATGGCAAACAACCCCAGTCAGGGCAGAAATTGGAATCTTTGTCCGAAGGTGGCTGCCTGTCCAGGACTCCCTTCAGCAACAAGCTCCCTCTGCCTAGCCAGAGACAGACAGCCCTCTCCACCTTGACCAGGCTGCTGAAACAAGGCCTCCCAGTCCCTCTGGTATGAGCTAGGAAGGGCTTCTTCCATTAGCCAAGGGCCAGCTTCATTTCCTTCACCTTCGCACACTGCACTTTCCAAAACAGGATATTAAGGGAAGAGAAACCAAGGGCTTTCGGGGCTTTGTAGCCTCCGCTCCAGGGAAAACCAGACACTCATCCCCGTCTGAAATTGCTTCACTCGGCGAGCCTGTGGGCCACGGGAGCCCTCCCACCACAGCCTAGCAGAAAATAGAGTTTGTTTCTCCATTTCCCAACCCCCGCCCTCGCCCTCTCCTCTTCCCTCCTCCTGCTTGCTGGCTCCTCTGCCTGCCTGGTGTATAGCTGGGGGCTGGGGCCCAGTGGCTCTGGGGGCAGCCTGGTGCCAAGGCTCAGAGAGGGCTCCCTCAGCTCTGAGAGGGGGTCAAGAAGTACAAAACCCTCCCACTTCCTCTCATGTCCCAACCCCACTCCACACAGCCTGCACGGTTACCCTGATGAAGGCCAACCCCTGGACCTTTTGTTCCCTGCAATATTCAGGTTTCCAGGTCATTCTCTGGCCTTGCCAGGAATGCAGTGTGTGTGCTCCCGGCTTGAGCAAAAATGTGCTGGTGTTAAAATATTCATCTGGTCTATGTTGGATGTGCTGCAGAAACACAAGCATTGTCTGTCCTTCTTCTTTTAAGCCCTCACCCGCCTGAGAGGTTCATATTCCACCTTGATTTTAGAGTTGAGCTTCCTCGATGGTCGCCTATGATGCCGAGAGTGGGAGAGACACAGATGGATGGACTCAGCCAGTTGTCATCTCTCCAAGGAAAAGGGGAGGGATATTCGATATTTTCTTGGAAGTGAATTCAACTTAAAGCTGGGCACTGGGAATATTCTATGCAAGCAATTAATCCCTCCCCTACACACCGCTGCCCACCCAGCATCAGCTGGAAGCCTGCCACCCTCCCAAGGAGCAGGTGCACGTGGACCCCCACGCAGGCAGCAAGACCCCTCTCAGGCTAACTCTGGACCAGACCCGGCCCTGCAGGAAACTTTTACTATCAGTCACCTGGCTCATTTTCCCTCTGTTCCCCATCCCCAGCACGAATCCTGCAGCGCGCCCACCCTGAGGATAGGAAATCAGCTACCTCCTGGCCCTGGTCGGTAACTAAAGGCTCAAGCTAAATTATACTACAGGCCTCAGGGAGCTGGAAGGTGGGGGATGGAGGAAGGGGTACAGGCATGCTGAGCCTGCTCTTCTCTCCAAGAGCAGCAGGAACTGAGGAAACTGAGGCTGGGAATAGGTAGCCTAACACATGGAGCCCCTACTCCATGATGCCTCAGGGCCCACCACAAAGGTGCCAAACAGAGTGAAGGGAAAGAATACAGAAATACCAGGTGGCCAGTTCTAAGAAAGTCACTAAGAAAGAGGACTTCTGACCAGGGGTGGGAGGGTGCAGGCGGGGGCTGAAAAGGGCCAGCAGGGAGAGCCAGCAGCAGACAGCCATCCAGGACGACACTCTGACTTTGTCCACCTGCTTTGCAAGGTGACCCACAACCACATGCACCCCTTGATCACTAGCTCTGGTCCCCACCCAGGCGGCAGTGCTACCCCTGTCCCTGATTCTGAGCTCTTACTTCTGCTCCCCTGTGACCCACCTCTACCCAGGGGCCCAGCAGTGAATACAGACCTCAAACGGTAGTGCATCCATCACTGGCATCTTAAAGCTTTGCAATACTGCTCTCTTGAAGAGAACAAAGTCCCAGGGCACGCCTGACCATCAAAAGGCCCAGCCTCTTATGCCATCAGAGACACTGTTCTGGTCACGCACCTTACCCCAGTTCTCCTTCTCATACTTTAACCTCAACCTAACCAACATCTTACTCCTTCTTTGCACCTTTCTCCACCTTTTGCACTAATCACCCACCTTCCCATTTGCAAATAAAACACACACACACACACACACTTGCTTCCCACCTACATGGCAAGTTACACAAAAGTAGAGGAAACCAATTTATTCATTCCCCAGAGTCCAGAAAAGTGCCTGGAGCAGAGCAGCAGTCTGAATAAATATCTGCTGAATGAATTAAAGAGCTACTGGCTACTAGTGAGCTCAAAGCAGAACTTCCTCGTGGCCACAGGAAGAAGAAAGCAAAACTCTCCCAACATGCAGTGAATATCAACTTTCCTCACTCCCTCTTAATTCCTGATCACATTTGGATGCAGATATTTCAGAAGCCAGGGAAGCAATGTTATTCAATGCCCCCAAAAGCTCCCGAGACCCAGCATTCAAGGGTAGAAAAGTTTCACTTTCATAAGGCTAATAAAATCTTGCTTCCACAGAGCAGGCAGAGGAGGACGCACTAAAAGAGTATGTGGAAAGGCAGCTGTGACCAGAATACGGGAGTCCATGAGACTTTCCACAAGGACCAACTGGGGCCCGGCCAGACCCAACGCACACACGGAGAACCCTGAGAGTTGAAGCTGAGCCGATTTACACCCAAGCATGGTATTTACAACAATAAATGATTCAGGAGATGACCGAGGCTCACAGCCACCCTCCTTGAGAACCATGGACAAAAAGCAAACAAGGTCACCCAATAAAACAAGAGGCGGGGGTGGGGTGGGTGGCAGGTTGCCTTCAGCCCACCTCCATGGGCTTCCCCGTCCCTCTGACGTGATCAGAAGAACATTCAATATTTTCTCCAGTCTTCCTCTCATCCACGGCTGATTAAGCAGTTGGGAGCAGAGTTTACTGTGAAAAAAGCAAACAATTATGTGGGATCCGAGGTAAACACTACCTTGGCGGTGGAAACTGAGATGAGGCTCGGTGTCAGGAGGGATTATCATTATAATACTTAAAATAACATTTATAACACTTACTGAAATTACTCGAATGAAGTCTGCAGAGACACAGAAATGAAATCAGCTCGATGTGTTTTTATAAGAATACCGAAATCTCCGTCCCTGGGAGGAAAGTTAGAGGCATTAGCGCTTTTTGCTGGGCCTCCATTAGCTGGTAAAATTTGAATACTGTTTCTGAGGTGAGCTCTAATCTTCTTTGAATCCTCCCAACACATTTTATCTGTAAAAAATTGTAGTTAAAAATTTAGTTTGATGGAATGATATTTAAGTGCTTTCTTCATCTAACGCTCTGAAAGCGCCCCAGAGAGTCTCCCTGTAATTTGTTCAAACGAAATAATATTTTCGTTTCCCCGTTTCTCTTTGTTGTCTTGGGTGATGAAAAGTAACATTTCTTTTCTTTCAATCCTATTAAGCCAGGCTCACAGAGTGCCAGCCACTCAATCCAAATGCGATCTGGCAGACAGGCACTCGGCTTAAAAAACGGGGCCTGCCAACCCCGCTTTCTGTCAGGAGCTGACATGTCACCAGGCAGCGGTTCCAGGCAACATTTCCCAAGCAATAACCAGGGTCATCAGCCAGATGAGTGGGGTCTCTCTTTCTCTCTCTCTGTCAGCTGACATGCTGGGAACCTTGGCGCCCATATCTGGTTATTTGCATGTCCGGTGTCTCCCCACCCACCCCCCGCAAATGCCACCAACTCACATATCCCCCCTCGCAGGCACTTGAGAGAGGGCCTTGCTTCAAGTGCACTGTCGTTCTCCATGGCAGAGGGACATGGAGGCCCTACTCTATTCCTTCCTTGGTGGGAGCAGTCCTCCCGGCACCTCTTCCCATTCTGCACAGCCTCCTTCCATGTCACAGTCACCAACCAAAGCAGCTTCCCCTTCCAAACTCCTAGTCACTCTTCAAAACCTCTGATCCGATGCCACCCCTCTGAGGCCCTCCTCAGCAGCCACATACTGCCCAGATGCTTCTATTCCATCCAGAGGTGACAAAATCACTCCTGGCGTAGCTGTAACATGAAACTGTGCAGATGCTCTGTTATTTTCTAATGGAAAAAAAAAAATCAAACGAGCTGAAAGAGGAAGGTGTGCAACACTAACAGGGAAGTAATTAAGACGCAGGACAGCACATACAGCTGACCTCGTCTGAATAACACATGTGCACACCTACAGAAGCTTCTCAGAGGCTCACCAGTGACTTCTGGGGGACAGAAATTTGTGGCAGGGTCAAGAGAAGGAACAACTTATGCTCTGGTATGTCATTCAAATCTTTCCCACTGTGAACATGCATTACTTTTTGAGTGAAAAAAAAAAAATCCACCCATGTCAGTAGGGAAACCCAGCACCACTGTGAATCTCTTCACTTAGCTCACTACAGCACCATGTGACAGTGTCCACAGGTGACACTCATCACTCGCCTTCCTTACTGACCCCACTAGCCATCCTCTTGTGAATGGCATGCCAGTACTTCACAATTCTCCAGCTGACAAGATGGCTTGGTGGATAAAGCACTTACTGCAGAAGCATGGGTCCCTGACTGTGGTTCCCTGAACTCGGACCTAAGAACTGGATGCTATTGTGCTAGTCTATAATCCCAATGCAACTACAGCACAAAGGCAGGAGGGGACAAGAGAACTGCTGAGAAGGTCAAGGGCCAGTTGGCCATGCCAACACAGCAGCGAACGATGCCTGCCTCAAACAAGGCAAAAGGCAAGAACCACTACCTGAAATTGCCCTCTGACGTCAACCACAACCACGGCATATGGGTGCTCATACTCAAGACGCATGAACATGCATACACATACACACACATGTTCACCAAAACCCTACAACAAAACAAAAATGAATTCTCTTCCTGTCCTGCTCACCACTGGGGTTCTGCCTTCCTCTTTCTCTTCCTCCTGGGCTGCTAAACAAGAGGCCACAAAGAACCAAGAAAGCTTGGCTCACACTTATCATCCCAGCACTCAGGAGGCTGAGGTAGGATGACTGTTGTGAGTTCAAGGCGAGACTGGGCTACAGTGAGATCCTACTTAAAAAAAAAAAAAAAAAAAAAAAAAAAGACAGCAGAGTGGCTGGACCCTCAGGGCATTTCCAGGTTGATGGGCACAAGTGGTCAACCTGATTTGGTGGGCTTGCTCACTGCATGAGCATTTCCATCCTTGGATGAAGGAGTAGTGACAGCGATTTGAACAGGGATTCTTGCAGGACATGGACCTTTGGGATCTCCAGATAAAGCTGCCAGGTGACATTAGGATAAGCATATCATACGTGGGAAAGGCCATGGTGGCAGTAGCATTCCCACCCCATGTTAAATGTCATGTCCATATGAAATGGAGTCAAAGTGATTTGAAAACAAATACATACTTAGTCACAGAAGAAGTAACCTGTCAGAGTTTCCTAACAAAATGATTTTCTTCATGAATACACTAACCACCTACAAAAATCACTCACACACCACACACATATTTCAAGTAAGCATTTAAAAATTTATTTATCTATTTATTTATTTGCATGAGTGTGTGTACATGCACATGTACCACGGTCTCTTGCCGCTGTAAATGAAAGCCAGATGCATGTGTCACTTTTTGTGTCAGGCTTCACACAGGTGCTGGCAATTGAACCCAGTCTTTCACACACTGCAAACAAATGTCTTCAAATTGCAGAGCCATCTCCCCAGACCCATCGGACACATATTTTATCTACACTCACATACATGTGCCATACATATACCATCAAGCTCAACTGCCCAAGTCCAAGAGAGCAAGTCTTACTGACTCTATGCCCAGTGACAACAAGGTGCCTAGCCTTGTGTGACACAATCAATAACGTATTTGTCACCAACACTGAGTAATATAAACAAGCACAGCTACTCCTGGATACATCAACAATCTGTCCAGAAGTTGAGAATCCAAATGGCTTCTGCCGCTTGGCTTCAGAGTTCAGGTGGATTCTTCCCCATATGGACTAGAGTAACAGGCAGGAAAAGTTGAGGCCTGGGTTGCTGAGGAATGGCTGGTCACAGACCCAGCAGACAAAAGGCACAGAAAGATGCTGGGATGGCCTCTGATGCCCCTTCCTTAAATGTGGGTTCAAAGGCACCAATACTTACTTGCGTGGGCGAGGAAGATGCAGGAACGTGGACAGCACCCTTGGAAACAGGAGCTGTGGTGGTCGGGGCATCGAGTAAGAAGAGGCCTCTATGAGGTTCAGCTCCAAAGACAAGGCAGAGTCCTCTCCCACTATCTCTGTGCCCCTTGCGTGTGGTATACAGGGCTGTACCGCTCCCATAGAAGAAATTCAGGGTGCTGCTCTGCCACCTAGGCCTGCATTTTTCAAGCATTAAGTGGACTACTGAACCTTGGCTTTCAGAGACATTTCTAGAAGTTCCCACTAGGCCTTCTCCAGCCACTGAAATGGAGCTGTATGAACAATTTGTAGTCATCCACAAGGGCTGCCCAAACACAGAAGCATAGGACATTGGCCTGGACACAGTTCTTACAGGTTTCTCTAGAGCCTCCTTCCTTGCCTTACAGATGGCACTGTGCCCTCTATCTAAATCCCTCCTTCCTAGAACCACAGTTGGATTGGACGACCCTATGGGCCCCATTCTAATATCATTACTTCTTTAGAGCCCTTCTCCTGACAGATAGTGATAACTTGTAGTACCAGGGCGTAGGGCTTCTGCACAGGAATTGGAGGAAGACACAATCTAGGCCCTAGATAACAGCATGCTCTCTGCATCTCTGCCAATCTAGAAGAAAGGTACTTAGGCTGTCTCATCCACATGGCCCCTGGCACCCCACCCATAACTCCTTTCTATACCTGAGCAGGTCTTCCCCAAGGCAAAGAAGCATCCACAGAATCCCATTGTCAATGACAATGGCTATCCCTGCTGTAAGCCAAATGATGTTTTAGCTATGGCAAAAAAAAAAAAAAAAAAAAAACTTGGTAGTAAGCCCCTTGGGGAGGCCAAACCTTCCTGAACAGAAGAACGATGCAAAAGGGCTTTAATTATGACCAAAAGTCCATAGGAACCCAAAACTCAGACACACGTGGAGGGAAAGAATGCTCAAGACAGGCAGTAACAATCTCTTGGCACTTCTCCGCCCCAAGTTCCCCCAATTCTACAGCTGCAGAGTAGTCAGGCCTAGTACCCACTGTCACCCTATAGCTCTAGCCCAGCAGGCACTGTTGCATGGACTATGGACGTGGGGATGTGGGGGGTTTCAGACATGCATTTTGAAAAGTCTGTCCACATGAGAGATACAGCCTGCCTCTGCCAGAGAGGGCATGCTTTGCAAACTGAATGGGCAGATTTGTTAAGTGACTGTTGAGTCTAATGTTATACCACTATTCTGCCTCTCGTTAACAACACAAATTACCAGCAATTAGCCGGCTGACTGTTCAAAGGCAGTTCAATTTCATGTATAAAGAGAACTATATAATGCTTAATGTATCTATCAAATGTAATAGCCCAAACAAAATTAATGATATGAACACAATGAGTGCTTATATGGGATAATTACAAGGTGTCCGTCATGAGAAGCACGTGCATGCCATAGAGTCACATACACACAATTCAGGCAGTCACCAAAGTTGCCGAGGCTGGCCCAGCTCTTAGAGAAGAGGCAAGCCACAGTGAAGCAGAGCAGGGCTTAGTGCCACTGGGTGGCAGGGTGGGAAAGGGTAGGGTGCTATGATGTCCAAAAACAGCTTCAAGCCCGAATAAAGAAAGACCCTAAGTTCAATTTTCTTATCTGTAAAATGGGAACAGTCATACCTGCTTCCCGGAAGTCTGACCTATTCCAGGTAAGCGAATGACAAATAAAGGTCTTTGCTAACTGTCCACACATCACCTGGAGAAAAATGACAATGATGTTGATGTTATTATTATTATCTAAAAATTTCCGAGATGAGGCCCAGCAGACCCTCCTATTGCCCCACTGCTAACAGTAGCATGACATGATACAAACGACACTTCAATTTAATTACCATCTTTTTTTTTTTTTATCCCCCTCCGGTAACTAAACATTTTCCTCTGCTCGGTATCCCTGGAATGACAGGGCCATTCCCAGTGTATTACTTGCATATCTATAATTAAATAATTAAGAATTGTTCAAGCCCTTCCAAACACAACAAAAGGCAATGATTATTTCAAACCCACTTTAGGAGAAGTCAAGCCCCGATCAGCTCCATCTTTTGCTAATAGTTATGCAAGGCTGCGCCGGCAGCATTCCCTCTCGCATGCCAGCACACCAATAAATTAAGATATTCCTGGCCGCATCTGCACGAGGGAAATTAGAGCATTACCTGGTCCCCGCCAGTGTGCCAGCTCCGAGCGGCAGGCGCAGCCCACGCTGGGCGACCAGCTGTCTGCGAATGTGGCGTGTGGATCACAGTTCGGAGCCAGGGGATCTCTTAGGAGGTCTGCTCTAATATCAAAACTGCCGCGCCGCAGGACTGTTCCCTTCACAGCACAGTATTCAAACACTTCTACTGCCTGTCTTTCCAGCTCCGAACCACGGAGAACCCAGACCTGGGACCGCCCAGCATCCCAGTTGCCCCAAGAGCCTATAGATTCTCTATGATTGAGCAGGTCAATGCCAGGCACTTTGTTTTCTGGATCTCAGGCTCCAGCTGCTGGAGAAGGGCGACCTCATTCCTGGCGGGGTACTGTCATGCACACAATGTCTTGGGTTTGATGGGGCATAGTGGCCCTTAAAAAAGCATCTTGCAAAAGTTTCTCAGCCAAAAAGGATTCCAAAATGGTTCACAAAGGTGTGAACTCACCATCCTGAAAGGAAGGAAAGAGCTTTTTTCCCCAGAAATGAATGGGCTTTGCACCCAGCAAGCTGAGTCCCAGCATGCATACCATCAGGGTCAATATTCAGTGTACCACATGCACCTTTAAGTCTCCCTCTCTCTCCCTCCCTCTCTCTCTCTCTTCCTCTCCCCTGGAGCTCCAGAGACTCTGCCCACAAAAGGCAGGCTCTGAAAGTGCTTTAGACAAACAAAAGCAGAGGTGGAAAATAGTGACCTGGTGGTGGACAAGTGTGCCAGACATCTGGGATATGGACTCAGGTAAAAGTACCTGGGCAGAACAGGAATGCAGTGGGGTCCAGCAACCATGGGGGATGGACCCACAGCACAGAGGCAAGGAGCTTGGCCCCAGGGTGCTTGAGGGGCAGAAACATTTTCAGGCATAATGAGTTAGACGGTCAGCAGGGGACAGGCAATCGAGGGACAAGGGGACAGAAAAAACAGTCTGGGCTTCAGGTCATTGTTCAGCAGGCCATCAGACTTGCAAGAGGACAAGTGTCCAGTGAGTGGGCAACAGAATTGAGTGGCCTGGAAGACTCCAAAAGCCATCAATGTCTACAGTGAGGAATGTTCTAGCTGGGAGAGTCTGAAAGAACATCACACTCCATTTGACACCTTCTGCTTACTTACCACCTAAGTTATGTTCAATCCTTCAGGTGAAATCCTACTCATCCTTCAGGGACCAGCTTGAATGTCCATCCCCCTTCAAACCTCCAGGGGCTACTCCCTCGCTTCACATAGCCACCTCTCCCCATCTGGGACAAGGACAGCTATCATTTCCCTCTATCTGCGGGTCAGATATTCTTTTAGGGTGGGGAAAATCATTGTCTTGGCCCAGGATACATACTCAACCCAGCAACAAATGAGAAGACATGAAAGGGAAGGGAGTCTCAGCACGGGAAAGACACTCTGCATGGCAGGGTGCTGTTGTTCTAAGCAGTTGTATCTGGGGTCGACATCCAAGCCAAAGTTATCAGAAGGGTTCTGACTTGGGATCCAGTGGGTTGTACTCAGCATCTTGGAATGAATGCCCTTCTCCTTGTACACATCTGCCCAAATGAGTGGCACTGGTTCCCCATGTGGCACATCCCCAAAGGGCAGAGCTCTCCTTGGGCCCCCTGAACTCCATGCAAAATGCAACCTGGATTTCCTCCATTCCTTGCATAGGGGTATGCACTGCCACACATTGGCTTCACAAGTGCTTAAGCGCCAGCCAAGCTGGTCTAATGATGTGCGAATGTGCTACAACCTTCTACAGCTTTTTCTCACGCTACCATGTTCCACATTCTCTTCCCTGGTGAAAACGGATATGCTAGCATTCAATCGCAACAGACTGTTTATGACCTGAGACACGTTTTCTCTGCATCTGCCTCCTCAATAGGTTGAAAGCTTCTAGATGGCAGAAAGAAATTCCACACTTTTTCATTATCTTCCTCGATCCAGAAGCAAGAAAGCATAGCTGATAGACAACTCTACAGATAGTGCCACCATGTCCCCACCACACCACCAGTGGCAGATGTTGCCAAACAAGCACCTACCTACAGTCTCAGGATGGATGATTCACTTGCAGAATTTGATCTATCCTGCCTGTTTTCTTTGGTGGTTGCCCTCCATCAGATAGATACAGAAGAAACTATGAAACACATGGCTTCAAAGAAGCCCCAGGCATACTGCCACCAAGGACCACGTGCTTGGACACAGCTTCTTTCTGAGGATTCCCTCCCCCACCTCCCCACCCCAGCCTCTTCCTGTTGGAAGCTAAAGGGGCCACAGAAAAGCAAGAGAAACAAAACCGAGTGACAACACCCAGTCTTCTAAAACACGCAGAAACCCTTCTTTCCACTCAAGTCCCAATTCCAGCAGCTCAAAGGGCATCCGAGGGGAATCCCACTTCCCGGCCATGCCCTGCCCATGCTGACCTCTCTCCCAAGCACACAGGACAAAGACCAAAGACAAAAGGTGGCGGGATCTCAAGCCGTCCACTTGCTGTTCTTCATATCAATTTATAAACGTCATTTCTTCTGCCTTGGCTACTCGCTCTACTTCGAGCTAAGAAACCCAGCTCAAGACCTGATGTGGGTATCACTTTTCAAATGCCCAAATCCCTGTAAAGGTTTAGTGTCTAGCTGTGTGCATTTTGCTCAGTATTAACATGTTCAATGGAGTACTTTGATTTTTTTTTTTTATCTAGACGCCAGAAGCTGGTGAATATATGCTTCATAGCTTCAGATAAACCTTTTGTTCTTCTGGGGCTGATCAGCTGGTGGAGCAGCGAGAGGGAGAAGGGGAGGGGAATTCACAGGGGCTCAGCGGTTTCAAAAAGTCAAATTACCTCTGAGCCATAGCAAGGCTGATAATTTAAATGAAAAAATATATATACAGGCTGCAGCACACAACACCGTCTCTGTTAGGACTTTTAATGAAGCCCCAGTTGTGATGACACTGAAGCCGGGAACGCTACGGTGGGATAATTACTTGGCTCCCACACAGCTGAGTTCCATAGATGCATTATTAACGGCACATTCCTCGCCATAACGAGAGCTGAACAGAGGTAGGCTCACAGACCTTGGTGTCCGCCATTAGCGGCCTGGCGCAAACACAAATGAGTGTTTTCACAAAAGCATGCAAAGGTTGTGAAATTCCAATGAATCTGTGCTAGGAGGTGGAGCGGCGGGGGAAGAGGGGAAGGGCCTGCGTGTGTGAGAGTATATCGTAAACACACAAAAACACATATATGCACATACATATATATGTATATAATGTATGTTCCACACAGATGTGACCAGAGATGTCACCTTGCCTGCACAAAGTACTTGGAATAAGGCAACCTGGGAAATTATGGACTCAGAACACATTGATTTTCTCACAGCAGATCCAAGCAAGTAGCCTGGATAAAGAATTACTAAAGAAATGCATCACTTAGTTCTATACAACCTGACCTGCCCAGCCCTGCTGAGGGCCCTGAGCTTACCTCACTGGGACACCATGGTACTGACCTGGGTGTGCCACAAAGCTACACCTCTGTGTGGCACTGCCAGTCCCAAACCATGGACACTCACATGAGCCGCATTTTCAAGACATGCATGCATGCCTTAGATTCCAAGATCATCTGGAAAGGGGAGTCTTGCTCCCAGCTCAACCCAAATACAACCAAGGATGGCAGGCATACATATATCTTTACGACAGAGGTTCCAGGACCCCTGAGTGACTTTAAAGAAGCTGGTGGGACACTGGTGCCCCAGCCTCATACTTCTCCTTGGTCTTCTCCTAAGATTCACTTTCTCTGGAAGCGTCTGTTTCAAGGTGACCCTTTTTCTCAAGTTAGCCCCAGCGTCCCCGCCTGCTCACAGAATCAGGGGCCTCCCAGTAATTAACACCCGCACCTGATGAGGTCCAGCTGGCAGACTGAAGCTGTGCCAGCATCCTGCAGCCCAGACGCCTCCACCAGCCCTGTGAGCCCCCCCCCCCACCCCTCACTGTTCTGGCTATCCTATCCCCAGAGTAAAAGACAAAAGTCACCCATCATGGACACGCCAAGCAGAGCTGTTTATGACAGTGAGTGGTTAACCTCTTGAACAGCAGGTTTAAAAGGGAGCACTTCCTATGATGCAGCACCAAGTAGCCACAAAAAATGACAGTGGGGAGAAGGTGCCTGTGCTGACTCAGAAAGCTGATGCCACCCATTGTTTGGGGAACATAGCTCTATCTGAACTAAGCTTCGGGTGCAAAAAGCAGTTGGCGAGTCTGTGAACCAAGGCGGGCTGTCTCTGCCACTGGAAGTCAGGATGGGAGCAGGAGGGACACTACTCATTCTGCGCTATCGAGGCTCTTCCTGGATTTGGCTGAAAGAATCCAGCAGGCTACATGCTTGTAGTACGTGAACTTTACTCCGTGTAGTGGCCCATCAACATCACTCATTTATCCATGTGTTTACATTTCTGTATAAATATCAAGCGTCAATAAAATGTTTTTTTAAACTATGTGTACATGTGTACAGAGACACTGAATCTGAAAAGACAAACACCAAACTGTCAAGAGCGGTTTCCTGGGAGCTGAGATTAAGGTGATTTCTATCTCTTCCTTCTATAGATCAGCATCTTTTCTCCTGTAAGGAAAATGCATTACTTGAGTTTAAACAAACAAACAAAAAGCTTTCTCTAAAGAGCAATGGGTAATTTGCCTTAAGTTATAAAGAACACACCAATTAGCAAAGTTATTAAGAACACACCGTGATCAGCTGCTAAGCAGATAAAGCACTAAGATGCAGTTGGGCTCTGTTCCTGCCCCCTAGAACAACTCTTCAGAAGTCACCCACTGCTCCTAGAGTGACCTGGAAGCTGTACAAGTGGAAAGGTGAAGGAAATGGCCTTGGTGCCCATCACCCACACTGGCTGAGGGCCACAAGTGACTAGAACACAGACACAAGGCAAAGCAGCGGGCAACAGAGCCAAGCAGCAAACATGTATGTGGCTGCCACCTGGTCAGACCTGATGTCTCCTAGGGAAGTGATTTCCTCTCTCCTTGCTCATTTGAGGTGACTTTCTAAGAGATCCATCTAACCCCTCCTTTCCCTAGATCATAGCCCAATATCCCCCCAACATGCAGGAAAAAAAAAACTGGGAAATAGGGGGTAAGCATGGGACCCCAGAGCAAGAGCAAGCAAGTGTGGCTGATGTCACACCATCTGCATCTGCCCTGGATCCTTTCAGTATCTGGTCAACACTGACAGGACATTACATGGGAGAGTAAGGAGAAAGGGGGACCCCTGGTGGTAACTGCCATCCCCAGCAATTCAGCTGTGATCCCCAACTCATCCCCACCCACAGAACAAAAGCTCCTGGGCTGGGACAGTTTCCAGAGGGCTGTTCAGGCAACTTACCCTAAAGGCTTACCGGAGCCTGTAGGCACATCCTTCCGTGCCTTTCTGTAAGTCTAGGGTACCAGGTTTCTCCCCTGCAGAAATTTCTAGTGGAGTTGTAGCACCTCCCACAGGCTGGCTCCCAAGCTCAACTAGGAGGCTCTGAGGTGAGCTTCTGAGCTGCTGAATGGGAGGTGTGAGTCCTGGCAGAGGCAGGGAGGGAAGAGCTCCCAGAAATTCAGGCTGTGCCTCTGGTGTTGAGTGGGGAGGAAGACTACTTCCTTAGGGAAAAAAAAAAGAGTATACACTGCTTAGGCAACCACATGGGGAAAGTACTTCCACAGAAGGGAAACTAAGGACTTGGCTCCTGGTTCCACAGTGCTCGAGGCACCCCTGCAGAGCAGCAGACAATATTGTTCTAGACTGCTGGGAGGAGCTCTACCAAAACAGAACTCAGAAACACAGCCACTAGCAGGCAAGGTGAGTCACTGAGAGTCCCTCCCCAAGCCTGGTCAGAGCAGCCAATTCCACTCTCTTGAAGGTATGCCTGTAGTTTCACAGACCCCGAGGCCATTCACTTTCTTTCTTAAAAGTCTTCTGCACTTCTCTTCATTGCTCTGCTCCCCAGGAACCCTCTTCCTGCTCTCCTCTCTTTCCATCAGGAAGTTGGGTAGAAAACAGCTACAGGCTTCCTAACAGGAAAGCCCCAGTCCTATCCTAGCAGGGGTCTGGCTCCTCCATGGGAGATGCTAATCTCTTACACACACACACGCACACGCACACACACACACTCAAAAAGAAGGGCTTGCCTGTCATTCATACACACACACATGTACACACATACACACATAGAAATGCACACACACACGTACACACACACACACACTCACAGACATGCACAAAACTATCGAGAAATATACATCTCCAAATACATAGCATTCAAGAAACACACCAAAGGTAACACAAAAGGCAGACATAAACATCAAATGCACTGAACCCCAAAACCTCCCAGGCACAAAGACACCCAAGTACATCTGAACACAGAACTCACCCACAAACTTACCCAACACCCAAATGTGGAGGTACAAATATCATACAAACTACACACACTCAAAGCAACAAGAGCTGGGGTCCACAGGAGTCCTTTTCAGTCCCAAAGACTGTTTTAGTCTCCCCGGAAATGACACAAGCAACCAGGGGCCAACAGATGTACAGATGTCTGGGAAGAGTGAGGAGGTAGAGCAAGGCAGGCCACTACAAAGCTGGACAGCAGGGGCTAAACCAGACCCCTTCAGGCTTGCTTAAGTGTTTTCCCAAAACTCTGGCCTCCTTCTATTTCCAGGTAATCATGACAAGACATAGCCAATGGCTAGAGGGCTTTTTTTCCACGGGGGGGGCGCTGTGTCTACCACCGCTATTTCCCCTCAGAATTAGGACTATACAAGACAGGCTCAGGAAGTTAGGATTTCCCTGCCACTCCAGGTTCCATTTGGGGATCTGTATGTGATGCATTCACACTGGGACACTATCCCAGGCCTTGCTTCACTGGCTACGGACAGGATGAGCATTAAGGCCAACTCTTTTCTTTCTTTCTTTCTTTCTTTCTTTCTTTCTTTCTTTCTTTCTTTCTTTCTTTCTTTCTTTCTTTCATGAGACAGACAGAGAGAGAGAGAGAGAGAGAGAATATATTGGTGCACCAAGACCTCCAGCCACTTCAATCAAACTCCAGAATGTGTGCCACCTTGTGCACATGGGCAACCTGGAGAATCGAACCTGGGTCCTTAGGCTTCACAGGTAAGAACTTTAACCACTAAGCCATCTCTCTAGCCAAAGCCAACTCTTTACACACCTCAGGACTTGAAGTGACCTGGAGAATTAGATGGAGTAGGTATTGACAAGTCCTCTCAGCCTCAAAGGGCTGAGGCTAGACTGATGCTGAGGCAGAGCGATTACAGCTCTGATGTATAGTTCCTCACAGGATGCCAGGTAAGAGCACCACTGAAGAAAGCAAATCCCCGCTTATATCCATAATGACTAACAAAACTTGTGTCCTCAGCCGGTAACTTAAGATAACAAACTCAAAACCCAAACCCAGATTCTCAAACTTTGAGCAATCCCTTAAAATAGCACCAAACTTTTAGACCTCATTCACTTCCTGGAAAATAAAAATATCAATTGTCTTTTTAAACCTCTATAGTATTTTGTCAATATTTTTTTATTACAGTGGAGAATGTATAAATATTTTATTATAAACCAAAGGCCTAAAATAAACAGTTTAGTAAATAGTTATTACATTACAAGGAAAAACATCTGTGGAAATGGCTTTCCATGTAATTATTCTTGCTATTTTACATTAGCGCTCAACGTGAATTTCTTTGGCACTAATGTTTCACTTGTTCTAAATCTTCCTCCTTGTTGCTATTATTAAAATCTTAAAAAGGTGCCAAATCTTAAATGAAGAAAAAAAATGATTCACTAGAAATTATTCATACCACAGTGAGCCGCTACTAAACCTGGCAGGGGTGCAGTATTTTCGGTGAAATTAACATAAAATATACAACTGCAAATTATCCAGGAAATAGCTATGTTCTTTACGGCATGCTTTTACATTCAGAAAAAAAAAATGTTCTCCGTCTCGCACAAAGCGGCAAACAGCCCCATTCCAGCAAGTTTAAAAGGGAAAGTAATGGATCAGTCAAAGAAGCTTGGGCTTTGGAAAAAGACTAAGGGATCACGGGTAGGTCAGCCATAGGTGATTACCAGAGACAAAGTCCTGGACGCCCAGGGTGGAGAAGGTAAGAAAAACAACAGCCTCCTTCTCTCTTCATTGCATAGAATAGATTTCATCTCCAAGGCCTCAGCCCTTCCTCCTAACCACAAGAAAAACTGTAACACCATGTAAAATGCAAATCTTGCTGTAAATATTTTATAAAATTGTTGCATACATCCCAAAAGCTATAGGTCTTAATTGAGAGCAGGCGATTTTTCTAGTCAATATATGGAAATGGAAAATGCTAATTTGTGTTTTTCTACTTATGAAAGACCCTGGAGAACAGCAAGCCACAAATGCACTCACTTTAATATTATAAATATAATTTGGCTCCCTCTTTACCATCCCCACAGCCATGGCTTTTATCTCCTGGTGGCTGCAGGGGGAGAGGGAGAATCGCTTTCACAGCATCCGCCAGGGAAGGCGGCCTCAGGACGAAGGCAGGGGGGACATCAGGCACAGAGCGGCATGCTTCCCCACCTCCACCAGGGTTGTCCCTTGAGACTGACAGGCAACCGTACAACATAGCAGGACTACATGCTAGAAAGTCCTGCCCAGCATGCTAGGCACCCTGCCCAAGGGACAGAAGCCAGAGCTGTGGCCAGCTTTGGGACATGTGGCCACCCCTGTCATGCAGAGGCCTGCTTCTGTTCTGAGCTCCATTAGAACACCTAAGAGCTGTTTCTGGGCTGAGGGTTACCCCTGAAGCTGCCCTGGGAACACAAGCAGGTGACCAAAAGGCAGGAACACTCCATGTTAGGAATGTGTTCCCAGACTCCATAGACAGAACGAGTTCATTGCCACTGTCTTCCAGGAGCTGCCCTCCATCATCATCAGGCCAGTCCTTTCTCACAACGCACCTCGCCTTCTGAAACCCAGGATTGAGTAAGGATGCCCCTGCTAAGAGCCAAGCTACAGAGATGGTGGACACTGTGCACTTGAAATGGGGCTGGTCTGCACTGAAGCGTGAAGCCCACCCAAACACACCCCAACTGAGGGTTTAGTAGGGTACAAAAGAATGTAAAACAATCTCAGTAATAATTATTGGGTTGATTTTCTGGCACAATGCTAATATTTTAGATATACTGGATTATTTTTTTTTTTAATCTGCTTCCTGCATCCCATGTCCCTTGGATAGACTGCTAAGGAAGACACATGTGTGCAAGCACTGTGCAGTTAGAAGGTCTTACTTAACCTTGTGACTATGGGATTCTGCACTCCTGGTGTCTAGGTTTCTGGGACCCTGCAAGTCTTCAGTTCCTTTTAGTTGTTTTTGTTTTATTTATTTATTCATTTGAGATGGGGGAGAGAGTATGGGCACACACCAGGGCTTCCTGCCACTGTAAATGAACTCCAGACACATGCACCCTTTGTGCAGCTGGCTTTACATGGGAACTGGGGAACCGAACTCTGGCCATCAGGTTTTGCAAGAAAGCACCATTAATGACGGAGCCATCTCTCCAGCTAAAGTCTGCAGTTCTGAGGAAGCACTATGACACCAAATGGTTCCATCAATTCCTAGCTTCTAACACAAGACTAGGGTAGGACCAGACCTGCTCTTGCCCACTCTATAACCAAGGGCTCAAATACTGGGCCATCATAGCAAACTCCTCTCATCCTTAGCTCCTCATGAGCACAAATAGTGCTTATCCCTCCCTTCTCTGCACCCCACAGGAGCCTCTCAGTGCCACAGAAGTTTGTGTCCAGGTGAGACCAGAGCTCTTTGGACTGCTGAGCATCAATACTTTAATCCCAGAGATGCAGAGGTCTCAGGTATCAGGCCACACAGCAAATGGTTGGCAGCAGATAATCTGAATGCAGTTCCCAGAACCCAAGATGCCTCAACTCCTAACAGTGTAGACCCCAGGTGACCTTTGTAGTATAATTCATAACAAACCCCAAACCACCCAAACCCCCATCAGCAGTAACACACGCCAATTTGAACACATTCACACAGAAGAGCCAAACATGAGGCACCAACAACCTGGGTGGATGTCAACCTGAGTGCTGAGCCAAACCCAGAGCAGACACACCACGCCATGAGTCGACGCAAGTGACAGCCAGAAAAAACTGGATTCAGCCACAGTGAAAACTCAGACTGGCAGCTGACCTTTGTAGGGGCCACTGGAGGGAAGCATGAGGAGACTCGGGAGATGGCTGTTGTCTGCCTATTTGTTCATGTAGCGATGTGGCACACACCTGTGTAAAAATGCAAATACCTGGCTCTTGCTATTATACAGGTTAGGTCTCAGTTAAAAGGAAGCAAGGGAATAGATGTTCCCAAGGATGGAGGGAGCAAAGATGGCTCAGCTTACAGTAGCCATCCCATCAAGACAGAATGAGCTCACACAACCCTGCAGGAAGACACCCCAAAAGCCAAGTCAGCAGAACCCAAGAGCCCCTCAAAATCAACCTCAGACTTTCAGATCTAAGTCAGCAAGACAAAATCCTGGGCAACATCTCAGTCTCCACATTCCAAGAAGTGACACTAGAGGCCCTGCAGCAGTGGAGAGGAGGCCTGGTGTGAATGGGAGCCAGGCCCTCTCTCCTGGGGAGCAGGAAGGGAGCTGGTAATGTCTATTACCGGCCAGCAGTGAGATTGACCGCAGGTCTCCTCTGCCCACACTGAGCCATTAGCTCCTAATGGCTCCTGAGGCTCACGGCCAGACCAGGGCCAAGCACGTGATGCCAGAGACACTAATGACCTCCACGTCGTGCAGATAAATCATCATCAATCTGAAGGGACCCGGGTTGGCTGGTGGCTTCCAAGCTCCATTTCACAAATTTTTCTAACGCTCAGCTGGCCTTGCACAAGCTTCTTGGGCGAACACAACATCAAAACATCAGCAAACTTCTCTGAGGCGGTGTTTATAAAAAGGGGAAGGAGGGCTGGAGAGATGGCTTAGCGGTTAAGGCGCCTGCCTGCTAAGCCTAAGAACCCAGTTCCAATCTCCAGGTCCCACGTTTAGCCAGATGCAAAGTGACACAAGGGCGCAATGCCGCACTTGCCCACAAGGGGGCAAACACATCTGGAGTTTTTTCGCAGAGGCTGAGAGACTGCTGGCGCACCCATCTCTATTTGTCTCCCTCTCCCTCTCTGTATGTCTCTCTCTGTGTCTCTCTCCAAAAATAAATAAAATAATAAAATAATTTTTTAAAAGGGGGAAGGAGGAAAAACAGGACATTAACACACCTTGGTAGTGGTGGGCAGGGGTTAGGGTGTGGTACAGTTGAGGCCTAGAGCAGAATCCTTGTCTGGGATTGCTCAGTCACCCTCAGTTAGACGGTCTAGAAGCCTCCAGTAAAAGTAGCTATCCAGTCTGCCTGTCCAGATCAGAGATCTTCAAACAAGGGGGCTCCGTGCTGCACAGGGCAACGTGACATGGTGGTCAAGGCCACAGCTGACGAAGCACCTGGGGTCCAACACAGCACTGAACATGCTTACTATGTGGCCTCCGGCAGTTTATTCCAACTTGGTGTTCCTCAGCTTCCTCACATATGAAATGGGAAGACAGAGATACTCTTTTTTATATAAAATATTTTATATTGTTTATTTGAAGGAGGAGAGAGAGAGAGAGAAAGGCAGATAGAGAGGGAAAATGGGCATGACAGACCTCTAGTCACTGCAAATGAACTCCAGATGTACACACCACCTTGTGCATCTGGCTTACATGGATACTGAGGAATCAAACCTGGGTGCTTAGGCTTCCCAGGCAAGTGCCTTAATCACTAAGCCATATCTTTAGTCCCAGACATGCTCTTTGAAGGGCAGTGTGAGAATGTAGTGCTCAGCACTTGGCACACGCGTGCTGTTTGTGGCCAGTATCACCATGGCCACTGTCCTGCTAAAACTCAAAGTGCTGATGGTATGGACTCCCAGTGGCCGCTGTGAGATACTGAGACTAAGAATGTGTAATGACTTCTCAAGGTCACAAAGTGACTAGAGATGAGAGGCTGGCCCACCACAGCCACAGAGGTGGCACTCCTTAGAAACAAGACAGGTCCTAGCAGTGGGAAAGCATCAGGCTTCCCTCTGGGCCCTGTTGTCATGAGGAGCCACCCTTACACCTTAGGACTAGAAGCTCAGGAGCCCAGGGGCCGCTCGACAGCAGACCCAGCCTGCCCTGCCAGAGAAGGGAATGGAAGGCAGCCTCGGATACAGATTTCTCAGGTCCCTAAGCCCTTCCCCCATTCTCCCTTCCTAGCACTCAGCCCTGCTTTCTGGGTTATCAATCCTTGCTCTACATCTGGACTCTGGCTAGGGACTCCCCTTCCAGGACTGATTCAGCTTGGGTCTTACATACAGTGGTACTCAATTATTGTTTGGATAGGATAGAATTTATAGTGAGGGCCTCGGCTGTCCCAGCTTCTTGTCCTGTACTAGAGGTACCTTGCTCACAGCATCATTCCCTATAGGCCTCAAAATGACCTAAAGGGGCCAGAGTCAAGTGCATTGCTGACTCTGCCGGGAAGGCTTCCCTGAATTCTCCACAATACCTGTTACTGCACTGCCTGAATGCTAGTCTCTCTAGCAGCCGAGTGCTCCTCGTTGCACACAACTAACCAATGGCCCTCAACCCCACTGCAGCCCCTGGGTAGCAAATCTCAACAGGCTCATTCATCTGCTTTCTTCTCCACAGCAGTAGAGCATCAGCCATAGGCGGGTGGCCCAGTGAGCGCTACCCACAGCCCTGGCAGCCAGGCTGACATGGGACGTTGGTCAGGAAGGCTGTTGTCACGTGACATCCCCCCCACCCTGGGGAGACACAAACGCATAATCATCCCAGATAGGGCACAGACAACAGACCAAAGCACAACTGTACCAAAACCAGTGTTGGTGGACCAACGAGTTTACTGGGATTACTTACCGAGCAGGGTGCAGGGTTGCTTGCAGGAGTAATGTATGACTCAAAGGCAAGTGTATCACTGAAAAGCCCACCCCAGCATACCTAGGTGACGACCCATGAAGGCTGAGTCTATCATCTCTGGAGCATGACTTGCAAGCAGCTTAGCTGGGCTAGTCTAAGAGTCTCTCCCCAGGCACTTGGTTATCCATTATGTAACCTTAGGGAGGGGTCTTAAAACCCTTTCCCAGGACTTGTTGACCTCCTGAGCCCCCCTCTTCCTCTAGGAGGGAAAGCTTCAATTCAGAGAAAACTGCTACACACCATTGGTAAGGGTCTACCCTCAACAGTTGTTTACTGCCACTATAACCTTTTGGAGTGGCTCTGTGATCTTTTAAAATTTAGCTCTCCCAGAACTGAGCCTCCCTCTCCCTTTCTGAAGGGACTATTTCAACTCAGAAGATTTTGCTACACAACAGCTTCACAGTGCCCAGTGAGATGCTGGCAGCCATGAGGCAAGCCTACAGACCATGCCTCTTGCAGGGAGAGTCAGGCGAGCCATAGGGAACAAGTGCACACCAGCAGCCCTTCCCACATGGGACTCCACCTGCCAGGAACACAGTCTGGGACAGGAGGCGAGAGCTGCAGGATGCAGCCCACCGGCCAGGTGTGGACTGAATTCTTTCTCTGCGGCTGCGCAGCATCTCAAGCATCCAGGAATCCTCTCCTTGCTGGATTCAAAACCAGGTCAGAGAAAAGCGGCTCTCGTTTCCGGCAGGGGTGAACGGGCCTCCCGGGGAAGGGCTTCGCAAAAGTCTCCAAACCCAGCACGCGAGACAAGTGGGAACCAAGCCTCATTCCCTCGGTGGCCCCGCGGCTGCCAAAATTACTGACAAACTGACCTACAAAGAGTTTCTATTTTGTGAGCAAACCCCAAAGGTTAGCAGCAGAGCCGCCGGCGGGCGAGCAGCACGGAGGAACGGAAGCCATCCCAGCAGCACCTACCTGGTGCCCTGGCCCCTCCGTTTCCAGGAAAAACGTGTCCCTGAAATGCCAAGGAGAAAAAGGGGAGGGGGAGAAGGAAGAGGGCAGGATTCTGGAGCCCTGGAGGGAGGCCTCCAGTGCACCATCTCCATCCCAAAGCTCTAGACCACCGCCTAAAAGGGCCACGGAACGAATGATAACCGCCCACCTAGTTAGAAGAATTGTGCCTCGGTTTAACATGGGCTTTGTGGGCATGCTATACAGGTGGGCATGCTATACAGGTGACCCGAGTGTGGAGATAAGAAGGTTCTTACAGGACTGGGGAGATGGACCAGCACTTGAAGCTTGCAAACCTGCCAGCTTGAGTGTGATTCCCCAGCACCCATGGCAAGCCAGAAGTAAAGTGGCACACACATCTGTAATCCCGATGTGCCTATGGCAATGGGAGGTGAAGCCAGGAGGAAGCAGAAGCTGGAGTTGAAAAAAAAAAAAAAAAACAGTAAGAAAGGCCTTGTTTCAAGCAAAGTGGAAGGAGAGGACAGACAGTTTTTGACCCTCACAAATGTGCATCCATGTGCACACACACACACACACACACACACACACACACTAAATGTTTTGATTTATGTATATATATTTGTGAAGGAGAGAGATTGAGATGATGAGGAGAGAGAGAGAGAGAGTGACTCTATAAGCATACCAGGGTCTCTTATCACTGAAAATGAACTCCAGGTAGGTACATGTGCCACTTTGTGCGTCTGGCTTTACCTGGGCACTGGAAAACTGAACCTGTGCTAGGCTTTGCAAGTAAGTACTTTTAACTATTGAGCCACCTCCCCAGTCTCGATTTTTTTAAAGACCCACACACTTGCACACCGGCTAACACACCCTATTGCTACCACCTTAAAATTCTTCACAATTTTTTACTGCAGGTCTAAGCATTATTTTGCACTGAGGTTTCACAAATTACACAGCTGGTTCCTTCTGTTTCTAAGAATGTCAATACCATGTGGTGGCCAGTGGCATGACACAGGGAGAATGGGCTCATCACCGAATTTTTTACAAAAGAAAGTCACAGAATGTCCAACCTTTCTCCTTCCTTGTCCTCCAAGTTGTCCCTTTGTAGCTTGGCAGGAACAGAGACAGGGTTGGAGGAGTCCTGAGGACAGAGAAGGGCACAGGGGTACCCAGTGCCAGAGATGCTTTGGACAGCAACAAACCTAGCTGAGAGGAATGACGGCCTATGGGTTTTCTCATATTGTTTCTCATGTCAGAGCTGCAAGAGCCTCTCCTGGATTTTGGCAGTGGGTGAGCAATGAAAAGCAGGTCAGAGAATACACAAAGACAAGCAGGAAATGGGGCCATCATCAGCACCCAGCAGCCTGGGTGCTAGTGTCCCCTATGACTACCCTCCCCCCCCCACACGAACCTCTCAAAGCACCTGAAGTTCCAAAAGCTACTGGGCTCATCAATCTACTGAGCCACTAGGCAGGAGCTTACGGTCCCCAAAGCTTCTGCAGAACCCCCACTAGGACAAGCCAACACACATGACCCAGATGCTATGAGGGTCACAGCAGGGCTCAGGGGCAAAGCTTCCTGACCTTCACCATGAAATATATAAAACACTAAGGGCACAGCAAAGCTCTCTAAGCCCATGTCCTCACCCACCAGGGCCATCCCCCACCCAGCATCCCAAGGGCACCTGAACAGAAGACATGGGCTCCCAGGACTATAATTTGAGACCTAGTGATCTGCTGGCCTCATTTCTGAGTTCTGCTCCGCCATTAGCAGATGAAGCATGGACCACTGTCACCTCAGCAAAGCCCCAAGGCGTCTCTTCCTGCATCCCCGGGAGGTGGATGGAAGCATGCCTCAGCTCCACTCTGGAGAAAGACGAAGGATCGTAGGCAGTCAAGGTCTAGTTCCTTCTGTCTCCCTCCAGACTTCCGTGCCTAAGATGCAGAGCACTGTGCTGCACCATCCCCACATCCTACCACCAAGTGCCAAGGAGCATCCTGCACCCATCCTACGGCTCACTTCCATGCCCACCACAGTGGCTGAGTAAAGCAGGCTACTCCTCCAGATGTAGCCTGTTCACTCTGCCAAGTCCTGAGAGCAAGGGAGACCGACACATAGAGTCCACGGGAGAGCAGAATGTGTTGTGAGTCTCAGCTTTGCTGTGGTGACACCTGCAATGACTTACAGCTTCACGTCCCACAACAGCCCACTCCCCTTTCTGTTACCAAGTGTATGAAGGGTTCCAGAATAGTCCTGGCCCTGGGTCTGAGCTACAGGCTCCCAAAGTTCCAGCTCCAAGCTCAGCCCCACCAGCAGTAGGTGTGGTGTAGACCAGAATCTCCCATACTTCCCTGATGACAGAAATCCTTTTGACTGTGTAGAATCTAAGCTCCTCCTTGGGAACCTGTCACTCAGAAGTCCAATTCTGGACCTTTGTTGAATGATGAGATAATACTTATGAAGTGAATACTCAGTAAAATACTTGATGAACCATACAGAACACAGAACTTGGGGTGCCTCATCTTACTCCTGGGACTCAACCGCCTAATAAGTTAAAATGGACCATTTAGTCTGGAAACTTCCAGTTCTGACATTCTTGGCGTCAGCAGAGTATTGAAACCATCCCAACATCGTTCCTAGCAGAGAGCACCAGCTTTCCCTGCTAAGACACAACCAAGCCTATCCCTACCTCCTTCCAGAGAGAGGACTCTGGAGTCACCCAAACCACAGTACACACCCTGTATCCTTCCTGGGGAGGGTGAAATGGCATTTTAAAGAGAATGATGCCTTCCATCCCATCTTAGCCCTGCAAAGCTGTGAGCTGGGGCAAGAAATCTTTCTGTATACCACTCACCTGTTAGTGAATTCCTCTTCTGAAAGCAAGCCCCATTTTCAAAGCCAAGGTGATGGCTGACAGGTGATGCTATGCGAACTGACAGGTGTCAGATTTCAGTCACTGCTTACCAGTAGCCACCAGGCTGTGAAATGCAGGCAGATGTGCTACAGCAAAACTTTCCAAACAAACTGGTGCAAACACCAGGAGTAGCAAATAGCAGGAAGGACAGATTCCCTCAAAAAGGATTTTCCCAGTTGGTCAGCCAGTGGCAGGATGATTGAGAAAAACCACCAGCAAAAGAGTCTAGGCCAGACATTACAGGGTACTGGAGGGCTGAATGGAGGAGAAGGGGTGCTGTCACAGGTGTGTGTGTGTGTGTGTGTGTGTGTGTGTGTGTGTGTGTGTAGTGTGTTGGCTGGTTGCCCTGTTGTCCTAGCAGCTCTAAGAATGTCAGCAAAAAAACAACAACAACAAAAAAAAAAAACCCATCGGCTAAACACAGAGTAGAACAGGAATGACTGTCCTATGCAAACATCTTGTCCTCTGGGGTCAGGAGCAGACAGCAGCAAGGCCATCCCTCAAAGGGGTCCTCGTGTGCAGCTGGAAAGGGCAGCTGCAAAGCTTGTGGGCAAATGAGAACAGATGAGGCTGGCCAGAGTGGGGTGGGTGTGGGAGATATGACCTGAAAGAAACCAGCCACCAAAAACTGGCTCAGCCAAGACAGTTCATATGTGCAAATAGCTGGAAGAGAGCATTGTAAATGTTTCACTACAAGGATCAGAGAAATATGTGAGGATGCATTTGCTAATTGCCCTGACTGAATAATTATACAATATATGCATACATGTGTTGAAACTTCACAATGTGCACTGTAAGTTTGTACAACTATTGTGTGCCAACTTAAGACAGAGCGGAAGGGGTCTGGGGAGATGGGTCAGTGAGCAGTTAAAGGCATTTGATTGCAAGGCCTGCCAGCCCAGGTTCAACTCCCCAGATACCGATGGAAAGCCAGACTGCCAAAAGTGACACATGCATCTGGTGTTCGAAGTAACAAGAGACCCTGATATACATATGTACATGTGTGCAAAACTCTTCTTAAGAATTTGAAAAAGAGAGCAAGAAAAAGCACCTCATCAAACCCACAGCTAGAATCCAGAATGTGTACCAGGGTAACAAACAGGGTTAGCAGGGCACTGTTTTAGCCAGCTGACTAGGCTCCGACTCATTGGACCATCTCTGGCCATCGTGTGATGGCCCATGGCCTGGGGATTATCCCAGTAGGTGTTGGGACTGGAGAACTAAAGGGTTCAGGCCCCTGGAGGGGAGCTGCAGGTTGGGGGCTCAGATGGAAACTCCAGGCCAGTGAGGAGGAAATACAGCAATCTTCACAAAGCGTACAGAGGTCATGTGTTCTACCAGTCAATATCAGCTGGGCACCATGGCCTAGCACATGCTGACCACAGGGCCCTGGATGGTGAGAATGAGGACAGGAAGTCGTAAACTACTTGTGTGTTTTGGCTGAGTGATGTCCCTGCCATCCAAGAAACAGATTCCAAGCAGAGATGGCACAAGCCACCCAATAGCCATATGGCCCTGATCAGTGCCCATGCAGTGAAGTCCTGCACAGAAGGAGGCTGCCAACAGGTGACCAGGAGGAGCTGGCTTGACCTGGAAGGGGAGGCAGAGCCAGACAGCTAAGGCCAGATTCTGCAGACAGAACCCAAAACGGTCTGCAGCGACATGCTAACCCTCTTTTTCTTGGTTAAGCAGATCTTAAAGGCTCACGCGGAGGTAGCTGAAGCCTTTCACACAGGCAACAACTGAGGGCTTATTACAAAGAGTTTATAAAAAAGTCCTCATGCACATCTCCCTCAAAAGGGTTCTGGTGGCTGCTATACTGTGAAAGGCATCTTTCATGCCCACTGCAGCTCTGTGTGGGCTGATCAGGCCACAGAATTCAGACATATGGGAAGATGCATTGGGCTGAGTCTGGACTGAGAACCTCAACTTTGGTATCCTTTAAGGGTTTGTGTTATCAGTATACATTCTTTTTAATTTAAAAAATATTTTATTTGTTAATGGAGAGAGAGAATATGGGTGCACCAGGGCCTCCAGCCACTGCAAATGAACTCCAGATGCATACACCACTTTGTGCATCAGGGTAATAGAGAATTGAACTTGGGTTTTAGGTTGTTAGGCTTCACAGGCACATGCCTTAACCACTGAACAATCTCTCCAGCCCCATACACTGTGTTTGTTTTGTTTTGTTAAAGCTCTGGGTTCTCTACCTGTGCATATTAATGTGTATTGGGACTCCAATCCTAAAGAAGATGCTGGGGACAGTTTAGCCAGTGTTGGCTTAAGTGGTTTTGGGAAGCCACTTTGTGCCAGTCCCTCATATTCTTATCAACCCCTCAGACTTTAAAAGAGCTTCCTGCAGAAAGCTCTCTCCAGAATGAAAGGGCTGGTCAGCAGGGTTGTTCCAGCCCCATGAAATATGAGGAAGTCTGTATCATAATAGGCCCATAATTAATTTACACATTCAACTGTTAAGTCCAGAAATCTGTTCACGTTGGCAATCTGCACCTGATGTTTCAAAAACCAATCTGCTATATTTTCATTTGCCTCGCAATCTCAGTACACCATTACTTTCCAGTTCCCATCCAAGGACTAGGTTGTAGTTTCCTAAAATTCAGCCATTCAGAATGCACAGCTGGGTACAATGGTGTTTGTGTGAGAGCTGTCCTTTTTTGAAAGGACAAGACAACCACAGCCTGTGAAGTTGTAGTCTTCCTCTCTAAGTCCCACAACAGCTTTCAATCCTCAGCTGCAGAGCCTGTACAGAGCTCTCCACCCTCCTGTTACCATGCTGAATCAGTGATATCTCTGACTCCCAGCTCCCCAAAATGCCTAGATTTGTCCAGTTCCTGGCTCAACCCATCAGTCACCCACCTGGTGGGTCAGGTGAGATTCCACCCTGACCTGTCCACTTCATCAACTTCCAAAAGAATAACATAGGAGTGAGAATGATGGCTGGAGAGGAGAAACTAAAAGGTCATGGGGGCTGGAGAGATGGGTTAGCTTAAGGTGCTTGCCTGCAAAGCCTAAGAACACATGTTTGAATCTCCAGGTCCCACGTAAGCCAGATGCAAAGTGACGCAAGTGTGCAATATTGCAATGTGCCACAAGGGGGCACATGCATCTGGAGTTTGTTCATAGTGAACAAACTCTGGTGTTTCCATTCTCTCTCTCTCCCTTCTCTCTGTCTCAAAAATAAAATAATAATTTTTAAAAAGGTCATGGGGAGGGCTAGAGAGATGGCTCAGCAGTTAAGGCACTTGCCTACAAAGGCTAACAAACTGAGTTCTATTTCTCCAGTGCCCATGTAAAGCCAGATGCACAGAGTGGCACATGCATCTGGAATTCATTTGCAGCAGCTAAAGCCCCTGGCACCTTGTATGGATACTGAGGAATTAAACCTGGGTCCTTTGGCTTTGCAGGCAAGTATCTCAACTGCAACTGCTAAGCCATCTCTCCAGTCTTGTTTGTCAATCTTCTCTCTCTCTGCTTGCAAATATATATATATATATATATATATATATATATATATATATATATATATTTTTTTTTTTTTTTTTTTTTTTTTTTTTGAGGTAGGGTTTCACTCTGGTCCAGGCTGACCTGGAATTAACTATGTAGTCTCAGGGTGGCCTCGAACTCACGGCGATCCTCCTACCTCTGCCTCCTGAGTGCTGGGATTAAAGGTGTGTGCCACCACGCCCGGCTGATATGAATTTTTAAGAGATTTTATTTTTATTTATTTCTTAGAGACAGAGAGAGGGAAAGAGAGAGGGGAGGAGTGAGAATGGGTGTGCCAGGGCCTCTAGCCACTGAAGATGAACTCCAGATGCATGTGCCACCATGTGCATCTATCTGGCTTACGTGGAACCTGGAGAATAGAACTGGGGTCCTTAGGCTTCGCAGGCATGTGCCTTAACCACTAAGGTATCTCTCCAGCCCCATATTTTTAATGGTCATGGGGGAATTAAGTGCCAAATCTTGTTAATGTGCACTTTGCACCAGACGCTGCGGAGATTCATTTACAACTGCACTGACCAGGGAACAGAAGCCACCATAGCACATGGTTCTCTGCTTCTGTAGAGGGTAAGGAAAGAGAGGTGAGCCTGGGAACAGTCCTGCTCCACTTTTCCCTGCAAGTCCTTGGACCCAACAGGGTAGTGTAGAAGCAGCTGTAGAATCAGTAATTTCCAGACATTTCTGACATTCTCGGTCACATACTCAGCTTTCGGATCCTTCCTATGGACACACTTTTCCATTTTCCTCTGGCTAAGAGCAACAGCCTGAACATCATATAGGAAAGCAAGCTGACAGGTGAAGAGAAGACAGATCAGCAGGGTCCTCAGAACCCATGAAGTGAAACACGCCAAGAATCCTGGGCCTCTCTGATGCTTCATGTATCCCAGGCTTGGAGCGGGAAAGAAAGCATGGCAAGCCAGAAACACCACGATTTTTTTAAGTTCCATAGAAGCTGGAAAGTGGCTTGGTAGATAAAGCACTTGCTGCTCAAGCCTAAGTATCCACATTTGGATCCCTAGTGGTTTAAATACCCCCTGCACCCTCCCCCCAAAGTTGATGAGTTATGAACATTTGATCCCTGGCAAAATGGTGCTGTTTGGGAAGATTGTGGAACCTTTTAGATGTAAAGGCTTATTGGGGATGTGTCACAGGTTGAGGAGTGGGAGATGCACCACAGGCCTGGACATTTTATAGTCCAGCCCCATTGGCTCTCTCTCTCTCTCTCTCTCTCTCTCTCTCTCTCTCCTTCCTGCTTGAGGATCTGTTGACTGGCTACCTGGTTCAGGCCATGCCTTCCTCACCATGATGAAACTCTACCCTCTGGACCCTGTAAGCTGAATTAAATCCTTTTTCTTCCATAAACTACACTGGGTTAGACATTTGGTCCCAGCAATGACAAAGTAACTGATACAGATCCTCACATCCCATGTAAAAGCTATAAACTGTGGCAAGCTTCTGCAATCCCAGCATACCTATGGTAAAATGGGAGGTGGGAACAGGAGAACTCCTCTGGAAGCTGGCAGACCAGCTAACCTGGCAATCAGCGAGTGCAGCAGTGAACAACAATGAAAGCACAACAAGCCGGGCATGGTGGCACACGCCTTTAATTCCAGCACTCGGAAGGCAGAGGTAGGAGGATCGCCATGAGTTCAAGGCCACCCTGAGACTACATAGTGACTTCAAGGTCAGCCTGGGCTAGAGTGAGACCCTACCTCAAAAAACAAACAAACAAACAAACAGAACACAACAAGAAGAGAGATATCTTGCTAGAACTAGGATGAAAGCGATGACCAACAACCAAAAGTTGTCCTCTGACAGCCACACGTGAGGCATACACACTCCCACTCACACACATGAGCACACACACACACACACACAGTAGAAAATGTGAACTCCCTAGAGCAAATGCAACATCCACTATCCCCTTTGCCCACCTTGCTATGGTGAGGTCAGAAACACCCAAGTAGGAAGACAAAATGTTCCTGCCTGCTGGGAGTAACAGAGCCCCTCCTTAGGCATCAGTGGGTACCACACAGGGATCCTGGGTGTCTTTTCCACCCAGCCATGACAATGGAGGGCAAGTGGAGAGCAGGAGTGATTCACTCCTACTACTATTAAGGGAGGGTTCAGAGATAGACGTGGTGGTGCACGCCTTTAATCCCAGCATTCAGGAGGCAGTGGTAGGAAGATCACCGTGATTTTGAGGCCATCCTGAATTCCAGGTCAGCCTGGACTAAAGTAAAATCCTACCAAGAAAAAACAATGAGATGGATCAGTGGAGACCAAGTGGGGAGACTACCTGGAACTCTACCATGCCTGGCCTACACCTCTCCTGTCTCAGCTAAGACAGAAAGTCTAAATAAGACCCAAAGTAAAAGAAATAAGACAACAAACATGATTAATTTCCATCTCACTCTCTCTCTCTCTCTCTCTCCTTCTTCTTCTTCTTTTTTTTTTTTTTTTTTTTTTTTTAGTTTTTCAAGGTAGGGTCGCACTCTAGCCCAGGCTGACCTGGAATTCACTATGTAATCTCAGTGTGGCCTTGAATTTACGGAGATCCTCCTACCTCAGCCTCCCAAGTACCGGGAGTAAAGGCGTGCACCACCACACCTGGCTCAATTTATTACCCATCTCTTGAGTTTTCTTTTTTGGCATGTGTGTAGCATGTAGTGTGTGTGCACACGTATGTGTGTGTAAGTGTGTGTAGTAGTATATGTATGTGCAGAGACCAGAAAACTGGATGACCAATGAGTTCTAGAGATTCTCTGGTCTCTGCCTCCCATAGACTGTAGTCAGAGGCACACATGTCACACTAAGCGTGCTTGCTTATTTATTTACTTTTATTTATTTATTTATTTATTTATTTATTTATTTATTTATTATTTGAGGTAGGGTCTCACTCTAGCCCAAACTGACCTGGAATTCACTCTGTACTCTCAGGGTGGTCTTGAGTTCATGGTGATCCATCTCATGGTGATCCTCATCTCATGGTGATCCTCCATCTCATGGTGATCCTCCCATCTCATGGTGATCCTCCCATTTCATGGTGATCCTCCCATCTCATGGTGATCCTCCCATCTCATGGTGATCCTCCCATCTCATGGTGATCCTCCTATCTCATGGTGATCCTCCCATCTCATGGTGATCCTGCTATCTTATCATGATTCTCCTATCTCATGGTGATCCTCCTATCTCATGGTGATTCTCCCATCTCATGGTGATTCTCCCATCTCATGGTGATCCTCCTATATCATGGTGATCCTCCTATATCATGGTGATCCTCCTATCTCATGGTGATCCTATCTCATGGTGATCCTCTTCTACTTACATATATTGAATATATGTAAGAAGAAAAACAGATTACTGGAAGTGGAAAGGTCTAAGTGAGGTCAGGGGAAGAGACTGAATAAAAGAAGGGTGGGGGGAGGGTTAATCAAAATCTAAGAGGCTATGAATAAGTTATATGAAAACCTACTTTTTTGGACAATGGCACACCCAGAAGCCATAGATTGTTACTAGAAAATTTTCTATGCCAGGGATGGGATACCTTCCAGTGAGTTGTTGGCCAGAGAGGTCCCTGATGCCCCCAAAACATTACAGGCCATTGCCAAGGTTTTTGATTTCCTACCTGGAATAGATGGTAAGACTATTGCTGAAGACTCCACATCTTTGGGCTGCAAGGTCACTGAGAAATCCTGCTGGAGCTGAGCTGAAAAACTCCTTTGTATACACCAGCTGACAGAAAGCTGGAAAAAGCTATGCTGCATGCAGTTCAATGGGAGAGAGAGAAATCACCAGTGGAGATAAACAGTGGACACTGCAACCTTAAGTTTGGCCATCCAGGCCAAATGAGCCAATGGCTGCCATAGTGCCATGTCTGCTATGGTGGAAACCAACTGCTCTCTAATTGGACTAGAGGCCCACTCCACAGGAGGGAACACATGCCTGATACAGAAAACTTATGATGAGGGCGTGTGGGGCGGAGGGGGGGGTCATGAGTCCTAGTCCATGATCTAATGCCTGCTGGTGTCTTGCTAAATGCATATATTATGCTCAACAAACTGCCCAGTAAGCACTTCTCTTAATGTTTATACCTAAATATTAATGCTATTCTCACTTTTGGTTAGAAAAGCTTGACTTTTCAGATAGTGGTGATGCTGAGATGACTTAGAAGGCACCATAGTGGTGGGCAGAAGTGACAGAGGAGTGCTCAGCACTGAAACATCTCTATCACACCTTCTAAGACAGAGGGTCCATTGCAGAAGAAAGAATGTAAGACCCAAAAGAAGCGTAGGACTCATTACAGTGCACCCTTCCAGACACAAAATGGTCTGGATATCCATGATCTCACAGTGCCTGACACTACCTCCACAAGACCATCATAATAGGAGGAAAAGATGATGACATAAAAATAAAAGGGAGACTGATTGAGAGGGGGAAGGGATATGATGGAGAGTGGAGTTGCAAAGGAGAAAGTGGGGGAGGGGGAATTACCATGGTTTATTGTCTATAATTATGTAAGTTGTCAATAAAAATAAAAAGTTACAGAAAAACAAAGAACATCTTATATCAACCTCTGGGGAAAAAGTTGAAAATAATATAAAGTGTTTTTCCAATCACAATGGAATTAAACTAGAAATTGACAGCAGGAAGACAAGAAAAGCTCCAAATGAGTAAAAGCTAAATTCTTCCTCCAAAGAGGAATGAAAATTTTAACTACATCAAAATGAATTTTTAAAACTACAATATGGGCTGGAAAGATGGCTCTGCAGTTAGGTATGCTTCTTATGCAAGCATGAGGTCAGAGAGGGGACTGAGACTGAGTTCAAATCTCAAGATGCCACGTAAAAACTGCTGGGCATGGCACACATGCCTATAACTCCAGTTCATCAGGGAAGCAGAGACCCAAGAATAGATAGAGCCTCACAAGCTCTGAAAATAGGAGAGAGAAAGAAAGAGAGACTCTAGTTCAAAACAAGATGAGGAGTTAGAAGAACAAAGTGGGGCACCAGATGTTCCACTGCAGATTAATGTCAGTGTGGGGCACCACGAGGGCACATACATGTGCATACAACACACAGAAGAAATAAACAAACAAACAAACAAACAAACAAACAGATAAAAACACTACAATATATTAAAATTTGAGGGACACAGCTAAATCAATACCAAGAGGGAAATTTTATAATACTAAGTGCTCCAAAAATAAATGTCTTGAATAAACATACTTGCTAGAAAGCTTAGAAAAATCATAAGAAAATAAATGCAAAGCAAGTAGAAGGGGGTCAATAATAAATATGAGATCAGAAAACAGAAAAATAAAATTGAAAATCAATTAAACAAACAGTTGGTTCTTTGAAAAATAAATCAACAAAACTGACAAACATCGAACGGTACTGAAATAAAGAGGGAAGACCAAATACCAATACCAAGCACGAAAGAGGGGCTATCAAAATGCCAGAAGGATAATAAGGTAATAAATGAACAATGCCACATGGATAAATTTGAAAAATTAGATAACAAACTAATTCCTTAAAAAACAAACAGCTTAAAACTCAAACAAAATGAAATAGTGTGAACAGTTCAATGCTAGTAAAGAATATGAATTATTCATAATTTAAAACTTGCCAAAAGAAAAGTTTCACAGCCAAGTTGTTTCATTAGATTATTCTTTAAAATGTTTAACAAATAATCAAGGCCAAGTCTATGAATTTTTTTAAATGGAACGCTTTTACCCTAAAATCAGAAATAAGGCAAGGATATTCACTCTTACAACTCTATTCAGCATAGTGTTGAAAGTTCAAGCCAGAGCAATAATTTAAGAAAAAGGAATGAAAGGCATACAGATAGGAAAGGAAACTATAAAACTGTCCCCATTTTTAAATGACATGATTGTCCATGACCACAGAAACTAAAAAAATAATAAAATGGGCTGGAGAGATGGCTTAGCTGTTAAGGCGCTTGCCTGTGAACCTTAAGGACCCATGTTCGACTCTCCAGATCCCACCTAAGACAGACACAAGGTAACAAAAGCATGCAAGGTCACATATGTACACAAGGTGGCACATGTGTCTGGAGTTTGAGTACAGTGGCTGAAGTCCCTGGTGCACCAATTCTTTTTCTCTCTCTCTCCCTCTCATTAAAAAAGGGGCAGCCAGGCTGAGAGATGGCTTGGCAGTTAAGGTGTCTGCCTGCCAAGCCTAAGAACACTGGTTCCAATTTCCAGGTCCCATGTTTAGCCAGACACAAAAAGTGATCCAAGGACACAATGCCATACTTACCCACAAGGGGGCGCACGCGTCTGGAGTTCATTCACAGTGGCTGGGAGGTCACTGGTGCACCCATTCTCTCTATATATCTCTACCTCTCTAGCTCTCTCTCTCTCTCTCAAATAAATTTTTTTAAAAGGGGGGGGGCAGTTTGTTGGGCTTGCCTCAAAAAATGAAAATAAAAAATAAAGCTGGGTGTGGTGGCGCATGCCTTTAATCCCAGCACTCGGGAGTCAGAGGTAGGAGGATCGCCATGAGTTTGAGGCCACCCTGAGATAACATAGTGAATTCCTGGTCAGCCTGGGCTAGAGTAAGACCCTACCTCAAAAAACCCAATAAATAAGTAAATATAAGTAAATAAAGAAATAAAATGATG
Organism: Orientallactaga sibirica; assembly: GCA_036365145.1. Lineage (NCBI taxonomy): Eukaryota > Metazoa > Chordata > Mammalia > Rodentia > Dipodidae > Orientallactaga > Orientallactaga sibirica. The sequence goes on from JAEOAD010000030.1 coordinate 2,992,546, forward strand.
GGGGCTGGAGAGATGGCTTAGCAGTTAAACGCTTGCCTATGAAGCCTAAGGACCCCAGTTCGAGGCTTGATTCTCCAGGACCCACGTAAGCCAGATGCACAAGGGGGGGTGCATGCATCTGGAGTTCGTTTGCAGTGGCTGGAGGCCCTGGCGCACCCATTCTCTCTCTCTCTCTTTCTCTACCTGCCTATTTCTGTATCTCTCTCTCTCTCTCTCAAGTGAATAAATAAATAAATAAAATAAAATAAATAAAAAAAATTTAAAAAAAGAAATAAAATGATACAGCTAAGTGAACCAAGCAAAGCCCAATTGTACAAAAACAAGCTTTCCAAGACCAAGTACTGGTAAATGTGGTGGCCCATGCTAGTAATCTCAGCACCCAGGCAGCGGAAGCAGAGAGAGTTTGTAATTACTCTAACCCATTTAATCTTCTAAACAGATGACACTGTACACTGTCCTCTCCTGTGGAAATGGATGCCTTCCTTCCTGTCCAAAATGGTCCCCCCACTGCCACCATTGGGGGTGATGCCAGCCATACCATACCAGTTACTCTGATAACTGACTCATGAGCAGCTTCAGGACCCCACACGCCAAGTCTCATTTCCTTAGACCTTTATTGCTAAGGAAGAAGCGCATGGCCCTCTCTTCTGGGAAGGTAGGCTGTCATGTTGCATCACGGGAAGAAAGACAACAAAGAAAAACAAAAACAAAGAAGGGCAAGGTGGTGTTGGGGGGCATGGGGAGAAGGGTAGATGGGAGGTGACTTAATCTTGGAGCATCTGAAACCAACCAACCATTCCTGAAGCCCGCTCCTTATGTATGCGCAGGCTCTTCTGTGACATGAACATCAATAGTAAATTCTCGTCTGTTGTAGCCAGGTGAGTTGGATTTCTGACTTAATGCCAATAGTTCTACCTGAGATGCTCCATGCTAAGACAGGGGTGTTTTGCAAGCGAGGAGCCAACACACCCACAGATGAGCCTAGAGAGACTCTAGTCCACCACTGTGTCCTCCATGGTATCCCCCTCCTGTGAGGAGCCATTCCTCATGACTACCCTCCTCTCAGCAGACTGGGAAGTCCGGGTGCTCAGGAAAGGATCTGTAGGACAGACTCAGACCAACAACTTTACAAATGTTATGAGAAACTGCCACCGGCAGCCTGGATTCTCACTGCAACCCAGGGTCACAACACCACATTGTTCATCTTGGGGAGATGTTCCCCTCTGCCCATTTCTGCTTCCGCAGGTGGATGAGCTGGGGACCCCACCAGGAAGGACACTGAAAGGCTAGCCAGCCAGGGCAACACCAGCTCCTCCACCCTGCCTCGCTCTTCACCGTACAACTGCAGCCACGCTTTAAGAATCTGTGCTCCTTGCAGCTGCTTCTACCCTCTCTTCCCTGTGACGAGGCCTTTATTGCTTAATCTTCTTGGATGTCTCTCCCACCTTACTTCCCCATCCTTGAAGACCCTGGCTGCCAACCTGCCTGTTCTCTGACTTAGCATCTCCTAAGATGAGCTGGCAATTCCTCCAAGGCCACTAAGAGGATTTGAACCACATTTGCTGAACAGGAAGTTACAGAGTGACTGTTAGGGGAAATCCACCCACAGAGTCCTCTCCTCTTCATAAAAATAACATACACATGCCAGGAATTCGGTAAAATGAGAAGATTTAGACCAAAAATTCCAAATGGTCAGACTGGAGAGATGGCTTAGCAGTTAAGGTACATACCTTTGAAGCCTAAGGACCCCAATTCGATTCTCCAGGTCCCACGTAAGCCAGATGCATATGGTGGCGCATGCATCTGGATTTCGTTTGCAGTGGCTAGAGGCCCTGATCCTCACTCACTCTCTCCCCATCTCTCTGTCTCTAATAAATAAATAATTAAATAAAAATAAAATCTTAAAATAAAAAAAAATCCAAATGATGATTCTCCATGAGCCAGAGTGTTCAGCCAACAGGAACCCGAAATGTACCAACAACAGGGGATTCAGTCAAGGAAACTGAGTCCCTTTTAGGAAAGATTGCAATCTTTCCTAAAAGGGCTGTGGAGAGGTAGTAGAGTTTGGCCAGGGGGAGGAAAATGATTGGATTGTCAGCTATCCGTTCAGGCTTGTTAGTCTGAGAGAACAATTCCAGAGTCTCCCGGGAGGAGATGTTTCATCACATACTGGGGTGAGGTAGAGCTTCGGGTCTGGTGTTACCAGAATCAAAGGACCATTAGGAGCGTAGCGGGGAGACCCCTCTCTTTTTCCTTCCCATATGCCACCTCTTCCATTTGATTTGAGGGGTTCTATTTTCCCCTAGTGTGAGGGGGAAGCTATCCTTCTTGGACTAGCTAGGTCTTTCATCCAAAGTACTGCAGGCTAGGGCTGCCAGGCATTTAGATTCATCTACAGGAATGTCCTTCTAAAGACTAGGCAAGAAGGCCAAACCTCTCTGGGTCTCTCTCTCTCTCTCTCTCTCTCTCTCTCTCTCTCTCTCTCTCTCTCTCTCACACACACACACACACACACACACACACACGCACGCATGCACGCACACACTTCCCTGCAGGAGGACAGTCTGTGCTGTACAGTGAGGGAAGGCTGGGAGGGTGGCAGACAAGGACAAAGGTAATGGGAGGCAGGGGATGCTGATCCTCCAAATACTTCCTCACTCCCCATTTCTTGGCCCCTCCATAGCAAAGCCCAGCCCTGACAGGCACCAAGGGACAGGGCAGCAAGACGTCAGTGACTAATGGCCCTTGGGAAGAGCCTGGTCCTGCTTGGCTTCCTGACAGAGAGCCCACAAAGACTGTCCAAGGACACTGAGGGCAAATAATCCTGAGGCAACTCCCACAGGACAGCCTCCTCCCAGCCTGACCTCCTTGGGGCTCCCCTGAGAGCCTCAAAGGCCCTGAGTAAGGACACATGAAGGGGCCCAAGGGCTTGAGTCAGCTCCCTTGGGATCACTGTGGGTCATGGCAAATTTGTTTATCTCAAGGGCAAGTTCTCAGAACCCTCTTCAGCCACCCCTTGTTCAGCGTCCCACCCCAAAGTACCAGAAAGATAGATATACATTACCAGTCAAGGAGGGTCCAGGCCTGGAGTCAATAGGCCGGCTCGACAACCCCTCCTGCAGGCCCTGCTCCCACAGCAGAGTCACCATGGCTGGGGTGCATGCCTCATACACACATGCTCGACACACACAGTAAGACCCAAGACTCCTCCCTTTTAGACCATGGGAGCCAGCTGCTCTGCCCAGCCCCTAGGCCTCTGTAAGCCTTCTGGGTTCTGGCCCTCCTGCAGAGGCATTTTCTGAGAGACTAGTGGGCGGTGGAGGAGGACATGACTCCAGAGCCCTGAGTAGGAGTGGCCAGGTTGGTGGCATCTGACAGAAGGGGCAGCTAGGTGCAGGTCACCAAGCAGGAGGCCATGGAGCAGAGCTATGCATTGCTCCACGTTTCTGATGTACGTGTTGGGGGAGGGGCTGTGTAAGACGCTCTCAAAAGCTGAGGGAGGTCCAAGGAAAGGGGCTTATTCCTTGAGGAGGGAGGATTTCAAAGGTGACCCTGTGCTGAAAAGGCTTCCAAAGACCCTCATTTCTAGCACATCCACAGCCCACCTGCCTTAGCCGTGCCATGCGGGGTGCTAGAAAAATGCTTCTAAGGCGACGCGACCTGAGCCATCCGAACTCCCAGGTTCTCCAAGCTGCAGAGCCACTCAGAGGCCCCTGCTATCAAAAGCCGGTTTATCAGCACCAGGGGAGGTCTCTGGCAGCTTGGGTCCCCAGAGAGGCTAGACTGCTTCAGACCCCTGAGTTCCCTGATTTTATGAGAAGGCCACCAAGCAGAATAGTACCATTTCCACCCCCAAGTCCCCTTGGTGCTGCTAAGGGGAACTGTTACCCGAGCCAGCTCTAGGGCAGCCACTCTGGGCTCAGGTCATTTAGCAAGGGAAGTGTCCCTGGGGACACTGGGCCAGGCAAATTTACTGGAACTGCAAAGACTACCTCAACCCAGGTCTCTCATGCTACCTCTTCCATAAATACAGCACCAGCCAAATGTCATTCTGTCCACATGTGCTTTCCCTGTCCCTGGATGAGAGCTGGCGGGGCTGTGTGCTCCCATCTTGATTACCCAATTAATAAACCTCCTAAAGCCCTCAGCGCAGCTCAGTCCAGGCCACACTCAACTCTCAAAACTTCAACGGCTCGCTAGTGCTTCAGCTCAGGCCTGTATATGCAGAGCCTAAGGGGACCAGGCTGGAGACACAAATGAGGCAAGCAGATGCCAGTGGGGGCTGTGCAGCCTTGAGGCCATGTGTGTCTTACTTTCCTCAGCTCTGACTGTTTGGGGATTGGAGGGTGGAGCCCTACCATCACCTCTTCTGAATTTTTTTAAATGTATTTATTTTATTTATTTGAGAGAGCAAGAGATAGAAAGAGTCAGAGAGAGAGAGAGAGAGAGAGAGAGAGACAGACAGACAGAGAGACAGAATGGGCTCGCCAGGGCCTCCAGACATTGCAAATGAACTCCAGATGCATGCACCCCTTGCACATCTGGCTTATGTGGGTCCTGGGGAATTGAACTGAGGTCCTTTGGCTTTGCAGGCAAGTGCCTTAACCACTAAGCCATCTCTCCAGCCCTCTCTTCTGATTTTTTTTTTTTTTTTTTTTTGGTTTTGCAAGGTAGGGTTTCACTCTGGTCCAGGCTGACCTGGGATTAACTATGTAGTCTCAGGGTGGCCTTGAACTCTTGGCAATCCTCCTACCTCTGCCTCCCGAGTGCTGGGATTAAAGGTGTGCACCACCATGCCCAGCTCTTCTGAATTTTTAAGAGGAAACATTAACCAAGACAACCTCAGAGATGCACCTCAGGATGTAGAGTGAACTGCAAACTCAAGTCCCTTTGTTGAACTTTCAAGGCCCTCTGTGGCAGGTCCTCAAACTATTTCTTCAGTGCCATAATTCTATGGCTGTGTGCTGCCTCTATAAGACCCTGAGATGCAACTGTCCTGCCCCTGATCCTGAGCTCTGTTTGCCCCACAGCCTTCCTTTGCAGTGTAGCTCCCACTTTCACAGCCAAGCAACAGTACAACATTCAAGACTCTGACCTCTGTCTATGCTTTCAAGGCCTGGGACCTGATGATCCACAGGTCCCCGCTCCAATGGCATATGACATCATTGTCATTCTAATCTACAGGCCCATTTGCTTCCCCACAGACAGGGAACCAACAATCCCTCTCACCACAAGCCTGGTAGAAGCTGCAAATACAGTCAAGAGAGCCTGGATATTGTCTGACCCGTCACGGCTGCTTTCCAGCTCTGAGACCTTAGGTATGTCATTTCACTCCTGCAAACCCAGGCCCAGGATGGAGACAAGCACACATGTGAAGGGTCTGGCATGCTGCAGGGCTGAGTAAGCAGCAGTGACCGGCATCCTGCTCAGACTCCCTCAGTGGACAGCTGTATCTCCTGTGGGATGCTGTAAGGTTGGGTCTTTAAGAGCAGGGAATGTGGCCTTTTCACCTTCTATGACCCCCGGAGGCCACGGTGTAGCACCTGCTCTATTGACATTCTCTGATGGATCAGAGTGATGAGATGATGGCGAGCTAGCAGGTGGCAGGGTGGGCAAGAGGCACCACTCTGGGCTAATGCCCGGCTCACGGGGGTCAGGGCTATGAGCCTGCATGTGGAACTGAAATGTCAGGCTCACTGATCTATGCGTAGGCCACCAGCTCCTCGTGTCCTGGGCTGCAGGCCAGCTCTCAGTGCTGCCACGGCTGCAGGTGAGGGGCCCCGTCCAGTCTCATGGATTCCTGGCCCTCACACAGAGCTGAAGAACCATCACCCCCTCCCTTTGCATTCCCATACTCCAGTTGAGAGCAGCCCCTTCGTCTCGTACCCGAGGACCCTCAGTTTCCAGGCCAGGCACAAAGGAGAGGCGGAAGAGAGAAGGGAGGGGGAACACCTCTGAAATCACCATGGTCCAATTAGCTAGCTCTAACCCTCCGTGCTTACAAACAGGAGCCGCACCACCACCTGCTACAAAAGCAAACATTTTCCAACATCTTCATCTGTACCTCCCTGGCACTCCCAAGGAAGGGCTCTGGCAGCCGGTGACTGACAAAGAAGCTTCCCTTCCCACACTTCACAGGGGCTTTCTGACAGAAGACATTAAAAAGCCACCAATCTCCCTGTCAGGCCGAGCTCCTTGGCCCACCTGCCCCTTCTGGCTTTTCTCTTCCCTCATTCCAGGTGAGCCTACCACCCACATAGTCAGGGCCCTGTGCCTTCAGAGGACCAGCTCCACACGCTGGAGGTGGAGACTGTCCAGACAGGAGTTGAATGAGCCTGAGTACAGCTTACTAAGGTGAACTGCAGCTGGGTGGGAATGAGGCGACCCATGCTCATTCTGCCAGCATCTTTGCTAAAGAGAGTCAATAGCTCCCTTCAGGTAATATGTATGGGGGTGATGACGCCCCAAACACAGGGTGGCTGAAGTCCTCACAACCATGACTAGGAAACACATGCATCCATTCACTCAGAATTTATGTGTCAGTATCTACTTCAGTGAACAATGTGTAGCCTATGACCCAGTAATTCCATGTCTGTTCCCATATTCCTACTAGATATGCATGACACTTACACAGTACATGAAGGTGGCATGTGCTCATTCACCCATAGACATGTACAGCAGTCTGTGAAACGCCACAATGCAGGTGTGGTGGTTTGATTTCAGTGTCCCCCATAAACTTATGCATTCTGAATGCTAGGCTCCCAGCTGATAGAGATGTGGGAACTAATGCCTCCTGGAGGCAGTGTATTGTTGGGGTGGGCTTATGGGTGTTATAGCCAGTTTCTCCTTGCCAGTGTTTGGCACACTTTTCTGTTCCTGTTGTCAACTTGATGTTGGCCAGGGGGTGATGTCCACCCTAGGCTCATGCCGTCGTTTTCCCTGCCATCGTGGAGCTTCCCCTCGAGTCTGTGAGCCAAAATAAACCTTTTCTCCCACAAGCTGCTTTTGGTCAGGTGATTTCTGCCAGCAATGAGAACCTGACTGCAACAATGGGCCACGGAGAAGAGGGATGGACTAGGCCACCTCGATGAGAAGAAATGAGCTCCACTAGAGGCAGGCATGGGAGGAGAGCAAAGAAACGGAGATGTGTTTCCATTCATATAAGGCACAACCAACTACGCTGAGGAACATCAGAGTAAGAACGACCTTTTGCTGACAGGGGATGGACCTCACAAGCCAAAAGAGAAGCTTTGGAACACTGGGAACAGTGAGCTTTCTTGATCCAGGTACTAGTTGTAGAGGTGCGCTCAAATTTAGAGACTCGAGTATGTGAGATTTCTGAACATATGCTCTGAAGGCTTTTGTTATGACTTATAATAATGAAGCAAGGTCAAGATGCTTCCAATGTGACAAAAGTTTCCCTGTTCAGGTCATAGGATCGTGAAGCTAAATCATTCATCTAAGAAAGACCCAGGATACCAAGATTCCTGAAGCTTCTGACGCCTGGACTATCAGACACAGACACGCCATCACAGCCCAGGTTACCTTGCCCTTTAAACTCACATGCCCACTTACACACCAGCGCATGCAGCTGTGTCCTTACTTCCAGCCAGGACATCTCCAGCTGCCAGACCATCCCCGGCTACACAAGGCCAGCAAGCATTCATAGCTTCCCAGGGGACCTCAGGCCAAGTGTTGGGATTCTATGGGACTTTTAATACTGCCCTTCTAGAAGGATTGAATTTTTTCAAAGTCCAGATCCATTTGGAGAGAGACAGGAAGAGGACAGGAAGAACTTTGTAAGCATTCTGTTTTGACAATTGTGCCTGAGGAATTCACCACGTGGAGTGAGGAAATGTGAGCAGTTAAATCTATTCAATGTCATGACACACAGAATTGAAGCATAATTGCCCCTGAGTGCTTGGCAACCGGAAAGCACTCATTGCAGAAATGGAGGGAAATTTATGCTGGGAAATGGAAGAGGCTGTCATAAGTTTGATTGCACCATGAGTGGATCTGCGATAAGAAGACTCAGGTGGGGAAGTCACTCCCACCTGGCCATCTTGACTCCCATTGAAATGTCACAGAAAATGTAGTGGTGGCAACCATCCTAAAACTCAGGAAATGGTGATGGGGACCACCAATTTGGAGCCTTGCTGAGTGACCCCACACAACAGGAAGATAAGAAAAGCTCTTACCAATCATGTGGTTGGCAACGTGGATCTGGATCTCTCTCTCATTCTCGAAGGTCATCTGGCACTTGATGCACTGGTACGTCTTTTTCTGTTTGGGAAACAGAAAGGAAGGAATCAGAAGCGGGCCAGAACAGGCAAACAGCCAAGTCCTAGCTTAAGAAGTCCTAGAGTGGCCGTGCCCCACCCAGGCATTCCCAAGCCACTCTCTTCCACATCCCTCCAACTCCACCCTCACCACCTTGGGGAAGGGTCAGGGGCTATGTTCCAAGAGGCTGCTCCTCTGCTGGTCCCAGGATGACCATGACCCTACTCGGGAGCAGAGGGAAGCTGTCCTTCATGGACAGACAAATCCATGCACTCACCCACTCAACGATAAGCACTCCCACTGTTCCAGTTTGAGCGTGGCATGACCCATACAGGCTCCTGTATAAAAGGCATGGCTACCAACTGATGAGCTTCGGGAAATTGAGTGGATCCTGAGGGTCTGACTTAATCAATAGATTAATCCCTTGATGGACTCATAATATGATGGCATTATTGAGAGCTGGTAAAAAATTGAGAGAGGTGGGCCCGGGAAAGATCAATCTTGTCTGTCTTCTGCTCCTTCTTCTCACTGCTTTCTGTCTGCCGTGAGTTGAACAACCTCTGTGACATGCTCCTGACTCTCCAGAGGCCCAGAAATGCACAGCCAAGAAACCATGGGCTAAAACTGAAATCTTAAGCTGGGCGTGGTGGCACACGCCTTTAATCCCAGCACTTGGGAGTCAGAGGTAGGAGGATCACCATGAGTTTGAGGCCACCCTGAGACTACATAGTAAATTCCAGGTCAGCCTGGGCTAGAGCGAGACCCTACCTCAAAAAAACCAAATGAAAGAAAGAGAGAGAGAGAAGGAGGGGAGAGGGGGAGGGAGGGAGGGAGGGAGGGGAGGGGGAGGAAGGAAGGAAGGAAGGAAGGAAGGAAGGAAGGAAGGAAGGAAGGAAGGAAGGAAGAGGGAGGGAGGGAGGGAGGAAGGAGGGAGGAAGGAGGGAGGAGGGAGGGGAAGGAAGGAGGGGGGAGGAGGGGAGGGGAGGGAGGGGGAGGAGGGAGGAAGGAGGAGAGGAAGGAAGGAAGGAAGGAAGGAAGGAAGGAAGGAAGGAAGGAAGGAAGGAGGAAGAGGGGAGGGAGGGGGGGAGGGGAGGGAGGAAGGAAGGAAGGAAGGAAGGAAGGAAGGAAGGAAGGAAGGAAGGAAGGAAGGAAGGAAGGAGGAAGGGGAGGGAGGGAGGGAGGAGGGAGGAGGGAGGGAGGGAGGGAAGGAGGAGGGAGGGAGGGAGGGAGGGGAGGAAGGAAGGAAGGAAGGAAGGAAGGAAGGAAGGAAGGAAGGAAGGAAGGAAGGAAAGAACGAACTTCTGAAATCCAACCATCGATCCATCCATCCACCCATCTACATACCAATTCTCTACCCAACCAATCACCTTCTCATCAGCAATGTGACTAAGAATAGGGAACACTGCTGCCAACAACTCTGATGCTCAAGGGGAGCAGAGAAAGTCCTTAGCAGCCCTGCAAACAGCCCCAGGTGACACACGTGGAGGCTATTACCAGCTGCCTTTGGAGGCAGAAGCAGAAAACTGGACATCAAAAGAGGCCTCCATACTTCTTAAAGATCCATAATATGTTGGCTTACTTCACAACTCAGCCTGGATAACTTGAAATCTAACCCCCAGGGACAGAGGTGATTTTGGAGATATTGTGGCTATGAGCCTTTTTGATTTTTTTTATTTTATGTGATTTTAGTTTCTTGAGGCAGGGTTGCACTCTAAGCCAAGATGACCTGGTCACTGTATAACCCAGGCCGACCTTGAACTCATGGCAATCTTCCTTCCTCAGCCTGCAGAGTCCTTGAATTAAAGGCATGGACCACCATGCCTGACTTCTGTTTGCTTTTTGAGAAGGATGAGGGGCAGTACTGGGATTCATCATATATAAGGTTTGTGTGTGTGTGGTGTGTATGTGTGTATGCACGTGTGTGTACAGGCAAGTGCCTTGTGCACACAAGTGCAAAGTCCAGAGGAGGATGTTAGGTGTCCTCCTCTATAGCTCTGACCTTTATTTCCTTGAGACAAAGTCTCTCATTTGCCCAGCTTTTTGTCTTGGTTCTGGGGACTGAACTCAGGCCCTCGTGTCTTGAAAGTAAGTGCTCTTGCCCGCTGAGCCATCTGCCTAGTCCCATATTCAAAGTTTTCTGAAGACAACTTTGGCTCCTGGGATGGTGGGTCCTCTTCTGTCTCTGGAAAAGGAGCAGAACTCTGACGTCCTGGCTGAGGAAACAGACCCCACCCTGAACTGTGCAATCTGGATTGAGCTGCCAGGAATCGCAGTGACCCTGGCTGAGGCAAAATAGAAAGGCAGGGAAAGTTTTTTGAAGACATGAAAAAACAGAAAGGGTCCCTTTCCCAGAAGTCTAATCAAAACCTCTCACCAGCACAGAAATAAGAATTCCAACACAATTAACAACTGCTTAAGGCTTTACACCCTTTTCCAGTTGGAAACCTACAATTTTCCAGGGATCTCATGCAAAACTTCATGAGAGTAAAACCATGTCCAAAACCTCTTGTGCAGTCCTAGTGGCTCCTGATTTTGACTTATCAGATTATAATCCCATCCAAGTCATCTCCATAGTCAGCTCAATCATCAAAGAGGGGGACACAGGTGGAGGAGGGAAGAAGCCCCTAGAAACTCATTGAGCAATGGAATTCCAAGGAGCTGAACTGTGGCTCTCGTAGAGAAGTGCACACCCATGCTCTCTGGTATGCTTTCCTTCTCTTTTTTTTTTTAAAAAAAATATTTTATTTTATTTATTTGCAAGCAGAGAGAGAGAGAGAGAGAAGAGAGGCAGACACAGAGAGAATAGGCACACCAGGGCCTTAGCCACTGCAAACGAACTCCAGATGCATGTGCCCCTTGTGCATCTGGCTTACGCGGGTCCTGGAGCATCGAACCGGGATCCTGTGGCTAGGCAGGCAAACGCCTTAACCGCTAAGCCATTTCTCCAGCCCAGTTTTTTTTTTTTTTTTTTTTTTTTTTTTTGGTTTTTGCAAGGTAGGGTCTCACTCTAGTTCAGGCTGACCTGGAGTTCTGTATTCTCAGGGTGGCCTCGAACTCACGATGATCCTCCTACCTCTGCCTCCCGAGTGCTGGGATTAAAGGCGTGCGCCACCACGCCCAGCTTTCCTTCTCTTTTTGAGTCCCTTTCTTAATCTTTGTTAAAAACATCTCCACTTCCGGGCTGCAGAGTTAAGGCACTTGCTTGCAAAGCCTAACAACCCAGGTTTAATTCCCAGTACCCATGTAAAGCCAGATGCACCAAGTGGCACATGTGTCTGAGAAGTGGCTAGAGGCCCTGGCGCCCCATTCTCTCTGTCTGTCTCTCTTCTATCTCTCTCTGCTTGCAAATAAATAAATTAAAAAAAAAAAACTCCAATTCTGCTTCATACTGACGCCTCCTAAAATTCTTTTCTGTATCAAACCCAGAAATCCTGCATTCACCTCAGTTGAGGTCCCTACAAGTCTATGGCAACTCCTCAGGCTGCTGAAGCTGACAGTGTGGAGCCACGTCTCAGTCCCCTCACTGCCGACAGCTCGACCTGCCAGCCTTCACCTCTGCTGGCTCCTCTTCTGGAACATCCTCTCCATCCTGGACAACTCAAGTCAGTCACACTTGTGAGTTTTCTTCTCCCTCTCGAGCACGGATTCAAAGCTGTTCCAGGTTCCCCAGCTGAGGCTAGTGATTAGTACACTGGAGGGGCCTGGCTTAGTGACTGTCTCCTCCCCACCACACCCTGAGCGCCCACAAGACAGGAATGTGTGTTCTCCCACAGCCTACACAGATGCACAAGAAGGACCTGTTGGAGACATGAGAAAACCCACAGAATAACATGCAAAGCACTCTATTAGGGCCAAAGGGGCAAAGGAAACCAGAAGTAACTTAAATATCCCACATTACCGCCACCTCAGCAGGGCCCGGCTAGGACACGTGCCTAACAGTTCTAACTTCCTGTGTCATTTTGTTCAGGTTTTTATCCCCTTAGTTTTTAAAAATTATGTATTTATTTATTTAGAGAGGGAGGGAGAGAATGGGGGCACCAGGGCCTCTAGCCATTGCAAAGGAACTCCAGACTCATTTGCCACCATGTGCATCTGGCCTATGTGGGTTCTGGGGAGTCAAACCTAGGTCCTTAGGCTTCACATGCAAGCGCCTGAACTGCTAAGCCATCTCTCCAGCCCTCCCCCTTCAAATTTGTTTGACCCATGTAGGATTTTTCTATATGGCCTAAGCTGACTTCATACTCATGATTCTCCTGCCTCAGTCTCCCACATGCTGGGAATATAGGCATGTACTATCACACTTGTCTTATTTAACATTTTTTTTTAGACAGGGTCTCTTGCCTAGGCAGGGCTCAGGTTCCCTATGTAGCTGAAGATAACTTTAAATTTCTGATCCTTCTGGCTCTTTCTGAGTGTTGGGATAACAGGCGCTGTTACCCAGTTTATGCAGTGTTGGGGTTAAACTCAGGGCTTTGTGCCTGCTAGGCAGTCACTTTACTAACTGAGCTACTTTCCTGGCCTTATTAAGTTTTATTGTGATTATTGTTGGTGCTAAGAAAATCCTTATTGAACCGGATGGATGGATGGATGGATGGATGGATGGATGGATGGATGGATGGAATGACAAAAAAGCTGGTGCTAAGAGTTTCAGAGGCCCTGTTCAGAGTCCAGGATCCGTGAGACAGAGGCCCTTCCCCTAATGTTTCAGGAGGACTTGGGGTTTAGAGGGATCCCAGTACAGGTCATGGCACTGGTCCCAGAAGCGAGCATTCATGATGGAAAGGCCCCGGACAGAACAGGGCGAGTGTCTCAGAGGACAGTATGGGACAGGTGTAAGGAACCTGGCTTCAGACAGACACAGGGAGATCTTCAGTCCACACCTGCACTGCAGAGATGGAGGTCTTCCTGGGGAACAAGGCTCTGTAACCCTACCTGATTACAACTCCATGGAGAAGAGCCACCATTGTCTTTCCACTGTCACAATCATTTATTCTGTTCACACATTCTTCTGCCCACTGTGCCTGGGAAGGATAAGAGCCCTGGGAGCTGAAGGAATGATAAGCTAGTGGACAGAGAATGAGACATGACCAGGGAAGTCCAGCTGAAGGACACGAGTGGAGTAGTGCTGAACGGACACTGCCCGGCCCTGCCAAGGGTTGTGTGGAGATGGCTGTGGGAGACCGTGGCCCTGGCTGGGGAAGGAAAACCATATTCCCATCCGTGTATCTTCACCGGTAGAAGCCTCTCGGGGCCAGAGCTGCTGCGGCTGATCCAGGTCAGTTTGAGGAACTGTCCATGATCAAAACAATGGGTGGCTCCCCCTAGAGGCATGTGAGTGAAGTGCACTCACTGGGCTTGGGAAAATAAACCCCCGGGGGGCTTGAGCAGAGAGGCACCCCACAAACATCCTGAACCATATGGCCACATTGGATAAACTGACAGGTAACAGGGCCGTTACAGGTAAGCAAAGAGGCCACACAGACTCCCAAAGGAGAGGACATGGGAAATGCTGACCAAACACACACACACACACACACACACACACACACACACTGGCCACCCAGTACACCTAGATTTGTAAGTGTGCATACATGATTAGCATGCAGGCAAAGCACACACTCACACACACATACATAGGCTCACCAGCACTGACACCTCAAACTTGGCCTCCATCCTCACCCCACATCTACTGGATCTGTCTCCCTTCTCTAAGCTCCAGAGACACCTCTGACCGCCTACTCCTTCTCTCGGGCTTCAGCTGCACTCGGAGACATATTACAGAAAGGTAGAATTTGGCATTCAGAGTACCTCCTCTGCCACAAGGTCCTTCCCTGGGGCCCAGTCCAGCCCTGAGCAGCCTCAGAGCAGAAAGAAATCCCCCTGAGAATGAGGGAGAGAAGGAAAAAAAAAAAAAGAGGGAAGGGAGGAGCTGGTTGGGCCCCCTCAAAAAAGGAAGGGGGAGGAGAGAACGCATGTAGTTTCCATTACTGCCATTCACCCAATGTGATCTAAACACCTACTACGTTCAGGCAGCATTGATACTGCCTTCCCCTCACTCCTCTGTATGTCCTACATAAGGGAAAGAGAATATGGATCCAAGGGGCAATGTCACCAGTCCAAGCCCCCGACTGCAAGTAGGGAATATGGGATTTGATGTTAGGCAGGCTCCCCCGGGAGCTGAGCTCCTATTCTGAGCTCCAAGCCCCAGACCTCCCTGGACAATCCTAGTCTAGTGACAGAAAGCTGTGTGATTGGGGCATAAGCTTAACCCTTCAACTTGAAAGTCCACTGGTCTTCTGTAACCGCAACAGGGGTACCCAGGGCACTCCACTCAGCACAGGAAGCACCCCAAGACCTGCTAAGGTGATGGAGGGCCAGGGTTTGCCCATGCTGACCTCAAGGTCAGGGATTTTATTACCCATAAACAGGAGAGCTGAAAGCCTCAACGCTTCACGCTCTAGCCGACAGCATCCTCAGCCCCACAGGAACCCAGTCCTCTGAGAGCTGGTTGCTATGGATACACTCCCGAGGGTCTCAGCCTGCCAGCCCCCAAGCCCCTCTGCACAGCCCCCAGAGTCTGCTCTGACATGAGTGAGTCCTGGGGGAGGCATGGGGTGGGCGAACAGACAGCTGGGCCCCTGCCCCTAGGCGTGCTCAGACAGGGGGCAAGGTCCCAGGGGCACTGGCTCTGCTGAGGAGGTACCTGGGCTTTGTCTAGCTTCTTTCTTTAAGTCCCATCTGCCTGGGTCTCTGGGCTGGCAGAGGCAGGATTTTCAGACTGATGCCTCTTACACAGACCTGAGGGCAACAATGGGAAGGGGGCTGTGGCTGCCTCAAGTAAACAGTTGTGTGCATCTTTGGTTCTGTGCATCACCTTTCTGAACCTGGATTTCCTCTGCCCAGAGGCCTCAGCAAGGCTCCCAGCTTGTATCTGCAGAGACCAGTGTACACACTGGGACCCCAAGAAATCACCCCTCATGTAATAGGGCTTTGTACCTAGTGAGACCCAGCACCCAACCAGGAAAGGCTGCAGTTTGGGAGGCTCCAAGAGCCCAGGATTTAGAGGCAACTAAAGCAACCCCTTGGCTTCCAGGACCCTCAGTGCAGTGGTAGATAGAACCAAGAAGACAGGAATGTTCTGGGTTGGGGTATACCCAGAAAAGGTAGCAGAAGCCCGGCCATACTGTACTGCTCCCATACAAGGGTAAGAACACCCTGGACCCCAACCCTACCAGCACATGCCCTTGCAGGCTGAATGGGGCCCCGGAGTGTCTGGGGAGAGTGTTGGTCAACAGTATAAAATGTGGTACCAGGCACAGCCAGTGAGAGTTCAAATCTTCTCTCTGCCTCTTGACAGGTGGAACTCAGGCAGCCAACCTCACTGATCTGTGTCTCAGTGTCCAACTTTGTGAAAATGAGTGTCATTAGGGGTACATAAATGTCAAGTGCAGAGCATACCCCAACCCCGCAAGCATGGACCATTATAAGTGGGCAAGATACCATACAGCTGGCCCTCTGTGCTCAGCAATCCTTCACTCATTTCATCCTCTGAGCACAGTGTCAAGGTCTGTATGGAAAAGGCCACAAGGCCACAAATGGCACTGACCACTCCGAGGAGGGACCGAGTGACTGCAGTGCCCCCAGCAGATGTTAGCTCTGCAGACAGACAGTACTAGTACTTCCTCATGCTGCAATTACTATCCGAAGGTTACTGCTGCGGCCATATTAAGTGTCAATGCTCTGACCCTCTGGCTTTACCTGAGGAAAGAGGCCCAGAGAGACCAAACCACGGGGAGTCCCAGAAGAGGAAGATTTGCAGCCCAGCCATCTGACTCCCAGAGCTCACATGCTTCACAGGAATACCACCATGCTCTGGCCAGCCAGAGCTAGGTGGCAGAGCCCAGTGCCCATGTTCCAGATCTCTGACAGGCCCTGTTCAGAGATCTGGCTCATCTATTAGAAAGAGAATGCCACAACCCCCAAAGGGAGCACTCTAGTCTTCCAGTTCCCAGCCAGACTCACAGTTCTGTTTGTGCTTGGGTGTGCCTCCCCTAGCCAGATGTCTGCAGACAGTTCTCTCAGGCTCACTAGGTGCCATTGGGCGAGGGAGGGGCTGGGCAGGAAGCTTGGGGGGTTCCCACCACTTTAAAATGCTCCCTTATCCTCTCCAGCTCTTTCCCTCTCCCTCCTCCTTCTCTCACGACCCCAAGCCTGTCTTCCTCAGCAAATAGCTATGTTCCAGGAAGTACCTATGACAGGTGGTTCCCTCATCCTGCCTCCCTGTCAATGGTACCAGCAGCAGCCCTCAAGGGAGGAGCACCCCTGAGATCTCCTTGGCACCTCCTCCATTTAGAAACATACCACATACTCAGTGGGAATACCTGGCCCAGTATGTCTGACACCCAAAGGCCATGCAGGCTGCAGTCCACCCCTGGGTGCCCATGCCCCCGAATCCAATGCCTCAGTGGACCCACTAGTAGTGCACACTCAGAGCCATGTGTGATGAGCCTGGGGCTCTCCTAGATATGTAAGCCTCCAAGGCAAGGGTCCACTCCTGGCTCTCCTTGGCCCTTAGGGACCTTCAAACATAAAGGCTACCCAGGAAATTCTGATGACTGAATCAACCAATTGCTAATTGTAGCAATAGTCAGAACCATTTCCAAGGGCCTTCCTTGCTCCACACCTGCACCAGCAATTATGGTGCTATTTGATGATGCCATGGGCAGTGGTTATGGTCAGCGGGTACAACTCCCAACCGGTGACTGGTTCTGAGCCCCTGGGGTGCCTGTTATCCCTAGTACTAGTGTCAAAAGAATCCTGTAGTAAAAACCCAGAGACAGGCCGGGCGTGGTGGCGCACGCCTTTAATCCCAGCACTTGGGAGGCAGAGGTAGGAGGATCGCTGTGAGTTCAAGGCCACCCTGAGACTATAGAGTGAATTCCAGGTCAGCCTGGACCAGAGTGAGACCCTACCTCAAAAAAAAAAAAAAAAAGAAAGAAAGAAAAGAAAAGAAAAGAAAAGAAAAGAAAAGAAAAGAAAAAGAAAAAGAAAAAAAAAAAAAAAAAAAAAAAAAAAGACATCAAATGACTCACCCAAGGTGACTAGTGAGCCAGGAAGTCAGTCTACCTTTGACTGACAGCAAAGAGGCCAGCCTTCATCTATGGAATGTTCACTGTGCACCAGCCACTGCCATGGGCACTGCATCTGCGTGTCACTGACCCCTCACAACCATTCAAGAAAGTTGAAGTGATTTTCATTCCCACTGTACAGATGAATTCTTGACAAATGTGGCTGAGAGAGGCAAATAATGTGTGTGTGCTATACAGCTGGAAGAAAATGGAGACAGCGTGGCTCAAACTGCAGCAGCAAAGTGGATGTGCTTAACACCCATGTGGGCAGCGCGTCTTCTCTAGACTACTTACTACAAGGCACATTATCAAGAGGTATGGCACTCAGGGGTGTAGTTTCTATGGGTACCTGTTGATGCCCAAAGACCAGAGAGCAGGATCCAACTGGGCAGTCTGCACTTACCCGGGGCACTGGAGACGTCTGGGCACCTTTTCGGGGCCCGCTGGTCTCTGGTGTGAGGTCGCGGTGGTCCACCTGCATGTGGCTCTCCAGATCCTCAGCACTCTCAAACTTGACACTACACTCGGGGCAGCGGAGGCTGGTACAGGGCCTGTCGGCAGGCTCGGGCGGGGCCAGGCCGCCCACCTGTCCATTGGCACTGCGAGCCATGCAGCCGGCGCACAGGCCATAGGGGAGCCCATTGACATCCAGCTTGACCAGGTCCTGCTTGCTACGGAACTCCTTGAGGCACAGGGCACACTTGTAGAGCTTCTGCAGCCCCTGACCGTTAGGGGAAGATGCGGCCGAGCTGCCCGCCAGCTTCTGCATGTGGAAGGTGCCATGGATCTTGAGCTCAAGGGTAGAGGTGACGGTCTGCATGCAGACCACACAGCGGAAGCCCGTGAGGGAGTTGCGCAAGTCGGGGTGCATCTGGCAGTGCTCAATGAACTCCTCCTCGCTCTGCAGCGGCATCTTGCATATGCGACAGGTGCCCGTGTCCAGGCTCTTGCTGTGGGTCACCTTGTGCTCAGTGAGCGTCAGCAGCGAGGGAAATCGCTCGCCACAGATGGGACACATGTAGTGCTTGGCAGGGCCCCGGTGTGTTTGCAGGTGTTCCCGAAGCCCGTTCTCCGAGAAGAAAGTCCGAGAGCACACGTTGCACTTGTGGCTGCCCTTGATAAATTCGGCCTTCTTGCGCGACCCATCGTCCTCACCAGGCCGGATGTTGTGGTCCCGGAGCCGGTGGTTTTGCAGCAGCACCTCCATGGTGTAGGCCGCACCACAGATGTCACAGCCATACATGGGCTCCGAGGCGTCCACATCATCCTCACTCGCCTCATGGCTGTTGGGCGCCTCAGGGTTCTTGAGCAGCATACCCTGCAGGTCGGCAGGCTCAGCCTTCTTGGTGGCGGCCGGGGCACCCCGTTGGTCGTGCCATTCTCAGCAGCTGTGTCAAAAACGCAGTGCTTCTCCCGCAAGTGCTTCTCCAGCAGGATGACAGCGTGGAAGGCCTTGCTGCAGAACTTGCAGTTGTACTTCTTGCTGTGCGTCGTGATGTGGCACTGAAGCTCCACCTCTGTGCTGAAGGTCTCTCCACAGAAGATGCACTTGTGGGCCTTGGCCGGGTTACCCAGGTGGCTGTGTTTGACGTGCACCTGCAGGTCGGCCTCCTTGCGGAAGTCCCAGTTGCAGGCCGTGCAGCGGTACATCTTCTTCTCGTTGCTGTGCTTCACTGCCAGGTGCACCTGGATGGACACCTTGGAGTCGAAGACCTCCTGACACAAGGTGCAGTGGTACAGCACAAAGGTGTGCATGTCCAGCAGGTGCTTCTGCAGGTCATCCACCGAGGAGAACTGCTTGTCACAGCTCTCGCACACGTAGTGGGTGGACGTGGTCATGTAGTGCACGGTCAGGTGTTGCAGGAGGGACTCCTGGGAGTCGAAGTCCTCTTTGCACTGGGGACAGGCCTGCTTCCTCAGCAGCAGCTCCAGATGCAGTTTCAGGTGGGTCTGGAAGCTCTCGAAGTTGGAGAACTTGAGGTCGCACTGA
Organism: Orientallactaga sibirica; assembly: GCA_036365145.1. Lineage (NCBI taxonomy): Eukaryota > Metazoa > Chordata > Mammalia > Rodentia > Dipodidae > Orientallactaga > Orientallactaga sibirica. Next base: position 3,011,944 of record JAEOAD010000030.1, read on the forward strand.
TTGCAGGGGTACTCGCCATTGGAGATGGAGTTGGTGCTCCCCGAGAGCCGCTGCCGCTTCGGGGAAGATACCTCAACATCGGAGGACACTGGGCTCTGCTCCGCCTTGGACTTCTTGCTGTGAGCCAGTGGAATGTTCTTGTGGTTTTCCTTGATATGCTTGGTGAGCTTCAGGATGGAGCCAAAGATGGGGGAGTTGGTGCAGTAGGGGCAAGAGTAGACCTCCATGAAGGACTGTGTGGGCTGTACAACCGGAGACTCCAGCTTGGTGCTGCCCACAGCGCAGTGTGCCTGCTGGATGTGCTCAGTGAGCGAGGACTCCGTGAGGAAGCCCATGGAGCACTGGTTGCAGAAGAAAGCGTTATTGCCGTCGGGTGGGTTGGCGTTGGGGCCACAGTGGGACACACGGATGTGCTCTTGCAAGCTGTTGATGTCAGCGAACATCTCGGGGCAGTAGTTGCAGTGGAAGGCAGAGATATTACCAAACTGCATCATAGGGTAGGCGTGGCTCTTGTGCAGCTTTCGCACATGCTCATTGAGGTTGTAGAGGGTGGGCATGGAGTCCAGGCAGATCTGACATGTGTGGCTCTGCTGGGGTTTATCCGCGTGGATGGTCTTTAGATGTATTTCCAGTACGGCCAGGCTGGTAAAGTCCCGTTTCGAGCAATAGGGGCAGCTGTAAACAACCTTGGACCAGCCCTGCCCATCATCCCGCATCTTCTTCTGCCCCCTCAGCGGCTTCAAAGTGGAGTCCGGGGTGGAGCCGCGCTCCACAGAAGCGCTGGAGTCAGGTGTAGCACTGCTCATGGAGGCCACACTGCCCAGCACAGGGTCAGGGCTGACGCTGTGGTTGCTGGAGTCCGGCTGCCGGTGACTGTCCAGGTGGCAATAGACACCCTCCACGGAGGAGAACTGCTCCGGGCACATGGGGCACTTGTGTTTCTGGTTGGCGTGGGCTTGGTGGATGTGGGAGAGCAGTGTACTCTCATCCACGAAGACCTCGGGGCAGTGGATACACTGCAGGTCCGCCTTCTCCGAGAGCTGCGGGTGCAGGGTGAGCACGTGCTTCTCCAGCTCCTCTGTCTGGCTGAAGGTGTCCTCGCAGTAGTCGCACATGAAGTCGTCCTTCTTGGCCTCCTTCTCCGACTTGGCCAGATGTTCCTTGTTCTTCTTGTGGGCCTGCATGTGGCTCTGCAGAGAGCTGGTGGAGGAGAAGCCTCGCTTGCACACACTGCACTTGAACGGCTTGCTGGAGCTGTGAGTCTTCAGGTGGATCTTGAGGTGGTCGCTGCGGGAGAAAGCCGCCTCACACTCGTGACAGTGGTACTTCTTGTCGCCCGTGTGCAGCTTGATGTGCCGGTCTCTGCTCCTCTTGTGCTTGAAGAGGCGGCTGCAGTAGGTGCACTTGAACGGCAGCTTGTCGCTGTGGATCTGCTCGTGCCTCTTCAAGTAGCTCAGGCGGATGAAGGACTTGTCGCAGAACTGGCAAGGGTACGGCAGGCCCGTGCCACCTTCCTCCTCACCGAGGCCGAGGTCACAACCATCTCCGATCATCTGCGTGGGTGACGCAACATCCTTGCTGGAGGGAGACGAGGCCACCCAGGAGAGCTGTGGGTCGTCATCACCATCTGCAGGGGAAGGCAGAGCAGAGATTAGAGGCAATTCCCAGGGCCGCCGGGAAGCAAGGACAGAGCCAGCTTCTCGACAGCTCTCGGCTGAGGCTGTGCAGCTGGCCAACTGCTGGGGGTTGGAGGGGGGAGTGATGGGGCCGGAAGCAAGTGGACATGTGGGCCTTCCCACTGCAGAGGATGCGGCAGAGGGGCTGCAGGGTGTGAGGAGGGAAGTGTCTTTTTCCACAGCGACACCTGCCTGGGCCTGGCTGGATGTGGTACCCCCCACCGGAGGTGCAGCTCTCGGCCACTTCCCTAGTGGAGGGAGGAGGGGCAGTCTTGACAAAGTCACCGGAAATGACCTCACAGACCATCAGTCCCACAGGCCAAAAGGAGGCCAAGTCCCCTCTCTTGATCAACACCTGGGAGTCAACTTCTCTCATCCTCCAGCCACAGGGGGAATCCCACTAGTCCTTTGGGGCACAGGCAAAATTCAGCAAGAACAAAAAAAAAAAAAAGCCCTTATTAAATCAGCTGTACCACACTTTTTGTGGATGGGGACCGATGGAGCTGGAAACTGCTGTTTCCGGTAATAGACAAGACATAAGGTGTGAAATCACAGGGTTCCTGATGGCAGACTGGAGCACACAAATGGAAGCAAGCCATGGCCTGAGGTCTCCAGCAGAGTATCCAGGGGAGGTGTCTTCTCTGTCTCTACCTCCGGGTTCTCCCCAATCCACCCAGACCCTGAGAGATGGCCATGTGGATGTACTGGGTCCCGAAAGACCACAGAGCCCAGAGCAGCTAGTCCCTTCATTCCACACAAGAGACCCTTCTGACAACAACACTGGTATATCCTATGCTCCCGAGGGACAGGAGGGACCTCTCTTACTCCTCCAGTCTCTGGAGGGGAGCTAAACAAACCTTAGGGCTGGCTATTTCTGGGAAAACAAAGGCACACAGGACACAGTAAATGCAGCCAGTGAAGTTCCCAAAGCTCGGCAGGGGTCAGGCAGAGCGAGCTGAGCAGGAGCAAGTTCCGAGGCTCAAGTTTCTCATCGAGTGGATTTAAAACTTAATAATGAATGAAACAGACCGCAGGCTGCTGCGGGCAGGGGAGAGACAAACAAAAGCTTGGATTCGGCTGCTCTGACCTTGTCTTGTAACCCTGAAGAAAGAGACCAGAGACCCCACCTGCCTCTCCGTCCCCCAGCCATCCAGCTGGGTCCTCAGAAAAGCCTCACATACGTGACCCCAACCCTCAGGAAGGGAAAAGGCTGAAGTGCTACATGGCTAGCACAGATGAGCATACACACACGCGCGCACACACACACACACACACGTGCGCACACACACACTCCTGCATGTCTTACACTCACACAGGTATAAACACCTTACCCATCACCCCCACAATCCACACACTTAAATACATAGCTACATAGGTAAGTTCACTGTCACTTACGCATAGGTGTACTCCCGCTCTAACTCACAAACTTACATGTGCGCACACACACATACTCACTGCACTGTGTGTATACAGCTTGCATACCAGAGACACACACTCTCATACTCCTCACATAGCTCACACACATTTATGCTGTCATTACATACACTTAAACAAACTCACCTTAGACACACATACAGCATCATGGGCCCAAGGCTCCCACAGGACAGAGCCAGCTCTCTGCAGCCCCTGTGCTGTCTCAGGCCCACCACAAGACTTATTTAAAAGACAGCAAAGGCTAGCTGGAGAGTTCCTCATAACAGGCGCTGGGCAGGGCAGTCCCCATAGTTGCACTGCCTTCACAGGCTTCAGCTCCCAGCGTGCTAAGAGCCACCTGCCCCCAGCTGGCACCACAGACACAGCTCCACCTGGATGGAGGCGGCTCTCCAAAGCTCTGTCTCTGTGCCTCCCAGCAGCCTACTCACCTATGAAGCTGAGCACTCCTAGGAACGCCCTCCTGGAGCTAGGGCACCATCTCTCTTGGGGGCCTCACATTACGGGCCCTTTGGCCAGGGGAAGGAGGCAGCCGCTGCCAGCTTCCTAGATGAGACGCAGTGGGAGGTGCCCCAGCCCCTGCCCGTTAATTCCCAGCCCTTGCCAGCTGGGCTCTGAGGGGCACAGACAAAGAGGCTTGGGAGAGGAGATTGCTAGAGCTGGGTCTATTTGGCTTTTGCCCCCTGACCAGGCTCAAGTGATTATTGATTATTTTTGGTGTCTTAGCTCAGGCACACTCAGGCTGTCACGGAACCTCTCCTTTGTGCCTAGCCATTCCTAAGCACTTTCTCATAACCATGGAGGAGGTGACAGCCAAGGCTCTCTCACTATACACATGTGGAATCTAAGGTGGGGCCCAGGGAACTAATGACATGATAGTGGCAAGACTGTGCACTTTCAGGCCCCCTGACCATGACACAGGTCCAGCCCAGCTTCCCCAGGTTACAGAACAGTTGAGAGACCACAGCTGCACAGGTAAGGTGAGAGCTACGTGTGCAAAGTCTTCAGGGCAGACAGGTCTAGCTCTCTTTTAAGTTTACACTCACAAGGAAGGTGATAGGGTAAGGGGCATGCAGGGTCTGCATTTCAAGGAGGGGTGGCCCACCAAGGCTCAGAGAGGCGTGCAATGCCCTGAATGACTGATGAGTGGGAAAACACACAGCTGAGAAGGCAAAACCAGGAAAGCATCCACCCTCGAGATGAGCGTGGATGAGTACTTCCACTGGGATCCCTGTATTCCTGAATCCTTCATGCCACCTCATGACCCGAGAGCAGATGTCTGCACCCCATACCTTCTAGGCTCCTCCGGTAACTCATTCACACCATGAGTGGTCCAACTTAGTTTATACATCTGGAAAGAGGAAACCATTGTGGGGGGACGATTGAGAAAATATGAAGCCCACTACAGTTTCAGTGACACGAATGTCCCAGATAGGCAAACCCACAGAGAAAGAGCCCACACTTGGAGCCACACAAGGCTGGAGGTGACAGCAGGGGTCAACTGTAAATAGACAGATTCTGTTTTTAAAAAAAAAAGAAATGCAATCAACCAAGACTTTAGGAGGATGCTACAGCTCTGTAGACTTACTATAGCTGTGCTGAGTTGTGCAATGAAAATAAGCGAATTAACATTGGTGTGTAAATTATACTTTGATAAGGCTGATAAACAAAAGCAGTATTTTGCAAATAATAATAATAATTAATTCTAATTAGTACCACTAGTGCTAATTTTAGCGGCGACATTTACCAAGCACATCCCATGTGCCAGCACAGCACCAAGTGTGTCTGTTATCACAGCAAATGAATGTCTTTGAATGCTCACACCAGCCACCTCTGGTCATCTCCAAAAGCATCCCATGTTTCAAATGGTTTCAACCAAAAACCCTGGTCCCCATATTTCCCAGGGTTCCTGGGCCACTGCATCTCCCAATCACTCAGGACCCCATTCTGGGGCCAGCATCAGTCATCCCCCAGTAGACTTGAACGTGGGACATGTGGGCCTACCCAGTAGTTCTGAAGTACCCAAGGCTCACTGCAGGGCTGGCTGGTTGGCTTTATTTTCTGAAAACAAGTTTCAGAACTAAAGCAAAGTGTATTATTCTTCAGCGACAAACTGAGCAGCTGCTGAGATCATAATCGTCTGAATTGAAATGAAAATAAGGCTTCTTAAAGTGAAAAGGCCAATCAGAGGAAATGGGCATGTTGACATGTGAAGTCCCAAACTTAGGCCTCCCTGTGTAAAACCTGTTATTCAAAAACACTCGGCTTTGGCTGATGCCCTCCCACACCCTCCAAGTGCATTTTGCACTGGGGGCACTTAGCTAAGGCCTGGAGAAAAGAACTAGCGAGACGAGTGGGGGCCAAGGCTCCAGCAGATCTGCAGGGGTGTCAGAGAAGAAGGGGACTCCAGTTCCTCATGGCAACAAGTCCCATCGTGCAAAGTTAGCACCTTCTTGCAGGTGTGCAGAAAGTAAGATACAGTGATGAATGTCAGACCCTCAGCTGGCCCCTCACCTACAATAGGCACAATCAAAGAAATATAACAGAATAATAGAAAAATTGCTGTCAAAATGGAGATTAAAGTCATTTTTAAAATGACTAATCCAGCAAAGAGGCCTGTCAGAAAGTGGGTTCTAGGAAGCTTCCACTGGTTGCTGCAGGAAAAAATCCAAAAACAAGAATATAAGAGGGGAGAAGTTTTTGATAAAAATTCAGTTAAGTAGAAAGAACATTAGCTGGGCTTTAGATACACCTGCAACAGAAGGGGCAGGTGATCCCAGATGACCAACACACCGACTCGGGCAGGACATGACCACAGCAGGTGCAGCGGGCCAAGGCAGTCATGTGTGATGCCAGCAAGCAGCAGGGAGCAGCCCCCCAGGAAGGCAGGAGCCATAGCCCATGGATCCTCCCATCACAGACCAGCAAGGTCAGGTGCTACAGAATGAGCTGGGGTCCAGGAGAGTGGCCAACACTCACGCCCACAGACCTGGACTCCTATCACAGTATATGTGGAGGGCGGGGTCTGTGCAAAAGGCAGGGAGTGACTCTCCCCTCACCAAAGCCACTAGCCTGAAGAAAAGTCTCTTAAAAGAACACCAGCAAGACCCTCTGCCTTAGGAGGAGAGTACCACTGAGGCCCAGGAGTCAGTGCCTTGGTATCTAGAATATTCCCTGGCTGGAGAGTTCCCATCCATGTGAGAGAAAAATGGAATCAACTGATGATGTCTACATGAGCAAAGGCAGCCTCCAGAAGGGATAAGAGCTGAGTGTGGTCCCAGGAGAGAGGCTTCCGCCCAAGTTCACAGATGTCTACTGTGCCCAGAACTGTAGGGTCATTCAAGTGCTTGGCACCTTGGCCCTGGTAGGAGATGATCTGCACTGGGGCACTGGACTAAGTGGAGTAAGAAACCCAGGCCTCAGCTGCTGTTTTCACGTGAGAGGTGGAATTGTGTGTTCTCTCCCAAGTCCCTTCCAGATGAGCAAAGTAGCACCTTGTACAGTCCTCCAACCACCCAGCTTGTCTTCGGGGTAGTCACATGACAGCGTACCAATGCTTCATGAAGTGCCCATTATCCCTGCCACTACTAGATTCTTTGGAAAAATTAAAATTGTTAAGAAAATCAGTTCACCAAAGCACAAAGCTTTATAACGTCCCAGCTTGAACCTTCCCTTGCTCCCATCCAGAGCTACAGGAATTGCAACCACTATGGTCCTTTCCCCAAACACACAAACACAGGACCCGAACTCAAGAAACATTTATGACAATCCCTCATGGGACAGTCAGAGAAGTCAGGCCAGGAGAGAAAGTCATTTACTGAGGTACTAAGTTAGTAGATGCTGTATTACACTCAGAAAGAGACTAAAGCCCTATCTGGATACTAAAATCAACATGTCCATCATAAGCAAAAGCATGTGGGAATGGAATGGTCCCAGGGTACTGAGCACACAAGGAGTCCCAATCTGCCCTTTATGAGTAATGAGGCTTTAGCATAAGGGCCCCCAAATCATGCTGTTCATATAAAGACAACAGAACATGAGCAACACTGTAGAGGTGTGCTGGTTTGGAGGGGAGTCTCCAGCCAGAGGGATCAGATCCAACCGTATCAGATGGTAAGGACTGCCCCACGATCTCAGACAGTCACTCAGGCATCCCAGAAGAGTGGAGTTGTGCTCTCCAGGGCCTGCAAGATGTACATATGTGTGCCACAGAACACATGTAAACTGCCTGCCATGGAGGCAGTCAGAACTGCAACAGGTGGCTTTCGAGACATGAAGGAATATAAACACAGTGCAGGGGGCATCTGGGGTATCCCAACTTTCTCAAGAAGTTTCAACTCCTGAATTTGCTGCAGCAAAGGTTCATGGATCTGAGTCATGGGCCCTGGTTCTCTGGGGTGGCTGTGGCTGGCTGGCCTTCAGGAAGTCACTGTGCCTTTCTGAGCCACCACTTCTATGAAATGGGTGCACTGAGCAACCTCCAAGGCCCTGTCCTAGGGCTGTTTCCAGTAAATGGTGATGTGAGCTCCCCAAGGGGCCCGAAGCTCCCCCTCCTGCAAATCCGAAGAGTTTCATAACTTAGCTGGAGAGCTGTGAAAGAAGAGTCTACCAGGCATGCCCACCCTTTGTACACTGCAAACCTATGCTGCCATCTACATAGTTCACACTTGAGAATCATGCAGTAGAGTTACCAAAAAATTGCAAAAATAAAAAATAAATATTTTTTAAAATGCAAAAGAATTCATAATGTTTTAAAGTTTCCATATAAGTGTATATTGTCTGTGAGTGTACTGTTCCTCCTACCAATACCTTCCCTCTTCTCATGCTTCTTCCCTTGTGTTAGCTGTTAGTCCTCCTGATCCTCTTAGACAGTTACACTTCTTTTTTTTTCATTTTTCAGTTTTTTTAAGGTAGGGTCTCACTCTAGCACAGGCTGACCTGGAATTCACTATGTAATCTCAGGGTGGCCTCGAACTCATGGCAATCCTCCTACCTCTGCCTCCTGGATGCTGGGATTAAAGGCATGCGCCACCATGCCTGGTCAGTTGCACTTCTTTACATCATATAGGTTATATATAAAATGTACTTATATATAATCTAGGAACCACAACTGAGAGACTACATGGGCTTGTCTTTCTGAGACTGGCTGAAGTCATTTAATTTGATTATCTCTACTTGCATCCATTTTTCTATAAATGACATGACTTTGTTCTTCTTTATAGCTGAAAAATTATATATATAATATATATATATATATATATATATATATATATATATATATATATATATATCACATTTTCTTTATCCATTTTGTGTTGCACACCTGAGTTGGTTCCATAACAGCTACTGTGAATAGGGTTGCAGTAAGTACTGGTGTGCAAGTATCTCTGGGATTTTTTTTTTTTTTTTTTGAGATAGGGACTTGCTCTAGCCCAGGCTGACCTTGAATTCAAATGTGGTCTCAGGCTGGCCTCAAACTCACGGCGATCACTCTACCTCTGCCAACTTGAGTGCTGGGACTAAAGGCATGCACCACCATGCCCAGCCTTCTATGTGATATTTTGATATAGCAGTTACCTTCTCGTTGTTGAGACAAAACACCCGACAAGAAGCAACTTATGGGAGGAAAGGATGTATTTGGGTTCATAGTTTTCAAAGCAAGGTTTCATTGTGGCAGGAAGAGCATAGCAGAGCAGACAACCATGGCATGACATCTTGCCACATCAGTAGCAAAACTGTGCTAGCACTGAACACCCCATTGGCTAGACTAGTCATTGTCCAAGTCCATGCCAGTGACACACCTCTTCAAGCAAGGCTCCTCCTCCCAAAGACTCCACCAACTAGGGATCAAGTGGAAGGCTTAATGACAAACACATGAGGCTACAAAGGGCATACAAACCACCACAGCTGACTTGAAGTCCTCTGCGAAAATACCCAGTGGTGGTATGGCTGTACATATGGAAAAACTACTTTTGGCATACATTCTCACCAGCAGTATGTCATGGTCCCTTTCTGTTTCTATCTTCTCTAGGATTTGCTGGTTTCCTCATGACTGCCATTCTGACTGGGGTAAGATGGAATTTCAATGTGGTTTTGAATTGCACTTCTCTGGTGGCTAGTGAAGTTGATCATTTATTTTTTTCATGTTAATTGCCCATTTGTAGTTCATCTTTTTAAATTTTTTTTATTTATTTGCAAGTAGAAATAGAAGAGAGACAGAGAGAATGGGTGTGCCGTGCTTCCAGCCGCTGCAAAGGAACTCCAGCTGCATACACTATTTTGAGCATCTGGCTTTATGTGAGTACTAGGAAATCGAACCCAGCTCAGTAGGCTTTGTAGGAAAGCACCTTAACCACTGAGCAAATTCTCCAGCCCCCTGAGTTTCATCTTTTGAGAACTATCTCTTAATTCCATTACCCTACGTAACTGATCAGGTTGTTTGAGTTCTTTGTATATTCTAGATATTAATCTGTCAGATGCATAGCTAGCAAAGATTTTCTACCATTCTGTAGATCGTCTTTTCATTTGATTAACTGTTTTCCTTTGCTGTAATGACACTGGGTTGTTTTTTTGGGGTTTTTTGGGGTGGGGGGTTGGTATGTGTGTGTTCATGTGTGTGCAAGTATGTACATGCTACCATGATGTGTGGAAGTCTGAGAACCAACTCTGGGTGTCAATCCTCAGCTTCCAACTTGTCTTGAGGCAGGGTCTCTTTGTGTATTTGTTTTTTGACATTTTCGTGCATATATATTATATTTTGATTATGTATACCACACATCGCCCTCTTTTGTGCCCCTCAGCTTCACTGTACTCCTGCTTCCACTTGTCACTTACTGGGGGCTATGCCACAGAAGATAGTAACTCCCCTTCCTTTGCAACCTTTAACTATCACTAGTTCATTATAGAGGGGAGTGGCCTGCCAAGCCCCTCCCCTATTTATAACAGACTATTACCTGGCGCCGTCATGCACAGGTCTTGTACAGATCACCAGATCTAGTGTGAGTTCATGAGTGCAATGGCCTTGTTATATCCAGACAACAAGAGTTCCACAGTGCTCCTCCTCATCCTCCAGCTCTGATATTCTTTCCTTTCCATCTTTACAATGCTTCCTAAGCCCTGGAGGGAAGTAGATGTAGGTCTCCCTTGGGTTCGAGCACTCACTAGTCACTTCTTTTCAGCACTTGACTAGTTCTGTTTCTGTTTACCACGGTGCTCAGCAGATTAACTAGGCTGAGAGTTTCCCGGGCAGTCTCCTGTCTCTGCCTCCATTTCCACGCAGGCATGCTGGGATCACAGACACCAGCACGACAGCATCTTTCTTTTACATGGAATCTCAGAATTAAAGTGGGGTAGTCACACTTGCACAGCAAGCACTTTATCCACTGAACAATCTCCTTGGCCCTAGGGCAGAAACTTTAATTTCATGAGTCTTGACCTTACTTCCTGGATGACTAGAGTTGTACTAACAAAGTCCCTAATCATGTCTGTATCTTGAAGTATTTTCCCTACTTTTTAACAGTTTAAATGGTTTCAGAGTTTTAGGTCTTACATAAAACCTTGGAACTGATTTTTGTGTAGGGTGAGAAATAAGGATCTAGTTTCATTCTGCTATACGTGGAAATCTAGCTTTCTAGCACTATTTGTTGAATAGCTGTCTTTTTTCCCCATGTGTGTTTTTGGCACATTTGTCAAAAATCATGTGGCTATAGCTGCGTGGGGTTGTCTCTGGATCTTCTCTTCCATTGATCTACATGTCTGTTTTTGTACCTATACCATGCTGTTCATATCACCATAGCTGTGTAAGTAACTTGAAATCAGATATGATGATACCTCCGGCAGTATTCCTTTTGTGCACATTGCTTTGGCTATTTGGGGTCTTTTATGCTTACATATGAATTTTAAGATTATCTTTTCTATTGCTGTGAGAAGTGGCATTGGAATTTTCATTGTCATTCATCAAATCTGTAGATTGTGTTTGGCTAGATGACTATTTTTATCATATTAATTTTCCCAATTCATGAGTAGGGAGGAGTCTTTCCCTTTTCTATTGTCTTTAGTTTCTTTGTTTAACATTTAAAGTTTTCATTGTTGAAGTCTTTCACTTCCTGCGTTAGATTTATTTCAAGGTATATATATATATATATATATGTATATGTATATATATATATATATGTATGTATGTATATGTATACACACACACACACACACACACACAGAGTCTCACTCTAGCCTAGGCTGATTTGAAATTCACTAGGTAGTCATCTTAGGCTGGACTCAAACTCACAGAGATCCTCCTACCTCTGGGATTAAAGGCGTGTGCCACCATGCCTAGCTGAGAGTGATTTTTTAAACCAATTATGAATGGTATTATTTCATTTTTAACAGTTCTTTCATTTTTTTTTTTTTTTTTTTTTTTGAGTACGGTCTCACTCTAGCTCCGGCTGACCTGAATTCACTATGTTGTCTCAGGGTGGCATCAAACTCACAGGGATCCTCCTACCTCTGCCTCCTGAGTGGTGGGATTAAAGGCCTGTGCCACCACGCCTGGCTCCATAATGCTTTAAATAAGTTTGTGGTCTTGTATTAGGCTACACTCCTCAGTAGCATGAGACCACAGGTTGGGCACACCTGAAAGATTCCATCTATTCCAGCTTGTCATGTTAAAAAAAAAAAAATTGCAGAGGTAGGAGGATCGCTATCTTGAAAAACCAACAACAACAACAAAACAAAACAAAAGTGTATTGGGCTTCTTCAGGAGCCACCCCCAGTCAATTTACATAATTTAGCACTTCTCAGATTATGCACAGTTGGGGCAGGAGGGAGTAGTGATTAAACTCTCATGAGGAGGGTCTTGTGACCTCCCCCCACACACACCAAGAGGAAATGCTGACACCCCATTCCTACAGACCTGGTTCTCTGTTTCCTGTTCAGGTATTTCCTCAACTCTGCTGAGGCAAAGGACACCAAGGCAGCTCTGACTCTACTTCATGATGGTGGTGTGATGTCAGTCCTGGAGAAACAGCTAGAACTATACCAAGAGCCTGGATTGCCATGGTGAGAAGGCCCAGGGGCAGACAGGCAGAGCTCACAGGCTGGGGGAGTGGACACTCTGGCTTAGTACCCACCAAGAACTCAGGCCCCAGAGACAGCATCGAGATCAAACTGACAATAGTGAGACTGCTGACACCAGATGCACAAGCTACCTATCCCACCCCAGAAATCTCAACTCCGTTACATCTCTACGTGGAAAGCTAACCTCAGTACATGGGGAGGGAGGTAGAAATTGAAACAGGCAGAGTCAAGACTAAACTCACAATCATGACAGTAGTCGCTGCCACGTTGCCGGCTTTTTCTGGAGGCACACCATGCATACAGTGTCAGACTCTTTACAATCTTCTTTCAAGGCAAAGTCATGTCCTGAAAAAGGTCAGTGGTGAGGTCAAGGTGAGGCTGAGTCTGCTGCCAAGCACAATGAAGGCAGTGAAGAGAGCAAGCTGCTGGCAGAACCTACACAGAGCCAAACTCAGAAGCTGGGCAGGCAGAAGGATCGCCCCTAAAGATGCCCGGCTCTTGACCCCTAGAATCTGTGACAATGAGACATCAATCACATGGTAAAATGGAATTTAGGGTGCGGTTCAGCTGACCTTACCATACAAAGATAATCCTGGATTATCTGGGAGAGCCACAGGTCCTTAGATGTAGAAAAGGAAGAAGTGGGGTCAGCATAGCAGAGCTGGAGAAGGACCCAACCAGCAGTTGCTGGGCTGAGGACACAGGACGCTAAGCTGTGGAATGTGGTAGCTCTGTGAAGGAAAACATTCCCCCTAAGTTCACTGCACCTTCACCTTGACCATGGTACCTCCATCAGACTTCTGACCACCAGAACTGGAAGGTCTTTTTATTGATTTTCAGCAATGCTGAAGGTGGTGAGGGTAGCACTTAGGAAAGAGGTTCAGCTCTGGGCGACAGGAGCGGGATGCAATCAGAATGAATACTTGGTAGTGGGAAAGTGGCCAAGGAGCTGGACAGTGGCTACAGGCTGGAAATATTACAGAAGCATGATTATTTATCTATTTGTGTAATTATTTTTCTATTTGATAGAGTGTGGTCTCAGCAGGGCCTCTTGCCACTATAAATGACCTTCAGACACACATGCCACTTTGTTTTGTTTTTTTTTTTTTTTTTTTGGTTTTCGAGGTAGGGTCTCACTTTGTCTGGTCCAGGCTGATTGGACTTTATGTGGATAATAAGGAACTGAACCTCTGCCCCAACAAGCTTTGTTAAAGGCGTGCGCGCCAAGCACACATGCCACTTTTATTGGACTGGATACTAAGGAACTGCCCAACAACCATCTCATCTCACCGGCCCCATTTTTTTAATTCCCCAATTTTTTATTAACAGAAATATAGGCGTCATGACATTTACTAAAGACCCAGGAAGGAAAGAGGACATTCAGGAAAACCTAAATTGCCTTTGACGTTACCTAAACCATCACAAATCGGGGGAATGGGACAGGATGCTAGAAACCTAACGGGGCAAAGCTTACCAGGAAACAAGGAATACACTCTTGGAAACTGAAGGAAAGGCATGCCAGTTACACAGTGGCAGGAAGCTTGGTGGAAGAAGTGTGTCCCACCACTGTGAAGAAAGCAAAACTTACAATGCATAGATTCGGATCTTTAGCTGGAAGATTTCCAAGAAGAACGTGGAAGGTGTGGCTTGGCTTCTACTTGTTGTACACAGTAAGAAGGAAAAAAAGAGAGATGAAGCTGGGCATGGTGGTACACGCCTTTAATCCCAGCACTCGGGAGGCAGAGGTAGGAGGTATCACAATAAGTTTGAGGCCACCTGGAGACTACATAGTGAATTCCAGGTCAGCCTGGGCTAGAGCGAGACCCTACCTTGGGTGGGGCGGGGGGGAGGTGGAGATAGGTGAAAGAACTGTTAAAAATAACCAGGGTGTGGATAGAGAGATGGCTTAGTGGTTAAGGCAATTGCCTGCAAAGCCAAAGGATGTAGGTTTGATTCCCCAGAACCCACGTAAGCCAGATGCACAAGGTGGTACATGCATCTGGAGTTTGTTTGCAGCCGCTGGAGACCCTGGCATGCCCATTCTCATATATTCCTCTCTTTCTCTCTCCCTCTAATAAATAAATAAATAAATAAATAGATTTTTAAATGAACCAGGGACCAATCCTTGGAAAAGTCATTATTTGTTTAAAAAAAAAAAAAGCTATAGTTTCAGAAAACATCCTCCTGAAAAAAAGGAAAAAATGAAGAAAAAGAAAAATGTATGGGTGTGACTATTCATCTGCAAATATCTTGGAAAAATCAAGAGATCAACGTTGAGTCGCATCAAAGTATCTGGGAAATTTGGAGACAGTACCCTGGAGCCATCTCAGCAGAAGGCAAAGACAAAGAAAGAATTACCCAGAAAATGTCTCTAGAGGAGCCTCTTGTCAAATGGAGCAAATCCCCATGACATACACAGGAGACCCACAAGGGTCTTGAAAATTTTGTTGCAGCAGAAACACTGCCAGGTTAGCCCAAAAGGGACAGAGAGAGTATGAGATGGAAGTACTCCATCAGACTCCCAAAGTTCTACTAGCAGGAACCAGGCTGGCAGAAGTGCTCAGCTGCAAACATGTGGTACATTTCATGAACAGAAAGGATGACTCAGAGGGCGGAAGCATAAACCCAGAGGGTGGAGCCATGAGCTATCTATCAGGAATGAGATCACTACGGGACCAGGTAACATCTGGCACTATACAGCCAAGTGCAAGGATGTTCTTTCGGTGTTTTCTTTGCTCTGCATCTTAAGAGAGAGAGAGAGAGAGGATTCAGGTGTATAGGATTCTAAAAACCTTTGCAGTTCTAACAGTCTGATCAATAAATAATATCTGCCCTGGGTACAACAGTGCCAGGTAGGAAGTAACCCAACTCTCTGCTATCTCCTACTTAGGGTGGCACTTTTTTCCCCATTTAGGACCTCTTTGTTGAGCCTGTTCTATATTCCTGTTCCTCTGAGGGGTCTAGAAGGTACGCAGCACCCTGAGGTTTCTATGATGGTATCTACCCAACTTCTGTTTTCTTCATTACTATCTATTTATACTCCAAACCACCCTTGGGCTGCTTTGAAATACTCTGAAAGAGAGAAAAGAAACATCCTTTTCATGGTTGGGGTCACGACTCCACTTGGACATTGCATTTTCCCAAAGGGACAAATTAGGGTGTGCTACAAAGGATAAAGACCATACTCCCAGGAAATCAAAAGCCCACAGCAAGGAAAGGAATGGGAAAGCCAGAGGGTCTGTCTTCAGAGGTCACACAGCAGCCCGTGGAGACCATCATGACCAACAGGTCGAACCTGAAATCTCTGAATTAGAATTATGTTACTAGCAATCCTAACTACAGTTATGACTCAATGGTCCTTCAGGAAGAGGTTGTCATCATTGTCCCCAGCAAAGCTGCAGCAAGGAAAAGCAGGGACCCTTCTTTTGGCCTGAAGGGACAAACAATGGGGTGAGGGGCCATGGGGGTAGAGACTGGCAGAGGTAAAAGCCAAAGCTGGAAAAAGCACTCTTGTCCTCGGGGCAGTTGGGAACCCAACTTTTGCCCATCACAGATATACTTAGCACATGGCTCTGAGAGCCCTCAGACTCTGTTACAGACAATGGGCAATTGTTAGGTATGCCCTCCTCCTCACAGCTCTGGGGCCTCTGGAGTGCCATGTAACAGCAAACAGCTGCCATCTAGGCTGGAGAGATGGCTTAGCAGTTAAGGTGCTTGCCTGCAAAGCCAAAGGACACAGGTTCAATTCCCCAGGACCCATGTAAGCCACATGCCCAAGGTGGTGCATGTATCTGGATTTCTATCTGTCACTCCACCCCCCTTTCTCTCCAATAAATAAATAAAAATGAAATATTTTTTAAAAGTAACTTTTCCAGGGCTGGAGAGATGGCTTGGTGGTTAAGGAGCTTGCCTTTGAAGCCTAAGGACCCATGTTTGACTCTCCAGATTCCATGTAAGCCAGACGCACAAAGGTGAGGCAAGTGCAAGATTGCATATGACCACTAGGTGGCACAAGCATCTGGAGTTCAATTGCAATGGCTGAGGCCCTGACACACCGATTCTCTCTTCCCACCCCTCTAAAATAAAAATTTTTTAACGTTAACTCTTCCAAAGAACCAAGCCTAAAGAGTCAAGAGCAGCTGCAGAGAAACACCAACCACTGCAAAATAACAGAGTCCTTGGCTAAGAGCATGCACAAACTCGCTCAGAACTCCTCAGCTGTGTGACCCTCAGCAAGCTGGGACACCTCTCCGAGAGCCTGCTTCTTCATCTGTAGGCTGGGACCATACAGGGAAGTATTTTACAAATTGGCTCTTGGTAGGTGCTTCAAAGCATTATAGGAAGGTAGGCAGCTGAAAACAAAGGAAGATTCTGGAACAATTAGGGGTGCTACCACCAATCCAAAATCCTGTCCCTAGCCATATGCAAAGATGTCACTAGAGTGGCATTTAATATCCTACCCAGCAGACAATTGTGGTGGCACACGCCTTTAATCCCAGCACCTGAGAGGCAGAGGTAGGCGGATCTCCGAGTTCAAGGTCAGCCTGAGCTAGGGTTGAGACCCTGCCTCGGGGGGAAAAAAAGGAAGTTCTACAAAGTGCTTAATATCCATTCAACATTCAAGACAACATTGTCCAGTGGCACTGGATTTGCTTTTGCAGTTACCCCATTATGAGCTTGCAGGGGCACCGCACCAGCAGACATCCCAGGAGGGAACCTAGTCTCACATCCATCCCTGAAGGAGCTGGGTTTGCACAGTATGTAGTGAGGTCACCCCGTGGGTGAAGGAACACAGCAGAGAGGTTAGGTTACATGCTGATGTCACAAAGCTACTGGGAAATAGCCCTTAGCCAGCTAGAGCAGGAGAAATGACACCCTGAGCAGCAGGCCACAGTCATCATGACTACTCCCACCAGACAGTCTGAAGGCCATACAATTATCTATTACTTTATGAAAAACCAACATTCAGACCAGCAGCTCCAAATGGTCTTTAAAAGTTCACCTTTACTCGTGGCCAGGCCTGAAGGACACAGTGAAGACCTGGTGACACAGGCTATGCCTCTGGAGTACGGATGATGCCCCTAGGCCATGGCTTATCTTTTGACCTGGGACACACAAGCCTCTGCACACTCAGACCCAGGGGCTCCCCTTCCCAGGAGCTAGGGCCTGGAGCTCCAAAGCATTGGCACTTCCGGTAGTGGAGAACAGCAGATGGGATTAGCTCCCCTTCCCAGCTCCATCACTGCCCATCCATGTGACCTTAAGCAAGTTCATTACTTGCCTTCAGTTTTGCAAGCTGAAGAACACTGCCTCAATTTTCTCCTCTGTACAATGAGGACATTAAGTCTCAACCACAAAGCTTCCTACAAATGAAATATGAAAATGGTAGCTGTTTCATGAATCCGTGTTCTTACGGGGTCCAGTCACTACTGTTGCCAGCTTCCAGTTCACCAAAACATGGTGACAGGGCAGGGAGGAGAGGACAGGCAGGCAGTGGCTGTGACAGTTTCAATGGCCATGAGACAGCAAGGCATCCATCTCTCAGAACTCTGAGAGATCTGTGCTGAGGACCAGTCACTCTATCAGACACCAGTACCTGTATTCAAGGCAAAGGAACCAAACTCCATCAAGACCAGAGAACCCTGTCATTTCAATCCCTGCCCAGCATCCAGAAGGCACCTTTGAGACCACCCAGTTCAACGCACTTATGACAGATGGCAAAGCCAGAGCCCTGGCGGCCCTGCTACAAGCATGCCCTCCCAGAGCACCCTGCCCAGCACCATCGGGAGCCGCTGTTCCCCAGACCTGCCTGACTCACAGGACAGGACAGGACAGGACAGGACAGGACAGGACAGGGAGGCAGCACTATCTTTTCCCCTTGAAGCCTCTGACCTGGCAGAACACACAACCTGCTGACTATTCCATCCCTTAGACAAATTTACTTAGCACTGACATTGCAAGTGCAATCGCACTCGCAATGTATTGCAGAAATTAAACAGACTAGGAAAGGGAAAAAAAAACACTCATCAACTCACTCAAGAGCTGGCTGTGATCAAACTTGCTAAAGAGGAGCGTCACGATCAACTCCTGCCAGCAAGGGAGAGGCACCCATTCTGTCCCTTCCAAGGCTTCCCAGAGGCTGGGAGTTGAGGGGATCTCCTACATACCCCCACTGCCCTGCTTGCTTCCATAAGGACTCTGAGCCCTGTGAAGCCATCTCCATGAGCTTTGCAAAGTGCCACCACCAAGGGTGCCCTGCTCAAATGGAGAGAAAGCCACATGCTTTCCGGGTTGAATCACTATTTTTCTTCACTCCCTTTGGAGATCAGCAGAGCCCACATTCGGCCGCATTTGTGGACCTGGGACTGAAGACAGCTGCGCTCTAATTACATGTAAAGTGTACCAAAACATCCCTTTTATCACAGACTGGAAATCTGTTAGCATCTGTCTCTCCTTTGTTTCTTCCACAAGATACAAGCTTGTTCCTACATTTTTCTCACCTGTAGCGGTGATTAAAATTCATTATAAATGAAAGGAGTGAACAGAGAAACAAGTTCCTCTGTGTACCGTTCTAAACTCAAATTAGAAACAGCTGTTTGCTAATTCATGCAGCGATGTTTTGTCGTGCACTGTGAATCAATAATAACTCACCCTATCGCTGCAGAAATTTTTGGATAATCCATATATTTAACGCGGCATTGGGTTCTCCAGGCTGAGCTGCGGCAGGGAACGCTCTCGTGTGGCTCAAACAGGCAAGAAGGGACTTGGGCTGACACTCTGGAGATGTTTGTCACAGCCCCCCACAGAGAACCCCAAACTTGCCACCTTGTCTCCTCCCCCCAGAAGGAGCTCTTGAAATGGCCTCATCTCCTTCCCTTTTCTGGAGCCACCAAAAAAAAAAAAAAAAAAAAGAAAAGGAAAGGAAAGAAAATTCAACTCTGATTAAACACCAACCACATACATCCTCCAGTCGCCAGAGGGAACAGCAAAATTAAAAGTCTAATTGGTACTCAGAACGATTTTAAACGATTAAGTATAGGTGAAGCTTTCCGTGAGAAACCAATCCTCTGGTTGGGATTAGACGTGTTTGGATAGCATTCTTTCTGTGTACAGGAGCAGCAGAAGTCAGAGCCAACAGATGCAAGTCCATGGAAGCTCCGGGAAGTGTG
This sequence comes from Orientallactaga sibirica, assembly GCA_036365145.1. NCBI lineage: Eukaryota > Metazoa > Chordata > Mammalia > Rodentia > Dipodidae > Orientallactaga > Orientallactaga sibirica. The sequence continues at coordinate 3,031,292 of JAEOAD010000030.1, forward strand.
CAGGCAGGCCTTGTGCCAGCTTTGAGGACAAGGGCATGTGGCACCCAGTGCTACACCCCCTGAGGTTGTGGAGGGAGCCGATGTTCCTTCTCCTCTGTGGGGAAGGAAGTGGTAGCACCCCCCCACTGCCTCGTTCTGTCTTGGTAACACATGCGCCCTTCATGACACTGCCTCCAAGAAGTCTTCTCTGATGGTCTGTTATCATTGGTGGTGCTTGCTGGCCTCAGGACAATGCTTATATCTATCTATATCTATATTTATCTATATATGAATGCATGAGGTACTCCTGTATCCCCCTGTACCCTTTGAGTCGGGGACATGGTCACACAAATCCCTCACTGTGGCCAGCACAATACCAGGCTTTCAAAAGCTATGCCTCAGTAACCCTCACCTCCATCCTGGCAAGTTTACTACTCCAGCATGTGGGACCCAGAGAGGGCTAAGACCCAAAGTCCATGACAGTTGACTAGAATGACTCCACGTTTATGCAGATAGCCATTAAGACCATCTTGGAATCAGACATAGCTGAGCCTGCCTCTCCCTGTTAGTCTAGCCTCAGAGCCTTTGTCCAGGCCATGGTGCCCACCAAGGATGCCCTCAACCTTTAACCAGCCATACAACCCAACCTACTGCTCAGGACTCAGCTCTGCCCCCCTCCTACGCAGCCAAAGGAACTCCTGCATGTGAACATCACTTTCACTTCGAGTTCCTGGACCTGGGTCTTCAAGGGATGGCAGTCCAGTGAATGCCCTGAGGTTCTGTGTGGTGCAGGCCTAGGGAAGCTTCCACCACTGGAGGGCTGAAGAGAGCTTTCTCCAGGTGGGGGAGGGAGTGCAAGTACCAGGAGCACTGATCTTGAGCAGGACCAGGAGAGTACCAGCAAGGCAAAATCCTGGGGGCAGGAAGTGCTTAGAAGACCAAGAAAGATGTTGACAGACCATATGCTCCAGGGTGGGGTGACTGACCTGACAGAACTGAGATGATCTGAGGGACCAAGGTGCTCTGAGTAACACTGATGCTTAGGCATTAAGTGTCCCTCAACTTCTCCTGGCACTATCTCTGCCATCTCAAGGAAGGAGAACAGACCCAGGTTGGGCATTCTCAGAAGGCTCCTGGCTGCAAAGACCGGAGCATATGGTTCTATTTGGTTTTGTTTTTCATTTACTTTTAAATTTTCCGTCAGCTCATACCACACAGTACTGCTTTCCATTTACAGAATAAAACCAGTGAATTCATGGAAGCAAGAAAAGAGGGCGGGCTTAGAGGAAGAAGCAACTGAGTCACAGCTGTAATAGCCAAAGACTGAGAAAGTCCTGGCAGGAGCAAGCACATGACCAGATACTGCCAATGCAGTCAGAGACAGGAGGGCTTGAGAGAGAAGGGGATTAGGGGCAAGCTGGGTAAGCACAGGTTGTCAGACAGTAAGCCGTGACCTGATGAGCCAGGGGAGAGATAGCTTGGAGGTGCAAGGCACATCCATGGTCAAGACCTGGAATGCCAAGTGCAAGAGCCCAAAAGTGTCATCCACAGCATCTGGAGAGCCATCCACAGCATCAGAGCAACGAGTTAGTCATGAGTGGGCTCTGGCAGGACCTGTACACCTGCCAACAACACTTCTGATTCAAAAGGACAGAAGGGGGGCTGGAGAGATGGCTTAGCAGTTAAGGCGCTTGCCTGTGTAAGCCAGATGCACAAGGTGGCCCATGCATCTGGAGTTCATTTGCAGTGGCTACAGGCCCTGGCATGTCCATTCTCTCTCTCTCTCTCTAATAAATAAATACAAATAAATCTATATATTTTTTAAAAAGACAGAAGAGGGCTAGAGAGAGGCTCAGCAGTGGTTAAAGGCAATTGTTTGCAAAGTCTAACAACCCAGGTTCAGTTCCCCAGTACTCATGTAAGGCCAGGTGCATAAAATGCTCATGAACCTGGAGTTCGTTTGCAGTGGCTACAGGACCTGGCATGGCCCATACTCACCTTCTCTGTCTGTCCGATCTCAAATAAATAACATATATATACACATATATTTTAAAAGAGACAGAAGGGGGCCGCAGAGATCACTCAGTAGTGAAGGAACTTGCCTGCAAAGCCTAGCGACCCAGGTTCAATTCTTCAGTACCCATGTACAGCCAGATGCACCAAGTGGTGCATGCATCTGCAGTTCATTTGCAGCAGCTAGAAGCCCTAGCATGTCCATCATTCTCCCATTCTCTCACACACACACTCTTTCTTTTCCTCTCCCCCCCCTCTCTCTTTGGAATTAAATAAATATAAAAAATTTTAAAGAGCCAGGCGTGGTGGCGCACGCCTTTAATCCCAGCACTCGGGAGGCAGAGGTAGGAGGATCGCTGAGAGTTCGAGGCCACCCTGAGACTACATAGTTAATTCCAGGTCAGCCTGGACCAGAGTGAGACCCTACCTCACAAAACCAAAAAGAAAAAAAAAAAAAAAAAAAAATTTTAAAGAAAAAGAAAAACAACAACAACAACAAAAAGCAGAGGGAATCACTTGCCTGGGTGTCATTACCCGAGAGTGCAAGTCACCTTGGCTGGCAGAAGCACCTATCCTCCCCCGAGGCCATCCTTCAGAGACACCCAGGATAAGGGATGTACCATCCTCCAGTGAAGTCCCCCTGCATGAAGGAGTTTGGGTGATTCCCAAAGCAAATCTCAGACCCCAGAAAGACAAAGGGTCTGCTTTCCCAAAAGGGAGTATAGATGCTCTATGGAAGCTGGCTAATCCAGAAGAAAGTCCCTCTCGAGGTCGCTCAAAGGCTAACTCTGTATTCCTCAATTCATCTGCAAGCTCCCGCGGCCTTTCTCATGCAGAGCAGTATTTTACCAAGGGTGTGTGTGTGTGCGCGTGCACACATCATGGTGCATGTGTCAGAGGAGCTATCTGTATGCCACCTTCTTTGATACAGGGTCTCTTGCCACTGGGAACAAGTTTGGCCTATGAGTAGCTTTACATGGGTGCTGGGGAACTGAACCCACGCCAGCAGGTCTTGCAAGTAAGCACCTTTAATTGCTGAGCCATTTCCCCACATCTCATGCAGAGCTTAGACAACTGAATCCCAGGATTCCCCATGGGAGTATGAGGTATACGTGACCCCAGCAGAATGTCTGTTCACTATCACCCAGGACAAGTCCCCAATTCTCAAAAGAGGCCCACTTCCCTTCCTGCCCCTCTTACCATCCCAGGTTAACTATGAACTTTAAGACCAAACCCTGTGTGCACTCAAAGCAGACTTCCCAGAGCTGGATCTCAGGAGCAGCAAGCAGTCATGTTCCGGTTCCACTCTCCCCCACAATGCCTGGGGTTGGGGGTTTCCAGGCTCTGTGGAGCTAACAGCCCAGACAGGGTACCTGGTCAACAGCATAATCTTTCCCCATTCAGACATAGCCCAGTCCTAGCCCACCCTCCCCCCCAGCCCCTACCACATGACAGTCCTGTCCTCATGTGACATCCAGGAAGCCTGGATCTCAGGCCACAGAGGAGGAGGAGGAGGATGTGATGCCAGGGTGTTGTGGTGAGCCCAGCCCAGATACTCCAGGGAGCGTGCACGCACAAGGAGGTGCCCATTAAAGGCCTGGCTACTGTGGAGGTAAGGATACCTGTGCTACAAGCCCACTGCCTCATAGGCCCCCACCTTCCCAGTCTCCAGGGGCCAATGCACAGCTCTCTGGGATCATAGCAAGTGCCAGGAGGAGGTCACTGGCAGGGCGTGGGGTGGAGCCTATGCAGTTCAGATCTCTGCAGCTGCATGTTCCTGGGGGAGGCCTGGAAGCCAGTGTTCATAAACACCATGGCTGCCACCTAATGTCCCCTCCGAGTCTGGCAAAAACTAGCACAGCCCACTGGGCGTCCCTGGGTCTCTTATCTTGCTGGACCAACACCTCCTTGACTCCATGGTCTTAAGCAAAACACTGAGCCAGAACTCCCCTGCCTCCTGTACAAAACGCAGATGATTCATGGTGACATTTTTTTTTTTTTTAAATTTATTTATTTGTAAGCCTCCAGTCACTGCAAATGAACTCCAGATGCATGCACCTCTTTGTGCATCTGGTTTACATGGGAACTGAGCAATTGAACCCAAGTTGTTAGGCTTTGCAGGCAAACGCTTTAACCACTGAGCAATCTCTCCAATCCCAATTCATGTAACATTCTTATTGGAAATGCGGATAAGAGGAAGGGCTCCATGTAAATAAAGAATAAGCAAGCAAAAAGGACAGCCAGTCAAATTCAATTGTAGGGTTGGGGATGTGTTGTGCAGGTACAGCACTCTGTGAGCATAAGCCAGGCCCTAGGTCCTATCCCCAGCACTGAAGAAAAAAATCAGATTATAATCTTCACAAAACCCACTATCAGAGGCACGTGATGCCCCTAACCTAATCTGAGGAATGATTAATATATTATATATATCATATATGTAAATAATAAAGGACATGCAGGCCCAGCATGGTGGAGCATATCTTTAACCTCAGCTCTCAGAGGCTGAGGTAAGAGGATCACTATGAGTTCCAGGTCAGCCTGGGCTAGACTGAAACCCTACTGGAAAATAAAGATCATGATTGATAGATAGATAGATATATAAGATAGATATATAGATAGAAAGATAGATATGTAGATAAATATCAGATAATAGATCAATGATAGAGGACATATTGTGTGCTATACTGTTTGCTCTGGGTGTTCTACTTATTAATATTCACAATAGATAAATTAACTTTCTTTTTGTACTAGGGATTCAATCCAGGGCCTCATACATGCACGCTTGCTAGGCAAATGTTAAAACCCCTGAGCTACATCCCTAGCCCCCTTTTTACATTTTCTTTTGAGACAATGTCTCACTAAGTTAGCCAAGCTGGTCTTGCACTCATTGCAGGCCTTGAACTTTTGATCCTCTAGCCTCCGCCTCCCAAGTAACTGGGATTACAGCCTGAGCCATAAGGCCTGTCTCTGATGAGCTGTTCTTACCAGTCCTATTTTACAGAGGAGAACACTGAGGCTCACCGAGCTGGATATGCATGTCCCAGATCTCCAAAAGTGATGTCAGAGGCTCCTGAGATGAAGTGCCACATAGGTCTCTGGTAAGGTGGCTAAGTGATGCCTGCTCCTGAGGGCCAGCTTCCCACAAAGCCTGGGCTGGATCCCTGCTCAGGAGTCCTGTATGGAGTCTGGAGTGTTGTGTTCTCAGCTGGCAGCACTCCGCGGAGCATGCTCCTGAGCTACAGGGTCAGACTTCATAGACCTGCTGCTTTGCGGTGCATCCACTGCCCCCTAAGGGAGGATGCCTCCCCCCAGAGTTCACACTAGTGCTTGGATGAAGGGAGAACACTCCCTCGGAGAATACTCTGCAGCACTACGACACAATGGCCAGTGTGGGCCCACTTCCTAGAAGAGCACATGAAGGAGCACAGAGACCGAGACAGCGCAGTCACAGCCACTCTCCCTTCAGGCTGCAACTCTGCCACATTGGACAGTGTGAGTGTTGAGGCCTGGCACACCACCTCAAGCGCTCACCTGAAGGTCTCTACCTCTCTCAAAAGCAGAGGAGTTAATGCTCCTCCAAAGGGGCCAAGGATCCAATAGGCTCCCTCAAAGACGTGGGGATTCTGCATATGTGTGCGGGTCCAGCAAAATCAAGTCTGCTGGTCTGCACCAGTCACCTCAACACTGCCTCCCAAGCTGGACTGCCCCTCCCCAATTCTCACTCTTGCTTCATGGGAGTCCCTCCTTTCCACAGATTCTGCACCCATGGCTCCTGCCTTGGGCTCTGGATTCAATGGTTTTCTGCAGCACCTAAGGTGGCACTGTGGGGAGGGGACCAGCAGCCATGTCCTCCCACAGAGTAATAGCCATATCCAGTATATGTCTGCTCCTTCTTGAGCATGCATATTCGGACCACTAAGAAGCCAGCTGTAGGATTGGTGCTCCAGTGCCACAGCTCAGCTTGGTCCTTAAAAAATTATCATAAGCCTGACATATGGATGAAATTATTGTTTTTATAATGCTCATTATAATGAATGTATCATTGCTTGGGAGGTGGCTTAGTGATTAAAGGCACTTGCTTGCATAGCCTGTTGGTTGAGGTTCAATTCCCTAGCACCCACATAAAAGCTGGACACAAAGAGACCCATACATCTGGCATTTGTTTGTAGTGGCAACACACACACACACACACACACACACACACACACTAAAATGAATGCACCATAACCAAACATAAATGCATGAGTTGACCAAAACTGGGCTGTACATCCCCCTAAAAATGGCCTGGGGAACCCCTGAGAAGCCACGCTCTAGCCCAGCTCTTGAACTGTTCTTCTCTCCAGTCCAGCGCACAACTATAACAGGGCCAGTGGCATGCCACTACAGTCACTTCATCCCCAGCATCAGGGCTGGCAGAGGCAAGCAGGAGACAAGAGGTAGACTAGACCCTGCAGGGAAGGGAAAAGAAGAAAGGAAGACCTTTGAGGTCTGGTGGGGGTTCCTTGGCCCAGGACAGAATCAAGCAGGGACAGAAGGACAGAGCTTGGTGCCCTGGAATGTAGGGGTACCAATACTCAGCCACTCTGTAGGCCCCAGTTCAGCCTTTGCATTTTGCCCAATCTATAACTAAGCAGAGAAAATTTCCATTTTCTCTGGATTTTCATGCCTTAGTAGCTGGTGGCCTGGAGTGGGGAGAGGAACAATTCAAGAACTAGGCTAGGGCTGGAGAGATGCCTTAGCAGGTAAGGTGTTTGCCTGCAAAGCCAAAAGATCCCGGTTTGATTCTTCAAGACCCACATAAGCCAGATGCACAAGAGGGTGCATGTGTCTGGAGTTTGTTTGCAGTGGCTGGAGGCCCTGGCATGCCCATTCTCTCTCTCTCTCTCTCTCTCTCTCTCTCTCTCTCTCCCCCTCTCTCTCAAATAAATAAATAAATAAAAGATATATATTTAAAAAATAACTAGGCCAGAACATAGCTTCTCAAGGCTTCCCCAGGCCACTTTTAGGGATTTTCATGTGATAGCCTACAAACAAACTGTCACTGAGGACTTTGCCACCAAGCTGTCCCACCCTGGCCAGGGAGACAGAGGAAGGAAGCAGACTACCCAGCTGGGGAGGCTCCAGGGAATAGGGAGCACTCTGGCCCAAGACCACACCAGGCAGGTCCATGAGCTTGGCTGGCTGTCAGTTGACACCAGTGGCTGGCATTCTCCTCGCTTGTTTCTTAAGGAGGAGGCATGGCAGCTGAGGTGTCTCCCCCACACCTCCTCAGCATTGCTCTCTCTTTCTTGAGACCATCACCTCTGTTTCTTGCCCCTGCACTCTGAGCCTGAATTGGACCACCCCTCCTTACACTGTGGTCAGGAACTCATCTCTAGCACCCTGAAACTCATAAACAGTCTTCAAAGTCACTTCCACACAGTACACCCACTTAACATGCATGGTGTGTTAGGGTCTGAAAATGTAGATTGTTTAAATACTTCTATCAATAGTCTTACATATTCTGCTTGTTTGAATGCACTGCAACTAAGCATCTTTCTTCACTGGACACATTTTACAAATGAAGACACTGAGGCTAGAAGGGCTGAAAGAGACCTGTGTGATTGCCGGGCTAACTACCAAGCGTATGTATAGGGAAACTCAGGCCTTTGAGGCCTGGTGTGTGTGTGAACCAGAACCAGTTGGGGACAGAAGGATACAGCTACCTGCTACATGAAATTTCAGTGTTGATGGATTTATGAGATTCCTCAGCTGGGAAAATTATGAGAGAACACCCTGATGGAAAGGGAGCCCCAATGCTTCACACAATGTGTGTAGATGTCCCCACATCTCCACCTCGACATAAGTACACTTGGAAATGAAAGAGCATCCTCAAGATGCCCCGCGCCAGCCCCAGAGCCCAGACCAAGTAAACACGTGCAAGCAGATGTGGGCCCCAGTCTGCCATGGCCAGCTCCTGTGTCCTCATTCCCTCCATATTTGCCCAGCAAGGCACTGTAGCACATTTCCACAGGGCCACCTGTCAGTTGGTGCAAGTTGTGACAGAGCTCCACCATCCTCACTCCCCGCACAAGCACAACACTCCAGCCACAGCACTTCACCTGGCCCTCCTATCACCTCCCCCTCTTATCACCTCCCGAGCAGGCAAAGGATGTCTCACAGGTGCTCTGGGTTTACAGCTGCCTGCAGACTTTCATGGATAAACCAGGGATTTCCTGACCCCTGGGGGCCCCACAGGTGCCTGGGAATAACTCTGCTGGGTGGATGAAAAATGAACCAGCAAACAAATAAATGATAGTGCCCAGCCATTAGGAAGTACTTGGTACTATGACATGAATGAACGAATGAATGAATGAATAAACAAAATACTGAAGTATAGGGCTTGGCTCAAAGAAGGCAGTTGCCGGGCGTGGTGGCGCATGCCTTTAATCCCAGCACTCGGGAGGCAGAGGTAGGAGGATTGCTGAGAGGTCGAGGCCACCCTGAGTCTACATAGTGAATTCCAGGTCAGCCTGAACCAGAGTGAGACCCTACCTTGAAAAATAAAAAAAAAATAAAAATAAATAAAAAAAGAAGGCAGTTAAAGGACTGGGGAGATCGTTCAACGATTTAAAGCACTTGCTTGCAAAGCCTGCCAGCCCAGGGTTCAATTCCCAAGCTGCCCACGTAAGCCAGATGCAAAAAGTGGTGCAGGTGTAAGTGTCTGGTGTTCATTTGTAGCAGCAGCAAGAGGTCCTGTCACACCCATACATAAATGCACACACACACATGCACACGTGTGCACCCATATAGATATATATAAATTTGAAGAAAAAAACAGACGGCAGTTAATGACTCTGATGTGAACGAGTATCGGTTTGAGAGAATGAGAAAATGAATCAATGAACAAACGAATGAATTTAATTCACTACAGAGAAGAAGCAGAGTCATCTCACATGTCCCTGTAAGGCTGAGTGAGGAGTTATGACCTTGATCATTCTCCTAACTGCCTGGACCCAGGGGAGTCTCCCCAGCAGAGCCCTTCCCGCTCTGTTGTGGGTCTCTGGGCCCACAACACTTTATGACAGTCATCAGGGTGACCCACATTTGTCATTCTTTTATTTCAAAGTACCTTTTGGAGGCCAGAAGAAAGCACAGGGCAGTACAGGGAGTGGTGGAGGTACATGGAGGCTAAAGGAAGAGCCCAGCCCCGCAGCTCCAAGCCAAGCCTCTGGAGAAATGGTTTTAAAACAGAAGAGACACCAGACAGGGAAGGGGCCCTTGTTTGTGCACACCAGACCAGAACAAACAAAAGACTTAATAAGATAATAAGCTGAGATCCCCTGCTCTTAAAGCGACAGGTTCAGCACTGAGATTGGGGGCGGGGGTGCTGCATGTTTCTCTAGAAAAGCCCTGCAAGTGGTTGCCCCCATGAAACTCACACACTGGAGCATCAGAATATGATGGGGTATGAGGGTGCATGCCACACACATGTGGCACAGATCATCTCTGTCAATGACCAGAAGTCACCCCCTCCTCTCCGCCTGCTCCTCCCCCGCCCCCGTGCGACTAACATCCCTAAACAAGTGGGCCCTCCACAGGAACATGGTCAAGCAGCCTCAAGTTACATGTTTCTGGGAAAGAGGCCAGTCAAATACAAGCATCACTCCTGCCCCCAATCTGTGCTTTGGTCTCCGTGCCCAGAGGACCGACACTATAGGCTAACTTCCTGTTCATCCTGGAAGCTTCCTGCATCCATTCATTCCATCAGGCTTCCAGTCACTCTCTAGTATCTGCAGAGCGGCAGCCTTGTGCCTCGCTCCACCCTAGATGTGAAAGCCCTGCCCCATGGGGCTGTGTATAGGGCATCAGGACAAAGCCAGAGAGCCAGGCTTCAAATATTAGCTCCACCACTGGCCAGCTGTGTGGACTAGGGTATGTTCCTGAACCTCTAAGTGTTCACCTGTCTCCTTGACTGCGATGAGGATTAAACAGATAAGCCACGTTAAGCACTCTGGCCCAGTGCCTGGCACTCGATGCACCTGTCATGGCATGACTCTTCCAGATCAATGGTGACTGCCCGGTAGACCCTGGTGCACAGCAGGACCCTACTCCTTGGCAAATCATACCCCTGTTCCCAACCCTCTTCCCATGAGCATACTCAGTTTACCACCTCCCGACACATGTCCTGATAGCATATGAAGGAGAAAGAAGACAAGCTTGCTATCTTAACAATGAACCCCAACAGAAAACCTGAGCTTAGACACTCCCTGCAGGGGAGCCAGTTCATGCACGCACGTGCACACACACATGCACGCAAACACACACACCTCAGCACCTAAAAAGCCCTCTGCAATGAGGTTTGATCCCTTCCAGTGATGGAGAATTCTTTACTCTCTGAACTCTCTTAACATGTAGGAAGAAAAAAAAAAAAATCTCATCATCATGAGTCCTGATGCCAATCAATTTTCAAGAGCAAAGACTGTGAGTCATCTGTTGCCTGGTAGCCATTTTTTAAAGTGACATTGCAATCTCCATTCATTTATTCCTTCAACAAATAGTAACGAGCTCCTCCTCTGCTAGGCCGTTTAAGACTCCGGAGACAAGGTATGATCACAGGCAAGCCCTTGCCCTCAGCATGCTTTCATTGTGACAGGAGGAGGCCCGGTCCTCCCGCTGAGGAGAGCAAGATATCAATGTGCTAGGATTCAAGTGGTGCCAAGAAAACAGGAGAAAACAGAAATGAATGGAGAAGAAGGTGCCACCCTGCACAAGTGACAAGGTGACATTTGAGCATGTACCTGAAGACAGCAAAGAAGCAAGCCAGGGCAGGATCTAGGGAAGGAGCATTCCAGGCAGGGGGTCAGCAGGTGCAAACACCAGGAAGCTGAGCGTGCCAATGTGGGGACATGTTCTGAGATGCCAACATGGTGCTCCCTCGAACCAGGGACTTCAGGGCAGGAAATGAGATAGGCAAGGAGAGGGAAGAAGGGTTAGAGGGCCGAGTGCAAGGGCCAGCAAGCACTCACAGCGCAAAAAAGTACACAGGGGCTGGAGAGATGGCTTAGCGGTTAACATGCATGCCTGTGAAGCCCAAGGACCCTGGTTCGGTTCTCTGGGCCCTGTAAACCAGATGCACATGGTGGCACATGCATCTGGAGTTTGTTTGCAGTGGCTAGAGGCCCTGGCATGTCCATTCTCACTCTCTGTCTCTCCCTCTCTCTGTCTCTAATAAAAGGAGATAGACACAAAAACTCAACCCCTACCAAATTAGATAGCCAGAGACACAGGGATTCACAAAACCTCATCACTGAAATAGACCTAAAATGAACCCAACATGGCTCAGGGAAATTTGCGGAAGAGGGGGCAGAAAGATTGTTAGAGCCATGAACTGGGTCATTATACACAGAGTCATTGCCTCTCCCACATAACTGATGGCTACCCCCTTAAGGCAAGACCCACATTACCCATGGGGGAGGACAGGAAGAAGGCTAACATTGGTACCATCATGGCTGTATATATACTATATACATAACTAATAAAAATATTTTAAAAATAAATAAATAACACCAAAAAAATAAAACCTTAAAGCAATCATTCTACATACATGGTAGCTTTAAAAAAAAAAAAAAAAAAAAGCACACAGACATCAGGGATGCAAGCCAGGGAGGAGACACAGTTGAAGGCTCGTGGCACCACCTTTAGACAACACGAGCCACACCAAGCCTACAGCCCAAGAGGGACTCACTCACTGTGTGACTTGCTGTTGCTCTCTCACACTCTCTGGTCTTGGTTTTGGCAACAACTCATCGGGCCCGAGCATCCTCCAAGCAGTCTCGGGCAGGGGCAGAAGGACTCCAGAGTTCTCAGGGTCCGTCGTTCTGTACAAGACGCACCCACCATTCCTCTCTACCCCACTGCGCCATCCTCATGCTGGTGCCAGCAACTCCACGCAGGATTGGTACTCCTGCCAAAATAGCTATTAACCCAGTAGCCAATAATAACACGTTATCCTATCAATTTGCTGCTGAAACGCTGTGTAATTGCAGAACTCAAGTTTGCCATCTCGGTAGCCTGGTTACGACATAAACAGAAAGGACCTCACTGGTCTCCTCCCAAGGAGAACAAGTGGCTGGTTAGGAGCAACCCTCTCTTCCTGCCCCCAATCCCTTCCAGCAAGGTGCCAGGAACCTATCCAGAGGCCTGGCCCCTTGTCCTCTTGACATGTCACCTCTCTCATTAGGGAAGGCACCAATGCACAGAACATTATGGTTTGGTGGGTGGCCAGGTCAGGCCCAGAAGCCAGCACTCCGGTGGCTAACTCACCAGCCAAGGATTATAAGGCAAGAAGTGAGGCAGGAGGAGAAGATACAGAAAGGCTGAGATGCGAAGGGACCTAGGGGTTTCCCAGCTCAAAAGGCACATGGACTAAGTGGGTATAAGCGAGGACCCCTCACAGATCAGAAGACAACAGGAAGCCAATGGGGTGGGTTAAGAAGGAAAAAGCAAGGGAGAATCAAGACTGTGTTAGATCAAAAAGCAGACTACTCCTGAGGACCACCCCACTGTCACACCACCGAGCCCAAGATAGGACTGGCACCCCAGCTAATAGTGCCTCCTTAGTAGCTCATCCCCTCATGTTACCATCTTATTCAGAAAAAAAAAAAAAAGTTTTCTTCCTTCTGAATTTGATACACTGCACAGACATTCCACTCCCAATGAGCTGGGCGCCTCCAAAGGACTCTGTCTTGATTCGACCTTCCCCCTCTCTTCTCATGGCCAACCCTGTGCCTCCCCTTCCACCCTACCCTTACCTCTCCCCAGGCTCACCAGAGTGCCCAGGGGCAAGCAACTGATGCCAAGAGAGCCAGACCTGAGCCTGTGTTCCCAGCACCCGAAGCAGGCCAGATGAGGGCAGGGCAAGCGCTTTCCACTGGCCCAAGGGTGACCTCAGCCGCGGGATGCATCTCCACCCGCCCTGCCTCGTCAGCCCAGGAAGGCTGGGCTGAGGGTGTGTTGCTCCCTCTGCGGACTTGGCGGGGAATCTAGCTAGTCCGGAGAGGAAGGGCCTTAGGGAAGGAGGGGCAACAGATGGGGAGGGAGAAGACAGAGCCTACCAAGCTCAGGCCAGGCGCGTCCAGATGTTGGCCTGTTGGAGGCCCAGGCCCCAGGGGTGCCTGGGAAGCTCTGCCTCCTGCTCTGGCTCAGGAGTACACAGAGAAGGAAGCCTGGGCTGGCACAGGGATATCAGTGCCTGGCCTTGAGCTTGGAGCTGAAAGGAGTACCAAAGAGGCAGCAAAAGGACTGCCAGTCACACCCCGTTGGCCAGTATGGGGTGGGGGACAGCCCATCAGAGGCCTCTGGGTGGGGTGGGTGGGGTGCTGTCTGCAGGAAGCAGCTCTCAGCAAATAGAAACCAGGCCTGGAAACTGGCTGGTTGCTGCTCAGCTCCAGGGAGATCAGCTGCTCTCATGAAGGTGCCCAGAGCAGAAGGTAGTGCTCAAAATGGAAGGGCAGGAGGTGACCAAGCAGCTGACACAGGGCCAGGCAGCCACAGCTACAGCCACACAGTCCCTCTTTTCGGTGCACCCTCCATGACTGGCACATTATGCTCCCAAGGCCCACTTGGCCGTAAGTGCTGTAAAAAGCCACTAACAGCGCAATTTTCTTTCCTCTGCCTCCCTCTGCGAGGCTGTCAGGCAGGTTCCAGGCGGAACTGGGCCTGGGGATTGGGGTCAGGCCAGTCAGACAGGCATGAGCTCCCCACCCCAAGGCATGGTATAGGAAGTGCACCCTCACTGCACAGCTAAGGGGAAAGGATGGGCTCCCATGCCACAGAAGACTGCCCGGGACACAAAATCACAGACAACAATTTAGAATCAGTGGGACCCCAGGTCCCAACAGACAGAGCTTGGCATGAAGCAGGGTTCTGTAAAGGGAGATGCTAGACAGCCGTGTGTTCATTCATTATTCATTCACTCACCCCGTTATTTAACTGAGGTTGGTGATCTCCTAACAGACACCAGGCACACTGGTACTAGGGGCAAGAGGGTGAACCCCACAGATAGTTCCCACCGTGAAGAGCTCACAAGCCAAGGGAGGGTGACAGATACACAGAGCTTGTGGAGCTATGGAAGAACAGAGGTCTCTGTGCAGTGGGTGGAGGCAGGAAGGCTTCCAGACAAAAGCAATCTCTACGCTGAAACCTGCAGTTGAGTAAGAATTCACCAAACAACCCAGGCATGGTGGTATATACCTTTAATCCCAGCTCTTGGGAGGCAGAGGTAGGGAGATTGCCGTGAGTTCAAGGCCACCCTGAGACTACACATGAATTCCAGGTCACCCTGGGCTAGAGTGAAATGCTACCTCGAAAAAAAACAAAATAAAACTTAGTCTCAGAGCTCCCTCCTGTTAGAATTCAGGATTGATTAGAGCAATGTGAGAAATACAAGAGCGAGCTGGGCAAGGTGGCGCACACCTTTAATCCCAGCACTTGGGATGCAGAGGTAGGAGGATTGCCCTGAGTTCCAGGCCAGCCTGGGCTAGAGTGAGACTCTACCTAGGGGCGGGGGTTGGGGGAAGGAAATGAGGAAAACCAGGACAAGGAAGCAAATGAGGAAAACTGCGTTCCAGGCAGTGTGGCAAAGGCAAAAGAGGGAGGAGACTGGAGTCTTCCAGTAGGCCTCATCTGGTTCCACCTATTCAGCCACAGTGGGTGGCCCACGCCTGGCCCCCAGCTCAGCATGGGGGGGGTGGGGGGAGAGCAAGGCACCTCTGGAGGCCATTCCCACAGAGCCAGTATGGGTCCTCTTTCCCAGCAGAAGTTCTTGTTAAAAATGTCTTCGTATGTTTATTTTTAAGGGAGGATGGGAAGGGAGAAGGGAGACCTGAAGGTCTTTTACTTTTCAAGGGTGGGGGACATTAATAAATAAACGGAGCCTGAAGAAAAGGGCACTGAAAGGTCTCTGCATCTGTAACCACTGAACAAATTAAAATTAGCTCATTTAATCAGCGCCTAATGGCCTGCCGTCCCGAGCGGGCCACGAACACAGCAAACTTCACAGCGGCAATGTGTGGGCCAATGTCAGTTTATCCAGCAACAAAGGGATTTCCTAACTAGTGTGATCAAAACGCAGAGAGAACCAGAGTGAGCTGGGGGGACAGTGCGGACTCTGGATCCTGGGTGGCCCCCCTCCCTGCTTGGTCTCTTTGAACAGGCTCTTGTTTGGCTTTTGTTCTAATTATCTAAACATGTGTGTAGCTGTATTCTACAAAGACTGTTTTAACCAGCAGAGGAGGTAATCCGAGCCCTGCCATACATTCCTACCCCCCCCAACCTTGAACACCAGCCTTTGCCACATGCAGAAATACACATAAGATACCCAGCCACCTACACAGACCCTCCCTAGAGATACCTGCACAGAGCTACAAACACTGCTCGATGCACGTGGTCCCATAGCATAGTCACGTTCCAGTGGTGACATATGCATGGTCACGCACAACCACAGTTACATACACCACAGGCAGGTACATGTGCACACAATACTCTCAACTCCTCCAGCTAACAGCTGGAGATAGAGGAGACTCCGCCCCCCAGGGGAGGGTCACTGTGCGCACACCTGAGGCCCAGGCTGGTAGCCGCGACTCATATTTCCCTGGAGTGGTTTCTCTACTCAACTTGCCACCTGGGCAAAGTCATTATGGCAACTGAGGAAGGGGAACAAAAGACATGGGGAAGAGATGGAGGCTACTAGAAAGAAGGCATAGTTTAGGGTACAGGTTGTAAGGTAAGCACAGCTAGAAGCTGTCCTAGGCCCATGGAGAGGACAGACCAGCTTCTTTACCAATGCCCAGTTCTACAACCTTCCCACAGCCTCCCAGCCAGCCACTCTGCAGCCTTCTGTGGAGGCCCAGAGCTGCCTGGGAGCTTGGCCAACAACAGAAAATGTGCTTGGAGCTCTGGAATTGGGCAAGCCAGGCCAAATACCAGCTCTCTCACTTCCTCATCCACAAAATGGAAACCAATGTGTGTACGGACTTAATGGCAAGAGCTACACAGTGCCCAGCAAGGAACAAACTGATGCATTTGCCCCTACAACATCAATACGTGCTTTACCTAAAGGTTTGTGTTCAAGTAACTTTTATTTTATTTAATAATGGCCCAAAGAACAACAATAATAATACTATCAATTTAAATATCCCTTTTCCTTTAAAGAAAAGGTCCAAGTACAATAAGATTTTGAGAGTTGAGAGACAGAGAGAGACCACGTTCACATAACTTTTTTTTTTGGGGGGGGGGTTTGCGAGGTAGGGTCTCACTCTGGTCCAGGCTGACCTGGAATTAACTATGTAGTCTCAGGGTGGCCTCAAACTCTGCAATCCTCCTACCTCTGCCTCCCGAGTGCTGGGATTAAAGGCGTGCGCCACCACGCCCGGCATCACATAACTTTTAATCATTAGGTATCATTACAAATGTACTAGGATTATTGTTCATATGTCTTACTGTGCTTAGTTTATAAGTTAACTTTTGTCATCGTGTGTAGGAAAAAACAGTTTACCTAGAGTTAGATACAAGCTGAGCTCACCACTGGGGGGTGTCTTGGCATGACTCCCCATGGATCAAGGGGCACTACTACTAAAAGTAGTGTACACCACATGCAGACCCTAGACAAAAGGGATGAGTCACACCTCACAACTCATGAGGAAGGGAACAGATAGCACACGATTTCATCAGGCTACTCAAAATAGTATGCAATTTGAAAGATAAGAACTATTCATTTCTGGAATGTTCCATCTCAAGTTTTCATAGCATAGTTGGTGTTGGTTAGCCAAAACCTTGAAAATCAAAACTGAATATAGGAGAGCTACCCTAAAGTTGAGAAATTAAATATGGGGTAAAGAGTAACCAACCAGGATGATGGAAAGCAGGTTCTGACCCAGAGTCAGATAATATTTTTAAAAATATTTTTATTGGGCTGGAGAGATAGCTTGGTGATTAAGGCACCTGCCTGCCAAGCCTAAGGGTGCTGGTTCCAATCTCCAGGTTCCACATTTAGCCAGATGCAAAAAGTGACACAAGGGCGCAATTCCACACTTGCCCACAAGAGGGCACACGCATCTGGAGTTCATTCACAGTGGCTGAGAGGCTGCTGGCACTCCCATTCTCTTTCTCTCTCTCTCTCTCTCTCTCTCTCTCTCTCTCTCTCTCTCTGTATCTCTCTCAAATTAAAAAAATATATATATATATATATTTTTTTTTTTTATTGGCACTGGAGGGGTAACTTAGTGGTTAAGATGCTTGCCTGCAAAGCCAAAGGACCCAAGTTTGATTCCCAGGACCCATGTAAGCCAGGTGCACAAGATGGTGCATGTGTCTGGAGTTCATTTACAGTGGTTGGAGGCCTTAGCATGCCCATTCTCTCCCTCTCTCTCTGTCTCTCTCCCCCTCTGCCTCTTTCTCTCTGTCAAATAAATAAATAAAAACAAAATATTTAAAAACATATTTATTATTTACTTGAGAGAGAGAGAGAGAGAGAGAGAGAGAGAGGGAGAATGGGTATGCCAGGGACTCTTGCCACTGCAAATAAACTCCAGACACACGCACTACTTTGTGCATTAGGTTCCACATGGGCACAGGCTTCACCCAGGCTGGCAGTCTTTGCAAACCAAGAGGCTTTTAACCACTGAGCCTCCTCCCAGCCCTCATATGACATTGGTACATATCACCCTGGGCTCATACAACTATCATCTGTATACTCAGAACAGGAAAGTGAGGCTCCAAGGGATGAGGCGCCAGGGCTGGCACAGTGGGCTACTGAAAGTATCACAGGCAGGATGCCATGGACTTGCACATGTGACACTGCTGCCACTTGGGTGGCTCCACACCACACACTTTTTGGGACTTCCAGGGATGAGCAAGTCTAAATCCCCAATGAAGGACTATTTCCAGAGAGGGATTCAGGAAGTGTGGAATGTGAGACTTCCTGACCCATGGGCTACCCTCAACCAGACTCAGCCATGCAGCCCTTTCCACACACTGTGCACAGCATCGCAAGTACCCCAGATCCCATGCTAAGCAAGGGGTGGGCAAGAACCCTTTTCCCACTCTCCAGACTTGGAAACTGGCTCCCTACGACAGCCAAGTCTTCCTACTCTACCCTCCCGGCCCCATCCTACCCTCCCCTGTGGCCCCTTTCTTTGGATGTGTTACATGGGAAACAACAGATTAACAATAGCACAAGTTCCAAAGAGAGATCTGGACATGGACTCCATCCCACAGGACCCCAGGATCAATGGCAGTTCTCTTTAGGGACCCCCTTCTCCACTGAATTAGCATGGCCAACAGTGGCCCATGGCACCCCCAGAGGCCAGTTAAGGTACAGATAGGTGGCATAAGTCAGAGCCATGTGAGATAACCGTGGCCTGGGGAGCTAACTGCTGCTAACAATGTCTACAGACCATTCATCCTGTAGGCTGCTCAACCCAACACTGATAAACAGGGCCACCCAGGAGGCAAGAAGGGTGGGCAGGGTCTAGCTCAGTGTTTGTCCTTCCCTTCCCGTGGGAGCACTTACTAAACTCAAGAAGGGGATGGAAGAGCAGAAATGGTCCTGAGAGGCCACACCACACACCCAGTGAGAAGGACATGAACACCTTCCTGTTTCAGACCCAGCGAGCCCATCACCTCACAGATTCCCTTTAGCCATCTTCATACCATAAGGGCAGCCAGTCAGTAGAAACCCATATGGAAGTCCAGCTCGACTGGATTTGCGCCCAGAAGGCAGGAGACCATTCAAACTTCACTCTGTTACCGTCAGGATTCAGAAAAAGAAGCACAAAAGAAAAACAGTAAATGGTATCCTAACCCTGTCTCCCACCTAGTGGCCCAGCAGGGCTGAGAATCAAGCACTGACCAGGGATCTTGCCTCCCTACCAGAGGCTGAGTGGTCCTACCCAAACCTTGCTCTTACTGAACCCATTTTCATTCATTTGGTTTGGCCTACCTCACAGGGCTACAGTGAGGATCAGAGGAGAATGGCTGGGGAAATGCTTTGTAAAGTGTTATTGTCAAGTATGAGGTTATTGGGGTAACTGGGAAAGGAGATGCTAGGCGCATGGGCAATCTGCCTGCTCCCCTCAAAGAACAGAGGAAAGGGCATGAAGGCAAAGTCAAGGGAAGATGGCGCTGGGCTGGGTGCTCACCTGGTGGCTGGGGGGGGGGTGCGAAGTGCAGTAACAGCTGCTACAGCAGAGCAGATCTGCTGGCAGTGATCAAAGGGACAGTGGCTGGCACTGGCCTTGAAATGCAGCCACTCAGCACATCACCCAACACATGGTGGGTGTTATCAATTAATTGGCTGAAAACAGGTTTTCCCAGGTCCTGGCCACTCAGACAGCCTGCTTCTGTACCACACAAAACTACACAGCTCCTTCCAAAGAACACAGATGACGTCTGCACGTGTCCCGACTGAAGCCATAGATCACCAAGTCAGGGTTGTAATTCCAGGACTGGAGAGTCATTTCACAGCACCTGCCCTACCTGCCTAGTTCTGTTAGCAGGTGAGCTCAGATGCAGGAAGTGCCTTGGTGGCAAGTCGCAGGACAGGCAAGAGTCAGTGTCCTGTTTCCTGGCCCTGCCTCACCTCTGCCCACTTGTGCCATCTCCTCCAGGGGCATGTCCCTGTCTGAGACTCAGTTTCCTCATGTGCTCCAGCATCCTGAACACCAAAAACTTGGAAATCCAAGGTACACAGCACACTGCCTCATTGTGAGCCAATGCAGACTGCAATTAATCTGAAGTGGAGATTTTCTTAAGGGTGGTATTTACAACACAACCCTAGATAAGGCATGGTTAAGTTAACAACACCGGCTTGAAATGAGATGTTTCAAGCATCTTCGTCGTGTATGTGCAGGAGATGGGAGGAGGCTCTTAAAAAAAAAAGTCACATGGATAGAATTGGGGCCAGAGCCCATAAGCAGGGTACTGCCCAAAGAGAACTGCACTTGGCTTAGGGACTGAGATACTAAACATGGAGGGCAACTGTTTATTGGGGAATCAACATCAGTACATAAATAAGGGGTGGTTCACCTCTAATTTTCCTAATTACTTTCCTTCACAGGCACATGAGGCTGCATATCCAGCAGCCTTCACAAGACAGTTCAGAGCCAGCAGGATCCCATGCCTAAGAAGACCCAGCATCTCTCATTAGTTGAGCCTGGCCACCTAGGGGACATGGGCGCAATGGAGTCAGCGTGCCCTCCAACTCAAGGATAACTGCCCCTGGAGGAAGTGGCCTATGGAGAGGATCCCTTCTGGTTCAATTTTAGCAGGGGACTAGAGGCTGGGCAGCCACCACCTCAAGGCTGACTCCCAGAGCATGGCCTTGACCCTTCCTTGAGGTCCCAAGCACAAAATCAACCTGCCACAGTGAATCCTACCTCCTGCCAATGAGAAAAGATGTTGGGCACAGGAGCATACACACACACTTTGGGCTAGGACAAGTAACAAGTAGTTGAAGAGACAGAAAGCAGGGGAAAGGCAACAATCAGGCAATGCCACTCTGCCTTGAAGCCAGGTGACAGCTGTACCTAATGTCCACTGAGCAGTGATTGTATGGGCTCCCTACATAGTCTGCAAATGACAGACCCAGGCTCTGTAGTCAAACATGGCCTATATTCAGACCTTTTTTTTTTTGCATTCTAAGAAGGAAACAGTGCATTCTTACTTGGGGACTCCCAGAAGCAACCAAGCCTATCGATGTGTCTGTAGCAAAGAGAATCCTCCACCCCAAGCAACAATCGAAACCGCCCGGCTTCAGTTCAGTTCCAGTTGTGCTGCTAAATGAGTTACGCGCATGCACGCGCACGCACGCACGCACGCACACACACACACACACACACACACATGCACGCAAGCTTTCAGGGAGTCAGAATTGGAATAAGGTGTTATATATCTATATTGTCTCTTTATTCTTCTATGTGTAGGCACTGTGTACTATTCCTACTCCCAGAGGAGGAAACTGAGGCACACACAGAGATCTAATGTCCCCAGACTCACTGCTGAAACCACACAGCCAAAGCAGATGACCAAAGTACTGTGCCACAGGGGTGGGGAATGGACTCCCCGATTCCCCAACAGGAGGAGTCCCACCAGGAAGCTCCTCAGAGGAGCTGTCGCACCTGCCTGGGCACAGGAGCCCAGGGACAGGTTTCCACCAGCAGTTGAGACTCGCTGTCCCACCCTGGTGCCTGGGTGATTACTCTCCACCTGATACCAGCTGCACAGATCGCCTTACCTACAACAAATATGGTAACCACATCCCCAAGTCCTGGTGGTGGGAGAATCTCATTTGATGGAGGCTCAGGCTTCCAGTAGGAATCCCAGACAGGAGGGGCAGGGAGTCCTCCTCTTCCCAAAGGTGCTAGCCCCCCATCACCCCTCAGATGCATCCCTCAGCAGTTTCTCTTCATCAGAATTTTTTCAACTGTAGGAAAAGATTTTTGCACAGACAAAATTCTTATACTGCATTACCAAATAATGACATGGCAGCTTCACTGGTACTGGGAAACTCCTACTAACCTTTAAGACTTCTGGTGTCCTGCCCTAAGGGAGGTGACCCTGCACTTGGGTTAAGGAAATCTCAAGCTGAACCTGACAGGTTCTCTCATTGCTCTGATGTCTAATTAAAAATTAAAGCACCAGGCTAGAGATATGGCTTAGTGGTTGAGACACCTGCCTGCAAAGGACCCAGGTTTGATTCCCCAGGATCCATGTAAGCCAGATGCACAAGGTATCGCATGTGTCTGGAGTTAGTTTGCAGTGGTTGGAGGCCCTGTCGTGCCCATTCTCTCTTTCTCTTTCTCTTTCTCTTTCTCTTTCTCTCTCTCTCCCTCTCTCTCTCTCTGTCTGTCTCAGATAAAAATAAATAAATTTTTTTTTAATTTAAAAATTAAAGCACCTTTAATCCCAGCACTTGGGAGGCAGAGATGGGAGGATCGCCATGAGTTCAAGGCCACCCTGAGACTACATGGTGAATTCCAGGTCATCCTGGGCTAGAGTGAGACCTTACCTCGAAAAACCAAAAACAAAAACAAAAAAAAAAAAAAAAACTAAAGAAAGTGCCTCTCGTTAGAAAACCAATCAGAGAGGCATCAAGTGGAGGGGCCCAACCACGAGTGTGTGCACAATTGAGCACACGGGTACACATGCACATGCTTGCGCACACAGGTATAAGAACATCTCTCTCCTTTTCCCGTGCCTGGAAACCCAGTCTGATCATCCATCACAGTGATGAGAAATCTCTACCCAGGCATCCAGCCTCTCAACAGTGGAACACGATGTTGTCATCTATAAAAGTGTAACTATCCTGAGACACATGCAGCCCAAAGGCTGCAGGCTGGACATGCTAAGCGCTGGTCTTGTTCGTGTCCATAAGGAAGCAACACAGGACCTGGCACAGAGGCAGGGCAAATAGAGAGGGGCCACTGAAAGATCTCTCCAGCTGAGAAACACAATCCTGACTGAGGGACCAGGGATTCCAGGCATAAGTAAGACTTGTCCTGGGTCTTAATTTTGGGGAAAAATGGAAAATTAAGAAGACAGAGGCAATAGTGAGAGTCAAGTAAGGAAAGGCAGCCGCATCCTGAGAACGGATGCTGTCCCGGGTGATAAGCAGATACAGCAGGGAAACATGGATGTAATGGGTCCTCACTGGGGCACTTACAACCTCTATCAATTTAGCTACAAATGGAGCAAAAGGACAGAGACATAATTATTTTTTATTTCATTTTATTTATTTGAGAGAGAGAGATTAAGAGGAAGAGAATGGGCATGCCAGGGACTCCTGCCACTGCAAACGAACGCCAGATGCATGCACCACCTTGTGCATCTGGTTTACGTGGTTACTGGGGAATCGAACCTAGACCCTTAGGCTTCACAAGCAAGCACCCTAACCACCAAGCCATCTCTCCAGCCCAAGAAGTAATCATTTTAATAGTGCCTGTAAGTCCATAGCCCTCCTTCTGTGAGAAGGGGCCTAAGACCAAGCATGAGGACAGAGGAGAACGCAGCTGTCCCTTTTGTTAGCTTGGGTGTTCCCAGCCCACTCAGATGCAGTATCACCTTGTGCCTGTCTTACACAGATGTCGGACAAATGGACACAGTGAGTAATAGCCTGTGTCTCTGGGACATACTTCACCTTCTCCAGGGAGGGCAGTGGGCTCTGAGAGATGATGTCACTCTGCTGAAGTCATAAAGCCAGTCAATGGCAGACCCACTAGACAGAAAGAAGTCATACACAGGGAAGGATGACAAGAGTCACTGAGAAGCAGGCCTGGAGAAGTGGAGGCCAGTGGGGAGGAGAGAGAAAACAAAGTCCCCAGACCCTCCTTTGGGATGTTCAGGGGAGGATGGCAGCCAGTGTTACTGCAAGCATTAAGTGAGGTGCCTTCAACAACTCTACCAAGGAGTGCCCACTGACCAGCTTGTCTCAGAAAGTGGCTCTGTCCCAGGCAACCCCTGTAGTCTTGACCTCCTTAGGAGAGAAAACTCTCCCACAGCACACAGCCTTATAAGGCCCCCTTCCTACCACCCAGACAGACAAGATAGTTCGCAGGCAAGTAAAGAGCCACTTGTGGCAGGAGTGAGGTGCGCACAGCTGTGGTGTATGTGCACTCACCTGGAGTCCTTTCCTTTGCCACCATTACACAGGTTAGAAACACAGTGAACACTTCTATCTGTGTGACCCCCGGAGATATCGCTTCACTTCTCTGAGACTCCACTTCCTCCATTTACTGGCTCATTCACACAATAAAGATACACAGAGGACCTGTTATATAGCAGGTGCTAAGCAGGGGATAGGAAGGAGATAGTTGCTCAATCCTGTGTGGGTCATGGATTCAAAGCCCACCCTCGATCATGTTGGGAGCCACACCTTCCTGCTCATGCAGGAAACATTAACCAGGTCATCTCTGACTAGGAGGGAGGAGTCCTGAGAATTCCAGAGAGTTCAGCCACATTCAAGATTTTTCCTATCGGGATGATGCCTGGCCACCGCCTGGCACTACACACTCCCTTGGCACCATCGGCTGGGACTAGCACATTGAAAGGCAGGCTGCATGGCCTCCTCTACACTGCCGCCGCCCCGCCCCCTCCAGCTGCCTTTGCGCCTGCTGCCGCTGCTGCTCATTTCCAGGCAAATGTTCTAGTTAATTAAAACACACCCAAGTGCTCACACGCACACGAAGCCAAGCTACAAAATCTGCTCTACCAAACAGCAGCTCCTTTCCTCTGCCTGGGATGGATGCAGGCCAGGGAGGGTTCCAAAGCTGATGTCATCCACACCCAAGCTGGGTTCTTTCTGTCCTGCCTGTGTGTGTGCGTGCACACACTGTACAAATGTGTGCACATCCATACATGCACCTGTGTGTACTTGCAAGCCACATGCACTGTCCGTTGCATGTGTGTTCTGTATACATCCACACGTACACATTCACACAGAGACATGCACACATGCTCACACACGTGAACACACTCTGTGGTTCTTCCTGCTCCAAGAAGTCTCTCCATCTACAATGGCCCTCCAGCTCAGAGCGCTGGTCGTGGTTAGCAGACAGTCGCTTACTATACACAGGGAATGAATGAACAAGCAAACAGGATCAGCCTGACTCTGGCCCGTAAGCCCAATTTTGTGTCATTACAGACTGAATTCCTCAAAGACTGGACAGTCCAAGGGAGTAGGGACAACCTCCTGCCTGTCCACCTGGAAAATGCACATTCCCAGACTGACTTGGACACTCAGCCCAGAAATGCAAGAGAAGGCTATGGTCCCCAGTTAGGGAGTGAAAGTGATCCCCTCTAATGGGACCCTGCTCGAAAAAGGGAAGGGGAAAGGTGTCTGGCAGCCCACCAGACTTCCGGACCGTCTGGACCTAGACAGGTGGAGCCTCACACAGGCAGGAAACCCTGAACAGAACACAAACAGCTAGTCATGGGCAAGCCTGCCCGGGCAAATACATTCCAGCACATCCCAGCTGCCTGGAGACTACCTGGGGTGAAACCCATGAATAATACTGCTCCTGACTAGATCAACATTCATCAATACCATGGGTCACTTAGAGCCCCAGATGAGGCATGGCAAGAATTTCTGTTTGAGGACATGGGCGTCTGCGGTATTGGATGCTTCAGACACATCACACAGACAAATGACAGTCTCACTAGTGCCTGGGGCTGGTGAAGCTCTGAAGAGCAGAAGGTATAGGAGGGGTGCATAGGAAAGTGGCAGCTTGGGAGTCACAAGCACCTCTTGCAAGAGTCTCACTGGAGAGCCAAGTAGAAATATTGTCTGCCTCCTACCCTGGACCAGCTCATGAGAGCCCACACTGTATACATTTCGCTAGTAACTGTTAAGAGTAAAACCAAAAGCTCATTTTTACTCTAGAGTTCTGGGTTTTATTTTCCCAGCAGCTATGAGGGGTTAGGACAGATATACTTGGGTTGTTTAGACCTGGTCACTTTGATAAAAGGGACTGGATCCTGTGTCAGGTGTGGTTCTGGGCTGGAGGGAATCAGCAAGGAACAAGACAAAGGCCCTGACCTTGAAGGTTGCCAGCCTGTGGCAGCGATAGTGAGAGAGTGAACAGTGGTTAGATAAGATGCTAGGTAACTAGTGGGGCAAGGTATTTACTGGCCATGTCTCTTGCTCATGTCCCCACTCCTCTGTCTTCTCTAGCTCCTCACCTCCCCCTACATATCAGGCTGTCACTAATCTGTCCATCCTTTCGTCTGTCTATCCAACTGCTCGCTTTGGCTGGCTCACTCCAGCCCAAGCAAGCCATCATGGATGTTGGTGGTTTTGTTGCTGGGTTGGTGGTTTGGTTGTTTGGACCACTGTAAAGGCTCTTAACACAGTCCCGCTGGTCCATCCGATCTAGACACGGCAGCCAACACAGATCACCTCAGCTCACTGCTGTTTACAAACCATCCAAACCTTTCCCATGGCTCCAGGAATAATGTCCCAGACCCTCACCAGCATCCAGGGCCCCACGTCATCTTTCCCTTGGGCAGCAGGTAACTTCTCCAATCTTCTTATATTTTTATTTTTTATTAATTAATTAATGAATTAATTTTTGGTTTTTAGAGGTAGGGTCTCACTCTAGCCCAGGCTGACCTGGAATTCACTATGTAGTCTCAGGGTGGCCTCGAACTCACAGCAATCCTCCTACCTCTGCCTCCCGAGTGCTGGGATTAAAGGCGTACACCACTACGCCCGGCAACTTCTCCGATCTTGAAAGCTATCTTTATTTCTCTTACCATGTAAATTTCTCTGTGGGTTTTGCTTTTCAACCCAGGGCAACCACCAAAAGCTCCGCCTTGTAAAGATGTGATGCCATTAAAAGAAAACAACAACAACAACAGAGCATGGTCTACTGTTTAAACTATGGACAGCCATGTGGAGTATTGTCAGATTTCTCTTGACAATGTCATTACCCAACAGAGGCCCTGGGTGTTAGCTGTGGTACGCTGGATTGCTTTGCCACACAGTTTGGTGAGACCAATCTCAACCATGTATTGAATGAATGAATGAGAAGTATGAAGAGGTTCTGATAGGAGACAAAAATCAATACAAGCCATGCAAATGTTAAGAGACACCACTGAGGACCAACTCAAAAATGCCAGTTCAATATCACCAGAGCCCACTGGGTCTTTTGGTATCAGTTTCCCCTCACAGTCATGTAACAGATCAGCCTTTAAGCTTGTGGGCCTGTGCTAATTCAAGCCAGTGCAGAGAGAAAGAGAGCTATGTAAGAAACGTTGCTGCCTCCTTCCCCCAGATATCCTCAACTCTGAACCCCAGGGTTGGACAGCATCACTCCTTATGGGGAGACCAAAGGCTGCCCAAATTTTATAGTCAAGGCTGTGGGCCTCCGCTGAGCAAACGAGAAAGCTTACAAGGACTAAACACAAGTTCCAGAAAGTGACAAGTGAAAATGGCAGAGCACCAAAGGCATCCTTTGTCCTGAACCATGGTAGGGAGAGCTCCAGTTTGAGGAAAACAGAATCCACCACCGGCCTCTAACCCCAGCCACTCCCCAGTCTAAATGGAAAATGGAACACAAGTTCCCTCTTAGCAGCTGGCTTCTAGCACCTGGGCAGACCAGCTTTGGTCACCGAATGCTTTGGTGTGGAAAGGGGAGAAAATACTTCTATTAACACTATGGAGTTCATATTGACAGATAACAGGGCAAATGGCAAAGCTTGGCTCAGGAAGCAGACTGCATAGCAGGGCTTGAACTGCAAGCAGAAACTCACGGGATTCAGATGGAACCCTCTCACCCCAACATCAAGACAAAAAAAAAAGCAACATTACTGGCCCCTACCTCAAGGGCAGCCTGTGAACCTGTCCAGCCCACAGCCTGGGCCACCATCCCAGTTTCTGGCCCTGATTACTGGAGGCCCCTGGAGGCTGCAGGAATTGTAATTTTCCAAGCTTTGCTTGTTGCAATTTTCAAATTGTACCTGACATGAGCCTCCCCTTCCAACATTCTCCTCCACCCCTGCCCATCTCTCTCCAGCCTTTGAGCTTCACCTATCCAGCCCTTTTTCCTGCTTCTCTTCCTCTCAGCGTGACCTGTCCATCCACCCTCACTCCACTCTGTCTCTCAAGAGCCAGCTCTGGCTTTCACCGATCTGCTGACTCTGCCTGCCATCTCCTTTCCCTCAGCTCTTGGAGGCTCCTCTGGCTGCCCTACTCCTCTCAGGCCTCCTTGTCCTATGCTTTTCTCTCACAGCCCCCACCTCATTTCCCCAGCCTCCCTCTACCACCAAGGACAAGAGCCAGAACGAGCTCGCAGGCAAATCCCACCCCACCTGCTCAGGAAAGGAGGTTGAGCACAGAAGGCCAGCCCCAGGAGCAAGCCCCAGGCTGCCAGGCCCCTCAGGCCACACTCATAGGCCAGGGTCTGGAGTGAGGCCGAGGCCTGTGAATTCGCTTCACCTCCCTCAGCAGCAACTGTCCTGCTCTGGGATCCCAGGAGGCACGTTGCATCTGGCCAGAACAGAACCTCTGACAGATGGGATGGCGCCCCGGAGCATGGCAGGAGGGCTTGAGAGATGGAAGAGGAGGGCAGGAGGCTCATGGGGTGCTGAGCCCACAGAGGAAGGAGGGGGTCACACACACAGGCTGCCCAGGCTCAAATGCTGCTTCCACACAC
Organism: Orientallactaga sibirica; assembly: GCA_036365145.1. NCBI lineage: Eukaryota > Metazoa > Chordata > Mammalia > Rodentia > Dipodidae > Orientallactaga > Orientallactaga sibirica. The sequence continues at coordinate 3,059,473 of JAEOAD010000030.1, forward strand.
TACATGATCTCAGGCAAGTAACAGAACCTCCAAGAGCCTGTTTCCTCATCTGTAAAATGGGAATGACAGTCATAATTCCCACATCACCAGCTCTGAGTGGATTTCAGACTTTAACAGAATAGGTGTCTCCAAGCAATACCTAATCATGAGAAGTGGGCCCCTCTAGGCCCATGGCAAGTGGGGGCTTTCCCTGGCTACCCATTTTTGTCCTCACCAACTGCAATCTTGTGGCAGGTGGCAGGTGCCCAGTGCCACCCACTTTACTCTCTAACCTTTCACCCAACAAATACTTACTTAGCTGTTCTGTGTGTGACAGTGACAGTCAGTGGTGACTAAGGACAAGAAGGCTCTTCTACAAGCCCATCTACTACCTCATACAGAGTCCATGGGTGAACCTGGCAATCCCTGCTGAGGTATGAGTCACAAAAGACAATGACCTTATACTTTGTATCGGGTACCCATACATTCTTACACTTAATATGGAGTGCTGGTATTACAAGTGTGTCCCCACACTCCACTTTGAATATAGAGTCTCACTTTAAAAACTGAATGTATGTTCTTATACTTAATAAGTATGTTCTTCTTTACCTACTGTAAGTATATTCCTTGTTTGAATTTCCGAATTTTGGGATGTGATAGGTGAATGAGGTCAACCTTCATTGTTAGAGAGATTGATTCCCAGCAGACAAAGGGCCAAGTTCATGCACAGACACTCAGGAGTAGCCTATGGCTAGAACTCAGTCCTTATGAACCAGAATCAGAGTTCTTTCTTCTCTGTCCTGAGATATATTAGCAAGTGTCCCCTTAGCATCCTAGCATCCTAAAGAAAATGGGGAAGCGGCCACCTGAGTACTTCCAGTGTGTGAGAATGAGGCTGAGCACTTTGCTTCCACATCACACTGGGTCCTCAAGCCCTTTGTAACAGCAAAGTAAGGACCAGACGATGGGGGTGTGCCAGACTTGATGGGAAACTTGGTGGGAAGAAGAACCCAGAATATATTAGATGTTCCCTGTTATAATCACATGAACCCATACATATATGAATAAGGACCAAGAGAGAAAGCATGAAAATAGGGTGTCTGGATAATGAGAAATAGTTTTCTCAAAATTCAACCAAGTGTGTTGTCTTTGATTCCTCTATTGAATTCTCAAGTTGTAAAACTATAATAACACAGCCAGATATACCAAGGATATTTAGATTCTCAAACTGTCCTGGGGGAAAATTAAAGGGACATTTACAAACTGTCATGAGAATATCAATGCCTTTTACTCAGCACAAAAGTTGAACGAGGAGAGAAACAGCGCAGGCATAAAAAAGACCCCAGGCTGCAGGCAGAAAACCATCTGTGTAAGGCATCCATCTGCTTCCCCACTGCCTGTCCAGACCTATAATCATGTCTACCTAGCAAAGCCTGTTTCAGGGACAAAAATGAGGGTAGGGGAGCTGAGTCTCCCAAGGAGCTGTCCAGGTGGTGAAAGGGCCCATGACACCAGACTCTTGTCCAGGGGGAACAAATCTATGAGACCTGCCTGGCCTTAGACCAACAGCCTAGTTCATGAAGAGGAGAGGCCCATTTGGGAGGTTCTGTCCTCCCAGAGCCCCTACCTTAGAGCCATGTCAAGGCCCTACATCAGGCTAAGCAGCCCCTCCACTACCACAGCAGCACAACTGCAAGACAGCACTGCCAAAATGGTGGGTCATAAAAAGGGACAGTGGGCAAGGAGTGCAGGGGGCCAGCCTCCAGGCTCTACATGTGCCAGGCACTGCACGTGCCTGACTCTGCACACATCAGGCACAACAACTTATGAACAGTCAGGTTAGCAAGTGATGGGAAATACCTCACCCATCAGCCAGAAAGGCAGTGCCCATGAGCCCTTACCAAGGCCCAGTTGGACCAGCTGGGAGAATTGACAAGGGAGTAAGAAGACTGGACAGGCACCTCCCCCTGGGCCAAAACCCACAGGACAGGCTACCGGGCTAGTTATACAAGTTCAAGGGCTGGCAAGCAGACATCCCTCCAGAAGGCAGCAACCACCAAGTTCTGAATGATTCCCACCCCCTCCCCAAAAAGGCAAAATCTCAAGAGTCAGGCTCCACCTCCATCCCAATGTGTTTTCACTGCCCTGTGGCTTCAGCAGACACCACTTTGGCCTGGGCCAAGCTAGGTGCACTCTACCAGAGACATAGCATGGGGATGCCTCTGCCCCTTAGCTGCAGCCAGGCTCTTGCTCCTTGGACTTTCCATCACCGTCCTCATCTACCTTATCCTCAAGTTCCTTCCTCAACCTAGCACTGTGAAGGGACAATTCTTCACCTCACATCCCACCTTCTCACAGACCTCCCCATTCCAGGAAAGACCTCTCTGTTCTCAAGGTGCCCAAGCAAGAAAACATGGAGCTTTGTCCTTACACCCCCAATCCCTTACCCTCAACATTTAACCCACCTCCAGACCATGTCACCTGTCATCCACTCAAGCAGCATCTACTGCCAAGATCCCAGATGCCCACTGCCCCACTGTGCCCCATCCCCTCCACGCACACCCACTGCTCAACATCCCAACACCACCAACAATGGTCCCCATTCCCAACATCCTCCTACTTTGGGCCTCAACTATCCTCTGCTCTATCCCCCATAATTCTCTCTCTCTCTCTCTCACGCACCTTCTCACTCTTCCTTCAGCACACGTACATGCCTACAATGGGCACTTGTGGGTCAAATAAAAAGGACCCTCCCATGCAGACCTCATGTACCCAGTGATCCCATCAGATTATAATGGAGCTGGGCGTGGTGGCGCATGCCTTTAATACCAGCACTCAAGAGGCAAAGGTAGGAGGATTGCCGTGAGTTCAAGGCCACCCTGAGACTACATAGTGAATTCCAGGTCAACCTCAATTAGAGTTAGAGTGAGACCCTATCTTGAAAAACCAAAAACAAAAAAAAAAAAAAAAGAGAGAGAGAGAGAGAGATTATAATGGAGCTGACAACTTCCACAGTGTTCCACTCAGTGTCTGTGGTGATGCCGAAGCAGACAAGACCACAGTGCATATGGCCAGTTTGTGAAGGCCAAGCATACCATTAGGTTCGGTGCATAGCACTGAATAATGATAATAAGCAGTAATGCTACACAAGACTTGGGGGTTTACTTGCCTATATGCTCTATCTCATGCTCATCTCTTGATTGCCTTAAGGGGTCATGGGGGTGGGAGCTGGCCTAGGCAATGGAGGGCTATGATGGTCACAGGGTGGAAAAATTGCCTAACAACACAGAATGTGCCCCTATTATTTATGTGATGAGTTCCCTATTGTCTTTCTCCCTCACAGACTGTGGGCTCCACAGTGGGCAGCCAAGCCTGCCTTGGTTACATGCCTGGCACTCACCACAGACCCAGGCACACAGCGGGTACAAGATAATGCCAACTAAAGAAGCCAGTGCCTGAAAGTTCTGGCACATGAACCTGGGAAAGGCAGGCAGCAAAGCATCCTCCTGAGCCTGCACCCATCACACATGCATGCATACACATGTATGGGTCTGCACACGCGTGCACACACGCGGCAGAACAAGCCCCACATCATAAACACTATGCACTCAGTGAAGCTAAAAGAAGACCTTGAGCATAGAGTGCAGAACCTTCCAACCCAGCGGGACGTGCTGCCTGGAGGTGGCCCCCAGCCCCCGGGATCACAGCCCCTTCAAGAATGCCCACGAATGTGAAGCATACACCACATGGGCCAAGACCCTCCCATACCTTCCCGCTGGTAAACCATGCATGCTTGGGCAACTCTGAGGCTCTAGTTTCTTCCTGTGCAGCCAATCCAGGCTTTCTTTTCTCCCAACTGCTGCCATCACAGTTTCTTGACAGAAAAACTTCTTCCTTTTCATTTCAGCAAGGGATTTCCAATGGACACACATAAATGTCCAGCTCTCCTTGGCAATCTGAGAGCTTGAGTACCAAGTCTAGCCTCCAACCAGGCAGCACTCGGAAAGAGCGGGTAGTCTGAGGTGTATGGCGGTCCCACAAGCCAGGTTTCCTCGCATCACCTACATGATCCCCGTTATCAACCGGGTTTGCAGTCCACGCACTATGCAAACAGCCTGCACCCAAACAGGGACTCAAGGCTGCCTACCGTGGGCCTCACCTCCTCATTTCTGTCCACCACAGGATGTCTACTGCTAGGAGGGGTTGAAGCCCAAGGTAGGTATGTGAACACTACTGGATGGTGACACCAGACCTTTGACACCCACATCCCAACATGGGTCAGCATCTCCAGTGTTATCTCAGCTACCGAATTAACGGTTCATAAGTCACCTTCTGTGACTTGTCCACCATTGTTTATTAGCATCTGCTAATAAAGCGCATGCAGGACCTCCCACGGATGCCAAGAGAAACCGGGCTGAGTAGGTGTGTCCTGCAGTCCTGCTCTCTCTCAGCCAGCATTATTTTTCCCCATCCAGGAACAATTAGGAAAAAACTCCCTCCAGGTTAGATTTAGAAAGGGGTGGAGGGGAACCTTCCTCTGCTAATTTTCATTCAGTTGCACAGGACTGCCTGGCCCTATCACCCTCAGGCCAGCACAGCAGGGCAGGCAACCACCCCTACACACACACACACAGAGGTGGAAATGAAGGCAGCCCCCGCCCGGCCCTGATTATGCCTGCGTTTAAAAATAAGATGTGAAAGATACATTATGTAAGACCTATACCACTCTCCTGCCCACCTCCGACTCAGGAATCAAAGATCATCATTTCTACCATCAAAAAAGAATGAAAGAAAGGCAGGAACAATGAAAATAGCCGCCCAACATGAGCCGGATCAAAGGCGTGGACACAGAAAATGAAGAGCCGGGGGGCCTTTAATTACTGCCTGCATCCTCCGAGTCATGTGGTGAGAGGGGAGAAGAAAAGTTTTGAAGGCCACCAGGTTCTGTCCTGCTGTGGCTCCTGTTTCCACCGCCAGCACCAGTTCCCGACAAACTCTCGCCTTTCATTTCCCTCCCTTTTTTCCCTCCTTTCTCTCTGCCCCCTGCATGCCAGACAGCACTCCCAGACTCCCCAGTGCTTGCCGTCCACCAGCAGAGAGCGCTCAGAAGGGTTCCTCAGAGACCTCAAGCAAGGGATGCCTATCCCTGGAAAGTCCACAGTCTGGGTGGGCCCCTTAGGTGGCTCTCCTCAAAATGGAGAGTCACGGGGAGGCCAACGGACCCACTATGGGTGCCCATGCCATCAAGCCACAGTCATATTCCCCCTTCCTTTTCTTTTTGCAAGTCTCCCAGGTTAAGAGAGGGAGAAAAAAAAAAAAAAACTCTTCAAATTCACATTGGGCAGGGCTCCATGGGGCAGCAGATCAAACCTGAGAACTGGCTGTTTGAGCTCAGCAGCAGAAAAAAGGATTGCCCAGGGACTGAGCTCAAGTAGAAGCTGGATTAAACTTCAAACACAAACTCCTCCTTTTTCTACACAGCAGACAGTCATGGCTAATATTGCAATGTGGGCTCAAAAAACGCATTACAAATAACTTACTCTGCTCGTGGACTTGGGTCTTTTGTATTAAGAGGAGGAGCCAAAGGGATCATTGTAACAGAAAGACATACAAGAGCCTGCCCTCTTGCTCTGCACAGGTTGAGCCCGGGGAGGCTTGGGGCAGAGAGCCCAGTGAGAGCCCCCAGACAAAAGCCTATTAAGAGGGGCCTTGCTAACCATGGGTAGCTCCCCAAGAGGCTTCTGTGTTGCTAATAATGAGGCTTCAGGTATACTAATACTGGAAGAAATGCCAGGCCAAGGTGACCACTACGGGTACTACATTTAAAGTGTCTGATTTGAATATTAAAGCACTCTCTTAAAACACATGCCTAAGGGGGCTGGAGGGATGGCTTAGCGGTTAAGGCATTTGCCTGCAAAGCCAAAACATCCTGGTTCGATTCTCCAGGATCCATGTAAACCAGATGCACAAGGGGGCGCAAGTACCTGGAGTTTGTTTGCAGTGGCTGGAGGCCCTGGCATGCCCATTATCTCTCTCCTCTCTCTCCCCTGCCTCTTTCTCTCAAATAAATAAATGAATAAAATATATATTTTTAAAAACACATGTGCATAAACAATGCAGTGTAAGCATACCATCCACATGATAAATGAATGGGTTGCCAGGTGTGGTGGCGCACTCCTTTAATCCCTGCACTTGGGAGGCAGAGGTAGGAGGATCGCTGTGAGTTTGAGGCCAGCCTGGGACTACATAGTGAATTTCAGGTCAGTCTGGGCTACAGCGAGACCCTACCTTGAAAAACCAAAAATAAATAAATAAGTAAACAAGTGGCTTGTGAATTCACAGTGGCAACAGTTGGAGAGGTGGACAGGGAAAGAACACTATGAAGTCATATGCTTTTCTTCCTACCCCTCTAGGGTAACCTTTTAGCTAAATGTCTCATTGACTTGGGAAGGATCACCCTACTTATCCACCCCATAGCACATGCACACACCAGCATCAGCCTGGGCATTGCCTGGGACCAGCCTGATTTAGCTGGATTCCCAGGACTAACACCTCAAGATCTCTGGAAATACGGCCACAAAAGTGAGTATTTGGAGATTTGGGTGTAAGAAAAAAGTGAAGCCATGGGCTTCGTGTCTCCCAAAGCCTGTGTGTTGGAAACTTAATCCTCAATGCAACAGTGTTGAAAGGTGAGACCTAGGAGAGGTGATTAGTTATGAGTGGACTGATGCCCTGTCACTGGAGACCTCGAATTATAACAAAAGTCAATTCCTGATTAAGGAAGTGCCTGAACTGTCCCCTCCCTTTCTCTTTACTCATGCACACTCTTGCTTAAGTGATGCTTTCTCCATGTCAGAATGCAACAGAAAAGCCCTCCACAGAGGTGAGCCCTTCACGCTGGCAGTTCCAGCCTCCAGAACTATAAGCCAAGTGTTACCGTTCATCAACGATCCAGTCTTATGTCCCTGCCACAGCCACAGAGGACAGGCAGGCTTGTAGGAGTAAGTTTATGTTTGTTTACTTTATTTACTCATCAATATGGTCACTTAGGACTTGGCTGGAGACAGTTCCGACTGCCCTCCCTCCACATGAAATCACCCAGGAAGGTGATTCACCTCCACTGGGCATGGATGGAGATCCCAAGGTTTATGACACTATCACTGGTACCTCCACAAAGTTCCATCAAGGACAGTGACAGGCTGAGTATTTCCACGAAGCATCTAAGTGAGCCACAGGTCTATGGGGAGCAAAAAAACAGGGCCACTTGCCCACAGACACAACTCTGGACACTGCAAGTCAAAAAAGGGGGGCTCCCAAGGCAGTGCCTCTCCACAGTCAGCTCAACAGTCTGTAGTGCCTGTCCTGGGTCCTACCCCCCCAGGCACTATGACCAGACTACCTTTTCTCAGTCTAACTCCATCCATCTCCCAGCAAAGAGTCCTCTCTACCCCACCCAGCCCCTCTGGACTGCCCTGTTCCAGGTCAAGGGGGACAGAACCACCATTTACTGACTGCTGCCCCAAATATGAGGCAGATGTGAGCCCTTCACTCTCATTGCCCAATTGCCGTACAAGGAAGATGTCCCTGGCTCCATTTTACAGAAAGGTAAGAGAAGGCTCAGAAATAGGTTAATTGCAAAAGTCACAGATTTGGGGCAAAGAAAGAATTTTGAGCCCAAGACTGTCATGATACAAATAACTTGCTTTTCTTTCCATGGCATTTAGTCTTCTCCCCACCCCATCAATAATGAAAACAACAGATACCTTTTTGTAGGGAAGGCACAGATCAGAGAGGTTCTGGAACAGGCAGCAATGCAGTGTAATTAATGCTGGAAGCCTCTGACCCTGACACAGCATCTCAAAGCATGGGGCCAGAAGAGGCCTGGAGGGAGATGGAGACCTTGAGATAAGGAGACACAGTGATAGAGGAGCACAGCAGGCAGGGGAGGAGGTTGGGAGTAAACCGGATATGGGCAGGAGTTAGGCAGAACAGCTTCCCCAGCAGCCAATGGTTTCAGCATGGGATCAGAGTCAGTCATCCACTGCTTCTTTCCCAGAAGCCTGACCATGGCTGCTTCGTCTGCTTCTCTGGTCACTATGAGTGGGCTTTGGGTACTTCTTTTTCAGTTTTTTTTTTTTTTTTTTTTTTTTTTGAGAGAGAGACAGAGAGAGAGGGAGAGTAAGACAGATACAGATGGACGCACCAGCAGCCTCTCAGCTGCTGTGAACGAAATCCAGGTGCATGCGCCCCCTTGTGGTCAAGTGCGGCATTGCGCCCTTGCGTCACTTTGCATCTGGCTAAACATGGGACCTGGAGATTGGAACCAGCGTTCTTAGGCTTAGGAGGCAGGCGCCTTAACCACTAAGCCATCTCTCCAGTCCTCTTTTTCAGTTTTTCTAAGGTAGGATCTTGCTACCTTAGCCCAGACTGGTCTGGAATTCACTATGCTGTCTCAGGATGGCCTCCAGGCTTTGGGTTATTTCTGAAACTGATCTAGCTGGGAAGGAGTTGGCCAGGCCAGGGCAGAGAAGGTCCAACAGAAAGAAGAGACCACAACCCACAAGACAGGCTAGGAAGGGACACAAGCTCACAAAGCTGATGCCCACACTCCAGAGATGCTCTTTGGCCTATCAGCCTCACCCCTCGCCCCAGCAATCTAGTCTGTGACATCTGTACCTTGTCTGTGGAAAAGCAGCCACCTTCAGGAGGATGCCGAAGTCTGTGCCGATGTTCACTCCATAGCACAAGACAAGTTGTGGCCAAGAACTTGGGTGTTGTGGTCAGATAGACATGTGGTTTGCCCCTAGGCTCTACCCTATTCCTGGGTGGCCATAGCCAAGTTACTGAGCATGCCTAAGCCTCAGTTTGTCCGTGGTTTATAATAAAGGATCCCAAGCAGATGGCTGTGGTGCTTGCCTGTAATCCTGACACTTGGGAGGGGGAGGTAAGAGGATAGATAAGGAGGCCAAGACCAGCCTCAGCTACATGAGACCCTGTCTCAAAACAAACACAGGGTTGGGGTGGTGGGTGAGCAGTTAAAGCGCTTGCTTGTCGGCAAAGCCAAAGGACCTAGGTTCCATTCCCCGGGACTCACATAAGCCATTTGCACAAGGTGGTGCATACATCTGGAGTTCATTTGCAGCAGGTTGGAGGCCCTATCATGACCATCTCTCTCCCTCTCTATCTATCTATAAATATATATGCCTCTCTCTTGCACAAATAGATAAATAAAAATAAATGTTTAAAAAAACACAGCATACAAAAAAGAATCCTCAAAGAGCAAATGTAAAATGAGAATCTAAGAGTATCAAAAGATGCTGAGCGTAGTGGCGCACACTTTTAATCCCAGCACTTTGGAGGCAGAGGTAGGAGGATCGCCATGAGTTTGAGGCCACCCTGAGACTATATAGTGAATTCCAGGTCAGCCTGAGTGAGACTCTACCTCAGAAAAAAAAAAAAAAAAAAAAAAAAAAAGAGTATCAAAAGATGAGGTATTTGGCCCAGCTGGCTGGAGGCTCTGTTGCTGCCTGAGCTAAGGGTGCTGCAGCACAATGCTTCAATGGTTTATTATAATGCTTGAGTGCTCACAGAGCTCTGCGACACCCAAGATTACCAGGAGATCTGAGTGAAGATGGAGCTTATACACTCCTCATCATTTATAAAAATAAATAGGGGCTGGAGAGATTGCTCAGTGATTAAGGCACTTGTCTGCAAAGCCTAACATCCCAGGCTCAATTTCCCATAAAGCCACATGCACAAAGTGGCACATGCATCTGGAGTTCATTTGCAGTGGCTAGAGGCCCTACCACGCCCCATATTCTCTCTCTCTTTCTCTCTCTCTATTTCTCTGTCTCTCTTGCCTTGCAAATAAATAAATAAAACTTAAAAAAAAAAAAGAAGTAAAGCTTTGGAAGGTCCATGTCTTGTGCCTGCTGCGGGTCCTCAGTCAGCAGTATTACTTGGAGCACATGAGTGATGAAGCCTTAGTGTGTCTGCAACATGTGAGTGAGCTGTGCTGGACAAATAATGGGCCAGACCACACACTTGCATAAGTACCACCTACTTCACAGCATGGCACAGGAGATTAAAAAGAAAATGGGGGCTGGAGAGATGGCTTAGTAGTTAAGGTGCTTGCCTGCAAAGGCTAAGGACCCATATTTGACTCCTCAGATCCCACATAAGCCAGATGCACAAGGTGATGCATGCGTAAGGTCACACATGCACACAAGGTGGCACACACATCTGGAGTTTGCAGTGGCTGTAGGCCCTGGTGCACCAATTCTCTCTCCCGAAAGAAAGAAAGAAAGAAAGAAAGAAAGAAAGAAAGAAAGAAAGAAAGAAAGAAAGAAAGAAAGAAAGAAAGAAAGAAAGAAAGAAAGAAAGAAAGGAAGAAAGGAAGGAAGGAAGAGAGAGAGAAGGAAAGAAAGAAAGAGGGAAGAAAAGAAAAAGAAAAGAAAAGAAAAGAAAAGAAAAGAAAAGAAAAGAAAAGAAAAGAAAGGGACAGACAAAGAGAGAGAGACAAAGAGAGGGAGGAAGAAAGAGAGCAAGAAAACAGCTCAAGGTATAAAGCACTCACTTTTGTACTCAAATTCATTGCCCATATCCCCCATAAAAAGCCAGAAGCTATGGTATGGGAGGGCTTCTGATGGTGAGATAGGAGGCAGAGACAGGAGAATTTCCTGGAAGCTCACAGCAAAAAAACAACAGCAGAGTGATAATCCCAGAGAGAGAAACCCTGCTTCAAATGAGTTGGAAAGGCAAAGACTGACCCAAAAGTTGTCCCCTGGGCTGGAGAAATGGCTTAGCAGTTATGGCATTTCCCAGCAAAGCCTAAGGATACAGATTCAATACCCTAGTACACACATAAGCCAGATGCACAAGGTGGCACATGTGTCTGGAGTTTGCAGTGGCTAGAGGCTCTGGCGTGCCCATTCTCTATCTGCTTCCCTCTCTCTCTCTCTCTCTCTCATTCATTCATAAATAAATAAATGAATATATTTTAGATTGTCCTCTAACCTCCACATGTGTGTCATGCCGTGTGAACACCTGTATTCACACACATATCCACAAATGTGCACACACACACACACACACACACACACACAGTCATACATGGACAAGCACACACATAAACATGCCTGAACACACACAAAATTACAAGATGATATATTTTTTAAAAAAGAAAGAGAAGGGATTGGAGAGATAGCTTAGCAGTTAAGGCATTTGCCAAAGGACCCAGATTTGACTCCCCAGGACCCACATAAGCCAGATGCACAAGAGGGCACATGCATCCAGAGTTCGTTTGCAGTGGCTAGAGGCCCTGGTGCACCCATTCTCTCTCTCAAATAAATAAATAAAAATGAAATATTCAAATAAAAAAGAAAGAAAGAGAAAGCCAGGCGTGGTGGCACACGCCTTTAATCCCAGCACTCGGAAGGCATAGGTAGGAGGATCACCGTGAGTTCGAGGCCACCCTGAGACTACATAGTGAATTCCAGGTCAGCCTGAGCTAGAGTGAAAACCTACCTCAAAAAAACAAGAGAAGAGAAGAGAAGAGAAGAGAAGAGAAGAGAAGAGAAGAGAAGAGAAGAGAAGAGAAGAGAAGGGAAGAGAAGGGAAGAGAAGAGGCATGCAGGGAAGCAGCACCATGGTGACCTGCATCCCAGCCAGGGAGGAAGATATCAGGATGCTTCTGTTGATGAGGGCTCATGTCCTATGCAGAGCACCTTGCAAAAGTATACACCCCATTCTTTGAGCTAGGAAGAGAGGACCAGTGAGGCTTTCTCCTTCCCCATTTCCTCTCTGCATCTTAGTGCACATCCTGTTCTGAGGGGGGCCACCTGGGAAAATGATCACTAAAGGCCAGAGTGCAGCAAACCAAGACCCCACCACCACCACAAGACCCACATACTTTACCCTCAGGCTGCAGTGAGGTGGGATAAGATTCCACCTGTCAGACACAATAGCTGTCACCAAGGATCCAAACCTGAACCCAAGTATGAACCCCACCCTCAGCAAATGCTACACCTCACTCACCTTGTGGGCATCACAGATGCCAAGGAGCAGAGCTGGAGAGGAAGGCTGCAGAAAGAGTTGCAAGGACATAACTGGGAAGATTAAACCCCTGAACGACAACTGGTGTCCACCTGTGACAGTATGCAGATAAAAAGCAACTTCAAGGCCATTCTCTTACAAGAGAGCCATGTCCCTAACACTTGGGAATTGGTGAAGATGCCCCATCTGCCTCCATGAAAGTGGAGGTGTCCCCTTTACTTGTGTCCCCATCTCAGCACAGTTCTGCACCAAGCACACAGTGGGTGCTTAATAAACATTCATTAAAGTACATTCATTAAGTGTGAAAAATAGAATCCCTCTGTGTGGTCCACAAAAGAAGAGATTATGATTCATTATTCACTTGCTTCTCAGAGTACATAAGAGTTCATGAATAAATAAATAAATGAATGAAAACAAAAACAGTTAATATTTATTTAAGTGTTTATCACGTGCCAAGCATTGTTCTCAGTGTTGTTCATGAATTAATGTGTTTAATTTTCATTAACAACCCAATGAGGTAGATACAATTGTTAGCTCCATTTTACCGGTGAGGAAACCGAGACATAGAAAGCAAGGTAACTTGCCCGACATCACCTGGTAAACAAGAAGTAGTGCTGAGGCAAAGGAGATGGCTCAGTGGGTTACAGTGCTTACTGTGTAAGCACGAGGATCTGAGTTCCCGTGTAAAAAGGTGGGCAGGGCTGAGCAAGCCTATAACCCCAGTGCAGAGGAGGATCACTAGGGCTCATTGGTTAGACAATCTTTTAAATTTTTAAAAATTTTTATTTATTTATTTGCAAGAGAGAGTCAGAGAGTGAGAGAATGGGTGCCCTAGGGCCTCCAGCTACCGCAAACAAACTCCAGACACGTCCACCAACCTTGTGTACCTGGCTTACAGGGGTCCTGGGGAATCAAACCTGTCCTTTGGTTTTGCAGGCAAGCGCCTTAATCATTCAAGACAGAAGACTGATAGAGGAAGACCACCAATATCACCCATGTGCACAGGGTGCATGTATTGACCTACACAAGTGCATAGAACACACACATATACACCACTGAAGAGGAAAGGGACATACATGCCAGGGAGGAGGAGAAGGTGGCGGCGGAGGGGTAAAAAGGAGGAGGCTGTCTCAAGCAGAGTAGATGGATGGGTGCTTACAGATGATGTGATCCGTGCCTTTAGCCTGCCTAGCATCTAGCCCTGCCTTCTCAGGGCAGAGCTGTCATTCTCTGAGTAAATATCCCACCTCTGTGTGCTTCAGAGACTCCAGCACCTTGTTACCCAGCCACAATGACTGGTTGATAGGTAGACACAGGACTAGCTGGAGGCTATCAGAGTGAATCCTGAGACTTTGTCACACTCCAGGAAAAGGATGCTCTAGCTGAGCAAAGAGAATGTGTGCTTGGAGCCACTGGGGGCAAGGAGACTATCTTGCCCTCTCTCAGGCACAGAATAAAGCCAACAAAGGAAAAGAAGGCTCTGGCCAGGCCTCTCTGTTATGCTCAGTGGAAGGTGCCAGGCCAGTGACATCATCCTGTTCAAACACTCATCTTGAGAAGAAGGCTCAAAGCAGACCAGTGACTAAGTCAAGTGCAAACAGGGCCCCTTAAGGCCAAGTCTGCAATATCCTTTCTTTAACTTATTAAAATATTTAGGGCTGGAGAGATGGCTTAGCGGTTAAGGCATTTACCTACAAAGCCAAAGGACCTCAGTTCAATTCCCCACGACTCACATAAGCCAGATGCACAAGGTGGCGCATGTGTCTGGAGTTCATTTTCAGTGGCTGGAGGCCCTGGAACTCCCATTCTCTCTCTGTGTCTGCCTGTCTGCTTCTCTCTTTCTCTTAAATAAATAAAATATTAAAATATTTATGTATTTACATGAGAGAGAGGGAAAGAGAAAGAAGATGAGAATAGGCACGCCAGGACCTCCTGCCACTGAGATGAACTCCAGATGCATGCACCACTTTGTGCATCTGGCTTACGTGAGCACTAGGGAATCAAACTTGGGCTGTCAGGCTTTGCAGCAAAGAGCCTTTAATGGTTGAGCCATCTCTCCAGCCTGCGTCTGAACTCTAGACAGGACAATCTGAGTACAAGCAGGGAGTGGCTACTGGTTCTTGAGGGCTCACTGTGTTCCAGGCACATGCCAGGCTCTTCTACACAATCCCTCTGTGTCTTCCCAGCAGCCTGGAAGTAGCAACTGTCCTTAGCCCATCTTACAGGTGTAAAGCAGGGGAGCATAGAGACCTTCCGCTAATGAACAAGGAAGGGTCTGCTTGCACAAGGTGGTGCCAATGTGCAATGTCACATTGCTTACTTATCTTCTTTGAATCACGATGGATTCCTCTTAAAGTGAGGAGCAAATGCTCGACCTGGTGACAATGAGAACTCTGGGAGATAATGAGAAAAAAAGGAGTCGAGCATGGTGCCCGGAAATGGCTCTTTCCTGCCTTCCTGTCACATGAGAGGTGGAAGTTCTTCCGGCTGCTTCCCAACCTCACCAAGCAAGCAGATGTCATCAAGATTCATGTGGGACACGCTCTGAACTTCAGTAGCACACATCTTTATATACATGGGGTATTATGACTGCTACTGGCCTAAAAGACAGGGAGGTTCTGATTTAAGCAACTGGACCATGTTGAGCTCAAGTTCCAACCTAAGACTGCAACAAGACTGCCAAAGAAAGACCATAGTCCTGGACTCGGACTCCCTGTGGAGCCGGATAACAAAACCCTGGCTCCCTGCTTACTGTCCAGGTGTTTGTCCACCTCCAGGGGCTCTGGGAGAAGGAGGCCCATCCCCAGAACTGGCTGGCCTCTCCACTGGCTCCTTTGAAGTGCCCTGCATGGGGTGGGCTGGAAGGAAACCCTGGGACACTGAGACTGGCTGGGGCCTCACCTACCCCCCTCCACCCCGTCGCCTCCCCCTCATTGTGCAGCCTGACTGGGCCTTTGTTGCCAGAGCCCTGGCAGGGAACGACCAGGGACCTGGCCTCATTATGTGCCTGACCTCAGGCACGCCTCCCCAACCCAGGGTGGAAGGTTAATGTAGCTGCCTGCCATGCAGGCCTGGGCCTCCGGGAGGCCTCCTCCAAGGGACACAAAGAACCAGACCCCAAAACAGCTGGCGGCCTGCAGAGCCCTTTCAGGAGGGGAACTCAGGGGCCTGGAGGTGGCTGGCCTGGCTTTGATGGCTCAGAAGGTGAGGGGGGGCACTCCTTTCAAAGCACTCCTTCCTCCCTGTTGCTTAGATAAAGCCACTGAGTGCTGGTGCCAGAATGTAATGGTCTTGGGGCAGGAGACTGCTCATCACTTCCCCTGGCTTTTCCAAAATTCCCCACACTGGCCACTCACCAAGGTGGGATAAAACAGACATGTATGATCAGAATGAGAGACTTCTCTGTCCCTAATCCTCCTGGGATCCTCTGTCACCCAGCTTCTGAGTATAGAATTGATGCCACTCACCCAAGAGATGATTAGGGCCAAAGCTGCTCCAAGAAAGAGTAAAGCAGAGAAAGTGTGGA
The DNA here is from genome assembly GCA_036365145.1 of Orientallactaga sibirica. Classification (NCBI taxonomy): domain Eukaryota; kingdom Metazoa; phylum Chordata; class Mammalia; order Rodentia; family Dipodidae; genus Orientallactaga; species Orientallactaga sibirica. The sequence continues at coordinate 3,075,032 of JAEOAD010000030.1, forward strand.
AGAGAGCAGGAGCATGGATTTTTTAAAAGTCCCTCCCACTTACTTGTGGCATCCCCTTCTACTAAGAGGGCTCCTTTCCAAATTCTAATTACCTGCCAAGCAGATCCTAGAGCAGATGCTGAGCACCAGGTAGAATGGCCTAGAAGGCTGCACCCTTCATACAATCTCCAGTTATTTGGGGGCTCGTGCTGTGTACGCACAACTGATATACAGGTTTACTGTGTGCCAATTTTAATTTCAAAAGACTCCAGGGAAATTTTTTGGAGTGTTTTATTTGTTTAAGATCCTGGAGCTGACATGGGGCTCCCTAGGGCACAATGGGACTCGCTTAGGAAGTAGCAAGCCAAGGCCAAGCAGCAGAGTGAATGCGCGTGCCAGAGTTGTGTGGTCACGCGTGTTTTGAAGCAGGTGTGTCCCAGCATGTGCACGTTGTCAGTGACTCAACAAAAGACCGGCTGAAAGCCTCACCTATGGAGCAGGCAGGCGGCCTGAGCCTGCAGTGAGGAAAACAGCCTGGTTAGCCCATTGTCAAGAAGGGTTGCCTTTCAAGGGACAAAAGGTAGAAGGGACAGGACCACACACAGGAGAGGCAGGCACATCTGTATCCGGTATCAACTGCCATCCCATCCCATTATGCTGTGTCCCCGGCAGCATCATTTGGGGGGGGGGGATGCACACATGTGTGTGAGGGCACAGGAGCAAACGCACACTGGAGCTGGCCTGACTACATTGTCCTGCCCGTCCTGGAGGCCTGGAGATGCGCTCTTGCAAAGACATCGATTTTCCTCCTTCCCTTCCAGAGCGAGATCAGATGAGCTCCCGGAGTGACACGTCCTCAACTTTTCAGTGGGGTTTTCTTGTTTGTTTATAATGTATTTTTTTAAGCCGGGTCTCTAATTGTGTCTTTTCTTGGCCACATGCATCTCCCTGGCTCCCGCCCTCCCCCACCAAAGCAAGGAGGGCATGTGCTGATTATCTGTGCTTGCAGACTGCTCACGGGGCATCCTGGGCTCGAAGAATGCCAGGGGGTTAGAAATCAGGGAAGGGGGTGGAATTAATTGCCAAGAAAACACAAGGCTGTGCTGTGACTCTGATTTCATCAATTACCATTATCTCTCTGTGCAGGTCTGCCAACCGTCCCCCAGATTCGGCCCTGTTTAACTTTCTTTGCCAGTCGTGATACCCCGTCAGATGCCTGGCGCTGCCATGCTACCCGCCTGGGCTCCTTCTGGGCTCTTATCAGCCTCCCCCAGTCGGCCTGGCCGGCACAGCTGTTCCAGGCCCCCAGCCTCTCACTTTATCTGCTTGCGCAGACCTCGGCCTGGCAAGTGGTGGGCCTAGTGCCTGCTCCACATTCCCCAGGAAGCCGGCTGGGAACACAGCCTCCCTGCTCCTAGGCCCTGGGAGAGTTCATTACCAGCCAGGGTCCCCCAGCCCTGCAGCCTAGGTGCAGGCCACACTGCCCAGCCTGGCCGCCGGAGCCGCCTGCATCATTAAAACTCCAACCTTCTGAAGAGAAGAAAGAACAAAACCACAAATTTAGATTAATAAAGCATTTGTTGATTCTACAGCAATTTAGCAGGCCCCTAAGAAACCCACCAGAGACCCGCGGAGCTCCAGTAATTTTCTGTTATATTATCTTTCTTGTAAAATACTTCCCCAGACAGAGTCCCCAAAGGGGCTCAAATATCACTGTGACTAACCAAAATCAATGTGCACTCACCTATTGACATTTTTACATAGTTTTTGGATTTAGTATCCAGCCGAAAACACAATCAACTCCTCTGCCAAGGAGCCGACAGGCACTTAGCTAGCCAGCTATTAGTGTTACAAAGGAAAAAATGCTGGCACCCAGGGGAGCCGGGCAAGGCGCACTGACGTCAGGGGGTAATTGGGTGTCTGAGAGAAATTGCCAGCGGCTGGCCGGCTCCCCCGGGGGCTGCACAAAGCTGAGCTGTAACTCTAATAAAGGAAAGGAAATTCTAGAAAAGGGGGCCTTGCTACAAAGGAGCCCAGGCAGATGCCAAAAATAGCCCTTTGGAAATAAATAAATAAATGTGGCCAAAATACATAGATCTCAAACATAAAATAAATCACTCCTCTGAGGAGGCATTCTGGCCTCCCCCTCTCTGGACATCTGTGTGGGGCTCAAGGGCTCTGCTCCCAGACCCTTCTCTGGAGCCAAGTGGGTTTCCATTCAGGATGAGGTCTGCTGTCTAGTTGGGCAGACAAGAGGGGCTTTCAGAAGAATATAACTTTGAAACCCCTCTTTCCTAAAGGTGGTACCCTTGTTGTTTACTCAGGCTCAAGGGAGAAACAAATTCTATTGTTTGGTTGTTCGTTTTTATACTGGGGCGGGGGGGGTCAGAATGCCACCCATTTAATGAAAATATCACAGGTTCCAGCTACATCGTTTAGGCCTCCTTTGGAAAAAAAAATTATGTTCATGAAAAGTGAGTTGGTTGTCTGGACCACTTGTTCACCCACTACCCAAAGGGCCATAGTCTATGGAAGAATCTAGATTAGATGTGCTTTGCCACTTTCTTCAATGAGGACCAATGTCTGTAAGAGCATGAATAGGAAAAGGGTGGGTGGCCTGGACCATCAGCGCCTGAGAGCTCAGGCTGGGATACTGGCCTCCCATGGTAGTCAGAGGCACACAGATGTTTTTGGGACCCGTAAGCTGATGGGAAATTCATACCTTTTGGCTAGGTCGGTGAAAGTGCCTGGGGGGGGGGGACAGCAAGAGTGGGGGTCCCATGATCACATTCTATCTCATCACTTCACAAGAAAAATAGGCCCAGGGCCTTGTTTTGTTTTTAAAAAGACCCTACTCATCCCCAACCAAAAAAGAAAGGTCAAATGCACTTAAACCTACTCAAAAATTGGTCTAAATGAATGTCTTCAGCTAAAAATGTCAAGTCAGTGCCTCAGGATGCTGGCTCACAGTCTCCAAGCCTCAGCTGAGTTTCTTGGGTCCTGCTGTAAGCAAAAAGTCCTCCTGGAGTCTGCTCAGAGCCCAGGCCCCACCCCACCGCCAAGGCTGCCAGAAGCCACCAAAGCTTCTCTGCTGGTAGTGGGGGCAGCAGGGGCCAATCCCTCTTTGGACAAAGCATCCACTGTTGGCATGAAGGAGGAAAATCCGGCTAGGGGAAAATGATAGGGATCCTGTAGTGGTGACCCAGGGGAGGCCAGCAAAGCTTAGGAACATATAGCCAGCACCGAGGCGCCAAATCACAAACCTTGAATCAATGATGCACCTGCTTAATTAATCAGCCTGCTCGGGTAGGTGCAGAGGGTCTCTGCGAGTGTCTGACCCAACCAACTCCTGATGGGCAAGCCCCTCCTCCTCAGCCCCCTCTGCAGGACCCACGGGACCACAGATGGTTGAACACCGTCTGGGAGTCTCACTGAGGGGTGGGGGGGATGTGAGTTCCCAAGTCCCCTGTGTGATCCAGTCACTCTGGCAGAAAGGAGGGGAAGAGGAAGGAGGCGGCGGCAGGGAGGAGGAGGCTCTTATCATCGACTTAGAATTTCTTGGCCTTGGCTGCTGCAAGTCAGCTCTCTCAATGTTATTTTCTAGTCCCAGTCAATGAGACTGTAATAGAAACAGAGCAAAAGGCCTCTTTTCAGCAAGCCAGTGAGTGCCAGACTTAGAAGGGAGAAAGGCAGCTTAAATTAACCCTGAGGCTTAACATGCTTAAGGCTTGCAACAGTACTGGAGGTAATGTACAGCTGGTGGACACTGGGACAGGTCACATGAACTATTGAGGCATGAGCCTGTGTGAATGTGTGTGTACGCGTGCGTGCGTGCGTGCGTGCGTGCGTGTGTGTGTGTGTGTGTGTGTGTGTTGGGGACAGGAGACACCTCTTCTTTTCAAGACTTCAGCAAAAAAAAAAAAAAAGTAGCAGGCAGCCTTGCTATTTCCTATTCTGATGGCCCCAACAGGCAGCGAGGATTTGAAACCAGTCCGCACGGGCAATTGGACCATCTCCAAGGTTGATTTTCTCATCTTTAATGCACAGAGGGGAGGGGAAAGGCGGGGAGGGGAGGGAAGCAGTATCTCAGAGCGACCCCAAATGGTTAATGATAATGAGCCGTGAGCGCGACAGGAGTTTAACAGCACTCAGGAAGAGGGGAGACCCGGGAGAGGGGCCGGGCCAGAGGTGTCTCAATTACCAAAAAGAAAAATAATTTATTTTTAAACAATACCCCTCGACACTGGGTGTTTAAAGAGAACATACTCTGGCCCCTAAAATATCAAAGTGAGATTTAAAAATAGAAAAGTCATTTCCCCCCTTCCCCGTTGCAGATTTTACTGTAGCGTTCTAGAAGGCAGATTAAATGAAGGAAGCTCAAACACACTCAATTTTGTCCTTTAGCAAATTCTTCTCTTTCACTCTTGCATGAAGAAAAAAAATCTCCCCACAGAGTTTTTCTCTTCTTCCTGGTGTGGATCTGGGCCCCTGCAGTGCCCTGTGTAATTTCCAGTTCCTCAGAATTCAGGTATTAATAAAGACCCCATGGGGACTTCCAACAATATAACCCTACATTTTGAGGCATTATGAAAGGAAACCCCCAGGGGTCTGTGGCTCAAATTTCTGAAATGTAGGCATTGTAAAAGGCACCCCAGGGGATGCCCGCAATAGAAATCTGCTGAATTCAAAGCATTTTGGAAGTCCTGGTGGGAGTCATTACTCCCACTGGAAGCTTTTTACAAAACATGTGTTGCTGACATGTTGACAGATTGCTCAGTGAAGTGTTTAGGTGCATGCACAAGGCGGGCCTTTGGAGACGCTCGGCGCTGCCAGCGAGTCTCCCAACGCTGGAACCGGTACCATCCATATTTCATAACGGGGGAGGCCGTGGCAGCCAGGGACAGGAGATGTGTTCTCCACACCCGCAGCCAGCCTCACACCCCTCTGCTGACGAGCTCTTCGAGTGGGCCAGCCCAGTCCTCGCCTTTGGAAGCTGGTCTGTGCAGCACAGCTGTGACGGCCCTTGTATCCCTGCCAAGGGCTCTACTGAAGGAATCTTGAGGAGACCTCACTGATCACTGCAAGGCTGCATGCAGATCAAACGGAGGGGAGGGGGCGGAAGGGAAGCCCCCTCCACCTCCGTCCCCAGCTCTCTACGAGGGGCCGTAGAGTGGGGAGGGGGTTTGAACTTGGTCTCGCTGGTCTTGACAGCGTGAAGCTCACGAAAGTGATCTGTGACTTTAATAAGGCAAAGGGGCTCAGAGGAATTAGCTGCCTAGGTGATGGGGGCAGGAGATGGATGGAAAAGCATCTGCGGCCTGGTGGGCTACAGGCCAGGCTGGAGCCCTGGGGAGGTCGCTTCACCTACAGCTCCACGCACTCCCAGGCTCTCATCTCCAAAGAGTTTCTCCAACACAGCCTGTGTGTGTGTGTGTGTGTGTGTGTGTGTGTGTGTGTGTGTACACGTACTGAGGAGTACATGCCAAAAGCAGGCCTGCCTGTGTGTATGTACACACACACACCCACACTCTATGGCAGGATAATGTGCCATATGCTGCTATTCATAAAATTTTAAAGGTAAAAGCAGACATCATTTGATAAACGTATACATGTGTTAATAGGAACACAAGTACCAACACACTCATGCACACACACCAGACTCACACAGCACATTCCAACACTGTGCCTTTTTCCTCCACCTGGCTCTGCTTTTACCTTCAGGACCTCCCCACAGGCACCAGGAGAAGACAGAAAAGCTGTTTAACCATGTCATGGCTGCTGGAATACACAAAGACATCACTTGAAATCTCTTCTTTGTAATTTCTTCTCTCGAAAGAGTACTGTCTATTACGCTGTTGGCTCAGGCTTCTTCACTGAGTTGTCTAGATTTCTGGAGCCGGTGATGGGAGCATATCATTCTGATTTTCTTTGTTAAGCACGCCAACACTGAAAACTGAGGTCAGGGGCCAGAGGCAGGATGTACATCCAGCCCACATCCCTCCAGGGATTCACCTACAACTGGTAGTCCACTCTGGCACTGGCTTGTAGGTACCGGAAACCCACTCTTACCTAGCGGCCTTTCTTGTCTTTCAGTAGTACATTGCATTTCAACAGGGCAAATGGTTTTTCCCAAAGAAAAGTGCAAGATTCCATTCTTCCAAGGTCTCTACAGACTTCTGGGGACAAAGGCTCTAAAGTATCTGGTAGGGAGCCCCTGGGGTGTCTACCCTGAAGGAGGCCAGGAAGGGAAGGAAGACAGGGCACTGCTGACTTAATGAATTTCTTCCCACCCAGAGTGAGAAGCCACAGATGTCCCTGGAGCTGGCAGGCCCCAGGCTGCCCCAACTCACTGGGCCAGCAAGGGTTTGTATCTAGAGCACTCGAGTGCCAGAGCTATGCTAGACATATATAAAACACCACCGGTAGCCATGTGCTGAGGGAACTAGTGAAGCTTATAACTGGTGGATGATCCGCTCCAACTAGGACTAAAAATGCCCAAGTTGACCCCTGACCTGTACTCCCTTCCACCCTAAAGCAGGAAGGGCCCTTCAGACTGGACACTGGGAAACCCTGTTCAGTAAATAAGGGGCAATTGAACCCAGGCCCAAGGGACCCGCCTTCTCTAGAACTGTCCTTGCCCCAGTACCCTGGCTACACAATGTGCAAGGAGGGCCACAGGGTGATGAAGACCTGAGAGGAGCTCATACCTTCTGGGACATCGCAGCTCCGTATGGATCATCTAAGCATGCAGCTGCACCTATAATACAAGACCATTCTTTTTTTTTTTTTAATTTTTAATACTTCTTATTTCTTTGCAAGCAGAGAGAGATAGAAGAGAGGCAGACAGAGAAAGAATGGACATGCCAGGGCCTCCAGTCACTGCAAACGAACTCCAGTGCATGTGCTCCTTGTGCATCTGGCTTACGTGGGTCCTGGAGAATTGAACTGGGAGCGTTTGGCTTCACAGGCAAATGCCTTAACCACTAAACCATTTCTCCAGCCCCACAAGACCATTCTTGAAAGCCAAGAATCTTCATGTCAGACAAAGGTAACCAACTTGTCCCAACTGGCAGGGACTTTCCTCATTTCAAAACTGAAAATACTAGGTTGGAGAGATGGCTTAGGAGTTAAGGCACTTTCCTGTGAAGCCTAAGGACCCAGGTTTGATTCCCCAGAACCCATAAAAGCCAGATGCACATGGTGGTGCATGCATATGGAGCTCGTTTGCAATGGCTAGAGGCCCTGGTGTGCTCATACTCTTTCTTCCTTCCTTCCTTCCTTCCTTCTTCCTTCCTTCCTTCCTTCCTTCCTTCCTTCCTTCTCTCTCTCTCTCATAAATAAAAAATAAAAACTGAAAATATTACATTCCAAGAAACTCCTCAGTTCCTGATAAGTTGGAAGATATGGCACAATGCAGGTCTGGCCCTAGCCGGACCACATCTCAGAAGAAACCAGGAAGTGGCTTCTGTGAACATGGCATCCTGCGCAGGCCTAGCGTGACAACAGCTACATTCCCATGCTCGTGAGAAACCTGCTACGAGATGATCCGCCCGGAGACAGGCTGTCATTGGTCACAAGAAGGGAACCACCCCATACAACAATTGGCCAGCCAAACCCCTTAAAACCCCCTACACTTCCTTGAATAAACGAGTTTGTGGCAGCTCGCCCTCTGCTGCTTCCACCCAGCTCCTGGAATCTGTGTTGCGATTCCGCGCCTCTCACCCCCAACTCGGAAGAGACCCTGCCATCCCTCCTGGGCTGGCCCTAGGGGGGACCCCAACAGGGAGGATTGGTCCCTCTATCTCCTGGCCCATCCCTACACTGTGATTTCCATGAGAGCAAGAACCAGCATGCAGCCTGCTTCTTAGTTGCAAGAAACAGTTACTTAACCCATGGGCATCTATTTAGCTAACTGGAACCTTTTGTCCTAATGCTTCAGAAGGTCTGGAGGGAGAACAAAGGTTCATCCCATCACACAGGACAAGCTCTGATCCCACTCCAACAGTGGCAGCACATCTTCACCTAGGGCACACATGCCAGGTCCTCAAAGGCAGTGTCATAGCCTCAGCTGGCATTAAGTTTCATGGAACACAGGATCCTTCACACCCCACCAGAGTCCCTCCTGCTTCTATCTATTGTTGCCCCACTCCCTCTTGGCTTGGAAGCCACTTTATGAGCAAATGCCAAGGCTGCCACTTTCAGATGGCCCCCTATTCATCCACCCTTCCTACTTGATCCTTTCTGAGCCTTTGGACTTGACTTTTAAGATCAAATGAGAACAGAGTGGGTAGAAAGATCTCTTTTCTGAGGGAAAGTGGAAGGGCACTTGAAGTGTATGAAGAGAAGGGCTTCAATGTAGGCTTGCCTCTGGTATGTTGGGAGAGAGAGAAAGTTGTGAGAAGCCTTCCTCATTCTACACCACTTCCCAGGAACCTTCCAGACAGATGCCATGACCCAATCCAATGGGCCACACACAGTCACAGCTTGGAGCTAGAATGAGACCAGGATGCGATGTATCCTGTAGTATACACCTGGGCACAACCAACACTGGAATACTACGGCACCAATGAAAGGGGGTTGTCAGGATGATATCTACCAACACCCTCTACAGGAAGCACAGCAGGATGCAGAACAAGAGCCAGGGTGATGTGTGTAGACACACTGCTCAGAGTCTCTGGCACCCACATCTTTTAGCTTGTCTTTATTCAATAGTCCTTCCACAGTGAATTTATTTTATTTATTTATTTATTTTTGTTTTTTTGAGGTAGGGTTTCACTCTCTATTTTTATTTATTTATTTATTTATTTATTTATTTATTTATTTATTTATTTGAGAGAGAGAAAAAGAGGTGTGCGTGCGTGTGTGTGGGAGTGGGGGTGGGGAGAGAGACAGAGAGAATGGCAAAGCCAGGGCCTTAGTTACTGCAAACAAACTTCAGACACATGTGCCAGCATGTGCAGCTGGCTTATGTGGATACTGGGGAATTGAACTTTGGTTCTTGGGCTTTACAGGCAAGCGCTTAACCACTAAGCCATCTCTCCAGCCCACTCTACAGTGAATTTATATAGTGTGCATAAGACAATGGAAATGTGGGCTAGAGAGATGGCTTGGTGGATAAAGATGCTTCCTTGTAAGCCTGCTGACCCGAGTTCAACCCCCAGCCAGCACCCAAATAAGCCAGACATGAAGTGATGCATGAATCTGTAATCCCAACACGCCTACTGCAATGGAAGGTGGAGCGATGAGCATCAGGAAGCTCATGGTCCAGCTAGACTGGCTTATACAAAGTGACAAAAACAAAACAAGGTCAAACCTATCTCAAGCAAAAAGTGGAAGAGGCGGGGCTGGAGAGATGGCTTAGCAGCTAAGGCACATGCCTGTGAAGCCAAAGGACCCTGGTTCAATTCTCCAGGTCCCACGTAAGCCAGATGCACAAGGGAGCACACGGGTCTGGAGTTCGTTTGCAGTGGCTGGAGGCTCTGGAATGCCCATTCTCTCTCTCCCTCTCTCTCTCTTTCCCTCTTTCTGTCTCAAATAAATAAATAAAAATAAAATCTTTTTTAAAAAAAGTGGAAGGGAAGGATAAACATCCTATGGTTGTCTTCACACACACACACACACACACACACACACACACACACACACACATCAGAGAAGGCTTTCAGGAAGATAGAACAGCTTTGCAAGAAAGGCAAGATGGGGTGCTGCTCTAAGCCTGGAAAGTATGGCAAAGACATAACAGAAGTCAAGGGCAATGGCAAGGCAGAGCATGGGGAGGTGGGGGTGGAAAACAGAGGCAGCACAACCACAAATGGCTGCCAGGGTGAATGGGTGAATTTTGGTGTCACGGGTACTGCAGGCTGACTTCCTCACACGGACCCATCACTACGCCCATCAACCAAGAGCTGACAAGAGCTGGCTTCCATCTAAGAAGCAGATGCAGTGCCAGATGGACAGAAGCTCCGAGTTCTCACCACCAAGCCAGCTCCGCCACAGCTGCCTGGCCAGGCAGCCAGCCCTAGAGCAGCCAGCTCCACCCTGGGGCAGGCACGGGGTCTCTGGTCCCATATTCTAAGGGACTCACTGCTCCATGGAAGCTAGGGCATGCTGCCCCCCACTGCTTAAGACAGAGCCAGGTGTAGATTGGGCCCAGAGTCACCTACCACCTGGAGAAGAACTTCCAGCTATTGACAGGACAGCTGCCACTAAACATAGGAGTCCAGGTGTCAGACAGAAATTAAAACAAATGGCCCTGTCACATTTTTTATCATCCATTCATAAACTATACAAGAGAAAGATGGAAGAAAAACAGGTTACTTCAGTGAGATCTACAGGAACAAAGAAATCTAAACATTACCTGAAGATCTTCTAGCTCCTTCTGGCTTAAAAATCCAAGACCACCTAGCCCAGAAATATAAGGCAAGTTCAGAAATGGGACCAGCGTGGAGTTATGGCCTAGAGTGCCAACAACACAGTGGGGAAAACCCTTCAATCAACTTCTAGAAGGTACCAGACCCACAAATCTCTACAGCAGCCACAGATCTTTGAAGACTGTGATCTGGTGCCAGTGACCTTCAGCCTGACTCCACATCTTGCCTTCAGAGCTCCTAGGCACCTAAGCATACTGGCCTCCCTGCTAGTCTGCTAACATGTGGCAGGCCCTCTACCTCCCCCAGGTCTCTGAGTGCCCCATCTGCTAAGCCCTCCAGCTCAGAGGCAGCTCTCTTCTTCTCTTACTCACCATGAATCTAGAAACAAAATTCTTGGAGGCCATATATACGTTTTCTCTACTCATGCAATTCAAAACATGGAAGGCACTAAACCGTAAGTTTGGACAAAAATGCTTACATATTCATTTATTTATTCTCCAATGCCAGAAGGAAAGAAGGGAGGGAGGAAAGACTTTAGCCAGGTGTGATGACATTTGTTGTTGTATCAACTGACATAATCCCAATACTTAGGAGGCTCTAAGGTAGGAGGGTGCTAGAAGTTTGAGGCCAGCCTGGGCTTCAATTGTGTTCCAGGTCAGCCTGGGCTAGAGTAAGACCCTGCCTCAAAATAAAATATCTTTTTTTTGGGGGGGCGGGTCAAGGTAGGGTTTCACTCTAGCCCAAGCTGACCTGGAATTCACTATGTAGTCTCAGGGTGGCCTCGAACTCATGGTGATCCTCCTACCTCTGCTTCCCGAGTGCTGGGATTAAAGGCGTGCGCCACCACGCCCAGCTAATAAAACATCTTAAAATATGCTCTTGTGGAAGAAACTCTCATGTAGAAGTGGCCCTGTCTTCATGGTGCCCTAAACACATCCTTACAGGAAGGTCGCCCTCTCTGCCATCCTTCACCACCTGCACACTATACAGACCCAACACTCGGGTTTTCTTAGAGCTATCACTGCATCTTCCCCAGAGGTACTTAGGGCCGCTGTGATTTTTCCAGCTGTGTGTAACACGCCTGGATTAATGTCCGTTCCCACACATATATACTACCACTCCACAGTAGAGACAATGCCTGCCTCGTTTAGCATGTCCCTGCCTTAGCACAAGCCCTGGTATATAGCAGGTGCTCGATAAACATTTGTTTAGAGAATGAATAGACTAACAAGCACATGACTGGCTGGGGTGATGGTAACGCTGCAAACAACGCTTCAGAAACAAAGGTAGCCTTCACTGAGCTCCTGGACTGCTGCTTCCCCTGGTGACTCCAAGGAGTTCTTTCATCAAGTGTTTGCAAGACACCTACTACTATGCACTGGGCCCTTGGGATCCAAGCACTGACAAAATAGGCCTTATCCTCCAGCTGCCCAGCCCAGAAACAACCCAGGCACAAATGCAGAGGCTATGGCTGGATTGCCATGACTTCAGAGCCAGCTTGAGCTACACAGTGAGTACCAGGGCAACCTAAGCTAAGAATGAGACTCTATCTGAAAGAAAAAAGAAAAGAAAAGAGGACTGGGAATGTAGCTCTCAGTTGATAGAGTGCTTGGCTAGCATGCAGAAGTGCACCAGCACTACATAAACTGGATATAAATGGTGCATGCCTGTAATCCTGACACAGAAGAGGTAGAGGCAGGAGGATCAGATAATCAGGACCTCAGGATTGTTCCTTGGCTAAAGCCAGCTAAGGCTACAGGAGACCCTGACTCAAAAAAGAAAAAATTTGGCAGTTTTTAAAAAATATGTTTATTTCTTATTTATTTGCCAGGAAAGAGAGAGAGGGAATAGAGAGAAATCGAGTGCACCAGGGCCTCCTGCCACTGCAACAGAACTTCAGATGCATGCATCGCTCTGCACTTCTAGCTTTGTGTAGGTACTGGGGAACGGAACCCAAGCCATCAGCTTTGCAATACGAGCGCCCTTGACTGCTGAACAACCTTTCCAGTTCACTGGCAGCTGTGAGGAAGCAGAGCCAGACCTCCAGACTCACTGTCATTCCTATGCCATATCTCCTCAGGGAACTCCACTCCTCTCTACATATACTCAAACTATACTCTCCCCAAGGGCACAAAAGACATCCTCATAGGGTTACCATGCCCCTTTCTTCCAGGCACACACATTCTAGAAGCTCTGATCCCATACCGGGCATGGTGTCAATCACTGGAGATATAGAGAAAGACCAGGGTCTCGATGCAAAAACCACATATTGCTCAGTGGCTTGCAACCAGGACAGCACTGCCCTTCCTGGACATTTTACTCAAATGCCACACAGCTACAATCTGAATGTTTGTGTCTCCCTAAAATTCAGATAAATGAACTGTAACCTAACCTAACCTCAAGGGTGATGGTATTAAGAGGAGACTGGAGGCAACTTGGTCGTGAAGCCCCTCATCAATGGGATCATTGCCCACTTAAAGAGAAACTTAGGTAGCTCCCTACCTCCTTCCTTCCCTCCCTCCCTCCTTCCCTCCCTCCCTCTCTCCCTCCCTCCCTCCCTTTGGAGTGCTTTCTGCCATATAAGGACACAGAAGAAGATGCCATCTATGAGGAACAGCCCCTCATCAGGTACCATAGCTGTTAACACCTTAAACTTCCCATTTCCTCGGAAAGGTAAGCCATAATTTTCTGTTGCTTGTAAATTACACAGTAGCCAGAATGGGTGAAGATTTTACTGGCATCTAGTGGGCAAGGCTTGGGGTGCTGAATATCCTGATGAGGAGAAAGCAATGCCTTAGCATGAAGATGTGTGCCACTCTATCTGCCACCCCACAGCTGGAAGCTCTAGCACAAGGCCATCAGCTGAAAACAACCAGCAAACCCTCACCTGACTGGCACAGGACCACTCTAAGTCTAAAGAACCCAGCTTCCACCCAAGCCCTCCTTACCCATGTCCTTCCACTTCCAGCTTGCTTTTGCCTTGAATTCAAAGTGTGGTCCACTGCAGCTGCATTCCCCTGGGGACTTAGGAGAAATGCAGGCTCTCGGCCAGCCCAGGCTGCTAAATTAGAACCTGCACTTTCACCAGATTCCAAGTTGGCTACCAGTACTTAGAGTTTGAGAACAGGGGGCTGGAGAGATTGCTTAGCGGTTAAGGTGACTGCCTGCGAAGCCTAAGAACGCCCATTGGAATCTCCAGGTCCCACGTTAGCCAGACACAAAAGTGATGCAAGCACACAATGTCATACATGTGCACAAGGGGGCACATGCGTCTGGAGTTTGTTCACAGTGGCTGAGAGGCTGCTGGCGTGCCCATTCTCTCTCTCTCTCCTCTCTCTCCCTCTCTCTCTAATTAAAAAAAAAGAAGTCTGAAAAGAGGGCTGGGGGCATGGCTCCATGGTTAAAGCTCTTGCCATGCAAGCATGAGGTCCTTAGTTTGGATGCCCAGCACCCGCATAAATGCCAGGTGGGCACAGTGGCCCACCTGTTATCTCAGCACTCCAGAGACAGAAGACCCTGAGGGCAAGCTGGCTAGCCCGTCTAGCAATATCAATGAGCTCTGGGTTCAAGTCCCTGCCTCAAAAAACAAGACAGAGACTGCTTCAGATACCTGACACTGACCTTTGGCCTCCACAGGCATGCACACATGCAAACGCACAGAAGGTTCTCAGTACACCTCAAGTAGTTGGTTCAAGGGGAGAATGTGGCCATGCAACAGGGCTGCTCTTGTTCTCCCTGAGCAGCTTGCCAGTTTGGGGAGACCCAAGGTGAGGTGATAAGGTGGGGGGGCTTCCTCATAAGCATACGACACCTGGGCTATGACCCACACTCAGCTTGCAGGTGCTGTGCTCCTGTATAGCTTAGATCCAACTCTCATCTCAGACTTCTCTCCCAAGAAGATTGGAAGCCAGTCTGACTCCCCTTACAGCTCTCTGACACCCAAAACTGATCTAAGCACAGATTCTGATAACAAGTAAGTGACCAGAATTACAATTGCGGAAACAGATGGAGTGGGTTCAGATAGATGGGATGAAATGGATGGGATGGGATGGGATGGGATGGGATGGGATGGGATGGGATGGGATGGCATGGCATGGGATGGCATGGGATGGCATGGGATGGCATGGGATGGCATGGGATGGGATGGGATGGGATGGGATGGGATGGGATGGGATGGGATGGGGTGGGGTGGGATAAGAAGGGATGGGGTGGGATGGGATGGGATGGGTTGGGGTGGGGTGTTATTCAAGAGGCTGAGTGGTGTAAGTGAGAAGAAATGGGATGGGATAGAACAGGACCAATGGAGTGGAAGGGAATAGAATAAAGGCTGGCCCAACAATGGCCCTTCCCCATCAACCATGGAAAAAGAGCTCCTAGGGAGACATGCAAGCAAACGTTTCCTACAGCAAACACTTGGAAACAGCCTAAACGCCTGGTGCCAGGGGACCTGCTGCACAAGCCATGGTGCATGGTACATCATCACACTATGCAGTGCCACGCTACAGCTAATGAAGACCAGCGAGCTCTCTATAGCAACACGGGAAACTCTCCGAGGCACAGTGCTGAGTGAAAAAAAGCAAGCGGCCGCACCGTGGATCTATGATGGCATCATTTATTTTTTAATCAAAAATCAATACAACACTGTTTCTATGGATACAGGTACACTATCTTTCATGGAATGTAAGACACCACAGATGGTTAAACACGGTATTATTTTTTATACTACCAAAAAAGAAAAGAAAAAAAAATACCTCTGTAATTTAAGCTTCAAGCAGTTAGTTGGAAGATGTACTTGGATTTCAGAGATATTAAAGTACAACTTAGGGTTAAGAACATGTTGGGTATTACATAAATTTAAAGAAAGTATAACGTATGAAAGCCAGAACAGTGACAACAACTGACCTGGGGTTTGAGGTAGGACAAGAAAAAAAAATCTGTCATATGGAAGTTTTGCATATACAAAACATTTACACCTGGGAGTGATGGCTCATGTCTTTAAATTATTTTTTTCTTTTTTGTTTGAAGCAGAGTCTCACTCTAGTCCGAGCCTAACCTGGAACTCACTCTGCAGCCCAGGCTTGGCCTCAGATTCATGACAATATGCCTACTTCAGCCTCCCAAGTGCTAGAATTAAAGCCATAAGCTAAGCTGGGCATAGTGGCTAGAGTGTGACCCTATCTAAAAAAAAAAAAAAAATCACATATAAATCACCATGATGCTTAATAACATTTAATTTTTTTTGAGTAAAGGATGACTGAACAACTCACTTAGAGATGAAGAGACCAGCGCTGCTGGCATTGCACCACCAGTGTGTGAGTCACGGGCGTAGTTAAGACTCTGCGGGGCTAAGGTAGAGGGCTTGGGCAGATGCAGGACTGCAAGCTGCAAAGCTGAGTGAGGGGAAGAAGAAATGTTAGCAATGTCCAGTGGTAAAAGTGCCATTGGAAACAAAAGGAAGGAGGTATGAGTGAGGGAAGCAAAGGATTGCAATCCACTCAACAAGCCACCACCAGGGTTGCTTGGGAGGGGCACAGTTTGAGCCCCCAAACACTCCATCCTCTACTGTTGCTGCTCTCTGCAAAAGCAGTTTGGAGAATCACAATGCAGGCCTGAATGAGCCACTCACAGGGGACCTCCTCAGGCTCACGCTTCTAATTCCACCTCAAGATCCAATTCTGTGTGCCAGGGACAGCTGAACCCTGGCCTGCTGCAGCCTCTTCACCTTGCCCTGCACACAAATAAAAATAGCTTTGGTGCTCAGAGAACATGTTCCCTTGCCTTATCCTCTGGGGTCCCCAGAGCAGCTCGGTCAGAGAATGGAAACCACGTGCATCAGAAATACATAATGAACAAAGAGACTCAGCTGAAGCATCCTTGACCTTCCAGCTTCTCCTTGACTTCTGTGCTGCCATTGTCCTCATGGAGTCACGATTGGAATTGTATTGGGGGTGGGGGGCGCTACAGCCACAGCGTGCCTTCCGCTGCCAATTCCTCCACTACTTAAACAGGCAATGGCCTTAATTGGAATGATAACCTATTCAAGGCTCCATTTATGCAAATAACAAAGTTTTGGCAGCTGGGGCATCATGGAGTGACTACACCTGCCAGGACCTGTCCCTTGTTCCTGACAACGGTACACTGCTGTTTTGGGAATCTGGGGCCCAAGCAGCTCAAGACCAAATCACCATTCAGCCTGTCCAAGGGAAAGGGGCTACCAGAGACCATTGCTGTAGCAATCAGACAAAGACACACACCAGGAGAAAAACTGTGACTCCCATTCCCCAAACACATGCACACCAGAAATTGATTCTAGAAACTGGGGCTGGTGTGCAAAGTTAAACTTCTAAGCACATGCTCCTTGGCAAGGCCTATTCCCCATGGAGTAGCAGGGGGCACACAGGGTATTTGCCTTAAGCCCCTCAGGAGCCGCCTCCATCTTTCTCCACCCCACCTATAAGCAACTGAAGGAGGGTGGGAGGAGGCAAAATCCCGGTGGTTGTCATCTTTCCTGCTGGCAGTCCTCCCTGTGGCTTCTCTCTCCAGGTGGCAGTCAACCAGTGGACCTGGTGGCTTGTGTAATATGGGCCACCCCCAAGCTCTGTGAATGGGCCCCCTTATTAAATGCTCCTCATGTGCCTGTTCGCCATCTGTTTTCAGTGGGGACACTGGACAAGGAGGTACCCTCTAAACCATTTTTAGGTCAATATGTCCACAAGGTGTTTGTTCCACCTGTGCTAAAAAGCCATTAGAGGGCTGCAAAGATGACTTAGCAGTTAAGGCGCTTGCCTGTGAGGCCTAAGAACTCATGTTCAAGTCTCCAGATCCTACAGAAGCCAGATGCACAAGGTGACACAAGGTCACACATGCACACAAGATGGTGCACACATTTGGAGTTTGATTGCAGTGGCCGGAGGCCCTGGAGTGCCAATTCTCTCTCTCTCTCTCTCTCACTTGCTGTCTCATAAATTTTGTTTTAAAAAGCCATTAGAGAAGGCAGAGTGAGAGATGGCATTGGCTGGGCTAGCCAGCATGTGACCCATTATGAACAAGTCTTAAGTAACTCATCCTGGACCAAGATGGCACCCCTGCACTCCTTAAGTGCCCAGCATAGGTCAGTCCTATGTTCCCCATGCAGCTCATCTATGCCCTCCATGGACAATCAAATCAGCCCCAAAGTTTCATGAAGAAAGGAAGAGTAACTACACAGGATATGGTCCCTCCCACAACCCAACATCAAGGGACTGTTTTACTTGCTACTCCACGGCTACTCAGTCCCACCCCCAGGAGCCTCGGTGGCCTCCTCTGCAAAGCAGCTCTCCCTGGGACAGAAGTCACCCGGGCTATAATCCTGCATTCTCCTGCTTGTCTCTCTTATTTGTCTCTCCCACCAGGGTCATGTCTCCTCATTCGCTTCTGTGTCCCTTGACACCTAACCAGGACCTAGCCCATTGTAGGGAATAAAGTAAAAACTGGCTGTGCAAAGTGCAGAACACTCCTGTATGCCTTAGAGGGGAGGCATGCAGGCTATCTTGGCCATGGCCCTTGCCCCATCCAACCCCGCAAGGCTAAGGAGGACATGTCTGGGGCAGGAAGGAGATGTGGGGAGGTATGTCTTGTTGCAATGTGATGGGGGAAGAAAGCCTTCTCTCCAGGCCAGAGGAAACATTCAGTCAAAAATCCCTAGTTCTCCAGCTACCCAGTGAATGTACTAGCTTGGCACCACCCAAGTCACTTCTCATTTGTCACCAGTAAATGTTGTCTAAGCACCTGTTCTGTGCCAAGTCTTCTGTGAAGCCAAAGAAAGGCATGGGTAAGAAGAACAGAGCAGGATACTGTGCTCCAGAGGGCCGCCTCTGAATGGCTGAGACAAGGCTAGTGGATGCAGTACAGGGGAGAGAGATGGGGCCTGTCTGTGCCACCCTGAGAGCCACTAGGAACCATGTCTGGGAAGGGATTGGGAGACCATAGGCAGGTGCTAACCACCTTACCTGCACTCAGTCTCCTTCTTCCCACCCAGCCCTGGCCACCTTCAGAGGGATCACATGGGTCCCAGCAGGTCTGACCTCGTTATCGCAGCACTTGCCAGCACCAACTCATTAAGGCAACCACTTGGACAAACGCAAACTTTCCATGCTCAGGGTGGTGGGGTACTAGGACAAGCTGCAGTGTATGCATCCCCCAAGCCAGTCTTTCTCTATCCATTGCCCAGCTGCCCTTCCAGCACCAATCTCCTTAGATGCCCAGAGACATGATGTCATTTCCAAAGGCAGTGGATATGAGCCAGTCAGCTCCACACTGAGACATTTTAACATATAATTCCTTTCTGTTTCCCAGAGATGGAGCTTGAGTGTGGACACAGTACCAAAAGCCTCAATGCCAGCCTTGCTCTTTTCCATGGTGAGCCCTGCTTCCCCAGCCTTGTCCCTTTACCTCTCTGCAGGAGCTACAAGCAGGCTTGTCCATGTACAGAGGCAGCAGAGCCCAAGGAAGGTGGAATCGCGCTGCGCATGAACCCCTGCTGGCTGCATGCCTTGAACTGCAAGACCCAGCAGGAGGGAGATAAATTTGGTTGGTTTCTCATTTTGTTTGGGGATGTTCTTTATTTTGCTGTGTTAGGGTGTCATCTTGGGGATGTCAATCACAGGATCTGGAGGAGTATGAAAAAAATCAACCACTGCCCATCCTGGTCCCCTAGCCCAACCTCTACCTAGGATGTGCAGTTAGTTCCCAAATTCCTTCCCAAAGGCTCCCACCATCCAGGAAGTAGCTCCTGCTACATGAGTTAGCATGGGGTAGAGAGGTCCGTGTGGCTCCTAGAATGGGCCTAGGTTCTGTCCTTTGAAGCCTCAAAAATCAGGGTCCCGATCCTGTTCCTTCATGCCTGTGGCACCCAGTTTTAACTACAGATTCCACCAGGCAGCCCCTCCATCAGTGTCTTACTCAGACACAACAGTAATGCTATAAGCTACTGCAACCTTGAGTCACCATTCTGCATCAGGCTCCTGATGAGCTAGGGGGCTACGGACCAGACTCAGCGCTTCCTGTGCAGCAACTCCACTACTGATCTACTTCCCCAGCCCACCCTCAGCCACACCCTTACCAATCTTTGAGGTCACATCACTCAGTCTGGGACCATCACTGCTACTCTAGGTTCAAAGATTCATGTCCCGCCCTATTAGTAATCAATACCCACCTTCCACTACTAGCAGCACCCTGACTTCCTCTGTGGCAAAACTGTGACCTGGCCTGGGACAAAAGTCCAGTCTCATTCATCACAGACAGGAGATGCAGGAAGACTAGGCCCACCAATCTTCAGAGTCCCTGGACTCACCCATGCCTGATACTAGTCCTTCGTTGGAATTGATTCATTGCCCTACTTGACATAAGCAAAATCGGGTTTGGTTTTCCAACATGAGCCACCAAGTGATTGCCGCTCTCCAACACGCAGTCACGACTTTTGAGGCCTCGCCTCTCTTTCCCACCTGGAGTCTCCTCCAGCAGCATGAGAACAAGGTGGACACTGTGTCCTTTCTACTTCTGTTGGTGCAGCCTGGGCTCTTTGTTCTTCCCTTCACACGGCTCTTACAGGCCTTGAATATTTCCCTCAGGCCACGGGGGAAGCAGCTGACCATCTCTGAATTCAGTCTAAGAATCTCCTGGCCAAAGCTGCCGAGTGGTTAGTTGACATAAAATGAAACCCCCACAAGGGCCGGAACCAACAATGCCTGGAACAGTTCCCAATACATAGCAGGTGCTTCTGTGAATGAGCGAACCCATGATGGACGCCAGGGTTCTTGGGACCACTCTTTTTCAACCTGTAAGTGTGCTGGTTCCTTTGTATGGGGGTGGGGGTGCCATAGACTGAGGGGTTTGGTAAGAGGTTACCAATAGTCTTCAGCTATGCTTTGACCCATTCAAGCTGCTATAACAGAAAAATACCAGAAACAGAGTGGATAATCAACAAAGATCATTTATTTCTCACATTTCTAGAATCTAGGCAAGTCAAGGTTCAGGCTCTGGAAAACTCAAGTGTATGGTGACAGCCATTTCTCATACATGGTACCTTCTCTGTATATGAAAGAGGGGTCCCCAAATCCTGTCATAACATAGTCCCTAATCAATTTTTAAAGGAGCTCCAAGAGAAAGTGACAGGGCCTGAATGGGTGAGTGAGAGACAGGACAAGCAATGTGGACCAAGGAAAGAACCTTTTGTGGAAGGCAGCGACTCCACAAGAACCCCACATGACTTGCCCTTCAAGGCAGATGGCTTCAGAGCTACCTCTCACGCTATCTGGACCCCAAGGCACGCTGGTCCATCTTCAGCCAGGACACCTTGCCTTGAAGTTCTGGCTGCTGGTAGATACCGCAGGGGCTTGATATTTTCCCATGCCCCATGCCAGAACTCTGTTTCCAATGAACTAAGAGGCAGAAGCTTGTGGAGGCCAGGCTATGGCCTCTGAGGGACACAAAGTGGGGAACATTGTTAGAACTCAAGTTCAAAGTCACTTCTACACAAGGAACAAAAGCAAAGGTCAGGTCAAAATGATGAGAAGTCTGTGGGTCTGAAGACCTCAGACATGGTAAAGCTGACACTGGGCATGTGTGAGTACCCATGGTGCCCGGAAGAAATGCAAAGTCCCCTGATCACATGGAGGCTGCTCTAAGGATTGTCAGACAGCCCTAGTAGTGGCCAAATCATCACCTCCCTGTCACCTTGGACCAGTTCTGCATCATGAAGAGCCTGGCCCTACCTATCAAAGTACTACTGGTTGTTCTTGAAAGAATAGTTCTCCACTTCCAAAAGGACTCGGGTTAAGGCTGCAAAGGACTCTGCCTTCCAAAGCTGCTCAGATCAGCTGTGCAGATGCTGCTGAAAGCTAAGTGAATGAACTTGACCCATACCCCACAGCCTGGCACTGGGTTAGGCAGGCTTCCACTCTTACCCTTGGCTACATGGAATTCCTACCTCCTGAAGATGTCTAGGTTGCTTGGCCTCCATCTCCCCAACTCCCAAACCAGGGTCCAGTCCATGTGAGTCACCTGGCCCCCCCACACTGAGCCATATTAATGGGCATGTCCATGTCTGGAATCACAGTGATGTGCATCCATCTTGCCCTGTCATGGTGAAGATAGGCAGGCTGAGTTCTGGTCTTGGTTATTTTACTGGGGGTCAAGCTTGGGACTTCTTCATGGACCATTGGAAAGAGGTTACTCATTCTGCTACCACTGCTGAGTCAAGAGTCTGAGCTGACTGGAGACACCTAGAAAAGGTGTCTATGTGGACAAAGGCTGGGGACAGTGTCCTTGGAGACCCTGCAGAACCAGGCTTGAAGCCTGACTTATTCCTCAGTTCTCTGAGCAAATCAGTTCCAGTCCTGAGTGAAGTCTCAAAAGTACGTTAGATGAAAGGCTGGAAAGATAGCTTAGCGGTTTAGGCACTTGCCCATGAAGCCTAAGGATCCAGGTTCAATTCCCCAGGACCCACGTAAGCCAGATGTACAAGGAGGCACATGTGTCTGGAGTTCATTTGCAGTGGCTACAGGCCCTGGCACACCCATTCTCCCCCACCCCCACCGCCACCTCTTCCTACCACACTCCTCCTCTCAAATAAATAAATAAATAAATAAATAAATAAATAAATAATATTCTTAAAGTATGTTAGATGAAGATCTACTAAGTGTAAGACAACTAAACAGGTCATTGCTACTTCATCTTCCAGTCAGGTTACACATTCCCATGGTCAGTAGCAAGACAGTGCGTGCATACACACACCTCTCTCTCTCTCTCTCTCTCTCTCTCTCTCTCTCTCTCTCTCTCTGGAAACCTCCATCCTGCTACTCACAATAGCAAAGCTGGACTTAGACCATACCAGGACACATGTGCCACCAACCTGGGGCCAGCTGAGGTTCAGACCTCAAGGTCCCACTTGGCTACATCCCATGCCCAACAACAGGAAGCCAACAAAAGTTCTGGAGGATGGTAATTGAAATCAGGACCCTGCCTATGAAGAACTGCCATGCCTCCCTCATTCCCCAGACCCATCTCAGCCTCTGTTCATTGTGGTCCATCGCAGAGAGGTTTCTAAAAGGCACACAGTGTATTATACACTATGCCTGATTCCTCCCTGGCCCACCAAAGGAAGCTCAGTGATGTGGACTAGAGGCAAGGTGGCCAAGCTGGGGAGGTGGAAACAGCTAAAAACCTTCTTCTGCTTTGGAGAGGCCTCAGGAACCACCAGACTCACACACCAATACAGACTTTTCCAAGGAAGGCAAAAGACATGTGTGTCCTTCCCACCAAGACCCTTGCCTGCCATGGTGCTAGATTTGCTATCTAGTTGTGAAGAAGCAGAAAAGCCGGCAGTGGGCTGCAGCATTCATCGGTGCGGTGAGATCAAGCAGAACGTGTTCTGTAGATCTGCAGAATTCACAGAGGGCAAGCGGAATGTCAGGCACTGAAGCACAGCTCTGCCACACACAAGTGGCCAGGAACTCAGGCATGCTTCTGGAGACTAGCTCAGAACTGCATGCCATGGAAGCCTGCTGGCCTCCCAGTGTCTGCTAATGGCAAGTTGGGGGCAGAGGACAGGCATATGAGGAGGGTGTGTACACACACACACACACACACACACACACACACACTAGCCAGGATGGCCAGCTGCCTTCCCTGCCTTTCCCCTCCCAGATGGTAGCCTACTATCAGGCCCACACTACACTATTAACATCTTCTGGGAGACTTAGAGGGAATAACTTCTCAGCCCCTTGAAACACCTTTGAAAGTCACTAAGAGGGTGCTGCTTTAAAGCCACTAAGGCCATTCATCTTACAAGTCAATGATGTCTTTGAAATGGACACCTCCTCCTCTGACAGTCTTTGCATTCCCCAGCGCTCACGAGGGTCCCTGCTCAGAGCCCACACTAAATAACACTGGCGAGATAAACAAGCCATCCCTAAGCTTCTCTTCCAGGACACACCCGTTAATTGAAGACCCACCTTGTCCAGTCACCATTCACACAGCATTTGATGCAGCTACCTCAGAGTTCAAAGCACTTTAACCAAGGCCTTTGCACATCCCGCCTGCCTTGCAGGTGCTGTGGATAAGATGAGCAAGTATTTATGGAGTGCCTATTGTATGCTCTAGCCACAGGCAAAGGCTCTCCTGGGAACACATAGGAAAGTAAGGACTAAGCCTTGAACACCGAGCAACATCATCAGCAAAATGGGTTGGCAAGCTTTTTGACCTTTGCCAATCTAATGGGTTAAAAACGGTATTTCCCTGTAGTTTCAATTTATAGTTTTCTTATTATAAACGGAGCTCTGGATCTTTTTAAATGTTTAAGATCCCACTAGTATTTCTTTTTCTGTTTCCATTTCTATCCTTTGCACATGGGAGATATTCAAAATATCTAACCACCAGTGTGGTATCAACCAATCAGAGAGGACCTTGGCTTTGGGCAGGGTGAGCATCTCGAGCACCTCTGAGCAGGCTCTGCTGTTTTTCTGCTGATTTATTGGCTGTTCTGTAATGTTTATAGGAGTTCCTTACATATTAAGAAAAATGTCTTTTGCCTGTGATATGTGTCTTTGGTTTGATTTATGACGGTGGTTACAATTCAGATTTCTTAAATTTTTTTCTGCAGTTAGATGTTTTAGTCTCTTGTTTTATAGCCTCTGTGTTTGGGGTTATATTTAGAGAGGCCTTCCTCACTGTGTTCCTATTAAATTTTTTTAAATGTCTCCTATGTTTTCTTTCAGTAGCTTTGTTTTCTTTTTCTGTTTAGATTACTGATCCATTTGGGATTTATTTTGGCCTTAAGAGTGATGGAGGGATCCAATTTCCTTTTTTCAGGACAGCCACTCTCTTAATCCTAATCTCAATTTCTGAACGATCTATACGTCCCCATACTCTAAAAGTTTCCAGCTGTGTTTGGGTCCATTTCTGGGTTTGTCTCCATCTCCCTGGTTTGTCCCCTGCCACTTAGATGCTGCTGGCTCCAGAACAAGTTCATCTGGTAAATATCACCCCCTCCCCACCCCCACACACACTGCTTCTTTTGAATATACCTTCCTGCACTTTTGTGCCTACTTCTCAGGAACCTGAGACAGTCTATCTACTTCTGGATAAATCCTACCTGTTTTCTCTCACTAACATTAGGTTAACTTAGGGTAAACGGATCTATTTATGCCCTATTTTGTGCACTTCAGCAGCCAGCTGTGTCTGTCTGTCCCCACCACACATGCATGTCTGTCCCCACCAGACATGTGTATGTTTATCGGTGAGTTTGTGACCCTGGTTTCTATATATCTTGTGGTCAATACCAGAGGCACCATTTCTTGTTCTGTTTTCTAACAGGATACTATTCACACTCAGAATACACTTAATTGTGTAGGATTAATTGTACACAAGCCTCCTCACCCCAGGCCTTTTGCACTGCTTGGCTCCCCACAGTTAAAAAGAAGTATCACCCTGGACCTGTGTATTTGGCAGCACAGCACCCAGTGGCTGGCTCCAACCCTGCTCCATGTTGCCCCAACAGAGCCAGTACGAGGGGTGCCCCAAGCCAATAAGGTGGGGAGAGATCCTGTTGCCATAAGAGCAGGAAAGGGGCCTGACCCAACACACAAAGGCAAGCCCTAGCCAGCCATCAGACAGAAGCGAGGCCACAAATGTGCCAGCCCCATGAATGTAGCCCCAGACTGTAATTGGGGACCACAGGGCACTCTGGCCACAGCTGAAAAAACTAGGGTATAATTAACTTTCCACTCAGCGTTTGCCACAGCAGCATCTCACCTTCGCCAGAAGAGGAGGGCCGGCCTTTCAGAAGGTCTTGGAATAGTCCTCCATCCTCAGGAAGGAATAGTGGAGGAGAGACAGCAACAATAACCCAAGGGGAACACATTTTTTTCTGTTGTTGTTTGAACAAATTCCCCACTCGTTTTTTTTTTTTTTTTTTGTTGTTGTTTTTTTTGTTTTTTTAAGCTGGGTCTTCAAAAACAAAAGAAGCTATGTCTGAAGTTTGGTTTAGAATTTCTCACAGTTCCCTGTCTATGCTTTTACAGCAAGCTGCTCAGACTTCGGGGCCTCTAGCCACTGCAAACAAACTCCAGATACATGTGCCACCTTGTGCATCCAGGTGACATGGGTCCTGAAGAATCAAACCTGGGTCCTCAGGCTTCCCAGGTAAGCGCCTTAAAGGCTAAGCCATCTCTCCAGCCCTGTTGTGTACTTTTAATGGGAATTGCAAGCTCAGGCTACAGCCCGTGCTTCTGACTAACAGATAAAGTCATTCTCTCCTTAGGTTTGAAACAGTTTGCTAAAGTGGCTCAGGGAATTCAAGGAAACATTTTCCTCAGCTTGTTACAAAATACGCTACAAAGGATGTGGGTGCAAAGATGATTGCCCAATGCATAAAATGTGTATAAATGGCAAATATTAGTGCCTGCTCTTGTGGCTGTCAGGTGATTATTCATTCACTCAACAAGGAGGTACTAAATGCCACTGTCTGCCAAGCACTGGGCTAGAACATACTAGAATACAACTGACATGGCTCTTGCCCTCATAAAGCTTAGTGGTAGTAGGGACATGGGCAATGAATGTGACAAACCATTGTAGGGTCACTGTAGAAACTGAGAGGTAGGGGCTATGAGGGTGGGGGCTGCAGAGAGAGCAAGAGATAGTGATAGAGAGCTGCCCTGCTCCAGGCAACCGTGCAGTGAATGCCCCACATGCAGCGAAGGCTAAACATGTGCAGAGTGGCAGGACAGCAGTCCACACCACAGAGTACAGGAAGAAGTACCTGCTTAGTACCTTAAACTCTCACCCCAGGGTCCAGACAGCAGCCAGAACCTGGCTTCGTACACGGGCTTCAGCACCAGCCCACTACACCCACTACGGAGCCTGGACCAAGTAAAGAATGTGGGAGTGGCGGCTGAAGTGAAAACAAGTAAGGCTCAGCTCCAGAAGGGTCCTTGCAGGCCAGCTCTACTCCATGCAGATGCCTGCGGCCCATGTTCAACCCCACAGGCTTCCTCCAAAGACTGTGTGCTTCTCGCTTTCTAGAACAACAACAACAACAACAACAACAACAACAACAAAACCAGGTATGACAGCTATCCCTTTAGCAAAGAGGCCCAGACCTCCAAAAGCCATCAAGTGTTCAGCCTGAAGGGCCAGGATTGCTACAGTGCGGGAGCAATCGCCACTTTGGACACAATCGAAATAGTGCTGGGAAAGTCAGGTCCAAAACAATGGTAGGGATGGAACACACAGCATCTCTGGGAGGTCTGTCTCCCTCAACTAGGCCAAAGTGGCAGTCAGTTGAAATCATAGAATGGCCTCAAAAAGTAACATAGGTGCTGGGAAATGACAGAAGATGCCATGTGATTCTAGACTAAATGTCCATGGTGACCAGCTTCAATGGCACATTAACACTGGAATGTACCTATTTCTCCAGAACGCAGGGCAGTCCCAGAGAAACATTCTGAAATCAGTGATGTACCATGGCCCACCCTACTCTCATGCTCCCTCTCACCCATTCCCCACTCCAACCATCCCTAATGCTCAAATTGGTATGGCCAGCACTTCACAAATCATATGAAAGCCAACTTCAGCCCACTAATTGTTCTGACATTACTTGAGGGAGTGGAACCTGAATTATCAGTGCTGTAAAGACTCATTCAGTGCTGTGAGTCAAAATTTCATGTTTGATAGAGTGCAGACATGGCCCAGCCACCCAAACGCCCTTCCTTTGAACACTGAATAGCCCCACCCCAGCCTCTCAGAAACAGGCGTGAAGAAGAACACATAGTCACGTGGGAATCCTATGTGTTCATGACTCCAAGCATGCAGACATGTATTATCCTGTGGGCAGGGGATAATGAAGAACAAGAACAAATAGAGAAGGCTGGATTTTGATGTAATTCTCTGAGTTCTTCAAGTCCATGCTTCAACAACCTATGAGATGAATTCATGACTCCCACCAAGGAACAACAAAGATGACATTTCTTTTTTTAAATTAACTTATTCTTTGGGGGGGGTGCACCAGGGCCTCCAGACACCACAAACCAACTCCAGATGCATGTGGCACCTTCTGCATCTGGCTTCACATAGGTACTGGGGACTGGTGCCTTAACTGCTGAGCCATTTCTCCAGCCCCCCAAAAAGACATTTCTGAGACTCTAGCAGAAAGTGAGCATCCATCAGTGGATCTCAGGGTGCCAGATGGGTATCTTCCCTAGGAATCTCATTGACTCCTTTGACAGTAAGACTACTTCCACTACAAGTGCCCTTGACCTGGGATGGTCCTCAAATCTAGACTCCTCCCCCAAACCCTAATAGAACCAAATATATTCCCCTTCACCACCACTCTCAACTCCTTCAGAATAAGTCCAGAGGTCCTACTGTGCTTTGAATCTGAGATGTCCCCTACTTATATGTTGAGAGTTTAGTTACCAACTGATGGGCTTTGGGGAAGTGATCACGAGGACTCAGACTTACACAGCTACACAATGAATGCATCGGGAGGTACAGCCTAGTTAGGGGAAGTGAATCGCTGGGGGTTTTCCTGGAAGGATAACAACATTGGTGTGTGCCCTCCCACTCCATCCCTTTTCCTTCCTGACCACCAACAAGGTGAGCAACTTTTTAAACTTTTTTTATATTTTTTATTTATTTGCAAGGAAGGAGAGAGAGAAAGAAAATGAGAAAGAGGAAATGGGCACACCAGGGCATCTTGCCATTGCAAACGAACTCCAGATGCATACGCCTCTTTGTGCATCTGTTTTTACATGGGTACTGGGGAATGGAACCAAGCGCCTTTAACTGCTGAGCCACCTCTCCAGTCCGAGGTGAGCAGTTTTGCTCACTCTTCTCCCTGATGTTCTGTCTCACCATAGCATAGAAACAATGAACCCAGCTGACCAAGGATGAACACTTCAGAAGCCATGAACCAAAATAAGTCCCTACTTTAAGTTGCCTTCTCAAATATTTGAGCACAGCAAAGAATAACTTGCTAACACAGGTCCTTCTTTTTCCCAACCAGTTGAAAATAAGTGACACTCAAAACCATTTCCCCCAAAGCACTCCACCACGCAGCACCCTCAACCATGCCAGCTGCATGAGTAGGCGGCCCTTTTCCCACATTCCAGCACTGCTGGTCTCTACAGGGGCCAAGACTCCAACTCTAAGAGGGTCAGACATTCAGGAAAGACAGGTGGCATTGCCCTCAGGCACCAAGTTCTCAACAGCAGGGAAGGTCTTGTGACCTGGCAGCCTATGATGTTGTGAAATATGTATTTGGTCCCTAACCTCCAGGGAGGGGAAAAGGGCCGGAGGGTTACACCAGTCATCAACTGCCAATGATCTAACCAGCCATACTTATACTGTGAGCCTCTGTAAAAGCCCAACCCAACACAACTCCATCCCCCCCCCATACACACACAATGACTGACTGCTGCTCTCACAACTCATAATCCACAACTCAATGGTGAATACCAGCAACTCCATGGAGGAGGGCCCTCAGTGGAGTGGGGGCAGGGAGGAGGGAAATGATGGTATCAACATTTGATGTATCCATACAAAGTTTCTATTTAATTTTTAAAAAGGAAACAAAAGAAGATGAAAAGAAACCCCAAAGGACCAGGGCTGGGGGCTTTGGAAAGAGAAACAGATGCAGGCGGGCTAAAAGGTGGCATCCACTCAAGTTACATGCCCTTCCCTAAACTGCATCCCACCTTCATTTCTGCACACACCTCCTTTGTAGCATATTTTGTAACAAGCTAAGGAAAATGTTTCCTTGAATTCTCTGAGCCATTTTAGCAAACTGTTTCAAACCCAAGGAGAGAATGACTTTATAGCCTGTTTGTCAGAAGCACGGGCCACAGCCTGAGCTTGCAATTTTCATCAAAAGTACACAACAGGGGCTGCAGGGATGGCTTAGCAGTTAAGGCACTTGCCTGCAAAGCCAAAGGACCCAGGTTCAATTCCCCGGGACCCAAATAACTCAGATGTACCAGGGGGCACACGTGTCTAGAGTTCGTTTGCAGTGGCTAACGGCCCTGGTGCACTCATTCTCTCCTTGTCTATCTTTTTTTTTTCTCTCTCTCTCTCTCTCTCTCCTTGCAAATAAATGAAAAAAAAAAAAAATTTTAAGTGCACAACAGAGCAATCCCAGGACTGAGCCCTCAACCTGTGCCATCCAAGGCTGTCCCCTCACAGATGTCAAAGCTGACTGCATCAGATGATACCACACTTGGCTGGGTGAGTTGGCTGCTAGTATGGAGAAATCCCCATACTTTAGGCACACATGTGTTCTGTATTGGATGTTGAGTAGGAGAATAGAAAAGACATGGATTTTATCCTGTTTTCGGGCTTATGACTGAACACGAACCTAGCTTATTGACAGAAACTTCAGCTGAGCCCCCATAGCTGCGCAGCCTGCCTCACCCAGCAAGGGCCTCTCTGAAATGTCTGTGTTGGGCTGTGCAGTGTCCATCTTCCCTTCCGAATAGATGCACCTACACCATCCCCTAAACAGCATCCAGCGGGAATCAGGGCTGTTAATTTCTGTCAAATGACCCATGCTTAGCATCCAGGGGGCCCTGGATGAAGCCTGAGTAGCAAAGGCCAGCTACTGCATTTTTATATTACTTCTCATACAGAGGCAGAATCCAAGTTTCCAACAACACCTTACGATAAAGCCTAATGTATAAAACAGAATTGAGAGCTAGGGAAATAGCTCCATGGTTAATAGTGCTTGCTTGCAAAGCCTGCCGACTCAGGTTTGATTCCCCAGCAACCACATACAGCCGGATTCAGAAATTGGTGCATATATCTGGAGTCTGTTTGCAGTGGCAAGAGGCCCTGGAGCACCCATACTCCTCTCCCTCCCACCCCTGTCTCATCTCACAAATAAATAAAAATATTTTTTTAAAAAACCAGAATTAGTAAGGCAAATAGCTAGGACTGGCCAGGGGATCAGAACATCTCAGTCTGACTGCACCATACATACAACAGCTGACAACCAGGGCACAATGGAAAGGTATGTGTCCTAGGTAGGGAAGGGTTTGGAGTAATACCCACACAATTCCCAGTGGTCCATTTCAGTAATCCTGAGAACTGGAGTCCTGGGGGAAATTCTTCACATGTCTCATCCATGTCAGGGAAACTCTCAGACTGGGTCACACCTTCACCAGGCGATAATGAATTTCTCAGGGATGCTATTAGGTAAGGTCGCTTCTTGTACTCTGACTCCCTTCCAATGCTCCAGGGTTTGGGGGTGTTCTTGGCTATCACGTCCCTATGGATGTCGTTAGTGGGGTCCTGTTAGGAAACAGGCAGGACTATCAGTAGATACCACCGACATCGATATGAGTGGCTTGGGACTCTGCAAACGGGCTGCTGTGGAAAGAGCAGAGAGAAAAGCCAGCCACTAGGAAGAAAAGCCTACCTGGCTATTCTTATTTCTGATAAAGACCCCAGACCCAGAGCCCCACTCTTCCCTTTCTACCTAAACACACTAATGTTCTGGAAAGTGTGGTGGGCAGGCATGAGACTCAACTTGATGATGGGGACTGGAGGAAGGTAACGTGATGAGCATGGGGTCCCACTCCAGGACCTGCAGAGACAGGAGACCACTGCTCAGCAGAAGGCTGGCCACATCCAAGGGGCTCACTACTCTCCATCGAGAAAAGAAAAAGAATGTCCTTTCAGTAGAAGATTGAGCAATTGCTTTTAAAATCAGTGACAATAATTCATTCTCTTGCAGTTAAGTAGTTAAGATTCCACCTCACTAGCTAAATCAAAGAAATACATTAGTATCTCTTATTTCCCTGGGCCTACAACCCAAGGTCCAAATTAAAAAATAATAATAAAACCTGGCTCAGCTACCAAATGAGTATGTGATCTAGGTAGAAGAAATACCATTCCCTCTTGTCACAGTATTTATCTTGAGAAATGAGGGGCCTGGAAAAGCCAACCCTATAGGTCCATTCCCCATTCCACCCTTAGAATTTTAAGTTAACCATTGTCTCTGCCTTCAGGTGAAACATCACAAATTTCAAAAGGTTGAAGTTTAGGTTCCTGAACACTAAAAAGTTGAAAACCTTAAGAGCCCTTGTAGGACCACTGTCTTCTCTAACTGTGGCCTCCAAAAATTGAGAACAGGACTTGCTCTAGCCAGGGCTGTGCAGGTATCTATGCCACTAGAGGACAAGTCATAGCAGTTTCCAAAACACCCAGCTTTGGATTTTCAAAATCCCCTGAAGAGCAGATTAAGCAAGAGCTTTGGGTTTTAATCTGCTTTTTATTAGCAAATTCACTAGCAAGTGCAAGCCAGATCCCCATTAGAACATTAGCATCTAAATCATTTCATCAATAACCTTAATGAAAGAGGGCATCTCAGGATGGTTGTAGAAAGAACCCAGGTACTATGAGTTCTCTCTATAAATCTAAGAGCTCAAAAATGTGTGTATGCCCCATAGTATAGCTACCACACCCCAAGGAATACACATGGCCCCTCTTCTCTACTTATCTCAGGTACTCACATACAAATAAAAACACACACACACAAAGAGAGAGAAAGAGAGTTTGAGAAGTTGTAAGCTATTTCTTTTTATTTTGTTGTTTTTCAAGGTAGGGTATTGCTTTAGCCCAGGCTGACCTGGAATTCACTATGTAGCCTCAAACTCATGGCAATCCTCCTACCTCTGCCTCCTGAGTGCTGGGATTAAAGGTGTGGGTCACCATGCCCAGCTTCCCCACTATAAGCTATTTCTGATCTTACAAGCCTGAACACCAGCTCCAAGGTACTGGATGTCTACAGAATGGAGCTACAATCATCTCTAGCAATTTTGCTTCTCTGAGGCAAGAGGTCAAGCCCAGAGGTGGACCTAGGTCCTTTTTCTACTTGGCCTCTTTAATTCCTCTCACCTCATCACAAGCCCTGCCTTACAGCTCATAGCTCACACTTTGCATAGCTTTCCACACTTAAGCTTCTTAGATTTGCATTGACAACCTCCTCATTGCTGGGTTTCCAAAAGGCTTCCCAGACAGCTGGGGTGCAGACCCACCCACTTATGTCCCAAGTACTGCTGTGTATGGTTAGGCAGAGATAGGGACAGGCCATCTCTACCTAACTCCTGCCTGCTAGAAAGCTGTTGCTTTTATTTTTAATTTTATTTAAAAGGAGAATGCAGGGTACCCAAGACGCCACAATAAAATGACATTAACTGTAAAATTACATTATTAATTCTTTAATCTCACTTGAGGCTTCAAGCTGTTGCTATGTCCAATTATCCGTGTAACCACCTGTCAGAATCCCGGCGCTATTTAGCATTACCTCCAGGACAGCGGTGGGCCCGGTGGTCCGTCAGGTCTGCCAGAGACTCGAAGTCCTGCTGACAGTGATCGCAGGTGTAAATTGACTCATCCTCCATGTCTTCATCGTCCTCATTTCTCTCCTCTTGACTTGTCACGCTGTTCCTGTCTTCCAGCGCACGGCTGGTTTTCCGATCGCACTCTGGCTCTCCTTCTAGGCCTCCTGCCAACAGGAAGAATACAGTCCATGTCAGCTGGTAGGGTCTTGGGAAAGGGGTTTAAAAGAATCGCCCAGCATTTATTAAGATACATTTAATTACTCTGCCTCCCGGGGTCCATTATTCTTGACATCTCTCAGTATATTAATATATGGTGGGTAGGGGGGTTGTGGCATGTGGTGCGGTAATTCTCAACTACATTCTCTAATTTGTGGTGCAAATCTTTTAGAGGAATTGTCATCTTTCCTCTGCGCATGGCTACTGGAGGTTGTGACCCTTCCATGAGGTGAAAACTCCTCAGCATTTGTCTCCGAAAAACTCAAACTGTGACACACCTCTCCAGAGTGCCCACAGCCACTCGTAACACACCTCAACTTGTAGTTTTCCACCGAATCTTACAGGTTAAAGCTGGAACCTCAGTCACACTGGCCCTCCACATCACCGATCTCACAATCTAATAATGTGGGCTCACATCCTACAAAGACATCCCAACTCTCAAAGGTCATGTGTTTCAAGAGCACTTGGGATAGGCAAATCGAAAACTGGAATGAAGCCAGTAATGGTGGCTTATGCCTGCTGCAATCCTAACACTCCAAAGGATAAGGCAGGAGGATTTCGAGTTCAAGACCATTTAGAGCTACAGAGTGATAGCCTGTCTCCAAAGAATAAAACAACAATAAAGCCTAAACATTTCCAGTCGCTCAGTGACCACGAAGCCACTTAGACAGTGAGCACCAGTTTTGGGTGACCGAACAGCTTCTCTAAATTAATATTTGGCCCTGTGTGGTTAGCGGCTAACCAGTGGAGGAGAGTGACTCATGATCACATAGGCCCTGAATTTGGGTAGCACTGGATGTCTTGCAAAGCCACAACACACCACCCCATTTCATAGTCTCACACATCCTAGAGCTAAAAGGAGTTCAAAAGGTCATGTTGCCCAGCACTCCACAGAGAGGGACAGCTCAGTAAGTCCTACGGAAAAGGCACCCAGCATTCAGCCAGGCGGGCAACATCCCAGCACCTTCCACATCCTGACGTCTGCCTAGTTAACGTCACTACACATCTGTGGGGAATGGAGCCACAGCCTCAAACTTACATATGAGCAGAACTTGTAAATCAATGTTAAAAAGATAAAAATGGAGCCAGGCGTGGTGGCACACGCCTTTAATCCCAGCACTCGGGAGGCAGAGGTAGGATCGCCATGAGTTCGAGGCTACCCTGAGAGTACAGAGTGAATTCCAGGTCAGCCTGAGCTAGAGTGAGACCCTACCTTGAAAAAACAAAAACAAACAAACAAAAAAGATAAAAATGGTATACAAAGTGTATCAGTAATCCTAATGTCAATGGGTTTAAACTTGCCTGCTAGAATACAGGAACCCTTGGTTTGGAAAAGCATTGTGAGTATTGTTTCTCCACAACATACATGTCCTGGAAAACAGGTCTGATGGTTGAAAACGGGCAGCATTGATTTAAACCAAAGAGATCTCCAGCATGCATAAATATATTGATGTAAATAAATATATTCATATGCAAAAGTCCATACATGTGTATATGTGTGTCTCTGTATGCATGCAATAGCACGGTTACAGCAAAAGGAGAAGCACATAACCTTTAACCCCTCCCCCCCCCAGGTCCAGTCACCAAAGCAAAAGCGAGGAACATGAAGAGAAGAATGCATTCAATTTGAGGTAGAAACCTCAGTCCCATAAATATTTCAATTTAGAAATAGATAATGTTATAAGGACTCTATTTCTCCCATCTGCACAGAACATGCACTTCCAAGCCCCCCAACATCAAGAACCTGGGAACACAAATCAGCTCATCAGAGAGCCAGCTGCCGCCTTTCATGGCGAGAAACAGTGCAGGACACACGGCGGAGGCAGTAAAAATCAATGCTTCCATTTGTGGCCCATCAAAACATCTCTCTTCTTACCAATTAAGGGATGTACAATTTTTAGATTCTTTTATTATCAGAACAAGCCGACCCCCAGCAATACAGAAATCCTATTCAAAGCTAGGCAGCATATTTATCTCAGGGAATCTGATCTGCAGCTCCGGCAGCATCATGGAGAAATAGAAAATAAAGAAACCAGAAGCATCATTTGGAGGCTTCACTATTATAATCATCACACGACATGGCTACAAAGACAAGCATTGGTCTCTGAAATTCCTAGTTTACTATCTCTCTTCTTTAAAAAAAAAATTCGTAGAGGATAAAAAAGAATATAATTCTAACCTTATCTACTCTACCGACTCTCCAGATGATAAGTCATATTCCACACCATGCCTGTGCTACTTTACTTAACACACAGTTTAATAGACATATTTAAATTATCCCCCTTTTTCTGCCATATTTGCTTGGCAGCGCTTTCTATAATAGCTCATCAAATCCACAACTGGAACCACAAACATTACACCGCATTTGATCTCTTTAAATCTGGTACATCCTGTTGACTTGGGAGTAGATAAATCAGAATGTCAACTCTCGGGTTTTTATAAGGCAAAACCCCATAAAGTCATCCAAGAGTATAAATCTGTTTTAAGGAACTGTCACCTCCCCTACGTCTGGCTACTAATGGGAAGGCGGGTGGCTGTGCACAAAGGGGCGGGGGAGGAGAGGAGGGCAAAGGGGCAGAAGTGGGAGCCAGCATGGAACAGACCTCATCACACAGCCTCCCGAAGGACAGCAAGCTCGGCAGCCTGACCTCGTGAAGGTGAAGTGAGAGGAAGAGTCCACCAGCCAGCAGAAGTTTAGAGGACAGGATATTCCCTGAAGACCCAGCACCCTTGCTAGGACTCTACTTTCCAACACAACAGCACTATGACTTCACTATCAAGAAAAGGAATAAGCCGGGCATGGTGGTGCATGCCTTTAATCCAAGCACTTGGGAGGCAAAGGTAGGAGGATCACCATAAGTTCGAGGCCACCCTGAGACAACATAGTGAATTCCATGTCAGCTTGGGCTAGAACGAGATTCTACCTCAAAAAACTAAAAAAAGAAAGAAGGGAAGGAGGGAGAGAGGGAGGGAGGGAAGAAAGGAAGGAAGGAAGGAAGGAAGGAAGGAAGGAAGGAAAGAAGATAAAAGGAATTATTTTCGTGGGCTAAGGACATAGGTGAGTCAGTTAAGTGCCTGCCTCACAAACATGAGGATCTGAGTTCAATCCCTAGAAGCCATGTGTGTGCATTTGTAACTCTAGCAACTACAGAGGTGGACATGAGTAGATTCCTGGGGCTTGCTGACATACATGGTGAGCTCCAGGACAAAGAGGCCATGTCTCCAAAAAAAGTGGATAGCTTCCTGAGAGACAACCCCTGAGGCTGTCTTGTCACCTCCACATGTAACCACACACATATGCACCCATACATGTGCACCACACATGAACACACATGTACACACATGAGAACACACAATGCGTGTGAACACACATGAGAACGCATGTACATGTGTGAACACCCATGACATACTTGTGCACACACACGATGGCATACACACATGTGAATACACGTGTTATTTTCCTTTTAGCAAGGGAAAACACTGAAGCTTTGCTGAATCACTCCCAGCCACTCAAGGAATGGAGCCTGTATCTTTCACCTGCCAAGACTCTAGCTCTCTGTGGCCTGTGGTCTAGGAGGACAGGGAGATCTGGCGTATACCCTGGGGTCTCCTCTGTTCCAGGCCCACCCAAAACAGTCACAGAGTAATCCCTTAGGAGCCAGCAGATTGATTTTCCCTATTCCTGTGCCTAGACAGAGCTGTCCCTGCCTGACCTATCCCTCCCCTACTCAATTACAGAGAATCCTCTGGCCCTTCCCTGAGGCTGGATGTAGTGGGAACAAGTCCAGAGGAGGAAGAGCACCTGATCTTGTCCCAGCCCACAAGTGCTACCACATGTTTCCAACACGATGGCCTCCTGAGCTTATACTGCAGCTGACCCACTCATCCCTCCAGCCACCCACGGGTCCTTCACAGCAGAGTCAGGAGGCTTGGAGCAGTAGCTGGCTCACGTCTCCTCTGTCAGGGACTCTATGATTGTGAAAGCCATCCTGCAAATAGGCTAAACAGCTCCTTTTCCTCCCACCCACCCCACCTAGTTCTCCTGAGCACTGTCTATAGCAATTAAGGCCTCAGACAAGGAAAACCCAAGTTATGGGGACTTGGAATCTCCCTCCCAACCACATGAATGGGATAGGAAAACAGATGAAACCAGAAAACACTGGCTCCCCAGACAAACCGACATGGCTCCCTACGTCCAGATCCCACACTCCACCTCAGATAACTCAATGTTGTAGATTCATAGCTCTTGCCCAGTCAGCTACCAAGAGAGCCACCAGCACCAACTGAGCCCTTGATGGACGCCTGGCACCTTTCCCCAGTCCCCATACCACAGGTGAGGAAAGCACAGTTCTGTGCTACAAAGTGACAAAGCTTAAGCAAGAATAAAAGAGAAGTGGCAGGGTCACCCCACAGTCTCCTCAAAGCAGACACTTGATGAAAAACAATGAGCCAAAGGTTGGAGAATCTGTACACACCATCAAAGTCACACGGAGGGCCCTGTCCTGACTCTAAGGTTCCATTAGGGTCCTGATGACTACTTGGCCCTACCACCACTTGATTACACAGCCACAGGAGACCTTCAATTCCTTGAACTGCCAAGCAACTTCTGCCCGGGGGTTCACACTGCCTGCTCCCTGCCAGAGGAGCAGACACCTAACAGACTTCCCCAGAAGTTTGGGCACCAAAGTCACTGAGCTTTTCTGTCCCCAGAGCTCCCTCCCCTCCCTTTGGTGTCAGAGCACTTGGCACAATGGGGACTCTTACTTCTGTGTACTACTTTGCTTCCTCTCTCACTGTGGCAGTCTTCACTTTCCAGAGATGCCAAAAGAGTTCCCACCCACCCCCTCAGTAGAAAGCCCTCAGTTCCCCCACACAGAAGAGGGACCTAACTCCCTGCCACACTTCCCTTCAGGCTGGCAGCTGTTGTAACACCCTTGACCAACAGAATGCAAAGGAAGAGATGATGTGAGGTGAGCTGGGAAGAAGCTTGAAGCTTCCCCCTAGTTCTCCTGGGACCCTTTCACTGGGACCACAGCTACCCGACTATGAGAAGTTCAAGCCACATTATAGATGTTCCAGCTTCCAGCACAAACCATTAGCCAAGGGGAATTCAGCAAGGCAAGATGGGCTTCAGATGACTCTAGTCCCAGCCATATAGCTGCTACAGTGCAAAAATCAAAGCCGGGCGTGATGGCACACGCCTTTAATCCCAGCACTCGGGAGGCAGAGGTAGGAGGATCGCTGAGAGTTCAAGGCCACCCTGAGACTACATAGTGAATTCCAGGTCAGCCTGGACCAGAGTGAAACCATACCTCACAAAAACCAAAACAAACAAACAAACAAAAAAAATCACCAAGAACACCTTCCACCCAAACCCAGGCAGCCCAAAGAACAGTGAGAAAAAAACAGGTTGTCACTTTACACCGTTGAGTTTGGGGTGGCTTGTTACATCACAGTCCGAAATACTCCCCACCAGACTGTGAGCTGCACAAGGGTATGGTTGTCTGCATCTGCTCAGTACACCCCCTCGGCCTCTGCTACAGATGGAAACACATCACACTCAACAAATACTGAACAAATAGATGAATTAATTGGTTTCAAAGAGGCAGGTCTCCATAGTCACATGAGTAGGGACAAGTGGATGACAGGTGTCACAACACTATTGTCAGATGGCATTAACTGGGACCATAAAAAAGATGCATCCTTTTAGGTCAAAAAAAAAAAGTCAAATATTGGTGTTCTCAAAAGTTTACCTAGGGGCTGGAGAGATTGCTTAATGATTAAGGTGCTTGCCTGCAAAGCCTAA
Organism: Orientallactaga sibirica; assembly: GCA_036365145.1. Taxonomy (NCBI): domain Eukaryota; kingdom Metazoa; phylum Chordata; class Mammalia; order Rodentia; family Dipodidae; genus Orientallactaga; species Orientallactaga sibirica. The sequence goes on from JAEOAD010000030.1 coordinate 3,113,776, forward strand.
AGAACCAGGTTCGAGTCCCCAGAACCCTCATAAACCAGATGCACATGGTGGCGCATGTGTCTGGACTTCATTTGCAGTGGCTAGAGGCCCTCGCATGCCCGTTCTCTATCTACCTCTTTCATTCTATCTCTCTAATAAATAAAAATTTTTTTAAATGAAAAATGTTAAAAATAAGTTTAGCCTAACACAAAGCAGCTCTCTGCCCCACCAGCTTCTTCCTGCATATCCACATCACTGCAACCCACAACACCTTACCCTATGAAAGTGCAGTCCCTGAACCTATGTTATTGACTAAGAGGAGTATTTGTGAGTGGAAGCCATAACCACGCTGCCTTTCTTTGGAAGGTGATGGCTTTTCTCCCACCAAGCCATTTTCCTCCAAAAAAAGCTTCGCTCTGGATGACAATGCATAGGAGGTCCATGGGACTCCACAAAAAGTGCTGTGCAGCCAGACAAGTGGCCCCATGCCTTCTTGAGGGAAGGAAGCCAGCAGAGTTTGTCAGGGAGTTTGTCAGGCAGAGGTGTCCCAGCCTCCTTGCAGGAGAAGGTGACACTGCTATCTGCTCCTTGAGGCTTCTGGATACCCTGTCTCAGGTACAAGGTCTATCCCCAAGTTTCAGGTGAGGAAGCAAACTACACACGGCACACACCAGGAAGGGCAGCACTAGATTTGAATCCAGCTCTTCAGACCCCAGATCCCCACCTAACCACTACATAGAACAAGTAAAGGGGATACCTAAGGAAGGGCTGAGTAGGGGATAGCTGGTCTTTTCCAATGTCAGGAAAAAGAGTTAGGGAAGAGGCCTCAGGGAGTTGGGCTCAGACTGTGGGTCTGGGAACCTCCCGGAAACACTTGACAAGCTCCTAAGCCAGGGTCCTCAGTGTCTCCCTGGCTCCCAGGAGCAGCTGAGAGAAGCTCAGCTGGAAACACCAGCAAGGTCCCTGGGTCCCAGCCTGGTCAGTATACAGGTGAGAATGCATTGCACTAGGGGGAAAAAAAAAAAAGAGTCTCTTGTCTTCCTGGAGGTGCTGCAGGATAAAGGCTAGCAGGTTCAGGACTCTAGACAACCAAGAACCTCTCAAGGAGCACAAAAGGGACTCTGTCTTTGGGATCTAAGGGCCAAGCATCACACAGTAAATGGAGGCAGGAGGCCAGAAGTAGCCACTACATCTCAAGGGCAGAGCCAAAGAGGACATACAAGTGCCAACCATCACATACCTTCATCCACTCTTCCTGCCCTCATCCCACAAGTGTTTCCTAAGTGTCTTGTGTGTGCAAGGAATTACACATGTTTGCTACCACTTAAGAGCACTTTTTCAGTCCCATTTATCCTGGTGGCCTCAAAGTCCACATGAGGACTGTGAGGTAAGTAAATGAATAAGCAGATGAATAGCCAAAAGATAAAGTGAAAATATAAGTAAGGGACCAAGTCATGCACGGTATGGGGATGTCGGTTCCAAGGACAGCTCTCTAGAAGTCACTGGCCTCTGTTTATGGATGACCTGAGAGGTCACCTGAGTCTCTGAGCCCTGATGTGCCAACAAGTTACTGAGTGAGGCTGGTAGCACCCGGCTCCTGCTGGAGGTGCTCACTGAGGACACAGCCATGGGGGTATGTGTGCCCAGCTAGGTACCACCAAACAATATAAATACAGGACACTTATGCCATTCCGGGAAGGATAAAGGAGCAGAATACAGGAACAGAAAATGTGCTGGGGAGAAAGGTGCTGGGGAAGGCAAGAAAGGCAAGGTGAGAGTGGGAGACAGCAGTCAGCCAGGCCAGCTGATCCTAGGAAGGCTCCCTTCTTGCCTCTTCTCCCAGTCAGACCTGGATGCGAGGCCACGCTCTCCACCTCTGCAGAAAGCAGAACCAGCCACAGAGAGCTCCAGGAACATCCAGGGGCTGACCAAGGAGTCCAGCTGTCCAAGAAGCATTAGGAAGCCAGTGTAGAGCCCACTTCTGACAGACCCAAGTTGCTGGCCTAAAGACAGTCATTAGTTACAACCCACGCCAGCAGCAGCTGGCTGGATTCACAGTTAAGGGACTGTGGGGATGACAGAAAAAGAAAAGAGCTATAGGCTTTGGAATCAGCTTGTCTGGGTTCAAATCCACATTTTAGCATGTAGCAAGAAGGGACTATAGACAAGCCACTTCTCCTGAGGTTAATTTAATTATGTTACATTATTTTAATAAGCAAATAAAGCCTGTAACAAGCACAAAGCCTGCTGCCATGATCACAAGATGAGAAGAAGGTAGCTCTCGGTCATCAGCTTATGACTGGGGCTGTTACAGCAGGGATACATTCACTCCATAGTTCGTGAGTCCACCTTTCCTGTGCTCGCCCCCTACAGGTAGCTGAGGGAAAAACAGACCAGAAAGCACCTGCCATATGCTAGGTGTTTACCCTAGAGCAACAGTTTTCTTAAGTAGAAATTTTATACTCCATCCTAATAGCCTGTAGGTTCCTAGGGGGAGGGAGGCAAAATGTGCTTTCAGACCTGGGTGCTTCTGGGTCAAAGCCCTGGCTCAACTGCAACTCCAGACCCACCAGGGCACTGCATGCAGAAGAAGTAATGACTTTCTCCTGCAGCCCAAGCTGGTAAGGCTGCAAAGACCAGGGCAGGGCAGGCCAAGCAGGGTCAGGTCCCTGCAGCCCCAGTTAGGCTTTTTACGCAGCCACTTCCAGCCCTGTATTATGAAGCAGCCATTATTTATCTGCAGGTTTACAGTATCAGCGGTGCCAACCAACACTTAATACTCAGCCTAAGGTGCCTTTGGCAGCAGGGCTCTCATCAAACACTTTAACAATTAACTTGCTGTCCAAGTTCTGCCACTCAAATAAGGAAGTCATGTCTGGATGGTCATATGAGGGTGCCCGCTGTCCCCCAGTTAGGGCCAATGGCTCAGGGGATGGAAATCCACATTTGTAAAAGCCTTGTTGGATGTGACACACTGGCAGGCCATGAGAGTACTAGTCCAACACAGAACCTCAGCTGATCTTGGGGATGACTAGGACCTTCGGAGAACATCTAGAGGCATTCCAGATCCTAAAGCCAAAAATAGCTAGCAATGTGGTGACCCGCGATCATTTATCGTGTGACCTGTGGCCCAGGAAAGGGGACATCACTATTAGACCTATTATATAGAAAGCAAAACAGCCTCAAATAGGTGTGAAAGCCCAGCATTACCCAGACTCCCAGCAGACCCATGAGCATGCCAGGGCCTCTAGCCACTGCAAATAAACTCTAGACACATGTGCCATCTTGAGCATTTGGCTTACATGGGTTCTGGGGAGTCAAACCTGGGTCCTTGGGTTTCACAGGCAAGCGCCTTAACTGCTAAGCCATCTCTCACGCCCTGTTTTCTTTCTTTCTTTCTTTCTTTCTTTCTTTCTTTCTTTCTTTCTTTCTTTCTTTCTTTCTTTTAAAAAGGCATCCTGGGCTGGAGAGATGGCTCTGCAGTTAAGGCGCTTGCCTGCAAACCCTACCAATCAGAGTTTGATTCCCCAGTTCCCAGGTAAAGCCAGAAGCACAAAGTGGCACATGCATATGGAGTGTCTTTGCAGTGGCTAAAGGCTCTGGAGCACCCATTCTTCTCTCTCTCTCTCTCTCTCTCTCTCTCTCTCTCTCTCTCTCTCTCTCTCTCTCTCTCTCCTTGCAAATAAAATTAAATAATTTTTTAAAAGAATGAATCTTTACTTTTATGTAAAATCACTGGATTTTTATGTTAACTTCAAGTATTAAGAAAGAGCCAAACACCACACTATAGAAGGCTAGATGCAGTCTGGGGCCCCATGGAGAGTCTCGGCCATAGGGCATACTCAACAGGAGCCTCCAGAGCTCTTCACACGCAGAGCTGCCTGCCCAGTACTCTTCAAGTAAGGAAGTCAGATGAGTGGTGATAAGTGTGTCCCTTCTTTGGACACTCAGAACCTAGGTTCATGTCTATTCTGTATGCCTTGGTGACATACACCTCGAGCCTCAGTTTCTTTCTTTGAACACTTTGAACTTGAGGGTATATTATGGTCTGGACAGATTACAAGGTCCCTTAGCAGGGCCACTTTCCAGGTGACATCAACTCTAGTCCACTCAGACTATGATCCACAGTGAGCTCCCCCCAGCTGTGGCCCTATCAGATACAAAACTTCACATCTGTAGTTCAATAAACATTTACTAATCACCTACTGGATGCCACCCACTGTTAGGGGTGCTGCAAATGCACCAAGGATTCAAGCACTACTCTGCTGTCCTAAGGCTGACATTGTATCACAAGCACCTTGCTCTTGGTGTTCCATCAATATATGAAAAATGACTCCCCACCCAGTTGTTCAAGCATGAAGCCCAACCCTAAGAGGTACAAGGATGCAGCAGCTGGCTTTGCTCGCAGCCCACCTGTGCAGGCTTGGCTACGATGGGTAAGGGAGGAGTGGAAAACAAAAAGAAAGCGCAGGTGAGAGAGGGAGAGGAGAGGAGCTAAAAAGAGAAGGAACATCGAGCTAAACTTCATCTCCAAAAACAGAAAGAGAAAAAAAAGATGTTTTTCTAGCAAATAGTTCATAGTGACACTCCTCCAAGGCATATAATCTTAATAAAACCAACCTCATCATGTGCGGTAAGTAATGAAGAACAGTGGGACAAAGCCACCCTGGAATCATGAAAATTGTACACTGTGACTTGCTAGTGACCTCCTGAGGCAGTGACCATTCTGTCCTCTCAGAGCTGTCAGGTGACAGCTCAGGGCAGGGGAAAGATGGAGGAGCAGGTTAGAGGTGGACAAGGGAGGAGGACAATCAGGGCTGTGTGGGAAGCTCAATAAATCCAGCTAATTTGTGGCCAGCACTGGGCCTGGTTCTTCTAATTGCTCCCAGTCCTGGTGCAGAACTCAAGGCAAGGATGCTGGGGAGAAAAATCGCCCCTTTGTGGTGGCTTGGCTTGGGGCCAAAGGTAGACAGCTCACACCGAGCCCACAGGAGTGGCACCATGGATGTTGCTGTGGCGTCCAGCATTACATGTCTCTTTGGGCCTCACTTGTAAATTAAGATATGAACAATGGGACAGCATCTTTTGGAGGGAGGGGGGAAGCAGTGCATCTTGGTGACCTGTAGTGGTGCCAGGGTAGGTGTGGGGACAGAACTCTGAGTGACACGATCCCACCTTGGAAGGAAGCCTTTCCCTCAGTTACCCTCAGCAAAGGGCTCCACAGAACAATGTCCCAGAAAGCTAAAAGGCTCATCTAGTCAATGCCTCACTGGCCAGGGGTACCCTGAGTAAGTGTTCACTGCCTTGCTTTGGGACCTAGCAGAAGCTCTAGACACAGTTGTTTGACCTGCTTCTCCCCAACCCCTCTGCACCTAGCATAGGGCCTGGTATACAGCAGGTGCTCAATAAAGTTTTGTGAAGTGAATTAGTAAATCAAGCAATCTAAAAGGGCCCTTCACACTCGGACATTTAATGATCCAGCTCGGAGCTTCGCTCAGTGGTAGAGTATTGGCCTTGCATGCATAAGGCACCCGGCATCCCCAGCAGAGCTAAATAAACTAGCCAATCCAGCCTCCACTATGCATCAAGATCCATCCCTACGTCTACAGCCCTGTGTAGGGATAGAGCAGAACCAGGAAGAGGCCACCAGTCCTGCCCCTATGCAAGACGCAAGGAATCTTCGGTAGTGGAAAGCCACAGCCCAGGCACCAAGGCCTCTGCTGAAACCCAGAGACAGTGGCTTCCTGACCACGAGACCCAGAGCAGCTCCAATCCAGCTCACGGGTAGCTCTTGGAGGCCAGGAATCCCCTTTCCTCCAGCCACAGCGCAAGTATTATGTAAAGGCTTTAAACATTTACTATTTGTTGGGCATGAAGACAGCCCGATGTGCAGCCGCGTCCTGGGGAACACAGAAGTGTCGCTTGGGGAAAAGCAAGCAGGTCTTGGGGGTGCTTTTCTCCATGTGGCTGCTACTAGGGGGAGCCAAATGGCAACACACTTGGCTTCCAAACTGACAGCTCCCATCCATTCTGTGCCAGGCATCCCCCAGGAGACAGTGGCATCTCTAGGCCACCTTTGGGGACCCTAGCCAGTAGCAGGCTTCTTTGGGAGACCATAGGTTCTCCCCACTGCTTAACCCCATCCACTTGCTACGGTCTGCTGGCTTGCTGCTGATTTCCCTCCAAACCCCAAGAGGGTGTTTGGAGTCCCACAAGTGAGCTGTAAGACTTTCAGGATGTCTCCTGAAAGCCAGATTCCAACACTAACTCACCAAAGCCATTGCCTCTGACGGCCAGAGGACTGAAGGGTCTCCAGTCACTTGCCTTCCTCCCGGGAGCTGGACTGAGGTGAGGGTTCGGTAAGATGTCCTCAGTTGCTGTGATCCACATTCTCACACAAGAGGGGCACAGACTTGGGAGGATTAGCCACAGGTCAAAGGTCAAGTGGGCAACACCAAGGAAACTTCAAGACTTGCCCCAGGGTTTGGCTGCCTCCCACGCAGGGCCAATATCAGAATGATCCACGTGAACACAGAGTACCCCACACCCCACTCACCCCCTAGGCTCATCCTCAAACTGTCACTTAACTCAGACTTCAAATTGCTCGTGATGTTCTTCAGTCAACATGAAGCAGAAACCTTTTATTAAATGCTGCTAATTTTTTATTGATCACACTGTGAATCATTTCATTTTCCATTACCGCAAATGTCTCCTATCAGGGCTCCGCGATGATGCTTCTTTATGCAATCTCGAGCAACTTGTCACTTTTAATCAGTTTTCAGTTTCTGCGTGGCTCAAAAATTAGAAAGCTGGCTCTTTGTATCATTATTGCTTTCTTTCTTTTTTTAAGTTTCCATACAGGAAAGGTTATTATACTTGGAATAAATATACATGAATCAAATTCAAATGAAATTCCTCCCTGACTCTAACCAATTTTAGCATTAGCTCTTATAATTTTTTTTAGGTTTATTTTCATGGAAAGACTGTGCATAATTACTGCTCATGCCCTCCCAAAACACTTATGTTACTAAAGTGCGAAATGTCTTCTAACACAAAGACAGATCTCTGGGAAGTAATTACAGAAATGCATTCAGGGGCAATAATTCTATATTAGCTGTCAGCAGCAGACATCCTCAGAAAGGCACTTGTTACCAAGGAATTATTTGTGTTGCTGCCGAAGGCATGGCAGGCAAGCCCAAACTAAAGACTGCGTCCGACCGGAAGCACGGGCTCCCTCATCAAGGGTCAAATTAAGTTTAAATCATTACCTTGAAGCCCGGCAAACTCGTACCTGACTGTCTATTGTGGAGACATTTTTGAGACGCACTCGAGCGCAACGTGGTCTTCCCTTTCGCAGCGTGGTGCAATTACCTTGAGTCTCAAAAGGATTCTGCCAGGAGCTTGTCACAATAGGGAGAGAGGAGGTGGCAGGGTGTCTATTAAATGCTAACTCGTGTCACCAAACAGAATTTTCAAGAATTATAAATTGCTGCGATGCCTCGCAGCTGACCCCCTCATGTTAAGAAGAGCCCAGAATATTATCAGGAAAGTGCAAGAATTTGCATCAAAGGCAGGAGAGGACGCTCAGTGGGGAGCCTATTGGGATAGAACTGAGGGGCCAGGACTGAAGGACCAGCTCCTCTTCTCACAGAAGGTGTAGACAGCCATGGCAGCTCCAGTAGGGGGTGGAAAAACACCCTAAAATGGGGACAGTTGGGGGGCGCAAGGAGAAGCCTTCATTACTACCTGAGCTTGGTCCCTAATCCTTCTTGTGGCCATGGGACAGTTATCTTCCCTTTGGCAGCCTCCATTTCCCCACCTGTAACATCCTACTGCAAGGTTGTTTTGTGGGTATTAGGTGAGCAAGGTGTCAGGGTGTCCCTTCCTGTTCCAGGCTTGTTCTCCCACCTGCAAAATTCTAAAGACCTATTCTATATGGAGAGGGCTGCCTGACCTCCAGGTGCTGGGAGACAGTGTGCAGAACAGATTTCCCTAGGCTTAGCGGACCCCTGTGCATCTCAGAGGATGTGCTTAGACTCACCGAGGCTTGGTTTCCCCTAAAAAGGACAAGCTAGAGGTTACAGCCCTGATGAAGCTCAAAGCTCAGCTCATCCATCCCTGCTTCCAAAGGGACAGGTGCTTCCTGAGTTGACTCAGGATGAGCAGTCAAGGAGCTCCTTCCTGCTACCAGGGGGTCCATCCACCCTGGAGTTGTCCCTCCCCAGCCACAGCATCCTGATCTTTCACACAACCAGTCCAGCCCCTGCCCTCTGCGAGGTTCACGTGGGGCCAATGAGACATAACCCTGGGACATTTGCTGGAACTGTCCCAAGAAAATAAGTTCTAAAAATGAAGCTTCCAGAAGGAGAACAGGGATGATAGGTGGAGTTGAGGGACTGTGTCTGAAACATCCCCCTCTGATCTTAGTCATGTGGCAACCAGGCTTACATGCCAGAAATTCATGTACTGGACAGTTCATTGTGACAACATCCACTGCAGAATTATGAAGAGTAACTAATGAGGTTGAAGAGATGGCTTAACAGATAAGGCACTTACCTGCAAAGCCTAAGGACCCAGGTACAATTCCCCAGTACCCATGTAAAGCCAGGTGTGCAAGATAGCACATGCACCTGGAGTTCCTTTGCAGTGGCTACAAGTCCTGGCACACCCATGTTCTCTCTCTCTCTCTCTCTCTCAAATAAATAAAATATTTTTTTAAAAAGAGTAACTTAAAAAAATAAGAATTTCTACATTTCTAAGAGCAGAAGACCAGTAGATAAATTATGATATATTTATGGAGTAGATGCCACACGGCAATTAAAATTAATGAAACAAGGCAATGTTTATCAACACAGATTAATCTTCCAAATATAATATTTTTTCATGTGCCACCACACCCGGCTTGGTGGCACACACTTTTTAAAAAAAGATTTATGTTTGTTTATTCATTTATTTATTGGAGACAGAGAGAGGGAGAGAGAAAGAGAAAATGGGAGCACCAGGGTCTCTAGCCATTGCATACGAACTCCAGATGCATGCACCAAATAGAAAATTTTGAGAGAAAAGAAGCAAGTAGTCAAAGAGGCTTATCAACATATATTTGTAGACTGTATCTATATACAAAAATACTTGCAACATTTATATTGTTTTGAAAACGTGTGCACCAATAGTACTTAGTTATTCTTTATCCATGCTTTAGGAAGAAAGACACAAAGAGGAGTGATGGATGCCAAGCCCTACAGGGAATGAAAGCCCCTTGAGAGCTCTGAAGAAATGAAGGAAGGTGAAGACCTGTCCTGCATGGTTCTTGTTCCCTTTTTATATCTGAAATATTTCACTTGAATAAACACTATTGCTGAGACATTGAAAAAAAATAAATGTTAAAAAATTTTAAATATTTTATTTATTTATTTATTTATTTATTTATTTATTTATTTGAGAGACAAAGAGAGAAAGGCAGAGAGAGGTAGAGAATGGGCTCACCAGGGGTCTAGCCACTGCAGACACATGCGCACCTTGTGTATCCCACTTTACACGGGTACTGGGGAAACGAACCTGGGCTTTGCCTGCAAGTACCTTAACCACTAAGCCATCTCTCCAGCCCTAAAATGTTTTTTAAAATGGTGGATAAGGGGCTGGGAAGATGGTTCAGTTTAAAAGTACTAGCTTGCAGAGTCTCACCCCAGGTTTAATTTCCAAGCCACTCACATACACAGGGCACAAAACGTGGTGTGAGTGTGTGGTGTTTGCAATAACACACACACACACACACACACACACGCACACACACTCTCACAAATCATTAAATTTTTAAAAAATTTTTTGTTGTTTTTTGTTTGTTTGTTTGTTTGTTTTTTCGAGGTAGGGTTTCACTCTAGCTCAGGCTGACCTGGAATTCACTATAGTCTCAGGGTGGCCTCAACCTCACAGCAATCCTCCTACCTCTGCCTCCCGAGTGCTGGGATTAAAGGTGTGCATCACAACGCCCAGCTTAAAATTAAAATTTAAAATAAGAATGGTGGATAAATTGGGGAGTGACAGTGGAAGCACAGAATATGAATGTTCAGAGAAATAAGCCATCCCAACACACAGCTCCTTCAGAGCCTACACCCCAAGAAGACATTGCCCCAGTCCACCCAGCATGCTTCACAGCAGGTATGAATATCAAGGCTGGTACAGTCTGTCACCCCTACCTAGTGGGTGCTCCCTGTCCTTCACCCAGGGTGGTGAGGATGAGCAGAAAGCAGCCAGAAAGTATGGGGATTTTCCAACATGAAAAAGAGTAAATGGTACCAAAGGACCTGGTTCTGCCAGGGCAGGAACCTAAGTCTGTCACTGTAGAATCCCCAAGACCTTGACCAGTGTTTGACATGGAGGAAGTTCACAGGAACCAGTTGCTGAGTGAGTGAATGAATGAATGTGGACTGCAATGAATTAAAGCCATCTATAGCATTCCTTAGAATGAACCCTTTGCTGGACAACACCAACTTAGTCATTTTGAAGTAAATGCAGATTTTTCTACTTCTGTGTGTTTGGGAGAGGGGGCGGAAACAATGCTCCAAGTCTGACTTCTCACCAATTTTCTGCCCCTCCTGGGGACAGGCTGTGCTCGCAAGTCCCAACTGTGCATGGAAGGCACCTTTGGGGAGATGAGAATGGAAACGGTCTAATTCAAGGAGGAGCCAGGCACTTCCTAAAATGCATCCTGGCCCCCTTCCACGATTGCACATCGAACAGAGAAAATTACTCCAGCCCACTCCATAGGGGAGCATCTATGGCTGGCCGGCCAAAAGCAGCCGTTGCTAAGAAATCGCACCGGGTGACGTCACATGATCACTTGCTACAGGCAAGATGTGGCCAGGGTCAGAGTTCAGAACAGTTTCTGCAAATCTTTCCCACAAAGTCCCTTGTTCTATGCAGGGAGAGGAAGAAAATGAGGCGTCCTGACAGGCACTCACTGCAGCCGCCCCCCTCCCTGTAAAGTATATCCTATTACAGATGGGGAAACTGAAGCCCCAAGCTAGTGCGGCAGAGTAAGAATTCGAACCCAAGAGATGGAGGCTCCTTCTGAGCACAGGAGTGTTTCCCAGGATACCCTCCTGGGCCACCATCCTGTGCAGAAAGGACTGAATGGGAAAGTGCAAGCCATAGCAAAGACCACATGACCGTAGCCTACAGCTATAAGCATGAAGAACCTGGTTTCTACAGAGTCCAGGGGTCCCCAGCCTGCCATCATGGCATGAAAGAGAGAAGGAAGGTGATGGCTTCTCTAGCCAGGCCCCACACAGAGGAACACCCAAGACCTACAAAAAGCAGCTCTCAGGACTGAAGTCCCACAGGAGACCTCAGCTATAACTGGCACGGGGACCTCCACCCAGGAGGACACAGTGCAAATCTGGCAAGCTCAGAAATACCCATGCTGGAGGCTCTGTCCACTTTCAGTGAGTCCACATATGTTCTTACACTGGCCCCTGACAAGAGAATCCATCAGTCCAACCTATGGTATCACCTGGCTTTCTCCCCAGAACTATTTATTCCCAAGTGTCTTTGTTCTCTCTCACACAAAATCATGCTCCTGCCCCAGCAAGTCACTGTGGGGTTTCCTCCTTACACCCGGTGATGTCAATGAAATTTAGGAAATTCCCACTCCAGGAACTCTAAGCTGGCCACATCAGTGAGAGGTATAAAACTGGGACAGTTCCTAGGCACAAAAATGGCATACTTAATGAGTTTCATCGCTAACAGCTAACCAAGGAGCCCCAAGTCATTCCTGCCCTCTAGGATCCAAGCAAGGAAAGTTCCAAGAAGCCTCTACATTCCTCTGTGTGGAAGCACAGCTGGGGGAAGAGGCCACATATTTGGGGAAGTAGACTCCTGTGGAAGGCACCTTCCTCCCTGGCTGACGGCTGCTGGCCATCTCAATCACCAAGGGCACATAGGCCAGGCACAGGAAGGGGGCTCTGGCCAGCCTTGAAGTCCTGTCCAGCGAGGGGATAGGAACATATGCTACTAAGGCCCTACAGCTGCCAGTGACTGCAAGGAAGACCGGAGAGAAGGAGTCCAATGGGTCCTCTTCGGGATTCACCCTCTAGTGGGGAAGAAAGGCACCAGAGAAGCAAACTGTCTGTAAGTGACAGGAGCTCAGAAGAAATCAGAGGTGATGTGCTGGGCTTGGGAGAGGCAGCTTCAGCAGGGGGTGAGGCTAACCTTGCTGGGGGGACAACACAGAGGAGCAGAAGGGATGGGGGGCTCAATACATTCCAGAACAGAGAGAAGTCCCACACGTCCACAATTGGAGTAGAGAGAGCCAGGAGAGAGAGGCAGAGGGAGGCCTGGGGAAGGCCCAAGGCACGTTATTAGATCCTGAATCAACAAGCAGCTGGGAGAGCCCTGGAGATGGAGCTAGAATCACTGCCAATATCTCCACTGTACACTGTGGATGGATCAGAGGTGACCGTGTACAATAAAGGGCATTTGGGAGCCTCTGTAACTTTCAAATCATTCAAGTCCCATCCAATCTTTCTGGCTAGCGCCACATTAGCAAGGTGCACCCAGTGTGCCAGAGCACATGACTATGGCAGAAAAGTGTTCTGATTTTTATGGGCTGGAGAGATGGCTTAGTGGTTAAGGTGCTTGCCTGCGAAGCCTAAGGACCTATGTTCTACTCCCCAGTACCCGCATAAGCCAGATGCACAAAGTGGTGCATGCATCTGGCGTTCATTTGAAGTGGCTGGAGGCCCTGACACACCCATTCATCCTCTAATAAATAATGAATAAATAAACAAATAAACAAAAATTTAAAAATTAAATTATACCCAAAAAACACTGGTAGTAATCCTACCAGCACTGCCTGGACATGGCTTCTGCTTACCAAACAACACAGTCAGTCTAGACAGTCCTACTGTGCTGGGTGGCAGGACTTGGGGTCATCTCTCCCAGGGTGTGGGAGACACCGTGTTTTTTTTTTTTTTTTTTTTTGATTTTGCGAGGTAGGGTCTCACTCTGGTCCAGGCTGACCTGGAATTAACTATGTAGTCTCAGGGTGGCCTCGAGCTCTCGGCGATCCTCCTACCTCTGCCTCCCGAGTGCTGGGATTAAAGGCGTGCGCCACCACGCCCGGCTGAGACACCATCTTTAAACCCAGGGACTCCTGAGTCCTAAGTCTGGAAGGACAAAGAGAGGGGCAGCGAAGAGGCCCCTGTAACCAGAAAGGGCCAAAGTTGGAGCTGAGATGGACCGCAAGCAGGAAACAAACGAAGAAAGGAGGTCACCTCAGGAGTTCACGCCCCCACGTCCACAGGCTCACCTACAGTCTTCAGAGATCTGTGTGGCGGCATCCTGTCCCCATCCTTGATTAATCACCACAGATGGCCATGTAATTCAGGAAGGCGTGTGAAACAGGTGATCTGATGTAATCAGCTTCCACAGACCCTAGATCACCCCAGCAGGGGGCTATATTAATGCATCCTTCATACCAGCTCAGACCTAGCAGACCTCAGGAGAGGCCCCTTCTCCAAAACTGGTCCCCCTGTGACCTTGACACCACTGTCAGATAACTCTTGGCTTGGGAGTTTCCAAACAGAATCATCCACTAGAAAGAGGGTTCAAGAAGATTCCACAGGCCAGAAGCTGGCACATAGAGAGGCAGGCTGCTCTGGGAGGCCCTAGGACACATAACCAGATCTCATGGTGCCACAAAGAGGGGAAAGAATGTACTGGACTCATGAGGACTGGAGTGTGGGCTTAATGCCTGGGATAGCAGGGCACCAGCTCCTGTGTGGCCTTGGTCGTTTAACCTCCTGCACTGCAGTTTCTTTACTGAGAAGGAAGACTGACAGTGCGCACAGGGTTTGCTGGGGTCATGGGAGGCACCGCAGACACCCTCATGCCTCACGCGTTTTTACCCACTAAACTATTTATGACTGCAGACCCACTGTGTGTTGGGTATTGTCATTGCCAGGCAGAAGACACAGCAGTCGACAGCACCAAGGAAGCCTTAGTGAGTGGTAAGCACAGGGCAGAGTGCCAAAGCAAGTGACAGGACAGGGAGCAGAAGGAACAACTGGCGCTCTCCTGACCAGCAGAGGCCTCCCTTGGGAGGACATATTTGAAGAGGCACTGAAACAGCATAAGGAGTCAGGCCTGGGAAAGTGGAGGTGCTGCAGGAGGAAGGCACAGCTCAGGCCAAGGCCCTAGAGTGGGAGCAAACCTGGAGGTTCCAGGGACTGACAAGCCAACCTACTGTTTGCAAGCCACATGAGATGAGGTTCATAAAGTCGGGCAAGAAAGTCCTTGTTCAAGCAGGCTTGTGACACTCAAGTGCCCTGTCTACTTTTATTTCTACAGCACTGATTACCTCAGTGCTTTTATCATTTATGGTCTCCAGATACACAAACCAGTGTAATCCCCAGGAAGGCAGAAATCTCCATCTTGGCCCAATGATTAATCCCTAATGCAATCTGGGCATGGTGGCACGTGCATGTTATCCCAGCACTAAGGAGGTTGAAGGGAGAAAGAGCTCAACGTCAGGGCTAGCCTAGCCTACATAGTGTAACCAAGAAAGGAAGGAGGAAGGAAAGAAGGGAGGGGAGGGGAGGAGAGGGGAGGAGAGGACATGGGAGGGGAGGGGAGGGAAGGCAAAAGGGGCTGGAGGAAGAGAAGGGAAGGAGGGAAGGAGGGAGGGAAGGGAAGGAATTCCTAGTACCTAATACAGTGCCTGGTCCAAAAGAGGTCCTTGATGATGTCTGATGAATTAAGTGCTTACCGGAACTCAGCAGTGTGAGCCTCAAAAAGGACAACCCTCTGGGCCTCTGGAGCTCTAGAAGGCAATGAGTCGCTTAAAGCAGAGCCTGGCAGAATGTGTGCTGGGGGCCCTAGGCACTAGAAAAGGGTTGAATGAGCCAGGACATCCAGTTCTCTACTCCTTTAAAGCTGCCGGGTTTGTCCTCTGCCGGATGCCCAGAGCTGGGGCCAGCTGGAGCCTATAGCAGCTGCCAAGCACACAAGGGCAGCTGGGACACATGTGCACGGAGCATGGGCAGCACTCTGGGTTTCGGAATCTCTACATATTTACTAGACCCCCAAAGTATAGTCTCTGCATGGTTAATTGAGGAATCGTAATCATAATGGGGGCTGGAGACAAGGTCCAAAGAAAAGAAAAAACTTTTGCCAGCATTGTGCAGAGTGTCAGGAGGAAAGGCCTCCCTCAGAGCCCTACCTCCCTGGGCAGGGCACTTCCTGTGGACAATTGGAACTTGGCCTGGTAGGGTTCCACTTCCTTTGTGTTAACTAATTTCAGCTACTTGTTTGTAGAATAATACTCACTGCAGCTGCCCTTCATGCTCCATCTTTGGTGGTAATAGTGTATGCACCCCTGCCCCGCCCTGTCCCAGAAAGAGGAGGAAGAGGGAGGTGTGAAAAGCCATGTAAAAGAGGTGCCTGAAGGCAGCAAACCCCAAACCTTATCCCTATGGGCAAGCCACATTTTCAGCTCTCTGGAGCCCACAAGCAAGGTGTATCAACAGGAGGAGGGTCTTGTCACCAAGATGTCTGGGCATGCAGTTGGCAATGCTAGGGAAGGCAGGTCTGGTCCCCAGAAGGCTCTCACCCTGCAGACCATTCTATCCTCCAGCTCATTCCCTGCTAATCTCCCTCTAATCTGTCTGGCCGATTCCTGCTTCCTCCAGGCCATCTTAATTGAGAGTCTCAAAGTTGTTCTGAGCTCCAGGAAGGAGGACACCTTCAGACGGTGCAACCACTCTCTCTCCATCATCATTCTTGCCAGCCATGGCTAATAACGACTCTCCTTCGCTAATGAAAAAAACACACATGCACACATCGTGGCTGCTGTAATTAAGCCTGTGACGAGTTGAGTTGGAGGGAAATTAAATTTATTTACGTGCTGTTCTACTGCTGATGAAGCACTCACTATCAGGGAGACTCCTCATTAACCCTCGTTTGGAGGGCATGCTCTTTTGGGTTTCCCTCCCTCTACATCCCCTTCATAAATGATAGTTGGTTAAAAATAATAATAATAATTAGCCATTCTCAGAGTTGATTTCTCTTCTGCAACTCTTAATTCTCAAGCCACATTGCCCAGATGCTGATGATAATAAAACGCCAGAATGATTACAGTCCCTGCTACTGTCTCATCAACAAGCCAGCCAAGTGTTGCGGGGGTCTGTCGCTGATCAGCCCTGTTCTAGGCATGGGATGGATCAAAAGCGGAGTCAGGGTTGTCCCCATCTCCAGGAACAACCCAGTGGTAGGAAATGAAGTAGGTGAGTGGGTGGCTAAGACAGAACTAATGACTGAAAAAAGAAAAAGAAAAAGAAAAAGAAAGCCAGACTGGAAGGTAAGCTGGAGACGAAAGAAACAGACCAGGAACAGATGCAAACGTGCTGCTGAAGCATGATCAGGAGCCCACAGAGGTGACTAGAAAGTTCCAGGGTGGCCAAACAGACTTGCTGTCCCTTGCAACAGCCTCCTGCAACTGTGAATATCACAAGTCTAGGAACCAAAGAGACTACAGCCGAGGCTAGCTGTTCAAATCCTAGAGGTGGCCCAGGTATCACAGCCCCTTGGATCTTAGAGGCCCGAAATACATGACATAAACCTTTGTGACAGCTTTGGTTTTAGAAAGTGTTGTCAGTTCATTAAATATACATACAGACACCAAGATGCTTTCTAGTTTCTAGAAATTCTCAATAATGACAAAATACATGTCTCAGAGTTAAGGCAGCACCATCATCAAAGGCTTAAGGACAGCCCTGTAGGACAGTCTCTGACAGAGAATCAGGACATCTTTCCCCGAGTCCTGCTGGCAGCCAGGGCAAGGAGTAGCTAAGCCAGCTTGGGTCATGATCCTGGCATCTTTTTTTAAATAAGATTTATTTTATTTTATTTTTATTTATTAGAGACAGAGGAAGAGAGAAAGTATGTGAGAATGGGTGTGTCAGGGTCTCTAGCCACTGCAAATGAACTCCAGATGGCTTACGTGGGACCTGGGGAATCAAACCGGGGTCCTTAGGCTTCGCAAGCAAGCACCTTAACTCCTAAGCCATCTCTCCAGCCTTTTTTTTTAAGTAGTGGGGTTTTTTGTTTGTTTGTTTATTTGCTTGCTTGCTTTTTAATTTTTTTTTTTTTGAGAGAAAGAGAAAGAAAATGGGCACACCAGGGCCTCTGGCCACTGCAAACAAACTCCAGATGCATGTGCCACCTTGTGCATCTGGCTTTACGTGGGTACTGAAGAATCAAACCCAGGTCCTTAGGCTTTGCAGGCAAGAGCCTTAACTGCTGAGCCATCTCTCCAGCCTGATTCTGGTATCTTCTGGATCGCTTTCCCTTGCAGGTGTCTGGCTCAAAAGGGCCCCATTCATCCTTTAAGCTTGGACCAGCAAAGTTCAAAATCAGAAAGGACTTCAAAGACCACATCACCAGATGCAGTGCTGTCTCAGAAAAGGTCACCCTGTGGCATCCCTCCTGAAGGTTGTGCAGAGCTAACAAAGGAAGGTGTAGATGCTGCCACCTCCCAAGACACATTGGGCAAGTGGGCCGGAAGCATGAGGAAGCATCTAACGTGACTTTGGACATCTGCAAGACATCAGACACCAAGTTCATAGTGAGGAGGGTGGTTTGCAGATAGAGGGGCAGACACAAACGTAGCCTGCCCTGTTGGGCTATGTAATTACCCAGGTTTTCTTCTGCAGCAAGAAGACTCTTGCTGGGCGTGGTGGCACACACCTTTAATCCTAGCACTCGGGAGGCAGAGGTAAGAGGATCACTGTGAGTTCGAGGCCACCCTGAGACTACGTAGTGAATTCCAGGTCAGCCTGGACTAGAGAGAGATCCTACCTTGAAAAAACAACAACAAAAAAAGACTCTTAAGAGCCCAAGTCCTGCCAAAATATAGAAACCCACCTTAACACAGCCCAGCTGAGACCCAGAATAGGTAATGAGAGGTCCCATGTATGGGTGACCAATGGCTAAACCACATCCTCATATCTAGGCATTTGGCTTTGCTTATAAATTACTTGATGTGTGATGGCCGTTTCTTTTTTCCCATTCGACTGTGTAACACTGAGAATGAATCCAATGTCTCTACCTGTTCCATGCCAAAGACCAAAATCAGACTTCCAATATGTTTATAAACAAATCTGACCAAA
This sequence comes from Orientallactaga sibirica, assembly GCA_036365145.1. Lineage (NCBI taxonomy): Eukaryota > Metazoa > Chordata > Mammalia > Rodentia > Dipodidae > Orientallactaga > Orientallactaga sibirica. The sequence continues at coordinate 3,131,919 of JAEOAD010000030.1, forward strand.
AGCTTCTACTCTTACTCTTTTTCTTTCTTTTTAAAAAGAATTATTTATTTGCAAGTGGTGGAGGGCATGCCAGGGCCTCTCACCACTGCAAACAAACAAACAAACAACACAGTTGCGCCACTTTATGGCTTTATGTGGGAACTGGGGAATCAAACTCAGGCCATTAGGCTTTGCAAGCAAGCTCTAACCCTCATCATTTTCCTTGTTTCAGTATTAGGCTAGATGCATGATGCTCACCACCCACTCAACTCCACTATTCCTTCCTGCAGAAGGTTCTTTGTAAGTTTATACAACCATTCTCACATTCCCTGGGCAGAAACCAGCTCACAGAGCAAAGTGAACAGCAAGACCGTTCTTCTGCTGCTATTGAAACAATAGTTCTATCAAGTATTTGCAGGAAGCAAGCCCAAGTAACACAAGAAGTCACTCATGTGGGGACTGCACAGCCCATGCCAGAGTTCAGCAGTGTGCCATGATTCAGCAGTTCAAAGTCACCCTTAGCTCTCTCCCACAAAACTCACCTATTACTTCTAAAACTCTCTGCAAGCTATTGGAGATCTTAGGAAATCCAACCAAGCCAGACCCATGGCTACCTGTTCACAAGGCAGGCTGGTGAGGAGCCTGGAAAGGTGAGGCTCCTTCCCTGGGCAGCCCAACAACCAACTCAGGTTTGACTCAGGGTCATAGGGGTGTCGTGGTATAGGGAAATCAATTTCCTGTAGTACAGAGTAGGGGAAAAGCAACACAAATGGCAAGTCAAAGACAGGAGAAGGGAGGAGACTCCCCTTCTCACAGACTAATCCCCCCTCAGATCAGGCATCAGCTGCTCCCCTCCACACTACTGCTCCACTATGGTTGTCACCTCCTGCTTAGGGCTCTTCCCTGGATGCCTATAAAACCTCCTTAGCTTGTCCAGCCACTCACCAAACTCTGAACGGGCTCCTGCTCTCTGGTGGTCACTTGCTGACCCACCTGCTAACAGTGGAAGGTGGCCTGCCCAGAAGCCTCACCACCAGGAGCAACCACAACTGGGATTTGTCCTGAGTTTTGATAACTAGATTTGAACTTACACAGGAGTGACAAATTTCTGGGTATATCTGAGAGGGTGTTCCCAGAAAAGTTTAACTGAAGAAATAAGACTCACCCTGATAGTGGGCAACACCAGCGCATGGACTGAGGTCCTGAGGTAAAAGTTTTTGGTGGTTTTTAAAAATTAATTTATTTATTTATTTTGAGAGAGAGAGAGAGAGAAAGAGGCAGACAGAGGGAGAATGGGAGCACCAGGGTCTCCAGCCACTACAAACAAACTCCAGACACATGTGCCACCTTGTGCATCTGGAGAGTTGAACCAAGGTCCTTTGGCTTTGCAGGCAAACGCCTTAACCATAAGCAATCTCTCCAGCCTTTTTTTTTTTCCAAAAAAAAAAAAAAAAAAGGAGAACGCCAGCTGAGCATTAGCATTCACCTCTGTCTACTTCCTGACTGCAGATCTAATGTGACCAGCTGCCTCACACACTTGCCTCCATACCTTCAGTGCCCTAATGGACTGTACCCTGCAACTGTGAATTAAAATAAACCCTCCCTTCTCTAAGTGTTGTTTTTTTTTTTTGTCAGGTATTGGGTCATGATAAGTAGAAAAATAATAACACATCACATTAGCAAAAATATCACTCTCTCCCAGCACTCGGGAGGCAGAGGTAGGAGGATTGCTGTGAGTTCCAGGCAACCCTGAGAATAGAGTGAATTCCAGATCAGCCTGGGCTAGAGTGAGACCCTACCTCGAAAAACAAAAAAAAAAATAAAATAAAATAAAATAAAATAAAATAAAATAAAATAAAATAAAATAAAATAAAATAAAATAAAATAAAATGACTCTCTTGTACTTCTTAAGGAATGGTATGGGCTGGAAAAATAGCTTAGCAGTTAAGGCACTTGCCTGTGAAGTCTGTGAACCCAGGTTCGATTCCCCAAGACCCACATAAGCCAGATGCACAAGATGGCACATGTATCTGGAGTTCATTTGCAGTGGCTAGAGGCCCTGGTACACCCATATTCATTCATATTCTCTCTCTCTCTCTCTCTCTCTCTCATAAATAAATAATATTTTTTTAAAAAAAGAACGACATACCAAAAATAAACTATAGTGTAAGAAACACACACATGGATGACACACTTTAAAGAAATTCCAAGTGACTGCCATAGATGTCATGGTAGTAATTACTTCTGGAAGGAGACTATGATGGGACTTTGGAGGTACCCTGAAATGTTCTCTTCTAGACTTAGTGTTTTCACAGGTGTTTGTCTTACCAAAACATTCACTAAACTCGGTTTTGTGAAGTTTCTATGTGTTTTTATTTAGCAATAAAACATTTCTTTTAATCACAAAAGCAGGGCTGGTTCCGTGAATAAAGTGATTGCCATTCAAGCTTAAGTATCCAAGTTTGATCCCCGGACCCCACTTGAAGCTGTGGTGGGCTTCGATAATCCCAGTACACAGATAAGGCGATGCAAAGTGGAGACAGAAGAATTTCCTCGAAGCTTAGCGCTATTGCAACAAAGAACAAAAACAGCAGTGACTCCTAAAGAGAAGCCCTCCTTCAAAAAAAAAAAAAACAGTTGGGACTGGAAAGATGGCTTAGCGGTTAGGGTGTCTGCCTACAAAGTCAAGGGATCCTAGTTCAACTCTACAGGACCCTTGTAAGCCAGATGCACAAAGGGGCACATGCATCTAGAGTTCATTTGCAGTGGCTGGATGCCCTAGCGTGCCCATTCTTTCTGTCTGCCTCTTTCTCTCTCACTTTCTCAAGTAATAAATAAATAAATAAAAATTTTTTTTAAAAGAGTGATCCAAAGGGACCTACTCCTGAAAAGTGTACTCTGACCTCTGCCTGTATGCCATGGCATATGCATGCCCACACTCACACATGAACACACATACATACACACACAAGAGTCAAAAAAGAAAAGCTTGCTATACCTTTACTTAAAGATGAAGCACAGCAAGGAGCAGCAAATGGATGGAGGTGACAGCAAGACAGCCCAGGGTCAGCTCACAAACCAGGGACCTAAGGGAGGATTTGGGGGACCACAGCAGATTCACCGATTGCTATGGCCCATGATGTTCTATGTTGAGAGTGCATATTGTGAAGTTCTGTTTTGTTTTGTAGAGGATCTAGCTCTTTACCAGGGCTAGCCTCGAACTGGCAATCCTGTCATTACTTCCTGAATGCTAGGATTACAGGCATGTGCGACTACCCGAGCGCAGCAAGGGCTATCTTTAAACATACAGCTGCATTTCTGTAAGTGTCACAGGCTGATCCTCCTGCTTTCTAACCACTGTGTTCTTTGGAGTTCAAATGCCCAAACTTGGGAAGCACTAGGTTTAGAATGGACACAGGGGCCTGACAACCCGAGTGGAAAGTTTTTCTGTGTAACTCTACATCCTCCTTCAGATGTCACAGGAAGTTACCTGAAGAAATCACAGGGAGCCCCACTGCTCCTTGCCCCTTAGCTCCTTTTTCAGAGACTTCTGTCCATGGGCTCTCCCTGGGTTATAGGCACCAAAAGGTTCAGGATCACTTCTGATATGCTTACATTGGATGGATGGATGGATGGGTGGGTGGATGGGTGGGTGGGTGGATGGATGGATGGATGGATGGATGGATGGATGGATGGATGGATGGATGGATTCCTGAGTGGGTGGGTGGGTGGGTAAATGAATGGGTGGGTGGATGGATAGATGGATGGATGGATGGTGCCTGAGTGGGTGGGTGGGTGGATGGGTGAGTGGATGGATAGACTGAGACCCACAGCTTGCCTCTCTAGAACACTCCAGGGGATCAGGAGTCACATGTGCTGTGCTCACCATGAAGCTACAGGTGCCTATACTGGGTTAGCACACAGCAGAGCTCTAATGTGTAAAATGAATCCATGAAAAAAGTCAACTGGATGGAGGGCACCACACTGACCTGAACATGGTCCTGCCATCAAAGACCTTACCACCACATAGCTAGGAAGGAGAAACAAACCAGACAGTGGAGGGAGGTGAAGGCAAAATCTGAGCACATGGACACAGAAGCAGAGGACAAGAGGGATAAGAAGCTGACTTTTCAAGAAAGAGACAGAAAGGCTCCTCAGTGGGTGACAGGACAGCTCCTCCTAGGAAATAGGCAACCTGACCCCAGTGACTTCTTTCCAGACCCACCGGCCATGTTTGCTGCCCATAAGACCCATGTCTCCAAACACCCCAGCAATGCCATTACTGTCGCATAACACACACGCGCGCATGCACGCACGCAGAAGCATACACACATGCACACTGACACATGCAACTGAGAGAGCTTACAGTCCAGTCATCCCCGGGTGCCTCGACTATAAGCAGCTTCACTCAGCTCACCGTGGCTGGTACAGAGTGGGGTGCAACAGAATGCACCCAAGCTCCAAGTAGCTCACAGTGGTCTTTGACTGCACTGGGAACCCTGTGATCTCACCCAAGTGCTCAGTCTGATAAATCAGGCCTGTTTTAGGATTCCACTAGGCCTACCAAGCTCCCATGGAAAGAGGGCAATGTGCTTGTATATGAACCATGCTTTACATAGCAACCTGGGAACAATGGTGACCACTTACAACAGCAAGCTAGGCAAACCCCTCACACCCAGCATCTCACCTCCTCAGCCTAACTGGGCTAATTCCAGAGAGTATTTCTTTGTATGCGCATGTGTACACACACACACACACACACACACACACACACACACGCACGCACACACACACACAATAGCTGTGTTCAGGTAAGGTTTAACAATGAAATGAATGAACCATGTTTAAACCCACCCAGCAAGGGCTGAGACCCAGTAAGAGGAGTCTGTAACATCCAGACACCAGGAGGTGGCTGGAGTCATAAGTCCAGCAGTCTGGAGAGGCCTGCAGACCAAGTCACAGCCATCATGGAGCAGCTCCTATGGCCCAGGAAGAAGTGACAGAAATGACAATCCCTACACCCAGACAAAAGGGCTGAGGCAATTTGGTGGAAGTCAGGCCAAAGAGGAAGCAGGGAACATCCCTAGCTCAAGAAGCTGGAGCCTTGCTTGCCAAGTGTAACTGAGGGGAATCCAGGGCTGGTAACCTCTCCAAAATTACTGCTAGAGGTACTCTAAGGACACAGATTCACCCCTGATGGAACTATCTGCAAGGGGCCTGTTGCAGTTAGCCTTGTGTTGCTGGAAAACACACACACACACAACCAAGATCAGCTTGTGAGAAGAAAGGGTTTATTTTGGCTAACAGACTCAAGGGGAAGCTCCATGATGGCAAGGGAAAATGATGGCATGAGCAGAGGGTGGGCATCACCTCTTAGCCAACATCAGGAAGACAACAGCAGCAGGAGAGTGTGCCAAACACTGGCAAGGGGAAGCTGGCTATAACACCCATAAGCCCACCCCCAACAATACATCACCTCCATGAGGCTCCATTTCCCAAATTGCCACCAGCTGGGGACCTAACATTCAGTACATATAAGTTTATGGGGGGCATGTCCCTCAAAGGCAATCCTTTACACTTTCACCATAGACGTCAGGATGGCTTGGTTCTGAGCACACAAAGATAGATGCAGTCAGAGGGTTCTTTGCCCAGCAGGCTTCTCTCACTCAACGATAGCTCTGCATGCTTCATTCATACATGATGTCAAGGGTGATGCCATTCCCTGGTCTCTGATCCAAGGTTACAGAACCTCCAGGAACACATCTAACATAACTCCACTAAGCCAAGGGTCCATCTCCTCCTGGGGGTGCAGGCCAAGGCAGTTTTCCAGCTTGGGGGGATAGGAGGAAGTATGGAAAGGACTATGTTTGTGGGTTATTCCCTCCAAGAGCCAAAATGGGGCACCAAGATTGAGGAGTTGAGTGTCCTTCCCTTGCAGCAAAAGCGTGTGTGTGTGCGTGTGTGATGCTAGAAGTCTCTCGTGCATCTACACCTTCAGCCTCAGGCCCAGCTTCAGAGAGCCAAGATAACATGCTAGTCCCCTTTCCAGGCCTTAAGGCTAGACAGCAATGCTCACCAAGTGTACTGTCACTGTGCCTGTAGATGGTTTTGAGTCTACAGGACCTGGAAACATGCAGCCACTGGGGAACAGCACCTTGACAGATACAAGGAGACACCAAATACTACAGAGGATTAATCAGCTTTGAAGAAGACAGAATTCTTGACACAGGCTTCAATGCAGAGGCTAGTGCAATCAGGAAAACAGACCAAACACAACCAGACCAATGATCCTGTGGGTATCTAGAGGGGTCAATTGCACAAACAGAAGGAGAAAGGCAGTGTCAGGCTGGGAGTGGAATGGAAGGCTGGTGTTAGTGGAATGGATTTCAACAATTCTGAAGATGGATGAGACACTACAAATGTACTTTGTGTCACTGAACTATATGCTTATTGTTACAGGTATTTTATTTTACCATAATTTTTTTAATTATAAATTGGAAAATATTAACACTGAAAAGAAGTCTAAAGCAAAAGTCATAAGCCGGGCATGGTGGTGCACACCTTTAATCCTAGCACATGGGAGGCAGAAGTAGGAGATGGCCATGAGTTCAAGGCTACCCTGAGACTACCAAGTGAATTCCAGGTCAGCCTGGGCTAGAATGAGACCCTATCTCAAAAAAAAAAAAAAATCATGATATTAACATACACAAGAGGCAATTTGAAGCAAACATCAATAAAATGCCATAATGTTGTTTTATCTTTAAAAATTGTTTTTCAGGGCTGGAGAGATGGCTTAGCAGTTAAGGCTCTTGCCTGAAAAGCCAAAGGACCCAGGTTCAATTGCTCAGGACCCACGTAAGCAGATGCACAAGGTGGCGTAGGTGTATGTATGCAAGTGGAGTTTGTTTGCAACAGCTAGAGGCCATGGTGCTCCCATTCTCTCCCTTCCTCCCTCCCTAGTCTTTCTCACTCTCCCAAATAAAATAAAATAAAATTTTAAAAAATTGTTTTCAGGGGCTGAAGAGATGACTTAGTGGTTAAGCACTTGCATGTGAAGCCTAAGGACCCCAGTACAAGGCTTGATTCCCCAGTACCCACATAAACCAGATGCACAAGGTAGCACATGCATCTGGAGTTCGTTTGCAGTGGCTGGAGGCCCTGGTGTACCCATCTCTCTCTCTCTCTCTCTGTCTCTCTCTGTCTCTCTCTGTTGCTCTCAGATAAATGACTTAAGTGTATGATATTGCACATATGTAAGTAGAAGAACAGATTACAGGGAGGGGAATGGCCTAAGCGAGGCCATGGGAAGAGAATGCGTAAAAGAAGGGCAGGGGGAGGGTCAATCTAAATTCAAGATATTGTGAATAAGACTTATGTAAACCTAGAACCTAGAAGCTGTAGACTGTTACTAGAAAATTTTCAGTGCCTGGGATGGGATATCTTCCAGTGAGTTGTTGGCCAAGGAGGTCCCGGTAGCCTCCAAAACATTAAAGGCTTTTGCCAAAGTCCTTGGTTTCCCTTGAGAAAAAGATAGTAAGACCCTATTGCTGAAGACATCTCTTGTCTGAGAGGCAAGGTCACTGAGAAAACAAGCTGGTGCTGAGTAGAAAACCTTCTCCCTGAAGACCAGCCAACTGAAAGCTGGAAGCTGCACTGCATGCAGCCGTATGGGAGACAGAAGTCATCAGCAGTGAAAACAGTGGAAGCTGAATATTCAAGCTTGGCCAGACAGGCCCAATGACTGAATGGGTGCAATAGTGGCATGTCTACTCTTGGGGTAACCAACTGCTCCATAATTGGACTAAAGGCCCTCTCTACGGGAGGAAATACACACCTGGTACTGAAAAACCGAAGCAAAAGTCTATGGCAGGTGAGGTCATGAGCCTTGGGGGTATAAGCCTGCTCATGTCTGACTAAATGTATATATTATTCCCACCAAGCTGCCTTGGGGACACTACACTAAATGTTCATGTTCACATATTAACACTACTCTTACTTCTGGTTAGAGAAGCTTCTCTTTTCAGATGGTGATGACCACTGGGATGACCCAAAAGGCAACATAGTGCTGAGAAGAAGGGATGGAGGAGTGCCTAGCACTGAAACACCTCTGTCACACCCTCCAATGGCTCAGGGACCATTGTGGAAGAGGGGGCAGATAGGATGGAAGAGCCAAAGGAAGGGTATGACTTCTTACAATGCAACTGCCCAGACAGAAATTGGCCTCGATATCCATGACCTTGCAGTGCCTAGCAATACCTTCGCAAGACTCTCAAAATAGAAGAAAAAGATGATGACATCAAATTAAAAGAGAGACTAATGGAGAGAGGGAGGGGATATGATGGAGGTTGGAGTTCTAAAGTGGAATGGGGGGAGGAAAGGGAAATATCATGTGTTTTTTTGTATGTAAGTATAGACGTTGTCAATAAAAAAAATTTAAAAAAAGAAAAACAAAAAAAAATTTTTAATTGTTTTCAAAAAAATAACAGAAAATTGAGGGCTCCAAGCCCTGGTAAGTCCAGAGTGTGGCAAGACAGAAGGATATGGCATCTTCAACAGGACAGAAAATGCTAGGAAGAGCCTCCTCTTTCTTTTGTTTGTCGAGCGTCGCTCTGCAATAGGCAGGAGAATGCATGGTCTCTCAGTCACACACCCAATACCATAGGCCAGAAGAAGCTACCTCCTTTGAGCAGCTTTTATGATAGATGCCATCTGCTTTGTCTGCTTTTCAGTCTTGCTTTGTTTTACAAGAGGGTATTACCATGTAACCTAGGCTGGCTTTGAAGTCAAGTCTATAGCCCAAGCTAGCCTGGAACTTTCCATCCTCTTACCTCAACATCCCTAGTACTGGGAAGATACAGCCTGTTCCCACTAGTCTGGGCTCTTTTGGACATCTCATCACATTGTTTTCCAGTCTTAAGACCTTGAGAGCAAATCCCAGGTCTGAATGACTTTCTCTCCTTTAACTTCTTCTAACACAAGGTTTTGTGCCCTGAAATATCAAGGAAGTTCCAGTGGCTCCAGGCCTCCAACAGAGACCCATCGTGTCACCAGAGTCCTGTGCAGCCGAGTCCAGCAGGCCCTCTGAGGCCAACTCTTTTTTCTTAATATTTCATTAAGAATATTTCATTAAGCCGGGCGTGGTGGCGCCCGCCTTTAATCCCAGCACTCGGGAGGCAGAGGTAGGAGGATCACCGAGAGTTCAAGGCCACCCTGAGACTACATAGTGAATTCCAGGTCAGCCTGGACCAGAGTGAGACCCTACCTTGCAAAAAAAAAAAAAAAAAAAAAAAAAAAAAAAGAATATTTCATTAAAAATGGACATGCCAGGGCCTCCAGCCACTGCAAACGAACTCCAGATGCATGTGCCACTTTGTGCATCTGGCTTACGTGGGTTCTGGGACTCGAACCTGGGACTTTATGCAGGCAAGTCCCTTAACCGCTAAGCCATCTCCCCAGTCCCCAAGGCCAACTCTTAACAGCCATAGCTTCCTTTACCCTTCAAAGCAGACCTACCATGTGGGAAACTGAGGCTCCGAGACGTCAAGTGATGAGAGTAAGACTCCAAGGAGGAGGCAAAGCTAGGTTCAGCCCATGTTTAATCATCACACTGTGGTGTTATCTGAGACATTAGGCAACCTGGGGAACCAGAGAGGCCTCAGACAGCCAAACTGAGGCCAAGCCAAGATCCTGGCATCATCATCATTACTCCAAGCCAAATGCCAACCCATCCCTTAGCAATAGCTTCACCCAACCAGATGGGGTGGTTGGAGTCCTCAGAGAACTTAGGTCTAAGAATCCATTTAATCCAACAGCCCAGGAGATATTTCACTCTCATCCACAAATAATAAGGAATGAAACCACAAGGATGACCAGAGAGAAGCAGAAATGGCCAAAGCCACACAGCAAGTTCCTAATGAGTTAGGACTAGTAACCAGCCTGGCCTCATCCTTTCAACCCAGAGTCAGACCTCACTAGGGCCGAGGCGTGTGCCCTCAGACACACCACAATAGTAACTGAGACATACACAGATGGTCTTCTTTGAAGTCCATGGTCGTCCTGCCAGGCCACCACCTACTGTCCACCTGCCCACCTGACAACTGGCCCTTCATTTTTCCCTGCTAATTAACTTGGATGGAGATGTCTTTAAAGTGAGGCGTGGGCCCCCACCCCGTCTGTGAACCAATTTCATCACAACAGAAACCGTGTTGCCAAAATGAGAAAAATGAAAATCCCCTCCTTCTCGGCCCGTGCCCTTGAAGGCATCTTATTAGAGAAGACCAGTTCTTAATTAACATTTTGATCTTTAATCCGTTACCCATCCCTCTAATCCTGTTTGAAGGGGCGGCTGGCCCACTTCCGCAGGCAGTGAGTCCAGAACCCGGGCTCACCACAGCTGGACGCCTCAGACAGTCCGCCGCTCCCAGACACCTGCTCTGCTCCAGCCGTGGGGACAACAAGTCCAGGGTGGGAGTCTGCTCAAGCCAGCTCGACATGCACACCCCAACGGCTGCTACAGATGGGAGTTCACTTCATTAACCCGGAGCCCCAGCTCTCCCCGAGCACTCATGCTTTGCTTCATAGAAAGGATGCCCTTCCCGGCCCAGCTTCGCCGACTTCAGGCTCTGCCAGGCAGGAAGGCCAAAGCTGCTCTCCAGTCCTTGCTCATCTCTCCACAATGGCACCAGCAACACTGACATGGAGAGCTGGGCAGCCTAGGCCTACCCACTGACCTCTGTGCAATGGAAGTTGGCCTTTCTGACTCGCTTCCAGCAACCATGTTCACACACCCACGCGATCCTTGCTCACTGACCAAGCAGTGTACTCCACACATTGCCACATGACCGCTGCCTTGTATGTGACCTCCGAATATACCTGCTGCCAGCCCTCCATCCCCAGACCCATGTGTAGTGCCTGAGCATCTACCAGGCACTGCAAACTAGTGGCCCGCCAAACCCATGTCATGAGCCACACCCCACTTCTCGGCAACCTGTTTCCAGCCACCAGCTGTGCACCAGCCTTGGAGAAGCCCAATCCCTGTCCTCAACAAATTCTGAAGTTCCCGAGATCCTTTTCAACAGGCTCGCCTCTTCTCCTGCGGGACCTTGGCCATAGCCCTGTGACCCTCCACGCAGGAAGGGCCGGGTATCAGCAGGCCTCCTTCCCACACATGGCTGGAGGGGAGCTTGAAGAGAGCCGCCTTGCTGTGGCCTTTTCACTCTTCGCCCGCAAGCTCCATCAATACCCAGAAAAGTTCAAACGGAGCTGCGGTGGCTCCGATCTTGGTTTCCCACCCTCACCTTCCTGACTCACCTCTGTAGCCTGGTCCCATGGGCTCTGCTCCAGCCACGGTCATGTCCCCTCATCCTAGAAGACCACCTTGAAAGCTGCCTCTTCCTTTCTGCCTGTCTCTAACACCACTTCCTCACACACAGAACTCTGACCCCCGCCCCCTCACCCCTACACACACAGTCACCTGCTGGTCCCTCAGGCGAAAGTATGTATGCGTTCATTCACTTGGTCACTTTCCAGGCACCATCTGTGCTCTGCACAAAGGGGCTTTGTTGGTTCTGTTCTCCACTCAGAAAAGTGCTTGGTATACAGTAGGTGCTCAGAAACATTGGTGACTGCAGAATGAATGAATTGGCCTGTGGGACTATGCCAGTGGTGACCCAGGCTCACAGCTCATCAAGGCAATGACGGGCACCAATAGCATGAGGCTCATCCAGCAGCAACTAAGGAGCAGGTTAGAGATATAGCAGAACTTCCTACCAATACAATCCTGAGAATCTGCTATTTACGAGCAAAAACACAACTCAGGCTGGACTTTCAGGGAAGAGGAAGGCAAAACGGTCCTCAGTAGGTGGGGAGATAACTAAAGCCTGCAGACCTCTAAGGAGAAAGAAGAGCCAGCATGTGGTCATCCCTAGACCCCTAAGGACAGAATGGGGACTCACATCTAACTTAAACCCTAGGGTGACATCTCCAAGCTAAGGAGACACACAGACCACACCAAAGGGCAGCAGATCTTCATCAGTCCATAGCTCCTTTAAGTTGCAGCAGTGCACTGAGACATTGACTGCATACAACCATCCTGGAAACACACATACACACATTTACACACATAAACACATACACTCATACACATACACAGCCACACACATTCACACATAAACACACACATATTCACACATAAACACACACATATAAACACACACACATTCACACATAAACACACACATACACATACAAACGCTCACATACACACACACTGCTGTCAGCCGGGTCAGGGGTGCGTGGCTTGTGCAGTGACACAGCTCTGATGCAGACTTGCTGTGTGACATCTGGCCAGACTCCTACCCATCAATGAGCCTCAATTTCCATATCCAGGAAGCAAGAATGACGGCACCAGCTATAGCCTAAATGCTACTAAGAGGCGTCCATGAGGTATTGCCCATGGAAATGTCTGCTGCTGGGAGACAAGGGGCAGTGGCAAACACACGGGCCGGACTTAAGGAGGGAGAGCTAAGTTCCAATCCTGCCTCAGCCCCTTACCCCTAGCTGGCCATAAGTCCCTGCAGAGAATGCTGTGGGTGCCAGCAGGAAACACACAAGCTCAGGGCAGGGCTGCAGGGCACACAGCCACCTAGTGCCTGCCGGGTGCCGGCTGTGGCCCTGACTCCACGATTCTCCCTGAGGGGTAGGTCCCAGGTGGTTCTCCAGGGCCCTGCTATGGGGGAAAGGCCAGTGCCAGGAATCCTAGACTAGCCACCTCGGATTTCCTGTCTCACTCCATACGTACTCCGAAGGCATTTCCTCCCTCCTACCCAGATGGAGGGTCACCCTTCAGGTTTCCTCCAGGCAGGCTCACCAAGGAAGGTCCAAATCCAGGCAAGGAAAGTAGCCAGGGACAGGCTTCAGGGGGCAGCCGGGCAGGAAGGGAAGGTCCCTCCTGCCAAGAATGGGGTAAAAGATGGCCATGGAAGATGGGTTAGTTGGGAGTGTGTGCATGTGTGCCCATGTGTCTGCACAATGGCACGGTGGAAAACTGAACTCAAAGCCCTCCCCCTAAGTCCTCTCCCTTTCTGCACCTTAGTCCTCGATTGAACCTCTCCTGGAAGCTGCATTCTGGTCGCACAGATTCGAAAGTACAACAAGGTGGTAAGGGAACAGCGTGGGGTTGGTAAATGGCAAGCGCTCAGCCTGCCCGCAGTGAGCAAGGCCAACGTAAGCTCCGGGTGCAATGGACCCATAAGATGCCTCCTAAGCTGCTCGGCTCCAAGTGCACAAAAAAGCATGAGGATGCCAATAGTCTCTCCGACTGTACCTAAGCTTCAAGAGTAGGAGACACGCAGTCCCCAAACAAGAGGACAGGGGATAGCGTCCATCTGAGGTTAACAAAGCGGGAGAAGCCCTCCCCAAGACTCACAGAGCCCCAGTAGGGGAGAACTCTTCCTTCCAGGTCCTGCTCCCAAGAGGCCTTGTATGGGGATCTAAGTAGCTGTCCCCCAGACCCAGGGCTGCCAAGGAATGCTTTCTGTATAGCTCTCTCCAGGCACATTGCAGGGAACCTGGGCCATGGGATACCCGTGAGCCTTAAGTATTTTCAGGGTCAATTTAGGAAAGACGGTTCTGTGGCACACGCCACACTGTGGCTGAGATGGTTGTCCGCTTAATGGGGATCTGTACTATAAATTCCCCAACACTGAAGGAGGGGAGGCACGCTCCAGTCCCAAAGGCTTAAATTAGATGGAGGCGGCCACACTTCTCCATTCTACTTCTTGTTCGGCTTCCAGGAAGGTCAATTACATACTGACCTATAGGTTCCTATATGTCTCTAACAAAATCAGTCTTTCCTTCTAGTTGAGAGGGTTCCTGATGATGCACAGGTCACTCCGATCCTGTCACTAATCATAACACTGACCATTACTGGGTGCCTGCTAAATGCCAGGCCCCGTTCTGAATATATGCCATCTGCTGTCTCACTTGTCCTCATACCAATGCCACCGGCCAGAGGCCTGGTGATCCCACCACCCGTCAAGAGACGTTCCTGGGAAGAGGCAGTAACTGGGTCAAGCCCAGTCTCACAGAGCAGCTCCTAGATGGTGTTGCACACCCATCAGCTCCCTGTTGGCCTCTAGAAACAGTCCTGGAAGGCACAGACCACTGCATCCTGGCACTTTGCATGTCACAGATACCTGCCAACATGATGCTGAATGCAGTGGTGGGGAGTATAAGAAGGAAGCAAAGGTCTAATGACTTCAAATCCTGTGTCTTTTGCTTCATGGGGCTTGGCAGCCCTTACTCTCACCTTGAACATGACGGCAACCTACAACTCGAGTCCACGTTAGCAGCTACAGAAATGCTCCCAGCCCGGCCTGACCTCCACACTGCAGGGCCAGCGCTCTGCCACAAAGGCTGAGCCAGCTGGTGATCAGTGACAGCATGGGCTCATACAGCTGGTGGCAGCATGTGGATTCAGCTCCGGGGGTCAACAAGGACAGGGTATCAGCCCCCAAATCCCAAGCAGGCCTACACAGCACAGGCTAAGGCCACACATGCCCAGAGCACCGGACATGGAGCAGGCGCACCATTCTGACCCATGCTCACTGTGGTGCTGGTGGCGGCTGTGGCCTGCAAAGACAGCCCAGTGGGTGGGGAGGAGATGCCCAGCCCTGCTTCCTGCCCATTCTGGGCTGGCCAGGAGCCCTGCAGCCAGTGCAGGAAATAACAGGGGCCCCCAGAGGCCGCACAGGCAGCCCCAACACGGAGGCTGCCCGGGGAGGGAGGGAAGGAGACCATTGTCGGTCTTTGTTTTAGTTTCCCCAGAACAACCCAGGCTCCAAGAAGCCACAGAGCTGACAAAGCCTCCCAGGCTGCAGCTGTCCAGCCTCCCCCAGCCAGAGCCCTGGGGACAGGCCTGCCAGGTCCTTGGGCTCTTAAAGCAGCAGGTGCAGGGTGAGACACAACCATATCCAAGTTGGAGGTGGGGTGTGCACGGGCCAGGATAGGCCAGGCACACACAGCCAGACAGATGGATGTGGGAGTTTGGGTCCCCCTTTGGTCAAGCTAGCACTGGGCCCCACAGCAGGGTATGAGTCTCTGGAAGGAAAGAGCTTGGCCCAAGGTGCAACAACAAAGAAATGGAAGAAAGAAAGTGAAGATCAAGGACACAGAGATGCTCGACACCTTAAGCACACAGGTGCCCTCCTGGCTCTAAACAGGAGTCATCCCAGAAGTAGGCACTCACTGCCCTGTATAAGCCTGGTGCTGTCAATGGGTGTGCAGGTATGTATGCACAATGTCAAATGGGTGTGGGGGGGGGGGGAGTCATTTGCCTAAGCATGTATGAATGTACATGGGTTTGCAAGTGCCTGTGGGTGTGCTTGCATAGTTGAGCAAGTATGCTTGTGTCTCCTATGGAAGGGTAGGTATGGAGGCCTGTCTACGTGAACTGCAAACCGTGAGAGGTGTGGACATGTAAATGTGTGTGAATATGTGCACTGTGCGAGGCGTGTATATATGGTGTATTGCGTGTACATGGCTTTGAGTTTACATGTCATAGTTGAGCACCCAATTCTTGTGCTCATCAGCAGTCTCCCACTCACACAGGCTCCCCATCAGCCCATCCTAGTGAACAGGCAGGGCACTGAGCCCTGGAGCCGGGAACCAGCAGCTACAGAAGGGCCCTGGACTCAACTCAGGCAGAAGCCAACCAGCTGCATGGCAGGCATGGGCTCTCAACCACTGGAAGCCTCAGTGGGCTACGTGTGGGGTGGAAGCAATGCTTCCTGCATCTGGATTTGGATCCCATTGTCAGATGCCCATCATCCCCTGCCTGGCACTGACTGAAGACTTCCTAAACGGCAGTCTGAGGGGTCGGAAGTGAGCATGGCAGCCATTGTCCCTGCCTCCACAAGCCTGCGGGGCTCACAAGGCAATGACCAGGAGAAGCAGAAGAGCATAAGTAAAATGCATTCACCAGGTACAGTGTCTGTCTGAAGTGCTAACGATGACCAAGCACGGCCAGCAGCCATCAGTTAAAGCAATCAGTCATGACAAAGGAAAGAAAACTGCTTGGTGGGGGCAAAATGGTTTCTCTATCTGAGCCAGACAGAACTAGCTGGCCAGCTTTAGCCAAGTCACATATACCACAGGTGTGTGCACACGTGCCATGTACATGCATGGCAGGCAAGGTGGCAGCAAGCCAGACCCCACAGTCTACAGCTGACACAGCACTGACAGTGACCACACTGACCCAGGGGCTGGGCCCGCAGAGCATCCGCCTAGGAAGCCAAGATCGGCCAGGAGGCGGTATAGCTGGGCTGACCTTGGCCATTTCCTGGTGGTTGCTGGCTCTGCCTGCATAGTCCATGTGTCCAGACACACCCAGGGAAGGAGCCTGGACACATCATGGCCTCCGGGCTTCTGTCTTTTAGCACAGACTCTAGTGGCCTACCGGCCCTCCCCTTCACTCCCACCCCTTGCTCTTAGGAAACAGCCCATGACCCCAAGCAGGGTCAGTATGAGCAAGCATGGTCCCCTGAGATCTGCCTGAGGACAAAGGCAAGACTGACTGCAAGGGGCTGTAATGAGCAGGAAGACTTGTCTGAGCCCCAACACATGCTTCTTCCATGTGTGGTCAGCAGCAAGAGGAAAGGTGCAGAGGCTGGGTGTGGTGGCACACGCCTTTAATCCCAGCACTCGGGAGGCAGGCAGAGGTAGGAGGATCACTGTGAGTGAGGCCACCCTGAGAGTTCATAGTGAATTCCAGGTCAGCCTGGGCTAAAGCAAGACCCTACCTCGAAAAACCAAAAAAAAAAAAAAAAAAAAAAAAAAAAGGTGCAGGGACCAGGAGGCTCCTTAGAACTAAGGGCCGCACCGCACATGGACTACCTCCACAACCATCACGACAGCCCAGGGAGGCAAACTATGGTCCCCACTTCAGTTAAGTAAATGGAAAAGCAGTCAGGTAAAGACCCAGACTTAGGTCTTAACCAAGAGAACAGAAAACTGGCCCCAAACTGCCTGGGGCAAATATGCAAACAGATGGGGTGAAGTTTTGATCCTTAACAAACACTTGCCAACTTCCTACCAATTGCCTTGCCTGGGCTGGGGTCTGGTGACAGAACATGAGATATGGGCAGTGCCCTGGGAGAGATGGAGGTGGGCCCAACAGAGAAGTACTTTGTAAGCCAAGCAGAGGGCAGTAGGGTCAGATGCCAGAGGCTGGCCCCCAAGCCACAAAGGAAGGCACAGAAACCATGGCAAAGCCAACTAGGGAAACTCCCTGGAACAGGTGTAGCTTAATCTGCCCTCAGAGGATGAATAGGAACCTCACAGAGGGCCTGGACCAGCCAGGGTGGGGGCCAGAGAGCAGGCATAACGTGGGCCAGCGGCATCACCACAACAGAGCTCATTAGAACTGCAGCAGCTCAGGCCCCTCTGGTGCTGCAAAGTCACAATGAGCATTTCCACAAGGTCACCGTGTCTGTATACATATTCAGGGTCAGACAGCGATGGCGTAAACTGCCCCAGCATTCCCAGGCTGGGCAACAACCCCCAAATGCATGATCACCCTACACCCATACCCACATCTGAGGTTGGTCTTGTTTAATGGCCATGCTGCAAAGTCACCAAAGAACCATAGGCTTCAGTGTTCTCCCACAGGTCCTGGGGGCCTTTCAAAATAGCCAGTGCCACAAGGGTAACTCCTTTCTGTCTGCACAGAGTACCCAAGCTTAGAGAAAGCAGAGCCAGACCCTTCTCCCAATATAAAACCTCTGGTGTCCCCTGAGAAGCACATTGGCACCAGGGGATGAAACACTGCCCACTGGCCATGCCGGGAGAGAGAGCCCCAAGTTCAGGGCCAGTACCAGAGCACTATCTGAGTGCCAGGCTCAAGCCATGAGCTGAGCAGCGTCCTGTCTAGCTGGAAAGAGGAGGAATCAGCAAGTGAAGCCACATGCACAGGAAGTGGAGCCAAAAGAAGTGGAGGGGGCAGAATGAAAGGGGGCAAAAGAAAGACACAATTCATGGGCTTGCTTTCTGAGTCTCGTGCTCCAGCATGCTCGCTACCGGTACACTCATTCACAGGTACGTATGCCTGGGTTCTGCAAATACATGTGCATTCAGGCACATCAGAGAGGAAGTGATGCCAAGTGCAGCCCAATGGAAGCCACACGGAAGGTAGTTAGAGGAAAAGGGTGACCAAGAAGTAGCACATCCACCTGGGAGAAGTGACCACAGTCTACCCAAGCCCAGCAGGCAAAAGGAGCACCAAGGGATCAGGGCTTCCAGGGGTCTGAGTCCAGGCTGCAGGTAGCTGGAACATACACACACACACACACACACACACACACACACACACACACCCTGTATCCATGTGCACACATGACAGATGCCCTACCTTGTGGACTGCTCACCATGGTAACAGAGTGGCCCCCTCTCAGTTCCAGTCACCACCTGAAGGCTTCTGAGGTCCCCCGTGCTGGGGGGGAATCGGTTCTAACAAAGGCCCAGCCTAGGCTGGCCCAGTGGGGGGGGGGCTGCATAGCTAACCAGCCAGCGCATGCCCAGCACGCTCCCCCTGGTAAGCTTGGGGCCACCGTGTCTTCCTACCCAGCCTGCCTGGCTCCACTTAGCTCAACTCCCCACAGACTCCCCAGCCGAGCTAATGAGAAACTCCCCAGCTGGCCCCATATAAAAACGCATTTCATAAGTCTTTTAAAAATGCTGGGAAATTCTACATCTCTTTAGGGAGACTTTCCTGCTCCTTGAGAATGTCCACTGGTCCTCATCAAGAAGGTGAGGGGTGGGGGAGGTCGGACACACAAGGTGGGCAACACCCACTAGGGCAGCCCAGAGCCACAGGGTGCCTGAGGAGCCTCCACGGTGGGTCATAGCAAGCCAACTCCATGGTGAAATCATGGGGATAGGACTGAACATTTTCCCCTGGGGAAAGCAGAGTAGGAGAGTCACTGGATGAAGAATTCAAGGTGCGAGATCCCATGGGGATGGTGAAGAGAAAGGAAGGAGACAATCCTGCCAGCCTTGATTTCAGAATTGAAAGGAAAAATGAGCTGGGTGTGGGTGTGGTGGCACATGCTTGTCATCCCAGCACTCAGGAGGTTGAGGAAAGGAGTTTGGGAATACAAGGGCAGAAGACAGGAAAAAAGAGAAAGGGAGGAGGAAGAGAGGGAGAGGAAGGAGGGGAAACAAAGGAAAAGTTTAAAAGTACTGGTACCCTTCGCAACAACTCCAAAGGAGAAAAAAACACCCACAGTCACCCAGCCAGCTAGAGAGCCACACCCAAAGCAGCACAAACAACCACGTCCCCCTAGATCAGCCACAGAGAGCCCACCTCAAGAGCAGTACTGAGGGGAAGGCTGGGTGACTCAGGACAATGACCACAGTGGCCCACCTGCCTTCATCTAGGACCTAGACTCTAAGTCAAAGGGGCTCAAAGAGGCAAGGGAGACTGTGGACAGCCTACAGCCCATGTGGAGAAGTCCCAGATGCTATAGGTGGGGTCCTTGTGAAGGAATAATAAACAGTCAGTACCTGTTCTGACCAAACACAGGTCGCAGGACCCAAGCAGTCTCCACTCCCTGCTGCAAAAGGCCCAGGTTTCCAGATATTTCCATTGACTTCACTAGCCAAAACTTGGAGGTGACAGACTGCAGGGGGTGAAGGCTGTTCTTTTGATCCTGGTAGGGACCTGACCACCCTCCAATCCCTTACCCAAAACCAGGTCAAAGAGAAAGTTAGAAGCTTTCACATAACCTTTACAAGGGGCCCAGAACAGACACACCGGAATGCTCCCACTCAAATAGGTCCCTACCCCCACATGCCTTTCAAAGTGGCCCCAAACCTAACACATGAGTGCAGCAAAGAGAGCTGGGGAGGGTGGCTGACAGCCTGGGTTACCATGTCTGCCAAGCCTTGGCCTCCAAAGAACTCTTCCACTGACCACACTTGCCCTGAGCCAGAGGTGACCCTCCACTATGGATGGGTCCTCTGGAAGGTAATGATCCCGCACAACTCTTGAGTAGATAAGAGCAACAGAATTACATGCTTTAAATGGGTGGATTACATAATATATGGACTGTATCTCAACAAACCACATTGAAAACTAGGAGTTGCATGGCTGGGGATATGTATGGTTCAGTGGTTGAAGGTGCATACTTAAACACTTGCAGACCCAGGTTCAATTCACAAGCACCCACATAAAGCCAGATGCAAAGAAGTAACACCATGGGCTAGAGAGATGGTTTAGCGGTTAAGGTGTTTGCCTGCAAAGCCTAATGACCTGGGTTTGATTTCCCCAGTACCCATGTAAAGCCAGATGCAGTGGCACATGCATCTGGAGTTTGTTTGCAGCAGCTGGAGGCCCTGCCATGCTCACTCTATCTATCTATCCATCTATCTATCTATCTATCTATCTATCTATCTATCTATCTCCCTGTACTTGCAAATAAATCAATTTTTAAAAAATTTTTAAAAGTAACACAAGTGTCTAGTATGTGTTTACAAGGACAAAAGATCCTGGCATGCACAGGTGCACATAAATAAATTTAAAAGAGGGAAAAAAACACTATGAATTTCTATTTAAAAACAATTCTGAGGGCTGGAGGGATGGCTTAGTGATTAAGGCGCTTGCTTGCAAAGCCAAAGGACACAGGTTTGATTCTCCAGAACCCACGTTAGCCAGATGCACAAGGGGGTGCACACATCTGGAGTTCGTTTGCAGTGGCTAGAGGCCCTGGCACACCCATTCTCCCTCTCTCTCTCTCTCTCTCTCTCTCTCTCTCTCTCCCTCTCCCTCCCTCTTTCTCTGTCAAATAAATAAATAAATAAAAATTAAAAATAATTATGATAATTTCATCTGAAAATCTAGCTCTCTAGATTCTCTTTACAAAACTCATAATCTACAAAGTCCAGGTCCAGTGCTCCAAGGTACAACCAGGAGGAGCTGAGGGACAGCTGTGCCACGTCACCTACTGCGTCACCTCTGCCCCATGCTGGGCTGAGGGCTGGAGACCTTGGCTCAGCCCCCAGGAGGCTTTCCATGTGCAAAGAGCTTCCACATTCCTAAGACACTCACACCTGTGGCCCAGAAAGCCAGTGAAGATGAGGCCATGCACCCCAGAAATCCAACAGGGTGTCCTGGGTGCTGAAGAGAACCCACGCTCCTCGCCAGATGCTCTAAACAGGCTCAGGGGGCTGGGGTGGCAGCTTAGTGGGTAAAAGGCTCACCATGCAAGTACAAAGACCTGAGTTTAGATCCCCAACACCTACCTAAAAGCCAGCACCAGAGAGGCAGAGATAAGAGGATCCCTGGGGCTGACTAGCTGGCTAGGTAGTCCAGCCAAACTGCTAAGCTCCAGGTTCAGTGAGAGTGTATCTCAAAACATAAAGTTGGGGCTGGAGATGGCTTAGCGGTTAAGGCGCCTACATGCCAAGCCTAAGAACTCCTGTTCAAGTCTCCAGGTCCCACATTTAGCCAGACTTAAAGTGACGCAAGGGTGCAATGGCACGCTTGCCCACAAGGGGGCACACGCACCTGGAATTCATTCACAGTGGCTGAGAGGCTGCTTGCGCACCCATTCGCCCTCTCTGCCTCTTCCTCTCTGTCTCTGTCTCTCTCTGATAATAAAATAATAATAATAATAAGGTCAGGTGTGATTGAGGAAGGCACTCACGTGGACACACACATGCACCCACACACATACAAACATGTACACATACCATCACATGCACAATCAAAAAAAATAAGTTCGGAACATCTCTCCAGCTTAAATCGACTCTAACATATGCACACCTCACACACCAAACACACTACACACACCATACATATACCACATGCACACACCAATCACATACACATGCCACACATACACAAACACGTAAATACACCACCACGCCCAGGCCACACATACAGCACTCCCATTTACACACCCCAGCACACATCATACACACATCCCCCTCATAAACACATACACACAAAACACCTCACACATACTACTACACAGACCCTAACACTCCACACACCACCCCAATAAACACCTCAACACACCACAAACACACTACTAACACACACCAAACACACAAAACATATACATATACCACGCACAGCGCACACACTAATGTATACACAACACATGCACATATCACATATACATGCACATATCACATATACCCCAAATATACCAACCAACCACCATCACAACAGATCCCGTGCTCTTGTGGATAAGAAGAATCAGAATCCCATGGAAAATGGCCTGTTTAAAACGTCAAACAGCCAAGATTGCCACTTGAACACAAGAACCTTCCCTAGGCTCTGCCATCAGCATCCTTGTGTCTGGCAGCCCAGAGGCAGAAGGCAGCCCAATTGCCAGGCCAGAGAATACTGCCAGGTCCTTTTGTCCCTTTCCTGCCAGGCAAAGCCAGGCTGTCCTTCACTATCAAGACCCAGTCAGGGGCTGGGATGGAAAGGCCAGTTATTCCAGGGTTCAGCTAGCAGGCAGGCAAAGGAGGCCAGGGATGAGTGCACCAACATGCCTCATGCTATGCATCTTTACTTGAGTTCCCCAGGTCAGGCGAGGTCGGTCAAGGGCACCATGCACAGCCAGTGGCCCCACAGAAGGGAGCTGCCTGATGCCTTCAGCTCTCTGCTCCTCCTGGCTACTGTGGGTCCTGGAGAAGATGCAGCTTTATGTGCTGTGGCCAGAGAGCCTACTCCACAAACCATGCCAAAGCTCCCTCGATGCCACCTCTAGATCTTGCTCAGTTCTCCGTTCCCCATGCTAAGAGGGCAGAGGTAAGGCCCCAGACTCTGGCTATAGAAGGACCTGCATTCGAGTCCCTGATCCACAGAGCATTGGCTGGCGACTGTGAACACACGACTGGGCAGCTCCAAGCCCCCTCCCCTCATCTGACAAATGAAGACAGCAATTCTCAGTGGCTTGCCAAGGGTAGCTGGGGAGGTTCTGCTCCTCATGACCCTCCTTGGCGCCTGCCCCATTTGCTAGTGTGGCCATGTGACATCTTTTCAGTTTAATGGAAAGAGCTGTATGAGAACAGCTTCCATCAGGCCTTTGGTCCTGTCCTCCACCAGATGGCCCCTAAACCAGCCCAAGGGAAAATGATAGTGTTGCCACTGGAAAGAGCGCCACCTCACAGAGCTGTCACAATGGTCCAATGGGAAAGGTGTTCACTCTGTGCCTGGCACACACTAAGTAAGTACTCAATAAATGTGCTGTCGCCCACATTCAGAAGAGCCTGTCGCACTTACTTCAGCCTACCCCCAGAATTGGAGACATTCATGAGCCCGCACTCAGGACTTGTGATTAAAAAAAAAAAAATCCAACAGAACAAGAAAGAAAATTTATCACATCCATGCTCTACTATAAAAAAAAAAAATCATCCCAGGGCTGGAGAGATGGCTTGGTGATTAAAGCGCTTGCATTCAGAGCCTAAGGACCCAGGTTCAATTCCCCAGTAACCATGTAAGCCAGATGCACAAGGTGGCACATGTGCCTGGACTTCGTTTGCAGTGGCTGAAGGCCCTAACATGAGAACTCATCCTCTCTGTGTGTGTAAATAAATAAATTAAACATTTAATTTAAAAAAATCATCCCAGCCAGTTGTGATAGCACATGCTGGTACAAAATTACTATGGGGCTGGGGTGTGGCGATAGCTCATGGGTTGAAGGTGCTTGCTTGCAAAGCCTGCCAGGCAGGGTTAAATACCCCAGTGACAACTTACAGCCATACATCTGGAGTTTGTATGCAGTGGCAAGAGGCCCTGGTGTGCCCATACTCACTTCCCTCCCCCCCTCACAAACACAGAAATAAAAACATTGATCCCAACATGCCAGAAAAAGCAAAGCAGCCCATGGCCTGCTCTGACTTGTACGCTCCCTTGTCCACATAGCTAAGCAAATGACCCACAGCTGCCTGACATCGTAGAGCGCCATGGCTGTTGAGTACCTAGGACAAGAGGGACTCACATTGCTTCCTGCTTATGTGTATGGCACATGTTCAGCTGCGGGCTGAAAACTGGCAAATCCCAGAACTCTTACCATTCCTGGGCACCCCAGCAGCACCCAGAGACTGGTCATTGCACTGTGGAGTCACAGAGCTACCAGCAGTCAGGGCCCGACAACAGATATCACCACTGTCTCCTGCAGACCAGAAGATGTCCCACCACCTAGGGCTACAGCCTGGAAACCTGACACTTCCTCCATCACCACAGCACCACCATGTCACCTCCCTCGCACCCCACCACTGTTCCTGTCACCCACATCACCCTCAGTACCACCAGGACAACAGCTGGAAGACAGCAAGGAGAGGAAAGGGGTAAGGATTTCCCACAGACAGGGCAGAAAGCCTTCCCAGATCAGGAGGCTTGGCACGGAGGCTGGCACAGCCTAGGCACACGCACCAGTATGCATAGTATGTATGTCTAGAGCTACATAGTCTCAAACAGCTTCTGCAATCATAGAAGTGCAATCTACATCACCCTCATATGACAAAGCTCCACAGCCCCTGACCAGTGCACCACCCCCCCCCCAGCCAGGGCTGGCTCCATGTCGTGGAAGTGCCCCCATCCCCACCCACGGAGGAGATCACTCACAGATGTAACAAGGCCGACACCTGCATCAACCAAAACCCTGTGTAACCATGACAGTGTTAAATGTGCATACACCTGAAACATGGACCCAGAGAGCATCTCCCTTCTTGCCTCAGTCTCTCCACAGTTATAATACAAGACTGAACTAATTCATGGCTTTCTGGTAGGTCTCATCACATCAGCCTGGGCATGAACCTGGAGTCAGAAGGTCAAGGTCATGGGATAGGCCTGGCACAGAGGCAGCTGATGGGGACAAGGAAAAAGCCTGTCACATGCTGGACAGAGAACCAGGGTCCCAGTGCCATGGGAAGTACTGGCTTGATGTGGGGCACCCCCACCCACTCGTGCTCTCAGGGGCCCCAAATTACAAGACAGAGGTGGTCAGAAAAACCTCAACCATCATCAGTTTGGTAGGGTGGTGACACAGAGCCAGGAAGATGAGGAACTGAGGTAGAAAAACCCAAGGTGCTGTTGATCTTGTCACCCATCACCCCGTCAGGACCACACACCCAAATCTGAGCTTGTGCCCTCTATCACTCCCCTGGAGATGTGACCTGAGCTTGTACCAGGAATGAAGTACAGAAATGCTGGTTTCAGTTGGAGATTCAATCCATTCAAGTGGCTCTAATACACTTAGATGGGCAGAAGTATGCAGTGGCACCCAGATCTGGAGCTTCCAGGCCTGGGCATCTGACCGTGGCTCTCAAGAGCAGAAGGGCATACTAGTCTCCGTATGGAATGGATTTTACTGGCCATGTGGAACTGATATATAATCGTGTTACATGGGGAAGTCTGGACCAGACACAGGAATGTGACATAAAGAATACTGTTTCCATAACCATCTGGGTGGCTTTCTGAGTTCCCTGGGCCAGCCCCACCAAGTCTCCAGCAACTTTCCACTAGCCCTTGAGCACTTACCTGCTGATGCCACGGAGGAATCCCAGGCCAGCGAGAAGTCAGAGGCCTCCCCCTCTTCAACTAGAAGAGAACAAAGAGAGGCTGTGAGTTTGGACGGTGCACACAACAGGCCATGAGGTGGGGCACTGGGCAAGGAAGTTATGGAGCACTGGTGGGGGGGCTTCATGTGATACCCACAACCAAGGGAAGGGTAGACAGCCTATATAAGGAAGACCCTGTTCGTGTCACAGAGATGTGCAGCGATCAGAATAAAACATAAACAGCCAATGAGTGCTGTGTCAGTTATGGTTTCCACAACCCTGCGCACTGGCAGACATCACTAATGAACCACAGCACTGCCTCCAGCCACAGACAAGAGACTCCTTTTCCCACTCAGTGCTATAGCCATTAATATCTACACTCATGACGAGGCCATTGGCCACCCACAGGAATGAGGCAAGATTCAGAATAGTCCCTAATCCTGCAGGCATTCTGCCCTTCCAAGGGCATTCACGCACCACTGAGATATGAAGGCTGCCCCAATCGTTTGGCTCTTGGGGGTTGGTAAAGTGCAGGGCACTGTCCTCACATGAACACCTGACCTTCCGGCAGAGCCCAGAGCACTCAGAGACCAGTGTGGCCAAGCCAGTACATCTGAGTACCCCAGCTCAAGGGATGGCAAAAAGAGAAGACAGCTTGTTTTCCCTGCTCCAGCCTGGGCCCCATGGAATGAGGCAAGACAGGGATGGGGTCCCCCTCCACCCCAGACCCCAGCACTTGAAACCAAACTAGTAGAGGCCACGCACAAGGAGAACATGGGAGAAACACTATACAGTATAATAGCACTCTTGTCCTGGAATCCGTCCCAGTCTGGAGCACATAATAATATTAAAGCTGGGTTATGGACTTTGTAAATGGAACTTTGTTTAAGCCAAAAATGTGCATGCATGGTGTTTTTCAGATTTAACGGGCTCTTCAGCTCTACACATGTGCAGACTGAAGCAACAGAGCCACCCACCTCTCTGGCCCCTCGATGCTATTACTAGGGTGGCTGACTGCCCACTGAGAGCCAGGCACTGTGCTCAGCTCTTATCAACCATCCCTGAGTGAAATTGTAAGCGATGATGGGGCACGCCTGAGGTCTCCCAGCTAGTCGCCTGTGCCGAGTTTGAGCCCCAACCCTGGGTCGTCCGTGTAGAAGAGGACTCCCCTGTAAACCAAGGCACCAAAACCACTTCCTAGAGGCCTATTTGATCAAGGTGGGAAAGCCCTGGCTTCAGCCTGCCACCAAGAATTCAGCATGCTAAGCAGCCAACCAATGAGAAGAGGGAGTGAACTGGCTGTAGCCAGTACCGGGTTCAAGCCCAGGCTGTGTATCTTAGCTGTGTGCCCTTGATCAAATTCTTTAAACGCTGAGCTTTTGCTCTCCCATCTCAAAAAATAGAGATGAGTCAGGCATGGTGGCGCATGCCTTTAATCCCAGCATTTGGGAGGCAGAGGTAGGAGGATCACCATGAGTTCAAGGCTACCTTGAGACTACATAGTGAATTCCAGGTCAGCCTGGGCTAGAGACCCTATCTCGAAAAAAAATAATAATAATAATAATAATAGAGACGACATGGTACCGAAGTCAAAGTCAATTGGGAGGACCATATGGGGTGACTCTGTACTGTGCCCACACAAGCAGCTGCCCTACAAACATCAGGACTACTATCTACTGGAGGCTGGCCCAAACATTAGGGTGGGGGTGGTACTGTGGATTGAGCCCGCCTGCCTGTCTACCCAATCTTCCTCCCCACCAGAGCCCTCAGACATTACACATGGGAGAGGGACTACTTGCGGGGGGGGGGGGGGTGCGGCAGGCCACAGAATGCTGGCAAGGTGTGTCCAGCAGAATCTCCATAATCAAGCTGATAAGTTGTGGCAGTGATGGGGGCAAGACCAGAGCTATTGTTCTACTCTGCTAGTTACATCTGGGGTGGGTTTGTGTGGTACTTTGAATAGTTTGTAGCTTGCATCTGCAGCCACCTGGCTGGAGGCAGTGTCACTGGGTGGATCTTAAGGTGTGGTGGTGGGCTTAGGATTTAAATCTAAAGATATGCAAAGTGTGCCTAGCTGGAACTCCCGAGGTGTGCTGTGCTGTGTGGCTTTTGGCTTTGTTCTCTGTGTTTGGTCCTGTGAAAGCAGGCCAGCTTCTTCTGCCATTATGGAACTTCCCCTGGATCTATAAGCTTCAATAAATATCCCTTCCTGTGCCTGGTCTGGAAGTTCATCTCAGAGAACCTAAAGCTGTCTGCTACAGTTTGCAATCCCAGTTCTATAACATGAACCAAGACTTCACACCTGACAAAATGATATATTCACTAAGATGACTGTAACAAACAACAAACAGAAACAAACAAACCCCATTGAAGGGAGCACCCCTATCCCCCAAGAGCTTGGGGCTCTCCATAGTTCATCATTCACCTGAGCACACGCAGAGCACTTAATACTATTAAGAGGATGCTGCCACTTTGGAAGGACTCTGTACCGCCATTCTGCTGGACACCTCCAGCAAGGTCTGGGTGGGTCCCCACAGCCTGTCAGTCACAGGAATTGTGGTATTCATGCATGACATCTGTTTTCCCTCTGCCCTCTGTGTGCCCCAGGTTTAGGAACAAACAGCCCCCTACAGTCTACACATACAAGGCTGTGGAGTTATAAGGTCTTGTCTCCCAAGTCTCTCACTGATTTTTTAAAAATATTTTTTATTTATTTATTTGAAAGAGAGAGGAAAGGGGCAGAGAGAAAGAGACAGAGAGAATGGGTGAGCCAGGGCATCTAGCAGCTGCAAATGAATTGAAGATGCATATGCCACCTTGTGCATCTGGCTTACATGGGTCCTGGGGAATTGAACCTGGGTCCTTTGGCTTTGCAGGCAAGCGCCTTAACCCCTAAGCCATCTCTCCAGCCCTCTCACTGACTTTTGAGGTTATCTCCAAGGCATTCAGCCTTCCCCATGTGAAGACCTGGCTTCAGTCATAATGGGAAAGCAAATGTGAACACATCCACCATTTTCTAGCCCTTAGAGAAGGGACTGTTCTGGGGACAAGGGATTGCAGAGAGGCTACAGAGTAGAGAACAATCCTGGGTTGACTGGCTGGCTAAGAAGGTCAGTGCCATAGACCTGGAAGGAAGGCACACTTCCTGCAGTACAGAGAGGCACCTGACCATGCCCCTGCTCAGCAAGGGACCCATGCACCAACTGGCCTCATGCCTGGAGCACAAATGCATTTTCTCACAACGGCTGCCACGCCTACCCAGATGCCACCTCTGCCCACATTCTGTCCTTTGAAGGTATGAGCACACGACCCTTTATGAATTCTTGATAAGGAAAGTAACTCCCAGACCCCCCATTCCACCCCACTCAAGGCCCTTCCCAGCCTAATGCTATGACAATGGAAAGGATTTTCTCCCAGGCTGGGCACACCAGATGTTGGCTTCAGGAAGGGTGAGCTCACCCTGGCAGTATGCACTCTGGTGTCCTGAACTTCAATCTCCCCCCCACACACACACAACCCCCCCCCCTTAAACTGGAATTCTGTTGCAGGACAGGTAACCCTGAGGACTGAATGCTTTGGGACAGTCAACCAGTCAATGCAGGGCCAGCCTGGCAGCACCTCAGAGGGGCTGCCCATCAGTCAGAGGCTCAAAGGCTTTCTGGAGACCTCCTCGAGAGCCACAGGCAACTAATTTATGTGACCTAGCACCACTGAGACTGCAGCATACCCCTGACCCTGTTCTGTTCTGGGCACAGGGGACTTCAGAGGTTGGAGAAGAAAGTAATATGGGGGTGGGCTGAGAAGGTTCCAACCCCCAGAGATCAAGGACAAGTACTCCAGTGAGTGGGGAGCATGGGTGCAAAAAGCATGTGTGAGCAGTAGGCACTCAGAGCGGAGCTGCAAGCACCGAGGCTGTGTGCAAGTGCATTAACAGAGGCTGCTACTGGGATAGTTGGGGCAGGGAAGGGGGGAAGACATCACTACTGCACACAGTATACAGGCCCAGGAGGGTGTACCAAGCCAGTGTGCATACAGAAGGCAAGAGTATGCAGGCAGAAGAACCCTGGGAGGAGCTGAATGCACAGACAGGGAAGTCCCAGTCCCATCACCTGTGTGAGACTCCTCTGTGGCTCTGTGAAGGGCCCCAGGGCTTCCATGGTCAGACATTTTCTGTGCGGTTTGCAAAAGATCTGCCTCCTCTATTAAGATCACGGTCTGTTTCCAGTCTCTTCCATGTGCCTCCTCTCCTTTGGTCACCTTGGATGGCTGTGGGCATTGTGTTGTCTCAAATGGATTCCAAACTGGTTTTCCTTCTGGCCCCATACACTAGCTCCATGTTGGAGCCAGGCAATAGATGTCTGGGCCCTTCCGTTGGAAGTGCATACAGCTTGAGGGATGCAAGAAGGCTCTGGACTTGCCCAAGGTCAAGTGCCGGGCAGTTGGGCCAGCCCTTCCTCACCCAGGTGCACCACTGACTCATGATGAGCTCATCTCTCTGCCACCTCACTGCTCAACCCTCCACAGCCCCCACTCAGTGTTCTAGCTATCACCGGGCTTTTGTCTGCGACCCTTATAAGGAATGTACCCCCACTGGAGTGTGGCACCCCTTTACTGCTCATGTTGGTGCCTAGCTCAGTGCAAACACAGCAGGGTATGTTCAAATGTTTGGATGAATAAGCAAAGAAGAACAAGGGTGACAGCCCAGACAGCTTGCTGTTCTGAACCAGGCAGTGGGTAATGCAGCCCCAGGCACACAATTTCCCTCCACACATCCCCTTACTCTGTGCTCATGCCAACCCCTGATGAAAGGAGTAACATGTTCTTCCCATCCTGCTTCCAGGTAGAGCCCTGGCCTTGACCCATGCCTGGGGTCTGGTAGGCACTGAACAGAAAATCTATCGAGGTTAGCCAGTCATGGGATACAGAGTGTTTCCTGCCATGGAGCTGCAGTCACAATATCAGGGATGGGATCCTGTTCAAGGCTGAGGATAACCACAATGATCATGTGGCCCTGAGTATGGCCATTGTCTAGACAAGACTCTACCTAGCGAGGTAGGGGAGGCGCTCACTCCACAGGGCTTGTCACAGCAGAGAGAGCACAGTGCATCTTCAGCTTTTTCAGCCGCCCTGAAAGAGCCACAACCTGGGGAGCCTGGTAAGCACTGCCCTTCACTGCAGCCCTGGACAAGGGCTTCTCAGAACAGCCCGTCAGGGGAGAACCCAACCGTACTCTGTCAAGAGAAGGAGTAGCATGGTCATGTCTGACACCCTACGGAGATTCCAGTACTGTGTGGGGAATCAGAATTCCAAGTGATGGAAAGGAAGGGGCCAAAAGAGGCCAGGAGATCTTTATAGGTCATCTGCCTGGTATAGGCAATTCAAGAGCAACTCTGGTTGTCAAGAATGGCCACTGGAAAGTGTTGAGAAGGATTCTGAAGCTCTGTCAGGGCTTCAAGCACTTCAAGCACTCTTCCACATTCTCTCTCAGCTCTGGGATCATGGGCTGTAGAGATGGCTGACTGGACCATGGGAGTGTGTGAGCTCCGCTAAGTGTTGTGTCTCCAACTCATGAGATGCTATGTAAGTGGCTCCTCAGCTGGGGTGCCCAGAGCTTGTCTCCTGTGTACCATGGTAGGCCATGCCACCCCCCACCAAGAGGACCCAGGCAGATCCAAGGCCTCTGTGTGGGCTCTGGACTGCAGGCCCAATGACATAGAGCAAGGTGCTGGATGGCATATGTGTAAGTCACCTGCCCAATTCTAGTTGCTTGGGGAGTAGTGTGCTCCCCCCAACACCCTAGAAATGCAGAAGAGAAGAAAAAGGGAAAGCGAGGGTGGGGTGCTGGAAAAAGGACCCTTGAGCCCAGTAGCCAGATGAATCTCAACAGGGCTTGCCCTCAAAGCTTTGTCAACATCAAGCAGGAACCAGTTATCAGAGCCAGGCTCAGGGCCAAATTCTAAGGTGAAAGTGCCAGGAGGTAAAGAAGAGTAAAACAGGCCAAGTGTGACCCAAGGGAAGAGGCTCTGGCAGGGAAGGTGGGGCCAGAAGCCCTTTGAGCTCCAGGGTCCACCCCAGGCCAGCTGCTCACAGGAGCCCAAAAAGAGGACCCTGAGGGTAACTTCAGAAAGCCCATGCAATGGGCATTTTTCTAGGGAATGTATCATTTTCATCAAAAATTACAGAGAAGCAGCACTCGGGAGGCAGAGGTAGGAGGATCGCCGTGAGTTCGAGGCCACCCTGAGACTACATAGTGAATTCCAGGTCAGCCTGGGCCAGAGTGAGACCCTACCTCACAAAACCAAAAAAAAAAAAAAAATTACAGAGAAGGACTGGAGAGATGGCTTAGCGGTTTAGGTGCCTGCCTCCTAAGCCTAAGAATACCGGTTCCAATCTCCAGGTTCCACGTTTAGCCAGATGCAAAGTGACGCAAGGGCGCAATGCCACACTTGACCACAAGGGGGTGCACACATCTGGATTTCATTCACAGCTGCTGAAAGGCTCCTGGCGTGCCCATTCTCTCTCTCTGCCTCCCTCTCCTTCTCTCTCCATCTCTCTCTGTGTCTCTCTCAAAAAAAAAAAAAAAAATCACAGAGAAAAACCCCCTCCCCAAAGACTGAAGAACCACTGGACTCAGGAGTTTTCTACACTGGCCCCAACCCCACTAGCATTTCCATGTTTGTTCTGCTTTGTTATGCTGGGAGTCACACGTACACACCCCCCTTGCAGAGCTGTTTACTGTGGTCTCATGGTAGCTCCTAAAGTCCTCCATATGCCAGGGGAGGTGGTGAGCCAGGCAAGGATACATGACTCCCTCTCCTCAGCTCACACTTAGGGGAACCCTGTCTCCCCAACCAGGCTAAGTAGGTGAGCCTCAAAGGCCTCACGTCTCATTTGTCAGGCATGAACCAAAATATAATTGATTAAGGGACAAAAAGCACACATGGGACCAAAAGCAGAGCTCCATGGCAGAGTATCTGCCTAGTGGATGGGAGGCCCAAAGCCAAGTCTCAATCCCTAACACCCTCAAAAAAGCAAACCAAGGGCTGGAGAGATGGCTTAGTAGTTAAGTGCTTGCCTACAAACCCAAAGGACCTCGGGTTGACTCTCCAGGACCCATAAGCCAGATGCCTAAGGTGGCATATGTGTCTGAGTTCTCTCTCCCTTTCTCTCTCTCCCTATGTCTTTCTCTCAAATAAATAAAAATAAAATATTTTTTTTAAAAGCAAAACAAACAAAAAAAAAAGAAGAAGAAGAAGAAGGCACATTAAAGATGGAAGAATCCCAAAGCTCAAGAGCCAGCTAGCCTGACAAACACAGGAGCAACCAACAAGAGACAGCCTATCTCAAAACAAGGTAAAGGGGCCGGGCGTGGTGGTGCACGCCTTTAATCCGAGCACTCGGGAGGCAGAGGTAGGAGGATCGCAGTGAGTTCAAGGCCACCCTGAGACTACATAGTGAATTCTAGGTCAGCCGGAGCTAGAGTGAGACCCTACCTAGAAAAAACAAAAAAGAAACAAGGTAAAGGCAAGGACTGACATTTGAGGTTGTACACTGATCTACACACACACACACACACACACACACACACACACGCACATTTTAAAAAAGAAACCTATTCTTCAGGCATCATGACTCTTCCCCATCCTCCTACATGACCCCCAAAGACTGAAGAACCACTGGACTCAGGAGTTTTCTACACTGGCCCCAACCCCACTAGCATTTCCATGTTTGTTCTGCTTTGTTATGCTGGGAGTCACACGCACACACCCCCTTGCAGAGCTGTTCACTGTGGTCTCATGGTAGCTCCTAAAGTCCTCCATATGCCAGGGGAGGTGGTGAGCCAGGCAAGGACACATGACTCCCTCTCCTCAGCTCACACTTAGGGGAACCCTGTCTCCCCAACCAGGCTAAGTAGGTGAGCCTCAAAGGCCTCATGTCTCATTTGTCAGGCATGAACCAAAATATAATTGATTAAGGGACAAAAAGCACACATGGGACCCAAAGCAGAGCTCCATGGCAGAGTATCTGCCTAGTGGATGGGAGGCCCAAAGCCAAGTCTCAATCCCTAACACCCTCAAAAAAGCAAAACAAGGGCTGGAGAGATGGCTTAGTAGTTAAGTGCTTGCCTACAAACCCAAAGGACCTCGGGTCGACTCTCCAGGACCCACATAAGCCAGATGCCTAAGGTGGCATATGTGTCTGGAGTTCTCTCTCCCTTTCTCTCTCTCCCTATGTCTTTCTCTCAAATAAATAAAAATAAAATATTTTTTTAAAAAGCAAAACAAACAAAAAAAAGAAGAAGAAGAAGAAGAAGGCACATTAAAGATGGAAGAATCCCAAAGCTCAAGAGCCAGCTAGCCTGACAAACACAGGAGCAACCAACAAGAGACAGCCTATCTCAAAACAAGGTAAAGGGGCCAGGCGTGGTGGCGCATGCCTTTAATCCGAGCACTCGGGAGGCAGAGGTAGGAGGATCGCAGTGAGTTCGAGGCCACCCTGAGACTACATAGTGAATTCTAGGTCAGCCGGAGCTAGAGTGAGACCCTACCTAGAAAAAACTAAAAAGAAACAAGGTAAAGGCAAGGACTGACATTTGAGGTTGTACACTGATCTACACACACACACACACACACACACACACACACACACACACACACGCACATTTTAAAAAAGAAACCTATTCTTCAGGCATCATGACTCTTCCCCATCCTCCTACATGACCTCATCTCTTAAAGAGTAAATTAGTAGGGCTGGAGAGATGGCTTAGCAGTTAAGGCGACTGCCTCCTAAGCCTAAAAACACTGGTTCCAATCTCCAGGTCCCACATTTAGCCAGATGCAAAGTGATGCAAGGGCGCAATGCCGCACTTGACCACAAGGGGGTGGACGCATCTGGATTTCGTTCACAGCAGCTGAGAGACTACTGGCACGCCCATCTCTATCTGTCTTCCTCTCTCTCTCTCTCTCTCTCTCTCTCTCTCTCTCTCTCTCTCTCCCCCCCCAAAAAAAGTAAATTAGTAAACTGAAGTGTTTGGCATGGCAAAACAGCACAGTGTAACATCACAGGAAAGCCATGGCCTGGACCCACCAAGGACAGCCATAGGTCTGCAGCCTGCTCTTAACAGACCATGGGGGCACTTCAGCCAGCACAGAATTTCCCGATCAGAACCAGCCCCTACATCTGGCGCAAGCCCAATGGAGAAGCGTCATGTCCCATGCTGGAATCCCAGGCAGAGGGGTTGAGGGCCCGCATCTTCCTGTCTGCTGGCTTCCCTTTACATCCTGGCTTTGCAGGCGAACAGAAGACATCTGTCACAGTCCAAGATTGTGAAAGGCAAGGTAGTTCATGCTCAAGGAAAGAGTAGCTCTTCCAGAAAACACCCAGCAGCTCAGCTGCCTGCAAGAAGCATGGAAAAAGAAGCAACTGGGACTGGGCTCCAAGAGGATGGGCCTTGCCCTGTCACTGCATCTCAGGCAAGACCACCAGGCCACCACACCCAGGAGTTCACATGAAGGATTCAACCAAAGATTAAAAATATTCAGGAGAAAAAAAAATGAACCTTACTAAACATATACAAGACCTTTTTTTCCTTGTCATTATTCCCGAAACAATAAACAATTATTTATGTAGGACTTACAATGTGTTAGATATTATAAATAATCTAGAGATTACTTAAAAATCTTCAGAGCCATACATCAGCCCTACATCATTTCCGATAAGGGACTTTTGCTTCCCCAGATTGTTCTGTCTGTGGGCAGTCCTGGAAACAACCCCAAAGCTTCCCAGAGATGACTAGACTGGATCCATTCTGACCTTCAGTCTCCTCTCTAAGCAGAAGCAGCAGCCTCCCAAGCTAGCAGAGGGCTGAAACAATGCTCCTCAGCTGATTAACCCCGCAGCCAGTGCAGCTCACATTCCTGGGGTGATTCATGCTCCCCTCCACCCTGGGCTCTGGCTGATGCTGAGGTCTCCCTCCGTCTGGAAAAGCAGCAGGGCGGGGCTTGCAATGACAGTGATCAGGTTTCCCCACTAAGAGTCACCACACCACAGAAGGCCGAGCTGGAGCCCAGATCATTTGGCATTCCAGCTTGGCTGTCCCCACCCCAGGATAAAGACAGAAGCACTGGAGTCTACAGACAGATTCCATCTCCTTCCCATGCTGCCCTGCCATCCTCTGCACTCTAAAGACCCAGGGAAAAGGCAGCTGGGAGGAGGCCTTCAGGAGTAGGGCTACAGGGCCACAGATCCCTGTTGAGGGCAGCTGACCCAAGATCTAACCTCTCTCTGCTCTTCCCTAATAAGATGATGATGTGTGAAGTAAAGCCACTACCAGTGCTAGTTTCTTAATATATATGTATTTATTAGAGAGGGAGGGAGAGAGAATATGAGAGTGGCAGGGCCTCTAGCCACTGCAAAGGAACTCCAGATGCATGTGTTACCTTGTTCATCTGGCTTTATGTGGGTACTGGGGAATTGAACCCAAGTCCTTAGGCTCAGCCAATCTCTCTAGCCCCAAGTTTTCTTTAAGCACTAGAAAAAAGAGCTATTATTCAAACAACACATGACAGAACCTACCTGGTAGACCACACAGCCTGCCTACCCACACCCACTGAGGGCAGGGCAAACCAATTCCCACACTTTGTCCCATTAGCTGGAGATGGAGCTGCAAGGGCTCCCCAAAGTGATTAAGATCTGTTGTGAGAATTTCCTTTCCTTTGCCTGCAAGCACCTGGGTGAAACACCTATGTGCCACACATGTGCACACTGCCACTACACACACACACACACACACACACACACACACACACACACACACGGGTGTATGACTACCCCAGCAAGGAAAACCAACCTGAGCAGAACCACAGTGGCACCCAGCACCCTGCTATGCCTCCAATACTCATTCCCCTTCTCCTTCGCAGTGCCCCACTGGGGGAGCCCTTATCACCCCCCCACACACACCCACCATACACACTTTCCTGGTGAGGAAACAGAGTCCTGGGATGCCACAATGGCTCCAAGGAAGCCTGCAACAGTTCCAAGCATGGCTCCAGCTCACAGGCAAAAGGGGAGGGAAGGGAAGGAGGGAAGAAGGAAAAAAGGGAGGGTCTAGCCTAAACAGGATCAAAAAAGGAAATGAAATGTCAAGCCCCTTGATGTGTCAGCATTAGGAGAAACAGAATCAGGATCTGAGAAGAAGCAAAGACAGCGTGGCAAACATGTTGAACAGGTGCCTACGTGAACTAAAACAGCTTTTATGTCCTTTATTAACAACGTTTCACAGCTCTGTCAGAAGAGAATTCAGGCCCAGGGAAATCAAGGGCCCCAGAGACTGGCAAGAGCAGCCCCTCACACGCCACTCTGTGCTGGTCCTGAGCAGGTGGGGTAATGGACACCAGCTTGACGTGGAGCCCTTGGGTCCTTCCCCAACACCTTGTGCCAGGACACAGCACAGAGAGGCTTCCACATGCTTCTGTAGCTGCTGCCAGAAACTGAGCTTGACTGACCCACTTCAGAGAAGGGAAAACAGAGTCTCATAAAAGAGGCAGCTTACCAGGGCCCAGACAAGCAGACCTATAGTCTGGGTGTCCTGGCTCTGAGCAAGCAACTGAGGGGACTGGTCCCCCACTGGTCCCCCATCAACCCGAGTTGCTACAGCACTGCTGCCAGCAGGAGCAGCTGCACCTGGGGTGTAGAACCTCATTCTGCACACTCCGGGGGTGGCACCCAGGACCTGTACTCCTCCAGGTGAGTCTGCTGTGTGCTAGAGGTGGGAAACCACTGGCTTAGCAGTCCTATGATATATGGGCATGTATTAAGCCTATTAATTAATCTGCAGATGAGGAAAACTGAGGCTAAGCAATGTGCCTTAGGGTGGGTTGTCATGAAGCCAGGTTAGTGTGGGGCCAGGGATGGCATGAGAGCAATAATGGCCTGGAGCTAGGATGGCCGAGCAGTGGAGACAAAGCGGGGATGGAGGAGTGAGGATGGCACAGCGGGGCTGGCGTGGAACTGGGATGGCATAAAGCAGGGCCTGGGATTCTTAACCCGTTTTCCTTCTGCCTCCAGCAAGCTGAAGCTCCAGCTCTAGATGGAAGAGTCAGTCATCACAAGCCCGGCCTCTAACTCACTCACACTTTCATTGCCCAGTCCCTGGGATTCCACTGCTCACAGAGATCCCTTAAACTCCCACCCCATGTGCTGTGCCAGGGCATCGTTAAGAGAAGAGTTCATCTCTTGGGTGTCCCCGAGCACACAAGCCCTTTAAGGCAACGTGTGAAACCATATGAGACAGCTGTGTGTTGGTACGTGTTTAGCAGACAGCTCTAAGGGAAGAAAATTGCAGGATCCACCACTAACTATGGTATAAATCCTCCTAGCATGGCCAGTCTCAACTTACCCAACCCCGGCCACTGACCTTGGGGCAAGGGATGAGCTGGAAGAAAAGCTGGAGAACACTGTGCTGGTGGTGCATCACTGCATGGGACGAGAGTGCCAGTGAACCAGGAAAAAAAGGCAGGCAGCTGACTGCCAAGGGGGCTGGAGCCAAGGCACGCACTGATACCTGGCCTGCTCAGCTCATCCCAACTAAGCCATTCATGAAAGAGAGAATTCGTTCTCCCAGAACTGCCCTTTCCTACTGTTTCCTACGACAAGCACCTACGACTGGATGTAGAACTGCTAGGGAAACAAATCTCTGGGCCTGTCTGTGAGGAGTACCTAGATTAGTTGAAATGGTTAGACCCATCCTAACTGTGACTAAATAAAAGAGAAAACACAAGCTGATCGTGAACAGTCTTTGCTCTCTGCTTCCTGACGGTGGATGCAATGTGAGCAGCTGCCTGAAGCTCCTGCCGCCACACCTTCCTGCCATGATGGACTGTACCCTCAAACTGTGAGCCAGAACAGCACCTCCTTCCTTAAATTGCTTTTGTCAGCTATTTTGCCAAAGTAACAAGGATAGTTTTTTTTTGTTTGCGTGTTTGTTTTTTGTGTGTTTTTGTTTGTTTGTTTGTTTTTTAATGAAATGTTTAAATATATTTTTATTTATTTATTTGAGAGAGAGAGATACAGAAATAGGCAGGTAGAGAGAGAGAATGGGCATGCAAACGAACTCCAGATGCATATGCCCCCTTGTGCATCTGGCTTACGTGGGTCCTGGAGAATAGAGCCTTGAACAGGGGTCCTTAGGCTTCACAGGCAAGTGTTTAACCACTAAGCCATCTCTCCAGCCCTTTTTGTTTGTTTTTCGAAGTAGGGTCTCACTCTAGCCCAGGCTGGCCTGGAATTACATAGTCTCAGGCCGGTCTTGAACTCACCGCGATCCTCCCACCTCTGCCTCTCAAGTGCTGGGATTAAAAGTGTGCCACTATGCCTGGCTTATTGTTTTTCTTCCTATACAAGTTTCTGACATACGGACTATGGAGACGGCTCC
This sequence comes from Orientallactaga sibirica, assembly GCA_036365145.1. Classification (NCBI taxonomy): domain Eukaryota; kingdom Metazoa; phylum Chordata; class Mammalia; order Rodentia; family Dipodidae; genus Orientallactaga; species Orientallactaga sibirica. The sequence goes on from JAEOAD010000030.1 coordinate 3,170,902, forward strand.
ATGGTTTAAAAGCACTTGCTTGCAAAGCCTTCTGGCCTGAGTTCAATTCCCCAGCACCCACATAAAGCTAGATGCAAAGTGGCCCATGCATCTGTGATCTCAAAGTGACTATGACAATCAGAGGCAGGAGACTGAAGCTTATGGGCCAGTTGGTCTGACGTTCCTTTGCAGTCTGTCAGCAGTAAGAGACCCTGTCTCAAAGAAGATGGAGCACAGACACCACAAATTTGTCCTCTGAACTCCACATGTATGTCCCCTCCATAGGCACACAAAGTAAGTAACTAAATAAATAGCAATGTTTAAAATATTTTTATTTATTAGAGAGAGAGAGAATGGGTGCACCAGGACCTCTGGTCACTGCAAACAATCTCCAGACGTATGCGCCCCCTTGTTCAACTGGCTAATGTGGGTCCTGAAGAATCAAACCTGGGTCCTTTGGCTTTGTAGGCAAGCATTTTAACCACTATGCCATCTCTCCAGGCCCCATAACTAACACCCTTAAGTTTCTGACATACTATAATCTATGTGCAATGTCAAAAAAAAAAACAGAAAAATAGAAAAGTTAAAATTAAGACATTTAAAGACCAACTTTCTTATGTAGAAATATTCTGTTACAACTTTACAGAAGATATTAACAGCACATGGAGCTGAAGAGTGGAGACAGCTCTGTACTATTTCCAACTCAGCATCCCTGAGCATCTTTTCCCATTGTATTACAGAGACCATCACTGGACATGACACTCTCCAGCCTGTTGCAGGAGGCTTAGAGACTAATTTAACCAATCTCCTATTGCTGGATACCTAGGAAACTTCCAGCTGTTCCCTAGTGCCAGAGTATCCACATTCACACACATCACACATGCCGTGAGCGTGTACAGTGATTTTTCTTAGTTTTAGTTCTCAGAGGCAGGATTTCTAGAACAAAGACTTGGCCCTGTTTAAGCTATTAGACCCACTGTCAAGATTTTTGGCCTTTTCCTCCTTCCCTGAGCGAGGAACTGTGAGAGATGACTACAGTATGACCTCATGCTTATGCCAGATCCTCTCAATGGCCCTAAAATATAGATCCCCCCACTAAAAAAAAAAATGTAAGTACCCATTTTAGTGGTGGGGCAAACAGAGCTTAAATGGATTTGGTCAAGAGGACTAAATCATACAAGCAAAGAACTCAGATATTTTTTAAGTTTTGTCTATTTATTTATTTGAGAGAGGGGGAGACAGAGAATGGGTGCACCAGGGCCTCTAGCCACGGCAAACAAACTCCAAATGCATGTGCCACCTTGTGCATCTGGCTTATGTGGGTTCTAGGGAATCAAAGCTGGGTCCTTTTGCTTTCCAGGCAAGTCCCTTAACTGCTAAGCCATCTCTCCAGTCCCAAAACTCAGATCTTAAGCAGGGGCCCATTTTCACAGCCTGCTCAGCTCCACACCACCTGGAGAGGCAGAGATGGCCCATCACAAACCTCTTGCTTACATTATGACCTCAAATGTGACTCTACCTCCCTGAGTATGGGTTTCCACATCATAGAAGAGCAATGAAACTCCCATTCCTTCTGAAGGCAAAGTGAAATAAGCCAGGTAAAGTGCTCCCCTTAATGCCTCCTGAGTGTTGGTCAACACCGTTTTTTGTTTTGCTTTGTTTTATTTTTATTTATTTATTTATTTATTTGATACAGAGAGAGGGAGGGAAAGAGAGAGAGAATGGACACGCCAGGGCCTCCAGCCACTGCACCCCCTTGTGCATCTGGCTAACGTGGGTCCTGGGGAATCGAACCTGGGTCCTTTGGCTTTGCAGGCAAATGCTTTAACCACTAAGCCATCTCTCCAGCCCAACACTCTGTTTTGTGCCCCAGAAAATCCATGGAGTTGGGCTGTTTCATGAAAACTCCCTTTCTGGGAGCCGCCCACCATGGTCACTAAGGGCCCCAGCCCCTGCAGGCTTTCCTCCTGTCTGATCTTGTCCCTCCCTGCAGTCAAGTCGACTTCCTCATTCATGTGTGTATTTCTTTTCATGCAGTTGTTGCGGCATGGTCTCGTGGACCCATGTGTATACACACACATGCATTCACAGTGAGGCCCTGTTCCCCGTTCATTTTGGTGGCACTAGCAGGCTTGTGCCCACCAGTTATCCAACCCTGAAGAATGGTGTGACCCAGCAGAGGGTACCACAGTGATGCATGGAGGGGTCACATGACACTCACTCACAGGGCTGGGTGGAGGTACCAGGTGTACACTGGAAAAGGTGGGCACCAAGGTTGCAGGTCCAGACACACAGTAGGGGAGGGCTGTGGATCTCAGTCCTTCACTCAGGATGAAGATAACTGTGACCACCCAGAACTGTGGCTGTTTGGGGCAGAAAGGAAGGAGAGTGAACAAAATCCCATTCTCCTTCCTTTTTTTTTTTTTTTTAAACTACTTTCCCCTGAAGAAAAGCACCATAAAGGAGAAACTAATGTTTTTAAAGCCCTTAACAGCTTGTCCTCCATACTCACACACTATAAATAAATGTTAAAGTGAGCATTATTATACATGTGTTGTTTTTTTTTTTAACACCTACACTGAGGAAACTGAGGCTCTGGCTGAAAACTGATGCATGTATACACACACGCATGCGATGGGGAATGCATGCATGTAGAGGGGTTTTCACTGGGCTGGGGCATGCACACTTGTCTTCATCTCTGTTTTTCTACTACCCCCACCCTACTCTTGTTCGTTTGTGTGGTGGAGAAGACACAACACAAGGCACCCGATGCTGGCCGTTTTTTCAGGGTGCAGGACACTGGTGTCAGCCATACACACACGCTGGCCCTCCAACCTGCTCCAGAGCAGCCCCAAGCCTCCCACAGCATGCCATATATCCTGTGGATGTCCCCAGGGTGAGAGTAATCAGAATGCTGAAGGAGTTAGTACCTTTAATAAGTTCCACTTGAGAGGGGCATTTCATGGGCACAGGTGTGTGCCCCCCCAATAAAATCCCCCTCGCCCACCCATCATGGTTAGCATACCCCCATGGGGAAGCTTTTTGGGACCTCCTGCTTCCCCACCTGCCAGCTGTTCCCACCAAGGCAAGCTTCCCTCACTAGAATTTCAAGACAACCTTCAGACCTTCACTGTACCTGGCACCCACCATGGGAGGTACAGCACACGCTCCAGACCCCACAGGAGGGAGCAGTGCAGGTGAGATTCTCCACACTTCCACCATGAGTACATGCGGGCATGTGCGCACGCACATACACACACACACACACACACACACACACACACACACACACGGAAGTTACGGTGCTTTTCAGACCCCAAACTCCCCTCATCTACTTAACTTTCTCCTAGCTTCGGTCTCAGCCCTGCAGCTCATGAAACCACACCCTGGCTGTGCTAGTACTTACCTTCCTAACACATGGGAGAGTAAACAGAAAGTAATATGGTTCTGAGCCAGGTGTGGTGGTGCGTGCGGTCCCAGCACTAGGGAAGCAGAAAGATCAATGAGACCGCAAGACCGGCCCCACTACAGAGTAAGTGCACCTGGTCCTCTCCCCACAGCAGGGACAGTACTCTGGTATTGGGCTCAATAGCACCAGACCCACTTCACAGGCTATGCGGCCAGCCCAGGCTGGGCCAGGAAGATTCAGGGAAGCCCAGCCCAAGGCAAGGCCTTAGAAAGGGCCTTGGATGGGTATGGATGAGACTGGAGGCAAGATGCCTGCAGCCCTCAAAGGCCAAGGCTGGCACAGAGTCTGGGAGGTATGCCCCTCGGAAAGGAATGCACTGGACCTTTCCTACCCCACCCCCACATTTGTCTCATCCCGCAACCCTGAAAGGCTCAATAGCTGCCAGATGTGGACCGTCCGCAGGGACCAAGTTCATTTTTCCTCGTGTCTTGTGATAATACTTGGCTGTGTTTATTTAGCTTTCTGCTTTGGACAGTGGAGAGATGGGCCAGGAAAATCAGCTCGGCTCCCTTCAAAACACAGCGGCCCACACATCACGCGAGGACACCCACAGGCGTTCCCCTACACCCTCCGAAAAGACACATCGGGCCTACTGCTGGCAGGGTCCTGCACTGGAGCCCATTATGGGGAAGGAGGGTGACACTCACAGGCTCTGTGTGCCATAGCACCTGGCTGGCTCCCTCTTCCCCAAAGGTCCTGGCCTCAGAGAGCTGGAGGGAAACTAAGTCACCACCGGACACCATGATCATAGAAGCCCAAGGAGGGGAGAGAGGAAGGACTATCGGGAGAAAGGAGTGTGCCTAGACATCCAAAAGGGGCATCTTCTCCTCCCTCAGCGGGCATGTCAGGCTCCTGGATGAGAGAACTCAGGGGGGGCAGAGCCTCAGCCCCCACTCTTCTGCTCTAGGCTTGGTGCTCCAGCCTGAGGCACTGAAGTATGCTCCTCGGAATAGGGACAAAGACACCAGGGGTGAGGACCCGAGTGCCCACCCCCAGAACACTCAGCATGACCTTGCAGGGATGGGGGAGGCTTCTGTACTGTCACAGACACACACACTCCTCCAGGGTGACAGTCACCTAGCCCTGATAGCCAGGGACCTCACGCCCTATTCTTTCCACCCTCAGTCCTTCCCTCACAACAGGGAAACCACCCACAGATGGCACTCCCCTTCCCAACTCCACCTACCCTCACTGACTCCACCAGGCTCAGCCACCCTGGGAAGCAAACACACAGAGAGAAGCCAGGCGTGGTGAGAGTTCAAGACTACCCTGAGCCGGACATGGTGATGCATGCCTTTAATCCCAGCACTCAGCACTCGGGAGGCAAAGGTAGGAGGATCTCCATGAGTTCGAGGCCACCCCGAGACTACATAGTGAATTCCAGGTCAGCCTGGACTAGAGTGAGACCCTACCTCAGAAAACCAAAAATTTTCAGTGCCTGGGATGGGAGGGAATACACACTTGGTACTGAAAAACCGAAGCAAAAGTCTATGGCAGGTGAGGTCATGAGCCTTAGGGGTATAAAGCCTGCTCTTGTCTGACTAAATGTATATATTATTCCCACCAAGCTGCCCTGAAAGCACTACACTTAATGTTCATATTCACATATTAACACTACTCTCACTTCTGGTTAGAGAAGCTTCTCTTTTCAGATGGCGATGACCACTGGGATGACCCAAAAGGCAACATAGTGCTGAGAAGAAGGGATGGAGGAGTGCCCAGCACTGAAACACCTCTGTCACACCCTCCAAGGCTCAGGGACCATTGCGGAAGAGGGAGCGGATAGAATGGAAGAGCCAAAGGAAGGGTATGACTTCTTACAATGCAACTGCCCAGACAGAAATTGGCCTCGATATCCATGACCTTGCAGTGCCTAGCAATACCTTCACAAGACCCTCAAAATAGAAGAAAAAGATGATGACATCAAATTAAGAGAGACTAATGGAGAGAAGGAGGGGATATGATGGAGACTGGAGTTCTAAAGTGGAATGGGGTGAGGGGAGGAAAATATCATGTGTTTTTTGTATGTAAGTATAGAAGTTGTCAATTAAAATAATAATAACAATAAAAGACTACCTTGAGACTACATAGTGAATTCCAGGTCAACCTGGGCTAGAGGGAGACCCTACCTCAAAAAAAAAAAAAAGACACATACAGAGTCTCAGGGACTGGGGCATAAAGAAGCAGTAGTCAGGCGTGGCAGTGCACACTTTTAATCCCAGCACTCGGGAGGCAGAGGCGGGAGGATTGGCGTGAGAGTTCAAGACCACCCTGAGACTACATAGTGAATTCCAGGTCAGCCTGGACTACAGTGAGACCCTACCTTGAAAAACCAAAAACACAAAACAAAAAGCAGCAGCAGTCTAGAAGGGCATCAGCCATGTTTCGTGGCTCACGGACTCTTCAACCCAAGGAGAACAAGAAAGAACCCTCACCCTGTGTGGAAACAACCCGTTCCAAGGCCAGGCAGCCTTCCCCCAGCCCCTGCCCGTGCCCCACCCTCCCGCCAGTCTCCATTCTTATTCATGTTTCTATAAAGAAGCACACCGGGTGTGTGGGACCCGTCAGGACTGGCAGTCAGAAAAGCGCAGAGCACTGTGGGAAGTCAGGCAGGTCTGGTTCTGCCACCGATGGCTGTGGGAATTGAGCCGGCAGTCCATCCCTGAGCCTCAGTTTGCTCATCAACATCAAACAGGGGTCACACTCATATCAAGCCCGGTAAGGAGGCAACTGGACTCTGAGGTGAGAGCCAAAGCCCAATGGAGGGTCCCTGGAGGAACAGCGCTGGTGGTCTCAGCTCATGACACTACGCCATCCCAGGACCCTCACCAAAAACAGACATGTACTGCATCCCCCTACTGTCCCACCCAAGAAAAGCTGTACCTGACTCTTGTGGGTGTTGGGTCAAGATGGGCGGTGTCACGGATCACACCACATGTCACAGAGGAAGCCCCTGAGATCCAAAGGTCAGTGTGCTTCTGGCATCACAGGGCCTGGACTGGGATCTTACCACAGTCTTCAGGGTGTTCATGGTTCTTGTTATGCCTCCACTGTCCTGGTCATTGCTGACCACACTGTCGTTAGGAGATGTAAGAGGCATGGGCAAAACCCCGAGAAGTTTAATGCAGCCACTTCCTCTGACGATGGAGATGCCAGCAACAGCCATTTCCCTCTCCCGAGACCCCAAGGGTACCCTGGGATGGAGAAGCCACCATGAGTCCAGTCTCACCTTGCCAAAGCAAGGACCTGACACAGCCACAGGGTCAGAAGGACACCAAGACCTGAGGACCCTTCTTCTAGTTGCTTCAGACCCAGGACCAAGCCAACCACAAAGAACAGACTCCAACTGACCTGCAGTGCCCAAAGCCCTAGTTACTACCAGGAGAAGCCCACCTTGACACCAGGCCTGGTATGAATTCCCCTCCCTTGCAGCTCTTGCTCTCTACCTGGGAAAAGCCCTGAACACACACACACACACACGCACACGCACACGCACACACCCTAGACAGCTACCTGCGACAGGTGCAGACTCCATCCCACCTCCAACTCGAGAGACCAGACATGGAAGGACATGGAAGGGTTGTAGATGGGTAGGACGTAGCATGCCTGGGTCCTGAGCCTCAGGCTCAGTACATCTTAAAACAGGAAAGTTACACCAGCTTATCAGTGGGCACCCAAAGCAAGCTGCAAAGCAGCTTTGGGTGATCCCAGGGGCTAGCACCAGGCTAAGTCCTCTCTGGGCATTAGCTCACCTAATCCTAGTGGACAGCAGGTCAGCACAGGAAGACATCAGAGGGCGGTTCAGAGGTCACTCGGCCATGGCCTGTGAGATCAGAACACGTCCAGCCCTGACTGCCGCTGCTGCTGTGACTGCTCTGGCTGTGGTGCTGCAGAGCTCACCCTCCAACCTCTGTGTGCAGGGCGTACACCTGGACCAGTCCCTCAGCCACCACCTGAAAGACTCTGAAAGCCATTGCTTCCACTACCTCAACTGCTCTCTTCCATGCTGGGGACCCTACGTGATCTCCACTACCAAAGAGTCCTCCCCAGACCCCTGCACAAACAACAGTCCTCGTCTGGTTCCCGTGCAGCCTGGATGCCAGGAGCGTCAAGTTCAGTTGGGCTGAGGCCCAAGTTTTTCCTCCACCTCTTTGATAGCACACCCCTGGCCCAGGGGAAATTCCCAGTGCAGCACCCACCATGAATTCCTCCCAGGCCCTTTGCTTCTTTGCCTTTTTAAATCTGAAAGACTGCAGGGGGGGGGGGGAATTTTAAATACAGATGTACACACAGAGGAAGACAACTGACCCACGATGCCCGGCCAGAAACACTGTGGTTCATTGGGGAGTACCCACTATATGAATGCTCTCATGCACTTACTCCCCTCCCCCTTTTAACATCAATGTGACCCTGGTCCCAGGCCTCAGGATGGCAAAGTGGGACTGGAAAGGGCATGGGCCCATAGCGATGTGCCCAAGGAAGGGGTGCCTGGGTGGCTGGGATCTTGAAACCATGTCTCAGAAGGAAGCCAAAGAGCAGATGCTGTCAGCTCAGTGGGACAGACTCAGGAGGGCCCAGAACTGTCCATCTTTAGGCATCTGAAGTGCTGTCACCAAGAAGAGGGGCTCAGCTTGCTGTGTGCCCCCCGCCCAAGGGGTCAACTGCTGAGGTAGAAGGGATTCAGAAGGAAGGAGAAGATCCAATCAGCAGAGGCCAGGCCAAGGCACAAGTAGAGGTAGTGAGGCTGTCTGCATGAGAGAGGGTCACGCAAAGCTGAGACGCTAAAGGCAACCCAAGGCTGGCCCAGGAGATTGGAGGACTTTACTAGAACTTTCAATGACTTCAGGAGAGCCAGATTGGTTCCAGAAATGAGCACTGGAGTTAAGGGGGACAATGGAGCTTTAAAAAGACCACCCCAGCCTGCCACAGCACCCCACCCAAGTCTACACAGCAGGGACTGCTCAGGCTCTTGCAGGGAGCTGGAATCCAAGCACTTCTTCTATGGACTCCAAATGCTGAAGCACCACAGCTGGCTTCTGGAGGGACACCACCATCCCTGCATTGCACACTGGGGACACCACGGTTTAACAAGAACTCACAAAGCAAATGAGGCACTGGCCCCAAGCAAAGAGAAGCACTTCAGAAAATGGCAGAGCCCCAGCCACTGCAGGAACAGAATGGGTTAATTCTGAGTTGGCACTCTGCCCCACTTTGGGGCTACAGCTGGCCTTCCAGCATTCTGGGAGGCTCTGTCAACTATCCAGACCCCTGGCTGACTAGCCTGCCTCTGCCACCCAGCCTGGAACCCCAGCTCTGGGAACAGGGTAGCTGCCCAGAGGCTGGCTGGTCACAGCCCAGCATGACCAACACAGTCATTTGATCATGTGGAATGGATGCCCTGCTCTCTTCCTCCTCTTCCCCTGCACCTCCTGGCCTGTGGACAGGGCAGCAGACCCCCCCCCCCCGCCGCCCAGTGGCACAATCATGGTGACCTTACAAGTATGACTGGCAGCTGATCATGAAGAAGAGGGGAAGGAGGTGGGGGTGGGGGGAGGCGACAGAACCAATGTCAGTGCTATGGAAGAAGATAACACACATGTTGAACAATTTTCCTCAGTTTTCCTGCCTATCTGTTTTATGGGGGTATGTCTTGCATTCATAGTAGACTGTGTGGTATAGTACATGAGGGTCCAGGAATTGGGAACAGTAGTGAGAGAAACTAAGATCCCCTTGGTCCTGAGGGCAATCACCCTCATTCCTAGACTCGGGCACTCTAGACAAATGCCATGTGTCACAAGAGCCACAGCTCTAGGACCAGCTCACTTTAGTAAGCAGTAAGACCGGGGAAATCTCAAGGGAGAAATTTCTGGATTGTCTTTTTCTGAAAACACAGCAATTTAAACCTCCATGAGACTGTGACCACTGTCCATGGGCAAAGAGGTGGGGCAGTTGTGGCCCTGGGAAGCTGGCCAGGTGGTTCCTCAGAGGAAGCTGGGGTCCTGGGAGCGTTGTTTTGCTGGGCACACTGGTGGCCAGCAGACTTGTCTGTATATATGTGAAACAATGCTCATAGTCAGTCAGCTCGAAAGCACTTGGAGCAGTGTGAGTTCACTGTTTTGGAATCGTGTGTAAGAGGCTGGAACGTGAGAAAGGGGGGAGCACTGCATGGAGGGGAGTACATCGTTCATTACAAGAACTGCTGTAGAACCAGATACTAGCAACGGCAGTGACCTCCAGGGACAGCAAGTGGGTGGTTGGGGCTGTTGTTAATTTTGTGCCTTGTGAATTCATTAGCAATGACTCTCCCTCTCTCTCTCTCTCTCTCTCTCTCTCTCTCTCTCTCTCTGTGTATTTTGAAAGGTTGTGTGTGTCCTACTTAAAATATGTTGCCTCACCATGGAGGCACTGTGCCACTCAATCAAATGTGGTCCTACTGTGCTGGGGGAAGGGAGAAGAGGCCTTGGCCTCTCTGTACTCCGGTTCCCTTGTGTGTATTGGACACTGGCTCAGCTCTACACAGGCCCCTCTCAGCCCAGTGTTCCATGTGCTGTGTTGGAACAGATGAATGGACACCAGCCCACTCACCCCTAGCCACCATGAGCGCTGGATTCTCCAAGACAGAACACCCCACAGTGTGGCAGCAGTGGTCAGACAGCCTATCACCCTCCAGATGCCCAGGGCTTCACCACAATAACAGCACCCCTTGTCTCACCCACACAGACCTTGAAGGACTCGGCCTTTCCCGGACCCAGCTAAATGCATCTTTCCTGACTTCTCCTCTCCAGCGGAGCCTCCACATCTGTCTCACATACAGTCTTCCTTACTCAACCAGCCTCCAAAGTTACCCTGAGTCCTCCCTTTCCTCTTCCACTCATTCCATCAGCTCCCTTATCTTCCCATAAAACTCCTCGTCAGCTTATACTGTCCACAGTTCATTCTGGTCACGTGCGGCCATCACATGTCAGCAACAGAAAGATAGCACAGTAGCTAGGCCAGCGGCTGTGCCCAGCAGATGGCCCCACTTTTTTTTAACCTGTCCAGGAAAAGTACAGCATTTTCTGTGTAGGCAGGACAGGGGCGCACACCTTCATGTAAAGGCTTGAGGAGTGAAAAGGAGCTCACTTGGGCTGCCCCAGAAGCTAGAGGAAGCAAACAACAGCTTTTCCTGAAGGACATGAATAGAATTTGCAGGACACCCACATCTTCCTCCCGGACACCCCAGAGGGCCAGGAAGTGTCACTGCACTGGCAGGCTACATCAAGGGTTTGGTCCAAGGCTTCAGGGAGCCAAGAGCAGGCGTAGAGCTTTCACAGCCCAGCCTGGCGCAGCCGGAGAACACCTGCAATCCCAACACTCAGGAGATCGAGGCAGGAGGATACCAGCTTCAAAAGCAGCCTGGAGTACATACAGATAGAGTGAAACCCTGTCTCAAAAAAAGACAAAGAGGGCTGAGGAGATGGCTCCACAGTTGCTAAGACACTTGGTTGCAAAATCTGCCAGCTGGGTCAATCCCTAGCACCCATGTAAAGCTGAACACAAAGTGACACAGTGTCTGGAGTTCATTTGTAGAGACAGAAGACCCTGATAAATGCACTTGCATACACAAGTGCAAATGAATAAAATCGGTAAAAAGGTGGTCTTCAAACAAAAAAATGTTTTTTTAATATTTTATTTTTTTATTTTTATTTATTTATTTGAGAGAGAGATACAGAAATAGGCAGACAGAGAGAGAATGGGCACGCAAACGAACTCCAGATGCATATGCCCCCTTGTGCATCTGGCTTACGTGGGTCCTGGAGAATAGAGCCTTGAACAGGGGTCCTTGGGCTTCACAGGCAAGCGTTTAACTACTAAACCATCTCTCCAGACCCCCAAAAAGTTTTTAAAGCCGGTCATGGTGGCACATGCTTTAATCCCAGCACTTGGGCCACAGAGGTAGGAGAATGGCTGTGAGTTTGAGGTCATCCTGAGACTATATAGTGAATTCCAGGTCAGCCTGGGCTAGAGCGAGACCTTACCAAAAAAAAAAAAATTTTTTTTAAGTTTTTAAAAAGATAAAGAAAGAGCCAGGCTTGGTGGCACATGCATTTAATCCCAACACTCAGGAGGCAAGATAGGAGGATCACTGTGAATTTGAGACCAGCCTGAGACTACACAGTGAATTCCAGGTCAGCCTGCGTTACAGCAAGACCCTACCTGGAAAATCCGGGGGGTGAGGGGGAGATAAAACAAAGGATTGTTTCTTCATCTATAAACAAAAGCACCTGCCTTAGTAGAAGAATAGAGAGCTGCTCAGTAAACGCAGCACCTTAACTATTAAGAAAAGTACTTTTGCCCCCTCCCTGCATCCATACCCCCACCATTCCTCTGGAAATAGAGAAGCTCTTCAGGCCACTTTTGCCATGGAGTCCGCCCAGGCCATTGTCTAGGAGTCTCCGCAGTCCTTGTTAAGCAGGGCCCTTATCCATAAGAAAACTAATGCACAAGGGAAAGGGCCTGCATGCCACCTTCCAGCTTCCCCCTGGTAGGCCCCCTCAGGCATAGTGGGGTCACTGACCCAGCCTGGGACCCCACCAGACACAGACACATGGGGAAGCTGAAGCACGATGAGGCAGTACAACCGGGGACACAGTCACGCAGCAACCATGGATGGGCTCCAGACCAGTCCTTCGGGGGCAGGGCTGCTGAGGCTCATTCAGAGTACACCAGTGTGCTTGAGATTTGGGGGAGATAGAGATGGAAAAGGGTGAATAGGGCTGCTCCAACAGGAATGGTAAGACAGTGTGGAACAGCCGAGTCTTGCCAGGGGGAACTCCATGGAGGATTGCTACATCTCCTTCATTTTTTTTTTTTTTTGAAGAGAAGGTAGAAGCCAGAATTTTTGTACAAACTTTTATTTTTATATATTTATTTATTTGCTTATTATTTGAGAGAGAGAGAGAGAATGGGCATGCCAGAGCCTCCAGCCACTACAAATGAAATCCAGACACATGCATCACCTTGAACATCTGGCTAATATGGGTAGTGGAGAATTGAACCTGGGTCCTTAGACTTCGCAGGCAAGCGACCTAACTGCTAAGCCATCACTCCAGCCCACATGCAAACTTTTAAATGTTACATCTTAATTCCAAACAAACTTTAATCTCGAGCGGGCAACAGAAAGAAAACACACACATACACACAGAGGAATACTGGCACTGGGCACGCTCCTTGGGTTACCAGTGAGCAGCCTCCATCCAGGATTTAGCGTAGGTCTTAAGGATGATTATTTGGCAGAGTCCAAACAGCATGACAAGTGCTTGGAAAGTATATTCCCCAATAAATCAGTGTCTTGGCCTGGTGGCTCAGATTCTACCATTACCGATTCATTCCTTTGGAACAAACACTGTTCTCCAACATTCTTTTTAAAAGAGTATTCAAACTAGTTTGTTATGGATGTCTCTGTCTGGAGGAGAAAAGCAGACAATGTTCTGGACCTGGACAAACAAAACAATAATAATAATTATTAATATTATTATTGCAGCAACAACTCAGCCAGACGGAGCGACTCCTGTGCTCAAGTCCTTAGGCACAGCAGACTACAAAGGCTCTGTGAGGGTGAAAGAAGCTCGTGTCTGATTTAGGTAAGAAGCTGCAGACAGCCCCAGAACACAGCCCAGGCGGGGGCAAACTCCTAGTGTCTGTCCAGTAGGAAGCATCCGCCACATCTGCCATCTCAAAATAAGTCTGGCCTCGACCAGGGACAAAACTCTCAGCTGCCAAGTAGCTGGGACTCGCCAAAGCTCTGGACACCTGACTTGGGGCTGGGGGGGGTGCTAAGAGGTCTTCGCAGTGGAGAGGGGGAGGGAAAGTTTGCCTCTACACCTTCCCCTAAAATGCTGATCTTAGGTCTAGACAACAGAAAAGATGCTACTAAAATCACTGTGAATCTTTCCCCAAAAGTCTTCTGGATATATCTGATTCTAAGCCAGTCCCGGCAGAAATCCGTGCTCTTGCTGGTCCCCAGCTTCCAGAAGAGATCTCTGGAAGGCTCCTGCAAGATCCTGAGCATGCACAGGAAGAGAGAAGCTGGGGCCTGGGCGGAAAGCAAATGCAGGGCAGGAATGGCACCACAGACCATCCATTCCCCAAGGAAGACAAGAGTTCAGGCATCAGGCCATAGGGCCACGGGGGCTACCATACATATTAGCCTAAATGAGAGGGGCTGGATGGAACACAGTCAGGGGAGTCCTCAGCACGGGTGAGATCCTGGGGGGTAAATGCAAAAGGTGGACCTAGAAAACAAGAAAAGATCACTAAGAAGTAAGACCACCAGGCCACTCACCCAGTCATGGGCTTCACCTATCTTCTGACCGTATAAGGTAAATACATAGCCAGTATGACTATCTCCACTTCATTAACAAAGAGCATGAGGCCCAGAGAGGTTAAAACACCAGTCAAGGATCACACAGACAGAAGTGTCAGGTCTTCTAGCCACCTGCCCGGCTTAGTTCCAGCACACTCTTTGAGTTTACCAAATGTGCCAAGTCCTTCCAACCACTGGGTGTGGTGAGCTGTATGCCACCACCAATGTAACTCGCTCCCCCTCCCCACACAACAGGGCCATGTCTTCACCTCCTTATTCCTCCCTCAGTCATAGCTCCACCATCTCTTTTTCTCAGAAGCCTTCTGTTTGCTCACAATCCAATCCCCTAGTGGGCAAACTGGTCCAACCAAATTGCAGCCCTGCAGTTTTGAAATTTTGAAGCCCACTTTTCAAAGGCCAGGCTGCCCAGCACCCCATGTGATACAACTCAGAGTGCAGAGCTGCACCCTCAGAGATTCTGACTCAGCATGTCCAGGGCAGGTGAACATCCAGGTTTGCCAGGTAATGCTAATGCTGGCCCTGTGACTATTGAAAGGAAAATCAAAGTTAATTTTAAAATGCAGAGCTGGAGCTGGAGAGATGGCTCAGTGGTTAAGGCACTTGCCTGAAAGGGCTAATGACCCAGATTCAATTCCCCAGTACCCATGCAAAGCCAGATGCCAAAGTGGTGCATGCATCTGGAGTTCGTCTACAGTGGCTACAGGCCCTGGTGCACCCACTCTCATTCATTTTCATTCTCTCTCTCTCTCTCTCTTTAATAAATAAATAAAAGTTGGGCTGGAGATGGCTTAGTGGCTAAGCACTTGCCTGTGAAGCCTAAGGATCCCAGTTTGAAGTTCGATTCCCTAGTACCCATGTAAGCCAGATTCACAAGGTGGCACATGCATCTGGAGTCCGTTTGCAGTGGCTGGAGGCCCTGGCGTGCCCATTCTCTTTCTCTGCCTCTTTCTCACACTGTCTGTCACTCTCAAATAAATAAAAATTTTAAAAACAAAAATAAATAAATAAAAGTTTAAAATTAAAATAAGATTTTAAAATTATTTATGTGCAAGCAGAGAGAGAGATAGAGAGGAGAGAGACAGATAGAGAATGGACACACCAGGGCCTCCAGCCACTGCAAACGAACTCCAGATGCATCCACCACCTTGTGCATCTGGCTTATGTGGGTACTGGGGAATCAAACCTGGGTCCTTTGGCTTCTCAGGCAAGCGCCTTAACTGTTAAGCCATCTCTCCAGCCCCTAAAGTAAATTTTTGAAATGAGGAGCTAGGGAAGATAGCTCAGTGTGTAAAGCACCTGCAGTGCAAGAATAAGGACCTGACTTTGGATCCCCTGCACCCTATAAAGTGCTGGGCATGGCATGGTGGCACTTGCCCATAATCCCATGCTTTGGAAGCAGAGACAGGATGGTCCTTGAGGCTTACTGGATAGCCAAACTGAATCAGTGAGTTCTGGGCTCAGTGGGAGACCCTGTCTTGTTAAAAACTAAGAAAAATAAAGATGAGAGCTGGGTGTGGTGGCACTTGAGAGGCAGAGGTAGGAGGACTGCCATGAGTTCGAGGCCACCCTGAGACTACATAGTTAATTCCAGGTTAGCCTGGGCCAGAGTGAGACCCTACCTCGAACAACCAAAAAAATCAAAATAAAAAATAAAAATAAATAAAAATTAAAAATAAAGTAAAGAAGAGATAGAGGAAGACACCTGACATTAAGGTCTTGCCTCCACAGGCACATGCACACAAACCTGCACATACATGCCTCACTCATATACAAATATGCATACGTGCCCCCCACACACACACACCACCAAAAATATAGGTGATAGTACACACCTACCATCCCAACTATTCAGGAGGCTGAGGTAGGAGGATCACTCAAGTATAGGAATTAAAGGTCAGCCTAAGCCACACAGCAAGACTGGCTCAAAAAAAAAAAAAAAAGAAGCATAACCAAGTTAAGTGTGGAGGTTCACCATGTAATCACAATTACTCAAGAGGCTGAGACAGGAGAACTGTAAGTTCGAGATCAGCTTGGCCTACTTACTGAGATCCTGTCTCAAAATAATTAAATAAATAAAGGGGTAGTTTCTGGTCACATTAGTCATATCAGCCGCAAGTGGCCAGAGGTCATAATGCTGAGCAGCACAACTGTAAGCATTCCCTTCTTGTTAAAGTTCTACTGGACAGCACTGTTCCCCTTCCTAACAGTATGTTCCATAAGGACAGAGCCTAATACTGCACTTAGCTCACAGTGAACCCTCAAATCTGCTGAGGGCTGGAGAGATGGCTTAGCAGTTAAGTTGCTTGCCTGAGAAGCCTAAGGACTCATGTTCGACTCTCCAGATCCCATGTAAGCCAGACACACAAGGTGACATATGCACACAAGATGGCTCAGGCGTCTAGAATTCGATTGCAATGGCTGGAGGCCCTGATGTGCCAATTCTCTCTCTCCTTCTCTTCTCTCTCTCTCTCTCACACACACACACAAAATGCAAACCAGGCGTGGTGGCACATACCTTTAATCTCAGCACTCAGGAGGCAGAGGTAGGAGGATTGCTCTGAGTTCAAGGCCACCCTAAGACTACATAGTTAATTCCAGGTCAGTCTGGGCTAGAGCAAGACCCTGCCTTAAAAAAAAAAAAAAAAAAAGAAGAAGGAGGAGGAGGAGGAGGAGGAAGAGAAGAAATAAGTATCTGTCAGGCAAATGGATAGATGAATGGCTGGAAGGAAAGAGAAAGAAGAGAAATATGGAGGAAGGAGAGAGGGAGGGACAGTCTGGATATAATGATCAGTGAGTGGATTGATGGATGAATGAAGCGATAGACTGAAGAATAGACAGGATAGAAGGAAGAATTGATGGATGGAGTGATAGAGCAATGGATGGATGGACAGACTAATAGGAGAATAAAGCAATGGATGGATGGATGGATGGATGGATGGATGGACTAATGAGTGAATAAAGTGATGGATAAATTGGATGGATGGATGGATGGATGGATGGATGGATGGATGGATGGACAGAAGGACTAATGGGTGAATAAAGTGATGGATAAATTGGATGGATGGATGGATGGATGATGATGGACTAATGGATGAATGATGGATAGACTAATGGGTGAATAAAGGGAGGGATGGATGGATGGATGGATGGATGGAAGAAATTCTAGGTAGGTCAAAGAATCCCAGCACCTAACACTCTGGGATAAGAAAACATACAAACACCCTACACACACACACACACACACACACACACACAGAACCTCCCCTAACTGACCTGTCATGACCCCTCTGCTCAATCATATTACCCCTGCACCAGGTATAAGCAACAGAAGACTGTCCCCCGCAAGCCCTGCAACCATGCCCTATTGGTCTGAAAGGAAGCTGTGTTGGAAAAGAAAATCAATTCTGAAATGCCTTTACTATTTAGAGTTCCTGGATACCTAGCAAACGAACTGACATTACCTTCAGTTCTGAGTGTCTTCAAGACATCTCTTTTCAACTAAGTAACCTAAATAAATTTGGCGACTTTTTTTAAAAAGGAGAAATAATTAAAGAACAGATGGTGTTGCTTACTTTGAAATTTATGCTCTAAAATAGATTTTTTTGTGCACCTTGGTTGGAGTTCATTCTCCCCCCTTATGTCCCTGTGTCAGGAA
Organism: Orientallactaga sibirica; assembly: GCA_036365145.1. Taxonomy (NCBI): domain Eukaryota; kingdom Metazoa; phylum Chordata; class Mammalia; order Rodentia; family Dipodidae; genus Orientallactaga; species Orientallactaga sibirica. The sequence goes on from JAEOAD010000030.1 coordinate 3,188,371, forward strand.
AGGAGATCAGCTCACTAATTACCTGGCTGTCTTTTCCATACAAGATCCCAATTTAAGAATCTCGTTTCATTCTAAGAAAATTAATTCAAAATGCCAAATAATTTAAAAATGTATTAAGATTCCCTTTAGACCAGAATGCAAAAAGGAGTTTTCATTTGTCTGCTGAAAATCACCTTGGGTAGTAAAATTGAAGTTTAGCTCTTAAGACTTGATCCCGAGAATTGAGCTTTTGGCAGAGCTATTGGTTCCATATGTCCACAAAATGTTTCATTTAAAATATATGTGCTTTTAAATTGGTCTCTGACCATTTCTCTGCTATGGGTCTCGAAGCACTCCACACACTTTCCTAACCCATGGAGCCTTGTTCTCCTCGGAAGCTAGACTCTTTTATTTGCATTGGAGGTAACCTATTTCCAGCATGCCAAAACCTGTTCACTTTCAAAGCCACTTTTGGAAATTTTATAGCCTGAAATGGAATAAAATTTAAATTTAATAAAATATGAGACATGAACCAAAAGAAAAAAAAAAATGAACTGGTTTAAAAACTAGCTACCCAGACATTGAGGAAAATACTCTGAGAAAGCCCCACAGGGCGGAGACCATGGTTAACCTGCCAAATGTCATTTGAGGTTGGCTTCAGAAGAGAACCAGAGCTGGAGATGCAATGCAATTATTTAAATCCAGAAAGAAAAATGTTTGCTCCCAAATTTGGCAGCAGATGACGGCCTCTGAGTCCAACTAACTCCATGCATGGGTGGGGAAGCTTCCAGTCCAGGAGGCTATCTGGAATGGTAGTTACACCTGGACTTGAGGTGTGGCTAGCAGAGGTCCCGGTTTTTTATCAGATGAACCCGGAGCTGCACTTGAAGGCCCTGTGGGAGAGCAAGCACATTTTCTTTAAACCACAGGTTGGAACCAGAGGGGATTTCTCTCTTCCTTTGTTTCTCTCTCGGTCTCTGCCTTTGTCCCTGGCTGACAGCCCCCTCCTCTGGGCCTACAGCTTGCTCTTTCTCTCCCTCTCCTTTCCCTCCCTTTGGCCTGACTCCGAGTGTGAAGGCCAAGGCTGGCTGTCACTCAGGCCTTTCATGGGCCCAGCAAAGAAGGCATATAGACAGATTGTCACAGGCCTCAGGGTATTTACCATAACCCTCCCCAGCCCGCCCCAAGCCACTGTCCCTCTACAGCCTTAGGGACTGTGCACAGAGGCCATGGGGTTCAATGCACACACCCACACAGGGCCTCTGCAGGATGTAGTCCAGGCTCCATTGAGTTTGTCTGCCCGCTAGAGATGGTTCAATCACTTCCACGAGTCTTGCCCTGCTGGGGAGCATAGCAGTAAGCAGCAAGAAGGACCAGTCCAGCAATCCATGGCTGGCTCGCCCCATAACCCCAACAGGAGCGTGGGCAGAAACTCCAGAGTCTGTAGGGGGACAGCTCCTGACTCAAGAGGCTGCTGTAGAGACTGCTAGTTTGCTAAGCCTGGAAGGTCAGCGCATTTGTGAGCATCACGTCCATAGGAATCTTTGATTCTTCAGTACTGGACATCAAACTCGGCCCTCGTGCTAGGTGAGCACTCTTTACCACCGCGCGACATCCCAGGAAAGGTTGAAGACGAGCTAACTGGGGCTGGAAAGGTTCCTGCTCAATGTAGATATCCTTGCAAGGCCCCTAGTGGGAAAGGCCCAGTTGTTCTGGTTGAAAACTGAGCTCTTCCAGAACTTTCCATCTTTCTGCTTCCCTTGTCCCCAGCCCTCAGCCCAGAGCTTGCTGTGCTTCTCTTCTTTTCAGGAATCCATGGCTCTTCTTTTAAAAAGTAAGAGGAGGGAGATGGAGAGATGGCTCAGCAGTTAAAGCGCTTGCCTGTGAAGCCTAAGGACCCAGGTTCGATTCCCAGTACCCACGTAAGCCAGATGCACCAAGGTGGCGCATGTGTCTGGAGTTCATTTGCAGTGGCTTAGAGGCCCTGATACACCTCTCTCTCTCTCTCTCTCTCTCTCTCTCTCTTTCTCTCTCTCTTTCAAATAAATATTAAAAAAAAAAAATAAGAAGTATCCTTCTCCAGGAGACTTCCCTAAGAAGCAACAGGACTGCTGGCAGCAGGCTGACAAACAGCCTGCTGGATCTCACAAGGCGATGCTGCAGCACCCATTGAACAGAACAGAAAACCAGTTAAATGACTTGTCCAGCTAGTGGTCAGCGGAAGCCAGGACTGATAAGCTTTTGTACATGCTTAAACAGCTAGCTCTGAGGACCCTCCACCAACAAGGCCTTGCTCTGGGTGTGGTCCAGGGGGCCCTGAGTCATCTGTACTCTCTCATCAGGCCATCCTGGTGACTAATGACTCTGGGCAAGGTAGAGATGGGGGGAGAGAGGGAGGGAGAGAGAGAGCCCTGGAATCGACCTTGAACTTAAGAGGCTGCAAGCTCTGAGCAGAGCTGCTAACAGGCCAAGAGTAACTTGAGCCAGCCTTTAGATGGAAACACAAGCATGGTGGCTGGCCAGCCTGCTGGCACTGGCATCCCTAGTGGATACCAGCCTCCCTTCTCCATTTCCTGGGCCTCTGTTCTGCATGCCTTTTCTCCAGCAGCAACAAAGCCACTCCCGCTCATCAGGTGCTGGTGAAGGGCCAGACGCTGTGCTAAGTACTTCACGCATGGTGTCTTGTTTAATCTGCAACAGGGTGGAGAAAACGGGGGTTCATGCTGAGTTACAGGCAAGGAAACTGAGGCACAACTATGAGGCTCGCAGCAGGTCCTGACAATGCCTGTGTCTCCCTGTGCAGCCTTTGGAGGTGATTCCTGGTTGAGATTACAGGTGACCTGACATCTTCTTTTCACCTTAGCCTATTTTTAAAAATGCTCAGGCTGGAGAGATGGCTTAGTGGTTAAGGCGTTTGCCTGCAAACCTAAAGGACCTTGGTTCAATTCCCCAGGACCCACATAAGCCAGATGCACAAAGTGGTGCATGCGACTGGAGTTCATTTGCAGTGGCTGGAGTCCCTGGCATGCCCATTATCTACCTCTCTCTCTCTCTCCATCTGCCTCTTACTCTCTCGCTCTCTCAAATAAATAAAAATAAAATAAAACATTTTAAAAATAAAATAAAAATATTCTGTAGCATTGGGAGAGGAGGCAGTAACTTGTTAGGATTAAAAAAAAAAAAAAAAAAAAGGAGAGAGGGCTGGAGGGATGGCTCGGCAGTTAAGGCATTGCAAAGCCAAAGGAACCAGATTTGATTCCCCAGGACCCACATTAGCCAAATGCACAAGGGGGCACACGCGTCTGGAGTTCATTTGCAGTGGCTAGAGGCTCTGGCGTGCCCATTCTCTCTCCCTCTCTCCCTCTTTCTCTGTCAAATAAATAAGTAAGAATAAAATAAAATAAATTTTTAAAGGAGAAATAGCTGGGCATGGTGGGGCATACCTTTAATCCCAACACTGGAGAGGCAGAGGTAGGAGGATCACTGTGGGTTTGAGGCCAGCCTGGGCTACAGGGGGACCCTACCTCAAAAAAGCAAACAAAAAAATTGGCTGAAGAAATGGCTTAGCAGTTAAGGCGCTTGCCTGTGAAACCTAAGGACCCAGGTTCAATTCCCCAGGACCCAAGTAAGCAAAATGCACAAAGTGGCATATATGTCTGGAGTTCATGGATGCCCTGGTGCACCCATTCTCTTTCTCAATCTGCCTCTTTCTCTCTCTCAAATAAATAAAAAATATTTTTTAAAAAAGGAGAAATAGGGCTGCAGAGATGGTTTAGTGGTTAAGGCATTTGCCTGCAAAGCCAAAGAACCCAGGTTCAATTCCCAGAACCCAAGTAAGCCAGATATACAAGATTGCACAGTGGCTGAAAGCTCTGACACACTCGTTCTCTCTCTCTCTCTCTCTCTCTCTTTCTCTCTCTCTCTCTCCCTCTTTCTATCTCTCTCAAATAAATAAAATAAATTTTTAGGGCTGGGGAAATGGCTTAGTGGTTAAGGTGTTTGCCTGCGAAGTTTAAGGACCCCAGTTCAATTCCCCAGGACCCACATAAGCCAGATGCACAAGGGGGCACATGCATCTGGAGTTTGTTTGCAGTGGCTGGAGGACCTGGTGTGCCCATTCGCTCTTTCTCTCTGCCTCTTCCCCCCTCTCTCTCTCTCTCTCTCTCTCTCTCTCTCTCTCTCTCTTCAAATAAATAAATAATCTTTTAAAAATAAAAACAATTTTTAAAGATTTTATTTTTATTTATTTATTAGAGACAGAAGGAAAGAAAGAAGGAGAGTGAAAATGGGTGCTCCAGGCCCTCTAGCCACTGCCAACGAACTCCAGATGCATGCGCCCCCTTGTGTATCTGGCTTACATGGTTCCTAGAGAATAGAACCAGGGTCCTTAGGCTTCACAGGCAAACCCCTTAACCGCTAAGCCATCTCTCCAGCCCCCAAAATAAAATTTTTAAAAAGGAGAAATAAGCTGGGCATGGTGGCGCACGCCTTTAATCCCAGCACTTGGGAGGCAGAGGTGGGAGGACTGTCATGAGTTCAAGGCCAGCCTGAGAGACCCTACCTCCCAAAAAAAAAAAGAGAGAGAGAGAGAGAGAGAGAGAAAGAGAGAGAGAAATAGTAAAGGGGACTGTGAGAAAGGGGTGTTATGTTGGCTTCAAGCTACTGAAGAACTTTATACATACCCAGTGTGTAAGCTTGTATGCACATGTGCACAGGCAAACACATGTATCCAGCACTTTTTGTTTGTTTATATGTTTGTCTTGGTTTTTTGAGGTAGGGTCTTGCTCTTGCCCAGGCTGACCTGGAATTCACTATGCAAGTCTCAGGCTGGCCTCGACCTCACAGCACTCCTCCTACCTCTGCCTCCCGAGTGCTGGGATTAAAGGCATGAGCACTACACCAGATTATATCCAGCAATTTTAACCTACCATTTATTAAAGATTTTGTCAATGTTGAAAATTTAAAATTCTGAAAGGTTCTCCTGGTTTGGAGGCTGATATAAGAAGACTGATTACAAGTTCAAGGCCAGCCAGGACAACCACTAAGATTGTGTCTCACAATATAAATCAAGGGCTGGAAAGATGGCTCAGCAGTTAAGGTGTTTGCCTGCAAAGCCTAACAACCTGAGTTAAATTCCCCAGTACCCATGTAAAACCAGATGCACAAGGTAGAGCATCTGGAGTTCATTTGCAGCAGCTGGAGGCCCTGGCATGCCCATTCATATTCATCCACACACACCCCTTTGCAAATAAATAAATATTTTTAATAAATAAATAGCAAATAAAAAGAAGTGGGGGATTTAGCTTAGTAGGTCAAACACTGGCTGGCATGGGTGGGGCCCTGGGTTCAGTCCCCAGTACCAACAAATTAAATGGCTACTTTCATTCATCCAGGCCTTAGACCAACAGCTGATAGGTGTCAGAGCCAGGTTTTTGGAACACAGGACTGCCTGTTTCCAAAGCAATTCCAACCTGCTTCCAACCTCCAGGCATACCATCCTCTGCAAAGGCCTGTGGCTAGAGGCTCGTGGGCCCTAGGGAAGGCTAGAGATTCTGCACAGTGCTTCAGGCATGGAGGGACACAGGCAAACAGGAGTGCTGGATGGAGTGGGACTGTGAGGCCTGAGCTCCACCAGACTCAGGGATCAACCTGGGCAAGGCATTTCCCCTTGGAATCTTTCCAGGTCTCCCAGCTTTGCTGGGTCTCCCCCGAAACGGAAACCTGACTTTGTTTTCTCTTCCGGGACCCTACTTCCCTGCCAGACACCAAACGGCCTGGAGAACTTGATTCCAGGGTGCATGCAGGGATCATGGGTGGGCCAGCCCCAAATACAGAATGTCTCCTTGATGATGGGAAAGAAACTCCTGGGCGGGTTCTTAGGGCTCGAAATAAAGTTTAAATAGTATGTGGAAATTACTAAACAAATCAAATCATTGTTAAGTGGATGTCATGGGCTTCCTCTAGACAATACGTTTAATGAAGATTATTGTCCTCCTGGTTATAGTTTTAGATTTGCATTTTATTATCAGAGAACCACTTATGCATTACTCTAGGATTTTCATTAGGTAAATAAATTTTTATGTGGATTTCATTATATTCCCTTGGCTGAAATTCTGATCACTTAACAGTAAGAATGCTGCTCTAACATCCTGTGTGTCAATCAGGATGCAACTGTTTCCTCGGGTTGTTAAAAAATGCTTTTTAAAAAATGTGATGTTGATGGAGAAAGGAAGAGGAATAGGTTCGGAACTCAGGGTGGACTTTGTGTGTAGTTCCTTTGCTGAAATACACACCCTAAAAGAGAATTCTCAATTTCAAAATATGTGTCACTTTACATAATACACCATGTAAGATTTGTACAAATCATATAGTGTTTTTCCCCACTTTGGCCACTCAGAGGTAAATGAATTGATTCAACAGCACAGGACCAATGGAACTGAGGCACAGGCTAGAACTGGAGAAATAAAGTTGAAAGAGACACGCGTGGGAAGAATCAGGGAGGGAGAAAGCTGAGGGAGGCATTCCTGGAACTTCAGCCATCAGCAGGAAAAAAAAAAAAGTCATTTCTAAGAAGTCTAATATGAAGCAATTAAGCTAATTGGAATCTAGACTGTACAAGGCGCCTCCGGAAACTGGAGACCGGGGGACTCTCCTTGCTGGAAACTCACACCTCACTATGAATGAGTGAGGGAGGGAATGAATGAAGCAAACCTTCAACTTCAGATCTAATCCCACCATCCCTGTAAGAAGACACAGGTGGTTCCAGGTGGCCCTTTCCTAAGGGCCAACCAGGTTTCATAGTAACTTGCTAATGATAAAAATTCCTGCTTATTAAAAAGGACTGCCAATGCCAGGGACCTGGCTCACCCTCCTGGGCATCATCACATCCCTCTCTGGTCCAGCCCAGAGGATCCAGAGGGACCTTTCTGAGATGGCATTGCTGAAAGCACATCACAGAGGCAAACTCCCAAAATGGCCCCATGAAACAGAGCAGCAGGAGACTGGATGGTCTATGCATCTCAACCTTACCTCGTATCCAGCATCAGGATTTCAATGTTGGAAGTCCCAATGCCAACGTGGTCCCTAATAATCTATCCAATGCAAGAGCATTCTTACCCTCCCCAGCCCTTACTTTCTTGTCTGTGATATTAATGAAAGGAATGGCACTGCCTCGCACAGTTGTGACAATTGAAAGAGAATTGAACAGAGTACCTAGGTGTGCAGATCTCCATCATCGCCAATGAACACTGTCTATAAAACCATCAGTCTCCAAGCATTCAGCTCTCCACTAAACAGTCAGCAGCTTATCAAATGTACCTGGATCCCATCTCAGGTATCTTCAGGGCACAGAAACTCGTTGTCATTCCCAAGAATAGACATACCTGGGACTTCCTTTCAGGTAGGTCAGTGACTGGAAGCTTCTCTAGGACTTTGAGGAGGGGGGGGTGTTTGGAGAATATTATTTTTGGGGAATTGTTTTGTTTCATTTGAGATAAGATCATGCTTGCCTTAAACTCTCATCCTCCTGCCTCAGTCCTTTCAGTGCAGGGATTATCCTAAAGATCGTTGAAAAGATAGTAGGGAAGAAAATGAGGGTGAAAGTATGTGAAGAAACCTATCAGGAAGGCAACAGTGGGGTGGCCTTTTCCAGGGAAGGAGTTTTTATTTTCTGCTTCCTATTTTTGTACATGTGCTCATTAGCAATTTAGCAAATACAGCAATATGTTTTAGAGATGGGGTGGGGGAGTCTCGCTATGATGTCTAGACTGCTCTGGAACTCATGAGCTCAAGTTCCCACTAAAGCCTCGCTACAAGTTGAGAATGGTACCATGGCCAGCTCTAGGGGCAACATTTTGTAGTCTCCCCCCCACCCATCGCCCTTTTTTTTGGGGGGGGGGGTTCAAGGTAGGGTCTTGCTCTAGCCCAGGCTGACCCAGAATTCATTATGTAATCTCAAACTGGCCTCAAACTCATAGAGATCCTCCCACCTCTGCCTCCCAAGTGCTAGGATTAAAGATGTGCCACACCACGCCAGGCCTTGAAGTCCCCCCCCCCCCGTGAATAGAGGAGACAGAGAGGAAAAAGAGGGAAAAAGAAAAAGGGGAGGGACGGATGGAAGGAGGGAGGGAGCCAAACAGTCCTTCCCACCATCTAGTCAGCTGTGTGAACTGGTCACCCACTTCTCCTGTTGCCAGCTCAGCCAGACCATGGCTGTTTCTTCATCCAACCTCAGATCCACCCATCTTCCTCCTATCTCCCTTGGCCATTATCACAATACACACAGTGCATGTCACTCCTTTACCTTGTTTACTGTCCCCTCACCACCAACTACAACCAGAGCTGTGGCAGTCCCAGATTCCTGGGGCCAAGAAAAACATTTCATTCATCATGGCACCAAGAGTCCAGCACTGCTCAACCCAGTACTAGATGTAGATGGACAGAAGAAAGTTAACTATAAATCTTTCTTCCTCTTTATTATTAGCCCAGCCCCCAAAAACTTTTTTCCATATTTCTCTAGGTGCCTTTGTCCTAACTCCTGCAAAAAGTATGGGCAGAGCTGGGTGTGGTGGCGCCGAGAGCTCGTGACCACCCTGAGACTGCACAGTGAATTCCTAGTCAGCCTGGGCTAGAGGGAAATCCTACCTCAAAATACAAATAAATAAATAAATAAATAAGTCTGGACAGTGGAGTGTGAGCCACTGTGCTAACTCTCCCCCAAGGCAACCCAGGACTATGCTGGAGCTGCCTTGACCCACAGACATTAATTACCAGGAGCGTTTGAGATGGTCCATTCCAGCATCCTGACCTCATAAGTGCAGGCCTTTTCTTGAAGAGCATGTATCTCTCAATGAAGCCACCCACCCTGCCAATACCCCAAAGGACTAACTCACAGGAGGCTCAGGGATGGCTGCTCAGAATCTCACATGTCCTCAAATATCTCCTGTGGGTCTTGGTAACTGTCTGTACGAATAGTCCATTTGCTGGGAGAATATATTATTTTCCTTGGCTTTTTAGGCACCAGTCTGGCAATTGAGTGTCTCCTCGCATAACTTTCTGATGGCTTTATGCGAGCAGTTAATTAGAATTACACAGACATGTTTATAGAAGTTTAAATGAAGCATAGTTCAAGTTTGTGAAAATATATATAATTACTCACACTGACACTTCCCACTGAAAAAGAAAAGGCAACATAAGCAAGACCCCTGAAGGAGCAGCGGGTGGAGGAAGCCTCCGCCGACTCCAACAGCTCCACCTTGGGGGACACAGGGAGTCCACAGTCCCACCACTCAGCCCTTCTCATTAGGCTCACACTGAGGCCAATGTGTTCCCAAAAGGGCCCTGAGTGGGCACTGGACCACTGTGGTGGCGCTGTGCACACACAGAAAGGCTCTAATTTGCCCCCAGCCAGCCACAGACGAGTGCTCTGCAGACGGGAACCCTTTCCTCCCTGTAAGGAGAGCTCCTGTCTGCTAAGCTGAACAGAGCTTGGAGCAGCCTGAGGACCCAAATGACCAGGGCTTTGTGGCAGGCTGGCCCAGAGCCTTTAAGATCCTTCCTCCTATCTTGGTCCCTTCTCCATCCCACCGTTCACCTGTGCTCCACTCTCCTGGCCTGAGTGCTTTCCTCTCCCTTCTTCCCCTGCTCCCACCACTCCAGTTGTGGTAGCATGCACATCCCGTGGGTGTGGCCATAAACCCACTCCATCATCCCTATGGTCAGTCTGATGGTTGCAGGCAAGGCAATTTCTGACAGCTGCTGAAATAACTTGCCTAGGAACAAAAAGGAGTCCATTCTTGCCCACCTCTGTGCTGTCTAGAAGGGCTTGCTGGCTTCTGTGCCAGTTTCCTACTCAGCAGCAGAGGAGCTTTCCTGGGACACGGTGGGCTGGATGTTGCTGAGACAAGCTGACCTGCTGTCTCTTGGCCAGAGAGTCCCCAGAGGTGGGAAAGACCTGTCCTGGGATAAAACAACCCAACCAGTGTAGGAAAGGGTTAGTGTGGCCTGCAAGCTTCAGCCACTGGCCCACCAACCAAACATCCCGAAGCCACTGCATTCCCTGAGCCAGAGGGTGGCCATTTCTTCACCAGCCCTTGGAGAAGCCCTGCCAGTGATCCAGCCACTGTACAGTCAATGGCTTCAAGGGCTGCTGAAGGTGCTCTGTCTCTCCTCTTCCTCCCAGAACAAAGTACAAGGAGGTACTAGAGTCCCAGAGGTGAGGCAGGGAGCACAGAAGGGATCAGAAAAGGCTTGGTAAGCAACTAGTCCTTCACTCAGCAAAGGTTTGCTAGATGGTCACAACATGCCAAATACTTCTGAGCCCCTGCTCCTCTCTGATGGCTCTCCTGTGTCCTGAGAGTGGACACGTCATACCTCTCCCTCCTTGATGGATCTAGGAGTCTAGCAAGGAAGGAACTGCAAGCCAATAAGGCAAATCAATTGAGAATAGCTCATCCAACATTAAAGAGAATGAGAGTGGGACTGTGGTAGACTTGTCTGAAAGGCTTGCTAAGGTGACCTTGCACCTGAGGTAATCTTGAATCTTGAAGGAATCAGCCAGGCTAGGAAAAGAAGAAAAAGTGTTCCCATCCAAGGAAAGAAACAAAGAGGCAGAGATAGGGGAACCCAGCGCACAGAGAGTTGTCATAGTGTTCTAGAACCTTGCATGGAGAGAAAGACCCAAGTGCTCACAGTCATTCTAGAGCCTCCTCCCACTCCACAAACTCCCCACCACCTCCTTTCTTGCTGACCTAACACCAATTTTGTTGGGTTATCTTCAGAGGCCACTAACGCCGAGGAGTGATGCTCTGACAGTGGTCTACACTTGGTCTCAGATGTTCAAGGAATGCCATTCTCTGCGGGACTGTGGGATCATTGAGAAAAAGTATTCTTCCTCTAAACAGGGAGACAAATTTGAGGGCAAAAACAAGTATGTTGAGCAGAACAAAGCATGAAACCACATAGGTAGAACTAAGCCACTTAACTAATTCCTCAGCAGCCACACTCCCTCCAGACGTTTCACCCCATGACATATGGCATTCCCTTCTATTTGGGGTGCTCTAAGCCTGAACTCCACATGTTGCTACCCAACATATCCTAGTCAGCCAACCTGTTCCCCCTATGACTTGCCCTGCCCTCTTTCCAAAAGGGCCTGTGTGAGGTTCTCTGTACCTCTGAGCCTTGGGGATGAAGCAGGAAATCTTATCCAAAGCAGCCAGTCCGTGAAAGTGCAGGTCATCAAGACAGGGTTTGGGGGAGGAGGAGGGCCACGCGGAGACCACTTTGGCTTGACAGCTGTTCCCTAACAAAGGATTAGATTCTGTGTTCTTGCCCCAATAGGAGAGAGGAGAGGTCACAATTAAACCTTCCTCTACTCATTTATATTTAACACCCAGGCAGGTGGGATGCCTCTCCCAGTTTACAGCTGAAGAAACTGTCAACATGGAATCAAGTTGAGAGGGCAGGCTCTACAGCCAGGAGGCCTGGGTTCAAATCCCAGCACCTCCACTGACTCACGAGGGGCATGACTTAGGCTGCACAGCCAAAGTGCCTTCACCCAAAATAAGAAGAAGACCACTTGGAGCTGTTGGGAAGATAACAGGAGGGCACCCAACAAAGGACCCTGAGCCAGGAGGACACCAGAGGCTCCCAGCCACAGGACAGTGCTCTACACAGTGAGGAGACCTGGGCAGCAAGTGGACCCCAGATGGCTTTGCTGCTTCCCTCAATTAAAGTGAAGCCCCCCCACCCCTGTGAAAGTAGCCAGGGTGGAGATGGGGTGCCATTCCTCCAGCCACGACCCTTGTCAAACCGTCCATTAAGTTTGTGTAGAATTTACTACAAGATCATCTAGGCTAAGCCAGCTGACCCAGCCAGGACATAGCTGTTAGTCAAATCTAAACCACAAACTGAGGTCATGAAACACCCATCTTCTGGGATAGCACTCTCTAAAGAAGGTAATAAGAAAAAGAAAAAGTCTGGGGCATTTTTTTCTTTTTCTTTTTCCTTTCTTTCTTTCTTTTTTTTTTTTTTTTTTTTTTTTTGGTCTTTCAAGTCAGGTCTCACTCTAGCCCAGGCTGACCTGGAATTTACTATGTAGTCTCAGGGTAGCCTTGAACCCATGGTGATCCTCCTACCTCTGCCTCCCAAGTGCTGGGATTAAAGGCATGTGCCACCACACCCAGCTTTAATATCTTTTTTTAATTTTTTAAAATTTATTTGCAAGCAGAGAGAGAGATTGAGAGAGAGAGAGAGAGAGAGACGAGAAACAGACAGAGAAAATGGGGGTGCCTGGGCCTCCAGCCACTGCAAACCAACTCCAGATGCATGCATCCTTTGTGCATGTGGCTTTACGTGGGTACAGAGGAATCGAACCCGAGTTGTTAGGCTTAGCAGGCAAGTGCCTTAACCATTGATCCATCTCTCCAGCCCATCTGGGGCATTTTCTAGCAAAGAGAAGCCACTAGGAACAAAGATGTAACTTCTCAAAGTGACTCTTTGTCCAGATTTCTGGTCCTTCATACACCAATTATGATGTCAGGGGAACCTTGATACAAGTCCCCCTATGACAGAGCCAGAGTGTACTGAGCTGGGAGAGAGAGAATTCAGCCACCAGAAGCAAGAGCTGATGTCAGAACAGGGTAGCCCTGGGTACCCCCAGGAACCACTTAAGCCTCAAGCTTTCAGGGTACTAGTAGACAGAACCCCAAGTCCCACAGAGACCCCACAGAGAAGAAAATGTGCAGCTTGGCAGGAGGCTGTAGTAGGCAAAGAGGCGTGCCCACCTACAGGATCAGTGCCCACCACCACAAGCCCAAGTTCTTTTGCCAGGCAGGAGCAGAGGCTTCACCGTCCCCAGTCCACCCACTGAGTACTAGAGAAGGAAGCCAGAATCTGAATTTGGCTGTGACATTTCCAGCTTCTCTAATGCTGGGTTCTTTCTTTGAAAGACAGCACAGCCAATCAAAACACCTCTGTGAGGGGCTGGAGAAGAGCGGATGAGAGCAAGAGCTTACTATACAAATACAAACAAGCATGAGGTCCTGAGTTCAATTCCTACACACACACACACACACACACACACACACACACATATCTGATCACACATGCTTGTAACCCCAGTCTGAAGGTGGGCCAGAGAGGAGAGGATTGCTGCGGCCCCCTGGTCAACCACCCTAACCAGAAAACAGAGCTTGACCAAGTTCTATTTCAAGGAAACGAGGTGGAAGAGCAACAACCTCCTCTGGCCTCTGCAAGGTGTGCTTGTGGCATGTTCATCTGCACACGCACGCATACATATCACACACATACATACGCACACACCACATCCTATACGCACACAAAAATGTTAATTTTTTTAAAACGTGGGGCTGGAGAAATGGCTTGATGATTAAGGCATTTGCTTGCAAGGCTGATCCCAGATTTGAATCCCCAGTACCCACATAAAGCCAGACCCACAAGGTGGCGCATGCATCTGGAGTTTGTTTGCAGTGGCTAGAGGCCCTGGTGCGCCCGCCCTTGTTTCTTTATTTTTTTCTCTCTCTCTCCTATTCCTAATTGCAAATAGTTAAAACTAAAAATAAATTTTTAAAAACTTATCTGTTGGCCTGGAGGGATGGTTTAATGGTTAAGGTGCTTGCCTGCAAAGCTAAAGGACTCAGGTTTGATTCCCCAGGACCCACATAAGCCAGATGCACAAGGGGGGTGCATGCATCTGGAGTTTGTTTGCAGTGGCTGGAGGCCCTGGCACTCCTGTTCTCTCCCTCTCTCTCCCTCTCTCTCCCTCTCTCCCTCTCTCTCCCCCTGCCTATTTCTGTATCTCTCTGTTAAATAAATAAAAATAAAAATAAAGTTTAAAAAACATATCTGTGAGCAGGATGGACAGATCATGGATGATACACACCTATAACTCCAGCACCTATTTCAAATTTTAAAAAATGGGGGGAGGGGCTGGAGAGATGGCTTAGCCATTAAGGCATTTGCCTGTAAAGCCAAAGGACCTCGGTTCAATTCCCCAGGATCCACGTAAGCCAGATGCACAGGTGGCACATACGTCTGGAGTTCGTTTGAAATGGCTGGAGGCCCTGGCATGCTCTCTCGCTCTCGCTCTCGCTCTCTCTCTCCCCTCTTTCTCAAATAAATTAATTTAATTTAATTTAAATGGGGGGAGGCTAGAGAGATAGTTCAGTGGTTAAAGACACTAGCTTGCAATGCCTGGCAGCCTGAGTTATATTTCCCCAGTATCCACATAAAACAAGATGCACAAAGTTAGCTAGACATGGTAGCACACGCCTTTAATCCCAGCATTTGGGAAGCAGAGATAGGAGAATCACCATGAATTTGAGGCCACCCTGAGACTACATAGTGAATTCCAGGTCAGCCTGAGCCAGAGTGAGACCCTACCTCAAAAAACCAAAAAAAAAAAAAGAAAGAAAGAAAGAAAAAAAAAATGCACACACAAAGTGGTACATGTCTGGAGTTTGTCTGCAGAGGTGTACCCATTCTCTTTTTCTGTCTCTCTCTGCTTGCAATTAAATAAAATATTAAAAAAATCAATCAATAACCTATCTGTTACATTCAGTCTTAGGTCTCCAGTCTGCAACCTTCACCTAAAAGGTGGAAAGGGCAGGGTACAATCCTGTAATACCAGCACTCTGAAGCTGAGGATGGAAGATTGCAAGTTCAAGTCTAGCTTAGGTTATAGATAGAGCAAGACCATCTCAAAAATAATAATAGGGCTGGAGAAATGGCTTAGCAGTTAAGGCACTTGCCTGCAAAGCCAAAGGACCTAGGTTCAATTCCCCAGGACCCACATAAGCCAGATGCACAAGGTGGCACATGCTTCTGGAGTTTATTTGCAGTGGCTGGAGGCCCTGGTGAGCTTATTCTCTCTTTATCTGTCTCTTTCTCTCTGCTTCTTTCTCTTTCATTAAATAAATAAATAAACTTAGAAAAATAACAATAAGCCAAAGGGAAGGGCCACAAGAAGAAAGAAGCTCGAATGTACACCTTCCTGCTGGCTCACCTACATTGGGACACCCAGCTACTAGACCAAGTTCACCTGCCATCACAAGTTCTCTCTGCCTACTGACAACACCCATAGCCCAGGACTCCAGTCAGGGAAACACCATAGGGCTCCACAGAGAAACCCTGGATATTTGGCTCTTCCTGGAGTTTGAACTTCCTCTCCAAACAGGATGGACTTACGTGTGGGAAGAAAGGCCCACGCATGCGCCCTGCTCCAGACTAGGGTATTTATACAGTTTCATAAACTGCAAGTGATTATTCTGTTTCATAAGAACAATCACTATGCAAATGAAACCTCCAGCTAATACAAACAGGGCTGTTAAACTCACTTGCCAATGTTTATGAAAAGAAACCCAGCCTGGCCCTGACCAAGCACACTAAGAAAATGTTTAATCACAAGACACATTTGAGTGAGGAAATTAGGCAAATAAGAAAAGATGGCCTGACTTCGCTCCCAGAGCCCCTTCCCACCTCCCACCCCTCCTTGATTCAGCAAGACAATGACAATGAAATGAAAAGAGTCCCAGAGGAAGAAGGATGTCAAGACTCCAGGAAGAAAACAGATGGGGGAAGAGGGCTGCCCAAATTTCAACAGTGCCTGAGGGCCTCCCACCCTATTTTCACACTTATATTTGGGTGGGCTGGTGAGAATGTGCAGGAGGAGGCTCATGGGTAAGGAGGACACAGGAAACTCAAGGCCACTCTTGCCGTTGTATCCTAGGTTCTACTCACCCAAGGGCCACCACCACCCAGGTCGTCAGGCCCCTGAATCTCAGGATGAGGGTTCCCAGACAGGTCACACTGGGGCTTGGAGTTTGGGCTGCAGGAGGCAGGCTTATGACTCAGCCACCACTCGAATGAGACAAAGGGGTCTAGGAAAGGTCTAAAGTCCTTAGAAAGCTATGGCATAGCCTCATAGGTATCAAAAGCCCAGGCAGATATCAGGAATGGAGGAAGTACATCAATTGCACAAACTTACAGGAGTATAAAACCTTGAGTGAACCCAAAAGCAAGCAGTTTCCCCTTTCTGTGCTTCAGTTGCCTCTCTCTAAAACAGGGAGTAAGAAAGCATGCCTGCAGTACTGTGACAGACACTGAGCTCTCCAGTGCACCACGGGTCACATCATCCCTGGGACACGCTACTGCCCAGGCAAGGTTAGCTATGCGGTCTCCATCCATGATCGTAAAGGGGCCAAGAGAAGGTGTGCGGAGTCCCCGGGGTCATCCAGGTTAACAACACACACAAGATTTGACCCCAGCTCCAGCCTCTCCAACAGAGATGGACGCTTGGAAGGATGGGTGGAGGTTGGGCTGGCACTGCCCCTGCCCCATGTCTCCTCCGGGAAGTGCTCAGCAAGCAGGCAGTGGTGGGAGGAATCTCTACCGCCACTGCTCCCTGGGGCTGGGGGAAACCAGAGCCGGGTCCTGGCAGGGCCTCCCAGGGGCCCGGGCAGGGGCAGCTGTCCAGAACTGTCTGTCCACGGAGGGGGCAGGGAAGCTGCCACACGGAGCACTCCGTGTGCCAGTCCCTGGGGCCAGGCCGGCTCAGCCTGCTGGCTCCATCCAGAGCCCGCCCCAAGGGATGCTGGGGGAGGCAGCCAGGATCAGAGCCGCCGGCTGCAAACTCCCCTCCCCCAGCAACAGGGGACTAAAGTGGGTCAAGGAGGAAGGAGGGGGCCCAGGAGGGCTGGGGGGAGGGGCCGAGAAGCTCGGGAAGGCACCCAGGGGGAGGGGACCAGGGGAAGATGCCTGAAAAAGCAAAACCATGTGTACAGTAGGCCTTTGGGGGGCCAGGAAAGAGTGGCAGAGGGGCTGCAGGAGGACTTAAGGGTTGTCAGAATCGCTTCGGAATTAACTCCAGGAGGCCCAGCATTCTGGCTCCTCCCCAACTTCTTCCCTTATCCCACCCCTTGGCCTTTGGGGGGTTCCCTTTCCCCACCCCGTCGGTGAATCTGTGAAGAGAGCAGCCCGACCAGGGAGAAGCTCCCAGCTGGAGCCAGGAGGTGGGTTCTGGGGGCAGGGAGCAGAGGCCAGAGCCCCATCCTGGACCCAAGCTCGCCAAGACTGTATATCTGCTAGGTCAAGCCAAGCCGGGGCTTACCAATGAGAAGGGTTAGAGTGAGCCACTGTACCCCAAGAGGAGTCCTTAGGGAGTCTGGTGCAAAAGGAAAGGAAGGGAGGCAGGAAATGCCACCCATCGCTGTTCCCCAGCTGGGAGGGGCAGCCAGGTCCCAGGGTCCCCAAAGGAAGGGCTGGGGCGGGGGGCAAGGTTTGATCCAGGGAGTCAGTGATGGCCAGCCTCCACCCCTGACTGGCCCCAATCCAGTCATCAGCTTCTCTGGAGGCTCCCCCACCCAGCACAGCCAAAAAAAAAAAAAAAAAAAAAAACGGAAACATCCACCCAGGCAACTCGATATGGTCCAGAAACCTCCAGGGTCCCTGGGTTCCAGGAAGCCAGTGAGGGAGGGAGTAGAGGGCAAAGAATGCAGAGGGTCCAGTACCCTGGAAGGGGAGGGTGCCTAGGGCTCCAGAGGTTTTGAGAGGGAAGGCAAAGAAGGGCTTAGGGAGGCCTGCTTGAGGGACAGAGTGTTGACTGGGAAGGTGATGTAAGCTTACAGACAGCTCTGGGCCCAAGGGGCAGTATGGATGGAGACACAGGACCCTGCTTTGTATCCCCCAGCAAAGCCACCCACCCCCAACAACCACATCCAAGATTCCTGAAGAGCCAGGGGGACTCCCAATGGGGAACCGAGTAGGAGGAGCTCCTGGAGAAGAGTGGACTCCTCCCCACCCTGAATCTCTAGCTGCAATAACTCCCACCTAGCAGAGCTGAGGAGCTGGCCTTGCGTATTGCCAGGTTCTCAAGGAAAAAAACAGGAAACAGTCATAGCCCTATCCACCAATCCCTCAAATGTCTGGAATGGAGAGAGGGCTCACCCTCCCTCCTCTAACTTGTCCCAGCTGCTTCTCTCCAGTAGGAGCCTCAGGAGTACACCCAGCACAGGAGCAGGGAGGGAGGGTGGGGGTGGAGGTGGCCACCAGCTGGGTCTTCAGGGGAAACACAGTGTCACCAGCCTTAGAGTTCAGAACTGCAGAACTGTTTACAAGTCTGTCTCCCAGCTGGCCACCAGTTCCTGAGGAGAGGCTGGGATGGCACTGGTTCACTAGGTGTGTAGAAGGCAGCCAAGAGTAACTCAAGCAGGTCCCACAGGCCACTAGGACGTTGGAGTAATCCCAAGCTGCTCCTCAAAGTTGCCTCACCTTCAGGCCACAGAACAAGACTGATGCCCACCTCAAGGCGCTGTTGTGGGATTCAGCAGAAGTCTCCCAAGAAGCATCCAGCATGCAACTGATACACAGTAGGCCTCCATAAATATTGATGAGCATCCTGTCCCTCCGACTGACCCTGCCACCTGGGCCAAACCTCCCAGACTGAGCTCTTCTAAGAAAAAGTAAGCGGGACAAGATACACAGGGAGGTCAGGGCAGGCTCGGCTTTCCCCAAGTGGGAAAGGAGCTCAGACACAGAAAACCCAAAGAAGGCCTAAGCTTTTCCCTGGAGAACTCGAGGAATGGAGAAAACAGGCATTCAGAATAAAGCCCTTCAGACACCCACAGCAGACTGAACTGTGGACACAGTGAACACATGGGGGCAGCTGGCTGCTCTTTGGATTCAGGCTGGGGGACAAGAGCAGCTCAGTCTAGCAAGGTAAACTCAAGACCAATGCTAGCGAGGTAGTGTCTCCCTGCCACCTTTAACCCTAACTGTGCAGGGCATCCCGTGTTCTGGTAAGGTCCTGTCCATGGGATGTAGTGGCCTTGGATGTAAGTAACCTGACTCACACTGGCACACAGCCCTGTTACACCTAGACTTGTTGGGCTAGGCAAGGCTTATGGCTACTGTAGGCCCCCTTTCTCAACTGGCAAAGGAGGGGCCACCCCCATCAATCCCTGGGTACTTGGAGGTGCCAGCAAAACCTCACAAACCACCAGGTACACAGAGGTGCAAACCTTATGGGCCCTTTGAGAACCAAGCATGGCCGCACATACCTCTAATCCCACCTACTCAGAAGGCTGAGACAGGAGAATCTTAAAATGTAGGCAAACCTGTACAATTTAGCGAAACACTCTCAAAAAATAAAGATTAGGGGCTGGAGAGAAGGCTTAGCAGTTAAAGCTCTTGCCTACAAAGCTTAAGGACCTGGGTTCAATTCCGCAGTACTGATGTAAGCCAGATGCACAAGGTGGTGCATGCATCTGGAGTTCATCTGCAGTGGCTGGAGGCTCTGGCGCGTTCATTCTCTCCATCTGCCTATTTCTCTTATTCTCATTCTCTCTCTCTCTCTCTCTGTCTCTAATAAATAAAATATTTTAAAAATTAAGATTAACATGATTGCCATCCAGGGCTGGGGAGATGGCTCAGTGGCTAAAAGGTGCTTGCTCCACAAGTCTGCTGACCTGAGTCCAATCGTAGCACACAGGTAAAACAGATCTAAAACAGGCACACAGGTCCATAATCCCAACACACTTACAACAATGGGAGGCAGAGTTAGGAAAATATAGAGGAGGCTCAAAAGCCAGCTAGACTGTCCTTCTCAATGGCAAAAAATAAAATAAAATAAAATAAAATAAAATAAAATAAAATAAAATAAAATAAAATAAAATAAAATAAAATAAAATAAAAAATAAATCTCAAAGAAGGTGAAAGGCCCAGGGGTATAGTGGTTAGTGATTCACACCTATAATCCCAGCACTCCAGAAAATGAAGTAGAAAGACTGCTGTGAGTTCTAGAACAGCCTGGGCCTACAGTGTGTGTTCCAGGTTAGTCTGGGCTAGAGTGAGACCCTGCTTCCTCAAAAGAACAATAAAAAAGGAAGGTGAAAGAGAAGACTGACACCCCAAGACTGTCCTCTTACCTTCTCCATAAGTGCACTATGGTACATGTGTGTCCAAAAGCATACAGACAGAAAAAATAAAATAAAATAAAATAAAATAAAATAAAATAAAACAAAAACTGCCCTTGAAATATTTAAGTTTTTGCCCATAAATCAATGCTGCTCTCACCTTTGGTCAGAGAAGCTTCTTTCTGCAGTTGGCAGTGACTACTAGGGACACTCAGAACATATCAAAGTGCTGAGAGTAAGTGTTTATGGAGTGCTCAGCACTAAATAAGACATCGACATCACCTCCTTCAAGGCTCAGGGAGCACTGCAGAAATGGGAGTAAAAATGTAAGAGCCAGAGAATGGAGATGAGTGGTGTGAAACAATGCTTTCTGGACATAACACAGCCATTATATTCATAACCCCATGGCAAATGTCACTACCTGCACAAGTCCTGCACAAAATTTGACATCAATTTGCTTTTTTGTTGTTTTTATGTTTGTTTGTTTTTTCAAGGTAGGGTCTCACTCTAGATCACACTGACCTGGAATTCACTATGTAGTCTCAGGGTGGCCTTGAACTCACAGCAATCCTCCTAACTCTGCCTCCCAAGTAACTGGGATTAAAGGCGTGAGCCACCACGCCTGGCTTAATTTTCTTTTTTTAATATATTTCATTTTTTATTTATTGATATGAAAAAGAGATAATGAGGGAGAGAGGGAGAGAGAGAATGGGCGCATTAGGGCCTCCAGCCAGTGCAGATGAACTCCAGATACATGCACTGTGAGTTTGAGGCCACCCTGAGACTACATAGTGAATTCCAGGTCAGCCTGGGCTAGAGTGAGATCCTACCTCTAAAAACAAAAAAAAAAAAAAAAAAAAAAAAAAATTCAAAATAACAAGATTACATAAGAAATAAAATAAAATCATAGAGAGCATAACTCAGTAGTAGAGCACTTGCCTAACATATGTGAATCCCTAAGTTTGATCCCCAGCACTTCTAAAAAGGGGGGAGGGGGGCTATTTCAAATCAAGACCCAGGCAGCCTGCCCTGGGAACTCCCCAGAATGGACAACGCTCTGTCCTCCAACCCCTTGTTCACATATCAGCAGACAACCTCACAATGCCAACCCATGCCAGAAAATCTCTTCCATCCTTTGTGCTCCAGGCCTAGTAAGATTTGTCTTCTCCTTCCCCTTCCCCTCCAGGCATACACATCCCTAATTCCCCCAGATTCTGTCCTGTCAGGTCCTTAAGGTCAGGAAGTGTGGCCTTTTCTTCTCTCTCCTCCCTCTAGGCACAGTTGGGTGGGGGGGGGGGAGAGGGGATGCAGTACCAGGGTTAGAGCATAGGGGACTGTCCACCTTCCTCTATGGTTCCGTCTCATCTTCCCATGTCAGCTGGCCAGTGACCTCTCTGAAGTGTCCTCCCAGAGGACCCTAAATCAGGTAAGCAGAACAAGCTCGGAGAATTACCCACGGGCAGGACTATGTGCGCTCCTATCTAACCATCCCACTCCGAAGTCCATGGTGAGCTCCCTGTGTGGAGGCTTGGACCCAGTACTCCTCAGCAATGGCTAACCACTGAATGAGCCAGCAGGATCTGTCTACAGATCTGCCTATGATTTCTTGGACATATACAAATGCACTCAAAGGGCTGGGGTTTGTGTACGTACAGTGCTTTCCTAACAAACATGAAGCCCTGGGTTCCATTACCAGCGCGGCATCAGCTGGGGGTTGTGGCCCACTGGTGTTATATCCTAGCACTCAGGAGGTAGAGGTGGGAGCATCAAAGTTCAAGGTCATCCTCAGCTATATACCGCGTTAGAAACTAGCCTGGGATACATGACACTCTGTCTCAAAAGTGAGGGCCCTCAAAAGAGCCCCTATGCCCAGCCCACCTTCAGCCTCTACCTTTAAATCCTATCTCGCCCTAGTTGAGTGGCACTGAGAAAAAAATTTTTTTAACCTCCCTGGGCCTCTGTAACACAGGAGTGATTATATCTGCCCATAGGTTACTTGAATTAGTGAGAAGTGCTGGAAACTGCCCCTGGCCCCCAGAAAGCATGCGGTGAAGGGCACTGATGTATATTGCTGTGCGTGCCCCATGTTGCTGCCCCTGGCATCCTTTACTCCCCCCACCCCCCCCCACCCACCACCCCCCAACGCTGGAAGCCAAGGCTCCAGGGCTCCTCAAGGCGCAGGCACATCTGGCCAGCGGGCCGCAGCCACTCATCGGGTCGCTCACCGGCCCGGGCCTCTCAAGTGGTGGGGGCGCCGGGCTCCGCGAAGCAGGCGGGCGCGAGCGAGCGGCGTGGCCCGCGCCTTCCCAGCCAGCCACCCCGCCGGGGCCGCTTTGTGCGCGGCCCTAACCCTGAGTTACTGCGCTGCAGCCATGGAGTCCTCCCGCGCAGGGGGGAGGCCGGCGCGTTCCCAGGACCGCGCCTCAAAGGGGTCCTCGGCGGGCAGGCAGACGGATGGCCCACAGGGGCCGAGTTCCCAGGGCTGGCAAAGCTCTAGGGGTCGCAAGGCGGTGGGGGCGGGGGGTAAGTCCTGGATTCCCCGCAACTGCCTCACCTGCTCCCTTCATCTCCCCACCTCCTCTCCATTCATGACCTCTTCCCTTCCTCCACCCACGCCCGCTACATCCTCCTCCTTGCATCCTTCCATCCCTGCAGTCGTCTTCCAGGACCCAGAGCTTATGAGGCAACCGCAGATAGGATGCAAAGGCCCGAGGCCCGTTTCCAACCTCTTGTCCTCCAAATATCTGCTGTCCCCCACCCAAGGTACTTCCCCCACCACCAGCAGCCTCCTCGGGTCACAGCCTGGCTTTGGAAAAGGGATGGATTCTGGGCCGGGCCTCTGAGGGAACAGGCTGAAGAGCCTCCTGGCCTCATTTCCCCATCTGTCGGATGCTGTTAGAATGTGAGTCCAGTGCCAGGCACTGGGGACTCAGCAGTGACCAGACAAGGGAAGCACTTTGCTTGGTGGTGCTCACAGGAAGGCGCCATGCCCTGAGACCTCTCATGGGGTGGGGGATGGGAGGATAAGGTATTGAGATAATGAGACCTGTGTGTCTGGGGCGGGAGTTGAAGACATGCCACTTAAGTTCCTAGAGCAAAAAATGGGCTCCAGAATTCGAAGACCTTGCTGGCAATAGCCACAGGTTGATCTGACCCACTACCTACAAAGACCACTCTCTAGGGTGTGGGCTAAATCAAAGAGATCAAAAAAGAGGGAGCTAAACCTGGCGTGGTGGCGCACGCCTTTAATCCCAGCACTCGGGAGGCAGAGGTAGGAGGATAGCCGTGAGTTCGAGGCCTCCCTGAGACTACATAGTGAGTTCCAGGTCAGCCTGGACTAGAGCGAACCCCACCCCCCCCAAAAAAGAGCGAGCTAGTGGAGATGTTTGTACTGTGTGGGGAGGAGGCTCAGAGGACCCCCTGCCACCTCCAATATGCTTCCCTCAACTCTGTGGAAGCATCAATGCAAAGACTTTCAGGCCCTCCTCCCTTCACAAACCCCCTTTCATCTGAGCACAAATGTCACCTCCAGGATGGTCCTACCTCTACCTCCTGAGTGCTAGGATAACACCAGTGGGCCACAACCCCCAGCTGATGCCGCGCTGGGAATGGAACCCAGGGCTTCATGTTTGTTAGGAAAGCACTGTACACAAACCCCAGCCCTTTGAGTGCATTTGTATATGTCCAAGAAATCATAGGCAGATTTGTAGACAGATCCTGCTGGCTCATTCAGTGGTTAGCCATTGCTGAGGAGTACTGGGTCCAAGCCTCCAGGGAGCTCACCATGGACTTCGGAGTGGGATGGTTAGATAGGAGTGCACATAGTCCTGCCCGTGGGTAATTCTCCGAGCTTGCTCTGCTTACCTGATTTAGGGTCCTCTGGGAGGACACTTCAGAGAGGTCACTGGCCAGCCTTCTTACCAACTCCTTCATTCATTTATTTGAGAGAGAGAAATGGCAGACAGTGAGAGAGAGAGATAATGGGTGCGCCAGGGCTTCCAGCCACTGCAAGTGAACTCCCAACACATGCACCACCTTGTGCATCTGGCTTATGTGGGTGCTGGGGAATTGAACCTGGGTCCTTTGGCTTTGCAAGCAAGCACCTTAACTGCTAAATCATCTCTCCAGCCCACCAATTCCTTCTTAACAGAGATGATCTGGACTGGTATACTTATAAAATCCTCTCCCTCCAACCACAGTGAACATCTGACTACTCCTTGCTGGAGCGTCACCACTGGAAGCAGTGCAGCAGAGCAGGTGCTCAGAAAACATGGGGCACATGAGTGAAAAAATGACAGCCAGCAAAAACACAGACCCTAGGGGCTGGGGAGACCACTCACTGGGCAAACCATCTGCTGCACAAACAGGATGGCCAGAGTTCAGAGCCCCAGAACCTACACAACACCAAATGCACAGCATCTGTAATCCCATACACCTATGGCAAGAAGGGAGGGGGAGACAGTAGAATCCTGAAACTTGCCCACCAGATAAGCTGGTAAACGCTATGATGAATGAGAAACACCCTGCCTCAAACAAGGTAGAAGGTGAGGACCAAACCAGGAGCTGATCTTCACAGATTCACCATAGCACATGCATGCCTGTGTGCACGCGTACACACACACACACACACACACACACACACACACACACAAATGGACCCTAAAAGCCTTGAAACCCAAACTGAGATGAAAGGATCCCATGACAAGTGATCTAAAAGATATCACAAGCCATTAGTCTGTCTGAAAGACTACCACACTAGCATTCGAAAGGCTCAGAGAAGCCCTCAAGGTTTAAGAAACTTTTAACTCTGCTTAAGCCAGTGTTTGCCAAGTGCATCTGGCCACAGAAAACATTTTCCCACCCTCACGACCATAACTGTACAAATGGTCAGGTGACTGAGGACCAGCTGCTTTGTGTTTACAGGACGAGGTCCAGCAAGAAGGTGCTCAGCGCAAGGGAGGTGCTCAAGAACATCCAAAAGATGGACGGCAGTGAATCCATGCACAAGGTCCACACTGATGTGCGTGCGGAAAGCCAGAACCAGACAAGCAGTAGTTAGTCTGTTCCCAGGGCTGCTGGCACACAAGGCTACTCATGCATGCACACACATACACCTATAGACGCATACTCAAGCACACAGGGGCATAAAGACACTCCTGTGCAAGCACACATAACCCACAGGCAGACATACAGACCCATGAGCACAGAACAGAATGCCCTTCGGTCCCACCAGCCCTTTCCAGTGCTATGGTCAGCGCCATCTTCTAGTGGGATGGAAAGGACCTGCATGAGGACCTACACCCTGGCCTCTTCACGAAGGGTGGGCTCACCACAGCAGTAACAGACTAAAGGCCTGTTTTGATCATGATGACACCCAGCTTCAAGGACATCCAGACCCTGCCTTTAGCAGGCACAGACTGTGTCTGCATGCAAGAGGTGCTCATTAGACATTAGCCACTGCTCATGTCATGATTCCATCCTCAGGACCCAAATAAAATGCTACTCCCTCGACTCTGCCGAATTCCCCCAACAAAGGAATCCCCTCCTTCCCCTATCCCACCCTAGCCTGTGCCTTAGATGGACCAGTCTGGTGTGGTGGTCAGGGTGTCAGATCCCTTGAGTATGGGCTCCCCATACAGCTTCCACTTACTTCCTCATCCTCCTCACCTGGGTAAAATCCTCAGGATGTACATGGAAGGAGGAAAGGAGAAAAGGGATAAGAACAGGAGTATGACTAAAAGATTCTCAGAGAGCTGGGCGTGGTGGCACACAACTTTAATCCCAGCACCTGGGAAGCAGAGGTAAGAGGATGGCCATGATTTCAAGGCCAGCCTGAGACCACAGTGTGAGTTCCAAAAAAAAAAAACAAAAACAAAAAAAGACTCAAGGAGCGAAGGAAATGCCCACATGCTCAAGTTCCATACCTAGTGCCATGCCCCCTTACTGAAGAAAGGAAAATAACCTATCTACATAAGAAAATGGTCAATGAAAGAAGTACAAATGAAAACAGTGTGCAATTTCTTGCCTGCCATATTGACAAAAGAGAAAGAAAGAAAGAAAGAGAAAAGAAAGAAAGAAAGAAAGAAAGAAAGAAAGAAAGAAAGAAAGAAAGAAAGAAAGAAGAAAGAGAAAAGGAAACAAACAGAGGGGTATCATATGCAGGCAAGAATGGGGGGGTGGGGGGAAACGTGGCTGGGCGTGGTGGCACACGCCTTTAATCCCAGACCTCGGGAGGCAGAGGTAGGAGGATCACTGTGAGTTCAAGGCCACCCTGAGACCTACATATTGAATTCCAGGTCAGCCTGAGCTAGAGTGAGACCCTACCTCCCTACCTTAAAAAAAGAAAAGAAAAGAAAATGCATTCATGTGACATCAGTGAAGACAGAACTGTTATAGTCTTTGCAGAAGCCACTTTGGAAGCATCTATCCAATGTTTCAAGTGGACACTCTGACCCAATAATCCCACCTTCAGAAAGAAATATATATATATATGAAACAGTACAAACAGGAGCTGGGAGATCAGCAATTCAGGGTTCAATTCCCCAGTACTCACATAAAGCCAGATACACAAAGTGGCACATGTGTCTGGAATACATTTTTAGCTATTGTAATGCACCTGTGCTCTCTCCCCTCCCAAATAAATAAAATTTTAAAAAAAAAAAAAAAGGAAGGTGGACTGGTTTGGTGGTACGTGTCTAATCTCAGCACTCAAGAGGCAGAGGCAGGAGGATCACTGTGAGTTCAATGACAGCCTGGGACTACAGAATGAGTTCCATGTCAACCTGGGCTAAAGTGATACCTTACCTTGAAATAAAGGGGAAACTGGAGAGATGGCTCAGCAGTTAAAGCTTATAAAGCCTGACAGCCTGGACTCGATTCATAGTACCCACATAAAGCAAGACATACAAAGTATATGTGTCTGGAGTTTATTTGTAGTAGCAGAAGATCCTGGCACACCCATACTCACTCTCTCTGTGTCTACCTTTCTTTCTGTCTCCATCTCTCAAATAAATTAATAAAATATTTTTAAAATGGAAAAGAAAAGAAAAGAAAAGAAAAGAAAAGAAAAGAAAAGAAAAGAAAAGAAAAGAGGGCTGGAGAGATGGCTTAACGGTTAAGGCACCTGCCTGCCAAGCCTAAGAAGGCTCGTTCGACACAAGTAACGCAATGCCGTGCTTGCCACAAGGGGACACACGTGTCTGGAATGCGTTCACAGTGGCTGAGAGGCTACAGGTGCACCCATTTTCTCTCTTTGCCTCTTCCTCTCTCTCTCTCTCTCTCTCTGTTTCTCTCTCTCTCTCTCTCAAAAAAAAGAAAAGAAATGAAATGAAATGACACAAGCAAGAACACAAAAATTAAGCAGGGATGCTTGTTGCATCATTGTAACAGAGAAAGAAAAACTGGAGACAAGTATATGTCTGTCCACCAATAAAGAACCCAGATATGTTCTGGTGCCTCCTGGCTATTAATGTAGAGCTCTACAGTGCTCACATGGTGCTTACGCCTATGTTAATTGTCCTTTACCCTGGCTACACATTCAGAAATCCCAGGAAGCTTCCAAAGAAAGGCTGACCAGGGGCCCTATCCTCAAAGATTCTGGACTCTGGGCCCAAGAAATGTTATTTCTTTAAGTGCAACCAAAACTGGAAACTCATTGCTATGTAAAAATAGCCAACGAGAGGCAGTAGAGTCAGGTAGCATACGGTACTGTGTTCAGACTTGTACATGTGTGGGTGTGTGTACATATGTCATGTATAAATGAACCCTGAAAAGGTCTGGTGGGAAGATAACTCAGGTCAACAGCCCTTGTCACTAGGAAAGTAATGGGATTAAGTTATCTCAAGATGTGGAGATCTTTTTTGTTGTTCTTTTAAGATGTGAACACAGACAGTCCAAAAGGCAGCATTCTACAAAATAATGAGGTGAAGCTGACTCCAGGGCCTCTATTCCTGCAGAGCCAAGGGCTTCTATGGCCTTGGAGAAGGCAGGAATTTCCCTGCCTCCACAGTAGTTATAAACAAAGGTTTAAAAAAAAAAAAAAAAAACCTCTTCTGGGGCTGGAGAGATGGCTTAATGGTTAAGGTGCTTGCCTGCAAAGCCAAAGGAGCCAGGTTCGATTTCCCAAGACCCAGGTTTGATTCCCCAGGACCCGTGTAAGCCAGATGCACAAGGTGGTACTTGCAACTACAGCTTGTTTACAGTGGCTAGGGACCCTGATGTACCATTCTTTCTTTCCATCTGCCTTCCCCCATCAAATAAATAATTTTTTTTAAAAAGCCACCTTTCTGAAGCTAGCTGAAATCCTAGTTCTGTTTTCAGATGCATGACCTTGAACAAGGCAGTGCCTCAGTTTACACATTTGCAGAAGTGAACCAGAGAGCTTCAAAAGTCATGTGAAGGAGGGGCTGGAGAGATGGCTTAGCAGTTATGGTGTTTGCCTGCAAAGCCAAAAGGATCCAAGTTCAATTCCTCAGGATCCACATAAGCCAGATGTACAAGGTGGCGCATGCATCTGGAGTTCTTTGCAATGGTTGGAGGCCCCTAATGTGCCCATTCTTTCTCTGCCTATATCTTTCTCTCTCCCTCTCTCTCAAACAAATAAATAAAAATAAAATATTTTTTAAAAAGAGTCATGTGGAGGAACAAAGGGGAAGACTGATACAGGGCTCTCCACATGTTCTCTCCAGGAATCAGGGCGAATGGCTCTGGATGGGCACGTGTGTGGCCCAGTCATTCTCCATCCTCATAAACCCTGAACTAGAAAGGAACCCACAAAACCTGCTTCAAGGAGACTCTGGGGCCATAGATGTGAACATGGCCGGACCAAAACATTCCCACTAAATTCATGACTCTCAGATGTCTCTGGACACCAACATCACTGTCAAGGCTTTATGCTCTCTTCCCTTGTCTGCCCATTCCAACCTTAAAAAGGGCTGGAGGAACAAGAGAGGACAGCTACCTGCTGTAGGACTCCCTAGAGTAACCTCTTTGCACTTACTGGGAACCTATCACTTAAAAAAAGTAACTTGAAGCTGGGTATGGTGGCACATGCTTTAATCCCAGCACTAAGAAGGCAGAGGTAAGAGTTAAGGCCACCCTGAGAGTACAGATTAAGTTCCAGATCAGTCTGGGCTAGAGTGAGACCCTACCTTGAAAAAACAAAATCAAAAAGAAAAAAAAAGTAATTTGAGGGCTGAAGAGATGGCTCAGCGGTTAAAGGCGCTCTGTGTAATGCCTGACAGCCTGGGTTTGATTCTCTAGTACCTAAGTAGAGCCAGATGTTCAAAGTGGTACATGCACCTGGAGTTCATTTGCAATGGCAAGAAGCCCTGGTGTGCCCATTTTCTCAATCTTTGCTGTCCTCCAGCCCCGCCCCTTCTCTCTCAGACTGGGGAGATGGCTCAGCAGTTGGAAGTACTTACTTGCAGAACCTTCCAGCCTAGGTTCAGTTCCTTTGCATCCAAGCAATGCTGTATGCAAGAAGTAGTGCATGCAGGAGACCTTGATACTCCCACCCCACCCCACCCCCCACACACAAATAAATATTTTTTTTTATGAGAGAGGATTGGTGTACTGGATCTCTAGCCACTGAAATTTAACTACAGACGTGGGTGCCAACTTGTGTGCATGCATAACCTTTTGTGGCTGGCTTATGTAGGTTCTGGAGAGTCGAACCTGGGTCCTTAGGCTTCATAGGCAAGTGCCTTAACCGCTAAGCCATCTCTCTGACCCAGGAAGTAAATTGTTTATTTATTTTTATTTATTTGAGAGCAACAGACAGGCAAGAGAAAGAGGCAGAGAGAGAGAGAGAATGGGCGCACCAGGGCCTCCAGCAACTGCAGACAAACTCCAGATGCATGTGCCACTTTGTGAATCTGGCTTACGTGGGTCCTGGGGAATCAAGCCTCAATCTGGAGTACTTAGTCTTCACAGGCAAGCGCTTAACCTCTGAGCCTTCTCTCCAGCCCAATAATTCTTAAGTTAACATGAAAAGACATACTATCTTGATAGTGTCTTTTCAAAGCCAAAATTTCTTATGTCTTCCTTTTATTATATTCTTATAAATTAAAAACCATACTTGGTTGTATGCAGTGGTGCACACCTATAATCCTAGTACTCAAAGGCTGAAACAGGAAAAATCTCAAGGTCCAGACCAGCCTCAACCACATATAACAAGACTGCCTCACAAGACCAAGGGCTAGGTAGGTAGTTCACTGTGTAGAGCACTCACCTAGCACGTGCAAGGTGGCCCTGGGTTCCATTCGCCTGCACAGCAAACATCATGGTGATGATCAACTAAGCAGTTCCAATCCCATTCCTGCAGCAGGAAAACTGAGGGCCAGAGACGAAACTGTCCTGACCAAGATCTCAGAGCAGGTTCCCTTAACCTTCTTCTCTCTGAGAAAACAAAGCCATCATGACCCTCAGGGAGACAGAGCCTTCCTTTCCCATTCTGGGTGATTAGCTGGTTCCCCTGCCAAAACTGGCTTTAGTCTTCCTCTGCCTTCTGGTCCTGACTCCACCCCGGTGCAAACCCTCCCTGGAGACAAGAAGGGTCCTGAAGACCCTTTCCCTAGTGGTATAGGAACCCTGACAGCCCAGGTTCCATTCTCCAGTACTCACATAAAGCCAGATGTGCAAAATGGCACATGCACCTGGAGTGCTGAATTTGATCCTTGACCAGCTCCAAATCATCCCGGTGTGCCCAGTCTGACACCCTGAGCTCCATGGCAGGGTCGGGCCAAGGGACAACATGAAGAGTTTGCTTAACCAAGCATTGTTTCATTGAATTAGGATATGATTTATCATTTCTAAAGAGCCTAGAACAGCAGATACAGAGCACTCAGAACGGAAGGAACATGCCCACTGGCCACTTCCTGCCATGGAAGGTAAAAGGCTCACAGCCCTCATTGGGAGGGAACAGATGTTGGAGCACTGGACAGGGAGGCAAGACTGCCCTCTGACAAGGATACCAGGGGACCAGAATCTTCTCAAGTCTTAAGACAATGTATTCCCCAGCAGTTCAGCAGACCATCCCCTCACTTGCTCACTCATCCATGTATGAATTCACTTACACATTACCCACTCACTTATTCACCATTTACTCATTCACTATTCACCCACTCGGACTGATTCCCTGGACAATTGAAAGATTTACACCTTCATTAAATAGACATCAGTTTTCAGGTTGAAATCATCATGAATGAGCCTGGGGTCCTGGATGCCCACCCGGCTGACTATGCCCCATGCAATGAGACCTCTACCCTGAATAAGGCAACACAGGCTCTACCGCCTCTGTAGGACTGCTCTGCAATTATTATTCTCTGTGCCACCCCTACCCCTAGAAGACAGAACCAAGATCACCACACCTAAAATGGGGGAGATAGACTGCAGTTCAATGGATGGAATTCAGGCTAAAAATGCAAAAGTGTCAGAGGATGTGAGCTCCTGGAGAGCAGAAGTGTGCAAGTTCAAGCTGGACAGAGACTAAGAAGTTTGAATGACCTGCAAAATTCCTCTTCAGAGATTTTTCAGGATTCTGAGGGGGGTCCAAAAATAGAGGAAGGACTGAAACTCATCAAGTGTGCAGAGCCCTGGCTTGCCATCCCCTCCCTGAAGGACACAGGGCATCTTCAGGGGTTGTCTTGGGCACTCAGAACTTGTACAATGCTCACTAGTCCTTAGAGACCCAACATTCTCTGCAGCCGCTGCCCCAGGTGACAAGAGCCCGCCCCTCTTTCCATCACTTTCCTCTGGGAACCTGGTCTCCTCCTGCACCCTCTCCCAGGGGAACCCCTGGAGCTGGTGATTGCCTCTCCCCTCCCCAAGTTCCAACATGCAGCCCCTGGAGGTTAGGGACAAAGCCACATCTCTTTCTCAGGAACCAAAAATATTCCAGTGTCTGCAGACAGCGCCCAAGCCAAGGTGGTGCACCTGCCTATCTTCTAGGCTGAATGCAGCAGCCACCACCACACCACTTCCCCATCCAGCCGCATCCTGTCTCCTCATCAAACCCAGATGGCCAACACTCTGCCTTCAGGCAGGTAAAATTTGGTGCAACAGGAGTTAGGGGAACAGTATGTTTTATTTAATTAGGATCAACAGAAGAGATAAACCTCACAGCACGACAAGGGATGACAACGCTGCATAAAGTAATTCATGCCCAGGTAGAAAAGGGCAAATTTCAATTATAGAAAAAGCAGGGGGAGAGGAAAAAGTTGGTGGTACCCCTGATGAGAAGAATAACACTAAGAATCTGCACCTCCCACACCCGTAGGCCCGAATGAGGGGCTTTTCGAGGACTAAAATTCAAGGCAGCTAGCTGTTCCTTGTCTCTCTTCACAGACAAGCCAACCTGGAAGTGGGTAGGCTGAGTAACTGACAAGGATCTCTGGCTCCTGGCAGACAGGTAGGTCTGGCCTCCTAAAGCCACTGAGCCAGTCACACTCATTAAGAATGTGTCACCAAAAATATGGTATCTCTGAAGCTGAGGATGAACTTACCCAGCATCCATAGGACACTGGGTTCAATCCCCAGCACCACATAAACTGGCACATGCCAGTAATGTAATAATCCCTGAAGACAGGAGGATCAGAAATTCGAGTTCATCCTTGGTTACACAGCAAGTTCAAAGCCAGCCAGGGCTACATGAGACCTTGTCCAAAAACAGAAAAGAGAGCTGGAGAGATGGCTTAGCAATTAAGCAGTTGCCTGTGAAGCCTAAAGAACCAAAGCAAGGAACCAGGTTCAATTCCCCAAAACCCACAGAAGGCAGGTGCAAAAGGCAGTGCATGCGTCTGAAGTTCATTTACAGTGGCTGGAGGTCCTGTCGCACCCATAAATTGCCCGACACCCGCCCCCCACCGCCTCTTTCTCTCTCTCAAATAAACAAATAAAAATAAATAGAAAATATTTTTTAAAAAACAGAAAAGGGCCTGGAGTAGTTAGTGGTGCACAACTTTGATCCCAGCACTTGGGAGGCAGTGGTAGGAAGATCTCTGTGAATTCAAGGCCAGCCTAGGCTAGAGGGAGACACTACCTCAAAATAAATAGATAAATAAATAAATAAATAATTTTTTTAAAAATTTAAAATGGGAAGCCGGGCGTGGTGGCGCACGCCTTTAATCCCAGCACTCGGGAGGCAGAGGTAGGAGGATCGCCAAGAGTTCGAGGCCACCCTGAGACTACATAGTTAATTCCAGGTCAGCCTGGACCAGAGTGAAACCCTACCTCGAAAAACCAAAAAAAAAAAAAAAAAAATTTAAAATGGGGTAGGAGGGAGAGGGGATATGGTGTTCTTGAGAATAAGGCAAATGTTTTAAGCCTGAGAATGGCCACCAGACCACTCAATACCTCCTGTTCCTACCCCATAACTCGAGGGGCTACTCTCCTGTCCCATCCATCCTAGCTCAGGCCAGTCCAGCTCCACTCTCACTTAGAGCAGGGAATCACTCCGTTCAGAGCACAAGTCTTGCATCCAACAGATGCTACCTAACTATCCACTCTGAGCCTGCTCGGCTACAAGATCCCCAACTATTACTACTAGCTAGCTACAAATGAAAAGTTTTTGGTGACAGCTGAATAACAGTGTGCATGTACTTGCCACTTAAAAATCATTTCCATGGTAATTCCATTTTGAGGTAAGGTCTCACTCTAGCACAGGCTGACCTGAAATTCACTATGTTGTCTCAGGGTGGCCTCAAACTCATTGCAATCCTCCTACCTCTGCCTACCGAGTGCTGGGATCAAAGGTGTGCACCACCACGCCCAGCTCCTCCATGGTAAAATTTATTGGAGAATATTTTACTACAATTTTTAGAGGCAAAGAGTTCTGAGACCCCTCTCAGACCAAGCAGGTAAGCCCTTCCGAGGTCTGGTTCCAGAAACTGCTGTCTTCATCAGCTTGACTTCATACGATGTTGAGGGATTGCATCACAGGGGTCACATACCTACAGAAAGCCACTCTTCCCTGTCCCCACACAACACCTCAAATTATCTTAAGAAACACATACTGTGTGCATAAACCTCCACAACAATGAACTCTCCAAGTTTCACAGCCCAAGCAAAGATATTCACTTCTGGGTTCTCCCTCCAAAATGAACCCCCAAGGAGTGCCACACATGCTTTTCTTTTTCATCCCATAGTTCCTGGCCCTCAGGTGACATCAGCCCCAGCACCCCATTATCTAGGAGAGGAGAATGGCAGTTATATTAGCAAGCACATCCACAGAGCCCCATTTTATATCCCAATTCAGAAGATGACATGAACATCTGCTTTCACTTCAAGACATTAATTTTCAATTATTGGAGAAAAACAAAATTAGTCCTGACAAATTGCTGGTGAATACAGGCTCTTGTCTGGTGGCTCATAATAATAACTTCAGGGGCCCACAATTAGTGTCCTCGGACAGACTTCCCTGATGGATCCTGTCATCTGGAGCCCAAGGTGGCAGCGTCTCCTCACTCACAGTGCAGTCAGACTACACTGAGGTGGTGATCCTCCTGCAAGTGGCTGCCGTCAGGTTAAGGAACTAAGAAATTCAGAAGCCAGGGTTGTGGTGGTGAGGGAAACAAAAAACACCACGGTAAGTCATTTGTCACTTTGGCCCTGTCATGTGTGATCAGGAAACGCATAAGTAGGGACATCTCATGAGACTGCCTCGGGACTCCATGTGCATGACTCTCTGGAGAACCCCCCCCAACACACTGTCACCCAGGATTCCCAAGGCCCAAACTCCTCAGCCCCAGACTCTAAAATTCAAATGCATACAAATCTGAAACAAATAAAATATTATTTCCCAGCCAGCCTACCTGAAATCCCTGCTTTTGGGGGGCTACAGCAGGAAGATTATGAGTTCCAGGTCAGCCTACATAGCAAGATCCTGTCTCCCCTCCAAAAGTAACTGTTCGCTAGGGTCCCATCAATCCAGGAACCAAGCTGAGCTGCAGTCTCAGAAAAAAAAAAGGGGGGGGGGATGAGGAAAACTGAATTTGCCAAATCCAATGACCCCAAATCCAAAGAACAACCCACTTGATAAGAGATTATCAACACTGTAATCTGGTTTGATGGTCTTTTTATGTATCTTGGCTGCTACAGTTACTGTATCAATAAGAAGCCACTGAAATGTGAATGAGCAGAATTCCAAGATAATGATGTGGCAGTCTGAACCCGACTTGTCACAAATGAAACCAGAGTGTTTGCCTAGCTCACATGTTCAGACTCTGGGGTTGAGATAGGTGGGGGACACAAGGGAAGGGAGGTAACCAGATGGAGGGAGGCAGGTTAAAAAAGGAAAACAAAACAACAACAACAACAACAAAGGAAAATTGTTCCTCTAAGAAAAGAATGAAAGACATTGCTACTTCCAAAGTCAACTCAGTAACTGAGCTCGACATTGTGTAATTGACTTTGCAAGTAGAACAACAGCAACGTAACAAAGAAAATGTCAGTGTTTTCACAGCGCTAATCTATAACGCTGGGAGGCCCTCCCGCTGTCAGCCAGGGCTGACAATACAATAGCTTTCAGAGGGATATTACCATCATGCTTTTATTCCTGACATCAATCAAGACAAAGAGAATCCTTTTCACAAGACATTAAAAATCAAACCTTTGTACAAGAAGGTAGGTAAAGCAGCATTCTCCTTAAATAGAGCCACGAGAAGCAATCAGCTAATTGGTGCTCCTTGAAAGCACTAAAGTATTTTTATTTACTGAGTGTACAACCCCAATTGTTGGCTGCCACCGATCCTGGCAGGTAAGCTAGGAATCCGGAAGTTTCCCCCACTAACTTCATCCTGCCTCACATCCACAGCAGGCTGAGGGAGCTGACCGGTGCCAAAAACTTCAAGCGAGATGTAACCAACCGGCTTCGTTAGGCCGTTTTGGGTGCAAAACTACTCTGGGGAGTATTATCTATGCACAGAATGCCTTTGCAAGCCAACAGCCATATGCAGAAATTGTCAAATTTGCCAGCCAACCCATATGATGGCTGTCCCAGCTATCCACAGCAATGTGGCACCCACCAAGTCACCAAGATACTCTTAGAAGGAGGCTGGAGACAAAGGTTTGACGGAACCCTAATAACCATGTCAAGTGACTTCAAGACATGAAGGTGATACTCTGTAACATGGGCAAGGCGTGCTCTGGCCACAGTCCAAAAAAGGTGAGCTAAACTCATCCACCACCTTGGATAACAGAGTGAGCCATCAGACAATCCAGCCACTCTCAGCTCCATGACTTCAAGTCAGTTTTAGATGTCCGCAGACATGTCAGTAGTTGGTGACACAGAAAACTGCAGTTCCAAGAGCAGAAGTGAGCGGGGCCAATGTTCATGATAGCTTATTATCTATCTACACTCTTCTCAAATTAACAGCGCCATCCAGCCACCAGTCAGTCAATTGGTACAAGAAGATGGCTTTAACCCCTAAAATGTGTGCATACCTATCCAGGCTTCACAGAGCCACTGGCAGGTGTATCTCCAAGTCCCAGATTATTGTGGGGGTGGAGAGGGGCTTCTGTGGGCTGGAAGAACCCAAGGAGATCATGACTGGGCCCCTCTGTTTCCAAATACACCATGTGCCAAAAGTATACACCTGAAAGCCAGGCATGGTGGCGCATGCCTTTAATCCCAGCACTTGGGAGGCAGAGGTAGGAGAATCATTGTGAGTTCGAGGCCACCCTGAGACTACACAGTGAATTCCAGGTCAGCCTGAGCTAGAGTGAGACCTTACCTTGGAAAAAAAAAAAAAGTATATACCTGAATCCAATCGCTGAGAGACAAAGCTGTTACTCTAGCACAAGAAGGTGTTTCTACTTTTCACATATGAGTGAACACCCTGTGTCTTCCTAAATGGCATGTGAACAACAGGTGGCCTTCAGTTCCCTGAAAGATGGATAGGTGGAAATTTTTGAAGGAGAACTCGACGTAAGGCCACCTTGAAGCTTCACTGTCCAACCACCATCCATAGCAGCCTTCATCCGAGCCAGGCAGCAAGTGTGCAGGGCAGCCACAGTGGTGGGCTCCTTTCGTTTACACATCCAAATGAACAGTTAAGAGAAATCAATGCATCTAATTGCCAGACTATTAAATCCGACATCAGGGGAAGAATTCCACAGCCACCAGCTTAAGAGTTGGCTACCGATATAGCAATTATTGCAACTTTCTATTAGACTGAACCAGACCCTCAGCCTTTTCGTCTCCAGTTAGGAAAGCTGTACTCTTAAGACACAGTGTCCCAGGGTCCTTCTCGTGTGCCCCCCACCCCAGGCCCCATCCCTGTTAACATACCACTACACTGTCAGAGCTGGCTGGTTCTACGGAATTACTCTATGACTGCAAAGTCACGGGCATTTTGCACCTTTCATTATGAATGCACACTAGGCACCTCACAGTTAAACGTTTAGCAAGATTTTCTTGCCAGAGGCACGTAGTTATCTTATTTTATTGCTTATTAAGTTTTTGCAAGGAAACAGGTGTAAGAATCTAAACAGCAATTACTAGACATAAAAGATGTTTTCTAGAATGAAACAGGCCCTTCCATAGCTGGGAATTGGTAACTTAATTGGGGAAAGGGGGTTAAATATTGGGATTAAATGTCATCTACCCGAATCCACATAGAAAGCTAAGGAATCTACAATGGATTTGTTTTGCCCTTCCTGCAAGACCATGTACATTTAGCCAAACAAATCTCGACAATTTACACTTGTATGTGGTCTCTACTGAATCAAGAAACCTGTAACCTCAGAGTGCCTCTATTTATTACATCTCAATTATTTCCATGGAAACACGCACCCTGGCAAACTACACTGGTCCCAAGTCTCTAGACCACCAAATTTATAAGATGGACTTCTGAAGAGCTTCAGGCTGGTAACAGAAGGAGACAAAGAGAGAATGGCTAGCACAGAGAAATCACTGAGGGTAGCTTTTGATGTTGGGGTGTGGGGGTGCTTAGACACTGCCTGAGTGCTAATTAATATTAAGAACTGTAATTAATAGACAGTTGCTGGAATAGAGAAAATCGACAATGGTGCAAATTTTTCAAAAGTTTTAAAGTGCGACTTGGAAAAAAAGATGTACTCATTTTCCATAAGAAAGAAGAGGCTGTTTCATGGATGTGAGAGTAAGAGAGACAGATCTCCTTAATGTTGAGTGACAGAAAGAACTGCTGGTAATCGTTACCAAACCACCTGATATCATCGGCTGAAATAACATCAGTGAGAGAGATGACAACAGCCCAGGGAATGAGGCCAAAATTATCAAAGGGAACGAATCGTTGCAACTGCCACACCACCAGGACACACACATTTTTAAAAAAGGAAAATCGGTCAGAAAATGTGACTTTTGTAACATTTATGGGTTTGTTGGTGGTTTGGGTTTATTTTATTTTTTTTATTTTTAATAAAATCACAAGGCTTTTGAAACCACTGAGGTGGTTCACTCCCCGTCTCCAGCCCCAGCTTCCCTCCCCATTTGCTGGATATCCTCCCTGTTGAGTTGGGCTTTCCAAAGAAGGACAAACATCCCGAGGGGACAAGTGACCCCACTCCAGAGGAAGGCTGTGTCCAGAGTGGGAAGTGACCTCCTCCCATGCCTGTTTGATTTTCAAAGCGGCAATACCCATGCTTTCAAATCACACTTTCTGAGAGTCCATTCAAAATTGTTACATTTCTGTCTTTCCTTCCTGCTATGGCCTTTCATATTTCCGAGATCAATTACAAATTATGGTCAAGCGACTTTCACAGCAGAATGCACCAGGCTGGGGAAGTTCACAATACCTCTACATCAGACCTGACACACAGCAGTAGAAGCAAAAAATAAAATAAAATGTAAAAAGCACCGCTGTTCCTTAAGAAGCACCTTCAAGCATCTTTAAAGGTGAAGACCTTGTCGGTTCAAACCCTTGGTGTGGAGCAGTCCACGCTTAAGTACACACTCTGGGATACTGCTTGAGAGGAGGGAGGGGTCAGTTCTTGAAAGGAGTAAATCCTTCACCCACTGGAACTCTTATCTATTCAAATTACCTTCTCTGTTAATTCCTCCCTTGATAAGTGGTCACATCTCTACCCTATTCACCCCAGTAAACTGAATGAAAGGCAAAATGGTAAGAAACAGCCTTTGGAAGAAGTGAAGAGACCCGGCCAACAGCCCTGGTAAGAGACATGGGGGGGGGGGGGCTCGGACTCCAAGGGCAGAAAGGCAGTTGCATAGCTACTGTTGACAGCACTTCTCAGAATGCCTTCACTGGCCTGCCTCCCACTTAACTGGTCTTGCCTCATCACATTGCTTGAACTGTCTACTATCCATCTACACATTTAGAGACAGACACTCATTAAAAATCATTTCAAGGTTCATTTCATGAAAGGCTGAAGCCCAGTTCTTGAATCTTTCTCTGAGACCCACAAAGTGGTTTTAGAATTCGGTTCAGGCAACTTTGAAACACCCACCCATCTGTTGGCTGCAAACTGTTCTACCTCTGCTTTCCGTGGCTTGTC
Organism: Orientallactaga sibirica; assembly: GCA_036365145.1. Classification (NCBI taxonomy): domain Eukaryota; kingdom Metazoa; phylum Chordata; class Mammalia; order Rodentia; family Dipodidae; genus Orientallactaga; species Orientallactaga sibirica. The sequence goes on from JAEOAD010000030.1 coordinate 3,227,769, forward strand.
TTCTAACATAATGAAGATGGGGTTACAGGTAAGCAGGCTGTGCATCTTGAAAATAAATGTGCTCCTACACACAGGCTTAACTCAAAATCATCCACCTCAGTTAGAGAAAACTGTTTTTCCAATCAGAGATTCCAATTCTACGTTCCTTCTGAGCTGCCTTAAGTGCTCTTGAAGGAATGAGTAGTGGGACAAGGAAAGAAGAAACCAAATATTATTTCAAGCTCCGAAGCTCTTCTATTCAGCAAAAAGACAAACATGGCCCTCACTTCCCCGTCCTCTTCTGGGTAGTCTTCTATTCTGGCATTTTTGCCTAGCATCAGATTGGTGGACAGGCTGCTAGGGACTGGGCGCCTAGGGCAAAAGCAACTTCTGTCAAGGAACTTGAAAGGACCGGGAGCAGGTAGAGCTCTGGGAGTTTGGACTGGGTCAGTCTCTAAGACCATAGGAAGGGTCTCCGTGGGGCCAGGTGTCCCTGACTCTCCGTGGGCTTTAGAAGGAGGGAGAGGGCGAGTGTCTCATAACCCACGCGGTGCAGATTCAGCTGCAGTCATTCCAACCAGGAGCTAAGCTGGCAGGAAGGGAGCGGGCCCCAACGCCTTCCCGCGCAGGCAGGCCTCCAGGAAATGAACTTTTCAGAGCAGAACTGGGCTGCGGTCAGAGGTCATCAGGGGAGCTGGGAGAGGACAAGAGCCTGGGGACTTGGGGCTCCAAAGACATAGCTGCTTCATCCTGTCACTCTGTCATCTCCCAGTTGGGCCAGGCACAGGGGCTGGAAAGGGGACAAAGCAGCAGACCAGGCCGGCAGAAGCTGGCTCGGGAGGCGAAAAGGGGGGTGCTGGAAGGCCCGCGCGCACGGCCTCTTCCAGGGGCTTCGGTTCTCCAGGGGCCCCTTCGAACCGGGGGCCCTCCGAGGAAAAAGAAAGCCAAGGGGTGTGCGGTGTGTGTGTGTAGTTGAATATCTATAGTTACTCTCAAACGTGCGCACCCTGGGAACTCGGTACAGGAAGCCAGCCTAGGCGCCCGCAGGGCGGCTGCCCAGGGTCGGGTACCAGGCACCCTGAGCAGAGGGGCGCACACGGCGACCTCTGCGCTCCTCCAGGGACCCGCGTCCAACCGGCGCGACACAGACAATGAACTCCTGGCGAGGCTCCCTGGCCGGCTGGCCTCGGTGGAGCCGGCAGGAAGTGCGGGGGCCCCCGGCCGGGATCGCGGCCTGGGTCGGGGGCGGGGAGGGGGCGCCGGGCGGCTTCAGCCAGAAGGCTACGCCGGGGACGCGCGCGCAAGCAGCGGCCGCGGCTCCCCGCTTCCCCGAGGGACCAAGAGAAGGGTCCTGGAGAAAGCTTGGGGAGGCCTCGGAGGCCAGCGAGGGCGGCCTCAGAGCTGCCGTCCTCTCGAGCGACGGTCTTCGCCGCCTCTTCCTTCCAGCTGCCGCCGAGATTCGCAATCCCCGCCAAGTCGGCCTGCACCCCTTGATTGGCCACGCGGGCCCGGGGCCGGCGCGCGGAGAGTCGCTAGGGCCCCTGGTCGGCGTGTCCCTCCCCCCACCTCAGCCTCGGGTCCCCCGCGAGCGGCGGCGCCGGGCCCCGGAGCGGGTCCGCGGGCAGGGTGTCGGCGACGTGCCCCCGCCACCGCCTGCGCCTCCCGCTCGCGGCCTCCGCCTCCGCCTCCGCCTCCCCCTCTGCCTCCGCCTCCTCCTCCTCTCTCTCGCTCGCTGCTCGCTCGCGCGGTCCCCGGCCGCCCGCCTGCCCGCCGGTCCCTCCTCCCTCGCTCCCTCCCTCCCCCCTCCTCGCTCGTTCGCTCGCGCCGTCGCCGGGCCTCGCTCGCTCACCTTTCACCGAGCGCGGCTTCGCCTGCTTCCGCCTGGACATGTCCGGGGCTCCGGGCGCTCCGTCGCCCTCCGCGGCTGGCTCCCCCCGCCGCCCCCCGCCGCTCCGGACAGCCCTTCTCCCCCTTCTCCTCCTCCTGCCTCTCGGAAACTTTGTTTTTTGCAGCCGGGTCGGCGGCCGTGGGGAACGGACCGCAAGTCCCGGGCAGTGTCCCTGGGGGGGACAGCTCTGGCCGGCCGAGGCCGCTCGGGGGCGGGGGGAGGCCCTGGGGGCGCGCCGGGGCCCTGCCTGTTGCAATGCGGCAGCCAGGGGCTCTGGGTCCCGGCGGCGGTCCCAGCGGCGCGGGGAGTCCGGAGGCCACTCGGCCGAGCCGAGTTATGCAAAAAAAAAAAAAAAAAAAAAAAAAGCCGCCCCCCTCCTCCTCCCCACCCCCCGCCGGCCCCCGGCCCCTGCGGCCCCCTCCCTCCCTCCCCCACCCCACCGCCACCCTAACCCTCCTCCTCCTTCTCCTCCGCCCCTTGCCGGATTTTTGTGCAAAGTTTGCAGGCGTCCGGCCACGCAGCCCCGTGCGGAGCTCACAATGAACCCATCTGAGGAGGGGGGACGGGGCTGGAGTCGGGAGGGTCTCAGGGGGCGAGGAGACCGGAGGCGGTCCGGAGCGCAGGAGCTCAGTACTCCCCAGAAAGAAAAAAAAAAAAAAGCCTTCAATTATCCCCTGCCGCACACACACACAAAAAAATAATATTAATGGCTCAAAAATGCCCAAACGCCTGGTTTGGAGATTATGATGGATAGAGAAGGGGGCGTCCCTCAACTCAGCCTACTTGGAGGGGAGCTCGAAACGGCCGCGGTGGCTTGGAAGCCGCGGCTCGGGGCCCCCTAGCTCACGCCCCCTTCTCAGGCTCTCGGCTCGGTCCGGCGCTGGCACCCTTCCTTGGAGGAGGAAGGGGCGCGCGGGGGCGCTCAGGCGGCGACAAGCGGACGCGCCTGTGCCCGGGGCATCGCTCAGCCCGTGCGCCGGGCCGCTGCTGCCTGCCCTCGGGCTGCGGTGCTCAGCGCGCGGCGCGCAGCCGATGCCCAGGCCGGTGCCAAGTCGCCGGCCCCGCTAGCTGCCTCCATGGACCAGGAGCTTGGAGAGGGGGGAGGCGGCGGCTGCGGTGGTGGCGGCGGAGGAGGAGGACGAGCAGGCGGCGGCCGGGCTCCCGTCCTCCCGGGCAGCGGCGGCGGCGGCGGCTGCGCCCCGGCTCCTCCGCGCACCAGCCGGCGCCGGCCCGCCCGCCAGCCTCCCTCGCGCTCCTGTCTTCTTTGTGGTCGCTGGCTCTCCTCCTCCCGATCCGGCTGCTGGGGCTGCACTGCAGAGACACATAATAAAGCCAGGCTTGGCTGGAAATGTAGCCGGGTCCCAGCAGGAGGATGTGAGGAGCGGAGTCCCGGCGGGGGAGCGCTCTGATCCCGTGGGGCGCCCCGCACTGCTCCGGCTCGGATCAGACGGAGAGAGGGCCAACAGCACCGAGCGATGGACAGCGCTGGAAATACAGCTCCGGCCGCCCGCAAAACCCGGACCACGGCGGCGGCGGCGGCGGCGGCAGGCACGGCGCGGGCACCGCACCGGCACTCCGGGCCCCCGACTCGGGCGCTGAAGGCTCTGTGAGGGAGGAGGGAATGGATACAGGGCCCACGCGGGCTGACAGGCTCGCCCGGTTTTGCTTTTAGCTTTAAAAACTGCAAAAAAGTGAGAGAATGGGGAGGGGGGAGCAAACCGAGGTGAGCTGCCTTAGCATTGCCGCCTCCGCAACTTATGCCCCACGCACAAGAATTATCCTGGGACCTGGCTTCTCCGTCTCGGTTGGTTTTTACCTGTCGGTCGGTGTTCCAAGACCACCTCTGCCCAAACCCAAGAGATTATTAGACCACTTAGCTAACCCATATCCACATCTGAACGATTCTTGCCCCTGGTAAGCACTTCCTAGCTGGGGCTATACAAGGCACATCTACCCCTCCCCCCAAAAAACAAAAACACTGTAGTGGCACCCCTTCTTTATGTAGTTAAGAGATAAACCAGCCCCTACGTTCCACAAAGTTTTGCCCCAGCCACCAGAGGGCGCCTAACGTCTTCACTGTTCTTGAGCCAGTTGAGGCTGGGGTCTGGGAAAAGGACCTGAGCACAGACTTGTATGCAGTCTTCCCCAAAAAAATCTCCAAAACTGTGTCTTTGACGCCTTCCCCTCCCCCCTACTATCTGCAGGCAACCTGTTTGGGGTTCAGAGACCTCCGACATTGCACACACACACCCCCCCCAGCAAGTGGCGTCACCTTGGGCCGGCGCGTCCCGGAGCCAGGAAAGCAGGAGCGGGTACGCGGCCCGGCTTGGCGCTGGGGGTTATCAATCTCGCGGATCGATAAGTTGCCACTTGGAGAGAAGGGAGGGCTACGTCCCCTCGGAGACAAGTTACCCAGGGCAACCTTTCACGGAAAAACCCGTTGCCCGCCGAGAGCAGCGCCGGGCTCAGCCCAGCAGCGGCGCCCGCCCCAAGCAGGGTGCCCGCGCCCCGCAGTTCCCTGGCCTGCCCGCCAGCAGGGCCCCCGCCCCACTCGGCTCGCTTCGCGATCCTGCGGGGCCTTTTTCGCCAACCCCATGCTGGGCTGATTGCTGAGGTGGATGCCACCCCCGCACCCCTACGGCTTGGGAGCATGGGCTCTGGCGGCTGCAGAAAAAGGCCTGAGGCGGGAGGGGGAATGCGCGCGCGCCCAAGGCCATCTCCGAGGTAGAGTCACCGGGTGACCGGTGCTATGCGACGCCAAGGCAAATATTCTGACAGCGGGAGACAAAGTATGAGGATTCCCAGAGGGGCGAGGGGCAGCCCATAGACATCTCCTAAATTGGGACCTGGGCACTATCTACCCCAGGTTACAGTTGCCACCCCCAACCACCACTCTCCTGGGAGTGTGTCAGTGTCCAACATTCAAGGCTTCCCAGAGGGGACGCCTCCCGCAGCCCAGGGATGTCCAGCGTCAGACGGCGAAAGGGTGCCAAGGGCCAGAGCGAGGGCAGAGGCCGCAAAGCGCCTGGGAAGGAGCCAGGAAGGAGGGGCCAAATACGCCGCTCCCCCACCCCCGCCGGCGCCTGGGATCGAGGCCCACGGAGAGAGGCTGACAGGCGGCAGATGGCACACGCTGGGGGAGGGGGCGATTGGCCTCAGCTCAGGGTGCCCCCGCCGCGGGCTGCCTCTCCTGGAGGGAAGGGGAGGGGACCCTTCCCAGCTCGTGCGCTCAGGCTCTCTGGGGGGCTGAGATCGCGGACAGTGCCCAGCCGGGAGCCTGAAGGGAGATGGGGACAGACAAAAGGAGTCTGGTAGAGAAGGGATGTGTGAGACTGAAGGAGGGGGTCGTCACCGGCGTGGAGAGGTGATTGGAGACCCGAATCCTCTGTCCTTTACCATCATCCCCAGGGAACCGGTGGAGGCTCAGAGGTCGAAGATGAGGGTAAGAGGATGGAGGAGGGGGCGGCGAAGGCCCGGTGGGCCCTAATCCTCAAGGAGAAGGGTCCCGCAGCAGAACCCAAAGTTATCTGAGCCCGTTTCCGCGTGCTGCGGTCACGCACGTTTGCGTCTCGATGCTCATCCTTCCCCCCACCCCCACGCGGGCGCGCAACTGCGGTCTCCGGGCTCATCCGCAGTCCGGGTGCGGAGGGAACCCGACCTCGTCCCACAGCTACGGTCCGCTGCCTCGGAAGCTTGTTTCATTTTTAACTCCTTCCAAAAAAAAAATATATATATATATGGTGTTTTAAGGAAGATCGAAGACTTGCAAAAAGAAAAAGAGAAAAAAAAACCGCCAATAGTGTCTCCCTCACCATCTCCGTCCCACTTGAGCTCCCACCGCAAGGGTCTCAGGGCACACCTGGTGACTTTAGACCAGAAAGAGGTCATTTTCCGGTGTCGCCTTGTGCCCCACCTGCCTGTTTTCTCAGAGAACTCAGGTCTGGGTCTCTCCCTAAGGAAGCAGGGGGCCCCCTGACTTTCAGTCTGTTCACAGGACTGGGTGGGGATATCTACTGGGGATATCTACTGGGGATATCGAAAATGCGACAACCGCAAAGGCAAATTGATGGTCCTGGAAAGGAAAGAGAAAGACCTTGTTGGAGAATGAGAGACTTCCTTCAAAGCCCACCCTTGATGGTAGACAGGGAATGCTCCTGCCCACAGCACTGCCCTTCCCCATCTGGATGCTCCTCGAGGATGTGACATTGAACTGGCTGCAAGGGTGGCTGATTCTGATTTCCACTCACAGAGCCAGCCGTCTTGGGACAACAAATCAAGTAGGACTAGAGGAAAACACCACGGGAGCGTTTCTTTGGCGACTTCTAAACGAGTATTCAAGAGCTCCCAGAGTGCTTCACGAAGGGCGTGTTTGTATAGGACCTGGTTGCCCACACCTGTCATCCCCACACTTGGGAGGCAGAGGCAGGAGGATCAAGAATTCAGGTCAGCCTGAGCTACACTGCCTCAATTTAAAAAAAAAAAAAAAAAAAGGAAAGATATTTTAGATATTTTAGTAAGTAGTAAGGTGACTACCTTCTGCACACCCACATGCCCCCAAACACAAGCACAGGAGTAGTCACTTGAATATATGCAATCTGAAATAATGGCTTGCTTACTGATTATTACTTGAAAATCTCACTCTCTAGTGCGTGCAGGAGCTGGCACCAGCCTGTCAGTCATTTGGGGGAGGGAAGATTACAAGCATTCCCTCATTCAACAATGATGGGTTTTTTTTAATATTTTATTTATTTATTTATTTATTTATTCATTTATTTATTTATTTATTTATTTAGAGAGAGAGAGAGAAGGGGCAGAGAGAAAGAGAATGAGCACGCCAGAGCTTCCAGCCACTGCAAACGAACTCCAGATGCATGTGCCCCCTTGTGCATCTGGCTTATATGTGGTTCCTGGGAATCGAACTGGGGTCCTTAGGCTTCACAGGCAAACACCTTAACTGCTAAGCCATTTCCCCAGCCCAACATTGAGGGTTTAATTGTGTGCCAAAACAATGAACAAGGACAACAGCTCTTCCCTGTTAGACCTGGCTCTCGCCCTGGAAGAGGAGGCTAACTTTTAATAAATGACCACACCAGTAATGATTGAATTGTACTTTTGAACAATCCTGAGAAAGAAAAATCTAGTGCAAGTGATGCCAAAAGAACAAGGGTCACAGTAGTGGTCTGGCTGAGAGCCTGAAGGAGGAGAAGGAAGGGGAGAGTCTAGGAAGAGGACAGAGTGTCCAGTGTGTGCAAAGGGCCTGGGCTGAGAAGACACTGGGTGGTTCTAAGGAAGAAGTTGTTACAGCTCAGGCAAAGGACCAAAGGAGGCAAACACAGCCAGGCCTGGGAGCCAACTCAATCAACTTTTCAATCCAGCCTATCTCATTGTCTCACTGGAATCCCTCAAACAACAAGGGACTTACTTCTTCCGTTTTTCTCATCTGCAAAATGAGAAGACGATGACTGGGAGGTTAAAGACACTTTCTTACAAAGCCTGCCTGCCTAGGTTCAATTCCCCAGCACCCAGGTAAAGCCCGATGCAAAGAAGCCTGTGCATCTGTGATCCTAAGGGGCCTTTGACAGTGGGAAGTAGAGCCAGGAAAATCTGAAGCTTTCAGGCCAGCTAGTGTGATGTCCATTTGCAGTCTAGTAGTATGCTCACAGAGGCCAAAGACTGTCTCAAAGAAGGTGGAGCACAGACACCTTGAAGTTGTCCTCTGAACTCTGTAAGTGCACCATGGCAATGCCCACACATACACACACAAATAAATAAAGAAATAATAAATGCTGAAGACAAAACTGCAGATAACATAGGAATATAGACACTGACTCTCACAAGGTTGTCCTGAGGATGTCATGCTACTGGGTGCCCAGGCCTTCACTGCCTCCCTCTTGTCCCATCTCTCACTTTTACCACCTCCAAGTCACCTGTAACCACAGAGAGAAATGCCAGTCACGTGACCACAAATGCTCTCCTTTCCCTGGTAAAGTCTTCCTCCCCTGGCCTTCCCCTAGACAGGCATGCCCCTGCTTCCTAGATGCTTTTGGGCTGCTCCAGATATATCAGAAAGGCTTTGTACTGTGGGTAGATAAGTGATGAGGATGGAACCGGGGACCTCAAGCATGCTAAGCATGTGCTGCATCCCCAACCTGTCTTTAGCTTCATGTACTTTTGTTGTTTTTTAATGATCATCCACCTGCAGAATCAGATATCTCTCACCCGGAGACACTGAGGGGACTATGGTAGGCCTCTTGTTGGATCTCTCACACAGTCTGGCTTCCACCTTCTGGGAGCAAGGGAGGCAGGGACGGGGTTGGGGGGAAAGGGAACACAGGACAGGGAGAGGTTGCCTCTTCTCTAGTGTGCAGGATTGAACCTCAACGCCCACAGACTTGGCCTTGAGGCTTCTGAGTACTCAGAAGGATGAAGGACAAGATGGAAGAGAGTTCTTTTCTCAGCTTCTAGTTCCCAGCCTGGCACTTGGGGGGAGGGAAATCCCTGCAGATGCTTCTGAAATTCCCCAGAGGTCCCCATTGTCCCCCTGACCACAATTCAAAGAGGCCAGCAGCAGGGGCCCAGACATCTGCCTCCCTGGAGCTGTGGGAGCCTGGTGCCAAAAACAATAAGTGGGGTGTGAGAACCTCCTTGTCTTCTCCAGTTTCTACTCTGCTGGGAAAGCCATTCCTATTTTATCATCATTATTATAATTATTTAGTTCTTCAAGCATCAGCAGTCTTCCCAAGGAACACCCACACGGCAGCAAGGAAACCAACTTGGCAGGAGGGTCCCAGTGGACTCATGCCCTCAGAAAGCTTACAACTGCTGGTCCTGACTGGAGCCTCCAGCAGACCCCCTCTAGCTGCCCAGTGTGCAGCATTTGAGCCTGTGGAGTCTGACCACTCACTTGCTGCTTTGTTCTCTCAAAATACCTCTTTAACAGTGTCTGTATCTGGCTGTATTTTCTTTTTAATTTTTAAAATTATTTTGAAAAGTTTAGTATAGGGGGCTGTGGTAATGGGTCAAGTGTTGAAAGCACTCCCTTGCAAAGCCTGCCTGTAGGCCAGGGTTCAATTCCCCAGCACCCACATAGAAATTAGATGCAAAAAGTGGCGCAAGCATCTGGCATCAAGAGAGCCTGGTATGAGCCTGGCGTGGTGGCACACGCCTTTAATCCCAGCAATTGGGAAGCAGAGATAGGAGGATCACTGTGAATTCCAGGCCAGCCAGAGACTACATAGTGAATTCCAGGTCAGCATGAGCTAGAATGAGACCCTATCTCAAAAGAGAGAGAGAGAGAGCTTGGCATGTGCATGTGTGTGCCTGTGTGCACACTCGTGAAAACACATGTGCTAATATGCAAATAAATAAAAATATTTTTTAAAAAAATAAAATATGGGGGCTGGAGAGATGGCTTAGCAGTTAAGAGCTTGCCTGTGAAGCCTAAGGACCCCGGTTCGAGGCTCGATTCCCTAGTACCCATGTAAGCCAGATGCACAAGGTAGTGCATGCATCTGGAGTTCATTTGCAGTGGCTGGAGGCCCTAGTGCACCCATTCGCTCTCTCTCTCTCTCTCTCTGCCTCTCTCTATCTGTTGCTAATAAATAACAATAAAAAATTTTAATTAATTAATTTAATTTAATTTAATACAGGGCTGAGAATATGACTCAGCAGTTAAAGGTACTTGCTTGCAAAGTCGGCTGGCCTGGATTAAATTCCTGGTACCTATATAAAGCCAGGCTACTGGGTGCCCAGGCCTTCACTGCCTCCCTCTTGTCCCATCTCTCACTTTTACCACCTCCAAGTCACCTGTAACCACAGAGAGAAATGCCAGTCACGTGACCACAAATGCTCTCCTTTCCCTGGTAAAGTCTTCCTCCCCTGGCCTTCCCCTAGACAGGCATGCCCCTGCTTCCTAGATGCTTTTGGGCTGCTCCAGATATATCAGAAAGGCTTTGTACTGTGGGTAGATAAGTGATGAGGATGGAACCGGGGACCTCAAGCATGCTAAGCATGTGCTGCATCCCCAACCTGTCTTTAGCTTCATGTACTTTTGTTGTTTTTTAATGATCATCCACCTGCAGAATCAGATATCTCTCACCCGGAGACACTGAGGGGACTATGGTAGGCCTCTTGTTGGATCTCTCACACAGTCTGGCTTCCACCTTCTGGGAGCAAGGGAGGCAGGGACGGGGTTGGGGGGAAAGGGAACACAGGACAGGGAGAGGTTGCCTCTTCTCTAGTGTGCAGGATTGAACCTCAACGCCCACAGACTTGGCCTTGAGGCTTCTGAGTACTCAGAAGGATGAAGGACAAGATGGAAGAGAGTTCTTTTCTCAGCTTCTAGTTCCCAGCCTGGCACTTGGGGAGGAAATCCCTGCAGATGCTTCTGAAATTCCCCAGAGGTCCCCATTGTCCCCCTGACCACAATTCAAAGAGGCCAGCAGCAGGGGCCCAGACATCTGCCTCCCTGGAGCTGTGGGAGCCTGGTGCCAAAAACAATAAGTGGGGTGTGAGAACCTCCTTGTCTTCTCCAGTTTCTACTCTGCTGGGAAAGCCATTCCTATTTTATCATCATTATTATAATTATTTAGTTCTTCAAGCATCAGCAGTCTTCCCAAGGAACACCCACACGGCAGCAAGGAAACCAACTTGGCAGGAGGGTCCCAGTGGACTCATGCCCTCAGAAAGCTTACAACTGCTGGTCCTGACTGGAGCCTCCAGCAGACCCCTCTAGCTGCCCAGTGTGCAGCATTTGAGCCTGTGGAGTCTGACCACTCACTTGCTGCTTTGTTCTCTCAAAATACCTCTTTAACAGTGTCTGTATCTGGCTGTATTTTCTTTTTAATTTTTAAAATTATTTTGAAAAGTTTAGTATAGGGGGCTGTGGTAATGGGTCAAGTGTTGAAAGCACTCCCTTGCAAAGCCTGCCTGTAGGCCAGGGTTCAATTCCCAGCACCCACATAGAAATTAGATGCAAAAAGTGGCGCAAGCATCTGGCATCAAGAGAGCCTGGTATGAGCCTGGCGTGGTGGCTGCGCCTTTAATCCCAGCAATTGGGAAGCAGAGATAGGAGGATCACTGTGAATTCCAGGCCAGCCAGAGACTACATAGTGAATTCCAGGTCAGCATGAGCTAGAATGAGACCCTATCTCAAAAGAGAGAGAGAGAGAGCTTGGCATGTGCATGTGTGTGCCTGTGTGCACACTCGTGAAAACACATGTGCTAATATGCAAATAAATAAAAATATTTTTTAAAAAAATAAAATATGGGGGCTGGAGAGATGGCTTAGCAGTTAAGAGCTTGCCTGTGAAGCCTAAGGACCCCGGTTCGAGGCTCGATTCCCTAGTACCCATGTAAGCCAGATGCACAAGGTAGTGCATGCATCTGGAGTTCATTTGCAGTGGCTGGAGGCCCTAGTGCACCCATTCGCTCTCTCTCTCTCTCTCTCTGCCTCTCTCTATCTGTTGCTAATAAATAACAATAAAAAATTTTAATTAATTAATTTAATTTAATTTAATACAGGGCTGAGAATATGACTCAGCAGTTAAAGGTACTTGCTTGCAAAGTCGGCTGGCCTGGATTAAATTCCCTGGTACCTATATAAAGCCAGATGCTTAAAGTGGTGTATGTATCTGGAGTTCATTTACACTGGTAAGAGGCCCTAGCATGCCCATTCTTTCTCATTCTTATTCTCGCTACCCCTCAAATAAATAAAAACATTTTAAAAACAAAAATGAGGGCTGGAGGGATGGCTTGGCAGTTAAGGCATTTGCCTACAAAGCCAAAGGACCCAGGTTCAATTCCCCAGGACCTACATTAGCCAGATGCACAAAGGGGCACAAACATTTGGAGTTCATTTGCAGTGGCTGGAGGCCCTGGTGTGTCCATTCTCTGTCTCTTTCTCTCTCTCCCTCTTTCTCTGTCAAATAAATAAAAATAAAATATTTTTTTTAAAAAAATTAATTTAAAAATAAAAATAAAAGCCATATAATGAATGCAGTGTCCAATTTTTCACATTTTTAGCAAGGAATGGTCAGATAAGAAATCCCTAGCATGCAACCACCAGGACTCATATCAGGTAGGGACAGATTCCAGGACTGTCCTAAGTCCTTTGACCATCAGTAGTTCAATCAACCACCAATCAAGCTAATTAGCAAACTGGATAGCAAAAAGCGACACATTTAGCCAGGTGTGGTGTTGCATGCCTTTAATCCCAGCACTCAGGAGGCTAAGGTAGAAGGTTCACTGTGAGTTCAAGGCTAGCCTGAGACTACATAGTGAATTCCAGGCCAGTCTGGCAACTAGACCCTACCTCGAAAAACAAAAATAAATAAATAAATAAATAAATAAATAAATAAATAAATAAATTAGAGATAGGCTGTCATTGGTGAAATTAAAGATAGGCAAGGCATAGCTTGCAAATGTGGTCTACAGGCACTCCCCACTTGCACCTTGCAGAACAGGTGAGGTTGGGACAACTTGTACCCCTGAAACAAGTCTTCTGCATTATGCATGTATATGCACATGCACACTCACAGACACACAGCTCAGCTCTTAAGAGGTCCTGGGTCCACCACGAGTAGCAATTCTGGCTGTACAGTGTCCATAGAAAACACGGAATCCTGCCTAGGAATATGATGGGGCCTGTTACAGTAGGAGCAGTCAGATATCCTACAAGGACAGAGCTGGGACTTCACTGAGCTGGCCATAAGACCTATTTAGTCCTTACAATAGTCCTGCTTTGCCACTGACTGTATGAAAACAGTCAGTGTTCAATGTGTCTGATGGGTCTGGTCTGAAACTTGCCTTCACTGGTGACAGAGACGGTAGCAAACCCTCACCCATGTCTAGCTTCTTTTGTGACCACTACTGTGTGAATTTACTAAAAAGGACCAACATGGCTTAGATTATTTGTGGAGGGGGAGTGTTTATTTTCTCCCTGTGTGTGCGTGCATGTACATAACCCTTTCCCTGTGCACCTTCATCATACTACGAGGAAGCCCCTTCTCAGTATATAAGGCTCAGAGAAACACCGTGGAGATTTCAGAATGCCAGTGTGTGCAGTCCCTGCGCCAGCTGAGCACACAGGATGCCCCAGGCAGGAAGAAGGGGGAATGGGCCCATGGGGTTGGAGATCCCAGCTACATCCCAATGCACTGCAGGTACCCAGAATGAGGTGTCATCAGGGAAAAAAAAAAAAATTTTTGTCACCAAGAGGTGACCAAATACATCGCTGTGCATTCCACCATCAGCACAGAAAGGTTTTTTAATGGAAACAAGCCAATAGGTAGAAAGCTTTGCCCATCCAACTAGGCCAAAAGCTCTTTGAGGGTGGAACCATAGAGTTTGCTTTGTACCCTCATTATATCACTGTGCCCACTCTGGGAGTGGGAGTGGTTGAAAAGGCTGACAGAACAATGCCCAGAGGTCTGAGGTGAGCTCTGGGCACTCTTTATGGTACTGGCCTCTTTGCAGCTCTGAACTGGAACTTAGCATTCACTCGCTATGCCTCTCAAGTATGAGATGAGGAGTGTAACTCCAGTGGCTCAGGGTGGCTGTGGGCAGTAAGTAGGGGAGCACCACCAGGAGCCACTGGAACATGTCTGGCTTGCAGCACTTTGCACAGCGGAGGCCCTGAGATGCTGTTACTGTGTTTAACTTGTGCTTCTACTTCAGTAACAGGTGTGGCTGAGACACAGGCTAGGTGGGCTCGCAAGGAAGTGAGGTCATTCACAAGGACTGGAACCAAGGCTGAAGAAGAGACCTGACAGGACAATTTCCCTGTGTGGAGCCTTGGAACAAATCACAGTTCCTGGGTTCATCAACTGGGTTCTTCTATGGGAATTGTTTAATAGGCATTAGCTGGCACTGGAGAGATGGCTTAGCGGTTAAGGTGCTTGCCTGTGAAGCCTAAGGACCCAGGTTCGAATTTCCAGTACCCATGTAAGCCAGATGCACAAGGAGGTGCATGTGTCTGGACTTTGTTTGCAGTGGTTAGAGGCCCTAGTGTGCCCACTCTCTCTCTATCTGCCTCTTTTTTTTTTTTTTTTTTTTTTTTTTTTTGGTTTTTTGAGGTAGGGTCTCACTCTGGTCCAGGCTGACCTGGAATTAACTATGTAGTCTCAGAGTAGCCTCGAACTCACGGCGATCCTCCTACCTCTGCCTCCCAAGTGCTGGGATTAAAGGCATGCGCCACCACACCCGGCTGCCTCTTCTTTTAGTCTTTCTCTTCTCAAATAAATAAAATATATTTTTTAAATAAGCATTAGCTGTTGTTCACGGTTATAAGCACAACATACACAGCCACCTAATACATTTAGGTTCCCTCTTTCTGCCTCAGTCTCCCCATTTGCAAAGTCCTTCTCAATTCTCTGAATAGAGAAACAATTCTACTCCCATCCTCTGGCCCAAATGGCAGCAGGCCAGAGTTCAAGACCTGTGGGAGCAGAGGAAATTCAGGCAAAAGGCCACTAAAGGGAGGTTATGGGGTTTGGGCCCCAATGGGATGGGAGCAGAGGGAGTAGGGCCCAGGGCCTAGTAGACCATCCTGGTGCACATTTCCCAAGGCCTGCTGCGGCCTCCTCTGAGTAGTCCAGGCTCCATCCTGGTCATGCACATTGGGACATGCCAGGGCCTAGCTTCCCAGGGGCTGAAGGGAGCTCCCGCAGGGGACTTCAAAAGCCCAAATGCCTTTCAGAAAGGAACTAAAACTTTCTGCTTAACCAAAGCCTCCACAGGAGAAGAACAGGCCTAGCCCTTTTCTTTTTAAGTCTCTTTATTTTCCAGCCGGCTGGCCTGGTCATTCTCTTTTTTTCCTATTATAAATGGTCCCAGCTGCAACACACAGGGAAGAAAAAAACCATCTCCCAGGCCCGGGCAGGGGCCGGTTGCAGCCTCTCTGCCTGGCTGGCCTCCTGGGGCAGACAAAGGCAGCTCTGGCCTCCGGCACCCACTGGGAGAGGCCCTGGAGCCCCGCCCAGAGCTAAAGCCACTGAGGGAGGAGGGGAGGTTCAGGAAGTTTCTGCCAACACTCCAAATCTTCCTGTCCCTGGGAGCCAACAAAGCTGGGGCAGAAAATGAAGGATCAGGCACCCTTCACAAGGGCCACAGGACTCTGGGCTTTTAGACCTACCAGATGATCCAGTTTGTACTGGAAAGATGTAGAACCCCACGTGGGGGGGAACAGAGTTACCCAAAGGCAGAACTGACTTTAGAAGCGAACTCTTTCAAGTCCAACACCACGGAACAAAGAGGGTGGGGGAGGGCCCAGGAGGGAGCTTAACATCCTGGGGTTTCTGGACCAATGAGATGTCAGTCCTTTCAGTAGCTGCCCTGCCTCCCAGCAAGTCACTAACTTCATTTCTCTCTGCCTCAGTTCCCTTATCTGTGACAATGAAGCTATGTCCACAACCACCTTACACCTGGGCTCCTGGGAGGATTGAATTAGCCAATGAGTAAAGCTCTTAGAGCAGTGCTCAGAAAGATTTTTCCTCTTAACTGCAAACGTAAGGACTTGTTTTCTTCATGCAGCTACTGTTTGTGACTTCCTGGGGCCTATGCTATGACAGGCACTGGGCCAGATATTAAGGACACAATTGGACTAGGACGAGAAGCACACAGCCAGGTGGAACTTGGGTGGGAGTAAGCTGACACATATATTGGGTTCTGAGCAGGTGATGGGAGCACTTGATTACTTAGAAAAAGGCAGGAGACCATGCTCCCCCTTATTTACCCTCCTCCTTTATTTTTATTTTTGTTTTTCGAGGTAGGTTATCACTCTAGCTCAAGTTGACCTGGAATTCACTAGTCTCAGGGTGGCCTTGAACTCACGGTGATCCTCCTATTTCTGCCTCCCAAGTGCCGAGATTAAAGGCGTGTGCTACCACACCCGGCTTTCTCCTTTTTTTTTTTTTTTTTTTTTTTTTAAATAGTGACACCTACTTTAAGTATTTTCATTATGTTTTGAAGCGGAATTGGAACCCAGGCCTACAGTTTATGTCTCATTTCCCCAGCTGGGTGGGTTTGATTCAGTCTTTGAAGCACTGGGACCAGGGAGGCAGGAGTGTTCCTTGAGGAAGGGAAGCCCTTGTCCTGGTGCCCCTCTAGGTGTCCCTGTCCCTAAATTCCATCCCAGCCCCCCCCCCACACACACACACTTAAGTGAACTCCTGAGCATGGCCTGCCAGTAGGAACTACCACTGAGGCTGCTCTCAGCAAGGTGCAGGCTCTCCACAGTGGCCCATGGGAACACTGTCTCTCATGGAGTTCCAACCCAATCTCACAAAGCCAACACAACCAGAAACAACATATCCTCATCCTCTGCCCTCATGATCCCTGGGACTTGGCAAATGCTTAGCCTCTTGTCTAAAAGGGAAAATGAACAGAAGACATCCCTAACAATAGGAGAAGGACAACCCTCTCCACTCCTTTTGTTTTGTTTTTTGTTTTTCGAGGTAGGGTCGCACTCTAGCTCAGGCTGACCTGGAATTCACTATGTAGTCTCAGGGTGGCCTTGAACTCACAGCAATCCTCCTACCTCTGCCTCTCGAGTGCTAGGATTGAAGGCTTGCACCACCACATCCGGTCAACAACTTTTTCCACTCCTTTTTTTTTTGCACCAGGCCCTACAGCCTATCTGATGTTTTGCAGGTATCTCTCCCTGCAGGTCTAAGTTGATGCCCACAGCTGTCATTTTCTCCTGTGCATATAGGAAAAAAAAAAAAAAAAGGCTCACCCAGGCTGTAGGAGTTACTGGTCCCCGGTCACATAGTCTTAAGGGAAATCAGGATTCTTGTGTTGCTTTGTTTCTTGAGAGAAAGTCTCACTTAATAGCTCAGGCTGGCCTCAATCTTGTTGTGATCCTCTTGCTTGGCCTCCCAAATGCAAGAAATATAGGCTTGAGCCACCAAGCCCAGTTTAGAGCTTGGCTGAGATTAAGCTGGATCTCCCTATCCAGAGCTGGAAATCTCCCCTCTCCAGACAGTTAATTTCAGCTTCTACACTTTGCCTGAAGCATAGAATTGACTTATTGATTTTAGATGGATAGATGCTGAGATAGACATATAAACAGCTAGGTAGATAGAGAGATAAAGGTGCTATCTGGGCACTGCAGACAATCTTATCAGGTGTCACTGGAGGGTGTCTTTCCCCAAATTTCCATCAATCCCCAAGTTATTTTCTGTTGTTGCTTTTTAGTTGGGAAAGGTTTATTTTGGGTTTTAGTTTGGTTTGGTTTTTTTTTTTGTTGTTGTTGTTTTGTTTTTTTTTTTTTGTTTTTGGTGTTTCGAGGTAGGGTCTCACTCTAGCCCAGGCTGACCTGGAATTCACTATGTAGTCTCAGGGTGGCCTCGAACTCACAGTGATCCTCCTACCTCTGCCTCCCAAGTGCTGGGATTAAAGGCTTGTACCACCATTCCTGGCTTGTTTTGTTTTTTGAGATAAGGTCTCCTAATATTGCCCAGGCAGGTCTCAAACTTATCAACTTCCCTGCCTCAACTTTCTGAGTGCTGGGATTATAGGCATGCACCCCCATGTCCCAAATGGGAAAACTTGTTTTGTTTTGTTTGAATTTTCTGCTTTTGAGACAGAATCTGCCCATGTAGCATAGGGTAGCCTAGAACTGGCCACCTAACCCAGGCTGACTTTGAACTCTAGACCCTCCTGACTCAGCCTCTCAGGTCTTGGAATTGCAGGCATGCACCTCCATTCCCAGCTAAGATCTTTTTTGAAATAGGATCTTTTTACTTTATCTATTTATTTTTTATTTTTTGGTTTTTCAAGGTAAGCCAGGCTGACCTGGAATTCACTATGTACTCTCAGGATGGTCTCGAATTCACGATGATTCTTCTACCTCTGCCTCCTGAGTGCTGGGATTAAAGGTGTGTGCCACAACACCCAGCTTTTATCTTTTGTTTAATTTAATTAATTAATTAATTAATTAATTTAGAAGGGTTTAAGGACAGCCTGGGCCTTGAACTAACTGTGTAGGCAAGGCTGGCATTGAACTGCTTCTACCTCTCAAATTCTGGGATTACAGGTATGTGCTACCACACCCAATTTAAGATGTTCAATATGCAGAAAATAATACATTGGAAAGTTATGTGCCTCCAATAAATGTTCAGATCACACATATGCTGTGGGGCATTTTCTTTTTTCTTTCTTTCTTTCTTTTGGGGGGGTGAGGTAGGATTTCACTCTAGCCCAGGCTGACCTGGAATTCACTATGTAGTCTCAGAATGGCCTCAAACTCACAGTGATCCTCCTACCTCTGCCTCCTCAGTGCTGGGATTAAAGGCGTGCGCCACCCCCCCCCCCCGCCCAGCTGGGGGGCATTTTCGTGACATCGACATTTGATGTTCTCTCTATCTTACTTAAACCTACCTTCAAAGCAAATGTCATAGGTACCCTCCACCCACTCCAACTAGACCTAACATCCCCCCCCCACACACACACACCACCACACTTATGATTGCCACTACAGGGTTTAAGGGCTGTCCTGTATCACTAGCCAGGTTGGAAAACCTCCAATATGTAGGTACTTGCACTCAGGAGGGGAGCTCCAGATACCTTGGTGAAAGTGCCAAGTCTTGAACAGTTGTTCATCTTCCTCTTCCCCTGAGGAAAAGGGCCCTGAGAACAGCAGGAAGGGGGGTAACAAGGGCTCCACTTTATAGGGGTGTCAGGTGATGCTTACGAAATCACGGGCCACAGGCAGAAGGTTCCTGGCTTTCTCTCTCTTCCCCAGCCCTGCCTCCCTGTTTGCTCGCTGCTTCCCTAGCAGTGGGAGATGCAGGAAGGAGGGAACACCTACAGTAAGAAGGAGGCTGGGAGTTCAAAGCTCTAGGCAAGAGGGAAGGGGCCAGGCTGTGCTCAGGGAAAAGGCTGCAAGTCCTGGTAGTCTAGGGTTTCAGTCTCTTGGATGCCCACCTGCAGGGTACCTGGAAGTTGAAAGGATGAGTTCACAGATAATGCCAGAAACAACAGACAGATAACACATCAGGAAGGTTTGTATCTCTAGACAGGCTGGAGGACTGCCTACAAATCAAGAAACACCCACCCAAATCAAATTGTAGGTTGTGGGCTGGAGAGATGGCTTAGCGGTTAAGGCGTTTGTCTGCAAAGCCAAAGGATCCTGGTTCAATTCTCCAGGACCCACATAAGCCAGATGCACAAGGGGGCACAGGAATCTAGAGTTCATTTGCAGTGGCTGGAGGCCCTGGTGCACCCATTCTTTCTCTCTTTCTTTCTTTCTTTCTCTCTCTCTCTCTCTCTCTCTCAAATAAATAAATAAATAAGATATATTAAGAAAAAAATGTAGGTTGTGACTCTGGACTCGCCATCTCTTTCCTGGGCAAACATTACCCCCATGCCCATATGTGTTCCATGTCATCTTCATACAAATGTATCTGTGGAACTGCCTTTGAAATCCACAGCCAGAAAGATCCAGTCTTCTCTTGGTCAGGTGTTTAGCAAAGTCACAGTGGAAGCAGTGAAATCATAATTATAGCAATAACTAGACTTTTGTTGTGAGTGATTTTTCTTTTTTTCTTTTTTTTAAATTTTTTTTATTATTTTATTTATTTTTGGAGAGAGACACAGAGAGAGACAGAGAGGGAGAGGGAGACATAGAGAATGGGCGCTTCAACAGTCTCTCAGCTGCTGTGAACGAAATCCAGATGTGTGAGCCCCTTGTGGCCAAGTGCGGCATTGCACCCTTGTGTCACTTTGCATCTGGCTAAACGTGGGACCTGGAGATTGGAACCGGCATGGCATTCTTAGGCTTAGGAGGCAGGCGCCTTAACCACTAAGCCATCTCTCCAGCCCGTGAGTGATTTTTCAAAAGCCTGACTTCAAGATCCTTTAGGCTGCGGAAGATCCAGGTATTCCAATCCCATCACCAGGGAGGGATACAGGCTCTCTCCATCACTCTACGTGGCTCCCTGCACAGTTGCTTCATCCTGAGTCTACACAGTGACAGCCTGGCTACCAAGAGGTCTGGTCTTCCTAGCAGTTTTAAGATCAATGAGAAAAAAACAGCATCTTACCCCAAAGGTCTGCTCTGGCCATGGCCACTGGGCCAGGTAAGGTGGGGCATCATCTACTTCCGTGTGCCAGCATTGTGTTTCCTGTTTACCTCATCTCATTTTATCTATTGTATTGTATGTTTATCTGTGTTCTCATCTAACATCCATCTTTTCCCTTTTTTGTGTGTTTTTTTGTTTGGTTGGTTTTTTCCTTTGTTTTTTTTTTTTTTTTTTTTTTTTCAAGGTAGGTTCTCACTCTAGCTCAGGTTGACCTGGAATTCATTTGAAGTCCCAGGCTGGCTTTCCACTCCCAGGGATCCCCCTACCTCTGCCTCCCGAGCGCTGGGATTAAAGGTGTGCACCACCACTCTTTTTGTGATATATTTATTTATATCGATTTGTGACCAGAGACAATGCTCCAGAGCCTCGTACCGCTGCCAATGAACTCCAGACATGTGTGTCATTGTGCATCTGGCTTTATCTGAGTACTGGGGAATTAAACCCAGGCTGGCAGGCTTTGCAAACAAGTGCTTTTAACCAGTCAGCCATCTCACCAGCCCCCATCTTTCCCATTTGTTTACTTAATAATTTATTGTGTGTGTGTGTCTGCCAAGGCAAGCATGTGGAGGTCAAAAGACAACTTTTGAGTCTGTCCTTGGAATTCATCTTATCTGAGGCAGGTTACCTCCTGTGTTGTTCACTGCTCTGTTCACAAGCTTCCAGGAAATTCTCCTGTCTGCACCTCTCTTCTCATCATAGGCACACTGGGATTACAGACGCAGACTTGTGGCTTGAAAAACAAAAAAGTAAAATATATATATATGTGTGTGTGTGTGTGTGTGTTTCTATATGTGTGTGCACACACCAGGGTCTCTTGCCACTGTAAATGAATGCCTGACTGGCTTTACATAGGTGGCTGGGGAACTGAACCAGGCAGACTGGCTTTACAAGAAGACACCTTTAACTACTGAGCCATCTCTCCACTTTTACGTGGGATCTGGGGATCCCATTGATAGGAATTGAAAGCATTGAAGCTTTCTTAGCTCTAGAGTGAGCAATAACTCAGGAGCTCGGGTGCCAGACCCTCGTGGTCACACAAAGCTTCTATTAAATTAGTGGCGGCTTTCAGGGCTGGAGATATGGCTTAATGGTTAAGGCTCCTGCCTGCGAAGCCTGAGAATGCCCGTTCGAATCTCCAGGTCCCATGTTCAGCCCGATGCAAAAGTGATGTAAGTGCGCAATGTCGCACATGCGCACAAGGGGGTGCATGTGTCTGGGGTTCGTTCACAGAGGCTGAGTAACTCTTCTTTCTGTCTCTTCTCTCTCTCAAATTAAAAAGAGTGGCTTCCAGATTATTGTCTTATGAATTTCAATGAATGAAACCACACTCTGGAGGTTAAAGTCTAGAAAGATTTTATTTATTTATTTAAGACAGAGAGAGAGAAAGAGGGAGAGAGAATGGGTGCATCAGGGCCTCCAGCCACTGCAAACGAACCCCAGATGCATGTGCCTCTGGCTTATGTGGGTCCTGGGAATCAAACAGGGTCCTTTGGCTTTGCAGGCAAACACCTTAACTGCTAAGCCATCTTCTCCAGCCCTAGAAAGATTTTTATTATAGAGTTTAAGAGAAGGAAGGAATGCAGAGCTCTTGCCCAAGAGGAGGCAATGAAGGGTTATAGAAAATGGAAAATCCCCGGGGGGGTTGGAGAGATGGCTTAGCCGCCAAAGGACCCTGGTTCGATTCTCTAGGACCCATGTATGTAAGCCAGATGCACAAGGTGGAGCATGCATCTGGAGTTCATTTGCAGTGGCTGGATGCCCTGGCATGCCCATTTCCGCCTCCCCCCCCCCACCGCCTCTTTCTCTCTCTTAAACAAATAAATAAAATATATTAAAAAAAAAATGGAAAATCCCACCTAGAGACCCAGATTGGGGTCTTTAAATGACCCCATGAAACTGGATTAACTGGTTAATCCCAGCCCAGATGCCAAGCATCTAGATACCACCAGGTTTTCAGGAAAAGGGAACAGTCCCTTTACATTCCTTTCTGTTCTAAGAAAGAAAGAGATAAGACCAGAAACCACTTATTCACATCCTAGGATGAGGTTTTAGGGGAAAGGAGGTGAGGAAAAAGACAAGATTCTCCCTTAAAGGTTCAGGACATTCTGGTCTTCCACTTTTGGCTGGGGGGGGGGTATTCTGCTGCCCCTTAGGTGTGTCACAATCTCAGGTCCTCAGAATTGTGCAGCAAACGCTGTCTCTACTAAGCCATCTTCCCAGCCCACTGTCCATCTTTTCCCAACAGATCATGAAATCTGAGAAGCAGAATCTTGAGGATCTTATTGTCTGCTCTGTCCCCAAGTTCCTAGAGCAAACTCAGAAGTGTCAGTACTGAAAACTTATATTTTTTGAAAGAATAAACATTTATCCTCCCAGAAGTAGGAGGTGGGGCTAGATGGAAATAGTTGTTCTCACAGCCTGACCAGCTCAATTTTTTTTTTTTTTTTTTACCACTTTTCCCAATAATGGAAGATATCTTATCTCTCTTCTTATCCCCAGGCAGAATTATTGGCACAGTTTGTAGCTGAGGATAATATTGCTTTTCAATCAAGTGCCTTTAACCACTGACCACTATGTTGAAACTTCTGAAGTATCCATGTTTTCCTGTGTCTTGTCACTAGTTTTTCATTGTCCACATGTAAACTTGCTTTCAGAAGTTTACAACCGTGTCCTACATAAGATAAAATATTTGGTAACATCCTTTCCTCCAGCATTATGTAGTGAATGTCACCATGGCATCACTGTGTCACAATACCTGGCATCACTTAGGGGAGAGTTTCAGTCCTTCGTGGCAGGAAAAGCATGGAGAGACAATGCAGTTCACATCATGGCAGCCAGGAAGCAGAGAATAGCAGGAAGGAGCCAAGGAAAAGAGAACACCTTTTTGTTTGTTTGTTTTGTTTTTCCAGGTAGGGTCTCACTCTAGCTCAGGCTGACCTGGAATTCACTATGTAGTCTCAGGGTGGCCTCCAAATCATGGTGATCCTCCTACCTCTGCCTCCCAGTGCTGGGATTAAAGGTATGCACCACCACTCCTGGCAAATTTTTATTTATTTATCTGAGACAGGAAGACAGATGGAAAAGAGGCAAAGGAAGGCAGAGAGAGAATGGGCACTCCAGGACTTCCAGCCACTGCAAACAAAACCCAGATGCACTTGCTGCTTGTGCCTCTGTCTTATGTGGCTCTTGGGGAATCAAACCCAGGTCTTTTGGCTTTGCAGGCAAGCACCTTACTGCTAAGCCATCTCTCCAGCCCTAGAGAGAACACTCTTGAACTGATCTCTAGTCACATCTTTTCTCCAGCTAGGCCTTACCTTCCAAAGTTTCATCATTTCCAAGATCATTCAGATTTTCATAGTTCATTCAGATTTTTAAATAATTTTATTTATTTTTTTTTCACAAGGGGAGACATAGAGAGAAAAGAGGGAGAAAATATGAATGGGTGCACCAGAGCCTCTAACTACTGGAAAAAAAAAAAAAAAACTCTAGATGCATGTATCACTTTGTACATCTTACGTGGGTGTTGGGAATCAAACTTGGGTCATTAGACATTGGGTAAGTGCTTTAACCACTGAGAAATCTCTCCTGCCTCATTTAGATTTTTAAAAATTTATATTTATGTGCCAGAGAGAGTGAGGCAGGGAGGAAGGGAGAGGAAGAAATATAATGGGGCAGAAGGGCTTCTTAGCACTGCAAACAAACTCAGACACATTCATCATTTTGTGCATATGGCTTTATGTGGGAACCAGGGAATTGAACCCAGGCTGGCAGTTATTGAAAGCAAGTATCTTTAACCACTTAGCCATCTCCCCATTCAGATTTTAAAGACAGCAATTAATTAATCCATTCATGAAGACATTCATGAAGGCTCTTGTGATCAATCACCTCCCAAAGCTCATCATTTGGCAAACAAATCCCCAAATACATGAACCAGTGGAGAACCATAACACAGTAGTTTTTCATTTTTTGCTGTAGACCATACTATTCCCTGCTCTGTGGTAGTTTGAATATGGAATGTCCTCCATAGCTGCATGTGTTTGTGATTAAGCCTCATATTTAATTTTTAACTATGGGAGCCTTTGGGAGGTAGAGTCTTGCTGGAGGAAATGTCACTGGGGGTGGGTCTTGGGATTCATTTGTCCAGCCCACTGTGTGTTCAGAGCTCAGCTCACTCTTACTGCTTCCTCCCAGCTGATGTGACAAGATGTCCTGCTGTCTGTTCTTGCCATGTTTTCCTTACCATGATGATATTTCTCCTTGAAACTGTAAACCAAAATAAACCCTTTTCTCCCATCAGCTGTTTCTGGTTGGTTCCATTTTGTTCCAGAAACAAGAAGGTAACTGCTATACCCTCCTCCCTCTTCCCATGTCCAAGTCCAGCAGTCTGGTATGTAGCCTTCCCAAAAGATTCTCTACGCTCATGGGACAAGCAGAAATCCATATATGGGAAGGGACTGTGCTGGTATTAGGGTGAAATGTCATGATAAGCACCTCCCTGTCCCAGCTCTCTGCACCTGATCATACCGTCTGGACACCCTTCAGGACACTTGGAATAGGACTGACTCGTTCTTTTCATGACCACACAATAGCACATGTGTGGATGTATTTTAGTTTTAACGTTTCCTCTTGGGTGCAAATGTTTCCATGGTTTTGTTAATTCTAAAGATGGTTTATAAAGTATTTGGTGTATTTATCCTCTATTCCTGGAATGAAATCTCAGGTGTCAAGCTTTCTTTTCTGATATGGTTTAGCCTACATGAAAATAGACTATGATGCTCAATCTTGATTGTCGACTTGGCAAGATTTAGACTCAAGATGGAAATATACCTCTGAGTGTGTTTCTAGAGAGGTTCAGCTGAAGAGGGAATATGCACCCTATATGTGGGCAACATCATTCCACAGGTTGGGGTCCTGGATTGAATAAAAAAGGAGAAAGGGGGTAAAGCACCAGCATTTATCTCTCTGCTTCCTGACTGCAAGTGCAACGTGACCAGCCACTTCATGTTCCTGCAGATATGCCTTTCCCACATGATGGACTGTGCCCTTACACTGTGAAACAAAACGCCTTCAAACCCCTTCCTGCCCTTTTCCTTCTTGCAGTGAGGCTGCCCAACCCTTCCTTGAATTGTTTTTGTCAAATATTTTTTCTCCTTCCCTCTTCCTTCCTCCCTCCCCTCCTCCCTCCCTCCCTCCCTCCCTCCCTCCTTCCTTCCTCCCTCCCTCCTTCCTCTCTCCCCTCCCTCCTTCCTCTCTCCCTCCCTCCCTTCCTTCCTTCCTTCTTTCTTTCCTTCCCTTTGTTTCTTTTGGTTTTTCAAGGTAGGGTTTCACTCTAGCCCAGGCTGATCTATGCAGTCTCAGGGTGGTCTTAAACTCACAGTGATCCTCCTATTTCTGCCTCCAGAGTGCTGGGATTAAAGGCATACACTATTGCATCTGGCTTTTCTTTTTTCTTTTCTTTCTTATTTATTTATTTATTTATTTATTTATTTTTATTTTTTTTTTTTTTTTTTTGAGGTAGGGTCTCGCTCTAGCCCAGGCTGACCTGGAATTCACTCTGTATTCTCAGGGTGGCCTCGAACTCATGGTGATCTTCCTACCTCTGCCTCCCGAGTGCTGGGATTAAAGGCGTGCGCCACCACACCCAGCTCCTTTTTATTTTTAAGTAGGGTCTCACTCTAGCCCAGACTACATCTCTTTCCTGGGCAAACATTACCCCCATGCCCATATGTGTTCCATGTCATCTTCATACAAATGTATCTGTGGAACTGCCTTTGAAATCCACAGCCAGAAAGATCCAGTCTTCTCTTGGTCAGGTGTTTAGCAAAGTCACAGTGGAAGCAGTGAAATCATAATTATAGCAATAACTAGACTTTTGTTGTGAGTGATTTTTCTTTTTTCTTTTTTTAAATTTTTTTATTATTTTATTTTTTTTGGAGAGAGACACAGAGAGAGACAGAGAGGAGAGGGAGACATAGAGAATGGGCGCTTCAACAGTCTCTCAGCTGCTGTGAACGAAATCCAGATGTGTGAGCCCCTTGTGGCCAAGTGCGGCATTGCACCCTTGTGTCACTTTGCATCTGGCTAAACGTGGGACCTGGAGATTGGAACCGGCATGGCATTCTTAGGCTTAGGAGGCAGGCGCCTTAACCACTAAGCCATCTCTCCAGCCCGTGAGTGATTTTTCAAAAGCCTGACTTCAAGATCCTTTAGGGCGGAAGATCCAGGTATTCCAATCCCATCACCAGGGAGGATACAGGCTCTCTCCATCACTCTCACGTGGCTCCCTGCACAGTTGCTTCATCCTGAGTCTACACAGTGACAGCCTGGCTACCAAGAGGTCTGGTCTTCCTAGCAGTTTTAAGATCAATGAGAAAAAACAGCATCTTACCCCAAAAGGTCTGCTCTGGCCATGGCCACTGGGCCAGGTAAGGTGGGGCATCATCTACTTCCGTGTGCCAGCATTGTGTTTCCTGTTTACCTCATCTCATTTTATCTATTGTATTGTATGTTTATCTGTGTTCTCATCTAACATCCATCTTTTCCCTTTTTTGTGTGTTTTTTTGTTTGGTTGGTTTTTTCCTTTGTTTTTTTTTTTTTTTTTTTTTTTCAAGGTAGGTTCTCACTCTAGCTCAGGTTGACCTGGAATTCATTTGAAGTCCCAGGCTGGCTTTCCACTCCCAGGGATCCCCCTACCTCTGCCTCCCGAGCGCTGGGATTAAAGGTGTGCACCACCACTCTTTTTTGTGATATATTTATTTATATCGATTTGTGACCAGAGACAATGCTCCAGAGCCTCGTACCGCTGCCAATGAACTCCAGACATGTGTGTCATTGTGCATCTGGCTTTATCTGAGTACTGGGGAATTAAACCCAGGCTGGCAGGCTTTGCAAACAAGTGCTTTTAACCAGTCAGCCATCTCACCAGCCCCCATCTTTCCCATTTGTTTACTTAATAATTTATTGTGTGTGTGTGTCTGCCAAGGCAAGCATGTGGAGGTCAAAAGACAACTTTTGAGTCTGTCCTTGGAATTCATCTTATCTGAGGCAGGTTACCTCCTGTGTTGTTCACTGCTCTGTTCACAAGCTTCCAGGAAATTCTCCTGTCTGCACCTCTCTTCTCATCATAGGCACACTGGGATTACAGACGCAGACTTGTGGCTTGAAAAACAAAAAAGTAAAATATATATATATGTGTGTGTGTGTGTGTGTTTCTATATGTGTGTGCACACACCAGGGTCTCTTGCCACTGTAAATGAATGCCTGACTGGCTTTACATAGGTGGCTGGGGAACTGAACCAGGCAGACTGGCTTTACAAGAAGACACCTTTAACTACTGAGCCATCTCTCCACTTTTACGTGGGATCTGGGGATCCCATTGATAGGAATTGAAAGCATTGAAGCTTTCTTAGCTCTAGAGTGAGCAATAACTCAGGAGCTCGGGTGCCAGACCCTCGTGGTCACACAAAGCTTCTATTAAATTAGTGGCGGCTTTCAGGGCTGGAGATATGGCTTAATGGTTAAGGCTCCTGCCTGCGAAGCCTGAGAATGCCCGTTCGAATCTCCAGGTCCCATGTTCAGCCCGATGCAAAAGTGATGTAAGTGCGCAATGTCGCACATGCGCACAAGGGGGTGCATGTGTCTGGGGTTCGTTCACAGAGGCTGAGTAACTCTTCTTTCTGTCTCTTCCTCTCTCTCAAATTAAAAAAAAGAGTGGCTTCCAGATTATTGTCTTATGAATTTCAATGAATGAAACCACACTCTGGAGGTTAAAGTCTAGAAAGATTTTATTTATTTATTTAAGACAGAGAGAGAGAAAGAGGGAGAGAGAATGGGTGCATCAGGGCCTCCAGCCACTGCAAACGAACCCCAGATGCATGTGCCTCTGGCTTATGTGGGTCCTGGGGAATCAAACAGGGGTCCTTTGGCTTTGCAGGCAAACACCTTAACTGCTAAGCCATCTTCTCCAGCCCTAGAAAGATTTTTATTATAGAGTTTAAGAGAAGGAAGGAATGCAGAGCTCTTGCCCAAGAGGAGGCAATGAAGGGTTATAGAAAATGGAAAATCCCCGGGGGGGTTGGAGAGATGGCTTAGCCGCCAAAGGACCCTGGTTCGATTCTCTAGGACCCATGTATGTAAGCCAGATGCACAAGGTGGAGCATGCATCTGGAGTTCATTTGCAGTGGCTGGATGCCCTGGCATGCCCATTTCCCGCCTCCCCCCCCCCCGCCCCACCGCCTCTTTCTCTCTCTTAAACAAATAAATAAAATATATTAAAAAAAATGGAAAATCCCACCTAGAGACCCAGATTGGGGTCTTTAAATGACCCCATGAAACTGGATTAACTGGTTAATCCCAGCCCAGATGCCAAGCATCTAGATACCACCAGGTTTTTTCAGGAAGGAACAGTCCTTTACATTCCTTTCTGTTCTAAGAAAGAAAGAGATAAGACCAGAAACCACTTATTCACATCCTAGGATGAGGTTTTAGGGAAAGGAGGTGAGGAAAAGACAAGATTCTCCCTTAAAGGTTCAGGACATTCTGGTCTTCCACTTTTGGCTGGGGGGGGGGTATTCTGCTGCCCCTTAGGTGTGTCACAATCTCAGGTCCTCAGAATTGTGCAGCAAACGCTGTCTCTACTAAGCCATCTTCCCAGCCCACTGTCCATCTTTTCCCAACAGATCATGAAATCTGAGAAGCAGAATCTTGAGGATCTTATTGTCTGCTCTGTCCCCAAGTTCCTAGAGCAAACTCAGAAGTGTCAGTACTGAAAACTTATATTTTTTGAAAGAATAAACATTTATCCTCCCAGAAGTAGGAGGTGGGGCTAGATGGAAATAGTTGTTCTCACAGCCTGACCAGCTCAATTTTTTTTTTTTTTTACCACTTTTCCCAATAATGGAAGATATCTTATCTCTCTTCTTATCCCCCAGGCAGAATTATTGGCACAGTTTGTAGCTGAGGATAATATTGCTTTTCAATCAAGTGCCTTTAACCACTGACCACTATGTTGAAACTTCTGAAGTATCCATGTTTTCCTGTGTCTTGTCACTAGTTTTTCATTGTCCACATGTAAACTTGCTTTCAGAAGTTTACAACCGTGTCCTACATAAGATAAAATATTTGGTAACATCCTTTCCTCCAGCATTATGTAGTGAATGTCACCATGGCATCACTGTGTCACAATACCTGGCATCACTTAAGGGGAGGAGTTTCAGTCCTTCGTGGCAGGAAAAGCATGGAGAGACAATGCAGTTCACATCATGGCAGCCAGGAAGCAGAGAATAGCAGGAAGGAGCCAAGGAAAGAGAGAACACCTTTTTGTTTGTTTGTTTTGTTTTTCCAGGTAGGGTCTCACTCTAGCTCAGGCTGACCTGGAATTCACTATGTAGTCTCAGGGTGGCCTCCAAATCATGGTGATCCTCCTACCTCTGCCTCCCGAGTGCTGGGATTAAAGGTATGCACCACCACTCCTGGCAAATTTTTATTTATTTATCTGAGACAGGAAGACAGATGGAAAGAGGCAAAGGAAGGCAGAGAGAGAGAATGGGCACTCCAGGACTTCCAGCCACTGCAAACAAACTCCAGATGCACTTGCTGCTTGTGCCTCTGTCTTATGTGGCTCTTGGGGAATCAAACCCAGGTCTTTTGGCTTTGCAGGCAAGCACCTTACTGCTAAGCCATCTCTCCAGCCCTAGAGAGAACACTCTTGAACTGATCTCTAGTCACATCTTTTCTCCAGCTAGGCCTTACCTTCCAAAGTTTCATCATTTCCAAGATCATTCAGATTTTCATAGTTCATTCAGATTTTTAAATAATTTTATTTATTTTTTCACAAGGGGAGACATAGAGAGAAAGAGAGGGAGAAAATATGAATGGGTGCACCAGAGCCTCTAACTACTGGAAAAAAAAAAAAACTCTAGATGCATGTATCACTTTGTACATCTTACGTGGGTGTTGGGGAATCAAACTTGGGTCATTAGACATTGCGGGTAAGTGCTTTAACCACTGAGAAATCTCTCCTGCCTCATTTAGATTTTTAAAAAATTTATATTTATGTGCCAGAGAGTGAGGCAGGGAGGAAGGGAGAGGAAGAAATATAATGGGGCAGAAGGGCTTCTTAGCACTGCAAACAAACTCCAGACACATTCATCATTTTGTGCATATGGCTTTATGTGGGAACCAGGGAATTGAACCCAGGCTGGCAGTTATTGAAAGCAAGTATCTTTAACCACTTAGCCATCTCCCCATTCAGATTTTAAAGACAGCAATTAATTAATCCATTCATGAAGACATTCATGAAGGCTCTTGTGATCCAATCACCTCCCCAAAGCTCATCATTTGGCAAACAAATCCCCAAATACATGAACCAGTGGAGAACCATAACACAGTAGTTTTTCATTTTTTGCTGTAGACCATACTATTCCCTGCTCTGTGGTAGTTTGAATATGGAATGTCCTCCATAGCTGCATGTGTTTGTGATTAAGCCTCATATTTAATTTTTAACTATGGGAGCCTTTGGGAGGTAGAGTCTTGCTGGAGGAAATGTCACTGGGGGGTGGGTCTTGGGATTCATTTGTCCAGCCCACTGTGTGTTTAGAGCTCAGCTCACTCTTACTGCTTCCTCCCAGCTGATGTGACAAGATGTCCTGCTGTCTGTTCTTGCCATGTTTTCCTCACCATGATGATATTTCTCCTTGAAACTGTAAACCAAAATAAACCCTTTTCTCCCATCAGCTGTTTCTGGTTGGTTCCATTTTGTTCCAGAAACAAGAAGGTAACTGCTATACCCTCCTCCCTCTTCCCATGTCCAAGTCCAGCAGTCTGGTATGTAGCCTTCCCAAAAGATTCTCTACGCTCATGGGACAAGCAGAAATCCATATATGGGAAGGGACTGTGCTGGTATTAGGGTGAAATGTCATGATAAGCACCTCCCTGTCCCAGCTCTCTGCACCTGATCATACCGTCTGGACACCCTTCAGGACACTTGGAATAGGACTGACTCGTTCTTTTTCATGACCACACAATAGCACATGTGTGGATGTATTTTAGTTTTAATGTTTCCTCTTGGGTGCAAATGTTTCCATGGTTTTGTTAATTCTAAAGATGGTTTATAAAGTATTTGGTGTATTTATCCTCTATTCCTGGAATGAAATCTCAGGTGTCAAGCTTTCTTTTCTGATATGGTTTAGCCTACATGAAAATAGACTATGATGCTCAATCTTGATTGTCGACTTGGCAAGATTTAGACTCAAGATGGAAATATACCTCTGAGTGTGTTTCTAGAGAGGTTCAGCTGAAGAGGGAATATGCACCCTATATGTGGGCAACATCATTCCACAGGTTGGGGTCCTGGATTGAATAAAAAGGAGAAAGGGGGTAAAGCACCAGCATTTATCTCTCTGCTTCCTGACTGCAAGTGCAACGTGACCAGCCACTTCATGTTCCTGCAGATATGCCTTTCCCACATGATGGACTGTGCCCTTACACTGTGAAACAAAACGCCTTCAAACCCCTTCCTGCCCTTTTCCTTCTTGCAGTGAGGCTGCCCAACCCTTCCTTGAATTGTTTTTGTCAAATATTTTTTCTCCTTCCCTCTTCCTTCCTCCCTCCCTCCCTCCCTCCCTCCCTCCCTCCCTCCCTCCCTTCCTCCCTCCCCCCTCCCTTCCTCTCTCCCTCCCTCCCTTCCTCTCTCCCTCCCTCCCTTCCTTCCTTCCTTCTTTCTTTCCTTCCTTTGTTTCTTTTTGGTTTTTCAAGGTAGGGTTTCACTCTAGCCCAGGCTGATCTATGCAGTCTCAGGGTGGTCTTAAACTCACAGTGATCCTCCTATTTCTGCCTCCAGAGTGCTGGGATTAAAGGCATACACTATTGCATCTGGCTTTTCTTTTTTTTCTTTTCTTTCTTATTTATTTATTTATTTATTTATTTATTTATTTATTTATTTATTTTTTTGAGGTAGGGTCTCGCTCTAGCCCAGGCTGACCTGGAATTCACTCTGTATTCTCAGGGTGGCCTCGAACTCATGGTGATCTTCCTACCTCTGCCTCCCGAGTGCTGGGATTAAAGGCGTGCGCCACCACACCCAGCTCCTTTTTATTTTTAAGTAGGGTCTCACTCTAGCCCAGACTAACCTAGAATTCACTTTGTAGTCCCAGGCTGACCTCGAACACACAGGAATCCTCCTACCATTGCCTCTGGAGTGCTGGGATTAAAGGTGTGTGCCACCATGCCTGGCTTTGTCAAATATTTTGAAATAGCAATTAGAAAACTAATATAGGGGGCTGGATAGATGGCTTAGCAGTTAAGGCACTAGCCTGAAAACCTAAGGACTCAGGTTTGATTTCCCCAGTACCCAGCATAAGCCAGATGCACAAAGTGGCCCATGTGTGTGGAGTTCATTTGCAGTGGCTAGAAGCCCTCATGTGACCATTCTCTCCCTCTCCCTCTTTCTTTTCCAAATAAAATAAATAAAAATTAAAAAAAGAAAATGAATATATATACTGGAAATTTTCTTTCCCCTAAAGTAACAATTCATCTTTCCATCAACTCTAATAAGAGTGTTATCTACCCCGTATCCACCAAGCTAACTGGTATGGTAGGTAGCACTGTTTTTGGTTCTGCTGATCTGAATGGCATTTCATGTGGTTCTCATCTGTGCTTCCCTGGAGCAGGAATCACTGACTTTAAAAATATATATACTTTTGGGGGCTGGAGAGATGGCTTAGCAGTTAAGTGCTTGCCTGTGAAGCCTAAGGACCCTGGTTCTAGGCTTGATTCCCCAGCACCCACATAAGCCAGATGCACGAGGTTGTGCATGTATTTGGAGTTCGTTTGCAGTGGCTGGAGGCCCTGGTGCACCCATTCTTTCTCTCTCTCTCTGCCTCTTTCTCTCTCTGTCACTCTCAAATAAATAAATAAATAAAAATAAACAAAAAAATTACACAAATATTTTTATTTCTTGATTTGCAAGCAGAGAGAGATAGAGAATGGGCATGCCACGGCCTCCAGCTGCTGCAAATAAAGTTCAGATGCATGCACCACTGTGTACCTGGCTTTTTGTGGGTACTGGGGAATCGAACCCATGTTGTTAGACTTTGCAGGCAAGTGTCTTAATTCGTGGGCCATCCCCTGCAGCCTCAAGTTGTTGTTGTTGTTTTAATGTGTTCTTGGTCATTAGGGTTTCTTCTCTGCAAAATGCTACCTGATCCTCTAACTCATTTGTTGGGGAGAGTGTTGATCGAAGGAGCCATTGGACAATGCACTTTTCTCAGTGTGTCATGGTTCTGTTCTAGAAGGCTGTG
Source organism: Orientallactaga sibirica (assembly GCA_036365145.1). Classification (NCBI taxonomy): domain Eukaryota; kingdom Metazoa; phylum Chordata; class Mammalia; order Rodentia; family Dipodidae; genus Orientallactaga; species Orientallactaga sibirica. The sequence goes on from JAEOAD010000030.1 coordinate 3,261,017, forward strand.
AGCTTTACCTGGAAGGGTCTGTACCTTATTCCTGGCAGCATCTCCAGCACCAAGGCCACCTCCTGGCACACAATAGAATTTCAGGTGGCATGGAATGAAAAAGAAGCCAAAGTCAGGTGTGATGGTACACACCTTTAATCCCAGCACTCTGGAGGCAAAGATAAGAGGATCACTGTGAATTCCAGGCCAGCCTGGGCTACAGTGAGACCCTACCTCGAAAAAACAACAACACAAAAGGAGAAGAAGAAGGAGGAGGAGGAGGAAGAGGAGGAGGAGGAGGAGAAGAAGGAGAAGCAGAAGCAGAAGCAGCCGCCGCCAAAACAGGCTGGTGGCAGGGAGGCAGGTATTAGCCATGTGACCCTTAGCTCCAGATACTGGACAGACTGGACACATCCTGAAATGGATAGCTATTCCTCTTAGCCAGTGATCATAGAACCCCTTCACTGATATCTATTAAGCTGTTTGGGGAAGGCCAAGAGGAATCACACCATGGGCTTTTCAGTCTCCTTGCTCTTCTCATTGGGAGAATGCAGTCTATCCCCTAGCTCCTGTGCCATAGAACACCCATTGGGGAAGATGAGGGAAGCCATTCTCAAACACCTTCCTGCCCCTTCCTGCTGTGAGGTTGCAAAAGGGAAGGACAAGGATGGGGACCCCGAATTGTATTGGGCTCTAGTTACCTCTCCACCTTGTCCATCTTGACTTGGTTGGGTAAACAAAAACCTAAGGACACAAGGAGGGGCTCTTACTGAAAGCAAACACTGAGAAGGAGGCAGTGAGGAAGTTTCCCTTTCTGATCTCCAGAGGGTCTTCTACTTCAATCACCAGGGACCTTCATGCCAAAGCTCAGGAATGTTGGTGCTTTGGTTGTACGCTATTGCCTGAGACCAAAGCCCTGCACACAACCAGGTATCATGTTCCAGGTGCTGAGGAAGCTTTAACGGTCAAGCAGGCTAAAGTCCCCACATTCACGTGCTAGAGCAGAACTCTGCAAACTTTTTCTCTAAAGGCCAGATAGGAAATATTTTTGGCTTTTCAGGCCATAAGGTCGCAGTGGAAACTACTTAACTGCCTTTGTAGTGTGAAAGCAGCCAGGAATGGAGTATGGCAGTGTTCCAATAAAACTTTATTTATGCACACTGAAATCTGAATTAGGTGTAATTTTCTTTCATCCTGAAATGAGAGCTTCCTTCCTCATGTAAAAATGTATAAAACATTCTTCACCCAAGGAAGGCTGCATTAAACAGGCAGTATCAACCCGTTCTATAGGAATAATAAAATTATACCTACATAGCCCTTAGCTAGGTACTGCCTAACGCTTATGTAAATTAGCTCATCCAAGCCTCACAATAACTGGGAGACATGGGGTGCTGGTATTGGCTTCACTATATGGAGCAGGAAAAAAAGTCCAGTTCATTGCAGAAGGTTACACTGTTAGGAAATTGTGGGGTCAGGATTTGGGCCCAGAATCTAATGCATATGCTCTTATTCTGTTCTTCTGCCATTAAAATCCCAACCAAGTAATAAATTTGTCAGTACCTTTGTTGAATACTTACCATATGCCAGACAGAATTCCACAGCCACAATGATGTCAGTATCACTGTTAGCACTCCCAGATATTTGCGGAGGCAAGATCTAAAGTTAAACAGCCTCAAGAGGGAAAGAGACCGGACTGGGGAGGCTGGTAGCCCCTGGAAGCTTTTTGGGGTAAGGGATGGAGAAGGCTGAGAGCAGATGGCCTGGACCGGGAAAACAACTCCTGACTCCCTGAGGTCCAGGGGCTCTGTTCTCCACCCTCTCTGCCCCCAAAGCAGGCCTAACCTGCAGGTCTTTAAGGGGGTGGAGAAGCAGGTGAATGTTCTGCAAGTCCCAGAACATGGGGGAAAATGCTTCTGGCATTAAACAAAGCCTTTTTATATTTAAACTGCCAGCCCAGGATTTTCAGGAAAGTTTCCCCAAGCGTCACTGAATGTGTGCACAAAAAATTATGTCCCATGTATGAACAGTTGGATGCAGAAACACGCGAGTGCGCGCCCAAGCCCCACACTGCCCGCGAACCCCGCGTCCCAGGCCCCGCACCCCGCTGAGTGCGGAGGTGGGCTGCACACCCGGTGCAGGCGGGCGGACAGGCGGGAAGGGGAGCAGGTTCCAGCAGGAATTCCAGAGCCACAGGGGTTGGGAGGAGGAGGAAGCAACCGCCAAGGGGGGTTGGAGCGGAGGAGGGGGGTCCCTGGGCTGGGGTAGCCGAGGCCCTGCCCACCCCCCACTGCGGAGCAGCCCAGCTGGCGGGGGACGGCGGAAAAGACCCTGCAAAGCGGACCCCTGGGACCTTGGGGCGGGGCTGGAGGAGTGGGAGGGGAGGGGTCAGCTCAGGGGGCGGGGCTGGAGGAGCAGGGTTGGGGGTCAGCTCAGGGGCGGGGCTGGAGGAGCAGAGGTGGGGTCAGATCAGGGGGCGGGACTGGAGGAACAGGGTTGGGGTCAGCTCAGGGAGCGGGGCTGGAGGAGCAAAGGTGGGGTCAGATCAGGGGCGGGGCCAGAAGAGCAGGGGTGGGGTCAGATCAGGGGGGGCTGGAGGAGGCCGCGGTGAGGGCCCAGCGTTGGGGGCGGTGCCCTGAGTAGTAGGCAGGGAAAGGCCATTATTGACCACAGACACTGCGGAGAGGCGGGAACGGCTATCCCCGTGGTTCCCAGGCCACGATCCAGGAGCCCTGTCCCAGGAGGCTCCATGGAAGGCTGAGAACACTGGTCAGTGCGCTGGGTAGGTGGAGTGCCCCTGCCGCAGATCCTGGGCAGTGACTACTCAAGGGCCCTAGGTTTTTCTCTCTGGGAACAGAGAATACTGGCAAGTTCAGTGGTGTTTTGAGGGCTGCGAACTGAGTACCCAAGAGCTGCTTCCCTCCAGGCCAACATCATTGTTTACAACTTTTTTTGTTTGGTTGGTTTTTGATGGAGCCGGGTTGGCTAGAGCTTGGCTGGGCTCTGCAGCGCCTCACTCCTTGCACCAAATTTCTCTCTACAGGTTGCCCAACCCAGGAAGTTACCCCATCCTAATCCAGAAGACCTACTACACCTGGATCCAGGGATCCAGGACCAACTTTCCTCTTCAAAGGTAGCCCATCTTCTCCAAGGGAGTCACCCCACCCACCCTCAGTTTTCCTATAAGTAGGCCAACAATTTATTTTTACTCTCCAAGGCTGTCTCGGATACCCCCTGGGCAACATACAAAGCTAAACTCAGGGCTGGAGAGATGGCTTCGAGGTTAAGGCGCCTGCATGCCAAGCCTAAGAACTCCCATCTGATTCTCCAGGTCCAACATTTAGCCAGACACAAAGTGATGCAAGGGTGCAATGCCGCAATTGCCCACAAGGTGGCACACGTGTCTGGAATTTGTTCTCGGGGGCTGAGAGGCGGTTGGCACACCCATTCTCTCTCTCTCTCTGCCTCTTCCTCTCTGTCTCTCTCAAATAAAAACAAAAAAGCTAAACTCAGATTAGTGTCCTCCAACCCCCAGCTCCGGAGGTGGAAGGGGGCTTTACTGTCTCACTCCTGAAATCACATGGGTTTGTTTCAGACTACTAAATCAAAAGCTGCCATTTATTTATTTAGTTAATTTTATTTATTTGAGAGAGAGAGACAGAGGATTGGCATGCCAGGGCCTCCAGCCACTGCAAACGAACTCGAGATGCATGCGCCACCTTGTGCATCTGGCTTACGTGGGTCCTGGGGAATTGAACCAGGGACCTTTGGCTTTACAGGCAAACGCCTTAACTGCTAAGCCATCCCTCCAGCCCAGTAGCTGCCTTTTGCTTCCTCTACTGCCTCTCTTGTTCACAGAGCATCATTTCTGCCTAGGACCAGTGCTTGGAAAAAAGAATCCTTCTGCCCTGTCCACAGCCTGGCCTCAGACAAGGCCCATTGATTCTCACATGAAACCCAACTTACACCAGTCACCCAGCCAGTCCTGTCACAGCTGGGATTCAGACTTGAAGCTGGTGCCAGACATGCATGGGGCTGTCCCTTCCTGGCCATAAAACTGCCAGGTATTCCCAGCAATACATTTTTCCAGTAAAAGCTAGCAAGCAGGGCCACACACATGGCTCACTTATATGTTGCCTTTCTTTATTCTATTCTATTTATTGATTTATTTATTTGAGTTAGAGACATAAAGAGAAAGAAAATGACTGTATCAGGGCCTCATGGCACTGCAAACAAACTCCAGACATATGTGCCACTTTGTGCATCTGGCTTTACATGAGTACCGGCGAACCAAACCCAGGCTGTCAGCCTTTGCAAACAAATGCCTTTAACTGCTGAGCCAACTCTCCAGTCCCTTTTTAATTTAATTAATTAATTAATTTACTTTGGTTTTTTGAGGTAAGGTCTCACTTTAGCCCAGGGTGACCTGGAATTCACTTTGTAGTCTCAGGGTGGCCTCGAACTCACAGTGATCTACCTACCTCTGCCTCCCAAGTACTGGCATTAAATGGGTGCACCACTACATCCAGCTTTTATATGTTGCATTTCATCTCATTGGTATTTTGCAAAATCTTGAATATAAAATTAATAAGTTTGAGGCTATGGAAGATGGTTCAGCACTTAAAAGCACTTGCTCCTTAAACATGAGGATTTCTTGGGCAAGAGATCACCAAATTCAACTCTCCAGAACTCATGGAAGTAGCTGAACATGGCTGGACATATGTGGTGGCACACACCTTTAATCCCAGCACTTGGGAGGCAGAGGTAGGAGGATTGCTGTTAGTCCAAGGCCAGTCTCAAACTACATAGTGAATTCCAGGCAAGCTTGGGAAACAAAAAACAACAAACAAGAAAGAAAGAAAGAAAGAAAGAAAGAAAGAAAGAAAGAAAGAAAGAAAGAAAGAAAGAGAGAGAGAAAGAAAGAAAGAAAGAGAGAGAAAGAAAGAGAAAGAAAGAAGGAAAGAAAGAAAGAGGGAAAGAAAGAAGGAGAGAGGGAGGAAGAAAAGAAGAAAGAGGCAAAAGACAAAAGAAAAAGAAAGCTGTGTGTGGTGCACACCTTTAATCCCAGCACTTGGGAGGCAGAGGTAGGAGGATTGCTGTGAGTTGGAGGCTACCCTGAGACTCCATAGTGAATTCCAGGTCAGCCTGGGCTAGAGTGAAACCCTACCTTGAAAAACAAAAACAAACAAAAAACAAAAACAAAAGAAAAAGAAAAGCTGAACATGGCCATGCCTGTCTGTCACCCCAGTCTGCAGGGTGGAGGCAGGGACTGGAGTATCCCTGGGACTCTCTGAGGGACAGCAGCACCAGGCTGAGGAAGACCCAGTCTCAAGGAAGTATGAGGATAAGCAACAAGAGAACACCTGATGTTCTCCTCTAGCCTCTGCATACATGGGGCATGGATGTGCGTGTGCACACATGCACCACACATCATACACACCATACCACACATGATCTGCACATACACACATGCAAAGATAAATTAGCAAATTTCACACAAGAACCTGAAGTTTTGCTTTTTCAACAGATGAGGGATCAGACAGCACTGACTCCTGACTTATATTCCTTGTCCTTAGGTGGATGAGGAGACTGAGGGCAGAGCTGGACAAAGGTGTGTGCAGGCGCCCACAGGTCAGGTTAAAGACAGAGTAGTGGCCGGGCATGGTAGTGCATGCCTTTAATCCCAGCACTTGGGAGGCAGAGGTAGGAGATCTCCATGAGTTCAAGTGAATTCCAGGTAAGCCTGGGCTAGAGCAAGACCCTATCTTGAAAAAACCAAAAAAAAAAAAAAAAAAAAAAAAAAAAAAAAAAGACAGAGCTAGGGCCTGGAGAGATGGCTTAGTGCTTAAGGCGCTAGCCTGCAAAGCTTAAGGACTCATATTTGACTCTCCAGATCACACATAAGACAGACACAGTGACACAAGTGTGCAAGGTCACACATGCGCACAAGAGGGCGCATACATCTGGAGTTTGATTTCAGTGGCTGGAGGCCCTGGCATGCCAATTTTCTCTCTCTCTCTTTCTAACTCTCACATAAAAAAAAAAAAAACAGTCTTGGACTGGAGAGATGGCTTAGCAGTCAAGGCACCTGCCTGCTAAGCCTAAGAACCCGGTTCCAATCTCCAGGTCCCACGTTTAGCCAGATGCAAAGTGACACAAGGGTGCAATGCCGCACTTGCCCACAAGGGGGCGCACACATCTGGATTTCATTCACAGCAGCTGAGAGACTGCTGGCATGCCCATTCTCTCTGTCTCCCTCTCCCTCTCTCCAAAACATCAACAACAACAACAACAAAACAAAAACAAACAAAAAAACCAGTCTTTTGGGCTTACCTAAAAAAAATGTTTAAGACAGAGCTAAGTGGGTCTGGTCAGTTGACCTGTGATCGCAGCTACTCAGGAAGCAGAGGCAGGATCTTAAGTTCAAGGCCAGTCTGAGCAACTTGTTGATATCCTATTTCAAGAGGAGGACTAGGGGCTGGAGAGATAGTTTAGAGGTTAAGGTGCTTGTCTGAGAAGCCTAAGGATTCAGGTTCAATTTCCCAGTACCCATGTAAGTCAGATACATGAGGTGGCACATGTGCCTGGAGTTCTCGTTTGCAGTAGCTAAAATAAAACAGATAAATATTTTTAAAGAGGACTAGGGATATAACTCAGTGGTAGAGTATTTGTCTAGAACGTGCAGGTCCCTAGTTCAATCCCCATCATCACAATCAATCAATGACAGAGATGAGATTTGGGAGAACTCAGGGCTTCTGATCTCCTCCAGGTGACCAGGATGGGCCTCTGCATGTCAGGTAGAAAGGCCACCCAACATCCCCTTGGCCAATTTTATGCCCAGTTTCACAATGTTGAAACAATGTGACACAGAGAACTGGAGGCACCTGCCAATGAGCTGGTATCAACCCAGGTACTTACCCTGGCACTCATTGAGTGGGGGCAGGTTGATGCTAGCTGCTGGAGCTATCGGCCTTGAGGGCAAGGTATAATCTAGAGGAAGAGGTGTCCTGGGTGGGAGCCAAGCGGACCCCAAGTGGAGACACTCTAACTCACTCTCAGGATCTTGGACTGGGAGAGGAGGTAGAGTCTCCCCATACTATAGAAGTGCTGGCTCTAGTCTTAGAAAACAGGAGAAACCAGCGTGGTGGCACACACCTTTAATTACAGCACTGGAGAACCTGAGGTTGCAGTTTAAGGCCAGCCAGGTGCTACAGAGTTCCATGTCAACCTGGTCTAAACTGAGACTCTGCCTTAAAAAAACAATGAAAAGAAAGAAAGAGAGAGAGAGAGAAAGAAAGGAGGGAGGGAGGGAGGGAAGGAGGGAGGGAGGGAAGAAGGGAGAGAAAAAGGGCCGGCTGTTGGTGGCTCACACCTTTAATCCTAGCACTCGGGAGACAGAGGTAGGAGGATCACTGTGAGTTTGAGGCTAGCCTGAAACTACATAGCCTGAGCTAGAGTGAGACCCTACCTTAAAAAAAACAAAACAAAACAAAGCCGGGCGTGGTGGCACTGGGGAGGCAGAGGTAGGAGGATCGCCAAGAGTTCGAGGCCACCCTGAGACTACATAATGAATTCCAGGTCAGCCTGGACCAGAGTGAGACCCTACCTTGCAAAACCAAAAAAAAAAAAAAAAAAAAGGAAATAAAAAGAGGGCTGGAGAGATGGCTTAGTTGTTAAGGCACTTGCCTGCAAAGCCTAAGGAACCTAGTTGTATTCTCCAGTACCCATGTAAACCAGATGCACAAGATGGTACATGCATCTAGAGTTCATTTGCAGTGGCTAGAGGCCCTGGCATGCCCACCCCTGTCTCTCTCAAATAAATAAATAAAATATAAAAAATTTAAAAAGAGAGATGGAGAGATGGCTTAGCAGTTAAGGCACCTGCCTGCTAAGAATGCCTGTTTGATTCTCCAGGTCCCACGTTTAGCCAGACACAGTGATGCAAGGGTGACCTGCTGCACTTGCCTACAAGGGGGCACACACATCTGGAATTTGTTCACAGCAGCTGAAAGGCTGCTGGCACGCCCATTCTCTCTCTGTCTCTCTCTGTCTCTCTCTCCAAAAAAAAAAAAAAGAAAAAGAAAAAGATGGCAGAAGGAGAGAACTGGATGGGCCACTGGGAATGAACCTGGGTTAGGATGGCATATGTGGCATGAGCAGAGGCAATGTCTCCATGTGGGCTCTGAAGGAACAAAACCAAGGTTGGTCTATCTCCCATGGGCAGGGTGTGTGGGAGAGGGCAGGAGAAAGGAAATTGTTCAATTTGGGCCTGCAGGAACCAAAGAGACTGGCACATTGGAGGAGTGAGTTGCAGTGCAAGGGTAGGAGGTGGGGGGCCTGCCTGGGCAGCCGTGGGCATGCCACACACTTTACTTCAGCACAAGAGTGATGAAAATGACTTTGAGGGAATTTAGGGGCTAACGACCAGCTGAGGGCAGAGAGCTGGGGCAGGCGCAGACAAGGGACATAGATGGTGAGTAAAATAGCATGGCCACTCAACAAGAGAGGGCACTGCGACAGGTGGCTAGAAAGTTGTGGAAACCCTGCAGCCCCCAAACCACAGCACAGGCCAGGTTCTAGGGATCAGCATGCGTGTTCATCTGGAGTGCTGCCTTATTTGTACTGATGCGGTGCTGGGAGTCAGCTCAGGGCCTTGAGCATGCTACTGAGCCATATCCCCTGCCCACTATCTTATGTTTTCATAAATCATGCTGGGGGATGTTAATTCTTTCTTGGTCCCTAGCTCTCCTTACAAAAAGAAAGTCAAGCAAGGCACCTTTAATCCCAAAACTCAGAGGCAGAGTTAGAAGGATCGCTATGAGTTCGAGGCCACCCTGAGACTACATAGTGAATTCCAGGTCAGCTTGGGCTAGAGGGAGGCCCTATCTCGAAACTCACCCCCCAGGAAAAAAAAAAATGAAAGAAAGTCAGACACCGTTCTACATGCCTGTAAGGCCAGCACTCAAGAGGCTCAGTGAGAATAATCAAAAGTTCAAGGCTAGCTGGGACTACAGAGTAACACCCTGTAGCAGTTACTTTGTCCTTGCTGAGACAAAATGATAAAATACTCAACCAAAACCAGCTCTGGGAGGGAAGGGTTTGTTTCAGCTCACAGTTTTAAGGGGAAGCTTCATCATGGCAGCAAAAGCATGACAGAGCAGACAACTGGGTGTCACATCTTGTCACATCAGCAAAGAAGAAACCAAAAGAGCAAGCTAGCTAGCACTGGCAAAGGGGCTGCATTATAAAACCCCAAGGCCCGCCCCCAGCAACATACCTCCTCCAGCAAGGCTCCACCTCTCAAGGGCTCCCCTGGCTGGGAGCAAGTATGAAGCTTCATCACAAACACACAAGGCTATGGGGGACATTTCACATTCAAACCACCACAGACCCTATCTCAAGCAATAATGATAAACCAGATGTCAAGGCCAGGTTACTGAGGAGGGCCTTAAGAAGCACTAATTTGCCGGGCATGGTGGCGCACACCTTTAATCTCAGCACTCGGGAGGCAGAGGTAGGAGGATTGCCATGAATTCTAGGTCACCCTGAGACTACATAGTGAGTTCCAGGTCAGCCTGGGCTAGAGTGAAACCCTACCTTGAAAAAAAAAAAAAACCAGAAAAAGAAAAAAGAAAAAGAAGTAGTACTAATTAAATTTTTTTGTTTATTTCTTATTTTTATATATTTGAGAATGACAGACAGAGAGAAAGAGGCAGTTTGATAGAGAATGGGCACTCCAGGGCCTTCAGCTACTGCAAACGAATTCCAGATGCATCCGGCCCCCTTGAAGAAGCACTAATTTTACTGTTGATGTTTGTAGTGAAAAGGAATAAAGTATCCACTTTGGGTTCAGAAGGGGAAGGCTAACATGAGTCTCTAGGCTGAACCAACGAGCTAGGTTTTCTCACCTCTACTATAAACCATGCAGTCTTACGACAGGCCTGAAGAGAATACAGGAAGTATGGTTACCTACCAGTGGCTACCCCAAAGCCATATCTTGTGAGTTTCAGGAAGAAAGTATTTACCACAAGGGCCACAGATCTCCTGAGTCATCCTTTGTAACTCCATGGGACTCAGTTCACACGTCTCTTGGCACATGTCCCTGCCTGTTACCACAGTAAAAGCAATGCTTTCAGGGCTGGAGGGATGGTCTAGTCGTTAAGGCGCTTGCCCGCAAAGACTAAGAACTCATGTTCAACTCTCTGGATCCCACATAAGCCAGACATACAAGGTGATGCAAGCGTGCAAGGCTGCACATACACACAAGGTGGCTCACACATCTGGATTTCAGTTGCAGTGGCTGGAGGCCCTGACATGCCAATTCTCTCTTTCTCTCTCTCACTCTGTCTCTCTTATTAAAAAAAGACCGGGTATGGTGGTGCACGCCTTTTATCCCAGCACTTGGGAGGCATAGGTAGGAGGATCGCTGTGAGTTTAAGGCCACCCTGAGACTACATAATGAATTCCAGGTCAGCCTGGGCTAGAGCGAGACCGTAACTCAAAAAAAAAAAAAAAATCTAAAAAAGCTGGTGGCGCATGTTTTAATCCCAGCACTTGGGAGGCAGAGGTAGGAGGATCGCCATGAGTTCAAGGCCACTCTGAAATGACAAGAGTGAGACCCTACTTTGAAAAACCAAAAAAAAAAAAAGTTTTTTTTTTTAAAAAGCAATATTTTCAGATGGGGTACTGGTGCATCCTCCATCCAAGACTGCACACCACCCGGGACCAGGGGATCTGGTCACTGACCAGATCTCCAGGCACAATTCCTTCTTCTCTCTTTGGGAAAAGCCAAGGGTAGGAACCAGAGCTGTAGGAAGTGCAATGTTCCCCTCTCTACACTGCCTTGCCAGCTGGGTGACCTGGGCAAAAGGCTCACTTCTACATTAAGAGCTGACAGTGGAAATGAATTGCAAAGGGACAGTCCAGAGCCATCACAGGCTGTGGTGCAACTGGATCCTGGGTCCCTGCATTTAGAATGGGGTCAGCCCCAATGCCAGGCTCCATGTGATGAGTAGGCAGACTCCAGAGGTAACTATGGTGGTGTGGCTGTCAAGTCTCACAGGAAGGAATAGGAAGGGGGCAGTATGGTTGAGTCACTTTGGAAGTAACCTTATTTGGGTTCAAATCCTGACTGTTACTTGCTAGAAGCCTGGGCCCTGGGCAAGTTACTTAACTTGTCATCTGTAAAATGAAAATAATAATAATAGCCTTTATGTATTTATTTAGACAATTTCATATACGCTAATTTCATATTCACCTCCCATCACCCTCTTTTGTCCTCATTCCACTCCTGCTAATCCCCTTCCTCTTCCCAGCTAGTCCCCTTTCTACTTTCATGTCTGTTGTTCTTGCCACTGAAAACAAACTCCAGATGCATGTGCCACTTGTGTGCATTGGGCTTTATGTGGATACTGGGGATTCAAACCTGGGCCATCAGGCTTGCAAGCAAGCACCTTAACTGCTAAGCCATCTCTCCAGACCTCATGTCTGTTTTATTATTATTTTATTTTGGTTTGGTTTTGATGGCCCAATGTATTTAACTAGGGTTACTTAAAGGATCATGGGTAAGGAGTTATTTATAGGACCATGGGTTACATACCAGTAGCTACACCACTGAAGAAAATGTCTTTCTTTACCCCAAAACCATTAAGTGCCTGTCAATATTTAGGGAATGGGGGGTCCTCATGAACCACTCCCTGCTCCATGAGGTAATGTTGCCTGGCTTAATCTTGTGCAGGTTATTGCATCTGCTGACAGCTCAAGAGTGCAGTGGCCACACCATACCCAGAAGACATCATTCTCTAACACTCCACCCCTACTTCCAGCTCTTACATTCTTTCCGTCCTCTCTTCCGCTATGTTCCCTGAGCCATGGAGGAGGATTGATATAGGCTTCCCACATAGTTCTAAGTACTCAACAGTCACTTATTCTCATCACTTTGACCACTTAAGAGTCTACAGTAATTGCCACTCTCTGAAAAAGTAGCTTCTCTGACCAAAGCCATCAGAAGCACTGACCTATGGGCATAAACAAATATTTAGATGGCAGTTTGATGGGCAAACAACATGTCCATTTAGCAAAGCAACAGTAATGGCTTCCCTCCTAGGACTTCTGACCTCTGACCTCCCTAGCCATGGGCTTTTGGCCAGGTTGACAGTACCAGATGTGAATTTCTTTCTGTACAGCAGGGCTCAAATTTAATCAGAACATGGCTGGGCACATCTTGCCTGCTACTTGGTAGAGTAGCATGCATAGTCCACATATGTGCATGTATGAAAAAAAAATCACCCAGCTTAGAAAAACAATAAAAGAGTTGAAAGCCAGCTATGGGCTATGTTGTAGTCAGCTTCACATTGCTGGGATGAACACTTAAACCAGACACAGTTTATGGGAGGAAGAGTTATTTCAAGCTTATAGATCCAAGGGAAGTTCCATCAAATGGTGGAAGAAGCTGGCTCCTATTCATAAATCCAAGTACAGAGACACCACCAAACAGTCAGAACCACAAGCAAGCACAGCTGGAGCTCAAAACCTTTTTGCTTACCTTTAGGCTGGAATTCCAATCCTTTCCCAAACACACCTTATGGCTGGACCCAAGGATTTTCCCCAAGTGACATCTTTCTAGCCAAGCAACTAGAGGTCCAAGTTATAAGCTTTAATATAACACCTGAGTCTATGGGGGACATACATTCAAACTACCACAGGCTACATCTGGAGTTCCAGGTCAGAGTGAACTTAAAGGGAAATCCTGTTTCAAAAAATTTATAAAAGGGCTGGAGAGATGGCTTAGCGGTTAAGGCACATGCCTGTAAAGCCTAAGGACCCTGGTTCAATTCTCCAGGTCCCACTTTACCCAGATGCACAAGGTGGCGCATTCGTCTGGAGTTTGTTTGCAATGGCTAGAGGCCCTGGCACGCCCATTCTCACTCTTTCTCTCTCTCTCAATCTCTCTCTAATAAATAAGTACATGAAAATAAAATTTTTAACAAAAATAAAATTTATAAACATGGCAAGGTATGGTGGTGCACACCTTTAATCCCAGCAATTGGAGGTAGAGGTAGGAGGATCACTGTGTATGTTGGAGGCCAGCCTGAGACTACTTAGTGAATCCCAGGTCAATCTATGCTAGAGTGAGACCCTACCTCAAAAAAAAAAAAAAAAAAGTTGGCTGTTATCTGTCGGAGGGAAGATACTGTGGGTGCTGGGGCTGCGGCTGTGCCTCGGGCTCTGCAGCCTCCTGGTGGAGCAGGCCAAGGCCCCGAATCCCCAGGGAGCCGCCAGAGCGGAGCCGGCCATGCTGCGCCGGCAGAATCTGGTGTTGATGGGAACCATTTTTAGCATCCTGCTGGTGACCGTCATCTTTATGGCTTTTGGTGTCTACAAGCCCATCCGTCATCGGTGACAGCCAAGCAACAAAGTCCTGCTACAAGAAGGCCTCGTTCTCATGAATAGGATAAGTTGTGTTGCACACAGGCCAGTAGAGAAGTTGGAATCAGAACTTGGCTACTAGGAAATGACCTTTGATCTGGACAGGTAGTAAATGCTAAATAATTTAGAGAAAGTACCTAGTAACCTCTTTTGTTTCTAACATCAGTTATAGGCTGCCAAGTCTGCTTCATTTTTGTGTCTGGCTGTACTTGTTAACAGTGAGACCTGAAGCTCCAAGATTCAATATAAAGATGGAGTGTTCACATGAAAGAAAACATGGTGACTGTGTGTCCATATCCACACTGGAAAGAACTAATCATTGATACTTGAAATAGCATTCAGAGGAAGACCTAATATATAGACAGTTGCTGCTTTGAGCCATTGTGTTACATGGGCTAAGACTTGTCCATGCTTTTTACTGTATTAGTTGACCTAGAACATAGTTCATCACTGCTCACTTGTATCCGGGTCTGCCTTTGATGATCCCACTAAAGTCAGGGTTGCATTGTGGGCCTGTAATTATGTGCCCTCCTGACTTGGAAGGCCATACTGGACTGGAAATGCTACTAGGTGACCCATCAAAAAGAACGCCCTCCATCCCACTCAAGCACATTGATCTCACTTCCAACCCACAGCCTAAAACGTGTGGCAGCTTTTCAGATTGGGAACCTTAAACTGAGTGGCAGGAGCCCCTTTCAGCCCTGGGTGTGAAGGGCTCAACCAAGAAACATGTGTCCACCATTCACCTTTGAAAATGCTGCTGGGATTTGTTCAACTGCTGTTGAACTGGAGTTTTCGCTACACTGATCCTTTCATACATACAGAACGGTTATTGGTATGTATTTTAAAAATGCTTAGTTGCAAGACTGGCATCTTAAATCTTAGGCTATACCCAGCAGTTGTTAATTTTTTTTAACAGTCTGCGCTTAATGTGAAATAAATGATGGGGGATAATGTGGCTATTAGATACTGTAGCTGTCAGGATATTGTATCAGGAAACTGCATCTGTTAGGACTTTGTTTCTAACTTGATAAACTTGTAACACTGAGCCACTGAAACATTCACTGTTGTGCTTTTAAGCAAGATGTCAATTAAAACTAAAAGTGAAATCCTAAAAAAAAAAAAAAGTTATAGCTGGGCGTGGTGGCGCACGCCTTTAATCCCAGCACTCGGGAGGCAGAGGTAGGAGGATCACTGAGAGTTCGAGGCCACCCTGAGAATACATAGTGAATTCCAGGTCAGCCTGAGCCAGATTGAGACCCTACCTCGAAAAACCAAAAAAAAAAAGTTATAGGCACTGGAGAGATGGCTTAGTGGTTAAAGGCGCTTGACTGCAAAGCTAAAGGACCCATGCAAACCAGATACACAAGGTGGCACATGCATCTGGAATTTGTTTGCAGTGGTTGGAAACCTTGTCATGCCCATTCTCTCTCTCTCTCCCCCCCTCCCTCCCAAATAAATAAATAAATAAATAAATAAATAAATAAATAAAATTAAAAAATAAAAGATCAACAGGAACATGGACGGTATCTAAACTGAAAAGAAACTTAAAAAAAAGTTATAAACAAAATCAGGCATAATGGCTCATGCTTTTAATCCCAGTACACAGGATGTTGAGGTAGGAGGATTACCATGTGTTCAAGGTCAGCCTGGGCTACACAGTGAGTTCTAGGTGACCTTGAACTAGTGAGACCCTGTCTCAAAACAAACAAACCAACAAACAATAGATAAATCATGACTACAAGAATCTTCCCTGAATCTGAGTGTCTGAAGAACTTCCAGGTGGCATGGTGCCAGTGATGGAATGGTGATGTGCCCTAACTCCATGGAACAGAAGGACCACTTTCAGTGTTTGCCCTGGTATCTCTCTCTCCTTCTCCCCTCACTTTTTCTTTTTTCTTTTTTTTCAAGATAGGGTCTCACTCTAGCTCAGGCTGACTTGTAATTCACTATGTAGTCTCAGGGTGGCCTCGAACTCACAGCAATCCTCCTACCTCTGCCTCCCAAGCACTGTGATTAAAGGCGTGTGCCACCACACCTACTCCTCCCACTTTCTTATTCCCCTGCCTCAGCCTCCACTCACAGGTTTAACTACCATGCTCATACTCATCTACCTTCTTACAAAAAATATTTATTTGGCCAGGTATGGTGACACATGTCTTTAATCCCAGCACTTGGGAGGCAGAGGTAGGACTGTGAGTTTGTTTGAGACCAGCCTGGGACTACAGAACAAGTTCCAGGTCATCCTAGGCTAGAGTGAGCCCCTACCTTGGAAAAAAAATTTTTATTTGTGAAGAGAGAGACAGAGAGAGAGAGAGACAGACAGAGAGAGAAGAGCATGGGCACACCAAAGTCTTGGTCACTGCAAATGAACTCCAGAAGCATGCACTTTTTTTTCTTTTCTTTTTCTTTTTATTGACAACTTCTTTAATTGTAGACAATATCCCATGTTATTTCCCTCCCCCCCCCCACTTTCCCCTTTGAAACTTCACTCTCCATCATATCCCCTTCCCCTCACTCTTTTCAGTTTGATGTCATGATCTTTTCCTCCTATTATGATGGTCTTATGTAGGTAGTGTCAGGCACTGTGAGGTCATGGATATCCAGACCATTTTGTGTCTGGAGGAGCATGTTGTAAGGAGTCCTACTCTTCCTTTGGCTCTTACATTCTTTCTGCCTCCCGTTTTTTTTTTTTTTTTTTTTTTTTTTTTTTTTTTTTTTGGTTTTTTGAGGTAGGGTCTCACTCTAGTTCAGGCTGACCTGGAATTCACTATGTAGTCTCAGAGTGGCCTCAAATTCATAGCAATCCTCCTACCTTTGCCTTCCAAGTGCTGGGATTAAAAGCATGTACCACCACGCCCGGCTCAGAAGCATGCACTCTTTGTGCACCTGGCTTTACGTGGGCTTTATGTGGTACTGAGGAATTGAACCTGGGTCACTGGGCTTTACAAGTAAGTGCCTTTAACAGCTGAGCAATCTCTCCAACCCTTATCTAACTTCTTTTTTCGAAATTATATTTATTTATTTATTTATTTGAGAGAGAGAGAGAGGCAGATAAAGAGAGAGAAGGGGCATACCAGGGCATCTGGCTACTACAAACAAACCCTAGATGCATGCACCACCATGTGCATCTGGCTTACGTGGGTACTGGGGAATCAAACCTGAGTTCTTAGGCTTTACAGGCAAGTGTCATAACTACTAAGCCATCACTCCAGCCCTAACTTCTTTTTTTATTTTATTTTATTATTTATTTATTTATTTATTTAGTTAGTTTAGTTATTTTGGTTTTTTGAGGTAGGGTCTCATGTAGCTCAGGCTGACCTGGAATTCACTATGTAGTCTCAGGGTGGCCTCAAACTCATGGCGATCCTCCTACCTCTGCCTCCCGAGTGCTGGGATTAAAGGTGTGCACCACCACCCCCATCTCCTAACTTCTTTTTTTAAAGAATTTTTTGAGGTAGGGTCTTGCTCTAGCCTAGGCTGACATAGAATTCACTATGTAGTCTCAAATTGGCCTCAAAATCCTCTTACCTTGGCCTGCCGAGTGCTGGGATTAAAAGTATGTGCTACCACACCCAGACCATTAAAATGTATTTTTATTTATTTATTTGCAAGCAGAGAAAGATAGAAGAGAGACAGAGAGAATGGTTGAACCAGGGCCCCTAGCCACTGCAAATGATTTCCAGGTGTGTGTGCCATTTTCTGCACCTGGCTTTATGTGAGTATTGGGGAATCAAACCCAGCCTTAACTGCTGAGCCACCTCTCCAGCCCTTATCTAACTTCTTTAGCATATGCTTTACTAAGTGATAAGGCAGTGAACATGTTCCCCTGTGTACTGTGAACCACCCTACCAAGTCATCAGACCTGAAGAGGGTGTGGTGGGATCCCTAATGGGTAACTAGTTGGTGAGAAATACAAGTGACAACCTGGGACTTCAGACCGTCATCTGAACTGGAGGACATCCTTGTGAATGGAGCTCTTACCCTATGGAGTCTGCACTCTTGTCCAGATGGAGTCAGAACTGAACTGAATCAGCTGACACTCCTGGGCTAATGACCCCAGTCAACTAGAGGATTGTGTGGGATGGGAGGAGCACTCCCGCCTGGTCCTGGAGTGCTCTGTGCAGTGCTGAGGGCACAGTGGAAGAAAGCTGTTTCCTATCATGTAAGCACTAGTGGGCTCCGCGAACTCCTCGTCCCCCAAGACTTCTGTCCTGTTTGCTGAGCCCCTACCACATAGCCATACTCAACCTCCCAGAATCCTCTGCAACCAGGCCTTGGTCTCTCCACTCTGAAGGGAGAGAGCATCTTCTTGCTTTTTCCCCAGGACTGCAAAGAGCCAGGAACTGATTTGTTCAGGTATGTCTGACTCCAAGCCTCCCATCCCCACCACACTTCTCCTACTTTGGGAATATTTCTGGGGCCAGTGTGGTACAGAGTCTGAGGTGTGAGCCACATCTTATTTATTTACTTATTTCTTTATTTATTGTGGTTTTTCGAGGTAGGGCCTTGCTCTAGCTCAGGCTGACCTCTCAGGGTGGCCTCAAACTTGTGGCGATCCTCCTACCTCTGTCTCCCGAATGCTGCCATTAAAGGCGTGCTCCACCACGCCTGATGAGCCACATCTTCTTATAGGCTCAGTCTGCCCTCAACAGTCCCCAGGCACCCTCCAGGCCCCAGTTTCTATAGCTCAGACATATGTTCTGGAAGGGCTTGGCCAGAGTCACTGTCTTTCTTTCCTATTGCTGTTATAACAAACCTCCATAAGCAGCACAGGCTTACTGAACCCTCCTGGAAGTCAGAAGTGTGAAATGGGCCTCACCGGGGTGAAGTAAAAGCACAGGCAGGGCTGCGTTCTTCATGGAAACTCCATTTTCTCTGCCTTCTCCAAATTCAAAAGGCCACTTCTGTCCCCTGCCTTGTGGCCCCTTCCTCCATCTTCAAAGCCGGCATCTTCAAATCTCTGATTCAAACCTCTGCTTCTGCTTTCAAAGGACCCTAGTGACCATATTGGGCCCACCCAGTGTAAGACACCAAAGGTGTCTTTTTATCTTAAAGCTGTCTCATAGCAACCTCAATTTTAGCTGCAATCTCCATCCCCTGCCACCTTTCATAGGATACTCACAGACTCCAGGAATTAGGCCATAGACACCCGCGGGGGCTATTCTTCTGCCTACAACAGTGAAGGGCAACTTGCATGGCCCATAGCACCAAGGAAGGAAGGAAGGGAAGGAGGGAGGGAGGGAGGGAGGAGGAGGAAGGAAGGAAGGGAAGGGGGAAGGGAGGGAAAGAAGGAGGAAGGAAGGAAGGGAAGGAGGGAAAAAGGGAGGGAAAGAAGGAGGAAGGAAGGAAGGGAAGGAGGGAAAAGGGAGGGAAAAAGGGAAGGAGGGAGGGAAGGAAGGAGGAAGGGAGGGAAGAAGGTAGGTCATCTTTAGCAGACATATGGCATAGGTGGCAGTTAGGAGAGTTGGCGCTAGATGCAGCTGTCCAAGTTCTAGTGTATTAGCCAAGCAACCTCAGATAAGCAATTTCACTTCTCCGAAACTCAATCTCATTTTATTGTAATACATATACATACATACATACATATATATATACATATATACATATATACACACACATACACACACACATATATAATATATATAGTTTTTTCAAGATAGAGTCTCACTCTAGCCCAGGCTGACCTGGAATTCACTATGTAGTCTCAGGGTGGCCTCAAACTCACAGCGATCCTCCTACCCCTACCTCCCGAGTGCTGGGATTAAAGGCGTGCCCAGCCAAATATATATATATATATTTTTTAGATAAGATCTTGTGCTGTGGTCCAGGCTGGCCTGGAATTCACTATGTAGCCCAGGCTGATCTTGAACACCCAATGATCCTCTTGCTTCAGCCCTCACATTATGGGACTTGATGGATATTGATATAGTGAGGAAATCCCAACTTACCCAAATCCTAGAAATCACCTGGGGAGTTTTAAAATTTCCCAGGCACAGCCCCCACTCCATCTCAACTGCATTAGACCCTGTCCAGGAGAAAGCCAGGCACTAAGGCTTTGAAGACATTTGCAAGGATTACAGGCATGAGCCACTATACCTGGCTCATTCTTATTTTTAAAAAATTTTATTTATTTATTTATTTATGACAGAGAGAAAGGCAGAGAGAATATGGGTGCATCAGGGCCTCTAGCCACTGCAAACAAAATATAGATGCATGCACCACTTTGTGCATCTGACTTTACATGAGTACTGGGGAATCAAACCTGGGTCCTTTGGCTTTGTAGGCAAGCACAATAACTGCTAAGCCATCTCTTCAGTCCTCATTCTCATTTTAAAAATAAAGAATAAAGTAATACATGTAGACAATGGAATACTACTCAGAAATGAAAAGGAATTGCAGTACTCAGGAGGCAGAGGTAGGAGGATCACTGTGAGTTCAGGGTCACCATGAGACTACATAGTGAATTCCAGCTCAGCTTGGGCTAGAGCAAGACCTTACCTTGAAAAACAACAACAACAACAAAAAAAAAAAAAAAAAAAAAAAAAAAAAGAAAGAAATGAAAAGGAATGTGCTATGGATACACCACAGTAATATGGATAAGTGAAGTTAAAAATTATTATAGCAAATGAAGCCAGATAAAACTCAAAACAAGCTGGGTGTGGTAGCACATGCCTTTAACCCCAGCACTTGGGAGGCAGAGGTAGGAGGATTGCCATGAGTTCTAGGCCATCCTGAGACTGAGACTACATAGTTAATTCCAGGTCAGCCTGGGCTACAGTGAAACCCTACCTCAAAAAACAAAAACAAAAACAAACAACAAAAAATAACCAACTCAACACTGCAGTATTCTGTTCACATACCATTTTAGAAAATGCAGACTAATTTATACTAATAGAAAGCAAATCAATAGTTCTTTCATGACCAGAGGGAGGGACTACAAAGGGCAAAAAGAATTTTTTTTGAGGTAGGGTCTCACTCTAGCCCAGGCTGACCTGGGTGGCTTTGAACTTACAGTGATCCTCCTACATCTGCCTCCCGAGTACTGCAATTCCTTTTCATTTCTGAGTAGTATTCCATTGTCTACATGTATTACTCATGGCAATCCTCCTACCTCTTCCTCCCGAGTGCTGGGATTAAAGACATGCACCACCAGCTTAAAAAAAGAAACTTTTGATAATGATGGAGGTGCTTGTCTTGATTGTGTTGGTGGTTTTGTGACTCCATATTTAATGTATATATGTCATAGGCCATATACTATAATCATAGACTTAAATGTGTAGCTTACTGTGTGCTATACACATGTGTATTGCTCATTGTAAATTGCTTATGCCTCAATAAGCTAGGGGCTGGTGATAATTTATTCCTCATATAGAAGGTGGTGTAGCGGTAGTTAACTCATGAAAATCCTTAGGACAAAAAGCATTAACTAGACAGAGGTGGAAATGGTGTTCATGCCTGTAATCCCAACACTTGGGTGGCTGATGGAGGAGAATTGTGACTTTGAGGCCAGCCTGGGCTACATAGTGTGAGAAAGGAAGTCTTAGGCATTGTCATTAGTACTGCTGTCTTTGGGGCTGGAGAGACCTGGTCCCCTCCCCAAGTGTGCACTTCAACTCTCTGCAATGTCGCAAAGCTCCAGTGCCTGGCTTTCCCTTGGTCAGGGTCTCATACAGCTGAGTGGAGATGGGGGGGAGAGCTGAAAAAATTTAAAGCCCTACGTGATTTGTAGGATTTGAGTAACTAGGGATTTCCTCACTGTATCCTTATCCATCAAGTCCAATAATGTGGAAACTACGCCAGTATCTTCCAGATAATCCTGCCACACAGTTCCAGTGCCTCATTCATTCATTCATTGAATGCAATCTATTCTATAATACAGCCCTGACCAAATGCTAGGACGTAGGACAGACCCAGCGATGATGAGAACATGCAGTAAGAAAAGGAAGCCAGGCGTGGTGGCGCACGCCTTTAGTCCCAGCACTCTGGAGGCAGACATAGGAGGATCACTGTGAGTTCAAAGCCACCCTGGGACTACATAGTAAATTCTAGGTCTGGCTAGAGCAAGACCCTACCTCAGAGAAAAAAGAAAATGAAAACGAAAACGAAAAAGAGAAAAGGCCATTGGATGTACTCACCAGGAAGGAGGACTCCAGGAAGACTTTATAGGAGGTGGAGATATTTCTCCAGGCTCTTAAAAAAAAAGGCCTTAAACTGAGGGTGATGGCGCACGCCTTTAATCCCAGCACTCAGGAGGAGGATGGCTGTGAGTTCAAGGCCACCCTGAGACTACATAGTGAATTCCAGGTCAGCCTGAGCCAGAACGAGACCCTACCTCAAAAAAAAAAAAAAAAAAAAAAAAAAAGCCATAGCTTGCCTTCAGAACAAAAGCATGATTGCTATATAACAAATTATTCCAAAACTTCAGCATCTTAAAGTAACCATTTTATTGTATCCATAGAGTCTGCCTGTCAGGAATGTGGACCAAACAGAGTTGAAACAGCTCCTTGGTGTTTGGCATCTTATTTTACGGGCCAGCATGATTCAGACACTCAGCTTGCCATCAAGCGTATCTGCACACAGCTAGCCTGGGTGAAGCGGGGTTTCTCACAGAGCTACCTCAGGGATGTAGGATAGAGCCCAGGGATCCAGTAATGAGGTAGGAGCTTCCCGGCCTGTGTAACCTAGCCCCGAAGTAGCCAAACAGCTCTTCCGCCATATCCTACTGACCAAGGTGGTCAGACATCTGGTGGGGTAGAATGGACCTGGCTCTCGCTGGAAAGCCACGTTTGAAATTGCTTGTGTGTTCAGGGAGTGGTGCCATTGATAGTGATGGCATCATATATATAATGAACACTCCTATGTGCCAGATGCCATGTCAAGCTCTCACTGACTCACTGAGTCTTCATGGTTAGCCCAAGGAAGGTGGGGAATGTGTGTGAAGTTGGAGAGGTGGCAAGAGCTAGAATTTAAGACCAGGTAGCCTGGCTCCCCTGTCCAGGCACTAAACACTGCTCTATATCGCCTTCCTCAGTAGCTGGCCATGTGGTGCCTGTGGGGAAGGTGGGAGCCAGGACATGGAGGCCTGGCAGGGCACAAGGAAGAGCCTGGAGTGAATGCCAAGAACAGTGGGAAGTCATAGAGGTTTTACAGCAGGAAAGGAGCATGGCCAGTAGCTGTGTCTCAGAAGGTCCCTCCAGAGACAGGGGAAGAGATAATGCCAAAGATGGCAGATGAACGGCAAGCTGGTGCAAGGGCTGAGGGGCCACGATGTAGGGAGGTGGGGATGGCTCAGGGGAAAGGCGGGGAGTATCAGTCCCTAATAATGCTCCTTAGCCATGAAATAGTCTGATTTTGAAGAATATTCTTATATAGTATTATAAAAGTTTAAACTTTAGTAATATAACACATTTAAAATATTAAAATTTTTATGTAGTGTAATATATAAACCTGGATATGTTATATATGATGTAATATAAATATATAACACAAGTATATAAATGATATATAATATTTAAAAACATAAACATGTAGGGGGTGGAGAGATGGCTTAGGGGTTAAGGCGTTTGCCTCCAAAGCCAAAGGATCCCAGTTCGATTCTCTAGGACCCACGTAAGCCAGATGCACAAGGGGGTGCATGCATCTGGAGTTTGTTTGCATTGGCCAGAGGCCCTGGCATGCCCATTCTTACTCTCTCACTACCTCTTTCTCTCTCTCAAATAAATAAATTTTATATATATATATACATACATACATACACACACACATACACATACATACATACACACACACACACACATATACTTTTTTTTTTTGGTTTTTCGAGGTAGGGTTTCACTCTGGTCCAGGCTGACCTCAAATTAGCTATGTAGTCTCAGGGTGGCCTCAAACTCACGGCAATCTTCCTACCTCTGCCTTCCAAGTGCTGGGATTAAAGGTGTGTGCCACCACACCCAGCTAAATAAAAAATATTTTTAAAAAACTACAAATTAACCAGGGTGTGGTGACACATGCTTTTAATCCCAGCACTTGGGAGGCTGTGATGTGAGTTTGAGGCCACCCTGAGACCACACAGTGAATTCTAGGTCAGCCTGGGCTAGAGTGAAAACCTACCTCAAAAAACCAAAACCAGGGCTGGAGAAATGGCGTAGCGGTTAAGGCACCTGCCTGCTAAGCCAAAGAACCCGGTTCCAATCTCCAGGTCCCACGTTTAGCCAGATGCAAAGTGACGCAAGAGCGCAATGCTGCACTTGCCCACAGGGGGCGCACACATCTGGATTTCTTTTGCAGCAGCTGAGACTGCTGGCGCACCCATTCTCTGTCTCCTTTTCTCTCTCTGTGTCTCTCTCCAACAATAAATAAAATAATTAAAAAAAAACAACCCAAAACAAACCAAACCAAAACAAAACCAACAAAGAAAAAACTTACAAGTTAAATTATAGCTTTTATTATTATTATTATTATTATTATTATTATTATTATTATTATTATTAGGTTTTTCAGTTTTTCAAGGTAGGGTCTCACTCTAGCCCAGGCTAACCTGGAATTCACTGTGTGGGTTTCAGAGTAGCCTTGAATTTATGGAGATCCTCCTACCTCTGCCTCCTGAGTGTTGGGATTAAAGGCTAGCTTATATTATTATACTTTATATAATAATATACAGAATGTATTAAATGATTCTTTTTTTTTCTTTCTCTCTTAAAATTTTATTTTATATTTTATTTATTCCTGTAGGGGGAGGGGCGTTCTGTAAATCAATGCCAAATACTTGTGCTACTTTTTTTTTTTTTTGGTTTTGCAAGGTAGGGTCTCACTCTGGTCCAGGCTGACCTGGAATTCACTATATAGTCTCAGGGTAGCCTCGAACTCTTGGCGATCTTCCTACCTCTGCCTCCCGAGTGCTGGGATTAAAGGCGTGCGCCACCACGCCCGGCCCACTTGTGCCACTTTTTGCGGTTGGCTTACATGGGTTGCTTGGGAATTGAACCAAGCTGGCAGGCTTTGTAAGCAAGCACCTTTAACCATTTAGCTATCTTCCCGGCCCCTCTTTCTTTCTTTTGAGACACTATGTAGCCAAACTAGCCTTGAACTCCATATCTTATCTGTACCTCCCAATTGCAGGGTTATAGGCATGGGTTATCACAGCCAGTCCCAAAAGTCAACCTTTGATACCTCCTCCTTCCAAAAGGTGGAGGCCAAGCCCCTTTCCTGAATGTGGACTGGATTTAATTGCTTGCATACACAACATGGAAGAAATGATGGTGTGTGGCTGGGTTATAACAGACATCACAGCCTTCTCCTTGCTTCTGCTCTGAATGTCAAGAGGACACTCAAGCATCCGGGTGGGGAGACGGACGTATCAAAGAGTTAGGCCTCCTGCCAACAGCCCCATGAGGGAGCAGCTAAGTAGCAAATCTCATAGCCTCGGCCAACCCTCAGACATCCTGATGATAACCTCATGCTGAGTTCTAATCCAACCACACAGGGGAGCCGCTCAGATTCCTGACCAACAGGGTATGTGTGAGATGATCTACACGCTCGGCTTTAGTGCCACTACATTCTGAGGTGATTTGAAGCAGCCATGGGTAGCTAACACAGCATCAGGGATGTTTCCCTGGATTTCAAGTTGGGTTTTAGGGTTAGATGAGATACAAGACAAGGAGCTAGCTGCTTTTCAGGAAGAGGATGGTCCTCATTTCAGGGATATTGGTGGGGTCGTGGATGGAGGGGGCCCAGATAAACTGACCCTAAAGGTTTGGGAAGAGGAGAAGAGAGAATGGGGATCATCAGCAGAGGAGGAGGTGGATTAAGGACCTATGGGAATTGAAAAGACCAGACAGAAAGAGTTTGT
Organism: Orientallactaga sibirica; assembly: GCA_036365145.1. NCBI lineage: Eukaryota > Metazoa > Chordata > Mammalia > Rodentia > Dipodidae > Orientallactaga > Orientallactaga sibirica. The sequence goes on from JAEOAD010000030.1 coordinate 3,286,272, forward strand.
GGAGGAAAGACCAGAGGGCTCTGGAAAGGGCTAGGCTGTGTGTGTGTGTGTGTGTGTGTGTGTGTGTGTGTGTGTGCGCGCGCATGCGCGCATGCAGGGGAGCAGCAGTGTGGAATCTGAGAGGTGGGACATGGAAGAAAGGCACATTTGCAGAGTGCCTAGGAAACAGATAAAAATGCTGTAACCTGGGCTGGAGAGACGGCTTAGCAGTTAAGGCATTTGCCTGCAAAGCCAAAAGATCCCAGTTCGATTCTCCAGGACCCACGTAAGCCAGGTGCACAAGGGGGCACATGCATCTGGAGTTTGTTTGCAGTGGCTGGAGGCCCTGACACACCCATTCTCATTCTCTCTGTCTCTGCCTCTTTCTCTCAAATAAATAAATAATTTTTAAAAAATGCTGAAGCCGGGCGTGGTGGCGCACGCCTTTGATCCCAGCACTCGGGAGGCAGAGGTAGGAGGATTGCCATGAGTTCGAGGCCACCCTGAGACTACATAGCTAATTCCAGGTCAGCCTGGACCAGAGTGAGACCCTACCTTGAAAAACCAAAAAAATAAAAATAAAAAAAATTTTAAAAATGCTGAAACCTCCGAGGATGTCATTATGGCTTGCTGGGAGAGCAGAGTGCTCTGGCTTCTGTCCTGAGTTCCTCTCCTTGAGGGTTTCCTCATGACAGTCATTCCTCAGTATCCAGAGGGTTAGGGTTCCAAGACTCCCACCCCACAGATATCAAAATCTTTTGGGTGCTCAGATTCCTTATACCAAATGGCACAGTATTTGCATATAAACCATGCATATCTTTCCACTTACTTTAACCACCACTGGATTGTTTATAGTACTCAATACAATGTCATTTATGTGCAATACAGTATACATAAGTAGTTGTTATACTCTACACTATTGTGTTAGTTGCTTTGGCATTGCTGTGTCCATGGCAGCTGACAGAAACAACTTAAGGGGGGAAAGATTCTGGCTCATGGTTTCAGGGTTTCCGTCCATCATGGAGGGAGAGGCTGAGCAGCTTAGTTCATGGCAGCGGGGGTGTGTACAGAGGCTGTTAACATGACAGTGGTCAGGAAGCAGTGATCCAAACTAGGAGCTGGGCAGTAAACTTCAAAGGCCTTCCCCTACTGGACCACCTCCAACATCTAAAGGGTGCACAACAGTGACACCATCTGGAAAACAAGCATTCAAAACAAGATTGCAGGAAACACTCCTGATTCAAACCACAACAATCATTTGCAGCATATTTCATTGTTGCTGATGATTTTTAATTTAAAAAATATTTTTAAAATTTATTTATTTATTTATTTGAGAGTGACAGACAGACAGAGAGAGAAAGAGGCAGATAGATAGAAAATGGGTGCACCAGGGCCTCCAGCCACTGCAAATGAACTCCAGATGCATGTGCTACCTTGTGCATCTGCCTTATGTGTGTCCTGGGGAATAGAGCCTCGAACCAGGGTCCTTAGGCTTCGCAGGCAAGCGCTTAACCACTAAGCCATCTCTCCAGGCCCTTTAAAATGTTTTCAATGATGATTGAATCTGTAGGTGTGGAAGCTGCAAATATAGAGAGCTATCTGCCCTTCCTTCTGTGGACCAGGAAGAGCATGCCTCCTCCCAGACCAAGACTGATCATTGCTCTTCTCCATCCAGAAAAAAAAAAACAAAGATCCACAACAGCTGTACTTTAGGTTTTGAATGAGCAAGTGTATTAGGGATTTAGCAAGCAAAGGTAAAAGAAGAAATGGCAAGTAGAACGTCAAGAAGAGAACATCAAGCCGGGCACTGAAGAGCACCCAGCAGAAATGGTGGAGTAGTCCCACTGAGAAGTGGAAGAACAAAGGACAGGCAGCAGACAAATACCACAAGAACAGGTCAGGTCTTACAGCATCCAGCAGAAATGATTGAGGAAGCCCCATTGAAACAGTCACCTGGAGTTCACTGTCAAGTTCTCAGAAGAACATCTTCTCTTCAGATGAGGCCTCCATGGGCTGCTGCCACCGTGGGCATTTTTATACCACAGAATTAGCTGTGATAGCCCCTACTCTGGTCTTAAGATTTCAGGGGAGGGAAGTGCCAGAAACCTGGGAAATGGCTTACCTTCCAGCTGTTCTCAAGGGTGCAATGTTTTAACTCCTGGGCTGTTTTACTATTCTTTCTCCTTCATGGTGGCAACCCACCCCAGAATAAGAGGTCTCAGAGGACACAGTGAGACAAACATGCCTGGGGCTGGGATGGGAGACTCATACCCAGAGCAGCTCTTAAGAAGCCTAAAGAGCATATGAGGGCTGGAGAAATGGCTTAGCAGTTAAGGTACTTGCCTGTGAAGCCTAAGGAACCAGGTTCCATTCCCTACTACCCACATAAGCCAGATGCACAAGGTGACGCACGAGTCTGGAGTTCATTTGCAGTGGTTTAGAGGCATGGTGTGCCCATTCTGTCTCTCTCTCAATTTCTGTATATGCTCCTCTCTCTCTCTCAAATAAATAAATAAATAAAATATTTAAAAAGAGCATGTTAATATAACTTATATTACAGACGCCATCGCCCAGAGCCTGTGGGAAGGTCTCCTGGAGCCTTCTCTGCCAGGGCAGGCTCATTTGTTTCTCATTCAAGAGCCTTCTCAGTTTTATCTTCCTCTTTCTTCGCTGCTGTGGGGGGCTGAAGTATGCAGAAACTCACCTCTCCACACACATTCAACTGAAACATGAACACACCCTCTCAGGCCGCAGGTCCCTCTTAGGACCAGCTCTTCCTGAGTGATTTCAGTGGTGGTAACTTCAAGGGGGAGGCAAGACTCCTTACAAAGCCCACATAGCTTCCGTGTGGGACCAGCTCTGCTTCCCTGGGTTCTCAAAGCCCAATTTAATCCAAGCTTATTAACACATAACATTTTAATTTGCCTTTTCAATATGCTCCACACTGTATAAGCGTAACAAATTTAATAATATCAGAAGTAAGGATTTCATATGTTAATTACAATGTTCTATTTCTTTGAGAAGCTCAAACCAGTTGGGGTAACCCCTGTGGAAAAGAGATTGTTGGAAAGAGTGTTTTCTGGTGTCCCCATCCCCATCCCCACACCCCCAAATGGCTGCATTAAAAGCAATCAAAAAGAGAAAAAAAAATGAATGTCTCTGGCGTGGAAAATGAGCTGAATCTCATGTTCTCCAGTGTCTTTCTCTGGTTGGTCCCACCAGAGGCTGAGGTCTGGGTCCCAGGGTTAGTTATCTGCTTGATGCCAGAGTGTTCCAGAGGGTAGGAGAGGGACAGCTGAAAGCCAGAAAAGGCAACCAGTCAGAGCTGGTCTTTGGAGCTTGTTACCACCACAAGTGGCTGAGCCCATCCTGCTGGTGAACTTGGGGACAGGGGAGAGCATGCCCCACTTGGGAGGCACCACCTAAGGGGGAAGGGAGATGGATGTTTACCTACCAGCCATGGATCAAGTGCTCTTTTCAGAAGTCATTACTTCCCTGACATGCCCAGTCTGCTGTATGGGTAGCAAAATAGGGTTCCAATGCCCGGAGGAAGCACCCACACAGGTAGGGAAGAGAGCCTGGCAACTGGAAATTAGACTGTATGTGCTGCCAAGTCAGGGTGGGGGACAGGAGTGCACAGGCAGCCCATGGGAAAAGGGCCCCAGACACAACCTGATCCCAGCACTAATTGGGGGGAGGGCTGGGTGCTGGAGAAATGCTGCTTGGCCTTTCCTGGCCAGAAGAGTGAGTCCCCATATGAAAGCCATTCAGCGACTGATCTAAGTGTTTACAAGGCACAAAGCCATGCAGGTGTGGACGCTTAGCCAGGCATGAGGTTTGATTGTGCCCTGTACATGTACACAGTGTGCTGGGCTCCATGTCATCCAAAGGTGGCCTACAGTGGCAGACAGGGTCCCCTCAGACACACTTTCAGTTTTTTATTTTGTTAACTGTATTGTTTGGCTTCGATTTTTTGAGACACAGTTTCCCTACATATGCCTAACTGGCTTAGAACTCCTTATGTAGACCAGACTGGCCTTGAACTTGCTGTGATCATTGGCCTCTGGTTCCTGAGTGCTGAGATTACAGGCATATGCCACCACATCTGGCAAATTATATACTTGTTTTATATTTAAAAATTATTTATTTATTTGCAAGCAGAGAGAGATAGAAGAGAGGCAGACAGAGAGAGAAATAGGCACGTCAGGGCCTCTAGCCACTGCAAACAAACTCCAGATGCATGTGCCCCTTGTGCATCTGGCTTACATGGGTCCTGGAGAATCAAACCGTGATCTTTTGGCTTCGCAGGCAAATGCCTTAACCGCTAAGCCATTTCTCCAGCCCCAAATTAAATACTTATAGTGAATACCCAAGACAAATTTTGCCTCCTACTCTGGTTTACATAAATATCATTGCTTAGGACATAGTTGAGTTAATTTTTTACTTTTTTTTTTTTTTTTTGGTTTTTGCAAGGTAGGTTCTCACTCTGGTCCAGGCTGACCTGGAATTAACTATGTAGTCTCAGGGTGGCCTTGAACTCACGGCGATCCTCCTACCTCTGCCTCCCGAGTGCTGGGATTAAAGGCGTGCGCCACCATGCCCGGCTAATTTTTTACTTTTTAAAAAAGAGTTTGTTTATTTATTTATTTGCAAGCAGAGAGAGATAAAGAGAAGAGAGACAGAGAGAATGGGTGTGCCAGGGTCTCCAGCCAATGCAAATGAACTCCATACACATGCACTACTTTGTGCATCTGGCTTTACGTGGGTACTGGGTAATTGAACCTAGATTGTTAGGCTTTGCAGGCAAACGCCTTAACTACTAAGCAATCTTTCCAGCCCCATTTTTTACTCCTTCCCCAGGTTTTATTTTTTAACCCATTTATTTATTTACAATGCTTCATACATGCCAGGCGAATGCTAGATCACTGAGCAGCATCCCTACATAACTCAATGACTTTGAAATGTACAGTTAAAAATGGGTGAGGGCCACCAAAAAAAAAACAAAACAAAACAAAACAAAAAAAACTATAAGTGGCTGGGCATGGTGCCACACATCTTTAATTCCAGCACTGGCGTGGCAGAGGTAAGGAGGATTGCTGTGCGTTTGAGGTCACCCTGAGACTACATAGTGAATCAGGTCAATTTGGGATAGAGTGAGACCCTACCTCAAAAAACTAAAAATAATAAAATAATAATAATAATAAGAAGAAGAATAATAAAGGTGAGGGCCCACCCAGTAAACAAAATGTTAATATGGTAAATTTTGCCATATGAATATCTTATTGCAATAAAAATATAAGCAAATTAAAATATTGATTTACACTTGACACACACCTTGAACCCATATGGATGCTTGAAAAACTAGTAGGTGAGTGTAGAGAAAAAGTGGCAGGAGGTCGGGCAAGGTATCAGGGAAGCTCAGAAGTGGATGCAGGGAGTGTCAAGGAGAAAATCATGGGAAGGCCCTGCAGATGTGCAGGAAGGCTATAGATTGCCCTGGTGGCAGCCTGGGCAGCCAGAGCTTAGTTCAGGGGAACTCCAGACATTAGGGAGTCAGGCTCCTTTGACCAGGGTTGCAGTGTGCTAGCTGGAGCTGCTCCGGGGAAGTACAAATGCCTTTCCCTTGACCTATTGTATAGACAATGTGGATTCCACTGGCTGGAGAAACCCCACAAAAAGCCAAGGGCTGGTAGCAGAGGTCACTAGATGGGCACACCATGATGGTGAGTGCCAAGGGACCAAGGGCAACAAGGTAACAATAGTAGATTCCCAACTCCCTGTATGCCAAAGCCTGACATGAGGGGTGGAAGACAAGAAACCCGGTGTTTTAATGATGTGAGATGGGAGCATTGCCCCTCATCCCCTCAGTGGCCTGGGGCCATAATGCGACCACCTCCTTGCAGTGGGAACCTTCTAGTGTCCCAGGGTATATATGCTTCCTACCACATGATCCCTCAACATGCACCCAAAACAACACACAATCCTTCCTCTGAGAAACTAGTCATATAGATTTCATGGGAGACACTGGGGGGAAGCAAGGGGCCTCCAACATGGGTACTTCTTTTTGGGTGTCCTGTCCCCCTTCCCTCTTGTCTTCCTGTGACTCTGTCACACTTGTCCTTACCTACTTGATGGCACCTCTTGAGTCAGAGTCCAGTCATAAGGGCCCAGTCAGTCCTTTTTCATGGCTGTGTCCCTGCTGCTAACTGGGGCCTGACTTTAGGAAGAAACCCTAGGAAAAGCTGGGCGTGGTAGCGCCTTTAATCCTAGCAGTGGTAGGAGGATCACCATGAGTTTGAGGCCACCCTGAGACTACATAATGAATCAGGTCAGCCTGGACTAGAGTGAAACCCTACCTTGAAAAACAAACAGAAAAAAAGAAAAAAAAAGAAAAGAAAAGAAAGAAAGAAAGAAAGGAAGGAAGGAAGGAAGGAAGGAAGGAAGGAAGGAAGGAAGGAAGGAAGGAAGGAAGGAAGGAAGGAAGGAAGGAAGAAAGGAAGGAAGAAAGAAAAGAAACCCTAGGAAATTGCCCATCAGGTCATCAAAGGAATACCCTGAAGTGCGCATGCTAGGACCATTCTCCTGTTAAGTTTCTGTCACTCTACAAAAAAGAGCCTCTTCCCCTCCCTCCTCACCTTCCTGTCCTGGAGTTCTTCTATCCAAGTACTAACCAGAGGTGACCCTGCTGTCCTGGACTTCTACCTGCAGGTCCTGCCTCAGAACCTTTGCCAGCGAATGGCCTTGCAACAGGCCTCCACAGAATGTCCCTTCTCCAAGAGGCCCTAACTGATGGTCTGGGCCATGGTCCCACCTCCTCTCTTCTGCCAGATCATGCTGGTTTGCTGGGCCACAGCTCCCTCCTCCCATGGAAAGACAGACCCCGTTGGTTATCTATCTGCTTCCTGGCTCTCGCTTTTCTGAGATCAGGGACTTTCTGTGTCTTGTTCAGGCTGGCACACAGCTGGTGTTTAAAGACTCTGCTAGGTGAATGTATGCATGAATGAATGAGCCTTGTAGTCAGCTCTGCAATGCTGGGATGAACATGCAAACTGGACACAGATTATGGGAGGAAGGGATTTATTTCAAGCTTACAGAGCCAGGGGAAGTTCCATCTATGACAGAAGAAGCTGGCTCCCATTCATAAATCCAAGCAGAGAGAGAAACCACCACCAGCCAGCAAACACCAAAAAAGCAACAAGCACCAGAGACCCATCAGAACTCACACTTCTCTCTTATCTCTGGCTAGAATTCAGATCCCCCAAAAAAAAAACACACACACACAACGTTGGGCCAGACCCCAGGATCTGCCTCCCAGCGACACCTTCTCCAGCCAGGCAGCTGGAGACCTGAGTTTCAAGCCTTACTAAAACACCAGAGACTATGGGGGACACACATTCACATTCAAACCACCACAGTGAGTGAACAAATTCTATTTGGTGCACAGACCGAAAGGGGCAGACAAGTCAGAAAGTGCAGAGCTTCCTCCTGGCCCCATTGTCCTGAGGGTGAGCAGCCTCCCTCCTTTTGCTGGAATCATGATCACCAAGCATGCGCTTAAAGACACCTGCTTGCTGCTCACTGGTCCTGTGCCTGCCTAATCACTTGAATATTCCATTTTCCACCCAGGCCTTGCACGGGCCCAGGAGAGCCCACAGAACCTTAGGGAGTATAGCTCCAATCTCTGGGTGGGAGGCCTGGCAACCAGCCCCTGGGTACCCCAATCCTCGGGGTTTTCTCAAGACTTGTCCTTGTCCCCTGGGTCTTGGTGGCCTCTGCTCAGCAACCTAGGCCCCAGCTGGAGGGAGCATGACCCTGAGGGAAGTGACTGGAAAGTGAGACTCAGGGGTCAGGGCCTCCTGGGAAGAAACCCTGAAGGAGGAGATACCCCCTGGGGAGGAGGAGTGATCAAACTCCAATCACCCACAGCCCTCTCCCCCAGCCACTGCACCCATGGGAACCCAGCCCAGGGACATAGCAAGGCCATGTCCTCAGAGGATGCCTCAAGCCACTGGTGGGTGGCTTGGAAAAGTTTGTCAGTGTTCCATGTCTCCCCATGGTGCTCCTTGTCTCCTGCTCCGAGGAGGACAGGGACATGGGTCCCTGGAAGCCTGGTCTGTCTCTGGCTGGCCTCATACTTTCTGAGGTGAGTCTCAAGAGGAGGCACTCCTGAAGCATCCAAAACTGAGCTTAGGAGACCTTAGACCTCAGTGGACTGGCCCTGCTTTCCAGCTCCATCAAACCTTCCTGCTACCGTTGTGTCAGCCAAAGTCAGACCGTGCTTTCTGCACTCTACTGCTGTTTCCCTCGAACCCAGGATCCTTGTGCACCCCTAGCCTAGACCTTTACCCCCAGACAACCCTGTGTCTCACACTTCCATTACAGATCTTAGACGCCCCTTCAGAACACATATCCAAAAAAAAAAAAGGTTTAAGGCGTTCACCTACATAGTCAAAGGATCTCGATTTAATTCTCCAGGACCCACATAAGCCAGATGCACAAGGGGGCGCACGCATCTGGAGTTTGTTTGCAGTGGCTGGAGGCCCTGGCACGCCCATTCTCTCCTTCTCTCTCTCTGCCTCTTTCTCTCTCTCAAATAAATAAATAAATAAAATATATATTTTAAAAACTTTTTAAAAAGGTTTATTTTCATTTATTTATTTATTTGACAGAGAGAGAGAGAGAGAGAGAGAGAGAGAGAGAGAGGGGAATGAATGGGTGCACCAGAGTCTGTAGCCACTGCAAACAAACTCCGGACTCATGTGTCACCTTGTGCATCTGGCTCATGTGAGTACTGGGGAATCGAACCTGGGTCCTTTGGCTTTGCAGGAAAGCGCCTTAACATTAATCTCTAACCCGAGAATACATATCTCGTAACACTCTCTTAATTGTCCTGTACTTGCAGCTAGCTTAAATGAAGAAGAGAAATAAAGGGAAGGATAGTGTATGCAACCTTATGTATTTATTTATTTTGTTTTTGAGGTAGGGTCTCACTCTAGCCCAGGCTGACCTGCAATTCACTATGTAGTCTCAGGGTGGCCTCAAACTCACAGCAATCCTCCTACCTCTGCCTCCCGAGTGCTGGGATTAAAGGAGTGCACCATCACACCTGGCTGACTTACATTTTAAAAATAATCTTTCTGGGGATTGAGGATTTAGCTCCGTGGATGAGCCCTGAGTTCAATCCTAGGCATTGGGGAGAGGGGAACATCACAGGCACACAAAGAACTGTTTCTGACTGCTGTGTGGGGAAGGGATAGAGGAAGCAGGAAAGAAAGGAAAAAAATCAGCGAGGGGCTAGTGTGGATGTCCAGGAAAGGTATGGAGGCCTACTCCAGGATGGGTTACACACACACACACACACACACACACACACACACACACACACACACGACTCCATCCAGTGAGCATGATGGGTGGTTTCGTCAGGCTCTCCTGCTGTGCACCCCCTGAGTCCCAGCACCTCCCTGCTCATGTCACACAATTGAGGCCAGGCTGTGAGGGGGCTCATAGTGAAAGAGAAGCGAGGCTCTCTCAGCACCATGCTATCAGGAGAGGCTGGAACAGCAGAGCCAGCTTCCAGCAGCTTCTTCAGTGCCACGCAGGCTTCCTTCTCTTCCTGCACAGCCCTGCTTCCCGAAGGCCCTCTGCGCAGGCTTTCTGTCTCACAGGTGAGGGTGCCTCAGCTTACAGGGACCTCACTTTTACACTGTTCCCTCCTTGCCACTAGGCCTCCTTCCTCTAAGTACAGGGAGCCAGGGTCTTGCTCTGGGCCAACTAACTCATAGACATGTGCTCAGCATGCAGGACTCATAGGTTCTCAACGTCTTGGCACTTAGAGTAGAAGAAAGAGCTTCCCGTAACAGAACAGAGTGGTGGGGTAGTAGGTGTGCCTCAGCCTGCCCTCCTTCCGACAGAGCTGCCTCTGGGGTAATGGTCAGGTTCACACTTGGGTTACTCCAGGGCTCTTCTACACCTGCTCATTCAGCTTGAGCCCCTCTGAGGGCTTGGGCCCTACTGCCTCCATTTTACAGCTAAAAAAGTCGAGGCCTGCACGTGCTCAAAACCTTGTTAGGAACACCCGGGCTTCCACGGCCCCAATGTGGAAGCAGCTCTCCTCTGGCCTCCCAGGGGCACAGACAGTCTCTGCCTTCGGTGACAGTATCCTGACTCCTGGCCCCCTGTCCCTTTCCATCCAGCTCCATGGGCAGAGAGTCCATGTGGAGCACTCATTCTGCACACATCTACAAAGCACTCTGTGTTCAGCTACCGCCTGGCTTCATAGCACACCCTAGCTTCAAACGCTTATTCTCTCCCTTCCGGTTCACTCAGCTGCCATCACCTATGGCTGTTTTGAGAGAGGGGGGAGTGTGGTTAACTATTCCCAGTTTCTACCCTTGGCCTATGATGTCCACAGCAGTGTTGGATTGAGGTACATTCCCAGGCCTACAACATTTATTTATTTTATTTTAAAGAAAAAAGCCATTTTCTTTCTCTCTTCCTTCCTTCCTTCCTTCCTTCCTTCCTTCCTTCCTTCCTTCCTTCCTTCCCTTCTTCCTTCCTTTCTTCCTTCTTTCCTCCCTCCTCCCTCTTTCCTTCCTCCCTTCTTTCTTTCTTTTCTTTTTCTTTCTTTCTTTCTTGCTTGCTTTCTTTTCTTTCTTTCTTTCTTTCTTTCTTTCTTTCTTTCTTTCTTTCTTCTTCTTCTTCTTTTCTTTCCCCTTCCTTCCTTCCTTCTTTCCTTCCCTCCTTCCTTCTTTCTTTCTTTCTTTCTTTCTTTCTTTCTTTCTTTCTTTCTTTCTTTCTTTCTTTCTTTCACCAAGAAAGAAAGAGGGAGACAGAGAGAATGGGCACACCAGGGTCTCCAGCCACTGCAAATGAACTCCAGACACATGTGCCACTTTGTGCATCTGGATTACATGGGTACTGGGGAATCTAACCTATGTCCTTAGGCTTTGCAGGCCAGCAACTTAACTGCTAAGCCATCTCTCCAGCCCTATTTTATTTTTTTAATGTTTTACATTGCAACTGAGATGGAGAACAAAGATGCTAATTTAAAAAATATTTTTTAAGGGGCTGGAGAGATGGCTTAGTGGTTAAGGCACTTGCCTACAAAGCCAAAGGATACAGGTTTGATTCCCCGGGACACACAGGCCAGTTAGACAGAGTGGCGCATGCCATATAGAGTTCATTTGCAGCTTCTGGAGGCCCTGGAGTGCCCATTCTTTCTATCTGCTTCTCTCTCAAACAAATAAAATAAAATAAAAGTTTTAAAAATTTTTTTAATGTATTTATTGGTGTGAGAGAGAAAAAGAGTATGGGCATAGCAGTTCTTCCTACTGTTGCAAATGAACTCCAGATATATGTGTCACTTTGTGCATCTGACTTTCAGTGTACTGAGGAATTAAATCCAGGCTGTCAGGCTTTGCAAGCAAGCACCTTTAACCACTGAGCTGCTTTTAAAAAAATTTATTTATTTATTTTTAGCTGGGCGTGGTGGTGCATGCCTTTAATCCCAGCACTCAGGAGGTAGAGGTAGGAGGATTGCTGTGAGTTCAAGACCATCCTTGACAACATAGTGAATTCCATGTCAGCCTGGACTAGAGTGATACCCTACCTCACAAAAACAAACAAAAAAAGAGTTAATTTATTTTTATTGGCAACTTCCTTAACTGTAGACAATATCCCATGGTACTTCCCTCTCCCCCACTTTCCCCTTTGAAACTTCACTCTCCATCATATCCCCTCCCCCTCTCAATCAGTCTTTTATTTTGATGTCATCATCTTTTCCTCCTATTAGAATGGTCTTCTGAAGGTAGTGTCAGGCACTGCAAGGTCATGGATATCCAGGCCATTTTGTGTCTGGAGGAACACGTTGTAAGGAGTCCTATACTTCCTTTGGCTCTTACATTCTTTCCACCACCTCTCCCTCAATGGACCCTGAGCCTTGGAAGGTGTGTTAGAGATGTTTCAGGGCTGAGCACTCCTCTGTCCCTTCTCTGCACCATGGTGCCTTCTGAATCATCCCAAGATCACCTCCATCTGAAAGGAGAAGTTTCTCTAACCAAAAGTGAGAGTAGCATTAATATATGGGTGTGGACATTAAGAGAAGTCCTCACTGGGCAGTTTGGTGAGCATAGTATGTACATTTAGCTAGTCACCAGCAGACGTTAGACCCCTAGGGCTCATGACTACCTGTTGTAGGTTTTCAGTATCAGGGATGTGTTCCCTCCCATGGAGCAGGCTTCTAGTCCAATTAGAGAGCAGTTGGCTTCCCCCATAACAGACATGCCACTATTGCACCCGTTGGCTCATTTGGCCTGGGTGGCTAAATTTAAAGCTTGCAGTGGTCATTGTTGAGTATCTTCACTGGTGTTTTCTCTCTCCCATTGACCTGCATGCAGCATAGCTTTTTCCAACTTTCTGTCAGCTGGTCCACCTGGAGGAGGCTTTCAGGTCAGCTCCAGCAGGATTTCTCAGTGACCTTGCAGCCCAAGTATGTGGAGGCTTCAGCAATAGGGTCTTACCATCTATTCCTGGTGGGAAACCAAGGGCCTCGGCAATGGCCTATAATGTTTTCCTGGTATCTGTAAACTCTCTGGCCAACAATTCACTGGAAGGTATCCCATCCCTGGCACTGAAAATTTTCTAGAAACAATCTATTGCTTCTGAGTGTTCCATTGTCTAGAAAAGTAAGAGGAAATAAATAAGTCATATGAGCTGCTTTTTGTTTTTTGAGACACGTCTTGCCATGTAGCCCAAGCTGGCCTCAAACTCTTGATTCTTCTGCCTCTACCTGGTAAGTGCTAAAAGTGAATTTTAAAAAATATTTTATTTTTATTTATTTATTTGAAAGAGACAGAGGGAGACAAGAGAGAGAGAGAGAGAGAGAGAGAGGGAAAGAGAATGGGTGCACCAGGGTCTCTAGCCACTGCAAACTCCAGACACATGTGCCACCTTGTGCATCTGGCTTATATGGGTCCTGGGAAATCAAACCTGGGTCCTTTGGCTTTGCAGGCAATTACCCTAAGCCATTTCTACAGCCCAAAAGTGAATTTTTTTTTTTTTTTTTTTGAGGTAGGGTTTCACTCTAGCCCAGGCTGACCTGAAATTCACTGTGTAGTCTCAGGGTGGCTTTGAACTCATGGAGATCCTCCTACCTCTGCCTCCCAAGTGCTGGGATTAAAGGCATGCACCATCACGCCAGGCTTCTAAAAGCAAATTTATTTTATTTTTATTAATTTATTAGAGAGAGAGAGGGAGAGAGAGAATGGGCACACCAGGGCCTTCCAGCCACTGCAAATGAACTCCAGATGCATGTGCTACCATATGCATCAGGTTTACATGGGATCTGGAGAATCAAACCTGGGTCCTTAGGCTTTGCTGGCAAGCGCCTTAACCACTAAGCCAGCTCTCCAGCCCCCAAAGTGAATTTTTAATTGACATATAAAAATTGTACTTCTTGCTGGGTGTGGTGGCACATGCCTTTAATCCCAGCACTCAGAGGCAGAGGTAGGAGGATCGTCATGAGTCTGAGGCCACCTGAGACTACAGAGTGAATTCCAAGTCAGTCTTGGATACAGTGAGACCCTACCTCGAAAAACAAAACAAAAAAAAAAATGTACTTCTTAGAGCTGGATGTAACTCACTTGCTCTGCCAGGGAAAGACCCTGAGTTGAGTTTTATTCTCAGCAACTGAAAAACAAAGTAAATCTTTACGGGACACCATGTGGTGTTTAGATGTGTGTGTACACTGTGTGGTGATCAAATCATAGCAATTAGCATGTCATCACCTCAAGCATTCATCATTTCTTTGTAGTGAGAACATCCATAGTCCTCTATTGTAGCTATTTTGGAAAAAAAAATGATGTTATTGTTAACCACATTTACCCTTCTGTTCCACAGCACCTCAGAACTTATTCCTGCTATCGAGGTAACTGTACAACACCCAACCTCTCTTCAGCACCCCCATACTTTCCCACCATTCTATTTTCTATTTCCAAGTTCAACTTTTTGTTTTTGTTTTTGTTTTTGTTTTGGTTTTGGTTTTGGTTTTGGTTTTTTGGTTTTGGTTTTTCAAGATAGGGTTACACTGCACCTCAGGTTGACCTGGAATTAACTATGTAGTCTCAGGGTGGCCTCGAACACATGGCGATCCTCCTACCTCTGCCTCCCGAGTGCTGGGATTAAAGGCGTGTGCCACCACACCCGGCCAAGTTCAACTTTTTTAGATTCTACAAATGAGATCACATGGTGTTTGTGTTTCTGCGCCTTGCTTTTAAAATATTAAAGAGAAGTGGATGAAATGAAGTTTAATACTATATTTTAAGATAAATATATACAAAGTATCATCGTGTCAATGTGCAATTGATGATGTGAAGCAGCATACAGTCGCTTGCTCTCATTGTTCATCCCAAGTCTTTGCCATTCGTCTGCACGGACACATATGGCATGCTCGGTTCAGATGAGCCAATTTCAAGCACTCAGCACCCATGGGTGGCTAGTGACTTCAACAATGAGCAAGCCCTTTACTCTCAACTGAACAGCTAGAACCATCCTTTGCAAAGTAGACCATGCAGGCTATGTCTGGTTGGGAGATGGCTCAGTGGGTAAATCTTGCTATGCAAGTATGAATACTTGAGTTTAGATCCCTAGAACCCATGTGGGAAGCTGAACACAGTAGCAAGCATCGGTAATCCCACCTCTTCTTCAGTAAGAAGGGAGGCTCTCACCCCAGATCCATGCTGGTGTGCTTCCTGGCTCCCTTCAAACCTTTGCTCCCATGTTATATTCTTTTAAAATCAATTTGGCTGGAGGGATAGCTTAGCAGTTAAGGTATTTGCCTGAAAAGCCAAAGGACCCATGTTCGATTCCTCAGAACCTGCGTAAGCCAGATGTACAAGGTAGTGCATGCGTCTGGAGTTTGTTTGCAGTGGCTGGAGGCCCTGGTGTGCCCATTCTCTCTGTCTCTCATTCTCTCTCTCTATGCCTCTTTCTTTCTGTGAAATGAATAAATAAATAAAAATTTTAAAAATCAATTTGCTTATTTATCTGTGCCCATGCTACTGAAATCATGTGCCTCTTTACATCCGGCCTTACATGGGTGCTGGGAAATGGAACCTGAGCAAGCAGGCTTTACAAGCAAATGTCTTTAACCACTGAGCAATCTCCCCAACCTCCATTTCTAGGGAGGCCTATTAGACCACTTTATTTAACCTGCAGCCCCATCCCCTACTTTTCCCTCTTTCTTCCATGCCCATGGAAAAGCTAAGTTCTTGCCCAAGCATTTCTTACCTTCTAACTGGATAGGTAATGTCTTATTGGTGTGTTTACTATTCTTGTCTCATCTCCCTTGTTAAAATGTTGACTCAAACAGATTTTTGTTGGTTTTGTACATCTCTCTGTGCCCAGAGTTTAGCACAGAGCAGGTACTTGACAAATATTGCTTTTTTTAGATGGCTGGATGGGTAGATGATGAATGGATGAGTGAATAGGTATTTGGATGGATGGATGTGTGCACTGACAAATGGATATAGGATATGTGGGTGGATGTATGGGTGTGAAGATGCATGTCTGGGTGGGTGGATGAATGAATAAATAGGTGGATGATGGATGAATGGATATCTGGATAGACAGATGGATGTTTGGATGGATGCATGCATAGACAAATGGATGGATATGAAAATGGATGAAATGATATTTTGGTGGATGGATGGATGGATGCAGAGGCCGGACCATGGAGAAGATCATTATACAACTTATAAGCACATAGACCTGCTGGGAGGCCCGGGGAGCCTGTGGCCCCATCAGTGGAGCAGGCCTTCAGCTCTCTGCGTGCAATGATCAGCTTTCCTTGAGAATACAGACACAGCGCAGGGAGCTGCAGGGTGCATGACTGCCTGGGCCATCTCTGCACTCATTTTCTCAGGCCAGCTTCTTGTGGTCTGGGCAGATTTAAAAGAGTCTGTGATTTGAAGGCAGAAAATCTCTCAGACTGCCCAATTAATGTTCACAATTCATTGTTTGTAATTGCACATAAAATTTTATAATGAGAAATTACAAGAATTCTCTTTGAAGACTTCCCCCAAGGAATGGAATTAGGAAGAAAAATCTTCTTTCTGCTTTCAAGGGATGGTTCTCCTTAGTAAAGCATTCTGGACCCCTCCTGAGAGACAGGGGTAGGGATCGTGTCCACAGAGCCTGGGCTCTGCTCTATGGATGAACTTGGCAGTGCCAGGTGCTTCACAGCCAGCTTCAGATCAGCCTTGGGGACAGCAGAAGAGCATGCTCATTTCTTAGTACAGGACACTGAGGCTCAGACGGATCAGTTACTCGTTACCCAAGTGGGATCCACATCTTGGACTATCTGGCCTTTGCCACAACTTCAACCTTTGAAAGGTCTCCCAGTGGGCCAAGAGAAGCTACAGAGACCACCACAAGAATGGTAATGAGGACAGAGATCACTCTCTAACAGCACCCATTCACCCTGACTACTGCTATAGGACATGTGAGTGGACAATTTTTCTGAATTTTTTTTTCTAAATACTGTGGTCATCTTCGGAAGAGCATAATTACACTGCATGATGACTGAATGTATTAATGCTAGTTTTAAAATTTTTTATCTTGTTTAAAATTTTTACTTATTTATTTGAGGGTGACAGAGTGAGAAAGAGAGAGAGAGAGAGAGAATGCATGCACCAGGGCCCCCAGCCACTGCAAACGAACTCCAGGTGCACGCGCCACCTTGTGCATCTGGCTTACATGGGTACGGGGGAATCAAGCCTTGAACCGGGGTTCTTAGGCTTCACAGGCAAGGGATTAACCACCAAGCCATCTCTCCAGCGCTTTTTTCTTTTTTTAAAAATTTTTATTTATTTTTGGAGAGAGAGACAGAGAGACAGAGAGGGAGAGGGAGACAGAATTGGGCGCGCCAGCAGCTCTCAGCTGCTGTGAACGAAATCCAGATGCGTGCGACCCCTTGTGGTCAAGTGCGGCATTGCACCCTTGTCTCACTTTGCATCTGGCTAAACGTGGGACCTGGAGATTGGAACCGCTGGACATTGGAACCAGCATTCTTAGGCTTAGCAGGCAGGCGCCTTAGCTGCTAAGCCATCTCTCAAGCTTTTTTTTTTTTTTTATGAGATAGAGAAAGAGAGCAAGAGAGAGAGAGAGAGTGTTGGCCAGGGTCTCTAGCCACTGCAATTGATCTCCAGACACACGTGCCACCTTGTGCACATGCATCACCTTATATATCTGGCTTACAAGGGTTCTGGGGAGTCAAACCTGGGTTCTTAGGCTTTGCAGGCAAGTGCCTTAACCAATAAGCCATCTCTCCAGCCCATTAATGCTAGGCATTAAAAAAATATTTTTATTAACTTAATTGCAAGCAAAGAGAGGGAGAATGGATACACCAGGGCTTCTTGCTGCTGCAAGCAAACTCCAGATGCATGCACCACTTTGTGCATCTGGCTTTATGTGGATACTGGAGAATTGGACCCAGGTTGTCAGGCTTTGTAAGCAAACACCTTTAACAGCTGAGCCAGCTCTCTAGCCTTCATGCTAGCTAGTTGTTTTTTAACATATATTTTATATTTATTTATTTATTTATTTATTTGAGACAGAGGGAGATACAGAAATAGGCTGATATATATATATATATATATATATATATATATATATATATATATATATATATATATATATATAGAGAGAGAGAGAGAGAGAGAGAGAGAGAATGGGTGTGCCAGGGCCTCCAGCCACTGCAAGCAAACTCCAGATGTGCACACCCTCTTACGCATCTGGCTTATGTAGGTCCTGGAGAATCGAGCCTTGAACCGGGGTCTTTAGGCTTCACAGGCAAGCATTTAACCACTAAGCCATCTCTCCAGCCCAGTTAGTTTTTTTTTTTCAATATAAAAAGTGAAGAAGGCCAGATGTGGTGGCTCACACCTTTAATCCCAGCATTTAGGAGGCAGAGGTAGGAGAATTGCCGTGAGTTTGAGGCCACCCTGAGACCATATAGTTAATTCCAGATCAGCCTGACCTAAATCGAAAACCTACCTCTAGAAACAAACAAACAAACAAAAAAAGTGAAGAAGCTGGATGTGGTGGTGCACGCCTTTAATCCCAGCATTTGGGAAGCAGAGGTCGGAGGATTACCATGAGTTCAAGGCCACCCTGAGATTACATAGTGAATTCTAGGTCAGCCTGGACTAGAGTGAGACCTTACCTCGAAAAACCAAAAAATAAAAAAATGAACAAATAAAAAGTGAAGGGATGCTACAATCCGAATCCCTATTGAGGAATTTCTCCACTTGTTTTCAACTCTCTGGAGACTCAAAGCCTACAGCGCCTCCATCTCTCTGGGCTCAAAGAGGCCCTGAGTACAGACTCTTGTCTTGTGCAGATTCTTCCTGTCCATGTGGACTTGCTGGGTCACAGGCCAGAGCTCCCCTTCTCTCAGCCTCAGTTTCCCTTCTAGCCATAACATTCCAGGGTGCTCTGATTCTTGCTGCTGTCACAAGATGCCTTGAGAGGGATGGGGGAATACCTTTGGCCTCACCTTGAGCCCATTTTCAATGACACCCCTCGCTCGTAGCCTCTCCTTACAGGCTCTTTATGGTGCTGCTATCCTTGCCCTGGTAGTTTTGTAAATCATTCCCTGTGTGGGTTCCCTTTGGGGTGAGCAGCATGGCTTTGCCCCCAGCTGAGGCTTGGGCAGACAGCTGTGCCACTGCCCCTCCCTTCCTGCCGTGCCTCAGCAGCAGAGACCCTCATCCCAGTAGCCCTCCTCTCCACCTCAACCTGCCACTTCCACTCGCTCATGGGTGGGTTGTGGGGGGCAGCAGTAATCAGATGAGGACTCTGCCCTGTGGAACCTGGTTTCTGAGGAAAGAGAGGGACAGTGTGCACCACAACAAAGCAATAAGCACGATGATCTCAGATGGCCATGTGGACAGTCCTGAGTGACCAGGGAGGCCACACAGAGAATGGTCATCCCCTTGATAATAAACAGAAAGCTGGAAAAAGCTGCACTACATGAAGCCATATGGGACACAGAAGTCATCAGCAGTGAAAACAGTGGACACTGAATATTCAGTTTGGCCACACAGGCCCAGTGACTGAACGGATGCAATAGTGGCATGTCTGCTCTTTGGGTAACCAACTGCTCCATAATTGAACTGAAGGCCCTCTCTACGGGAGGGAATACATACCTGGTACTGAAAAACCTAAGCAAAAGTCTATGGCAGGGGAGGTCATGAGCCTTAGGGGTATAAAGCCTGCCCTTGTCTGGCTAAATGTATATAAATGTATATATTATTCCCACCAAGCTGCCCTGAAAGCACTACACTTAATGTTCATATTCACATATTAATGCTACTCTCACTTCTGGTTAGAGAAGCTTCTCTTTTCAGACGGCGATGACCACTGGGATGACCCAAAAGGCAACATAGTGCTGAGAAGAAGGGATGGAGGAGTGTCCAGCACTGAAACATTTCTATCACACCCTCCAAGGCTCAGGGCCCATTGCGGAAGAGGGGGCGGATAGAATGGAAGAGCCAAAGGAAGGGTATGACCCCTTACAATGCAACTGTCCAGACAGAAATTGGCCTTGATATCCTTAACCTTGCAGTGCCTAGCAATACCTTCGCAAAACCCTCAAAATAGAAGAAAAAGATGATGACATCAAATTAAAAGAAAGACTAATGGAGAGAGGGAGGGGATATTATGGAGATTGGAGTTCTAAAGGGGTATGGGGGCAGGGGAGGGAAATATGATGCATTTTTGTATGTAAATATAGAAGTTGTCAATAAAAAAAAATTTAAAAATAAAGAAGGAAACACAGCTGGGTGTGGTGGTGCATGCCTTTAATCCCAGCACTTGGGAGGCAGAGGTAGGTGGATCACCATGAGTTCGAGGCCACCCTGAGACTACATAGTGAATTCCAGGTTAGCCTGGGCTAGAGTGAGACCCTACCTTGAACCCGCCCCCCCCAAAAAAGAAGGAAACAAAGATAAGGCCTGGGGCTAGAATAGCTTAGTGGTTAAGGCACTTGCTAGTGAAGCCTAAGGATCCAGGTTCAATTCCCCAGTACCCACATAAGCCAGATTGCACTAGGTGGCACAGGTGTCTGGAGTTCATTTGCAGTGGTTAGAGGTGCTGGCACACCCATTCTCTTTCTCTATATCTGTATATCTTTAAACACACACACACACACACACACACACACACACACACACATATTAAAGATAAGGCCTGGGAGAAGAAATGCAGTGCAAAGTGTCAGAGTTGCAGAGCTCCATGCAAAGCTTTCAGCGACTACTGTTTTCTGTCAAACCTGAGGGACATAAAAGGAGTGTCATGAGGAAAGGGAAGGGAAGGATGTGTGTCAAAGGCTGCCTTGCATGCAGCTACTGCCCTCAAGTGTCTGTGATTCAACCCCCATCTCCTCCCACGTACACACGAGCTGGTGGGGCCTTGCAGACATGTGATGTTCAGGGTGGGCCAGGAGGATTATTAGTGCAGTCCACTATGTGTTCAGAGCTGGCTGGCACTTGCTGCCATCACTCTCTGGCTGAAGTGTGGAGGTGTGATGCCCTAGCTGTCTGCTCTGCCACGCTTTTCTCTGCCAGTTTCCCCTCCAGACTGTAAGCTTAAAATAAGCTGCTTTTGGTTAGGTATTTTGTCCCAGCAATGAGAAGATAGCTGCCACATGTCCAGTCAAAATTATAGATAATGTTACAATGCAACTGTCCAGACAGAAATTGGCCTCGATATCCATGACCTTGAAGTGCTTAGCAATACCTTCACAAGACCCTCAAAATAGGAGAAAAAGATGATGACATCAAATTAAAAGAGAGACTAATGGAGAGGGAGAGGAGATATGATGGAGAATGGAGTTCTGAAGGGGAATGGGGGGAGGGAAATATGGTTTATTGTCTATAAGTATAGAAGTTGTCAATAACAAAAATTAAAAAAAGAAAAAACTTCCCGGCTTACAAATTAAAAAAAAAAAAAGATTATAGATAATGTGTATCAATCCATTATTTTAAAAATATTTTTATTTTTATTTATTTATTTATGTGTGAGAGAGAGACAGAGAAAGAGAGAAAATGGGCACACCAGGGCCTCCAGTCACTGAAAATGAACTCCAGACACATGTGCATCTGGCTTATGTGGGATCTGTGGAATCAAACCTGGGTCTTTAGGCTTCACAGGCAAGCACCTTAACTGCCAAGCCATCTCTCCAGTCCCAATACATTACTTGAAAGATTTTTTATTTATCTATTTGCAAGCAAAGGGAGACATAGGGGAGTGAGAGATAGAGAGAGAGAGAGAGAATGGATGCTCCAGGGCCTCTAGCCACTGCAAACAAACTTCTCACATGGCAGGGGGAGAAGGCTCTGTGTCTCTTCTGGTGAGGAAGTGCCCAATAAGGGACAGATCCCATCATGGAAGGTTCTAGCCTGATGTCAGCAAAGCCGGGTCACCATCCAAAATCCCATCTGCAGAACCAGACACACCAGACAGTGGACCCTTTCAGTTCTTAACACTGCGGCTCCTAGGGAGGATTGAAGTGGGCCTCGTCGCCAAGCTCCCCCAGCGCTGAGCCCCTTGGCTTCAGAGGAGAGAACTAGAGGGTGAAGGATAAGGGAGTTAGAGAAGAGAAAGCTTCGTGGGAGCCCACTTCTTCTTCCTCTGTGCTCCAAGAGTGTGAGCCTGCCCCTTGTCCTTAGACATGGCACATTGACTAAATGCTGTCTGCACATGCTTCCTTTGGCCTGACAAAGCTATACCAAGTCTTTACTGGGCTGGAGAGATGGCTCAGCTGTTAAGTGTGTTTCCTGAGCAAGCATGAAGGCCTGACACCGCCAGAGTTCAAATCTCCAGATGCCACCTAAAATAGCTGGGCATAGTCATGCATGTAACTCTGTAACACTGGAGCTGCCATGGGGCTTTAGGGGGACCTCAGTGACAGTGTGGCCTGGTGTACTCCTCCTCCAACACTGCCATTGTCACGTGTTTGACACAGCAGTCATCTGTCACTGCTTCTCCCTCAACAACATAGACTCTATGGCTCTTAGATATGCTATCACTTTCTCATGTACTTCAAGCCATGGGGCAGAGAGATGATGGGTCACACTCCATGAAAAGTCACTGTAAGAAAAGCCTCCAAGTAAACCTAATGGCCAGTGACCACTGAGTGACCTTTGCCGTCAGGCTCGGAGAGGCACCAGAGAGCGGTAGAGCCTGTGGCAGATCAGGGCTCTGCCTCAAAGTCCTGGTGCCTACTTTAACGACAGACAGTAACTGCTGATGAGCACACAAGCCTGAGGTTACCAGTGTACTAATATTCAGAAGGCAGAACCTGAAGTGCTTGGGAAATCTCCCAGTGTATTTAGTGGTTAGCAATCAGCATAGACTTAAAAAAAAAAAAAAAACTGGGAGCTGTAGAGATGGCTCAGCAGGTTTGATTCCCTAGTACCCATGTAAAACCAAATACACAAAGTGGTGCATGCATCTGGAGTTCATCTGCAGTAACTAGAGCCTCTGGTGTGCCCATTCTCTCTCTCTCCTTATAAATAGATAAATAAAAATATTTTTAAAAATTTGTTTGCAAGCCGGGTGTGGTGGTGCACGCCTTTAATCCCAGCTCTCAGGAGGCAGAGGTAGGAGGATTGCCGAGAGTTCAAGGCCACCCTGAGACTATATAGTGAATTCCAGGTCAGCCTGGACTAGAGTTAGACCATACCTAGAAAAACCACAAAAAAAAAAATTTTTTTTTTTGTTTGCATCTCTGTGTGCATACAAGGTGGTGTGGTGCAATCTATGTTGCATATGCACATGTATGTACCCTTGTGGCACAACATACGCATGCCTGCCATGACCAGAGTGCAACATTAGGTACCCCATTCTGGCATCCTTCTACCTGGCCTTATTTTGAGCTGGAGTCTCTTTTTACTACTTTTTAAAAATTTATTTATTTATTTACTTGAGAAAGTGAGAAAGAAAGAGGCAGACAGAGAGAGAGAGAGAGACAGAGAGAATGCCAGGGCCTCTAGCCACTGCAAACGAACTCCAGATGCATGCGCCCCCTTGTGCATCTGGCTTGTGTGGGTCCTGGAGAGTCAAATGGGGATCCTTTGGCTTTGCAGGCAAACACCTTAACTGCTAAGCCATCTCTCCAGCCCCTCTTTTATTACTCTTTTTACTTTTTACTCTTTTCGTAGAAACTTGAGAGTTTCTGATTCTCCAGTCTCTGTTCCCCTGAGGGACTGGAGTTACAGGTGTGTCTATGCCCAGCTGTTTTATGTGGGATCTGGAGACTTAAACTCTGGTGGTCTCAGGCTCCCTGAAACCCTCATGCTTGTGCAGGAAGCACACTTAACTGCTGAGCCATTTCTCCAGCCAAGCAGACTTTTATTTTATTTTATTTTATTTTATTTTATTTTATTTATTTATTTATTTATTTTTGGTAGGGCAAAGGAAACAAGTGGGCAGACAGCATTGGCCAGTGTGCCATCTGTAAGGACAAGGGACACAGAGAAAGGGTGAGCTCAGATGAAGCCCACTGGGCAAGCTTCAGGCCTGACTCAAGATCAAAGGGCAATTGGGCTGGTGAAACAGGTCAGCTAGGAAAGGCCTGGTAGCCTGACCATTTCTGCTGTCCTAAGGGCTGGCCAGCAGAGTGGCTGGAACCAGAATGGGTGAACAGAAGAACTGGCCCTAAAGACCAGCCCAGGAATGGAGAATCTTCTCTGCCCTGGCTCTTGCCTTCCCCAGGAGGGCTTCTAAATCTTATGGTATTAAAGAGAAAACGCCTTGGCTAAATCCTTGGCCGTGCCCCCCTCCCTCCCTTTCTCCAGCAGAACTCCAGCCTCCCTTCCCTCTGGTAATCTCCACAGCTCACTCATAAATTATGAGTGCATTCATTTGCATGTCAGAAGCTCGGCCAAGAAATTAGATAAAATTGATCCGCTGCAATTTATTCTCTCTATTTTTCCAAGAAATGGCCTCCCTCCTATGTTTTATTCATGGAGACACCCAGCTCTCTCTTTTATCTCCAACCCTCAGTAACATTTTCAATTTACTCAATTTATAGCTGCAAGACGCCCTTGGGCTGGGCAGGAGGGAGGCCACCCAGGAAGGGCTGGTGTGCCCAGGGCGCTCCCTGGGCCTGGGTTGTCTTAACTAGGCAGAGGCTCTGGAGTGAGATTTGAGGTGGTTCCAGCAAGATCTCTAAGGCGCTGGTCTCACAGGAAGGTCTCCCAGGGATCCTGCAAGGATGAGGGCTCCCAGGTCAGCTGAGTGGAATGCTGGGTCCCTGCTGGACCTGGGAGTTCAGACAGCTGTTCTCCCCCAGGTGGCTTTGGTCAGACACCAGATGACCAGTGAGTGGTCATCTCTCCCAGCCACACATGCCCAGAGGCCTTCTCAAAGAAAGAAATAAAGAAAGCTCTTTTCCCAGCTGCAGGTTGAGGATGCAGCTTGTCCAGGACTGAGGGAATTGATTTGATTCGCCTTTTTTCCCCAGCAGGACAGGACCAACTCCTCCCATGAGACGCACAACTTCGAGTGAATTCATAATGACAAAGCTGGTTTTGGTGATATCAGCTTGCTGTCCACATTGAGACATTGGAAAGACTTGGGGTCTTGAGGTGCCTATTGCAGCCATGCAGGGGTGGGTCCCTACACCCCCAGGTGGGGTAACACAGCAGATATCTACTTCTCCAGTCAATGGTTGCCATGAAGAAATACCGCAAGCCAGTTGCCAGAGCTTCTAGTGCTGTAAGAGACTCCAAGGTGCTGGACCACTGTCCCACAATAAACTCCTAGCTACCTTGCAGCTTGGGCCCAGCATCCTCTTGAATACTGACACCTGGAGCATAGGGATCACGTGTCAGTTGTGCTCTGTGACATAGCTCATTCCTGTGCCTGCAATGCTCAATGCTTGTGATCGAATGATTCTTGAATATCCCTCCAAAGCCCGTGTGTTAAAGGTTTGGTCCCCCGATAATGGTGCTATTAGGAGATGGCAGAACCTTTAAGAAGCAGGGCCTGACAGAGGGAAGTTACCTCACTAGAGGCATGACCTTGAAGGCCATATTGACACTCTGCCCCTTCCTTTCTCTCCTTGATTCCTGGCCACATAGGGGTGAGTCGTCCCCTTTACCATGTACTCCCTCCATAATGTACTCTGCCTCAAGAGGCCCACAGGGACAGGACCAAATAGCTACGGGCTGAAACCTCTGAAGCCATGAACCCAAATAAACTCTACTTCCTTATAAGCTCATTTTCTCAGGTATTTTGTCACAGTGACAGAAAGCTGACTAGCACAGTGCCCTTATGTATGTTGACCTTAGATGTTGGTTATCTTGACTTCGACTTCCAATCATCTTTCAACTCTAACTTTTCAGCTGGAGCTTATTGTTCCCTGGCATAAAAAGCATGTTTTTTAGCTTTCCTGGCTATCAAGGACTGTGTTGCAGCCAATGACAGGTAAATGTAACAGTTGAGTTCCCCAGGAAGGACGTTTAAGGGATCTGGTAGCTGAGAGGGGCCCCCTTTGCTCTCCTGTGTTTCCATCTCTCTGTGCTCCTGGTCACGATGGTATGAGCTCTGACAAGCATCTTGGACCATGCAGGGTTCAAAAGGATCCCTTGAGGACCAGTGCTGGGTTGGAAGATACGGCGGTTTGAATGTAAATGTATGTCCCCCATGCCTAAGGGTTTTGGTTTTTCGAGGTAGGGTTTCACTCTAGCCCAGGCTGACCGGGAATTCACTATGTAGTCTCAAGCTGGCCTCAAACACATGGTGATCCTCCTACTTCTGCCTCCTGAGTGCTGGGATTAAAGGCATGTGTCACCATGCCCCACTTGAGATATCTTTGATTAAACTTCCTAGTTGGTCTTCAGTAGGCAGAGCCCTGCTGGAGTAGGTGTGTACCTCGAGGCAGATCTTGAGTCCAGCCCAACTGGGTGTGTAGAGAGGCAGCATGAGTTTAGTATGGTGGTGCACACCTTTAATCCCAGCACTCGGGAGGCAGAGGTAGGAGGATCACTGTGATTTCGAGGCCACCTTGAGACTACATAGTGAATCCCAGGTCAGCCTGGACTAGAGTGAAACCCTACCTTGGGAAAGAGAGAGAGAGAGAGAGAGAGGCAGCTTGAGCTCTGGCTGTTCATGTCTCTCTGCTATGAATGTGTGATAAAGTGAGCCAGCTTCCTCTGCCATGATGAAGCTTCCCCTGGAATCTGTAAAATAAACCCTTTCCTCCATTAGCTGCTTCTGGCCAGGTATTGGTCCAGTTACATGAAAGTAATTGCTACAGTAAGACAGAAGGAGAAGAAGGCTGGGTGATGGTATAGCCACCTCATCCTTGGCTGCCATCTGAGTTTGCTGAGTTTGTTTTACAAGAAAGAAGGCAATTTTGGCTTCTTTAAGAAACTATTATTTGAGGGTTTTTTTTTTTTTTTTTTTTTTTGAGGTGGGGTCTCGCTCTAGCCCAGGCTGACCTGGAATTCACTCTGTAGTCTCAGGGTGGCCTCGAACTCACAGCGATCCTTCTACCCTGCCTCCTGAGTGCTGGGATTAAGGGCGTGAGCTACCACGCCTGGCTTATTTGAGTTTTTTGTTACATATGGCTGAATGAACCCTAACACACACTCTTTTCTAAGATGTGACTGCTTAGTGTCACTTCTCCTATTCAAATCTGGGGAAAGATGGGACCAATCCAGTCCATCTGACCTACTGTTTGCAAGCAGACTCCATGAAGAAGCTGTGGTGGTTTGATTTAGGTGTCCCCCATAAACTTAGGTGTTCTGAATGTTAGGTTTCCAGCTGATGGAGATTTGGGAATTAATGCCTCCTGGAGGCAGTGTACTGATGGGGATGGGCTTATGGGTGTTATAGCCAGTGTCCCCTTGCCAGTGTTTGGCACACTCTCCTGTTCCTATTGTTCACTTTATGTTGCCAGGGGGTGATGTACACCCTCTGTTCATGCCATCATTTTCCCCTGCCATCATGGAGTTTCCCCTTGAGTTTGTAAGCCAAAATAAACCATTTTTTCCCAAAAGCTGCTCTTGGTAAGGTGATTTCTGCCAGCAATGTGAACCTGACTGCAACAGTAAAGTTGGTACAGAGAGTGGCGTTGCTGCTGGACACCTGACTGTGTGGCTTTGGCCTTTTGGAGCCATTTTCAAGAGGAATGTGGAAGGATTTCAAACCTTGGCCTAAGAGATGCCCTGCAGTGCTGTAAGTACAGTTTGATGGACTATTCTGGTCAGAGTTGAAAGACCTGAATGCAATAAGAACTATGGACTATGAGGTTTGGCTTATGAGGGTGAGAAAGAGCTTTTCTTGGACTGAGCTAGAAGCAGTTTCTGTGAGAGGCTTGCTGGTATCCCCCTGTCCTGAGAACTTGTGCAGGGTTGCATTGCATAGAAATGGACTGTGTGAGCAGAGGGATGTGGCACAGAAATGAAATCTTTAGGCTGAAATTTCTGCCCATTCAGCTACAATTATATGAGAGATTACAACTTTTGATATTGGGCCAGCTGACCTGCACTGGGGCAACAGGAAGAATGTAGACTCTTTTGAAGGGGGCTGAATGCTCAAAGAATGTCCTGTTCATCAAAGTCTGCTTTATTCCCCCCTGGATTAACAAATTGGCACCCTACCAGGTATTGTGGAATATAAGAAATGCTGGAAAGAGAGGGTCATTGAATTTACAGCACGGTCTTGTGTTTTGGAAAGGGCCATGGGCAGTGTGAAGCAGGTTTGCTGGATGCCTGCATGGAGACCCAATGGAACCATGTGGATGGATCGTGGTTTGCAGTGGAGACCCAGTGGAGGTGCCAGGACCATGATGTGGCCGCTAAGGAAAGCTGCCAGCCCGGATGAAGTTTTCCAGGACTGTGAGTAGCCTAGCTGGAGGGGGGAATTGGAACTCCAGACACTTGTTGCTGGTTAGAATTATCAGACTTGGAGACTTGTCACTGACTAGAGTTGTTGGACTTGAGCTACAAAGTTTGATGTTTGCCCAGGTTGTTTTAAATCTTGTATTGGTTGAATATTTCTTTGTTATGCCAATATCATCCTTTATAGTGTTAATGTTTATTCTGTGCCATTATGGTTTTTTTTTTGGTTTAATTTTTGGTATTATGGCTCAGTTAAAAGATCTTAGACTATGGGAATGTTTGAACATCATTGGGATTGATGAAAACTATGGGGACATTTAAAGTTGCATGAATGCACTGCATTTTACATCATGGATGGTTATCAGTTTATGGGGGCCGGGGTGGAATGTGGTGGTTTGATTTAGGTGTCCCCCATAAACTTAGGTGTTCTGAATGCTTAGGTTCCCAGCTGATGGAGATTTGAGAATTAATACCTCCTGGAGGCAGTGGATTGATGGGGGCAGGCTTATGGGTACTATAGCCAGTGTCCCCTTGCCAGTGTTTGGCACACTCTCCTGTTCCTGTTATCCACCTTATGTTGGCCAGGGGGTGATGCCCACCCTCTGTTCATGCCATTGTTTTCTCCTGCCATCATGGAGCTTCCCTTTGAGTCTGTAAGCCAAAATAAATTCCCCCTTTTTTTTTTTTTTTTTTTTTTACCAAAAGCTGCTCTTTGCTGAGTGATTTCTGCCAGTAATGCAAACCTGACTGCAAAAGAAGCTAAGTAGAAAGTGTATAAACAGCCATGGACTTCTGGGAGCCTTCTGGATTCTCAGTTCACAGGAAGTCCATAGGAAGTCAAAGGAAGTTTCTGGCTTTGGTAGTACATTGCTGTGACCTCAATTACCTGCCTGTCAGCCTGGTGCGGTGGAGGCACGAGCCTACATGGAGACAGAAGAATGGGACACATGACTTTGTCTGGTCCTGATGCTACAAGAATGGAGAGAGCACCTTCACATGTAACGGTGCCAACATCCAAGATCAAAGCCACTGGGTGGGTTGATCCCTATCCCCATAGGATTGTCAGTCTCCCTGGAGAAAGGGCCCAGCTCTTAAATGTGCACCTCCTCAGAGCACACCAGGGTTGTGCTCTACCTCAGAACCCCATCAAGGGCCTTTCAGAGTCTTGGTCTGGAGCTGTCTGTATCCCTGCCAGGTCTAACCCTTTGGTGACAAAGTTTCCTGGAGTCTGGGATGGGAGAGAAGGAGTCTACTTTACCCCCTCTGAGGTCCTGGACACACAGGCATGGCAAGGGGCTCAGCCCCAGAGTATGTGAGAATCTTGCTGAGTCTCAGCTCTCCACTTTGCAAGTGGGGAACCTAGGGCTCATTGGCAATATTAAATCCAATGGCTCGATGTTAGATCTTCAGTGGCTTAAGTGATGGGCTTTCTTTTTTTCTTGAATAGCCCAATATGCCAAGGTAGGACAGCCCAAGGTGGGTTAAGTGAGTGGCTCCACATCCTCAGGACCCAATTCCTTTTGACCCTGCTGCCTGTTCTATCCCAGGGCATCACTAGCCTGGCTCCCTACCCTGAGCTCAGCCATGTACCTTGCTTGCATGTGAATGTAGGCAGACACTATACCTGAGCGTGCCCACTGGAGCCTGTCCTTGCCACTTCCACCATTGTCCTCCGAAACTACTGGAGGATGAGAAATGCACAGGACTGGCCTGAGGCAAGCTAGTGCAGTTCAGCTACCTCCAAGCGTGTGGCAAGGCCTCTGAGGTCTCTTACTAAATGCCTCTGGAGTCCTGAAGGTGTTTGTTACACAGTGGTATTGTGGTCATAGATAACTGGTACGTATTCTCAGCACACAGGCTTGAACTGTGGCTCCAAGATGGATATTATAATTCCAGAAATCACATGGAGCCCACCATGATAGAAAGGGAATATTCCTGACAGGGTCTTTTGTCAGAACAAGGAAGACCCCTATAGCCAGCATGACAACTCACAGAAGCTCAAATAGTTCTTGGCAAAGGGAAGGAGGGAGGAGAAGGGTGAACAAGATGGGATTCGATTCCACAGTATCACGTAAGGCAGATGCACAAGGTGGCACATGCGTCTGGAGTTCATCTGCAGTGGCTGGAAGCCCTGGTGTGCCCATTCTCTATCTTTCTTTCTCTCAAATAAAAATAACATTAAAAAAAACTAAATGGCTGGGTCTGGTGGTGCATGCCTTTAATCCCAGCACTTGGAAGGCAAAGGTACAAGGATCTCTGTGAGTTTGAGGCCAGCCTGTGACTGCAGAGTGAATTCCAGGACAGCCTGGACTAGAGTAAGACCCTACCTCCAACACCCCCCCCCAAAAAAAACCCAACTAAATAAAATTTAAAAATAGACTCATTCTCAAAGTGTTTTCATTTTCTCCCTCCCTAGTTAGCCTTGTGTGAGTGGTTATGGTTAGCCCCATTTCAAAGGCAAGAAGGCTGAGTCTCAGAGAAACCAAGCACCTCACCAAGTCCAGCAGCACAGGCATGGGCCTTCTGGCTCTCAGAGCAGCATGGGTTCCAGCATGTGTGCTGTAACCCTCCAGGATGAGCCTCTCCAGCCAGTGTCCCAGCTGCTATCAGCCTGGTCTGTGGCGTCCTCAGGTCTGGGCATCTGAGGCCTGTGAAGCCAAGCTGAAGTTGGTGGAGCCTCCACGAGGGTCTGAAATAGACCTCATTGACACGACTCAGCCACAAGGTCACCCACCCACTGGCCCTACTCCCATTACAGTACACTGCTTGGAAAGTACTTGCTTAAAATGCCTGTAATCTTGTTTCAGATATTTATATTTGATTTTTCTATTTTTTTCTTCTTTCTTTCTCTCTCTCTCTCTCTCTTTCTTTCTTTCTTTTTTTTTTGAGGTAGGTTTCACTCTAGCTCAGGCTGACCTGGAATTCACTCTGTATTCTCAGGGTGGCCTCAAACTCACGGCGATCCTCCTACCTCAGCTTCCTGAGTGCTGGGATTAAAGGCTTATGCCACCACACCTGGCTACATTTGATTTTCTTTCCTGGTGACACGCAGTATGAGTGGGCTGCTCAATGATCTATCAGCCATGTGCTCAGAGATCCTCACCTGGTGTGGAACTGTCCCAGAGGAAGGAGTCCAGACAGCTTGCGTACTTGGTAAGCAAGGTGGATCTGGGACCAGCCAGACCAGTTCCCAAGTGACTAATGCAGTTCCTGGCTATAGTGTCCCCACCAAAGAACCTGCATTGAGTGTTACAGTTCACAGTGTTGAAAGCAAGCAAGGTCTCTCTTCCAGAAACATCCAACATGTCCTGAGCAGCCGCTACAGCCAGGAATCTTCCCTTGGCACTATTGCTATCATCTACTCGCCCTGTCCAACAGCCAGGGAAGTTAAGCTCTCATATATTTCTTTGGAAGTCAGAGGGGGGTCTTGTCAAGCTGGGCATGGTGGCTCATGACTTTCGTCCCAGCTCGTAGAAGGCTGAGGTAAGTGGATAATAAGGATAATAAGTGGATAAGAAGGAAGAGAGAGAGACAGAAAGACTAAGATAAAGAGACAGGGGAAGGAGGGAGGAAGAAAAGGGTCTTACCAACACTAGGACAGCCGTAGGGAAGAGCTATGGGATGGATGGCCAGGGAGACAGATTTATGCAGGAATTCACTAGTTCAACAAATATCTAGTGAGAATCTATGAGGTGCTAAAAGCTTTTTTGAGTATTACACATTCATCAAAAACAAATGGAAATAGACCTGGTCTAGTCACTTTATTTTATTCTAATCTGAAAACTTCTGGTTGATATTGGGGCTACACCCTAACGACTCATGCATACTAAGCCCCTACGGTACTGCTCAGTCACCCAGAGGCTTTAAACAGACGTGACCAGATGAGACCTCAGTAAAGTAGCATCATGTGAACTCATATCTGATGGCCAAAAGGGGCCAGGCTCTGGGGTATGGGACTATGAAGGATAGGGATGGCGAGGCCCTAAGGAAAGCCTTCAGCCTCGGTCACTGAGAAATTGAGGGACAATCACTAGGCTGGGTTTGGCTACCCTTGGGTCAAGTGCCCATCACTGATCCAGTCAGCTATGGCCAGGAGTCACAGGTGAAATGGGAGGAACTGATTAGTTGAGCAAGCACTGTAGGGGTCCCAGCCATGAATCAGCACCTCCATTTTACAGAGGGATCTTCCTCCCATAATTCAGAGGCTTCCTGTTAAAACTGCTCACAAAGGCATTTTAAAATATTTTATTTATTTATATATTTGAGAAAGGGGCTGGAGAGATGGCTTAGCGGTTAAGGCATTTGCCTGCAATGCCAAAAGATCCTGGTTTGATTCTCCAGGACCCACGTAAGCCAGATACACAAGGGAGTGCATACGTCTGTAGTTCGTTTGCAGTGGCTGGAGGCCCTGGCATGCCCATTCTCTCCCTCTCTCTCTCTCTCAATTAAATAAATAAATGAAATATTTTTAATTTTAAAATTTCATTTATTTATTTAAGGCAGAGAGAGAGAGAGAGAGAGAGAGAATGGGTGTGCTGTGTGCCCAGGCCTCCAGCCACTACAAACTCCAGACACACATGCCATTTTGTGCATCTGGCTTACATAAGTACTGGGCAATTGAAACTGGGTGCTTAGGCTTTGCAGGCAAGCACCTTAACATCTAACCCCCCCTTTTAAATTTTAGTTCTTAGTTTTAAAAAAATATTTTATTTTATTTTATTTTATTTTATTTAGAGAGAAAAAGAGGCAGATAGACAGAGAGAGAGGTGCTTGTAATTCCCCTCCCTCCTCCATGCCATATTGTTGAGGTGTACAATCTTTGCACATCTTATGTAGATATCATACCTGCTTAAAAATCTGAGAGCTAGGGCTGGAGAAATGGCCCAGCAGTTAAAGGTGCTTACTCACAAAGCCTGATGGCCCAGGCTTGGTTCCCCAGTACCCAGGTAAAGCCAGATGCACAAAGTAGCAGGAGGTCCTGGTGTACCCACACCCACTCTCTATCCCTACCTTCCTCTTTCTGTCTGCCTTTCTTAAATAAATAAATAAAGTATTTTTTTAAAATTCATGAGTGGAGCTGAAGAAATGGCTTACTGGTTAAGGGTCTTACTTGCGAAGCCTAAGGACCCGGGCTTGATTCCCCAGAACCCATTTAAGTCAGATGCACAAGGGGGTGCGGGCATCTGGAGTTCATTTGCAGTGGCTGGAGGCCCTGGCATGCCCATTCTCCCCCACCCCGTCTTTTGTCTCATAAATAAGTAAAATAAAATGTAAAAAAATTAAAGAGTGAATAGCCATGTCATGCCCAGAATACAACATTCAGAACACTTCACCCCCTTCCGTGATGTTCCCTGAGCCTCGCAAAGGATGATCTAGATGACCGATTTAAGGCTAAGCATTCGACAGTCACTTACTCTCAGCACTTTGAATAGTTACGAGTCTCCACAATAGCCACTTCCCAAGGCAAAACGATTCTCTGACCAAATCTGAGAACAGCACTAATATATAGGCTTAGACATAAATACATAAATACATAAGAGGCATTTTGATAGGCATATCCTATCCGTTTAGTCAAACAACAGTAGTAGCTTCCCCACAAAGCGACATTCCCCTTGCCATAGGCTTTTGACAGTTTTACAGTACCAGATGGGAGTTCTTTCCTGTGGAGCAGGCCTCAAATCCAATCAGAAAGCAGTTGGTTACCTCCATGACAGTCATGCCACTATCGCACCAATGGGTACATCTTGCTTGGCAAGTCAGTTGGATAGCACTCAGGGTCTACAGCTGGGCAAGACATGTTGATGACAATTGTCCCCCAGCAACCCACACAGCACCTTCTGGCACTATGAAAGCTAGCCAGCAGGGAGGAAGCTTCCAGCTCATTTCTAGCTTGATTTCTCTACGCCTTACAATTAAAGCCTGTGGTGTCTCCGGAAATGGGATCTTACCATCTGGTTCTGATGGGCAACCAAGAACAATGTAATTTATTTGTCGACACGGGGTGTTGTCCTGTAATCCAGGCTGGCCTGAAACCCATCATCCTCTTGTCTCTTCTGGGACGTCAGGTCTGTGCCATCATGTCAGGCTTAGCTAACATTTAAAACAGAAAAAATTATGTGACAAGCTAGTCTTTTTCTTTTTCCTTGAAAACAACCATCCAATTGGGCAACTCTTTTTTTATTTTCTTCCAGGCCCCAAAGTCACAAGTTCCCATCCATACTGATGGGGGCTATTGGTCTCCCTACTGGGTACATGGAACTCTCCTAATTCCTGTGACTTAATGATTTGTCCAGGGACCCTGGGGAGTGAGTAGGAGCAGAGACAGGCCTCTCATCTCCCAGGATACCTGGGACTACACCCCACCAAAGAGCTCCCTAGAAGCAACAACAGAAGGGTGGGCTCCCAGTGGGTTTTGCTATCTCCTTCTGCCAGTGACATATCCTTTTCATGAGCCACAAAAAATATATTCAAAAGTCTTGCCTGAATAGAAAGGACAAATACTCCTGGATTCAGCTCAGGACCGAAGAACTCAGAGTTATATTTTTGACTCGTGATGATCCCATGGTTCTCCCTTCCAAGCACTAACCAGGCCTGACCCTGCTTAGCTTCCAAGATCAAATGAGATGATGTGCCTTCAGGGTGGTATGGCCACAGACCTGTGAGTGGTTCTGAATGGCGGCTAACTGAACATACCCAGAGAGGACAAGGATCACCTTTCACTCTGGCTGAGGGCTTAGACAAAGAATCAAGAGGTAAGAATTTAGAGGGTTAGTGAGGTTAGGAAGGTGGGCTTGGGGAGAAGGAGGTGAGATGCTGGAAGGCAAAGTGCAGAGAGCTGTGACACCAGCTCTCTGTGCTCGAATCTATAGCTCAGTTCCGCAGGAAGCCCTAGACCAGTGACAAAGGAAGACCATGCACTTCAAGAGTGGCAGACCCTGGGCAGTGAGGGGAGGCGGATCATATTAAACTCCACTTCCTCTTGGACTTAGAGACAAGTCCCGTCCTCAGTGTGCCTTCCCTGAGGGAGGAGAGATCCCTGAAGCCTCAGTGTGCTCCTTCCTTCCTTTCTTCTTTCATTCCTTCCTTCCTTCCCTTCTTTCTCCCTGCTTCCCTCCTTCTTTCCTTCCTTCCTTCCCTTCCTCCTCCCTCCTTCCCCCTCCTTCCTTCCTTTCCTTCTTCCTCTTCCTTCCTTTCCTTCTTCCTCCCTCCTTCCTTCCTTCCCTTCCTTCCTACCTTCCTTCCCTCCTTCCTTTCCTCCCTCCCTCCCTCCCCCTCCTTCCTTCCTTCCCTCCCTCCATCCTTCCCTCCTTCCTTCTCTCCCTCTTTCCTTCCTTCCTCCTTCTTTCCTTCCTTACTTCCTTCCTCCCTCCCTCCCTTCTTCCTTCCTTCTCTCCCTCTTTCCTTCCTTCCTCTTTCTTTCCTTCTTTACTTCCTCGTCCCTCTGTTCCTTCTTCCTTCCCTCCCTCCCTTCTTCCTTCCCTTCTTCTTCCCTCCCTCCCTCTTTCCTTCCTTCCCTCCCTCTTTCCTTCCTTTCTCCTTCCTTCCCTTCTTCCTCCCTCCCTCCCTCCTTCCTTCCTCCCTTCCCTTCTTCCCTCCTTTCCTTCCTCTCTCCTCCCTTCCTTCCTTCCTTCCTTCCTTCCTTCCTTCCTTCCTTCCTTCCTTCCTTCCTTCCTTCCTTCCTTTCTGTGTTCAGAAAACACATGGCTTGCTAAGCACCTAGCTGTGTTGTGAGTCTGGGAAGAAGGTGGCCTGGCCTGTAACTAAACAAGGGACAAAACTAAGGAATGAGATATATGACCACACAGAATGAGGGGACAGGATAGAGGGTCCAGCTAGGCAGTAAGAAGTTGCATTTATTATTTTTTAAAATTTATTTATGAGAGTGAGAGAGAGAGAGAGAGAATGAATGAGCATGCCAGGGCCTACAGCCACTGCAAATGACCTGTAGACGCATGCACCACCTTGTGTATCTGGCTTATGTGGGTATTGGGGAATGGAACTTGGGTCCTTAGGCTTCATAGACAAGTGCTTTAACCACTAAGCCATCTCTCCAGCCCTGTTACTGTTTTTTTTTTTTTAATTTTTAATTTTTCGAGGTAGTCTCACTTTAGCCCAGGCTGACCTGGAATTCACTCTGTAGTCTCAGGCTGGCCTAGAACTTACAATGATCCTCCTACCTCTGCCTCTGAGTGTGAGTGCCAGACATGGCACCTGACAGGAAGTTGCATTTAAGCCAAGCTAGAAAGAAGGATGGAGACAAAGTAGCTGTATAGAGTTGGAGCACAGAGGATCAGAAGACAAGCCAAGAGTTCTAGCGACACCTGGCAGCTCTGATAAGGGAAGAAGGCGGAATCAGGAGGCCTCAGGGCTGGAGAGGTGACTCAGAGAAAGCCTGCGCTTTGTCGTGAAGCTGAGATTGGTCAGGCAAAGCTGGAAGCAGGAGGAAGGTTCTTTGGGACCAGTGCTGGAGAAGGCCAGTGTGGTGTCAGGGTACCAGGAGCAGACACTGGCTCGAGGACTCTGCTATTGGGACCAGGACTGGGGCTGCATGCACAGTG
Source organism: Orientallactaga sibirica (assembly GCA_036365145.1). Taxonomy (NCBI): domain Eukaryota; kingdom Metazoa; phylum Chordata; class Mammalia; order Rodentia; family Dipodidae; genus Orientallactaga; species Orientallactaga sibirica. The sequence continues at coordinate 3,322,723 of JAEOAD010000030.1, forward strand.
GAGAATGTGAACTGTGCTGCCCGGGGAACTCTCTGCAGCTCCAAGGGACAAGGTGAGGCCTGACCAAGCCGTTGAGTGAGAATTGATGAAGCTTTTCTTAATTCCATTGTGGAAACCTGCCCTCGCCCTAGGAATCACATGTACTCTTCAAAGCCCCACACTGGAGCTTGCCTTAATCTGGGCAGACACCCTCTCGTGGCAGCATGTCCAGCTTGTGTCATTTAAAAATTCTCTTTGTTCAAGCTATCCCAGTTCTAGGTTGTTTCGTGGCTTAAGGAGTCCACAAAAGAGGCAATTTTGGCAGTGACCCATCCTGCGAGGAACCATGGCTGAAAGGTGGCCTTCAAGGAAGGCTCGGGGCAGTCGGCGTGCTGTGACACGAGCCTTGGCTGATGGGGTGGCTGTGGGTGGTGACACTGTGATGCAGTGTTAGGACGTGGGGGAGGCCAGAGACCGCCATCTCTCGATGCTGTCTGCCTGGAGCCTGGAAGCACATGGGCATTTCGGAGGCTGTCAACTGTGTCTTCCACACAAGGCAAGGTGGTGGCTCTGGGAGGGTCTGAGGCCTGACAAGCTTCCTTAGCAGTGGCCAAACCAAAGGTTGACTTAGGGGAACATAAACCCACTCCAAATCCTCACTAGCTCTTTGACCATTCAGTTAAATATACAACCCTAAATACATACATACATACATACATACATACATACATACATACATACGTACATACATACATGTATGTATATACATATACATACACACATCTGTCCATCTCTAGGGAACACAGTGTGACTGTACAGCTTAGCACAAGCCCCAGCCCTTCACCCAGCCTGAATACAACCCTAGAGCTACAAAACCAGGGCTGGGGTATGACCCTCTGATGTAGCCAGGCAACATTTTATCCTTGCAGAGCCAGGCCCAGCTTGTCTAGAGGTGCCCTTGGTCCCGGTGGTGATCAGGCCCCTCCACCCCTCCAGACTGCCTCTTTGCAGCCCCATTGTGTCCCTGCTTTAGAAGTCACAGACTGCCCCCTTCTGGTAACTGGAAATTCTCAGGAAGACTCGGGATGGCGGGATGCCAGCACAGGGCTGGGGTGGAGTTGAACTGAGCACCCTGCACCCCTGCTGAGCCCTGAGGGTGACCGTTGGTCCTCCCTCACCATAACCAGGACTGCAGAAACACACTTTTGACCTTCTCTGCAGACGTTGTCCTACACAGGCCAGAGGAGCAAGGCTGAAGGAGAAGTGTCCCCCACCTTGGACCCATATCTCTTTGCCAGGACAGATTGCCTTCAATGGCCTGTAAATAATAATAATAATAATAATAATAATAATTATTATTATTATTATTATTATTGGTTTTTCGAGGTAGGGTTTCACTCTAGCCCAGGCTGACCTGGAATTCACGATGTAGTCTCAGGCTGGCCTCCAACTCATGGCGATCCTCCTACCTCTGCCTCCTGAGTGCTGGGACTAAAGGTGTGCCCCATCGCACCCGGCCCAGCAAATGATTTTTAATTAATTAATTTTCACATGTGTGTGAGGGACATGTGCCAGGTTCTCCTACTTCTACAAACAAATGCCAGACTTATGTATCACTCTGGGTCCAGCTTTACGTAGGTGTTGGGGATGAACCTGGACTGTCAAGTTTTGTAAGCAAACGCCTTTAATTGCTGAGCCATCTTCCCAGCCCAGTAAAACATAAATATGCTAAGCCGATGTGATAATGCATGCCTGACATCCCAGCTCTAAGAAAGCTGAAGCAGGCATACTGCTGAGAGTTTGAGGCCAGGCTAGACTATATAGCAAGATTTGTCTCAAAAAAAAAAAAAAAGACTAAAAGTGTAAGTAAATAAATGAGCTAGTGGCCCTGTCATAGTCAAATTGCACAGATATGTGCTCAAAGCATTATTCTGTTAAAGTTGTTCATATAAAAGAACAATGGGAAATGTTTGTTTTGATGCTTTTTAAAAAAGTTTTTAACATATGAGAAGCCTCAAAACTGAACACAGCCTAACTTTGCACACTGCTTAGGACCAGACACCAAATGAGATATAAAGATGAAGTAGGGCTGGAGAGATGGCTCAGCAGTTAAGGCACTTGCTTGCAAAGCCTAAGGACCCAGGTTCAATTCCCAAGCACACACATAAAGCCAGATGCACAAAGTGGTACATGTGTCTGGAGTTCATTTGCAGCTGCTAGAGGTCCTGGCATGCCCATTCTATGTCTCTGTCTGTCTCTCTCTCTTCTCTCTCTCTCTGCTTGCAAATAAATTAATTAATTTAAAAAGAAAGATGGAGCCGGGTATGGTGGTGCACGCCTTTAATCCCTGCACTCGGGAGGATCACTATGAGTTTGAGTCTCAGAGTGCTGAGACTACATAGAATTCCAGGTCAGCCTGGGCTAGAGTGAAACCCTACCTCGGGAAAGAAGAAAGAAAGAAAGACAGAAAGAAAGAAAAAGAAAGAAAGAAAGAAAGAAAGAAAGAAAGAAAGGAAGGAAGGGAAAGAAAGAAAATGAAAGAAAGAAAGAAAAGAAAGAAAGAAAGAAAGAAAGAAAGAAAGAAAGAAAGAAAGAAAATGAAAGAAAGAAAGAAAGAAAATGAAAGAAAGAAAGAAAGAAAGAAAGAGAAAGAAAGAAAGAAAATGGGAGGACTCTTCCTGGAGGAGATCTGGAACCCAAGACAGATTCAAAGTTGCCTCTGAGTCAGGCATGGTGGTGCACACCTTTAATCCCAGCACCTGGGAGGCAGAGGTAGGAGGATCACCATGAGTTCAAGGCCACCCTGAGACTACATAGTTAATTCCAGGTCAGCCTGGGCTAGAGCGAGACCCTACCTCGGAAAAAAAAAAAAAAAAAAAAAAAAAAAAAAGTCAGTCTGGTGCCGGGTGTGATGGCGCACGCCTTTAATCCCAGCCCTCCGGATCGCCATGAGTTCTAGGTTACCCTGAGACTACATAGTGAATTCCAGGTCAGCCTGGGCTAGAGCAAAACCCTTGAAAATCCAAAAAAAGAAAAAAGGTCAGCCTGGAGAGATGGCTTAGTAGTTGAGGCACTTGCCTGCAAAGCCTAAGGAGTTTGTTTGCATTGGCTAGGGGCCCTAGCATGCCCATTTTCTCTCTCACAAATAAATATAAATAAATAAAATAAATATTTTTGTTTGTTCGTTTGTTTTGTTTTGTTTTTCCAAAGTAGGGTCTCACTCTAGCTTGGGCTAACATGGAATTCACTATGTAGTTTCAGGGTGGCCTCAAACTCACAACGATCCTCCTACCTCTGCCTCGCTAGTGCTGGGATTAAAGGCATGCACCACCATGCCCAGCTAAATAAATATTTTTAAAAAGTTGTCACTGTACCCTTGAAGAGGGCATAGACCAAGAGCTCTGTGCTGAGTGTAGCCTTTCTGAGTGGCCAGCTCAGTGCCATTGGGTAAGTGATTTCACTTCATTCACAGCGGCTGAAGAGGCCCTAGCACACCCATTCTCTCTCTGCCTCTTCCTCCCTCTCTCTGTCTCTCTCCAATAAAAAAATTTTTTTAAAAACTAAGAAATATATACAAAACATAAAGAAAACTGAAAATATCCAAGAAGTCTCAAGTAAATGAAGAGGTGTTCCATGTTCATGGATAGGATAACTCAATGTCATTAAGATGTCAGCTCTTGGACTGGGACTCTAGCTCAGTAGCTAGATCTAGCTGGTCTGACATGCACAAGGCCAACCTTGGTGTTTGATTCACAGCACTGAAAAAAATACCCTGTTAATTCTTCCTAACTTCTCTAACACAATCCAAGTCAAAACTCTAGCAAGTCATTTTGAAGATATTGACAAAGTGAGTCTAAAGTTTGTATAGAAAGATTAAAAACCTAGAATAGCCACCTTATTATTGAAGGATAAAAACAAAGAAATCAGGCATGATGGTGCACACCTTTAATCCCAGCACTCACACTTGATAGGCAGATATAGGAGGATCGCTGTGAGTCTGAGGCCAGCCTAGGACCAGTGAGTTCCAAGTCAGCTGGGGTAGAGTGAGACCCTATCTCAAAACAGTAACAACAACAACATCAAAAAAGCCAAGTCAGGGCTGGAAAGATGGCTTAGCAGTTACAATATTTGCCTGTGAAGCCAAAGGACCCAGGTTCAATTCCCTGCACAAGGGGCACATGCACTGGAATTTGTTTGTAGTGGCTACAGGCCTTGGCATACCCATTCTCTCTCAGTCTGTCTCTCTTCTCTCTCTCTCTCTCTCTCTGCTTGTGAATAATAAATAAAAATTGTTAAAAATCCAAATCAGGCTGGAGAGATGGCTTAGTGGTTATGGTGCCTGCCTGCTAAGCCTAAGAACCTGGTTCCAATCTCCAGGTCCCACATTTAGCCAGATGCAAAGTGATGCAAGGGCGCAATGCTGCACTTGACCCCAAGGGGCGCACACATCTGGATTTCGTTCACAGCAGCTGAGAGACTGCTGGCGCGCCCATCTCTATCTGTCTCCCTCTCCCTCTCTGTCTGTCTCTCTGTGTCTCTCTCTAAAAATAAATAAAATAATAAAAAAATCCAAATCAGATGGCAGACACTACTACTCAACTTCAGGATTTACTGTAAAGCTACAATAAGGAAAACAGTATGGCACTGATAAAAGAAAAGACAACTAGACCATGGGAACAGAACAGAAAGCCCAGAAAAAACCCGACATAGTCAGTGGACCTTTCATAAAGGATACAGTACTGTCAACAAATAATGGGGAAATGAACATTACCATATAGAACAATGACTCTCAACACAGACCTTATACTATTCAAAAGAATCAAAATGGATCACAGGAATAAATGTAAAATGTGAAACTATAAAACTCCTAGAAAAACATAGGAGAAAATTCTAGGTGGCCCTGGTTTGGTGGACCTTGTAAATGCAAAATTAGAGATATGCTACAGGTGCTGGAGGATGGTTCAGTGTTAAGGCACTTGCCTGCAGAGCCTGAACCTGAGTTCAATTCCCCAGTAACCATATAAAGCCAGATGCACAGAGTAGTAATGCATCTGGAGTCTGTGTTGCAGCCACAGATGTGCCCATTCTCTCTGTCTGTCTCTCTTCTATCTCTCTCACTTGCAAATAAATAAAAATATTTAAGAAAAAGATACACTACATAAAAATAATTGATAGTCTGGACCTCATTCAAATTAAAAGCTTTTACAAGGTATAGTGGCTCACGTCTGTCATCTCAGCTCACGTCTGTCATCTCAGCATTTGGGAGGCTGAGACAGGTGGATTGCCATGAATTCAAGGCCAGCCTAGTCAACACAGTGAGTTCAGGATAGCCTGGGCTACATATTGAGACCTTGTCTCAAAAAAAAAAAAATTTAAAGCTTTTGTTTTGTGAAAGACACTTATTGGGAATGTAGCTCAGTGGTAGAGTACTTGCCCAGCATGTACATGTGCCAGAGCCTGAATTTGTTCCCAAGCACAAAAAGAAAGACGGAAAAGAAGGAAGGAATGGAGGAGGAGGGAAGGAAGAAAGAAGGAAGGAAGGAAAGAGCTACTATCAAGGGAATGAGAAGCATTTTAGTTACCTTCTTTTTACTGGCATCCAATCAAAAGCAGCTGATGGTGGGCTGGAGAGATGGCTTAGTGGTTAAGGCATTTGCCTGTGAAGCCTTAAGATCTTAGGTTCCATTCCCCAGGACCCACATAAGCCAGATGCACAAGGGACACATATGTTTGGAGTTTGTTTGCAGTGGCTAGAGGCCCTGGCATGTCCATTCTTTCTCTGTCTGTCTCTCTTCTCTCTCTCTCTGCTTGCAAATAAATAAATAAATAAATACTTTTTTTTTTAAAGCAGCTGATGGGAGAAGAGTTGTTTCTTTTGGCTTACATTCTCCGGGGGAGCTCCATGATGACAGGGGAAAGATGGTAGAGCAGAGGCTGGACATCACCTCCTTGCCACAGGTAGAAAACAGCAGAAGGAGAGTGAGCTGAACTCTAGCAAAGGGGGAGCTGGCTATAACACCTCTAAGCCCACTCCCAACAACACACCCTCCAGCAATGCTCCACCTCCTAAATTGCCATCAGCTGGGGACCAAGCCTTCAGAACACATGAGTTTATGGGGGGCATCTGATTCAAACCACCACAGTAAGCCCCAAACTAGGTGCTATAGTCTGCTCCAGGTTGCTGGGATGAACTTCCAAACAGACACAGTTTATGGGAGGAAGGAATTTATTTCAAGCTTACAGAACTAGGGGAAGTGCCATCAATGGTGGAAGAAGCTACTTCCATACATCCAAGCAGAGAGAAACAATTGTAGCACGCAAATCACGAGCACCAGCATGAACCCCGCCAGAGCTTACTCTGCTCTCATCACACCTTTGGGCTGGAATTCAGGTCCACCCCCAGTGACACATCCCTTCCAGTAAGCTGCTGGAGACTTAAGAAGGAAGTTTAACCTTAATAGAAAAACACCTGAGGCTATAGGGACATAGTTCACATTTAAATCACATTAAGAGAAATTATTTACAAAATATATATGTAAAATGGACTGTATTTATTCCTTTTCTCCTTGCTATCATCAAATACTTTATAAGAAGTAACTTAGCCGGGCGTGGTGGTGCATGCCTTTAATCCCAGCACTGGGGAGGCAGAGGAAGGAGAATCGCTGTGAGTTCGAGGCCACCCTGAGACATTATAGTGAGTTCCAGGTCAGCCTGAGCTACAGTGAGACTCTACCTTGAAAAACCAAAAAGAAAAAAAAAAACAACTTAAAGGAGGAGGGTTTCTTTTGGCTTACATTAAAAAAAATTTTTTTTATTAGTTGAGGACATACTCAGTATGTAAACAGCACATGTTGGTACCATCCTTTCCCTCATCCCTGGCCCCCCCTCCAAAGGGGCCCTCCTCATTGGGGATGCCGGTCATCCCCATGGAGATTGTGGGTCGTGCACTGTGGGGGCAGCTGTCAGTTATGGGGAAGAAGCAATGTCTCTGTGCATAATGTCCCAGCTTGTGGCTCTAACAATCTTTCCGCCCCCTCTTCTGTGAAATTCCCTGAGCCATGTTGGGTTTGTTTTAAGTCTACTTCAGTGATGGGCTCTTTGGAGCCTCTGGATCTCTGGTTTGGTAGGTATTGAGTGTCCCCAGTGTCTTATCTCCTTCATCCTTGTGCTGATATCAGGTTCACTAAGAAAGCAGCACTCTTGCTCATTTCCCCAATTCCTCTGTGGTTTCAGCAAGGTTGGCTTACATTTTAAGAAAGGATGCAAGCCATCATGTGGGGAAGGAATGTATGGCAGCAGGAGCTTGAGATGGCCAGTCCATTGCCTCTATAGTCAGCAGCTAGGAAGTGGGGCCTGGATATTAAACCTTTAGGTCCACCCCAGTGACTCACTTCCTCCAATGAGACTTAACTTCCTGAAGGTTCCATAACCTTCTAGAACAATGCCAGTAGCTGGAGACTAGTGATCCCATTATCTAGAATACACAAATAACTCTTAAAACTAAAGAAGATAACAATCTGATTTTAAAAAAATGGGCAAATGACCCAGCAGACGCCTTACTAAGGAAGATATACAGATGGAAAATAAACAGATGGAAAGATGCTCAACCTCAAATGTCATCAGGGAAATGCAAATGAAAACAACAAGATATCATTGCACACTTATTAGGATGACTGGGATCCAGCAGACACCACCAAATGTTGGCTAGAATGTGATGCAACAGAGTTCTCATTTGCTGATGGTGGAAAAGCAAAATGGTACAGCTACTCCAGAAGACAGCTTACATATTGTAGGGGACTGGAGAGATGGCTCAACAGTTAAGGCACTTGCCTGCAAAGCCTAATGGCCCAGGTTTGATTCCCCAGTACCCACGTAAAGCCAAATGCACAAGGTGGCGCATGCATCTGAGTTCATGTGCAGCAGCTAGAGGCTTTGGCATGACCATTCTATCTGTTACTCCCTCTCTGCTTACAAATAAATTAAATTTAAAAAAAACCTAAATGTGGGCTGGAGAGATGGCTTAGCAGATAAGGCACTTGCCTGCAAAACCCAAGGACCCATGTTCTACACTCCAAATCCTATGTTAGCCAGATGCACAAAGGTGAGGCAAACACAAGGCCGCACATGCCCACTAGGTGGCACAAGCACCTGAAGTTCAAGAGGCCCTGTCTGTCTCTCTCTTGTGCCTTTAATCCCAGCACTTGGGAGGCTATCGCCGAGAGTTCGAGGCCACCCTGAGATTACATAATGAATTCCAGGTCAGCCTGAGCCAGAGTGAGACCCTACCTCGGAAAACCAAAAAAAAAAAAAAAAAAAAAAAAAAAAAACACTATATGTACTCATTGTTATTTTTAATTTTTCATTGTTATTTTATTTGCAAGCAAAGAAAGAGAGGAGACAGACAGAGAGAAAGAGAATGGGTGTGCCAGGGCCTGTAGTCACTGCAAACAAACACAAGATGCATGTGCCACTTTGTGCATCTGGCTTTACATGGGTACTGGGGAATCTGAACTCAGGTCAGTTAGGGTTTGCAGACAAGTGCCTTAACTTCTGAACCCTCTCTCTGGCTCCCAAATGTACTCTTACCGTTTGACCCAGCAGTTGCATACCCTGGTATCTACTCAAATGAATTGAAAATCCGCATTCATGCAATAATCTGCACATGGATGTTTAAGGTAGCTCTACTGGTAACTACTCAATCTTAGAAGTAATCAAGCTGTTCTTTGGTAGGTAAATGGACCAAGTGCAGTCCACCTAGAAAATGAAATATGATTCACCACCAAGAAGAAATAAATGATCAAGTCAGGAAGGGGTCTTAAATCCTATCACTAAGAAAAGGAAGCCAGTCTAAAAGGCTACGTATGGGACTGTGATTGCAATATGAGAATGTGGACATGGCAAAACTTTTGAGGTGGAAAGGATGGGTGGTTGTCAGGGCTTGGGGAGGGAGGGTGAAGAGAAGGAGCACAGGTGGGGTGTGTGTGTGTGTGTGTGTGTGTGTGTGTGTGTGTGTGTGATTGTGTGCATCAGGGCCTCTTGCCACTACAAACGAACACCAGACACTTGTTCACTTTTTGCATCCAGCTTGCGTGAGTGTCTTGGGAATTGAACCCCAGGCTGGCAGGCTTTGCAAGCAAGTGCCTTTGACTGCTGAGCCATCTCTCCAGCCCCAGCACAGATGGTTACAGGAGCAGTGAAACTATTCTGTATGGCACAACAATAGTTGGAGACGTGACATATATCGTGCCATATATTTGTCCAAATACCACCAAGTGAGCCCTGTTGTAACCTGTGGACGTTGGGTGACAGTGACGTGTCAATGTGGGCTCAGCAGTTGGGACAATTGATCCTTGTGGTAACCGGAAATGCACAGAGTATCTGTACTTGCAGCTTGCCTTTGGTGTGAACCTAAGACTGCAGTAGAGAAGAAAATCTATTTAAACACAGAAACACTGATGGATCTGGCCATGCACTGTAGCATAACAAACCATCCACAATTCAGTGATTTAAAACAACAGTGCTATTTATCATCTGTCACAGTCTGGAGATTGGGGCCTCAGTTAGGTGGTTCTCAAGCAGCGTTGCATACAAGATTGCAGTCACGTGGTGCCTAGGGCTGCAGTCACCTCAAAAGCCCCTCTTGTGCACCTGTGATGCCTTAGGCCACCAAGACCTCAGCAGGAGCCATCAGTCCACATAGCCACATGTAGCATCCCCATGTGACCTGGCTTCCTTGAAGCATGACAGCATCCCCAGAAAGAGGGCGAGAGGATGGGTGCTGATGGCAGCTTATGCCCTGCTCTCCAGAACCGTGCACAGTGGCAAGGTGACACTACAAGAGGACATGGTGTGGCTGGAATGTAATGCCTACTCAGCATGCATGCGGCCCAAGGTTTAAGCCTCAGTGCAGCATAAGCAAGGCATGATGGCTCATGGCTGTATCCCAACACTCAGGAGGTAGAGATAAGAAGAAATGGAGTTCAAGGTCATCCTCAGCTTCACGGTGAATTTGAGGCCAGTCTGGGATGTATGAGACCCTGTATCAGGAAAATATATATATATATATATATATATTTATTGGGGGCTAGAGAGATTGCTTAGTGGTTAAGGTGCTTGACTGTGAAGCCCGAGGAACCACGTTAGACTCTCCAGGTCCCACGTAAGCCAGATGCACAAGGTGATGCAAGCACGCAAGGTTGCACAGGTACACAGGGTAGCACATGCGTTTGGAGTTTGATTACAGTGGCTGGAGGCCTTGGCATACCAATTCTTTCTCCCTCTCTCTCTTTCTCTCATTCTTGCTCTCTTGCCTAAAAAAAAGACCAGTCTATTGGGCTTGTCTAAAAAAAAAATTTAAAAACTAGGGGATGGAGAGATGGCTCAGCAGTTAAGGCACTTGCTTGCAAAGCCTAATGACCAGAGTTTGATTCCCCAGTACCCACGTAAAGGCAGATGCACAAAGTGGCGCATGCATTTAGAGTTTGTTTGCAGTGGCTGGAGCCCCTGGCATGTCCATTCTCTCCCTCCCTCCCACTCTCTCTTTTCTCTCTCTCTGCTTGTGAATAAATAAATATTAAAAAATAAAATAAAGAAGGAGATAGGGCTTGGCATGGTGGTGCATGCCTTTAGTCCCAGCACTCACTCGGGAGGCAGAGGTAAGAGGATTGCCATGAGTTCGAGACTACCCTGAGACTACATAGTTAATTCCAGGTCAGCTTGGGCTAGAGCGAGACCCTGCCTCGGAAAATCACAAAAAAGGAGATAAAAATCTACACAGATCAACCTTGTGGCTTGGCAGAGACCAAAGTGCCAGCGGCATAGGTCATGGCCCCACTTCCTGGTCCTCCTGTGAACTGTGACCCCCCCACCGTCAGCCTGACCGCAGCCCAAGTGCTCTACTACTTTAAACCCAGTACCCATGATCCAATCAGGACAGTGTCCATCCATTGAGACAGCTGCTCTAGGCTGGAGCCCTGGCCTGACTGCTGTGTTTCCCAAGCTGAGCCCAAGGATACCTCCCTCCTGCTGGCAGGTCCCCCTGCTTGCCCTCTGCCCTTCCTCCAGGGCTGCCTCCCCTTAGCTCTTTCCGTGGGACTCCTCACAGCCTCACTCCCATTATCCACAGCCATCCACTGGGCACTCAGTTTCCATCTGGAAGCTGATAACTGCAGCACCCGGCTCAGCTTGGTATGCAGAGCCAGGCTATTGCCCATCACTCCCCCTCGTGTTCCGCTCACATGGACTACCTCTCTGTCCTTCCTTCATACTGGGCAGCTGCGTGCTCAGGGTATCTGGGCTTCCTTCCAAAGTCTCCTTTGCCAACGGCAGCTCAGCAGCCAGGCCCAGGACCCGTGGCTGCCATGATGTGCACTGTGTGACCTCAGCTGTGGGCTTTGGGGGAGCATGGACATGCTGTCTTCTCTCCCAACATGTAGCAACATCGGGACACGGATCTGCTGAAGGAAGGCGTGCCGCACTGTATGGATGAACACGAAAGCCGTTCACCAGTTGAGCCTGGGTCCATCAGGAGAGCCATGAGTCTTCCCACACAAGCGGCACCTCCCACATCTTGCACCCAAAGGGGGCCGAGACCTGTCAGCAGCTCCGTCAAGGACTGAGACTGTGCCCTCCTCTCTCCTCTGCCACCCCTCCTCCCTACCTGGCTACAACACAGCAGAGCCAATGTGCTGGCAAAGTAGAAGTCATGTTGCAGCTCACATTTGTAAAATTAATGTTTGTTTCTTAGGTATGTAGATAATTAGGGTCATTTAAAATTTTAAAGAAAACAATTACAGAATAAATTCACTCATGTTGTCATAATTACCATGTATGCTTTCAGCATTTTTTGAAGCATGAATATATGTCACACAGCTGAAACCATTCAGCATGTACTTTGGAACCTATTTTTCTCAACACTTTGGAGCATAAATCCTATCATTACATTTTTTCTCCATAAACTTAATTCTAATATATGTCTTAATGGCTGCATAATATTCCATTTTTGGAATAAGCCACAATTTAAGTTGTTCTTCCTGAGCTGTTTGGCTTGCCACAGTTTCATGAGGCGCAGCGAGGAACTGTATTTCTTTGTCCCTCTGCACCCACCCTGCTTTGGGTGGCACCTTTAGTAACATATATGAATATTAGTACTCCTGCCTTATGGGCATGGCTATATTTTCCCCACTCCTGGGCAGCCTGACAAACTAGCTGATTTTTTTAAAAATTTATTTATTTTATTTATTTGCAGAGAGAGATAGAAGAGAGACAGACAGAGAGAGAATGGGCACTCCAGGGCCTCCAGCCACTGCAAATGAACTCCAGATGCATGTGCCCTTTGTGCATCTGGCTTATATGGGTCCTGGGGAATCGAATCTGAGTCCTTTGGCTTCGCAGGCAAATGCCTTAACCGCTAAGCCATCTCTCCAGCCCCAAACTAGCTGATTCTGCATTCTATTGCTCTGTCCACAGCCATTGGGTGAGGGATGATCATGAGGCCCAATCAGAGCCAGAGCCTCCATTTTTTAAAAAGATTTATTTATTTATTTATTTATTTATTTATGAGAGAGAGAGAAAGAAAGAGACAGAGAGAATGGGTGTGTATGCCAGGGCCTCTAGTCACTGCAAACAAACTCCAGATACATGCACCACTATGCATCTGGCTTCACATGGGTACTAGGGAATCAAACCTGGGTCCTTTGGCTTTGCAGGCAACACCTTAACTGCTAAGCCATCTCTCCAGCCATTTTAAATTTTTTTAAAATATTTTTATTTATTTGCAAGCAGAGAGAGAGAGAGAGAGAGAATGTGCATACCAGGGTCTCCAGCCACTGCAAACGAATTCCAGACACATGTGCCACTGTGTATCTGACTTCATGTGGGTACTGATAATGGAAACTAGGCCATTAGGCTTTTGTAGGCAAGCAACTTAACCGCTGAGCCATCTCTCTAGCACCATCTTTAAAAAACACATTTTATTTAGTTATTTGAGAGAGAGAAAGAGGCAGATAGAGAATGGGCACACCAGGGCCTCCAGCTGCTTCAAATGAGCTCCATCCAGATGCATGCGCCACCTTGTGCATATGTGGGTACTGGAGAATCTAACCTAGGTCCTTAGACTTCACAGGCAAGCACATTAACCACTAAGCCATCTCTCCAGTTCAACTTTTTTGATTTTTTGAGGTATGGTCTCACTCTAGCCCAGGCTGACCTGGAGTTCACTCTGTATTCTCAGGATGGCCTCAAACAGTGATTCTCCTACCTCTGCCTCCCAAGTGCTGGGATTAAAGGCGTGTGCCACCACGCCCGGCTCAACTTTTGTTTTTTTAAGTAGTATTGAGAATTGTGTCCATGCTAGACAGCTATTCTACCACTGACCTCCACTCTCGCCCTTTTTTGGTTGTTCTGAGACAATTTTAGGCTGCCCTCAAACTTATGATCCTCTTGCCTCAGCCTGATTAATTGCTGGGATTATAGGCATGTGCCAGGAGGCCTGGTTGAGTTTTTGTTTTGTTTTGTTTTGGTTTCAGTTTTTCAAGGCAGTGTGTTGCTCTAGTCCAGGCTGACTTGGAATTCACTACTTAGTCTCAGGCTAGCCTTGAACTCACAGTGATCCTCCTGCCTCTGCCTCCTAAGTGCTGGGATTAAAGGTGTGTATCACCACAGCCAGCTCTGAAGTATGTAACTGTTTTTTGTTCTTGTCTTTTTCAAGGTAGGGTCTCACTCTAGCCCAGGCTGACCTAGAATTCACTATGAAGTCTCAGGGTGGCCTTGAACTCACAGTGATCCTCCTACCTCTGCCTCCTGGGTGCTGGGACTACAGGTGTGCGCCACCATGCCTGGCCTACTGAAGCATTTAACTCTTTTTTTTTTTTTTTTTTGGTTTTTCGAGGTATGGTCTCACTCTGGTCCAGGCTGACCTGGAATTAACTATGTAGTCTCAGGGTGGCCTTGAACTCATGGTGATCCTCCTACCTCTGCCTCCCGAGTGCTGGGATTAAAGGCGTGCACCACCACGCCCGGCTAGCATTTAACTCTTAAGAGAAACCAGCCTTCTTCTCCTGTCCTCTGAGGCTCCCTAGGTTTAGAGGAAAGCTGAAAGTTGCTAGTAGGCACCCGACCTATGACAGGAGAGTAGAATACTGCACAAGATGCTCTGGCTGTGCCTAAGGCTACACGTTCTTAGCTGTTTTTGTCATATGAGCCAACAGATTTCCATACTTGCTTCAGTCAGTCTGAGCTGGTTTCTGACCCGCAGGTCCATGACAGACTTGCCAGACACATTTGCCCACAGTTCAGATCCTTAGAGATTGATCCAATAGTGGAAACTCAGGAGTCTCTGACAGTCAACTCTCCTTTAGGAAAGAGGGCAAGAAAAAAGAAAGCTGGGTGGGGACCAGAAAGTGACAGCTCCCAGAAGTCACTTACCAAGTCACCCCCAAAATCTGCTTCTTCTCTACTTAATGTTTGGGCATAGTCCAGAATCTTTTGACTCCCTGGAGTCAAGAATCAAGATAGCCAGGTGTGGTGGCAAACCTGGGACTACAGAATGAGTTTCAAATCAGTTTGGGTTAGAATGAGAACCTACCCCTCCCACAAAGAATCCAAGATACATTCTTTCTTTCTTTCTTTCTTTTTTTTTTTTTTCTGAGGTAGGGTTTCATTCTAGCTCAGGCTGACCTGGAACTCACTATGTAATCTAAAGATGGCCTCGAACTCAAGGCAATCCTCCTACCTCTGCCTCCTTAGTGCTGGGATTAAAGGCATGAGCAACCATGGCCAGTGTTAAGATACATTCTTTAAGGAAAGAATAGATACCAGAAAAGGTTGACATGTAGTTCAGAAACAGTGGATCTGACTCGTGAATCAGGAGGGTCAAGGCTGTAGCTTCTTCATGCACTTGGAAAGAGACCAAAAATAAATAAATAAATAAATAAATAAATAAATAAATAAATAAATAAAAATAAAGTAAACTCATCAAGCCCAGCTCTAGGGACTTATCACAGGAAATGACTAGCAAGAGGCATAAGACTGGTTAAGAAGAAAATGAGTGGGCTGGAGAGATTGCTTAATGGTTAAGGCACTTGCATGTGAAGCCTAAGGACCCAGGTTTGGCTCCCCAGAACCCACATAAGCCAGATGCACAAGGTGACACATGGACACAAGGTCACACATGTGCATAAGATGGTTCATGCATCTGGAGTTCAATTGTAGTGGCTAGAGGCCCTGTTGTTCCAATTCTCTCTCTCTCTCTCTCTCTCTCTCAATCTCTCTCATACACAAAATAAATTTAAAAAAAGAAAAAGAAAAGAAGTAGCTGGGTATGGTGGCTCACATCTTTAATCCCAGCACTCAGGAGGCAGAGGTAGGAGGATTGTCATGAGTTCAAGGCCACCATGAAATTACACAGTGAATTCCAGGTCAGCCTAGGCTAGAGAGACCCTGCTTCGAAAAAATCAAAAAGAAAAAGAAAGAAAGAAAAGAAAAGGAAATATCAGGGGTTAGGGTAAAGCTGGGGGGGGGTGCGGGTGGAAATAATCAAGGTACTTTTTTTGGTGTTGGAATTGAGTTCAGGGCCTTGCATATGCCAGGTTAGAATTCTATCTTTCTGCTACACCCAGCCCAAGGCACATTCTGTTTGTTTGTTGGTTTGTTGTTTGTTTGAGACAGGGTCTCAATCTGTAGCTCAGGTTGCTCTGAACTCACTGTGTAGATCAGGCTGGCCTTACACTCATGACAAGCCACCTGCCTCAGCCTCCTGAGTTTTGGGATTACAGGCATGAACCACCATGTCCAACACATTCTTATCATAGAACTATATGTGTAACTTAAAGTAATTGGCTAAAGCCAGGTGGCACACACTTGTCATCTCAGTGTTAGGAAGGTAGAGACAGGTACACCCTAGGTCTTGCTGGCCGGTCAGTCTAGCATAATTGGTGAGCTCTAGGCCAGTGAGAGCCTGAGGTAATAAGTGGCATTTGAAAGGGAACAGGAAGAGGTATAACACCTTGTCCAGGTGTGCCTTTGTCAGTTGTGTCTTTTTATTTATTTATTTATTTATTTTTATTTTTGGAGAGAGACACAGAGAGAGACAGACAGAGAGAGAGGGAGAGGGAGACAGATAGAGAATGGGCGCGCCAGCAGTCTCTCAGCTGCTGTGAACAAAATCCAGATGTGTGCTCCCCTTGTGGGCAAGTGCAGCATTGCGCCCTTGCGTCACTTTGCATCTGGCTAAATGTGGGACCTGGAGATTGGAACCGGGTTCTTAGGCTTAGCAGGCAGGCGCCGTAACCGTAAGCCATCTCTCCAGCCCAGTTGTGTCTTTTTTATCTGCCACATTTTTTTTGCCTGATTGTATACTACTTCTATAATATTTTTTTAATTTTTGTTTATTTTTATTTATTTATTTGAGAGACACAGACACGAGAGAAAGAGGGAGAGGGAAAGAGAGAGAGAGAGAGGGAGAGAATGGGAGCAACAGGGCCTCCAGCCACTGCAAAAGAACTCCAGATGCATGCACCATCTTGTGCATCTGGCTTATGTGGGTCCTGAGTAATAGAACCTCGAACCGGGGTCCTTAAGCTTCACAAGCAAGCGCTTAACTGCTAAGCCATCTCTCCAACCCTACTTCTATAATATTAAAAGGCAAAGGTACTCTGCAATTCCGTGCTCTGCTCAGCTCAGCTCTGTTTCTCCGCTTGGCCTGCCTACCTCTCTTCCTTTCAGCCTCAAGGTTGCATGTGAGTCGGGCTTCCCGCTCACCCAGCCTGGCTGGGGAGGTGGAAGGGAAGAACATAAACCTTCTTATTGGTTCGGATGGCTTTTCTGCTTGTCTCTGCTTTATAGTTTAGGGTAACTTCTGTCTTTGATTACATGCATGATTTTCCTCTGCCTTCTGAATCTACCACATGCTTATTTTTCTTACACTCCAGATCTATCACATGGGTGCTCTCACCAACCCTAGGCTTGCTACCTGTGTAATTTCTTTAAACTTGGGCTAACCATGAGTGTAACTCTCTTCATTACTTCTTCTCTGAATCTCTTGGCCTCTGCTTTGATATGTGCCCTCCCATTTTTCCTCAAGCCTCACCGTTTGTCCTCTTCACTTCTCTAAAAACACATGGAGGTGCCGTGCTGGTTTCTCCTCAGTCTCCTCACACAAGCTCCTGATTCTTTCATGTGTTCATGACTCAGTCCTAGCTTTACTTCCTAGATTCCAATCTCCCTTAACTACATCCCACAATTTGTGATATCTCTCTAAATAAACTTAATAATTCATAATAAAAAAAGGAGCTGGGCATGGTGGTGCACACCTTTAATCCCAGCATTTGGGAGGCAGAGATAGGAGGATTTCCATGAGTTTAAGGTCACCCTGAGACTACAAAGTGAATTCCAGGTCATCTGGAACTAAAGTAAAACCCTACCTCAAAAAAAAGGAGGGAGGGCTGGAAAGATGACTTAGTGGTTAAGGTGTTTGCCTGCAAAGCCAAAGGACCCTGTTTCAATTCCCCAGGACCCACGTAAGCCAGATACACAAAGGGGCGTATGTGTCTGGAGTTTGTTTGCAGTGGCTGGAGGTCCTGGCACACCCATTCTCTCTCTCTCTCCCAAATAAATAAATAAATAAATAAATAAATAAATAAATAAATAAATAAAATATCCCTTTTTTTTGAGAGACACAGAGAGAGACAGACAGAGAGAGAGGGAGAGGGAGACAGATAGAGAATGGGCACATCAGCAGTCTCTCAGCTGCTGTAAACGAAATCCAGATGCGTGCGCCCCCTTGTGGGCAAGTGCAGCATTGCGCCCTTGCATCACTTTGCATCTGGCTAAAAGTGGGACCTGGAGATTGGAACCGGGTTCTTAGGCTTAGCAGGCAGGTGCCTTAACCACTAGGCCATCTCTCCAGCCCATAAAATATCTTTTTTTAAAAAAAGAAAATGTAGCCAGGCGTGATGGAGCACACCTTTAATCCCAGCACTTGGGAGGCAGAGGTAGGTAGGATCACCATGAGTTTGAGGCCACCCTGAGACTACATAGTGAATTCCAGGACAGCCTGGGCCAGAGTGAGACCCTAAAAATCCAAAAAAGAAAGAAAGGAAAATAAAATGTTATTATTTTTATAAGTGGCTGTCACTACTACTCCATTCAACTCTAAGAGCTTAGATGACAGAATTCCCGAGGGTTACGTGCTATTCATCGGATTCTCCAGAGACCATTCAGAGTTCCACAAGCATCCAAACAAAAAACAAGCCCACGTTTCATTAATTTCCACCCTAAGAGAGTGTCTTCCAGAGTATAAGGAAACAGTGCAGAGGCAGAACTGCCAGGGGCTGACTGAGCAAGTACCTTCCCTCTCTCCAGCCCAGCCCATCAAGACAGCCAGGCACCCCGCTCCAGTCCAGCAGTGCTGATGAGCACTAAAGGTTGATCAAATAAGGCTGCGTAATTCAAACATTTGCTTTTCAAACGTCTTCAGAAAGTTTATCATACACAAACAAGCACAGGAGAGAGAAGGGTTCAAGTTCAAGCCAACACATTTGCCCAGAGGCTCCAGGGAATGCAAGCATCATACCTGAGCCAACCGCAGAGGGCTGAGGGGATGGAGACAGATCCCTTTGGCAATCCGGGAGTACGGCTGGTGGGGTGGTTCAGCGGATTGGCTGTGAAAAACATCGTGGGGTAAGTGTAACCACAGGCATCGCAAGAAAGGTCATGATCCCAAGTGGGCATGAGATGGGCCTGTGAGGGGGGGTTCAGCATGCATACAATGTCCACGAACAGCTCACATTGCCTCCTGACCAAACACTAGTGCCAGAACCCAGGGCAAATTTTAAGGAAAACAGCAAAATAAAATGGCAATGATAATGCCTCTTTAGAGTCTAATAGCTGGATTTAATTTGTGTGTGTATGTGTGTGTGTGCGCATGCACACACATGTATGTGTGGTATATGTAGTGTGTATGTGGGGTGATATGTGTGTGCTGTATACACACAAGTGTGCAAATGTGTGTGTGCATGCAGCAGCCAGAGGAGAACTTTGGGCGCAAGTGCTTCTTTGAGAAGGGGTCTCTTCATTAACTTGGAGCTTGCCTTCTTCAGTCAGTGAGCTCCTTTGGTCTCCAACCACCATAGGACTGGGGTGACAGACGTGTGTGTCCATGCTCTACTTTTTACCTGGGTGCAGGGAGATCAAAGTCTGGTGATCTCAGGCTCTCTTGCTTGCCTAGCAAGCACTCTTACCTGCTGAACCATCTTCCCAGCCCTCTTCTTTTAGAAAACAGTTGCTCACATCTGACAGTCTCACATCTGACAGTGTTGAGCAGAGAAGTCAGGCAATGGTAACAGGGCTGGATATGAACCCTCAAAACAAATCTGCAGGTCATGGGACTCAGGGATCAGGACTCTCATGGGAAGAGCCCAAAGGGTGTTGGTGTCACCCACTTGTCTGGGACAGACAAACCATGTGACAAGTGTGCATTAAGCACCTGCTGGGTATCAGTGCAATGCTGGGTGTTGGAAACACAATAGAGGAAACAGCACAGCCCTGTCCACTCGCACCCATAACCTGCTTGGGAGGATGGGCAGACCGACTCTTGATGCGTTAAGGTAAGTGCCAGGAACTACCAGAACTTGGGAGCAAGTGCTTATCTGTGAGCAAGTCTGAGAAGCGCTCAGGGAGGGTGAGGTGGAGTCTGGGGTGTGGGCAGGAAGGAGGCCTCAGCATGGGATTCACTTGAACGGACAGGGGAGTGGGGCTTGAGGCTAGAGAAATGAACATAAACCTGTGCATGGAGGTCCCTAGTGTGCTCAGGATGTGGCTTCAGCCTAGAGCCAGAGCTGCTCAGAGCTGCATACAGACACATGGGTATGTGCATGTTTAACATGTGCATACACACCACATGCATGCATATGTGCACACACACACACACGCGCGCACACACACACACACACACAAATGTGCCCGCAGAAAAAAATGTGAGAAAAACAGCACACAGTTGAAACACTAAGTTTCACTAGAGGTAGTGGTGTATGCCTCTAATCTTAGCACTTAGGAAATAGAACCAAAAAAACCAATTTTTCCCCTTAAAAAATCTCTAAGATTATTAGTAAAACCAAAGCAGAAAATTAAAACATCCTGAAAGAACTCACCATCACCTTGGTGCAACTATGATTCTACTGTGGAAACCATATTTTAAAAGAGGGGAGCTCTGGAGAGATGGTTTAGTGGTTAAGGTGCATGCCTGTGAAGCCTAAGCACTGTGGTTCGATTCTCCAGGCCCCACGTAAGCCAGATGCACATGGTGCAGTGGCTAGAGGCCCTGGCATGCCAATTCTCTCTCTCTACTTCTCTCTGTCTCTAATAAATAAATAAAAATAAAATCTATTTTTTTAAAAAAAAAAGGAAATAGGACTGCAGATATTTTTTTAAAAAGGGGGTGCTGGAGGCATGGGTTAGTAGTTAAGGCATTTGCCTGCAAAGCCAAAGGACCCAGGTTGGATTCCCCAGGACCCACGTTAGCCAGATGCACAAGGGGGCGCATGCGTCTGGAGTTCATTTGCAGTGGCTGCAGGCCCTGGTACACCCATTATCTCTCTCTCTCTCCTTCTTTCTCTGTCAAGTAAATAAATTATATATATATATGACCAATCTTGCAGGTGAAGAAGAAAGGTTGTGCATATGTGAGGAGGAGGAAGCACTGAGATGTCTGAATTAGAGTTGTACAATTTCCAGAACACTGAATCAGTGCAACAGGACAAAGATGCTCACAGCAGTCAGAGGAGGGTCTGCAGTGGGAGGCCAGACCAACTGTGTGAAGGGTCAAGGCTGGAAGCTCCTTGTTGTGGAGACTTTAAAGAAAAAGAACAGATCCTTGCCCTTCTAGGACTAAGAAAGAATCTCACTAGGGCCTCAAGGCAGGACCTTGACCAAAGAAAGAATGAGAATATCATTCAAAAAGCCCACAGCAGAGGAGTGGGGAAATGGCTCTGTGGTTAAAGGCTTGCTTGCAAAGCCTAACAGCCTGGGTTTGATTCCCCAGTACCCACATAAGGCCAGATGTACAAAGCGGTGCATGTGTCTGAAGTTCATTTGCAGTGGAAGGAAGCCCTTGTATGCCCATACTCACTCTTTTTGTCTGCCTCTTTCTCAGTGTGTGTCTCGTTCTCTCAAATAAATAAATAGATTAAAAAACATTTCCACGTGTTTAAAGCCAGCACTCAGGAGACAGAGATAGAAGAATCACCATGAGTTCAAGGCCACCCTGGGACTACATAGTGAATTCCAGGTCAGCCTGGACTAGAGTGAGACCCTACATGGAAAAACAAAATAAAACAAAAATTTTAAAGCCCACAATAAGGGCTGGAGAGATGGCTCAGTAGTTAAAGGTGCTTGCTTGCAAAGCCTGCCAATTACAGGTTCAATTCCCTAGTGCCCATATAGAGCTAGATGCACAAGATGGCACATGGGTCTAGAGTTCCTTTGCAATATCAAAAGTCCCTGGTATGCCCACACACTCTCTCTCTCCCTCTGTTTGCTTCTTTTTCTATGACTCTCTCTCTCTCAAATAAATAAAAATATTTTAAATAGTCAGGTGTGGTTGCACATGCCTTTAATCCCAATGCTTGGAGGCAGAGTTAAGAGGATCACTGTGAATTCAAGGCCAGCCTGGGAATATAGAGCGAATTCCAAGTCAGCCTGATCTAGAGTGAGACCTACTTCTAAAAACCAACCAACCAAACAAACAAACAACAACAACAACAACCCAAAGTAATTAAAACAATGAAAGCCCCCAGTAACAGAGCAGCATCCGGTTAAGGTAGGTGCTAGATCAGATGGCTTCCTGGGGAAGGGCTTCAAGGTGAGGGAGAGCTTAGACAAGACCTTAAAGCATGGATGGCTGAAGTAAGCAAGGCAGACCAATGCTGGGGGCTAGAAATAGAGAAACGAGTCATGCTTGGAGAGGCAAGTGGTCCCCAGTGGGTGGCTGCCAGTCGGAGGATCACTGTCTTTGGGGGCTGGTGTGAGCATCACCAGCTCAGAGATCCAAGGTCTGAGCAAGCGGGCAGGGAGGCCTGCTGCCTCCACCACCAGGGACAGAGAGATGGAGACACTCTACAGAGGCCACTAGAATCGGCAGGCTCCAGCCATTCATACACAGCCTTTAATTTGCCAGATTTCACTTGTCATATCTCTTACTTTTATTTATTTCCTTCAAATTGACTCACTAACCAGGCAAATTAGATGCTTTGATTCAAAAGAAAAAGGCAGGCAGTGTTCCTGAGGGTGACACATGAGGCTGTCTTCTAACCTACGCGCGCATACACACACACACACACACACACACACACACACACACACAAGTACGCCTGCATATATGTCAATATGTACACACACGCAAAAAAATATGAGCAAATAGCTTAACTAAGCACTTCTCTTTTTAAATATTTTTATTTATTTATTAGAGAGAAAGAATGGGTATGTCAGGGCCTCTAGCCACTGCAAAGGAACTTCAGAAGCATGAACTACCTTATGCATTTGGCTTACGTGGGTACTGGGGAATTGAACTGGGGTCCTTAGGCTTCATAGGCAAGTTCCTTAACCTCTGAGAAATCTCTCCAGCCTCATTTCCCTCTCTTTAAAAAAAAATTTAGCCAGTCATGGTGGCACACGCCTTTAATCGAAACACTTGGGAGGCAGAGGTAGGGGGATCGCCATGAATTCAAGGCCACCCTGAGACAACAGAGTGAATTCCAGGTTAGCCTGGGCTGGAGTGAGACCCTGCCTCGAAAAGAAAAAAATAATATATATATTTTTTATTTTAGAGAGAGCAAGAGAGAGAATGGCACACCAGGGCCTCAGCCACTGCAATCGAACTCCAGATGCTTGCACCACCTAGTGGGCATGTGCGACCTTGCACTTGCCTCACCTTTGTGCATCTGGCTTACATGGTATCTGGAGAGAGATCAAACATGGATCCTTAGGCTTCGTAGGTAAGCACTTTAACAGCTAAGTCATCTCTCCAGCCCTCTCTCTTAAAAACAAAACAAAACAAACAAAAAAAACCCACTTTTGTTTATTTATTTGAGAAACAGATTGAGAGAGATAGAGTGAGTATGTACACACCAGGGCCTCCTGCTACTGCAAATGAACTCCAGATGAATGTGCCACTTAGTGCATCTGGCTCCACATGAGTACTGGAGAATCAAACCTGGGCAAATAGGATTTGCAAGCAATTGCCTTTAACCTCTGAGCCATCTCCCCAGCACTAAACATTTTTGTTGTTGTTGTTGTCAAAAGAAGCCATGCAAATGGCTGGCAGGTATCCGAAACAGTACTCACTACCACTTCTGAAGGGCAATCTCAATTGTCACCTTGACTGGATCCAGAATCACCCAGAACACAGATTTCTGGGCATGTGTGTGAGGCAGTTTCTAGATTAGGTTCACTGAGGTGGGAGGACTGCTGTTAATGGTACACCACCTCATGGGATAGGGTCAAGGACTGAACAAAAAGGGGAAAGCAAGCTGAACACCGACATTCATCTCTCTCTCTCTCTGTTTCCTGACTGTGGTGCAATGTGAACTCCAGCTCCTGATCCTGACGCCTCGCCTCCCGCACCACGTGGGACTGCAGCCAGAACTGTAAGCTGATATAGACCCTTCCTCCCTTAAGCTGCTTCTTGCCAGGTATTTGTTCACAGAAATGAGAAAAGTAATGAATACACTAATCATCAGGGAAATATTAACCAAACCACTTTGAGACATTACCTCACAACCTTTAGAGTGGCCATTTCCAACAACAGGTGAGCACAAACCTGCTTCCTTCCCAAAGTAATTGCCACAAATCACAAAGTAAAGAGAAAAAAAATAGTGGACTAGAGAAATAAGAGGTTTCAATGCAGTAAACTTTAATTTTTTAAAATTAGTTAATTAATTTTATTTATTTGAGAGAGACAGAGAGAAAGAGGCATATAGAGAGATGAGAGAGAGAGAGAAAAGGTTTGCCAGGGTGCTGTAAATGAACTCCAGATGCGTGCTCCACCTTGTACATATGGCTTACATGGGTCCTGGGGAATCAAACCTGGGTCCTTTGGCTTTGCAGGCAAGTGCTTTAAATGCTAAGCCATCTCTCCAGAAAATCACCTTTCCAGAGTAGTCTCACCTGCCAGTTATAACTGTAGATAAAGCATGAATGTTTGGTCAAAGCTATGAAACCAACTAATATCTAAATAAACTCCCTTTTGCTTAAGCAGCAAGAAAAAAAATATGAGAAATGACCTGACCTGTCTGTCAATAAAGGCCTGGAATAGTACACTAAAACACACGAGGAATCCAGAGCAATTCATGGACTTTAAAGAGGCCTCAGGTAACATGCTTGATGTATAGTCATTACTAAGATATACTGCACAAATTCTATCAGGTACTTACAGGGAACAACATTTGAAAGTTCATAAAATGGCATATGGATGGATGTCTGCAGAAGAGGCAAAGACCATGCTTTAGCACATTTTCTTTTATGGTTTATACCATGTGCATGTATCACCAACTTCCTTTCTTTTCTGTTCCTTTTCTTGCTTTTCTTGTAGTGCTCAGGAATGCTGTATCATTGAACTCTACTCCCAGCTTTATGTTTTTTTTTTTTTAATGTTAAATACAAGTTTTTATCCAGACATAGTGTCTCATGCCTTTAATCCCAGCAGTCTGGAGGCTGAGGTAGGAGGATTGTTGTGAGTTTGAGGCTAGCTTGGACTACACAATAAGTTCCAGGTCAGCCAGGATTAAAGCGATACTCTGCCTCAGAAAACAAAAACTTGCAAGTTTTTTTAAAGGAAACAAGCCAATATCAGGAAAATTTGTGCATTTAAAAAATATGCAAACTGGCCTGGAGATATGGCTTATTGGTTATGGCACTTGCCTGCAAAACCAAAGGACCTACGTTCAATTCCTAGTACCCATGTAAGCCAGATGCACAAGGTGGTACATGCATTTGGAGTTCATTTGCAGTGGCTAGAGGCCCTGGCATGCCTGTTTTTTCTCTCTCTCCTTTTCCTTCTCCCTCTCTCTTAAATAAGAAAACAAATAAATAAATAAAGTAAAATATATTTTAAAAATATATATAAACTGAGTCTGGGGAGATGGCTCCGTGGTTAAAGGCACTTGCTTATAAAGGCTGACAGTCCAAGTTCAATACCCAGTACCAGTATAAAGTCCCAGACACAAAAGTGGCATATGCCGCTGGAGGTTGTTTACAGTGGCAAGAGACCCTGGCGTGCATGTGCATGTGCGCATGCATGCACGCACACACACACACAAACACACACACGTGCAAATAAATAATTATACTTGGTGAGGTAACCTAGGTCCAGAAAGCCAAACGTCACATGTTCTCTCTCATATGTGGATCCTAGCTACAAATGATTGGACTTCTATGTGAGTAGGAATAAAACTCAGTAGCAGAAGCCAGTAAGCTAGAAAGGGGATATAAAGGGAATGGAAAGGGAGGGAGGGGGGACTTAATAGGATGGTATTGTATATATGTAAGTAGAAGAACAGATTAATGGGGGTGAAAAGGCCTAAGTGAGGTCAGGGGAAGAGATTGAGTAAAGGAAAGGTGAAGGGAGGGCTAATCAAAATCTAAGAGGATATAAATAAGTCATATGGAAACCTACTTTTCTGGACAATGGAACACTCAGAAGCCATAGATTGTTACTAGAAAATTTTCAGTGTCAGGGATGGGATACCTTCCAGGGAGTTGTTGGCCCAGGAGGTCACAGATACCCCCAAAACATTATAGGCCATTGCCAAGGCCCTTGGTTTCCCACCAGGAATAGATGGTAAGACCCTGTTGCCAAAGACTCCACATACTTGGGCTGCAAGGTCACTGAGAAATCCTGCTGGAGCTGAGCTGAAAGCCTCCTCCAGGTGGACCAGCTGACAGAAAGCTGGAAAAAGTTATGCTGCATGCAGTTAAATGGGAGAGAGAGAAAACACCAGTGAAGATACTCAACAGTGAACACTGCAAGCTTTAAATTTGGCCAGCCAAGCCAAAAGAGCCAACGGGTGCAATAGTGGCATGTCTGTTATGGGGAAAACCAACCACTCTAATTGGACTGGAGGTCCACTCCATGGGAAGGAATATATCCCTTATACTGAAAACCTACAACAGGGGTAGTCATGAGCCCTGCTGGTGTCTGGCTAAATGTATATACTATGCTAACCAAACTGCCCAGTAAGCACTTCCTTTAATGTCCACACCCACATATTAATGATACTCTCACTTTCTCTTTTCAGATGATGGTGACCTTGGGATGACTCAGAAGGCACCATGGTGCTGAGAAGAAGTGACAGAGGAGTGCTCAGCACTGAAATATCTCTAACACACCTTCTAAGGCTCAGGGTCCATTGTGGAAGGGGGGGGGAAGAATATAACAGTCAAAGGAGGAGTAGGACTCCTTACAACGTGCTTCTCCAGACACAAAGTGGCCTTGATATCCATGACCTCACAATTCCTGACACTACCTAAATAAGACCATCATAATAGGAAGAAAAGATCACGACATCAAAATGAAAAGAGAGACTGATTGAGAGGGGGAGGGGATATGATGGAGAGTGGAGTTTCAAAGGGGAAATTGGGGGGAAGGGAGGGAAGTACCATAGGATATTGTCTACCATTAAGGAAGTTGTCAATAAAATTGTTTTAAAGATATATACAAACTGTCTTCAAAACCTTAACACAAGTTACCGTTCTAATCTTGTTCTACTAAATTATTTAGATGACTGGAAGAAAACAAAGTCTTTCCCCTTAGATAACAGTGGTTCATCCAGAAGTTCTCAATGTCTGCAGTAAGCTTCTGAGAATTTATGTGCCTGGAGGACTCAGGAGCCTCTAGGACTTTGCAGGGCAGGAAAAGAGCTTGTGACTCACATCCAGCCATTGCTGGTACAGTCCAGATTAGAGGGAAATGTGGACAAGGGAACGTGCTCTGAAAAGGACGGCATGAAAATAACCACGGTAGTTTGACTGTGTGAGATGGAACCAGAAGTGAGCTGGGGTCACTGATGAGCCAAGGGACACGAAGGATTCTGGAAAAGCCCCAGAAACGAGAAGGCAGTTTAGAGGAAGCACTCAGATCTTGGGCTTCTAGCCTCCAGAATTGAGATAACAACTCTCTGCTCTTTTAAGCCACCCAGCTGTGGGATGTTGTGACAGTGGCGCTAGCAAACGAATAAGCTGACAGTCGTCTAATCACACCTCTCAACCAAACTCTTGGACCCAGAAACTACAAAGAATGGAGGAATAGCTGAGTGCTGCCTGGAGGGCACAAGAAGACATATTCAGATACAGGATTCTACAAGACAACCTGGCTTGAAAAAGTCAGTATCATGAAGAAAAATTAAGGTAAAAAAAGACTAGCTTGGATTAAAAGACACATGAAAACCAAATGTAATGCACAAATCTTCTTTTTTTTTTTTTTTTTTTTTTTTTTTGGTTTTAAATCTTGGTTTCCAGGCTGACCTGGAAAAAGATAGTCCTGGGTGGCCTCGAGATCCTCCTACCTCTGCCTCCCGAGTGCTGGGATTAAGGCAGGAACCAGGTTTGATGCACAAATCTTAAATCTTGGTTTAGAAAAAAGATAGCCTGGATTGGAGAGATGGCTTAGCTGTTAAGGCAGGAACCAGGTTTGATTCCCCAAGACCCACATAAGCCAGATGCACAACGTGGCACATACATCTGGAGTTCATTTGCAGTGGCTGGAGGCCCCTGGTCTACCCATTCTCCATTTTCTCTCTCTGCCTCTTTCTTTCTCCCTCTCAAATAAATAAAAATAAAATGAAATAAACAAAAGAAAAACAATAGCCATAAAGGAGTCTTGGGACAATTGCAGAAGTTCAAATCTTTGAACTAGATATTAGATGTTCTGAGATAATTATTATCTTTATTACTAGTCATAGTTTTGGGGTCTTTCTGAGACGGGATCTCAATAGATACCCCAGGGTGGCCTTGGACTTTTGGTCCCCTTGCCTCAGCCTCCTGAGTGTCCACCACACCTGGCTTAGAATTATTAATTTTTCAAGTAGGATAATGGTATCACATTTATGCTAGAGAATGTTCCTCTGTTTGGGAGATGCATGCTAAGATATTTAAAGGTCAGGAACTCTGTAACTTACCTTCATAGTAAGAGAAAACGATTTTTTAAAAAAAAAAAAAAAAAAAAAAAACCTTCATTTACAACATATGTGTAAGTTAGAAAAACAGTAGAATACTAACATATTAATATTGTTGCATCAAATATAGGATATGTGGGTGTTAACAGTACTCTTGTTCAACTTTCTTTATACTAAAAATGGTACCCAATAAAAGACAGGAAATTAATAAAGTAAAAAAGGAGGCTAAAAATTAATAATAACTTAAAAAAAAGGAGGCTAGTTGGGTGTTGTGGGGCATGTCTTTAATCCTAGCATTCAGGAGGCGGATTTAGGAGGACTGCTGTGAATTCTAAGCCAGCTTTTGACTACATAGTGAATTCCAGGTCAGCCTGGGCTACAGCGAGACCCTACCTCAAAAACAAAACAAACAACAAACAAAAAGCAACAACAACAACAACAAAAAAGAAAGCACCTTTCACAGCTGAGATACCTCCTTAGCCCTCACACATGCTTTTTACCTTCAGGTCCTTCCCTGAAAGCAACTCCTGGTACCCCTCCCTCCTCTTCAGAATCCCAAACACTAGACTGCCTCCAAGGCCAGCTCCTCTGTTAGACTTCTGCATTCACCCAGTCTCATACTAACTCTGCCCACTCCTGCCCTTACTTTCTACAGCCTTCGCGGCTGTGACGAGTCAGGACAGGTGACTGACAGAAGGGTGCTTCTGTCTAAGGGAGGCTGAAGATGGGAGGGTGTGACTGAAATGAAGCAAAAGCCTGTACCTTCATGTGAGGTCAAAATCCCCTGGATGAGATGTATATGCCACAGGGGTTGCGCGGTGGTAAGGACAGAGGCTGTGGAATCATGTGGTCTTGTGCAGTCTTGGCTCCACGAGGTACATCCGTATCACCTCTGGCAGGCTAATATCCCCTGGACCTCTGGAAACTCATCTAGAAAGCAGACGTGCCCACAGTCCCAAGGTCACAGTCATGTGAGGAGAACTAGATGACAGTGCATCCGAGTCTGCCATGCAGTGAGGCGTCAATGCATGCTAATGGTTACTGGCATACCTCATGACAATATGCTTCCTTAACTGGGTGTGGTGCTGCACACCTTCAATCCTAGCACTTAGGAGGCAGATGTTGGAGTAGTGCTATGAGTTCAAGGCCAGTCTGGGACTTCAGAGGGGCTACAGTGAGACCCTACCCTGAAAAAAACAAACAAACAAACAAACAAACAAAAAACTCAAATAATATGCTTCACGCTCCCCCTTTTGTCTTTTTAAAAGTTTTCTTCAGTTCTTAGTCCAGGAGTTTGGGCGATGAAAGAGCCCCAGAAGCCATGGAAGCCCATCTGAAGGGTAAGGAAAGTTCTTCAAACTTCCCCTGAGGCAGTCCTGCCACTGCGGCCTGTCAGACACAGACTTCAACATCAGCTGGGTTATCTGGATGCTCAGGAGGGTAGAGTTAGAAACCAAACTTTGTTCCACACACTGTCACTATTAAAAAAAATTATTTATTTATTTATTTATTTAGAGAGAGAAAGAAGCAGAGAGAAAAAAAAGAATAGATGCACCAAGACTTCCAGCCACTGCAAATGAACTCAACACACACACACACACACACACACACACACACACACACACACACACACACCACCTTGTGCAGTTAGCTTACGTGGGCACTGGGAGATCAAACCTGGCTCCTTAGGCTTCACAGGTAAGTGCCTTAACCACTAAGTCATCTCTCCAGCCCCACTGTCACCATTTTTTTTTTTTTGGAGAGAGCGGGGGGGGGGACAGATAGAGAATGGGCACGCCAGCAGCCTCTCAGCCCCTGTGAATGAACTCCAGACGCATACACCCCCTTGTGGGCAAGTGCAGCATTGCACCCTTGCATCACTGTGTCTAGCTAAACATGGGACCTGGAGAATCGAATGGGCATTCTTAGGCTTAGCAGGCAGGCGCCTTAACCACTAAGCCATCTCTCCAGCCCACCATTTTTAACTGTACATCTTTTCACTAAAACCACAGCAATATCTATCCCATAGAAGCACAAACAACTAAAAACTGGAGGATGGGCCCTTTAAAATGCTATAAGTATCATGAAAAATGTGTTGTTTGTGTGAAGAACAAAAAGAGGCAAAGGCCCTCTTTCCTAACAGCCCAAACTCCTTAGGCTGGGAAGGAAGCTGGCAAATGCATCCTGTCTAAGACAGAGGCCAATCAAAGTTCTTGTCCAAAACCAAAACCCAGAATGGTCAGCCTTGGCTCTCACCTGCCTTAGCTGGCTGGGTGTGTGCTGGAAAGGGCAGAGGAAAAGGCTGTCATTCAGGCTAGCACCCATCAGGCAGTACCTTCTTCCTTCCTCCAAGGCAGAACCCGGGTATGCAGACATGGGTGCCTACAAAGGCTTTTAGAGATTCACGGGCACAGAGATCAAGGGCAGTCAGAGAAGACTCTGACTCATGAGAAGACACTCCCTTTGCTAATCTTTCTCAGTCCTTCTGAACAAGTCCATGAGACAGTTTCCAGGAGTGTCAGTGTACCGTTAACATCCCTGGCCCTCGGCAATCCCCATTTTAACCAGGGGAAAGGAAGTCTTAAGCTTAAGCAACTGAGCCTCTGGCAGGAATTTAGTGACACTATTTTCTGTTGTCTTTTTAAAAAATGTATTTTTAGTTTTATTTATTTATTTATTTACTTATTTATTTCAGAGAGAGAGAGAGAGAGAGAATTAATGTGCTAGGGCCTCCAGCCACTGCAAATGAACTCCAGACACATGCACTATCTTGTGCATCTGGCTAAAGTGAATCCTGGGGAATCAAACCTGGGCCCTTAGGCTTCACAAGCAAGTGTCTTAACTGCTAAGCCACCTCTCTAGCCTCTCTGTTGTCTTTTTATGGTTATTTTCTATTTTATATCAACTGACAATGATACTTATTTATGAAAGCCATACCTTTGCAACTTTATTTATTTTTATTTATTTATTTATTTATTTATTTTTTTGGTTTTTTTGAGGTAGGGTCTCACTCTGGCCCAGGCTGACCTGGAATTAACTATGTAGTCTCAGGGTGGCCTCGAACTCTCGGCGATCCTCCTACCTCTGCCTCCCGAGTGCTGGGATTAAAGGCGTGCACCACCACACCCGGCACCTTTGCAACTTTAAAAAAGAAGGGAAGGTAAAATAAAAAACCAAGAGGGGCTGGAGAGATGGCTTAGAGGTTAAGGTGCTTGCCTTCAAAGTTTAGCAACTGGAGTTCAATTCCCCAGTACCCATGTAAAGCCAGATACACAAAGTGGCACATGCATCTGGAGTCTGTTTGCAGTGGCTGGAGTCCCTGACACACCCATTCTCTCTGTCTTCTCTCAATCTCTCTCTACTTGTAAATAAATTTAAAAAAAATTTTTTTTGCTGGGTGTGGTGGTGCACACCTTTAATCCCAGCATTCGGGAGGCAGAGGTAGGAGGATCACTGTGAGTTCGAGGCCACCCTGAGACTACATAGTGAATTCCAGGTCAGCCTGGGCTAGAGTGAAACCGTACCTTGCAAAAAAAAAAAAATTTTTTTTAAGACCAAGAGCCAGGCATGGTGCCATATGCCTTTAATCCCAGCACTCTGGAAGCAGAGGTAGGAGGATCACCATAAGTTCAAGACCACCTTGAGACTACATAGTGAATTCCAGGTCAGTCTGGACTAGAGTGAGATCCTACCTCAAAAAACAAAACAAAACAAGACTAAGAAATGACACATTTCTACTTGGTGAAAATACAACACAGCCTAACACTGTGCTGTTCATTATGGTCACCCTCAGTGCAGGTGACGGGCATATGAATTCATTACAGTTACATAGAATTAAAATTTCATATTAGCCGCATTCACTATCATCTGAAAAACAAAAGCAGATTCTCCAGTGGAGAGTGAAGTCAGCATAGGTTAAATGGGATAAGCATTATTAATTAAGGGAAATTTGGATGGATATAGTCCCTCTTTTAGCCCAAGATCAGTGGGAGCTTGAAATTGGACAGCATATTCAAACAACCACTCCAGACCTCAGTGGCAAGTTTCTTTCTTTGTTTTTTTTTTCTTTCTTTCTTTCCTTCCTTCCTTCTTTCTTTCTTTTTAAAAAAACTAATTTGTGTTACTTTATTTCTCATTTATTTTATTTTATTTATTTTTGAGAGAAAGAGAGTCAGGTACAGAGAATGGGAGCACCAGGGCCTCCAGCCACTGCAAATAAACTCCAGACACATGTGCCACCTTGTGCATCTGGCTCACATGGGTCCTGGAGAATCAAACCTGGATCGTTTGGCTTTATAGGCAGTCATCTTAACAGCTAAGCCATCTCTCCTGCCTGCAAGTTTCTTTTTAACATGGTAAAATGAAAACATGCTTTCACCTACCGTTCCTCTCCACCCCACTGCAAGTGCCAGGTAAGTGTGATAAAGATGGGCACAGGTATTAGGAAGGTGAAAACATGGGGAGTGCTGCCTGAGGGAGGAAGTCACCTCTTCAGTCCTAACAGGGATGAAACTCTCTTCCCTGAGGGTGAGGAAAGGCTTAGAACCTGGGGCATAACAGGCCCCTCAGAGTCATAGAGAGGCCAGCGAAGAAGCCAGCCAGACCTGAACTGAATGTCCAAATCTGTGTGGTTAGACTCCAGGCAGGCATCATCCCAGAGGGAAGAGATAGGTGTCTGAGAAACCCTTTTGAGCAACAGGATCCAGTTAGGCCCAAAATTGGGGAATGCCTATAATCTCATGTCATGTGAACCAACAAGTCTTTTTTTTTATTCTGAGGTGATTTGTATCACAACAGAAAAAGGCTATAGTTGGGCCGGAGAGATGGCTTAGCAGTTAAGGCACTTGCCTACGAAACCTAAGGACTCAGGTTCGATTCCCCCAGTACCCATGTAAGCCAGGTGCACAAGGTGGTGCATGTGCCTGGAGTTTGTTTGCAGTGGCTGGAGGCCCTCATTCTCTGTCTCTCTCTCTCTCTTTCTCTATATCTGTCTGCTTGCAGATGATTAATTTAAAAAAAAAAAAGAGAGAGCTGGAAAGATAGCTTAGCGGTTAAAGCACTTGCCTGCCAAGCCTAAGGACCCATGTTCAACTCTCCAGGGCCCACATAAGCCAAATGCACAGTGTCACAAGTGTGCAAGGTTGCACATGCACACTAGGTGGCTCATGAATCTGGAGTTAGATTACACTGGCTGGAGGCCCTGGTGTGTCAATTCTCTCTCCCTGTCTCCCCCTCCTTCTCTCTCTCTCTTTCTCTCTCTCTCGCATTAAAAAAAAAAAAAAAAAAGGCCAGTCTGTTGGGCTTGCCTCAAAAAAAAGAAAAGAAAAGAAAAGAAAAAGAAAAAGGCTATAGCAGTACAACTTCACTTGCCATTCAGGAAAAAAGAAGTTCCTAAAACCATAAAATTTAGTTACATGTTATGAGAACCCAGTTTAAGCAGCTCTAGCCATGGCCACAAAGCTAGGTCGAAGGGTTCCTCTAAGCTTGTGTTGCTCATTTGGGAGGAATGGTGCCCGCTAAAACCCAAGGCATCTCTGAGGGGATGAGACACTTCCGCTGCTGGAAACTGCCCTACTTCTCAGAGAAACACTAGTGAGAGAACTGCTACGTCTCCAAGCAGGAGAGGCCACCTCCCTACTTGTCACCTACAAGGGAACTGACAGGCCCAGGAGGAGAAACATTGAAGAAGGACTGGGTGCCAGGAGCTGGCAGAATGGGAGGAGGCTTGCCCACATCCAGGGTGATCTTACCCTGAAATGAAGCAGGGTTACTGCTGGCTGACAGATCTGGTGCCTCAAAAACTGCAGACATAAAAAATAAAAATTAAAATTAAAAAACTGCAGACATGAAGCCTCTTGGTCTATTCAAGAGTTCCATTTTCACTTACTTAAGAAAGATCTTATTCCTCTGACTGACTCAGAGGGTCCTGTACTCAAAAAGAAACAAGACTGCAGTATTTTAACTTTCTGAGTTCCACCCACCCTGAGGAAATAAGTATAAGTGTACCAAACTAAAATACATTATCTTTTGTCAGATGAATGATTCTTTAAGGCATTAACACCTTCCAGGTGTGAGCACAGCAGCTACATTTTCCTTGAAGGGACAAGGGGTTATTATTTTTGCTGTACTCAAAACAAGCCAACCAAAAGCCACTCCTTTAAGCAGCTATGTTCATAACTGGAATGTTCTTTAAAACCCTTTAGGAACTATTTCTGCATACTTACCCCATATTGAAAACTCATCCTACAAATATCTCTCTTAACTAAAAAAGAAAAAGAAAAGGAAACCCCAAGCCAGGAAGATAGAAATTACATCCGTGTCTATGAGCAGACAGAAGTCATTCTACTTATTTATTTAAAAACCTGGTTCTGGCCGGGTGTGGTGACGTACGCCTTTAATCCCAGCACTTGGGAGGCAGAGGTAGGAGGATCGCCATGAGTTCGAGGCCACCCTGAAACTACATAGTGCATTCCATTCCAGGTCAGCCTGAGCTAGAGTGAGACCCTACCTCAAAAAACCAAAAAATAAAAATAAAAAAAAAAAAATCTGCTTCTGGGCTGGAGAGATGTCTTAGCAGTTAAGGTGCCTGTCTGTGAAGCCTAAGAACTCATGTTCGAATCTCCAGGCCCCATGTAGCCAGACACATAGTGACATAAGTGTGCAATATTGCACATGCATCCAAGGGGATGCACACATCTGGAGTTCGTTTGCAGTGGCTGTAGGCCCTGGCACACCCATTCTCTCTCTCTCTCTCTCTCTCTCTCTCTCTCTCTGTAAGTAAAAAAAAATCTGGGGGGCTGGAGAGATGGCTTAGCGGTTAAGGCGCCTGCCTGCTAAGCCTAAGAACCGGGTTCCAATCTCCAGGTCCCACGTTTAGCCAGATGCAGTGACGCAAGAGCGCAATGCCGCACTTGCCCACAAGGGGACGCAAGCATCTGGGTTTTGTTCACAGCAGCTGAGAGACCGTTGGCGCGCCCATTCTCCATCTGTCTCCCTCTCTGTCTGTCTCTCTGTGTCTCTCTCCAAAAATAAATAAAATAAAATAAAATCTGGTTCTGGGGTTAGAGAGATGGCTCAGCTGGTAAAAGTACTTGTTTGAAAGCCTGACGACCTGGATTCAATGTCCTAGTACCCATGTAGAGCCAGATACACAAAGTGGTGCATGAGTTTGGAGTTCAGTTACATGGGCAAGTGGCCCTGGTGCACCCATTGTCCCTCTCTCTCTCCCTTTCTGCTTGCAAATTAATAAAAATTATTCAAAAATAAGTTTAAAAATCTGGCTCTGGGGCTTAAGGGATGGCTCAGTGGCTAAAGATGTTTGCTTGCAAGGTCTGATGGCCTGGGTTTGAATCCTTAATACCCTCATAAAGCTACATGCACAGAGTGTTGCATGCATCTGGAGTTCTTTTGCAGTGGCAGGAGGTCCTGGCACACTCATTTCCCCCTCTCCCCATCTCTTTCTCTCTCTCTCTCTCTGGTTCAAGAAACTCTAGCCTCAGAAGAAGCACTTTAGTACATAAAGGTTAGATACGAACAGTGTGTTTCTATCTGAAATACATGGAGATCAGTGATGCTTGTATTATACAACAGATGGCATTCTCTCTCTAGATGAAAAACAAGTAGCTTTCTTTCACATGTGGGCTTGCATAAAAAGGATTTCGCTAGGTATGAACATGGAGAAGGGATGGGACAATGCCAAGTACCTTATAGCTGCTCTTTCCAGGTCTCCAGGTAGTCCATGATTAGGCCCAGCCCGTTCCTGTACAAATGCTTCCCTCCACTCAACAGGAAAGAAGACGCCTGGCACAGAGGTCATCCTCTAGCTCCGTAGCCTTCTGGAAAATGCTGCTGTTTTGTTCAGTGGAGACATTCATTCATTTTTTTAATTAAAAAAATTTTTTTAGATTTTATTTTTATTTATTTTTATTTATTTATTTATTTTGGTTTTTTGAGGTAGGGTCTCACTCTAGTCCAGGCTGACCTGGAATTCATTATGTAGTCTCAGGGCAGCCTTGAACTCATGGTGATCCTCCTACCTCTGCCTCCGGAGTGCTGGGATTAAAGGCATGCGCCACCATGCCCGGCTGTTTTTATTTATTCTTTATTAGAGAGAGGGAGAGAGAGAGAAAGTGAGGGAGAACAGGCACACAGGGCCTTTAGCCACTGAAAACGAACTCCAGACACATGCACTACCATATGCATCTGGCTTACATGGGTGCTGGAGAATCGAACCTGGGTCCTTAGGCTTTGCAGGCATGCACCTTAACCGCTAAGCCATCTCTCCAGCCTGAGACATCCATTCTTTACCCAACAACACCAGAATATCTGCCAGGGTCATGTGGGGACACACTGTGAACAAGAAAAAGCCCACATTAGCACATGGCTTCATGATTCTTTAAAAACACGTTTACAAAGAGACAAGATTTTGTGCGTGTGTGACCCACTGAGTTTAATTAGGATTGCCTACATGAGCATGAGGGGACTTATTTATCAGAACAGAGGCAACTTTTCAGGGGCTACATCACTGAAGAAAA
This sequence comes from Orientallactaga sibirica, assembly GCA_036365145.1. Classification (NCBI taxonomy): domain Eukaryota; kingdom Metazoa; phylum Chordata; class Mammalia; order Rodentia; family Dipodidae; genus Orientallactaga; species Orientallactaga sibirica. Next base: position 3,359,399 of record JAEOAD010000030.1, read on the forward strand.
TGTCTCCCCCGGCAACCATTGACTATCAATAACTCCTCAGGGAGGGGTGGGGCCTCATAAGCCTGATCCTGTGCAGGTAATTATTGCCACTACAGGCACTATGAGTTCATGAGTGCAACATCCATGTCATGTTCCAAAGATAGCATTCTGTAGCACTCCTCCCATCCTCTGGCTCTTACATTCTTTTCACGCCATCTTCAGCCATGCTCCCTGAACCTTAGAGAGGTAGAATAGATGTCCCATTTAGAGACAAGCACTCAAAAACTACTTATGCTCAGCACTTTGAGCAGATAGGAATCTCCACAGTAACTGCTGCCCACTGCAAAAAAAAAAAAAAAAAAAAAAAAAAAAAAAAAAAAGCATCTCTGACCAAAGCTGAGAGCCGCACTAATCTATGGATCTATGGGCATAAATGTGTATACTTAGTAGGCAGTTTGACAGGTACAACATATCCATTTAGCCAGTCAGCAGTAGCTTTCCTCCTAAGGTCTAATGCTTCCCTAGCCACAGGCTTGACTAGGTTTTCAACACCAGGTATGAATTCCCTCCCATGGAGTGGGCCGTAAATCCAATTAGAAAGTAGCTTGTTACTCCCACAGCAGTCATGCCACTATTGAAGCGGTGGGCACATCTTGCTTGGCTGGTTGGTTGTAAAACACATAGACTCCACCCCGAGGTAAGACTGCTGATAACTGTTCTCCTCCAGCAGGCTACACAGCACCTTCTGGCACTATGAAAGCTACTCTGAATCTTAAGCTATGTTTATTAAGGTTACGCTTGAGAAGAAGTACAAATGTATATATTTGCCTCCAGGCTCTGAAGTTTCATCATCTCAGCACCACAGCCACATATTTCTGAATAAAGGTTGTACGAAACAAACAGGAGCTATAAAGGATTATGAAAGAGAACATAGCTACAGCTGTATCTTGTCAGAGAAAATAGTCTTGTTTTATTTATGATCTGAACTTGATAATTAAGTTCATGGATGAAAAATTTTAAAATATCCATACTAATACTATTCTAGATGGAGAAAAGAAACTACCTTCTGAATCTGTAACATGTTAAAAGTAGATTACTTTTTTTTTTTTTGTTTTGTTTTGTTTTTCAAGGGAAAGTCTCATTCTCATTCAGGCTGACCTGAATTCACTATGTAGTCTCAAGGTGGCCTCAAACTCACCATGATCCACCTACCTCTGTCTCCTAAGTGCTGGGATTAAAGGTGTGCATCACCATGTCCAGCTTTTTTTTTTTTTTTTTTGTAATGTTTTTTGAGGTAGGACCTCACTCTAGACCAGGCTGACCTGGAACTCACTCTGTAGTCCCAGACTGGCTTCAAACTCCTGGTGATCCTTCTACCTCTACTTCCCAGAGTGCAGGGATTTAAGCTGTGTGCCACCTTGCCCGGCTAGATTACATGATTTTTTAAAAAGAAATTATTTATTTGAGCGAGAGAGAGAGAGGCAGATAGAAACAGAGAATGGCACACCAGAGTTTCTAGCCGCTGCAAACAAACTCCAGATACCTGTGCCACCTTGTTCATCTGGCTTATGTGGGTACTGGGGAATCAAATCTGGGTTCTTTGGCTTTGCAGGCAAGTGCCTTAACTGCTGAGCCATCTCTCCAGCCCTAAATCACATGACTTAAAAATTTTTTTGATTACTTTTTATTTATTTATTTGAGAGCAACAGACAGACACAGAGAGAGAGAGAGAGAGAGAGAGACTAGGTGCACTAGGGCCTCCAGCCACTGCAAATGAACTCCAGATGCATGCACCACCTCATGTATCTGGCTTACTTGGGTCCTGGGGAATCAAGCCTCAAACCAGGGTCCTTAGGCTTCACAGGCAAGTGCTTAACCACTAAGCCATCTCTCCAGGCCCAGATCACATGACTTTAAAAAAATATCTTTTATGTATTTGCATGTAGAGAGTGAGGTTGAGAGAAAGGGAGAGAATGGATGTGTCAAGTCCTCTTTCTACTACTAACCAACTCCAGAGACATGTGCCACTGTGTGCGCCTGGCTTTACATGGGTACTGGGAACTCAAGCAAGGGGCAGCATGTTCTTCAAGCAAGTACCTTTAACCACTAAGCCATCTCCCCAGCCCCTGATCATGTGCTTTTTTGAAGTAATGCTGATTCTTTAAAAATATTTTAATATTCAACAATTTATTCAACCTTTTTAGTTTAGTGATGATCTCCTAAATGTTCTTGAATGCATATAAACACTTAAGTAGCTAGACATAATTGGTTCTTTTCAAAACTGGTTCATGTTAAATTCCTCCCAAGAGGCTGAGATTTGTAACTATTGAAAGCATGGGCTCTTTCACATTCTTAGAACTTATGTATAATGTAACTATGATTGAGGCTTACAAACTATGAGCACAGAAAAACAATCTGTTCACACTCTGAACTGCAATGCTGAGCAAGAGCTGTGGCTGGGGGGGGGGGTTGGTAGCTGGAGAGCTGGCTCAGCAGTTAAGGTGCTTGTCTGCATAGCCTAAAGACCAGAGTTCAATTCCCCAGTACCCACGTAAAGTCAGGTGCACAAGGTGACATATGCATCTGTAATTCATTTGCAGTGGCTGGAGGCCCTGGCATGTCTATTCTCTCTGTCTGTCTCTCTTTTCTCTCTATTTCTCTTTCTCTCTGCTTACAAATAAAAAATAACAAATTTTTTAAAGAGAGCAGCAGGTGGGGATGAGTGGCTATATAGAAGCAAAAGATAGACCACGGTTGCAGTGAAAGATGCTGTGGCAGTTATGTCCTTGTTACTGGCACAAAGTACCTGACCAAAAGCAGCTCGTGGGAGGAAAAGATTTACTTTGGCTTACAGTCTTGATGGGAAGCTCTATGATGGCAGTGTTGAAAGCATGGCATGAGCACAGATTGGCCATGACCTCTGCCACAGCAGGTGGAAAACAGCAGCAGGAGAGGGAGCTGAGTTCTGACAATGGGGGAGCTGGCTATAACACTTCAAAGGCTGCCCCCAACAACACACCTCCAGCAGGGTTCCACCTCCCAGATTGCCACTAGCATTCAGAAGCCATGAGTTTATGGGGGACACCTGATTCAAGCCACCACAGATGCCCAGTTTCCCTGAGAGGATGGAAGCACCTGCTTATCAACCTTTCTCTCTTCAGACCCACATGACGGTGGATTTAGAATATTGACCCTAAGGGCTGGGGAGATGTCTCAGCAGTTAAACACACATACTTGCAAAGCCTTCCAGCAGCGTTCAGTTCCTCAGTCACCCACATAAATCTGGATGGGCGTCCATTTACAGCAGCAAGAAACCCTGGCACACACAAACACACACATATGTGCAAATAAATGAGCAGAATACCAGCCCCTCTATTCACTACTTTGCAGGCTCTCGAAGCTGTGGGCATGAAATCAATCGAGCTACTCATGTGCGATGGGATTCTACTTCTGTCCTAGGAGCACTGGGATCACATGCATGTACCACTTTGCATCCAGGTGCTAGGGAATTAAACCCAGACTGGCAGGCTTTGCAAGTGAGTGCCTTTAACCACTGAACCATCTCCTCAGTTCCAGTTTGGGATTCTTACAGAGAAGCAATGAAGATGTTTATTGCTGTCAGAAGACCAATCCCTTGTGTCGGAGAGATGGCTCAGCAGTTAAAGGAGCTTGTTGTGGGGTGGAGAGAGATGGCTTAGTGGTTAAGGCACTTGCCTGTGAAGCCTAAGAACTCATGTTCAATCTCCAGGTCCCACGTGAGCCAGATGCACAGTGACATATCAAGCAGTGTTGTATATGTGCACAAGGGGGCACATGTGTCTGGAGTTCATTTGCAGTGGCTAAAGACCGTGGTGTGTCCATTCTCTCTCTCTTTCTCTCTCCCTCTTTCTGTCTCTCTCTCAAATTAAAAAAAAAAAAAAAAAGGAGCTTGTTGCAAAGCCTGATAGCCTGGGTTCAATTCCCCAGTACCAACATAAAGCCAGATACACAAAGAGGCACATGTGTCTGGAGTTCATTTACACTGGCAGGAGCCCTCCCTCTTTTTTTCTCTCTCTCTTTCTCTGCCCTTCCCTCTCTCAAATAAATAAATAGATCTTTTATTTTTAAATTTTTATATGTTTTTAATTTATTTATTTGAGGGAGAAAGAGAAAGAGGCAGATCGAGAGAGAGAGTGGGTGTGCCAGGGCCTCCAGCCACTGCAAACAAACTCCAGACACATGTGCCCCTTATGAGTCTGGCTTATGGGGGTCTTGGGGAATAAAACCTAGGTCCTTTGGCCTCACAGACAAGCATATTGACTGCTAAGCCATCTCTCTAGCCCCTATATTTTTTTTGAGGTAGGATCTCACTTTAGCCCAGGCTGAGCTGGAATTCATTATGTAGTCTCAGGGTGGCCTTGAACTCACCTCAATCCTCTTACCTCTGCCTCCTGAGTGCTGGAATTAAAGGCGTGCACCACCACATTCAGCAATAAATAGATTTTTTTTTTTTCACAAAGAAGACCTTTCCTTTAAGCAGAACCCCATGGAGCACTAGTAACTCAATTTATTTCATGCCTATAATTTCTAGTGCCCACAGAGAAGTGAATGTAGGGGTGACAGTCTAAAACTAGCTATCACACTGAACCTGAAGAAAATAGTGATAGTGTTTGCTTGGTTTAGGCTTCAACTGTCAGTGATTTTGTGATGCCTACAAGTCATTTTTCCTCAGCTAGGTTTAGCTTAACTACTGACAAACATGAACCTTCAAAACATGCCAGCATGTGGAGAAAACACAGATCATGTTAAAGCAGGATATGTCTTTAGTGACATTTTTAGAACAATTGGCACTTACTTTTGATGGATTTCTGAAGCACAATTACAGTGCATGAGAAACATTTGACTTTAAACTGCTTGACGAGAACATAAAATGGGGAACCATCAACTTAATATCCTGTGGCACATGAGTGAAGCCTGAATAGGAGGCAAGGTGAATTGTCTCTACCACAAGGCCATGATCCCACAAGAGATGTTCCCTTATTCACTATTCCCTTAAATACACACACACACACACACACACACACACACTGAAAATACAGGTTACTTTCAATTAATGGAAGAAAAAAAATCTATATCCTCAAGCAGTAAATTCTATAGATATGTTTATATACCACATATTTGAGCAAGTGAGGGGTAAGTATATTTTTACTGTAGGTAAATGAATAATAATATAATATTATAATATAATAATATAATCTTTTCTGAACTAAAGCCCTTATAATATGGTAAAGAAAGTATAGGAAAGGAAGCCGGGCGTGGTGGCGCCACACCTTTAATCTCAGCACTTAGGAGGCAGAGGTAGGAAGATTGCCGTGAGTTCGAGGCCACCCTGAGACTACATAGTGAATTCCAGGTCAGCCTGAGCTAGAGTGAAAGCCTACCTTGAAAAAAAAAAAAGAAAGAAAGTATAGGAAAGGGCTGGAAAGATGGTTCAGTTGTTAAAAGCACTTGCTTGCAAAGCCTAATGGCCTAGATTTGAATACCCAGTACCCATGTAAAGCCAGATGCACAAAGTGGCACATGTATCTGGAGTTCATTTGCAGTGGTAAGAGGTCCTGACACAACCATTTCCCTTCTCTCTTTCTCACTTTTGCCTATAAAGAAAAATAAATAAATAAATAGGGCTTGAGAGATGCCTTAGTGGTTAAGGCACTTGCCAGCGAAGCCTAAGGACCCAGGTTTGATTGCCCAGAATCCATATAAGCCAGCTGCACAAGATGGCACATACATCTGGAGTTTGTTTGCAGTGGTTACTGACCCTGGCACACCTATTTTCTCTATATCACTCTTTCTCAAATAAACAAATAAAATATATATGGAAGCAGAAGATGTGCTTCTGTTTGATACACTTAAGTAATATACTAGGGTACCCACCAGTTTGAATGTAAAATGCCTCCCATATGTGTCTGCTTGCTTAATCTCCAGCTGATGGTGCTGTTCTGGAAGGTTTGTTGTGGAACCTTTGGGAGGTGTAGGCTTACTAGAGGGTCCCTGGGGGTGGGCCTTGAGCTTTTATAGTTCAGCTCTGCTTGGCATTTGCTCACTCTACTTCTTCTTTGCTGATGTGAACATGTGACCCTGGCTATCTGCTCTTGTCATGCTTTCTCTGCCACAATCAAATTTCTCCTCCACAATGAAATTTCCCCTCAAAACTGTAAGCGAAGGACTAGAGGGATGGCTCAGTGGTTAAAGGTACTTGCTTGCAAAGCCTGATGGTCCAGGTTTGATTCTCCAGTACCCAGGTAAAGCCAGATGTCTAAAGTGGTATAGTGGAGTTTGCAATGGTAATAAGTCTTGGTGTACCCATTTCCTCTCCCTCTACCAGTATTTCTCCTTGCAAATAAATAAATTATTAAAACAATTTGATGATGCCATTTAGACTGACATAAAAGAAAATGTAAGATTGTCTTTAAGAACAAGTAAGGTAGTTTTATTCAGAAAAATAAAACAGTGCTCAATTTCAGATAGGACCACACTATGTCATCACAACCAAGTGGCTTCCTCTGTTCAGAGAGAAAAAGGACACAGTCAGTCAGCATTCACTACTCACACACAACTGGCCTTGGATCAAACGCTAAGTCATTTCATGCTACTTCCTCAGCCTTAGTCCTCCAGACTCAGGAAATCTTCCCAGGCTGCTCCTTAAGGTGGTGTTGCCATTCATGACTAGTACTTTACTTGAAACCTGACAACCTCATCTCCTGCCCTTCATTTCCTTTCCCATGCCAATCCATCCTACACCTCAGCCTCTGAGTACTCATCAACATCATTACTGAAAAAAATGCCACAGGGACTGCTGTGCAACCAAACACTCCTCGTTCTAGCAAAGACATGCTTCCGAAAACAAAGACAAGGGGCTGAGGAGATGGCTTAGTGGGTACAATGCTTGCAGCCAAAGCCTGACAACCCTAGTTTGGATCCCCAGAACCTGCATAAAGCAAGACACAGTAGCAAGTCTGAAACTCCATTCCTCCTACAATGAGATGGGAGGCAGAAATAGGAGAATCTGGGCTGGAGAGATGGCTTAGCAGTTAAGGCACTTGCCTTCAAAGCCAAGGACCTAGGTTTGATTCCCCAGTACCCAAATAAGCCAGGTGCACAAGGTGGCACATGTATGCGGAGTTCGTTTGCAGTGGCTGGAGGCCCTGGCATGCCCATTCTCTATCTGCCTCTCTCTCTGTGTACTTCTTTCTCTCAAATAAATAAATAAAAATAAAATAACTTTAAAAAAATAAATAGGAGAATCCCTGGAAGACCACAGGCCAGGTAAACTGATGGACACAGCGGGACCCTGCCTCAGACAAGGTAAAGGGCAAAGACCAATTCCTATTGCTGTCTTTGACTTCCACACAATCATCATGACATATATGCATCTGCACTCAGGGACAAACACCACACGCGTGTGTGCGCACACACACACACACACACACACACACACACACACAAATACATAAATAAGTAGCCAAAAACCAAAGACTAAATGGGTACACAACTAAAAATAAAAGGCATAGCTTTATATGTAAGTAAAGGGGCAGAACACTGGGGATAGAATGGTCTTAGTGGGGTCAGGGGAGGGGTTGAAGGAGAGGAGGGTGGAGGGGCAATCAAAATTAAAGATGTTATGAATAAGCCATAAGGAAACCTTCCTTGATAGCCCTTATAATATCATAAAGAAAGCATAGGACAGGAAGCTGGGCGTGGTGGCACACGTTTAATCTCAGCACTCAGGAGGCAGAGGTAGGAAGATTGCCATGAGTTGGAAGCCACCCTGAGACTACATAGTGAATTCCAGGTCAGCCTGAGCTAGAGTGAAACCCTACCTCAGAAAAAAAAAAAAAAAAAAAAAGAAAAAGAAAAGAAAGAGATTTTGGGCAGAAGTGTCCTGAGGGGAATAACGCTATGCCCAAAGGCCATGGATAATTACAAGAAAATTTTAGTGTCAGGGGTGGGATACTGTGGTGGTTTGAATAAAATGCTCATGTGCTCTGAATGCTTGGTTCCTAGCTGATGGCAATTTGGAAAGTGGAGCCTTGCCGGAAGAGATGTATTGGTGGGCGGGCTTAGGGGTGTTATCACCAGCTCCCCCTTGCCAGAACAACCTCTCCTCCTCACTCTTCTGCTTCTATTGTCCACCTGCTGTGGACAGAGATGATGTCCTCCGCTCATTTCATGCTTTTCCAGCCATTATGGAGCTTTTCCTCAAGGCTGCAAGCCAAAATAAAAGCTTTCCTCCCATCAGCTGCTTTTGGGTGCTTTACAACAGATACCTTCCAGTGAGTTGTTGGCAGAGAGGCCCCTGACGCTCTCAAAGCATGATAGGCTATCACCATGGCTCTTGGTTGCCCACTAGAACTAGGTGGTAAGACCCTGTTGCTGAACATACCACAGGCTTGGGCTGCAGACACTGAGAAACCAAGTTGAAAGTGAGCTGGAAGACTCCTCCCTGTTGACTAGCTGTCAGGATGCTGGAAAGACCTATACAGTCTGTTTGGGGACAAAAGTCATCAAGACTATTAACCAGCAGTCGATCCTGTAAGCTTTATGGCTGCCCAGCCAAACCAAATGTGCCAACTGGTGCAATGGTGGCATGTCTGTAATAGGTGGAAACAACTGCTCTGATTGGATTTGAGGACCACTCCATGGGAGGGATTTCATGCCAGGTACTAAAAACCCCATCCAAAAGCCTATGGCTAGGGAGGTCATAAACCCTAGGGAGGAGACTACTACTATTATGTGGCTCAATTGATATATCATGCCCACCAAACTGCCCTCTAAAAACTTGGGCTTATGCCCATATGTTAATGCTATTTTCACTTTCGTTAGAGAAGCTCCTCTTTTCAGATGGCAGTGACCACTGAGGAGACTCAACTCATCAAAGTGCTGAGAAGAGACAGTGGAGTGTTCAGCGCTAAATGAGACGTCTCTGTTACACTCTCTAAGGCTCAAGGACCGGGGGAAAGGGGGGTGCAAAGAAGGCAAGAGCCAAAAGAAGGGGAGGAGCGCTTTGCAACATGATATTCATGACCTCACAATGGCTGATACTACCTATACAAGACCTGCATAATAGGAGGAGCAAAACGATGACATGAAAGTGGAACAAGGACTACATGGAAAGAAGAAGGGATTCAGTAGAGGGGAGGATACGGGAGTGGGAACAAAGGAAAGTGGTGGGATGGGACTATGATGATGATATATTATGTATATGTATAGAGATCATCAATTAAAAAAGTTAAAAAGAACAATAAGTTATTAACTACTTAGAATTAGGAATGGAATCATTTTGATAATAACTATGTATTAAAGTAATACTAACATGAAGTTAGTTAATCCCCCAGTAGTTACCATTATCAGCACAAGAAGGATATGTCACCAAAGATAAAATAATTTTTTTTTTTTTTTTTGGTTTTTCAAGGTAGGGTCTCACTCTGGTTCAGGCTGACCTGGAATTAACTATGTAGTCTCAGGGTGGCCTCGAACTCACGGCGATCCTCCTACCTCTGCCTCCCGAGTGCTGGGATTAAAGGCGTGCACCACCACGCCTGGCTGAATAATTTTTTTTGAGGTAGGGTCTCACTCTAGTCCTGGCTGACCTGGAACTCACTCTGTAGTCCCAGGTTGGTTTCAAACTGACAATGATCTTCCTACCTCTGCCTCCCAAATGCTGGAATTAAAAGCCTGCTCTTTTCTGACTAAACGTATATATTATTCCCACCAAGCTGCCCTGGGGGCACTACACTTAATGTTCTTGTTCACATATTAACGCTACTCTCACTTCTGGTTAGAGAAGCTTCTCTTTTCAGATGGCGATGACCACTGGGATCACCAAAAGGCAACATAGTGCTGAGAAGAAGGGATAGAGGAGTGCCCAGCACTGAAACACCTCTGTCACACCCTCCAAGGCTCAGGGACCATTGCAGAAGAGGGGGTGGATAGATTGGAAGAGCCAAAGGAAGGGTATGACTTCTTACAATGCAACTGCCCAGACAGAAATTGGCCTCGATATCCATGACCTTGCAGTGTCTAGCAATACCATCGCAAGACCCTCAAAATAGAAGAAAAAGATGATGACATCAAATTAAAAGAAAGACTAATGGAGAGAGGGAGGGGATATGACGGAGATTGGTGTTCTAAAGTGGAATGGGGGAGGGGAGGGGAAGGAAATACCATGTTTTTTGTATGTAAGCATAGAAGGTGTCAATAAAAAATTAATAATTTAAAAAAAAACAAAAACAAACAAAAACAAACAAAAAAGTATGCACCACCTCAATTTTAGAAATAAAATTAATGGCTTAAATATTTTTTAAAAAAGAGATTGCTTTTGTGAATCAAAATAGACTCTATTAGCCAGGTATGGTGGTGTATGCCTTTAATCCCAGCACTCGGGAGTCAGAGGTAGGAGGATTGCTGTGAGTTGGAGGAGCCTGGGACTACAGAGTGAGTTCCAGGTCAGCCTGTGCTAGAATGAGCCCCTACCTTGAAAATCCAAAGGAAAAACAAAAAGGCTCTATACTGATGTAGTGAGCGTCAAACATTCTTCTCTTGCTAAATAACTTCTTACCATCCATGGACAATAGAACCTTCCACACTTTCTTTCTGCTATGCCTCCTCTGCCACTCTATTTCAATATTTACTTATCAATTCTCAGCTCAAAAGCCTAATACAAGTGACATTATTCCCTGTAATTTTATCTCATCTCCTTTGTCCCCCACAGTATTCTAATCTACACTCGCTCATATGGATACTGTTTCTATCGGTACAAGCTGTTAGTTAGCACGTTTAGTCATTTTGTGAAAACAGTGTCAAGTAGCCCAGGTTGGTCTCAAACTGTAGCTCCTGGGCCTGAATCTGGGGCTTTGTGCATGCTTAGAGATGATCTCTGTCAAGTGAGCTGTATCCTCAGCCCTACATTTGCTCTCCCGCTAGTCATCTGTACACACACTTTATGAGACTTCATGTCCTACAAATAGGAATTGCCACTCATTTATTTCTATGTTCCTGTCTGTGCCTAGGATGAAGTTTTACATATATCAAAGTACAGTTAAATGGATGTCTTTTGAACTAAAGATGAACAGAATGACAGAAAAAAATGCTTTTCTAAAGTCGGTCCTGGTGGCACACGCTTTTAATCCCAGCACTTGGGAGGCAGAGGTAGGAGGATTGCCATGAGTTCGAGGCCACCCTGAGAATACAGTGAATTCCAGGTAAGTCTGGGCTAGAGTGAGACCCTACCTTGAAAAACAAAACAAACAATGCTTTTCTGAAAGTTTAGACAAGTGGGGCTGGAGAGATGGCTCAGCAGTTAAAGGTGCTTGCTTGAAAGTTTAGGGAAGTGTGTGACTTTGGAAAATAAATTCAGGAGAAAAACAAGGAAAAAATATGTGGGTCATACAGCCCATGGTTCAAAATTATCACAAAGATAACTCACACTGGATAGTATGATTTGAAAATTAATTATTATCAACAGTATAGAGGGATGAATTAATCAACTAACTTATCAGTACAAATCTTCCCGACATCAAAGTGACAACTGAGCAAGCAGCTTGCCCTGTTCACAGAGCGCCAGCGGCTGTGGACACATCGTGGCTGACAAGCTCCTGAGCTCCATCCACTCCAGTGTCCTCGTCCAGGGCTAACTGCCAGACTGTAGCACACCAGGGAGGGGCTGGGCAACATCTGAGGAGTAACTTCTAATGCCACTCCAGATGGAAGGGAGAAAAAGGGCGGTCTCTGGCATCCCCTTCACTACAAAAGACCGTTCTCATCAGTGCCAGGTGCCCAGCTCTATAGAGGGGAAGGTGGCAAGAGCATCGGGGTTGTGTCAGTCCAACAACAGCTGGAGTCAGCCGCAATTCTAAGGAGGGAACAAAGATGTGCGAGTCAGATGTGATATGTGTGTGTGTGTGTGTGTGTGTTTGTATTTTTTCTATTTCTGAGGATTGAACCCAGAGCCTTGTACATAGTGGACAAGTGCTTTATTACTGAACTACTCTCCAGCCCAAATATATATGTGTATGTGTGTATGTATATGCGTGCACATATATATATATATCCATATATTATAAACACACATATATATCATTGTATGTGTGTCTGTATGTTCGTGTGTGTGCATGTAGGTGTGCACATGACATGGCACACATGGGAGGTCAGAGGACAACCTCAAGGGTCAGTTCTTGCCTTCCATATTGTTTTTTTTAAACTTATAAAATTTATTTTTTTAATTACTTAATTTATTTTTATTTTTATTTGAGACAGAGGGGAGAGAGAGAATGGGCGCACCAGGGCCCCAGCCACTGTACTTATTTATTTTTATTTGCAATCAGAGAGAGACAAGAGAGACAGAATGGGCATGCCAGGGCCCCTAGCCACTGCAAAAGAACTCCAGGTGCATGTGCCTCTTTGTGCATCTGGCTTTACTTGGGTACTGGGGAACTGAACCCGGGTCATTAAGCTTTGCAGGCAAATGCCTTAACCACTGAGCCATATCTCCAGCTGTCCCCCCAACACATTGTTTTTAAGGCAGCATCTCTCTTGTTGCTTGTTGCTGCTTTTGCCAGGCTAGCTGAAGCTTCGGGATTCTCCTGTCTAAGCATCCCATCTCGTGGTAGTGTGCTAGGGGAACACAGACTCTCTTGTCATGCATCTGGCTTTACATGGTTCTGGGGGGTCTGAACTTGGGTTGTTAGGCTTGCTTAGCAAATGCTTTACCCACTGAGTAATCTTCCAGCCCTAAGAAAGCTAATCTAGCCAGTGCTAATGTAGCTCACAGCTATAATCTCAGCCCTCAGGAGTCTGAGGCAGAAATGTTACTACACGTTTGAGCCTAACCTGGGTAGAAGGAGACCCTGTCTCAAACAAAAGAAAAGAAACCCAAAAGCTAATCTAGCCAAAAAGGAATGCAAGGACCTGGCTGAGACTATCTTGTAGCAAAGGAAACAAAGTTCCTGTGGATGCCCAGCGCATTCTGCCTCTGGGTTCAAAATCAGTTTAAATCACTACATGATCAAATTAATCCAGGAATGTCTGGATGGCTTTTAATTATTAAAGAGAAATTCCATCATTTTCTACTGTGGAAGAAATTGCCCTCTCCCACCCTCCCATGCTGTGACTGACCTCATTTCTGCCAGTATACTGTCTCTCAAGGTCCAACCCAAATACCCTCCAAGTAAGAAGAGCTTAAATTTTGCATTTGAAAACTCTTAAAGAAAAGGCACTTTGTATACATAAAGCACACTTCAATAAAGGGACTAGTTACCCAGCACTCGGGAGGCAGAGGTAGAAGGATTGCAGTGAGTTCAAAGCCACCCTGCAATTACATAGTGAATTCCAGGTCAGCCTGAGCTAGAGTGAGACCCTACCTCAAAAATAAGAAAGAAAGAAAGAAAGAAAGAAAGAAAGAAAGAAAGAAAGAAAGAAAGGAAAAGAAAGAAAAAAGAAAGAAAGGAAGGGGCTAGTTAGCAGTGAATAGAAAAAATATTAAGGTCAGAGATTTTGATATTTAAAAGTGAGAAAACCTGATGAAGCCTTGATGCCTACTAGCTCCCCTTAGAATGGAACTCTGTTCTCATCAGGCCTGGTCGTCAGTATCGTTCAGTGAATGGCTAGCTTGGAGGAAGTCAAGCCAACCATTTGTTTACCAGCCAGGATCTTAGACAGGTACTACAAAGCCTGACATAAACCTAGAGCCACAGCCAGTACTACATATGAAGTCACTACCTGTCCTCAGGGAAGTAGACAGAAGCAAGTCCACAATTTGAATTTCTTTTTGAGGTAGGGTTTCACTCTAGCCCAGGCTGACCTGGAATTCACTATGTGGTCTCAGGGTGGCCTCAAACTCACAGTGATCCTCCTACCTCTGACTCCTGAGTTCTGGGATTAAAAGCACGCACCTATACTTAATGTGTGTGTGTGTGTGTGTGTGTGTGTGTGCGTGTGTGTGTGTGTGTGTTTTTCAAGGTAGGGTTTCACTCTAGCTAGACTGACCTGTAATTCACTATGTAGTCTCAGGCTGGCCTCAAACTCACAGCAATCCTCCTACCTCTGCCTCCCCATTGCTGGGATTAAAGGTGTGTGCCACCATACCCGGTTCATATTTATATATTAACACTACTCTCACTTCTGGTTAGAGAAGCTTCTCTTTTCAGATGGTGGTGACTATTGGGATGGCCCAAAAGGCAACATAGTGCTGAGAAGAAGGGATGGAGGAGTGTCCAGCACTGAAACACCTCTGTCACACCCTCCAAGGCTCAGGGTCCATTGCGGAAGAGGTGGTGGAAAGAATGTAAGAGCCCAAGGAAGGGCTCAACTCCTTACAATGCAACTGTCCACACAGAAATTGGCCTCTCTATCCACAACCTCTCAGTGCCTAGCAAGACCTTCACAAGACCCTCATAACAGGAGGAAAACACAATGACATAAAAATAAAAGAGACTAACAGAAAGAGGGAGGGGACATGATGGAGAGTGGAGTTGTGAAGGGAAAAGTGGGGGGGAGGGAATTATCAAGGTTTATTGTCTGTAAGTATGGAAGATGTCAATAAAAAAACTGTACGTTAAAAAAAGTATGCACACTGGGTGTGATGGTGCATGCCTTTAATCCCAGCACTCGGGAGGCAGAGGTAGGAGAATTGTCATGAGTTTGAGGCCATCCTGAGACTACAGAGTGAATTCCAGGTCAGGCTGGGCTGAGACCTTTGAAAAATCAAAAAAAAAAAAAACTATGCACCACACCCAGTCACAATTTTAATGTCTTATTTATTTGAGAGAGAGAGAGAGAAAGAGGTAGGCATAGAAAGAGAATGCCAGGGCCTCCTATCACTGCAAACAAACTCCAGATACATGGAACGTTTTGTGCGTCTAACTTGAGAGCTTGTTTGGAGGTTCTAGCAGGGGAGCGCAGCTACTCGCATACCCTTGACCAAAGACTGGTCCTCCTCTATTCGGGGAAGGTCCTCCTCTTCAACCGAGAGTGCAGCTTCGGGAGGGACGCACATGGAGTGGTGAGGGAGGAAGGGGACACCCGCCTAGCCAGCCAGATCAGCCAAATCAACCCTGGCGATCAATGGGGTAACAGATGTCGCAGCCAGATCACCCTCACATCCTGTGTATTGGCGAATTGTACACATGCCTTCAACTTTGCAAGGAAGTGCCTTTAACCTCTGAGCCATCTCTCCAGTCCCTTTTTTTTTTTTTTTTTTTTTTTTTTTTTTTTGGTTTTTTGAGGCAGGGTCTCACTCTCTAGCCCAGGCTGACCTGAAATTCACTATGAAGACTCAGGGTGGCCTCAAACTCACAGTGATCCTCCTACCTCTGCCTCCCAAGCGCTGGGATCAAAGGCGTGCACCACCACACGCAGCAAGCCCCACAGTTTTTTTTTTTTAATGTTTTTATTTATTTGAAAGATAGAGAGGGAGAGAATGGGCACACCAGGGCCTCTAGCTACTGCAAACGAACTCCAAATGTATGTACCACCTTGTGCATCTGGCTTACGTGGATACTGGAGAATTGAACATGGGTCCTTAGGCTTTGCAGGCAAGTGCCTTAACCTCTAAGCCATCTCTCCAGCCTAAAGCTCCACAATTTTAACACAGCATACCAAGTGCCAGCAAATGGCATGTGAAAGTGAGGAAACACTATAGACCCAACATATGAAATGGATATAGGCTAAAGGTAGGGAGCAGTGGGTTGGATTCTCAGGGACCCAGGCTGAGGCTGACATAAGTAGCCTGCATGAGTTAAGTAGAGAAAAGGGAGGAATCATTCCAGACAGAAGGAAAAATAACTCTAAGACTGATAGGAACTTAAAAAGGAGTTACTAAGTAAGAGAACTTTCTGTGGAAGATTCAGTAAAGCTAACTTTGTGGCACAGCATGTTACATTCACAGTGCCTAAGACAGAGGATTTATCTATTATGTCTACTATGTATCCCCAGAACCTAGGACAGTACTGGTACATGGTACCCACTCTCTACACCTTAAAAAAAAACTTAAGGGCTGGAGAAATGGCTCAGCTATTAAGGCAAAGCCTAACAATATGGGTTTGAGTCCCAGTACCCATAGAAAGCCAGATGCACAAAGTGGCACATATATCTGAGTTCGTTTGAAGCAGCTAGAAGCTTTGGCACACCCATTCTCTACCCACCCCACTGTGGAAATTAGAAAAACTTAAGTTTTTATCTGATTATAAAGTCAACAGATGGCTGGATACCCAAAGTGACACATCTAGAATACGCAGTGGTAGAAGGCCCAGGCACATCCACACACTATCTCTCTTGCTCTTGCTCTGTCTCTAAATAAATAGTTAGCTAAATAAGTAAATAAAATATTCAAAAATAAAATCAATAAATGCTCATTACTTTAAAATGTAAGCAAATAAGAAAATCTGGGTAAGACAGGACCCTGGAATTCTTCTACCTCCAATTTGGTCAACCCAACGGTGTCATTTTGCAATTTGTGTGTGTGTGTGTGTGTGTGTGTGTGGTATCTATGTGTGGTATATGCATGTTTATGTGCAGATGTGTGTGCCCCATGTGCATGTGTGCAGAGGCCAGAAGAGAAAGACAGGTGTCCTTCCTTTCATCCATGTATTTCTGTGAGACAGGGTCTCTTAATTGATCCAAGGCTATCTGTGAGCAAGCCCCAGCAATTCCTGTCTCCATCCCGACCCCACACCCATAGACTAGGTTACAGATGTGTATGTATATGCCCAGCTTTTAACATGTGTTCTGGGGAGTAAAACTTGGTGCTCTCTGGCCCAAGAGGCCCTCGTGCTTAAGCAGCATGCACTCTTAACCACTGAGCCATCTCCCTAGCCCCATTTTGCAATTCTTCAAGGAATGTTCTAACGCCAATTTTCAGTTACTTATAGCTGGATACTTAATGACTCAATGTATATATCACCTCATTTGACAAGCTAAAAAATAAAGCTACTTCTGTTTTCTTGTTGTTATTGTCGTTGATGTGGACAGTAATGCATCCAAAGCTTCTCTCTCTCACACACTTTCTGAGCATGTGATGGAAATTACTGGAAATGCTCTTCTCTCTCAGCATCCCTGCCATTGGCACCTTCTGGAAAACATCTGTGCTGGGGATGCGGACACAGCTCAGCCATCGAAGGTACTTGCTTGCAAAGCCTGCTGTCCCAGTGATTCCCTAGAACCCATGTAAAGCTGACGCAAAGCAGACATACATCTGTGATCCCAACATGCCTATGACAATGGGAGACAGGCCTCCTAGACTGATATTCATTTGTTGCAGCCAGAAACTTTGTCTCAAAAAAGGCACAAGAGGGCTGGAGAGATGGGTTAGCCATTAAGGCACTTACCTGCAAAGCCTAAGGACCCAGGTTTGATTCCCCAGTTCCCATGTAAGCTAGATGCAAAGGTGGCACAAGCATCTGGAGTTCATTTACAGTCACTGGAAACCCTGGTGCACCCAGTCTCTTTCTCTCTCTCTCTCAAATAAGTAAATAAAATACTTAAAAATAAAATAAAATTTTTAAACAGGCACAAGAAAGGAGAAAGAAGAACTGACACTTCTAAGTTATCCTTTGACTTTCTACACATGCACCATGGTACACATGCACTTATAACACACACACACACACACACACACACACACACACACACAGAAACATTTTTTTAAAAACAGGGAGGCTGGGAAGATTGCTCAGTCGCTAAAGGCTTTTGCTTGCAAAGCCGCTAGCCTGAGCTCAATTCCCAAACCACCCATGTAC
This sequence comes from Orientallactaga sibirica, assembly GCA_036365145.1. Taxonomy (NCBI): domain Eukaryota; kingdom Metazoa; phylum Chordata; class Mammalia; order Rodentia; family Dipodidae; genus Orientallactaga; species Orientallactaga sibirica. The sequence goes on from JAEOAD010000030.1 coordinate 3,377,149, forward strand.
CCTAGAAACACAAAGAGGCACAAGCATCTGGTATTCATTTGCCACAATAAGAGGTCCTGGTATACCCCCCCACACACGCACACACACAAATACACATGAACAAATAAATACTTTTTTAAATCAGTAGACTGGAGCGTCTACAAAACCACATCACAATCATTGAAGGTTGTCAGTGTCACCTTGCAAAAGTAAAATCCAATATTTCTACAAGAATACTCAAGAAACTATAAGTAGAACCTTGATAGGTTTCTTTTTTTTAATATTTTATTTATTGATTTGAGAGAGAGAGATATACAGAATAGGCAGGTAGAAAGAGAGAGGGGGAGAGAGAGAGAATAGGCATGCCAGGGCCTCCAGCCACTGCAAACAAACTCCAGATGCGTGCGCCTCCTTGTCCATCTGGCTTGCGTGGGTCCTGGAGAATCAAGCCTTGAACCAGGGTCCTTAGGCTTCACAGGCAAGCGCTTAACCGCTAAGCCATCTCTCCAGCCCCCTTGATAGGTTTCTTATCTAGCTGAAAGTACCTAGATTATTCATGGTCATCTTAACTCCTTTTTGTTTTGTTTTGGTTTGGGTTTTCAAAGTAGGGTCTCTCTCTAGCTCTGGCTGACCTGGAATTCACTATGTAATCTCAGGGTGGCCTTGAACTCACAGTGATCCTCCTACTTCTGTCTCCCGAGTGCTGGGATCAAAGGCATGTGCCACCACACCTGGCTTCACTCCTTTTTGAATGATCAGCCACATTCCCTGCATAATTTTTCAGTGCTGCTGGAAATATGAAAATATTTTTTCAAACATTGTACAGATATAGTTTCTCTCTGAATATGCCCACAGCAAAAAAAAAAAAAAAAAATCAAACAATACAAGTGCTAGTCACTTAAGCCTGCTCCTCTTCGAGGAAAAATGACACTCAGGATCTGTTCTCATTTTAGAATAGTATGCGATTCTAGGAGTCTCTGCCTTTTCCGTTCATTTTTCTTGACGGCTATGATAAAATGTACTAAACAGAGTCAATATTCTTGTCAAGTAAGACTCAAATCATAGAGACAGATGACTGATTCATGCATATGACATTTAGTCTGAAGGGTATGAAAAAAAATTGTATCAAAAGTGATGCTGGGGGGCTGGAGAGATGGCTTAGCGGTTAAGCACTTACCTGTGAAGCCTACAGACCCTGGTTCGAGGCTCGATTCTCCAGGACCCACGTAAGCCAGATGCACAAGGTGGCACATGCATCTGGAGTTCGTTTGCAGTGGCTGGAGGCCCTGGTGTGCCATTCTCTGTCTCTCTCTCTGCCTTTATCTCTGTGTCTGTCTGTCGCTCTTAAATGCCTGGTGGCATTGGAAAACCAAAAAAAAAAAAAGTAATGAGGGAGGGGGTTCATAAAACCCCACCCCTCCTAGAGTAAATATAGAAACTCGTGATTGCTGGGAGAGAGGAAGTCATTTCCTTTAGGAGGGTAGCCTCTGGAGGATTGTCCATTCTCTAGTAAATAAGCTCCCATCCATGATTATGAAAATGACCCTAATTTATTTATTTTTGTATTTGTTATTATTAATAACAACATGTTTCAAAGTGACCCTAATGTAAATTAGTGGGTCAAAAACTAAAGTAAAGTAATAAAATAAAGTAAACAAGTTATGGCAATAGGATAAGGATCTTATGGGAAGAAGAAGGGTTTTAGTGGGGGGAAGTGGGGGGATCAAAATGCATTATATACATGTATGGAATTGTCAAAAAAGGAAATAATAAAGGAAGGAAATAGGGATACTTAAAATTTTGAAAAAAGGGGGCTGGAGAGATGGCTGAGTGGTTAAGGCATTTGCCTGTGAAGCCTAAGGACTCAGGTTCGATTCCTAGTACCCATATAAGCCAGATGCACAAGATGGCACATGTGTCTGTAGTTCATTTGCAGTGGCTGGAGGCCCTGGCATGCCCAGTCTGTCTCTTTTTCTCTATCTGACTCTTCCTCTCTCTCTCAAATAAATAAATGGTGAAAAAGAGGACTGGAGAGATGGCTCAGTGGTTAAAGGCACTTGATTACAATGCCTGCCTGCCCAAGTTCAATTTCCCAGTACCCACGTAAAGCCAGATGCACAATGTGGCACAAGAAAGAACAAGAGGTGTTGGCACCCCATGCTGTGTGTGTGTGTGTTATGTGTCTGACTGTTTCAAATAAATAAAAAAATATATTTTTAAAGTTGGGTGTGGTGGCACATGTCTTTAATCCCAGCATTTGGGAGGTAGAGGCAGGAGGATTGCTGTGAGTTCAAGGCTGCCCTGAGACTACAGAGTAAAAAACAGGTCGGACTAGGTTAGAGCAAGATCCTACATTGAAAAAACAAAGACAAAAATATTTTAAATATGAAATAATTCTGAAAGTTGAAGATATCCTACAGGTACAAATATTGAATCAAGATTTAATTCTTCATGTAAATGAAAATAAATGAGTGCAGGTTGGAGACATGGCTTAGTGGTTAAGGTGCTTGCCTGCGAAGTCTAAGGACACAGGTTCAATTCCCCAGTACCCATGTAAGCCAGATGCCCATGGTGGCACATGTGTCTGGTGTTGGTTTGCAGTGGCTAAAAACTCTGGCATGACCATTCTCTCTCTCTCAAATTAATAAAAAATTTAAAACTAAAAAAAAAAAATGAGGACTGGAGAGATGGCTTAGCAGTTAATGAGTCTGCCTGCAAAGTCAAAGGATGGAGGTGCGATTCCCCAGGACCCACGTAAGCCAGATGCACAAGGTGGCACATGCATCTGGAGTTCATTTGCAGCAGCTGGAGGCCCTAACGTGCCCATTCTCTCACTCCCTCTCTCCCTCTTTCTCTCTCTCTCTCTCTCTGCCTCTTTCTGTCAAATAAATAAATAAAAATAAAACATTTTTTTAAATGAGTGTATCCATCTCATTAACATATAAATCTGATTTTCTCTTTAATAAGTTGTAAAATTATAAGTATACCAAAGAATTGTTTTAAAATAAATGTTTATGATGTATTGTCAGTAAAAAAAAAAAATGCTGTTTATCTCCAATGTGCTAGGTAAATTTGAATATCTCTACAAAGGTTGTGTTTAGAATGTAATTCTTTTTGGTAACTTATCATGCATATTCAAATTTTGTCCATTTAAATTCTTCATGAGTATTTTTATTTGCTTTACTTTAAAATAAAAGCTGGTCCTTTTAAGAGATACTTATAATTTTAGTACAGACCATAAATAATATTACAACAAATTGATCATTTGTGTCACACACAAGAAAGTGTTCATTGGCAGAAGAAGGGTGCTCATTTAGGAAGGTTTTTGTTAGATATGGGTGAAAACTGAGACATTGAGATTTGCTCCCTTATTCCTCACACTCCTTAGCTCCGGGCAGCAAGCTGTTTTCCCTTGCTAAAGGCGGGCAAACTGGCACACAGATGCTGGTAATCTATTAGCTTTCCAAAGTAGTCCCCTTTGCTGTGATTTAACGGAAGAGAGGGGGAATTAGATACACTCTGTACCCTAAATCAGACACTTACTGCAGCTCCCAGTATCTAAACAGCAATATTTCTGTCCGCAAGGAACGTCCTGCCAGGGAAAGAAGCTGGGGGCAGCAATTAGCTGTGTTCCCACAAGAGGCCTGCGCTGTACACAGAGCCCTCCGCCAAACCTGACTATTCAGCATGCTGCCTGCAAGCATCCCCCTTCCTGCGCTTCTCCCCTTTATGTTTTGGTTCAGGCTCCTGTCCTCGCCTACCCTCCCAACAGACTGGTCTGTGCAGTGTTTGCCTGAGTCCCTGTCTCCCACTGCTGCCCCAGGATGCTGAAATCCACCAATTGTTCCCTAGTGGAGCTGCAGCTCTGTCTGCTGTCTTGGACAAACACTGGCCACCAGCCCAGCAGCTATTCTTTTAAGCTACAGGCTTCTAACTCTTACTACATTTTGTTCTTGCTGGTTTCCCTCATACTTTGTATTCTCTTCCTTCCCTCCCTCCCTCCCTTCCTTCCTTCTTTCCTTCCTTCCTTCCTCCTTCTCTCTTCTTTTTTCTTTTTTCTCTTTTCTTTCTTTCTTTCTTTCTTTCTTTCTTTCTTTCTTTCTTTCTTTCTTTCTCTCTCTCTCTCTCTCTCTCTCTTTCTCTCTCTCTTTCTTTCTTTCTTTCTTTCTTTCTTTCTTTCTTTCTTTCTTTCTTTCTTTCTTTCTTGTTTTCTTTCTTTCTTCTTTCTTTCTTTCTTTCCCCCTCATTGTTTCTTGGGTGGTGCGAGTTGAACCAGGCCTCCTAATGAGTGATAACCCTAACCCTATATATATGTACATATGTATATATATATATATTAATGAAATGGGAGGCAAACTTGTCAACCTCACCACCATGTAAGTAAAAGGGATTGGGGAATATTCCAGAAGGTCATACATGGATGGTCCAGGGCAGACAGTATAAGGTGACTATTTCATCCCATCTCTGTTACTCACTAGCTGAATGAGATGTTTGCCATCACTGTGGCAGATTCCTCACAGATCCCACACACTTCGGTTTTTTATGAGATGGATATAGGCTAAAGGTAGGGAGCAGTGGGTTGGATTCTCAGGGACCCAGGCTGAGGCTGACATAAGTAGCCTGCATGAGTTAAGTAGAGAAAAGGGAGGAATCATTCCAGACAGAAGGAAAAATAACTCTAAGACTGATAGGAACTTAAAAAGGAGTTACTAAGTAAGAGAACTTTCTGTGGAAGATTCAGTAAAGCTAACTTTGTGGCACAGCATGTTACATTCACAGTGCCTAAGACAGAGGATTTATCTATTATGTCTACTATGTATCCCCAGAACCTAGGACAGTACTGGTACATGGTACCCACTCTCTACACCTTAAAAAAAAACTTAAGGGCTGGAGAAATGGCTCAGCTATTAAGGCAAAGCCTAACAATATGGGTTTGAGTCCCGAGTACCCATAGAAAGCCAGATGCACAAAGTGGCACATATATCTGGAGTTCGTTTGAAGCAGCTAGAAGCTTTGGCACACCCATTCTCTACCCACCCCCACTGTGGAAATTAGAAAAACTTAAGTTTTTATCTGATTATAAAGTCAACAGATGGCTGGATACCCAAAGTGACACATCTAGAATACGCAGTGGTAGAAGGCCCAGGCACATCCACACACTATCTCTCTTGCTCTTGCTCTGTCTCTAAATAAATAGTTAGCTAAATAAGTAAATAAAATATTCAAAAATAAAATCAATAAATGCTCATTACTTTAAAATGTAAGCAAATAAGAAAATCTGGGTAAGACAGGACCCTGGAATTCTTCTACCTCCAATTTGGTCAACCCAACGGTGTCATTTTGCAATTCGTGTGTGTGTGTGTGTGTGTGTGTGTGTGTGTGTTATCTATGTGTGGTATATGCATGTTTATGTGCAGATGTGTGTGCCCCATGTGCATGTGTGCAGAGGCCAGAAGAGAAAGACAGGTGTCCTTCCTTTCATCCATGTATTTCTGTGAGACAGGGTCTCTTAATTGATCCAAGGCTATCTGTGAGCAAGCCCCAGCAATTCCTGTCTCCATCCCGACCCCACACCCATAGACTAGGTTACAGATGTGTATGTATATGCCCAGCTTTTAACATGTGTTCTGGGGAGTAAAACTTGGTGCTCTCTGGCCCAAGAGGCCCTCGTGCTTAAGCAGCATGCACTCTTAACCACTGAGCCATCTCCCTAGCCCCATTTTGCAATTCTTCAAGGAATGTTCTAACGCCAATTTTCAGTTACTTATAGCTGGATACTTAATGACTCAATGTATATATCACCTCATTTGACAAGCTAAAAAATAAAGCTACTTCTGTTTTCTTGTTGTTATTGTCGTTGATGTGGACAGTAATGCATCCAAAGCTTCTCTCTCTCACACACTTTCTGAGCATGTGATGGAAATTACTGGAAATGCTCTTCTCTCTCAGCATCCCTGCCATTGGCACCTTCTGGAAAACATCTGTGCTGGGGATGCGGACACAGCTCAGCCATCGAAGGTACTTGCTTGCAAAGCCTGCTGTCCCAGTGATTCCCTAGAACCCATGTAAAGCTGACGCAAAGCAGACATACATCTGTGATCCCAACATGCCTATGACAATGGGAGACAGGCCTCCTAGACTGATATTCATTTGTTGCAGCCAGAAACTTTGTCTCAAAAAAGGCACAAGAGGGCTGGAGAGATGGGTTAGCCATTAAGGCACTTACCTGCAAAGCCTAAGGACCCAGGTTTGATTCCCCAGTTCCTATGTAAGCTAGATGCAAAGGTGGCACAAGCATCTGGAGTTCATTTACAGTCACTGGAAACCCTGGTGCACCCAGTCTCTTTCTCTCTCAAATAAGTAAATAAAATACTTAAAAATAAAATAAAATTTTTAAACAGGCACAAGAAAGGAGAAAGAAGAACTGACACTTCAAAGTTATCCTTTGACTTTCTACACATGCACCATGGTACACATGCACTTATAACACACACACACACACACACACAAACATTTTTTTAAAAACAGGGAGGCTGGGAAGATTGCTCAGTTGCTAAAGGCTTTTGCTTGCAAAGCCGCTAGCCTGAGCTCAATTCCCAAACCACCCATGTACCCTAGAAACACAAAGAGGCACAAGCATCTGGTATTCATTTGCCACAATAAGAGGTCCTGGTATACCCCCCCCCACACACGCACACACACAAATACACATGAACAAATAAATACTTTTTTAAATCAGTAGACTGGAGCGTCTACAAAACCACATCACAATCATTGAAGGTTGTCAGTGTCACCTTGCAAAAGTAAAATCCAATATTTCTACAAGAATACTCAAGAAACTATAAGTAGAACCTTGATAGGTTTCTTTTTTTAATATTTTATTTATTGATTTGAGAGAGAGAGAGATATACAGAATAGGCAGGTAGAAAGAGAGAGGGGGAGAGAGAGAGAATAGGCATGCCAGGGCCTCCAGCTACTGCAAACAAACTCCAGATGCGTGCGCCTCCTTGTCCATCTGGCTTGCGTGGGTCCTGGAGAATCAAGCCTTGAACCAGGGTCCTTAGGCTTCACAGGCAAGCGCTTAACCGCTAAGCCATCTCTCCAGCCCCCTTGATAGGTTTCTTATCTAGCTGAAAGTACCTAGATTATTCATGGTCATCTTAACTCCTTTTTGTTTTGTTTTGGTTTGGGTTTTCAAAGTAGGGTCTCTCTCTAGCTCTGGCTGACCTGGAATTCACTATGTAATCTCAGGGTGGCCTTGAACTCACAGTGATCCTCCTACTTCTGTCTCCCGAGTGCTGGGATCAAAGGCATGTGCCACCACACCTGGCTTCACTCCTTTTTGAATGATCAGCCACATTCCCTGCATAATTTTTCAGTGCTGCTGGAAATATGAAAATATTTTTTCAAACATTGTACAGATATAGTTTCTCTCTGAATATGCCCACACAGCAAAAAAAAAAAAAAAAAAATCAAACAATACAAGTGCTAGTCACTTAAGCCTGCTCCTCTTCGAGGAAAAATGACACTCAGGATCTGTTCTCATTTTAGAATAGTATGCGATTCTAGGAGTCTCTGCCTTTCCCGTTCATTTTTCTTGACGGCTATGATAAAATGTACTAAACAGAGTCAATATTCTTGTCAAGTAAGACTCAAATCATAGAGACAGATGACTGATTCATGCATATGACATTTAGTCTGAAGGGTATGAAAAAAAATTGTATCAAAAGTGATGCTGGGGGGCTGGAGAGATGGCTTAGCGGTTAAGCACTTACCTGTGAAGCCTACAGACCCTGGTTCGAGGCTCGATTCTCCAGGACCCACGTAAGCCAGATGCACAAGGTGGCACATGCATCTGGAGTTCGTTTGCAGTGGCTGGAGGCCCTGGTGTGCCATTTTCTGTCTCTCTCTCTGCCTTTATCTCTGTGTCTGTCTGTCGCTCTTAAATGCCTGGTGGCATTGGAAAACCAAAAAAAAAAAAAAAAAGTAATGGGAGGGGTTCATAAAACCCCACCCCTCCTAGAGTAAATATAGAAACTCGTGATTGCTGGGAGAGAGGAAGTCATTTCCTTTAGGTAGCCTCTGGAGGATTGTCCATTCTCTAGTAAATAAGCTCCCATCCATGATTATGAAAATGACCCTAATTTATTTATTTTTGTATTTGTTGTTATTAATAACAACATGTTTCAAAGTGACCCTAATGTAAATTAGTGGGTCAAAAACTAAAGTAAAGTAATAAAATAAAGTAAACAAGTTATGGCAATAGGATAAGGATCTTATGGGAAGAAGAAGGGTTTTAGTGGGGGGAAGTGGGGGGATCAAAATGCATTATATACATGTATGGAATTGTCAAAAAAGGAAATAATAAAGGAAGGAAATAGGGATACTTAAAATTTTGAAAAAAGGGGGCTGGAGAGATGGCTGAGTGGTTAAGGCATTTGCCTGTGAAGCCTAAGGACTCAGGTTCGATTCCCTAGTACCCATATAAGCCAGATGCACAAGATGGCACATGTGTCTGTAGTTCATTTGCAGTGGCTGGAGGCCCTGGCATGCCCAGTCTGTCTCTTTTTCTCTATCTGACTCTTCCTCTCTCTCTCAAATAAATAAATGGTGAAAAAGAGGACTGGAGAGATGGCTCAGTGGTTAAAGGCACTTGATTACAATGCCTGCCTGCCCAAGTTCAATTTCCCAGTACCCACGTAAAGCCAGATGCACAATGTGGCACAAGAAAGAACAAGAGGTGTTGGCACCCCATGCTGTGTGTGTGTGTGTTATGTGTCTGACTGTTTCAAATAAATAAAAAAATATATTTTTAAAGTTGGGTGTGGTGGCACATGTCTTTAATCCCAGCATTTGGGAGGTAGAGGCAGGAGGATTGCTGTGAGTTCAAGGCTGCCCTGAGACTACAGAGTAAAAACAGGTCGGACTAGGTTAGAGCAAGATCCTACATTGAAAAAACAAAGACAAAAATATTTTAAATATGAAATAATTCTGAAAGTTGAAGATATCCTACAGGTACAAATATTGAATCAAGATTTAATTCTTCATGTAAATGAAAATAAATGAGTGCAGGTTGGAGACATGGCTTAGTGGTTAAGGTGCTTGCCTCACGAAGTCTAAGGACACAGGTTCAATTCCCCAGTACCCATGTAAGCCAGATGCCCATGGTGGCACATGTGTCTGGTGTTGGTTTGCAGTGGCTAAAAACTCTGGCATGACCATTCTCTCTCTCTCAAATTAATAAAAATTTAAAACTAAAAAAAAAAAAAAAAATGAGGACTGGAGAGATGGCTTAGCAGTTAATGAGTCTGCCTGCAAAGTCAAAGGATGGAGGTGCGATTCCCCAGGACCCACGTAAGCCAGATGCACAAGGTGGCACATGCATCTGGAGTTCATTTGCAGCAGCTGGAGGCCCTAACGTGCCCATTCTCTCACTCCCTCTCTCCCTCTTTCTCTCTCTCTGCCTCTTTCTGTCAAATAAATAAATAAAAATAAAACATTTTTTAAATGAGTGTATCCATCTCATTAACATATAAATCTGATTTTCTCTTTAATAAGTTGTAAAATTATAAGTATACCAAAGAATTGTTTTAAAATAAATGTTTATGATGTATTGTCAGTAAAAAAAAAAAAATGCTGTTTATCTCCAATGTGCTAGGTAAATTTGAATATCTCTACAAAGGTTGTGTTTAGAATGTAATTCTTTTTGGTAACTTATCATGCATATTCAAATTTTGTCCATTTAAATTCTTCATGAGTATTTTTATTTGCTTTACTTTAAAATAAAAGCTGGTCCTTTTAAGAGATACTTATAATTTTAGTACAGACCATAAATAATATTACAACAAATTGATCATTTGTGTCACACACAAGAAAGTGTTCATTGGCAGAAGAAGGGTGCTCATTTAGGAAGGTTTTTGTTAGATATGGGTGAAAACTGAGACATTGAGATTTGCTCCCTTATTCCTCACACTCCTTAGCTCCGGGCAGCAAGCTGTTTTCCCTTGCTAAAGGCGGGCAAACTGGCACACAGATGCTGGTAATCTATTAGCTTTCCAAAGTAGTCCCCTTTGCTGTGATTTAACGGAAGAGAGGGGGAATTAGATACACTCTGTACCCTAAATCAGACACTTACTGCAGCTCCCCAGTATCTAAACAGCAATATTTCTGTCCGCAAGGAACGTCCTGCCAGGGAAAGAAGCTGGGGGCAGCAATTAGCTGTGTTCCCACAAGAGGCCTGCGCTGTACACAGAGCCCTCCGCCAAACCTGACTATTCAGCATGCTGCCTGCAAGCATCCCCCTTCCTGCGCTTCTCCCCTTTATGTTTTGGTTCAGGCTCCTGTCCTCGCCTACCCTCCCAACAGACTGGTCTGTGCAGTGTTTGCCTGAGTCCCTGTCTCCCACTGCTGCCCTAGGATGCTGAAATCCACCAATTGTTCCCTAGTGGAGCTGCAGCTCTGTCTGCTGTCTTGGACAAACACTGGCCACCAGCCCAGCAGCTATTCTTTTAACCTACAGGCTTCTAACTCTTACTACATTTTGTTCTTGCTGGTTTCCCTCATACTTTGTGTATCTTCTTCCTTCCCTCCCCCCTCCCTTCCTTCCTTCCTTCCTTCCTTCCTTCCTCCTTCTCTCTCTTCTTTTTTCTTTTTTCTCTTTTCTTTCTTTCTTTCTTTCTTTCTTTCTTTCTCTTTCTTTCTTTCTTTCTTTCTCTCTCTCTCTTTCTTTCTTTCTTTCTTTCTTGTTTTCTTTCTTTCTTTCTTTCTTTCTTTCTTTCTTTCTTTCTTGTTTTCTTTCTTTCTTCTTTCTTTCTTTCTTTCCCCCTCATTGTTTCTTGGGTGGTGCGAGTTGAACCAGGCCTCCTAATGAGTGATAACCCTAACCCTTATATATGTACATATGTATATATATATATATATATTAATGAAATGGGAGGCAAACTTGTCAACCTCACCACCAAGTAAGTAAAGGGGATTGGGGGAATATTCCAGAAGGTCATACATGGATGGTCCAGGGCAGACAGTATAAGGTGACTATTTCATCCCATCTCTGTTACTCACTAGCTGAATGAGATGTTTGCCATCACTGTGGCAGATTCCTCACAGATCCCACACACTTCGGTTTTTTTGTTTTGTTTTGTTTTGTTTTTTCAAGGTAGGGTCTCGCTCCAGCCCAGGCTGACCTGGATGGAATTCACTATTTAGTCTCAGGCTGGCCTCAAACTCATGGCAATCATCCTACCTCTGCCTCCCAAGTGCTGAAATTAAAGTTATGCGCCACCATGCCTGGCTTGCTTTTCTTTTCTTTTCTTTTCTTTTCTTTTCTTTTCTTTTCTTTTCTTTTTTTCTTTTCTTTTCTTTTCCTTTCCTTTTCTTTCTTTCTTTCTTTCTTTCTTTCTTTCTTTCTTTTGTTCTTTCTTTCTTTATTTATTTTATTTTTAAAGGCAAAGTCTCAACTGGCCTTGAACTTGAGACATAGCTGAGGATAACCGTGAACTCCTGATCATCCTGTCTCTGCTTCCCAAGTGAAATATGCCAACATGCCCAGTTAGACTCCTCACTTTTATGTACTCTAAGGCTGGCCTGGAACTCAGGGTGATCTTCATACCTCTGCCTCCCAAGTGCTGGGATTAAGGCGTGCACCACCATGCCTGGCCAGATTCCTCACTTGTAAAATGGGAACTGATAGTAGAACATGTCTTGGGATTTTTATGAGGACTTCCAGGAGCTGCTGCAAGTGAACTGCTAAGAAGGACACTGTGGCAGAGCAGTTATCATCCACTTCTACCTTTCGGTGCCATTCAGACCAGGGCCAGGAAAGCTTCTCCTTCACAAGCTCATCCAACATGCTAAGACACGCTAAGTCTTCTTTTCAGGAAATGTTACTGAGGAAAACTAGACGCCGTTAGCAGGCATGCCTGAATTTTATACTTCCAAGTGCTTCTGCAGTTGAGGAAAGCATTTTTCAATTTTGAATTATTAATTTAAAATGATGTGAAACTCATCTTTAATGTAGGCAGAAGGGAGGTCCTGTCAAGGTTCATACATATAAAAATAAAATTAAATACAGTTCAAGGAAAACTATTCTTTTTTTATTTTAAGATTTATTTTTATTTATTTATTAGAGACAGAGAGAGAGGGAAAGAGATAGAGAATGAGAATGGGCGCACCAGGGCCTCCAGCCACTACAAACAAATTCCAGACATGTGCGTCCCCTTGTGCATCTGGCTATTTCTCTCTTTTCTCTCTCTCTCTCTCTCCCTCTCTCCCTCTTTCTCTGTCAAATAAATAAATAAAAATAAAACATTTTATTAAAAAAAAACAAGGGCTGGAGAAATTTCTTAGCGGTTAAGGTGTTTTCCTGCAGGTTCCATTCCCCATTACCCATGTAGGCCAGATGCACAAGGTGGTGCATGCCTCTGGAGTTCGTTTACAGCAGCTGGAGGCCATAATGTGCCCTTTCTCTTTCTTTATCTGCTTCTTCCCCCCTCAAATAAATAAATAAAATATCAAAATAAATAAATAAATAAATAAAAACAAGGTCATATGACACCTTGACTGTAGTCCCAGCTACTCAGGAAGCTGAGGCAAGAGCAATACTTTAACTAAAGATTTCAAGGCCAGCCTGGGATAAAGAAAGACACTGTCAAAAAGGAAACAAACAGGGCTGGAGAGATGACTCAGAAGTTAAGGTGCTGGCCTGTAAAACCTAAGGACCTGAATTCGATTCCCCAGTACCCACATAAAGCCAGATGCACAAGGTGGCACATGTAGCTGGAATTCATTTGCAGCAGCTGGAGGCCCTGGTGCACCCATTCTCTGTCCCTTTCTGCCAAGTGTGGTGGCACACGCCTTTAATCCCAGCACTCGGGAGGCAGTGGTAGGAGGATCACTGTGAGTTCGAGGCCAGCCTGAGAATACAAAATGAATTTCATCCAGGTCAGCCTGGGCTAGAGTGAGACCCTACCTCAAAAAACAACAAACACCAAACAAGGTAAAACTGGGGGCATCTGAAAAGGAATTTGCACTTAAATGCCAGATGTTTTTACATGTTAATCCATTCCTCAGGTGAAAAATAAACCATTTTTAAACAAATGATTTGGTTCTAAAGTACTGATTTGTCTTATAGTACTGATTTTCTTATAATAAAATTCCATTTCTTGAGCACAAAGGTATGTGTAGAAGAAGGGAGCCAAGAGCCTGCCACAGAGGACCCACAAAATGGAAAACCTACCCAGGGGTTGACTGGAAACCACCCCGGAGAAAGGCCTAAGGACTGTGGGTGTATTTCAGTTACCAGAGTCCAAATGACTGTGGAAAGGTAAAAGTTAAAGTAGAGTGGTTAATACGATCAACTTGACCTGAGGGACTTCCCAAAAGCAAATATTAATAGCACCAATTTTAGCAAACATCTATGTGTGCACAGTAAGAACACATTTGCATTGCTACTAAAGCTTTTAGCAAATTGAGCCACAACAATAAAATCTTACCTTAGCCTGTCTTCACCTTCCTTTAAGTAGCCCTCTTGGGGAGAATGAGAAGTTGGCAGAAAAGGTTTAGATGGCTTACTGCTAAAAAACAACAAAGACAAATTACACTTAAGATGAAATTATTTCCCATAGTTCATACATTAGTTTCCACAGTTCTGGTGCACTCAAAGGTGATTAAGTCTTCAGTTAAACTGGATTTCAAAACTCGAACAATGGCTTTTCCCAAGACTTTTCTTTTGCAGAAGCTCTGCTGTATTCTGTAAGACCTGTTTCTATTTGTGCCCTAGCATGTTTGTTCAACTGCTTCTGAAGAGTCGACAACTGAACGTGTGGCTCTGAAATGGGGAAGGCATTGTAACTCACCTACAGAAGGGGCTTCAGCTTAATAAGTCTGATTTTTCCAAGTCAACAGAACCAACCTTGGAAGAAGTATTTGGCAATGACAAAAACAAGAGCCACTGAAGCCAGGCATGGTGACACGCACCTTGGATTCCAATACTTGGAAGAACTTTGTGAGTTTGAGGGTAGCCTGAGACTGCATAGTGAATTTCTGGTCAGCCTGGGTTAGAGTGAGACCCTACCTCAAAAAGAAAAAGAAAAAGAAAAAGAGAAAGAGAAAAAGAGAAAGAAAGAAAGAAAGAAAGAAAGAAAGAAAGAAAGAAAGAAAGAAAGAAAGAAAGAAAGGAAGGAAGGAAAAACAAGAACCACTGGCTTTGTCCTCAACTTCTTTCTGACAGAAGCTTCACCCACAGGACCAAATTCCCAAGGATGCTCCGCCACCTATGCTGTATCTCACTGACTCCACAAGGGAGCTCCCGACTTATGTGCACCCACTCCAAGTGTGACATTTCCTCCAGGAAAGCCTCTGCCTCCCGCTGTTTCATCACACCTCAAATGCACTTGGACACACACAGCCACCAACCGCCTCCTTTAAGGGTTGTGTGATCAACGTAGATTGAAATCTAAGGCCAAAAGAAGGGAACACTCTAGACGGTTAGCTGAGAGGAACCAGGAGCCTGACGAGACCGTTATCAGTTTGGACAGCAAGGGTTAAAGAGTGAGTGGAAAGCAATCCATTTCTAAAAAGGATGAGCGCAGATGCTCAACTCGACCCTCTTCTCAATGATCCTAGCCAAGTTTGAAGGCCATGAGAAGGAAGAAGCAGATGGTTCAATGTGAGTAAGTCAAAAGGAAGTTGCATTTGCCTTATTCGGCTTCCTAGCAACTAAACCAAATGATGCCAAGAAAGCCAGCCGGCTCTAAGGAGCAGCACTGCAGGGGCTTGGAAACCCAGCAGTCGGGCAGAGCAGAGAAGGCCTGGAGACACCCCCACCTGGCAAAACAAAGCTCTCCTCTACCAACACCCATCCCTCCCTTTTCCCTGTGGTTCCAGCTGCAGCCTACCTGCCCATGCTGTCACCCATCATCCAGCCCTTCGTTTCAGCGAGGGCAACCTTCCCAACTCCACTGACATTAAGTTGAGCAGTCTGGCATAGCCATCAAAAAATTACTCCCCACTTCTCCGTGGGAGGGATGGCCCCATGCTCTCTCAACACACTTCAGCCAGCTGGACAAAGGATTCTGCAGGCCAAAAAGACAGCATCTTTGCCACCCATGGTCAAACACTGCAGCCCCAGTACTGAGAAAGGCAGGCAGTTTACATAAGCCAAGATCCCAGAAGCCTAAAAACATCCCTGTTGGATTCAGGATGTGTTCCTGATCTCCTTAAAAGCAGACTGAGTAGCCCCTGAACCAACCAGGGATTTCTCTGAACAGGCCACATAGAGGAATTACACTCGGGCAGGAAGGGCCTTGGTGGCAAGACATGCACACATGAAATATATCCTTGCCATAGCACAAATGGCCAAACCATGGCTTGGAATTCTTTTTTTAAATTTATTTTATTTATTTGAGAGAGAGAGAGAGAGAAGGTCAAACAGATAAAGAATGGGCTTGGATCTTGGGCGTTCTTATTTATTTATTTATTTATTTATTTATTTATTTATTTATTTATTTATTTTTGGTTTTCCAACATAGGGTCTTGCTCTAGCCCAGGCTGACCTAGAATTCACTATGTGTTCTCAGGGTGGCCTCAAACTCACAGCAATCCTCCTACTTCTGCATCCCGAGTGCTGGGATTAAAAGCGTGCATCACCATGCCCTGAACCCTGGCAATGCACTGCAACTGGTGGCAGCCATTAAAACCTCAGTTCCCTTTCTAGTCTCCTAGTGTTCAGCAGAAAATGGAATGAATTAATCTATCGTGATCAATGAACAAATCCTCCCAGGAGATGTGTGAAGGAAGATGTCCCAATGCATTGTACAGAAGCTTTGTGACAACTATGGAAGTCAGACAACATTGGAAACTGAGGAAACTGAGGTCCGTGTCACATGACCTCCCACAAGCTAAGACTAGACTCAAATCTTGGTGGTTCTGACTCTGAAACCCTGCCTCCTTTTAATATCTCATAGCTCAAAATCTCTGGCCCTTTACCTAGGAAGTAGCAAGGTAGAAAATAGAGAGAGGAAAAGAAATGAAAGAAGGACAAGAAAGTTTTTATGAAAAGGCAGGCTAGAGAGATAGCTTAGCAGTTAAGGCATTTGCCTGTGAAGCCTAAGGACCCAGGTTCTACTCTCCAGATCCCAGATATATATTCTCCAGACGTACAAGGTGGCACATGCATTTGGAGTTTGTTTGCAGTGGTAGAGGCCCTGTCATGCCCATTCTTTCTCTTCCCTCTTTCTCTCCCTCTCTCTGTCTCCAATAAATAAATAAATAAAATTTAAAAAAAGAAAAGTAAGTTAACATAGTCATTAAAAAAGAATCCTACCCAGGTGTGGTGGCACACGCCTCTAATCCAGCACTCGGGAGGCTGAGGTAAGAGGATCACTGTGAGTTCGAGGCCATTGTGAGACTAATTCCAGGTCAGCCTGGGCTAGAGCAAAACTCTGCCTCAAAAAAAAAAAAATTCTAGGGCTGGAAAGATGCCTTAGCAGTTAAGGCACATGCCTGCGAAGCCTAAGGACCCCAGTTCGATTCTCCAGGTCCCATGTAAGCCAGATGCACAAGGTGGTGCATGCATCTGGAGTTCATTTGCAGTGGCTAGAGGCCCTGGCGCGCCCATTCTTCCTCTCTCTCTCTCATCCCCCCTTTCTCTGTGTCTAATAAATAAATAAGTAAAAATTTTAAAAAATTCTAATGTGAGACTGGGGAGATGGCTCAGCATGTCAGAGCACTGAAGCATGAGGACCTGACTGACCATGAGTTCAATTCCTCAGCATCCACACAAACTGCAACCTCAGTCCTGCATTTCTGGGGCTCACTGGTCAGACTGCTGGACTGAAAACATGGCAGCTCTGGGTTCAGTGAGAGACTCTGTCTCAAGGAAACAATGAAACACAAAAGAAGAGGTCACCCAATGTTCTCCGCTGATCTCTACACATGCACTCTGTGGTGAGCACACAATCTCATCCACGCGCTTGTACTACACACACCACACACACATATGAAGAAAGTCCTAATTTGAGCAGCTGAAGAGATGAGGGAGGCTCCAGGGTAGAGCGTGCCTGCCTATGCCTCTCCAAGTGGCCATGGTACAACAAGCCGGAATCTTCTGGTTGATGCCATAGTAAGAGCAAAACTCAGGCTGTAGACTGATATGGAGGAAACAAAACTCTCACACTGTAGGTGGGAAGAAAATACAGTAGACTTTCCTCAGAAGACAGACAGTTTCTTAAAAAGCAAAATTTACCCATCATATAAACCAGCCAGTCCACTCTTAGATACTTACCTAATAAAAATGAAAGCCTAGAGCTGGGCGTGGTGGCGCACGCTTTTAATCCCAGCACTCGGGAGGCAGAGGTAGGAGGATCACTGAGAGTTCGAGGCCACCCTGAGACTACATAGTTAATTCCAGGTCAGCCTGGACCAGAGTGAGACCCTACCTCAAAAAAAAAAAAAAAAAAAAAAAAAAAGCCTGTTTTCATACTATAACAAAATACTTGAAGTTGAGTAACTTTACAAAGGAAAGTATATTTACTTCATAGCTGAAAGTCCAAACAGCTAGCTCTGGGCCTCTGGCAAGAGCCCCACACAGTGAAAGGCAAGATCAAGAGATTATGTGGCCACACAGGGAGCAGGTGCA
Source organism: Orientallactaga sibirica (assembly GCA_036365145.1). NCBI lineage: Eukaryota > Metazoa > Chordata > Mammalia > Rodentia > Dipodidae > Orientallactaga > Orientallactaga sibirica. The sequence continues at coordinate 3,394,763 of JAEOAD010000030.1, forward strand.
GGCTTTTGTAACAACTCACTTCAAAAGACCATGCTTTTCCGGAAGCAGTGTTTGGAGTGGTCAGTCACCTCCTACTAGGTCCCACCTCTCAAGGGTTCCACCTCCCAACACTCAAACCACCAGCAAACCACAGCAGACACACCCACACAAAGACTGTACACTGTATACCGTTGTTCCCAGCAGCCTTATTGACAACTGGTCAAAATTCAAATTGTGCATTTTAACATGTGCAACTTATTATTATATGACAATGTTATAGAGAAAATAATTGTAAGATTATAATTTTATATTAAAAATTTTTTAATCATTATAAAAAGATCAAGCCTCTTTACTGATTCATTTTTTAATTCCTTTAGCATCAGTAACAGGTTTCAATATGTTTCCATTTTTATGCTGGTCAGAAATCATTTAGAGTTTTGATGTCATTACATGGAGAAAACTTAACTTCCAGGAAGAAAGTCTACAACACTTTCCTCACACTTTCACTCCCAAGGCCTCCAGGAATTTGAGGGTGGTTATTTTTAAACTTTTTACTGTTGTATCTCAATTACCTCAACTTCTAAGACAGCCAGATCTATTAAATTCTCAGAGTAGGAATCTCTGGGGATAAATTTTAAAATTAAAAAGATTTTTAAGGATCCACTCTGAGAAGTTCCATCATAATTTTAAATTTCACTGAAAACAATTTGAATTTTAACATTCCTCTGGAGAAATTTCCACCAAGCCTCCAGAAACAAAGTATCATGGCATTGTCAAAGGGACATAAACCAAAGAGTTCCAGGCTCCTTCCTTAGCTGTGCTGTCAATCCAGCATTTTATGATGATCAGTGGTGGCCGGGGCTCTGAAGACAAGGGAGAAGATATGAATGCATCCCTCAAGGGTTCATGGTGAAAGGTGGTGACACTTTTAAGGGGGAAAGCCTAGTGGGAGGTCATTAGGTTACTGGGGAAGCTATACTCTGAACGGATTAAGACTGCTCTTGTAGGATCCCTGAGGAAAGTTGTTATAAAAAGGGTCTGAGGAGATGGCTCAATTGTTGTGACCCAGTCCACTGAATTGCTCTGTGGTGTCCTGTTTGGTGATGTGTTTGTCTCTTGTTTCCCAGTGTGTACATCCCCACTCACTATGCACCATGAGGTCCTTGAGAGATACAGAGTGAATCTCCAGAACTGTGAGCTCAATAAACTTTTCCTTATAAAGTTAAGCCTGGGCTGGAGAGATGGCTTAGCGGTTAAAGCACTTGCCTGTGAAGCCTAAGGACCCAGGTTTGATTCCCCAGTACCCACATAAGCCAGATGCACAAGGTGGCACATGAATCTGGAGTTCATTTGCAGTGGCTGGAGGCTCTGATGCTCCCTTTTGCTATCTGCCTCTTCCTTTCTCCCTTCTCCTCTCTCCTCTCTCTCTCTCTCAAATCAATAAATAAAAAAAAAGTTAAGCCTGCTTTGGGAATTTCATTGTAGGTACAGAAAATAAATTAACAAACATGGGACTTTTTAGAGTAGTGAAAACTACTCTGGGGCTGGAGAGATGGCTTAGCGGTTAAGGCACTTGACTGCAAAACCTAAAGACCCAGGTTTGATTACCCAGTACCCACTTAAAGCCAGATGCACAAGGTGGCACATACATCTGGAGTTCATTTGCAGTGGCTGGAGGCCCTGGTGCGTCTGTTCTCTCTATCTGCCCCCCTCTTTCTCTCTCAAATAAATAAATAAATAAATAAATAAATAAATAAATAAATAAATAAATAAAATATTTAAAGAAAACTACTCTGTAAGACACAGTGATGCTGAGGAAAAGACACCATGTAGTTGTGAAAACCCACTATCATAAAGAGTGAATCTTAGGAGAGGAGGTGTAGGGATGCATGCCTTTAATCCTAGTACTCAGGAGACTGAGATAGGAGGATTGCTGTAAATTCAAAGCCAGCCCGAGACTACATAGTGAATTCCAGGTTAGCCTGGGCTAGAGCAAGACCCTACCTCAAAAAACAAAACAAAAATTAATATAATAAAATTAATATAATATAATATAATATAATATAATATAATATATAATTAATATAATATAATATAAAAGGTCCTTTAAATGTGAATTTTGATGTTTGAAAAACAATTTGTTTAAATCACTCAGGAAACCAGAGATACAGCATACAATAGAGAATGTGACATAACAACTAGAAAATCATTAAAAATGAATGAAACAATCTTACTGAGGGTTGTGGAGGAAGGTGCTGGCTGGCTCCTCTTTGCATAGCTTTCTTTGTGGGAAAACAAGTTTGTAGGAGTTGGCTGAAGTTGCTGAGTCCCAGCTTCAGCCTTGCAATGCCCTCTAGTGGGACTTTTCAGAAGCCTGTGAAAGGAGGTCTATGGTGGCTTTGAGGGACAAATGTGATCAGGTCCAAAATTTTACCAGTATCTGCCCAGAGTCTGACAAAGTCTTTGCCAGGACCTAGAACTTCCCGATGACCTGATATCTTCAAATCTCCACTTCCACTGATCTGACCTCAGCCTTGACTTTATTCTTCCAACAAGCTGAAGTTCTTTTCTCCTGTCCTCTTGGATACATGTTTCCCAGATACCACATGGCATACTCCCTCCCTTCCACCCAGGATCTCTCACCTTCCCAACAACCTGTGCTCTGTCCCCTCTATCACTGGCTTTCCTCAGCATCTGACATACACCATTGTCATTATTGTTGTCACCTGAAGTCCTGGCTTCATTTGGATATCTTTTTTTTTTAATTTTATTGTTATTTATTAAAGAAAGAGAGAAATGAAATTATGAAATTTGCAGGGAAGTGGATGGATCTGAAAAGTTTTTATTTAGTGAGGTAACTCAGGCCCAGAAATCCAATGTTCTCTCTCATATGTGGATCCTAGCTACAAATGTTTGGATTTGTATGTGAGTTGGAGTTAAACTCAGTAGCACAGGCCAGTAAGCTAGAAGGGGTTATAAAGGGAATAGAAATGGAGGAGGGTACTTAACAGGATGGTACTGATTACTGGGAGGGGAAAGGCCTAAGTGAGGTCAGGGGAAGAAATTGAGTAAAGGAAGGATGGGGGAAAGGTTACTCAAAATCTAAGAAGGTGGAGAATTTGCTTATCTTTTTTCAGGTGGACAACGAACCTGAAGGGGGGATCAGCTAACCACACCTCACCAGCTGAAACCATAGAACAACACAAGGGAAGGGCAAGAATACAGCGTTCAAGGCGATCACGACACCAGAAAAAGGCTGAAGGAGATAAACACAGAGAACATCCAACTCCAACTAAGCCAGCTATCCAGAGACACAGAGGCTCCCAAAACCTCTTCAATGAAGCAGAACTAAAATGACCCCAAAGTGGCTCAGGGAAACTCGCGGAAGAGGGGGCGGAAAGATTGTTAGGGTCACAAGTTGGGGCATTATGCACAGAGACTGGGGCCTATCCACCAGAACTCTTGAGTAAACTCACAATGCATGACCCACATTCCCCATTGATGAGGGTCCCTTTGAAAGTGGAAGGACGAGGAGGAGGACAATGGAACCAATACTATGAATGTAAAATCAGAATAATATAAATAAAAAATATATATTTATTAAAATAAATAAAATAAAATTTGGATATGAGCCCACTAATACCTGAGTTGTAAAGAGTTATCTTTTGGAGCTCGATAGTCAAACTTGGATTTTATTTATTTATTTAGATTATTTGAGGTAGGGTCTCGCTCTAGCCCAAGCTGACCAGAAATTCACTCTGTAGTCTCAGGCTGGCTTCAAACTCACAGCAATTCACCTACCTCAGCCTCCCAAGTGTTGGGATTAAAGGTGTGTGCCACCACAACTAGCCAGATTTTATTTCTTTAAGAAAGTTTCAGGGCTGGAGAGATGGCTTAGCGGTTAAGGCATATGCCTGAGAAGCCTAAGGACCCCAGTTCAATTCTCTAGGTCCCACGTAAGCCAGATGCACATGGTGGTGCATCTGGAGTTCATTTGCAGTGGCTAGAGGCCCTGGGACGCCCATTCTCACTCTTTTTCTCCCTCTCTCTGTCTCTAATAAATAAATAAATAAATAAAATTTTTTTAAAAATCTAAGAAGGTGCAAATAAGTCATATGGAAACCTACGTTTTCAGACAATGATGCACCCAGAAACAATAGGTTGTTACTAGAAAATTTTCAGTGCCAGAGATGGGATATCGTCTAGTGAGTTGATGGCCAGGGAGGTCCCTGATGCCCTCAAAATATTACAGGCCATTGCTGAGGCTCCTGGTTTCCCACCAGGAATAAATGTAAGACCTATTGCTGAAGACTCCACCTGCTTGGGCTGCAGTTCACTGAGAAATCAAGCTGGAGCTGAGCTCAAAACCTCCTCCCTATAGACCAGCTGATAGAAAGCTAGAAATAGCTATGCTGCATGCAGCCCTATGAGAGAGAGAGAAGTCACCAGTGGAGATAAACAAAAGTGGACACTGCAAGCCTTAAGTTTGGCCAGCCAGGCCAAATGAGCCAATAGGCATAATAGTGGCATGTCTGTTATGGGGGAAACCAACTGCTCTCTAATTGAACTAGAGGCCCACTCCACAGGAGGAAATACATGCCTGATACTGAAAACCTATGATGGGGTGTGTAATGCCTACTGGTGTCTGACTTAATGCATATATTATGCTCACCAAACTGCCCAGTAGCACTTCTTATAATGTTCATTCCCATATATTAATGCTAATCTCACTTTTGGTTAGAGAAGCTTCTCTTTTCAGAAGGCAGTGACCACACTACACAGAGTGACCGTTTTGCTTTTGTTGTTGTTTGAGATGGGTTCATACTGAGGCACAGACTGGCCTGTAACTAATCACATAGCTGAGGCTGGCTTCAAATTCATGGCAATTCTCCTGCCTTGGCCTCCCAAGTTGCTGAGATTATAGGTATGAGCTGCCGTGCCCAGCTGACAATTCTACATTTTATCAGTTCCTCTTTAGTATCTTTTCAGCTAAGTTATCAAGGCTTCTCTGCTCATTATAACTGCTAAGTGACCTTTCAGTGCATGCTTTAGGGATACCTGTGTGAGGTGGGAATCCAGTGTCAGTTGCTCATAGGTAACTGATAAGCACCTCATATCTAAGCATGTGCTTTCCAATGTGTTCTTTCCTGCCCAGCCAATGTCAGTGCTAATAAATAAATATCCACAGAACACTTGAAAAGGTTTCCTTCCTCAAATAAGAGTCAATGTCTAAAGTACTAGCCCCATTGGCTTCAAGACAAGCCTACACATTCCTCTAATATTCTAGGCTTTGAGATCAGCCTACCTCAGCACCAAAAGAGGTATATTTACAAAGCTAGCCAAGAACCTCATCTTAATTCGATCATGTGCCATACGTATTATAGGAGAAAAAGACAATGGCATCAAAATAAAAGACAGACTAACAGAAAGAGGGAGGGGATATGATGGAGAGTGGAGTTGTGAAGGGGAAAGGGGGAAGGGAGGGAATTATCATGGTTTATTGTCTCTAAGTATAGAAGTTGTCAATAAAAAAATAAATTTTAAAAAATATTTTTATTTATTTATTTGAGAGGGGGAGAGAGGCAAAGAGAGAGAGACAGAGGTGGTGGTGGTGGGGGGGAATTGGCACACTAAGGCCTCCAGCCACTGCAAATGAACTCCAGGTGCATGCACCACCATGTGCATCTGGCTTACATGGGACCTGGAGAGTTGAACCTGGGTTTTTAGGCTTTGCAGGCAAGCACCTTAACCACTAAGCCACCTCTCCAGCCTTAACCACTGAGCCATCTCTCCAAGCCCTGGTGAGGTCTCTTGATATGGATGAAGATCTCTATAGATCTTCAGCTTTGCAACTCCAGAAGCCTTGTGTTTTTCCAAATCAGGCAGGTATGATCCAGCTCAGGAACTGATGCACACTGCTCTAGTCCACAGACTCCATAGATCCTTTGTCAAGACAAAGAACCAACCTGACAATTCTCAACATGTTTCAATAACCAAAATATTCCTGCTTGTTACCTAGTGGGCCCTTTCCTCTCTCCTGATTCAACCAAACTGCACAGCTAAGACACCACACTCCAACCTGGAGCATTCTACCTCCTAAGCCAGTATAATACTTGAACACAACTATAAAATCCTTTTGTGTGGGGGAGGGGGCACATGAGCACCCATGTAGAGGTCAGAGGACAACCTCGGCATGTCAGTCCTCTCGTTACTAACTTACTTTCAGACAGGGTCTCTCTTGATGATGCTGGGAAGATCCATGAGCTTTGGAATTCTCCTGACCCCACTTCGCATGGCTGTGGGTGCATTGCACTGGGATTTCAGGTACACCACTCTGCACCTGGTTTTATATGAGTGCTGGGGAATGAACTCAGGTCAGCAAGCTTGCAGGCAAGTGTCATTAATCATTAAGCCATCGCTCCAGCTTCCAACTATACACCCTCTTGTCACTAGCACTCTATGAGGTAGATACTGCCATCTGTATTTTACACATGAGAAACTGATGTTAAGAGAGGGAATAAGGGCTGGAGAGATGGCTCAGTGTTAAGGCACTTGCTTGTAAAGCCTAATGACCTGAAATTGATTCCCCAGTACCCACATAAAGCCAGATGCACAAAGTGGCACAGGCATCTAGAATTCGTTTGCAGTGGCTAGAGGCCCTGATGCACCCATTCTCTCTCTGCCAGGCATGTGGTGACAAACACCTTTAATCCCAGCACTCAGAAGGTCAAGGTAGGAGGATCACTGTGAGTACAAGGCCACCCTTGGACTGCATAACAAATTACAGGTCAGCCTGGGCTAGAGCAAGGCCTTACCTTGAAATCTACCTTCAATAAACAGAGAGAATAAGATGGTTCATTCATTAATTCAAAAATAATCCATGGGCTGGCGTGATGGCTCAGTAGTTAAGGCATTTGCCTGCAAAGCCAAATGACCCAGGTTCAATTCCTCAGTACCCATATAAACCAAGATGCATAAGGTGGTACGTGCACCTGGAGTTTGTTTGCAGTGACTAGAGGCCCTAGTGAGCCCATTCTCTCTGTCTATCTGCCTCTCTGTCTCTCTTTCTCATAAATAAATAAAACATGTTTTCAAAAAATTCCTAAGGGAGCTCAGGGTCACAAGACATGGAACTCCATTTTCCTGACCCTCAGTCCACTGCTCCTTCCCTAAATGCCACTGACACCTTTAGAGCATGACTTCCCAGGAACCTAAACCACTCCCATTTTCCTGGGCTACAGAGTGAAACCCTGACTCCGGAAGGGATGGAGGACATCACCTCTGCCACAGCAGGTGGAAAACAGCAATAGGAGAGTTAGCTGAACTAACACTGACAAGCTAGGGCTAAAAAAACCTGTTGCAGTCAGCTTCTTGTTGCTGGCAGAAAACACCCAACCAAGAGCAGCTTGTGGGAGGAAATGGTTTACTTTGGCTTACAGACTTGAGGGGAAGTTCCATGATGGCAGGGAAAACAATGGCATGAGCAGAGGGTGGATATCACCTCCTGGCCAACATCAATTGGACAACAGCAGCAGGAGAGTGTGCCAAACATTGGCAAATGGAAGCTGCTATAACACCCATAATCCTGCTCCTAACAATGGCCACCAACTGGGGACCTAGCATTCAGAACACCTAAGTTTATGGGAGACACCTGAATCAAACCACCACATTCCACCCCTGGCCCCCATAAACTGATAACCATCCATAATGTAAAATGCAGTGCATTCAGTCCAACTTTAAAAGTCCCCATAGTTTTCATCAATCCCAATGATGTTCAAACATCCCCATAGTCCAAGGTCTTTTAACTGAGCTGTAATACCAAAATAACAATAATAATAATAATGGCACAGAATAAACATTCACACTGCAAATATGGCATTGGCATAACAAAGAAATATTGATCCAATACAAGATTTTAAAAAAAAAACAGGGCTAACATCAAACTCTGTAGCTCCAAGTCTGACAACTCTAACCAGTGACAAGTTTCCAACTCTGATCATTTTAACCAGTAATGAGTCTCTGGAGTTTCAATTCTGCCCCTCCAGCTAGGCTACTCACAGTCCCAGGAAACTTCATCCAGTGCTGGCAGCTCTCCTTGGCAGCCATCCAATAGTCCTGGCATCTCCATTGGGTCTCCACTGCAGCCCACAGTTCATCCTCTTGGCTCCATTGGTCTCAATGTAGATAATCCAACAAGCCTGCTCCACACTGCCCATGGCCATTTCCAAAATACAAAACTGTGTTGCAAATTCAATGACCCTCTCTTTCCTGCATTTGTTATACTCCATAATACCAGGTGGACTGCCAATTTGTTAATCCAAGGGGGAATAAAACAGACTTTTAAGAACAGCAAATTCCTTCAGCATTAAGACCCTTACTTCAAAAAAAAATTCCACAGTCTTCCTCCTGTTCTAATGCAGATCAGCTGGCCCAGTCTCAAAGGTTGTAATCTCAAACAATTGTAGCTGAGCGGGAAGCAGTTTTGGCACAAATACATCATTTTTTTCTGTGCCATATTCCTCTGCTCACACCAATCCTTTTTTACACAATACAACCCTGCACAAGTTCCAAACTGCTTCTAGCCCAGTACAGACAAAGCTCTTTTTCACCCTCATAAGCCAAAACTCACAGTCCATAGTTCTTACTGCATTCATGACTTTTAACTCTGATCAGAATAGTCCATCAAGTTGTACTTACAGCACTGCAAGGCATCTCTTAGGCCAAGATTTTAAATCCTTCTACATTCTTTCCTCATATCATCCCAAAAGGCCAAAAGCCACAGTGAGGTTTCTAGCAATAATGACCCCACTCTTGGTGCCAATTTTACTGTTGCAGTCAGCTTCATGTTGCTGGCAGGAAACACCCAACCAAGAGCAGCTTGTGGGAGAAAAGGGCTTATTTTGGCTTATAGACTTGAGGGGAAGCTCTATGATGAAAGCGGGAAACAATGACATGAGCAGAGGGTAGACATCATCTCCTGGCCAACATCAGGTGGACAAACAACACCAGTTGGAGAATGTGCCAAACACTGGCAAGAGAAAGATGGCTATAACACACATAATTCTTCCCCAACAATACACTGCCTCCAGGAGGCTTCAATTCCCAAGTTGCCACCAGCTGAGGACCAGCATTCAGAACACCTAAGTTTGCATAGGACACCTTAATCAAACCACCACAAAACCATAGGTCCACCCCCAGCAACACACTTCCTCCAACAAGGTCTCACCTCCAAAATTGCCATCAGCTGGGGAGTAAGCTTTAAAAATACATAAGTTTATGGAGGACACCTCATTCAAACCACCACAAGCCTTTGACCACTGAGCCATCTCCACAGCCCCTAAAAGCTTTTTAAAAATATTTTATTTTTATTTATTTATTTACTTACTTATTTATTTATTTGAGAGAGAAAGAGGCAGAGAGAGACCGAGAAACAGAATGGGTGTGCCAGGGCCTCCAGCAACTGCAAACAAACTTCAGATGAATGGACCACCTTGTGCATCTGGCTTATGTGGGTCCTGGGGAATCAAACCTAGTTCCTCAGGCTTTGCAGGCCTTTTAGGTTTTTCGAGGTAGGATCTCACTCTAGCTCAGGCTGACCTGGAATTTACTGTGTAGTCTCAGGGTGGCCTCAAACTCACAGCAGTCCTCCTACCTCTGCCTTCCGAGTGCTGGGATTAAAGGTGTGTGCCACCATACCCAGCTCCTAAAATATTTTAATTGCAGGAAAGATGTAATTAAAATGGGGCTGTACAATCCCCTTGAGGAGGATCCTCAGCAGAATGGGGGCAGAGAGGATGGAAATGATGGCACTAACACATGATGTGTCCATATAAAGTTTCTACTTAATAAAGAAACAAGACTGGAGAGATGGTTAAGTGGTTAAAGACCCTTGCTTGCAAAACCTGACACCTATGTTCGCTTCTCCAGTACCCACTGAGAAGCACAAAGTAGCTCATGTGTCTGGAGTTTGTTTGCTATGACAGTAGGCCCTGGTGTGCCCATTCTCTCTCTTTCTCTCTCTCCCTCTCTCTCTCTCTCTCCCCCCACCCCCACTGCTTGCAAATAAATAATCAATAAAAGAAAAAAAATTTTTTGGTTTTTCGAGGTAAGGTTTCACTCTAGCCCAGGCTGACCTGGAATTCACTATTTAGTCTCAGAGTGGCCTCAAACTCACAGCAATCCTCCTACCTCTGCATCCCAAATGCTGGGATTAAAGGCATGCACCACCATGCCTGGAAGAAAATATATTTAAATTTTTTAAGATTTTATTTTTATTTATTTATTTATTTTTATTAGAGACAGAGAGAGGGAGAGAGAAAAAAAGTGAGAATGGGTGTGCCAGGGCCTCCAGCCACTGCAAACAACTCCAGATGAATGCACCACCATGTGCATCTGGCTTACATGGGACCTGGAGAATCGAACCAGGGTCCATAGGCTTTGCAGGCATATGCCTTAACCACTTAAGCCATCTCTCCAGCCAGAAAATATTTTTTAAATGTATCATCTTAAGCTTTTGTAAATGTTCAGTTCCATGCTGTTATTTACATTTATATATATATTACACATGTATGTTTTGCAGGCATCACTGTTTATAGGAGACTCTTGGTTTAACTGAGTGCCTACAGCAGGCCCAACAGACCACACCAGAATGAATGACAACAAAGTTCCAAGTCACTACACCAAAATTCAGCTGTTAATCTGACCTTCAGGGAAAGGCAGTTGTCATATCAACCAAGCAGTAGATAGGAAGTCCTCTCTGCTCTAACCTTTACAAGGTGTTTTGATTCAGGTGTCCCCATAAATTTAGGTGTTCTGAATGCTAGGTCCCCAGCTGATGGAGATTTGAGAATTAACGCCTCCTGGAGGCAGTGTATTTTGGGGGGCAGGCTTATAGGTGTTATAGCCAGCTCCCCCTTGATAGTGTTTGGCACACTCTCCTGTTGCTATTGTCCACCTTATATTGGCCAGGGGGTGATATCTACCCTCTGCTCATGCCATTGTTTTCCCTGCTATCTTGGAGCTTCCCCTTGAGTCTATAAGCCAAAATAAACCTTTTTGTTCCACAAGCTGCTCTTGATCAAGTGTTTTCTGGCAGCAATGTGAACTTAACTGCAACACAAGGAAAGCATAGTTGATGTAAGCAAGCTAGTTTTTGTTGTTTCTATTTTTTTTAGCCCTTTTCTGAAACCTCTGCTCAGCTCACCAGAACACTATTCTTTATAGAATGAAGTGTTACCCTTGCCTAGAATCACAAATTTAAATAAAACAGTTGGGCTGAAGAGATGGCTTAATGGTTAAGGCACTTGCCTGTAAAGCCAAAAGACAGAGGTTTGATTCCCCAGGACTCACGTAAGCCAAATGCACAAGGTAGCACATGTTTCTAAAGTTCAGTGGATGGAGGCCCTGGTACACCCATTCTCTCTCTGTCTCTCTCTGCCTCTTTCCCTCTCATAAATAAATAAATAAACAAACAGACAAACAAACAGTTAAAGCTGGGCATGGAGGCACATGCCTTTAATCCCAGCACTCGGGAGGCAGGAGTAGGAGGATTGCCATGAGTTCAAGGCCATCATGAGACTACACAGTGAATTTTAGGACAGCCTGTGCTAGAGCAAGACCCTACCTTGAAAAAAATAAAATAAATAGCTAAGGTTGGACATGGTGGCTCACACTTGTACTCACAATATTGGGAAGGCTGAGGTAGGAGGATCACTGTAATTCAAGGCCAGCCTGGGATACAAAGTGAGACCCTGCCTCAAAAACATACATAGACTGGAGTTCATTTGCTGGTCCTGGCTCACCCACTCTCTCTGTGCCTGCTGGGCGTGGTAGTGCATGCGTTTAATCCCAGTAGAGGTGGGAAGATTGCTGTGAGTTCAAGGCTCATGCTAACTACTGAGGGAGTTCCAGTCAGCATGGAATAAAGTGAGACCCTGCTTCAAAATAAAGCGAGACCCTGCTTCAAAAAGTTTTCAGAGGTAGGAGGATCATCATGAGTTCTTTTGTTTGTTTTAAATAGGGTCTCATGTCTGGCCTCAAACCCACGATATAACTGAGGATGACCTGAATTTCTGATACCTTCCAATTATTGCAGGCATGTGTCACCACAATACTTGATTTAATAAGGTGCTGGGAATTGATCCAGGGTTTCATGCATGATAGACAAGCACTACACAGACAGTGCCACATCATCCGTCTCTGCTAAACTTACTCTTTTTTAAAAGAGCTTTGTAGGGGCTGGAGAGATGGCTCAGCACTTAAAAGTGCTTGCTTGCAGCTTTATGTGCAGTGAGTGTCTTGGTGCAGTTGATGTGCACTGTGTGTTCTAATGAAGTTTTTTAGAATTTATATTTATTTATTTATTTAAGAGAGAGAGAGAGGTAGATAGAGAATGAGTGTGTCAAGTCCTCTACCACTGCAAACTCCAGATGCACCCATCACCTTGTGCATCAGGCTTATATGGGTACTGGTGAATTGAACCTGGATCCTTAGGCTTCGCAAGCAAGTGCCTTAACTGCTAAGCCATCTCTCCAGCCCTAAATAATAATAAAAAAAAAAATTTAAGCCGGGCGTGGTGGCGCACACCTTTAATCCCAGCACTCAGGAGGCAGAGGTAGGAGGATCGCTGTGAGTTCAAGGCCACCCTGAGAAGACAGAGTGAATTCCAGGTCAGCCTGGACTAGAGTGAAACCCTACCTCAAAAAAAAAAAAAAAAAAAAAAAAAAAAAAAATTAAAGAGAGTTTCTTCTGCAAGAGCATATTTTAAGATATTTTATTAGCTGGACATGGTGACACACTCCCAGCACTTGGGAGACAGAGGCAGGAGGATTACCATGAGTTCAAGGCCACCCTGACAATACCTAGTGAATTCCAGGTCAGCCTGGATTAGAATGAGACTTTACCTCAAAAAACCAAAAATCAAAAACAACAAAAAGCTTTTCTTATTAGCATGCATTAATTATGTACAATAATGAGCTTATGACATTTTCTTATATACATAATATTTTGATCCTCTTTACCTCATTGCGTTCTCTTCTTTTTAAATTATTTATTTATTTAAGAGAGAGAGAGAGGGCTTCTAGCCATTGGAAATGAACTCCAGACGCATACGCCACCTTGTGCACCTGGCTTATGTGGGTATTGGGGAATCAAACCTAGATCCTTAGGCTTCACAGGCAAGTGCCTTAACTGCTAAGCCATCTCTCCAGTCCCCCCTCTCTTTTTAATATTTTATTTATTTATTTATGAGAGAAAGAAAAAGAGGCTGATAGAGAGAAACAAAGAATGGGCATGCTAGGGCCTCCAGCCTCAAGAAACGAACTCCAGATGGGTGAGCCCCCTTGTGCATCTGGCTTACATGGGTCCTGGGGAATTGAACTGAGATCCTTAAGCTTCACAGGCAAGCACCTTAACCACTGAGTCATCTCCCCAGCCCTCTCTGTTTTTAAAAGGAGAATATACATTCTATCATGGCAGGGAAAGCATGGCAGCAGGAGCAAGAGGTGCCTGGTCACATAGCATTCAGTCAGGAAGTAAAGGGCAAACAGGAAGTGGAGCTGGCCTCTAAAATGTCAAGGCCCATCCCCAGTGACCTACTTCCTCCAGCCCCATTGCCCTCTCTTATCCCCCACATCCCTGCTGATCCTCTTCCTCTTCTTCATTGGTCTCCTTTCTACTTTCATGTCTATTCTTTTTTTTTAAGTAAACCTTACTTAAATTTTAAATATTTTTATTTATTTATGAGAGAGAGAGAGAGAGAGAGAGAGAGAAATAGGCAGGGAGGGAGAGAGAGAGAGAATGGGTGTGCCAGGGCCTCCAGCCACTGCAAATGAACTCCAGATGCTCCTCCTTATGCATCTGGCTTACATGGGTCCTGGGGAATTGAACCTGGGTCCTTTGGCTTTGCAGGAAAGCATCTTAAACACTAAGCCATCTCTCCAACTCTCATGTCTGTTCTTTAACCTATGCATTTAAGTAGGGTTGCATACTGGGAGCATGGGGGAGGGGTCATTTACTGTAGCATGGACAACTTAGTGGCTATGCCACTGAATAAAAATAGCTCTCTCTCCTTTAGCCACCATTACCTGTCAATGGCTCCTCAGGGAAGGTTGGGGCATTGTGAGCTCATACCCTAACTTACTCCTTTTTTTTAATTTATTTTTTTGACAGAGAAAGAAGGGGAAAGAGAGAATGGGCATGCCAGGGCCTTCAACCACTGCAAATGAACTCCAGACGCGTGCACCCCCTTGTGCATCTGGCTAACGTGGGTCCTGGGGAATTGAACCTGGGTCCTTTGACTTTGCAGGCAAACGCCTTAACTGCTAAGTCATTCTCCCAGTCCCCTAACTTACTCTTAAATAGTTTATACTCTGCAATGCTATTCGAAGAGGAATTGATTTGTTACTTTCATTTTTGGACTGATCATTGTTGGTGTAGAGAACTATAATTTGTTTTGTATATTGATCTTGTATTCTGCAACCTTGCTGTAGTCATTTGCTAATTCTAATAGTGTCCTGGTGGATTTTTAAGGATTTTATATACAGGATTAGATCAGCTATTATTTTACTTCTCACTTTCCAAACTGAATTCCTTTTGATCTCATTTTCGGGTCTAACTTCCCTGGCTAGAACCTCCAGCTCAATATTGAATAAAAGTGGTAAGAGTAGCTACTCTTATTTTTCCTGATCTTAAAGGAAGGTATACAGTCTTGCACCATTAGGTATGTTGCTAGCTTTGGGTTTCTTTATCTTATTTTATTTGAAATAGATCTCATTGGGCTGAGGAGATGGCTTACTGGATAAAGAGCTTGCAGCACAAGTCTATATCCCAATGTACATGTGTCAAGAAGGGAGGTGGAGGGCTGGAGAGATGGCTTAGTGGTTAAGACACTTGCCTGCAAAGCCAAAAGACCCAGGTTCAATTCCCTAGAACCCACGTAAACCAGATGCACAAGGTGGTGCATGTGTCTGGAATTAATTTGCAGTGGCTGGAGGCCCTGGATTGCCCATTCTCATTCTTTCTCTCTCTTTCAAATAAAAAAAAAAATTTAAACAAAGAGACAGCCTGGACCAAAGTGAGACCCTATCTTGCAAAACCAAAAAAAAAAAAAAAAGAGTGAGAGGGGGGATCAGCACAAACCACCCACAGACTTCAGCCAAGGCCAGGTGAAACCACAAAGGATTTGGTGAGATGAACAAGAGTGCTGCTTCCATGGCAAGCCTGACAATCTGCACCAGGGTGACAGAGACAGATACTGAGGATACTCACCACATCCACAGCAGAAATCCTGAGCTCCTGGGAGCTTAACACTAAAGTAGACTTAAAACACACACACCAAAAGCCGGGTGTGGTGGTGCACACCTTTAATCCTAGCACTTGGGAGGCAGAGGTAGGAGGATCGACATGAGTTTGAGGCCACCCTGAGACTACATAGTTAACTCCAGGTAAGCCTGGACCAGAGTGAAACCCTACCTCTGGAAAAAAAAAAAAAAAAGCCACCCACCACTGCTCACAGAATTTTGTGGAAGAGGGAGGGGAAATACTGTAAGAGCCACAGGTAAGGAGGGTATACCCAGTGGCATTCTTACTCCCACCCCCACCAATGACTGACTTCTGCTCTCTTAGCAATCCCACTAAGGTAAGCCCTCAGAAGATTGGGGAGAGGGAAGAAGGAAATGATGGTACCAACACATGATATGTCCATACAAAACATATTCTTTTTTTTTTTTATGGATGAAGGGATATTTATTGAAGCTTACAGATCCAGTGGAAGTTCCATAATGGCGGAAGAAGCTGGCCTGCCTTCACAGGACCAAAATCAGAGAGCAAAGCCAAAAGCCACACAGCACAGCACACCTTAGGAACTCCAATTAGGCACACGTTGCAAATCTTTAGATTGAAATCTCAAACCCACATCACACCTTAAGATCTGCCCAGTGACACTGCCTTCCAGCCAGGTGGCTACAGATGCAAAGTACAAGCTAATAAAACACTGAATATATTGGGGGCCATCAATTCAAACTACCACACTTGGTCTAAGAGATACCTTGTAGTGCTATAAGTAGAGCTTGCTTGGACCACTCTGGTCAGAGCTGAAAGAACCTGAATGCAAAAAGAACTACGGACTGTGAGGTTTGATTTGTGAAGGGAAGAAAGAACTTCATATGAACTAGGCTAGAGGCAGTTTGTGACAGAGTCTTATGGCATTCTTCACATGTCTTGAGAACTTGTGCAGGGTTTCACTGCATAGAAATGGACTGGTGTGAGCAAATGGATATGGCACCAAAAGAAATGAAAGTTTCAGGCCAGAGACAGCACCTGTTCAGCTATAATTGTTTGAGAGATTACAACTATTGATATCGGGCCAGCTCTTCTACCTTGGGACAGAAGAAAGAATGCTGACTGTTTTGAAAGTAGGGGGTGAATGCTGAAGAAGTGCTCTGCTCTTCAAAGTCTGCTTTATTCACCCCTGGATTAACAACTTTGGTAGACTACCTGGTACTATGGAAGTGTAACAAATGCGGGAAAAATAGGGTCATTGGATTAGCAATGCAGTTTTTGGGTTTGTTTTTTTTTTTTTGTTTTTTTTTTTGGGAAATGGACATGAGCAATGTGAAGCAGGATTGTTGGAGGTCCCTGTATCTGGAGACCTGATGGAACCATGAGGGTGAACCATGGGTTGCAGTAGAGACCACCCCCCACCCATGACTTTTTGATATACCAGAACTGTGGGAAGGCTGCCAAGGAGAGTTGCTAGCTTGGGATGGAGTTTTCCCCAGACTGAGAAACCCAGCTGAAAGGGCAGAATTTGACTTCATTACTGGTTAGAGAAGTTGGACTTGGAGCTACAGGATTTGATGTTTGTCCTGTTTGGTTTAGATCTTGTATTGTTTCCATCTTTCCTTACTATTCCCAATGATCTTTTGTAGTGTGAATGTTTATTCTGTGCCATCATGTTATTTTGGTTCTACGGGCTAACGGTTAAGAGATTTTGGACTATGGGGATGTTTGAACAGTATTGGGATTGAAAGATTATGAAGACTTTTAAGTTACACTCAATGCATGGCCTGTTACATCAAGGATAGTCATCAGTTTATGGGGCCAGTGGCAGGCAGAATGAGGTGGTTTGAATCAGGTGTCCTCCATAAATGTTTTGAATGCCAGGCCTCAAGCTGGTGGCAATTTGGGAACTGGAGCCTTCCTGAAGGGGGTGTGGTACTGGGGGCAGGCTTATGGCTGTTATGGGCTTTTCCTTACCACTGTGCAGCTCACTGTGTTTTCCACCTGGTGCAGCAGAGGTGAAGTCCAGCCTCTGCTCATGCCATCCTTTCCCCTGCCATCACAGAGCTTTCACTTGAGTCTGTAAGCCAGAGTAAACAACTTTTCTCCCATCAGCTGCTTTTGGTCAGGTGCTTTATCCCAGCAATGAGAAAGTAAGTACAATAGAAATACATAATATGCATGCTTTTGTACTTTGGTCTTTTCATTCAACATGCTTTTAGGCTCATCCATTTGGTAACGTTTCCCAGAACTCCCTTCCTTTTTACTACTGAATAATATAACATTGCATGTGTTAGAGTCACCTTCTGTTCATTGATTCATTAATTGATGGGCATTTGAATTGTTCCCTCTCTTTGGCCATCATTAATAGTTCTTTTATGCATATTCATGCATGTGCAAGTGCTTGATTGAGCATGTGCTTTCGTTTCTCTTGGGTTATGTACCTAGAGGTGGAATTGCTGGTTCATATATTAGCTAAGCATTTATTTTTTTAGAGGAACTGCCAAACAATTTTCCAAAGTAGCTGTGCCATTCTAAATTCACACTGGCAATGTATGAGCACTCCAAAACATGACACCCTCACCAATCATGTGATTTTTATCCTTTATTGTATTACATTGCATTAACTCATTTTCTGATGTTAAGCCAAATTTGCATTCCTTCAATAAATCACATATTTTCATGTAATATAATCCTTTTGTTAAAAACTATTTTATTTGGGGCTGGAGTGATGGTTTAGCAGTTAAGGTGCTTGCCTGCAAAGCCTAAAAACCCAGTTTCAATTCCCCAGTGCCCATGTAGGCCAGACACACAAGTTGACACATATATCTGAAGTTTGTTTGCAGTGGCTAGAGGCCCTGGTATGCCCATTCTCTTTCTCTCTACACCTGCCTCTCTGTCTCTCTCTGTCAAATAAATAAAATACTTTTAGGGCTGGAGAGATGGCTTAGCGGTTAAGGCACTTGCCTGTGAAGCCTAAGGACCCATGATGATCTCTCTACAGACTCCATGTAAGCCAGACACAGAAAGGTGATACAAGTCACACATGTGTACTTAGGTGGCACATGTCTAGAGTTTGATTGCACTGGCTAAGGCTCTAGCACACCAATCTCTCTCTCTCTCTCTTGCTCACTCTTGCTCTCTCTCTAAAAAGATATATTTTTAAAAAAGATTTTAGTGGGCTGGAGAGAGTGCTCAGTGGTTAAGGCACTTGCATGCAAAGCCTAAGGAGCCAGGTTTGATTCCCCGGTACCCACCTTATGCCAGATGTACAAGGTGGTACATGTATCTGGAGTTCGTCTGCAGTGGCTAGAGGCCCTGGCTTGCCCATTCTCTTCCCTTTTGCTGCCTCTTTTTCTCTCTCTCTCTCAAATAAATAAATATTTTAAAATATTTATTTGTGTTTGTGCCTGTGAGTGCAGGCACATATGTGCCATAGCTTGTATGTGAAGGTCAGAGGACAGCTTTTGGGTCAGTCCTTGCCTGTTTACCTCATTTGAGGCATCTGGATCTTGCTTTGCTGTTCTTTGTTGTGCTCTCCAGGAGCTTCCAGAAAATTCTTCTGTCTCTACCTCCCATCTTGCCATCAGTGTCAGCATGCTGTTGTTCCAGAAGACTTCCAAGACTTGGGGCTTCTTACATGGGGTCTGAGAATTGAACTTGGGTACTCCAACTTGAGTGGAAATCACTTTATATACTGAGCTGTTTCCCCAACCTGTATAATTCTTTTTTATATGTTGCTAAAGTTGACTTGCTATTATTTGGGGGGGGGGGAATATTTTGTCTCTAGGTTTATAAAAGATATTCATGACTTTTTAAAGGAATAATGATGGATATCAAACATATTACTGCTAAATACTTTTTAAATTTTTAAATATTATTATTTATATATTTATTTGAAAACACAGAGAGAAAGAGAGAGACCAGCTCTAGCTTTAAGGTTTGGAAATAAGAAACTCATTTACTCAAGTTCATTTCCTGAAATGGGTTTGATAACATTCCTTGGAAAACAGACCTATCATTGTGAAGGTAACAGGACGTGTCATGTGCCTGAACTATCAGTAAGAAGAGATGCCAAGTTTTCCTTTTGTTTTGTTTTTGTTTCTGTTTTTCGAGCTGGAGTCTTGCTCTAGCCCAGACTGACCTGGAATTCACTATGTAGTCTCAGGCTGGCCTTGAACTCACAGCAATCTGTGCACCACCACACCCAGCACAGAGAGAGAACTGGTGTGCCAGAGCCTCTAGCCACTGCAAAAAAAACACTACAGATGCATGCCCCACTTTGTGCATCTGGCTTTATGTGGGTACTGGGGAATTTAACTCCAGTCGTTAGGCTTTGCAGGCAAGTGCCTTAATCACTGAGCCGTCTTTCCAGCTCCCTTTCCATGTTTTATTGGATACCCTGCTAAGAAGCTGTTTGTCCTTTTCTCAATGATGTTTAAGGCCTTTGGTGTTTTCATCTTTTTTTAAATTAATTTTTGGATAATAAACAAAGTAATAGGATTCATTATGGCATTTTTACATGTCCTGGCACTGTGTTTTTATTCTTTCCCATTCTCTGGGCCCCTGCCCTTCCTTGATCCCCAGTACTCACATAAAAAGCAAACAAAAAATCACTGTGGTGGTGCTCACCTATAATTCCAGCACTGGAATTCCTAGCTAATTCCTTTCCTTCTCCAGATATTTTCCCCATCTGTTTTCTTTTTAAAAAATATTTATTTAGGGCTAGAGAAATGGCTTAGTGGTTAAGGCACTTGCCTGCAAAGCCAAAGGACCTCGGTTCAATTTCCCAGGACCCACGTAAGCCAGATGCACAAGGTGGCACATGCATCTGGAGTTCATTTGCAGTGGCTATTCGCCCTAGCGTGCCCATTCTCCCTCTCCCTCTCCCCCCCCCCTCTCTCTCTCTCTCTCTCTCTCTCTCAAATAAGTAAAAAAAAATTATTTGAGAGAGACAGAGAGAGAATGGGCACACCAGGGCTCCAGATCTGCAGGCACTCCAGATGCTGCAAATAAACTCCAGACATATGTGCCACCTTGTGCATCTGGCTTATGTAGGTCCTGGGGAATCGAACCTGGGTCCTTTGGCTTTGCAGGAAAGTGCTCTAATGGCTAAGCCAGCTCTCCAGACCGCTCCTTCTGCTATTTTTTACTTTAATTTTTAAAATTTATTTATTAGAGACACAGAGAGAATGGGTACGCCAGGGTCTCTAGCCAGTGCAAACAAACTCCAGATGCATGTGCCACCTTGTGCATTTGGCTCATGTGGGTCCTGGAGAATCAAAGCTGGATCCTTAGGCTTCACAGGCAAGCGCCTTAACTGCTAAGCCATCTCTCCAGCCCTCCTTCTGCTTTTTTATCACACATTTTCTAGTCCCTCTTTCCCCTCTACTTTAAGACATCTTTCTTCTCATGTTTGCCTTTCTAGTTTCACAGCCTACACATACATATTAATACACACATACATAATCTTAAAGTTAGGTTTCATATATAAGAGAAAATATGTGATATTTATCTTTCTGAGTCTATCTAATTGCACTTAACATAATGATTTCCTGTCCCATCCACCTTCCTGCAAATGTCATGATTTCACTTTGTTTTCAGCCACATAAAACTGCATTGTCTGTGGCTGGAGGGATGGCTTAGTGATTAAGGCACGTGCCTATGAAGCCTAAGGACCCAGGTTTGATTCTCCAGGTCCCACATAAGCCAGATGCACATGGTGGCACATGCATCTGGATTTTGTTTACAGTGGCTAGAGGCGCTGGCATTCCCATTCTTTCTCTCTCTCTCTCTCTTCCCCTCTCTGTGTCTCTAATAAATAAATAAATAAATAAATAAATAAATAAATAAATAATAAAATTTTTTTAAAAATTGCATTGTCTGCATCATATCTTCTTTATCCACTCATCTGGTGACAGGACACAACACTGGGTCCTTTTCCTGACTATTGTGAATGGTGCAGCAATAAACACAAATATGCAAGCATTTTTGCAGAGACTTAAAGGTCATATAATTAGACCAAATAGTAGTTCTTTTTATAATAGTTATTACTTTTATTTATTTTGTTATTGATTAGAGAGACAGAGATAATGGGCATGACAGGGTATCTAGCTACTGCACATGAATTCCAGATGCACGCCACCATGCGCATCTGCCATACTTGGGTTCTAGAGAGTCTAACCTGGATCCTTAGGCTTCATAGGCAAGTGACTTAACTGCTAAGCCATCTCTCTAGTCCTCAATTTTTAAAAAAATATTTTATTTCTTTATGAGAGAGAGAGAATGGACATGCCAGGGCCTCTGGCCACTGCAAATGAACTCCAGATGCATGCACTACCTTATACAGCTGGATTATGTGGGTACTGGGAATCGAACCTGGGTCCTTAGGCTTTACAGACAAGTGCCTTAACTGCTAAGCTATCTTCCAGCCTTCTTTTCAATTTTTGTCCATAGTGTCTACATTAGTTACACATTCCCATCAGCAGTAAATAATGGTTTCTTTTTTTCTGCATCCTTGTCAACAAGGAAAAGGACAAGCAACAAGCAAAGCCAAAGGAGATTACAACTATTGAGATTTGGCCAGCTGCTCTGCATTTGGACAGCAGAAAGAATGCTGACTCTTGAAAGTGGGGAGCCTGAATGCTGAGGGAGTGTACTGCTCTTCAAAGTTGCCTTTCTTCCTCACCCTGCACTAACAAATTTGGCACCTACCTGGTACCATGGACTTCACCACTGATTATAGATGTTGGACTTGGAGCCACAGGATTTGATGTTTCCCCTGTTTGTGTTTGATCTTGCATTAGTTCAAGCTTTCCTTGCTATGGCCAGTGGTTTTCATATGAATGTTTTCTTTATGTCATTATGTGGTTTTGGTTTTACAGACTCACAGTTAATTGATCTTAGACTTTGGGGATATTTGAACAGTGTTAGGATTTTAAAGACCATGGAGAATTTTAAAGTTCACCTGAATTAATTGTAGCTAAGCATTTATTTTTAGAGAACTGCCAAACAATTTTCCAAAGTAGCTGTGCCATTCTAAATTCACACTGGCAATGTATGAGCACTCCAAAACATGACACCCTCACCAATCATGTGATTTTATCCTTTATTGTATTACATTGCATTAACTCATTTTCTGATGTTAAGCCAAATTTGCATTCCTTCAATAAATCACATATTTTCATGTAATATAATCCTTTTGTTAAAAACTATTTTATTTGGGGCTGGAGTGATGGTTTAGCAGTTAAGGTGCTTGCCTGCAAAGCCTAAAAACCCAGTTTCATTTGAGTACTTATATGACCAGACACACAGAATTCGACACATATATCTGAAGTTTGTTTGCAGTGGCTAGAGGCCCTGGTATGCCCATTCTCTTTCTCTCTACACCTGCCTCTCTGTCTCTCTCTGTCAAATAAATAAAATACTTTTGGGCTGGAGAGATGGCTTAGTGGTTAAGGCACTTGCCTGTGAAGCCTAAGGACCCATGATGATCTCTCTACAGACTCCATGTGGCTAGACACAGAAAGGTGATACAAGTCACACATGTGTACTTAGGTGGCACATGTCTAGAGTTTTGATTGCACCTGGCTGGGCTCTGCTTTCAATCTCTCTCTCTCTCTCTCTTGCTCACTCTTGCTCTCTCTAAAAGATATATTTTTAAAAAAGATTTTTAGTGGGCTGGAGAGAGTGCTCAGTGGTTAAGGCACTTGCATGCAAAGCCTAAGGAGCCAGGTTTGATTCCCGGTACCCACCTTATGCCAGATGTACAAGGTGGTACATGTATCTGGGATTCGTCTGCAGTGGCTAGAGGCCCTGGCTTGCCCATTCTCTTCCCTTTTGCTGCCTCTTTTCTCTCTCTCTCAAATAAATAAATATTTTAAAATATTTATTTGTGTTTGTGCCTGTGAGTGCAGGCACATATATTACCATAACTTGTATGTGAAGGTCAGAGGACAGCTTTGGGTCAGTCCTTGCCTGTTTACCTCATTTGAGGCATCTGGATCTTGCTTTGCTGTTCTTTGTTGTGCTCTCCAGGAGCTTCAGAAAATTCTTCTGTCTCTACCTCCCATCTTGCCATCAGTGTCAGCATGCTGTTGTTCCAGAAGACTTCCAAGACTTGGGGCTTCTTACATGGGGTCTGAGAATTGAACTTGGGTACTCCAACTTGAGTGGAAATCACTTTATATACTGAGCTGTTTCCCACCAGCCTGTATAATTCTTTTTATATGTTGCTAAAGTTGACTTGCTATTATTTGGGAATATTTTGTCTCTAGGTTTATAAAAGATATTCATGACTTTTAAAGGAATAATGATGGATATCAAACATATTACTGCTAAATACTTTTTAAATTTTAAATATTATTATTTATATATTTGTTGAAAACACAGAGAGAAAGAGAGAGACCAGCTCTAGCTTTAAGGTTTGGAAATAAGAAACTCATTTACTCAAGTTCATTTCCTGAAATGGGTTTGATAACATTCCTTGGAAAACAGACCTATCATTGTGAAGGTAACAGGACGTGTCATGTGCCTGAACTATCAGTAGAAAGAAGTGCAAGTTTTCCTTTTGTTTTGTTTTTGTTTTCACCATTTTTCAGGCACAGGTCTTCTCTAGCCCAGACTGACCTGGAATTCACTATGTAGTCTCAGGCTGGCCTTGAACTCACAGCAATCTGTGCACCACCACACCCAGCACAGAGAGAACTGGTGTGCCAGAGCCTCTAGCCACTGCAAAAAACACTACAGATGCATGCCCCACTTTGTGCATCTGGCTTTATAATGGTACTGGGAGCCCAACTCCAGTCGTTAGGCTTTGCAGGCAAGTGCCTTAATCACTGAGCCGTCTTTCCAGCTCCCTTTCCATATTTTAGTGGATACCCTGCTAGAAGCTGTTTGTCCTTTTCTCAATGATGTTTAAGGCCTTTGGTGTTTTCATCTTTTAAATTAATTTTGGATAATAAACAAAGTAATAGGATTCATTATGGCATTTTTACATGTCCTGGCACTGTGTTTTTATTCTTTCCCATTCTCTGGGCCCCTGCCCTTCCTTGATCCCAGTACTCACATAAAAGCAAACAAAAATCACTGTGGTGGTGCTCACCTATAATTCCAGCACTGGAATTCCTAGCTAATTCCTTTCCTTCTCCAGATATTTTCCCATCTGTTTTCTTTTTAAAAAATATTTATTTAGGGCTAGAGAAATGGCTTAGTGGTTAAGGCACTTGCCTGCAAGCCAAAGGACCTCGGTTCAATTTCCCAGGACCCACGTAAGCCAGATGCACAAGGTGGCACATGCATCTGGAGTTCATTTGCAGTGGCTATTCGCCTAGCGTGCCCATTCTCCTCTCCCTCTCCCCCTCTCTCTCTCTCTCTCTCTCTCTCTCTCAAATAAGTAAAAAAAATTATTTGAGAGAGACAGAGAGAGAATGGGCACACCAGGGCTCCAGATCTGCAGGCACTCCAGATGCTGCAAATAAACTCCAGACATATGTGCCACCTTGTGCATCTGGCTTATGTAGGTCCTGGGGAATCGAACCTGGGTCCTTTGGCTTTGCAGGAAAGTGCTCTAATGGCTAAGCCAGCTCTCCAGACCGCTCCTTCTGCTATTTTTACTTTAATTTTTAAAATTTATTTATTAGAGACACAGAGAGAATGGGCACACCAGGGCTCCAGATCTGCAGGCACTCCAGATGCTGCAAATAAACTCCAGACATATGTGCCACCTTGTGCATTTGGCTCATGTAGGTCCTGGAGAATCAAAGCTGGATCCTTAGGCTTCACAGGCAAGCGCCTTAACTGCTATTGTCTCCTCTTCATAACCTGCTTTTATCACATTTTCTAGTCCCTCTTTCCCCTCTACTTTAAGACATCTTTCTTCTCATGTTTGCCTTTCTAGTTTCACAGCCTACACATACATGTTAATACTGCATACATAATCTTAAAGTTAGGTTTCATATATAAGAAAATATGTGATATTTATCTTTCTGAGTCTATCTAATTGCATAACATAATGATTTCCTGTCCCATCCACCTTCCTGCAAATGTCATGATTTCACTTTGTTTTCAGCCACATAAAACTGCATTGTCTGTGGCTGGAGGGATAACAGTGATTAAGGCACGTGCCTGAAGCCTAAGGACCCAGGTTTGATTCTCCAGGTCCCACATAAGCCAGATACACAAAGTGGTGCATGTGTCTGGAGTTTGTTTGCAGTGGCTAGAGGCCCTGGTATGCCCATTCTTTCTCTCTCTCTCTCTCTTCCCCTCTCTGTGTCTCTAATAAATAAATAAATAAATAAATAAATAAATAAATAAATAATAAAATTTTTTAAAAATTGCATTGTCTGCATCATATCTTCTTTATCCACTCATCTGGTGACAGGACACAACACTGGGTCCTTTTCAGAAAGCTATTGTGAATGGTGCAGCAATAAACACAAATATGCACATTTTTGCAGAGACTTAAGGTCATATAATTAGACCAAATAGTAGTTCTTTTATAATAGTTATTACTTTTATTTATTTTGTTATTGATTAGAGACAGAGATAATGGGCATGACAGGGTATCTAGCTACTGCACATGAATTCCAGATGCATCGCCACCATGCGCATCTGCCATACTTGGAGTTCTAGAGAGTCGAACCTGGATCCTTAGGCTTCATAGGCAAGTGAAAGCAACTGCTAAGCCATCTCTCTAGTCCTCAATTTTTAAAAATATTTTATTTCTTTATGAGAGAGAGAGAATGGACATGCCAGGGCCTCTGGCCACTGCAAATGAACTCCAGATGCATGCACTACCTTATACAGCTGGATTATGTGGGTACTGGGGAATCGAACCTGGGTCCTTAGGCTTTACAGACAAGTGCCTTAACTGCTAAGCTATCTTCCAGCCTTCTTTTCAATTTTTTGTCCATAGTGTCTACATTAGTTACACATTCCCATCAGCAGTAAATAATGGTTTCTTTTTTTCTGCATCCTTCAAAAAATTTAAGCCGGGCGTGGTGGCGCACACCTTTAATCCCAGCACTCAGGAGGCAGAGAGGAGGATGGCTGTGAGTTCAAGGCCACCCTGAGAAGACAGAGGAATTCCAGGTCAGCCTGACTAGAGTGAAACCTCGAAAACCAAAAAAAAAAAAAAAAAAAAAAAAAAAAATTAAAGAGAGTTTCTTCTGCAAGAGCATATTTTAAGATATTTTATTAGCTGGACATGGTGACACACTCCCAGCACTTGGGAGACAGAGGCAGGAGGATTACCATGAGTTCAAGGCCACCCTGACAATACCTAGTGAATTCCAGGTCAGCCTGGATTAGAATGAGACTTTACCTCAAAAAACCAAAAATCAAAAACAACAAAAAGCTTTTCTTATTAGCATGCATTAATTATGTACAATAATGAGCTTATGACATTTTCTTATATACATAATATTTTGATCCTCTTTACCTCATTACGTTCTCTTCTTTTTAAATTATTTATTTATTTAAGAGAGAGAGAGGGCTTCTAGCCATTGAAATGAACTCCAGACGCATACGCCACCTTGTGCACCTGGCTTATGTGGGTATTGGGGAATCAAACCTAGATCCTTAGGCTTCACAGGCAAGTGCCTTAACTGCTAAGCCATCTCTCCAGTCCCCCCTCTCTTTTTAATATTTTATTTATTTATTTATGAGAGAAAGAAAAAGAGGCTGATAGAGAGAAACAAAGAATGGCATGCTAGGGCCTCCAGCCTCAAGAAACGAACTCCAGATGGGTGAGCCCCCTTGTGCATCTGGCTTACATGGGTCCTGGGAATTGAACTGAGATCCTTAAGCTTCACAGGCAAGCACCTTAACCACTGAGTCATCTCCCAGCCCTCTCTGTTTTTAAAAGGAGAATATACATTCTATCATGGCAGGGAAAGCATGGCAGCAGGAGCAAGAGGTGCCTGGTCACATAGCATTCAGTCAGGAAGTAAAGGGCAAACAGGAAGTGGAGCTGGCCTCTAAAATGTCAAGGCCCATCCCCAGTGACCTACTTCCTCCAGCCCCATTGCCTCTCTTATCCCCCACATCCCTGCTGATCCTCTTCCTCTTCTTCATTGGTCTCCTTTCTACTTTCATGTCTATTCTTTTTTTTTAAGTAAACCTTACTTAAATTTTAAATATTTTTATTTATTTATGAGAGAGAGAGAGAGAGAGAGAGAGAGAAATAGGCAGGGAGGGAGAGAGAGAGAGAATGGTGTGCCAGGGCCTCCAGCCACTGCAAATGAACCCAGATGCTCCTCCTTATGCATCTGGCTTACATGGGTCCTGGGAATTGAACCTGGGTCCTTTGGCTTTGCAGGAAAGCATCTTAAACACTAAGCCATCTCTCCAACTCTCATGTCTGTTCTTTAACCTATGCATTTAAGTAGGGTTGCATACTGGGAGCATGGGGGAGGGGTCATTTACTGTAGCATGGACAACTTAGTGGCTATGCCACTGAATAAAAATAGCTCTCTCTCCTTTAGCCACCATTACCTGTCAATGGCTCCTCAGGGAAGGTTGGGGCATTGTGAGCTCATACCCTAACTTACTCCTTTTTTTTAATTTATTTTTTTGACAGAGAAAGAAGGGGAAAGAGAGAATGGGCATGCCAGGGCCTTCAACCACTGCAAATGAACTCCAGACGCGTGCACCCCCTTGTGCATCTGGCTAACGGGTCCTGGGAATTGAACCTGGGTCCTTTGACTTTGCAGGCAAACGCCTTAACTGCTAAGTCATTCTCCCAGTCCCCTAACTTACTCTTAAATAGTTTATACTCTGCAATGCTATTCGAAGAGGAATTGATTTGTTACTTTCATTTTTGGACTGATCATTGTTGGTGTAGAGAACTATAATTTGTTTTGTATATTGATCTTGTATTCTGCAACCTTGCTGTAGTCATTTGCTAATTCTAATAGTGTCCTGGTGGATTTTTAAGGATTTTATATACAGGATTAGATCAGCTATTATTTTACTTCTCACTTTCCAAACTGAATTCCTTTTGATCTCATTTTCGGTCTAACTTCCCTGGCTAGAACCTCCAGCTCAATATTGAATAAAAGTGGTAAGAGTAGCTACTCTTATTTTTCCTGATCTTAAAGGAAGGTATACAGTCTTGCACCATTAGGTATGTTGCTAGCTTTGGGTTTCTTTATCTTATTTTATTTGAAATAGATCTCATTGGGCTGAGGAGATGGCTTACTGGATAAAGAGCTTGCAGCACAAGTCTATATCCCAATGTACATGTGTCAAGAAGGGAGGTGGAGGGCTGGAGAGATGGCTTAGTGGTTAAGACACTTGCCTGCAAAGCCAAAAGACCCAGGTTCAATTCCTAGAACCCACGTGAAACCAGATGCACAAGGTGGTGCATGTGTCTGGAATTAATTTGCAGTGGCTGGAGGCCCTGGATTGCCCATTCTCATTCTTTCTCTCTCTTTCAAATAAAAAAAAAAATTTAAACAAAGAGACAGCCTGGACCAAAGTGAGACCCTATCTTGCAAAACCAAAAAAAAAAAAAAAAGAGTGAGAGGGGGGATCAGCACAAACCACCCACAGACTTCAGCCAAGGCCAGGTGAAACCACAAAGGATTTGGTGAGATGAACAAGAGTGCTGCTTCCATGGCAAGCCTGACAATCTGCACCAGGGTGACAGAGACAGATACTGAGGATACTCACCACATCCACAGCAGAAATCCTGAGCTCCTGGGAGCTTAACACTAAAGTAGACTTAAAACACACACACCAAAAGCCGGGTGTGGTGGTGCACACCTTTAATCCTAGCACTTGGGAGGCAGAGGTAGGAGGATCGACATGAGTTTGAGGCCACCCTGAGACTACATAGTTAACTCCAGGTAAGCCTGGACCAGAGTGAAACCCTACCTCTGGAAAAAAAAAAAAAAAAAAAAGCCACCCACCACTGCTCACAGAATTTTGTGGAAGAGGGAGGGGAAATACTGTAAGAGCCACAGGTAAGGAGGGTATACCCAGTGGCATTCTTACTCCCACCCCCACCAATGACTGACTTCTGCTCTCTTAGCAATCCCACTAAGGTAAGCCCTCAGAAGATTGGGGAGAGGGAAGAAGGAAATGATGGTACCAACACATGATATGTCCATACAAAACATATTCTTTTTTTTTTTTATGGATGAAGGGATATTTATTGAAGCTTACAGATCCAGTGGAAGTTCCATAATGGCGGAAGAAGCTGGCCTGCCTTCACAGGACCAAAATCAGAGAGCAAAGCCAAAAGCCACACAGCACAGCACACCTTAGGAACTCCAATTAGGCACACGTTGCAAATCTTTAGATTGAAATCTCAAACCCACATCACACCTTAAGATCTGCCCAGTGACACTGCCTTCCAGCCAGGTGGCTACAGATGCAAAGTACAAGCTAATAAAACACTGAATATATTGGGGGCCATCAATTCAAACTACCACACTTGGTCTAAGAGATACCTTGTAGTGCTATAAGTAGAGCTTGCTTGGACCACTCTGGTCAGAGCTGAAAGAACCTGAATGCAAAAAGAACTACGGACTGTGAGGTTTGATTTGTGAAGGGAAGAAAGAACTTCATATGAACTAGGCTAGAGGCAGTTTGTGACAGAGTCTTATGGCATTCTTCACATGTCTTGAGAACTTGTGCAGGGTTTCACTGCATAGAAATGGACTGGTGTGAGCAAATGGATATGGCACCAAAAGAAATGAAAGTTTCAGGCCAGAGACAGCACCTGTTCAGCTATAATTGTTTGAGAGATTACAACTATTGATATCGGGCCAGCTCTTCTACCTTGGGACAGAAGAAAGAATGCTGACTGTTTTGAAAGTAGGGGGGTGAATGCTGAAGGAGTGCTCTGCTCTTCAAAGTCTGCTTTATTCACCCCTGGATTAACAACTTTGGTAGACTACCTGGTACTATGGAAGTGTAACAAATGCGGGAAAAATAGGGTCATTGGATTAGCAATGCAGTTTTTGTTTTTGTTTTTGTTTTTGTTTTTGTTTTTTTGGAAATGGACATGAGCAATGTGAAGCAGGATTGTTGGAGGTCCCTGTATCTGGAGACCTGATGGAACCATGAGGGTGAACCATGGGTTGCAGTAGAGACCACCCCCCACCCATGAGTTTTTGATATACCAGAACTGTGGGAAGGCTGCCAAGGAGAGTTGCTAGCTTGGGATGGAGTTTTCCCCAGACTGAGAAACCCAGCTGAAAGGGCAGAATTTGACTTCATTACTGGTTAGAGAAGTTGGACTTGGAGCTACAGGATTTGATGTTTGTCCTGTTTGGTTTAGATCTTGTATTGTTTCCATCTTTCCTTACTATTCCCAATGATCTTTTGTAGTGTGAATGTTTATTCTGTGCCATCATGTTATTTTGGTTCTACGGGCTAACGGTTAAGAGATTTTGGACTATGGGGATGTTTGAACAGTATTGGGATTGAAAGATTATGAAGACTTTTAAGTTACACTCAATGCATGGCCTGTTACATCAAGGATAGTCATCAGTTTATGGGGCCAGTGGCAGGCAGAATGAGGTGGTTTGAATCAGGTGTCCTCCATAAATGTTTTGAATGCCAGGCCTCAAGCTGGCCGCAATTTGGGAACTGGAGCCTTCCTGAAGGGGGTGTGGTACTGGGGGCAGGCTTATGGCTGTTATGGGCTTTTCCTTACCACTGTGCAGCTCACTGTGTTTTCCACCTGGTGCAGCAGAGGTGAAGTCCAGCCTCTGCTCATGCCATCCTTTCCCCTGCCATCACAGAGCTTTCACTTGAGTCTGTAAGCCAGAGTAAACAACTTTTCTCCCATCAGCTGCTTTTGGTCAGGTGCTTTATCCCAGCAATGAGAAAGTAAGTACAATAGAAATACATAATATGCATGCTTTTGTACTTTGGTCTTTTCATTCAACATGCTTTTAGGCTCATCCATTTGGTAACGTTTCCCAGAACTCCCTTCCTTTTTACTACTGAATAATATAACATTGCATGTGTTAGAGTCACCTTCTGTTCATTGATTCATTAATTGATGGGCATTTGAATTGTTCCCTCTCTTTGGCCATCATTAATAGTTCTTTTATGCATATTCATGCATGTGCAAGTGCTTGATTGAGCATGTGCTGTTTCTCTTGGGTTATGTACCTAGAGGTGGAATTGCTGGTTCATATATTAGCTAAGCATTTATTTTTTTAGAGGAACTGCCAAACAATTTTCCAAAGTAGCTGTGCCATTCTAAATTCACACTGGCAATGTATGAGCACTCCAAAACATGACACCCTCACCAATCATGTGATTTTTATCCTTTATTGTATTACATTGCATTAACTCATTTTCTGATGTTAAGCCAAATTTGCATTCCTTCAATAAATCACATATTTTCATGTAATATAATCCTTTTGTTAAAAACTATTTTATTTGGGGCTGGAGTGATGGTTTAGCAGTTAAGGTGCTTGCCTGCAAAGCCTAAAAACCCAGTTTCAATTCCCAGTGCCCATGTAGGCCAGACACACAAGTTGACACATATATCTGAAGTTTGTTTGCAGTGGCTAGAGGCCCTGGTATGCCCATTCTCTTTCTCTCTACACCTGCCTCTCTGTCTCTCTCTGTCAAATAAATAAAATACTTTAGGGCTGGAGAGATGGCTTAGCGGTTAAGGCACTTGCCTGTGAAGCCTAAGGACCCATGATGATCTCTCTACAGACTCCATGTAAGCCAGACACAGAAAGGTGATACAAGTCACACATGTGTACTTAGGTGGCACATGTCTAGAGTTTGATTGCACTGGCTAAGGCTCTAGCACACCAATCTCTCTCTCTCTCTTGCTCACTCTTGCTCTCTCTAAAAAGATATATTTTTAAAAAGATTTTAGTGGGCTGGAGAGAGTGCTCAGTGGTTAAGGCACTTGCATGCAAAGCCTAAGGAGCCAGGTTTGATTCCCGGTACCCACCTTATGCCAGATGTACAAGGTGGTACATGTATCTGAGTTCGTCTGCAGTGGCTAGAGGCCCTGGCTTGCCCATTCTCTTCCCTTTTGCTGCCTCTTTTCTCTCTCTCTCTCAAATAAATAAATATTTTAAAATATTTATTTGTGTTTGTGCCTGGAGTGCAGGCACATATGTGCCATAGCTTGTATGTGAAGGTCAGAGGACAGCTTTGGGTCAGTCCTTGCCTGTTTACCTCATTTGAGGCATCTGGATCTTGCTTTGCTGTTCTTTGTTGTGCTCTCCAGGAGCTTCCAGAAAATTCTTCTGTCTCTACCTCCCATCTTGCCATCAGTGTCAGCATGCTGTTGTTCCAGAAGACTTCCAAGACTTGGGGCTTCTTACATGGGGTCTGAGAATTGAACTTGGGTACTCCAACTTGAGTGGAAATCACTTTATATACTGAGCTGTTTCCCCAACCTGTATAATTCTTTTTTATATGTTGCTAAAGTTGACTTGCTATTATTTGGGAATATTTTGTCTCTAGGTTTATAAAAGATATTCATGACTTTTAAAGGAATAATGATGGATATCAAACATATTACTGCTAAATACTTTTAAATTTTTAAATATTATTATTTATATATTTATTTGAAAACACAGAGAGAAAGAGAGAGACCAGCTCTAGCTTTAAGGTTTGGAAATAAGAAACTCATTTACTCAAGTTCATTTCCTGAAATGGGTTTGATAACATTCCTTGGAAAACAGACCTATCATTGTGAAGGTAACAGGACGTGTCATGTGCCTGAACTATCAGTAAGAAGAGATGCCAAGTTTTCCTTTTTGTTTTGTTTTTTGTTTCTGTTTTTCGAGCTGGAGTCTTGCTCTAGCCCAGACTGACCTGGAATTCACTATGTAGTCTCAGGCTGGCCTTGAACTCACAGCAATCTGTGCACCACCACACCCAGCACAGAGAGAGAACTGGTGTGCCAGAGCCTCTAGCCACAAAAAAAAAAACACTACAGATGCATGCCCCACTTTGTGCATCTGGCTTTATGTGGGTACTGGGAATTTAACTCCAGTCGTTAGGCTTTGCAGGCAAGTGCCTTAATCACTGAGCCGTCTTTCCAGCTCCCTTTCCATGTTTTATTGATACCCTGCTAAGAAGCTGTTTGTCCTTTCTCAATGATGTTTAAGGCCTTTGGTGTTTTCATCTTTTTTTAAATTAATTTTTGGATAATAAACAAAGTAATAGGATTCATTATGGCATTTTTACATGTCCTGGCACTGTGTTTTTATTCTTTCCCATTCTCTGGGCCCCTGCCCTTCCTTGATCCCCAGTACTCACATAAAAAGCAAACAAAAAATCACTGTGGTGGTGCTCACCTATAATTCCAGCACTGGAATTCCTAGCTAATTCCTTTCCTTCTCCAGATATTTTCCCATCTGTTTTCTTTTTAAAAATATTTATTTAGGGCTAGAGAAATGGCTTAGTGGTTAAGGCACTTGCCTGCAAAGCCAAAGGACCTCGGTTCAATTTCCCAGGACCCACGTAAGCCAGATGCACAAGGTGGCACATGCATCTGGAGTTCATTTGCAGTGGCTATTCGCCCTAGCGTGCCCATTCTCCCTCTCCCCCTCCCCCCCCTCTCTCTCTCTCTCTCTCTCTCTCTCAAATAAGTAAAAAAAAATTATTTGAGAGAGACAGAGAGAGAATGGGCACACCAGGGCTCCAGATCTGCAGGCACTCCAGATGCTGCAAATAAACTCCAGACATATGTGCCACCTTGTGCATCTGGCTTATGTAGGTCCTGGGGAATCGAACCTGGGTCCTTTGGCTTTGCAGGAAAGTGCTCTAATGGCTAAGCCAGCTCTCCAGACCGCTCCTTCTGCTATTTTTTACTTTAATTTTTAAAATTTATTTATTAGAGACACAGAGAGAATGGGTACGCCAGGTCTCTAGCCAGTGCAAACAAACTCCAGATGCATGTGCCACCTTGTGCATTTGGCTCATGTGGGTCCTGGAGAATCAAAGCTGGATCCTTAGGCTTCACAGGCAAGCGCCTTAACTGCTAAGCCATCTCTCCAGCCCTCCTTCTGCTTTTTTATCACACATTTTCTAGTCCCTCTTTCCCCTCTACTTTAAGACATCTTTCTTCTCATGTTTGCCTTTCTAGTTTCACAGCCTACACATACATATTAATACACACATACATAATCTTAAAGTTAGGTTTCATATATAAGAGAAAATATGTGATATTTATCTTTCTGAGTCTATCTAATTGCACTTAACATAATGATTTCCTGTCCCATCCACCTTCCTGCAAATGTCATGATTTCACTTTGTTTTCAGCCACATAAAACTGCATTGTCTGTGGCTGGAGGGATGGCTTAGTGATTAAGGCACGTGCCTATGAAGCCTAAGGACCCAGGTTTGATTCTCCAGGTCCCACATAAGCCAGATGCACATGGTGGCACATGCATCTGGATTTTGTTTACAGTGGCTAGAGGCGCTGGCATTCCCATTCTTTCTCTCTCTCTCTCTCTTCCCCTCTCTGTGTCTCTAATAAATAAATAAATAAATAAATAAATAAATAAATAAATAATAAAATTTTTTTAAAAATTGCATTGTCTGCATCATATCTTCTTTATCCACTCATCTGGTGACAGGACACAACACTGGGTCCTTTTCCTGACTATTGTGAATGGTGCAGCAATAAACACAAATATGCAAGCATTTTTGCAGAGACTTAAAGGTCATATAATTAGACCAAATAGTAGTTCTTTTTTATAATAGTTATTACTTTTATTTATTTTGTTATTGATTAGAGAGACAGAGATAATGGGCATGACAGGGTATCTAGCTACTGCACATGAATTCCAGATGCATCGCCACCATGCGCATCTGCCATACTTGGGTTCTAGAGAGTCGAACCTGGATCCTTAGGCTTCATAGGCAAGTGACTTAACTGCTAAGCCATCTCTCTAGTCCTCAATTTTTAAAAAAATATTTTATTTCTTTATGAGAGAGAGAGAATGGACATGCCAGGGCCTCTGGCCACTGCAAATGAACTCCAGATGCATGCACTACCTTATACAGCTGGATTATGTGGGTACTGGGGAATCGAACCTGGGTCCTTAGGCTTTACAGACAAGTGCCTTAACTGCTAAGCTATCTTCCAGCCTTCTTTTTCAATTTTTTGTCCATAGTGTCTACATTAGTTACACATTCCCATCAGCAGTAAATAATGGTTTCTTTTTTTCTGCATCCTTGTCAACAAGGAAAAGGACAAGCAACAAGCAAAGCCAAAGGACCCAGGTTCAGTTCTTCAGGACCCACATAAGCCAGATGCACAAGGTGGTGCATGAGTCTAGAGTTCATTTGCAGCAGCTAAAGGCCCTGGCATGGCCATTCTCTCTCTCTCACACTCAAATAAATAAATACAAATAATACACACACACACACACACACACACACACACACACACATATATATATAATTTGTGAACAGAGGGAGGGGGAGGGAAGGAATGAATATGAATGGGCACACAAGGTCCTCTTGCCACTGCACATAAACTCCAGATACATGCACCACTTTGTGCATCTGGATTTACATGGGTACTGGGGAATCGAACCCTGGCTGACAGGCTTTGCACAAGCAAGTGCCTTTAACCACTGAGCCATCTACCCAACCCTAACTTTGAGCTTTTTTCTTATGGAACCCTCAGTTAGGTACACAGACTTTACACATTGATGAGAATACAGTATGAGAACATACACACTCATGCACACACAAAGCTGAAACAAAAGACCATGGAAGAAAACATTCTTGCTTCCACTGAGACAATTAAAATTTTTTTAGTTGGACTGGAGAGATGGCTTAACAGTTAAAGCACTTGACTACAAAGCCTAAGAACCCAGGTTTAATTCCCCAGGACCCACATAAGCCAGGTGCACAAGGTGGAACATGTGTCTGGAGTTCATTTGCAGTGACTAGAGGCCCTGGTGCACCCATTCTTTCTCTTCCTCTCTTTATCTCTCTGTCTCTAATTTAAAAAAAAAAAAATTAAGGGCTGGAGAGATGGCTTAGTGGTTAAGCGCTTGCCTGTGAAGCCTAAGGACCCCAGTTGAAGGCTCAATTCCCCAGTATCCACATAAGCCAGATACACAAAGTGGTGCATGTGTCTGGAGTTTGTTTGCAGTGGCTGGAGGCACCCATTCTCTCTGTGTGTGTGTGATTCTTCTTTGTCACTCTCAAATAAATAAAAATAAAAATTTTTTTAAATTAGTTTAGCCCAGTTTTAAAAATAATAGTTAGGATCCATGAAGTGTATTTTATGACCCTCTCATGGGTTTTGATTCCTAAACTTAAAAATATCACCTTGGAGGTGGGCATGGTGGTGCACGCCTTTAATCCTAGCACTTGGGAGGCAGAGATAGGAGGATTGCCATGAATTCAAGGCCACCCTGAGACTACAAAGTGAGTTTCAGGTCAGCCTGGCTTAAAGTGAAACCCTACCTCAAAACAACAACAACAAAAATTACCTTGGAGCCAGAAATGGTGGCCCACACCTATAATCCCAGAATTTGAGAGGCTTAAGCAGGATTGCCAGTTCCAGGTCAGCCTGAGCTGCATAAGCAAGTTTAAAGCCAGCTTAAACGACATAGTAAAAACTATCTTAAACAAACAAACAAACAAGAAAATTATCTCGGAAATTGAAATAAAATAATGCATGGACAGGGTTTAGGCAGAGAGGACTTGCCAAATGGAAAAGTTTGAAATTTGAAAAGTTCTAAAGGCATCCAGTAAGCAAAGCAATAGAATATAAGACAATTAGTTCACTGACAAATGGGAAGAGGAAGGTGGAAGATGAGTACAGTATACAACTTATCAATACTGGAAACATGGCAGTGTTGCTTAGGACCCCCTACGTCCTGATATGTGCGTAGCTGGATCCTTCTCTCTCATCTGGGCGTTCTCAGCTCCAATGCCTTTGCCATAGAAACCCTTCCAACTCTGTTAACCTTCCTTTCTTTCAATGTATCTTATTACCCATTCCTTCCTTCATAAAACTACCCTTATCTGAAACCAGTAATTTATCTGCACGCTTATTTCCTGCAGTAACTCTTCCACGTTGAGGGAAGAAATGTTGTCTATCTTGCTCATAACTACACCCTGGATAAATCCCATGCCTAGCACATCATGCAATAAATACTTCTTGAATGAATGAATGACCTCCAGGTAATAAGTAGAACATTGCAATCAAGTATCAGTGCAGCCAATCCCTTATATAGTTTTGTTGTAGTTATTGGAGTTTATACTGTGCTTTCTTTATGATTTATCAACACCAGGCGTGCTAGAACTCAGGAGGACGTGAGAAGAAAATAACCAGAGAGAAACCCTTACTTAAGGGGATTGGGTATATTGTGAAAGAAGTACCATAATCAAATAAATCATATTTCATTTCATAACCCATTATTTGGGGTTTTATACATATTTCACTTCCTCCAGTTCCTTGAGAGCAGGAACAGCTTATGGACCTCTGTACCCCTTGCTAGCAACTAGAATACTGCCCAGAGAAGGTAGTGGGCGCTCAATCACCTATTTGAAGATCCAAAGAATTTAGCAGGAAATTGGGCATAGAACATGAATGGAGTCCCTGGTTTGGGCAGACTGCAGTTCCTCCCCGAGGCAGGAGGAGGCGCCATCGTTATGCCAGCCTTGCTGCAGGCCATTCTTGGCCCTTACGGCTGACCGTCCAACTCTAGGCCCCGGAGGCTAGTGGGAAGGTAGCCAATAGAAAACTGTCTTAGTTGAGTGATGTGGTAGAGCCACCCAATGATCTCGGCGGTTCTAGGAAAGGGGGCGGTGCGACGGGGGAGGGACGGAGGGAGCGGTTAGAGGTGGGAGTTAGCGCTGCGGGGCTGGCTGGCTGGCGTGCGGGGACCCCTGGCTGCAATGCGGACAGGGCCGCTGCGGTGACCGGAGCTGCCGCCCGACATGAACTCGCTGGAGCAGGCGGAAGGTAGGGTGGCTGAGCCTTCGCGAGGCTCGGGGGCCGCCGCGGCCGGAGGAGGGCGGAGGGATGGGGGCCGGCCTCCCTCCCGCGCCGGCCGCGGATCCCTGCTCGTCCGCTGGACTAGACTTTCCAGCTCGTGCGTGACCACCTCTTGGAACTCGCGTCCTGTAGCGTGGCGAGTTTATTGATTCTCATTTT
Source organism: Orientallactaga sibirica (assembly GCA_036365145.1). NCBI lineage: Eukaryota > Metazoa > Chordata > Mammalia > Rodentia > Dipodidae > Orientallactaga > Orientallactaga sibirica. The sequence goes on from JAEOAD010000030.1 coordinate 3,433,149, forward strand.
GTCTGAATTCCCCCACGAACCTCATTTCTTTCTAGCCTCCGGTAACTGCCGCGCTTGGCAAATGCTTCTTGGTCATTCAAAGTTTCAAAAACGAACCCCACCCCCCGCGGTGGACGCGATGCCCTGCACTGGGCGCCCGCGTCTCAGCTGCCGGCGTGCGTCTCCCGTGGTCCAGCCTACGGGCCGGAGGGACGTCCTTGCACTTACCCGTTATCTGTATCCGGAAGTCTAAGGAGACCATTGGTACATGATGGGAGTGCAGCCGGAACCCAGTCTTGGCAGACAGACCCCCGACGCTCGGATAGTCTCATAGCGAAGGAATTAGACCTCAACTGCATTTTGATCCACTTGGTTGCATCTCCCCCCCCCCCCCCAAGTTCTAACTTTCGGCGCCGGCGGAAGAGTGGATGCTTGAGTTTCCGTGCACCATTTTTCGAACTTTCTTTTTTCTTTCTTTTCTTTTATTTTCTTTTCTTTTTGTTTTTGTTTTGAGGTAGGGTTTCTACTCTAGCTCAGGTTGACCTGGAATTCGCTGTGTAGTCTCAGGGTGGCCTCGAACTCTGCAATCCTCCTACTTCTGCCTCCCGAGTGCTGTTGATTTTTTTTTTAAGATTTAATTTTTGTTTATTTATTTATTTGTTAGAGACAGAGAGAGGGAAAGAGAGGGAGAGTGAGAATGGGAGTCAGGGCCTACAGCCACTGCAAACGTATTCCAGACGCGTGCGCCCCCTTCTGCATCTGGCTTACGTGCGACCTGGAGAATCGAACCAGGGTGCTTAGGCTTTGCAGGCTTGTGCCTTAACCGCCAAGCCATCTCTCCAGCCCCTTGATTTTTTTTTAAGCTCAATGTTTTTATCACGTGCTTAAAGTTGTCATGGTTAACAAGCAACGCGGCGACACATGTAAGTTGATAAGACCCAAAGCAGTTAGCTATCTAAAATGTCTTCTTTAATCTAAGGAGTGGCTAATTAGAGAACCAAAATCTTTTTTACCTAGATCTCAAGGCTTTCGAGAGGAGACTGACTGAGTATATTCATTGCTTGCAACCTACCACTGGGCGGTGGAGAAGTAAGTTTGTGAATGCTTTCTAAGGGAAAGTAAAGTACAATTGGTCATTTCATTCCTAAGTAGAAACTGAATTACTTTTATTTAAAACGTTTGATTAACAAATGCTTAATTAAACCATAAATTTTCTCTCCTTAGACAATTTCTTTTAAAAATCCTTTTGTTTTATTGTTTTGTGATGCTGGGGATTGAACCTAGGTCTTCATGCATGCCAGGCAAGTGTTGTGCTACTGAACTATATCTCCAGCCCTTGTTTAGACAAGTTTTAAATTAATTCAGGACTGTAAACAATGCATTACAAAGAAATGCTTAACCCTGAGAAATGATAACTGCAAAAAAACCAAAAAAAAAAAAAAATAAATAAATAAAAAAATAAATTAAAAGTAAGCAATCTGTTTTGAAATAGTTGAAATGTTACTTTTTCCCTAAAAAGAGCAATTGTAATAAAAATGATAAGAATTTAAATATTTTAATTTATTTTTGCTTAGTGATTTACTAAGTAATAATAAAAATAATTTAAGAAAAACTTCTGTAGTCTGTTGAGCAGTTTTACATTTGGCTATAGACTACTAGTTGGTCTTGTTGATGCAGGCTGTAACTCTAGCACTGGGGAGGCTGAAGCAAGAGGATGAAAAGTTTCAGGTGAGCCTTATCTATAGCAAGACCTTGTCTCCAAAAAAAAAAAAAAAATCCAAAGACTAATTGCATAATTTACCTACAAACTATTGAAGTAAAATTTTGTTAATAAAAAACAAATTTTGAAGAAGGGATTTAGTGGGGAGGGAGTTGGGAGGAGGCAAAGGAAGGGTGGTAAGAGGGAATTAGGATCATGGTATATTGTCTGTATTTATGGAAATTGTCACAAGGATATAAAACAGTAGTGGACCATGTGCCTAGCACATATACAGCTATAGGTCCAAAAAAAATCATATTTAACATTTTAAGAATCTTTGTGGATATGAGATCTTGCTGTGTTGCTCAGGCTGGCCTCCCAGCTCCTGGGCTCAAGTGACCCTTCTGCCTCCCCAGTTGCTAGCACTGATTTTTTTTCTCAATGCCGGAGATCAGGTCCTAGGTCGCATGCATGCTAGGCCAGCCCTCTAACCACAGAACTACATGTGCAGCACACAAACAGACTTATTTCAGGAAGTAACACAGTTTGTGAGACCAAAAGAGTACTACTGAAGTTAGAGATCTTTCTCTAGCTTATAATTTTCATTAGGTCTTTTTGTTAAGTTTTAATCAAATTCTGTGAGAATTTTAAAAATATTTTTTGTTTATTTTTATTTATTTATTTGAGAATGACAGAGAAAGGGGCAGAGAGAGAGAGAGAGAGATAGAAAATGAGCACACCAGGGCCTCAAGCCACTGTAAACAAACTCCAGATGCATGTGCCACTTTGTGCATCTGTCTTACATGGGTCCTGGGGAATCAAGCCTTGAACCAGGATCCTTAGGCTTCACAGGCAAGCACTTAACAGCTAAGCCATCTCTCCAGCCCTTCTGTGAGAATTTTGATAGGCCAGAGTTCTCAAATACTGATTTTGTAATTCTAGTTTACCTAGAAATGACTCCTCTAACATTTGCTTCGCTGTTGCTTTAAAACCCTTTAAGTGGGTATAATTGCCTTGTCTTATAAACCCTTTAAGTGGGTATAATTGCCTTATCTTATAAACCATCAAACAATGAACGCACTTTACTTTCCCTTTGCTTCCCCTTTGCTTCATACCAGTGCCATCAACTTAGCTAGTACATTAATCAAGTAAAAACATGTATATGATGTCGTCTCTAGTGATGTTTCTTCATGTTTTAAGGCTATCTATGTGGGCTGGGAAGATGGCTCAGCGTTAAAGCACTTGCTTGCAAAGATTTCTGGCCCAGGGTTCAGTTCCCAAGCCACCCACAGAAGCAGTATGCAAAGTATCCAACATTCATCTGTAGTGGCAAGAGGCCTTGGTGTTCCCATATAAACAAGTAAATAAACAAGTAAAAGTGAAAGAAACAAATTACCTATGAAATACTATGTATGTTGGTTCTGTTATTAAATCCCTAAACTTAATTTTTTTTGCCTGATACACCTCTTTTGCCAGGAACTGTAAATTAAGGCTTTTACTGTATTCCTGATGCTCTTCAAAACTTGGTTCCCACACTTGAAAATATATTCATCCTAACTGAAAGACAAGAAACTGTCCTCACTCTAGACTATTAACTAGGTTGTAGCTGGGCATGGTGGCACAAGCCTTTAATCCCAGCACTTTGGAAGCAGAGGTAGGAGAATTGTTGTGAGTTCGAGGCCACCCTGAGACTGTATGGTGAATTCCAGATCAGCCTGGGCTAGAGCAAGACCCTACCTCAAAAAAACAAAAAATAGGGCTGGAGAGATGGCTTAGTGGTTAAAGCGCTTGCCTCTAAAGCCTTAGGACCCAGGTTCAGTTCTCCAGGTCCCACGTAAGCCAGATGCACAAGGTGGTACATGCATCTGGAGTTCATTTGCAGTGGTTAGAGTCCCTGGCGCGCCCATACTCTCTCTCTCCCCCCTTTCAATCTTGAATAAAATAAAATAAAATAATTAATTAAAAAACAATAAAATAGAATATTAGCTAGGTTGTGATAACTCCCTCTTTTTTGAGTAATACCATTCTTCAGTTTTATTTGTGATCTATTTTGAATTAAAAATATATATGTTAGCTGGGGGGGTGGTAAAAATAAACCCTTATCAAGTTCTACTGGTCTTAATTTCTACCCTGGCTTTTCTTTAAGTTCCTTAAGCTGATAGTGGTGCTGGAAGATGATCCAGTGGTTAAAGGCACTTGCTTGCAAAGCCTGCTGGCCTGGGTTCAATTCCAGAGCCACCCATGTAAGTCAGACACAAAAAGTGTTTGAAGCTTGCAGCAGCAAGAGGCCTTGGTGTGCCCATACACACATGCATGCACATACACAAATAAATAAAATTTTTCCCCAGTAGGGTCTCAATCTAGCCCAGGCTGATCTGGAATTTACTATATACTCTCAGACTGGCTTTGAACTCACAGTGATCCTCCTACCTCAGCCTCCCAAGTGCTGGGATTAAAGGTGTGTGCCACCATGCCTGGCTCAATAAACCTTTTTTTTTTTTTTTAAGAAACTGATAGTGGTTGATCTGTTTCGTTGTGATTCCACACTTGTTAACACTGATGTAGTTGAAGCTAGCAGCAGGAAATCTGTATGGCAGCGTCCTTCAGTGAAAACTCACAGGACTGCAGTATGTGTGTATGTGGCGGGGAGGGAGTATGGTTTGTTTACAATAGACAATGGAAGCTCCTCCCCCCGCCCCAAGTTGAGTTTACAAGATCTGTAAAACCAGCCCAGAACAACAGTGAACTTTTTGTGACACAGAATCTTATGTTGAAGTTTTACCTTTCTGGTTTCTTGATTTTAATCTCACTAATCTTCATTCGCATTAAATTCTAACAAGAGAGTCAGTGCCATCTCTGTTATCAGAGTTGAGAATGTTTAAGAGAATTCCCCAAGGTCATGGGGCAAGTCTGGTTCTTAAGTCCAGTCAGTACATTTTTCATTTAATAAAGAGCTGTGTTCTATGGCTGTCTTTACTAGGAAGTGGTGGTGGTACTGTCACCTATGGCAAGTGTATTTGCTTACTAATTTCATGTTTATCTTTCATCAGTGCTTCTTATAGTGGTATCTGTCTGTACAGCTACTGGTGCCTGGAACTGGCTAATAGATCCCGAGACACAAAAGGTAGAAGTTTTGTTTTAAAGTCTATAGTAAATTAAAAGAGATACTGGGTGTTACAGTGCTTTGTTCATTGTAAAGTGTTATACAATGCTGCCTGTAACTGCTATTGATAATATTGATCATTATATTAATGATTTGCTCTGTATTCATTTGCTTAAAGAAAGCTCTAGTAGGCTGTTGTAACTTAAGCATCTTCATAAGGAAAAAAGTCTAAAATGTTACTCCATTAATGTTAGTCAGTTCATTCTGAATTTTCTTGTTGCCATGTGAGCATTCCTTTCCTTCTGTCTTGTTCATGTAGTGTTATTGGTGCCAGCTTTCAAAAACTGTAAAATAGCATTTTCTTCAATGATTTATCTATCAATGCCTTTCTGCACCCCATAAAACATTTGAGATGACTTTATAGAAAACATAATTTGACACATTATAAGTGTGACAGAAAACAAATTAGATCAGATGGTCAGTGTCAAGAAGGAAACCAGGTCCCTGGTATATAGGCAGTGTGTCCCAGCAAAGTTGACAGAATTGAGTTATAAATTGATCCCTAAGTTACCTAATCAGTGGAGTCACAGTTTATGCTTTGTCTTTGAGGAGAATATGTCCATTCCTTGAATTAACAAAGCTTTTCTTTCTCAGCACTTATCACTACAGATTCCCTGCCTGGAGTTTAATATAGGAAATGCTGGGAGATCTCCCATTGGGCCCTGGGCAAGAACATCCCCATAGCAAATGCAATAACAGATTTCATAATGTTAGCTCTTGAAGCATTCTTTGATGAAAACCGGTAAAATGTTTCTCAAATTTCTACCTCTTTCTACTAGTGCCTTAGTTTCAAGCTCAATCTTTTTTATATTAGAGAAGTCTCCAGTTTTTCAGGGAACTTCCCCCCAGTTCTGTTTAGTGTATGTGTGCGCACATGCATGTGTTTTTGCAGGCTCACATGCATGTGCAAACGTGTGTGTGTGTGTATGGAGGCCAGATGGCAACCTGAGGTGGTGTTCCTCATGTACCATCCCTCCTTTTGAGATAGAGTTTCTCACTGGCCTTAAACTCACCAAGTAGTCTAGGCTGGCCAGTCAGCCCCAGGGATCGGCCTATCTCCATCTCCCCAGTGCTGGGATTACAAACATACTCTACCACAACCTGCTTTTTCTTCATGGACTCTGAGGTTATTCATGGAGCTGTCTCCCTGTTTAGGAAGACAGTGTTATAACTCAAATCTTAAATGCTGCTTTCCCCTTTTAAACTGTAATTAAGTAGACTGCTTTCTGTAGTTTTATTGATTACTTTTTAGATTATACAAAAGGAAAAACCTGATAGGCTTTTGTCACCAGTCTAGATGGCAGTTCAGATAGTCAGGGTATCATGTAGTGTTTAGTTGTCCTATCTACTGAGAGGGACATAGAAGAGGATGGGAAGCAGGGGAGGTTGGTGGTGGAGTTAATAGAAGGGGTTTTATGGCAGACAGGGAACTCTCCTGTGTGTTCATTTATAAAAATCTGATCTGAAAGCTGCACTTGGTACTCATCTTTAGGGGAAGGGTGGGAGGAGGCTGGCAAGAAGATTGAAAAAGGTCTATCTTGGGAAATGAGTCTGACTTCTAATTGGGAAAAATATAAGCTGATTTCAGCTAGTTGAGATCTTAATAAAACACAGAATTAAATGTAATTTGAAATAGGCCCAAAACTATGTAGTTAATATAATTTTCTAAATGAGGTGAGAATATGACTATTAGCCTTAGGGTTAGCTCTTTTTATTTCAGTATTTAATAACCCAAAACCTGATGAGAGTTTTAACTAGCAATTGTATATGAAGTAGGAGTCACCAATACACAAGCTAGGGAGAGAAGGAACATGACAGGTGCTTAAGAGAAGAGGGAAACTGCTATAGAGGTGCCATTGATTGTTCATGGAGGGAAGGAGACAAATACCAACTGACCTAATTAAAATAAAAACATAATCAGGTCTGATGGTGCATGCCTATAGTCCTGACACCATAGAAGGCTAAAGCAGGAGGGTTGCAAGTTGGAGACCAGCCTGGGTGCAAAGATTAATAAAATAAAAAACCTGTAAAATATCAAGCACTATGTCTGCTAATGTTGTGTACGCCACTCAGTTGGGTTGTGGGAATTAAATCTTGGTGATTTTGAGAAAATAATCCTCTGAAGCCAAACATGGTGGCAGAAGCAGTTGGGGCTGAGGTAAGATTGCTGCTATTTCAAGGTGACCCTGGACTACAGAGCAAAGATCCTGTCTCAAACACAAAAACAGCTGGGTGTGGTAGTGCACGCCTTTAATCCCAGCACTCAGGAGACAGAGGTAGGAGGATTGGCTATAAGTTCCAGGCCACCCTGAGACTACATAGTGGATTCCAGGTCAGCCTGAGCTTAGAGTGAAATACTACTTCAAAAAACAAACAAAAACAATACAAGCAAAATGATGGTCCTCTGGAAGAAGCATTTTATTCTTCACGCTCACATCTTTTGAAATTTATTTTCCCTCCTGGTGTTTTTAGCGTCTCTGTTCTGTTTGGCCCTGCTGAACCATGGGCTTGGTGCTTTACTCTGATTAAAATGTGTATGTTTTGGGCTGGAGAGATGGTTGAGGCGCCTGCCTGCTAAGCCTAAGAATCCGGTTCCAATCTCCAGGTCCCACATTTAGCCAGATGTAAAGTGACGCAAGGGCGCAATGCCTCACTTGCCCACAAGGGGGCGCATACATCTGGATTTCGTTCACAGCAGCTAAGAGACTGCTGGCACCCATCTCTATCTGTCTCCCTCTCCCTCTCTTTCTGTCTGTCTCTATGTCTCTCTCCAAAAATAAATAAAAATAAAAATAATGTGTATGTTTAGTTCTCTGTCCTAAAACATGGCACATCTCTCTGTGAGGACATTGTAGGGTATACTATCATGAGTCTGTTAGCTGCCAGTCCTTTTTTTCAGATGTTCCACATGCTTGTCTTCTTGCACTCAGTCTGTCTGCTCCTAGCCATTTTCTTTCTTGTTCCAAGTGTGGATCCTAGGCTCTTGTCCCTCCACATATTTGAGAATTATGGATTGCCCAGTTTTCTGCTGTCATTTCATTCTACGCAGGGCTGAAAAAAGGCCTTTTTTTTTTCCTCTTGAATTCTGGTTCTTTCAGATCCCTACTAACCATTCTTTCCTATAGCTGTCAAAATCTTAGTAGCTTCAAAGCCAACTTCATTTTTTGCTTTGAGGAAGAATGATGGTGCTGGAGTGGAAGTTAGCCAGACAGGGAAAGTGGCATTTGTTTGGAGAGGTAGGGCAGGAGATGAGATCAGGGACCAAGTTTTAAATGACAGAACTTGCCCTATCAATTCTCTTAAGGAAACTTTTTGACAAGGAGGTTACTAAATCACTTTTAGGTTATGTTTTCTTTGAAACTATTGGCCTCATCTTCACTCATTGAACAGAGTTTAGGGGTTTTTTTAGATTGTTTTTTGTGGTAGGGTCTCACTCTAGCCCAGGCTGACCTGGAATTCGCTATGTAGTCTCAGGCTGGCCTTGAACTCATGGTGAGGTGATCCTCCTACCTCTGCCTTGTCAGTGCTGGGATTAAAGGTGTGCATCACCATGCTCCGCTTAGATTTGTTTTTTGATTGTAGAAATGAATTTGTAATGGCTCAACTTTTTTTTTTTTTTTTTTTTTTTGGTTTTGCGAGGTAGGGTCTCACTCTGGTCCAGGCTGACCTGGAATTCACTATGTAGTCCTTAGACTCTCGGTGATCCTCCTACCTCTGCCTCCCGAGTGCTGGGATTAAAGGTATGCGCCACCACACTCGGCTATGGCTCAAGTTTTTGAAATGAATGGAGTGTTGCTATATTGTCTTGCTTGTTACAAATATATAAAGTACACATTATTTTTACAAAATAGCAATAAAGAAATAGAATTACTGGAAGCCTTCAAATCCTTGTACTTAAAATGATAAACCATTACACAGTATAAGTAGGGGGAGTAGGAGTTGGTATTGTTCCAGATCCTAATATCTATATGTTCCATGTTTTTCCTTCACAGGTGTCCTTCTTCACGTCATTGTGGAATCATCCATTTTTCACTATTAGCTGTATCACTCTGATAGGCTTGTTCTTTGCTGGGATCCACAAGAGAGTAGTTGCGCCATCAATGTATCCTTTGCCATGAATTGAATTTTATTCTCTGAACTAAGCTAGCACACCTTTTCTGTTATCTAATTTCTGTTATTACAAGCTATGTTAGTCATTTTCCATTCCTGTGACGAAGTACCTGAGAAAAAGATTTATCTTGGCTCGTAATTTTAAAGGTTCAGACCGTGGTTGTCTGGCTCCATTGCATCTGGCTGTGGTGAAGGAATACATGCCAAGGAGCAGATGGTTTACAGCAAAACTGCTCATCTTGTGATGGCAGGAAGTGGGGGAGGGGAGAGTCCAGGGACAAGACACACCCTTCAAAGGTACACCCCCTACCCCATGACCTAATATTTGAACTAGACCCCACCTTGCAAGAGACATTTAGCTATGAATGCATATGTGAGTGAATTGGTTGATGAAATTGTTACTCATTCAGTCATCCCAGTAGCTGGGGACCAAGCCTTCAACACATGAGCCTTTGGGGGCACATTTTATATCTAAGCCATAATAGAAGCTTTTCTATTGAGAACTTTCCTTTGACCACATTTATTCAGTATAGCTGCTCGATGTCGAACGGTATTAGCAGAATACAATATGTCTTGTGATGATGTAAGTTTTTTTTTTTTTTTTCCATTAGATTATACATGTAGCCAGACATGGTGGTTCACACCTAAAAGCCCAACACTTGGAAACAGAGGTAGGAGGATCAATGCAAGTTTGAGACCAGCCTTTTCTTCATGAGACCCTGTTTAAAGAAAACAGCAGGGGTGGAAGGGCAAGTTACAGACATGAGTAGAAGTACTGAAGTGCTAAGTTTTAGGGAAACAGACATTTGAGTCAGGCATGGTGACATACATCTGTAATCACAGTACTTGGGAGCTGGTGTAAGGATCAAGAGTTTGAGACCATTGGCTGGAGATGTAGCTCAGTTGGTAAAATGAATGCCTTATTATGCATGAACCTCTGGGTTTGGTCCCCAGCCCTACATAACCCTGGTGTGGTGGTGCACACCAATATTCTCAGAAGTACAGGCAAGGTGGAGGCAGGATCAGAAGTTCAGGGTCATCTTCAGCTACATAGGGGAAGTGAAGGTCAGCATGGGCTATATTAGATTGTCTGAAGAGAAAAAATGAAGAGTTTGAGGCCAACCTAGGTTATGTAACCATTCTAGGACAGCCTGAGCTATATGGCAACACCCTGTATGAAAGAAACAGAATAGTCCTTTTTTTTTTTTTTTTTTTTTTTTTTTTTTGCTTTCCTGAGGTAGGGTCTCAGTCTAGCTCAGGCTGATCTGGAATTTTTACTCTGTAGTCTCAGGGTAGCCTCAAACTCATGCTGATCCTCCTGCCTCTGCCTCCCAAGTGCTGGGATTAAAGACATTGCACCACCATACCTGGCTGAATAAACATTTTAAACAGAAAACAATCTTTATGCAGTTAATAGTGAGAGAATATGTCTTGTAGCATTGAGTCTAGTCTCTGGCCTCCTGATTGCTGGGATTACAGGCATGCGTCACCATGCCTCGTGTAATTTTTCTGGAGGGAGGACATTGTGTGTATGCATGTGTGCATGCATACTTGTGGAGGCCAGGGGACAACCTTGGGTATCAGACCCCAGGAATGCCGTTCACCTCTTTTTTGTTGTTATTTTTGTTTTTTGAGGAAGGGTCTCACTCTAGCCCAGGATGACCTGAAATTCACTCTTTATTCTCAGGCTGGGCTCAAACTCATGGCGATCCTCCTACCTCTGCCTCCCAAGTGCTGGGATTAAAGGCATGTACCACCATGCCCTGCCCAATCACCTCTTTTTGAGACAGGGTTTCTCATTGGCCTGGAACTTACCAATTAGGTAAACTGGCTGGCCAGTAAGTACCAGGGATTTTCTTACCTCTGCCTCCCCAACACTTGGGGTTACAAGTGCATATACCACACCTGTAATTTTTTTTTTTTTTTTTTTGGGAGAGAGACACAGAGAGAGAGGGAGAGGAAAACAGATAGAGATGGGCGCATCAGCAGCCTCTCAGCTGCTGCGAACAAATTCCAGATGCGTTCGCTCCCTTGTGGTCAAGTGCAGCATTGCACCCCTTTTGCATCTGGCTAAACATGGGATCTGGAGATTGGAACCAGTGTTCTTAGGCTTAGAAGGCAGGCGCCTTAACCACCAAGCCATCTCTCCAGCCCCACACCTGTAATTTTTATGTGGGTTCTGGGGATTAAACTTGGGTCCTCATGTTTGCAAGGCAAGCACTTTACTGACTGACCTATCTTCCCAACCTTCCAGTTCAATTTAACAATGTAATCTTAATGACAATATCATGACATTTTAAAATTCAATAAAATATGGTTATCATTGGCCAAAAATGGTTCCATAGATATTGATTTTATAAATTTTTGGTATTTGTTTTCTGTATATATGTTGCTGTATAATAGAGGCATAGATTAATTTGTGTACTGTAGATATACAACCTATTGAGGCTTGTTTTATTGTTTTGTTTTTCTAATAAAGCCCAGGCTGGCCTCAAACTCACTATATAGCCAAAAGTGACTTGAACTCATAGGCATGGGCCACTACACCTGGGCGCCACTGTGTTTTATTTATTTTTATTATTTATTATTTATTCTGGTTTTTTTTTTTAAGTAGGGTCTCACTTTTGCCCCAGGCTGACCTGAAATTCACTATGTAGTCTCAAGCTGGCCTAGAACTCATGGCAAGTCTCCTACCTCTTCCTGCCCTGTGCTGGGATTAAAGGTGTGTGCCACTACACGCAGTTTTCACTATATTTTATTTATTTATTTATTTATTTATTTTTGTATTTATTTATTTATTTGAGAGTGACAGAGAGAGAAAGAGGCAGATAAATAGACAAAGAATGGGCACACCAGGGTCTTCAGCCACTACAAACGAACTCCAGATATATGTGTCACCTTGTGCATTGTGCATTTGGCTTACATGGGTCCTGGGGAATCGAGCCTTGAACCGGGGTCCTTAAGCTTCACAAGCAAACACTTAACCACTAAGCGATCTCTCCAGGCCCTTCATTGTGTTTTAAACAGTAGATGAGTGTGCCAGTGTATTATACAAGTATCTCATAATCTTGATTCTTTTCATTTTGATTCACTTATTTATAAAAGTATTATACCTTCAATTAAAAAACCACTAGAGAGGTCTGGAGAGATGGCTTAGCAGTTAAGGCGCCTGCCCTCTAAGCCTAGGAACGCTGGTTCCAATCTCCAGGTCTCATGTTTAGTCAGACGCAAAAAGTGACGCGAGGGTGCAATGCTGCACTTGCCCACAAGGGGGCACACATATCTGGAGTTTGTTCACAGCTGCTGAGAAGTACACCCATTCTCTCTCTCAAAAAAAAAATAAAAATAAAAATAAAAAATAAAAAACAACTAAAGAGCTGGGTGTAGTGGCACATGCCTTTAATCCCAGCACTTGGGAGGTAGAGGTAGGAGGATCACCATGAGTTCAAGGCCACCCTATGTAGTGAATTCCAGGTCAGCTTGAGCTGGAGTGAGACCCTACCTTTAAATAAATAAACAAAAAACCACTAAAGAAGGGTAGAGAGATGGCTCAGTGGTTAAAGCACTGGCTTCTAAAACCTGACAGTTTGAGTTCAATTCCCCAGCACCCACGTAGAGCCAGATGTACAAAGTGGTGCATACATCTGGAGTTCATTTGCAATGGCAAGATGTGCCCATTCTCTCTCTCCCTCCTTGCAGATAAATAAATATGTTTTAAAAGCCATTAAATATAAGTAATACCTATTTATTATATAAAATTAGAATAAAGAGTAAAAAGAGAATATTAAGGACTAGGATATAGCTCAGTGGTAGAACTTGGCTAACATGTAAGAAGCCCTGAGTTTAATCCCCAACACCATAAAAAATTTTAAAAAATAAATTTTAAAATGGAAAAAAATGCCAAGTATGGTGGTGCACGCCTTTAATCCCAGCACTTGGGAGGCAGAGGTAGGAGGATTGCAGTAAGTTTGAGGTCACCCTGAGAATACATATTGAATTCCAGGTCAGCCTGAGCTACAGCGAGACCTTACCTAACCTCAAAAAAAAAAAAAATCATATCATAAAAGAAAATACATTTGGCCAATAATTATATATAAAGACTAGAGAGAAAACCAAGCTTGGTGGTATATATGCTTTGCTACTCACAAGGCTAAGGAAGGAGTTCAGGGCCAGGAAGGTGTCAGCAAGATCCCAACTCTGAAAAAAAATGAGACTGGACAGCCCTGATTATAATCAGGGAAATGCAAGTCAAACAGTGAGTTTCCACCTGCTTTACAAATCTGGCAAAATTTAAAGATATTCCTATTTTGAGTATTATGAAATGGATCCACCCATGCACTGCTCTTTCAGTCTAACCATAGAGAGCAATTGTTCATCATTACAAATGTAACACACTTCAGGCTTTAATGCAGCCATTCTGTTGTTCACCTGTCCTGTGCGGGAGTAATCATACTTGCACATAAGGGTCAAGTACATAATTCATTGTAGCACCCTGTGCACTAGTTAAATAAATAAAATGAATGGGAAAAGTCTTTTTTGTTTTTTGTTTTTTTTTCTTTTCTCAACAGAAGAGTGATGAAATAGACTGTGAAGTAGGAATTCAGAAATAAACCCATGGAAGCTCTCCTAGACATATTAAAAATACGGCATTGCCAAACATCATGCTCAATTTAACACCATCTTCAAAAGTGTTAATTATGCTGGGTGAGGTGGTACACAGATATGGCTCCAGCATTTTCAAGGCTAAGGCATGAGGATCATATGTTAGTCTTTTTTATTTTGTTTTACTCGGTACTGATTTTGATTTTTTTTGAGACAGGTCCTGCCATATATCCCTGGCTACAGTGGAACTTCCTGTGAGCCCAGGCTGGCCTCACACTTAGGGTAGTTAGTTCTTAGCCTCCTGAGTGCTGGTGTTATAGTTGTGCATCAATATACCTGGGTTCAAATGGGCTAATTTGAAACAAGTCCCAAGCAATCTGTTTTACTTGCAAATATTCTAGCACATTTAACACCCATTTTTGTTTGTTTGTTTTAAGGCAGGAGTTCACTGGCTAATTCAAGTTTGCCTAGGACTCAGTATATAGCCTAGGTTAACCAAACTCAAAATCTTCCTGCCTCAGTGTCTCAAGTGCTAGGAATACTACTGTGCCTAACTCAGCAACCACCTTGTATTAAATATGCAAGTGGAACATGGTAGGCAAGTGTTCTGCGACTGAACCCAAGATCTAAGCACTTGGTTAGCGTATAAATTATGCTTCAGTAAAACAGTGGAAAATACATGGCTATGCACAACTTTAATCCCAGTACTGACTGAGGTAGGAGGACTGAGCCCAGGGTGGTGGTGCATGCCTTTGGGAGGCAGAGGTAGTGTGAGTTCAAGGCCAGCCTGAGACTACATAATGAACTCCAGGTCAGCCTAGGCTAGAGCAAGACCCTACCTAGAATCCCCCCCCCACAAAAAAAAATAATGGAAAAAATATATATCCAAGATCTCAAGAATTTGTCAAAAATTAGATGCCTTTGGTGGTGCACGCCTTTAATCCCAGCACTCGGGAGGCTGAGGCAGGAGGATCGCCATGAGTTCAAGGCCCTGAGACTACATAGTGAATTCTAGGTCAGCCTGGGCTAAAGTGAGACCCTATCTCGAAAAAAACAAAAAAAAAAAAAAAAGTAGGGCTGGAGAAAGCTGGCTTAGCAGTTAAGGCATTTGCCTACAAAGCCAAGGGACCCTGGCTCCATTCCCCAGGACCCACATAAGCCAGATATACAAGGAGGTGCATGTGTCTAAAGTTTGTTTGCAGTGGCTGGTGCCCATTCTCCACCTCTGTCATTCTCTCTACCTCTCTCTTAAATAAAATATATTTTTTAAAAATAAAATAAGCCGGGCGTGGTGGCACACATCTTTAATCCTAGCACTGGGGAGGCAGAGGTAGGAGGATTGCCATGAGTTTGAGGCCACCCTGAGAATACAGAAGTGAATTCCAGGTCAGCCTGGGCTAGAGTGAGACCCTACCTCAAAAAAACAAAAACAAAACACCAGAAATCTCACCAGGCAAAGATGTTTTATATTTTGTTTATTCCCATTGACATCTATTAAAGGAAGATGTTAACTGATTTTCCAAACTTTATTCTTTGACCCAACTTTAGTACTTAAAATAGTAAATCATAGCTGGGCGTGGTGGCGTACGCCTTTAATCCCAGCACGGGAGGCATAGATAGGAGGATTGCCATGAGTTCAAGGCTACCCTGAGACTACATAGTGGATTCCAGGTCAGCCTGAGCTAGAGTGAGACCCTACCTCGGAAAATCAAAAAAAAAAAAAAAAGTAAATCAGGTGTAGAATGGGGAGAGCCACTAATTATTAGCAATTAAACAATGTGCAAAGTCCTGGGCTTTTTTCTTTATCTGCATTATCTCATTTCAAGTCTTCCATTGTATTTAGTTGAATAGTGCTCCTTGTTTTTGGATGTATTGTAATTTAACCTATCAGGTAGATGTTTGTTTCTTTGTACTCTGTTTTCCGCTGGAACTTTTACACTCCATGGGATAAGAGGGTTGTACTTTATTACCATATTCTTAGCACTTTTAATGATACCTGGCACATAGTAGGCATCACATAGAAGGTGCTTAGTAAATATTTAATGCATGTGTTAATAATACTTCTGTGGGGGCTGGAGAGATGGCGTTTGCTTGTGAAGCCCAAGAACCCCAGTTCGATTCTCCAGGTCCCACATAAGCCAGATGCACATGGGGGCACATGCATCTAGAGTTTGTTTGCGGTGGCTAGAGGCCCTGGTGTGCCCATTTTCACTCTCTCTCCCTCTCTGTCTCAAAAACAAACAAACAAACAAATAAATAAATAAATAAATAAATAAATAAATAAATAAAATCTTAAAAAATAATACTTCTGTGAACATCTTTCCACCTGAATCTAGTTTCCTTCAGGCTGGCTTCAAAACTCATCAATCCTCCTACTTTAGTCTCTCTAGTGCTGGGATTATAGGTATGAGCCACCATACCTAGTCCAAATGAATAGTTTTATGCATTATAAACTTAGTTTAATAAGGAACACAAATCTATAAAAGTTCAGAAAAAGTTTATTTGCTTATTTTTAAAAAATAATGTAGCCGGGCGTGGTGGCGCACGCCTTTAATCCCAGCACTCAGGAGGCAGAGGTAGGAGGATTGCCGTGAATTCCAGGCCACCCTGAGACTACGTAATTAGTTCCAGGTCAGCCTGGACCAGAGTGAAACCCTACCTCAAAAACCCAAAAAAATAAAAAAAATTATTTATTTATTTATTTGAGACAGAAAGAGGCAGACACAGAGAGTATGGGCATGCCAAGGCCTCCTGCCAATGTAAACAAAATCTAGGGCTGGAGAGATGGCTTAGCAGTTAAGGTGTTTGCCTACAAAGCCAAAGGATCCCAGTTCAATTCTCCAGGACCCACATAAGGTAGATGCACAAGGGGCGCATACCTCTGGAGTTCATTTGCAGTGGCTGGAGGCCCTGGCACGCCCATTCTCTCCCCCACCCTTGCCTCTTTTCTCTCAAATAAATAAGTAAAATATATTTAAATGAACTCTAGATGCATGCACCACTTTGTGCATCTGGCTTTATGTAAGTACTGGAATATTGAAGCTGGGCCATTAGGCTTTGTAAGCAAATGCCTTTATCTCTGAGCTATCTCTCCAGCCCTATTTGCTTATTTTTTATTTTATTTTTCTTGGTTTTTCAAGGTAGGGTCTCACTCTAGTTCAGGCTGACCTGGAATTTTACTATGTAGTCTCAGGATGGTCTTGAACTCACGGCAATCCTCCTTCCTCTACATTCCATGTGCTAGGATTAAAGGCATGCGCCACCATGCCCAGCTTATTTTTTTGTTAGTAGTGGGGATTGAACCCAGGGTCTCCTATGTGCTAGGCAAACACATTACCACTGAGCTGTACCTCCAGCCCTTACTTTGGTTTCTCAAGAGAGGGTCTCATGTAGGTAGCCACAAACTGTCTTCCTGCCTTTATAGCTTCCACATCCCAAGACAAACTACGAAGGTGGGTCACCACACCTGGCTTTATCTAGTGTATTAATTGACTGATTTCTAGGAAGTTAGGGGGCATGGAATTAAAATAAACATGCATGTGTGCACGCTACCCAGTGAATTAACTGGCTAATTTTTAGGTAGAGGGAATGGAATTTAAATAAAGTGTGTGGGCTGGGGAGATGGCTCAGTGGTTAAAGGCACTTGCTTGCAAAGCCTGATAGTCTGGGTTCAATTCCCCAGTACCCATATAAAACAAGATGCAAAGTGGTTCACATGTCTGGAGTTTGGCTAGGCTCTAGTGCTCTTATTCTCTCCCCATTTCAAACAAAATGAAGTAATAAAGTTGGGTGTATTGCGCTTCACATTGAACCCAGGACCTCTTGCCTGCTATGCCACTGAGCTACACTCCCAACTGTGTGTGCATGTGTTAAGGTAATAACAAATACAGTTTACACAAAAGAAACCTTGAAACACACTATTCCCTTTTTTTGGCTTTTCAAGGTGGGGTTTCACTCTAGCCCAGGCTGATCTGGAATTCACAATGTAGTCACAGGGTGGCCTTGAACTTGAGGCAGTCCTCCTACCTCTGCCTCCCAAGAGCTGGGATTAAAGGCATGTGCCACCATCCCCGGCCCAACTATTACTTTTTTAGTCTTGACTAAGTACAAACAAAATTCTCATTCCCTTCAAATGCCCTGAAAAATTTATAAGTATGTAGTGGCATTTTTTAATAGAATTGTATATTGAAATTTTTGTTTTGTTTTGTTTTACAGACAGGAAAACTAATTTTGAAACCTAGGCCTCATGTTCAATGACAATCGGCACTCACTATTAGAGGACCTAAAATCATTTTCTTCAAATAAGTGACACAGCAAAAAGCCATAAAGGGTTCTTTTGGAGTTAGATATGTGAAGGTTCTGACAACTGACGAGAAGTGTGCAATATTTCCCCAGATGATCTCGGTAATGATCTCAGTGCTCCGCTACCTTGGACTGCCATGTTCAGTATTAGTGTCACTTCAGTACTTCAGCTCTGCAGTGGTCTTTGCAGATGAAGTATGTGTGTATGTTACTAAGTTAAACTTAGAAACCAAACCTCATTCAGTTTTTATAATGTATTTTTGCAAACTACTGTAAATAGCAAATCAATGCCAATGTTAAACCAAGAGGAAAATGTGTGGACTTTGTTTTCCTGCACCAGTATTTCAGGAACATCTATCTGCTTGGCATCCACAGCTCCTTAAAACTGGCTATGATGTGTGCCTTTCATCATTAATTCCTCTTTTCATTGTACTGCAGGAAAACATGAAATCCCACTTAGACTGAGCAAAACTCATCTCCATTATGTTGAAGAAATTATAGATGTTTTGACAAGCAAGTTTTTGTTGCACCACATACTGAATTCCAGCAACTATTGTGGTTATATTTTTCAGTTCACTGCCTTCACTTAACACTAAATTACTTTATATGTTTTTAAAGAATTTTTAAAACACCCCCAAAGTCTTCTGAATGTACAAGTTTAAATTATGTATTATCTGAGAATTTGACAGTCATTGTTTAGGTAATTGGATTTTACACTGTGGTAGACATGCAGTTACACTAGTACTGCCCTGGTGTGACTGATGGTCCCACTCTAGAACCAATAACACGGGAGCCATGCCACAAACCAGAGTCTGCAATTCTCACTGTTAGAGAGTGTTCTAGTAGAGTGTTAATGACATACTGTGTATGCGTTACAACCACGTGTACTATAATAACCCTTAAAATTAAAACTATTGGGATTGCTGTAAATATTTTAAACTACTGGAGGTGCCTTTTACCTGTTTATTAGATTTTGAAAAGGTTTAAATTATTTCATGAGCAATCTTTTAAATTTCATTTGACATAAAGCTGAAATTTCAATAATAGGACAAAACCTTTTTTTAATAAAATTACAGTTGTTCATCTTGGCTTTCATATGTATAGACTTGTGTTCTTTGACCTGCAGCAATAAAGCCTTCTCTCTGCTCCTAAGAAGTCTTCACAGGGCATTCTATATATTCTGCTTTGTTTTGTTTCCTGTAAATTTTGTAGGTAAATATGTGCATAAAAATAAATACTTTATATATAACTAGTAGTTAGACTTTTTTCTTTATTGTAAGTTTGTAACTGAAAAAAAAACTTAAACATTCTGTCAAATACAAACTAATTTCAAATGGGATATTTTATAGAGACCATCTGTGTCCAAGAGAACCAGTGTTAAATAACAGTTGTTAAGTAGCCCAATTTATTAGGCTATAACAGCTCTTAATATATTTTTATCAGACTCCAGTAATAATGGCTTTTGATGAAGAAGCAGGTTCTGTCATGTTGCTCTCTACACTCTTAGATGCCAATTTCCTCCAAGAGAAAAAAAGCTTAAGAGGAATGTTAAGGTCCTTATTGTTTCTTTGTGTTTTGTTTTTGTGGTAGGGTCTCCTTACTCTAGCCCAGGCTGACCTGGAATTCACTGTGTAGTTCTCAGGGTGCCTCCTGAGTTGCTGCGATTAAAGGCGTACACCACCATGCCCAGCTGTTGATTTGTTTGGGAGGAGTGTTTCTTTTGAGTCATGAGCTGCTTTGAGTATTTAATAAAATCCTTAACTTTTCTCCCCTAGAAGAAATATGCCCATGTATATACATATACTTGTTATGCACTTAGAGTACTCCAGTACAGTTCTGGAGGTCAGTCCTACCTTTACTTCTGCAAGAACAGCTCCGTTTTCAAAACACCTGTGCTTTGGCTGAACTATCTCAAGGACCGTCACTGTCTCACCAACTCTTCCACTCTCTCATCCTTGCACACTGTTTGGAAGGTATAAACTCAGGTCTCGGAGCTTATAAGTGGGCAAAACACTATGAGGTTTGCAAAGTGACCTTAGTCTCCACAACTTAATTCAAGAGTCATTAGGATATTGTGGTCAGGAATGTAGACTTAAGGCATCAGCTTACAGATCTTCACTGCAAAGTGTGCCCTGTTTTCTGAGTTCTAACTCAAAAAGTGTAACCTTGCTCCCTTTATCTCTTCTTGAGATACTGTCTGGCAAAAAGAAAGAAAAAAAGAATGTAGACTAGCAAGGTGTGGTGGCTCATGCCTGTACTTCTGTCACTAGGGAGGCTAAGGAAGGAGGATCATGATGAGCTTGAGGCCAACCTGAGCTAGGGGGATGATCCTGCTGAATCTCAGCTTTGCTACTTACTAGTTTGTAACTTTGAGTCACTTCAGACAAATTATGTAACTTGTTTATGATGTGGTCATAATGGCAGTCTTCCAGATAAGGGAAGGTGTAAGTCTAAGGTAAGTCTTGAGGTTTGTAATGTTGGCATCTTAATTCATGTAAGCATTTACAACAGTGCTCAGTAAGATTGTTACACTGGCTGGGCATGGTGACACACGCCTTTAATCCCAGCACTCGGGAGGCAGAGGTAGGAGGATCGCCATGAGTTCAAGGCCACCCTGAAACTACATAGTGAAGTCCATGTCAGCCTGGGCTAGAGTGAAACCCAACTTCAAAAACAAAAAAAAAAAAAAAAAAAAAAAAATTGTTATACTGATCACCAAGCTTGTAAGATGGGAAATCATTGTTGGAACTTTGCAACATTTTACTTGCACTAACCAAGAGGAATTCTGTTTATCTTTGAACAAAGTAACTCCTACATGCTAGGTTGAATGGGAAAAGAAAGGCTGTTTGGCCTCTCATGATTAAGAATCCTAAAACTGGGCTAGAGAGATGGCTTAGCAGTTAAGGTGCTTGCCTGCAAAGCCTAAGGACCCATGTTTGACTCTCCAGATCCCATGTGAGCCAGATAGACAAACATGAGGCAAGTGCAAGGTTGCACATGCCCACTAGGTGGCATAAGCATCTGGAGTTTGATTACTGTGGCTGAGGCCCTGGCATGCCAATTCTCTCTCTCTCTAAAAATAAAATTAAAAAAAAAAAAAAAGAATCCTAAAACAGCTGGGCATGGTGGCACACATCTTTAATCTCAGCACTTGGAAGGCAGGGTAGGAGGATCACTGTGGGTTCAAGACCAGCCTGGGTTAGAACGAGACCCTACCATGAAAAAAAAAAATTCCTAAAACACTATTTAGATGGCTGGGCATTCAGCCTCCATGACAACATTCAGACCTGTGACTGCCCGACAGTGATGCTTTTGGGAGGGGTCCTTCAGCATTTTGTAGAGACCGAGTTAAGCGTCCTTACTGACAGACAGTCCGCTTTCTTAGCAACCCATTACTTGCCTGTCTAATTGGAACCATGAACACTTGAGTCTTTTCCTTTAGACTGAACTCTGCTTCTAGACGGGGCGGTTGTAATGGTAAGTACACTTGGCTTCATGAAATAGAGACATTTTTAAAAACTCATGTTTGTAGTTTACTATTGATGTGTGCTATATAAGCCTCTGAGAGATAAAAAAGAAAAAAAGATATTCAAGGTATATCATGCATCACTTTATCTCTCTTTTTCTTCTTTTGCGGGAGAGAATGGGTGTGTCAGGACCTTCAGCCACCACGAACGAACTCCAAACACATGTGCCACCTTGTGCATCTGGCTTATGCAGGTCCTGGGGAATCAAATCTGGTTCCTTTGGCTTTGCAGACAAGTGCCTTAACTACTAAGCCATGTCTCCAGCCCAATATCACTTTTTTCCCAAGGGAGGATCTTACTCTAGCCTAGGCTGACCTGGAATTCAATATGTAATCCCAGGCTGGCCTCAAACCCACAGTGATCCTCCTACCTCTGCTTCCCAAATGCTGGTATTAAAGGCATGGCACCACCAAATCTAGCTTCATGAATCACTTTTTAAAAATCTTTTATTATTATTAACAGCATATTCCGTATGGATACATCATGTGTTGGTACCCTCTTTTGCCTTGTCCCTGCCCCCATTCCACTGGGGACCCTCAGTGGGGTTGCAAGTATTCCCCATGGGGTTGTGGTTTATGTATTGTGGGAGCAGCAATCAGTTATTTTTATGGGGAGGGAATGCCTGTGAGCATCATGTCTCAACCTGTGGCTCTTAGAATCTTTCTGCCCCCTCTTCTTTAAAATTCTCTGAGCCGCAGTGGGTGAGTTTTAAGTCTACTTCAGTGATGAGCCATTTAAACTATGCTGACTTCACTCTCCATTGGAGAATCTGTTCTTTTTCAGAAAGTAGCAAGACCCAAAGAGATAAACTGCCCCTCGCACTTCAGCCAAGCCACAGCTGAATCCACAGAGGAGTTGGGGAGCTGAACATGAATGCTGCTTCCATGCTGAACCTGATAATCAGCACCAGGGTATAGGAGACAGACCCTGAGGACACTCAATACCTACCAAAGCAGAGCTCCAGAGGCTCCTAAGGGCTGAGCACTGAAGTAGACTTAAAACTCACCCACTACGGTTCAGGGAATGAATCACTTTTGTAGGTTGCTTTTGCATGCAAAACATTTCACTGGTATTAAAAATGTCAGAAGAGCTGGGTGTGGTGGCACACACCTTTAATCCCAGCCCTAGGGAGGTAGAAGTAGGATCGCCATGAGTTCAAGACCACCCTGAGATTACATAGTGAATTCCAGGTCAGCTTAAGTCGGAGGCCTGGTATGGTGGCAGAGGTAGGAGGATCACTGTGGGTTCAAGGCCAGCCTGGGACTACAGAGAGTTCCAGGTCAGCCTAAGCTAGAGTGATATCCTACCCACCCCCACACACACACACACACAAAACAAATGTCTGAGGAAGATTTTCTGCTCTCAAAACGTGTCCAGGGAATACAGACCAGTAGTCAAGCAGTGGCCAGATGGTTTACGTGGTCTGAAAGATAAAAGTAGGGTGCAGTAGGAGCCCAGTGAAGGCAGATGTGGCCAGACAGGTCTTTCTAAAGATGATTAAGGCATTGGATGTATGTTGGAGGCAGAGTGAAGAAAGAATCAGCACATGACATTAGGACAATGGGAAGGCTTTCCAGTGTTCTTGAGTTAAGGAAGTGACTTAGCTAGATTTAAATGTGTTGGCTCTTTGTTGCAGTTCTAGGGAACCCAGGGCCTTGCACATACTAGACATATATGGGATGATGGAAAAGACATGGCCTGGGAACTGCTCCTATTGTCCCAATGAAATGTAAACTACTTGTGGTGGTTTGATTCAGGTGTCCCTCATAAACTTGGGTGTTCTGAATGCTAGGTTACCAGCTGATGGAGATTTGGGAATTAACACTTCCTGCAGGCAGTGTATTGTTGGGGGGCAGGCTTATGGGCATTATAGCCAGTTTCTCCTTGCCAGTGTTTGGCATACTCTTCTGTTGCTGTTGTCCACCCTCTGCTCATGCCATCGTTTTCCCTGCCATTATGGAGCTTCCTCTTGAGTCTGTAAGCCAAAATAAACCTTTTTCCCAAAAACTGCTCTTGGTTGGGTGATTTCTGCCAGTAATGTGAACCTGACTGCAACACTCCTGAACAAGAAGTTGGGTGGAATCAGGAGTAAGATGGTTCAGAAGTCAGGTGAATGAGTTATCCAAGCCCAGGAAGAGGAGCAGTGTGTCCTTCATAGCACCCCCCACCACCTGCTTGAGAAGTAAGGGCTCCATGATCACCAGTGTGTCAACTTCTTCCTGGAGACTGCTCATGCAATAGAAAAATCTGTTTCCCTGCCATTTTGTAAAGACCTGTTAACAATCACTGCTTGACAAGGTTCCCGGCTTTTTTTTTTTTTTTTTTTTTTTTTTTTTTTTTGAGTACCCTACCTTTGTATTTTGTAGCGACTGCCAGCTTGTAGCTGTCCAGACTCTCCCAGGGCAAAGCAGAAATCTGACCCCTGCATTTGAGGCACAGCTGTGCTGTGGGCATTTAGTGGTACTCAAGTATGGCAACATCTGTCTCCTTGTCAGACCGTTCTAGGAGTCTTTTTTTTCTAGAGATAATCTCTAGACCTAAGAAGGCTGTGATGTAGCCAACATCCTTTAATTTTCTCTTGTTTAATCAGACAAAAAGCAGCTCTTGCTTGCCTAATTGCTAGAATATTCAGCAGAAGTAAGGTTGCAAAGAACACACTTCAAGAATTGTTCTGTGTGACAAACTAGAAAGCTACTTCGAACTAAGCCTGACATGATGGGTAAGAGGATTCAGACTGTGCTTATGGAGGAGCCCAGGCTTGGCACAGTGACTTGACTTACAGTCCTGGTTCCCTCTGTTAGCTGCTTGGACAGGTGACGTACTCTCTGTCAGCCCTACTTTCCTCACTTAGGCCTAGTAATAGTTATTGTGTGGCTGAGGCTGCAGTTAAGTGATAGAACACTTGCCTAGCATGTACCAGGCAAAGTGTTGAAGGCATAGTCTAGCCTATGTACTATTGGGAGCTGGTGGAACCTTTAAGAGGCAATGCTTTAATACAGGGGCCTTTGGGGGATCCAGTTTTGGGCTGGAGAAGTGCTTGCCTGCAAAGCCTAATGATCCAGGTTTGATTCCCTAGAACCCATGTAAAGTCAGATGCACAAGGTGGCACATGTGTCTGGAGTTTGTTTGCAGTGAGAGGCCCTGGTGTGCCCATTCTCTCCCTCTCTCTCCAATAAATATATAAATAAAAATATTTGTAAGGGGCTGGGGAGATTGCTTAGTGGTTTAGTGCTTGCCTCTGAAGCCTAAGGACCCCGGTTCAAGACTCAATTCCCCAGGATCCACGTAAGCCACATGCACAAGGTGGTGTATGCATCTGGAGTTCGTCTGCGGTGGCTGGAGGCCCTGGTGGACCCATTCTCTCTGCCTCTTTCTCTATCGCTCTCAAATTAAAAAAAAAAAATTTTTAATTAAAATATATATTTTTTTAAAAAAAGAGTTTTGAGGCTAGAAAGATGGCTCAGTCATTAAGGCACTTGCCTGCAAAATCTAATGACCTGAGGTAGATTCCCCAGTACCCACATAAAACCAGATGAACAAAAGGGGTGCCAACATATGGAGTTCATTTGCAGTGGTAAAGGTTCTGATGCACCCATTCTCTCTTTGCCTGCAAAGAAATAAATAGGAAAAAAAACTTTTAAGCTTTGTTTCTTACAATTATTTCATGTAGCACTTGCAACAATTCTGCAAGGTAGCTATTATACTCCCAAGATGCAGGAGATTAAACCTGGGCTTCGTGCATGCTGGGCCAACAAGATCATGGACTGAGACCTCCAAAATTGTGAGCAAAACAAACCTTTTTCTGGTTATGTTGAATAGCTCGGCTGTTTGCCAAAGTAATGAAAAGCTGACAAACATAGTGCCTTTAGTACCAAGAATACCTGGTATAAGGAAGATGCTCATTTGAATGAATGAGTTTTGACTTTAGCATTGAAATTGGGTTTGTACATAAATACATTAAATCATACACTTCTTACATCAGTTTTGGGAGGGTTCAAATAGAATAAGATTTAAATAGATCTATAAACTCCTTACATTAAAAAAACCTGCCAAGTATGGTGGTGTACACCTTTAATCTTCAGTAGAACTGAATAAGCCAGTTATACACACACACACACACACACACACACACATATACATACATATATATATATATATATTTGGTTTTTCGAGATAGGGTCTCACTCTAGCTCAGGCTGACCTGGAATCCACTATGTCATCTCAGGGTGGCCTCGAACTCACAGCGATCCTCCTATCTCTGCCTCCCGAGTGCTGGGATTAAAGGCATGCGCCACCACGCCCAGCTTCAGTTACATTT
This sequence comes from Orientallactaga sibirica, assembly GCA_036365145.1. Classification (NCBI taxonomy): domain Eukaryota; kingdom Metazoa; phylum Chordata; class Mammalia; order Rodentia; family Dipodidae; genus Orientallactaga; species Orientallactaga sibirica. The sequence goes on from JAEOAD010000030.1 coordinate 3,458,849, forward strand.
TTTCAAAGACAATTTGAAGCCAGCATGGTGGCCCCAGCACTCAGAGGGCAGAGGCAGAAGGACTGCCATGAGTTCAAGGCCAGCTTGAGACTACATAGTGAATTCCAGGTTATCCTGGCCTAGAGTAAGACCCTACCTTTAAAAAAAAAAAAAAAAGGAAAAGGCCAGGTGTGGTGGTGCACACCTTTAGTACCAACACTCAGGAAGCAGAGGTAGGAAGATAGCTGTGAATTCAAGGCCACTCTGAGACTACATAATGAATTCCAGGTCAGCCTGGGTTGGAGTGAGATCCCACCTCGAAAACAACTAAACCCCCCCCCCAAAAAAAAAGAAGGAGAAGAGAGAGAGAGAGAAAAAAAATAATTTCAGCTGGAGAGATGGCTTAGCAGTTAAGGTGTTTGCTTGACTGCATAACCAAAGACCCAGGTTCGATTCCCCAGTATCCATGTAAAGCCAGATGCACAACATGACACAAGTGTCTGGATATTATTTGTAGTGGCTAGAGACCCTAGCCCACCCATTCTCATTCATTCTCTATCTCAAATAAATAAAAAATAATTTAAAAAAATCTATCCCTCATAAATTGAATTTGTTTGTTTTATTTTGTTGTTCTTACCACACTAGGCATCAAAACCAGGGCCATCTACATGGTAGACAGATTCTACCACTGAGCTACTTTCCCAGCCCCAGAAGTTGATTTTCACTTTCCTAAAATTACATATATGTATATATGACTCCCATCCTTGCTGTACCCTGAATACTATTTTAAAAATACATACAGCCGGGCGGGCGTGGTGGCTCACACCTTTAATCCCAGCACTTGGGAGGCAGAGGTAGGCGGATCGCCATGTGTTCAAGGCCACCCTGAGACTACATAGTTAATTCAGGTTAGCCTGGAACAGAGTGAAACCCTACCTCGAAAAACCTATATATACATATACACAGTATTTGGGGGTGCTTGACTAACTTATTGGAGGCCCTGGGCAAAATCCCAAGCAGAGAGGGAGAGAGAAAGTGAGGAGAGCAAGGAATACAGAAAGGAAAGTGGACAAGGTTCACATCTTTAGCCCCAGAATTAGGTGGAGGTAAGAGGGTAGATGTGAATTTGAGGCCAGTTTGGAAACTTAATAAGTTTCAGGTCAATCTGGGGTAGACAAGGACAGGCCATGTAGTTTAGACACATAAATACCTTGGACTAAGAATGTGGCACGAAATCTGTGGACAGGTAAGGGAACAAGGAAGAAAACCCCAACAACCTATGTTGGGTGGGTCCATGGTTTCTTTTATTCTTTCTTCCTCCTTTCTTTCTCCCTTCCTCTTTTCTTCTTCCGTTCCTTCCTTTTTCTTTGAGATAGGGTTTTACTTTAGCCCAGGCTGACCTGGAATTCACTAAGTAGACTCAGGGTGGCTTCGAACTCATGGCAATCCTCCTACCTCGGCCTCCCAAGTGCTGGGATTAAAGGCGTGCGCCACCATGCCTGGCGCGTGCTCTCTCTCTTAAAAAAAAAAAATCATTTATTTATTTGCAAGTAGAGAGAGAAGAGAAAGAGAATGGCCCTCCAGCCTCTGTAAACCAACTCCAGACACATGCGCCACGTTGTGCATCTGGCTGTGCGGGGGTACTTGGAATCGATCACCGTTCGTTAAGGTTTTGCAGGCAAGAGCCTTAACCTCTGAGCCATCTCTCCAGCGCTCTCCATGATTTCTTTGCACCTAAAACTGATCGATCTTCCATAGGCCCGAACTTCCGAATGGGAGCTGTACACACTCCAGTGATCATTTCCCAAAAAAAGGCCAAGCAGTTCCGTCATTTGGCACACAGTCCATTCCTCGAGGGTAGGGTCACTACGAGACGGAACTTGTCCATTGTACCGAGTTGACTTCACAGCCATGCATTTATTGTATGGAGATGGGGTAGGTGTGCCCAACTTTCCCAGGAACCTACACAGGACTCCGCCCCCTATCGGGCCCGGCCACGCCCACAGCTTGTGGCACGCATGCGTAGTTCCGCGCGCTGCGCCGCCATGTGCGCCCCGGCCGTCAGCCAGCCCAGCTGAGCGTAGAGACGTGCGGGTCTCCGCGTCGGCCGCCGCGTTCCTTTCTAGGCCTGTCCCTACCGCGGACGGACGTCATCATGGGGAAAAGCCGGACGAAGCGCTTTAAGAGACCACAGTTCTCCCCGACAGGCGGCTGTCAGGCCGAGGCGGCGGCGAACGGGACTGCAGACGACGATGACGACGGGCCGGCCGCGGAACTGTTGGAGAAGGTGAGGCGAGGGAGGATGCGCCGGGCCTGGGCCTCGGACGGGCGGGCAGTCAGCACCCAGACCTCCCCCACCCCCGACCTCCGCGCGGGGCGCGTGCGCACTGCGCCCCTCTGACTTCTCTCCCGGCCCGCAGCTCCAGCACCCGAGCGCCGAGGTACGCGAGTGCGCCTGCGCGGGGCTGGCCCGGCTGGTGCAGCAGCGGCCGGTGTTGCCGGGCCTGGCGCGCCGGGATGCTGTGCGACGCCTCGGGCCGCTGCTGCTGGACCCCAGCCTGGCAGTCAGGGAGACGGCGGCAGGAGCGCTGAGGTGAGCGGGGAGAGGACTGCCTGGGGTGGGCACTGGAGTCCGGGTGGTCGCTGTGGTCAGTCAGTGCTTTCTGCATGCCAGCCATACCCTCTGATATATCCTCCATGTGCTTAGAGGAGGACAGTTTTTCCTCTCTCAGAACCCGCCTAAGGGTCTCAGATTGATGGAAGTCTTCCAGTCTGGGTGCCAGGAACAGCTTTATCATGCAAAGGGATTTTGAGCAGGCAGCATGTTGAGCGAGACAGTCCATTGTCTCTTTTGAGCTCCCTTGATGAGGTGTCGGGAAACTAGTGGGGAGGACTACCAAGACAGTACCTGTGAGAAGTGTTGTGTGATGAGTTGGGGTAGGAAGTTTACATTGGAGTGCCTTGTAAATGACATTTGTGAACCAAGACTTGAAGGTGAGTGAAAGCAAGTATGGGGAAAAAAGAGGGACGCATTCTCCACGAAGGACAGCTACCCCAGAGAAGGGAGGGGACACACACATTGGTGTAGTTAAAGAATGCAAAAGTTGCTGTGGTCTGAGAGAGTAGAGTGGGGATTATAAGGAGGGCCTACAAGAGCAAGGTGTAGGATGGATTGGGGTTGGGTTTGTTTTTTTGTGGTGTTGTTGTTTTTGGTTTTGGTTTTGGTTTTTGAGGTAAGTTTTCAGTCTAGTCCAGGCTGACCAGGAATTCCTGTGTAGTCTCAGGGTGGCCTTGAACTCACGGTGATACTCCTACTTCTGCCTCCCAAGTGCTAGGATTAAAGGCATGCGCCACCACCCGGCCGATTTTTTTTTTTTTTAATATTTTCTTATTAGAGAAAGGCAGAGAGAAAGAGAATGGGTGCACCTGGGTCCTTTGGCTTTGCCAGCAAGCACCTTAACTGCTAAGCCATCTCTCCAGATAGTAGTTTTGCAGGCAAGAGCCTTAACCTCTGAGCCATCTCTCCAGCGCTCTCCATGATTTCTTTGCACCTAAAACTGATCGATCTTCCATAGGCCCGAACTTCCGAATGGGAGCTGTACACACTCCAGTGATCATTTCCCAAAAAAAGGCCAAGCAGTTCCGTCATTTGGCACACAGTCCATTCCTCGAGGGTAGGGTCACTACGAGACGGAACTTGTCCATTGTACCGAGTTGACTTCACAGCCATGCATTTATTGTATGGAGATGGGGTAGGTGTGCCCAACTTTCCCAGGAACCTACACAGGACTCCGCCCCCTATCGGGCCCGGCCACGCCCACAGCTTGTGGCACGCATGCGTAGTTCCGCGCGCTGCGCCGCCATGTGCGCCCCGGCCGTCAGCCAGCCCAGCTGAGCGTAGAGACGTGCGGGTCTCCGCGTCGGCCGCCGCGTTCCTTTCTAGGCCTGTCCCTACCGCGGACGGACGTCATCATGGGGAAAAGCCGGACGAAGCGCTTTAAGAGACCACAGTTCTCCCCGACAGGCGGCTGTCAGGCCGAGGCGGCGGCGAACGGGACTGCAGACGACGATGACGACGGGCCGGCCGCGGAACTGTTGGAGAAGGTGAGGCGAGGGAGGATGCGCCGGGCCTGGGCCTCGGGCGGGCGGGCAGTCAGCACCCAGACCTCCCCCACCCCCGACCTCCGCGCGGGGCGCGTGCGCACTGCGCCCCTCTGACTTCTCTCCCGGCCCGCAGCTCCAGCACCCGAGCGCCGAGGTACGCGAGTGCGCCTGCGCGGGGCTGGCCCGGCTGGTGCAGCAGCGGCCGGTGTTGCCGGGCCTGGCGCGCCGGGATGCTGTGCGCCGCCTCGGGCCGCTGCTGCTGGACCCCAGCCTGGCAGTCAGGGAGACGGCGGCAGGAGCGCTGAGGTGAGCGGGGAGAGGACTGCCTGGGGTGGGCACTGGAGTCCGGGTGGTCGCTGTGGTCAGTCAGTGCTTTCTGCATGCCAGCCATACCCTCTGATATATCCTCCATGTGCTTAGAGGGAGGACAGTTTTTTCCTCTCTCAGAACCCGCCTAAGGGTCTCAGATTGATGGAAGTCTTCCAGTCTGGGTGCCAGGAACAGCTTTATCATGCAAAGGGATTTTGAGCAGGCAGCATGTTGAGCGAGACAGTCCATTGTCTCTTTTTGAGCTCCCTTGATGAGGTGTCGGGAAACTAGTGGGGGGGGGGGAGGACTACCAAGACAGTACCTGTGAGAAGTGTTGTGTGATGAGTTGGGGGTAGGAAGTTTACATTGGAGTGCCTTGTAAATGACATTTGTGAACCAAGACTTGAAGGTGAGTGAAAGCAAGTATGGGGGAAAAAGAGAGGGACGCATTCTCCACGAAGGACAGCTACCCCAGAGAAGGGAGGGGACACACACATTGGTGTAGTTAAAGAATGCAAAAGTTGCTGTGGTCTGAGAGAGTAGAGTGGGGATTATAAGGAGGGCCTACAAGAGCAAGGTGTAGGATGGATTGGGGTTGGGTTTGTTTTTTTGTGGTGTTGTTGTTTTTGGTTTTGGTTTTGGTTTTTTGAGGTAAGTTTTCAGTCTAGTCCAGGCTGACCAGGAATTCCCTGTGTAGTCTCAGGGTGGCCTTGAACTCACGGTGATACTCCTACTTCTGCCTCCCCAAGTGCTAGGATTAAAGGCATGCGCCACCACCGCCGGCCGATTTTTTTTTTTTTTAATATTTTCTTATTAGAGAAAGGCAGAGAGAAAGAGAATGGGTGCACCTGGGTCCTTTGGCTTTGCCAGCAAGCACCTTAACTGCTAAGCCATCTCTCCAGATAGTAAGAAAGACGTATGATTTCTGTCCTTGATACACCTTCAAAACTATTGAGGGAGAAGAATATTAACCAAAAAGTCCTTATGTGTATTATTGCAATCAGTAGTAATTACAGAGGACTCTAGGTGAGTTAATAACTAAGAGTCCCAGGGAGAAAGGCCTGAGTGAGTCAGATCTGAAGGATAAGTGGATGTTAACCAGTTGATGTAGGGCAAGTGGACATCCTCTTATCCTTGGAAAGGAAAGAGGCAAAAAAAAAAAAATCAGAGCTCCTGCAAAATTATTGGCCATCTTCCAACTTGCGCCCACATTCTTAGTGCCTGCACAGAGCTTTACACGCAAGGCATACTGTGTCTTTCCAACCAGAACTACATTTAGCCAGAATCACTTCAGAGCCTGCCATTCTCAGTAGCCTCACCTTCCTGCCCTTGGGGAAAGTCTAATCCTTACCTTCCTGAGGGGTGTTTTTTTGGTTTTTCGAGGTAGGGTGTCACTCTGGCTCAGGCTGACCTGGAATTCACTATGTAGTCTCAGGGTGGCCTCGAACTCATGGCAGTCCTCCTACCTCTGCCTCCTGAGTGCTGGGATTAAAGGCAAGCCCAGTAGAACTAACATCTTAAATGACAGTCATTTGTTTGCATCCTATGGAATAAGGACCAAGACAGTTGGAAACCTGTGGATTGGTTCTGCAGGATATAATAAAAATTATGTACAATTTTTTTTTCTGGAAAACTGCTTAAAGATAGAAGTGCAGTCGGGCGTGGTCATGTACAGCGTTAATCTCAGCACTCAGGAGGCTGAGGTAGGAGGATCACTGAGTTTGTTTGAGGCCAGCCTAAAGCTAGGGAGTTCAGATCAGTCTAAGTGAAATCCTACTTTGAAAACAAACAAGACAGATAAATAAGCTTGACAGCTTAATAGCATTTTGTGACGTGTGACCTGAAAGTAAAACATGTTTTAAATTTCTTACGTAAGAAATCTCAGTGCCTGTGGAGGTTTTGAAGTTTGTGATGACATGGTGACTAAGGACATCATGACTCCTTTGGTGGTACTACTGAGAGAGGTATGTGGTGGGTTTTTATTTTGGGGGGGAATGTGTGGTGTGTGCATGCAGATGCATGTGACAGGTGCACCCCTGTGCAATAGTTACTCTTATCACTCTTCCACCTTACTTCTCTGAGACAGGCTCTCAATGAGCTCCAGTGAGCCTCCTGTCTCTGTCTCCCTTAGGGCTGAGTTATAGGCACATGCAGCCACACCCAGCTTTTGACTTGGGGGTCGCCAGGGTTTGAACTCAGGTTCTCATGCTTGCACAGCAAGCTGTTACCCATAGAGCCATCTCCACAGCTTGCACTGTGCGGTGTTTAACATGTCTTGAACAGTTGCTTTCAAGTATAAGGTTTAGGAGACAAGTTTAGATGGACCTGTTTGTAGTACTTCAGTATTAATTATTGTGTCTTCCCTTAATACATCCTATGGGAATTTCACTTCTTTTCCTAAAAACTGGAAGATGATATATATGCATCACTGAATCTCTTAGTTTGTTTCTACTGCTTTTACTTATATGTAACTAGAAAAGTCTTCCCTAAAATTATATTTAGTCCTTTAAATGTCATATAAAAAAATAAATTAGTTTGTATTGATTGTTTCCTTATGTGCCAGGTAGTTTTATATCTGCATATTGAATTTAATCCACACAGCAATCCTGTGAGGCCATCTGCATTGTGGAAAATTCTGTAGCATCCTTAGTCTCTATCTACTGGACGCTGGTAGCAACCCTTGTCCCTGAAACAGAACATTAGAAATGTCTTCAGATATTGCCAAATGTCCCTTGTTGTAAAGGACAAAATCACCCTATAAGGGGTGTTTGTTTGTTTCCTGTGTTGCTGGGGATGGAACCTGCTGACCAAGTTCTGTACCGCTGAGCCTTAGCCCAAAACCAAAGCAAGTATTACTCCCATTTATTTATGCTAGAGCCAGTGCATAGACATTATGAACTTGTAAAGGTTAGGTTGTGTTCTCATGTTTAACATCATATCATTTGTATTGTATGGTGTTCAGTGGTTAGAAAGCTTGTGCTCTTCCATGCTTCTCCCTATACCAACATGCCTCGGCTCCATTTTTCTACATTGAGAAGTAATTTTCACTTAATAGCACATAAAGAAAGGATACCAGTTGTTTGTTGTTTTTATTTATTTATTTATTTATTTATTTATTTATTATTTGAAAGAGAGAGAATGGGCATGCCAGGGCCTCCAGCCATGCAAATGAACTCCAGATGCATCAGCCACCTTGTGCATCTGACTTATGTGGGTTGGACAATTGAACCTGGATCTTTAGGTTTCTCAAGCAAAAGCTTTAGCCACTAAGCCATCTGTCCAGCCCTTGTTTTATTGGGTTTTGTTGTTTGTTTGTTTGTTTGTTTTTGTTTTTTGAAGTAGGGTCTCACTCTAGCCCAGGCTGACCTGGAATTCACTATATAGTCTTAGACTGACCTTGAACTCACAGCAGTCCTACTTCAGCCTCCAAAATGCGGGGATTAAAGGTGTGTGCCACCACACCCAGCAGGGATACTAGTTTTGGTGTAAGACATCAGTCCTGTTTATTTTGGAGCAGTGATTGTCTCCTGAGGGTGATTGCCCATCATTTGCCAATATCTGGAGACATTTCTGAGTTTCAATTTGGGGGGAGGGGCTAAGAGTTGCTATTGGTGTCCAGTGGAATGAGGCCAAGGATGCTGCAAGACCTCCTTCAGTGCAGAGGCAATCTCCCCAAACAAGCCCAAGATTGAGAGGCTCTGTCTTAGAATACCATGGACTATACTAGGAGGCAGTACTGCTCAGTGGTTAAGAGCAACAATTTAGAAGCTATAATGCTTCAACTAGTGCTGTATGCAACCTCCCTGTACCTGTTTCCTGCTTATACCAGGAGATAAAGGTTAATAGTTGATCTACCTCACAAGTTTGTGAGGATTTGATGACCTAACATGAAAAGCACTTAGAGTAGGGCATTGGGAGGTGCTTTGCAGACATTAGCACTTGTATTTTATTACCAGTCTTATTTTATTACATTAGGAAAAATACTTTGTAATGATTTGATTATATACTTACATATAAAATGTGAGGTTCTTTATATCCAGTTTGCAACAATTTGGGACCCTTCATGTCTGTGCTTCTTGCCAAGGGGACACAAGTTGTGAGAATTATGCCACTAGAGTTTCTGTTGTTTAATTTTGTGATTCTTCATTATCATTAGCCTTTCTGTTTAATTATTTTTAACTGGGGTGCTAATCATGGAATTTGGTTGCAGTGCAGTGCTGGACTGGATTCAAAGGAGATGTCTCCAGAGAAAAAGGATCAGGACAGAAATTCTGTTGAGAACATAGCCAATGAGGCTGTAAATGTGCTGTGGAATATATGGTAAGGTACTTTCCAAGCACAGCCTTCTGCTGGGTCACTGCTGGGCTACTGCTCTTTCTGTTATGTCAATATGCAGGAACTCTTCCCTTGGGTAGACCTGTGAATGCATGATGTTGATACTTAGTAAGAAGTAGTATCAGGTAACCCTAGATTAACTGTCCTTCCCAAGCCCTTCCACTCACAGCCTCACTATTCCTTTTTTATTTTGCATCTTTTCCCTCTAGTTACTTACAAAAATAAGAGGAATCACGACCTTTAGCACCAGCGGTTCCTCCTTCCTGAGCTCCCACGTACCTGAGGTGGCTGCCTAAAACAGGTTCTTCTAGTACGTGCCTGCTTTGGTCTCTGAAATAAGAGGGGACTGCAAACACTGGCTGGCGCTTTGCTTCTCTGCCCTGGTGGAAACTGAGTGGGAATAGCTCTGATGGACCTCTTTCTATGGGAGCACTAGTGAGGGGGAGTAGACCTGCTGCCAGATGGAAGTAGCTAGAAATACAACCTGGAGTTACTTTTTTCTGCCCCACTTTATGTCCATAATCCTAGTAGTAGTCTGCCATGTTATTTTCAGTCAGCAGCTACTGTAACACTGACCTGAAAGCAGTGTTCTTAGAATACAAGATCAAGTTGGTCCTAAGAAGCTGTCTACATAGCAGTCTAAACTTGCCTGTGATTTCATCTTACACTAGTGGATCTGTTCTATTTCTCCAGCAATTTTGGCAAGATTATATTTGAGAAAAATGGCCTTTTTTTTTCTTAAGACAATGTCATTACATAGCCCTGGTTTACCTCACACGTACAATCCTCCTATCTTTGCCTCCCAAATGCTGGGGTTACAGACTTGGCTACAGGAATGACACTTAAACAAACTGATGAGTACTGTTTTCTCCGTACCAGGCAACTTTTACTTATATAATTGATAATCTTTTTGTAGTTTGATGCTGGGAATTGAACCCAGGGCTGCATGCATACTAAGAATGTGTTATACTACCGTAGTTCATCCCCAGTACCTATCAAATTGAAAATGGAATTAAAAAAAAATATTTTCAAGTCAGGCATGATGGTACATGCCTTTAATCCCAGCACTTGGGAGGCAGAGGTAGGAGGATCACTGTGTGTTTAAGACCAGCCTGAGACTACATGGTGAATTCCAGGTCAGCCTGGGTTAGAGTAAGATCCTATCACAAAATAAAACAACAACAAAAAATATATTTTTTAAACCAGACATGGTGGCACACACCTTTAATCCCAGCACTCGGGAGGCACAGGTAGAAGAATTGCTGTGAGTTTGAGACTAGCCTGGGACTACAGAGTGAATTCTAGGTCATCCTGGGCTAGAGTGAGACCCTACCTTGAAAAAAATCAAACAAAGAATAATTATTTGTGAGCAAAGAGAAAAAGAATGTGAGCATGCCTCTTGTGGCTACAAACAAACTCCAGGTGCATGTGCCACATTGTGCATCTTGCTTTATGTAGGTACTGGGGAGTCAACCCCTGGCCAGAAGGCTTTGTAAGCAAGGGCCTTTAACTACTGAGTCAACTTCCCAGCCCATTGAACTGGAATTTTATTTGTGTGCATGTATATATGTCTGTTCATGAGTGTAGGTGGCATGACACCACATGTGAGGTCAGAAAACAGTCTGGGTGTCAGTTCTTTTTTTCCACTGTTTTGGGTGGGTCTGGCTTGCTGTCTTGCCCTCCCATCTCACTGAAGGAGTTCTGGTATTACAGACTCACACTATTGCTCTGACTTCACATGGATTCTGGGTTTAAACTCAGATTCTCACACTTGTGTAGCAAGCACTTACTTTATCTATTAAACCATGCCCTTTTTGAGATAACGTCTCATGTAATCCAAGTTATCTTTGAACTTGTTTGAATGTTAAGGATGACTTTCTGCCTACTCCTCTCAAGTGCTAGGATTACAGATGTATACTGTCATGATTGGCTAGAAATTTTAAGACTAATTTCTTTGAAAGAGTCTGAGTATGTTGGAGAAATAAATTTTTAAAAATTTATTTCAGAGAAAGAATGAGATGGGAATACCAGGGCCTTAGCAGCCACTGCAAATGAGCTCCAGATGCATGTGCCACTTTGTGCGTCTGGCTTACATGGGTTCTGCAGAATTGAACCTAAGTCCTTTGGCTTTGCAGGCAAATACCTTAACCGCTAAGCCATCTACCCAGCCCTAACCTTTCTTTATTTTTAAAATGTATTTTATTTTTTTGAGAGAGAGAGAGACAGAGAATGGGCCAGGGTCTGTAGCCATGAAACAAACTCCAGACACATGGACCACTACATTCATCTTGTTTTATGTGGGTACTGGGGAATCAAACCTGGGTCCTTGGGCTTCACAGGTAAGTAGCACCTTAGTTGCTAAGCCATCTCTCCAGCCCCAAAGATTTTATTTTTACTTATTTATTTATTAGAAACACAGAGCTGGGGGGAGAATGGGCACACCAGGGCCTCCAGATGCATGCACCATCTGTGCATCTGGCTTACAGGGACCTGGGGAATTGAACCTGGGTCCTTTGGCTTTGTAGACAAACAACTTAATTGCTAAGCCATCCCTCCAGCCCCCCCCCCTTTTAAAATATTTATTTATTTGAGAGAGAGAAAGAAGCAGATATCTAGAGAGGATGGGCACACCAGGGCCTTCAGCTGCTGCAAACAAACTCCAGACACATGTGCTACCTTATGCATCTGGCTTACATGGGTCCTGGGAAAATTAAACCTGGGTCCTTTGGCTTTGCAGGCAAGCGCCTTAACTGCTAAGCCATCCCTCCAGTCCCAGCCCTTTTCTTTATATAAATAGAAATATTAGAATCTACCTGAAGCTGTGATAGTATTAAATAACAGTAAGTCACATTTAATAAATGTGAATAAAAAATATTTTTCCTTAAATACCACATTTAAAATGTCAGCTTTGTTAGCTCTGTTAATGTGTTCTGAGTGTACTTGGTAGACATGGAAATTATCATTTCCTGGAAACATGAATAAATAAAATTATTACCAGTAGTTCTTCTTATTCTGTACTTAGTTTATAGACTAATGTAACAAGATAGCTTTTTAATTTTTTTCTTCCTCCCACCTCCAACCTTCCCCTAATTTTTAAAAATATTTTTATTTATATGCAAGAAGAGAGAATGGGTGCTCCAGGACCTCTAGCCACTGCAAACAAACTCCAGGTGCATGTGACACTTTGCGCATCTGGCTTTATGTGGATACTGGAGAACTGAATCCCGGTCATTAGGCTTTGCAGGCAAGCACCTTAACCACTGAACTCTGAACCATCTCTGCATTCCCATCACCCCCCACCAATTCTTTTTTTGGTTTTCCGAGGTAGGGTCTCACTCTAGCCCAGGCTGAACTGGAATTCACTACGTAGTCTCAGGGTGGCCTCAAATTCTTGGTGATCCTCTCACCTCTGCCTCCCGAGTGCTGGGATTACAGGTGTACGCCACCACGTCTGGCCTCTAATTCTTTTATTAGAGAGTAGTTTGAGGGCTAACAGTGGCTAGGAGGCCCTAGCGTGTCCATTCTCTTCCTCCCCCCTTCCTCTTTTTCTCTTTCAAATAAATAATTTTGTTTTAAAGTAGTTTGAGGAGTTGGGATTTAAACTCAGAGGATGAGTATTTGCTAGGCAAGCACAAGACCCTTGGGTTCTGTCTTTAGCACTGAAAAAACAAAAACACAAAAAGTAGTTTGAAGGCTGGGAATGTAGTCAAGTTGGTAGAGTGCTTGCCTAGCATATGTAAAATCCCAAATATATTTGATCCCCAGCACAACATAAACTGGGTGTGGTGGCACATAACTGTATTCTCTGAATTTGTGAGGCAGAGGCAGGAGGATCAGAAGTTCAAGGCTATCCTTAGCTACATAATAAATGTAAGGTCAGTCTGGGCTACATGAGACCTTGTCTCCAAAAACAAAAATGTGATTTCAGGGCTGGAGAGATGGCTTAGTGGTTAAGGCTCATGCCTGCAAAGCCTAAGGACCCAGGTTTGATTCTGCAGGTCCCTCATAAGCCAGATGCACATGGTGGCACATGGATCTGGAGTTTACAGTGGTTGGAGGCCCTGGGGTGCGCATTCTCTCTCTTTCTCTTTCCCTCTCTCTCTAATAAGTAATTTTTTTAAGTAAAAATAAAATAAAATCTTTTTAAAATGTAATTTTAGAAAAAAATCACTAGAGTAATTTTTCTGTAAATTGGTCTATGAGTGAGTAAAATAAAATTTCACTTGAAATTTGAAATTTGTGCTTTTTTTTAGAGGCCCTTTGTCCTTACTTGAATTTCTTATTATTTTATCGAAGTAAAAAGAATAGCAGACTGGGCCTAGGAAACTGAGATCCAGGCCTGGTTTCACCACTCACAGGTTGTATAAACCTTCTAATGGATCATTTTACCTTGTACAGTCTGGATTTTCTCAAATCTGTAAAATGGGGCTGGAGAGATGGCTTAGCAGTTAAGGCGCCTGCCCGCTAAGCCTAAAAACCCGGTTCCAATCTCCAGGTCCCACGTTTAGCCAGATGCAGTGACACAAGCACACAATGCCGCACTTGACCACAAGGCGGCGCACACATCTGGATTTCATTCACAGCAGCTGAGAGACTGCTGGCGTGCCCATTTCTATCTGTCTTCCTCTCCCTCTATCTCTCTGTCTCTCTCTCCAAAAATAAATAAAATGATTTTTAAAAATCTGTAAAATGGGGAGGGGATGAAATGATTTTTGAGGTCTTGAGCTCTATCCTAGTATAAGAGAACTGTAAAATTGATTAAAAGTTCTCACCATGATGGAAATCAAATATGGTAGCTAGTTCTCATGTACAATGAGTAAGAATAGGCATTCATTTTTTCAAATTTAATTAAATTTATTTATTAGAGAGAGAGAGAGAAAGAGAAAGAGGCAAATAGAGAAATTGAGAGAAAGAGAATGGGAGTACCAGAGCCTCCAGTAACTTCAATGAATTCCATACGCATGTGCCACCTCGTACATCAGGCTTACGTGGGTATTGGGGGATCAAACCTGGGTCCTTAGGCTTCACAGGCAAACACCGTAACCACTAGGCCATCTCTCCAGCCAAAATACCTGGTTTTGTTGTTGTTGTTGTTGTTTGCTTGTTTGTCTTTGTTTTTTTGAGGTAGGGTCTTACTGTAGCCCAGGCTGACTTGGAATTCACTATGTAGTCTCAGGGTAGCCTTAACTTCATAGCAGCCCTTCTACCTCTCTGTCTCCTGAGTGCTGGGATTAAAGGCAGCCACCACCACACCTGGCTGGCATGCATTTTTTTTCATTTATAAAAATGATGGGTAAGACAGGCGCTCCCACCTATAATCTCAACAGTCAGGAGAGTGCAGTAGGAAGATTGTCATGTGTTTGAGGCCAGCTGGAGCTAGAATGACTTCTAGTCAGCCTGGGCTAGAATGAGAATCTGCTTCAAGAAACAAACGGTATGGTGATGGTTTGACTCCCATTCTCTGGTGTTTTAAAGCATTATATATTTTTGTGGTTGTTTTCTTAGTGTTAAAATGTGAATAGTAAAACTTTTTTTTCCCCCCTCCAATTTAGTGAATGCAGTAGTAGAGCAGTATCTATATTCAACAAAGAAGGGTGTTTGGAGATTCTATTAAAGTACTTACATAGGTTTCCCAGCAATGTTGACCTGGCTATCTCAGTAGGTAAGTGAAGAAAGTGCTTTTTTTTTTTTTTTTTCTTTTTCTTTTTGGTGTGGGTGTGTCACCTTGTTCAGGCACAGTGAGCAGTGTCTGATTCTCCAGCAGTGAATATTGTCTTATTGTAATGTTTAGAGTGGGTTTCTTTTGGTTTAGATTCTTTAAAATCTGTTATTAATGCTTTACTCATAATTCTGCTTTTTGCTCTGAAAGTTTCAGAAGGAAGACAATTATGTGAGCTTATGTTGTCTGCTACTTCTTAAAGGCCTTTATTAATCTTTGAACTTTTCATCACCATTTTCTAAGAAACTGTAACCCACATACAACTCCCAGGTCCCTCAGCCAAGATTAGCTTTACTTTACTGATTTGTACTCCCCCTCCCTTGCTCACAGAGAAAACTGACAGCCTTTGCTGTTTTTTCAAGTGAAAAAAAAAAACAAAACAGGAAGCAATTGAACTATTACTCTCCCTGTCCTTCCATGGCAACAGGGCATGGAGTTCAGCAGCTGCCCTGGCTTCTTTTTTTTTTTTTTCCGAGGTAGGGTTTCACTCTGGTCCAGGCTGACCTGGAATTCACTATGTAGTCTCAGGGTGGCCTCGAACTCGCGGCAATCCTCCTACCTCTGCCTCCCAAGCGCTGGGATTAAAGGCATGCGCCACCACGCCCGGCTTCCTGGCTTCTTTTTGTTGAGAGAGAGCCATTGGAGACCCTCCACTCACCAGGGGGAGGAGGTGGAACCAGAGTAGGCAGCTCAGCAGAATTTGGGTTTTGTTGAGAAATGGCTTACGTGAGGGTTCTTTTCTACCTGTCATAATACGAGACAGATGGCTGTTCTTTTATTTAGCTGTGTACTTTTCCAGGCAAATGTATTCCCCTACCAATGCTTTTCCTGGTGTTAACAAATACTTTTTTAAAAGACCAGAAAAAGGACACAAAAGTAAAGTAGTGGAATACTGCTGGGAAAAAATTAAAAATCAATTTCCCAATGGAATCTTGGGAGGGCATTGTGAATAAATGGGAATTTCAGAAACAGTTCAGCTTTTTAGGATCTTGGAGGTGACTTAATTGCAAGGCAGTTTTTATTATAATGAGAATTGCAGAGAACTTAGTTTGTATCTTCTTTTTTAAAAAGCCTTTATTTTTATTTTTGTACCTTTAGTATTATAATTTTTGGATTTTTGTATTTTTAGGTTTTCTTTATATTTGAGAAAGAAAGAGTGAGAGAATTGGTGTGCCAGGGCCTCTTACAACTGCAAATGAACTCCAGATATAATGTACCACTTTGTTTATCTTTTTGTGTGTTTGTGTGTGTGTGTGTGTGTGTGTGTGTGTGTGTATCTTGTATTTACATGGGTACTGGGGAATTGAACCAAGCAAGCACCTTGAACCGCTGAGTCATCTTCCCAGTTCTATTTTTAGATTTTTCTAATGATTTTTTTTTTTTTTTTTTTTTTTGAGGTAGGGTCTCACTCTAGCTCAGGCTGACCTGGAATTCACTATGTAGTCTTAGGGTGGCCTCAAACTCACAGTGATCCTCCTACCTCTGCCTTCTGAGTGCTGGGATTAAAGGCGTGCTCCACCACGCCTGGCTGATCTTTTTTAAACTAAATCATTTTGCAATGTAATCATGTTTTCTTTCTAGATTTAGCTGGAGTCATGATTTTATAAACAAAATATTTAAAATTTATTTATTTTATGAGAGAGTGTCAATTGGTGTACCAGGGTCTCCATCCACTACAATCAAACTCCAGCTGCATGTGCCAAATGTGCACTTGCATCACCTTGTGTTTCTGGCTTACATGGGACCTGAAGAGTTGAACACTGGTCCTAAGGCTTTGTGTGCAAGCGCCTTAACCACTAAGCCATCTCTCCAGCCCTAAACATGTTTTTTTAGTTAATTAATCCATTTATTTATTTATTAGAGACAGAGGGAGAATAAGAATGGGCGCACCGGGGCCTCTAACCACTGCAGACGAACTCCAGACACATGTACCCCCTTGTGCATCTGGCTTACATGGAACCTGGAGAATCAAACCGGGGTCCTTAGGCTTGGTAGGCAAATGCCTTAACCACTAAGCCATCTCTTCAACCCCCTAAACATGTTTTTAAAGTCAAGTGAGACTTACCTATAAGAAAGTGAATTTGTAAAGTCCCATCCTATATAGTCATAGAGGCTTTCTTGAACTTGTATTTATGGTGACACTCAGCCTTTCTGTTATTGCATGCTGGGGAATCCAGACCAGGGCCTTATCTCCCCAGCTCCCCATGATACATTTGGATATAAGTATATGTGCTTATATGCATATACATGGATTTGTAAACAAGTGTATTTTGGGAACCAAATTAGATTATATTGGCACCATGTATTTTAATAATTTGCATAAACACAGTCTAGTTTGAAATTTCTAGTCCTGGGAGGAAATGCATTTTTTTAATTTTTTAAAAATATTTTTATTTATTTATTTGAAAGAGAGTAAAAGAGAAACAGAGACAGAAAGAGAGAGAGAATGGGTGTGCCACTGCAAACAAATTCCAGATGGTTGCACCCCCTTGTGCATCTGGCTTACATGGGTCCTGGAGAATCAGACCGGGATCCTTTGGCTTTGTGGGCAAACGCCTTAACCACTAAGCCATCTCTCCAGCCCCAGGAAATGCTTTTTTATGGAATAAATATCTCAAAGGAAAGTTTGAGTTTGCTTTCCGTTTCGTACTTTAGAGGTCTCTTCTGTCAAACCTTTCATCCAGCCCTAATTGTTTTTGTACTTTCAGTTAATAATTTCTAATGTGGAAATTGTAATCCATTATCTTTTTAAAAAAATACTACATTTATTTATTTGAAAGAGAGAGAGCTTACTTATTTGAGATATAGAAAAAGTATGGGCACTCCAGGGCCTTTAGCCACTGTAAACAAAATCCAGACCGATGTACCACCTTGTGCACCTGGCTTTATGTGGGTACTAGAGAATCAAACCTGGGTCCTTTGGCATTGCAGGCAAGTGCCTTAACTGATGAGCCATCTCTCCAGTGCCATTATCTCGTTTTGATTTAAGGAACAAATTGCTAAATGGCACATGAGTCTATTAATATTTTACCCTTGCAGTTTACTTACTTTTTTGTTTTGTTTTGTTTTTTTAATGATATTTTAAAGAAGTAATGCTTCATCAGAAATAACCACAATTTTTAAGGTCATTGTAAATATAAAGGAAACTAGAATGTTCCAAAATCTAGGGCTGTTCTTGACAACAGTACTAATTTTAAAGTACATTTTATGTATTATTTGGGTGGGGGAGAGAATGGGTGCACCAGGGCCTCTAGCCACTGCAAACAAACTCCAGATGCATGCACCCTCCTGTGCATCTGGCTTACGTGGGTCCTGGGAAATCGAACCAGGATGGATCCTTTGGCTTTGCAGGCAAACGCCTTAACCGCTAAGCCATCTCTCCTGGCCCGTGTATGCCATCTTGTGTGCATGTGCAACCTTGCTTGCTTGTGTCTGGTTTACATGGAATCTGGAGAGTCAAACATGGGTCCTTGGGCTTCACAGGCAAGCACTTTAATTGCTAAGCCATCTCCATTCCTCACAACTTTTTTTTTTTTTTGAGGTAGGGTCTCCCTCTAGCCCAGGCTGACCTGGAATTCACTATGTAGTCTCAGGGTGGCCTCGAACTCATGGTGATCCTCCTACCTCTGCCTTCCAAGTGCTGGGATTAAAGGCATGCACCACCACGTCCAGCTCCTCACAACTTTTTTTAGAGTTCATTTGCAAGCAGAGAAAGAGAAGAGAGAATAGGTGCGCCAGGGTATCTAGCCTCTGCAAATGAACTTCACAGGCACATGCTACTTTGCGCATCTGGCTCTACATGGGTACTGGGGAGTCAAACAGTTGTTGTTAGGTTTTTCAAGCAAACGCCTTAATTGCTAAGCCATCTTTCCAGCCCCCTACTTGCAACTTTTATTGAGAGTATAAGGCACTAAAAGCTATGGGGAGTCTAGGCCAAACTGAAAAATGTTTATTCTTCGCCTCATAAGACATTCCCAGTTGTTGACTCATGCTTATCATATCAGGAAATATTTGAAGAAGCTGTTGAGTTCCTTGTGTCCTAGGAGCTTACACCCAATGAGCATAATTTTTCATGTCCCTAGGCTTAGTCTATACAGAGATTAACCTGTTGTGGACGAGCATGATATCTATACATGATGTGTATAAGTTGAGGGTAAACTGTTACAAGTATTGGTAGTGATTCAACATTGCCACAGCGTCTTAAATTTTAAGCCATTAAAGTTGTATTTTGTAAAAGTATACTTCTATAAAGAATTAGAAATTTGAAGCCAGACATCGTGGCACACGCCTTTAATCCCACACTTGGGAGGCAGAGGTAGGAGGATCACTTGAGAGTTTGAGGCCAGCCTGAGACTACATAGTGAATTCCAGGACAGCCTGGACTAGACCAAGACCCTACCTCAAAAACCAAAAAAAAAAAAAGAATTAGAAATTTGTGGGCTGGAGAAACGGCTTAGCGGTTAAGACACATGCCTACAAAGCCTAAGGAACCAGGTTCGATTCTCCAGGTCCCACGTAAGCCAGATGCACATGGTGGTGCACGCATTTGTAGTTCATTTGTAGTGGCTGGAAGCCCTGGTGCGCCCATTCTCACTCGTGCTCTCTCCTTCTCTCTCTGACTCAAAGAAAGAAAGGGACGGAGGAAGGAAGGAAGGAAAGAATTAGAAATTTGAAAAAGAGGCAGATCTTTTATAGAGCCGATAGTTTGGGAAGTCTTTTTTGTTTGTGCTGTCCTTGAAGTAAAGCATATATTTCTAAAGAAGCATATATGTTTAAAGAAGTTGTAAAAAATGCCCATTTTTGATGAGCTGTACTGATGAACATTATCTTAAAGAGAATTTGTTTCTAAATAGTTGATTTTTGTCTCATAGCATATTGTTTGCAGACTGTGACAGAAGACAACCCAGAACTCCTGAAATCTTTCAGCGCTGCAGCATTTCATGTGCTGGAATCTGCGTTGCTTTGTCCAATCAGTTCCATGGAATACATTCTGCTAAAGACACTCATAGCAGGTAAGACTTGTTAGATGGTACAGTGAGTCTTTTGGTCATTGCAAAGGTTAGGGTCGGGGTGAGAGCGAGATTCATTGATATTTGAGTGGGAGACCCTTAATACAGTTTTCCCCAAGTTATGAAGCCTCCTAGAATAGACTTGTCAATTTAGCAAAGTGGTGTTGTCCAAGAAAGCAATACTGTAGGGACTGGAGAGATGGCTTAGCAATTATGGTGCTTGCTTGTGAAGCCTAGGGTCTCATGTTTGACTCTCCAGATCACATGTAAGCCAGGCACACAAGCTCACACATGCATGCGTCTGGAATTTGGTTATAGTGGCTGAAGGAGGCCCTGGTGTGCCAATTCTCTCTTTCTGTTTCTATCTCTTACTTTCATTCTCTGGCATAAAAAAAAATTTATTAAAAAGAAAAAGAAATGCTGTGGTTAGGATCTCCTGTTATTTGTTTGTTTAGTAAGCCCAACAGATGGCCCTTTTTTTTAAATGTGAGAGTGGGAGAGAGAGTGCTTTCATCACCGTGTGTCTGGTTTTCTGGCTTATGTGAGACCTGGAGAGTTGAACAATAGTCCTTAGGCTTCGCAGGCAAGCTCCTTAGCCACTAAGCTCTCCTGTTATTTATGGGCCAACAAGTTCATAAATTGATAATGGACATCCAAGATAAGATGACTTTCCCCCATTAGTAAGAACTCCTTTTTGCTCCAGTGTCTGTCAGTGTAGAAAGAAGAAACGAGCCAGGTGTGGTGGTGCACACCTTTAATTCCAGCACTTGGGAGCCTGAGGTAAGATGGCCATGAGTTCAAGGCCACCCTGAGACCAGAGTGAATTCCATATCGGCCTGGACTAGAGTGAGACCCTACCTTGAAAAAAACAAAAAAAAAAAAAAAAAGAAGAAGAAGAAATGATCTGATCTGTTGAGCAGTACATACTTGACGATCTCTTTCTATCTCCCCTTGCCCTTTGGCTTTGTGGAGGTGTTGTTTTGGCATGTTTGTGTTTTTGTGTTGGTGTGTGGTGTATGCACCTGTATGTGCCTGGGAAGCTTCCCCTGTGCTCACTTGAGGCAGGGTGTACTTATCTGAGTGACTCTTCCATTGTTCTTCCCATCATTCTTACTGAAGTCAGAGTCTCGTACTTACTAATCATGGAGCTTTCTGGGTTTTTTTGTTTTGTCCTGTTTCTTTTTTACCCCCATCCCCTGCAAGCTCCAGCAGTTCTTGGACCTCTGCTTTCCAATAGCACTGGGTTTCAGATGTCTGTGGCCACACCTAACTGCTGATGTGAGTCCTGGAGATTCAAACTTGAAAGGTTTCTCAGGCTTCCTCAGACCCTCCTCTTGCACTGGAAAGTGCTCTTAACTACTGAGCCATCACTCTGGTTTTGTTTGTTTTTAATTGTGGCACAATGTAGACAATTCAAAATTTGCCCGTAAACCTTTCTGAGTGTCCATTCTGGTGGTGTAAACACATGCACATCTTTTTGCAGCAGGTCCCCAGATATCTCCATAGAAAGCTGAAATGGTACCCACCAAATGACAACTTTACCTGATTACCTCTCCCTGAGTCCCTGGTAACTAGTGTTCTATTTTCTGACTCTGAATTTGACAATTGTAGCTACCTTGCACAGGTGCAATCATTTGTATTTGTCCTTTTGTGACTGGCTTTTTCACTTAGCTTAAGGTCCTCAAGGTCATCTACATGGTAGCATGTGATATTTCAGTATGTGTGCACACTTGCGACCTTTTGTTTATCCATTCATCAGCTGAAGGGCTCTTGGCCATTGTGAATAGTGCTGCAATGAACATAAGTGTAATTTGCTTCTGAGTTCTTGTTTTCAACCTTTTGATATATGCATGTTTTTACTTACTACCACACTTTGAGACAGGATCTCATATATCCCTGTCTGGCCTCAAATTTGAACTTCTGACCCTTCTGCCTCCACCTCCTGAGTTTGGGGTGGAAGATGTGAGCTACCACACCTGGTTTTATGTGGTTTCTAGGGATTTAATTCAGAAAATCATACATTATAGGCAAGCACTCTACCACCTGAACTACAGCCTCTGCCCTCACTATCACTGTTTTTTGTTTTTGTTTTTGTTTTTTTAATATTTTTTAGGACTGGAGAGAGGGCTTAGCGGTTAAAGCTAAGCCTAAGAACGTCAGTTCCAATCTCCAGGTCCCATGTTTAGCCAGATGCAAAGTGACACAAGGGCACAATGCCACACTTGCCCACAAGGGGGCACACGCATCTGGAGTTCGCAGCGGCATTCTTCTGTCTTCCTCTCCCTCTCTCTTTGTCTCTCTCTGTGTCTCTCTCAAAGAAAATATATTTATTTGCCAGGAGGGAGAGAGAAACAGATGGGGGTAGGGAATGAGCATTCCAGAGCCTCTAGCCACTGCAAGCAGACTCTTCTATATACATGCATTACTCTGTGCCTCTGGCTTTATGTAGGTCTAGCAAATTGAATCTAGGCCATCAGGCTTTGCAAGCAAGTGCCTCTAACCACTGAGCCATCTCCTATACCCATCACTTTGAACTCTTTCCTCCATCTTTTTTTTGTTGTTGTTGTTTTGTTTTTTGACGTAGGGTCTCACTGTGCTCCAGGCTGACCTGAATTTCACTATGGAGTCTCAGGATAGCCTTAAACTCAGGGCAGTCCTCCCACCTCTTCCTCCCAAGTGCTGGGATTAAAGGCATACACCACCACACCTGGCTTCATCATTTTTTACAAATTAATGTGACATCTTCCTGGTAGCTCCTATTTTACTGTATTTTAAATGTATTTATTTATTTATATGTATTTGTGCATATGACTGCTACAGCTTCTCATCACTATAATCAGGTGCCTATCCAGCTTTATGTTGTGGCTGAGGAATTGAACCAGGGCTTGTAGGCTTTGTAAGCAAACACCTTTACCTGCTGAGCCATTCCCCAGGCTTCTGTTTTATTGTGATAAGCAAAAACCTGTTCTGTATCTTGTATAGCATGTACAGGAGCTATTGGAGGATTAACTTGAAAGGCTGAGAGAAAGGCTTAGTGGGCAAAAGTGGTTGCTGTGCAAGTATGAGGACCTGAGTTCTATCCCTAACACTCCTATAAATAGCCAGGCATAGCCACACATGCCTGTAACTCTGTTGCTGAAGAGGGCAAAGACAGGAGAATCACTAGTCAGCCAGTCCAACTTTAAAAATGGCAGCTCTGGACTGGAGGGATAGCTTAGCAGTTAAGGCGCTTGCCTGCAAAGCCGAAGAACCCAGGTTCAATTCCCTAGTACTCATGTAAGCTAGATGTACAAGGGGGTGCATGCATCTGGAATTCATTTGCAGTGGCTAGAGGCCCTGGTGTGCCGATTGTCTATCTTATCTCTTGTCTGTGTATCTCTCTCTGTGTGCTTGCAAATAAATAAATAAAATAAATTAAAAAAAAAAAAAAAAGGTGGCTCCAAGGCTGGAGAGATGGCTTAGAGCACTTAAGGCACTTGCCTGCTAAACCTAAGGACCCAAGTTTGATTCTCCATGTCCCACGTAAGCCAGATGCACATGGTGGCACATGCATCTGGAGTTCAGTTGCAGTGGCTAGAGGTCCTGGCGTGCCCATTCTCACTTATACCCTTTTTCTCTCCATCCCTCCTTCTCTCTGTCTCTAATAAATAAATAAAAATAAATATTAAAAATTTGGCAGCTCCAGGTTCAGTTAGAGACTTTTCTTGAAGGAAATAAGACAGAAGAGCAATAGAAGACACTTGACATTGTCTCATCTCCACAGGTGTGAGCACAGGGCAGGCAGATCTGTGAGTGCACATGCACACAGAAACTTGTCTGGTGTTCTCTGGGTCTTGGGTGTTGCATATCAGAGAAAGGCATGGCATGCCAAGGCAGAGTTGATGACTAAAGGGGTATAACAGGGTGCTGCCTCTACAGTGCTTTTTGACATATAGTAAAACCTGAACATAGGCAATGGGCTTGAGATATTTTGAAACTATCCTCAAGCCTAAAGACCCAGTCTGGTGAAAATTGTTCTTAATGCAATAGTTTACAGGCAATTCCTTTGTCTTTATGCTCTTCCCGGACTCCACAGGCACAATCTGGAACCTAAAGGACATTATTCCATCTAAGAGTCAAGCAGAAAGCATCAGTGCCATACTAAAGATCTTGTCTGAAGTCTTGGAGGTTGATGCAGCGGAAACAGTTGTTCAGATGAAGGAGGCTGAAACTCAGCGGGTGAAGACTGCTGCAGAGACCGAGGAAGCACTGGGGAATGCCAATGGTGATGATTTGGTTGAAGATGATGAAATGGAAGAAACTCCTCCTAGAAGAAAAGCCAGAAAGAAAACTTTCATTTCTGATTTACTCCCAGTAAGTTACTTTGTTGCTGCATACAGAGTAACTCATCTGTTTTCCTTCAGCAGGTGTCTTAGCATTATAGAAACATTAGAGCAAAACTAGCTATCTCAAGTGAATTTCAGTAAAAATTGGTCGTTTCCCCATTGATTCTCATCATAACAATTGAAATACACTCTCAGAGCCAGGCATGGTGGCACACTCAGAGCCAGACAATCCCAGCACTCGGGAGTCAGAGGTAGGAGGATCACCATGAATTCAAGGTCACCCCGAGACTACAGAGTGAATTCCAGGTCAGCCTGAGCTAGAGTGAAACCCTACCCCCAAAAAACAAAATAAACTAACTAACTAAATAAATAAATAAGAAATATACTCTCAGGGCTGGAGAGATGGGTTAGCAGTTAAGGCACTTGCCTGCAATGCCTAAGGACCCAGGTTTGCCTCCTCATAAGCACATAAGCCAGATGCACAAGGTGGTGCATGTATCTGTAGTTTGTTTGCAGTGCCTAGAGGCCCTGGCATGCCCATTCTCTCTCTGCCCCCCCCCCAAATAAATAAATAAAATATCTGAAAAAAGAAATGTACTCCCAAAGAGGGGGAAAAGAGTCTCCAAAATTCATTGTTAAAATAGAGGGAGAACTCAGATGAGACAGACTAACCCTTTTGGAACACTTTAGAAATCACCTGTCTTCCTGACCATGAGCTCACTTCTGTTACCCTGGCTTCTTCCCAGGCTGTCAAACTGAAGGGATTGCTCAAATTGTCCCCTATATTCTTACTTCTTTTACTTCAGTATTTAGCCTTAGCAGAGCAAAGGCCAAACCTTCATTTCCCTACTAGCGCTGAGAAAAAGTTGGGAAGCTGTGTTGTGTTTATACTAGAGGGTGTAATATTGGGAAGAGAGTGTACAGTTGCAGGTTCAGCAATCATTTCCCCTCAGTCAGTCAGCAAAGACAGAGCCATACTTTGAGAGAACGTTTTCCCCAAGGAGGCAAGAAAATAGAATGGCAGGGAAGACAGAGAGTTGGGAAGGTGTGCCCACTCCCTGTGCTCCGAATGCATGTCAAGCACTGTACTAGCCACCAATGATAGATTATTTTTTGTTTTGTCTTGTTTTTCAAGGTACAGTGTCACTCTAGCTCAGGCTGACCTGGAATTCACTATGTAGTCTCAGGGTGGCCTCGAACTCATGGTGGTCCTCCTACCTCTGCCTCCCAAGTGCTGGGATTAAAGGCATGCATCACCACGCCCGGCTATGATAGATTATTAAGATGTATTTTCTGTCCTCAAGGATCTCTCTCTTAAGGAAGACAGACACTTAAATCTGTGGTTATAAGATCTGTGCTGAGTGTTACAGCTGTGTGCAGATTGACAAGCGAGTAGGTTCTGTAGACCTCAGCACACTTGATTCATCCCAGATGGGAGAGGAAGCTATTGGAAAAGGCTTTTGGATACCATGCCAGCTGAGCTGTCTGAAATGGTAAAGATAGACTGCTGAAGGCAGGTTAGTGTTGTTTAGAGAGTTCTTCCAGGCAGCTAGATGGAGAAAAGAAGGGGCCTAGTGGCAGGGAAAACAAGAGGCTCCTAAGGAAAGCTGATGAAATCTGTGGTGGGAGAATATAGCTCATATCTCCTCACACTGCAGTACAGGCTGGCTTGTCCTCACTCATGTGAAATGAATTGAAACTGAGGAGTGTCTTAAGTTTTGATCTGTTTGTATCCACTAAGAATTCTTGAAAGAAAAGACACCTGGAAGTAAGAATATGTATTTGGGACAGCATCTCTTGTATCCCAGGCAGTCCTTGATCTTCCTCAGTAGCCAAGAATGACCTTTAACTTCTGATCCTCCTGACATCACAAAAAAGGAAGAGAGAGAGAGAGAGTTTTCTCATAGCAAAAACTTGCTTTTAAAGTCTTAACTGAATGGCATGGATGATTAACATGATGGCCAGTGAGCCAGCCAGTGCTGAAGTGCTAGTAAGTTGCTAGGCTTGGCTTGATACTTTTTTTTTTTTTTTTTTTTTTTTTTTGATTTTTCAAGGTAGGGTTTCACTCTAGCCCAGGCTGACCTGGAATTCACTATGTAGTCTCAGGGTGGCCTTGAACTCGTGGCGAACCTCCTACCTCTGCCTCCCGAGTGCTGGGATTAAAGGCGTGCGCCACCACGCTCGGCTTTTTTTAAAAATATTTTTTATTTATTTATTTGACAGAGAGAGAGAATGGGCACACCAGGGCCTCTAGCCACTGCAAACAAACTCCAGATGCATGCGCCCCCTTGTGCATCTGGCTAACGTGTGTCCTGGGTAATTGAACCTGGGTCCTTTGGCTTTGCAGGCAAACACCTTAACCGCTAAGCCATCCCTCCAGTCCTAGGCTTGATATTCTTGATACTTACATGAAAAAGGATTACAGACAAGACTCCATGCCAGCTGAGGTCTTTCACACTCCTAGTAGCTAGCTTCTGCTGAAGTTCTGTAGAATTAAAACAATTGTGTCATGAAGGTAAGAAAGCATAACACAAATACACAAGAAAAGAGCAGTTTAACCTGTTTGTTGTTTTTTGTTTGTTTGTTTGTTTGTTTGTTTATTCATTCGAGGTAGGGTATCACTTTAACCCAGGCTGACTTGGAATTCACTATTTAGTCTCAGGGTGGCCTTGAACTCATGGCAATCTTCCTGCCTCTGCCTCTTGAGTGCTGGGATTAAAGACATACGCCTTACTTTGTTTGTTTTATAAAGTAGGGTCTCAACTCTAACCCAGGCAGACCTGTATTTCACTATGCAGTCTTGGGGTGGCCTTGACGTCATGGCAATCCTCCTATGTGCTGAGATTAAAGGCGTGCACAACCATGCCCAGATGTTATTTATTTATTTATTTTTTAAAAACACACACACGCAACAGAAGTATCCCTTTGCAGCTCCCAGGTTACCCTGTATCCAGTCTACTCTTTTATTTCATCTTTCCCCACTCACTTGCACCTCTCACTTACTGGTTACTTTGAAGCAAATCTCAGATGTCATAAGATCTCATCTAGACTGATTCTTTGTGTCAACTTGATAGCAATGAAAAGCAGAAGAATGCTGGGAGCAGCAGTTATATAAACTGGATCTAATTTCAGTTTCTTCTAAGTCAGATCTGCATACATTTTAAGTGGATGAGAGTCCAGCTATTCTATGCTAATATAGGTTTGTTTAATTGATTAGCATACATACAGCAGATAGGAATGGCTTTTATATACATTGTTAGTAGAAATAAAACAAATTCAGAAATTGCTGGACTACAGCCATCCTTCTACCTCAGCCTCCCAAGTACTGGGATTAAAGGTGTAAGCTACCACACCCAGCTCATTTGCATTATTTTATTTATTTTTATTTTTTTAGAGAGAGAATTGGGCCTCAGCCACTGCAATCAAACCCCAGGTGCTTACACCACCTAGTGGGTATGTGCAACCTTGTGCTTGCCTCACCTTTGTACTCTCAGGGTGGCCTCAAACTCACAGCAATCCTCCTACCTCTACCTCCCGAGTGCTGGGATTAAAGGTGTGTGATACCATGCCCGGCTTTGCCTCACTTTTGTGCATGTGGCTTAAATGGGATCTGGAGAGTCAAACATGGATTCTTAGGCTTTGCAGGTCTTAACCTCTAAGCCATCTCTCCAGCCCCTGGGCCATATGCTTTATATCATTTTTAGATTCCTTTATTTATTTATTTAATTTTGTTTCTTTATTTATTTATTTGAGAGTGACAGAGAAAGAGGCAGATAGATAGAGAGAGAATGGGCATGCCAGGGCCTCCAACCACTGCAAACCAACTCCAGATGCATGCTCCACTCTGTGCATCTGACTTATGTGGGTCCAAGGGAATCGAGCCTCAAACCAGGGTCCTTAGGCTTCACAGACAAGCGCTTAACCAGTAAGCCATCTCTATAGCCCCTCCTTTATTTTGTTTTTTATTTATTTTTATTGGAGAGAGAGAAAGATGCAAGTAGAGAATGGGCACTCCAACACCTTTAGCCACTGCAAACAAACTCCAGAAGCATGCTCCACCCTGTTCATCTGGTTTACTTAGGTCCTGGGATATTGAACCTGGGTCCTTTGGCTTTGCAGACTAGCACTTTAACTGCTAAGCCATCCCTCCAGCCTTAGAGTCTTTTTTTTTTTTTTTTTTTTTTTTTTTTTTTTTTTTTTTCCCCTTTTTTCAAGGTAGGGTCTCACTCTAGCTCAGGCTGACCTGGAATTCACTATGTAGTCTCAGGGTGGCCTCGAACTCTCAGCAATCCTCCTACCTCTGCCTCCCAAGTGCTGGGATTAAAGGTGTGTGCCACCATGCCTGGCCTTTAGATTCCTTTTTTTTTTTTTTTAAATTTTATTTTATTTCATTCATTTGAGAGAGGGAGAGAAACAGAGACAGACAATGAGTACTCGAGGGCCTCTAGCCACTGCTAATGAACTCCAGAAGTATGCACAACCTAGTGCATCTGGCTTATGTGGGTGCTGGGGGAGTTGAACCTGGATCCTTAGGCTTTGCAGGCAAGTGCCTTAACTACTAACCCCTAACCATCTCTTCAGCCCTAGATTACTTTTTTTATTTCCTGAGGCAGTCTCTGTCTCTAGCCCAGGCTAGCCTTGAATTCATAGAGATTCTCTCTGACCTCAGCCTCCTAAATGCTAGGATTATGCACACTTTTTTTGTTCTGTTTTTGCTCTTTTTCAGATGGGGTTTTACATATCTTATGTTGCCTCAAACTCTGTATTGTTGAAAATGACCTGGAGTTTCTAATCCTGTTTTCGCCACCCAAGTGCTGGAATTGAACCCAGAGCTTCTTGCATGCTAGTTGTGGTTATGCCACATCTTTAGATTCCCATCTTTAGATTATTTGTAATACATAATAAAATGGTAGACAAGGAGGATTTGTTTGTATGTTCACTTAATTATAATGTTGAGTATCAAACCCTGAACCTTGTGCATTCTGGGCAAATGTTCTACTGAGTTACATCCCCAGCCCTCCTAATCCAATGGAACTGCTCTATAAATACTTGTTATATTATTCACAGAAGAGTGACAAGGGGGAGAATCTGTACATGTTCAGTACAGATGCAGATTTGCCCTCAGGTATTTTTTAGCCTAATTTTATTAGCTGGGCACAATGGGGTGAATCTGTTGTCTCAGATACTTGAGAGGCTAACACAGGAGGATTGATTTGAGAGCCCCCTTATTCCTCCCCCCAAAAAAACTGGGCAACATAGACTGCTTCTCAGAAAAGAAAACAAAATGAAGTTGGTTAAATCCATGGATATAAAACTTACAGGTATTGGAAAACTAGCTATATTCTAAAAGATTCCACATTAAGAGTACTTAGTCAATTATAGTAGACCCATGGAATAAATTGCCTATCAAAAGACAAAATCTGAAAATTCTCAAGCAGTATAGTACATACCGTTTTTAAGCTCATTTCTCTATGGAATATCACCTTTTGTAGGCAATTTAAGAATGAAAGTCATAGAAATTTGTACTATTGTTAATGGATGAGACTACATTGATACATGTTTTCAGAAAAAATTGTCTCTTCATTTTTCAGTATTAAAGAGAGATTTTCTAGGGGCTAGAAAGATAGCTTAGCAGTCAGGGTGCTTGCCTATGAAGCCTAAGGACCCAGGTTTGATTCCCCAGTACCCTTGTAAAGCCAGATGTACAAGGTGCATGAACCTGGAGTTCATTTGCAGTGACTGGAGACCATTCTCTCTAATAAATAAATAAAATATTTTCTAAAAAGAGAGAGTTTACATTTTCTTTTTTTTTTTTTTTTTTTTTTTTGGTTTGGTTTTTGAGGTAGGGTCTCACTCTAGCTCGACCTAGAATTCACTATGTAGTCTCAGGGTGGCCTCGAACTCACTGTGATCCTCCTACCTCTACCTCCCAAGTGCTGGGATTAAAGGCGTGCGCCACCACGTCCGGCGAGTTTACATTTTAAAAAGAAGCTAGGTTGCTTGTTCTTTTAAGTACCCTTGGTCACATGGGGCTTGTTAGGAGTGTTGTGAGTTTTGTTGTTTTGTTTTTGGTTGTTACTGTTTTGGTTTTTTTGAGATAGGGTGTCACTATGTAGCCCAGGCTGGCCTCAAAGTTGTGGCAGTCCTCTTGCCTCTGCCTCCTAAGTGTTGTGGTTATTGCTTTGTGCCATCACACCCAGCCAGTAGTATTGGTTAATGTATTCTCTCCAATGTAGTCTCTCCCTGAGACTAGAGTGCCTAGTGTCTGAAATGAACTTTTGCTTAATCTTAGTGTCCTGAACTACTTTTCTTTCTTTCTTTCTTTCTTTCTTTCTTTCTTTCTTTCTTTCTTTCTTTCTTTCTTTCTTTCTTTCTTTCTTTCTTTCTTTTTTTTGTTTGTTTTTTTGAGGTAGGGTCTCACTCTAGCCTGACCTGGAATTCACTATGTAGTCTCAGGGTGGCCTTGAACTCACGGTGATCCTCCTACCTCTGCCTTCCAAGTGCTGGGATTAAAGGCGTACGCCACCAAGCCCAGCCCTGAACTACTTTTTAACACATAAGGTTAAGTTTCAGGATAAATTCAGTTCAGAATTCCTGACTGTTTGTTCTGTGCAGATAACTGAGCAACACTTGAACAGCCATGCAGGATTGATGGAAACCCAGTTAACAGTGGTGTGCTCTACCATGCCAAGAGAATCACAGTGATCATTTGTACCTCTAACATTTTATGACTTCTGCCTACTGTAGCCCCCATGTGCTATAGTCCACTGCAGAAATAGGTCAGTGGGCTTTAAACCAAGGAAGTTTATATTTAAATCTTTGATTTTTTTTTCTTTTTTTTTTTTTACTTTTGGTTTTCATAGTCCACGGACAAGGAGCTGAGAGAAGCCATGGCATTGCTGACAGCTCAGCAGACTGCTCTGGAAGTCATTGTCAACATGTGCTGCAGTGAAGGTTAGCTACCAGGTCATCACATCAGGTGGTTTCCCCAGCATTGAGGGTATCTTCCAAAGGGGTTTTCTTTGATATCCCAATTATGTGTGATTTGCCCTCTTCCCAGAACCCTCTGATGATGAGTGGGAAGAACTTTCTAGCAGTGATGAAAGCGATGCCTTTATGGAGAATTCCTTCAGTGAGTGCAGTGGGCAACTCCTGTCTCCACTCTGTCTGTCCCATGAGATTCATAGTGCCCTCACCAACTGCCTCATCCCAAAAAAGGTAATCTGGATTCATCCTGGACTTATTGTGGGGCATAGGGAAGGCATATTCAAGCTGTTGGTTATGTGTGCCAAAGGAGTAAGCACTTCCTCCCAGGTTGCCAGTGATGGTGCCACCTGGGATGTAGAACAGAATGAGCAGTCCTGGAAATAGACAAATGTGATTGTACCTAAGCATTTACTTGGAAGTAGTATGTTGGAATCTTAGGAAGAATCATGTCTAAGATGACTTCTGTTTTACCTTTTCCCTATTGCCTTTTAAATCTAGGTCTTTGAGAAGACTGCCTTTCCAAACCGTGTTGCAGTTGACATATGTTCTAGGAACCCTACTTGGAAACATTTGATTAGAAAGTAAGAGTTTTTTTATGTTCAGAAACATTTATCTTCTTCTTTTTTTTTTTTTATTTATTTGAGAGTGACAGAGAGAGAAAGAGGCAGAGAGAGAGAGAATGGGCACATGGGCACACCAGGGCTTCCAGCCACTGCAAACGAACTCCAGATGTGTGTGCCACCTTGTGCATCTGGCTTACGTGGGTCCTGGGGAATGGAGCCTCGAACCATGGTCCTTAGGCTTCACAGGCAAGCGCTTAACTACTAAGCCATCTCTCCAGCCCCACATTTATCATCTTCTTAGGTATTTTATTTACTTATTTGAGAGCGAGAGAGGAAGAGGCAGAGAGAAAGATTGAATGGGCGCACCAGGGCCTCCAGCCACTGCAAACAAACTCCAGATGCATGAGCCCCCTTGTGCATCTGGCTTACGTGGGTGCTGGGGAATCAAACCAGGGTCCTTAGGTTTCACAGGCAAACGCCTTAACCACTAAGCCATTTCCCCAGCCCTATCTTCTTCTTTTTTTTTTTAATGTAAAATGTAGACCTTTAAATAGAAAATGCTGATTTCCTTCTAAGGCCCAGAATTTCTCTTTGTGGATGTATATACTCCGGAGAAGTATATGCATGTATACTGGGCACCTGCATGAGGATGTTCACAGCATTAGGTAGTTGTTGCCCCAATCTAGAAGCAACTTTGATGTCCATCACAGGCAGAATGGATAATGAATAGATATACAACAGGGCAGCAGTAAGAAGGACCTGAACTAGAACCACTTACAACTTGTGTATAACTCACCATGTTGAGCAAAGTAAGAATATACAAGCAAGGCCACGTGTGGTGGTACACACCTTTAATTCCATTACTTGAGAGGCTGAGGTAGGAGGATAGCCATGAGTTTGAGGCCACCCTAAGATTGCATAGTATATTCCAGGTCAGCTTGGGCTAGAGCAAGACGCAAGACCCTAACCTGAAAAAGAAACAAAAACTAGGAATGCATACTTAGGTAGTAACACTATAAAGAGAGGAGAAAAAAGTCAGGCCTATAATTCCTAGCTACTCTAAAAGCTGAGGCCTTTGCTAGGTTGAGGTCTGCTGGGCAGCTTAGTAAGAGCCTGTCTAAAATACAGCTTAGTAGTAGAGTACTTGCCTAACTTGCATGAAGCTCTCAGTTCAATCATAAGCATAGCAAAAATAAATAAATATAAATAAGTAGGGTTTGCCATACAGGTCTGGATAGAGATTACTTTCTAAGGGCCAGGGAGGTGGGGCACATTCAGGTGCCAACAGTGTTTATTCCTTTTTTTTTTTTTTTATTACGGTCATACTTAGTATGGATATGCATTGGTACTATCTTTTCCCTTGTCCCTGCCCCCATTCCACTGGGAGCCTTTCTCAGTGGGGTTGCAAGTATTCCCCACGGAGTTGTGGGTTATGCATTGTGGGAGCAGCAGTCAGTTTTTGGGCAGAGGCAATGCCTTTGGGAGTGTTTATTTCTTATGCAGGTGCATGAGTTTGCTTTATAAACTGTGGTAAACTCAGTATGTTGTATGCTTTCCCATAGGTACATCATATTTTGTAATTAAAAGTAATTGGGCTGGAGGGGTGGCTTAGCGGTTAAGGCATTTGCATGCAAAACAAAAGGACCCAGGCTCTGTTCCCCAGGACCCATGTTAGCCAGATGCACAGGGAGGCACATGCTTCTGGAGATTGTTAGCAGTGGCTGGAAGCCCTGGCGTACCCATTCTCTCTCTCTTTCTCTGACTCTCTCAAATAAATAAAAATTTAAAAATAAAATTTTTTTTTAAAGTAATTTCATTGCTGGGTATGATGGCACATGGAGAGGCTAAGATAGGAGGATCAACATGAGTTCACAGGTAGCCTGATTTACAGAGTCAGTTCTAGGGCAAGAGTGAAACCTTGCTTCAAAAAGCAGAAGTAATCTTAGTGATGTTTTCTTCCCTAGAAATAATTTGGTTTTTTTTGGAGAGAGAGAGGGAGAGGAAGATAGAGATGGGCTCACCAGCAGTCTCTTAGCTGCTGCAAACGAAATCCGGATGCTTGCACCCCCTTGTGGCATTGCGGCATTGCGCCCTTGCGTCACTTTGCATCTGGCTAAACGTGGGACCCGGAGATTGGAACCAGGTTCTTAGGCTTAGGAGCCAGGAGCCTTAACCATTAAGCCATCTCTCCAGCCCCCTAGAAATAATTGTAAGGCAGAATCCTCACAATTCAAAGAGAGTTGTGTGCCAGAGTCCTTGTGTGCTCAAGCAATCTGATTGGCACATTAACAGTTCACATTTGATTTATTGTGACAGAACCTCTCCATACTTATAGACACTCTTAGAATCTTTAGCTTAGGTTAAAAGTGTGGTGTCCATGGCTATAATCCCATCAATCCAGAGACTTAAGCAAAAGGATGGATGATGTATTTGAAGCTAGACCAGGCTTCATAGGAAATTCTAGGCCAGCATGGGCTATATATAGCAAGACCGTGTGTGTGTGTGTGTGTGTGTGTGTGTGTGTGTGTGTGTGTGTAAACAAAAAACTCCACTGAATGCCATTGTGTAAGCTGTAGAGAAATTGTGTTTCCCTTCCTTTGCAGAATGAACACTATTCAGTGTAGAGCTCTCGTGTGCCTCCAGAGTCTCGTGTCCCTCCTGGACGTGGACCATCTGGGAGGAGCTTCAGCTCTTCAGACACTTGCACAGCATCTGTCACAGCTCCTTTTTTCTCAGCCTGGTAAATATTCATGCCTTACTGTGAAAGACTACTTTGACAGAGCAATCTTGAAGGACATGAACTTGGACTTGGTTAAGTGTGTGTCATTTTTCATTTAACCTGAGCACATTAAACTATAGGCATTCAAACAGTCTGAGCATTGGTGTGCACAGGTGGCTGGTCTGCACCTGCAAACCCAATGATTGATGACTGTCATCCCACTTCCACCAGCCTGCGCTAAGAGACCTGCATGAGGTGGGGGGAAGAGAGGAGTCAGGGCTGTCCCTTGCCTTTGTTGACATTATCTCCCTTCAGTCTGTCTTGTGTGGAGGGAGGAGGAACCCCCACTGTTCATGCCTAATCTGATGCAATGTGAGGTAGGGAGTCCTTAGCTAGTGCTTCAGGTGAACAGGACTGAAATCTCTTACCCCAAACCCTCTTTTGTTATAGTTAGAATGGCATCTTATTCAAGGATGTATTTCCATATCAGACTGTTGAAAACCAGCTTAAAAATTTTACATAAGTGTAGTTTGTTACTTGATGACTTGTAAGTTATTTACCTATATTTAGACAGGCTGTGAACTTTTTTTTTTTTTTTTTTTTTTTTTTTTTTGGTTTTCCAAAGTAGGGTCTCAATTCCAGGCTGACCTGGAATTCACTCTGTAGTCTCAGGGTGGCCTTGAACTCAATGGTGATCCTCCTACCTCTGCCTCCCAGGTGCTGGGATTAAAGGCGTGTGCCACCATGCCCAGCAACATTCTTTTTTGTTTGGTTTTTTGAGGGTAGGGGCTTGCACTAGCCCAGGCTAACCCAGAACTCACTCTAGTCTCAGGGTGGCCTGGAACACACAGTGGGGCTCCTACCTCTGCTTTCTGAGTACTGGGATTAAAGGTGTGCACAACCACACCCTGCTTCTGTGAACATTTATTTATTTATTTATTTATTTATTTATTTATTTATTTATTTATTTATTTATTTAACAGAGAAAGAGGGAGAGAGAATGGGCACGCCAGGGCTTCCAACCACTACAAACGAACTCCAGACCTGTGCACCCCCTTGTGCATCTGGCTAACATGGGTCCTGGGGAATGAAACCTGCATCCTTTGGCTTTGTGGGCAAACGCCTTACCCCTAAGCCATCCCTGCAGCCCTTCTGTGAACATTCTTAAAGGGAAAGACATTTTTCCTGTTTGGGGATGAAACCCAGGACCTTGGGTATTAGTTCTACCAGACCAGAAAGCAATTTTTTTTTTTTTTTTTTTTTGGTTGTTCGAGGTAGGGTCTTACTCAAGCTCAAGCTGACCTGGAATTCACTCTGTATTCTCAGGGTGGCCTCAAACTTAGGCGATCTTCCTACCTCTGCCTCCCATGTGCTGGGATTAAAGGCGTGCACCACCACACCCGGCTTCCAGAAAGCATTTTGAATCACCTCTTTTGCTTATTTTGACATTTCCTTAATTTTTCTTTTGCTCAAAATTTAGTTGAAAAAGCAGGACAAGTCAGTGTTCCTTTCCCAATTTTGGGTAAATGAACAAAAATCAAAATTGAATAAAAGCTGCCCAAATATTGTTCTTAACCTGATGAAATGTGAATTACTTGTTATATAAAATGGCATGTAGTTTAGCATTTTGAATCAAAATAATGGTTTTTCCTGCAAATGGAGGACAGATAAAAATTGAATCTGAGATGTGTTGTATTTGTATTCAGTGGAAATGAATATTTGAGTGTCTGTTGGGCATAAGATTTTCAGAAATGGGAAGGAACCTTAGTGTGCTTTGTGAGTGCTATGTCACACCATCTTGGTCCTAGAGATGCTGGTATAAACAGAAAGGCAGGGTCACTGGTTCATGGAGCCTGTATTCTGTCATAATGTTTGATACAATTTTGGCTATGAAGAAAAAAAAAATAGGATCAGAGTAGTGTGATGGGCTGCGTTTGTATGTGTAGAAAAGGCCTCTTTGAGGAAGAAAACATTTAAGGTGAGATAAATCACATGTAATGTAGGATTTTGTCCTAGGTATGCCTGATCTTAAAGCTGGCCTATTGTCTATCCGGCCATAATTATAAGAAACCCCCTTCGTAGATATATAAGCTATATCTGATAGACTAAACCTTGATTAAAACTTGTGGGGCTCACTGTGGTGGTGATGTTTATAATCCTAGCACTTAAGAGACTAAGGCAGGAAGATTGAGAATTTAAGGTCAGCCTAGACACTACATAAGGAGACTCTGCCTCAAGGGAAGAAACATTGTGGAAAGCCACCTCTCTCTAACCCAGGCAACCTAAGAAAGAAGCATCAGAACTGGGACAAAGTCCCAGGTACCATGAAACAGTAAGCCATGATGTTTATTGCTGCTTAAGAAATCAGCCAACTTTATGGCTTAAAGTAGTATCATTCCGGGCACAATAAGGCAGGCTTATAGTTTCAGCTACCTGGGAGGCTAGGGCAGGAGGATACCCCATCCCAAAGCATCGATTATTAGTTATTTTCAGTTTCTCAGGGCCAGAAATTCAGACAGGGCCTAGTGGAGAAGATTTGTGTCCATTCCACTGTGTCAAGGGCTGTGATTCTCTACTAGGGGTGATTTTGCCCCTCTCCCCACCCACCTCCAGGGCAGTGTGTGGAGGAATTATATGTTGTTCTATCTTGGAGATTGCTACTAGTATCTACAAGCTAGAGACCAGGGGATGCTGAAGAGACATCTTACACAAGAGACTTCTGTATAAACAACAGAATGATCTGGGCCAAAATGTCAGAGGTGGAATCTAGGACTAGGGTCTCCACTGGAAAACCTGACGGCTGTGAGCCAGAATCATTAGAGGTGTGTTCACATACATTGGACACTTGGTACTGGCATCATCAGGAAAAACATTCACAAATAACCTTTTCACGGTACCTGAGCTTCCTCAAAATATGCTGGCTGGGTTCCAAGGGCAAGAGGCAAGAAAGAAAACAGCACTCATATGTGAGTCATTTGGAAATCATTGTCTTTTATGACCTAGTCTGTCATTCATGTGTTCTGTGGGTTAAAGAAATCACAAAGTCACACCATATTTGAGAAGTAAAGAACAGACTACATTTAAAAAAATATTTTAGCCAGGCTTGGTGGCACATGTCTTTAATCCCAGCGCTTGGGAGGCAGAGGTAGGAGGATTGCCATGAGTTTGAGGCCACCCTGAGAATACAGAAGTGAATTCCAGGTCAGCCTGGGCTAGAGTGAGACCCTACCTCAAAAAACCAAAAAAAAAAAACTGTAAAAAAAATTTGCCCACAATCAAGTATACTATAAGCCTGAACACTCCCACAGCTACTTTAAATAAACAAATAAATAAATAAATAAATAAGAAAGAAAGAAAAATAAAAAATGAGTAAAAATATTTTAATTTATTTATTTGAGGGCGGGAGGGAGGGAGAACAGGCATACCAGAGCCTCTAGCCACTGCAAACGAACTCCAGGCACATGCACCACCATGTGCATCGGGTATATGGGTTTTGGGGAGGCGAACCTGAGTCGTTAGGCTTCACAGGCAAGCGCCCTAATGACTAAACCATCTTTCCAACCCCAGACAACATTTTTATGGGAAGTGTCAAGATACCAGAAGATGGTTCAGGACATGAATATTGCTTATTTATTTGAGAGAGAGAAAGAGGCAAAGAGAGAGGAAGAATGGGTGCGCCAGGGCCTCCAGCCACTGCAAACAAACTCCAGATGGATGCACCCCCTTGTGCATCTGGCTTATGTGGGTCTTGGAGAATCGAACCAGGATCTTTTGGCTTTGCAGGCAAATGCCTTAACTGCTAAGCCATCTCTCCAGCCCAATAAAAATATTTTAAGAAGGGGGAGTCAGGAGTTTTTTCACCTAGGTGACCCTCATTCTCCCTTGTCTATGCTAGCTTACTTATTTATTGCTGCTGCTTTGTTTGCCTTGTGTGAGGAAGGTACAGTAAAAAAAAAGAGTGAGGTTGGGTCAGGGGCCACCAGGGAGTCTTGGAGACTGGCCCCCCATGAGCCATAGCCCCTGGCATGGTCAAGAAGATCATTGCTGTGGGAGATCGATGACACCATGTTGTTTGTTTTTTGAGGTAGGGTCTTGTTCTAACCCAAGCTGATCTTGAATTCACTATGTAGTGTCAGGCTGGCCTCAAACTCACAGAGATCCTCTGCCTCCCAAGTACTGGGATTAAGGGTGTGAGCCAACTCACCCTGCAAGAGTTTTTATTAATAATAGCCTGGGCTAGAGAGTGGTTAATGTGCATGACTGTGAAGCCTAAGAACCCAGGTTCGATTTTCCGGGTCCCATGTAAGCCTGATGCACATGGTGGGGCATGTGTCTGGAGTTTGTTTGCACTGGCTAGAGGCCATCCTCTCTCTTTCTATCTCCCCCTCTCTGTCTCAAGTAAATAAATAAATCTTTAAAAAATAATAATAGCCTTGGTGAGTAGGGCGTGGTGGTGCATGCCTTTAATCTCAGCATGCACTTGGGAGGCAACAACAGAATATTTTTTAAAAAAAAGTTAAAGCCGGGCATGTGGCATGTGCCTTTAATCCCAGCACTTGGGAGGCAGAGGTAGGAGGATTGCCATGAGTTCAAGGTCACCCTGAGACTACATAGTGAATTCCAGGTCAGCCTGGGCTACAGTGAGACCTTGAAAAGCAAAAAAAATAAATAATAATAATAATAGCTTTGCTAACATACCATGCTTAGTTTCAGTTCTTTTCCTACATAGCAACTTGTCTTGGAGAAGAGAAAACATACGGTTCATCTTTGTGTTTTGTGGGACTTTTGTGTTTCAGATTTTGCTAAACATGTGGATTTTCTAGAAGCCATAAGTAGTGCCTTGAGGGCCCTTTTGCAAACAATGGCCTCCAGGAACATTCCTCAGGTAAGATTTCGTAAAATCTTTTTATGTGAAACTTGAAAAGATTCTTTCTGTATTTTGGAAGCACATTTCTTTTTTAGTTTTACAAGGTAGGGTCTCACTGTAGCCCAGGCTGACCTGCAATTCACTATGTATTCTCAGGCTGGCCTTGACTTGAACTCATGGAAATCCTCCTACCTCTGCCTCCCAAGTGCTGGGATTAAAGGCATATGCCACATGCCCGGCTTTAACTTTTTTTTTTTTTTTTTTTTTTAAATATTCTGTTGTTGACCTGGAGAGATGACTCACCATTTAAGGCACTTGCCAGCAGAGCCTAATGACCCAAGTTCAATTCCCCAGAAACTATGTAAAGCCAGATGCACAAAGTAGTACATGCATCTAGAGTTCATTTGCAGCAGCTGAAAGCCCTGGTACGCCCATTTCTCTCACTCTGTCTCAAATAAGTAAAGTAAAATACTCTGTTGCAAGAGTAATGCCTGGTCTTTGTGGGGGAAAAAAATAAGATAATTGCTTAAAATAAAAAGTGAAGTGTTGGGCTGGAGAGATGGCTTAGCAGTTAAGGCACATGCCTGAGAAGCCTAAGGACCCGGGTTCTATTCTCCAGGTCCCACATAAGACAGATGCACATAGGGGCACATGCATCTGGAGTTCGTTTGCAATGGCTAAAGGCCCTGATGTGCCCATTCTCACACTCTCTCTCTCTCTCTCTCTCTCTCTCTCTCTCTCCCTTTCTCTGTCTCTAATAAATAAATAAATAAAAAAATTAAAAATTATTAAAAAAAGTGAAGTGTTCTCACTGTCAGCAATACACAGGTGTTTTTGTGTTGGTAGTTTTTATTTGACACATATGTTGCTGGTCTTCTTCAGTATCTTCTTATAGAAATTTTCAGACATGCCTTTCTGACCCTCCACAGTGACTCATCTGACTGTCTCTGGCAGGTACCATACCCTTTCTACTTATTACCTTTTATTACAGAAATCCCCAAAATTTCTAAAAACTGAATCAGTTCTGTGAGCTTATATATACTGTCACCAAGCCTCAAGTTACCAGCATCCTTGCCTCTTTACTTCATTTGTTGCCTCTGTATTTTTACTTTGTGTCCTGGAGTCTTTTTTTTTTTAACCACTATTATTTTTATTATCTCAGTCAAAAGTGTGTTCTACAAGGATACTTGAAAGCAAGAGCTCAGAAGGTGGCAATGAATTTACTTCAGTGGTTGCATAAGGGCTGTGTAGAAACTACAAACATTTCATGTAAATGTATAAATTGAAGCTTCAGAAGACAAAGCCTATCAAACAATTGTGTTACAGTAGGATTAAAAAAGTAATTTTAGTAAACTTTGCCTTTGAGTGCACCCTTGGGGACTATCAGAATCAGTACTCTTCAGCGTGAGCCCCTTATAACTATATGAATTAACAACATAGGATTACACTGATCATTTTTCTGATTGCCAAGTTACAATTTGAACATACAGCAAACTTAAATATTCTTCGTAATCATTATCTCCTGGACTATTTTAAGGCAAATCACATCATTTCAGCCACAAATAATGTGTTTATGAATGTCTGACAGAAAATTACCTTCCAAAAAACCTAACTTGGCCAGGTGTAGTGGCACATGTCTTTAATACCTGCACTTGAGAGGTAGAGGTAAGAGAATTGCTGTGAGTTTGAGGACAGACTGTAACTACAGAGTGAGTTCCATGTCAGCCTAAGTAGAGTGAGAGCTCACCTCGAGAAAACAAAACAACAAAAAAGCCTGACCCTAGGACTAGGATAATAACTCAGTCAATGAAGTGCTGCCCTTCCCAGTATTGGAACCTGACTGCAGCTCCAAAATTGACCTTTAAAAAGCCAGGCATGGTGGTGGACACCTGCCAGCCAGCACTAGCACTGAAGAGAGGGAATGGGAAGATCCCTGGGGCTCACTCCTCAGCTAATGTAGCCTAATTCGTGAGCTATACCAATACTAGTACCAGGACAATCTGTAAACACAACAAGCAGGTTCTTTTCTTTTTTCTTGTTTGGTGCTTGCTTTTTGGTCTAATTGTGAGCTAAGGGTCAATGAAAGATGTCTCAAAAAAGTTGGCAAACACCTAAAATTATTCTCTGGTCTCCCCCACATACATGCACAAGCCTAATACCAAAACTATGACCCCAATCCAAAAATTAGCAGGTAGTTCTTTCCATTTGATTTACACTTTGAAGTCGTTGTCCCCAAATTGCCTTTACATTGTCTTTTGATTATTGGTTTGTTCAAATCAGTATGAATGGTAGCTCACACATGGAATCTCAGCACTGGGGAGGCTGAGGCAAGAGGATTTCTCTGAATTCAGGGGCAATCTGGGCTACATCATGAGTTCCAAGCCTACACTACAAAGTGAGATGCTGGCTTTAAAAAAAGGCAGGGCTGGGAGAATGCTCAGCAATTAAAGGCACTTGCTCACAAGTCTGATGACCCAAGTTCGATCTTCAGCACACAGGGAAAGCCACAAAGTGGCCCATGTGTCTATAATCCCAGTAGGTCTGTGGCAATGGGAGGTGGAGCTAGGAAGCTCACCCTTCTCAGCGGCAAAATACCAGCAAGAGATCTGTCTCCAGGGAAATTGGAAGGAGAGCACTCATACTCTGAAGTTGTCCTCTGACCCTCACACACGTTCTATGGCATGTACATGCCCAACACACATGCAAACACAAAGAAGTAACGAATAAGTCATTAGTATATAAGCAAGGTCTGAACATTGTTGTTGATAATTTTTGTCTCCCATTTTTAACTGCTTTATGGATATCATATCATTTATTCAAGAAAGAAACTGTCACTTGGTTCTATATACTTTACCATTGCCAGGTTTGGCTAACCTACTTGGTATTGTTTAACATTCTACATCTCTATTAAGGCATAAAGCCTGATAAGTTTACAGTTCAGACATTTTTTTGGCAAGAAAAAAATTCCATGTTATTGTATATATTTTATACTGTTAATGAGTATTCGTCTATAAATAAGAACTTTCTCTAGTTATTTTGTAATTTTGAGAGAGAGAGAGGATAGAGCTGGGGAGATGACTCAGTGGACAAAATGCTTGCTGATCAAGCCTAAGTATCCAAGTTGATCCTCAGACCCACATAAAAATCCAAAAGCCAGCCAGGCATGGTGGCGCATACCTATAATCCCAGCACTCGGGAGGCAGAGGTAGGAGAATCGCTGTGAGTTCAAGGCCAGCCTGAGAATACATAGTGAATTCCAGGTCAGCCTGGGCTAGAGTGAGACCCTACCTCGGAAAAAAAATAAAATCCAGAAGCCAAGGCTGGGAAGATAGCTCAGCAGTTAAAAGCACTTGCTTACAAAGCCTGCTGGCATGGGTTCAATTCCCAAGCATCCCACATAGAGCCAGATGCAAAAAGTGATGAAAGCATCTGGTGCACCCATACACGCACTAAAGTAAATTAATGTGCAAATAAATAAATAAATAAATATATATATTTAAGAAATACTTGAGTCAGGCGTGGTGGCACACACCTTTAATCCCAGCACTTGGGAGGCAGAGGTAGGATGATCGCCATGAGTTTGAGACCACCCTGAAACTACATAGTTAATTCCAGGTTATCCTGGACCAGAGTGAAACCCTACCTCAAAAAACCAAAAAAAGAAAGAAATATTTGTTTTCAAGCAGAGAGAGATGGAAAGACGGGTGGGGGAGTGCAGGGGGGGGAATATGGGCACATGGGCCTCTAGTCACTGCAGATGAACTCCAGATGCATGCACCACTTTGTGCATCTGGCTTATGTGGGTACTGGGAAAGTGAACTCAAGTCATTAGGCTTTGCAGGCAAGCATCTTAACCACTGACCCATCTATCTCTTCAGTCCCTAAATAAAAAATTTTATGGGCCTTTATAATCCCAGCACTCTGATGAGATGGAAAGTGGAGACAAGAGAATTTCCCAGAAGTTCTCGCTGAGTGCAACAAAGTAAACAGCAGAGATTGAGACCCTGCCTCAAAATTTGGAACCCAAAGTTGTCCCCTGACCTCCACATATATGGCATGTACACACATATACACATACATACATAGATGTACACATACACAAAAATAAACAAAAAGATGGGGTAAGTGATTGACTCCTGACCCTTTTCTCAAATGGCATATGGGTTCTATAGCCATTAAACATAACCAACAGAGGTTTGTCTGTCTTCCCTCCCTCCCGCCTTCCCTCCTGTCTTTCTGCTTTTGAGGCAATGTCTCACTCTAGCCAAGGCTGATCTGGAGCTCACTGTAAACCTTAGCTGGTCTCAAATTTATAGCAATCCTCCAGCATCACCCTTCCAGGTGCTGAGATTAAATGCATGAGTCAAGGTTTTACATCCATGTGTGTGTGTCAGAGAGAAAGTTCATGTGCTCATGTATCATGGATCACATGTTGAGGTCAGAGTACAACATAGGTTATCAGTCCTCAGCTTCCACCACTGCATGCGACAGGCTGACTGGCCCTCTAGCTTCCTGAGTCTCCTGTCTCTGCCTTCAATCTAGCCTTAGGAACACTTGCATTACACACTCACTCCTGCATCTGTATTTACATGGGTTCTGGCGATCTGAATTCAGGTCATGGGGCTCTTGTACAGCAAGTGTGCTATCCACAGACACATCTCCCCAGCCCTAGTTACTCTTTTTGATGCAAAAATTGACCCATATAAGGTAGTAGGAATTCCTTTAGGTATGTTCTTCTGTCTCTGAGGTGGACCCTAAATCTGATTCTTTCATATAGCTATCTCTCTCCCGCTCTTTTTCCTTTAAATTCTGAGGATATAATCTAGGACCTGGTGCAAGTGTCCTACCACTCAGCTACACACCTAGCTCTGAATCCTAAGTTTATGATATGATGTTTAGAATAAAGAAAATGTCTCAAACACAAGTTGTAATTTTCC
This sequence comes from Orientallactaga sibirica, assembly GCA_036365145.1. Taxonomy (NCBI): domain Eukaryota; kingdom Metazoa; phylum Chordata; class Mammalia; order Rodentia; family Dipodidae; genus Orientallactaga; species Orientallactaga sibirica. Next base: position 3,502,702 of record JAEOAD010000030.1, read on the forward strand.
TGAGTACAACCTAGTAGTACATCTCCAAAAAGCTGTGATTTCTTTAGTGAGAATCTGAATTTTGGAGAGCTTATTGCTGCCCTATTGTCATCACTTCTAGGCCTTTTCAGTGAAATACCGTTTTAGGAAATAGAGAAAAATAAAGTTGACAATGGTGTTCCCAATTTAAGAATGATACAGTGTCTTTCATATCTTTTTTTTTTTATTTTGGGTCTTGGTATTGAACCCAAGGCCTCATGCATGTTAAGTAGGTGGTTATACCACCAAGGTATAACTCCCACACCCAAAATTTTTTTAATATTTTTATTCACGTATTTGAGAGAAAGAGGCAGATAAAGAGAGAATGTGTGTTATGTAGGTGGGCCCGGGCCTCCAGCCATTGCAAATGAACTCCAGATACATTTGCCACTTTGTGCATCTGCCTTACGTGAGTACTAGGGAATCAAACCAGGGTCCTTAGGCTTCACAGGCAAACGCCTTAACCACTAAGCCATCTCTCTAGTCCCTGTATTTCCAGTCCCCCAAATTGTTTTTTAAAAGTTTCTTCAAAGCCGGGCATGATGGTATATGCCTTTAATCCCAGCACTTGGGAGGCACAGGTAGGAGGAGCACCATGAGTTCGAGGCCACCCTGAGACTACATAGTGAATTCCAGGTCAGCCTGAGCTAGAGTGAGACCCTACCTCGAAAAACAAAACAAAAGTTTCTTGAAAGAATTATCCTGGGTCCTTTGTTATAAAATTAGTTTCAAGAGGCTGCAGGGATGGCTTAGCAGGTAAGGCACTTGCCTGCAAAGCCAAAGGACCCAGGTTTGATTCCCCAGGATCCATGTAAGCCAGATATACAAGGTGGCACATGCATCTGTAGTTTGTGGCTGGAGGCCCTGGCACACCCATTCTCTTTCTTCCTGTCTGCCTCTTTCTCTCTCTCTCTCTGTCTCTCTCTCTCTCTCAAATAAATAAATAAATAATATTTTTAATTAGTTTCAGTTTCACTTTTCTTTGTTGTTTATTTGTTTTTTGAGTTAGACCAAGCTAACCTAGCATTCACTATGTAGTTTCAGACTGGCCTCTAACTCTCAACAATCTTCCTACCTCTGCCTCCTGAGTGCTGAGATTAAAGGTGTGCACCATCACACCCAGCTTCAGTTTCACTTTTAAAAGGAGTATGTGGAATGTGCCTTTTGACTTTATTTTAGTGTTGGTTGTTTGCTTTGCAATGCTGAAGAGCCAACCCAAGGTCATCACTTGGTATGTGGGTCCTCTAGCTACCACTTAGCTGCATCCCCAGCCCTTAATTTTATTTATTTATTTATTGATTTGTTTATTCATTGGTTTTTTGAAGTAGGGTCTCACTCTAGCTTAGGCTGACCTGGAATTCAGTCTCAGGGTCACCTCAAACTCATGGTGATCCTCCTACCTCTGCCTCCCATATGCCGGGATTAAAGGTGTATGCCACCACATCTGGCTTAATTTTTATTTTTAACTATATAAAAAATAGTTTGAGAGTTAAAACTATGAAAGAAGCTATAGTCAGTCGAAAATATGGTATATCCAGCTGGGCATGGTGGTGCATGCCTTTAATCCCAGCACTGGGGAGGCAGAGGTAGGAGGATCGCTGTTGAGTTTGAGGCCACCCTGAAAATGCAGAGTGAATTCCAGGTCAGCCTGGGCTAGACTGAGACCCTATCTCAAAAAACCAAGAAAACATTCAACAGCTTAGTCATCCTTAAAAAAAGAGTGTAATTCTGATGCATGCTATGTAGATGAACCTTGAAGCCCTACTACAATGCATCAGTTATTAAAAGACAAATATTGCACGATTGCTCTTATATAAGTGAGGTTTTTACAATAGCTAAAGCATCGTGATAAACAATTAGAACTGGTTACTAGAGAAGGGCAGCAGAACCATTGCTCAGTGGGTACAGTCCCACTTTGGGAAAGTGAAAAGCAGCTAGAGAAGCGCAGCTGTGGCGGGTGTGGGGTGTGTAGCAGTGGAAGTGCACCCAGTGCACTGGAGTTAATTTTTTTTTTCTTTTTTGGTTTTTCAAGGTAGGGTTTCACACTAGCTCAGGTTGACCTGGAATTCACTATGTAGTTGCAGGGTGGCCTCAAACTCATGGTGATCCTCCTACCTCTGCCTCTAAAGTGCTGGAATTAAAGGCATGTGCCACCACGCCTGGCTTGTGCACTGGAGTTAAAATGGCCAGGTGTGGTGCAGATTTCCACTGCACCCATAATCATCCCTGTTAGTTTATTTTAGTTAGTTAATTAGTTTTGTGGTATGGTCCTGAGAATTGAACTCCAACCTAAGCCTCATGCATATTAAGTATATGCTTTACCTTTTTAGTTTTGGATTTATCCTTCTGTTCTTTGTTATATGATTTTTTTTTTTACATTTTTCCTACTTACATATATTTTGATCCTGTGTACTTCACATTCTCCTCATTTATCCCCCTCAGTCTCATTGTACTCCTCCTTTTCTTCTCTTGCTGTATCTGTATCTCAAGAGAGAATGATCCCTTCCCTGGCAACCTTAAACTGTCATAGTTCATTAGGGAGGGGAACCTCCCAAGCCCGTCCCTTATCTATAACAAATGATGACTGGCTCTATTATGTGGTAGTCTTTAAAAAAATTTTTTTAATATATTTGTTTGCTAGAGAGAGGGCATGCCAGGGCCTCTTATCACTGCAAATGAGCTCCAAGCACGTGTGCCACTTTGTGCATCTGGCTCTATGTGGGTACTGGGGAATCGACCCAAAGTCATTCCATCATGCTTTGCACACAAGCACTTTAACTGCTGAGTCATCTCTCCTGCCCCCTTTTATGGATTGAGTAACAGACTTTGAGCCCTGACATCAGCAGGGTTCAAAGTCTGAATATGCACTAACCTCCCTGCCAGGTCTCTGCCACTCCAAGGAGCAGTATATAGATGGAGTTCCTGCCTTGGAATTGTATGAATTGATGCTGTAAATACTTTTGTCTCTCCACAGTGCATGACACCCGAGCAGCTGATGACACTGTGCAAAGCAGGTGTTCAGAGTAGTAACGTTGGGATCAGAGTAAACGTGGTCAGTATTTTGGGAATCACTGGCAGCGTTCTCGCCAAAGAAGGTGGTACACTTGAAACACTCAAGGTAAAACTGTTTCTGATCGAAAATGTGTGGTCATTTGAAACTGGGAGGAGAAACCATTGTGCATGACAAGAAGACTCTTACCAAGAAAGAGCTAGTTATTGATAGAATGCACCCTGTGGCTTGATCTAACTATGTGTTTTAGGGTAAGCACTTGAAAATTCATCTTCATTTCTCCATTAACTTAACTCCATATGTGCTTTTTCTAAAACAAATTTGTCTTACATGAAAGGCCAAATACAGAATTTTTTAAATATTTTATTTATTTATTTATTTGAGAGAAAGAGGTAGAGAGGAGAGAGTGGGTGTGCCAGGACCTCTAGCCATTGCAAACAAACTCCAGATGCATGCGCCTCCTTGTGCATCTGGCTTTCGTGGGTCCTGGGGAATCAAACCAGGGTCCTTTGGCTTTGTAGGCAAACACCTTAACCACTAAGCCTTCTCCAGCCCCAAATACAGAATTTTTAAATATTCTGTTTGGCTTTGCTACTCTCTAAAATGTTTGCATGTTGTACTCTGCTGATGAACAGTCTACCCAGTTTTCCTCATACACCAGTGCTAGTGTGTCCTGAGTGGAGTGACACCACATGGACCATTCTTATGCAGCTCTTTCAGCATTTCTGGAATTGCCAGTCCTCTAGAAATTCTGTCAGTATGGCTTTCAGCACTTGATCTCAGCACGATGGTTCAGAAACTGCACCACTAGAACTCTCACTCCAAGTCAGTAGTGGTACAATACCCTTCACTGAGCTAAGTGCTGAAGTAGTGATTACTGGCTAATGCATGATAAACTGGTTATTATAAAGTACCTCTTAACCTGTTAAGAACTTGATAGTAATGTACACTGCTTTTAAGAATCTTTTTGGCTGGGCGTGGTGGTGCACGCCTTTAATCCCAGTACGCGGGAGGCAGATGTAGTAGGATCACCATGAGTTTGAAGCCACCTGAGACTGCATAGTCAGCCTGGGCTAGAGTGAGACCCTACCTCAAAAAAAAGAAAAAAAATCTTTTTGGAAAAATGATGTACATACTTATCAAAAACATGTAGAAAAGTGCAAGAGTATAGCACCTAGTGAAATAATTTGCATCTACTTGTAAACTTCCATTTCCCCTTTGCCTGTGGAGGTGCAGACAGTTCACTTCCATCTGCACCATTCTCAGGGTTTTGCTAAATATATACATAACTGAGAGAAAGTATATAGTATAAGAACTATTTTAACAAAACTCCAAGATTTTCTCAGATAAGTGATTTGAGTGTGTTTATTTAGACTTATTTCCACTCCTGAAAGTTCAGTGAGTTTGGCTATCCGTACACAAATTTCGGTTACTAATTGATAGGAATATATCTGTCATATAGTTTCTTAGCTGAATATGTTAACGACATCAAGGTATTTTTGCCTTTTTGGGCTCTGTATGCATTTCTTGAGAATGGGGACAATATTTTGTTACCGTAATATATGTGTGTGTTTGGGTACATGAAGGGACAACCTTGAATATTGTTCCTCAGAAATGCAATATATCTTTTTTTATTATTTGCAAGGAGAGAGAGAATATGAATATGGGTGCACCAGTGCCTCTTGCCATTGCAGAGGATCTCCAGATGCATTTGCCACTTTGTCCACCTGGCTTATGTGATACTAAGGAATCAAACCCAGGCCATTAGTCTTTCCAAGCAAGTCCCTTAAATTCTGAGCCATCTCTCCAGCACCTGTTCTTTTCCCCATACCCTTAAAAAAAAAAAAAAAAAGCAGGGTCTCATTGACCTGGAGTACATCAGTTTGTTTTTTGGTTTTTAGAGGTAGGGTCTCACTCTAGCCAGGCTGGTCTCAACTTGATCACAACTATGTAGTGTCAGGGTAGCCTCAAAGTCACAGCGATCCTCCTACCTCTGCCTCCTGAGTGCTGGGGTTAAAGGGTGCACTACCCCCCACACACACACCAGCTAGTCCTTTCTTTATATGTCTAATGCCCAGTCCATATTTATAACATTCCAGTTGTCTGAAAGATACATACTTACAGTTGATTTCAGCCATAAAGCTCACAGATTCTGTCTCGTTTCTACCTCTCTCTCAATCTAGAACAGTTCTCCCCAGCACTTGCTCACCTAAATCAGCTTCCCATATTCCTCCAGCCTTCTGGATTAGTCTGATTGATTCTGTGTCATGCTAGGCTAGAGAATGCTACTTACTCTCTGTATTTCTTGAAAAGTGGAAGTGAGATCTAACAGGTGGATTTGATTCAGATCCATCCTTTCTAATAGGTGGTATTGTGTGCTTCATGTAACATTCTAGGTTATTAAATCTGAATACAGTCATAGAGTTTATCTGTACCACTAGTATTAAGAGGAGAAAAAAAGGGAGAAATTCAGATTAAAAAAAATTAAAGAGCCTTTTAAATAGGAATAAGTTGGAATCCAGGGAGGTTAGTTGGCTTAACCATTCTTCATAGTGTAGCTGGACTTTGGACCCCAACTTCTGCCCCATCACATGTTGCACATTACCCAGTAGAACCACCAAACTACAGTCAGGTTACTCTGGAAGAGTTGTCACAGACTGGAAATGGTGTATTTATTAACTAGCTAATAATGAGGAGGGAGCAGAGAAAGACTGCATGTCAAAAATCAAAACAGTGGCTGGCTTAATGGCACACACCTGTAATCTTACCATTGGGGAAGAGGAGACAGGAAGATCAGAAGTTTAAGGTCATCCTTAACTACATAGTGAGTTTGAGTCCAGCCTGGATTAAAAAGTCAGTATAGGGCTAGAGAGATGGCTTAGCGGTTAAGGCGCTTCCTGCGAAGCCTAAGAATGCATGTTTGAATCTCCAGGTCCCACAAAGCCAGAAGCCACACAGTGACATAAAGTGTACAATGTTCCTCACGAGCACAGGGGGCTCACGCATCTGGAGTTTGTTCACAGCGGCTGAAAGGCCCTGGCACACCCATTCTCTGTCTCTCTCTCAAGACTAAAATAATAATTTAAAATGTCAATATAGTGAGGCAAAATGAGATTCAGTTTTGTTTTTTATTTTCATATATCTTTTGGTTTTTTTAAGGCAGGATTTCACTCAAACCCAGTCTGACCTTGAACTTAAAGCAATCCTCTTACCTCAGACTTCTGAGTGCTGGGACTAAAGGCATGTGCCACCATGTCTGGCTTTTCATATACTTTTGTATATGTATATATTGTTGTTCTTATAGGTACATTTCCTGTGCATTTTAACACCAAAAGAAGCCTTTCTGAGGAAAGTAGAAGGAAAACTTTAGTGATTAATCTTAATTAAGGAATATAAACTAGAATGTTGAGTGTATGTAACTTCCATTATGATTGGTATGTTCATAGTATCTGTGAAGCTTTGGCCCTTTAAAGGTTCTCGTTTTTCCCTGGCACTTTTGTGTAACGTGGAATGAATGCATGAGTTGTGCCACACTGACGTCAGTGCTCATTCTGGAGATTGACCTTTGTTATCCTGTACTTGCTGTTTGCAGACCATTGGGTGCTTTCTGCTTGAGGTTGCCACCAAAGATCCTTCCCTTGTGGTAGCAGGAGAAGCTTTGGATGCCCTCTTTGATGTTTTTGCAGATGGAGAAGAAGCTGAAAGAGCCTCAGTTCAAATTAAATTGTTATCTGCTCTGAAAGAATTCCAGCCAGTCTTCAGAATGAAGGTTCGTATTTATTTATAAATGTGTAGTCTCAGCAGCTCAGGAAGGAGGGCTGTGCAGTTTAGAGGCAGTGTTCACTGGTGAACACTGAGCCCTTCTAGCACTCTGTGAAGCACTTTCTGAGTGAGTCACACAGCTCACTAAAGATTGCTCTGGTGCTGTGGCTGGAACCAGAATGCTATCTGATAGTTCCTGGTTTCTTTAATAGCTAAATAAGATAACCAGAGCTCCATGTATCTAACTATTGTCCATAGCTTACAAATCACTTCATATACTTTCTAAATTCATTTTTTATCATGCAGTGCATTATGTGTTGGCCTTGTGGTTGTGGATATTTCCATTGGAGGGAAAAAAGGCAAACTCTATAGTGTTCTATACTGGAAAACAGCTGCTACCTTTATTAGCCATTTGGTGTACTATTTTATCTGAAAGCATCAGAGCTAACTTTGAGTAAGAAAATAGTTTCAAAAACTTCTGAGGGACTTGATAAAAGAGCAACTAGGAATTATATATATATGTACACACATACACACACACACATATATGAATTTTCTTTTTTTTTTTGGATGTTAGGACTTAAACTCAGGACCTTATTCATCCTAACCATATGGTCTACCCCTTAGCTACACCCCAGCCCCACAGGAGTTTTAGGAACAAACTCGAATCTTTTAGTTTTAAGTTTTGGAACTTTTTTTTTTTAACTCTTTTGCTGTTCTGGAGATCCTGTGTACTGTACAAACTATCTCCAACTGAGCTATAATCCCAATCTTTTATTTTAATTTTTTTTTAATGTTTAAATTTTATTTGTTTATTTGCAAGCAGAGAGAGAGAGAAGAGAGACAGAGAGAGAATGGGCACACCAGGGCCTTTAGCCACTGCAAATGAACTCCATTTGCTTCTAGATAATTTGTCAATAACAATTTTTGGCATTTTTATTTATTTACTTGAGAGAGAGGGACCGCTAAGCCAGTACCTCTTGCTGCTACCAACAAACTTCAGCCACATGTGCATCTGGCTTTACGTGGGTTTATGTGGGTACTAGGGAATTGAACTGGGACCAGCAAGCTTTCATGGAAACACCTTTAACCACTGAGCCATCTCCCCAACCCTCAGTAATGAGTTTTTGGGGTCTTTTTTCATTTTTATTTATTTATTTATTTATTTATTTATGTAAGAGAAAGAGAGTGCACATGCCAGGGCCTCTAGCTATTGCAAATGAACTTTAGATGCATGCGCCACCTTGTGCATCTGGCTTTATGTGGGTCCTAGGGGATTGAACTTGGGTCCTTTGGCTTTGCAGGCAAGTGCCTTAACTGTTAAGCCATCTCCCCAGCCCTTTATCATCTTTTTTTTTTTAATATTGACTACCTCCATACATGTAGACATGTTGGGGTCCCCCCCAAGGCCAGCTCAGGAGGGACGATAGGGTCTCTGCCGAATTGGGGTGAGCAGCGCAGAGTCACGACACAGACTCCGGGAGTTGGGTGAAAGTGGAAGCGAGAATCCACAAACTCGTTTATTCAGGAAGTGCACATGGGTTTTGAGGGGCTTGGCTGGCTAATCCTTGTATGGGGTGGTCCCCTTTTGGTGACCAATCACAGCCTGTCTCTGGATAGGACATCTCGTAGTAGGCTTCTCGCGAGCATGGGACTGTAACTGTTGTCACATCAAGCCTGCGCAGAACGCCATTTTTACAGAAGCCACTTCCTGTTGTCTTCTGCTATGTGGTCTGGCTAGGACCAGGCCTGTATTGTGCCATACATAGACAATGCACCATGATGATATCCTCTCCCACCACTCATCTTTATTCCCCTCCCTTATTTCCCCTCTTCTGAATCCCTTCTGTGTTTTTCTTTTTAATATACATTTATTGATTTATTTGTGAGGGAAATGGAGAGAGAGAACGAGAAAGAATGAGAGCACAGGCTCACCAGAGCCTCCTGCCACTGCAAACTCCACACATACACTCTACTTCATGCATCTGGCTTTACATGGGTACTGAGGAATTGAACCTGGGCCAGCAGGCTTTGCAAGCAAGCGCTTTCACTTCTGAGTCATCTCCTCATCCTCCCTTCTTTGCAACTAGTCTCTCTTCTATTTCAATGTCATCATTTTTTCTCCTCCTACTATGCAGGTCTTGTGTAAGTATCATCCACCACCATGAGGTCATGAATACCATGACCACTTTGTGTCCAGAAGACAGTTCAATAGGAGTTTCTTGTTTGTTTGTTTGTTTTGGTTTTTCGAGGTAGGGTCTCACTCTAGCTCAGGCTGACCTGGAATTAACTATGTAGTCTCAGGGTGGCCTCGAACTCTCAGCGATCCTCCTACCTCTGCCTCCCGAGTGCTGGGATTAAAGGCGTGCGCCACCACGCCCGACTCCCAATGTATCTTAACAAGCTCCTGACCCAGAATTTATTTCTCATGGTAATGCAATTGATTGTAGTGTTGCAACAAAACTCATGGCCTCTCATATCGTAGTAGCCACTCTCAAGTCCCTGTGCCCAGGCTTCCTGGCTCACCCTCTGGAGTAGCTGAGACTACCTCCATATATGTAGACAAGATACCATGATGATATCCCATCCCACCATCCTCCTCTATCCCCTCCCTTATGACCCTCTTCTGAATCTCCTTTTTATTGATTTATTTGTGAGGAAGAGTGAGAATGAGAAAGAGCAAGAGCACGGGCACACCAGGACATCCTGCCACTGCAAATAAACTCCAAACTCATGCCTTGTGTGTGTGCCATTATACCTAGTTTTCCTGAAAATGTCTAAGACATGAATGTTTTCTTTTCCAGAAGAAAACAGTGATAGCAGTGTGTGCTACATTCTCTGTCTTTCTTTTACACCTGAAGTCATTGTTGTTTTAAGAACAGTAACACGGGTTTGTTTTTCACATTTTCATGTTCTGTAGTGCTACATTTTAAGACTTATTAGTAGTGGGCTGCCATTTATTAACTGTCCCAAGTGAGTGAGTGAATTGTGAAGAAAAAGTTGACTGTAAGTATACTTTGTTCAAGCCTGTTGTGAGTTTTTGTTTGTTATGCAAGCAGAGAAAAAAATTTTTTACTCTCCTTGCATCACTGGAAATCAAGTTGAGTGGTATTTGTTTCTCTGTGTGTGTGTGTGTGTGTGTGTGTGTGTGTGTGTGTGTGTGTGTGTACACGCAGAGTGGTGGTTTCTTTAAGCAGGAAAAAATATACCTAAGTTTTCTTCCTTTATTATCCAAAAGGTAGCATAATATAATGATAGTTGTTCTTTATTTGTTTATTTATTCTGTTTGCAAGCAGAGAGAGAATGGGCATGCCAGAACCTCTTGCCACTGCAAATGAACTCCAGATGCATGTACCACTTTGCATCTGGCTTTACATGGGTACTGGTGAATCAAACCCTAGCCATAAGGCTTTGCAAGCAAGCACCTTTAATGACTGAGCCGTATCTCCAGCCCAATAGTTGTGTTTTTTTGTGTTTTTACTTAATATTATACAAGACCTATTTTTATACCAGTACTTGGTGGCACATGCCTTTAATCCCAGCACTTGGGAGACAGAGGTAGGAGAATTGCCATGAATTCAAGGCCACCCTGAGAGTACATAGTGAATTCCAGGTCAGCCTGGGCTAGAGTGAGACCCTACCTTGGAAAACAAAAAAACCAAAATAAAAAAAAAAAAAAGAAAGAAAGAAAGAAAGCTACCGGTCCTTCAGACTTCTGCAGAAGGAAGTTATGAGATAAAGAGAATGAAACCACCCTTATTTTTCTGAGGCTGTCAGAAAAGCAGGCTTGATAAAGTCATCACAACGTTCCACATGGATGTGGTGGCACTGGCCTGTAATCCCAGAATTTGGGATGCTGAGGCAGGATTGTGAAGTCCAGGTCAGTGTTGAATACATAGTAATATCCTGTCTCACAGGCATGGTGACACGTGCCTTTAATACCAGCACTCAGGAGGCTGAGGCAGGAGAATGTCATTTCTGAGCCAGCTCAGTGAGTTCAAGGTCAGCTTAGGCTAGACTGAGACTAGCCTTCGGAAAAAAAACCCAACGTAACAAACAAAAACCTTGTGCAAAGGGCAGAAGGTTTGGGGATGTAGCTTAGTGGACATATGCTTTGCATACATGACCAGAGGTGAGATGGAACTCTCATGCCATGAATTTCATCCTCATGTACCATAGTCTATTCAATCTGGAAGTGGTTTTACCAAACTCTTGAAGGTGTCTTGTTTATAAAGTGGTTACATATACATCCTATTGAATACTTTATTTGAATAATTTATTAATAATAACAAGTCACATATGACTGACTTTCTTCTTTCTTTCTTTTGGCAGATTAAAAAAGAAGGGAGGGACAGATACAGTCCAGAACAGCTATGTGTTCTTGACAACATAAAGATGAATTTGAGAAGGTTTGTTGCTTATCAAGAAACTGTTGAGAAAAGATTGACTTCTTAAACTGTCAAAAGAGAAACAGGAAGCCAGGCATGGTGGCCCATAGCCTTGAATCCCAGCACTTAGGAGGCTGACGTAGAAGGATTGTTGTGAGTTCAAGGCCAGCCTGGACTAGAGTAAAACCCTGCCTCAGAACAAACCAAGAGGGCTGGAGAGATGGCTTAGCTGTTAAGGCGCTTGCCTGTGAAGCCTAAGGACCCATGTTTGATCTCTGTCCAGACCCCACATTAGCGAGATGCTCAAATGTGAGGCAAGTGCAAGGTCACACATGGCCACTAGGTGGCACAAGCATCTGGAGTTCAATTTCAGTGGCTGAGGCCCTAGTGTGCCAAGTCTCTCTCTCAAAAAATAAAAAAATAAAATCAAAACAGAAAAAGAGAGAGAAACCGAAGTGGAAGGAATGGCGGAGTGGCTGAGTGCTTCCCTAGCATGCACAAGTCTGTGAATTCATCCCTAGCTCTGTACGAAAAGAGAGAGAACAGGAGACTGGTTCTGTCCCAATGTTAGTTAATACTAAGAATACTAAGGGTTTCCTTGGAGAAGGTGGTTCCAAAGCTATTTTTAATGCCTATATCCTGGATATTAAATTCAAGTTCAGAGCTTTCAAGTTCAGAAGCATGTGTTGAAGTCATTGGATCACTGTGACACTTCTGTTGCTCTCTCTGTTTCCAGTATATGTTAGGGACAAAAGAGTTTGAATGCAAGAGCTGGGTGTGGTGGCACACGCCTTTATTCCCAGCACTTGGGATGCAGAAGTAGGAGGATCACCATGAGTTCGAGGCCACCCTGAGACTACATAGTGAATTCCAGGGCTCCAGTAAGACCCTACCTTGAGAAAACACACAAACAAACAAAGAGTGTGAATGCAGTGCAATCTCAGGTGGTCCTCTTCTCCTCTTGGTGCTGGGGATGGAATCCAGGGTGATGTGTGTGCTAGGCAAGCACTCTACTATGAAGCTACCCCAGCCATCACATAGTTCATAACTACTTTGGGTATTTAAAAAAAAAAAAAAAAACTTCAACCATCCCTTTAAATTTTGCAAGAAAGGAAACTAAATCATTTGAATGCTTTTTATTCAAGCCAGTATCATTTTATATTGGCTAAATATTTAAAAGAATTACACAGACAAGCTTTATAAAATGGTTTTTATATGAAGTACTAGATGCCAAATAAGAACTTTCTATGAAGAAGTAAATTAATTTGTAAGTCACTCTCAGAAGAATAAGTTAAAAAGATAGTGAAGTGATTGCATCCTGAATGGGGTTGATCAGTTTTTGCTGTACAACATCACTCCTGGGCTTAATTTCATGTAAAATCAGACTTGGTAGAAAATATTTTGAATAAATAACATTTTAATTAAAAGCTTTGTGTCTTATAGATTCTTTTTTTTAATAGTTTACTTTTTTAAAATTTTTATTTATTTGAGAGAGAGAATGAATGAGCAAACTAGTGCCTCCAGCCACTGCAAATGAATTCCAGTCACGTGGACACTGATGAATTGAACCCAGGTCCTTAGGCATCACAGGCAAACACCTTAACCATTAAGCCATCTCTCCATCCCTTATTTCTAAGAGACAAAAGGAGAATGAGCACTCCAGAACTTATTGCCACAGCAGATGAACTCCAGACACATACACCAATTTGTGCATCTGGCTTTACATGGGTACTGGGGAATCAAACCCAGGTCATCGGGCTTTGGAAGCAAGTACCTTTAATAGCTGTGCCATCTTTCCAGCCCCCAGATTTTATTTTTATTTTTTATGTATTTTTTTTTAATTTTATAATTCTTATTCATTTATGTAAAGAGATTAAGACAGAGAGAATGGGTGCACCAGGGCCTGCAGCTACTGCAAACAAACTACAGATGCATGTGCCTCCTTGTGTATCTGGTTTATGTGAGTCCTGGGGAATCAAACCTGGGTTCTTGGGCTTTGCAGGTAAGCACCTTAACCACTAAGCCATCCCTCCAGGCCTTATGTATTTTTGTGCATCTGGCTGTATGTGGGAACTGGAGAAGCCTTCACTCCAGCCCAGAATTATTCTTTTTTTGTTTTGTTTTGTTTTGTTTTGTTTTGTTTTTTGGAGGTAGAGTCTCACTCTAGCCCAGGCTGACATGGAATTCACTATGTACTTTTTTTTTTTTTTTTTTTTTTTTTTAATTAAATGCCCCAGTGTTGCTTTATTTCCATCTCTAAATGAGACCCCAGGCAACATGAAGGCAGAAGTCACATTCCTCATCACATCACACATTACCAACACAGTAACAGAAACATTTTCTATTATTGAATTTAAATAACCAAATTCCCTTTACATTGTGAAATTGCTTATAAGGTTTATTTATTTATTTATTTATTTGAGAGAGAGAAAGAGGCAAATAGAGAATGGATGCACTAGGGCCTCTAGGCACTGCAAACGAACTCCAGACACATGCACAAACGTATGCATCTGGCTTACATGGGTACTGGGAATTGAACCTGGGTCCTTAGACTTCAGAGGAAAGTGCCTTAACTGTTGAGCCATCTCTCCAGCCCCGTACTTATAAGGTTCAAATGTCCCTATTATCATCTCAGTACTTGGCACATGAACCCAAGAGGTAAGGTGAGGGGAGTGTTCCCTATCCAACTCTTTGTTTTACATATAAATACCAGTAGAAAAAGAAAGGTGAGGATGCATGAGATCTGACCATTAATGTGATAGATCATTATTATGCCCAAGCTCAGTTCTGGATTTCAACCCTGGTCCCAAAGACTATGCCCAAGTTTTTTTGTTGTTGTTGTTCTGTTTTTTTGTTTGTTTATTTATTTATTTATTCATTTATTTTTGGTTTTTTGAGGTAAGGTCTCACTCTGGCCCAGGCTGACCTGGAATTAATTATATAGTCTCAGGGTGGCCTTGAACTCACTGCGATCCTCCTACCTCTGCCTCCCGAGTGCTGCGATTAAAGGTGTGCACCACCATACCCGGCTTTTAATTTTTTTTTTCGGGGTAGGGTCTCACTCTTTAGCTCAGGTTGACCTGGAATTCACTATGTAGTCTCAGGGTGGCCTCGAACTCACAGCAATCCTCCTACCTCTGGGATTAAAGGCATGCGCCATCCTGCCCAGCAATGCCCAAGTTTTATACCCTCTGACCCACACTTCTGCCACTTGCTGGGGTCTCTCTGGGCCCTGGTTTCCACAGGACCAGCTGCTTTGGATGGACCACTTAGGGCCTCAGCTGTGGACACTAGTTTGTTCTTTCCTCCTCTGCAATTCCTCCCGCCGCTTTGCCTGTTCACTCTTGCAATCCCGGAAGGCCTGCACTTGTGCCAATCCTGATGCTGGGCTATACACTCTTACACTGCGACATGGGAGTCAGCGCAGCCAGAGCGGGTGATCAGCTGGTCCAGGGGGTCTTCTTCCTCAGTATCCTTTTTCACCTGCCAGGTCCAGGTATGGCCTTGAGGGACTGAAGTTGACATCCTGAGGAGTCTGACTAGACAGGAACAGGCGGCAGGGAAAGGCAGGGAGCCAGGTCACGGCGGGGCCTCTGCCGCTTGGGTCAGGACGCATGCGCGTATCATTTGCGCGAGAGGACAGGCACACGTGGCACCCAGCCCGTAGGCCCTGGGGATCTCCTCACTATGTAGTCTTAAGGTAGTCTCAAACTCATGGCATTCCTCCTTCCTCTGCCTCCCGAGTGCTGGGATTAAAGGCATGTGCCATCACACCCGTCCTTTTTTTTTTTTTTAATAAATTTTATTTATTTATTTGCAAGCAGGAAGAGATAGAAGAGAGAGAGAATGGGCATGCCAGAGCCTCTAGCCACTGCAAACGAACTCCAGACACATGTGCCCCTTGTGCATCTGGCTTATGTGGGACCTGGGGAATTGAATTTGGGTTCTTTGGCTTCACAGGCAAACACCTTAACCACTAAACCATCTCTCCAATCCCCAGGATTCTTTTTTTTTTTTTTTTTGGTTTTGCGAGGTAGGGTCTCACTCTGGTCCAGGCTGACCTGGAATTCACTATGTAGTCTCAGGGTGGCCTCGAACTCTCGGCAATCCTCCTACCTCTGCCTCCCAAGTGCTGGGATTAAAGGCATGCGCCACCACGCCCGGCAGGATTCTTTTTTTATAATACTAAATACACCAATTCCTGAGTGGTGTTTTTTTTTTTTTTTTTTTTAATGTGTATGTGAGTTTCTTATGAGGGTGACAGTGGGACTCAAGCTGGGAATCTCATGTGCCTGGATGATCCTGGGCTGCTGTATCATCCTGCATCATTGTCTGGAGTCTGCTGGAGCACTGTGTCATGCTGCACCATTGTCTGGAGTCCCCTGGACTGCATCCTGTATCAGTCTCTGCAGGGCCTTAGGCTACTCTGTCATCGTGTGTCACTGTTTGCAGGGCCCTGAACCACTCCATCATCCTTCCATTTGCATGATCAGAAAAGTTAATAGCAGAGTGTTACAGTCAGATTCACATTGCTGGCAGAAAATTGCTGGTTTATTTTGGGTTACAAACTCAAGGGGATACTCCATGATATGATGGCAGCAGAAAACGGCATGAGCAGAGGGTGGACATCACCTCCTGGCCAACATCAGGTGGACAGGAGAGTGTGCCAAACACTGGCAAAGGGACACTGGCTATAATACCTATAAACCCGTCCCATCAATACACTGCCTCCAGGAGGCATTAATCCCCAAACCTCCATCAACTGGGAACCTAGCATTCAGAGCACCTAAGTTTATGGGGATCACCTGAATCAAACCACCACACAGATTCAAGATTTTATGCACAATTGATACCAATTGTCATGAGATCAAAACAATACAGGGCTGGAGAGATGGCTAAGTGGTTAAGGCACTTGCTTGTGAAGCCTAAGGACCCGGGTTCAATTCCCAGGTACCCACATAAGCCAGATACACAGAACCACATGCATCTGGAGTTCATTTGCAGTGGCTAGTGATCCTAGTGTACCTATTCTTTTTCCCTCTATCTGCCTCTTTCTCTCTCTCAAATAAAAAATATATATGAAATAATAAATAAAAATAAAAATTATATATTCATGGCAAGGTGTGCTGGTGCATGTCTTTAATTCCAGTGCTTGGAAGGAGGAGGTAGGAGGATCACCATGAGTTCAAGGCCACCCTGAGACTACATAGTGAATTCCAGGTCAGCCTGGGCTACAGCGAGACCATACCTAAAAAAAAAAAGGGGGTTGGAGGGATGGCTTAGCAGTTAAGGCATTTGCCTGCAAAGCCAAAGGATGCTGGTTCAACTCTCCAGGATCCATGTAAGCCAGATGCACAAGGAGGCCTGCATCTGGAGTTTGTTTGCAGTGGCTGGAGGCCCTGGTGCACCCACTCTCTCACTGTTTCTCTCCCTCCCCCCTCTGCCTCTTTCCCTATCTCAAGTAAATAAATAAAATATTAAAAAAAAAAAAAAAAAAGCCGGGCGTGGTGGTGCATGCCTTTAATCCCAGCACTTGGGAGGCAGAGGTAGGAGGATCTCCATGAGTTCAAGGCCACCCTGAGACTACATAGTGAGTTCCAGGTCAGCCTGGGCTAGAGCAAAAGTATAGTTCATGTGCACTGTGGCCTGTTTTACAGTTTTGATGCATCTGGTATAGATTGTTGAGAAGCCAATATTATTTCCCAGCTCTAAGAAGTCCCTGAGCCAATGAGACAAAGGAAAAAAATTACAATATTCTCCATATGAATGATGGAAATGGCAAGCCAAGCACAAAAATGTCTTCTGGATGATGCATTCTGTAGGTTGTGTATGCTTGGTGATCACTGCAGCCAAGTCATTGACCTGGGTGACTTTCTTAGTAATATGTGTTCTTTGAGAAGAAAATTTCCAGTCAGTGAGAGTTTCATAGGTGAGTTCAACACCTGCCTGGGTTACAGAGACAGTTCAAGAAAAGTTTCAGAGATCTCCCTGCCTCAAATGTGGAATGTCCATTTCAAGGAAAGAGTTTGCAATGCTATTCTTTTTTTTTTAATTTTAACTTATTTTTTTATTGACAACTTCCATAATTATAGGCAATAACCCATGGTAATTCCCTCCCCCCCACACTTTCTCCTTTGCAACTCTACTCTCCATTATACTTTCCATGTCTCAATCAGTCTTATTTTGATGTCATGATCTTTTCCTCCTATTATGATGGTCTTATGTAGGTAGTAACAAGTACTGTGCGGTCACAGTGTCTGGAGGAGCACATTGTAAGGAGTCTACCCTTCCTTTGGCTCTTAAATTCTTCCCGTCACCTCTTCCACAATGTATCCTGAGCTTTGAAAGGTGTGATAGAGATGTTTCAGTGCCGAGCACTCCTCTGTCACTTCTCAGCACCATGGTGCCTTCTGAGTCATTTCAAGGTCACCACCATCTGAAAGAGAAGCTTCTGTAACCAAAAGAGAGTAACAATACATGGGTATAAACAAGAAAAGTGCTTACCAGGCAGTTTGGTAAGCATAGTATATACACTTAGCAAGACACCAGCAGACATTACACCCCTAGAACTCAAGACTACCCCTGTCATAGGTTTTCAGTATCACGTATGTATTCCCTCCTATGGAGCTGGCCTCCAGTCCAAAGAGAGCAGTTGGTTTCCCCTATAACAGACATGGCCACTAGTGCACCTGTTGGCTCATTTAGCCTGGCTGGCCAAATTTAAAGCTTGCAGTGTCTAATGTTGTTTATCTCCACTGATGACTTCTCTCTCCACCATGGAACTGCATGTAGCACAGTTTTCTCCAGCTTTCTGTCAGTGGTCTACAGGGAGGAGGTTTTCAGCTCAACATCAGAAAGATTTCTAAGTGACCTTGCAGCCCAAACATGTGGAGTCTTCAGCAATAGGGTCTTACCATCTATTCTTGGTGGGAAACCAAGAGCCTCAGCAATAACCTGTAATGTTTTGGAGGGCATCAGTGACTTCTCTGGCCAACAACTCACTGGAAGGTATCCCATCCCTGGAACTGAAAATTTTCTAGTAACAATCTATGGCTTCTGGGTGTGCCCCATTGCCCAAAAAGTAGGTTTCCAAAGCTGGGCATGGTGGCGCATGCCTTTAATCCCAGCACTTGGGAGGCAGAGGTAGGAGGATCGCCATGAGTTTGAGGACACCCTGAGAATACAGAGTGAATTCCAGGTCAGCCTGGGCTAGAGTGAGACCCTACCTCAAAAAACAAAAATAAAGCAGGTTTCCATGTGACTTATTCATACCCTCCTAGATTTTGATTAGCCCTCCCCCTCACCTTTCCTTTATCTTTTCCCCTGACCTCACTTAGGCCTTTCCACCCCTATTAATCTGTTCTTCTATTTACATATATACAATACCATCCTCTTAAGTACCCCCCTTCTTTTTAAAAAATATTTTTATTTATTTATTTAATAGAGAAAGAGAGTGGGCGTGCCAGGGCCTCCAACCACTGCAAACGAACTCCAGGCACGTGCGCCCCCTTGTACATCTGGCTAACATGGATCCTTTGGCTTTGCAGGCAAACGCCTTAACTGCTAAGCCATTCCCTCCAGCCTTCCCTCCCTTTCTATTCCCTTTACATCCCCTTCTAGCTTACTGGCTTCTGCTACTGAGTTTTATTCCAACTCACATAGACGTCCAATCATTTGTAGGTAGGTTCCACATTTGGCTTTCTGGGCCTGAGTTACCTCACTAAGTATAATCCTTTCCAGATGCATCAATTTTCCTGCAAATTTCATAATTTCATTTTTCTTTACCACTGAGTAGAACTCCATTGTGTAGATGTGCCACATCTTCATTATCCATGTCTAGCTTTTAAAGTTTGTGTTGATCTGCTGTGATCCTGATGAGCTTGCCTCTGTATGTGACTTGATTTTTCTCTCTGCTTTCAATGTATTTTTTTTTTGGTTTGTGCTTTGTAGTTTAATTATAATATGACGCTGAGAGGTTCTTTCCAGGTTTTGTTTGTTTGGCGTTCTATAGGCTTCTAGTATCTGCACTAATATCACTTTCCCTACTTGGAGGAAGTTTTCTTCTATGGTTTGTTGAAAATACCTGCTATACCTTTGGAGTGAATTTCTTCTCCTACTTTGCCCTGAATTCTAATGTTTGATCTCTTCATAGTGTCCCAAATGTTTTGAAATTCCCATTCATGCCATCCTATTAGTTTGTCTTTCTCTTTGTTGGACTATATCAAATCTGCCACCTGGTCTTCTAGTTTAGATATTCTGTCCTCTCCTTGATCCAGTCTGAGTTTTCTATTTGACTTACTCTGTTTTTCATTTCCAGTATTTCTGATTACTCATGGTTTTTGTTTGTTTTCCTTTTTGTTGTTGTTTGTTTGTTTATTTCAGAGGACAGAGAAAGAGGCAGATAGAGAGAGGATGGGTGCACCAGTGGCCTCCAGCTACTGCAAGCAAACTCCAGATGCATGCGCCACCTTGTACATCTGGCTTACATGGGTCCTGGGTAATCAAGCCTTGAACCAGGGTCCTTAGGCTTCACAGGCAAGCATTTAACCACTAAGCCATCTCTCCAGACTCCTTATTCATGTTTGTATTGACCTCCTTATTTCATTAAGTTGGTTTCCCGTGTTCTCCTTCAGGAGTTGGGTTGTTTTTTTTATTATTATTATTATTCCTTTGATTTTTTTTTTCTTTCATTTCTTTGAACACGATATAATCTTTTTTTTTTTTAATCTTTGTCAGGCATTTCATCTAAAACAATCTCACTGGCGGTCATTTCTGATCGATTTATAATTTTTAGTAGGATTGTATTGTCTTGATTTTTTTTGTGTGTGTTTCTTGTATTATAAGGTAGAGATTTTTGCATCTTGAGTTAATTTGATGCTTGGGTTTTCTAATTATCTGCAGTATTCCTAGCTGTGTAAATCTGACTTTATATATCTTCAGTATAGGAGTTTAAGATGTCAGGTGTAGGTCTTAAATTCCAAGAGAAACAGCAGAAGTGAACCTAGGTGTTGAGTTTGCCTGCTATTCAAGAATTGTAGTAGACTGGGTGAAGTAAATTACTGGCACATTCTAAAATTCATCTGAGTAATAGACATTCAATCAAAACTAGCACAGAGTATTTATGCAATTGTGGAGATTAAACTGAACAGATAATCTAGTAGAGACAAAGTCTCCACACCCTTAATCCACACCCTTAGTCAACTAGGAAGTTGAGATTTCTAGTCTGAAATGGGTTCCAAGTCACCCTGGGGCCAGTCAATGCCTGCTCCCAATAATGGCAGAAGAAAAAGACAGAGGCCCTAAAAGTCAGGAAATGTCAAAGGCAACAATAGTCAACACCAAAATACAGCTTATTTGAGAAGGGCAAAGCCAACCAAGAATGTATCATTCAAATGTGATACATAACCTTTCCTGACATGGAAAGAGAGATTAGCACTTCCAGTGCAGGCCTATGTATCTGGCTTTGTGTAAGTAGGCCCTGTTACATTTTGGGATGGCTTCCAATCTCACCAATGCTGAGTGCCCATCTTGATATTTGTGTCGGGCGTCCAGCGGTGAATGAGTTCTCTGGATGTTCATGTCCCTGGCGGTGGGAGGATGGGAGAGTTTGCAGAGTGCCTGGAGTTGTACGAGAGCTGCTTGGCTGGTCCCGTTTATATTCTTCAGCAGCTGCTCAGCTGGTCTCTGCTGTTCTCCTTCAGGTTTCTTGACTTTGAGAGGAGGCTGATGCGAGTGTAAAATCCCCTCACTTTGTTTCTGCACTGCCGGTCAGGCAGGTGCGCAAATTGGGGCTCCTCGGCAGGATTCTGGCTGGTTTCCTCCTTTCTGGAAGATCCCAGTCTCTTCTGCTTTTCTGCTGTGGTGGGTAATAACTCATCCATATTCACTTTTCAGTAGAAGAGTTTATTTTGTTGTGTTTTTGTTTATTTCCCTCCCTAGGCTGTTTTGGCATGGCTAGTATGCTGCCATCTTACCCAGAAGTCCCCTTCAATGAATCGGCAATGCTATTCTTTTGTGTACTTTACAAACTTAGCAACAGTGTAAATTGTCAAGCATAAGACCTACAATGTAGCCAATACTCAGTATCACGATGAACAAATGAGCATTGTAATTTTGTTTTAGTAAGCTTGGAGAAGGTTAAGTCATCCTGCAGATCTTCCACTTAGCATAGAGGTATGCAAATTAATAAAGATGACACACTGTAGCAACAGGGGAATAAAAAACACATGATAGCCCAGCATGGTGGCTTACACCTATCATCTAGCACTCAGGAAAGCTGAGGCAAGAGGATCCCTATGAATTTCAGGCCTGCCTGGGCTACAGTGAAACCTTGCCTCAAATAACAAAATAGTGCATGCATCTGGAGTTTATTTACAGTGGCTGGAGGGCCTGTTGTGCCCATTCTCTCTCCCTGCCTCTATCAAATAAATAAAAATAACAACAAAATGGTCTAAGTGGGGTCTGGGAAGGGGTGGAGGAAGGAAAGGTTGGGAGAAAGGTTAATCAAAATGAAAGATGTTATGAATAAGCCATAGGGAAACCTCCTTCTTCCCTAGCTAGTAATACATATGTTAAAAAAGAGAGTTTGGAAGCTGGGCGTGGTAGAGCGCATGAAGAAATCATCTGGGCTCCAAAAGGCTTCAGTAGCTCTGCCCCTCCAGCTGTGCTACCTGTAGCCGAGCACACAGCTTTTCTTGGCAGGTGTGCTGTGTCCTAGCATCTGTCTCCTACATCCTGAGGTCTTTATTACAACTTAGGGTTCACCTTTATAGTTTTATACAGTGGCCTCTCAAGATCTCCTTGCAGGGACTATGGCCCTGCCTCATATTGCTTAGCCTCAGTGGCTCTCTGGAACAGTGGGACAATTTTTCATGACCCCCTCCATCTTGCATCTTTCATTCTTCCAAAACAAGTACCACATGGGTAATGCGGCCAAGTTCTGCTGCCAGATTAGAATAAATCCTGGCCTTGGATCACAGTTATAGCGACCTCTATATGCTGACTTTAGGGAGAAGAGACCCTTTCAGCACTCTTTCTGCAGGCTGCCTCCTTTCAAAAGAATTTGCAGCCGGGCGTGGTGGCACACGCCTTTAATCCCAGCACTCGGGAGGCAGAGGTAGGAGGATCACCAAGAGTTCAAGGCCACCCTGAGACTACATAGTTAATTCCAGGTCAGCCTGGACCAGAGTGAGACCCTACCTTGCAAAACAAAAAATAAATAAATAATAAATAAATAAATAAAAGGTTTTTAAAAAAAAAAAAAAAGAATTTGCAGGGCTGGAGAGATGGCTTGGCGGTTAAGGCACATGCCTGCAAAGCCTAAGGAACCCAGTTTGATTCTCCAGGTTCCACTTAAGCCAGATGAAGGGGTCGCATGCATCTGGAGTTCGTTTGCACTGGCTGGAGGCCCTGGCATGCCCATTCTTACTCTCCCTCTTATTCCCTCTCTCTGGCTCTATAAATAAATAAAAATAAAATCTAAAAATTAAAAAAAAGAACTTGCATTCCATGTACAGTTGTCAATAAATATGGGGGCTGGAGAGATTGCTTAGTGGTTACAGGTACTTACTTGCAAAGCCTGACAACCTGGGCTTAATTTCCCAGTACTTATGTAAAACCAGATGCACAAAGTGATGCACGCATCTCAAGTTTGTTTCCAGCAGCAGGAGGCCCTGGTGTGCTCATACTCTGTCTTTTCTCTATCTCTTTTCTCTCTCATTCACTCTCCCTATCTCTCAAATTTTTGGGGGTTTTCAAGGTAGGGTCTCACTCTAGCTCTGGCTGACTTGGAATTCACTATTATGTAGTCTCAGGGTGGCCTTGAACTCACAAAGACTGTCCTACCTCTGCCTCCCAAGTGCTGGTATTAAAGGTATGTGCCACCACACCCAGCTAAATAAATATTTTTAATTGTCAATAAATAAAATAAATTTTTTGGTTTTTCTTTTTTAAATATATACATTTTAAAATATTTTATTTGCGAGAAAGGGAGAGACAGAGAGAAAGAAAATGGGCATGCCAGGGCCTCCAGACACTGCAAACAAACTCCAGATGCCTGCGCCCCTTTGTGTATCTGGCTTACATGGGTCCTGGAGAATCAAACCGGAATCCTTTGGCTTTGCAGGCAAACGCCTTAACCACTAAGCCATCTCTCCAGCCCCTTTTTTAGTTTTTCAAGGTAGGGCTTCACTCTAGCTCAGACTGACCTGGAATTCACTCTGTATTCTCAAGGTGGCCTCGCACTCACAGCAATCCTCCTACCTCTGCCTCCCAAGTGCTGGGATTAAAGGTGAGTGCCATCATGCCCAGCTAATTTTCTTATATTTATTTCTGTGTCAAACTTTCATATAGCTTTGCTCTATATTTTACTCTCTCTTTTTTGTTTTTTGTTTTTTTGAGGTAGGGTCTCACTCTAGCCTAAGCTGACCTGGAATTCACTCTGTATTCTCAGGGTTGCTTCAAACTCATGGAAATCCCGCTACCTCTGCCTCTTGAGTGCTGGGATTAAAGGCGTGTGCCACCATGCCTGGCTTTTTTTTTTTTTTTTTTTTGAGGTAACGTCTCACTCTAGCCCAGGCTGACCTGGAAATTACTTTGCAGTCTCAGGCTGGCCTCGAACTCACAGCAATTCTCCTACCTCTGCCTCCCAAGTGCTGAGATTAAAGACGTGTGCACCACACCCAGGTGGCTGTTGTTATTTTTGAGCTAGAGTCCCTTACTGATAATGGGAGTCTGGGCAATTCCCTGATCTCTGCTCCCCTTTGTGAAACTGGGGTTACCGCCATGCATGGCCACACCCAGCTGTTTACATGGGATCTGGACGCTAGAACTCCTGCAGTTCCAGACCCCTTCAGGCCCTCATACTTGTTCAGGAAGCACGCTTAACTGCTGAGCCATCTTTCCAACCCTAGTCCATTACTTTTCATTTTTAAAAAATATTTATTTACTTATTTATTTGAGAGAGTGAATGAGGCAGAGGAAGAGAGAGAGAATGGGCGTGCCAGGGCCTCCAGCCACTGCAAACGAACTCCAGGTGCATGCGCCACCATGTGCATATGGCTTACGTGGGTCCTGGGGAATCAAACAGAGGTCCTTTGGCTTTGCAGGCAAGCACCTTAACCACTAAGCCATCTCTCCAGCCCATCATTTTTTATAGATGAGAGAAAGAGCAAGAGAGAGATAGAAATAGCCTGCCAGGACCTTAGCCAATGCAAATGAACTCCAGACATGTGCCACCTTGTGTGTATGTGTCACTTTGGGCATCTGGTTTACATGGGTTCTGGGGAATCAAGCCAGGGTCCTTAGGCTTGGCAGGCAAGCACCTTAACCACTAAGTCATCTCTCCAGCCCTAGTCCATGACTTTTAAGTTTAACTTCTTTCAAAATTTCAAGACATGGGCAGAATACAGCCAATTTCTTTGCCAGAATGGCACATGAACTGTGTCTACCCAGTTCGTAATAAGGTGCTTTTTCTTCTCTGTAACCCCATGAGTCAAGTCTCTACAGTCCACATTTCTGTCACCTTTCTGGTCTTTCAAACTCCCACCAGCATGGCCTATTAAGCTCTGATTATAGCATTTTAAGGCTTCTGTTGTCTAAAGTTCCAAATCCATCCACATTCCTCCCACAAACTAGTTCCAAAAGACCATGAACTACAAGGTTAGGTTTGTCACAGCCATATCCCCAATTCTCAGAACTAGTTTTCTGTATTAGGCCAACTTCTTGTTTCTGGAACAAAATACCTGACAAAAATCTGTTTAAGGGAGGAAGGGTTTACTTCAGCTTACAGTTCCAGGTTACAGTCCATCATGGTGGGGAAGACAGGCATGGTGGCAGGAGTTTGAGGCTGCTGCTCACATTCAGCCCACAATGAGGAAGCAGAGAGCGATGAATGCTGGAGCTCAGCCAGCAATCTCTTTTATACAGTCCAGGATGCCCACAATTAAGGTGGGTCTTCCTCACCTTAACTAACCTGATCAAGGTAAACCCGTACAGACATGCACAGAGGCTGTAAGTGCTACCTAATCCTTCCTAATTGTTCCAGGTCCTGGTAAGTTGACAATCAAAATGAACCATTGCAACAGGTGCTCTGTTTCTTTGTGATTCAATCATGGTAGAGATGAATTGGTCTGGAAATTTGTCTGTTTTCCCTAGATTATCAAATTTGTTGCCATATGGTTATTCACAATAATCTTTAAGAACCCTGTGAATTTCTGTGATTGATATATATAAAATTTGGGGGTGGGGAATTTCAAGGTAGGGTCTCACTCTAGCCCAGGCTGACCTGGAATTCCGGAATTCTCTATGTATTTTTAGGCTGGCCTTGAACTCACAGCAATCCTCCTACCTCTGCCTTCCAAGTGCTGGGACTAAAGAGATGGGCCACCATGTCCAGCTTGATGTGTTTTGATGTCTCCCTTTTCACCTCTGATTTTATGTATTGATCTTCTCTCTCCTAGTTACTCTGCGTATTTTGTTTGTCTTGTTGAAGCAATAACACTTGGTGTTATCAATGCTGGGCTTTTTGCTCTCCATTTCATTTACTTCTGCTTTCCTTCTACTGATTTTGGAGTTGGTTTGTTCCTGTTTACAAGTTCCTAGAGATGCAGCAATAGGTTGCTTATTTGTGGCTTTTCTTGCTTTTTCTGTTTTCCTTTTTTAAAATATTTTATTTATTTGTAAGGGGGGGGAGTATGGGCACACCAGGGCCTCTAGCCCAAGCATGTGGAGTCTTCAGCAATATGACTTTTTTTTTTTTTTTTTTTTTTTTTTTTGGTTTTTCGAGGCAGGGTCTCACTCTGGCTCAGGCTGACCTGGAATTCACTACGTAGTCTCAGGGTGGCCTCGAACTCTCGGCGATCCTCCTACCTCTGCCTCCCGAGTGCTGGGATTAAAGGCGTGCACCACCACGCCCGGCTTTATGACTTTTTTTTATGAAAGTGAGAGAGAGGATTGGCGCTCCAGGACCTCCAGCCACTGTAATTGAACTCCAGACATGTGCGCCACCTTGTGCACATGTGCACCCTTGCATGCTTGTATCACCTTGAGTGTCTGGCTTACATGGGACCTGGAGAGTCAAATATGGGTCCTTAGGCTTCATAGGCAAGCACCTTAACCACTAAGCCATCTCTCCAGCCCTAGTAAGTTGTTTTAAAAAGTAGAAATGGGGACTTGAGAGGTGGTTCAGTGGTTAAAATGCTTGTCAGCAAAGCCTAACAACTGGGTTCGATTCCCCAGTACCCATATAAAGCCAGATGCACAAAATGGCACTACATCTAGAGTTTGTTTGCAGTGGCTAGAGGCCCTGGCAGCCCATTCTCTCTCCCTGTTTTTCTGTCTCTTTTTGTCTGGGAAAATAAATAAATACATTAAAAAAAAATAAGGGCAGGGAAAGTAGTAAAGCACTTGCTACACTACAGGAGGACCTGAGGTCAATTCCCAGAACCATGTGAAAAGCCAGGCACAAGGACTAGGCAGTGTTTTATTGTATTCACCCCATGTACAGAACATGAGCAATTTAGAATCTTCACCTTGTCCAGTAATTTATGTGAAGTTACACTCTAGTATTTTAACTATCCACTTTTGAAGTCAAAGATGTCCTTCCTTGCTATTTTGTGTATGTAGAGTATTGTGTGGTGTGGCATGTGTGATGTGTGCTATATGCACATGTGTGTGCAGATGTGTGCAACCCATGTGCATGTGTGAGGAGGCCAGGGAATGTCAGGTGTCCTTATATCACTCAAACATGTATTTCCTGGAGATGAGGTCTCTCCCTCAATTTGGAGCTTTTGTCTGTCAGCAAGTCCCAGCAATTCTCCAGTCTCCACCTGTCACAGACTAGGATTACAGATGTGTGTGACCACATTCAGCTTTTTACATGGGTTCTTGGGAGCTGAATTTGGTGTTTCAGCCTGGGAGGCCCTCTCATGCTTAAGTAGCAAGCATTCTCAACTACTGAGCCATCTTACTAGCCCATATATGTTTAAAATATGAACAGATCGAGAGAGAGAAATGGGATTTTACTGTGCAACCCAGGCTGGTCTGAGACCTGTGATCCTCCTGCCTCAGGCTCCTGAGTACCAAGGTCACAGGCATATGTAACCTTGGCCTATTATTTTTTTTAATATTTTTAAATTTTATTTATTTGAGAGAAAGAAAGAGAGAGAATAGGTGTGCCAGGGTCTCTAACCAATGCAAATAAACTCCAGATACATGTGCCACCTTGTGCATCTGGCTTATGTGGGTCCTGGGGAAGTAAAACTGGGTCTTTAGACTTCACAGGCAAGCGCCCCAACCACTAAGCCATCTATCTCTCCAGCCCACCTGGCCTATTCTTGAGGCAGTACTTGGAAAAACACTCTTGAGTCTTCCAGTGGTTTGCAGGATTGAATTGTTCCATGTGGACCCAAACCAAAATGTATATAAAACATTAACCCCAGCCAGGCATGGTGGCGCACGTCTTTAATCCCAGCATTCAAGAGGTAGAGGTAGGAGTATCACCATAAGTTTGAAGACACCCTGAGAATACAGAGTGAATTCCAGGTCAGCCTCGGCTAGAATGAGACCCTACCTTGAAAAACCAAAACAAACAAAAAAAAAAAAATTAACCCCTAGAAACAATGTATTAAGGACCAAAAATGTATAGAAATTTAGTGCTCATTTTACCACAGTAACTTTTTTTTCTGGTTTTTCGAGGTAGGGTCTCACTCTAGCCCAGGCTGGCCTTGAACTCATAGCGATCCTCTTACCTCTGCCTCCCAATTAAAGGCATGCACCACCATGCTACCATAGTCATTCTTAACTTTTTTCAGGTCACTATTTTTTGAGAAGCTAATGAAAATCAAAGGCTCTTTCCTCAAATTCACTGTTACAGTTTGTGTAACAGATTACCCCAAAATATGTAGTGTCTTACAACAATGACATTTATAACTTCCCAGTCTCTGTGGGTCAGGAATGTGGGAGCAGTTTGGCTAGGTGGTTCCACCTCAGGACTTCATGGTCACAGTAAGATGATGGCCACGGTCAGCTGAAGCATTTGCCTTGCAGGGGTCTCACACATGTGGTTCGCACATGTGGCTATTGGCAGGACCCTCAGTTTCCTCATGACCCGGCGCCTGGTGTCCGATGCCAGCCATGCTGCTTGCTCACGTTCTCGTCTGCAAACTAGCACAGACACCATCACTTCTGCCGCCTCCTGTTGAGAGCTGGGGCCAGTCCATCAGGCATCAAAGGGCCTCTGAGAGGGAGGATCAGAGAATTTCTGGACATACTTCTTTTAATCTGTGAGCACATTTTTGAATCGCCACATGCACAGTGCTCTGTTTGCATCAGCATTCAGAGCATTTGTGGATATGTCCACTCGTGGGCAGGGTCAAGAACGGTAATTTTACTGAGTTGCTAACCTTTAAGTGGAAAAAGCAACATGCAGGAATATTACTCAGCAAAATTCCACCTCTGTAATTTGAATGCATGTGAAACAACCATACTTGCCTACAGTTGCAAACTTAGGTAACAGAGCTGAAGAGAGAGATTAGTGGTTAAGGTCCTTGCCTGCATAGTCTAAGGACCCAGGTTCTATTCCCCAAGACACACATAAGACAGATGCACAAGGTGGCACATGCATCTAGAGTTTGCGGTGGCTACAGGCCCTGGTGTCCCCATTCTCTCTCTTTCTCAAATAAATAAAAATATTTTTTAAAAAAACTTAGGTAATAACAGCACAAACCAGCTTGGCTACATAGTGAGACCTTGTTTCAAAAACCAAAATAAGCCAGGCGTGGTTGCACATGCCTTGAATCCCAGCACTAGGGAGGCAGAGGTAGGAGGATCTCCATGAGTTTGAGGCCACCCTGAGACTACAAAGTGAATTCCAGGTCAGCCTGAGCTAGAGTGAGACCCTATCTCGAACCCTCCCCAAAAAAAAAGTAGCTGGGCATGGTGGTGCTCACCTTTAATCCCAGCACTCAGGAGGTTGGAGGATCGTGGTGAATTCAAGGCCACCTGAGACTACATAGTGAATTCCAGGTCAGCCTGGACTAGAGTGAGACCCTACCTTGAAAAAAAAGCAACAACCAGGACGAGGAAGTGTGCTGAGTCAATAAAGTTCTTGCCATTGTAGTGTGAAAAAGTATGATCTTTAGAACCCACATAAATGCAAGGTGGGTAGGGCAGTCCCTCTGAGGGAGCAGGAACAAGGAATTTCCTGGGCAAGCTGGCTAGCTAGACTAGGGGAATCAGTGAGCTCTGGGCTCAGTTGAGAGACCCTGCCTCAGTAAAAGAGGAGAAAAATTGAGGAAGGCACAGGACATCAACCTCTTCCTTCATATGCACACACGTGTGTGTGCACCCACACACACATGCAAAATAAATAATAAACCAAATCTGGCCATGGTAACAAAAGATTATGTCTCAAATCAGAAAAAAAGTATGAACATGGGCAGGAGAGATGGCTTAGCAGCTAAGGCACTTGCCTGCGAAGCCTAAAGACCCAGGTTCGATTCTCCAGGTCCCACATAAGCCAGATGCACAAGGTGGCACATGCATCTGGTGTTTGTTTGCAGTGGCTAGAGTCCCTGGTGTGTCCATTCTCTCTCTCTCTCTGTCTCTAATAAATAAAAAAAAAAATTTTTGTTTGTTTGTTTTTTTTGCTTTTTCGAGGTAGGGTCTCACTCTGGCTCAGGCTGACCTGGAATTCATTATGTAGTCTCAGGGTGGTCTCGAACTCTCGGCAATCCTCCTACCTCTGCCTCCCGAGTGCTGGGATTAAAGGCGTGCGCCACCACGCCCGGCTAAAATATTTTTTTAAGTATTACTGGGCTAGAGAGATCACTCAACAGGTAAGGTGCTTGCCTACAAAGCCTAAGGACCTGAGTTCAATTCCCCGGTACCCATGTAAAGCCAGATGCGCAGTGGTACATGCATTTGGAGCTCACTAGTTTTCAGCTTGACTGGCTCAGGAAGGAGCCCCAGAAACTTTTTTCCCTCCTTCCTTCCTTCCTTCCTTCCTTCCTTCCTTCCTTCCTTCCTTCCTTCCTTCCTTCCTTCCTTCCTTTCTTTCTAATTGAGAACTTCCATAATTATAGATAATAACCCATGGTAATTCCCTCCCTCCCCCCACTTTCCCCTTTGAAACTCTACTTTCAATCATATCCCCTCCATCTCTCAATCAGTCTCTCTTTTATTTTGATGTCATGATCTTTTCCTCCTATTATGATGGTCTTTTGTAGGTAGTATCAGGCACTGCGAGGTCATGGATATCCAGGCCACTTTGTGTCTGGAAGAGCACATTGTAAGGAGTCCTACCCTTCCTTTGGCTCTTACATTCTTTCTGCCCCCTCTTCTGCAATGAACCATGAGCCTTGGAAGGTGTGATAGAAATGTTTCAGTGCTGAGCACTCCTCTGTCCCTTTGTCTCAGCCCCATGGTGCCTTCTGAGTCATCCTACGGTCACTGCCATCTGAAAAGAGACGCTTCTCTAACCAAAAGTGAGAGTAGGGCTGGGGAGATGGCTTAGCGATTAAGATACTTGCCTGCAAAACCTAAAGATCCAGGTTCAATTCTCCAGGTCCCATATAAGCCAGATGCACAAGGTGGCACATGCATCTGGAGTTCATTCACAGTGGCCAGAGGCCCTGGCATGCCCATTCCCTCTCTCTGTCTCTAACAAATAAGTAAATAAATAAAAGCATATTTATATTTTTAAAAAGTGAGAGTAGCATTAATATATGGGTATGAACATTAAGAGATGTGCTTACCAAGCAGTTTTGCGAACATATATATATATATATATATATACATTTAGCCAGACACCAGCAGACATTATACCCCTAAGAGCCCCAGAAATTTGCCTGTCTCTGCCTATCCCCCTCAGCACTGGCACTTCAGGCATGTGTGGCCACACCTAGCATTTTTTTTTTTTTTTTTTTTTTTTTTGGTTTTGCAAGGTAGGGTCTCACTCTGATCCAGGCTGACCTGGAATTAACTATGTAGTCTCAGGGTGGCCTCGAACTCACGGTGATCCTCCTACCTCTGCCTCCCGAGTGCTGGGATTAAAGGCGTGCGCCACCACGCCCGGCTTACACCTAGCATTTTTTGTTGTTGTTGTTTTGTTTTTCCTTTTTTTTTTAAGATTTTTTTTTTTGAGGTAGGGTCTCACTCTGGTCCAGGCTGACCTGGAATTCACTATGTAGTCTCAGGGTGGCCTCAAACTCTCAGCAATCCTCCTACCTCTGCCTCCCGAGTGCTGGGATTAAAGGCGTGCACCACCACGCCCAGCTAAAAGTGTTTTTTAAGGGCTGGAGAGATGGCTTAGCGGTTAAGATGTATGCCTGCAAAGCCTAAGGACCCCGGTTTGATTCTACAGGTCCCACGTAAGGCAGATGCACATGGTGGTGCATACATCTGGAGTTCGTTTGCAGTGGCTAGAGGCCCTGGCATGCCCACTCTCACTCCCTCTCTCTCTCTCTGCCATAAATAAATAAATAAATAAATAAATAAATAAATAAATAAATAAATAAATAAATGTTTTTTAGTTTATTTATTTGAGAGATCAAGAGAAGGAAGGAGGTAGAGAGAGAGAATGGGCTCACCAGGGCCTCCAGCCACTGCAAACAAACTGCAGATGCATGCACTACCTTGCTAAGCCAACTCTCCAGCCCTTGTTTTGTTTTTCAAGGTAGAGTCTCCCTCTAGTCCGGGCTGACCTGGAATTCATATAAGTATTAGGCTGGCCTCAAACTCAGTGATCCTCCTACCTCGGCCTCCTGAGTACTGGGATTAAAGGAATACATCACCACACCTCGTTCATACCCAGCTTTTTACGTCAGTACTGGGAACCGAACTTATGTCCCCATGCTTGCCCAGCAATCACTCTTACTCACTGAGCAAACTCCCCAACCCTGGGTTTATAGCTTTATTTAATAAGAACGAGCTGTTGTCCAGACATTAGGAAATTGCCCAGGTATTAGGGGAACACTGTATATAATGTATACATATAAGAAGTTTACAGTCTTAGTGGCAACATTTTTTCATGTCAGAGACTGAGGATGACATCCTTCTCCAGACAAAAGGTACCAAAAGTGGCAAACATCTCTTCATTTCTTGTTGTTGTTTTTTCAAGGTGGGCTCTCTCTCTAGTCCATGCTGGCCTGGGATTCACTATGTAGTCTCAGGTTGGCCTCAAACTCATAGCAGTCCTCCTATCTCTGCCTCCCAAGTGCTAGGACTAAAGGTGTGTGCCACTACACCAGGCTTATATAACTAATACAGTCACTAAGAAGCCAAAATGGCAACATCACCCATAGCATGGCCCAGCCTTTGTCATCAGCTGCAGTGTGTGGGAGCAATGATGAAGCTCATGCCCAGGCTGACCTGGAATTCATTTTTTTTTTTTTTATTTTTGGAGAGAGACACAGAGAGAGACAGACAGAGGGAGAGGGAGACAGATAGAGAATGGGCACGCCAGCAGTCTCTCAGCTTCTGTGAACAAAATCCAGATGTGTGCGCCCCCTTGTGGTCAAGTGCGGCACTATGCCCTTGCGTTACTTTGCATCTGGCTAAATGTGGGACCTGGAGATTGGATCCGGGTTCTTAGGCTTAGCAGGCAGGTGCCTTAACCACTAAGCCATCTATCCAGCCCCTGGAATTCATTTTATAGTCTCAGGGTGACCTCAAACTCACAGTGATCCTCCTACCTCTGCCTCCCATGTGCTGGGATTGAAGGTATGCACCACCACGCCAAGCAGACCAAATATTTTTGTTATAAGCTAGGAGCATAGACCCAGTTTTGAGCATGATTGCTAATACCAATAACCCCGCCAAAGAAGACACTCAATAGAATTGGGGTGAAGGAGAGGAGATTTATGAGTACAGCCTTTTATAAAATATCAATTTAGTCAGGTGTGTGGCACATCCTTTAAGAGGACGACTTGGGGAGCCAAAAGCAAGGACGTTCTTGGGTGCACAGTGGGTGGAATCCATGCCTGTGCAAAAGTTCTGGCACATGATGACTGGAGGAGAACTGAAGAAGAGCTTGTAAACACTCCGATTTCATTAAGAAAAGGAAAGATGAGAGCTTTGTTGACTCACCTGACAAGTTGTTGCCAAAGCAAAAAGACTGGGTGTAAAAGCTATTGGTTCTCTTGTTCTGGCTGATGTCCTTTCTCTCCTGGTGTGTATGTGTTCATATTCATGTATGTGTGCACACACTGTGGGAGTATGGGCACATGTGTGTGGAGGCAGAGGTCAATGTCAGGTGAATTCCTTCAATCACTTTTCACCTTTAAAAAAAAAAATTCATTTATTTGCAAGCAGAGAGTGACAAACAAAGACAGAGAATGAGCGCACCAGGACTTCTACTACTGCAAACAAACTCCAGACATGCACCATTTTGTGCATATGTGGGTCCTGGGGAATTGAACCTGGGTCATTAGGCTTTGCAGGCAAGCTCCTTAACCACTGGACTATCTCTCCAGCTCCTCCAGCCCCACGTTATTTTTTGAGACAGAGTCTGTCACCAAACCTAGGGCTCACTGATTCAGCTAGTCTAGCTAGCCAGTGAGGTCCAGTGATCCACTATCCCTGCCTCTAGAGTGCTGGTGTTACAGGCATCTGCCAGCATGCCCAGCATTTTACTGAGGATCTAAACTCATGTCCCCATGCTTACACAGCAAGCCCTTTCCCACTGAGACATTTCCCAGCCCCTGAAGTTCTCTTTAGTGAGAAAATTAGAGAACAAATTAAAAGATCAAGGCAGCATATCCTAAGATTTTCTCACAGCAACAGAAAGCTCACCGGTGCCTTCATGGTTTGCAGTGCGATAGTAGGGCATCGGGCTCAACCCAAACCATATGTTTTGAAAATGTATACGATGTAGGCATTTTAGAAGAGACAGTCATCCTGAGCTGCTTGGAGAAGGCCTCTAAGAAATATGTCTCAAAAGAACTTGTCAAGACCCTCAAAATAGAAAAAAAGATGATGACATCAAATTAAAAGAGAGACTAATGGAGAGAGGGAGGGGATATGATGGAGATTGGAGTTCTAAAGTGGAATGGGGGAGGGAAGGGAAATATCATGTGTTTTTTGTATGTAAGTATACAAGTTGTCAATAAAAAAAATAATTTAAAAAAAGAACTTGTCAAAGAGATTCTTGTCAAAGCAGGACACTGCTAACATGCTTAAAGGAAGCAGAGCAAGGCGCTTCTGGTGGTGAGGAAGATGAAGATGAGGATATTGATTTGGTGTGCTCAAAGACTGACATGGAACATGACATTCATATTGAAGCCATTTAAAGGAAGGAGGCAACCTAGATTAACAGTGTAATGCCACAGACATGTCTCCACCTCCAGCAGGAAGTGCAGCACATATGCACCAAACCGCAAAGGCTTAACATCATGCTTGATCCCATGAGTGGTCTGTAATTACGTCCGGTGAGTTCACACACACCAGGGAACAGATGGAGTTTGCTTATTTATGGCATACTTCTTTTGGAGAAACTATTTATGGACACATTTGGATCACATTTATACGGTTACAAAAATAACCATTTGATTTTGGTCATTCTTCAGAAGTTGTTAAAGTAATTGGCTCCTTTTTAAAATGCTGCACCAGACCTGGAGAGATGACTTAGCGGTTAAGGCGCTTGCCTGCAAAGCCAAAGGACCTCAGTTCAATTCCCCAGGACCCATGTAAGCCAGATGCACAAGGGTGCGCATGCATCTGGAGCTTGTTTGAAGTGGCTAGAAGCCCTAGTGCACCCATTTTCTCTCTCTTTCTCTCTCTCTCTCTCTGTCTCTTTCCCTCTCTCAAATAAATTAATTAAAAATAAATAAAAATAAATAAATAATAAAAAATAGCTGGTCGTGGTGGCACACACCTTTAATCCCAGCACTCAGGAAGCAGAGGTAGGAGGATCACTGTGAGTTTGAAGCCACCCTGAGACTACATAGTTAATTCCAGGTCAGCCAGAATGAGACCCTCCCTCAAAAAACCAAAATAATAATAATAATAATAAAATAAATAATAAAGAATTGGGAGAGTAGCTTAGTAGTAGAGTGTTGTCTTAGCATACTTAAGGCCCTGGATCCAATTGCCAGTACTGCAACTAGAAACAACAAAACAACAGCATTAGGCTGGAGAGATGGCTTAGTGGTTGAGGAGCCTGCCTGCAAAGCCTAAGAACACCGTTTGAAACTTCAGGTCCCACGTTTAGCCAGACACCAAAGTGGCGCAAGTGCGCAATGCAGCACATGTGCACAAGGGGGCGCACGCATCTGGAGTTCATTCACAGTGGCTGAGAGGCTCCTGGCAAGCCCATTCTCCTCTCTCTCTCAAAAAAAAAAAAAAAAAAAAAAAAAAAAAAACAGGATTATTAACATCAGCAGTGACTAAAGGGTATTTAATAGTGCTCTAACAGTGATTCCTCCTGCTCCAGTGCCCCTGTTTGGAGGAGAGGTGAATCCCTTTAATCTGACCTGAGATCCAGGTCAGCCTGGGCTAACAGTGAGACCCTACCTAAAAGAAAAAAGAAAGAAAAAGTTGCACCATCATTTAAGTTGACAAGGTCCTGAACTGTATTAGTACTATACGGAAGCCTTCAGCAGAATGTAAGCACAAATGATTATAATGACCTCAGTCATTAAGAAAGACAGTACTTTTAGGGGCTGCGGAGATGGCTCAGTAGATAAAGCACTTACATGCAAGCAGGATGACCAGAGTTCAGATCTCTAGCACCCACAGGAGTGCTGGGTGCATGTGGTGGCCTGCCTGTAATCTCAGCTCTTGGGAGGTAGAAACGGAATCCTTGGGTCAAACTGGCTAGCTGAATTAGCTGAATCAGTGAGCTCAAGGTTCAAGGGAGAAAGAGATCCTATCTCACTAAATTAAGGGAGCAATCGAAGAATATGTCTGATTTCAACCTTTGGCCTTTGGCCTCCACACGCACACACATGTGGGTGTGCACTATAGAGATGTGCACTCACACACATACACACCATACACATGCAGTAAATTAATAGGGAATATAGGACCTATGAAGTTTTATCTCTAGTCCCCTGAAATTGGTATTTGGTCTTTTGTTTTTTGTTTTGTTTTGTTTTGTTGGAAGGGTTTCACTCTAGCCCAGGCTGACCTGTGACCTGACTCTGTAGTCTCAAGGTGGCCTTAAACTCATACCAATCCTCTTACCTCTGCCTTCCAAGTGCTAGATTTTTTTTTTTTTTTTTTTGTCCACTGAGATAGACTGATAGTCAAATGACAGTGTGATGTTAAACCTAGGAAGGTAAAATGACCTGTATGTTCTATAATTAAAAATATATTATTAATTAATTAATTAATTTATTTATTTATTTGAGAGAGAAAGAGAGCGAGGAAGAGGCAGAGAGGGAGAGAGAAAGCAGGAGGGAGAGAATTGGCATGCTAGGGTATCTATCCACTGCAAACAAACTCCAGATGCATGTGCCATCTTGTGCATCTGGTTTACATGGGTCCTGGGGAATCGACCGTAGGTCCTTCAGCTTCACAAGCAGTGTCTGAACCACTAAGCCATCTCTCCAGCCCATGTTCTATAACTTTGAGAGCAAGTTTTTTTTTAATTTTTTAAAATTTTTATTTATTTATTTGCAAGCAGAGAGAGAGACAGAAGAGAGGCAGACAGACAGATAATGGGCACGCCAGAGCCTCTATCCACTGCAAATGAATTCCAGATGCATGTGCCTCTCATGCATCTGGCTAACGTGGGTCCTAGAGAATTGAACTGGCATCCTTTGGCTTCACAGGTGAACACCTTAACTGCTAAGCCATTTCTCCAGCCCGAGAGCAAGTTTTGCAACTTGGAATTGTGATTTTTTTCAGTTCGAGTACACTAGCCTCAAATTGTAGTCTTTGGAGTCATGTGCATTGCATGTTGGATGAGCTAGGGAAAATATTAGTTTAACAAATCAGTATTTTATGTGTCTGAAGTGCTTGCATATACTGAGAGAAAAGCTTTGAGGTGTAATTAAACAGTAAATAATATTATTTGGAAGAAACAGGGAAAGATGTGGCGTAATCTCCTGCTAAAATAGCATAGTTTTCAGTTTGTACCCTTAAAATTATAATCTCAAAATGTTTGTATATACTGTACCTCATATTCACTGTATTCCCCCTTCCAATATTATGTTGTTATTTAGGTGGTTTTTTTTTTTTTTTTTTTTTTTTGAGACAGGGCCTCATGTACCTCAAGCTGGCCTTGAACTTACTATGTTGACAAGAATGACCTTGAACATCTCATCTTCCTGCCTCCAATTTGAGTGCTGGGATTACCTTCTTGAACGACCACTACTGGTTTTGTGTGATTCTGGGGACAGAACTTCAGGCTCTGTGTGTGTTAGGTAATCACTTTACCAACAGAGCTACATCCCCAGCACACATGGGTTATTTTTTTCTAATGCCTTTTACATTTGGATACATCACATGGGCTTTGTATTTGTTTCACAATTGATCCCCCACACACACTCAAAATGTCTTACGTAAAGAGAAAAAAAGAGTGGCTGGAGAGATGGCTCAGGGGCTAAAGGCACTTACTTGTAAATCCAGATGGCCCTGAGGTTTGATTCCCCAATACCTACATAGAGTCAGACTCCCAAAGTGACACATGCACCTTAATTCCTTTACAGCAACAATAGGCCCTGGCATGCTCATTTTCATATTCTCTCTCTCTCTTCTTTCTCTCATTCCAAATAAATAAAAAGAAAAGAAAAAGAAGAAACAGTTGAGGCTGGGAAGATAGCTCCGGGTGTAATGTGATTGCTTCAAAACATGTGGACCAGAGTTTGAATCCCTAGTGCCCAACTAAAACCTGGGCATGGTGGCTCCCACGTGTAATCCTAGTGCTGGGGACAGCAGGATCCCTGAGGTTTGCTGGCCAGCTAGACTAGCCAAATCGGTAAGCTCCAGCTTCAGTAAGAGATCCTGTCTCAAAAAATAAGGTGGTGGGGGATTGCTGGGAGATAGTTCAGCATGTGGGCCCCAGTTCAATTCCCCAGCCACCCACGTAAAACCAGAACAAGGGGCTGGAGAGATGGCTTAGTGGTTAAACACTTGCCTGTGA
Organism: Orientallactaga sibirica; assembly: GCA_036365145.1. Taxonomy (NCBI): domain Eukaryota; kingdom Metazoa; phylum Chordata; class Mammalia; order Rodentia; family Dipodidae; genus Orientallactaga; species Orientallactaga sibirica. The sequence continues at coordinate 3,540,965 of JAEOAD010000030.1, forward strand.
AGCCTAAGGATCTCAGTTCGAGGTTTGATTCCCTAGTACCCACATAAGACAGATGCACAAGTTGGTGCAAGCATCTGGAGTTCGTTTGTAGTGGCTGGAGGTCCTGGTGCACCCATTCTCTCTCTTTCTCTCTCTCTCTCTCTCTCTGTCACTCTCAAATAAATAAATAAAAAATAAACAAAAAACAATTTATTAAAAACCAGAACAAAAAGTGGAGCAAGTGTCTGGCAAGTGTTTATTTGCAGTGGCAAGAGACCCTGGTACCCCCTACACCCACCCGCCCACACACACACACACACACACACACGCACAAGTAGATAAATATGTAAAATTTAAGAACAAAAGTGGTGCTATAGAGATGGTTCCAGGGCTAAGGCACTTGCCTGAAAAATCAAAGGACCCAGGTTCGACTTCCCAGTACCCACATAAAGCCAGATGCACAAAAGTGGCACATGCGTCTGGAGTTCATTTGCAGTGGCTCAAGGCCCTGGCATGTCCATTCTCTATATATCTGCTTCTCTATCTCTGTCTCTTAAATAAATAAATAAAAAATAAATAAATAAAAATAAATAAATAAATAAATAAAAATACAAAAACAATAACAAAATCGCTGGCATGTGGCTGAGAGCACTTGCCTAGCTTGCATGAGGTTCTCGGTTCAAGACTCATATCTCAAAAATATCAGCCTGAAGTGCAGAGTAAATAGAGCATTGGATAAAGGAAACTGCAGTCCACAACTGGTATTCTGAGAGTAAAACAAACAAAAAAATAAAAATAAGGTGGTTAGGGCTGGAGAGATGGCTTAGCACTTAAGGCGTTTGCCTGCAAAGCCAAAGGACCTTGGTTCAATTCCCTAGGACCCATATAAGCCAGGTGCACTAGGTGGCACATGCATCTGGAGTTCATTTGTAGTGGCTGGAGGCCCTGGCATGCCTGTTCTCTCTCTCTCTCTCTCTTTCTCCCTCTCTCTCTCTCTGCCTCTCTCCAAAAAAAAAAATAGATAAATAAGGCCAAGCCTAAGAATGCCAGTTTCAATCTCCAGGTCCCACATTTAGCCAGATGCAAAAAATGATGCAAGGGCTCAATGCCACACTTGCCCACAAGGGGGTGCATGAGTCTGGGGTTCATTTGCAGCGGTTGAGAGGCTGCTGGTGTGCCCATTCTCTCTCTCTATCTCTTGCTCTCTAGCTGTCTTTCTCTCTCTCTCAAATAAAAATAAATAAACATTTAAAAATATTCTTATTTTATTTTAAATGTTTTTAAAAAAATTTTTTTAAGGAGAGTGAGGCTCTACATCAAAAAAATATAAGGTGGTTACATAATCCAGGCTCTTTGTCTTTGAGCACATTGCCTGTCCGCCACCTTGGATCTGCACTTGGACCATTTCCTTCTCTGGAACTTGGGGACTTTGGGTCCTAGACTCTGGCCTGTGCCACGGCTTCAGGGATAGGAGAAGGATGTTCAGGAAGCAGGAAATGATGGAAACTTAAAAATTTCTAGAATTTTCTGTGAAACTTTCCTTCAGTGGGATCAAGAAAGGACACCAAGAAAGGACACTATATCCCAGGATCAAGACATGGAGCCACTTCAAATGCTCCACATAGGTGCCCACTCGGCCAGACATCTCAAGTACCACTGGATCTGCTGAGTCATGTGAGCCAGGTGGCAGAGAAACCTGCACAGCAGCCTGGAACTACTGCAGAGCCTTCTTGTGTTCTGGACCACACCTAACAGTAGCAGCTTTTCTAATCTCCCAGTGATGGGCTGGGGTAACAAATACAAAGGAGAAACGCTTGTTTCCAAAACCCAAAGGTCCCTCTAGTCATCGTTCCTTTTGCTTAGCTGTTCCTCAGACTCCTGAGTGCTGGAAACACGGTTGTGCGACACTACAGCCAGCTTCCCTTTTCCTGACTTATACCTTGACACTGCCCTGCTGGCCGTGGCCATCCGCATCCTGATAAACCAGGCTAAGGGCAGAGTTCAGAAGAGTCTGTACTTCCACCATTAAGAGCCCTTGAAGGACTGCTTCAGTCTTGACCGCACAGCATCCCTACAGCTGAGATGGGTGCACCTGGATCACGCAGGACACTCCCATGGAAGGGACAAGCCACTTGCCAATGCTGTCTGCTCCTGGACTCCATCTCCTCGTCCTGCTCCTCCTCAAGACTCAAGCACTTCTTGAGACTATTCCCCACTTCAGTCCTTCTCACCTCCACAGAGCCACAGGGGCAGCAGCCACTGCCTGGCCCATAAACGGGAGCAGTGGAGCACACAGCTGAGCCCCATGAGTTCTGAGACTGCTTCCAGCTTCAAAATGTTCACTCATACAGTGGGCATGTGATTTCTTCAAGTCTGACGCAAAATTCACTGGATCCTTTGGCTTTGCCAGCAAGTGCCTTAATTGCTAAGCCATCCCTCCAGCCCAGGATCATGTTTTTAAACACTTGGTGCCCAGCTGGTGGCACTGTCTGTGAAGGTTGTGGAACCTTTGGGAGGTGGAGCCTTGCAGAAGAAAGTGGATAACCGGGGTTGGACCTTGAGGTTTTGTAGCCCAGCCCCACTTTCTGTTCATTGCCTCCTGATTGCTGAGACAATGTGACTAGCCAGCTTCTTATTTCTGCCTTACATTCTTGCCATGATGAAACTCCTCCTGAAAAAAAAAAAAAAAAAAAAAAATAAGCCAGTTCCTTTCACAATAAAAAAAAAAAAATACATATAAGGTGGAGAGGGCTGGGGCGATGACTTGGGAGTCAAGGCATTTTCTAGCAAAGCCAAAGGACCCCGGTTTGATTCCTCAGTACTCACATAAAGCCAGATGCACAAGGTGGCATTTGTGTCTGGAGTTCATTTGCAGTGACTACAGGCCCTGATGTGCCCATTCTGTCTCTGTCTGTCTCTTTCTCTCTCGCTCAAATAAATAAATTAAATATTTAAAAAATAAGGTTGAGAGTAATTGAGGAAGACATTGGACATCAATCTTTGGCTTCCACACACACATGTACATGTCACATGCACCTATCCCCACACACATATTAATATATACACATACACATTCAAAAGAATATATTGGCCAGGAAAGGGACAGAGGAGTGCTCAGCACTGAAACATCTCTAACACATCTTCCAAGGCTCAGGGTCCATTGAGGAAGAGGTGGGGGAAAGAATGTAAGAGACAAAGGAAGGGTAGGACTCCTTACACATGCTCCTCCATACACAAAATGGCCTGGATATCCAGGACCTTGCAGTGCCAGAAACAACCTACACAAGACCATCATAATCATAATGTCATAATGATGACATCAAAATTAAAAGAGAGACTGATTGAGGAGGGAGGGGATATGATGGAGAGTGAATTTTCAAAGGGGAAAGTGAGGGGATGAAGGGAAGTACCATGTGATATTGTCAATAATTAAGGAAGTTGTCAATAAAAATTTTTTTTTAATTTAAAAAAAGAATATACTGGCCAGGAGTGGTGGCCACACCTTCAATCCCAGCAGGAGGCTGAGGTAGGAGGATTGCTGTGAGTTCAAGGCCACCCTGAGACCACATAGTAAATTCCAGGTCAGCCTGGGCTAGATTGAGACCCTGCCTTGAAAAACTAAAAGGTGAAAAGTGTATGGCACTGAACAGGAACAACACGCAGCTCCATACACATCCTCATGCACATATTGTGTACCCACACACAAATAAACACATATACATATGCATTTAAAGAAAAGAAAACAGGGGCTGGAAAGATGGCTTAGTGGTTAAGGTGCCTGCCTGTGAAGCCTAAGGACCCATGTTCAACTTTCCAGATCCCATGTAAGCCAGATGTACAAAGGTGAAGCAAGCTCAAGGTCGCACATGACCACTAGGTGGTGTAAGCCCCTGCAGTTCTATTGCAGTGGCTGAGGCCCTGGCGTGCCAATTCTCTCTCTTTCTCTCCCTCTCTCTGTATCTCTCAAAAGAAAAAGAAAAAATTCATAATAACTTATTAGTTTATTTAGTTAGTTAGTTAGTTTTTTCTCAAGGAAGGGTCTCACTCTAGCCCAGGCTGACCTGGCACTCAGTCTATAGTCCCAGGCTGGCCTCGAACTCACAGTGATCCTCCTACCTCTGCCTCCCAAGTACTAAGATTAAAAGCATGTGCAAAAGCCAGGTGTGGTGGCGCATGCCTTTAATCCCAGCACTTGGGAGGCAGAGGTAGGAGGATCGCCACGAGTTTGAGGCCACCCTGAGACTCCATAGTGAATTCCAGGTCAGCCTGAGCCAGAGTGAGACCCTACCTTGAAAAAAAAAAAAAAAAAAAAAAAAAAAAGCATGTGCAACCACACCTGGCTAATTTTTTTAATTAAATATGGACATATTTTGTATGTAACAACACATGTTGGTACCATCCTTTCCCTCCTCCCTGCCCCTTTTCTGAGCCAAGCTGGGAGCATTTTAAGTCTGCTTCAGTGATGGGAACTCAGGAGCCTCTGGATCTCTGGTTTGGTAGGTGTTAAGTGTGCTCAGCATCTATCTCCATCACCCTTGTGCTGATACCAGATTCACTAAGAAAGCAGCACTCTTGCTCATTTCCCAATTCCTCTGTGGTTTCACCTGGGGCCAGGGTGGAGTGCACTGGGTTATTTATCTCCTCAAGTCCGGCTCCCATCTGAAAAAGAGAAGCAGATTCTCCAATGGAGAATGAAGTCAGCATCAGTTAAATCAGTTATTAATTTAGGGAGAATTAAAAGGGCATAGATCCTCTTATAGTCTAAGGTTAGTGGAAGCTTGACAATGGAAAGCAGAATCATTATCTGGATATGGTTCTGACTTGTTTCCCAGTTCCAGATATGGTTTCCTTTCCACTGAGTGGATTTGTTAGCCAATCCAAGAGCAGCTGGTTACCCTCCATGGCTGTGTGCCACTATTGCTCTTGTGTGAGCATCACGTCTGGTTGTTTGCTTCTGAGATGCTTAGACTTTGAGTTGCTTGGACAGATGTTGACCACTTTCCCCTGGAAACTCATGTAGTACCTTCCCGCACTAGATGGGCTAATTGTCTGGGGACTGGCTCTCTTCCGGATTCCAACCAGGTCTCTCTATGGTCTGTGCCAACAGCGTATGGTGTCTTCAGCAGTAGGGTCTTACCATTAACCTCTGGTGGATAATCAAGTGCTCTGGCAGAAGTCTGTCTTGTTTGTTTTAGGAGATCTAGTCGATCTCTCAGATCAACAGCTCATTGTGGACATAGACCACATCCTGGTACAGGGAATTACAAGCCAGCACCAAGGGAAAAGAAAACAGAAAAAAAGAAGAAAGAGAAACAGCAGAAATTTGAGATTAGGTTTTGTCTCACCCTCTCCAGGGCCCTAAGGTCCTCTTGAGGGTTCCACCTTTTAGTCTGACTTCCAGGATATAGAATTCTATGGTACCAGTTCGATTTGGGTTCAGTTTTGTGTCCCTCTCCCATCCCTTCCCTTCTCCCAAGCCCTACCCTCCCTATGGCCCAAGCTTCAAGATGCTATTCAGTTACGTCAGCAACTTGGGCTGATCCAGGTTAGGAACTTCAGATGAGTGAGATCATGCGATGGTTGTCTTTCTGAGATTATGTGAGTTCACTTAGAATGATCTGTTCCAAGTTCAACCATTTTTCTACAAATTTCAATGTATCTTTTTTTTTCTTACAGTCGAGTAGAATTGCATCATGTAGACATACCACATCTTCGTTACTCACTCATACAATGATGGGCACCTGGGTTGATTCCAGTTTTTAGCTATTATGAATTGAACGGTATAAACATGGGTGAGCAGATATCTCTGAGCTGAGATGTGGAGCCTTTAGGGTAAATGCCCAGTAAGAGAATAACAGGGTCTGCTGGTAGCTCTATATTCATCCTTTACAGGAATATCTATATTGGTTTCCACAGTGGTTGTGCCAGCTTACATTCCCACCAAGAGTGAATGAGTGTTCCTACCTCGCCAACATTTGTTTTCATTTGATTTTTCTGTTTTTTGTTTTTTGAGGTAGGGTCTCACTCTCACCCAGGCTGACCTGGAATTCACTCTGTATTTTCAGGGTGGCCTCAAACTCATGGAGATCCTCTTACCTCTGCCTCCCAAGTGCTGGGATTAAAGGCATGTGCCACCATGCCTGGCTTCATTTGATTTTTTAATGTTTGCTATCCTTACTGGGATAAGGTGGAATCACATAGTTGTTTTAATTTGCATTTCGCTAATGGTTAGGGATGTTGAATATTTTCTTAAGTGTGTGTTTTCCATTTGTAATTCTTCCTCTGAGAACTCCCTATTTAATTCTTTGTAGATTCTAGATATTAGGCTTCTGTCAGTGGTATAGCTGGCAAAGATTTTCTCCCATTCATTGGGTAATCTATTGGCTCTGCTTATGGTATGTTTGTCTGTGCAAAACCTTCTTAGCTTCATGAGATCCCATTGGTTGAGTGCTTGTTTAATTTCCTGGGCAACTGGGATTTTGTTCAGGAAGTCTTTTCCAGTTCTATATCGTGGAGAGTGCCTCCTATTTTCTTCCAGTACTTGAAGAGTTTCAGGTCTTGAGGTCTTTAATCCATTTGGACTTAATTTTTGTGTATGGCGAAATGAGTGGGTCTAATTTCATTTGTCTACATATGGTCATCCAATTTGTCCAACACCATTTGTTGAAGATGCTGTCTTTTCTCCAGTCTACATTATTGGCACCTTTGTCAAAGATCAGTAGCTGTAGATGCTTGCCCTAAAGTCTGGGTCTTCAGTTCTGTTCCATTGGTCTATGACTCTGTTTTTATTCCAGTACCATGCTGTTTTTGTCACTACGGTTCTGTAATATAGCTGTAGATCAGGTATGGTGATTCTGCCAGAGGTGTTTTTTTTTTTGTTTTGTTTTGTTTTTGCTGAGGATATGTTTGGATATCCGAGGCCTTCTGTCATTCCATATGAATTTTGAGATCATTTTTTCAATCTCTGTGAAGAATGATGCTGGTATTTTTTTTTTGGTATTGTGTTAAATCTGTATATTGCTTTTAGGGGCCTGGAAAGATGGCTTAGCAGTTAAGCGCTTGCCTGTGAAATCTAAGGACCCTGGTGCAAGGCTCGATTCCTAGGACCCATGTAAGCCAGATGCACAAGGTGACATATGCATCTGGAGGTCATTTGCATGTGCTGGAGGCCCTGGCATACCCAATCTCTCTCTTTCTCTGCCTCTTTCTCTGTCTGCCTGTCACTCTCAAGATTCAATCCTAAGTCTATGGGGCCATACATTTAAACCACTGCAAGTGTTCTCAGAGGTGGACGGAACTAACAGTGTCTGCTATAATTTGAAATGTCCCCCAAAGGCATGGTGGTGCCCACCTTTAAGTCCATCACTCAGGAGGCTGAGGTGGAAGGATCACTGTGAGTTAGAGGCCAGCCTGAGATTACATAATGAATTCCAGGTCAGCCTGGGCTAGAGTGAGATCCTACCTCAAAAAAACTGAAAAAAGCCGGGCGTGGTGGCGCACGCCTTTAATCCCAGCACTCGGGAGGCAGAGGTAGGAGGATCACCGAGAGTTCGAGGCCACCCTGAGACTACATAGTGAATTCCAGGTCAGCCTGGACCAGAGTGAGAACCTACCTTGCAAAAACCAAAAAAAAAAACCTGAAAAAAAAAAAAACCTGAAAAAAAAAAAAAGTCTGGAGAAATGGCTTAGTGGTTAAGGTGCTTGCCTGCAAAGCCTATGGACCCAGGTTTGATTCCCCAGTACCCATGTAAGCCAGATGCACAAGATGGTGCATGGGTCTGGAGTTCATTTACAATGGCTAGAGGCTCTGGCACACCCATTCTCTCTCTCTCCTCTCTCTCTTTCTCTGCCTCTTTCTCTCTCTTGCAAATAAATAAAAATAAAAAGATTTTATAAAAAACTGAAAAAAAACCCTCAAAGATTTACAAAACTGAAATGTCCCCCAAATCCCTACATGCTAAAGACTTGGTCCCTCCACCTTTGGGAAATGGTAGATATGGGAGATATGGTAGGTTATTGGGAGCATGCTCTCTGAGGAGGATCTTGGGGACATGGCCCCTTTTGTCTCTCTCAGTGCCTGGCTACCATGAGTAAGCAGCTTTGCACTACCATGCCTTCCCTGCTAAGACGTCCTCTCTTGCCGCAGAAGAGTAAGAGTCAATAGACCATGGGCTGGAACTTCTAGAACTATGAGCCAAAATAAACATTCCTCCTTTTCAGTTGGTTCACTCAAGTATTTTGTCACAATGACAGAAAGCTAACACAGTGTGCAATGTGGGCTAAGGTTAGGAGGAGAGACGAAAATTGTCTTTTGGTTTAGTGACGTGGTTGTCACTGGTGATTTAGCAAGAGCTGTTTCCATGGATCAGAGGCTCAGAAGTCAAGCCGGAGGGAGATGGAGTATGAGAGGTGAGGAGATGGCATGGGTAAGACATACCAGTCTTCAGAGAAATGCGTGGAAAAAAGAGACAAGCCCATGGTGACAAGCACTTGGAAGGCTGAGGCAAGAGGATGCCATGAGTTCAAAGCCAATCTGGGATAGTGAGTGGCAAGTCAGGAATACATGGTAAAACCCTGCCTCAAAAACAAAACAAAACAAAAAGCCAAACGTGGTGGCGCCCTTTTACCTTTTTGTTTTTTGAGGTAGGGTCTCCCTCTAGCCCAAGCTGATCTTGAAAACCACTCTGCGTCCCAGGTTGGCATCGAACTCACAGCAGTCCCCCTACCTCTACCTCTTGAGTGCTAGGATTAAAGATATGTCTCACCATGCCTAGCTAAAATATTTTTTAAACATATCCACACAAAACATGAGGTTTCTAGCCTGGCGTGGTGGTGCCTGTCTTTAATCCCAGCACTCGGGAGGCAGAGGTAGGAGGATCACTGTGAGTTCAAGGCCACCCTGAGACTACATAGTGAATTCCAGGTCAGCTTGGGGCTAGAGCAAGACCCTACCTTGAAAAAACAAAACAAAACAAAACAAAAAACATGAGGTTTCTAAGGTCTTGGCTTTGCTTGTTTCTTTGAATTAGAAGTATATATTAGTTTAATTATCTAACAAAAAAGTTATGTATTTTTGTTGATTTGCTTGGTTTTTTGAGATAGGATCTCACATAGCTCAGGTTAACCTCTAACTTACTATGTAGCCTTGAACTCCTAATTTTCCTGTCCCTATCTCCTGAGTGCTGTGATTACAGGAGTGTGCCAATTCACTTGGCTTGTCATGTCTTCATAGAGGGGAAACATTCTCAAATTTTTCCCAATAAGAGAGAACTGAGGGCTGGAGAGATGGCTTAGCAGTTAATGTGCTTGCCTGAGAAGCCTAAGGACCCAGGTTCAATTCCCCAGTACTCCTATAAGCCAGATGCACAAGGTGGCACATGTGTCTGGAGTTCATTTGCAATGGCTAGAGGCTCTTGTGTACTCGCTCTCTCTCTTTCTCTAAAATAAATGAAGAAAATTATTTTTTAAAAAAGAAAAAACTAGGGGCTAGAGATATGGCTTAATGGTTAAACACTTGCCTGTGAAGCCTAAGGACCCCGGTTCGAGGCTCAATTCCCCAGAACGCATGTAAGCCAGATGCACAAGGTGGCGCATGCATCTGGAGTTCATTTGCAGTGGCTGGAGGCCCTGGTGTGCCCATTCTCTTTCTCTGTCTCTCTCTCTCTGCCTCTTTCTCTCTGTGTCTGTCACTCTCAAATAAATAAATAAAAACAAACAAAAAGAAAGAAAGAAAGAACTGATTTCTTTAAGACTGTTTTAGCTCACATACTTGAGCATTTTCTTCCTTCATGAACAGAATTAACTAGAGCCCCTTTGTAAATGTAGAGTGAGAAATGGCAAGCAAGTCATTTCCAGTGTTTGTTAACTATTTTTATCTGCTCCAACCCTACATAGGAACCCTAATTATGAGAACACAGTTGTCCTGAATTTTTGATGTTTTCAGCAGTGTTCATGAAAAGAACAAATTCTTTTTGAATTAAGGAGCTATTGGCTTCAATTACATCTATTTAGTAGGAGTGAAAACAAGAAAAACAGTCTCTTACTCACATGTGTAGAAAACAATTTTCTGAGTTTATTTATCACAAACACAATTAAGGTTATTTAAATAGGAAGAAAGAAATCAAGTTTTCTTTTAGGACTGTTTCCCAAAGTAAAGGAATGATGAGGTAATATGTGTGTGGGGGGGGTGTATGTATGGTATGGTGTGGTGTATGCATATGTGTGCAGATGTGTGTGTCGCCTGCACACACATGCAGAGGCTACATGAGAATATCATTGTCTTCCTCTATTGCTCAGCCACCTGTTTCCTTGAGATGGAGTCTCACCTTGAATTGGGAGCTGCCATTCTCAGTCAGACTGGCTGACCAGAGAGCCCCAGTTATTCTCAGGTCTCCACTCCCCACAGGACTGGGGTTACAGGCCTGAGTGGCCATGGCCAGCTGTTAATGTGGGTAATGGAGATTTGAATTCAGGGTGAATCAGGCCCTCTTAGCCCTCTTGCTTGTGCTGCAAGTACTCCTATCCACTGAGCCATCTCCTTCAGCACCAGTGAAAATTATATACTTATTTTTTTTAGAAAGGCAGATAGAGAGAATGGGCATGTCAGGGCCTTTTCAGCCTCTGTGAATGAACTCCAGACGCATGCGCCCCCTTGTGGACATGTGCGACATTGCACGCTTGCATCACTTTTGCTTCTGGCTAAACATGGGACCTGGAGATTCAAAGAAGCATTCTTAGGCTTTGCAAGCAGGCTCCTTAACCACTAAGTCATCTCTCCAGCCCTGAGTGAATTCAATTTTAAGGCTACCAGAACAGCTATACAACATGAAGCTGAAATGATTTTCATAAGGCTGTTTCAAACAATTGCTTTCACTTGCTCTTTTTTTTTCCTCTGAAAAATTAATGAGTAAAGACAGAAATTAAGGGGATGGGAAGATGGTTCAGTGGTTCAAGGTGCATTATTGCAAAGTCTGTTGGCCTGGGTTCAATTCCCAAGGTATCCATGTAAGCTGGGTGCAAAAAAATCGTGCAAGCATCTGGTGCTTGTTGGCAGCAGCAAGAGATCTTGATGTACCCATACATGCATACCCACATGCAAATAGATAAAGATGGAAATTAAGATTAAACATATAGAGCCGGGTGTGATGGTACACACCTATAATCCCAGCACTCAGGAGGCTGAGATAGGAGGACCGCTGTGAGTTTAAGGCCAGCCTGAGACTATAGAGTGAATTCCAGGTAGCCTGGGCTAGAGTGAGAATCTACTTCAAAATAACAAAAACAGGACTGGAAAAAAGGCTTAGTGGTTAAGGCACTTGCCTGTGAAGCCTAAGGACCCAGGTTCAATTCTCCAGTTCTTTGTTTTTTTTTTTGTTTTGTTTTGTTTTTTGAAGTAGGGTCTTGCTCTAGCTGAACTCACAGTGATCCTCCTACCTCTGCCTCCTAAATGCTGGCATTAAAGGCATGCGCCACCACACCTGGCTACTTTTGTTTTTGAAACAAGGTCTCACTATGCAAACAAGGTGGTACGGAACTGGCTCTATAGTCCAGGCTGGCCTCTCATAATTCTCCTGCCAATGCCTCTTGTTTCCTGAAGTTATAAGTATGGGTCACCAAGCAGGACACAGAGAGAGAGAGAGAGAGAGAAGCAAGTATGGGTACACTAGGGCCTCTAGCCTCTACAAATGAACTCCAGATGCATGTGCCACTTTGTGCATCTGGTTTTACGTGGGTACTGGTTTTTAGGCTTTGCAGGCAAGCTCATAAACTGTTGAGCCATCTCTCCAGCCCCTGTTTTTTTTTTTTTTCTTTTTCTTTTTTTTTTTCATTTGAGAGAAAAGAGGCAGATAGAGAGAATGGGCATGCCAGGGCCTCTAGCTACTGCAAATGAACTCCAGATGCATGCACCACCTTGTGAATCTGGCTTTACATGGGTAGTAGGGAATTGAACCTAGGTCCTAAACTTTGCAGGCAAGGCCTAAAATGCTAAGCCATCTTTCCAGCCCATGTTTTTTTGTTTGTTTGTTTGTTTGGTTGGTTGGTTGGTTGGTTTTTCGAGGTAGGGTCTCACTCTATCTCAGGCTGACCTGGAATTCACTCTGTAGTCTCAGGGTGGCCTCGAACTCAAGGCGATCCTCCTACCTCTGCCTCCCGAGTGCTGGGATTAAAGGCATGCGCCACCACGCCCGGCTGTTTTTTTTTTTTAATATTTTATTATTTATTTATTTATTTGAGAGAGAGAGAGAGAGATACAGAAATAGGCAGGTAGAGAGAGAAAGAGAATGGGTGCGCCAGGGCCTCCAGCCACCGCAAACGAACTCCAGATGCACGCACCCCCTTGTGCATCTGGCTTACGTGGGTCCTGGAGAATCAAGCCTTGAACCGGGGTCCTTAGGCTCCACAGGCAAGCGTTTAACCGCTAAGCCATCTCTCCAGCCCCTGTTTGTTTTTTTTTTTTTTTGAAACAGGGTTTTGCTATATAACCGAGGCTGTTCTCAAACTCATGGCAATCCTCCTGCCTCAACCTTCCAAGGCCTGGGATTAAAGGCGAGACATCACACCAGGCTGAACATGAAGCTAACACTAAGCAGTATTAGGAAGGGCATTCATGTGCTTTGTTGTGCCAGAAGTGTTTCGAAAGACTGCACATGACAGTGGCACAGGGACATGTTATCACATACATGTCATCTGGACACTTGGGAGGCAGAGGCAGGAGAATGAGAAGTCGTAGAAGGTCATCTTCAATTACATAGCACATTTGAGACCAGCCTGGGCTACATGAGACCCTGCCTCAAAATAAATAAATGAATAAATAAATAAAATAGCTGTTGGTATTGTTTTTAACTATTGATCAACTATTTAAAAACATAGAAAGGGCCGGGCATGGTATTGCACACCTTAAATCCCAGTACTTGGGAGGCTAAGGTAGGGCGATCTCTGTGTGCTTGAGACCAGCCTGAGACTAATTCCAGGTCAGCCTGGGCTAGAGCAAGGCCCTTCCTCAAAAAACAAACAAACATGGCTTGGAGGATGGCTTAGCGATTAAGCACTTACCTGTGAAGCCTAAGGACCCCTGTTTGATTCCCAAGTACCCACGTAAGCCAGATGCACAAGGTGGCACATGCAAGTGGAGTTTGTTTGCAAGGGCTGAAGGTCTGGATGCATCCATTCTCTCTCTCTCTCTCTCTCTCTCTCTCTCTCTCTCTCTCTCTGTCTGTCTGTGTCAAATAAATAAATAAAAATAAAAAAAAAATTTTTAAAAACAAAAATAGAAAGGAAACATATATATGTTTCTTTCTTTTTGCTCTTTCTTTTATTCATTTTATTAAGACAGAGACTTGCTATATGATCCAGGACAACTTCAAACTTGCTTTGTAGCACAGACTGGCCTCTAACTCCTGGTCCTGAATCAAGTGCTGAGATCATAAGAGTATGTCACCACACAACTGAGCAATGGAAATGTCAACTCCTGAATTTATTTGTTTTTAAAATATTTTATTTATTTATTTGAGAGAAAGAGGCAGATAGAGATTGAGAGAGAGAGAATGGGTGCACCAGGGCCTCTAGCCACTGCAAATAAATTCCAGAAACATGTACCATCTTATGCATCTGGCTTACATGGGTACTGGAGAATTGAACCTGGGTCCTTAGGCTTCACAGGCAAGTGCCTTAACCACTAAGCCTTTTTTCCAGTCCTGTTTTTGTTATTTTGAAGTAGATTCTCACTCTAGCCCAGGCTACCTGGAATTCACTCTGTAGTCTCAGGCTGGCCTTAAACTCACAGCAGTCCTCCTATCTCAGCCTCCTGAGTGCTGGGATTAAAGGTGTGTGCCATCACATCCGGCTCTATATGTTTAATCTTAATTTCCATCTTTATCTATTTGCATGTGGGTATGCGTGTATGGGTACATCAAGATCTCTTGCTGCACCAGCTGCTTGCACGATTTTTTTGCACCCAGCTTACGTGGATACCTTGGGAATTGAACCCAGGCCAACAGACTTTGCAATAATGCACCTTGAACCACTGAACCATCTTCCCATCCCCTTAATTTCTGTCTTTACTCATTAATTTTTCAGAGGAAAAAAAAGAGCAAGTGAAGGCAATTGTTTGAAACAGCCTTATGAAAATCATTTCAGCTTCATGTTGTATAGCTGTTCTGGTAGCCTTAAAAATGAATTCACTCAGGGCTGGAGAGATGACTTAGTGGTTAAGGAGCCTGCTTGCAAAGCCTAAGAATGCTTCTTTGAATCTCCAGGTTCCATGTTTAGCCAGAAGCAAAAGTGATGCAAGCATGCAATGTCGCACATGTCCACAAGGGGGCGCATGCATCTGGAGTTCATTCACAGAGGCTGAAAAGGCCCTGACATGCCCATTCTCTCTATCTGCCTCTCTCAGTACTCTCTCAGATCAAGTGACAATCTAGCAGTCATCCATCTATTTTACTTCTAAGAATCCTAAGATCTACTATGAGCCAACACCAGTGGCCTGTGTGCATCTCACTATTCTTACTGCTGTCTTGACCCTGTTGTCTCTTTTGGTAATCATCCACCTTGCTTTTGGTGGTCCAAAGCCATAATTGCCACCTGGGGATCCAGCTACTCCCGCTGTGTTTGGTCTTCTTAACTCCGTGATCACAGCTCCCCTTGCAGGGCTTGATCCAGAGAGAAGAGTAATCACAGAGCTCTTCCAGAATGCCGGGACTCCCTCCTCCACTCCCAGCTTTATCTCTCCTGGTGTTCGGACTCTTTCAGTGTGGATGAGTAGGTCTTAGATGAAAAGTCTGTGCCAGCATTCCTTTTCAGTGTCTTTCTTTACATTACACCAAGGCATCGTATTTTTAGCTTGTTCAGTCTGGGTCTCATTTTGGTCCATGTTTGAGGCACCCAAGCAAATAAACAAAGAAAGAAAGAAAGCATGTTCCTACTCCCTGAACTATATATACCCTCAAAGACAGAATTGACCTCGTGGTATAGCCTGATGGTAGGGTCTAGCACGTGTGAATCCCAATATATGTGTGTATATACACACATGTACAAAGAAAGGAAGGAAAAGGAGGGGGAGGAGAGAATCTCTGCTCAGTGAACTCAGTTCTTTGATGGGTAAACTTTTTTTTTTTCCTCAAGGTAGGGTCTCACTCTGGCCCAGGCTGACTGGAATTAACTATGTAGTCTCAGGGTGGCCTTGAACTCATGGCAATCCTCCTACCTCTGCCTCCCAAGTGCTGGGATTAAAGGCATGTGCCACCACGCCTGGCTGGGTAAACTTTTTTTGAAATATATTTCATTTATTTATTTATTTGAGAGAAAGAGAGAGAATGGGCATGCCAGGGCCTCTAGCCACTGCAAATGAACTCCAGACGCATGTGCCACTTTGTGCATATGGTTTTACATAGGTACTGTGGAATTCAACCCAGGTCCTTAGGTTTTGCAGGCAAGCGCCTTAACCACTGAGCCATCTCTTCAGCCCCATGGGCAATCTCTTTTTGGGGGGTGGAGTGGGGTGAGGCAGGGTCTTGCTATAACTCAGGCTGACCTGGAATTCACTATGTAGTCTCAGCCTGGCCTCAAACTCACAGCAATCCTCCTGCCTCTGCCTCCCGAGTGCTGGGATTAAAGGTGTGCATCACCATGCCATGGGTAAACTTGATTATCAACTTGACTGGATTTAGAATCACCCAGGAGAAAAATCCCTTGTCATGTCAGTGGTGGATTAAATTAGGTGTACCCCATAACTCATGTGTTTTGAATGCTGTGTCCTCAGCTGGGTGGCAGTTTGGGAGATGGAGCCTTACTAGAGGTATGTTTCTGGGGAATGGGCTCCACCTTGCCAGAGCTCAGCTCACTCTTGCAGCTATCTTCCATCTTCTGTGGCAGAGTGATGTCCACCCTCTGCTATTGCCACGCTTTCGCCTACCATCATGAAGCTTCCCCTCAAAACTGTAAGCCAAAATAAACCTTTCCTCCCATCAGCTATTTTTAAAAACATTTTTACTTTTTATTTTATTTTATTTTATTTTATTTTATTTTATTTTATTTTATTTGAGAGAGAGAGAGAGATGGAGACAGAAAGGTAGACAGAGAGATTGAGAGAAAGAGAGAAGAAAAGAGGCGGGAGAAAGGGAGTGAGTAAGGATGTGCCAGGGCCTCCTGTTCCTTCAAAGGAACTCTACATACATGTGCACTTTATGCATCTGGCTTTGCAAGGGTTACTGGGGAATCAAACTCAGGCCATCAGATTTTACAAGCAAGTACCTTCAACTGCTGAGCCATCTCTTCAGCCCCCATCAGCTGTTTTGGGTCAGGTGTTTTGTCTTGGCAACAAGAAGGTAACCACAACAATGTCAATTATAGAGTTTCTAGATTAGGTTAATGAGGTGAGACGATCCACCCTAACTGTGGGTGGCACCATTCCATGGGCTGGAGTCTTAAACTGAAGAAAAAGGAGAAAGCGGAATCAAACTGGAACCGAACCGGAAGGCTCCTCTCTACTGGCAAGCTGTCATAGTGCTGGAAAAGTGCTATGCAGGCTTAGCTTAACAGTCTTAACCAACAGTGGACCCTGTGAGCTACCCAACTGGCCAGCCAGGCAAGATGTACCCACTGCTCCCATGGTATTATGGGGATCTCTGATTGGACTTATAGGAGGATTCATAGGAGGAACCGCCTATCTGGTCGTGAAAATCTAGGCAAAAGCCTATGACTGGGGAAGTCATAGGTCCTAAGGAGGGAAGCTACTAATGTTTGACTAAATGGATATGTTGTCCTCATCAAATTGCTCTCAAAATATTTGTGCCCATAGATTAGTGCCGCTCTCACTTTTGGTTAGAAAGCACAATGCTTCATTTTACAGATGGCAGTGACAACTAGGGAGGCTCACAATCCATTAGTGTGCTAAGAAGTGACAGGTGAGTGCTCAGCACAAAATGAGACATAGCACGCACCCCAAGGATCAGGCAACAATGTGGAAGAGGCAATGGAAAGAATGGAAGAACCAAAGGATAAAAAGGAGACTGCTGGAGGGCTGGAGAGATGGCTTAGCGGTTAAGGCGCCTGCCTAAGCCTAAGAACCTGGTTCCAATCTCCAGGTCCCACGTTTAGCCAGATGCAAAGTGACGCAAGGGCGCAATGCTGCACTTGCCCACAAGGGGCGCACACATCTGGATTTCATTCACAGCAGCTGAGAGACTGCTGGCGCGCCCATCTCTATCTGTCTCCCTCTCCCTCTCTGTCTCTTTCCAAAAATAAATAAAATAATTTTAAAAATTTTTTTAAAAAAAGGAGACTGCTTTGGCACACTGTCTTCTGGACACAAAGTGGCAGTCACATTCATGTCCTCACAGCAGCTGTCCTTACCTACATACGACCTGCACAATACTGGGCCCATCAACATGCTGCAACAACAAAAAAAGACATCAAAACAGAAGAGGACTAGTTGGAAAAAAGAAGGGGCTTAGTGGAAGGGGGACAGGGAGAGAAGCAAAAGAAAGGAATAATAGGAGGTAATTATGATCAAAATACATATATGAAAATTGTCAATAAAAAATTAAAATAAGCCAGGCATGGTGCCGCACGCCTTTAATCCCAGCAAACAAATTCCAGATACATGCACTACTATGTGCATCTGGCTTATGTGGGTACTGGGGAATCGAACCTGGGTCCTTAGGCTTCTCAGGCAAGTGCCTTAACTATTAAGCCAGCTCTCCAGCCCATGTCTAATATTAATACCTGCAACAAATGCTAAACACAAGCAGTATTAATTACTATATAGCTATTATTCATGGTTCTTATTAACTACAAAGTGGAATAATTTAATCATGTACTATTTCAGATTTAGTTATAATGACAATCATTAATGCTATCACCACCATGTCGTAGTTTGTTTGTATGTGTAACTCCTCTGTTTTACTCAAGCTAATGAGTCAGTCAAAATTCATTAAAATTTGTGTGATTTTTTTTGGAGGAGTGTAATTTTTACTTTAATTCTTTAATTTTTTGTTGGTTAAATTCCTCGTTCCATTTTATTTTTAAAAATCTTTAAGGGTTGGAGAGATTGCTTAGTGGTTAAAACACTTGCCTGCAAAGCCTAATGACCCAAGTTTGACTCTCCAGATCCCATGTAACCGAGACGCACATCGTGACTTAAGTGTACAAAGTCATACGTGTGCACAAGGTGGTGCATGCGCCTGGAGTTTGATTACAGTGCTGGAGGCCCCTGTCGGGCCAATTCTCTCTCTCTCTCGGTCTTGCTCTCACTCTCTCTCATATAAAACAAGGCTAGTTTGTTGGGCTTGCCTCAAAAAAAAAAAAGTAAAATACTTTAAGCTGGGTGCAGTGGTGCACCCCTTTAATCCCAGCACTCAGGAGGCAGAGATAGGATGATCACTGGGAGTTTGAGGTCAGCCTGAGACTACATAGTAGATTCCAGGCCATTAGAGCAAGGCCGGGTGTGGTGGCGCACGCCTTTAATCCCAGCACTTGGGAGGCAGAGGTAGGAGGATTGAGGCGAGCCACCCTGAGACAAGACCAGGTCAGCCTGGACCAGAGTGAGACCCTACCTCGCAAAAACCAAAAAAAAAAAAATAAAAAAAAAAAAAAACAACTAAAACAGCCGGGTGTGGTGGCGCATGCCTTTAATCCTAGCACTCAGAAGGCAGAGGTAGGAGGATCGCCTTGAGTTTGAGACCATCCTGAGATAAATAGTTAATTCCAGGTCAGCCTGGGCCAGAAGGAGACTCTACCTCAAAACACCAAAAAAAAAAAAAAAAAAAAAAAAAAAAAAACCAAAAACAAAAACAAAAAAAAGCCAGGCATGGTGGCACATGCCTTTAATCCCAGCATTACATTACATAGTGAAACCCTACCTCAAAAATAAATAAAATAAAATAAAATAACAAAACAAGTCTTTCTTTCCATGCTGAGAGCACTGCCAACATGGTGAACCTCCCTAAAACTCACCGGACTTTCTGCAAGAAGTGTGGCAAGCACTAGCTGCACAAAGTGACCCAGTACAAGAAGGGAAAGGACTCTGTATGCCCATGGAAAGCGGCGTTATGATAGAAAGCAGAGTGGCTACAGTGGGCAGACTGAGCCTATCTTCCGGAAGAAGGCTAAAACTACGAAGAAGATCGCGCTGAGGCTTGTGTTGAGCCCAACTGCAGATCTAAGAGAATGCTGGCTATTAAGAGATGCAAGCATTTTGAACTGGGAGGATAAGAAGGGAAAAGGCCACATGATCCAGTTCTAAGCCAATTTTGCTATGAAGACAATAAAATGAGATTATATTCACACACAAAAAAGTCAGGCATGGCAGTGCACACCTTCAATCCCAGTATACAGGAGGCAAAGATAGGAGGATCACCATGAGATTGAGGCCAGCCTGAGACTACATAGGGAATTCCAGGTCAGCCTGGGCTAGAGCAAGACTCTACCTCAAAAAACAAACAACACCCCCACCACCAACAATAAATAAATAAATAAATAAGTCTGGAAAAGATTATACTTAGTGAGGTAACCCAGGCCCAGAAAGCCAAACATCACATGTTCTCTCTTATATGTGGATCCTAGCTACAAATGATTGCACTTCTTTTTTTTTTTTTTTTGTTTTTTTGAGGTAGGGTCTCACTCTAGCTCAGGCTGACCTGGAATTCACTATGTAGTCTCAGGGTGGCCTTGAACTCATGGCAATCCTCCTACCTCTGCCTCCCGAGTGCTGGGATTAAAGGCATGCACCACCACACCCAGCTTTGATTGGACTTCTATGTGAGTAGGAATAAAACTCAGTAGAAGCCAGTAAGCTAGAAAGGGGATATAAAGGGAATGGAAGGGGGGGGACTTAATAGGATGGTATTGTATATAAGTAGAAGAACAGATTAATGGGGGTGAAAAGGCCTAAGTGAGGTCAGGGAAAGAGATTGAGTAAAGGAAAGGTGGAGTGGGGGGGGGCTAATCAAAATCTAAGAGTTAGCTGGGCGTGGTGGCGCATGCCTTTAATCCCAGCACTTGGGAGGCAGAGGTAGGAGGATCACAGTGGGTTCAAGGCCACCCTGAGACTACATAGTGAATTCCAGGTCAGCCTGAGCTAGAGTGAGACCCTACCTTGAAAAAAAAAAAAAAACTAAGAGGATATAAATAAGTCATATGGAAACCTACTTTTCTGGACAATGGAACACTCAGAAGCCATAGATTGTTAGTAGAAAATTTTCAGTGCCAGGGATGGGATACCTTCCAGTGAGTTTTGGCAAGGGAGGTCACAGATATCCCCAAAACATTATAGGCCATTGCTGAGGCCCTTGGTTTCCCACAAGGAATAGATGCTGAAGACTCCACATACTTGGGTGGCAAGTTCTCTGAGAAAACCTGCTCCATGTGGACCAGCTGACAGAAAGTTGGAAAAAGCTATGCTGCATGCAGTTCAATGGGAGAGAGAAAACACCAGTGAAGATACTCAACAGTGAACACTGCAAGTTTTAAATTTGGCCAGCCAGGCCAAACAAGCCAACGGGTGCAATAGTGGCATTTCTGTTAAGGGGGAAACCAACTGCTCTCTAATTGGACTGGAGGCCCGCTCCATGGGAGGGAACACATCCCTGATACTGAAAATGTATTACAGGGGTAGTCATGAACCCTAAGGGTGTAATGTCTGCTGGTGTCTGGCTAAATGTACATACTATGCTCACCAAACTGCCCAGTAAGCACTTCTCTTAATGTCCACACCCATATATTAATGCTACTCTCACTTTTGGTTAGAGAAGTTTCTCTTTTCAGATGGTGGTGACCTTGCAATAACTCAGAAGGCACCATGGTGCTGAGAAGAAGTGACAGAGGAGTGCTCAGCACTGAAATATCTCTAACACACCTTCCAAGGCTCAGGCTCCATTGCAGAAGAGGTGGCGGAAAGAATTTAAGAGCCAAAGGAAGGGTAGGGCTCCTTACAACGTGCTCCTCCAGACACAAAATGTCCTGGAAATCCATGACCTCACAGTGCCTGACACTACCTACACAAGACCATCATATAGGAGGAAAAGATCATGACATCAAAATAAAAGACCGAGAGAGGCTTGAATGAGACCCTACCTCAGAAAAAAAAAAAAAAAAAAAAACAAGAAAAGGGCTGGAGAGTGGTTAAGGCACATGCCTGTGAAGACTAAGGACCCAGGTTTGATCCTCCAGGTCCCACATAAGCCAGATGCACATGGTGGTGCATGCGTCTAGAGTTTGTTTGCAGTGGCTAGAGGCCCTGGCATGCCCATTCTCACTCACTATCTCTCTCTCTCTCCTCTCTCTATCTCTAATAAATAAATAAATAAAAATAAATCTTAAAAAAAAGTTGACAACCCCCCCCCCAAAAAAAAAACAAGGGCTGGAGAGATTGCTTAGCTGTTAAGGCGTTTGCCTGTAAAGCCAGAGGATCCCAGTTCGAATCTCCTGGACCCACATTAGCCAGTTGCACAAGGGGGCACATACATCTGGAGTTCATTCGCAGTGGCTGGAGGCCCTGGCAAGCCCATTCTTTCTCTGTCTCCCTCTTTCTCTCTCTCAAATAAATA
This sequence comes from Orientallactaga sibirica, assembly GCA_036365145.1. Lineage (NCBI taxonomy): Eukaryota > Metazoa > Chordata > Mammalia > Rodentia > Dipodidae > Orientallactaga > Orientallactaga sibirica. Next base: position 3,562,489 of record JAEOAD010000030.1, read on the forward strand.
AATAAATAAATAAATAAATAAATAAATAAATAAATAAATAAAAATTAAAAAATAAACAAAATAAACAGCTTAAAAAAACAGAAGCATTAGGAGGCAGAGGCAGGAAAATCAGAAGTTCAAGCTTATCCTTCACTACCTATTGTCAAGTTGGAGGTCAGCTGGGCTACTACATAAGACCAGCCTTATCTCAACAAAAAAAAAATTTTTTTAAAGAATCAGATTCTCTCCTACAGGCTCAGGGACACATCTCGCTTTTACTTTCACTTGTTCTCTTTAATTTATTTTATTTTATTTATTTGCAAGCAGAGAGAGAGAGATAGAAGAGAGGCAGACAGAGAGAGAATGGGCACGCCAGGGCCTCCAGCCACTGCAACTGAACTCCAAATGCATGTGCCCCCTGTGCATCTGGCTTATGTGGGTCCTGGAGAATTGAACCGGGATCCTTTGGCTTCGCAGGCAAATGCCTTAACTGCTAAGCCATTTCTCCAACCCTCAACAAAATTTTTTTTAATAAGCCAGATGTGGGGGTTCACATTACTGTGTAGCAATTTCCCCCTCACAGTTACAGATGCAGTAACAGCTGCTGGAGAGGAGACACCACTGAGCAGAGCTGCCGTAAGTCCTGCAGCAAGCTCCAGAGATGCAGCTTCCATGCGGTGTGACTGTGCTGGGTGGGCTGTTCACTGATGGCTGCCTTTGAGTAGTCCACACTCCTGTGAGTGACCCCAATACACTCAGTGGCTCACCAAATTGGACTTTGGGATACTCATTACTTTGCTCTGTTGTCAGTGCCCTGTCTGAGCATCCATACACACTCATTCACATCTCCCCCAAGAAAATGTTAACACAACACATGCCTGTAGTCCCAGCACTCTGGAGGCAGGAGGCTCAGGAACTCGAGGCCAGTCTCAGCTACATAGTGAATTCAAGGATAGCCTGGACTACATGAGACCCTATCTCAAAAATAAATAAAACCGGGCTGGAGAAGATGGCTTAGCAGTTAAGGTGCTTGCCTGCAAAGCCAAAGGACCCCAGTTTGATTCCCCAGGACCCACGTAAGCCAGATGCACAAGGAGGTGCATGCATCTGGAGTTCATCTGCAGTGGCTGGAGGCCCTGGCACACAAATTCTCTCTCTCTCTCTCTCTCTCTCTGTACTGCTTTCTCTTTCTGAAATACATAAATAAATAAAATATATTTAAAAATAAATAAAACCTATCATTTACTTAAAAAAAAAAAACGGGCTGGAGAGATGGCTTAGCGATTAAGGTGATTTACCTGTGAAGCCTAAGGACCCAGGTGTATTTATTTATTTGTGTTGTTTCGAGGTAGGGTCTCACTCTCGTTCAGGCTGACCTGGAATTAACTATGTAGTCTCAGGGTGGCCTTGAACTCCCGGCTCAGGACCCAGGTTTAATTCCCCAGTACCCACATAAGCCAGATGATCAAGGTGGTGTATGTGTCTGGAATTCATTTGCAGTGGCTTAAAGCCTTGGTGTGCCCATTGTCTCATTCTTGATCTTTCTCTGTGTAATAAATAGATTAAAAATAAAAACTTTATTTAAAATTTACATAATCCCCTGAAAAAATATAGACAAGCCAGCCGGGCAGAGGTAGGAGGATCGCCATAAGTTTGAGGTCACCCTGAGACTACATAGTGAATTCCAGGTCAGCCTGAGCTAGAGTGAGACCCTACTTCGAAAAAACAACAACAACAAAAATAGACAAACTGGACATGGTGGCACATGCCTTTAATCCCAGCACTCGGGAGGCAGAGGCAGGAAGATCACCGTGAGTTCAAGGCCACCCTGAGACTACAGAGTGAATTCCAGGTTAGCCTGGACTGGAGCAAGACCCTACCTCAAAAACCCAAACAAATAAAATAAAATTTACATAATTGCCTTCCATTACCCTCTTTTGTCCATCCTCTGAACCCCCATCCACTGACTCCCATCTTCTTTCTACCTATTCCTTCTCATACTTTGATATCTTTCTCCCCCTTTTTGGCCCTCCTCCATCTTCCATGACAACATGTTGATGGTCCAATATTTTGCAGGTTCGTACAGGCAATGACAGCCACTGTGAGGTGATGAATATAATGACCACTTTGTTTCTGGAAGACAACATTCCAAAGCACTCCTCCCCTTCCTTTGACTCTTAAATTCTTTCCACCAACTTTTCTGTAATGGTCCCTGAGCTTCGGAGGGTGTGATAGAGATGTCTCATTTAGTGCTGAACACTCCACTGTCACTTGTGAGCACTTGGATAAGTTTTTTTGTTGTTGTTTTTTTTTTGTTGTTGTTTTTTTGTTTTTGTTCTTTTGTTTTTTTTTTTTTTTGGTTTTGCGAGGTAGGGTTTCACTCTGGTCCAGGCTGACCTGGAATTAACTATGTAGTCTCAGGGTGGCCTCGAACTCTCAGCGATCCTCCTACCTCTGCCTCCTGAGTGCTGGGATTAAAGGCGTGTGCCACCACGCCCGGCTTGGATAAGTTTTGAGTCACCCCAGTAGTCACCACCACCATTTTGGATAGAGAAACTTCTCTACCCAAGTGAGAGTAACATTAATTTATGGACAAAAACACAAATATTTAGAGGATAACTTGGTTGGCATAATATATCCATTTAGCCAAACAGTACTAGGTCCCCCTGCTAGATCTTTTTTTCTAACAGCAAAGAATCTTCCTACTTTTTATTTATTTATTTTTACTTTTCATTTTTTTACTTTTATTTTTGTTTATTTATTTGAGAGAAAAGGGGAGAAAAAGAGGCAGATAGAGAATGAACACATCAGGGCCTCCAGCCACTGCAAACAAACTCCAGATGCATGTGCCCCCTTGTGAATCTGGCTTACATGGGTCCTGGGGAGTTGAACCTGGGTCCTTTGGCTTTGCAGAAAAATGCCTTAACTGCTAAGCCATCTCTCCAGCCCTTTTTATTTATTTTAAATGATAGTTCCATAAATTTGAAGTGAAAGATAAGCTGTCCAATAAAAGTCATTTCAAGCCAGGCATGGTGGTGCACGCCTTTAATCTCAGCACTTGGGAGGCAGAAATAGAAGGATTGCGGTGACCCCTTCGAGGCCACCCTGTGACTACATTATTAATTTCAGGTCAGGCTGGATCAGAGTGAAAACCTACCTCGAAAAACCAAAAAAAAAAAGTTATTTCATATATATAATATACAGAAATTATTTTAGAATAATAGAATAATAACAGATTCTTCTGGTTTTAACCAAAATGCTAAGATACAAATAATTGACTAGAAATAAAACACCACTAACCCAAGACACAAAGGAACTACACTTTCATTTCAGGAGAAAAAAAATCCAAGTAATTTCTGTTAGGAGAATAAAGTACATGTCATAGTATACATTATCATATTTCCTTAAAGCAAGAGCTATTTAGAATCTTTAAATTGAATAGAATCTTTGTTTTTCATGGTTTAGAAGAACTTGCAGGCATTGACAGTCACGTGAACATTTCATTACTGCAGCAAATGACAGAATATGTAAGAAAAAAGTTGATGTCCTGATAATCTTTGCCATCCTAGAATACAATCCTTACAATTGGATGTGTATATGTAAAAAGGGATAGGAAAGAAGAGTAGATTACAACAGGCATGTAAGAGAATGCTGTGATAGCTATATTATATTTATTTTATTTTTATTTTTTGTTTTTTTGAGGTAGGGTCTTGCTCTCCATTATATTTATTTTAAAAACACCAATCTGAGGTCTCTACCCAGTGTATGACAAGCAATCAGGGCAGATGTTAGTGCAACTTTGACCTTGTAATTTGTGAAAAAAGCTAGTTTGGATGAGAAAAAATTCAATCCTTTCTTGTAAACACACACACACAAAACCTTAGTACGAATTTTAAAGGCTATAGGCCAGAAAATCCAACAGTAACTCTTCTCAATAATCCTTCTCACTGGGTGTGGTGGTGCACACCTTTAATCACTCCGGAGGCAGAGGTAGGAGTATTGCCATGAGTTCGAGGCCACCCTGAGACTACATAGTGAATTCCAGGTCAGCCTGGGCTAGCGTGAGACCCTACCTTGAAAAACCAAGAAAAAAAAAAACAACTATTGGTGCAGTAGGATATATAGGTGGATAAATATTCAGACTGAAAGGTATTTTAACACTTCAACTTGTTATTGATTTCTTTTTCTTGTTGTTGTTGTTGTTGTTTTTGTTTTTTTGAGGTAGGGTTTTACTCCAGCCTGGGCTGACCTGGAATTCACTATGTAGTCTCAGGGTGGCCTCGAACTCACGGCGATCCTCCCACCTCTGCCTCCCAAGTGCTGGGATTAAAGGCATGCGCCACCACACCCGGATACCAATAGCTTTTGATAAAAGAACTCCTCAAACAAATGTTTTATAAGAGGTATCACATCAAGAAATGATGAAAAATCCCCTCCCCCAAAGATAATATTTAATCTCTAAAGCAAAAAAAAGCTATATATATCTTACACAAATTAGCCAATGTTCTTAAAAAAGGAAAGCAGTTTTGGACTAGTGACATTGTACTATAATTGTGGTGAAGTACGTACAAGGCACAGGAATATATGCATCTCACTCTATGGTTATCATTTAATTCTTTTCTTTTTTTTTTAAATATATTTTATTTTGTTTATTTATTTATTTGAGAGAGAGGGAGATACAGAAATGAATAGAGAGAGAGAGAGAGAGAATGGGTGCGCTTGACAATAGCTCCCCCCTGGCATGTCAATCTTGTGCATCTAACAACTTGGCTCCACAGGCAAGCGTTTAACCGCTAAGCCATCTCTCCAGCCCATCATTTAATTCTTGACGATCTATAACAACTGGCATGCATTTCAGTACTTAAGCTGTGAACTTCGGAGAACAAGAAGCAGTATATGACAGTAATAGAGTTTGCATCTGACAAACTGCACGGTTGAACCAAGTTCTTTCATGAACTTTGTGATTTGTGTTGCTGTTGGTCACTTGCTGCAGATCCTTGATTTGATTCTTCAATATTCATGCTTTTTCCATCTACAGTCTCCAGCATTTCTTCATCTTGCTCATCATCGTGCAGGTCCTTTTTAAAATATATGTTGTTTTATTCTTATTTATTTGACAGAGAAAGAGGAAGAGGGTGAGAGAGAATGGGCGCACCAGGGCCCCTATCCAGCCACTGCAAACAAACTCCACGTGCGCCCCCTTGATGCATCTGGCTAACATGGGTGTCGGGGAATAGAACCAGGGTCCCCTGGCCCTGCAGGCAAATGCCTTAACCGCTAAGCCATCCCTCCAGCCCCATGCAGGTCCTTTGAAAGTAATTGTCTAGCTAATTTAATATTCAGTCCTTCATTGTAATGGAGCTTCCTTTTCGTTTCAAATCGCCGCTTTTTCTCTTGCTTTGCAGGTGAGAGGTCAGTGTCTCCCTCTTCACTGCTTTCTTGCTCCTGAGTCTGATACCTCTGCTGGGAGTCTTCAGCCGCAGCTAATTTCTTAGCTAAGGTATCTGGAGTCAAGGCCTTGGTGGCCTCCGAGTCACCATGTGCAGGGTCCTCATCATCACCTACCGCATGATGACACGGAGTGCTTGGTTCATATTTTCATTAAACCGTAGTCTTTGCCCGCTGTATGATATGTTGCCAGGATGTTCATTTCATCCCACTTCTGGGATTTTTCACCCAGCTCCTCCTCCACATTCCAGCGAGGCTGTTCAGCCAGCACCACCACCAAGGAAGTGGCGGAGGTCTTGTTCTTCAGGATTCCCTTGATGGCCTGGCGCTCAGACTGACGGCTCAGGATCGCTGCTGGCGTGGGGTCCTGGAAGAGAAGGGATTTGGGGGTGATCACGGAGACCCTCCTCCTCTTGAAGGCAGCTGCCTTGTTTTTTTTTTTCCTTCAAGGTAGGGTCTCACTCTAGCCCAGGCTAACCTTGGACTCACCCTATAGTTCTAGGCTGGCCTTAAACTCACAGTGATTTTACCTCTGCCGGCTGAGATTAAATATGTGTGCCACCACGCCTGCTCCCCAACCTTTTAAAAATATTTTATTTATTTTTATTTATTTATTTATTATTTGCAAGGAGAAAGAGAATGAGTTTGAGAATGGGAGTGCTCCTGGCTCCTGCAAAGGAACTCCAGACGCATGCACCACTTTATGCATCCAGCTTTACGTGGTACTGGGGGAATCAAACTCCAGTTGTTAGGCTTTGCAGGCAGCTCCTTAAACCACTAAGCCATCTTTCCAACCCCCTAGGTATTTTTAAAAAGCATTATTCATTTATTTGTGTATGTGAGAGAGAGATAAAGGCAGAAAGATAGAGAATGAGTGAGTATGTATGCACCAGGGCGTCTTGTCATTGCAAACAAAATCCATATGGCTTTACTTGCATACTGGGATATTCCTGGACTATCAGGCTTTTCAAGCAAGTGCCTTTAATTGCTGAGCCATCTCTCCAGCTTCCCCATCCTGCTCCCCAGGTCTTATGACCATAGGTTTTGTTTTTTTCTCCCCAACCCCCCCGCAAGGTAAGGTCTCACTCTAGCTCAGGCTGACCTGGAATTCACTGTGTAGTCTCACGGTGGCCTCAAACTCTCAGCGATCCTCCTACCTCTGCCTCCCAAGGGCTGGGATTAAAGGCGTGCGCCACCACACCCGGCTCAATGACCATAGGTTTTTTTTTTGTTTGTTTGTTTTTCGAGGTAGGGTCTCACTCTAGTCCAGGCTGACCTGGAATTCACTATGTAGTCTCAGGATGGACTCGAACTCATGGTGATCCTCCTACCTCTGCCTCCCAAGTGCTGGGATTAAAGGCGTGCACCACCACGCCCGGCTTGACCATAGGTTTTTAACTAGATTTTCAGTATCAGTCATGAATTCCCCCCTTGGAGTGGGTTTGAAATTTTATTTATTTATTTTATTTTATTTTTTACAATTTTTCGAGGTAGGGTCTCACTTCACTCTAGCTCAGGCTGACCTGGAATTCACTCTGTAGTCTTAGGGTGGCCTTGAACTCATGGCAATCCTCCTACCTCTTCCTCCCGAGTGCTGGGATTAAAGGTATGCGCCACCACGCCCGGCTTTGAAGTTTATTTTTGTTTCCATGCAGAGGTTAGAGTGAGAGGGAGTGAGGTAGCTTTATTAGGTAGTGCTCCTCCAAGCTCCCTCAAATATTACATGGAAGGCCTATTAAGTCTACCAGAGATAAACAGAGACACAAGAGCTTTCCAAAGGGAAAACAGACAAGGCCTTAAGGCATGTTGGCTCCCTCTCTAATAGTTCTAATTCTACAATAAGGGGAAAAAATAACCATAGATGTCAGGATGGTTATTTTCAAATCATATATATATATATATATATATATATATATATATATATATATATATGTGTGTGTGTGTGTGTGTGTGTGTGTGTGTGTGTGTGTGTGTGTGTATGGATGACTCTGGCCAAAGGTACTTAAGTCAAAAGACTTCCTTATACTGAGAACAATGATGAGTCCTTTCTAACTTATGCCAAAAACATTATTATACTCCAACCATAAGAATGGTTTACAACTAAGTAACTCCTGAGGCCAAAGTATTCTGGGCAGCCCCTAATGGCATCCAGTGGCTCTGGGTACCAACTTTTGCCCCTGGACACCCCTAGGATAGATTTAAAAAGTACCTCTGGGAATTCTTTGGATACAAGAGCAACAAACAAACAAACAAAAAATGTTAGAGCGTCCAGCACCAATAGACTGAGAATGTTTTTCAATGGTATAATTATTTAGTCTCTGTTTTTTACTCCATCTATGGGCTTAAAAGATGTCAAATGAAGCCGGGCATGGTGGCGCACGCCTTTAATCCCAGCACTCGGGAGGCAGAGGTAGGAGGATCACCATGAGTTCAAGGCCACCCTGAGACTACATAGTGAATTTCAGGTCAGCCTGGACCAGAGTGAGACCCTACCTCGAAAAACCAAAAAAAAAAAAAAAAAAAAAAAAAAAAAAAAAAAAAAAAAAAAAAAAGATGTCAAATGACATAAAAGGACACAGCTGAGGAAATATCCCTTCTAAATACTGAGGTTCAAATGAAGGAAGATTATATAAAATACAGTGGGCTGGAGAAATGGCTTAGCAGTTAAGGTACATGCCTGTGAAGCTGAAGGATTCCAGTTCGATTCCCCAGGACCCACGTAAGACAGATACACAAGAGGCACATGCATCTGGAGTTCATTTACAGTGGCTGGAGGCACCTGGTGCACCTATTCTCTCTGTGTTTAACTCTCTTCCCTCTCTCTCTCTCTCTCTCTCTCTCTCTCTCTCTCTGCTTGCAAATAAATAAATAAAAATTTTAAAAAATATGGTGGCACATGCCTTTAATCCCAGCACTTGGGAGGCAGAGGTAGGAGACTCGCCATGAGTTTGAGGCCACCCTGAGAATAGAGTGAATTCCAGGTCAGCCTGGGCTAGAGTGAGACTCTACCTCGAAAAACCAAAAAATAAAAATATGGTATACTTGCCATTATCAAGGTTAAGTGTTGTATATATATTCCTCATCTGCTTTACAAGCCATACAGAAACAGATTCAGACCATGTCAGACACGACTGTGCCATTCAGTGAACAGTTCTGGGAGAGGATCTCAGTCAGCTACGCTACCATGGTCCCGAGACAATCTAGCTCCATCTGCCTGGGTTCCCTCCAATGTTCTCCAAGGCCCAGAAGTCTTCAAGAATGGAAATTCTAAAGGCGACCAGTTTGCTGTGTGCCCACTTCTCCTTAACTCCTTGCTTTTATTCTTTCTCCCCAACATTTTCTTCCAGGACTACCTTCCTACATTCCACCAACACACTTTTGGGGTTCCTTAGGTAGTCCCCTCTCTGGGAGAGACTTTAACTGCAATTACTCTATGACCCCAGTCAACTGGAAGCATTTAAAGACTGGTCATTTTCCTCTTTCCTCTAATAGCAGTTAGGGTGTCTTCTCAAGAGAGGGGGCAGTGAAAGGGAGTGAGGTAGCTTTGTTAGGTAGTTTAGGGTGACTGGGCCCCTGAAAGTAAAAAGCAGGAATGTGCCAGGCATGGTGGCGCACGCCTTTAATCCCAGCACTGGGGAGGCAGAGGTAGGAGGATCGCCATGAGGTCGAGGCCACCCTGAGACTACATAGTGAATTCTAGGTCAGCCTGGGCTAGAGTGAGGCTCTACCGAAAAAAAAAAAAGGGGGGGTGGAGAGATGGATTAGCGGTTAAGGCGCCTGCCTCCTAAGCCTAAGAACGCTGGTTCCAATCTCCAGTGGTTCCAATCTCCAGGTCCCACATTTAGCCAGATGCAAAGTGACGCAAGGGTGCAATGCACAAGGGGGCACACGCATCTGAATTTCATTCACAGCAGCTGAGAGACTGCTGGTGCGCCCATCTCTATCTGTCTTCCTCTCCCTTTCTCTCTGTCTCTATGTCTCTCTCTCAAAAAAAAAAAAGAAAGAAAAAAAGCAGGAATGTCTTCAGGCCTATCCTTCTAGAGATTAAAGGATCATCTGACTTCTTATCTCTTCCCTAGATGTTTTTCCACAAACCACCTGTGCCCCTTCTGGGAGGGAGGTCCCCTTTCCTAGAATTTAAATCTAATTCTACCATTGTGGTTGGTCAAGTTCATCCCCCAGAACTTGGCATTATGGCTCCCTCTTCATGAGACAGCCTCTAGCCCAGAGCAATCCGCTGTCTCTCTGGTTCACCTGAGCCAGAAGGTAAAGCCCACTACAGTAAGGCTATGTTTATAAGGAGAGGGCAAGCTCTCTTGGCTGGCCCCTGAACTTTGAGGTTCTGGTAAGCCTCCCTTGTCTCGGCCCAAATGGCCTCAAACTCACAGCGATCCTTCCACCTCTGACTCCCCACTCCCCAGTGCTGGGATTAAAGGAGAGATTCTCCCTTACTCCTACATGGGCTCTTTACCCTCTCCTGCCCTCCACATAGCAGGAGCTCTTTGTACTTTCTTTTCCTTCCTCTCTCTCTTTTTACATTCCTTCTAAGCCTACCAGGTGGGCTCCCAGATCACATGGGTGTGTCTGTTTTCTTTCTCTTGATTTTGTACTTCCCTAGACAAATATACTAATTTAATAATTATCCTTCTCAGTCTTATTTTATCCAATTCTTTGATTAAAAGCAGACACAAACTGGGCTGGAGAGATGGCTTAGCTGTAAGGCGCTTGCCTGTGAAGCCTAAGGACCCAGGTTCGATTCTCTAGGTCCCACATAAGCCTGATGCACATGGTAGTGCGTGCGTCTGGAGTTCATTTGTAGTGGCTAGAAGTCCTGGTATGCCCATTCTCACTCTCTCTTTCTTTCTCTGTGTCTTAAATAAATAAATAAATAAATATTTAAATTAAAAAAAAAAAAAGCAGACACAAACTAAGGGTTTGGAGTTCAAGGACTTTCCTGAACTCCCCATATGCCCTGCATCAAGAGGGCAACCTCAGGTTGTTGCTCCTGTCTTTCCACCTTGAGACAGAATCTATTTTGTCACAGGGAAGGCCAGACTAATTGGTCAGAGAGTTTCAGGAGAATCCTGACTCCACTTCTCATTGAGCACCTGGTATTCATATGCTGTACCATATGATGTACTTTAAAAATATTTACACACACACACACACACACACACACACACGGCATGCCAGGGCCTCTTGCCACAAATGATTTCCAGATACACACACACACACACACACACACACACACACACACACACACAGGGCCTCTTGCCACTACAAATGAATTCCAGATGCATGTGCTGCTTTTTGCGTCTAGCTTTATGTGGGCACTGGGGAATAGAATCCAGACTTGCAGGCTTTGCAAACAAGTCCCTTTGAGCCATCTCCCCAGCCCATGTTGTACTTTTTTAAAAAATATATATATTTTTATTTTTATTTATTTATTTGAGAGAGAGATACAGAAATAGGCAGGGAGAGAGAGGGAGGGAGAGAATGGGCGCGCCAGGGCCTCCAGCCACTGCAAATGAACTCCAGATGCATGTGCCCCCTTGTGCATCTGGCTTATGTGGATCCTGGGGAGTTGAACCTGGGTCCTTTGGCTTTGCAGGCAAGCACCTCAACCACTAAGCTATTTTCTCCAGCCCCCCATGTTGTACTTTTGCATCTGGTTTTATGTGGGTGCTGGAGATCTGAACTACAGTAGCCAGCCTTGTGGACAAAGCACCTCTAACTACTGAGAAAATCTCTAACCCCTACTTTAAATACTTTTTTTTTAAGATTTAGAGACTTAGCCGGGCATGGTGGCACACGCCTTTAATCCCAGCACTTGGGAGGCAGAGGTAGGAGGATCGCCTTGAGTTCAAGGCCACCCTCAGACTACATAGTTAATTCCAGGTCTGCCTGGGCCAGAGTGAGACCCTACCTCAAAAAAACAAAAAAAAAAAAAAGATTTTTTATTAGATTAAGAGAAGGAAAGAGAAGGAAGTACAGAGCACTCCCATCATGTCGTAGGGGGAAGGGGTAGAGCCCATGTGGGAGTAAGGATCCCCTTTCCCCATCCGAATCCAGCCAGGCTGGGACCCAGAGGAAGATTTACCAGAATAGGAACTTGGAGGTTCAGGAATAAGGAGAGATGAACAGCCAAACAGAGGCCCCTATTTTATTTTATTTTACTTTTTGGTTTTTTTGAGGTAGGGTCTTGCTCTAGCCTAGGCTGACCTGGAATTCACTATTAGTCTCAGGCTGGGCTCAGACTCACACCAATCCTTTTACCTCTGATTCTCCCATCCCCAGTGCTGGGATTAAAGGTATGTGCCACCATGCCAAGGGGAGGGACAGGGAGAGGGAGAGAAGGAAGGAAATCAATCAATCAATCAGGGCCTCTAGACATTGCAAACAAACTCCAGATGCATGTACCATTTTATGCATCTGGCTTTAGGATTTACAGGCAAGCACTTTAACTGCTGAGCCTTCTCTCTAGCCATATATATATATATATTATTAGTTATGTATATAGTGTGTATACAACCATGATGGTACCATCATTAACCTTCTCCCTGTCCTCCCTCCATGGGTAATGTGGGTCTTGCCTTATGGGGGTAGCCATCAGTTATGCAGGAGAGGCAATGTCTCTGTGCATAATGACCCAACTTATGGCTCTAACAATCTTTCTGCCCCCTCTTCCATGAATTTCCCTGAGCCATGTTGGGTGCCCTATAATTTTTGAGGCAAGCCCAACAGATTGGCCTTTAAATTTTTTTTAATTTTATTTTTATTTATTTATTTGAGAGAGAGATACAGAAATAGGCAGGGAGAGAGAGAGAGAGAGAGAAAGGGAGAATGGGTGCACCAGGGCCTCCAGCCACTGCAAACTTCAGATGCATGCATCCCCTTGTGCATCTGGCTTATGTGGGTTCTAGGGAGTCAAATCTGGATCCTTTGCTTTGCAGGCAAGCACCTTAACTGTTAAGCCATCTTTCCAGCCCTTTTTAAAAGTTTTTCGAGGTAGGGTCTCACTGTAGCCCAGACTGACCTGGAATTCACTATGTAGCCTCAGGGTGGCCTTGAACTCACGGTGATCCTCCTACCTCTGCCTCCCTAGTGCTGGGATTAAAGGTGTGCACCACCATGCCTCGCTGGATTGACCTTTTTTATATGAGAGAGAGATAGAGAGAATTGGCGTGGCAAGGCCTCCAGTCACTGTAATCAAACTCCAGACACATATGCCACCTTGTGCACATGTGCAACCTTGTGTATGTGTCACCTTGTACATCTAGCTTACATGGAATCTGGGGAGTTGAACATGGGTCCTTAGGCTTCACAGGCAAGTGCCTTAACTGCTAAGCCATCTCTCCAGCCCCAGCCCTATATTTAAAAAATATATATTATTTATTTATTTATTTGCAAGTACAGAGAGAGACAGAGAGAGAAGAGGCACAGGCAGAGAACCGGCACACCAGGGCTTCCAGTTGGTGTAAATGAACTCCAGGTGCATGTACCACTTTGTACATCTGGCTTTGTGTGGGTACTAGGGAATTGAACCCTGGTTGTTAGGCATTGCAGGCAAGTGCCTTAACCATTTAGCCATCTCTCCAGTCCCCCCCTAAATTTTAAAAACAGGGTTTCATGTAAGATAGGCTGGCCTCAAAATCTTTATGTAGCCAAGGATAACCTTGACTTTATCCTGACTCCATTTCCTGATTGGTGGGATTATAGGCATGTACCAAGGATTCATTCATGCTGGGTCGTTAGAGGCATGTACCAAGGATTCCTTCATGCTAGGTAGTTAAATGAGCTACATCTCCAGCTCTGTACTCAATTTTCACTGTTTAGAACTTTAGCATTTCAGTAATTACTGCAAGTTAAGAATAATAACATTTTCTCCCATAGGAACAAGAATATTGGAAAAAAATAAATTTTATTTATTTATTTTTATTTATTTATTTATTTATTTATTTATTTATTTTTGGTTTTCTGAGGTAGGGTCTCCCTCTAGTTCAGGCTGACCTGGAATTCACTATGTAGTCCCAGGGTGGCTTCGAACTCATGGCAATCCTTCTACCTCTGCCTCCTGAGTGCTGGGATTAAAGGCGTGCACCACCACACCCGACTATTTATTTATTTATTTATTTTTGGAGAGAGAGAGAGAGAGAGAGAACGAAATCCAGATGCATGCGCCCCCTTGTGGTCAAGTGCGGCATTGCGCCCCTGCGTCACTTTGCATCTGGCTAAATGTGGGACCTGAAGATTGGAACTGCTGGAGATTGGAACCCGCGTTCTTAGGCTTAGGAGGCAGGTGCCTTAACCCCTAAGCCATCTCTCAGGCCCTATTTATTTTTTATGAGAGAGAGAGAATTGGCACACCAGGGCCTCCAGCCACTGTAATTGAACACCAGATGCATGTGTCACCTTGTGCGCATGTATGACATTGTGCGCTTGCATCACCTTGTATGTCTGGCTTATGTGGGATCTAGGGAGTTGAGCATGGGTCCTTAGGCTTCACGGACAAGTGCCTTAACCACTAAACAATCTCTCCAGACCAAGAATATTGAAAATGAATAGGAGCCAGTTGTGGTGACACACTACTTTAATCCCAGAGGTAGGAGGACCATTTTGAGTTTGAGGCAAGTCTGGGACTAAATAGTTAGTTCCAGGTCAGCCTGGCCTAGAATGAGACCCTACCAAGAAAATAAATAAATAAATAAATAAATAAATAAATAAATAAATAAATAAATAAATAAAAAAAGAAAATGAACAGGACACTAAATTATGGAGAAAAATGTCTTGTGTTGTAATAGATGCAATTTTGGCTCATCAATTATAGTACAGATTGGGGCTGGGGAAATGGCTTAGAGGTTAAGGCATTTACCTGCAAAACCTAAGGACCCTGGTTTGATTTCCCCAGGACCCAAGTAAGCTGGATGCACAAGGGGGTGCATGTGTGTGGAGTTCGTTTGCAGTAGCTGGAGGCCCTGGTGTACCTATTCTCTTTTTCTTTCTGCCTCTTCCCTCTCTCTTTCTCTCAAATAAATAGAAATTTAAAAAAATAAAAAAATATTTTAATATAGTACAGATTGTTTTGAACAATATAATTGTCTATTCTTTTCTCTATATAGCAATATGAAAAAGTGGAGTAACTAAATGTTAGTGAAATTAGAGTAGTCTAACTGTTTGGATGTTGATTCCTTAGAGGCAAAACATTACTGATTTTTTTTTTTTTTTGGAGGGGAAAGTGAAAGCATTTTAAAAATAATTTATTTGGTGTCTCTGCAAGCCCATGAGCATGCCACAGCTTCCATCATTTACACAGGGCCTGGGGATCTGAACTCAGGGTACTCAGAGCTGCACAGCAATCACTTTACCCCTGAGCCATTTTCCCAAACCCTTGGATACATTTTTTTAACCCTATGAACTACACATGCAATTCCTTTGACCTGGATGATTTTCTTTTGATTCTTAGTCTTTTGTTTTGTTCTTTTATTTTTTTTAGTACTGGGTATTGAACCTAGGGCTTTATACATGTTAGGAAAACCTTCTACCTCTGAGCTAGATCCTTACACCTTTTGTATTGTTTAATTTACTTGTACTGTGTCTGTGTGTGTGTGCATGCATACTCATGAGCACACCTGGGTTTTTTGCTATGGCAAACAAATGCCCACCGGGTTTTATGTGAGTTTGTAGAATTGAGCCCAGGTCAGCTGACTTTGAAAGCACTTTTAATCATTGAGTCATCTCTTCAACCTTTTTATTTTGAGACAAAATGGTTTCAATAAATTGCCCAGCCTGGCCTTGAACTCACTATGTAGTCCAGGCTGGCCTGGATAGAACTTGCCTCACCAGTAGGTAGGATTAGTCTTGAACCACCATGCCTGGCTAGCTGGGTAATATATATTTTTAAAGATTTTATTTTTATTTATTTATTTATTAGATACAGAGAAAGGGAGAGAGAGAGAGAGGGAGAGTGAGAATGGGCACACCAGGGCTTCTAGCCACTGCAAATGAACTCCAGACACATGCACCACCATGTGCATCTGGCTTATGTGGGCTCTGGAAATTCGAACTGGGATCCTTAGGGCTTCGCAGGCACGCACCTTAACCACTAAGTCATCTCTCCAGCCCAAGCTGGGTGATTTTTAAGGAGCCTCCCAGAAAACATACTGTATGAGTCTATATCATGACACACAGTCTGTACTTATTAACATTACTTTTGTTTGTTTGTTTTGTTTTGGGTTTTTTTTTTTTTTTTTTTTTTTTTGAGGTAGGGTCTCACTCTAGCCCAGGCTGACCTGGAATTCACTCTGTAGTCTCAAGGTGGTCTCAAACTCACGGCGATCCTTGAACTCATGGTGATCCTCCTACCTCTGCCTCCCGAGAGCTGGGATTAAAGGTATGTGCCACCATGCCCAGCGAACATTGCCTTATTATATTGCACACAAAGCAGATTTCTGCCTCAGGGCCTTTGGACTTACTAAATTCCAACTAATAGGTCATCCCTTAGATGGTCATGGCCAAGTCCCTGCTCAAATATCACTTCCTCAGAGCTGCCTTCCCTGATTAGCCCATCTAAAAATAGCATGCTGTCATGATCCCTTTAGCCTGCCTTTTTTCTTCCTAGCATTTATCACTGTCTGACTTTGTATGATTGCCTTACGCGTGGAATACAAGGTTCATGAAGGCAAGGGACCTTATCAACATTGCTAATCGCTGTATCCTCAAGTCTGCCCAAGACACAGTTATTGAATTTCTTGAATGAATTACAATTTGAGTTTAAAGATTTACCTCTGTTGTCCTCCTCAAGCAGGCAGTAAATTCATGGAAGGCGGCCAAAGGCCCTGGTGGATTATTTACCTCCTCTGAAGAGTAGTTTAGCTCTGCATGGAGGACAGAGACATTCACCCCAGGATCCTGGAACACTTTGAATCACAGCTAAGTTAGGGAGAGGGCTGACCGGTCAGCATGCTCTGCTGCTGTATGAGATCCATAAACTCAGCCTTTTGGCTACATGGTAGATTACAAAGTACTCCCATAAATGTTATTTGATTTGGTCATTTTGGCCAAATGTAGTTCTTAACATTTACTAAAGAACTGAGCCCTCAAAATCAACAAAGGCTAATATTTTTTCCCCAAAGTAGGGTCTCACTGTAGCTAACCTGGAATTTGGTCTGTAGTCCTAGGCTGGCCTCAAACTCATGGCAATTCTCCTACCTCCATCTCCCCAGCGCTGTAATTAAAGGCATATGCCTCGATACCTGGCTAACAAATGTTAATTTCTGGCACATACTCATTCCTTTTTTAAAAGATTGTCAATGGCATTTAATGTGTCATTGGACATTTGAAGATTTTTTTTTTTTTTTTGAGGTAGGGTCTCGTTCTAGCCAAGGCTGACCTGGAATTCACTCTGTAGTCTCAAGGTAGCCTTGAACTCATGGCAATCCTTCTACCTTTGTCTCCCGAGTGCTGGGATTAAAGGCGAGTGCCACCATGCCCCACACAGTGGGTATTTCTGAGTGATAGGCTTTTGTCTTTGAGACAAAGTCTCAAGTCATGTAGCCCAGACTGGCCTCTCCTGGCTACATTCCACAGGATGATCTTGAACTCCTGATCTACTTACGCTTCCCAAGTGTTGGGAGTGGGAGTATTGGCATGCACCACCATGTCTATCTCTGGAGACTGGTATTTGATAATGTTTACCTTCTTTTATAAATTTTTTTAAAAATTGGCTTATTTTTATTTATTTGAGAGTGACAGAGAGAGAAAGAGTCAGAGAGAGAGAGAGAGAGAGAATGGGTGCACCAGGGCCTCCAGCCACTGCAAACAAACTCCAGATGCATGCACCACCTTGTGCATCTGGCTTACGTGGGTACTGGGGAATCAAGCCTTGAGCTGGGGTCCTTATGCTTCACAGGCAAGCACTTAACCACTAAGCCATCTCTCCAGCCCCTTATAAATTTTTTTTGAGACTGGGTATCACTTGATAGGATAGAATTTAAATTGTCCACCCTCCTGCTTCAGTCTTCCAAATATTGTATCACAGGGTTGTATCACCAATACCACCTTCCTGGCCTTCCTATTTATTTATTATTCATTTATGTTTGCAGTACTGGGGGATTTCTGCATGTTAGGTGAGTGGCCTAACATGTCTTTTTGAATTTTTTTGCATTCAGACAAGGTTTCACTAAATTATTCTGGCTGGCTTTGCAACCCTCATGTCTCAGCCTGAGTGCTGGAATTACACTGATACACTGCTGGGTCTGGTTTTGTTTGATTAATTTTTAAAAACTATAGCATCATTAAATAAAACCTATTTTTAAAATTTATTTTCCACAGATATATATGTATATGGACATACCAGGGTCTCTTGCTAATGAACACAAGATGCATGCACTACTTTTTGCATCCAACTGTACCTAAGTGCTGGGGAACTGAACCCCAGGCTCCCAGGCTGGCAGGCTTTGCAGGCAAGCACCTTTATAACTGTTGAATCATCTCCCCAGCTCGAAACCTTTTTTTTAAATTTATTTTATGTGAGTGCAGGCATATGCACATCATGGTGTGTGTATAGAGAGAGAGACAGAGAATATAACTTTTGGGTTGATCCTCACCTTCTACCTCATTTGAGAAAAGGTCTTTTGTTGTTGTTTATTGCTACTTTCTCAGCCTTCTGAGAAATTTTCCTGTCTCTGCTTCCCTTCTCACTCTAGGCGCACTAGGATGACAGAAGCCTGCCACAGCTTCTAGCTTTGACATGGCATGACAAATGAAAACTTTTTTTTAATACAATCTATTATTTTTGTCTGTAGGTAGCATTAAAAATGTCACTAATTGGGTTTAATTTCAGGACTCAGGAGGGAGAGCTAGGAGGATTGCTGTGAGTTTGAGGCCACCCTGAGACTACATAGTTAATTCCAGATCAGCCTGGGCCAGAGTGAGACCCTACCTCAAAAACCAGAAAAAAAAGCCACTAATTAAAAAAAAAGGGAGGCTGCAGAGATGGCTTAGTGGTTAAGGCACCTACCTGCAAAGCCAAAGGACCTAGGTTCAATTCCCCAGGACCCATGTAAGCCAGACGTACAAGGTGGCACATCTGTCTGAAGTTTGTTTGCAGTGGCTGGATGTCCTGGTGCACCCTTTCTCTCTCTCTCAAATAAATAAAAAAAAAAAAAAAAAAAAGCCACTACTAGCTGGGTGTGGTGGCTCATGCCTTTAATACCAGTACTTGGGAGGCAGAGGTAGGAGGATCATCCTGCATTTGAGGCCACCCTGAGACTCATAGTGAATTCTGGGTAAGACTGGGCTAGAATGGGATCCTACCTTGAAAAACTACACACACACACATGCACAAACACACACACACAAAATGCCACCACTACTAAGTTGTTAATAAAAAGTAAAAAATATCAGGCCGGGCATGGTGGCACATGCCTTTAACTCCAGCACATGGGAAGCAGAGGTAGGAGGATTGCCGTGAGTTTGAGTCCACCCTGAGACTAACATATTAAATTCCAGCCTGGGCTAGAGCAAAACCCTACCTCAAAAACCAGCCCCCCACCCCAAAAAAAGGAAAAATAAAAAATAAACCCCAAAACAAAAAAACCCTGAAATGCCATTACTTATTTCCTTATATAATTCTTAGTAGAAAACAAATTTCATTCTAACCATTTAATACTAATTTCTAGTACAACAGCAATCAATTAAAATGAATGGAAATTTTGCATGTTCTAAAAAAAAAATATTCACTGCCATTTTTTTTTGGGGGGGGGTTTCGAGATAGGGTTCACTCTAGCCCAGGCTGACCTGGAATTCACTATGTATTCTCAGGGTGGCCTTGAATTCATGATGATCCACCTACCTCTGCCTCCCAAATGCTGGGAGGTGTGCACCAAGACACCCAGCTTTTTTTAAATCTATTTTATTTATTTATTTATTTGAGAGAGAGAGAATGGGTATGCCAGGACCCCCAGCCACTGCAAACGAATTCCAGATGCTTACGTCCCCTTGTGCATCTGGCTTATGTGGGTCCTGGAGAATTGAACTGGGATCCTTTCACTTTGCAGGCAAACGCCTTAACCGCTAAGTCATCTCTCCAGCTCTTTTTTTTTTTTTTGGACAGAGACAGAGAGGGAGAGGAAGACAGATAGAGATGGGTGCAGCAGCAGCCTCTCAGCTGCTGCGAAAGAAATCCAGATGCGTGCACCCCCTTGCAGTCAAGTGCACGCATTGCGCCTTTGCATCACTTTGCATCTGGCTAAACGTGGGACCTGGAGATTGGAACCGCTGGAGATAGGCTTAGGAAGCAGGCGCCTTAACCACTAAGCCATCTCTCTGGCCCTCCAGCTTTTTTTTTTTTTTTTTTTTTTTTTAAATGTATTTTTATTTATTTGAAAGAGAGCAAGTGAGTTTGTATGGGCACACCAAAGCTTCTTGTCATGGCAATTAACTCCATTCTACATACATGTGCCCCTTTATGCATCTGGCTTTAAGTGGGTTCTGGGGAATTGAACCCTTGTTGGGGCAGGCTTTAAAAGAAAGCACCTTTAGCTGGGTATGGTGGCACATGCCTTTAATCCCACTGCTCAGGAGGCAGAGGTGGGAGGATTGCCTTGAGTTCAAGGCCACCCTGAAATGACATAGTGAATTCCAGGTCAGCCTGAGCTAGAGTAAGACCCTACCTCGAAGAAAAAAAGAAGAAAGCACCTTTAACCACGGAGTTATTTCCCCAACACCCTTTTTTTTCTTCCTTTCACGTCTTTCTCTCTTCCTTCCTTTCTTTTTTGAAAGATCACGTGTTTTCCAGGATGGCGTTGAAATTGCTATATATTGAGATTGACCTTGCACTTCTGATCCTCTTGCTCAGTTTGTGTGGTGCTGGGGATCCAGGGCTTCATTCATGCTAAATAAGCACTTCACCAACTGAGCTAAATCCTCACCACCCCCCGCCAAGTTTTTTTTTTTTTTTTAGCAAGAAAAAAAAAGAGCAATACTTCATTCCTTGATAAATAACTTCTAATCCTTTGCCAAAAAGAAAAACTTTCCAGGATCTTGAGCTCCAAAGACAGAAAGGCCAAAATCAGGTGTCAGCGACTCCTGGAATGTGCACCAATCTTCAAAGGGCACACTGGGAATGCACTCATTCTTCCTTCTGCCAATGACTTTAAAGTACTAAAAATTCCCTTTTTCCTTGTCTTTTTTTCGCCCCACAGGAAAGCTACGCAAATAACTACCTTGCGGAAAAAAATACCTATTAACGGCAGCAATCTGGCCATTTTAGTCTTAAAAGATCTGGGGTTTCCTGAGCGACACTTAAAGTGCAAGGGCCGTGTGAGCCGCTGCTGGTGTCTTTGCACGCTCGAGCGCCGGGGCGCGTGTGCGTGTGTAGAGGGCGGCATGTCCACGCGGGGCTGTCGGTCCCGCTCCGGATCCTCGGTAGAGTGGGGGTGGAGGTGAGAGCTTCCGGGCCCCACGCCGCAGGGCGGGGCGAGGAGTGGCTGCGGACTCGCGCAGCCGCGTGCAGGCCTGGCCGGGCCGGGTGGCTCCAGCGGGAGCGAGCGGGGCGCGCGTCCGGACAGGGGGGCGGAGCGGAGCGGGGCGTGGCGTGGCGGGCCGGAGCAGGGCGGTGCGTCCCAGTCCCCTTCCCGTGGAGCCGGCGGCCACCTCGTGCGCTTCGGTGTCTGTGTGTGCCCGCAGGAGCGGAGCCGGGCGGCGGCAGCGGCGCGCGCGTCGGAGGGGCCGGGACTCCCAGGTACGAGAAGCTCTCCGGGGCTCGGCCGGCGCGGGACGGTTGATCCGGACGGTTGCGGCTCCGCCGCGCCGACCGCGGCCTCTGTGACGCGCCGTGCGGCCTCGGGGGAGGGCGGGCGCCGGGCGAGAGGCGGCGGGGCGGAGCGAGCGCGGCGGCGGGGCGGGGCGAGGAGGGGGCGGAGCCGGCGGAGGCCCCGCCCCGGGGCCGAGCAGCACGGACGCTACGGAGCAGGCGCGTCCCTCCGCTGCCGCCGCCGCCGCTGCTGCTGCCGCCGCCGCCGCCGCCTCTGCTGCTGCTGCTGCTCGCCCTTCTCCGGAGCCGCCGCCGCCATTTGCACGGGGACCCCGGTGACAGGGGCTCGGCGGAGGGGCGGAGGGAGGGGGGAGGGCCTGCTGAGCCCCGAGGGCGGGAGCGACGCCGCCGGCGCTGGCCGGGCTCTTTGCGCGATCGCGCCGCCCGCGGCGGGCCCCGAGCGGTAGCAGCAGCAGCAGCAGCAGCGGCGGCAGCGGCAGCCGAGGCCGGGCGTGCGCTTGAGGCGGCGGCGGCGGCGGCCCTGCGGACGGCCGGGAGGGGCGGGGGCAGCGGCCGCCGCCGTTTGATGGATCCGAGGATCGCCTGGTTCCAGCCAGAGCAGCTCGGACCGTCCAACAGTCTGTGGATGCAGATCTGGGAGACGACCCAGGGTCTGAGGAACCTCTACTTCAACCACCACTGTCACAGCAGCGGCGGCGCGAGCGGCGGCGGCGGCGGAGGAGGAGGCGGAGGCAGCGGCAGCGGCACGGCTACCGGCGGCGGGAGCGGCAGCGGCAGCCCCGGAGGCACGACCCCGGCTCCGGCCGGCATGTACCGCTCCGGGGAGCGTCTGCTGGGCGGCCACGCTCTGCCCGCCGAGCAGCGGGACTTCCTGCCCCTGGAGACGACCAACAACAACAACAACCATCACCACCACCAGCCGGCGGCCTGGGCCCGTCGCTCTACCGCGGCTCCCTCGGCATCCTCGTCCCCTTCGGCATCGTCGTCCCCGCATCCCTCGGCGGCCCTCCCTGCCGCCGAATCCGCGGACCCGGCCTCGGGCAGCAGCAACAAGCGGAAGCGCGACAACAAGGCCAGCACCTACGGACTCAACTACACCCTGCTGCAGCCCAGCGGAGGGCGCGCCTCCGGGGGCGGGCGGGCGGACGGCGGCGGCAGCGGCGGGGGCGTGTACAGCGGTACCCCGTGGAAGCGGAGGAACTACAACCAGGGAGTCGTGGGGTGAGTGCTGCCCCTGCGGCCTGCTGGCCCTGGCCCGTGCACACGCCCGCAGGCAGGGGTGGGGAAGCCCCAGCGAGGCCACCCGCATGGCCTGCCTTTGCTGCTTGCTCCTCCGTGGGCACCGTTGGCCATTCATTCATTCCCTCGTTCCCCACCCCCAGGCCGTCCTCACCTTCCCTATCCCCACCTTAGCGATCCACACCTTCTCCGGAAGTCCCCTCAGCCATCTGCTCTCCTTCCTTAGTCATCCCCATCTTTCTTCTCACTGGCCACACTTTTCTCCTCCACCCGTTTCTCCTATCTCCATAACCCAACCTGCTCTCCCCTGACCCCTCTCCATCTCACCCTTATGCCTTCATCCCCGCCATCACACCCAGAGTGAGGCCTCTTAACATCGGCATATCATTCATTTCCTGAGAAAATTTCAGCCCTAGCTGGTCTATAGATGGTTCAGAATCTGGAGGTGCTTTTCTTGCCAAGAATAGAAACATCCAGAACACTCCTCCCCATCCCCCAATCCCTGACAGGAATCCTGTCCACCGTGAAAGTCCCTACCTGCTCTCCACCCTTTGGGTCATCTTTACATTTTTATTTTAAAATCCTTGTATTAGCAGTGCTCAGAATGTGGCAAGAGAGAACTGGGTGACAGCTAAGTTTAGGCTGACAGAGGTGGTGCGCTCTTCTGAGCTGATCGAACTTTCCAGGAGTTCATGGTTGGCGGCTTCTCACTGTAAGGTTGTCACTGGTAGAGGCAGCAATGGTTTCATGTAGGGGTGACTGTGCTAATGAGCGAATGTTGCTCCACTAGGGACTTTCTGTTTAAAGTTCAGCTCTTACAAAATGGACTCTTACCTGAGCCCTAGTGAATTATGTACATAAGCCTGGAAGCTGGGAATGTTTCCAGCCTAGTTTCCCTTCGGGAAGAGCTCTGTGCTGGAATAGGTTACTAAGCCTTTTTTCCCCCCTCCTTTTATGATAAACTGAAGATTTTGGAGAGAGAAGGTGGTGTAGAGGGAGGGAGGGAGAGAGGGAGAGAGAGAGAGAGTGTGTGTGTGTTTGAAATTGCTTCTTATTTTCAGGTCCTGTCTCATAGTGAAGGCTGTAGTACAAAGGAAAGCACAAATTAGTAATGCCATGTGAACCTTTCTTCTTTTTCATCCATTCACATCTCCCTGGGTTGGCAAGGAGAGGCAGCTCTGTGTACCTTTTTGGAAGGTCTGGGTAAAATGAGTTGGTGGGTTCCATCTGCTTCTGGTGGGCTGGTGTCTGCTGCTTGCTACTATTACAACTCGCACCTTTTCTGGAAAGGTGCAGTCATGCGATTCAGGACTGGTGCTGGAGTATACCTCAAAGCCATGCTCACTTTCTGAAGGGAACTTTGCAGAGTGCTCTTGCTCAGCTTCAAGGGCGCTCTCCATGGTCATCAAGGTTTATTAAAGGCTTGTGGTTCTTTCCTGTTAGCATTTCCAAGTTGAAGCATAAACCTGTGGTTCAGTGACATGCAAATTGATATTGAGGGGTTCTGGTAGTTTCACTTTACAGGAATAAGTTCTGGTTAAATACTCACTGTCAACTAAAGCCTAACTGTATTTTATTGAAGCTTTGCACGTTTCTAGAAAAGATACATTATAAATCCAGAATGCTGGCCTCCTCTTTTCTGCTAGATCAGAAGTTTAATGTAGAGAATCCTGCAAAGGCTCACATTTGAGCATAAATAAAACGTTAATTGTACATTCTCTTCATAGGGATCTTGGGAGGAATTTTCTGATGGCAAACTTGTTAAGCAGTTTAATTACTCCATCAGACTTTGCATTCTTTTCCTAAAGAAAATGTCAGAAGTTGAAGTTTTCAATTCTGAGACCTCCTGTGTTTGAGAAACACATCAAGCAGTTCCTCAGAATTTTTAAAAGATATTTATTTATTTATTTATTTATTTGAGACAGGGAGAGAAAGAGAAAGAATGAATGGATACTCCAGAGCCTCTAGCCACTGCAAACAAACTTCAGATGCATGTGCCTCCATGTGCATGTGGCTTACGTGGGACCTGGAGAATTAAACCTGGGTCCTTAGGCCTCGCAGGCGTGTGCCTTAATCATTAAGCCATCTCTCCAGCCCCAGAGTCTTTTTTTTTTTTTTTTTAATTTATTTGACAAAGAAAGAGGAAGGGGGAGGGGAGAGATAGAGAATGGGCACGCCAGGGCCTCCAGCCACTGCAAATGAACTTCAGGTACATGTACTACCTTGTGCATCTGGCTAATGTGGGTCCTGGGGAATTGAACCTGGGTCCTTTGGCTTTGCAGGCAAAGCTTTAACCGCTAAGCAATCCCTCCAGCCCCCTCCTCCCAGTCTTGTTTTGATTTGGGCATCCTTATTTCTTTCAAGCAAGTTTTGCTATTTTGAGCACAGGTATTTAAACAATCTGTATTCAGAGTGCACCTTAATGTTACGTTGTTTAGAGGTTAAATTTAGTACAGTGCTTACCAGTATTTTCTGCATTTCTGTGCATACTGTGTTAGTAGAGCCTCTCAGTTGCTCTCCAGAGAGGGATATGGGACCACCGAGCATGTGGAACGTGGCTTGGAACTCTGTGTCCTGTCTACCTTAACAGCTATCCTTTCCGTGTTGATGTTCTCTGCATCAGCCAAACTGCACTCTCTCCCGGAATGCTCCTTTAACATATGGTTCACAGTCCTCATTTTTTTTTTTTTTTGTTTTTTCGAAGTAAGGTCTCATTCTAGCCCAGGCTGACCTGGAATTCACAATGTAGTCTCAGGTGTCCTCCAACTCACAGTGATCCTCCCACCTCTGCCTCTGAGTGCTGGGAGTAAAGGCATGCGCCACCACACCTGGCACCTATCTCACAGTCCTAATTTCTTCTATTGCCCAAGTTCTTGGTCTTCTTGTTGATGCTCTTCCTCAAGCCTCGATGTACTTACTTCATGCTGTTGGTAGGGCAAACTTATATTTAACTTTTCTTTTACATATATGTTCCCTTTCACCCACAGACTGGAAGTATTTTTTTAATTTCCTTTTTATTTATTTATTAGGCAGAGAGAGAGAGGGAGAAAGAATGGACACACCAGGGCCTCTAGCCATTACCAATGAACATTTGCCACCATGTGCACCTGGGTTATCTGGGGAATCGAACCTTGGTCCTTAGGTTTTGCAGGCAAGCGCCTTAACCACTAAGCAATCTCTCTAGCCCTGGAAATGATCTTATGTCGAGTAAGATACTTAGGGCTGGGGACGTAGCTCAGTGGTGGATCACTTGTCTAGCATGTGTGAGACTAATGTACTTGGATTTCATCCTGAAGTATTTCTACTTTCCTTTCAAAATGAAACTCCCCTGGGCTTCCCATCTCAGCCTTTGACCCCCATGAAACCACAAGCCAGGGAAGTTATTTGCATTCCCTTTAGGTTTTTATACTGATTTTATTTTATTTTTGTTTTTTGAGGAAGAGTTTCACTCTAGCCCAGGCTGACCTAGAATTAGTCTTGGGATGGTCTTGAACTCACAATGATTCTCTTACCGCTGCCCCCCAAGTGCTGGGATTAAAGTTGTGCTTTAAAAATTTATTTATCTGTGTGCATGTGTGTGCCACACCACAGTGTACATGATTGTGGAAGTAAGAACAACTTCAGTTGGCTGTACTCCCAACTTCTCCGAGACAGGGTCTCTTGCAGCCAGACTGTAAAGGAATGTCAGATTAGCTGGCCAGAGAGCTTTCCATTCTCCTGGCTCCACCTCCCATTGTCATATGCACCTGGGAACCACATGTGCATGCTCTACATTGCCATCTAGCATTATATGGGTCTGAGAAATTGAACCCAGGCTGATAGGCTTTACAAGCAAAAATCTTAAATTGCTAAGCTCTCCTCCCAGCACATATACATATAAATAAATAAATAAATATATGTATACATTAAAATATTAATATCTATTAAGTATATATAAATATACAAATATATGAACATATATTAAAAAGATATATATTAACAGTGGTCTCCTGTACCTTGTTTTTGGGCATAAGTCCCCTCTAGGGCTGGCTGTGGTGCAGGATGTAGTCAGCCTGCTTGTTCATGGAAATGAGCCACAGCCCTTTTCAATGAAAAGAAAAAAGTTTGTGTTGCTCACTGTTATGGAGAAAGAAGAGTTGCAAGTGCAGGAAACTTAGCATGTCCAGAGCCCTTGGTCTTGAGCCCAGGTGTCCAGAAACTTCGTGGAAGGTGCCCAGTGTTTAAGCTCCTGAGAAAATGGGCTTGTGTTGGCTGGTCTGTGAGGTCTGTGGGTGGTTGGTCAGGGCTTGAGTGACCTATTCACATGTTTTGAACAGCTTGTAAATTTTTTGAGAACACCTTAAAGAGACCCTAGGGGGAAGCTTAGCTTTTGCAGGTTCGGGCAACACTGGGAATTGAACCTGGAGCCTTGTGTGTGCTAGGGAATCATCACTCTACAACTAACTCTACCCCAGCCCCAGAAAACTGCAGTTAAGGAACAATTTCCTGAGCTAGGATGGTAGGAATGGGGGTAAAAGGAAGAACAAATGCGAGAGGCATTGCAGGAGAAGGATGGAGAGGAGAATCCGGACTCCTTTAGTGGCTTTAATAATTGCACTATCAGTTTAAACTTGAGCAACTGAGAAACTGTTCTTATTGGATGTAGAGGCTTACTGCTGGTTTGGGGAAGAAGCTATGGTCATATGTAGGTGGAATGATTAGAGAGACTTGGGGGCTCATCCATCATCTAGTGCTCACTGTGTAGTAGTAAGTGGTAAGCCCAAGGTTCTGAGAGCTTTCAGCTTGTTCAGCACTGGCCTTGTGGTTTCTTTACATATCTTCAACGTGATTGGTATTCCTGCTAGACTCCAAGCCCATCAGGCATGTTTACATAAGCTGTATGGGAAAGAGCTTGAAGGCATTATTTGTATTCAGTTTAATTTCTGTGTGCTTGAGAGTGTGCCATAAAACAATCATGCCTTCTTTCCCCTTCATGTCTCCTTTTCCCCCCTCCCAGGTGTGTAGTATGTGGTATGTATGTACATGTGGTACCTGCACTTGTGTGTGCAGATGTGTGTACTTTTGTGCACGTATGCGTAGGCCAGCAAAGGAAGTTGGGTGTCCTCCTCTATTGCTTTTCTACCTTATTTCCTTGAGACAGGGTCTCTCCCTGAACCTGTAACTCACTCTGTTTTTTAGTTACTGGCTGATCAGTGAGTTCCAGCCATACTCCTCTTAGCTCTGGGATTAAAGGTGTGCATCACCAGGCCGGCCATGCTACTGCTTTTTTTTTTTTTTTTAAGTTATGTGTGTGCGTGTGTATTTAGTATATGTAGAAGTCAGAGGGCAACTTTGAAGTGTCTGTGCTTTACTTTTTTTTGGGGGGTGGGTTCCCGAGGTAGGGTCTCACTCTAGCTCAGGCTGACCTGGAATTCACTATGTGGTCTCAGGGTGCTCTCAAGCTCTCAGTGAGCCTCCTACCTCTGCCTCCTAAGTGCTGAGAATAAAGGTGTGCACCACCATGCCTAGCATTAAATTTTTCCCCCAATTTTTAAAAAAGATTTTATATTTATTTATTTATTTGAGACAGAGACAGGGAAAGAGAGAGAGGGAGAGTGAGAATGGGCGCGCCAGGGCCTCTAGCCACTGCAAATGAACTCCAGACGCATGTGCCCCATTGTGCATCTGGCTTATGTGGAACCTGGAAGATTGAACCAGGGTCCTTAGGCTTCACAGGCAAATGCCTTAACCACTAAGCCATCTCTCCAGCACCCCCCCAATTTTTTTAATTTTAATTTTTTTTTGAAGCAAGCCCAACAGACTGGCCTTTTTTTTTTTTTTTTTTTTTTTTTTTTCTTTTTGAGGTATGGTCTCATTCTAACCCAGGCTGACCTGGAATTTACTATGTAGTCTCAGGATTAAAGGCATGCGCCAGTACACTTGGCTCTACTTTTCTTTTAGACAGGGCTCTTGCTGTTGCAAATGAATTGAATTGTCAGGCTAGCTGGCTGGCGTGGGAGCTTCAGATTCTCCTGTCTCTGCCTCCCATTGTTGCAGGTGCTTTGGGATCACAGAGTCAGGTGTCCCTTTGCATCCAGCTTTATGTGAGTGCTTGAAAATTGAACCTTGGCTGTTAGGTTTTGCAAGCAAGTGCCTTTAACCACTGAGCCATGTCCCGAGCCCCCATACTTGGGTTTTCATTTGGGTGCTGGGGGTCAAACGTAGGTATTCCTACTTATGTAGCAAATGCTCTTACTACTGAGCCATATCCCTAGCCCCAAATTCTTTAGTGAATTGGGACCTTCAGATTATTTAATTTTACTGATTTAGGTACTGAAATGTACTTATAAAAAGACATTATAATGTAGATTCTCTGCTAATAGTATAATTCGTAGTTGGGAATTGCTGAGAATTTGATATGCTACTATCAGCTAAGTTACTTTCATGCCATGACTGCAGTTGTCTGTGGAAGTCTGTGGCTGGTGAGCACTGTCACCATCAGGGTCATTGGCATTTCAGTGTGTGAACTCTTTCAGCCCTCATTAAGTCTTTAAGCTGTTGGGAAGCAAAAGAAAACAGTGAGTGGCTGGAGTGTTTTGGATTCCACCCTGTGTTCATGGAGGGGGCTGAGAACATTGCAGGAAAGATATGAGAGGAAAAAGATCCTGGACAGTCTAAGACAGGGATGGGTGTGCTAAAACAATTTCATTCCTAGCATGCTCCATGGTCTTGTATTTCAACCCCTTTCACAAAAGTGCCACCTACCAATCTTGGTATTAAGAATCTAGAGGTCTTTGTGAAGAGACCTTATGGACGGGGTCTCTTGCTGACATTGGAATTGGACTGGCCGTATGGCTGTCTGATTTGGTGCTTCTCAGACAGCCATGTGTTGTAGCAGTGGTATAGACACAAGGACAGTGAACAGGTAGGGACTCTACTTCCTGCTGAGGCTGAGAACAATCTTGGGCACTTTTCCTGTGGGGAGCGGGAAAGCTGGCTGTTGTATGATTTCACACAGCTTTCTATTCTCTGTTCTGTTGGCCGTTAGAGTAGCATTTAGTGAGGAGGAAACTATTTTAGGATCACACCCACAGCACTGGAGACTGCATTAATCACTTACACATAGGTATGAAGCATTCTTGGAGGGACATGGGCCACAGAAGATGCTGTTGTGAAGAATTCTGGTCCAATTACCAGCTGCTGGTCTCGCTTTCCTACAGAGCTGACTGGACAGCTCAGGGCCCACTGAGGAATTTGAGGATGGTTAATAGAATGTTCTTCCCGCCTCAGAATATTTGTTAGGGACTAAGCTGCTGTAGAACACTGAAAAGGCTTCAGATAAGCTTTACTCTTTTTTGAGGTAGAGTTTTACTCTAGCCCAGGCTGACCTAGAATTCACTATGTAGTCTCAGAGTAGCCTTAAACTCATGGTGATTCTCCTACCTCTGCCTCCTGAGTGCTGGGATTAAAGGTGTGCATCACCACACCCAGCTAAACTTTACTTTTTTGGGGGGGAGGGGTTGAGGTAGGGTCTCACTCTAGCCCAGGCTTACCAGAAATTCACTATATAGACTCAGGTTGGCCTCAAACTCACAGCAGTTTTCCTACCTCTGCTTCCTAAATGCTGGGAGTAAAGGTCTGCGCTACCACGCCTGGCTGCTTTACTATTTTTTTTAAAAAAAAGATTGTGTTTTATTTATTTATTTATTTATTTGATGGTGGGGGGAGCAGAGAGAAAGAGAATGGGCACACCAGGGCCTCCAGCCACTGCAAACAAACTCCAGACACGTGTGCCCCCTTGTGCATCTGGCTAACCTGGGTCCTGGGGAATTGAACCTGGGTCCTTTGGCTTTGCAGGCAAACGCCTTAACTGCTAAGCCATCCCTCCAGCCCTGCTTTACTATATTTATTTATATCCCATGGTACTTCCCTCTCTCCCCCTACTTTTCCCTTTGAAACTCCACTCTCCATCATATCCCCTCCCCCTCTCAATCAGTCTCTCTTTTATTTTGATGTCATCAAATTTCCTTTTCCTCCTATTAGGAAGGTCTTGTGTAGGTAGTGTCAGGCACTGTGAGGTAATGGATATCTAGGACATTTTGTGTCTGGAGGAGCTCATTGTAAGGAGTCCTATCCTTCCTTTGGCTCTTAAATTCTTCCTGCCACCTCTTCTGCAATGGACCCTGAGCCTTGGAAGATATGATAGAGATATTTCAGTGCTGAGCACTCCTCTGTCCCTTCTTCCCAGCCCCATGGTGCCTTCTGAGTCATCCCAAGGTCACCACCATCTGAAAAGAGAAGCTTCTCTAACCAAAAGTAAGAGTAGCATTAATATATGGGAGTAGACATAAAGAGACGTGCTTACTGGGCAGTTTGGTGAGTATAATATATACATTTAGCCAGACACCAGCAGACATTATACCCCTAGGGCTCATGACTACCCTGTTGTAGGTTTTCAGTATCAGAGATGTGCTTTACTATTTTTAAGATAACACATAATTAAAAAAATATTTTATTTATTTACTTATTTGAGAGAGAGAGAAAGAATGGGCACACCATGGCCTCGAGCCACTGCAAATGAACTCCAGATACATGTGCCATCCTGTGCATCTGGTTTTACGTGGGTCCTGGGGAATTGAACCTGGGTCCTTTAGCTTTGCCTGCAAGCACCTTAACCACTAAGTAATCTTTCCAGCCCAATTATTTTCTTATAAGTGATTTTACATTGAAGTTGAAGGTGGCCTTGAGCTAGGCTTTTCATTAATTTGCTGTCATATAGCAGGTGATATATTTAATTCTACCAAAGAAGTTATTTGTGGATATGAATGACATCTGTATACTAAGAACTTTAGACTACATGGAAATTTGAGTTAAAGATTTTAGGAAAAAATTTGATATGAAAACATTTATGTTGTTTACTGCCCAGAGATTGCCATTTGTGGTGGTTTGATTCAAGTGTCCCCCATAAACTAGGTGTTCTGAATGCTAGGTTCCCAGCTGATGGAGATTTGGGAATTAACACCTCCAGGAGGCAGTGTATTGTTGGGGGCAGGCTTATGGGTATTATAGCCAGCTTCCCCTTGCTACTGTTTGGTACACTTTCTTGTTGCTATTGTCTACCTTATGTTGGCCAGGGGATGATGTTCACACTCGGCTCATGCCATTGTTCCCCTGCCATCATAGAGCTTCCCCTTGAGTATTTAAGCCATAATAAACCCTTTTCCCCCTACAAGTTGCTCTTGGTCAAGTGTTTCCTGGCAGCAGTGCAAACATGACTGCAATAGTAATGTTGGTACTGTGAGTGGCGTTAGTGCTAGACACATGACTGTATGGCTTTGGCCTTTCAAAGCTGATTTTCAAGAGGAATGTGGAAGGATTTGAAACCTTGGCCTAAGAGACACCTTGCAGTGCTGTAAGTACAGCTTGATGGATTCTTCTGGCCAGAGTTGCAAGACCTGAATACAGTAAGAACTATGGACTGTGGGGTTTGGCTTATGAGGGTGAAAAGGAGCTTTGTCTGGACTGGGCAAGAAGCAGTTTGTGTGAGAGGCTTGATGTTATAGCAGTGCAGGGTTGCATTGCGTAGAAATGGACTGAAGTGAGCAGAGGGATAAAGCACAGAAATGAAATCTTTGGCCTGAAATTTCTGCCCCTTCAGCTGCAATTACATGAGAGATTACAACCATTGAGATTGGGCCAGCTGATCTGCACTAGGGCAACAGGAAGAATGTAGACTCTTTTGAAGGGGCCTGAGTACTCAAGGAGTGTCCTGTTCTTCAGTCTGCTTTATTCCCCCCTGGATTAACAAATTAGCACCCCACCTGGTATTATGGAGTATAAGAAATACAGAAAAGAGAGGGTCATTGAGTTGCAACATGGTCTTGTGTTTCGGTAATGGCCATGGGCAGTGTGAATTAGGTTTGCTGGATGCCTGCATGGAGAACTGATGGACCCGTGAGTATGAACCGAGGGTTGTGGTGGAGACCCAGTGGAGATGCCAGGACCATGAGATGGCTGCTAAGGAAAGCTGCCGGCCCCGATAAAATTTTCCAGGACTGTGAGTAGCCTAGCTGAAGGGGTGGGTTAGAATTATCGGACTTGGAGATTTGTCACTGAATAGAGTTGTTTTTGGACTTGGAGCTACAGAGTTTGATGTTTGCCTTGGTTGTTTTAAATCTTGTATTGGTTGAATATTTCTTTGCCATGCCAATGCCATCTTTTGCAGTGTGAATGTTTATTCTGTGCCATTATAGTTTTTTGGGGGATTTTTTAAAAAATATTATGGCTCAGTTAAAAGATCTTGGATTATGGGGATGTAGGAACATCATTGGAGTTGATAAAAACTATGGGGACTTTTAAAGTTGGATGAATTCATTTCATTTTACATCATATATGCTTATTAGTTTATGGAGGCCAGGGGCGGAATGTGGTAGTTTGATTCAGGTGTCCCCCATAAACTTAGGTGTTCTGAATGCTAGGTTCACAGTTGATGAAGATTTGGGAATAACACCTGCTGAGGCAGTGTATTGTTGGGGGTGGGCTTATGGGTGTTATAGCCAGCTCTCCCTTGGCACATCTCCATTTGGCACATTCTCCTGTTGCTATTGTCCACCTTATGCTGGCCAGGGGGTGATGTTCACCCTCCACTCATGCCATCGTTTCCCCCTGCCATCATAGAGCTTCCCCTTGAGCCTGTAAGCCAAAATAAACCCTTTTTCCCCCCACAAAGTTGCTCTTGGTCAAGTGTTTTCTGGCAGCAATATGAACCTGACTGCAACACTATTGTAATATTTGGTAACTAAACTCAGGAATTCTAGCTCAAGCCTTCTTCTGAAAGAGTTACATGTATTAATTTAGTAGACGTCTTTAAGAAAATGGAAACTTTTTATTTTTTTCAAGGTAGGGTTTTGCTGTATCCCAGACTGACTTGGAATTCATTATGTAATCTCAGGCTGGCCTTGAACTAATGGTGATCCTGCTGGGATTAAAGGCATGCGCTACCATACCCGATATTCACTTATTTTTTTTGTTAATTTTTTTTTTATTTTTATTTATTTATTTGAGAGTGACAGAGAGAGAGGCAGAGAAAAAGGGAGTATGGGTGCACCAGGGCCTCCCACCACTGCAAACAAACTCCAGATGCATGTGCCCCTTGTGCATCTGGCTTACATGGGTCCTGGAGAATCGTGTCTTGGAACTGGGGTCCTTAGGCTTCACAACCAAGTGCTTAACCACAAAGCCATGTCTCCAGCCCCTCACTTACCTTTTTGTTTTGTTTTGTTTTTTCAAGGTAGGGTTCTCACTCTATCCCAGGCTGACCTGGAATTCACTCTATATTTTCAGGATGGCCTCGAACTCAGTGATCCTCCTACCTCTGCCTCCCGAGTGCTGGAATTAAAGGCATGTGCCACCACGCCCAGCCCTTACTTCTCTTAAAAATTTTTTTAAGTTTAAAAAATATATTTTATTTATTTGAGACAGAGAATGGGCACTCCAGGGCCTCTAGCCACTGCAAACAACTCCATGCATGCGCCCCTTTGTGCATTTTGGCTTAGTGTAGGTTCTGGAGAGTCAAACTGGGATCTTTTGGCTTTGCAGGCAAACACCTTAACTGTTAAGCCATCTCTCCAGCCCTTTAAATTTATTTTATTTATTTGTTTTTATTTATTTGCAAGAAGAGACAGAGAGTGTGGGTGTGCCAGGGCCTTTAGCCATTGCAAACAGATTCCAGATATGTGCACCTCTTAGTGTATCTGGCCTTATGTGGGTACTGGGGAGTAAAACCTGGGTTGTTAGGCTTTGTAGGCAAGTGCCTTAACCACTGAGCTATTTCTCTAGCTTTCACTTATCTTTTTTTATTATTATTATTATTTTTTTTTAGTTTTACTTACTTGATTTACTTAGAGAGAATGGGTGCACCAGAGCCTCTAGCCACTGTAAACGAATTCTAGATGCATGCGCCACCTTGTGCATCTGGCTTACATGGGTACTGGGGAATTGAACCTGGGTCTTCAGGCTTCACAGGCAAGCGCCTTAACCGCTAAGCCATCTCTCCAGCCCTCATTTATCTTTATTTTTTATTTTTTTATCTTTGAAGTAATTTATAGATTCATAAGAAGTTGCAAAAGTTAGTGTAGAGAGATCTCATAGCTCATTTATTCAGCTTTATCCATTGTTAACATCCCAATAACTCATTTAATATCCAAGCAGGACATTGATGTTATTAACGTCCAGAGCCTGCTTAAGTTTTCACCAGTTTCACATGTGCTGATTATGTGTGTTTAGTTCTGTACAATTTTTTTTTTTTTTTTTTTTTTTTTTTTTTTTTTTTTTTTGGTTTTTCGAGGTAGGGTCTCACTCTAGTTGAGGCTGACCTGGAATTCACTGTGTAGTCTCAGGGTGGCCTCCAACTCATGGTGATCCTCCTTCTTCTGCTTCCCAAGTGCGCCACCACGCCTGGCAGTTCTGTACAATTTTTGAAAGTTATTTTATTTATTTGTAAGCAGAAGAGAGATAGAAGAAAGAGAAAATAGGCACTCCAGCACCTCCAGCCTCTGCAAACAAACTCCAGATACATGCGCCACTTTGTACATCTGGTTTTATATGGGAACTGGGGAATCAAACTTGGGTCATTAGGCCTTGCAGGCAAACGCCTTAACTGCTAAGCCATATCTCCAGCCCAGTTTTATCCCATTTGTAGATTCATAGAAGCACCACTGTAGTCAAGACAGAATGGGGTTAGGCTTAGTGTTCTCACCATAGAGGTTCAAGTCTGTATCCTCATAAGGCAAACAACCAAAAAGACTAGAATTATTCTATCAACTCAAAGATCTCTCATAAACACACATACCTTTCTCATCCCAATCTGTTCATCTCTGTTAATCTTGGCATTTTGAGAATATTATATAAATGAGATCATATAGTGTGTATCTTTGACTTTTTTCTTTTTCTTTGAGAATCATTCTTATTGTCTCGTGTACACATAGTTGCTTTGTATTGTTGCATAGTATTCCATTGTGTGGTTGAACGAGTTTCTTTGATCATTCATTCACCTGTAGGGTTGTCTAGAAAGGTGGCTTCTGGTTTTTGACCGTTCCATATCAAGCAGCTTGTAAACACTTTATGTGAAGATAAGGCTTCATTTTTTGTTTGTTTGTTTGTTTGTTTTTCAGGGTAGGGTCTCACTATAGCTCAGGCTGACCTGGAATTCACTATGTAGTCTCAGGGTGGCCTTGAACTCTTGGCAATCCTCCTACCTCTGCCTCCTGAGTGCTGGGACTTAAGGTGTGCGCCACCACACCTGGCTTACATGCTTTTTTGGGGGGGTTTTTCAAGGTAGGGTTTCACTGTGGTCCAGACTGACCTGGAATTAACTATGTAGTCTCAGGGTGGCCTCGAACTCAGGGCGATCCTCCTACCTCTGCCTCCCAAGTGCTAGGATTAAAGGTGTGCACAACCACATCTGGCTACATGCTTACTTTTTAGAAGAATGTGCTAAGACATTTTCTAAAACAACTGCATCATGTTACATTCCTATTAGAGTGTGTGAGGACCAGGTTCTCTGCTGGCCACTAGTGTAGCTTTCTGCTGTGTGCCGTGATAACTTATGTGCTGGTACCTTATTTGCCTCCTTGTGATGCCCCATCTAATGAGCTCTGTCCCTGTCCTTCTACTTTATTTTAATCTTAAGTTTTATTTTATAACGTTATGAGTAGTAATGAGAACTTTCTCAATTAGAAATCTCAAGTGAAATTGTGACTCACACTGGTTGTGTTGGCTCACACTAATGCCAACATTCATGAAGCTGAGGTGGGAGGATTACTGTGAATTCAAAGCCAGTGTGGGTCTACAGAGTTCAAGGCCAGCCTGGGTTACAGACTGAATTCTAGGTCAATCTGGACTAGAATGAGTCTCTGAAAAACCAAACCAAGCAAAATAAAATTGTCACTCAAAAGACACCATTTTCTTAGGGGTACACCTCAGGAATAGAGTACTTGCCTAGCCATGTACAAGGCTGATCCACTCCCAGCAATTAAAAAAAAAAGGTCTCAATTTTCAAGTTTTACTTTGATTTTACTCTTAGTACTATCACCTTAAGTTTGAAGTACTGTTTAGCCCTACCTCCCCCCCTTTCTATTGCCTCCAGAGAACTGGATTTACAGGTGTTCATAGCACACCCCACTTTAGCGTTTCTTTTTTCTTGGAAACTAGTTACAAGTGTGAAGTAGATTTTCTAAAAATGTGAAAGTGTAAGAGCTGAGCTGATTTTGGAAATGAAAGGCCTGTCCTTCCATATGGTAAAAGTACAGAACTTTCTGTTGGTTTGGTTGCATTTGGGGCTATGATTAGTAGTGGTTTGCTGTGGATGGTAATGGCAAAGGGTTTTTGCACTATTGTTAAATCTGAATAAAACCTTTTAACTGTGTAGAAAAAGAACTTTAACTTCAAACCTATTGCAGAATAGACATCTGTCTGTTTATCTGTCATCTATCTATCATACTGGAGATTGAATCCAAGGTGTTGTGCATATAAGGCAAAAAAACTGTACCACTGTTACATCTTCATGTTACACCTATGCAAATTCTGGGGATGGGTGATAAAGAATTTTCGTTTACTCTACTTTTATTTTTCATTTAATTTTTAAAATTTATTTTTATTGACAACTTCTATAATTATAGACTATAACCCATGGTAATTCCCTCCATCCACCCACTTTCCCCTTTGAAAGTCCACTCTTCATCATACCCCTTCCTCCTCTCAATCAGTCTTTCTTTTACTTTCTTTTATTTATTTTACTTGAAAGAGAGCGAGGGAGGAAGAGAAGAGGCAGATAGAGAATGGGTGTGTCAGGGCCTCCAGCCCCAGCAAACAAACTCCAGATGCATGCACCACCTTGTACATCTGGATTACATGGGTCCTAGGGAGTTGAATTTGGGTCCTTTGGCTTTCTAGGCAAGCGCCTTAATTGCTAAGCCATCTCTCCAGCCCTCTCTTTTATTTTTTGTTTGTTTGTTTGTTTGTTTTTTGGTTTTTCAAGGTAGGGTCTCACTCTAGCTCAGGCTGACCTGGAATTACTCTGTAGTGTCAGGGTGGCCTCGAACTTATGGCGATCCTCCTACCTCTGCCTCCCAAGTACTGGGATTAAGGCATGTGCTACCATGCCCGGCTCCTCTCTTTTATTTTGATGTCATGATCTTTTTTACCTATTAGGATGGTCTTGTGTAGGTCGTGTCAGACACTGGGAAGTCATGGATATCCAGGCCTTTTTTTGTCTGGAGGAACACATTGTAAGGAGTCCTACCCTTCCTTTGGCTCTTACATTCTTTCTGCTGCCTCTTTCCCAATGGACCCTGAGCCTTGGAAGGTGTGATAGAGATGTTTCAATGCTGAGCACTCCTCTGTCCCTTCTTCTCAGCACCATGGTGCCTTCTGAGTCATTTCTAAGGTCACCACCATCTGAAGAGAAGCTTCTCTAACCAAAAGTGAGAGTAGCATTAATATATGGGTGTGGACATTAAGAGAAGTGCTTACTGGGCAATTTGGTGAGCATAATATATACATTTAGCCAGACACCAGCAGATGTTATACCCCTAGGGCTCATGACTACCCCTATAATAGGTTTTCAGCATCAGGCATGTATTCCTTCCCTTGTAGCGGGCCTCCAGTCCAATTAGAGAGCAGTTGATTTCCCCCATAACAGACATGCCACTATTGCACCCCTTGGCTCAAATTTAAGGCTTGTCTGCTGTTGAGTATCTCTACTGGTGATTTCTCTCTCTCCCATTGAACTGCATGCAGCACAGCTTTCTGTCAGCTGGTCTACATGGAGAAGGTTTTTAGCTCAGCTCCAGCAAGATTTCTCAGTGACCTTGCAGCCCAAGTATGTGGAGTCTTCAGCAATAGGGTCTTACCATCTATTCCTGGTATAAAACCAAGAGCCTCAGCAATGGCCTGTAATGTTTTGAAGGTAGTGACCTCCCTGGCCAACAACTCACTAGAAGGTATCCCATTCCTGGCACTGAAAATTTTCTACTAACAGTCTATGGCTTCTGGGTGTTCCATTGTCTAAAAAAGTAGGTTTCCATATGACTTACTCATACCCTCTTAGATTTTTTTTTTTTTTTTTTTTTTTTTTTTTTTTTTGGTTTTTCGAGGTAGGGTCTCACTCTGATCCAGGCTGACCTGGAATTAACTATGTAATCTCAGGGTGGCCTCGAACTCTCGGCGATCCTCCTACCTCTGCCTCCCGAGTGCTGGGATTAAAGGCATGCGCCACCACGCCCGGCTCCCTCTTAGATTTTGATTAGCCTTCCCCCTACCTTCCCTTTACTCAATCTCTTCCCTTGATTTCACTTAGGCCTTTTCACCTCCATTAATCTGTTCCACTTACATATATACAATACCATCCTCTTAAGTCCTCCCTCCCTCCCTTTCTGGTCCCCCTTTTTTGAGGTAGGTTCTCACTCTAGCTCAGGCTGACCTGGAATTCACTCTGTAATGTCAGGGTGGCCTCAAACTCCCGGCAATCCTCCTACCTCTGCCTCCTGAGTGCTTGGATTAAAGGCGCCACGGTGCCTGGCTTTTTTGTTTTTTTTTCTTTTTCTTTTTGTTTTTCTTTTTTCTGGTCCCTTTATATCCTCTTTCTAGCTTACTGGCTTCTACTACTGAGTTTTATTCCAATTCACAAGTCCAAACATTTGTAGCTAGGATCTACATACAAGCGAGAACATGCAATGTTTGGCTTTCTGGGCCTCAAAAAACAAAAGAAAGGATACTGGAAATCAAACCAGTCCCAGCAGGCTTTTTTTGTTTTGTTTTTGTTTTTATTTTTGTTTTTCCAAGTAGGGTCTCACTCTGGTCCAGGCTGACTTGGAATTAACTATGTAGTCTCAGGGTAGCCTCAGACTCATGACAATCCTCCTACCTCTATGAGTGCTGGGATTAGAGGTGTGTGCCACCACGCCTGACCAGCAGGCTTTTAAATAAGTGTCTTTAACCACTGAGCCATCTTCCAGACCCAATAATCCTTGAGTTATATGAAATATTACCATCATTTCTGTTTTTCTTTTCTTTTTTTTTTTTTTTTTTTTTTTTGGTTTTGCGAGGTAGGGTCTCACTCTGGTCCAGGCTGACCTGGAATTAACTATGTAGTCTCAGGGTGGCCTCGAACTCTCGGCGATCCTCCTACCCCTGCCTCCCGAGTGCTGGGATTAAAGGCGTGCGCGCCACCACGCCCGGCTTCCATTTCTGTTTTCCCATTTGTCCTATAATAACCTATTAAAACAGTTTGTTCAGACCAGGATTCAAATATGGTTATTTCACTGCTATTTAAATCTTTTAATCTATAGGTTTCTTTGCCATCTGTTTCCCTCCTTATTAAATTTGTTGTAAAAATTAGATTTTTTTCTTTTTAAAAAATATTTTTATTTATTTGACAGAGAGAGAGAGAATGGGCATACCAGGGCCTCCAGGCACTGCAAATGAACTCCAGACACGAGTGCCCCCTTGTGCATCTGGCTAATGGGCCCTGGGAATTGAACCTGGGTCCTTTGGCTTTGCAGGCAAATGCCTTAACCGCTAAGCAATCCCTCCAGCCCAGATTGTTTTTTTTTTCTATAGATGTTCATATTCTTTGCCTTTTGCTGATTGTATTAATATTAATGTTTTTGTAAATTTGTAATTAGAACTGGAGAGCTCAGATTTTTTTTTTTTTTTTAACTTTATTTTATTTGTCTATTACTTGCAAGCAGAGAGAGAGGGAGGTACAGACAGAGAGAGAATGGGCACACCAGGGCCTCTAGCCACTGCAAACAAACTCCAGATGCATGTGCCCTCTTGTGCATCTGGCTTACGTGGGTACTGGGGAATCATACCTGGGTCATTTGGCTTTGTAGGCAAGCACCTTAATTGTTAAGCCATCCCTCCAGCCCTCAGATTTTTTTTTTTTTTGCAAGTAAACTTCATAGGTGTATATACTTTTAAAAAACACATACAATGTTTCAATCATTGCCTAAGGGTATTAAATCACTAGGAATGTTTGCTCCTAATATTCTGTCTGGATCCTTTGTCATTCATTAGCTGGTACCTCTGAGGAGACTCCTTCCTTGGCTCTCAGTTGTGAGTGTAGGCTGAGGGGAGAGTGGGGACAGAGTTTCTGATCATCTCTGGTGCCTGCTTGTATGAGGAGAAAGGAGGTGTAAGCTATGAGAAGTCAAAGTAAGCTTTAGGTGATTGGTGTTGAGTGTGTGTGTGTGTGTGTGTGTGTGTGTGTGTGTGTGTGTGTGGAAGGTAATTCTCCCACAGTGAACTGTATCTGTGTCTTGGAATGTCAAGGGAGCCCTTTGCCTGCAGCTACCCCTGACCTTGGTTTTTGGCCCGTGGCAGCTGGGGGAAGCCATGTCAGACTTATGACCTGTGAGCCTGTGCTCAGGAGACAAAGTTCACAAGGCCTTACTTAACTCGATGACCAGGAGCAATGTTTCTTTTTCCTCGAAATTAACCTTGGGTTATATTCATCTGTGCTGACTTTTTTTTTTTTTTTTTTTTTTTTGAGGTAGGGTCTCGCTGTAGCCCAGGCTGACTATGTAGTCTCAGGGTGGTCTTGAACTTGAATTCACAGTGGGCCTCCTATCTCTGCCTCCCAGAGTGCTGGAATTAAAGGCGTACACCACCACACCCGGCACATGCTAATGTTCTCAACGTTGGTGTGAATCATTCCTGTTTTCCGTGCTTATTTAGCAAAATTGTCAAGTAGCCCTCTATCCTCTTCAGATACTTATTTTCAGGGCCTCCCTTTACCTGTAATCACCTCATGGAACACAGTCACAGCAGTGTGAGGGAAGACAGTGCCACCTCTGGAGAGCTGACTTCTAGGTGCCTCTGGTCCCCAGTCTCTAGGTTGGTTGGCTTTGGCTTTCTTGGGAGTCTATGGGGAGGCTCTTGTTTGAAGAAGTTCTTTTATTTCTTCTCCCCAAGGTATATTTTACTAGCTGTTTAATAAAAAGCAGTTTTAAAGTCACAGAAAATTGAGCAGGAATGCTCAGTTTCTATATGCCCCCGCCCCAGTTTCCTGTTACATCTTTGAAAAAAATATTTATTTATTTATTTATTTATTTATTTATTTATTTACTTACTTGTTTATATGAAACAGAGAGAGGGTGAGAAAAGACATGCCAGAGCCTCTAGCCACTGCAAACGAACTCCAGACACATGTGCTCCCTTGTGCATCTGGCTTACGTGGGACCTGGAGAATCCAACGGGGTCCTTAGGCTTCGCAGGCATGTGCCTCAACTGCTAAGCCACCTCTCCAGCCATCTTGTTACATCTTTAGTACAGTTGATAACATTGGTGAGCAGAGAACATCATATAATGTACTTACTGTTTGCTAGAGCATAGTTTGCATCAAGAATCGTTCTTCGTGTTACCAATCCTATTCGTTTTGGCAAATGGGTGATATATAGCTACCACGTATTCTCATAAAAATAGTTCGACTGCCCCCAAATTATCCTTTGTTTTGTCTGTTCCCTTTCTCTGTCTTCCAGGCAACCACTGA
Organism: Orientallactaga sibirica; assembly: GCA_036365145.1. Lineage (NCBI taxonomy): Eukaryota > Metazoa > Chordata > Mammalia > Rodentia > Dipodidae > Orientallactaga > Orientallactaga sibirica. The sequence continues at coordinate 3,604,461 of JAEOAD010000030.1, forward strand.
TCCTCTCATTATCCTACAATTTTGCCTTTTTTTGAATGTCCTAAGTTGCAGTCATAATGCCTTTCGTACTGGCTTATTTTATTTGGCAGCCTGCACTTAAAAATCCCTTCATGTGTTTCCCTGAGGTGATAGCTCCTTTCTTTTTAGTGCTGAGTGATACTCCATGTGTAGATGTACCAGTTTGTTTAACTATTCACCACTGATGAGCATCTTGTTGCTTCCAAGTTCAGCAGTGTGCATAAAGCTGTATAGATTTTTCAGTGCAAATTTTTGTGTAGTCTTGTTTTGAGCTTCTTTGAGTAAATGCTGGGAGCATGACTATGGTAAGAACGTGTTTAGTTTTGTAAGACGTTGCCAGTGTCTTCCAAAGTGCTGTACTGTTTTTGATCACCACTGGCAGAAACTGAGATTTCCTGTACTTTTACTTCTTCCTCAGCGCTTGGTGTTAGTGTTTTGGCTTTTCACCATTCTAATAGATGTATTGTAGTGTCATGTTAATTTGTGATTTTTCTAATTTCCCTCACAAATTTATATGCTGGAAACCTAATGTTTTTTTTTTTTTTGTTGTTGTTGTTTGTTTGTTTGTTTTTGTTTTTTGAGGTAGGGTCTCACTCTAGTCTAGGTTGACTCTGTAGCTCCAGGCTGGCCTCATACTCACAGAAATACTACTTCTGCCTCCAAGTGCTAGGTGGTATTAAAGGCGTGTGCCACCATGCTGGGCTGAAAACTTAATCTGAATGAGAGGTGAGGCTTTTAGGAGGTGATAGTTGTCGAGATGTGGGAAGGCTGAGGCAGGAGAATGATGAGTTCAAAGACACCCTAAAAGATCCTGCCTTAAAAAAATATTTTATTTATTAATTTATTTGCAAACACAGAGAGAGAATGAGAATGGATGCACCAGGGCCCCTAGCCACTGCTAACAAACTCTAGATGCGTGCACCACTTTGAACATCGGCTTTACATGGATATTGGGGAATCGAACATGGGTCATTAGACATTTCAGGCAAGTGGCTTAACCACTGAACCATCTCAGTCCAGATTCTGCCTTTTTATATGTGTATGTATGTGTTACTGGAGATTTAACCTAGGGCCTGCCTCATGCATGCTAAGCAAGAACTCTACCATTAACCTAAATCCCCAGCCCATGGCCCTGTCTCAAGATTTAGTGAATTAGAACTGGGCATGGTGGCACATGCCTTTAATCCCAGCACTCAAGAGGCTGAGCTAGTGAGTTCAAGGCCACCCTGAGACTACATAGTGAACTTCAGGTCAGCCTGGGTTAGAGTGAGACACTCCTTGAAACCCCGCCCCCCCAAAAAAAAGCAAAGCTAAATTAACAAATGAAGACTGTGGTGGTGAGGTTATGAGAGCTCTGCCCTCTCTGCTGGATTGATGTTCTCTTGTTGTCCTGTCTTACCATATTGTGCCTTCTGTCATGTTAAGAGGAAACAGGAAGGCTTACCAGGTAAAAAGTCTCATTTCCCCATCTTCTTTGAAATAAGGTTTTGCTGAATAGCCTGGCCTGCTCATAAACTTCTTTCTTTCTTCCATAGATTTCCCAATGCCAGCTTTTTTTTTTTTTTTTCCTGAGGTAGGATCTCACTTTAGCTCAGGCTGAGTTGGAATTCACTATGTAGTCTCAGGGTGGCCTTGAACTTGAGGCAATCCTCCTACCTCTCTCCCTCTTGAGTGCTGGGATTAAAGGCGTGCGCCACCCAATGCCAGCTTTACAGGCATGTACTACCATTAAGATGAGGCTTCTCCGTCATGCCAGATTTTAGAACTGAGCCAACTAAATTTTTGTTGTTTATGAATTATTCAATCTGATACTATAGTTGCATAAAATATAGACTAAAGCTGTACTATTCACTTGTGTTTTGCTATTATTTACTCGAGTATCTGTTAGGGTATTTTGCCTATGATTTAATTGGATTTTTTTCTTGTTGAATTGTAAGAGTTCTTTGCATATTTTAAATACAAATTCTTTATCAGATAAGGGTTTTCAAGTATTTTCTCAAAGTCTGTGGTTACCTTTTTTCCCCCCAAGAACAGAACTTTTTTTTTCAAGGTAGGGTCTCACTCTAGCCCAGGCTGACCTGGAATTCACTGTGTAGTCTCAGGGTGGCCTCGAACTCACAGCAATCCACCTGTCTCTACCTCCCGAGTGCTGTGATTAAAGGCATGTGCTACCACACCCAGCAGAAGTTTTAATGTCCAATTTATCATTCATTTCAAGGATTATGCTTTTGGTATCAGGTCTAAAAGCTCATCTCCAAACTCAACTTCTTTTTGTTACCTTTTAAGGAATCTCTCCATTGATTGATTGATTGATTGATTGGTTCGCTGAGATGAACTTCCAGACCAGGCACAGTTATGGAGGAAGGGATATTATTTATTGAAGCTTACAGATCCAGGGGAAGTTCCATAATGGCAGAAGAAGCTGGCCTGCCTTCACAGGGCCAAGCAGAGAGCAAAGCCACCAGCCACACAGCACAGCACAGTTCAGGAACTCCCATTAGGCACACTTTGCATATCTTTACAATGGAATCTCAAACCCACCACCACACCTTAATATCTGCCCAGTTTGCCTCCAGCCAGGTGGCTGCAGATGCAAACAACAAACTAATAAAACACTGAATATATTGGGGGCCATCTATTCAAATTACCACAATTGGAGATAGGGTCTTGCTGTGAGGCTTAGGCTATCCTAAGCTGTATAGTCCCGGATGGTGCTCAAAGCCATGATCTTTCTAACTTAGCCTTCTATATGCTGGAATTACAGGTGTGAACTTCTATCCATGACACTCCTTTATTATTATTTTTATTTTATTTTATTTTATTTTAGGGAGGGAGGCAAGGAGGGAGGAAAAGAGATGGAGAGAAAATTGGTGTGCCAGGGCCTCATCTTGAACTCGTGGGTTTCAGTGGTCTTCCTTCTCTGTTCCTGAACCCCTGACAACCACGGATCATTTCCTTGTGTCCACAGTTTTGCTCTTTCTGAATGTTATAAACTTAAAATTGTACAGTATGTAGCTTTTCACATTGGCCTCTTTCGCTGGGCAGCGTGTGTTTTAAGATTCTTCTATGTCTTTTCCTCAGTCTGCAACCACATGCAGCTATTTTTGGAGTTTTATAGTTTTGTGTTTCACATTTAGGCCTATGACCCATTTTGAGTTAATTTTTGTGAAAGATAAGATCTGAGTCTAGATTTGTTCCCTAATGTGGTTCACTTGTTCTAGTATTATTTGCTGAAAAGACTGTCTTGTATCCACTGGATTGCCTTTGCTTCTGGCCCAAAGGTCAGTTAACTCTATTGCACATGGCTCTGTTTCTGGGCTATGTGTTGTGCATTAATCTCTTTTTCTATTGTGTCACCAAGAGTGTATTGTCTTTAATAGTCTAACTTTGTATTAAGTCTTTTTTTTTTATTTTTTATTTTCTGAGGTAGGTTTCACTCTAGCTCAGGCTGACCTGGAATTCCCTATGTAATCTCAGGGTGTCCTCCAATTTTGGGCGATCCTCCTACCAATGCCTCCTGAGTGCTGGGATTTAAGATGTGTGCCACCATGCCTAGCTGTCTTCTGCTTTAATGCCATCATTTTTTCCCTCCTATTATGAAGGTCATGTAGTCGCAGGCACTATGAGGTCATGAACATCAAGGCTGTTTTGTATCTGAAAGACAGCATTGTAGCAGTCCTACCATTTCTGCCTGCTAAGCCCAAGAACAAGTGTTCGATTCTCTAGGTCCCACGATTAGCCAGGCGCAAAGTGATGCAAGGGCACAATGCCACACTTGCCCACAAGGGGCACATGCATCTGGAGTTCATTCATAGAGGCCGAGAGGCTGCTAGTGTACCCATTCTCTATTTCTTTCCCTTTTCTCTCTCTCTCTCTCTCTCTCTCTCTCTGTGTGTGTGTGTGTCTCCCTGAGTCTCTCCAAAAAGAAGTAGTAGTAGTCGTCATTGTCGTCTTCATGGTTACCTGCAGGTGTCTTCCAGTCGCAAACAAACTGGAAGACTGCAAAGGAATGTCAAGACTAACTGGCCTGAGAGGTTTAGGTTCTCCTGGCTCTACGTCCCATTTCCTAGCCATGTTAGGGTTATAAATGAACATGCCTCTTTGCATCTGGCTTTACATAGGTGTTGGGGAATTGAACCTGCCTGGCAGGCTTTGCAAGCAAGCACCTTTAACCATTGAGCCATCTCCAGCCCTTGTTCAGTAGTACCTCGTATCTTACAACCTTCTACATCACTTAATTGCAGTAGTGTTGTGTTTGTGTGTGAGATGATTTTTCCACCTACATAGTCATATTATCAACAGTTTTAGTTCTTCTTTCCCAAACTTTATAGCGTTTATTTCCCTTTTGGGTTTTGTGTGTGTGTGTGTGTGTGTGTGTGGTTTTTTGTTTTTGTTTTTCAAGATAGAGGTTCACTGTAGTCCAGGCTGACCTAGAATTCACTATGTAGTGTCAGGGTGGCCTTGAACTCTCAGTGTTATTCCTATCTCTGCCTCTGGAGTGCTAGGATTAAAGGCATGTGCCACCATGCCTAAATATTTCCCTTTCTTTGTAAAAAATATTTTATTTATTTAATTTGAGAGAGAGAGAAAGAGAAAGGGAGAGAGAATGGATACACTAGGGCTTCCAGCCGCTGCAAACAAACTCCAGATGCATATGCCACCTTGTACATCTGACTTTATGTGGGTATTGGGGAATTAAGCCCAGGTTGTTAGGCTTTGCAGGCAAGTACCTTAACCATTGAGCCATATCTCCAGCCCTTACTTCTTACTGCATTAGCTAGGACTTCTAGTATGTTATTGAATTAGACTGGTGGAAGTGAACATCATACCTTGTTCCTAATCTTTTTTTGTTGGTTTTTTGTGGTAGGCCAGGCTGACCTGGAATTCACTATGTAGTCTCAGAGTGGACTTGAACTCACTCACAGCAATCCTCCTATCTCTGCCTCCTGATTTCTGAGATTAAAGGAATATGCCACCATGCCTGTTTTTGTTCCTAATCTTTTGTTTTGTTTTTTTTCGAGGTAGGGTCTTACTCTAGCCCAGGCTGACCTGCAGTTCACTCTATTTGCAGGGTAGCCTCCAACTCACAGTGATCCTCCTACCTCAGCTTCCCTGAGTGCTGGGATTAAAGGCATGTGCCACCATGCCCAGCGTTGTTCCTAATCTTAATGGTGGGAAAGCACCTGATTTCTCACCATGAATGTAAGGTTTCTTCGTTTTGTTTTGTTTTGTTTTGTTTTGTTTTGTTTTGTTTTGTTTTGTTTTGTAGGTGTTCTTTATCAAATTGTAGAATTTTCCCTCCTTTTAGTTTGCTAAGTTTTTTTTCATGAAGGCATATTAGTTTAACATTTTTTGCATATATTGACATGATAATAGATTGATTATCATTCTTGGCTTTTAAAGCAGCTTTGCAGTCTTGAAGTAAGTCTCAGATGATTATGGTTTGTGTATAATCTTTTGTACATTGTTAGATTCAGTTTGTACTAGTATTTTGTTCAGGATACTATACATTTGTATGCATGACAGATATTGGCTTGTGTTGTTACTTTCTTGTCTGGTATCTGTTTTGGGATTAATTGTGGCCTCATGGTTTCAGTTATATTTCTTCTGCTTTTTTTGTTTTTGAAAGAGATTGTGGTAGTTTTCTTCTTGTTGCTAGGACAAACACCTGACCAGAAGCAACTGATGGGAGGAAAGGGTTTATTTTGGCTTATAGTCTCCAGGGGATGCTCCATGATGACAGGGGAAAGGTATGGCATGAGTAGCGGCTGGACATCACCTCTGCCACAGTAGCAGGACAACAGCAACAGGAGAATAAGCCGACTAACACTGGCAAGCTTGGGGCTAATAAACCTCAAGGTTAAACGCCAGCAGCACACCTTCTCTAACAGGGCTCCACCTCCCAAATGCTACCCACTGGGAAGAAGCATTAAGAACACATGAGTTTATGGTGGACGCCTGATGCCACAGATTATTGGGAATTGAGTAATTTCAATTTACAAGTGTGGTGGAATCCACCAGTGAATCCATCTGGACCTGGAACTGTCTGCTATAGAAAGTTAACTTGTTGATTCAATTCCTTCATAAATATATTGAGATTTTTTTATTGTGTAAGTCCCCTCCCCCAATAGGGTCTCACTCTCTAGCATCAGCTGGTCTTGAACTCATGGCAATCCTCTTGTCTCACCTTCTCATGCCAGGATTACAGGTATGTACCACCATGTCTGGCTCTTTTTAATTAAGGCAGAGTCTCACTCAAACCCTGGCTGCCCTGAACTCAATCACTCTAGCCCAGGCTGGCTTCCAATTCATGGTGATCCTTCTACCTTAGCCTTCTAAGTGCTAGAATTAAAGGTGTGAGCTACTATACCCAGCTTCCCCCCCCCCACCTTTTTGAGACAGGGTCTCACTGTGTGTCCCAGGCTGGCTTTAAACTCACAGCAACCCCCCTGACTCTGCCTCCCAAAGGCTAGACTTATAGCATGTACCACTATGTCCAGCTTCTTGTTGTATAAGTTTTGGCATATTTTGTCTTCTTAAAAATTTTTATTAAGATGATGACATCAAATTAAAAGAGAGACTAATGGAGAGAGGGAGGGGATATGATGGAGACTTGAGTTCTAAAATGGAATGGGGGGAGGGAAGGGAAATATCACATGGGTTTTTTCTTTGTATGTAAGTATAAAAGTCAATAAAAAACAATAATTAAAAAAAAAGAAAAAAAATTTTTAGTTATTTATTTGCAAGCAGAGAGAGACAGAGAGAGATAGAAAAGAGGCAGATAGAGAGAGAATGGGCATGCCAGGGTCTCTAGCCACTGCAAACGAACGCCAGATGCATGTTCCCTTTGTGCATCTGGCTTACATGGGTCCAGGAGAATCGAACTGGGATCCTTTGGCTTTGCAGGCAAACGCCTTAACTGCTAAGCCATTTCTCCAGGCCCATATTTTGTCTTTTAAAGAAGTGGTGTATTTCATTTAGGTTAAAAAATTTGTGGGCATAGAGTTTTTCATAATGTCCCTGTGGTGGTTAGATTCAGGTGTCCCCCATAAACTTAGGTGTTCTGAACACCATGTCCTGAGCTGATGGCAATTTGGGAATTAAGCCCTCCTGGAGACAGTGTATTGTTGGGGATGGGCTTGTGGATTTTATAATCACCTTTCTCTTTTTTTTTTTTTTTATTGGTTTTTTTGAGGTAGGGTCTCACTGTAGCCTAGGTTGACCTGGAATTCACTATGTAGTCTCAGGGTGGCCTTGAACTCACAGCGATCCTCCTACCTCTGCCTCCCAAGTACTTGGATTAAAGGCATATGACACCACCACTCCTGGCCTACCAGCTTCCTCCTGTTAGTATTTGGCATACTGTCCTGTTTCTGTTGTTCACCTGATATTGTCCAGGAGGTGATGTCCACCCTCTGCTCATCCCATCATTTTCCCCTGCCAAAATCATGAAGCTTCCCCTTGAATCTGTAAGCCAAAAAAAAAAAAAAAAAAAAAAAAAAACCTTTTTGTCCCCACAAGCTGCTCTTGGTTGGGTGTTTTCTGCCAGCAATTCAAGCCTGACTGCAACAGAGAAGTTGGTGCTGAGAAGTGATGTCCTTACTACTAGAAACCTGATTGCATGGCTTTTGGCTTTTTGAGCTGACTTTCAAGAGGAATGTGGAAGGATTTGAAACCTTGGCTTAAGAGACACCTTGTAGTGCTGTAAGTACAGCTTGATGGACTATTCTGGTCAGAGCTGAAAGACCTGAATGCAGTAAGAACTATGGACTATGAGGTTTGGCTTGTGAGGGTGAGAAAGAGCTTTGCCTGAACTGGGTTAGAAGCAGTTTGTATGAGAGGCTTGGTGTTATGCCCATGTCTTGAGAACTTCTAGAGGGTTGCATTGAGTAGAAGTGGACTGGTGTGAGCAGAGGAATCTGGCACAGAAAAAATGAAATCTTTGGGCCGAAACTGCTGCCTGTTCAGCTGCAATTGTATGAGAGATTACAACCATTGAGATTGGGCCAGCTGACCTGCATAGGGATAACAGAAAGAATGCAGTCTTTCTGAACGCTGAAGGAGTGTCCTGTTCTTCAGGGTCTGCTTTATTTCCTCATGGATTAACCAACTGGCATCCCACCTGGTATTACGGAGTATAAGAAATTCAGGAATGGGGCTGGAGAGATGGCTTAGCACTTAAGGTGTTTGCCTGCAAAGCCAAAGGACCTTGGTTTGATTTCCCAGGACCCACATAAGCCAGATGCACAAGGTGGTACAATGCACCTGGAGTTCCTTTGCAGCAGCTGGAGGCCCTGGTGCACCAATTCTCTCTCACTCTGTCTGCTTCTTTCTCTCTCTCACTGTCTCAAATAAATAAATAAAATAATTAATAAATAAATAATAAAAAAGAAATTCAGGAAAGAGAGGGTCATTGAATTTGCAACATGGTCTTGTGTTTTGGAAATGGCCATGGGCAGTGTTAAGCAGTTTTGCTGGATGCCTGCATGGAGTCCCAATGGAGCTGTGAAGAGGACTGTGGGTTGCTGTGGAGACCCAGTTGAGATGCCAGGACCACGAGATGACTGCTAAGGAGAGCTGCCAGCCCCAGATGAAATTTTCTGGGACTGTGAGTAGCCTAGCTGGAGGGGCAGAATTGGAATTCCAGAGACTTGTTGCTGGTTAGAATTATCAGAGTTGGGAGATTAGTCACTGACTAGAGTTGTTGGATTTGGAGCTACAGAGTTTGATGTTTGCCCTGTTTAAATCTTGTATTGGTTGAATTTTTTTTTTTTTTTTTTTTTTTTCGAGGTAGGGTTTCACTCTAGTCCAGGCTGACCTGGAATTCACTCTGTCTTCTCAGGGTGGCCTTGAACTCACCGTGATCCTCCTACCTCAGCCTCCCGAGTGCTGGGATTAAAGGCATGCGCCACCACGCCCAGCTGGTTGAATATTTTTGTGCTATGCCCAGTGCCATCTTTTGCATTGTGTATTTTGTGCCATTATGGGTTTTTTTTGGGGGGGGGTTGGTATTATGGCTCAGTTAAAAGATCATGGATTATGGGAATGTTTGAATATAATTGGGATTGATAAAAACTATGAGGACTTTTAAAGTTGGACTGAATGCATTGCACTTTACATCATGTATGGTTATCAATTTGTGGGGGTGAGGGGTGTAATGTGATTTGATTCAGATGTCCCCCATTAAACTTAGGCGTTCTGATGGCAATTTGGGAATTAAACCTTCCTGGAGGTAGTGTATTGTTGGGGGCGAGCTTATGGGTATTATAACCAGCTTCCTCTTGCCAGTATTTGGCATACTCTCCTGTTCTTGTTGTCCATTTGATGTTGGCCAGGAGGTGATGTCCACCCTCTGTTTATGCCATCATTTTCTCCTGCCATCACAGAGCTTGCCCTTGTCAAGTCTGTAAGCCAAAATAAACCTTTTTTTTTTTTTTTTTTTCAATGTAGGGTCTCACTCTAGTCCAGGCTGACCTGGAATTCACTCTGTATTCTCAGGGTGGCCTTGAACTCATGGCAATCCTCCTACTTCTGCCTCCCAAATGCTGGGATTAAAGGCATGCACTACCATACCCGGCCCTCAAAATAAACCTTTTTGTACCCACAAGCTGCTGTTGGTTAGGTGTTTTCTGCCAGCAATGTGAACCTGAGTGCAACAGTCCCTTTATTTTTTTTTTTATTTATTTTTTATTTATTTATTTATTTGAGAGAGACAGAAATAGGCAGGCAGAAAGAGGAGAGGCAGAGAGAGAGAGAGAGAATGGGTGCGCCAGGGCCTCCAGCCACTGCAAATAAACTCCAGATACATGCACCCCCTTGTGCATCCGGCCTACGTGGTTCCTGGAGAATCGAGCCTCGAACCGTGGTCCTTAGGTTTCATAGGCAAGCGTTTAACCGCTAAGCCATCTCTCCAGCCCCCCTTTATTTTTTTAGTGGCTGTAGTATCAGTCCTGATCATCTGTCTTGTTTTTTGTTTGTTTGGTTTTTCCAGGTAGGGTCACACTCAAGCCCAGGCTGACCTGGAATTAACTATGTAGTCTCAGGGTAGCCACAAACTCACGGCAGTCCTCCTACCTCTTCCTCCCAGAGTGCTGGGATTAAAGGTGTGTGTCACCACGCCCCGCTGGACCATCTGTCTTTTTATGTGTTATACTAGTAATTTATGTCTTTCCCCAATTAATCTGCCTAGAAGTTTATCAATTTCTATTGATCATTTCAAGGAAGCAGCTTATCTTTTTTATTTTTAATTTTTTTTATTTGTGTGAGAGAGAGGCAGAAAGAAGAGAGAATGGGCACTCCAGGGCCTTGAGCCATTGTAAACAAACTCCAGATGCATGTGTCACCTTGTTCATCTGGCTTATGTTGGTCCTAGAGAACAGAACCTGGGTGCTTTGACTTTGCAGGCAATTGCCTTAACCACTTAGCCATCTCTCCAGCCCAGAACCAGCTTTTGATTTCTTTTTGTTTTTAATATTTTATTTATTTATATATTTGTACTCAGAGAGAAGAGAGACAGAGTGAGCATGCCAGGGCCTCTAGCCACTGCAAATGAACTCTAGATACATGCCCCTCTTTGTGTATCTTGCTTTATGTGGGTACTGGGGAATCGAATCCAGGTTGTTAGGCTTTGCAAGCAAGCTGTTTAACTGCTGAGCCATCTTTCCAGCCCATTTTGTTTTTTTAATTTTTAATTAATTAATTTATTTTTTGAGGTAGGATCTCATTCTAGCTCAGGCTGACCTGGAATTCACTATGCAGTCTCAGGGTGGCCTCAAACTCATGGCGATCCTCCAACCCCTGCCTCCCCAGTGCTGGGATTAAAGGCATGTGCTGCCATGCCTGGCTTTTTTTTTTTTTTTTTTTTTTAAAGCATATTTTTATTTATTTGACAGAAGGAGGGAGGGACAGGGGTGGGGGAGAGAATGTGTGCTCCACAGCCTCCAGCTGCTGCAAACGAACTCCAGATGCATGTGCCACCTTGTGCATGTGGCTTACATAGGTCCTGGAGAATTGAACCGGGATCCTTTGGGTTTGCAAACAAATGCTTTAATGGCTAAGTCATCTCTCCAGCCCAAGGTATCTTTTTTCTTTTTTGGTTTTTTGAGGTAGGGTTTCACTCTAGTCCAGGCTGACCTGGAATTCACTATGTAGTCTCAGGGTAGCCTCGAACTCACAGTGATCCTCCTACCTCTGCCTCCTGAGTGCTAGGATTAAAGGCATGTGCTACCATGCCCAGCCCAAGGTATCTTTTAAAAAATTTTTTTATTTTATTTTTATTGACAACTTCCATAATTGTAGACAATATCCTATGGTTATTCCCTCTCTCCCCCAACTTTCCCCTTTGAAACTCTACTCTCCATCATATCTAATCCATCTCTCAATTAGTCTCTTTTATTTTGATGTCATGATCTTTTCCTCCTATTATGATGGTCTTGTGTAGGTAGTATTAGGCACTGTGAGGTCATAGATATCTAGACCATTTTGTGTCTGGAGGAGGATGTTGTAAGGAGTCCTACTCTTCCTTTGGCTCTTACATTCTTTCCGCCCCCTCTTCTGCCATGGACCCTGAGCCTTGGAAGGTAGGTTTGAGATGTTTCAGTGCTGAGCTCTCCTCTGTCACTTCTTCTCAGCACCATGGTGCCTTCTGAGTCATCCCAAGGTCGCCACCATGTGAAAATAGAAGCCTCTCTAACCAAAAGTGAGAGTAGCATTAATATATGGGTGTGGACTGCTTATTGGGCAGTTTAGTGAGCATAGTATATACATTTAGCAAAACACCAGCAGACATTACACCTTTAGGGCTCATGACTACCCCTGTTGTACGTTTTCAGAATCAGGGATGTGTTCCCTCCCATGGAACGGGCCTCCAGTCCAATTAGAGAGCAGTTGGTTTTCCCCATAACAGACATGCCACTATTGCACCCAGTGGCTTGTTTGGCCTGGCTGGCCAAATTTAAAGCTTGCAGTGTTCACTGTTGAGTACCTTCACTGGTGTTTTCTCTCTCTCATTGAAGTGCATGCAGCGTAGCTTTTTCCAACTTTCTGTCAGCTGATCCACATGGAGAGGAGGCTTTCAGCTCAGCTCCAGCAGGATGTCTCAGTGATCTTGCAGTCCAAGTGTGTGGCGTCTTCAGCAATAGGGTCTTACCATCTATTCCTGGTGGGCAACCAAGGGCCTCAGCAATGGCCTATAATGTTTTGGGGGTGTCTGTGACCTCCCTGGCCAACAACTCACTGGAAGGTCTCCCATCTTTGGCATTGAAAATTTTCTAGTAACAATCTATGGCTTCTGAGTGTTCCATTGTCCAGAAAAGTAGGTTTCCATATGGCTTATTTATATCCTCTTAGATTTTGATTAGCCCTCCCTCCACCGTTCCTTTACTCAGTCTCTTCCGTTGACCTCACTTAGGCCCTTTCACCCCCATTAATCTGTATGTGTGTGTGTGTGTGTATGTATGTATGTATATGTGTATATGTGTGTGTGTGTGTGTGTGTGTGTGTGTGTGTGTGTGTGTATATATATAAAAGCTCATCCTATTATGTCCCTCCTGCCTCCCTTTCTATTCCCTGTATATTCCCTTTGTAGCTTACTGGCTTGTGCTACTGAGTTTTTATTTCCACTCACATAAAAGTGCAATCATTTGTAGCTAGGATCCACATATGAGAGAGATCATGTGATGTTTGGCTTTCTGGGCCTGGGTTACCTCACTAAGTATAACCCTTTCCAGATCCATCCATTTTCCAGCAAATTTCATAACTTGATTTTTCTTAATCGCTGAATAGAACTCCATTGTATAAATGTGCCACATCTTCATTATCCACTCATCAGTTGAGGGACATCTAGGCTGGTTCCATTTCCTAGATATTGTAAATAGAGTGTCAATAAATGTGGTTGAGCAAGTATCTCTAAGGTAGTAAGACGAGTCCTTAGGATATATGCCTGGGAGTGGTATAGCTGGGTCATATGGTAGATCTATATTTAGCTGTCTTAGGAACCTCCAAACTGATTTTCACAATGGCTGGACCAGATTGCATTCCCACCAACAATGTAGAACGGTTCCTCTTTTTCCGCATCCTTGCCAGCGTTTATAGTCATTTGTTTTCATGATGGTAGCCAATCTGACAGGACTGAGATGGAATCTCAATGTAGTTTTAGTCTGCATTTCCCTGATGACTAGGGATTTAGAACATTTTTTTTAGATGTCTATATGCCATCTGTATTCTTGTGAGAACTATTTAGTTCCACAGCCCATTTTAAATTGGGCTGTTTGATTTCTTATTTAGTCTTTTGAGTTCTTTGTATATTCTGGTTATTAATCCTCTGTCAGATGTATAACTGGTAAAGATTTTTCTCCCATTCTGTAGGTTGCTTCTTTGCTCTATTCACAGTGTCCTTAGCTGTACAAAAGCTTTGTAATTTCATGAGGTCCCAGTGGTTGATCTATGGTTTTATTTCCTGAGAAATTGTACCAGAGTATCTTGACAGTACAAACGAACTTCAGATGTATGTGCCACTCTTTGCACTTGGCTTATGTGGGTACTGGAATTGAACCCAGGCTACCAGGCTTACAAGCAAGTACTTTTAAACCAGTGAGCCATCTCCTCAGTTCTAGCTCCCAAATTTTGGTTTCATTGATTTTTCTCTATTGTTTTTTTTTGTTGGTTTGTTGGTTTGTTTTCAATTTCTTTGATTTTTACTTTATTTCTTTTGATTCTGTTTATGTTGAATTTTAATTTGTTCACTTTTTCTTATTTTCTTAAGTGGAAACTTAGTATTACTTATGTCTAAATCTTCTCTTCTGATATTTGTATCCAGTACCATAGATTTTTTTAAAGTACTGCTTTCTCAGCATCCCACAAATTTTGATAAGTTTTATTTTCCTTTTCATTTAGTTATAAATTTCTCCTAAGACTTATTTGACCCATCTGTTACTTAGAGGTGCATTGTTTAATCTTCCAAGTCTGTATTTTGGGATTTTCCAGCTGTCTTTTTGTTAATTGTTGATTCCTAGTTTAATTCCATGTAACTCAGGAGCAGGCATCTTCTTCCTTTTATTTTTATAAGTTTGTTAAGGTGTATTTTATGTCTCAGAATATGGTTTACTTGTTTGTTTAAAAAAATATTGGTGATATTTAGTTCACTCATGTGTGTGTGTGTCCATAATATTGAATGATTAAAACAGAGTGCTGTGTGCCAGGGGCTCCATTGATGGATGAATCAATAAACAACATGTGCGGTATTATCAACCTTCAAGAGAAAGGAAGTCATAGCATGTGCTGCAGCATGGATGAGCCTGAAATCATTATGCTAATGGAAAAAGCCAGAATCAAGGAACAAGCATTGGTATAGCTTTGCTTATATGAAGCACTTTGGTAGTGAAACCCATAGAGAGAAATCAGAATGATTGTTGCCTAGGGCTGGGAGAAAAGAGGAATTGGGAGGGCTCTCAGTTCATTTGGAGAAGATTGTACAGTTCTGGAGATGGGTGATAGTGGTAGTAGTTACACACCAAGGTGAGTGTACTTAATGTCATAGAATCGTTTACTTGTACGTGATTAAGAGCATAGGTGTAGCGGCAGAGTGCCTGCAAAGTGTGCCCAGGCTCTGTAGTCCATTCCTATTATTAGGGACAAATGGTTAGAATGGTAAATATATGTATTGTTGCAATTTTTAAAAATGGTAGTTTTTAAATTTTTTCACTTGTTTGTATATGTGTGGATATGTCACTCCATGCTCTCTTGCCACTACAAATGAATGAGTGCCCATCTGGTTTTATGTTGAGTGGTTGGGGACCTGAACTGGCTGGCTGGCAGGCTTTGCAGACAAGCACTTATAACTGCTAAGCCCTTTCTCCAGCCTCTAGAAATTTTTTTTAATCAGCTGTTTAAAATGTTCATCTTTTTTTGTGATATTGGGGATGACATATAGTGCTCTGCCACTGAGCTATATCACCCCCAAATTGTATTTCAAATGTTATATTATTATTTATTTTTTGGTTTTTCGAGGTAGGGTCTCACTCTAGCCCAGGCTGACCTGGAATTTACTATGTATTCTCAGGGTGACCTCAAACTCAAGGCCATCCTCCTGCCTTTGCCTCCTGAGTGCTGGGATTAAAGGCATGCGCCACCACACCCAGCTAAGATGTTATATTATTTTTAAATTTAAGTAACCAGGTTTTCTTTCTTTTAAATTAATTAATTTATTTGAGAGCAACAGAGAGAATGGATGAACCAGGGCCTCCAGCCACAAACGAACTCCAGTTACATGCACCACCTTGTGCATCTGACTTTTGTGGGTACTAGAGAATCGAGCCTCAAACTGAGGTCCTTAGGCTTCACAGGCAAGCTTTTAACTGCTAAGCCATCTCTCTAGCACAAATGACCAGTTTTTCATATGCGATTTTTTTTGTTGTTGGTGGTGGTTTTTCAAGGTAGGGTCTTGCTGTAAACCCAGGCTAATGTGGAATTCACTGTGTGGTCTTAGGTGGCCTCGAGCTTATTGTGATCCTCCTACTTTGGCCTCCTAAGTGCTGGGATTAAAGGCATGTGCCACCATGCCTGGCGAAACCAAAAAAAAAATTTTTTTAAATATTTTTTTTGGAAGCAGAGACAGATAGAGAAGGGGGGGACGGAGGGGAGGGAGGGGGGAAGAATGGGAATGCCAGCACTTCTAGCCACTGTACACAAACTCCAGATGCTTGTGCCACTTTGTGCATCTGACTTTATGTGGGTTCTAGGGAGTCAAACCTGGATTGTTAGGTTCTGCAAGCAAGTGTCTTAACTGCCAGGCCATCTCTAGCCTTTATTTGTAATGGCTTTGATAGAACATATTATATATTGTGTTCGGTAGGGACTTTTGATGGAGATATGGCGAATTTTATGTAAATCATCACAAAATTGTGTATTTGGGGAGAGTGTGATGCTTGCAGAACACATGCGTTCATCACTCTGCTTAGTTGTAGCCACATGGTGGAGTGATCATGGAGTTTGAGATCAAAGGATCTTCGTTGTGTTCTTTTCTTTCCTTAGCCAAAGACTTTTACCTTTTACCTTACAGGGTACATCTTAGGGCTTTTCTCTGGCAGACCTGAGCTGTCAGCGTCACTACTCTTACACTTTGTGGCAGTTATTACGTACAGTAAGGGCTGCTGGAATGCAAGCCTTGCAACAGTGAATCTGCTCAGTGGGGTGACTACTAAATGACTGATGGTGAGTAGGTGAGTAACTTATACCTATGGATACTCGGGACAGAGGAATGATTTACTTCTTGTCCCTTACACTGCTGTAACAGTTATAAGAATTCACCATGTCACTCAGAATGCCAAAGAATTTAAAAGTTATGATTGTGTTGATGTGTAAGAAGCCCTAATAGCAATCCCCTGTACAAAAACAAACAAAAAAGCCAAGTTGTTGGAAGGAATTAATTGAGTATCTTGTACCTCAAAGCCAGGCATGGTGGTTTCCATTTATAATCCCAGAACTAGGGAGACTGAAAGAAGGTCACAGTGAATTTGAGGCCAGCCTGTGCTACAGAGTAAGTAAGTTTCAGGTCACACTGAGCTAGAATGAGAACCTTCTTTTAAAAAAGAAATTAATTAATTAATTAATTAATTAATTAATTAAAATCAGTCAATAACAAAAAGAGTATCTTCTATCTCGAAACCATAGATGGGAGGGAAGAAAATAAGAGACAAAAATAAGCCAGGCGTCTTGGCACATGTCTTTAATCCCAGCACTCAGGAGGCAGAGGTAGGAGGATCACCGTGAGTTCAAGGCCACCCTGAGACTACATAGTGAATTCCAGGTCAGCCTGAGCTAGAGTGAAATCCTACCTCAAAAAGCCAAAAAAAAAAAAAAAAAGAGAGAGAGAGAGAGAAAGAGAGAGAAATAAAATTTAGCAACATGAAAGTCTTAATTCTTACCCTGATTTATATTTACATGGTCTTTTCCATGTATTTACAATCTACACATGTGTAGATGTGTGTGTGTGTGTGTGTTTTGAATGAAATCATTTTCCTATATGGTTATGCCATGCTGTGCTTAAGCATTCCCCTATAGTTAGATAACTAAATTGCTTTCTTTTTGTCTATTGTAAATACAGCTCTAGAAACATACAATGTGTTTGCTCTTCAGCTAGTATCCCCATCTGTGCTGTTCAGAATAAGCCTGCTGGCTTTCTTACATGTTGCCAGAATGATTGTGCAGGCCAGCAGTGTACTAGAGCCTAACACTTCAGGCTCCAGGGCCTTTCTTCTCCTCCCACAAAGAGTAGGTTTTATCATTTCACTTATTTGTGTCTTGGTATAGTGGTTGTCAGATTTTCACCTTTAAGAGTTTGTTTGTGTGTGAATTAGTTATGTTGTTTATTCTGCTTTTTAGTTTGATTAGTGTGTTAGTTTCTTCTAATTATGCTTTATTATTTTCTTATCTCAAGGTGAAGAAATAGTGTGCTCGACACTACTGAATTAAAAAAATTGTCTGTCTTTGGTCAGAAGATCTTATGTGCAGGAAGTAGATAAGGCATGAGGGGAGCAGGTCAGTGTTAAAGTGCTTTCCTAGTATGCATGCCATGCCCTGGGTTCTGTCCCCAGCACTGTGAGTGAATGAATGAAGAAAGGAAGGAAAGAGGGAAGGAGGGAAAGAAGAAAGGAGGTAAAGGAGGAAGGAAAGTAAAAGAAGGATTTTACAGTTCTGGAAAGGGTAGCTTTGTTTTCCAGTGAATAATCTGCCATATAAGGCAGCAAAGCTCCCTTAAGTAAGGGTAGATTTAAGGGTATATAGTAAGTAGTACTTCTTAAGGACATTAATGGTGGAAAGGGTAATTTGAGCTTGGGGGAATTCTTGAAGATTATTCTGTGAAAGTAGCAGTGCCCAGGAGTGAACTTAGCCAGGCAGATGCACATTCATGGAGTCTCTAGTGACTTGACCTGTGGGGAAGCTGTTGTGGCTCTTATTAGGTTGTTCTCATGAATGATGACTCTGGGATTTTGCAAGTAGAATAAACCTAGGTATGTGGCATGTGTGTGTGTGTGTGTGTGTGTGTGTGTGTGTGTGTGTGTGTGTGTGTGAGAGAGAGAGAGAGAGAGAGAGAGAGAGAGAGAGAGAAGGAGGAGGAGGAGGACGACGAAGAAGAAGACATGGTTCTAGGTTATTCTACCCTGATATTATTATAAAATCAAAGAGTTGAAATCCACAGACCAGAGAGTAAGGTTTATAGGTTTTCTTAAAACACGTAAGAAAAGGAAAGGAGAGGGTACAAAGAACTTCTGCCCATGAAAAGGCAGGAATGGGGTAAAACCCCTATCTTGATATTTGTATAGAGTCTTGGTATAACTACCAAAGTGGCAAGTTCCAAGTTATATTTCCTTCCAAGTTCCTGGCTTCGGGAGGAATTTTTTTTTAACGTTTTTGCCGACAGTTTTCAGCTATGTACAAAAGTAACTATGAACCAATTTTATCTATACTCATAGCCTGCTATAGATTTACTTGTATGGGAATTCTAATGGGAATTAATGTTTATTCTGTTTTAAAATAAGTAAATAAATAATTAATATATTGGGGGTGGTACACCAAGGCCTCTGCCACTTCAGATAAATTCCAGATGCATGTACCTCTTTGTGCATCTGGCTTTGTGTGAGTGCTGGGGAATTAAAACTAGCCAGCAGGCTTTGCAAGCAAGTGCCTTTGACCACTGAGTCATCTTGCATCTCTTAATGTTTATTTTACTTGCACATTTGAAAGCAAGAAAAGATTGTCACACCACCATGGTTCTAGAGTGAGAGATCAGTTGGCTTGTGAATGGGGACTGACAGCTCTGGTTCCTGTTGGTGCTGGGCATTGAGGTCTGAGTGGCTATTGATGGTACCTTCTGGAGCAGTGGCCTATGTTAGAGAGCTCTTGTCATCTGTTGTCTAGAACGGCTAGGACAGTTTTCCTTTTAAATTTTGTTTATATATCTCTTTTTCTTAAACCTCTTTTCTTTCACTTTTATTTTTAAAATTTTCTTCTAAGAAAAGCTGTAATTCCTCTTTATGGCAACATGATTTTCAGTCATTTCATATTTTCTTTTCATTTTTCTTTTATTAGGGAATGGGTACACAAGGGCCTCTAGTCAAGTGTAAATGAATTCCAGACACATACACCACCTTGTGCATTTGGCTTTACATTTTACTGGGGAATCGAACCTGGGTTCTTTGGCTTTTCAGGCAAGCGCCTTAATCACCAAGCTATCTCTACAGCCCTGTTTTTGTTTTTTGAGGTAGGGTCTCTTTCTAGTCCAGGCTGACCTGGAATTCAGTATGTAGTCTCAGGCTGGCGATCCTCCTACCTCTGCCTCTGCAGTGCTGGGATTAAAGGTGTGCCCCACCACACCTGGCTCTTTTATTTTATCTTTACTAACTTCAACTGTTGTGAGGATAGAGAATACCATTTTGGATCTTGGAGCACCTATGACGTGATTAACAAATTCTAGTCTTTTTGTTGTTCTCCTCTCTTGCCCGCTTTCATCCTGTGTACACTCTGGTACATTCCTGTTTCACCCATGCTCTCCCAGCTGTGCCATGATCTATGCTTGCTTGTATCCATCAGCAATATGTACTGTTTATGTTTGCAAAAATGACATAAGTGGTTTAATTTGTCATCATCATTAGCTATATTTTATTTATTTATTCATTTATTTGAGAGCAAGAGAGAGAAAGGCAGAGAGAGGGAAAGAGAGAGAATGGGTACTCCAGGACCTCCAGCCATTGCAAATGAAGTCCAGATACATGTGCCACCTTGTACCTCTGGCTCATATGGGTACTGGGGAATCAAACCTGGGTCCTTAGGCTTCATGGGCAAACACCTTAACCACTAAGCCATCTTTTCAGCACCATCTTTTCGTATCACTGTGGTCCTCCTGCCTCAGCTTTGCACTTGGTTGAGAACAATGTACACATGCTATTGCTTGGCTATAAAAGGTTTTTTAAATTAAATTGTGTACCTCTGTTTCTCAAATTAAGTTCTCATAAATCACTTTTTTAGATATCAAAGTGGCCATATTGAGGAGAATTCTTCTGGCTTCTTGGTTGATAGTTCTTTGCGCAAGATAGTCAGGGTACCAGGAAAAGGTCTAATATCTATCCAGTGAGGGAGTCACATTGCTCCAGCCACCAGTATTTTAGCTTAGTTAAGGCAAAAATAAAAATTAGAAAGGATGCTTACAATAAAGGCTTATCACTGTGCATATTGATGCAGGCCTATATTCTTATCTACTTGAGAAACTGAGACAGAGAGGTCAAAAGTTCAAGGCTGGGCTGGAGAGATAGCTTAGTGGTTAAGCTCTTGCCTGTGAAGCCTAAGGACCCCAGTTTGAGGTTCAATTCCTGAGTACCCGCATAAGCCAGATAGACGTACAAAGTGGCACATGCATCTTGAGTTTGTTTGCTGGAGGCCCTAGTGTGCCCATTCTCTCTCTCTCTCTTTCTGCTTCTTTCTTTCTATCTCTCTCTCTCTCTCTCTCTCTCATATAAAATAAATAAATAAAATCTTTTTTTAAAAAGAAAAGCTCAAGGCTTACTTGGGCTACAGAGTGAGTTGAAGGACAGCTGGGCAACTTAGTGAGACACTGTATCAAAATAAAAAATAAATAATTTAAAAGCCGGGTGTGATGGCGCACGCCTTTAATCCCAGCACTCGGGAGGCAAAGGTAGGAGGATCACCATGAGTTCGAGGCCACCCTGAGACTACATAGTGAATTCTAGGTCAGCCTGGGCTAGAGTGAGACCCTATCTTGAAAAACCAATAATAATAGTAATAATAATAATAATAATAATTTAGGTACAATAATTGGGAGGGTAGTTCAGTGATAGAGTGCTTTCCTAGCATACTTAAGGCTCTGGATCCAATTCTCTGTACTACAACTAGAAACAACAAAAAGAACAGCATTATTAACATTAGCAGTGACTAAAGTGTATTTAATAATGCTTTAACATGCTTTCTCCTGCCCCAGGGAGAGGTGGATCCCTTTAATCTTGCTCAGTTTGAGGATTCGTTTCTCTCTATCTTACCAACACTTGTTTTCCCTTTTTTGGAGGGACCCAGTGAGTTTAACTAGGGTTGTTTGCATTAGCATGAGTGAGTGGTTATTTACTGGAGCATGTGCAAGCCTCACTGGAGAAGATGTTACTCTCTTCCCCCAGTGATCATTAATTCTAGTAGCTCCTCAGGGAGGGATGAGGCCTCCTGAGTTCCTCCACCATCCACAATGGAATGTTGATGGGCTCAGTCTTGGGTGAGTAACCACAGTTGTTATGAGGTCATAAGATATGTCATATACAGAAGACAGTATTGCACAGCGCTCCTCCTCTTCCGATGGCTTCTTTCCACCTCCCTTCCTACAAAGTGCCTTCAACTTGGCAGGGCTGATAGATACAGGGCTCAGCACTCAATATTCACTTTTTTTTCAGCACTTTGACCATTTATTAATTTCTATATTAACCCACTGTAAAAAGAAGCTTCTTTGAGCAAGGTTGAGAGCAGCCCTAACCTATTTATAGAAATATAAATATTTAGAAGGTAACCAGCTTCATTCTTTTCTTTTCTTTTTTCAAGGTATGTGGACTCAGGCTGGCCTCAAACTCACTCTACCTCCGGAGTGCTGGGATTAAAGGTGTGTGCCACCATGCCCGGCTAGCTTCATTCTTTTATATGTGGCTGTCTGGTTTTTCCAGTACCATTTGTTGAATGGCCCCTGGAATATTTAGTACTTTAATTGTTATTTTTAAGTTTTTATTTATTAATTTTGTTAGTTTGTTTTTTGAGGTAGTGTCTGACTCTAGTCCAGGCTGACCTGGAATTCACTATGTAGGCTCAGGGTGGCCTCGAACTCAGGTCAGTCCTCCTACCTCTGCCTCCCGAGTGCTAGGATTAAAGGTGTGCACCACCACACTTGGCCTAACTTGTTATTTTTATTATAATGTTAACTAAGTGTACACAAATATTAAATACTCCTTGTGCTTAAAGATGCTAAAAGGAGACAAGTTACAAGCTAGAGAAGATAACTGTAAATTTTAAATTGTGTGATTTTTTTTTTTTTTTATGGCACACATTTTTTCAAGTTGCCATTTTATTTGTGAAGGTGGTACTTCCTGCTATGGCTGACAGTGGAAGTTTGGGAATGCTTTTAGTTCTTGGCCATGATTACCCATGGTCCTTCACCCCTCTTCTGAAAGATCAAATCTTGTGGCCGTGCTCTTGACATGCACAAACATGACAGGTCACCAGGTCCTGCACTGGTCTTGACTGTTGGTCTATAGCCCAATTAAAATCTTTTGCTACACAAAATGGCCTGGATATTCACGACCTCTCAGTGCCTGACACTACCTTCACAAGACCATCATAATAGGAGGAAAAGATGATGACAGCAAAATAAAAGAGAGAGTGATTGAGAGGGGGAAGGGGTATGATGGAGAGTGGACTTTCAAAGGGTACTGAAAGTAGGGGAGGGAGGAATTAACCATGGTTTATTGTCTATAATTATGGAAGTTATCAATAAAAAAATTTTTAAATATCTATTGCTAGGTCTTAGCCCTGCAGTAAGCACAGAAGCATATGTGTGCTGGGAAATCACTAGGAGGCTCTCTTTTCATTTTTTTCCCAATTTTTTTCCCCCAAGGTAGAGTCTCACTCTAGCCCAGGCTGACTTGGTATTCTCAGGGTGGTCTCGAACTCATGGCCATCTGCCTACCTCTGCCTCCTGAATGCTGGCATGGGCACACCAGGGTCTCTAGCCATTACAGACGAACTCCAGATACATGTGCCACCATATGCATCTGGTTTACGTGGGTCTTGGGGAATCTGGGTCCTTAGGCTTCACAGGCAGGTGCCTTAACCGCTAAGCCATTTCTCCATCTTGGGCTCTTTGTTTTCAAAGAAGCATTTTATAGCTGGGCATGGTGGTGCACACCTTAATCCCAGCACTTGGGGAGGCAGAGGTAGGAGGATTGCCATGAGTTCCGAGGCCACCCCAAGACTACATATCAGCAGATCAACAGGCATATGCTAATGTTCTTAGTGCAGCTTTGAAATGAAAACAGGCATTGAGAGTTCCCACAGAGAGATCCATGGAAGCTTCTTTCTCTCCTGTGCTGTTTATACATTTTCCCTGAGCTTAAACAGTTAAGGGGGAGGTGCTGACAGCTTGTTTGGCAGGGGAGCTTATTTTGCTTTCTCCATAGGAACCATTTATGGGGCTCCCTGTTGCTGTCTGCTCCCTTAGGGAATGGTAGGTAGGATTCCCTCCTTGCTGCTGGTGACCCACCTTCCCTTAATTCCATGGTAACTTCACCTGGTTTCTTGATTAGTGTTATGCTTATGATTACTGCTTTTTTCATTGATACAGCAGATTCAAAGCTTATACTCTAATCTTAGACAGGATGTTTGTGTTTAACAATCATTTTACTGCCAAAACTCTGTCACATTGAATTTCTACTATGTCAGTTTTTGCTTTATGTGGTTTACATGACCCTGGAGTTCTTCACAGTTAAATTCTCAACTTAGTTGTTTAAAGTGTGAGACTGTGCCAATTTGATTTTTAAATGTTGCAAGTGAGCTAGGCAGCAATGATGCTGCTGAGAAAGGACCTCACATTCCTTGGTCATAAATGCTTTTTGCCTCTTGTTTCTACTCAGAGATGGCTTCTTCCTGATGTTTGAAGGAAAGAACCTGCCAACTCTTGAGACAGGTCTAGGGGCAAATGGCTTGAACAGGAACCAAAGCCCTGGCCACTTTTACTATGAGGAGATCCCTGATGTGTACTCTGAAACAAGTGTTACATTTCTTTTTTAAAAAAATTATTAATATAATATTTATTTAATGAGAGAGACAGAGAGGGAGGGAGGGAAAAAGGGACGGGGTGGGGCAGGTGGAGAGAATGCATATGTCAGGGTCTCCAGCCACTGCAGACGAATTCTAGATGCATGTGCACCTTGTGCATCTGGCTTACGTGGATCCTGGGGAATTGAACCTGGGTCTTTTAGCTTTTCAGGCAAACGTCTTAACCACTAAGCCATCTTTCCAACCTCTCATTCACTTGTGTGTATGTGTGTTTTTTTTTTTTTTTTTTTTGAGGTAGGGTCTCACTCTAGCCTAGGCTGACCTGGAATTCATTATGTAGTCTCAGGGTGGCCTTGAACTCATGGTGATCCTCCTACCTCTGCCTCCCAAGTGCTAGGATTAAAGGTGTGTGCCACCACGCCTGGCCCCTCATTCATTTTTTTAAATGCTTTCTAAAATTATAAAATATGGGTCTGGGGAGATGGCCTAGCATTTAAAGGTACTTGTTTGCAAAGCATGCCATCCTGAGTTTGACTCCTCAGTAGCCATGTAAAGCCAGATGCACAAAGCACAAAGTGGTCCATGCATTGGGTGTTTGCTTTGCAGTGTCAAGAGGCCCTGGTGCTCATTCTCTTTCTTTCCCTCTCTCTCTCTTCTCCCCTCTCTCTGTTTGCAAGTAAATAATAAATAAAAAAATTATAAAATATGTAAAACATAGCATTTACCATTGTGGCCATTTTGCTTTTGGCATGTGATATGGCATTTGTATTTTGTATTTTGTATTTTGTATTTTGTATTTTGTATTTTGTATTTTGGCATGGCGTGTGATATGGTATGGTGTGCTGCCCCACATGCTCATTTGAAGCAGGGGATGCTCCCCTATGGTGGCCCAAGTCGAGTGTCCCATTCCATTGTTCTCCCCAGATTTATTTTGAGCCAGAGTCTCTTTACTGATTCTGGAGTTTGTGGGGCTCTGACAGTTCTTAAGTCTCTGTTCTCCTATGGTCCTGGGGTTATAAGCACATGTAGTCACACCTAGTTGTTTATGTGGGCATGACAATTTGAACTCTGGTGGTCTGAGGTCCCTTGGTTCTTTAGGCCCTGTTGCTTGCGCAGGAAGTTCACTTAGCTACTATGCCGTCTTTCCAGTCCTTTTTATTTTTTTAATTTATTTTTGTTAGAGAGAGGTGGGGAAAGAGGTAAATAGATAGAGGGCGGGGGAGAGAATTGGTGTGCCAAGGCCTTCAGCCACTGCAAACGAACTCCAGAAGTATGTGCCACCTTGTGCATCTGGCTTATGTGTGTCCTGGGGAATAGAGCCTAGGTCCTTTCGCTTTGCAGGCAAGTGCTTTAACCTCTAAGCCATCTCCCCAGCGCCCCCCCCCCACTTTCTTTTTTCTTTCTTTTTTTGTTTTTGTTTTTGTTTTCTGATGTAGGGTCTCACTCTAGCTCAGCCTGACCTGGAATTCACTCTGTAGTTTCAGGGTGGCCTTGAACTCATGGCAATCCTTGTACCTCTGCTTCCAAGTGCTGGGATTAAAGGCGTGTGCCTCCATGCCCGGTCCCCCACCCCCTTTTTTTTGTTAGGGTCTCACTCTAGCCCAGGGCTGGTCTTGAACTCATGGCGATCCTCCTACCTCAGCCTTCAGAGTTGAGTGCTAGGAATATCCACGAGCCAGCACACCCTGCTAAATTTAGTATCTTAGCCATTTGCAGTGTACAGTTTCGTGGTGGTAAGTACATTTATGTTGTTACCATCTCCAGATTTTTTCTTACATACTCAGTTTCTTTTATTCAAACTCATGTTCCACAGTCGGTTGAATTTGCAGATGTGGAGATTGTGGAGATGGAAAGCTGGCTGTGTTTGTAGCTTTAACAGATGCTGTGAGATAGCTTTGTTGGCAATGCTAGTTTCTCCATCGCCTGGTATTCTTACCTTTAAAACTTCAAGCCAGTTTTGTAGGTATGTGAAGACATTTAGTTGAGGCTTTGATTGTATTTTGTGATAACAATTACGTTTGAAACCTTTTTATATTTCAGTGTCTTCCTGAATATTCTCTTTTGTGGCTTGTCTTCTCTACTTGGCCACTATATAAGAGTTATATATATATTTATATTATTGATCTATATAAGGATTTCTTATAGAATCTGTATATGAGTTTAGTTTTGAATATGTTTTGCAAATTTTCGCTTACATGCTGGTGATTTTTGTTGTTGTTGTTGTTGTTTGTTTTTTGAGGTAGGGTCTCACTCTAGCCCATATTGACCTGAAATTCACTATGTATTCTCAGGGTGGCCTGGAACTCATGGCGATCCTCCTACCTCTGCCTCCCAAGTGCTGGGATTAAAAGTGTGTGTCACTACGCCCAACTTGATTTTTTAAAAATTTTATTTATTTATTTATTTATTTATTTATTTATTTATTTATTTATTTATTTAAGAGAGAGAGAGAGAGAATGGGCGTGCCAGGACCTTCAGCCACTGCAAACAAACTCCAGATGCATATGTCCTCTTGTGCATCTGGCTTACATGGGTCCTAGGGAATTGAACCAGGATCCTGAGGCTTAACTGCTAAGCCATCTCTTCAGCCCTGATTTTCTTTTTTTTTTTAATGAACAGAAATAATTGGGGAGGGAGTGAAGAAGGGTCTCACTCACTCTAACCTAGCTGGTCTGGAACTCACTCTGTAGCTCAGTCTGGTCTCAAACTCACAGTCATCCTCCTATCTCAGCTTCCCAAATGCTAGGATTTCAGGCATAAGCCACCACACCTGGCTTAGACTAGATAGTTATTTTTCTTTTGTTTTTTGGGTTTTTTGTTTACTTATTTGTTATTTTAATTAACTGTTGACAATTTCATTCATGTATATATTTTGATCATATTTAGCACCCATTACCTTCTGTTGTTCCCTTTCCACTCCCACTGAGTTATTTATTCTTCCCAGCTAGTTCCCTGTAGCAGTTACTTTCTCATTGCTGGGACAAGCACCTGACCAGAAGCTGCTTATAGGAGGACAGGGTTTATTTACAGCTTGCAGCTTTGAAGTGAAGTTTCATCATAATGGGGAAAGCATGACAGGAGCAAACAGCCAGGAGTCACATTTTCTTATCAGCATGGAGCAAGAAGAGTAAGTGAGCTGAGTGTGCCAAGCTGTAACACTCTAAGGCCCACTACCAGTGACACACTTCCTCCAGCAAGGCTCCATGTCCTAAAGGTTCCATAATCTTTCTGAACAGCACCAACAGCTGGCAGTTAAGCATTCAAACACATGAGGCTCTAGGGGACACTTTAAATTCAAACCACCACATCTTCTTCCTACTTTTTAAATGTGCATGTGGGAGGAAACGCATTTGCTGGCGGCCAGCAATACTTGGCTAGGCACACAGATCCACACAGATCGTCTCCCATCTGCTTCTCTGTTGAGATAATCTGCTGGTTTAATAAGTTCATTTACAGAGCTTGTCTCTTGCAGTTACTGTGTATTATCTTGCCTGCTTTCTTTCTTGTTGCATTGGTGATCCTTCTAATCTGCCACTTTTCCCATCTACAGAAAAAGTTTTAAAATACTTTATTTATTTATTTATTTATTTATTTATTTATTTGAGAGAGAGAGAGAGAGAGAGAGGCAGAGTGAGTATGGGAGTGCCAGGGCTTCTTGCCACTGCAAATGAACTTTGGGCACATGCATCTGGCTTAATTGGGTACTGGGGAAATGAACCCAGGCATCAGGCTTTGCAAGCAAGCACTGAGCCGTCTCTCTCCAGCACCCCATCTACAGAAATTTTTATCTTCTCAAAATGAACTTCTATCTATTCAACACTATAGCTTTCTTTCAAGTTTTTTTAAAATATATTTTATGTATTTATTTATTTATTTATTTATTTATTTATTTAGAGAGAGGGAGGGAGGAAAGAATGGGGCATGCCAGGGCCTCCAGCCACTGCAAATGAACTCCAGACACATGTGCCCCTATGTGGGGCCTGGAGAGTTGAACCAGGATCCTTTGCCTTTGCAGGCAAATGCCTTAACCGCTAAGCTATCTCTCCAGCCCTTAAAATTTTTTTTAAATGTATGTATCACCTTGTGCATCTGGCTTACGTAGGTACTAGGGAATCTAAGCCTGGATCCTTAGGCTTCACAATCAAGTGCCTTAACTGGTAAGCCATCTCTTTAGCCCAACACTATATCTTTCTATTTCTCCCTCCACCCTTCCCTTAATAGCCACATAATACATTGTCTCTATGGCAGAAATTGACTATAGGAATCTCATATAAATATGTCTGGCTCATTTTACTTTGCATAACAATGTCCTGATGGTTCATTATCTTATAGCCAGTGTCAGAATTTTCTTCTTTTTAGTTTGAATAATACTCCATTGTATTTGTATATTACCTTTTGTTCTCCCATCTACTCATCCTTCCACTTTTTTCTTCTTCAAGATAGGGTCTCACTCTAGCCTATGCTGACCTTGAATTTACTATGTAGTCCCAGGCTGGCCTTGAACCCACAGTGATCCTCCTACCTTGGCCTCCCAACTGCTGGTATTAAAGGTGTGGACCACCATGACTGATACTTCCTTCCCTTTTAAAAATAATATTTTTAGGGCTGGAGAGATGGCTTAGCGGTTAAGGTGCCTGCCTGCTAAGCCTAAGAACCTGGTTCCAATCTCCAGGTCCCACATTTAGCCAGATGCAAAGTGACGCAAGGGTGCAATGCCGCACTTGACCACAAGGGGCGCACGCATCTAGATTTCTTTCACAGCAGCTGAGAGACTGTTGGTGCGCCCATCTCTATCTGTCTCCCTCTCTGTCTCTCTCTGTGTCTCTCTCCAAAAATAAATAAAAAATAATAAAATAATTAAAATAATATTTTTATTTACTTGGGGTGCGCACGCGCGCGCACACACACACACACACACACACACACAGAGAGAGAATGTGCGAATAGGCATGACAGGAACTTTAGCCACTGCAAACGAACTCCAGATGCATGTACCACATTGTGCATCTGGCTTTCATGTGTCCTGGGGAATTAAACCTTGAGCCTTTGGCTTTGCAGGCAAGTGCCTTAACTACTAAGTCATCTTTCCAGCCCCCTTCCACTTTTTTTAAAAAATATATATATATTTTTTTTTACCTGGGCATGATGGCACACACCTTTAATCCCAGCAGTTAGGAGGCAGAAGTAAGAGGATTGCCATGAGTTCAAGGCCACCCTGAGACTACATAGTGAATTTCAGGTCAGCCTGAGCTAGAGTGAGACCCTACCTGTGTGTGTGTGTGTGTGTGTGTGTGTGTGTGTGTGTGTAATTTATTTGCAAGCAGAGAGAGAGAAAAGAGAGAACGAACAAGATTGGGCATACCAGAGTGTCTTGCCGCTGCAAGCAAACTTCAGACATGTACATCACATGTGCATCTGGCTTTACGTGGGTATTGGGGAATTGAACCTTGAGCAGGCAGGCTTTTCAGGCAAGTGCCTTTAACTGCTGAGTCATCTCCCTAGCCCTGTTGATACTTGCTTTAAAAAAATATATTTTATTTATTTATTTGAGGGCAGCTGGGAGGGATAGAAAGAGAGAGAGAATGGGCATACCAGGGCCTCTAGCCACTGCAAATGAACTCCAGACATATGCGCTATCTTGTTCATCTGGCTTACATGGGTTCTGGGGAATCAAACCTGGGTCCTTAGGCCTCACAGACAGACATCTTAACCACTAAGCCATCTCTCCCTCCCCCTTGGTATTTTTATAACTAATATGCTTGCACTCCTGGTCCATTTATGCCTATTTTCTTAATCAGTACATACAATTTCTACCATGTATATGGGGGTATACTCAAAAGTGGACATAAAAAGGGTCCACTTAATATCAAGCTCCAAATTTGACAACCAGTGCTATTAAAAGTTTCAACTCTGGAATATATAGAAATAGCCATAGATCTGAAAAGATTGTAGTGGCTTGGAGTAACGAGAGCAAACCACACCCAATATAAGTAGGCAGAAAGAATTAAGACTAGGGCAGACATTAACAAAATAGAAAAGAAAAAGGTAACACAAAGAATCAGCTAAGGGCTAGAGAGATGGCTTTAGTGGTTAAGGAGCTTGCCTACAAAGTCAAAGGTCCCAGGTTCGATTCCCCGGGACCCACATAAGCCAGATGTACAAGATGGCACATGTGTCTGTTCATTTGCAGTGGCTAGAGGCCCTGGCACACTCATTCATTCTATCTGTCTGTCTGCCTGCCTGCTTGCCTCTTTTTTCTCTTTCAAATAAATAAGTGAAAATAAAATATTTTTTTAAAAAATAGGATGATTGCCATGAGTTCAAGGCTACCCTGAGAGTACATTGTGAATTCCAGGTCAGCCTGAGTTAGAGTAAGACCCTACCTCAACCCCTCCCCCCCAAAAAAAAAAATCAGCTAAACCAAGAGTTGGTTCCTTTTTAAAATTTTTATATTTTATTTATATTTATTTATTTGAGAGAAAGGCATATAAGAGACTGACAATGGGCATGCCAGGACCTCCAGCTGCTGCAAACAAACTCCAGATGCCACCTTGTACATCTGGCTTATGTGGGTTCTGGGGACTTGAACCTGGGTCCTTTGGCTTTGTAGGCAAGTGCCTTAACCACTAAGCCACCTCTCCAGCCCAAGAGTTAGTTCTTTGAAAGAATAAGATCAATAAACTCTTAGCCAAATTAACCAAAGGAAGAGAGAAAAGACCCAAATCGGTAAAAATCAGGAATGAAAGGGGGCGATTAAATCAGATAGTAATTCATTTTAGAAAACTAATAGGGCATAACTTCAGAACATATACTCTACGAGGTTGGAAAATATGAAAAAAATGAATCAATTTATAGATGCATATGACCACCCCAAATTAAAATTTAAACAGCTCTATGACAAGCAGTGAGATTGAAGCAATAATTGGGGAGCTCCCAACTAGAAAAACTCAGGCTCAAGTGGATTCACAGCTGGATTCTGTCAGGTCTGCAAAGAAGACTGTGGTGGTTTGATTCAGGTGTCCCTCATAAACTTAGGTGTTCTGAATGCTTAGGTCCCCAGCTGATGGCAATTTCAGAATTGAATCCTCCTGGAAGCAGTGTATTGTTGGGGGTGGGTTTATGGATGTTATAGCCAGTTTCCCCTTGCCAGTGTTTGGCACACTCTACTGTTGCTATTGTCCATCTGATGTTGTTTAGGAGGTGATGTCCACCCTCTGCTCATGCCATCATTTTCCCCTGTCATCATGGAGCTTCCACTTGAGTCTATAAGCCAGAACAAACCTCTTTTTGTTTTTTTGTTTTTGGTTTTTGGTTTGGTTTGGTTTGGTTTTTCAAAGTAGGGTTTCACTCTAGCTCAGGCTGACCTGGAATTCACTCTGTAGTCTCAGGGTGGCTTTGAACTCACGGCGATCCTCTTACCTCTGCCTCCAGAGTGCTGGGACTAAATGCGTGCACCACCACGCCCGGCCAAAATAAACCCTTTTTTCCTCACAAGCTTCTCATGATCAGGTGTTTTCTGCCAACAATGCCAACCTGACTACAACAGTAAAAGTTGGTACCAAAGGCATGGGATTGTTGTTGCTAGAAACCTTGTTGTGTAGCTTTTGGCTCCCGTCTCTCCCCTCTCCTCTCTTCTCTTCTCCTTTCTTTTCTTTTCCCTCTTATCTCTATCCCCTTCTTCGTGTGTGTGTGTGTGTGTGTGTGTGTGTGTGTGTGTGTATCAATCTTTTGCTGACAATTGACTATTCTTCTAGGCTTCTATTTTTGTGACCTATCTGGCCCTTGGCCAGGATCAAAGGGATGCCGCACTAACTGGGGCTGCCCGTTACTATGCCACCTGCAGGTTTTGTTGCAGTCTAGTTACTAGAGTCATGTGAGCCAGTTGGAACCACAACTAATGCCCCTAGGAAAGAGTAGGGTAGAGAATCAGAAGGGAGCAGGGGATAGACTATTGTAGACTAAGACAACAAGTATATATTTAGCCAGTGAAAACAGGATGGAATAGCTGGGTATGGTGGCACACACCTGTAATTCCAGCACTCAGGAGCCAGAGGCAGGGGGATCGCTGTGAGTTTGAGGCCAACATGAGACTACATAGTGAATTCCAGGTCAGCCTGGGTGAGAATGAGACCCTACTTCAAAAGACCAAAAGAAAAAAAAAAAGGATGGAATATTCTATAATTTGGGGATAAAAAGGTGATAGTACTTTCCCTCTTTATTGCTTTTAATTTTCTTCAGCCAACTGAGATCTGAAAACATGAAATGGAAAATTTTAGAACTAAAGAATTCATAAGTTTTAAAATGTACATTGTTCTGAATAGCATGATGAAACCTCACACAGTCCTGGCAGGACTTGAATCATCCCTTTGTGTCTCATAGCCACGCTGTATTCACCCACCCAGCCATTAGCCATCGTCTTGATTGTCTGGGGTTGCAGAGTGTCAGCGCTTGTGTTCCAGTAACCTTTACTTTACTTAGTAAACTTAGCCATAAGAGGAACTAAAGAGAAGTCATAAAATGGAAAGATAAAAGGGTAGCAAGATTGTTTTTTCTTTTTTTTAAATATTAAAACATCTCATTATGTAGTCCAGGCTGGTTACAAACTTGAGATCTTCTTGCCTTTTCCTGAGTACTCAGAAACAGATATGTGGCATCATGCCAACTCATGGTATTTTGAGAGAGTAAGACATACTTTGTCTGCATGACCTATAGTACCCTTTATTATTATAATTATTCTAATTCTTACTGTTTAATCGCATTCTGCCTAACTTTTACTTTATCATAGATATGTGCATACAGGATAAAACATGGCATATGTGGTTTTCACTCTTGTCCATAATTTCAGATATCTACTGAGGTCTTAGATTGAATCCCCATGGATGAGGTACATTATTGTTTATCCCTGTCTTTTACCATAGTCCCAAATGAATAGGTAATATTTATACAGGAAAAGTAAAAAGAGTAAGTAATTTGAAGAAAAATTTTTTTTATTTATTTATTTGAGACAGAGGGAGAGAGAAAGAGTGAGAATGAGCATGCCAGGGCCTCTAGCCACTGCAAACAAATTCCAGATGTATGCACCACCATGTGCATCTGGCTTACGTGGGACCTGGAGAATCAAACCGGGGTCCTTAGGCTTTGTAGGCATGCGTCTTAACCGCTAAACCATCTCTGTAGCCCAGAAGAAAATATTTTTAGGCTTTAAATATTTCTGTTTTTTATAGAATTAATATTTTAGGTTTATAGGAAAATTGAATGGAAGATACAGAGGTATCTTGTATAACCCATGGATATTCTGCACCAGAGTGGTACTTTCATAACAGTTAATGAATCTGCATTGATTATGGACTATGTTGTACATTGGGGTTCACATTCTGTGTAATGGCACTGCTATAGTATCATATAAAATAATTCTCACACTGTAAAAATTCTCTCTGCTGTCTACTAACTCATAGCAACCAGTGAGCCTTTCTTTCTCTGTCTCCAAAGTTTGGCTTTGTCCAAAATGTCCCATAGTTGGAATCATATAATGTAAAGCCTTTCAGATGGACTTCTTTCACTTAGCGACCTGCACTTAGGGTCCCTCCTGCCCTTTACTGTCTTGGTAGTTCCTTTCCTTTTGTGCTGAGTAATACTTCTTTGTATGGATGCACCAGTCTGTCTATCCCCTCACCTGCTGATGGGCATCTTGGTTACTTGCAGATTTTGGCAGTTATGCATAAAGCTGCTATAAATACCCACATACAGTTTTTGTGAGCATGTGTTTTAACTCCTTGGAGTAAATATCAAGGAGTATGATTGCTGGATTATATGGTTTTCGTTTGTTGATAGGGTTCTGGGGGTTGAACCTAGAGGCTTGTGCATGATAGACAAATGTTCTGTCACGGATCTAGATCCCCGGCCCTCTTCTTTGGTGGTACTAGTGGATTGAATCCAGAGCCTGTACGTGCCAGTCAAACATGTGTTATACCACTGAGCTACACTTCAGCCCAAGGGTTTAATTAACCTTGTAAAAAAACTGCCAAACTGTCTTCCAAACTGGTTGTACCATTTTGCATTCCCGGTAGCAGAAAATGAGATTTCTTACAGTGAAGGATGACCTTGGACTTTTTTTTTTTTTTATTGACAACTTCTTTAATTGTAGATAATATCCCATGTTATTTCCCTCCCTCCCCCCACTTTCCCCTTTGAAACTTCACTCTCCATCATATCCCCTCCCCCTCTCAATCAGTCTCTTTTTTCAGTTTGATGTCATGTTCTTTTCCTCCTATTATTATGGTCTTGTGTAGGTAGTGTCAGGCATTGTGAGGTCATGGATATCCAGGCCATTTTGTGTCTGGAGGAGCACGTTGTAAGGAGTCCTACTCTTCCTTTGGCTCTTACATTCTTTCTGTCCCTCTTCCACAATGGACCTTGGACTTTTTAAAAATATATATATATTAGAGAGGGAGAGAGAGAGAGAATGGGGTGCATCAGGGCCTCTAGCCACTGCAAACAAACTTTAGACGCATGTGCCACCTTGTGAATCTGGCCTATGTGGGTACTGGGGAATCAAACTTGGGTCCTTAGGCTTTGCAGGCAAGTGCCTTAACCACCAAGCCATCTCCAGTCCTCAGTCCTCCTTAAAAAAATCTGTTCTGAGCTATGGATTCATGAAGTTGTCCAGTCAGGCATTAAAGTTGTAATCCTCCTGTTTTACCCTTCTGTGCAGCCCAGCTATTTTCTTACTGTTGAATTTTAAAGGTTCTTTATATTTTGGATAGTAGCCTTTTGCAGATATTTCTCCCCCATCTGTGGCTTGTCTTCTCAATCTCTTTACAGTCAGATATTTATCTTTCTCATGCAAAGAAAAAAATATCTTTTGAAATATATAAGAAATAAACCTAAAATCCAATTGCAGACTGGTGGTCTGGTGATTGAGATCAGACTTGTAAACACACTAAGCTTTGCTGGCACTGTTTTTTATTTGTCTTTTGAAATCAAATATTTGTTAGTAGTGGTAGCTGGTGTTTCCTGAGGGCTTGGTGTGGCCTCGGCAAACAGTAAGCCTTATGCTAAGCCTTTCTATACGCTTCCTTAATCCCAACAAGAAGCACTATTGGTATGGTCTGTAAAGCACCTGCCCCAGTGCACCAAGTAGGTAGTGAATGATGCAGGGGTGTTGTTTCAGTTCAGTTCATTGATTCCAGGAAATGGTTGACTATATTGAAATGAGAGTGGTGGCCCACACCTAAAATTCAGTACTTGGAGACTGAAGCAGGAGGATCTAAAGTTTGAAGCCATTTTGGGCTACATAGACTCTGCCTCAAGAAAACAAGAGCTGGGGAAGAGCACTTGCCTAATTTGCAGGAGGCCCTGGGTTCTATCCCTAGCACTACAAAAAAAAAAAAAAAAAAAAAAAAACAAACAAGAGAAGTGTATTGAAAGAGAGCATACCAGTGTCCAGTAAACTGAGTCAAAGACAAAACCCTCCCCATTGGCACCTGGTTGCTTTGGGAAGGAGCCTTACACATTTCTGTGGTAAAATCTATCATCATCCTTCCTGGTACAGGACATTTAGAGGAACATTTCTCAAAGCTGTTAGCTCTTCATACCCTGTCAGTCAAGGCTTCTAGTTAAGAATTTATTCTTTGAAAAAAAAATAGAGCTAATTACAGATGTATGTACATAGGAGTAAAAAACTAGCAGGAATCTAAATATTCAACAGTAAGGAATTGATGAGGTAAATTGTGGTGTCTTTGTATTTATCTAGAATAATGTGTAATAATTTTATCATGTCAGATGACATGAGTGGCTGTGAAAAGGTCCCTGTTTTTTATTATTTTTTTTTTATTTGACAGCGACAGAAAGACAGAGAAAAAGGCAGATAGATAGAGAATGGGCGCACCAGGGCTTCCAGCCACTACAAATGAACTCCAGATGCATGTGCCCCCTTGTGCATCCGGCTTACATGGGTCCCAGGGAACTGAGGCTCGAACAGGGGTCCTTAGGCTTCACAGGCAAGCGCTTAACTTCTAAGCCATCTCTCCAGGCCCAAGGTCCTTGGTTATTTTTTTGTTTTGTTTTGTTTTTTTGTTTTTTCCCCGAGGTAGGGTCTCACTCTACCACAGGCTGACCTGGAACTCACTCTGTAGTCTCAGGGTGGCCTGGAGTGCTCAGTGATCCTCCGACCTCTGACTCCTAGGATTAAAAGTATGCACCACCATGCCCAGTTTAAGGCTTTTGTTTTCCTTCCCACTCTACTGTAAACTGCTGTGGATAGAGCAGCTTCTATTAAGGTGTTTGGCCCAGAGTCACTTCTGTGTGTCTTGCTGTTGTTAGGAGTGATATTTTTTTTTCTTTGTTTTTCCAAATCCCTGTAAATTCACATGTCTCTTTCCAAACTTTCTTACTGTTGTTGCTATTGTTAATTTTGAAAAAGTATATGGCCTTATTAAAGCTGACATTAACTTAGGTTTACATAATTATGGTTTTGATGTATGTTTGATTAATTCTTTTTTTGAACCAGCCTTCTGCCTCTCCCTGCTGAGTGCTGCAATGACAGGCATGCTGTATCACATCTTGAATCAGTTTGTTTTTGCTGAAGTTTTTTTGTTGTTGTTGTTACTGTTTTTTCTTTTTTCCTTAGTGCTGGCAATGGAACCAATTATCTCCTAAAGTCTTTGCAATAACTCTATCACAGAGCTGTAAACTCAGCCCTTGTTTAGGTTTATAAATATTTATTAAATAATACCAGCACTTATCCAAAAGATTTGAACAGTACATGAAAGGAAGGTTAGGCCAGGTGTGGTGGCTCATGCCTTTAATCACAGCACTCGGGAGGCAGAGATAGGAGGATCACAATTTGAGGGCACCCTGAGACTACATAGTGAATTCCAGGTCAGCCTGGGCTAGAGTGAGACTCTACCTCCAAAAACCAAAAAAAAAAAAAAAAAGGGGGTTAATTAGGTTAATTGTGACAGTCTTTCTTCAAGGCAGAAGAAACTTTCCAGTTTATTGTCCAATAACAATCAGTTAACGGTCAAAGTATTTTAAGTATGCTTTGGGAGCTTGCCTTGCTTAATATAAATTATTTATTAAGCAAATAACCTTTAATATGTTTTAGCTATTGAGAATTTCCGGTGTTAGAGGTTCCATGGGGTAAGATATAGCAAGCAGTGGTGAATTCATAAGCATGGTCTGTTCTTAAACACCAGCTGTTTCACCAAAAAATAAAAACTAAAAAGACCGTGGTATTAGAATCCTGTAACTTAAAATACATCTATTTTCAATAGGAATATAACACATTCCTGGGGCTGGGGAGAAGGCTCAGTTGATAAAGTGTATGCTGCCTAAGCACAAGGAACCAAGTTGAATCCTTAGCACCCACGTGAAAGCCAAGGGTGTTGACATATGCCTATAAGCCTGTGGCTGGGACGGTAGAGACAGACAGTTACCTCAGGCTTGCTGACTAGCT
Organism: Orientallactaga sibirica; assembly: GCA_036365145.1. NCBI lineage: Eukaryota > Metazoa > Chordata > Mammalia > Rodentia > Dipodidae > Orientallactaga > Orientallactaga sibirica. The sequence continues at coordinate 3,641,749 of JAEOAD010000030.1, forward strand.
AATCTAGCCAAATCAGTATGTTCCCTGTTCAGCAACAGATCCTGACTCAAAGAATAAAAGTGGAGAGCAATTGAGAAAGACACCTAGCATCCACCTCTGGTCTTCACATATCTCTCTCTCTCTCTCTCTCTCTCTCCCCCCACACACGCTCCCCCAAAAAAAAAAAAAAAGGTTTTATCCAGAGTGAACTACTCTTACTCTCTGGTATTTGAATCTTAGCCAAGGAGATCAACCTCACTTATATTTGTGGGGTTTTTTTTTCCACTCAGCAAATATTTGAGGGCCTTTCATTAACAAATAAATTTATTAACCATACCTCTACATTTCCAAAGATACTTGCTCTTTTTTATTTGGGAATCACTATCAACCATTCTTCTTTAGTCTTGACTCAGATCTACTCAGAGTGGTGAGGAAGTTTACCTTTTTCTGTAAGGGGAAAGAATTACTGGCTAGAAATAAGCTAAAAGTAATAGTAGGTAAGGATTTCTTTTCCTTTCTTCCTTATTTTATACTGCATTTGATTGAAACAAATGGCAGGGTTGGGTGATGGGGGTGGGGCTGGATAGGCTGAACGGAGATCTGAGATATTTATAGCTCAATGAGAGAGTGCCCCTAACACATAAATTGCCCCTAGGTTCACCCTCATCACTACACAAAGGCAAAAAAGTTTATCGTCTCTTCAAAAAGGGATAAAGGGAAGCCAGGCATGGTGGCGCACTTTAATCCCAGCACTCAGGAGGCAGAGGTAGGAGGATCTCCATGAGTTCAAGGCCACCCTGAGACTACATAGTGAATTCCAGGTCAGCCTGGGCCAGAGTAAGACCCTACCTCGAAAAGCCGATAGATAGATGGATGATGGAGGATAGATGGATGATGGATGGATGGGGGAGAGACATGTATTCATCACTTTCTCACTGCTGTGAGCAAATACCTGACCAGAAGCAATTTAAGGAAGAGTATATTTTGGCTTACTGATTGAGGTTCCAGTCCATCATGGTGGGGAAGGCATGACAGCAGCTTGAGGCAGCTTGAGGAAGCAGAGAGCAGTGAATATTCATGCTCAGCTCACGTGTTCATTCTTATTTTGTGTGTGTGTGTATGTGTGTGTGTTGGCTTTTAAAAATATTTATTTATGAGAGAGAAATGGAATTCACTAGGTAGTCTCGGGGTGGCCTCAAACTACCTTTCTACCTCTGCCTCCCAAATGCTGGGATCAAAGGCATGTGCCACCACAACCAGCCCATTTTTTAAATACTTCTAATTCTGGGCTTTTATAGAAGTTCCATATTCACCAAGGTGTTTTCTTTTATTTATTTATTTTCTTTTTTTAAAATAATGTTTTTATTTATTTATTTGAGAGAGAGATACAGAAATAGGTAGGTAGAGAGAGAGAATGAGAGTGCCAGGGCCTCCAGCCACTGCAAATGAACTCCAGATGTGTGTGCCCCCTTGTGCATCTGGCTTACATGGGTCCTGGGGAACCTGAGTCCTTTGGCTTTACAGGCAAGTGCCTTAACCACTAAGCTGTCTCTCCAGCCCTTATTTATTTTGTTTATTGACAACTTCTATACCTACAGACAATAAACCATGATAATTCCCTCCCCTTCCTGACTTTCCCCTTCATAACTCCATCATACCCCCTCCCTAGCTCTGTAAGTCTCTCTTTTATTTTGATGTCATTTTCTCTTATAATGAGGGTCTTGCGAAGGTATTGCTAGGCACTGTGAGGTCATGGATATTGAGGCCAATTTCTGTCTGGACAGTTGCATTGTAAGGAGTCCTACCCTTCCTTTGGCTCTTACATTCTTTCCACCACCTCTTCTGCTATGGACCTTGAACCTTGAAGGTTGTAATAGAGATGTTTCAGTGCTGGACACTCCTCGATAACTTCTCCACACTATCTTGCCTTTTGAGTCATCCCAGTGGTCCCCACCATCTGAAAAAGGAAGTTTCCCTAACCAAAAATGAGAGTAGCATTAATATATTGGTATGAACATTAAGAAAAGTGCATTCACTTTTCTTAAGGCAGTTTGGTGAACATAGCATATATATTTAGTCAGATACCAGCAGACATTACACCCTAGACGTTAAACCCTTATTGTAGGTTTTCAGTATCAGGTATGTGTTCCCTCCCATGGAGTGGGCCTCCAGTCAAGTTAGAGAGTGGTTGGTTTCCCCCATAACAGACATGCCACTATTGTACCCTTTGGCTCATTTGGCATGGCTGGCCAAATTTAAAGCTTGCATTGTCCACTGTTGAGTATCTCCACTGGTGATTTCTCTCTCTCCCTTTGAACTGCATACAGTACAGCTTTTTCCAGCTTTCTTTCAGCTGGTCTACATGGAGGAGGTTTTCAACTCAGCTCTAGCAGGATTTCTTAGTGACCTTGCAGCCTAAGTATGTGGAGTCCTTAGCAATAGGGTCTTACCATCTATTCCTGGCGGGAAACTAAGAGCCTCAGCAATGGCCTGTAATGTTTTGGGGGTATCTGTGACCTCCCTGGCCAAAACTCACTGGCACTGAAAGTTTTCTAGTAACAATATATGGCTTCTGAGTGTTCCGTTGTCAAGAAAATCATGTTTCAATATGACTTACTTATATTCTCTTAGATTTTGATTAGCCCTCCCTCCACCTTTCCTTTACTCAATCTCTTCCCCTGACTCAACAAGGTATTTTCTTAGAGTCTATGCTGTGTATGTACAGACAGATTTCCTTGGGGTTGTATTCTGAGACATGGAATGACGTCCCTCAGCTATAAAAGACTGCAGTGGTTCTTAACAAAAATGTCCTGTTTCCTGGCCTGTTAATTCTCCCCCATAATGTACATGTTCATCTCTTTGTACCCTGCACAGAACTCATTTTAAAGAAGGTCATCTCCCTTTGGTAGCCCTGAAAGGAGTGTGTGTGGATATATGGCCCTATGAATAGAGGGCATGACTACTCTCTTGGCAGTCCACAGGTAGTCATGCTTCATGGATGGCTCTGCACAGTAGGTCTTCAGGGTCCTGTGGTCATTCTGAGGGGGTTCATTTAGTGCTACAAGATAAGGACAGGTACTTCCCTGAAAGATCTGTGCTATCTACTGCAGCCTTGGGAGCTGCACTGGGAAGACAGGGGATCACAGTGCTCCTAGAAGAAGCTAATATGACATTGCCAGTGTCTGGGCTTGGAGTCCTCTGTGTCCCCAGGTGTCCATCTGCCCACTGTCTAACCTCAGATTCTTTCTACAACTGCTGAGCCTCTCCATTTGCCACTACTGTAACTTTTTGGTCTACAAAGCAAGATTATTAGAGCAATTTGAATCATTCTGTGTTAGTTTTCTCTAATGAAGGTTATGAGGATCTCATTTTGAAAATACACAATGTCACTAGCATATGCTTTTTCAAAATACGCTATATAAATGATTATATTTTAAGAAAGCAAGTTCCTCCCCTTCCTGTATTTAATCATTCACTGTCTTTGCTCTGTGGGGACACAGAAGTATACACATAACCATGTTCAGCATACACACACATTTCACATAGACAGCTATCAAGAAGACAGCAGTCTATGGCCAGTATGCCATAACTGATCATGATCTTTTAGAAAAACAGACAAATGTGTGATGGTGACTAAAACCCTTCTAGTACAAAGAGGGAAGAAGCAAAGGCTTTCTCAAAGGTACTGCTCTCCACTGGGCGAGCAGCTATTAACTTGCTCACTCTATTAACTGTTCTTTAGACAAATTATAGTCAAGCAGAAATACACTGTTTCTTTTTTCCCCTGTGTTTCTTTTATTTATTTTTGTTGTCGGGGTGGGGGTACACATAAAGAGAGAGAATGGACATGCCAGGGCCTCTAGCCACTGCAAATGAACTCCAGATACATGTGCCATCTTGTGTGTCTAGTTTTATGTAGGTACTGGGGAATCAAATCCAGGTCCTTAGGATTTGCAGGCAAGTGCCTTAACCACTGAACCATCTCTCAAGCCCTGTTGTTTTTGAGGCAGGATCTCACACTAACACAGGCTGACCTAGAACTCACTCTGTAGCCCAGGCTGACCTCAAACTCACAGCAGTCCTTTGACTGCAGCCTCTTGGTGCTGGAATTAAAAGCAGTGCTTTACATTTAGATATTTGTGTGTTTCTGTGTTACTAAGGCGGGGAGGCTGACAAACTCCACCTCTTCTTTTACACTTAACATCTCATAGCTCTTTATCAGGTGTATTTGCTTGTATCTTAGCTGTGTGCCATACTTGTTCAGGGGTTGTTGACATGAAGAGAAAGTCAGAGAATGCCCCCATGATTACTTATGAATCCTGTTGATAGGCACTGATGGTGTTTCTAAACATGAGCATTTCAAATCACGAATGCTATGGCAAGCATCCTTGTACACACGTCTTTATTGCCTTGTGGAAATACTTCTGGGAATAGGGGTGTTTGAAAACTTTTATAACTATCATTTGCTGTTGATTAGTTAGTACATGCACTCTACAGTAATTCCTTCTTCCAGGGTGCCATTACAGCATCACACATTGCAGTGTGTGAGTGCCTTTTCCACATGCTCTTTTTTTTTTTTTTTTTTTTTTTTTTTTTTTTTTCAAGGCAGGGCCTCATTCTAGCTCAGACTGACCTGGAATTAACTACCACATGTTCTTTTTAAGAGTACATAGTTTCAAGCCTTTAGAGATTAAAAAAAAATTATTGACAACTTCCAAAATTATAGACAATAAGCCATGATAATTCCCTACCCCCTTTCCACTTTCCCCTTTGCAACTCCACTCTCTATCATATCTGCTCCCCTCTCAATCAGTCTTTTATTTTGATGTCATCATCTTTTCCTCCTGTTATGATGATCTTATGTAGATAATGCCAGGTACTGTGAGGTCATGGATATCCAGGCCATTTTGTGACTGGTAGAATGCATTGAAAGGAGTTCTACCCTTCCTTTGCCTCTTACATTCTTTCTGCTACCTGTTCCTTAATGGACCCTGAGCCTTGGAAAGTGTGATAGAAATGTTTCAGTGCTGAGCACTCCTTTGTCATTTCATCTCAGCACTATGGCACCTTTTGAGTCATGCCACAGGTCACTGCCATCTGAAAAGCGAAGCTTCTCTAACCAAAAGTGAGAGTAGCATTAATATATGAGTATAAACATTAAGAAAAGTACATATAAGGTAGTTTGGTGCACATAATATATGCATTTAGCTATATACCAGCAGCTGTTAACACCCCTAGGGCTTGTGACTTTCCCTCCCCATCGTAGGTTTTCAGTATCAGGCATGTGTTCCCTGCTGTGGAGAGGCCTCCAGGAGAGAGCGGTTGATTTCCCCTATAACAGACATGCCACTATTGCACCTGTTGGCTCATTTAGCCTGGCTGGCCAAACTTAAGGCTTGTGTCCACTGTTGTTTATCTTCACTGATGACTTCTCTGTGTCCCATGAAGCTGCATGCAGCATAACTTTTTCCAGCTTTCTGTCAGCTGGTCTACATGGAGGAAGTTTTCAGCTCAGCTCCAGCAAAATTTCTCAGTGACCTTGCAGCCCAAGCAAGTGGAGTCTTCAGCAGTAGGGACTTACCACCTATTCCTGGTGGGAAACCAAGAGCCTCAGCAATGGTTTGTAATGTTTTGGGGGTATCCATGACCTCTCTGGCCAACAACTCACTAGAAGGTATTCCATCCCTGGCACTGAAAATTTTCTAGTGACAATCTATGGCTTCTGGGTGTGCTGGTGTTCAAAAAAGTAGGTTTCCATGTGACTTATTCATACCTTCTTAGATTTTTCTTTAAAAAAAATTATTTATTTATTTGAGAGTGACAGAGAGAGAAAAGGGGGAGGGAGAATGGGTACACCATGGCCTCTAGCCACTGCTAATGAACTCCAGATGCATGTGCCCCCTTGTGTATCTGGCTTTTGTGGGTCCTGGGGAATCAAGCCTTGAACCAGGGTCCTTAGGCTTCATAGGCAAGTGCTTAACCACTAAGCCATCTCTCCAGCCCTCTTCTTAGATTTTAATTAACCGTCCCCCATTCTTCCTTTATCTTCTCCTGATCTCACTTAGGCCTTTCCACCCACATTAATCTGTTCAGCTACTTACACATACATATATAATATGACCCCCTTAAGTCCTCCCTTCTCCTCCTTCCCTTATAGCCCCCTTCTAGCTTAGTGGCCTCTGCTCCCAAGTTTTATTCCAACTTACATACAAGTCCAAACATTTGTAGCTAGGATCCACATATGAGAATTTGAATTAGAACTCCACTGTAAAAATGTACACATCTTTTCATTATCCTCTCATCAGTAGAGGGACACCTAGACTGGTTCCATTTCCTAGCTATTGTGAATAGAGTGGTAATAAACACAGATGTGCAAGTATCTCTAAGGTAGTGCGATGAGTCCTTAGGATATGTGCCTAGGATTGATATAGCTGGGTCATATGTAAATCTTTTTTTGTTTTGTTTTGTTTTGTTTTGTTTTTTGAGGTAGGGTCTGACTTTAGTCTTGGCTGACCTGGAATTCACTCTGTATTCTCAGGGTGGCCTCAAACTCACGGTGAACCTCCAATGTCTGCCTCCCAAGTGCTGGGATTAAGGCGTGTACCACCATGCTTGGCATATGTAAATCTTTTTAGCTGTCTCAGGAACCTCCACACTGATTTCCACAATGTCTGTACCAGATATTCCCACCAACAGTGTAGAAGGGTTCCTCTTTTGCCAAATCCTCACCAGCATTTATTGTCATTTGTTTTCTTGATATTAGCCATTTGGACAGGACTGAGATGGAATCTCAAAGTCATTCTAATTTACATTTCCCAGATGACTAAGGATATAGAACGTTTTTTAGATGTTTATATGCTATCTATGGTAGTTTGATTCAGGTGTCCTCCATAAACTTAGGTGTGCTGAATACTACGTCCCCAGCTGATGGTAATTTGGGAATTAAAGCCTCCTGGAGGCAGTATATTTTGGGGGGCAGGCTTATGGGTATTATAGCCAGCTTCCTCTTGCCAGTGTTTGGCACACTCCCTGTTACTGTTGTCCATCTGATGTCCACCCTCTGCTCCTGCCATCATTTTCCCTGCCATCATGGAGCTTCCCTGCAAGTCTGTTAGCCAAAATAAAAATAAACCTTTTTTCCCACAAGCTGCTCTTTGTCGGGTGTTTTCTTCCAGCAATGTGAACCTCACTGCAATAGTAAGGTTGGTACTGAGAAGTGGGATCATTGCTGCTAGAAACCTGACTGCATGGCTTTTGGCCTTTTGGGAGCTAATATTCAAGAGGAATGTGGAAGGATTTGAAACCTTGGCCTAAGAGACACCTTGCAGTGCTATAAGTACAGCTTGATGGACCATTCTGGTTAAAGTTGAAAGATCTGAATTCATTAAGAACTATGGACTATGAGGTTTGGCTTATGACAGTGAGAAAGAGCTTTGCCTGGACTGGGCAAAAGCAGTTTGTGTGAGAGGCTTGATGTTATGTTCGTGTCCTGAGAACTTGTGCAGGGTTGCATTGAGTAGAAATGGACTGTTGTGAACAGAGGGATATAACACATAAAAAATGAAATATTGGGCTGGAGGAATGGCTTAGCGGTTAAGGCATCTGCCTGCAAAGCCAAAGGACCCTGGTTCAATTCCCCAGGACCCACATTAGCCAGATGCACAAGGGTGCACACGCGTCTGGAGTTCATTTGCAGTGGCTGGAGGCCCTGGCGTGCCCATTCTCTCTCTCTCTCTCTCTCTCTCTCTCTCTCTCTCTCTCTCCTCTCTCTCTCCCTCCCCCTCCCTCTTTCTCTGTCAAATAAATTAATAAAAATAAAATATTTTTTTAAAAATGAAGTCTTTGGGCCAGTTGACCTGCATTGAGACAACAGGAAGAATGTAGACTCTTTTGAAGGGGCCTGAACGCTGAAGGAGTCTTCTGTTCTTTAAAGTCTGCTTTATTCCCCCTAGATTAACAAATTGGCAGTCCAGCTGGTATTATGGAGTATAACAAATGTAGGAAAGAGAGGGTTATTGAATTTGCAATATGGCTTTGTATTTTAGAAATGGCCATGGGCAGTTTGAAGCAGGCTTGTTGGATTATCTGTGTGGAGACCCTATGGAGCCATGAGGATGAACTGTGGTTTGCAGCAGAGACCCAGTGGAGATGCTAGGACTATATGGGATGGCTGCCAAGGAGAGCTGCTGGCACCAAATGAAGGTTTCTGGGCCTGTGAATAGCCTAGCTGGAGGAACAGAATTGGAACTCCAGAGACTTGTCACTGACTACAGTTGTTGGATTTGGAGAATTTGATGTTTGCCCTGTTTAAATCTTGTATTAGTTGAATAGTTCTTTGCTATGCCCAATGCCATCTTTTGCAGTGTGAATATTTATTCATCATTATGCATTTGGGGGTAGTTGAATATTTTATTCGGAGATGTTTGAACATCATTAGGATTGATTATGGATTTTAAAGGTGGGGGCATTGATTTTACATTGGATTGTAGTTTATGGCTCCATTAAAGGTCCACCAATTTGGATTAGCCTCCTGGAGGCAGTGATGTTTGAACATCATTAGATGAATTGACCAAAAGTTATGGAGGAGGGACTTTTGAAAACAGATCCAGGGGGTTTAATGCAGGAATTGCATTTTAGGGCCATCATGGAAAGCCAACCAGTTTACAGCAAACACAGCAAAACAAACTACAACCAAAGGACAAGCAGTGGTGGACACATTTGTCCAATGGAATCTCAAAATCAAACTTAGTGACCTTGCCCTAGCAAGGTGATTGCAGATTATAAAATGTAAAACACAATTTGGGAATTCAAAGCCACATTCCTGGAGGCAGTGATTTATAACTATATTGTAAATTGTACTCAGTCCAATTTCAAAGGTTCTTACAGTCTTGATCAACTTAAGATAGTGAGTCCTGTAAAATCAAACAAGTTAAATACTTTCAACATGTAAAGCCAGAGTAAACATTTTAACTGATATAAGGCCAGTAGAATTTGCAACACTCTCCAGTTGTCCATCTGATGTTGGAGACTGACAGTCTCCAGGTGATGTTTCACCCCCTCCAGCTTGTGTCATCACTTTTCCCATGCCACTCACAGAGCTTTGCACAGTCCTGGTATATCCAAAACATCTTCAGGTCTCCATGCAAACCACGGTCCATCTTGCAAAGGCTCTTCCAGCCTATTCCTGAGGGTCTTCATGCCCTGCCTCCTGCCACATGTCAGCAGCAGCTCCTGGAACCGTGTGCAATTCATGACCACTCCATGCATTTTCTTGCTTCCAGAAAATAAGGTACCACTCCATGCATTTTTCATGCTTCCAGAACTAATACCAGGTGTGCAGGACACAGCCATATTCTTAATCCAGGGACAAAATAAACCATAGCCCTAAGAAAGCAGGCTGCTTCTCCAGTCAACTCTTTCCAAGAGTTTGCCAGTCTTTTTTCTCCATTGTTTTAATGTAAACAAGTCAGCCACCTTCCTTCCACACTTGGTTCCAGGTGTTTTCTTTTAATTTGATTGAGGCCAGCACTTAAAATCTGACTGCAATACCACCTGTATTTCTTCTTTTGAGAACTCTATTTAGATCCATAGCCCATTTTTTAATTGGTTTGTTTGATTTCTTACTTAGTTTTTTAGTTCTTTATATATCCTGGATATTAATCCTCTGTCAGATGTATAGCTGGCAAAGATTTTCTGAACTTCCAGACCCCATTCTGAAGGTTGCCAGATCCAGGGGAAGTTTAAAGGCAGGAGCAGCTATTATTCACAGGGCCAAGCAGAGAGAGAAAAGCCAACCAGCCACCACAGCATCCTTTCCTGTACAAATGCTTTGTAATTTCATGAGGTTCCAGGGGTTGATTAGTGGTTTTATTTCCTGAGCAACTAGGGTTATATTAAAAAAGTCATTGCCTGTGCCAGTTTGTTGAAGGGTTTCACCTACTTTTTCTTCTAGGAGTTTCTGCATTTCAGGTCTGATATTAAAGTCTTTGATCCATTTGGACTTGATTCTTGTATGTGGAGAGAGATAAGGATCTATATTCATACTTCTGCATATAGATATCCCATTTTCCCAGCACCATTTTCTCCAATGCAAATTTTTGGCATTTTTGTCGAAAATCAAATGGCTGTAGCTGCCTGGATTTACATCTGGGTCCTCTAGTCCGTTCCATTGATCTAGGTGTCTGTCTTTGTGTCACTGCCGTGCTGTTTTGTTACTATGGTTTTGCCGTATAGCTTAAAATCAGGTATGGTAATACCACCAGCCTTATTTTTGTTGCTCAAAACTGTTGTGAATATTCGAGGGTTTTTTTTTTTTTATGTGTGTTTTATGTTGCTTACTTGCAACTTTTCTAATTTCTTAATATAGGCACTTAAAGATATAAACGTCCCTCTTAGGACTGCTTTCATTCTGTCCCAAAGGTTTGGTTATGTTGTGTTGTCATTATTATTTGATTTATGAATTTTAAAAATATTTATTTATTTATTTGAGAGAGAGAAAAAAAAAAACAGAGAACCAGATAGATAGCATAGGTGTGCCATGGCCTCCAGCCACTGCAGACGAACTCCAGGCACATGTGTCACCTTATGCATCTGGCTTACGTGGGTCTTGGGGAATTGAACCTGGGTCCTTAGGTTTCGCAGGCAATTGCCTTAACTTCTAAACCATCTCTCTAGTCCCCATGGTTTATGAATTTTTTAATTTCCTTTTTATTTCTTTTTTTAAGAGATAGTATCTTATATTTTATTTATTTATTTGAGAGAGAAGCAGGGAGAGAATGAATATGAGTGTGCCAGGGCCTCCAGCCACTACAAATGAACTCCAGATGCATGCACCACCTTGTGCATCTGGCTTATGTGGGTCCTAGGAATGGAACCTGGGTCCTTTGGCTTTGCAAGCAAACGTCTTAACTGCTAAGCTGTCTCTTCATCCCTACTTTTTTATTTCTTGAATGACCCATTCATCATTCAATAGTGTACTATTTAGTCTCCATAAATTTGTGTATGCTCTGTAGTTTTTCTTGTTGCTGATTTGTAGTTTAATCCCATTGTGATCAGATAGAGTACTAGGAATTATTTCAATTTTCCTGTATTTGTTAAGATTTCCTTTGTGTCCTAATATATGCTCTGTTTTAGAGAATGTTCCATGTGCTGTATCTGTTAGGTCCATTTGTTCTATAACCTCATTTAATCCAGATGCATCTCCGTTTATTTTTTGCCGGGATGACCTGCCAATTGATGAAAGTGGGGTGTTGAAGTCACCCATTACAATTGTGTTTGGTGTTATCTGTCACCTTAATTCTAATAGCGTTTGTTTGATGAAATTTGGAGCCCTCATGTTAGGTGCATGTATGTTTAGAATTGTAATGTCTTCTTATTAAATTGTTCCTTTAATCAATATAAAATGACCTTCTTTATCTTTCCTCACTAATGTTGGTTTGAAGTCTGTCCTGTCAGATATTAGGATAGCAACACCTGCCTGTTTCCTAGGCCCATTTGCTTGAAATACTGTTTTTTATCCTTTGTCCTTAAGATAGTGTCTGTCTTTTATGGAGAGGTGAGTTTCTTGGAGGCAACAAACAGAAGGATCCTGCCTTTAAATCCAGTCTGTAAACCTGTGTCTTTTGGTTGGGGCATTGAGGCCATTGATATTGAGTTATTATTGAAAGATATGTATTTATTCACACCATCCTTCTTGTTTTGTAGTGCTTCCTGTTTTCCCTTTACTCTCTTGTATTAACTATTATTTGAGTGTAGTTTATTTTTTCCCATTTCCTCATGTGTGTGCTCTGCTTTCTCTTCAGTGTGAAGGATCCCTCAGGTATTTTCTGTAGAGCTGGCTTAGTTGTCATAAATTCTTGTAGCCTATTTTTGTTGTGGAATGTCCTTATTTCTCCATCAATGTGGATAGATAGCTTTGCAGGATAAAGTAATCTTGGTTGACAGTTTTTATCTTTCAGAACTTGGAATACATCACTCCAAGCCCTTCTGCCTTTTAAAGTTTGTGTTGAGTAATCTGCTGTTATCCTGATGGGCTTAACTTTATAAGTGCCTTACTTTTTCTAACTGCTTTCAATATATTTTCTTTGGTTTGTGTGTTTGGTATTTTAATTATAACATGGCAAGGAGAGGTTTTTCCAAATTTTGGGCGTCTGGTGTTCTAAAAGCTTCCTATATGTGCCTTGGCATCTCTTTCCCAATTTGTGGGAAATTTTTTTCATGATTTTGTTGAAAACACCTACTATGCCTTTGGAGTGAAATTCTTCTCCTTTTACTATAACCTGAATTATTATGTTTGATCTTTTCATAGTGTCCCGAATATGTTGAAATTCCCATTCATACCTTCCTATTGGTCTGTCTTTCTTTTTGTTGGACTGTATTAGATCTGCTACCTGGTCTTCTTTCCTTCTGTTCTTTCCTTCATCCATTCTACTTGTGAGAGTTTCTACAGAGTATTTATTCCCAGTTTTTGTAGTACTTTTATCATGAGGAGATGTTGGATTTTGTTAAATGCCTTTTTTTCATCTATTGAGATGATCATGTGATTTTTGTCTTCCAGTCCACTTATATAGTATATTACATTTATTGATTTGAGTATGTTGAATGATCCATGCATCTCTGGAATAAAGCCTACTTGGTTGGGGTGAATGATCTTTTTGATATATTCTTGTATTCTGTTTGCCAATATTTTGTTGAGAATTTTTGCATATATAATCATGAGGGAGATTGGTCTGTAATTTTCTTTTTTTTTGTTTTGTCTTTGGTTTTGGTATCAGGGTGATGACCGGCTTGTAGAAGGAGTTTGGTAGAATTCCTTTTCTATTTTATGAAAAAGTTTGAGAAGCATTGGTGGTAGTTCTTCCATGAAGGTCTGGTAAAATTCACCCATGAATCCATCTGGGCCTTGACTTTTGTAGTTGGGAGATTGTTGTTGTTGTTTCGAGGTAGGGTTTCACTCTAGCTCAGGCTGACCTGGAATTCACTCTGAAGTCTCAGGGTGGCCTTGAACTCATGGCGATCCTCCTACCTCTCTGCCTCCCAAGGGCTGGGATTAAAGGCATGTGCCACCATACCCAGCTAGTTGGGAGATTTTTTTTTGTAACTGCTTGGATCTCCATACTTGTTCTAGGTCTATGTAAGTGATTAATCTTAATCTGGATTTAATTTTGGTAGGTCATATACATCAATAAAATTATCCATTTCTTTCAGATTTTCAAACTCAGAAGCAATTATGTTCTTAAAGTATGTCCTTATGATTTTCTGAATTTATTTGGTATCTGTTGTAATGGTACCTTTTTCATCTTTAATTTTATTAATTTGTGTCTCTTCTCCTTTTAGTCATATTTGCTAAGGGTTTATCAATCTTGTATATCCTTTCAAAGAAACAGTTCTTTATTTCATTTCATTGATTCTTTTTGTTTGTTTGTTTGTTTGTTTGTTTGTTTGTTTGTTTGTTTGTTTTTTTCCGAGATAGGGTATCACTGTAGCCCAGGCTGTAGTCTCAGGGTGGCCTTGAATTTACGGTGATCCTCCTACCTTTGCCTCCCAAGTGTTGGGATTAAACGGGTGCGCCAGGGCCTCTAGCCACTGCAAACAAACTCCAGATGCATGCACCACCATGTGCATTTGGCTTATGTGGGACCTGGAGAATCAAACCAGGGTCCTTAGGCTTTGCAGGTATGCGCCTTAACTGCTAAGCCATCTCTCTAGCCCCAGAGTGGCCTTTTTTATGCAAGGGAGGAGGGAGAGAGGGAGAATATGGACATACCAGGGCCCCCAGCCACTATAATCAAACACCAAACTCATGTGCCCCCTTGTGCACATGTGCAACATTGACCACTTTTGTTACTGTGCTTCTGGCTTATGTGGGACCTGGAGAGTTGAACATGAGTCTTTAGGCTTCACAAGCAAACGCCTTAACCTCTAAGCCATCTCTCCAGCCCTCATTGATTCTTTGTATTTTTTTTGTTTATATTTCATTAATTTTTGCCCTAATCTTTATTATTTCTTCCTGTCTACTGATTTTTGGTTTTCCTTGTTCTTTTTCGAAGGCCTCAAGGTGAAGCATTTTTTACTTGCAACCTTTCTAATTTCTTAATAAGCCCTTAAGGCTATAAATTTCCCTCTTTTGACTGCCTTCATTGTATTCCCAAGGTTTTGGTATGTTGTGTTCTCACTATCATTTGATTCTATGAACTTTTTGATTTTCTTCTTGATTTCTTCATTGAACCATTCATCATTTAGTAGTGTTTTGTTTAGTTTCCATGATTTTCTGTATACTCTATAGCTTTTCTTGCTGTTGATTTGTAGTTTGATCCCATTGTGATCAGATAGAGTACAAGGAATTATTTCAATTTTTCTGTTATTTGTTAAGGTTTGCTTTGTGTCCTAATATATGTTCTTTTTGAGACTGTTCCATGTGCTGTTGAAAAGAATTTATATTCTCAGCTGGGCGTGGTGGTGCACACCTTTAATCCCAGCACTGGGGAGGCAGAGATAGGAGAATCATCATGAGTTTGAGACCACCCTGAGACTCCATAGTGAATTCTAGGTCAGCCTGAGCTAGAGTGAGACCCTACCTCGAAAAACCAAGGGAAAAAACTTGGAATACATCATTCCAAGCCCTTATGGCTTTTAAAGCTTTTCTTGAATTAGCTGTTATTAATCCTAATGGGCTTGCCTTTGATTTTTCTAACTGCTTTCAATATATTTTCTTTGCTTTGCGTGTTTTGTAGTTTAATTATAACATCATGGTGAGAGATTCTTTCCTGATTTTGTCTGTTTGGTGTTGTAAAGGCTTCCTTGTATCTGCATTGGCATCACTTGCCCTGTTTGGGGAACATCTTCTATGATTTTTGGGGGGGGGCAGGTGGTTCGAGGTGGGGTCTCACTCTAGCCCAGGCTGACCTGGAATTCACTATGTAGTTCAGGATGGCCTTGAACTCATGGTGATCCTCCTACCTCTGCCTCCCCAGTGCTGGTATTAAAGGCATGTGCCACCACTCCTGGCTTCTTCTATGATTTTGTTGAAAATACCTACAATGCCTTTGGAGTGAAATTCTTCTTTTTCTATTATGTCCTAAATTCTTATGTTTGATCTCTTCATAGTATCCCAAATGACTTGAAATCCCCATTCATGCCTTATTATCAGTTTGTCTTTCTCTTTGTTCGACTGTATTAGATCTACCATCTGGTCTTCTAGTTTAGATATTCTTTCCTTTCCTTGATCCATTCTGCTGGTAAGACTTCCTACAGAGTTTTGTTTCATTTTATTTTATTTTATTCTTCATTTTTCTTCAAGGTAGGGTCTTACTGTAGCCCAGGCTGACCTGGAATTCACTATATAGTCTCAGAGTGGCCTCAAACTCACAGCTATCCTCCTACCTCTGAGTGCTGGGGTTAAAGGTGTGCACCACCACACTGGCTACAGAGTTTTCATTTTGACTTACTCCGTTTTTCATTTCTAATATTTCTGATTGCTATTTTTTATTTTTTCTATTTCATTACTCATGTCTGTATTGACCTCATTTCATTAAGTTGGTTTCCTGTGGTCTCCTTCAGGATTTTGTTTTCTTCTGTGATTCCTTTGATTTCTTTGGGGAAAAAAAAAAAAAAAAAATATATATATATATATATATATATATATATATATATATATATATATAAATACATATTTATAATCTTTTTTGAAATCTTTGTTAGGCATTTCATCTAAAGCAGTCTCACTGGAGGTAATTTTTGATGCATTTATAATTTTTGGTTGGATTGTTTTGTCTTGATTTTTTTGTGTGTTTCTTTTATTATAATGTAGAGATTTTTGACTCTTGAGTTAATTTGATGCTTTAGTTTTCTAATTACCTGCATGCAGTGTTCTTAGCCATGTAAATCTGACTTTATATATCTTCAGTGTGGGAGTTTAAGGTGCCAGGTGTAGCTCTTATACTCCAAGGGATACAGCAGAAGTGACCCTAGGTGTTGAGTTTGCCTGCTATCAAGTATTTTAGTAAACAGGGTGGAGCATATTACTGGCAAATTCTACAATTCAGTTGAGCAATATACATATTCCATAAAAACCAGCACAGGGTATTTATGCAAGAGTGGAGATTAAAACAAACAGATAATCTATTAAAGCCAAAGTCCCTAGGGTTGTGTGTTGCTTCATACCCTTAATCCTATCAACTGAGAAGTTGAGGTTTCTGGTCTGAAATGGGTTCTGGGTCAGCCTGGAACCAAGTCAGACCCTTCCCTCAATAATGTCAGAAGAAAAAAACAAGGGCTCTGTAAATGAGGAAAAGTCAAAGGCAACAAAAGTCAACACCAAAGTACAGTTTATTTGAGAAGGGTAAAAGCAACCGAGAATATATCATTCAAACATAACACATAACCTTCCCTGACAAGGAAAGAGAAGTTAGCACTTCTAGTGCAGGCCTGTGTACCTGGCTCTGTGTAAGTAGGCCCTGTTACCTTTTGGGATGACTTCCAATCTTACCAATGCTGAGTGCCCACCTCAGTCCCCCTTGGTTGTGCTGTGGACTCTGTTAGGCTGCTTGGGTCGCTGAATCTGTGTTCCTATCATCTGTACTCTGGTGGTTTGTGGTGCTGTCAGTTGAGGGTTGGAAGGCTGCACAGGATCCCTGGAGTTGCATCACAGCTGCTCAGCTGGTTCTGTTTGTGTTCTCCTTCAGCAGCTGCTCAGCTGGTCCCTGCTGTCTTCCCCTTTAGGTTCTTGACATTGTGAGAAGGCTGATGTGAGTGGAAAATCTTTCACATGGCTTCTGATCCTATAGCTCTGCACTGTGCGGTTGAGTGGCACACACAGACTATGTCTGCTGGCGCCTCAGTTGGGTTCCAGCTAGTTTCCTCCTTTCTAGAAGAGTCTCTCTTACCTCTCTCCTGTGGTTGATAGTAACTTATACACCTTCATTGTTCGGTAGAAGAGCGTATTTTGCTGTTCTGCTTATTTCCCTCCCTAGGCTGCTTTGGCGTAGCTACTATGCCACCATCTTACCTGGAAGTCCAGAGATTTATTATTGACAGTTACTAGACAGACTTAGCCAGTGCCATCGTGCAACACGAGGTCGTCCATTGGGAAACCTGGATGTGAGGTGGCTTCAGGCATCTTGTAGGCTGGGCTGGAGTCTCAGTTGAAATTGTGAGCAGAGCTCCTTTTCCCATAGAGCATGGGTCAAAAGGCACCCCCTTACCTCTGGCTGTGGCATCTCCAGGGCTGCTAGACACAAGACCACATGGAGCCTTCCAGGGCCATTTCTTTACTTCTGTGCGCCGGGAGGAGCAGTCCTCCCTTCATACGAGAGCTTTCTTCAGAACAGTTTTTGTTTTTTTTCCACATCTCTATTTTGATCTAAATTGTCTATGTGTTGCACTTTTTTAACATGGAAACTATTTTTTTGACATCTTTTCTTTGTCGTCTTAAACATTTTGTGTCAATAATTTTGATAATGTCAATAATTTTGCCTCTTTGGCCTCCTCTCCAGTGGTTGTACCAGGCCTTGTTCATCACAGTGCTTTTGTATGCCATGTCTTCATAAGCAGGGAGCAGCATGTTTGTCCATTTTAACTTTCAGAAGAAATTATTGACACCCAAATGGAGGACACTTGAGCAAAACAATGAATTCAGTTTTTCTAGTCCTCTCACAACATAAGCTACCTTTGTGAGCAAGTGTGTGGCGGTTTGCACCTGTGCCAAGCAAGCCACCAGTTCTGCATCAGACAGTAGCTGGGTGTCCTCTGATCCAGTTCATTGTGTCACTATTTACCTAGAGACAGTAACAGAGCGCAGGTCCCACCCCAGTTGCAAGCCACAGGTTGTTAGCTATAAATTAGCTATCCCATGACTATCTGCCTAGGTTCAGTTAACTTGCTAGAGCTGCCTATAGAACTCAGAGAAACTCATTTATCAATTTATTTTGTAGAGGATACCTTAAAGGATACTAATACATAGCCATGTGCAGAGATATACAAGGCAAGGTCCAGAGGGTCCCTGACTCTGGCATTTGTGCTAGAGGGGTTGGGATGTGCACCCTGCCAGCATGTGGGTGTGCTCCTTTTCACTTCCTGAAAGACCCAGTTTTCCTTCTCTCCCTTCCTTTCCCCTTTCCTTTGCTTTTTCCTTTTCCTTTTTCCTTTCCGTTATTTTGCTGACGCTACATCATGTAGGCATGATTTGATTAAGTCATTGGCTATTGATCAACTCAACCTTCAGTCCATGTTGCACAGTGGAGTTTAAAGTCCCAGCCCTCTTATCTTTCCTGACTCTTTTCAGTGACCAGCCCCATTGTGAAGCGGGAAGCTACCCTCAGGGCTGCTCTCCATCAGTCAGTCATTAGTGTACAAAAAAATCACTTGCTATTTTGAAGATTACAAGGATTTTAAGGTTTATATACTAGAAAACAGGAACAATGACCAAAATAGTTTGGAGTCACAGCACAATATTTTGGTCACATGAGTTTATATCATTGAAGGAGTTGTAACTTTGAGAAACCCGAACTTTGACTATATGGTATTCAGCAGAACTTACTAATTAATCTTACTGTGTTTTGCTCCAAACATGGAAGAAACTGAAATTCTTTCTGCATAGTTGGGAGATTTCAGAGGCATAAAGTTATAGCAACATCTGAAAACAAGCTTACAAAACGTCCGTAGTTCCCATCCTTTTTTCAGTCATTATGGCACCAAACTTATACCCAGCTAAGAGTGGGCATTTAGTCTCTATAGTGCCTAGTAAATAAGCATCTAGATATGCATGGCATTGTGCCAGTAAAATTGCACAAGCTATGGAGCCTCTCACAATATTTGAAAAATCTGCCTTTAAATGAGGTTATTACCTAAATGCAAGATTTTCTGCTTCCTTTTTTCAACATTATTTGTGTAGCTAGTTGCATAGAAGATGTTAAGGCTTGTGTTTAGTATCAGTAAGAGGCTCCAGCAGGCCTGAGGCAGATCTCTTGTTCTTACTGCTCAAGATGATGTCCTTACTCCTCCACTTCCAGTAGACCAGATATATATCATCAGTAAAACAAATGCAGATTGGCGTGGTAGTACACCATTAATCCCAGCCCCTGGGAAGGCTGAGGCAGGCAGAGTGCAAACCTGAGACTTGTCTGGGCTGCGTAATGAGACCCTGCCTCAAAACACCAATGGTAGAGAGTAGCTCAGTGATAAAACACTTGCTTAGCATGCACAAGGACCTGGGTTTTATCCCTCATAATAAGAAAATAAGGGCTGGAGGGATGGCTTAGCAGTTAAAGCGTTTGCCTATAAAGCCAAAGGATCCAGGTTTGATCCCCTAGGACCCACGTTAGCCAGATGCACAAGGGGGTGCACGTGTGTGGAGCTGGTTTTCAGTGGCTAGAGGCCCTGGCATGCCCGTATGCATTCTCTCTCCTTTCCTCCCTTCCTCCCTCTCTCCCTCTCTTCCTTCCTCTTTCTTTGTCAAATAAATAAATAAAAATATTTAAAGAAAATAATAAGTAAAACTTTAAAAGAAAGAAAAGAAATATAGTAACCAGGTGGACCAAAAGGAAGACCATAGTTTTATGGACTATTAAGTATTTTGGGTAGTTCATTCTTTTGTGATTCTGGAGTTCAAACCCAGGGATTTATATATGCTAGACAAGCACTCTACCATAATGAGCTTAACTTCCTCCAGATGAGTGTGCTGACAAAAAGCCTAGAATACCAGCACTTAAAGCAAATGTTAGGATTGTCTCTATCTTTTCCTTGGAACCTTCGTTTGCCTCATGGTCATCTAACTTTTTTAAAAATATTTTTTGTTTATTTTTTTATTTGAGAGTGACAGACAGAGAGAGAAAGAGGCAGATAAGTAGAGAGAGAATGGGCACACCAGGGCCTCCAACCGCTGCAAATGAACTCCAGGCGCATGTGCCCTTTGTGCATCTGGTTTACATGGGTCCTGGGGAATTGAGCCTTGAACCAGGGTCCTTAGGCTTCACAGGCAAACCTTAACCACTAAGCCATCTCTCCAGCCCTTCTTTTTTTTTTAATTAAAAAAAAATTATTGTAGCCGGGCGTGGTGGCGCACGCCTTTAATCCCAGCACTTGGGAGGCAGAGGTAGGAGGATTGACGAGAGTTCGAGGCCATCCTGAGACTACATAGTGAATTCCAGGTCAGCCTGGACCAGAGTGAGACCCTACCTCACAAAACCAAAAAAAAAAAAAATTATTGTAGAGGATCGCCATGAGTTAGAGGCCACCCTAAGACTGCAAAGTGAATTCCAGGTCCGCCTGAGCTAGAGTGAGACAAAACAAAATAAAACAAAAACAAATTATTGTAGAAAGTCAGGGCCTTCTATGGCAAACATATTCCAGACACATGTGCCACTTTGTATATCTATATCTGGCTTTATTTGGGTATTGGGGAGTTCAACCCATGCC
This sequence comes from Orientallactaga sibirica, assembly GCA_036365145.1. Lineage (NCBI taxonomy): Eukaryota > Metazoa > Chordata > Mammalia > Rodentia > Dipodidae > Orientallactaga > Orientallactaga sibirica. Next base: position 3,662,140 of record JAEOAD010000030.1, read on the forward strand.
ATCAGGCTTTTGCAAGCAAGCACCTGTTACTGCTGAGCCATCTCTCCAGCCCTTCATTTAGTTTCTTTATTTTCATGTACAGTGACAGGGTCCTCACTGCCCTGAAAGGCATTTGTAATTTCTAGACAGCTCTTTGTGCATCCATCTGAAACCTGCTATTGTGAAACACCCCTTCACAAAGCTTTAGAAAATGTGTAAGAAGGGCTTTAGATATGGCTTAGCAGTTAAGGTGCTTGCCTGTGAAGCCTAAGGACCCAGGTTAGATTCCCCAGGACCCACATAAGCCAGATGCATAAGGTGGCACATGCATCCAGAGTTCATTTGCAGTGACTGGAGGCCCCGGCACGCCCATTCTTTTTCTATCTACCTATCTGCCCCCCCTCCAATAAATAAATAAATAAATAAATAAATAAATAAATAAATAAAATGTGATGGCGCACACCTTTAATCTCCCAGCACTCGGGAGGCAGAGGTAGAAGGATCGCTGTGAGTTCAAGCCCACCCTGAGACTACATGTGAATTCCAGTTTAGACAGGGCTAGAGTGAGAGACCCTACCTCAAAAAAAAAAAAAAAAAAAAAAAAAAAAAAAAAGTGTAAGGAGCCTTCATAGAGTACATGTAGTCCAGATTTGTATGTTTTCCCCCCATTAACTACGATGCAGACATTCTATTGCTTTAGAAGTTAGAACTACAAAGTTGGGTGTGGGGCTCACATCTTTAATCCCAGCATTTTGGAAGCTGGGTAGGAGGATCAATGTGAGTTTGAGGCCAGTCTGGGCTGCAGAGCAAGTTCCAGATCAGTGAGACCCTGCCTCAAAAAAAAAAAAAAAAAAAAAAAAAAACCACCAGAAATGGGTTAGAACCATAGATGAACTAAGGACTTGTAGCAGGCTGTGCAGTGAGCTGAGAAGCGATCTAGCTGTCTGTTGTTTATCTGTGGCCTCATCCTTGGTTGGCAGGATGCTGCCATGTTCTTACAAACTAAAAGGCTTCCTCTTGCCAGCCTGTACTGGAGAGTGTCCAGGGCCACAGCCACTTGTCTAGGGGACACAGCTGTCCTCTGGCAGAACCTGAGCATGTAACTCAAAATTTTTAATTCAAGCCAGGCGTGGTGGCACATGCCTTTAATCCCAGCACTGGGGAGGCAGAGGTAGGAGGATCACCATGAGTTCAAGGCCACCCTGAGACTACACAGTTACTTCCAGGTCAGCCTGGACTAGAGTGAGACCCTACCTCGAAAAACCAAAAAAAACAAACAAACAAAAAATTTTTAATTCTATTTTATTTATTTGAGAGTGACAGACAGGCAGAGAGAGAATGGGCACATCAGGGCCTCCAGCCACTGCAAACAAACTCCAGATGCATGCACCACCTAGTGCATCTGGCTTATGTGGGTACTGGGGAATCAAGCCTTGAACCAGGTTCCTTAGGCTTCATAGGCTAGCCCTTAACCGTTAAGCCATCTGTCCAGCCCCTATAACTCAAAATTTTTGACTTAGTTGAAGGAAGGGAGGGAGGAGGGGGGTGGGAGAGAAAAGAAAGAAGAGACGAAAACATCAAAAAAGGCAAGAATCTGTAGCCATACCACCCTGAATGTACCCAGTCTTGTTTAAAAGAATCAGGAACATCTGTAGATTGCTCAATTGGTCACATTTAAAAAGTCATCAGTGTTCCATGAAACAAAAGTACAGCCAGTGAAGGCTGGGACACGTTTTTTCCTTCCTCATAACTAGTTTTAATCTTCTATCATGTCAAGCTTCATGCTCTTGAGCCTGCATGGGCCCTGCACTTATAGGCACTTTCCTAGGGCTCCACTGGTCTCCCCTATCTTCTCTCCACCAGCAGCCACCTCAGGTGTGGTGTGTACTTTAGGAAACCTGAGTGAGAAACTTCTCTTGGCATCTTTTCTCCAGGTAGCTCCCCAGAGTCTTCAGATGGAAAGCAAGAAGCACATATTGTGTTTGCCCTCTGTCTTACAGCATGGAGTCTGTTTTGCTCACTAGTCCACTTTGTTCTTTGGTCCTGCCCAGTACTTCCCTGGCCCTTGATTCTGTCTGTGCATGTGCAGTGTTTCTAGGAGTCCTTCTACTCTTGTTACTACCCAACCCCAATCCAGACCTGTCCCTGCCTGTGCACTGATGCAGTGGCCAATTTAAGTTTCTTAAATGTAGTCAGTTTCTTCCTAGCCTAGCCCTGTCTGTATGTTGCCACAGGAGAAAACCTGAACATACCTTTCCTTTCCTCTTTTCCCCCTTCCCTCTTCTTTTTCCTCCCTCCTGCTCTTCCTGTTCCCTTGGTTCAAGAGATGAACCCAGACCTTTACACATGCTAGAGAAGCACTCTGCCATTGAGGCACAACCCAGCCTAGCCTGTACGTGCTGGTTCGCCATCCAGAGCTATGTCTAGAGCCCCTACCTTCTCCACATGTTCCTCCCTCTTCCCACTGTGCCTGTGCAATTGGCTCAGTGCCTCATACTTGATGTCTCTGAGGCCTACAGCTTCTTCCCAGAGCCCTTGTCTGCCAGCCGTTCTTCTCAAGACACTGCTTGCCTGTGTCCCTGGGCTCAGGGCCTTCCTGCTTTGTGTCTGCTGGAGTCTGAGACTAGGAGCTGCGTGTTTTTCTTTTCTTTTTTTAAATCCCTCAGTAGCCAACAAGTATTCTGCACAGGGGATTCCTTACTTATTTTATTGGTTTTTTAAAATTCAATTCTATACATTCCCATTTCAGCCTAGCATGTACATTAAAGGTATAACATTAAAATTAAGGTAAAAATCTGTGAATTTAAGACTGACTTACAGGATTTAAAAAAGATTATTTAATCGGCTTATAATAGCTTTTCTTTTTTTCTTCAGTTTGCATGAAGAAATCAGTGATTTTTATGAATACATGTCTCCCAGACCTGAGGAAGAGAAGATGCGGATGGAGGTGGTGAACAGGATTGAGAGTGTGATTAAGGAGCTCTGGCCCAGCGCTGATGTGAGTACCTGTACAGGGAACTGGGTCTTTGGGCAAGGCCCTGCCTGTGGGATGGAGGCTTGCCTGCTGGTCTCTGTAGAGGTCTCACCTGCAGTGTAAGTGCTTTCGTAGAGTTATGGTCTAATTACATTTTAAAAGCAAACAGTTTTTGCAGCCTTTAGAACTTGGGGTTTGGTGATCATTTTTATCGATTCAAATGCCTTATTTAAAAGGTTCTCCCCTACCCACCCACCCATAGTGAGTAACAGCTAGTAAAGGTGAACTAAACTTAGGAATCCTTAAAGTGAGAAGACAGAGCAAACCTTATTGTAGCAGTCTATTATTGGATATCATTTCTCAAAACCAGAGTGCTTTTTCAACCTAGCCTATCAGTATAAATATCACAGTTATTTATACCTCAATGAAAATGCCTTGCAGGAATTTCTTTTGCTGATTGGAGTTCATTATCTCAGGCAAATGCAAACATAAGTCTGTGCCACTCTCTTGAAACCACTATTTTGTTTTAACCTCGGGACAACTTGTCTTCCAGTATACACCCAGATGTTTGCCTGGGTCTCTTCTTTGCTCATTTGTGGCTTTTGTTATTGGTGCTAAGTTAATACTTAGGAGGGTCTGTCCTACAGTTTTGTGTAGAGTAGTAACTCAGTAGAATCAGTTGCTTTGTATTCCATAGCTTCTCTTTAACTCTGCCCTCTGGTGGTGTGAGGAAACCTGGGAGGTCTGTGCCTATCTGGTGGCAGAAGCTCAAATGTTGTACTGCAGGTAAAGGAAGAGGGAAGGACATGGGTATCTCACTGAGTAGTCACTCTATACTGCATTGTGTTGTCCCCTGTTCTCCTGGGGTATGTGGCACTGTCTAGATGGTTGTGACTATTGTGATTTCAGGAGCATTGCGGTTAGAGAGACAAAAAGGTTGCTCCACGTGGTAACAGTGAATAACACAAGCCCTCCCCACACACATCAAAGCAGTAGTAGTGAGGTTGAAACCCCTAATCTTAATTGAGGTGGGCAATTTAATCCATTTTGTTTACTGTTTTAAGCAGAGAACATGAGACTTTTATTACGTCCCCAGGTCCATTACACCATAAGTGCTTAGCTTTTCTTATGGCTTGCCCTATATTGGACTTACAGACATGTAAACTTGCTTGGATTCCACTGTGTTCTGTGGATTGGATGGTGTTTGTCTTGGCTTGGCCTGTAGGCCAGTACTTATGCCGTGGCTGAGGTAGTCTGAATCCATGAAGAGACTTGTGCTTAGCAAAGATTAAGGATTTATGTTCACACTTGGATTATAAGGAAACATTCATTTTCTGAACATTACTTTTGAATGGACTTTGTTTTCAATTATATGCTTCAAATTTGAATCTGATAAATTTATGTTCAGAACGTGTGAAAAAAATACCCCTATAAGTTCAAAAACCTACCAGTAGAGGGTAGCATGAAGCTGCATTTCTGTATAAATTGGTGACTTACACCATAATCACTTTCTCTCTTTCAGGTCCAGATATTTGGAAGTTTTAAAACTGGCCTGTATTTACCTACTAGGTCAGTATATTTATGAAGTATTGAAGGGACTGTTGAATGTTTCGGGAGTAGATACAAAACATTTATGAAACAAGCTCATTAATCTGTATTTGATTGGAATTGTCTTAAAGTAGACTATGACTTCTGGTCATTTGTTCAGACTAAGATGTACAGAGGAATGTGAAAGGGAACATATATATAGCTGTGAAGTCAGGTAGCTGTTGATTTCAGAAATGGACAGCCCTTCCGTCAGTACCATGGACACTGAGAGCAGTGTCATGACAGTCGTCTGATTGTCAAGCATCTGGACATACTCCTCAGTGGGGAGGTCTCTTTCTTTATGAAGGAAGTGGGCAATCTGCTGTGGTCTCAGCATCCTCACCCAGAAATTCAGGCCACAGAACTTACCTTTTTTTTTTTTGTTTCTATTTATTTATTTGAGAGTGACAGACACAGAGAGAAAGAGGCACATAGATACAGAGAGAATGGGCGCACCAGGGCCTCCAGCCACTGCAAACGAACTCCAGATGCATGTGTCACCTTCAACATCTGGCTTATGTGGGTCCTGGGGAATCAAGCCTCAAACCAGGGTCCTTAGGCTTTACAGCAAGTGCTTAACCACTAAGCCATCTCTCCAGCCCCCACAGAATGTACCTTTTTAATCTCGGTCCCCTCTACTATGGTCTTGGTTGACCCACAACCTAGGAAGTCCCCTTTGGGAGGGTGACATATCCTATTATGTATTCTATCTCCCCCCCCCCACACACACACACAACTTAAAAATGTGTTAAGCTGATGGCTCCTTGTCATCTCCATTCTTACCTGGATCATCCTGGGCCTCTAAAACCCATAAAATGTCCATTAATATTTGTCCTTATTTTCTGAGCTTCATCAAGACCTGGAAAAAAAATCATTCATTAAAAAAAAGAAGATAGGCAGTACAGTTGTTACAGTTCTGATTTGGAAGAAAACACAAACAGTAATGAGTGAAAAGTCTCACTCCAACCCCGTCCCTGGTTCTCCTGTGTGGAACAGCTCCTGGAAATAGTTTCTCACACACTCTCTGTAGAGAAGGAAATGAGTATGTTTCTGCACTTGGGAACACTCTGCTCTACAACTTGGATTTTACAGTTTAATGTTTCTGAGTCACAAGTTCATCAAGATAGTACAACCTCTAGTTTAGAACCAGAAACTTTAATGAAAAGGAAATTTCATTCATTAATTAATTCATTAATTTTTAGGTTTTATTTCTGTCAAAATACCCATTTCCTGGGGCCTGAATTCTATGAAATAACTGAGAGGGGAAGGGTGCTAAAATTAACGTCCTCTACTTTTTATCTCTCATCACTTCCCCTTTGAAACTATGACCATCAGCACATTCATCTTGCAGGGCAGGGAGGGCATGTTCTCGTTGTACTAAGTCAAAGGTGGTAAGTGTGATTTTCAGCTAAAATGGAAACTGTTTTATGCTTCTTCAAACCTTCTCACATGTGTTCTCTGTGTGCAGTGACATCGATCTTGTGGTTTTTGGGAAGTGGGAGAACCTTCCCCTCTGGACCCTGGAGGAAGCCCTTCGGAAACACAAAGTTGCCGACGAAGATTCTGTGAAAGTTCTAGACAAAGCAACAGTAAGTTCTTAGCTTACATCTTCATGTGTCTTGTTATTAACACACAAATTTTGGTGAGCACAGTTGGGTTGTGAGTTAGTTATACTTTCATTTTAAATATTATAGTAATTATTCATAAAAAGTTATGCTCATCAGTCAAATTACTTTGTCCTGGCTATGTATTTCTTTAAAAACTAATACTTAGGCCGGGCATGGTGGTGCACGCCTTTATTCCCAGCACTTGGGAGGCAGAGGTAGGAGGATCACTGAGTTTGAGGCCACCCTGAGACTACATAGTGAATTCCAGGTCAGTGTGGGCTAGAGCAACACCCTACCTCGAAAAACAACAAAAAAGACTAATATTTGTTTCTTTTATGTTAGTTCTCACTATAGTGTACGTGTGAAAATGTGTAATTAGTAAAAGCAGAGATTTCTGTCAGGTGGCTTAGAAGATATTGCTGTTGTATCTTATTTCATGAGGTGTTTTTTAAAAAGTATTTTTATATATTTATGAGCGAGAAAGAGGCAGATAGAGAGAGAATGGGTGCACCAGGGCCTCTAGCCACTGCAATTCCAGAGTTCTGCATTTGGCCCTACAGGGGTACTGGGAAATAGAACCTGAGTCCCTTGGCTTTGTAGGCAATACCTTAACTACTAAATCATCTCTCCAGCCCTTGTGGGGTGTTTTAAAGATAATTTAAAAAAATTTTTTTGGTTTGTTTATTTTATTTATTTATTAGCAACAGACAGACAGAGAGAGAATGGGCGCACCAGAGCCTCCAACCACTGCAAACGAACTCCAGATACATGCACCACCTTGAACATCTAGCTTACTGGGTACTGGGGAATCAAGCCTCGAACCGGGGTCCTTAGGCTTCACAAGCAAGCACTTAACCACTAAGCCATCTCTCTAGCCCCTTTAAGGATATTTTTATTTATTAATTTGATAGAGAGAAAGGGCTGGAAGATAACTCAGCAGTTAAAACCATTTGCTTGTAAAGTCTGCCAGCCTGGATTCAATTCCCCAGTACCTACATGAAGCCAGATGTGCAAAGTGGTGCATGCATATGTAGTTTGTAGTGGCAAGAGGCCCTGACCTACCCATTCTCCTTCCCCCTTTACCCTCTCTCTCTGTCTGTCTGTCTCTGTCTCTCTCTCTCTCTCTGCTTGCAAATAAATTTTTGAAAATGTATTTAAAGAAAGAATGAGTATGGGTCCTCCCATACTGGCTTTACATGTGTACTGTGGAATTGAACTTGTACTGGTAGGCTTTACAAGCAAGCACCTTTAACTGCTGAGCTATCTCTCTCGCCCTCCAATTTTGTGTGTGTGTGTGTGTGTGTGTGTGTGTGTGTGTGTGTGTGTGTGTGTTATGATGCACATGGAGATCAGAGAATAACCTTGGGGTGTCAATCTTTACCTTCCATCTTGTTTGAGACAGAGTCTCTTTTATTCCTTTGTTGCTAGGAATGTCAGAGTAGATGGTCTGTAAGCTTTGGGATTCTCCTGACTCTGCCTTCCATTTGCCATAGGCCTATTGGGGGTAAAGATGCCCTATGCATTGCTGCTGGGAGTAAAGATGTCGTGTGCGTTACTTGTGTTGCTGCTGGGAATAAAGATGCCATGTGCATTACTTGTGTCCAGCTTTACATGAGTTCTGAGGATCCAGACTTCTATGGTTGGGCTTACACAGCAAGTGATTTTTTTTTAATTTAAATATTTTTATTTATTTATTTGACAGGGAGAGAGAGAGTATGGGTGTGCCAAGGCCTTCTGCCACTACAAATGAACTCCAGATGCATGCACCACTTTGTGCATCTTGCTTTTCATGGGTTCTAGGGAATCAAACCAGGCCACCAGGCTTTTCAAGCAAGTGCCTTTAACCACTGAGCCTTCTCTCCAGTCCTGCAAGTGCTTTTAACCACTGATCTATCTCTCCAGCCTTTATTTTGTGGGTTTTTTTTTTTTGTTTGTTTTTGTTTTTCAAGGTAGGGTCTCACTCTGGTCTAGACTGACCTGGAATTAACTATATAGTCTCAGGGTGGCCTTGAACTCATGGCTATTCTCCTACCTCTGCCTCCCAAGTGCTGGGATTAAAGGCGTGCGCCACCACACCCGGCTATTTTGTGTTTTTGAAAATAGACATATAACCAAGATTTTTGTCAAAAGTCATATGTTAGGTACAGCTGGGCTAGCCTTTTAAGAACTGCATTGGAAGCTAAGTCTGGGAGTAAATACATGTTATAAGAATTTTGAAGTTTTGCATATGAGGTTTTCTTAGAGGAAAATATGTGTATTATTTGCTTTTGAAAAGCTGTTAATTTGGAGACCCAATCCACAGTTTACTAGTCCTTATTTTCTAATGCATGGTGCAAAGAGTACTTTATGTAAGAAGTCTTAGCATTTATAAGTCATGTTTCAGGTTTTTTTTTTTTTTTTTTTTTTTTTTTTTTTTTTGGTTGGTCAACGTAGAGGCTCACTGTAGCCCAGGCTGATCTGGAATTCACTATATAGTCTCAGGGTGGCCTTGAATTCATGGTGATCCTCCTACCTCCGCTCCCAAGTGCTGTGACTAGAGGTATGCACCACCACGCCCGGCTATCTTTTAGTTTTTATTTAAGAATAAGTCTTAGACTCTAACCTAGGTTTGGCCTGGGACTCATAGCAATCCTCCTACCTCTGTCTCCTTCCTGAGTGCTGGGATTAAAAGAATGAGCCACCATGCCCGGCAGGCTTGATTTATTTTGTTTTGTTTTCCTGCTTCCCATCATCATTGTCATTCCACTTATGGACCTCCAGAGCTGGAGACATGGCTCAGCCATTAAAGAGTCTTGCTTGCAAAGTCTGCTGACCCAAGTTCGGTTGCCCATGCAAAGCCATAAGCAACAAAAAGTTGGCCTGGTACATCCTATCTCTCTCTATCTCTATCTCGCTCTCTCCTCCCACCTCCCTCCCTACTTTCAAAAGCGTTAAAGTGAGAGACAAAACAAACAACACACAAAAATGTGCAGCTAAGGAAAACAGGCTTAAAATCTCTTTCTTGCATCCAAAAAATAAGGGACATCAGATTCTGAGCCAGCTGTGAGTGACTTTGGCCCATTCTCTCTCTCCCTCTCCCCCATCTCTCTCATAAATAAATAAAAAAATAAAAATTATTTAAAGACAAAGTTGTGTATGTGTCTGGCAGCAAGAGATCCTAGGGTGCCCTGGTGTGCCCATTCTCTAATAAATAAATATAAATAAATAAATAAATAAAATTTAAAGAAAAAGTAGTGTATGTGTCGAGTGGCAAGAGATACTAGGGTGCCCATACATGCGCATGTAAACAACAACAACAACAAAAAAGAAGTCTTAAATGTTATCTTTACTTGGTAGTTTTTTTTGTGGGCCCTTTGCAAAGGTCCAGTAATGCAAGTGGGTTAGTATGTGTGTACGTGTGTGTGTTTTACAGATTAGTAGTTTCTCATTAGAGACACAATTTGGTGATCTGAAATAGCATGTATTAGCCCAACATTGATAATTCTTTATGTTATACTGATTTGGAAAGTAGTCTCCAAAAAATAAGTAATGTTGAAAATATTTTATTAGGCGATTTCAAAATTCTGAAATAATGCAGCCATATGTCACTTACTGTAGCTGTGAAACGATGGGTTCATTAATTTATTCATTATAAACATCAAAATCACATTGCATGCCTTGAATATAAAAAATAATGGATAATAAATTGATAAATTTTAAAAGTTGATCTCAATTGATAGCAGTTACAAAATGTATTGCATGGGGCTGAAAAGATGGTTTAGGGGGTAAGGCGCTTGCTTGCCTGCCTGTGAAGCCTAAGGTTTGATTCCCCAGAACCCACATAAGCCAGATACACAAGGTGGCACATATGTCTGGAGTTGTTAATAGTGACTAGAGGCCCTGGTATGCCCATTTTCTCTCCCCCTACTTCAAGTAAATAAATAAAAATAAAATATTTTTAAAAATGTATTGTATGGGTTAAGTGATAAATGTGTACTATAAAGCCTTTGTAGATGCAGGCACACTGTGGTGCATGGGCCTCAGAACACTTTGCATGTTGATGTCTTCCTGAGAAGGGTAGAGACCTCAGGCCTAAAACTATCTCTGATTTTGTCCTTTAATTTGGGGAGAGTATTTGAACCTTCTTTCTTCTTTTTCTAGGTACCTATTATTAAATTAACAGATTCTTTTACTGAAGTGAAAGTTGATATCAGCTTTAATGTCCAGAATGGTGTGAGAGCAGCGGATCTCATCAAAGATTTTACCAAGGTCAGAGACCTGAAACTATTAGGAAATGCGTATTTGTCCTGAGAGTCGGCTGTGGTGTGTTCTGATGTCCTTTGCTCAGCTGTTTTATATGCGTGTTGCTGACAAATGGTTCTTTCTGTCTGTGCACTTGTTATGCTTCCCTTGAATGTACTTGTGATAGTCAGCAATTAGTGTGACCTCAGGTAAGAGTCACCGACTGGGAACACCTTTGAAGACCTTTTTCCTTCTGGATCTTTAGGCTGAGTGACATGAGTGCTGACATGGGGCTGTTTCATGATTTTTCTGTTCTTAATCTCTGAGTTCAGATTAAGACCCTCCCTATGGAGGAGTTATTTTGGTTTTTTGTTTTGTTTTGTTTTGTTTTGTTTTGTTTTGTTTTTTCAGTGTTATACCCACGTCCCCTCTCAGGTGGCACCTTCAGTTTTCTCTAATTTATCTTTAAGTAATACTAGTTTCCATTTGTTGTCCCCACCCCCTAAAATAAGAAAGAACTTGCTGGCATCAACCTCAGAGCATTTTATATATCTAGATGGCTGCCAAATTCTTCCTATGAAATCAAAAATGCTAAATTCTTTGACTTGCATAGATACTTTTCTGTCCTTCCACAGTTTTCTTTAGCAGCACTCCAGTTTCTTCCATTTTCTTTCATATTCATTCGTTCATTCATTCATTCATTCATATTCTCCCTCTTTCCTGTGGCCCGTGCCCCCCCCCCAATCTCTGGCAGGACCTCACTGTATAGCCCTGGCTGGCCTCAAACTTCCATTTCTTCTACCTCAGCCGCCTCAGTGCTGGGATTACCCTACGGACTTAGTGCTTTAAAATGTTGAGAGACTTGTACTGTTTTTGTTATCTGTTTACACGTGAGCATTATCACATGTAGATGGTTAGTGTTTCTGTTCCATAATGAGCATGTGTCCACTATTACTTATGTTGCTCTGAAAGGAAAACCCTGAATTGCTTAGAGCTTACTCTTTAAAATACAGCTTACCCTTAAAATAGGAAATTAAGTACACTGTGTGTCTCTACCACATATTGTAATGTAAAGGCCAGCTTATGCCCCTGTTAATGTCTGGACTATTATCAATGATAGAGGAATTCATGGAAAATATTATTTTATTTATTTTTCAGAAATATCCTGTATTGCCATACTTGGTTTTAGTATTGAAGCAGTTCTTACTACAGAGGGACCTGAATGAAGTATTTACAGGTGGAATTGGTTCTTATAGTCTCTTTTTAATGGCCGTCAGTTTCCTTCAGGTCAGTCCATGGATATGCTATGCTAGTGTACACTAACAGGAAAAAGATAAACCAGCGGTAAAGATATTTTGGGAGAGTAACTTAAACTACACTTGATTAGAATGCTTCTCTTTTACTAGATATCTTCTTAAAATGTAGCAAATAAGTGCCTGAAGAGATGGCTTAGTGTTTAAGTACTTGCCTGTGATGCCTAAGGACCCTGGTTCGAGGCTCATTTCCCCAGTAGCCACATAAGCCAGATGCACAAGATGGCACATGCATCTGGAGTTCGTTTGCAGTGGCTGGAGGCCCTGGCACACCCATTCTCTATCTATCTGCCTCTTTCTCTCTCTGTCGCTCTCAAATAAATAAATAAATAATAAATAATAAACAAAAAAATTTTAATGTAGCAAATAAGTATTTGAGAATTGCTAGGAGAGAGGGTGGGACTTTTCACTATGCACGTTAACATACAAAATCTGGCCTGGTTTCTGTATGAATGTTAGTCTAACTGACAAAAATAAGAATGTCTTTTGGGCTGGAGAGATGGCTTAGCAGTTAAGGCGCTTGCCTGAGAAGCCTAAGGATCCATGTTTGATTCTCCAGGTCCCACATAAGCCAAATGCACAAGGTGGCACATGCTTCTGGAGTTCATTTACAGTGGCTATAGGCTCTGGAGCATCCTTTCTCTCTCTCTCTCTCTCCAATAAATAAGTGAATAAAAATATTTTTTAAAACAATGTCTTTAAAGCAACTAACTGCTCATATACCTTTGGCTACAATTGAGAGCTGCTCTTTGGATAAGATTGGTTAGCGTCTGAGTCCTGTGTGTCTGTGGCACTGGTTTCCAGACTTGGTGTGATATGAGTGAGGTTACTCCCTTGATACAGTGGGCTTTTCATCAACCTGCGACAGCTTTTGTATTCAGCCTTACAGGCTGTCCTGTGCCCACAGGGTTGTCAACTGGTGTTTGTTACAGCAGCATAGCCTGTGATTACTCTGTTATCTTTTGACTGCTGTTACAAACTAAAATCATGGTGATACTATGTGTGGAAGGTAGGATGTTATTTACCCCCCCCCATACTGCAGAGGATCCAAAATAATTTGCTTTTTTTTTTTTTTTTTTTTTTTCTGTTTTAGTTACATCCCAGGGAAGATGCTTGCATCCCCAATACAAATTATGGTGTTCTCTTAATAGAATTTTTTGAATTATATGGGCGACATTTCAATTACTTAAAGACTGGCATCCGGATAAAGGATGGTGGCTCATATGTGGCCAAAGATGAAGTACAGAAAAATATGCTTGATGGCTATCGGCCGTCGATGCTTTACATCGAAGATCCTTTACAACCAGGTATTGAAATTAGGTAAATGTGCGGGCATTCAGAGAGGGTATTGTCAGTCCTCTTGAAGTTCAAGGTCTAGATGAAAAATGATTAGACTCATCTCTCTTTCAGTTCCTTTCTTAGCAAGCAAGCCAAAATAAGCACACATGAGAAAAAGTCTTACAGATTTCCAGATAAGTTGAGGGTAGGGTCCACTTCACCCTTCAGAGCCAAGTAGCAGAGAGCTTCAGTATTAGAATGGGCTTGAGGGTATGTCCAGTGCTGAGGCCGTCTTTCCTTTCTTTCCTGTGGGTTCTTGTGGCTGTGATTCCTGTCAGTTGTCAGCAGGACTTTAAGGAGGTGATCTTGAAGTCCTCGGCTAGAAGTGAGCACAGGAGCCTGTCTCCAAATTCATAAGCAGAGTGTCTCCGGGAAACTGCTTGTCTTTATGTTTTGGCCACTTCTTAGTTTGCACAGTCCCTTGTGCAATTTTAAGTTTCGAGGTGGCGTGAAAGAGAACAGAAAGCAAATCCTTCTGTGCTTTCCTGAAGTTGAATTTGTTGGCTTATATTTAGATTCTGTATGAGTGGGTTTTCATGGAGGAAGTGCCTTTAGTCATTTACTATAATGTCTAACTTTGAAAATGGGCAAGACAGACACGTGAAGAGATAGTCATCATCCAGCCTTTGCCTGGCTTGCTAAGTGCCTTAGGGTGTTAACAACAGTTCCTTGTGTTTCTTGATTCGGGAAATGTTCATTGGGAGCCATTCTGTATAAGGGTGCTGCACAAAGAACATGGAGATTTTTCAATAAGACAGGTCTTGCTCTTTAAGAGGTCATAATTTAATATGGTAAATAATCATTAAGCTAATAAAAACAAAGAACCAAGCAAAATTTAAAAAAAAAAAAAAAACATTATTTGCACTGGGAGTGGTGGCGCATGCCTTTAATCCCAGCACTCAGGAGGCAGAGGTAGGAGGCAGAGGTAGGAGGATAGCTGTGAGTTCAAGGCCACCCTGAGACTACATAGTGAATTCCAGGTCAGCCTGGACTAGAGTGAAACCCTACCTCACAAAAACAAAAAAAAAAAAAAAAAAAAAAAAAAAAAAAAAACTAAAAACATTATTTCCAATTTAGCTTGTTTTTTATCCCAAGGAGAAAACAGGCAATTGCATTTTTGGTTTGTATGACTGTATGTGTAAAAGGAGTCATTGTTGGGCTAGAGAATATGTAGGTAGTAGGTACACCATGATAAGGGACTAAATGCATGTTCAGAGACTTGCAAGCTCGGGGCATTTCTGGGTGCTCCTCTAGCCAGGCCGCCCGTTGCTTTGCTCTCCTGGAAGAAAGCTCATCAGCGGTTATTCATATTAGCCTGTGGTCAGCTTCCTTCTCTACATTCCATTTCTTTAAAGGTAATGATGTTGGAAGGAGTTCCTATGGGGCCATGCAAGTGAAACAGGCCTTTGATTATGCCTACGTGGTTTTGAGTCATGCTGTATCACCAATTGCAAAGTACTATCCCAACAACGAAACAGAGAGGTAAACATCAAGCCAAAATCAGCCCATTGTGTCAAAAATGGTTGTAACTTGTTACCTTGAAGTTAATGTACTCTTCTCTTTTTTTTAACCCCATGCAGCATATTAGGTAGAATAATTAGAGTAACGGATGAAGTTGCCACATATAGAGATTGGATATCAAAGCAGTGGGGCTTGCAGAATAGGCCTGAGCCATCATGCAATGGTAAGACCTTCTCTTCACAATGGATCGGGGCTTAGAGGCTTTTCTGTGTTGTGTGTATTTAATGGGAAGAAACGTTTTCCAATCTTCTGCCACTCTTTCAGGAAATGGTGTTACCTTGATAGTAGATACTCAGCAGTTAGATAAATGTAATAATAATCTGTCTGAAGAAAATGACGCCCTTGGAAAATGTAGAAGTAAAGCCTCGGAATCTCTTAGTAAACACTCTTCAAACTCTTCATCAGGTCCAGTGTCCTCCTCCTCCGCCACGCAGTCCAGCTCTAGCGATGTCGTAAGTATGACACGTTCTCTCCCATGTTGGATGCTTGCCTGCTTTCTTGCTGGGTTAACTGTACAGAGGCTGTCATCACCTTCTTCTTTTTTTTTTTTTTTTCAAAAACTTCAAACTTAGGCAGAAGTGAAAGCATTTTTTTGAAGTATATATATCTGCCTCTGTGTGCTGCCATTTACATCTTGCTTGCTTATCATATATGTAACCCTCTATCCAACGGTTCTTATCCTTGGATCCACTTTAAAGTAGATTGCATATACTGGCACACTTTCCTCAGTCCTAGTAGCACAGTGTTAACCAGATTCCAATTATCTGTTTATATTTTTTCTTTTGATATAAATTGAGATGAAGGGAATACTAGTGGTATATTCTGTTTTATTCAGAACTCTAGTTAGAGAATGTTCTCATCACCCCCGGGAGCCCCCTTGTGACAGACAATCCTCAGTCCCACCCTCAGGGCATCCGTATTGGGTATAGTCTTTTTTTGTAAGGCTTCTTTTACTTTCTTACCTTATTTTTACTTGAACTTGTATTTGTGCTTCCTTACTGAATTTTTTTTACTTATTTTTTTTATTGTTTTGTTTTTCAAGGTAGGGTCTCACTCTGGTCCAGGCTGACCTGGAATTTACTATGTACTCTCGAGGTGGCCTTGAACTCACGGCAATCCTCCTACCTCTGCCTCCCAAGTGCTGGGATTAAAGATGTGCGCCACCACGCCCAGCTTCCTTACTGAATTTTTAAAAATTGAGATATATTTGCTGGGGAAATGGCTTAGTTGGTAAACACTTGCTGTGCAAGTCTCATGACCCTTACAAGTTTAGATCCTCAGACCCATAAAGCTAGATGTGGCTGAAATCCCAGTCCTTATGCAGTGAGGAGGGAAGTAGAGATGCAGGATCTCAGAAGCTCGTGGGCCAGCTAGCTTCAGTGAAAAACTCTGCCACACACAAGGCAAAGACCCAACAAACCAACTTCTCCTCAGACCTCCACACTATGCCATGGCACACACATGTGCACGCACACACACACATGCAAAAATGACATTTAAACAATAAAGCATAATTTGTGCATCATAAAGTTGACCATAGAAAAGTACATTTCAGTGGTTTTTAATGTATTCAGTATTAGATAGCTGTTACTACTATCTAATTCTACTACCCCAGAAAAAACTCACTGCTTAGTAGTTCCTCCCAGTTCTTCCTTCCCTCAGTCCCTAATCTCCTTTCTGTCTCTATTGTGGTCTATTACATCTTACTTTAACAAGATAAATTTTGAGTTTACTTAAGATTCAAGGGCTAGAGAGATGGCTTTAGTGGTTAAGGTGCTTGCCTGTGAAGCCCAAGAACCTGTGTTTGAGTCTCCAGATCCCACATTAGCCAGACTCACAAAGGTGAGGCAAATGCAAGGTTGCACATGCCAACTAGGTGACACAAGTGTCTGGAGTTTGATTGCAGTGGCTGAGGCCCTGGAGCACAAATTCTCTCCCTGCCTGCCTGTCTCTGTCTGTTTGTCTCTTTCTCTCTGTCTCTAAAAAATTTTTTAAAAATTGCTGGGCATGGTAGCACGCTCCTTTAATCCCAGCAATGGGGAGGCAGAGGTAGGAGGATCACTGTGAGTTCAAGGCCACACTGAGACTACAAAGTGAATTTCAGGTCAGTTTGGGCTAGAGTGAGACCCTACCTCAAAAAACAAACAAACAGAGCCAGGCGTGGTGGCGCACGCCTTTAATCCCAGCACTTGGGAGGCAGGGGTAGGAGGATCGCTGTGAGTTCGAGGCCACCCTGAGACTACATAGTGAATTCCAGGTCAGCCTGAGCTAGAGTGAGACCCTACCTCAAAAAACCAAAAACAAACAAACAAACAAACAAAAGATTTAAAATGGACTTACCTATTCTCTGAAACTTGACCTTGGACTGTGACATAAAAAGTAGTCTAGAGGGCTAGGAAATAACTCAGGTGGTAAAGTACTTTCCCTAAGCATGCATAAATCCCTGGGTTCAGTTTCCCAGAACCACATAAAACTGGGCATGAATGCTGGGTTAGGTGGATCACCCATTAGTTCAAGGACAGTCACGGTTACAGAGTGAGATTCTACTTCAATAAATAAATAAATTAGTAAATAAATAAACAAACATGATGATACTTGCCTATAACTGTAGCTCTTGGGAAGATGGAGGCAGGAGAATCAGGAGTTCTAAGTCATCTTTGGTTACATAGCAAGTTTGAGGCCAGCTTGAGCTTCATGAGTCCCTGTCTCAAAAAAAGTTATCTAAATAATGTAAAGGACATAATTTTATGTTATTGATGGATGATTCCATATCATTATGGAATCATAAATACTCACATGCAGAATCTCCCTATGTCTGTAGATCCTAGAGCAATGCTCTGGAGGGAGGAAGAACTGCTAAGCTAGATGACCCAGGCACAGTTGGAGGAGGGGGTAGGAGAAGAGAGGAGGTGTTAGGGACTGAGCCGGGACTCTGACATGCCAGGTAGTAGTCTAGGGAGGAGTAGCCAGGTAGCAGATGGGGCTCAGAAGACCCCTGGAAAGTCTGTACCCCCATCATGCCTTTGGTCAGAAGGATTAGATTGAGTCTCCTTAAAGTCGTCTTGTGTCTGATTAGACACTGGGCCAGGCATAGGACCTAGGTTCCTCTCCTGTTACCACCATGTTTTAACATGTTTTGTGATTTGATTGTTATAGACAAAAATACAAAATAACAGGGACCTGTGTAGGGCCCTTTACAGACAATTAACAAGCCATCCAGATATGGATGGTGGCCTTGACAATGAACAGAAGCCCCTGGCTTAAAAAAAAAAAAAAATTAAAATGTTTGGAGGACAACTTCCGCAGTTCATTTTGAAAAGCCCTTAGTGCCTCCTTAACTCTCAAATGTCTCAGAGAGTACTTAGCTGAAATAATTTTCTTTCTGAGTACTGAGTATGGAAATTACTAATGTGTTGCTTTATAATCCATGTGACTTGTGTTAGGATTCTGATGCGACACCATGCAAAACCCCAAAACAATTGCTCTGCCGTCCACCCACTGGCAACCGAGTAGCCTCACAAGATGTGTCCCTGGAGACATCACAGACAGTTGGGAAAATGCAGAGCACACAAACCACTAACACACCCAACAGCACCAACAAATCCCAGGTGAGTAGAATTATGTTTGTCATTATTAGCATTCAGTACCACATAGACTTTCTTATAGTGGCTACTATGGGTTTGAAGAAATCTCTTGATAAAGAACAAACTATTTTGTCCTAGGAGCTTACAAAGCACAACAGTGCATCCAACATTAGGATGTTGTGAGGTTCCTTAGACATTGTAACATACACCTTTGCAGGAATCTGGTCACCCGTCTTGTCTTTGTAAGAGCTTAGTCCCAGCCAAACCAACTTAATACTGATTCAGCATAAAAACTGCATTAGGGCTGAGAATGTAGTTCCATGCATGCCAGAAAGAAAAGAAAAGAGGGGAGTTAGGGGGGAGGGAGGGAAGGAAGGGAGGGAGGGAGAGAAGGAGGGAAGGAAGGAAGGAAGAAGGAAGGAAGGAAGGAAGGAAAGAAGGAAAGAAGGAGGGAAGAAGGTTGAAATAAACTCCACATGAAGTTTCTATATGACTTCATGCCTAGAAATGCCATGGAGTTTTTTTTGGTACTTGATACTGGTGCTGTCCTGAGTTAGTAGGGAGCTCAGAGGCAGGTCAGTTGATTAACATTAGCTGTGACTTAAACAGGCCATGGGTATAGAATTTGAGAGAGAGAGAGAGAGGAAGAGGCAGAGAGAGAATGGGCATGCCAGGGCCTTTTCAGCTGCTGTGAACAAACTCCAGATGCATGCACCCTCTTGTGGGTATATGTGACATTGTGTGCTTTGTCACTTTTGTGTCTAGCTAAACATGGGACCTGGAGATTCAAACATTCTTAGGCTTTGCAGGCAGGTGCCTTAACCACTGAGCCATCTCTCCAGCCCCTCCCCCCCCTTTTTTTCAAGGTAGGGTCTCACTCTAGCTCAGGCTAACCTGGAATTCAGTGTGTAGTCTCAGGGTGGCCTCAGACTCACGGCAATCCTATCTCTGCCTCTCGAGTGCTGGGATTAAAAGCGTGTGCCACCACACCCGGCTCCCCCCCCTTTTTTTTTAGTTGCCTAAAATTATTACTAAGTATGAGTAGTAAATAGGTGAGGGGAGAAAGCCTCTGATTTAAGTTTCATTACCCTCTTGGAATGCACCTCAGAGACCCTGGGAAGAGGCCTTTTGGCAGCAGCAGAACTGTAACAGCCTTAGCCATGGCATTATATGCAGACACAGTGCAAGTGACAGGACTCAGGAGGAAGCCACAGGGTGAAAGCAGGCACAGAAAAGGAGAAGCCAGTTAGGCTCCCTGACTTGTTGGTCTAAGGGCCCTTCTAGCAGTGCCAGTTAGCAGGTGGTGTATGGTTGGTGGGTTCCTTGAGAAAACTTTCATAGTGTGTTGTTGAGACACTAGTGGTCTGTGTTTTCAAGAGCTCCCCCCTCCCCATTAGCCCTCCTTTGCTGGTTACTGGAAAAGTCAGTGGTACATGGCTCACCAGCCCATCTCTAGTTTGAACTCTTCCCCCTACATTCAGGTTTGCTACTTAGCAGCACTGACATCTTTCTGACTGCTTTCTTCTGCAGCATGGATCAGCAAGGCTCTTCCGTTCTTCCAGCAAAGGCTTCCAAGGTACAGCCCAAACAAGCCATGGTTCCTTGATGACAAGCAAACAGCATCAAGGCAAATCCAATAATCAGTATTACCATGGCAAAAAGAGGAAACACAAGAGGGACGCGCCCCTCTCAGACCTTTGTAGATAGTCGGCGCTGTGCGATGGACTGTCTTCTGTGTGCAATGATCTCGTGCTCAGGACAGTTGCACAGGGACTCCTGGGACATCAGGAGCCTCACACTGTTCAGACGTTGATTTAGCAACTGCGTTTTTTTCCCAGCTCGCCACGGAATGGATCATGAAGACTGACAACTACAAAAACAAAAAGCAAGCAAAAAAAAAAGGGTGGGGGGGAAGGCTGCTTATTTGATAAGTCATATGCTACAACAGGGTCATTTTAAGATTTAAAGCTTGAATGTAAAATAAATATATTTCTCATTGGCTTTATCAGAGTTATAGGGAATAGTATTCAGTGTGGGTAGGGTGATAGAAACAAAAGAAACAATTTCAGAGGATGGGGTGGGAAGGCAAACAAGTGTCTTATAGGAAGTCCAGATTCCAAGGGGGGAAAGTGATTTGTGCATGTTTTTTTTAAAAAAAATAATTTTGCATATATTTGCCATTTTACTGTGTGTATATATAGAAGACCATATAGGAAATTGATATTTGTAATAGTGGATTTGTTAATACTTTTTACATAACATTATTACTGTTTGAATTGTAAACAGATTTTTTTCTCAGGATTAGTTTGAAGAAGAATCTGAATTGCCATCCTAACACCCATGTACAGGGACGTGATTAGCTCTGTTACTCCATTTGTTTTCTCAGCATTGAAGTGACTTCATAGAACCCTTGTGACCTGCTGCAAAATTCTTTCCTCTCTAAAGAAAAGGTTTATGGTGGCAAATGATGCTTATTTTATTTTGTAAAAAAGAAAAAAAATGTACTATGTACTTTTGTGTATACACTGAAAAATCTCTAGTCATCTCTGAGAATTAACTTGCCACTGTTTCTACAGTGCTGTCTTCTTGGGTGATGGGCAGTGATGTGACTTTGTGTTGGTTTCCTTTGCAGTCCTTTTCTTTCCTCCCTTTCCCCTTCTTCCTCTTAGGAAACAAAAGGCCGCCCGGTCTGGGCTGTTGCTCTCAGAGACCTCCAGCTGCACCCTCACCCCTCGCATGCTGGCTTCTGCGGCCCTGTGTGCTTGTGTTTCTCATCTCTCACTCTTGCCCAAGTCATGCTTAACTTTGGGAGAGGATAACTGTCAACAGCTTTAATTAAATCATACTTAAAAAACTATTTTCTTATACTCCACTTTCTGCTTTTGGTATTGTCGATCTTTACAATTAAATGGTCTTTGATAATGGATCGATTTTTGTATTGCCTTATTAAGACCAAATACTTCTTGTCATCCCATTCTTTGCCCTCTCCTTTAATGGAATTGTTGTCTTTAATTAAAACTTTTTTAAACATTGGCTTGTTTTAATCATACTGTAACTTTTGGTTGTGGTCAGCCTTGAATGCAAATGAGATGTATAATTCTGTTATTCATCACCTGTTGAGTTTGAAACTCAGTTGGGAATATATAACACAGTAGAATATAAGTGATATTTCTGACAGTGCTTTCTTCCCAGGTGAGCCCTTATGTTTAGCCTCAGTGTATGTGGCTCTGTTCAGTACAGCCATTTCTGAGATGAGATTCCATTATATATATATATATATACATGCGAAGGACTGGTGGCTTTTAGAGATTTCTTTTATATATACTTATGAAATACTGAAGACCAATCAGACCATTAACGGACACTCAGTGCAACTTTTTATAATGAGAATAATGCTAAAGTTAGACCAAAACTGGTGTCGTAATGAAATTCAATGATTTTCAATATGTTCATATTTTAATTCACAATGGGAAATTGTGTTCCACAACTGGAAACTCAATAGTACTTGTGTAAACCGTGGAAGATTTTAAATGTGATGTTACTTTGACTGTTTTAAATTTTAGAGTCACATTTTATTCTGATTAGAATTTTTATCAAGATGTTGAGCTTTTGTTTTTTGAAACTAGTTTGTCATAACATGTTGTGCATAATCACAGTATTTATTTTGTTAGGACTGTTGTGAATGTGTAGACTTATGTTTACTGCTAAGGGAACAATTATTTATAAAATAATATTAAATCCAGTATTAGCTGCCTACTTCAGACACTTCATACCTGCAGAGATCCGTGTTACATTTACCACACTGAAGTTTTTTTAAAGACTCACCCTCATTGTTGAAAGTAAATGTACTCTTAGGGTGCGAATATTAGTGTTCCAATAAGCATGTGGTTATATTAAGGTGGTGGTAGCGGGAAGATGATCTTGATTCCATTGGGAATCTTAGGTTTTCGTAAATTTATTGGGAAAATAGTTTTTCCTGTACTGCTGACGTTTCTTTTTGGTAAACAGTATCTTTCTAAAAGAAAAAGCATGAAGGAGAAATTGAGGTGTGTATACATTTCCTCAAATGACCAGCATTGTATTCGTGAATACTGTGTATCTTGCAATGAGCAGTGTGAAAGCTGTTCATTTTTCAATCTGAAGTAAAATACTTTCAAGAATTTTTAGTTTGCCTGCTCATTTGTATATTTCATCTTTGTGTTTGACTCCTATCTTTTGTGAGTTTCAATACTTTGTGTAAAGACTTTGTGGCTATCTCAGAAGTGGGTCACGTAGTCATTACAGTCCTTCCGTACATGTAGATCATAACAATAGAAGAGGATTTTGACCCTGGATCACATTTCTCTTGTAGCCGTGAATGTACATCTGTCATAAGAAACATCTACATACCACTTTGTAGCCATGCTGATGGGTTAGAGGAGCATCCACACAGAACCGGAGTGTAGTTTGGGTGAATTTTGATATTGAGGAAAAATGCATTTTTCCCTTCCAGTTATAATATGCCTGGTCTTTGGAATTGTTCTTGTAAAGCTTGGTTTTCAGGTCTGTAAACTGTAGGCTCTAGAGCTTCTATGTGTAGTTAGCCTCCAATCCTTAGCAATTGACTATATTATGCATTCGCCCTAATTTTTAAAATATTTTAATTTTATTTATTTAAAAAAGAGAGAGGCAGAGAGAGAATGGGTGCACCAGGGCCTCTAGCCACTGCAAAGGAACTCCAGACACATGTGCCACCATGTGCACCTGGTTATTCGTGGGTCCTGGGGAATTGAACTTATGTCCTTTGGCTTTGCAGGCAAGCACCTTAACCACTAAGCCATCTCTCCAGCCTCATTTGTCCTATTTTGGTTCTATTTTTACCTTTATTCACATTTTGAGCCTCTTAAATACTTAGGTTACATGATTTGTATTTCTGGATGATGTCTTCATGGGGAAAAACATGGGTTATGAGAAAAACATTGTTTTGAGGGGGGGGTATAGGGATGAAGCTGGGTTTGTTTAATGGGAGGTATGAGACAGATTCTCACTATATAATCCAGGCTGGCCTCAAATTTACGATCCTCTTGCCTTACCCGCCCAGGTGCTGGGATTACAGGTGTGTACTACCACACCTGCTTGGGAAGAGCATCTTTCTTAGTCTCATTCCTGTAGAACCTTCTGTTTCTGTTTTCTCCCCTGTGTTATGATGATGAGCTGTGGGCTAGTGCTTGGGCCCCACCCCCACCCCCAGAAAGGCAAGAGGGTCAGAAGAAGGATCAGACCCAGAGGCTCAGGACCTTGGTGCTGGCATGTGTTTATTGTATAGAGCTCCTATTGACCAGAAGATAGATGTACAGGCCACTGTGTAGATATCACTAGAAAACACCAACATCGGGTATCTCTGATAAGTTTTTTGTTGCAGAGCTGGGTGTCAGTTGATAAACTTTGTTTATACTTTGGTTGTACGTGACTATGGCAACTGTTTAAGGTGTATGTGTCTGCAGTGTTGGGGATTGAACCAAAGGCCTGGTGTCTGCTAAGCTTGCACTCTACCACTGAGCTGTACCATCCCACCACCACCAAGTCCTTTAATTCTAACATGCTATTTCTTGGAGGGTTAGTCACAAATAATGTTTCTAGGGAACTGTTTGCTTCACAGTTAACTTCAGAAATGGAATGGCAAACTATTACACATCCTAAATTTGAAATGTTAAAATTAGTGATCAGAAGAATTGATTCATGTGCTGGGGAGATGGCTCAGCAGTTAAAGGCACTTGCTTACAAACCATGTTGGCCTAGATTTGAGTCCTCAGCACCCACATAAAGCCTGATACAAAGTGGTATATGTGAGACATGCATACACATACATGTGCACACATACACACATGAATAAATAAAATTTAAAACAATAATTCTTAGCTGGACGTGATGGTGCACACCTTTAATTCCAGTGCTAAATCGGGAGGTAGAGATAGGAGGATCACTGTGAGTTTGAAGCCATCTTGGGATTATAGAGTGAGTTCCAGGCTAGAGTGAGACTGTGCCTCAAAAATGGGGAAAAAAAGGGGGAGGGGGCTGGAGAGATGGTTTAGCAGTTAAGGCACTTGCCTGCAAAGCCAAAGGACCCAGGTTCAACTCCCCAGAACCCATGTAAACCAGATGCACAAGGGGGCGCACGTATCTGGAGTTCGTTTGCAGTGGCTGGAGGCCCTGGCGTATCCATTCTCTCTACCTGCCTATTTTTGTATCTCTCTCAAATAAATAAAAATAAAATTTAAAAAATATGGAAAAAAAAGTTGCTTCTTACCATCCATTCTTACTGTCCAAGCTCAATAAGCTGCCTCAAGTCAGTGGAACACAACACCAATAGGAAACTTTTTTTTTTTTTTTTTTTTCGGTAGGGTCTTGCTCTAGTCCAGGCTGACCTGGAATTCACTATGTAGTCTCAGGGTGGCCTTGAACTCACAGCAATCCACCTTCTTCTGCCTCCCAAGTGCTGGTACTAAAGGCATGTGCCATCACGTCCAACAGGAAACATTTTTTAAGCCAAGTATTCTGTAGATGCCTGTACTAGGCTTGAGTGAGGTTATATTTGATAGTCGCTGTACTGTCATTTTCATCAAGCCCCAGTTGAGTAGAACGCTTAGAAGATGCACACTGAGTTGAAAACAGAGCTCCTTGGGTGCATTGTGATCATCCTGCCTCTTCTAAGCCTCAGACTAGCCACCTGCCATGTTGTCATTCCTGGTGGAACAAGTGTTAAAGAGCAGAGTTTAGGGCTGGAGAGATGGCTTAACAGTTAAGGCATTTGCCTGCAAAGACAAAGGACCCAAGTTCAATTCCCAAGGACCCATGTAAGCCAGATGTACAAGGTGGCACATGCATCTGGAGTTTTTTTGCAGTGGCTGGAGGCCCTGGTGTGTCCATTCTCATGCTCTGTATCTATCTGCCTCTTTCTTCCTCTCTCAAGTAAGTAAAAAAAAAAAAAAAATTAAGAGCAGAGTTTAATATGTTCCTCAGTATTACATGTAGCTCAGACTAATACCGTTTACTCAACCTGCTTGTGAGCTATCTTGATCACAGTGGCTGAGCTAAATAATGAGCTAGGGCAGGGGATGTATCTCAGTAGTAAGGGGGTTGCCTCACATGTGTGAGGCCCTGGATTCAATTCCCAGGACTACATAAACAAAAATAATAAACTAAATGTGTGTATAAATTGAATGTTGACAAAAGTATTAGCCAGAAAGAAATGCTTCTAAGTTCTTGCTGATTTATTTGATATCTCAAGTTAATATTTGTTAGTCTTTTTTTCTCCCCTCCTTCCTTTCCTTTCCTTCTTTTGTTCCTTCTTTCCTTCCTTTCTCTCTCTGTCTTTTTTTTTTTTTTTAGGCAGGGTCTCACTTTAGCCCAGGCTGACCTCAGACTCACAGCCTCAGTCTCCCAAGTGCTAGGATTAAAGACACATACTACTGTGTTTAGCTAGTCTTTTCTTTAAATGAACTGCTTAGTGTTTAGTTTACTGTAGTTCAGGGCTTAGTTGTTAACTGTCTTTGACCTTGACATTTTCTACACATCTCACTGAGTTTACCCTAATTCTTAGCTTAAAAGATAGCCGACGTAGAGAGAGGGGAAGCAGAGCTGGAGGCAGGGCACCTGCCTCAGTCATTGTGAGGTAAGCTCTGGATCTCCCAAGAAACCATGTGAGGCTGGCAGTAAGGATAGAGGAAACCAGTGCTTGTATTGCAGTGAGTGTGTTTATTGGTATCTGTACAACATCATTCTTACAATACAGTTTTTAATTTTATTTATTTGAGAGAGGGAAAGAGGCAGACACACAGAGAGGATGGGCATGCCAGGGCCTCCAGCCACTGCGAACAGACTCCAGACCCATGTGCCACCTTGTATATATCTGGCTTACGTGGGTCCTGGGCAACTAACTGAACCAGGTCCTTTGGATTTACAAGGCAAGCACCTTAACTACTAAGCCATCTCTCCAACCCCTCTTACAATACATTTTAACTGAAATCCTTGTCACTTTCACCCCCCTTGACCTCTTTTCATCTTTGCTGCAGCCTGATGATAGGAAAGGTCCAGGACACAGTCTGGGGGAACTTCACAGGACCCGTTGAGACATACTTGTCTCCTGGGGTTGCAGCCACATGTTTGGCTTGTAGTGTTAAATCCTTTCCCCTTGGGTTCCATGCCGTTCATAGCTGTTCCGTAAGGTCCTTTTTACCTTTTGTATGTAGATGCAATTTGTTATGATACTGCTTGACTTCTAAACTTAATCTCTGGAATTTAAGATTCATTCCCTCCCCCTTTCATTCTACATTCTGAAGTTGAAAGTAACTTTTTTCAAGTCTTTGAAAGATCTGTCATAGTGCAAATTTCCAGTTTACCAACAATTGAAAGTACTCTTTCTTTGTGCATTGTTATGGGGGGGCGGGGCAGGAGAGGTAGCAGCCAGTGAAGTGTCTGGACATAAGGTGGGAAGAGCCACTAGGATAAACCTTTTATTTTTTAGTGGGGTATACATAGATGGGGTTCAGAGAGTTGGGTGAGGTCAGTACCTGTGTGTAACCTCCCTTCTGTTTATTTCCTTCTCTGATCAGCATTGCCGGCAGTGCTAAGCAACGCGGATGTCTATGAGGTGCTGGAGGTCTGATCCTCTCCAAGCTCCAGTCTTGTCTAGTTACTGCTGCAGAGGCACTAAGGAGATTACCAGAAAGAGATTTGATACAGATGGTTTATGAAATCTCGGCACTTCCTGAGGTCATATGACTGGGCACCAGTTTCAAAAACTTATGAATGAATTTCACACCTGGGAGTTTTGGGTTTTTTGTTGGTTTTTTTTTCTTTTTTTTAAATAAGCTAACAGTATCTTCAGAGATGTCAACTGTTTGCCTTGAAAATTTTTATAAATTGCATTTCTATCTATATGTGCCCCCCAATGCTTACCACTGGGTTGTTTATTCCTAATCTGCAATACAATAAAGGCTTTGTGTTTTGTTCATCTTCAAGACCTCTGGTATGAGCCTTGTCAGAAAACCTGAAGGGCTACTTTAAAAAACAAAAAACGGGCTGGAGAAATGGCTTAGTGTTTAAAGTGCTTGTTTGCGAAGCCAAAGGACCCAGGTTCAATTCCCCAGGGCCCATTTAAACCAGATGCACAGGAGGGTGTACGCATCTGGAGTTCCTTTACAGCAGCTAGAGGCCTTGGCCTGCCCATTCTCTCCCTGCCTATTCCTCTTTCTCAAATAAATAAAGAGCCAGGTGTGGTGGCACACGCCTTTAATCCCAGCCAGGAAAAAAAAAAATGGCTGGAGAGATGGCTTAGTGGTTAAGGTGCTTGACTGCAAAGCCAAGGGACCCACGTAAGCCAATGCACAAGGTGGTGCATGTGTCTGGAGTTTGTTTGCAGCAGCTGGAAGCTGGTACACCCATTCTCTCTCCCCCTTCCCTCCCCCAAGTAAATAATTAAATATATATTTTTTAATATTGAACACTGCCCTGTTTAGATGGAGTGGATTTTCTTGCTCATACAGCATTTCTGTGGGCTCCTGCATGATTGCAAAGTTGGCTTCCTTTTTAGTGTTGCCAGTGATGAGTGGGTGACTTGTATAACACGGTTTCTCCTACCCTGCCTAGGATCACAGTATCAGTTTGGACTCCCACACTGCCATTACAAAGCTAGAAACTGGCCCCCTATAATACCAGGCCAGGTTTACCCTCTTGTCTCTGTCAGCACATGTGCAAATCTACTCTGACTGGTTGCAGGTTGCTTTGGCAAAGTAGAATGTCATAGACCTCATTATAAAAGAGTAGATTCCTATGACGTGCCCAGACTACCTTAAGTAGGGGTTTGCGAAGCATTTCTCTTTGATAGTGCTTCTGAATCAGGTTTGCTGAGAACTGCCCCCTCTCCAGAATGGCTTTGAACTTGCTATCCTCCTATCTGTGTCTCCTGAGTTCCTGAGTGCTAGGATTATGGTAGTGGACCACTATACTCAGTCTAATATGACATTCTTTCAAGTGAATGTTTGAGTTGCTTTTGGGAAGTTTTTTTTAATTCTCTTTTTTCCCCCTTGGAATGAAATAATACATATAATGTAGAGTGGTTATCTGAAACAGCCACCTGCCTCTTTTTTAAAAAAAAAACTTTTTCTATTTATTTATTTATTTATGAGAGAGAGAAAAAGAGGCAGATAGAGAATGGGCACACCAGGGCCTTTAGCCCCTGCAAATGAACTCCAGACACATGTGCCATCTTGTGCAGCTGGCTTTACATGGGTCCCAGGGAATCAAACCTGGGTCAAGTTTGTGTGTGTGTGTGTGTGTGTGTGTGTGTGTGTGTGTGTGTGTGTAGGTGTAGGTCAGAAGACAACCTCAGGGTGTCAGGCATCTCCTTCCACCTTCTTTAAGGCAGAACTCTCTTGTTTGGCCACTGGGGGCGCCATCTTGACTGTATATGGTCCATGAGCTTTTGGATTCTTCCAATTGCCCTGGGATAATTGGAATTACAGATACTTTTGCTGCTTTGGCTTCTATTTTATGTGGATGCTGGGAATTGAACATGGATTGTCAGATTTGCAGACCAAGTGCCTTTAACTGCTGAGCCATCTCCCCAGTCCACCTGTTACTTTTTTTGTCATTTAATTTTAGTTTTAATTTTTATTTGTGGGCTTGGGGGCATGCCAGGGTCACTTGTCACTGCAAATGAACACTTATCTAATTTTCATGGTTAGCTGAGGATTGAACCTGTGCCGGAAGCCTTTGCAAGCTAGCACCTTTAACTGCTTGTTGCCATTTTCACTTTTCTAAAAACCTTGCTTTGGGAAAAACTGATGAAAAAAATCAGTTGTGTTAATTATTTAACACCACTTGCCTGTTAAAACTCAAATCTACCGGGCGTGGTGGCACATGCCTTTAATCCCAGCGCTCGGGAGGCAGAGGTAGGAGGATCGCCGTGAGTTCCAGGCCACCCTGAGACTATAGTGAATTCCAGGTCAGCCTGAGCTAGAGTGAAACCCTATCTCAAAAAAAAAAAAAACAAAATAAAAACCCTAATATCTATTAATTTCATTCCCTTCCAATAAGTAGTAACAACTTTAAATCCTTCTGACATTAAGTTCTTAGTCGTAAAGTGCAGTAAATCACTAGATCAGTAGAGGAAGGGCACACAAACCAGAAGAATCCAGTCATTTGGAGCCAAAAGGAGTAGGGCTGTCTTAGGTTTGGGAAAAAAAAATCTGAAAAACAGATGAAAGTCATTCCCCCTCCCCCTCCAGCTGTGGGGAATTCCAGACAGCCATCTCTAAACCTTAGAGCACAGTGGTATTTTAAAGATGTTTTCCTTGACTCACAGTCTCGTAATGTCTCGTCACTGAAATCAGCAGTATATTATGACAGTCAGCTTAACCAGGAATGCAACTGCTTTGACTAAGTCAGGAACATTTTGCCTTTTAAGTAAAATGTTTTTGATGTCTTGCTTGTTAGGCTGGGGATATAGCTCAGTCTTTAGAGTGCTTGCCTAACATGCAGAAGGTCCTGGGTTTGATTCCCAGCACTGCATAAAACCAGGTGTGGTGCTGCACACCTGTAATCTCAGCACTTGGGAGGTAGAGGCAAGAAGGATCAAAAGTTCAAGGTCGGGGCTGGAGAGATGGCTTAGTGGTTAAGCGCTTGCCTGTGAAGCCTAAGGACCCCGGTTCGAGGCTCGATTCTCCAGGACCCACATAAGCCAGATGGACAAGGGGACACACACATCTGGAGTTCGTTTACAGTGGCTGGAGGCCCTGGCGCACCCATTCTCTCTCTCTACCTGCCTATTTCTGATCTCTCTCTCAAATAAATAAATAAAATATTTTTTTAAAAAAAAGTTCAAGGTCATACTTATCTACACAGGTAGACTAGCCTGGGTTACATGAGACCTATCTCAAAAACCAAAAATAAAAAATAAGGAATGGTGGTTTGCACCTTTAAACCCAGCACTCAGGAGGCTAAGGTAAGGGGATCACCATGAGTTCCAGGTCAGCCTGGGCTAGAGTGAAACCCTATCTCAAATTTAAAAAAAAAAAAAAAAAATAGGGCTGGAGAAATGGCTTAGCGGTTAAGGCGTTTGCCTTCAAAGCCAAAGAATCCCAGTTGGATTCCCCAGGACTCATGTAAGCCAGATGCACAAGAGGGTACATGTGCCTGGAGTTCGTTTGCAGGGGCTGAAGGCCCCAGTGTGCCCATTCTCTCTCTCTCCCTCTTTTTCTCTGTCAAATAAACAAAATATGTTTAAAAAATTAAAAGTAAGCTCTTATTTGTCTAAGGAAACCATTTTAAGCCCAGACAAACCAGTAATCTGGCAAATAGTGTGAATGGGTGTGTATGTGTAGAGGAGGGGACCATTTTCTTTTTATTGTAGGGCTGGAGAAATGGCTCAGTGGTGAAGGCACTTGCCTGTGCAGCCTAAGGACCCAGGTTCAATTCCCCAGTACCCATGTAAGCCAGATGGACATGGTGGCACATGCATCTGGAGTTTGTTTGCAGTAGTGGCTAGAGGCCCTGGCACACCTATTCTCTCTCTCACTCTGTCTCTCATAAATTAAAAAAAAATTGCAAGTTGACTATAATGTGTGTCTGTGTTTAAGTAAGCCTATTTGAAGCTGTGGGATTAAAAGAACTATCCAAAACAAGTATGTAAATAGAAAGGTGTCTTAATGTTTTTTATTATTTATTATTTTTTATGAGAGAGAATTGGTGTTCCAGGGCCTCTAGCCACTGAAGTTGAACTCCAGACATGTGCACCATTTTGTGTACATGCATGACCTTGTGCTCACTTGTCACCTTGGGCATATAGCTTATGTGAGTTCTGGGGAGTCTAACCTGGGTCCTTCTTAAATGCTAAGCCATCTCTCCAGCCCAGATGTCTTAATGTTTAGTGCAACATTAAAAGGAGTGGTTTAAAGCCGGGCGTGGTGGCGCACGCCTTTAATCCCAGCACTCGGGAGGCAGAGGTAGGAGGATCGCCGAGAGTTCGAGGCCACCCTGAGACTACATAGTTAATTCCAGGTCAGCCTGGACCAGAGTGAGACCCCACCTCGCAAAACCAAAAAAAAAAAGGAGTGGTTTATTAAAAGAATGGAGTGGACTATTTACATGGTATATCAATTTTAAAACAAAAAAAACCCTGCTCAATTTAGACTGTAAACCAGCCTTGCACTTAGCTCACCGGTGGGTAGCTTCATCAATGCAACTTTGCGGGGACATTCCTCAGAATAATCATAAAGTAGATTTCACCAGGCATCTTTGTTTTTAAAATCCAGTTCAGGAAAACTGCTTTCAGATACCAGGCTGAAGGACTCAGGACCTCTCCACAGGTAAGCAAGCGGGCAGAATGACACAGCAAAGACCTACGGAGTTGGAGGCAGGGTGCAGGCAAGAGTTGGAGAGTCCTGGGGAGTTGGACTGGCACTGCCACAAAAGTGCAAAGCAGGTGGCTAGGCACAGGGTATTGATGTTGTCATAGGCCCAGAAAGATCCCTGGTTTTCTCCCCATCTTCCTCCTCTACTTCTGAGGCAGTTAGGGTGAGTGGACCCTCCAGAGTAAAGGCAGGAATGTCCTTAAGTCTGTCCTTGCAGTCTCTACTTTGCTAGAGATCAGAGAAGCTGGCTTCTCGTCTCTTGCCTAAATGAGTTCCCTAGACTTGTTTTTCCATGAACACCCTGAACCCCTCCCTGGGAGGGAAGTCCCCCTTCCTAGAATTTAAATCTAATCCTGACATTGTGGTTGGTCAAGTTCAGTCCCCAGAACTTGATAACATGGCTGGCCTCTTCCTGAGCCAGCCTCTAGTTCAGACCAGTTAGCTGTCTCTCAGGCTCACCTAAGCCTGAAGTAAAGCCCACCACACTACGGTTATAAATAGATGTGTCCCAGGGGTCAAGCTGCCCACTCATCACTCCTGAATCTCCAGATTCTGCTAAGTCTCCCTGATCCCTCTTTACCCTCTCCTGCCTTCCACATGGCAAGAGCTCTCTGCACTTTCTTTCCTTTCCTCTCTAAATCTCTTTTCACGTTTCTTCCAGGTCCAGCACATGGGTTCTCAGACCATGTGAGGTATCCATTTCCCTTTCCTTGGTTTTATACTTCCTTAAATAAATATACTAATTTAATAATTATCCTCAGTTTGATTTGCCCAATTCTTTAGTTGAATACAAACACAAACTCAGGGTTTGGAGTTCAAGGACTTTCCTGAACTGCCAACACTCACCCCATAATATTTCCCCCTTCTCATAATATAACCACTTAAAATTTTTGATGAGATATTTTTGGAGGGAGGTAGGGAGGAGAGGTGTTACCTCTGGTCTCTCAATAACATACCTGTCCTGCCACTTCTTGATTTTTAGTCATTAAGATACATGTTGGGGCTGGGAGTGGTGGTGCACGCCTTTAATCCTAGCACTCGGTAGGCAGAGGTAGGAGGATCGCCATGACTTCAAGGCCACCCTGAGACTACATAGTGAATTCCAGGTCAGCCTGTGCTAGAGCAAGATCCTACCTCAAAACCCTCCCCCCACACACAAAAAAAATACATGTTGGGGACTGGAGAGATGGCTTAGTGGTTAAGGTGCTTGCCTGCAAAGCCAAAGGACCCAGGTTCGATTCCCCAGGACCCACGTAAGCCAGATGCACAGGAGACACATGTGTCTGGAGTTCATTTGCAGTGGCTGGATGTTCTGGCGTGTCCATTCTCTCCCTCTCTCTCTCTCTTTCCCTCTCTCTGCTTCTTTCTATCCAATAAAAATAAATAAATAAATAAATAAAATACATGTTGGGCCAGGCATGGTAGCACATGCCTTTAATCCCAGCACTTAGGAGGCAGAGGTAGGAGGATCCCAGTGAGTTGGAGGGCACCCTGAGAGTGTGTAGTGAATTCCAGGTCAGCCTGGGCTAGAGTGAGACCCTTCCTCGAAAAACAAAAAATAGATTCTCCAACCAAGGATAAGAGCAGGTTCGATTAAAGGGGATATACACAGGAACTCAAGAG
The DNA here is from genome assembly GCA_036365145.1 of Orientallactaga sibirica. Lineage (NCBI taxonomy): Eukaryota > Metazoa > Chordata > Mammalia > Rodentia > Dipodidae > Orientallactaga > Orientallactaga sibirica. The sequence goes on from JAEOAD010000030.1 coordinate 3,695,278, forward strand.
ACATTCTGATGGGGATTCCCCCTCCACTTGTACCAGAAACACTGGGGACTTCTCTCTGGGTAATGTGATCTTCCTGACCATGGAGGGTTGACTTGGTTCCCAGTTATAAGCTCTCCCCCCATTGAGTGGGCCTCATGTTCGATCAGAGGGCAGTTTGGTTATGCACAAAGACTGTGTGCCACTATTACACAAGTGTGTACTTTTTGTCTAGCTGGTAAACTGCATGGCTTGCAGGGTCCTCTGCTTATTCATGCTGTAGGTAATTGTTGTCTCACAGTAGCTCCCATAGCACTTTCCAGCACCATGGGGTTTCCCAGGTGAGGATGGGCTTTCCTCTCAGTTCTCACATTGTCTCTAGGTGTTCTGGGATGGCAGCCTGTGCTGTCTTCAGCAATAGAGTCCTACCTTTTAGCTCTGTCTGTTAAACAAGTGCTTGGCAAAAGCCTGCATTTTGGCGGGGGGAATCACACAGATCACCCTGGCCAATGGATTACTGTAGGGGTTAACCCAGATCTGGACTTGGGATCCATAAGCCAGAGCCCATGTTTTAAGGAATAAGCTTTCTCCACCTTTCACTGGGCTTTATGGTCTGGCCCAACCACCTTTCTTAATATGGGGTTCCATCTCTTATACTGGTTTCCAGGAGGAAGTTTCATACTGTGCTGGCTACTTTGGTTTTGTGTAGTTCCCCTTTACACACTCCTTTCCTTGAACCCCCATCCACCATCCCACCCCAATATTCTTTTCCTCTACTGCTTTGTCTAGTAACCTCTCCTTCCCTCCCTCCCTGCTTCTCTTCTCCGTGGTATCATTCTAGTTAAATGCCCATAACCCTAATGCTGACTCTTTTTTACACTCTTCTTCCACTGGCCCCATTTAGGAGCCACAAATGAGAGAAAACATGCAATGTTTGTCTTTTTAGTCTGTGTGATCTAACTTAAGATGATTTGTTCCAAAATCATCCATTTTCCTGCAAATTTCATTAATTTTTCCTTACTGCTGAGTGAATTCCATTGTGTAAAGGTACCACATCTTCATTATCCATTCATCAGTCAATGGGCATCTGGGTTGATTCTGATTCCTAGATATTGTGATAGAGCGGTGATAAACATAGTTGAACAAGTACCTCTGAAGAAGAGAGTGGAGTCTTTAGGGTAGATACTAAGGAATGGGATATCTGGGTCAGATGGTCAATCAATTTTCATCTTTTTCAGGAGTTTTATTCTGATTTCTGTAGTGGTTGTACAAGTTTACATTCTCACCAGCAGCGAATAAAGGTTCCTCTTTCCTTGCAAGCTTGCCAACATTTGTTGTCATTTGATTTTTTGATGATTGCCATCCTGACTGGAGTAAGATGGAATCTCCAAGTTATTTTTATTTGCATTTACCTGATGATTAAAGATGTTGGACTTTTTTTAAAGTGAGTATTAGCCATTTGTATTTCCTCTTTTGAGGATTGTCCAGTTCTTTGCCCTATATTTGAGTGGAATGTTTGACTTTTTATTGCTTAGTCTTTTTAGTTCCTTGAAAATTCTAGATATTAGGCCTCTATCAGAGGTATAGCTGGAGATGATTTTCTCCAATCCTGTGGATAGTCTGTTGGCTCTGTTTATGGTATGTTTGTACAAAAGCTTTTTAGTTTCATGAGATCTCACTGCTTGAGTTGATTGTTTAATTTCCTGGAGTACTGGGGTCTTGTTCAGGAAGTCTTTCCTCACAACTTATCTTGGAAAGTTCTCTCTATTTTCCCCCAGTTGTTTTAGAGTTTCAGGTCTTATATCAAGGTCCTTAATCCATTTGGACTTGATTTTTGTGTAGGGTTAGAGAAGTGGATCTAAATTCATTTTTCTTCACATGGTTCTCCAATTTCTCCAGCACCTTTTGTTGAAGATGTCTTTTCTCCAGTGTGCATTGCTGGCTCCTTGACAAAGATCAGGTAGCTATAGCTGCTCAAAGTAAGACCCAGATCTTCTATTTTGTTCCATTGATCTATATGCCTATTTTTGTGCCAGTACCATGCTATTTTTATTACTTTGGCTTTGTAGTATAACTTAAAACCAAGTATTGTGATACCTCTAGAACTGTTTCTTTTTAAAAATATACTTTATTTATGTATTTATTTATTTGTTTATTTATTTATTTATGGGAGAGAAAAAGAGAGAGAGAATGGGCACACCAGGGCCTCCAGCCACTGCAAACGAAGTCCAGATGCATTTGCCCCTTTGTGCATCTGCTTTACATGTGTGCTGGAGAATCAAACCAGGATCCTTTGGCTTGCCAGGAAAATGCCTTAACCTCTAAGCCATCTCTCCAGCCCCAGAAGTGTTTCTTTGCTGAGGTAGTTTTGGATAACTAAGGCCTTCTGTAGTTTCATGTAAATTTTAAGACTAATTTTTTTCTACCTCTGCGAAGAACATTACTAGGATTTTTAAAAATTTATTTGAGAGAGAGATAAAGAGAGAATGAATATGGACATGCCAGGGCTTCCAGCTACTGCAAACAAACTCCAGACACATGTGCCACCTTGTGTATCTGTGGGTCCTGGGGAATCAAACCTGGGTCCTTTGGCTTTGCAGACAAGCGTCTTAACCACTAAGCCGTCTCTCCAGCCCTATTGCCGGATTTTTTTTTTTTTTTTTTTTTTTTGGTTTTTCAAGGTAGGGTCTTTCTCTAGCCCAGGCTGACCTAAAATTCACTATGTAGTGTCAGGATAGCCTTGAACTCCCGGCACTCCTCCTACCTCTGCCTCCCAAGTTCTGGGATTAAAGGCATGCACCACCATGCCTGGCCCTGTTGCTGGAATTTTTATTGGCATTATGTTGAATCTGTAAATTGCTTTTGTTAGAATGGCCATTTTTTTTTTGAGAGAGAGAGAGATAGAGAGAGAAAGAACTAGAGAGATAGGGAGAATGGGTGCGCCAGTGGCCTCTCAGCAGCTGTGAATTAACTCCAGATGTGTGCGCCCTCTTGTGGGCAAATGTGGCATTGTGCCCTTGCGTCACTTTGCATCTGGCTAAACATGGGACCTGGAGATTGGCATTCTTAGGCTTGGCAGGCAGGTACCTTAATGGCCAAGCCATCTCTCCAGTCCCAGAATGGCCATTTTTATAGTATTGATTCTTCCAATTCATGAGCATGGAAGGTCTTTCCATCTTTCATGTCCTCCTCAATTTCTTTCTTCAGTGTTTTTATGTTTTATTTTATTTTATTTGAGAGACAGAGAAAGATGTGGAGAGAGAGGGGAAAAAATGGGTGCACTAATGCCTCCAACCACTGCAAACAAACTCCAGATGCATGCGCCTCCTTGTGCATCTGGCTTATGTAGGTCCTGGGAATTGAACCAGGATCCTTTGTCTTTGCAGGCAAACGCCTTAACCACTAAGCCAACTTCTCCAGCCCCATTTTTGTTTTAATTGTATAAGTCTCTCACTTCTTTAATGATATTCCAAGATAATTTAATAATAATAATTTAATTTTTGTGGCTATTGAAAATGGACAGTCTCACTGATCTCTTACTCTATATGTTGTCTTTAGTTTATAGAAAAGCTGCTGATTGTGCTTGCTTCGGCAGTACATATATTAAACTTGGAAAGCTGCTGATATTTTATGTTAATTTTGTATCCTTCCACTTTGTTGAAAGAGTTTATTATCTTTAGAAGTTTTTGGTGGAATTTTTTGCATCACTTGTAAAATCATGCCATCTTCAAATAAGGTTAGTTTGACTTCTTTTCCAGTTTGTATCCCTTTTATTTCTTTCTCTTGTCATATTGCGTAGGCTAGGAATTCTAGCACTTTGTTGAAGAGCAGTGGTGAGAGTGGGTACCCCTGTCTTATTCCTGATCTTAATGGGATCTCTGAGTTTTTCCCTGTTTAGTATGATTTGGGCCTTGGGTTGTGTTGGGTGTTCTTATAACCTTGGTTTAAGTCTAAATGCATGCACAATATGGGGGAACTTGATTGATTGGTGGGCCTGGGAGGAGAATACAGACTCAGAAAGAGCCAACCAACAGCAACAACAAAAAGCCCACAAAATGATTTCCTAGAAGGAGAATCAGGAAGCGGTCCTTGATCACCATATTAAGTCAGGCTGGTCCAGTTCCATTCTAGTCTCATCAGAACGGATTGGAATCTATATTCTCCTATCCAAGTACTAACCAGGCCTGACCCTGCTTAGCTTCCAAGATCAGACAAAACCAGGCGCGTTCAGGGTGGTATGGCCATAGACATGGAGTCTATATTCTCTTGGAACTGTGTCCCTAACTACTTCCTTACCTTGCTCCTAATCTCTGTCGCTGCTGTGATGGAGATGAACATTTTCATGTTGTGTCAGGTAATGTATGTTATGAGTGTGTGTGATCTGGTGACATCCTTCAGCAACTGGGAAATCTGGAATCCTTATTTTCTTCCTTACTTTCTACTTTCTTTCTTTTTTAGCCATATTTTTGTTTATTTCTTGCACTTGAAGTACTCTTTGATGACATCCTTTGGCCTGAGATTCCTTGCCATAGTCCTTAACAATTATACAGCTGCAGCCAACCACTTTGCAGGGTTTCCCCTCTAGGTCAGTTTTACAGAGGCCTATCCATTCCCCTAGTTTCTTGTTGTCATCAACCTTAATTAGGTTGATTTGGTGCTCAGCACAAAGGGCCTCCACCAACGTGACATACATTAGCTCATCACAATTGGATGCCAGCACACAAAGATGGGCTTGGCGCTTGTCTAAGGTTTTGGCGGCTTCTCGAATTCCACGTGCTAGGCCATCGTGGATGAGGGCGGTCTTCAGCACCTCTTGCAGAGCAGTGTTCACGTCCATTACACCTCCAGCAGCAATGCCTTCCTCTGCCATGGCGGCAGGTTACCGGTGAAGCGGAATAGGCCTCCTTTCTACTTTCTTAGGAACTCCACATTTGTTCAGATATTGGGTCTCCTGAACAGAGCCTCTAATTGCCTTCCCACCTTTCCATCTCTGACTCAAAATAATGTTGTGGAGAAGGGCCACAGTGTGCATGTAGAAACTGTCCCCTTCATTTAAAGCTAGTACCTTTAACCACTGAGTCATCTCCCCAGACCAAGTCAGGTCAGCCTGAGCTCAAGTGAGAACCTACCTCAAAAAAATTTTCCTCTCCTTTTTGAGACAGGGTCTCCCTTGTTTTTACCACTAGGTAGCCCAATCTAGCTGGCCCACAAGCTTCCAGATTCTTTTGGCTGTGCCTCCCATTGCTATAAACATGTTGGGATTACAAACACATATACAACTTTGCATCTAGCTTTAAGTGGGTACTGGGGAATCAAACCTGGTCAGCAGGCTTGCAAGCAAGGTGCCTTTAACTGCTGAGCTGTCTCCCCAGCCTGCATCACTAACTTTAAAATTATTTGAGAAAGAGAGAGGCAGAGAAAGGGTATGCCAGGTCCTCTAAACACTGCAAATGAACCCCAGATGTATGCACCACCTTGTACATCTGGCTTTACGTGGGTACTGGGGAACTGAACCTGGGTCCTTTGGCTTTACAGGCCACTAAGCCATCCCTCCAACCCCCGTCTCTGACTTTTTGTTCAAATTCATCTTCCAATCCTCCTATTAATTTTCTTTGGTGTTTTTCTTCCTAATTTTTTGGTTTTGTCCCAGATGTTTCCTGTTAAGCATCCTATTTTGTTTCATGGTATTCTACTTTTCTCATTAACAAGATACCTGACAAATAAGGGGAGGGAAGCTTGCTTTGTCTCATGGTTTTAGTCTATCCTGTGAGGAAGTCATGGCAGTGGGGCCTTGAAAAAAATCTTATGGGCTGGAGAGATGGCTTAGCAGTTAAATGCTTGCATGTGAAGCCTAAGGACCCTGGAAGGCTTGATTCTCCAGGACCCATGTAAGCCAGATGCACAAGGGGGCGAACACATCTGGAGTTCGTTTGCAGTGGTTGGAAGCCCTGGAACGCCCATTCTCTCTCTCCCTGCCTGTTTCTGTATCTCTCTCTCTCTCTCTCTCAAATACATAAATAAAAAATAAAACAATTTTTTAAAATCTTCTTATGGTCATGCTTATGGGTTTGAGAGAAAGCAGGAATAGATCCTGGGTTAAGTCTACCACCTTTCCTAACCCATTGTCCAACATAAAATTCCTGTATTATTGCTGTGACCAAATACCTGACAAGAAGCAACTTAAAAGAAGGAGGAGCTGGGCGTGGTGGTGCATGCCTTTAATCCCAGCACTTGGGAGGCAGAGGTAGGAGGATCACCATGAGTTTGAGGCCACCCTATAAGGGGGCTGGAGAGATGGCTTAGCAGTTAAGGTACATACCTGTGAAGCCTAAGGATCCGGTTCAATTCTCCAGGTCCCACGTAAGCCAGATGCACAAGGGGGTGCACGCATCTGGAGTTCGTTTGCAGTGGCTAGAGGCCCTGGCATGCCCATTCTCTCTCTCTCTCTCTCTCTTTCCCTCTCTGTCTCTAATAAATAAATAAAAATAAAATCTTAAAAAAAAAGTATAAGGGCAGGGTCTTTTCTGAGACTCAGGCAATCTTTGTGAGCCCCTAGAACATCAAAACACAAGTAACATATTTGCAATAAACAATGACACAGAGTGAACATTCCCAATCCAAAAAGGAGGACTGGGGAAAATATTAAGGAAAGATCAGACAAATGCAAGACTAAATCTTGTAGAATAAACTCCAAATCCTTTTATATTTATTTTGAACTTTTTTTTTTTTTTCATGGTAGGGTTTCACTCTAGCCCAGGAATTCACTATGTAGTCTCAGGATGGCCTCAAATTCACAGTGATCCTCCTACCTCTGCCTCCCAAGTACCGGGATTAAAAGCTTGTGTCACCATGCCTGGCTAACTTTAAAAAATTATTTATGAGAGAGGCAGATAGAGAGAGTGAGAAAATGGGTGTGCCAGGGCCTCTAGACACTGCAAATGAACTCCAGACGCATGCTCCACCTTGTGTATTTGTCCCTCTAGCACACACACACTCTACTTGGCTGGCTCCATTCCCTTCTTGCAGCTTTCAACAGATATCCCATGGTCCTGGCATCTCCAACATCCTGTGCTCCCCGCTGCAACTTGGGCTTCGCCTTCATAACTTCTCGCACTGGCCTCTCAGGAGACCTCCTTACAGTGACTGAATTTGCACACGTGGCCTCTGTACCTGTGTGGAATCATGGTGAAAGATCCCATGATCCCCTTAATCTTGCCTTTTTCATGCTTCAAAACCAATACCATGGGGCTTTTCCATTTCCAGAAAACCCTCTCTTGCCTCCTTGGGCAGCAACTCTAACTTCCTTCCTTCTCTGAAGTTCTTTTTTTAAAAAAAAAATTTACTTATTTATCTTGAGAGGGAGAAAGAGAGAAAAAGGAGAATGGGCATGCCAGGGCCTCTGGCCACTGCATACAAACTCTGGACACATGTGCCACCTTGTGCATCTGGTTTATGTGGGTACTGGGGAATTGAACCTGGTTCCCTAGGCTTCACAGACAAGCACCTTAACTGCTAAGCCATCTCTCCAGCCCTATTCTCTGAAGTTCTATCTGTAATCTGATAAGATCTCTCTAAACAAACAAACAGAAAGTAGTACCACATGAACAATGCTGCCAAGTTCTGCTGCCAGCTAGGAATTGAAATGGTCCCTTTGGTCCACAGTTGCATCAGCCTCTGTGAGCCTTTCAATAATATCTGGAGTAACATTTCCCTGGATTTTTTTTTTTTTTTTTTTGAGGAAGGGCCTCACTCTAGTCCAGGCTGACCTGGACTTCACTATGTAGTCTCAGGGTGGGCTTGAACTCACAGAGAAGGAGAGAGAGAAAAAAAGAGAGAGAGAGAGAGAGAGAGAGAATGGGCACTCCAGGGCCTCTAGCCACTACAAACAAACTCCAGATGCATGTGCCACCTTGTGCATCTGGCTTATGAGGGTCCTGGGGAATCGAACCTGGATCCTTTGGCTTTGCAGGCAAGGACCTTAACCACTAAGCCATCTCCCCAGCCTCCCAGCCCAGGTTTTGATTTTATGAAGCTAATCTCTTTAACAATTATAGCTACTTTTTTTTTCCAGGTAGGGTTTCACTCTAGTCCAGGTAGGCTGACCTGGAATTCTCTATGTAGTCTCAGGGTGGCCTCAAATTCATGGTAATCCTCCTACCTCTGCCTCCCAAGTGCTGGGATTAAAGGCGTGCACCACCATGCCCAGCTCCCATTACTTTTTTTTTTTTTTTTTTTTTTTTTGGTTTTTCGAGGTAGGGTTTCACTCTGGTCCAGGCTGACCTGGAATTCACTATGTAGTCTCAGGGTGGCCTCGAACTCTCAGCGATCCTCCTACCTCTGCCTCCCGAGTGCTGGGATTAAAGGCGTGAGCCACCACGCCCGGCTTCCCATTACTTTTTTTAAAAAGAATATTGTGTGTGTGTGTGTGTGTGTGTGTGTGTGAGAGAGAGAGAGAGAGAGAGAGAGAGAATCAGCACGCCAGGTCCTCCAGCCACTGCAATCGAACTCCAGATGTTTGTGCCACCTTGTGCACATGTGCAACCTTGTGTACATGTGTCACCTTGTGTGTCTGTCTTACATGGGACCTGGAGAGTCAAACATGGATCCTTAGGCTATGCAGCCAGGTGTCTTAACCACTAAGCCATCTCTCCAGCCCCCCTCCCCTTTTTTGAAGTACTGTCTTACTCTATCCACCGCTGACCTGGAATTCACTATGTAGTCTCAGGGTGGCCTCAAACTCACAGCAATCCTCCTATCTCTGCCTGCTGAGTGTTAGAATTAAAGGCATGTGCCATCACATCTGGCACCTTTCTGATTTAAAGTTCATTCTTAACTTACTGAGCTCACAGAGGAAATTTATTGAGTTGACATGTCCCAGTACACAGCCCAGATGACAACCTGAGTGCTGGGATTGTAGGTGTGCTACCATACCCAAGCTTCACCTGGGGTTTAAAATAAATCACATCTGGGCTGAAGAGATGGCTTAGCGGTTAAGAATCCTGGTTCGAGGCTCGATTTTCCAGTACACACGTAAGTTAGATGCACATAGTGGTGCATGTGTCTGGAGTTTGTTTGCAGTGTCTAGAGGTCCCGGTACACCCATTTTCTCTTCTCTCTCTCTCTCCCTTTCTCTGTCTCTAATAAGTTAAAAAAAAAAAAAAAAAAAAAAAGAGCCGGGTGTGGTGGTGCATGCCTTTAATCCCAGCACTTGGTAGATAGGAGGATCGCCATGAGTTCGAGGACACCCTGAGACTACATAGTGAATTCCAGGTCAGCCTGAGCTAGAGCGAGACCTTACCTTGAAAAACAAAAAAACAAACAAAAAAAACAAACAAAAAACCAAAAAAACAACAAAAAAAGCTATCTTTTAAAAATAAAATAAATCATATCCCTTACATCACCCCAGGTACCAAACTGTGGGCCTCTCAGACCTCTTGGGTGACCCCTCAGAGCCTTGTACCCAGTGTGGTCTGGGACCAGCAGTGACATCCCCTAGGAGTTGGGCATGAAGTTAGGTCAGTGCCTCACTCCACTCTGCTGAGTCAGAAACTCAGCGTTTTCCCCCACCCTCAGTGGGTGTGTCATTACACCCCGGGGTGGTTCTGCTGCTGGCCACAGTTTGAATGTTGATGACTGAAATCAGGGTGTCTCATGAAGCCACTGCACTGAGACATCCACGGCAGAGTTGGTGCTGGTGCAGGGGTCTTGACGCAGGCAGTCTGTTTGTTTCCCTCACTCTCTCCAGCTCTGTCTTCCTGTCTGCTGTCAGACTGGTTACAGCTTTGTGGGATGACACATAGATGACAGGGAGGGAAGTCATAGCATTGTTTGCTCTCTACCCACCTAGAAAAAAGACAAGGGCTTCTTGCATTCTGGGAAGGCCAGAACAACACACCACCCTGCACCAAGACCCCTTTTGTTCAGGAGGTCTGGGATCAATTGGACAGGCTCCCTGTGTCCTGGCTTCTGTTGACAGGGTGGGGTTTCAGGGACTGGGAGGTTCTGATTGAGTATTGCCATGTGATCATTAGTAGGAGTTCCATCTCTGGGGCAGGGAAGGCTCTTGCTGGGGAAGGTGACAGGCAGTGGAGCAGTTCCAGCCTACCTAGACAGCAAGTGTCACCTTGCTCATCTCTGGCAAGTTGGGCAGGGAGAGCTGCCGACAGGAGTACAAACTGGGACCTTTCACTGGCCACCTGAAATGGAATGGAAACCAGTTTCTACCTCCCAGCTGATTCCTCAGAATGGTTTCCAAGTAGATGACCTTTGAGCTGGGGTTCAGGTCCACTGAGAATGACAGGACCATGACATACCAGGATCAAAGTGGGTGCCTGGCCCAGTAGACTAGAGTCTAAAAACTGGATGCCTAGGCCCTTCCTGAGCAGATCAGCAAAGGCTTTGAGTTGGCCCTGAGAAATGGGCACAGCAGATGTCCTGGTGACTCCCAGCAGAGGAAGAAGCCATTCATGGGTACAGGGAGCTCTGGACAAGTATGGAAGGAGGGGCTTGGGAGACGTCCTGGGTGGGTTTCCTTTCACCCTCGTTTGTCCTTGCCCCTCCCAGGGATTAAAAGCTTCACCTTCTTGCTCACCCAGCCTGGGTGTTTAGGAAACAGGGCAGTTTTATTTCATTTTGTTTTGTTTTTCCCCCTGCCAATTCTGGAGCCCTACCCTGAGTGACAGGGATCACCATGAAATCACACATCTACTTTGTTAAGGAAGGCTTTGTCTTCCTGGCATCGGCAAAGACGGGGTCCATAATGCCTGCGAGTGCCAGATGGGATGCCCACCTCCACCCACTTAGAAGGTCAGGGTTTGGATACCATTGGGAAGGAAGACAATCGAATCTTCCAGAAATGGGCGTGGCCGGAGGTAGGGTGGGGAAACTGGAGCAAAGACAGCAGAGTCGTTAGCTGGAGGCTGTCTGTCATCTCCCTCCCTCGAGATGAGGCCTGCAGGGCGCAGCTGAGCACGTGCGAGAGGTACCTGGAGAAGCGGGGACTTTTGGCTCCTGCTGGCGACCTTATCTGGGCTGGGCCGCCCGCTCCTTCTCGAAGCATCGGCGGAGCCCGAGCTTTCCCGGTTGAGGAGCGAGACGCGAGGGTGCGCTCGGAGGCGCTCGGGGCCCCAGGCGCACGCGGGACGGCCAGCTGGGGGCGCCTGAGCCGCGCGGCCGCCGGAGGAAGATGCGGCGAGCTCCGGAGCGCAGCGGGAGCGCCGCAGGTGAGCACGGGCGGGCGCGGCTGCGGGGTTCTTGCCTCGGTCCCCGGTCCCCGGCTCCGCGGCACGAACGAGGTGGACGTGAGCGGCTCGACCTGCCGTTCCGGGTTGGGGCGCGGGACCCAGGCGCTGGCAGTTTTGCTCTCCTGGTCAGACTGATCGGTGTTCTCAGGTGTCCATGTACCCCCCCCCCACCCCAGGGCCTGCCCTAGTGGCTTCCTTCCCAGGCCGGGCCCCTGGCTGCAGGAACTGGGGAGCAAGCCCCTCTTTACGCAAGGCAAGATGGAGCAGTGAGAGGCAGGGGTCTCTGGATTTGTACGCTGGTGGTTGCATTCGGGAAGTCGTGGCACGGAGGGTCTGCTCTGTTGCTGGAGCTGGTCAGGGTGGTCTGCTTAGAATGACCAGGGGGCATTGGTCAGCAGAGTGTCTGGGGTGGAGGTGATCCAGCCACAGGCAGCAGGGAGCAAGACCCAGGTGAAGGGGCTGAGAATGGGATTGAGCTGAGCTGGCCCTCCCTGGGCCCCCGCGGGAACCACACACCTTCCATAGGAAGGGCTGGGCAAGGTGTTGAGAGGACCTGGCTTGCAGCCCGGACCTGCCTTTGTCAGGATGGCTTCAAGTTGCTCTCCTAGTGTAAAGAAACCAAGCAGGAGCAGGGGAGGAGCGCTTGCGTCCTGTCGCTTGAAGCGTAAGTCTTTCAAAAGAAGGAACATGGAACCTGTGTGTCCTGAACCCCTGTTGCTGGACAGAGTGTCTACCTGGCTTGCTGTGGAGGCCCAGGGAATTTGACCGCCAGCTCGGGCCCTTCAGACAACGGAATTCTAGGACAAAGTGGCTACTTTTCACAAGTGACAAGGCACCTCCCAGTGGAGTGGAGCTTTGTGGGCTGGGGGACCTAGGTATTGGTTGACAGCCAGGCTCAGCCCCCCAGATCTGTGAGCAGGGCTTGCGGCTGGCAGTTTGGGGCTGGGCTTGAGTGGATTGATGGGCAGCCTTCCCTAGGCCTCATACTCTGTGTGGACGGGTGTCTTCAAGTCGCCTCCTCTGGGGCTGAATAAGGAATTCCCAGGCCCTGGGTCATCTTGGCACTCTTTGCCCCTGAGCTTTTGAGAGTAGATGCTCTGGGGCTTTCTTCAGAGGAGGGTGTAGAAGGTGGAGCCCACTGGGTCTTCTAGGAAGTCCTCTGATTTCCAAGGGTCCTGAACGCGATTGGGTCATTGTCATGAGTTTGGCAGTGCTGGAATGAGCAGCCTTATTGCCAGCTGGGGAAACTGAGGCAAGTTCAGTCAGGAACTGGAAGTAGAACATGGCCTTCTGGCCTTCACGTCCTGTTCTGAGTTCCGGTGAGTCGGATCTCTGAGCCCGAATCCCATGCTTGAAGGCACAGTTTCCGGTTGGCCCGCGAAAGGACACATTGCTTGTCTCACACCTGCCCATGGCTCCCTCCTATGCTGAGAGGTTCTCTGGGACTCTACCCCTGACCCCCACGTCTTGGATGCCCTCTCGCAGTTACTGGGAATTGGAGGGTCTCGGCTTACAGTAGTCCCTAGCTGAATCTAGACAGGGAGTCTCCATTAGGTCTGCCTGTGTCTAGGCAGGTCTGTCAGGTGAACTAGGTCAACCTCAAGTGGCCCTGCCCTCCAAAGGTCACTAGATGACAGAGAAGATAGAATGGCTGCATCTTGACCACAAACCCTGACCCCAGGCACACACTTGGGCAACAGGGAGAAGTCTTTATAAGGGAATCTTTGGGGGAGTTTGTTAGCGTCTTCTAACTGTTTATTCATGAATTCTAGATTTTCTTTTTTTAAAAAAATTATTATTTATTTACTTATTTTGAGAGAGAGAGAGAAAGAGAATGAGCACACCAGGGCCTTCAGCCACTGCAAACAAACTCCAGATGCATTGCCACCTTGTGCAGCTGGCTTATGTGGGACCTGGGGAATTGAACCTGGATCCTTAGGCTTTGCAGGCAAGAGCCTTAACCGCTAAGCCATCTCTCCAGCCCCTATATTTTCTTTTTTTAAAGATATTTATTTATTTGCAAGCAGAGAGAGAGAGAGACAGAGAGAGAGAATGAATGAATGAATATATAAGTATGGTTATGCCAGGGCCTCTAGCTGCTGCAAACGGAATTCCAGATACATGCACCACTGAATCTAGCTTTACATGGATACTTAGGAATAGGTTTTTAGGCTTTTCAGGCAAGTGCCTTAACCACTAAGCCACTAAGCCATCTCTCTAGCCATTCTATATTTTCAAAATGTCTACAGTGAGGAATAAACAAAAAAACCTGTATTCCTTTTGTGTTTGTTCTGGTAAAGTTTCCTTTTTGGGGGGTGGGTGGTTCAAGGTAGAGTTTCACTCCAGCCCAGGCTGACCTCGAATGCACTAAGTTTCAGGCTGGCTTTGAACTCAAGACGATCCTCTTACCTTTGTTGCCCAAATGCTGGGATTAAACTCTCGGTTTCTGGTAAATTTTCGAGAGCTGCTTTTCTGCATCTGACTCTTGGCCGTGGGATTGCAGCAGAGGTCTGAGGCCCATGTTGGCTGCTGGTATATTTGCCAGATTTCTCATGGTAAGAACCCAGGTTGTGAGGTGCTTCAGTCCTAACAGAAAGGTCTGGAATGCAGGTAGGAGGGGTACCCTGAATAGCAGCTGCAGAGCTACTCACGGTAGGGCCGTCTTTCCTGCTGCATCAACTGGGATCTGTCTCATGGGTCCTTCCAGAGTTTGGCCAGAGGATGGATGGGGACCTTGTGATGGTAGGTTCCCTCTGGGGGCACATGATGCTAGGGACAATGGTGGCAAGGTTATTGACAGCTTTCATTTGAAAACCAGTGCTGCTTGGGCTTCGATGGTAAAGTATGAGCCTGGCCCCAAGGGGCTTGGGTGACTCCCCACTCCCTATGGGCTCTGCACAGTGGCCCAGGGGCGTCTCTGCTCTTCCCTAATCCTGCAGATTGTAGCCTCTGCTGCATCATCTGGGCCCCATCCCCCTCCCAGCTTTTGCTCATGCAATTCCTCCTTCTAGTCACTTCTGCTGGGCAGCCCTAAACCATTTTGGAAAGGGTTTAGGCCTCTGCTAGACAGCTGTCTTCAGTGTCCTCTTGAGCCTGGATGGTCTTGGTTTGGAGACATGGCCTGGGGCTATTAGGAGTCAGTATTTGACCCTGGACATTTACCCTTTTCTGCCTTTTCAACACAGGGCACTGGACTACTGTTTTAGGAAGAGAAAGGCTGGCCTAGTCCTCCTCAGCCCTCTTTGTCCTCCAGTTTGCTCAGAGGTGGCTAGCTCCTCTGCACCTGAGTACACTGTTATCTGGAAGTGGCTAAGTGGGGCCCACAGAATGAGGCAGTGGCACCCAGCCAGGACCATGGCCAGGTGCGGACAGCAGAGCAGGACCCTGGGCAGTGTGCACAAGAGAGCTTCTCTGGTGGTAAGGACCCCCTGTGGAGTGGGGTGCTTAGCTGCCTCCACCTGTATGCACAGGGTGCCTGGCTCCCAGCTAGCAATAGGTAACTGGAGTATAAAAGCACAAACTAGAAAAACCTCCTAGCTCCAGCCCCACTCAGCATTTCCTAGCACTGTGACACTGGGCAAGTGCTTTGTTCAGCCTTTCTGAGCCTGTTTCTTATCTGTAAAACAGGTTCAGTAAAAATATTTCAGGGTTGGAGAGATGGCTTAGCGGTTAAGGCATTTGCCTGCAGAGCCAAAGGATCCTGGTTTGATTCTCCAGGTCCCACGTAAGCCAGATGCACAAGGGGGCACATGCATCTAGAGTTCTTTTGCAGTGGCTGGAGGCCCTGGCACTGTCTCCCTCTCTCTGCCTCTTTCTCTCTCATAAATAAATAAAATACATTTAAAAAAATTTTATAGCTGGGCATGGTGGCACATGCCTTTAATCCCAGAATTTGGGAGGCAGAGGTAGGAGGATCACCGTGAGTTCAAGGCCACCCTGAGACTACATAGTGAATTCTAGGTCAGCCTGGACTAGAGTGAAATCCTACCTCGAAAAAAAATTTAAAAAAAAAATTTCAAAGCTAGGCTGGGGAAGTGGCTCATCACTTGAAGGAGTTTGCTTGAGGAGCCTTCTGGCCCAGGTTCAAGTTTCTGGTCACTTGTGTAAAGCTGCTTGGGTGTTCATTTGCAGTGGCAAGAGACCCTGGTAAGCCTGTGTGCAAATAAATAATTTTATTAAGAAAAAGATTTACGTGCTGTGGAGTTGGCTCAATAGTTAAGGCACTTGCCTGCAAAGCCTAACGATCCAGGTTCAATTTCCCAGTACCCACATAAAGCCAGATGTAACAAAAAAATTTTAAAAATTACAAAAATTACAAAGCTGGGCATGGTGGCACATGCCTTTAATCTCAGCATTTGAGAGGCAGGGGTAGGAGGATCGAGGCTACCTTGAGACTACAGAATGAATTCCAGGTCAGCCTGAGCTAGAGTGAGACCATACCTTGAAAAAACAAACAAAAAAAAAAATTTATTTTTTTTATTTTTACAAAAATTAAAGCTGGGCCTTGGTGGTGCAGGATTGTAATCCTAACTACTCAGGAGTCAGGAAGCTGACACAGTGATGAAGGAGGGTCACAAGTTTAAGCCAGCCTGGGCTACAGAGTGTGAATTCTAGGGCAGCCTGGGCAACTTAGTGAGACCCTGTTTCCAAATAAAAAACAAAAAGAGGGCTGGGGGTACAGCTCAATAATAGGGCACTTGCCTCGCATGTATGAAACGCTGGGTTCAATCAGTGCAGAAACAAAAGGAGTATCAGAGCTTTCCCGATTGTCACAGAGGAGAGTTTCATGAGTCCTGGCTGTGCTTGGAGTTTGGGGGCTGGGAACCGAGGAGGTTCTCAGGCAGACCACGGGATCAACCCAGCATTCAATCAGGGAAGCCACTGGTGTTCCTTGTCCCTCTGCTTCTGGACACTAGGTGGTTTCCATTATTTTTGCAGTGAGAATGCTGCCCAAATAGCGGCTAGCCACATCTTCACATATATTGGGGATTCCTTTTTATGGTAAGCTAAAAACGGGTCCATTTCTTGATGTGGTGGTGCCTGTGAGGGCTGTTTGTGGTAAGTGGTGTCTGGGGAGTGGAAGTTACAGGCTTTCTGTTCATTTGTGGTCAGGGGATGAACCAGGGAGAGGTTCCTGGGAGAGGCATGAGATACTTCCCCGGGCTGGAACCTACAGCTTGAGCCTAATGGAAGAGGTTGGAGGTGTAATGTTAAGGGTGCCATTGTGCTCTGACTAGCAGGCAAGGAGGAGGCAGAGGCCCTGCAGGTCAGTGCGCTTCCAACAGGAGTGGTATTGCAGGCAAGCCTCAGTATAGGACTGTGCCTGTGCCTGTCATTTGGTCCGCACTGGCTCTGAAGTCCCAGTGAGCCACCTGACTTTTTAATTGTTTTTAGGATCACACATTCCTCGTCTATCTTTTTCGCTGTATGCCGCTCATTGAAACAAGAGGCTAGAGTTCTGATCTTGACATGCATTTCATTATGGAAAAAATGAACATGGACAGAATAATGTGCTTAGCCCACAGACTCCTCCCCCCCCAGCCTACAAGGGCTCCAGGTTCTAACCAGCCTCCAATCATCTCACCCACACACTCCTCCCTCCCACAGCATATCACTTCATCATAAAAGTTGGAGCCTGTATTACAAAAAGATAACGACTTTGAAACACACGCATGACCACCAGAAACTGTTAGAGCTGATAAATGAACACAGTAACATTGCATGGTGTTGAATCAACCCATAGCAATCAGCTGTATTTCTGTACATGAACAGTAAACTAGCCACAAGAAAGAAAGAAAGAAAGAAAGAAAGAAAGAAAGAAAGAAAGAAAGAAAGAAAGAAAGAAAGAAAGAGGAAAGGAAAGGAAAGGAAAGGAAAGGAAAGGAAAGGAAAGGAAAGGAAAGGAAAAAAGAAATAACACACTGGGCATGGTGGCACATGCCTTTAATCCCAGCACTTGGGAAGCAGGGGTAGGAGGATCACTGGGTATTCTAGGCCAGCCTGGGACTACAAAATGAGTGTCAGGTCAGCTTGGGCTAGAGTGAGGTCCTACCTCAAAAAAAAAAAAAAAAAAAGTAAGCAATACACTGACCCACAGAGGTCAAAGATCTACATGCTGAAAATTATCACTGATGAAGAACTTGACAAAGAAATGAAAAGACATCCCATGTTCATGGATCAGAAGAATTAATATTGTTGAAATATCCATCCTGGAGCCAGGCATGGTGGTGTACACCTTTAATCCCAGCACTCAGGAGGCAGAGGTAGGAGGATCGCTGTGAGTTCAGACCAGCCTTTGACTACAGAGTGAATTTCAGGTCAGCCTAGTTTTTAGTGAGACCCTATCAAAAAAAAAAAAAAAAACAATTGGAAATTGGACTATTATTTTATTTATTTGAGAGGAGGGAGGGAGGGACAGGGAGAAATGGAAGGAGAGAAAGCATGAGCACACCAGGACTTCCTGCCACTGCAAACGAACTACAGACACATATATCACTTTGTGCATCTGGCTTTATATGTGTACTGGAGAATCAAACTTAGGTTGTCAGGCTTTGCAAGCAAGCACCTTTAACTGCTAAGCCATCTCTCCAGCTCTGAAATTGGACTCTTATCTCACACTATATACATAAATCAACCAAATGGGTTAAAGGCTTAAACATAAGGCCTGAAACTATAACACTACCAGAAAAAAAATATAGAGGAAAAGATCCATCACACTGGTCTGGGCAATTTTTTTTTTTTTTTTTTTTTTTGCTCTAAAAGCTCAGCTGATAAAGGCAAAAATGGACACATGAGATTACCTGGAGAAGGAAACGATTAATAGACTGAAGAGACAAAATGGAAGCTACGAGAAAATATTTGCAAGGTAAACATTTGATAAGGGGTTACTATCCACAATACGTTAAGTACTGAAGCAATAGCCAAAAAAAAAAAAAAAAAAAAAAACCACGACATTAAAATGTGCAGAAGCCAGGCATGGTTGCGCACTCCTTTAATCCCAGCACTGGGGAGGTAGAGGTAGGAGGATCGCCGTGAGTTCAAGGCCACTCTGAGACTACAGAGTGAATTCCAGGTCAGCCTGGGCTAGAGTGAGACCCTACCTCAAAAAACAAAAACAAAAAAAGAACGGGCAGAGGATTTGCACAGGCATGCCGCAAAAGGAGACATAACAAATGACACGAGAACGTGCTCACACCAGCAATCATCAAAACCACAGCGAGGCATCACGTCACACCTGTTAGCACAGTGGTGAGAGATGAGTGTTGGCAAGGATGGGAAGAAAGGGCAGGCACTCTTGTACAGTGTTGGTGGGAAGGGAATTAGTACAGCCACTACTGAACACTGAGAGAGGCTTCCTAAGCAAGTAAGACTAGAACTGCTGTGTGATCAATCCAGCACTGTTACTTCTGAGGATATATCCAAAGGATTTGAAGTCAGTGTGTTAAAGAGGCATTTGTCAGCACTCCCATGTTCATTGCAGCACTATTCACAATAGCCAAGGTCAAAGTCAGCCTAGGTGTCCACCAGCAAGTGGACGGACCAAGAAAATGTGTGTGTGTGTGTGTATATATATATATACATATATACACATACACACAGTGCAGTACTATTTAGCCTTTAAGAGGAAGGACAGTCTGTCATTCGCAACAACGTGGATGAACCTGGAGGCAATGTTAGATGAAGGAAGACAGGCACAGAATGACAAATGCTGCAAACCTCCCTTCTGTGTGGCATATTCGACAGTCCTACTCCGAAGCAGAGGTTGATGGTGATGACCTGAGGTGTGTGTGTGTGGGCGGGGGTGGGGAGAAGGCAAGCCAAAGGGGACACAATGCCAGCTAGACAGGAAGACTATGTTCAGGAGCTCCATGGCACAGTGTGGTGACTTACACTTGATGATGTAAATTTCAAATATTCTCACTATGAAAAATGGTAAGTATTGAGTTGGGTATGGCAGCACAGGTCTTGTAACTCCCCCATACTCAGGGGAGAGTTACAGGCAGAGGGAATCATGTGTTTCAAGCCAGCTTGGGCTACATTGTGAGACCATGTCTCAAACAACAGTAACTAAAAGATATTTTTTTCAGCATTTAAAAATCTAGAGCCAGATGAGTCCAATGATGTTACGTCCTGTGAGTCTGTTGCCTGTGGGGTTGATACTCATATTTCTCGTCTGTCTCGCCTGCAGTGTTTTCCTTGACCCTGGGTCCCTTTACTGAGCTGCCAGAGAGCCAGTTTCCTGCACAAAATGTGTTCCTTGTCCCCTGATTAGTGGCTTATCTTAATTCGGTTATGACTCAGTATGGAGGAGCTGGTGTTGCACTCTTCCGGAAGGTCTGTGTTATCTGCTAGAATCTTCTGAGGAGTGTGGCCAAACCTTGTGTTCCAAGGCTTCTAGGGTACAAACCTTCACTTTTACTAGGTGGCTTTGGGGATACTGAGTGTGTTGGGTACTGGGGATTTCCCAATCATGCATCTTTTATCCCTTATTTCTGCTTTTTCTTTAACATGGTTATTTGCTCTCCCACTCTTTCTTCCTCTCTCCCTATCTCCCTTCCTTCCTTCCTTTCTGAAAGACAGAGAGAAAGACAGACAGAGAAAAAGAGAGAATGGGCATGCCAGAGACTCTAGCCACTGCAAATGAACTCCAGACGCATGTACACCTCGTGCATCTGGCTTTACATGGGCACTGGGGAATCGACCCCAGGTCCTTAGGCTTTGCAGGCAAGCACATTAATCACTGAGCCATCTCTCCAGCCCATATTTATTTTTAAAAATATTTTATTTATTTATTTATTTGCAAGCAGAGTGAGAGTAGAAGAGAGACAGAGAGAATGGGCATACCAGGACCTCCAGCAGCTGCAAATAAGCTCCAGATGCATGCATCACCTTGTGCATCTGGGTACTGGGGAATAGAGCCTGGGTTGTTAGGCTTTGCAGGCAAGTGCCTTAACTGATGAGCCATCTCTTCAGCCCCCATATATATATATATATATTTGAGGTAAGGTCTCACTCTAGTGCAGGCTGCCCTGGACTTCACTATGTAGTTTCAGGGTGGCCTCAAACTCACAGCAATCCTCCTACCTCTGCCTCCTGAGGGCTGGGATTAAAGGCGTGTGCCACCACACCTGGCTCTTCCTTTCCTTTTTTTTTTTTTTTTTTTTTTTTTTAATTTTCAAGATAGGGTTTCATTTTGGCCCAGGATGACCTGGAATTCACTATGTAGTCTCAGGGTGGCCTTGAACTCACTGCAATCCTTCTACCTCTGCCCCTCAAGTGCTGCGATCAAAGGCATGCGCCACCACTCCTGGCTTCATATTTCTTTTTTTTTATAATATAATGTTGTAGTAGAACTCTCCCTCAGGCATGCTAAGCAGGTGCTCTACTACTGAGTTCTACTCCCAGTGCCCCTCACTAAATTTTAATTGATGAGCGTATTTGCTTCAAGGAAAATTCAAAAAGCGCACATAAGCAAAAATATACTAAAACCATGTTAGTGGGCTGAGGATGTAGCTCAGTTGGTAGAATACATGCTTAGCGTGCATGAAGCCCTGGGGTTGATCCTCAGCACCACATAAGCTAAACGTGGTGCACACCTGGGAGGTGGAGGCATCCTTGACTACATAGCAAGTTTGGGGCCAGCCTGGGCTAAGGAGGCTTCCCCCCCAAAACCCAAAAGTGCTCGATTCTGTCAATGTACTGATAACTTTTAGCCTTGGAGTGTATTTTTCCTGTTTGTTTGTTCTTTTAATCTGTGCAGTGCTGGGGATGGACCCAGGGTTTGGTGCACCCGGCAGCCCAGCCCTGACGCAGCCCTAGACATGCTGCCTTCACTTCATGGCATCTCTGTCACTCCTTCTCAGGCTCTGTTGGAAGGGGTGTGTGCTTCCTCCCTGCCCTTCCTCAGGTCACTCTGGGCTGGGGTGCAGGGAAGGACAGGCGCCTGGTGGGGCCCAGCTGCCAAGACTTTCAAAGGAAATCAGGTTGGCAAGACTTTTGCTTTCACATCTGTTCTTTTAGGATTCTCTACTGTTACTCAACATACTGTGACCCCAACTGCCCTTTTCCTTCTGCAAAGCCCTGTCTCCAGGCTTGGCCGACACTGAGGTCTGGGTGGTCACAGAGCCAGCCTTCTGTAGGCTGCACTACCCATGGTGTAAGGCTCATTTTCTTTACCCCATGTGGGACTCGGCTGAGCAGCAGACAGCCAGAGCTGGCAAAAACTGGTGCGTAGCAGAGATTCAATGAGACAGGTATTTGGATCAGCTTTGGGATTCACCCCCATTCACCCTCTAGGACCACCAGTGACTCGGAGTTATAAGGCTCTAGCTTGTCACGGGTTTCATGACCTTAATAAGTCCCTTCCTTTCTGAAAACCCTGTTCTCTGCTTGTGGAATGAAGGCGTGACCAGGACATTGTCTTATGTCCCCAGCTTGGGACAGGAAGAAATTCTTGTGTGTCTCTGAGCCCAGGCTAGGAGGAGTTGGCCTGGAGGTGGTGAGTAGAAGCCCTGGAATGCTCCCCAGCCCCCAGTGAAAATCCATCTGCAGTGAGGTCTAGTGAAGGGACCGCAAGGCGATGCCTACCTGCTTTGGAGAGGCGTCTCTGATCCTGGCCACAGCCTAGAAGGGAGCGGGCACAACCAGCCTGCTCTGCCTCTTCAGGGTTGGGCCTCGGTGTTGCACAGAGTGGGTCCATGTTCCTGGTCTGTATTCTTACTGGGAGAATCAGTGTATAGTTCAGTCTGACAGGAATGTACCAGGTCCTCTTGAGTCGCTAGTGCAAGGGGAAGGAGAGGTCCTTGCCCTCTTCACGGGACTCTGAGGGAAGAAACTGCAGGACCCTTGTTCCCTCCTGAGCAGAGCAGGTAGGGCTGCTATGGGAGAGAGGCAGTTAATCTAGTTTCTTGGTAATGTAAATGCTAAGAACTTTGCTCCAACCCAAGGGAAAGAGAGACCTAACATTTTCTCTCAATCAAAATCCAGGGGAAAGCCGGATGTGGTGGCGCACGCTTTTAATCCCAGCACTCGGGAGGCAGAGGTAGGAGGATCGCCATGAGTTCAAGGCCACCCTGAGACTACATAGTTAATTCCAGGTCAGCCTGGGCCAGAGTGAGACCCTACCTCAACCCCCCCCCCAAAAAAAAAATCCAGGGGAGAGGCTGGAGAAATGGCTTAGTGGTTAAGGCGCTTGTCTGCAAAGCCAACAGACCTAGGTTCAATTCCCCAGGACCCAGATGTGCATGGGGGTACACACATCTGGAGTTTGTCTGCAGTGGCTGGAGGCCCTGGCATGCCCATTTTCTCTCTCTTTCTCTTCCTTCCTATTTCTCTCTCTTTCTCAAATAAATCAAGAAAAATAAAATACTAAAAAACAATCCAGGGCTGGAGAGATGGCTTAGTGGTTAAGGCGCCTGCCTCCTAAGCCTAAAAACGCTGGTTCCAATCACCAGGTCCCACGTTTAGCCAGATGCAAAGTGACACAAGGGTGCAATGCCGCACTTGCCCACAAGGGGCGCACACATCTGGATTTTGTTCGCAGTGGTTGAAAGCCTGCTGGCGCGCCCATTCTCTATCTGTCCCCTCTCCCTCTCTGTCTGTCTCTCTCTGCGTCTCTCTCCAAAAAAAAAAAAAAAAAAAAAGATCCAGGGAGGGTTGGAGAGATTGCTTAGTGGTGAAGGCACTTGTCTGCAAAGCAAAAGGACCCAGGTTCAATTCCCCAGGGCCCATGTAAGCCAGATGCACAAAGTTGCGCATGAGTCTGGAGTTTGTTTGCAGTAGCTGGAGGCCCTGGCATGCCCATTCTCTTGCTATCTGCCTCTCTCTCTCCCTGTCTGCTTCTCTCTCAAATAAATAAAAATATTTTTTAAAAATCCAGGGGAAAAAAACAAATCCTGGGGGAGCTTTGGCACAGGTTTAAATATGGCTGGATCCAGAGGCCCAAATGGTGTCATGGGGACATTGCCTCTGTCCAGCTGTCTGTCTTCACTTCATCTGTAAGCAGTTCTCAGAGGTCATGAGTGAGATTCTTGAAGGGTTTCACTGGTGACACAAGGAATGTGGGGAGCTCTACCTGGCATGAGCACCAGTAGGCAGAGACCCTGAAGGTTAATGGTGGCCGGCCTCATGAAAGCAGAGCCTGTTTCCACATCACTCCCAGTGCCTATCTAGAATTCTGTGGCAGTCCTTGGCATGTGCCGGAAGTAGGAGTGATGCCACAGAAGGTTGTCACTATCTGTCCTCTACAAGGGACACTGGGCCTGGATCCTGGGGAAGACTTCCTGGTGGAGGTGGTATTCGTAGCTGGTGACAGGATGTATAGCATTTTGGTGAATCCAGGCTATAAAAGGACTTGATCAGGGCTGGAGAGATGGCTTAGCAGTTAAGGCATTTGTCTGCAAAGCCAAAGAACTCAGGTTCAATTCCCTAGGTCCCGCATAAGCCTGACACACAAGATGGCACATGCGTTTGGAGTTCGTTTACAGTGGCTGAAGGCCATGATGTGCCCATTCTCTCCCTCTCCTCTCTCTCTGTCTGCCTCTCTCTCTCTCTCTCTCAAATAAATAGAATAAATTAAATTAAAATAAATAAAAGGGCATGAGCAGCAGCCTGGAAAAGAGGCCGCCGGACAGTGTGGGTTAAGGGAGATGATGGTGGGAAGGTGAGGTGGGCCAGGTACAGAGAGCTGGAAGAGGAGACTTGAGTCCTAGGCATAGACCAGCCATGGACGGTCCTTGAGGAGGTCGAGCAGGAAGTCGAGACAAGATCTTGAACTTGAGATTGTAAGGACAGGTCTCACCAATGTCCCTGCCTGTTGCCTTTCACTGAGTGCCTCACATGCACTTCTCACTGAGCCCTCACACCCCCCCTCCAAGGAGTTGGTCAGTATTGCCCTGGCTTGGGTGAGGTCATTCACGGAAGTCTCACTGCAGAGCTCTTCATTGTCCCTGGTCAAGGGACCGGGCTAGGGCGAGTGGCCAGCGAATTGCTCACACCCTGGTCAGGATGGGGCAGGAGTGTGTTGAGTCCCTGTCTCTGGGGAGCAAGATCGTGGCTGGGAATGGAGGGAGGGCTGCTTCCCTCCTCACACCTGCCCCCCATTTCCCCACCCCACACACAGAAGAAGCTGCCCAGAGTTTGCAAGGCACTAGAGTGCTATGGGGTTTCTCCCATGACACCAGACCGCCACACGTGGGCCATGCTGTTTGCTCAGCACTTGGTATTATTTATCACTTGGCTGGCTGACGATTGTGCCTTGTTTTGCTGTAGTTTGTCCCTGCCTAGCCTCCATGTCTAAGCTGCACTCCAGGTCCCCTTTGCATACAGACCCAGCTCCTCCTCAGGTGGTTAAGTTGCTCCTGGGTCAAGACCCCAGATCTAATCCTTAGTGGTGCTTCTCCCTAGATCTGTGTGCTCTGCTGCCATCCAGCCTCTTCTGGCCTGGGGGACTTGTAAGGAAGAGTCTGTGTCCAAGTCTTTTTTTGTGTCCCTGGCCCCAGAGGGAAAGCTATGAAGGCTTCTGAACAGGACAGACTCAGTGAGTGGTAGAACCTTTAAAAACCAGTTTCCCTGTTGGCTGCTTCCCAAGTAGGCTTGGGGCTGCCAGGCTGTGTGGAGGGTGGGAGGGGGGAGTTGGAAAGATGAAGTATCCATCCAGAAGATTTGGGAATGCTGTGGCTAGAGCTTGTAAGTCTTGGGGAACTGTCTATCTTAAGGAGGCTCCTCCTTGGGTTGGAGAGTTGGCTCAGCGCTTGCCTGCAAAGCCTAATAACCTGAGTTTGATTTCCCCAAGACCCACATAAAGCCAGATGCACAAAGTGGCGCATGCATGTGGAGTTCATTTGTGATGGCAAGAGGTCCCGGAGGGCCCATTTTCTCTTTCTCTGCTTGCAAATAGAATAAAAATTAAAAAAATAAATATTTATCCTTGCTTCCAGAGAGGGTTGGGAGGAGTGGTTGAGAGCACTGGCTGTGGAATGATTTCCAGCCTTCCCTCTCATAGCTTTGTGCCCTCTGGTAAGTGCTATGCCCTCTCTGAACCCAGGGCCTCCTCCTCCATAGAGGTAGATGATAGCAGGACCTTCTTTGTGAAGTTATGGGGAATTACCCGAACTGCCATCCAGCACACAGCAGTGTCAGATGCTCAACACTAGAGTCACCAACCTCTGTGCACAGGCAGACACATACCTGAGTAAGCCATGGGATGAAGGATATTGAGTATGCTGGGTCTGGTTATAGAAGCACTGCCAAATGGACAGGAGCCTCAGTGGTCATGCACAGGTTTGTCATCACACAGTCCCTGAGGCATGACCCTCTGTAGATGGTCCAGGCCCCACCCTTCCTCCCATAGCAGGAACCCCTCCCATGTCCAGGTTTCTTCATGCTGTCCATGCTGCCTCTTGGGCTCCCTTTCAAAAATAATAATGGAGAGCTGGAGAGATGGCTTAGTGGTTAAGGCTTGTGAAGCCTAAGGACCAATGTTCGATTCCCTAGTACCCACATAAGCGAGATGCACATGGTGGTGCATGTATCTGGAGTTCATTTACAATGGCTTGAGGCCCTGGCATGCCTGTTTTTTCTCTCTCTCTCTAATAAATAAATACAAATTTTTAAAAATTTAGGGCTGGAGAGATGGCTTAAGCAGTTAAGGTATTTGCCTGTGAAGCCAAAGGACCCAGGTTCGATTCCCGAGTACCCATTTAAGCCAGATGCACAAGGGGCATATGCATCTGGAGTTCTTTTGCAGTGGCTAGAGGCCCTGGCGTGACCTTTCTCTCTGTGTGTCTCTCCTCTCTCTCTCTCTCTCTCTCTCTCTCTCTCTCTCTGCTTGCAAATAAATAAATAAAATTTAAAAAATTAAAAATAGTAATGGGGCAGACGGCTTCTATCTTGTTTCCCCAGGGGCAAGGCACACTCCTCCTCGCTGCGGCAGGCTCTTGGCAGGGCCAGGACCCACCTCTCATTCCTATGTCTTCCTTCTTTCACTGGGTCCTTGTCTTCTGGCTCAAGTCAGGCCCAGGAGTCTTCCAGTGTCTAGCACCAAACTTCCTGAATAAACAACTGGCTAGGGATTAGTCAATACCCATTAAAAATGGATGTGTAATTTACCAACAGTCAAGGACGCTGGTGGCCAGTGTTAAGTGGAGGAGTGAAGAGGTTATTTCCACATACTTGGGTCACCAGCTCTAGACTGAGATGTAGAACGCTTTTGTCCCAGGAGGTCCTTTGTGTCCCCTCTCCGTCAGCAGCCTCCCTAGGGGCCACTGACGGTCCCTCTATCACAGCAGATGACATGACGTTCCAAGTGCATGGCCGCGTGAGTGTCCTTTCACGCATGGTTCTTTTCTTCTGCCTTCTGTCTCAGTGATGCACCTGTGCTGTCAAAAGTCCATCCTCTTCATTGTCATGTGGATCTGTGAAGAAGTCGATCCATTTACCATTGTGGAGCAGGTGAGCTGCTTCTCGTTGATGGTCGTGGCTAATCTGCATGTTTGAGTACTATTCTTTTGTGAATGTGTGTGCTCGTGTCTTATGCAAACACCCAATGCAGAGTCGCCACACCAAGCAGTTTTCCATTCCTTTCAGCAGGATGCAAGAGCTGGGATTGCCCCACGTCCTTGTCAACACTTGGTGTTTTCCTCTCAGTTGTTCTTGTGTGGTGACATCATTTGCTGATGGGGTCATGCTGTTCGCTGCCTTTGTTTGTTTGTTGTTGTTTTTTGGGCGCTTATTGATCATTTGAGTATCTCTATTAAAACACCTGCTTATGTCTTTTGCCTTTGTTTTCTGATGGGTTTGTAACAGGGTCTCATTGTGTTGCTCAGGTTGACTTGAAATGCCTGGGCTGAAGTGATCCTTCTGTCTCAGATCCTGAGTATCTGAGATTATGGGTGTATCCCAGCATGCTTGGCTATTGCCCATTTAAATTTTTTTAAATTTTATTTATTTATTTGGCTGAGGGCCCTGGCATGCCAATTCTCTCTCTCTCCCTCCCTCCCTCCCTCCTCTCTCAAATAAAATTTAAAAATAAAAAAATATTTGTTTACTTGAGAGAGAAAGAGGCAGAGAAAGAGAGGGCATGGCAGAGCCTCTAGCCACTGAAGACAGTCTCCAGATGCATGCACCACCTTGTACATCTGGCTTATATGAGTACTAGGGAGTCAAACCCGGGTCCTTAGGGTTTGCAGGTAAGCTCCTTAAGTGCTAAGCCATCTCTCCTGCCCCCCACTTTAAAATTCTTGTTACTGGGCTGGAGAGATGGCTTAGTGGCTAAGGTGCCTGCCTCCTAAGCCTAAGAACGCTGGTTCCAATCCCCAGCGGTTCCAATCTCCAGGTCCCACGTTTAGCCAGATGCAAAGTGACCCAAGGGCGCAATGCCACACTTGACCACAAGGGGGCGCATGCATCTGGAGTTCGTTCACAGCAGTTGAGAGACTGCTGGCGCACCCATCTCTATCTGTCTTCCTCTCTGTCTGTCTCTCTCCAAAAATAAATAAAAAATAATAATAAAAATTAAAAAAAAATTCTTGTTACTGATTGGTGGATGATCTGCATGTGTTCTGGAGAGGAGTCTTTCTGTCAGTCATCTGTGTCACACATACCTTTTCCTAGTTCTTGGTTTGCCTTTCCCTCTCCTTAGTGGTGCCTTCCTTCTCAGCTTTGGAACACAGGCCCAGGAGTTAGCTGCTGAAAGGAGGGGATACCAATGGCTAGCCTCTTCATGAGGTTCCTCATTTCCTCTTGTGGCTTCTGGAACAGTCCAGAGCTCTGTGTGGATCCTAAACTGTGTCCCCAGCACAGGATGGCTCTGAAATGGCAACTGTGTTCGGGGCACTTGGCTAGTATGTGCTGAGTGCTGGTGTTGGTGCTGCGGAGCCGATATGGGGCTCTCAGCAGTATGGCCACCTGTGGGAAGATGGCTCACAGGGGAGAAGGTGCAGAAGCCTGAGGCCCAGACCAGGAGAGTCCCCAGCTATGGGAGGGGGGGACACACACTTGCTTTGAGGACCTCACACAGCAGTTGGGGCGTTTAGTGACAAAAGAGTAAATAACCCCAGACACCCAAGTTATATGCTAAGAAGAGCTTCTCATGGTCCCGGCAGGGTGCCTCCCCTTCTGTCTTAAGAAGTCCCTGCTGAGGCTGGAGAGATAGCTTAGTTGTTAAGGCACTTGCCTGCAAAGCCAAAAGACCCAGGTTTGATTCCCAGGACCCACATAAGCCAGGTACAGAAGGGGTGCATGTCTGGAGTTCTTCTGCAGTGGCTAGAGGCCCTGGCGCACCTCAGGCTCCGTGTCTCCTCTCTAATTCTCTGTTTTCAAATAAATAAATAAAAATTTTAAAAATCATATATATAGCTGGGCGTGCTGGCGCACGCCTTTAATCCCAGCACTTGGGAGGCAGAGGTAGGAGGATTGCTGTGAGTTCAAGGCCACTCTGAAACTACATAGTGAATTTCAGGTCAGCCTGAAAAAGAGTGAGACCCTACCTTGAAAAACAAAAACAAACAAAAAAAATTTTTTTTTTTAAAACCAAAAGCAAGAAGTCCCTGCTGGGCTGCTTTCTAGCCCTTGTGCCATCACTGAGCTCCCCATGATCACACGGGGCAAACTAAGGCCTGACATGATGGAAGGGGAGCTGGGTTTAAGTCAAGGGCTCATGATGCCTGTGCGGCCGGCAGTCTCCAGGGCCTCTGCTGCCTGAGGATGAGCTGGACCTCACCGTGCTGTGGCCCCTTCAGGGGTGGATGCGTGATGAAGAAAGACCTGTGACCTCTCAGGCCATGCCCTGGGCTACTCACTATAGAAAGGAGCGGAAGGAACGAGGACAAGGAGGGAGGGGGCCTGTCTGGGAGTTGCCCAGCCTCCAAGCTCATGCCAGGCTGTCTGCTTTAATTGCTCAGTAAGTATGCATTTGCTCCTTAGTTGGAGCAGTCGTCTTGGGGCTTCTAATGGAGGTTTTGGTTCTTATTTTATTATTATTTTTTTTTCAAAATTGTTCCAGCTTCAAGCTTCAAATTTCCATGAAGTCATTGGAGCTGGGAGCTTGGCCTGGCAGCTCCCCCTATTCCTGTGGCGGGCTGGCTGGCTGGCTGGCTTGGAGAGCCCCCCTCCCCAGCGCCACAGTAGGGAGCTGAGTTGAGCTGCGCTGAGGGCCCAGCCTTAGCTCTCTTCTGCCGCCACCGCCACTGCTGTGGAGCAGGAAGTGGTGGGTCCCAGATGTGACTCACTCTCATTTAGGTAGCCAGCCGGTGGAGGGAGCCTTCTCATGTGTGAGACTGGACGCCTTGTGAGCCAGGACAGTGAGAGCCACCTCCCTTCAGGCACAGAGCCTGGCCTGGCTGCCTTGATCCTCCCGGAGATCCAGGTAAAGTGGGATTCGGTCGGGCATGGGGTCGTGCTATCACCGGGCTGGGGCCTGAGGGTAGACTAGGACAGGCCCAAGGCATGTGGGAGGGAGGCGTGCTCACCTGGGGCCTGGCTGCTGGTGGGTTGGGCAGGGCCAGTAGGGAGAGGGGCTCCTTAGCATCCTGGGCAGACAGCAGGGTGGGGTGGGGGGTGGCAGCTCCCCACCAGGGACCTGAAACAACTTGTCAGCAGCTTCCCCCCAGCCTGGCAGACGGTGCTGTTGTAACCGCGATGTTGTTCACTTGGCTCTGTCTACCTAGAATTCTGGGAACCACAGACTCTCAAATGTCCATGCTTTTTGTTTTGTTTTTGTTTTTTTCAAGGTTGTGATTTAAGATTTTTATAAGTACACTTTACTTTTCTCACAGAAATTAAAAATTGACAAGAGAATTTATTAAACAAAACAATAAAAGGACAGCAACTCTGAGAGTGGGTGATGGGGTGTGTATTCAGTAGTAGAGTTCTTGCTTTGTGCGGGTGAAGCTCTGGGTTCCATCCCTAGCACCACAACAAAAGAAAAAAAATACTTAAAAACATCTTGAATGTGGTATAGGAGACAGAAAACGAAAATGTTTTAGGAAAACAAAACGGTCTCTCCTCTCCATCCATCCCAGCCCAAGGCCACCTGGAGGTGGAACATGTACACAGGTGCCTCTGCTTTGTGTCATCATATTGGTTCAGGGGCAGGCACAGCTGAGACCAGAGCCTTCTTCCTTGACCAACCTCTGGGAAAGGTGGTAAGGTACCTGGATGTGGGGCTATCCAGGCCTCGAAGGCCTAGACTGGAGGCTTTAGCGTGAGCTAGCTTTGCCTGGAAGACTGTGTAACTGGATTGTCACCATGTCTCAGCCACAGACGTGCAGGCAGAGGACATAAGGGGTGAGCTAGGTCAGTGGGTCCTAGGGCATGGACTATGTGCCTCAGGACTTCTGGAGGACTTGGTCAATATATGGATGAACATGCTTAAAATTTAAGTATTTTACGTTTGAATGAGTTTTAGTAAAAAACAAAAACTCTTTGAGGAAGATGTGGACTCTGAGACCCTGCACATTATTGCATTATTGTCCTGGACAAGCTGAGGGAGAGACTGAAATGATGAGGGCTGGCTTTGGAGGGAGTTTGCAGTGAGGGACGCTGCAGGAAGTGCAGGCCTGAGATCAGGGAAAGCTGTTGTGACTGGATGTCTTCCTGTCTTCCAGAGTGCCTTGGGGGTCCTCTGGGCTCTCCTGGGGCTCCTGGTTCCAGGTGTGTGTGGGAGGAAGGGACACTAGAGGATTGTTCCAGACTCGGTGGCCTCAGTAGGGAAGGTAGGAACAATGTGGAGGCCGAGGTCCCGGTAGAGTTTGCTGGAAAGAATGTTCTAGTGATTGTCTAGGGTTGAGGTGACGGGTGGCCTTGGAAGACTTCCATACCAGGAATCGGTCTGGAGTATTCCCTGTGAGTTCTAGGGAATGAAGGTGGGTGGGGTGGGCGGGAGTGACAGGAGTGAGGGAAGACAAGGATCCAGCTTGATGCTGCCTTAGGGATACCGCACCCACCTTGACAAGGGGTGACTGTTGGTTTTACCCATCATGGCCTCTCCCACCTCCCTGTGTGGTAAGCGTCATTGACCCCTACCTACTTTACAGAGAAATCAGAGGCTTGGGGGAGGCTGTTTTGTCCTAAGCCAGGTTTGTCCTCCTGGCTGCTCACCTGTGAACACCAGATGTGTAGTGGGCCACCACAGCTGAGGGTGGGAGCTGGGTCAGAACAACATTCCTCATCTCCGGAGAAAGATAAGATCAAGGGGCTGGAGAGATGGCTTAGCGGTTAAGCACTTGCCTGTGAAGCCTAAGGACCCTGGTTCGAGGCTCGATTCCCCAGGACCCACATAAGCCAGATGCACAAGGTAGCGCATGCATCTGGAGTTCATTTGCAGTGGCTGGAGGCCCTGGTGCACCCATTCTCTCTCTCTCTCTCTCAAATAAATAAAAACAAAAGAAAATTTTTAAAAAAAGAAAGATAGGATCAAGCAGAGAACAGAGGACTAATGGTGGTTCCTCTAAGAGAGCCCCCATGCCTTGCCTGACCCCCATATCTTGACGCACATGGAGGCCCTGAGCTTTCTTGGGAGGTTGCATTTGCACAGAGGCTGTACCATTCTACCGTTGCTTGGGTAGTCCTGAGTAGTTGGGTGGCCCGTCTCTTGGTGTTGCCCCCAGCCCCTCCTTGGGGCTCATTCACACCGAGCTGATGGCAGCCCTTCTTCTCTTAGGACAGGGCCTTTGCAGCCCAGAGCTGGGAGTAGAGTTCAGTTTGCACCACAAGTCAGGCCACATCTGACCTACTGCCAGAGAGACATGGGTTGTCCCCGCTCCCGGCAGAGCCTGACTGCATCACAGTCTGGTCTGGTGGCTGGCCAGGTTTAAGCCTCCGTTTCTCCCGAGTGTGTGGGAGCAGCAGGGGATGTAGCTTGTTTCTGCATCTGTGAGGTGTCTTACTGTTGGTCTCTATTGAGTCCAGTGGTCATAAGGACTGAACGAGGGGGCACGGTCTGCCCTAGCATGGAGGAACTGGGACCCACATGGAAGTATTTGTTATCAGCATGTCATGGTGCTGCCCTCTGCCTTGGGCAGGAAACTGGACACTCGTGGGTGAACATGGGAAGTAAATTGGGCAGGGCTGGGAGGAGGCCTGTGGTTCTGGGGTCTCTAGCAGTGTCGAGTCAGTTTTTCCTCCTTGAGTAGCACATGTGAACCCCTTCTTTTGGCTTTCTGGGCCTCCTGTCTGTACTGTCCTCCCTCTTCAGCACAGCCCCTGCCCCTTTATCCACTCTGGGCCAGCCAGGGCCTTCAGCCACTGTAAACGAACTCCAGATGCATGTGCTACCCTGGGCGTCTGGCTTACACATGGGACCTGGGGAAGCACACCTGGGTCCTTAGGCTTTACAGTAAGCACCTTAACCACTAAGCCATCTCTCCAACCCTTTGTCCTCTTCTTATACTTCTGTGCCCTTCCTGTGTCATGTCCCCCATGAACACTTAATCTGCCACTGAAAGGAATTCCCCTGCAACTAAGCTGAAGAGGCATCTCAATAAAGTCCCTTCTCACTGTGCTTCCTGGCCCACAAGGCCACTTTCTTTTTTTTCCTCCCTGGGTGTCAAGATCCAGCTGCAGATGACAGGGCAGGAGGGGTGGCCTTGGCCCTGGGACCCAAGTCTGGCTCCCAGGAGCTCATTCCCTTATTGTATCATGGCAGGCTGGGATTTGGGGAGCATGAGGCCAGGAGAAGAGGGGTGCACAGAGGGTGGTGTCACTGCTGCCTCTTAGGTCCCTGCGCCTGGATTATCACCTGGTCCACAGTGCCCATCAGGGCCTCTGACTTCCAGGGCTCAAGCCCTGCTATCAAACTCGGAAGTGGCTCAGTCCCTTGCCCCAGGCTCAGCTGACTCAGATCAGTTCTTTGACCTGCTAAACAAGGAGAGACCCAGGATTCTGGGACGTAGGTGAGGAAAGTGGTTGGCACTGTGGGAGGGCCAAGCGAGCGCTGTTCATAGGCACGTCTCCTGTTCTCTCGCTCGCCAGTGGGGTGTGGGTTAGGGGCTTCTCTTGTGGGTTGATCTGCCCCTGTTGTCATTCTCTGGGAATTGTCACTTCCTCTTTCTGGCCTTAGTCTCCTCACCTCTGTAGGAGGAAGGTTGACTCTACTTCCTACCAATTGCAGGGGGCGGGGATGGGGCCTCCCTTCTGTCTGTGTGTTTGTGTGTGTGTGTGTGTGTGTGTGTGTGTGTGTGTGTGTGTGTGTAGCCCTGCGTGGCCTCTCACACCTGTCACTAGGGCCCCATCTGGCTGGGGAGGAGAAGCCTTTGAAGTGAGCTGGCCGAGCTGCTCTAATGGGGCCCTGATGGGAGAGGCCTCTTTAGAAACTCCCAGATGCCCTGAAGCCATCACTCAGTCCTTGGGGAGGTGTGTGATAATGTGGAGTGTGTGGTGGGGGGGTGTGGGGGTGGCAGCCAGCACATCTACACCCCTTTCTCAGGCCCCGTGGTCTGGCAAGGAAGTAAGGGAAAACTGTTTTGAGGGGTTGGGGAGTGTTTTCCTGGTTCTACATCAAGGTTTGTTAGGCTGCCAACCTTCGTGACGTGACTCAATTCCCTGAGATTACCAGTCCATTCTTTAGGTGAGAACACTAAGGCCCAGAGAGGTTGGCGCCACACCTAAGGCCACCCAGCTCCTCCAGGGCAGAGCGGGACCCACTCCCTGCTCTTGGGCCTGTGCTTTCCGTGCGAGCGCAGGGTGCACCTTGCTCCCCCTTGCCTTTTCCTTTCGTCAGTCAGCAAGGTGACCGCATGGCGCCCTCTCTTCAGCAGGAACCACACGGCACTGTGGCTTCAGCAGTGTGCTCTGCATCTGTGTGGGCAGGAGTCAAGAGAGCAGAGGTGGGATGGGTCTGGGTCTGGGCCTGAGCTGCGTCCAATCTCCCACTTTCAGCATTTGTGGGTTTATCAGGTGGCTTTATGGCCGGGACTCTTTGAGGGGGTGTTCTTAATGCCATTACTTAGGTGGGAAATTGAGTCACTAGAGACCACATGGTCCTGGGGAGGTCAGAGTTTGGCAGTGTGGAGTAGAGCTTTTGTGTTTGTTATGCCAGGCTGGGCAGTGTGTGGCTCAGGGGTGCAGCCTTTAGGGAGGCACCTCATGGCCAAGCAGTGACAGGCAAGAATGGTCTGTGCTGTGTTGGAGATGCCACACTGGAGAAGCCAAGGTAATCTCTGAGCCTGGTGAAGATGGCACAGAAGGGTGGTGGTAGTTGGCCAGACGGGGGTGCTGTGTTTTTAGGTTCCAGGCCTGGGGATGAAAGGGCGGGGCTTATTTAGGGAAGCTAAAATAAGTCAAATTTTATAGCCACTAGGAAGGCTGGTGGAGTGGTGGAGGAATGTTTAGCCAGGGGTGAGTGAGGTCTGGGATTCATATTCTTTGGGTTTGGGTCAGGTGCAGGGGCCCTGGGAGGCCTGGCTTTCGAGAAGCAGGGGCCCCGTGGCAGATGCTGAGTGCCCAGCTCACAGGCTGGCTCTGGAAGGCTGAAGTCTACTGAGGAATCTAGAGTGGGGATTCAAGCTCAAGGGTACTTCTAGTGAAGTCCTCCTGAACCCATGCATGGGTGTGGCCCCGGAAGCCAGGCTGTGGTGTAACGGGTAGGGGGCTGCTTCCTCTGCAGAAGGGTACTTCCGGCTTTCAGCCTGAGGCTCCCTTAGCCTCCATGGGGTCTTAGGAAGTCTGGGGAGATCAGGCCCTTGGACCTTTCTATGGTTGGTGCTGTGTTGGGGCCTCTAGGCCAGGAGGTAACTTTAGGCTTGTTTTTTGGGACAGGGGACTTTCTGGGATCCTTGGATGGCTTGCTGAGTTCTGGTAGGTCAGGCCACTCACTCCTGCCTGCCCTTCTGCTGATGGGGAAGAGACCTCAGAGGCCCCAGAGTGACCAGGCCCGGAGAAGGTGAAGCAGTGCCTGAGTCACAGAGCTGGGGAGAGAAAGAGCTGCACTGCACCCTGCATTGTCCTGTCTGTGGTAGGTGGGGAAACTGAGGCTGGCTGCTTACCGCATTGTCTGAGAACAGCTGTTGGTTGTCACTGGGAGTTGTCTCCTTGCTTGTGCTTTCTAGGGCAGATGGAGTCCCTACCTGGAAACTTCCCAGGTTTATGGCAGCTGAGCCCATAAGAGAAGCAAAGCCCATGTTTGTCCCCTGGACCTCCCTTCTCCCCTCCACCCAGGAGGGGCGAGGTCCGGCTGGTTCCAGATTCATTAACTGGTGTATTGGCTCGTTTTCCACCCTGTCTGGTTCAGGCACAGGTGGAGGTGGAGGTGGGGATCCTAGCCTGAGGTTCCCCCCAGGCTGCCACAAATGGGGAACCACTGCTGCCCAGGGAAGCTTGTAGTGGGAGGAGCTTGGGGGTGGGTCTTAGAGACTCCAAAATCAGCATTTCCTAAAGGAAGTTCACGAGAGATGGCAGTGCAGAAAGAGGTCCTTACACCAAAAATGGCCTGATGTTGGGCTGTGTTTAGTTCAGCAAATTGCTCTTCTGTGGGACTTGTCACCCCTCTTACTTGCTCACTTGTACAGGAGATCTTTAAAGGGGAAGAGGAGACGCTGAGCACAGCACCAGCTGTGACCAAGGGTCATTGTGGATATGGAGCTTTTTGTGTCCATCCTGCCATGCTCAGTGTACCTGAGGGGATTAAAGTAGAAGGTTAAGGGGCTGGAGAGATGGCTTAGCGGTTAAAACATTTGCCTGCAAAGCCAGAGGATCCCAGTTTGACTCTCCAGGACCCATGTAAGCCAGATGCACAAGGGGGCGCATGCATCTGGAGTTCGTTTGCAGTGGCTGGAGGCCTTGGTGTGCCCATTCTCTCTCTCTCTGCCTCTTTCTCTCTCTCAAAAATAAATAAATAAAAGTATTTTTTAAAAAGAAAGAAAGAAAGTAGAAGGTTAAGAAACAGCCTGAGCCTTGGAGTGGGCCTTAGTTCAAATCCCAGCCCAAGTACTTCCTAGCCAGTGAGCTTTGGATGAGCAGGTTAGGCTGGCAGAGCGAGTGCCAAGACTGGCAGTGGGTTGAGGGCACCCTCACCCATCCACTCCTCGGGAGCTAGTCCGTAAGCCTGTGTCCCCCTGCTGGCACAGCATATCCTTGGCACCAGGAGACCTGGGAGGCTTGGGAGACCAGTGATGTCTGGAATGTCTCCTTTCAGCTCCGCCTGCTCAGACCAGAAGCTTTGGTCCCCAATACAACCCAGGTTACTACATAGCCACTTCCTCCAGCCCCAGTGGCTATGACACTAGTTGGATCTGAAAGCCAGTCGGAACTGGCAACCACAGCTAGTCCAGAATAAGGGTGGGGCGACCACCCACCCACAAAGTGCCGTGGGCTTCAGACAGGGTTGGGGGGAAGGGGTGCTCCACAGCTCACTCACTCCCACACTCCTGGCCCTTTTTGCTTGTTCGATAATAGGCCCGCCTAGATGTCGGCACTTAGTGCCAGGCTTAAGCTCAGCACCCTACTTGCATGACACCCCCCCCCCGCTCTCCCAGAGCTCTGCGGTCAGACCGCCCTTCTCCTCCTCTAAAAGAGGAAACTGAGTCACAGAGCTTGGATTCATTTTTTTCCATGAAGATTGTTTTTAAGCTGCACAAGTAGTGTGACAATAGAAATAGAAACTGAAAATGAGAAGTGGGTCTTAGCCACTGAATCCAGAGTGAAGTTGCTTTTTTCAGTGTTTGGTTCTGACCATATCTATCCAGGCCTGGCTTTGGCCATGTGGAGTTTTCACAGGGCACTTGGAAGCCGTGCACACTGTGGACAGCTGCTTGTGTGCCCCTCTGAGGTTGTTTGCCTTGTAATGGGTTTCACGGACTGGTAGACACGCTTTTAGTCATTCTCTGTTATGAACCAGTGTGGCAAGGAATCTTGTGTGTGTGCCACTGCATATGTGTGGGAGTGTGTGCATGACCAATTATTAGTGGAGATTTGCTAAGTCCAAAGGTATGCCTGTATGTTTGTGGCTTCCTGCTTTCCCAGGGATTGTGCTGAGTTACAGTCCCACCGGGAGTGAATGTGGGTGTGCAGTTTACAGACTTAGGACATGTACTGATCTTTGCCAATCTAACAGGTAAAACATTTTTTATGTTAGTTTTAATTTTCATTTCTTTTTTTTTTTTTTGCCTTTTTATTACAGAGTAAATTCATCCTTTTTTCCACCTGTTTAGAAGCTATTTGAGTTTACTTTTCTGTTCATGTGCTTCTCTTATATTGGTCTTTTGATTTTTTTAAAAATATTTTATTTATTTATTTCCCAGCACTCGGGAGGCAAAGGTAGGAGGATCATCATGAGTTAGAGGCCACCCTGAGACTACATAGCTAATTCCAGGTCAGCCAGGACCAGAGTGAGACCCTACCTCGAAAAACCAAAAAAAAAAAAAAATTCATTTATTTATTTGAGAGTGAGAGAGAGAGAGAGAGAGAAGGAGAGGGAGAAAGGCAGAGAGAGAGAGAGAGAATGACTGTACTAGGACTTCTGGCCACTGCAAACGAACTTTAGGCACATGCACTACCTTGTGCATCTGGCTTTACATGGGTACTGAGGAATGGAACCGCAGATCATTAAGTTTTGCAGGCAAGCACCTTAACTGCTGAGCTATCTCCCTAGCCCCTGATCTTTTGATTTGTAGAGCTCTTTATATATGATGGAGATTATCTTCTTGTGAGATGAATTGCAAACATGCTCTCTTATCTGTCGTTTCTCTTTCAGTTATGTTTTTGGGCATGTTCACAGTATGGATACTGTGTGTGTGGTGCATGCATGTGTATGTGCTGATGCAGTGCCCCATGGGCACATCTGTGGAGGCCAAAGGATAATGTCAGGTGTCCCCCCCCATCACTCACTCACTTGGTTTTCCTTGGTACAGAGTCTTTTGCTGATTCTAGCGCTGGCTCCAGTGGTTCTCCAGCCTCTGTTCCCCATAGGGCTGGGATTACAAGTACGCATGTCCACACCCAGCTGTCTACATGGGTGGTGGAGGAATAGAACTTGGGGAATCTCAGGTCCCCTCGGGCCCTCATGCTTGTGCAGGAAGTGCACTTAACCACTGAGCCATCTCTTCAACCCTTGGTTATGCTTTCGGTAGTTTCTTTCCCCACATGGCAAGTTTTGTCTATTCTTCTTCTTCTTCTTCTTTTTTTTTTTTTTTTTTTTTTTTGGTTTTTGAAAAGTAGGGTCTCACTCTGGTCCAGGCTGATTTGGAATTAACTATGTAGTCTCAGGGTGGCCTTGAACTCTTGGCGATCCTCCTACCTCTGCCTCCCAAGTGCTGAGATTAAAGGCGTGCGCCACCATGCCCGGCTATTCTTCTTTTTTTTTTAAAAAAAAAATTATTTATTTGCAGAGAGAAAGGGGGAAAGAGAGAACGAGAGAAAGAGAAAGAGAGAAATATTTTCTCAGGGCCTCTTGCCCCTGCAAACAAACCCAGATGCATGCACCACTTTGTGCATCTGTTTTTACGTGGGTTTTGGGGAATAGAATCCAGGCCGTCAGGCTTTGCAAGCAAGCACCTTAACCGCTGAGCCATCTCTCCAGCCCAGTTTCATTTATTTACATATTTGAGTTTGTCAGTCTTGTCTTCATGCCTTTTGGGTTTATGTTGGGTTAGAAAGGTCTCCCTCGACCAGCGTTACATGGAACTGCTCTCATGGCTGGTTTCTTCCCCTCTCGGGAAGTCATCAGCGACTCTGGCCAGCTCTCTGCCCTTTGCGCTATGCTGTTTTTGTCAGCGGGGAACTTGGATTGCAGGAGTGGAGACTCAACTGCACTCGTCCTGCCTTCAGGGTTCCTAAGGGAAACATGGGGCTTTTCTCCTACCTTCCAGCCTCCTTCATGTCTTGCTGCCACAGTGAGTCAGTGTCTGGGTTGGATTCTGGGAAAAGTGAGAAGCCAGTGGACAGCCTCCTGGCCTCCTGTCTAGGACCAGCCTGGCACCACTGAGGTCCCTGAAGGCTAGTTAGACTTCCCCTTTCTGTGGTTCCTTATCAAGGGAAAGGGGACCAGAAAGCTGTTAAGTGTGAGTGTGAAAGTATTTCCATTCTGAAGGGTGGGAGAACTAGGGAGGGCGGCACTTCATGAAATGAATCACGAATAGTGAAATGGGGCGATGGAGAGGGGCACAAAGTTGATGTGCCTTGGGAAGCCTGGCTGATTGCATGGTCAGTCTGCCCCTTTGCCTGCCCCTCATTGGATGCAGTCCTAACAGACATGGTGTGGGATCCTAAGGCCTCTGCTTTCTGGAGCCTGCCTGGCTCTAGCCAGGTGTCTGGCACATAGGTGTTGCTGTCCCCTTGAAGGAATGAAAGCAGATAAATGAATGAATGAAAAAATGGCCAGCTCTTCCTGGGTAGGCTCCACCTAGCCCCCACAAGAATTGGGAGGAAAGGCCAAAGGGGATCTGCTGTGTTTACATTTTAAAGGAAAGGCACTTCTGTGATACCAGCACTCAGTCCTTGGGGGGTTGAAGTGGGAGGATCTGGAGTTTGAGGCTAATTTAGGCTACATAGACCTTGTCACAAGCAGACAGGAGAGACACCTGGAAGTCCTGCTTCCTGCTTAGCAGTGGAGAGAAGTAGAAGGAAGGCCCAGGCATGGTGGCACACACCTTTAATCCCAACACTTGGGAGGCAGATGTAGGAGGATCGCCATGAGTTTGAGGCCACCCTGAGACTACAGAGTGAATTCCAGGTCAGCCTGAGCTGAGCTAGAGTGAGACCCTACCTCAAAAAAAAAAAAAAAAAAAAAAAAAAAAAAAGAGGAGGAAGAGGATGAGGAAGGATTTCTGGCCTGGGGAGATGGCTCAGCAGTTAAGGCACTTGCCTGCAAAGCCTAAAGATCCTGGTTTGATTCCCCACTACCCATGTAAATGCACAAAGTGGCGCCTGCATCTGGAGTTCATTTGTAGCAGCTAGAGGCCCTAGTGCACCCATTCTGTCACTCTCACTCTCTCTGTCTCTCTTTGCTTCAAATAAATAAAACTATGTTAAAAAGAAAGAAAAAAAAGGAAGGATTTCCATTTGCAGTACGACTCTCTCCCTCAGCCTGGAATTAGCCCTCTGGGCCCAGGTAATGCCAGCAGCCTTCCCCTTCAGCTGGTCGACATCCCTCATGCCCTTCACAGAGTGAGTCAGCCTCTACCCAGCCCCATGCAGCCCAGAGCTGAGCCTCAGAAGTCTGACACGTTGTTTTCTTGCAAGAAGGGAAACTGGGGCCCAACTCAGGCCAGGGGTTTGACCAGGGTCATAAAACAGGTTGGACCCAGGACTGGGTAAGATAGGCCTACAGATTGGGGACGAGTCAGAGTTAAGCACCACTGAGAACCTCCATCATTTGCCCTGCTTGGGGTTCTTCAGACTGTTCTCAGGAGACAGGGATAGGTGGAAGACCTGACTGGGGCTTGATCCCACTCCTAGCTTTCTAAGTTGGGTCTTAAAGCTGGATTGTGATGCTACAGGGCTTCCTCAACCTGGACTGGGCCTTTCTCTTAGACAACCTTTTGTTCCTGCAAGCTTGGCCTAGTGGCTTTATGACTTTGTAGACACTGTGGCCATCCAGCAAGGAAACCAGTGTCCTGGCAGATTCTAAATGGCACTGCTACTCTTGTGGCCACTGTAAGGCTGGAACGGACTTCAGGACCTGGCAACGGTGTGATGCAGCAAGGAACAGGCCCCTCCACTCCACGGATGGCAACCCCTGCTCCTGGTTTCTCTTCAGCCAATGGCCTCTCTTGTCACCCTTGGGCCTTGCATCCTCCCTCTTCCCGGGCAGGTCCATCCTTGCCTTTGCATTACTGGCTAGGACCAGCTGCAGCAGATCCTACTGGGATCCTATGGGAAGGCTGACTGACACAGGGCCTGGGACAGAAGCATGGACGATGAGGAATAGAGAAAACTCTAGCTCAGGGACCAGGACCAGCAAAGTAAAAACAGGATCCCTTGCTCCCAGGGTCTCCTGAGGGAGGTGGTGCAATGTGAGACACCCCCCCTCAGCAAGTAGGCTGTAGACAGTGCCCACCCCTGCCTGTGGTCCCCCTCCTAGGCCTGGGAGAGGTGGGGCTGCTGTGTTGGTGACCATAGATTGTCAGGGTGGGGCTGGGCCCAAGGCCTGATGGGGCCTCTCCTCCTCACAAGCCTGCCGAGGGGCCCTTTATACCTAAGGCCCCCACTTCCCCTTTCTGAGGCCACCCTAGGTTCTCTGTAGCTGTCGTATGTGCTGAGAGAGCTGGGCTGGAGTTCCTGCCAGCTGTCTGGGTGAGGAAGTGGGCTCCCTGTCTTATCCGAGGCAGCTGTGGGTGGTCTACAACAGTCTATTGCCAGGTATGGGGTACCGAGGTACCTCCTTGCCTGCGGGTTCCTCTGAGGAAGGACATTCTGAGCAGTACCGAGGCCTGGCCGTCCAGTCCCATCCTCCTGCTTCCTGCCGCTCTCCGTTGAGCAACTTGGGTGCAGTTGGCTTGTGAGAAGGTCACAGCCCTGCCTTGCTGGATCCTGCTTGCCTGGCATTGCCCCTGCCTCTGCAGGGCAGAGTGAAGTACCCATGGGACCCTACTCAGCCCCAGTCGTAATCACTGTTGGGCAGTCACAGGCCTTCTGGGAGGAAGGGCAGGAATGGGATCGGCATTCTGAGATATTACAGGCTTTCTGGATGTCAGCAGCATGGGGGTGTCAGACAGGATGAGGGGTGGACCCTAAATGGCCCGTGTTCAAGTTGCAGCGCTCTGTTTTACTGTCCATGGGACTGTGGGCAGTGACTGGGCCTCAGTTCCCACATCCATGCAATAGGAAGGGTCAGACTACAGACAGCTGTGTGGATTTAAGGACCAGAGCTAGGCGCATGGTAACAGCTCAGGTTTTTGTTTTTTTTTTTAAGATTTTATTTTTATTTATTTGTTAGAGACAGAGAGAGAGAGGGAGAGAATGGGCATGCTAGGGCTTCTAGCCACTGCAGACAAACTCCAGACATATGCTCCACCATGTGCATCTGGCTTACGTGGGAACTGGAGAATTGAACCAGGGTCCTTAGGCTTTGCAGGCATGTGCCTTAACCGCTAAGCCATCTCTCCAGCCCTCAGGTTTTGTTTATAGCCAAATCCTAGGACCCAGAGCTGCAGGAAGCTCAGCATGTACCAGGTTGCTTGCTGGCATTGCTTTACACCTGAGCATGACTCTGGGTCCCCAGTCCTTTTTAAGGGGGCTTCTGGAGGAGCCAAGACTCCCGCATCTCTGGGTCTGTTGCTTTCCCCCCTACTGTATGTCTTCTGTGGCCTGGCAGGATATGAGCTGTGGAGGCTGAGACATGGTGACAGAAATGAGTGGCTCAGCTCTCTTCCAGAGGTTGAAGCTGGCGCGAGCTGTGCCTGCAGTGAAGGAGATCTGTCTGCTCAATTCTGTACCCATGGAGGGGTTAAGAATGCTGTCTAGGCATGACACATGAGGTCAGAAAGCCCAACATGGACTCAGGGATTGTCAGTTGCAAGTGACAAAAACTGGAGCTGTCTTAATCGGAAAAGAGGTGTTGATCCTGGGTGTGATTGCAATGTCCTGAAAGTTGCTGAGCTCTGGGCATGGCCAGACTCAGGGGTATCTCTCTAGTGGCTCCATTCTCAGGTGCTCATGTCCTGCAGCAGCTCAGGGCTCTGCCAGCAGCTCTTTCCCACGGTAACACATGCCTCAGAGAAGACCCACTGGAATGACTCGGTGGCTTTTGAGAGAGGCTACGCTGATTAGACACACTTGAATCACGGGGCCCCTGTGAGCCAAGGGAACAAGAGGGGCCCAGCAGAAAGCAGACACCACCTTCTCTCACTGGACCATGGCAGGGTAAGCATAAGAGTGGGCTCCTGTCACCTCTCAGCTGTCTGGGGAAGTCTTTGCTTCTAGGAACAGTCCTGTTTCAGATTGACTGTTCTAGGAGCCTGGATGGGCTGTGCCCAGTGCTGCCTAGCTCCTCCTCTGTGCCTGCCTTAACCTGGCTCTGTGCCTAGGGGAAGGGTGGGCAGGTCACATCTGGAACCAGAGGGGGCTCGTGCACTGGAGTGTGTTCATGTGCACCCTCACACTGAGCATGTGTATCCTGGTGGCCTGCAGTTCTGGCCTGGCTCTGCCTGGAGAACGGAACAGCTCTGGAGAGTTCTTCTGGCCCCTTGGTGTTTGGGGTTTCCCAGCCTGGAAACCCCAGTGTAGTGGTGACTGGCACTGGGCCAGAGGGGCAGGCAGGGTGGCTGTTTGAGTGCTCGTGGTCTCCAGCTTGGTCTCCTAGGGTTGCAGTTGGGAAGCCTGGGCCCAGGAGCTAGGGTTTGAATCCCAGTCCCTCTAACAAGAAACTCCAGCTGTGTGATCTTGGGTCAGCAACTGTGCTTCTCTGGGCTCAGAGCTGCATGTATAAAACAGATAGCCTCCTGGTTCTGCAGGTAGCCTGAATGTGCATGCAGTAACTGCACAGAGCTCCTTCAGGTGTCCCCTGGCTGGCCACTGAAGGCCTTATCTTGTGCAAAAGCACAGCATGGGACTGGGTCCATCTGTCTGGTGCTCAGTCAGCCCTTCCTGTGGCTGGCTAGTTTCGGTTTAGAGGTGGCAAACGGGGTGGGGGAGTGGGAGGGAGCTGCTTACATATAGGAGCCAGTATTCCCCTAGAAATAAGATCTTCAGCATGAGGCCATTAGGAAGCCCTGGTGTGGCCCCAGAGGTCTCTGGTTAGATAAATCCATGTCTTATGGCTAGCTGCTTAGGCATGGCACCTAGGGCCTTAGGCAACATACCTTCCCTGTGCCCATTTTGTCCCTGGGCCTGTGGTAAGAGCAGAG
This sequence comes from Orientallactaga sibirica, assembly GCA_036365145.1. Classification (NCBI taxonomy): domain Eukaryota; kingdom Metazoa; phylum Chordata; class Mammalia; order Rodentia; family Dipodidae; genus Orientallactaga; species Orientallactaga sibirica. The sequence continues at coordinate 3,739,274 of JAEOAD010000030.1, forward strand.
GGGAGGTGGAACCAGAGGGATGCTCAGGGACCTCACAGCAGAGGGAGCCCTGGAGGGATGTCCTGGGTGAGCTCTGGCTAGTCTGCTCTTCTGCTATGGGGGGCTTTGGGCTTGCCTGAAACCTTCTCTGGAAGCCTCTGCTATTGGCTGGCCATTTGTTTGTGACTCTCATGACTTTCTTGAGCCCAACCCTCCCCAAGTCCTGCAGTATACTTACCACGTGTCCTTTCCTGGCCCCGTCTGAGGCAGGCCGGGAGGGGGTCAGTCTACTACCTGCTAACTCAGGCTTCTGCTGGAAACAGGACAGTTGCCCTAGTTCAAAGTTGTTGCGTGTGGGGATTGCAACATTTTGGGTCACTTTTCCCTTTGGAGGCCAGGAGAGAGAGGGATAATCTGGCCCACAGGAGATGGATGGGAATGATGCTGGGTGAATGGTACCAGGGAGGGAGGAAGCCTGTGCAGCAGAGCACCACCAATCTACTGTCCACTCCCAGATTCATCACTGAGGTCCCCGTGTCCCCTCTCAGACTCCTTTATCTGTGAAGTGAGGCTGGCACATTTCATAAATTGTGCCAGTGGACCATGTAATCCCAGGTATGCAGGAAGCTGTGGCAGGCGGGTCTCAAGTTCAAGACATGCCTGCGCTACAGAATCAGATCAAAGCCAACTTGGGTGACTTAGTAAGATCCTGTCTCAAAACAGGAAAAAGAGGGCTGAAGATGTAGTTCAGGGGTGGAGCATTTGCCTAGAACATGTGAGGCCTTGGGTTCAGTCCCGTGTCAGTGGGTTCTTTCAAGAAAATATAGTCTTGGTTAAAAAAAAGAGGGGGCTGGGGAAATGGCGTTTGCCTGCGAAGCCTAAGGACCCCGGTTCGAGTCCCCAGGACCCACGTAAGCCAGATGCACAAGGGGCACATGCGTCTGGAGTTCGTTTGCAGTGTTTGAAGGCCCTGGTGCACCTATTCTCTCTTTCTTCTGCCTCTTCCTCTCTCTCTATCAGGTAAAATAAATTAAAAAAAAGAGAAAATACAGTCTTGGGGTTATTGTCTATAATTATGGAAGTTGTCAATAAAAAAATAAATTTAAAAAAATAGTCTCGGAGCCAGGCGTGGTGGCGCACACCTTTAATCCCAGCACTCAGGAGGCAGAGGTAGGAGGATCGCCGCAAGTTCAAGGCCACCCTGAGACTACATAGTTAATTCCAGGTCAGCCTGGGCCAGAGTGAGACCCTACCTTGAAAAAAAAAAAAAAAAAAAAAAAAAAAAAAAGTCTCAGGCTGGAGAAATGGTTCAGCAGCTAAGGGTGCTTGCTTGCAAACCCTGCCAGTCCAGGTTTGTCTCCCCAGTACCCATGTAAAGTCAGGATCACAAAATGGTACATGTGTTGGAGATTGTATGCAATGGCAGAAGGTCCTGGCAAGTCCATTTACTCTCTCCCTCTTTCTCTCTCTCTCTTAAGTAAATATATACAAATGTTTTTAAAAAGAAAAAAAAAAAAAGAAAAGAAAAAGAGGGCTGGAAAAATGGCTAAGTGGTTAAGGCACTTGCCTACAAAGCCAAAGGACCTAGGTTTGATTCCCCAGGACCCACGTGAGCCAGATGCACAAGGTGGTGCATGAACCTGAAGTTCTTTTGCACTGGCTGGAGGCCCTAGCATGTGCATTCTCTGTCTGCCTCTCCCTCTCTGCTTCTCTCGCTGTTAAATAAATAAATAAATAAATAAATAAATAAATAAATAAATGGAAAAAGAAAATACAGTGGCATGTGGAGGCTTAGTGTAATGCAGGTACAGGAGGATGCCCTGATTCAAGCTAAGCCTGTGTGGTGCCTCAGCCTTCCCAGACCATCCAGGCCTGCTCCCAAATCCCAGGTCACAATTTGGAAGGCACCACTATACTACCAACACTGCATTCAGATCACAATTTGGAACCCTGTGGACTTGAAGGCATAAGATTCACTAAGAAGCTCCAGGCCGACAGGGCTGGGGAGATGGATCGGTGGTTAAAGGAACTTGCTTGAAAAGCCTGCTCTCTTGGGTTCATTTCCCCAGCCACCCATGTAAAGCCAAATGAACAAACATACATACATACATAGAATTTCTTTTGTTTTTTCAAGGTAGGCTCTTGCTGTAGCCCAGGCTGACTTGGAATTCACTATGTAGTCTCAGGCTGGCCTCAAACTCATGTGATCCTCCTACCTCTGCCTCCCGAGTGCTGGGTGTGAGGAATTCACGCAGATGTGGTGATGGGCAGTGTTGGTTGATCCGACTCCGTGCCATGCTCACATGCCCTGTGACAAACAGATCCACTGAGGCTCAAGGAACGAGGTCGGGTTGTGGAGCACTGTGACAGTGATTAAGGGACCCACTTGGAAAAAGAGATGAGCATGGACCCTAAACTCACAGCGTGTACACCATCACCTGACATGGCAAGTGACTCAGTCAGACTACAGAATGGCAGTGTGCTCTGCCTGTGTGGCTAACAACGGAGGTGCTGGGAGATCTGTGCCATCCACCACTGTAGCCACCAGCCATGTGTGCTTGTGGACGCTTGAAAAGCCACTCTGTGACTTAGGGGTTTGGATATTTATCTAGACAGGCCCTATGTAGTCAGGTTGTCTTCAAACTCACAATTCTCCTGCCTCAGCCTCCTGAGTGGTAGGATTCTAGGCATGCGCCACCATGCCTGGCTTCCATAATTTTAGGGGAGGTGATGTATAGAATGTTGTGTGGTATGGTGTGTGTGATGTGTGGTGTGTGCAAACGTGGGGGCCCCATTTGTGTGTACGCAGAGGCCAGAGGAGAACATCCGGTGTCCTCTTACTGCACATCCATGTACTCTTTCCTTTAGACAGGGTCTCACCACCAATCCAGAACCACTGCCACAGTCCAGCCCCAGTGATTCTCTGCTCTTCATCCTCTGTGGACCACAGTTTCAGATGTGTATGGCCACGCTTACACACTTAGCTTTTTTTTTTTTTTTTTTTTCTGGTGGAGGGTGCTTCGAGGAAGGGTCTTGCTGTAGCCCAGGGTGACCTGGAATTCCTGGAATTCACTGTGTAGTCTCAGGGTAGCCTCAAACTCAGGGTGATCTTCTACCTCTACCTCCCAAGTGCTGGGATTAAAGGTGTGTATGGCCACGTCTGGCCACACTAAGGATTTTTGTTGTTGTTGTTTAAGTTGAGACCGACAAAGAGGCGGAGAGACAAGAGAGAGAATGGGCACCCCAGGGCCTCCAGCCACTGCAAACAAACTCCAGATGCATGTGCCGCCTTGTGTATCTGGCTTACATAGGTACTGGGGAATTGAGCCTTGAACCGGGGTCCTTAGGCTTCACGGGCAAGCACTTAACTGCTAAGCCATCTCTCCAGCCCCACACTCAGTTTTTTACGTGGGTTATGGGGAATTGAATTTGAGAATCTCTAGCTCGAGACCCGCATGCTTAAGTGACAAGTGCTCTTAACCATGAGCCATCTACTCATAGTTTAACTTTATTTACTTATTTGCAAGGAGAGAAAGAAAAAGTGCACCAGGGCCCTTAAACTGCAAACAAACTATAGACACATGAACCCCTTTCTGCGTCTGGCTTTACATGAGTATTGGGGGATCAAACCTAGGCTGTCAGACTTTGTAAGGAATTGCCTTTAACCACTGTGCCATCTCTCCAGCTACTCCCTCCCCTCTGTAGTAGTACTTTTTTTTTTTTTTTTTTTTTAGGTTAGGTCTCACTCTAGCCCAGGCAGACCTGGAATTCACTATGTAGTCGCAGGCTTTCCTTGAACTCAGGCGAGCCTCTTACCTCTGCCTCCTGAGTGCTGGGATTAAAGGCGTGTGCCACCAAGCTCGTTCAGTAGTTTTACTTTTTTTTTTTTAAATATATTTAATTAATTTATTTATTTGAGAGAGAGAGAGAGAGAAAGAGGTAGAGAGAGACAGAGAGAGAGAGAGACAGAGAGAGAGAGAGAAAGAATCTGGGTGCTCCAGGGCCTCCATCCACTGCAAACTCCAGATGCATGTGCTACCTTGTGGCTTACATGGTTCCTGGAGAATCGAACCAAGGTCCTTTGGCTTTGCAGGCAAGCGCCTTAACCGCTAAGCCATCTCTCCAGCCCAGTAGTTTTACTTTTAATGACTTTGAATTCACATGTGGCCAGTGGCTACTGTATTGGACAGCACACTTCTAGAAAAACTTTGCCTGCCCACCCTCCCCATACCAGCCCTGCCCTTATTTGGCAAGTCGGTATCAGATCCTTGGTCTGTTTTACCTTCACAGAGCTGAAGACCCGGTGTGTCTCATCAGCCTGTCCAAGACTCCCAGAAGATACCGCTGTGGCAGTGAGCAGCGGCTGGAATAGTTGCCACAGGGCTCATGGAGCTGCAGGCCCCAGGGGCTTCTGTCCCAGACAGGCCAGAAGCCTAGGCCACAGAGGAAGGTGTCACCAGACAGAGACCTTGGTGCTCCTGAGCAGGCAGCTGCACCAGGGCACTTGGGAAGAGGATGCCAGCCAAAGGGCGCTACTTCCTTAACGAAGGCGATGAGGGCCCGGACCAGGCAGCGCTCTACGAGAAGTACCGCCTCACCAGCCAGCACGGGCCACTGCTGCTCTTGCTCCTCCTGGTGGCCGCCTCTGCCTCCATTGCGCTCATCATCATGGCCTTCAGTCATGGGGTGAGGCCCTGGGCAACAGCATTCACACCCTGGTCAGAAAGCTTGGGTCAGTCAGTGGTACCTTCCAGAAGCCTCATTTTCCTCCTCTGTGAACTGCTAGGCGGGATAGAAAACAGGTCAATTTGACTTTGATTTGGAGGTCTGGGTGGTTTTAGATATCACACTTACCTTTTTCTGCCACAAAATTCAATCTGTTAAGATGGCATATGTGTCACTTTCTTTCACTTCTTCACTTCTGTGACCATGGCAGACATTGCCAATAAATGCCTACTTTTCTTGCTGAATCTGGCTGTGATGTTCTCCTCCTTCTTCCTTCTCTTTCTCTCTGTTTTTGTTGTTGTTTTATTATTATTATTTTTTTATTTATTTGAGAGGGAGAGAGAGGGAGAGAGAGAGAGAGAATGGGTGTGCCAGGGCCTCCAGCCACTGCATTCAAACTCCAGACACATGCGCCACCTTGTGCATCTGGCTTACGTGGGTCCTCTGGGGAATTGAACCAAGGTCCTTTGGCTTTGCATGCAAGTGCCTTAACCACTAAGCCATCTCTTTAGCCCTTGTTGTTTTTTTTTAATTTAAATTTGATTTATTTATTTGAGAGAAAGAAGATGGTCACACTAGCCACTGCAAACAAACTCCAGACACTTGCATCACCTTGTACATCTGACTTTTACATGGGTACTGTGGGATCTAACCTGGGTCCTCTGGCTTCGCAGGCAAGTGCCTTAACCGCCAAGCCATCTCTCCAGTCCTGTTTTTTTTTTTTTTGTTGTTGTTGTTGTTTTGTTTTTTTGGTTTTTTGAGGTAGGGTCTCACTCTGGCCCAGGCTGACCTGGAATTAACTATGTAGTCTCAGGGTGGCCTCAAACTCATGGCGATCCTCCTACCTCTGCCTCCCAAGTGCTGGGATTAAAGGCGAGCACCACCACACCCAGCTTAGGTTTTTTTTTTTTTGTTTGTTTTTTTTGAGACAAGTTTTCACTCTGTAGCCCACACTGGCCTGGAATTCACTACATAGTCCAGATAAACTAGAACTCACTACATAGCCCAGTCTGGCTTCAACTTCACTGTGATCCTTTGCCTCAGCCTAGGAGGGGGATTACAGGATTTTTGGTACGTGTCTGAGAAAGGCAACCCTAACAAAAATTACAGTATACATGGACCCGAAGTTAGGGTAGACCAGTTGTCAGGACAGCCAGATACCCCCATACAAAGCATCCTAGAAGTGAGGTCTGGCAGGCTTCGTGGAGGAGCTGGCACCCCACTTGAGCAAGCCAGGGCATTCTGTGTCTGTTTGCTCTGCCCAGGACCCCTCCAGATACCAGGCTGTCCTGGGCACGGCATTCTTCACACTGGTGGTGTTCGTGGCTCTCTACGTGCTGGTGTATGTCGAGTGTGTGGTGTGGAGGTGGTGGCTGCAGGCGCTAGCTCTGCTCACCTGGGCCTGCCTCGTGATGCTGGGCTCCGTGCTGGTGTGGGACTCCTGGAGGAAGGCGGCCTGTGCTTGGGAACAGGTAATGGTGGGAGCTGGAATCCCTGGGCTTAGGTGCATCCTGCCCTCTTGGGGTGGTAGGGCCATCTGGGGTATGAGCCTGAACAAATGTGTGGCTGTGGTCTTCCCACTCTGATGCCAATGATGGCACTGGTTTAGGACAGCCTGAGGCTGACCCTGTCCTCTTGGTTCTCTGCAATCTGGGGCTGAGATGAGAGCAGTGTTAATGTGATGTCTGGCTATGACATTTTATTTTATTTATTTTTTTCAAGGTAGGGTCTTACTCTAGTCCAGGCTGACCTGGAATTCACTCTGTAGTCTCAGGGTGGCCTTGAACACACGGCGATCCACCTACCTCTGCCTCCCAAGTGCTGGGATTAAAGGCGTGTGCCACCACTCCCAGCTATTTTTTTATTTTATTTTATTTTATTTTATTTTATTTTATTTTATTTTATTTTATTTTATTTTATTTTATTTTATTTTATTTTATTTTATTTTATTTTATTTTATTTTATTTTATTTTATTTTATTTTATTTTATTTTATTTTATTATTTTTGAGGTAGAGTCTCACTAGCCCAGGCTGACCTGGAATTCACTATGTAGCCTCAGGGTGGCCTCAAACTCATGGCCCTGGGGTGGAGCTGTCCCAGGAGACAAGGCCCTGGGTCCCACCACTCAGTCCTGGGCTATGTCCAACCTCTCAATTTCCTGTCCCTAGGCGCCCTTCTTCCTGTTCATCGTCTTCGTAGTGTACGCACTGCTGCCCCTCAGCATGCGGGTGGCCGTCGCAGTGGGGGTGGTCTCCTCTGTCTCCCACCTCCTGGCATTTGGTGCTGTGACAGGAGCCTTCATGAAGCCCGATTTGTTGGGGCTTCAGGTGAGGGGTGTCAGGAGCTGGATGGGGGGTGGACTACAAGCTGGAGGTGGGGTTGGGCCAAGCAGAGCTCAGGACATCTTGCTGAAGAGCTGGACTCAGAGCCAGCGGCAGAGCCTTGTGATTTTTGAGGTAGAGTCTCACTAGCCCAGGCTGACCTGGAATTCACTATGTATTCTCAGGGTGGCCTCAAACTCACAGTGATCTTCCTACCTCTGCCTCCCGAGTGCTGGGATTAAAGGCGTGTATCACCATGCCTGATTACTGCTATGACATTTTGGGTGGACCCATTTAATTAGAGAGGACAGAACTGCTAACCAAGGATGTCCTGGGACTTCAGGCTGTCCAGTCAGGGCCCTGTTGCAGGGTGAGATTCTGTCCTGGGCCTCTCTTCGTGGTCCCTGGGGTTTGGGGGCGTATCTTCCTCTTGACTGGCCTGGGCATCCTCTCCCAAGGGAAAAGCTGAAGCTGTGGGCAGCTAGTTGGGTGCTGTGCCCTTTGTGATTGGACCCTGGCCTGTGAGGTGGTTGTCATCTCTCTGGAAGTATCCAGGCCTTATAGGACAGGGCATACACCTGGTAGGCACAGAAGGTTCTAGTCCTAGTCCTTTGCTCATAGCAACTCATTAGGAGACCAGTCCTTGTCTGGGACTCAGTTTCCCTGACTGCTCCAGAAAAAGTGTTGACCTGAAGCTGGGCGTGGTGGCGCACACCTTTAATCCCAGCACTCGGGAGGCAGAAGTAGGAGGATCATTGTGAGTTCGAGGCCACCCTGAGAATACAGAGTGAATTCCAGGTTAGCCTGAGCTAGAGTGAGACCCTACCTCGAAAAACCAAAAAAAAAAAAAAAAAAAAAGAGTCAGCCTGAGAGTGTTGGGCTAGGCGAGGGGGATGGAATGCCATCACATCTGCCAGGGTCTAGAACTAGGCAGGTGGATAGGCCAGGCATGTGCTGAGCCCATCCCTTGGCTGCTCTCAGCTACTGGCCAATGCCGTCATCCTCCTGGGGGGGAACTTCACGGGTGCCTTCCACAAGCACCAGCTGCAGGATGCCTCCCGGGACCTCTTCATCTACACAGTCAAGTGCATCCAGATCCGGCGGAAGCTGCGCGTGGAGAAGCGCCAGCAGGTGGGGACCCTGCTTTACTGGGGCCTAGCCTCTCCCTGCCCAAGCTCTCCCTTCTCATCTCCCCCATCTGCTGCATGCCCCATTTTCATCCTCCCTCCGTTGGGCATCAGATACCTGCGGCGTGTGCTATGCACAGAGTATGTGTGGCTGAACACCCTGCAGGTAGAACTCCAAGGTGCTGCTGGGTCAGGGTGGGCATGTTCCAGGCCAGGTTGGTGCTGGACCAATGCAAGCCGGTAGAAACGAATGACATTGTGGGCAGAGTGGGCGGGGGGAATGGTGGCCAGGCGGGCCAATCTGGGGCCTGATGCCACCCTGCCTGTCCCTCACTGGCTTCCCACTGGCCTCCCCTCCCGTACCCAGGAGAACCTGCTGCTCTCCGTGCTCCCGGCCCACATCTCCATGGGCATGAAGCTGGACATCATCGAGAGGCTCAAGGAGGGCGGGGACCGCCGCTACATGCCTGACAACAATTTTCACTGCCTTTATATCAAGCGGCACCAGAATGTCAGGTGGGCGAGGCTTGGGCAGTGCATACTAGAGGGTACCCCTGAGTGCTGAGCAGTCAGTGCTCTTGCAAGAGGCTCAACCCACACAGGGACTGGAGGGGGGTGCTTAGTTTTCCTCTGTTTTCCCAGAGGGAGGATCAGATCAGAGCTCTAAGAGGGCTAGGCTGATACTGGAGAAAACCCAGTGTCCCCCTTCCCACTCCCAAATCCTAACACTCCATGTGAATGAGCTGGGCTATTGAGAAGAAAGGGGTCTTTTCCAAGGGTTCTCCCCAAAGCCTCTGGGGCTTGGTGACCAGGAGTCCCCAGTCCTGACATCTAGCCTTGCTGATTTGATGGGACACAGGATCTCCTGGGAGGTGTAGTGTGGGCACTGCAGTCTCCACTTGGGCTTCTGGCTGAGATCCAGCGTTGTAGCCCAATGGTTATCCCGTACTGTGCATCCAGGGCATGGCTAGACTGGAGTCCACAGGCCCCAGGACAATGAGCCCTGGGGGCATCATTGCCTGTCTCCCCAAGCCTCAGCTTGCTCACCTGTGGTCTTAGGAGGGCTTGGAAAAGGACTGGATGACCGGCAGAGACTGATCCAAAAGTACAGGCCTCTGACTAGCTAGTTGTAGGCACAGGAAATGCGCAGGATTCTCAGAGGTGCAGTAGGGTCCCCTGCTGTCAGCTTTGCTGTGTTCTGCTGCAATGTGAGGCCTTTGAGACTGATGGGTCCTGCTGCCTGGGAGCACACCTCTTGCTGTAGGGACTGGGGGCGGTGGGCAGAGGCAGGGCTCCCTCCCAGGGCCTGACCCAAACCCTGCCTACCTGGCCCAGCATCCTGTATGCGGACATTGTGGGCTTCACACGGCTGGCCAGTGACTGCTCCCCCAAGGAGTTGGTGGTGGTGCTGAATGAGCTTTTCGGCAAGTTCGACCAGATCGCCAAGGTGAGTCTGGCCCAGCATCAGGTACACATTAGATGCTCACACACTGCACGAACAAATTAAAGTCTCTCTCGCAGAGCCCTTACCAAGCCTTGTTTTTCATCTCTCCTGGCAAGGCCCCAGAGTTCAACTCCTCTTCCTGGGCTTAGGAGTAGCTGCTGGTAGCTGGCTGTGGAGGCCACCTTGGCCAGGAAAGAGTCCAGCTGTGGCCCAGTGTGTAGCCCCAGACCTGTCCTGAACGGGCCTCTCACTCACTTGCCCCATAGGCCAACGAGTGCATGAGGATCAAGATCCTGGGTGACTGCTACTATTGCGTGTCAGGCCTGCCCGTGTCGCTGCCCACCCATGCCCGCAACTGCGTGAAGATGGGGCTGGACATATGCGAGGCCATTAAGTAGGTGCAGGGTGGGCCTGGGCATGGAGCTGCTATTTAACATGTCATTGTTATTTTACAACACCAACTGAGGCCAGGGAGAGAGAGGCTTGCCAAGGTCACTCAGTATGCCTTGTGGAGGATTCAAACCCAGACCGTCAGCCTCCCTCCCTCTGGGGTCACCTGTGACTCCAAGTCCCAGAAGCATCTAAGAAGCTGAGCTGGGTGATGTGAGATCTGGCAGCTGAGTTCCACCCCTCCAAGGTCTATGATATAGCAGGAGGAGCTCAGGGCAGATGACAGAAGGGCTCCAGAGGCAGGGTCCAGCCCTGCTTCCTCACCTGCTTCCTGTACCCCTGGGTAACTCCTGGTGCCACAAGACTGACCTCCTAGCAACACAGAAACCTGGGCCTCCTGGGTCCCTTTCTGCTGGTGTCAAGCTCCCGGTAAGGTGCTTCAGGGTGTACAGAAGGAATCACTCACGAGGTGGTGGAGGCACCAGTGTGGGGCAGCAGAGCTGCTCAGCTGGCAGAGGCTAATCTCATGGCCAGTTCACTCTTCTAGAAATCTCCCCAAAGTGGTAGAGCCCCCAGGACAGTTAGTTACACATGGCTTAGCTGGGCTCTGTGCTGTGTGTCCCCATCCAGTACTGTGTGAAGGCAGTCCTGTGCGCCTAGTGGCTCTGCTTCTGGCAGGCTCAGCCCATTCTGGCCTTGGAGGTAGACATGGGTTCTATAGGCTGCTCTATTTGTTCCTCATGAGCAAATCCCAGGAATGTAGAGCCCTGCTCATGTCTAGGAGGTGCTGTGCCCCTGGACTTCCTATCATGTAGGGCTCATGTTTCCTGCAGTTGGGGTATAGAAGCCCCCAGTGTCCTTGTCAGTGCTGGGTACCTGGTAGACTGGAACCTCTTCATGCCCTGCTGGACTTGACAGTCAGCCAGGGCTGCCAGATGAGGGATACCGAGGTTGGCATTGTGGCCCACTTGCACGAGTGGTATGCCAGAGTTCTCCTTGTCTTACCAAGCCCTTGAGCCGGGGCCAGCCGCATTTACTTGCATACATCCAGGGACGGGGTGCTCAACCCCTCTGAGGAGGAAGCCCACCTTGCCCCTCACCCCGTTCTCTGCTACACCCAGAACATCTAGCCTGTCGCTGCCACTGGAGAGGGTGACAGACTTCTCTGCCTTAGGCAGGTGCGTGAGGCCACAGGCGTGGATATCAGCATGCGTGTGGGCATCCACTCGGGGAATGTGCTGTGTGGGGTCATTGGACTGCGCAAGTGGCAGTATGATGTGTGGTCCCACGACGTGTCCCTGGCCAACAGGATGGAGGCGGCTGGAGTTCCTGGGTGAGGTTTAGTGGGCAGGGGCCATAGGCTGGCGCTGGGTCAAGGTTGGCTAGGGTTGGGGATTAGGTGCAGAGGTGGGATGGAGCTAGCCTTGCCTGCTGTGCATGTCTAGGTGGGTGCCCTCCCCCCCCCAACAAGCCCTGCTGCTTTATTTGACTTGGGTCTTCTAGCCGGGTGCATATCACAGAGGCAACGTTGAACCATCTGGACAAGGCGTACGAGGTGGAGGATGGGCACGGACAGCAGCGAGACCCCTACCTGAAAGAAATGAACATCCGCACCTATCTGGTGATCGACCCCCGGGTACAAGAGCTTGGGGTGACAGTGAGGGAGGGAGGTTGGGCAGTGTGGGAGCAGGCTCCCGCTACTGGCAGCTGATCCCCAAGACTGGTGAGGTTGCAGAGACTGGCTCACAGTAGAAGGGAGCTTCCCAGTGTTGGGTGCATTTAAGCTCCAAGGAACACCTCCATGTTGTTTTCTGTAAAATGGGAACAAGGAGGAACAAGGCATGAAGCCCTCCTGGCAAGTCACAAACCCGCTATGACTAGTGTTTCTTTCTCTTTTTTCTTTTTTTTGGTTGTTGTGAGGTAGGTCTCGGATTGACCTGGAGTTCATTATGTAGTCTCAGACTGGCCTTGAACTCATGGCGATCCTCCTACCTCTGCCTCCCAAGTGCTGGGATTAAAGGCATGCGCCAGCACACCCAGCTGTAATTTCTTTTTCTGGGGTCACTTGCCCTAACATGCCTTGCCGAAGCTCAAGGAAGAAGGGAATGTCAGGGAACCCGGACAGGAGCTTGTGGGTCTGGGGCTCTGGGCCTCCTCTCTGCTCAGGGTGCCTCCTTTTCTCCTGTGGCCCAACTTGCCCAGTTGGGATGTTACTGGCCCCGGCAGGTGGCCAGCTGGTGGGACTCTTGGTCCATCTGTGGACTCCTTGAGGCTTGCTCAAGATGGTGGCAATTGGCTTCTTTCAGCATCCTCTCTCAGCCTTGGATGTGCCTGAAGGCTCCCTGCAGACCCATCAGCCTTCACTGCCTGCCTTGGCCCCTCTGTGTTCCCTGCTGGCCTCAGCTGATGTCCTCAGCACCACCCCCCCCACCCCAGCCCCATACACACACATCTTGGAAAACCCTGCTGGCCCCCTGGCCTCACTGCTTCCCACAGGCTCCTGTTTATTTTTATCTTTAGCTTTTTCTTTCTTTATTGTCATCCTGAGCTCCCAAGGGCTTCTCCCTGCTGTGTCCTGTAGCCAGAATTGGGGGCCCAGCTCTGCACAGAGCACAGCAGGTGCTCTGGTGGCTTTGAAATGGATGAAGCCCTTCCTCAAAGGCAGTGGCAGATGCAGCTCCCCCCTCCCCCCCGTCCCCACCCCTCCCCCACCCCATTGAGCAAGAACTGCTCAGAGAAACAGCAGCGGGGTCACAGCTCACACGAAGCAGTGTGGAAGCCCTCTGCTCTTCTCCTTGCTCCTTCTCCTAGGCTCTGTTTGCCTTGTTCGTTTACAGTGCTGTCAGTTCAAGGGGGGGGGAGGCTGGTAGCAAGCCTCTTACAGTTAGCAGTGCTTCCAGGGGCCCCTGCGGTGGCTGTAGGATTCCACAGAGCACATTAGACATGGAGCAGAGGGTTGAGAGTCACATGATCATCCTCTCATGGGCCATGGGCACATGTCTTTATGAACAAGAGTCCTTAACTTGATCTCACCTGCATATCCTTGCAGTAGGCTGGGCAAAGAGCAGGCAGTGAGGGTTAAGGGGGTTTCCATTTCCAGGGGATTTGCCACTACCACTTGGCCAGGGTCTGGGCCTATAGATGTTCCTGCCTGTGGGTGTTGGCAAGGCTGAGGAGAGAGAGCTCTGGAGGCAAACAATCTGGACTGTCAGGGAGGGAGTAGAGGAGTCTCACAAGAGCGCAGAGTGGCCTAGGCTTGTCTCGAATGACCTCGAGTTCTTTTTCTTCCTCTCTTGCATCTCGCCCTGCCTGGCCCACTATGATTGAGGAAGTCCTTAGGCATGTGTTATAGGGACTTGGGGTTCAGTGGCACTGGGACAAGAATCAGGGCTGGGCCCTTACACAAGACCTGGCAAAGCCACCGTGGCCCCAGCAAGCCACATCATGGACCAGGTCGGGCTCTGAGCCCAGCGTGGAACTCCTTAGACAGCTGCCCTGGGGTGGGCCTTTGTCCTGGATGCTGGCCACCACTGTTCCTCCCACTGCTCTTGTCAGAAGGCAGGAACAGGTGCGGGCCACTTGTGCATAGGCAGGGCAGGGTTCCTGCATCCTCCTCAGGGTGCCTCATGTGAGGGCTGTGGGAGTTCTAAACCCCCAGATTAGTGGGCTTGGTGGTGGGAACCTGACCCCTTTCTTTCCTTGGGAGGCAGGCTGTGTAACCATCAACCCCTTCCTGCTCTGGGTCAGGGACAAGGACGGGGTCTAAGCTAGATCACAGCATAGAAACTTCTTGTCAATTCCCCCCTTTGCCAGACCTGCCAGGGCTCCCATCCAGGATCACATTTCAGGGAGTGCCGGAGCAGGTGGCTTGAGAGGTGAATGGGTGGCATAACTTGTGCTTGTGTTTCACAGAGCCAGCAGCAGCCCCCACCCAATCACTACCTCCACAAGCCCAAGGGAGATGCAGCCCTGAAGATTCGGGCTTCAGTGCGTGTGACCCGTTACCTTGAGTCCTGGGGGGCAGCGCGACCCTTTGCACACCTCAACCACCGCGAGAGTGTAAGCAGCAGTGAGACACCTATTCCCAATGGAAGGCGGCCCAAGGTAGGTCCCCTCTTGCCCATGGATCAGGGTTGGAGACCATGAGAAGGGGCAGGGGGCAGCAGCCAAAGGTCTCTGTGTCTGAACCTCCCTCCATTCAACCTCCTGCTCCAGCTGCACCGCAGGCACAGCCTCTGGACAACCAGTCTCATGGAGGCATTTGGAGCATGCTGGGATGGGGGGGTCTAGAATGTTCCCATCCTTCCTTTTCTCAGACTGGAATAAATAAACCCAAGTGTGTCATGGATGAGGGTCCGGGATAGGGGAGTAACTCTTCTTCCTTCCCTTTTAGGCTATTCCCTTGCGCCGAAACCGCACCCCGGACAGGTACATGTGCCACCCCTCCTTGCCCACCTGGTGGAGTTGTACCAGTTACCTCCTACAGGCAGAATCCCCGACCACCTCTGTCCAGGGCAGCTCCACCAGGCCCCGGTTATGGTGTCTCTAGAAGCAGGACTCCCATGTCCCAGGCTCTTTTTAAAGGCTGTGGTGGGGCACCTCTTGTGTGCTCCCCTAGAGCTGGGCTGGTAGTTTGCGGACAGTTTGTTGGTGGGAGTGCTCTGGCCTTGGTACTGACCCTGCAGATAGCAAGGGAGGCCTTGGATTACAAGCTGAGGGGCTGTCCTTTGCCTCTTGCTGGGCTGCTGGCCCCACACTTGCCCTCTCCTTTCCTTATGAGTGCAGGGACCCTTCATAAACCAGGTAACCCCAATGGCGACTCTCCTGTGCACAACACAACCCTGTCTCTGGGACAGTGGGCGTGGGGCTCCTGGGGTGATGACACTGGGGACATCTGATTCTAGGAATGCATCTCCCAAGGGGCGTTTGGAGGACGACTACAATGACGAGATGCTGTCGGCCATTGAAGGGCTCAGCTCGACCAGGTGCAGCTTGCGACCTCCCTCCTGTGGGGGGCTCTTCCCCGGGGTAGACCCTTACAGCTGGCAGCCCAGTCCTGGCTGAGGTGGGCAGCTCCTTCCCCTGCCCCTCCCACGCGTGTGCCCCAGGCGCTGTAGCTCATTGTGTCTCTGTCCACCAGGCCCTGCTGCTCCAAGTCTGATGACTTCCACACGTTTGGTTCCATCTTCCTGGAGAAGGGCTTTGAACGTGAGGTGAGGCTGGGGCAGCACTGAAGAGGTATTGTGGGGTGGGTGTGGCTAGGCCTGATGGTGAGACATGATCTACAAGCCCTAGCATGCCCAGATGTGTGGGGAGAACCATGGGGCCCTCTGGAGATGGTTGTTGGGCCCGATGTGGCTTTGTGACTTTTCCTGCCTGCCTCACTTCTTTGTCGGGGCACTTCCCTAGAGATCTGCCCCTAGGGTCTGGGAGATTTTGCCCCACCAAAATGCCAGCACCTCAACTCACAGGGGCCACTGAGTGCCTTAGGTTTCCAGTACGAAGACACCCCAAAATCCAGTCTCCTTCTTGGTGTGACCTATAGGTTCTGCTCCTGTCCTGTAGTGGCAGTGTAGGTATGGGGTACCTCCTGGCTCCCTACACGTCCTGGACCCACATCATGATTTAAAACCTAGTTTATTTATTTATTTATCTGAGAGATAAAAAGGGGCAGAGAGAAAGAGAGAGAGAGAAAATGGGCATGCCAGGGCCTCCAGCCACTACAAACGAATTCCAGAAGCATGCGTCCCCTTGTGCATCTGGCTAACATGGGACCTGGAGAGTCGAATCGGGATCCATCAGCTTTGCAGGCAAATGTCGTAACCACTAAGCCATCTCTCCAGCCCCATATCATGATTGAAACTGTCCCTGTCGCCCAGGTGGGCTTCAGGCCCAATGCAGACAGGAGCCTGTGGCTCAGAAATTGTGAAGCCAACTGTCCTTAGCCTCATGCTGTGGTCCAACAAGGAGAGTCACCAGGAAAGGAGCTCAGGGGCCTTATCCTGGCCATGGGCCACCTGACCTGTCTCACCATAGGAGCATGATGGGGGACCCATGTGGAGAGCAATCCTGGGGATCCCACCTGCCACCTGGGGGGGGGCCCAGATCCTCCTTTACTGCCAGAAGTAGAGTAAGGCCAGACCTAGTGGTAGCCCCAAGAGCTCAAGTTTGGTTTCCAAAGGCTGAGGCCTGGCTGGGCACAAGGCCTGGTGAGCTATCGCCCAGTGCAGAGAGGAACTGTATGATGCCACTTGGAAGTGATTGCATGTAGTGTCACCTGGAACTCAAGGAGAGGCACCAGGCATTTTGTTTTTAGGTGATGAATTTCAGTGTGCATATGTGAAGAGGCCTTGCAGGTAGCCCCCTCACAGTCATGTTGTCCCTAGTACCGTCTGGCACCCATCCCCCGGGCCCGCTACGACTTCGCCTGTGCCAGCCTTGTCTTCATGTGCATCCTGCTGGTCCACGTCCTAGTGATGCCCAGGTTAGCCTGTGGTGGGAAGCATGGGTAAGCCCACTGAGCTCCAGCTGGAGGGGTGGTGACCTTGGCGGGACCCGGCAGAAACTGTTGGAAAGGGCCACCTTGACAGTTTCATAACATTAGACCAGGGGCCGAGCACTCCCTTGAGACTGAGTGTGTTCACCTGTCACAAGCCTCCTGCTCCCCAGTATGTCTCCTTCCAAGTCCTCTGTTAACTGTGAGGTCTTAGCCTGAGCCTCTGCAAACCATGGACACTGTCATCTTCCTCTTAGGAGCTGAGAAAGCAAAGGCCAGAGGGCTACTGGCATCTAACCTAGACCAGGAGCCCCTGAGGTTCTTGCCTCAGACTCCGGGACCCTGCTGATAGGGACAGAGACAGGATAGTGAGGCCAAAGGAAGGAAGCAAAGGCCAGACATGGGTGGGTTCCAGAAGGTCAGTCAGGCCAAAGCATGGCTCGTGTTGAGGTTTTGGATCTGCTTAATGAAGACTAAATGGCAGCCTGGTGCAGGTCTGAAATCTGACAGCATTCAGAGGCAGAGGCAAGAGCATGGCTGTGTATTTGAGGCCAGACAGCTATACAATGAGTTCCAGGCCAGCAAAGGTCTGGAGACTCTGAAAACTAATCCATAACAACATCAACAGAAAAACGGAATAGGAATGCTTTTATGTGTTTTTAGTGTTCCAGACATGGGTCTAAGGGCTCACAACTTATTTCTTTTTCTTTTTTTTTTTTTTTTTTTGGAGAGAGAGGGAGAGAGGGAGAGGGAGACAGATAGAGAATGGGCGTGCTAGCAGCCTCTCAGCCA
The DNA here is from genome assembly GCA_036365145.1 of Orientallactaga sibirica. Lineage (NCBI taxonomy): Eukaryota > Metazoa > Chordata > Mammalia > Rodentia > Dipodidae > Orientallactaga > Orientallactaga sibirica. The sequence goes on from JAEOAD010000030.1 coordinate 3,756,549, forward strand.
CTGTGAACAAACTCCAGGTGCGTGCACCCCCTTGTGGGCAAGTGCAGCATTGCGCCCTTGCATCACTTTGCATCTGGCTAAACTTGGGACCTGGAGATTGGAACCGGCGTTCTTAGGCTTAGCAGGCAGGCACCTAAACTGCTAAGCCATCTCTCCAGCCCTTACAGCTTATTTCTTATGAACTTGGTCCCTAGTGGGACAGGGTGATGACCTTGACTTTACTGTTGGTCACTTGTGGGGCGGGTGAACCAATTTCCAAGATTCCTTTGCTGGGTACAGAGGATCTGTTGGGAAGGGTCAGGTGACTGTCAGCTGGAGAACTGGGGCTGTGGTAGAGGGCCTGAGCTCATGAGCCTTGGCCCTCGGTGTACCCTCCTTTCCAGGATGGCAACTCTGGGCGTGTCCTTTGGGCTGGTGGCCTGCCTGCTGGGGCTGGTGCTAGGCCTGTGCTTTGCTACTGAGTTTGCGGTGAGTGGGCCTTTGAATTCAGTGCTAAGGCCTTTCCCTCCCTAGGAGCCTTGTTCTGGGCCAGGGTCAGGTGCCCCCTCCTTCCTCCAGGACAATTCACTGAATACTCCACAGACTGTGTCTGAGGCCTCCAACCTCCCAGGGCACCTAGTACTTTCTCTCTTTCCTCATTCGGGTTCCTGCTGTGCATGACTGACCCCTGTGTTCCCACAGAGGTGCTGCCCTGCCCAGGGGACACTCAAGGCCATCTCAGAGAGAGTGGAGACACAGCCCCTGCTGAGGCTGTCCCTACTTGTGGTGACTGTTGGCAGCCTGCTGACTGTTGCCATAATCAACATGGTGAGTTCCGGAGTGGGGACGGCAGGGACCTGTGTGCTTCCTGGGAGGCGGAACCAGGCCTTTGACCTGGGAATCTCCAGATTCTGGAATTCTAGTCATGTTGTCTGCATCTAAGGTGGTCCCTCCAGAGCTCTGTGGTGGCCCATGAGGTCCCCAGTGCCGTCTTAGAGCCTCTTACTTTTTCAAGGAGAGTGGAGCAACTCCACAGGGATGTGATGTTTGCAAGAAACTACCTTTAATTGAATCATCTCCTCAGCCCAAGGGATATGATCTTTAAGGCCCCGTATCAGGTGTCCTGACATAAAGCTTCTTCCCACCTTCTCTGGGATTCAGTTTCCTCGCTGGGAGATGGGGGTGAGCTTGCCTGTGGCTTCAGAGCAGCCTGTGGGAGCACATGACCCTGCCTTGTGCAAACTCCATTCTCTAGAGCTGAGGTCCCTCCTCCATATGCCCCTGACTCCAGACTGAGGTTCTGGGGTGTGCCCTCCTGCCCCACCCTCAGGGTGACAACAGTGCCAATCCCAGTTTCCTCCCTCTGCTTATCTGCAGTAGCCACTAATGCTCTTCCCTCCCCAGGCCCCTCTGTAATCCATACCTTGTAGTTGTGTGGAATGGAGACATCCATTTACTGGGCTCAGCTGAGCCTGGCACCCAAGGTTGTTTTGAATCACCTTTCTTTATTTTATTTTGAGAGAGAGAGAGGAAGAGACAGAGAGAGAGAGAGAGAGAGAGAGAGAGAGAGAGAGAGAGAGAGGGAGAGAATGGGCGCACCAGGGCCTTTTCAGGTGCTGTGAATGAACTCCAGATGCATGCGCCCCCTTGTGGGCATGCACGGCATTGCGCACTTGCGTCACTTTTGCGTCTGGCTAAATGTGGGACCTGGAGATTCAAACAAGCATTCTTAGGCTTCATGGGTAGGCGCTTTAACTGCTAAGTCATCTCTCTAGCTCTGAATCACCTTTCTTGAGCTTCGAAGATTCTAGAGCCCATTACCTGGATCTGCACTAATGAATACCTCTCTCTCCTTAGCCACTGATATTTGACCCAGCCTTGGGGTCGCCTGGTGGCAATGAGACAAGTTTGCTGGCTACAAGGACCAGGGTTAGGACACTGTGTGAGCTCCTTCCAGTGAGTATGCCTATCCTGGTGTTGGGTTGAGCTCAGATTCCAGCCTAGCCCTCTGGGCACTGATGTCCTTACCGCACACTTCAGATGGAGGGTGCAGCTCATGTTAAGAGCCCTGAGGTCGTGGAGCAGAGGAATAAGGCCAATATCTCCCAGGAGAGGTGGGGGAAGGCAGGGCCTGGTAGCTGAGCTTGCTGCCCTCGAGGGAGCCAGAGGAGGCTAGGTTTTGGCTACTTGCTCTCAACCTTGGGTGGGCTTAGGATGGGGACCAGTGCCAGCTGCACTAGAGGGTGTCTTTGTGAAGTCAGTGTGATTGCTTGTGCTCAGAGAGATTAATGGAGGCCTCACAGGCTGTGAAGAGCTGGGCCTAGGGCAGCTGACACAAACCAAGATCTGTGCCTGGAATGGCTCAAGACAAGCTGAATGAGGGCCAGGAGAAGTCAGGAGAGCAGGGCAGACCATCTCAGCTCCCTTGCTGCTCTCTGTTGGAACAGCCTGGAGCCCTGCCGTGGGAGGGAGCTGGTAATGGGCTGTTAGAACTGGGGGTGTGCCTCCCAGTGACCATCGCTGGGCATTGTCCCCACCCACAGTACTACACCTGTAGCTGTATCTTGGGCTTCATCGCCTGTTCTGTCTTTCTGCGGATGAGCCTGGAGCTAAAGGTTGTGCTGCTGACAGTCGCACTGGTGGCTTACCTGCTGCTCTTCAACCTCTCCCCTTGCTGGCAGTGGGACTGCTGTGCCCACAGCCTGGGCAACATCACCATCACCAAGATCAACAGCACCCTCAGGTAGATGCCCACTGTCGCTTCCCTGTTTGTGGTGGAGGCTTGCTGTTTGGTTTGGATTTGGTGCCTGACTGAGCTATGGTGCCCCTGTGTCCACAGTCCCATTTGACCAAGCACTGGGGCAGATGGGGATGTCTCGGCTTTACAGAAAGGACAGTGTCTGGCTCAGGATATGGCTTATGGTGGGCTGCTGGGGAGGTCCTGGCCACCAGATTCCTCCTATTTCTGGGCCAGCTAAGGATGAGGACGAGGGAGACTTGAGCCAGCTAGCCTGAGCTGTGTCTTGGACCACCACTCTCAGCAAACACAGTTGTCTCTGTCCCCTCCTGAGCCAGTGTATACTCTCAGAAAGGGCTGGACTGTGGGATCCTAAAGGCTTTGGGTTATAGAGAGGGCTTGGCTCTCTTGAAGTATAGTTGGAAGTTTTGAGGATCTAGAAAAAATGTCACCCCTTCATTTGCCCTGCCCTAGCCAAGTCCTTATCGCCACTCTACCAGTCCCTGCCCTGGCTCCCCACAAGAACCTTTTGGCTGCCTTTGGACCCTTGCCCAACAAAAGGACCACCTTCTGAGGTGGCCCACATGTCCCCGTGCTTCCTCTTCCATGCAACAGGGGCACCTGTTTACTGGCTGCCCCTTAGGACAGGCTTGCCTTTGCTGGCTACACATAGCACATGTGGGCTGTACCCTGCCCTGGGGGCTCAGCTGAAACCCCTCCCCCAACAGTGCCCTGGAATGTTCACAGAGGGACCTGAAGACAATGATCAACTTCTACCTGGTCTTGTTCTATACCACCCTCATCATGCTATCGAGACAGGTCTGTCGGCTCCTTGCTCAGCCTTTTGGGAGGGCACATGGAGTGCAGAGGGGCCTCAGATGCCAAGATGTCAGAGGACTTTGCCAAAGGTGCTGGATCTTGTTCTGAGTGCAGCTGGGAGGGGCTTGGGTAGGCAGTGCTGCAGGTGGGCTTGCCCAGCACCCCAGGTCCCAGCACCTGGGCAGTGTGTCATCTGGGGATCGGGGGTGGGACGCTGGCTCCCTGGTTTGCAGATTGACTATTACTGCCGCTTGGACTGTCTGTGGAAGAAGAAGTTCAAGAAGGAGCACGAGGAGTTTGAAACCATGGAGAACGTGAACCGCCTCCTCCTGGAGAACGTGCTGCCGGCCCACGTGGCTGCCCACTTCATTGGTGACAAGGTGGCCGAGGTGTGTGAGGAGGGCTGAGCACTCTTGGCGGAGTCAGGAAGGATGTGGGCGGGTGGAGTTGCTCAGGACTGCCTGAACCTGAGGACTTCCCTAGTCTGCCCAGTATGTGGGCTTGCAGTCTGAGGTCTGGACTCCCACGGGTCTTTGGGCAAATTGCTTACTTTCCTAGTAGAAGTCAAGGGATTTCCACCCTTAGGAGATGCGTTGAGTCCTGACCTTGTGGATTGTCATGAGGGTCAAAATTGTGTTCAGTTGTCCCCCCTGGGTGTTCTGTATCTAAGCTATGCGTGGCAGGGAATTTCATAGATGGGAAACAGGCCCAGAGACTGGCTCAGTACAGAACTATCTCCCGACTTGTCTCCTTCTGCATACAAACCTCAACAGTGCTCACAGAGCCTCTCTACCAACAGAATGGCCCGCAGCCCCTGCTTAGCCCTCCTGGGTGGCTGTGCAGTATGAGCCCCACCACATCCCAGCTTCAGTGGCTGCAGGGCCCTGTTTCTCCCCTATCCTGCTGCAGGATTGGTACCATCAGTCCTACGACTGCGTCTGTGTCATGTTTGCTTCTGTCCCGGACTTCAAAGTGTTCTACACTGAGTGCGATGTCAACAAAGAAGGGCTGGAGTGCCTGCGCCTGCTGAATGAGATCATCGCTGACTTTGATGAGGTGCAGCTTGGCTCAGCCTGCATGGGGCATGCAGCTTCTGACCTGTGTGCAGGGTGGAGGCGGGGACATTTCAACCAAAACACATGACATTGGGATTGAGGGTGGCTCAGTGGTAGCATAGCAGCTTAGCATGTGTGAGGTCCTGGCTCAATCCCTAGTCCAGTAAGAAAAAACAGCAGAGGGCTGAGGAAATGGCTTAGTGGTTAAGGCGTTTGCTTGCGAAGCATAAGGACCCTGCTTCGATTCCCCAGGACCCATGTAAGCCAGCTGCACAAGGGGGGGCGCATGCACCTGGAGTTTGTTTGCAGTGGCTGGAGACCCTGGCACGCCTATTCTTGCTTTCACTCTGCCTCTTCCTCTCTCCCTCTCAAACAAACAAACAAACAAACAAACAATATAAAAAAAGCAGATATGCAAAGCACAAGACAGTCCTCTAACCTGAACCTTATTTACTATATGCAATACTAAAGGATATATTTTTTTTCAAAAAGCTTTTTACTGCTTGATACTTAATGGGCACACCAGGGCCTCTTCACATTGCAAATGAACTTCAGAAGCATGTGCCATTTTGTGCATCTGGCTTGAAGTGGCTACTGGAGAACTGAACCTGGGCCATCAGCCTTTGCAAGCAAGTGCCTTTAACTGTGGAGCCATCTCCCCAGCCTGACATATTCATTTTTACTGTTTATTCAGCATTTTTTTTTTTTTTTTTGGTTTTGCGAGGTAGGGTCTTACTCTGGTCCAGACTGACCTGGAATTAACTATGTAGTCTCAGGGTGGCCTCGAACTCGTGGCGATCCTACCTCTGCCTCCCCAGTGCTGGGATTAAAGGCGTGCGCCACCACGCCCGGCTATTCAGCAATTTTTTTGTTAAATCTCTGCTGGGCAAGTTCTAAGAATACATTGAGGTCCTTCCAGAACAGTCTCGATTCAGGCTCAACCCATGTTGTCAACCATCACAGGAAGTCAGTATGGGCTGAACTCTGCTGAAGACACTAACCCACCTCCGGGTAGATGAAACTGGGCAGTTTGCTCTTTTAAATGGATGACAATGCAGAGAAAGGAGGGGGCCAGGGAACGACAGGGAGAAGCTGTGTGTACTGTACTTAGTCGTGAGCTCACGTGGGAAGGCCAGGCATGAGACATGACTGCGTGGAGCACAAGAAGGGAGGATGCCTCCCTTTGCAATTCTCAGCACATGGCTGCAGTGGCCTTCTTTTGTCCTGCAGCTGCTGCTCAAGCCCAAGTTCAGTGGCGTGGAAAAGATCAAGACCATCGGCAGCACCTACATGGCAGCAGCAGGGCTCAGTGTCCCCTCGGGGCATGAGAACCAGGTACTCCAGTGACAGGAAATGCAACAGGCAGTGCCCAGCCTTGTCACCTTACTATGGAAAGGGGACACCCTCAATCCTGTCCTGTGTGCACGAGGGGGACAGAGCAGAGGCCTTATGTGGCTCAGCCTAAAGATTCTCTGTGGGAATAGGGAGCCTGTCTCCATGGGATGTGGGTGCACCTATGCCCATGGTCAAGGCTATGTGGAGACATGGGGCAGGACCTTGTGATGTGTCCTGCAGGACTTGGAGCGGCAGCATGCGCACATCGGTGTCTTGGTGGAGTTCAGCATGGCCCTGATGAGCAAGCTGGACGGCATCAACAGGCACTCCTTCAACAGCTTCCGCCTCCGAGTTGGTGAGGCCCAGGGGAAGCCTGGCCTCAGGCAGGCAGGCAGGCCCTCCCTCAGCTATAGGGCAAGGTGGGGTGGCCTGGGTCTTCTGCTGTGAGGATACTGGCTGCTCTATCATTACGCTGACCTCCTTTGCATGACATGGCAGCAAATAGGTGAATTTAAATAAAGTACAGAGCAACCAGCCACTGTTAGCCTAAACAGAGACTGGGCCAGGCGTGGTGGCGCACGCCTTTAATCCCAGCACTTGGGAGGCAGAGGCAGGAGGATCGCCATGAGTTCAAGGCCACTCTGAGACTACAGAGTGAATTCCAGGTCAGTCTGAGCTAGAGTGAGACCCTGCCTCGAAAAACAAAAAACAAACAAACAAAAAAGACTGGCAGATGCCAGGGGCATAAAAGCTAACATCAGACTCCAATTTCTTGGGACCTGGAGTCTGAACAAGAGCTAGCTAGTTAGGGCATACCTTTCATACCTCTGTGGATCTTGTCTTGTAGAGAGGGAAGCAGTTCTAAGGGATAACAACTGCCGTGTTATCCCTTTCTGTGGTTGGGGGACGGACCCTGGCTTCCGTTAAGGCTACTATCAATGGCTAACTGTAAACACTATCTTCAGGGATCAACCATGGGCCTGTGATTGCTGGAGTGATTGGGGCACGCAAGCCTCAGTATGACATCTGGGGAAACACAGTCAATGTTGCCAGCCGCATGGAGAGTACTGGAGAACTTGGGAAAATCCAGGTAAAAGCCCACTGGGGAAATGTGACTGGGAGGTGGGGGGAGACCTTCCCAGAAGAACTGGCCCCTCCATCACTCGGCCGTTACACTCTTAGAGAAAGTCAATATGCTTGCTGTGCGTTGGCCAATCTGTCCACACACAGCAAGGTTCCTCTCTGAAGACAAGATTTTCTTCTGTTTAGGTTACAGAAGAGACATGCACAATTCTCCAGGGACTAGGATATTCTTGTGAGTGCCGAGGGCTGATCAACGTCAAAGGCAAAGGCGAGCTGCGGACTTACTTTGTGTGCACAGACACAGCCAAGTTTCAAGGCCTGGGGCTGAACTGAGTGCGTCTGGTGGTCAATTTCCTTTCGAGGAGCCAAGGAGAATAGCCCTGTTTCAGCCCAGTAACAGATGGTTGTGTGAGGCTTCATTTGGACTTGCACTAGAGGATGGCTCAGACATACATGTGCACCAGATACTGCTTGAAGCAGCCACAAAGCTGTGACGGGGGTGGCAGCCAGAATGTGTGTGGTTCCAGGTTAGCTGCAAGATCACTGTGACCTTGAGAACTTTGTTCTGGGTGCTGTGGAGGTGACCTTAGTGTACCACCAAGACAGACATCCTCCCGGTTGCCCTGAGCCCACTAAACCTTTCCAGGCCACAGGAGACTCGATCAGGTTGTCTGGGATGGGTCGGAGTCTTGGGATGCTCAGTTTCTCACACAGCCATTCTGGCTAGTGGAATTGAAGGGTTGTTCCCATCAGTAAATAGTCTCAAACAGTAGAGAAAAATTTCTAATTAACACCTGGTATTTCTGGCCATCTTTGGCGGGGTTTAATGGACATGTTATTAATGGGTTTTTTTTTTTCCCCCAAGATTTCTTAGACACTAGATAAAAACGCCTCCCCTCCAGTGTATTGTCTTTTTTAACCACTGACTACATGTCAATAGAGCTACTGTCTAGTGTCATCTTATGGGAGTAGTCTGGCTGTGAGGAGTTGAGGAGCAATGTGGTGCACAGCAAGAGGAAAGGCGCAGCAAGGCCTTGGCTTTGAATCAGGCAGCTTTGATGCGAGCTCCCTGGAATTAGGTTCAAGTGAGCCCAAACCTAAAAATAAGATACAACCTTCCCCAATTGTGCGTGCCTTTTTTGGTTTTGTTTTGAAGACAGGGTCAGTCCAGGCTAGCCTCAATACTCCTGCCTCAGTCTCTGGAGTGGTGAGGATCACAGTGTGCATTACCATGCCTGGCTTCATAGCTTCCTCCTAGTGGGAAAGAGTTGAGTTTGTAGAGAGGGCTTGGACAGCCTGTGGTAGTTCTGGTCCTTTCTCAAATCTTCCCAACTGACTCTGGACAGCTTTCAAAGCTGAAGGATGTACTGGGTAGTAGGAATGTGTGTTGAGGAACCTGGTCTGGGAAGCCAGCCCACAAATGCTAAGTTGTCCTCACTCATTTATTTATTTTTATTTTTTGGAGAGAGACACAGAGACAGAGAGAGAGGGAGAGGAAGACAGCTAGAGATGGGCACGCCAGCAGCCTCTCAGCTGCTGTCAACGAAATCCAGATGTGTGCACCCCCTTGTGGTCAAGTGCGGCATTGCACCCTTGCATCACTTTGCATCTGGCTAAACGTGGGACCTGGAGATTGGAACCACTGAAGATTGGAACCAGTGTTCTTAGGCTTAGGAGGCAGGCGCCTTAACCGCTAAGCCATCTCTCCAGCGCTGTCCTCACTCATTTAAATGAGCCAAGGGAAAAGCCAGCTTTGTGAGATGTTGTCTGACGGCATGGAGCAGGAAAGAGCCAAGCTGACCACTTAAGGTGAGAATGACCAAACTTCTGGTTCCTCTTTGGAAGTGATTTCTCTGCCCATGACCATAGCATCCCTAGGTCTCTAATGCCACTGAACTTCCTTCTGCCATAGCAGTGTACCCCAAAGTCATCAGTGAGCCTTCAAATGATTACTCAGGCTGCAGCCAGGCTGCCTAACCAGCACAGTTGACCTGGGGTTGAGGGTCAGGATGAGTCACCACTCTGGCTACACAGTACATACAGTTAAGGGGGCAGAGGGACCCTGGAGACAGGACCTACTTGTGTTGTGTCATGTGTGGCTCTATCAGCCTGGGAATGAAGAACTGATTTGAGCTTGCATGAAGGTGCTGGGTGGGCCTGAGGCATTGTATGCAATTGGGACCAGTACACATGTATTACAAACATTTGTTATGCAAAGGAACTTATGGCAAAATGCTGGTAATTGAAAGAAGCCTTACTTATGTTGCCTTTTAAATATATCTTATCACATAAGGCCAGTTTTAGGTGGGCACTGTATTGAAACCTGTGCTCTCAACATGTAGTAATTAATGGCCAGGGCTTCTCAGCAGGCCTCCTCTTGGGAAGTCAGGAAGGTTCCTGCTGCTGACATGACACAGCAGTACGAGTCTGAGGGAGATGCGTTTCTGCTTTTCCAACACCCAAGTTACTTTTTTCCTTCAGCAACTGAAATCCTAGCTGGACGTTTACTTTGTAAGTTCATGTTCAGGCCATAGAGTATAACTGACTGTAAAAATCACTTGCAGTTATATTTTTATAAACCTGTTTTTGAATTACCAAGCAATTTATTCACAGGTGTCATTTTGTTTTAGCACAGGAACAAGCATTTACTTCCTAACAAGACATTCTCTGTGGGTAAAGAATTTACTTTAAATTTCCACTGGGGCTTTCAACAGAAAATGATATCAGAAGTCTTTTGGCTTATGAAAGGAAATTTCCTGACAAACAATGGTTATCCCCACCATATACTTCCATGTATGTTAACAGGTCAATGACTTGTATGTTTTGAGATGGTGCATGCAAATAAGTAGGACTTGTTCTGTATGTTGAGTATTTATGGATCTGCAGCATTAGAATGTTGTGCATCATTTTCATAAGTTATCAGTGCTTTTTTTTTACATTAAACCAGTAATTTAGAAAACCTGAATGTCCTAATGAATGTGTTTTGAAATATTTTCTTGGTCTTTAATTATTTATCTGTGCTATGTAGGATTTCACAGTGAAGAATGGGTCACTGGCTAAATTATATATGTGTGTTTTTTTTTTTCCGAGGTAGGGTCTCACTCTAGCTCAGGCTGACCTGGAATTCACTCTATAGTCTCAGGGTGGCCTTGAACTCATGGCGATCCTCCTACCTCTGCCTCCCGAGTGCTGGGATTAAAGGCGTGCGCCACCATACCCGGACTGTGCATTTTTTGAAATAGGGTCTTATGTAGCCAAGGCTGGCCTTGACTTTGCTATGTAGTAGAGAATGGCCCTGAACTTCTGATCCTCCTGTGTATACCTCCTGAGTGTTGGGATTACAGGCATGTGCTACCATGTCTCATTTATACAGTACTAGGGATGGAACCCAGGGCCCTGCACATACTAGGCAGGCACTCTCCAACTGTGCTACATCCTCAGCCTCCTAATTGTGTTTTAGATATTAAAATCAGACCCTAGCATAATATTCTATGGAGGTTTTAAAAAATATTTTATTTGCAAGGACACAGAAAAAAAGAGAGGGAGGGAGGAAGAAGAGGACAGAATGGGCACACCAGGGCCTCCAGACCCTACACATGAACTCCAGATGCATGTGCCATTATGTATGTCTGACTTTATGTGGGTACTGGGGAATTAAATCTGGGTCTTTAGGCTTTGCAGGCAAGTGCCTTAACTGCTGAGCCCTCTAGGTAGGTTTTATAAAGAAATCACCTTGAAATTTTTTTTTATCTGAGAGAGCTAGAAAGAGAGAGAGCGAGCAGCTAGAGACCTAGAGAGAGAATGGGTGGGCCAGCAGCCTCTCAGATGCTGTGAACAAACTCCAGACACGTGCGCCCCCTTGTGGGCAAGTGCGGCATTGTGCCCTTGCATCACTTTTTATGTCTAGCTAAACGTGGGACCTGGAGATTGGAACCGGTGGCGTTCTTAGGCTTGGCAGGCAGGCGCCTTAACCACCAAGCCATCTCTCCAGCCCTTGGAATTTTTTAAAAGCATTTTTATGAGAGAGACAAGAAAGAGGGAAAATGCATGGCCATACTAGGGCCTCTTACCACTTTTGCAAACGAACCCCAGATGCATGCACAACTTTGTTCATCTGGTTTTATGTGGGTACTGGGGAATCAAACTTGGGCTGGCAGGCTTTGCAAGCAAGTGTCGTTAACCACTGAGCATCTCTTCATCCTACCTTTAATTTTTTTTTTTTTGGTGTTTTAAAGTAGGGTCTCACTCTAGCCCAGGCTGACCTGGAATTCAGTATGTAGTCTCAGGGTGGCCTCGAACTCATGACAATTCTCCTATCTCTCCCTCCCAAGTGCTGGGATTAAAGGCATGCGCCATAATGCCCGGCTTGAAATTTTACTTTTTTTTTTTTTAGATTTTCGAGGTAGGGTCTCACTCTGGCCCAGGCTGACCTGGAATAAACTGTGTAGTCTCAGGGTAGCCTTGAACTCACGGTGATCCTCCTACCTCTGCCTCCCAAGTGCTGGGATTAAAGGTGTGCACCACCACGCCCGTCTGAAATTTTACTTTTTAAGGCATATTCTCACTGCCCTAGAACTTATTTTGTAGCCCAGGCTTGCTTTGAACTTGTCATAATCCTACCTCAGCCTTCCAAGTGATGAAAGTAAAGGCATGAGCCATCAGGCCCAGCTTACTTTTAATCTTCAACAGGTCACATCCTGAACCAGATTTAGAAAAATAACATTCACCTCAGCCCAGTGACTGATAATAGAAGGGGGCATGTCTCATGGCCTTCTGCTTTACTTGACACTGGTGTATCAGATAAATGGAAATGACTGAGGCACAGCTGCAGCACAGGAGACCTTTGAGAAACAGTGACTGGAAGCCACTTTCCTTTAAGCTTGCTAACTCTCGTGTTTTCAAGAATGATTTATTTCATCTTACTTGGCTTCTCCTTTTGTACAGTTCCAAATAACCAAAAGATGAACCAAAGCACCCACTATGTTATAGTGCTATGACTATCCTAGCTCTGGTTTGTTTTCTGGGGTATGGGGAAAGGGAAGCATCCAATTACTGTGCATGAGGATGTCATTGCCATCAGAACCAGAACTAGTAAATCCCACGGGTGTGTTTTCATTGCATGATGCTGGAAAACCTCACTGGACAGGGCTGTCTTTACAAGGCTAGGCCTAGCTAAGTCAAACTCACATTAGTTAGTCTGAAAGAAGACCACAAGGATGGTCACAGCCTGCTCACCTGGACCACTTTCTGAGCAAGTCATCTAGGATGAGATCTTCTAAGTCCACAGCTATCTGGTTATAATTTCTTTAATGGGTACTGTGGTAAACATGAAAAACAGGGGATTTTATTTATTTTGAAGAGTTAGTAAAAGGTTGTCTTGTGTTCCTCAGATACAGGTCAGGAGAGATCAAGGGATAACTTGGACACAAAATACTTTTCTCAGAGTTCCAGGTTCAGCTTTATTACCTAGTAGAAACCCAATCTCTGGAACATTAAAATAAACTGTTCCAAAGTTTAATTAAAAACACAATTTACAAATAGTTAATATCTTCAGAAAAGCATTTCCAAGTTCAGAATGGAAAAAAATATGTACATAATATATAATCAAATACCAGGTTAGCTTCAGCTCCCACCAGGCCTACACTCAGCAACATCACTCTTCTTAGGTTCTTCAAAATCTGAAGGAAGAAGACACAGTTCAGCATTTTGTCCATTTAGTGAGAAAAGACATATAAAAATGAAGCTAGTACTCAGAAAAATCACTGCTGACAGCCCTTTGTGCCACACTTAGCACCTTGCAGTGCTGCCACAGGCTGGGAGCCTTCCCTTCACACCCACCTCCCCCATCACTACAGATGAACATAGATGTTTTCTCTGTAAAAGGGATGCATGAGCACCCTTGACATTAGGTCACCAACACAACTTTTTGGCAAATGTATCAACTTTTAATTCTTCAGACAAGATGGAAAGAGAAAACCCAAAGTCGTTTCATACTTCCAGTGGCCTAGAGAACATACCTTCAGTCAAATCTACAAAGCTGTTTCCCACGGCAGGGGAAGGAATGGAAATCCCCATTGCTTTTCGAACTCCATACATGCTCACAATATCACCTGGAGTCACTTGCTGTGCAAGTTCTTTAAGGTTATTGGTCACTTGTTCAGCTAGGAAAGAAAATAGTTCCAGGTACCAAATTATCTTGTGTGTGTGTACGCGTGCTTGTATTATTTTCTTTGGTTGTCCTGGCTGGCCTTGGACTCATGGGTAGCTTCTTGCCTTAGGCCTTAATCTACAGAGAGGCTAGAATGAAACTGCAGGCACTTCACGTTACCTAGGTAATTGGTATGGTGTGAACTGCAGTTACTTTACAGTGCTGCTGCTTATTGAGAACCTTTCTTTTATGCCCTCTGCCCCCATCACTAGAGGTGAACGTACCGAGGTGCATTTCTCTGTAAGAGGGGCCCAAGAGACAGATCATATTGGGAGGAGGCCTGGTGCTCAGCCGCTCGTTCTGTGCTTCCTGGAGCTCCCTGAGCAATCTTGTGGTCTCGTCAAGCTTTCTTTGGAACACCTCAGCCTCTGTGTGGTAAGAAGAAGACACTGAAGAAAACAAAGGTTTCCCATGTTTCATGCGTGGCAGACCAAGACCTACACTCCAGGCTTGCCTATATACTGATTGGTCTCCATTTCATCCAATGAGACCAACCAGTGCAGTCACACTCTATTATTTTACTGTGTTTACTACTGACTGGCCAAGGTTTTCCTGTGGCAAACACTAGGTGTTAACTGGTGCTGGCATGGCAGCGAGTCTTAATTACCTGTGTTGTGCAATGCTACCAGTAACCTGTGGTCCAAGATCCTTACCTTCCGAGTCAAACACTTCAACCGGAATACCAAAGCTTGTTACTGCTTTCAGTGCTGTGAGCCTGTCTTGAGTGCTAGACTCCAAACGCCCTGCTGGCTCTACTTCTGTAATCTGTTTCAAGAGACAGGTACAAGGATGGGGGTGGTAGGAGAGAGAAAATATTACTTAATATAATGGCTTATGTTTACAGACAAAGGTATTCTACCTATTTACTTTACAGTCATAATTTTGATGACTGCTCAAAATATCTTCCAAGAACACTTAAAATGCTATTTTCCTATCTTGGCAAACAGTGTCCATAATTCTACGCTCCTCTGTAACATAATGACATCTTATGCAGTTTGTATCACTTGCTTTATATGGCAACCATTCTGAAGTATTAAGAGCTTGTCACTGCCTAAACTGTGAAGTGCTTTTGGTGAATATGACAATGCCTAGATTTTGAAGATTTGGGGGCAAATGTTTCAGCCCTGTCAGTTCACAAGTTTCTACAGATGTGTAGCATTAGTGGGTTCCTGGATCTCCTTCAGGCCCTAAATGTAAGCCACTGGTATTGCATGGGAGAACAAAATTTTCAATAATTTTGGAATCTAAGACTTGAAGTTTCTATCATCAAAATGATTCTAAGTAATCAAAAGTTCATGGTTCCATTTCTTCCTGAGTACTCCTCTCTAGGCTCAATCAATCCGAACATCCTGATCTCTGGACTTACACCTAGACTGGAAAGTGTGCAGCACAGGGAAATTCTAACTGTGAACTTGGGCACTAGAATGTATTCATGGTTTACCATTTCAGCTGGATCCTGACAATGCTACTCAAGTCTTTTTCCTGGAGAGTTTCATCATGTGTATGACTTAAGTAAAACTAATTTGGGATCATAGTCAGATCTCACAGAGTTCCAGGCACTCACCTCCAGCAATATCTCAAACTACACTTGTCACATTTGAAAGTGAATGTGACTTCTTTCCTTGTCAAAAGTGGTGGCCCTTTCCCCTGTGTATCTTATATGAGCTATTATTACCCTATCAATTACCTTATATACCAGGTCATGCCAACTTTTCACTGGATCTTTTTGCTTAGCAAGTCCCATATTTTATCTTCTAGAATAAAAGTTCAGCTTAGTGCTGCACAGATTTCATTGGGCTCCCACCTACACAACTTCTCCATCAGCCTTCCTCTCCCTTGGGACCCTGGGCCACATGCTTTCTGGGCCCACTGAGCACATACATTGTTCTTTAAGATCACTTTGTTACTATCCACTGGGTTCCACCTGTGTCAGATGCCAGGCCCTGCTTGCTGGGAGAGTTAATGTCCCCTGTTCACATTGCTCCTTAGCATAGTGAGATTCCCTTTCTGGGTGTTCACACACTGGGCAGTTACAGTTGGTGGTTAACAGCTATGGGCTCCTTCTTCACATGCTTCTTTATTGCACAAGCTACTTCTAAGTTCCCAAGGGCAAAAATTAGATCTTTGTACAGGTCATACTAAAGAAATAGCTTAATTTATTTTAAAATGAAACTTGATTATTTAGGTCTTTTTAGCTTATTCATTTAAAGAATAAAATATAACCACCTCCATTTCTTTTGCTTGGTCAAGTGTTCTGGTCTGGCCTTCATCTTCAGGTGATGACTATAAGAAAAAACATTTTTTTATGAAAATGGAACTAACACCAATATCAAAACAGAAAACTGTTAGCTTTGGTAATGTGAAAAAAAACATAGATTTAGAATATAACCTTTTAAATGACAATGAATTCAATGCAATTATTAGCATTTTGTTTCTTCTGAATTGCTGGTAATGCTAAGATCCCTGCCTGATCAAAAAGCACTACACAGTAGTCAGTGGCATATGCCTGCAAACTTAGCACCTTGAGGCTGAGCTGGGAGGGTTATGAGTTTGAGGCCTACATGGCTACACAGTAAGACCTTGCCTCAAAAAAACCACTAATAAACATACGTGGGCTGGAGAGATGGCTTCGCAGTTAAGGTGCTTGCCTGCAAAACCAAAGGACCTAGGTTCAATTCCCCATGTAAGCCAGATGCACAAGGTGGCACATGTGTACGAAGTTCATTTGCAGTAGCTAGAGGCCCTGGTGCACCCATTCTCTTTTTATTTGCCTCTTTCTCACTCTTTCAAAAATATATTTAAAAACAAAAAAATTTAGTTATACATATGTTTAAGATATTTAGTAAATGCATACAAATAACTAAAAATACAATATAGTCTTTTCAATAGGTTAAGTCTCTGACAAGGGAGAGATAAAAAGGAACTCTAGAAACTAGTGGGCATTAACAGAACTATGTTCTCTGACAGCAGAGAATTAACTGTAAAATATGTAAGTACCACAGAATGTGGATGCTTCCCACAATTCTACTTGTCAGAGATAATGCATACACATAAACCAGCAAATGTACCACAGACATCAATAAACATGCTATCTTTCTTGAAAGTTTATATTGTGATTTAGCTAATTCCTAATTTTTTAAAAAGCTATTAACCCTGTCTTACTTTGTAGGATGAATTCAGAGAAGAGGAATTGCTAAATCAAAGGGAAGATCACATTTTAAAATACGCTGCCATAGTCACCAAATAAACAATTCAATTTCAATTAATAATTACTATGAATTAGCTGAGGGGATGATACAGTACACGTACTTTTGGAATGATGTAAAGTTTAGTATTTTTTTTAGGTCAAATGAGGAAAAGTAATTCATTTGCTAGGATTTTAAACCACTGGCCACAGAACTTGAGGCAATGACCAGTATTACTGGCAAGTCATCCTATGAACAACCATCGTATGTGCAGCCGTGGAGAGCAGTGAGACACTGCAGTCACAGAACCATTAAGAGTTTAAAAAAAATCAGTAGAAACACTTTCTGGTCCAAATCTTTAAGACCAAACTATTCTAGATTATGAACTGTCTTGAAGCAGAGTTATTGTACAAGTGTTGATAAAAGATAGTAACAATAATCCCAGCACTCAGGAGGCAGAGGTAGGAGGATTGCTATGTGTTGGAGGCCAGCCTGAGACTACATAGTGAATTCCAGGTCAGCCTGGGCTGAGACCCTATGAACAACAACAACAACAACAACAACAACAACAACAACAACAAAAGAAAGAAAGAAAAAAAGGATAATAACAGGGATGTTTTTACTTTACTTTCTAATGGAGTTTCCTACCATGGTGCTATCACTGTAAAGAAAGGAACATTCCCTCTCATGTTAGTCAGCTTTGTTTCCAGCTAATGAGTAAAATTTTCCTTTTCTTCAGGCTACACATCACCCAACTGACTTGAGTTCTGAACTCTATTTTTTACTCCTATGGTCCCAAAACAGAAGGATGGCAATCTTCTGGCTCGCATAGACCTTGGTAATGAGTTATTCCTTTCCGTTCATTGTCCTCCACCCAGGCTGGGCTGTCCTTTCAGGGGAATGAAGTTCAGCTGTCACACTGGGTAATCTCTGGTTTCATAACACTGAATGACTAATGCTCCTAAGCCACTTACAAATTGCCTTGTTTCTTGTAGCGTTCTTACCATTTCCAACTCTTGCAGGGTCCTGGAATGTCCTCCTTTTGTTAAAACATCCAGTAAGCTATCTGCCATAACATATGGATAATCTTGGCATGTGGCCAAAAACTCATGGATGCTGAAAGAGAGAGTTGAAAAAGTCACTTCTATGAAGTCATCTCCGTGGTTTAGCCCCATCCCAGTTATTTCCATTAAGATTCCCTTGGTTTATATAACATGATATAAAGTGTTCTGTCAAGAACCAGCACTGTATTTACACATTTACCTATGATAAATTATCATCACTGGAAAATTAAACATCAAGAATGATGTAAAAATGAAATGTTCATAAGGGCCCTCTAAAGAAAAAGGAAATCTCTTTTTTTTTTTCTTTTTAGGACCACAGTCCTTGGACTTCTTGCTAATTCCCTTAGTAACTTCATTCACCTTGCGATTCAAATGTAAAGTCACCCCTCCCATTTGTATGTCTAATAGGTATCTCAAGCTTAAAATATCCCACATTAAAATGTTGGCTATTCTTCCCAACTGATAATCTAAAATCATCTCCGTCACAGAAAAAGTTAACTACAACCTTTTAGGCTAAGTCTAAAAATCTGATGTTATTCTGACTTCTATCAAAACAGAACTAGTCAGAAGACATAAAGAAGGTGACTTAATTCAGATTGAGGAATCAATCCACTACAAAGAAATTATAATTCTAAGCACTGAACATGGGGGTACCCAATTTCATAAAACAAATTCTATGAGATATAAAGTCACAACTTAACCCCAATATAGTAATCTGACTCTCGCCAACAGACAGGTAAATCCTGACAACAACAAAGAAACATTAAAGGTAAATGAGGAAATGTAGCATACATCTACATGTAGCACACATCTACAGAACATTCCATCCAAATACTTTAACACACACAGGTTCAATTCCTCAGTACTCTCTGTGATCCTCCCAGCTCTGCCTCCCAAGTGCTGGGATTAAAAGTGTGAAACTCAAGCCGGGCATGGTGGCGCACACCTTTAATCCCAGCACTCGGGAGGCTGAGGTAGAAGGATTGCTGTGAGTTCGAGGCCACCCTGAGACTACATAGTGAATTCCAGGTCAGCCTGAGCTAAAATGAGACCCTACCTCGAAAAACCAAAAAAAAAAGTATGAGACTCCACACCTGACAGACTAATGGAGAGAGGGAGGAGATATGATGGAGACTGGAGTTCTAAAGGGGAATGGGGGAAGGGAAACTTTATGCGTTTTTTTGTATGTAAGTATAGAAATTGTCAATAAAAAACAAAATAAAAAAATATATGACTCTGAAAAAAAAAACATTTTTTTTTTTTGGAGAGACAGAGAGACATAGAGAGAGGGAGAGAAGAAGACAGAGATGGGCGCACCAGCAGTCTTCTCTTAGCTGCTGCAAACGAAATCCAGATGCATGCGCCCCTTGTGGTCAAGTGTGGCATTGCGCACTTGCATCACTTTGCATCTGGCTAAACGTGGGCCCTGGAGATTGGAACCAGTGTTCTTAGGCTTAGGAGACAGGCGCCTTAACCGCTAAGCCATCTCTCCAGCCCAACAAAACTCTTTTTATGAAGCCAGTATTACAGTGACACCACAACCATATAAAAGACAACAAAAATTACAGACCAATCTTCCCGATGAATAGTCACAAAAATTCCCAATAAAATACTTGCAAACTGGATTAAAAAATAATCAGGGAGCCGGGTGTGGTGGCACACACCTTTAATCCAAGCACTCAGGAGGCAGAGGTAGGAGGATTGCCGTGAGTTTGAGACCACCCTGAGAATACAGAGTGAACTCCAGGTCAGCCTGAACTAGAGTGAGACCCTACCTCGAAAAACCAAAAAAATAAAAAAATAAAAAATTAGGGTCTGGAGAGATGGATTAGTGGTTAAGGTGCTTTCTGGCAAAGCCAAAGGACCCAGTTTCAATTCCCCAGTACCCACGAAAACCCAGTTGCAGAAGGTGGCACATGTGCTTGGAGTTTGTGGTGGCCGGATGCCCTGACATGCCCATTCTATCTGCCCCTCCTCTCAAATAAATAAATAAAAATAAATATTAATCCCAGCATTAGGGAAGCACAGGTAAGAGGATCACTGTGAGTTCAAGGCCACCCTGAGGCTACAAAGTGAATTCCAGGTCAGCCTGGACTAGAGTGAAACCCTACCTCGAAAACAAAACAAAACAAAACAAAAAACAACAACAAAACAAAACAACAAAAAAAAAAAGAAAAGTCCAGGTGTTGCTACTCTGGGAACCCTTCAGGTGAGACCCCCTCAATGCCTCATGAACTGGCTTAAAGGCTGACACCACCCTTTAAGGAAAATATTGATGTAAACCCCCCATGCAGAAATTAATTGCTATCTAATCTGCCAGTGGTGTAGGGAGACTTGGAGTTCATCTGTGAAACTCGATCCATATCTCTAACCATGCAAAAAATTCAACTCCAAATAGATCAAAAACCTAAACATAAAATCTGAAGCTGTAACACTGCAAAAGGAAAAAGAAGAGCAAACACTTGATAACAGGCATAGGTTAGGACTCTCTGAGTAAGATGCTAGTCACTGAAGCAATAAATTGAAAGACACATGGGACCCCATGGAATTAGAAAGCTTTTGCATAGTAAAGGAGGCAGTTAATAGACTCAAGAAGCAGCCTACAGAATGGGAGAAGATCTTTGCCAGCTACACATTCAACAAATGATTAATATTCAGAATATACAAAAAACTCAAAAAACTAAACAACCCAATTTTTAAAAAATAGCTAAGGAACTAAACAGAGTTCCTAAAAGAAATACAAATAGCAAATAAATATTCTAAAAAGTGTTCACCATTCTTGGCCATCAGAGAAATGGAAATTAAAACAATTTTGAATTTCTATCTCACCATACTAGAATGGTTTTCATCAACAAATGACAGCAAATGCTGAAAAAGGGAAACCTTTATTCACTGCTGGTGGAAGGTATCTGCTGTAGCCATTATGGAAATTAGTATGGAGGTTTTTCAAAAGATAGAAACAACAACAAAACAACCACCATTACAATAAAAAACACTATGAGAAGCCGGGCGTGGTGGCGCACGCCTTTAATCCCAGCACCTGGGAGGCAGAGGTAGGAGGATTGCCAAGAGTTCAAGGCCATCCTGAGACTACATAGTTAATTCCAGGTCAGCCTGGACCAGAGTGAGACCCTACCTCGCAAAACCAAAAAAAAAAAAAAAAAACAAAAACAAAAACAAAAAAAAAAAAAAAAAAAAACAACAAACACTATGAGGCTGGGCATGGTGGCACACGCCTTTAATACCAGCACTCAGGAGGCACAGTGTGGTAGTTTGAATATATGGCCCCCAATATATTTAGTGTTTTATTAGTTTATAGTTTGCATCTGCAGCCACCTTGCTGGAGGCAATGTCACTGGGCGGATATTAAGGTGGGTTTGAGATTACATTGTAAAGATATGCAAAGTGTGCCTAGTGGGAGTTCCTGAAGTGTGCTGTGCTGTGTGTCTGGTTGGCTTTGCTCTCTTGCCTGGTCCTGTGAAGACAGGCCAGCTTCTTCTGCCATTATGGAACTTCCCCTGGATCTGTAAGCCCCAGTAAATAATATCCCTTCCTCCATAACTGTGCCTGATCTGGAAGTTCATCTCAGCAAACTTGAAGCTGTCTGCTACACACAGGTAGGAGGATTGCAGTGAAACCCTACCTTGAAAAACCAAACCAAAACACAACACAACACAATGAGTTAACTACCCTATGATCTACAGGACTCCATAACTTACTATGGAGACACTTGCACTTCCATGTTTACCGTTGTTTTATTCACAATAGTAAAGGAATGGAAGCAACCTAGATGTCCATCAACTGGTGAACTGATGAGGAAAATGTGGTACTTATACAATGGATTTTCATTCAGTTGTAAAGAGAAACAAAGTTATGAAATTTGTAGGAAAGTAGATTAAGTGAGGTAACCCAGGCTAAGAAAGACAAACACAACATGTTATTTTCTCACTCATATGTGGATCCTAGCTTCTAATTTTTTTTTTTTTTTTTTTTGAGGTAGGGTCTCACTCTAGCTCAGGCTGACCTGGAATTCACTATGTGGTCTCAGGGTGGCCTTGAATTCACAGCAATCCTCCTACCTGTGCCTCCCGAGTGTTGGGATTAAACGCCACCACGCCTGGCCTCTAGCTTCTAATTTTAATGTGTGCACTTATGTGAGAGTGAGTTTCTGTTGAGCCTAGGAAGTGAGAAAGAGGCCTATGACATGGAACAAAGAGGCTTTAAGGGTGGGGAAAGAAGATAACTGAGGGTGATATGTTTAAGCAGGGAGGGTGAGCAGGGTGAGAGGGAAATAGGAGGTAATGTGGAAAGGGGGGTAAACCAAAACCAATGACATAATGAAAAAGTCTTAAGGAAATCTGATACATGGTAAGTTAATTAAGAAAATAAAATTTAAATCAAGAAAAAAAAGTTTGGGCAACTGCTTACAGATCTTCACTGCTAAACCTGCTAGGTTTTCTGAGTTCTAATTAAAAAAGTATAAACTTTTCTTTCCCTATTTTTTTTGTTTTTATTTGGTTTTTCGAGGTCGGGTCTCACCAGGCTGACCTGGAATTAACTATGTAATCTCAGGGTGGCCTCGAACTCAAGGTGATCCTCCTACCTCTGCCTCCCAAGTGCTGGGATTAAAGGCGTGCACCACCACGACCAGCCTTTCCCTAATTTTTTTTGGTTTTCGAGGTAGGGATTAAAAGTTTGGCCCACCACACCCAGCCCTACTCTTTTTTTTTTTTTGAGAGAGAGAACAGGCATGCCAGGACCTTCAGCCTGTTGTGAACAAACTCCAAACGCGTGTGCCCCCTTGTGGCGCATGTGCAACATTGCACATTTGTGTCACAGTGCATCTGGCTACATGAGGCCTGGCTTTGCAGGCATGCGCCTTAACCATTAAGCCATCTCTCCAGGCCACTTTCCTACTTTTTGTGTCTTCTTTGGAGATTGGCCAAAATCCTAAATATGCTGGCCTCGACACTCTGAGCTTTCTCATTGTTTTCTTTCATCCTTAAGGCAAAGGAGATGTGTTATTAAAAAAAAAGGTGAAAAAGCCAAGTGTTACAGTAAGTATAATTAAGATTTTAGTAGGCACTCAAGGAAGAGAAGGGGGAATGGAGTTATACTTTTTGAGTCAGAACTCAGAAAAGTGGGCAGGCTCCATGATAAGCTGTAAGCCACTGCCCTCACTATTGTCATGACAAATCTCTTTTCTTTACCAGAGTATGAATGAAGGTACTCTATGTGAGTGGATAAAACTGCCACTAGAATCCATAATAGGTTATTAAATGAGGACTGTAGACTAAGAAGTGGAATACCTCCCTATGGGTTGTCAGTTAGGGATTCCCTTGAAGCCCAAAACAGTATAGGCAACTGTTGGTTGCCCACCAGAGCTAGATAACAAAACCCTATTGCCAAAGACACTACATGCTGTGGCCTGTGATATAGAGAAAGCTAGCTGGAATTGAGCTAGAAGTTTCCTCCCTTATGGCTCGCCCTTATAATGCCAGAATGTGTTATGAGGGGGCGAGGGAAGAACTATCATCAACAGTTTTACCTGGCTATGAACCCTGCATTTGACACTACTGACAGACTAGGCAAGATGTGCCTACTGGTGTAAAAGTGGCAGGTTTGTTACAGGGGTGACCAACTGTTCCACAAGAGGGAATACTTATCTGGTACTATAAACCTGATTTAAAAAAGCCTATGGCTGGGAATGACATATGCCCTAGCAAGAAAGCTACTGCTATCATTTTGCTAAATATCAAACTGCCTTCTAAATTACTATGTTTATACACATAGATTATTGGTGCTGTCAACTTTCATTAGAGAAGCTTCTTTTTGCAGAGGGCAGCAGTAACTTCAGAGGCTCATGTATGGACAAAGAATTGAGAGTAAGTGACAAATGAATGCTAAGCCATAAATGGGACATCTTTACCACCCCCCCCCAAGGCTGAGGGAACACTATGGAAGAGGGGAGTGGTATAGAATGCTGACTTCTGGGAATGACATGGCCACTGCACTCATGAATTCATGGCAGCTGTGACGACCTGCACAAAATCTGTTCAAGATTAGGCCTGCCAACATGCTATCCTGCACAGGAGAGAATCTCATGAGGCCCTACCCCTCCCTTAGGACCCTATGTAGTTAATAGTTGGGGGAGGAAGAGGAATATTCAATGCCTACACCCACATGCCTGAAAATGACCCCTCAACCATGCTCTTGTAAGCAATCCTAATGTAATAACTGGGTCATCTCAAAAAATGTAAGAGATGAAAGCATTAGAGGTACTAGCTGGGAAGAGGAAGAGGACCAAGGAGAGATAAGAGAGGGTAACAGGGGAGCAAATATGATCAAAATAGATTCTACTATGTGTCAAAATGTCATAATGAAACTCATGTATAATTACTATATAGTAGTAAAAAAAAAAAAAAGAAAGAAAGAAAAAGAATCCATAAGAAAATATTGCAGATACCAATATCAGGGAGATATGTTCTTTCTAAAAACTACTGAATAGATTTTCTACCATCTGGATAATCATGCCAGTCTATCTACAAATCATGTATATTATACAGTGACACTTTGAAAAATGTGTGTTCAGAATATCAACTGGTGACTCACCTGAAATTGCTTGGATGGTCAGAGTCTTCCCCATAGGTTGAATATATTAAATCAGAATCATCTTTGCTGATATTTGCAAATGTGGAGTCATAATGTGGGGCATAAGAACTATAGGGTCCATAATTCAAGTATAACACTGTCAAAAAAATTAAATACTATAGTACCATTTAAAATTTTGTTAATCTCCTTTCTAGCTTTATTAAAAACCATTCTTTTCTAACTTTATTACTTCTTTGACTAGTACACAAACTTAAGAAACATTTTCTCTCACACAGGAGCAATCATCCCTTGCATACTCAGGGTCTGCTTCCAGACCCTCCATACCTCAAAAACACAAAAACCCAAGGACACCTAAATTTCTGACATAAAATGGCATAGTGTTTATACAAAACCTCCAGCATGCTTTAAATCATCTCAAAAGGTGACTTTTAAGACCTAATGAAATATAAATAATTGTTAAGGAATAAGAAAAAAAGACTGTCATTTCTGTCCCAAGTATTTTATCTGTTTGGTTAGGTATGGTGATGGAAGAGTTCATTGATACAGAGGGCTGACGGCACTTATGAAACAGCAACTCTCCATAATGGAGAGAAGAAAAAACTTATCTTGTATACTAATATCTGACTTCTCAATTTCTTTTGAAGTTATAAAATAACTGCTATTGCAAAAATGCCACCAAGAAAGCTAGTAAGTAAAGTAATGAGTGGTAATTATACTTCCTTTCCCTACCTCCCTGAAACAGAGAGCAGAGAAAAAATAGCTACGCAGGAGCCTCACCTGGGGTTACTTTATTCCTCTTATCCTCTTTGAACCCCTGCAAGGTGTTCACTCCAGACTGAAGTCTTCCAGTTGTCATTCCCAGTCTTACAGGGCAGTAGCCTGGTTCTGAGACATAAAATCAAGCACAATGAAGGAGGCATGCATGGAAATGATCCACAGGGTACTCTGCCAAGTGCTTTTATGTGTTATCACGTTATCTACAGGACATGAAGGAGGTTGGATAGCCCTTTATCCATTTCTAAGATAAGAACATCTGAGTTTAGAAAGGCAGGAAGGTGGCCAGGAACAAAATCCTGGATCTTTTCATTACTCTACTGCTTTGTGAAATTCTTTATCATGTTATACTTCACTTAGAATACTTCTTATTAAAAATAATCTGCTCCCCTAAAATAGACTAACCTCCAGAGGCTGAGCAAGAAGATCCTTCAGTTTGAGGCCAGCCTGGGCTATACAGTGGAGCTCTACCTCAAAAATCAGCCAGCCAACCAACAAGCCAGCCAGCCTTTAAGTGTTAAGATGATGGAGACAGGGCTAGGGAGATGGCCCAGTGTTAAGAACACTTGCTGTGCAAGCCTGTAACCCTAGCACTGAATGGACTAGAGACAGGATAGGATAGGGTAGCTGGAGCTTGATGAGCAACCAGTATAACTGAAAAACTGTGAGTTCCAGGTTCATAAGAGAAAAGGTGGAAAAGCGATAGAGGAAGATGCCTTATGTCTTCCTCTGCTTGTGTGCATACAGGCTATGTACATCTGTAACTACATATCATATACCACACATGTATATACACACAGGTATATACACATAAACAACACAAAACAAAAACCCCAGCCAATAACCATGGAGGTAAACCATTGGAAAGGTTAGCCAAAGAATAAGAAAAATACCTGGATTAAAGATAATCAAGAATTCGATAAATTAATGCCTGTACCAAGCACTTTTTTTTTTGAGGTAGGGTTTCATGCTACTCCAGGCTGAACCGGAATTCACTATGTAGTCTCAGAGTGGCCTCGAACTCATGGCAATCCTTCTATCTCTGTCTCCCTGGCACGGCTGCCAGGAAGGGAGAGAAACCTTACCCATCTGTGGAGCCAAGAACGTTGCTGCCAGTTCCAGAGAGAAGGAGAAAATGCCCAACTCTCTGACAAGCATATATATATTTTTTTGGTTTTGCAAGGTAGGGTCTCACTCTGGTCCAGGCTGACCTGGAACTAACTATGTAGTCTCAGGGTGGCCTCGAACTCTCGGTGATCCTCCTACCTCTGCCTCCCGAGTGCTGGGATTAAATGCGTGTGCCACCACGCCCGGCTGACAAGCATATTTTTATTGCAATATAAAATATACTTTAAAAATGTGGGCTGGGGCCAGAGAGATGGCTTAGCGGTTAAGGCGTTTGCCTGCGAAGCCAAAGGATCCTGGTTCGATTTTCCAGACCCACATAAGCCAGATGCACAAGGGGCATATACAACTGGAGTTTGTTGGCAGTGGCTAGAGCCCCTGGCATGCCCGTTCTCTCTCTCTCTGCCTCTCTTCTATCTCTCTCTCTGCTTGCAAATAAATAAATAAATAATAAAATAAAATTTAAAAAAATGTAGGCTGGAATGGTTCAGTGGTTGAAGATACTTGTTTGCAAAGCCTGATGGCCAAGGTTTGATACCCAGACATCCATGTAAAACCAGACACCCAAAGTGACACATGTGCCTAGAATTTGTTTGCAGAGCCAATAGGCCCTGGTGTGCCCATTCTCTCTCTCAAATAAATATAAGTAACCATCTGGGCTGTGTCAGCCCACATTCAATTCCCTAGTACCCATTTAAAGCCAGGTGTACAAAGTGGCACATGTGCCTGGAATTCTTCTGCAGTAACAAGAGGACCTGGTGTGCCCGATTTGTTCTTAATTGAAGGCCCACCCAGGAAACTTAATGAGATACTCTTTTAAAATTAAAAAAAAAAAAAAAAACGAAAGCTAGTCATGTTGCTCAGGGGTAGAGTGCTTGCCTAGCAAAAATGAGGCCCCATGTTCAATTTTAAGTACTGGGAAGGAGATGGGGAAAGAGAGACCTTAGTGAACCAGGGATGAATCCATGCACTGAAACTCATAATGACTTAAGCAGAGATCATGAGGTGGGCATCTAAGAGGGAAAAGGATGCTATCAGGAGAAATGTGGTTTCTACCAACATCCAACAGAGAGGGGGTTTTCTCTCTAAAGAAGTCTTGGTCTTTGTAGTACCGTTACTGGCAACTGTGCTAAAACCACAGGGGATGCGTGTCACGGGAGAGCACATGTAAGAGACTTCAACTATCTATGAAGCAGAACTTTCTTCCTGCTGTATAACTGGTAAACAGTCTCAAGTCTGGTTTCCTAGTTTGTACTGGTTCCTCTACCAGGAGTGTGATGCTGAGAGGCAGGGCACAATCCACTTTAAATCATATTCCCAATACTGTGTGGTGTTTTGTCACAGCAACAAAAAGTGACACAAGGTCACTGTTCTTTCCAAATAGCATCATGTTCATATAGCCTCAATCTGTGGCCTTACCTCCTACAATGGGGTCCACAGGATGTAGAAGTCCCAATGTTGTTGTGCCATCTGGTTTTCTTCTTTCAAATTCACACTGAAATGATCCAAATATTTAAACTTTACACATTTTTCATACACAGCTGAAATCATAGGCTACCATCATTAAACTCAAAACAATGACTTTTTGAGACATCTCTGTCCACAGATGCTGATGGGATAGAGGAATGGACAATAAGGGGCTGGAGAGATGGCTCCGCAGTTAAAGGCGCTTGCTTGGAAAGCCTGACTGCTCAGGTTCAATTCTCTAGTATCCATGTAAAGCCAGACACACAAAGTGGAACATGTGTCTAGAGTTCATTTGTGGTGGCAAAAGGACCTAGCCTGCCCACTTCCCCCTCCCTGCCTCTCTCTGAAGTAAAAAAAAAAAATTATATATTATATATATTAAAAGAGAGAAATGAAAGATAAGAGCACCTAGTTCCCCCAACTATCAAAAGACCAGAGTATGGAAGTGACTTCTATAAAGTCATATAAAGTCCACTTTATTTTAAAACAATGTGCTCAACAGTGTAATTTGAGGTAGGGCCATGAACTCACTGCAACCCTATCTAAGCCTTGTCAGTGCTAGGACTAAAAGTATATGTCATTAAACCAGGTTCTGTCTGTTTTCTTTTTTTTTTTTCATCCAACAAGAAGCCATAACTTTATTAATGATAGAAATAGTACAAATTTCAAACCAAGCCTCAGTTCCACTTTTGAAACACGGGGGAGGTCCTTCCTTTTCAGATGTTTATATTGTTAATTCCATAATAGCATTTAGAATATCATTACTGTTGTTTTTCAGGGCTTGGACTGCCTTTGCTCTGGACACATTTTCTTGTGACATGACCAATTCTATGTCATTCACTTCCACACCTGTTTCATCAACCTCTTCCTCTTCACTCTCCTCTTGTACAGTTGGAGTCTGTGTATTTTCTTGAATATCTGAAACAGCTTCACCTTGAACTTTGAATTTCTCAGCAGCTGCTAACTGTGCTTGCTGAGATAAATCTTCAATCTTGGCTTTCCCAAAAACTATGTAGGTATCTGAAGCTGGGCTCTTGTAGACATCTGGTTTCGTGATGACAAAGAGGAGATTCTTAGATTTCCGGATAGTGACTCTAGTGACCCCTGTAACCTGTTGAAGACCCAGTTGGGACATAGCCTTCCTTGCCTTCTTTTCACTCCTACTGTTTTGCTTTACTGACTGGTTCTTCTTCGATCTCAGCTGCTGCTGCCAGCTGAGCTTGTTGTGTTGCTGTTTGTGTGGACTCTTGTTCCTCGAGCTCTGGTACTGATTCATCACTGTCAGATTCTGTTCCAGACCGTCTCAGCCTGAGGTTGTGGCAACTCCTGCTCTGTAGCTGGGATGGTTTCTGTGGCTTCACCGGGCATTTTGTGCGGAGAACGCAGAACCAAGATGGTGGTAGAAAGAGAAGGAGCAATGGTGTGACCCACGCCTGTTGCCCCACGCCTGTTGCTGAAGGAAGCCTGTTTTCTTTTTTATAGGTATTTTTTATTTGCAAGGAGAAAAAGAAAGTGAATGAAAATGGGTGCACCAGGGCCTTTAGCCACTGCAAACAAACTTGACACACCACTTGATGCATCTGGCTTTACGTGGGTACTGGGGAATTAACTTGGGTAATTAGGCTTTGCAGGCATGCGCCTTAACTGCTGAGCCACCTCTCAAGCTCTCTAAGTATCTCCCCCCCCCCCCCCCCCCAAGTTAGGGTCTCACTCTAGCCCAGGCTGACCTGCAATTCACTCTGTATTCTCAGGGTGGCCTTGAACTCACAGTGATCCTCCTTCCCAAATGCTGGGATTAAAGGCATGCAGCACCATGCCCAACTTAAGTATCTTTCTTTAAAAAAATAGTTTTATTTATTTATTTGAGAGAAAGAGGCGCAGAGAGAGAGAGAGAGAGAGAGAGAGGGAGGGAGAAAAGATGGGTGCACCAGGGCCTCCAGCCACTGCAAACAAACTCTAGATGCATGTGGCCCCTTCTGCATCTGGTTTACGTGGGTTCTGGGGAATCAAACCAAGGTCCTCTGGCTTTACAAGAAAGTGCCTTAACCACTAAGCCAATTCGCCAGCTCTTTATCTTTTTTATAAACTTAAAATAAAGCCTACTGGCAGGTATAGTACTGCATACCTATCAGCTCAGCATTTGGGAGGCTGAGGCAATTGGATTGAAGTTGGAAGGCTAGCCTGGGCTATATAACAAGACTGTCTCAAAAAATAAAAAAAGAGGGCTGGAGAGATGGCTTAGCGATTAAGGCACTTTCTTGTAAAGCCAAAGGACCTATGTTCAATTCTCCAGGTCCCAGGTAAGCCAGATGTACAAGGTGACACATGCGTGCAAGGTCAGTCACACGTGCACTAGGTGGCACATGTGTGTGGAGTTCAATTGCAGTGGCTGGAGGCCCTGGTAGACCAATTCTCTCTCTCATAAAAATAAATAAATAAAAAAGAGAACTATGGAAGGAAGGGTGTGGTGGTGTCCTCCTTTAATTCCAGCACTTGGGAGGCTAAAGTAGGAGGATCTCCATGAGTTTGAGGCCAGCCTGGGCCACAGAGTGAGTTCTAGGTCAGTCTGGGTTAGAGTGAGACCCTGCCTAAGAACAATATAAAACCAAAAAACACAAAACAAAAAATAAGCAAGGCTATGGTATTCACTTTATAATGTTTAGAATGCACTGACTCCATTGAAAAGAGAAGCACTGGAGCTGGAGAGATGGTTTAGTGGTTAAGGTGCTTGCCTGCAAAGCCTAAGGACCCAGGTTTGATTCCCCAGTACCCACACAAGCCAGATGCACAAGGTGGCACACGTGTTTGGAGTATGTTTCCAGTGGCTACAGGCCATGGCACACTGTTCTATCTGCCTTTTTCTCTCCCTCTCTCTCTCAAATAAAAATAAATAAATAAAAAGGCTGGAGAGATGGCTTAGCTGTTAAGGCACTTGCCTGCAAAGCCAAATGTGTCTGGTTCGATTCCCCAGGTCCCACATAAAAGCCAGATGCACAAGGTGGCACATACCTCTGGAAATTTGTTTGCAGAGGCTAGAGACCCTGGTGTACACATTCTCTGTTTCTCTTCTCTCTCAAATAAAAAAATAAATAAAATATTTTAAAGAAAAAAGAGAAGCACCCAATAACATAATATATACATACAATCATATTCTTGAGCGATGGATGTTACCAATCTTTCTTCTCTGAGTATTTAGTAACAAAGAACTCTCTAGCAGATATGGAGAAAAGTATAGGAGAACCTGAAAAGCTACTGGTCTTTTTAAAGTGGGGTGGAGAGGAGAGGAGGCCCCTTACCTGACTGTTTGGCAGCCTCCGAGTCAACTTGCCCCCTGACTCCTGGACTGCCCGTTCGATCTGCTCCTGCTCCCTTTCTGAGTTGCTGCTTCTCCACTTATCTTCAAGCACATCTTTGTCTTTTCTGAAACATGTTAATAGTTTTCAAATCACATATATGAGAATATTTAAATGAATCCCAAAGATGAATACAAGTAGAGACATTTATACTACATTCACCAACTAAAGCTTAGCTCCCTCATCATCTGGGAAGGGCCTGCATGATGAACACATGAAAGCAAATATATGGTGCTTACTTCCTTCTGTTTCTGGTCTAGTCTTACTTGTCTTAAACATTTTCTAGGTATGTTCATAAAAATTCAGACATTATTTTGAAGGGTAAGTACTTAACACAGTTTAAGTTCAATTAAAAAAAAGTCAATCTAGGGTGGGAGGGACGGCTTAGTGGTTAAGGTGCTAGCCTGCAAAGCTGAAGGACCCACATAAGCCTGATACATAAGGTGGCACATACTTCTGAAATTCGTTTGCAGTGGCTGAATGCCCTGGCACGCCATTCTTTCTATCTGCTTCTTTCTTTTGCTCTCTCTCTGCTTCTTTCATTCTCAAATAAATATATATCAATTCAGTCTAAAATAGACATTTAAATGTTTAAATCTTAGAAATTCCAACTGTTAATTATAACCTTCCCATAGAAGGCAGTGAGGTGCTGGGCAGTCAGTGGTGTGAGTGGGTGGACTTTCTGGCTGTCTAGCCATGCCAGTGGTATGCTGAGCTAGGTTCTAATGGAAAACACATGTAGGAAGAGCTGCCCAACCCCCTTCTCTTTATGATTTGATGTAATATATACTTAAAAACACAGTTCTATTTAAACAAATTTCATGACAACCTAACTCATAAAGATTATTTGTTAGCTTTAAAGAGTGCATGGGCTGGAGAGATGGCTTAGCAGTTAAGGCAACTGCCTGCAAAACCAAAGGATCCAGGTTCAATTCCCCAGGACCCATTTAAGTCAGAAGCACAAGGTGGCACATGCATCTGAAATTTGTTTGCAGTGGCAGGAGACCCTGGAGTGCCCATTCTCTGCCTCTTTCTCTCATAAATAAATAAATAAATAAATAAATATTAAAAAAGAATGCACATTCATGACTGTTTTCTAAACTATTTGGTCAACTCTACACAGTTCTGTATGAAAAGAGGGGCATCAGGTCACCAAATGGTCTTTCTTGCCAAGAAAAAGGCATCAATGTCACACTGGGACTTGATCTTCCTACGTGAGGTTCTGAATTGGTATTCCCTCTTTTACTAGAACATTTAAGCTTCTATTCCCTGCATTACTTTTTACTGTCCTTATGGGGGCTTCGGAAGGCTTGTGTTTCAGCATCTCCAGAGTCTTCCCTCTCTCTTTGCCAACAGCCACCGTCTTCCCCACTCTGCGAGGCATCTGTTCTGTCTTTCTGCTTTCGAGTTTTCTGCAAGTCTGCCATGAAGTCTATACTCTGCTTCAGGCTCTGAATTCTTTCCTAAAAAAAAAAAAAAAAAAAAAAACTGTATGACTTTCACTGAGTTTTAAAGGAATGTATTTTTCCCACAATGGTTTACACTTACTCATACCATTGGAACCAGGACAATAAAGTCTATTTCTTCAATGTACATCATTTAATTTCCAATATAAAAGGAATGCTTTATAACTTGACTGCCTCATGAGAAGACTTAGTCCCAGTTCATACTTCTTCTTCTCTTCTCTAACTGTTCAGACTGGCTTATTTTTTAAAACTTAAGGATGATTAAGGATTTAAATCTGGAGTATGTGAAGGACCTTTATAGTCTGGTATCCTACGGTGACCAATGTCTTGCATTTTGCCCTATGTGAAAACAACATGCCTTGTAGGAACATGTGCTTAATTTTCCACTGCAATGATATGCTGTGAAATTTTTATTTGTGGTTAAGATCTTGAGGCTTCTGGATAATAAAGAGACAAATCAGTTTCTACTGATTACTCTTTTTTTTTTTTTTTTTTTCTGAGGTAGGGTTTCACTCTAGCCCAGGCTTATCTGAAACTCACTCTGTAGACCTAGAATGGCTTCAAAATCATAGCAATCCTCCTACCTCTGCCACCTGAGTTCTGGGATTAAAGATGTGCGCCATCATGCCTGGCTACTCTGGCCCTACTTCATGAGGCAAGGTCTCATTCTAACCCAGGCTGCCCCGAACTCACTCTGTAGACCCAGGCTGGCCTTGAACTCACAGTGACTCACTTACCTCAGCCTCCCAATTGCTGAGACTAAACGCATGCACCCCTATTCCCAGCTTTACTCTGCCTTTTGACTCTTAAGGATTGCTGCTGGATAAACCCAGAAGCCCTGAACATTGAATTACACTGCAATAGCAAGAAAGACATTTGTGGAGGAACCAAAACTGGAAAGGACTAGAAGTCATTCAAACACGAATAACACAGCTCAGAAATGAGAAGTGATTCCCTAGGGCTACAGAATCAGTAACTAATACCAGACCTCTTGTCACTTATGGTAACATCCCTGAGAAACACACCTGAGGCTGTCCTCTACACGTGTGCACACCCATATGAATACATGTCTACACACACATGCACTATAAAAGCATTTTTCACCACCAAAGACACTTAACAGAATTTAGGCAGGGGAGAGGAGGTTTATGTGTGCAACCTTTTTTTAAAAAAAAAAAAAAAAAAAAAGCAGGGCTAGAGAGATGGCTTAGCAGTTAAGGTGCTTGCCTGTGACGCCTAAGGACCCATGTTCTATTCTCCAGATCCCACAGTAGGCAGACACACAAAGGTAAGGCTTGTGCAAGGTCACACATTCCCACTAGGTAGCACAAGTGTCTGGAGTTCGACTGCAGGGCTGAGGCCCTGGCATGCCAATTCTCCCTCTTAAAAAATAAATAAAATCGGGGCTGGAGAGATGGCTTAGCAGTTAAGCGCTTGCCTGTGAAGCCTAAGGACCCCGGTTCAAGGCTCGATTCTCCAGGACCCACGTAAGCCAGATGGACAAGGGGGTGCACGCATCTGGAGTTCATTTGCAGTGGCTGGAGGCCCTGGCGTGCCTATTCTCTCTACCTGCCTATGTCTGATTCCCCTCTCTCTCTCTCTCTCAAATAAATAAATAAATAAAATATTTAAAAATAAATAAATAAATAAAATCAATATAAAAAGTAGGAAAAGTGAAAGATGCTAAAAATCATTTTTGTTAATACATTATAACCATTTATCCTTCATACCATTAAATATTCTTTAAAATACTCTTAATAACTACAACATATAATAAGTATAATTTAACTATTTGTCAATAAACCTCAAAGCATCCCTATTTTGTCTCTTCATGAGAAGTTCCTACAAGCAGAGCAAAAGGAATGAGTATTTTTAGGGGTTTTGATACTTACTAACAAACTGCTTTCTAGAAAGGTTTTATCAATTGTAGTAGTGATTGAAAGTATATTAAACCCAAAACGAAAAACTCAGTATTTTTTTTTAAAATGTGTTATTTTGGGGCTGGAGAGATGGCTTAGTGGTTAAACGCTTCCTATGAAGCCTAAGGACCCTGGTTCAAGGCTCGACTCTCCAGGACCCATGTAAGCCAGATGCACAAGGTGGCACATGCATCTGGAGTTTGTTTGCAGTGGCTGGAGGCCCTGGTGTGCCCATTCTCTCTCTCTAAATAAATAAAATGTGTTATTTTATTCTATACTTAAAAATGGTAGTGAATTTGGGCTATAGAGATGGCTTAGCAGTTAAGGCGCTTACCTGTGAAGCTTAAGGACCCAGGTTTGATGCCCTTAGTACCCACATAAGCAAAATCCACAAGCTGGAGTATGCGCCTGGAGTTTGTTTGCAGTGGCTAGAGGCCCTGGTATATCCATTCTCATTCTCTCTCTCTGTTTCTTTCTCCTCAAATAAATTAAAAAAAAAAAAAAAAAAAAAAAACCAACCCAAAAAACATAGTAGTGAATTCAATTACTTCTGTAACTGTTCATTGGCTGTTATTTCCCCTTGTGTATGTCATTTAGGTCATGGATTCTCTGTCACTAATACAGCCTCCTTCCTGATGCAGTCTTAGTGTGCTGCTTTGGTTGGCCCTGAAAGCCCAGGTTCAAGCCTTAGCTCCCTGGCACAGCTAAGTTGGATTGGGTGTTTTTCCCTGTACCAGGTAACTCTGGGAAAGAATAGGAGAAACACTGAGAAAAGATGCATAGCCTAAGGTCATGCAGCTTCTAAGCAGCAGGCTAGGTAATGCCTTGACTGGTCCCATTTCAAGCCACACACAGCACTTCAGAAACTGCTGCTGGCACTATAATGCAGCAAATAACATAAGTCCTGATTGATGAGACCAAGTTGTTATTCATCAGTTTTTTTTTTTTTTTTTTTGGTTTTGCAAGGTAGGGTCTCACTCTGGTCCAGGCTGACCTGGAATTAACTCTGTAGTCTCAGGGTGGCCTCGAACTCTCGGCGATCCTCCTACCTCTGCCTCCCAAGTACTGGGATTAAAGGCGTGCGCCACCACGCCCGGCTCTCATCAGTTTTTTTAATTATTATTTTTGATAGAGAAAGGGGGAGGGAAGGAGGGAGGGAGAAAGAGAGGATGGGCGTGCCAGGACCTTTCAGCTGCTGTGAATGAACTCCAGATGCATGCACCCCCTTGTGCGCTTGTGCAACACTGCATGCTTGCATCACTGGCAGCTGGCTACGTGGGACCTGGAGATTCAAACAAGCATTCTTAGGCTTTGCAGACAAGCACCTTAACAGCTACGCCATCTCTCCAGCCCTTCATCAGTTCTTTTCGGTTGTCTTTCTGAGTCAAGAGTCTTGCTCTATAACCTAGGCTGGCATGGAACTCACATTTATTAATCACTATGACTTAGGTATAACTAAAGTGATGACTATACTACCAGTTTTTCAATGAGCATACAAAACAGCTTGCTCTGAGCTGATGATGAGCAGAAAACCTTCTCCCTGTAGACCAGCCAACAGAAAGCTGGAAAAAGCTGCACTGCATGCAGCCGTATGGGAAACAGAAGTCATCAGCAGTGAAAACAGTAGACACTGAATATTCAAGTTTGGCCATACAGGCCCAATGACTGAACGGGTACAACAGTGGCATGTCTGCTCTTGGGGTAACCAACTGCTCCATAATTGGACTGAAGGCCCTCTCTATCGGAGGGAATACATACCTGGTACTGAAAAACCTAAGCAAAAGTCTATGGCAGGGGAGGTCATGAGCCTTAGGGGTATAAAGCCTGCTCTTGTCTGACTAAATGTATATTTTATTCCCACCAAGCTGCCCTGAAAGCACTACACTTAATGTTCATATTCACACATTAATGCTACTCTCACTTCTGGTTAGAGAAGCTTCTCTTTTCAGATGGCGATGACCACTGGGATGACCCAAAAGGCAACATAGTGTGAGAAGGGATGGAGGAATGCCCAGCACTGAAACATCTCTGTCGGACCCTCCAAGGCTCAGGGACCATTGCAGAAGAGGGGGCGGATAGAATGGAAGAGCCAAAGGAAGGATACGACTCCTTACAATGCAGCTGTCCAGACAGAAATTGGCCTTGATATCCATGACCTTGCAATGCCTAGCAATACCTTCGCAAGACCCTCATAATAGAAGAAAAAGATGATGACATCAAATTAAAAGAGAGACTAATTAATGGAGAGAGGGAAGGGATATGATGGAGATTGGAGTTCTAAAGGGGTATGGAGGCAGGGGAGGGAAATATCATACATTTTTTGCATTAAGTATAGAAATTGTCAATAAAAAACAGCTTGCTCTGAAAAGACACCATTTATGGAAAGGTGTGTGAGCTCTTTTGAGAGCACTGCTATAGTAAGTATTGTTAACTCAGATCTAACTTAACCATTTTAAAATCTCTGTTGTAGGATCTCTCCCATCTAGGGTGGAATAAATAGTAAAAAGGAAGCTATAACACAGGATGGGATAGCTCAATAGGAAGAGCTCTGAAATCAATGAAGACAAAGAAAAGGGAAAGTAGAAAAATTCACTTCAATCTTAGTATCCCCCAGAAACGTAGAAGATATTAGAGTCTTTTGCTTGTTATAGTGACTAAATTATTTAAAGAGAAAATAGTACATAACAGCAACTAGACACCCCTAAAACTCCACTATGCATATTCTGGAGTTGATTAAGAGTACACTCACTGAATATGTTTCACTTCAAGTACAAGTGGTTCTGAGTTTTAAAACTTGTAATGTGGCTTGGTTCTAGATTCAGTCTCCTGCAAAAGGTAAAACAAGCATTTTATACTCCCCCTTGCGAATTCTTCTAAACATGGGTAACTGGCTTACATTATAGTTTCTCAAGTCTTTAAGTAAAAGTGGGAACTGATGCTGTCTAAACATCAGGAGTGTAAGAATTATCACCAACCCAAGTGTTTTCCTTTCCCTAGTTAAGTGGACCCAAGAATCTCTCATAGCCAAGCATCCAGAACCCAGACATCTGCACACCACAGCATTTTTTTGTTTTGTTTTGTTTTTTGTTTTTCGAGGTAGGTTCTCTCTCTAGCCCAGGCTGTTCTGGAATTCATTATGTAGTGTCAGTGTGGCCTCAAATTCATGGCGATCTTCCTACCTCTGCCTCCCGAGTGCTGGGATTAAAGATGTGCGCCACCACACCTAGCAAAACAAGGCATTTCTTTAAATGCAGAACTGTAATACAGATGATCGCCCTACAAGTCAGAGAACAGACGCAGCTATGTATGACTAATTCTTGCCATCCTTTCATTGCCCAGTCTGAGCTTAAGCTCTTCATTCTGGTTTCCTTCTCCTTCTACCTGTCTCATACTGAGTCTTTTCTTCTTTGCACAATCCCTCCCCTATGTGGCTACTTGTTCCAGTCTCCTCACTATTCCAACTCGTACCTGGAATTGGACCATTCTTGCTAGAAGTCATCTTGGAGCTCACAGATCAAGCCCCTCTTCTTTCTTTATGGTTAAGATCTGGGGCCCAGAGCAGTTACTGTCTTGGCTAGGGTCCAATTAGTAGAAGAAAACTCACAGGACAGACTTCTGACTGCCTAGTATAGTGTCATTGTCATCTTCAACTGTTTCCCTACAGTATCATCATCCTACTTTGAGATGTGAAGGAAAATACCCAAAGATGCAATCCACCTTGCAAATTCTTTTCTCCCAGAAGCTGCACAATGATCACCTTGATTACTCATTTTAACATCAGTTTTCACCAGCTGTGGCTAGATGACACTTACATTCTTTCCTGACAACAGCATGGCACAGCAGACTTAAGCTCTCTCAGATAGCTTTATTATACATTGATTCTTACTCTTGCAGAGGTGACTTTGAGAAAGTTCTAAATTATTTGTGCTTCACTAGGAAGTACAGGACTGATGAGAACATTAGATTCAATCACTAAGGGAAACAGAGAGCTTTCTCTTCAAAGGCTTCCTTATGTCATCCAATCTTATTCTGGAGTTCAGGCTGCTGTTTTTCCCATAGCTTATTGTGCCTCTCATAGCAAAATAAGCCTGTCTGGTATCAATTCAAGAGCCTCTAAAGAAATAACTACAAGCTGGGGCTAGGGATGTGGCACAGTTGTCAAAGTGCTTGCTTGCAGGAAGCCCTGAGCTTAAGCCCCAACAATGCATAAACCAGGCATGGTGGCACATACCTATAATCCTAGCATTTGGGAGATAGAGGCAGGAGGATTAGGAGTTTAAGGTCATCTTTGGCTCCGTAAGAAATTCAATGTCAGTTTTGACTACATGAGGTCCTGCATTAACAATACAGACAGAAGGGCTGGAGAGATGGCTTAGCGGTTAAGGCGCCTGCCTGCTAAGCCTAAGAACGTCAGTTCCAATCTCCAGGTCCCACGTTTAGTCAGATGCAAAGTGATGCAAGGGCATAATGCTGCACTTGTCCATTCTCTATTTGTCTCTCTCTCAAAAAAAAAAAAAAAAAAAAAGAAAAATACAGACAGAAGAAAATGAAAAAAAGGGCTGGGTAAATGGCTCAGCTGTTAACAGTACTTTCTGCTTAAGTTTGAGAGTATGGTAGGACCTAAGACCACTGAAGTATGACTTCCCCAGAAGTCACATTAAAAAAAAAGAAGAAAAGAAAAAGAAGGACCTGAAAGATGGCTTAGCGGTTAAGGTGCTAAGGACCCAGGTTCAGCTTCCCAGAACCCACTTAAGCCAGATGCACAAGGTGGCTTATGCGTCTGGAGTTTTCTTTGCAGTGGCTAAGGCCCTGGAGTGCCAATTCTCTCTCATAAAAATAAAAAAGAGAGAAATAAAATTATACAGAAATTGCTATACTTGGATAAATTATAACTGAAAACTTTACTATATTTTCTTTTCTTGATTGAACTTTTTCCAGTTCTCACTATTTTAATAAGATAAAATCAACACTGTAATAGATTCATCAACACTATAACAAAAAACACATATACATTTGTATAATAATTTGTGACAAAGAGTTTCTTTACCTGGCTAAGAATTTTCATGCCTGAGTGCAATAGCTTCTTTGCAGCTTTATAATAAATGGTCTCTGGTTTGTTGTAAATCATAGCATTAGTACACATCAGCTTGAAATTATCCTACACAGACAATATCAAGAGAGAAAACACATGAGAACAAGACTCCTTACCCCTTGTTTGAAATTATATAGGCCTTCTAAAGACTAAAACATAATAACATCCTTTTCTCTTATCATTTATAATATACCAACAGCAATTTATTAAGACTCACAAATAATATACTTCTAAAGTGTTTCAAAAATTTTAAGTATTTCATAGCACCTATTGATAAACTTTAGATTCAGAATGTAAACTTGCTTTTCAATATAATCATATTGCAAACAAAAGGAATTTGAGTGCCGGGCGTGGTGGTGCACCCCTTTAATCCCAGTACTCAGGAGGCAGAGGTATGGAGATTATCACGAGTTCAAGACCACTCATAGTGAATTCCAGGTTAGCCTGGGCTAGACCGAGACCCTACTTTGAAAAAAAAAAAAAAAATTTTTTTTTTTTTTTCTTTGAGGTAGGGTATTATTGCTCTAGCCCAGACTGACCTGCAATTCACTCGAACTCATAACAATCATCCTACTTCTATCTCCAGAGTGCTGGGATTAAAGAAACGCGCCACCATACCACAAAGTTTGTTTGTTTATTTATTTGAGAGAGAGAGAGAGATAGACAGAGACAGAGAGAATGGGTGCACCAGGGCCTCCAGCCACTGCAAACCAACTCCAGATGCATGTGCCACTTCGTGCATCTGGCTTATATGGATGCTGGGGAATCGAATCTGGGTCCTTTGGCTATGCAGGCAGGCAAGTGCCTTAACTGCTAGGCCATCCCTCCACACCCACCTCAAAGTTTTTTTTTTTTTTTTTTGAGGTAGTGTTTCACCCTAGTATATAGGCTGACTCTGTAGTCTCAGGGTGGCCTCGAACTCATGGCAATCCTCCTACCTCTGCCTATCAAGTGTTGGGATTAAAGGCATGTGCCACCACACCCAGCAACCTCAAAGTTTTTTAAACAAATACTTTAAG
Source organism: Orientallactaga sibirica (assembly GCA_036365145.1). NCBI lineage: Eukaryota > Metazoa > Chordata > Mammalia > Rodentia > Dipodidae > Orientallactaga > Orientallactaga sibirica. The sequence continues at coordinate 3,796,841 of JAEOAD010000030.1, forward strand.
TTTACATTTAAGAATATTTTATTTTAAATTTTAACTGAAAACTGGACAGTGTTTAAATTAGCATTTTTCCTGCCAAATTCAAATCAACCTAGTAAAAATGTTAAAACGTTTTTACTATTTTAAGTGTTTAGACATGATCATAAATAAAACATAATTTGTAGCTATGGTAAAATCATATCAATATAAAAAAAACCATATAACCTCAAGGAGTTAAGAGCATGTAGCCGAAGCAGCCAAATTATCAAAACCGCATTTTTGGCTTAAATTTCAAAGCATATGTGTGCCAAAGCACTCAAGTCCTGCATCTTTTCCTGGTTAAGAAATTTTTACATCTGTAAACCTGGGTGATTATGCCAATGCCTTACTAGGTTACAACAGTAAGAACCCAACTAGAAAGACCTGCCCAAACAAAAATTCTCAAATCCCATTAGTGATGACAGCTTAGAACATTTAAATAGAATAAAAATATGTAGACTGAGTTCTTTAAAAAATTTATGAGAAGACGGATTTAAGGGCCACAATAAATCTGATACCAATGAAGTATGAAGTACATTGTGGATCCTTGCTCTGGCCAAGGATTTTGCTAGGTTCTGGACCTCTCAAAATCTTATGTGAGCTTCAGACGAAAGGCAACTGAAGATACTAGCTGACTATGTAGACTCAGTAAATACACAAGAACAATATAGTATGCTAATAATGGCAGGTCTTATTTGGTAAGGGAACTTTAAAAATTTATTTATTTAAGAGAGAAAGTGGGAGAGAGAGGAGGGAGGGAGAAAATGGGCATGCCAGGACCTGTAGCCACTATAAACAAACTCCAGATGCATGCTCCACCTTGTGCATCAAGCTTTCGTGGGTACTGAAGAATTAAACCTGGGTCCTTTGGCTTTGCAGGCAAATGCCTTAATTGTTAAGCCATCTCTCTAGCCCCTGTTAAAGGAACTTTTACTTCCTGCTGAGAACTGAACTAAAGGTCTACCTATTTGCTCAGTCCAAAGGACTTTCAGATTCCTTACAACTTAATTGTAATGTAGTAAGCAGCTTTATTGGACTTTGTGTAATGGCACTTGGTCACTCAAAAAGCTGAATCTTTCTGATTATACTCTCCCAGAGAGTATTTAAACTGTTGAGAAGACTTAACCTGCTTAAACATCTGCAGGGAACATATTTCTACTTCCTCTGTGACCACAGGAGAAAGATCAGAAGGAAACCATTCACAAATAGGGTAAAAAAAAAAAAACCAAAAAACCTCCAGACTGTGAAATTCTTTTTCTATTAAGCAATAAAGTCTGAAATAATGCTGAATAGAGTTTTAGCCTAATTTCAACCAGATGAAAAGTTGAGAAAAATTTCCATTTTACAAAAATAAAAGAGAATGGAATTCAGATTTACCAGAGTAAGTAGAATACTACCTAGACATTCAAATTAATAAGAGAATTACATGCTGGTAGTCTTAATAAATTCCAGCTTATCAATTACTTGTGTATTAAAAAAATGAATTAAGCTGGGCATAGTGGTGTACACCTTTAATCCCAGCACTTGGGAGGCAGAGGTAGGTGGATCACTGTGAGTTCGAGGCCACCCTGAGACATTCCAGGTCAGCCTGGGCTAAAGTGAAACCCTACCTCAAAAAACCAAAAGAAAAAATAAATAAATAAATAAAAAAAAAAAAAATTAAGAAAACAAAAAAGAAAAAAAAAAAAAGAAAAGGAAGAAAGACCAACTAAAGGTTATGTTTGCTGTCTTATTTTCCTTCTATAACTGATTCAGGTCTAACCCTTAGGTCAGGTGAACATTACCATGTAGAAAAAATAGTGGTAAAACATATTATCAAAACCAATTAAGTTTGTGGTAATGTAGTATAAACTTTAAATATGCATGGTTCATTTATAAGACTGAAATGAAAAGCATACCCTTGAAATTAACATATACTGTAACTACTTGAAGCATGTATGCTCTCTTGGTGGCTTCTAGATTTTTCACATATATGTTTGTGTGTGTATGTGTTACTTAACATTATATAGCTCAGTCTACTTCTGCAATCAAAACATGGTGGTGCACACCTATAATCCCAGCACTTGGTAGGTGGAGACAGAAGAACACATAATTACAATTACCTTGAGTTCTTCTATGGACTGGTAGTCATTGTTCTTGATCTTTTCTTTCATGGTACTAAAATCCATTGGGTGTTTAATGATCATGGAGTAGCCAGGAGCAATAAAGTCAGTCACAGGAAATGAAAAGAAAGCACTGGGGTCTTTTCTGTGGACATATGCAAAAGATAGTATTATTTTTTATTTATACTACAAACAAATCTACTGGTTAAGAAGCACAATAAGCCGGGTGTGGTGGCACACGCCTTTAATCTCAGCACTCGGGAGGCAGAGGTAGGAGGATCGCTATGAGTTCGAGGCCACCCTGAGAATACAGAGTGAATTCCAGGTCAGTGTGGGCTACTGAGACCCTACCTGGATAAACCAAAAAGAAGCAGAATAATTAACTTTCACATGAAGAATTTGTACTATCTGTTTTTCACTGGGGGGGAGGGGAGGAGGGGGGGGAGAAACTGGATGGGCTAGAGATGGCTTAGTGGTTAAGGCGCTTGCCTGCGAAGCCTAAGAACCCAGGTTAGATTCCCCAGCACACACATAAGCCAGATGCACTAGATGGCGCACACATCTTGAGTTCATCTGTAGTGGCTGGAAGCCCTGGCATGCCCATTCTCTCTGCCCCTTTCTCTCTCAAATAAATAAATAAAAATTTTAATTTTTTTTAAATGGAGAAATGATTTAAGACTAGTTAACTAATCAATAGAAGATTTTACAAAGAAGTACTCTAAGACAGTCTTTCTTTTTAACTATGCAGTCTAATTAATAGCACTTTCTACTTAAGTAATCTAGAATAACTAAGCAATGCTCTAGCCTTTGGGAGATTAATATACTATATGCACCTCTTATATACACAATTGGAGAAATAGTACCTATGGGAGCCAGGCATGGTAGCACATGCCTTTAATCCCAGCACTTGGAAGGCAGAGGTAGGAGGATCGCCATGAGTTCAAGGTTACCCTGAGACTACAGAGTGAGACCCTACCCTGAAAAACAAAAACAAAACAAAAATAAAAGAAATAGTATCTATGAATGCATACCTATAACTTTCCTTGCTATTTTTAAAAAACATTTTCTTTTTATTTATTTAAGAGAAAGAGGTAGACATAGATAGATAGAGGGAAACAGCGGGGTGGGGATACCAGGACCTCCAGCCACCTTGTACATCTAGCTTATGTGGGTCCTGGAGTTTGAATCAAGGTCCTTTGGCTTTGCAGGCAAGTGCCTTAACTGCTAAGCCATCTCTCCAGCCCCCATGCTATTTTTATAACTAATATGCTTGCACTACTGGTCCACATATGCCTATTTTCTTAATCAATGCATAAAACTTCTATCATGTATATGAGGGTGAACTCAAAAATGGGCATAGAAAGGGTCCATTTAATATCAAGCTCCAAAATTGACAACCAGTGCTATTACAAGTTTTCAACTCTGGCTGCAAACTGCATCAGATGAGTCTCTAAAAAAACTCCAACTGGAGAGATAGCTTAGTGGTTAAGCACTTGCCTGTAAAGCCAAAGGACCCTGGTTCGAGGCTCAATGCCCCAGGACCCATGCAAGCCAAATGCAAAATATGGCGCATGCATCTGGAATTCATTTGCAGTGGCTGGAGGCCCTGGCATGCCCATTCTCTCTATCTGCCTCTTTCTCTGTCTGTTGATCTCAAACAAACAAACAAACAAACAAACAAACAAACAAACAAACAAACAAACAAACAAACAAGCAAAACTCCAACTGGTATGATGTGCAAGACTCACCCAGACCCATTAAATTAGAATCTCTAAAAGAAGGAGGGTCATGTCCAATCACTGTATTGCCAGGGCTGAGTATCAGTGCTCCACAGGCCAGCACCTTAAACTGTGGGTCATGACTCTATATGGGATCATATATAGCATGTGGGGCTACAAAAGAATTTGCCAAAAGTAAAAGACTTCTGAAAGAGCAAGAGCCAAAAACTAATTCAAAATCAAATGTATCATGAATTGGGGCTGTTTCTGCCAGTGCTTGTCCATGCTTTAACTGCACCCTTGGTTCTGAACATATAAAGTGTGTATTTAGCATTGCAAAATACTGATATGCCACATAATGCCAACAAATACCGCTCAGGTTTAACTCTCTAGTACCCTTATAAAACCAGATATACAAAGTGGCACATGTGTCTGGAGCTCGATTACAGAGTCAAGAGGCCCTAGTGTGCCCATTCTTTCTTTCTCTCTCTCTTTTAAATTTATTTTATTTATTTGAGAGCGAGTGAAAGAGAGAATGGGCACGCCAAGGCCTCCAGCCACTGCAAACGAACTCCAGATACATGTGCCCCCTTGGGCATTTGGCTTATGTGGGTCCTGGGGAATCGAATCAAGGTCCTTTGGCTTTGCAGGCATACGCCTTAACTGCTAAGCCATTTCTCTAGCCCCCCCCATTCCTTCTCTTAAATAAATTTAAAAAATGATTTAAAAAAACCCACTAACATAAACATTTTATTTTTTTTGGAGGGAGGGAGGGAGGAAGGGAGGGGGAGAGAGAGAGAGAACTGGCACGCCAGGGCCTCAGCCACTGCAATTAAACTCCAGACACTTGCACCACCTAGTGGGCATGTGACCTTGCACTTGCCTCACCTTTGTGTGTCTGGCTAGCATGTGATCTGGAGAGTAAAATATGGGTTCTTAACCACTAAGCTGTCTCTCCAGTCTATCCCCAACAATTTTATTTTTATTATATATAGAGACAAGGAGGGAGAAAGAGATAGACAGAGGCAGACAGAGAGAATGAGTATGCCAGGGCCTCTAGCCACTGCAAATAAACTCCAGACACATGCGCTACCTTGTGCATCTGGTTTACAGGGGACCTGGAGAATCAAACCTGGGTCCTTAGGCTTTGTAGGCAAGCGCCTTACCTGCTAAGTCATCTCTCCAACCTCCCAACAAATTTTAAAACAAGTTTATCATGTTGATAGACTCAGTGGCATTTGACATATCAAAATGTTGGTTTCCTCTCTGATAGATAAGAATAGAGGTTCACAGATGTAAAAATCATTTGTTCTAGATTATAAATCTAATAAAAAGGTAAGAGTTGGAACCTGAACTCAGATCTATGTAAGTTTGCCTTTATTATACACCTAAGGATGTCTAAGCTGCAAAACTAAAAATTTCAATAAGCAAAAAGTCTAGTCTGGAACTCACATCAAAATCTAAAAAAAATTATGAACAGCAGTCTTTATCTATGGGTGATCTCTTGAAACCATCACCTTTCAGAGTTAATTATTTGTACTCCCTAAAATTAGTCATTTTAATATAAAGCCTACTTAATTTTGGCCAAAAAAAGCATACCAAATGTGACCACTAATGTATATCTGGGCTGGAGAGATGGCTTAGAGGTTAAGGTGCTTGCCTACAAAGTCAAAAGACCCAGGTTTGATTCTCCAGGACCCATGTAAGCCAGATGCACAAGGTGGTGCATGTATCTGGAGGCCTTGGCATGCCCGTTCTCTCTCTTATCTGCCTCTCTCTCAAATAAATAAAATTATATATATACATATTTCCCCCCACTCAAGGTAGAATCTCACTCTAGCCCACAGACTATCCACACTCAGCTGTCTTTTTTTTTTTTTTTTGTAAATTATTTGCAAGTAGAGAAAGGGGAGGGAGGGAGGGAGAGGGGAGGAAAGATGCTATGGGCATGCCAGGGCACCATGCCACTGCAAATGAACTCCAGATGCATGCATCACTTTGTGCATCTGGCTTTATGTGGGTACTGGGGAACTGAACACTGGTCATTAGGCTTTGCAGGCAAATGCCTTAACCACTGAGCCATTTCCTCAACCCCTATATCTATTTTTCTTTTCTTTTTTTTTTTTTTTTTTCTTTTCTTTCCCTTTCTTTTCTTTTCTTTTCTTTTCCTTCCCTTCCTTTTTTCTTTTCTTTTCTCTTTTCTTTTGAGGTAGGGTTTCACTCTAGTCCAGGCTGACCTGGAATTCACTATGCAAGTCTCAGGGTGGCCTTGAACTCATGGTGATTCTCCTACCTCTGCTTCCTAAGTGCTGGGATTAAAGGCATGAGCCACCATGCCTGGGCTCCCCATATCTATTTTAAAACCAGACTTAGTTCTGTTTGTTTTGACATATGGACTCTTAGCTGAGGCTGACCTCCAATTTGCTATATAGCCAAGAACAACTTGGATTGCCCAATTCTTCTGCCTCCACTTTTCAAGTGCTGGGATTACAGATATATGCCACCATCCCTGGATCAATTAGGCTTAGTTCTTGTGTCTGTGTATGTATATATGTTTCTTTGTGGGCATACATGTGTGCACATGCATGTGGAAGCAACAGGATAATCTTGGGTGAAAAAAAAATAAAACTTTTTTTTTGGTTTCTCGAGGTGGGGGTCTCACTCTAGCTCAGGCTGACCTGGAATTCACTGTGTAATCTCAGGCTGGCCTGAGATCACTCACAAGTGATCCACCTTCCTCTGCCTCCCAAGTGCTGGGATTAAAGGCGTGCGCACATTGCTGACTTAAATATATATTTTTAGTATTCTACTTATTTATTTGAGAGACAGAAAGAAAGATGGAGACAGAGAGAATAGGCTAGGCATGCCAGCGCCTCTAGCCACTGCAAACGAACTCCAGATACATGTACATCTGACTTTATGTGGGTACTGGGGAATCAAACCAGGGCCCTTAGGATTTACAGCCAGCAAGTTCCAGAGATCCTTCAGTCTCTGCCTCCCCAATATTGGGATTACAGGTGCATGTTGTCACGTCTGGCATTTTAGGGAGTGGGAATCGAATTTGTCATGCTTACAAGGCAAGCACTTTACCCACTGAACTATTTCCTGCCCAAACCAGGCTTTATTCTTAGCCCTAATGATTGGATGATTCTTTAAGCAATCATCAATGTTAGTCAAAGCATTTGATTCCGGGTTCTAATTTCCAAATCTTTCTGATCAATGCCAATATCTTTGGACTTAGAATGCCTTCTAATTGGGATGGAATTCCCAATACTCACCTCTTCATTCCACTGGGATAACAAGTGATTTATTCAAATGCAAAAGCGAGAGATACTATTTTCCTGACTCAAACACCAAAAAAGAGGCCAATAACTGCTTTTAACTACAAAGCCAAGTTAATTGCTGAGAATATAGCCTAGCTTTGCCTTAAAAAATATTTATGATGTGCTCTTCACTGACATAACATGGGGAGAAGTCCACTATTAGAACATATGTCCTGCAACTATGAATCTTCTTCAGTAATATAAATGTCTTAGAGCTGGAAATTCAAACTTGGAGAAAAAGGTATATCAAAATAACAAGTTCAGCTGGGTATGGTGGTGCATGCCTTTAATCCCAGCACTCAGCAGGCAGATGTAGGACGATTGCCATGTCAGCCTGGGCTGGAGTAAAACCCTACCTCAACAACAACAACAACAAAAACCCACAAGTTCAATAAAGACTGAGTTCTTCTTTTTCCTTTGAGAACTTAACATTTATGCAATATATACCTATTAGAAATTTAGAACAAATCATTACATTTAAAAGGAGAAAAAAAATCTAAGCACAGTGGTACATACTTATAATCTTAGCACTCAGAAAGCTAAGGCAGGAGGGTGATGAATTCAAGGACAGCCTGGGAAACAGAGTGAGTCAGTGTCTCAAAAACAAGAGATGCATAAATCTTACAGTATTTCACTTTGTCTTCCAGACTGAGTAAGTGTTGAATCCTCAGAGAACAGGTGCTACACAAACACACAGAAAGCCTGTCATCCATTAGCAAAGTGGAGCTATCTACACTGTTATTCCTGTACAAAAAAACACACTTGCTAAAACAAATCAAGCAAAAACTTCTGAAAGTCAGCCTTTTAGAGAACTTCTATTGCCAGGCACAATATTGACCTTCCACTTTAAAATCAAGCATATCTAGAATTAGGCCACAAAGCAGGATTTTAGGTAACCAATAGTAGGTGTGGTTTGGATTCTCTATGTTTATTCTTACAGAAATACTGAAAAATATTTACCTTTGCAACTGTCTCATCAGTTGATTCAAAGCTTCTTGAAGGGGCGTCTGTTCTATTTCTAAGGCAAGGACAGAAAAAAATGTGTTAAAAGGAATATTCTAGCATTTTAGCTTTCAATCTATATGATTCATCTGTTACTAAAAATCTCATATAGAAATTCCAATTTATCTTAAATTTGTTGAAAGTTATGAAAATGAATTCAAAATTGAAACTAATTTAGAGTTCTCATGCAGCAAGAGAAATAACAGAACTTAAGAAAAAAAAAAATTCTATCACAAAGACTTTAAACTTTAACTTAAGAAGCCCATTCAGTCACTTTCTCTGGCTATAAGAATTTTATCCTCCTTATTTGGGACACATAGTTCAGTTATTCTAACCTTCTTGTTTGGCTAAAGAGCTTGTGAGAGGCTTCTCAGGAGGTAAGTCTAATCTTATAGGGACATGACACTGGAGGTCTTTTTCAGCCTCATTGTCCATACGGTCTCGATCTCGCTTCTTTTTATCCTCCTAAATAGGTAAAAGGAAACAATTTAGAACAAGCTTTATTAAATGTTTTATTGATAACCTCTATACATATAAGACAATACACCATGAACATAATTCCATCCCACCGAGAATGAACATTTTTTTTGGGGGGGGTAGGGTCTCACCCTAGCTAAGGCTGACCTAGAACTCACTCTGTAGACCCAGGCTAGTCTTGAACTCATGGCAATCCTACCCCAGCCTTCTAAATTCTGGGACTAAAGGGATGTGCCACCATACCAGGTTAGATCCAAGATTTCTTAAAAAAAATATTTTAAAAAAATTTATTTGCAAGCAGAGAGTGAGAGAGGGAAAAGAAAGAGTGATTAAGTATCACGTACTAGGGCCTCCTGCCACTGCAAACAAACTTGAGATGCAGGTGCTACTCTATGTATCTGGCTTTACATGGGTATGGGGAAACCAAACCCAGGCCAGCAAGCTTTGTAAGCAAGCACCTTCAACTGGTGAGCCAACTTTGCCAGCCCAACATCTTTAAATATATGGCATTTTAGTTTAATTGAAAAGAAAAAAAAAAAAAAAAAGCACCAAGGGACGGGGGAGATTATAATTAGTTAACTTAGTACGTTTTGCTGCCATCTACTGAAAAAAGAGAGAATAACATGCCCATTGTTTAAAAAATGCTTCTATATATTCTATATATAAAGAGTACTTCTATAACCAACTAGAAAAATCCTACTGCTCACAAAAGAAATATAACATACTTTGGAAAAAAATCTGAAGGATGCCTACAACCTGCTGGCAAAAGTTATGAAACCCTGAAGACAATAGCTGAAGACCTGAATCAAGAAGATATACCATGTTCATGAGTAGAAAATCAGTTCTCTCAAAAGTAATCACATTCAATGTAAAACCAATCAAAATTACAACGCAGGATTGCTCATGGGCTCTAATGATCAATTACACAGTTATCTTGAAGAATGAATGAGTAAAACAGAACAGTTATGAAAAAGGTCACAATAAGATAATATGGGGCTGAGAATATAGTTCATTTGTAGAGCATTTGCCTAGCATGCAAGAGACCCAGCTGGGTTTCTCTCCAGAACTGCAAGCAACCAAACTCAAGATAGTTTGTCAACAGAGATTAAATATTTGAATAAAGTGATGGTAATAAAGACAATGTGGGTTGGACATAGGGTTAGACAAGCTGACCAAGAGAACTGATTAAAAATCCCAGAAATTGACCCATGCACATAGGAATGTCTTGGTGTATTATGGAGGTAGTAGCATTATAAATCAATAAAAAAAAAAAAGATTGTCCTAGAATAGCTGGTTATTTACATGGAAAGAAAATAAAATGAATCTTTCCTTCATGCAATACTCAAAAATTTCCAAATGAAGACTTAAATTACAAAGCAAAACTTTAGAACTTTAGCTAAAAGCAAATATTTGAGATCTAAGAGTAGGAAAAAATTTTCCTAAATAAGATACAAACAGAATACATTTTAAAGTACAAATGATAAATTTGACATTAAACTTAAAAATTCTGGTTCCTCAACAAAACCAATAAGCCAAGCTAAAGTATCTAGCCATATACTTGAAACACATACTAATAAAAGGGTTAAGAAAGAATACATGTATAACATTTTACAAATTCATGTAAAGAAGAAAAGAATACAAAAGAAAATAGGTAAAGAACACCACAGGTAATCCACAAGAGAAGCGTAACAATTTGCCCAAGCTTCCTAAACCCCAAGAATTTATAAACTTAAAAAGTAGAAGGCACTTGGTCTCTGGTTTGTAAAAAAAAGTTAAATGTTGGGCTGGAGAGATGGCTTAGAGGTTAAGGCGCCAGCCTCCTAAGTCTAAGAATGCCGGTTCCAATCTCCAGGTCCCACATTTAGCCAGATGCAAAGTGACGCAAGGGCGCAATGCCGCACTTGACCACAAGGGGGCGCACGCATCTGGATTTCGTTCACAGTAGCTGAGAGACTGCTGGCACGCCCATCTCTATCTGTCTTCCTGTCCCTCTCCCCTCCCCGCCAAAAGTTAAATGTCTAAAAAGTCAAGTTTTAAGTAGTGTAGAGAAATGAGACTCTCAGCCCTTGTAGATGGAGTAGATATAATTCATAAATAGCACTCTCTTGCAAAGCTTTCCAAAGCCTTTACCCTTTTTCTCAGTTACTCCTTTCTATAAAGTTAAGAGAAATTTCACAACACAGTATATATGGAAACGTGTATTATTACAAGAACCATGTAGGGTGGCTCATGTCTATAATCTCAGTATTTGAGAGACAGAGGCAGGAGGAGTGATTCAAGTTTAAGGCCAGCTAGGCAACATAGTGAGACCCTGTCTTAAAACCAAAGCAAACCAAACAGGAGTATTATGACAGCACTGCTTGGAAACTAACATGTTTACACAACAATAAAGTTTGCTGAATTTTTGGTGAATACTTATGGGTAATATTCAGAAACACAATGACCACAGAAAAGTTATAGGATCAACTATTACAAAACGAGCTGTGTAAGAAAATGTAAAGGCAAATTTTTTTTTTTACAGATGTATGCAAACTAGTAAAATTATTTAGTAAAAAATATGTTGAGGATGTACACCATTTTTCAGATGTTCAAAATAGTGACTCTCTCTAGATGGGAGGAATTGGATTCTGGAAGGGTACACAAAAGGCCTCACCTGTGTTCATACTCTCATTTTGTTAAAACTAAACACCACGCAGTGTCATTGAGACCAGCTAAAGCTGTAGGGCTGCTATCCAGGTGGTAGTTTTATTTTCTGTACTTTGCATTATTATTATTATTTTTTTTGTGGCAAGAGCAGCAGACTGGCCTTTTTTTTTTAATGCAGGGGGAGGGGGAAGGGGGAAGAGAGGGAGAACTGGTGCACCAGAGCCTCCAGACATTGGTGTGCCACCTGTGTGCATGTGCGACCTTGTGTGCCTGGTTTATGTGGGATCTGGAGAGTTGAACACGGGTCCTTAGGCTTCACGGGCAAGCACCTTACCTGCTAAGCCATCTCTCCAGAACTGCATTTTTTTTGATGAGGGTGTGTGTGTCATCTCTGCTGTTGCCAGAATCTTGAAAGAGCGTGCTCCAATGGTTTTTCTGCCTTAACCTTCTGAGTAGCTAGAGCTACAGTCAAGTGCAACCAAGCACAGCTCTTACACTTTTATTTTTGGAGACAGTCTGGACTTGAACTCGTGATCCTCCTGATTTAGCTTCTCTGGGATTACCGCTTTGTACTACCAAATGTATTTTGCATTTCCCAAAATTAAGTTCTGAAGCTAAAACTGCCAAAAATGTCCATTTTAGTTGCTGAGCATGGTGATGCATGCCTTTAATCCCATCACTGAGGAGGCAGAGGTAGGAGGATCACTGTGAGTTTGAGGATACCCTGAGACTACATAGTGAATTCCAGGTCAGCCTGGGCTAGACCCTATCTTGAAAACAAAAAACAAAACAAAGAGAGTCCATTTTATGGTCTTAAGTGTCAAGATTCCTAACACCTTACTATCACAAAAAAATCTGTTTTCTTGGCCTATATCCTTCTTCTTATTCTAGATATTTAGAACAGTGTTTCTTAGAGCATAGTCAGTAGACCAGGAGCAGAAGTATTATCTAGGACTCTGCCATAAATGCACACTCCATATTGGTCTCTTTCATTTGAGTTCTCTGTGGTAAGGGCCCTTTTCTTATTTAGCTCTCTTCCTCAAATATAACAATGCCTAATATATAGTATTTCCTACATAAGCATTTACAGAAACATATGAGTCCAAGAAATAGGAACATGAATGTATGTACACTAACAGCTGAAGCCTGTAATATGTACTATCCTAGACTGGCTACTTCTGAAAAATACAAATATTAAATTATGAGTCCAATACACAAAACAATTTCAGAATTTCCCTTAGAAAGCTGTTTTCAGGGCTGGAGAAATGGCTTAGCAGTTAAGGCACTTCTCCACAAAGCCAAAGGACCCAGGTTCGATCCCCAGGATCCACGTAAGCCAGATGCACAAGGGGGTACATGCCTCTGGAGTTCATTTGCAGAGGCTGGAGGCCCTGGCATGCCATTCTCTCTCTCTCCTTGCCTATTTCTGTATCTCTCTCTCAAATAAATAAATAAAAAAAAATTTTTTTTTTTTTTTTTAAAAAGCTGACTTCAGAATCCAATTTAAAAAAAATCAGTTTTGGGCTGGAGAGATGGCTTAGCAGTTAAGGCACTTGCTGGTAAAGCCAAAGAACCCAGGTCCTATTCCCTAGTACCTACATAAAAGCAGAAGCACAAGGTGGCGCAAGAGTCTAAAGTTCATTTGCAGTGTCTAGAGGCCCTGACATACCCTTTCTCATTCTCTCTCTAATAAATAATAAGTAAGTAAGTAAGTAAGTAAGTAAGTAAGTGAGTTTCATTGCTTTGTAGCTATACCTTCTTTTTGGCTCTAAGCTGAAACCACATTGGCCACATAGATTTATTACCGCTATGCTTGCCTTAGGTTCCTAAGGTGGAATGGGAAACATTTTCTCCTGGGTTCCCAAAGCCCTTATTCAGACCACGATTAGGATTAATAAACCATGAAGATTATTCATCTAATTCCAGGGCCCAACTGTTTCTCTCTATCAATCAACCAACCAACCAACCAATCAATCCTTGAGCCCAGCAGAGTCAGGCCAGATAATAGCTATCTGAACACAAGAATAAACTGCCTTCCTATCAGGGGAGGAATGCAGCTCATATTCCCTTTGTCTTGACCATGAAGATTTTTGGAAAGATGGAACAGCACTGTGAGAGAACAGGGAGGACTTTCTGTCAAGCTAGGTCATCCACTGCCATCAGCTGGGGAGACTAGCATTCAGAATACCTAAGTTTATGGGGACACTTGAATCAAACCACCACAAATACTATATTTTGTTTGTTTTGGAGATAGGTTCTCACGCTAGCCCAGGCTAACCTTCAATGCACTTGGTGGCCCAAGCTGAGCAGCCCTATTCCTAATAGCCCAAAGGGGGAAGTGAATCAGATGCCTAACAAACAAAAGCATAGATGAATAAAATGTGATGTGGCATTTCAATGGACTACCACATAGCCTTAAAAAGAAATTTGAACACATGCTACGACAGATACACTATGAAGACATTAGTCAAGTGAAATAAGCCCATCCAAAAAGGATTAATACTGCATCAGTCTACTTATAGACAAAGAAAATAAGACGGTGACTGCAAGGGCTTGAGGAGAAGGGGAAATTGTTTAATGAATATGAAAAAGTTCTAGAAATGAGCTGTACAACCTAAACATACTTTATACAAACTACATACTCCTAGACTGGCTACTTCTGAAAAATACAAATATTAAATTATGAGTCCAATACACAAAACAATTTCAGAATTTCCCTTAGAAAGCTGTTTTCAGGGCTGGAGAAATGGCTTAGCAGTTAAGGCACTTCTCCACAAAGCCAAAGGACCCAGGTTCGATCCCCAGGATCCACGTAAAGCCAGATGCACAAGGGGTACATGCCTCTGGAGTTCATTTGCAGAGGCTGGAGGCCCTGGCATGCCATTCTCTCTCTCTCCTTGCCTATTTCTGTATCTCTCTCTCAAATAAATAAATAAAAAAAAATTTTTTTTTTTTTTAAAAAGCTGACTTCAGAATCCAATTTAAAAAAAAATCAGTTTTGGGCTGGAGAGATGGCTTAGCAGTTAAGGCACTTGCTGGTAAAGCCAAAGAACCCAGGTCCTATTCCCCAGTACCTACATAAAAGCAGAAGCACAAGGTGGCGCAAGAGTCTAAAGTTCATTTGCAGTGTCTAGAGGCCCTGACATACCCTTTCTCATTCTCTCTCTAATAAATAATAAGTAAGTAAGTAAGTAAGTAAGTGAGTTTCATTGCTTTGTAGCTATACCTTCTTTTTGGCTCTAAGCTGAAACCACATTGGCCACATAGATTTATTACCGCTATGCTTGCCTTAGGTTCCTAAGGTGGAATGGGAAACATTTTCTCCTGGGTTCCCAAAGCCCTTATTCAGACCACGATTAGGATTAATAAACCATGAAGATTATTCATCTAATTCCAGGGCCCAACTGTTTCTCTCTCTCTATCAATCAACCAACCAACCAACCAACCAACCAATCCTTGAGCCCAGCAGAGTCAGGCCAGATAATAGCTATCTGAACACAAGAATAAACTGCCTTCCTATCAGGGGAGCAATGCAGCTCATATTCCCTTTGTCTTGACCATGAAGATTTCTGGAAAGATGGAACAGCACTGTGAGAGAACAGGGAGGACTTTCTGTCAAGCTAGGTCATCCACTGCCATCAGCTGGGGAGACTAGCATTCAGAATACCTAAGTTTATGGGGACACTTGAATCAAACCACCACAAATACTATATTTTGTTTGTTTTGGAGATAGGTTCTCACGCTAGCCCAGGCTAACCTTCAATGCACTTGGTGGCCCAAGCTGAGCAGCCCTATTCCTAATAGCCCAAAGGGGGAAGCGAATCAGATGCCTAACAAACAAAAGCATAGATGAATAAAATGTGGCATTTCAATGGACTACCACATAGCCTTAAAAAGAAATTTGAACACATGCTACGACAGATACACTATGAAGACATTAGTCAAGTGAAATAAGCCCATCCAAAAAGGATTAATACTGCATCAGTCTACTTATAGACAAAGAAAATAAGACGGTGACTGCAAGGGCTTGAGGAGAAGGGGAAATTGTTTAATGAATATGAAAAAGTTCTAGAAATGAGCTGTACAACCTAAACATACTTTATACAAACTACATACTTAAAAATAGTTAAGGCAGCTGGGCATGGCAGTGCACGCTTTTAATCCCAGGACTTGGGAGGTAGAGGTAGGAGGATCGCTGTGAGTTCGAGGCCACCCTGGGACTATATAGTGAATTCCAGGTCAGCCTGAGCTACTGTGAGACCTCAATAAATAAATAAATAAATAAATAAATAAATAAATAAATAAATAAATAAATAAGAGAGGTTAAAGCATGGCTGGGCTGGGATATAGTTCAATGGTAGAGTAAGGTCCTAGGTATGAGTCTCAGCACCACTAAAAAAAAAGGTGACACCAATCTCATGAGTATAGTGAGGAGTAAAGTAAGATAATATAAAGCACTCAGCACAGAACTTAGATTTGTAGTATGTACTTAATAAGTGGAGGGGTTTTGTTTGTTTGTTTGTTTTTAACTTTTCTTTCTAAACCAGTGTTGGGGATGGAATCCAAGAACTTAGAAATGCTAGGCAAGCACTCTTCCACTGAGTTACACATCTGGCCTTTTATGTGCTTTTCTTCTATCACAGTGAGTAGATACATGCATTGGTGTGGTCACCCCACGTAAATGATTTTATAAGCACACAATTAAAAAAAATTGCCATTGCAAATATAACAGCTCATGCAAAACTTTATCTAGTGTATCTTAGTCTTACTTAACTCTTCTAAACACATTATTTAAGAGTTTTGTACTTCTGTGGTACTAGGGTCAAACTCAGGGCTAGGCAAATGGTGGCTACAAAGCTACGCTTCTAGCCCCAGCAGAAGCATTTTTTAATGACTTGTTACTGGCTAACACTGACCACTACTATTGTATGAGGAGAAATACTACTGATCCCACCTGCTGAGGCATAGTAAACTCTCAGACCCTTCTTATTCAAAATAAGAAAATTATGTAACTAAAACACCTTTGAAGGTTTACAAGGCTTGTCTTGTGTGTACACTTTCCCAAAACTATCTACTTATTCTCCCAAGTCTCAGATTTCCTGAGCACGGTACCATACCCCTACTCACCTCAATTAAAAGAAAATCTCCCGTTCTCTTAGTGGTGGGGTGGCCATGTGCTCAAGTCCTGAGTGTATGCCTCTTACAAAAACACCATGTTTTCTGAGGCCCTTCTTCTACCCTCCTGCACGGAACTGAGAGACCAGTCATCAGCCTCTCAGCATCACACCTGGCTTCTTTCTAGGCCCATGGCATCTCACCACTGACCTGGCAAGAAGACACTAGCTGGGCTGGGGAGATGGCTCAGTGGTCAAGGGCACTTTCCTGCAAAGCCTGCTGGTCTAGGTTCAATCCCCAAGCTGCTCACATGAACTGGATGCAAAAGTGGCAGGAGCACCTGGCATTTGCAGTGGCAAGAGGTCCTGGCATGCTCACACATATACACACATCTCCACACACATGCAAACAAATAAATGTTCAAAAAAGACAGTAGGGCAGGGGGGATGGCTCAGTGGTCAAAGGCACTTGCTTGGAAAGCCTGCCAGCCTGAGTTCAATTCCCCAGTATCCATGTAAAACCCATGTAAAGCCAGATGCATAAAGTGGAGTTCACAGTCCCAAAGGGCCCAAGCATACCCATTCATATTTTCTTTTTTTCTCTCTAATAAATAAGTAAACATTGACACAGAGAGAGAGAGAGAGAGACAGAGACAGACAGACAGACAGACAGACAGACTAGCTAGTACTGATCCTCCCTGGGATCCAGAACAAAGATCAGAGAAGTGATTTAACACTTCCTTTCTGGGACCTGGGGGAGAACTCAGTGGATAAAGGGCATGCCATACAAGCTTGAGCACCACAGTCTCCATGTAAAAGCTTGAAGCCATGGTAGTTGTTGCATTCAGGTTCGCAATGCTGGCAGAAAACATCCAACCAAGAGCAGCTTGTGGGACAAACAAGTTGATTTTGGCTTACAGTCTTAAGGGGAAGCTTCATGATGGCAGGGGAAAATGACGACATGAGAAGAAAGTAGACATCACCTCCTGGCCAATATCAGATGGACAACAGCAACTGAAGAGTGTGCCAAACACTGGCAAGGGGAAACTGGCTACAATACCCATAAGACTGCCCCTAAGAATACACTTCCTCCAGGAGGCTTCAATTATCACACTGCCACCAGCTGGGGACCTAAGTGTTCATAACACATAAGTTTATGGGGGATACCTGAATCAAACCACCACAGTAGGCTTCAGTAATTCCAGTGGCAAGATGGCAGGTGGAGATAGAAATTTCTGGAGCTCAAGGCAGAAAGCAAGGACCAACCATGAAAAGTTGTCCTTTGACCTCCACACATGCACCATGGTACGTATGCACTGTACTCACATACAATACACACACATAATTTTTTTAAAGACTCATTTCATAAACAACACTAGCAAAAAGAAATCCTCTCCCTATGCCCAATCTGGACTGTAAAAGGGGATAACAAAATAGCCTCTATAGAACCAGCAATATCCTAGAATTTCAAGTGTCCTATGGTCCCAGGTCCTAAGTCCTGGGGGGGGAGTTGGTCAAATTGACAAATGTAAAATGGATATGCCATCCATCCACCTACCCTACTCTATAGGGTGTTATGGCCGGGTGAAATTGTGATGCAAATTCATCTTAACCTGCAATGGCATCATAACATGAAGGTGGCTAATGATAATGACAGATGTGGTCAAGGACAGACATGTTCTGGGAGGTACACAGCACTGTGTCAATCCTGAAGAAATCCTTTAAAAAAGCATACAAAGCGCCGGGCGTGGTGGCATACGTCTTTAATCCCAGCATTCGGGAGGCAGAGGTAGGAGGATCGCCAAGAGTTTGAGGCCACCCTGAGACTACATAGTAAATTCCAGGTCAGCCTGGACCAGAGTGAGACCCTACCTCAAAAAAAAAAAAAAATAAAATAAAATAAAATAAATAAAAAGAGCAGGGCATGGTGGCAGATGTCTTTAATCCCAGCACTCTGAAGGCAGAGGTAGGAGGATCACCATGAGTTTGTGGCCACCCTGAGAGTACATAGTGAATTCCAGGTCAGCCTGGGCTAGAGTGAGACCCTACCTCAAAAAGAAAAAGCATGCAAAGCCAGATGTGGAGGTGCACACCTTTAATCCCAGCACTTGGGAGGCAGAGGTAGGAGGATCACCATGAGTTTGAGGCCACCCTGAGATTACATAGTGAATTCCAGGTCAGCCTGAGCTAGACTGAGACCCTACTTCAAAAAACAAAAAACAAGAAACAAACAAAAACAAAACAAAACAAAACAAAAACAACAACAACAAAAAATGCAAAAGTGTGCACAATGAGATTCACTACAGTGTTAGGACAGTAATAATAAACAAACTCTGGCACATTTGCATAACCAAATACTATGTAGTCAATAAAAAGATGAGAAAAATGATTTTACAAACATGAAGGCTGGTGGTAACTGCCAGAACTAAAGCCTGAAGTGGGTCATAGCATCTAGTTAAATATGATGACAGGAATAAAGGTACAGAAGAAACAATGTATGAAAATTATTGAAAGCATTTGAGATATGGCAGGCAATTTGAGGTGTGCAGGCCAAACAGAGAGCAAGAAAAACTACCCACACGCATAGAGGTGGATACTTATGAGAAGAGCCCAAGCTGGGAATGCAGGCAAAACCCAGAATTTGAAGGGATAAGAATCTGAATCTCCAGACATTGAGACAGGCCAAAAGTAGGGAGATATGACAGACTGAAAGCAGGGAATTAGTTGGTATGGTGCCCCAATTGGCTATAGATATATTGGCAGCCAGGCAAAATCCTTGGCCCAAGAAGGGGAGAAATATCTTCAAGGTACAAGTTTCTCACTAAAATGATTAGATTCTCACATAGTCAGTATACTGGACCCTAAGGCTGATAAACTGTCTAGGCACAAAGAATTTAATCAGCTCTTTTGAGGTACACGTTTAAATACAAACAGACAAATAAAGAATACTTTTAACATAAAAGAAACTAAGCAAGTAAGTTCAAGAATTTGGGGAGGGGGAGCTAAACCCAAACCAAAGTAAATCAAACAACAACAACAAAAAACTGAGGGCAGAGGGATTCTTCAATTAAATTTTCAGAAAAGAAAATATTGTATAGAAAACCTAGAATGATATTAAAGACAATCCACGAACAAGTTCTTAGAACGTCAAAAATAAAAGTCCTGAAAAAAAAATTATTAATGAAGTCAGGAAATCAAGTTTAGAGACCTTGAAGAAAAAAGAAAAAACTAAGAAAGGACAGAAAAATACAAAAAGTCCAACATCTAAATGGCAGAGGGGTTCCAGAAGAGAAAGATACAGCCAGTAACGTGGCTCACTGGGTAGAATGTTTGGCTAGCATGGAGGAAGCCCTGAGTTCCATCTCTAGCATAAATTGGGCATGTTGGCAAACCATTCAGGAGGACCAGATATTCAAGTTTATCCTTGGCTACATAGTTGAGTTCAAGGTTAGCCTGGGATACACGAGGCCCTGTCTCAAAAGAGAAAAAGAACAGACAGGGAAGGAAAAGATCACAGAACTACTTTCAGCAAACATCTCAGAAATAAAGGCACAAGTATCATATCCACTATGAAATATGTTAGAATCCCAAAGACAAAGGGGCAAGATCGTAAAAACTCTAAGAATGTAAATACTGGTCAAACCAAGGACTAAGAATCAGAATGGCAACTTGAACAGCAAAGAGCAATGCTTTTAAAATTCTGAGAAGTAATTTTCATCTTAAAATTCCATACTGACCCAAACCGTCTATCTTTAGGGAGATTCAATATAAAAATTATCAAACACAAAAGAACTTGCAAAAATTTACTTACACATCCTTTTCTTTTTTCTTTTGTTTTTTCAAGGTAGGGTCTCACTCCAGCTCAGGCTGGCTTGGAACCCACTATGTCTCAGAGTGGCCTAGAACTCATGGCGATCCTTCTACCTCTGCCTCCCAGAGTACTGGGATTAAAAGCATGAGCCACCACACCTGGCCACATCCTTAAGATTCTAAGCTATGTGTGGTGGTACATGTCTGCAAACCCAACACTGGAGAGGTTGACGCAGGATGACTGCCATGAGTTTGAAGCCAACTGGGCTATATAGTGAGTTCCAGGCCAGCTTGGGACACATATAGCAAGAATCTGTCTCAAAATAAAACACCATTTTCTAGAGCTAACACTCAGTGGAACAGAATGAGGAATAAATGAAAAGTAACAGACAGACATGGAACCCACAGGATAGACAAAGAGAGCCCCAGAAGGCCTAGAAAACAAGTAAGGAGGAGACAGAGACAGATGGATGACTCAAAACAAGAAAGGAAGCCACCTTGAAAAACAACTTAGATGAATTTTACAAAATACTTATTTGGGAAGCATTAAGATATAAGTGGATGAAAGCAATTAATTAGTTAGTCAAGACTAAATCTGGGGTTGGAGAGATGGCTTAGTAGTTAAGGCACTTGCCTGCAAAGCCAAAGGACACAGGTTCCATTCCCCAGGACCCACATAAGCCAGATGCACAAGGTGGCACATGTGTCTGGAGTTCGTTTGCAGCAGCTCGAGGCCCTGGCGCACCCATTCTCTATCTGCCTCTTTTTCTCTCTCTTGAATAAATTAAGAAATATTAAAAAAAAAGATTAAATCTGTATTTGTATATTTTGTCCCCCACAACAGTATTTAAAATAATCACTGAATATTGATTTAGCCAATAACTGGGATACACAGTTATACTGTAAGAATACAGAAACAGAAACTGGGGGGGATGGAGTAGTTTAAAATGCTACTTTGAATTTTTACCATTTGTAATATGTCAGTAAAAGTTTTAAAATCATAAATAATTAAGGAGTAAAATAAATCTAAATTTAGAAATGAAGATAAATGGGGCTGGAGAGATGGTTTAGTGGTTAAGGTGCTTGCTTGCAAAGTCAAAGGACTCAGGTTCGATTCCCCAGGACCAACATAAGTGAGATGCACAAGGTGGCACATGCATGGAGAGTTCGTTTGTACTGCCTGGAGGCCCTGGAGTGCCCATTCTTTCTCACAAATAAATAAATAAACAAAAAATATATAGATTTCTGGGAAAAAAAAGAAAAAAAATGAAAATAAATACCCAAAGAAAAAATTTTTTTTAAATGTTTCCTAAGTAGAACTTCACAGAGTAACAGGGGGCAGTTTTTGTGTTAAAAATATTGTGGACTTTTGACTTTCAAAAACTGCAATGATGAATAACTTTATTATTAATAAAATTGTGAAAACTGATTATAATCCTAGATGAAGGATTAGAGTGAGGAAGAATTTAAATTATGGTCACTTCTGTACCACTGGAAGTTAAAAATGTTATGTCTCTATTGTTCTGGTAATTTAGGAAGGAAGTGGAAGCATCAGACAGTCTCTATGTTGTCATAATCTCATCAAAGAAAATACAGACTGGGACAGAAAGGAATATAAGAAATGTTAAAGAGAAAATCTCTAAGACTTTGTAGGCCACCTATGTGTTTAATGGTGTGGCCCAGGACACTCCTATTGTACATATATGCAAAATTTAGAAAACCAAACTATGGGGCTGGAGAGATGGCCCAGCGGTTAAAGTATTTGTTCTTGCCAGGTTCTCTTCCCCAGTACCCACCTAAGCCACATGCACAAGGTGATACATGCCTCTGGAGTTTGTTTGCAGTAGCTAGAGGCCACGGCGCACCCATTCTATCTCTATATCTCTTTCCCTTTCTCTCTCTCTCAATAAATAAAATACCAAAAACAAACAACAACAACAACAACAACAAAACACCAAACAAACCCAAACTATGGAAAGGTTTACTTTCAAAATACATTGACTGTCACGTGGTAGCTTGTAATTATTTGGGAAATACAGAAATCTAGGACAATTCCAGATAAGGGCTAGGTCACTGATGGGGGGGGGAAGTTAAGTGCTACAATTATTATTTTGCCCACCTAGCAAATCAAGACATCATCTACTATTTCTTTTCTATTAAATACAAATGGCTATGAAAGTGCTCCTATTTATTCCTGGTGTTGTGGCCATTATAAGTCTCTAGTCATGTATTTTCTTCAGTAGACTCAAAATTACCTTCTTTGGACAGGTTTTGCTATGTAGCCCAGGTACAGGATCCTCCTGCCTCAACCGCTTAATTCTGGGATTATTACAGGCATGTGTCATATCTCACAGGACAAACTATGTTTTAAGTGAGGAATTATTCATCATCGAGTTGGCATGAAAATGCTTATTTCAGATCACGTGAAGGCCAAGAAGAGCTTTCTAAACCTTTCAAACTACTTTTGACAAACCTCCGCCACGAAGAGGCTTTCCAGATGTTTTCCCCCTCCCTGGCGATTAAAAGGATTCCTGGAACCAGGACTGCTCACAAGTGCTTAACAGAGTACTCAAAGTTTTTTTTTTTTTTACTCTGTCTTGCTCCTTCTCCGAGCAAGCCAGCCTTTCCAAGGCGCTTGAGGACCTCACTGCCCAGACAGATGGGAGGCTGGCAGTTCATGATGGGATGGATGGTCAAGAGCCACGCGGCCACCTTTACCTTGACTCTTCTCCGTTTTCTCCCCTTCTCTTCCCCGGGAGCCTGCTTCTCGCTCTTCTTCCTCTTTTTCCTCTTTCTGTCCTTGTGTTTGTCATGATCGCTTCTGTCTTCGAAGAGACTGGAGTCGTGGCCGGAGCTGCCGGTGGAGAGCTCGGTGACTTCGTTCCCTCCCACCTTCAGCACCAACTTGAGGGGCTTCTCCACGTACTCTGAAACGAGAGGGGCCCGGGCTTCCAGGGGCGCGCCCGCACACCTGCACAGTGACGGACCCTCCCGAACCGAACGCCCCGGGGCCCCTGCGGGACCCTCCTCCCAGCTCGCCCACCGACGCTCCCGGGAGCCGGCCGGCCCGCCCACGCTGCGGAGCGACCCGCCCGGGCGCCGACGGCACGCAAGCCCCGGCGGGGCCGCCGCAGCCCGATCCCCCGCCCGCCTGCCTCCTCACCCTCGTAGAAGTGTTTGTCCGACTTGTGTTTCTTGTGCTTCTTGCCCATATCCGATCGGGCCCCGGTGCCCGCCCCCCGCGCCAGGCCCAGGCCGTGCGCCGCCGCTTCCGGTCCGGGCCAGGCGAGCGGAGGGCGGGAGCGGGGCCCGCGAGACCCCGCGCCGCGAGGCAGGGGGACGGCGCGCCCGGCGGCGCGAGGCCCCCGTCACGAGAAGACCGCGGCGCGAGACCCGGGCTCGAGGCGCCACAGCGGGCTGGCGGGACGGCGAGAGGCCACCCCCCCCCCGTGCGTGCGAGCGTGCGTGTGCATGTGCGCGCGCGCGGGCGGGAAAGAGGGTCCGCCGAACGCGCCGAGTGAAGGCGACTGTAAGTGGCGGCCCCTGGCGGCCGGAGGTGCTTTCTGGGGCGCGCGATGCGGGTGCGTGGTGCGTGTGTGCGTGTGTGTGTGTGTGTGTGTGTGTGTGTGTGTGTGTGTGTGTGTGTGTGTGTGTGGAGAGAGGGAGAGAGACAGGGTTTGGGGGCGTGGCCTATCGCTCTGACTCCCTCCACCCTCTCCCTTTCTTACTATCTCCCTAACCTTTCCTCACTTTCTTCCTCTCTTGGTCCTTCCTTGCCTCCGCTCCCTTTTTCTTTTACCCTTTTCCCCTTCTATTATGACCTCCTCTTTCCCACTTTCTCTGGCTTCTGTTTCTTTCCTGTAATAAATTTTAAAATATTTTATTTCATCTTATTTAGTTGAGAGAGAGAGAGAGAGAGAGAGAGAATGGACACTCCAGGGCCTCCAGCCAGGGCAAATGAACTCCACACGTATGCATCACCTTGTGCAGCTGGCTTACGTGGGTCCTGGGGAATCGAACCTGGGTCCTTTGGCTTTGAAAGCAAGTGCCTTAACTGCTAAACCATCACTCCAGCCCCTATAACAATATTTTTTTGAACTCCTCCTGTTCCAGATCTGGCAAAGAACACTGGTGACTAGAAGGTTCTGGTTTTTAAAAAAAATACAAAAAGGGCTGGAGAGATGGCTTAGAGGTTAAGGCGCCTGCCTCCTAAGCCTAAGAATGCTGGTTCCAATCTCCAGCGGTTCCACATTTAGCCAGATGCAAAGTGACTCAAGGGCGCAATGCCGCACTTGACCACAAGGGGACGCACGCATCTGGATTTCGTTCGCAGCAGCTGAGAGGCTGCTGGCGCGCCCATCTCTATCTATCTTCCTCTCCCTCTCTCTCTGTCTCTCTCTCAAAAAAAAAAAAAAAAAAAACAGGGCTGCAGAGATGGCTTAGTAGTTAAGGCCCTTGCCTGCAAAGCCCAAGAACTCATGTTCAAATCTCCAGGTCCCACATAGCCAGAAGCACAGTGATGCAAGCACACAATGTTGCACATGTGCACAAGGGAGCACACATGTCTGAAGTTCGTTCACAGTGGCTGAAGGCCCTAGTGCACATTCTCTCTCTGCCTCTTTCTCTCTCTGTGTCTCTCAAAATAAATAACAATAAACAAACAAACAAAAACTTTATATGACAACAGGCAAAGGCCTCTTAAGATGTTACTTAAGATGCTCATAATTACAGGTTTTTTTCTAAGAAAGGATTTGATAGCAGGAAGATTTGTATTTGTGTGTGTGTGTGTGTGTGTGTGTGTGTGTGTGTTGCTAGGGTTGGAACCCAGGGCCTTGTAAATGTTAAGCAAGTGCTGTATCACTGAGCTATACCCCCAAGCCCTGCAGTTTCTTCTTGACTTTCAATGATGAAATGGTAGCTTTATATTTTAGAATCTTACTATTGGCAAGTGATAGAAACCCAATTTGAATTATTTTGACACAACAAAAAGGGATTTATTGGTTTACATGGCCAGAAAGGCAGGAGAAAAGCTTACCTAAGGGAAGATGGTTCTGGTGGTACTTGTTTATCTCTCTCTTTCTGTCTTTCTCTCTCTCTTTACTCCAGATTGTATATGGCTGTAAACATGGCCACTAACTGTCTCCAGGGTCTTTATGTGTCCTGACCAAGTGGGAAAACTGTCTCTTCTCAGTCAGCTTCACACAGAAGACAATGCCAAGGAAGGATCTGATTGGCTCACACTGGGACTTCTGTCTTGTGGGTTAGGGAACAGGGTTGATCCAGTCTGGATATCAAGTCCAGCCCTGTGACAAGGTCTGGAATTGGAAAAACCCTGTCATCAGCTGTCAAAGACGAGGCATCTCTAGCAAATGCAGTTGCCTTGTCAAGAAAGCCAAATTTGTGTCTGTTACCTCCTTATGATAGTCTCTTGTTGTCATCCATAAGGTCAAGGTCACAGGCTGAGAAGGAGAAGAGAAGTTGGGGGGAGGGGTGGCAGAGAGAGAGGTTATACTTCTGCTACTGGGAGTCCTAAAGAGAGAGCAAAGCTTGGTTCAGCTTCTCAGCTGCTGGGTGCAGCTCTTTCATATATATACACGTACATACATATACATGATACACCCAGCAAGGCAACCACCATGCCCTTTAGAGGTAGTTCTCTCTCCTCTTTCTCCTCTCCACACCCGACCCACTGTGATAGAGGAAGAGGATCTACTATTTTCATGGAAGACTTAGTAGCTTTCCCTTAAGAATAAACCTCTGTAGCCCACAGAGTGTTCACAGCAGTGAAAAGCAAGAGCCAGAAGTGGAAATCACCTCCCAGAAAAGGTTTCCACAAGGCAGGAACCCCAACTCATCTCTTTTAGAATTCTCAGCTTAAGTCCCATGCCTGGCAACAGGAGGCCTCAGAAAATGCTAGTTTACTTGCTAATGCTATGTGAAGCAGATCCTAAAATGACCCCCATAGGTTTTTTTTAATGTTAAATTTTTTTAAACATTTTATTTTTATTTATTCCAGAGAGAGAGAGAAAGAAGGAGGGAGAGAGGCCCAGAGGGAGAGAATGGGTGCACTGGGGCCTCCAGCCACTGCAAACAAACTCCAGACACATGCACTACCTTGTACATCTGGCTTATGTGGGTCTTGGAGGATCAAACCTGGGTTCTTTGGCTTTGCAGGCAAGTGCCTTAACCACTAAGCAATCTCTCCAGCCCTAAATGTTTTTTTTTTTTTTTTTTTTCCCACTCTGGCCCAGCCTGACCTGGAATTCACTATGTAGTCTCAGGGTGGCCTCAAACTCATGGAGAGCCTCCTACCTTTGCCTCCCAAGTGCTGGGATTAAAAGGCATGTGCCACCGTGCTCAGCTTAATGTTAATATTTTTATTTATTTGATTATTTATTTATTTGAGAGAGAGAGAGAAAGAGAGAGAGAAAGAATGAGAGAGAGAGAGAGAGAGAGAGAGAGAGAGAGAGAGAAAGGGAGAGAAATGGCCACTCCAGGGCCTCTAGCCACTGCAAATGAACTTCAGATGCATGTGCCATCATGTGCATCTGGTTTTATGTGGGTTCTGGCAAATCGAATCTGGGTGCTTAGGCTTTGCAGGCAAGTGCCTTAACTACTCAGCCATCTCTTCAACCCCACCCCACAGATTTCTGTCACCTGGCATTTATGTCCCCTACGGAGTCTGGACTCACTGCCAACCAGTAGGATACAGAAGTAGTGATGGACTATCATTTCTGTGATCAAGTCACCAAAGACCATGACTTCAGTCTTGCTAGCTGCCCTTCCCCACTGCACACTTTGATGAAGAAAGCTGTCATATTGGAGAAGCCCATGTGGCGAGCCCTATGGCTAGCCTCTGACCAACATCCAGTAGATCCAGGCATTCCCAGCCCCACAGCCTGGGAAAGGAATCCTGCTGGCCACCATCTGAGTTTCAACGTGAGTACTTCCTGCATGGAGTGTTCAGATGATCCCTCAGCCCTGGCCAATATCCCAATGACAGGCTTGCACCAGTCTCAGAGGCAGAGGACCCAGCTGAGCTATGCTCAGACACCGGCCCCAGGGAAACTAGAAGGTGATGCCTGTGTTTACATAAGCTACTAAATTTGGGAATAACTTGTTAGGCAGGAGTAGAAGCTGTGCACCTGCTCCGGGTGTTGGCAGGAAGGACTGAAAGGACGTTGTCCCAGCTATGGTAGACTTGCTAAATTATTACAGACGTGATCCCTTTTCACCCTTCTTGCAGCCTGACAGGAGTAGCCTTGTCAGCCCTATCTAAGAGGTGGAGAAACCAAGATCTGGAGAAGTCAAGGGGCTTATCCCAGGTCACAGAGCTTGCTGGTGTGGGATTTGAGTCATGTCTGCCTTCCTCCACATCCTGCCTTCTAGCCTCTATGCCTCACTGCTCTTTGAAAACAGGGCCCTATCAGCTTCTCCATGTTTGGAATAATCAACCTCAAACAAGGCTGGGAAGAGGATGCACACATTGATATGCACATGCTAACGCTGCAAAGCATCAGAAGATAGTGGGAGGAATGAAATTGTTGATTAGTGGCTGTTGATTTTTTTTTTCAGGGCCCTGTAGAGCTACATGGGTAAAGGGGACTGGAACCCAGAAAAGATGACTGTTTACTTGGCTAGAATCATTCTGTGTTGGGGAGGACTTGAGTCTGAGACACCTAGTGGTACTTGTGGTTCTGACCTGGGCCTGGAAGGAAAGCTTCTTGGTCACAGGAGATGGATTGTTTGCTGCTCCAGTGTACTTACTGACAGAAGAGGAAGTGGTCTTGAGAGAGGCCCAGGCTGGCTCTGTGATTTGTCAGTCTATCTGTCCCTGTCTCCATCACAGGACTCATACCAGGCTGGCCTGACCTCATGCATAGTTCACCAGGTCCCTAGGATGCCTCACAAAGCCTCAGGGATGAATCACTGTCATGACTGTGTTGAGCACCTGCTGTGCACCTGCCACCAGCTCAGAGCCTTGCTGCACCTCCAGGTGGACAGTTCCTATGTTCATGTCCCAGAGGGCGGGGCTGGGCACAGTAGGGAAGGGACCTACTGAAAGCCTCTCAGCTGGGACTGATTATAGGTGTCCTCTGCAGGTTGAGAACCCCTGTTGTCGGGAGTGGGGAGGACTAACCAAAACTAGAGATGTCATGGAAAAGCTGTAGGGAATCCCACTTTTTGGTTAACTGATTAAAAATATAATTAAGAGCCGGGCATGGTGGTGCATGCCTTTAATGGCAGCACTCAGGAGGGAGGCAGAGGTAGGAGGATCACCATGAGTTCAAGGCCACCCTGAGACTACATAGTAAATTCCAGGTCAGCCTGGGCTAGAGTGAGACTCTACCTTGAAAAACAACCACCACCACATATATATATATATATATATATATATATATATATATATATATATATATATATATATTTAAGGACCGGAGAGATGGCTTAGCAATTGAAATGCTTGCCCAGGTACCATTCCTCAGAAGCCACATAAACCAGATGCACGTGGTGGCACATGCATCTGGAGCTCATTTGCAGTGGCTAGAGGCCCTGGTATGCTCATTCTCTTCCTCCTTCTCTCTCTCTCTCTTTCTTATAAATAAGTAAATAAAATTTAAAAAATTTAAATATATATATAATTAAGAACAAAAGAAAAGAGAATTGTAGTTTGGGTAGAAACTTCCTAAGAGGCGTGGATAGTGCTGCTTGCAGAAACCATAGGTTGTTACAGAAGAACCCTAGTGCCTGGGATGGGGTACCTACCAGTGAGTTGCTGGTCATAGAAGCCCTAAAACAATACAGGCTATTGCCAAGGCTTTTGTTGCCCACCAGAACTAGATGGTAAGACCTTATTACTGAGTATAGCATAAGAGTGGGTTGCAGGATACTGAAAAATCAAGCTGGAACAAAACTGGAAGCCTCCTCACTGCTGGGTAGTTGTCATAGTGCTGCAAATGCTATGCAGGCTTCTCGGGGGGGGAGCCATTAACAGGCTTTCCCAGCTTTGGATCCACTCTGCATGCTTCAGAATTGACTAGCCAGGCAAAGGTGTCCACTGGTCGCAACAGTGGCATGTACAGCACGAAATGGCTAGTCAATGGGAGTTAGAGTTGAGTATTGGGCCAAGCAAACCATTATCAGCTCTGGAGAGGGACAAAGCTGGCTGAGGTCTTGGCTTCATACTTACCAGTTCCTGCACATATATGAAGGGTTGCTCCACCTCTGTCACCTCCTCAGACCAAGGGCATAGTAGTCAGGCTTGCTCCAGCAATATGCTGGGTATAAAAGATGTAAAAAAAAAATGAGGCCAAAGTGCTGAGCAAGATGCCTGGTGTTTACAAAGTGCTCAGTAAATGTCAGCACTCACATTAACTTTTAAATACTTGTGATCTTTTAAAAATATAATTCAGGTAATGTGGATGCTGACTCATCACTTCCAGTCTCACTCATAGTCAAAGCCAGGTCCACTCCTGGGCTTCCAAGAGCCTGATTTAGCCCCATTGCCTCTCTCACTCCCAGCAATGGCAGCCTTTTTCATGTTGGCCTTCTCACTTGCTCCTAACATCTGTCTCTGCTCCCCCCTTGTGTGGGAACATTCTGCCCTCACATCTTGGA
This sequence comes from Orientallactaga sibirica, assembly GCA_036365145.1. Classification (NCBI taxonomy): domain Eukaryota; kingdom Metazoa; phylum Chordata; class Mammalia; order Rodentia; family Dipodidae; genus Orientallactaga; species Orientallactaga sibirica. The sequence goes on from JAEOAD010000030.1 coordinate 3,826,666, forward strand.
TTCAAGGTCACTACCTCAGAGACACTTCTGGACCAGTGAGCCCCAGTGGCCTGTCTGTGTCCTTGGCCAGGGCATCAGCTTGGGTTCTTTTTGTGGTACCCACAGTGACTGACATTGTTACCTATCTGTATGTGTGTTTTTCATCGTCTACCCCCATTGGATGCTCAGCACCCTGAGGACAGGGACTGGGTCTGTGAGCCCCTCACAGCTGTGTACCCTGCATCTTCTGAAAAGCTGGGTTGCAAACAAGCCCTCTTTGTTGGATGAATGAACTAGCCCTAGCTGTGTTTTGATAAGGAATCCCTTCTTCCTTCCCTGAGGTCCTTTCTGGCTTCCCCGAGCTTGCAAAGGAAGAGAGGCACTGCAAAGGTGGCCACTGGGGGGCGTGGCATTCCCAGGAAATCTGCCTAGCTCAGCCTCAGGTCCTCTACAGAGAAGTTCCGCCTGGCAGTTCGCAGCCCGAGGATGGGCAAGCATGGTGGGTCCTCACTGTGGTGCTCCTAGGGAGGGGGGCTATCGGACATGACTGATGCCTTGGCCACCTGAATCTGGGTAGACTGTAGCCTTTGTCTTCTGTGGTTGGGGTGGAAGGGGATTGGCTGAACTCATTGGCCTGGTTCTGGGAGACCTTTGGGGTCCTTTATAGGTTTGCCTGTATAGCCAGCAGGTGATTCAAGCACAGCCAAATCTACCCTGAATGTGGTGGGCCCCTGGTCTTACCTCAGCTCACCTGCATCTTAAAGTCTCCTTGTGGGGTATCAGAAGGCAGGGCAAGGAACCTCAGAGGCTGGCCATTCTGGTTCCACGCCTCCATGCCGTGTCTCCTTTCCTCTTCTTGTCTGAACCTCTGCTTCCTCTTCTGAGGAATGACCACCACAGCCCTGTTTGGTTGGTACTAGGGTGGGCAAAAACAAGGAACTAGAGAATTTGATGTAGAGAGGCCTTCCCAGGTGTGAAAGGGTAGAACTGGGTGGAAAAGGGGGTGGGAAGGGGCTGGCTTCCTGGATATTCTAGGGAGGTCCTTCTATATCCAGGAGTAGGGACAAAGGTGACATTTATTGCTTCTCAGTCTCTTGGCTAAGATCAAGGGGAGAGGTGACATTCCCTGAGCCCAGAACCTCCCGCCGTCACCGAGGTGCCCCCATTTGGCGGTGTGGGTGGGTCTGGGCCTTTTTGGTGCCAACCTGCCTGTTCTGCTGGGAGAGGTCCTGAAGCTCAAGACTGGCTGGCTAGTCAGCCAGCAGTGCTTTAGGGATGCAGTGACCTGAGGTGATGCACAGTGACAGACTGTTGACAGTGCAGTTTCCAAGGTTGCTCATGGGCACTGGAGTCTAGACGCCTGCTTCCGAGTGAGCTCAGAGAAAATGGCAGATGGCAGCTGTCTGCATGGGAGTACTGAGCCACCTCTACTGTGTGGTCTTGGAGCACCTACTGGCGGGTATCAATTACACACATGGTGCTCATTGCTGCCAACCCCAAAAGCCCTTTGGATTCTGGCCCTGGTTGGGGCAGAGGAATTCTAGAGACCTGTGATCAAAAAGAAAGAAAGAACACAAGGCCCTCCCTTCCCACCTCCCTCTCCTATCACCTGCACTCGCCCAGCAGTTATAGGACGTCGTCTATGTGCCAGGTGCCACTACAAGTTAGGAAGAAGGTGGGAGAACTAGTCACAGACCTGCCCTTGTGGAGTTTGCAGCCTAGTGACAGGGATGCAGGCTACATGGGCTGTGGCACAGATGGTGACTGAGCTGCAATGACGCCAGATCTTCAGAAGGAAAACCATGGGGCATTAGGATTGGGCCCTGTCCTAGCATGGGGTTCTGACAGGGTCTCCTGATTGTGTAACACTTTTTATCTGGAGAGTGAATGTTGGGTTGGGAGCCCTAGAAGTGGGGGTAGTGGATATGGGGAGCAGGAGAAACCTGCAGGGTGGTGAGAGGAGCAGGCTTAAGCAAGGTGAGGTGAGCTCAGCTTTAGCTCAGTCTCAGGTGGTGGCGCGCTGAGCAGAGGCGAAGCATAAACTGTACTATGGATTGTCCCTTCCTGATGGTCAGGGCTGGCTTTTCGTAGCCCTAGTCAAACAGTGAGGTTTGCCCTGGGTCATCTGCCACAGAGTCCACTCAGTTTGTCCCAAGGCAATTCTGCAAAGATGGGGGTGACTAGCAGAGGACACTCGGCAGTTGCTGGCAATGCCCATGTGCAAAGGCTGGGCATGTGGGGCGTCTACCCATCTACCAAACAGCAGAGGGCTCTGTATGTGCAAAGTTGAGTGATCTCAGGGCACAGGGGAGACTAGGCTTAGAGTGTGAGCATTCAGGTTGGGCTGGGCAAAGTCTCCAGTGACATGATGTACAGGTGTAATTTTTTTTTTTTAATTTGAGAGAGAGAGAGAGAGAGAGAGATGGGCGCACGCCAGTGGCCTCTCAGCCAACTGTGAACGAACTCCAGATGCGTCTGCCCCCTTGTGGGCAAGTGCAGCATTGCACCCTTGCGTCACTTTTTGCGTCTGGCTAAATGTTGGACCTAGAGATTGGAACTGGCATTCTTAGGCTTGGCAGGCAGGCACCTTAACTGCCAAGCCATCTCTCCAGCCCTTACAGGTGTAATTTTATTGGAGACACCTGTGATAGTAGGGGAAGTGAAGTGTGCTTTGGCTTCAGAGGGGAGGAGAACTGGAGTGGCCTCAGAAGGCACACACTGCGAAGACCCAATTGGAGCTGAAGTGGTATTGAAGCAGGAGAGGGTGGTGGCTTGGACCACATGGCTGTGTGAGCTGGTGCAATGGGATAATTTCAAAGTCATTTAGGAAGGGGCATTTGGAGGGGGTGGTTAATGATCCCCAGGAATAACTCAAGAGGAAGTGTTTGGAGGAGAGCTCAGATCTGAAAATATCTGACGTAGAGATATATCTGGGACCCTGGGACGGAACAAGACAATGCAGGGCAAGAGAGGGGCGTGATCAGAGGAGGAGGGGGTCATGGAGAACTTTCAGGTATAACAGCTTGGTGGAGGCTGAAAGTGGACTCAGAGAATGGAACAGGTTGTGGGGAGACAGGAATCCTTGGAAGGGTCTCCTCAGGGCTTGACCAAGCAGACAGAATCCTGTGTGCCAGGGCACTGAGGTGGGGACGCTGACTGAGTGAGAGATATGAGAAAGAGAAAAAGATACAGGATCTGGAGGCCCCGAATGCCAAAGTGCTGCAGTCTGGACTTCCTAGTGTATAGTAGGAAAAAGCCGAGAGCATGCCCTTGTAGAAACCCTGCATGGGGACAGGTGGTCAGTGGCTCAGAAATGGTCTTTCAGGCCTTGTGGTCCACCAGGGCTCCTTGAAGGTCTGCGCTGAGGATGGGTCCAAGGTCAAATTATCTTCCATAGCAAGTGCTTTGTGCTTGATCAACTTTGCATATGTGTGTAGTATGTGTAGTAGGGTGTGTGGGGGCCATGTGTATGTGTGTATGTGCAGATGCATATACCCTATGCACATGCATATGGAGGTCAGAGGAAAAAGTCCAGTGTCCTCATCTATCACCCTTCTGCGTTACTTCCTTGAGAAGGACTCTCTCACTGAACCTGGAGCTACTGTTTTTGGTCATACTTGCTGACCAGTAAGCTCAGGCCATCCATATTCAACGTCCAGGCCTAGTTTTTTTTTTTTAGAGGTGAAAGTATTTATTATAAAGTATGGAAATGTCAGGGTGGAGAGATGGCTTAATGGGTAAGGCATTTGATGGCAAAGTCTAACAACCTGGGTTTGATTCCCCAGCACCCATGTAAAGCCAGATGCCCCAAGTGGCGCATGCCTTTGGAATTGGCTTGAAGTGGCTGAGGCCATGGTGTGCCCATTTTCTCTCTCTGACTGTCTCTCTATGTTAGCAAATAAATAAATAAAAATATTAAAGAAGCTATAAAGTATGAAGATGTCATAGTGAAATGTCTAATTAAAACATTAGAAAAGTATAAAAAAGGCAAAATGAAATAGAAATGTTTTTGTTGCTTCTCTCTCCACAAACAAAATAAAAACTCTTTTATTTGTCATCTGCTACACAACAGCAGATGTGGAAATTGGATTTTAAACATTAAGGAAAAAAAAAAACAATAACTGTAGAATCCTATGCAATTGCTAGCAGCTCGCAAAACTATAGTATTGTGTCATTCATGAATACTGACCCTAACACAGACATGATAGAGTACCCTCTGTCACCAAAATGATCCTTCCTTCCTGGTGACATGCTTTGTTTGTTTGCACTGGGATCTGAACCAAGGGCCTCTCACATGCTAAGCACCCCGAGTTATCCCACTGACCTCCAGGCCTAGTTTTTTTTTTTTTTTTTGGTTTTGCAAGGTAGGGTCTCACTGTGGTCCAGGCTGACCTGGAATTAACTATGTAGTCTCAGGGTGGCCTCGAACTCTCTGTGATCCTCCTACCTCTGCCTCCCGAGTCTGGGATTAAAGGCGTGTGCCACCACACCCGGCCAGGCCTAGTTTTTTAAATTAAATTAATTTATTTAATTTTAATGAGAGAGAGAGATAGATAGAAAGGGAGAGAGAGAATTGGTTTGCCAGGACCTCTAGCCACTGCAATTGAACTCCAGATGTTTGAGCCACCTTGTGCATATATGTGACCTTGTGTGCATGTGTCACCTTGTGTGTCTGGCTTATGTGGGTTCTGGGGAGTCGAACCTGGGTCCTTAGGCTTCCCAGGAAAATGCCTTAACCACAAAGCCATCTCTCTAGCCCCATGCCCAGCTTTTTATATGAATGCTAGAGATTGAACTGAGGCTGTTTCAGGCCCTCTTGGGCCCTCTCAAACTCTCATGCTTGTGTAGCAAGTGCTGTTGCCCTCTGAGCTATCTCCTTATTAGTGCATAGATTAATTTTTATATGTGGCTCTGGGCTTGGACTGGGTTGCACAGATCACTAATGTCATAATTCTGGTTCTGCCCAAACTGGTCTGAAAAGTCTGGGTGTATTTCTTTTCTCCCTGAGCCTCACCCTCTCCATCTCTACTGGGCTGCACAGAGGGCCAGATGGTTGTTTTCAAACTTTGGTGCTTGAGGGAAAGTGTGTCTTAGCTCTGTCAGTGTTCAAAAAATTTTTATTAAAAGTTTTGGGGCTGGAGAGATGGCTTAGTGGTTAAGATACTTGCCTGTGAAATCTAATGACCTACATTCGACTGTCCAGGTCCCACATAAGGCAGATGCACAAGGTGATGGAAGTACACAAGGTCACACATGCTCACAAGGTGGTGCACGTGTCTGGAGTTCGATTGCAGTGGCTGGAGGCCCTGGTGCTCCACTTTTCACTCTCTTGCTCTCATTTAAAAAAGTTTTGTAAGCTGGGCATGGAGGTACACATTCCCAGCACTTGGGAGGTGGAGGGCAGGAGGATGAGCACTTAAAAGCATAGCAAAATTGAGGTCACTGTGCTTCAAAAGAAAAAAAGCATATTTTAGATTTTTCTTGATTTAGCTATTTAGATTTTGTATTGGTTACTTTCATATCACTGTCACTGCAATACCTGACAGAAGGGAGGAAAAAGTTATTTTGGTCCATAGTTTCAGAGTTTCGATCCATCAAAGTGCGGAAGGCATGGCAGTGGAAGGAAAGCATGCAGCAGAGGTTGTTCACACCATGGTTAATCAGGAAGCAAGCCAGGACAGGACAGAAACTTTCAAAGGCGAGCCTCTAGTGACCTACTTCCCCCAGCAAAGCCCCACCTACTAAAGTTTTCACAGCCTCCTAGAATAACACTGCCAGCTGGGGAACAGGCATTCAAAACAGGAGCCTGCAGGATGTGGGGGAGGGGGACATTTCAGACTCAAATCATAGCAGATGTAAACTTGGTTGTTGCCAAGCAGTATATGTTCATTATAGATACATTTGAAAATACAGAGAGGAGTAAGAGAGAAAATTTAAACTGCTCATCATCTCACCACTTTCTCTACCATTTTGGAAGCTAACTTTCCAGTTTCTTTCTCAAGTTAGAATTTGGCAGTGATTCTCATCTCCCTGCCTTGGCAATGTATTCAAGAAACTCCATAAGGAGCGGCCCAAAGCCTGGCTCCTCAAAGTGTGCTCCGTAGACCAGGTCCACCTGCTGTACGTGGGAACTCAGTTGAAAGGCAGAGTTTCAGGTTTCACTTAAGAACTGTGAGGTTGGAGTTACATTAAAAATATTTTATTTATGAGAGAGAGTGAGCGAGCATGCCAGGGCCTCCAGCCACTGCAAAGGAACTCCAGATGCATGCGCCACCTTTTGTATCTGGCTTTACATGGGCTCTGAGGAATCAAACCTGGGTGTTAGGCTTTGCAAGCAAGCGCCTTAGCAGCTGAGTCATATCTCCAACCCTGGAGTTACTTTTATTCATTCATTCATTTATTTAGTTAGTTAGTTTTTTTGAGGTGGGGTCTCGCGCTAGTCCAGGCTGACCTGGAATTCACTATGTAGTCTCGGGGTGGCCTTGAACTTCTTTTGAGTCTCCTCTCTCAGCCTCCTGAGTGCTGGGATTAAAGGAGTGTCCCACCAAGCCTGGCTGAAGTTACATTAAAAAATATTTTATTTGTTTGTTTATTTGAGAGAGAGGGGGGCACAGATAGAGAGATCATGGGCACACCAGGACCTCTAGCCATTGCAAATGAACTCCAGACACATGTGCCACCCTGTGCATCTGGCTTATGTGGTTACTGGGGAATTGAACCTGTGTCTAAACTTTGCAGGCAAGCGCCTTAACCACTAAGCCATCTCTCCAGCCCTAGTGTTACATTTTTTTTTTTTTGAGGCAAGCCTAACAGACTGGCCTTTTGTTTTATGCGAGAGAGCAAGAGAGAGAGAATGGTGTGCTAGGGCCTCCAGGCACTGCAATCGAACTCCAGATGTGTGTGCCCCCTTGTGCATTTGCCTCACCTTTGTGCACCTGGCTTATGTGGGACCTGGAGAATCAAATATGGGTTCTTAGGCTTTGCAGGGAAGCAATTTAACTGCTAAGCCATCTTTCCAGCCCTCTGGTGTTACATTTTCAACAACATTCCTGAGTGCACATATCTGAGTGCACACTCAGGGATGTTTGAAAAGTATCACTGCTCTAGAACATTAGGTCATGCAGAGACATTCTTTTTAAATTTTATTTGAGAGTGACAGACAGAGAGAGAAAGAGGCAGAGAAGAGAGAGAGAGAGAGAGAGAGAGAATGGGCGTGCCAGGGCCTCCAGCCACTGAAAACGAACTCCTGATACATGCACCACCTTGTGCATCTGGCTTATGTGGGTCCTGGGGAATCGAGCCTCGGACCCGGGTCCTTAGACTTCACAAGTAAGCGCTTAACCACTAAGCCATCTCTCCAGGCCAGAGACATTTTTTTTCTTGAACTAGAGAAACGGAATCTTTCTCTAAAATGGAACACCCACTCAATGGGGAACTTTGACCAAGTCCAACACACTCAGATGCCTATTGTTTTTTACTCACAAGACAAAGAAAGGTGAAGACCTGAGGAACTTTTTCATTTATTTAAATGTGCTTTTGAGTGACAAGTGGAACATGGAGATCTGCGTTGCAAAAGATAAAGGACTCCGTGGATCTCTTCAACCCCTCCCGCCTTCATGTGTAATAAAATGGTTTGATAGCAAAAAAAAAAAAAAAAAAAAAAAAAGTGCTTTTGAGATGGTTCAGCAGTTAAATATACTCTCTAGCAAAGCCTGATGTCCTGGGTTTGATTCCCCAGTTCCCACATAAAGCCAGATGCACAAAGTGGTGCATGCATCTGGAGTTCCTTTGCAGGGGCAGGAGGCCTGGGCATACCCATTCTCTCAAATAAAGAAATCTTCAAAAATGCTTTCAACTATTAAAAAATGATGATAGAGTAGCTTGGTGAGGTGGTATCTATTTGTAATTCCAGCACTTGGAAGGTGGAGATAGGAGAATCAAAAGTTCGAGGCCAGCCTTAGCCAAGTGGTAAGCCCATACTTAAAAAAAAAAAAAAAAAAAAAGTAGTTCACTAACTAACTAGGTGCCTGGTTCTTGCCTTTTTTTGTGACAAACAGAAGCTCATCTCTGATGAGGTGAGATTTAGGTTAGACTATATCCTAAGGAGCTCAAATGATGTCACAGGATTCAGTCTCTTTCTATCTCTTGGTTCCACTTCCTTCTTCACTGCTGGCCAAGCTTGAGTAACTAATATCCTTATAGATCCTATTATAGAGCAGTGAATTCATCTTTCCCCCAACAGGACATGAAAAGCCATGGAGCTATCTCACTGGATTGATTTAAATCATGTGCCTGTCTGGGACCAATCACCACCAATGGGCAGGGGTCCCAGTGAGGAGGGTGGCTGTGGAATTCAGGGACAAGCCAACCCTAAATCACAAATCCTAGACCTTGGTGGGAGGCCACCTAAACCACATGGCTTAAGTGGGATCCCCAGGGAAAATTAGAGGATGCTGCCACCACAGTATTGGAGAATGGATGTTAGAGAGACAACACAACTAAGCAGAAACAAAACCCAATCAGTTATCAAACTCGGATTCCCTGTTCTCTGTCTTGAGGAGGTGAGATCATCATCTGTTCTGAGATGAATGGAGCCCAGGGGCACCTTGCTAATTCTGCTCAAATGAGCTCTAACAAACAAATACTTTGCTGACATACTTTACCCAGCAAGCACAACCAGCTTCACAAAGTGTTAACTCGTGGACTGGGGATGTAGCTCAGTGGTGGAGTACTTGTTTAGCATGCAAGAGACCTTAACTTCAATCTCCAGCATTGCACAAAGCAGGCATGGTGGCACATACCTGTCATCCCAGCACTCAGGAGGTAGAGGCAGGAGGATCAGAAGTCCAAGGTTGTCATGGGCTGCATAGAGAGTTCGAGTCCAGCTTAGAATATATGAGACCTTGCCTCAAAAACAAAACAAGGGCCGGACAGATGGCTTAGCAGTTAAAGTGCTTGCTTGCAAAGCCTAAGGACCCAGGTTCAATTCCCCAAAACCCATGTAAGCCAGATGCACATAGTGGTGCATGTGTGTGAAGTTTGTTTGCAGTGGCTAGAGGCCCTGGTGCACCCATTCTCTCACTATCTTTCTCTCTCTCCCTCTCTCTGTAATAAATAAAATAAAATATCAATAAAAATAAAAAACAAAATAAAACAAAAAAACCCAACACAAAACATTAATTCATGTCCTTGTGAGATGGGTCGTTAATAAAGCCTTGGCAGGGAAGTTCTCTCCTACCACTCCTCAGTGGCTAGGTTGGCACTTGCCCTAGTCATTAGTAAAGCAATTGTGCCCATTGCACAATGAAGAATAGCCAGGCATTTTTTCCCACCCCTCTCCACTGCAACTTTGTCTTTTGGAACCCTTCAGGGACTAGATTTATCAACCTCCATTAATGTGGCTCAGCCAGACCTATTTAGGCCAAGTTGTAACATCACTGAGTTATCAGCACTTGTAACTGTGATTTCTTGCAATTGTTATTTAGCCCTGGTTTAGGTCATGTGCCTGCTGTTTTAGTTACTTTTATTGTTGCTGTGACCAAATACCTCACAGGAATAAGAGAGGAAGGATTCATTCAGCTCACAGTTTCAGAGTGTCAAGTTCACGGTCACTCAGACCCATGTGCTTGGCAAGAGTCTGCAGTGGAGAAAAGGGATATAGGAAGAGGAAAGAACAATGTATAGCCCCAAAGATATGTCCCCTCAGTGACCTACTTCCTCCAACCAGACCCCACTCACTACCTTGTGCCATCTCCTGATAATGTCATCATGTTACGGATACATCAAGAGATGAATCCAGGCTGGAGAGATGGCTTAGCTGTTAAGGCGCCTGCCTGTGAAGCCTAAGGCTGCTCTGTTCTCTAAGTCCCACATTAGCCAGATGCAAAAGTGATGCAAGGGTGCAATGCCACACTTGCCCACAGGGGGGTGCACACGTCTGGAGTTCATTCATAGTGGCTGAGAGGCTGCTGGTGTGCCCATTCTCTCCCCCTCTCTCTTTCTCTGTCTCTGTCTCTCTCTCAAAAAAAGAGATGAATCCATTAATTAGGTCACAGTCCTAATGATATGATTGTCTCTGGAAACACACCTCCATTTAGATGCGTAATAAAATTCCTCCTCCATTCTTTTTTTTTTTTTTTCAAGGTATGGTCTCGCTCTAGCCCAGGCTGACCTGGAATTCACTATATAGTCTCAGGGTGGCCTTGAATTTATGGTGATCCTCTGCCTCCCGAGTGCTGGGATTAAAGGCATGAGCCACCAAGCTCGGCACCACCTCCATTCTTGTGCACCTGTGCTCTTTCTCCAACAGCTGCTACTCCACAGATGCTCTCAGCAAGCCTAACTCCACAGTCTCCTTTGGGATTCCCCGTTTCAGAAGTTGTTTAGGTGTAGGTGGGGACATAAAGGAAGAAAAGAGAGTACATGCGTGTAAGTATGACAGGATATGGGTGTCGGAGAGCTATGCATTTAGGTTTGTATTTCCTGGTTGGATTCATTTCTTAGTTCCAGCCTTGTCTAATGGGAACCTCAAACAAGGGATGGCAGGCCCTTTCCCCATCTCACCTCTTTCTGTCTCTCAGGAACCTTGCTATCTCCCTCCTCTGCTGATCTCACTTCCTGCCTCTTTCTCTTCCTGCCTCTTTCCCCAGCTTCTTCAGAACCTAAGGGGTTTGATCCCCATTCAAATTCTCCACAGAGAACCTGATAGGCCAATAGATGAATGAATTTCCCATGCGCCAGGCCCTCCCTTTGTGGATTTTGGGCATAGGGGCGAGTGAAATACTCCCAACCTCTACCATTACAGTGCCCTACTCTGCGAGCTAGCTTGCTGGTAGCTTCAGGATGGAAAAAATGTTAGTAACAATGTTAATAAGAGCCAACAGTGACCAAGTGCTCACTTTACATCAGGGTGGGATACACACTACCTATTTAGTAAGGAAGCCCATTGAAAAACATGGACCTTAAATGTACTTTTGATCCATACAGCAAGCCCGTGACAATTCAGCTGTGACTGTCCTCAGCTCCAATGCACATATGACCAAGGCTGCTTCAAGTCAATCACCTGCACCCAAGAATAATCTGCACCAGGAAGTGCAATCTAGAACTGAGTACTTAGCCACTCATGCTCACTGCTGGGCATTGCCAAACAACCTTTGGGGACAGGCATCCTCCGGTGTAGTCCCTGTGGCCACCGACCACTGAAGACCAGTGACAAGCCCAGTGCGTTGATTTTTCAAATTGCTAGGGTGCCAGGTGGGAGAGTTCCCTCCTGCCTGCTCCCCTCTGGCTACCCTTGTTCTCACCCTGCCCCCCTCCTGCCTGCAGCCCAGCGCAGCTGGAAGCAGCCCCTGGGAACCACCGGGCAGCTTTATGATGTGCAGATGGGGTTTCCGCTGAGCCCCTTGCTTTTCAAGTCGGTGGCCTCTGGGAGCTGCGCCAGCCCAGATGTCCCTGGTCGTGAGAAAGCCTCGCCTGGCCAGGCTGGCACAAGATGCCAGGGATGGGGCTTCAGGCCAGCTTTGGCTTGATTCTCTGGTGAGAGGACTTGGCTGGGGGCTTATGAGGCAATTGATCCTGGGTCACTGTATCTAGCATGTGGCTTAGAAAGGCGCATCACTCTGAGCTCACAGACCCTGGTGGCACAGCCAGCATCTCAAAGGGATTCTGGCTAAATCATTTTCCCCATATGCCTAGCTTTATCTGTCAAGCTACTGGTGGACACAGATTGCCTCCTCTATCAAGGACTTATGACAAGAACTACCCCGTCAATGAAGGACAGAATGGGTCAGGTACTATGCATTTCCTCCATGATGGTTAGCGCCGTCAGGGAAAGTGGAACTCTGCTGTCTCGTCCACAAAAATGGGACACTTCCAACAGATCGGCAGTTTTCGAGGTTTAGTATGATGTATTTGTCTTTTCCATCATGCTAAAAGCTCCCAAGGAGTGACTGGACCGTCTCCACTAGACCAGGAACTTCCAGAGCGTGATAGTTGTCTTGCTTCTCTTCTCCCGGTGTTTATACCAGGTTCTGCCCTCTCAACATGTTCTTCTGGCTTGGCTGTGAAGTGTACCCTAAAAGACTCATGTACTCAAACCTGGTCCCCAGCTGGTGGTACAGCAGAGAGGTGACTAGATCATGGGGCTGGGCCTTTTCCATGGTTAATCCATGCATGAGTTCATACTGATGGACTCCTAGGAGGCGGGTCCTAGGTGGAGGACGTGGGACCTCAGAAGCATCTCTGAAGGGTGTGTCTTGTCTCTGGAACTTTCTGTCATTCTCTCTCCACTTCCTATCTGCCATGAGGTGAGCAGCTGCCCTCCATCTTGGCCTTCCTCCATGACGTTCTACCTCAGAAATTGCTGTGGGTAAAAACGAACCTTGCTTCCTTTGAGGTCGTTTCTCTCAGGTACTTTGTCACAGTGATGCGAAGCTGATATTCAGAGGCCTCGTGTAGCTCAAGGCTTGGTGATCATCCTAAGGGGCAGGATGGACTCTGAAGACCTGCCAATAAGTCAAACTACCTAAGGAGGATAGGGGCACAGGGCCACTGCCATTCAAAGCAGGCACTGTAGTTGCATAAGGAAGGACCAACTGTGAGATTGTGGTGCCTGAGATAGTCTGGACTGTGACCTGCTGTGGACCCAACTTCTGTCTTGCAGACCTCAGATCCAGGCAAGAGCTCAGCAAACATGGCTGGGTGGTTGAGTGAAAGTGTGACAGAGAGGGACTGGAAACCTGGGCTTTGAAAGCCTTGAAAGGCTTATATTGCATCAAGAGAGGAGTGAAGATCATGTCTCCCGAGTCCCTCTGTGGGTTGGGTGTGATTGTAAGTCCTTTCCCATATATGACTGTATTTAATATCCAAAAGAACCCTGGAGGATCAATTTATTTCCTCTGCAAATGAAGAGGCAAAGTGACATGTCCAAAGTGACCTGTCCCAATGTCGTAGCTGGATAAAGGTGCTGACATCTGATCTGAGGTCCTTTGACTTCCAAACATGTATCCTCTTCCTGGAAACATAATGCTCATCTTTTAAAAACATGTTTTACAATGTGTATGGGACTGCCAGGGTCTCCTGATACTGCAAATGAATGTCCATCAGCTTTATGTGGGTGGCTGGGGAATTGAACCTGGCCTGGCAGGCTTTGCAAGTAAGCACCTTTAACCACTGAACAATCTTCCCAGGCCCAATAACTTGACATAACCTTATTTCAAGACAGATATAGATGAATTGGCATGTGAACTGAGGAAGAGGGAAGCTCAGAAAGTTCCTAAGGGCTGGAGAGATGGTTCAGCACTTAGAGCCATTTACTTGCAAAGCCTGCCAGCCCGGATTCAATTCCTTAGTACCCACGTAAAGCCATATGCAAAGAGTAACTTGCTGGGCTGGAGAGAAGGCTTAGTAGTTAAGGCGCTTGCCTGTAAAGCCAAAGGACCCAGGTTTGATTCCCCAGGACCCATGTAAGCCAGATGCACTAGGTGGCGCATGCTGCTGGAATTCATTTGCAGTGGCTGAAGGCCCTGGCGTGCCCAATCTTTCCCATTCTCTCAAATAAATAAAAATTTAAAAAACTTCAAAAACAGAGTAGCATGTGTCTGGAGTTCATTTGCAGCTCCAAGAGGCCCTGGCACACCCATACATGCACAGACACATGTAAATAAATACATAAAAGTTTGAAAAAGAGAAGTTTTAAAGGAGGAGTAGGAGTTCACCAGACAATGGAGATCTGGAAGCAAGGTCGTAAAAGGAGAGGCAAATGGTCTATTTGGAAGGTTCCCTTCAGAGACTGGTGGGCCAGCAGCTCCTCCAATGTTCTTTGGTAGAATGCCTTCTGGAGAGCAGACCCTCCTCCTGCTTTGGGAGAACAGAGATACAAGCCTAATCTCACAATTGTACAGTACTCCAAGATACCAGGAAATCTCTTATGAGCCTCTTCCTGTACCTCATGCTGAGGAAGCAAGGGCAGTGTGGACCACTTGTTATGAGACATTTCCTCTGGAGAGTACAAGGATGGGAGGGATGCTAAGACCCTGGTCATGCATGTGACCAAAGCAAGTAAGCAAAGAAAGTTGAGCAGGTGAGTCATCCTCAGGATCTGTGACCAGGACCTGTGCCCAAGCTTTGAAAACAGATAGCATCCCACTGAGAGTGCTACATTTAGACCTTTTATGTGCCTGTGTCTGACAGGTAGGTGTCACTCTGTGTGTGTGTGTGTGTGTGTGTGTGTGTGTGTGTGTGTGTGTGTACGTACAGTAGATCTTCAATAGATTCTTGGAGGTCAATCAGTGTCAGACTTTGTGAATTCATGATTGTGCTAAAACATTTTTAGAATGAATGCATTTCAGCTCTTGAATTCATCAGGTCGGTCTGATTAGAATCGCGATTCAAGGAGGCCAAGAGGAAAAATCAGAGGCCTGCAGACCTGTGCCTTTTAAGTTCTGCATGTGCTTGAGTCAGCAGGGCCTTAAAACGAAGCCAGAAGGGATGCCCAATGTGGAGATGAAAGCAGAACAGAAGATGTATCCAGGTGGGAAGGGTGGTGGGCCCTCTGCTCTATTTCCCAGACTCTACCTGAGTCCCTTCAGCGATGGTCACAGATCTCCAATATCCTTGAAACACTCCATTCCTAAACTTTTTCCAACTAAGATGCCTGAGGCACCAAGACAGGAGCAGTCTCTCTGGGACTGCATGGGTAGTTAGTTGTGTTTCTTCAAACTCCCTAGTGTGGGAAGGTACCACTTCTTCCAGACTGCCCATCCCCATCCAGGACAGGAACTACCTCATTTTTCTTTCTCTTTTCCCCTCCCTCCCTCCCTCTCTCCCTTCCTTCTTTCCTTTCCCTTTCTCTCTTTCCCTCCCTCCCTCCCTTCCTCCCTCCCTTCCTTCCTTTTCTTTCTCCTTTCTTTCTTTCTCTCTTCCTCCTTCTTTCTTTTCCCTCCCTCCTTCCCTCCTTCCTTCCTTCCCTCCTTCCCTCCCTCCTTCCTTCCTCCCTCCCTCCTTCCTTCCTTCCTTCTTTCTTTCTTTCTTTCTTTCTTTCTTTCTTTCTTTCTTTCTTTCTTTCTTTCTTTCTTTCTGGAAGTAGGGTCTCACTCTAGCCCAGGCTGACCTGGAATTTACTCTGTATTCTCAGGCTGGCCTCAAACTTACAGCTATCCTCCTACTTCTGCCTCCCCAGTGTTGGGATTGAAGGTGTTCGCCACCACGCCCAGCTTTTCCTCTTTCTTTCTTTCTTTCTTTCTTTCTTTTCTTTCTTTCTTTCTTTCTTTCTTAAAATATTTTCATTATTTATTTGCAAGCAGAGAGAGAAAGGGAGCAAGAGAGAGAATGGGTGCTCCAGGGCCTTCAGCCCCTGTAAACAAACTGGATGCATGTACCACTTTGTGTATCTGGCCTTATGTGTGTGCATTTGGCCTTATGTGGGTATTAGGCTTTGCAGGCAAGTGTCTTAACTGCTAAGCCACAACTCTAGTCTGCTTATGTCTTCTTTTTGAGACAGGGTCTCATGCAAACCAGGCTTGCCTTGAACTCATTATGTAGGGGCAGATGACCTTAAACTCCTGATTCTCTTGCCATCACCTCCTAGGTGGTGGGATTACAGGTGTGTGCCACTGTACTCAGCTCACTTTACATCCTTCATCCAAGGTTGGGGGCTGCATGTACCAACATCTATCAAAATCTTTCAAGCTTCGCCCACTGGAGCAGGTACTGTCACTTTTGAAGAAGGCCAAGTTGAGACCCAGAGGGGCCAGATTCCAGTGATGATGGGTGGCAGGTGAGGTCAGAGGCGCCTCTGTAGGATCTTTGCTGCTTTCAGGGCTTAGTTGGCAGAGACCCTCCAGTGGGCCCCACCAGGCGTCCATCTGCCCAGGCCTTGCCCAGCCAGGATCATCACTGACAATGTGCCAGGGCACTGCTGACAGGCTGCTGGCTGCAACCAGGGCAGGGGCCTTTCATCTCCTGCCACTCCCTGCCTTGGGCTGGGGTGTCAGGTGCCCCTCCTGAGCAAGCTTTTGTTGGAACCACTCTACCGGTTCCCCTCTGCATCCAATTGTGGAGTGTCCCAAGGCCACCTCCAGTGGCTTTCAGTCTGTTCTTGGGCCCGTGCCAGGCACCATCCGGGCTTCTCTCCAAGCCTTGGCCTGGAAGGCTCCATCCACTCACTCCAGGCAAGCCTGCCTGAGATTACCTAGGTGTTCTGGTGACTTCTGAGGGCCTCGCATGAAAGATAACGCCCAAATCAACAAATCTGCCATTGTGGCTTTGAAGAGACTGTTTCAATCACTTTATTTTGTCTTTATGTCAGGTTTGCCAGATGGCGCGGGTCTTTCTGAGGTCCTGTTCCGAGGGGGCGCAGGCAGAGCTGGGGCGGCTTCAAAGCTCCTTTTTAATCTTTACCAACATCACAGCGGCGGGAAACTGCCTCGGCTCCCTCAAGTCTCTCCCACAAAAGAGGCGCGGCCCGGGCTCTAATGAAAGCCAGATAAAGGGATGGCTGGAATCAGAAACAGAGGGAAAAGAGCAGTCGTTAGTCTTTCTTGTAGCTGTTTCAAAAGAAATTCTAAGACAAATTATGGCTTTGGGTGTTTTTCTAAAAGGACTGAAGCAGGGAGAGGCGCTGGGGGAGGAAGCTTTGACCCCTCTGCACCCTTCCCCCGTGCATGAAAGGCAGAGGAGACTGAAGAAAGGCCGAAATACAACAATAAACTTTGCGCGTGTGCGCGTGGGGATGAAAGGCGCGCGGCATAATTAGGGGCGCGGGGCGGGCGGGCGGCCTTACCTTGCCGCCAGCGCTATTAATGAAGAGGCCGCCGCCTCCTTTCTTCTTCTCCTAGGGGCGCCTTTGGATTTTTTTGGGGGGGGGAACGGGGTGGGGCACTGGGCAACGTGACTGACGTCTGGCGCAGGCTGGGGATGCGCGAATGCACTGCCCCCCGTGAGCAGGAGGGCAGGGTGGGTCGAGGGTCCTCTTCCCTCCCGCTGCCTTTAAGGTGTCAAGGCCTGTGTCCTGGGACTCGGGGTGGGGCAGGTGGCTCGCAATCCGTAGCCACACCCTTTCCTATCCCAAGGAGTTGGAGACTGGGTGGAGAGCCACCAGTAGGAGTCTTGTCTAGGGCACGTGCTGTCTTAAAGCCCAAATAGCAGGCCCAGGATGTGCCAGTTCTTCCCATATGCGGCCCACCTCCCACCTCACTACAGGTGTACAAGGTGCTCAGTTCCTTTGCAAGGCCTTGCAGGGGGACCAGGCAACTAAGGCCTAACCAGACTGGTAGGCAGGCAGGAGGGGGAAAACAGAACAGGATGGGAGCTTCCTGGAGAGGACCAATGTGCAGGACAGGCTTCTGCACATCCTTGCCAGGTGTCACTGGTCTGAAGGTTGGTGGTCACCAGTCCTAAGAGCGAGGAATGTTTCCCTGAAGGGCTTTGCTGGTAAGGCATTAAATAAGGTTACATAACTTGTTAGGGACAAAGTAAGATACTATGTCTACTGAAGGGTTGAGATATGCTGGTAGGGGGGTGGTGTAGAGGCAGAGGAGAGTTACAATCCCTTGGGAGAGTTGGAGGGAGGACTCTGGCACCCTTCCCAATTTGCTACTTGGTGGCTGTGGGCTCTGGTGATCCTGGGCCTTTTGGCTATGGGCCCATTACCTAGGATGGGGTCAGTGGAGAGGATCCTCTCACTGGAAGTCTGTCTTTACTAACTTTACCTCCCAGGTTCTTGCTCTACCTAGAACCTGAGATGGAAATCCAAGGAAGGGCGCTGCCTACCTTTAGCTCCCAGCTTTGGAAGTCCCTGCCTTGTCCTCTGGGGGGAGGAAAGAAGGGAGGGAGGGAGAGGGAGAAAAGGAGAAGAGAGAGAGAGATAGGGGGAAGAGATCCTGTTTTCATGCTTTCTTCCTTGCTCTTGTCCTGAGGGCCTCTCCCTCTGTCTCTTCTCTAGGGGTGTCCTGGCCTTAGGCTCTGCTTTTTGTCCTTGGCATTGTGGCCTCAGGGGCCTTGTCTCCCTCCCTCAGCCTCCCAGCACTTCTGGCACCTGTGGCTGAGCGAGGAGGTGGAGTACTGAGAGGTGAAGGCTGCAGGGTGACTAGAGAGCTGAGGGTAGCTGGGTGGAGAATTAACAAGGGCTGGATTCCTTTTGTGCCTTCTTCCAGGCAGAGTACAGTGCTGTGTGCCCTAAGCTGGTTTGCCAGCTCTGAGTTGTTTCAATGAGGATGTTGTGCAGATAAATGATCATCTCACATGAGGAGGCAGATCTCCACTGTTCTGCTGCATGTATAGCACACACGGACCCCAGTAAGCTTTCTTTGCAGACAGTACTGGGTGGCAAGGAGCCACAGGCTCTGGGACTTGGCTCCCTGAGTTTGGATCCTTGCTCTTCAGCTTCTTAGCTGGGAACGTTGAACAAATGAATTACCCTCTTGAACCTCACCTCTCTCATGTGGACAATGAGACTAATGAGTGTACTAACCTCAGAGGGTTAGCCTACAGGATAAATAAATCAATACTCATTGAATACAGGTAAAAGGCCTAGAATAAGTGCCCAGGACACAACTGGAACCATCTTGATTAAAAAGGTTGGTATGGGGCTGGAGAGATGGCTTAGCAGTTAAGCACTTGTCTGTGAAGCCTAAGGACCCCAGTTAGAGACCCAATTCCCCAGTACCTATGTAAGCCAGATGCACAAGGTGGTACAATCATCTGGAGTTTGTTTGCAGTGGCTGGAAGCCCTGGTGCGCCCATTCTGTCTCTCTGTCGCTCTCTGCCTATCTGTCACTCTCAAATAAATAAATAAAAACAAAAAAATTTAAAAAAAGGTTGGTATGTTGAGTGGAGCTTTCAGCCCGCATTGTCATCAAGAACTGAGTCAGTAATCCACTAGTGAAGCTGTCCTCAGGCTTGGATGTTGGAAGAGTGACTCTTATTCTTTCCTTCCTTGTCTGCAGGTGGCACACTCCTATTTCTTGGGGTTCCTGCATTGTGAAAGGTGGGATTAGGCCAGGCATAGACATGTGACCCTATTCCTCAGCCCCCTTAGCTCGGGGAAGGTTCTGTGACCTAAGCCAGGTGAATCCTCTTTAGAATTTTGCTTCCAGAAGCATGAGGGAAGATACTCTTCCAAGCTGGGCATGTTGGTGTACACCTGCCTTGCCAGCACTGGGGAGGCTGAGGCAGCATCTCGAATCCAAAGCCCGTCTGGTCTATACAGAGGAGATGCGGGAGGGGCTCATTGGAAGTCATCTTCTTCAGCTGTGTGAAGGAAGCTCTTGACAATAGGAGGGAATGAGACTATGTGTTCAGAAAGGCAAGAATAAGATGAAGTGCTGAGGAAAGAGAGTGAATGAGTTCCAAAGCAGCCATCCCTCCCCCCACGCTTGCTCTCGCATGTGCCTTCCAGGGCCAGTCGCCTTTGCAGTGAGGAGGTTCGAGTTAGAGTCTTTTAGTTCAGAGTCCTAATGGGTGTGGAGACTGGCATGAAGACCAACCCGCCTGTGCTCATGTTATTCTCGCTCCCAGAGTGCACAATTCCAGGTGCACTGCACCACAGGAGAATACTGGGCCCAAGGGCTTCGGGGGGGGGGTCATGTCAGCAGTTGGATTGAAGAGTAGTGTTGGTATGGCCTTAGCAGATGTGAGTTTCTCTGGAGCAGTGGCCGCTGAACCTGGCTGGGTTCTGGGATGGAGGAATTGAAATGGGAGCATTCTAGGTGAGGGAGGAGGAGAGGCTAAAAGTGTAGCCAAGGAGAGAGACTATAAAGTATGTAGGAAGAACAGTAGCCAGTGCTGTGTGGCTGAAACGTCAGTTGACTGAGTGAGGGAAAGGGAGAGGTGGCCAGGTCAGGATGTGAGGCTTTTGAGTTCCTTGGACCTTAAGTTTAACAGGCTGGACAATGAGTACCATTGGAGTAGTTTTGTTTTATTTATATGTGTATGGTGTATGCAAATGTGTGTAGAAGCCAGAGGACAATGCCATATGTCCTGTTCTGTTGCTCTCCTGCTTTGTTTTCTTGAGACGGGATCTCATACTGAAACCATATCTTCTGTTTTTCCATCTGATTGGCTGGCCAGGGAACCCTAGCGATTCTCCTGTCTTTGCTCCCCTCACAGTTGGGACTATAGGCATGTGTAGCCATGCTCCACTTTTTGCAAGGGTGCTAGGGATTCAACTCAAGTCCTTATGCTTGTGCAGCAAACACTCTCACCTGCTGAACCATCTCCCTAGCCCTGGTTTTGCTTTTTTATTTTATTTTTATTTATTTATGAGGGGCGGGGAGAAAATGGGTGTGCTAGGTCTTCTAGCCATTGCACATAAACTCCAGACACATGTATCACCTTGTGCATCTGGCTTACATGGGTACTAGGGAATCAAACTTGGGTCCTTAGGCTTCACAGGCAAGTGCCTTAACCACTAAGCCATCTCTCCAGCCCTGGTTTTGCTTTTTTTTTTTTTTTTAAGCATTCTTTTTTAAAAAAATATTTTAATTTAAAAAAAAATTATTTATTTATTAGAGACAGAGAAAGGGAGAGAGAGAGTATGAGAATGGGTGCATCAGGGACTCTAGTCACTGCAAACAAACTCCAGATGCATGCGCCACCATGTGCATCTGGCTTATGTGGGACCTGGAGAATCGAACTGGGGTTCTTAGGCTTCATAGGCATGTGCCTTAACCCCTAAGCCATCTCTCCAGCCCCCTGGTTTTGCTTTTTTGAAATTGAAAAGATTCAGGTCTGTTTAGAAAGATGGTTAAGCTATGGAGGCTGACATGAGAGAAAGATGACATTGTAGGTAGTATAGACCCAGACAGTGGCCTAGATTGGAGATGGGAATCATGGGAATTTGTATGTTCGACAATCATGCTGGCTTCTATTTTCTTTGAGAAACCACCACTCATCCCCACAGTCCTTATAGTTTTGGTGGAACTGACTCTACACCTGTGTAGGGCATGGCCTGTGACTCAGAAATGAACTAATTGTGGATCATTCCTCCCACCTCTGTGCTTGTTGCAAGGATGGCTATGTGTTCTTACTAGGGCCATGAGAGTTAGGCTTGCTATTTTTTGTCAGATGAGTTAAAGAGAAGGCATTCTATTTTCCAGTGGACTAGTGTCTGACAAGAAGTGGGTCTGGAACTTCTGGGCTCCCACAAAGCATAACAGAGTATCAGAGATGAAAACAGTGAGAGAGGAGAAGTGAGACCGAGGTCTGAGGCCATGATTGGAGCCCCTGAATGGATGTTTCAGGATCCCAAATTGGGCAGTGGCTCTGAGTTGAGCTTTCTTTTTCTTTTTCTTTTTCTTTTAATTTTTATTTATTTTTTAGAGACGGAGAGAGAGAGAGAGAGAAAGAGAGAGAGAAAATGGGCACTTCAGGGCCTCTGGCCATTGCAAACAAACTCCAGACGCATGCGCCACCATGTGCCTCTGGCTTATGTGGGACCTGGAGAATCAAACCTGGGTCCTTAGGGTTCACAGGCATATGCCTTAATCTCTAAACCATCTCTCCAGCCCTGAGTTGTGCTTTCTGTAGCTAGTCAATAAGTGTTCTGTGACTCTTGATGTTACAGTGACAAGTTTCCATGACTGAAAAGCTGTGTGTGCACACCTGTATGCTCAGAGTAAAGGGCATGGTGGAGGAAAAAGAAGTGTCAGAGCCTGACTATCCAAGAGGATGATGATTCAGCTAGCATAGACTGGGCCTATGGGAGAAGCAGCCATTTTTATAGGCTATGAAGACTCTGCCAGAATCTCCTGTGCTCCGTGTACCAACATGGCTAACCATTTCACTGCCATCAAGAGAAAGAAGCAAAATCCAAGAGACCATGTTGATCCTGAGGACTTGGTAACTAGTAGACTCCAGCCTTGGCTACTTGTTTCCCTAGGTGAGGCCTAGGCGCAGGCCAGGGGATGCCCATGGTTGACTATGAGGTCTTTATCAGTGCCCTGCAGTGTTTTCCTCAAAGCTCTCTGGAAGTGACAGGAACCTCAAAGGCAGTTGACAGAGTGCACAAAGCAGAGGACAGATGGCTGAAGACCAGAGGTCACACATTGGCTCTGCTTAGCCTGAGCCGTGGCTGTTTGAAAGGTGAGACACAGAATACCAGGTGGTGATGACTCCAAAAGCCTTCTATGTAAATTTACTTGGCTGGTGGCTAAGGTGGCAGAGGCTCCAGGGGGTGGCTGGTGAGACATGGGCTCTGGTGTCCATTGAACCAGGGATTTCCATCAAGCTCAAGTGGATGACCCCAGGGACAGTCCTTCAGCCTCTCTCTACCTCATTTTTCATTTCTGTCAAGGGAGCCAAAGGTGTCTGTTTTGTCCAGTTGATCTCAGGTGGCTGGGATAACCTGAGCACCAGTGTGTGGGGAATGTTAACTGGAACATGATCTCTTTGAACTTGCAAGATGGGGTGGTCAGCTCTACCTGAGCCACTTAGACTGGGCAGTTTGGAATGTCTGCTTTATCCTGAGAAACAATATGGTACCATGCAACAGGAAGTGCTTATTGCTCTCAAATCTATGGGTTGGCTGGAGTCTTTGCTGCAGGCTAGACTGGTCTGGGACAGTTAGTTGGGACAGCCCTGTTCCTTTTCGTCCTACAACCAGCTGGCCACCCTGGGATGTTCATTTCATAGTGAGGACAAATTCACAGATCAGCAAATGGAAGCCAAGACAATCATGTAGGGCCTAATATCAGTCTGGGTGCCCTATTATTTCTTTTTAAATTATTTTTTATTTTTTGAGAGAGAGAGAAGAGAGAGAGAGAGAGAGAGAATGGGTGCATCAGGGCTACCAGCTGCTGCAAACAAACTCCAGATGCGTGTGCCATCTTGTGCATCTGGATTACATGGGTCCTGGGGAATCAAACCTGGGTCCTTTGGCTTTGCAAGCAAGTGCCTTAACCATGACACCATTTCTCCAGCCTGTGCCTCATTATTTCTGTGTCATTCTATGGGTCACAGCAAGTCAGAATATGAGCCCAGATTCAAGGGGTGGGGATGTAAACTTCATAAGACTTTTTATAATTATTTTTTGGTGTGTGTCTGTGTGTGTACACATGTCTCACAGTGTGGCTGCGGAGGTCAGAGAGCAGTTTTGAGGTGTCCATGCTCCAGCTTCTTTGAGGCAGGGTCTCTTGCTGCTTTAAAGGAATGTCAGACTTAAGCTTCAGATTCTCCTGGCTCCACCTCCCACTGTCATAGGGGCATTGGGATCACAGATGCATGTGCCACTTTACATCTGGCTTTATTTAGGTGCTGGGGAATTGAACCTGGGTCAGAAAGCTTTGTAAGCAAGTGCCCTTAACTGCTGAACCCTTTCCCCAGTCCCAAACTTTTTCTTTTGTAGGAAGATAGAATGTAAGGTTAGGTGGTGAAGGACACAGATGTGGAGTGAGGACAAAAATTGGGAGCATTTTACCATCTTTCCTAAGAAAAATGAGAGCACCATTAATACCCATCCACACAAGGGGGTGGATTGTCAGTGGCTACAAGCACAGATGTTCACCAAAGGAGTTAGGTAGGGTGATGGACTCGGAAGTGGCTGTGGCCTGGAAACATGTGGAGCAAGGGTGGAGATTAAGAGGTAGATTGGTGGGAGAGGAGGCTGGGAACAGGCTAAGGGAATACTTGGATCCTGGGTCACCACCCTGTGAGCAAGTGACCACTTTTGGTCTCTAGACGGGGGAGCTGTTTTAATTTTTGTTTCCTCAGGAGCTGACACTGAGCAAGGATTTGAGTGCAAGTTCATTTATTCAAATCTTTGTGACACCAGGGACTATACCAAGACCTCACACATGCTAGGCAAATGTTCTGTTGCTGAGCTACATATCCTCAGCCCTATTTTCATTTTTTTAAAAAAATTATTTGTTTATGTATTTATTTGAGAGAGAGAGAGGGAGGGAGGGAGAGAATGGGTGTGCCAGGGCCTCCAGCCACTGCAAAGAACTCCAGATGCATGTGCCACCATGTGCATCCGGCTTACATGAGTCCTGGGGAGTCAAACCTGGGTCCTTAGACTTCACAGGCAAGCGTCTTAACTGCTAAGCCATCTCTCCAGCCCTGTTTTCACTTTTTATTACCAGGCAGGATCTCACTAAGTTGCCCAAGCTGGCCTTGAACTCACTGTATAGCCCAGACAGACTTCAAACTTGTGATTCACCTGCTTCAGCCTCCCAATTGGCTGGGATTATAGGCCTATACAACTAGGTTCACTGCAAGTTAATTTATTTGGGAAATGATGTCAGAAAACAGTGATAAGGGAGGAGGAAAATGAGCAGTGGTGTACTGGTAACTTTAGTCTGGAAAAATATCTATTACAATGCTTGCTAATTTCCATGGTGTAAATGTTCCCATGAGGATTTATCTCAAGCTAGTATTGTGGTATGACTGCATGAAGAGTTGGGAGAAGATGTGATGTGTGTCAGTCTATTTTTTTGTGGCTGTAGCAGAATACCCAAGGCCACGTATTTTAGGAAAAGAAGTTGATTTAGTTCACAGTGTTAGAGGCTGAAATGTCACCATCAAGTAGAGCATGTGTTCAGCCTCTGGTGAAAGCCTCAAGGTGGATGGCAACACATGACAGGAGAGCATGAGAGGAACCACATGGTGAGATAAGAAGTCAGAGAGCTTTAAGGACCAGGCCTGATCCTTTTTGTTTAATATTTATTTATTTTGAGAGAAAGAGACAAGCAGAGAGAAAATGTGTGTGTGGGGGGGCGGGGAGAGGAATGGGCACATTAGGGCCTCCAGCCAGTAAAACGAACTCCAAATGCATACACCACTTTGTGCATCTGGCTTTTTACTTGGCTACTGGGGAATTGAATCTGGGCTGTCAGACTTTGCAAGCAAGTGTCTTTAACCACTGAGCCATCTCTCCAGCCCAAGGCCAGATCTTTATCTATTTATTTTAAATTTTTAAATTTTGTTTTTAAAGCCAGGTGTGGTGGCACACACCTTTAATCCCAGCACTCGGGAGGCAGAGGTAGGAGGATTGCCATGAGTTCAAGGCCACCCTGAGACTACAGAGTGAATTCCAGGTTAGCCTGGGCCAAAGCGAGACCCTACCTTGAAAAACCAAAAAAAAAAAAAAATTTGTTTTTAGAGCGAGACACAGAGAGAATTGGCACCTCAGCCAGTACAATTGAACTCCAGATGCTTGCGCCACCTAGTGGGCATGTGGAACCTTGTGCTTGCCTCACCTTTGTGTATTTGGCTTATGTGGGATCTGGAGAGTCGAACATGGATCCTTAGGGTTCACAGGCAAGTACCTTAACTACTAAGCCATCTCTCCAGCCCTTTTATTTTATTTTATTTTTTGAGGTAGAGTCTCACTCTAGCCCAAGCTGACCTGGAATTCACTACATAGTTTCAGGGTGGCCTTGAACTCAAGGTGATCCACCTACCTCTGCCTCCCAAGTGCTGGGATTAAAGGCGTGTGCCACCATGCCTGGCTTAATATTTTTTTAATGTGTGTGTGGGTGAGAGAGAGAGGGAGAGAATTTGAATGCCAATGCCTCCAGCCACTGCAATCGAACTCCAGATGTGTGTGCCACCTTGTGTGCATGTGCAACTTTGGGCCCTTGCATCCCATTTGCATCTGGCTTATGTGAGATCTAGAGATTCACACATGAGTTCTTAGGCTTCGAAGGCAAGTGCCTTATCTGCTAAGCCATATCACTAGTCCCCGAGGCCTGGTCTTTTAAATAACATCTTTGGTTCACTAGAACCCCACCAGAACAGCATTAATCCCTTCTGAGGGTAGAGTTCCCATGGCTAATGCCTCCCACCAGGCCCCACCTCTTAAAGGTTCCTCTACTTCCACGTTACCATGCTGGGGACCAAGCTTCCAGCAGCATGTAAGCCTTTGGGGACAAATGTAGCAATGTAGAATTGGTTCATAATTGATCCCATCACCCGATGAACATGGGGAGTTTCGTATTACTAAGGAGTAGAGGGGACACCTTCTTGGCATCATTCCATTCTGCTTCCCTCAGGGAAGAAGGAGGTAAGACAGCTTCTTGAATGCTTTGATATCATTTTGCTGTATCCTTTTGCTTTTCTCTGGTCTTGGGGGTTTTCTAATGAATGCTGTTAGGTTACGCAGTTCTCTGCCTTCTCCCTTTGTAAGCTTAGGAATGGTCACATTATGTTTGTGTTATTGCTGGCCCTTTAATGTTCCCTTCTTTTTGTGCTTGTGTGTGCATGTGTGTGTGTAAAGTGGTGTGTACATGTGTGGTGTATGTACCCTTGGAGCACCCATGCCCTCCCTGTGGCGCTCGCCTGCGGTGGCTGGAGTGGAATGTTGGGGGTGTCCTGCTCCACTGCTCTTCCACCAGTTCTTGTTTGAGCCGGAGTCTCTTAGTGATACCAGAGCTTGCTGGTTTTTGTGAGCCTGGGCAATTCCCTGGTCTCTGCTACCCTTTGAGGTACTGGGGTTACAGGCATGTGTGTCTATGCCCAGCTGTTTATCTGGAGATCTGAACTCATGTCTTTTCAGGCCCTCATGCTTGCCCAGGAAACCCACTTAACCTCTGAGCCACCCTCCCCAGCTCTAATATTTCTTTCTTGAAGCTGGGTTTTGCAAAAGTAACTTTCCATGACTCTGGAGAAAAAGGATTCTCTCTCTCTTTTTTTTTTTTTTTTTGTGATATTTTGTTTGCTTTTTTGAGTCAGGGTCTCACTGTGTAGCCCAGACTGGCTTGGAACTTGAGATCCTCCTGCCTCAGCCTCCCAAGTTGCTAGGAATGACAAGTGTACTCCACCATGCCCAGCTCTTTTTTTTTTTTTTTTTTCTTAAATGACTAAACTATTAGTTGGAAACAACTTGCTAACTCTGGTGACTTACTGTTCAGAGCAGACACTGGCTATCTTGCCTGGATGCTAGTGTTCCTCCCCCCCTCCCACCTTTGGCTTCTTACTGCAAAGAAATGCAACTGTCTGAGCTCATTGTCAGATGCAGGAGGGTGACCAGCCCTATACAGGACAGGCTTGAAATACTGGGAACAGGAACAGCCCTTTAGATTGACCAGCAGGACATGGTGGATAAATCCTACAGATAAGGGTGCCCCTCAGGTGTGTTACTCTGGAAGCCGGATGGGGATGGAAGCCCTCTTACCCACACACTAACCCGATCTTTTTAAAGCACATGTTGACACCTTCCAATACCTTACTGCTCCTTACTCTCTCCACTCTTCTACAGCCTTCCAGGTTCCTGTACTAGGGAGCTACTGGTTCTCATTGTCTTGCCTGTTTCCAGGGAGCTTGCTGTCTTTTGAGTGCATACTTCCAGACTTACTCCTCACATTTCTGTGTTGGTATTTCCATGAGTTTAGGGTTCAATGAGGGCATGGATGTTTTGTCGCAGGATTTATAAGAAGAGGAAGAGAAGCCGGGTGTGGTGGCACACACCTTTAATCCCAGCACTAGGGAAGCAGAGGTAGAAGGATCGCTGTGAGTTTGAGGCCAGCCTGAGACTACATAGTGAATTTCAGGTCAGCCTGGGCTAGAGGGAGACCCTACCTCAACCCCCTCCACAAAAAAGAAAAAGAAGAAGAAGAAGAGGAGGAGGAGGAAGAGGAGGAAGAGGAAGAAGAGAAACCCAAGATGGCACACTTGCTCTGTCTTCATGATGTTCTGTGTGTACTATGCAGTAAGGATTTTACCTGATGCAGGCACCATGCTCTCACAGTGTCAACCAAACAAACCTCTATGCTTTATAAATTACCCAGTCTCAGATGCTTTGTTATAGCAACATGAAACAAACAAATAATAATTGCAAAAAACAAACAAACAAAAAAAAAACCCAAACTAAGATAGGAGCCCACCTTGACTATGGCATACTGGTACTCTTCACTTCTGAGCTAGATGCACCAGTGGTGCTTTCTGCCCTCCCCTCCATCAGTTTTAATATCTTGGTGAAGAATAAAAGGATTGAAAAACCAGAACCTGGCAAGCAGATGTTAAAGGCTAAAGGAAGCCTGAAGGTCAGGTCTATGGATGCATGTCCTCACAATCTGTGTGTCCAGTCCCTTGTCTCCCAAGCCTCAGTCTTGTGCTTCCACTTGTGGCCTCAAGTTCAAAATGGAAACTATCACTCATCCACCCTTGACTGGCTGGTCCCCAGTAGCCTCCTGTCTTGGATGGCTACTCTTAGTCATGGCAGTGGGCTCCAGCCTCCAGCTGTGCAGGGGCTGGGTCGTTCCTGTGGATACTTTTCTCAGGTTTGCCACTTGTCTGCAGCACCCTGGCACCTCACCTCCCTGGGCCCAGCTGGTGCTGTTGCTCACCTCCAGTGTTGGCACCCCATGGTTTCAGTGAACTTCTGAAGCCTCATTGTGGTGGT
Source organism: Orientallactaga sibirica (assembly GCA_036365145.1). NCBI lineage: Eukaryota > Metazoa > Chordata > Mammalia > Rodentia > Dipodidae > Orientallactaga > Orientallactaga sibirica. Next base: position 3,854,981 of record JAEOAD010000030.1, read on the forward strand.
TTGGATGTAAAAACACAGCCTCATGTGTTTGCAAGTAAGCCTCGTACTTACTTGCTAGCTAGTGGAGCCTTTGAGAGTTGAAGCCTTGCTGGAGAGCTGCGTCACTCGGGGTAGGCCTTAAGGTTTATATTAGTCCAGCCCCACTGGGTGTTCATAGCGCATTCTTGCTGCTTCCTCCCAGCTGATGTGACGCCTGGCTGTCTGCTCCTGCCATGCTTTCCCTGCAACGATGAAGCTTCCACTTGAAACTGTGAGCCAGAGATAAACCCTTTCCTTCCAGAAGCTGCTTCTGGTCAGGTGTTTTGTCCTAGCAATGAGAAGACAAGTTCTACACTACCTTGACCATGTAGCTCCCTGCTGGAGAGCCTCAGCTGTGTTGTCCTGTTGTGGTGAGGAGGAAATCCAGATTCCTTTTGGGTGCTTAAGAAGGCCCTGCAGGAGCTGGCCCCTGCCAAACCTCCTTTCTCTAGGGGCTCTCCACATCTTAACAGCACACTTCCCAAGGAGCCAAATTTCTCTCAGGTCCTTGAATGACACTCTTTGACCTTCAGGCCTCTGTGCATACTATTCTCTCTCCTCTTGTCCTCTGGTCAACTCGATCATATCCACCAAGCTTAGCTTAAATGCTACTTCCAAGGAGCAGGTGCTCTGGAATCCTGATATAGGTTCCAGGAGCCTGTGTTTCCCTGACACCCTGGGCATATCCTGTCTTCTTGGGATAGGCCTGAGTGATGATTGATTACTTAATCATGCGTCTCGTCCATGAACAATAAACACTCTTAGGGGCTGGCCTCAATTGATGCCTTTGTGGCTGTATCCCTGGCAAGAAACTGCCCCTAAGATGCATTGTAAATGTCTGGGGTGCAAACTGGGTGGCGAAAGGGGAACTTTTCTCCAGTCCACTTGTGGAGGAGTGAATCTAGAAGACTTGACTTCTGACTTAGCTCTCCTGAAGGAGAGAAAACTTGTGCTTGGTGGACCTTGTGTTCCTCGCCACATCACATCCAAGTCCTTTACAGGAAGAGTAGCAAGAGAGCAATGGACAGGAGAAGAAAGGAAAGCCATTCTGCGGCCCGGAAGGAACGCATGTCTCCAAGTCTCCCGCATCTCTCATCTAAGAGGTCACATGGAAGAACTCAGAGTCCCTGTCAAAGTTTCAGGCAAAAACAATAACTTGGTTTTGACCTTGCTCTCTTCAAAAAGCAAGTTGCTGCTGAGCTGGAACATCAAAAAGAATAAATAATTGTTTTTCTTTTTTGTTGTTATGAGATGGATCATCTGAGCGGTTAGTGGTAAGCAAGCGGCTTTGATTCCACTCTGGCTCCCCAGCGCTCCAGCCTCTCTTTATGTCAGCAGGCTCCTGTTTCCACCCCAGGACAGCAGAATCCCTTGATTAAATTCATATTTGTTTTAATCTTTCCCTGTGTCTGATCTCCAGCTCAAAGATGGTCAGGGGAAAAAAAAAAAGCCAGCTGCCCCGCTGTGGCCATGGAAGGGCCTGTGTCAGGCCCCACGCTGTTTATTCTGCCCTGTGTGATAAGGTAGCCAGCCCATGGTGCTTGGCTGGGCCCATGGTGCCAGCTCTGGTCCCACGTTGTCAGTGGCTGCTGGGACACCTACTGAGCTGCTGGCTGCAGGAGAGCTGAGGATACAAGGATGGCTAGGCTAACATCCACCTAGAGCTGGACCCTGTGCTGGACTTGGTGCCACAGAAGTCTCCAAGAGTTCTTTTCTTTTCTTTTCTTTTCTTTTTTTCTTTTTCTTTTTTTTGTTTTTTCGAGGTAGGGTCTCACTCTAGCCCAGGCTGACCTGGAATTCACTATGTAGTCTCAGGATGGCCTTGAACTCACTGTGATCCTCCTACTTCTGCCTTCCAGTGCTGAGATTAAAAGCGTGCGCCACCACACCTGGCTTCAAGATTATTTTCTTTCTTTCTTTCCCTCTTTCTTTCTCTCTCTCTCTCTTTCCTTCCCTCCCTCCCTCCCTCCCCCCTTCCTTCCCCTTCCTTCCTTCCTTCCTTCCTTCCTTCCTTCCTTCCTTCCTTCCTTCCTTCCCTCCCTCCCTCCCTCCCTCCCTCCCTCCCTCCCTCTCTCTCTTTCTTTCTTTCTTTCTTTCTTTCTTTCTTTTTGAGGCAAGCCCAACAGACTGGCCCCCCTTTTTTATGAGAGAGAGAGCAAGAGTGAGAGACAGAGAGAGCACACATTGTTGTGCCAGGGCCTCCAGCCACTGTAATCAAACTCCAGATGTGTGTGCCACCTTGTTTGCAAGTGTGACCTTGCACACTTGCGTCACCTTGTGCATCTGGCTTACATGGGATCTGGAGAGTTGAATATGTGTCCTTAGGCTTTGCAGGCAAGCACCTTAACCACTAAGCCATCTCTCCAACCCTATTTTCTTTTTAAAAATAAATTTAAAACTGGGCTAGTTAGAACTCACTAGCTGTGTTGAAATAATATGCTACTCGATTTTATTTTATAGATTATTTTGCACTGCTGAGAATCCAACCCAAGGCCTCCCACATGCTAGGCAAGCACTCAGAGAGACCTGCACTCCCAGCCCTTAAGATTTTTTCTTTCCAGGCAGGATCTTGCTTTAGTCCAGGCTGACCTGAAATTTGCTATATAATCTCAGGCTGGCCTTGAACTCACACTGATCCTCCAGTCTCTGCCTCCTGAGTGCTGGAATTAAAGGCATGTGCCACCACACCCATCACTCTTGAGATTTTCAGGGGTAAAAAAAAAAAAAGAATCTCAGGTGCACAGAACCGTCTTGGTTCATAGCCAGTCACTGACATTTGTTGGCATTCTACCTGTTCCTCCCACTTTCTCTCTTCACCCATTCTTCAGCCCTCCAATGTATTTGGTGATTGTCTTTACTTAATGTGGCTTCAGACATGAAAGTCTATGGGTTCCTAAGTTTTTATTTATTTATTTGGTACCGAGAATCAAACCTAGGGTTTTGTGCATGCTAGGCAAGCACTCTACCCCACTGAGCTACATCCTTAGGCCTTTGCTTTTTTTTAGGGGTGTATTTCCAGGTAGGGTCTCCCTCTAGCCCAGGCTGACCTAGAATTCACTGTGTAGTCTCAGGGTGGCCTTGAACTCACAGCGATCCTCCTACCTCTGCCTCCTTAGTGCTGGGATTAAAGACATGTGCAACCACGCCCAGCTTCTAGCTGTTTTCTTAAAACTGTGGTCAAATACACATACCCTTTACCTTTTTTTTCCTTTTGAAGCCCAAAGACCATTTTATTAGAGTTTGAGAGAAAAACCACAAGGCAGGCAAGCTATAAATCCTGGCAGCCTCGGGGAGGAGGGAGATGGAGAAGAGAAAGAGAAAATCTGAGAACAGCTGTAGACATGATGGTGGCGGTGGGGTGGGGGGTGTGGATCTTCAGAAAAGCAATGAAAAAGCCCAGAATTTCAGAGCAAACATCCTTAGGATTTTGTCTAGGATCCAAAGAAGAGGTAGAAAGGAGGAAAAGGGAAAATTATGCTCAAAAAAGTGAGCAGACTCTGCAGTGAAGAACTGTGAGCAACTGCCACCATCTGCCCTTTTTTTTTTTTTTAAATTATTTGTTTGCCAGGAGAGAGAGGGGGAGAGAGAGAGAGAGAGAGAGAGAGAGAGAGAGAGAGAGTGGAGGTGCAGAGAATAGGTACATCAGGGCCTCCAGCCACTGCAAATGAACTCCAAATGCATGTGCCACCCTGTGCTTTATGTGGGTTCTGGGGAACTGAACCCAGTTGTTAGGCTTTGCAGGCAAGTGCTTTAACCACTGGGCAATCTCTCCAGCCCCACCATCTGCCTTTGTAACAGACATGTCTTTCTTTCTTTTTAAGATAATTCTTTAGTTTATGTATGTATGTATGTATATGTATGTGGGTGCATGTATGCCATTGTGGATCTGAGGTCTAAGAAAAACCTCTGGGTGTTGGTCCTCTGCTTCCCCTGTGTTTGAGTCAGGGTCTCTCTCTCTCTCTTTTCTTTTGCACCTGGGAAGGCCAGTTTAGCTGACCCATGAGCCTCAGGATTTTCTTGGCTAAGCCTCCCATTGCCTGAGATGCTATTTTCTGTTGGGCTTTATGTGGGCACTGGGGATTCAAACTCTTGTCAGCAGGCTTGTGATGCAAGTACCTTTAATGGCTGAGCCATCTTTCCAGTCACTGGATGTTTGTTTGTTTATTTATTTATGAGCAACAGAGAAAGAGACAGAGAGAGAATGGGTGCACCAGGGCCTCCAGCCACTGCAAACGAACTCCAGAGACATGTGCCACCTTATGCATCTGGCTTATGTGGATCCTGGGGAATCGAGCCTCGAAAGGGGATCTTTAGGCTTCACAGGCAAGTGCTTAACCACTAAGCCATCTCTCCAGCCCTCCCTGGATATATTTTTATATCCAGAAAAGGACAGTTGGCTCTCTTTATCCAAAAGTTCCACAGATTTAACCAGCCACTGATAGAAAAAAAAAGTCTCAGAAAGTTTCAAGGAGCAAAAGTTGAACTTGTGTTGTGCTGAATCTGCATGGGTGATATGAACTGAGTCCTCCTGCAGCCTCCCTCAACCCACTTCACAGCCCCTCAGTATCCCTCCAGCACTGGTCATGGAAGCATTGTTCTCCTTAGGTCTCTCTTGTGTCAGGCCTACCATGCTTGTGTTTGCACTGAGCATGTACACACATTTTTCTTATCATAGCCTCCAAAGACTGTAGCACAACTATTTACATAGCATTTGCATAGCATTAGGTAGTACAAGTAATCCAAAAAGGATATGCATATTATATGCAAATACTATGTCCAAGTTTGGTATCTGCAGAAGTTCCTGGAACCCATCAACTATACAGTGTTCTGTGTAGTGTAACAGTTGAGAACATAGATGATGGTCTCAACTGAGATTAAAACCCTGGCTCTGCCATTTGCTAGCAGTTGCTTAGCCTTGCTGCCTCAGTTTCTCCATCTGTGAAATGGGATGCTAATTGCTTTACTTCATAGAGTGTGATTTGAATCTCAGATGTCCTCACAGGCTTATTTTGAATACTGTTTTGAGGGCTGGAGAGATGGTTTAGCGGTCAAGGTGCTTGCCTGTGAAGCCTAAGGACTCATGTTTGACTCTCCAGATACCACGTAAGCCAGATGCACAAAGGTGAGGCAAGTGCAAGGTCCCACATGCCCACTAGGTGGTGCAAGCATCTGCAGTTCAATTGCAATGGCTGAGGCCCTGGCATGCCAATTGTCTCTCTGTCTCTCTCTCACACACGTGTGCTCTCTAAAAATAAAACACAAAACTGAATATGGTTTTGAATGCTTGTTCAAAACCACTCCTCAACAGGTGGCGATATTTTAGAAGGAGGCAGGACCTAGTTGGTGGAAGTAGGCCACTGTGGGAGGGCCTTTGAAACTTAGAGGCTGACCCCTGATTCCAGCTGCTCTCTGCTTGCTGCTCTGTGGCTCTGTGAAGTCACGGTACCCCTTCTGCCACTATGGACAGAGCTGTATGCCATACCTTCTCTGCTATGAGGGACTGAAACCATGAACCAAAATCTTTTTTTTTGTAATTAAAAAAATTATTTTTTAATTTTTTTTTTTGACACAGGGTCTCACTCTAGCCCTGGTTGGCCTCGAATTCACGGCTATCCTCCTACCTCTGCCTCTCTAGTGTTGGGATTAAAGGTATGCGCCACTACACCCATCTTTCAAAATCTTTTCTAAGTGACTCCTGTCAGGTGTTTCATCACTCCAAAAACGTAAATAACACAGAGTTAATGCTTGGAAAATCCTCTGAGCACTGACTGGCATAAAGCAATGCCCTGTTCATCTTTCCTGTTCTTGCTTTGTACTCAGGCCAGCATTGGTAAGTGCCACTCCTGCTGCTGTGCATGCCTCTGATTCCTTGCTGCACACTGCATCAGGGGGGTGTGTTGCCTACATTTGACTAACAATCCCCCAAGGGTGGGTGCCTGGTTGACAATGTAGCCATAAGCACCTGTGCATGCCACTGGGAGGATTTTTGTCCCCTTGAGCTTGGTTTGTGGTTATGAGTTGACACACTTACTGTAAAGGATGAGATAGTAAATACTGTTGTCTTTGTGGGCCATACAGTTTCTGTTGCAACTGACTCAGCTCTGCTGTCATTGCACGTGTGAATGAATGCACATAGCTTTGTTCCAATAAAACTTTATTTACGGGCTGGAGAGATGGCTTAGCAGTTTAGGCGCCTGCCTGCTAAGCCTAAGAACCTGGTTCCAATCTCCAGGTCCCACGTTTAGCCAGATGCAAAGTGACGCAAGGGTGCAATGCACACTTGACCACAAGGGGGCGCACACATCTGGATTTCGTTCACAGCAGCTGAGAGACTGCTGGCGTGCCCATCTCTATCTGTCTCCCTCTCCTTCTCTGTCTGTCTTTCTCTGTGTCTCTCTCCAAAAATAAATAAAATAATTTAAAAATTTTTAAAACTTTATTTACAAAAAGAAAACGTTGAATCAGTAGGTTTGTGGATCACTCCTGTATTAGGTCAGAGTATTGTCCATGGATCTCAGAGTGGCTTCCCAGTTGACTCTTCTGTCCCCAGTGCTGGGAATACCTGTTTCTCTGTGTTCTGAAAGCATGTGTCTTTGACAGAGAGCCACAAATGGTCTCCCTCTCTGCCCTCTAGCTGTCTCTCCTGCCCTCACTCTAGGCATGACTTTTCTTACCATGTGGTTGGGCTGTTTCATATTTCCTAGTTGAGAGCTTTCTTGATGTAATTTAAATCTTTTATTTAATTATTTTATTTAATTAATTTGAGAGAGAGGGGCAGCCAGAGAAAGGATGTGCCAGGGCCTTGAGCCACTGCAAACAAACTCTTTTTTTTTTTTTTTTTTTTTTTGGTTTTCGAGGTAGGGTCTCACTCTAGTCCAGGCTAACCTGGAATTCACTAAGTACTCTCAGGGTGGCCTTGAACTCATGGCGATCCTCCAACCTCTGCCTTTTTAGTGATGGGATTAAAGGCATGTGCCACCACACCCGGCTTGCAAACAAACTCTAGATGCATGCGCCACCTTGAGCATCTAGCTTACAGAGGTCCTGGGAACTGAACTTGGATCCTTAAGCTTCATAGGTAAGTGCCTTAACTGCTAAGCCATCTCTCCAGCCCCTTTAGTTAGTTTCTTTAAAAATATATTTTTTTAAATTTATTTGTAAGCAGAGAGAAATAGAAGAGAGACAGAGAGAATGCATGCACCAGGGCTTCCAGCCATTGCAAATGATCTCCAGATGTATTCACCACTCTATGTATCTGGCTTTATGTGAGTACTGGGGAATCAAATCCAGGTTGTTAGGCTTTGCAGGCAAGCACCATAACTGTGGAGCCATCTCTCCAGCCTCTCTTGATGAAATTGAAGTGATTGTATACCTGGGCATTTGAACTGTTGTCACTAGAATTGCGTGCCATGCTTCTGTTTTATATAGATTAATGCTTGGTGGTCTTCCGACAACACTGAGAAGTAGGGATGAAAGAAATTTCCTTTTACAGACGAGGAAACCAAGGTTGAGGGACATGGAGTGACTTGCTGGGAGAGGGAGGAGCCAGTCCATGAACACACATCTCCTTAATGCCGAGTTGCATCTGCTTCTCATCCCTCTCACCCACAGGACACTGGGAGGAAGGCTGGGTTGCCAGAGAAAAGTCCAGGGGGTTGGAGTAAGTGGAAGAGGGGAAGGGTATGAGAAGGGGAAGGAGCTGAGGGCCAGTGTGGATGGGGGTGTCCATGGCTGAGCAGCCTATTCCAGTGTTCGGATGCTGTAGCTTCCAGTGGGGAATCCCTCTGTGGTTTCAGCACCCAGAGACCCAGGCCTGTGATGTGGGAAGGGGTTAGGCCAGATGGGGCACAGGAGCCAAGCGTGGAGGCTGTATCTGAGCCCAGCAGGAGGGAGGGCTATGGCTGGAGCCCCTGAACCCCCTTATATTTAGTGCTGTGATTAGAGTGGTGGTTTCATTCAGGTGTCCCCCATAAACTTAGGTGTTCTGAATGCTAGATTCTCCAGCTGATGGCAATTGGAAATTAAAGCCTCCTGTAGATGGTGTATTGTTGGGGGTGGGCTTATGGGTGTTATAGCCAGTGTCTCCTTGCCAGTGTTGGGCACACTCTCCTGTTGCTATTGTCCACCTGATGTTGGCCTGGGGATGATGTCCACCCTCTGTTCATGCCATTGTTTTCCCCTGTCATCATGGAGCTTCCTCTCGAGCCTGTAAGCCAAAATAAACCCCTTGTTTCCCCACAAACTGCTCTTGGTCAAGTGTTTTCTGGCAGCAATGTGAACCTGACTGCAACAATTGGTATTTAATGGAGAAAAGCAAATAAGAAATAAGAAAAGCATGGAAATGAGTAAGTTTAAAATAAGCATTTTTAACCATTAAAAACAAATCTTGGGGCTGGAGAGATGACTCAGCGGTTAAGGGGCTTGACTGCAAAACCTAACAAGCCAGATTCGGTTCTCCAGTACCCACCTAAAGCCAGATGCACAAGGTGGCACATGCATCTGGAGTTCGTTTGCAATGGCTGGAGGCCCTGGCATGCCCATTCTCTCTGTCTCTCTTTCTCTGCTTGCAAATAAATAAATAAATAAATAAATAAATAAATAAATAAATAAATGGTTTAAAAAAACTTCTATCTGGGCATGGTGGCACATGCCTTTAATCCCAGCACTTGGGAGGCAGAGGTAGGAGGGTTGCCGTGAATTTGAGGCCACCCTGAGACTACATAGTGAATTCCAGGTCAGCCTGGGCTAGAATGAGACCCTACCTCGAAAATCCAAAAACCAAACCAAAGCAAAACAGAAACAACTTCCAAAAATAATAATAAAAAAAGATGTATAACAGGCATTTTGCCAAGTGAGTGTACCCCTGAAGCCAGTACCACATTTAGAAACAGCTTAGAGGCTGGGATGGAGCTCAGCAGTGAAGCACTTGCCTTGCATGTGCAAGTCCCTGCTTCCATCTCTCAGCACTGAAAAAGACCCCAAAACCTTCACCACCAGCAGACACCCACGTCCCAAGGGCATCCACTCTCCTGGCATCCAGCAGCATGCATTAGTTCTGCCTGGTTGTGAACTTGAACTTTATATAACTGGAATCATCAAGAAGTGTTCTTTCATGTTTGTCCTCTTTTGCTCAATGTTTTGTGAGATGTATTCACGCTGTTGGTCAACCACAGCTTTAGTTTGTCCGTTCTTACTGCTGAGGAAGCGTCCCTCGCCTCTCTCACACACCACACACGTACCATTCTAGCTCTTGCTGGGCATTTGAACCATTTCCATTTGGGAGCTATGATGCGTATCCTTGCTATGGGAACTCCTTGTATTTGTGTTATTGTGACCATATGTGATGTTGTAGATACCTTTTCTTTTCTTTTCTTTTCTTTTTTTTAATTTTGAGAAAGAGAGAGAATGGGTGTGCCAGGGCCTTCAGCCACTACAAATGAACTCCAGATGCATGTGCCCCTTTGTGGCAAATGTGTGACATTGTGCTTTTGTATCACTGTGCATCTGGCTTACGTGGGACCTGGAGGTTGGAACTGGGTTCTTAGGCTTTGCAGGCAGGCGCCTTAACCACTAAGCCATCTCTCCAGCCTTCTTTTTTTAATTTTAAAATATTTTTGGACCGGAGAGATGGCTTAGTGGTTAAGGCGCCTGCCTGCAAAGCCTAAGAACCCAGTTCCAATCTCCAGGTCCCACGTTTAGCCAAATGCAGTGATGCAAGGGCGCAATGCTGCACTTGCCCACAAGGGGGCACACACATCTGGATTTCATTAGCTGCGGCTGAGAGGCTGCTGGCTTGCCCATTCTCTATCTGTTTCCCTCTCCCTCTCTGTCTGTTTCTCTCTGTGTCTCTCTCCAAAATATATATATATATATATATTATTTATTTACTTATGAGAGAGACAGAGAGAGAGAGAGAGAATGGGTGTGCCAGGGCCTCTTGCCGCTGCATATGAACTCTAGATGCATGTGTCATCTTGTGCATCTGGCTTACGTGGCTCCTGGGGCATTAAACCTGGGTCCTTTGGCTTTGCATGCAAGCACCTTAAGCACTAAGCTATATCTCCAGCCTGTAGTTATCTTTTCATTGCTAGGATAAAGCACTGGACCAAAAGCACCTGATGGGAGGAAAGTTGTTTATTTTGGCCTACAGTCTCAAGGGGAAGCTCCATGATGACAGGGGATAGTATAGCATGAGCAGAGGCTGGTCAGCCCTTCTGCCACAGAAAGTGGTAACAGCAGCAGGAGAGTGAAGAGTAACACTGGCAAATTAGGGGCTAATAAACCTCAAGGCCCACTCCCAGCAACACACCTCCTCCAGTAAGGCTCCACCTCCCAAATTGCCACCAGCTGGGGAGCAAGCTTTCAGAACACATAAGTTTATGAGTGACACCCCAGTGACTTTCTATTGAGCATATACTAGGGCTAGCATAGTTGGGATCCCTGGCAACTAGACATTGCTGAGCCGCTGACATTCTCACCACAGCACCTGAGAGCTCTGTTCACACTGGATCTGGATGGTGTCAGGGCTTCCAGTCAACTGTGGAGCTGGCAGATGTTTCAGATGCGCTTAAGCTTCACCAGCCTATGGGGCTCAAAGGATATCTTTTCCCACATCTGGTAGAGCTTCCCTGATCAGATGGCCCCATCCTCTCCTGCCTCCAGAGAGCATCTGTCAGTCATAATGGTACCATGTAGTGAGTTCTTGCCATGCACACATTATAGGTACTGTGCAAGGGCTAGCTAACTTTTTAATCCCCACAACAGCAACAGTCCTGTGAGGTAGGCAACTTAGGTATTGCCCCCATCCCATTTTACAGATGTGGAAACTGAGACCAGGAGGAGGAAATTACTTGTTCAAGGAACACACTGTCAGTGTTATGCCAATATGGAATCTCAAGAAGTCTGGTTTCAGAGCCTCTCTTCTTCACTCCCCTCCCCCACCTTCTTGGCATTGCTGGGGATGGAACCCAGGACCCCACACATGTCAGATAAGTGTTCTGCCACTGAACTATGCCCTTAGGCCTCCCCTTTACCCCTTCATTATGCCATTTGGCACCTCTGGGCCACCACTTCCTCTCCCTGGGTCTTTTAGGAAAGCCACATCCTCACTGTTCCATGCAGGCTGCTGTCCTCAGGGTGATTTCTGCCCCTGGCTGCTGCCTGGGGCTGGTCTTGTCTGTGTTCCTCCCCACTGATTTCCCTGGGATGCTGCGCCCTGTTCCATAGGAAGTGAGGACTGAAAGGCTCCAGGACTGGGTCAGAGGGAGATGCAGGTGTCACCACTCTTGTTACCATTGGTGACTGGTTTATGGCCCTCCTTCAGGCTCAGTTATCAAGTCTAGCTCTTGTCAGTGTACTTCATTTCCTTCAGGAGGAATAGAATTTTAGGGGTCACAGTTCAATCTGGGTTCTGATTGGAAGATGGTATGGCGAGCATTGCTAAACACGGGCTGGAACTGTGAGGAAGCTGGCCTGGGCTGTTGAACAAGGCCAGGGACCTTGGGCTGTGGAGGTTGCAGCAGGCCTTATCTTCGGTAACCCACTCTGGTGCCAGGGCTGGCCGCTCCCTCCTCGTGAGGCCTTAGCGTGCCTCACCCCAACCCAGAGGATCCTACGGAAATGGGACCGATGGGCCCTCCCCCCTATCCCAGCACCTAGCTCTAAGGTTTTACTTTCCCTACAGTCCTGTGACCTTGGGGCCAGCTGCCCAAGAGACCCTTATATGGTATTAAACAATCTCCCTGCAGCTGCAGCCATCCGATATGTGACTCAAGTCATGTAGCTTTTCCCACCACTTCTGCTCTCTCCCTCGCAACTCCTCCTTTGCAGCCTCTGCTTTCCGGCACCAGCCAATTAGGTACTGACCCATGAGCCTATGCATCCAATCACCTTACAATCTGTGTGTGGTTTCTCAACCTTTCCCAAGTGTTTATAAACCCACTCCCCTTTTGGATAAATAAGTGCTGTCCATCAGATGGTCTCTCTGGTGGTTCATTGCCCACCACATTCACCTGCTCCAAGACCCTGCTCCCCTCAGCTCTTCCTGCACCCTGGACGTCAGTGGCCAATGACCTCCTGGAGTAGCAAGGACCCTCAATGGCAAACTTGCACATGGGGGACAAGCTAAGAAGAGGATCTGGTGTCAGTAGCAGGCTGGAAGCCTCTCAGGGAGGGACTTGGACTTGCCCTCTGCTGAGCTTCCTGAGGGATGTTCCTCCAAACCAGGAAGGGTGTCAGATTCTTCCAAAGAAGGGGGTGGGGGGAGAGAGAGAGCGCACATGAAAGCTCTCCATCTTAGGGTTTGTCATCACGACAGACTCTCATCATTGTTACATTGACCGAATGTGCCTAAACCTGGATCCTGGCTCTGTTCTCATAGAAAGAGTGATCCTGGCTCTGAACCACTAGAAGCACAGAGAAGCTCATGGCAAACCTTCCCAAGGCACACAATTATTTTTAGGAAGTTGTAATCTTGAACTATTTTTTCCTTTTTTTTCCAAGGTAGGGTCTTGCTGTAGCCCAGGTTGACCTAAAATTCACTATGTCGTCTCAGGCTGGGCTCAAGCTCTCAGTCATCCTCCTACCTCTGCCTCCTGAGTATTGAACTTTTTGTTTAATATATATATTTTATTTATTTAAGAGAGAGAAAGAGAGAGAATGGGCATGCCAGGGCCTTTAGCCATTGCAAACAAACTCCAGACGCATATGCCACCTTGTACATCTGGCTTACGTGGGTCCTGGGGAATGGAACCTGGGTCCTTAGGCTTTGCAGGTACCTTAAGCTATCTCTCCAGCCCTTGAACTATTGCAAACAAACTTTTTGTCTTTTTTGGGGAATGGAACCTGGGTCCTTAGGCTTTGCAGGTACCTTAAGCTATCTCTCCAGCCCTTGAACAGGGCTGCCCAGGCTGACCTGGAATTCACTCTGGAGTCTCAGGGTGGTCTCGAACTCACAATAATCCTCCTACTTCTGCCTTCTGAGTGCTGGTTGGCCCAGCTCCTTTGAACTATTTATTTATTTATTGCTTTTTGTGGTAGGGTCTCATTATAGCCCAGGCTGACCTGGAATTTACTATGTCATCTCAGGGTGGCCTCAAACTCACAGCAACCCTCCTAACTCTTGTCTCCCGAGTGCTGGGATGAAAGGCGTATACCATTTTTTTTTCTTTTTGGTTTTCTGAGGTAGGGTCTAACTCTAGCTCAGGCTGACCTGGAATTCACTATGTAGTCTCAGGGTGGCCTCGAATACTCGGTGATCCTCCTACCTCTGCCTCCCAAGAGCTGGGATTAAAGGCATGAGCCACCACATCCGGCTGTGCGCCATTTTTTATGTGATAGTGACTTCACTGTCTGAGACAAAGGAGAACTAAATGAAGAGTTTGACACTTTCCTGACACCGATTTGTCATAGAAGTCACAGTAGTGTAGAGCTTCTGTGGAAAGAGAACTGCCTGAGGCATGGATAAACGGAATGCTGAACTTGAGATATGATTTATGTAACTCTTTCTCACCTCTTTATTCCACATTCCAGTCTTAGGATAACATTTAAAATCTTAATGCTATTTTCAAGAATAGCCAATAAAAGAAGTTGGCCATGCCTTTGTCACCAATGAAAGTTTTTCTTTCTTTATGAAAACAACTTATAAATACAAAGAAAGAGCTAAGTCTGTGAAGGGAGCATATTGGGCCTAAATGAATTTATAATTTTGAATTTCAAAACTGCTTGATGGCAAATAACAGTTCTTAAAATAAGTTTTGGAAAGTTAGAGAAAAATAAAAGGAACAGTTATTGTTTAAAAACAAATGTGTCAGTGAAAATGTTCATTTTTAACACATTCATTTTGGGTCTTTTGCTTAACACCAGAGACCAGTTTAAACATTATGACAACATTGTAAAGTCAATGGACAGCCTGAGAAGAATATTTTTTTAAGTTTAGAAAGATTTTATTAGATTAAGAGAAGGAAAGAGGAGCGAGCATAAAGAGCTCCTGCTCATGAGAAGGCAGGAGGAGGAAAAGTCCATCTAGAGATCCAAGTAGGGGTCATTTATAAGTTCTGAAATGGAGGCTGAGCTAACCAACTGAAAGAGAAACAGAGGAAGGGAGAGAGGGAGAGGGAAAAATGGAAAGAAAGAAAGAAAAAAGGAAGGAAAGAAAGAAAGAAGGAAAGAGTGACAGAGCCTCTTGCCGCTGCAAATGAACTGGAGATGCATGTACCACTTTGTACATCTGGCTTTATGTGGGTACAGGGATATAGAACCCAGGCTGTCAGGCTGCATAAGCAACAGCCTCTAAAAACCGAGTCAGCTCCTTATTCCCAAGAATTTTGAAATTAAAAAAAAATTGAAAAACAGAAAGGCGCTGAGGTGTGGCTCAGTGGTAACATCCATGCTTAGCATGTGTAAGGCCCTGGGTTCAAGTCCTAGCATAAGGAAAAGGAACAAACTACTGACATTTAATATCTGGCATCATTTTATAAATGAAAGAATGAGACAGTTGGAAACTGCCTGCTTTTAAACTGTCAATAGAGTAACTGATTCAGGCCATGACCATCATGCATGGGTGTGGGAAGCTGTAGTGGTTTGATTCAGGTGTCCCCATAAACAGGTGTTCTGAGTGCTAGGTTCCCAGCTGATGGAGATTTGGGAATTAATGCCTCCTGGAGGCAGTGTATTGTTAGGGCCAGGGCTTATGGATACTATTGCCAGTGTGCCCTTGTCAATGTTTGGCACAGTCTCCTGTTGCTATTGTCCACCTTATGTTGGCCAGGAGGTGATGTCCACCCTCTGCTCATGCCATCATTTTCCACTGCTATCATGGAGCTTCCCCTTGAGTCTGTAAGCCAAAATAAATCCCTTTTTCCCCACAAGCTGCTCTTGGTCAGGTGACTTCTGCCAGTAATGCGAACCTGACTGCAACAGTAATTTTGGTACCAGGAGTGGGGTCATTTGCTGTTAGACATCTGACTGTGTGGCTTTGGCCTTTTGAAGCTGATTTTCAAGAGGAATTTTTTTTGAGAGAGAGTCAGAGAGAGAGAGAGAGAGAGAGAGAGAGAGAGAGAATGGGCATGCCAGCAGCCTCTTAGCCGCTATGAACAAACTCCAAATGCATGCATCCCCTTGTGGGAAAGTACAGCATTGCACCCTTGCATCACTTTGCATCTGGCTAGACGTGGGACCTAGAGAATCGAATGGGCATTCTTAGGCTTAGGAGGTAGTCATCTTAACTGCTAAGCCATCTCTCCAACCCAAAGTCTGTTTTATTCCCCCCTGGATTAACAAATTGGCACCCCACCTGGTATTATGGAAGACAAGAAATGCAGGAAGGAGAGGGTCATTGAATTTGCAACACGGTCTTGTGTTTTGGAAATGGCTATGGGCAGTGTGAAGCAGGTTTGCTGGACAACTGCACAAAGATGGGATGGAGCTGTAAGGATGAACCATGGGTTGCAGTGGAGACCCAGTGGAGATGTTGGGACCACAAGATGGCTGCCAAGAGAGCTGCCAGCCCTGGGTGAAATTTTCCAGGACCGTGAGTAGCCTAGATGGAAGGGCAGAATTGAAACTCCACAGACTTGTTGCTGGTTAGAATTATTGGACTTGGAGATTTGTCACTGACTAGAGTTGTTGGACTTGGAGCTATAAAGTTTGATGTTTGCCCTGGTTGTTTTAAGTCTTGTATTGGTTGAATATTTCTTTGCCATGCCCAATGCCATCTTTTGCAGTATGAATGTTTATTCTGTGCCATTATGGTTTTTTGGGGGGATTTAAAAAAATATTATGGCTCAGTTAAAAGACCTGGACTATGGGGATGTTTGAACATCATTAAGATTGATAAAAATGTGGGAACTTTGAAAGCTGGACTGAATGCACAGTATTTTACATCATGTATGGTTATCAGTTTATGGGGGCCAGGGAGGAATGTGGTGGTTTGATTCAGGTGTCCCCCATAAACTTAGGTGTTCTGAATGCTAGGTCCCCAGCTGATGGAGATTTGGGAATTAATGCCTCCTGGAGGCAGAGTATTGTTGGGGGTGGGCTTGTGGGTACTCTAGCCAGTGTCCCTCTCTTGTTGCTATTGTCCACCTCATGTTGGCCAGGGGTTGATGTCCACCCTCTGCTCATGCCATCATTTCCTCCTGCCATCATGGAGCTTCCCCTTGGGTCTGTAAGCCAAAATAAATTATTTTTCCCCGAAAGCTGCTCTTGGTTGGGTGATTTCTGCTGGCAATGTGAACCTGACTACAACAGAAGCATTAGATGGAAGGTTGATTGTGAACCACATTTATGTTAAGATGTCAAATTATCAGCTCTGCAGTCTGCTCACCAAAGGAAATATGTCATTGTATATTGGTACACACAACTGTGGCCAGCTTACCTGAATTTAGCTTCAGTAATAGTGGAAAATCTATTATTCTCGGCCTTGTGATGATAGGAAGCACATAGCCTCACCTGTGAGGTCTTGCCAGTGATGCAGAACTTGCCCTTGTTCTGGTTTCATGTAAAAGAAGATGGAGGGATGGTACTACAAGGAAACAAAGAGGTAAACAAATACAGATAAGAAATACTTCTCTATTTAAAACTTTTATTTATTATGAGAGAGAGAGAGAGAGAGAGAGAGAGAGAGAGCGAATAGATAATCCAGGGTTTCCTGCCAATCCAAATGAACTCCAAACCATGTGCCACATTGTGCACCTGGCTTTGTGTAGGTACTGGGAATTTGAACCTCTGACCATCAGGCTTTGCAAGCCAGCACTTCTAACCATTAGGCAATCTTCCCAGGACAAGAAAGATTTCTGAAGATGAAAGGCTGATATCATTAATAAAGTCAATGTCATGGGTAAAAGAAAAACAAGATTGAAGATATTACTATAGACTAAAAGAGATCTAGAAGATATAACCCAATACAGGCTGTGTTAAAAATTTTTTTTTGTTTATTTATTTGAGAGAGAAAGAGGCAGACAGAGAGAGAGAGAGAGAGAGAGAGAGACAGAGAGAGAGAGAGACAGAGAGATTGAGAGAGCAAGCAGGCATGACAGGGCATCCAGCCACTTCAAACGAACGCCAGACACATGCACCACCTTGTGCATCTGGATTATGTGGGTCCTGGGGAATCAAACCTGTGTCCTTTGGCTTTCCAGGCAAGCACCTTAACTGCTAAGCCATCTTTCCGGCCCAAGATGTGTTTGTTTTTAATTAGTTCTTAGTTAAATTAGCCATAAGAGACATTTTGGAATGAATGTGGATTGAGTAATAGATAGGGAGTTAGTACTGATTTTATTAGCTGTGGTAATGTACTTGTAGAAATTTCTTTCTTTTCTTTTCTCTTCCTTCCTTCCTTCCTTCCTCCCTCCCTCCTCCCCCTTCCCTCTCTCCCTTCTTTCTTTCTTTCTTTCCTTCTTTCTTTCTTTCTTTCTTTCTTTCTTTCTTTCTTTCTTTCTTTCTTTCTTTCTTTCGGTAGGGTCTCACTCTAGCCAGGGTTGACTTGGAATTGACTATATAGTCTCAGCGTAGCATTGAACTCACAGCAATCCTCCTATCTCTGCCTCCCAAATACTGGGATTAAAGCCATGTGCACTATGCCCAGCTATATAGCTTTATCTATTGCACGCTGAAGAAGTGCCATAATGAGATCTGCAAATTTACTTTCAAATGGTTCAAAAAAAAAGGACAACCAATCAAAGCACAGAACTACAGATTTAACAGATAAAGATGTTGAATCAAGATAAAAGTTCATTTTTTGATTCTATTGTTCAGCCTAGTTCAAACATATCTTCAGATAACTTAAAAAGTACAGCCAGGAGTTATGGCTCACACCTGTAATCTCAGCACTTGGGAGGCTTGAGGTAAAAGGATCAACATGAGTTCTAGGTCAGCCAAAGCTATAGAGTTACAGAGTAAATTCCAGGATAGCATATACCAGACTGAGAACCTGCCTCCAAAAAATAAATAAATAAATAAAAATAAAAAAATAAAAATAAAAACCAATGTTCTAGTGTATGTAAAAACCTTAAAATCTTTTTTTAAATTTTATTTTATTTTATTTATTTTTGGAGAGAGACACAGAGAGGGAGACAGATAGAGAATGGGCGCGCCAGCAGTCTCTCAGCTGCTATGAACGAAATCCAGATGAGTGCGCCCCCTTGTGGGCAAGTGCGGCATTACACCCTTGCATCACTTTGCATCCGGCCCCTTAAAATCTTTTTTAAAAAATATTTTTAGGGCTAGAGAGATGGCTTATCGGCTAAGGTGCCTGCCTGCTAAGCCTAAGAATGCTGGTTCCAACGTCCAGTGGTTCCAATCTCCAGGTCCCACGTTTAGCCAGATGCAAAGTGAGGCAAGGGTGCAATGCCGCACTTGCCCACAAGGGGGCACATGCATCTGGATTTCATTCACAGCAGCTGAGAGACTGCTGGCATGCCCGTCTCTGTCTCCCTCTCCCTCTCTATCTATCTCTTTCTGTCTCTCTCTCCAAAAATAAATAAAAAATAATAAAAAAAATTAAAAAATATTTTTAGTTATTTATTTTCAAGCAAAGACACACAGAGAGTGCCAGAGTGAATGGGCAGGCCAGAGCCTCCAGCCACTGCAGACGAACTCTGGGTACATGCTCCACTTTGTGCATCTGTCTTTTTTTTTTTTTTTTAGATTTTTTTTTGTTTGTTTTCTGCTCTTCTTTACTTTTATTTTTTTATTTGCAAGCAGACAGAGAGATAGAAGAGAGGCAGGGAGAGAGAGAGAATGGGCATGCCAGGGCCTTTAGCCACTGCAAACGAACTCCAGATGCATGTGCCCCTTGTGCATCTGGCTTACATGGGTCCTGGAGAATCGAACCAGGATCCTTTGGCTTTGCAGGCAAACGCCTTAACCACTAAGCCATTTCTCCAGTCCTGTGCATCTGTCTTTACATGGGTACTGGGGAGTCAAACCCACTAGGTCGTCAGGCTTTGTAGGCAAGTGCCTTAACCACTGAGCCATCTCTCCAGCCCCCTTAAAATCTTTTGACATCCTGCTCGCAAATAGCAAAAACATAGGTGCAATGACAGATGTAGGGGAGAAAAAGTGCTATTCTATAAAGTGCTAACTTTATGGCACCCACAGTGACAGTAATCTGTCAGAGAGGTGTGGGTGAGGTCTGGGGCAATAGCTTTGCCACAGTACCTGAGACTTCCCATGCTGGTGGCCCACCAGCTCTTAGGGGAGCCACTGCTGAGGTTTATAGTTGGGTTTACAAAGTTCACTCAACATTCTGGCATTGAGCCTGAAGGTGAGGGCACTCTCAGACCAGCCTTATAAACAAAGCAACAGTCTTCTGAACCCATGGGGAGCAGACAGTTGTCTCTGCCCCTCTGCCCTCTTGTGTTTGCCATCTCCTTCCTGAGGCTGAGGCTGACATGGCTTGCTTTAGATCCACAGCTGTGATTCTTGACGTTGACTGCTAAGTTAGTCCCATGTGATTTTGAACAAGGTATTTGCCTCCTGGGACATTTGATTTCTCAATAGTAAAGAGAGATGACAAACTGCCCCCAGGCTTTATGTTTCAAGTGGAAATCACATTTGAAGCAAACAACTCGGTAGTGTTTGGCCCATTCCAATGTTGGAAAGCCATCACTGCAGTCCATACATGCACCTCTCTCCCCTCCCCAAATTCAAACTCACGTCCCATTGCTCCTCTTGCCCAGACCTGGCAACTGCCTTTCTATGTTCTGCTCTGTGAATTTACCTATTCTGGACATTTCATAGTGATGGAATTGTACACTGAGTGTCTGGTATCTGTCATTTTAGGATGTTTACAAGGTTTACCCATGAGCTACCATATTAGAACTTGATTCCCGTTTTTTTATTATTTGAGAGAGAGAGAGAATGGGCGCACCAGTGGCCTCTCAGCCTTTGTGAACGAACTCCAGACATGTGTGCCCCCTTGTGGGCAAGTGCGGCATTGCACCCTTGCCATCACTTTTTACATCTGGCTAAATGTGGGAACTGGAGATTGGAACCCATGTTCTTAGGCTTGGCAGGCAGGCACCTTAACCGCCAAGCCATCTTTCCAGCCCTTGATTCCTGTTTTAAAAATATTTTATTTACTTATTTATTTATAAGCAGAGAGAGAAAGAGAGAAAGAGGCAGAGAGAGTGGGTATGGATGTACCAGGGCCTTCTGCCCCTGCAAACAAACTCCAGACACACGCCCCCACTTTGGATATCCAGCTTTACAAGGGTAGTAGGAAATTGAACCTGAGCCATCAAACTTTGTAAGCAAGTGCCTTTAACCACTAAGCCATCTCTCTAGCCCTATTCCTGTTTGTTTGTTTTTATTTTCTGAGACATGGTCTTTCTCTAGCCCAGGCCAACCTGGAATTTACTCTGTAGCCCCAGGCTGGCCTTGAACTCACAGTGAGCTACCTACCTTAGCCTTCCAAGTGCCAGCTAAAGGTGAGCACCACCACGCCTGGCTCTTCACTTCTTTTTATGGATGACTGATAGTGTATTTATATACAATACTGCCCCTAACCACGCCTCATCCAGTTTCACTTTGAGGTTTCTGTGACCCGAGGCCAACTGTGCTCTGAAAAATATTAAAAAGAAATGTCAAAAGCAGTTCATAAACTTAGATAACTTCTTTACAATATTTTGTTACAGTTCCTCTAATTTGTTAGTTATTGTTACTGTCTTAATAAGGTAAACTTCATCACATGTATGTATGCATAAGGGAAAGTATCGTGCATAAATGGGTTTTGATTCTGTCTGTGATGTCAGGCCTCCTATAGAGTGCTTCCCCCCAGGATAGGGAACACATGCTGGGTCACACTTTGTCCATTCACCTGCTGACGCTGATGAATATTTTTGTTTTTTTCCACTCTTGAAATATTGCAAATAGCACTTCTATGAATATGCATGTGTAACTGTTTGAGTCCACGCTTTTAGTGCTTTGGGCTATGTACTTAGGAAAAAATTGCTAGGATCATAGGATAATTCTATGTTTAGGTTTTATCTTAAAAATTTTTTTTATTTATTTATTTGTAAGATAGAGTGAAGAGAGACAGAGGGAATAGGTTGCCAAGGCCTCCAGCCATTGCAAATGAACCCCAGATGCATGTACCACTTTGTGCATCTGGCTTTACATGGATAAAGCCAGGGTCAATCCTGGGTTGTTAGGCTTTGCAGGCAAGTGCCTTGACTGCTGAGCCATCTCTGCAGCCCTTAAGTTTTTATCTTTCTGTGTGTGTAGTATGTGCGGTGACATATGTGTGTGTGTTGGGGTGGTGGTGCTATGTGTACAGATGCACAGACCTTGTGCACACACATGCAGAGGCCAGAGGAGAATGTTGTGTGTCTTCTGCTGTCATTCACCCATGAATTTCCTTGAGACAGTCTTTCTCTGAACTCAGAGCTGCTGTTTTTTTTTTTTAATTTTTTTATTTCTAGGGCCTCAGCGATCCTTTGGGATT
Source organism: Orientallactaga sibirica (assembly GCA_036365145.1). Taxonomy (NCBI): domain Eukaryota; kingdom Metazoa; phylum Chordata; class Mammalia; order Rodentia; family Dipodidae; genus Orientallactaga; species Orientallactaga sibirica. The sequence continues at coordinate 3,876,444 of JAEOAD010000030.1, forward strand.
GCAGACATGGGTAGCCATGCCCGGCTGTTTATTAGTGTTGGGGAATCAACTTGGGCTCAATCAGGCCCTTCCAAACCCTTACACTTACTCAGCAAGTGTTCTTACCTGCTGAGGTATCTCCCACAGGGCCCCTAGGTTTTAGTTTTTGAAGAACTACCAAAACTGTTTACCGCAGCAACAGAACCACTTTACATTTCCATTAGCAAAATGCAGGGTCCTAATTTCTCAGCAATCTCACCAACACTTGTTATTTTCCATTTTTAAACTTTTCTTTATTTTCAACTTTTAGAATGTAGCCACCCAGGCCAGGAATGGTGGCGCACACCTTTAAGAACTTGGGAGGCAAAGGTAGAAGGATTTCTGTGAGTTCCAGGCCAGCTTGAGACTACATGGTGAATTCTAGGTCAGCCTGGGCGGGAGCGAGACTCTACCTCAAAAAAATGAAAAAAGCTGGGCATGGTGACTAGCAATGTCCTATAGGTGAGAAAGCCAAGCCTCACGAGCTTTATTTGATGCCAAACAGCTCATTTAATTTGATAAACAGGGATGGAACTCATGTCTCTAATCCCCTACCCTAGGTTCTGTCCTGTTGGCTGGCTGACCGAATATGTAGTTTTCTGCCAGAGTCTGACCTAACACTGTAGAAGAGTCTCATGTGTTGCAAAAAGGATCCTATTTCTTTATTTTTATTTTTTTAAAGATTTATTTTTATTTATTTATTCGAGACGGGGGGAGGGGAGAAAGAGAGAGTGAGAATGGGCACACCAGGGCCTCTAGCCACTGCAAATGAATTCCAGATGCATGTACCACCATGAGCATCTGGCTTATGTGAGACCTGGAGAATTGAACATGGATCCTTAGGCTTCGCAGGCATGTGCCTTAACTGCTAAGCCATCTCTCCAGACCAAAGGATCCTATTTCTCAGAATAACTCTCTTCTCAGAAGAACTCTCTTCTCACAGGCCCTGTGCCAGAAAGCCCACCATTAGTCCACATTTTCAAAGCATCACTTTCTGTTGCAGTGCAAACCCATTCATGGTAGAGATTGGCTGCTGGTGGTGTGAGGGAGCCTAATTCACCAGCAATCTCTCTCATCTTTGCCAAGGTTTTAGCTGGGAGTTTTCTGGCCATGTTTGTGCGAAGCAGGAGTATATGTATGGTCTGGTGGTTTTACGTCAGGGTCACCCAAATCTAGCTTATTTCTACGTATGAGTTCTGTGACTTTAGGTCTCTCAACCTCTTTAAGCCTTAGTTTCCTCAACTGTAAAATGAGACTGATAAGAAAGAGGCTGTATTAACTGAAGTAAGCGATGTAAAAGCGTTTGGCACCTGATTGAAATGCAGTAAGCCACAATAAACGCAAGGACGATTAGGGGAAGACCGGATGTTTGAATGGTAGGGTCTTTGTCTCATGGGTGATAAGAAGGATTCAGTATCGCAGGATGTTGTTGGATGAGTCTCAGTGGCTGGTACAGGGTGGTTGGAGAGGAGGAGACTGGTGAGAAGCAGTTATAACATTGGAAATGGGGGTTGCTGCAGGTCCACAGTAGCAAGGACAGTGGGCAAGACAGGAAGGACAGTTGTGGAAGATCTAGTGGGGAAAGAATCCAATCTGTCTCAGCATGTCACAATCTCCATGGGTCCATGACCTGTGCTCCTCCTTCTGGCCTGGTCAGTTCAAGCTTTGCCCTGAATTCTGTATTACTCCAGGGCTTCCAGATCTGCTGGTAGGTAGAATGAGAGAGCTGTACAGTCAGGCCTTAGCAGGAAGATAGCCAATGGACTGTCACAGTCTTGCCTGTGACCATCTCCTCTCCAAGACAGTACAGAAAGAGACCTTCCCAAATGTCACAGGCAGGGGCTGGCGGCTAAGGCCATGATGGCAACTGGTCCTTTACTTTAAAAGCGAAGCGCCATTGGCTTCTTAAGCATTGGTCTTGGGCACCTCTGGGGTCACCCTCTTGCATCTTTGGAACTAAACTTGTCTGGTCTCTTTTTCCAAGTCAGCTGAAAATTTTTTAATCTCTTTGCAAAGTGTCAACTATCTCCCAGTTCCTTGAAAGGTGATTTTCTAAAAGCAGATCAAACAATTTTGACATTTGCTGCCGAGCCATTTAAAGCCTTACTTCAGGCCCACTGCTGGCTGTGGTGGTGCATCTGGCTGCAGATAAGGACTGGAGCAGTACACACACACACACACACACACACACACACACACACACACCTATGGGTGCCACATGCCAGAGCAAAACATCGTCTGCAAAAGTTAATCTGCTGCTTTGTCTTGGCTGACGGTTAATTCTTTCATGAAAGCCAGCCCATGGCCCCCCATTGAATTCTGCACACACATTTTTTTAATTTGCTAGAATTCACAAAAACACATCAGTGGCTCTGCTGCCTTTGAGTTTTTATGTTTAGCAAAATAATCCCACAGCATCGCCTTCAAAGGGCTCTCTGCATCATCCTTACCCCAGCTCTGTTCCGTCCTTCCAAGGAGAGAGAACAGTGCCCATGGGCCTGTGTGGAGCATGGGGCAGGGTCACCTAGCCAATGTGAGGGAGGGTAGGACCAGCCAGGACCGGCCAGGACCCAGGGTCTCTAACACAGATGCCTGCAAGGGTCAGGCAAATGAAGTGAGTGGGCCAAGTGGGCTGGCTGGCGACAACTAGGAATATGGAGCCTGAGGAAAACTAGAGCCTGCGTGTCATGTCCAACCTGGGCAGCTGGTTTCAGTGCTGGATACTTGTCACTGAGTGGGAATGTGGCTCCACTCCACCACAGCCTCCCATTTTCCAAAAGAAGCAAGGCGTTTGGCATTTTAAAGATGTGAAATCTCTCCATTTAAAAAATATTGGCCCCAATTCTCTGAAAACATTCTTGCAGGCCAAACCAAACATTTCTGCTGACTGAATCCAGCTTGCTTGCAATCTCTGATCAAGGGGCGGAGATAAGGCATGGGGAGGGGGAAGGTGGGCTCACCGTTTTTAAAAATTTAATCTGAGTGGTCACCCAGTTCAATGATCTTATTTCACAGATGGAGAAACAGAGGGCCACCACTCAGAGATCTCCCCGTACCTTCCACTTATGCCGCCTTCCCCTAAGACTTAAGATGTTGGTCTCCAAGATGGGACAAAAGGTGTGGGCTCTCTCAAGACTTGGGTTTTAGTAACAGAGACCTCCAAGCCCTTATAATTCAAAGAAATACCTGTTTTCAATGGTGGCATTTCAGACAACGTCCCTTACCTGCTGAATACTGGGGCGTACCTCAGGTAGCTGTCTCCCTATCCTGGAAATATTTCAGATGGAAGCCGTTCTCCCACAGACTTGCTGGGGACCACACTGATGCAGCAGGAGGCTGGCCTGCAGGAATCCAAGCACTTAGTTTTGGGGCTTCTAGACCTGTAAGCCTGCTACGAAGTTGGCTCTGCCTTTGGCTGCTGGCTGGCAGGGATGGTTGTGACCACCCTTGGTGTTCGGCAGAACAAATCCACAGTGCAGGGACACGTGCAGGCCCTCAGCCAGCCTCGACTGGAGCAGAATTGTTTTGCACCGAATAGGTGGCCTCCTCCCCTTCACTGCCTTGTTGACATGGGGGCAGATGGTCAGCGGTCTCTCATGCCCAGGCTCTCAGCCATGTCCTCATCCTGCCCCACACCTCCTCACGTGAAAGCTGACAGGAGACTGACCATCAAATTAGCCCTTTGTGATTTTACTTGGCTTTTATTAGCTCAAGCTGGATGTTGGTGATGGAGCCAGATGTGAGGCTGCAGGACCACTTGAAAGGCCAGGTAATTGGCAGCATCTGCCCCCACCCACCCGCCTTCTTATCTCGACAGGCAGACTCATGGAGCAGTGACCTGGGAGCTGGGATGCAGCTGCCTGCTCCACATAAAATGAAGCAAAGGCCATCGAGGAGCCACTCTAGGCCTGTGTGTGTGCATGCGCATGTGTTTACATGTGTGTGCATTGAAGATTGCCTTCTGCAGCCATGGCTCTCTTGTCCCCAACTCAGAGGAGCTGTCTGCAACTTCTAAACATGTGGAGATGAATTAGTATTGCTTTTCAATTGGACAGTAACTGTGAAGCATAAAAGAACTGGTCTAAAGCTTGAGACCCCACTGCTGAGTAAAATTCATGCAACCCAAAGAAAGAAGAAATACATGAAGAAATACAACCTCAGGCTGGAGAGATAGTCTAGTGGTCAAGGCACTTGCCTGCAAAGCCAAAGGGCCCAGGTTTGATTCCCCAAAACCCATGTAAGCCAGCTGCACAGGTGGCTCATGTGTCTGGATTTTGTTCTCAGTGGGTAGAGGCCCTGGAGCACCCATTCTCTCTACCTGCCTCTCTCTCTCAAATAAACAAATAAAAACATGATTTTTTTTTTTTTAAATACAATCTCACTCAAGAAAAGCCTTTATGGCCTTGTCTAGTGAATCCCACTTTTACCTGCTGCCCAGCAGCCATAGTTCCTGTGTCTACAGCCAAAATGGAATTTGCTGACCTTAAATTTCATGTAAATGGAATAATAGAGAATACATTCATAAACCTTCAAGCTTCTCGTGTTTGGCATCTTTTTTTAAGCTATATTTTATTATTTACTTATTTATTTGAGAGAGAGAGGGAGAGAGAGAATGGGCGTGCCAGGGCCTCCAGCCACTGCAAACGAACTCCAGATGCATGCACCCCTTATGCATCTGGCTTACATGGATCCTGGAGAATTGAACCAGGATCCTTTGGTTTTGCAGGCAAAAGCCTTAACTGCTAAGCCATCTCTCCAGGTGTTTGGCTTCTTCTTCTTCTTAAAAATCTTTTTATTTATTTGCAAAGACAGGGAGAGAGAATATTAATATGAGAATGGGTGTGTCAGGGCCTCTTGCTGCTGAACACTAACTCCAGATGAATGTGCCACTTTGTGCATCTGGGCTTATGTGAGTACTGGAGAACCGACCTTGGGCTGGTAGGCTTTGCAAACAAGTGCCTTTAGATGCTTAGCCATCTTGCCATCCCTGTGTCTGGTATCTTTTTGTTTGTTTGTTTTATTTTTTTGAGGTAGGGTCTCACTCTATCCCAGGCTGACCTGGAATTCACTGTGTAGTCTTAGGCTGGCATTGAACTCTTCTACCTTTGCCTCTGAGTTGAGCTCAGGGATTAAAGGGATGTGCCACCATGCCTGGCTGATTTCGTTTGATCAACATAACATTTTAAAGACTCATCTTGGTTGCTAATATATTAGTAGGTGTTATGGTTTGGATATGACCTATCCCCCCAAAGGCTCATATATGGAAAGGCTGAACCCCAGCTGGTGGCACTAGTTTGGGAGGTTCTGGAAACTTTAGGAGATAAGACTTAGCTGGAAGAAGTAAATCACTGGGGTTGAGTCCTTGGGCATTATTTTACCCCTGGCACCCAGCTGTCTCAGTCTCTGCTTCCTGTCCACCACGGTGTGCACCTCACAGCTATCCTGTGGGTGGATGTAAACAGTGATTCTTAAATATCCTCTTATAACCACTTTGCATTTAAATCTTCTGCTGTCTCAAAGTGTATTTTGATGGCTCACCCCTTGCAGGGACCAGGCTATGGCCAGTGCCCCTGGATACTGTGTTCTTCCAGGGCCTCCCACCTTACGTAGTATCTTTTTAAAAAAAATTTATTTATTTATTTGAGGGGGGTGGGGCATGCCAGGGCCTCCAGCCGCTGTAAATGAACTGCAGACACATGTATCCCTTGTACATCTAGCTTATGTGGGTCCTGGGGAATGAAATCTGAGTCCTTTGGCTTTGCAGGCAAGTGCCTTAATCATTAAGCCATGTCTCTAGCCCAGGTAGTGTCTTTAACTGCAGTTGGTACAAGACAGTAGCATTTGAAAGTCCTACCATATGGGTAAGGGTAGCTGCTTCCTTTTGTACTATTTAGCCTGCTCCTGTGTTCTCTTATGTCTTGTGAGCAGTGAGTCAAATCTGAACTTCAGTGTACTTCAGGAAAGTATTTTTTGGCTGGAACAAATCACAGGAGATGCTGAGCGCTTCAAACCATATCACTCAGTGAGACCCCTTTTCTGGTTGTCCCACTGCAGTTTGTACCGTCAGGGTGGGGAGAGGCTGACCCTGCCAGATCCATTTCTTCTCTTTGGGTCAGAAAGAAGTATATGGACTCAGCTTTGACCAATGCCCAGTTATGGCAGTGACCATTTAATGGCCTGCTGTGGTCCGAATGTTTGTGTCTTTCTCAAATTCATGTGTTAATATCTGTATTAGTCAGGGTTCTCTGGAGTAGCAGAACCGATAGAATGAATGTGTATTATAAAGGGGATTTATTAAACTAGCTTACAGGGTACAGGCTGGGTGGTCCAACAATGGCTGTCTGCAGGCTGGAGAGTTGGAGAACTTGGTAGCTAGCTGCTCAGTCCATGAGGCTAGATGCCCCAACAGTTCCCATCTGGCATTGGAAGGATTCCTGTAAAGCTACTGGTCTTCTGTCCACATTGGAAGGTTGAAGAAACTGGGTACCAATGTCCACAAAGGATGTCAGCAGCAGGGGAGATGCACACGCCAACAAGTGACATGGGCAGCCAGGCTAAAAGCCCTGTGTTCTCTCAGAGCCTCTTTATAAATAGCCCACCAAGGAAGGGCTGCCACACTGGAGGAAGGTCTTCTTCCCTCGAAGCACCCTCTCAGATCTGCCTGAGAGGCATGTCTCTTACTTGATTCCTAATCGAATCAAGTTGACAACAGAACTTAATCGTCACGTTATCTAGTCCCTAGTGCAACAGTACTAAGTGACAGTACTCAGTGATAGTGGCTCCTTTGGGAGGGGATTAGTTCATGAAGGCTCTACCCTCACAGCTTAATCCCACCTGGTGCCCTAATAAATGAGGCTTCCAGAAGCTTCTTTATCTCTTCTTGCCTTTCTGCCATTTGAGGACGCAGCAAGAAGCCATCTCTCAGGAATAGGCCTTCAACAGACAATGGATCTGGACTCTCCAGCCTCCAGAATGGTGATCCAGAAATTCTGTTGCTAACAAATCACCCAGTGCTAAAGGTTTTGCTTCAGCAGCTGGAGCAGACTCAGATGTGAGTGGATAATGCTTGCCCAAGTCAATAATTTTATTAAGGTCCTGGAAGGAATTTGGACTCAGAATCTCCATTCTGCAAAGTTAACGTGTGGTCTGGAGTTTTCCTAGGTTTGGTCTCTGGGGCATAACTTCCTCTTAGGTCAAACCATCTGGCTTAGGTCCATCTTCACTAGGCCTGAGGCAGAGAGAACATGAGTCGGGAAGGGTTTGGAACTCCTAGGTCTTACAGTGGCCCAGTAGAAGTCTGGCTTCATGTGTTACTTAACTGAAAACTATGGGGGACCAGGTCATATCTCTGTTGAGTATCTCATCTCTTGGGCATGTAGTGGCCTTTACAAATGTCTCCAAGTGAATTACTATGGTTTAGATGTGACTTGTCCCCAAGAATTCATATACTAGCCTTGGCCCCCAATTTGGCAGTGATAATGTGATGAAACCTTTAAAAGTTTAAAGGTGGTGATGAAACCTTTAAAAAGTCTGGTTCCAGACACAGTGGTGCATTTGTGTAATCCTAGCACTTGAGAAGCTGAGACAGTAGGATTGAGAGTTTGAGGCCAGCCTGGGCTAAATAGCAAGACCCTGTCTTAAAACACCAAAACCCAAACAGGAAGTGGGGCTTGGTGCAAAGGGACTATGTCATCCAGGTGCTGCACTTGGAAGGGATCTATGTAGTTCTCATGGCACCCGAGTTAGTTCTAGAGAGCAGGAGTGGATTGTTATGAAAAGAGCATACCTGGCAACTTCTTGCTCTCTAGCTTCTGTCTCACCATGCTCCTAATTCCATACCCACACCTGCTTAGGGCAGTGCTATCTGCCATGAGGCCTTCAATAGAGCCAAATAAAAGCTGAAACCATGCTCTTGGACCTTCAGAATTGACCTAAACAAACCTCCTTTCTTTACAAATTACTCAGCCTTGGATATTTTGTTACAGTGCTGATGATTTACACATGAACGTGAAGGCATAGTACTGACTGAGGGGATGCTCACCAAGCTCCAACCCTGGGTTCCTGGGCTTATCTGCTTATGGGCTTCAAGGCCCCCCATTCTCTCACCAGAGGTGCAGCTGAGAGAATGGGCACACCACGGCCTCCTGCCACTGCAAATGAATTTTAGAAGCATGCACCCCTTTGTGCAATTGGCTTTATCTAGGTACTGGGGAATTGAACCCAGGTCATCAGACTTTGGAAGCAAGCACCTTTAAGCACTGAGCAATCTATCCAGCCCTCTCAGTGGGATTTAAAAAATATTTATTTATTTATTTATTTATTTATTTATTTATTTATTTATTTGCAAAGAAAGAGCAAGAGAGGGAGAGAGAAAGAGAATGGGTGAGGCAGGGCCTTTAGCTGCTGCCAAAAAACACCAATGCGTGTGTTACTCTGTGTATCTGGATTTTCGTGGGGGTACTGGGGAATTGAGCCTGGGTCGTCAGGCTTTGGAAACAAGTGCCTTTAACTACTGAGCCATCTCTCCAGCCCCCTCAGTGGGATTTTGATGGGGACTTGCTCCCAAGGAGCAGTCGACCTTGGTGTATTGATGGCCTTCAATCTACCTAGAGCCCCTGGGCTTGGAGTCCATCTGGGGCTTTATTTGCCTGCTGACTAGACCTGTCCAAGGGCTTGTCTTATTCTCCAGGGGCTCCATCCCAATGAGCTGGTCATGCCAAGCTGCATGTGGTGACACTGTAGTGCTGGCACCACCACCTATCTTTGAAGCACCCTTCAGACAGCAATGCAGCAGGACCCTTAGCTGGTGTGGGTGGGGTGCAATCCCTTCCATCCTGGCCTCCCTCTTGGAAAATGACTCGGCAGCTGGGCTGTGACTCCAGGCCAGCCGCCCCTCCTGCAGAGAAATCTGCCTTTCATTTAGCAGTTCTATTTCTTTCTCTCTGGAAAAGTCTTTGTGGTACCAATTAAAGGATTCTTTTATCCCCTCTATTTGGGGAGTGAGGAATTTGGGGATGGCCTATAAATGGCTTCTTTCCTGATTCTCAAGTCAGGGAGACTTGGCTTGCTCTTGGAAAGGGCACCCAGCAGAAGGCTCTGGAGAGTCCTCCCAGGGACTTTTGGAAGCTGTTGGAGTTGGAGGTCCAGAGATGTGTCAGGCTTAGTGCCCAGCATGCTGTATGGGTGACTTCGTTTTATCTTTAAAAATCCCTCAGGGCAGAAATGCCTGGGGCGGCAGGAGTACTCTACTCATGTGTTAGCACCACCTCTACAGTCCAAGGTATCAAATCTGATCATGGGGGAGTGCTTCAATACCAATGAATTCTCCTTTATTTGCCCCTATAGTCTGTTCCCCTCCAATCCCTTGTGGTGGTTTGATTCAGGGGTCCCCCATAAACTTAGGTGTTCTGAATGCGAGGTTCCCAGATGATGGAGATTTGAAAATTAATGCCTCCTGCAGGCAGTGTATTGTTGGGGACGGGCTTATGGGTATTATAGCCAGTTCCCCCTTGCCAGTGTTTGGCACACTCTCCTGTTCCTGTTGTTCATCTTATGTTGGCCAGGGGGTGATGTCCACCCTCTGCTCATGCCATCATTTTCCCTGCCATCATAGAGCTTTCCCTCAAGTCTGTAAGCCAAAGTAAACTTTTTTCCCCCCAAAAGCTGCTCTGGTCAGGTGATTTCTGCCAGCAATGTCAACCTGACTGTAACAGTAAAGTTGGTACCAAGAAGAGGCATTACTGCTAGACACCTGACTGTATGGTTTGGCCTTTTGGAGCTGATTTTTAAGAGGAATTTGGAACGATTTGAATCATTGGTTTGAGAGACACCTTACAGTGCTGTAAGTGCAGCTTGATGGACTATTCTAGTCAGAGTTGAAAGACCTGAATGCAGTAAGAATGATGGACTATGATGTTTGGCTTATGAGGGTTAGAAAGAGCTTTGCCTAGACTGGGCTACAAGCAGTTTGTGTGAGGGGTTTGCTGTTATGCCAGTGTCCTGAGAAGTTGTGCAGGGCTGCATTGCATAGAAATGGACTGATGTGTGCAGAGGGATATGGCACAGAATGAAATCTTTGGGCTGAAACTTCTGCCCATACAACTGCAACTATATGAGAGATTACAGCCTTTGAGTTGGCCAGCTGACCTGCACTGGGGTAACAGTGCAGAAGAACGTAGACTCTTTTGAAGAGGCCTGAATGCTCAAAGAGTGTCCCGTTTTTCAAAGTCTGCTTTATTCCCCCCTGGATTAACAACCTGGCACTCTGCCTGGTATTATGGTGTATAAGAAATGCAGGAAAGAGAGGGTCATTGAATTTGCAACACGGTCTTGTGTTTTGGAACCGGCCATGGGCAATGTGAAGCAGGTTTGCTGGATGCCTGCATGGAGACCCAATGGAGCCGTGAGGATGAACCATGGGTTGCAGTGGATACCCAGTGGAGATGCCACAAGGTGGCTGCTAAGGAAAGTTGCTGGCCATGGATGAAGTTTTTCCAGGATTGTGAGTAGGCTAGCTGGAGGGGTGGAATTGGAACTCCTGAGACTTGTTGCTGGTTAGAATAATTGGACTTGGAGACTTGTCACTGACTAGAACTGTTGGACTTGGAGCTATAAAGTTTGATGTTTGCCCTGGTTGTTTTAAATGTTGTATTGGTTGAATATTTCTTTGCTATGCCCAATGCCATCTTTTGTAGTGTGGGTGTTTATTCTGTGTCATTATGGGCTTTTGGGGGGCATTTTTTGGTATTGTGGCTCAGTTAAAAGACCTTGGATTATGGGGATGTTTGAACATCATTAGGATTGACAAAAATTATGGGGACTTTTAAAGTTGGACTGAATGCATTGTATTTTCTATCATGTGTGGTTATCAGTATATGGGGGCCAGGGGCAGAATGTGGTGGTTTGATTCAGGTATCCCCCATAAACTTAGGTGTTCTGAATGCTAGGTTCCCAGCTGATGGAGATTTGGGAATTAATGCTTCCTGGAGGCAGTGTATTGTTGGGGGTATGCTTATGGATATTAAAGCCAGTTTGTCCATGCTAGTGTTTGGCACACTCTCCTGTTGCCTATTGTCCACCTTATGTTGACCAGGGGGTGATGTCCACCCTCTGCTCATGCCATCGTTTTCATGCCATCATGGAGCTTCCCCTTGAGTCCGTAAGCCAAAATAAACCCTTTTTCCCCAAAAGCTGCTCTTGGTTGGGTGATTTCTGCCAGAATTGAGAAACTCACTGCCATACCGCTTAACTCGGAAGATTTGGGATCCAGTTCCCAGAATATTCTAGAAGAATATTCTTGCCATATAGGTTGATGAAGCTCCCTGAATCTCTCAGTGGATGGTCTTTTCCCTGGCTGAGCAGGACTAGCACCCCAGTGAGCTTGTGCCTTGATGCTAGTTATTGGTCTGGTGGCTAGGAGGAGAAACATCCTGAAGGACAGGTAACCTTGTAAGACAAAGGCCTTTGCATCCTTCTTGAGTTGGGGAGGCCTTTAAAGGAGAACAGGGACATTTATTAAGAGTCAAAGGGTAGCCGGGCGTGGTGGCGCACGCCTTTAATCCCAGCACTTGGGAGGCAGAGGTAGGAAGATCACGTGAGTTCAAGGCCACCCTGAGAATACATAGTTAATTCCAGGTCAGCCTAGGCCAGAGTGAGACCCTACCTCGAAAAAAAAAAAAAAAAAAAAAAAAAAAAAAAAAAAAAAAAAAAGAGTCAAAGGGTTCAAGGATTTCAAGATCCTGGAGCACATGGACGCCCACCTCAAGTATCCAGACCCTAGTTCTTCCCAAGACCTAAGAAGATGTGATGGGTTGAGAATGCAACAATCTTTTTTAAAAAACTTAAAAAATAATTTTTTAATTGACAATTTCCATAATTATAGACAATAAACCAAGGTAATCCCCCCACTTTCCTCTTTGCAACTCCACTCTCCATCATATTTCCTCCCCCTCTCAGTCTCCCTTTTATTTTGATGTCATCATCTTTTCTTCCTGTTATGATGGTCTTGTGTAGGTAGTGTCAGGCACTGTGAGGTCATGCATATCCAGGCCATTTTGTATCTGGAGGAGCATGTTGTAAGGAGTCCTACCCTTCCTTTGGCTCTTACATTCTTTCTGCCACCTCTTCCACAATGGACCCTGAGCCATCTGAAAAGAGAAGCTTCTCTAACCGAAAGTGAGAGTAGCATTAATATATGGATATTAATTAACATTAATAGAAGTGCTTCCTGGGCAATTTGGTGAGCATAGTATATATGTTTAGCCAGACACCAGCAGATGTTATACCCCTAGGACTCATGACTTCCCTTGTCATAGGTTTTCAGTAACAGGCATGTATTCCCTCCTGTGGAGCAGCCCTCCAGTCCAATTAGAGAGCACTTGGCTTCCCCCATAACAGACATGCCACTATTGTATCCATTGGCTCATTTGGCCTGGCTGGCCATATTTAAGACTTACAGTGTCCACTGTTGTTTACCTTCACTGGTGATTTCTCTCTCTTCCATGGAACTGCATGCAGTGTAGGTTTTACTAGCTTTCTGTCAGCTGGTTTACACAGACAAGGTTTTCAGCTCAGCTCCATCAGTATTTCTCAGTGACCTTGGAACTCAAGTATGTGGAGTCTTCAGCAATAGGGTCTTACCATCTATTCCTGGTGGGAAACCAAGAGCCTTGGCAATGGCCTGTAATGTTTTGGGGGTATTAGGGACCTCTCTGGCCAACAACTCACTGGAAGGTATCCCATCCCTGGCACTGAAAATTTTCTACTAACAATCTATGGCTTCTGGGTGTGCCGTTGACCAAAAATGTAGGTTTCCATATGACTAAAAAAGTTTTTATTGACAACTTTCATTAAATATAAACAATATCTCATGATCATGATCCCCTCCTGTCACCATCCTTTTCCCCCTTCCAAATCCACCAAAAATCCCAATTAGTCTCTCTTCCACTTTGATGTCATCATTTTTTTTCTCCTCCTGTTATGCAGGTCTTGTGTAAGTAGCACCAGCCACTGTGAGACCATGACTATGAAGGCTGCTTTGTGTCTGGAAGACAGTATTGTAAAGCACTCCTCCCCCTCCTTTGGCTCTTACATTCTTTCTGACACTTCTTCCACATTTGTCTCTGAGCCTTGGAAGGTGTGAAAGAGATGTCTTATGTAGTGCTGAACACTCCACTGTCACTTCTCAGTACTTTGGTAAGTTTTGAGTCACCCCAGTGGTTACCACCATCTGAAGAGAAGCTCCTTTAACCAAAAGTGAGAAGAGAATTAATATATGGACATAAACATAAATATTTAGAGGAAATTAGGTGGGCATAATCAATCAATTTAGTCAGACAATAGGAGTAGTTCCCCTTAGATCTTATGACCTCTCAAGCCAGAGGCTTTTGATTAGGTTTTCAGTACCAGGCAGGAATTCCCTTCAGTAGACTAGCCCTCCAGTCCAATCAGAGAGCAGTTGATTTCCCCCATAACAGACATACCACCATTGCACCAGTTGACACATTTGTCCTGGTTGGCCAGTCATAGAGCTTGCAGGGTCCACTGCTGGTTAACTCCATTGATGACTTTTTTCCCCCAACAGACTGCATAGTTCTTTCCAGCTTCCTGGGAGCTAGTCAACAAGGAGGACGCTTCTAGCTCAGCTTCAGCAGGATTTCTCAGTGACCTTGCAGCCCAAATATGTGGAGTCTTCAGCCATAGGGTTTTATCCTCTATTCCTGGTGGGAAATCAAGAGCCTTAGCAATGGTCTGTAATGTTTTGGGGGCATCAGGGACCTTCCTGGCTAACAACTTTCTGGAAGGTATTCCAGCCCTGGCACTGAAATTTTTCAATAATCATCTATGGCTTCTGGGTACAATGTTATCTACCTCTACAAGATTCTTCTACCAAACTCTTTTTTAAACATATGTAGTATTAGCTAGTGAAGAAGTACATTTCCATATGTCTTATTCATAAATCTTAAATTCTGATTAGTCATCCTCCCACCTCATCCTCTTCCCTATTCCTTAACTTAGACCATTCCCCACCCTAGTATTCTACCCTGTACTTACATACCTATATACTCTGCTTTTAAGTTCTGTCCTCTCCTTCCTCCTTCCTTGCACCTTTTGGCTTCCTGGTCTCTTCTACTGACATTTGTTCCAACTTGCATACAAATCTAGACATTTGAAGCTAGGATCGACATATGAGAGAGAACATGTTGTGTTTGGTCTTCTGCACCTGAGTTACCTCACTTAGTATAATCTTTTCCAGTTCCATCCATTTCCCTGCAAATTCATAATTTCATTTTTCTTTACAGCTCAGTAAAACACCATTGTATAAATATGCCACACCTTCATTATCCATTCATCAGTTGGACATCTAGGCTGGTTCCATTTCCTAGCTATTGTGAATAGAGCTGCAATAAACATGGAAGAGCAAATATCTCTGTAGTAATGAGTCCTTAGGGTATAAGCCAAGGAACCATATAGCTGAGTCATATGATAAACCTATTTTATTAAAAAGATTTTATTTTTTATTTATTAGACACCGGGGGGAGGGGGAGAGAAAGAGTAAGAATGGGCGCTCCAGGGCCTCAAGCCACTGCAAACAAACTCCAGGTGCATGCACCACCATGTGCATCTGGTTAACGTGGGAGCTGGAGAATTGAACCTGAGTCCTTAGGCTTCGGAGGCATGTGCCTTAACCTTTAAGCCATCTCTCCAGCCCAATAAATCTATTTCTAACTGTCTCAGGAACTGTCACACTGATTTCTACACTGGCCGTACCAGTTTACATTCCCACCAACAATGGAGAAGGGTTCTTCTTCCCCTATATCCTCGCCAGCATTAATTATCATTTGTTTTCTTTTTTTTTTTAATAATTATTTTTTTATTGACAACTTCTATATTTACATACAAAAAGTGCATGGTATTTCCCTCCCCTCCCCCCATTCCCCTTTAGAACTCCACTCTCCATCATATCCCCTCCCTCTCTCCATTAGTCTCTCTTTTAATTTGGTGTCATCATCTTTTACTTCTATTATGAGGGTCTTGCGAAGGTATTGCTAGGCACAGCAAGATCATGGATATCGTGGCCAATTTCTGTCTGGGCAGTTGCATTGTAAGGAGTCGTACCTTTCCTTTGGCTCTTCCATTCTATCTGCCCCCTCTTCCGCAATGGTCCCTGAGCCTTGGAGGGTGTGACAGAGGGGTTTCAGTGCTGGGCACTCCTCCATCCCTTCTTCTCAGCACTATGTTGCCTTTTGGGTCATCCCAGTGGTCATCGGCATCTGAAAAGAGAAGCTTCTCTAACCAGAAGTGAGAGTAGCGTTAATATGTGAATATGAGCATTAAGTGTAGTATTTTCAGGGCAGCTTGGTGGGAATAGTATAGACACTTAGTCAGACAAGAGCAGGCTTTATACCCCTAAGGCTCATGACCTCACCTACCATAGACTTTTGCTTAGGTTTTTCAGTACCAGGTATGTATTCCCTCCCGCAGAGAGGGCCTTCAGTCCAATTATGGAGCAGTTGGTTACCCCAAGAGTAGACATGCCACTATTGCACCCGTTCAGTCCTTGGGCCTGTCTGGCCAAATTTGAATATTCAGCGTCCACTGTTTTCACTGCTGATGACTTCTGTCTCCCATATGCTGCATGTAGTGCAGCCTTTTCCAGCTTTCAGTTGGCTGGTCTACAGGGAGAAGGTTTTCTGCTCAGCACCGGCTTGCTTTCTCAGTGACCTTGCCTCTCAGGCAAGAGATGTCTTCAGCAATAGGGTCTTACTATCTGTTTCTCAAGGGAAACCAAGGGCTTTGGCAAAAGCCTTTAATGTTTTGGAAGCTACTGGGACCTCCTTGGCCAACAACTCACTGGAAGGTATCCCATCCCAGGTACTGAAAATTTTCTAGTAACGGTCTATAGCTTCTAGATGTTCCATTATTCAGAAAAGTGATTTTACATAAGTCTTATTAACAATATCTTGAAATTAGATTGACCCTCCCCCTGCCCTTCTTTTATGCATTCTCTACCCATGGCCTCGCTTAGGCCATTCCCCTCCCTGTAATCAGTTCTTCCACTTACATATGTGCAATACCATACACTTAAGTCCTTCCCTTTCATATGTTTTCTTGATGATAGCCATTCAAACAGGAGTGAGATGGAATCTCAAAGTAGTTTTAATTTGTATTTTTCTGACGGTTAAGGGTGTAGAACATGTTTTTAGGTGTTGAATGGTCATTTGTGTTTCTTCTTTTGAGAACTCTCTATTCAGTTCTATAGCCCAATTATTGATTGGGTTGTTTGATTTCTTATTTAGCTTTTTGAGTTCTTTATAAATCCTCTGTCAGATGTATTGTTAGCAAAGATTTTCTCCCATTCTGTAGGTTGCATCTTAACTCTACTTGCAATGTCCTTTGCCACACAAAAGCTCTTTAATTCTATGAGTTCCCAATGGCTAATTAGTCATCTCATCCCCTGAGCCAGTGGCGTTCTATTCAGAAACTCCTTGCCTATGCCTATATGTTGAAGTGTTTCCTCTACTTTTTCCACCAACAATTTCAAGTCTGACACTAAAGTATTTGATCCATTTGGAATTGATTTTTGTACATGGAGAGTGATAAGGATCTATTTTCATCCTACTATACAGAGAGAGATCCAATTTTCCCTGCACCTTTTGTTAAATAGGCTGTCTACTCCAGTGAACAATCTTTTTGGCAGTTTTGTCAAAGATAGCTATAGCTGCCTGGGTTTAACATCTAGGTCCTCTACTTTGTTCCATTGATCTCCATCTCTTTCTCTCTTTTTGTGCCAGTACCATGTTGTTTTTGTTACTATGGTTCTGTAATATATCTTAAAATCAGGTATAGTGATGCCAACAGCCTTATTTTCATGAGAATGCAACCATCTTTCAAGTGTGGCTGTTTTGATAGTTAAGTCCTTGGCTTCACCCTGAGCAGCTCATATCCTCTTGCTACAAGAGATGCAAGCCTTCTACTTTAGCTTAGCCTGGTGATGAATCACCTTCATCCTTCACTATCTCCTTCCAGGGCAGGGACAGCATGACTATAGCCATCCATGCTCTGGGGGAACATCCAAGCTATTCTTCCCCTCAGAGCATTCATTCCCTTCCACCCTTATCCTGCCCTGTTTGCCCTAGTGGAAATGGCAATAGTTGTATTGCGTCCACCCACCAGGTGCTTTCTGTATTTTACCTGCCACCAGTGATATGCTTGGTTCTTGTTGGTAACTGTCCAGTAGGAATCTTGTTAATGGGTTTCAGCTGCTCCTCCAGGGTGCACTGAACTGAGAGGGCCCTTCTGAATTGTTTGCATAGAGGCAGACATTCTGGACCGAACCTGTCTTCATTGTGGGGGACTCCACTGGGGAGGGTATGTCGTGGTAGGCAGGGCCACTGGGTTCTAGTGAAGGTCACATCTAGAGCAACTCGGTTATGAGCCATGAGCAGCCAACCCCTCCAGGGAGATGAGGAATGAGGACCTCTACCTCAAAGGGAAAATGGACATCTTTGTCCCTCTGTCTCCTGGCCTATGTGTACTGCTCCTCTGCTTTGCCTTTCATGTACTGTAAGTAGAATATGACAGTGTGTGTGCTGCACACTGGGGTAAGCAGAGAGGAATGCAGTGTAAGGGGAACATGACAGTGTGTGCTGCGCACTGGTGTAAGCAGAGAGGAATGCAGTGTAAGTGGAACATGACAGTGTGTGTGCTGCACACTGGGGTAAGCAGAGAGGAATGCAGTGTCAGTGGAACATGACAGTGTGTGCTGCGCACTGGGGTAAGCAGAGAGGAATGCAGTGTAAGTGGAACATGACAGTGTGTGTGCTGCACACTGGGGTAAGCAGAGAGGAATGCAGTGTCAGTGGAACATGACAGTGTGTGCTGCACACTGGGGTAAGCAGAGAGGAATGCAGTGTCAGTGGAACATGACAGTGTGTGCTGCACACTGGGGTAAGCAGAGAGGAATGCAGTGTAAGTAGAATATGACAGTGTGTGCTGCACACTGGGGTAAGCAGAGAGGAATGCAGTGTAAGGGGAACATGACAGTGTGTGTGCTTCACACTGGGGTAAGCAGAGAGGAATGCAGTGTAAGGGGAACATGACTGTGTGTGCTGCGCACTGGGGTAAGCAGAGAGGAATGCGGTGTAAGGGGAACATGACAGTGTGTGTGCTGTACACTGGGGTAAGCAGAGATGAATGCAGTGTAAGGGGAACATGACAGTGTGTGTGCTGCACACTGGGATAAGCAGAGAGGAATGCAGTGTAAAGAGAACATGACAGTGTGTGTGCTGCACACTGGGTAAGCAGAGAGGAATGCAGTGTAAGGGGAACATGACTGTGTATGCTGCACATTGGGGTAAGCAGAGAGGAATGCAGTGTAAGGAGAACATGACAGTGTGCACTGCACCCTGGGGTAAGCAGAGAGGAATGTGGTATAAGTGGAACATGACAGTGTGTGTTCTGCACACTGGGGTAAGCAGAGAGGAATGCAGATCTCTGAGATAGGAGGCTTATGGATCAGCTGGCAGGGACTCAAGCTGCTCCAGATGCCCTTTCCCTACCCCCACTGTTTTCTGAGCACTGGATCAGTTTTGTCATCCTATATAAAAGGATTTGAACTCTTCATTCTGGAGTTCCATGAAAGAATTTTCTAGAATTGATGCAGGTGGGCTATGTATATTGTCAGCTTTGTTCCACAAAACTAACAGGAGAGGCTGCTCACTCCTTTGAGACGTTCCCATTGTTGTCAGCGAAGTGTGAAAAGGCATCCCAGTAAACTGCTTCCTGTTTGCCAGTGCAGCTGGGCATCTCTTCAAGGGCACACTGCTCTTTGCTTCCCTTGCCCGTGGCCCTTTATCCTGACTTGTAGGACCCAATGCTTTGTTCCATGGGTTTTGACTGCTGCTATGAACCTGGTCCTGGTCCCCACACCCCCAAGTGGTGCCTTTGACTCTCTGTGTCTTTAGATCAGGAGACTGCTTGAGAATGTTGGAGTCACATGTTGGCACTTTAAGTGCAATGTAACCCAGGAAGCCGAGCACCGTGCATTTTCAGCATCTATAGTGGGAAGTGGTCAGCTTCTCACCAAGTTGTGATCCTAGGAGAAAGGTATCAAATTTGGGGCTCTCTTCTTCTTCTTTTTAAAAACATTTTATTTTTTTATTTATTTGAGAGAGAGAGAGAGAGAGAGAGAGAGAGAGCATGCCAGGGCCTGTAGCCACTGCAAACAAACTCCAGATGTGTGCGCCCCCTTGTGCATCTGGCTTACGTGGGTCCTGGAGAATTGGGCCTCGAACCGGGGTCCTCAGGCTTCACAGGCAAGCGTTTAACTGCTAAGCCATCTCTCCAGCCCTGGGCTTTCTTATTTTAAAAAAAAAATCAACAACTCTCTGAGTGCTAACATGTCTCTACCTTACACGATTATAAAGGGTTGTAAAGTACGAGAACATGCAAGAATGCCTGGCAGGTTTACAGGATGTATTGGTTGCATCCTATTCCTTCTAAGGCTTTCCTGGAATGGATGTACAGTTTGGGGATGGCAAATGAAATGCATTTGCATCCATGGGCATTGACCTCATGGACACTGACACTGATGGGGTACATGCAGGCTCTAGGGCCCTCCCTGCATAGCTGGTTTGATCTGATAGTGATTCGTCCATTACCCTGGAGGGAATGCACAGGAGGAAACAAGATTCCGCTTCTGCTGACTTGTGGAGCTCTTCCCTGTGGGTCTCCTGAGTGACTCCTTTTTAAAAATTATTCATTTGGAGAGAGAGAAAGAGAGAGAGAGAGAGAGAGAGAGAGAGAGAGAGCGGGCAAGCATGGGTGTATCAGGTTCTCTTGCCACGCAAATGCACTCCAGATGTATGCACCACTTTGTGCATCTGGCCTTATGTGGGTACTGGGGAATTAAACTTAGGCCATCTGGCTTTGGAATTAAGTGCCTCTAACTTCTCAGTCACCTCTCCAGTCCCCAAGTGACTCTTACTTTTCTTAAAATTTATTTTTGTGTGTGCATGTTCATGTGTGTGCATACACAGCATGCACATGGAGGTCAGAGGGCAACTTTCAGGCCAGTCCTTGCCTTTCTACTTCATTTGAAAGGTTTCTTTCTTGGATCTCTCTGTTGTTCTTCTTTACTGAGCTTCCCACGATCTTCCAGAACATTCTCCTGTTTTCATTTTCCATCTCTGGGATTATAGGATTCGCTACAGCTTCCAGGATTTTCCGTGATGTCTGGAGATCGAACTTGGTACTCTAGCTTGAGTGGCAAGTGCTTTATCCCTTGAGCCATCACCCCAGCCTGACTCTCACTTTTGAAGTCATTCAGTTTCATCCTCCCCAGGCTCTCAAAGGCAGTCAAGCCTCATTGTTCATTGTTAAAGGGACAGCAATCTATAGCAAGGCCTAGGGAAACTGCCCGGTTGGGCTCATTAAGAGTCTGGGATATTCCTATACTTGGCGATTTAAGAGATTTTTCAAAGGTGATCTTTGACTCTATGAAGTTTCCCCTTTATTTGAGACTTTAGATCTTCTTCCTGCAAAAGACACAACTCTTGATCTCCTGGTAGAAGGTGGAAGTCTCCTTTGAAGTGGTAGTGTAGTTGATCGATTATGATGGTCTGGTGAGTTGCAGGAGAGAGGGTGGTGATTGAATAGTAATGTCTACTAAGGGGACAGGAAGGGGTGTGCCCTGGTGCTGGCTCTTGGGATCTCTCATTCTTTTGCCTTTGAGATCTGAAGCTCATTTCTCATCTCTTCTTCTGTAGAATGGTTTCCCCATGCTCTTCTGTAGCATGCCTCTCAGCTCAGTAGGATCTCTTGAGGTACAGGGAGCCCTTTGTTAATCCAAAGTTAATACTTAAGAAGTTCATTTTGAGTGTCTTGTCTTGGGTTTGGGGCAGCTGTAAAGAATTAAGACAAGCCGGGCGTGGTGGCGCACACTTTTAATCCCAGCACTCGGGAGGCAGAGGTAGGAGGATCACCGTGAGTTCAAGGCCACCCTGAGACTACATAGTTAATACCAGGTCAGCCTGGACTAGAGTGAAACCCTACCTCGAAAAACCAAAAAAAAAAAAAAAAAAAAAAAAAAAAAGAATTAAGATGATTCACAAATACAAGTTCAGCTCTCACCCACCACGCCATTTACTGGAGTACAGTTGTGAGCAATTCAAATTTACTTAACAAATAGTTCTTTTTAAAGAATGTTTATTTATTATTTATTTTTGGGGGGGTTGCTAAGGTACATGTGTGGAGGTCAGAGGACAATATCGAGGTGTCTGTGTTCCACTTTCTTTGAGACAGGGTCTCTTCTGTTAAATGAGCTGCTAGACTGCAAATGAACGCAGACCAACCCACAAGCTTCAGATTCTTCTGGCTCTGCCTCCTGTTGTCCTAGGTGCCTTCAGGGCCACAGACGTATGCTTCACTTTGGGTCTGTCTTTACCTGGGTCCTGGAAAATTGAATCTGGGCTGGCAGGCTTTGCAAGCAAGCACCTTTAACTGCTGGGTCATTTCCTCATTGTTTCTTTTTAAGTTTATTTGAAATCAAGTACTTCTTATGTTCGTTCCTACTTTCCTTATGTTCCTACTGTGTGCCAGGCTCTGCTTCAGGCCTGGAGACACAGTGAGAAATCCTCACCCTGTGTGCATTTTCCAGAAGGCCTTGGAGGCGATCCCTCTTACTTTGTTCATTTTATATTTGAGAGAGTAGAAGCTCAGAGAGGTTAATTTTCTTTCACAAGATCGCACAGCCAGAAGAGTGCGGCTTGACTAAAACCCTACCCACTAGACATCACTGTTCCAATTCTCACCTTTTGGCTGAGGCTGGCTTTTACGTGTTGGTGTGAATCCTGTGACCCCTCACCCCCACCTCTTGCAGAGCACTTTAAGGGCTCTTAAGTCAGCCATGTGAATTTTCTTCTTCTGGCTATTGAAGTTAGCACGAACAAACATTTAAAAATAATTTACTGGCCCTCCATCGCACTTCCTCCCCTCTGGTACACAAAACTCCTAACACGGCTGGCGGGGTCTCCAGAGGCATCCCAAGTGCTGGGATGTATATTTGTGCACAAAACCCTGTGTTCAGCAAATTGCTATGACCGAAACCCTCTCCAGTTACCTGCCACATGAGAGGTATGTTCTGTGGGCTGCCAAGCATAGCAGAGAATAATTCTTCTATGCTTGATCTTAGCCAAAAGGCCGAGAAGCAATGAGAATGATACTTCTAAGAATTCTAACCATTGTGTAGAAAGAGCACAGCCTCTGATGGGCTGCCGAGTGGAACCAGACACGGAGTGAACCAGAAGGATTTCTGCCTCATGCCACCTGGGGGCCGGGCCACTGGACCTGTGATCACTTTGTCAAAGGTATTTGTCACCTGGCCAATGTCACTGGTTGCTGGAGTAATGGCCCTGGCATTTCCATGCACTGGCTTGGAACTCCAAGCCAAGAACAGCCTGCTGGGATGGGCTTCTAGTGGGTGACTCTGTGCAGTATCTGTGGCCCCTGTGAGAGTAGGGTGTGGTGGTTCCCACCTACTGTCCAGCACTTGGATGCTGAAGGAGGAGGAGCTTGGGGCCAGCCTTAGCTATACAGCAAGATCTTGTCTGAAAAAATAAAAGCCATATTGAACTTTAGGCAAGTGGCTGGCTTGGCCTCTCTGTGAACTTCAGGCAAGTGACTTTGACTTAGCCTCACCAGGGATGGTGGTCATCCCACTGCCTACTGTGTGAGAACCAAATGAGTCCATGGGAGTGCGTAGCAAAGAGCCTGACTCTCGGGCTATTGCTGCAGCAGTGAGCTGAAAGGCAACATCATGGAGTGCCAACAGGTTCAGACAATGAGGAGAGCTCACAGGCCAGCGGGTGATGGGTGGCTAAGGCCATTTGACATTCACATGGGGTCCCATGTTGGAGAGAGGTCTGGGATGCTGTGGAAGCTTATGGGAGGAAAGGTCAGGAAAAGTCCCTCCGGGGACTTGAGAAGCGAGGGAGTGGTCAGAAGCCAAGGCCATACAGTTGGACAAAGGCAGTCTTGTCAATGAATGGTACAGGAAAATGCATGTGGACACAGACTGAACACCTTTCACAAATGGAACTCAAAGTAGATGGCAGACCCAGGTGCACAAGTGCAGGGTTGTAGAATGGCTTTGGGCTTGCTGACGACTTCTCAGATACAACAGCAAGAGTGTGCTGGGTGAAAGAAAGAGCTGCTAAGCTGATGTCGTGACAGTGAGTGCTGAAACCACGAGAAGACAGGTGCCAGATGAGGAGAAAATATTGGCAAAAGACATGTCTGATAAGACTGGCCAGTAGCAGTTACCTTTTTGTTGCTGGGACAAAACACCTGACCCAAAGCAGCTGTTGGGAGGAAAGAGTGTCTTTCAGGCTTGTTGTTTCAAAGGGAAGTTTTATCATAGTGGAGATAGCATGACAACCAGCTCACATCTTCATACAGTGGTAGCAGGGAGGAAGCAGCATGAGTGAGCTAGCTCTGAACACGCAGCGGGCTGGACTAATAAACCTCCAAGCCTGCTCCAGTGACACATGCACACCTCCTCCAGCAAGGCTCCCCCTCCCAAAGGGTCTACCAACTGGGGACCGGGCAGGGGGCTTAATCACAAACACCTGAGGCCAAAGGGCCTTTATCTAAGATGTTCAACAATAAGTAAACTCAGAAATGAGTAAGCAACTGAGCTTAAAACTGGACAAAAGGGCTGGAGAAATGGCTTATGGTCAAGGCACTTGCCTGCAAAGTCAAATGATCCAGGTTCGATTCCCTAGGACCCATGTAAGCCAAATGTAAAAGACAGAGCATGCATCTGGAGTTTGTTTGCAGTGGCTGAAGGCCCTGGCATGCCCATCCTCTCTCCCTCTCCCTCTTTATCTCTCTCAAATAAATAAAATATTTTAAAAATACTGGACAAAAGACGTGAACAGACACCTATCAGAGATGACCTACAGATGGCAAAGACCCTATGAAAAGATGTCCTCAGGTAATCAAACGAAACAGCAGTGAGCTAGCAGTATAGTGAGCTAGCACTGTGTGTCCATTGGAATAGCAGAACTCCAAAACACTGCTGCCAGCAAGTGCTGGTGAGGCTGCGGGGCAGCAGGAACTCATTCATTGCTGGAGGGAATGGGCCAGTGCTTTGCAAGAGTCAGTAGTTTCCTACAGAACTAAACCCATGAAGCCTACCCCATGATCCAGCCATTATGTTCCTTGGTATTTATTTACCCAAAGAAGTTAAAGACGTTTGTCCATATAAAGCCTGAACATGGGTGTCTATAGCAGTTTTACTCATAATTGTGCACATTTGATGATTTAGAAAGAACAGCCATCCATCCAATATCCTTCCATAGGTGACTGAGTAGTTACTGATGGTGTGGCTCATCCTGAGAATAGAATGAGGATCAAGAGAGAAATGAGCTGGGCATGGTGGTGCAGGTTCATTTAATCCAAGCACTTGGGAGGCAGAAGTAGGAGGATTGCTATGAATTTAAGGTCAGCCTGAGACTACATAGTGAAATAAAGGTCAGTCTGGGATAGAGCAAGACCCTACTTAAAAAACCCAAGAGAGAGACAGCAAGAGAGAATGAGCTGTGGAGCCATAAAAAGACTTAAAGGAAACTCAGATGCATAAAGTTTCAATGGTTTAGCCGGGTGTGGTGGTGCACGCCTTTAATCCTAGCACTTAGGAGGCAGGGGTCGGAGAATTGCTGTGAGTTCGAGGCCACCTTGAGACTACACAATGAATTCCAGGCCAGCCTGGGCTAGAGCGATACTCTACCTAAAGCAAAACCAAACAAACATTCCAACTGTTTGATTCCAAACGATAACATTCCTGAAAAGGTAAAACTGTAAGAGTCAAAAGATCCATGGCGGCCAGGGGCTGGGGTAGGGCATGAGTAGGTGAAACAGAGAAATGTCTAGGACAGTGAAATTATTTTGTATGGTGGGGAGGGTATGATGGCAGGAGCTTGAGGCAGCTGGTCACATTCAGTCCACAGTGAGGAAGCAGAGTGATGAATGCCGGTGCTCAGCCAGTGTTCTCCTTTAATACAGTCCAGGACTCTGGGCCATGGACACCCACAGTGAAGATGGATCTTCCTACCACCATTAACCTAATCAAGATAGTCCTTCACAGACAGACCTAAGGCATAGGTGCTAAGTGACATAATGGTGAGTTTTTTCATATATATATATTTGAGAGAGGCAGAGAGAGAGAGAGAATGGACATGCCAGCGGCCTCCCAGCCACTGTGAATGAACTCCAGATGCATGTGCCCTCTTGAGTGCACGTGCAACATTGTGCACTTGGGTCACTTTTGTGTCTGGCTAAACATGGGACCTGGAGAATTGAATGGGCATTCTTAGGCTTTGCAGGCAGGTGCCTTAACTGCTAAGCCATCTCTCCAGCCCTCTTTTATATTTTTAAATTAAAGGTTTCATCCATGCATATGTGTTTCTTTTAAAATTTGAGAAAGTATAATAATATAACATTGATAAAGTATTTGTACACAAGACAGTGGTAGTGGTGTGCTCGAAGCCTGTCTCAGCATTTGGGAGGCGAGAACAGGAGAATTCCAAATTCAAGGGTAGTTTGGGCTACAAAGAGTGACCCTGTTGTTTCTTGGTTGCTCTTTTAAATTTTTTTCTCTTTCTTCTTCTTTTTTCTTTTTCTTTCTTCTTTCTTTCTTTCTTTCTTTTTTTTCTTTTTTCTTTTCTTTTCTTTTTTTTTTTTTTGAGACAGGGTCTCATGGAGCCTGGCCTGGCCTTGAACTTGTTCACATAGCTCATAGTCCATTGTTAAATTGCAAAAGAAATTAGATCATGAGCTTTTTTGTATGGAGTACCCAGAAGGAAATAAATCATTTGCATCATACTGGAGTCATATGTTGGAGAGAAGAGTGGGGGGTGTCTCAAAGACCAGCCTGATCCAGTCTGGCAAGCCGCAGGACCTGTGCCCCCCCTCCCCCACCACTTCTTTTGGATGGGCTTCTGATGGCTATGCAATACAGAAGTGACATCGTGTAACTTACACAACACTAGGTCAGAAAAGGCCAAAGAGTTTTCTTTCACTCTCCAGACCTCTCGTAGGTTCACAAAGCCACCACATTGTGAGGAACCCTAGCCACAGAGAGATGCTATGAGTAGACACCAGTCAACCATCTCAGCTGGAAACCATATACTGGGACAAAGAAGTTCCTAGAAGTTTCTAGTTCCCAGCTATTGGAGTTTGCTCTGGGGAGGCTTCAGAGATGGTGGGGCAGAAACAAGCCATCCCTGCTGCCTCCTGTCAGTATTTCTGACACATATGATCTGTAGGATTACGTGGTGATTCTCTGCCGGAAAATTTGGGGTGCTTTGTTATGTAGCAATGGATAACTGGTGTGTGTGTGTGTGTGTGTGTGTGTGTGTGTGTGTGTGTGTGTATTTAGACAGAGTGTCACTGTGTTCAGGCTGGCCTTGCAATCATGATCCCCCAGACTCTGCCTTCTCATTACAGGTATGCACCACTGTGACAAGCTTCTAGTTTTTATTATTTTAACTTCAGTTTTCTGAGACTTTTTTTTTTTTCTATTTAGAGCATATGTTTTATGGTGAAGCAAATATTTATGAGTAAATATTTGCTGAGTGAATAAAGAGCAAGGGAGAAAGAATGAAGACTAGAGAAGGAGGGAGTAAGGAGGCAAGGAGTTGTGCTTATGCTCCCAGGAATCACTGACCTTGGTCTTTGGACATTGATTTCTTTCTCTACCCACCCCCTTGAACCATTCTATCCTTAGCCCATAACCAATAAGTGGCTTGTTTGAATCTGATGGCTCCACCTCTACTTGTCTGTCTTGGTCTTTTTTGTGTTACTGTAACCAAACACTTGAGTTTGGATACTTTACAAAGTAATAAGGTTTACATGGCTCATGACTCTGGTCGCTTGAGGGTCCAACCAGCATAGTGAGAGCCTGGTCTGGGCCCTGGTTGCATCACAACGTAGTGGAGCAATTAAAGTGAATCTGCCATGCAGCAGGCTTGGTCAAGCATGTGTGGGGTGGCTTCATTTTTAGCAGTTTTCCCCTGAAAGATCTAGCTCTGTGAGCCCCATTGTCAACCCCTAGGGACTGTCCATGTCCTAATTCCCTGGCGCAAGGTCTCATCTTTTAAAAAGATCTGCCACTCAACATCACCACGCTGTGAACCAAGCTTCCAGCACGGGTCTCTGGAGGATGTGTGTGGATCACATCCAAACCCGAGTGTCTATGTCACTCACCCTCTCTGAATGTGCTTTAGAAGATGAGGTGCACTCCCCCGCCCCCTCACTGACACACACACTCAACAATGGCTGCAGTGTGGAAGAAGCAGGAACGCCAGGCCTAGCCGATGCCTTCCAGGGCTACACTCCTTTTCCATGACCCTGACCAATGCGAGGCCTGGGAGACACTGGGAGAAGGGAGCCATCCCAGTCAGTCCCAGCTTGTATCCCTGCCTGGGTGGGCTGCCATGGGGGGATCCAGGTGCCAAGCATAGAGAAGGGGAGACTTCAGCCCCTCAGGAAGCCAGGTGATGCCGCCCATAAACCTTTCACCCCTGCATCTCTGAATGGAGCCATTCAGAGGGGGAAACCTGAGCATGGATGTTTTATGGAAGGTTCACCTCTGCCAGCAGCTATGGGTCTCTGGAGGGTTACCACTTCTACCTGGAGCATGTGAGAGGGCTGAGTGCATGCAAGAAACCTGCTGATCACCCACCTGTCCACCACCCTCACCCAAGAAGCCTCTTTCTTGGTGATAGCTATTGGCAATCTGAGTCCAGCATTGGGATCACCACTTAGAGCCAGACTCCCCACCTCCTCAGGGCTGGGGGTGGGGGGATCTTGTGGCTGTAGGCTCTTAAGTGAAGCCACTTAAAGCAGCTGGCCCTGTCCTACACCTGCGTAGTCACCCCCACGGGGAGCTCGTTCCTTCAGGATCACAGGTGTGAGCTGCAGTAATGTGACACCCTTGGGAGGGACTCCTGAGACTGCATGAAAGTCACAACATAGCGTGGCTGCTGGGTGGCAGTTCTTCACTTCACCCCTCCCCACTTTCTCCAGGCAGTGTCCCCTCCAGGCAGTGTCCATCCCCTCCAGGGGTTGTCAGTCAGTTCTGGGTCATTAGCACTGGCCGAATTTCTGTCCTGTGCCCCACTCCTCCTACTTTGCTTCCAACAAAGTTTCAACTGCATTAGTTAAGCTCCTACTGTGTGCACGTGGTGATTTTCACACAGTCCTCTGGGGGCTGGGTAGGCCTCCTCACTTTTCTTATGAGGAAACTGAAGAGCGGAGCAGGAGCTTGGCTTAGACCCAAAGGAGCATCCTTAACACACACTGGGAACTCCGGCTGTTAGGAGTCAAGCCCCATGGCTTAGAGGTTTCCTGTGTTCACACCACTGGATGAGGGTAGGCATATAGGAACCCAGGCCAGGGTTCGCTTGCACACTGTTCATTTCAAATGGCGGTGAGGGGATAGATAAACAACAGGGCACTTAGTCCAAGGCCCAGGGGCTCTGCCCCAGGGTGCTACCCTGACCTAGGGCTAGTGCTGGGCACAGGACTCCCCGGTAGCTTCCTCTCCAGGGCCTCTGCTGCCTCCCTGTGCACAGAACCAGCCATGCCAGCTCAACTCACAGGCTGTCGTGAACATGGAGGTGCTTGGTCAAGGCTCTGGCCTGGTTCCTGGTGCTAGCCGTGTGACTCCTCCATACAACTTGGTCCGTGCCCAGAGCAACTCCAAATCTTAGTCAGGTTGTAGCCCCCCAGTGTTGGTGACTGACACCCACCATCCATCCGAGTGAGAAGCAGGTCCTTCATCTGGAGTGTCTCTGTGGCTTCTGGTGGAAGGAGGGTCCCTGCTGATTCATCACTTACTCAGACAGGGGTGAGGCCTTGCCTTTGCTGGGCTCAACTTGGCTAGGTCTCTTGTAGGAGGGAATTCAATGGAAGGCCCTGCCTGCCCAAAAGACTGGGGACCAAGGGCTGGAGAGATGGCTTAGCAGTAAAGTGCTTGCCTGTGAAGCCTAAGGACCCAGGTTCTATTCTCCAGGTCCCACGTAAGCCAGATGCACATGGTGGCACATGCATCTGGAGTTTGTATGCAGTGGCTAGAAGCCCTGGCGTGCCCATTCTCACACACTCTCTCTCTCTCTAATAAATAAATAAATAAAATAAATCTTAAAAAAAAAAGACTGGGGCCATTTTCCTCTTTGAGCTATCCACAGTGGGCAAGCCAACCTAGAAGCCAGACACACACAACACAGAGGGAAGGGGTAGGACCTGGGGTCAACAGGTAAGTGACTGGCACAGGTCATTCACTTCATTCAGGAATGACATAGCCAAAGGATGCTCATGCCATCACTGATTAGGGACCTCCAGACCCCTGACTGGGGGCCCTGTTCTCTCCCTTGCATGTTGCAAAGTCCTCTGTGACCATAGGTACATGGAAACTGAGGGGGGGGGCAGTGCCCCTCAGACAGCAGCATGTTAGCATATGATGAGCCCTCAGTACAGGGCACCCATCAAAATGTCCCCCATCTTATCATTTTGTGAACACAGATGCAGACAGGTTAGGGAAAGCCTGTCCACAGACACCTGGCTGGTTGGCGGCAATGCTGGCTTCACAGCCCTAGCTCTTGACTGTTGGGCTTATGGAGGAGGGCAGTTCTGGGACTCCTGTCCACCCGAGGTGCTCCCTAGGGCCCTTCTTTGTGGCCATCCCTGGGGTACCCTCAGGGTGTGCTGTGGCTCATTAACTGTCAGGGCAGCTTGGGTGCTGCAGCTGAGGAGGGGGGGACCCACATGCACAATTAGAGGAATTCAAACCACTGTTTATTTCTCAATGACCTAAGCTCATTTGATCATGAAGGATGGAGCCTGAACTGTTCCGTAAAACCACTGTTGCCCTCAGCTGTGCCAAATCCGCCTTTGATCTGCTAATCCTGAGTTTATAAGGTTAGGAAATAAGCAGGCGGAACGAAATTCTTTTCTCTTTTGGTCCACCTAAGTGTCCATGAAACTCCAAACATCACAGAACTCCCCGGCCCCTGAGGCCTGCTTGCCTGAATAATTCAGAGGGGTGTGTGAAGAGGGCCTGCATCCGGGCTCACAGGCCATCTGGGGTGGCAGCACTCCCCACTGATCTGCTACCACTGCCTCCTCCACCTCCTCACGCTACTCCTCTTGTTCCTCCTCCTGCTCCTCCTCCTTCTCCTCCTCCCGTTCTTCCTCCTCCTTCTCCAACTGTTCCTCCCCTCCTCCCGTTCCTCCACATCATCCTCCTGTTCCTCCCACTGATCATCCTACTCCTCCTGTTCCTCCTCCTCCTCATCCTCCTCCTGTTCCTCCTCCTCATTATACTCCTCCTCCTCCTCATCACCATCTTCCTGTTCCTCCTCCTCCTCATCATCATCATCCTCCTCCTGTTCCTCCTCCTCCTGTTCCTCCTCCTCCTCCTGTTCCTCCTCTTCATCATCATCCTCCTCCTGTTCCTCCTCCTCATCCTCCTCCTCCTCCTGTTCCTCCTCTTCATCATCATCCTCCTCCTGTTCCTCCTCTTCATCATCATCCTCCTCCTCCTGTTCCTCCTCATCATCATCCTCCTCCTGTTCCTCCTCCTCCTGTTCCTCCTCCTCCTCCTCATCCTCCTCCTGTTCCTCCTCCTCCTCATCATCATCCTCCTCCTGTTCCTCCTCCTCCTGTTCCTCCTCCTCCTCCTCATCCTCCTCCTGTTCCTCCTCCTCCTCCTCCTCCTCCTCCTCCTGTTCCTCCTCCTCCTCCTCCTCCTCCTCCTCCTCCTCCTCCTCCTCCTCCTCCTCCTGTTCCTCCTCCTCCTCCTCCTCCTGTTCCTCCTCCTCCTCATCATCCTCCTATTCCTCCTCCTCATCACCCTCCTTCTCCTCCTGTTCCTCCTCCTCCCCCTCCTCCTCCTCCTCTTCCTCCTCCTCCTCCTCATCATCCTCCTCCTGTTCCTCCTCTTCTTCCTCCTCATCCTCCTCCTCATCATCCTCCTATTCCTCCTCCTCATCACCCTCCTTCTCCTCCTGTTCCTCCTCCTCCTCATCCTACTCCTCTTGTTCCTCCTCCTCCTCCTCATCATCCTCCTCCTGTTCCTACTCTTCTTCCTCCTCATCCTCCTCATCATCATCCTACTCCTCCTGTTACTCCTCCTCCTCCTCTTCCTCCTCCTGTTCCTCCTCCTCCTCATCATCATCCTCCTCCTGTTCCTCCTCCTCCTGTTCCTCCTCCTCCTCCTCCTCCTGTTCCTCCTCCTCCTCCTCCTCCTGTTCCTCCTCCTCCTCATCATCCTCCTATTCCTCCTCCTCATCACCCTCCTTCTCCTCCTGTTCCTCCTCCTCCTCATCCTACTCCTCTTGTTCCTCCTCCTCCTCATCATCCTCCTCCTGTTCCTCCTCTTCTTCCTCCTCATCCTCCTCCTCATCATCCTACTCCTCCTGTTACTCCTCCTCCTCTTCCTCCTCCTGTTCCTCCTCCTCATCATCATCCTCCTCCTGTTCCTCCTCCTCCTGTTCCTCCTCCTCCTCCTCCTGTTCCTCCTCCTCCTCCTCCTCCTCCTCCTGTTCCTCCTCCTCCTCATCATCCTCCTATTCCTCCTCCTCATCACCCTCCTTCTCCTCCTGTTCCTCCTCCTCCTCATCCTACTCCTCTTGTTCCTCCTCCTCATCATCCTCCTCCTGTTCCTCCTCTTCTTCCTCCTCATCCTCCTCATCATCATCCTACTCCTCCTGTTACTCCTCCTCCTCTTCCTCCTCCTGTTCCTCCTCCTCCTCATCATCCTCCTCCTGTTCCTCCTCCTCCTGTTCCTCCTCCTCCTCATCCTCCTCCTCCTCCTGTTCCTCCTCTTCATCATCATCCTCCTCCTGTTCCTCCTCCTCCTCCTCCTCATCCTCCTCCTGTTCCTCCTCCTCCTCCTCATCCTCCTCCTCCTCCTCCTGTTCCTCCTCCTCATCACCCTCCTTCTCCTCCTGTTCCTCCTCCTCCTCATCCTACTCCTCTTGTTCCTCCTCATCATCATCATCCTCCTCCTGTTCCTCCTCTTCTTCCTCCTCATCCTCCTCATCATCATCCTACTCCTCCTGTTACTCCTCCTCCTCTTCCTCCTCCTGTTCCTCCTCCTCATCATCATCCTCCTCCTGTTCCTCCTCCTCATCATCATCCTCCTCCTGTTCCTCCTCCTCCTCCTGTTCCTTCTCTTCTTCCTCCTCATCCTCCTCCTCCTGTTCCTCCTCCTCCTCCTGTTCCTTCTCTTCTTCCTCCTCATCCTCCTCCTCCTGTTCCTCCTCCTCATCATCCTACTCCTCTTATTCCTCTTCAGCATCCTCCTCCTCCTCCTGTTCCTCCTCCTCCTGTTCCTCCTCCTCCTCCTCATCATCCTCCTCCTGTTCCTCCTCCTGTTCCTCTTCCTCCTCCTCCTCCTCATCATCCTCCTCCTGTTCCTCCTCCTGTTCCTCTTCCTCCTCCTCCTCATCCTACTCCTCCTGTTCCTCCTCATCATCATCCTTTTCCTCCTGTTCCTCCTCCTCCTCATCCTACTCCTCTTATTCCTCCTCATCATCCTACTCCTCCTCCTGTTCTTCCTCTTCTTCCTCCTCATCCTCCTCTTCCTGTTCCTCCTCATCATCACCCTCCTTCTCCTCCTGTTCCTCCTCCTCATCATCATCCTACTCCTCCTGTTACTCCTCCTCCTATTCCTACTCCTGTTCCTCCTCATCATCATCCTACTCCTCTTATTCCTCTTCCGCATCCTCCTCCTCCTCCTGTTCCTCCTCCTCCTCCTCCTCATCATAATCCTCCTCTTCCTGTTCCTCCTCCTCCTCATCATCATCCTCCTCCTGTTCCTCCTCCTCCTCATCATCCTCCTATTCTTCCTCCTCATCACCCTCCTCCTCCTCCTGTTCCTCCTCCTCCTCATCATCCTACTCCTCTTGTTCCTCCTCATCATCACCCTCCTTCTCCTCCTGTTCCTCCTTCTCATCATCATCCTACTCCTCCTGTTCCTCCTCCTCCTCTTCCTCCTCCTCCTCCTCCTCCTTCTGTTCCTCCTCCTCCTCATCCTCCTTCTCCTCCTGTTCCTCCTCCTCTTCCTCATCCTCCTCCTCCTGTTCCTACTCTTCCTCCCCGTCTTTTTTTCTCCCCCTCCTCCTCCTACTCCTCTTTTTCTCTCCTCTTCCTCTTCTTGCTCATTCTCTTGCTCCTCCTGCTTCTCCTATTTTTCCTGCTCCTCCTTCTACTCTTCCTGCTCCTTCTCTTCCTCTTCCTGCTCCTTCTCCTTCTTATCCTACTCCTCTTGCTCCTCATCCTCCTTTATCTCCTCCTCTTTCTTGGACCAACTTCTCTGTCCTCTAACCTCAGGCTTGGGACAATGACAAAGCCATCCTAGCTGGTAGACCCTACCAAGATTTTGATCCTGCTCCTCCTTGTCCCTCCTTTTATTCCACACACAAATGTACCCTTCCAGCTTGAGCATTCACCTTCGATAGGTGACAGAGACCCCAACCTAGGCTTCTTTCATTTATGGGAGCAAACTTCAGGCCAGATGGGTGTGGGCATGCTTCTTGAGACTCCTGTAGGTGGAAGTCTCAGAAGTACTGAAGAGCTGAGAGATCTGTAGCTACAGAATTGGAATGTAAGTCTCAAAGCCAGGTCTGGTGGCACAGGCCTGTAATCCTAGCTGTGGGGGCTGAGGCAGGAGGATCATGAGTTCAAGGCCTGCCTGGGTGGCAGCATGAATGCAAGACCAACTGGAGTGACTTGGTATGCCTCTGTCTCAAATTAGAGAGAGGACTGGTAGAATGTTTGTTTAGTCTGCAGAGGGCTTTGAGTTCAATCCCCAGCATTACAAAAAAGAAAAGAAGGATATAATCCCAGTCCGTACCAGCTAGCCTCTTTGACACTGTTTCATCTTTCAAAAAGTGGGAATATTGCTGGTGCCATCATCATTAGTTAAAGCCTGCCCTGGTGGAATGAAAAATTGCAGCTTGGTTCAGAATCTGTGGTGATGTAGTCTGCTCTCCTCTGTCATGCCAAGGGCAGCTTGCATCTGCACAGTGTAGCGGATTCCACTCAGCCATTCTGTGGTGGCTCTATGGCTGCTGTCTGTTCCCACAGACCCCAAAGACAAATTGGGTGGACCCTGCCATGTTCCAATGCTTATAAAGGATCATGGGGAAAGGATTGAAAGTCATGTGCTCAGTGCTCCAAGAAACATCAGTCAAGTGCAGTTGCATGTAGATATGGTTATCCTGTAAGCCATATGCTGACAAGAACCACAGGAGAGAGCCCAGAAGTGAGAAGAGGTTAGGGCCACATTGAAGTGAGTAGTCACAAGTCTGGGGCTTGCCCGATATACCCAGTGCAAGAGCAAGGCCTGGGGTGCAGGTGTTGGCTTGTTTGATGTAGAATTCACCCTCAGTTGCAGAAGGCTTTCAGGGCAGCAGCTGGGCTGGGCCAGGGGAGCCTGCAACATTGCCACGTGCAGGCCAAGAGCACTGCTTTGGGAGTCTACATATCATTTCTGCCCACCTTGCTTACTGGCAACTCTGTGTCCTTGGTCCAGTTGGCTCATGTGCATTATGGCACCTGGCCTTGTGCCTGCCTCTGTCTCTAAGCTTGGCGTTCCTTAGAGCTGTGTGTGCGTGAGTTACCTTCGCACAATCTACCTGTCAGCTGAGTCACCTGAAGTATGAGACACACGTGAGGTAGGATCTGACAGCTCTCTTCTCAGATGTTTTGCTTTTTTGTGGTTTCAGTTACTTGCGACCAAGTATAAATTGAAAATATTTAATGGACGATTACAGGAACAAACAAGTTCCTGTTCACATAACATTTGGTACAGCCTGTTGTTTTAATTGTTCTATTCTGTTAGTACTGTTGTTAACCTCTTACTATGCCTGACGTGTGAGTTCTTATGGGTGTGAATGTATGGGAAAGAGTGAAGGGTATGCAGGGTTTGCTACTGTCCACAGTTTCAGACCCCATGGCAGGGTCTTTCTACACATCCCCCATGGATAAGGGTGGGGCTGCTATATTTGAATCTTGGGAGGTGGGGTGTGACCTAGGTCTCCCAAGATTTCTGCTGATACTTTCACATCATGTTTGCATCTGCCTGCTGCTCCCTGACCCACCTCTCTTCCACAACTGCTTCTTTTTAAAAAATATTTTATATTTATTGATTTGAGCGAGAGAGAGAGAGAGAGAGAGAGAGAGAGAGAGAGAGTGGGAAGGAGGGAGAGAATTGGTTAAAGCTGGGCTTAGCAGCTGACCTCTGTACCTAGCACTGGGGAGGCAGAGACAGGTGAATCTCTTGGGTTTGCTGGCTAGGTCATCTACATAAATCAGTGAGCTCTAGATTCAGTGAGAGAATGTCTGAAAGAATACCACGAAAGTGACTGATGACAATGAATGTTGATCTCTGGCCTCTACATACATGTATGGGCCCACTCACAAATGAACATGCATACACATAGGCACATATACCACACATACATGCATGCTCAAAAAAATGAAAAAAAAGTAACAGGAGTGGAGGTTAAAGTTGGTTTTGGTTAATTTTTTAAACATTTATTGACAGCTCTCTCTCTCTCTCTCTCTCTCTCTCTCTATATATATATATATATATATATATATATATATATATATATATATATATATATCCCACAACCCTCCTTTGTTTCCCCTCCCCTACTCCCCTCTACTGAATCTCTTCTTCTTCTCTTCTTTCCAACTAGTTCTTGTTCTATTTTGATGCCATCATTTTTTTCCCCTTCTATTATGCAGATCATGTGTAGCCACTGTGAGGTCATGAATATCCAGGCCATTTTGTATCTGGAGGACAGTATTGTAAACATGCCTCTCCTTTCTTTGGGTCTTCCATTCCTTCCACCACCTCTTCTGCAATGAGCCTTGGAGATTGTGATAGAGAAGTCTCAGAGCTGCACACACCACTGTCACTTCTCGGCACTTCATTGCTCTCAGCCTCTGTGAATATGGTTGTTTTTTGTCGGTTTATTTTTGTTTTTATTTGTTTGTGGGTATTTTTTGTGTGTGTGAGTGTCTTACTCTGTAGCCCAGGTTAGCCTTAAACTCACAAAATTCCTCCCACCTCAGGAGCAGGGCATGGCAGGAGTGCACCCTCACGCTGGCCTGTGTACACGGTATTGGTCTCTGCTTGTTTCACTTTCCCACAGCCTGAGCAGGTTTCTAGGACTCTCTTCCAGCACTCCTCCTTAGCTGCAGAAACCATCATCAAGTATGAACAGGGCTGGGGAGAAGGCTGACTCAGCGGGTAAGAGTGTCTGCTGTCCAAGCATGAGGGTCTGAACGGGCCTGATTTACTCGGAGTAAGATCCCTAGCACCCACATAAGCAGCTAGATGTGGCCACACATGCCTATAACCCCGGTATAGTGGGGAGCCGAAACTGGAGATCCGGGGCTCCCTGGTCAGTCTGTCAGAACAACATAGCAGTTCTGGTTTGGGTCATTTTTATCTGGAACAACCCCTTAGCCATTGCTCATGGAAGCTCCTTGCTCGGTGGCTTCTCCTACGGGCGCCACCAGTCATCTCAGACCATCAATGGAAACTCTAAAACTGTGAGCCAGAATAAACCTTTTGTGTTTATAAACTGATCACCTCGTGTATTGGTTAGACTAACACAAAGCTGACTAACACAGTCACATTTCGAATATGCCTTCAAGGCCCCACCTTCACACACAAAGTGACTGGCATGTGATTTTCCTCACTAAATGGGACATTAGAGCAGCGAGCGGTTAAACTGCAGCCTCCCCTGCCCCCAGCCACACCTCTGCATGCCAGGCTCTGCATTCCTGTCTGGGTCTGTTTGCCCTCATTTGGGAACTAGGGTCACCATCTCTGCCTCCCCTTCTCACAAACCTCCTAGCAAAACAATGCACAAGGAAACAAGAGGGCCGCACAAGTGTTCAAATCCTCGCCTAATAAATATTCCATGACGATAAAAATGGCGTTGTAAAACAAACTTTGCAAGAACTTCGGCTTCTCCAGCTTGGATCTCCAAGTAGGAAGTTTTTAACCTTGCTAACAAAATAGCCGTTTGCTCTCCCTACTGCTGAGACTTGCCAAATGAAGGAAAGATGGGGCAGAAAAGCTGTGGTTCCCTGTGAGAAGAGAGAAGATGGCTGCTTCCGTGCATGGGTTTCTTCTCTTGATGGGCCGGGCCCTGTTTTATTCTTCCTTTCTTTTCGGTTTTTTACCATATGCAAATCTTCTTCTTGGCTTCCCTCACAGCTTGATAGATGATTGGTTCTCGCTTTCAACATCAATAGCAAGGCATAGACTTTTTTACTTATGCGCAATTCCATGTCTAAGTTCTGCGGCACTGAGAGAAAACAATATGGTCCCCCCGCAGGAGGTAGACTGTGTAAATATATATTAGTTTGGGGAGAAGGAATGAGGGATGATAAAATATTCAGAAAGCAGGCTGCTCTGGAGGGATGTTATTCTGCACAGCCAGGGAGCAGATTAATGACATCGTTTGTGAAGAAGGAGAATGGCCCCATAAAATATGTATTAGTGGGATTGCCTGGCATTGACCATGCCGGCCCCAGTCTTGGGATTTGGTGTCCAACCTTGGACTCCCTCATTGGACTTCTCAACACTTAGCTCCAGGGTCCAGGAGGGTAAATCCTCCAGTGTGGAATGTGTTGGTTTTGCCTACTCATATGCCATATCTTTGGTAAGAGAATCAGGAGGCTTGGTTCTGCCTCTAACCTGCTGTATGGCCTAGGCTAGTCACATAACCTCTCCCACACTTGTATCTTCTATGTGAAAATGGCTAGAAGGGCAGGGAACATTCCTGGAAATGAAACAAGATGGGAGAAAAGAGGAGTATTTGCTGTAGTGGAATGAATGATATGGCTGGACGAGATCCCTGCAATAGGTAAGAATGCCAGGGAACATGCACACGAGTGTTGAGGGAGAATCCCCAGTACTTTTCCAGGATGCACAGCTCTGTTTGGCTTCATATAGCATGCAGGTTTCCAGTTTGTGGCCAGAGCTGCATTACTTTGCAGGCACAGCAGAGAAGAGAGGCTAAAGACAACTCATGTGAAGTCAAGAAAGAATGAATGAGCAACGTTCAGTGGCATATGCATATGAGAATGTCCTCATGAAACCTGCTAAAAAATTAATTATTCCTAAAGAGGGCATAGAGGGGCTGGAGAGTTGGCTTAGAGGTTAAGGCATTTACCTGCAAAGCCCGGTTTGATTCTCCAGGAGTCATGTAAATCAGATGCACGAGGAGGTGCATGCATCTGGAGTTTGTTTGCAATGGCTGGAGGTCTTGGTGCACCCATTCTCTCTCTCTCTTTCTGCCTCTTTCTCTCTCTTAATTTGCATTCTGTCAGTCTCTCTGGGGCCTTCCTCAGCTCCCTATGCTTGAGGTCCCTTCTACCCCTGACATTTCAGGATTCCTGGCCACCCCTGACTCTGGAAACTTATGGTACATAATTGTTTTAAAACTCTTTAAAAAAAAATTAACTAGGATCCTTTGGCTTTGCAGGCAAGTGCCTTAACTGCTAAGCCATCTTCTCTAGCCCAGAATTGTTTTATTACATAGACACCCTCTGGGTTTTACATGATAGTAGTACAAAAAGTTTGCACACTGTGACGGTTAAGCTCTGTTGTCGACTTGATCAGATTAGAAATCAGGTAAGAGACGCCTCTTGGGTGGGTCTGTGAGGGTGTTTCCAGGGAGGATTTATGGAGGGAGGAAGACCTTCCAAAGTGGGCAGCTCCTCCACTGGTGGACTATATATATAAAGATGTTCTGGAGGAACATGGGGCCTTCTGCCTGGCTGCCTGTGCTACTCGCTGGTGTGTGCACCTACCCTGTTCCTTCCATCCTTCATGGACATTGGAAACCAGCTTCATCATAGACTTCAACATAGACTGAAGACCAGTGGTTCTCTCAGAATCCTCCAGGCTTCCAGGGCCAGACTGGGACTGTTGAGGCATCCAGCCTCAGGGACTGAGCAGCTACTGGTTTTTTTTTGACACTCCTTCCTGCAGACAGCCATGGTTGGACTGCCCAGACTGTACCCTGTAAGCCAGTCTAACAAACCTTCTTTATGATACATATCCATTCGGTCAGGTCTGTTCCTCTAGAGAAGCCTGACTCACACACATGTGTGTGCTGCGCCATGCAGTGGGCTTTGCTGCGTCCTTCCCCCAGAGCAATGCTCGGAGCAAATGCTAGGATTAGCCCCTTTCCCAAACGAGATGATCAAGGTCCAGGGACTCACCAAGGTAACACAGCCAGCAAGGCTGGTAGAAGCCAAGGCCAGAACCATCCACGTTTCTCGTTCTACTGTCCCCTGAAAGACGGAGCCCTAGCCTGGCCTGAGAGACTCAGTAGACACTGGTCATCAGTTGTTTTGCTTCATACCAGGTCTTTCTGTTCTCTTCTTGGCAGAATCTTGTGAAGTCTCAGGTTTGGTAAGTCCTGCCTGGCATCTACTTGGGGCTTAGATTCAGAAGACATGAACTCAGAGGCTCCTGGTGTTGGTTGGCGAGTCACCACGATGGCTCCTCCCTGAGGTGCTTTACCTGAGGTGTCCATCAGCATAGGGACATCCACCCCAAAGGCCAATTGGGAGCCTGTGCATATGCAGCTCCTGTGTTAGAGCAGAGGAGTACTGGGCTTTGGGGTCAGGGTCACCAGCCTCCATGCCAAAAAAGCCATCAGAGAAAGGCAGACATGGTATTTGCATATATTCAGGCATTCCTAGCCACTGCCCCCAGGGAGTCTCCCAAACATCACAAAGAAGACCAAGGAGCCAATGGAAAAGAGGGCAAAGGGTATACTTCCCTGTGGGCGAGGTCAGCAGTGCAGGAACAGTGCTTAACTGTGTGCAGGCTGAAGATGCAGCCTGGCGGGACCACTGCAGGAGGAGGGAGACACTCCATCTGCCCATCACCAGAAAACACACGCTGCAAAATAGGGTGCTAGTGTAGTGTTCTGGATCCCTTCCTACCCCCCAACATGTGACTCCCCCAGGCTTTTTTCCACATAGGATTCTTCCAGGGTGCATTCTTTCCATCAGGTTAGATTATTTCCTCCCTCCCTCCCTTCCTTACTTTCTTTTCTTTTTTTTTTTTAGTTTATGTTGTAGCTACCTTCATGTTTCTGGCATAAAACACCTGACCCAGAGCAGCTGATGGGAAGTTTTATTTTGGCTTCATGATGGCAGGGGAAAGAATGGCATGAGAAGAGGCTGGGCATCACTTCTGCCACAGCAGGAGAGTGAGCTAGGCTCTGGCAGAACAGAACTGACTGTAACACCCCAAAGCCCACCCCCAACCACACACTTCTTCCAGCAAGGCTCCACCTCCCTCATTGCCACCAGCTGGGGACCAAGCATTCAGAGCACATGAGTTTATGGGAGATGTCTGATTCGAACCATCAGAGTTATTTATTTGTGCATGCATGCACCATAGAACATAGGATAACCTTGAGGTGTCTGCTCCACCTCCTTATTTATTTATTTATTTGAAACTGACAGACAGACAGACAGACAGAGAAAGAGGCAGATAGAGAGAGAATGGGTGAGCCAGGGCCTCCAGCCACTGCAAGTGAACTCCAGATCATGCACCACCTTCTGCATCTGGCTTATGTGGGTCCTGGGGAATCTAGCCTTGAACCTGGGTCCTTAGGCTTCACAGGCAAGTGCTTAACCACTAAGCCATCTCTCCAGGCCCCTCCTTTGCTTTTTTTGAGATAAGGTCTCTTGCCATTGCAAATGAACTGCCAGACTGCAAAGGAATATCAGACTAGTTGGCTCATAAGATTCTCCTGGCTCTACCTCCCATTGTCCTGCCCATGTTAGGATTATAGATGAACATGCCACTTTGCATCTGGCTTTCTGTGGGTCTTGGGGAATTGAACCTGGCCTGGCAGGCTTTGTAAGCAAATGCCTTTAACCACTGAATAATCTCCTGTAACAGACAGCTTCAGGTTCTCTGAGATGAACTTCCAGACCAGGCACAGGTATGGAGGAAGGGAAATGTATTGAAGCTTATAGATCCAGGGGAAGTTCTATAATGGCAGAAGAAACTGGCCTGCTTTCACAGGACCAAACACAGAGAGCAAAGCCACAAGCCAAAAGCCACACAGCACAGCACACCTCAGCAACTCCAACTAGGCACACTTTGCATATCTTTAGGATTGAAATCCTAAACCCACCACCATACCTTAAGATCCACCCAGAGACACTGCCTCTAGCAAGGTGGCACAGATGCAAACTACAAACTAATAAAACACTGAATATATTGGGGGCCATCTATTCAAAGTACCACATCTCCCCAGCCCAAGTTAGGTTTTTCTGAGGAGCTCCGCCTGCAAGGCAGGAGTTGGTCTTTGGGCTCTAACAATCCATTCTCTGTAGATCCTCAAAATGAAGACCTTCCTTCCTACTACTGAAGATCAGAAGAGAAATGGTCTCTTCTTGTGTGGAACCTGGCTGGCAGTAGAAGTACAGGAAGCCAAGAGATCGGCCTCCCCTGTAGTTCTCCCCTGTAGACAGCCAGGTCCTGTGCCTTGCTCCTAGTTCTGGGACAAGCGAGGCGTTTCTCTTGCAGTGACGAGGCTGAAGAAGGCTGTTTTCTAGTCGTGATTTAGAGGAGGCTTGGCTTGCCTGGAAAGCAGGGCTTCTTTCTTTCTCGAAAGCAGAAGTCTGGGTGAAAGGCCTGCTTTACCATCTGTGGCAGTTTAAATGTAAGTCCCCCCTACTCATGTGTTTTATTAAAGCTTGTAACTTGGGGCTCCAGCTGCCTGGTTGGAGGAGGTGTCACTTGGGGGTGGATCCTGGCGACCAGCCCAAGAGGGCACTGGGGACAGATCTGAATTCCAGACCATAGGTATGTAGAGAGGTGTCAGCTCTGGCGGGGTCCCTACTGTTTGCTGCCCGTGTGTGCATGTTGCCGGCTGGGGATGGTTTCTCTCTGCTTGGATGTATGGAAGTAGCTGCTTCCACCACTGATGGAACTTCCCCCTGGATCTGCAAGTGTGAAATAAACCTCTTCTTCTCATAAACTGCAACGTGAAGCTGTGTACAGCAGTATCCAAGGTCGCCCCTGCTGTCAGCCCTGGTGTAGTGAAGAGGAGAAAGGCTGTGGCCTCCACTGTGGGAGGACCTGGGCCGCCTGCACAGGAAGCTTTCCTTGGCTTTGTCTTTAGGGCCCACTGTGGCATTTACCAAGCTGTGTGAACCTATAGGGCGTACATAGCTCTGACCCTTGCCCCACCATTCTCTGCTCCAGTCACCCTGCATGCTCCTGTCCAGGCTGACGGCCTCCTCCAGCAATGCCTGTGGATCCTCCTGGATGCTTTCTATAGCAGCTAGGATGGGGTGGGGTGCACAGTCAGGTGTCAACCAAGGCCTGATGACTTTCCTGCCTCTTTGGCGGGACAGCACGAATTGCCTCCCCTCTCCAGTTGCCTGTGGAATTGAGCCACAGGTATGCACAGTGGGTTCCTCCCCCCCTCCCCTTCTCCCCCTCTCCGTCCTCTGGCTTCTTCTTTGGGTATTGAGGAGTGAATTTAGGGCCGTGTGCAATGCTAGACAAGTACTCAGTCACTGACATACATCTCCAACCTCTTCTTACTTTTTTCAATATATTTAATTAATTAATTTATTTATTTAAGAGAGACAGAGAGAGAGAGAGAATGGGCACACCAGGACCTCTAGCCACTGCAAACAAAGTCCACATGCATGCACCCCCTTGTGCATCTGGCTTACATGGGGCCTGGAGAATGGAACCTGGGTCCCTTGGCTTTGCAGGCAAACGCCTTAACCACTAAACCACTTCTTACTTTTTGAGTCAGGGTCTCACTGAGTCGCCTAGGCTGGCTTGAACTAACCTTGTAGTCCAGGCAAGCATTCAACTCACAACTCTCCTGCCTCAGCCTGCCAAGTAGCTGTGATAATAGGTATGTGCTATCAGGCCTGGCTTATGTGCTCATATTTATTTGTTTTGTTTTGTTTGTTTGTTTGTTTGTTTGTTTGTTTGTTTGTTTGTTTAAGAGAGAGAGGCAGATAGACAGACAGACAGAGAGAGAATGAGCAAGCCAGGGTCTATATATAAGCCACTGCAAGTGAATGCCAGACGCATGTGCCACTTTGTGCATCTGGCTTATGTGGCCACTAGGGAATCGAACCTGGGGTCCTCAAGCTTTGCAGGCAAACACCTTGACCGCTAAGCTATCTCTCCAGCCTTTATATTAATTTTTAGTGTACCTCAGTGAGTCTCTTTTCTATGTCCCACCTCCCACCCATGCTCCCCAGGACCAGCTCCCCCCATAGCTTCTTTCAAGCCTCTGGAAGATGTACTTCTGAGGACCTTTACTGACACCACAGATGTGGTGTGGCTAAAGCACCAGCAGTATGTGTGTGTGTGGGGGGGCAGGGATTACATCCACAGTAGCCTCCCTCAGTCCTGAGGCCAGAAAACTCTATTACACCACCCAGCCAGGACACGGCAAGCCAGCCAACTTCTCTCCAGTGCAGGACCCGTGTTTTTCAGTCCATTTTCTGTTTTGATAAACCACTTGCCCTTTTCACACCTCAGAACTAATGCTTGGGTTTCACTGTTTACTGGCTGCTTCCATGTGCTTTTGGCAGTTCTGCCGAGTTTTTTTTTTTTTTACTGTCCCTACTCCATATTTTAGGATAGAAGGATGCACCCCGAAGCTAGCTAGACTCCCATGTTAAGCTCGCTGTTTAGTACTGTCACTCCTTGACGCCAAGACCCTGCCTCCCCCACCCCAGCTTGCATTAAGCTGTTCCAAGAGAAAACTCTGCAAGAGATGAGGAGCCTGGCCTGCGAGGGCACTAGGAGGGCTGGATGGAGACTGAGCTCATTGTTTTGAGAGT
The DNA here is from genome assembly GCA_036365145.1 of Orientallactaga sibirica. Taxonomy (NCBI): domain Eukaryota; kingdom Metazoa; phylum Chordata; class Mammalia; order Rodentia; family Dipodidae; genus Orientallactaga; species Orientallactaga sibirica. The sequence continues at coordinate 3,920,415 of JAEOAD010000030.1, forward strand.
CTGCGGCCTCTTTGGGCCATAGCGAAAGGGATGGCTTTGGGAACTGTGACGTGAGAAATGAGTACCTGGCCCGCAATTTCCGTTGTGATTATTGATACAGGATAGAAAGACAGGGAAATTCATAGGGATGTGGGAAAAAAGAGGAGCCTCTCCATAGTCTGGTTGAAGACTCTTGCCAGCCAAGCATTAGGAATTCCAGCACAATTAATTATATCTTCATAAGGCTTTCTGCCTCTGGGAATCTCACTTACAGAAACTCCATTTACAGTGAAGGACATGGTCTAAACCCCTTGTGGCTCCTGGTCTTATCTTTTCAGATTGAAATCCCATCCAACCCACCTCCGAGGCACCCTATAATCTCACTTATCAAGAGAGAAAGGAGCTGGAGCGGTGGCTTAGCGGTTAAAGGTGCTTGCTTGAAAAGCCTGATGGCCTGGGTTCAATTCTCTACTACCCACATAGAGCCAGATGCTCAAAGCGGCCCATGTGTCTGGAGTTCATTTGCAGTGGCAAGAGGCCCTGGTGTGCCCATTCTCTTTTTATCACTCTCAAAAAATAAATAAATAAAAATTTTTGACAACAGAAAATAGGGGCTGGAGAGGTGGCTTAGCAATTAAGGTGCTTGCCTGCAATGTCTAATGACCCAGGTTCAATTCTCCAGTACCCAAATAAGCCAGATGCACATAGTGCCACTTGTGTCTGGAGTTTATTTGCAGTGGCTAGAGGCCCTGGTATGCCCATATTCTCTCTCTCTTTCTTTTCTCTTCTCTTCTCTCTGTCTCTCTTTGCTTGCAAATAAAGTAAACTTGGGGAAAAAAGTAATCTAGAAAAAATAATAAAAGATTTCTTAGCAACCTTTTGAGAGGTAACTTGAGAGCCACCAAAGTGGTATATGGCTAATGCTAAGACAAAGGGTGGTGACTGTCCCGTGCCACACTTGGGTATATCTTATCTTTCTTGAGCAACTGTTTTACCTTACCACATGTATAAAATCTGTGTTAAAAGTGTCTTTTGATAAACTGTGACTGACTCCCTCGACAAGAAGCCTGTATCCATATTCTGAGGTGCATTTTACTTTCCTTTCAAGTGACTTTCTTTCTCTTAAACCCCATGCTTAAAATTTGTATTAAAATGGCTTTGACAATTCTGCAATACTGTCAGTGGTAGAGTGCTTGCTTAGCATGTGTGAGGACATAGCTTCAAATCCCAGCTCCACACACATACAAAAAGAAAAAAACTCCACTAAAATATTTTTTTAAAATATATTTAATTAATTAATTAATTTATTTATTTATTTATTTGAGAGAGAGAAAGCAGAGAGAGAGAGAGAGAGAGGGAGGGAGAGAGAGTGAATGGGCACACCAGGACCTCCAGTCACTGCAAATGAATTCCAGATGCATGCTCCCCTTGTGCATCTGGCTTACATGGGTCCTAGAGAATCAAACTGGGATCCTCTGGCTTTGCAGGCAAATGTCTTAACCGCTAAGCCATTTCTCCAGCCCTTAAAATATCTTTGATAAAATCCCAACCTTGTTTCATACTGGCTAGTCCTGAAATTCTTTTCGTGTCAAAGCCACAAATCCTGGATTTGCCTGAGTTAAGGTCCCTAAGAGATTAAGGGAACTTTTCGGGCTGTCGAGGGTGACAGTGTGGATCTGTGTCTCTGTCCCTTCACCTCTGATTATTATAATAGCCTACAGTTTGAGGTTACCATCATTGGTAGTGGGGAAGGCATGGAAGCAGGAGCTTGAAGCAGCTGTTACATTCAGTCCCTAGCGAGGAAGCAGAGAGTGATGAATGAATACTTTTGCTCAGCTAACTCTATCCTTTTCATCCAGTGTAGAGCCCCAGCCCATGGAATGGTGCTACTTACAGTTAAAGTGGTCTTTGCACATCAATTAACCCAATCAAGATACAATCCTTACAGGCATGGCCAGAGGCTAACCTCATTTAGATAATTCCTCGTAGGCATAGGCTGAGGTTCTTTTCCTAGGGAATTCTAGATCCTGTCATGCTGACAACCAAGATTCAGCATCACATTTGCTCAGAGTTGCCACTGTGCTACTGAAGTGGTGGTGATGGTGGGACGGTGAAGATCTCCCTCCTGGCTAACTGCCCATTTCTTCTGACAGGTCAAGCTCTCTAAATCTGTTTTCCTGCTTTCACTAAACTGTGCTTTCATCTCCTTCTCCTCCTCCTCCTTCTTCTTCTCCTCCTATTCCTCCTCCTCCTCCTTAAGGCAGGGTCTCACACTAGCCCAAGCTGGCCTCAAACTCACTGTGATTCTCCTACCTCAACCTCCTGAGTGTTGGGATTATAGCTGAGAGCCACTATGTCTGGCAGTGTTCACCTTTAAAATGAGAATACCAGTATGGGTAGGCTGTGGTCAACCCTGATGTTTAGAAGATGTTCAGTGAGTGGTCCTTTTCTTCCTGTGTAGGAAACCAGTAGTGAAGACTGGTGTCCACAGTGTGTCCAGCTTGCTGTATGTGCTGGTTAGTCTTGATTCTCAACTTGGTGGGATTTAGAAACACCTAGGAGACACACTTCTGGGCATGCCTATGAGTGGTTTCCAGTTAAGAAGGGAAGACTCACCCTTAAAGTGAGCAGTGCTTTCCAACAGTTGGTCTACATAGAGGCTGGGGAGATGTTGGAGAGATGGCTCAATGGCTAAGGTGCTTCCATGCAAAGCCTTAGGACCCAAGTTCAATTCCCCAGTACCCACATAAACCAGATGCACAAGGAGATACATGCACCTGGAGTTCATTTACAGTGGCTAGGAGCCCTGGCATACACATTCTCTCTCTCTCTCTCTCTCTCTCTCTCTCTGTGCCTCTTTCTATTTCTTCCTCTCTCAAGTCAATCAATCAATAAAATATAAAGAGATTGGAGGAGAAAGCAGCAGTGTTGCTTGCCTGCCTTCCCGAGTGAGCAGAGCGTGCCTATTGCTATCACCTCCATCCTCAGCTGACATCAGTCTCCAGCCTCTTTGGCATTCTGAGGTGAACTTAATATCAGCCACTCTCCAGGGAGCTTCAGGCCCTCAAGGCTGGACTGGGACTTCTGAGGCATCCAGTCCTGTGGAACGTGTAGCTACTGAGTTCTCAGCCCCACCAGCTGATGGCCATTATGGACGCCACAGTCCCTATTATGTAAGGAAGCCTAATAAATCCCCTTGTATGATAAGTATGCATTCCACTGGTTCTGTTCCTGTAGAAAACGCTGCCTCGTACCCGGTGCAACGTGTCTGGGAATGTCAGAGGATCCTTTTCAAATTTCAAAGGGATGTAGATGTCACTGCTCTAACCAGCTGTGCAGCAGATGTGCCCATGACACCATCCATCTCTGCGGCTGAGGGACACTGGAACCTGACAGCCTCCTACTGAGCCAGCCTGGGTCTTGGTCACACCACGGGTGACGTCTCTACCTTTCCCACGTGGTACTCCTTTCTCTCTCTCCTGCCTCTAAGGTGGTCTTCAGCAGGGCTTCACGGCACCACGGCAACGCGGTGCCTTGACCACAAGCATGTTCTTGAGCAAATTACAAAGTGTCAGACATATGCACTAAGCACTTTCTGGTACTTGTGCCACCACATCCTCTGGCTTCTCTTGTGATCATCCCAGACAGGTTAGTTCAAGTCACACAGGAAGAGACTAGAAAGAGCTAGGAGTGGTGGGTAGAGTGCACCTGCAGACCCAGGCACTTTGGAGGCTGCAGCCAGATGATAACCTGGACCCACAAGTTCAACAGTTCATGACCAGCCTGGGCAACACAGTAAGACCTCCTTCCCCCACCAAAACAATAGGACAGTGGGTGGGGCTGGCAGCTGGGAGGAAATATAGATGTCACTTCTCCAACTATGGGCTGGCCATGCCAACTTTGCCTGACCTTGACATTTTTATTTATTTATATATTTTTAGAGACAGTGAGACAGAGAGAGAAAGAGAGAATTGGTGCACCAGGGCCTCATCCACTGCAATCAAACTCCAGACACTTGCGCCACCTAGTGGGCGTGCACGACCTTGTACTTACCTCACCTTTGAGCATCTGGCTTATGTGGGTTTTGGAGAATTGAATATGGGTCATTAGGCGTCAGGGCAAACGCCTTAACCACTAAGCCCCAGCCCTGACATTTTTATCTCATGCATGGTGTCTGCTCTCTTCTGCTTCAGGATAAGAAAGCCCCCTCAAGCCCCTTCATCGCCCATCCCAAAGCCTGGCTGGAGCTTTCATTCAATTGGAATTCGATGAGGGCTTTTGCGGTGGTCTTTTTAATGTATGCCAATGGAATGAAATGAGCACCAACCTTGGAGCACCTTCAAAGATAATTCCTCTGCAATAGGTCTTGCACGAGCTTTATCTTATCCTTTCTTTTTTCTCTTCCTGTCCTTTCTTTAAAAAAAATTTTATTTTATTTTTTATGTAAGAGAGACAAAGGGGGGGGGAGAATGGTGTGCTAGGGCCTCTAGCCATTGCAAATAAATCCAGACGCATGTGCCACTATGTGTATCTGGCTTACATGGGTACTGGAGAATTGAACCTGGGTCCTTAGGCTTCGCAGGCGTGTCTTAACTGCTAAGCCATCTCTCCAGTCCTCCTTTTTCTTTTTCTTTCTTTTTTTTTATTAGTCTTAGAATTCCATAGCATGCCAATGCAATTTTGCTAATGTCACATCTCCTAGACATTAGCATGAAAGGGCTTGAAGACACGATTTGAGGGGCTGTCGTGATAGCTCAGTGGTTAAAGATGCTTGTTTGCAAAGCCTGACAGCCTGGGTTGGATTCCCCAATACCCATGTGAAGCCAGGTATACAAAGTAGTGCATGTGTCTGGAGTTTGTTTACAGCAGCAGGAGGCCCTAGTATATCGATCTTTTCTCACTCTTCTCTCTCTCAAAAACATAAATATTTTACAGAAAGATGATTAGATAAGGAATAAGCATCCAGCAAGGGTATATTGCAGCCCCTCAGGGTACATTTTCATTGCTGTGTCTAAAGGAGCGCTGCTACTGTCCACTGTGTATACCCAATTGCTTCCCAGAGAAGCAGCTTTAATGGGCTGATGGGGCTGGGGGATGAGACTAGATAGAGCTAGGTGCTTTCCTTTCCGGTGTCCATCAGCAATCGGCAGGCCATGGGAGAAGGCAGAGAAGTACCTCTCAGGCCCAGTGGCACCCACCTCCTCCAGGGAGTCTGCCAGGCCTCCCCCCCCCCACCCACAGTGTGTGGTACAGTGCTTTGGAACTGAGCCTGGCAACATCCCTGAACCCCAGGGAGAGTGATTTCACTGGTCACGTGGCCATGGCTTGTTTGCATCTAGGGCAGATGGGAATGATAAATGGTGCACAGACAGGAGTCTCTCATAATGCCCAGCACACAAGTGCTTAATATAAGCAGTTGTTCCTATTTTTCTTGGTGTTTTGACCTGTAGAACTTGGCCAGATTCCAGAGTGAGGATCAGAATACTCCTGGTTTGGACTCAATTGGTATTCAATCATATCTTGTGGTACTTTTTCATGCTGGTCACTCAAAGACACTGTGTTCCAGCATACACTAAGTGGGGGTCCAATCTGTGTCACCTTGGGGCCCTGATCTGGTTGCATTGGGGATAAGTGCCCAGAGCCCTGCGCCCCTGGCAGGTTCTGCTCCCAAGGCGTTTAGAACACAGGACTAAATGTCCCCCAAACCAGATCACCCCTTCATTGCACATGTGAGGAGGGAAGCTGAGAAAGGCTCTTCACTGGCCCATTGGTGTCACAGCAAGTAGATTGGTTGAATCAGGCCTCACAGCTAAGCTATTGAAGCTGGGCCTAGTGCCCTTGGCTGACCAGATGGTCTCCTCTGAGCTTGCACTATCCCTGAACGGTGGGCCCTGCCTCTCTTTCCCTTCCTGTGGCTGGGATGGGATTCTTTCCAGAACTGTCCTTAGGACCAGCCCTGGGGCCAGGCCAGCTCATTTGCTGGCTCTTGCTATCCATGCCTCAGTCCTGCCACCCCTGCTCCAAGCCCAGAATCCTGCTGGCTCAGCCCTCTTTGCTCTCCCAGCCACAGGTCTGACGCCAGCCACAGCCTCAGACAGGTCCCTTACTTCCCGTGTTCCTGACCATTACCAAGCAGCATGGAGGGCACTGAGGACCACCAAGGTTTTTTCTGTACCCATCCGGCTTAGGACAAGGTCATGGTGCAGGCAGGGTAGGGGTAGAATCTGAATCTGGTTCTGGCTAACTCTAGCATTCTGGTCATGTGGCTATCACAGTTGTCAGGACCATTACGTGGACAGACTGCCTTTATACAAAGCACCATCTGACCTTCTTGTGGTGTCTGGGCCTTCTGAGAACAGAGTCAGCCTTCCCTAGGTTTCTGAGTGCAAGGCCAAGGATGCTATCGAGTCCCTCAATTCAGACTCACCTGCTTGCTATGAACAGGTAATTATTAGCCATCCTTGACATCTCAAAGGACCTGATTCTGAGACAGTGCACCCTGTGCCTATGAGGCGGACCCTGGACGTAAGGGCAGATGCCATCAATGTCCTATAGAGTCTGGTAGAGCTGGACTCAAATCTCAGCTCTGGCACTGCATAGGATCAGTAAGGCTGGTATTCATAGGTGGCCCAGGACCAGCTCTGAGCATACTGCATGTGGCAATGGAACTAGGAGAAGCAGCTGGACACACAGCTGTGTCTGGGAAAGGTTCTTGCCTTCTCTGAGCTTCGGTCTCCTTTCTCAAATGGGGAAGATAGTAGTATCTCTCCCTCTAGGGTTATTGGGCCAAGTGGACCTGTGTCCGGTGTGGGGCATGTGACACCAAAGTTTCAGAAATGACAGCATTATGACCACAGCTGCTGTTATTCCTATAGATAGAGTTGGTGTTTCTGCTCAGAGCTAGTCCTGGAACATGAAAACCAACTTTCTTGATTTGATGTAGTCTGGGGTCTTTTCCCCTGGTGCCTGGGTGGTCCATGACTGGCCAGTGCCTCCAAGTCTTCCCTGGGCATCGGGAAAGAAAAGAGCAGTGGACTGGGGTCAGGATCACCCTGGTTCTGTCCAGCCTTGCTGTGGGCCTACAGCAAGTTGCTGCCCCTCGTTTTCCTCTTTCGTAAGCTAGTTAGCCTCTCTAAAGCTTTTTTCCTTTTAGTACAGCAGTCTCTACGCACCAGGGCCAGGAAAGGGATTTGCCCTTAGACAACTCTTGGGCTCAGAGGGACAGACCTACTGCAGAAGGCCTGGGAGCCCCCCTAGCTCTGCGCTGACAGGAGGATCAGGGCCACTTTAAAAGGTGAGCATGAGTTGTGGTTCAGGGAGGGAGAGGAGGAGGAAGGGGGAGAGAGAGAGAGAAAGAGAGCGAGAGAGAGAAAGCCCCACTTCAAGGTCTGCTCCCTCCCTGGCAGGAGACCTGTGTATGTGAGGATGAAGACGATAGCTACCCACAGGCAATGCTGGCCTTCTGATGGCGCGTGTGGTGCCCACTTTGAACGTGTGGCCTTTGTACCTGCCTATTCAGGGCAGCCTCGGGACGATAGGGGGCAGATGCACAGGGGCTGCGGATGATGGACACGCGGCGCTTTGCATTCCCTTTGAAGTGGCTCTGCCCTGGCCCCCTGCGGCCTCCAAAAAGAATGCTTTTGTTGCCCGCTCCAAAGATGCTGTAAGATGCTAGGGAAAAGTAACCGGAGGGGATCTGCCCGATTAAAACAAAATTAAAGATAAGAAACAAATCAGGCTGGCCTGTGGGGGCTGGCGGAGGCTTTGAACCTTGAGGGGTAGGGACACTGTGATCCAACCCTTTCTCTGCCTGGAGAAGTGACTGGCTTGGGGGAGGGGTGGGAGGGCTGTTGCCTGGCAGCCAGGGTGGGGAGTCCTAGCCTGCTGGGTTCTCCTAGGAGGGACACCAAAGCTGAGGCTGGGACGCTGGAAGTCAAAGTTCTCTCTGGTGCTGGTGTGAGAGCAGAAAAATGCTGGAGGCAAACTCAAAATAACAGTAGTTTACTGAGTTTGGTGTGTGCCAGGTGTGGGGCTCAGTGCTTGCTTTATTGTCTGAGCAATGACCATAAGAATGCCTCGATAAACAAACAAACAACATCAACAACAACAAAACAAAAAATGTGATGAGAATGGGCGTGCAAGATAACTCCTGTACATCCCAGGGCTTTAGGTTAATGTCTGAACTATAGGAATCAGGAGTCCACATGGTTGGTGTGGGGGCTTCAGGGAACACACTGAGCAAGTGGGAGTGCCACAAAGCTCCATGGGCCACATTCATACTGTGGTTTTGTTAGGATGTATTGGGGGGGGGGGCTTCCTGCAGTGAGCATCTTACTGAAGTATTTCAACTAAATGGGTTTTTTTTGTTTGTTTGTTTGTTTGTTTGTTTGTTTGTTTTTTTGGAGGTAGGGTTTCACTCTCGTCCAGGCTGATCTGGAATTCACTATGTAGTCCGACCTCTGCCTCCTGAGTGCTGGGTTTAAAGGCGTGCACCACCACACCCAGCTCAACTATATGGTGTCTATCAGACCTGCCTTCCCTGATCCCATCCTGCTCTGTTCAGGGAACACTATATATGCCCTCAGATATTGTTAATCCAACCAACCCTAGAAATTTGTGAATTAGAATGATGATTGTTGCAGATACATGTTTAAATATTTTTATTTATTTATGAGAGAGAGAAAGGGAAAGAATGGGCACGCCAGGGCCTCTAGCCACTGCAAATGAATTCCAGATGCATGTGCCACCTTGTGCATCTGGCTTACGGGGGTCCTGGAGAATTGAACTGGGATCCTTAGGCTTTGCAGGCAAGCTCCTTAACTGTTAAGCCATCTCTCCAGCCCAGATTTTTCACTGGTGACATGAATGGGATTGAGGATGGTAAAACTGTAACAGGCCTTGCTGCCTGTGGAAAGTCTGGCAGTCTGACAGTAGCCCTCAGTGTCTGGCTACTGGTAGACTCAGTGACTGCAATTCTCCCCATTCTACTGCAGAGGAAGCTGAGGTGCAGAGCAGTGACCTAACTTTCCTGGAAACACACAGATGGTGAAAGGGGGATCAGATTTTTGAAGTATTGTGGGGCTCTCAAGTCCTGGTCTATTTTGACTTGGAGAAGACAAGGGGTTAGGTATAACCAATCTTTTGGATCTAACCCAGGTACCCAGGAACACTTCCTGCATGCCATACCAAAGGCTGCCCGCAGGGGGCGCTTTTAAGACCGTGTTCCAAGAAGAGGGCTCTGGAGAGGCAGCTACGGGGCCTCCTTGCCTGGGTTCACACCTGGTGCAATCTTGCCTACCCTAGGGACTTCACCGCTTCCTAGCTAGTCTCCCCTAGGAGTGCAAGTCCATACCTGCCCATGAACTTTCACCTTAGCCTGTGCTCCTGGGGTTGGATAAAGACAGCTGTAGCCACTGAAAGCCCAGTGCTAGAAAAGGCTAGTGTGGGATCCTACCCATCAAGTCCAGCCTTCCCCTAGGAGTGAGTGCCAGGTATGGTTGGAAAGGATGCCTCACCTCATCCCTCTCTACTCTGTTCACGGGGTTCCTCCATTCAGCACAGCTAGGAAGTGGCTGAGCGAGGTAGGACTTGAACCATTGTCATTTCTTCTCTGTGGACTAAAAACAAGTTCTCTTCCCCTCACCTTCCAACGCCCAAAACCCATTTACTGGCTACAGCGCTTTTCCTAGTACTTTACCTTCCAGGTTCCTTCCCATTGCCCCACAGGTGACCACAGGGATAAGGGACATAAAGGCCACATCAGGGACACTCTGAACTGGCAAAAAGGAGGGACAGAGAGTGAGGACTTGAGAGCTTCAAAGGCTTAGCCCTAGGGTCCAGAGCTGGTCCTGTCTGTCTGCCACATGTGTGGGGGTAACTAACTCCTTTCTGATTCCTGCTTACCCCACGACAGGCACCAGACCACCCACTTCCCACACATGCCCGTCACAGCGCTGGTCCCTAAGGTAGCCCCTGTAGAGACCCAGGTTTTCGAGATGTCTTTGGGGGCTCTCAAGGCTGATACATGGTTGTCTGGGCAGGTGGATGGCTGCCTTTGGTTGATCCCTCAAGCACCTCCTTGCACCTCAGGGGTGCTGCTCAGGCTTGATGGGTTTCGTAGCTGGATTTTTCCCTGGGTAGAGCAAAGGCCCATGGCTGTGGAGCTTGGGAGGTGAGAGGTGGAAAAGGGGGGTGTGCAATATGCCAGGCACTGTGGGGGGAGGAAGGAGAGCCAGGCCAGCTTCCTGCACCTTGACCCTGGGGTCCAGGATAGAGGAGGGCAGGCACCAACAGCCAGATGCCAGGTGTCCAGCAGGCTGAATGTGGTAGTGAGAACTCACTGGAGGGAGGGGAAGGCAGGAGAGCAGCCTCAGGCCAGATGGGGAGGCCCAGGTTCCTGCAGGCAAGAGGGCTCCAGAGAGGACCAGGCATCTACAGCTGTCTTCCACCAGGTGCTGGCCTGGGCTAGAATTTATATTTAACTCTTACTTCCCACTTCCTCACCAGAAGGCAGAGTTTGGAGATGAGAAAATTGAGGCTTAGAGAGGTTCCAAGAGCCACCCAGCTGCTAAGGGGACGTTTCAGTTTGTGGAAGCACAAAAGCTGCAAAGGAATACATCACAGCCATCCAAGGTGGGCAGGGCTGCATCACAGAGGAAACTTAAAAAATTATTTATTTATTTGAGAGTTCCAGAGAGAAAGAGAAAGAGGGAGGGAGAGAATGGGCGCACCAGGGTCTCTAGCCAGGGTACTTGGGGAATCGAACCTGGGTCCTTTAGGTTTTGCAGGCAATCGCCTTAACCACTAAAACATCTCTCCAGCCCAGAGGAAACTTTTGAACTGTACTGATGCAGAATGCGTAGGAGTTTGTCCAGGGTAGAAGAAGGGGAGGGCTAAGCAGAAAAGAAAGGGTTAGAGACACGAGAAAGCAAGGAAGGGGGTGGGCGTGGCCGGGAGTGGGAACCATGAGAAATGGACTCAGGGGCAGGATGCAGCCAGGGCTGTTTGCAGATGAGGGAATGGTGGGCCTGGGCCTGCTGGCCGAGTCCACAGCAGGCGTTGGACAAATGCTGGTGAAGAGAACGGCAGTCGGACTTGCCTGGCCTTGCACCTTGCCGGGCCCGCGCCGGGCCTGATTGGGGCGCCCCGGCGGGCGTGCTGTCTGGACGTGGCCCGGCGGCCGCTCAGCCCGCGTCCCCGCCCGCCCGCCCGCCCTCCCCGGCCGGCCGGGCGCGCTAACGCGGAGCAGATGGCCAGCGGCCCGCGCGCCCCTCCCGCCGCCGCGCCTGGCTTTGAAGTCGCCGCTGCCGGCCGCTCGGACGCCGGACGCCGGAGCCCCGCGGGGCCGGCCGGGCTGCCGCGTGTTTACCCAGGTGCGGCTGGGGGCTGGGCGCGGGTCCTCGTCCCGGGTCCCGCCGCCCAGCTGCGACTGCAGAGCCGCCACCGCGGAGCCTGCGCTCTGCTCCAAGCTTCGCGCGTGCCTCCCGCTGCAGCTTCAGCTGGGCACCCCCACCCATCCTCGCTTGACACGCGAGGAAACTGAGGCTCACAAAGGCCAAGGCCTGGTCCACGGCCGCCTGGCTCCCAGGACCGCACTGCCACCCGGCCGCAGGCTGACATCCCTTTGCACCTCCTCCCCTGAGGGTTATCATAAACGGTTTAGTATGTGCGGGAGCCGGGGGCGGAAAGGGGCTTGAGCAAAGCTCCAGCGGCTCACCATCCTCACGTCAGAGAGGCCAAGAAACTTGCCCAAGGCCCCAGAGCTGCTAAAGGCAGAGACAAAATTTGAGCTCAGGGCTAGTTGGAATCTGATTTTGCCCCACTCCTCGGAGGAACCCTCCTGGGCTCCCAACTCTAGGTTCTTCGCATTAGCAACACAGCCAAGGAGCTCCGTGATCTTGCCTGGATATACGAGCACCGCGTTGCTTGAACTCCAGCACCTCCCACGTGTTTTGAAGTGCAGATTCCGGGGTCTCCTGTCCAGATCTGCGGAAGAGCATCTACACGGGACTCCCATGAATGTTCTAAAAGGAATTTTTTAGTTAAAAGTCTTCCATTGGCCCAGGGAGTGGGGGTAAGGGGTGGAGGTGGGAACCTATCTTTTGGAAATTGCACCTGTCTCATCGGACTTGGAGCAAATTCAGGGCAACAACTGAGCCTTCTTCATCAGATCAAAATCGTTTCCAGGCCAGGGTCGGTGCCTTTCCCAGCAGACTGGGATCTACCAAGGGCAGGGAGGGGCTGTACCAGGCACCAAACATGATGGGTCAGTTACTTTCTCATTGCTGGGACCAAATGAGGCTTACCTCACCAGAAGCAACTTAGAGAAGGAGGGAGCTTGCTGGCTTTGGTGGTACACACCAGTAGGTAATTACTGAAGAGGTAGAGGCAGGAGGATCAGGAGGAGGGAAATGTTTATTTTGGTCTACAATTCCAGAGGGTAGGGTGCACCATGGTGGGAGAGCAGGGCAGGCGCAGGAAGCCTGTGTCCCATCATCACACCAGCAGGGAGGAAGTAGAGATGATGGATGCTGAGTGCTCAGCCTGCTGTCTCCTTTTCACACAGTGCAGGAACCCAGCCCATGAGACGGTGCCACCCACACTAATGGCGGATCCTCCCAACATCAACCAACCTACTTTAAAAAGTTCCTCACAGGCATGACCAGAGATTCATTTCCACGATGATTCTAAATCCTGCCAAGTTTTGATAACCAGACATTAACCATCACACAGGATGTAGAGCAGAAGTAGACTGGGTTCCTGAACAGGTGCTGGTTGGCCTGAAGCCTCTGAAGCCAGCAGGGGGTGGCCTGGTTCACACCTGCAAAGAGAGGTGGCAGCATGTCCCTCTCCCCTCAATACAGAAGCCTGGCAGGAGGTGTCCCTTTACCGTTGCCCCCCAGGACTCCTCTTAGTCCAAGTGTGCCTGTGAGGGGTGAGGGTAGGGGTAGGCCAAACACCACAAGCTGGACCACAAACAGAGGAAGCCTCTAGGATAGACATTTGTTGTCGTGTATCATCCAGGGACTTCAGAAACAGGATGCTGTCAGCATGAGCCTGCCTGCAGCATGGGGGTATTCTGCAAGCTCTGCCAGTCCTTTATTAAGTGGTCCCAGCCCCAGCCTCAGCCACTGCTGGCCTGCACAGAAAAGAAAGCACATTGTCATGTTGTTAAGAATAGGGTCCTAGCAGCCCCTCCTCCATCCCTGAGGACCAGATAGGTTATTTGTAGCTGCGACTGCGGGCCAGGCGAACCCCGTTGGCCATCCCCGCTTGTCCCCTGCAGCCTGACCCCTCACACATCTGGCAGTGATGAATCACGCTTGTCTCTGCCGCCACCTTGCACACTCTGATCGCAATCACTTTGTTCTCTCTTTAAAGCCAGTGGGCGGGTGGGGGAGGGGGCCCTGTCTCTTCTTTTCCTCTTCTCCCTCAGTCTCCTCCATACTTGCAGCCTGGGCTGTGATACCACTTGAAAGGGACCGCGACACTCAGTTATCTGGTCCGAGAAGTCCAGCCTGAGAGTTGTCTGTGCTGACTGACTGGTGGAGTTAGGGGGAGGGGGTGGGAGAGCACGCTGGTGTGTGGATGCAGTGGGCTTGTGTGAACACAGTGTATGTGTGTGGGTGTGGATTTGGGGGTGTATCAATATGTATGCCTTTTAGCTGTTAGAGCTTTAAGTTATTTTGATCTAGTAGGACAAAAACATCCCTTTCCCACACCCAATTTGCTGTTCCTGTTGAACAAGTTTTTGAGGACCCAGAAGATCCTCTTAGGAATATGCCCTATAAAATTTGGGCATGAATGTGGACTCATAGGGAAGTGACAGAGTACTGCTGTAACATCTCCCAGCTGGGAACCCACGCGCCTGTGGCTAGGAGAACAGATGAATAACAAGGCAGAGTCCTTGCACATTGGGATCACACACAGCACTGGGAATGAATGGCCAGCAGCCCAGGAGACAGTGTGGATGGGGTGAGTGACAGCAGCCAGACATAAGAGTACATATAGTATGAGTCTATGAACTGAAAGTTCAAAACTGCATAAAGATAGTTAACTGAAATGCAGGCTAGGGCTGGAGAGATGGCTTAGCGCTTAAGGTGCTTGTCTGCGAAACCTAATAACCCAGGTTCAACTCCCCAGAACCCATGTAAGTCAGATACCTAAGTGACACATGTGCACAAGATGGCACACATGTCTGGAGTTTGTTTGCAGTGGCTAAGGCCCTGGCATGCCAATTCTCTCTCCCTCTCTTTCTCTCACTCTTTCTCACTCTCTTGTTCTCTGTCTCTCATTAAAAAAAAAAAAAAAAAAAAAGAAGGCCTAAAAGCCCAGTGCCAGAAGTGGGATACCACTGAGTGAGTTGTTGGTCAGGAGGGAAGTCACCAAAATCCCCAAAAGAATACAGGCTATTACCATTGCTCTTGGTTGTCCAACAGCAGTAGGTGGTAAGACCCCATTCCTGTAGATCCCACATGCTTTAGTTATAGAACACTGAAATCACGTGGGAATTGAGCTGGAAGCCTTCTTCCTGCTGGCTAGCTGTCATAATGCTGGAAAGGTGGTACACAGGCTGCTAGGGTGGAGTGGGGGGGGGCGGTTGGAAAAGTCCTCAGCAATCTTACCCAGTGGTGGGTCCTGCGAGCTGCACAACTGACCAGCCAGGCAAGATGTGCTCACTGGTGGAATAGCAGTGCCACTGTTACAAGAGTGACCAACTGCTCTGTGACTGGAGTTAAGGTTTGCTCCACAGGAGGGAACTCATGCCTGGTAATGAAAGCTTATGGCTGGGGAGGTGACAGGCTCTAGGAGGAAAGTTACTCCTGTTGTTTGGCTAAATGGGTATGTGGTGCCCATCACATCACCCTTTATTTATGTTTATGCCTATAGATTTAGTGTTGCTTTCCCCTTGGGTCAGAGAAGCTTCTTTTTGCAGTTGGCGATGACTTCTAGGGAGACTCAAAACTCATCCAAGTGCTGAGAATAATTGATGGTGAAGTTCTCAGTACTAAATGACACATCTCTACTACTCTCTCCAAGGCTCAGGGAACATTGTGGAAGAGGGGCAGAAAGAATGTAGCAGGGGTTAGAGAGATGGCTCAGTGGTTAAAGGTACTTGCTTGCAAAGCTTGCTGGCTTGGGTTTAATTCTCCAGCTACCCATGTAAAGTTAACTGCAAAATGTGGCAGAAGCATCTGACATTCATTTATAGCAGCAAGAGACCCTGGTACATGCACACACATATATACAAACACATACATGGACACACACATGTCCAAATAAATAAATTATAATTTTTTTAAAGAGAATGTAAGGGGCTAGAGAGATGGCTTAGTGGTTAAGGTGCTTGCCTGCAAAGAGTAAGGACCTATGTTTGACTCTCCAGATCCCACGTAAGCCAGTCACACACAGGTGAGGCAGGCACAAGGTTGCACATGCCCACTAGGTGGCGCAAGCATCTGGAGATCGATTGCAGTGTCTGAGGCCTTGGTCTCTCTCTCTCTCTTTAAAAAAAAAAAAAAAGAATGTAAGAGCCAGAGGATGGGGAGGAGTGCTGTGGGGCACTGTCTTTGAACAGGACATGGCTGTTGCATTCATGAGCTCACAATAACTGTTGTTACCTGCCCAAGATTTGTACCATGGATAGTGAAGAAGGGCAAAGTTAAAAAAAAAAAAAAGACATCAAAGTAGAAGAGACGGACTACTGAAGATTTTTGTCAGGTATTTGGTCACAGCAGCAAGAAAAGTGACTAGTATTGTCCTCGAGCAATGTGTTTATCTTCTTTCTCTCTGTGTTACAATTTGCCCAAAAGTTCATTATGGTACATTAAGTAGAAGGATCATAATTCTATTGGCATTCTTGGTTAGAATTATATAGTATTATAGATTTATTCAGGAAGACATGTTCCATGGAAGGGGGATGAGAGAGAGGACAAGAGAATGTAACAGAATGGGATTATGGTCAAAATACATTATATACATGTGTGAACATTGTCAAGTTTTTAAAAAGAAACAGGCATGAAGAGAGATTACTGTTGATGAGAGGATTGGCTACAGGGGTCAGAAAGAGGCAGAGAGCGTCTGGGCAATACTCTCTTCATCTTGGTCCTACTTCTTCAAGTATGTTCCCTTTGTAAGGAGTCTGTGGTGGTTATTATCAGCAACTTGACAGGATTTAGAGTCGCCATGGAAACAAATGTCTGGGCATGTCTGTGAGAACATTTCTAGATTAGGCTGTTGAGGTGGGAAGATCCACCTAAGTGTTGGCGGCACCATCCCATGGGCTGGGGAGCTGGTCTGAATAAAAAGGAGAAAGGGAGCTGGGCACCACCATTCATTGCTCTCGGTTTCCTGACGGAGGATGCAATTGACCAGCTGCCTCCAGCTTCTGCCACCAAGATGGATTGTATGCCTCTAACTGGTGTATTCATGACCCAACAGTGGATGCCAGTAACCCCACTGAAGAGGTCCCTCAGTGGAATGGGGCAGGGGAGAGGGGATATAAGAGTATTACCTGATGGGAATATGACCAATATGTGATATATTCATGCATCAATGTTCATAATTAATAAAAATAAAATAAGTAGAACTACAAGCCTTCTCTTCCTTAATTTGATTTTTGTCAGGTATTTGGTCACAGCAGCAAGAAAAGTGACTAGTATTGTCCTCGAGCAATGTGTTTATCTTCTTTCTCTCTGTGTTACAATTTGCCCAAAAGTTCATTATGGTGCATTAAGTAGAAGGATCATAATTCTATTGGCATTCTTGGTTAGAATTATATAGTATTATAGATTTATTCAGGAAGATTTGCTTGCTTTGTAACATTAAATCTTTTTTAAAATTATTATTTTTTTATTGACAACTTCTATACTTACCTACAAAAAACACATGATATTTCCCTCCCCTCCTCCCATTCCACTTTAGAACTCCACTTTCCATCATATCCCCTCCCTCTCTCCATTAGTCTCTCTTTTAATTTGATGTCATCATCTTTTTCTTCTGTTTTGAAGGTCTTGTGAAGGTATTGCTAGGCACTGCAAGGTCATGGATATCGAGGCCAATTTCTCTATGGGCAGTTGCATTGTAAGAAGTCATACCCTTCCTTTGGCTCTTCCATTCTATCCGCCCCCTCTTCCTCAATGGTCCCTGAGCCTTGGAGGGTGTGACAGAGGTGTTGCAGAGCTGGGCACTCCTCCATCCCTTCTTCTCAGCACTATGTTGCCTTTTGGGTCATCCCAGTGGTCGCCATCTGAAAAGAGAAGCTTCTCTAACCAGAAGTGAGAGTAGTGTTAATATGTGAATATGAACATTAAGCGTAGTGCTTTCAGGGTAGGTTGGTGGGAATAATATATACGTTTAGCCAGACAAGCACAGGCTTTATACCCCTAAGGCTCATGACCTCCCCTGCCATAGACTTTTGTTTAGGTTTTTCAGTACCAGGTATGTATTCCCTCTCATAGAAAGGGCCTTCAGTCCAATTATGGAGCAGTTGGTTACCCCAAGAGCAGACATACCACTATTGCACCCATTCAGTCACTGGGCCTATATAGCCAAACTTGAATTTTCAGTGTCCACTGTTTTCACTGCTGATGACTTCTGTTTTCCATTGGGCTGCATGCACTGCAGCTTTTTTCCAGCTTTTTCTCCATGGACATGGTATACCTCCATTTATTCTGCTCAACGTTTGCTTCTCAGTGAACTTTTATATTTTCCGGAGTCTTGTGATTTTTGGTTGCACTTATTCCAAGGTAGCTTGTGAGGTTTGTTATTTTTATTGTGGAAGGAAATTTTCTCTTATGCTTCCAAGATTTTCATCATGGCAACACATAAATAGCATGCAATTTAACCATTTTAGTGCTTTTTAGGTCTATAGTTCAGTAGCATTAAGTGCATTCACATTGTTGGGCAACTGTCACCACATTTCCAGAACTTTTGCATTTTCCTCAGCTGAAATTCCGTAGCCATTAACATAACTTCTGATTCCCACCTCCCTCAGCCCTGAGCAGCCTTCAGTCTACTTTCTGTCTTTGTGAACATTTGCATGTAAGTGGACTCAACTCATACAATATTTGTCCCATTGTGACTGATTTTACCTTAGTCTTAAGGTTCATCCATGTTACAGTGTGTGAGAGAGAATTTTATTCCTTTTTAAGGCTGAGTAACTCTATTGTGTGTGTATGTATATGTATATGTACATATTCATTACCCATTCATTCATCAATGGATATGTGGGTCATTCCCACCATTTGGCTTTTGTGACTCAGGCTGCTGTGAACATGGATGTACAAATGTCTGTCTGAGACTCTACTGCTGGATCATATGAAAATTCTGTGGTTAAGTGTGTGTGTGTGTGTGTGTGTATGTATGCACATGTGTATGTGTGTGTGAAGGGCAGAGAACAATCTTGGATGTCATTCCTCAGGAAAACAATCCATTTCTCTTTTTAAAATTTTTATTTTATTTAATTGTGAGCAGAGAGAAATGCACACACACACACACACACACACACACAGAGAGAGAGAGAGAGAGAGAGAGAGAGAGAGAGAGAGGTGGGAGATTGAGAGTTGAGAGAATGGGCATGCCAAAGCCTCTTGACACTTCAAACAAACTCTAGATGTATGTGCCACTTTGTGCATCTGACTTTACGGGAGTATAGGCCAAAAGGCTTTGCAAACAAGCACCTTTAACTGCTGAGCAATCTCCTCAGCCCCAATCTACTTCTTTTTGAGAAAAGGTCTCTCTCTTATTGGCTTGGAGCTCACCAATTAGACTAGACTGGCTGGCCAGTGAGGCCCAGGGATCCACCTGTCTCCATCTCCCCAGCACTGGGATGACAAGTGTTGCCACCCCACCTGGCATTTTTACCTGGGCACTGTGGATCTAACTCAGGTCCTCATACTTTCAAGACAAGCACTTTATCTACTGAGCCATTTCCTTATCCCCTCTCTGTTTGAGTTTTTCAGGAATTGTTTTCCATAGTAGTTGTGTCATTTTCCCCAATATCAGTTACTAACCAGGCTGGGACAAAAAATACCCAACCAGAGAAGCGTTTATTATGGAAGGAAGATTTAATTTGGCTTACAGTTCCAGAGGGTAGAGTCTGTCATGACAGGAAAGACATGTCAGGAACAAGTGTCAGCTTGTCACACTGTCACATTAGCAGGGAAGAAGCAGAGAGAGAGAGAGAGCACCAAGCGGGGCTGGGCTATAAAACCTCGAAGTCCACTCCCAGTGACATACTTCCTTCAGCAAGGCACCACCACCTAGAGGTTCCACAACTTCCCAAACAGCACCACCACCTGAGGATCAAGTATTCAAAGACATGAGCCTGGGGGGGGGAGGCGTGCATTTTACATTCAAACCACCACAGCTCCTAATCGGGTTGTTAAAGATTAACTTTTCAAGTGTGTGCACATTGGACACTGGGAAAAGAGAGGGAGAGAGAGTAGGAAGGAAGGAGAAAGGGAGAGTTGTGCTAACAAAATGGGACCTTCCAATCTGGAGCTCTCAGAGACTTCTGACCACATGGCTAGAAGGCTTAGTTTAAGCAGGCATAAACTGGTGAAGGCTTCCCCATCTTGACACCTGAGGCTAGGGTTATGGTGGGCTCTGGGCCTGATAACCAGCTCCTGATGGCATCCTTTTCTTTGTCTTCCTGCTCTCCATCCTCCAGGCCAGATGGTGGTAAGATAGGGGTCCTAGAGAGACAGACCACCAGCTTAGTACACCATGCCTGGCAGGACAGAGCCAGCTCTGGCCTTTGCAAGCTGATGTCTTCAGGATCCTGAGGCTGGGCTTTGAGGCAGTTGCAAGGCATGCAGGGATGGGTGAGTAGCAGGAAGGGCAGACACCTGAGGGCTCTGTCTGCTGCAGCCATGTGCATTAGTCTGGCAGCTGCCCTCCCCTATGGCCTGAAATGTGCAGTGTCCTATCGAAGTACTAACCAAGTTGGACCCTGCTTAGCTTCTGAGAGCCGATGAACTCAGGCACGTTCAGGGTGGTCTGGCTACAGACCTAACGTCTGATTGTCTTAGGTTCAATACTTGCACACTCACAAGGTAGTAGTCACAGCTCCCCAGTGCCATTTCATGTATGGCTCGTGGGGGAGGACCAGATAAAGTATACTTTATCAGCTGGGTAACTTTTCTTTTTTTTTTTTTTTTTTTTTCGGTTTTTCAAGGTAGGGTCTCACTGTGATCCAGGCTGACCTGGAATTAACTATGTAGTCTCAGGGTGGCCTCGAACTCTCAGCGATCCTCCTACCTCTGCCTCCCAAGTGCTGGGATTAAAGGCGTGCGCCACCACGCCCGGCTCTAACTTTTCTTTTTAAAAAAATATTTTTATATTTATTTATTTATTTGTAAGCAGAAAGAGAGAGAGAGAGAAGAGAGACAGAGAGAATGGGCATACCAGGGCCTCTAGCCACTGCAAACAAACTCCAGACGCATGTGCCACCTTGTGCATCTGGCTTACATGGGTAACTGGGGAATCAAACCTGGGTCCTTAGGCTTCACCAGAAAGTGCCTTAACTGCTAAGCCATCCCTCCAGCCCAGGGTAACTTTTCTTAAAGCCAAGCTCCATCCCTCACTGGCCAGAACTGTAATCCCCTGCCTTCTCAATGCTGTGGGGTTGGGGCAGAAGCACATTACTGGGCTGTGGAGGGGTAGATACCAGTGGAGAGGTCAGTGGGAACAGTCTCTCTGTCCCGACCTTCAAGGCTCAGAATGGCTTTGGGGAGAGAGAGAGAGAGAGAGAGAGAACGAGTGAAAGAACTTGTGGGACTGTGTGGTGTGTGGTCAGGGAACTCTTCCTGCAGGAGGAAGTGAGTCTGATAGGAGGGAGAGAGGGAGCCTCTTTGAACTGGCAGAGGCAGGCACACAGTGGAGCCGGGGAGCAGAAGCATCATGTACCTGGCAGAGCACACATGGCCGCACCAGCTGGGTCTTTCGTCTGTACATTTCCTGACTAGAAAAGCTTGGAACATAGCTCAAATCCCATTCTATTGCTTCTCTAGTATTCCCTAAGCGGAAGCATTGGGGCGGGGGGTGCCTTCTCTAAGCCCCTGCCAGGCACAGTGACACAGCATGCTCAAGGCTCCCACTCCAGGGGCCAGGTCTGCCCACTGTACCACCTGTGGCATGTATTGCTGACTGTCCCTCTCAGGTGCTCAAGGTCATGCCTCCTGGAACACCATGTGTGACTCCCTCAGGGCAGGGACCCTCAGCCTGAAGTGGCTTCGTCTTTCCCTCTATGCCAGCCAGGTTTTCTTCTGCTGTGATAAAAATAACTAACAGATTTAAAGGAGGAGGGATTTATTTTGCTTCATCCATTAGAGTGGAGGGTGATGTGCAGCAGCTCACCTCGCTGTGGTCAGGAATCAGCAAGAGAGATACAGGAAGGGCCATTGAAAAACAACCACAAGAACACACCCCTAGTGACCTTCTTCCTTCAGTGAGGCCCCACCTCCTGAGGCTTCAGCCGCCTCCCAAATAGCACCAAGAGAAAGGTTAGGTGTTCACCATATGAGCAAGTGTGTGTGGGGGTTCGTATTCAAACCATAACGTGTTCCAAAAGTAGTCCTGGCAGAAGGGCTCCCTGCCACGGCTGTGCATGGCCACTTTCAGTGAGCTACTGAGTCTCAGGTTTCACAACTCTGTAAGGCCTTTGGGAATCCAAAGACCCCTGTGTGGCTGGTGACATCTTTGTCCTTACCATATCACCACCTGACTCCTCCCCTTTTCAGCCTTGGTGCCCTCACCCTCAGGCCAAGTGTCCTGACACACACCAAATGCAAATTTCCTACTCATCACCTAAATCCTGGGCCTCATTGAAGAGAGAGCCTTTGCACTAAATATACAGGGAAGAACAATGTTAAAATGTTCAAAGTTTTTGTTTTATACACACACATGTGCATGCATGCGCGCATACACATACCCACCCACACCCACATCCATACACACACCCACGAAGGATCAATACATTGCAAAGTGAGGAAGGATATCGCTAATGTGGATGGCAGAAGGCCAAGCTTGGCGTATTCACTTAGTTTGTTTTGTCCCCCATACTATAAGCACACAGATCCCATTTGACATCATTGCTGCTTTATACCAGATGGCACTTGTGCAGCATCTGCGACATGCCATCACTCTGCTCAGTACTTGGCATGCCCATAAGCCTCACAGTGGCCACGTGAAGCGCCATCATCAGTGTCTTAAGATGAGGGGAGTGATGCTCAGACAGGTTAGGGAACTTGCCCAAGGTCATAAGGCAACATCAGGACTGCTGGGAGCTGTGACCTTTATGAGGACCGCAGGAAAGCACACCCAACACGCCCTTTATTTCTTATGGTAAAGAAATATTTAGTCAAGATTGGATTGGAACTTGCTACATAGCCCAGGCTGGCCTCAGACTCATGATCCTCTTGCTTCAACCTGCTGGTGCTAGCATTATGAGCATGTGCCATTATGCCTGGCTTTCACCGTGGGCATTGAACCTACTGTGATTGGCAGGGTGTTGCTTCTGTGTGGGGCTGAGCTTGAGTCTATCAAAGGCAGCCAACTTGTGGCTAGAGGGAAGAAGGACACACACAGGGTCTGCCTTCTCCTTGGATACAGAGACCAGTAGGTGAAGGTGGTATACTTCCCCACCGAGTTGCTAGCCCTACCCCAGGAGCTTGAACTACTGAAGGATATACAAAAGGAGCTAAAGAAGCTACATGCTGTCCCCAACAGTGGGGTCAGCCAGCACCAGCAGGAAGCTGCCCAAGGGCCTGAATTCTGTGCTTCCACTTCCAGAATAAGAGATCCAGATAGCACTGCTTTACTTTGCCTTTTTGACTTATTTTTTATTTGTTTGTGTGTGTGTGTGTGTGTGTGTGTGTGTGGTGAATGTGTATATATACACAGATGCACATACCAGAGGCCAGATGGTAAAGTTGAGTGTCCTTTCTTTAACACTCATCTGAGTATATTCTTGAGACTGAGTGTCTGAAAGTGAGGCTTCAGTTTTCTCCAGCCCCACTCATTCTGTGGTCTCTGTTCCCCATAGGACTGGGGTTACAGACATGTGTGGCTATGCCCAGATGTTTACCCGTGTCCTAGGAAATGGAACTCAGGTGGTCTCAGGCCTTCTCAGGCTCTCCTGCTTGTAGTATGCACTCTTACCTGCTGAACCATCACCCCAGCCTGTAGTTTTTTTATTAAAAAATTTTTTAAATGCAAAGCTCCCAGCACTCAGGAGGCAGATATAGGAGGATCACTGTGAGTTCGAGGCCACCTTGAAACTACAGAGTGAATTCCAGGTCAGCCTGAGCTAGAGTGACACCCTACCTTGAACAACCAAAAAATTTTTTTAATGTATTTTTATTTATTTATTTGAAAGGAGAGAGAGAAAGAGGGAGAGAGCAAGGGAACGCCAGGCCCTCTTGCCACTCACTGCAAAGGAACTCCAGATGCATGCACCACTTTTTGCATTTGGCTTTAAGTGGGTATTGGGGAACCAAACATGTGCCATCAGGCTTTGCAAGCAAGCGCCTTTAACTGCTGGGCCATCACTCTAGCCCCCTAATTTTTTTTTTAAATCTTGTATGTGTGTATGATGTGTATGTGTGTGTGTGTGAGAGAGAGGGGGCATGCACATGAACGTGGCGGTCAGAAGCCAACCTCCAGTGTCAGCCCTCCCTTTCCATCTTGTTTGAGTGAGGTAGTCTCTCTTATCTGCTGCCTGTGAGCTTCTAGGGATTCTCCTGTCTCTGCCTCCCATCTTGCTGTGCAAGTCCGGGGATTGTAGATGCTCGTGCTACCATGTCCAGCTTTATGTGGGTTCTCAGATCTGAACTCAGGGCCTCACACCAGCTTTATCCATGGAGGCATCTCCTCAACCCTCTACTCTTACTTTTTTTTTTTTTTTTAAAAAATTAGATCATACTTTGTATGGATACATCATGTGTTGGTACCATCTTTTCCTTCCTCCCTGCCCCCATTCCACTGAGGGCCCTTCTCAGTGGGGTTGCTGGTATTTCCCATGGGGTTGTGGTTTATGTGTTGTGAGAGCAGCAGTCAGTTATTGGGAGGAGGCAATGCCTCTGGGCATGACATCCCAACCTGTGACCCTTACAATCTTTCCACCCCCTCTTCTGCAAAATTCCCTGAGCCTTGGTGGGTGTGTTTTAAGTCTACTTCAGTGCTGAGCTCTTAGGAGCCTCTGGTTTTCTGCTTTGGTAGATGTTGAGTGTGTTCAGGGTCTGTCTCCTACACCCTGGTGCTGATTGTCAGGCTCACCATGGAAGCAGCACTCTCGCTCGTCTCTCCAAATTCCTCTGTGGTTTCTTTTCAGGTGCTCCCCCATACTCCTTTAGAAGGTTAAATCTTTAGTTGACCTTCAAGGAGAAAGGTTTCTATGGCACCAATTCATTATGGGTTTAGTTTTGTGTTTATTTTCCCCCCCAACCTCTCCTTCCCCTCCCTCTAAGCCCTTCCATCCCTATTGTTGGGCCTTGAGATGCCTGTTAGCTCTGCCAGCAACTGAAGCTGTTCTAGGTTAGGAACCACAGATAAATGAGAACATGTGGTGTTTGTCTTTCTGTGTCTGTGCGTATTCACTCACTATGATCTGTTCCAAGCCCGTCCATTTTTCTACAAATTTCATTGTATCATCTTTTCTTACTGCTGAGTAAAATTCCATTGTGCCAATGTACTACAACTTCATTAGCCATTCGTCCAATGACGGGCACCTGGATTGATTTCAGTTCTTAGCTATTATGAATTGAGCAGCTATAAACATGGTTGAGCAAATATCTGTGCAGTGAAGCATGGAGCATTTAGGGTAAATGCCCTGTAGGGGAATAACTGGGCTTGTTGGTAGTTCTAGTTTCATCTTTTTCAGGAGTCTCCATATTTATTTCCATAGTCGTTGTACAAAGTTGCATTCCTACCAACAGTGAATGAGGGTTCCTCTTTCCTGACATCCTTGCAGACATTTGCTGTCGTTTGATTTTTTATGATTTGCTATTGTGACTGGGATAAGGTGGAATCTCATAGTTGTTTTAATTTGCATTTCCCTGATGGTTAAGGATGTTGAACATTTTCTTAAGTGTGTGTTAGCCATTTGTATTTCTTCCTCTGAGAATTCCCTATTCAGTTCTCTGCCCCATTTTTTGAGTGGGCAGTTTGTGTTCTTGTTGTTTAGTTTTTTGAGTTCTTTGTAGATTATTGATATTAGGCCTCTGTCAACGGTATAGCTGGTGAAAATTTTCTCCCATTCTGTGGAAAATCTACTGACTCTGATTATGATATATTTGTGCAAAAGCTTTTTAGCTTCATGAAATCCCACTGGTTGAGTGGTTGTTTAATTTCCTGGGATACTGGGGTTTTGTTCAAGAAGTCTTTCCCCACTCCTATATTATGGAGCATTCCTCCTATTTTTTCTTCCAGTAGTTGAAGAGTTTCAGGTCTTATACTGAGGTCTTGAATCCTTTTGGAGTTTATTTTGTGTATGGTGAGATGAGTAAGTCTAGTTTCATTTTTCTACATGTGGTTATCCAATTTGTCCAGCACCATTTGTTGAAATATTTGTTTAAAATATTTCAATTTTTAATATGTTTTATATTTTTAATATATTTATTTGTTTAAAATATTTTAATATTTTAATATATTTATTTGTTTAAAATATTTTAATATTTTAATATATTTATTTGTTTAAAATATTTTATTATATATATAGAGAGAAAGAGAGTGGGGATGGGGTGGGAAAGAGACACACACACACACACACACACACACACACACACATATATATATATATATATATATATACACACACACACAGAGAATAAGCATGCCAGGGCCTCTACCTACTGCAAACGAACTCCAAATGCATGCATCATCTTCTGCTGGGGTATCTAACCTGGATCCTTAGGCTTTGCAGGTAAATGCCTTAACTGCTAAGCCATCTCTCAGCCCCTACCTTCACCTTCTTGATTTCATCCAAAAATATCTGTTTTGGCCCACATGAGCTCAGAACCATGCAGGTATTTTGGGCAGATGTAATTTTAGTTCAGCTAAGTTGGCGCAGTGCCGAGAATCCACAGACACTAAGATGTAAAGGTGGACCCCAGGCTTGTCTTCGGATGATACTGATAGAATTTGAGCTCCACTCCATTGGGTAAGGCAGGTGGGTAGGGGCAGGAGGTGTGGGGTCACACACACAGATGTGACTTCAGGCTGGTCAGGTAGTATAAAGTATGTGAAATGGCCTGAGGCACAGTAGGGAGTGGTGGAATCTGTAGCAAACAGAACTGTGTAAAAGAGGGGCCAATCTCTAGCTCTGGCCAGTTGTTACCCTTTGAAAATGTGACCGTGGTGTGGACAGGGAGTTTGACTTTTCCACTATAGCTGGAGATTTTAAAGAGTGTGTGTATGTGCATATAAGGGCACGTGTATAAAATCTGTCATTTAAACCTGTTGGCAACCAAATAAAATGTACTACATATCACTATGTAAGCCAGACATAATCTTAACTATGGCTTCATGAGGTATACAGTTTGTGACCTTTGACCTTGGTGGCTGCTAAGGCTCCTTCCTTCCTTTCTTATTTTTTCTCTTTCTTTCTTCCTTCCTTCCTTCCTTCCTTCCTTTCTTCTTTCTTCTTCCTTCCTTTCTTCTTCTTCCTTCTCTCTTTCTTTCCTCTTTCTTTTTTCTTTCTTTCTTTCTTTCTTTCTTTCTTTCTTTCTTTCTTTCTTTCTTTCTTTTGCAAGCCCAACAGATGGCCTTTTTTATGCAATAGAGATTGAGAGAGAGAGAGAGGGAGGGTTGAGAATTGACATGCCAGTGCCTCCAGCCACTGCAATTGAACTGCAGACTTGTGTGCCCCCTTGTATGCATGTGTGATATCGTGCACTTGCATCACTGTGTGTCTGGCTTTTGTGGGACTTGGAGAATTGAACATGAGTCCTTAGGCTTTACAGGCAAGTGCCTTAACCACTAAGCTATCGCTCCAGCCCTTTAAGGCCCCTTTCTATCCAACATGCCTTAACCTTGAGAGGTGGCTCTGGCTGCCACACTGAATGATCACAAGAACCTTCTCTTCTTCTTTTTAAAATACTTTTTAATTTTTATTTACTTATTTTTTTGAGAGAGAGAGAGAAAAAAAGAAAATTCTGCAGACTCAATGCATGTGCCACTTTGTGCTTACACAGGTTCTGGGGAATTGAACCTGAGTCTTTTGGCTTTGTAGGCTAGGCCACCTCTCCAGCCCCTGTTTCTTTCTTTTTTTAATATTTCATTTATTTATGTATTTGAGAGAGGGAGGAAGAGTGACAAGCAAGACAGATAGAAAAAGAGAGAATGGGCGCACCAGGGCCTCCAGTCACTGTAAACAGAATCCAGACACATGTGCCACCTTGTGAAACTGGGGAATTGAACCTGGGTCCTTAGGCCTCACAGGCAAGCACCTTAACTGCTAAGCTATCTCTCCAGCCCTTTCTCCTGTGTTTCTAGTCATCTTTCTCTTTCGTTCTTTTCTTAAGATATTCTTATGTATTTATTTGCAAGAAGAGAGTGAAAGAAGTGAGACAGGATGGGCATGCCAGGGCCTCTTGTCTTTGCAAATGAACTCCAGATGCATGTACCACTTGTGCCTCTGGCTTTACATGGATACTGGGGAATGGCACCTGACCCATGAGGCTTTTGCAAGCAACCACTTTTAACCACTGAGCAGTCTCTCCAGCCTCTTTCTTCCTCCTTTCCTTTCCTTTCCTTTCCTTTCCTTTCCTTTTTCCTTTCCTTTCCTTTCCTTTCCTTTCCTTTCCTTTCCCTTCCCTTTCCTTTCCTTCCCTTCCCTTTCCTTCCCTTCCCTTTCCTTCCTTCCCTTCCCCTTCCCTTCCCCTTCCCTTCCCTTCCCTTCCCTTCCTTTTTCCTTTCCTTTCCTTTCCTTTCCTTTCCTTTCCTTTCCTTTCCTGCCCTTTCCTTCCCTGCCCTTCCCCCTTTCCTTTCCTTCCCTTCCTTTCCTTTCCTTTCCTTTCCTTTCCTTTCCTTTCCTTTCCTTTCCTTTTTCCTTTCCTTTCCTTTCCTTTCCTTTCCTTTCCTTTCCTGCCCTTTCCTGCCCTGCCCTGCCCTGCCCCTGCCCTGCCCTGCCCTGCCCCTGCCCTGCCCTTTCCTTTCCTTTCCTTTCCTTTCCTTTCCTTTCCTTTCCTTTCCTTTCCTTTCCTTTCCTTTCCTTTCCTTTCCTTTCCTTCCTTTCCTTCCTTTCCTTTCCTGCCCTGCCCTGCCCTGCCCTGCCCTGCCCTGCCCTGCCCTGCCCTTTCCTTTCCTTTCCTTTCCTTTCCTTTCCTTTCCTTTCCTTTCCTTTCCTTTCCTTTCCTTTCCTTTCCTTTCCTTTCCTTTCCTTTCCCTTTCCTTTCCTTTTCTTTCCCTTCCCTTCCTTCCCTTCCCTTCCTTCTCCTTCCTCCCCCTTTAAGGTCTCTCTTCTTTTCTATCCAACATGCCTTTACCTTGAGAGGTGGCCTGGCTGCTACACTGAATGATCACAAGAACCTTCTCTTCTTTTTTTTAAAATACTTTTTAATTTTTTTTATTTACTTTATTTTTTGAGAGAGAGAGAAAAGTGAAAATTTGCAGACTCAATGCATGTGCCACTTTGTGCTTACACAGGTTCTTGGGGAATTGAACCTGAGCCTTTGGCTTTGTAGGCTAGGCTACCTCTCTCCAGCCCCTTGTTTTTCTTTTTTAATATTTTCATTTATTTATGTATTTATATATGATATGAGCACGTTACACAGACAGAAAAGAGAGAATGGGCGCATCTAGGCTCTTAGTCACTGTAAACAGAATCCAGACACATGCCACCCAGAAACTGGGGAATTGAACCTGGTCCTTAGGCCTCTCACAGGCAAGCACCTAACTGCTGTTATCTCTCCAGCCCTTTCTCCCCAGGTTTCTAGTCATCTTTCTCTTCCTTCCTTACTTCCTTCTTTCTTTCTTTCTCTTTCTTTTCTTTCTTTCTTTCTTTCTTTCTTTCTTTCTTTCTTTCTTTCTTTCTTTTGCAAGCCCAACAGATGGCCTTTTTTATGCAATAGAGATTGAGAGAGAGAGAGGAGGGAGGGTTGAGAATTGACATGCCAGTGCCTCCAGCCACTGCAATTGAACTGCAGACTTGTGTGCCCCCTTGTATGCATGTGTGATATCGTGCACTTGCATCACTGTGTGTCTGGCTTTTGTGGGACTTGGAGAATTGAACATGAGTCCTTAGGCTTTACAGGCAAGTGCCTTAACCACTAAGCTATCGCTCCAGCCCTTTAAGGCCCCTTTCTATCCAACATGCCTTAACCTTGAGAGGTGGCTCTGGCTGCCACACTGGATGATCACAAGAACCTTCTCTTCTTCTTTTTAAAATACTTTTTAATTTTTATTTACTTATTTTTTTTTGAGAGAGAGAGAAAAAGAAAATTCTGCAGACTCAATGCATGTGCCACTTTGTGCTTACACAGGTTCTGGGAATTGAACCTGAGTCTTTTGGCTTTGTAGGCTAGGCCACCTCCAGCCCCTGTTTCTTTCTTTTTTTAATATTTCATTTATTTATGTATTTGAGAGAGGGAGGAAGAGTGACAAGCGAGACAGATAGAAAAAGAGAGAATGGGCGCACCAGGGCCTCCAGTCACTGTAAACAGAATCCAGACACATGTGCCACCTTGTGAAACTGGGGAATTGAACCTGGGTCCTTAGGCCTCACAGGCAAGCACCTTAACTGCTAAGCTATCTCTCCAGCCCTTTCTCCTGTGTTTCTAGTCATCTTTCTCTTTCGTTCTTTTCTTAAGATATTCTTATGTATTTATTTGCAAGAAGAGAGTGAAAGAAGTGAGACAGGATGGGCATGCCAGGGCCTCTTGTCTTTGCAAATGAACTCCAGATGCATGTACCACTTGTGCCTCTGGCTTTACATGGATACTGGGGAATGGCACCTGACCCATGAGGCTTTTGCAAGCAACCACTTTTAACCACTGAGCAGTCTCTCCAGCCTCTTTCTTCCTCCTTTCCTTTCCTTTCCTTTCCTTTCCTTTCCTTTCCTTTCCTTTCCTTTCCTTTCCTTTCCTTTCCTTCCCTGCCCTTTCCTTCCCTGCCCTTTCCTTCCCTTCCCTTCCCTTCCCTTCCCTTCCCTTCCCTTCCCTTCCCTTCCCTTCCCTTCCCTTCCCTTTCCTTTCCTTTCCTTTCCTTTCCTTTCCTTTCCTTCCCTGCCCTTTCCTTCCCTGCCCTGCCCTTTCCTTTCCTTTCCTTTCCTTTCCTTTCCTTTCCTTTCCTTTCCTTTCCTTTCCTTTCCTTTCCTTTCCTTTCCTTTCCTTTCCTTTCCTTTCCTGCCCTGCCCTGCCCTGCCCTGCCCTGCCCTGCCCTGCCCTGCCCTGCCCTGCCCTGCCCTTTCCTTTCCTTTCCTTTCCTTTCCTTTCCTTTCCTTTCCTTTCCTTTCCTTTCCTTTCCTTTCCTTTCCTTTCTTTTTCCTTTCCTTTCCTGCCCTGCCCTGCCCTGCCCTGCCCTGCCCTGCCCTGCCCTGCCCTGCCCTTTCCTTTCCTTTCCTTTCCTTTCCTTTCCTTTCCTTTCCTTTCCTTTCCTTTCCTTTCCTTTCCTTTCCTTTCCTTTCCTTTCCTTTCCTTTCCTTTCTTTCCCTTCCCTTCCCTTCCCTTCCCTTCCCTTCTCCTCCTCCCCTCCTCTCTCTCTCTCTCTCTTTCTTTCCTTCCTTCCTTCCTTCCTTCCTTCCTTCCTTCCCTCTTTCTTCCTTCCTTCCTTCCTTTCTTTCTTTCTTTCTTTCTTTCTTTCTTTCTTTCTTTCTTTTCTCTCTCTCTCTCTCTCTCTCTCTTTTTTTTTTTTTTTGGTAGAGTCTCACTCCAGCCCAGGCTGACCTAGAATTCACTATGTAGTCTCAAGCTGACCTGAAACTCACAGCAATCCTTCTACCTCTGCCTCCCAAGTGCTGAGATTAAAGGTGTGTGCTACTATGCCTAGATCCTTTCTTTTTATCCTTTCCTTTTCTTTTCTTTCCTTCCTTCTTTCCTTTCTTCTTTCTCTTCTTCCTTTCTTCCTTCCTTTCTTTCTTTCTTTCTTTCTTTCTTTCTTTCTTTCTTTCTTTCTTTCTTTCTTTCTTTCTTTCTTTCTTTTTCCTCTTTTTTGCAAGGTCTCACTGTAGCCCAGACTGGCCTTGAACTCTCGTTGATCATACTACCTCATCTTCCTGAATGCTGGGATTATAGATGTGAGCCACCACACCTGGCTCTGACCACCTTTCAGTGCTGGAGTCTCCTGAGCAGTCTCCCAACACAAAGGTTGTCCTGGATCAGGG
Organism: Orientallactaga sibirica; assembly: GCA_036365145.1. Lineage (NCBI taxonomy): Eukaryota > Metazoa > Chordata > Mammalia > Rodentia > Dipodidae > Orientallactaga > Orientallactaga sibirica. The sequence continues at coordinate 3,951,715 of JAEOAD010000030.1, forward strand.
TCCAGGACTAAACTTGCTCTCTTGCCCCTGGTGGTCCAGCGGTCCAGTGACAGGAGGTTTTTTTTTTTTTTTCTCTCTCACTCTAAAGAAGAGAAACTTATTTTCCAGCATGGAACATGTTTGTGTTTGCCCCTCCTGCTGACAGATGCCGACATGCAGTGTGAACAGTGTGGCCGGGACTTTGTTTTTGTCAGCTTGACGACACAGCTGCTTCCTGCCTTCTTCTGCCCCTCTCCCTATTCTTCACCCCTCCCAGCAAGCTAGCAGTATCTTTCCTTGCTCTATCGGGTCTCGTGTCGTCATGCACACACTAAACATGGTGCACATGCACTTTTGTAGGGGTGCTTGGTCTTCCTATAGGTTGTTAAAGAGATACGTTACAGATGCTTTCCTGCACTGGCCTTCCAGTTCCTGCACTGCACAGGCCCTTTGTCCAGTCTCCATACTGCCCGAGGAGTGTTCTCAGGTGCATGCGGCTTTTGCTCAGTCTTTTTTTTTTTTTTCTTTCAGATAATCACCTAGCCTGCTCATTAATTAAAAGGAGCCAAGGCTAGACTATGGCTACACGGAAGCCCTGACATCATAGTGTCTAATGAAATGATGGGTTGGTCGCATGTCCCTTCTCCTAACATGGTAAGGGAGGGCAGCCCATAGCTGCTTGCCTCCAGGTGCTGACTCAGGGATCCGAGCCTTTAGGTAGACCCTGTGTTCCAGGGTGGCCACACTTTTTTTTTTTCCCAAGAATTTTAGTTTTGTCATTATGAAAGTGATGCAAGCAACCTCTTTTTTAAAATTTTATTTATTAGAGAGAGAGGGAGAGAGAGAATGAGAATGTGTGTATGGGTGCACCAGGGCCTCTTGCCACTGCAAATGAACTCCAGATGTATGTACCCCTTTGTGCATCTGGCTTTACATGGATACTGGGGAATAGAACCCCAGACTGACAGGTTTTGCAAACAAGTGCCTTAACCACTGAGCCATCTCCCCAGTCCCACTATTAACTTCTTAAATCATATGGTTTTCAAGATAGGGTAATTTAATTTCTATCACACAGATTTCCAATGCTAGGTCCAAGAAAATCTTTTTGTAAATGTTTTTTATTTTATTTTTATTTATTTGAAAGAGAGAGAAAGAGGGAGGGAGAGAGAGAGAAAAAGAGAATGGGTGTGCTAAGGCCTTCGGCCACTGCAAACAAACTCCATACACATGCACCACCCTGTGCATCTGACTTATGTGGGCCCTGGGGAACCAAAGCTGGGTTCTTTGGCTTTTCAGGCAAGCATCTTAACTGCTAAGCCATCTCTCCAGCCCCCAAGAAAATCTTTTAAATGCAATGTGTATGTACAAGCATACACACATATGTGAGTTGAGTCTCATTATGTTGTCTAGGCTGGCCTCCATTTAGAGATCCATAAGCCTCAGACTCTCAAGTGCTGGGATTGCATAGGTAAACCACAGTGCCCATTTCACAAAATTTGTATTTTAAATGCAAAAAAAATTAATGGAATGCTTAAGTCTTAATTAAAGTCTGAATGTTTCTTCTCAAATGGTCTGAAGTAATTTACGTTTCACCAGCAGCTCTTGAGCTGAGCAGAGTTTCTCCCCACCTCCACCAGCCTTCATGTTAGTGCTCCTTAGAGTCTCCCGTGCAAGGTAATTGTGGTGGTTTGAATCGTACGTCCCCCATAAACTTGTGTGCTTGAATGTTTTGGGAGGTGGAACCTTGCTTGAGGAGCTGGGTTGTTGGAGGCAGGCTTGGGGTGCTATAGCCAGCTCTCCCTTGTTAGAGTTCAGCTCACTCTCTTGATGCTGTTTTCCACCTGCTGTGGCCGAGGTGAGGTCCAGCCTCTGCTCAGTCCGTACTTCCCCCTGCCATCATGAAGCTTCCCCTCAAGACTGTAAGCCAAAATACAATAAAAAAACAAAAAACTTTCCTCCCGTCAGCTGATTTTGGTCCTTGCTCTGTCCCAGGAAGGAGAAGGTAACTCCAATAGGAACTGTCAGTTCAGTGTGCATTCCCCTGGCCACCAGTGCGTGTGAGCATCTTCCCCTTTGTCTGTGAGCACCCAGATTCCTTCTTTTGTGAATTGCCTATTCATGTCCTTTGCCATGATTTCTTTGGGGTTGGTTGCCCTTTTCTTTCCAATTTGCAAGAGCCCTTTGTGTATTGTAGGTGTGGGCCCTGTGTTCTTTGCATCACACGGTTTCTCTCCATATTTATTGCTTGTCTATTACCTTTGTTCACAAAAAGCCAGTATTTTCATGCTGCATGTGCATGTGTCTATCTTTTCTGTGTCTACACAGGCTCAATGCTCCTGGTGGGAGTGTCTGCTCATGGAAGGGTCTGTGTATGTCCCAGGTCTCAACCCTTAGCACGGTTCTGCCCCTGTAAGGATGTCTGCACCTAACCTGAGTTCTTGCGCTTCAGGAGAGTTTCTGCATCAGCTTTGGGCTACTTTCTGGCGCATTCTGCACCTCTCTTCCTGGAGAGCATCTGCATGGATTCTACTCTGCTCCTGGAGGCTTTCTCGTGTGCACTATGGTTTTCTGCTGCTGGAGGGACTTTGTGTTCATTCTGCTTCTGTGTTCCTGGCCAGTTTCTACATATATTTGGAGTCTCCGTGTCTAGATGTGGCCGTCCTTACTGCATGCTTGTGGCTGTGAGCTGAGGCTCCGTTGTTCCCTCTCCCTGATGTTTTCTGCCACCTCAATCCCCTGGCCTTGTGAAGACCAATGGCCCCAGACCTAACTCCCGAAGACTCTCCAGTCCTTTCGGGTGTCAGGAGGCAGGTGCACCCTGGAAGTGCCCTCGATCGACATCTTTTGCCTAGGCATCTTGCCCGAATCACTTGGCCTCTTTATCCTCCACTCGCACATCAGAAGCTTATGGTGTCAATGGCCCTGCTCAATTCCTGGAGTTCTGGGAAGCTCAGGAATACACTGGGTGATTGAAACCCTGTGCAGATGTGGAGGCCCAGCAATAATGTGACAGCTCGCACCTTCTGAGAGCTGATACACACCCTCCCAGTTAATCTCCACCAGTTCTAGGAGAAAATAAAGAATCGTGGGCCCAGATGAGGAAAGTTAGATGACCAAAGTTGCACCGCAGGTAAGAGACCAAAGGTTTGTAAACTTCTTACTGCATTGTATGTGTGTGTGTGTGTGTGTGTGTGTGTGTGTGAGAGAGAGAGAGAGAGAGAGAGAGAGAGAGAAAGGCTGGGGAGATAGGAATGGAGGGGGAGAGAGAGAGAGCCCCTGGTGGGAAAGACTTCACATGTTTTAAGAATTATGCAGAGTTTGAACTGTGGGGAATTGTGCAGGCCCACTTGGGTCTCCTGAGAGGAGTGAAACCTGGGTAATAAGCATAGATAGGAGCAGGAATGGAGGAGGGTGAGACCAGAGGCTGACCCTGTGTGGACTCAGTGAATGGTGACAAGACTCTGACAACCCTAGCAGAGGCAGGGCTGCAGCTGGACTCACTCAGGACTACTGCTGTGGTGGGTGGACAGCCTGTTGGCATGCAGTGTGACTGCCACATCCACAGACTCCAAATCCCCATGGGTGGGGCAAGCACTGTGCTCACCTCCCCACAGTCTAGCCCCCTTTCTTGGTTAACCAAACCTCAGCCAGCTGGCCATGGCTCCAGGGAATGTTCTGTCTGTCATGGAGGTCAACCTTGACAGGACTAAGTCGACTTGTATGCAGCAATATCATTCTCCTGAGAAGAAAAGAGTCTGGGATGCACTTCTGGACAATGAAAGAAGTCTTCAGAGCAATGAGACTTGTCCACTCTCGGCTGTTGTTTCATGAGGATGTGATGCTTGGTGCAGCTGCAGGCATTTTGTGGCCGTGAGCTCTCACTGGGTAGCAGAACAGAGGAGCAGGGATGTGGTGCTTTGGAGAGATGATGCAGTGTAACTATTGAGCTTTCCATTCCCAGAAGGCCTCACGACTGGGTCCTTTATTGAGACGATACCTTTCCTTGTTGAAACCACTGAGTTGGGCTTTCTGTCAATTGTAGTTACATGGAGTCCATCTTGGTACATTGTGTAGGAGTGGAATCAGAGGGCCACAGAGAGGAGATGAGAGCAGGCTCTAAAGATCTTCATGGGTTTAATCTTAGGATCATTTTACACTATGAGATTTACTGAAGACCCCAACAAACTTTTGTTAACATGGTTAGCAAAATCTTCTTTGCTATATTAGAAATTTAAACTCATGGGCTGGAGGGATGGCTTAGCAGTTAAGGTGTTTGCCTGCAAAGCCAAAGGACCCTGGTTCAATTCCCCAGGACCCACGTTAGCCAGATGCACAAGGGGGCAAACGTGTCTGGAGTTCGTTTGCAATGGCTGGAGGCCCTGGCACATCCATTCTCTCTCTCTCTCCCTCGTTCTCTGTCAAATAAATAAACAAAGAAAACTAAAATATTTTTTAAAAAATTTAAAGTCAGAAAATCAAAAACATACTTAAATTTGTCTAAAATGGAAAAAAAATCTTGCCTTTCTAAAACAAAAAAAAAGATTGTCTTAAGAGTGGCATTATTTCTCTTTATTTTCTTTCTTCTTTCTTTCTTTTTAATTTTTTTTAAAAAGACAGGCTCTTACTCTGTTGCCCAGGATCTTAAACTCGTGATCCTCCTGCTTCAGCCTCCCAAGTTCTGGTAATAAAGTATGAGCTACCATACCCAACCTAGTTTGCGGTTTTTTTATTTTTTATTTTTGAAAAAAATTATGTGTGTATGCATACATATGTGTGTATGTGTATATGTATGATGTGTGTGTTTGCTCACACATACTTCTATCATGGTGTGCATGTGGAGGCCAGAGGACAATTTCTGGGTGTTTGTCTTCTTCATGTACTATCTTTTTTCCCCTGCTGTCTTATGAGACAGGGTTTCTTACTGTTTTGTCACTGCTAGTGCGAGTCTAGCTGGTCCCTAGAGCTTCCACATTCTCCTGGCTCCACATTCTACTGCCATAGGTGTGTTGGGATTGCAGATCTTCATGTACCACTTTCCATTCAGCTTTATGTGGTATCCCGGAGGGTCAAACTTGGCTGAACCATCTCCCTAGCCTTGTTTTACTTACTTTTGTAATGTCCAGCTTAATAGAAGAGACGTGCCGGGTGTGGTGGCGCATGACTTTAATCCCAGCACTCGGGAGGCAGAGGTAGGAGGATTGCCGTGAGTTCAAGGCCACCCTGAGACTACATAGTTAATTCCAGGTCAGCCTGGGCCAGAGTGAGACCCTACCTCGAAAAACCAAAAAAAAAAAAAAAAAAAAAAAAAAAAAAATAGAAGAGACGTTAATTCTTGTACCTGCTTCTGTCCTCTGCTCTTGTTAGAAGATACTTGGATTCTCCTTCCTGCTTCTGCACTCTGCTCTAAGGTCACATGTCCTGTAGATTTCTGAGAACTCTACTGCACACACACAAGGGAACACAGTGAGAAAGGGGACTGACATGTCAATATTTGTAGCAATAACGTCTGCACAGGTCCAGAAATTCAGGTCAAGGTCCCATTAGGCCACGTTGTCTCTAGAGACTCAGGGGAGATGCATCTCCTCTGCTTGGTGGCTGACTGTATCCCTTAGCTTGTTGCCATATGTCCCTTCACTCTCTGCTCATCTTTATATCACCTTCTCCTTAGATAGATAACTGTCCCTGGGTTTAGGATCATTCAGATAATCCAGGCTGACCTCATTATGTCAAGATGCTTAGCTCCAAATGCGGGGGAGATAATTCAGTGGCTAAAGTGATTTCCTTGCAAGCACTGAGAACATGTGTTTGGTTTTCAGTACCCATGTAAAAAGGCTGAGTATGCTGGTGCATGCTTGTAATCCCAGTACTGGGGCAGCAGAGACAGGCAGAGTCCTGGGCTCACTGGTTAGTCCGTCTAGCCTAATTGGTGAGCTCTAGGTCAATAAGACTGTCTCACAAAGAGGTGGATGGCATATCTGAGGTTGACGCCGCCACAGGTTGTCCTCCACACATGCATGTCTAGCTACACACACACATATGCACCCACCCACCCACACATGTATTTAAAAAAAGACCCTTCATTGCAAAGAACCCTTTAGCTAAATAAGGCAACAGTCACAGATTCTGGAGATTGGACATAGGACTTTTTTGAGGAGGATACCATTAACTCTACTACAGTAGCATTCTGAAATTCAGCTAGACTGTGGTACCCTGAAAGGGCTCTGGGGCCTTCTGAAGTCATTGGGCTCCACTTGAAAACCAGGAGTAGTCTAGATCAGTGTCTCCCACTCAGGCACATGGAGGTCCAAAGGCAAAGGGTGGAAGAAGAACAAATGTGCTTTGTCTTATACCTCAGGGAAAAGCAAGTTTTCAGGCCTTTGGGGGAAGGAGCCCAGGAAAGGGAGAGAGGAAGAAAAGTGTCCAGTACATGAAAGAGGACCAAGGTGAAGTGGGGGAATGAGAGGCTAGGAAAATGGGAGCAGGGGAAGGCTCTGGAGTATAGGATGCATAATCTGAGACTTGCTGTGTGGTGAGTAATGAATGTAACCCCATCAGCACCCTAAGACAGATGGGGCTGTTGCTCACAGAGCTCTGTGCAAGCTGCTGGCGGAGAGACAAGTGCTCAAGAGAAGCATCCTCAGCTCCTGTCTTGGGCCCAGAGCAGGAGGTGGGAAGCAGCGTGGGATGTGAGCCATCACTTGACTAGGTTACACTGGAACTTGGAAGGCAGGAGTGATGGAGAAAACCCAGAAGAAACCCTACAGATGGGGAGAAGGTGGGGTTCCCATCCAAGGCCTGGAGGCTGGTGGAGAGGTTGACCTGGCTTGTGGGCTGTCCAGCTCCAAGATGTGTTACCTGGTCCTCCCATGGTGGGGATCAGGATCCCAGACAGCTCAGACTCTTGCATATAAAGGGTCAGTCCCCAGGAATCTCAGGACATGGAGGACATGTGGGTCACACTGGAAACATTACAAGCCTCCCCAAGTGACACAGGAGGAAGTGTAAAGAAAATGATTGCATCCCCCTGTCCTGTGCTCTCCAGTGTCATAAAGACCTTTGGAATGGGGAAGTTGGAAAATATCTGCAGAGTAAATGAAAGTCAAGATACAACTACCTTCATTATGTAAAAGAATTCCATGATCCCCACAGACAGAAATATAGGCAAGAGATGGAAACAGGCAGGACTTCAAAAAGAAACACCGTGGCTGATAAATATGAAACAAGCTGCTTAATCTCATTGCTGTTGGAAAGTCATGTGTCAGCAGGCTGGAGGCGCAGCTCATATTCAGGATGCATGAAGCCCTAGATTCAGTATCTGGAACAAAACCAATCAGTGATCTGGTGATGGGAGATGGGCCTTGGGGTTTGTGCCTTTTCATAAAGGCCCTTTGGGAAGGTACTTTATCCTTCTAATCTGTGAGGATGTAGGGAGAGGGAGAAGATACAATCTATGAACCAGGACACCAAAGGTGTTAATATACTGATTTTGGACTTCTCATCCTCAAGAACAGTGAGAAATAAACTTCTGTTGTTTAGAAGCCACTCAACCTATAGTATTTTGTTCTAGTCACCTGGACAGGCTAAGACAGTTGCTAAAAATATAAGAGAAATGGGAGGTGGGGACTCTAATTTTTTTTTAATTTTAAAAAATTATTTTATTTATTTTTGGAGAGAGACAGAGAGAGAGGGAGAAGGAGACAAATAGAGAATGGGCACACCAGCAGACTCTCAGCTGCTGCGAACGAAATCCAGATGTGTGCGCCCCCTTGTGGTCAAGTGTGGCATTGCGCCCTTGCCTCACTTTGCATCTGGCTAAATGTGGGACCTGGAGATTGGAACCGGCGTTCTTAGGCTTAGCAGGCAGGCGCCTTAACCGCTAAGCCATCTCTCCAGCCCAGGACTCTAATTTTATTCCACTATGATCTAATAAAATCAAGAGATGCTGGGGCTGGAGAGATGGTCCAATGCTCTAACCACTGGGAAATCTTCCCTAGTCCCAGTATCTCTTGTTTGCAAAGCCTGAAGTTACAGGTTTGCTTCTCCAGTACCCGTGTAAAGCCAGATGCACAGAGTGGCACAGGTATCTGGAGTTTGTTTGCAGTAGTAGGAGGTCCTGGCTCATTCATTCTCTCCCTATCTCTTACAAGTAAATAAAAAATAAAAAGAGATGCAACTCAGTTGGTAGAATGCTTGCTGGCCTAGCAAGTATGAATTCCTGGGTTCAAAGCCTAGCACTGCATAAAACCAGGTGAGATAGTGCACCCCTGAAATCTCAGCCCTTGGGAGGTGGCAGGAGGATTGGAAATTCAAAGTCATCTTGGCTACATACATAGGGAATTTGAAGACAGCATGAACTTCATGAGACCCTGACTCAAAAAAAAAAAGTGAGAGAAGCCAGGCATGGTGGTGCATGCTTTTAATCCCAGCACTCAGCAGCCAGAGGATTGCTATGAGTTTGAGGCCACTCCAAGTCAACATAGTGAATTCCAGGCCAGCCTGGGCTAGAGTGAGACCTTACCTCAAAAAAAAAAAAAAAAAAAAAAAAAAAAGAAAGAAAGAAAGAAAGAAAGAAAGAAAGAAAGAAAGAAAGAAAATAGGCCTGGAGAGATGGCTTAGCAGTTAAGCACTTGCCTGTGAAGCCTATGGATCTTGGTTCGAGGCTCAATTCTCCAGGACCCATGTAAGCCAGATGTACAAGGGGGTGCATGCATCTGGAGTTTGCAGTGGCTGGAGGCCCTGGTGTGCCCACCATTCTCTTTCTATCAGCCTCTTTCTCTCTGTGTCACTCTCAAATAAAAAATAAATAATAAAAAAAAGAAAAGAAAAAGAAAAAAGTGAGAGAAATGAACAGATAAGTAGAATGAGTCCCTCCTTCCTTCCTTCCTTCCTTCCTTCCTTCCTTCCTTCCTTCCTCTTTCTTTCTTTTTTTTTTTTTTTTTTCCATGTTAGTTTGGCCGTGACTAGCAGGTCAAATAGCTGGTGGTATCCAACTTCAGCACACATTGACTCTGTACTGCTAGGGAGATTCACAGTCATATGGAGGTCAGCTAGAGTATGTGACTCGAGATGTAAACTGGGCCTGCCTTTAGACCCAGTGGCCTCAATTTTGTAAAGTGGGGACAATAAGAGTTCCTGTTTCAATGGGCTGTGGAGAGTCTCAAAGGAGCTAATCCCTGAAAGTCACTGACCCCCAGCACTGGCAGAAAGGGCTAGAGAAATGCTAGGATTCCTCCTGCATTGGAAACTCCCATGTGTGCAATAAGATGACATGTATGCATGGAATGTTTTTTGGGCTTGCCTCAATAGAAAAAAAGGAGGGGGGAGTTAGAGTGGTCACCACCCCATTTCCCTAAGAGCAGTTAGGGTGGCTTCTGAGGGGGCATAGTGAAACACTATAGAAGATAGGCAGTTTCCTCGGCTAGGCAGAAAGGGGAAAAGGGCCCATGGTAAATGACTATATTCTAACCCAAGATGACGAAGAGAGTGACACTATTTTCTCTTTCTTCTTTCTGGCCTAAGTAAATTTTCCCACCAGCTGCCTAGCTTGGTAGGCTTTCTGGGACTTGCACAGTACTAGACCAATCAGCACCTTCATCTTCATTTCAGTTGACCAATCACAGACTCTGGACAGGTGAGCGTCCCTCATTCAATACAAGTCCAGTTTCCACTGGGACAATGGATTTTCCATATCTGGAATCCTTCTCCCAGATGACTCTGTTCTCTCTGCTTTCTTTTACTTTGAAATCAATTTGGTTCTTTTTTAAAAAAAAAACAACTTTTGTTTATATTTATTTATTTATTTATTTATTTATTTATTTATTTATTTGAGAGCAACAGATAAAGAGGCAGAGAGAGAGAGAGAGAATGGGCACACCAGGGCCTCCAGCCACTACAAACTCCAGATGCATGCGCCCCCTTGTGCATCTGGCTTACGTGGGTCCTGGGAATCGAGCCTTGAACCAGGGTCCTTAGGCTTCACAGGCAAGTGCTTAACGGCTAAGCCATCTCTCCAGCCCATAAATTTGATTCTTTAAAAATGGGAACAAGTGGATTGCTCGCCCAGAATGCAGGTGGCTAATTCCAGGGGCCCCCTGAGAATGCAGCAGAAGACACAGTGGTCCTCAGGGACATGGCCTCGTTGTCCCTCTGCCTGGTTCTCTCTCTCCCTGGCAGATCGGCTGCCTTTAGCTGTGTATCATGCAAACCTTTTGTTGTTGTTCTTTTGTGTGCATGTGGTGTGGTGTGATATGTGTATATGTGTGTGTTGTACTGTGTATATGTGGTGTATGCACATGTACGTGCACACACCCAATTTACACTCATGCAGAGGCCAGAGAAGAACATGGGATATCTTCCTTTATTACTTTATTACCATGTTGTTTCCTTGAGATAGAATCTCTCTGACTAGGAGCCCCAGAGATTCTCCAGTCTTTGCTCCTTCACAGAACTGCGGTAACAGGAGTGTATGGCTACGCTCAGCTGTTTACATGGGTTCTGGGGATCAAGCTCAAGGCAAGCCAGGTCCTTTCAGGCTCTCCTGCTCTGCCAGCAAGCACTCTTACTGGCCAAGCCATCTCCTTAGGCCTGTTTTTGTTTCATGATGCTCCCTCCAGGTGAGGAGGGAGTGTTGAAAAAGAGGCCTGGGAACCTGCTCAGGCTTTTCAAGTGAAAAGAACAGGGACGAAAGCCATATGCATCCCAGCGTGGGCATGCACCCCAGCAATCCCAGCGCTCCTGAGGCAGGAGGAGTGCTGCTAGTTCAAGCCCAGCCTGAGTTACAGAATGAAAGCCTGTCTCAAACAAACTACAAACAAACAGAAAGCAAAACAAAAACCATCAAAGCCCTACTGCATTTACACAAAGGCCCAGAGAAAAAAGCTCCAGACCGAGTGGCACAGTCCCTTGGAAGACCTGCAATAGAATACTATTGGCCCTGTGTCAGTCACATGACTTAGTTTAGCTCAATCACTGAGGCCAGGGGCCAAGAGCTCTGATTGGCTAGCCTATGTCCCCGCACTCTCCGCCAGTTTTGCAGGTGGCTGTCGCTGGCTCCCCAGGGAGGATAAGAGTTACTAGAACAATGCAAAAATGAACAGTATTGGTTACCAGGTGTACACTGGGCCCTGAGCTGCTTGATCTCCCAGGCTGGAACGCAGACCTGCAGGTTTCTCTGGTGCTGGAAGCCAGGCAGAGAGGTAGCTCTCAGCACACAATGGGGCATCTTTTTATTTTATTTGCAACATTATAGTTTTGTCTTTAATGGACATAGTCCCTGATGGGCTACTGTGTGACATTTTGATATATGTATCCAATATGTAATATTGGATCAGGGTAACTGGATATCTGTCACTTCAGACATATATTATTTCTTTGTGATGGGAATATTTAGGCAAGCCCCTTAACCAGCCAAGCCATCTCTCCAGAGCTTGTGATGGGAATGTTCAGTCTTCAATATGACCTTTTGTTTTGTTTTGTTTTTGTTGTTGTTTTTGTTTTAGTTTTTCGAGGTAGGGTCTCACTCTAGCCCAGGATGACCTGGAATTCACAGTGTAATCTCAGGGTGGCCTTGAACTCACGATCTTCCTACCTCTGCCTCCCAAGTGCTGGGATTAAAGGCATGCAGCACCACGCCTGGTCAACATGAGCTATTCTGAAACACTCAGTTAATTGTTGACAATTGCAGTTATTCTCCCTGAAGTCACTAGCTGTCCTCTCTCTACCTCTCCTCGCCCCCCCCCCAGCCTCTTCCCAGACTCTGGTAAATACTGTTCTACTCTTCTATGTCTGTGAGGTCAACTACTGAGCTTTCACAATAAGGGAGAACATGTGGCATTTGTTTTTTTTTTTTTTTTTTTGTCCCTGACTCATCTTGCTTAACATGTTGCCCTCTGGTTCCATCCACATTGCTCTGAATGACAGAATTTCATTCTTTTTTGTGGCTGCATGCTATTCCATTGTATATATGGGTCCCATTTTCCTTCTCCCCTCATCCACCAGTAGACAGAGGGTTGAATCCACATCCGGTTATTATGAACAATGCTTCAGCAAGCATGAGAGTGCAAATGCCTTTTTCAGCATCCCTACTGTAGCTCCCTACCCTATGGTAGTTCTATGTCTGTTTTTTTCTTTTTAAGTTTTGTTTATTTTTATTTATTTGAGAGCAACAGATGAGTGAGAGAGAGAGAGAATGGGCGCACCAGGGCCTCCAGTCACTGCAAACAAACTCCAGATACATGCGCCACCTTGTGCATCTGGTTTACATGGGTCCTGGGGAATTGACCTTGAACCGGGGTCCTTAGGCTTCATAGGCAAGTGCTTAACTTCTAAGCCATCTCTCTAGTCCCTATGACTTGTTTTTAAATATTTCAAAAATTATCTATTTATTTATTGAGAGAGAGAAAGAGACAGACAGAGAAAGAGAGAATGGGCACACCAGGCCACTAGCTACTGCAAACAAACTCCAGACACATGCACCCCCTTGTGCTTCTGGCTTACATGGGTCCTGGGAAATCAAACCTGGGTCCTTAGGCTTTGCAGGCAAATGCCTTAACCACTAAGCAATCTCTTCAGCCCCTATGTCTAGTTTTGTGAAGAGACCCCCATACTGTTTTCAGTAATGGCTGCATTAGTTAACATACATTCCCACTGGCAGTGGATAAGCGTGTCTTTTTCTCCACCGGCATTGGTTCTTTTTTAAAAAAAATTATTTTTATTTATTTGAGAGAGAGAGAGAGAGGGAGAAAATGGGTACACCAGAGCCTCCAACCACTGCAAACAAACTCCAGACACATCTGTCTTACATGGGCACTAGGGAATCGAACCTTGGTTTTTAGGCTTCACAGGCAAGTACTTTAACTGCTAAGCCATCTCTTCAGCTCCCAGCATTGGTTCTTGTCTTCCACCTGGGTTATGGAACTCCCTCACTGCGGTGTTTTGCTTAAAGATTTTCTTTATTTATTTGTGTGTTTGTACACTTGTGTAGAGGTGTTTGTGTGCATGAGTGCGGGTGCGCACATGTTGAGGTGTGTGTGTGGAGGACAGGGGACACCTTTGGAGTCTAGCACCATTTCACGTTATTTGAGGCAGGGTTGCTCTGGATCTCGCTCTGTTGTTTTATTTATTTATTATTTATTTTATTTATTTATTTATTGAGGTGGGGTGTTGCTCTAGCCCAGGTTGACCAGGAATTCAGTGTGTCCTTTCAAGCTGGCCTCCAACTCACAATGCTCCTCCCACCTCTGCCTACTGAGTGCTGGAAGGATTAAAGGCGTGAGTCACCATGCCCATCAGAGAGAGAGAATGGGCATTCCAGGGCCTCCAGCCCATGTAAATGAACCCCAGATGCATGCACCACTGTGCTTTACGTAGGTAGTGGGGACTCGAATTCTGGTCGTTAGGCTTTGCAGGCAAGTGCCTTAACCGCTAAGCCATCTCTCCAGCCCCGACTGTTGTTCCTTTTGCTGGACTCACTGAGAGCATTTGGGAAATTCTCCTGTCTCCACCTCCTATCTCACCGTTATCATGCTGGGATTACAGAAGCCTGCCACGGCTTCCATGTGGGTCTGGGGATTAAGTTTAGGCACTCAGAGTTGAGTGGCAAGTGCTGTATTCATTGAGACATCTCCCCATCCCCCATCTCTGTGGTTGGGATGTGTATTTTCCTGATGATGAACAAATAATGTTGAGTATTTTTTTCATATACTTCTTGGCCATTGGTATGTCCTCTTTTGAGAAATGTCTATTCAGGTCATTTGTCTTTTGTCCTTTGTCAGATTTGCTCCTTTTGCTATTAAGCTTTTATAATTGCCTATATATTCTGCAAATGAATTCCTTTTCAGAGGCACAGCTGGCCACTCTTTCCTCCATCCCGGGCTCTTGGCTCTGAAGACCATTTCCTTTGCTGTGCAGAAGTCTTTTCATTTATCAATGTTTGCTTCTGTTGCCTGCGTTTCTGGAATCATCTCAAAAAAAAAAAAATCCCTTTGCCCAGACCCATGTTATGAAATGTTTCTCCTGTATTTTCTTCTAGCAATTTTATCTGACCACTGCTTTCAGGCACAGCCCACAGGTTCCCACTTGGGAAGAGTTGGTGGAGTGGAGCAGAGCAGCAGGAGTGGGAAGGCCGCCTCCTCCTGCTGAGGCTGCTGGGGCCAAGTTTGGCTGGAGAGTCTCCTGGAAGACAGCATCATAAAGCTCTGGAAACAGGCGTTTGGGATGGAAACAGAGACACACAGTTAATTACTGTGTCTTGCGCGGCGCCACCCTAATTAAGACTGTGCTTGGTGGCAAGCAGGCAGCCTGTCCCCTCCCCTCCCTTTCATGCATCCCATTCTGTCTGGCAAGAACCCGGTAAGACGGCAGTATGGCTGATGGGGAGCCCTTGAGGAAGGCTATGAAAGCCCCTTTGGAAGAATATAGACACCTTTCCAGCACAGGGGACTGGGCCGTGTGAGGGCAGAAATATCAGCCTTGGTCTCTAATACTGGGAAGTGGACCGGGCAGTAAGCACTCACCTCAAAGAAGAAGGACAGGATTACCTTAGCTCTGACACATTCCAGAAAGTGGGAAATGGCTTCCAGAGGAGACAGGTGACCTGCTTGGCCCATCCTTGGGGTTAGGGACTCTTCTGTCATCAATCAGGCTCCCAGTGTCCTTGGAGGTCACCATGCCCTGTCCCATACTGTTGCAAAAAAGACACATAGAGCAGATTTATACCCAAAGATATATTTGAAAGCTGTAGAATTTCTTGAGACCAGTGGGATGTCCTTCCACTATCCACATTGTAGACTGGTTCAGTTCTATATCCTATAGTTCTATTAAATAATTCAGTGAGGACTGGGGAGATGGCTCAGCATTAAAGGGGCTTGCTTGCAAAGCCTGCTGGCCTGGGTTGAATTTTCTAGTACCTACGTAAAGTCAAATGCACAACGTGGTACATGCATCTGGAGTTTATTTGTAGTGGCAAAAGGCCCTGGTGTGCCCCTCCACTCTCTTTCTCTCAAATAAATAAAAATAAATAATATAATTCAATGGATCACAGAACCATCAAGGACTTAAAAATCATTTCACATCATAAGTGAAAAAAATTAAGGACAAGAGAAGAGAATCTCCCAAGATTCCAGGGTGTGTTAGATCAGTAAAAATGATAACTGGCAAGTGGGTCTGCCCTCAAGTGCTGGTGCTGAGTGACAGGACAGCTAGAGGTCTTTATCATACTCAGTGAGAACAAACGCTCCATTTTTTGAGTGTATATGTGTGTGTGGTGTGTGCACTTGTGTTCATATGTTTGTGGGCACATATATGTGTGTGGGTATAAGTGATGTGTGTCCGTGCATGCTGAGGCCAGAGGTTGATTTTGGGTCCTCCTCACTTGCTCTCCATTTTATTTATTTATTCATTCATTCATTTCCAGAGAGAGAGAGAGGGAGAAAGGAAATGAGTGGGTGCACCAGGGCCGCTAGCTGCTGCAAACGAACTCCAGATGCATGCACCACTTTGTGCATCTGGCTTTACATGGGTACTTGGCACTTGAACCCAGGTGATTAGGCTTTGCAGGTAAGTATCTTAATTACTGAGCCATCTTTTCAGCCCCCATCTTATTTTTTTTAATATTTCATTTTTGTTTATTTATTAGAGATGAAGAGACAGAGAGAAAATGGGTGCTCCAGGACCTCTAACCATTGCAAATGAACTTCAGACACATGTTCCACCTTGTGCATCTGGCTTATGTGGGGAATTGAACCTGGCTTCTTAGGCTTCTCAGGCAAGTGCCTTAACCACTGTCATCTCTCCAGTCCCCCACCTTATTTTTTGAGACAAGTTCTCTCATTGAACCTGAGCTCACTGATTTAGCTAGACTAGTGAGCCAGCAAGCCCCAGACACCCTCCTGTTTCTGTCTCCACAAATCTGGGGTTACTGGTGCATGCTGCTGTGCCTGGCTTTTACATGGGTGCTAGGGATCTGGTTTACATAGGTACTGGGGAATCGAACCTGGGTCCTTAGGATTTGCAGGCAAGCGCCTGAACCCCTAAGCCATTTCTCCAGTCCTATCTCACCATGTTTGAACATGCAATTGTGTGGCATAAATGTAGTCACACTACTATACAATCATCTCCACCATCCACGTCCAGAAGTGTTCATCTTCCCTGCTGGAACTCTGTATCTATGAGCCAGTGACTGCTCGCCAGCCCCAGGTAACCACCACTGTTCTGGGAATGGGAAGTAGACCACCCCCCCTTGTGGGATATTTAAGGATACCTCCAACATAGTCACAGAAATTACACTTAGACCGATGGGATGGTATTTAAGGATCTGCTATACTCTTAGGACCTAGAGAGAGGGGGGGTAGTCCTCTCCTCAGGAGGCCAGATTGGAGGGATGACAAGGTGATAGGGAACAGATGCACAAGGAAACAAGGACAAGAGAGGACAGAGAGAGAGAGAAAGAGAGAGAGAGAAAGGGTTAGTGCCTTTGCTGCCAGATAAACTTTCTGAGATGACGTGGTCATTCAGAGGGCCCTTGGTCCATCACCTGTCCCCTCAGCATGGAGTAAGCATAGTGTCTTAGCTCAGACCCAACATCCTATACATCACTCTCCTGCCACCAGCCAAAGCCTGTACCCACGGGGTTTCTCTCTACCCCACATTCATTTTCTTCTGATTTTCCCAAAATGGGCTCCACTCCTTCGTGCCTCCTGTCCTTCTCAGGGCCTCTCAGCCCTACTCTTACTCCTCAGAGGCCCTGCTGCCGTGTTCTCACTCCCAAAGATAAGGACCAGATAGCCTTAGCCGGCCAACTCTTTTTTTTAAATTATTTTTATTTTTATTGACAACTTTTTAAATTGTAGACACTATCCCATGTTATTTCCCTCCCTCCCCCCACTTTCCCCTTTGAAACTTCCCTCTCCATCACATCCCCTCCCACTCTTAATCAGTCTCTCTTTTATTCTGATGTCATGATCTTTTCCTCCTATTATGATGGTCTTATGTAGGTAGTGTCAGACACTGTGAGGTCATGGGTATCCAGGCCATTTTGTGTCTGGAGGAGCACATTGTAAGGAGTCCTACTCTTCCTTTGGCTCTTACATTCTTTTTGCCCCCTCTTCCACAATGGACCAAGCCTTGGAAGGTAGGTTTGAGACGTTTCAGTGCTGAGCACTCCTTTGTCACTTCTTCTCAGCACCATGGTACCTTCTGAATCATCCCAAGGTTGCCACCTTCTGAAAAGAGAAGTTTCTGTAACCACAAGTGAGAGTAGCATTAATATATGGATGTGGACATTAAGAGAAGTGCTTACTGGGCAGTTTGGTGAGCATAATATGTACATTCAGCGAGACTCCAGCAGACATTACACCCTTAGGGCTTATGACTATCCCTGTTGTATGTTTTCAGTATCAGGGATGTGTTCCTTCCCATGGAGCGGGCCTCCAGTCCAATTAGATAGCAGTTGGTTTCTCCCATAACAGACATGCCACTTTTGCACCCATTGGCTCATTTGGTCCGGCTGGCCAAATTTAAAGTTTGCAGTGTTCACTGTTGAGTACCTTCACTGGTGTTTTCTCTCTCCCATTGACCTGCATGCAGTGTAGCTTTTTCCAACTTACTGTCAGCTGGTCCACATGGAGGAGGCTTTCAGCTCAGCTCCAGCAGGATTTCTCAGTGAACTTTCAGCCCAAGTATGTGGAGTCTTCAGCAATAGGGTCTTACCATCTATTCCTGGTGGGAAACCAAGGGCCTCAGCAATGGCCTATAATGTTTTGGGGGTATCTGTGACCTCCCTGGCCAACAACTCACTGGAAGGTATCCCATCCCTGGCACTGAAAATTTTCTAGTATCAGTCTATTGGCCAACTCTTGACCAGACATTTACACCTGGTTCTGTTCTCAGCCCTTGACCTTGCTCTATGTAGACCAAGTGGCTGGTGCTGTTTCTGTGGTCATAAAGTCTTGGCTGCTGTTTCCCCCTGTCTCAACTCAGTACTGCTGGCTACCTCAGCTTTCACGGGTGCAAAGCCTGGGTTTCAGCATGGCCTGCACTGTACCTGCCCAGGCAGGAGAAGGGGGTGGCTCTGAGTGTCCTCCCCTCCTCTCTTGGTGCTGAGAACTGAACCCAGGGCCTTGCACTTGGTAGGTGTGCACTCTTCCGTTCAACTAAATCTCCATCTCTCTTTAGGACCAATCTAATGTGTTCAGCAAAGGTCTGATTCCCTAGCAGTAGCCTGGAGGGCACCCTGCGAGGCAAACCTGGGCCAGTCAGGATGAGGAGGCAGATGTCCCCACCTCGCTGAGCTCTGCTCAGGAGCATCATATGAGATCTAGAATTTCTGAGTGTTCTCTGTGGGGTTTCCTCCTGAGCACGGCAGCTGGGGCCAGGCGTGGGATACTCACACTTGAACGGTTTCCCCGTCTCTTGGCACCCTGGGAAGCTCTACCTGACATGGGGCTCACCTTGCACAGGGTTAAGTGGAATGCTCTTGAGTAATTGTCTGTGGAAGGGCAGGGCAGAAGTACTGGGCAGAGGGAGAAGTGGCTGCCACTGCCCTAAGCTTGGACTAAGCTTCATTGTTGTCAGTGCTGGCTGCCCCAGGAACAGAAGAGGACTTGGGGCATGGTGACTTGCTTCAGGTAAATAAGTCCACAGAAGGACACACAGTGGAGTGGTGGGGTGCCAGGGCACTCCCAGGAGCTGGGAACAAGTCCTTCTGCTCTGAAGGGAAAGCCACTGAGCCCTCCTTCATGCCTCACTTCTCTTCCCCTCGGGCTCTTCCCTGAGATTGCATCTTCCAACATGCCTTTCACAGGTAAGCTCACACACAGGCCCTGCATCCCAAGGAATCTGGTCAAAGCACCCCTAAGCCAGTGCCATCCTGGTCAGTAGGAGATCTTTATCACAATATTACAGAGCCTGGCAGGCATATGTCATTATTTTTTCTTCCTCCTTGTCCTCCTCTTCTTCTTCCTCTTCCTCCTTCTCATTGTTGTTGTTGTTCTTATTATTATTATCAATATTATTATTAGATAGGGTCTTAAGATGTAGCCCAGGCTAGCCTTGAACTTGCTATCATCCTGCCTCACGTTCTAGAGTGCTGGAATTACAGGTGTGCATCACCACGCCCAGCCAAGTGACTGACTCTTGACCAATCACCTCTGGGCAGAAATAAGATGGAACAGACATTAGTTATCTTGGCCCCAATCAAAAGATTGTCCCCTCTTCCTTGAGAATAGCAGACCTCACGGTTAACCTGTCCAGTGTAGCTGGGGACTACTATTTGCTAGGCTTTGACGAGGGGCCGTGGTTTAGTATGCATCATCTCCCTGTGATCCCCATCCCCACCCAGGATCCATGCGCTGGAAGCTTGGTCCCCGTGTGGCTGTGTGGTGGTGTTGCTGTGGTAAAACCTTTGAGAAGTGAGGCTGGATAGGTTGGTGGGGCACTGCCCTTGACTGATACTGGTCTCTTGGAGCAGGTTGGTTCCTGAAAGCATGGGCTGTTACAAAGCAGGTTCGGGGTTCTTGGCTCATTTGTCCTTCTTCCTAGCTTCCGTGTGATCTCTCCCTCGTGCTTGCACTCCCACCACAATGCCATCTTCTGTGCTTCGATGGAGCCACCAGAACTGATGCCAGCACCATACTCTTGGATGTCTGGAACCATGAGCTGAATAAACCCTTTACTTTATATGTTACTCAGAGCCAGGTATTTTGCTATAGCCCCAGAAAACAGACTAAGACACTAGGTATGGGGGCAAGGTGAGTCGGGTGATTGGGGCATGGCTTCTGTCCAGAGACCTCACAGTTCTCTCACAGCCCCCACAGGGGACTCCTCACAGTGACAGAGGCAAACACTCCTGATGGCTTCCCCGTCGTGCATCCCTGACCACATCCTTGCAGACTCCGGAGGTGAGCTGTGAACACTTTATCCTGGTGGCTAACCATTGAGTCTGGCCATGAGGAGCAGCTTGGGCACTAGTCCCAAGGGAAATCTTCAAAAGTTAGATCTGAGAGAGGTCTGGGGGGAATGGTTCAGTCAGTAACATGCTTGGCCAGAAAGGATTGGCGTTTGATTTCAAGAGCCCGTGTAAAAGTGCCAGGTGCATGCGTGTAACATGAGCCCATGAGGAGACAGAGGCAGGTAGATTCCTTGGGAGCACTGGTCAGCCAGTCTAGCATAATTGTCGAACTGCAGGCCATGAGCGACTCACTGTCTCAGAAAAGGTAGATGATTGCTGCAGTGAGGTTCACACTGCTGGCAGAAATCACCTGACCGAGAGCAGCCTTGGGGGGAAAAAGGGTTTATTTTGGCTTACAGACTCGAGGGGAAGCTCCATGATGGCAGGGGAAAACAATGGCATGAGCAGAGGGTGGACATCACCCCCTGGCCAACATGAGCAACAGGAGAGTATGCCAAACACTGGCAAGGGGACTCTAGCTGTAACACCCTTAAGCCCACCCCCAACAATATGCTGTCTCCTGGAGGCGTTAATTCCCAAATCTTCATCAGCTGGGAACCCAGCATTCAGAACACCTAAGTTTATGAGGGACACACGAATCAAATGAATGTTGCTGGAGGTTGTCTTCTGGCCTCTCTGTATACCTGCACACACACAAATACATATGCACATTAAAAAAAGTGTCAGCTCTGTTAAAGGACATTCTTACCAGTGACACACAGCACTCCAGAGGAACAGGCTCGCTTTGCCGAACTGCATGTGGTTGACTCAGTGCTTCAGCGCAGCTATGATGCCCAAAGGACATGAGGACACACAGCATCTTTGATGACTGTCACTAACTCACAGGACTAACCCACCTACAGTCGCACGGTCTCTGAGGCATTCAGCTCTCTTGCCCTACAATAGCTAACAGGCCCTGCATTACGGTTTAGACCTTAACTATCTCTCAAAGGTCTGTTTTCTGAGTGTTTGTCCCCCCCACCCCGCCGACACTGGTGGGAAACATCAGGAGGTGGAGCCCAGTGGAAGGAAGTTAAGTCCCGTGGGATGGGCCCTTCCCTCTTTCTCTTTGCTTCTTGGTGTCATGAGATGAGAAGCTTCTTCCTGCATGGGATCCCAAAGTGATGTGTTGGGGCCAACACTGGCTCACAGCCATGTGACCAAGTGACCATTGATTGCAAGCTCTAAAACTGTGAGCCAAACTAAAACCTGTCCTTCTTTTAAGTTGCTCCTCTCAGGTAACTTGTCACGGTGATTGAAACCTGATTACCACGCCTCACTAGCTGCATGACATAGGTAAGATAGATGTGTAACTCCTCTGTAGAAAGGACACAAAACAAGACTCACCTCAGAGAGCTGCTGTGAGATGTACAAATACCTAACACATACGTGGTGAATTTGTCATAGTACTTGACTGTCGAGGACCTGATATGTGTTAGGGCTTATTTAGTTCTCTCTTAAAAATAGAGTTGAGGGGGTTAGTGAGATGGCTTAGTGGTTAAGGCACTGGCCTGCAAAGCCTAACAACCCGGGCTCAATTCCCCAGTATTCATGTAAAGTCAGATACACAAGGAAGCACACGCATCTGGAGTTTGTTTTCAGTGGCTGGAGGTCCTGGCACACCCATTATTTCTCTCTCTTTGCAAATAAATAAATAAATAAAATATTTTTAAAAATAGAGTGTATTGGAGCTGGAGAGATGGCTTAGCAGTTAAGGTGCCTGCCTGCGAAGCCTAAGAATTCTCCAGGTTCCACGTTTAGCCAGATTCAAAAGTGATGCAAGGGCGCAATGTCACATGTGCACACAAGGGGGTGCACGCGTCTGGAGTTGGTCCATTTCTCTCTCTCTCTCTGTCAAATTAAAAACAATAAAATAAAATAAATAAAAATAGAGTTTAGGGAGCAGATATAAGCTTTGTGCCGCTGTTACACTAATTTAGATGACAAACTCCCGTGAGCCTGTTGCTCAGTTGAAGAACTGTCAGTAGCGATGATTTGGCCATGTATGCACTCCTAAACTGGCCTCCAGTTAAGCACTGTCCCAGATTCTGTTTATCATTAATCACGCATATGTATGTACATGCATGTGTGTGTGTAGCCTCATCACATATTCATGTTCATTTGAACGACATACTGCTTTGTTCTGCCTGATTTTGAGCTTTATACAAAGCATATGAGCTGTGGGGCTTCTGGGAAGTCTCTCTTTGTGCAGACAAGCTTGTTCAGGTTCCCAGCTTCTCACACATGAAGGCAATGCAATCTCATAGTGCCTTCTTGAAGGAAGAGAAGCCGCTTTCAACAGATAAGGAATGTGTGTTAGATCTTTGCTCCTTTTTCTTTTCTTGTGCTTCGCTTGGTTGTGGAATTGGCCTGGCCCTCCTGAGAGTCCCTCTAGAAATGCCTTCAGTCTGGATTCGTGTGTGAGGGGCTCCGCATCTTCTGGCCTAGCTGCCCTGCTGGGCACAGGGTCTAGGTATGAGAGACTAGGAGAAGTGACTGTTCAGAGCCTGGCCCTCCATGGAATTTTTCTGCTGCATTTGGATCCCCACTGAGGCTCATTTTCCCCTTTCCATCCCAAATATGGGCAGGGGCTCTGAACAGTGTGGGAGAAGGAGCTTGAGGCGAGTGTAAACACTTCCATGCCCTGGCCAGCAGGAATTCCATGCCATCTAAGAATTCTGCCAACCTGCAGTTGGACTTTGGCTGGGACCCTCTGGTAGAGCTACTTTTAGCTTGGGAACATTTTTTTCCCCTGCACTCTGGAAGAGGAGTAAAATTTACTTCACAGAGACCGACATGCCCAAGGGAATGCCTCTACTGACCTGGCTGTTCATGGGCCTGTTTCCCTTCTTCCCCTTTGGGGTGACTCAAAACTGCCTACATGTACAGGCATGGAGATAATACTAACCTGACCTCTTACGTTGTGATGAGGATTAAATGAGGTAATAATACTCATAAAAGTTCAGTGTACATAAGTTTATGCTGTAGCAACAAACATTCCCCCAAAGTTCAGTGGTTTAGCACAACAGTATTTTCCATCTCAAGTTTACTGTATACCACCACTCCCCAGGGCAGCTTTCCTCCACAAGTCCAGAGCATGGAATTCTGGCTTCAGTGTTTCAACACACAGCCCCCATGCTCACTGTGGCAGAGGAGAGAAGCCATGCAACTGG
This sequence comes from Orientallactaga sibirica, assembly GCA_036365145.1. Classification (NCBI taxonomy): domain Eukaryota; kingdom Metazoa; phylum Chordata; class Mammalia; order Rodentia; family Dipodidae; genus Orientallactaga; species Orientallactaga sibirica. The sequence goes on from JAEOAD010000030.1 coordinate 3,974,812, forward strand.
CCAGAACACTTCTGCACTCAAATCAGCTGGGCCAGGCTAGATCCACACTCTACAGTGGATCCACACACTATCCCATGGCTGTTTCTCTATGTTTAAGGAAAAGAAAAAAAAAAAAAAAAAAAGGCACCGCTATCAAGGAATCCATCTAATGTCTACCACAGTGTTAAGTAAACATTTGTTTTCTGCATTTATTTTCTACCCTTAAAGAGCTAGGAACCTATTCAAGGTGACAAAGCACCTAGAGATGAAAAGGTCAACATCCATTTCAATTATATATTTTTCATTTTTAATTTTTTTTGGTTTTGAAGGTAGGGTCTCACTCTGGTCCAGGCTGACCTGCAATTAACTATGTAGTCTCAGGGTGGCCTCGAACTCTCGGTGATCCTCCTACCTCTGCTGGGATTAAAGGCGTGCGCCAACACGCCCGGCTTTCAATTATTTTTTTTAAAAACGTACTTATGTATGTATTATGTATGTATTTGAGAGGGAGGAGAGAAAGAGGCAGAGAGAGTAAGAATATGGGTGTTCCAGGGCCTCCAGCCACTGCAAACGAATGCAGGCACATATGCCACCTTGTGCTTCTGTTTTATGTGGGTACTAGGGAATCAAATCTGGGTCCTTAGGCTTCACAGGCAAGTCCTTAATCACTAAGTCATCTCTCCAGCCCTATTTCAATTCTTTTTTTTTTTTTTTTTTTTTGAGGCAAGCCCAACAGCCTGGCCTTTTTTATTTAATGCGAGAGAGCAAGAGTGAAAAAGAGAGAGAGAGAGAATTGGTATGCCAAGGCCTCATCCACTGCAATTGAATTCCAGACGCATGTACCCTCTTGTGTGCATGTGCGACCTTGCGCCCTTGTGTCACTTTGTGCATCTGGCTTAGGTGAAACCTAGAGAGTTGAACAAAAGTCCTTAGGCTTTGCAGGCAAGCGCCTTAACCACTAAACAATCTCTCTAGCCCCATATTTCAATTCTTTAGAAACAGGCAGTTTCCTGCATCTAACTGAAGTCTTTTTAGCCATGTTTCCAGCACTTTCTTTGAGCACCTTTTCCCTGTTGGAACCCAGAAAGAAGAAGAACAGGCAATACAGGCTGTTGGTCATCTGACAGGCTTGTGTCTGAACTGATGGTCTCTACAGGAGAAACCTGACTGCACCCAGTCTTTGAGAACAAGGGGCTGACACTTTAGGGACAAAAAAGAAGGATCTTGACACCCCTCCTGCCTATGGAACACTTTCTGTGTGTCAGGCATTGGCTAAAGGCTTTGTGCTGCCAGTGTGGTCTTACTTATGAGGAAACCAGTTCAGAGTTGAGCTAGCCTGCTGAAGTTGTATGGCTCTGACAGAGGGAAGTGTGGGAGGGTCCGTTTCAGGCTTGAAGAGTCAGAGTTGCTGGGCCCTCTCTTATCCTTTGTTTTCATGCACTGTCCAAAAAGTAAAACAAAAGAAGTTATTTGAAAAATGCCAAATGTGACAATATGTGAAGGGGCCTTTGTAAAATCTAGGGTGCCTGTGGCAATTTCTCACAAATGAATAAGATTTAACTTTTCAGAATGGGAGCAGGCATTTTTCCCTGCCATGCTGAAAATGGCACCTAGGCTCTTGCCCATGCTGGACCAGTGCTCTACCAATGAGCTATTCCCTCAACTCTATCCCTTCTGAGAAGAAGAGAGTTAGGGAGGGAGGAAGGATAGAGGATGAGTCCTCTTTTATGTTGGCATCTTAGGCCAGCCAAGATCAGAATCAAAGTCTCTTTCCCTTGTATGGTAGGAAACTGAGAGAAGGGTTTGTTCAGGGTCTCACAACTAGAGTGGCTAATGTGAGTGCCCACTCTGTCTCCCAATGCTTCACCTCTCCTGTATCAGTTACTTAATTGTTGCTGGGTAAAAAAAAAATCCCTAACCAGAAGCAGCTTAAGGAAGGAAAGGGCTTATTTTAGCTTATAGTTTTGAGAAGTCCTCTATGGTAGGGAAGGCACGGCAGGAGCAGGAAGCTGGTTGGCGCATCATCACTCAACAGAAAGAAGAGAGGGCGGGAGGGGGGAGGGAGACAGAGAGAGAGAGAGAGAGAGAGGACAGTAAGCAGTGCCGTACTATACTACCTCAAGGCCCATATCCAGTGACACACTTCCTCCATCGAGGCTCCATCCTCTAAAGGTTCCACAACCTCTCTGACCAATGCCACTAGCTGGGTATTAAGTATTCAAGCACATGAGTCTATGGGGGACATTTTCCATTCAAACCACCACTTCTGCCCTTTAGTCCTTTCCACTGCTACATCTGGGGAGAGATGAGGAGGTCTGTGAACATGTGGTCAGCCAGCAGCCCTGATGAGCCTGGGTATGGATAGTGGCCCCAGGCGGGTGGGTACTGCCCCCTGTCCTGCAGGCCTGGAAAAGCCAGGATGGAGACGGAGAGTGACCCTTCCTTCTGAACTTTCATCTCCAGAGTCTCACTTCCATGAAGGTGACAGGTGACTATGTCATCAAGACGTTCATTAAGATGCCGATGACACTGAAACGATGAAGATCACGACAGAGTGAACAAACAGCAAGTCCTTTTGCATGTGGCTTCTCCTTGCCCAATGTCCCCTCTCCCTTGACCCTGAGCATGAGCCTTAGTATGGAGGTGACCTGCTCCTCTAACTCAGCACTTGCTTCTGAAGAAACTGATGTTTGCAATCTTCAGACCTGAATGTGTGTGCTGCCGCAGGTGAATGTGGGGATGAGCTCCCAGCCCTGGATGTGCACAAGCAGGGGGTGTGCACAGTTGTGACATGCTGTGGGGTGGCCCACCATGCATGCAATGAGCAGTGTTCTATTTGCTCCTTCAGATGCTCGTCCACGCTGCAGATAGTTCAAGGCCCCACTGTGAATCCTCCTAATGGCCATGACCTCAGCAACCTTGGTTTTTGCTTGGATTTGACCAATGGGGAGCACTCACCAGAGGCCAGGTGGGAGAGGAAGTCCCTCCCCGATCAGGACACACTAGCTGCTGTAATATTCCCTCAAAAGCTTTCATTTCTCTCAGGGGTCCCTCCAGTGGCTGCCTGCTCTGGGTTCTGGTGCCTGCTTGGCTCCGTCCCCTTGTCTGTCAGGGCTCTGGTGCTAGTGGCCTTCTCTGCTGGTGTGGTTTTCCCTCCCCTACTGTGCTCCCCGCCCCCCCCCCCCCCAGCCAATAGCTCAGCCAATAAGTCTTCCTCCTTACTCGACCTTGGGAAGGTATCATCTGTTTCCTGTTCCACTGGACTTAGGCAAACAGGAAGGATGGGGTGTTCATTTCCCAGATCCGGTCGTTCCCAGATGCCAGGGTTCCAGTGTCCCTGTGTTTACCTCGCCATTCTGGTGCTGCCACCAATCTGGCCCCTCTGCGTGTCTGACCCATGCGGAGCTCCCCCCCCCCACCGCCAGCCTTATTTATTTATTGATCAACATGCAAGCACAACTTCCCTTTGTGTTTAACGTGTCAGCGTTTCAGTGGATTCTGACTTCAAGGCTTGGATTTTGTTGACAATAATGAGATCACCCAGACAATTATCGTTTGATTTTTCTGTTTGCCAGAGAGGGGAAGATTAAAGAAAGTTAAGAAGTGTTGGCTGTTTCCTGTTATCCATTTGCTGGGGGAGCAGGGAGGGAGGGCAGGGAGGAGGTAAAGGACTGGCAGGAACAACAACAACAAAAAATTGCTGTTTAAAGTGTCCACATTGGGAGCCACTGGGATGGCATGGGCAGCTTCTCACACACCCAAAGGTGCCATGTAGAGGACTCACGACCACCCAGAAGACCCAGCTGGTCTGAAAGTGTATCTGCCCCAGTATCTGAGGCTTCAGCTGACATCGTGGAGGGAGAAATAGACTGGAATTCACAAGCATTTATTATTGTTTCAGCTCAGCCATGCATTGGTTGACATGGAAAGATGTCCTTCTTTGGGCCTCAGTTTCCCCAAAGTGGAATAAGGGACGAATGAGAAGATCCATGAGAAGCCCTTGCTCCTAGCACCCATTACCCTTCTTTAACTCTGTGTTGGATTCACGAGATGGTGAAGGGGTCTGGGACCCAGGGCGAGTTTCAGGGGTGCCGAGGAGAGGAGGGAAAAGTGCTGGAGGGAATAGTGGATGCCAGAGCCCTGTTAGTTTTCATGGCTCCCATCATGCATTTCAAGAGGGCAGATCCCTGATGGACCTGAGGCCAAGAGAGGAGAAAGACTAGGTGTCTCTTAAGCTCTAGGCAGCTAGAGATTTCAGCCCCATTATACAGAAGATGTGTGAGGATAGGACCCTCAAAATTTTCCTGGTCTTTTTTTTTTTTTTTTTTTTTTTGATTTTCAAGGTATGGTCTCTCTCTAGCCCAGGCTGATCTAGAATTAATTATGCAATGTCAGCCTAGCCTTGAACTCAGCAATCCTACTACCTTGGCCTCAGAGTACTGGGATTAAAGGTATACGCCACCACTGGCTTTCGTGGTCTTTTTATTCCATGAAGCAGACTTTCCCATTTTGGGTGTTCAAATGTCAATGCTTTCAGGAAAGCATGGTTATAGCAAACAGTTGCCAGTTTCCTTTTAGATGTCTTTGCTTGGCCTCAAACATCCATTTAAAAAAATTGCCAATATCAAGCTGGGGAAATGGCTCAGCAGGGAAGAGCACTTGCTGTGCTGATAAGAGAACCCTAGTTTGAGTCGTAGCACCCACATAAGAAGCTGGGGAGGCCAATGAATACTTATAATCCCAATACTGAGGGGGGAGATGCAGGAAAACTGCTGGGCTCACTGGTCAGCCGCTCAGACCAAAAACTGGTGTGGGTTCCAAGTTCACTGAGAGACTGGGTTTCAAGGAAACAAACCAAAGGAGTGCTGGAAGAGGATACCAGATATTCTCCTCTTGCCTTCATGTGTGTGTACACAAAGTGTGTCCATCTACACACACACACAGGCATGCACCGTACACCACACATATGACATACACACACACACACCCCAAAGACAAATTTCCAATATTAAAAAAAAATTGTCAATATCACTTTGGTAAGTTAAATGTGGGGCAGATACCTCTGCTTCCAGGCACACTGCATGGTGGACCAGCCCTTGCTAAACTTTACCTGGGGCTCCAAGTCTCCCCTGAGACATGGTTCTGGGGAGTACAAACAGGCCCACATTTCTGACTTCCACTGCCAAGCCTGAACCCAGGTTGAAACTTGAGCCCCCACCACAGAAAGAAATTCTTTCAGCCTCTTCCAAATCAGAGAAAGGACAAGATGTTTCTACCCTGTCAGATCCGCGGTAGCTTTTCACTGTTGCCTCTTTTGTGCTATTGTCTCGATTTTTGCAATAAAAATAAAAGCGACTCTTATAACCTCCTCCAATAGATCATCTCTATAGCAAACAACCTATCAACCTTTGCCTCTCCAATTCTCAAAGTAACAATTGCTCATAGCACTAAGTGGGAAAGGACAGCAAGGATGCCTCCTTCGCTGGAAGTGACTGACAATGCTTTGATCTTTCTCTTTCATTCTTTGAACTACTTTGAGGCCCCAGTTGCTACTACATGGACAACCCTTCCATGGCGCAGACATCAGACATCGTGCTTTTTGAGAAAGCACAGCCCTTCTGAGCACTGCGTCCTCAGGGTTCGCCTCTCTCTTCCCAGTGGCCTCCCCCCACTCCCATCAGCTTCCCTGGACACCACTGCCAGCCCAGTAGCTGCTCCCTGAGTAAATATTTGTGGAACGGAGTGACAATGCAGCCCGAAGAACAAGCAAGCCTGCGTGCGCCAGGCCCTCAGGACTGCTGAGCGCTTGGACGGATTGACCTTCTTTCTTCGTGCCATAGGGCTCTGAACCAAGCTGGGACGCCTCACCATCTCCAATGACCTGAAATGGGTTCCTAAGCAACCTGGACAGACCCTGGGGTCCAGAGAGTACTCAGAAGCCGTGGGCCTCTGGGGCTGGAGGTCTGCCCACCCTGCCCTGGCTATCGCAGATTCCAGAAGGGTAACAGATGCCTGATGCTGAGAGCTGTGTGCATGCGTGGGGGATGGTTGAGCAGGAAGCAGGGGGTCCAGCCTGGGCCTAGGGTATTGTCTGCAGGGACAGGGAGGAGGAAGTGGCCTCTGTAGAAAACAGAATGGGGTCATTCTTCCAGAAAGCTGAGTGCTCAGATCTGGGATGCCTCCCTGAGGCTGGGTGACTGGGCGGGGGCAGTGCCAACGCATGGCTGAGGGCTTCCTTGCAGAACAGAAGGGGAACTGGTGCCGGGAAGCCATGAAGTTCTGGGATTTGGGGCTTGAGTCCTGAAAAGCTGTCCAGGAATGGCCAAATAGGGGAACTGAAGACCAGAGGGGAGCAAGGACTTTAATCCTTAATCCAGGTGACTGTGCGGATGCAGCGTTTGAGTCAGAATCAGTCACTTGGCAGATGTGTGTGGAAACTGTAAGACCTCAGTTTCTCCATCTGAGAAAGCAGTGCCCTTATTGTCATTTTGTTATTTCAATGCAATCCCAGAGCCAGCCTACTTCGTAAGAAAAAGAGGTTTACTTGTGTCACAATTTTGGAGGCTAGAAGGTAGTTCCTGGAAGGTTGCCTTTGGCTCTGTCATGGAGCTTGTCATGTATATATTTTTGCCGGAATAGTCTGTTTCCCTCTCCTTATGAGGTCACCAGGATTCAATCATGGGTGCTATACCCCAGTGACCTAGTGTGGTGAAATCCAATCTAATCATAAAGGACCCCCTGCTAAGCATCATAGTGGGATTAAGTTTCTTCCCTCCTAAACATTATGATTAGACTTCGTAGATTAAGCTTCTGCATGAGTTTTATGGTGAATGGGACAAAACATATTCAAACCACAGCATGGAGACACATACAGCCTCAAGGAGCTGATGTTGGATGCAGGATTCTGGGATAATGTAGCAAGGACCTCATTAGCATGTTGAATAATATTGACTCCCAAACTTCAGACCTGTTCCTGGTGTCTGGCACCTGATAGTCATGTAGATCATATAAAGCCCTATGATGTTGGTGCTATTTTTTGAAAAATATTTTATTTATTCATGAGAGAGAGAGAGAAAGAGAGAATGGGCATGCCAGGGCCTCTAGCCACTGCAAATGAATTCCAGATGCATGCACCACCTTGTGCATCTGGATTTACATAGGTACTGGGGAATAGAACCGAGATCCTTTGGCTTTGCAGGCAAGCGCCTCAACCACTAAGTCATCTCTCCAGCCCTGCTGGTGCTATTTACCTGGACATTTTATGCAGATGGCGGCCTGGGGTGCAGATGCATGAGGTTGCATTTGTCAGGAAGTGTTCTGCTGAAGGGTACCACCTCAGGTCTCTTTACTCACAGAACCTGAGGCTTGAGGTCACCCTCCAGTGTTTCCCCTTCCCTGCCAGGCTATAGGCCAGGGCAAACAAAAGGTTCTCAACCCCACCCTGAAGAAGCATGGCCTCCAGGAGCCCTGGGGCTTCCCTTGCTCAAGGTCACCCAAGAAAGAGACAGAGGTTGGGCTCATATGGAGGGAGGTTTTATACTCACATCCACCTGTTTCTAGGACACTTCTATTAAATAGGGAAGTCTGTTTGCTTCAATGACATTTGCATGTAAGCCCAAGTAGAAAACAGAAGCAACAGAATGGCTGCTACGGGAAACACAGTTGAAATTTTACTCCTCTCCTCTGTTTACTGGGGGAAAGGATGAAGACTTCCCACCAGCTATGATTTAAATGTGGCCTCCAAATTCCTGTGTTGGAAACTTTATCTGTGCATTCATATGTTGATGGTATTTGGAAGTAGGGTCTTTGGGTAGTAATGAGAGTTGGGTAAGGTCATGAAGACAGGGCTCCTATCTTCTATAGCCTTATGAGAAGGAGAGAGAGCTGAGCTAACATGCTCACAGTCTCTCAGGTGATGCCCTCTGCCATATTACGATGCAGCGTGAGACCCTCACCAGATGCCACGGCTGTGCTCTTGGACTCCCCAGTCTCCAGGTTGGGGAGTCAAATAAACTTCAATGCCCTTCCCCAACTCCAGCAACACAAAACAGACTAAGACATTGTACTGGTCAGTTTTTCATTGCTATGATAAAACACTTGACATAAACAGTATTTATTTATTTGCTTATTTATTTGAGAAAGAGGGATAGAGAGAGAGAGAGAGAGAGAGAGAGAGAGAGAGAGAATAGACAGGCCAGGGCCTCTAGCCATTGCAAATAAACAAATTCCAAATGCATGTGCCACCTAGTGCCTCTGGTTTTACATGGGTGCTGGGGAATTGAACCTGGGTCCTTTGGCTTTGCAGGCAAGTGCCCTAACCACTAACCCATCTCTCCAGCCTGACATAAACAACTTAAAGGAAAAAATATTTATTTTGACTTACAGTTTCAGATAATTCAGTCTATGGTTGGCTAGCTCTGTGATTTCTGGGCTGGGGTGAGGCAGAACATCATAGTGGAAGGGTGGGAAGGGACAAGGTCACTTAGTTCCTAGCAGGTAGGAAGGGGAAGAGGAGAGGCAGGTGCTCAGGACAAGATATGGCCCCCAAAGACACCCCCCCCAGTGAGCTACTTCTTCCGTCTAGGCCCCATCTCCAAAAGTTTCCACCATCTTCCAATGATGTCATCAAATTAGAATCCACCGCAGGATTCATCCATTTATTAGGTCAGAGCCCTCCTGGGGACCAAGCCTTCAACATAGGAGCTTTTGGAGAGAGGCTACTTTGTATTTATGTCATAACAGACACCATATTTCTCTTTTATCCTTCATGATGCCCAGAACAGGCTAGATCACAAGTTGGATTTTACTTGCAATATTATTTTGTTTGGCATGCCACTAAGTTCATGGGTATTGGAGAACAAACTCTGGTCCTCAGGCTTTGCAGAAAAACACCTTAACCACTGAACCACCTCTCCAGTCCCTCACAGGTAATTTTTTATTTGAGAGAGAGAGAGAGAGAGAGAGAGAGAGACTGGTACACCAGGGCCTCAGCCATCAAAATTGAACTCCAGATGCTTGCACCACCTAGTGGGCATGTGTGACCTTGCACTTGCCTCACTTTTGTGTGTCTGGTTTATGTGGGATCTAGAGAGTTGACCATGGGTCCTTAGGCTTTGCAGGCAAGTGCCTTAACCGCTAAGTCATCTCTCCAGCCCTCACAGGTAATTTTTATCTTTTTTTTTTCTTTGAGGTAGGGTTTTGCTCTAGTCCAGGCTGACTGGAATTAGTCCCAGGATGGCTTCAAACTCAGTGATCCTCCTTCCTCAGCCTCCTGAGTGCTGGGATTAAAAACATGTGCCACCATGCCCAGTAGAGACAGAGAGAGTGAGAATGGGCATGCCAGGGTCTCTTGGTGCTGCAAGCAAACTCTAGACACATGTGCCACTGTGCATCTGGCTTTATGTGGGCACTGAGAAATCAAACTCCGGTTTTTAGGCTGTACAGGCAAGCACCTTAACCACTGAGAAATCTCCCTATCCCTGTCTTTCATTTTTAAAGTATTATTTTATTGGATAATTTAAATACAGTGTAATTCATTCTTTTAAATATACATTTCTGTAAATGTGACAGGATGTCACTGTAGTCAACAACTCAATCATTTCCCTTACTGCTCCAAAGGTCCCCTTTGTCCTTTTTGGTCAGTCTTTGCTCCTCTTCTAATTCTTGGTATCCACTGGTCTGCTTTCCATTACTATAGCTTTTGCCTTTTCCAGAATGTCAAAAACAGAATCCTACACTGGGGAGTCCTGTACCAGAGTTCTTTAACTTAGCACAATATATTTAAAATTCAGTCATTTTAATGCATGTATAGGTAGTGTGTCATTTAAAAAAATTAAATGTTTTTATTTATTTATTAGAGACAGACAGAGGGGGAGAGAGAGAGAGAGAATGGGTGAGCCAGTGCCTCTAGCCACTGCAGACAAACTCTAGATGCATGCGCCACCATGTGTATCTGGCTTATGCGGGACTTGGAGAATTGAACCTGGGTCCTTAGACTTTGCAGGCAAGTGCCTTAACTGGTAAGCCATCTCTCCAGCCCAGTGTGTCCTTTATTATTGTTGATTTGTATCTTACAACTTGATATATAACAATTTGATTACCTTTACTCTAGCTGAAGGACATAATGGTTCTTTCTAGAGTGGTCATAACCAAAGCCATTTTATTTTTGCAGCAAGCTCAACAAACTGGCCTTTTTTTTATGAGAGAGAATGAGAGTGACAGAGAAAGAGAGAGAGAGAATTAGTGCACCAAGGCCTCCAGCCACTGTAATCGAATTCCAGACACATGTGCTATCTGTGTGCATATGCAACCTTGTTCATGCGTCACCTTGTGTGTCTAGCTTATGTGGGATCTAGGGAGTTGAACATGGGTTCTTAGGCTTTTCAGGCAAGTGTCTTAACCACTAAGCTATCTCTATAGCCCTAAAGCCATTTTTAACATTCACATATGTTTTCTGAGTGAACAAAAAATTTTTATTTCTCGGGCTGCAGAGATGGCTTAGCAGTTAAGGCATTTGCCTACAAAGCCAAAGGATCCTGGTTTGACTCTCCAGGACCCATGTAACCCAGATCCTCAAGGGGGCACATGCATCTGGAGTTCATTTGCAATGGCTGGAGGCCCCTGACACACCCATTCTCTCTTTCTTTGCTTTTTAATATATTTAATTAATTAATTGATTTCAGAGAGAGAAAGAGACAGAGAGAGAATGGGTATCTCTCCAGCCCATCTCTCTTTCTCTCTCAAATAAATAAATAAAATATATTTAAATATTTTTTTATTTCTCTTGGGTAAATACTTAGGAGTGGCTGGGCATGGTGGTGCATGCCTTTAATCCCAGCACTTGAGAGGCAGAGGTAGTAGAATCACCATGATTTCAAGGCCACACTGAGACTACACAGTGAATTCCAGGTCAGCCTGGGCTAAAGTGAAACCTTACCTTAGGGGGGGAAAAAAACCCTAGGGGTGGCATTTCTGGATCATGTCATGAGTGTGTTTCAGTCAGCTCTTCATTACTGTGACAAACTCCATTCAGAAGCAGCTCATGGAAAAAAAGGTTTATTTCAGGCTTTCAGATCCAGGAGAACACCATGAATGATGGAAGAAGTTGGTTTATTTCCATAGATACAGCAGAGAGATACTAATAAACAGCCAGAAAATACCAGCAAGCAGGAACATCCAGGGCTTCAAAACTGCTCTCTAAACACCTTAGGGCTGGACTCCAAGATCCCCCTTCCCTTCCCAATGACATCCTCTTCATAGGGCTCCACCCACTGGAGACTCAAGTTTCAAGCCTGAGTCAATGGTCAAACTACCACAGAGTGTGTCCAACTTTATAAGATACCAAAGGAGTGATCCCCATGATCAAGTTTGTTTCATTCCAGGAATGCAAGGTTGGTTCAACATATGCAAATCAATAAATGTAACACAGCACATAAGGAAACTCAGGAACTGAAATTATTGACTCAATAGATGCAGACAATGGCCTTTGACAAAGCAAAGTTCAGCATCTTTTCATGATGAAAGCCTTGGGGAAACTGGAAGTAGAAGAAGCATAATAAAGGCTGTATATGACAAACCCATAGCCAATATTATACTAAGTGGAAGAAAAGTGAAAGCATTTCCTCCAAAACCAGGAAGGAGGCATGGGTACCCACTCTTTCTACTTCAGTTACTTATAGTGCTCAAAGTCTTAGCTAGAGCAATAAGGCAAAAGAAAGAAATAGAAGGGATACAAACAAGAAACGTCGAATTCTCTCCATTTGCAGACATGATAGTATATTTTAAAGACCCTACAAACTACATCAGAAAACTCTAAATTCTGATAAACATTTTCAGCAAAGTAGTAGTAGAAAATCAAAATGGAAAAATCAGTAGCTTTTATATATACTAATAATGAACTTGCTGAGAAAGAAATCAGGAAAAATATCATTCACAAAAATTACCAAAATAAAACAAAACAAAAGAAACCCACTCTAAAAGGACACAGTCCCAAGAATTGACAATGGGATTACATGAAATTAAAAGGCTTCTGCATAGCAGAGGAAGCAATCAGCAGTGAAGAGTCAATATTCAGAATTAAAGAAAATCTTTGCCAACTATACATCTGACAAAGGATTACTATTACTATCTATAAAGAACTTAAAAGATTAAACATACCAAATTTTAAAATTACCTAACCAATAACTGGGTAAAAGAATTGAACAAGAACTACAGATAGCTAATAAATATATAATTAACTATTAAATATCCCTAGCCATAGGAAAAGACAAATTAAAGCTACCTTGTGATTCCATGATACCCCAGTAAAAATGGCTATCAGACCCACCTTCAAAAATACTGAAGAGGCCGGGCGTGGTGGCTCACGCCTTTAATCCCAGCACTCGGGAGGCAGAGGTAGGAGGATCGCCATGAGTTCAAGGCCACCCTGAGACTACATAGTTAATTCCAGGTCAGCCTGGGCCAGAGTGAGACCCTACCTCGAAAAACTAAAAAAAAAAAAAAATACTGAAGAGAATGTAAGGGTAAAAAAAATCCTTATTCACTATTGGTGGGAATGTAAACTGGAGAAGCCACTATCTAAGTCAGTATGGAAGTTCCTAAAAACAGAACTACCATATGATCCAGCTATAGCACACCTAGGCATGTACCTGGGGGGCTCAAAGTCCACATACCACAGAGATATCTGCACTTCCATGTTTAGCGCTGTACCGTTCACAGTGGCAAAGATATGGAACCAGCTTAGATGTCCATCACCAGATGAAGTGATAAAGAATATCTGTTACATATACCAATAGTATTTTATTCAGTGTAAAGAAGAATGAAATTGTGTAATTTGTGAAAAATACATTAAACCAGAGATCCTTTTGTTAAAAAAATAAGCTAAAGTCAAAAAGTCAAGTTTTCTCAGATGTCATAGCTATGTGAGATCACATGGTGTTTGTCGTTCTGTACTGGCTTATTTCACTTCCAGGTTCCACCATGCTGACTTGATTCAAGGCTGATAGAATTTCATCATCCAACTGTTTGGGTTTTTTTTATTTGCTGATGTATGTTAAGGATGGTTATGATGAAGAATACTGCAGTGAACATGAGAATATAATGATCTCTTCAAGATTCAGATTTCATATCATACAATAGTTAACTTTTAAAATTTTCATTAGTCTTTTCCATTTTTGCCTAGTTCATTCATTTTTGTTCTGATGTGTTAATATTTCCTTCCTATGCTAACTTTGTGCTTATTTATTCTCCCTCTCTCTCTCTCTCTCTCTCTCTCTCTCTCTTTTGTTTTTTGAGGTAGGTTCTTGCTATAGTCCATGCTGACCTGGAATTCACTATGTAGTCTCAGGGTGGCCTCAAACTCACAGTAATCCTCCTACCTCTGCCTCCTGAGTTCTGGGATTAAAGGTGTGCACCACCACACCTGGCTGTTCTCTTTATAGTTCCTCAATGTTGGGAGATCTTTCTTTTCTTCTTAGTGTATTGATCACTATACACTCCTCTTTTAGAATTGCTTTGACTGAATTGTATACATTTTGGAATGTAGTGTTTCCATTTTAATTTATCTCAAGGGTTTTTTTTTGTTTGTTTGTTTTTCGAGGTAAGGTCTCACTCTAGCCCAGGCTAACCTGAAGTCACTGTAGCCTCAGGGTGGCCTCAAACTGATGGTGATCCTCCTATCTCTGCCTCCCAAGTGCTGGGGATTAATGACATTCACCACCACATCTGGCTTTTTTTAAATTTAATTTGAGAGAGACAGAGAGAGGGACAGATAGAGAATGGGCATGCCAGGTACTCTCAGCCACTGCAAACAAACTCCAGACACGTGCACCCCCTTGTGCGCATGTGTGACATTGCATGCTTCCATCACTTTTGCATCTGGCTAAATGTGGGACCTGGAGATTTGAACAGCCATTCTTAGGCTTTGCAGGCAGGCACCTTAACCCCTAAGCCATCTCTCCAGCCCCTAGCTGTTTTTTATTATTTGCATTTTGGGTGTATTTTTAAATTTCCACATATGGGTAAATATTCCTATTTCATCCTGTTGCTGATTTTTTTTTTTGTTGTTTCACAGCATTGTGGTTTGAAAACACATTTGATATGGTTTTGATCTTTTTAAATACGTGAAGACTTATTTTGTGGCCAAACATCTGATTTATTATGGAAAACGTCCTATGCATACTTGAAAGGATGTGTACTTTGCAACTGTTGGATGAAATAGTCTGTGTATGTTTGTCAGGTCTATTTGGCCTACAGTGCTGTTGAAGGCTGTGATATCCTTATTGGCTCTCTATCCAAATGATGCATCCCTTGTTGAAAGTTGGGTATTGAAGTCCTCTAGTGCTGTTATATTGATATTTCTCCTCAGTTTTGTTAATATTTATTTCATATACTTAGAAGCTCTGAAGTTGAGATATATATATATATATATATATATATATATATATATATATATAATTTGCAACATCTACATCTTTTTGGTGAGTTGACCTATTTAACATTATGTAATGATATTTGCCTCTCTTGAGACTTTAGTCTGTTTTATCTAAGTTTAGGCACTGTATTAGTTTCTTTTTCCTTGAGTAAAGAAAGGTTTATTTTGCTCACAGTGTGAGGGTGCAGTCTATCATGGCAGGGATGGGATGGCAGCAGGACCTGGAGGCAGCTGCTCAATTCAGTCCACAGTCAGGAAGCAGAGAGATGAATGCTGGTGTTCAAGTCATTTTCCTTTTATTCAGCCTGAGATCCCAGTCCATGGAGGACAGATCTTCCCACCCCAATTAATCCAATCTAGAAATGCCCTCACAGATATGCCCGGAGGTTAGTCTCCTAGGTGACAATCTACTGACCATCACACACACCCTGTTCTCTTTGGGTTATCATTTATATGGAACATCTTTTCAGTCTGTTCATCTTTAGCCTCAATGTGTCCTTAAAGCTAAAGTGGGCTTCTTGAGGACAGAATATGGGTGGATCTTTTTTTTTTTAAATCTATTTAGCCATTCTATATAGTTTGACTAGAAAACTTAATCCATTTGCATTTGAAGTACTTATTGATAGGCAAAGCCTTCATTAATATTGCAATTTTGTTTTCTTACACAATATTATGGTTTCTTTGTTCTTTTCTTCCTCCTTGTTGATCTTCGTTTTATGATTTTAAGATTTTTTCTGTGATGTGCTTTAATATTTTCTTTATCTTTTTCTTTTCTATATATAGTACAGGTTTTCTCTGAGGCAATCATGAGACTTAAATAAAGTATGCTATAGCTGTAACACCTACAGTTGATGAAAGCTTAGTTTTGACTACATTAAACTCTGCATTCTGTTTTGTCCTATAAACACATTTTGTTTTTGAGGTCATAATTTACATCTTTTTTTTTTCAGTGCTGAGGACCGAACCCAGGGCCTTGCGCTTGCTAGGCAAGTGCTCATCCACTGAGCTAAATCCCCAACCCCTTACATCTTTTATATGTTGTATTTGTATTAGCAAATTAATAATATCAGGGTTTTTTTGTTATTGTTGTTTTTTCAAGGTATGGTCTGCCTCTAGCCCAGGCTGACCTGGAACTCACTCTGTAGTCCCAGGCTGGCCTTGAACTCACAGCAATCCTCCTACCTCTGCCTCCCAAGTGCTGGGATTAAAGGTGTGCACCACCATGACTGGTCCAATTATAGTTATTTTACCATTTTATTTTTTAACTTTCATATTTCATATTCCTATTATCTGACTTTTGAGAATGTGACTAAAACATGTCTTGGTGACAATCTCCTTATATTTTAAATTTAGGGTTCTTTAGATTTCTTAAATCTGTGTGTTCATATTCCCCTGTCTCAGTTTGGAGAGTTTCTGTATTTTAGTTGTTACACATCATGTATGTGTTGATGTGTATGTGTGAGTGTATATATGTGAACACACACACACACACATACACACACACTGTGTGGGTGCATATACACATGTCAGAGGTTGACATTGAGTGTCTTCCTCAATCATCTCCTCCTCATTCTTTGAGGCAGGGTCTTCTGCTGAAGCTAGAGCTTACTCATTCAGCTATACTGGCCAGCCAGTGAGTCCCAGGAATTCCCTGTCTCTGCTTCCCACCATGGGGATTATAAACACATTCCAGCACACCTACCTTTTTAGGTGAGTAATCAGGAGCCAAACTTAATTCCTCATGATGCACCGCAAGCACTTTACCCCTAAGCCATCTTCCCCACCTTCATATTTCTTTAAATAATCTCTCTGTCCTTTTCTATTTGTTTCCTCTTGGGGTTCTAGAGTATAACTTGCTTGATGGTGACTCCCAAGTCCTATACACTTTTGTTGCAGTCAGGTTCGCATTGCTGGTAGAAATCACCCGAGCAAGAGCAGCTTGTGGGGAAAAAAGAGGTTTATTTTGGCTTACAGGTTCGAGGGGGAAACTCCATAATGGCAGGGAAAATGACGGCATGAACAGAGGGTGGACATTACTCCTTGGTGGACCATAGCAACAGGAGAGTGTGCCAAACAGTGGCAAGGGGGAGCTGGCTATAATACCCATAAGCCCACCCCCAACAATACTCTGCCTCCAGGAGGTGGTTAATTCCCAAATCTCTATCAGCTGGGAACCTAGCATTCAGAACACCTAAGTTTATGGGGATACCTAAATCAAACCACCACAACTTTCATCATATTTTCCATTCTCTTTTCTTCCTAGTCCTCTGTCATGAGTGTGTTTCAGTCAGCTCTTCATTACTGTGACAAACTCCATTCAGAAGCAGCTCATGGAAAAAAAGGTTTATTTCAGGCTTTCAGATCCAGGAGAACACCATGAATGATGGAAGAAGTTGGTTTATTTCCATAGATACAGCAGAGAGATACTAATAAACAGCCAGAAAATACCAGCAAGCAGGAACATCCAGGGCTTCAAAACTGCTCTCTAAACACCTTAGGGCTGGACTCCAAGATCCCCCTTCCCTTCCCAATGACATCCTCTTCATAGGACTCCACCCACTGGAGACTCAAGTTTCAAGCCTGAGTCAATGGTCAAACTACCACAGAGTGTGTCCAACTTTATAAGATACCAAAGGAGTGATCCCCATGATCAAGTTTGTTTCATTCCAGGAATGCAAGGTTGGTTCAACATATGCAAATCAATAAATGTAACACAGCACATAAGGAAACTCAGGAACTGAAATTATTGACTCAATAGATGTAGACAATGGCCTTTGACAAAGCAAAGTTCAGCATCTTTTCATGATGAAAGCCTTGGGGAAAATGGAAGTAGAAGAAGCATAATAAAGGCTGTATATGACAAACCCATAGCCAATATTGAACTAAGTGGAAGAAAAGTAAAAGCATTTCCTCCAAAACCAGGAAGGAGGCATGGGTACCCACTCTTTCTACTTCAGTTACTTGTAGTGCTCAAAGTCTTAGCTACAGCAATAAGGCAAAAGAAAGAAATAGAAGGGATACAAACAAGAAACGTCGAATTCTCTCCATTTGCAGACATGATAGTATATTTTAAAGACCCTACAAACTACATCAGAAAACTCTAAATTCTGACAAACATTTTCAGCAAAGTAGTAGTAGAAAATCAAAATGGAAAAATCAGTAGCTTTTATATATACTAATAATGAACTTGCTGAGAAAGAAATCAGGAAAAATATCATTCACAAAAATTACCAAAATAAAACAAAACAAAAGAAACCCACCTCTAAAAGGACACAGTCCCAAGAATTGACAATGGGATTACATGAAATTAAAAGGCTTCTGCATAGCAGAGGAAGCAATCAGCAGTGAAGAGTCAATATTCAGAATTAAAGAAAATCTTTGCCAACTATACATCTGACAAAGGATTACTATTACTATCTATAAAGAACTTAAAAGATTAAACATACCAAATTTTAAAATTACCTAACCAATAACTGGGTAAAAGAATTGAACAAGAACTACAGATAGCTAATAAATATATAATTAACTATTAAATATCCCTAGCCATAGGAAAAGACAAATTAAAGCTACCTTGTGATTCCATGATACCCCAGTAAAAATGGCTATCAGACCCACCTTCAAAAATACTGAAGAGGCCGGGCGTGGTGGCTCACGCCTTTAATCCCAGCACTCGGGAGGCAGAGGTAGGAGGATCGCCATGAGTTCAAGGCCACCCTGAGACTACATAGTTAATTCCAGGTCAGCCTGGGCCAGAGTGAGACCCTACCTCGAAAAACTAAAAAAAAAAAAAAAAATACTGAAGAGAATGTAAGGGTAAAAAAAATCCTTATTCACTATTGGTGGGAATGTAAACTGGAGAAGCCACTATCTAAGTCAGTATGGAAGTTCCTAAAAACAGAACTACCATATGATCCAGCTATAGCACACCTAGGCATGTACCTGGGGGGCTCAAAGTCCACATACCACAGAGATATCTGCACTTCCATGTTTAGCGCTGTACCGTTCACAGTGGCAAAGATATGGAACCAGCTTAGATGTCCATCACCAGATGAAGTGATAAAGAATATCTGTTACATATACCAATAGTATTTTATTCAGTGTAAAGAAGAATGAAATTGTGTAATTTGTGAAAAATACATTAAACCAGAGATCCTTTTGTTAAAAAAAATAAGCTAAAGTCAAAAAAGTCAAGTTTTCTCAGATGTCATAGCTATGTGAGATCACATGGTGTTTGTCGTTCTGTACTGGCTTATTTCACTTCCAGGTTCCACCATGCTGACTTGATTCAAGGCTGATAGAATTTCATCATCCAACTGTTTGGGTTTTTTTTATTTGCTGATGTATGTTAAGGATGGTTATGATGAAGAATACTGCAGTGAACATGAGAATATAATGATCTCTTCAAGATTCAGATTTCATATCATACAATAGTTAACTTTTAAAATTTTCATTAGTCTTTTCCATTTTTGCCTAGTTCATTCATTTTTGTTCTGATGTGTTAATATTTCCTTCCTATGCTAACTTTGTGCTTATTTATTCTCTCTCTCTCTCTCTCTCTCTCTTTTGTTTTTTGAGGTAGGTTCTTGCTATAGTCCATGCTGACCTGGAATTCACTATGTAGTCTCAGGGTGGCCTCAAACTCACAGTAATCCTCCTACCTCTGCCTCCTGAGTTCTGGGATTAAAGGTGTGCACCACCACACCTGGCTGTTCTCTTTATAGTTCCTCAATGTTGGGAGATCTTTCTTTTCTTCTTAATGTATTGATCACTATACACTCCTCTTTTAGAATTGCTTTGACTGAATTGTATACATTTTGGAATGTAGTGTTTCCATTTTAATTTATCTCAAGGGTTTTTTTTTTGTTTGTTTGTTTTTCGAGGTAAGGTCTCACTCTAGCCCAGGCTAACCTGAAGTCACTGTAGCCTCAGGGTGGCCTCAAACTGATGGTGATCCTCCTATCTCTGCCTCCCAAGTGCTGGGGATTAATGACATTCACCACCACATCTGGCTTTTTAAATTTAATTTGAGAGAGACAGAGAGAGGGACAGATAGAGAATGGGCATGCCAGGTACTCTCAGCCACTGCAAACAAACTCCAGACACGTGCACCCCCTTGTGCGCATGTGTGACATTGCATGCTTCCATCACTTTTGCATCTGGCTAAATGTGGGACCTGGAGATTTGAACAGCCATTCTTAGGCTTTGCAGGCAGGCACCTTAACCCCTAAGCCATCTCTCCAGCCCCTAGCTGTTTTTATTATTTGCATTTTGGGTGTATTTTTAAATTTCCACATATGGGTAAATATTCCTATTTCATCCTGTTGCTGATTTTTTTTTTTTGTTGTTTCACAGCATTGTGGTTTGAAAACACATTTGATATGGTTTTGATCTTTTTAAATACGTGAAGACTTATTTTGTGGCCAAACATCTGATTTATTATGGAAAACGTCCTATGCATACTTGAAAGGATGTGTACTTTGCAACTGTTGGATGAAATAGTCTGTGTATGTTTGTCAGGTCTATTTGGCCTACAGTGCTGTTGAAGGCTGTGATATCCTTATTGGCTCTCTATCCAAATGATGCATCCCTTGTTGAAAGTTGGGTATTGAAGTCCTCTAGTGCTGTTATATTGATATTTCTCCTCAGTTTTGTTAATATTTATTTCATATACTTAGAAGCTCTGAAGTTGGATATATATATATATATATATATATATATATATATATATATATATAATTTGCAACATCTACATCTTTTTGGTGAGTTGACCTATTTAACATTATGTAATGATATTTGCCTCTCTTGAGACTTTAGTCTGTTTTATCTAAGTTTAGGCACTGTATTAGTTTCTTTTTCCTTGAGTAAAGAAGGGTTTATTTTGGCTCACAGTGTGAGGGTGCAGTCTATCATGGCAGGGATGGGATGGCAGCAGGACCTGGAGGCAGCTGCTCAATTCAGTCCACAGTCAGGAAGCAGAGAGATGAATGCTGGTGTTCAAGTCATTTTCCCCTTTTTATTCAGCCTGAGATCCCAGTCCATGGAGGACAGATCTTCCCACCCCAATTAATCCAATCTAGAAATGCCCTCACAGATATGCCCGGAGGTTAGTCTCCTAGGTGACAATCTACTGACCATCACACACACCCTGTTCTCTTTGGGTTATCATTTATATGGAACATCTTTTTCAGTTCGTTCATCTTTAGCCTCAATGTGTCCTTAAAGCTAAAGTGGGCTTCTTGAGGACAGAATATGGGTGGATCTTTTTTTTTTTTTAAATCTATTTAGCCATTCTATATAGTTTGACTAGAAAACTTAATCCATTTGCATTTGAAGTACTTATTGATAGGCAAAGCCTTCATTAATATTGCAATTTTGTTTTCTTACAATATTATGGTTTCTTTGTTCTTTTCTTCCTCCCTTGTTGATCTTCGTTTTATGATTTTAAGATTTTTTTCTGTGATGTGCTTTAATATTTTCTTTATCTTTTTCTTTTCTATATATAGTACAGGTTTTTCTCTGAGGCAATCATGAGACTTAAATAAAGTATGCTATAGCTGTAACACCTACAGTTGATGAAAGCTTAGTTTTGACTACATTAAACTCTGCATTCTGTTTTGTCCTATAAACACATTTTGTTTTTGAGGTCATAATTTACATCTTTTTTTTTTCAGTGCTGAGGACCGAACCCAGGGCCTTGCGCTTGCTAGGCAAGTGCTCATCCACTGAGCTAAATCCCCAACCCCTTACATCTTTTATATGTTGTATTTGTATTAGCAAATTAATAATATCAGGGTTTTTTTGTTATTGTTGTTTTTTCAAGGTAGGGTCTGCCTCTAGCCCAGGCTGACCTGGAACTCACTCTGTAGTCCCAGGCTGGCCTTGAACTCACAGCAATCCTCCTACCTCTGCCTCCCAAGTGCTGGGATTAAAGGTGTGCACCACCATGACTGGTCCAATTATAGTTATTTTACCATTTTATTTTTTAACTTTCATATTTCATATTCCTATTATCTGACTTTTGAGAATGTGACTAAAACATGTCTTGGTGACAATCTCCTTATATTTTAAATTTAGGGTTCTTTAGATTTCTTAAATCTGTGTGTTCATATTCCCTGTCTCAGTTTGGAGAGTTTCTGTATTTTAGTTGTTACACATCATGTATGTGTTGATGTGTATGTGTGAGTGTATATATGTGAACACACACACACACACACACACACACACTGTGTGGGTGCATATACACATGTCAGAGGTTGACATTGAGTGTCTTCCTCAATCATCTCCTCCTCATTCTTTGAGGCAGGGTCTTCTGCTGAAGCTAGAGCTTACTCATTCAGCTATACTGGCCAGCCAGTGAGTCCCAGGAATTCCCTGTCTCTGCTTCCCACCATGGGGATTATAAACACATTCCAGCACACCTACCTTTTTAGGTGAGTAATCAGGAGCCAAACTTAATTCCTCATGATGCACCGCAAGCACTTTACCCCTAAGCCATCTTCCCCACCTTCATATTTCTTTAAATAATCTCTCTGTCCTTTTCTATTTGTTTCCTCTTGGGGTTCTAGAGTATAACTTGCTTGATGGTGACTCCCAAGTCCTATACACTTTTGTTGCAGTCAGGTTCGCATTGCTGGTAGAAATCACCCGAGCAAGAGCAGCTTGTGGGGAAAAAAGAGGTTTATTTTGGCTTACAGGTTCGAGGGGGAAACTCCATAATGGCAGGGAAAATGACGGCATGAACAGAGGGTGGACATTACTCCTTGGTGGACCATAGCAACAGGAGAGTGTGCCAAACAGTGGCAAGGGGGAGCTGGCTATAATACCCATAAGCCCACCCCCAACAATACTCTGCCTCCAGGAGGTGGTTAATTCCCAAATCTCTATCAGCTGGGAACCTAGCATTCAGAACACCTAAGTTTATGGGGGATACCTAAATCAAACCACCACAACTTTCATCATATTTTCCATTCTCTTTTCTTCCTAGTCCTCTAAGTACATAATTTCACGTAATGTATCTTTGGACTCACTGATTCCCTGTTTTTTTTTCTTTGTTCTTAAAAAAAAAAAACATTTTAGCAAGGTATGGTGGTGCATACCTTTAATCCAGCACTCGGGAAGAGAGGTAGGAAGACTGTGAGTTCAAGGCCAGCCTGAGACTACATAGTGAATTCCAGGTCAGCCTGGGCGAAAGAGAGACCCTACCTTGAAAAAAAAAAAAAAAAAAAAAAAAAAAAAAAAACAAAGCAAGTCAATTGGGCATGGTGGCACACACCTTTAATTCCAAAACAACTTAGGGTGCTGAGGTAAGAGGATCACCATGAGTTCAAGGCCACCCTGAGACTACACAGTGAATTCCAGGTCAGCCAGGGCTAAAGCAAGACCCTTCCTCGAAAATCCAAAAGAAACAACATTTTAATATATAAAGTAATACTTTGAATATATATCACTGGACTTTGCACATATTTTCCCCTTGCTATCCTCCCCCTATCCTCTTCCCCTCCTGTTTGTCCCTTCCTCCTGCTAAAACAGTCCTCCTTTGATTCTTCCTTTTGCTCTAATCTGCTGCTGAAGCCCCTCTGGAATTTCTCGTTTCAGTCACATGTTCTTTAGTTACAGAATTTGTTTCTTTTTGTTAACCTTTTAATTTTGTTCACATATTGGTTCCTCTGTATCATTTAGTTCTCTATCTGTGTTCTCTTGTCATGCATTCAGAACTTCTTCTTAGAGCAATTGTTTTGAGAACCTTATCAGGCAGTTTATAAACCTCTGTTTCTTTAGAGTTCAAGTGGTTGTGTCAATTTTTCATATTTGTGATCCTGGTATCCTGGCAATGGTGTCTGCACATATGAAGAAGTACATACTTGATCTAGTCTTTATAGACTAGCTTTACCAGGGAAAGCTCTTCACTTACCAGCCCACCCAGACATCCTGTGCAGACAGTTCTGGTGGAGTCTGTGGGCAGGCTGGCTGCTAGAAGCATCATCATGTCCCTGAGTCAGGCAAGCCTAGAGACTGGGCCTGTGGAGCCTGGCTTGGTGACCTCGATGAATGGATTTGTGGGAATGATTCTATCTAGACCTAGAATCTTTGGGACCACTCTGCCACTGGATAGGCCTTGAGCCACAGTCCGTGGGCCAGCATAGTGTTGGGGTTTGCCTGGTATCTGGGTATATAAGGATGGGCCTGGTCCTGAGGCTATAAGTACCAACCCACACCAGGGTCATAGCATTGAGCCTGGAGCCTGAGTCCATGCGGTTGGGCTTGGGTCCTACATTCATGGAAATCAACCTGGTACTTAGGTCCAATGAGGCTGGCCTTAGGGTAAAATCTATTGAGGTAGGTTTGGACCCTGGGACCACTGGATCCTGGGCCACAGATTCTAGTATAGTAGTGGGAACAGCCTTGATCCTGGATCATAGGGATGTGTTTGAGGTTGGTGGGCCTAAAGCAGGCCAAAAGTCCAGGTCCATAAGGGCCAGCCTGAACACTGTGTGTATGTGTGTATGTTGGGGCCGGAGGCAGGGCCATGCTGGAGGCTGGCTCTTTGAGGTCAGTCCGGTACTGGGACACACCTCACAGGCTGGCCAGGCACTGTGGTCCAGTGGACTCACCTGGTTCTGGAATCTTTGGTGAAATCAGTTGCTTGCTTCATTTTCCTGTCCCCACGGAGGAGTCTCTGGCTGCAGTGTTGCCCAGGCTTGGAGCAGGTGTGACACAGTGTTGCAGTAACCTTTGCATTGCTGGGACAAAACATCGGACCAGAAGCAACTGATAGGGTTTATTTTAGCTTATAGTCTTGAAGGGAAGCTTCCTAATGGTAGGGAAGTATGGCACAAGCAAGACAGCAGGGCCAGAAAGTCGCCGGAGTGAACTCTCTAGCACTGGCAAGCTGGGTTAATAAACCTCAAGGTCCTCCCCCAGTGACACACCTCCTCCAGCAAGGCTCCACCTCCCAAATTGACACTAGCTGGGGATCAGGCAATCCAAACACACGAAGCTATGGGGGATTTTACATCCAAACGACTACACATGGGTAATATGAACCTCTTCAACTCGTATTTCTTCTTTGTTCTACCCAAGCGCTGTGATCTCTTGCCTGGATTCCTCAGTGCTGGTGAAGGTATTTTCAGGAGGGACAGTTATTGGGATTAGTGTTTCTGTGAGGGGAGGGCTGCTGAAACATTTCCATCTTGCTGATGTCCCTCTTCATTATTTAGTTTAGAAAAATTCAATGACTTCCCACACACACACAAAAAAAAAAGTTTAAAAAAATCTTCCAAAGGTCGTGGAGCCTCAAGCCTGCTATAGGATTTCCACTGTGAGCGACTCTGTCATTTTCACAATGGCAGAAGTTTGGCCAACAATGAAATCATACCGTTTTCTTCAGCTTACAGAGATGGATGATGAAAAGAAGTCAGTGGTTGATAACTGGTTGGTGGATAGTCTGCAAAATGGGCTAATGAGGAGTGGGTTAGAATCCCTGCTGGCTCTACTGAAGCATAAATCGTAGCAGCACCGATGATGAAAGCATTGCCTAAGTGCCGAGGATCTGTGGTGTCAGCTACTGTATTCAAGGGTCTTCAGCTATAGATTTATAGGGAATCTACATAAAGCCCTATGAGGTGGGAAATTAGACTCTTAGTTTAGGAGTAGAAGAACCTCAGGTTAAATGGCTTATTTAAGAGTACACAGTCAGGACAGTCAGGACTTGAACCCATATCTGGCTTACTATGTTCCCATGGAGGGTTGGTTATACAGCAACAGGAGCACACTGACTCTGAAAACACCTCTCACAAAATATGGTGCTTCATCACCAGGAGACAGAGGGGTGTTAAGGGAAAGGGATGAAAGTGACATTGAGCCTCAGGAGGATCTTGGTGTAGGGGTCAAGACCTTTGTCCCTGATGACCGCAGAGCCTTCTTTTCTTACAAATACTTCATCTCAGTTAGTCTGTGGTCCAGTTCTGGTCACCTTGGTGCTGTTTGACATGACTGGACACAAATCCCAGCTTCTTAGGAGTAAGGATCTTACTGGTCAACCACTGTTCCAACTGAATGGAGAAGGGTTGATACATAAGACTGGGGGGGGGCAGGGGAAGGACATGCAAGGCCAGGTGTACATGGAGTGTTGTAGTCAGCTCCACATTACTGGGGTGAACCACCAAACCAGACACAGTTTGTGAGTAGAATGGGATTTATTTCAGTCTTACAGATCCAGGGGAAGTTCCATAATGGTGGAAGAAGCTGGCCCTCTTTCACAGATCCACGCAAAGAGGAAAATCAACCACCGCCAGCGAGCACCACCAACAAGCACAAGACCGCAAGGACCCAGACAGAGCTCACTGGGCATATGTTAGGCTGGAATTCAGATATGCCCCCAGTGACACCTTTGGCCTGGACCCCAGGATCTACCCCCAGTAACACCTCTTCCAGCCACGTGGCTGGAAATCCAACTTTTAATAAAAACACTTGAGTCTATTTGGGAACATTCATTCAAACTACCACAGGGAGCAAGCAGCTCCCTTTCGTCAGGGGCACATAGGGCTCTGAGAAGTCATCCGGACAGAAGTACTCAGCTCATCGCAGACCCAGAAAGGAGCCCACTTGCTTAAGGTTCTGAGGCAGGCATATGCGGCCCTGGTGTGAACATCAAGTTTCCCAGGTCACAGAGGCAGTATCGTACCTTTCTCTATTAACCATTATATCAAACTGAAGAAGGACAAGTAAGTTCTAATGTCTTTGTCTTGAACTTCTTGCTCTTAATGCCATGAACCTCTGTGTGTCCTCACATCAGCTCTTTGAATACCATGGGACCTCACTTTTCCCATCTGCCAAAGGGCACACTCATAACCTGCTCTGCCCATCCCCCACCCCCAGTGAGGTTTGGAGTGTGGGCTCCAGAGTGGAAGGGCAGGAACTTCCAGGGAAAAAGCAATTCACAGCAACAGTTATAAACAAACAAACAAAACCCACATTTGGAGGAAAAGTCAAATGACCCAAGGACTAGGAAAAAGCTTCTGAAAACTGCTTTACTCATTCTCTGTGCACAGGTCCAATATTGCCAGACACTTTAATAATTTAAAAAGAGAAATGGGCTGGAGCGATGGCTCAGCAGTTAAGGCGCTTGCTTGCAATGCTTAGCCACCCAGGTTCAATTTCCTGGTATCCACATAAAGCCAGATGCACAAAGTTGTGCATGCATCTGGAGTTCCTTTGCAGTGTCTAGAGACACTGGTGCACCAATTTTCTCTCTTCTCTGTCTCCTTGCAAATAAATAAATAAAATATTTTAAAAATAATAAAAATAAAAAGAGAAATTAGAAAGGAAATATTATATTTCTTTAAGAAACAGTTACGTATCTGATATATTTTTCAACCATTAAAAACCTCTTAGTATGGGGTTGGATATTTAGCTTAGTGGATGAGCGCTTGCCCAGCAAGCGCAACGCCCTGGCTTCTTTGGTCCTCAGCACCAGAACAAAAACCTCTTAATATTTAAATAAAAAATTACCTTGGAGTCAAATACCGTGTACCCTGGAGCCACCAGGTTGAGACCTGTCCCCAGAGGGAACTAGGAGGCCAGGAGCCTCACTCTGAAAGCTATCCCCACACTCTCTGGTCCAAGCCTCTGAGCAAGCTACAGGATTCTTGTGCCCACAACCCCTCCTCCTTGCCTGGTGCCAGGGATGACTTCAGCTGAAGACAAAGGGGCCTTCATGTTCAAAGGCCGGCAAGACGTTCATCCTCCATCCTCCACAAACAAACAGGGCGGCTTTGATCTGAGTGGGGGTGGAGGCAGGGCTCCAATTAGGAGATCAGCCCGTGACTGGGCTAAAGAATGTTTGCAATAAAATAAAAGATCTAAGTGGTCATAATGGAGGGTAATACAAAAATAGTGTCACTCCAGATTCCCTCCGAGTTGCCCCATTTGAAGTGGATTAACCAATTGGTATGGGAGAGGGGACAGGGCCAGCATCCACTGCCTCTCCCAGGCTCCCCTTTCCTCTGGGGTGGGATGTGCACCCCTAAGTACAGACAGAGGGGTATCCGGAAGAGACTGCATGACCTGTTTGCTGCAGTGTGCCCCTCGCCTTTGCCGATGCAGCCACCTGTGCCAGAGTTGCTCCCTTCCTCCATCCTATGAGTGTAAGTCAAGGTCACCCCCGGGGACCTTCCTTTGGAAGATGTCCCTGCTGGTCTTGGCTTTCGTCCTCCCTGTCCTGCTCCAATTGTTGCAGCCTGCCTCAGGGAGTCCAGGACTGAAGTACAGTAGGCCTGGTCCACATCCTTCTGGAAACTGTTGGAAGAGGCATGAGAGAGCATCAGCATCTCCAACTTGCCTGTTGCTTGGTGCTCATCACAGGGGCTGCCGTCTATGGTTGCTCACACTGTGTGCTGCATAACCACCAAAAATGACGTAGAGAGCCCAGGGCACTATTCTTGCCATAATTGCATTTTTCTTCATGAGAAGGCCACATGACAACCAAGTGAATGCCAAGTGAGGACATGGAAACTCCAGAAGGTTTGACTGCTATCCTTCCGAATGAGGTGCTTGCTCTGGGAAAATGGAGCTCCTGGAATGCTTCCCTCTTTGGTCACCCACTCAGGATGAAACACTGGCTGGGTGTTTAATAATGAAGGTGGGGTCTGGAGAGAGAGATGGCTCAGAGGTTAGAGGCATCCATACTCTCTGTCTGCCTCTCTCTCAAATAAATAAATAAATAAATAAATTTTTAAATATTTTATTTTATTTTATTTATTAGAGACAGACAGAGAGAGAGAGAGAGTGAGAATGGGCACGCCAGGGCCTCTAGCCACTGCAAACGAACTCCAGACGCATGAGCCACTATGTGCATCTGGCTTACATGGGACCTGGAGAATCGAACTGGGGTCCTTAGGCTTCTCAGGCATGCACCTTAACTGCTAAGCCATCTCTCCAGCCCTAAAATTATTTTTTTCTAATATTTTATTTTACTTATTTGAGAGAGAGAAAGGAAGAATGGGCACATCAGGATCTCCAGCCACTACAAATGAACTCCAGATGCATTCATCATCTTGTGCACCTGGCTTATGTGGATTCTGGGGAATTGAATCTGGGTTCTTTGGCTTTGCAAGCAAGCGCCTTAACTACTAAGCCATCTCTCCAGCCCAAATAAAAATATTTTTAAAAAATAAAATAAAATAATGGAGGTAGGTTCAGTGCACACGGTAGGGCTTTGTACATATTGACCCATGCAGTCCTTGTATATCCTGTGGATGTGGTTAGTTATCAGGGGGACACTGAGGCCCAGGCATGCCCAGTAGGTAGAGCTGTGTGTGTGTGAGATCCAGCAGCTATGTCCTCAAAGACCAGGGTGTGTTAGCTACTGCCCCATGTTGTTACTTCCTCTACTTGGTTAAAGAGGGTTTTTGTTGTTGTTGTTGTTGTTGGGTGTTTTTTTTTTTCTTCTTTGTTTTTTTTTTGTTTTTGAGGTAGAGTCTTGCTTGAGTTCAGACTGACCTGGAATTCACTATGTAGTCTCAGAGTGGCCTCGAACTCACCAGAATCCTCCTACCTCTGCCTCCTGAGTGCTGGGATTAAAGGCGTGCGCCACCCCACCCGGCTGAACAGGGGTTTTCAAACCATTGTTAAACCCTTGAAACTATTCCCCCAAGGAAGTCTGCAAAAGCAATAGTTATGCTTCCCCAGGCCATATTTTTCCCACACAAGTGGGCTATGGCTCTCAGAAGGAACTTGGTGGATGCTGGGTCCTCTTTCTCCTGGGTACCACAATAGTCAGGCCCATAAGTCCCTGAGGCCACTTGCAGATGGGGAGAGGCAACTGGTCCCTTGGCTCCAGAGGCAGCAGGTCCTTTCCTGATTCCTTCCTCCCTGTGAGGGGTCCTGCTTCTGGGGAGATGGTCCACAGACAGTCTGGATCTATTGGAAACATAGGATGCAGGTCATTGTTCCTTGGCTCAGGATTCTTTGATCTTTTCTAATTATGAGTGTCCATTCATTTGGTATGACTTCCTATGCATCACTTCTGAAATATGGGGAATAGAACTGTGTGGGACATTAATCCTGTTTTTATCTGCTCTGTGACACGAGGAATAATAACCTTTGTTGTTTTGAGACAGGGTCTCACTGTGTGGCCCAGGCTGGCCTTGAACTCCTGATCCTTCTGCCTCTACTTCCCAAGTGCTAATGATAGCAGGTGTATACACCACACCCAAGTGAGAAATAACTTCTTAAAATTTATTTTTAAAAATATTTTTATTTATTTATTTGAGAGATAGCGAGAAGGAGAGAGAAAGAGGTGGATAGAGAATGGGCGCTCAGAGCCTCCAGTCACTGCAAATGAGCTCCAGCCGCACGTGCCCCCTTGTGCATCTGGCTTACATGGTCCCTTGGCTTTGCAGGCAAATACCTGAATGACTAAGCCATCTCTCCAGCCCTAAATTTATTTTTGAAATATGTGCATATTACATATACGCACAGTATGCATGTATAGTGTGTGTATGGGCACACAGGTGCCATGCTGAGTGTGTAAAGGTCAGAAGGTAATCTCTTCTTCCACCTTCTCTTTGAGACATGGTCTCATTTTGTGTCCTGCACCTACCAGTCTAGCTGGCCCTTGGGCTTCCAGATTCTCCTAGCTCCACCTTCCATTGCTGGAGGTGCATTAGGATCATAGTCATGCGCACCACTTTGCATCCAGCTTCATCACATGGGTGCTGGAAGGATCAAACTAGAGTCAGCAGGCTCGCAAACCAGCACTTGAAACTGTTGAGGCATTTCCCCAGCTTCGAAATAACTTTTGTTATTGTTGTTTTGTTAAGAAGAAAGACTTCCAAGAACAATGGTGCGCCCTCTGAGCGCCAGGAGGAAGAAGGGAGCAGACATGAGTTGAACCTGGCATAATGGCTGATTTAGTGCGGCTCTTGAAGGAAGAGCAGGTCACTAATCCAGGGAGGTCAAGCAAGGACAAGTCAATCCAGGAGGCCACCCTGAAGGCAACTTTATCTTTTCGCTTTTCACTGGTCAGAGACTTTAAAAAGCTATCATGATGCCACGCGTGGTGGTGCATGCCTTTAATCCCAGCACTTGGGAGGCAGAGGTAGGAGGATCACCATGAGTTCAAGGCCACCCTGAGACTACATAGTGAATTCCAGGTCAGCCTGGGCTAGAGTGAGACCCTACCTTGAAAAACAAAAAAAAACAAAACAAAACAACAACAAAAAAAGCTATCATGCTTTCTTGATGGCCTTTGCCCTGTAATGTGTCAACTACATTGACTGCTTATAGATCCAGGTCAGACCTGAAGTGTGCTAGGCATCCTCACGGCTCCTTTGTTGGCAAATTTTGGAGATGGGGCCAGTTGGAGGAAGTAGGTCATTGAGATTGTGCCTTTGAAGGATACATAGGAACTCTGTTCTCTCTGCCTGTTTCTCTTTCTCTCTACTTCCTATTTGCATGACAGTGAGGTAAGCCGCTGTTCTCCACCATACCCTTCTGCTACGATGTTCTGTCTTGTTGTAGACCCAGAAACACACAGTCAAGTGACTGGATTGAGACCTCAGAAATTCGGAGCCAAAATAAATCTTGTGGGGCTAGGGAGATGGCTCAGTGGATAAGGCACTCACAGCTCAATCTAGAGTACCTGAGTTTGACCCCAGACCCTACACAAAAGCCAGAAGCTGTAGCAGGCTTCTATAATCTCAGCATGCTAATACAGGCAATGAGATGGAAGGCAGCGACAGGAGAATTTGCGGGAAGCTTACAGTGAACACAGCAAAGAACAGCAGAAGCTAAATTGGGAGTGGTGGTGCATGGCTTAAATCCCAGCACTCGGGAGGCAGAGGTAGGAGGATTGCTGTGAGTTTGAGGCCACCCTGAGACTACAGAGTGAATTTCAGGTCAGTCTGGGCTAGAGTGAGACCCTACCTCGAAAACAAAACAAAAACAAAACAAACAACAACAACAACAACAACAACAACAACAAAGGAACAGCAGAGAGAGTTCAGGAGTGAGAAATCCTGCCTCAAATGAGGTGGACAGGTGAGGACTGATCTGAGCATTTTCCTTTAAATGCATGCTGTGGCATGTGGGACACACACACACACACACACACACACAGCCTCATACCTCTTCATACACACATGTGAACATGCATATATACACAAATAACTAAAAAAAAGGAATAAATCTTTCCTCACTCAAGTTGATTAATTTCAGGTATCTTGTCACAGCAATGGAAAGCTGACTCTCTCTCTCTCTCTCTCTCTCAACATTTGGACAAATAGCTGGACCTCCAAGCTGATGCATAAAATTTGCAATCATAGCTGTCCTGGAGACTAGCTCCTGAAGCCCCTGTGCTGCTGGTGTGGCACTGCTGGGACGGGGGTTGCACAGGTATAGCAGACATGGCACTTCTGTTCCACTTTCATGGTCCTTTTAGCCCACCAACAGCAACTCCCACCCTGCAGAGTTGTTCTCCCGGCTCCATTCCTCAGCTTCACACCTCCAAATGTGCCCTCTCCCACCCCCAGGGCCTGATTCCTTCTGTTGGTCCCAGGGGCAGGCGTGGACACCCTGTCACCTACCTCTAGACTGCTGGGGTCATTTCCCACATGCTATCCTCTTGCTGGAGGCTCATCGCACCTTGAACCTGGCAGGGACTTTGGAGATGAGGTTTCTTCTCCAATCCTCCCTCCTCATAGCTGGGAAACTGGGACTCAGAGCCAGGCAGGGACTTGCCTGAGGTGCTAGTCAGGTCTTTGGGGTCTGGCCTTCACTAGTGTTTCTAGGAACAGTAGATGTGTGAGGTGGTGAGCAGAGGCCTGTGGGGGTAAACAGTGTGTTGGGGGACAGGGATGTGAGTGTGGGCTGTGGGTTGTGGCTCCTTCAAAGTAGCTTTGGCTGCAGAATCTGCTCTGAGCTGGGCTGGGCTCAATGGTGATGTTAATGAATAAACTCGTTTCCAGGCTCCTCACTTAAGTCTCAGCCCATTTCATGTAGACCCCACTGGGGGTGCTAGCCAGGCAGGTCTGCTTTAGCTGTCCTGAGAGGCTGAGTTTGAGGTCCAAGCCCTCTCATGTGTTGGTCCCCAGAGCCTAGCTCAGCTGAGCCCTTTCTAGATGGGTGCCCTGTTGATGTTCAGCCCTCAGGCAAAGTTTCCTCTGCACAAGGAGGGGGTGTGTCAGGCTGGAGGCGATTCCCAAACAGCAGCCTTCCATGCCAATGTCTGCCCCTTGGCCTTAGCAAACCAGAAAAGTGCGGACAATGAGTTGTTCATGACACTAAATGCACTCATTTTAATGGCTTGTCCCTTCTTCTGAGATGACGTCCTTCCTCTTTGTTGATATTCAAATGCCCCTTTACAAATTAAATGAGCAAAGTTCTCTTTCTCTGTGTGTGTGTGTGTATGTGCGCGCACACGTGTGCATGCACACTTATAACAAAAGGCAGCACAGTGACCAACAGTGCTTACCAAAATGTGGCCTGGAGGTCCCTGAGACCCTTTCAGAGGTCCCTAAGGTCAACAGTATTTTCATGATAATACCATTATGTCATTTGCCCTCTTCTCCAGTTGATATTGGCACGGATAGGGCAGGAACAAAGGTGGGCACATCTGCAGTGTCACTCATGACTCGTGTCAGGCAAGGATGAATTTGCAATTATACAAAACCCAGACAAGGAGACAGAATCACTTGCAATATCCTTGAAGCAGGAAAATTGGCAAATTTGTCCATCCCTTCATCTGCGAGGATAATTCATTTTAAACTTCAGTGTGACCAAGTGGAGGTGTGTATCCACCATTTTTCTGCACCCTGAAATTTGATGTTGTCATTAGCAACTGAGCCATGAGCTGACCTCATCAAATACCATTTTACTTAGGAGTATCAAAAAAGAGGCTAACAGAGCTGGAGAGATGGCTTAGTTTAAGGCACATGCCTGAAAAGCCTAAGGACCCCAGTTTGATTCTCCAGGTCCCATGTAAGCCAGATGCACAAGGGAGCACACGTGTCTGGAGTTCGTCTGCAATGGCTAGAGGATCTGGCACATCCATTCTCACTCTCCCTCTCTCTCTTTCCCTCTCTCTGTCTCTGATGAATAAATAAAAATAAAATCTTTTTAAAAAAGGAGGCCAACAGAAATTATGGTCTTCAGACTTGAGTCATGACAGATATCTCAAAAATGAACAAAAGGTGCCTGTTACTTCAATGAAAATAATGAGCCATATTTGTTTGGATAAAATTATAGTCTTTGAGCTAGAGAGATGGCTCAGCAGTTAAGGCATTTGCTCTTAAAGTTTAAAGACAGGAGTTTGAAGGAGATCAACACAGAGAACATCCAACTCCAACTAAGCCAGATATCCAGAGACACAGAGGCTCCCAAAACCTCATCACTGAAGCAGAACTAAAATGACCCCAATGTGGCTCAGGGAAACATGCGGAAGAGGGGAGGAAAGATTGTTAGAGTCACAAGTTGGGGCATTATGCACAGAGACTGGGGCCTACCCCCTAGAACTCTTGACGACCCCCACAATGCATGACCCACATTCCCCATTGATAAGGGTCCCTTTGGAAGAGGGAGGGCAGGGAGGAGGATAATGGAACTAATACTATGAATGTAAAATCAGAATAATATTAATAAATTTAAAAAAATAAAGACAGGAGTTTGATTCCCTAGTACCCTTGGAAAGTCAAACATACAAGGTAGTGCAGGTGTCTGGAGTTCTTTTCAGTGGCTGGAGGCCCTGCTGTGCCTCTTCTCTTTCTCTCTCTCTCTTTTCCAGCACTCACGAGGCAGAGGTAGGAGGATCACTGTGAGTTTGAGCCCATCCTGAGAGTACAAAGTGAATTCCAGGTCAGCTGGGTTAGAGTGAGGCCCTACCTTAAAAAACAAACAAACAAAAATTATAAATAAATAATCTAGTTTTCAAGATAATAAACTAAATGTCTGAAACAGAGTTAAGTGTCCACCAAATACCGTTTGTCCTGATTCCTTTCTTCCTTCCATATCCACATAGTACGGGTTGGCTTCTCAAGGGGCAAGGTGTTTTTTTTTTTTTTGATATGATTTGGCTTTTAATTTTTTTAAGGACAGCATATATTTGGAAGAACAGTGTTTTGATTTAGGCAACATAGGCAAGAATCCATTGTTCTTTCTCCGTGTGAAGCTCCAAGCGAGGACCCAGGATGGCAATAGGCCTCCACTATATGAGCCAGGGTTTTCAAGGGCTCTGGTCTTGCTCTCCACCCTGTTCAAGGTTGGAGCTGGGTCTCTGCACTATGTCTATTCTAACCTGGAGAGTAGAGCCGGGACACATGAAGGGCCAGTGCAAGCCACCTTTGCTTACATCCCATTTGCACAGGCCCAACCTTAGCTGCCAGGGAGGTCAGAAAGTGTGCATCTAGCTATGTGGCCATCCGTTCCTGAAAAGAACAATGGAAGGGGGTGTAAGAGCATGAGAGGGAACTGTAATAGCAATGACATGACACCCGTGAGCTCTCAGCCTCAACAACATGCCCAGGCCTGAGGCCACACAGACTCTGCACTCAGGCACAGCTACCACTTCACCTGGACACCTATGCGGGGATCCAGGCCAAGCATATTTACATTTTTTCAAACAGCTGAACATGTGAGGACTCAGGGGACCTTATAGATCCCCCTCCCATTCTATACCAAGGGATGCCAGGTCCAAAGACAAGTGGCAAATCAGAGGCAAGGCTGGAGTGGCACCAAGGATCTCCAGGCCCACAGCCTCCTGGATGAATCAGCTGACACCTGATGCTTTGTCCTATGTTCCTTGACAGGCAGCAACATACTTTACAATAGCAAAAGGTGCCGGCGAGGAGGCGCACATCTTTAATCCCAGCATTTGGGAGGCAGAGGTAGGAGGATCACTGTGAGTTCGAGGCCAGCCTGAGATTACACACTGAATTCCAGGTCATCCTGGGCTAGAGTGAGACCCTACCTTGAAAAACCAAAAACAGCAAACAAAAACCACAGCAGCTGGGTGGGTATGATGGCGCACGCCTTTATTCCCAGCATTCAGGAGGCAGAGGTAGGAGGATCACCATGAGTTTGAGGCCACCCTGAAACTACATAGTGAATTACAGGTCAGCCTTAGCTAGAGTGAGACCCTATCTTGAAAAACAGAGGGGGAAAACAAACAGCAAAAGGTATAGCCATGCTTTTATCCCCAGCAGTCCCAGAGGACCAAAGCTTTAAGGGAGGTCTGGGGAGGGGATGTCAGCCTGCTCTGTTCTTATGTCACTCAAGAGCCTTTCGGTCATAGGCCAAAGTCCCACTTGAATGTGCATGGTGAAGAGGCATCGTTAGTTTCTAACCCTGTCAATTCCATAGTTTTAGAGAGAGTTGCTTTGAACAGCCCATTCCTGGTACGAGCTTCTCTGTCACAGACAGGCACTTGTCAGCAAGCAGTGGCCACAGGCTCTGCCAAGCCTGAGCCCTTTGGGCTTTTGTTGGAATAAACCCTAAAGCTGCTGAGGAGCCTGGAGTTTCATCCAGAGTGTGCTGCGAGGGGTAACCCCATACCTGCAGCTCTGTTGCAGTCACTTTGGTCCTCAAGTCTCTGTGCCAGGACTTGATATGGGAAAATAATGTCCAATTACATATCTATTTTATTAGATAGGAAAAGAAAATTGGCCAAGTGGAGGTAGGAAGGGGCATACAGCAGACAATCTTTGTCATGCCTGTTGTCCTGCAAACATGCCACATGTATGCTGTCATTAAGTTTTCTACAGATGTGTCTTTTTTTCTTCTTCTTCTTCTTCTTCCTCCTCCTCCTCCTCCTCTTCCTCTTCTTCTTCTTTTTTTGAGGTAGGGTTCACTCTAGTCCAGGCTGACCTGGAGTTTACTATGTAGTCTCAGGGTGGCCTCAAACTCTCAGTGATCCTCCTACCTCTGCCTCCTGAGTGCTGGGATTAAAGGCATGTGCCCCCACACCCGGTCAGATTTGCCTTTTTTCTCTTATAGTGCTGACCACTGAACCCAGGGCCTTGTGCTTGCTAAGTACTCTACCACCGAGCTCCACTCCCATGTGATTATAGATTTTAATCTTGAGTTTTAACTTTCAGATGAATGTGCTTAGGACTCATTGATGGTATCTTTCTAGTAGGTAATTTTTTCTGGAGACTCAGTTTTGTCAACCTTAAAATGGGAATCAAAGCTTTTTGTAGGGTAGATGAACTTCCTTTAGGTAGCCAGTATATGAAAAATTCTGGGGGTGAAGTGAGCACTGTGGAAAATGTAGTGATTTTTATCATCCAATTCTTCTTCTCTCTCTGTCTCTTTCTCTCTCTCCCTTTTAGGTTGTGTTCCTGAGAGGTGATATGTAGGGGGTGGGAGGGTGTACCAGGAAGGGAGGGAGGCCAGGCAAAGCCCCACAAAGAGCAATATTGGCTCCCACAGGGAGGAGCCCAGGAGTTGGGAGTCACATCTTGGAGTCACATGGTAGGGAACAAGGGAGCTGGCGTATTGATTTTGATTGATGTTGCTGGCATGCTGAAGACACTTGCTGACAATGGGACACAGGTACTAGCTGTTGGAGACAAAGCTCACCAGAGGCCAGAGAAGAGGTGGAGGACTTGAGGGTCCCATCTTCAGCTTAGCAGGTTTGAAGTGGAAGAAAAGGACTTTCATGAAGGGGTGAGGGCTACCCAGGCATGAAGGTGATGCTCAACATTTTTACCCACTGAGGCCTGTTCCGGGCTGTCCTCTTTGAAGTGGCCGATTTGCAAAGAGACTTAGAAAGCCAAGTGCCATGGGTTGAGCTCAAAACCCAGGGATGTTTGACTGAAATCCCAGCCCAAAGCCAACATTGTGGTATATGCCTGTAGTACCAGCACTTGGGTGGCTGAAGCAGGAGAATTATGAGTTCCAGGCCAGCCTGGGCTATGAAATGAGGTTGTCCAGAAAAGAAAGAGGAGGGATGGCTTAGAGTTAAGGCACTTCCCTGCAAAGCCAAAGGACCCAGGTTCGATTCCCCAGGACCCATGTAAGCTAGATGCACAATGTGGTGCATACATCTGGAGTTCATTTGCAGTGGCTAGAGGCCCTGGAATGCCATTCTCTCTCTCTCTCTCTCTCTCTCTCTGTCATAAATAAATAAATAAATAAATAAATAAATAAATAAATAAATAAAAATATTTAAAAATAAGAAAGAGAAGTACCTATTTAGCCCTTAGCCTTGAATTTCTGTATTTTATTATTGTAGCATTTATTTGTGAAATGTTCAAATAGCACTAACTTATTCCAGAGAAGGGCCTGCTTTGTTTGTATGAATTGCAATGATACTTGTAGGGAATATAAAGCCAGTTGAGGAGATGTGAGCTGCCTGGCAGGTGCCCTTGTCCTTGTTAGTAGCTGTGTGCCAGTTCTATTTCTCCATAATAGGTAGGGTGTGATGGAGCCAACGGGGAAAGAGACGGGCATGCAGGGGAAGTTGGTCCCCTCCCTGTAAGCAGTGGCTTCAGGACTCAGTCCCCAGTGTGCAGACTCCAAGGATGTCCTCCCTCTCTATCATGCCTGTGGTCTCCTCTGGCCCCACCTGCCTGACTTTTCCTGTCTTCTGTCTACTTTCTTAGTCTGATTTTGCAGCCACCTCTGTTTACCTTTTCTGTTAGGGTTAATTCTGGCAACCAGAATTTTGGTTCAGAAGAGGGACCTGAGAGATGGAACAGACACACCTGGGAGCTGGACTGAGGAGGACGTGTCTGTGCTTGGGATGTTCCCTTTGGTTTAGTGCCTCTTTTTTTTTTTTTCTTTTTCAAAATAATACTTTTCTAATATGAACTCTTTTAAATATTTATTTATTTGTGTGCGTTTAGGTAGGTACATCAGAGCCTCCTGCTGCTACAAATGAACACCAGTTGCTTACACCAGATTTTCTGTCTGAGCCATCTTCCCATCGCCCCCTTTTCCACTTATTGATTTGTACACGTGTGTGCATGTGTACCAGGGTCTCTTGTCATTGCAAATTTAAGTGCCAGATGCATGTGCTACTTTGTTGTGTCCAGCTTTCTTTTACATGGGTGCTGGGGAATTTAATCTAGGTCAGCAGGCTTTGTAAGCAAGTGCCTTTAGCTGCTGAGCCATCTCCCCCAGCCCCGGTCTAGTGGTTCTTAATGAGGGTTGTATTTCAGGATCGCCTACTGTATCAGCGAGTGCTCGCCACATTGATACTGCCTGACAAGTGACCCCTCAGGACATGCAATGAGAGACCCTTGTTTTTCTTACTACTGGTCTTTAAATCAGCTGGGGGAATGGATGAGCTTAGCTAGTATTGGTGGAGCACGGGTCCAGGCTGGGGGCTAGGTTTGGATGTTTCTTTCATGTGAAGTAGCAAGGACACAAAAGGAAGGAGTAGAATTATGCATTGCTTCTTGAGCTTTTGGCTTGGAACTGGCATCATGTCACTACTAATTGAGCAAAATGAATCACATGGTCAAGTCCAACATGCTGGCATGGGAGAGTCCTTTCTGCTCACTGAGTCATAACAAAGATAGATGAGGAAGAACTGGGGAAAGTAATTTAATCTGTCACACCAGGATAATGGGGTTCCTTGGTTCCAAGCCTCTGAGCCGAAGGTCTACGCTCTGCAAAGCTGCCCTGGTGATTGTGCAGTGCATTCCCACACGCAGGGAGGATGTATGGACAATGAGAAGCTAATGGGGGCTCTGAAAGGAAAGGTATGACCAGTACCCTGCTAGGAAAATGCCCGAGAAGTAAGTGCAAGTTGGCAAGCAGCTACACCTGAACCAGAAGTGATGATGAACTTGTATCTGGTGCTCTTGCATCTCTTGTATGTAACAAACATCCACAAAGCCCAGTGGTTTAAAACAACTCCCATTTATTAGCTCTGGTGACCTTGGGTGTGGATGGGTTCAGTGAAGCAGTTGTGCTCTGTGGGACGTCCTTTGGGGCACAGTCTTTTCCGGACATGTGGTGGCTCAGTATTTGTATAGATTACTTCCTCACTGATGTGAACAAATACCTGACCAGAAGCAACTTATTGAAGGAAAGGAGTTTAATTCAGCTTACAGGTTTTAAAAACTATTTATTTATTACAGAGAGAGAGAGAGAGAGAGAGAGAATGGGTACACCAGGACCTCTTGCCACTGTAAATACAAACTCCAGACACATGTGTCACTTTGTGTGTCTGGTTTTATGTGGGTTTTATGTAGGTGCTGGGGAATTGAATCCAGGCCATCAGGCTTTGCAAGCAAGTGCCTTTAACTGCTGAGCAATCTCTCCAGGCCCAGCTTACAGTTTTGAGGGGAAGTTTCATCTTGGCAGGAAAAGCACAGCAGGCCAAAACAGGAAGCCAGAATTACATTGGCAGGGAGGAAGCAGAAGGAGGCTAGGAAGTGGGGCAGGGCTACAAATCCTCAAGGATTCCCCTCCCATCCCCACCAGTGACCTACTTCCTCCAGCAAGGCTCCACCCCCTCAAGGTTCCATACCTTCCCAAATAATGCCATCAGCTGGCAACCAAGTGTTCAAACATATGAATGAACTATGCGGGGAGATTTTACATTCAAACCACCATAGGTTCCATGGTCACCTCATAATGCAAAAAGCATTCAGTCCAATTTCATAAGTCCCCATAGCCTTTAATAATCCCAGCACTTCCAAAGTCCAAAGTTTCATGTGAGATTCAAGGCAGTCTCTTAACAGTGAGCCCTGTAAAATCAAAACACATCATGATCAAATCCTCTGAGCTCCAAAGGGCTTAGGTAGCCCTGGCCCTTCAGCTGTGCTGCATGTAGTACATAGGGCCTCTCTTTTGGGCTAGCTTAGCTCCAAGCCTATACATTTTTGGGGGGAGGCAGAGGTCTCATGGTCCTGGCATCTTCATAATCCTGAAGTCTCCATTGAAACTTATGGTTTCACCTTCACAGCTCCACTCAATGGTCTCGCAGGGAATTCAACTCTGTCTCCCATTGCCTAGCCTCAGTGGCTCTCTAAAACCATGGAGAAAGACTCAGAGATTCCCCTCAGTCTTGCATTCATAGGAAGCCTGTCAAACCAGGACCACATGGCTGAAGCTGCCAAGTTCTAGTGCCTGCTCAGGAGGAAGCCTAGCTCCCATGGACCACGGTTGGAGCAGCTTCTGTAGGTGGAGCCGAGAACTTCTTCAGCATTCTCCCTTCAGGCTTTCTCCTTTCAACAGAACTTGCATTCTTACCAGTTTGAGCCTTCAGTGGGCTGAGCCTTGTCATCAGAGCATCTCTCCTACTGTCTCAGTCAGTGCAGAGGAGTCAGCTTCGCTTTAATGGCGCTAATCTCCATAGTAAGTATAGATGATTGACTGTAGTCTCCTCGATGGGAACTTTAAACTTACATTTCTTTGCTTGCTAAACTTCACGTTTTCGTATCTTTCTGCTCTGCATTTGGCTCTCTTTCACCATAAATCTGAATCAGAGAAGTCAGCAGCAACCATGCCACAGAACCAATGTTATTTTGCCTTGAAATACTTTACTCCATTACCTTTAACTTCAACTTCATTCAAGTTCTTAGGACATGGTCAGAATGCAGCCAGTATATTTTCCAGACCATTGTACAAATAGCCTCTAGCCTGGTCCCCATAGAGCCCTTGTTCCCCTCTCATACCTCATGAGCCTGCCCTACACCATCCTCATTTCTCTTGGTCTTCCAAACTTCCACCAGAAAGGCTCTTTAAGTTCAGTTTACAGCATTGTAAGGATTTTCTAGCCCAAAGTTCCAAACTTTTCCACATTCCTCCTGCAAACCAGTTGCAGAGGCTTACACACCACATGGTCAGGTTTATTACAGCGACATCCCCACTTCTTGGCGCCAGTTTTATATATAAGTTACTTTCTTGTTGCTGTGAACAAATACCCAATCAGAAGCAATTCATGGGAGGACAGGGATTTATTTCAGCTTACCATTTCAAGGGGAAGTTTCAGCATGGCAGGAAAGGCATGCATATCAGGCTGGAGCAGGAAGCCAGTGTGTATTGGCAGGCAAAAAGCAGAAAATGGGAAATGGGGCTGGGCTACAGAACCTGAAGGTCTGCCCACAATGACCCATTTCCTCCAACAAGACTCTACCTTGTCAAGGTTCTATGCTTTCTTAAATATCATCACTAACTAGGGACCAAGTGTTCAACCAGATGAGCCTTGTGGGGGGGCACATTTTGCATTTAATCACAACAGTATCTAAGATAGTTCACTTTTCTGGCTAATATCTGTGACAGCCTGGCTGGTGGCCAACACCCATACAAGACCTTCCCATGTGACTTGGCATCACACCATGACAGCTAGGCTCTGAGAGAGAATGATCCAGAAGTGAGCATTCCCTGATGGAGGAAACAAAAGCTGCTTATTCTCTTACAGGCTGGGCTGGGCTGGGCCTTTGTCCAGCCTGGCTACTCCATTCTGTTGGTTCTATGGTCTCAGGGTCAGCACTGACCCAAGAGCTTCATGGGTGGAGATGATGAATAATTTATTTTAGCTGTTTCTATCAGCCACAGCTAGGTAGTTCAGTGTGGAGGAAAGGGCTGTAGACTCAGGATGGAGTTAGAAAGCATGGCCATAGTTATAGTTTGGATCTTTCTTTATTAGTTTTTATTTATTTTTTTAATGAGAGAGAGAGAGCAGGAAAGAGAGAGAGATAATGGCACACCAGGGCCTCTAGCCACTATAATCAAACTCCAGACATGTATGCCACCTTGTGCACATGTGTGACCTTATTTTGCATGCATCATCTTGTGTGTCTGGGTTATGGGGTTTTGGGGTTTTGGGGAGTCAAACCTGGGTCCTCAGACTTTGCAGGCAAGCTCCTTAACTGCTAAGCCATCGCTTTAGCCCTATAGATGGTATCTTCAAAGTTCTACAAAACTCATGTATTCAAGGTGTGGGCCCCAGCCTATGGTGCTATTGTGAGGTGGTGAAAAGTTTAGGAGGTAGAACTTGCTTGGAGGAAATAAGCTGCATGATACAGCCTCCGAAGGCACACCTCTCCCCAGTTACCCATGTCCTCCAGGTAGGCTCCACCTCCTAAATGTCTCTTGAAGGTGATGTGGGGCAAGGGGGCTAGCCCATTCTTTCTCTGATTTCTGGCCACCATGAGGTGGGTGTACAATTTTCTATATACACTTCTGCCAGGATATTTCATTTTACCACAAGCCCAAAGATGATAGTTAAGTGACCACTGACAGAAACATCTGAAACCATGAGCCCAAATAAAAATTTTCCTTCCTAGCAAGTTGATTTTCTCAGATATATTTTTACAGTGTGGGGAGAGCTGCCTCACATAGCCACCGAAGGACTAACTGGGGATACCCAGAAGTCTCTGATGGCTTCCAGGGTGGACACTCATACTTTAGAGTCAGCTATGCAGTTACAAAATGGAATGGCCTCTCTGGTGTTCTATGTGTGCTCTGGGAGGGAAGAAGGGTTGACTCACACTCACCCCAGGGGGGTATCAGCCCATCGGAGGAACCTCTCATTCAGTACTCAGAACAAGGAAAAGGAACAACAGCAGAGGAGGAGGGAAAAGAAAAACTTCTGACCATTCTCAGAAGGAGCGACAGATGCCAGGGTAGATGGAGCATGATCAGACCGGAGGATACAGGGAGTCGGGCCTCAGTGACCCCAAAACATCTATTCCCACCAATGTCATCAGAGATCGAATAAGTTCTCCACTGCAGTGTCTTCTTCCTGGTGTGTGTGGGAGGTCCTGGGCCATGAGGTTGCACCTTTCTGAGGCTCATAGAAACTTGACCTTGAAGGGCTATTATGGGTCAGTGTATGATATATGTTTCTTTTCTGCTGAAGTATTTTCCCATTTAGCCCCTTACCAAACTGGCTCCCCTTCAGATATGGGGCTCATGGTGTTGGGGACACATGCACACATGGAGTTGGCCCTCTGGCCAGGTATGGTTTTCTGGAGACTGATCTTTGGGGGAGTGCTGCATAACCATGGGCAGGGTGGCTGGAGAGATGGCTCAGATTTTAAAGGCGCTTGCTTGCAAAACCTGCTGGTGTAGGTTCAGTTCCTCAGTACCCATGTA
This sequence comes from Orientallactaga sibirica, assembly GCA_036365145.1. Classification (NCBI taxonomy): domain Eukaryota; kingdom Metazoa; phylum Chordata; class Mammalia; order Rodentia; family Dipodidae; genus Orientallactaga; species Orientallactaga sibirica. The sequence goes on from JAEOAD010000030.1 coordinate 4,018,271, forward strand.
AAACCAAATGCACAAAGTGGCACATGTATCTGGAGTTTATTTTCAGTGGCTAGAGGCCCTGGTGCACCTGTATTCTCTCTCTATCTCTCTCTCTAGAAAATAAATATTTTGAAAATAAAAATAATTTTTAAAATAGGAAGGGTCCTCACTCAGTCTCATTGGAAGAATCCTAGCCTTGTCCCTTTCCTAAGCAGGCATTCTCATTATCTTAGTCCATTTTCTGTGGCTATATTAAAATACCTAATGCTGGAACTTTAAAAAAGAAAATAGGTTTATTTAGCTTTTAATATTCCAGCACATCTTATTTTTTTTTAAGAAGAGAAAAGTGTGTACTTTTATTGATGATTTAAAGAGCCTGAAATCTGAATTCTCTTCAGCTTTGGAAACTAAAAGTCTAAGAGTGCTTGGCCTCTACAAAGGGTCTCCTTGGCTACATCACAATATAGCAGATAGAGTCATGGTAGAGATACATTTCAAGGGAGATTATTGCCACATGGACAGAGAGATTTGGGGCCAGGCTTTCTCTCTCTTTCTTTAAAAGGAAAAAAAAAAAACAACAAAAAAACAAGCCGGGTGTGGTGGCGCATGCCTTTAATCCCAGCACTTGAGAGGCAGAGGTAGGAGGATCACCATGAGTTTGAGGCCATCTTGAGACTACATAGTGAATTTCAGGTCAGCCTGAGCTCGAGTGAGACTGTACCTCCAAAAACCAAAAACCAAACCAAACAAAAAAAAAAAAACTTTTTTATTGACAACTTCCAAAAATATAAACAATATACTATGCTCACAATCCCCTCCCTTCCCCTCTAAATCCTCCTCCACTGAATCCCTTCTTCTTTCCAACTAGTCTCTCTTCTATTTTGATGTCATAACTTTTTCTCTCCTATTATGCAGGTCATGTGAGGTAGCATCAACCACTGTGAGGTTATGAAGTTCAAGGCCACACTGTGTCTGGATGACAACATTGTAAACAGTTGTCCCCTCCCTTTGGCTCCTAACATTCTTTCAGCCTCCTCTTCTGCAGTGGTCCCTGAGCCTTGGAGAGTGTGAGAGAGATGTCTCATTTAGTGCTGAACACTACACAGTCACTTCTCAGCGCTTTGTGAGTTTTGAGTCACCCCAGTGGTTACCACCATCTGAAAGAGAGTTTTCTCTAACCAAAGTGACAGTAGCATTAATATATGGACATAAACATAAGTATTTAGAGGGCAGTCTGGTGGGCATAATATATACATTTAGCCAGACAACAATAGCAATTTCCCCCTTTGACCTCCCATAGGCTTTTCAGTACCAGACCAGCTTTCTCTTTTATTATTTATTTATTTGAGAGAAAGAGGGAGAGGGAGAGAATGGGCACTCAAGGGCCTCTAGCCACTGCAAACAAACTCCAGATGCATGTGCCCCCTTGTGCATCTGGCTTATGTGGGCCATGGAGAATCAAATTGGGATCCTTTGGCTTTGCAGGCAAACACATTAACTGCTAAACCATCTCTCCAGCCCAGGCTTTCTCTTTTTGTACAACCCTCTTTCCTAGGATTTTTTTTAAGACTCTACAATCAACCAGGTGCCCATCATAGGATGAATGGATAACAAAGATGTGGTATATATACATGATAGAATTCTACTCAGCAGTAAAAAAAAATGACACAATGAAATTTGTAGAAATATGGTTGAACTTAGAACACATCATTCTAAGTGAACTCACACAATCACAGAAAGACAATCATTGCATGGTGTCACTCATCTGCGGTTCCTAACCTGGATCAGCCCGAGTTGCTGACACACCTGAATGGCATCTTGGGGCTTGGACAATAGGGAGGGTAGGGTTTGGGCGAAGGGGAAGGGGAAAGGTGGGGGGGGATACAAAACTCAACCCAAGTTGAACTGATATTATAGAATCCTATATCCTGGGAGTTAGACTAAAAGGTGGAACCCTCAAGAGGACCTTAAGGGGAGCACCTGAATCGAAGGGCCTTGGAGAGGGTGAGATGAAGCCAAACCTTAAATTTCTCCTGTTTCTCTTTCTTCTCTGTCTTTTCTTTTTTCTTTTCTCTTGGCATTAGCCTGTAATTTCCCTGTACCAGGATGTGGTTTACATCCACAAAGAGCTGTTGATAAGAGATCTACTAAATTTCCCAAAACAAGATAGACTTCTGTCAGAGCACTTGATTACCCACCAGAAGTTAATGGTAAGACCCTACTGCTGAAGACACCATACACTGTTGGCACGGACCACGGAGAGACCTGGTTGGAATCTGGAAGAGAGCCAGTCCCCAATTAGTCCATCTTGTGCTGGAAGGTGCTACATGAGCTGCCCTGGAAAAGTGGCCAACATCTGTCAGAACAACTAAAAGTCTAAGCGACTCAGAAGCAAACAACCTGACGTGATGCTCACATGAATGCAATAGTGGCACACTGCCATGGTGGGTAACCAACTGCTCTTGGATTGGCTAATAGATCCACTCAGTGGAAAGGAAACCATATCTGGAACTGGGAAACAATTCAGAACCATATCCAGATAATGATTCTGCTTTCCATTGTCAAGCTCCCACTAGTCTTGGGCTATAAAAGGGTCTACACCCTCTAAATTCTCTCTAAATTAACAATGGTTATTCCATTTAACCAGTGCTGACTTCACCTGTTGGAGAATCTGCTTCTCTTTTTCAGATGGGAGCGGGACCTGAGGAGATAAACAACCCAGTGCCCTCCACCCCAGCCACAGCTGAAACCAGAGGAATTAGGGAAAGGAGCAAGAGTGCTGCTTTCTTAGTGAATCTGATATCAGCACAAGGTAAAGGAGATAGACACTGAGGACACTCAACACCTACCAAACCAGAGATCCAGAGGCTCAGAGGCTCCTAAGTGCCCACCACTGAAGAAGACTTAAAATGCACCCAACATGGCTCAGGGAATTCTGCGGAAGTGGGGGCAGTAAGATTGTTAGAGCCACAAGTTGGGACATTTTGTACAGAGACATTGCCTCTCCCCCATAACTGACTGCTGCCCCCATAATGCATGACCCACAATCCCCACGGGGTTGACCTGCATCCCCAACAAGGAAGGCCTCTTCAGAAAAGGGGCAGGGAGGAGGGAAAGGATGGTACCAACATGCATTGTTTATATGCTAAATATGTCTATATCTAATAAAAATAAATTTTAAAAGAATCTATAATCCTTACAATTCTTTTTCTCTTTTTTATATTTTATTTTTATTTATTTATTTGAAAGAGAGGAGAGAGAAAGAGACAGATAGAGAATAGACAAATCAGGGCCTCCAGCCACTGCAAACAAACTCCAGATGGATGCACTCTCTTGTGAATCTGGTTTATGTGGGTCCTGGGGAGTTAAACCTGGGTCCTTTGGCTTTGCAGGCAAATGCCTTAACTGCTAAGCTATCTCTCCAGCCCAGAATTTTTAAAATATTTTTTTGAGGCAAGTCCAACAGACTGGCCTTTATCTTTATGTGAGAGAGTGAAAGAGAGAGAGAGAGAGAGAGAATTGATATGCCAGGGCCTCCAGCTATTGCAATCGAACTCCAGATGTGTGTGCTACCTAGTGTGCATATGCAACCTCGTGTGCTCATGCACTGTGAGTCTGGCTTATGTGGGACCTGGAGAGTTGAACATGAGTCCTTAGGTTTCTCAGGCAAGTGCCTAAATCTCTAAGCCATCTCTCCAGCCTAACATTTTATTTTTATTTATTTATTAGAGACAGAGAGAGAGAGAGAAGGAAAGAGATTGAGACAGAATGGGCACATCAGGGCCTCTAGCCACTGCAAATGAACTCCAGATGCATGTGCCACCTTGTGCATCTGGCTTATATGGGTTCTGGGAAATTGAACCTCGGTCCTTGGGCTTTGTAGGCAAGGACCTTAATCATCAAACCATTTCTCCAGCCCTTTACCAGGAATTTTAACTTGTTACCTGAAGGATGTACTGTGGAAATGAAGTTAATCCCTTCAGTGGTGATGCCCAGTGATCTAATTCCCTTTGTGCTAGACCCCACCTCTTAAAGGTGTACTACATCCCAACACTGTCATATGAGGCTAAGTTTCAGGCACATGAATCTTTGGGGGACAAACCACATTCAAAATATTGTAATTATGAACATTTGTGTGTGACTATTGTGCATGGTAGGTAAACACTCTAGCGGACTTGGTGTCTATTTTTATAATTGGCTCCTAAATTTCTGGTGTTTGGGGATTGGGGGGGGGTATGAGAAACTTTCTACTAAGTTCCGCTAAGGTACTTGGACAGGAAGTGAGGCCTCTCCAGGGCTCCAACCAGCTGGTTCAGGAAGAATATGTGTTAACATAGGGCTGCAGGGAGCCAAGAACCAGGAATTGGGTGATCTGGCTCCCTTCAGACACCACTTCCTAGGGGGAGAAGTCTTCCTCAGCCTTTCAACCAGGGTGCTCTCCTCCCTGCATCCAGTTGGCACACCTAACTCCTTCATGAGGAGTCTGTGTTCCGTCCTGGGATGCCCTCAAAGCCAGGACTTCACTGCCTTGCATCTCTGGGTACAGTGCCCAACACAGCCCTACCCAAAATATGAAAGGAGAGGACTCCACACTGCCTCCCTCAGCCCTGGGGCGGGAATATAATCCAGAGTCAGGTGGGTTGGTTCAGGCCTAGAATCCCAGAGCTGGAGAGGCTGAGACAGGATGATTGTGAGGTGGAAGTCAGCCTGGGCCTCATAGCTAGACCTTGTCTCAAAAACTGTGTGTGTGTGTGTGTGTGTGTGTGTGTATACATATATGTGTGTACACACATATATACACATACAAATATATATGTACATACATGTGTGTATACACATATGAATATATATGCACACAAATATATACATATATATATTCACATACATATAAGATCTGGGACACACATAGGGAAAAAGTTAATTCCCAAGCTCCTGATAGTTCCTCCCAGGTCTCTGTTGCTGTTGTTGTTGTCTCCTGGGAATTTAGCATTGCCAGGGCCTGGAGACCTGGTTTAGGGGAGCAGGAAACGCGAGAACGCATCAGAGATGTTGCAGGTGTCAACTAGAGAGGAAGGAGTGCGCTCTCAACACCAATGGAGAATAGAAGAATAGGGTGCTGAAGAAGAGAACATCCAGGAAGGTAGGGGCAGCCAAAGAGGGTTAGTGTGCCATTGGCAGCAGTCACCTGCTCAGTTCCATCCCACAGCCTCTCTCCATGGCTCCACACCCTGATGAATCCTAACCGCATTCCTGGGCCAGTGTCCCAGTTCATCTGTGGAGCATAGCCCCAGGTATCATCTTTGGGAGCCTAAAATGGGTGGGAAGATGTGGAGGAGAAGCAAGGCAGCTTCAACATCAGTCCTTCAGATGTGGCCAGGGAGGCTGGGTTCCCCAGAGCAAGGATGGGTCCCCAAAGCCACTGTATTTGGACATTAAAGAAAAGAGGCCCAGAAACTAGTTATGCAAGTCTCCAAATGCTGGCTGAACTACTCCCAATCTCTGGTAGGGAGCTCAGAGCACAGGTATCCCTCACCCAGCTGAGAAGCCCTTCAGCCATGCTCTCACAAGAGAGGGAAAGAAAGCCCTTTGGGTCTTGTTTTAGTTAAATGCAGCCAACCATGGCTGGATCACCACACCCAGTCTCCCTGTCCATACCACACGAGGTAGGGTTGGGCAGTTCAACATTTCTCAAAGTGGGTTCCATCAAAAACTGGCCTTGTAAGATGCTGTTATAGGAAAGAAGAGACTCTATGAGAAACATTAGACGCCCCCCCCCCCCACTACCCTGGCTTAGTCAAAGGGAGACAAATTCTTTTCCTGAAGGATTTGGCAGGACCTTCAGCATAATTTTCATAATTTTTTTTTTTTTAAATTTATTTTAATTTATTTATTTGAGAGAAAGAGAGAGAGATAGAATGGGCACGCCAGGGCCTCCAGACACTGCAAACGAACTCCACATGCATGTGCCACCTTGGCGCATGGCTCATGTGGGTCCTGGGGAATCGAACCTGGGTCCTTAGGCTTCACAGGCAAGCACCTTAATCGCTAAGCCATCTCTCTAGCCTGCAAACAGTCTGTTAAACTTGCCAGACCAGGGAACCCTTTGGGAACGTACTGGTGAAAACAGATCTTCCTGGTACATGTTGGACATGACAACTTCTAAGTTTTCTTCCAGGTTCCAGACTAGACTGTGTGGTTAGAAGGATGGTCAGCAGGGACAGGATCACTGTCCCCTGAAGGAGGACATCAGCGTGTGTCTAGTTGACATGTCTTGGGACATTTTTGTCAGCCTCTGAAACACAGCCATGACTGATATCCATCAGTCTGTGTAGGCATTGCAAACATCACTGTAACCAAGATTGAAGTTCAGACCACCAACTGCCCTCCTTAGTCAGCTTCCTCCTTTTCTACCTCTTTCCATCCCATAAAGCATAGGTTGGAGAGCCAGGCGTGGTGGCTCACGCCTTTAATCCCAGCTCTCAGGAGGCAGAGGTAGGATTGCTGTTGAGTTCGAGGCCACCCTGAGAATACAGAGTGAATTCCAGGTCAGCCTGGGCTCAGTGAGACCCTACCTCAAAAAAAACTGAAAAGAGAGACTGATTGAGAGGGGGAGGGGATATGATGGAGAGTGAAGTTTCAAAGGGGAAGTGGGGGGAGGGAGGGAAATAACATGGGATATTGTCTACAATTAAAGAAGTTGTCAATAAAAAAATAAAATAAAAAATAAAACCAACAGATTGGAGAGGCCCCTGCTACCAACTGGCACCACCTGAGACCTTCACTTTTTTTTTAAAAAAATTTAAATTTTATTTATTTAGAGAGAGAGAATTGGGTGCACCAGGGCCTCTGGCCATTGCAAACAAATCCAGTTGCGTGCACCACCTTGTGCATTTGGCTTTAGGTGGGTCCTGGGGCATCTAACCTTGGTCCTTTGGCTTTGCAGGCAAGGCAAGCATCTTAACTGCTAAGCCATCTCTCTAGCCCTGACCCTCACTTCTTGACCACAACTGATTAGATGAGATGCCTCACCATGAGCCTGGCCAGTCGAGATCCCTTTGCAGCATTTGAGTAGAGAAACTCAGGGGCTTGAAGTAGCCGCCTGGACTCCAAGTGGGCTGATAAGCCAACAGAGGACCCAGGATTAGGAGCAGAGATGATATTGGGCTTTGCACATAAAATGCTCCCCTCAAAAGGCTCTTTAGGCTCGTGTGTTGAAGGCTTGGTTCCAGCTGCTGGCACTGTTGAGAGATGATCCAATCCATTGATGAGTTCATGGCTGATTGGGCTGTTGGGAGGCAGGATCTAGTTGGAAGAAGTGGGGAAGGAGTAGGCCACTGATGGTGTTTTGGGGTGCCAGTCCCCTCTCTCTCTCTCTCTCTCTCTCTGCTCTCTGGCTGCTCTGAGGTGAGCACCTTTCCTCTTCTATGTCTGCTGCTCTCCACAGGCCCAGAAACATGGAGCCAAGTGACCATGGTCTGAACCTTCTGAAACCATGAGCCAAAATAAAACTTGCTTTCTTTCTTTCCAGTTGTTTATGTGCAAAGCTTGTCACAGAGACGAGAGGCCAGCCATATGGAGATGGAGACACAGATGACTGTCTTGATCCATGAACTTGCCTATATGCTCTGACCTTGGGTCCCTAAAAGCCTACTGGTCCTCCTTTGCTGGGCTCATGTCAAACAGCCTAGATTTGCTCTTTCTGACTCAATATGTACACCGAAGCCTGGGAATTGGTTGAGATGCAGTATGAGCAGAGCCTGGGAATTGCACTTGTATCAGGCTCTGAGGTGAGTCACACACTCCTCGAGGCTCTGAAAGGTGAGCCTTCTCCTGGGGCTGTGGAGCTTGCCTCTGCATTAAGTAAGTAGCAGCACTGGGCAGCTAGGGTTGAGACCAAGGCAGGGACCAGGGAGCCAAGAAATACAGCTGGTTTTTTTTTTTTATGAATCCTGTCATCAATGAAGCTATATAGACACCTTACTGATACCAAGCTTTTGTGTGCACAAAAGGATGGAAATTCCTTTCTTCATGAAACTTACATGTTGAAACAGAAGATAAAAGGGATTTTTGGAGGGGGGGGTTGTGGGTGTTGGGAGAGAACATGAAGGTGAAAGTACAGGGCAGCTTATGAGACTTCGGGGCCTCAGCAAGGGCATTAGCTCCACTCAAGCAAAACATTAGCCTTCAAGGGGACCTGAGACCTACAACCACTGAGCTGCTGCGTCGAGAACAGAGTGTGGGTTGAAGGGTGATGGCAAGAGGCCCGGCACAAGATGATGGTGGTGTATACCAGAGTGACAGAAGTGGAGAGCATGTGAAGAATTGGATGCTTTTAAGCTGGGCATGGTGGCACACACCTTTAATCCCAGCACTCTGGAGGCAGAGGTAGGAGGATCACTGTGATTTCAAGCCCAGCCTGAGACTACATAGTGAATTTCAGGTCAGCCTAGGCTAGAGTGAGACCCTATTATGAAAAGAAGAAGGAGGAGTATGAGAAGGAGGAGGAGGAGAAGAAGAAGAAAGACAGGGCTGGAAGGATGGCTTAGCAGTTCAGGTATTTGCCTACAAAGCCAAAAGACCCAGGTTCAATTCCCCTGAACCCACGTACGCCAGATACATAAGATGGTGCATGAATCTGAAGTTCATTTGTGGCAGCTGAAGGCCCTGACGCGCCTATTCTATCTGTTTGGCTGCCTGCCTGTCTCTCTCAAATAAATAAAATTTTTAAAAAAATTAAAAAAAAAACCCAGAATCTCAGCTCTCTGGAGGCGGAGGTAGATGGATTGCCATAAGTTCAAGGCCACCCTGAGACTATATAGTGAATTCCAGGCCAGCCTGGTCTAAAGTGAGACCCTATCTCAAAAAACCAAAACCAAAACCAACCAACCAAACAAACAAACAAAAAAGAGTTGGATGCTTAATGTTCTTAGAAAGTTGAGGCCACAGGATCAGTCAAGCTACAGGACCTGTGGAGAGAGAGAGAAATGAGTTGAGGAAGATGCCAAGATTGGAGACTGGGCAACTGGAGAGACTGAGCTGCTATTCACAGAGTGGGAAGCTTACAGGGAAGCCAGTTGGTAATCCAAGGACTAGGAAGAGATCCATTCAGAGCACATTATTCCAAGAGACACTGGTGGAAGCCTGAGCCGAGGCAAGCAGGCAGGCAGTTGAGAGTTCTGATGTAAGCTGCCCTGCCTGCTGTCAGCAGTTGTCATAAGCAAGAGATGGAATTTAAAGCCCAACCCTGGAGGAGATCCCTGGAGCGTGGGTGGGGACAGAGAGAAAGGAGTCAGGGATAGGGACAGTGCTTGGGTCCGAAGATTGTGCAGGTCACCAATCACAATAAGTTCATCCACTGTGCCGGGCTGCTGGGCTTCTCAACACCATAGCAGCCTCTCAATCTCCACAAGGTTCTCATGGGGTTCCCCCCTCTTGGTGACCCTTTCCCATACCTGCTCTCCACCCCTCCTCCCCAGGGCCATTGGCAGGCAGGTTCCCAGACCAGCTTCTCAACTCTCAAAGCAGTTCTTTGTTCCATCTGCCTTGGAGATAGATGAGACCCTGTGTGTGATGCTCAGGCCATCCGGTGAGGGGCCAGTGGAGGGGGCGGGCAGCAGCTACCTCAGACGCATGCTCAGATCCAGAATTCCACTTGCCATCTGGGGTCTGACTTGACTTCATTCCCTCCTCTGAGCCCACCGCACACCACTGGTCTGGCACTCAGTAGGTTTATTGTGGGCTGAATGGATGAATGGACAGTACCCTCCCCCACCCCTCAGCATCTCTTGGCCTTCTCCTACGGCTCCTCCATCACCTTGTTTCTTCTGTGTGCCACCTTGCTTCTCCAAGTAGCCTCTGTTGGTGTCACACCCATCTCAGCAAGGGCAGAGGAGGCTGGTGCTCCTGCCCCAGGCCTTGTCATCTTTCCCTTGGAAACCCCAAAGGACAAGAAGGGAGGTTTGCCCATCTGCATCTCCCGGCAGCAAGCTGGGCCCTGGCCTCCACCTGGTGCCTCTTTAACATCATCTTGGTGGGGGGACTTCTGTGGGTGACAAGTATCTTTGTACTCAGCCCCTCCGCCCTTCCCCGGTCTCCCTGGATTCTAACTCTCTGGCATGCTTCCGTCTGCACAAAGAGTCCATTGAGAAGCAGGCGGTGGGGTGCCGCCTTTGATCTGAGCTTCTAATAGTGAGTATGTTTGCATCCCTAAGCAAGGCTTCAGTCTAGCTGGCTCAGGGAGGTAGGAAAAAGTCAGCAGATGGCACCTCAGGGTGAACATGGAAGGCACCCACAAATTCTCTTGGCGAGGGACACCCATTACACAGATACAGATCCTGGCATGGTCAGGAACTGTCAAGCAGGACTGTCTCAAGGTTGAGGAGTCAAAGGTTGACAGCTCACCCCAAAGGAGGGACCAAGTAGACTTGTGGACAACTGGGAACCATATGCTCACTATACAAGGGCAGAACTGCTTACCCACAGGGGCCCAGGGCCCTGGACACAGGAACGGCTGATTGTTCAAGAGGGCGAAAATCTAGGTTTTCAGGTACACTCTTCAAAAACTTAAAACTTTGGCAATTAAAGAAAAATCTGAGGTCAGGTGTCACACGCCTGTAATCTTGCGCTTAGGTGGCTGGAGCAGGAGGATCATAGGTTCAAGGCAAAAGAAGGAACAAAGTGTGAAGTTGTGGTGCAGAAATGACCCTGCAGCCTGCTGGAGTGGACCTGTCATCATCAACTCCTCTCTGGACTCATCCCAGAGGACGTGGCCGTGAGGCAGGCAGGAGAGCAGAGAACACCAGAGTGCTGCCTTGTTACCCATCTCCAAGGCTACACTCAGGGCAACTTTGCCAGTCTCTCGGCCCATGGGGCCCGGCTGCTCCCGAGTGCTGGGAGGTGTCAATTAGGCAGGGAGATGGAAGTGCAGGAGATCGGCTATTCCTCATGCCTAGGCTTTGTGCATGGAGCTGCCCATGGGTACGTGCATACAATCTCGGAGGAGAAGAGATGAAGATTACCATCCTCACTTTGTGGATGAAGAAATGGGCTAGAAGAGACTTAGGATGTTTCCAGACCAAATAGCCAGGAACAAGCTCCAGCCCAGCGCTGGACAGATGAATCCATAGGCTCACCACTATGCGTGGTCCTGGGCTGCAAGGCTGGGTTCCTAGTGTTAGGATTTGAATATGAAGTGTTCCCCCAAAGGCTCTTGCGACGAAGGCATAGTACCCAGCTGCCACAGATGGGGTCTGGTTGGAGACAGTAGGTTATTGGAGAAGTTCTTTGGGGGCTATATCTTGTCTTTTTTTCCCCTCTGTGTCTGTTTCTCCTTCCTGGCCACCATGATGTAAGCCTTTTTTTTTTTTTTTTTTTTTTTGCCACACCCTCTGTGCCACAATGATCTGCTTCAAGGTTGAGGGAGTCACAATGATCTGCTTCAAGGCTGAGGGAGTCACGATGATCTGCTTCACAACAAGCCCAGAGAAAACAGAAGATCCAAGTGCCAATGTTACTATAGACTGAAACCTTCATAACCAAGAGCCAAATTAAATCTTTCCAACTTTGATTTTTTTTTTTCCTCTCTCAGATATGATGTAAGAACCAACAGACACAGCCAGGTTTAAGCCACATAACTCCTGCAATGGTGCAGTTCATACTCTACACAACTGCATATGCCAACCCAGTGGTGGAACAGACAGATGACAGATTAAGCATTCATCAAGGTATGTACAAAGCCCAGGGCTTAACCCAGGAAGGAGACACAAGGGCTTCCCCTGAGATCCCTCTTCCTGGCAGAAGACTTGCTTCTGGGAGAAAATCCATAGGTCCTTTGCCCAGACCTGCCTAGTATGGGTTTCAGAAAGAAGCAGAGAAGTTGCGGAAAGCACCTCCCCTTTCCCCTCCACTATTGGCCATTGGGTTTGTTTTTTTTTCAGCTATAACAGAGGATCGGCATGCCATCTTCACAGACTTAACTTCTAGGAAATGCTCGAAACATGCCTGAAACAACAGGAGAGCGATTCTATTTCACAAGAGGTCTCTGTCTTCACCAGCCAGCTGGGTGGCATGGCCAGCTACTCATTTTACTCCTTTTATCTGTGACATGTCACATAGTGACTGGCTCAGAAGGGGCTCCAGCTGGGTTGGTCACTAGGAAGGTTGCCTCAACATTTCCAATGCTATGGCCTGCAAATGGAGCCATGCTCAGGAGGAGCATACAATCTTCTACATACAATCTCTCATGGCTCCCACTTTGTTGTTCCTTTTTAAAATGTTTATTTATTTATTTGAGAGAGCAAGAAAGAGGCATATAGAGAGAGAATGGGTACACCAGGGCCTCCAGCCACTGCAAACGAACTCCAGATGCATATGCCACCTTGTGCATTTGGCTTATGTGGGTCCTGTGGAATCGAACCTGGGTCCTTTAGCTTTGGGTAGGTACGGCCAATCAGAGACTTGTGTTTTTGAAAAAAAAAAAAATTCCCAGCTCTGACAGTTTCTCTGAAACCAGCCTGCTAAATCTGCAACCCCACAAAGGTGTTGGTTATAACCTCTCTCTCTTATCTGTCCGCTGTCTTCCTCTCCTGTTCTCCTCCCCCAAAGCTGGGAAATCTTCAAAGGAAAAGATGTGTCACTGTAAGTATATAGCCCGAGAAATGGGCCAGATAAATTATTCACACAGAAAAAGACAGCAAGTGGCGGGTGGAGAGCCCTTAAAGGCCAAAGGACCACCCCAGGTTGATGGTGCCCTGGTGGCATCTGGGGGGAGTATGTTCTCCAAATCCTGGATGGGTGACCCTGTCCCACATGGCACACTCTGGTTTCTCATGCCAGGGCTAGGTGTGTAGGTGTAGTGTAGTGGTGTGTGTATGTGCAGTGTGTGGAGGGGGTGTGTATGTGGAGGGGGTGTCTATAGCTCCAACAGCAGTTTAGTCCCAGGCGCCTGCTGGTCTGGGAAGCTCCAAGGTGGCAGGCAGGGGCCTCTGTCTGGCTGGACATTTGGGATTTACTTCCCTCAAGACTCAAGCTGGTAACTACAGAGTTTTAGTCCTTGCTTTTATCTCTTTTTGAACTGCAAAGAGACATTCCCGAGGGGGCAGAGGGGATACTGTTTTCTCATGAAAGAAGAAAGCCATGACGGGTTTTAAGGAAGTAACCAACTTTCTAAGCTCTGTGAGAAAGAGTTTTGCTTTGATTTCAACAACCCCTGGTACCAGTGGGGGGTTGCGGGTGGGAAAGACAAGCAGGGACCCCAAGGGAAGTCCACTTCCATTACAGAAGGTCGGCAAGATACTCTCCCTCAGATCCGGACTCCAGGCTGGGGCCTGGCTCTGCTCCTGGTCCCTTGCTGCCCTTCTGTCCCCACAGCTCAGGGGCTGTGCATCCCTTGTGGACATCTGGGGCCAGATAATGCTGCCAGGGTGTCCTGGGTAAGGAAAGTGTTTAGCAGCCTTTCTGACTGTCTCCAGGAAGCAAAGCTACCTTCTAGCCTCCATCCTGTGTATATCTCATTACAGGTATAATTTCTTGTCTCTCTTCCACCCAAGACAGGTGGAGCATGAGAATGACAACTGTCCACTTTGTGCACTGATACATATTTTAACATACTAAAATGATGCGTGAAACACAGCTGTGTTGTCTCCTTTCTACAAGTAAAAGTCTGCATCTGAGAGTAATTGTATGTGTCCTATGCACGACAAAGTACGGTGATTGGCACATAGCAGGTACTGCATAAAGAATTGCAATATAAAAATGACATCAGGCAAAGTATAGTGGCTCATGCCTGAAATCCCAGTATATGGGAGGTTGAGATAGGAGGACTGTTGCAATTTCAAAGCCAGCCTGGGTTACAGTGTGATACCCTGCCTCGAAAAACCAAACTAGGGTTGGAGAGATGGCTTGGTGGTTAAGGCACTTGCCTACGAAACCAGAGGACCCGGTTCAATTCCTCATGATCTGCGTAAGTCAGATGCACAGGGTGGCACATGTATCTGGAGTTCATTTACAGTGGTTGAAGGCATGCCCATTCTCTCTCTCTCCCCCCTTTTTCTCTCTCTGTCAAATAAATCAAATAAAATGAAAATTAAAAGAAACAACACAATACAAAATAAAACAACAAAAAAAGTCAACAGTACTAATTTTGTGTGGTCCCTACATTTCTCATACAAATCACCTGTCAGTACTCACTTATAAGAGTTACTTATATGATTAGCCTTCATCCCCCCCCCCACAACATGTAATCAAAGAAACTGGATGAAGAGATTTCATGACTCTGGAGGGTCACACAGCTCCCAGTGTCCTTTGAGACAGAGGCTCAGAGCTGTGCTGCCCAGTACAGTGGCCGTAGGCCACATGCAAAGATCACTTGCACTGCAGCTATTCTGGCTAGACGTTGGCCAAGTTGACCATAAAAATTAACTCAGATGTGTTTGGAGTATAAAATACACACTGGATTTTAAGAGTGCAAAAAATGCAATGTCTTATATATATATTGAAATTATATTTTGGATATATTGGACCAAATAAAATACTGATACAATGTCACCTATTACTTTATACTGTTTTTAAAATTTTGGTTTTTTGAGGTAGGGTCTCACTCCAGCCCAGGCTAACCAGGAATTCACTATGTAGTCTCAGGGTGGCCTTGAACTCATGGTGATCCTCCTACCTCTGCCTCTGGAGTGCTGGGATTAAAGGCGTGTGTCACCATGCTGGGCAACTTTACACTTTTGTGTGTGTATAATGTGCATGTGTTCATGGCGTACAACGGCACATGTGTAGAGGTCGGAGGACAACCTTAGGCGTTAGTCTTTGCCTTCCACTTTGTTTCAGGCAGGGTCTCCACTATTCACTGCTACATAACTTGACCCTTGAGCTTGTGGGGATTCTCCTATCTCTTCCTCCCATCTGGCATAGGCTCCTTGGGACTACAGATACTCAGTATAGCATCCAGTTCTGGAGATCTGAACTCAGGTACTCACACATACAGGTGGAGCACTTATACATAGAGCCATCTCTCAGCCCTCCTTTTTCACTATTTTAAAAATGTGACTCCATACAGACCCAATGACTGAATGGGTGCAATAGTAGCATGTCTGCTCTTGGGGAAACCAACTGCTCCATAATTGGACTGAAAGCCCGCTCTATGGGAGGGAATACATGCCTGGTACTGAAAAATACTTAGCAAAAGTCTATGGCAGGGAGGTCATGAGCCTTAGGGCTTTAAAGCCTGCTCTTGTCTGGCTAAATGTATATATTATTCCCACCAAGCTGCCCTGAAAGCACTACACTTAATGTTCATATTCACATATAATGCTACTCTCACTTCTGGTTAGAGAAGCTTCTCTTTTCAAATGGCGATGACCACTGGGATGACTCAAAAGGCAACACAGTGCCAAGAAGAAGGGATGGAGGAGTGTCCAGCACTGAAACACCTCTGTCACACCCTCCAAGGCTCAGGGTCCATTGCAGAAGAGGGGGCGGAAAGAATGTAAGAGCCAAAGGAAGGGTATGACTCCTTACGATACAACTGTCCAGACAGAAATTGGCCTTGATATCCATGACCTTGTAGTGCCTAGCAATACCTTCGCAAGACCCTCAAAATAGAAGAAAAAGATGATGACATCAAATTAAAAGAGAGACTAATGGAGAGAGGGAGGGGATATGACGGAGAATGGAGTTCTGAAGGGGGATGGGGGGAGGAGAGGGAAATATGGGTTTTTTTGTATGTAAGTATAGAAGTTGTCAATAAAAAAATTAAAATAAAATAAAATGTGGCTCCTAGGGCTGGGTGGTACAGCTCAGCAGTACACGCCTGATAGGACCAATGTCCTGGGTTTGGTTCTCATCATCAAAAAGAAATAAAGAAGGTAGCTACTTACAAATTTAAAATGAGCAATGTGCTCACATTCTCTCTCTTTTCTTTTCTTTTGATTTTTTGAGGTAGCATCCTGCTCTAGGCCAGGCTGACCTGGAATTCACTATGTAGTGTCATGCTGGCCTGGAACACACAGAGATCCTCCTACCTCTGCCTCCCAAGTGCTGGGATTAAAGGCGTGCTCCACCACACCCGGCTCACATTCCATTTCTATTAGAAGGTACTGCACTTGGGAGTGGCCAAAACGGGCAGTAGTTTCCAGTGTACAGATCATAAAACCGAGGCACCCCAGACAATACTGCCAGAAAGGCAGAACTGGTCTCTTCACACTCAGCTGGGGTTGCTTCCCATCCCAGGATACCAGAATGAATTTAGCGTAAGCCTAAAGTGACAGCAAAGCATTCTCCTTGAGGACCTCAAAGGTGGGCTGAAACTCTGATGTCTGTCGTTGTGCCTTCCGTAGAAACCTCCCCTGAGGAAGCAAAGAATCTTTTGGGGTCTAGTGAACTGCAGTGTGGGTGGGATAGGGGCGGAAACTAAGAAAGATCAAAGACCTTCTGGTTAACTCGCTCCCAGGCAACCTCAGGTTGGCAGCAAGCCGACCCCAGACGGGCACCCACTGCCCTCTGAGCCAGGAGATGCGAGCGACCGGCTGACAGCTCGAGATTTCTGGCACTTGTCACCGCCAGGAGTGGGCGGAACCCGCACTGGCCTGAGGTGTCCTGGGGATTACTGCAGGACTCCCAAATAAATAAAAACCAAGCCGGTGTGGTAGCGCACGCCTTTAATCCTAGCACTCAGGAGGCGGAGGTAGGAGGATCGCTGTGAGTTCGAGGCCAGCCTGCGATTACATAGTGAGTTCCAGGTCATCCTGGGCTAGAGCACGACCCTACCTCGAAAAACCAAAAAAGAAGGGTCGGAGGAGGGGCACTGGGCGGGGAACGGAGAACATTTTCTGCAAAAGACAGGACGTGGGAAGGGACCACGCCCCGGGAGCGCCTCAGACGCGTGTTCCAGAGACCTCAGTTTATTACAGCTCCAAACTGTAGCCGCGGGGTCTCGGCTGGCTTATTCCGAGGACATGCACAGCCGAGAGAAGACACGGCCGGCGAGGAAAGCGCCGCTCCACCACCTCGGGTCCAGAGCCTCGGTTCCAGGGTCCCCATCCCCGCCCCTGGCTCGAGACCGCCGCTTCGCGCGGGTCTCGGAGCCCAACCCTCCAGAGGCCCCGCCCCCTAGATCAGGCCCCGCCCCTCAGCGAGGTCTCCGCCTCCGAACCGCCCCCTCCTGAGGGCCCCAGCCCACAGGCTCCGCCCACCCCGCCCCGCCGCGCCCGTCTCGCCTTTGATGCGCCGCGCCTGGCCAATGGGCGCGCGGGGAGGCGCGGGGCCGGGGCCGGGGCGGCGGGCTAGGGGGGCTCGTCGCGTCCCGGCGTCAGTCAGGCCGCGGCGACCGGCGGCAGGAGCGGCGTCCCGGTTCCGCCTCAGGCTCCGTTGGGCTCGGGGGGACTTGCTCCCGGAGCGGGAGAGCGAGGAGGCGCGGTGCGGGGCGGCGCGGGGGGTCTCGTGGGCCGGGCGCATGGCTTAGGGACGCCCCGCCGCCGCGGCCCCCAGCATGGGGAAACTTCACTCGAAGCCGGGTCAGTGCCCCTTGCCCGCCTGCCGTCCCCCTCACCCCAGCACCCCGGGTCCTCCCCGCCGAGGCTAACTCTCTCTCCCTCTCCTCCTTTCTTTTGGGTCTGCAGCCGCCGTGTGCAAGCGCAGGGAGAGCCCGGAAGGTAGGGACGCACGCGCGGGGCACCGGCCAGGGAGGCGTGGGGGAAGCGGCGCGGCCGGCCGGAGGCCGAGTGGCCCAGCCCGATGGATCTCATTACCAGGGCCGCCCAGTCTGCCCACCAGCGCCCCAGACCTGCCCCTGGAGCTGTCTTCGGGACCCCTCCGTCCCTCCTCCCCTCTATGTGCTCCCACTTATGACCCTAACTCTCCCTCCCCCTTGATGGCGTCTCTGTTAAGACCCCCTCCCCCAGAAGGTGCCTGACTCCAAGATCTTGCCCCTCTCTTCCCAGCCCCTCCTCGGGAGGACTTGGCTTTTACGCCCACTTCGTCCCCCTTCTCCTGGTCCTCTCGACCTCCAGGGTGTTCTCCTCTGATCCCCAAACTCCTTCCATCAGGGTACTTCCTCCCCGCCCCCTCTGGATCCTTGCTCTTGGGGTTTCGCCGGGCTCCCTTTCTTGGTTACTTGTCCCTCTCTTGGATTCTGCCCTAGCACTTGAACACCCCTCACCCCACCCCACCCACCGAGTCCCCAGTGTCTGCTTTCTGGGCCCCAGCCCACTCCTTCCTTCCACCTCAGGTAACTTTTGATCAACTGGGGCGGGCACAGACTCAGGAGCTTCATGTTGTTCCCCACCCCAGGTGACAGCTTTGCTGTGAGCGCTGCTTGGGCTCGGAAAGGCATCGAGGAGTGGATCGGAAGGCAGCGCTGCCCAGGCAGTGTCTCAGGACCGCGTCAGCTGCGATTGGCAGGCACCGTTGGTCGAGGCACCCGGGTACAGTCCCTACTTCATTCCATCCCCTTATCCTTTTCAGCCTCAGATATAGGTCTGCATACCTACCTACCCCAACTTTTAGCGTCCTTCTGACACAGCATCTAGGTCCAAAAAACCCCTTCTCAGCGGTTACCTGTCTCCACTCTGTTCTATGCCCCAATACTTTGGGAAAGCCTTGTGGGCCAGGGATCAGGCAGAACCAATGTCCCTCCCAGTTGGGGACAGAGGGATGTATCAGGGAAGGGGCCAGAGAGGAGGTAGTACCAGTTCAGTAGGTGGGGAAGCTCTGCTGTGCTGGGAGAGTGTGGATGGCTGCCCTGCCTTGCTTCTGTGGCCAGCGTTCACCGAGGAAGGAGAAGAGGGAGAGGGCTAGCAGGAGTTGTCTGGGTGGAGGGCAGGACTGTGCTGGCCCAGGATCTGTGACCACCTCCAATGGTGAATGTCTGTGACATTCATCAGTGCCATCTGCTGTCTGAGTGGAGAGTTTGGGGGCACAGAGACCTACCTGTCCCCTTAAGCTTGGCCTTCAAGGAGAGGATCTCATTGCACTGTGGCCTGGGCACATGCTATCCCTTCACCCTGGTGGTCCTTCAAGCTATTCTGCAGAAGGGGTGAGTGGGACAGGGGACTGAGTAGGTTCAGAACCTGCTCCTGGCCTGGGACTGGTGATCACAGCTGTCCTGTGAGCTCCAGAACTCTGCACGGGGCTTTTAGATGGTCTGCGTGGAACTCTCGCAAGCCGAGGATCAAAGGATGAATCAACTTTTTGATGTGACATTTAATTTTTTTTTTTTTAAACTTTGAGGGGGAACAGACCGAGCCTCAGGTCTGGATAGTTCTTTGGTCTTGTCCACAGCTGGCTGGGGAGAGGCCAGTGCCATTCTCAGATGTGTGTGCTTCAGTGGTGGCACCTGGCAGCTCCGTTGCAGGGAGTAGTAGCTTGTATATGTGTGAAATGTCCTCTGTGTTGGGGACAAGCCCCCTGTCTCCCTCCCCTGTGTGGCTGGGACTTTCTCTTTTCTGGCATTCCCATCTACTCTCTAGGGTGGGACTGGAGCTGCTACTCTAGTGGAAAGGTCAGAACTTGGGGGAAGGAGCACTGAACTTGGAGCCTTTTAGCACCAAGACCACAAACTTCTTTCCCCACCATTCCTAGTTTTTGATCTATTTATTTATTTGAGGACTGATGAAAATGATCCAAATTTAGACATATGAACAGATGCGTTTGCAGCTCAGGACAGGCCAGCAGTGGATTTCCATTAATCAAGTTTTGTTGTTTCTTTTTTCCCCCAGCCTGTTTATTTTTACAAAGTATTCCTGCAGAATGACATTTATTTGTGCTCTAGCGCGCATACTCTCTCCCCACACCCTCTCTCCCCTCCCCTCTTCTCCCTTCCCCACTCTTCTCTTCTGTCTCTTTTCTTTCTAAACTGCCAGGCAGCTT
This sequence comes from Orientallactaga sibirica, assembly GCA_036365145.1. NCBI lineage: Eukaryota > Metazoa > Chordata > Mammalia > Rodentia > Dipodidae > Orientallactaga > Orientallactaga sibirica. Next base: position 4,038,119 of record JAEOAD010000030.1, read on the forward strand.
TTGCTCCATGCTAGAGGGGAAACTTGAAATACAGTGAGGGCTTGCTTCAATTGACTTTTATCTTCAAAGCCATAACAAATGTTACCCGCATGTTTTTGGTGGGTCTCCTTGGCATCCAGGCTAGGAGGATGGGAGGGAGGAGGGAAGACTGAGAGGAAAACAAAAGTCTGTCGTTTTTAATTAAATAGTAGTGTTCCCAGCAAGAGGAATGCAAGCCAGTAAAAGTCGCCATTGGGGGAAATGAAGGTGGGGTTGGGGGGGAGGAAGAGGCCCCAGCTTAAGCCTGTGGCTTTAGTGAAGTCACGGAATTTTGTTGCCTGGTTTCTTCCTCCAGCTGAGGACAGCATGGGATGGATGGTGCTTGCTCTCTTTCCTCCCCCCCTTTTTTGCCCCTTCTCTCAGCAAGGAAGGGGTCATTATATTTGTTCAAAGTACTTTTTGAAGATGTGAGACATAGAGCCATGGGCGTGACATGTGTCAGATGGTTAGAGGGTGGGCCCGTTCATCAATGATATTGAGGGTGTCTCTGCCTCCTTGGGAGTCATTTTTAGTAAGACTCCTGGGTGCCTGGCTCCCACCTGCTATGGCTCAGCATGGCCCAGCCATAGACCCTGCAGTGGTGGGCTGTGCCTCCACCCTGATTAGGTTGAACCCAGGTGTAGTGAAGTGCTTGGAAGGGACCTGGGAGGCAGTGCAGTTGATCCTTTGAGAGAATATCTTTAATCATTATAGGTATCTATTTATATCAGAAAGAAATAATAACTAGGATATGAGAGACATGATTTCATAGGTATTACCGCTTAGGAAGACCTGAAGTTGAAAGAGATGGGTGAATTTAAAGTCAACAAAGAGAAAAATTCTGAGTCCAAGAGGTCACAGTTGGGAATATGAACCTGGGATGCTAAAAGGTGGGGGAACATCAAGATACTGAACCAGCCAGTAGTGGGCACACTGTACTCTCATTTCATGTCCCTGAGCCCCACTGGTGTGGAAGGTTCCTGTTTAGCTGATGTCATCAGGATGTAGGTGGGGGTGTGTGGGCTCTGATAGCCTGCTGGCAGTGTACTCCAGCCAGTGCAGGCCTGTCTTAAGGAAGGCTTCTGTCTCCACTTCTTCACCTGTCCTGTCACCAAAGTGTTTGGGAACACGTTACTGGCTTATCCCACTAGCATCATTATTCCTGCAATGAGAACTACTATTTACTAAGTGCCCATGAGTGTGCCAAGCACTCTGCTTCTTTTGCCTTAATCTTCACATAACCTAACCCCCTGTAGTTCTAGCCAGCTACTGTAGACTGAGTTGTCCTCCCTGGAACACCGTCTAGCACGTGCAAAGCCAGGTCCTGGGGAGTCCACCAGGAAGGTGGGCACTTTGCTCCCTTCTTCCTAGAGAAGGGTGCATTGACCAGTGCTTCTTCATGAGCTGGTTGCAGTGCATGCAAAAACAGGAGGAGCCCTGCTTGCACACTTCCTCTTTGACAGGATCCAAGTTACATGCAAGGTTCTAGGCTGTGACAGGGTGGCCACAAAGGTATTTAACTCATTCTGCCCTGCATACAGAAGTTAATGAGGTCAGGCTCTGGTCACAGTACCCTGTTGCCATTTTGCCTTTGTATGTCTTGATTAGTGTATCTGTAAAATGGGTGCTGTAATGTGCTCATGCATGGTGGAGTAATGACATATAAATCTTCAAAAATATTAGAAGCTCAGCAGAGGTAGGAGTCCTCATGCAGGCGTTACGATGCCAGAGCTCTCTGCCCGCTGTATCTCTCTGCTACAGATTCAGTGGGTGGGATTTGGGCTAAAGTCTGGGCTTCTGCCTTTCCGTGGGTGCTTGATGAAGTCCAAGGACATAGGAGCTCAGAGGAGTAAAGGAACGAGAAACAGGAGGCTTATAGGTGCTGTGAAAGAACAATGGGCTGAGCCCCGTGTGCACCAGAGAAGCATGTGCTAGGCCAAATTAGACCATGAAGCCAGCACAGTAACCGCCAAGAGATGAGGAGCTAAACTGGAAGTGGAAAGTGGAAGCAGCAACAGGCAGTTGCAGGCGAGCCCCACGGAAATACCGGGTGCTGGGAGTACAGTGGCTTCTAAGGCTCCCTCGGTGGGCAGAGTAGCTGAGTCTGGGCAACTTGTCTGTGTGCGTGCTTGGGGCATGCATGGTACACTCCGCGCATGTGTATGTTCACAAGCACATTTCAAACAATCCCTCTACCCCCACCCCTTGCATGACCCTTTTGTTCTTTTATAGCAGAGCTGCCTACAGAAATAGGCTGGGGGCTGGGGACAGGCAAGCCCCCTGAAGATCAAAGGCGGCTGCCAGGCACTTTGGTAATTTGATTAAGGGCACCTAGTGCATTTTGATATTTGGGGAAGATTAGGAGGGTGCAGGCGCGCTGGAGCCCGTGGGGATGAATGGAGCTGGGTGATGAGATTGGGGGTTGGCCCAGCTGCTGCCCGAATGCTGGATTCCAGGGGAATTACCCTTGAATGATACCAGTTGGCACAATTAAAAGGACCCATGTCTTCACCATATGGAAAGTGTTAGGTCTCCTTACGTGGTTTCAGAGCTATGTGCTGGGAGGTGGACTTGACATTTGAGGTAGAGCATAAATTAAATATTTGGTGTTTCAGAATTAAAAGATGATTTGCTTAGAGGCTGGATGTTGCAGGGAGTGGGCTCAGGATGGAGGTGGGCCCTTTGCCCGTCGGAAACTTTGAATTCTGCATGGAGAGTTTTTTCTGCCTATGGCACCTAGGCTCAGCTACTCAGCCCAGCCTGGTTCCTGTCTATCCTGGGGACCAGTAAGGAGTAGCCTGGAGAGTCTGAGCGATGCCAAGTGCCAGGCAAGGCTGCTGGTTGCTCTTGGTATAGATGCTTCCAGGTGGGTGTCACTGCCTGCTGCTATGGTGCACCTGCTTCATGTTCTGCCTTGTCCTTCTTTTGAAATTTTTCTTCTCTGAGGAGGCTGAGCTGGTTATGTACACAGTCTATTCTCTAGAAGTCAGGAATATCCATCTACATTCATATTTTGTGGGGGAAACCAAATTCAGGGGGCATCCGCTGTGTGCTTGACTAGGACCTAGAACTTGGGGGCTGCTCATTTCCTTTCCCCAATGGGATGTCAGGGAGTAGAGGAGATGGGATGGAAGCTAGTGTCCATGTTTGCACCAGGAAGCTTAAGCCCACCCTCAGGGACACCTGTCTCCTTGGACACTTAAAATGTTCTAACCTGAACTGTCAGTAACAAATGAAACATCTCGTGGTGTCTGTAGGGCACATAATGGGCCCTCCCTGTGTATAAATGAATGAAATTAGGTCACCCTCCTTGCCTCCTCCTTCCCCAGACAGCTTCTCCAACCCTTGATTCCTGATGCTAAGTTTCCCATGGTCCACTGTCCTTAGTGGAAGAGTAGAATCAGGCCCCCCTTTTTTGGCACTCCATTTTAATTACTATTAATAATGAGTTGTTAATAATTCCCTAACTGTGCCAGGCACTGGATTCAGTGACGAGGAAAGAGACACAGTCCTTGCCCTCAGGTGGCTTCCAGGCAGATGGAGCTAAGAGGCAGCAAGTGAACTGGCAGTGGGTTGGAAGACAGATGGAGATGTAGGAGGAGGGGGCGATGGGGCGGGGAATGTGGTGGGAGGCTTGTGTGTGGGACAGGCTGGGTGGTTGTGAAGGGGCTGGGGCTTTGCAGCTGGCAGGCCTCTTTAGTATCTTTCCTGGGACTCAGTCTTGGAAAGCCTCACGGGTGAGCTGCCCTTGGCAGGCTTGAGGTACCTGTCCATGGACAGGTGTGTGGGTGGGTGGGTGGGAAGTTAGCTTGCTGCTCTAGCTGCCAACACACTCCATGGAGCTGATTAATGTGTAGTGTCCCATTCCCAGCTGTTCGCATGAGTTAATGCCTCCTGGAACTCTATCGGAGGAAGATACCAGCCTGAGGGCCAGAAGCATACCTGTGGGGATGGGAAAACTGAGGGTGACATTGGTGGCTGAATTGGTGGCAGAGGAGATACCTCAATGGCCAGGGGAAAAGAGACAAGTGACAGCCAACCTCTGCATGAACAAACACTCTGCCCCAACATCAGTGACCACGCGCCATGCTGTGCCTGAGGGACGCATCCCTTTACTCAGGCTTCCCAGACTCAGGGACAAAGTCCAGCAAAGGGACCCTGGACTAGGGAATGGAGTGGTGACCCACCATGCTGGTGAGTCAGGCCAACCACCCAAGGTTCTACAGTCTCTCTGTAGGACTTTGAGTTCACACTGTGCTTTGCTTTAGAAACTTTGGGAAATTTTGGGTTGCTTGTTGGATTCCAAACAGGCGTTTCTTGCGGCTGCCTCCAGCTTTCCTCTTTTATTGGCTCACAGGTTCCTTCTGCAGTTCTTGTCTCTCGTAGACATTCTCCTTTCCCCTTGATCCCCTCCCTATGGAAGGAAAGAACTCAGATCCTCATAAACTAAATATCTGTCCTTCGGTCTGAGGGGGAAGTGAGGCAGGAGCCCAGAACACCCTGGATGAAAGGCCAGGGAGAGCTGAAGGCCTTGTTTGTTGGATCTGGAAGCTGGGCTTTGATGTCTCTCTGTTCCGTTTATCCTGGGCAGCTGCCTGCCTCCTTATGGCCTCAGATTCTCCACATGGAGAGTGGTAGGCTCTCTCAGGCTGGAAGAGAGGAGAGGCCCGCACGCTCGGCTCCATGAAGGACTGTCCAGCCAGGCCGGTGCCTTGCCAAGCCCAGGTGGGGTGGGGAACCTTTTCTAAACATGCACTTCCAGAGGCATAAGTAATTCTTTGATAGCTGCCTGGGCAAGCAGGGTAGGGGAGGCTGTTTATCCATGCGGGCACCAGCCACAGGGCTCAGAGAGGAAAGCCTTAGGCCCCTCTGCTGAAGTCATCCTGGGCTTCTGCAAGGCATGTCAGAGCTCTGGCCAGCCAGTGTGGCTCTGCTCAAGGGGCTGGTCCTGAGCAGTATTTGCTTAGCAGCCCTAGGGAGTTAGTCTGGGTGTTATGTTCCTAGCTTGGCTGTGGCATGTGACCCTGTGTGTGGCTGATGGCTATCAGAGGGCCACTGGATAGCTGGTGGGCTTTACTGCTACTACACATGACATCAACAGAAGGGCCCCTCCCTTCCCTGGACCTTGTCCTGTCCATGCTAGCAGGGGGTGAAATCACTCTAACTGAGTATGTATAAAGTGCTTTCCGTCCTACCATTCCTATCTGCAGTAAGTAGATGGGGAGTATCCTTCTTAGGTCAGGTGTGCAGACGCCCTGTCCATTGAGCATCAGCCTTGTTTCCGTGAGATTTGTTGTCTTGTAGAAGATAAGGCTTTTAAAAACAAATTGTAATTTTAATTGTAACAGGTGCTAAAGGGGTGCTAGGTGATTGGGGGACTTGGACCTCAACTGTTTATTTCTTCTAGCATTTAGACAGCCCCACCCCCCACTAAGTCCTCTACTCACTCTGTTGTGGAAACCTGCCTCAGAACTTAGCAAGAGTAGGGCTAAACCCTTGTGATCGCCTCTTCTCTCTTTCTCTGACGACATCGATCAGAGCTTCTTAGGTTCTGTATGATAACCATACAGTATCATGTGTGTGGTTTATTTAGCCAAAATAACTTGATACCTCTCCTGGCACACTAAGTTTTGTCAAATTAGGAATAATTGTTGAATTCTAATGAAGACTGTTGGGAACTTTGAGGAAGTGGGCCATTCTTTACTGACATAATATATGATTTGGTTTTCTATTGTTTTTCAGAGGCAAGCCCAACACACTGTCTTTTTTAATGAGAGAGAGTGAGAGAAAATTGGCATGCCAGGGCCTCTAGCCACTATAATGGAACTCCAGATGCATGCACCACCTTGTGTGTATGTGCAACCTTGTGCATGCATTGCCTTGTGTGTTTGGCTTACATCAGATCTGGGGAGTGGAACATGGGTCCTTAGGCTTCCCAGGCAAGTGCCTTAACTGCCAAACCATCTCTCCAGCTCCCCTCCTATTGGTTTGCTACAGGCTCTTGCTATGTAGCCTAAACTGGGCTGGAAATCATAATCCTACTGCCTCAGCCTCCTGATTGCTGAGATTACAGGTGAGTGTCACCACACCTGGCCAGTACATTATTTGTCTAATGATTCACATTGCTAGATTCCTTAGTGTTTACCTTCTTTGTACTCTTAAAACCCTTAGTTTTTATGATAGACCATGGGATATATTGTGGAGCTGGCCCTTATCTGTGGGTTCTAAGATGAAAATATTTGGTAGTGATTCCATCTATACTGAGTTTACTTTTTCTCTTGTCACTATTCCCTAAACAAGGCAGTAGTAGTATGATGACCATTTACATAGCAACTCATTATATTAGTGTTATAAGTAATGCATTTGATATGCAAATGCTTTACTGCAGGTCTTTGCATGGTTATGTGTAAGGTAGACGGGCTCATACTGGGCAGGTGGATGCTGAGCAGTGAAGACAGTGTTAAGGAAAGGTTAGGGGGCACTCTGGAGCTTCTGAATCTGGAACAAGGAGTACTAATGTCAGAGGTATCTGTCCTCAGAGGACATTTAGTTGGAGCTGAGCCCAAGAGGTGAGTGGGGGACAGGAGCAGAGAGGGCATGTGTGGTCAGTAAATGGACAGATGGCAGGTGGGAGTCCCTAGAGCAGGGGGCAGTTTGTTGGAGGTATAGATGGAAACCATGGCTGGGCCTGGCCACCTTCTCACTGTGTTATGTGCCCAGCTCTTCATCCAGAGAGGGAATATGTGGCAGTGTTGTATGAGGCCGTTATGACCGAGGGAGCCTGTGATCTGTTCTGTGGAGGAGGAGGAATGTGGGGATGGGTTCCCAGTTACAAAAATACTTGGAGGATAAAGAGGAATCAAGTGACAGAATATTCCATGGGCTCTTTGAGATTCCAAAATGTCTGCATTGGGCCAGGCACCACACTTGGTTCTTTGGGGACTATCCAGGGGACCCTTGAGGAGGTTATAGGCAGGCAAGAAACTAGGAGAAGTGGAGTAAGATGCAAGGTTAAAGAGCAGAGGCTGTGGAGGCCTGCATCCTGAGTTCCAGTCCTGTCTGCATGCTTTCTCACCGGGACCTGGGGCACTGAGCCAGACGTCTGTGTCAGCCAGCGGGTGTGGTGGGGAACAGATGCACTGTAGATGGTTTAAGCAAGATTCCTGGGCTGCTAGAGCTGTGAGCGAGGATGGGAGAGCCCTTCTGGGGGCTGAGGCACCTGAGGCCCGTCATCAGCCAGAGGTGGTTGTGGATCCTGGAGCAGAAAGAGATGAGGAGGAAAGGTTGACTCTGGTCCTCCTAGGGACCTCTGCTGAGGCATGGAGATGGGTGGTCAGGGGTAGGCATGGTGGGTAAGCAGAGTCATAGTCACGGTGCAGGGGCTTCCAGGGGTGGGAAGAATTATCCCACCAGGTTCTCCTATTGGCTGAATTCAGAAGCCAGCATGCCAGGGGCCATAGGAAATTGGTATCCAGGGTCAGCTTCCTGGGGCACAACAGCCCAGAAAAAGTAGACAACAGGTGGGCATGCCAATGGCAGTAGGTAAGCATCTCTAGGCCTCAGTGTCCACCTCTAGCAAGTGTGGTGGTAGCACTGCCTGCTTCCTAGCCTGCTGGGAGGGCTGCTGTTGCAAATGGGGAGTGCAGAGTTGTAATGCATAGATAGGCATGAGGCCGGGTGAGGGGTTAAGAGGAGGGTGCAAGAGCAGGGCTTTGTGGGATGCCTAGACTGAGCTCAGGGACCTATGGGACCAGAGAGATCACATTAATGGTAGGCTGTGTGGGAAACATCTGGGAGGAATGGAACACACACACTGCAGGCCTCAAGGGGGCAGTGCCACTCAGCCTGAGCCAGTTCTCACCACCTGAGAGACATGGTCTTAGTGTTGCCACACTCTGAATCAAGCCATCTGGATTTTTGTGTGTGTGATATATCTGTGCACTGTACACACGTGTATGTGGAAGTACGGGTACCATGTGCACGTGTGCAGAGGCCAGAGGAGGACATCCAGTGTTCTCCACCACTCTTCCACCTTCGTTCCTTCAGACCAAGTCTCTCACCATCTCACTGAGCTTGGAGCTCACTGGTTTTCAGTTAGTCTGGCTGACCAGGCAGCCTCAGCAATCCTCCTGTCTCTGCCCTACTCAGCGCTAGGGTTACAGGCATGCATTGCTAGGTCTGCCTTTTTATGTGGTTGATGGGAAGTGAACTTGAGTCCTCACGCTTCTGCAGCCAGCACTCTTACCCACTATCTTCCCAGCCCACCATCTGGATTTTTTTTGTGGAACCATTCCAGTTTAAAACATTGTTACAGGCATGGTGGAATACACTCATCATCCTAGCACGCAGGCAGGCTGTAAGCTTGAGGCCAGCTTGGGTGACATAGTGAAACCTACATCAAAAAAAAAAAAAAGTTTTTTCATAAACTCTTTCTATAGTTGAGCAGATAGCCAGATTTGGCTCATGCAGGAGGCTTGGGATTACCAATTTAGCACTGTGGGGTGCAGGATGTTAGTAATGAGAAGGCATACACACAGGTGGGGATGAACCCGTGTGGAGCCGAATGCACTGCCTGTATTTCCTTGTGAAATTCTTTTACCTGTCTCACGCATGCACTTCTGTTTTGTGGATGAGGGGACACCCTCCTAAGCCAAAACCACAGGCAGAGCATTGGCTATAGGCAGTGCAGTGGAGTTGGGAAGCCGTGGCCATTGTGTTTCATGTTCATGTGGCGGGATGGAGGGCAAAGAATGAGTGCACTAGAGATGTGGTTTGGCCACCCTCTACTGGGGATCAGTGTGTGCGTGCTGCAGGTACCAGAAGTGCAGCTGGGCCTGATAGAATCTGACTTCCTGAGCCCAAGTCCTAGGTGCTCTGCTCCTCGCCAGGGGTCCTGGGCCAGTGGTGGTTCATCTTGGATCTTCCACCTTCACATCTGTGAAGTGGGTGGAGGAATTGTTCTTACCTCATGAACTTCTCCAAGGGTGAAATGAGTTTATATCAGTAAATTGGAAAATGAAGCAGATGTCATCCCTTCTCTTGCAGCTCTCTAATGTGGTTTGCTAATGATCATGGCAGATGTGTGCCAAGTGTGGGAGCCTGCCAAGTGTGATGCAGGAGGAGAATGGGGTGTGGCTAAGGAAAATGGTAGGGAAGGCCCTGCTTTGGATTAGAGAGTGACACTGAAGTTGAGACCAAAGGAGCAAGTAGGAGACAGCCAGGTGATGAAGGGCTTGGCGCAGGCACAGAGAAAGTCGTCATCCAGCTTCTGGCGTCTGACTCTGGTCTCTCAGATGTTAGGGCAGGAATTTATGGCCCAGTGGAGGGTGGGCCTGTTGGAGTGGGCAGTGCTGATGTGTACTGTAGCCTAGGGGTAGGAGAGGTGTCTACTCTTTGCAAACCTTCTGGAAGTGGTTTTCTCCTTTCTGGCCAGGTTGGGGGTGGGCATGGAGGGAGTGTGGTAGAGGACAGGAGTCTCTACGTTGTAAGAAATAGTATCACTCTGGAGTTGAGTGTGTGACCCCCTGTCTGCTCAAGCACCTGGCCTTGACTACGGAGCTGGGGCCCTGGCCTAGGTCAAGAGTATAAGAGCTTCCGTTAACAAGATGGGCCTGTCTGCTCTCAGGCCGCAGGGGAGGAGGAGGCAGGGTCACAGCCTGCCAGAGGGATTCCAACGAGAGGACCTTTGTCCAACTTCAGAAGGTTTCATGGGCAGGGCACCTCACTCAGAGGTCTGTCTTGCAGCAGCTCCATTGAGCAAGTTTGGGGTATTGGCTGGGCTCCTGTTCTTGCGCCACACCTGGCTCCCAGAGAGGTCCTTGGTAATGGAGCCATTTTTAACCTTGACTTTGTTGCTTTACCCTTCTTTCTGCCAGCGATCTAGAAGGATTGCAAGAGCAAAAAGAGGATTTAAGAAAATGTAGAAAAGCCAGGAAAAGTTGCCTTGTTGTGGATGCTTGGTCTTCTCTGCCTGCTCTGGGAAGTCCAGAGGAGCATGTGGCTTGGGCAGTTCGGACGTTTCTCCTCTGGACGTTTCATGGCTTCAGGCTCATTGCATCTATTAACTTCTGCCTGTGCTCACAGCTCCATGCTGAACTGGGTACCCACTGAGAGTTGCTGTTGACAGCACAGGTCCTGTTTATTGAGTACTGGAGGATCCTAGACCCAGGGCCATGCAGTTTTTGTCTCACTGCTCAGTTCTCTCAGCATCCTGACGAGGTAGGTATTGTTACCTGTGTGTTGCTCAGTTTTCTCCTCATTGTGACATGAGAACCTGAGAAAAATAGCAAAGCGTGATTTGTTTCGTTCATGGTGTTTAGTCCATTGTGACTGGGAGGGTGTGGCGTTGCAGAGCAGCTCATGGTAGACAGGAATCGGAGATACAGGAAGGGGCCAGGGACAAGAGAGCCTTAAGGACCTGCCCCCATGGACCTACTTCCTCCAGCAAAGCCCCAGCTCTCTCATTTTTAGTACCTTCCCAAAATAGCACCACAACCTTGAGACAAAGACTCTGGCACATGAGCCTCTTGAGGGACATTTCATATTCCAGTAGTGTTATACTTACCAAAAGCAGCTGATGGAAGGAAGGGGAAATTTCATCACGGCACAAAAAGGATGGCAGAGCAGAGGCTGAACATCACTTCTTGTCACAGCATTGGAAGAAAACAGCAAGAATGAGCTGATCTCTGGCAAAGGGGAAGCTGGCCATAATATCCCTAAGTCTATCCCCAGCAACACACCTCCTCCAGCAAGGCTGCACTTCTCAAATTACCACTAGCTAGGGATCAAGCATTCAAAACATGAATCTATGGGGAACATCTGATTCAAACCTCCACAAACACTAACGGTCTCCATTTATACATGGGAAAGCTGGTGCTTTAAGAAATTTACCACCTTGTCCAGGCTCACCTGACTTGTAAGGAGAAACTCACTCAAGATTTAAATTCACTTTGTAGATCCATCTTAAATCAGTGCTGATAAGTTTTATTTATTATTTCTCATAACCCTGTTTGTGAAATCATTTTAGTGATCCATTTTTAGAAAAAGGAAATAGAAAGTGATAAAAATGATAAAACATTTAGTTGTAGAAGTATTGTTTTACTTTTTTCTATGAAAGAGAGAGAATGAGAATTGGTGTGTCAGGACCTCTAGCCACTGCAATCAAACTCCAGATGTGTGCCCCATCTTGTGCTCATGTGTCACCTTGTGTGTCTGGCTTACGTGGGTTCTGGGGAGTCGAACCTGGGTCCTTAGGTTTCGCAGGCAAGAGCCTTAACTACTAAGCCATCTCTCCAGCCCACTTTTTTCTGTTTGTTTGTTTTGAGTCAGAGTTTCATGTAGCCAGGGCTGGTCTTGAACTCAGTATGTAAATGAGGCTGGCCTTGAACACCTTTCCCTCCTGACTCTACATCTCAAGTGCTGGAATGATGTTACTTTTTGTAGCAGTTTAAGCACACACGTCTATACCCAAGCCCATATATACAGACACCTATTATACCATGCACTTCTTACTGTAGGTCATGATCAAAGTGTTTGAAAAACAGTGACGTTTGGTCACTGCTTCAGGCTCTGCTAAACATTTAATTTCAAGCTCTGCTTTCCTAGGCTGTGTAACCTTTGGTGAGTTTCTTGATCTCTCTGTGTCTCTAGTTTCTTTCTTGGCTTCAGGGCCTTCAGAATTTTTTGTTCTGTCCAGGGCAGATGTTCTTAGGACTGGATGGGTGTTTTTCAGCTGTCCCATTCCCTTTGTATAGGGAAAGAAGAGGATGAAGAATCCTTCAGAGGCCCCAAAGCCTTGTATTTGAGACGCTACCATCTGAACTTAGAGAGTAGCAGCAACATCTGGTGGAGGGGATGATGAGACTGAAGTCTTTGAGGACCAAGCAGTCTGTGGGTGGCCCAGATTCGCTTTGCTTCCTGTCTCAGACATATGTTGAAGGATGGGGTGTGTTTGTTTCCAATCCCATGTTGGAAAGCCCAGAACTCACTGACCTGATTACGATTTGTGTGAGATGTGCTGCTTGGCAGAGCTGGGCACGATGACTTGTCTGTGGCCTACTGGCCTAGTGAGGAAGCCCAAAGGTCAGCTGCTTGGCACTTCCCTCAGGTACCTCGCCTCTTGGTTACTTGTCCTGCCCCATTGGCCTGGTCTCTGGCTTCCTCAAGACCTTCACAGTGCTCTGCCAGATGTCTCAAGGCTTGGGCTAGGCATCCAGGCTCTTGGGCATAGCAAGTCACGGGTCCACCCCAGATTTAGGGGAAAGATGGTCTGGGTCTAAATTCATAAAGTGGGATCCATTGGTAATCATCAACATAACCTTCCAGGCTGCTGGGAGGTAGAATCAGAAAAAGGATGTGGGCTGGAGAGATGGCTTAGCAGTTAAGGTGCTTGCCTGTAAAAACTAAGGACCCAGGTTCTACTCCCCAGAACCCATGTAAACCAGACGCATGAGGTGACACATGTGTATAAGGTGGCACACATGTCTGGAGTTTGATTGCAGTGGTTAAGGTCCTGGCGTGCCAATTCTGGCTCTTGTTCTCTCTCTCATAAAAAATGGATGTGGGGGTAGAGAGATGGCTTAGCAGTTAAAGCTCCTGCCCACTAAGCCTAAGAATGCCGGTTCCAATCTCCAGGTCCCACGTTTAGCCAGGTGCAAAGGGACCCAAGGTTGTGATGCCGCACTTGTTCACAAGGGGCGCACGCATCTGGAGTTCATTTACAGCAGCTGAGAGGCTACTGGCACACCCATTCTCTATCTGTCTACCTCTCCCTCTCTGTTTCTCTCTGTGTCTCTCTCCAAAAAAAAATTGATGTGTAGTATCCATTTAGGATTGAGGTCACACTTGGGTGTGACAGGTGTGGTCTCAGTGGGTCATGTGACTGAGAAGCATGTACACTGAGCAAGAACATGTGCTGCTGCATTATTTGAAAGAGTGAAAACTTGGTGACAGCTTGCTTGTCCACCACCAGGTTAGTCAAAAGTGGTGTGACCAACCATTCACGGATCTCTTTGCCCTGAGTAAAAGCAGGGTGGGTGGGGTGTCTTGTGAGGACAGGAGGGAGGCCAGACAGTGCTGCTCACGATAGTGGGAGCATGGGACACAGGTTGACAAGGTCTGTCTCCCGAGTTTTCACTGCCCTTTGCCTGCAGCCCACGCTCTGTGGCTTCGACCAACCATGGACTGAAAGTCTAAGGAGGGAGAAAATTGAATAGGACACTTCTCTCTCGTCGTTATACCCTGCTCAGAACAGTGCAGTGAGCACTTAACATAGCATGATGCTGAGTGTTGAAAGCCAGCTGGAGAGAACTCAGCCCATGTGAGAGGAAGGATGTGTGTGCGTCCCACACAGGGCTGTGTTAGGTGGATGAGGATTTGATATCCGTATGAGGGGTGTCCTGGAACGACCCCCATGGATACTGAGGACAAGTGAAGAGAGAAGTCTACCCAGGCCTGGGTTCCTATGTAGTTGCAGAGAGAGAGAGAGAGAGAGAGAAAGAGGGAGAGAGAGAGATGCAGATCTGAAAGGAATTTCACTTTTCGCATGAACTTTTTAGTGAACTGAGTATTGTTATTTGCATGTCTCAAAAAACTGATACATTTAAAGAGAGGGCAAGAGGTGAGGAACTAGCAGTTCCTGTAGGAGAAGCTTCTCTGGAAGGGTCGGGGAGTCAGATGCTGGAGTGGGCTGAGAATTGGGGGAAGAGGTCTCAGTGTACTTGGAGACTTGCTTCTGCGCCCCTGGGTACTGTTTAAAATGTCAGTCTAGCTGGCATGTGCGTGTTGTACCTGCACTCACAAGACTGAAGCAGGGTGATCGTGACTAAAAAAACAAAGCAGGGTCCCCTCACATTCCTCTTCCCTGGTGCCCCTCATATCTGAACCTCTTTCTCTGTACTGTGTCATAGCTGCCTGCTGGACCCTGAAGGAAAGGTAATGGGAGCTGCAGGACAGTAGCTGGGCACAGGAGGGCACAGTCTTCCTGGGTGTAGCATAATGGGGATCCTGTGGTGGCTCTATGGGAAGCCACCTGACTGGTGTTAAGCTCTCAATGGGTCTGTCTGCCTCTTCCCATTTCTCGCCCCCCATGGCGGGGAGTGCTTAAATCTCCATGTGGATTTGGAATCGGACTGACAGTTGTTGATACTTGGCCACTCTTTAAAGCATTGCCAAGCCTCTCCCTTTAGAATTGGAGGGACAAAGGGGCTTTTAAAAGGACTGGGTGTCAGGGTGGTCCAGTATGATGCAGCTTTCTGCTGATGGGAATGTCCTAGTAGTCCAGTGCTGGAGCACTAATGAAATGAATCTTAAGATACATTTAATGTGAGTAAATTGACAAGTACATTTCAATAGTCCCCAGAAGCCAGTAGCTATTCAGCGCTGTGTAGTTGTGGTAAGAGTGGGGAGGACCCAGGGCTTCACTGTGCCCATGCAAACCTTGTCTTGTGTGTGTGTGTAAATGTAAGTAAAAGGTGTATTCACATCAAGAGGTAATGGAAAGAATGTTCTCTACGTCTTCCCAAGGAAGCCCTGGTTTACTCTTCCTTGGAGCCCATCAGAGCCCAGTTAAGAGCCATGACTCCATTCAAGCTTGAGGAGGCAGGTTGACTAGCCACTGCCACCTATGGTCATGGTTCAAAATAAACTTGTGCTTCCTTCTAGGAGCATCCTGTGTCACAAATTGGGTCTTTGATCTGGAGTAAGCATCTAACCCACACACTGCTCTGAGGCAAAGGAATGCAAGCCCTTACCACGGTACAGCAGTTTCAAGTTGAGCCAGAATTTCTCTGTGCACCTGAGCCCTGCTCTCTGTGCACCTGAGCCCTGTTCTCTATACACCTGAGCCCTGCTCTCTGTAAACCTGAGCCCTGTTCTCTATACACCTGAGCCCTGCTTTCTATACACCTGAGCCCAGTTCTCTATACACCTGAGCCCTGCTCTCTATACACCTGAGCCCTGCTCTCTATACACCTGAGCCCTGCTTTCTATACACCTGAGCCCTGCTCTCTATACACCTGAGCCTTGTTCTCTATATACCTGAGCCCTGCTCTCTATACACCTGAGCCCTGTTCTCTATACACCTGAGCCCTGCTCTCTGTGCACCTGAGCCCTGTTCTCTATGCACCTGAGCCCTGTTCTCTGTACACCTGAGCCCTGTTCTCTATACACCTGAGCCCTGTTCTCTATACACCTGAGTCCTGCTTTCTATACACCTGAGCTCTGTTCTCTATACACCTGAGCCCTGTTCTCTATACACCTGAGTCCTGCTCTCTATACACCTGAGCCCTGCTCTCTATACACCTGAGCCCTGCTCTCTATACACCTGAGCCCTGCTCTCTATACACCTGAGCCCTGCTTTCTATACACCTGAGCCCTGCTCTCTATACACCTGAGCCTTGTTCTCTATACACCTGAGCCCTGCTCTCTATACACCTGAGCCCTGTTCTCTATACACCTGAGCCCTGCTCTCTGTGCACCTGAGCCCTGTTCTCTATGCACCTGAGCCCTGCTCTCTGTACACCTGAGCCCTGTTCTCTATACACCTGAGCCCTGTTCTCTATATTCCTGAGCCCTGTTCTCTATACACCTGAGCCCTGTTCTCTATACACCTGAGCCCTGTTCTCTATACACCTGAGTCCTGCTTTCTATACACCTGAGCTCTGTTCTCTATACACCTGAGCCCTGTTCTCTATACACCTGAGCCCTGCTTTCTATACACCTGAGTCCTGTTCTCTATACACCTGAGCCCTGCTTTCTATACACCTGAGTCCTGTTCTCTATACACCTGAGCCCTGTTCTCTATATACCTGAGCCCTGTTCTCTATACACCTGAGCCCTGTTCTCTATGCACCTGAGCCCTGTTCTCTATACACCTGAGCCCTGCTCTCTATACACCTGAGCCCTGCTCTCTATACACCTGAGCCCTGTTCTCTATGCACCTGAGCCCTGTTCTCTATGCACCTGAGCCCTGTTCTCTATACACCTGAGCCCTGTTCTCTATGCACCTGAGCCCTGTTCTCTATGCACCTGAGCCCTGCTCTCTATGCACCTGAGCCCTGTTCTCTATGCACCTGAGCCCTGTTCTCTATGCACCTGAGCCCTGTTCTCTATGCACCTGAGCCCTGCTCTCTATGCACCTGAGCCCTGCTCTCTATGCACCTGAGCCCTGTTCTCTATGCACCTGAGCCCTGTTCTCTATACACCTGAGCCCTGCTCTCTATACACCTGAGCCCTGTTCTCTATACACCTGAGCCCTGTTCTCTATACACCTGAGCCCTGTTCTCTATGCACCTGAGCCCTGTTCTCTATACACCTGAGCCCTGTTCTCTATGCACCTGAGCCCTGCTCTCTATGCACCTGAGCCCTGTTCTCTATGCACCTGAGCCCTGCTCTCTATACACCTGAGCCCTGTTCTCTATACACCTGAGCCCTGTTCTCTATACACCTGAGCCCTGTTCTCTATGCACCTGAGCACTGTTCTCTATACACCTGAGCCCTGTTCTCTATGCACCTGAGCCCTGCTCTCTATGCACCTGAGCCCTGTTCTCTATGCACCTGAGCTCTGTTCTCTATACACCTGAGCCCTGTTCTCTATGCACCTGAGCCCTGTTCTCTATGCACCTGAGCTCTGTTCTCTATACACCTGAGCCCTGTTCTCTATGCACCTGAGCCCTGTTCTCTATGCACCTGAGCCCTGTTCTCTATACACCTGAGCCCTGTTCTTTATACACCTGAGCCCTGCTCTCTATACACCTGAGCCCTGTTCTCTATACACCTGAGCCCTGTTCTCTATACACCTGAGCCCTGTTCTCTATGCACCTGAGCCCTGTTCTCTATACACCTGAGCCCTGTTCTCTATGCACCTGAGCCCTGTTCTCTATGCACCTGAGCCCTGTTCTCTATGCACCTGAGCCCTGTTCTCTATGCACCTGAGCCCTGCTCTCTATACACCTGAGCCCTGCTCTCTATGCACCTGAGCCCTGCTCTCTATACACCTGAGCCCTGTTCTCTATACACCTGAGCCCTGTTCTCTATACACCTGAGCCCTGTTCTCTATACACCTGAGCCCTGTTCTCTATACACCTGAGCCCTGCTTTCTATGCACCTGAGTCCTGTTCTCTATGCACCTGAGCCCTGCTCTCTATACACCTGAGCCCTGCTCTCTATACACCTGAGCCCTGCTCTCTATACACCTGAGCCCTGTTCTCTATGCACCTGAGCCCTGTTCTCTATGCACCTGAGCCCTGTTCTCTATACACCTGAGCCCTGCTCTCTATACACCTGAGCCCTGTTCTCTATACACCTGAGCCCTGTTCTCTATACACCTGAGTCCTGCTCTCTATACACCTGAGCCCTGTTCTCTATACACCTGAGCCCTGTTCTCTATACACCTGAGCCTTGTTCTCTATGCACCTGAGCCCTGCTCTCTATACACCTGAGCCCTGCTCTCTATACACCTGAGCCCTGCTCTCTATACACCTGAGTCCTGTTCTCTATACACCTGAGCCCTGTTCTCTATACACCTGAGCCCTGTTCTCTATACACCTGAGCCCTGTTCTCTATGCACCTGAGCCCTGTTCTCTATACACCTGAGCCCTGTTCTCTATACACCTGAGCCCTGCTCTCTACACCTGAGCCCTGTTCTCTATACACCTGAGCCCTGCTCTCTACACCTGAGTCCTGTTCTCTATACACCTGAGCCCTGTTCTCTATACACCTGAGCCCTGTTCTCTATACACCTGAGCCCTGCTTTCTATACACCTGAGTCCTGTTCTCTATGCACCTGAGCCCTGTTCTCTATACACCTGAGCCCTGTTCTCTATACATCTGAGCCCTGTTCTCTATACACCTGAGCCCTGCTTTCTATACACCTGATTCCTGATCTCTATACACCTGAGCCCTGTTCTCTATACACCTGAGTCCTGCTCTCTATACACCTGAGCCCTGCTCTCTACACCTGAGTCCTGTTCTCTATACACCTGAGTCCTGTTCTCTATGCACCTGAGCCCTGTTCTCTATACACCTGAGCCCTGTTCTCTATACACCTGAGCCCTGCTCTCTATACACCTGAGCCCTGTTCTCTATACACCTGAGCCCTGTTCTCTATACACCTGAGCCCTGTTCTCTATACACCTGAGTCCTGTTCTCTATACACCTGAGCCCTGTTCTCTATACACCTGAGCCCTGTTCTCTATACACCTGAGTCCTGTTCTCTATACACCTGAGTCCTGCTCTCTATACACCTGAGCCCTGTTCTCTATACACCTGAGCCCTGCTCTGTATACACCTGAGTACTGTTCTCTATGCACCTGAGCCCTGTTCTCTATGCACCTGAGCCCTGTTCTCTATGCACCTGAGCCCTGTTCTCTATGTACCTGAGCCCTGCTCTCTATACACCTGAGCCCTGCTCTCTATGCACCTGAGCCCTGCTCTCTATACACCTGAGCCCTGCTCTCTATACACCTGAGCCCTGTTCTCTATACACCTGAGCCCTGCTCTCTATACACCTGAGTCCTGTTCTCTATGCACCTGAGTCCTGTTCTCTATACACCTGAGCCCTGTTCTCTATACACCTGAGCCCTGTTCTCTATACACCTGAGCCCTGTTCTCTATACACCTGAGCCCTGCTTTCTATGCACCTGAGTCCTGTTCTCTATGCACCTGAGCCCTGTTCTCTATACACCTGAGCCCTGCTCTCTATACACCTGAGCCCTGCTCTCTATACACCTGAGCCCTGTTCTCTATGCACCTGAGCCCTGTTCTCTATGCACCTGAGCCCTGTTCTCTATACACCTGAGCCCTGCTCTCTATACACCTGAGCCCTGTTCTCTATACACCTGAGCCCTGTTCTCTATACACCTGAGTCCTGCTCTCTATACACCTGAGCCCTGTTCTCTATACACCTGAGCCCTGTTCTCTATACACCTGAGCCCTGTTCTCTATACACCTGAGCCCTGTTCTCTATACACCTGAGCCCTGCTCTCTATACACCTGAGCCCTGCTCTCTATACACCTGAGTCCTGTTCTCTATACACCTGAGCCCTGTTCTCTATACACCTGAGCCCTGTTCTCTATACACCTGAGCCCTGTTCTCTATACACCTGAGCCCTGTTCTCTATACACCTGAGCCCTGTTCTCTATACACCTGAGCCCTGTTCTCTATACACCTGAGCCCTGTTCTCTATACACCTGAGCCCTGCTCTCTACACCTGAGTCCTGTTCTCTATACACCTGAGCCCTGTTCTCTATACACCTGAGCCCTGTTCTCTATACACCTGAGCCCTGCTTTCTATACACCTGAGCCCTGTTCTCTATGCACCTGAGCCCTGTTCTCTATACACCTGAGCCCTGTTCTCTATACACCTGAGCCCCTTCTCTACACCTGAGCCCTGCACCTGACACCTGAGCCCTGCTTCTCTATACACCTGAGCCCTGTTCTCTATACACCTGAGCCCTGTTCTCTATACACCTGAGCCCTGTTCTCTATACACCTGAGTCCTGTTCTCTATACACCTGAGTCCTGTTCTCTATGCACCTGAGCCCTGTTCTCTATACACCTGAGCCCTGTTCTCTATACACCTGAGCCCTGTTCTCTCTACACCTGAGCCCACCTACACCTGAGCCCTGTTCTCTATACACCTGAGCCCTGTTCTCTATACACCTGAGCCCTGTTCTCTATACACCTGAGCCCTGTTCTCTATACACCTGAGCCCTGTTCTCTATACACCTGAGCCCTGTTCTCTATACACCTGAGTCCTGTTCTCTATACACCTGAGCCCTGCTCTCTATACACCTGAGCCCTGTTCTCTATACACCTGAGCCCTGCTCTGTATACACCTGAGTACTGTTCTCTATACACCTGAGCCCTGTTCTCTATACACCTTAGCCCTGTTCTCTAGGCCACCTGAGCCCTGTTCTCTATACACCTGAGCCCTGTCTCTCTATACACCTGAGCCCCTCTCTATACACCTGAGCCCTGCTCTCTATACACCTGAGCTCTGCTCTCTATACACCTGAGCCCTGTTCTCTATATACCTGAGCCCTGTTCTCTATACACCTGAGCCCTGTTCTCTATACACCTGAGCCCTGTTCTCTATACACCTGAGCCCTGTTCTCTATACACCTGAGCCCTGTTCTCTATACACCTGAGCCCTGTTCTCTATACACCTGAGCCCTGTTCTCTATACACCTGAGCCCTGTTCTCTATACACCTGAGCCCTGTTCTCTATACACCTGAGCCCTGTTCTCTATACACCTGAGCCCTGTTCTCTATACACCTGAGCCCTGTTCTCTATACACCTGAGCCCTGCTCTCTATACACCTGAGCCCTGTTCTCTATACACCTGAGTCCTGTTCTCTATACACCTGAGCCCTGTTCTCTATACACCTGAGCCCTGTTCCTATACACCTGAGCCCTGTTCTCTATGCACCTGAGCCCTGTTCTCTATACACCTGAGCCCTGTTCTCTATACACCTGAGCCCTGCTCTATACACCTGAGCCCTGTCTCTCTATACACCTGAGCCCTGTTCTCTATACACCTGAGTCCTGTTCTCTATACACCTGAGCCCTGTTCCTACACCTGAGCCCTGTTCTCTATACACCTGAGCCCTGCTTTCTATACACCTGAGTCCTGTTCTCTATGCACCTGAGCCCTGTTCTCTATACACCTGAGCCCTGTTCTCTATACATCTGAGCCCTGTTCTCTATACACCTGAGCCCTGCTTTCTATACACCTGATTCCTGATCTCTATACACCTGAGCCCTGTTCTCTATACACCTGAGTCCTGCTCTCTATACACCTGAGCCCTGCTCTCTACACCTGAGTCCTGTTCTCTATACACCTGAGTCCTGTTCTCTATGCACCTGAGCCCTGTTCTCTATACACCTGAGCCCTGTTCTCTATACACCTGAGCCCTGCTCTCTATACACCTGAGCCCTGTTCTCTATACACCTGAGCCCTGTTCTCTATACACCTGAGCCCTGTTCTCTATACACTTGAGTCCTGTTCTCTATACACCTGAGCCCTGTTCTCTATACACCTGAGCCCTGTTCTCTATACACCTGAGTCCTGTTCTCTATACACCTGAGTCCTGCTCTCTATACACCTGAGCCCTGTTCTCTATACACCTGAGCCCTGCTCTGTATACACCTGAGTACTGTTCTCTATACACCTGAGCCCTGCTCTCTATACACCTTAGCCCTGTTCTCTATATACCTGAGGCCTGTTCTCTATATTCCTGAGCCCTGCTCTCTATACACCTGAGCCCTGTTCTCTATACACCTGAGCCCTGCTCTCTATACACCTGAGCCCTGCTCTCTATACACCTGAGCCCTGCTCTCTATACACCTGAGCCCTGTTCTCTATATACCTGAGGCCTGTTCTCTATATTCCTGAGCCCTGTTCTCTATACACCTGAGCTCTGCTCTCTATACACCTGAGCCCTGTTCTCTATATACCTGAGCCCTGTTCTCTATATTCCTGAGCCCTGTTCTCTATACACCTGAGCCCTGCTCTCTATACACCTGAGCCCTGTTCTCTATACACCTGAGCCCTGTTCTCTATACACCTGAGCCCTGTTCTCTATACACCTGAGCCCTGCTCTCTATACACCTGAGCCCTGTTCTCTATATACCTGAGGCCTGTTCTGTATATTCCTGAGCCCTGTTCTCTATACACCTGAGCCCTGTTCTCTATATACCTGAGGCCTGTTCTCTATATTCCTGAGCCCTGCTCTCTATACACCTGAGCCCTGCTCTCTATACATCTGAGCCCTGCTCTCTATACATCTGAGCCCTGTTCTCTATATTCCTGAGCCCTGCTCTGTGCATCTTGTCTCCACACAGGCAGCAGAAGCCTCTTGGCCAGCAAAATTGGGAGGCATTCGTATTTGCAATTAACTGTGATTTTAGCTGGGACATCACACATGGTGGTACAGACCTTTAGCATTTCTGTTGACTGGAGATGCATGTTATACATTTGGTCCTGCACCTTGCTTTTTAAAGTGTGTCTTGGAAATATTCCATGTTAGTACATATAATCTCATCTCTGGTCATGACTTTCTAGCCTTCCCTTATAAGGACAAGCTATAGTTCATTATCCTCATCCCTTCTCGTTGGATAGTAAGGTTGTGTCTGGGCTTTTGCCTGTAGTTGGCTTTTGATCAGTGGTTTGTATTTCTGGTATGTGCTGCCTCCTCTCCCCCTCCCCGCCCCCCCCCCCCCCGTCCCTGACACACATGCTGAACATCCTAATGAGATGTCCAGGTGTGGTTCTGCTCCTTTTATGCAAAGACAGAGTTTATCCTTCTCACTAGTGTCTTCACCATCCTGGAGGGAGGAAGCTCCAGGGCGAGTTTGAGGTTGACTTCCCCTCTCCCACCCCTGGATAAGTGAGGACCCTTTAGGTTTCAAGCCCAACCCAGCTGTTTTAGGCAAAGGCAAGTTATTGGCTTGTGAAACTTATCAGTCCAGCCTTACATCATTTTGACCTAGTACATATGCTGGGGACAGCAGGTGGGAGACAGGGCCACCAGATGAAATAGCTGAGCTTTGGGGAGACCACACATTGGGTCTTGGAGGTGCCTGGGTGCCTTGCCACTTTATCTGCTCAGCCCACAAGCTCCCAGCTTTTGTGTCGCCTCCTAGGGTGGTGATTCCTAACCTGCAGAGTGCTGTAACACTCCCTGGTCAGATTCCCGCCCTTCATCTTCAACTGCAGTATCAGGCCATTCCTAGTCCCTAGGGCAAGAGCTCTGCCTTAATATTATGCTTTTTTCAGTAGCATATATTAATTGTACAAAACAAAGGGCTAGAGGTTGTAGCTGAGAGGTATAGTGCTTGCCTAGTATGCGTGCTACCCCTGAGTGTGATCCCCAGCACTGCAAACCAACTGACCAAACCCAAAAACCCAACAGCAACAAAAAACAATGGTTTTCATCGTGACATTTTTATACATGCATTTGACCTGCTCTGATCACCTAACCCCTCCCCCATTAGTCAAATTTTCTCCCTTGTTTTTAATTTTAGTTATTTTTAAAATTTCATCATTCAACTTGACTCCCTTTTGCCTATGGAAGGGAACACAAAGCTTTGGACATGGGCTTCAGACCTGGGTCTACACTGAACTAACTGTGTTAATGATGGTTCTGTGTCTTTCTTTGAGAAATGGGGAATAAAATAACTTGCTTGGACTTGTGCCAGGATTCAGTGAAATAATGTGCATGGCCATTTGAGGCTTGTGCTGGTAGTCCTGTGCGGCCTCTGGTATGTTCTGGAAGATTTCCACTAAGTGTACCTCCATCATTTTGGGCCCCCAGCAGCATGTGCACATGGTGAGTGAAGAGGCTCAGGGCAATCTGCGTGGTAGCTCATATTCCCTTGGGATGAGTCTTGTTCCGGAGAAGGAGGCCTAGACAGGTTCCATGACTTCCCTAGTGTCTTGGAATGAATTTGGTGTAGCTGTGAGTACTTTTATAGTGAGCTGGGGACCCCCTCACCTATTTTCTTTGATGCACCACCTCCCCCTAGCCAAGGCCAGGCTACAGAGGATGGCTCAGCTGTGCACTGTGCCCATTGGTAGGGCTTCTGGTCTCCAGAGTCCATCCGGCCCCCTAAGTCCAGCTATGGCTGCTGCCTGCCTGCCTGGCCCTCAGGACCGGTGGGGGCGGGGTGTGGGTGGGTATTGTTCTGGTAGAAATGTGAACTGGAGCTTTGCTTTGAGTGTATTAAGACACAAAGTCCCTGTGGTTAACAGCAAATTAATCACTGAGCCCAGGAGGGACTGCTTCGGGTAGACATGACTTCATGGGCTTGCCATAATGTCTGCCCCTGCCGTATTTCACTCTCCAAGGTTTTTGACTTTCAGAAAAGGAGTCACAGATAGAGTTACCAAGTTTTACAGAAATATTTTTACTGGGCAGAAGATTGCTTTATGGCGAGAGCCAGTTATTTCAGGAGACAGGCAAAGAGCCCTTTATTCTCACGTTCTGTGGGAGGAAAATATTATGCTGGAAAATGCGCTGCTTGGATGAGCTGCTGGAGAGAGCTGGGCTGCATTTCTGGAGTTGGGAGTGGGTGCCAGGAGGTGGTGGCGGGGTGGGGGCCTGAGCAGGCACTCATGTCATCTTCTCTTTCTTGGGGGACTAGAAGCTCTGCAAACTAAGGGTGTTGGGCAGGGAAGGGAGGTGGGCAGAGCTGGAAGAGAGAGCTAGAAACTAAGGATGGTGTGTATCAGTGGG
This sequence comes from Orientallactaga sibirica, assembly GCA_036365145.1. Taxonomy (NCBI): domain Eukaryota; kingdom Metazoa; phylum Chordata; class Mammalia; order Rodentia; family Dipodidae; genus Orientallactaga; species Orientallactaga sibirica. The sequence goes on from JAEOAD010000030.1 coordinate 4,062,374, forward strand.
GAGTCCTTGGCTGACTGCTCTGGCTTTTCTATTGTCAGCTGGAGATGGCCCGCATACCTGCTTCATGGAATGATTGAGTGTGGTCAAGCATGCTGGGCCCTTTCTTGTTGTCTCCCGTAATGCCAAGGGTGATGGCTTGCTCCAGCCACACTACTGAGCCAACTCACTCTCTCTGCTCTTTTCATTTGTACCTCTGAGAACAGTGGCCCCAGCAGAGGGAGGTTTGAACTTGGGACTGGCCACCCTAGGGACTTGGAGGCTTACAGGCCTTGTTCCCAGAGCTCCAGTCAGTGTCCTTGTTCCCAGAAGGGGCCCTTTCCTCCCAGGAGTCAGGGAGCAGATCAGCTTGCTCAGGATGGCTCTGGCCCTTGAACATGAAGACTCTGTGCTCCCCTTCCAAAGTGGAAGAAGGACGCCTGCCAAAAGTTTTGTTTGTGTCTGGAGCAGCCTTGTGCCTGATAAGGACGTGGCATCCTTGCTCCCTTCTTACTGCTGACCACCATCCCTTTTAAGTTGGGCCGGGGGGTGGGGACGGTTGATTTATTTCCTCCCCTCCCCACCTCCCTCTCATTATTTAGAATGTGAGGGAGAGTTTATCTGGTTCTCCAGGAGATTTGTCATTTCAGCTCTGGAATAGCATCCAAGTTTACAGAATGGAGTGTGTGCCCAGAGCGTTCTGGTAAATATTTTGGGAAGTTAGATTCCACTGGCATTATAGTCCATGGGGGGCAGTAGGTGCTGTTTCAGGATTGGGTGGTTGGACTTGGACCCTTGTCATACAGAGCCTGTGCACAAGCCTGTGCTAAGGCCTCACAGCACCCAGAATTCCTGCCTCTGAGGAGCCTGTGCCCTGCAGCTCGCTGGGAGCCTGCTCAGACTGTGTTCCCTGCACGTGCATTCACCCTGCTTTATCCTGCCTGGGGAGCTGCTTGCCTCTTCCTTCCTAGACTATCATCATGCTATGTTCTTAGCTACCCTCATCCTCCTGGGGAGCTGTTGCATGTCTTTGCTCATACATTCTTGGGTTGTCTAACACACACACACACACACACACACACACACACACACACACTCTCTCTCTCTCTCTCTCTCTCTCTCTCTCTCTCTTTATATCTCCCTCTCCCTCCTCTCTGTCTCTCATGTGGGTGAGGAACCTCAGGGCCTGGTGAGCACCAGAGTTGGGTAAATATAGTCATTCTTGGTGTCCTCTGGGCATTGGCTCCAAAATGTCCCATAGATATCATAATTTGCAGTGCTCAAAGAAGACCCTTTTCTAGAAAATGGTGTAGTGCTTGTATATGTAACTTACTCGGCCTCTAGGTCCTTTAAGTCATCTCTGGATGGCTTTTAATGACTAGGACAATATGGCTGTTCTCTGAGCAGCTGTTCTGCTGTTCAGGGGAATAAAGACAGAAATGACAGAAAGGGCATGCTCAGTACAGATGCAGTCTCCATTGCAGTCAGTTGTCTGTGGACTTGGATTCCATTGCAGACCTGCCCCTTTGCTCTCTTCCACCTTGGAGCAGGAGCTGCCTGAGGGCAGAGGCCGGTCTGCATCTTGGCAGAGTATCTTGGAACCTACCAGGTTGGAAGTGATGGAGACTCTTTCCAGGGTTTCTGGGTAGCAAAGATCCCTTGGTGCTTGACTGGCAAGAACTTTGGGGAAGGTGCAGCCCAACCTCAGTAGAGTGGCAGGAGCTTTGCATGGGGGAGGGTAGAAACAGCTTCAACTCAGTAAGCCAGGCCTGGTGTTGCCCCCAGCACTCACTGGCTATGTATCTTGGGGCAAGCACATTTACTTCTCTGTGCTTGCTTCCTCATCTGTAGAATTGAGTCAGCCCAGATCTGTGGTGTAGAGGGCTGAGAGGCCTTCAGAACACCAGCAGCACTTCAGACAGGTGGGGCTCCACTTCCAGAGTGAGCATGTCTGATGTCTTTGGTGTTCCCATCTGGGAATTGGGTTCTCAGCAGCATTTGTGAGCAGTTTGTGTACTTCTCTGGGTGGTTTCTGTCTATTTTATTTTACTTTGGTATTTCTTTCTTTTTTTTTCTTTTTCTTTTTCTTTTTTTCTTTCCTTTCCTTTTCTTTTTTTCCTTTCTTTCTCTTTCTTTCCTTCCCCTTCCTTCCTTCCTTCCTTCTTTTCTTTCTTTCTTCTTTCTTTCTTTTGAGGTAGGGTCTTATTCTAGCTCAGCCTGACCTGGAACTCTGTAGTTTTAGGCTGGCCTCAAACTCACAACGATCCTCCTACCTCAGCCTCCTGAGTGTTGGGATTAAAAGTGTGCACTATCATGGCTGACTACTGCTTTTTTTTCCAAATTATTTATTTATTTTTCTGAGATAGAGTCTCATGGAATCCAGGCTAGCCTCAAACTTGCTATATAGCTGAGGTTGGCCTTGGACTCCTGATACTCTTAACTCTGCCTCCCAAATGCTGGGATTGAAGCAGGTACCACCCCACCTGGAAGTCAGGAAAACAACTGACCTCTGTCCATGGTGGAACCTGGCCATGCACACTTGGTGGCTTTGGGGTGGGTGGGGGTTCAAGCAGTCTTCAGACTCAGGTTCTCTTGGCTCAATTTCTCCCCTTATGTAGCTTATAAACATGAACCCAGCCTGTCTGAAACACCTCCGTCTGCCTGCAAGGCCTGTTGGTGCTTAGGCCTGGCACAACTGTGCCTCGGCTGAACATCCATCACATGGCCACATTTATTTGTTAATTCTGCTCTGGTCACTGCTCACCACTGCACCTGCCCTGGGGTCAGCCACCATCACACGGCCCCTGGAGGACTCCTCTGTCTTTGAGCTGCTCGCCTCCATTCCACCAGGCCACATGTACCACACACAAAGGATCGCTTTGCCCTCCGCCTGGGTCTGTGACTTCCTACCCTCCTCAAGGGAACATCTAACTTCATTCTCGCATATGAAATGGAGCCCCACCACTACCCCTTTCCTGCCTCTCCCCCGTGGCCCTGACCCTCACTGCCTGTGTCCCAGACATTGCGGTCTTACCTCTGAGCTTGGGCACATGCCCTCCCTCTGCTTGAAGTGCTCCCCAGTGGTCTTTCCCTGTCCTCCCTGCTCGCCTTGGGATCTCGTTTCACATCTGCCTCAGAGCAGGTGCTCCCTCCTCACTGCGGGACCTTCTCATCCACCCAGCTCCTCCACTTCTTCATGTGCTAACCCAGTTACTGCCCCTGCCTGCAGGACATGGGCTCTGGTGTGGCAGGTCATCGCCACCCTGGCCTAGCTCGGTGCTGGTGCCTTGCAGGCATGTTTATTCTTGGAGAATTAACTGGCTTTGCTGTGTGCCTTGGACAAGAGCCTGGCCCTCTTTGGGCTTTCACTTTATTGACTGGTGGTAGCAGTGAATTGAGGTGTTTCTGCGAGACTTGGGTTTTTTTTTTAATTCTCTTTAAATATCACTTGGGACTATGTGGCATTGAGTGTGGGGTTGTCTGCCACACTTGCTGAACAGAGGCTCTGGGGATTGGTTGTGGAACCCTGGGACATGGAGCAACACTGAGCACGGACATGCTGGCCCTTAAAAGAGCCTGTGGTTCTTCGTTGCATGGATGAGACATGGTTCTGGGCTTGGGCATGTCTCAGTGCTGGTCTCTACCACCCCAGGGGAAGAGAGGAAGGGTGCTCACCTGCCCATGCAGAAAGGTAAAGAATGTGTGAATCCTGAGCCTACATATGCAAGTCGTGCAGCCTAGGTAGCTTTCCTAATCTTCCTGGGGTCTCAGTCTTTCCACCTGTTAAATGGGGCTTCTAGTTGATCCATGCCCTCAGGCATTGGTGTGTGAAGTTACCAACAATGGTGTGTGAACCACAGGTGCTTGGTAAAGGCACTCTTAGGATCACTGAACATCCTTCCCAGGTAGAAATGACTGTGGAAATCTCCCTCCCCTATCAAAGATAGAAAGATCTTTGTTACTTCTTTGTTGGAACCCTCTCCCATTAGTACCACCTGGCCCCTGTCCTCTAGCCCCCCCCCCCTCTGGGCACCAGGTAATTCATTACTGACTTCAGTTAGAGGTTGCTATGGAGAATGTGCTGAAGTTGCCCTGTGGGCAGGTGGGGGTTCCCTGCCATCTTGTATTAAGTACTTTTGTGGCATGAGACCATGATACATGACTGACTAAAAAAGAGGAAAGATTTACTTTGGAGCACCATTTGAGAGGGCTTCATCCTGTCCTGGTGGGGATGGCAGGGCAGAGCAACTCAGCTCATGATGGTAGCAGTGATGGCAGAGGCTCTTCATATCATCACAGACCAGGAAGCAGAGAATGAGGAAGTTAGGGGCAGCCTACCTCAGTGACCTCCCTTCTCCTAGCCAGCGAGGTACCACCTTCTAAAGGTTCCACAGCCTCCTCAGATGGCACTAGCTTGGGAACAAGTGTTCAAAACATGAGCCTGTGAGGAGCACATTTCACATCAAACGGTGACACCCCTCCCCACAGTGCTGGGGGAGGCTGGGTTGGGGATTCTGGGCTCTTCGTCATCCGTTGCTGCCCTGAGTGTGAAGCAGGTTATGAAGGAGCAGCCAATGCATGCTTTACTGGGTCTAATGAGAATTTGGCCTGGTTTCTGCCTCTCGGCACTCTTGGTGGAATGCCCCCCTCCCCTGCACTGGTCCAGGCTAGGTTAAGGCCCATCCCAAGTATCTTTGCAGAGATGCAGTGTCCTGGGGCAGCCAGGGCAAGAGATGCCCTCTCTGAGCAAGCCCCTGAGAGGACCCACTGAGCTTTGCTGGCTGTTGTTCCACCTTGTAAAACAGCACAGCCACCTGGGGGATGGAAAGAAATCACTGACTTGGTTAGACCTGGTATGTCTGAGGACTTCTAGGGAAAGGGCTGTGCCTGCTCTCATGCAGGCAAGAGAAGTGGTTGTAGTCACCCAAAGGTGCAGCAGGGTAGTGTTGCCACTGGGTGGGTGAGGGGCAGAGTGAGTACAGACAACAGCTGTGAGGGTTGTTGTTCAGTGGGCCCACACATACAGATGTGTATAAAGCATGTGTATGCACATATGCATTGTAACATGTTGTGTCTTTTCAAGTCTTTTTGAACGGGCTTTCTCATTCCCATTTTGCAGTTAGCAAAACTGAGACTCAGTGGCAAAGTAATTTCTTCCAGGTCATCTTGACATCTAGTGGTAGAACCTGTGGTCAGCTGTGAACTCTGGCTGCCTGTACCCAGTCGGCCTCTCTGCTGCTGCTTTGGGAACTCAATTCCCTCGCCTGGCAAATGGGTAGAGTTGCCTTGCCTAGTCTGGGTGGACAGCACCTGGAAAATGAGGGCCAGGCTGAGGTGTCCTGGGAGGCTGCCAGGACCCCCTGGTGTTCTGACTAGGCGCATATAACCATTTCTCCCCAGGGACTAAATGTAGGCTTCCTCAGGGCTTGGTGGGTCTCGTCTTGGTTTTGGAGAGGTTCCATTTTGTTCCTGCTGCTGCTGATGGTGGCCACAGCCTAGTGATAGTCCTGCCTGCTCTCTGCTCCCCAGAAATGGCCTGAATTGATTTTATTGGAGCTAATTAGTAGCTGACCTTGCAGGCATGGCCTCCAACTGGCAGGGGGAAAGCAGGAGGAGGTGCATGAGGTGGGCCAGCAGGCAAGCTTCCCCATGTCCCCACCTCACTGCTGTCTCAGGCAGAGGCCCTTAGAGGGAGGCGCTGGGGTTTTCTTTGGCTCTTAGTGAGCAAATGGCCCCATCTCCCCTTTCTTCTGAGCCCTACAAAAATAAAATGTTAAAAGAACTAAAGCTTAAAGAGTAAAGTGAAATACATGAAACCAAGTTGTTTCCATGTGGGGGCCACGGACTGTGAACACCCAAGTTTGAAACTTCCTCTCCTCGGGATTTATGGAGGCCTCGGAAACTTTTCCCTTTTCCCTTTAAACAACAGATTGGCTCAGGGCGCACTTGAAAAGCATAACCCGGCGCTTCTCACAGCTTGATTTAATGCAGCTGGGTACAATAACGACTTCTGAGGCCCTCTCTTCAGAGGCCTGCAAAGCTGTTTCATGACACGGTAAGTAGGGTATGTGTGTGTGTGTGTGTCCCCGTCCATCCTTAGCCAAGAAGTAAAGTCAGAGTAGTCTGAGATTTATTAGACTGCTGCCTCCGCCTAGTAACCCAGATTCTCGCCTTGTAGCCTGGGGGCCAAGGAGAAGAGGGATCTTCTGAAGGGGACATGTCCACTCTGAGAGGTTCACTGGCTTCCAGGCAGGTACTGAGGTCCTCCACAAACAGTAACAGCCCAGGGAATCAGCAGGAGGTAGAAGAAAGGGAGGTGGACCCTTACCAAAGGAGGTGCTTCTGGACTTCTGGGCATAGTGGGCAGGTGAAGGGGAATGATACTCCCCAGCAGTGGCTGGGGTCCCAGTCAGTCTCTGTCTTTACTGTATGTGATGCCCACACTCACACCCTGGGGCTCCTTGCTGGGCCATGAGCTCACAGTGTGGCCTTTCAGGGGCTCCATGTTGAGAAGTAGAGAATCTGTTTTCCCATCTGGACTTAGCAGAGGCCTGGTGGAAGCTAGTCACCTGCCCATGTGTTTTGTGGCTTTCACAGCATAAAAGAATCTTAACTGGGGGTGTAGCTCAGTGGTAGGGCACTGGTTTAGCATGTGTGAGGTCCTGCATTCTATCCCTGGCACTGTAAAAAGCAAAGTTGACACATGTAAAAAAAAATGGAGACATAACACATAAAAATTGAGGTTTGTGAGCATAGAGAAAACCAGCAGACCTAGGTTTCTGCTGGGCACTATTCTTTGCATTCAGTATAGCACGTTCTCAGGGAGAGCGTGGATCATTTGCCAGTGTTTGGATGCGTTATGCACTGTCCTGACTGGATGGAGTTCCCTGAATCTAGTGGTAGAGGTGAGCAGTGTTCCCAAACATCCATCAGTGTCAAGGACGGCCTTCCACAGCAGAGTGGTCTGACGCCAAAATTTCAGCAGGGATCTGCTCTGGGGTGGGGGGGGTATGTGGGGTCCACTAAACTGTAGAGTCTGCCGCATCCACCATCTGGGCTTTCAGAAGGTTGTAGATCTGACTTCCTGAGATTCATTGTTCGCTTCCTGGCTTATCTCTGTCTTTTATTTAAAATTGGGATTATATATTTATTTGCCCTTGTTTCCCACAGGGTCTTCGAAACCCAGGCCTTGAACAGGCTCTGGACAGACAGATGCTTGGTGACTAGCAGATATGTATATTGCTTAAGCAAGCCCAGAACAGAGCTGGAAGGAGCCACTCTCATTTTAGCCAAATCCAGTGTCATGAAGGCTTTTGGTCACTCCTCCAAGACAGCAAAGCCCTAGCAGGGGAGTTACTGGGTGAAATATGGACAACTAAGGACTAGTAAGCTTATGGAGCCTTTGATTGCTGTGCTCTCGTGGTGATTATTCAGGAGAGCAGCCTTGCCCACTATGACAGTTCTTTCCTTCTTTTCTGCCCATTATGACTTACTTTCTCCCCCCCCCCCATGTTGTGCATGCATGTGTATGTGGAGACCAGAGGACAACTTCATGTGTTATCCTCAGGAACTCTACCTTTTTTGAGATAGGGCCTCACCAATTAGGCTTGACTAGCTGTCCAGCAAACTCCAGGAATCCTCCTACCTTTGCCTTCCCAGTGCTGGGAATACAAGCCATGTACCCATACCCTGCACTTTCATGGATTCTGGGAATCAAACTCAAGTCTTCATGCTTATGATGCAAGCACTTTACCAACTAAGTTGTCTCCCCAACCCCTGATATGACATTTCTGGATGCCCTTTTATGGAAAGCTGTCTTAGAGGGCTGGGCTTGGGGTGTGAGCCCCAGTGTATTCAAGACACACACTCACCAGCAGCTGCTGGGCATGACTGGTTCATATCTGTAGTAACATTGTAAGGTTTTGATGCAGTATTTCAGCTATGGTGTAAATGTGTAGATCTTCAGAATGTGCTTCTCTTGTACAAATGAAACTCCTTGACTGTCACCCTCCCCACCCCTAGCAGCTACTGTTCGTTCTCCTCTCAGCTTCTATGAGTTTTGACTGTTCCTCCATGCCACATGTGTAAGACTTAACACACACCTTTTGTCTCTGAGTCACTCCTGATTGAGGCAGGTAGAATTGAGCCTCTGGGGTCTTGAAGCTGGCCCTTCAACGGGAGGGCTTACATGTAGGAGATGGGAGCTGACTCCACCTAGCAGGTGAGTTTTCCTGCCTTGCCTTTCCTGCCTTGTCTCTCCTAGTGAAAGTTTGCTTTCTCAATCTCATGATTTTTCCTTTCGTTCTGCTCCTGTTTTAGATAAACTGTTATTCTGCAATACGCCTGAACATTGTAATGGCCAAACACACTGGGATTTTATTTATCACTCATACACAGTCTGAGATGTGAGTTGGAAAGTAGATCCCACCCTCAAAGTGATTTTGTGACCCAGGTTCCTTCCATTTTGTGGCTCATTCTTCTGCCAGGGTCTCCACGTTTCCCACTTTTATCTGCTAAAGGGAGCAGAAGGTTAGAAAGTACTTCCTGTCTGCTAAGATCCCTGGTCACCAGGTACACACATTCCAACTCTGACATGTTCTGTGGGTGGGGACTAGTGACAGTCCTTCCTTGATGTAAGGGTGCTAGGAAATACCCCATCTGGACAGCCACCCAACACTGTCAGGGGGAACTGGGGTCTGGAGACTTTCTTGCCTGAGTCCCCTTTGTGGTCTGCTTCTCCGGCTGGCCATATCTAGTACCACATTCTTGAAGCATCACCCTCTGTTACCCACAAGGTGTGGCATTGCTACTGGGGGCTGCTGCCTCTTTGCTGTGGGACTCAAACCTTCGCCTGGAACATGGGCCGTGAGTGCACTGTTCACACCAGTGCTGGCGTCAGAGCCTGGGAAGTGGTGAGGACTGTATTATCCTGAAGGAGCTCAGCAATCTGGAGTCCTCCAGTACAGCGCTGGTGCAGCCTGTCTGGCCAGCCCAGGTAACAGCTGTGTGGCATTTCATCTTGATAGGGGCCACATTTATCTATTATGTCCATAGACTCCTCTTGAAAAATAAACAGCTGGGTATGGTAGTATTTGCCTGTAATCCTAGCACTAGAAGGTCGAGGTAGGAGGATGAAGAGTTTGAGGCCAGCCTGGGATGCATGAAACCTTGTCATGGAATGAAACAGGAAAGGCATAGAATGGGAAGGGAATGGAATGGAGCATTCAGAGAAGAACTGGCTATGTGGATTACTGGGAGACTGTCAGGTTCTCCTGTGTACTGTGCTTCTGCCATCAAGCCACCTGACCATGGGTAGTCAGTGGGTAGTCTGTGGGGGACATCTGCCTCTGCTGAGCTCCACAGGTACATTTTACATTTCTTACTTTGAGTTTGAAACCTGCTTGTGGAAGGGACCTTGGGTAGTGTTATCATGGGACTATGAAGGGTCCTCTTAACCTCCTAGCTCACCCCTTCCAGGAGAAGGCATCATGCTAGGGATACCCATCTTTGGGAGACCCTTATGCTTGTGGCACCATAGCAGGAACAGACAGGGCTGTGCTAGTGCATGCCAAGTGCATGTGAGAGACTGCAGCTGAGAGTGAGTACACCTCATCACTAAGGCCTCGTCCCCCAAGGAGTCCCCTGGCTGGGAAGCTTCGGGACCAGGTGACAGTACCTGTTAATTAGTATCACTATGTTTTGCTTGGCAGAGCTTGCAACCTGGCAGTCTGAATTATATCCCCAGGAAGGTTTCACTTAGAAGTCAAGATTTTGAACTTCTGTTTAAAAATAGGAAAAGCTGGTATCCCTGGTCTTAACAACAACTGTTCTTCTTCCTCCTCTTCCTTTCTTTTCCTTCTTCTCTCTTTCCTCCTCCTCCTCCTCCTTTGTTTTGTTGCCATGCTTGGATGGAACTCAAAGCCTTTGCATACTAAGCAAGTGTTCTGGCACTGAGCTGTATCCCCAGCCTTTGATGTTTTTGAGGCCGAGTCTCTATACAGCCCAGGCTGGCCTCAAGCTGGCCACTCTCCTACCTTAGCCTGCTTAGTGCCAGGATCACAGGTGTGCACCACTGTAACACATACCTTGACTTCTTAGCCTGGTAACATTGAGCTGGAGCCGAGGGTATCTGTGACCCCAGAGCCCCTCAGTGCCTGTCAGTCCTATTTCTTCTGTTTCTTTCCCTGTTGCCTTTTTTCATTTTTTCTCTCCCTTCCCTTTCTTTTTTCTTTTCTTTTCTTTTCTTTTTTTTTTTTTTTTTGTTTTTGGTTTTTCGAGGTAGGGTCTCACTCTGGCCCAGGCTGACCTGGAATTAACTATGTAGTCTCAGGGTGGCCTTGAACTCGCAGCGATCCTCTTACCTCTGCCTCCCGAGTGCTGGGATTAAAGGCGTGCGCCACCACGCCCGGCTTCCCTTCCCTTTCTTACAGAGATGCTTCTTTTAAGTATTTCTAATTCTCATATAAAAATCTTGCTATCACAGATGGCTGGTGGGGTAGGAGAGAGAAGCTGCATATTTATGTTAGGAGAAATGAGATTTTGTTTTCTTCATGGGTGTCAAACATGCAACTATGCTTCCTCAGCAAATGGTAAAGCCTGCCCACTTCTGTTGAAGGAACTTAGCCCCTATGGACGGGAATGGAGCTTGTGACTTTTGCCCGGTGTGGTGTGTTGTTTCCTATAGATAGTCTTCCCCAGACATATGGTCCCACTAGATTCTGAAGAAAAATAGAAAATAAGTTTGGGAGACAATGGGCACAACAATTAATGAAATTTCATCACTGTAGGACTTCTCAGAGCTTTATGGCACTAATATTGTGATTTTTATTGGGGATACCTCTGTCCCTCCCACTTTGTGACTCGTTTCCCAGAGTTGTCTGGCTTAGGAATCCTTTGGAGACAGTGCTGTAGGGTTGGAGTGATCTGCTTTGCGTGGCACCTCTTGCTCACCCCAGCGTGTATGTTGTACTCTGCGCCAGACACTCCAGGGCTTCCCAGGGAGTAGGTTCACCTCTGCTGAGGCTTGGTCAAGTTCTCCTCACTGTGTGGGACCCCTGATGCTGGGACTGAGAGAGCTGCCCAAGCAACAGGGGCCTGCTCTTTGGGTTTGGTATTTGGGCTTCCATAAAGCTAGTTTTCCAGTCCACAGTCAATGTGCTATTTTCTGTGAGCCCACAGGGTGAGTACATTAGGCTCTGGGAAGACAGAATTGTGCATGTAGATATGCATGTCCTTTATCCTAACTTGGAAAGGGCTGGGAAGTGCAGGAGACAGGAGGCAGGGAGCATGCCTCTCACTCCCCAGAGTGAAGGATGTTGTGTCCAGGACTTAGATGCTGCCAGACCGGTTCTCAGGGGTGGTGACAAGGCTGCCTAGAGATTGTGCCAAAGAGTACTTCCTCCCAGTAATGCATCTGCCCAGCCGTAGTGTGGCGCCTCATGAGCCAGATGCCAGCCTTGATCTTCAGAGCTCTTTGGGATGTTTCTGGAAGGCCGGAGTGTGTCGCCCGCTCAAGGATGTCTCAGCTAATTAGTCCATTAGTGCTGATGGGCTTCAGATCCTGCATTTGGAGCTGTCCGCTAATTATACCTTGACTGATTGTAGTTAAATAGTTAAGATCTCTCCCAGGCTGCTCTCCCTATGGCAAACCCTTAGCTGTGCCTAGAGCCCAGCCAACAGGAAAGCTACTTGTGCCCTGGGAGAGAGAGCTGGTCCTCTGAAGAATCTGGACCTTGCAGGTACCTGTTTCCAGACTGGGGTCTCAGCAAAGAAGGCGATGGCCTGACATCTTTCAGACACCCACATGTGCACAGGCAGGGGCGTACTGCCTTTCAGTGATCTCTCACACACTCGTTCTGGAGGGACTTCAGCAGCAGTCCTGGGGTCTGAGGATGCTGCCTTCATCCTAGTGTTCATCACATGTGCTGGCCATGAGTCTGGTGGAAACACTCCATTGCTGATTCTGGATGTCCGCTGTGGACCTGAGGCTCACTGCCCAGTGAGGGTTAGGGGATAGAACTCTCTAATGTTATGCTTGAGGATCTGGGCTGCACTGACTTGAGGCTGTTGTCGAGGATGCCAGAGGTTGTGCTGCATGAACTCCTGCCTTGAAGCTGGGAATGCGCTTGAACTGCTTTGACCATTAGAAGGCAGTGGGAAAGACACCTGAGGAGGTCTGGCAGCTTCCTCCCAGCTACCACATGAGAAGTATAGACACTTTGCTGGAGCAGTTCTATGGAGAAGATGGGGCTCTGAGGTCAGGATGGAGTAAGAGAGAGGCCCAGTTATCCCAACCTTGCTGCCATGGCATTGGGCATGGAGTGAGCTCCTTTGAAGTACCATCCAGATGATTTTCTGGTGACTCGGTTGGGACCCTCAGAGTTGCTCAGCAGAGCCCAGCAAGCTGAAGCATTGAGAGAGATGATAAAGGGAGTGGTGTAGGCCTCTGCATTTGGGGTGTTTATTGCATAGCAGATGCCCCAGAAACAGTGGCTTCATATCAGTCCAGCATGGAAGAAGGGACAAGTCCTGTCACTTGGTCCATGGGAGGGGGGGCGGCACTGCCTCAGTAGTAGGTGAGAGAGCACAGGAGCCATATATGGTCCACTTCAGGGCCGTTTACAGTATGCTGGGCAAGCAGGTCTGTGACTGCAGTTGTGGGCTAGCTCCTTTGAGGGTGTAGTTGGAACACAAATCCTCAACTAAACATGGACACATAGCCATCTCTCTTTTTCTCTCTCATTAAGCAAGCCCTGTGGTTTAAATGAGCTTCTCCACCAAGTAAGAAAGATCCAGCATTTGAATTCCAAAATACCCCCAAATCTGAAATGTTTGAGTAATGTGAAACTACAAACGGAAAATTACACACCTGTCCTTGTGTGGCAACTTTCAATGAAAACATGGATGAACTAAAAATAATTATGTAAATTTACCTTCAATTACAAGGCATGGAAAATTAATGATTTTTGTATTTAGAGTTGGATCTCATTCCCAAGATTATCTTACTACATAGATGAAAACATTTTAAAAAGAAGAAAGAAAATCTAGACACTTCTTTCTGGTTCTAGCGTTTGAAATAAAGTCCACTCAGTCTGCAATAACTATTTGCCCTATGAATTTTCAGGAAATTTTTATTCCTGTGTCAAAAGAGAATAGCCACTATAGTTGGCATAGTTGTTCATTATTGGTACATAATAAATAACCAACCTTAAGACATAGTGACTTAAGACAGCCATTCACTTTGCCTGATGGGTACAACTTGGTTGGAGCAGTGTCTTTGACCTGTGCTGCTCTTGGTTGGGTTGAGTTGATCTGGATTGTGCGAAGCTGGTTTGGGCTGGCCACACTTAGCTGATTTGTGATGGCACAGCTAGCCTCAGTTGGCTGTATCTGATTTAGGCTGATAGGAGCTGGTCTGGGTTTCTGGGTTGGCCTGGGTTGCTCAGAGTTGGCTTGAGGTAGACTGAACTGCTCTACCTGAGCTGTGTTCATCTGGAAAGGCCTGATCAGGGTTGATTAGGAATAGTTTTGGGCTGAGCAGGGTTGGGCTCGGCCAGTTTGGGCTGAACTGGGTTGGACTTGCTCATGTTTCTCAGAATAGCGATACATTGGCTGACGACTACCTGGTCTAGAATAGAATTGACCAGGACAAGTTGTCTACTCTTCATGTGTATTTCACATTTTTCTTTTCTGTTTTTTTTAAATTTACTTGAGAGAGCGCCAGAGAGAGGCAGGGCATGCCAGGGCCTCCAGCCACTGCAAACAAACTCCAGACACATGCACTACCTTGTGCATCTGGCTTATGTGGGTACTGGGGAATTGAAACTGGGTATTAGGCTTCACAGGCAAGCGCCTTAACCACTAAGCTATCTCTCCAGCCCTGTTTCACATCTTTCTAACAGGTATTTCTCATCATAGTGTCAGGCCTCAGATAGGAAGTAGAGTGTCCAAGTATCGCATCTTATGTCACATTTATTTCTATCCCATTGGCTAGAGCAGGCACATGTGGCTAAGCTTAGAGTCAACATGTTGAGGACACCACAAAGGATGTGGATTTGTGGAGGAGTGAACAAACAGGGGCCACAGAATCAGTGGTCAGCCACCACTGAGTTGGTAGGCCTCTTCCTACCCCATAGGTCCTGGAGTGGGCGCACTTTTGCATTCTTTTCAAATGTGACTTTAGGCACTGTTTATCTGGGACCTCCATTTTCTTCTGAGTCTGGTCATAGAAAGGATGGTGGTGCAAGGGTTTCAAAAGAGGACAAGCATATGGCAGTGTCTAATGTAGACCCTGCCTGTGGTAGTGGTAACTGTTACTTAAAATATCATCCGCTCTGGAAGTTGTCATAGGCCATGAGCACACGGATATCTGGAAGTCACCATAGGCCATGGGCGCACGATGTCTATGGCCCTTGATAGTCCCTTGGCAGCACCAGTCAAAATCTGAATCTCTGGTTTCATTGTCTGTACCTGATCCGTGACTGTGAATTTATTTACTTTTTTGAGACTGAGGTTTTGCTACTGAGATTGTGTGGTTTTTTTCTCTTTGGTCTCCATGGATAAGCTAGGGTCTGTGTTCTTGCAGGTGTCCCCACTGAATCCTCTGTGACTATGGACAGCAGGGGTTCTTAATGTTCCTCTTCGGTCACACCTGTATACTTGAGGGCTTGGAGCTGGTGTGTATAGATGGTACCAAGTCCAGGTTCCAGATGTGGGTCTGGGTTATAGAGATGAACTCAGAACTCACTCCTTTCATGGGACTCTGGTCTAGATGTTAGAGGAACGGCTCTCTCATTTAATGGCAGCTTTTGCCACTGCTGTCACTGCTCCTGTCATTCTCACTGCCATTACCAAATCCTAACCAGAGAGAAAAGAATACTGTTAGGCCACAGTGGTGGCACATGCCTGAAATCTCAGCTCTCGGTGTGGTCAAAGTCAGTGTGGGCTGCACGGGGAGACCCTGTCTCAAGAAAACCTCTGAGAGTCACAGACCAGGCATAGACAATGAAACCAATGATCGGATTCAGATTTTGACTGGTGCCACCAAGGGGCCATCAGCGACCATAGACATCCCCGCCCACCGGTGTTGAAACTGAATATTGGCAGGGTGGGCAGAGCTGCTGACAGTCCTGGTTGTCTGCTCAGGAGATGAACAAGAGCCTGGAGAGCGCAGAGGGACAGTACCCAACAGCTGGGCTCTGTCAGCATGGAGCTGAGATCCTGCCAGCTAAGGAATTCCGGCCCAGCCCGAGAGGAGGCTGCCTTGGAAGTACAGCCAGCCCTGGAAGGAGAAGAGCACCCTGGCCAGCAGGACCGCCTAGGGACTTGGAACTGGAATGCTGGGAATGGAAAGCTGGCCTGACTTCTGACGCTGCGGAGCTGGCTCTCTGAAGGCCTCCTTGCTTCCAGAATCCAGTGGCCAAGTACTTACCCAGTGGGGCCTGCCCCTGATCTTCAGGGTGGCACACCCTGGTTTTGACCCAGCTCCACCACTGGGTGCTGGGGTCTGTGACTCTGTGAGTTTTTCTCTTCTTTTTGGAGACAGGGTCTCACTGTGTAGCCCACATTGGCCTTGACCCTACCGAGAGCTGAGATTTCAGGCATGTGGCATCACTGTGGCCTAACAGTGTTCTTTTCTCTCTGGTTAGGATTTGGTAATGACAGTGAGAACGACAGGAGCAGTGACAGCAGTGGCAAAAGCTGCCATTAAATGAGAGAGTCGGTCCTGTAGAAAGTGTGGGCTACTGGGCCACAGAAGCAGCTCTTATTTAGGGAAATCTTCTCTACCTTCCCCAGTCAGAGGTCCGTGAAGTCTGCTGCTTTCTAAGGGCTACTCTGTGCCCTTGTCTAGGACCCCAGTAGTGCTTGGGCTGAGGGGGGGGGGTTCACTCTTGCTCTGTGAGGAAGCAGGTTGCTGGCTGCTTGCACCCTCTCTCTTAGGTCACCTGAGCTCTCCAGCTGCTCTTAAGTTCCTTTGTACACCTCTGCTACCAGCTCTGGCCAGTCCCAAGCTGTGCGCTGAGGAAGTTACTTACCCTCTCTTTTGGTTTTTCATCTTTAAAAAAAAAAACAAAAACAAAAATTGGTGTGTATGTGCAGTTGCACGCGTGCTACAGTGTACCTGTGGAAGTCGGAAGACAAATGTGGGTATCAGTCCTTGCCTTCCACCTTGGATGGTAAGCGCTTTATCCACTGAGCCGTATCCACTGCCCCAGGTTTTTCATTTATAAGATGGAGGTAGCAGCTGGCAATGATGCTGTGTACACCTGTAGTCCTAGCACTTGGGAGGTGGAGGCAGGAAGATTAGGAGTTCAAGGCCAGCCTCAAAATGAGTAAGTGAATGAACGTACAAATAAAACCAGGATAGTCACGGTCCCAACGTCATGCTTTTTAAAGTACTTCCATGCATTAAAGTAGGACTTGGAACATGTTAAGTATAAAAATATAAGATGTAATGATATAGTCACCTTTCTGGTTCTCTCTAGACCAGAGAGTGTGCATGGGATTATGGGAAAAGTACAGATTCTGGCTTAGTAGGTCAGGTGAAGGCCTGAGGCTGCATTTCTGGCTACTTCTTAGACCGGGTAGAAACTGGTATTCCTTGTTGCACACTTTGAAGAGAAGATCAGAGTATGTGTGTCTTTCTTTAAGTATGAAATTTAATTTTCCAGATGGGGTCCTTCATAATCTGTAGTGGTAGAAAGAATCATTACCTCCCATGATGTAGCTGAAAGACTTCTATTAATGTGGCCTCAGATGGTATTGCTTAGGGGGATAATTATTATCTAGGCTATCAAGATAATTTTCAACTTGGCTTCTGAGTCTCAACCAGTCATTTAAGACAAATTGCTCTGCAGTTTCTGTGTGTCTTAATGGGTCTGAAAGAAGGTGAAGGCTTCTGGGGAAAGATACCTTCAGCAGGACCTGGATGTGTCACATGACTAACGAGAGCTATATTAGCAGATGGAATCTCCAGGGCGTACTTCCTCAGGGTGGGGCTTGATCTTTCAGTGGGGGGAGGGGTGAGCAAGCCTAGAGGTACCCCAGGCTGCCGTTGCCAGTGATGTCTGGCAGCACTTACCCTCAAGAAGGAAGACCTTGGTTGGCACCTTGGTGATATGCTCACTGTGCCATTCACTGTACTTGCCTAGCTAGTAGAAGGACCATAGTTCTTGAAGATTCTGAGACTGATGGAAATGAAATTTGTACAAGCAAGTGGGACTTATCACATGAGCATGGGATAGGTTGGATTCCCTGATGGCAGGTATCTAGGTTGTCACATCACCAATAGCAGATGCTGTCCCTAAGCTAGAGCGTCCATGCTCCAGCACTGACCCTGGCCTCCCTGTTATTTCTGTGGCCACTACAGTCCTTGACAAAGGCACCATGGGCCTGGGCTCAGATCCCTATGATACTGGGTCTCTTGCTCAGGCTTCTGAACTGCTGTTAGCCTCAGTTTCCTCATCATTAGAATGAGGAGAGTAGCACTGCTTGCCTTGTGGTCACTATGACAGTTCAGTGAGTTAGCAAGCACAAGGGTCTTAGGGTGGCATATGGCCCCACTTGGCATTTGGTCCTTTCTTGATTTGCTGTGACCTCAGTGTTGGGAAAAATCCAAAGTTGGACATGAAGGTGTAAACCTCTATCTCAGGCACTCAGGAGGCTGAAGCAGGAGGATTGAGCAACTCAGTAAAACCCGGTCTCAAAATAGAAAGTAAACAGTGATCTGGGGTATGGAAGAATGCTTGCCTAGCATGTGAGGAGCACTGAATGGTTCTATCCCCCGCACTGTGAAAGAAAGAGAGGGAGGAAGGAGAGAAGCACCATTCCTGTTTTCCCAGAGACCCACCTCTCTGATTGCAAGTTTAGCTGTGTGCCCTTGGTACACACCTTCGTTTCGTTTATTCAGTTTAGCAAACGCATGTGGCCTCACTCTCTGCTCTGGGTGCCTTGTTTAGTCCTCACAGCTCTTCTATGAACTAGATACTGTCCATGGAGAGCTTGATGGTGTGCCCACCTCAGCAGCAGGTGGTGGCAGAGTCAGGCACATGCAGGCAACCTGGCATTTAGCACACACTCCTTACATGGCTTCTGCCTGTAGGCCACCAGGGCTTAGCCTATTTGAGAATTCAACTGATGGTGATGATTTTTGAGGTGCAAATGGTCAAGTTGAGCTGCTGGGTCTTTTGTGGGGGGGGGATGGTGTTCTACCCAGTTGGGTATTTGCTGTTCAGGCCATGCAGTACAGCTTAGTCACCCTAAGTCAGAAATATGAAATGCTCCAAAATCCAAAACCTTTTTGAGCACTGCCATGTTGCTTCACATGGAAAATTCTATACCATGAAACTTTGCATCTGGCATAAAACTGTTAAAAATACTGTATGATAGAGGCTGGGGAGATGCCTCAGGGAACAAAGTACTTGTTGTCACACAAGCATGAGGACCTGAGTTTGGATCTCTAGTACCCCAGTAAAAAGGGCATGGTGAGACACACATTAGTACCAGTGCTGGGGAGGTGAACGTAGGTGGAGTCCTAGAGCTTGCTAGCCACACTAGCTGAATGAGTGACCTCCAGGTTCAATGAGAGACCCTGTCTTAAAAAATAAGATGGAGAACTACTGAGGAAGACACCATACCTTGACCTCTGGCCTCTGCACACACATGCACAAATGTGCTTGTGCACTTGTACACATACATATGCTCACATACATGCACACATGCACCACACATACACATTAAAAAGTAAAGACAGCCATGTTAAAATTTTTAAAACTCTCCTATGAAATTACCTTCAGACTCACTGTAAGGTAGGAAACAAAGAGAATGTCATATTTAGACATGGGTCTCATCTAACAGATAAATGATCTGACACATTTCCTGTGTGGAATTCTCACTGATCTGTGGCTGCTTCTTAGCCAGACAGGCTCAATGGGGACTTTATGAATGAGAGACAGGTCTTTTGGGGTGGCCTAAGGACTGCAGAGGTAGGATAAGATCAGGGTTGACTATCCATGAGCTCATGAACCATTGCAGCAAGAAAACATTTGGGGTCCTCTTGTCCTGTCTCTTCCCTTTGTAAAAAGAGACACTAACGTAGAACGCTTACCTCTCCGGCTAGCATTATTCCCTACTGTAACGCTTGTCTCCAGCAAGCCAGACTGAGACGGTCCCACAAGGATTTGAGTTGGGTGAAAGAGGGAGCCATCAAGGACTGTGGCACACTGCAAAGATCTTGTGAACACAGAGAGGAGTGTTGGGGCTGAGCCGGGAGCTGGCATCCTGCTAAGGGCCCCATTGAACCAGGAAGCAGAAAATACTGTCCCAGGCTTACCAAGAGAACCTACCCAGGAGTGCAGTAGGTGCTGCTTTCCATTGGGGGCGGGGGTCTTCTGTACCTGCCTGATTTGCATTCTGAGCAGTGACTTAGCTGCCACAGAGGATAGAGCTACTGGAGGCCACCGGCCATGCCAACTGTGTTCTGAGTAGAAGCCAGAGCGGGATCTAGGCAGAGGCAGCTGGATTATACTGCAGGCCAGAGAGCGTAGGCAGGGATAGGGTTACTACATAAGCTGCGTGGCACCCTGTTACATTGGAATCCCAATGTGATGTCTGTCCTCAGTCCTGCATGGGATCTACTCACACTGAGTGTCCTGTCTTTCATGGGTGATGTCTGCAAGACAGCATGACAAGGACAGTCAGTGTTCCTAGAGGAACTTCCTGAGGTACTCAGGAAGGTTCCCAAAGATTTAAGGAGGGTGGGGAGAAAATATGTGTTTCCACCTGCAGGCCAATCCACCCCAGCCCTGGGGTAGGTCATCTGCTCCTCCCTTGCGTGGCTGGATGGGCCTTGGTGTGACTTGGTGGTTGCTTGCCAGGTGAGTCATCTGGTTTCTGCAAGACCAAGCAGCTGGCCTTCCTGTGGCTTGTTTGCTCCCTGGGAAGCCACTGCATGGGGCAGGAGCTCTCCAGCTCCAGTGGTAATTCAGTGGGGGGTATCCCAGAGGCAGAGCCTGAGGTGAAGGGTGTGTGTACATGGTTCCTTAAGGATGTCCTAAGACAAACCAGAAAGAGAGGCACAGGTGCCATTTTGGCCCAGGCTGGGCTCTACCTGGCCCTGTAGGGAGCTCTGGAGTGTGGTTCTGTCTCAAGTTTGTCCAGATGTGAATGATGGGCTTTCAGTTTGCTGCACCCCCCACCCCCACCTTGGGGCCACTCAGCAGTAGATGATGTCAGTGGTTCTGAACCTGCAATCAAGGCTCCAGGGTGGGCCCTGAGGAGGCAATGAGGAGCTCCCTCTGTGCCCTGCCTTGGAGAAGCAGGCCATTCCCAAGGCCTAAAGAAGCCTGCTTGCTCCAGGCTTTCTCAGGGGTCCTAATGCAGGTAGTTCATGAAGGTATGAGAAGTCTTGTGAGGGAGACATTCCCGATGGCTGGCTCAGATGCGCTTGACCCTGGCTATGGGAGGGTTAGGGGCTCCTGAGCTTGCTGATCTTTGTAGCTCTTTTGTTCCTGTTTTGGGTCTTCTGGATTCTGTTGGTGGCGCTGCTACTTTTTGGCTTTGCCACTCTATAAATCCTATCTCTAGTTGAGCCCTCACTTTCCCCATCTAGACTCAGATTCCTATTAAAGTCTGCAAAAGGACTGGTAGTAAGAGATTCATGAACCCAACCCCCCGTGTTCAGTATCCACTTGATCTGTGTGAAACTTCCTGGGGAGACATCCCCAGTGAGTCTTGTGTCCCTTCCAAGATCTGGACCTGTAACCCAGGGACCTAGCTGGCCTTAGGCCAGCCTGTGACCTGGTGGCCTCTCCTGTGTACACTCTGGTCCTCTAGGAGCCTGACCTGCACAGAGGACATAACGTGGTTTCTCACAAATGCATCCTTTTCTTGCTTCCTCTTTCAGATCCTCATTTCTGTCCCAAGTCTATAAATGGGGGTGATGCTTGCCTATTGGTCTCTCTGAGTAGCTGGGAGTTCAGGGGTGTTGGGTTGAGCCACAAACACAGTTGCCATCTGCTCCTGACCCTGAGCAGCCTCTAACCCTCTGTCTCTCCTAGACCTATATGGAACCATTAGTGACATAGACCCCTGACACAGCCACTAGCCGGCCTCCCAGGGCCAGACAACTACCTTTTGGAGCCCAGTACTGTTCTTATTCCAACTCTTTAGTTGCTTGGAAACAGAACAGTGAACTTTGTGTGGTGGTGGTTGGGGTTGGAGGAAAGGTTCTCCTTCATGTGACATGCTCAGGGGGCCTCCTGCTTCCTCTAGGATCCAAGTCCTTCTGCATCACACCATCACAGAGCAACAAAAGCATGAGACCCACAGTCCCTAGTATCCAGTGTATCTACTGCCAGGAGTAGCAAGAAGCAAGACTGGTCTGGTGAGGTTCTAGGTGGGCTGAGAGGGGGGGCAGGGGAGAGATCTACACTGTATCAGAAACCAGAAATTTCTGCTGAAGGCAGAACCACCCAGTTCACTGGGAAGTTGTGAGTCAACAGGCTGACTTCGGTGTGAGTCCTAGAAGCTATAGGGTTCCGTTTCTGATGAGGGTGCCCTTCCTTTCTTCTGCCTCCTGGTGGTGGTGTACGTTAGGTGATCTGAGTGCTATTTCACAGTCTCTGGGAACAGTTTGGTACCTTCTGTCTCTGACCCTGATGCATGGGAACATATGTGGGTAATTTTAGCAGAGGCAATCACATTCTCTGGGCTCTTGCTTTTTTATTTTGAGAAAATGCGGGGAATGTTGTGAGCATGTTAATATAAGAGCTGCATCAGTTGTTCCTCACATGCTTGCTGCATGCTTCCCCTATGAGGCATGTGTACCTGGTATGTCAGAGAGAGGGAGAGAGGGAGTGAGGGAGAGGCAGCTGCAGTTTTTCCTTTCCTGTCCTGTCCTGTCCTTTTGAGATAGGGTCTCACTCTAGCCCAGACGGACCTGGAACTCACTCTGTAGTCACAGGCTGCCCTTGAACTGACAGCAGTACTCCTATTTCTACCTCCCGAGTGCTGGGATTAAAGGTGTGTGTCACCACACCTGGATTCAACAGTTGTAATTTTAAATAGACTTGGGAAGACCTTATCCGGTGACACAGTGATGGTGAGGAAAACTTTGAAGGTAGTTGCTGTGGCCATCAAAATGGGGAGCAACAGATCATATCAAGGAGGTGACGGGGCAGAGTTGGAGGTATTTTGTTGGCCTTTGGGAACACTTTGGAGAATTGAGTAGGGTCAGGGGTGGGGGTAAGGGCAGAGAATGGAAAGTGATTAGCATTGTTCTGAGGTGGTAGGATGGCAGCAGGAGCATATGGGAGAAGTGGAGAAGGTGAGAACACTCGACATCAGCCCTTGGCTTGAAGGTGAAGCCAATGTGATACACTGAGTGATGGAAGGAAGGGTTGGATGAGAAGTCAGGTGACTCCAGATGTCTGCCTGGGGTGGGCATTGCCATGTTTGAGCACAGGGAGGACAGGCTTGGTAGCTGTATGCCATGAACCAGTTTGGGACTCATGAAGTTTGGGTGTCTGGTGAGCATAGCAGGTGCCACATGGTGGTTTTAATAGAAACTCACTCTTGAAAAAATTAATTTAATATAGGAGAGTGCAAATTGAGAGAGAGGAAAGAGAGAGAGAGAGCGAGATCCATCGATCCACAGTAACACAGTACAAATGCTAAAGGAGGCAGCTTGCAGCTTGGTCCTGAGGCCTGTGTCCTCCCAGGCTGTGCTGGTCCACACACACATGCTGCACCAGCTTGTCCACCATGTAGCAGAATGAGTCTCACTTGCTCTCCCCAGCAACTCTGTGGGTCCAGGATGCTTTGCTCCTAACCTTTGGGTGCCCATCACTGTGTGGGACCTTTGTGTACCTCTGTCTCAGACTGAGTGGGGTCTGGGGCTCTGTCTTGCACTGCCTCCATTTTACAAGTATACTTCTAAGTTTTGGAATGAACTGAGGTCTTGGGGATCTCAGAGCTGCAACTCTTAACTCTGCCTGAATTGGGTAGGTGGGATGGTGGGTCCACCCTGGCATGGGGGACGTATAAGAATCTACCCCAGTGAAGTGCAGATGGCTTTCCAGGCACAGCACAGGCACTAGCCTATGGCAGGCAGCAAGAAGCCTCTTGGCACAGGGCTCTGGAGCAGAGGATGCAGGACGCAGCTGGAAGGGAGGCTCAGCAGGGCCGGGAGCAAACTGACTGGGAGATGACCTCTGTGGGTGCCTCAGGGCTGGAGGAGTGGACTTTGTACATGTGTATGCATATGTATGTATGATGTGTGTTGTGTACATGTACATGTGTGTGTGCATGCATACATGTGTGTGCTGTGTGTTGTGGTGTATGTGCATATGTGTGTGTATTTGTATGTGTGTATGTGCAGGGGTATATGTACATCCCTGAGTGTGGCTAAGACCCTGATCTGTCCATTCTAGAAGATGTGGTCCTATAGGCTGTGCAGGTGAAAAGGGTTTTGCTGCATGTGTATAGTTAGCAAAGCCAGAAGCTCATCCCTTTGTGAGGCTAAGGGAGGAATCCCAAGCTTCCATGGTCCTGAAGTCCCAAGCTCCCTGGCTCTTGGCCGGGCTGGCTGCTATCCTGGAACAGAATGCACATCCTTTCCTCTAGTGAGGTGGCCCAGGGCTATAGAGGCATTGTTGACAGTGCCATCTGCTATAAGTGGCTTGGCTCACAGCCACCCTGCTCAGCAGGGCACATGGGCTGGATCTTAGTGGCAGAGCAGGCCTGCTCCCAGCCAGGGACTGCTGGCAGCAATAGCTACAGCTGCATGGTGGTCAGTGTCTCCTTAGTCCTCTGTCATCGGTTCCCAGCTGTACTGGGTGCAGACAAGTCCCCCAACAGGTGAGCACCGTAGCAGGCATCAGCCTGGCAGGGTCAGTGGATGATGGGGTGGAGAAGGAGGACAGAGGCCTGACCAAGTGCCTTATGGTAGCTTGAGGCCTGGGCTGACTTTTCCCAGCTGAAGACATGGGGTAGGGACAGTGAAAACCCTGTGCCCAGGGGCAAGGGCCAGTAGCTCTGGCTCAGGATGCTCCCACAGTGTCAGGCAGCAAGCTGAGTGCTCTAGCAGCAGCTGGAGAAACTGAAGCATGGCAGGAGGAGTTATTTATGCAGAGTCTCACAGTGCAATCCAGATCCTACTGCCAATTCCAGTGCATCCCATCAACCCTGAGCCTCAGTGTCCTCACACTAGCCTGTAGGCTGTGGAGGGGTTAGCTAGCTAGGCCTGGATGCTCAGCAAAACACTGGGCAGGTGTCATATTTGGTAGGTCCTGGTTAGTTTTGTCACTGAGTCCTTTATCCTTATGACCTCAGTGTCCCCACACCTCAACAAGTCCTCCACTCTCACTGCAGACGTGCCTCAGAGTGCTGGCTAGGCCCATGCCCTGCCTGCTCTGGATAGTCTGTCCTGCCCCAAGTTACTTAGCAGCTCTGAGATAGATGCCCACAGTTCGAGATGAGTGAGCATTCTAGTTAATGACAAGATTACCATATTCTGTTGATTTGGGTGTATTTGGAGTTTCCCCGTCAGTCAACTTTTCTCCATGCTTAGAAAATGCAGGAGCCTTCGACCTGTGAAGAGAGCCTTGGGTTCTCCCCAGTGCTCGGTTTGTCCAATGTCAGTCTATTTCCTTCTCCTGTTGGAACCAGCCTCAATGGGGCCTCTTCACATTTTCAGTCTCAAAGCCTGGGATGCCTGCTGGGGGTTGGGACTGCAGGTAGCAAGTAGTGGACATGTGATATTTAAAAGTTTATTTTTATTTTAGAGAGAGACGGACAGAGGGAGAGGAGAGAGAGAGAGAGAGAGAGATAATTGGTGCATCAGGGTCTCATCTACTGCATTTGAACTCCAGGTGCTTGCATCACCAAGTGGGCATGTGTGCCCTTGCGCTTGCCACGCCTTTGTGTGTCTGGCTTACGTGAGATCTGGAGGGAGATCGAACATGGGTCCTTAGGCTTCAGTAGGCAAGTGCCTTAACTGCTAAGCCATCTCTCCAGCCCAACATGTGGCATGTGAATGATTCTATGTGTTTAATATGAACTGTGCTTCAAAAACCTCACAAGCATGAGGCCTGAACTTGATCCCCATGGTGCCCATGGTGGTGCCTCTGTAATTTCAATATTGGAGGCAGGGACAGGTGGACCCCTGTGGCTTTCTGGCTGGCCAATCTAGTCTAATTGGTAAGCCAATGAGTGTTATTATCTCAAGGGAGGTGGGCAACATTCCAGAGGATGACACCTGAGGTTGTCCTCTGGCCTTGATACATACACATGCACATGTACTCACACTAACACACATACACAGCCAAAAATTAAACGGAAACAGTGAGGACTCACACCCACCTATGAGTTCCACAGATCTTACTGCTTATGGCAAGACCAGGTCAAATGAGAGTGTACTTTGTGACCTGTGGTTGCCTGGTGCCAGAAGTATGCAAGGCCATCTCTGAGGTCATTTGTTCCCAGTGGCGTCTGGGGCCTGATGTCTTTCTCAGAGCTCTACTGTCCCCTCTATGCTGGACATCTTCCCAGCAGCAGACCCAGAGCCCCAGCCTTCAAGTTCAGCTGTATCCTAGCCATGAGGACCTGGTGGGGGACATAGCGCCAAGTGTTCTGATTACATCCCAGGCAGATAAAAATAGGAGCGATGCAAGGAATTTTAATCACCACTCCATGTCTCTGGAGCCGGGAAGGCTACTCCTTGTGGGCCTAGGCAGAGGGCCAGCCCTACAAGTGCTTGAGAGTTGTCTCCCTCTTCTACATAGCCCAGAGTCAGGGGCTGGCTGGAGACTGGAGGGGTACCCAGTGGCTCCAAGGCATGTCATGGATTTAGATTTTTAAAAATATTTTATTTGTTTGAGAGAGAAAGAAAATAGGAATGCCAGGGCCTCTAGCCATTGCAAACAAACTCAAGATGCATGCACCATCTTGTGCATCTTACATGGGTACTGGGGAATCGAACCTGGGTCCTTAGGTATTGCAGGCAAGTGCCTTAACTGCTAAGCTGTCGCTCTAGCCCTGGATCTGTTTTTTTAAGGAGGCCGTGGCTTGGTTCTGGATCTGAGTTAGGACTTTTAGAGCAAGTGACAAGTTCAACCTGAGTTGCTGCAAGCAAAGAGGGCAGTGTAATGGCATTTGTCACTGTCCCAAGGTTACAAAGCAGGTGCAGTGGGCTTGGCCCCAAGTTCCATCCAGCCGACATTTGTCATGTTTATCCAGTGCCTGGTATGTGTTGGACATAGTTTCAGAACAAAACAGCCAGGTCCCTGTCGTGAGGCGCTTGCTCCAGTTCGTGACCTGTCTTGTGCTGACCTCTCATCCTGATGCTTGTCTCCATGGAAGCATCTGATTCTTGGAGCCAAGCTGACTGAGATGTAGCCCTGGCCCCAGAGAGGCCAGTGTGTCTGCTTGATACTGTGACAGGGATCCTAGGGGAGGGATGGGTGCTGGTGCAATAGGACCAAAAGCCACTACTGGTGACCTGAGGCCTGGCAAGGCTGCAGGAGGGGCTGAGGAGTCCACCTCATATTTTTGCACATCTGAGGACTAATGCCATTTATTTTTGGAAGCAGCACAGTGAGGCTTCAGTTC
This sequence comes from Orientallactaga sibirica, assembly GCA_036365145.1. Classification (NCBI taxonomy): domain Eukaryota; kingdom Metazoa; phylum Chordata; class Mammalia; order Rodentia; family Dipodidae; genus Orientallactaga; species Orientallactaga sibirica. Next base: position 4,088,957 of record JAEOAD010000030.1, read on the forward strand.
TGATGTGGTTCTGGGAAGGAGAGAATTCAGATTCCTTCTGTCCCTGGAGACAAGGCCCTGCATCCCATCTCCCAGGCCCTATGATGACAACCAGCTTTGCATCCCAAGCCCACATGTTGCACATTGTCAGCCTGGGGTGACAGTTTCCAGCTCTTGTTCTTGGCAGTATGCATGGGTAGAGTGGGCTTTGGAGCCAGAGAAGCTCTGTGGGGCCTGGGGAAGGAGCAGCTGGGTGGACAGATAGGTCCATGTATTAGAGGTATATGCCAGACACAGACAGGGAGGCTCGAACGGGGAACCTGTTATTTCTTCTTTTGTGTCCTGGGTGTGAGTCCTGCTGGTGGGGTCGGAGCTGGAACCCCAGAAGCTCTGCAGTGAAGGGACTATGTTCCTTACCTGGTCATGCTGATAATTCTAGAGATGAGGGGTGGCCCATGCCTGGAGGATGCCAATCTACTCTGTCACCCTTTCTCTGAGAGACATTGGACCTTTCTTTTCATCTGCTGTGAGTCTTTTTTTTTTTTTTTTTTTTTTTGTAAAATAGGCTATTGTCTGAGATTTTGCTAAATCAGGGTTTAATTGCCCATGTAACATGTGAGAATGCAGTTGGCCATCTATATCCATGCATTATGAACCACAGATTCAGCCAGCTCCCCATGGAAGATATTCAGGGAAAAGACTACATTGGTATTGAATGTGTACAGACGTCTTTTTCTAAACAATGCAGTGTAACGGCTGTTTACATAGCACATACTTTGTGTCAAGTATTATGAGTCATTGGAAGATAATTAAACACTTCAGGGGATGTGTGTAGGTAGATTCTATGCAAATACTGTACTATTCTGTGTAAGAGATTCAAGAGTTGGAGGATTTGGGTGTCCTGGAACCAGTCCCCACAAATCCTAAGTTACCACTGTTCTCATCAGTTGAGCATTAGAACAGTTCTCATAAGGCTGGGATTTCTTCATGGGCCCTGTGTTTCTGGTCTCCTTTTCCTCCCTGCAGGTGACCTCCTTCTGCCTGTGGTGCACTTCATGGTCCCTTCCATGGTTGATGTTTCTTAGGTGTGCAGTAGGTAGCAATACTGTGTCCCTCACGCATGTCCCCTTGCTCCTTTCTTGGGACGCACTCTGTGTGATGGCTTAGCCTCCCTCCTCTGCTTTACTGTGTGGTGCTCCACTGTGGAGAACCAGCATAGCACTCCTTGATGGCCTTCAGAGGGCCTGACTGTTGGCCAGTAGGAACTGTGTTGTCCTAACCATCACTGAATTTGAATGGGCCTCCTGATACTACCACGGGAGGTGGCCTTGCTGGGCACTAGGCTGACTGTTAGCTTTGCAGAGTGAGCAAAGAGAAAACTTGCCAGGCACTTCCAGGGGTAACTCAGGACAGGCTGCTTGGATCTGAGGGTTCTGGGTGGCCTGGGCAGCCCCCTCCTCCCTAGCATCCCAGCCCCATGCATTTCTGGTATTTGAACATGGTACCATGTTTTGTGGGCAGCAGGAGTACACTTAGAAACCACATGGCACCTACATCTGTTAGCCCTTTGAAAACAGAAAGATTGACAGACAACGAAATGCTGGGGTCATGGGGACGGCGGGGGGAGAAGGGGGAGAGGCGAGGGGGGGGTTGGGGAGACTGAGTTCAGGAGTATGGAGCTCCAAAGACAAAGAGGAAAATCCCCAGTCAGCAGCAGCTTGCTCCCCAAGGCCCCGCTTTGATGTGGTTTTCCATCCTGGAAGCCTTATAAGGCATTGTACTTGCAATTCTGGGCTCAGGGCTAGGCTGGCCACACACCAATACACAGAGGAACTACATTCTTCCTGGGGCCCAGCGAGGGGCAGAGGCTGGGCTCCCCAGAGCCAACCAAGGGACAGCACTGCAACTTTTGGGAGGGAGGCACATCTAGACCATGTGCCCTTGAGAGGCCACTGAATCAGGTCTTTGGGGGATCCAGGAGGGTCTTTATCTGAGCAAGACTGAAACCACAGTTCTGGAGGCCAGAGGAGAGAGACCCTAGGTTCTGGGCCTTAAGAGGTCAGAACAGAGGCTGAGTAAGCAAAAGAATCAATGAATTGAGCATACTGCGTATCAGTCCCACTACTCGGGCTTCTCATAAGGAGGAGCAGTGGTGAGGAGCAGGCACTAACTCTGGTGGTTAGCTGTGTGATCTTGGGCACATGCCTCCTGTTTTCTCATTTGAAAAGTGGGCATAATAACAGGACTGCCTCACTGTGTGCCATGGGAGGGCAGCTCAGGCTAGTGAGTGGCTTAGTGCCTCCTAGACATGTGCTGGAAGCTATTGCTGATGTAAGAGTAGAGGAAGCAATAAACTAACTGTGCTGCCGGCACCTACCCTTAACTCCCTCAAGGCTGAAAACTTGCTCTGCAGTAGCTGTCTTGCTACTTAGAGCCACCCCAGGGAGTCTTTCTTTGTTTAAAAAAAGTTTTATTGACAATTTTCATAATTATTTTGATCATAATCCCCTTTCATTCCCTTCCCTTTCCACTGAATACCTTCTTTCCAACTAGTCCCTCCTCTGTTTTGATGTCTTTGCCCTCCTCCATTATCTGTAATGAAATCTCTTGCACAGACAATGACAGTAGCTGTGAGGACATAATACAAGAACTGCTTCATAACCAAAAGACAGCATTTCAAAGCACTCCTTCCCATCCTCTGGCTCCTCCATTCTTTATAGTCCACTTCTGCAGTGTTCCCTGAGTTTTGGAGGATGGGATACAGATGTTTCACTTAGTGCTGAGCACTCAGCAGTCACTTATTATCAGTACGTTGATGAGTTTTGAGTCTCCCCAGTAGTTACTACCAACAGCTAAAAGAAGCTTTTCTGACCAAAGGCAAGAGTAGCACTAATCTGTAAGCATAACGATAAATGTTTAGAGGACAACTTGTTGGGTACAACATATCTCTTATAGCCAAATAGCAGTAGTAGCTTCACTCCTAAGACCTATGATCTTAACAGCCATAGGCTTTTGATTAACTTTTCAGTGCCAGGCATAAATTCCCTCCCATGGAACAGGTCTCAAATCTAGTCACCAATTGGTTACCCCCATAATAGTCCTGCCACTATTGCACCAATGGGCACATCTTGCCTGCCTTGTTGCTTGTGTAGCTTGCAGGGTCCACTGTTGATAAAGACTTGATGACCTTGCCCCCCAGCAGTCTGCATAGCACTTTCCAATGCTATGACAACTCACCAGTAAGGAGGCGGCTTCTAGCTCACTTGATTTCTCAGTGTCCTACACCCAAAATGTGTTATCTTCAGAATAGGGTCTTACCATCGAGTTCTAGTGGGCAACCAAGTGCCTTGACAGTAGCCTGTATTGTTTTGGGGCCCACATGGGCCTCCATGACCAACAGCTCACTGAGAGGTATTCCATCTCTGGGACTGGGATTTTCTTGTGGCTTTGGGGAACAGCATTGTCCACACCTGCAACTCCACAGTCTCTTGCTGTTCACATCGTGCAGGGGGAGATGAAGGCTCATTGGAGGTAGGCTGCCCCTCTGGGATGCAGCTTGTTTGAGCCAAGCTCAGGTTTGCTCCTTGTACTTCTTGATTCCGCCTTCACGCACTCTGCTCCAGGCCCTTTGGGGGCTCATGGGGAAGGGGTCTAAGTGCCCAGCAATCAGAAGCACCTGTGGGAAGCCATAGAAGGCTACTGAGGCTAGAAGACAGGGAAAGAGGAGCTATGTGGGTGAGTCCCACTGGACAGGCAGGGTACTTGGTGTCTGACCCACTGAAGCTGCTAGCCAGGCCCCGCTTCAGGCTCAGTTTTGAGAGGGTCTCACTGGGTTGCCCAGATGGTCTCAGTTACTGTGTAGCCCAAGGCTGCTCTTAAACTCAGCAATCATCCTGCCTGTGTCTCCCAATCACAGGAATTACAGATCATGCGTGGTTTTTACCTTGCGTGCTTCCTTGTCCCTGACAAATGCCAGGACTCTCAGCCATCATGGCTTCAGTGCCCACAGGTTCTCCATTTACTCTGTCCTTGGGCCGGCAGCTGACGAGTTTGTTTAGAGCCTAGTTCTGTTCCCTACCCCAGCTGAGGGTCTAGAGTGGGCCTGGGCAACCTTCTCTTCACTTAAACCCAGTGATATTGGGACCTTTCAGAGTTCCTTGCCAGGATCTACCTGTGGCACTCATGCATCAGGAGTACTGTTGAAATAGGGGCAAGACTCCCTTCTTCTCCCTACCTTCTTTTCCTTTCCTCCTCTCTCAGTCCCCTCTCTTGCCCTTCTCCTCTATGCTTCCCTCCCCTTCCCTCAACTCCTTTTCTTCTCTGAGCTCTGACCATCCCCCACTTTCCTTCCCTGTCTTCCCTTCCCTCTGCTCCCCTCCCCTCCTACCCCCTTTTTCTCTTGAAGTGCTGGGATGGGATGCATTTTTGTGAATTTTGTGCAGGCCCTCTGTCACTGAGCTTCGCCTCAGCTGCTGTTAGCAACTTGTTTTCTTGTTCCATGACCCTTGAAGACTGGGCCTCTTTAATAGCAATGATCACATCTTTACAATTTGCAAATCATTTTTTCCTGGAGAGAGGAATAGAGCAAGGCTGTTGTGATGGGCAAAGGCGTTTATTTAACACAAGGTGACATCAACATGCCTGCCACACAGGGAGTGTCCAGTGAGTGTCAGCTGTCTTGCCGTGCTGTTGTAGTCCTGGGCCCATTTTACAAATAAGTACACCAAGGTCCAAGTGCAAGGGGTCCCAAGACAGGATGTGATCCTGGGTTGGCTCAACATCCCACATTGTTCTGGGGCTAGTGACCTCAACTGTGAGGACAGTGGATACTGTGTGCCACCAACCCTGAGGTATGTCTTCACACATAAAGTGGTGCTGTGACTCCACTGGCCATGGTCTGTGGCCTGCAGGAGCACTTCCAGTGGTTTACAGAGCAGGAGAGCCCAGCCCTTGGCTGAGCACACTGGGTCTATGTGGTTGAGCATGCATGGGTATCAGTGGAGGGCTCCCCTGGCTTCCTTGTTTGGGTGAAATGGACAGTGCCAGTAAACATCATAGGGCCTCCAAAGACTCATCATTGCTGGTGGCCTCATCATAGTACATCCAGGGTGGCTGAGGTCAGTGCAGTCTCTGTGGAGGATCCCAGTGTGAAAGGCTTGGTCCCCTTGAAGCTTGTTGCTGCTCCTGTAGGAAGCACTCCCCTCCAGCCTTTCAGGGGTTGAGCAGATGCCAGCCATCTCTGTGGCATGAAAGCTAGGCTTTAATTGGCTGCTGGGATATCCCTGTCATCTAATGATACCACCTGTGTGTCCCTTTTTCTGTCACCATCTCCAGCTTCTTTGTCAACTCTGGCTTTGTTAACACAAGCAGCCAGGTTACAAGCCCAGGAAGTGTTCAGTGACTATAATTGGCAGAGGAGAAGAGTGAAGAAAGTCACCCAGTTCTAAAGTAAATGGAACACCTGAGAAGGTGGGGGTGGCAGGTTTTAACCACCTTGAAGAAGGAGTGCAGTGGCCTAGAATGATCTAGCCAGCTGCTTGCCCAGATGAGAGCTGTTCATCTCTAAAACAAAAGCTGAGACAGGAAGCACCCTCCCTCCAACCCTGGCCAGCGGCTCACCCTCTATTCACAGTGTCCTTTCTCTGTGAACCATTATGACAGCCTGGATGCTTTTAGGCAAGTGGGGTGCAGGGTTTGAGGCTTTTTATTTTATTTCTCACAAAGAGGTGTTGCTAACAGCTGCTGCATTTGGGCTTTGTATTGCTTGCTATTTCCTGGGATTGAGACATGCTTCCAAAGCTTGGTTGTAGCACTGCAAGAGAGAATGTGTAATATTCCCCACCTCATTTGGCCCCTTCCAAAGTAGATCCTTGGACAGTGAATCCCACCCATATGGTGCTGGGATAGATACAAGCACAGGGAGATTCACCACAGTAACGGCCCTGACAAGCCCTTTAGTAAATGGCCTTGTTTAGCTTGCCCTGAATCATCTTAGACCACAAAATTCTTTTTTGGGATGAATACCAATAAATAAAGAGTTTAACCAGATACGGTCTAGCTTCTTCCATAAGTCTAGTCTTCCTGAGGTGGGTCATATAGTTGGGTCCTTAGTCTCTTGACATCCCTGGCATTTCCTATGAACCAGTGAAACTCCCCTTACTAACCTGTCAGTATTTGAATGACATATTGAAGAGGCTGCAAGTCGGAGCCCTTGCCATGTTGGTCCATGACAGATACTGTGAAATCACTGGCGAGGGAACAGACAGCATATACCATGGTGGACTAGTGACTAGGAAGATGGGCCATGGGCAAGATGTAGAGGCCTGAGTGAGGACTGGCCGGAGCCAAAGCATGTAGGTCTGGGGTGTTGGGGGAAGGCATTGTGTTGGTTGAGGGCAGTAGAGACCCAGCATAGAGCATAGGAGGTCCCATGGCATCTTGGAACCCCGCCTTATCTATCTAAGCTGACAGTACTGGTGGGGGAAGGGGACTTGGTCTCAAGAAAATAAGGGGTCCTGGGCAGTATTTCCTGGTGTCCTGTGGGCTAAGAAGACACTTTCTAGGAGTGCCCTGGTTAACTTGTCATATGCACTAGGCTGCATCCCAGTGTCTTAGTCCCGTGCCCTCACTGCCACCTGTGAAGTCCAGCCAGTTGAGCTCCTGCTGGGCCCCACTCTCCTGTAACATCCTGCTCTGTCTTCCCCAGGAGCTCATGGGCGACGCTTCTAGAGAGGCACTCAGCGAGGAAGAGGAAGACGACTTCCGGCTGGAAGGTACATGGGATCCATCATGGCAATGAGGTGGAGGGGTCCATGAGTCCAGAAGATGGCGGTTGGGATGTGCAGGTCTTTGGGGCCTGCAGTCACATCTGGGCCCTGTGCCCAGGAGCTGCAGGAGCTTGTCAGGCTGTCATAGGGCTGCTGCCCTCTAGGGTGTCAGTGATAACAGATTGATGGGATGTCACGCAGGTGGGGTCTGGGTCTGGAATGCACACATTGTTTATCTCACCTCCATATATGTGGTCTCCTGGCACAGAGTCATACATGCAGGTACACACACGCCCAGCCTGCCTTTTACCTTGGCTTCCTCACTGGGACTCTTCCTTTCCAGTCCCCCCCCCCCAATAGTGCTATATTGTAGAGCTGGGGCACTGATGAGGGCACAGCATTTACAGCCTAGTGTCCATATTAGTAGAATGAGAGCAATGTCCATCACTGTGGATCTACCTGCAGTGGCTCAGCATCATAGAAGACTTCCTAATGTGGAGCAGCCCGAGAGACTAAGAACCTCTCGCCCAGGCCAGGGCAAGTACCTGACTAGAGGACAGAGTTAAGGTGAAGGATCTCTGGGGATTAGTCCTTGGGGGTTCGGAAGGCCTCAAGCAGGGAGTTGGGGCTACCTGAGGAATGTGGCCCAATGCATCCCAAGAGCCATTATAACTGGGGGCTCTCTGGCTCCATCCAGGCTTACTGAATCCCAAGTGCATGCTTTTGAAGTACTGGTGGGCACAGTGTAGTGGGAGATGCATTGTTTGAGATTCTTGATCAGCCACTCAGTCATGGGAGGCAGATTGGGGCCCCAGGATCTAGCAAGCTTTCCTCCTATATGAGTTGGTGGTCCCAAATCAATGGATTGGGGTCCCAGGGACAAGAAGCTGTGTCCAGGTGGTGGGCTTCTCTTAAGTTTGTTGACTGTGGGTCTGGGGCAGGTCCCAGGAGCTCAGTGGCTCTGGTGTCATCACTTCTTAGACTCTCTAAGCCTCAGCCCTCATCCATGGGCCCAAGGAAAGGTGCTGGGATCTGGTGTGTAGAGATCTGGGACCCAGGTGACCTTATTTCACTCACACAGGCTTCACACACATCCTGTCTGTCCATTTGTGAACGCATTTGCTTATTCACATGAGCAAGTTTGTTCTCTTGTTCATATTCACCCTTACCCTTACCATCCATCCATCTCTTTATCTGCCTAGCCACCATCGCTCTCATCTGCCAGTCTGCAACCACCCCTCAACTAACTTGTGGCCTTCCTATCCACAACATCCATGTATCCATTCATTGATTTATTCTATCCTTCCATCTATTCTTATTTATTCACCTTTCTCCTTTCCTTACCCATCCATTAGCCCACCTCCCCCTCATGTGTCAGCAGCCATCTATCATCCACTGTCCACCCCTATCACTCACCCACTCATCCATAGTTCACACACTCATCCTTCAACTACCTTCCATTTATCACTTGCCTATCTCTGTCTCTGTCGGGTCCCTCGCTAGAGCTCCAAATTGGAGACTGTCCACTGAGGCTCAGTCTATAATCATGTGATTAATTTCACACACATTATCTTCCTGAAGACACACATGAGAGAAACCGTAGACCTGGTTCCCTCCCAGTTCAGGCAGTAACTTGTGGCATTCTGGGCAGGTTCCTCCCTCTCTGGGCTTCAACCCTCACCCTGTCACATGATGAGTGGTGACATGGAGTTGGATTCCATAGGTGTTCAGAAGATGTGAGCATCTTGTAAGGAGGACTGACTGCTCTGAGGTTGGCATTGACAGACACTGGTTGGCTGGCTGGAGTAGATATGAGGTGCCTGAATGATCCCTGTTGGGGCAAGGGTGGATGTTGGTAGCACATGGTTAGACCATGAGCCCCAGCCCCCGCCCAGCTATGTGCCTACTGCATCAGCATAGGCATTTGACCAACCACCTGTCACGTCCAAGCATAGTAGAACCTCTATTAATAAGAAAGTTGGTACCAATAGCCTGCCTCAGTTTTCCAGTTAGGATGTAGACTTGATTGCTGATAGTCAAATTTTTCAGCCTCTGTCTTCCAATAGAAGCCCATGCAAGAGCACACAATGTGAAATAGGTTTCAGAGAGATGGGCCAGTGTGACTCTGTGTCCGTTGGTGCCAGGCAGCCTGTTTCCTTGCAACAGCACATGTGTATGACTATGAGGACACATGCCTGGGCAGACAATAACAGGAGTCCTTTCTGGGCATGGGAGTGAAGGCAAAATGGAAAGAGTGGGTTGTGGTGTTATCTGTAACATATGTTGCTACTTTCCCAAGAATGTAGCTATGCATCTGAGATTAAAAACTAGGAATAAGGCTGGAGAGATGGCTGAGTGGTTAAGGCGCTTGCCTACAAAGCCTAAGGACCCAGATTCGGCTCCCCTGAACTGATGAAAGCCAGATGCACAAGATGACTATGTGAGCACAAGATCACACAGGAGCACAGATGATGCGTGCATCTGGAGTTTGATTGCAGTGGCAAGAGGCCCTTGTGCCAATATGCTCTCTCTCTCTCTCGTAAATACAATAAATAAAAAAATTTAAAACTAGCAATACAGTTTAAAAATGAAAGCCGCAAAGTGTGAGCCAGGCAGATGTCTGGACTTACCCATCCACTTGCTTCCTGAGACCCCTGGCCAAGCACCTGCCTGGGGCTCCCCTGCCATGTCTAATATGGTGGCCTATGGCCACCAATGCCAGGGCAGGGAAGTGCTGGGCATGACGGCTGGTCTGGGAAGGTGCTGCCAAGTCCTGGCTATGTAGCTGTCCACCTGCTGGACCTGGGCTGCAGCATCCCTCTGTGCTCCTGGCCAAAGGAGAGAGGAGCTGGGTCCTGAATGTCGTCTTTGTCTTGCTTTTGGCCAAGTTCATTGCCTCTTGGCAGGCTAGAAAGCTGTTTAAGGAAGAGAAAGGGCCATGTGAGGCATAAAGATGAAAAGAAGTCTCTGGCCATCCCGGGAGAGGAGGGCTTTGGCTCCTGGGTTGTTCTGTAAAGCCGGCTCTAATCCCAAGTCTTAGCCGCCTTAACTGGCCAGCTGGGATCGGAGCGGGAGATTAAGGCCTGCTTGGTGCAGGCCTCAAGCTCCTTTTGAACTAGGGGAAGAACAAAGTAAACATCAGAGGTTCCACGCCAGCTCTGGTGGGTGTGGTGTGGTGGGGAGAAGCAGAAGGACCCTCATTCTGAGGATCTAACAGTGGTCTGAGGCAGGAAGGGTCTCCCCTCCTGCTCACCTCCAGCACCCCTGTAGCTTACCTACCTCCAGAGTTCCACATGGTGGCCCCCCATAGCTTGTGCCCCAAGTTGCAAGCCAGTGCCAACAGACTCACATGTCCCTGTATGGCCTTGGGCATCACTGTGTCCAAGGGTTCCCTGTCCATTGTGGCTCCCTTCAGCTCACTGATCAGAAGAGGAAACCTATTCTTGTGCCCACCATCCTCAGAGTCCCTTTCCTACCTCCCACCTGGGGCTGCTCCTGTGCCTGGCTGTGGTAGCCATGAGTGGGTCTTTGCTTCCCAGCTCAAGAAAGAAGGCCCTGGAAGAGCCAGCTCTGCACATCGGGCAGTGGTGTTGGGGTCAAGATGCAGGGACGGAGGCCTTCCAGCTCTTTAGGACCCTGAACTTTGCCTTCCTTGTCAGTCCAGGGCAGGCACCCTCCTCCCTGGATTGTGAACCCTAGCCATCACGGTTTCCTGTGTGACCTTGGCAATCCTCTTAACTTTTCTGTGCTTTAACTTCTCTGTCAGGGCTCTTGTGAAGGCAACGAAGTGATTTATGTCGATCCCAAGAACAGCTCTGGTGTAGTGTCATGCACTGGGCATGTTGTGATGTGAGTTGTTTCGAGGGCTTGGTGCTCTCACAGAGGGCCAGCTGTGTACTTGCTCACGAGTGTGTCTCAGGAGATGCTGATCCTTACAGCTTCTTTAATCCTCTTACAGTCCAGTGTGGCCTACAGTCTGGCATACTGCTAAGTGTACAATAAAGAATTCAAGTCAACGCTAAGAAGTCCTGAAATGAGATTACTCCTTCCTCAAACCACTCAGGCAGGTCTCAAGTACTCACCAGGGGAACCAGGCCAGTGTACACAGTGGTATAGCCATTGATAGCAGAGGAGCTTTGAGCAGCCCTAGTCCATCTCATCTGTAGTTGGAACATTGAGGTCCAGAGAAGGAGGCCATCTGGGCAGGATCACAGAGCTGACTGAGCAGAGTCAAGGCCTCCAAACTCTACCCTTTTTGCCTCTTATTTTCTGAGCAAAACTGCTACAGCTGGAGATCTCCTGGGCCCTGGCTTTGCAGTCCTGAGCAAAATGGCCCTACCCATTTGTCAGGACATTCGCCGGGGGAGGAGGGTGGTAAATAGATTACTGAGTGGGCAAGTCTGCATTTCTGACAGTGGGGGGGTCAAAGCCCAGCAAAGGGAAGAATGTGAGGTCCCAGAAGGGGACACTTTAGCCTAGGGGCAGGTACCAGGAAGAAGTTAGGTGTGGAGAATGGTCAGAAGGAAGGAGAACTTGATGTCTATAGAAAGACACAAAGGCAGCTAGGCTGTCAGGAGGAAATATTGGGGACAGCAGAGGGGCAGGCAACTGGAACAGCACTCTGGTTTGGAATGCCATGTCAAGGCACCTATTGGCTATCCAGGTGTGGATGCTAAAGTGGCAGTGAGTGCCTGGCAGATGGGACCTAGAGTTCAGGAACTGGAGGGAGAGGGTCACTGTCAGGGCTTCTTCAGAAGTGACCACAGGCAGTTCAGAGCTGGCTGGCGACATTCCAAAGTTGAAATAAGGGCTCTCAGCAGTCCCCGAAACCCTGAGGCTGAGTTTCGGCTGAGTGGACTCTATTAGTTGGCCTGCTCATCTATTGTCTGTGAAAGTGCAGCTGGGCAGCGGAGATTCTGACTTAGCCAGATGGTGAGGAGAGTTAGCAGAAGCTTGGGTGGGCCAGGCTTGGAAGCTGAACTCCTGCAAGGGTTGGGATGGGCAGAGCAGAAACAGTGTGGTGCTTTCAGCCTACTGTGGGCTCTTCCTATTTCCTTCTCACCCAGGATCCTTGCTTGCCCAGGGTCCCTGCCCACTCTCTGAGCAAATGCCCCTTTAGTCCAATGCAGGCCTCAAAAATGTAAGGACCAGATGTAATTTGTGGGCAGTCGCCTCCTTTCCTCCATTGTTCCCCTTTCTCTTTCTTGTCACAACTGTCCCTGTGGTAGTTTGAATGTATGTCCCCCATAGATTCAAATGTTTCATTAAAGCTTGTAACTTGGGTCTTCACCACCTGGCTGGAGGAGCTGTCACTGGGGTCAGATCTTGGGGTCCAGCCCTAAGGTGTGTTTGGGGTGGATCTGATTTCCAGTCCAAAGGTGTGCAGAGCAGTCTGAGCTCTGGTGGGTTTGTGTATGAGCTTATGCTAGTGTTCTGCTTGTATGTATGGAAGCAGCTTCTGCCACTGATGGAACTTCCCCATTGGATCTGTAAGCTTGAAATGAACTCCTTCCTCCTCTTACAAACTGTTTGTGGTTTGGATGTTCATTCCAGCAACATGGAACTGACTACAACAGTTCCCAAAGCAGAATCGGTGCCAGGAAGCTTGCCCAGGGTGGCATGCAGAAGAAAGCGTACATAGGGAAGGAGAACCGTGCATATATATAGGAAAACTGAAGAGTGCCTGTGCGCCAGGCTCTGCTGGGTAGGTAGCTTCTGCGTGGGAGGAAGTGGTGGTTCCCTGAGCAGTGGGTTCAGAGTGATGTATTTCTTTATTCAGGAGTCAAGACCCTTTGCAAAGTCAAGTTGCTTAAACTTTTCACTCATGAAATTGAAAAACACGAGGGTAGGTCTGCCTGAAAAAGCCTGGCTTGGATGTAGGAGGCACTCAGAATAGGACACCAACATGAACATGGATGAACACATGCACACATGTATGGATGTACACGTGCACATGCAGGAGCAGTCACACGTGTACACATGCCTCCTCTGCCTCTGTCCATGCAGTCCTTCTGCCATGCTGTTTACTTGTAGGTCTGCATGGTTGGCTGGCAGCTTCCATGGAAGTCTGAAACAGGTTCCCTGGGGATCAGGCAACTCCCCCCCACCTCCCCACTTCTCTCAGTTTCTAGCTTGTCCTGCCAGGGAAGGCCACTTGTTCCAATGCCACTCTCCCCCAGTCCCTTCTTAGAAGTCCAGATTTATCAGTGATGCATAATGATGCCACCCCACCCCCGACTCCAGGCTGTCCCTCCTGTGAGCTTGGAGTGTGCAGTGATGTCTTAGGTGAGACACAGCTTCCAGGTCATGGAAGTCCTTGAAGAAGTTCGACTCTCACTTTACTCATCAGGAAAGATCTAGGTTTTGTGACTTGATGCTAGAACAGTGATAGGTAGGGATGAGGAGAGCTCTTTAAGTAAAAGCATTCACATATTTTATTTAATTTTTTGAGACAGGATCTTGCTATGTAACCAACTGGGGATGGGGGGGGGGGCTTGAACATGCACTCTTCCACTATCAGCATTCTGAGTGTTGGCAGGACAGGTATGTATCTCCACACCCAGCCTTCAAGGTTTTTCTTTTTTTAAAGTGTGTGTGTGTGTGTGTTGCACATGTGTGTGGGGGCCAGAGTCCAGCTTTGGGTGTCATTCCTCAAGAATGCTGTCCACCTTTTTTTTTAAAAAGAAAACTTTATTTATTTATTTATTTGCAAGTAGAGAGAGAGAGAGAGAGAGAAAAAAGAGATAGAACGAGCATGCCAGGGTCTCCAACCACCGCAAATAAATTCCAGATGTATGTGCCACCTTGTGCATCTGGCTTTATGTGGGTACTAGGAAATTGAACCTGGGTTTTTAAGCTTTGCAAACAAGTGCCCTCACCTTCACTGCTGAGCTATCTCTCCAGCCTTTTAGAAAATATTTTTATTTATTTAAATTTATTTATTTATTTGCAAGTAGAGAGAGAGAGAGAGAAGAGAAACAGAGAGCACCTTTTTTTTTTCCTTAACACGGACTCTTTGGTTGGCCTGAAGCTTGTCAGTTAGGCTAGACTGGCTGACCAGTGAGCCCAGGGGGCTCCCACATCCCCAGTGCTGCGATTGCAAGTGTGCATCTGCACCTGGCTTTTGTATGTAGGTTCACACTCACGTCCTCATGCCTGCCTGGCAAGCACTTCAATGCCTGAGCTATCTCCCCAGCCACCTCAACTCGGCTTTTTAAAAGCTTTGTTCCCACAGCTATAAAATGCAAACAACACCCCATACATGGCATTAGGAAGAACATTTAATGAAATAATGAGTGTAGCTGCCAGTTTGACCAGCAGTGCCCGGGTGACCCACTGGCGTATGATTTGTTGCCCACACATTTGTGTGTCTATAGAGCCTCCTCTCTCAGGCCTGTGCCCATAATATAAGAAACCATTTGGCCTGGAATGTACATGCGATACCTTTCTCTTTGTGGCTGCTGATTTACCCTCCTAATTATTTTTGGTGTAAGCTAATATTAAAATCCATCTGCATTCTCTCTAACAGCTGCTGTCGGAGGCTTGGGGGGTGCACAGACGACCTGACCTGCTACCCTGAGACCAGAATATTTGCCTCAGATAATCTGCTTGTGGACAATTGCAAAAGAACCATGAGCATGCTAGGACGTATGTCCAAACTTGAGTAAAAAAGTCTCAGCATGTGCTAAATCTCCCTTTGTGTTTGCCAAGAACTTGCTGGGTATCTTGGCAGAGAGGCATGTGCCACACTTTTGACAGGCCAATCATTTCTGGTCTTTCCTTACTAACGCTTGGTCTTTACTGCCTTGGTCAAAACAGTGTTTCCAATTTCCTAGTTGAATATCAACCAGGCTCTTCTGGATCATACTGAGATAAGCTGGTATTGGCTAATGTCACCAGGGTTTGAATTTCAGCCCACATTTCAGCTACTTCTTTCCACACCAAGTCCCCATGTCACTCAAGTCAGACTGATGTCTGTTCTGCCCCAGCCTGCCTTTGCCTGTCTGTAGAACATGTCACAGCTGGGTACATGCTGGTAGAAACACTACTCTGCACATGTGTAGATGCACCAGACCCCATGGACACACAGGGGCCCCGGCCAGAAAGACTCAGTGCACAATAAGAGTGAGTTCTGGCTACACAGATGTAGAGGTTGCAGATGGGACTGTATTGAATGCAGTGGCAGACTGAGTGGTGATAGATCATACCCTGCCAGCTCAGATGCATTTGTACCAATTAAAAGAAGGTGCCCCGCCTAACACACCTGCCTGCCATCTGTTTGAGAAATGTCAGAAATAGTGCACACATCTTTGGTGTCTGTTGTGTGAATCACACCTCCAGAGTTGTGCAGTATACCAGCCTGCCCCTTAAAAGTTGCTCTCACAAAACCCCCAGATGATCCTGAATGACACCAGGTGAGCCTAGCCACAAGGCAAGAGTCTTAAGGTGTGCACGCCCTGCACAGCTCCGGAGGGGAGCTCATTGCCCAGCCCTCTACATTTCCTGCTGTTTGGGTGGCGCCAGCTGTCAGCAGCTCAGGCTGGGTGGGCTGTGCCAGGCTGATCCATGGGTCACTGATGTTTGCCAGGGTAAACAGTCCCAGAAAGTGACGGAAGCTCTCCCAGCATGTGGTCCTAGAGGAGCCTTGGTGCCTCCCATAGGCTGGTGTGAGGAGGGCAGGGAGCACAGTCTGGGCCCTGATCACAGCTGCCACCTTCCTGTATTTCCCAAGTTTCTTCCTTCTTGCGCTCTCCTCCTCCTCTTCACTTTTTTAAACTGGGGGAGGGGAGAGGGAAGAGACTGTCTTTGATCTCAGTGGAGGAAAGAAGTCTGTTCTGTTCAGGCTTTTGGCTAACACAACAAACAGTGTTTAAAATTTAACTTTGCTTAATTAATTAGTAATTCTGTTTAATGCTGTCTGATCTCCCTCCAAAAGGTATTTTGAAGCTTGAGAAGGGAACTTCAAAGGGAGCCGGGTGAAGATGGTCAAGTAATGCATTTAATCTGGCAGTTGCTGGGGGTGGAGAGCAGCCAGGCTGCGAGCTAATGTGGAGAGAAGCATCATTTGCTAAACTCAGACAGCTCCTTGTGGCTGTTGCCTCAGTCCGAGGAGGGACAAGGAGCAGCTTCCAAAGAGAAAGTGCTCCATGAACAGCCCTGAGAAGCAATTTTAAGAATAGAGTTGACATCTTCCTTCCATGGGCACTGAGAGTGGTTGGGCAAATTGTGTACTGAGCGAGTTTCTAGTCAACCAGATAGTGAATCACAGGTGACCTCTACTCTGAGCATCACGCAAGTAGTTGATGGGGGTGGAGGACTGTATTCACTCACAGCAGCAAAAGCAGCCATCCTCACAGTTCCAGAAAAGGCCAGACAGTGCCTGTCTTAGGCTTTGTGGCCCATGTGGTCTCTTGTGATGACTTGACTCAGCTCTGCTATTGTGGAGCAAAAGCAGCTACAGACGATGTTTGCAAATGGGGCTGTGTCCCAATAAAACTTTATTTATAAAACCAGGTGTATTACCCATTTAGCTCACAGGGCATAGTTCACCATCCCTGTCCCTTGTCAACCACCTGCTTCACAAGCAGTGGAAAGCATTGCTTCCTCCTTCCTTCTTTTCTCCCTTTTCCTTGCTTTTGCTTCTCCTGTCACTTCAGTGACTTGTGTGCAGTGGCTCCACCTTGTTGGAGCATCATTAGAGTGTCCCTGAGAGATCCTTCTCTGAAAGACAAATGGCAGGACCAAGCAGGAGTAAGAGGCAGAGAGATGGTTATCCAGATGACCTGCAGTGAGCCGTATCCTCCCCTTGCAACCCACCTTGGAGGTGCCAATGACCATGCCACTGAAGTCTGCCTGAGCACAGTGCTCTTTGCCTTTGCTGGGTTTCAGAGGGGTCTTCTGCGGATTACATGCCGGGCACCAGTGTCTCAGCCCCTGCCTCTGGCACTGGATCCTTGTGGCCTTCTGTGGGTTCTCCATTATTTCTTCTGGTCTTTGGGCGGGGGACAGGAGAGAGTGAAGTCCTTCCGTAGAGCAGAGGGTGCCCAGAGATATCCTGGGACATCTGCTCTGCTCAGACTGGTAGGACCTGAGAGGCTCGCTGACTGTGCTGGCTGGGGGCATGCTTGGCTAGAATGGCATGAGGGACCCACTAGGGAAGAGAGGTGGCTAGGCCATGCTAATCTCTGGAGAAGACACAGGAGGGTGAAGGGGGTGTTCAGAAGAAAGGAAGGGGTAGGAGAGGACTTGAAGGAAGACTGGCTCTCTGGCTCGTGACAGGGTGGGTACTCTGGAGGAGAGAATGGGAGCAGTGGTTCCTTGTCTTTAGTTTTATCAAGTGGAACATGAAAGGCAGCATTGAACCTGGAGGTGCTTGTCTGATAACTTTCCTTTGAACTTGAAGTTGGTTTTCGATAAGCCTGCCCAGCTTGCATCAGCAGGACCTCTACAGAGCCAGGCAAGGGCTTTGAAGATGGACCTGGGCTTTGTTTTCCTTTCTGCTTCCTCTTCTTTCCCCTCTGAGAGGGGGAGAGGAGAATACTGCAGGCCATGATGTCTCTGTGATTCCTTTGGGGGCTTCTAGCTAGGACCGTGGCTCAGCGCTATCCTTGGCAGAGCCATCACTCATTGAACACTTACGGTGTGCCCACCATGATGCCACAAGCAGTATCCTCTCCCGGGATCTTCTGGAACTGGAAACCATGTGAGGGAGAGACTACCATGTCCCACTTTACAAACTTTCTGAGGATAGATAGGTCCAGAGACACTGAATGTCGTCTCCAAGGCTGTTGGAGCCAGTCAGTGTCAGAATCAGAAGGGTAGGAGCCCAAATGGGCCTGTCACCTGCACACTCTCCCATAACGCAGGTGCACCTGCTCGTGCTGGAGACAACCAGAGCTCAGGGCTCATCTAATGCTAGAAGTGGGGGAGCTTCAGCTCTCCAGCTCGTAGGAGGGCCACCTGCCCTGTGGTCTGGAGGACATGGTTGCACTTTATCTCCTCTCTGGACCCATGGTGGTATCAGCTATGGCCCAGCAGGCACCAGGTAGATTGACTAGTCTGTGCTTGACTGTCCTTGGGCCTCTGCTAGTTACTGGCCTGGCCTGCCTGGGTGTAGACTTGTCTGGAATGAGGTGCTTAGCCAGAGGGTTTTGCTTTGGCAGATCAGAACATACAACTGTTGTAGACAGAATCAGAATCAGAAGCAGTCGGGACCTATGGCCTGCCTAGTAATAAGGATGCTTGTGACTTTGGGTCCCCCTCAGGTGGCAGACATTATAACTTTGTGCTTCCTTGGCCTCGTTCTGTGCAGCCATCATCCCAGGAGCTGGACAGTTACAAATCAGTCCCCTCTGGCACCCTCATGGCTCTAGGGATCTGTCACCCTATGAGGCCACTGGAGAGACCCTTGTGGGCTTTGGCTCCACTAGAGCTGATGGGGAGAGAAGGAAATGGCTTCCAGGCCCCAACAGGAGGAGATCATGGATGGAGCTTTTGTTCTAGTCCAATCTGTATCTGCTTTGGAGTTGGGGAATCTAGAACATTTGTATGTGTCAGCTTTCCCATCTGGGAAATGGAGCCAATAACAGTAATTGCCTCACAAGTTTGCAATAAGGACAGAGACCGGCAACAGCCAGCTTAGCACTGCTCGCCTGGAACCATGTGGGCCTGCTGCCTCCCGTCCCCTGTGCTCCGTCAAGCCAATGTTCCCAGGACACTGTAGAGACTGCTGCAGATAGCTGCCTGGAAGGGAGCTCGAACCACAGGAAAAGAACCAAGCAGAGGAGCACCCCTCATCCAGGAGTCCCACCATGCCTTTCCCCGTGGCCACTCTTGAGTGTAAATGGGTAGGTGGGACAGACACAGAGCCCGCACCTTTTCCTGGCCTGTGCCTCATTTTGCCAGGTTCCTGGTATCCTAATACAGTTCGGCTGGGGCTTCTCAGCTGCTCATACAACCCTTCACACAGGAGCCTCACTCAATTTGTTTCCCTGCAAAATAGGACAGTAAAGTCACTGTCCCAAGACATTGGGGGAGGGGCGGTCCTGAGGAGGAAGGAGCTAGGAGCATTTTGTAGAAAAGCAAATCAGAACCCCCTCTGTCATACAGACACAAGACAGGCAGAAGGGGCCAAAGGACTCGTGTGGACATCCCAAGACTTGGTGGAGCCTGTGGCCTGAGTCGTGGATCTAGGGTGATAGTGCTAACCAGACTGGGCAATGTGTTCATAAGAAATGGTGCCAGTAGGTCACCGGTTTCCCATCCTCTCTTAGCTCCTGGAGGACACACAGAGAACCATGCCCTTTGGCAGAGGCCAAGGGCAAGACTTAGGGCAAGTGAGCTCCCCGAAGAGTTGAGGGCTGTGGAACTCAGCCAGTAGCCAGTGCAGAAGGAACCCATTGCTCTGAGCGTGTCACACACACACCAGCTGCACTTGGACTCCCCTCCTCACCTTCTCCCACACCTCCCCTGCAGTGGCACTGCCACCCGAGAAGACTGACAGCCTGGGCGGTGGAGATGAGAAGAGGATGGAGAAAGCAAGCGACCTTGGCCCAGGCTCCAAGAAGCAGCTGAAGTTTGAAGTAAGTTTCCTTTTTGAGAGCTGTGACTTCATGGTGGTGTGGTGCTGGGGGACTGAGACCATCCACATAGGAGGGCCCCTCACCTACTGTGTGGACAGTAGCCTCTTTGAGAGATCCTTCCTACTAATTCTGGAGCTACCATGCCTGGTGCAGAATGCCCTCACATTAGCCCTTGCCTCTTCTCGTGAGTGGTGGCCAGAGCACATAGCTGGGCTGTGGTCAGGACTCTGGCTTCAAGTCCATGGCCTCCTAGGCGGCCTTCCCTTCTAACTTCAGAGGCCATGGGTAAGCTACAGAAGGCGGAAGCTGGAGGCCATGAAAAGGCCCTGACTCCATCTAAGCTTTAGTTTCCCTGTTTGATCAACACAAGAATAGGCCCTCGCAGAGTATACAACTTGTCATTATTGCTCCTTCCCAACCCCAGAAATGGAGCTGAGGCAGAGTGGGCTTTGAACTCCTCCTAGGGACCAAGCATAGGGCAAGGGCTGAGAGCCAAGCCCAACATCCGAGGAGATTGCTGACATCTTCCCCTTGCTGCCCTCTTTCCTTCCCTCTGTCTCTTCCTGAAAGCACAGGGCACAGCTCTACAGTTGGCAGAGTAGCTGTGACCTTGAACCAAATATCTTCATATCTTGGCCTCACTTGGGCTGTGGAATTAATAGAAGTGTCTGGCATTAGAAGCATTTGGGTTCCCACCTCCAGAGTATGCAGTAGGGTGTCCTACCTGGGTAATGCTTCCTTCTTTCTCACTAGTGTTGATGGGTCCCTGCCGCTTGCCAGTACCCACTATGGCTCCTGCCCTTGCAGAGCAAACACTGTGACCTAGACTTAGTGACCACACACTCAGTGATAGGATGGGGATCTGGGAGCACAGGGCTGTCACCAAGTCAAGCTGGAGGGGTGTGGACTCAAGGACAGTGGCAGTTCCTGAGCCTGCAGTACCTGGGGAGGGAGACTGTCCAGGCATTGGCTGGACAGGCAGTGGCTCAGCTGCGTCCAGTTGCTAGCAGGAGCTGGGGAAGGTGCAGGGAGGATGCTGTTCCCTGGAAGCTGGGGGCCATGCAGGAGCAAAGGCCTGGGAGTTAGTTGATGCTGGACTGCACTACATGTCCTGTGGGAATCCCAAGGTGCCTGTGTGACCTGCATAATGATAAAAGGCCAGGGCTGTACAAAGGGCACAAGATCAGGCACCAAAGGCCCTGCCTGCAGGAGCTGAGAGGGGCAGCTACAATCGCGTTGAAGGAGTAGGGCTTCCCACTGCTGTCTGGAGCCCACCAGGGGTCTGGGAGAGTCATCTGGGTACATCAGAGGGAAGACCTCACCCAGGTTCATTGTCCGTGGAGGTCCACTGTGTGAACAGGGCTGGCTGACTGCTGGCCCTGAGCCATGGCCCTCAAGGAGAGCTCTCCATATGTGGAAGGGGCAAAGAGAGCCATAAGTGATTGGTAGGGCTGGCAAACACACATACACACTGTGTGTGTGTGTGTGTGTGTGTGTGTGTGTGTGTGTGTGTGTGTGTGTGTATTGCATATGTGCAGCAATGTGTAGGCACATATGTGCTGCATGTGTCACACAACATGAAACACTTCCTCTGGGAGCAGAATGAGCACTGGGCAGGTATGAGAAAGGGGTGTCACAGCTGAGGGAAGGTTGGCTTTGAACTCAGCATGGGCCACTTGAGAGCAGGGAAGGGAACCAGCTTGGAGCTACAGCAACCAGTTTTAAGCTGCAGCAGCCAGTGGAAGAGGCGTTATGCTTGCCATGCACACTCCTGCCAGCTTCTGCAGGTTCTTCCCCTCCTGGGCACCATGCCTGTGAGCTGGGGTGCCAATTTCTTTATAGCAGAAGAAGAGGAAATATGGAACAAAGCAAGACATAGAACAGAAAGGTCTGAGGACACCTGAGTTTTCTATCTTTTTTTTTTTTTTTGATGCAAGGTCTCACTGTAGCCCAAGCTGACCTGGAACTCATTGTGTTGCCTAGGCTGGTCTGAATTTACTACGATCTTCCTGGTGTGAGTTACCACATCTGACTGGTTTATTTTTATTTTCATGTTTATTGACAACTTCCATAATTGTAGACAGTAACCCATGGTAATTCCCTCTCTCCCTCCACATGTGTTTTCCCCTCTCAATCAGTCTCTCTTTTATTTTGATGTCATCATCTTTTCCTCCTATTATGATGGTCTTCTGAAGGTAGTGTCAGGCACTGTGAGGTCATGGATATCCAGGCCATTTTGTGTCTGGAGGATCACATTGTAAAGAGTCCTACCCTTCCTTTGGCTCTTACATTCTTTCTGCCACCTCTTCTGCAGTGGACCGTGAGCCTTGGAAGGTGTGAGATATGTTTCAGTGCTGAGCACTCCTCTGTCACTTGTTCTCAGCACTATGGTGCCTTCTGAGTCATCCCAGGGTCACCACCATCTGAAAAGAGAAACTTCTCTAACCAAAAGTGAGAGTAGCACTAATATATGAGTGTGACCATTAACAGAAGTACTTACTGGGCAGTTTGGTGAGCATAGTATATACATT
Source organism: Orientallactaga sibirica (assembly GCA_036365145.1). Lineage (NCBI taxonomy): Eukaryota > Metazoa > Chordata > Mammalia > Rodentia > Dipodidae > Orientallactaga > Orientallactaga sibirica. Next base: position 4,110,815 of record JAEOAD010000030.1, read on the forward strand.
TAGCCAGACACCAGCAGATGTTACACACTGTTGCAGTCAGGTATGCATTGCTGGCAGAAATCACCCAACCAAGAGCAGCTTGTAGGGAAAAAAGGTTTATTTTGGCTTATAAACTTGAGGGGAAGCTCCATGATGGCAGGGGGAAACAATGGCACGAGTAGAGGGTGGACATCACCTCCTGGCCAACATCAGGTGGACAACAGCAACAGGAGAGTGTGCTAAACACTGGCCAAGGGGAAATTGGCTATAGTACCCATAAGCCTGCCCCCAACAATACACTGCCTTCAGGAGGCATTAGTTCCCAAATCTCCATCAGCTGGGAACCTAGCATTCAGAACACCTAAGTTTATGGGGGACACCCTAGGGCTCATGACTACCCCGTCATAGGTTCTCAGTATCAGGCATGTATTCCCTCCCATGGAGTGGGCCTCCATTTGAATTGGAGAGAAGTTGGTTTCTCCCATAACAGACATGCCACTATTGCACCCATTGGCTCATTTGGCCTGGCTGGCCAAATTTAAGGCTTGCAATGACCACAGTTGAGTATCTCCATGGGTGATTTCTCTCTCTCCCACTGAACCGCATGCAGCGTAGCTTTTTCCAGCTTTCTGTCAGCTGGTCTACACAAAGGAGGTTTTCAGCTCAGTTCCAGCAGGATTTCCCAGTGACCTTGTAGCCCAAGTATGTGGAGTCTTCAGCAATAGGGTCTTACCACCATCTATTCCTGGTGGGAAACCAAGAGCCTTGGCAATGGCCTATAGTGTTTTAGGGGCATCAGGGACCTCCCTGGCCAACAACTCATTGAAAGGTATCCCATTCCTGGCACTGAAAATTTTTTAGTAACAATCTATGATTTCTGGGTGCATCATTGTCCAAAAAAGTAGGTTTCCATCTGACTCATACCCTCTTAGATTTTGATTATCCCTCAGTCCACCTTTCCTTTACTCAATCTCTTCCCCTGACCTCACTTAGGCCTTTCCACCTCCATTAATCTGTACTTCTGTTTACATATATACAATACCATCCTCTTAAGTCCCCCCCCTTTCTATTTCTTTTATACCATATCTGGCTGTTTTTTTAAGACAAGCGTCTCACTAATAGGCTAGGTTGCCTCAAATTGGAGACCTTCTGCCCCAGCCTCCTGAGTGCTACGTGGTGTGCACCACCATATCCAGTGATACTTGACCTTCTGTTTACAGATTTAAGATTCTGTTTTTCTATTTTCAAATCTTTTGTGTGTGTATGTATGCATATATGTGTGAGTATATATATGTGGGCACATGTGTGGAGGTCAAAGGACAACCTTGGAGTGTTAATCCTCTCTGTTCACCTTGTTTTGAGCCACAGTCTTTGCTCCTGACTCCTCCCTTTTGCTGTAGCTGTGTTGAGATTATATCTATATGTGCTACTTTTCATCTGGCTTTTACATGGGTGCTGGGAATCCAGACTCTAGCCAGCCTGTTTGCAAAGCAAGCATCTCTGACCACTGAACAATCTCCCCAGGCCTCAGACTAACGACTCTTTTTAATTTTAATTTTATTTAATTATTTATTTGAGAGAGGCAGATAGAGAGAATGGTCATGACAGGGCCTCCAGCCACCACAAACGAACTCCAGATGCATGTGACATCCTGTGCATCTGGAGATCGAACCTGGGTACTGGAGAATCGAACCTGGGTCCTTAGACTTTGCAGGCAAGTGCCTTAACCACTAAACCATCTCTCCAGTCGCAGGCTAATGATTCATAAAGGCCTGAATAGAAGATTTTCCCCAATAGCCATCCTCCTAGAGCTCTCTGTCCAGGCCTCCAGCATTAGAGCTCCCTACATCCCAGCTCATATTCCCTGGGGCTAGAACCCCGATTTGCTGCGCATGATAACAGAATTATTGTTGGCTCCTCCATTTACCTAGCACACGGTATATAATTATGCTTATTTTTACTAATTACCCCAATGTGGCCTTAGACAGGACATTGGAGTCAGGTGGTGCCTTGGAGAGGATTGTAGGAAGCAGGAGGCAGGAGACCAGGAAAGTGTGGGTAAATGGAAGAGGAAGTTGGGGTTCTGTCCTCCTGTAGACCCTTTGAGGAGCCATATAGAATGTGCTCAGATGTGTACCACACAGGGAGAAGAAGCTGAGCACCTGTGCACTAATTCCCAGCCCTCCAATCACTTCTGAGCCTGTGATGCTTGGCCCTGCATGCCCTTGGTAGAGAAGCAGGGTGCTTGAGGTGGGAGGTCAGGACTGTCAGTCATAGCTCCAGAGGAACTGAGACCTCTGGGTGATGAGAGCATGGAGCAAGGCATTGAGTTGTCCCAGTAACTTTATTGGGTAGAAGATAGGTACTATAATTTTCCATAATTCATATGAGGGGAAACTGAGACATCAAGAAACACAGTGACTTCCCCAGGATGGCACAGCTATAGAGTGCCACATGGGGGCAGAGCCTGGCAGACTGGCATTCCAGCTCTTCATGCCCACCCTCTGGTGATGTCCAGTTCAGGTGCCCATCTCAAGCTTCTGCCTGGCCTCCCAAGGTGCTGTTTCCTATTGCCTTCTAGAAGACGGAAGACTGCTAGTACCCCTGGGGGCCTCTGTCCCCTGATTGGGCTCTGGCCCCTCTCCCTGGCTGGTCATGTCTTGGTCATTGTCCTCCTCCCTCCCCCAGGGTCTGGGGACAAAAGGGGGATGCCCATGGCCTTGCCCCTGGGCCCAGGGACCCCCACCCCTCGGCCAGTGCTCCAGCTGATGGGTGACCAGCCGCCTGTCTGTCTGTGTCCAGGAGCTACAGTGTGATGTGTCTGTGGAAGAAGACAGCCGGCAGGAATGGACTTTCACCCTGTATGACTTTGACAACAATGGCAAGGTCACTCGTGAGGTGAGTGCACCAACTTGGCCTCTTGTCACTTGCTAGCCCTGAGGCACAGGGAGTGGGTCTGGCCTATTCCTCCCCTATGCCCCCATCCTCCTGCTAGGTCTTGTTGCTGGGTTGGGGCGGGGGTAGCAAGGCTGCCATGAGCCTCTGGGAAGATGAGAGGGTGTTCTGAAGCAGCAGCGAGTGGGGAGAGGGGACAAAGCAAAGGATAGCCAGACACCTTGGCCTTAGACTCCCCCAGAGAGAGGTGGGGTACAGGTGGGGGAATAGTGTAGAGGCCAAGGCCTCCCCAATAAAGGTCCCTGGACCCCAACAGTCTTGGCCCTGCTTCCTTCTCCCTACAGCTCCTGAGCTGTAACAGTCCCCCCAACACTTCACTGAGCCCCTAAGGCCACACAGCCCCTCCTGCCATTGGTGCGTACTCTGAAGGCACCCATGCAGCTAGCACCTCTGTGTTCCCTCTTTGTGGACCCACATTTCTCCTCATAGCCCTCCTCCCATGCCTGGCTGCCCTGAGTTCCTCTTCCCTCTCCATGCTTCTGTCTCTGCACATTGAGCACCAACTGTGCACCAAGCTTGAGGACTCAGTAGGATCAGCCATCATCGTCCTTTCACATGGCTTGACAGCTTGATGGGAGAGGCAGAAAACAAGACAGTTATAAGCTATTCAGTGAAAGAAAGAAGCCGGTGGTGGGGCAGAGACCTGCTTCTTGGAGCAGGACCACAGCATGGGAGCTGAGCCTTGCTGAGCTTGCTGTATAGCAGGCAGGACCCCTGGGGAGGAATTTCTGCTTTGCCACAGCACACAAGGCTGTTACAGAACTGAAGGAGAGCCACATAAGGCTACTATTCATGAGAGACTCAGGGGTCTCTGAAGCCCTACAAGCAACCTAGGCTTCACTCTAGGAGCCAGAGGAGACCACACAGGCTCCGCATCCCCTCTGCCTCCTGTTGTCTTTCCTTCCTGTCTTGTCCCTTGCTCACACCTCCACCTCCCCAAGAGGCTCTCAGGAGGTGTGCACGAGATCACCTGGGTGGGCTCCACACTCATTTTTGGTCTAGCATGTGGACCTTCCAATCGTCAGAGACATTATCTCCTTATCCCCAGTCAGGTCAGGGCTTTTCTGTGGTTTGTGCAGAAAGCTGCCAGAGGAAGAGCTGGTTTACAGAGCGCACCTCTTCCCTAAGTTGTGGCTTAGGGAACATTAGAGCAGAAGGAAGTAAGAGGTTGACTGGTGATTAACCATTGAGGGCCCTGGCCTATGAGGGAAGGAATCCCAGCTCATCCTGTTGTCGGTAATGACACAGTCATGCATTGGCTCAACTACCTGAGATTCAGTCCAGGTGGAGCTGATTTCAGGTGGGGCTGGATCCAGAGGCTCAATGTGTGTAGGACCTGGCCTTCGTGGCTGTTTCCTCTGCAGTCCCTTATTACCAGGCACACTCTCTGTGGTGATGGATGACTGCTGTTAGCTCTGCCCTGTATCCCTCCCTATCAGCAGCCCCACCCATTCAGAATGTGAACACAACTTCCAGACCAAGTATCACAGGCTACTTGGACAGCCGGACTGGATTTCTCAGGGTGCATGGAAGCATCTGTGGCACCTCTGCCTCTTGTCACTTGTGCAACTGTGAGGATGGCCAGCCCCTCAAAGCTGCCTTCTTCCTTCCTCCTTAGCTCAGAGTTACTGAGGCGCTTCCTCTCACATGTCCCCCAACTTGGAGAAGTTGGGGGAACAATATAAGAACACACTCCGTCCTTAGCTTTGGTAACCAGAGGAAGGAAACAGCAAGGAAGGCTATCCTAGGGAGGTGGCCCAGGGCAGCCTGACCAAACCTCCTCAGCATTGTATCTTCTTCCTACTAAGGAGCTAAACTGGAGCTTGGAGAACCCAGCCTGGTGTTTCCAGTGATCTATCTCCTACATCTTTCCTCAAACCTGCTATAAATACCATTCTTTCTGATGTGAGCACATGTGTTCCAAAGTGCCAAAGCAGCCAGGCTCCCAACTCACTGCATCTGTTTCTAGGATGACCCCTCAACTCCAAAAACAGCACCTCTGAGGTGCTTCTTTGATCAGAAAGCAGTTATGGGTACCCGTGTCAGAAACTTATCAAGAGAATAGGGTTTGGAGACTCCAGCCCATGGTTGGTTGGTTGGTTCTGTTGTTTGGGGCCTTTACAAGGCAGCATATCTGGGCAAGAGTGTATTGCAAAGAAAACTGCTGACCTCAGGGCCAAGAAGCAGAAAGAAAGAAAGTGAAAAGGACTGGTATCCCACAATATCCTTTGAGGCATACCTTCAATGACCTAAGACCTCCCACAAGTTCCACCTCCTTGAAACCTCACCAGCTCTCAGTAGTGCCTCCCTGGAGACCACATCTTTACCATATGAACCTTTGGGGGACATTTAAGATACTGACTACAGTAATCTCTGTTCCTGTGTGCTACCAGCCCTGTGGATCATTCATTCTAATCACCTGACTCCAGCTACAGTGGCGATAGGGAGACTTTAGCAGAGGGTAAAATCTAGCCTATGGCAAGGATACAACTGTGTCTCCGTTTTTCCCCTCCAAGAGATTCCTGGGTGCTTCTCACCTGGGAGAAATAAGACCTGATCCCACCCCATCTGGATGAGACTACTGGTGTGGTTCTACATGTCCTGCCAAGGGCCCCAGTGGCCCATGGCTGCAATCAACTCTTGAGTTTAGTTTATATTCCTTCCTCTTTGTTCCCCTGCTCCTCCTTCCTAGGCTTTCCCCCCACACCACCTGTTCTGCCTTTAGCTCTCTCTGGGGGAGCCAGGGAACTGTAGCATTACAGTGGCCACTGCTCCCCCTCTTCTAGTTGCTGTGGTGGCAATGCACCATGTCTGGAACCCACAGGGTACCTGTTTCTCCCTTACAGGACATCACCAGCTTGCTGCACACCATCTATGAGGTAGTTGACTCCTCCGTGAACCATTCCCCAACATCAAGCAAAACACTGCGGGTGAAGCTCACTGTGGCCCCCGATGGGAGTCAGAGCAAGAGGAGTGTCCTTTTCAACCATGCCGGTGAGGGTGGCAGAACGGGCGACTGCCTCAGGAAGGAGGACTCAAGCCTGCTTGGGGAGGTTGGGAGGGGGTCTGGCTTTCCCTGGCATCTGCTTTGCATGCTGAAGGCCTCCAGGCAGGAAGAGGAGGAGGAAGTTGCAAATGGAAGGCTCTGAATAGGCAAAGACATGGAGGTGGGAATGGGCACAGCAAGCAGCTCAGGGACATGTAGTGGAGATCGTGGCAGGACAGGCTTTGGAGGACAGCTGATGAGTCCAGGGAGGAGGTGAGTGGGACAGGCGTCTGGTTTCATCTCAGCTAGGGGAACCCTCCCACAAAGCTGTGATGAAGCCGCTGTGGTTGGTTCTTGAGGGCTGAGTGCCAGGCAGCCCCTGGCATGCTAGTTGCAAGGAGCTGACTAGTGTTTCTTGGGCCTCTGGGATGGGGCCCAGACATGCAGAGCACGAGGCCCCGAGCAGAGACCAAGCCTGCTGAGGAGCTGCGTGGTTGGGAGAAGAAGCAGCGGGCCCCTCTCAGGTATGTCTCACACAGCAGAAGCTGCAGCCTGGTGCCCATGAGCACATAGTGAGTGCCAGCTGACACATGCATCTGGACAATTCTGAGTAGGAGGCTCTGTCCAGGGCCCTCTGCACAGATTCACAAATTATATCACATTTAAAAAGAGAACTAGCAGTACACCCTAATTGTGGCTCTGTATAAAATCCTCCAGCCAGATAGGATCTTGATTCAGCATTTGTTGGGTGTCCTAATGTATTTCTTATGCACTATAGGCAGGGTTAGGTCATCCCCTCAGGAGCTTTAGCATGCTGTGTTTCTGCCACGACATGTGTACACGTTTATTCCCACCCAGTGAGACAAAACCTCAAACTATTCCCATCCCTTAGAGTGGCCAGGCTGCTCAGTGGGTTTTGAGAAACCTATTTTCAGGCTTTAGGTTTCAGATTTGTGGATCAAGGCTTGTGAAGTTGCAGTTGTCTGTCCCCTGTTGTCACTTCTACAGGGAGGGATGGTAAGGGAGCTGTTGTAAAGGAAAGCAGCAAGTAACAGCACCAGGTCATCAGGCAAGTGTGCAGACTTGTCACTCCTGGTGGGCAAAGAGGAGCAGTCCTGCATGGGGGCAGAAAGACGGCAGGCCACACTGGGACACTGTGGGGTGGGCAGAACAATGGCATCCAGACATCTAGGCAGGGCTGGTGCAGGTCGCAGCTGTACATAGAGGAGAGAACGAAGACCTGTGGCAGTGTCTGCTGGGCTTTTGGACAGCTCATGGAGCCTGCCCCAGTCTGAATACCAAAAGTTTAGAGGACTCTCTTGCCCACACTCCTGGAGGGGGACTCAGGCCAGGGCATAGCTGCCTGCCTGCAGTAGGCACATGTGATTTGAAAGCTGTTATTGAGGCGTCCTTAAATTTTGACCAGTGACTCTTCACTTTTGCCCTGGGCCTGTTCAAAGTGGTGCCCTTGTCCACTCCTCCCCAAAGCACTGGGATCCAGACCATCGGCTGCATCTCCCTGGGTGGCAGGGAAAGGGAAGCATGGACTACAGAGGTTTGTGTCTCCACCTCCTCCCGAGACAGAAGGGAATGAGTGAAGAGCCAAGCATTTGGCCTGGTGGCTTCCCAGCAGTGTATGGGGCCGGTACCTGCCCATTCACATGCTTCCTGTCACAGGTTCCAGGGTGACAGCCACCTCGAGCAGCCAGGCTGCTACCACCATTGTGTGGATGAAAACATCGAGAGGAGAAACCACTACCTAGACCTTGCGGGGATAGAGAACTACACATCTCAGTTTGGACCCGGTAAGGGACTGCTACATGGGGCATGGGCTAACATATCATACCAGGTCAAGACCAGTGTTCTTGTGGGATAGGGAGAGATGTAGCTTTTACTGGAAAGGTCAGAATCTTCTTAGTGGAGATGACATTAAAAACATTTTCAAAATGAAAGCAATACATGTACAAATTTGAGCAAAAGCTTATTATCAGAGGGCTTAGAATATAATAAAAGCAATAGGTCCCTTCCCTATCCAGGCCATCCTGGCCCTGGCCCCATGCCAGCACAAGCTCTGTTAGCTGTTTCATCCAGGAAAATGCTGCTGTCAGTATCTCTGCCCACTGACCTCTTGCTCAACTTCACTCTTCACTCCCTTCTCCGCTTCCTGCTATTTGTAGTCCTTTCTGGGTTTCCTCTGAGTTTTCATTTCATTACACTCAGAATTCTTTCCTAACCCAACCTGATTTTCCATGTTGCTGTCACCAGGTCTCATTCTCACCTCTGAGGAGAAGTAGTTCTTCCTGGTAGTCGGTAGGAAGGGTCCATTGCCAAGAGCTTTCTTGCAGGGTAGCAAGGGGTGGTGAATGTGGGTAGCTCAGGAGCTGCCCTCTGTTGCTCTTGGAAATGGGAGTGTAGCCCCAGCACACAGTGGGTGCTCATGAAGTATCCTTTGGATTATTTCCTAGGCTCTCCTTCAGTGGCCCAGAAATCAGAGCTGCCTCCACGCACCTCCAACCCTACTCGCTCTCGCTCCCATGAGCCAGAAGCCACCCACATCCCACACCGGAAACCCCAGGGTGTGGACCCAGGCTCCTTCCATCTTCTTGACACTCCATTTGCCAAGGTCTCAGAGCTCCAGCAGCGGCTCCGCAGCACCCAGGATGGGAGCAAGCACTTTGTGAGGTCTCCCAAGACCCAAGGCAAGAATGTCAGTGTGGGCCACATGGCTAGAGGGGCAAGAAGCAAGCCCCCACTGGCACCCACTGGCCCCACTGTGCCCCCTTCTGCTCACTTGGCTGCCAGCCCAGCCCTCCTTCCCACCCTGGCACCCTTGGGCCACAAGAAACATAAGCACCGAGCCAAGGAGAACCAGGCTGGCTGCCGGGGCCTGCAGGCCCCACTCGCTGTGGGCAGCACCATTATGGGGCGGGAGCAAGTGAGGGAGCTGCCTGCCGTGGTGGTGTATGAGAGTCAGGCCGGACAGGCGGTCCAGAGACACGAGCACCACCACCACCATGAACATCACCACCACTACCACCACTTCTACCAGCCCTAGACCCGCCTGGCCCCCGCCATGCCACGCCAATCACATGAAGGACCTGCCCTGTGCCCCAAGGCATTATTATTCTATTAATTATTGTTATTATGATGATTATTATTATTAATAATGATTGTTACTCCACTAATATTTAGCTAGCCTTCATGTAGAAGATATATGAAAACACGGAATTAAACTTTTATTTATATGTTGTGGGGATTGCATAACTCACCCAAGAAGTGACGTGGGCTCCCCAGCTACAGGGTCCATGCGGATCTGCCCACATTGCAGGAGCCCTTGGCCCAGCCACCTCACCCCAGCTCTTCCAGGAGAGCACCCTTGCCTGGCCCAGCTTCAGAGACCCTCAAGATCTCCAGAGGACAACAGCTGCTACCTCTTAGTATTATTCTGGTGTGACTTTGCCCTTAACTGATTGTGACATGCTACAAGGGATTTCTGCAGTCACGGCTTCCCTGCTGTTGCATTTTCACGCCCAACCTAGGCACCTTAGCTGTGCTTTCTGGAGTTACTTTCTCAACTTTCCAAAGGGAATATGCCTTTGGCCCAAGCCAGCCTCGTCTTCTTTTCTATGTACAATGTGGATGTGCCCTCTCCTGTGCCAGCCCCTCTGCTTTTGAAGGATGCACCCAAGTTAAAGGACTGTCCCCGACATCAGCCTTCTCATTTTGGAAACTGCTACAGAGGGAAGCAGCCACAAATCAAGGTTTTACAAGATTGCCCCGCTGTGTGGTGGTGGCTGTCGGCAGAAGGTGTGGAAACCTCGAATCTGCTTTCAGCAGATACCCCATGGCTCTCTAGCAGCCTCTGTATCTATAGGTAGTGCCGCCTGTCAATGTCTCTGTATCTTTCTATAAATACACACTCTCAGGTATCTTTGCTGGTGTGCAGAAATCACTGCTGTGCTCTCTGGAAGTTTCTGAAATCCAGATGCGACCCTATATGTCTCCTCTAGGGCCTGGCTATACGTAGAGGAAGATGGTCCCTTCTCATGGGAGTTCCTTTCTCTGAGTTTGAAGTTGTAGGTTTCAGAGAAGACGTGCTTGGGTACAGAAACCTGGAGGGGAATGGGGATAGTAGCTGGGACCCTGGGGCAGTATCCTTGGCAAAGCCAGGTTTTATCTGGCCAGGACCTAGGAAGACTAAAAATAACCCTTGCCAACCAGCTGGGTTCCCTACAGAAAAACCAGACTCCACGCCCACATTGGGTAGCTTGAGGAGGATTGAACTAGGAGTTACTGCCATGGGGGCAAAGGCTGAGGGAGTGTAGAGCCCAGGCTAGCACCGGGCTGCCACTCCACCCCACCCCGAGCCTGAGGAGCATTGAGGAGCCATAACCTCTGGGGGATGCAGGGTCCAGTATCCTGATCCCCTCTGTTTCCTCTGCATTCTGCCGAAGCAGCATTCACTGAAGACCCTGGAGTCAGAGGTCCAGGAGCCTTGCTGCTGTGGGTCACGTAGTCCAGAAAATGCAGTTCAGTTCCCTTACTGCTGCTCTGCCTCCGGAGTTGGGGGTTAATGCTGCTGGCAAGCAGGTCCTTCTGAAGGGAGTGGCAGTAGTTGTGTTTACAGGAGTCCCAGTGTGCCTGGGACTGGTGGATGCAGTCCTTGAACAGCTTTGAAGAGAAACAAGAAGTGGGTGCTTAGGGCGTGCACGTGAGTTTCAGAGAGGTTAAGTAATTTGCTTGAGACCATGTGGCAGGTGGTGGCGCTGGATCCCAGCCTCCTCCAGGCTCCTGTAATCACTGTGAAGGGTATGAGCCCTGGATTTGGGCTTTCTGTGCTGGGAGGCTTATGTTTCTGTTTGGCTAGGATCCAACTCAAACAAGGTGAATGTAACTAAACCTAACTGTAGGAAGGCAGAGTGGGAGCTGGCTTTGAGACGACAGGATTGAGTGTGAATGAGGCAGAGTGGTTCTTGTCCCCCGTCTCTGGACCTGTGCCCTGAGACACCCTTGTGTGTGGGAGGGAGGTGGAGCTGGCTGCTAGCACTGTGTGTACAAATCCAAGAAAAGGGGATTTTCCACCAGAGGAAAGCCCACTGACTGGCTGGGCTTAGTTACATAGAGTACCGTCCTAGACCAATCAGCACGGCCCATCTGGGGTCACATGTCCATTTGTGGCAGGGGGTAGGGTCAGCTGGGGTAGGGAGCTGAGTAGACAGGAACTAACCTCTTCCAGGCCCAGAGTTGCCATAACCACAGGAACTAGCCAGCGGAGTTGGAGCTGCAGGTTTCCACAAGGAGGTCCACTGCTGCCAGCCTACCCCTCACCTCTAAGGATTTGGTTTCTTGTTAACTTTTAAAAAAATCACTTAAAAACAGTCACATGTTCACATGCAAGGGATCAAAATAGTACAAAGACGCATACAGTGAAAGGTAACGAACGAACATCCCCTCCTCTCCGGTACCTACCCACTGTCCAAATCCTGGTGCTTCAGAACCATCAGTACAGGGTGATACCAGGCTGCCAGGCTCAGGTCCTGGCTCGCTCTCTTCACAGCATGCCTCAGGTGGAATGCCATACCTCAGGTTCCTCTGTGAGCACGATCAGTGTTAGCTGACCTTCATTACCACAATAAATGCATTTTATAAAACATCTCTCATTTAAACTTTGTTGATTAAAAAGGGTTTTCAAGGGCTGGAGAGATGGCTTAGTGGTTAGGGCACTTGCCTGTGAAGGCTAAGGGCCCAGGTTTGATTCCCCAGGACCCACATAAGCCAGATGCACATGGTAGCGCATGTGTCTGGAGTTCGTTTGCAGTGGCTAGAGGCCCTGGTATACCCATTCTCTTCTTTTCTCTGTCTCTCTCGCCCTCTCTCAAGTAAATAGAATTTTTTTAAGTTTCCAAATACAAAGTTTGAAACAATCATACAATAGTACCTGTGAACTCTACCCAGAGTATTCAAATGCCGACATTTTCCATCTAATTTTAGAAGAGAAAACCCTGCAGTTATACTTAATCCCTGCTGCACCCCATTTTATTTTTACCCAAGGACAGACATAGTGCTCATATTTAGGTAACTGCTCTCTGCAGCTCCATGTACTTGGGGACCTCCCTCCCCCTGGGTTACTGATCTCTCTTGCTCTCTAACAGCTGCGTAGCCTTTTCTTGCTTAGAGGTGCTGTCACCTCCTGGCAGGCCTGTGGGTCATTGCTCATTCTGGGCTGTGACAGACACATTGCATGATGGAGAGCCCTCACATGTGGCTTGTTGTAGTGTCTACTCACAAAGAACACCCGTGACAGTGACAAAAAGTGTCAACATAGAACTGCTGCGTTCAAGTGTAGTTTCCATTGGGAAGCTATTGTTAGTGACATCTTTAAAAGTGGTTATGTAAGCCGGGCGTGGTGGCGCACGCCTTTAATCCCAGCACTCGGGAGGCAGAGGTAGGAGGATCACCGTGAGTTCGAGGCCACCCTGAGACTACATAGTGAATTCCAGGTCAGCCTGGACCAGAGTGAGACCATGCCTCACAAAACCAAAAAAAAAAAAAAAAAAAAAGTGGTTATGTAAAACAATTAGAACATTCAGGAAGAGGGGCTAGAGAGATGACTTAGTGGTTAAGGCGCTTGCCTGCAAAGCTTAAGGACCCAGGTTCAGTTCCCCAGGACCCGAGTAACCAAGATGCACAAAGTGGCACATGAATCTGTAGTTCATTGGCAGTGGCTAGAGGCCCTGGTGTGCCTATTCTATCTGCCTCTCCCCCCACCCCAAATAAAAATTTTTTTTTTTTTTTTGGTTTTTCAAGGTAGGGTCTCACTCTAGCTTAGGCTGACCTGGAATTCACTATGTAGTCTCAGGGTGGCCTTGAACTCACAGCAGTCCTCCCACCTCTGCCTCCCGAGTGCTGGGATTAAAGGCGTGCGCCACCATGCCTGGCTTAATAAATTTTTTTTTTTTTTTTAAAAAAAAAGGAAGTTCAGGGCTGGAGAGATGGCTTAGCAGTTAAGACATCTGCCTGCTAAGAATGCCAGTCCAATTTCCAGGTCCCACATTTAGCCAGATGCAGTGATGCAAGGGTGCAATGCTGCACTTGCCACAAGGGGGCGCATGCATCTAGAGTTGGTTCACAGTGGCTGAGAGGCTGCTGGCACACCCATTCTCTATCTGTCTTCCTCTTCCTCTCTCTCTGTCTGTCTCTCTCCAAAAAATAAAAATAAAAAAAGGAAGTTCAGGAAGAAGAGAAGGGCTGAGGGAGGAAAGTAAAGAAAATGATGAGACCTGACTCCAGATCCCAGGCCCCTGAGCTGCTAGCCCAGGGGGCTTGGAGAAGTGTTAGGGAGACAAGGCTTACAGCTCTTGGCTTTATGGCCCTCGGCACACATGTGCGTGCTACTGGAGGGTTGGTGGGGGTTGGGTACCTTCTTTGCTCTCACCTTCCTGGGAGCTTGGAGGTCAGGAGCCCTGGCAGTTGGTCTCCTACACACCCAGCCATTGCCAATTACGCTTTTGGCAAAGGGAGCAGCTTCCCCAACTTTGTCCCTTTCTTAGCATTTGGGTCTCACATCACTGCTGGGCCTGAGAAATAGCAGTCAGAGAGGTAGAAAATGGGTTCTGCCAGAAGCCACTTTAATGAGTGGCTTGTGCAGGTCCTTGAACTGTCTTTGCTCCATATACCATGTTATGAATAATGTCACCTACAACCCTTGGCTCTGGGTGGAAGATGAGGCTGCCGGCCATGTAGCAGAGGAAGACACACTCCAAAGACTCCACATCAGCACTACCCCTTGTCCACACATGGTCCAGCAACCACCATCTTGACCTGTATGTACCCTTGCCTCCAACCTCATCTCCTTCCCACAAGGGCAGGGCTGTGGTCTGCAGAGCCAATGAAGGTGGGTCATCTATCTGCTTCACTGACTCCTAGAAGCAGGCCAGGGAACATCATCAAACTTTAGCCTTCCAGAGGTCACCCCTTCTTTGGATTTCCTCTGCTTTGTAGTCTCATCCTTCCCAGGCCCGCACAGCAGATCCTTGAACCCAACTCCTCTTCTTAAGGGTCTGACCCCCCTAGAATGAGTTTCTGACCAATGTATTTTCCTTCAAAGGGCTTCTGATGCCCAGAGTTGGATCCCAAGGAGGAAGTGGCAGATCCTGGCCTGGATGCCTTAACATCCTACTGACCCCACGGGGAATTGTCCCTTCCCTCCATCTTCCAAGCGGTGGACGGATTGCTACATTTATCCCAGCAGCCTGGCAGACACGAGTGCCCCACGAGTTCCCGCTTTGTAATAAGCCAGCCTGTCGATTGGGGGGAGCTGAATTCAGAATCACCTGAGAGAGTTTTTCAAAGACCAGCCCCCCTGGATCACCCCACTAGTGATGCTGATTCTTGGGTCCAGGGTGTGACCCAGGTATTAAGATCCCAGATGACATCCTATACAGCCAGGCTGAGGCCCCTGAGCCTTGCAATGTCCCCCAGATAATCTCAGACACCCCTTGGAAGTAAATACCTAAATTCTAGGGTTGAAGGGCTCCTCCCAGATTAAATGCAGATTCTCAGACCCACCCCTGGATTCATGGGAGGATTAGAGCAGGGAAGATGGCTTTTAATAAACTCCCACCCTGAACGATGGTATTGCAGCTGGCTCACAGGCTGCTCTGAGATTTGAGGAACCTGTGCCTTAGTCCAAGCTGGTAGACTCAAAAGCCCTGCCTTGAGGATACTTTGCATTGAGCTGGGAGGACAGGCGGGGAGAAATTCCAACCTCTGCCCCCCAAGTGCTATGACCTCAGCATAGGACAAGATTAGGGGGCTCAGTATCCACCTCTGTGCAGGCCCAGTTTCTCTCCCAGCTGCCCTGCCATTAGCCCTAGGCACCCCAGAGAGCTTGAATTTACCAAGACCCAGTGGCCTCCAACGAGGATGGTCCATGGGATTCTGTGGTGTGGGTCACATTCTCTGCCCTCCTTCCACTCACAGTGAGCTCGGGAGTTAAAAGGGTATGTGTGACTGTGCCCTTGAAAACTTCCCTCCCTGATAGGCCAGTGCTGCAGTCTGCTCCAGGGTGCTGGGACGAACTTCCAAACAGACACAGTGTATGGGAGGAAGGGATTTATTTCAGGCTTACAGATCCAGGGGAAGTCCCATCAGCGGCAGAAGAAGCTGCTTCCTTCCATACATCCACGCAGAACACCAACACCAGGAACCATGCCAGAGCTCAAACTACTCTCCACACCTTGGGACTGGAATTCAGATCCGCCCCAGTGACACGTCCCGTCCAGTGGGCTGCTGGAGGAGACTTAAGCGGGAAGCTTGAATACGTGAGGCTTATGGGAAACCAACATTTACATTCAAACTACAACAACAAGCCTTGTAACATAGGACTTAGTGCAACCATCCATGACCCCACTTTGTTTCAACGCAGACCCCAGCTTGCTTCTAAGTTTATGGCCCTGCCTAGCTTCTTCAAGGGCCTGTTTTGGGGTCATGTCTGGGCAAATGCCTCAGAGACAAAGGTAGGCGGGAAGGACATTAGAAGCTTAGAAGAAGGACCAAGGTGTAAGATGCCTGCTTAGGACAAGTCCTTTGGGCACAACAGCCTTGGGCTGTCAATCAGATCTTGGGGTGACAAGACCTTAAGGCCCCTAGGCACCTCTACCAAAACTCTGTCCTGCTTCACTAACAGAACTCTAGACATTTCTGATGGCGAAATTCTGGTGAGTGCCAAAGTTGACCTGCGCTGCTCATCCCTTTCCAACTAGGCGACTCTACCTGGAGCCCCACAGCTGGTGCCCAGCAGAGGGCAGCTGTCAGCTTGTGTATTATAACCAGGTCTGTAGGGTCACTAGCCCCTTGAAGGCTGGGCCTTTTCCTGAAGTGGGTTCTCCTTCAGGACCAGGGTGGTTAATAAATGGGAGAGAGCACATTAGGGGAGAAGGAGGCAGGAGGGAGAGACAGTAGAGTTCACATCCTCATGATGGATTCATGACATCTTCCTTGACTTTGGGGGTTTTATAAAGCAGGAGAGTTTTGAATAAAAGCATGTGCAGGCAATGTAACATTGCCATCTTTCAATTTTGCTTAAAAAAAAAAAAAGGCTGGGGATTTAGATCATTGGTAGAGCACTTGCCTAGCATATGCAAAGTCCTGGGTTTGAGTCACAGCAACACAGACAAAAGAGCAACAGCAGCCATAATTCACTTTAGTTAAAAAAGACACTTGGGGCTGGGAGATGGCTCAGAGGTTAAAGGCACTTGCTTGCAAAGCCTGCTGGCCCAGGTTCAATTCCTTAGTCATCCGTGTGAAGTTGCTTGCAAAGCCTGCTGGCCCAGGTTCAATTCCTTAGTCATCCATGTGAAGTTGGATGAGCATGTGTTGGCAACAACAAGGCACCCTGATGTGCCACCCACCCTGCAAATAAATTTTTTTAAAAATTAAAGTTTTTTAAAAATAACCCTCATTGTTGGCTTAGTGGGTTTTTCCCCCTTCTATTTGTTTGGTTGGTTTTATTTAATCCTAGAGCCAGTGAAAGTTTGGTCAAACATCTTTGTGTTTTTGAACAACTGCGTGTGGTTGAGCAAGAAGGATCTTCCTGCTACAGGGATGGGGCAGCTGAGACTCCAGTAGACAGGCTGGTACAGCCTGGCACATTTGTACTTGAAGCTAGGCTCATGTCAGCCCTCTTCTGCCTGAGGCCTCCACTGTCTAAGGGCATGCATCTGCCTGGAATCTGGGCAAGGGCTTCCATCACTGCCAAGGACTGCAGAGACCAAGGTGGTCCTGCTGGTGTTGATAAGGCCCAACCTCAGCTCCAATTGGAGCAGGGGCAGTGGTGTCAGTCCGGTAGTGGGCCTTGGGTAATTTGTTCATACAGTGCTAGGACGGGGAGGTGGGTACAGGGCAAGGCTGGGGGTGACTTTGCCATAATTCTGTCCCTCCCCTCCATTTTGGTCCCCTGTTCACTCCAAGCTCTGACCCCCCCCCCATGGTTGGGAGATATTTAGCATGTCCCAACAGCAAGCTATATTTGACCCATCCAGGGTTTCAAACATTTTGAATGAATGCCCCAAAATCTAAAAATTTCACTAAAAATCGAATATTTTGGCCTTTTTCATACAAATCAGAAAGTGAGGTTCCCTCCAGGATCATGTTCTCCATGCAGCAATATGGAAGCTAAGTAGCATCTGCCCTATCCAATGACACATCTGCCTCCTGGGACTTGAACCTCCCCCACCCTGCTCCCAGCCTTCTCTGGCCTGGTCCTGAGGCTTGTTACCTCATCTTTCTTCACACTGACCTTCTGGGAGTCAGTGGAGCTGGATCAAGATCAAGATGGAGTTTCTGAGGAGAAATGTGAATGGGGTGTTTCGGGTGTGGGAAGACTTTCACGGAGAAGTCTGGGGAAGTACTGGATACCTTCATTCACCACATAGCTCCATTCCTCCTTTAGGTGGGTAAGACTTGCCCTGGCATAGGCCCCAGCCATGGTGAGAGCCCATTCCTCAACACTCGTAAAGAAGCCGGGTGTGGTGGCGCACAGCTTTAATCCCAGCACTCGGGAGGCAGAGGTAGGAGGATCGCCGTGAGTTCGCAGCCACCCTGAGACTACAGAGTGAATTCCAGGTCAGCCGGAGCTGGAGTGAGACCCTACCTCGAAAAAAAAAAAAAAAAAAAAAAAAAAAAAAACTCTAAAAGAGCCAAAATTGGTTGGACATGTGTCACCTCGGCCTCCCCACACCATATGGCTGTGACTCTGTGAGTTGCTGACTGAACCAGTGGCATCACCTTGGAGCCTCAGTGTGTTCTGTCCAGTGGCCTGATGAGACTTGCTTGGCTCCAGCTCCTGGCTCTGAGGAGATTTAAGCAAGAGGAGAAATGTGAGAAAGAGAGGCTCGCATGCAGAGCCCCCTGAATGGATGCTGCCCAGCTCTCAAGGAACAGGAAGGCTCCTAGTCCTGACGGATCATCATGGACAGAGGCGATTCCAGCACTGCCTGACCAGCCCAGCCACAGGCTGCAGATCCTGCAGGATCAGGGCCAGCTCCATATTGTCTGGATCTAATCTCTTGGATTTGGTACATTTGACTCAGTGAGTGGAGCTTGAGGAGATGATGGGATCCAGTAGCTGGGTCACAGAAAGCAAGCCATTGGGTACTCTAGGCCCATCCTACTTGGCATGGCTGGCAGTATGCTACTCACTTGCTGTGTGACCCTGAACAAGTGACCTCACCTCGTTTTGCCTTGGTTTCCTGCTCTATAAGAGGGCTCATCACAAATTAAACAGTCCATGGGTATGAAGCTTAGCCCATGGAGTAGGCCCTCCAAAGATGGCACCAACTGTCAGGAGAATGTGGCCTCGGAGGGCTCTGGAGAAGCAGGTGCAATCCTGATCATGGCAGGTGCCCTGCCCCCACCCCAGCTAGAGAGCCCCATGGGGCAGCTGCTGAGGCCTGCCATCTCTTCCCCATTCTTTTTTTTGGGGGGGGCTTTATTTATTTTATTTTATTTATTTAAGAGAGGGAAAGAAGCAGAGAGAGAGAATGGGTGTGCCAGGGCTTACAGCCACTGCAAGCAAACTCCAGATGCATGCACCACCTTGTGCATCTTGGCTTAAGTGGGTCCTGGGGAATTGAACTGAGGTCCTTTGGTTTTACAGGTAAATGCCTTAACCACTAAGCCATCTCTCCTGCTCCTCTTCTGCATTCTTAAAGGTTGCCTGACCTGTCCTTTTGCTTCTCATGACCATGTTCTACAGGGTCACTCCATTCTTCTAGACCTGGCATGCATTGGGACTCAGACAAGCCCCTGCCCTGTCTGGGCATTAAGCCCCACATTGCACAATGAAACTACCCTCCTGCCCCCCAGCTCTGAGTCTGGTCCCAGGAAATGACAGCTCTGAGCCCACAGAGATGGGCTTGCAGGTCCCTTTTGCCAGGGAAGTAGAGGCCTTAGGAAGCCCTTGGCTGCCGGGCAACTGGGCCTGTCTTTACTCTCAAGGAATCAAGCCCAACCCCAGACACCCAGGATTGCTGAGGAGTGTTAAGTCACCACTTAGGGAGTGCTCAGCTTCCACTTCCTGGTGTCCTCAGAATAGCGTTGTGAGGAATCCACTGAGGTATAGTATAGAACCGTGGTTAGCACATGGTAGGCTTAAACACAAGTGTGATGCCTTTAGCCAGCAGGCATTGACTGACACTGACCAGGGCCAGTCATACTCTGTGGGCCACCATTGCCCCAGCTAGAGCAAGGAGCTGGGAGACATGCTGCCAGCCTGGCGAGGGCCCAGGCTTCCCTGGGGCCCTGGAGTCCTTCATTCCCAGTGCTAATTAACCTTTGTGACTAGTCTGTGAGCATTCATCTTGGCAGTCACCTTCTTCTAAGTCACGTTGAACACTGAATTTGTGAATACTGAACAGCTGCTCCTGGGGGAAGTGGATGGTAAAGTTCCCTCTAGCTTGTCATGACATTGCCATCAGCCGGTCGGTGCGCAGCTTTGTATGCTGTGACTGCTTAAGGAGACCTGATTCGATGGATATGTTGACATTGAACTTGGCTCAAGCACTGTATCTCAAGGCTGAACAAAGCTGCTCTGATGCTGGGGTTCCTTCATAAGACTCTTCCAAGCTTCCTCATACCTGGGAAATAAGCAGCCCTTGTACTCTAGACCTGGGAGCCATTTCTTGTTGTTTTTCCGTGTGTGTGTGTAGAGTATATGTGTAGTTTATGATATGGTATGTGTGATGTGTGATATATTCACATGTGTGTGCAGATACATAAGCCTCACATGGTGCATGTGTGCAGGGGTCAGAGAATGTAGAGTGTCCCCTTATGGCTCATGCATATTTCCTTGAGACAGGGTCTTTCAACCTGGACCTGCTCTCTGTCAGTGATCTCCAGCGAGTCTCCTGTCTCCACTCACTGTGGAGTGAATGGCCATGCCTGGCTTTTTACATGGGTCCTGGGAGTGTGTCGATCTTGGTGGTCTGTGACCCAAGAGTCCCTTTTGCTGATATAGCCAGCATTCTTAACCACTGAACCATCTCCCCAGTCCCTGGGGACCATTTTAAACAGCAAAATCACTAATACGGTGGACTGTGGCCCTAAAGAGACCATGACAAAGACACCTGTTTATCAGATGAGAGTTAGTCCCTGGAGAAAGCAGGCACATGCAGCCAGGTAACTCAGTCCCATGTCTATGAAATGACAATGAAAACACCAGATACTAACTTTGGAGTTCCAAGTAAATGTAGGGTGAGTTGGTGAGGTCACAGTGTGGTGCCTGTGAAGTATGAGAACTTTCTGGCCTATACTGGTTTATGCCAATATATGATTTCCATCAAAACACTACTTCGGTTCACCAAATTATTTTGGAACACAAGGACCCAGTGCAGATAGATGCTTTGTGAAATGCCTGTTGAGAGTCTTAAAGGACACACTCCCAGAATCTTATGTGACCTCAGTCAGTCCCAGCACCTGACCTGTTGCCAGCCTAAGACAATGTCTTTGGTAACTGCCCTATAAATGCCAATGGGCAATGGGTATTGCTCACACAGGATCCTTGTGCTCACACTTCTGCCTCAAGGGGTAGCGGCCACTGCACAGGTTGAAAATCAGTAATCTGATGGAAGATGTTCTGAGGACCCAGAGGAGAGGGAAAGTGGCACTGCATCAGCCTGTGAGCTCTCAGCAGGTGCTAGGTATAGGGGTCTTGGGTAACCCCACAAAATCCTGCTCAGATAGAGGGGTCTCTGCCCTTCTGAGTGGAAATCACCTGGTCCCCTATCCTCTGACTCTATCCTCAAAAAGCAATATCTGGAGCTAGGAAGAATGGCTCAGTGGTTAAAGATGCTACAAAGCTGGGCTGGAGGATGGCTTAGCAGTTAAGATACTTGCCTGCAAAGCCAAATGACCCAGGTTTGATTCCCCGGGGCCCAAATAAGCCAGATGCACAAAGTGGTACATGCATCTAGAGTTCCTTTGCAGCAGCTGGAGGCCTTGGCCCACCCATACTCACTCTATCTTTATCTATCTATCTATCTATCTATCTATCTATCTATCTATCATCTATCTATCTATCATCTATCTATCTCTGTCTCTCAAATAAATAAATAAAATAAAGTACAATAAAAAAAGGTGCTATAAAGCCTATTGCCCTGAGTCCACATAAAGCTGGATGCAAAGTGGCACCTGCATCTGTGATTCCAAGATCATGGGGTCAAAAGAATCCAAATGTTATGGGTTAGCTAGTCCTGGGCCAGAGAGTTTGACGTTCATTTGCAGTATGGCACTTTGTTTACAGTGACAAGACATCCTGTCTCAAAAAAAAAAAAAAAAAAAGTGGAGCACAGACACCTCAGTCATCCTCTAATTATGATTTGGTTCAGAAATTCTTGGCCCAAAGAGTCCAATGGCATTCCTCCCTCCCACTGTCCTTCCTTTCCTGACCGTTGTCCTTTGAGTGCCCTATTTGGTTTTGCTGTGCAGTTCTGTGTAGCACATCAGGCTCTGGTTACAAGGTGCTGCCAAAGTTGTGCTTCTGGGCAAGATTTGGGCAGAGCAATGGATGACCCAGATTTTGTACTCACTGCTCAGAGTGGGCAAGCTCAGACTCTGCTGGGCATTCCCTGGACCACATCCATTCCTCATTCATCTTGAGTCCTCTCTGTACCCGTGCATTACTGTTCTATATCTAGTGAATAACTACTGTGTGCCAGGGAGCATGCTCAGGACTCACTCCGACGACCCCATAGTGATAGATCTTCACAGAGCTCACATGCTAGTGTGTGTGTGTCGGGGGGGGGTTGGGGAACGACAGCTGACACACAGCAGTGGCATTGTTACATGCTGGGATAGACTTCTGGGGAGACACGAGATGTAGAATAGTGGGAGGGCATCACCGAGATTGGGGGCAGGAGAGGGGCTCTCTTGGAAGCACGTGTAGGTAGCGACTGCAGGATTAAGGAGGAGTTAGCGAAGTGGAAAGCTAGGGGGAATGGCTTGTACAATGGCCCTGAGTTGGAAAAGAGGGTTAGCCATTGGATGAATAGTTAGATTCATGTGTTGATGCATGCTGGCGGCAAGGGCGGCATGGAGGATGGGAGGGCTCTAGGAAGGGGCGTGGTGAATGGTGAATGTTACAGGTTCCGCTCCCTCCATGGAGCAGTGGTCTGGACAGTGGAGCCTCTGTAGGCACAAAGGTGAGTTGTCACCATCCACTATGCCAGTGACATCCTTCCCCATGAGGGCACTCTGCTCTGATGCTCTTGTCTGTCTGTCTTCATCTGGGCTCATGACTGCCATTCCTGGTGTAGAACCACATCTCTGTAAGTGGGGGAGAAGCATAAAGAAGAGGGGGCGGGGGCAGGGACAGAAAATGAGGGAGACGACAGAGAACAAGAGAGATGGGCCTGCATTGACCCCCTGATAATTACTGAACTAGCGAAGGCAGGCAGGGGAGAGCTGAAGCGCCCCTCTGCTGGTAAGGGGCAAGAAGGCCCGATATTGACTTGGATGTGAGGGATTTAAAAGGCCTCGTATGTTCCCACTTTGTGCTTTGCTTCTCACAGACAGCTCTGGACCTTTGAAGTCGCGGGGCCCAGTGGGGAGCAGCTTCTGTGGAGGCAAGAAGCTGGGCGGGGGGAGAATCTGAGGAGGAGATGCTCATGGGGGCGGAGGAGGGCTAGGGGTGGGCTTCGATGTAGACGAGATGCTGGGGAGGGGCCCGGGGAGGACCCAGAGTGGGCTTCTGCAGAGGCAGAATGCTCAGGAAGGCGGGGAGGGGTCAGAGGCGGCTCATATTCTATTAGGCATGCTCTAGCAAAGAGGCAGCAAATCCAATGATAATGTACATCTGTTTCAGGACTTTATACGCTTTGAACATTTTTTATGGGCAGATAAGTGGGCCCTTTTCTTACCATAACTTAGAACTTCAAAGTGGAATGTGTAGATGATGCAAATTGCTGAAATATGAGATTTTCCTACAAAGAGGCTTCCGAAAAAGATGGGAAGGAAGGGAGTGGGGAGGGGAAGGCTAATTGATGCCATAGTCTTTTATGTACATGGCAAAAACGGGACAGAAATTGATTTTTATGAATACGTTGATGGGAGGGGGAGGCCATGCGCAGGTGGTGTAGGGGCTGGGGCTGAGGCGGCAGGCCAAACTGCCCAAGCTGAGGTGAGCCATGGTGACCCAGAACCGGTTCTCTCCAGGAGCCCTCGTGTTAATGAGGATACAAGGACACTTCCAAACCAGCCAAGGTTGTTGTCAGCTCAGGGCTTGGAATTCAGAGGGGCTCATAAACAGTACAGATCCTTGAAGTCTGGGGAAATTAGGAAAGGCCCCCTGGAGGAGAAGGGCTTTGAGGAACAGCATGATATTGAGGGGAGGGGAGTGGAACATTCCAGAAGGCAAAACACTTGGTGAAGGTATCCCCAGGGTGATGCCTCTGTACCCTACTCAATCCATACACAGCCTCTGGTGCTGTTCTTCTCTTCTCCAGGCCGGAAACTCATCAACCAGCCTTCTAAAGAAGACTGAAGGTATGCTCATTGCATAATGAATGAGGGCTAGAGAGATGGCTTAGTGGTTAAGGTGCTCACCTGTGAAGCCCTAAGGACCCAGGTTTGATTCCCCAGTACCCACAAGAGACAAATGCACAAGGTGGCACATGCATCTGGAGTTTGTTTGCAGTGGCTAGAGGTCCTAGTGTGCCCATTCTCTCTCTCTCTCTAAAATAAATAAATAAAATATATTTTAAAAATGATGAGAAAACGAAGCTTCTTGGCATGGAAGGCCAACTAGTTGTCTTCCACAAGGATTTGAATGCAAGTTGTTTGAGGGAGACAAATGGGGAAATGAGAGAGAGAGGAAAAGGAAGCAACTGTGGGCTTTTCCAGCTTAATCCTGCTGACGTGCCCCAGGAGACTGTGGAGAATTCCCCTCAAAAGTTTCTAGCAGGGGGGGCAGAGAAATGGCTTAGTGGTTAAGGCACTTGCCTGAGAAGCCTAAGGACTCAAGTTCTACTCTCCAGGTCCCATGTAAGCCAGATGTGCAGTGATGCAAACACACAAGGGGGCACACACATCTGGAGTTCAATTGCAGTGGCTGAAGGCCCTAGCACGCCAATTCTCTCCTCCACGTCTTTCTTTCTCTTCTCTCTCTCTCTCATAAACAAAGGCCGGTCTGTTGGGCTTGCCTCAAAAAAAAAAAAAAAAAAAAAAAAAAAAAAAAGTTTCCAGCAGGACTGGAGAAATGACTTAGTGGTTAAGGCGCTTGCCTGCAAAGCCAAAGGATGCAGGTTTGGTTCCCCAGGACCCACATAAGCCAAATGCACAAGGTGGTACATGCGTCTGGAGTTCTTTTGCAGCAGCTGGAGACCCTGGTGTGCCCATTCTCTCCCTCCCCACTCTCACTCATTCTCAGTCTCAAATAAATAAATAAAAAATAAAAATGTTTTTAATTGGTTTCCAGCAGAGTAAAGGAGCTGGGTGTTTGGCAACCTCTCTCTATCAGTTAAGGGTGGCTCCTATCTACCCTTCTCTGTCAGACATTGATCAAGGGCAGCTCAGTGTCCCAGGAATAAGGTCTGGTGGTGAGTGAGTGGGACAGCTGGAAATGAGACCCACAAACTAAAATGACAGAGCCTGTGATGCCAGTAGGTGGGGAGAGCCTCAGAGGACAGGATGGGAGCCCATGGGAACGCCCTCCAGGTCTAGGGCAAGCATCATTATGATCTGAGGAGGCCAGAGGGGGTCTTCAAGAAGCTGCCTGGGGGTGGCTAGAGGACCCGGAAGAGCCTCAGCTCCCCTGATATCCCACCAGCATCAAGGGGTTCTGTACTTGCTTGGAGCCCAGCTCTTAATTTTGTGGTATTTGTCTCCACAAAGACTTCTCTTTCCTTTCTCCTATAGCTACCCACCACTGAAGACACAAAATCCTCCTTCTGCTCCCACTGGGTTCTCCCTGATCCCTGCTGCCCTCGTCATCTCTTCATCTCCACCTCCACTCTTCTCCGGTCTGCAGGATCTGCATTTGTGTTCTTAGTTTACTATTTCCTCTCACTGCCTCATTCTCCCATCACCTACCTGGAAAGAATAGAGAAAGGACTCAGAATCAGGAGCGCTGGCCTCAGGGACGGTGGTCACTGTCACCACCAAGTTGCCATGGGCTTTCCGTTCTCTAAATCCACTGGACCTTTTGTAGCAAGGTTTCCTCACTTCATGGGTAATGGTCATGCTACTGACCACAGCTTCCCCTCAGAACACATTCTGCCCTTGGACGCCGCAAGGTTGTCACTTGCTCTCTGATTCCCTTCTCCCTGTCATCATTGGTGACACAACCTTTGGTTCTGAGTTCAAGAATAAAGAGACTATACTGCTCAGACTGTCTTGCAAGTAAACTTTGTGATCCAGTTCTGGTCAGTAGTACATGTCATGAGGCAGCAGCTCCTGGTAATCTTCCTTATGGACAGCTTATGCATTCCTTTTGCCATCTCTTCCTTCATTCGGCTACGTGGAAAGCAGATTCCATGGCTGGAATTCTATCCATCAAAATGGATCATGAGGATGAAGACTGTGTCCTAGAAATACTGGGGTGGCAGGAAGGAGCCTGTGTCCTGGGGCCATGGAGGAGTAGGACCTCCATCCCAAGGGCGAGTGCTATGTTTAGAGTCTTCTGTGAGGACGAAACCAGTGCTTCATTTGTCTGAACATCTCATGTTCCAGCCAAACAAAATTCCAAGTGAAATGATTTTCCTGAACATCACACACATTCCATTTCCTCCAGCCTATTTGGGGCCTGCAGTAGCCAGCTTTATCTAACCTTCCATTTAGTTTGTTATTATTATTATGATGATTATTATTATTATTGGTTTTTTGAGGTGGGGTCTCACTCCAGCCCAGGCTGACCTGGAATTCACTATGTAGTCTCAGGGTGCCTTGAACTCATGGTGATCCTCCTACCTCTGCCTCCCAAGTACTGGGATTAAAGGTGTGCGCCGCCATGCCCAGCTAACCTTCCACTTAGAATGGCGTCATACACGAGTTCATGGAACCTCTCTGATATCCTTACCACTTCCTGTGACCCTATCATCATTTAAAAATACAAAGCTGTTAGCATGGTGATGCCCCTCGGACTGTCGTCCTGGCCCCCTTGTCTCACTTTCTCTAACGCCTTGATGATCATCTCTCCGTTGTGAAATTCCAATGGCATGCACCTGAAGCTCACCATCCTGTCCCAAAGTTTGTTTGTAGTTCAGCAAATGGCAATACGGTTCTCCCAGAATGCTCTTATTTCCCCCTTAAGCAGGCTGGCCCTCAATGTACCCCATTTCCCACCTCATCCCTGCTATTCCATACCTTTCCTCTTTCCTACAACATTGTGTGTCTTTACAGTCCAATGAGGGTTCTTCCGTCCCTCCATCCCAGCATACACCAACTCTTCCTCTTCCTCTGCCACTCCTGGTCTCAGCCTGAGTCCCCACGGTGTGGCCTGAGACAAAGACTGAGGGGGCAGATGATTTTTTGGTAGCGGGATGTCAGGGAGGGTGATCAAATGGAGAATGACAGTCAACATGTTGCTAAGATTACTGCTTCCATCTGCAAGTGGCAAGGTTAGCACATGTGCCCGCTGGCTCATGGTTTGTGTGCTTCTAGGGCTGTGGACCCTTCCAAATTCCTGCCAGACCAGCGAAGGCCTTAGAGCTGGTAGGAAGAGGAGATGAGACTCCACCCTCCGAGGGCTTATCCCTAATGGCCACAGCTGAGCTGCTAACATTTGTGGGTCTGATTTTCTGAGTATTGGCTTTTCCATGCTGAGTCTGTGTCTGGGGAAGATGTCCCCACCTGGCACTCTCACACAAGCCCTGAGCCCCATTATCATACCCCCAAGAGTGAGCAGCCTGCCTGTGGAGTGACCTGGCAGGCAGCGGCTTCCTACACTGGTACCTGAAACCCGCAAGAGGCAAAACAGCCCTCTGGCAAAGCTCTGCTGTATGGTCATGGAAGCCACAGTCACTGCAAGCTTCCGGTACGTCCAATTCACAGACGAGGAAGCTATGTTGTCTCTCAAAGGTTTATGTCCAAGGGTACACTCTGTCCACCTCCCTACTTCCTTTCTTACTTCCCTTCTCTGAGCAACCTTTGACCACTCAGAAGAAGGCATCTCACTGACTCTCATCCCATTGGTCAAAGTAAATCACATGGCCAAGTTCATAGCAGTGGAGAGGGCCACCCTCTAGGCTAAGGAGGCAAGGGCTTTGTTCCTGAAGATCAGTGCTCCCTGCCTCTGGCCTCCCGTGCAGCTTCACTCAGGAAAAGGCCCCTCCTGGGGGAGACCCAGTTTGCTCATCAATTTGCTCTATAGTTCTGAGCCGATCTTTCTTCCCTTTTGCAAATAGTGTGGGTTTCTCTGCCAGGAGATGATACTGCATAAGTCACTAACCAGTGTGAGCTGGAGGGTCATCCCCGGGCTGCCATTCGTGAAGACTTAGGTGTCCAGAGTCCACAGCAATGCAGAAGGTGATGACCTCCGTTCTCCCTCTGTCATCCAACACACACATGCTGACTTAAGTCCATTTCTGTTTGATCAGCTTGACCTGGACCCAGGAAGGCAATGGCCCAGCTTCTTCTCTGAGGAGCAGGTAAGAGGAAAACTGTGGAGATGGCAGAACCCCTGAACAGTCCACGAATGTCACACGCCATGTCAGATTCAGGGATTAGAAATGGAGAGAACAAGCTGGGCATGGTGGCGCACGCCTTTATTCCCAGCACTCGGGAGGCACAGGCAGAAGAATCACCATGAGTTCGAGGCCACCCTGAGACTACATAGTGAATTCCAGGTCAGCCTGCGCCAGAGTGAGACCCTACCTAGAAAAACAAACAAACAAAAAAAAGAAAGAAAGAAAGAAAGAAAGAAAGAAAGAAAGAGAGAGAGAAAGAAAGAAAAAACACAATTTCCTGATAAAAACACAGGAGATACTTAAGTTAATGAACCATCATTTTGCTAATTTGAAAACTATAACTCGTAGGCATTCATTGTCTATTTAAAAGTTTAACATGGCTAAACTTTTCAGGAGCCAGTGTTAAACACAATGATATTGTAAGCGCCATATAATAGCCAGGGCCCAGATGTTGCTGAAAACCCCCTGACAAGAGCTTGGTGAGGGGCAGCTGCAATGATAAAAGATGCCACTTGCTGTTCTGCTCTTCTATCCCTGACATCGTCTGGGACATGACACTTGGCATCTGTGCTTTCATCTATTGCTTAAACAGCATATGGGCCAGCAGATTACAGCCCCTCCTTGTTTCTAATCAGCAATCTGAGTCAGTTTTCTAATGGTGGCTGTGGTGGCCTTGCTGGTCCTGTGGTGAGTTTACCAACCACATCTGTGATGGAGAAAGGGTGATTGGGGAGGGGTTTAGAGCTGGCCTTTTCTGGTTCTTGGGACCACAGGAGCCGGGATGCCTCCTTTTTCACCCAGGCTGGCTCAAGATCAGGTCCAGCTAACCTTGACCATAGCCAGAAGGCTTTGGGCACATGAAAATGTTGGAAATTTGAGGGAAGGGCTGTAGAGCCCACCCACTCAGAGTGGAAGAAAGAGGAAGAGGAGGAGGGGGAGAAGAGGGAAGAGATGGCACTGTGAGGCAGGACCAGGAATACAGTTGGTGGGATTTGAATCAACCCTGGCCTACATGAGATATACTTGACTCCTTCTCCTCAGCTGCTCTCCATGTGACTCTTATTGTCCCCACTGGGTGGTTTGAAGGGTGAGAGCTGGTTATGTGTGAGATAGGAAGACTGGAGGGGCTGTTAGCAAGTCAGCACAGAAATGGAAACGTGGGGGTCTGGAGAGATGGCTTAGTGGCTAAGGGCTTGCCTGTGAAGCCTAAGGACCCTGGTTCGAGGCTCGATTCCCCTGGACCCACGTAAGCCAGATATACAAAGTGGCGCATGGATCTGGAGTTCATTTGCAGTGGCTGGAGGCCCTGGTGCACCCATTCTCTCTCTCTCTGCCTCTGCCTCTTTCTCTGCCTGTTGCTCTCAAAAAAAAAAAAAAAAAAGGAAACGTGGGACATTACAATGGAGACCTGCTTAGACCTTCCACTTCTGCCTTCTGAGATCCTTAAGGACTGGGACCCTGGCCAGGCATGGTGATACACGTCTGTGATGCACGTCCCAACCCTTGGGAGGCTGGAGCTGGAGGATTGACAGTTTGAGACCAACATGGGCAACACAGACAAAGCACGTCTAAAAATCTCCACAAACAGGCGACAACGCCAACAACAGCAGACGCATGGGTGCACGTGATGTCTCTGGTCACTGTGGCGAGCCTGGTGCTGAGTACAGCACTGTTTCTGAGTCATCCTCAGCAGGCGCTCAGTGACAGGGACCTCACCAGAGGAGGCGGAGTGGACAGCAGTAGATGGTGTTCAGCAGGTGGCCGGCAGAGGATCCTGTGACCCTCCTTGCTGCCCCTGTTGCACACGTGTCCCTGGTCTGTGGACTTCCAGCACTGGATAGAAGTATGTAAGAGCCAGCATGTCCTTCCACTGCGTTCTGCCACTGAGATCGTCCATGGTGGGATCTGGTGGTGAGGACATAACCATCAAGCCACATGTGGACAAGCAGGTAAGCGGCTCCTTTGTTGGGACTTGAGCCCCAGCTGGTCCACTGACTTCAGCTTTAGCTGAAGGAACACAGCAGTGATGGAGGGGGCCCCAGGCATCTTACACATACATCCTGCCCTTAAGGTATAGTCAGGGACCATAAGGGAACCATGAGGGGCTGACTGTACTACAGGACCACAGCTGCTGAGCTGAGAAAGCACAGGAAAAACAAAACAAAACACAGAAAACAAAAGACACATGCCAGCTCCAACAGGTGGTAGGCCACGTTCACCCTGTGGTATAGCCTTGGACCAAACAAGTAATACCTGACTCACAGGTTGAGGCAGCAAAAGGGACAGATACAGTGTAGGGTGAGATGATGCCCTCTTATCCTAACTTAGTCTTTGCCCCTCAGATAGCTACAGGCTCCAGCAAAGAGCTAGTGTCTTGGACTGGAGAGATGGCTTAGTGGTTAAGGTGCTTGCCTGCAAAGCCTAAGGACTCAGGTTCGATTCCCCAGGACCCATGTAAGCCATATGCACAAAATGGTGCATGTGTCTGGAGTTCATTTGCAGTGGCTAGAGGCCCTGGTGTGCCCCTTCTTATCTGTTTGCCTCTCTCTCAAATAAGTAAAATACGTTTTTTAAAAAACAGAGCCAGTGTCTTTAGCCAAAGCGGCCTTCATGTTTCAGTGAGGTCGCCTAGGCAACCATTTAACAACGGGCCCAGCAGAGGTGTTCCTTGCTGTGAGGCTGTGGCAGCGGATGCACACCACTCAATCATGAGGCCTGAGGCGCTCCCACTGGGCATACGTCCTGCCTCTGTGCCCTGGCCTGGTGCTTCTGACAAGGCCGAGGACAGATTGTAGGATGGAGGCAGGAGGAAGCACATGCAGTGCCTTTAACAGGTGATAAGTCAAGGGCCCAGAGTTTCTGTGCCTCCTGTCCCTTTGGGCTGACCTATGCAGGTGTCTCACCAGTGTTCAGGTGGCAGAGATGGCAGAACTACAGGAGGGGAGGGAGGTGGCCTGGTGTGCTGAGCTGCTGTCTGGAAGAACAGTTGTTTTGTTTTGTTTTGTTTTTTTTCAGAGCTCTGGACTTTGTGGGACACAAGAAAAGTCCCCTGTGAGGTATTTGGTCATGGTATTAGTTACCTTTTTTCATTGCTGGGGCACCAATACATGACAACAACCAGTTCAAGGGAAGAAGGGCTTCTTTTGGCTTACAGCTTGAGGTTATAACCCATGCGGGTGTGGAAGGTGTGGCTGTGGAAGCATGAACCAGAGCTGCTCACATTGTATCTGCGATCAGGAAGCAGAGTGATGAATGCGGCTGCTCAGCTCACTCACTTTCTCCTTTTCATTCAGCCTGGGCCACCCAGTCCATGGGATGCTGCTGCCCACAGGGTGACTCCTCCCACCTCAATGAA
Organism: Orientallactaga sibirica; assembly: GCA_036365145.1. Lineage (NCBI taxonomy): Eukaryota > Metazoa > Chordata > Mammalia > Rodentia > Dipodidae > Orientallactaga > Orientallactaga sibirica. The sequence goes on from JAEOAD010000030.1 coordinate 4,141,770, forward strand.
CCTAATCTAGAGAATCCCTCCCAGACATTTCCCGAGATTGATTTCCATAGTGTTTCTAAATCCTGTCATGTTGAGAACCCCGATGAACCATCACAGCCATGGAGAGAGGGGATTTCTGCTCACCTGGACAGAGGGGAATCCCTGCTCACATACGGGTTCAGGGTTCTTGGAATACAGTCTGAGAGAATTCAGTGCCTATTGCTCGCTCTGGGACTCTGTTTCCTTAGTTCCTCGCTGGCAAGCTCCCTGAAAGCACCAGGCTGGCCTCGCCACACAGAAGCCCATAGGAAGAGGTATCCTCCAGTAGTCTGTCTGAAAGAGCTCGGGTCACATCCCAAGTAAAAATCAATCACTGTGGCCAGAAGGTAGAATGCAAGGCCATGCCTGAATGTCACATGCTACCATGGAGTTGCGGTGGAATCAACAGAGCCTGAAGACGGAGTATGTAATGAAAAACTGGGCCACTCTGCCCAGGAGAATGGGTGCACACTGGGAGGTCATTCCACTGATGTCACCTGCTGCTGTTAAACCTCAGCCTCCTGGGGTGGAGACACGCTCCTCTGCAGCTCCCACCCTTATCTCTGTACCCACCCCCAAAGTCCTAAAAGCCACCTGGCTTTCAATCTCTCTCCTCCAGGCAAAAGGAAGGGGGTGGAACCTGTGTTCTCATTAGTTTCGCTGACATCTTTTGTCACCTATCAGGGGAACAAGCAGATCCTTTGATCGTAGCAAAAGGAGAGAGTCTTTATAACACAGCCTGGGAAGATTCACCAAGCCGAGGCGCACAGGCAGTGGTTGGCAAATTCAGAGCGGAAACAAGATTTCCAGGCCCCAGGCCGCTCGTCTGAGCTCGGTGAGGGCGAGTAAGGCTCGCATCTGCTGGCCACCCTGCAGCCCAGCTTGGCAAATGAGTCAGGGACCCTGAGGTTGGGCCGGGTCCCTGCAGAATGAGAGCAGCTGCCAACCTTTGGTGCTTTGGGAAATGCAGACTGTGTGTGATATAGACTGTCCCTTCCTCTCTGAACCATAGCGTCCTTTCTGAGCAGAGCCCAGGAAAGGATTTCCCTACCTTCTTTTCTTTGGAAAAGCTTAGTGAGATGGTCTTTTCCAAACAAATGAGGGTTATGGCTCCCCTCCCACAAACAAAAATACCATCTCAGTGTGATAAGAAAAACTAAACATAGCAGAACAATGTGCCAGTCAGTCTAGCTAGATGCTTCTCCCTATCAAAGCAGAAGCCTCCACTCTCTCTGGAGTGCTGGGGTGGGGCTTAGGTACAAGCTTGCCTGGTATGTGAGAGTCCCCCACCATGAGCTCTAGCATTGCAAAGTCAGCTTGGATGGGATGAGCTGGAGGCCGACCTGGTGCTGACTGTCCAGGTGTGCACTGGTGCCCCAGGTGTGCCAGGAGGGCAGGAGTTTGGCATGGCTAAATCTCAGAGCAGGTGCAGGTAGGAGAGATGCAGGGAGATATCCTGGCAGTGTGTCCACTACCCTCCAGGCCTCGAGCCCTCCTGACTCTAGGCTCTGATGCCACCCATTCTGAGATGGACACAGGGACTCAGAGACAGAGGGAGGTGAGGAATCAGAGGTCTAGTGTTCAGTCCGAGACATGTGCTCCCCACTTTCTACTTCTCTGCTTAGAACTGATGGTCCCAGCCTATCTCTTTGTAAGCATATTTTGGGGGAGGGCATGCACAGTGTCTGCCTGCCCCAAGCAATGCTGGGCACTATCCAGCAACTACTGGTTGAGTGCCTTTTATCCTCCCAATACCAAGACAGGCTATCTAATTCCCAAGTCCAAGTGCAAAATAAAAATGTGAGACCTTTGTGGAACTGCATAGGTAAGTAGTAAGTGATGCCTCAAAGGGACCCTTAGATTATTTCCCATGTAATAGAGCTATTGGTTAGCTTCCCATCACTATAACAAAACATCTGAGACTGATAAACTTATAATGAAGAAAGGTTTATCATTTGAGAGGTCTTTTATGGACAATCTCATTGCTTTTAGCTTCTGCTGGGGCCTGGATGGCAATAGTGAGCAGCAAGCCATTCGTGGCATGGGCAGGTAGCAAGAGGGGAAAGAGTGGCTGGAGTTCCACAACCCTCTTTGAAGATATATTTCCAGTGGCCTAAGACCCCACCTCCGAAGCTTCCACCATCTCCCAAAAGACCATCCTGGGTAGCAAGATTTTAACATACAAACCTTTGAAGACATTCAAGATCCAAATCACACCATGGGCTATGGAATAACTGAGGTTGTGGATGTAGTTCCATGGCAGAGTGCTTGTCTAGCTTGGGTGAGACTCTGGGCTCCATCCCAGAACCACAAAACAGAAAGGAAGGAAGGAAAGGAGGGAGGGAGGAAAAGAGAGAGGGGGAAGGGAAGGATTCAGGAAGAGAGAGGGAGGGAGGGAGGGAGGAAGAAACTATAGCTAGAAGGGGGAAGGAAGGAGAGCCTTTGGGAGGTAGACATTGTACTGGGACAGTACCCTGTGGGAAGTCCCCTCTGAGTGAGCAGCAGGGGTCCTGTTATTAAGATTTCAAGGGTGTCACTGATAACTGCCTGGAGAAGGGAATGTCAGTGGCAAATTAGGAAGGGAAGCCAGAGACTGGAGAGGAGAGGAGTTTGTAGTTGTTAAGAGTTGATGGCATCTGGCCAAGTGGCATGGTGAGAAGACTGGGGTGGGGGGGGGGAGAGGGCAGGACATATTAAGTGTGGAGGTTAATGCTCCCCAGTACCACAGTGAGCTAAGGAGGATGCAGACCCATCTGCCACCTGCCAGGGCAAAGGAGGTGGGAAGGCTGGGTAGATGGGGCCCCTTGGCACCTGGCAGCTTGAGCACCATGGCTAGCACTGGGTAAGCCAGCCTTTGATTCTGTCCTTGAAGTGCTATTTATTTCATAAAAATCCTAGAATGTCAGGTAGGTAAGTGCCCAGTGCAACCTAGTATAACCCCTTCATGTATACCATGGGTGTGCTCTTACTTTCCCCAAATACAGATGTTGTGACATTGACATGAGGCCATACTGGGTTGCAGTTGGCCCTAGTGATAAGCATGCTCATAAGAAGAAGCAAATTTGGGGGCTGAAGAGAAGGCTCAGCAGTTGTTTGCCTGCAAAATGGGAGGACCCAAGTTTGATTCTCCAGTACACACATAAAGCCAGATGCACAAGGTGGCACATGCTTCTGGAGTTCGCTTGCAGAGGCTAGAGGCCCTGCCGTGCCTATTCTGTCTCCTCTCTCTCTCGTTCTGCCTCTTTTTCTCTCTCATTCTCTCAACTAACTAAAATATTTTTTAATTTGATGTCATCATCTTTTTCTTCTATTATGAGGGTCTTGTGAAGGTATTGCTAGGCACTGCGAGGTCATGACATCAAATTAAAAGAGAGACTAATGGAGAGAGGGAGGGGATATGACAGAGAGTGTAGTTCTGAAGGGCAATGGGGGAGGGAGGGAAAATATCATGGTTTATTGTTTGTAAGTATAGAAGTCGTCAAATTAGCCGGTTGTGGTGGTGCACACAGGTAGGAAATTGCTGAAGAGGCGGAGGCAGGAGGATCAGGAGTTTGAGGCCAGCTTGGGCTACACGTTTAGCCGGGCGTGGAGGCGCACCCCTTTAATCCCATGTGGAGTGGTTTAAAACCGACGCTTGCCGGTAGACAGCTGACCCCGGTGGGGACCTCCTGTGACCACCCTTCTTTGGTAACCTTGCAGGAGGTGTGGGAATCACCTGGGACCCCCAACGGACTTAGGAGGGAGAGATTTCGGGAGCCTCTCAACACCAGTTCTTTCCCGTCAAAGCCCTTTTTTCTAGCAACGTTTCCCCTACCTTCTGACAGTCTGCGAAGTCGAGGTTCTTGCTGGAGAGCCAGCGGCTTCCAATGCTTTAGGCTTCCGAGGCATGGTGCGCGGGGCTTACGGAGCTGCCGGGCAGCAGCGCCCTCTGCTGGCCGCCGCGTGAATGGCGGGATCGAGCACGTGTGCTCCTTCCTCCCTCCCGGAAGCGCTCCATGAGACCACAGATTCAAAAGTTGGTTTAAAATGACTGTGTTATGGAAGGTTTAAGGAATGGAAAACTATAGAACTTACCATGTGGAGGAGTATTAGTAAAGCCTTTCTTAGGAGAGAAAAATTAAGTAAGTTTGTCAAAATCATCGAAAGGGTGGATCTTCATAAACATAATTTTTGTCAATTTAAAAGCAAAATAAAAAATGTTTATTGGGGAGATAGCTCAGTCACTGAAACGCTTACCCCTACACTCACCTACGTGCACGTGTACCCACATACTCACAAAATGTACACACACATAATATCTAGAGTCAAAAGATGTGTTTAGAAGTTTAGATGTCACAGTTAGAGATTGCTGTAACAGTGCACATCAGAAAGACCATCAGGCTCAAGATGCTTGCCACAGTGCATTAGCTACAGTGCAACCACTAAAACCAGCATGCAGGAATAGTATATATGATAGAGAAATGGTCACCCAATGCAGCTGCAACTTTAACAGGCAATTACAAAATATTATGCTAAAAACTATATCTGCTCAAGGTTTTCTTGAGGCGTGTGCTAGTTACGGTCGTGCACTGGTTTGGGGGGCTAGGAGTTGCCTTCCCAGGTTCCTTGGGAAAAGACAAGTGTGTGCTTCCTACATAAGAACCCTGAATGCAGGGGGGAGGTTCTGTGGGGGTACCCAGAAAGAAACACGCTCTCCTGGAGCTGCTGCAAGCTATCTGGTCACCAAGAGGGAGAAGGCAGGGAAGAGGGAAGAGGACAGCAGAACTAAGAGCCAAAGCAGGGAACGAAGGTCAGCCTCTGACCAGTCCAGACCCAGGCCACTCCCTCTCCACAGGCAGGCGCTCTCACCTGGAATCAGTTTGAAGTCGGGTACTAAGAGTGGACAGCAGCTCCTGAATGGGGCACTGAAGGCCAAGGACAGACCATCAAAGTCAGAGAAAGCCCATGGCTTTGGAGCTGGAGAGCAAGCTGGGCTGAGTCCAGGGCTTGGGGATGGGGAGACCAAGGGCATGGGGCCCAACAGCAGGCGCAAAGTTTATGGCAGGCTTGGACCAGTCTCACATGGACTGGAGGGATCACAAAGCAATCAATCATCGTCATACAGTGCTTTCTGAGCTCTGGGGTCCATGCAAGCAGCCTGGGTTTGCTGGGCTCTTTTTCTGCCTCTTTTCTCTGGGTCAAGCCCCACCCCCACAACTTTCCTTGGGTTAAGGCTTGATGGGTATCATGAGGGTGGCAGGCGTCATGGTGTTTCTCTTAGAATGCCTTCTAATTCTAGCAATTGATTCTGACTTCCCACTTGTGGTTACAGTAATAGGAAGTGTGTTTTGTGCATAAATTTGCATAAGCAAAAAGAGGCTGTTCAAAGGAAAAAAATGAAAATGGTGACAAAACAGGGGGTGGCTTTTTGGGCCCCAAAGTGACAGGGTGTTCCTCTAAGCAGGAAGATGTCTGACCTGATAGATTATTTTTCATATTATTTATTTATTTACAAAAGGAGGGAGGAAGAGGGGAAGGAAGAGAATGGGCACGCTGGGGCCTCTAGCCAGTGTAAATGAACTCCAGATCTATGTGCCACCATGTGTACCTGGCTTTATGTGGGTACTGGGAAGTTGAACCTGGGTCCTTAGGCTTTTGCAGGCAAGTGCCTTAACTGCTGAGCCACCTCTCCAGCCCCTGGTGGATTATTTAATTCAGTCACAGATTCATACTTTTAATAGATTAAAAAGTAGGGCCTGCTTGGAGGAAGTAGGCATGGTGCCACTCCCAACACAGCCCAGTAGGCCTGTATGTAGCAGGAATGTCCCCGGCAAGAGTCAAGCTGCATTAACTACCCATCCTACTCCACACTCGGTGGAATCATCATGCCAGAGCCCTCCTGACTAATTCTCTCTGGACTCTCCCAGACACACCCAGGGGTGTCACTCATCTCCCAGGAGTCATAGTGTTTGTTTTTTTTTTTAAAGTTTTTCCTAAAAGTTTTTTTTTTTTTGTTTGCTTAAACAAGGCTATTATTAGCAATGAGCAGATGTATTACAACAAGAAAACCCATGCCCTTGAATTCCTTCTAAAATAAACATCTCCTATAAATTTTGCCTGCAGTTTCCCTTGACTGGATGGCTACAAACTCCAGGCTGGGATGGAAGCAAAGCTTAGCTTAGCAGGGAAAATGCAAACAAGAATGTGGTGGTTTATCCTTCCTGCCTGGCTCCCATCTGGACATCAAAATTGATGTAGATGGATTCGGCTGGGACTCTAGGTCAGGGGATGGAGACCTAAAGGCTATGGAGTTTAGAAATACACATATTCTAGAAGGATTCATTCTTTTAAAAAGTTTATTTTTATTTATTTACCTATTAGAGAGACTGAAAGAGAAAGAGAGAGAGAGAGAGAGAATGGGCACACCAGGGCATCCAGCCATTGCAAACAAGCTCCAGATGCATGCGCCACCATGTGCATCTGGCTTACGTGGGTTCTGGGGAATTGAACCTGGGTCCTTAGGCTTCGCAGGCAAGCGCCTTAATCACTAAGCCATCTCTCCAGCACTAGAAGGATTCATTCTTACTTCTGTTAACTGAATAGTAATGTTCTCATCAGTGAGCATGCTCTAGTCACAGCATTCACTCCAACCATCACTGGGGGCGGGTCTTGGGATTAGATAGTCTGGCCTGGCATGCAGGTGCTAGTGAGCTCACTCTCTCCACTTCCTTCCTGCTGCAATGCTTAGCAGTCTGCTCTGGTCATGCTTTCCCCACCCCCTTGATGAAACTTCCCCTCAAAAGTGTAAGCCCTTTCCTTCCATAAGCTGCTTCTGCTTGGGTGTTTGGTCCCAGCCTTGATAAGGTAACTGCCACAGCATTTTTTAATCCAGTCATGGTAACAATAAATATGAACCATCTCACACTGCCACCTAGAGCTCCCTGGGCCATGGGCTGGGGTATGGAAGAGAGGCTGGGTGGGGAAGGGGAGTGTGCAGAGGAACTCAGAGCACCAGCCTACCCTGGCTCTGTGGGGGATTTCCTTTAGGGCACCCTCAAGTCACTCTGTTCATGAAACTTATTCTTGAACTCTGTTCTGAAACTTGATGCATGTGTGTGTGTGGGGGATTATCTCATTCAAATGCAGATGGAGATTCAGCAGGTCTCAAAGGGCATTTCCAAGGGGCAGTAGGCTGTTGATCCTGGGCCTCACTCTGAGCATTTAGGGCAGGCACTACATACCAAGGCAATGGGGAGAGGTGGAGTCCCAGTTGCCTCAGCCCAGGGCTGTGTATGTGTCCACTAGGTGGCACAAGCTAGCTCAAGAAGCAACCCGGCCAAAAAAAAAATTATATATATGTATATATCTTGGGTCCCCAACATCCTGGGGTTGGACTGGAAAAGCAACCCTTGAGGTACAACAGGTCAACTTTCTCTCTAGGGGGAAGAGCTCGAGTTTTGGGCTTATGGGTGGGAATGTTTGTAATGTCAGCGCTGCGACAGAGATGGGAGCAGAGAGGAAGCCTAGGGCAGCAGAGAATGCGCTGCACTCTATACATCTCTCCCCTGGCTGCTCATACAGACACCAGTAAGCCCTCACCCCTCTCTCCTTGTACTGGGATTGAACCCAGGGCCTCTCACATGCTATGCTGCACAGCAACCGCTCTGCCACTGAGCTACATCCTCAACCTTTTTTGGGTTTTATTTTTTTGCATGTGTGTGAATGTGGTGTGCATACATGTTCGTATATGTGTAGGAATACAAATGTGTGAAGGTGCATGTATATATGGAGACCGGAGGACAACCTCAGGTGTTAACCTTGGGAACATCATGCATCTCTCTCTCTCTCTTTAAATATTTTATTTATTTATTTTAGAGAAAGAAAGGGGGGGGGGAGAATGGGAACTCTAGCGCCTCCAGCCACTGAAAATGACCTCCAGATGCATGTGCCCTCTTGTGCAGCTGGCTTACATGGGTCCTGGAGAATCGAACCGGGATCCTTTGGCTTTGCAGGCAAACGCCTTAACCACTAGGCCATCTCTCCAGCCCCCATACATCTCTTTTTGAGACACAGTCCCTCTCTGGTGTGGAGGTCACCAATTAGACTCCATGGGTTGGCCAGCGGATGCCAAGGAGCCTTCTGTCTGCCTCCTCAAGACAGGAATTAGGACCTTGTGCCTGTAAGGCAAGCCCTTCACAACCACTGAGCGTGTCTCCCTAGTCCTCTTTTTTTACTTTTATTTTGACACGCGAGCTTCAATAAGTTGCCCACACTGGCCTTGAACTCATTCTGTAGTCTTGAGCTTGTGGAGTTAGCAAGGTCCATATCACCTCCAAAATTTCAGCAGCTGAACTTATGCGGCTTTGAGATGAGTAAGCCTGGCACTTAAGACACACAAGGGGGTCCAAGGAGACCATCAAATCCACACAGATCCGAGGGAGAGGGGGATTGTCCAAGACCCCCTTCCCCAGTAGTTCCCACCCCCAGTGGCTCCCCGCCATCAAAATAGCCTCAAGCAATCCACCTGCGACGATGACGCCAGGTCTGTCCCCAGCCCCCGATGCCAGGGCCGGTGGGGGAGGAACTCAGGACAGATACTCTCGGACGGTGAGCTCCTTGAGGGTGACTCCCCGGTGGGTGGACCTCCGGAGCTGGCTCTCCTCCAGCCTGGCCTGCAGCGACACGAAGTCCTTGCCGAGCGCGTAGGCCAGGCGGACCATGGCGTCCAGCAGGGGCGCATAGTAGCGGTGGGTCTCGCGCGCGTGCAGGCGGCGCAGGGCGCGCTCTCCGGCGGCGAAGGCGTCGGCCGGGCGCTCCAGGTCGCGCAGGCACACGAGCAGCGCGCAGAGCGCGGGCACGGCGGCGGGCGGCCAGTGCGCCGTGAGCTTCTCGTGCAGCGGCAGCACGCGGCCCAGCCCGTCGAGCGCGCGCGCGTACTGGCCGGCGCGCAGGCAGCCGAAGGCGTCGCGCAGCTCGGGCCGGGTCAGGAAGTCGATGAACTCGCGCGAGCGGCGCACGGCGCGCACCCCGTACAGCAGCCGCAGGTAGTCGCGCAGCGCCACGCGCCGCTCGCTGATGGTCTCTGCCGACAGGTTCCCGGTGAGGCGCTTCCGCGGGAACGCCACGTCCTCCAGCTCCGGCCCGAAGCGCTTCAGCAGCGCCTTCTGCAGCCTCTCGAAGTCCGAGTAGCGCCGCTCCAACACCGCCTTGTTGCTGTCGAAGCTCCCCGTCTGCACCACCACGATCTGGTACATCTGAGAGAGGAGAGGAGGCTGGTCGGAAAAGTACCCCCCCCCAGAGTTGGAGAAATGACTCCGTGGTTCAAGGCGCCTGCTTGCAAAGCCCAATGGCGCAGGTTCGATTCCCCAGGGCCCACTAGAAGACCATTGCACAAAGTGGCACATGCGCCTGGAGTTCGTTTGTGATGGCGAGAGACCCTGGCACTCCCATTCATTCTCTCTGGTCACAAATAAACACTTTAAAAATAAACTGGGATGGAGAAATAGCTTAGTGGTTAAGGCGCTTGCCTGCAAAGCCAAAAGACCCAGGTTCAATTTCCTAGGACCCACGTAAGCCAAATACATAAGGGGGCAAATGCGTCTGGAGTTTGCAGTGGGCAGAGGCCCTGGCGTGCCCATGGTCATTCTTTCTCTCTCTCGAGTAAAAAAATAAAATATATTTTAAAAAATAACCTAGGCAGCCGGGTGTGGTGGCGCATGCCTTTAATTCTAGAACTTGAGAGGCAGAGGTAGGAGGATCGCCATGAGTTCGAGGCCACTCTGAGACTACATAGTGAATTCTAGGTCAGCCTGAGCTAGAGTGAAACCCTACCTCGAAAAACCAAAAAATGAAAAAAAAAAAAAAAAAAAAAAAAAAAAACCCGAGGCAAACAAGGGGCAGTGGTGGCACATGCCTTTAATCCCAGCACTCCAGAGGCCACCCTGAGGTTACATACTGAATTCCAGGTCAGCTTGGGCTAGGAAGACATTACCTCAAAAAAATAAAATTAAAAAAAAATAGAAATTTTTAAGAAATAAAAAAAACAAGAAACCATTTGTTAAAAGTACACCCAAAGGATTGTGCATTCTCTGTGTGTGTGTGGTATGCACATATACACGTGTGGTGCAGGGAGATGGAACCCAGGGCCTTTCACATGTTAGGCAAGTGCTCCATCACTGAGTCCCAGCCTCTCACTCTGTTTTTAAAAAACATTTTATTTAGTTATTTAAGAGAGAGAGAGGTAGGGGGGACAAAGAGAAAGAAAATGGGCATACCAGGGCCTCTAGCCGTTATAAACAAATTCCACATCTTGTGTGTCTGGCTTTATGTGGGTAATGGGGAATTAAACTTGGGTCCTTTGTGGTTTTTTTAAAATATTTTTATTCATTTGTGAGCAGAGAGAGAGAGAGAGAGAGAGAGAGAGAGAGAAAGAGAGTGCACATGGGTGCACCAGGGCCTCCTGCCCTACAAAGGAACTCCAGATGCATGGACCACTTTGTGCGTCCTGCTTTATATAGGTACTGGGGAATCAAACTTGGGCTATCAGGATTTGCATACTAGTGCCCTCAACCATGGAGCCATTGTCCCAGCCCTGACATTTTGTTTTTAAGTCATTTGTCTTACAGTGTAGCTCAAGCTGGTCTTGAACTCCCATCCTCCTGCCCCCACAGCCTGAATGCTGGGATTGCAGCCATGCTAAGTAAGGCTAGCTGCTGAGCTGCAATCCTTTTTATTTATTTGAGAGAAAGAGGTAGAGGTAGAGAGAGAGAGAGAGAGAGCCATGACACATGGGCATGCCAGGGCCTCCAGCCACTGCAAACACACTTAGACACATGCGCCACCTCGTACATCAGGCTTATGTGGGACCTGGGGAATCGAACCTGGGTCCTTTGGCTTTGCAGGCAAGTGCCTTAACTGCTAAGCCATCTCTCTAGCCCTCTTTTTATTTTATTTTTTTAAATTTTTTTAATTTTTAATTTTTTGTTTATTTTTGGAGAGAGACACAGAGAGAGAGAGAGAGACAGAGAGGGAGAAGGAGACAGAGATGGGTGCGCCAGCAGTCTTTCAGCTGTTGTGAACGAAATCCAGATGTGTGCGCCCCCTTGTGGGCAAGTGTGGCATTGTGCCCTTGCGTCACTTTGCATCTGGCTAAACGTGGGACCTGGAGATTGGAATCACTGGAGATTGGAACCAGCGTTCTTAGGCTTAGCAGGCAGGCGCCTTAACCACTAAGCCATCTCTCCAGCCCTCTTTTTATTTTTACTAATATATTTCAGCACATTAAATGTACAAAATAGTGAGTTTCATTTGACATTGTCATTCATGCATATAACATACTTTGATGATATTCATCTGGTATTCTCTCCTGTCCCCCTGCCTCTGCTGTGCCATTTGTAAAGGTGGTTCATGGCCAAACTCATCCTTGCGGTAGTAGACAGTGGCCTAGAGGCATCACAGAGGAAAGAGCATAGATACCTGCTTAGACAGAGGGCTTGAAGTCTCTCTTGACTTTGTATTGTCAAAACTGGGGATCTGTGTCCTGAACTGGGAAGCCTGGATTGGAACTGGGCTTTTCCCTGTGTGAAACACCCTGTGTTGGGAGTTTGTTTCAGGTACCGTATAACATCAGTTAAGCGCACTGGCAATGATGTGGCATAGCAAGAAATGATTCCATCTCAATTCTCTTCCACAAGAGCACTGATTCAGTCCTCATACTCTAGTCAGACTACCTAGGTTATAATTCCATCCCCACCACAATCTAGCTGTGTGGCTCATAGATTGGTCATTTAACCTATCTGAGCCTAAGTGTTTTGCATCCATAACATGAGGATAGGAATAGTTCCTTCTTCACTTACTGGGTGACGATTAAACAAATAAATGAATGAGCACATGGAAGTCTGGGGGAATTACTGTCCTGGACCCAGTGAAGTGGGGAATGGTAGGGTGTGGCTTTTACATGTCCTAGCACAGGCTGATAGTCCACTCTTAACAGAGACAGCAGCCCCCGGCAGGGAGCTTCCCACAGCCATCGTGGGCAGCTAGAATTTAATAACAGACCTCAGCTTTCTTTGTGTTTTATAATGGCTTTTAATATCATGCAAAACTGAAATGCTTTTTCAAAAAGTGGTTCAACTCAAAGAAAACAAAAATCAATAATCACCATTAATGATACAAGGATAGAGCAAAATCGGTGGGGAAGGAACACAGATGATGAACATGTGGTAGCATGGGATTAAACTGAGACAGCCCTGCTTAGGGCCATGACTGTGACTCAGGTGTTGCCAGTCTTCACTGGACCCAGCCCCGGCATCATGAAACCTCCATTTCTCAGAAAGAATCTGAATTAGCATGTCAACCCATTTCATGGCTGGGAAAAGCTAAAGACTCCCAAGAATTGTCCAAGTCCAGGCAGGAGGCATCATATTGGAACTTGACTTACCACAAACTTGGAGACTCTCTTCTCCTCAATGCGGGCTGAGGCGATCTCAAAGAGCAGCTTGACGGGCTTCCAGCGGCTCTTCTCCTTCTTCCACTGCTCCTGCAGCTCCCGAGTGGTCATGCTAGAGTTGGAGCTGGGACCACCATCCATGTCTGCAAAGATAGCAGTGCCTTTAGGGATGTGCAACAGGCAGCACCCTGAGGTGGCAAGGGCTGGAGTGTGTCTGGGACATCAGTTCCAGTGTGTGTGTGTGTGTGTGTGTGTGTGTGTGTATGGAGGGGTTAATTACCCCTATCCTCCCATTCTCACATTAATAGGTTCAGTTGGGACATGGACCAGAACCCTGTAAATGCACCCAGCATGTTGACCTCAAATAGCCCAGCAGCCTCCACTGCTTCTTGGTTGCGAAAGGCGGTGTGGCCATGTTGCATCACCCACTTCTGTGCTGCAGATGGGCTGTCTTGCAAACCCCTTCTCCTGGCAAATAGTGATCCTGTCATGGCTGCCTCTGCACTCCCTCCAACACTGACTCGATGTCCACAGGGACTCCTGTAGTGCACATCAGTGTGGTAGAGAAAAGTATAAGGAGGCTGTGTTTAAGCCCAAGCCTGGCTTGCCCTTCCAACCCCTCTCATCTTGGTCCCCTGGCCAACTCTCTGTTTTGAATCCAGTCTTCCTGTTTCCTTTCCTGGAAACCAATAGTGTTTCTTAAGCCTCACTTGAGCCCCACACCACTCTGAAAATCTACACAGCTTAGAAAATTTCCCCACCCCAAGTGCACCGTACTGCAAGGGCACAGGTCCCAGCAACCCTTGTCCTATGCATCCACTCAACCTAGATGTCACTTCTCACCCCATCTCTTGGCATTGGTATAAGAGACTGCCACCTTGTTTTGGTAGCCTAATTTTCAGTGATGTTTCCCAACTGAACTTGAGGGTCAGGACAGTATTAGCTGTCCCACTTTCCCTGTATCATATGCCTCAGGCTTCTGAGAATCCATCTTTTTTTTTAAAGATTTATTTATTTATTAGAGACAGAGACAAAGGGAGAGAGAGACACAGAGAGAGAGTGAGAATGTGTGTGCCCGGGCCTCTAGCCACTGCAAACAAACTCCAGACGCATGCACCACCATGTGCATCTGCCTTACTTGGGGCATGGAGAATGGAACCTGTGTCCTTAGGCTTTGTAGGTATCCTCCTTAACTGCTAAGGCAACTCTTCAGCCTGAAAATCCACCTTTTAAAAATGTTTTTTAAGGGCTGGAGAGTCAGCTTAGCGGTTAAGGCGCTTGCCTGCAAAGCCAAAGGACCCAGGTTCGACTCCCCAGGACCCACGTAAGCCAGATGCACAAGGGGCACACGCATCTGGAGTTCATTTGTAGTGGCCCATTTCTCTCTCTCTCTGCCTTCTTAGTTCTGTATCTCTCTCTCTCAAATAAATACATAAACAGTTCTTACTTTAAAAAATGTTTTTTAAAATTTATTTGCAAGCAGAGGGTGATAGAGACAGACAGAAAGGATGGGACACGAGGGCCTCTAGCTGCTGCAAATGAACTCCAGATGCATGTGCCACTTTGTGCATCTGGCTTTATATGGATACTGGAGAATTGAACGAGGGTTATTAAGCTCTGCAGGCAATCGCTTTAACTGCTGAGCTCTCTCTCTCTCTCTAGCTCCTGAGAATCCATCTTGAATGAGATTGTTCCAAGAGATGCAGCTAGAATAGACATTATCAGTACCCCTTGGCATCCTCTGTTCTGGAACATTTTGCTGACTTCCTGAGGGAAGCAACATTGTATGACTCGGGCCCTAAGACCTTTCCCAGGGCCACAGCAGCATAAGCAGGCACTTCCCTCCGCCCATGCAGGAAGGGACATTGTACCGTCCCTGGCTTCTTTGTGCCTTGGCTGCCACAACTCTGAAGTATGTTCTGCACACCTTCCAGAGGACCCCCATTGGGATCGAGCCTTAGTCATGTGATCATTCACCCCCTATATGGGCTTGCTGCCCTTCCCTTGTTTGTCCCCTTCCACTTCCTGCCATACCTCCAAGGATCATCTCCCACATGAGCAGCTTATACAAGGACTCTCGTCTTGACGTCTGCTTGGGAATGGCATCCCCAGTTAAGACAGGTGCCAGGCTGACTTGGTGCATCACTTCAGTGATTCACATTCATACTGCAACACTCCTCATTCAGTGTCTTTACTCCTCATCATACCTGTCAAGCTCACCTGAGTGTTCTTCCGGTCCTGGATGTGGGAGGTCTGGGCCCAAGGCTGGGGCCTCAGGGCTCCCAGGGTGCTCTGGACTTGCCATGTTCTGAGGCTGTCAGAAGGGTGAGAGAGAACAGTGAGAACCCACTCATGTTGGAGTTCCTAGAAGTTTCTGGTGAGGACTTGGGATCCCAAGCTGGCAGACAGGGAGATTCGAATGACAGTGCTCCCCTGGCTGGGTGTTCCATTGCCTACTGAGCAGCCAGGTCAAACGTGGCCTGTCCTTCAGGTGGACCCATGGCTCCCAGGCAGTACAACCCATGTTGAAGATCTCTGATCCATGTACTGTGGGAGTTGCTGTGGATTTCACCCGAGGTGATGTCAAGCAAAGGTCATGACTGATGCTTATTGGAAGAAAGATACTGGCTGGTCCAGATAGATGTCCCAGCACTCCAGTTTATATTTCAATGTCCTGGTCTGAACTTCTCTGTTCACCACAGCCTACAGGAAGGAAATGGGGGCACTGCTGCCTGAGTGCCTGCCACTTTGTCCCTGCTATAGTTGGTCTCTAGTTGGTCTAGCCTGGGAGGGGAGGTCAGTGGCGCTGAAGCCCGTGCCTCAGGGGATGGCTCTATTTGGCAGGTCAGGTGGCCTCTGAGCACTTGTCCGGTGGTTCCTTCAGAAAATCCTCCACCAAGCCTCACTTTTAAGGCAGGCAAGAGCAGGGGCCCAGCAGGCCCACAAGTACACATTCTTAGACACTCAGTAGCCTCCAGTCGAAGAGGTCCTCATGGAGGCCAGAGGACAACCTCAGGTGCGCTTAACCACTGAGCCATCACCGTAGCCCTCATTTATCTACTTTATTTTAATTTAATTTAATTTTTTTGGTTTTTCGAGGTAGGGTCTCACTCTAGCCCAGGCTGACCTGGAATTCACTTTGTAATCTCAGGGTGGCCTTGAACTCACTGCGATCCTCCTAACCCTGCGTCCCGAGTGCTGGGATTAAAGGTGTGCGCCACCACGGCCGGCCTCATTTATCTACTTCAAAGCAAATATTTACTGACCATTTACTATGTATAACTCACACTCACCTAGCTCTTCATACCCCTCTATATGACAAAATTTAACACCCACAAAAATCCATCATGTTTGCAGATAACAAGGAAACAGATGTAGCCAAGGTCTTGTTGTTGGTGAGCGACATGGAGCAAAGAGGAATTTGTCTCAAATGCTGGGATGTGCTGGCTCGGCCATGCTCTCAGTCTGACCACCATCGGTGGGAGGAACTGTTTTAATCTTCACTTTGTGATACGGGAACTGAGATGCAGAGCTGCCCACCATTAGGGCTGGTGCGTGATGTCAGGACACAGGCCCAGGATGCCTGACTGCAAAATCCTCCCTCTCATCACAGTTGGTCGGGAGGCAGGCAGCAGATTCCTGGGGTCCAGTTCACACACCAGCTCTGTGATCCAGATATGTAAATCAGATGACCTGGTAGCTTCTCTGTGCCTCAACATGAGCACAACAGGAAAAACTACTTCACAAGACAGGTGTGAGAATTAAGTCAGGTCCACCCTATAGAACATCAGCTCAAGGCTCTGCACACACCAGGCCCTGTTATTAGTATTTGGCACATACCAGGTTCTGTACAGTTGTCCCTGTTATTAGCATTTGGCACACACTAGCGGTTTGAGAAATAACTCTGAAATGCCAGCTGGAATAGAAGTATAAATAGCAGCACATTAGAAGACACAATAAAAATATTCACTCCTAACAAAACAAATGGCTGGGGTACCTTTCTAGGCATGTGTTATTTATTTTTTTTTATTTATTTATTTATTTTTTTGCCACTGAGACCAAATGCCTGACATAAACTGAAGAGAGGAAGGATTTATTTTGTTCCATTTCAGAGGCTTCAGCTCATCATGATGGTGAAGCAGGGCAGCTCACCTCCTGGAGCCCAGGATGCAGGGGAGAATGTCTGCACTGACGGGAGCTTTCTCCACTTTCCTGTGTGTGTGTGTGTGTGTGTGTGTGTGTGTGTGTGTGTGTGTGTGATGTATGGTGATATAAGGATGTGTATGGATGTAAGGTGATGTATGGCTAGGGATGGGTCCTCAGTGTTCTAAGTGCTAAGGCAAGACAGCATGTGGTCCATACACTTTCTTAATTAATGTTAATGGTGTTTTTTTTTTTTTTTTTTTTTTTTTTGAGACAGTGTCTCACTAGCCCAAGGTGGCCTGGAACTCATGATCCTCTGGCTTCTGCCTCCAGAGTGCTGGGGTTATTTTTTTTTTTAACATTTTATTTATTTATTTATTTGAGGGAGAGAGAAAGAGCCAGAGAGCCAGAGAGAGAGAGAGAGAGAGAGAGAGAGAGAGAGAGATATTGAGAGAGAGAAATGGGTATGCCAGAGCCTCCAGCCACTGCAAATGAACTCCAGATGTATGCACCCCCTTGTGCATCTGGCTTAGGTGGTCCTGGGGAATTGAACCTGGGTCCTTTGGCTTTGCAGACAAGTGCCTTAACCACTAAGCCATCTCTCCAGCCCAGAGTGCTGGGATTATAAGTGTTCACTATCAAACACAACTTACCTAATGGGGACTTAGTGTTTTCTGTGGGCATCCTGTATCTAACCACATCAGCTCACCTGTGACAAGGGTGCTGGTATGTGGAATTGGCCTCAGTGGTCCTGGCCCTTGGCTCTGTTTTCTTGGTCTGACAGCCGGTACTGGGTCAGAAACAGAGGATTTTGCTTTCCTAAGACCTCAGAAGACCCAGAAATGATGCTGTAGCTGGACACTCCAGTAGAGATCTTGGAAAGCTAACTGTGAAACCGTGTTTGGAATAAAACTAAAGCCAGAAGACAAGGCCACTCCTCTGTTTTCTCTTGTGGGACTGGCCAGGAGTCACTCATTTAAAGAGGAATGGGAAGGAAAAAGTCATGCATTGCTGGGTTTTGGGGCAGCTTCCCAATCATATCTAGGTCTCAGTTTCCCCTATCTAGGATTTAGGAAAGAATTCTGTCACTGAAAGTGTTTTGGAGGCAGCCACCCTAGATCTCTGCAGGCCCCGCCCTGCCTTCTCTGCACTCTTGGTGGTAAAGACATCTAGACTTTACAGCAGAACACTGCAGACAGTGATGCTGTTGGCTTGGGAACCTGAACTTGGCTCAGAGGACAGAGCAATGTCCCAGCCCCCCTGCATCCTTCAGCTCCCATGCATGACAGTATTCTCGTCTTTGTCTCTCAGGTGCACTGGTCTTGCTTCCTACTTGAGGACTCCCAGCTTATCCATTTCCCCTGCTGAGCACATGGGGCTACCTGCAGTGTCCGGGTGGTTACAGAGAGCCTGAGCCTCTAGCCGAGCCCAGTAAAGCCCCCTGACCTGTCCCAGGAGACAGAAGAGGAACTGGGAACCACCCTGTCAAAGAGGAGTCGGAAGAAAAAGCCTGGAGTGGTAGCCCTGGTTGTGGGGTTCGAAGCTCTGCTTGCCTGACCGCCCTTCTCAGTCTTCACTGCAATGTCAGGGAAGGTATTCCCACCTGCTCCTCCTGGGGTAAGTGTAGGCACATGGGACCCCTGGGTGCTTACTCGAGAAGCCTGGCTCAGGCAGGGCTCTCAAAGCGGCTATGAACCCAAATTCCCAGTGTAGTGCGGTAAGGGGAAGTGCCAGGTCTTGAACAAAAGCAGACTTTCAGCCTCGTAACACCCAGAGAGCCCCAGCTACGAGGGATTGGGGTGGACTCCGGATTCTGCACTTGAGACAAGTCCTCCAGAGCAGAGTCCATGGCACCACTCAAGAGGACCCGGTATAGACCAGGACCAGGAGGATTTGCACAGTGCCTGACATTTCAAAAGGAATTGAGATGATGGGAAGAGGGAGAGGACTGTTACCTGTTCTTTCCCAAAGGAGGAGAGCCACACAGATACAAGCCGTCCCCATCTCTGATCCCTCCCACCCTGTCCCCAGCAAGTACTCAGAATGTTCCAGAAGGAGGGGACCAAGCCACCCTGAGCTTAGAGTCCAACACTGACTGACCTGGGGTCTTTAGGTTCTGCAGGTCCAGGGGTCCAGGAGATGTCACATGGCTCTTTTGGCTGTCTGCTGTAAGTTCCAGTATGAGGGTCCGCTGCTCTGCTGAGTTCCCTATTTGAAAACAGGAAATAGGCTGTATGACCTGCTTCCAGGGTCCCAGCCCATTGGCTGATGAAAGGTGTACACCGTGCCCCACAGCAGACGTGTGTGGCACGTCAGGGTGGTTGTGTGGTAGAGGGCTTGTGGGAGTACAGCTTGGCCTCATTTCTCAGCCACCTCTCTGACCCTTAAACACCTACTTAGACAGTCTCAGACATTTAGATAGTTGCTCCCAAAGTCCTTTTTTTTTTTTTTTTAGATTTTTTTTCCCCTGCGGCTATGACAGAAGACCACAGACTGGAAAAATTATTTTTAAAAGTGTATTTAGCTCACGCTTCTGGAGGCTGAGAAGTCCAAGAGCACAGTGGCACTGTCTGGAAAGTCTTCATGCTGTGTATGATATAACATGACAGAAGCTGAATGGGCAAGAGGAGGCTAACCCACTCTTGTGATAACTAATTCAGATTTACAGTGATGGCATTAATTTGTTCATGAAGACTGCCCCCATGACCCAGTCACCTCTCACCCATGGTGTTGGGGATCACACTGTGGACACATGAATTTTGCAGACACATCCTGACCATAATGGCCTTCTGTGTCTGATGTCCTATCCTGTGAGCTAGATGTGATAGAGACCTTCATGCCCCATCGACAATGGGAGCACAGAGGATGGTGGGGTGCATAGTGCCTGATGTGGAAGAGCGTTAGGCAGCCTATGAAGTCCCATTTGGAGCAAAGCTGCATCAACACTAGTTGACAGAAAGTTCCAGGGAAGCCAAAGCACAGGACAGAGATGTGGCTCATGGTCACCACTGCTAGTGGCCTTGCAAGAGACTAAAGAAGGACAAAAAACAATAGGACCTCAGCTAGGTGTAGTGGCTCACATCTTTAGTCCCACCCAGTATTTGAGAGGCTGTGGTAGGAGGATCACCATGAGTTCGAGGCCAGCCTGGGGCTACAGAGTGAGTTCTAGGTCAGCCTGGGCTAGAGTGAGACTTTGCTTCAAAAACAACAACAAAATATCAAACTGTCCCCCAAATGTCCTGCATGTATGTTTCCAGCCCTGATCCCCTCTTCCCAGCAGAGGTGGTCGTGATTGCTCTCTATCTTATCCTTCCTAGTTGCTCTCCATCTTCTTCTTCCTTTCTTGCTGAACCCAGAGCTCACCCATTCTGTCAAGCTAACCAGCCCGTGAGCCTCAGGGACTCCCTTTCTCCACCTCTCTGGCGCTGGAATCACATCTGCGCACTACCACACCCAGCATTTACATAGGTGCTGGGGACCTGAATTTGGGTCTTCATGCATGTGCAGCACGCACTTCACCCACTCAGCCAGCTCCCCTGGCCCTGCTTCTTCTCCCTCAGACCAGTGATGTGCACGTGGGTTGTTTCTGAGGCGGCCATCTTGATCAGCACCGTGGATCAATTCTTAGACATGTAGCCAAGTCAGTCTGTGTGAGGGGACGTTGCTGGGTCTTCCAGGATAGGATTCAACTACACCAGGCTGTGCCCAGTGTGGCTGCTTTCATCCCCACCAGCCGTGGACAGTGCGAGAGAGCCAGGTGCTCCACCTTCTCACCTGCACTTGACATTGGCAGTACTTTTTGTAGCCACTTTAATGGGTATTACCTTCTAGCTTTAAGTGGACATCACTTCATGGACTTACGTCCCATGTGTCTCTCCTTCAGCACAGTGTTAGTTCAAGTCCATTGCTCATCTTTTGTTATTTATTTGTTGTGTGTGTGTGTGTGTGTGTGTGTGTGTGTGTGCATGTGCGTGCGTGCATATGTGTATGCCACAGCACACGTGGAGGGCTGAGGGCAACCTTAGGGTATTTTCCTTTCCTTCCACTTTGCTTGAGACAGGCTCTCTCTTGTTATTTATTTATTTTTTTTCTGCTTTGTGCATGCCAGTCTAGCTGGCCCATGGGCTTCCAGAGTCTCCTGGTTCTGCCTTCTATTGCCACAGGCACATTGGGATTATAGACATATGTACCACTTTGCGACTGGCTTTATTTACCTGGGTGCTGGGGAATCAAACTCACATTGGTAGGCTTGGAAGGCACTTTTAACCACTGAGACATCATTTATTTATTTATGAGCAGAGAGAGATAGAAATGAGATAGTCAAAGAGAATGGGCATGCCAGGGCCTCCAGCCACTGCAAACAAACTTCAGATGCATGCGCCACTTTGTGCATCTGGCTTTACGTGGGTACTGGGAATTGAACCCATGTCGTTAGGCTTTGCAGGCAAGTGCTCCAACCGCTGAACCATCTCTCCAGCCCACTTAGTGAATTATCTTAATGTTTGTGGATGAGCTTTATATATTCCCTGGCTGTATGTATTTCTCAGTATCCTGTCCCCACCTGTGGCTTGCATTTGCACTTACTCATGGGATCTTGTAATGAATAGACGTTGCCAACCATATTCCACCATGGCAGTCTTTTCTTGCATGGTCATGAAGGTTTCTCTTTTGCTTCTGCTTCAATAGCATCAGCCTTTGGGAGGGTTAGGAGGAGTAGAGCTGTGCAGCGGGTTTACAATGAGTGCTGGCAATTGATGTTCTTCTGAAACCTCCTGTGTTTGCCTCTCTCCCGGGGCTCTAGCCTGCACCTGTTTATCTACTGGCCTGTTTATTGAACAGCATCCAAAAACATGTCTCTTCAGTGGTGCAAAGAACCACCACATGGTTAAGGGTCTTTAAGGGCATGCCTCTGGCCTGCTAGCCCTTGGGTGCAGGGCTCATATCTTGTTGGCCTCTGTCTTCCACTGCCAAGTAGAAAGCACTGTGTGGTATGGAAATAAGGGCTCGCAGAGTGAGGCAGGGTTACCCCACCCCTTCTCTTCCTGGGTCATGTCGTAGATTTTCAGTTTTCTTGCCCTGCCTCTGCCCAGGCTTTGACTCTGTGAGATGCCAAGAGGTTGTGAGCACTAATCTGCACCCATCACCAGCCACCATTGACCACAGGGGAAGAGACTGTGACAGTTTCTGCTTCCTCTTCTGGGGCCAGAGATGTTCTTTGGACCCCCCCTCCCCGATATGGAAGGGTGCCTGGCCTGGGTTGGAGGGACATAGCTGGACCATGGTGACCAGACGACTTGGCTCTTGCTGGGCTCTGGCATCTCTGTGACACAGATCCTTGTGTGCCCGAGGGGACGGGCAAGGGCCATGTCTCTCACCCACTGAGGCTGCTGTTACAGAAGGCTGTATGTGAGACCTGGACCACAGATGCTTAGGTCTCACAGTCTGGAGTCTGGGAAGGGCAGGACCATGGAGATGGCAGACTCAGTGGCCAGTGGAAACCCATCTCCTACTTTGTGTATGGCCATCTCATGGCTGAAAGAATGATAGCTCTTAGATGCCTCTTTCTCTTTTTTGACACTTTCATACATGTATGCAATGCATTTTGATCCCACTCCCCCAGAGATACAATTTTTTTAAAGGGCGTTAGTCCCAAGGGGGGGCTCTATCCTATAACTTCCTCACCTCCCAGAGGTCCCACCTCTCAGGGCCATCCCACTGGGTGTAAGGATTTCAACACGAGGGCACGTATTCAGTCTATGACCGACGGAGAAGGTCATGGTAGGCTAGGCAAACAGTGACATCTTCAGTATTGAGACAAGATGAGGAGGCGCACCGAGAGACACTCTGGTGTTAGGGAAGGGAAATGCCAGCATCCCAGGAGCTGAGTACCCTTTCTAGAACCCCAAATCAAAAAGCATTTCACTCCTGCTCTGCACTGCCCATGACTTCCCATTATATCCAGAGCCAATCCAAACACCACCGAGGTCCCCATTATCTGCTTGCCTCCCCTCCCGACCCCACTACTCCACTCCAGTGTCACTTACTACCCTTACCACAGCCAGGCTGGAGTGCAGTTGGGTGAGCAGACTCACTTCTGTCATTGAGTTCCCTTACGGAAATAACCCTTCCCCCAAGGTTCTTTCCATAGAGGGCTTTCCCCACCCTTAGCGCCCAGCTTCCTCCAGGCAGCCTGCTCTTGGACCCCTGTGCCAGCATCTATCACTATTGGCATATTGGTTTTACTTATCGATTGTGTGTCTCAAACACCGGAATGGTGAGGGCTTTTGTCTGGGTCAGGGTCTGTCCCCAGCACAATGCCTGCCACCTAGTAGATGCTCCGTAGGTCATTGCTGTTTGAATAAGTGTTGGAGTGAGTGAACGGATGGATGAGAGAATGCTGAGAAAACTGTTGTGGCTGTGGCTCCAGCTAAGCCCTGACAGTGTCAGTGTGTGCCTGAGTGAGCCACCACCCCTATCCAAATTGAACAGCATTCTGCATCAAGCAGGAATTATTACAAGTTACTGCTCACTCAGCCCTTAGTGCTGCAAGAAATGTAAAAATAAATAAACTATTGCTTACCACTACTACAGACTGGCATATGACAGTGAAACACCTTTAAAAAAAATTAATTAGGGCTGGAGAGATGGCTTAGCGGTTAAGGCGCCTGCCTCCTAAGCCTAAAGAATGCTGTTTCCAATCTCCAGCGATTCCAGTCTCCAGGTCCCACATTTAGCCAGATGCAGTGACGCAAGGGCGCAATGCTGCACTTGACCACAAGGGGGCTCACACATCTGGATTTTGTTTGCAGCAGCTGAGAGGCTCTGTCTTCCTCTTCTCCCTCTCTCTCTGTCTCTCTCCAAAAAATTAATTAAATGCTAGGGAGATGGCTTAGTGGTTAAGGCACTTGCCTGTGAAGTGTAAGGACTCATGTTTGACTCTCCAGGTCCCACAGAAGCCAGATTCACAGTGACACACGTGCACAAGGTCACACATGTGCACAAAGGGGGCACACACAACTGGAGTTGGATTGCAGTGGCTGGAGGCCCTGGCATGCTAGTTCCCTCCCTCCATCCCTCTCTCTCTTTCTCTTGCATAAAAAAGGCCAGTCTGTTGGGCTTGCCTAAAAAACAAGTTTAGTGTGTGTGTGTGTGTGTGTGTGTGTGTGCACGTACGTACGTACATGCATGCCATGGCGTGTGTGAGGAGGTCAGGAGGTAACCTTGAAGTATCCGTGCCTTTCTTCCATCTTCTTTGAAACAGTTTTTGCGGTTGGAAATGAATGCCAGTCTCCTGGCTCCACTTCCCATTGTTACAGGTGAATTGGGGTCACAGATTCATGTGCCACTTTGCATCCAGCTTGATGTGGGTGCTGGCAGGCTTTGCAGGCAAGCACCTGTAACTGATGAGCCATCTTCTTATCCCCCTGAAACATGTTTTTGAGAAATTAACAGGACTTGACCACCCATGGGGCAGGTGAATCTCCCCAGGTTGGATGAAGGAAACTGAGCTGAGGAGGTGTTCGTAGATGACCCCAAACCTGGTCACATCAATCTTGTCTTTGTGCAGCTGAGCATGTACACTCAAGACTTTTTAAAGTTTCAAAGGTTATTCAGGTGACAGGATTTTTAAATGAGGCCACAGACCAAGAGTGCTGCTGGCTGCTTTTGTGACTGCATTGAGATGTAATAGGGAGGATTGGGGCACTGGCCTCATTTCTTCACTGCAGGCTTGGGGAGCCTGGGTCACCATGCTGAGCCTCCTAATCCCTGCGCTACCTCAGGACAGACAGACCTGATGATCTATGTCAGGATTTGCTGTGAAGATGTGGAGAAAACAGAACTTTTCTTAACAAACCATTCTTTTGATGAAGACTTTAATAAGCACTTGGGGGAGGGCAGGAGTGGACTGAAGTCTGCAGAGAAAGTTGAGGTGGTGGGAAAGCCACTCTTACATTCTTTGCATGGGCTTGGTTGCAGAGGGGTTAGACTGTGATGTAGGGGCAACAATCCCATGGGATAGGAACAAGGGCCCACAGGAGGCTATTGTCCAGCATGGGATAACTGTCTGTGTCTAATGCAGAAGCTGGAGCTGGACCCCTTCCATTCCAACCTCCTGGAGAGTCCCTCTAGAGGGTCCCCAGTCCCTGGGTTCAGCCCATGGACATACCTATTCCCCATCAGCCCTCCACATCAGAGGAGAGTTTAATGTTTATTTATTTATATGGAGAGAGAGAGAGAAAATTGGCACGCCAGGGCCTCTAGCCACTGCAAACGAACCCCAGATGCATGTGCTACTTTGTGTATCTGTTTTTATGTGGGTCCTGGGGAACTGAACCTGGGTTGTTAGCCTTTGTAGGCAAGCGCCTTAACCACTAAGCCATCTCTTCAATTCCAAAGGAGAGTTTTAAATAATGCAACCCAGAGGGTTCCTCTGGAGGATAGGCCCAGGCTTGGGGGCTTCTGGTGGCTTCGTCCTGCTGTCTCTTCTGGGCATTGCCTGGCTGTCAGGTCAGAGTACTGGAGACAGGAACACCACCAGGGCACCCTAATTTCCTGTCCTAGTATGAGCATTGGGCCCTTCATACAGGCAGGTTTTAACAAGTGTCTGTTAGCTCAGTGAAAAGTTGTAGAAGTGTTACACAGTTAGTATATGCTTATTAGCATATTCAGATTAGCTAACATATACAGAGTAGTTGAATTTGAGGGTTAGTACTATAGATTTGTAGTGCATACAGCTGTTAATTCTTATTAGAGAATGGGGGCATGCTGTCCCAAACATGTTGTAATCTGATCTTTAATTTTAACATCTAATTTACATTCCATAAAACTTGCCCTTTTAAAGCACACAGTTCAGTGGTTTGCGTTCATTTATAAGGTTGTATAACCATCATTATCTAATTCCAGGATATTTTCATCATGTGCGAAAGAAACCCAGTACCTATTACAAGTAGTCATTTTCTGTTTCTCCCTTAAGCATCCATAAACCTATTTTCTCTTTCTCTGAGTTCACTTCTTCCAGGTATTTCATGCAAATGGACTCATAAAAAGTAGCATTTTGCACCTGACCTCTTTGACTTAACATAGTGTTTTCAGGGCTCACCTATATTGGAACATGGGCAGTACATTTTTCTTTTTTATGACCGAGTGATATTTCATTATGTGGATATACCACACTTTAAAATCCAATGATCAGTTAAAGGATTTTAAAAATTTCTTAAATTTTTATTTATTTATGAGAGAGAGAGAGAGAGAGAGAGAGAGAGTGAGACTGGGTATGCCATGGCCTCTGGCACTGCAAATGAACTCCAGATGCATGAACCACCATGTGTATCTGGCTTACATGGGTTCTGGGGAATCAAACCTGGGTCCTTAGGTGTCGTAGGCAAGCGCCTTAACTGCGAAGCCATCTCTCCAGCCCAGTTAGTGGATATTTGAGTTATTTAGGATCTTTGACTATTATGAATAATTCTATTTTTGTGAGCACTAATGTTGTCAGTTCTCTTGAGTATATACCCAAGCATGGTGTTACTTGGTCATATAATAAATCCATGTTAAATAATTTCAAGAACTATTATCAATGTATTTTCCCATTTTCTACAGTGGCTTTATTTTATACCATCCCCAGCACATGAACAAAGGCTCTGGTTCCTCCAGATTCTTCCCAGCCCTCTTATTTTCTCTTCTTATGCAAATATCTGCTGGTCTTGATTTGCATTTCCTGATGATTAGTGACATGAACATCTTTTGGTATGTTTCTTGGCCATGTTTCTATGTTTTTAATAATGTCTACTTGGATCCTTTACTTGTTAATAGCATTTGTCTTTTAAAATATGTTTTAAATTTATTTTTATTTATTTATTAGAGATAGGGAGAGAGAGGGAGAGAGAGAGTGAGTGAGAGAGAATGGGTGCACCAGGGCCTCTAGCCACTGCAAATGAACTCCAGACACATGTGCCACCATGTGCATCTGGCTTACATGGGACCTGGAGAATCAAACCTGTGTCCTTAGGCTTCGCAGGCAAGTGCCTTAACCACTAAACCATCTCTCCAGCCCCTATTTTATTTATTTATTTATTGGAGAGAGAGAGAGAAAGAGGGAGAGAATGGGCGTGCCAGGGCCTCCAACCACTTCAGATGAACGCCAAACATACCACCTTGAACATCTGGCTGGGTTCTGGGGAACTGAACCTGAGTCCTTAGGCTTCTCAGGCAAGCGCCTTAACTTAGTGGTCTTTTATAAAGAACATTCTAGATAAAATATTTTTCTCCCATGTTGTTGGTCCTTTTTCACTTTCCTGATAGTGTCTCTGAAGTAGCTTTGATAATGCCCAGTTTCTTTCTGTGGTTGGTTGTGCTTTAGATATCACATCTGAGAAATTGTTGCTTCATTATAAGCCATAACACATACATATTTCTTCTAATAATTTTGTGTTTTAGCTCTTGCATGAGGTCTTTGGCCCATATTGGATTAATTTTTGTATATGGTATGAGATAAGGAGCCAAATTCCTTCTTTTACATGTGGACATCCAGTTTTCTCAGCATCATTTGTAAAAAAGGGCTTCTTTCCTTTGGACTTGTCCCAGCACCCTTGTTAAAAAGCAACCTACTTTTTGAAATCAGGCTTATATTGTGGGTACCTTTATGCCAGTGAACACACACTGTAGCATCATTAAAAAATAAATTTGTATTGAAGCACAACAGGCATGAAGGACAACACAGCTCTCATAAATGTTTAACTTGACCATTTTTTTCAGTAAGTATTTGCATCCATGCAGACACCATTCAGACCACAAATAGGGAATCACAGCACTTCAGTGTTCCCTTTGTCCTCACCCTAGTCACTGTGACCCACCTCCTCCCCAGTGGTAACTTCTGTCCTAGCTCCTTCCACTGTGATTTGGTCTCGCCTGCTTTTGAACTTTACGTCAATGGGATCCTGCAGACCGTGGGTGTCTGGGCATCTGGCTGCTCTCACCAGCATTACATCAGGCTGTAGCAGTCTGCTCTCTTTCATTGGGTTCATTGAATCTTTTTTTTTTTTTTTTTTTTTTAGTACATTTGCTTGCTTCCTTCCTGTGCGCCAGGCCCTGTTATGAATCCCTGAGTCATCCAGGGAACGTGGCAGAAGAGTCCTGTTAGCTCAGAGCTCATGCTCTCCTGGGCAAGAGACTGACGACAAAGATAGCAAGTAAGTAGACTGTACAGCCTGCTGTGCGGGGATGAGCTATGATGGAATAAGAACACAAAGCAGGGAAAAGGATGGAAGGAGCTGCCATTGTATGGAGACGGGTCAGGGAAAGAGATCCTCATGGGGAAGATCACAAGTAAGGCCTGGAAGAGGTTAAGGAGGGAGCCATGCAGATTTCTACAGGAAGAACATTCCAGGCTAAGTGAATAGAAATTGCAAAAGCCCTGGTAGCAGCAGGTGTGGCAGATTTTATGGACATCCGAGGTCAGTGTGCCTGGAACAGAGGGAGTGAAGGAGAATGTGAGAGGATTAGTTGGACCTTATCAGAGGAATAGAGCTAAGAGAGTATATGTATGTTATTAGAGAGAATGTATTCAATTGGTTCATGTGATCAGTTCCTGGCTAGTCCCATAATGGCCATTGGCAGGCTGGAAAGCCAGGGGATCCAGTAATTTCTCAGCCCAAGAATCTGGAAGCCTCTGAATAAGGGGGAGCAACGATAAAGCCCCATCTCAGGCTGAAGGCCTGGCAGCTTTCTGGAGAATCACTGCGGTGAGTCTGCATTGAGGGGCTGGAGAAGCTGGGAGCTGACATCCATGCAGCCACAGGCATACGTGTGGGAAGAGCTTGTCAGGCGCACTTGTCCCTTTGTCTTAGTGCCTTTGTGTCACTTGTTCATCTCACAGTTTCACTTTCAGAGAGCCCGTGGTTATTTGCCCTGTGCTCTTGGACGGAACATGAGGTGGCAGGAGTGTGTGGTGAGAGCTGCTTCTTTTCATGGCAGACAGGAAGGACGGGGGGGTGTTGGGGAGGGAGATGTAGTTAGGACAAGTTACCACCAGACCCCCCCGCCCCCTGCAGTGATCAGTTTCTTCCAGCTAGGCCCCAACTCCTAAAGTTTCTGCAACCTCCTCAAATGCCAACCAGCTGTGGTCCAAGTATTCCTCACATGAGCCTGTGGGGACATTTCATGTTACAACCATAACGTCCGTGTTCTGCTTTTTGTTCCATCCTACTGGGTGTGCTGCCCACATTCAGGGCAGGTCTTCCCTACTCAGCTCTCTGAATTTTCTCTGGAAATACCCTCACAGGCACCCAGAAGTGTACTTGCTCATTTTTCCAGGCAGTTGTCAATCCAGTCAAGTTGATAGCCAACATGAACCATCACAGGGAACCAGACAGGGCACTAGGGACCCAACGATAGCTGTGAGGACATGGCAGCGGTGTTAGCTTTTACTGTAAATGCTGTGGGAGTTGCCAACAGAAGAATGGTGTGGTTTGCCTTTGTGAAAGACTCACTGTGGCTGCCGTATGGGAAGCTTGGGGAATGGCTAGGCGTGTTTGCACGATGTAGGTGAGAGGTAGCACTGACTAGGAACTGGGTGGTCATGGTAGCTTGGGTAAGAAATGGCTGCATTCTGGAGATATTTTGAGGGTCATGCTGAAAACTTTGTTCCTGGGTTGGATAAAGAGTACGAGAAAACACAGGCTGGGTGGTTTTCCTGGTTCCTGTGGTTGTCAGTGTTATGTTTGAACACTTGGTTGCCAGCTGGTGGCACTCTTTTGGGAAGCTGTTGGAACTTTAGGTGGTGGGGCCTGTCTGGTGGCTGTAGATCACTAGAGGTGAGCCTCGGAAGGTTATACCGGGTCCCTGGTTCCTGAAACTCTATGCTGCCAGGCCTACCATGCTGTGAAGAACTTCTCCCACCCACCCTTTCTGCCATGAACGAAGCCATGAGCTGAGCGACTCCACTGTGTCTTCCCTTCTGTGATGGACCGAAACCCTCTGAAACCACGGGCCCAAATCAATCTTTCCTTCTTTAGGTTAATTTATTGGATATCGTGGTCACAACAACACAGAGCTTTCTTAAATAGTCTGCTATTGTCCATTTAGGTTTCTACTCTTTCGCAATGAAAACGATGTGGTGCTGGGCATCCTGGTAGACAGAAGGGCTTCCCTAGGGAAGATTGTATCCCTCTAATGCAGTGGGTTGAGAGTATGCCTGAACAGGTACCTGCCTGGAAGTAGTGTGGGGTGGTGGTTAGAGCACAGCCTTGGATGCCAGAGGCTTGAGGCTAATTAACTTCTCTGTACTTCGGTTTCTTCAACAACATTTAGCTCCCTATAGGTGGGGTTACTGAGTTATTGTGGGCAGAGGCTGACATATAATAAGCTCAATATCAGTGTCAGCTACTCTTATTTTGTTAAGTGAGACTTCACGTAATAAATGTTTTCAAAGTAACATTAAAAATAGGGCTCCTTTATCCCCTCCAGCTCCCCACATGGCAGGAGCTCCTTGAACTTTCTTTTCTCTTTTTCTTTCCATGCTTTTTCCCAGGCCCCCCACGTGGGATCTCTAGCCACATGGGTGCCTTTCCTCGTCTCTGTACTACACTCAATAAATATAATAATTTAATAATTAAAAAAAGAATAAGGAGTCATGGGCTGGAGGGAAGGCTTAGCAGTTAAGGTACTTGCCTGCAAAGCCTAAGGACCCAGGTTTGCTTCCTCAGTACCCATGTAAGCAGATGCACAAGGTGGCGCATGCATCTGGAGTTTGTTTGCAGTGGCTAGAGGCCCTGGCGTGCCCATTCTCTCTCTCTCTCTGCCTTTTTCTCTCTCAAATAAGTCAAAGAACAAATAAATAGGGAGTCACTAAATTAAATAAATGTAATGGGAATAAAACAATGCTATTGAATTCTGTTTAGGATGGTTGCAGAGGTGTGACAGGCAGGTATTCAAGCCAGGTTACTACTACATGGTGACCTTTCTCAGGTTACGCAAGGCTGACAGCCAACTGAGAGAAAAGAGGAGCTTTAAATGTCCTGACAGCTCCCCACCCAGCCTGTTATCTGGGGATGCCACCGAATTACTGCTGCTGGTGACTAAAGACTTATGGATCCCACGGAAGTTCCATCAGTTCATGTTGGCACAAAGGGCTTCCTGCTTTTCATTTCGCAGGGGGGGGGTGTGTGTTTGTGTTGGGGCCCCATGTAGGGTTTCTTGTTCCCAGGACGGTGCTGTTCCCTTCTGGTTGATATGTGGCCCAGAAAGGACACACAGAGCCAAACACAAGCCATGCAGGTAGCTTTGCCTCCTGCACCAAGTGTTCCAGGCGAGGTCCGAAGGGGTGTGGCTGCCCAGAAATGCAGGCTGGAGTGGGCGGGGCGTGGTGTCAGGACAGATGGGTGGGACGAGGGGGCCGGGCGTCTGGGGCGGGGCAAGCATGCTCAGACTTAGCCAGGGCTGGTGCTGAGAGTCATGACCCAGGATCCTCGTGGCTGGAAGGTGAGACCAGGGCACTGTAGGCCCTCCATTTGGGGGCAGGAAGATAGTGGGTTGGATGATGAGCACCGTGGGTGCGGGACAGATTTAGGGGGTGGAGTCTAAGTGTACCTTCCCCCAGATTTGCTCACCTGGTGCCAGAGCCTTCCTGGGTGACTGGGGGGGGAGGGGGGGAGAGTCTGCCTCTGTTTCCTGGAGGCATCTAGCTAAATAGATGAGTGGCTGGAGGAAAGAGGAAACTGGTAATTGGAGAGCAGCAGGTAGGCTGTGGTTACAGAGTATGAGGAGATCTAGGGACGTGGGGAGGACAGACATCCTTGCTTCCAGGAGCCTTTGAGATCTAAGGCGAGAGTGCTTGCTACTTGGGAGGAGGCTGGGACAGTGGAGGGAAATCCTGCCGGAGATGAGGTCCATCTTCCCCAGAAGGAGGAGATCCAGCTGCAGGTTTGACAGACGCTGTCCTCCTCCTAGTTCCCTCTCTCCGTGGGCCTCAGTTTCCCCATCTTCATAGTCTGCAGAGAGGAGCTCTGACACCAGGTGCTTCCTGTGATCTGGGAATCTTCTTCCAGCCCTTCCTCTTTGGCTGGTATGGGAGCTGGGTTTAAACTCTATCAATGCCTGGACAGGCCCTTACCCAGCAGTTGAGCCCCATCACTACAGACATCTCTGGGCTTGACTCTCTGTATTGCTGTCTCCAGCTGGGGTAGCAGCCACCTGGTGCTATCCATGTCCTGGCAAGCTAGCCACCTCAGGGCAGGTCCCCAGCCGCTGGATGGCTGAGCTGGACCTTTCGCTTCCAGTTTGCTCTGAGTTCTCTACTTTTTCTGAGCACTTAGGGTCCCAGCTCAGGGTCTTGCTTCTCCCATGGGCTGTGATTGTTTCCTCCAGGAGCCCTTGTTCTGCAGAGGAAAAAGTGTGTCCTGTCACTTTAGCCTGACCCCTTAGTGAAGAAGATGTGAATTACACCCTTACTGCCTCTGTTCTGCCTCATCCCTGTGACAGGGGCTTGAGCCCCTGGTTTTTTATTTTGTTTTATTTTTTTGGTTTTTCGAGGTAGAGTCTCACTCTAGCCCAGGCTGACCTGGAATTCACTCTATTCTCACGGTGGCCTTGAACTCATGGCGATTCTCCTACCTCTGCCTCCTGAGTTCTGGGATTAAAGGCATGCACCACCACGCTCGACTTGAGCCCCTGGTTTGTTGGTCACTCTAGGCCCCTTGGCTCTATGTGCAGAACTGAGCTGACATCTGCACCATTTCACTCCTTCCCTCCCTCCCACCACTCACCCAGGTCAGAACTCCACTGTGGCACAAGGTGGCTGCTAGCTCTTTTTTGTAGGCTAAAGTCTGTCTTGCAGCTTCTACCCCCTGTTTATAAAGTAGCCACTTGCCAAGCTTTGTGAAGCCAACACTCTCTCTCATTCACTCAGTGTACTCCCTGCGTGACCCACGGGGCTATAGCAATGGAAAAACAGACATAAGTCCTTGTCCTCATGAAGCACACATTCTAGAAAGAGTTCCAGCAGCGAAATGTGTTAGTGCATGCCACATGAGATCCTGAGAAGAATTATGAAGAAAATAAAGCTAAGATGAAGGTTGACGTGCTGGGCTTGGGGCCTACAGATTTATACAGCATGGTCTGGGCAGGCGTCTCTGACACAGTGGCTGCTGAGCAAAGTCATAAGGAGGTGACGGGCAAACCGTGTGACTCTCTGGGGGAATGAAGAGCTTATGCAAAGGCCCTGAGGCAGGAGCATGACAGGCAGGAGCAGACCTGCTTGTTCTGGGAATGAGGAGCCAGCCTGTGTGGCTGGAGCAGTGTGGGTGAAGAGCAGGAGGGGTTAGGAGGGGGGAGCTGAGGTCCCTGCACTGACCTCCATAGAGCTTTCTGGCTTCCATACTGACTGCAGTGGGGCCACTGGAGAGCAGAAGAGGGGGGTGCGGGGGGAGGCTGCTCTGACTTCAGGCTATACAGGAATGTCAGCCGTGAGACTGAGCATGGGCAGCAGAGGGTGAGGGCGGAAGGGGAGGGGGCTCTGCTGTCATTCTGGGGAGAAACCATGGAGCTTGGACCATGGCATGGGTGGGTGAGCAAATCTCCAGCTTTCAGATCTGGGGTTTACTTTGAAGGTTGACTGGGACTCATAAGAGAGGCAGAGGCATGGGTGACTCTAGGAATTTGGGGCTTCCATCACCTGAGAGAGGTGCTGCTTGAGATTCAGGAAGTTTTTTTTTTTCTATTTATTTATTTAAGAGAGAAGCAGATACAGAGAATGGGTGCACCAGGGCCTCAAGCCACTGTGAAAGAACTCCAGATGCATGTGCCACTTTGTGCATCTGGCTTTATATGAGTATTGGGGAATTGAACCTGGGTCCTTAGTGTTTGCAAGCAAGCACCTTAACCACTGAGCTGTCTCTCCAGCCCCTGAAGAGATTTTTCAAAAACTATGTATTTATTTGAGAGAAAGAGGCAGAGAGAGAGAGAGGAAGAGGGAGAGAATGGGTGCGCCAAGGCCTCTAGCCACTGCAAATGAACTCCAGATGCATGTGTCACCTTGTGCATCTGGTTACATGGGTACTAAGGAATCAAACCCCAGTCCTTAGGCTTCTCAGACAAAGGCCTTAACCACTAAGTCATCTCTCCAGCCCCAGAGATTTTTTAATTTTTTAAATGTGTGTGTGTGTGTGTGTGTGTGTGTGTGTGTGTGTGTGTATGAATGCCACAGCACATGTCTGGAGGTGAGAGGACAATGTTGAGGTGTCTGTGCTTCACCCTCTTTGAGAGAGGTCTCTTGCAGCTATAAATAAACTGCCAGACTGCCAACAAATGTCAGACTAGCTGGCCCATAGGCTTCAGATTCTCCTGGACCTGCCTCCCATTGACATAGACATGTTGGGATCACAGATGGTATGTGCCACTTTGCTCTGGCTTTATGGAGTACTGGGGAATTGAACCTGGGCTGGCAGGCTTTGCAAGCAAGCACCTTTAACTGCTAAGCCATCTCCCAGCCCCAGAGGTTGGTCTTGTTCCTGTCTGGTTTGCGATGCCTATAGGCACCCATGTGATGTCATATAAAGAGCAGAAACAGTTGGGGTGGGCTGGGGCAGGCAGTGACATTTCGGGCACTATCACTTTGTAGTTGGACTTAAAGCATTGAAACTGGACAGCCTGCTTAGGGATGGACTGATTCAGAGAAGGACCACTGGGTATTGGGGGGGGCTGATTAGGAACGACCTGAGAAACATAAAGGACAGAAAGAGCAGCTGGTGAGTAGGGAGGAAGGTCAGGGAGTCAGGTGTCCTTCATGGCCCTGTGGAAAGTGCTCCAGGGAAGAGGGAGAGACATGAGAACAAGTGCCTTCGACAGTGAAAAAAGGGGCTGAAGATTGAACAACAAGAAGTCATGTTTGCAGTCACACTCGAGGCAGATGGGGGAAGAAAGGAGGGGAGGACGTGGGAATGCCAGATTAGGCCATAGACAAGGGATGGCAAACATGGGATTGGAGCTGCATAGGGGAAGGGATCTAAAGGCACTTTAAAATATTTATTTATTTATTTATTTATTTATTTATTTATTTATTTATTTATTTATTTGAGAGAGAGGGAGAGGAAGAGGCAGAGAGAAAGAGAGAATGGGTGCATCAGGGCCTCTAGCCACTGTAAATGAACTCCAGACACATGCACCCCCTTGTGCATCTGGCTTACGTGGGTCCTGGGGAATCGAACCCAGGTCCTTAGGCTTCGCAGGCAAACTGCCTTAACCGGGAAGCCATTTCCCCAGCCCCCTAAAAGCACTTTATAGGTCCACTCCTCTGATGGAGACATAGTCTAGTTGTGGGATCTTGTCTCCTAGAGAGCAGTGTAGAGAAGGCAGGGAAGGGCGGAACCAATGGGCCAGGCTTGGCCCCATGCAGTTCAGAAGCATGCCCCACTTCTGTTCACCGGAAGTCTGGGGAGTCATGCCCAGAGTTCATCCCTTGAGCAAAGCTCTGGGCTGCACGGATCCCAGTCTGGCTGTGCATCTGGGCTCAGGGGTGGGCTTGGGGATGAGGGAGAGCCCGTGCAGGTCACCCTTAACCCTCTGTTTCACCATGGAGGTGCCGCTTTGCTTGGGCTGCATCTGGGGAGGAGGACAAGGGTGACTCAGAAGCTGTAAGAATGTAATAGAGAAGGAAAGACAATGAAGATAGGAAGTCTGAAGAAGGGACGCAAGTGAGCAGGTAGAAAGGTGCAAGAGGCAGGCTTTTAGGGTTAGATTTTATGAAATCAGTGATGAGTGAACGTCTACCTTTTGACTTCTCTCTGCCAATTGTAACTGAAACAGGATTTACTTCCATGAGAGATAATGAAGAACTTTCTGAGCCGGTGAACTTACTGCTTCTTAGTAGGACAGCACCCAAACCAGGTCTTCCTCTCCAGTGGCTGGCTTAGTCCCCGGGGACACTGCCCATTCTGTGGTCTGCAGAGTGTTGGCATACATGGGACTTTCCAACTGCTGGTGGGAAGACGGAGCCCCATGCCTCGTGGCTTGGGCTGGCCTCACCGTCTCAGTGCCCACGAGACTGATGTCACTGCCTGGGTGTGTATGACTTGGGCATCTGGCAGGCAGTCCAGGCTTGTCTTGTCTAGGAAGGGCCCCTGCTTCTCCCATAGCTGTCCTCCTCCACGTGGGTGAGCACATCCGCAGGTGTGCCTCATGTCGTCACCGGGGTCTCTGTCTTTCAGTGAGGACCGGGGTGGATGTACCAGGTTTTGTGCCAGGACGGATGAGAATTAGGGAGCTCTGGGCTTCCTGCCCAGGATTTCAGGATTTCCCCTAAGTTGGGGCCTTCTGGATCAGGGATGGCCCGTGGAGAACCATGGGCTCTCGTCTCCCTGGGCACTCCTGATGAGCCTGCTGGTGCATGGGGTTGGAAGGAGAAGGACGAAGAAGGCACTTCCTGTAGGTAAGGGGTGTCAGGCTACCCAGTCGCAGTCTCTTCCATGGGCCTCACTTCCCTGCTGTCCTGTGCTCTCTGGGGCTCCAGGCCAGAGTCTTGACTCGGCTTCTGGCCTCTAGGGCAAATGGTTCCGGGATCTAGGCTGGGGCAATGGAGCAGCTGGGGTATCCACAGCTGAGAACCACTCCAGGGCTCGGCCCCAGCTATTCCCCTCCCTGCCCTGTTCTGTCCCAGGTACCCCTCCCTACCTTTGCCCATGTTCTCCTGGGCCTATGGAGCAGACTGCTCAGTGAGGGAGCACTCTCTTAGTTTCTGGTTTCCTGGTTTCCAGCGCCGCCGAAGTAGGAACACACCCTCCTAAGCTATCAGATACGCAAGTAGCTTCGCTGCCTGTTTCCCCATCCCGCCAGCCCCAGGCCTCTAGCCTACATGTTGGCAGAGTGCCGGATTGTAGGTTGAAAGAGATACACGATGTTCCAGCCCCTGGCTGTGACTTGGATTTCATTCAGGAGCATCCCCTTGTCCCCCCACCCACACCCCATCCAGCGCCAGGCCAAGTTTGTGGGGGAGGGCAGGACAAGGGAGACATGGGCTGCAGTGCGAGCCTGCCAGGGCGGGCAGCATACTACCAACTGGCTGGAAAGACAGTCTCCCCAGGCTGATTAGGATCTGCTCCCTGGAGTGTTTCAGAATGTCCAGATGTAAAAGAAGCCCTTGTTCCTGTTCTGCTGGCTTCTTTCTTTCACTTTCGTTTGCTATGAACGCAGCCCTAGCCCTTGTCCAAGCCCTGTGGCAATCACAAACCTATAGGCTGAGATTGTTTTTTCTCTGCTGCTCAGGGACCTCTCAAACTTACAGCGCCTGGATGGCCCTTTCCCTGCAAAGTCCCAGCACCTGGAGTTTGAGGGTCGAGCTCAGAGGCAGCCCCTGAGAACAGTGAGTGTCAGGACAGCATATACAGTATGTGCTGGTGAGTGTGTGGGTGGTCTTTAGGCCAAGTGTATATGTGTGTGTGTGTGTGTGTGTGTTGGGGTTCTAACAGGGGACATTGTACCAGTGAACTCTCAGCTGACCTAGAAATCATGTCCCTCTTCTCCTGGATTGGGATCCTTGCAGTAATGCCCTGGGTCTACATGGCCAATTATGTACACACAGTGGGCTGGGGCTGCGCTCTCTGGGGAGCCCAAGGATTAGAGTTAAAGGCACTCACACTGGGGAGGAAGTCCCACTGCTTAGGTTCAAATCCCACCTCTGCCTTAACTGGCTGTGACAAGTCCACAAGTGCCTTGCGTGTGTGCCTCAGTGTCTTCCTCTGTAGAATGGGCTGGTTTTCTAGAGGTTGGGAGGAGTAAGCAAATTCATACAGGAAAGGACTTAGTATGCACCCGACGAATCATAGCTGTTCTGAAGCTGTGAGCCCGAGTGTAGCTGGCATGGAAGAGCCTGCGCTTTGCTTGGGAGAGAACCATTCCTAGACTTCAGATCCGTGGGTACTGCTCCTCCTGTTAGTTCTTGCTTTTTGAAACTTGAGGCTGGGATCAAGCATGGGTATAGGAGCTAGGGGTCTTCAGGATGTAGATGTCTTGCTCCTTCAAACTCATGGAGGGACCTCTAGCCAATTCCTTGTTTTCCTTGGGCCTCATTATGGAAGCTTGGGTTGGATAATGCCTGAGTACAACTATGGCTGATTTGGATTTGGGATGGGCTCCCTCCTCCCCCCTCCCAACCACTACCACCCCTGCCTGGCTTCTGGAGATTTTCTGTACTGACCTCTGACCTTACCTGCTCTCTTGCAGGTCGTGAGATGTGCTCACAGGAAGACTTCCAGGCACAGAGGAGCCAGCTGGTGGCACTGCTGGTCTCAGGGTCCCTGGAGGGCTTTGAGAGCATTCTGGACTGGCTGCTGTCCTGGGACGTACTCTGCTGGGAGGACTATGAGGGTCTGAGCCTCCCGGGACAGCCTCTTTCTCACTTGGCCAGACGCCTGCTGGACACTGTCTGGAACAAGGGTACTTGGGGCTGTCAGAAGCTCACTGAAGCTATCCAAAGAACCCAGGCTGACAGCCAAGCCCCTGAGCTTCATGGCTGCTGGGACTCCTACTCTCTCCATCCGGTTCGAAAGTTGCAGAGTCACCGGCCTGCCATTATCAGGAGACTCTACAGACATGTAGAGGCTGTGTTGGAGCTGGCACAGGAGCAGGGCTTCCTGAGCCAGTATGAATGTGATGAAATCAGGCTGCCCATCTTCACGTCATCCCAGAGGGTAAGGCTACACCAGTAGAAGTCATAAGAGAAGGCTGCTTAGTCACCGACACTGTTGTTCCTATGAAGTCAGCCCCATGAGGTAACATGACCCACGGGATTCCCCCTACAGAGGTCAGGCACATCCAAGTTGCCCTTGGTTACTGCCAGCAAAACCCTCTGATGAAAGTGGCTGTGGTGTGGCAGCCCAGGGCTTGGCCTCTTCAGCCAGAACCACAGGTTCAAGGTTCAAGGTCAGCACTGTGGACTTGAGGTTTCTGTATGGAAGCTCTGCAGCTGCTCCTCTTTTTAAAAAATATTTTTATTTATTTATTTGACAGAGAGAGAGAGAGAGAGAGAGAGAGAAAGAAAGAGTGGATGCGCTAGGGCCTCCAGCCACTGTAAACAAACACCAGACATGTGCGCCCCCTTGTGCATCTGGCTTACGTGGGTACTGGGGAATTGAACCTGGGTCCTTGGGCTTTGTAGGCAAATGCCTTAACTGCTAAGCCATCCCTTCAGCCCTGTTCCTCTTTTTTTAAGTGCTGGGGATGGAACCCAGGCCTTGCTCATGTCATGTAAGCACTCTACCTCTGAGCTATAGCTGCTAGGCCCCTAGCTCTAATCTCTACTCTTCACCTCTCCAGTCTTAGGGTAACCATCATAGAGTGCAGATCCTCCAGGGTTTGGAGCGTTCACTGAGGTAATCTGGGTGTCAGAGCAGTGTCTGCACACAGGAAGTCCCTCTGTCATCACCCAGCTGCTGTCTTTCTGTGCAGCAGTGCTCTGCACTTGTACATTTGTGCTACTACTTGTTTTAAATCAACAACTCACCAGAGTATAACACTTCCTTATGTTAACCCTATATTTATTAATTAAGACAGTATACGGCATGCTAATGCAGATATGGAATTATATTACATTAGGAGGTAACCTCCCCTGAAACCCAATGATTCAACAGGACAGGAAAATGTCTGTTGAGTGTTTTCAAAACTCTTTTCATTTTCTCCTGTGAGCCATTGGCTTCCTATGAAGCAGGCAGGAAGGAGTCAGTAATATTCCACCTTATAGAGTGGGGAATTTGGGCCAAGGGAAGTGTTTTGAGTAACAGTAGTGAAGGGGAAGGCAGTGGGTGGACCTCTGGCCTTGACTCCCTCACTGACTCACTCATGTATTCATGTCCGTAAGTCAGCCAGAATCTATGAGGCTTACCACATGCTTGCCTTTGCTTTCACAGAGTTTGCTGTGTTGAGAACTTTGTATATGACAGGTGCTCAGTGAATACTTGTTAGTGAAATAATGAGTCATTGAGTGAGTGAATTAGAATTATACTGCAGTGTTAGGATGGGCTGAGTTGGGGGACTTTGAGCTTTTATTTTTGTGATATCTGTGTAAAACCTTCAAGTGAGTGCAGGCAGGTGTAGGTTGAGATGGACAAACTGAACTTCTCTGTCTTCAATTCTGTTGTCATGCTACTGAAGGTGGCTCAGTCTTTCTAGGGCACACATGTCCCACAAGTGTACCCTGGGCATCACCTCCATTAAGCATTCAAACGGGCATATTGATCCTCTCTCCTCCTCTGTGTCACCTGTGATCCATCGTGAGGATAGAATCAGCCCACTCAGAAGTTACATGACTGGGGCTTGTCCTCTTTCATTAAGGGTTCAGCAGTAAATTCAGGTCTGGATGTTCTGAAGGGTTTGGAGAAGGTAGCCAGGATCCTTAGGTCCTGGAGGAGACAGATCATGGGTAGAAGTGTGTGGGTTGGCAAAGGAAAGCAACTTAAACAGAACAGGAGAAGTTGGAACTGGTATCAGAAGGAACCCAGAAGCAAGCAAGCAGGACGGAGAACATGGTTTTATCGAAGTCTAGGGTGTGTAGCTAAAGCATAGCCCAGAGGGACATTTGTAACTAAAGTGGTTAGATTAGAAAAGAAGGCTGGATTTTAGTGAGCTAAGCCTCCTTTAAAACTTAAAAAAAAAAAAAAAAAAAAAGAACTAAGTGGACAGCCAAAACCAACACTGAAAATGGGGACTGATCTGAGGGACAGT
Source organism: Orientallactaga sibirica (assembly GCA_036365145.1). Taxonomy (NCBI): domain Eukaryota; kingdom Metazoa; phylum Chordata; class Mammalia; order Rodentia; family Dipodidae; genus Orientallactaga; species Orientallactaga sibirica. The sequence continues at coordinate 4,182,064 of JAEOAD010000030.1, forward strand.
GCAGTGAAAGGGACAGTGGATCTGACGCATCTAAGGATTTGGCAGATGACCAAATGGCCTGAAGGTCCAATGATTAGAACCCACCACCTCCGAACCTCCTCCAATGCTGGCATTCTGGGAATCTCTGGCTTTCCCTCAGTGGCCAAATTTCTGTTTCCATGTAGATGGCATTTGTGACATGTCCAATTGACATGTCACCCATGTCAACCTTTTCTTTTATAGAGGTACCTCTCATTGATGCAGGTTGGGAACCAAGACTGCTGTGGAAGGAAACAAACCACAAGTTAGAGAAGTAACCCTACAAAAGTGTCCATTGTGCTCATTTCCTGAGCAGGTACTGAGCGTGTCTTAGACCCTGTAGTCAACTTTCCCTAAGTCCTGCACCATCTGTCCAGTGATGGAGGGCCACTGCACCATGTCTTGAGAATGAAGAGCTCATTTCTTATTAGGAAAGGAAAGGGCCTGCTAGACTCTGAATTCGGGTGCATTTTCCTCCCAACTGTGTGTGCTTTTCTTTCTGTGGTAAGATGAGAAGGCTTTGTATGGTTTTGCCCAGTAGAGAAAGACAATTAATTGTTGGGGAACCTTAGTCTGATAACACCAGGTGTGATGCCAGCTGTCTGTGTGACTCAGACAGCTGCTAAAGCCAGCAGAGCTGAGGTATCAGACTGAACTGTGAATTGTTTGCTCTTATCATGGTACTAACTTCAATTTTATTTATTTTTATTTATTTGAGAGACAGACAGACAGACAAACAGAATGGGCATGCCAGGGCCTCCAACCACTGCAAATGAACACCACTTTGTGCCTCTGGCTTACGTGAGTTCTAGGGGATCAAACCTGGGTCCTTTGGCTTTGCAGGCAAGCACCTTATCTCTGGCCCTAACTTCAATATTTATTTATTTATTTTTGGTTTTTCATGGTAGGGTCTTACTCTACCTCAGGCTGACCTGGAATTCACAATATAGTCTCAGGATGGCCTCAAACTCACATTGATCCTCCTACCCCTCTGCCTCCCATGTGCTGGGATTAAAGGCGTGAGCCACCAAGCCAGGCTTAACTTCAATATTTTTAAACTGGGAAATGTGCCACACCTCTTGAAGAGTGTATAAATTTCACGTGTCTGCGATAAACACATTCCCACTGTCCAGGTTAAGAAACAGAATGCCACCAGTACCTTGATCCTTCCTTCTTTAGTTACAAACACTAGAGGCAACCACTGGCGTGACTTTTGTATTAATCATTCCTTTGCTTTTATTTATGGTTTTAGAACCCTTTGCAATAAATTCCTGAACAGTGCATTGTTTTCTTTTGAAAAACTGAGCAGCTAGCCAAATACACCTACCTGTGTAGGAAGGGACAATATTGCCACCCCCCTCACACCCATGTAAGATGGAGAGTCCTAGGTGGAAAACTTAACAGGGTCTTGGAGACATGGCCTGCCATCCCCTTCCCTGAGAGTTTAAGAGAGACCTTCTGGGAGGTTAGTGGACAAGGTCACAAGTGAGTCTAGGGACAGTCAGGCCTCATTAAAGCTGGAGCAGTTGGTAGGGCTAGTGTGAGCAGATGCTGAGAGTTCCTGGGAACGTGGACTTCTCTGCTCTCTCAAGTATAAGCTGGCCAAAGGCCATTCTGGCTTCCAGGACTAGGTCAAGGGTAAGCACTTCCGTGAACTGAAGCTCATGTCCTCTGGTGACTTAGGCAGCAGGAACTGAAAGAAGGAATGGCATGAGTCCATAGTGATGAGTAGTCAAATGCAGATAAGATATGGAGCCAGGTGTACCTGGACCTCCAGGAGGTAACTGTTCACAGCATGTCTCAGTCTTGAGTCATTGCTCCATTCTGTTGGACTGGGTAGCCCTCCACAGTCCACAGCCACCATCTTGAGATCTCTCCTCATAGGATATTATAGTGAGGTTTGCATTGCTGACAGAAATCACCCAAGCCAAGAACAGCTTGTGGAAAAAAAGGTTTATTTTGGCTTACAGACTTGAGGGGAAGTTCCATGATGGCAGGGGAAAATGAAGACATGAGCAGAGAGTGGACATCACCCCTTCTCCAACATCATGTAGACAACAACAGGAGAGTGTCCTAAGCAATGACAAAGAGAAACTGGCTATAACACCCATAAGCCCACCTCCAACAATATACTGCCTCCCAGAGGCGTTAATTCCCAAATCTCCATCAGCTGGGAACCTAGCATTCAGAACACCTAAGTTTATGGGGATATGTGAATCAAACCACCACATAGGGGATCCTATGTTGAGTCTCCTGTATCCTGAATACTACATCATCTCTTTTTCCTGGTTCACTCCATTTTGACAGCTCATATATCCTCTAGTTCATTTCTTAAGCAGAATGTATAGGAGTTAAAATTTTTAAGCATGGGCTGGAGAGATGGCTTAGCAGTTAAGGAATTTTGCCTACGAAACCTAAGGACCCAGGTCCAATTCCCCAATATCCACATAAGCCAGATACACCAGGTGGCACCTGTGCCTTGAGTTCATTTGCAATAGTAGAGGCCATAGTGTGCTCTTTCTTACTCTATTTGCCTCTTTCTCTCTCAAAATAAATAATAAAGTTTTTTTTTTTTAATTCTGAGCATGTCTAAACACTTATCTCAGACCTGATTGACAGATTACCTGAGTATAATATTCTTGTGCCTCATGCCTGTAATCCCAGCTTCTTAGGAGGCTGATGTTGGAGGATTAAAAGTTCAAGACCTGCTCTCCTGTGAGTTCTGCATGGTCCTGGGTTCTGGATGTCACCATCTGCTCTGCTCCTGAGTGCAGCGCTCCATGGTCCTCCAGTGCAGCCATGGTGGATCCTCAACCTGCATCTAGTGGGCCTCATGGATGAGGTGGACCCCAGCATCAAGGATTTCTTCTTGCAGCAGACCATGCTAAAAGTTAAAGATCCAAAGAAGTCACTGGACTTCTATACAAGAGTTCTTGGAATGATGCTACTCCAAAAATTCGACTTTCCTACTATGCAATTTTCACTTTATTTGCTAGCTTATGAGGATAAGAATGACATCTCCATAGATAAGAATGAAAAACTAACATGGATGTTGTCCAGAAAAGCAACACTTGAGTTGACACACAATTGGGGCAGTGAAGATGATGAGACCCAGAGTTACCACAACAGCAACTCGGACCCTCGGGGATTCGGTCACATTGGAATTACTGTCCCTGATGTCTATAGTGCTTGTAAAAGATTTGAAGAACTGGGAGTCAACTTTGTGAAGAAACCTGATGATGGTCAAATGAAAGGTCTGACATTGATTCAAGATCTTGATGGCTCCTGGGTTGAAATTGTGAATCCTAACACAATGGCAATGATTATTTAGCTCTGCGAAGGCTGCTTGGAGATGTCAGTGAAGATGGAAATGAAAGGAAGCAATGTGATTTGAGACACCAGGACACAGAAGTGTCAGGACTGACGGACCGCTGTCCCAAGTCAAATTATTCTTTAAAAAATTTATTTATTTTTTTTTATTTACTTAAGAGAGAGAGAGAGAGAGAGAGAGAGAGAGAGGGAGAATGGGTGCGCCAAGACCTCCATCCACTGCAAAAGAACTCTAGATGCATGTGCCACCTTGTGCATCTGGCTTACATGGACCCTGGGGAATTGAATGGAAATCCTTTGGCTTTACAGGCAAGCGCTTTAACCACTAAGCCATCTTTCCAGTCCCCAATTCATATTAATATATATTTTTATTTATATTATTCTTAAGGCCATTTCCTTTTCCTTGTTTCATATTATTCGCCCTTTCCTTGTTTCAAGCCTAGCTGTAAAGAAGTGCTCTATGGTCTTGAGTACAGGTAGCGCTGTGACTTTGTTCTTTGGCGGTAATTAGAACAGTTCCTTTAGGAACTGCGTTCTACCTTCTGTCAATGATTATTTCTCCTCAAGGCGGCTTTTGATTCATCATTTAAAACACTTAACATTTTTTGTGTGGTAGTTATCTTCTGGGATTTCAGTTCCTCAGAAACAACTTTTCATGATGGAAAGTAAAAAGCTCTGAACAACAAAAAAAAAGTTCAAGACCTACCCAGACTACAGAGTGAGTTCAAAGCCAGCCTGGACAACTTCATGAGACCCTGTCTCAAAATAAAAAAAAGAGGGGTAGGGCTAGAGCTTAGTAGTAGAGCATTAATATGTGTGAGGCTCCAAGTTTGGAGACCAGCACTGCAAATAATTAATAAATGATAAATAAATAAAATAAAAGTATGGGTTGACCATCATTTTCCTTCAGAATTTTGATGAAAATTTCCCTTTATCTTCTCTTTTTGTGTTATTACTAATAACTCTAAAACCATTTTATCCTTTTCTGAAAGTTGATCACAGTTTCTTGTAGTTCTCAGTATTCTAAAATTTCATGATTATCTCTTGGGTGGTTGACATTCAAAAGGCCTTATGATCCAGAAATTCATCTCTCTGTGTTTTGAGAAATTTGATGAATTTATTGATGATTTTTTTTCTACTTGATTTTTTTCTTCTTTCTTTATGGAATTACAGCGACTTGAATTTTAGTGTTTCCTAATCAGTCCTCTAATCTTCTTCTATTTTTCACCTCTGTGTATCATTTTGTGCTGCTGTTTTTGAGACAGCAGGTTGGATTAGAACCCCTTTGCAGCCCAGTCTGGATTTAAACTTGTAGCAGACTTCTTGCCCCAGCCTCCTGAGTAGAATGCTGTGATTACAGGCTTAGCCACCATGCCCAGCTTTGTGCTATTTTTTGTATGACTTTTTTCAACTCAAAGCTGATGAATTTTTCATTTATGTTGTTATATGTTCAATGTACGAGGCCTGTTTTTGAATCTTCTTTGTCTGGGTGGTATATATGTGTACAGATTTATGTGTGCACACATGTTACAGGTGCATGTGCATGCATGTGGAGGCCAGTGGTCAATGTGGGAAATCTTCTTCAGTCACTCTCCACCTTATTTTTTGAGATAGGGTCTCTCACTGAACCTGGAGCTCAGAGATTTGACTATATTCACTGTCCAGCAAGCCTCGGGGATGCTCCTGTCTCTGCCTCCCCACACTGAGATTATAGGCGCATGCCACCACACCTGGCTTTTTACATGAGTAATGGTGGGTGCTAGGGGTCCAAACTTGGGTCCTCATGCTTGAACAGCAAGCACTTTATGGACCAAGCCTCCCCTGTTCTTTGATCATAGAATCTTGCTCTTGTTTGACAGATGTACTCTTTATAGACATCATAATGCTACTAGGATTATTTTGTTTGTTTACTTGGTTTGATTGTTTTAGTCATGCTCCATAAGAAACCATGACCCTGCACATGCTAGGCAACTGGTCTACCACGAAGCCACATCCTTCACTCCCTACATAAAACTTTATCCTTCAGGTTGCTTTCCCTTTCCCAGTGATTTGACTTCACTCTCCCATACTGGATACTTTCTTTGGCCATATGGTAAGCCTTGGTTGTTTTTCTCATGTTTTTCTCATTATTGAAATGGAGGGCTTTGAAACTCAGTGAATGAGCAGGTGAAACACAGATTCCCACTATAGACACTCAGTAAATGGCAGTGCTTATGTTGTTAGACCTTTCCTCTTGGGTTGTCTGAGTTTCCCTGCCTGTGGTAAAGCTCTGACATCCAGAGAGGTCTGGAAACTTGTGCATGAGAGGCCAGGGTAGTAGGGAGTGTTAGCATTTGTTGGCATATGGTCATTTCAACCCTCAGTTTGGGGTATGGTGTTCACCCCTTTGGTTATGCCTGGGGTCTCACCATCCTGGGACGCTCTCTTTTGCCTTTTCAGAATGTACATCTCCAGACTGCCGTGGCCTGTGGGAGCAGAGGTGTGGCTTGAATGAGAGTGCAGGAAAGCCCAGCTGCTGGGAGAGCTCACTAGTGTACCGGTCATGTCCTGGCTCCCCTCCTCCTCCTGCTCTGACATCCTTTCCACCCCTTCTTCTGGGAGGTTCCCTGAGCCTTGGACAGGATGGTTTAGATGTTTGAGGCTGAGCATACAGGAGTCATTTGTTCTCAGCAATTCTGACAGCCAAACATCTCGACATTAACCACTGCCCATTGTAGTAAGAAACTGTTTGAGGCTGCAAGCAGTACTAATCTATGGGAACACATACAGATATTTTAGAAGGCAGTTTGACATGCTGTTCAGTTAGCATAACCACAGTAATAGGTTCCTGCATTTTGGAGTATTGGCATAAGCATGATGAATATATTATCTTGACAACTTGACCATTGCCCAAAGTAAACATTCATTTATGTTTCATTTATACATAGCCTGAAGTTAATGCAATATTTGGAATAATTTGTACATTTTTTCATGTTGTGGAATTGTGTGCTTTTGGCATCATGTTTGCACGCAAAAGCTTTTGGATTTTGGAACACTATGGATTTGGGATCATCAGATTAGGAATGTTCAACACATACTCAATAGAAGCCTTCCCATGCTAGTACATTAATCTTTCTGAAAAAGTAACGGCCTTTTCTTCTCCCACAGGCAAGAAGGCTGCTCAATCTTGCCACAGTGAAGGCAAATGGACTGGCTGCCTTCCTTCTACAGCACATCCAGGAACTACCAGTCTTACTGTCCCTGCCTTCTGCTGGTATGTATGTGTCCTTAGTTAACAAAACAGACAAGGGGAGTCAGTGTAGATTCGTGGCTAAAGCACCAAACACATGTCAATTAGTATCCATGCATCGCTGCATACCCCTGAGACTCAGTTTCCCTCATTTGGCTGAAAAGACAAAAGCACTAATTTCGGCTCTTCCCTTCCATTGCTTCCCACACTGCATGGTGCTCCTGGATCTTTTGTACGTGGAAGTCCAGTTGCTGGAATACCTTGTTGTCCAAACTGTTAGCATCTGTTCTATAGACACAGTGAGGGCTGGGATCTTCTACTCCCTGAAACCTAGCTCCTCATGATCCAAAACCCATAACCAAGCAGATTTAGAGCAGATTGTCCCCTCCCCTTCATGTCCATGGTTACCAGGTAGGGTCAGGAGTGAGGGAGGCCTGGAGTAGCAGGGCTGGAACATATTAGGCATCCTGCCATGTACTTTATGGACATCCTCTGTCCTTTGCAACAAGCTGAGAAGTAGGTGTTGCTCTGTTCTTTACATCTGGGGGACTGGGAGGTTTGAATGGCAAGAACAGAAAGCTGAGTCTGACTATACTGTCCCTACCTACACCTTCTCTCTTCTCGGGAGACGAGATCATCAGTTGCAAAGAGAGGCTACAAGCCAGATGTTCTCCCACTCTTGTTCCCACCCCACTGAAGGAAGCACATGGGCACTGAACTGTGTGCCTAGGGTTAGTGGATGACTTTATGGCCCTGGCCATGTTCTTTGGGCCATGAGCAGACTAGGGGCAGGTTGCCTGGAGCCCTGTGCTTGGCATTTGGGTGTGAAGCATCTCATCCAAGAACAGGAGATTGAGCTCAGTGGTGATCATTTGTTGGTGATGTCGTCAAAGCATAGCTAGCTGTGTAAGCATTGAGCAATGCCATGACGTGAGATGCTTCCAGGGGATGGGGAATTTTCTCAGCAGCTAAGAGTGCTTGCTGTGTGATCATGAGAACCTGAGTGTGACCCCAGCAGCCACAAAAAAGGCTGGGAGGAAGCCGGGCGTGGTGGCGCACGCCTTTAATCCCAGCACTCGGGAGGCAGAGGTAGGAGGGCTGGGAGAGTTCGAGGCCACCCTGAGACTACATAGTTAATTCCAGGTCAGCCTGGACCAGAGTGAGACCTCACAAAAAAAAAAAAAAAAAAAAAAAAAAAAAAAAAAAAAAAAAAAGGCTGGGAGGGAGCAGAGACAGGAGACTCATTTGGGCATGCTGGTCAACCAGTTGACTAAAATATTGGCCGCTCCAAATCCAGTGGGAGAGTCAGTGTTAAGGAAACAAAGCAGAAGAGACGTGGAGGAGGCCATTCTCCTTTGGCCTCCACATACATGCACCCGAGATGCACACATCTGCAAACACATCACAAACACACACAAAATCAAAGAAAAAGATGCTGCCAAAGGTGACAGGTAAGCAGGCGACATGGCGCCATGTGCCTATAATCCCAACACTTGAGAGATAGGAATAGGAGTTCAAGGTCAGCCTCAGCTATAGTAGCAAGTTGGAGGCTAACCTGTGCTACATGAGACCTTGGGAAAAGAGAGGAAGAGAAAAGGACCAGTTAAGTGTGTTTTCTTTTTTCTTTTTTTTTTTATTATTTTATTTATTTTTGGAGAGAGAGACAGAGAGAGCCAGATGGGGAGGGAGAGGGAGACAGATAGAGATGGGCACGCCAGCAGTCTCTCAGCTGCTGTGAACGAAATCCAGATGTGTGCACCCCTTGTGGTCAAGTGCGGCATTGCGCCCTTGAGTCACTTTGCATCTGGCTAAACATGGGACCTGGAGATTGGAAAGGCTTAGCAGGCAGGTGCCTTAACTGCTAAGCCATCTCTCCAGCCCAGAAGTGTGTTTTCTTTCTTTTTTTTTTTTTTTTTTTTTTTTTGGAGGTTTTCAGTGTCACTGGTGATGGCTAGAAGTCAGGAAATTGGAAAGGAAGATAGATGTCTCTGGTGTTTGGTCCGTGTTCCTAGTGTGTCAGAGAGCTACAAGAACAGCAGTAGTCATCAGATCTGGGGAAAAAAAGAGGTGTTATGTGCTGGGTATTGTGACATGAGCCTACTTGAGAGGCTGAGGGAGAAGGTTTGCCAGTTCAAGGCCAGCATGGGCTACATAGCAAAGAAAAGAATAAGAGGTGACACAGACATAAGATACCTGTTTTGTGTGGCTTTGCTGGTACCCCAGTGGGCTGAGAGCTCTGTGGAAATGACTTGTTTGTTGCTGTGCTGGAATAAAAGGCCATGCTTGGCTTCCTGCAATAGGGCGGATAGGGTAGAGCATGCTGATGTCCCACCAGCCCAAGACTCTGCACCAGTACTTCTGCATTTCCTGAAAGGGGAACTAAGCCCTGAAAGTGGTTTGCATGGGTGCTGGGTGACAAAGGGCAAGCCAAAGCCCCTGGATGCCCCTGGGTATGAGAAACTATTTTGTAGAGTGGTGGGAGGAATGGGGACTGGAAGAGAGGAGCTTGTCCAAGAAGTTGACCCAAGCCCTTAAGTGACCCTGAGGTTCTCCAGAACTAGCTTTGACTTCATCAGATCCATTTTGCCATGGAATCCTCAGATTTCAGGGATCAGATATGGATGTGTTGGGGAGGGTTTGCTGTTATGCGCAGTACACCCTCTAATAATAATAGTCAACACCATTTTTGATTGTTTACCGAGTGTCAGGTAGACTGATATACTGCATTTCATCTCAATGCCTTCTAAAATAATCCTCCAGGATAGACTGACCGGGATTAGCTACCTTTCTTATTGTTATCACAGAATCCCTGGCCTTTAATCCCAGCACTCGGGAGGCAGAGGTAGGGGGATTGCTGTGAGTTCAAGGCCACCCTGAGACTACATAGGGAATTCCAGGTCAGCCTGTGCTAGAACTAGACTCTACCTTGAATCTCCCCCTCCCCCCAAAAAAGAAGTAACTTAGTGAAGGAGAGGTTTATTTTATTTTAGCTCCTGGTTTGGGGGATAATAGTCCATCATATGGAGGGGGACATGGAGGCTGGAGAACCTTGGCCCATGGTGGCTGGAATGTGAGATGCTGGTCACATCACAGCAGCAAACAGGAAGCAAAGTGCTTTGGTGGAAGTGGGGCCCGGGTTATAACCCTCAAAGCCTGACTCTAGTAGCCCATGTCAACCAGCTAGGCCCTGTGTACCGTAGCCTTCCAGAGCAGTGTTGCCAGTTGGTGACCAAGTTTGCAAACACATGAGCTTGTGAGGGCCACTTCACGTTCCAACCATGATAGTCCTCATTTTTATAGATAAGAAAACTAGATCCCAGACAGGCAGTGTGGCTGTCCAGGGTAGTGTTGGGCTCAAAGATGTTTGACCTGAAAATCTGGGCTTTTATGCCCTTATCCCCTTTCATTACCCTTCATAAAGAGGCCAGGAGGCTGAATGGAGGCACAGGTATCAGGACATTGTCCTCTAGGCCCCTCTCAATGCTGCTCATCTTCCACAGCATTTCCAGGTGTCCATCTTCAGTAGGATGGCAGCCAGTGTGTTTGTGCTGGATGCTGTACTTACCACACGACACACATCATCTCAGTCAACCAATGCCAAAGTTCCCTAAAGGAGTGGCCACCATTTTTCCTACTTCAGTGACCCTTCCTCAGGCACAGCTATATGCTTTCTTCTGAGAAGCCCGTCAGGTGGCACTCTGTGGACATGCTTTCTGAGGAGTGCAGACATGGTGTCTGGACAGCTGGTCAGCATCTTACATGTATTTTTTTAGCAGGTTGCCCTGAAGAAGGTTGGGAAGCAGAGGAAATGGGTTTAGAAGGTTCTATGGCTCTTCCCATAGCTTATGAGTGAGCCAGCCATGATGGACGCCCACTAGCCCTTCTCTCCTAGCAGTGGCATGGAAGCCCACATCCCGGTGAGGTCTTATTATGACCATGGTACCACCCTCACTTGCCCCTTCTTCTGTTTCCCAGCAGCCGAATGTCAGAAGTTCATATCCAAACTGAGGACCACAGTGTCTGCCCAGTCTTGCTTCCTCAGTACTTACGATGGGGCGGAGAATCTTTGCTTGGAGGACATATACACAGAGAACATCCTGGAGCTGAGGACCGAGATGGGCACTGCTGGGACCCTGCAGAAAAGCCCTGTCATCCTGAGCCTGGAGGAGCTCCTTGGCACCCAGTGCCACCTCAACAGTGATGCAGACACTGTGCTGGTGGTGGGCGAGGCTGGCAGTGGCAAGAGTACTCTCCTTCAGCGGCTGCACTTGCTGTGGGCTACGGGGCGGGCCTTCCAGGAATTTCTCTTCGTCTTCCCATTTAGCTGCCGGCAGTTGCAGTGTGTGTCCAAACCACTGTCCCTAAGGATGCTGCTCTTTGAGCATTGCTGTTGGCCTGATGTTGGCCAGCAGGAAGTCTTTCAGTTTCTACTTGACCACCCTGAGTGTGTCCTGTTAACCTTTGATGGCTTGGATGAGTTCAAGTTCAGGTTCACAGACCGTGAGCGTCACTGCTCTCCAACTGAACCCACATCAGTCCAGACTCTGCTTTTCAACCTTCTAGAGGGCAATCTGTTAAAGAATGCCAGTAAGGTGCTGACCAGCCGTCCAGACGCTGTGTCCGCGCTCCTCAGGAAGTATGTCCGCACAGAGTGCCACCTGAAGGGCTTCTCAGAAGAGAGTATAGAGCTGTACCTGAGGAAGTGTCACCGTGAGTCTGGGGTGGCAGATCGCCTCATCCACCTGCTCCAAGCCACCTCGACCCTGCTTGGTTTATGCCACCTCCCTGTCTTCTCGTGGATGGTATCCAAATGCCACAATGAACTGTTGCTGCAGGATGGGGTGTCCCCAGCGACGACCACAGACATGTACCTTCTAATCCTTCAACATTTTCTGCTGCATGCCTCCTCACCAGACTCTGCCTCCCATGGCCTGGGACCCGAGCTTCTTCGACAACAGCTCCCCACCCTCCTGCACCTCGGCCACCTGGCCCTCTGGGGTCTGGTCACGTGCTGCTATGTGTTCTCAGCCCAGCAGCTCCAGGCAGCACAGGTCGATTCTGATGACATTGCTCTCGGCTTCCTGGTACGGGCCCAGAGTGTGGTGGCCGGGAGTGCAGCCCCCCTGGAATTCCTGCACATTACTTTCCAGTGCTTTTTTGCTGCATTCTACCTGGCACTCAGTGCTGACACATCGGCAGCCGCCCTCAGACACCTGTTCAATTGCCAGAGCAGGCTGGCCAGCTCACTGTTGGCCAGGCTGTTGCCCACACAGTGTGTCCAGGGCTCCAGGGACAAGGAGGGCAGTGAGGTGGCTCTGCTGCAGAAGGCTGAGCCTCACAACTTGCAGATCACAGCAGCCTTCCTGGCAGGACTGTTGTCCCAGGAGCACCGGGACCTGCTGGCTGCATGCCAGACCTCTGAGAAGGCGTTCCTGCAGCGCCACACCCGTGTCCGCTGGTGTCTGGCCCGTAGCCTCCGCAAACACTTCCACTCCATCCCACCCGCTGTGCCAGGGGAGGCCAAGAGCATGCACGCCATGCCATGCTTTGTCTGGCTCATCAGGAGCCTGTACGAGATGCAGGAGGAGCGGCTGGCACGGGAGGCTGTGCGGCGGCTGAACATCAGGCATCTTAAGTTAACCTTCTGCAGCGTGGGCCCCACTGAGTGCGCTGCCTTGGCTTTTGTGCTGCGGCACCTGAGGAGGCCCCTGGCCTTGCAGCTTGACCACAACATGGTGGGCGATGTGGGCCTGGAGCAGCTGCTGCCTTGCCTCAGTGTCTGCACGGCTTTATAGTGAGTGTGGCTGGGCCTTGCGGGTTGTGCATGCAGTGAATGCCGCTGTCAAGTTTGCGGGGAGTGGAGTGTGGGGAGTGCCTAGCACCTAGTTGGGACCCAGAAGTCTCCAACCACCCTTTTGCGCAACACACACCAGATCCCTTCCCATTCTGGGCCTTAGTTTCAATGTATGGTGATGATAGCCATGCTTGAATGTCCTGTGTGCCGGGCACTGAGCTACATTTCCCAGAATAACCTGATCTAACTTCTGTGACTTGAGATGCAGAAGTGAAATAACTGGCTGAGAGTCACACAGGAAATGACGAGTGTCTTTCACAAATCACATCTTTCTGGGCACAGGTCTCCTGGTTTCTGTTTATGGATGTACTTGTGATGTTTTGGGAAAAGCTTGACGTGCCGTGCCAAGTTTTGTGTCTGAATTAGGAACTATTTCAAATCAGAGGTGTGCCCCATCAAAGTCTGAAATCCCACAAAGGGCTGGGAAGATGGCTCAGCAGTTAAAGACACTTGTTTGCAAAGCCTGCTAGCCTGGGTTCAATTCCTAAGCCACCTATATAAGCCAGATGCAAAAAAAAAAAAAAAAAAAAAAAAAAGGTGCAAGTGTTGCTCTTCATTTGCAGGAGCAAGAGGCCCTAGCTCACCCCACCACCCCACACACAAATAAAAAATATATGCCAACAAGATGGGAATTTCAGGACCTGAGAGAACATGGTTGGAGAATTTTATCCTTTTGGCCATACTCATATTACTTTCTGCCCCTTGGCTGAAAACGTGAAGCTTTGCTCTTTGGAATACCCGTGACTCAGCTGTGTGGCTCTCTTTCCATATCTTGGTGAGGCGAAAGCAGAGAGTGTACCTAGGTCTGGTAGACTGCCTGCCACCAACTCTCAACTTCCCTTCTGGCCTTACAAGGGGATGTCCTGCCATTAATTTAGATCCCGTCAGGAAGCGGAAGTTGTAGATTACAGTTGCAATCTAGTCACAGCCTCCTTGGGCTTCAGGGCTCCTAGCAGATAAGTTTAATTACCCTTAGCCAAGGACAAGACTGTTGCATGTTTTAGCTCTTCTGAGGCTACAGACACACAGATATCTGTTAGAAACCGCGTGGTGACTTTGATTACTCCTCACTTGGGGACTGTGGTCATAAGTTTATAACATAAACCATATTATGGAAAGTTTACATATAAGTTCTATATTATATATAGTTAATACATACTAGAAATGTGGATAGTCCCATCAGGGTCTTGAGAAAACAGATGTCACACTTAAGTTGGGCAAGAGGAAGAGAGTCTGTGATAGGAACTGTCTGCAGAGGTGTGACCAGGAGTTAGGAAGGGCATAGGACTTTGGGGCTTGTAACTGTAGATGGCCTGAAGCAGCTCAGAGAGAGGACCTACTGGATGGCTGAGAAGAGTTTATGTAGGAGGCCTTCTGGAAGGATCTGGGGAAAGAAATCCTGGCCCTTTCTCTGCATCTTCTTCCTTCCTGACTATGCCCTCTGCTGGCTGAATGCAGCAGACACGCTTATGTCCTGGGGAATCCACCTCCCTGGAAAAAGCTAAGATAGATGATAGATAGATAGATAGATAGATAGATAGATAGATGGATGAATGAATGAATATGGATCTGGCTGAGTAATTGGGTGACCACAGTCACCTCTGAGTTTAACTAGGACTGCTTGCATGAGCATGGGTAAGGGGTTATTTACTGGAACAGGTGCAACTTGCTGTAGAAAATGTCCCTCTCCCCCAGCAGCCGATAACTGTCAATAACTCCTTAGGGATGGGAGGGGCCTTGAGAGCCCCAGTATTGTGCAGGTCTCGCATAGGTAACTCCAGCTTCTGTGACTTCATTAGAGTGACAGCCCAGAAGATAACATACCACAGCACGCCTCCCCCTCTGCTAGCTCTTACATTCTTTCTTCACACTGCATATTTCTTTCTTCATCCAACCACGGAGGGAGTGATTATAGACATCCTTTTTAGTTCTAAGCATTCAACAGTCACTTATTCTCAGCACTTTGACAAATTTTGAGTCTCCTTGGTAATTGCTACCCACTGCAAAACCAAGCTGCTCTCACCGAAGCAGAGACAGCACTAATCTATAGGTATAAACAGAAATAATTAGAAGGCAGTTTGGTGGAGCTCATAGTAGTTTTTAACCATGAGACCTAAAAAGGCCAGGCACTCTGGCCTGGTTGATCCTCATAGAACAGTCCATTTCTGGAATTTTCCTTCCTATTTATTTATTTATTTAGACAGGACCTTACTGTGTAGCTCACACTGTCCTCAAGTTCAAGATTCTCCTGCCTCTGCCTCATCAATCCTGGAATCGCAAGTGTTCACCACTATGCTCAGCTTCCATGCCTGGGATTCTTCATCGGATCCTCTCTCCTTGAGTAGAAATGTTCATAAGATACCTGTGGTGTGCAGAAGGGCCAGGGATTGGGGGAGACTGGGGGTCTGTCTGTTTCCAGAGAAAAGTGTAAGACTGGCCCAGTTCTAGTTCATGGCACTCTGACAGCAGTATCCAAAGATGTTTGTTGAATTGCAGATTCCTGGGCTGTCCCTGGTAATTCCTGTCCAGTAGGTTTGGAGTGAGTGCCTGCATCACAGGTACCTCTGATACTGGCAGTCTCACACTGTGAGAACTGTGATGTAGGAATCAGCGTGGTTTCCCATGAGCAGTTGCTGTGGTTTGCACGAATGTCCCTTAAAGATCCTTGTGTTAGAACTTGGTCCCCAGAATGGTGCTGTGCCACCTTTAAGAGGCAGGGCCTGTGGGAGACCTGTAGCTCATTGGAGGTGTGTCCTTGAGAGGGATAGTGGGAGCTCAGCCCTTTCCCTGGTCTTTGCTCCCTGGCTATAAGTCACTTTCCCCCTTTCCACCCTTCTCCCACAATGTGCTGCTTCATTATAGGCTCCCAAACAGTGAGGCCAGTTGATCATGGACTGACACCTCCAAAAGTATGTGCCAGAATTAATCTTTTCTCTTGATAGATTTTCTCTCATTGATTCTTATGGTGATAGAGCAATTGATGTCCTTGACCATTTTCTACTGTTCTTTACACACAACCAGGAAGTTGCTGGCATTTCATGTGTGTGTTTGTGAGTGTGTGTGTGTGTTTGTGTGCATAATGTGACATAGACACACAGGGAAGGAAGAAAGAGGAAGAGAGGAAAGAGGCAGGCTCTCTCCCACAGTGCCAGGCTGTATCTCTCCCACTCGAAAGGTTTCCATGCCAACCAAAATCCTCACCTCTAGGAAACCCCATATGCAAAGTGTCCCTGTGCAGCTCTCTTTAGACCCTGTTCTCTGCTTTCTCTGCTTCTAGGGTAGTGGGTTTCAAAGTTTTCTGACTGAGAAAGAGAAAAGATATGAATGCATCAAAAGACACTGGTGTGCAGAATTGAAACGAACTTTTTGAATTAACTTCCCTTATTAGCTCTGACACACTCTGCCTTCTTCTGTCTGTTCTATTTCTGTTTTTAAATGCTCAAAAACCTTCAAAATTGGCTTCACAATCCACTAATGGGTCATACAACCTTCAACCTAAAAAACCAGTGCTGTGGAGAGCTCATGAAAGACCACAGGGAGACTGTATCTGTGTGGTGCCTAAGGGCGGATTGGCAGCCTGTACTGATTGGCAGCCCAGCTGCTTGGGCTCAACCCATTCAGTGCTGTGCAACCTTAGCAAAGCCAATTCACTCGTCTGTGCCTCAGGTTCTCTCTTATGGCTGATGCGCTGGGGGTGAGGAGACACAATGCTGTTCTTGGGAAGTGCCTAGGGCAGTGCAGACACAGGGAACATGCTTCTGATTGCAGGTGTCCAGTGTACATGGGCTTGCATGCATGCAGCCCATGAGGGTGGTAATGCAATCGGTCCTTCGTGTAGATGAAAGGACCAGCAAATAAATAGTAAGTGGCTGATCGCAGTCAGATTCCAGCACCTGAGCTGGTAGCTATCTTGTCAGAGTCTTCCACATTTGCCTCAGGATAAAGAATCATGAGCTCACTTGTTAAAGTATACAGATCCCCGGGACTTACCATATCCATGTCGCTCAACTGTCAGCTCCCAGATAGGGGCCTGAGAATTTGTATTGTCAGAGGGGTTTGCTTGGCAAAGTATCACTAGGAGAAATTCAGGTCAGCAGGGCTCACAGCCCATAGTATGTTTCCAAAATCGGGGCCGCTCTCATGCAACTGGTCTATTGGCTGCTCATGAGGAGGTGGTCTTGCATCATTCCCACTGCACCTGTCCCCTGGATTAGTACCTTTCTACCTGGGACTTTCCCATGACGCAGTTCTGATGGTCACTGTCTGTTTGTAGAAATGGGAACTGGGCCTGGTAGTAGATCTGTGGCTCTCTAAGGGCACCAGAATTCTTTAGTCAGGGCCCTGGGTCCCCTCTCCTTGGACTGTCTCTTCTGTAGTCAGCTCCCTGGCCAGGGAGGGAATGCTGGGGGTGACCACCTTCATGAGGTGCTCAGTCCTTGCAATTCCAAAAGGCACAAAGAGGTTGGCATTTTGTATGTGAGTCAAAGTCTTTTTGGGGTTTCACCCATTTTGTCTTCTTGTCTCTTTCAGTTTGCGAGATAATAACATTTCGGACCGCGGCGTCTGCATGCTCACTGAGCATGCTCTTCACTGTGAGCAGCTGCAGAAATTAGCGTAAGTCAGCCTGGGCTGTGGCCCATGGGTCCAGTGCCATCCTCCATCCCCCTACCCCTGGCTCACTCCAGGGTGTGCCACCAGGGGAGCTATGAGTACATGATAGAGTGAGACACGTAGTAGCCCAGCTGGAGGTATATGGCTCCTGGGAGGAGAGGATGGGCACCCCCTGGGTTTGAGGGCTCAGTAACTCTGTGCTTTGTCTCCATGTCTCTGTCCTGGAACCTGACAGGCTGTTCAACAACAAGCTGACGGACAGCTGTGCACACTCCATGGCCAAGCTCCTTGCATGCAAGCAGAACTTCTTGGCATTGAGGTAAGCCCTGGGTGTCGCTCTTCCCTGGAAACTGATGTTCCTCATAGCCAAGTCAAGGTGGCCTGGTATCCACTGTGGTCTGGTCCATAGTGGTTTGTGACCCTTGACTGCATCCAGGGCAATTCCTACTTTGAGCTGGGTTTCTCTGATCCCATGGTACTTGCTCTTGGAGGCTGAGGTTTTCCTGTCTTGTGGAATTTAGTCCCCAGGTGAAGAAGAGTTTGAGCTGAGCTGGGCTGGGCTTGGGGGTGGGAGCTGCCTGGGCTGCAGGTGCCATGTTGTACAAAAGACCCTGTTCTGCTACTGACCCTTGATTTCCCCAGGCTCCACTGCTTCACCTGGGCAGGGAAGACTGTGGGTAGCCAGCAGTACTGGACTCAGAATTGGAGGCCTAAGCTTGTGGACAACACATCATCATAGTGGACAGCAGGGCCTCTGGAGCTAGGCTGTCCTAGGTTCAAATCTAAGAACCCCCGAGATTTGAAGCCTTATTAGATATATAACCTTGGATCAGCCTAACGTCTCAGTGCCTCTGTGTCTCTTTCTATAAAATGGGGAGCACAGTTATAATCACCTGATAGGCTGACATGATGGAATTAGCATACATAAAGAGCGAGTGCAGTACAGTACGTGCTTTATATAGTAAGCTCAGGGACTGGAGGATGGTGGGTAAATTATGTAAGCTTCCAGCTTGCATATCCTTAGTTAGTCCAGGCTTCAGAGAAGGGATTAAATAAGGAACAAATGTGCTGGGGAAACGCCGATGGGGGGGGGGGCTTGGGAAGGGAGCTGCAGGAGGCCTGGAGGATCTATCTTGTAGGAAGGAGATGAAGGAAGGAATGAGGGCTAGGAGGAAGCACTTTGGACTTTGGTGCAGTTCTAACAGAGTTCATGAGGCCACTGGGGCTCGCTCAAGCCCAGTTTACCCAGCAGGGGTCTCGTGTTTCTGTAATAGCATGGAGCAGTCTGTGGGCAAGGCCACCATATTGGATTTTGAGCGCAGCAACTAGCACCTATCAGTTGCTATGGTTAGAGGTCTGAGAGGCACATGCTCACAGTGCCACACCCCTTCTGGAAGGTGATAGTAACACTTGCCCTGTAAGATTGCTGTGAACTGGAGTGGCTCACACTGCTCTGAAAGACGTACTTATTCCAGGAAGCTTGGCTTGTGGTTGACACTGTGGGGACTTGGCTGAACTGTTGGAAGTGTCTGGATTTGGCTGGTTTAGAGTCTTGCTGGCACCTCCCAGATCCTTGCTGCTTCCCTGTGGCCCACCCTTTCTCCCTCCTGCTGTGTCCTTAGTGTTCATGGGGAATACTCAGGATCCCTCTCCTTCTCAGCTCCCTGAGCCTGCCCCCGCCTCTTCACAACAGGTCAGTGCCACCCGTGGTGACAATGGGTCTGAATTCATAGAGGCTTGCTGGGCTGTAGACTGAGGACAGTTGAGACCAAAAGGGCCAGGTGTGATAGCTGGGGAAACTGGCTTCCAGCACTGCAGCTCCTGTCCACACTTGTTTGAAAAACCAAGACCAGGACTGGAGAGATGGCTAAAGGGTTAAGATACATGCCTGTGAAGCCTAAGGACCCAGGTTTGATTCTCCAGGTCCCACGTAGGCCAGATGCACAGTGGTGGCACATGCATCTGGAGTTTGTTTGCAGTGGCTAGAGGCCCTGGTACACCCATTCTCTCTCTCTCTCTCTCTCTCTCTCTCTCTCCCCCTCTAAATACATAAATATAATCTTAAGAAAAAAAACCAAGTCCAAATGGGGGCTATGGCATGAGCTCCACTGGGAAGCACACGGCTGTTAGGCCCTGAAAGAGCCTGAATCCTGGCCTGTGTTTGTAGCCTCTATATCTTTCTTCCAGGCTGGGGAACAACCGCATTACCAGTGCTGGAGCCCAGATACTGGCTGAGGGACTAAAACGCAACACCTCCCTGCAGTTCCTGGGGTAGGTCGGCTCCTGGCCAGAGGGCCCACAGGGAGGATGAGAGGATTTTGAGGATTTAGGGGCAGGTGAGCCTCCTTATCTGGAGGCTCCAGACCCCAGAGACAGCCCAGATCCGATGGGGAGGGTGAGTCCTTATCACTAAGGGTGTAGGCACTGTGGACCTCTAGTAGGTCTTTAGTTTAAAGCTGTTGGAAGTCTGAGTGAAGTCTGATCTTCCCAACATAGAAGATGGTGGCAAATGGACTTTGCTGAGAGCCCGGATGCCCTGAGAGAGCCTTTCCTGGGGCAGGGTGGCCTTTCCCTTGGCACTAGGTCTGCAGGGAACAGAAGCTCAGGGGCCATATCTGGATCTCACCCTGTTGGCCTCCTCTCAGGTTCTGGGGCAACAGCGTGGGTGACAAGGGGGCTCTGGCCTTGGCTGAAGCTGTAGCTGATCACCAGAGCTTGAAGTGGCTTAGGTAAGTGTTTGTCTGCTCTTGTCATGAGGTTGGGCCAGTTCTGAATGTCATTGAACTTCATATCTTCTAGGCAGGTGATTGGGTAAAGAAGGCAATTGTGGTAGGCTGTTGAGTAAGGAAGAAAGACCATTGAATTTGGGATCAGGAAACTTGGGGATCTCTGGATAAATTAGGAGTGACTCCTTTTTGGAGGGGTGGGTCTTGATTTTTCTATCTGCAAACTGAAGACTGTGAGCTAAGCCAGTCATATTTTGTCTTAAGGACAAATCCCAATCCATTGATAATGGCACTTAGTGCCCCATGTTAGGAAAGATTAGAAGGCTGCTCTCAGCTTTCTGGGGCACTGTAATCAATTAGTAATGTCTGAAATAGAGGACAGTAGAAAGTGTGCCATATATTTTTGCCCTTACTAGATTATTTTGTCTCTGAAATCCCTCCCCGCTCTGATAATGTTTTTGTTCCATGATTATGTCTAGCCTGGTAGGGAACAACATTGGCAGCATGGGTGCCCAAGCCCTAGCACTGATGCTGGAGAAGAATGTGGCACTGGAAGAACTCTGGTGAGTTGGGGGGATTTGCCTGCTCTGGAGAGGCAGATATCAGCCTTTCTTGACTTCCTGGACTTGTCCATGGGAGGTTGTCTGGGTAAGACAAGGATGGATGACTGAGGCATCGATTAATTTCTGTCTTTACATATACTGAGTGGTATGAAGCTCACAGAACCTGGTGTCCAGATCCTAACTCTTCATTTAAGTGTTTATGTTGGTTTGCTGGTTTATTGCTTGCACGTGTCACACTGATGAAGTTCACAGACTCTGGAATCCAGCAGACAATGATCTTAGGCAATGTATCTGTACACTTTCTCATTGCTGGGACATTAATACCTAACCAGAAGAGGCTTAGGGAAGGAAGGAATTTATTTTGGCTTACAATTCCAGAGAGTAGAGTCAATCATGGCAGGGGAGGCATGGCAGACTCAGGAAGCTGGCATCATATTGTCACATTGGCAGGGCTGAAGTAGAGAGACCTGCAAGCAGGACTGAGCTATAAAACCTCTTCCAGCAAGGCTCTGCCTCCTTATGTTTCCACAACCTTCCCAAACAGTGAGCAGTGCTACCATTTGGGGATTAAGTATTTAAGCAAATGAGTCTATGGGTGACATTTTGCATTTACACCACCACAGGCAGGTTAAAGCATCTCCAGATTTCAAGTTTTTACCTTTGAGAGCAAGATGTTTGTAAGAATGAAGAAAGGGTAGTGCTTTACTGAACGCTTAATATAGTTTCTGCCATATGTGCAAGCACTCCATAAATGTTAAGCCATTGCACTCGTGAGGTGACTACTACTGCTGCCGCCACAACTCTGCTGCTAGTACCGCGGCTGCTACTTTGTGTGAGGATTCGGTTTTTCAAGGTGAGTTTGTGTTCCCAAGAATCAGAATTTTAGAATCAGGGGCACCTCAGAAGGTGAATGGAGTTTGAGGTCTTCTAGAGGAGTCATGAATTATGCTTATGTAAGGGACCCGAAGCAAATCCCAAGTTTTCCATCCTGTAGATGCTGCCAAGAATTTTCAGTTCCAGGGGTACCTTTATAGTTCCAGGTGCAGCAGGGAGACAAAATGCTGACACTCGTGAACATTGCCACAATCATACTGTGGAGGGGCCTTGGCTGATGGCAAGGCATCCTATCTCTAAAAGTACCACTAATTATAGTCTCACTCGGTTTTGCCATTTGTCCTTTCTTGGTAGAGGAGCACCTTACTGTGAGGTATTGGTATGATTATGGTTATAAGGAAAACTTAAGACAAATTTGATTTAGCAGAAAGAATTTGAGACAAGACTGATTCATGAACAGGGCAGCATTCAGAGCCAGGAGAGGTTCAGAGTGCTCTACCCAGCAATGTGGGCAGTGGTATTTACAGATAGGAAAAGTGGGCTGGAGAGATGGCTTAGTGGTTAAGGCGTTTGCCTACAAAGCCAAAGGACTCAGGTTCGATTCCCCAGGACTCAATGTAAGCCAGATGCACAAGGTGGCACATGCATCTGGAGTTCATCTGCAGTGGCTAGAGGCCCTGGCACCCCCATTCTCTTTTTCTGTCTGCCTCTCTTTCTCTCTCTCTCTAACAATTAAATAATAGAATAAAATACAGATAGGAAAAGGAAGTGATGTGTAGGCACATCCTGGTTAGTTTATTAGTTACTTTCTCATTGCTAGGACAAAATACTTGACAAAAATCAATTCAGGGGAGGAAGGGGTTTATTTGTCCTACAGTTCTAAGGTACAGGCCATCACAGTGGGGGAGGCATGGCCACAGGAGCTTGAAGTAGAGTTGCTCACATTCAGCCAGTGAAGAAGCAGAAAGCAATGAACGCTGCTGCTCAGCCATCTCCCTCCTTTTTGTCCAGCTCGGGACCCAGCCCACGGAATGGTGCCACCCAGTTAAGGTGGGCCTTCCCACCTTAATTAATCTGATCAGGATCATCCCTCACAGACGAGTACAGAATAAAATCCTAATCTCCATAGTCCCTCACAGGTGACTCTAGGTCCTGTCAGGTTGACAGTCAGTATAAACCACCGGCTGTCCATGTAACTTTATTTAGGTGTGATGGAAGGAGCTGCCAGCTTGTGATCGACTGAGATTCTGCTGTTTGTTGCAAGAATATATTCTTAGGTTAAAGTCTGTTTACATATTAAATTAGGTCAGAGTTTGTTACATAGGAACTCAGATTCAGTCTAATTTACTACCTACTTTAGATTGGAAGGGATAGGAGCCTTTACTTACAAGGCTAATCCAGCAAAGGGTTTATTTCCTAGGTATAAGCAGTCTGAAGGTGTGCTGTGTAGAGCTGTTATTTTGGCTACAACAGGCTAGTGGGGGCCTCACCAGTCTCTTTGTCTTTTTATCCCATCATGCTTAGCCTGTATCTTCATCTCATGATCAAGATGGCAACTCCACATGCTGCAGTTACTTTTGCATTCTAGGATTTAGTCTATACACCCAAGAAGAGCAAAAAAAAAAAAAAAAAAAAAAAAAAAAAAAACCAGGGTCTCTCCCTTTAAAAAGCATTTCTGTAAGCCCCACCAGTCAATTCCCACTCTGTATCATCCATGGACTGTGTAAAGTCACTTGGCCAACCCTGGCTGCTATGGAGAGTGGGAAATGTAGTTTTGTTTTGTTTTTACCAAGCGCATGACTTTCCACAATGAGATGAGGTTTCCTATTACCCTATGGAAAGAAAGAGACATGAGCGTTGGGTATCTGCGCATGAAGGACCTCATGAGATAGAAGCACCTCGGGGTGACTGCTCTTGCAAAGTTGCCTCTGGAGCCGAGATTTGTCCCATCACCCCCTTTCTTTGTGTGTTCAAGCTCTAGCTTACATTTGGATCTTCTCAGTGGGGGTGGGGTGTGCTAATCTTTGTTGACACCCTCCTTCAGAACCAGTGTCAGTAGGTCAGCTTCACTTTCTCTGTGTTCTTGCCAGCCTGGAGGAGAACCATGTCTGTGACGAAGGGGCGTGTTCTCTCGCAGAAGGACTGAAGAGAAATTCAAGTTTGAAAGTCCTGAAGTAAGGAACCCATAAATAGGAGCTGAGATGGTAATGCTTAACCTCCAGTGGGCCTTTGGGGTCTGAGATCAAAACTCTGGACCCTGGACCCTCACCAAGGTGCCCAGTGGAAGCAGCTTGCCTTTGAGACAGATGAGGGGCTCAGCGCTGGTTGCTTATGTGGCAGGTGGGTGGTCCCAGGACATCTTGCTGGGAAAGAAGTACAGTAGGTGGGGAGGAATGGTGACAGGAGAGGGTGGACCCTGGGTCAGTTATCCATAAGGAGATTGGAGCCCACTTGGCAAAGCACACTTGGCACCTACCCAGGCAAGGGAAGGGGTAATGTACCTTCCTCTCCTGTGGTGAGGAGTACCTGTGGAGGTGTCAGGTCTCCAGTGCCTCCGGAAGGCTGAACATGCTCCTGGGGTCAGGAGAGGAAGGACCCCAGCAGAGTGACAGGTCTTCTGGGCAGGCAGCTCTCAGCCCTGGAGGTGTAAGCTGAGGGAGCACAGAGGGGCAGATGGCAGACCTCACCTGCTCCGTGGCTTACGGGGTGTCTTCTCTCCTCCCGGGGCCACTGCTGCTCAGGCCGACTCCAGTGGAGTCTTAGTGTGTCGTGCAGGGCTGAGTGCTCGTGTTTATGTGTGAATTTATTCATTTGCTGGTTAGACACACTTTTGTACGTGCATCTACACACCCATTTATGCATGTATGCATGCACACAAGACATGTTTCTGCTGCCTCCACTCTGTGTCAGGAGCTGTTTGGGGCACCGAAGGTAGAGTGCCAGAAAGGGCAAAGCAGACCCCCATTCCCCTAACTCTATATCCTAATGGGGGTGGCAGGTGCTTCAAGAGAGAAATGTGATGAGGGGAAATGCTGCATGGGCAAGGACTCTCTGAGAAGGTAGCTTTGGGATTGAAACCTGAACAATGAAATTGAGGCCTCACCACACACCGAGGTCTCAGGGAAGCACATCAGGTGGACGGGGGTGGCCAATGCAAAGACCCTGGGGCTGAAATAAGCCTGGTGACTTTGACGACAGAGGCTTGAGAAGTTGGAATATAATGTAATGGAGGAGTGGGTGGGAAGAGGTAGGGAAGCAGGCCGCAGAGCCTGCAGAGCCATGAGCAGGATTTGGGGTTTCACTGGGAGCATTTGGAGGGCTTTAAACAGCAGTCAGGAGATCTGAGTTACATGATGCCTTGTGTTAAAGTGTGGAAGAAAGGCTGCTGGAAGTAGGGGGCAATGGAACCCTTCAGGAGGAAGATGAAGGTGGCCTCGATGAGCCTGGTGGCAACAGAGAGGTGAAAGGAACAGGTCCTTGTGGTCCTGTGGGCCAAGGAGTTAGAGGTCAGATTGCAGCAGAGACTGTGTGCATGTGTGTATGCGTGCATGTGACCGAGACATGCTGTGGCTTTTTCTGGGACAGCAAGGGACCATCCCAGACTCTGTGAGCCAGAGTTCACCAAGGGACCATCCTTTTGTCAGAACTTTCTGAGTGAGTCTCACTTCACAGGGATCTCAGGCACCTTTTCACGGCTCCTTCTGCAGGAGGAAGGTGGCATCTGCCATGGCAGGTGGGGCCTTGGATCACTCCCATCCTAGAGATGGCTCAGCAGCTGCCTCTGGGCACCTATTGTGCTGCTGCCTGATACCCATCCAACATGGTGATGGTGTTTGCATTGCTCTTCAGGGCCAGGAAGCTGCCTTGAGGAAACACTTGCATGAGTCACTTGGGTGCATGTGGGCTGAGAGGCAGGGGAAGGCCTGATTGTTGAAGCTGGATGCCACAAGCTGGATGCCACCTGGCTATACCTGCCTGGTGCACTGTTGATGAGGTGTGGATGTGGTCGGGTTGTCGTTCCTCATAGTCACAGCTGTGCCTCACTTGATCCTAAAGGAGGTCAGGCAATGGTGGAAGTTGCCCCAGGTTACCTATTGCCAGTGCCAGCCTTGATATTCAGCAGCCTGAGTGAAAATGACCATAGAACACAGTTTCCCTATAAAGCTAAGTTGCCGAGAGAAGGGGAGGGTGAGGGACATGGAAAGGAAAGGAAAGAGAACCAGAGAGTGAAGAGACACCTACCCTTTTCTCTTTTTAAATATTTTATTTTATTATTTATTTGAGAGAGAGAGAGAAAAAAACAGGCATGCCAGGCCCTTCAGCTGCTACAAATGAACTCCAGATACATGTGCCACCTTGTGTATCTGGCTTATGTGGGTCCTGAGGAACTGTACCTGGGTCCTTTGGCTTTGCAGGCAAGAGCCTTAACTGCTAGGCCATCTCTCCAGCCCAACACCTACTCTTTTCTTTTCCCAGCTTCTTCTCTGCCAAGTATTGGTTGGAGTCTAGGCTTTGCAGTCAGATGGCCAGGGTTCATACCCCAGTATTCTCTCCTTAGGCAAGTGCCTCAGCTGCCTTAAGTATAAAGGGGATAGTAATTGGCCTCCCCATGGCATTGAAAACATGCACTGACTTAATGTAGGCAGTGAGTTGGCATGTAGGAGAAACTCTGCATAAACTGATATGTTCTTGACATTGCCACAGTGTCAGTGTGTGTGATATTCCAGTGCTGGGGAGGAGAGGAGAAGGGGTGGACACTACTGGAAGTCAAAGCTTTTAATAAGTATCTGGTTGGGCCACACAAGCTCTTCCTGGCCCCAACATGACCCAGCTCCTATCCTCATCCCAGCTTCATGTTAAATTTTGGTAGTTACTTCCTGTCATACCAGTGCTGTGCCAACAGTTTCAACTGTGTTAGCTGTGCCAGTTTCTTACTGTTCTTGAGGTATGGAGTGGTACTTCCTTAGGCCTCTGTTTACATATATGCGAGTATGTGTATTCATGTTCATGTGTGTGGAGACCAGAGGACAATCTTGGGTGTTGTTCAGGAAGGCTGCCCACCATTTTTTTGAGACAGGGTCTCTTTGGCTTGGAACTTGCCAATTGGACTAGACTGGATGGCCAGTGAGGCCCAGGGATCTTCTTCTACCTGTTTCATAGATGAGGAAATTCAGAAACATTTGCTAAAAATCAAAAAGCAAGTAGCAGAGGCTAGATCTGAGCCCTGGAACCTGGCACTGTGCCACGGGTCCTTGGCCATTATGTTACAGCTGCTTCCCAAGGAGAGACACTCTCCAGGGAGGTACTGAGCTTCTGTGGGCCAGCTCACTGGGCCTCTAAGACGGGAGGGAGTGTATCCAGGAGGCCTTCAGGAATCAGGCAGGCTGAAGTGGCAAACGAGGCATCTTGGAAGTTCATCTTGCCACCTTCTTCTCCAGGCTGTCCAATAACGGCATCACCTACCAGGGCGCAGAAGCCCTCCTGCAGGCCCTCATAAGGAACACCACCATCCTGGAAATGTGGTAAGGCCCGTGTCTGAGTCTCAGTCTTCCTATTATGTGAGATGGGGTGAGGGTGGTCTATCTTGACTGACAGTTGGTGTCATTCTGCATTTGATGGATCTAGATGTCTGGCTATGAAGGAAGTCTCTAAGCATCTTGAAACAGAGGCTAGTTCTTTTGCTTAAACTTGAGTAATATTAGCGGGGTGTGGTGGCTCAAACCTGGGATCCCTGTATCCAGAAGGCTGAGGCAGCAAGATTGCAAATTTTAGGCCAGCTTGGGTTATGAGGTGACATAATGTCTCAAGAAGTAATAAATGGAGCTACATAGATGGCTCAGTGTTTAAGGCGCTTGCTGACAAAGCCTGGCAGTCTGGGTTCAATTTCCCAGTACCCACGTAAAGCCAGATGCACAAAGCGTTGTATGCACTTGAAGTTCATTTGTAGCGGCAGGAAGCCCTGACATCCATTCTTATTCTCTCTCTCTCTCCTTGCAAATAAATAAATAAAAATGTTTTTTAAAAAGTAATAAGTGAACAAATAATCAAGTTAGAAGTGTCTCGCAGACTGAAGATGTTCTATGTGACCCTGCATACTTTGGATCCTGGAGGTGTCACAGGGTGGGCACTGTGGCATGGTGTGTCCACAGATACATCATTAGAAGCCATAACCCTTCCTATTTTTGAAAAGACATCGAATTGTGCTTAAATGATCCTCCTTGTTTCCAGACATCTATTTCTCACTCAGATAGCAAGTAGAAAAGGCTCTCCTGGTCCAGCACGTTAGGAGTGAGTGATACAGTGTGTTTCAGGCACTAGGCCAGATAGCAGTATTTAAACGATAAGGGATTTCCTATTGGGCTCTGTGTTTCAAGCCTGGCATGGAGCCTGCTTGGGGGGCGGGGGGGTTGAGGTGCTGCTCCCTGCGGTAGCTGGAGCAGAATGTCGGGTATCCTGCTCCATCACTCTTCCACCTCTTCCATCCATTCTTATTTGAGCTGGAGTCTCTGACTGATACCAGAGCTAGTGTGTCCTTGGTCTCTGCTCCCCCTTTCAGGAGTGGGGTTACAGGCTCATATGTCCACATCCACTTGTTTATGTGGGTTTTGGAAATTCAAACTTAGCCCCCTCTGATCCTCATGCTTGCCCAGAAAGTGATCTTAACCTCTGAGTCATCTCTCCAGCCCTTCTGTTTTTTTTTTTTTTTTTTTTTTTTTTTGGTTTTTCAAGGTAGGGTCTCACTCTGGCTCAGGCTGACCTGGAATTCACTATGTCATCTCAGGGTGGCCTTGAACTCTCTGTGATCCTCCTACCTCTGCCTCCTGAGTGCTGGGATTAAAGGCATGCGCCACCACGTCTGGCTTGTTTTTTTTTTTTTTTTTTTTTGAGACAAAGATCTCGTATAGTAAGAAGTCCAGGCTGGCCTCAAGCTCACTAGTAGCCAAGAATGATCTTGAACACCCGATCCTTCTTCTACTTCTCAAATGCTTTTGAAGCCCCATTCTCAATGGCAGTCATTAATCAGAGGGGAAGGAAGTCCTTCATTGGTGGGCAAACCTGTTCTAGCTGGCTGCAGACTCGTCAGACCTATTATCTAGAACAGGTGCTGTTGGCTTCTGTGTTTCACCTCCCTGTCCCAGTCAGTTAGTGACCCTGCTTTAATCACGCAGACTTCATCCCTCAAAACGCATAGCAAAGTGGTAGCAAACATAGATCTCAAATAGTGAAGATAAAAAAAACACACAAAGAGGTCTTGCTTCCTGTGTGATTGTGAAATCCTGTAGACTGAGATCAGCAGGTCCTTTGCTGGAGAGAAAGTGCGCACGTGTGTGTGTGTGTGTGTGTGTGTGTGTGTGTGTGTGTGTGTGTGTAAAACCATTATACAAGCCTAAGAAATATTACCTTCTGTGTCTGGAGCAAGCCAGCCTCAGGCTGATAGTCCTGTGTCTCCTTGCTGCCTGTCCTCGGAACCGGATGGTCATAGGACTTGCTCCCTGCATTCTTGACTAATGTAGTTATTTCCTGAAAAAGAATGGCTGGAGTCTGCAGGAGTGTGTGGCCAGCAGGCCCAGTGTTGTGGTCACTCTGCCCAGTCACGGAGCCTTGCTCATTCTGTGGAATGATCCTTGACCTGTGCTAGGTAGAAGGCAGTACAAATAACACCACTTCCCTTCCATGAACCTGAGCTAGGCCCATGCACCAGCCTCTCCCAGACATTGGTTTAAATATGGCCTCTTCCCTTTAAAAGCCTGCTCTCACACCGTCAGTCAGATCTCACTGCCTTTTATTCCTGCAGGCTCCGAGGAAACACATTCTCTCCAGAAGAAACTGAGACACTTCGCTGCAGGGACGCCAGACTCTTGCTTTGACCTCTCAGTTTGTCTGTGAAGAGCTGTGGACTTGGACCCTGGGGGCTTGATGATGTCTGGAAGTAGTCCTGGGATGCTCCTTATTCTGCCAAAGGGAGAATTGACTTTTCCCAAGGTTTCCATGGTGGTTGGTCATGGTTGTCAACAGGGCTGGATTAAGAGAAGCAGGAGACAGGTAGAGCATTTGTGTCTGTGGGGCATATCCATAGAAGATTGACATGTGGGACAATGACAGGGGGCACACTCTGAATGTGTGTGGCCCCCAGTGGAGGAAATTGGAGGAGGAAGGCAGCATGAGTGCATTTGCAAGCTCTCGGGGCCAGAGCATCTACAGTTGCGACCATTGCCCCGAGACAGCTGACTACAGCTTCTTCAGTCTTTCAATGTGGACTCACGGCCAGTGACTCTCCAGGGAGTTTCCAGCCTTCAGCCTCAGATTGGGACTATTGAGGCTTCCACCTTCTTGGGTTGATAGCTACCGTGTTCTTGGGCTGCCCTGGATGCAGAAGACCATTGTTGGACTACCTAGCCTCCACTGTGTAAGCTAATCCAGTAAATCCCCTTGTATCTTAGTTGGAACAATGGGTGGATAGATGGGTGTGCATTCCAATGGTTCTGTTCCTCTGGAGAGTCCTGACTAATATGCCTGTTCTTCCCTAGCTCCAAGCATGAGATGAACACAAGGAGCACCCTTCAGCCAGTGTGAGACGGGCCTCTACCTGAACCACCTGGGATCCTGACGGTGGTCGGGGAGGCCCACAGATGGCAATTGAGTGTTTGCTGGTGTGAAGACCTAGATCCTCACGCAGGATGCCCTCTCTCCCACCAACCAGGGCTCAGCCACCCAGGCCCTAACAGCCAGCACTACACTGCATCTTGCTCTCCTTTCTGACGCTCAAGACATTATTGGAAGGAGACACACGGCAGCCGCTCGTTCCCAAGACACTCTAGATTTGCAAGAAAAATAGGACCACGCTCCAGCTGGGATCACACATGGACTTTTATTTCCAGTGAAATCAATTACAATTGAGCCCTTGGAAACAGTTCCTCCTCCAAATGCGGCTTTTTAAAATTAATCTGGGACAGAATTTCAAATAGCCCCACCAGGCCTCCGGTTGGTGCCTGTGAGCTGAACTCTGACAACAGACTTCTGAAACCTAGCCACAGAGACAGTTCTGTTTGATTTGTGGCAGAATGCTTTAGGATATGTAGTTAGGGGTTGGAAGTTTGCAGGGGGCAAATCTAGACCCCTCCTTTTAAGCTATGATCTTCCTGGACTTTGTTGAACAGTGCTTTTGTATATTGTAAAGTAGGCACATGTTAATCCTTTTCAACATTATTATGTGTGAAAATTGCTTGATATTTGTAAATTATGTTTTTGTATTCTCTCAAGTTGGTATTTTTATAGAAAACACGATTATGAACTTTGTTGCAAATAATCAGAGGTGAAAAATACCGAGTTCTCTTCATTGTGACCAAACACTTAAAAATATCCTTAAAGCTTGTCAAATTTTACACCGTGTTCCACTTGAAGGGGGGAAAATGATGTTTTCAACCAGATAATTTATGGCTTAAGGCAAAAGCATTTCTTAGAAATAGGCTGACAATCAAAATCCATTTGGTTTCAGCTTAACAGAATCTAACCCAGCGTGAAGTGTGAAGCTGTGTAGGAGTCTCGTGGTGCCATGGCAGAAAGGCTGTGGGAAATAGGCAAAGGCCCATGGGCCTCCCTCAGTTCCCTCCAAGTGGCCCCAAGAGTCTTTAATAGGGTGTGTGTGTGTGTGTGTGTGTGTGTGTGTGTGTGTGTGTAGCTCTCCTCTGGCAGCAGCCTTCTGCTCTGGCCTTGCTAGCATAAGTCTTCCTGCACACCGTGATCACAGACTGCTTGCTGCAGTGGAGTCCCACTTCCATGAAAGATCTTTTCCTTATCTGTCTTGCTAAGTGCTCTGGTCTCTCCTGGCTCCTGTGTGTGAGTGTGTCTTTGTTCCTGAGGTTCTGCCTTCGCCAAATGTTTTTTTCTGGTGCAGATAATCAGGGGGAATGAAGATGGGACCACTTTCTCTGAGGAAGGAACACAGCAGCCATTTGCATAGCACCATGTTGGCCTGTAAATTCATCCTCAGTAATTATTTATTAACCAGTCAAGTCAGGGCACTTGGGCCGAACAAAAAGACATGGTTTCCATTATAGTGAGGTGGACAGAAAGACAGGCAGAGAGCAAGTTCTCTAAAATATGTATATGAAAAGTCCATTGCAGTGTTAGGAAGGGAATCATTATAGTTAGGATTTGAAATGTTCCTACATGTCCCATTGATGAAGGACCAGTGCCTGGTTTGTTGTGCCATTGTGAGGAGGTGTGACCTAGTAGAGGGAGGTGAGGTCATGGAGGAGAACATGCCCTTGACAGGGATGGATGCTGGGATTTTTGTCATATTCAATCTCTCCCTTCCTTTCTAACTAAACAAAGTTGCAAGGCACAGGGAACCTTCTTGTTGAAGGGTTGGGCCAAGGCAAGTTCTCTGATGAAGAATCAGGAAAGCTGTGTCTTGGAACATGGGAAGAGGCTGGCCAGGCCATGAGTGAGGGGAGAAAGAGCCTTCCATCTGGGGGAGTTGGCTGTACAGAGATTCCCATGGAAGAACTGGCAGGATGAATGGTGCTCCCTAAAGACATGAGGTACTAGCTCCTGGGACTTTATTTGGCAGAAAGGACTGTGCAGATGTGACTGAATGAAGTGTCTTGGGATGGAGAGATGGCCCTGGATTATTGGGTGACCCCTGCACACTGTCAAGTGTTCTTTTTTTTTAAATTATTTTTATTGACTTTTAATCTTACATACCAAAAAAACCCCACCTGATATTTCCCTCCCCTCCCCCATTCCACTTTAGAACTCCGGTCTCCATCATATCCCCTCCCTTTCTCCATTAGTCTCTCTCCTAATTTGATGACATCATCTTTCTCTTCTATTCAAGTGTTCATAAGAGGGAGGCAGAGGGAGACATAACACAGAAGCAGGGAATGTGACTCCCAAAGTAGGTACCATGCTTCTGGCCTTGAAGATGGAGGAAGGGGCCAGGAGGAGCTGAGACTGTAAGTCTAGAAGCTGGGAGGGACAGGAAGCCAGATTCTCTGCAGAGCCTCAGAGGGATTGTAGCTCAAGGTTTCTGCTTGTGTGGGCCAGCCCACTTTGGATTTTTAGCTTTAGGACTCTTAAGAGATTAATTTGTGTTACTTTAAGTTACCATGAGTGCAGTACTTTGTTACAGCAATCCTAGGAAACTAATACAATATTTGCTATGGGATAAGGAGAGGGTGTCACTAGATGGGCTTGCAGAAATAGTGGGCAAGTTTTCCATGGCCATGGTCAAGAATTTGGTCTTGATCTTAGAACAAAAGCAAGTGTGGTGGGACATGCTTGTAATCCCAGCTGAATCCCAGGAGGCTGAATAGGAGGATCATGAGTTTGAAGCTAGCCTGGGCTTATCTGATGTTGAAATTCTGTATCAAAGAACTAAAATAAATGGATAAAATAAGGGCAAACTGTTGAAGGCGTCTACGCAGGAGACATGTGATCCAATTTATCTTGAACAAAGATGTGTTTTGCTCCTGGGTGAAGATGAGCCCGGAATGCCCAGGAGTAAGGATGGGGAAAGGAAGGGGCCCAGGAGACAGTGCAGCTGAGAGGCAGGTCAGGCTCAGTGTTGGTGAGGGTGGAGGGGCAAAAAGATGGAGGAGGGTGGTGGACGCCTTTAATCCCAGCAAAGATGGACAAGAGTTCGAGGCCAGAGGCCTTCTCCAGGGTGGATGTCCTTGAAGCCAGAGGCCTTCTGGAGGTGGATGTCCTGAAGCCTACATTGGAAGGAGAGAGGACCCAGGGATAAGGAAGAATCCTGGATGCTCAAATTTCAGTCTTGAGTACTCGGGGACGGGGACAATGGGTAGGAAACAGCCTTGGAAGAGCAAGAGGCTTCTGGGGGATGATCAAGTCTATTGTGCCTAAGAGAAGTCAGGTGGAGACACCAAGTTACACAGTATGTATCTGGACTCCAGTAGGTCATTTCCAGAGAGAAGGATGTGGGGGTTTTCAGCATCAAAATGAGGTGGTACTTGGAACTGGGTGACATAACCCAGGAAGAGGTTATGAAGAAATTAGAAGTTAAAGCCAAGCATGGTGATATATGCCTGTAATCAGCATTGGAGGTGGAGGCAGGAGTTCAAGGTCACTCTTGAACACATAGCAAGATTGAGGTCAGCCTGGGCCACATGAGACTCTGTCTCAAAAAAAAAAAAAAAAAGAACAACAACAAAAAAAGAACAAAAGTAAACAAATGATATATAGATAGATGATAGATGGAAAAGGAAAAAAGAGAAGTCAAAAAAGTTTAGGCAAGGGTGGCATTGAGGCATTGGTATGTAATTACTGTCAGAGTTGAGAGTAGGAGAAATTTCATAACTTCCAAAAGGCTAGTAGACTCTACCATAAGAACTCTTGAGCCTGTGTCAGTAACCAGGCAACGAGGATTCTTAGTCTTAAGGTTCTCTGACAGGGAACTTGCTATAGAAACACATATGCTCATAGCCACTGGCTTATCTTGGAGCTTGCAGCTTTCAAATTTCTGACAAAAAGTACCTAATTCTTATGTGTGGAACAAGACACTACAGCAGGAGAATTTTCAGAATAGTCTCAAACTTTAATTATATTCACCATCATCCTGGAAGAATAAAAGGGGACACTGACTATTTGCCTCACTCCCACCTCAGTCCCCTCCCCAGACTAGAAACCAGAATGCTGAAATGAATGTACAGTGTAGAAAGGAAATCAGTGGGGTTGGGGGCGCTGCTCAATGATAAAGCCCTTGCCTCGGATGTGAGAAGCCTTGGGTTCAGTCGCCACAATCGTAAAAGAAACGTGAGCACTGTGTGTATATCTTATGTGGGTTGAGATGAGCATAGAGTTTGTTCCATTATTGCACCAATAAATCTTCAAGCCTGTCTCCCCACCACCCACCCACCCCCTGGGTCAGCTTAGCCCTAGGGTAAAGCACACAGCAAACATGTGTGAAGAATGCATAGCCTCAAGCCTGGGACAGTGGTTATAGGCCACGTGGGACATTGGGACTGACCCAAGCAATTTCCCTATGAAGAATCACATTCAAACACACCTCAGCTGTGTAGACTGGAAAGCCAAGACCTTTGGCTATTTTCCCCTGAGGTACCTTTCATCTTGCCTTGAAATTTAATTCCAGCCTATGATTACTTCTCAAACAATCCACTATCTAACCCTTGAAGCATGCTTCTTCACTCATCACTCACCCTGAAAACCTTTCTTCTCAGGGCTATTGCACCTTCTAGAAATGATGTTGCTTTTATTACTTCTTCTTTCTCTTCTTCCTTCTCCTCTTTTTGAGATAGGGTTCCCTTATGTCCCCCCACCCTTCTGTTTCAGCATCCTGAGTACTGGGATGACAGATTTGTGCCACTGCACCCAGTATAATTCTTTTTCAGACTTTTCAGTTCTATGTTCCTTTCCCCACATTTTCTTCCCACCCTCAGAAAACAAGGGGCCCCTTGTCTGTATTGATCTCTTTCCTGTTCTCCCTGCATCCACCCTTGGCCTGCTGAGTGAGCTTATCAAATCCCAGGTCAGATCAGTCACGGCTCTGCTCTAAGCCCTTTACAGCATCCATCCAGGGCAGAGTCAAGGTTGCCTGCTGGCACAGACCACCTCATGTCCTCCAGTCTCCTCTAGGCTACAGACACCTCTGTTCACTACACTCCTTTGCTGGTGGCATCTCTTTGGCTCCTTGATAGCACCAAGCATCCTGCTGCTTCCAGACCTGTGTTCTTGCCCGATCCTTCTCTCTTATGGGGACGCTCTTCCCTTCGACAGTGGTGTGCTTTGTGGTCTCATTTCCTTCAGGTGTTTGTTCAAATGTCACCTTATTGAGCTGCCCATCTCTAGTCACTCTTCTCTGCCCCGCTTCTTCACAGTGTCTTCTTGATGTGGACTACCTCATGTACATTGATTATTTTTCCCCCTCTAGTGTTTGGATTGTGAATGTTCCCCACAGGCCATGTGGTAAAGGCTTGGTCATCAGTCTGTGGTGCTATTTGGAGATAGTGGAGCCTTTAAGAATTGGGGCCTAAAAAAGCTGGGTGTGGTGGCGCACGCCTTTAATCCCAGCACTCGGGAGGCAGAGGTAGGAGGATTGCTGTGAGTTCGAAGCCACTCTGAGACTACATAGTTAATTCCAGGTCAGCCTGGGCCAGAGTGAGACCCTACCTCGAAAAAAACAAAACAAAACAAAAAAAAAAATTGGAGCCTAATAGGAGGCCTTCTGGTTAATTGGACGTATCATTGAAGGAGGTTTTGGGAGCCCAGCCCCCCTCCCTTTTTGGCTTCCGCCAGGTGAGCAACTTCCACTCCACAACAATTTGGCACCACAGGCCTGAAGCAACAGGACTTGGCAGCCACAAAATCTGAAACTATGAGCCAAAAGAAACCCTTCTTCAACTTCGAAGTCATTTTCTCAGGTATTTTGGCACAGCAACAGAAAGCCACACTTCCCCTGCTCCTTGAGAGCAGAGACCAACCTCACTTTAGTCGCCCACATCTAAAAACATATGCAGTGCAGAAGCAGGTAGGCACTCCGTGAATATTTGTTAACTAGGTAATGAAGCCACTCCAAGGGAGCAGAAACCTAAGCCAGGGCAGTCGCCTTTCTGCTGGGTTGCAGTCAGTTCTGTGTTGCTGGGATGAACATCCAACCAGATCAGTTCATTGGTGGCAGAGGGTGGGGGGAGGAGTTTATTTCAGGCTTACAAAATCCAGGGCAAACTCCATCCATGATGGAAGAAGCTACTTACTTCTATACATTCAAACTGTGAGAAAAAAAAACGCAGCAAGCAAACACCAGTACCAGCAAGCATGAACTGCCAGAGCCCAAACTGCTCTGAACACACACCTTTGGGCTGCAACTCAATCTGCCCCCAAACACACCTTAGGACTGGACTCCAAGATCTACCCCCTCCCCTCTTTTTCATTTGGGCTCTGTCCACTGGAGACAAAATTCAAGCCTGGGTCTACGGGGCCATATATTCAAACTGTCGCACCCTGGCACCAGCAGAGCTTCCTTCCCAGGGGAGGACAGCTGTGATAGACACAGAACCTTTCCTAGTGTGTGCATTGCTCTTCATGTGATTCCACAAGTGACACAAAGGTCTCCATGATGAGCAGTGTGTGAGTTTTAGAATTACACCCAGAAATCACTTATTACTGATAACAGCAAATAGCTTAGAGATGGAATAGGCCTTTACAATTCCTCTGGATTAGCTTAAAAACGATTAAAGTAATCCCTGTTTATCTGATTGAAGGGAACCTCTAAATAGCTTGAGTACAGGCTCCCAAGACAGAATGCTCAGGTGCCCCTCAACACTCTCAACAGCTTGTCCATGATTAAGACGTCATGCTGGGTTTCTGTGGGAAAAGCAGTAGTAGCCTGTCCTTGCCTACAGGGTTCCCAGGTCCAGGCAGCCGCTTGGCTCATTCTGAACACCTTAGTGGGAGCACGAATCACAGAGTTCAACTGGAAATTGCCATTTCCTGTGATGCTGAGGGTACAGGATTGCAGTGGAGTTGAGGACACCAGGTGTCTTACTTTTTCTGTGTTAAGTAGAGATACAGAATAGACAGTAAGCTGTGAAATCAACACAGAACTCGGTGATGCCTGTGGTAGCCCCTGAGAAGCATAGGGCAAGGTCTACTACCTGACCACACCACCACTAACAAGGTCTCCTCAAGTCCCCACTGTGTGTCTCTGTCATATGCTCCTACTAGCCACCCTGTAATTTACCAGTCCCTAAGAAAAGGGGTCCATTCAACCCAATGGCTTTATCTTAGACTCCTGAATGTTCAGTATGAGAACCGAGCAAGACAGTTTTTGAATCACATCTGTTAGCAGGCTATAAATCCTTCAAAGGGATCTCCCTGCCTAAGGACCAGCCAGGCCCTGATGCTGTGTGTCAGCCCATCAGTGCTCTGTAATTCTCAGATCTGTCAACTTGTTAGGTGCTTTCTGCTCTCTTTGTCTGGAGTGTTCTCTAGACCCCAGCTGTAGGTCATCATTTCTCCCTCCTCTTGTAGCCTTCTCTGAGTACTCCCTCCTGCATACATACTCAAAGCCCTTCTCTCTGCCTGTTTTTACCTGAATAACTGTAACTAAGCTGGTGACAGTGTAACCAGCTGTTTAGTCTACCTTCCTTGCTGGAGGCAAGATGGCATCTCTCCTATCCACTGCAATGTTCCCTCATAGCTTCTCAGCAACTCAACCATTGGTTTGCATGAAACAAGGGCCAGGCTGAAGGTGGGGGAAAAATAGGTGTTAGGTGGGGAATGGAGGCTACAAAAACCAATGGAGATCCTTGATGTTGCTTGGTCCATACATGAAGGCAGTTAGAGAAGACAGAGAAATCATTTATATGTAGATGGGAAAAGAGTCCTGCTTGGAGTCGTGGGAGACTGGGTCTCAGGCTTGTTCTGAGTGACTGAGGGAGATTATTCCCCGCCCCATACTGGATGGTAATCTCCCTTCTGTAAGATGAGAGGCTGACAGATGAAGAACTGAAAATAACCAATAGTACATGACACTGTTCTCCCATTTCTGCTCTTGGCAGGCCCCTGAGCCTGAATATATAGCTTCAGTATTGTGTCAGCTTGGTCCTAGACAGCCATTACCAGCCTAGGGGTGGTTATTGAGAAGAGCCCACATGTCAGGCTTGGATTAGCTCATGACCTCATAGATGAAGCCAGGCCTTGACACTGATTCAGTGAACATGTGACAGGAGGGATGAGTGATGCGCCTGGCCCCTGCTGGTGGGTCATCAAGTCTCACCAAAGCAGAGAGTTCAACCACACCAAAGGCCACCATTAGACATGAAGATGTCCAAGCCCAGAACTGGCAAATCTCATCCTTCCAGGAGCCATTAGGTAATGAATACGAGAGGAGTGGTCCAGGGCTGAGGAAACAGAATGGTGAGGAGTGTGGCAAGCTGGAGAAGACGAGAGTGCTTATT
This sequence comes from Orientallactaga sibirica, assembly GCA_036365145.1. Taxonomy (NCBI): domain Eukaryota; kingdom Metazoa; phylum Chordata; class Mammalia; order Rodentia; family Dipodidae; genus Orientallactaga; species Orientallactaga sibirica. Next base: position 4,220,169 of record JAEOAD010000030.1, read on the forward strand.
TCATCTCAAATATACAAAATCTCTCTCCATCTCTGATTCCTCCTCTCCATCCTTCTCCTTATTGGATGGGGTCAAAGAAAACTAGTCTTCAGACTGAAGCATTCTCTCAGACAGCCAAACATTGTATCAGTGGCACAGGAGAATCTAAATGTATAGGGGAATGATGGTGCCTATGGTCACCTTTAAGCCACTGTTAATTCCCATCACATTCAGTGGAACAGGATTACCAATAGACTGAGGCTTAGGTTTCCAAAAGATGCCCATTTGGGAGCTGAAGAGATGGCTCAGTGTTTAAAGGAACTTGCTTGCAAAAAGCCTACTGGCCTAGGTTCAATTCCCCAGCCACCCATGTAAAGTGGGAAGAGTGTTTGAAACCGCAAGAGACTCTTGTGCACCCATATGTGTGACACACACACACATATACACACATAAATAAATATTCTTTCATCCTGGTTGATTGAAGCAAGAGAGGGAAGTGGATAGTTTAGATGTACTGTTAGAAATCGCCCATGTGACTACTTTCTGTAGTCATTGTTTTTAATTCCCCAGCTCTTCAGAAGCATGCCATTTACCACTGGGGAAATTTGTGTTATGATTAAACACACGTGTACACACACACACATTTTTTCCTTTCTCAGGATTAATCACCTTCTCCCATAATTAGTACTTAAAATGTCAAAGGAGAAGGAATTAATTAACAGGAGTATCCAGTGCAGCCAGGCATTGGCTGCCAGATTCTGAGCCTGATTATAAAAAGCATTTCCTTAAATATTTTGAGCACTTTGGGGAATCAGAAGCCTCCCTACTAATTGAAAGATCCTTAACTACACCCCAAGTTCTGGCTAGTGGCCAGGGGTGCAGGGCTGAGAAAAGCCGAGCGTGGAAATCTATTCCTCATCCTTAGGAACCTCCCTCCAAACTGGGATAGGTGACGACAGAGGTTTAGTATCAGCTGGGGTCCCACGGAGCATCTGAGGGGAGGAAGGGCTTTGACCTTCAATGAGCTCCTGAGTGTTAAGAACCACAGTGCCACATTTCACAATCCCGGAAGACAGGTGAAGACTGTCATTTCCATTCTACAGATGAGGAAATTGAGGCTCACTATGTTTGGGAGCTCCCCATGTCACGCGGCGACTAACTGATAAAACCTTCCATCTTAAGCGTGATTCTAAAGCTTTGCTCTTTCATGGAATTCTGGAAAACTAGTCCCAAGCTCTTGTCTGGACGTTTCCCACCCCAGTTTTGACAGCTTGAAGTAGGAGGTGGAGCTGAGAGCATAGCGCCCCTCCCACTTCCGGTACCAGCCAATGATGATGCGGTAACCACAGCCTTTCGTCCAATCAACTTGGCGCTCCCGCCCCCATCCCTTGTCTCCTCGGCTCCGCCCCTTCGCTTTCCCTTTGGCTCCACCGAGCTTGACCGAGCGGAAAGTCCCTTCAGCCGGAGACTCGCCGGCAGCCATTGGAGGAAGGTCCGGCCCCGGAACTAGCCAATCAGAGTTCGCGTAGGCACGCAGCTCGGGCTGCGATTGGCGGGAGAGGTCGGTTGCTGTCTCCGCCCCCGCTCCCTCCCTCCTCCTCCCGAGAGGCTTGGAGGCGGGGCAGGTGGGGGCGGGCCCAGGTAGCAGGTTCGGCTGCGCGGGGGCTGCTCGACTGAGGTAAATATTAGGGCGGTGGGTGTGGGGCACCGAGGCCCACCGGGGACCGGGCTGCCGCGAGCCAGGACCTCGCTGCCATCCCGCTGCCGAGGCGGGTGAGTGCACGATGGCCGAGCGGCGGGAGGCCGGATCCCCGGCGGGCGCTCCTCCCCGGCCTCTGGGAGTCTCGGAGATCGTGGGGCCTCGGCGGCGTTGGCCCGTTACCTGCCGCCCTGGCCGGTCTGCGGGGCGCCGACGTCAGCCCGGGTTGTCCAGCCCTGAGCATCCCCGGGACTCTTGGGGAGCCCCGAGGTCACGGACCGGACACCCTCTCCCAACCCCCGAGACCAGAAGGCTTGGGGGTGGGTGGGAGCAGCGCTGGGACTCAGCCTCCCTCTCCGAGTCTTGCTTCTCCGGGTTTTCAGATGGGGAAACTGAGGCCCGGGCCCGCTGGCTGGCTCGGGACGGCCGCGATGGGCACCGGGTGATGGTTGCTAGCTCACGCCCGGGGTCGTGGGGACCGGCCGTTTGGGGTTCGCGCGGTGGGGGTTCTGGCCTCGCTCATGGCGGGTTCTGCTTTTTCTTTCAGTTTCCCCAGGCTCGCCGACTCAGGATGGTTTTGCACAGCCCGGAGTTCTGAAATTGCAAGGTGTGCCCCGTGGACACAGGTAACCTTCTTTCCTTCCTAATCATGAACAGTCTGGGGAGGAAACGTGAAATCTTGAAGGAAGATCATTTTTGAGCTGAGCGCTCAGCCCCATCAGTTGCTGGGTTACTCTGTCCGTGGTATCTTTTACGTTTCACCCTGGGCATTTGTATAGTTCTTAGAGTGATTGTCAAATTCCAGCCACCAAGTCTTGTGGTCTTCCAATCTCCCACCCTCACCCCCCCATCATCCCTGCCACCTTCCTTTCTCTGATTTTCCTTGGAAAGTTAGCTCCCTAGAGCAGCATTCATACCTTGCTCAAAATTGGGGCTGATTAGGGAATCTTAATAACATTTGTTCATTTCTTTTTTGTTGGCAATCATTGGCTTCCAGATAAAAACTCAGGCCTCAAGAGGGTGTGCATTCAAGCTTAGGTCTCTTGTACACCCCCTCACACCTCAAGTAGGTTGAATGGCCCCAAAAATTTAGCCTGCCGTTCCCCACTGGTTTGTGGGTGGATTTGCACTAGAACTGTGTTAGGGGAAAATAACTTGTTGGAAATTCTTATTGAAGTTCATGTACTCTAAATTTTTTAAATTTTTTTGTTTATGTTTATTTATTTATTTGAGAGCGACAGACAGACAGAGAGAGAAAGAGAGAGGAGAATGGGCATACCAGGGCCTCCAGCCACTGCAAACGAACTCCAGATGCATGCATGTGCCACCGTGTGCGCCTGGATTATGTGGGTACTGTGGAATCAAGCCTTGAACCAGGGTCCTTAGGCTTCACAGCCAAGCGCTTAACCGCTAAGCCATCTCTCCAGCCCCATGTACTGTGAATTTTGACAATACCCTAGAACATTCTCTAAAGTTCTGCTGCAAAATTTAAAGTATTTTTGCAAAGGAAGCCTTGTTTGGAGTGGTATTTTTTTTTTGTGAGGGGCTGATAAGGCCAGACACTTGTTATATGAAACAACAGATATTAAATAGCAATCATTTTTGTGGTCTGGCATGCCTAAACTGTGGTTTAGTGATTTAAAGACATCTTTAATACAAGAAGAAAGGAGAGTAATTATCCTATTCATCAAATTATATTAGTATTTTGTTCCTGGTTTTCACACTGTGATGTTAAATTTCTTGGGGGATTTAGATTGTTTATGTACAATTTATAAGTGTTACTGATGGTGTGAGGGTCTAGGAAGCCCATTTCAAATGAACCTCAGAACAACTTGGTTTCATAATTGTGAGATTTTCCTTATTTGTTTCTACTTACATATGTAACAATGAAGTAGTATAAAAACCAATGGGCTTCATTTATCCAGACAATTAGTGATGTTTCAGATAAAAGTCTTTAAATGTTGCCAATTCCTGGGGCTTTTATTTTTTAAACCTGAAAGAAGCTTTTAATTACTTAAACAAATTGAGGAAATGGAATGTTTGACTTTCATTTGTATCACTTCACGAAGTTTCTGGTCTAGGCCCTAGAGGTCAACAGATGAGCAATGGGGAAGTCAGCTTGGGAGTGCAGTGGCTATGTTTAACTCATGCAAGACAGCAGTGTTGTCTTCCTGATAGGAACATGCAGATGCAAGACTTTTCTCTCTCTCTCTCTTTTTTAAATCTCGTAAGTCCTACTTATCTTAGGGTCTGTGTCTTTCTGTCACATGTTTAATCTGTGAGCAAAATTAAAACCAACCAACCAAGTTCTTTTCTGATCCTGCAATCTTTGCATTTCTGTTTAGCTGTTTAAGAGTAGCAACATGTTCTTTTAGTGAGAGATGTTCTTTACTAAAATAATGCCACTCTAGCTGCCTTGAAGAACTTGGAAAAATGCTCACTTGTATCTTTTTTTTTTTTTTTTTTTTTTTGAGGTAGGGTTTCACTCTAGCTCAGGCTGACCTGGAATTCACTCTGTATTCTCAGGGTGGCCTCGAACTCATGGCGATCCTCCTATCTCTGCCTCCCGAGTGCTGGGATTAAAGGCGTGCGCCACCACGCCCGGCTACTTGTATCTTTTTTTCTTGGGTATTAATGCCAACTAGCCTACTTGTTTCCCCTTCGTGATTGGGGCAGTCTTTTAGTGTTGTCAATTTTATACTGATTTAGAGAGCTTCCTGTGGGACACAGGATAGGACAACATCCTATCTCTGAAGATGGCAGAATTTCTTGAATTACACCTGTCTTTGTGAGGTTCTTGTGAATGGTACAACCTGATCACTTGAGCATCAGAATGACATTTTATCTTCTAGCTAAGTTGACAGTGTCAGTTTAATGTAGCTAACTCCTATTTGTATTGTGTAGTTCGTTTATTAGAACTTGATGATTCTCAGCTTTAACATTTTGGGTAAGACTTCTTGACCATTGCTCTTCCATTTCATTCACAGGAAATTGATCAATATTTGTTCTTTCATCCCTCATTTAGTCTAATGGTTTACATAGTTAAATCCCTCTTTACTCAGATTTCAGATCGTCGACAAGCTCAGATAGCCATATATGATTTCAAATCTCCATGACACTGTGTTATTTTCTGGTCTTCAGTGCCCTCAAGAGAAAGGCCTTCTGTTCATCCTGGTTTCAGGTTGAACAATTTGAGGCTTCCTATTGTATTCCAACCCTTTGGTAATCATCATTCACTTCTTAGAGAAATTATGAAGATATTTGTGATCACTCAGTTATCCAGCCTGAAATAAAATCGTATACAGATGAGTCATTTGTGATGTGCTCACTCTCACAGATGCTACCTGCAATGTGAAAGTAAGTACAAATGAAAACTTCTCCCTCCACTCTGATCCATTCCCTCTCTTTGAATTTCAAGGGGCTGCATTTTCCTTGTGTTATCTTGTGGCAGTTATGATTTATACTTAAGACAGAAGCTGAATGCAGTGGGATAATTTGTGGTAGGCAGTCATCACATCTTTAGGTCTCTAGTTTCTAGTGTCTAGCCTTGTTCAGAGTAATCAGAATATTAAATCCTGGTCCACAAACTCAGTGTGATTTCAGTCTTTGCCTTCACATTGTCTTGACTCAGTTTTTATTGCTATGCAGATATAGTGAAAGGAGATTGTTGGCATTATATTCATTACCACAAAGATATATTAGTACATTTCTGTTGTAATCCAGGTATCTTGAGACTATTTACTAACCATTTAGTTTATCATGTGTATGTCTGGATTAGAGCCATAAAGTTCTTACATTCAACTTTATCAGTTGCAATAAAGAAAATTAATTTTAATGTAAGTTCAAACCTGTCCTTAATTTATTAGTTATAAAAAAGGAAAGACCACATGCTTTTTATTTTTGGATAATACTTAAAAATATTTCATAATTTTTTGTTGCTTTTAGTTGTCTGTTGTGATCCATCTTGTTACTCAGTCCAAACTGAGGGCCACACTGCTCTTTATCTGGTTTACTTGTGTGTATGTGTGGAGAGTACATGTGTAGTGTGGTATGGAGTATACACATGTGTGTACAAGTGCATCAGTCCCATTGTGTGTATGTGTGGAGGCCAGAGGGTATTAAGTGTCCTTTCCTTATTATTCCTCTGTGCATTTCTTCTTCTTCTTTTTTTTTTTTCTTTCTGGTTTTTCGAGGTAGGGTCTCACTCTGGTCCAGGCTGACCTGGAATTAACTATGTAGTCTCAGGGTGGCCTCGAACTCACGGTGATCCTCCTACCTCTGTCTCCGGAGTGCTGGGAGTAAAGGCGTGTGCCACCACGCCCAGCTTCCCTCTGTGCATTTCTTGAGATGGGGTCTTCCCCTTAAACCAGAACTGCTGTGGTCACTGAGTCCAGGATTCTCTGGTCTCTGACCTCTGCCTACATTTTGGTTACAGATTTGGGTGCCCACGTCCAGATTTTTCAATGGGTTCTTTGCTGGTCTCTGGTCTGAGATGTCCTCAGGCTTAAGTGGCAAGTGCTCCTAATGCTGAGCCATCTTCCATCTCCTAGTTTACTTTTCTAAAAAATGGTGCTTGATAACTACTATTTATTGCCCTCAACCTTTTTTCTTTTTTTGAGGCAAACCTAATAGACTTGCCTGCCTGCCTGCTTGCTTGCTTGCTCTCCTTCTCCCTCTCTCTCTCTTTCTTCTTTCTTTCTTTCTTTCTTTCTTTCTTTCTTTCTTTCTTTCTTTCTTTCTTTCCTTTCCCTCCCTCCCTCCCTCCCTCCCTCCCTCCCTCCCTCCCTCCCTTCCTTCCTTCCTTCCTTTCCTTCTTTCATGCCAGAGAGCGAGAGAGAGAGAGACTTGGTGCACAATGGCCTCCAGTCACTGTAATCAAACTCCAGACATGTGCACCACCTTGTGTGCATGTGCAACCTTGTGCATGTGTCACCTTATGTGGGATCTGGGGAGTAGAACATGGGTCCTTGGCTTCTCAGGCAAGTATCTTAACTGCTAAGCCATTTCTCCAGCCCACCCTCAACCTTTTTAAAAATTATCTTTATGTCTATGTGTGTGTGAGCATGGGTGTGTGTGAGACATAGTGCACATTTGGAAGTCAGAAGACAACCTCAGATATTGGTACTCACCTTCCATCTTGTCTGAAGTAGGGTCTCTTGTTCATTACTGCACAGCCAGTGAGCTTCTGGAAAGGTTTCTGTCTGTCCATCTTGCTGTAGGAAGGCTGGGGGTGCTTGCTGCTGTGTCTGGCTTCATATGGGTTCTGGGGATCTAAACTCAGATTGTCACACTTGCACTGCAAACACTTTTACCCACTGAGCCATCTCCCTAGCCCCTGCCTTCAATCTTTTTATAGACCAAGAAGTAATACCAATTTTTACTGTGAACTACTTCCCATAAGTGAATTGCAGTAGGCAATTTTGTAATCAAATTCATTTAAAATATAATGCCCTGTTACATTACATATAATAGTTTATTCTGCCTTGGTAATAGTTTATTAGCACTTCTTTTTTTTTTACTTCAAATTGTCTCATTAGTTGTTTTTAGAAAGTTTTAGAAATTTTAAAAATAATTTACTTTAAAAATAGAATTGATAATAAAATTTTTTTGAGGTAGAGTTTGCTCTAGCCCAGACTGACCTGGAATTCATTATGTAGTCTCAGGATGGCCTCAAACTCATGGCAATTCTCCTACCTCTGCTTCCAAAATGCTGGGATTAAAGGCATGCACCACCATACTTGGCCTAATAAATTTTTTTGGTAAAAAATTTTCAAATGCATTGTAAAGAGAACTGACTTAGACATTGCTGTTTTGACTGTCTAATTCTCTGGGAGCAATCTAAATAATGTGTTTGTAATGCAGCCTTTGCACATTACTCCTCAGGGTCCTACTAGCCCTGTGTCTTCCACTTTGTTACTGTTACTTTGCTTTTTATGTAAGAAATTGTATTTTTATTTTATTTTTTGTAAGAAAATTTTATTTTTATGATCAACTTTATGTTTGTTTAATCTTCTATTCCAGAGCTTTCATGCTGTGTTCTGTGTTTTCCAAGTACCATTTAAGTTGAGAATTGAACTTATGGCTAAAAGTGGTGTCTTTGTTGCTTAGCGTTCTATACATACAAACACACCTAGTCACCCTGCTTATGGAAACTGACTAAGAACACTAAGCTGTAAAGCAGCAAGATTGTAAAAGGAGTCAAATACAGACTGCAGGAAACCACAGAAAATGGCTGATTGCAGGAGAAAAGTATAGACTGTAGATCTGTAGAAAACAGAAAGAAGAGCCTGAGGACAGGATATAACATGTTTTAACATGCATGGTAACAAACAGCCTTCCATTTGAGAGTTCACACATAATAACTTGTTTTTTTTTCTAATGATAATTTAGTGATAACGAAGAAAAAATTCCCTTGTTTGAAAATGCTGACATTTAAAAGGAATTTTAGTCAAAACCCAAACACTTCATTTTGGTACTTCAGGGCACAAAGCCAAACTAAAAGACTGGAAGGTTCATGGGCACACCTTTTAAAGGGGTTTTGTTTGTGTGGTGTCAGAAGCAAAGTGTCCACAGGTGTGTTATGTAAGTGGCAACTATAAATTGATTCCATTCCTGCTGCAGTAGACAGTGCCCTCAAGTGGAATTAAAGCAAACACATTTTAAAAAGGAAGCAGAAAGAAGGAAGCACTTCATACTGACTGTGTCTTTGTCCTCACTAAATGTTGTGCAGATTGTTAAATAATGTTGGTTTGCTGGGGTGCTGACTCTTAGCCTGCCTTGGGGAACCTGTCTCTTATTTTGGCTTACAGAAGAACAGACTTCACTGTGATGGAATACCTCCTCACCTAACAATGTTTTCTAAAAGAAAAGCTAACTCTCTATAGAATGGTCAGGTCACTTCATCATCAAATTAAAGCTTGATTCTTTAGCTTTAGGCATGTTTATTTTTTTCATTATAAGAATAAAGTAGGTAAATATGATAACCCTATAATTGTTGCCTCTAGTCACTAAAACAAATGATTACCTCTGTCTCAAAGCAGGATGGAACATGTACAGCATTTATTTGGAAACCAAACAGCCACATTCTTTTATTTTCTTTTATTTATTTTGGAGAGAGACAGAGAGAGAGAGAGAGAGAGAGAGAGAGAGAGAGACAGACAGAGAGGGAGAGGGAGACAGATAGAGAATGGGTGTGCCAGCAGTCACTCAGCTGCTGTGAATGAAATCCAGATGCGTGTGCTCCCCTTGTGGGCAAGTGTGGCATTGAGCCCTTGCGTCACTTTGCACCTGGCTAAATGTGGGACCTGGAGATTGGAACCGGGTTCTTAGGCTTAGCAGGTAGGCGCCTTAACTGCTAAGCCATCTCTCCAGCTCCCAAATAGCCACATTCTTGTGGCAGAGATTACAGGAACTGTTCTTTTCAGAAAAGGAATTAAAATGATGAAACCCTCAGTGTGAATGAAGTTGTGTTGTTTTAAATAATCAGTTAAAGTAATCTTGAGAGTAAGACTATGTAATTATGAAATAAATTTTCATAAAAAGTTTAAATAAAAATTTGAGCATGGAAAAGAATCATTTGTATTTTCTTTTTTTTTTTTTTTGGAGAGAGACACAGAGAGAGACAGAGAGAGAGAGGGAGAGGAAGACAGATAGAGATGGGCGCGCCAGCAGCCTCTCAGCTGCTGCGAACGAAATCCAGATGCGCGCGCCCCCTTGTGGTCAAGTGCAGCATTGTGCCTTTGCGTCACTTTGCATCTGGCTAAACGTGGGACCTGGAGATTGGAACCGCTGGAGATTGGAACCAGCGTTCTTCTTAGGCTTAGGAGGCAGGTGCCTTAACGGCTAAGCCATGTCTCCAGCCCCATTTGTATTTTCTTTGTACACATAATTTAAATCATACAAAACACATTATATTTGATATAAGCATCTATAATTCAGTATCATAATATCACTATATTGTAATTATGTCCTTGTCACATAGTCAAGTTTTTTTTTGGAGTGAGACACAGAGAGAGATAGAGAGGGAGAGGGAGACAGATAGAGATGGGCGCGCTAGCAGCCTCTCAGCTGCTGAGAACGAAATCCAGATGTGTATGCCCCCTTGTGGTCAAGTGCGACACTGTGCCCTTGCGTTACTTTGCATCTGGCTAAATGTGGGACCTGTAGATTGGAACTGCTGGAGATTGGAACCGGCGTTCTTAGGCTTAGGAAACAGGTGCCTTAACTTCTAAGCCATCTCTCCAGCCTCATAGTCAAGTTTTGATGCTACAAAGCTGATTTAAAAAGTATCTTTAATATAACTAGATTATAATATGTGAATGATAGTTATGATTAATGTGGTTAACATTTTCCTGTGTACACACAGCATGTATAAATTAAAGAAATGAAATTGAATTAGAGTAAATTATAAGACTATGTGTGTTTTAATTATTGTGGCTTGTCCATTTAGCTAGGCAGAATCTAATAGAAATGCTTTGTAAAATTTGAAAATGTCAGAATAGGGCTGGAGCCATGGTAAGAGTACTTGCTGTGCGAGCATTAGGGCCTGAGAGCACCCAATTTTCCCTGCATTTGATCTCCAGAGCCCACATAAGCAGCTGGGCATTTACACACACCTATAATCCTAGAAATATGGGGAGTGGAGACTGAAGAATCACTGGGGCTTTCTAGTCAGCTGGTCTGACCGAAAACATTAGCTTTAAACATGGTAGTTCTGGGTTCTTTGAGAGATTGTGTCTCAAAGAAACACATGGACCAGCAACATAGAGGAGGACACTTGATGTTCTCCTCTGGCCTTTGCTCAGGTACAAGGGATGTTCACATCTGCACACATGCTTGCATACATCACATGATCTACTCCACACACACAAAGTCAGAATATTTATATGAAGGTAACCTTAAACATTCTGGATAGAATCAGCTTTTATAAAATTCAGAGCTTTGGAAACAGTTATTTCTTTGAGTGCATTTTGCTGTTAGACTTCTTTAAATATGCAGTTACAGTAGATACAAGATACATATGTCTACTAGCTCTTCTAGATCTTTTTTAAGTATTTCATTTATATGCATATACTACTAATCAAATGATATTTAAAAAACACCTTTATCCTCAATTTAAGGTCATAGAGAATGAAGTCTAAAGTTTGCTTTTGCTTGTTTTTCAGGCATTTTGATTTGCTGTTTTTTTACAGCATGGACACAACATTGCCAAAAACTTGCTTTGGGACTGCTCATGAGTTTATTTTTTGTGATTTTATGACAGACTTGCTGCTGGTTCCTTTTTTTGAGTTAATGTTCTGAAATTACTATCACAATGAGTTCAGGCTTATGGAGCCAAGAGAAAGTTACTTCACCCTACTGGGAAGAGCGGATTTTTTATTTGCTTCTTCAAGAATGTAGCGTCACAGACAAACAGACGCAGAAACTCCTTAAAGTACCCAAGGGAAGCATAGGACAGTATATCCAAGACCGCTCTGTTGGGCATTCCAGGGTTCCTTCTGCAAAAGGCAAGAAAAATCAGATTGGATTAAAAATCCTAGAACAACCTCATGCAGTTCTGTTTGTTGATGAAAAGGATGTTGTGGAGATTAATGAAAAATTTACAGAGTTACTCTTGGCCATTACCAACTGCGAAGAAAGGCTCAGCCTGTTTAGAAACAGAAGCCGACTAAGTAAAGGTCTCCAGGTGGATGTGGGCTGCCCTGTGAAAGTACAGCTGAGATCTGGGGAAGAGAAATTTCCAGGAGTTGTGCGCTTCAGAGGACCCTTATTAGCAGAGAGGACGGTGTCGGGGATTTTCTTCGGAGTAGAATTGCTGGTAAGTTTGGGTTATATGCATGTGTGCATACGTGTGTGTGTGTGTGTGTGTGTGTGTGTGTGTGTGTATGTACATATTTTCTCTCTTCACACACAGTTTATAAAATTAAAAAAATATTTATATTTAAGCCTGGCATGGTGATGCACACCTTTAATCCCAACACTCGGGAGGCAGAAGTAGGAGGATTGTTGTGAGTTCAAGGCCACCCTGAGACTATATAGTGAATTCCAGGTCAGCCTGAGCTAAAGTGAGACCCTACCTTGAAAAACAAAAACAAACAACAATAACAACAAAAACCCCTTTACATTTATCGAACTTATTTGATAGAGAGGGAAAGAAAGAAGCAGATAGAGAATGGGCATTCTAGGGTCTCTAGCCACTGCAAATGAGCTCCAGACGCATGTGCCACTTTGTGCATCTGGCTTATGTGAGTACTGGGGAATTGAACCTGGGTCCTTAGGCTTTGCAGGCAAGCACCTTAACTGCTAAGTGATTTCTCTAGCCTTATAGTTTATATTTAATATTCTGGATCCTTAGAATATACTTTTAATTTGTATAGTTCTTGGGATAGAACATGTAAAGTGTTCACTGTGCCAACTGGGTTATACCTCAGCCCCAGTATTTATTTTTTATTATTATTTATGTATTTGTTTTTATGTGTATGTACATGTGTATGATGTGTATGTTTCTCATGAGGGTAGGCAGGTGCATGTCATGGCATACATTTAGAGATTGGAGGACAACTGTGCTCCTTGCCCTTCACCCTGTTTTGGGCAAAGTCTCTCTCACTTGTTGTACTCTCTGCTAGCATCATGAAACCCTCATGTTCCCGCCCCTATCTTGCCAGTCAGCCTACTGACATTACAGATGCCCACCATTGAATTCCAGCTTGTTACATAGAGCCTGAGCATAAAACTAGGATTCTCAGGCTTGAGTGACAAGCACTTTATTCACTGAGCTATCTTCTTAGCCCAGGGTTTATTTTTTAATGATGAATTGAAAGGATGTAAAGATAATGTTTGAAACTTTTAAAACTCTTCTACAATAGGAACATGTAGGTAGTTATTCTGAACTTATTCTGCCTTAGAAACTTGAACATTGCCTATATTAAAAATGAGCTTCAGGGGCTGAAGAAATGGCTTAGTGGTAAAGGTACTTGCCTGGGAAGCCTAAGGACCCAGGTTCGATTCCTGAGAACCCATGTATGCCAGATGCACATGGTGGTACATGCATCTAGGGTTCATTTGCAGTGGCTAGAGGCCATGGCATGCCCATTCGCTCGCTCTCTCTCCCTCTCTCTCTCTGTAGTAACTATATAAATAAACATAAAAAATGTAAAAAATGAGCTGGGCGTGGTGGTGCATGCCTTTAATCCCAGCACTTGGGAGGCAGAGGTAGGAGGGTCGCCATGAGTTCAAGGCCACCCTGAGAATACATAGTGAATTCCAGGTCAGCCTGGGCCAGAGTGAGACCCTACCTCGAAAAACAAACAAACAAACAAACAAACAAACAAACAAACAAACAAACAAAGTAAAAAAATGAAGTTCACCAATTGCAATTAATCACTTCAAAATTGTGAGCCATGTTTTAACATTATCATCTATAGACTCTTCAATCTTCTTAATGTATTCTACTAAGTAATGACAATTTAGACACAAGATTGTTTTTGCATGTGTATGTGGTGGTGCTGATATGTGTGTTGTGTATGCATATGTACGTGCCCATGCAGCACCTCATGCACTCATCTTTGGTGGCCAGAATGGAATGTTGAGTGTGCCACTACATTGCTCTTTTGTTTGTTCTTCTTTGAGCTGGAGGTCTTACTGATCCTGAAGCTTGCCTTGTTTATTTATTTTTCTGTGACCTCTAGTGATTCTCAGGTCTCTGCTTCCCTGTGGGACTGGAGTTACAGATGCACATAGTGAAGCCCAGCTGTTGATGTGAGGATAAGACTTGAGCGGTCTCGGGCATCCTCAGCCTTCATGCTTGCACAAGAAGTGCTCTTAACCAATGAGTCTCTCTCTGGCCTACATGCAAGATTGTCTTTTAATATTTTACTTTTTATTTATTTGAGGGAGGGGACTCAGATAGAGAATGGGTGTGCCAGGACCTCTAGCCACTGCAGTTAAACTACAGATGTGTGTGCCACATTGTGTACATGGGTCACCTTGTGCATCTGCTGGAGGTCAAACTCCAGTCCTCATGCTTGCACAGAGAGTGCTCTTACCCACTGAGTCATCTCCCTAGATCCTTTTTTTCACTTCTTTTTTTGCATGTGTATGTGTGTGGTGTGCATGTACGTGTGTGTGCACACGTGCAGAGGCCAGAAGTTGACATTGGGTGTTGTCTTCAATCACTCTCTACCTTATTAACTGAGTCAGGGTCTTTCACTTGAATGCAGACTCACAGATTCAGCTAGTCTGACCGCCCAGCATGCCCAGTGATCCTGTTTCTACCTTCCCACTTCTCAAACACTGGGATTATGTCTGGCATTTACATAGATTCTGGGGTCCAAACTCCAGTCTTCATGATTTGCATTGTGTTTTATCCACTGAACCATCTCCCCAACCCATTTTTCAGTTTTTTTTTTTTTTTTTTAATTGACAACTTCTTTAACTGTAGACAATATCCCATGGTACTTGCTTCCCTCCCTCCCCCCACTTTCCCCTTTGAAACTTCACTCTCCATCATATCCCCTCCCCCTCTCAATCAGTCTCTCTTTCCAGTTTGATATCATGATCTTTTCCCCCTATTATGATGGTCTTGTGTAGGTAGTGTTAGGCACTGTGAGGTCATGGATATCCAGGTGATTTTGTGTCTGGAAGAGCATGTTGTAAGGAGTCCTACCCTTCCTTCAGCTCTTACATTCTTTCTGCCCCCTCTTCTGCAATGGACCCTGACTCTTGGAAGGTGGGTTTGAGATGTTTCAGTGCTGAGCACTCCTCTGTCCCTTCTTCTCAGCACCATGATGCCTTCTGAGTCATCCCAAGGTTGCTATCATCTGAAAAGAGAAGCTTCTCTAATCAAAAGTGAGAGTAGCATTAATATATGGGAGTGGACATTAAGAGAAGTGCTTACTGGGCAGTTTGGTGTCATAGTCTATACATTTAGCTAGTCACCAGCAGACATTACACCCTTAGGGCTCATGACTACCCCTGTCGTAGATTTTCAGTATCAGGGATGTATTCCCTCCCATGGAGTGGGCCTCCAGTCCAATTAGAGAGCAGTTGGTTTCCCCCATAACAGACATGCCACTATTGCACCCATTGGCTCATTTGGCCTGGCTGGCCAAATTTAAAGCTTGCAGTGTTCACTGTTGAGTACCTTCACTGGTGTTTTCTCTCTCAAATTGAACTGCATGCAGTGTATCTTGTTCCAACTTTCTGTCAGCTGGTTCACATGGAGGAGGCTTTCAGCTCAGCTCCAGCAGGATTTCTCAGTGACCTTGTAGCCCAAGTATGTGGAGTCTTCAGCAATAGGGTCTTACCACCATCTATTCCTGGTGGGAAACCAAGGGCCTTGGCAGTGGCCTATAATGTTTAGGGGGGTATCTGTGACCTCCCCGGCCAACAACTCACCTGAAGGTATCCCATCCCCGGCACTGAAAATTTTTCTAGTAACAATCTATGGCTTCTGAGTGGTCCATTGTTCAGAAAAGTAGGTTTCCATATGGCTTATTTATATCCTCTTAGATTTTGATTAGCCCTCCCTCCACTGTGCCTTTACTCAGTCTCTTCTCCTGACCTCACTTAGGCCTTTTCACCCCCATTAATCTGTTCTTCTACTTACATATATACAATACCATCCTATTAAGTCCCGCCTCCTTCCCTTTCTATTCCCTTTATATCCCCTTCCTAGCTTACTGGCTTCGGCTACTGAGTTTTATTTTTACTCACATAGAAGTCCAATTCAACCCATTTTTCTGTGTGTGTGTGTGTGTGTGTGTGTGTGTGTGTGTGCGGGCATGCGCACATGTATTTGGAGGACAGTCTCAAGCATATTTCCTCAGCAATAGCATTCTCCTTTTAAATTTTTGAGAGAGGATCTTTCATTGCCCTGTATCTTGTCAAGTAGGCCAAACTGGCTAGCTTGCGGGCCTCGGGGATCCTTCTGTCTCTGTTGCCTTAGCCTTGGGATCACAAGCTCATGCTGCTACACCAGGCATTTTTATGTGGTACTGGAGATAAAACTCAAGTATCCATGCTTACAAGGCAATTACTTTATTCACTGAGTTATATCTCTAGCCCCTATGTTTCTTATTATGATTTAAAGTTTTTTCCAAAGTATTATCCTGAAGTCCCTAAAGCTGATCCTTTTTCCTGTGGTGAGCTTTTTTTGTTTGTGTGTAGTATGTGTGGTATTATGTGTGTGTGGTTTATTTGTATGTGTACACATGCAGTGTGCCCTGTGTACATGTGTGTGAAGGCCAGAGAAGAGTAGTGGGGGGTCTTCCTCTATTGTGCTTCTGTGTATTTCCTTGCGATGAACTCTCTCTCTGAGCCACAACAGTCATTTTCGGTCAGACTTGCTGACCAATGAGCCCCAGTGATTCTCTGGTCTCTGCTCCCCACCAGTCTGGGGTCATGGGCCTGTATGGCCATATCCATCAGTTTATGTGGGTTATGGGGCCTGAACTTGGCAAATCAGGCGCTCATGCTTACATGGCGGATGCTTTTACCCATGAATCATCTTTCTATATTTATCTTTTTTTTTTTAATCTTAAAAACTAGGAAGAAGGCCGTGGTCAAGGTTTCACTGATGGGGTATATCAAGGGAAGCAACTTTTCCAGTGTGAAGAAGATTGTGGAGTATTTGTTGCATTGGACAAGCTGGAGATCATAGAAGATGATGACAATGGGTTAGAAAGTGATTATGCAAGCCCAGTGGACACAATGCAAGTTGAACTTCCCCCTTTGGAAATAAACTCCAGAGTCTCTTTGAAGGTTGGAGAAACTATAGAATCTGGAACAGTGATATTCTGTGATGTTTTACCAGGAAAAGAAAGCTTAGGATATTTTGTTGGTGTGGACATGGTAAGAAAAGTTTGGATTACATTATCATTGCAAATACATGTTTTAGTTTTATTACCAATTTAGGTACAAATTGAGCATTTTACTCACTTAAAATTTGGAGTACTTGGAAGAGCACAGTTAATTTCCCTTTGGGAAGGAATATTGAAATGGGGTAGGAGAACAGAGCTACATTTGCTCCTTTTTCTCCACGTTGAATGACCTGAATAATGTTCTCAGACTGTAGTTGGCCAAGAGACAAAAAAATAAAGGCCAAACCAAAACAGCAGTAGCAACTAGACAAACCAAAAAAACCCTCACCAAACCCAAATATGTTATGTGACACCTTATTTTCCTTTATTTTGAAAATAATTTTTTGGTTACACATTTTTTGTATATTTTACAACATTTTGTGGCTGGTCTGATTCTAAAGCTATGTAAAAAGTCATTCAGAGAAAAGAGCTGAGTAAAAGAAAATCACAATGCTTTTGAGTAGAAGACAATATTTCCTCAGGATATCACTCCTTAAAAATTGTTTTCAAGCCGGGTGTGGTGGCGCACGCCTTTAATCCCAGCACTCGGGAGGCAGAGGTAGAAGGATGGCCGTGAGTTCAAGGCCACCCTGAGACTACATAGTTAATTCCAGGTCAGCCTGGGCCAGAGTGAGACCCTACCTCGAAAAAACAAAACAAAACAAAAAAAAATTGTTTTCATATTCTGACAAAATTTAAATAACATAAAACTTCTCACCTGAACATTTAAATTTTTATTTATTTGAGAGAGGGGCACAGAGAGACACTGAGTAAGAAAGACAGAATGGACGTGCCAGGGCCTCCAACCACTGCAAACAAATGCCAGACACATGCACCGCCTTGTGCATCTGACTTATGTGGGTCCTGGGGCATTGAATGTTGATTCTTTGGCTTTTCAGGCAAGCACCTTAACCACTAAGCCATCTCCCCAACTCCTGAACTGTTATTAAAGGGACAGTTCAGTGACATTCAGTGTATTCACATTTTACTGTCTCCACTATCCAGCTGCAGAACTTTTTCATCATTCCATATTAAAACTCTGTTCCTATTAAATTAATTCTGCCCATTTTACCCTATCCCTGTCTATAGTGAATTTATCTGCTCTAAGTATCTCAGAGAAGTCGAATCATATGGTGTTAACTCCTTTGTTTGTATCACCCATTTTTAATATTACTATAGTTATATTTGTTGGTAATTGATACAATTCCAGTGTGAAATATTGAATTATGACATTAAGGGAATAAGAAGAATGAAGCTGAGAACATTTTTATCATAGTTGAAAACATAGCAAGAGTTGGTTAGATACAAAGAAGGAGAGTCATTCAGAATTACTAAACATGGAAATGTATTAGGTAAGAATGTGGTACTCATAATGGAGATGTTTTTAGGAATCATTTTTATATATTCAGGTATAATCTTCATGGATAGTAGGGTGTAAATGTTGTAGCTTACATTTCCGTTACCTTGTGCTTATACATTGTCTGATACTCATTAGGTAGTTGCTAAATAGTTTTCCAACCTTCACTATGAGAAGTTAAAGCCAGAGTAAAGCATGTGCTTTCCCCAGGATTACTAATACTCTTATTAGTATTCTTCAAATATGAATTCAGTATTTTAGAGGAGAAGTTATGGGATAGGTGGAGGGAAGATTGGAGAAAGAGGACCGTTAGTCTTTGGAGTTAGATTTCCTTTGCTTTCAGGTCTTTTGACCCAAGCTGTAAACTTGAAAAGAGTGGTTAAGACCCTCCCCCTTGCAGATGATGGTCTAGAGATGAGGCTGCCTGTAGGTTTGCCTGCCAATTCCAGCCCATTCTGTCCATCTACCATTTGATTTGTGCAAAGATGTCTTCCACACACAGAAGGTAGGCCCCTTGAGAAGATGAGTTCTGATAATTGCAGCTTTTTCATACCCTTCTGTTTCTAGGGATAGTGTACCATTGTCCACATACTGGTGCTCTGGACAACTGTTTGTCTCATTTGTTAGTCTACCTCATGAACAGTACCATACAGAATATGACAACCAGGAAATATTCATTTTTGAGAAAGTTTTGCATACTCATAAATGACAAAGAAGTACTTATAAAAATAACCTTTCCATTTATAGAAAGGCATGCGGTAGTACAGAGTGTCTATGTGCTCAGGATAGATAAAGGTGTGATTAGCTTTTAGGGGCAGGTTTTGGGGTGAAATAATGCATCACTGGTAAATCTTCCTATAAAAAACAATGTCTTATAAAATTCAGAGAGGTGTTATTCCATAGAATAGCACTTATTTTTCAGTAACGTATAAAAAGCACTTTTGGCTCATTATTTACCTGCGTGTTTCCTATAGTTTGATTATTTGGGTTTTTGTTTTTCAACAAAAAAGAGCAAAGCTTTGTTATCATGGCAGTTATTTTTAATATTTTCTATCCTTTAAAATATTTTATTTATTTATTAGAGACAGAGAGAGAGAGAAAGTGAGAATGGATGTGCCAGGGCCTCTAGCCACTGCATATAAACTCCAGACCACATGTGCCACCATGTGCATCTGGCTCATGGGACCTGGAAAATTGAACTGGGGTCCTTAGGCTTTGTAGGCATGCACCTTAACCACTAAGCCATCTCTCCAGCCCCTAATATTTTCTTTCTTTTAGACAAAAATAATTAAAGGTTACCAATGTAAAATATTTTGGAGTATTGTAGGAAATGTAGACTTTCATATTTGTTTGATTGAGGAGTTTCAAAATTTATTTTGTTATGTAATTTCTAGGATAACCCTATTGGCAACTGGGATGGAAGATTTGATGGAGTACAGCTTTGTAGTTTTGCAAGTGTTGAAAGTACAATTCTTTTGCACATCAATGATATCATCCCAGGTATGTTTGATTTATGTATTTACAAGGCAGAGTTTCTAACACAAATTTGTTATGAGAATGTAAACATACACTTGAAGATAGGTATTTTGAACTTGACTTTTATTCTATAGAATTATCATTCAATAGAATATGCTTTCTTAGCCTCAAACACAAGCAAAAGATGTTTATTTCCAAAAGTATGCAAGTATGGGGTGATGTTTATATATTACATTTTCTTTTTCTTCTCCTAGACATTCAAATAACAAAATAGCCTTTCTGATATTATTGGAGGTTCAGTAAATATAGTAAACGGCTGCCCATTTGAGTAAGAGTTTAAAATGAAGCCTTTAGACAGAAATGATTATCCTCTTCAGTGTGGACAAGATTCCTGCTGAATGACCTCTGAGAGCCTTTCTAGTTTTGAGATGGTATTACTGATTATGCTTCATGTCTCTAGTCAGAAACAGGTTATATAATTTTATATATATACACACACAGACACATGCACACATTGTTATTCATTTATTTAAATTTTCCATTGTTGGGAATTGAATCCAGGACCTTGTATGTGCTAGGCAAACACTTTACCACTGAGCTACAGCGCAAACCCTGAGTTTTTACATCTTAAGAACTTTTAAGGAACCTTTTATTTTGCATCAACTAGCACACCATGGCTTCTATCTGGTAGACTAGCCAGGAATGGTCTAGTCCCTGAATTAGATGAGTTGTACTCTTTTACGTTCTAGACAAACTTAAAAGGTAGGTCTTAATGTTCCCCATTCTGTTGACTTAAAAACTGTAGCTTCAGTCTGAGGAGCTGGCTCAGCAGTTAAAGGCACTTGATGTCAAAGCCTGCCAGCCCAATTTTGATTCTTTAGTATCCACATAAAGCCAGATGCACAAAGCGGAGCATGTATCTGGAGTTTGTTTGCAGTGGCAAGAGGCCCTAGTATAACCATATTCACTCATTCTCTTTCTGCTCATAAATAAATAAAGTATATAAAATAAAATAAATATATAAAAACTAACAAAAACCCCAAATAACCTGTGGCTTCTATAGGATATGGCTAAAATAGTGTCAGCTAGAGTCAAATCCAGACCTGTCTGATTATTAAGCTGTGCACTTTTCAGTACGTCACCAAACTCCAAATTTTGCATGTGTTTTTACAATATGAAGACCTACATAGAAAACCATACTTCTGGGCTGGAGATATGGATTAGTGGTTAAGGCACTTGCCTGCAAAGCCAAAGAACCCAGGTTCGCTTCCCCAGGACCCACGTAAGCCACATATGCAAGGTGGTGCATGCGTCTGGCATTTGTTTGCAGCAGCCACAGGCCCTGTTATGTCCATTCTCTCTCTCTCTCTGTCTCTTTCTCTCTCTCTCAAATAAATCAATAAAAATAAAAAAGAATACCATACTTCTTAGTTCACATACTGAGGAAAATTGTTTCCATGGAGATGTATTTTGTTTCTAATTCTATAAAAGATGAATTTTTGCTGTAACAAAGATTGCAAGTGAACAAACCAACAAAATCTTTTTTTTCCTTATGATTTTCCATGTTAACTTTGGCACACTGCTTTTCAGTTTCTACAGGTCCTTTCAGGCCTTCAATTTCCTTTCTTGTCTGTACCTTGTGCCCTTCCTATTTCCCTCTTGGTGTAGTAAACAATAAATATTTGTTTTATAGTTTGAAAATGCTTTCCACTTAGCTTTTAGCTTTGTAGTAAGTGGTGTGGGATTCATGTGACAACTTTATTTCAGTTTTTCTTAGGAGAAGGCTGACTTATTTTTTCTTGATTTTCTTTAAAGCCAGTTTTAAATTTTTTTGCAAATTAGATTCTTAGTAATTTCTTTGCTTCCCTTTGGAAACAAATGGTTTATATTCAGGGGAATGCATACATGTGTTTCACATTTGGTTAGTGATATTTAATATACTTTTTCATGCCTATTTAAGAAAATAACACAGTTTATGATTTTGTGAGTTGAAATAGTTTTGATTGCTATGGTGAGTGCTTATTGTTTAAATCATTACTATAAAAGAGCATTAGTCAAATATTAGTAAGCCCTACATGAACTTATTTTAGATGTTGGAATGTAGCAGGAAGCAAAGCAGATATAATTTTTTTCTCATGTTGAACTTTTATTTTAGTGAATGGAGACCCACTAAGCAAGTAGAATATATGATCAATCTGATGGTGATGAAGATAGAGAATGATAACAAGATAAGGGGAATAAAGTGCTGGGTTGGGCATGGTGAGATTTTCTATTTCACATATGGAAGTTATAGTAGACCTTTCCATAAGACATTTGAGCTCATGGTATTAAGAAAACTGGAGAGTGAACACATGGATTCCAAAGAAGGGCCCAGAGATTCAGCCAGCTTGGGCAGTTTGAGCAATATCAGAAGTTCCTTATGAGTGACATTAAAGAGAGAGAGAAAGAGAGAGAGAAGAGAGGAGAGGAAGGGAGGTGAGGGGAGGTGAGAGGAGAGAAGAGAAAGGAAAGAAGGGGTTGCCATAGGTAGATTGAACCAAGTGGGTTTCTGGCTTCTACTCCTGAAGAGATAGAATCATAGGTGGGTTTTGAGCAAAAGACAGCTTGTCTTTCTTCAAATTTTTATTTTATTTATTTATTTTTCAAAGTAGGGTCTTTCTCTAGCCTAGGCTGGCCTGGAATTTACTATGTAGTTTCAGGCTGACCTCAAATTTACAGCAATCCTCCTACCTCTTCCTCCCAAGTGCTGGGATTAAAGGTGTGTGTCATCGTGCCTGAAAGACTTCACATTTTTTTAAAAAATTATTTTTTATTGAGAATTTCCATAACTGTAGACAAATGATTACTCTGGCTTCATGTTAAGAATGGACTATATTGGGGATAAAGTACTTGCTGTGCAAACATGAGGACCAGAATTTAGATCCCCAGCACCCATGTAAAAGCTGGGCATAGTGATGTGCACCTGTAATCCTAGCACTTGGGAAGCAGTGACAATGGCTCCCTGGAACGAGCTGGTTAGCTATATATTAGATGAATAGGTAAGCTCTGGAGATCCTGTCTCAGTAAGTAAAGTGGAGATTGAGGAAGCCATTGAACATCAGCCTCTATGTTCTGCATGCATTTGCACACATATGTGAACACACATAACACACACACCACATACACATGCATAAGAAAAAGAAACACCAGAATGGACTATATGGAAGACAAAAACGGGGTCCCCTGGAGGAGACTTGGTGCATTTATCCCTGTGAAGGGTAGAGTGGAGCTCTAGAGTTCTGTTCTTGCCCTATTCTCTACGAAGACCTTTCAGCCTTCATTGTTATAACTTGAGAAAAAGTCTTGCCAGTGGTGAGAAGATATTTCCCTTTCTGATTTATTATTTATTGATTCATTTATTGATTCATTGTGTGTGCATGGTGTCTGTGTGTGTATGTGTGCATTTGTGTGGAGGGCAGAGGTTGATGTCATTCACTGTTCACCTTATTTTGTGTGTGCATGTGTATGGTATTATGTATATATGTGCATATATGTGTGTAGAGGCCAGAGGACAACCTCAGGTTTCATTCTCAGAAATACAGTCCACCCTTTTTTGAGACAGGGTCTCATTGGTCTGGAGTCACCAATTAGGCTAGATTGGCTGGCCAGTGAGCCCCAGGGATATTCTTGTGTCCACCTTCCCAGTGCTGGGTTTACAAGCACATGGCACCATATCTAACATTTTTACATGGGTACTGAAGATTAAACTTGTGTTTATATGCTTGCAAGCCAAGCACTTTACTTATTGGACTGCTTCTCCAGGCCTCTCTCCTTATTTTTTGAGACAAGATCTCTCACTGAACCTGGAGCTTACTGATTCATCTAGTTTCGCTGGTCAGCAATCCTGAGGGATCCTCCTGTCTCTGCTTCCCTGTGCTGGGATTACAGGCATGCATGGCTTTTTATGTGGATGCTGGAGATTTGAACTCAGATTCTTATGCTTGTGTGACACACTTTACTGATTGAGCCATCTACCTAGCTCCTTATTTATTTATTTATTTTGGATTTTTGAAGTAGGATGTTTCTCCAGCCCAGGCTGTCTTGGAATTCACTACGTAGTGTTGGGCTGGTCTTGAACTCATAGTAACCCTACCTCTGCCTTCCAAGTGCTGGGATTAAAGATGTGTGCCCCCCTGCTCGGTTAATTTTTTAAAATTTATTTATTTGCATGTGTCTGTGGGTGTGTATGTATATGTATGGGTTATCAGGGCCTCCCACTTCTGCATACAAATACCAGATGTTCGGGCTACTGTTGTGTCTGGCTTATATGAGTGGCTGGGGAATTGAATCTGACCCAGCAGGTTTTGCAAGCAAGTGCCTTTAACCTCAGAGCCATCTCCCCAGCCTCTCTATTTTTTTATTTGTGTGCAGTATATGTGGTGTGTGTATATGCATAGTGTGTGCACATGTGTGTGTATATGGGTGCATGCATGTGGAAGTCAGAGGAGGATGTTAGGTGTCCTCTTCTATTCTTCTACTTTTTTGAGTGTGATTTTTTTCTATCCAGAGTAGGTCATTGTTTCCTTTCCTTTTCTTTTCTATGTTAAGCAGTTTAAGACCCATTATCATCTGCCTGCTTTCTTTTCACTTCATAGTGCCCATAGATAGTTTTTTTTCACGTTTTGTCCGGTTTATGTCTACAGTCTATAGGAGAAATCCTCTGGTAGGAACTTACTCTGTCATTACAGTTTAGCTTTTAAATGATGTAAATGTTGGGACACAGAGGTGTTTACTCACAAAAAAAGGAAGCACCTCTCTGGGGAGGTATGGTGACATGATGAGATTTTATTTTTACAGTTTTTAAATTTGAAATATGGCATTATTTAATTGGGTAACTATTAAAGTTTTAACTTTACTCCCCCCTCATGCATACAAATAAATAACTTAGTTGTTTTTTTTTTTTTTTTTTTTTTTAAAAAGAAGATCCTTCTGGTTCTTACCCTGTCATTTGGAGGCATTTGTGATGATTCTTATCGGAGGTGGTGGGAGGGGATATACAACTTTCTACTGAGTACACAGAGATGCTGCTAAACTTCCTCCAGGGCAGTCTTACATTGCAAGGAAGTATTCAAAATGTCAACAGAGCTGAGTTAAGACACACTGTCCTTAACAAAGTTGGAGAGTTATGCTAATTGTAATGCTCGGTTGCTGGATGGTTAAGGGGAAGCCCTTGCCAGTTTTCTTTCATTACTTATATAGTCTTCAGAGATAAGCAGTTCTGACTAATAATGCTTCTCTACAATCATATCTTTAAATAATTTAACTTCTGTTAGCAAATAAATTACATCTGGGAGTTTCCTTTTAAAATTTGTTTTAGAGGGATGTCCAAATGCTGCTTTTGAAAGTTCCAAACCCATGACATCTTAGAATATAACTATCCTGTTTACCTACTTTACTTGCATTGCTTTGGACTTTACTTTTTTTTTCTTCTTCCCCTTTCTCAATGTGGACTATATTTTCTGGTTTTGATAAAGTATCCAGAACAATAACATGAAGAAACAAGTGTATCTCTATCAAATTAAGAGCAAAAAATATCTTCCTACAGAAAATAGGCATACTTTTCTTCCAAAAATACTTGGAAAACATATACAATTGGCTAATTACCTCATTTTCATACTAAGATGGATATTACCTTGGTCAGTTATTGAACTTTTAAAAATTAGTTATGTAGATAGTGTGTATACAGTCATGCTGTTACCATCATTAGCCTCCTCTCTGTCCTCCCCACTCCGAAGGGACTTTCCTTGTTGGAGAATGTGGGTCGTGCATTGTGGGGGTAGCCATCAGTTATGGGGAAGAGGCACTGTCTGGGTGCATAATGCCCCAGCTTGTGGCTCTAACAATCTTTCTGCCACCTCTTCTGCGAATTTCCCTAAGCCATATTGGGATCGTTTTAGGTCTACTTCAGTGATGAGGTCTAGGGAGCCTCTGTGTCTCTGGATATCTGGTTTGGTAGGAGTTGAGTGTTCTCTGTGTCTATGTCCTTCACCCTTGTGTTGGTACCAGGTTCACCAAGAAAGCAGCACTCTTGCTCATTTCCCCAATTACTCTAGGGTTTTAGCTGGGGCCCTGGTGAGGTGTGATGGGCTGATTCTCTCCTTAGGTTCTGTGTCCATCTGAAAAAGAGAAGCAAATTCTCCAATGGACAGAGAGGTCAGCACCAGATAAATTGGATAATCATTATTATTTTAGAGAGAATTTCATAGGTAGGTTCTCTTGTAGCCCATGATTAGACTTTACATTTTGTAGCTGGTTGTCATTCATATATTAAATAAATTGAGAGATGGGGATATTAGTAGCTTAGTTACTATTATTATTAAAAAAAACTGTGATGTTGGCTTACTTGAACTTATTGTGTTTTTCTCACTCTGCTATAGAATAAAGATTTGAAATGCTTCTCCCTCCCACTCTACAGCTATATTTCTTTCTGCGTGTTTTTTCCACTTCTCAGTTTGTTTGAAATGTAAATTATCTTGGAATCTACCATAGTACTTAAGAAACTGAAATAAGAGAAAAGAAAAAAGCTACTGTTTTTATTTTCCCTGTGATAGAATTGAATGTAACCTGACAAGGAATTATTCTGTAGTAGTGCTACATCAGTTATATTTTATTTAAATATTGATATAGAATTAAAATAGCAAAAGTCAATGTTATAATGTGAGAGTCCTTTGACAAGCACACTATGATCTAGATTCCTGGTTGTCATTGACATTACTGCTGGCTCAGAGTAGTGATGATTAAGGAAAAAATGCTATTTTTCTGTTAAAGCATGATATTCATAAATCTTGAATAGCAGATAATTAAGAATGGTACCAGCTTTTATAACATAATGCACAAATTATGCTTATTTGCCAACAAAATAAAGCTTGCAAATACACTTTTAAAAAGTAAAGCTGTTTAAATGACAATTAATTTAGTTTATTTGAAAAAGTCTTCAGCTATATTTCATATCATCATTAACTTCTTTTCTTAAGGAGAAAAACATGATAGTGTTTCCTTTAGTTCCTAAATTTCTTTTTCTTGCCCAATTACCTTCATTTGTGGGACACAATCAGTATTTCCAGCATTTAGAAAAGATTCTCTTTGGAACAGTGGAACAGCTGGTGAGATTAGGAAAAACTTCCTTTGAGTCAATTGCTTGTCTCTGTGGGCTTTGAAAACCTTTGCTGAACAGACGCAGGTATCTTCAACCCACTGTAAAGATAGCCCCTTTTCATTGCTGTCTCTAGTGGTTAAAAACACAAAGACATAGCACATCATGTTCAAGTTTGTAAAGTTATAATGACACTCCTAAATTACTACATTTCTGCTTAATGAGCTTGGTCTATGTCTTACAGTTGAAGAGTTTAAGAAAGTAATTCTATTTATTTTTTATTTCATACTGTAGTACACTCACATTCATAGAATTTTAAGAAGGTATCCAGAATTTTACCTCTTAACATTGATCTGAATTATATCATTTCTTTTTGTGTATTTCCTGATCAATTTTTTCTTCATGTTATACAATATTTGCTTGTCTTTACACTTCATGACTCTTGTTTTTAAAAATGTAACAGTTTTATAATAATACAAGTGATAGAGTAAACTGTTCATAAAGTATCCAGTTTGGTAAGTTTTGGCCTATGTGATTGAGTTCATGACCAGAATCAAGATAATGAATATATCATCCCAAAGTATAACCTTTGGAATCCCTCTTCTTCCTCTGCATTCATCTCAACTGTTACAACCACTGATCTTCTTTCTTTCACTGTACATTTGTTCTCATAGTCCAGAAATTGTGTGTGTGTGCATGTGTGCGTGCATGTGGAGCCAGAGGACAGCCTTGGGTGTTGTTCCTCTGGCACTGTCCATCCCTTTTGGGACAGTGTCTCAAAACTAGAACTTTCCAAGTAGGCTGGACTGGCTGTTCAGTGATCCCCAGGGATATACCTGTCTGCACACCACAAAATCCAGATTTTTTCTTTTACATGGATTCTGGGGATCAAACTCAGATTCTTGTGCTTATGAGAAAAGCATGTTACCAATGAAGCTAACTTCCCAGTTCCACTTTCCAAAATTTTATATGAGTAGAATAACTCATGATACACTTTTGGAGGGGTGTTATGGCTTATTTTACTAAACTTACTTACTTTTTTATTCCTCTCTGTTGCTCTTTTTATTACTGAGAATTCTAGTTGTATATCCGTTGACTTGCTAATGGACATTTGGGTTGTTTCCAGTTTTTTGACTGTTATGAGTAATGCTGCTGTGTAAATTTGTGGACCAATCTTTGTGGGGGCATATGCTTCCATTGCTTTCCAGTAATATCTAGATATGAAATGGCTGGTACTATTATGGGTGCTTGCTTACCACCACAATGTCTTTGCAAACTGGCTGCACTATTTTAGAATCCCAGAAATGGTATAAGAGAGTTCATTTTCTTCACAAACTTGCCAGCACTTAACTACAGTTTATCTTTTAATTTTAGCTGTTTACCCAGTCAGTGACCAAGGTTACCAGTTTTGAGAGCGATGGAGCCTTTCTCAGCTCTGGATAGGCTTGGCTTAGGGGTCAGAGTGCCAGACACTTGATGATCACTAAAATTCCCCAATGTGGTGCCTCTTGGGTTCTTGTCTTGCATTCATGAAGAATGACAGGTGCAGACTCAGCAGAAGAAAAATTAAACAAGGGTTTATTAGCAAACTAGAACCACTCCCAAGCCAGATGGAGTCCTGAGTGGGTTGCCGCACAGTGAATTGGATCAAGGCTTTAAAAGAAATGGTTGCATTGTTTTCTAATGACTGTATGATCTCCCACGACCACTGGCAATATATGAGTAATCTGTTTTTCCACATTTTCACTAGTATTTGGTGCTGTCACTGTTTTCATGTAGCTGTTCTGAGAGGTGTGTGGTGATGGTTCATTGCAGTTTTCACTTGTTTCCTTAATAGCTCATGATGCTGAACATCATTTGTGTGCTTGTTGCCCTGTGTTTATCTTAATTTGCAAAATGTAGCTTCATCTGTTTTGGCCAGATTCTAATTTTAATTGAATTGTTTGCTCTTTTATTACTGAGCTGTGAGAATCTGAGAATTTTAAAGTGTCTATTGCAGTCATTAGCCATTAGAGATGATGTGTATTTTTCTGCGTCTGTAGTTTCAGTTATCCTCCTCAAGGGGCTTTCCTTTTGGTGTTCAGTAGCAGCTTTTGCCTAGTTCCAGATTCAGAAGATTTTTTTCCTCTTTAGTTTTTAAGAATGCTAATTCATGTGCCTGTACATTTACCTCATTAAAACTTCAATTCAGTGATGTTAAGTACATTTTCAGTGCTGTAAACCTATGACTGTTACCTGGTTTAGGAAGGTTTTCTACCATCACTGATAGAAAACCTGTTATCCACTTCCTTCTTGCCTCTACTCCCCAGACCCTGTCAACCACTAATCTACATTTTGTCTCTACATATAGATTTGCCTATTGTGGAAGTGTAAGAGTGTGTGTGTGTGTTGTGCGATTTTCATGAATGACTTTTTCTTAAGCAGCTATATTTTCAAGGTTGAGGCATGAGGTATGGATCAGTATTCAAGTCATTATGGCTGAATAACATTTTTGTGAATAGACAGAACCTATTTTGTTGCTCCATTTATCAGTTGATGGACAACTGAATAGTTTCTAGTTTTTAAAATTATATTTATTTATTTACTTGAGAGAGAGACAGAGACAGAGAGAATGGCACACCAGGGCCTCCAGCTGCTGCAAACAAACTCCAGACATATGTACCACCTTGTGTATATGGCTTATGTGGGTCCTTGGGAATTGAACCTGGGTGCTCTAGCTTTGTGGGGAAGTGCCATAACTGCTAAGCCATCCCTCCAGCCCAGTTTCTGTACAGTTCCATAAAATGCTTCTACAATCATTCATGTACAGGTTTTTCTGTCTACATGTTTGCCATTCTTTTGGATATGTGCTTAGAAATAGTATTGCTTGGTCATATAGTAATTCTATGCGTAGTCATTTGAGAAATTTCAAGATTATTTTACCAGCAATGTATAGGATTCCTGTGCATCCTCTTTCTTTCCCTCCCTCCCTCCCTCTTTTTTTCCTCCCTCCCCTCCCCTCTCCCCCCTTCCCCCTCCCCCCTCCTTTCCTCCCTCCCCCCTTTCACTCACTCTCTTTCTTTCTTTCTTTCTTTCTTTCTTTCTTTCTTTCTTTCTTTCTTTCTTTCTTTCTTTCTTTCTTTCTTTCTTTCAAGGTAGTATCTCACTCTATCCCAGGCTGACCTGGAATTTACTCTATAGCTCCAGACTGGCCTTGAACTTAATGGTGATCCTCCTATCTCTGCCTTCTAAGTGCTGAGATTAAAGGTGTGCACCACCATACCCACTCTCTTTCTCTTGTTATTTGAAAATTTTATAGTTTTGAATTTTATGTCTAGGTCCATGTGTGACATAGATATCTAAGTAGTAACATCATACAAGTATTTGTAAGTAATATTTTCCTTACTATATCGCTTATTACAATCATGATTAGTCAGCATAATAGTTGAACTAAAGTAATATTCCAGTTTTCTATTTGTTCATAGTCTGAGATGCTTAAGATATATATTTAATGATATACTTCCCTTCGCCTTCAGCTATAGAAAAAACATATACTAAGCATTACTTAATTCAGTGTGATTTCCTCTTTTTAAAAATGGTCTTTTTGTGTTTGAATATAAAAATTTTCCTATTTTTTTCTTTCTGTCCTAAAAAATCCACCTTGGGTGATACCATTTTTGCTGATGTACAGCTCTATCAGGTATGATTCCTGAGTGTCATGTTGGATTTCATGAGTGTTTTGTTGAATTTCCTGAGAGAAAATTTTTCCACATTGACCCTTCAACATTTATTTGATCAGTATTTATGAATGTCTTCAGGATATTACTGGGCTTTAAAGCTTAAAATGGTCTTTGTATCAAAAACCAGTTTGCCAAATTTATTACATCTATATTTAAAAGTGAAGTTTAGTGTTTTCTTTAAAACTATTACTATTGTATGCCTCTGGCTTCCTGCGTTATTAATCTGCATGTAATTCTCTGTGTTTTTCCTGTTTATATGCGCTTGTATACACATGTGTGCTATTCTCAACATGTATATTTTTGTTTGTTTGTTTGTTTGTTTTTTGAGGTAGGGTCTCACTCTGTCCCACGCTGTCCTGGAATTAACTATGTAGTCTCAGGGTGGCCTTGAACTCACGGCGATCCTCCTACCTCTGTCTCCCGACCATGTACATGTTTTTAAAAATAGAAATATATTCCTCTCTAGTGAGTGCATGTCTAACCTTGATCTATATTTTTGTACAGGCTCTTACCAAGCTATGTTCTGTGAAATCTAGTAATCTGAGATGGAGTGGTTTAAAATGTATAATCAAACAAGTTTAGTATATCTGTCCTGAGAGAGTCCCCAGACACATTAGTATATAAAGATTCTGGTTTTATGCCATGAATAATTGTCCATCTTTGTTTTTCTTAGCACCTCAAAGATCTGAGTGCAAAACACTTTGTAATATGTAAGGGTGTGCTGGGTATGTTAATCTGGGAAGTGCTACAAAAATATAAAAAAAAAAAAATAAATAATATAAAAATATAAATAAATCTTTCTTTGTAGTATTTTAAAACATCAAATAAAATTGACTATACGTGATTAAAATTTCAAGATGTAAAGCATTTAGCTGAATTGTATTTGGGAGTATATTTTCTTTTAGGAATTAAAATTTAAACTATAATGTTTCTCTCCCTGAGAAATTAATTACCTGTTTCAGTACTTTCAGTAGCTTAAAAATGAATTTGTGATACTGTAAAAAAAATATGCTTTTTGTTGGAAAAAGGACTTTTTGTCTTGCTTTTGTTCTTGTCATTGTCTACTGAATTGTTTCTCTTCTCTAAGAATATACTTTTGTCTTTACAAAGCATGTTTACTATTTCAGATAACATGGCACAGGAAAGGAGACCTCCTAAACTTGCCTTTATGTCACGAGGTGTTGGGGATAAAGGTTCATCCAGTCATAATAAACCAAAGGTTACAGGTATGAATTAATAAGATGTTATTCTTGTTAATTTCCATGATATCTAATTTTCCCAGATGTTACATAAGTTATAAGCTATCATGCATATATATATATATATATATATATATATATATATATATATGCATATAGATAGCTATAGAAATAGATATAATATTCTTTTTTAAACATTTTAAGCAGTTAAACTAAAATTTTATGTACATGATGCTGCTTAAACTAAGATTTCTCCACCATTTATATTTTATTTGATAAGAAACTTCCTGTGGGGATTGTTTTTTTAGTTGTCCATAATCAGCAGGTTTTAGAATGTTACACTTGTGATACTGTGTGTGTGTGTTTATAGTATAGTGAGTGGCAGTGAAAACTGTATAACATAATCATAGATGGGTGGTGTTATAGATAAGCTGATAAATTATACTAGAGATTAATTATGTGGATTTTGCTAACTAGATGTGGCACAAATTTAAATTCCAAAATGCTAAGCAAAAATTTGTCTTCTGGACACTTCCTAATAATATTTGTAAAGTTCACAGCTATTTTTCTTTTAGCTTTCACATATATCATAGATTTAAAGGGTAGCTCAACAGCTCATTTAAAAAGGTATAAGAATTTTTTTTTACCTTAGATGTGGGTTTGGAGAAGACTGTTTTTTTTTTTTCAATTAATTATTGGACAGAAATGATTTTAGCTTTAAAAGAAGTCATGCTTTACTTATGTGCCATTGGGCCCTTGGACCTAGAATTAACTGTAGGAAGCATAGGTAGTAGTATTCTTTATGGTAACCTGTAGATCTGTGGAAGATAGTATAAACTTGCTACTCCCACTGTTGGAGTTACTGTTCATAACTGGGACAAGCAGCTGATCATAAGCAGCTTATGTGAGGAAAAGGTTTATTTCAGGCTTAAAGAATCCAGGGAAAATACCATCAATGGCAGAATAAGGTGGCTTACTTCCATAGATCCATAGCAGAGAGAGAAAAACCAACACCAATGAGCGCCAAAAGCCAGAGCTCAAACTGGTTCTCTACACCTAGGGATGGATTCAAGATCCACCACTCCAGTGATACACTTCTTCTGCAGCAGAGCTCTGCCTGCTGGAGACTCAAGTTGCAAGCTTAGTATTAATCAAAAATGCCTGAGACTATGGGGGACCTACATTCAAACCACCACACCCACATTGTAAACAAGCTACAAATTTTCTGTTTTGAGATGAGGTCTTGCTATGTTACCATGCTTGTCTTGAATTCCTACGTACTAGTGGCCCTCCTCCTATCTTAACTTCCTGAGTTGCTGTGACGACAGGTGTGGAGCCCTGTGCCTAGCACCAGATTTTTTTTAAGGGAAGGGAGTGTTGTGTTATAGCAGGTCTGGTTAAAGCCATAAAGTGCAGAGTTATTTGTTTGGCTTCTGGAGACTTTACTGCTGTCTACTGTGGCATGTCTTCTTAGTACTGAGGCAGGGCAGTGTCTAGACATGTTTTGACACAGTTATATATTTTTCTTCCACATTAAAAATCTAATACATAAGAAATTATAGCCCTTTTTTACAGATATGAGGGAATTAAACAAGAACTTGATGCATAACATTCTATGATGTTTAGATGGTAAAGCTGGAAACTAAAAAAAAAACATTTTTTTTCAATGTAAGGATCAAATGCAGTAGAACCTTGTGCATGATCTACCAGTCATCTACAGCCCCACCTATTAAACTTAGTAATTTTGTTTTTTGGTGCTGGGGTAAAATGAGTGGGATTGAACTTGCTTCTTTTCCTTCCTATATTGACTCTAGTAGTGGGTAATCATTTTAATGTGACCAAAATGGTTACTAATTTTTTAAAAGCTGAAGGCAACAATAAAATATATTAAGTTTGTATATGTATGCATATATATATATATTTATGTATGTCAGTATGTGAAGAGTTATTAATACCACATGTATATTAATTTCTTTTGTTTAAAAACTCTTTGATGGTATATGGACTATTTTTTAACAGAACTTTTCTTGTTCCAAAGGAGCTACCTCAGACCCTGGAAGTAGAAACAGATCTGAATTATTTTATACCTTAAATGGGTCTTCTGTTGATTCACAAACACAATCCAAGTCCAAAAATACATGGTACATTGATGAAGGTAATCAATAATTTTAGTGTTCTTTATAATGATGCTCTCCATTTACATCAGGGAAAATGGATAGATCATAATTGATGTTGCTGAAATAAAATACCAAACATAATTTGAACTGTACTGCTATTAAATAAAACATTTATAATGTTTTAGCAGCCTTTTCTCACCTCTTAACTAATCTGCTTAAGGTAGAAGACTAATAGAATCAATGAATCAATTTAAAGAAATTTCTGACATTCTTTAAAACACTTCACCTTGTCTTGGTTCTGAGACATTACTTTTTGCTGTTCTATTCATTTTCATATCCATCTGTTTAGCAAATATTGAGCCATTCTCTGAGGTTTCAGAAAAAAAAACCAGAAATGGTCCTTTCTCTGTTTGAGTTTATAGTCAGATTCTTAGAAATTAATCAAACATGGATTGGTGCAATGGCTTACACACACATGGACACACATGCACACTGAACCAGCTGTGGAAATTTTGCAGAGATGGTGAGTGCAGTGACAGGACGTGGTACTATGAAAGTGTACCAAAGAAGATTGTTTCTGAGGAAGTGACACAGGCTCAGGTTTACCAGGGGGTGCTAGGGAACACAGTGAGAGAAAGAGGTCAGAAGAGCCTTTTAGGTAAAGGGAATGGAATATGTGAAGGCTTCCAAGAATAGGGTTAGTGTTTTCCAAGAACAAGCAAGAACCAGAGGAAGGAGAGGAGCACCCAGGAGGTCTATACCACATGGGGCCTCGTGCACTCTATTGAAGAGAAATGGAGAACCACTGAAGGATTTTTAAGAAAGAATGGCATGAATGGATTTTCTGGATAGAAGCTACTTTAGCCAAACCAGTGAGTTCCAGGTTGAGTGAGAGATACTGTCTCAAAAACTAAGGTGAAGGGCTGGAGAGATGGCTTAGCGGTTAAGGTGTTTGCGTGCAAAGCCAAAGGATCCCAGTTCAATTCTCCAGGACCCACATAAACCAGATGCACAAGGGGGAGCATGCATCTGGAGTTCATTTGCAAGGGCTGGAGGCCCTGGTGTGCCCATTATCTCTCTCTCTCTCTCTCTCTCTGCCTATTTCTCTCTTTCAAATTAATAAATAAGTAAAATATATTTTTAAAATGAGGTGAAGAGAAACTGAGCAAGATCCTTAGCATCATCTACTTCTGGCCTCCACACACATGTACAACTCACAGACTGATGAATGTCTGCAACACGGGATCACAGTATACATACAAGGGTACCACACACACATACACAAACTTACAAATTAAAAAAAAAGATTTGAAAAAGAAAGGCTTGGCAGATGTGACTCTTGGTTTTCTGGATCATGTACTTAGATGGTAGGGGAAGGTGATAAATTTGATTATGTTCAGGTGGAAGGTTCCTTTGAAACGTCCCAAAAGTGAATCATCAAGTAGGAAGTTGGATGTATATGTCTTGGGCTTGAAGATAGGTAAGAGAATAAATTTGCAGTTGTCTTCATATAAAGGAATGACATTTCCTAAGAAGAGTGAGCATGGAGGTTGAGACTGAATATTGAGGAAGTTAATGGCTGGGATGGGAGGAATTTAAGTCATTAGTCAGAGTAAGATAATTCAATGAAGCCTAAAGAAAAATGACCAAGGGAATATGGGGAATACCAAAAGACTATTTGTAAATGTAAAAACGCAAGTGAGGTTTGAGTACAGAGGCTCTGAGACCAGTTTTTAGAAATGAGATTTATTAGTGGCTCAGATGGGTCTTTGGAGAAGCAGCAAAGGGGACGGTGAGAAGCTGGAAAATCAGCTACTACAGCTCAGGACAGCACTGTTTGGAGAGGGAGGAGGAGGGGGAATGTGTCTCATGTGCCCAAGGAAGCCTATGGTGGGTCAGCGTGGCAGGTTAGGAGATATGAGCCAGCTGGGAAGTGTGGGAGACATGGAGAGATTGACAGAGAGGGCGGAAAGGGAGAGAATGAACATGAGAGGGAATGATGAGAGGGATCTCGCAGCTGGCCTGCAGGTGGATTGTGACTGAGGATGCAGGTGGCTGTTGGTGCACATGCTAGGAGTAGAATGGGAACCAAGTACACACATGGAGGATGAAGAAGAGAAGGGAGGGAGAGAGAGAAAAGAGACAGGGAGAGATAAGGTATGTTTGTGAGCAGAGTAGAAGCTGAGGTGGACAGGCAGGAAAGTGTAAAGAAATACATGCACCTGTGTTGAAGCAATCGAGAGAAATGGTACCAGGGCTGTTATGTCTGTGCATTTGGGGCATGGTGGACTGGCAAGTGGATGGGGGGCTTGTACGGGTTCGAGCTCAGGAGAGGAGATGGTGTCTGAATTTCCCATGGAATGAGAGAGGAAGCAGGGGACCCTTTGAAGGTAGACTTCAGTTTCGGCTAGTGGGAGGGGGCGGGAGCTCTGAGTTGGACCCTGTTGTGTCAAGATATCAACAAGCATGTGGACAGCAGAAGTGAATGCTCTTGATAGAGCATGTGAGATGATGACCACAAAAAGCCTATTTGATTTAGTTACCAGGAAGTTGTTAATGACCTCAGTGAATTCTGTCATGTGGAAAAACCTCATCAGCAACCAGATTTGAGTATGCTAAGGATGAAGAGTGAGGCAGCGGACATATAAATAGAAGCTTGGGCTTCATTGTGATGTGTGTCTGTCTCACACCCTGCTGCACATATGGCTCCAGCTGCCTAGAAGTCCTCTTCCTGCTCCTCCAACTTCATGGTCTCGCTTATTGCTGTTCATATATTAAGTCTCATTTTTTTAAAGTTATTTGGAAGCCTTCCTTTTCTCCTTTCTTTCACACTTCTCCTCAGAACAGTGCTTGACTGAATGAGTAAACATAATAAGCTGAATAAAAATTTGAATTTGTAGTACTATAGGTCTCTATAATGACTTTAGTCATCACATGGATTCAGTTAAAGGCTGAAACACATCCATGGATGTAATAGTAAACATCTGTTGCTTAAATTGGGCTAGGTTCTTACATGGAAAAAGACTTGAAAGCAATCTTTGGTTCTTTCTTTCCCACATCTCATTCCTGCTCTGTGAGCATAGGCACCAGAGCCTGCTTTCCCCACGAACTCAGCCCTGCCACAGAGCAGGAGTCATGTCTAAATGGTGTCCCCTGGAGCTCCTATCTCCTGATAGACTGCTTTTGCAAAGTCTTGGCCTATATGTTAGTGATTCTCAGCTCTATACCAATTCTTCCTGAGATTGTTTGGCCGGACTTTTGTGTCTCCCAGTTCTTCTGTCCAATGCAGGTACATAGGGCCCATCCATGGTGACTGTGTAAAACCCTGCCCTTGCTCTGTTGTTCCTGGAAAATTTTAAAAAGCTTTTCAAGGTGTTAATTTCTTTCTAAGGAAATAAGAGTAATAAAACTACAGGCTTTCATAATTTTGATGATGCCTATTCTTTAAGTTTGTGCTATAATTTCATTTATTTATTTATTTAAGAGAGAAAGAAGCAGATAGAAAGAATGGGTGGGTATGCCAGGGTCTCTAACCATTGCAAAAGAACTACACGCATGCACTACCTTGTGCATCTGGCTTTAAATGGGTACTGGGGAATTGAACCAGGGTCCTTAGGCTTTGCAGGCAAGTGCTTAACTGATAAGCCATATCTCCAGCCCCTAATTTTACTTTCCTTCTTATTAATATAAATTCTATGTTGTTTTAGAATATTCCTAACTTCTTGATTTTACTAGAATCCTGTACATTGTTTAATAATTTCATGAAATGAGATTGGTCCTCAAAGACTTACATGGATCATAGACAATGATGAAATGTGTATCAGAAAATGGAAGTAAGTTATCTGTAAAAGAATATTGTTCTTATAATTAATTTTACTAATTGACTTATAAAGCTTTTCTCTACAATGTATGTCTGACTCATACTTTTACAAGTATTTCCTTGTGGCTATCCTAAGTGCTGTAGGTTCAGTTATGGAAAAGACCAAACAAAATTGCTGTTCTTATGAAACTTAAATTCCAGTTTTATTATTTGTATGATAGATAATAAGTGTGTAAATGGACAAGGTTGTAGGATATTGTATCACATAGTGAAAGAAACAAAAAGGAGTACAGCTAGTGAGAAGGCAGCACTACAGGTGGTGTGGGGGAGATTCTGAGGAAAAGATGATGCGCTCTGGATGATGAGAATGAGCTGGTTGCCAGGGGAAGAACTTGACAACAGCATTTCACTGAAAAGGCTCTGTGGTGAGCAAACAGGAAGAAGGCCAGTAACTACAGAGTAAGCAAAGAAAGTGGTAGAGGGGCTGGGCAGATGGCTCAGTTGTAAAATGCTTGCCATGAAAGCACGAGGACCTGACTTTGGATTCCCAACACCCATTTAAAAAGCTGGACATGACATCATGTGCTTATAATTCTCTTGGGGAGGTGGAGACAGATGGATTGCTGAGGTTTGCTGGCTAGCTAGTCCAGTTGAGTCAGTGGAGTTCAGGTTTAATTTCAGTGAGAGACTATCTCAAAAAATTAAGGTGAAGAGTGATTGAGAAAAACACCCAAAATCAACCTCTGACCTCTACATGTTCAACACACATACATGCACACACACGGAAGGGGGATGGAGGAGGAGAGAGGGAAAGATAGATTGTTCAGGACTTTTCAGGTCTACGTAAAAAGTTTAGTACTTCTTGGAAGACCATTGGAGGGTTAAGTTGGCAAATGACTCATGATCATCTGAATTCTTTAAATTTTGGCAAGACCTCATTACTTGCTATGAGGTGAATGGATTAAGGAGGAACAAAAAGAGAGACAAATCTGGTAAGAGGCTGGTTAGAGTGATAGGTGATGGAGGCTTAGATCAAGGTGATGATGGAAGTAGTTAACACATATGACCAGGGCTTGCTTTGTGGACCCATATATTGGGCCTAGAAGGGGTCAGGGCTTGGGAAAAAGACCATTATAATTACCTTTGAAATCTCCTGGTTGTTTCATCTTAGTTATATTCTCCCACTCTTGATCTGAGCAACCAAAATCTTTAATGTTATAGCAATTAACCTTCTCATTACTGGATCAAACACCCAACTAAGGAGTGCTATTATTGGGACCTGGTATATGTTTATCTTTATGAAATAATGCCAAATTATTTCTCAAAGTAATTATACTAATTTACACACTGAATTAGTTCATTTGGGCTGCTATAACAGAGTACAATGGACTGAATGGCTTATGAACTGAAACTTATTTCTCATAGTTCTGAAAGGTTGAAAGTCCAAAATCAGGACTTTTACATATTTGGTGTTTGCTGAGAGAGCTTACTTCCTGATTTAAAGATCATATCTGTCTATTTTCTCTGTTTTCACATGGCAGAAAAGCAAAGGAGTTCTCTGGATGACTGTATATGAGATCACTAATCTCATTTATGAGAGCTCCACCCTCATGTCCTAATAATCTTCTCCAAACCTGCCCTCCTAACATTGAGAACTAAGTTTCAGCATATGACTTTTAGGGCCACAAATGTACAGTTTATAGTATACTTCCATGAGTGTTGTGAGCAAGTAAGTCATAATTAATCCTTATTCTTACCAACAGTTATTCTAAGATCTGTCACTCTCAAATTGACAACACGTCCTGCTTTTGAATTTCATTTGTCAGTTCACTAGTGAGGGCAAGGATCTCCTCACTGACTTGATGTTTTTTAGTTTCTTTTGTGAATTTTTCAGATCTTTCATCTGTTCTAATCTTATTTATTAATAAGTCTTTTTCACATTCTAATCTTTTGCCAGTAAAATTTATTGTAATTTTTTTCACCTTCTTGTGGCTCAAGATTTTAACTTAACTATGATACCTTTAAATCAACAAGAATTTCTTAATTTTAACAAGGCCATACTTATTTTCCCCACTGATTGTTTATATGTCCAAGAAACCTCTCTTCCTTGAAATCATGAGGAGCATTCTTCTAGTATTAATCTTCCAGAAGAGTATAGTTAGCTGGTCACATTTGTGGAAATGATTCTTGAAGGATATGAATAGGATTCCAGTTTAATGGTTTAAACATAAGGGTTATTGGTTATCTCCGTACTATTCAGAAGGTTATTCTCACCCAGAGAAGCCATGCTTGTCTGTTAGCTGCATTAGCCATTTAAGGAATCACTTTTGGTGTTGGCCTACTCTATGTTTTCTCTTAAGTTATTTTCTGTGTTTATTTTGGCTTAAGCTTCTGTGTTTTTCTTTATTAATTTTTATTCTATGTTACTCTGTTCTTCTGACATCCTAAGTTATATGCTGAGTTCATTAATATCTAACTTTTTCTAAAATAAGTTGTCTATAAATTTCCTTTATAAATACTTTATATTCCACAAATGCTCTTTCTTTGTTTCCTTTTTTCTTTTTCCTTGTTTTCATTATTTTTAAAAGCTTATATTATGAGGCTGGAGAGATGGTTTAGCGGTTAAGGCGCTGGCCTGTAAAGCCAAAAGGACCTCGGTTCAATTCCCCAGGACCCCTGTAAGCCAGATGCACAAGGTGGTGCGTGCATCTGGAGTTTGTTTGCAGTGGTTGGAGGCCCTGGTGTGCCCATTCTCTCTCTCTCTCCTCCCCCTCTCTCTTCCTCTGCCTTGTTTTCTCTCTTTCAAATAAATAAATAAAAACAAAATATAAAAAAGAAAAACTAAAAACTTATATTACCATTTGTTTTTGATACCTTGGTTCTTAGAATTGTTTCTCTTTTGGTATCTTCTTATACTGATTTGTAATTTAATCATATTATTGACAGAGACTGTAACCTATATAATACTATTGAATCATAGAGTTAAAAAAATATGAACAATTGGATGATATTTGTGAAGATAGTAAAGTATAAAGACAGAGAAGGAAAACAGGAACACTATTTTAAAGGCACTAAGTTTATAGTGTCTACAAGAATCCTGCTAGAGAGATCATGTGGGTAGTTAGTCTAGATATGTGTGTTAAGTTTTGGAGCTGTAAGACCTATTTAATACTATTAACTTTCTTTAATTAAGAACAATTTTTCATAGTTGCAGAAGACCCTGCAAAGTCACTTACAGAGCTCTCTTCAGACTTTGGACATTCTTCATCACCACCCCAGCCTCCTTCCATGAACTCCTTGTCCAGCGAGAACAGATTTCACTCTTTACCCTTCAGCCTGACGAAGATGCCCAGTACCAATGGCAGCATTGGTCACAATCCACTCTCTCTGTCAGTGCAGTCTGTGGTGGGAGAGCTGAACAATGCACCTGTGCAGGAGAGTCCACCCTTACC
This sequence comes from Orientallactaga sibirica, assembly GCA_036365145.1. Taxonomy (NCBI): domain Eukaryota; kingdom Metazoa; phylum Chordata; class Mammalia; order Rodentia; family Dipodidae; genus Orientallactaga; species Orientallactaga sibirica. Next base: position 4,260,977 of record JAEOAD010000030.1, read on the forward strand.
CATCTCCTCTAGTAACTCACATGGTCTAGAGGTGGGCTCCCTGGCTGAAGTGAAAGAGAACCCTCCTTTCTATGGGGTGATCCGTTGGATTGGCCAGCCACCTGGACTCAATGAAGTACTAGCTGGACTAGAACTGGTAATTTAATTTCACCTAAAAGCTATAATTCTTTTCTACATGAGTTTGTTCAGATTTTTTCTCCATTACATGTTCTCTTCAAAAATTATTGTATCAGTCAAAAAGACCATTACTAAAGAAAATTTTTATTATCATGTTGCCTCACTTTCACCCTTTGTCACTCCCTAGGTTTGGCGACTTATTCCTAATGCTGTTTTATCTGTGATCAAGGAATCAAATTGATTTTTAGGCTAGCATCTTTTTGTTCCTTATATCAAACAGATGTAACAAGGAAAGCCTTTTTTTTTTCATACTTGGCCTCCTTCTCCCATCACAGTTCTAACAGTGATGGTACTGGTTTTAAAATTAAAATTCTTAGAGAACTTTTGAGATCTTTGGTAAAAGGAAAAATGTCCCTTTTAGAGATGAGAAAAGCATATTGTGTGATATTTCATAATCAGGACAGGGGAGCTTAAATATATTTAGCTTTTATTTAAATATATTTCTTAGGGTTTTTTAAATTTGTTTTTCTATTTCCATGTTAGTGAATACTGTTGAAAGGGCTAGTTAAACTAATTTACTTCTTCATGCCCCTTGGGTTTCTTCCCCCTTGGTTTTAATACTTGTGGAAATGATGTGGGAAAATCCATTTAACCGAGGAAGATCTAGGCATGTTTTGGAGGAAATAAGAGTACTTCATGTTGGGGTTAGGAAAATATTTAAATCATTAGTCTTTTTCTTGATGCTGTCCTCAGTACAAGTTTGGATAAGGAGTTCAGGAAAAGGCTAACTTGGGAACATGCCTTGGGTTCCTTAGTCTCGTGGTACTGCCTTTGAAGGTGTGGCTGATACATCGGGAAGTCTTTCTTTTTCAGGAAGATGAATGTGCAGGTTGTACAGACGGAACTTTCAGGGGCACTCGTTATTTCACATGTGCCCTGAAGAAGGCGCTGTTCGTAAAACTGAAGAGCTGCAGACCTGACTCTAGGTTTGCGTCCCTGCAACCTGTTTCCAATCAGATTGAACGCTGCAACTCTTTAGGTACTTGGTTGCTTTTCATTTATTTACCCATCTGGAATGACTCCATTCCACATGGCTTTGCATTATCTGACAGGAAAAGTGTTAAAATGCTTGTCTTGCCAGTGTTCATCAAGCTTCTATGTCAGTAAGGATTGTTACTTGGTATATAAGAAAACTATCCTAAAAGGAGATGTTTGAAAAAATTATTGGTTAGGAAAAGTGTTTAGGATATAAAAAATGAACAACAGTTTTTTTCTTGCCTTGTTTATTATAACATTTATTTTTCAGCAATACTTGTAAAATAGAAACATGGCCCTTATTGGGGGCCCTCAATGTGTTTAAGTACACCAGTCAGGTATCCTCTTAAGAAATCCGATACAGTCTCTGCACACAATGAGCTTGATAGCTCTTCCTATCACTTATCATCAGTTTCCTGATGTTAGCTTTCCCCAGTTCTGAACAGTAGTGGTGAAGTATCTCGAGAATTTAGCAGTGTGAATAGGAGAGCCATCTTTATAAAGTAAAAAAATATTTTTTGATGGGCTGGAGAGATTTGATTTGATTTCCCAGTACCCATGTAAGCCAGATGCACAAGGTGGTGCATGCGTCTGGAGTTAATTTGCAGTGGCTGGAAGCTCTGATGCACTCATTCTCTCTTTCTCTCTCTTTCTCTCTCTGACTTTTTCTGTCACTCTCAAATAAAAATAAAATATTTTTAACATACCTTTTGATAATTGTATACATTAATATAATGTATTTTGATCACATTCACCACCCCATTGTCTTTTCTTGTCATCTCCTGTACTCCTGTTGACCCACTTAAAGAACATTTTCTTTTCTTTTTAGGTTTTGCTTTTGAGGCAGGGTCTTCCTCTAGTTCATGCTATTCTGGAGCTCACTCTGAAGCCCAGGCTGGCTCAAACTCATGGTGATCCTCCTACCTTAGCCTCCCCAGTGCTAGGATTAAAGACGTGCACCATCAACCCTAAAGAACATTTTACTTAATGTTGAAAGAGTACTTTGGCTTTTTTTTTGTTTTCTTTTCGTACTTGAAGCATTTGTATAAATAATATTTTCATATTTTATTTGACAGATGCTTTTTTACATGACTTAATGTTCTAAAGTATGTTTTAAAATTGTGGTGGAAATGAGGTTCAAAATGAATAATGGCATTTTTTTTGAGAGAGAGACAGAGAGAGAGGGAGAGGAAGACAGAGAATGGGCGCGCCAGCAGTCTCTCAGTTGCTGTGAAGGAAATCCAGATGTGTGCGCCCCCTTGTGGGCAAGTGTGGCATTGCGCCCTTGTGTCACTTGCATCTGGCTAAACGTAGGACCTGGAGATTGAAACCGGCGTTCTTAGGCTTAGCAGGCAGGCGCTTTAACCACTAAGCCATCTCTCCAGCCCGAATAATGGCATTTTTACAAGCCAAGACGAATAGCAGTTAACTAAGTATTGAGATAGTTTACATAAAATGAATGGAATATATTTTAAAATGAAGCTATCTATATTTGGATACATACTATTATAGTTTACAAGAATTTTCCGTTTTTTTCTTTTAGCATTTGGAGGCTACTTAAGTGAAGTAGTAGAAGAAAATACTCCACCAAAAATGGAAAAAGAAGGTTTGGAGATAATGATTGGAAAGAAGAAAGGTATCCAGGGTCATTACAATTCTTGTTACTTAGACTCAACCTTATTCTGGTAAGTTCAAAATCAGTTCAGTAGTTATAGGTAGTATGCTGTGGGTAGGATATAGTAGGTACATGTGTGTATGCATGGATGTATGTATACATGTGAAAGAAAGTGCCAACTGCCTTTGAGTAGAGGAAAAGGATTACTGGGGGTCAGGAAAGGCCAGAAGATTGCTTTTTAACGTGGGGTGTTGGAATTTAAAAACTAGAGAACATAATAAAGGTGGTGGGCCATTTTGTTGGCATATTTTTTTAACTTGTAAACTTATTTATGCCTGTGTATGATGTGTGTGTATGGATTCACACGCCATGGCGAATGTGGAGGTGAGATGATAACCTCTAGTGTTTGCCTTCTCCTTCTGTAGTCTTTTTGAGACAGGGTTTCCCTTGTTGTTTTTGCTGCTGCATAGGCTCTAGTCTAGCTAGCCTTGAGCTTCCAGAGTCTCCTGGCTCTGCCTCCCATTACTGTATGTGTATTGGGATCTCAGATGCTTTGATCACTTTGCGTCCAGCTTTACATAAGTGTTGGGAATTGAATTTGGGCCAACAAGCTTGCAGGAAAACACCATTAACCACTGAGCAATCTCTCTAGCCCTGGAAAAATACTTTTGTGTTGACAAAAATTAGTACTGATACAATATTCCTTAGATTTCCAATAAAATTATCTATTAGCTAAATTTTGTTTTCTTTAATACCAGCAACTTTCTGTTGTTAATTACTTTCAAGTTATTTTAAAGTAATGCAGGTCTTTTTGCAAAAGGGTAACGAGAAGTGTGATAGTGAGTAGTATTTACTTTGACAAATTATTTCCAAGTTTCTGCCTATGCTGTAGTCTGTAGTATGACTCAGATTTGCAGGTTCTTCTTAACTTTGTAAGCAAGTTTTCTTTAACAGTCTCTGGGCATGTATTTATCCCTTTATGCTGTCAAGGCACAGTTACAGTCTTGCTATTAAGGTGTCTCTTTAAGGATCTCTGGGCTCCAATAGTTCAAGTACAGGATACCTGTGCTCTCAAAAACAATGAATCATTTTTATTTTTTGTTCCCTACATTGTGATTCTGTTGCTCTTCTGACTTATTTGTCAAAAAATAATATGTTTATAGTATGGGGAAAATACTCTTTTTAGGGGGCTGGGGAAATGGCTTAGCAGATAAAGTTCTTGCCCTTCAAGATGAGTACCTGAGTGTAACGCCCCAGAACTTGCATAAAAGGCCAGACGCTATGGGGGAGCTCTGTACTTCCATAATGTCTATGATGAGAAGGGAGGCAGAGACAGGAGAATTTTCCAGAAGCTTACAGACCAGCAAAGCTGGAAAACAGAGCAGTGAACCAGAGAGTCTTCCTCAAACCATGTAGAAGGTGAGGACTGACACCTAACTGTCCTCTGCCCGCCACATGCACATGTGGCAGCACATGTCCACACTTATACACGTCATATGCCCAACAATATTCTGTTTATTTTGCAGCTTATTTGCTTTCAGTTCTGTTCTGGACACTGTGTTACTTAGACCCAAAGAAAAGAATGATGTAGAATATTATAGTGAAACTCAAGAGCTGCTAAGGACAGAAATTGTTAATCCTCTGAGAATGTAAGTAGAAGATGGATGGTTCTAAACAAAAAACTTTAGATGGTGCAATTAATTTATACTCTGTGTTAATGTAGTAAGAGATGAACAAAACTTAATTCTCCGAAATATTCTTTTTAAACCTTTGCTTTTTCTTGTATTTCTGTTATTTAATTTTTTAAGTCTATCCAATGTATAGAATATATTGTATTCCATTGGTAGCATGTATTACAAATTAGTAATTTAATGCTCTACTAGAAGCAGATGTGTGTATTGGTTACTTTTCTCATTACTATGATAAGTTACCTGGAAAAAGTGACCTAAAGAAGGAAGGATTTATTTTGGCTTACAGTTCAAGGAAATACACAACAGGCCTAACAATGTTTTTTACTTTCAAGAGTATATTTAAGGCTCCCTTCACTCCCTTAATAAGGTGATTCTGTCTTCTAGTTTAAGAATTATAATACGTCTTTTTTGGCTTTAGTAAGCAGTTTGTAATGGTACAAGCATAGGTTACAGAAGATTGTGTAGTAAGGACTTTTGATAAGTGGTGATAATAACATCACATTATAAAATTTATGTAATGAAGAATTAAGAGTCATAAATCAAAATTATTTGGGAATATGGAAAACAAACTTAGAAGTTAGTCTGTACTAAAATAAATTTAAATTTTATGACATGCTTTTCTTATTGAACATGAAAAGTAGCTTGATAAAAAGACATAAAATAGGGCTGGAGAGATGGCTTAGCAGTTAAGGTGCTTGCCTGCAAAGCCAAAGGACCTTGGTTCAATTCCCCAGTACCCATGTAATCCAGATGCACAAAGTGGCGCATGCATCTAGAGTTCATTTGCAGTGGCTAGAAGCCCTGGTGCACCCATTCTCTCTCTCTCACTCTGCCTTTTTCCCTCTGCCAAATAAATAAATAAATAAATAAATAAATAAATAAATAAGAAGATTTTTTTTAAAAGACATTAAATAGCAAAGACATACTATATCATATAATTACATAAATTAAAAGGAAATCAATTTTTTCTAGGTTTTTATTTTCCTTAAATTCTATAATCCTGTAATTATCTTACCCATAAGATAATTATGTGTTTTCATTTTCAAACAACATTTTTTGTCTTATGAAAACTTTTGAACATGTAAATGACACTAGAACAATACAGGTCACATCCAAAACTCCTAAAACATGTTGATATATCTTTCCTTCTTCTAAAATGGCTGACGTATTTGATTGCTATGCAAACAGTAGATGCTCAGTTGATTGCAAAAATCTGAGTGGGTGAAGAGTCAATAGAAAAAGTGCACGGAAGAAGAGCTGGCTCTGACTTGCCCTGTGAAGCCCATGTTAGTCCTCAAGGTGCTCTTCTGAAAACATTTGTAAAACTAGCATTTCATAACTTTAAGTTTATTGAATGAGTCTTGTATTCAGATAGAGATGACAGGAAATGATGTAATTATTCTGATTGGTTTGATCACAGAATTTAGATTTTTAGAGTCTCATCAATTCTCTTTTAGTATTAAAATGAGTTTCTCGGTTAAAATTGTATATCCTGTTTTATAAAGTTAAGTGTTTCAATCTCATAAGCAGATATTAAATACTAATTTTTCACAGGCTTTAAAATTTTATTAGTTATGTAACAGTTTTTAAGGTATTTAACAGTTTCTAGGGGTAATTCTGGTTTTTATTTTTTCACCTTTCATACTTCAGTAAGAAGCTTTGTAATTGTACTAGACTGTCGTTTATGACATCTGAACTATACAAGAATATGTGATTACTATGATGTCTTATATCATTTACTATGCCAATTTTAGTTAACTAAATTTTTGTTATCATAGATATGGATATGTGTGTGCCACAAAAATTATGAAACTAAGGAAAATACTTGAAAAAGTTGAAGCTGCATCAGGATTTACCTCTGAAGAAAAAGGTGATCCTTTTAATTTATAGTACAAGCATTGAAAATAATATGGAAGCATGTTATTTAGCAATATTCTAATTGTTTATTGAAATGTATCAGTATAGTTTTGGAGTTTTAATTTTAAATTTGAATTGTTTGAGAGGATTAGGCTATAGCTTAGTAGAAAGTGTTGGCCTAGTGTGCAAGAGGCCCTAGGGTTGATCTCCAGTACTGCAAAAAAAAAAAAAAAAAAAAAAAAAAAAAAAAAAAAAAATCAGTGAAAACTTTTTCTATGCAATATAAAAGTTTTTCCTATTTGTAAATGTTTCCTCTTTTCCAGAAATGAGTGTGATGGGGATTGATGAACCCTTTAAGAAGCTGGCTGGTCTACTATATTAGATTATTATTAGATTCCTTCCAGCACTGCTATTTTGACTTGCTTCTCTTTCTGCGTTCAAGGGTTACACTGAGTCACTCATGCTTTCCCACTTAGTCTTCCTTGTTGTAAAGGAAGTTACAAAACCACTGAGTAGAATAATGTTTATGGTCACTGTCTTAATCTACTCACAGCTCATGGATTTACTCAGATTCAGATCCTAACTTTGAACTTGTTAATAGTGTACCAGCTATGACATTTAGAGACTTAGTGATTATTTAAACAGAATATTCCGGTTTTATTATAGTTGATCTTAAGTTACTCCAAAAGAAATAATTATTTCACTCTGTATGAGTGACTGTACTCTTTCAACTGCAATCAGCTGTGCTCTAGTTTCTCTTCAGAGCATATAAATCTTTCACCTTTTTCAAATGCAATAAGGTGTTAATTAAGTTGAAACATGGCATTTTATCATTACCTTTAATATTCTTTATAATTTTTCCTGTATCAGTAAAACTTGAAAACTATACTTTTAATTGAAATAATATAGATAGAAATTGAGTTCTATTGACTGTTATAAAGAATAAATTGTGGGCTGAAGGGATGGCTTGGAGGTTAAGGCACTTGTCTGCAAAGTCAAAGGACCCAGGTTCAATTTCCTAGGACCCATGTAAGCCAGAAACACAAGGTGGTGTATGTATCTGGAGTTTGTTTATAGTGGCTGGAGGCCCTGGCACAGTCACTCCCTCGGTCTCTCTCTCTCTCTCTCTCTCTGTCTCTCTCAAATAAATAAATAAATAATTTTTTATAAAGAATAGAATGCTTTTGAAGTTTTGCCTATCATATGATGCTTTTATTTTCTCCTAGATCCTGAAGAATTCTTAAATATCCTGTTTCATCATATTTTAAGGGTAGAACCATTGTTAAAAATAAGGTAACTCTCAAATTGTTATAGAAACCTTAGAAAAGTAGATCTTCCTTGCTTCCGCTGCTGACATTCAAACAGCAATGAGTCTTTTGTTGATCACTGCATGTGGCATTTGCTTGGGGCTTGTAGTCAAGTTGTACAAGTACAAATGTAAATTAATAGTAGTTACTGTCCTTTCCGTAATGCCACACTTAACTTGAAGATCAAAACTGTTGTGAAATTTTACTTTTAATTTACACTAGTAATAAGTACTCTTGCACTTAGAAATTTATTTTTTGAGGCAAGTGCAATAGACTGGCCTTTTTTTCATGTGTGTGCGCATGCGAGAGAGAGAGAGAGAGAGAGAGAGAGAGAGAGGGAGAATTGGCACCCCAGAGCATCCAGCCAATCAGCCTCTGTAATCGAACTCCAGACATGTGTGTTACCCTGTACACATGTGTGACCTTGAGCACTTGTGTTACCTTGTGCGTCTGGCTTACATGGAACCTGGAGAGTTGAACATGGGTCCTTAGGTATTGCAGCCAAGTGCCTTAACCGCTAAGCCATCTCTCCAGCCCTCTTGCACATTTTAAAGAAATATTTATTTATTTATTTATTTGAGAGAAAGAGGCAGAGAGAGAGGGAGGGAGGGGAGAGGGAGAGAATGGGTGTGCTAGGGCCTCCAGCCACTGGAAACGAACTCCAGATGCATGCACTCACTTGTGCATTTGGCTTACGTGGGTCCTGGAGAATCGAACCAGGATTCTTTGACTTTGCAGGCAATCACCTTAACCACTAAACCATCTCTCCAGCCCCACTTCAACTTTTTTAAAAAATAAAATTGAATATGAATATTTTTGTAAGTTCAATTAATGAACCTTTTAAGAGAATCTTACTTTAACCCAACCAAAAAGGGGAAGAGCATTGTTTTTGACTACCTACCACTTAGAGAATTATATTAGCTCCAGTTCTCAGTTTTGCCAACTTGATCTTCCTCTTCCCATGCTGAAAGACACTGAGTTTAATGAGTACAGTTCTTGGTGAGATGTCGTGTCTGAGTTTCCCAGATAGTTTGAGTGTTGTCAGTCTAAATGGTTTCTCTGTTGATAATCTTCATCATGTGTGATCTACTTCCTTAAGAGCTCATCACTGACAATTTCTTAGGTACCTGCCTAAGTGATGTTTGAAGTCAGTTTTGAACTGGTTTGTAAGAGAAAGAAACGGAGGGGGAAAGTGCCACAGTTATATAATTGGATATTGTTTGGGAACTTCTACAAATGAAATAAGGCTTGATGAATGAGCATCAAGTCTGTGTGTTTATTATCTGGTCAAGATTGTAATGGCTACATGTATACCTACAAAACCCTAGAGAATTGTGTAGCAACTATCAGAATTATGAAAAGAATTTCTGAATGTGACCATTTGCTTCATGATTCTCCTGGTATGTCTTCCCTGTCATGGTGAATGTAACTTTGAACCACAATAAATTCTTCTCTGCCTTAAAAAAACATGTAAGTTAGCCATGTAAAAAATAATAGCATCATAGTATACCTTCAAACATGTAAGAAAAGGGAGTATCATTTCACATTTCAAGAAAGTAAAACACTAATCAATTTTATTTGGATAGGTTTTATTTCTATTATTTATATTTAATTTATTTACAAGGGGGGGAGAGAGAATATGAATGAGAATGAGTGTGATAGGGCCTTCTGTCACAGTCCAGATGCATGCACTGCTTTGTGCATCTGGTTTTACATGGATAGTGGGGAACTGAACTCAGGCTGTCAGGCTCTGCAGTCAAACATTGAGTCATCTTCCCAGCTCCTAGATAGATTTTTAGAAAGAATTACACAAAATTAAAAGGTGACTTGATTGGTGAAAAGACTAATTTATACATGCTATTTTAAATTTTTAAAAATTTATTTATTAGAGAGAGAGAAAGTGAAAATACGGGCATACCAGGACCACGTGGCATTCTTAAGTGAACTCCAGACACATGTGCCACTTTGTGCATCAGGATTTGCATGGGTACAGGGAGATTGAATCCTGGGCTAGCAGGCTTTGCAAATAAGTGCCTTTAACTGCTGAGCCATCTCCCAGCCTGATGGTTCAGGTTCAATTCCATAGTAGAGCCACTTGCATAAAGTGGTGCATGCATCTGGAGTTTACCTACAGTGGCAAAAGGTTCTAGTGCACTCATTTCCCCTCTTTCTACTTGCAAATAATTAATTAATTTCTGTTATAAGCTATAAAGGTAGAGCAATAGTTTATACTATCGGCATAAAATTACAAATCTTGATCAGTAGAACTTAATAGAAAGAAAGCTTAGTAGTATTTAAGCATCTTAAGAATTCAGTTTTCAAATACAAACAGGAAAGGAAAGATGTATACATAATGTGGGGTATCTAGCAGATAGTTTGAGGGAAAAGTCACTTTTATTTTTTATCTTTAAAAAAATAAATTTTAGGTGCTTACAATAGCTTTTTTCATCCTTTTTTTCCCCCTCCTTAGCTTAGCATACCTGAGGGATGTTATACTTCCTGGGATTAACATAGGCTGAATATTCAGTGATTCTCAGTAAGCAAGGCAGAATCAGTCACGGCTGAAAGTGAAGGCCTTGAGGGAGTTATTATAGCACAAGGGACACACTGGCCCTTTACCTCCAGACAACCTTTTCAATACTGCAAGTCACTCCCTAAAGACCATGTAATAGTGGTTCCCCACAATTGTTATTCTTCCCCTGAACTCACCTTTCTTTCTGGTCAGGAGAGGTCAGCTGACAGAACTAATAGGAAGATGAACATCCTTACGAATGAGAAGTAATAAAATAATCTGAAAGAGGCTGTAAGATATTTTTGAATGGTTGAGGAGACATAAAAGTAGATTTGTCCAACAGACTTAAATAGGCAAGCAAATGCAGAAATTTTCAGAAATAGGAAGTATGTCATGGGTAGGGGGAGCAGCATGCATAGTGGGAAGAGAGGCTTGCCCACTGGAAGACAGAGGGGAGAAAGTTCCCTGAGAAGAGCCTAGGGGTAAAGAGTTAGAAATCCAGAAAGTGGATGAGAAAGAAGGCAGATTCTCCCAGAGTTCTTCAAGGGGGTAATAGAGAGAATAGGGAAGAAGTAGGGTTGCATGAGATTTCCTTAAGAAGCTGGACTAAGTTACCACTTAGAGATTTATTACAAGATGCACTTTAAAAGTAAGTCAAGCTGGGCATGGTGGCGCATGCCTTTAATCCCAGCACTCAGGAGGCAGAGGTAAGAGTATCGCTGTGAGTTCGAGGCCACCCTGAGACTACAGAGTGAATTCCAGGTCAGCCTGGGCTAGAGCGAGACTCCACTGAAAAACAAAAACAAAACAAAAACAAAAATAAAACAAAGTAAGTCAAACTGAACTTTGAAAAAAGGAGTGGGATGCAAGAAACAAGGAAGAGTAAAATTGTTAAATTTGGGTATATTAAACCTTCCCATTTAAAGAACAATCAAAATAATGTTAATAGTGAGTGTGTATGCAACATTAATGTTAAGGTGAAACTAAAGTCATGTTACAATTGGGGACAGGCCAAAAAAAAAAAAAAAAAAAAAAAAAAAAAAGAAAAGAAAGTGGCATAACAACTGCAACCAAAAAGCAAAGATGCAAGGAATGTTCAGATAGTGTAATCCAAACATAGTCTGGGTATTCTTACATGGATATTTATTTTCCGTGTTATATTTGATCCTTCTGAGTAATGTACATATGACTTTAGTGGCCACCTGTTATGGTTTGTGTCACAAAAGTAGGTAGACCAAAGTACACAAATCCTAAGTGTCCTATATTCATGTTTGTAAAATGTGGATGTCCATTTCCTTTGAAAGTTATCACTTGTATATCCTAATGCTCCTGAGGTGCCCTTAGTGGAAAATAGTCTATATTGCATGGTTGGATACAATTGCATCAAATTTATTGATTCTGTAGGACTTTCAGGTTTCTAAAACTTAAAGAGTGAGTTTTAAAAATTATTTATTTTGTGGCTGGAGAGGTGGCTTAGTGGTTTAAGGCACTTGCCTGCGAAGTCAAAGGACCTTGGTTCAATTCCCCAGGACCCACATAAGCCAGATGTACCAGTTGGCACATGCATCTGGAGTTCATTTGCAGTGGCTGGAGGCCCTGGTGCACCCATTCTTTGTCTTTTTCTCTCTGTCTCTCTTCATCTGCCTCGTTCTCTCTCCCATATAAATAAATAAAATATTAAAATTTTATTTTATTTTTTAAAGATTTTAATATAAGTGTATATTGTACATTCAGCATATTCACCCCCATACCTCCACCTTCCTTTTTCTCCTCCTTCCTGTCCTATTAGTCTTTTCCCATAGACAATTTCACTTTCATGTCCTGTATAATTTTGTGTATCTATACATAATCTAGAAACCACAAGTGACAGAAAACATATTTGTCTTTCTGAGACTGGCTTACTTAATATGGTATCTCCAGTTGCATCCATTTTCCTGAAAATGTCATAACCTTACTTTTATTTATGGCTGAAGAAAATTCCACTGTGTGTATACTAAGAGTAAGTTTTGAGTAGCTGTTGTTTGCACTTCTCCATACCACAGAACAGTGCATCTTCTACTTCCTCATTTCTGACCTCTTCTCTGTGTTGACAACTCAGTGCTCCGATCAACCCATGCCTTCTCCCTGGCCACCATTGTTTTCTCTACTTGTGATCTCCTCTTACCTCCACTGATTTCTGTGCTTTCTCAGTTTTCTACATTATATTTACCTATTATTTTTTATGATTTTTGAGTACACAGGAAAATTTTGGAATTTTGTAGTAATCAACAATCAATCAAACATATTGTTCTAGAATAATTGCCAGATATCTGTTCTTACTCATTGTGAGTGTTCAAGAAAGTTTGCCTTGTTTATAGCTAGATTTGAAGTTTTGTTTACTTAGGGTAAAAGTTTCTTCAGGACACTGAAGGTTTCTACAATCTGGTTTCTGAATTGAAGTTTTATTATGAAAATCATGCTATTTTTCCCCTTGAAACACTGAAAATTATGTACATGTCTAACCTCTAAATAAACTCTGAAAAGGTCCCAGGCTGGTTTCTAAAAGAACAACTATAAATACCAGGTCTTTCTCTGACAGTATGAGCTCACTTGTTTTCCCAGCCCTCTGGGGTCACTGACTGGGGCATTTGTTGTCCCAGTAATAACTGGCAGCACGGCATACCTGCAGTGAACCTTACAATATTAAAGCAAGGCTTTTATTCTAAAATAGAGTAAAACAGTTCAATAAAGAAAGTAAATTTAAGATAGTTTGCTATTATGGTAGGTAGTCTCAAGGGTTAATGGCATGTGTAGTAAGAGCATAAGGGTTGGGAGATGTTTCATATGAGGGTTTTACTGTGATTAACTTTTACTAGGTGTTGGCATTAAAGAGCTGGGCTGAAGTCTGAAAATTACAAAGCAGTTGTTAGGACCCTGGGACTTCACACTCATTCTGCTGTAGACTTGCTAAGAAGTCAGTCTGAGGACCTTCACTTAGGACAAAAAAAGTTTGCTCTAAGCCTTCTAAGAGTGTTATATTTGGCTATGTAAGATTTTGTTTTCCTGTTTCAAGCATTAAATCTAGTTCACTGCTTTCTTTGGATGGTAAAGTTGAACCAGTTGATTTTAGCTTCTAATTTATATGGTCCAAAGCTTATACCATCAATTTCATGGTTATTATTATATCAGATACTGCAAGAACAACTTCATTTTGAGTTAAGCCTTGGTAGATAAATTATATGTGGTATTCTTTTTTGCTTGCTTTTAGATCAGCAGGACAAAAAGTACAAGATTGTTATTTCTATCAAATTTTTATGGAAAAAAATGAAAAAGTTGGAGTCCCTACTATTCAACAATTGTTAGAATGGTCTTTTATCAACAGTAACCTGAAATTTGCAGAGGTTAGTGATATTCACTGTTTCTCCCCCTTTTTGTCTCTTGGTTGTTGCTCTGTTTTGATTTGCTTCATTTTTTAGCAGTGCTGTTGATTGAACACTGGACTTTTGCATATATCTACCACTGATCCACATCCTAGATCCTGCTGTGAAAGTCTGAAGGATTCTTAAGACTGCTAGTAGATTTAGTTAGTATCTGTTGATTTCAACCAAGAATAGTTGGAAGCATACAGAGATGGCTTAGCAGTTAAGGTGCTTACCTGCAAAGCCTAAGGACCCATGACTCTCCAGATCCCATGTAAGCCAGACACACAAAGGTGAGGCAAGTGCAAGGTCACACATGCCCACTAGGTGGCGGAAGTGTCTGAAGTTCAATTGCTGTGGCTGAGGCCCTGGTGCACCAATTCTCTTCCTCCCCACCTCTCTCTGAAAAAAAAGAAAAGAAAAGAAAAGAAAACACAAGGCAAAAAAGTCCAGTGTTTAAATCTGCTTTTCTTATAGAAAGTGCTTAAGATTGAACCTTTTGGATTTGGGGTGCCAAAGAAAACAAGCTAATTTGTAACTTGAACACTTTTAACACAAAAGATCTATGTTTTGTAGTTGTCATTTTACTCACACATTTTATCCAAACATATCAAAAGATAATGTTTACTGTTATTCTCTAATTAAGAAACAAAATGTCAAGAAATTAATGTACATTGTTTTGTTAATGAACAAGTGATACAAATTATATTTATTTTATTATCTACTTAGTATTTATAATTTTAGTGGTGCATGCTTGTGGTTTATTCTTATTGTGTGTCTCCATAGCCACAGTTACATTATTTGATAATGTATAAAAGAGTAGTATCCTCTGTAGTTCATGCAATCTGGGCTGACTTGAGGCCTTATAGCTTGCTGTTGCTCTGCACTCATACCCCACATTCCTGTGTGGACCCTGTTTCACACCCACTAGTACTGTGGTGAAAGCATGTTTGGTTTGAGAGCCATGACTTTCAGTTTCAGCACTGAGTTTGTTTGCTGAGGATGGAACCCAGGGCTTTGCAGATGCCAGGCAAGCACTCTACCTCTGTGTCAAATCCCCAGTCCCTAGCTCCTATGTAATTTGATTTCTAAAAAACATCTATCTTTCCTTTAAGGCACCATCATGTCTGATTATTCAGATGCCTCGGTTTGGAAAAGACTTCAAACTATTTAAAAAAATTTTTCCTTCTTTGGAATTAAATATAACAGATTTACTTGAAGACAGTAAGTATTCATTTTTAAATCTTTTCTTACTGACTACTTCCATAAGTAAAGACAATAAACCATGGTACTTCCCTCCCCCCTCACTTTCCCCTTCACAATTCCACTCTTTTGTATCCCCTCCCTCTTTAAATCAGTCTTTCTTTTATTTTGATGTTATCATCTTTTCCTCCTATTAGGATGGTCTTGTATAGGTAGTGTCAGGCACTGTAAAGTCATGTATATCCAAGCCATTTTGTGTCTGGAAGAGTGTATTGTAAGCAGTCCTATCCTTCCTTTGGCTATTACATTTTTCCCACCACCTCTTGTGCATTGGACCCTGAGCCTTGGAAGGTGTGATAGAGATGTTTCAGTGCTGAGCACTACTCTTGTCACTTCTTCTCAGCACTATGGTGCCTTTGGAGTCATCCCAGAGGTCGCTGCCATCTGAAAAGAGAAGCTTCTCTAACCAAAAGTGAGAGTAGCATTAGTGGCACACTCCTTTAATCCCAGCACTTGGGAGGCTGAGGTAGGAGGATTGCTATGAGTTTGAGGCCACCCTGAGACTACAGAGTGAATTCCAGGTCAGCCTGGGTTACAGTAAGACCCTACCTCGAAAAACAAAATGTGTGTGTGTGTGTGTGTGTGTGTGTGTGTGTGTGTGTGCGCGGCAAGCGCACTTACCAGGCAGTTTGAAGAGCACAATATATTCATTTAGCCAGACACCAGCAGGCATTACACCCCTAGGGCTCATGACTTCCCCTGTTGTAGGTTTTCAGTATCAGGCATGTGTTGCCTCCTGTGGAGTGTGCCTCCAGTCCAATTAGAGAGAGGTTGGTTTCCCCTATAACAGACATGCCACTATTGCACCCGTTGGCTCATTTGGCCTGGCTGGCCCAACTTAAGGCTTGCATTGTCCACTGTTTATCTCTACTGATGACTTCTCTCTCTCCCATGGAGCTTCACGCAGCATAGCTTTTTCCAGCTTTCTGTCAGCTATCTACATAGAGGGGGTTTTCAGCTCAGCTCCAGCAAGATTTCTTGGTGACTTTGCAAAGTATTCTTTTTTTCAAAATTTCCTTTGTGTAAGATCACATCTGAGAGGGACAAAGTCATGTTATTCTTTAGACCAAAAGGTTTATTAATGAGGATTATTAGTGTCAGTGACTTAGAATGTTGTAGGATTCTAAGGAGGGACCTTTCAGTCCCACTCAAAGGTTTTGGGAGAAGGGGGCTTCTGATTCCCAGTGGCAGGGAAGGGAGAGAATTGGGTTGTTGTCACTGTAAGGACTTGTCAGGTAGGCATGGCCTGAGCAATGTGTAGCCTGAGATCTAACAGTTTGTCTTTTAGAAACTGTTTTTTTCATCAGTGACAGATACAATACTTTGGATAGGCAATTCAGCATCTGAAGAGCATGCATATATTAAGCCAATAGTTTGTGTTCTGGGAATTTATTCTGAAAAAATAATCAGAGATGAAAATAAATGTTTTATATACAAATGTATCTATTGTCATATGCCTAAGAAGTTAGAAACAACTAAATCTTAATGAGCAGGAAGTGGTTTAATGAATTATATATACAACCAATAAAACTACTGCTATTAAAATTCATGGTTTTGAAAATTATATGAAAATGATCATGATGTGGTAGTAAGTAAAAATTTAGGTAAGTACATTGATTGTCTTTACAAGAGAAATTTAACATGTGATACATAAACAGAGTTACATAAATAACCAGATATAAAATTATTAGAGAAAGCTCATAATGTTGACAGTGGTTGTCTCTTGTTGACTGAAATCATATATGCTTTCAGTTTTATTTATACTTATTTGCTTGTGTTTTTGAAATTTTATTAGTTGATATTTGAACCTCAGAGCAGAAAATATCCTAGAATAGGCTATCAAAAACAGTTATTTTGTTGCAGAAAATATCCTTAAGATACTCCAAGTCCAAGATGGAATATCATAGTGATACAGACTTCCATCAAAATATAATTAACTCTGCTACCTAAATTAGGGCAAAAAGTTTAAGAGGATCTGGGAGAATTAGACATTTTCTGAAGACCCAAAAAGTCTCCTTTTGAAAGCTTAACTTTTCTTTTCAAATGAAAGAATGTATTTTTAAAGGCTTCTTTCCTCCCTCCTTACTGTAGCTCCCAGGCAGTGCAGAATCTGTGGAGGGCTGGCAATGTACGAGTGCAGAGAATGTTATGATGATGCAGACATCTCTGCTGGGAAGATCAAGCAGTTCTGTAAGACCTGCAATGCTCAGGTGAGTCTACTCTCACTTACTGGACTTACTGCACTTACTCTGTGCAATGGTATGTTGCCGGTGGTTGAGAACAAATTTTACGGTTTAAAAAGTCTTTTAAAACCATAATTCACTCTAAAAATTTATAATAAAATATCAACTGCCTTAGTTAGCTTGATATGCATCTTTGAAGTACTTGGTTGCTTTTTATAGGAGATGGCATTAATGAGAGTAATTAGAGTCCACCCACTTGAAGCATTGCATTTAACCCATTCACGACATACTCTTCATGGTCCATTTTAGGTTCACCTTCATCCCAAGAGGTTGAATCATAAATATAACCCAGTGTCACTTCCCAAAGACTTACCCGACTGGGACTGGAGACATGGCTGTATCCCCTGCCAGAAGATGGAATTATTTGCTGTTCTTTGCATAGAAACAAGCCATTATGTTGCTTTTGTGAAGTATGGGAAGGACGACTCTGCCTGGCTCTTCTTTGACAGCATGGCTGATCGGGATGGTATTTAAGAACTTTTCTTTGGGGCGGAGAGATATATCAGTCAGTTAAGTGCTTGCCTCACAAGTGTAAAGACATAGGTTTGATCCCCAGAACCCACATAAAAACGCTAGGCATGGTAGCACATGTCTGTAATCCCAGTGCTGGGGCCCCCAAGATGAGAGGATTTGGGAGACTTGCTGGCTGGCCAGTGCAGCTTATTGGCAAGCTGCAGACACTGAGAGACCCTGTCTCAAAAGCAAGTGGATGGGAATTGCTGAGGAGGACACCTGAGGTTGTCTTCTAGCTTCCATCACACCCACACATAACCGTGCACCTGCACACATGAATATACAAACACATGCACATACACATTCATACTTAAACATAAGTTAAAAAAAAACCCTTTTCTTCTGTATCCAGCAGCCTTTTACCTTGAGTGGGATAGTTGGGATAGTTTGTAGTGGCATAGCTTGTTCAGAGTGTTAAGATATTTGTGAGAAAATGATTTTAGGACTATCATGGTGATACAGGCTTAAAAAATGAAGCTGGGGCTGGAGAAATGGCTTAGTGGTTAAGTGCTTGCCTGTGAAGCCTAAGGACCCTGGTTTGAGGCTCAATTCCCCAGTACCCACATAAGCCAGATGTACAAGGTGGTGCATGCATCTGGAGTTTGCAGTGGCTGGAGGCCCTTGTGTGTCCATTCTCTCTCTCTCTCTGTCTCTCTCAAATAAATAAAATACAAAAAAAAAAAAAAAAAAGAAACCGGTGTGGTGGCACACACCTTTAGTCCCAGCACTCAGGAGGCAGAGGTAGGGGGATCACTGTGAATTCGAGGCCACCCTGAGACTACATAGTGAATTTCAGGTCAGCTTGGGCTAGAGTGAGACCCTACCTCGAAAAACCAAAATAAATAAATAAATAAAATGAATTAACTCTGCTACCTAAATTAAAGCAAAATACTTGGTATGCATATGCTCTTTCCTAAATAATTCTAACTGGGCATGGCTATGAATGTCTGTAATCCCAGCACTTGAGTGGTAGAGGCAGGAGGATTATGAGTTTAAAGCTAGGCAACATAGAAAAACTGTCTCAGTCTGTCCTATGCTTACTCCTCTCCCTTAAAAAAAAAAAGAATCCAAAGACAATTTTTTTAGAAGAGTAGAGAGATTTTACTGTATACTTCCTCTCATTTTTATGTGGAGCATAGTAGCCATTGAGCATGTTCATGCCAAGTGCTCTGGTGGGAGAACACTTGTCATTCTATTGAAACCCTTATACTTGCTATTGTTAAAACTGCTAAGGTGCCTAATGTCATACACTTAACTTAGTCTTTCTGGTCTCTTTCTTATGTTTCATTTGCACTAAATTATTCTGTCTTCAGAATACTAAGAGCAAAAGCATATTTACCTTTTGGGAAAGCAAACTTGTTCTACATTTATGTGTTTCTTCCTGAAATGGACCGTCCCATCTCAGGAATAAGCCTGTACTTGTTGAGCCATTCTCTGGAAAGCTTGAAGAGATTACAGAGTAAAATTGTCACAAGAGCCCTCCTTCTGCCTGTCTGGACTTCATGGGTTAGATCCAGCCCCTAGCAAGGCTGAGAAATCTGACAGCCACATTTCTCCATTCTTCTTACACCCCAATCCCTTTAGCCATTCTCTCAAACTGTAGTGTCAAAAGTCTTCTGTTCCTGCTCTGAATTACCTCAGTCACCCCCTGTGGCAGCTTTTGATCAGAGGCTCGAGTTCTAGACCAAGAGTGATCAGTATCTTCTTAGCTCTCAGACACCTGACTGTGCAGCTCAGCCTCGTCTATGAATGTGCCCTAACTCTCATTACCATTCGCATCACAGCGTGGCCCAAAGGAAAAGGACTTGATACATTTGGAAAAGCCATCAAGAGAGCTAAGCCAGAAAGACTTTTCCTAGAATCAGAGCATCTTCACACATAGTCTGATAATAAGTGAACCAAACCATTTAGAGGTGTACAAATACATTTTTAAACTTAGGCAATGTAATAGTGTTTGTTATATTAGAACTGCTTAAACTTTTTAAATTTATTAATTTATTATTTATTTATTTGCAAACAGAGAGAGATAGAAGAGAGACAGAGAGAATAGGCATGCAGGGACTCCAGTAGCTGCAAACAAACTCCAGATGCACACACCACTTTGCACATCTGGCTTTACATGGGTCTTGGGGAATCAAACCCAGGTCATTAGGCATTTAGAACTGCTTAAACTTTGACACGCTCACAGAGAAGCATAGTGGGCTGCTTGTGTCTGGGAGGGGACATACAGGGGTGAGGACCTGGATGTATATATACATGCATGGGCAGCATTTTTCTCTTGCTAAAGATAGAAAAGCTTGAAAAGTAGGCTTAGGTTCCTCATCATTCTCAACTATCCAACCTTTTAACAATTTTATTTATACTTGGCTCCAGTACCCTTTTTAACCCAAAAGTTAAAGGAGACTTTAATTTCTAGAAATCAAAAATAAAAGTCTGTAGTCCTAAAAGTCAACCTTCATTAAATGCTGGTATTGTAAAATCATTCCGGTGGGGTATGGTGGTGAGAATGCTTGGATGTCAGTGCCCTAAAGAGAGCTCTTCCTCTCAATGTAGGTGGTCAGAATGGCTTCAACATTCCTCAAGTGACGCCCTGCCCAGAGGTGGGAGAGTACTTGAAGATGTCTCTGGATGACCTGCATTCTTTGGATTCCAGAAGAATCCAAGGCTGTGCACGCAGACTTCTTTGCGATGCATACATGTGCATGTACCAGAGTCCAACCATGAGCTTGTACAAATAACTTGTCATCCCAGAGGTGCCGAGACCGAGCGCAGAGTTGAGTGTTGCATCATCTCCAGCTGATGGTTCCGTCCAGCGCCCATTGCCGGCAGTGGGTGTCTTCGTGGTGATGGCCTTTCAGCAAAGGATTCCTATGTTTTCAAACAAATTGCTTTTGTGTTCCTGAAGTATTTAATAAGAAACATTTTGCACTCTAGAAAGTATGTTTGTGTTGGTTTTTTAAGAAGTCTAAATGAAGTTATTAATACCTGAAGCTTTAAGTTAAGTGCATTGATCATATGATATTTTTGGAAGCATACAATATTAATTGTAATGTTTCAAACCTCTTTTAGTCCATTGAGAATGTAAATAAATGTTTCTTCTTTATGGACCAAATATATGAAATCATTTTTCTTTTTGTAGCTAACGGTTGCCTTGAAGAAATAATTTGGTTATTAAGAGTCTACTTTCAATCCACTTGTTAAGGTGTACTGAGTTTGACTTGTTAATTCTTTCCTATATAGTGCTAATCCCCTGCATGTCTGCAACCTGCTGAGTTCTGTGTTTATGCAGCAGTGTCAGAAAATACTGAAATTCACTTAATGCTGTTGCTTTCTATTTGTTCTGGTTTTGAGATAGATGACTGACTCTGTCAGAAAATGTCCATTTTTGATGTAATTTCCTTGGAGGATTAGGACACTTAGCAATTGAAGCGCTTCAGTCATGATAATAATCATCAGCTAACAGGGTTTTTTTTTTTAAGGAAGCTTTATTTTAGGGAACAGAGCACAGTAATTTACAAATGATTGAGTGATAAATAATAATATATTCTTATACAAATATACAGTCCATAAGAAAACAAAGTTGGCTTATAGAATTATAACATTCCCCTAAAGAGATGGATTAAATATTTAAACCTTTCATTTTAAATAAGTTATTTTATTTCTAATTTATTTTAAATGAACCTCTGTTATTTTAAATTAGCCTGTGGATGCTGTAAACTAGAACTATGAAGTATAAATGTCAGTATAGTGGGCTGTCTGTTCTCTGTTGTTTTGTGGTATTGTCTCTTTCAAATAACTTCTTAACCTTGCAGAAAGACAGAAAAGATGTTCTATGTATAGTGTATGACTTTATAAACTACTTAATTCTAAAAAAGAGTCTTTATAAGCCCTGTGGTTATTTTTTTAAAGTCACATTTACTCCTTGGTTTTACCATTCCATTTTGCTAGCATGTATTAGCTTGATATACCATAATAAGGCACAAAGGCTTTTCATCTTGTGACTTTTTCACTTTTGCAGTGGAAAAGTATATTACATTCTGCACAAGATTTTGTATGGCTGAGTGCTTATGCTTATGGTAGTGAGGCCATGGCTAGATGGGACTGAGGATCTCTGACTGGGCCCTGCCTCCACCCATCACCCTGGGACAGGGAAGGATTTGGAACCCAGGGTCTGAGCTCTCTTCTAGCTCTGACCACCTTGAGTTCCGTCACACTGCAGCAAGTGTGTGTGTGGAGTGAAGAAAGAGGTGAGTGAGCTCATCAGTGTGATTGTAAAAGGTTATTTGAGGAATGGTCGGGCAAGACTGGATTTAATAGTGAAAAGGAGAGCAAGAGAGGATAATTCTTTTATTGTAGAAATGGAAGCAAAATATACCCTGAGGGAGATCAGCTGTCTTTCTTGCAGGGTAGAAGACAAAAAGATTACCTGGCACAGGGTTCCAAAACTTGGGGATGGAGGCTCTCTTACATGGGCGAGAACCTTGTCCATAACTGATCGCCCACATTTTCTCCAAGTGGCGCTTTATGTCCATTGGCAACACCAGGGGACGGTGCAAGGGCCAAGCTGTGGTGGTTGGGAAGGCCCCACCACTTCCCATCCCTCTGGGCAGTTCCTCCTCATTCCTTGTTCCCACAGAGCGTGGCTTATCAAGGGGCAGCAGAGCTGAGCTGCATTGCACAGGTGGCCCATGTGCATGTTGGTTTCTTTAAGCTCTCCTTATAGTTTCCTGTTGGTTTTTTAAATGTTTTGATTATATATATATATCTCCAGTATATTTACAACATGGTTCATGATCAATAGCTATAAATGGGATGTAACAAGTTATATTCCTCCACCTCAAAATAATTTTCTATCTTTCTCTATCTAATACACAGACTAAATGACTAGCCCCTCAATATCAGCTTTATGAAGAGTCTGACTCTGTTCATCCATCCACAAAAGAATGTTTTCTAAGAGGGGGAAATGCATTGACAGCCTAGAAGAAATAGGAACAAAAATCAATATAATGTAGTCAGTGCTGTTGCTATGGGTTTTTCTCAGAAGAGTTTAGGATTTTAATTACATATTTGCCAAGTGCTTGAGTAAATGAGCAGCTTTGTCTTATTCCTTGTATTCATCTATTTTTCTCATATCCACTCCCTTGAGAACAGGGAAGACACAGTGTTTAATTTTTACTGAGCTTCCTAGCCAACTTTCTGATTGTTTGAGTGTGGCATCTTCACACAATCAGGAGTTGCAACCTTTCTGGCTGTATTTTGGCATCCAGCTAGACAGTTTTGCATCTAACTGGCTGATCACTGACCAAGATGGAAGTGCAGAATACAGTGTTGGGCCTTACCTGTAACTGCTAGCCTGCATTTACTGGACATTCATTAGGTTCCTAGGAAGTGCCACAGAGCTATTGAGGCCTGGTGCCTACTCGCATGTAGCTTACTGTCTGATTTCAACAATAGAGCATCAATTAATGGTTTCTTAGCCTCGGTGTGAAAACAGGCGTGGGAAACACTGGGAGGCAAAGTGATGTGACAAGGAGGTAAAAGACTAGATAGAGACCATCCACTCTGTAGTTTCAGATAGTGTCTTGACTTCTTACATTTCAGTTTCTTCCTCTGTTTGTAATGAGGGAGTTGGACTATCCAATTTTATTGGAAAAAAAAAACAACCCACAGATTCCAAGATCTCAGGCCATGCCTGTTGCATCTGATTTCCTGCTGGAGGTAGGAGATTGCATGTCAGAAGCTCATCAGGACAACCTAGTGACCACTGGTTATTGGTCATGGAAATGGAAGGCTTCAGAGGTCCTCTTCTCCCATAATTGTGGAATCATAACATGCTTCTGTATTTGTCATTGTACTTAAGCATGAGGAATTGGATGCTAATTATATGTTTATATGTGTTTACATATGAACTTACATAAATGTGCATTTTGGCATGTGTACCTCAACTCATTATTTCCTAAAGAGTTTAGCAGTGTTTGAAACACTTTAAGAAGATACTTGAAGTTATTTACCTAGACATTTCCTTTCTACATTATTTCCACAGGGAAAATTGAGAGACTCTAGGAGCCAAATAGACAAAATTCTCATGTAGAGTTATGAAAGCTACTTAATTTCTTTCTATCTAGTACTTGATGACAAATTTAAAAGTACATGGGAATTTTTTTCTGGGATAAAGGTCCCATTACATTAGCAGAATAACCTTCTAAAAGTAGGTAGGCCAGTGGCCTGTAATTAAAAACAAACCCACCTTCTCTGGCCTTGGTAATATCAGCAAAACCCTTGATTCTCCATCAGTGAAAAATAATCCTTGAATTCCATAATGCAGTTGGGGTGAGTGGAGAGGAGACTGTTAGAGTGGAAACTAGTGAGCAGAAGGGGATTGAAGGGGCAAGAAGCTGAACCCCTGCCAGCAGAGGGCTGAGTTCCCAAGAAGGTGGGCTTCTGCCGCTCAGAGGATTGTCTCTTGTGTCCAAGAGGATGTCAGAGGGAAGTGTCCCATGGAGAATTAACCTTGTCCTTGTCAGATCTTTTGTCAGTTGTCTTCTGGGGTGGAGGAGAGAACGTGTGTGTTAGGGGCACTTTATTTTGTTCTAAGTCCTGGAGCAGCTAAAGGGCTTCTCTCTAGTCCAAAGCAGTGACAGGAAGTTGGGCAGCAGAGGCTTGTCCAGGAATAATGACCAAGTGAGGGTGGGAAGGAAATAGAAAGGACTCTTCCCCGTGACTGTAAAGTCCCATTTTTGTACTCAAGAGCACACTACTTTGGCCCTCTGGTTTGGCAGCAGTGATACTTTGGTTCATCATTTTTTTGGTTTCACCATTTTTTAATTTAGATATATATTTTTTACTTATTATTCTGATTTTACATTCATAGTATTGGTTCCATTGCCCTCCTCCCTGTCCTCCCACTTTCAAAGGGACCCTCATCAATGGGGAATGTGGGTCGTGCATTGTGAGGTTAGTCAAGAGTTCTGGCGGGTAAGCCCCCGTCTCTGTGGTTTCACCATTTTTTTAAAGTCCTCATCTTTCTTCCCTAGCAGAGTTCCAGGAGAAGGGTTGTTGATGGAGGGATAATCCTTCTGGGCACCACGGGCTTCCACCCAGTTCTTTTGTGCTTTTCAATACTGCCCATTTTCACTTTTTGTTTATTCTAGAGGAATTATCCTGGAGACTCAGCTGTGTTTGGCTAGTGTTGTAGAATGACCTTGTCCTGTGTTGACTCTGGAAAGTCCAGGCATTACACCATAATCATTCATTTTAGAGAGTCCCATTAGAACTTGCCCAGGAAGGTGGTGGTAACTAGCAGTGGTTACACTGGAGCACATTTTTGTACTACATTTCCATTTCTGGTATCTTGTTCAACATTTAAAACAATGTTTTTCCTGAAGAACATCCTATATTTATATTTTAAAAAAATTACGAATAACATCACATAAGACAACCCCTTATGTCAGATGGTCTGTTTTAGCCTTAATTTTGTTAAACTTTTTAGAGATGAACGAAGTGCTGCTATGGAAAGCAATGTACTATATGCTATTTATGTATCATTAAAATGAGATTTTTATGGTTCCTTTTCGTTGATTTCTTTATGGGAAGGGGTTGCGGTTGCAACAACACAGGAATTGGGCCTTTTCAACTAGTTCAGTGTTTACAATGGTGCCAAGAATGAAAAATTCTCTGGGACACAATCAAGCTGTCTCCATCAAGCTTCGCAAACTTCACACCTGTACTTGGATTCGAGGGGCACCGTGAGTCCACGGGATTCTTGATCTCTTTCCACATTTGCCTGCTCTGGTCCTTAATGTAGTTCAGATCCATCAGTCTCTAAGCCACTCCAACCATAAGTGTTCCTCCTGGGCTTCCTGACCTGTACACATGGCCCAGAGTTCTTGGGTTCTACGTCCCACAGCTGGGATACTTCCGTGGTACCCAGGGAATCATCACAGTTTCAGGGGCTGCAATGTTACTCCAGTCTTCATTTAGATTACAAAAAATTCTATGGCAAATCTTGTCCAGAAATTCCTTGAATGTTAAGGCATTTTCTGCACAAAGGTAGGACAGCTAGAACAATCTGAGTTAGTTGTCCTGGTCTTCATGGTGCATCCAAGGTTTCTGCTAACAAAACTACTAGGAAAGGTGAAAGTGCTGAGAAGTGACAGTTGAGTGCACAGTACTAAATGAAACATCTCCATCACATCTGCCAAGGCTCAGAGAACATTGCAGAAAAGGGGATGGAAAGAATCTAAAAGCCAAAGGATGAGGAAGAGTGCTTTGGAACATTTTTTCTGACATGCAGTGGGCTCTGGCCATGGCATTTATGAACTCGCAGCAGCTGGTAGTACCTGCACAATATCAAGCCCATCAACATGCGATCACCATGACGGAAAAAGAAAGACATCAAAATAGAAGAGGGACTAGTTTGAAAGGAGGAGTCTGGTGGGAGGAGGATGGGGTTTGGGTGACAAAAGGTAATGGGAGGGGAGTATGATCAAAATACATTATTAAGTACATGTATGAAAATTGTCAATAAAAAAGTCTTTTTTTAAAAACATAAAACCACAGCTGAGTGGACATACTGATTAACAAAGAAGGCTATGCTATGTCACTGAATTTCTGAGTCACATCCAAAGGCTGGTATGCATTTTCATAGATTCCTGTTATTCCTGCCTTGGGCATGTCAGTGTGGCAGGGATGACAGTACACTGCCCATCTGTCAAGGGAAACTCAGCCCTTGCTGAGGACAGTAGACTTGGAGAGAGGAACCTCGACCCCAGCCTGGGTCCCTTGATGGACTCCCTGACTCCCTCCTTACAACCTGAAGATGGGTGCACTGTCTGGAGGAAGGGCTTTGCATCCTGGCTGCAGTTCAGGTCCATGTGAGGATTATTTCAAGATGCCCATGCTGTGTTCAGGCCACTGGATGTCTGAAGATGGGCCAGAGATGGGTTATTTGTCAAGGTAGGTTCTTAGTGTGCACTAAGTGGAACCACTTGTCAGAGGAACACAGTTTTCTGAGGGAAGCATCTATTACCATCTGTGGTAAAGCTAGTGGCCCTGCTTTTTGAGAAGAGCTGCATGTGTGCTGGAGATAGGAAAGAGGGTTTGAATAAGGATGCCCTGTAAAGGTCCAGAAGCATTTCAAGTGCATGTAAACTCCAGGTGGTAAGAGCTTTAGATACTTAAAAGAAGAGTCCAACAGATGAGGTAGGGAAGAGATGGGAGACCCTCTAGGAAGGAAGTGTCCCATGGGCAGCCAAGTCTTGGTAGCCTGCCAGTGTTGGCTGATGACCGTTTGTAGTGCTGAATTTCATGGGAGGGGTTTGTCTCTGGGGTCTAATTATAACAATTAGGCTGAAGAAGACTTGACCTGGGTATTATGGAAATTGGATAACATGTCATCACAGAGCACAATGGAAATCTACAAGTTATGTCTTCTCTGTGGGCCTTATCCCTTGCAATGGGTTTATGAAAGATAGCCAACTTCTTACAGATAAAGGCAGATGTGTGTTCAATACTGCCCTCTTTAAGAAGGTTTGAGTGGACATTAGAATCCGAAGAGTTGATGAGGAAGTTCACTAGGGATGCGTCCCTCTAACCTTCAGAGACCTGACAGAGCCGCTGAGGTCTAACCTGATGGGTTCAGTAAGGTTGCCAGCAGGTCTCGGGAGTCTGTGGAATCAATGAAGCCAGTCAGGCCTTGGGCCACGATGCAGTTTGCCTCTTGGTTGTGTTCAGTTAGCTACAGAGGGTCAAGGCTGCACAGTGGGTCATGTGGGGTGGAATTACAATATGAGAAGGGTTATGCTGTAACAAATATGTATCTGCAGGAATCTTAGTCATCTGCCTGGAGAAGTAGTAGGGGAGGCCTTCACAGCACCTTAGCTAGTGGAGTGCAGCTGATCATCTGACCATTCACTATTGATAGGGCCAGAATTGGATCACTGTCTCAGGTCCTTCTGAGAACATACAAGAGATCCCAGTCTCTGGCTCCCACATGATGCTTCTTCTTGGGGGTGGAGATGTCGTAGAACTTCTCCATAAGGCTGTTGAACAACTTTGAATGAAGTGCTTGTCACAGTGCCTGGCATTCAGAACCCCTTTCGGCATGCCTGCCACCAGTAGCAGCACAGTGAAAGTATTGTGATTGTGAACTTGAGAACTAGGTTGTAAATGTAATCCACACACCTGTTCTCTACAATCTCAAGTCTTCAGATTGCTTTGTAAAAATGTACACTTGTAAGCATTTTGTCCTTCAGAGTGCAGTAGCACCATCTTGTGGTCCTTTCAGGTTATGGCATCGTACAAGCTTTTCGCTCCCAAGTAGTTAGCTGCAGTTAGCAGCAGGTGATTTTTGAAGGCAAATATGGCCGTTAGGGCAAAAGTATGTGCAGGAGGGTTTAAGCTTCCTCTGTGTAGTTTAAAAACTGCTAGCTGATGCTGCTACGTCTGCCTGTGAGTATCCTGTGACAGACCACTGGCTATGTCCTTTCTCCCTCTGGCTGGAGCTTTCCGACTCCTCTACAACTCTGTTGAAGTTGAGTTAGTGCCATCTATTGGGCAAACACAGGAAGGCTGGTTGCAAAGTCCTCTCCCAGATACACAGAGGACTAAATGATAAATCTTTAGGAAGTAGGGAAACAGAAACATCCTAATGTCGCCCCCAATGGTAAGCATTTCCTAGTGTCACCTCAACAGTAATTGCATTAGCTTCCCCACTCTTTACTTCATCACGGTCCCAGTGTGGACACCAACCACACTTGCATCAATGCTTGTACAGTGATTTGTGGACCACCTGCCTCCGAGTCAGGGGAGAACTTTGGGAATGTAGGCTTGAAGGTTCGGTGCAAACCTGACAGCATGGAGCTGGCAGAACATGGCCGTGGGATCTGCATTTTGTCCATCATCTCCTTTTCCTCACCAAGTGTATTCTAAGCACATCAAGAACCGTGCTAGTCCCTGCCAACGTGGTGAATAGTTCTTTTTCTTTCAGGAAATCTAGAGTTTGCATTTAGATCAGACATCCCAGTCAGTGTCAGCAGCAGGGTCTCCAGAGATCGAAGGCCTGCTCAGTGCAGAATGCCAGTTGTGGGGTGCTCCACATGTCTGAACATGTTGCTTGCATAAAGCCTCCCTGACCCCTCGTCCTTTCTCATGGTGTCTCCAAGCTGATGTTCTTTTGTTCTTGTGTTGTCCTGCTTGACAAGACTTCCCTCTTTCTTTCCCTTCCTTGGAGGGGACCAAAAACATGTCATGAGTCTCCTACAAGCGACACAGGAGTCTTCCTTTACCCCGCTCCTGCCCAATGCGAAGACTCTGGGATCAGCCAGATTCAGCCTGTTCTTTTCATTGAAAACATCCAAAGAAACCCGGCTGGCTTTGCACTTTGGGGTCATAGTGCCAGGCTGTCTCCCAGGCCTCTACTGTTCACTCAGACAGGTTCACCTCCCAGTGGGCCCTAACTCCATCTAGATGCTTCTGGAAGCCAGCTCCTTCTGCTTGGGTGCTGGTTGGCTATGTTGTTGGCAACACTGTCTTGCTATGGGCCTCAGTTTCTCCACCTATAAAACAAGACATACTGGGCCATGACTGTCTAGCTCATATGTGCACAAGGGCCAGGCTGATGTTGTAGCAAAGAGTAAAAGGGTTGGTGTGGGGCTGGAGAGATGGCTTAGTGGTTAAGCACTTGTCTGTGAAGCCAAAGGACCCCAGTTCGAGGCTCAGTTCCCCAAGACCCACGTAGGCCAGATGCACAAGGTGGCGCATGCATCTGGAGTTCAGTTGCAGTGGCTGGAGGCCCTTGTGTGCCTGTTTTCTCTCTCTGCCTCTTTCTCTCTTTCTCTGTTACTAATAAATAAATAAAAGTAAAAAAACAAAAAATAAATTTAAAAAAGGGTTGGTGTGGTTAGAGAGTGAGGATGCCTAGTATATTCTGAACCTTTCTCTCTTCTGTTTTTTTTTTTTTTTTTGGCATGTTTTGTGTGTGGTGTGTATGCACGTGTGTATCCATGTTCATTTGGGTGGGGGAACACTTGTGTGTGCAAGGCCAGAGGTTAATTTCAGGTGTCTTCTTTGGTCACTCCCCATCTTATTAACTGAGACAGGATCTCTCACTGAATCCAGAACACACTGACTCAGCTAGACTATTGAGCCAGCTCGCTCCAGGCATCTGCATGTCCTCTCCTCCCGTATGCTGGGGTTATAGGTGAGCACAACTACTTCCGGTTTAAGTGGCTGCTGGGGATTTGAACTCAGGTCCCCTTGCTTGCACCACAAATGCTTTACTGACTGAGCGATCTCCCCTGCCCACAGTCTGATTTTTCAAACAGAAATTTCCAAGGGAAGTGTGAGTTTCCTTTTTGTAAAGTCCTGGCAATTTTTGCTCTTAAAAGCGATATGTGATCTATACATTTTACCCTGCCCCTCCAAGAGACTATATCTCTTCCATGCAAGCCCTGACTGACAGCAGCAGAATAGAAAGCCTAGACAGATCCTGGCAGGTTGGAGTTCTGCCTGGGTGTCACCTCTTCCTGGCACACCAGCTGTCAGGTCACCCACAGTCTTTGTAGGATGACCAGGGCACCAGCATGAGCATATGAATTTTTGATCAGACTGTCACACAAAACAGGGCAAAGGGCACCAGCATTGTGTCTTTAACCATAACTGCTCCAATTAATTCTGGTTTAATTAGCATACATTGAGAGCAGCCCTAGAAAATAATACTTCGTGGGTTACAGATGCCCTGGCAGCTGTAACATGAAGTGTGATCCGGGCTGGGGGAGAGATAGTTATTAATAAATTACTTCCATTGTCAGAGACCCTTATTTATACAAATTAGCAGGGGATACATAATCAACTTTAACTGTATAATTTATAATAATTGATTTCATTTTGACTGACCACTAGTCGCTTACCAAATACCCTCGGAAGAAAAATTGCTCTATTAGGGTAAGTTTAATCCTAAACATAGCTAATGAATCCTATTACTTTAAGGTCATATTTGAAGCTTTTGTTAATTGTCAGAACCATTTTAAATTGATTAGAGTTAAATTAAATCAATGTAATGTTTAGAAAAACAATATTTCTAATGGATGAGGCCAGGCTGACCTCAAATAAACATATTTATCAACCGATTCCTGATGACGAGAAGGAGAACAGCTGGGCCCATAATTCACATTTGTCTATAATATGGGAAATGTCACTAGGCAATTAGTTATGTCAGGTAATGAATAGGGGGCACGAGGACTCCCCTCTGGCAGCTGGGGTGGATGGGACTGAATGTCCTAGACAGGAGCTAGTGGCTTCTCACCTGCACTGACTTCTCTGTCCTTACCACCTAAGCACAGTGCCTCCAGTTGTCCCGGTTTGCTCAGACCCTGATGCTCATCTGGGCACTGGTGGTGAAGTCCTCCCCAGCCCATTCCCTTCCACTTCCTGTCCATCCCTAGATTTGGCCCCTGGTCTTCCTTTAGGGCTCCGACAGTGGCCATCTCTCTGATTACCTATTCACCCATTCTGCTTAGGCCTCAGCTGATTCAGGCATCATACTGGTACCAGGGGAAGCCTTCCTGATCTTAGACTCCATTGGGTCTTCAAGAAAGGGCAACCTGGGTACTAGCCTTGGTTTCAATCTATGGGACAATTTTTTTAAATTAAAAAAATTATTTTATTTATTTATTATTTATTTATTTGAGAGAGAAAGAGAGAGAGAGAGAGAGAGAGAGAGAGAGAGAGAGAGAGAGAATGGGTGTGCCAGGGCCTTCAGCTGCTACAAACGAACTCCAGAAGCATGGGCCTCCTTGTTCATCTGGCTTACATGGGTCCTGGGGAATCTGACCTGTGTCCTTTGGCTTTTCAGGTGAATGCCTTCACCGCTAAGCCATCCCTCCAGCCGCTTTGGGACAATTTGATGGTCATTGGTTCCCTCACGAGTTTGCAAGCTCCACTGGAATATTCTGGTCTCAGACTCTGACCCCAGAGGAAAGTCAGGGAGATCTGCTGGATCCACAAAACAATGGATGGTTGTAGATGGACTTAGGACCTTCTCCAGGGTCTGGCCAGAAGGAGAATACCATCTCCTGCCTTCTGATCACTTACCAAAGGCCAAGTGTGTTAGATGCACTCAGCTAATTTTTGTGATTTTCCCAACAGGTGAGTGAGCCTTGGTATCACCATCTGCTAAGATAAGCGACAGTGCCAGGACCCGCACTCAGGTCCGTGAAAATCCAGTGCCCTTCGTCTGGGCAACAGGGCTTCTACAGGAAGCAGCATGAGAGCCTCAAGGAAGAGTCTCTGAGTAGCTTCGAGTCATCTCCTGAGAACAAGATTTGCATGGAAAAGGCAGACGTAGTGGAGATGAAAAAGATGGGTCTGCAGATGCACATGGTGGTACATGCATCTGGAGGTCGTTTGTAGAGGCTAAAGGCCCTGGTAGGCTTATTCTCTCTCCCTCCCTCTCTCTCTCTCTCGAATAAATGAATAAAAATTAAAAAGAAAAAGAAAACGATGGCTCCGTCCAGAGGCCTCCTGCTTCTCCCTCTGGCTTCTTCCCCAGCCTAGAAGGATGGTGGCTTGTGGATGGAGGATTGGTAAATAGGATGGGATTCTAAAGGAATATATGGACTGGGCTGAGCCCTTGATGGGAAACTTAATTGCTGTGTTGGCACAGGAGGTTCGCTGTGGCCTCTGTTCCCAGGACTGTGAAATGAGCCATAGGAAGAACGTGAAGTGGTGGATCATGAAATCCATTGGGAATATACGTCAGCCAGCTTTTCACTACTGCGAGACACCTGAGCAAAGCAACTTAGAAGGAGGAAAGATGAGGCTGGAGAGATGGCTCAGCTATTAAACAGCACTTGCCTGAAAAGCCCAATAACCTGGGTTTGATTCCCCAGTACCCACGTAAGTCCGATGCACAAAGTGGCGTATGTATCTGGGGTTCGTTTGCAGTGGTTGGAGGCCCTGACGTATTTTGCCTCATAGTTTCAGAGGTTTCTGTCCATGGGCAACTGGTTCAGTTGCTTTGGGACTGAGGCCGATAGAGACATAGTGCATAGTCTGCTCACCCCATGGAGGCCAGAAAGCAGAGGGTGGAGCATGTGGGTTTTGCTCTAGCTCCCATTTTCATCCCATCTGGGCCACCAGTCTGCTGGATGGTGCTGCCCACATTTAGGGATGATCTTCCCCCTTACTTCATTGTCTTCCTAAACTCCCGCATAGACACAGTCAGAAGTATTTTCCATCCAATCTAGAAATGTTCTCATAGACTTACTCAGAAGTGTGCTTCACCAACCCTTGAGCACTTCTCCATACAGTTACAATCAAAATCAGACAGCACAAGTTGGGACATCTCACTGCATCCTCTCCTGTCCTCAGGCTGTGATCTACGCCACAGGTGCCTTGGTTCTCAGGCCTTTGGATCCAGAATGAATCACACTACTGGCTCTTCTGGGTCCCCAGCATGTAGGTGGCGATTGTGTGACTTATCAGCCCTCAGAGTTTTCTCATGGTGGATCTTTCTTCCTCTCTATCTCCTTAATTGTATTTGTCTTATTTATCTACAGTCAGTCTATCTATCTATCTATTATCTATCTATCTATCTATCTATCTATCTATCTATCTATCTATCATCTGTCTATCTGTCTATCATCTATCTATCTATCTATCTATCTATCTATCTATCTATCTATCTATCTATCATCTATCTATCATCTATCTATCATTTATCATGTACCTCTATTCATCATCTATCAATCATCTGTCATTTATCTACTCATCATCTCTCTATGTATCCTGTGTCTATCTGATTCCATTTCTCTGGGGAACCTAGACTAATATAATAGTGTCTTAAAAATGGAATATTTCAAATTAAATCTAGACCTCTAGCTTTTCTCAGAAACTAGAAGAGTTGGCAGGTGAAAGTCTGTTTTGTGAAAGAGTAATTGGGCAGCAGAGAATCCTAACAAGCCCGAGCTGTGCCATCTCACACGATAAGTGAGAGCTGGTTCCCAAGTACAAACCCCTGGCTTAACGGGGGGGGGGGGGGAGGGGACTAACCCTCTATGCTTTGGGACTTGCTTAGCCTCCCAAAACCCTAAGCCTCAATGCACTTTTTCCTTCTAAATTCCATAGTCTGTGATTATCTGCTATAGTCACAGAAAATATTTGAAACCTCATTCTAGGTCATTAAACTAGACACTTTTTATTTTTATTTTTTTTAAGTGCTGGAGAGTCCACTCATGGCCATTTACATGCTAGAAAAGTGCTCTACTGCTGAGCTACACTCTCAGACCTGGGTCAGTGAGTTTCAATAACATTTACAATCACATAATAGCTATAAGCCAAGAGACAGGACATTTTCTGCAAGCCAAATATTTCTTTGTATGTTTTTTTTATGGCCATGTCCTCTCCTCACTGCCTGTTAATGGTGTTCTTACAAAGGATGGCCTTTCCTTTAAGGTCATATAAATGGTACAAACTGGATCTCTGTGGCAGTTTGAGTGTGATAGTATAAATGTATCCCCCCTTAGACTCAAATGTTTTATTAAAAGAATAAGCTTGTGGGCTGGAGAGATGTCTCAGTGGCTAAAGGCACTTGCCTACAAAGCCTAAGGACTCAGGTTCAATTCCCCAGGACCCATGTAAGCTAGATGCACAAGGTAGCGCATGCATCTGGAGTTCATTTGCAGTGGCTGGAGGTCCTGGTGTGCCATTCTCTCTCCTATCTACTCTCTTCTCTCTCTCAAATAAACAACTAAATAAAAATTTAAAAGATGTTGATTTAAGTATATATTTGTAAGTTGGGTCTCCAGCTGCTTACCTGGAGGAGGTGTCACTGGAAGAAGATACTGGGGTCCAGCCCTAAGGTATGTCATTGGGGGCAGAGCTGATTCCTACCCAAAGGTGTGGAGAGAAAAGTTTGTGGTGCTGGTTGTTGGTGGTTTCTCTCTCTGACTGGATCTATGAAAGGGAGCCAGCTTCTTCCTCCACTGATGGAAATTCCCCTTGATCTATAAGCTTGAAATAAATCCCTTCCTCCCATAAACTGGGTCTGGTTGGAAGTTCATCCCAGCAACCTGAAACCGGCTACAACAGTCTTGCTTCTTTCACTTATAGAATGCCTTTGAGATTTCTTCATGTTATTGCATAGATCAGTAGAGCCTTCTTTTCATCCCCACTAAGCATTGCATCACACCTATGCACTAGTTAATAGATTACTGGAGTGTTTCTAGTGAGGGCTAATATAAATATTTGACTATAGGACCTTGTGTTGACATATGGTTTCATTCCTCTGGGGCAAATCCTGATGGCATTGCTAGATCATGAGGTAGGCTTACCCATAACTTTACCAAAGTTTGGAGCAACGTATTTCAAGAGAGTTCCAGTTGCTCCAAATGCATTCTGCTACTTGGATCATCAATGTGTCTAATTTCTCCCTCTGTGTGTCTTATTGTGGGTTTTACTTGCATTACCTTTCTTTTAAAATACTTTTATTTAGTTAGTTGGTTATTTACTTTTGAGAGAGACACAGAGAGAGATAGATAGATAGATAGATAGATAGATAGATAGATAGATAGATAGATAGATAGATAATGAGAATCCCAGGGCCTCTGGCCACTGCAAATGAACTCCAGATTCAAGTTCTTCTTTGTACACATGGCTTCACATAGGTACCAGGGAATCAAACCCAGGTCCCTAGACTTTGTAAGCCCTTCTTGCATTATCTTTAATGTTGAATGGTGCTGAACATCTTTTCATGTGTTTATTTGATATCTACATATTCTTCCTTAAATTTTTGTCTAATGCTTTGAAGTTGAATTCTTTGTTCCACTATTGTGTAGTATGAGAGTCTGCTACATTAAAGGTGTATGATCTTTATCCAATGGTTCTTGCTGTGTTGCTTTTCCAGTGCTGAGGAATCAAAGGCAAGGTCACATTCATACCAGAACAGCACACAGCCACTGATACATCCCCAGTCCCTCTCAAAATGTACTTTTTAGCATTGTCCAGCTGAAAGCCTTTTATGTTTCTCTATGAATTTTTAATTTTTTTCTATTTTGGTAAAGAATGGCCTTGAAACTTTGGTTGGGATTGAACTGAATCTTAGACTGATTTGGGGACTATAGACATTTTTACTATATTCTTCCAGTACATGAACATGGGAGATCTTTTCATGCTCAAGTTTCATCTTTGATTTCTTCCTTTGGTGCTTTAAATATTTTATTATTTATTTTGAGAGAGAAAGAGAGAGAGAGAGAGAGAGAGAGAGAGAGAGAGAGAGAGAGAGAGAGAGAAAAGAGAGAGAGAATGGGCACGCCAGGGCCTTCAGCCATTGCGAGTGAACTCCAGACATGTGTGCCCTCTTGTGGAGCATGCACAACATTGTGCACCTGCATCACTGTGCGTCTGGCTTATGTGAAACCCGGAGATTTCAACATGAGTTCTTAGGCTTTGCAGGCAAGCGCCTTAACCACTAAGCCATCTCTCCAGCCCATGCTTTAATTTTTAAATTGTAGATGCCTTCACTTTTTTGGTGAGGTTTAATGTTTTGACGCTATTGTGAAGAAGACCATTTCCCTGATTTCTGTCTCAGCATGCTTGTCATTGCTATATACACAAAGGCCACTGACTTTTGTATGTTAATTTGTATCCTTTACTGAAACCTTTTATCAGGGATAAGTGTTTTCTGATGGAGTCTTTGGTGTCTTTTAATCATACCATCTGAAAATATGGATACACTCACTTCTTCTTTTTCTATTTGTATCCCTGTGTAGCTAAGATGTCAAGGATTATACTGACTGGAGGTGGAGGAAGTGGATACTTTTGTTCCTGATTTTAGTGGAAATACTTTGAGTTTTTCCCCATCTAGTAGAATATTGGGAGTTGGTTTGGCATATATAGCCTTTATTATGTTGAGGTATGTTTCTTCTATCCTAGTTTCTTCAAGGCTCTTATCATGAATGGGTGCAGAATTCTGCCAAAAGCCTTTTCTGTATCAATCGAGATGATGGTGAGATTTCTGTCCTTGTGTCCACTTACGTGATGTATTTCCTTTGTTGACCTGCCCATATATGCTGAACCACTCCTGCATCTATGGAATGAAGCCAACTTGCTCATGGTGAATGATCTTTTGGATGTGTTATTGCATTTGGTTCACAAGTATTTTATTGAGAATTTCTATATTCATGTTCTTTAGGGAGTTTGGTTTATAATTTTCTTTTTTTGTTGTTGTATGTTTATCTGGTTTGGGTGTCAGGATAATACTGGCTTCATAAAAAGTTTGGTAGCCTCATTTTTTTTTTCTATTTTGTTGAACAGTTTGAAGAGCATTTGATATTAGTTCTTATTTAAAGATCTTATAGAATTCAGCAGTGACTCCATCTGGGCCTGGACATTATTTTAGCTAGAAGATTTTTTTTTATTATTGCTTTAATTTCATTGCTTGTGATAAATCTGTTCAAATCATTTAAATCCTCTTGGCTTAATTGTTATACATCACACATGTCTAGAAGTTCATCCATTTGTTTTAGATTTTCCAATTTAATGGAATGTACATCTTTAAAGTATGTCTTAATGATTTTTCTGAATTTTGTTGTTATTTCTAATTTTCATCTCTAATTTTATTAATTTGGATCTTCTCTCCTTTTTGGCTAGCTTGGCTCTGGGTTTTAAGGTCTGTTGCATAACTCTTTGGTTCATTGATTCTTTTTTTTTTTTTTTTTTTGGTTTTTCGAGGTAGGGTTTCACTCTGGTCTAGGCTGACCTGGAATTAACTATGTAGTCTCAGGGTGGCCTCGAACTCACAGTGATTCTCCTACCTCTGCCTCCCAAGCGCTGGGATTAAAGGCATGCGCCACCACGCCCTGCTGATTCTTTTTAAAAAATTTTTACTTTATTAATTTCTGCCCTAATATTAATTATTTCTTTTCAGCTAATAAATTTTGCATTGGCTTGTACTTA
The DNA here is from genome assembly GCA_036365145.1 of Orientallactaga sibirica. Classification (NCBI taxonomy): domain Eukaryota; kingdom Metazoa; phylum Chordata; class Mammalia; order Rodentia; family Dipodidae; genus Orientallactaga; species Orientallactaga sibirica. The sequence goes on from JAEOAD010000030.1 coordinate 4,298,481, forward strand.
TTTTTCCAAGTTCCCAAGGTGCATTGTGTTAAGGTATTTGCTAGATATCTCTCTGACTTAATTTTTTTTTTTACTATTTTATTTATTTATTTGAGAGAGAGAGAGGCAGTTAGAGAGAGAGGCTGCTAGGGCCTCTAGCCACTGCAAATGAACTCCAAATACATGTTCCACCTTTTGTATTTGGCTCCCATAGGTACTGGGGAATCAAATGTGGGTCTTTAGGGTTTGTAAGCAAATGCTAAACTAAACCATCTCTCCAGGATTCTCTCAGATTTTTTAATGAAGGCACTTATAGGCATAAATTTCCTTCTTAGTACTTTTTTCATTGTATCCCATAGATATTCTTGTGATAATGTTTCACTTCTATTTGAGTCTAGGAATATTTTTTTATTTCTCTCTCTATTTCTTCATTGGCTCATTCATCATTCAGTATGTTGTTCAATCTCATTGAGTTTGTGTATCCTCTATAATTTCTCTTGATGTTGATTTCCAGTTTTCTTCCATTGTAATTAGATAGAAACAAGACAGTCCTTCAGTTTTCCTGTGTGTTAGGACTTGTTTTGTGTATGCCTATGTAATCCGTTTTAGAGAAAGTTCCATGGGGTGCTGAAAAGAACATGTGTCCTTCCGTGTTTGGATGGAGTGTTCAGATGTCAGGTAGGTCTATTTCATCTGTCGCTTCAGTTTACTGAGATGGTTCTGTTTAGAGGGAGGTCTAATGGTGAGAGGAGGGAACTGATGTCACCACCAGTGCTGTGTTGGGGTTAACCTGGGTCATGACATCCAGTTGCATTTGCTTCATGAAATTGGATATATTCATGTTCAATGCATGTATGTTTAAAATTTCCATGTCTTCTTGATGGATTGTTCCTTTCATCAGTATTAATCTTTATCTCTTCTAATTTTGAGTTGAAATTTATTTTGTAAGATAAAAAACAACAACATTTGCTTGTTTCCTAGTTTCATTTTCTGGGAATACTTTTTTTTTTTCCAGTCTTTAGCCATAAGGTTGTATCTGTCTTTGATGATTAGGTTTGTTTCTTGGTGGCACTAGATCAAGGGATCCTGTTTTTTTTTTTTTTTTTTTTTTTTTAATGAAATCTGCTAGCCTATGTCTTTTGATTGAGGAATGTAGATAATTAATATTTAGAGTTATTGCTGAATGATGTTGTTGTTTGGAACTTTCCTATTCCTTATTAATTAAGTGCAGTTCCAGTGCAGTTTGTCCTCCTTGTGCCCTTACAGACATCTTCATCATTCTCTTTGGACTCCTTTGGGTTCCTTTCAGTATTCCTTCTGGTTTAGTGGACATGAATTCTCACAGCCTGTTTTTATCCTGGAAAGTTTTTCTTTTGCCTTTAATTATGATAAATAGTTTTGTTGGATATAGTAGTCTTGGTTGGTAGACTACTTTCAGGACTAAACCCTTCTGACATTTAATGTTTCCATTGAGAAGTCCACTGTTATTCTGATGGGCTTGCCTTTATATGTGACTTGGTATTTCTCTTGTAGCTTTCAATATACTTTTTTCCCCTGTATGTTTAGTGTTTTGAGTATGGTATGATGTGGAGAGATTATTCTCTGGTCTTCTGTGTGTGGTGTTCTAAATGCCTTTTCTACCTGAATGGGTTTCTCTTTCACTAGATATGGGAAATCTTCTGCTATATTTTTTTGAAAATATTTTCATGCTTTTAGCATTAAATTCTTCTTCTTCTATGTGTATGCTTTGTATATTTGGTATTTTCATAGTGTCCTATATATCCTGAATGTTTTTTATATACTTTCTCATTTTTTCATTGTCATTGACTGACTACTCTAATCTCTCCATCTTGTCTTCAGGTCCTCATAGTTTTTTTCCCTCAACCCATTTTAGAGGTGGGGCTTTCCATTGAGCTTTTTATTTAATTTATTGGATTTTTCATTCCAAGTATTTCAGTTCATTCCCCCAGCCCCAGTATTTCTATCTCTTTGTTGAATTCATTTTCCCATATATTGTATTGACTTCTTAATTCATTCAGCTGGTAGGCCCTCTAGGAACATATAGTAACAATTAAATACAATCACCTCTAAAAGTTGAATCATTTTAGGGAGGAAAGTAACACTGAGAGTTCAGTGTGTGTTAATATATTAGCTACAGTGGGTATGAGTGGAAAGGAAAAAGAAGAGTAAGGAGTAAGACTTGTGATTTATATCAGGTCAATAGGGAAAAAGTAGGGGAGGGAAGAGTAAATAGAAAGAGGGAACAATATGTATGGGGACAAGGCAGTTTTGGTTAAAGATAACATGACAAAAGAAAAGAAATGCAAGCAAATAACCTAAACAGGGTTGAGGTCTCAGTTTCTGAGACATGCCAACCCAGGTTCTTTGGAAAACCTTGTGTAACGGAAAATGAAAAGTGAAAGAATAGAGAAAAAAGAGAAAAGGAGAGAGACATACACACAGAGACAGAGAGAGATCACAGGGTAGGACAGAGCTGCTAAATTGACATTGGGTATGAAATTAAGAAGGAATGAGTGTGGAGGGGAGAGAGCTGGATAGGGTATACAGTCTGAACATAGGATCACTCAATTGCTGGTTGCGGCCTCGACTCTGCGCTCCTTCTCCACCTACCAGATGCTTGTCACACCCCTGTGTGGTTAGATCACAGATGCTGGTCCTGTCAGTGGAGGTTCCAGAGGCTGATCAGACTTTTGGGTGGTCCTTCAGGAGTCTAGTTTTGAACTGTGTTCTCACTACTATTCCACCCTTTGCAAGGTTGAGGTGGAGTCACAGATGCAGGTCCCACCTGTGCATGGTCCTTCAGGAGTCTAGTTGTGAAATCTCTTCTCACCACTGTTCTATCCTTTGCAAGGTTGACATGGCGTCTCAGATGGTGGTCCCATCTGTGGGTAGTCCTTCATAAGTCAAGTTACAGATGCTGCTCACATCTCTGGGACATCCTTCAGAAGTCCTAATGTGAATGCTGTTTTCAACCCTGGGCAGTCATTTGTTAGTCTGGATCACTGATACTGGTCCTGTCTTCCTGAGTAAGGTTGTAAATGTTCCCTACCCCTGGATGATCTTTCCTTAAGTCTAGGTCTGGCTTGCTCTGTGGAACCTGAATCAGTATTCTTCTGAAGACTCTGAAGCCAACAGGTTTTCCACTTCGCTGAGTACTATGTGGTTCTGAGTCTTTAATGCTTAGAGGTATTTTCTGGTCAGGTTTCAGCACATGGTCCTGTGACCTTTGTTCTGAGTTTCCTGAGAGTGGGTCACAGAGTCCCTGGGGCTATGTCACAGGGGTCTTTTTTTACAATGGCATCTTGTAGGCTGGAGAGATTGCTTGGTGGTTAAGGCACTTGCTTGCAAAGCCTGATGGCTTGGGTTCAATTCCCCAGTACCCAAGTAAATGTATTATAGTTTTCAGCACACTTATAGATTCATCTATAAGTATTTTGTGTTTTTTGAAGCTATTATAAATTTTTAAGTATTTTATTTATTTATTTATATTAGAGACATAGGAAGGAAGAGAGAGAGAGAATGGGTATGCCAGGGCCTCCAGCCAATGCAAATAAACCCTAGCCACTTGTGCATCTTGCTTATGTGGGTTCTGGGGAATGAAACCTGATTCCTAAGACTTCATAGGCAAGTGCCTTAACCACTAAGCCATCTGTCCAGCCCCATAATTAAAAAAAAAATATCTCCCATGGCTCATTTATGGTTTTTATATTGATTTGTATCCTATTGCTATGATGAACTAACATGTTAGTTGTATGATAGATTCCACTGAATTATTTTTCTAAATGTATACCATCGTATTGAGAGGACAAATGAAGGCTTATTTCCTCCTGGTGGCATGTATGCTTTTTTTCTTTTGCAGATCGGATGAGGACCCTTAGTGCTCTGCATCATGAAGTGGTGGGCATGGGTAGCTTTGGAATTTCTGTTATTAGAGCTGCTTCTTTTCCAGCATGTTGATATGATAAATGTACATATTTTAAATGTAAATCCAACCTTGTTTTTATAGGATAAAACCCAGTTTGTGATGCTAGCTGTAGTATTCTTTTTAAATGTTGCTGAGTGTCATTTGTTCATATTTAGTGAAGTCTTTTTGAGCCTATATTCATAAGAGACAGTGCTGTATACTTTTTCTTTCTTGTGATAGCTTTGTCTATTTTTTTATGTGTAGTGCTAGGCACTTTATCCCAACTTTATCCCAACTCTTTTGTTTTGATATCAGGGCAAATTTGGCCTTAAAGTGATTTGAAAAGTATATGTTCTCTTTTCTGAAGATGTAGTATTTCTTCCTTAAAATTCAGTAGAATTTCTGAAGGAAGTCATAAGGGTCTGCATGTTCATAAAATCTGTGAGTGTGCCTCTGTCTTACTTCCTAATGTTGGTAACTTGTGTTTTCTCTTCTTCTACTTTTTTTCTTTGATCATTCTGTCCAGAAGTTTATTGTGTTTTTTAATTTACAATTTATATTAAAAATTTTTAATTTGTTTTTTTTATTATTCCCTTTCTTTTACTTTGCTTACTTACTATCTTTTTTCTTGTTTCTCAAAGTAGAAGATGAAATAATTGAGACCTTCTTTTTCTACTGTCAGTACGATGGAGCCTCCTGAGTCACAAGCTGTGCTGTAGACCCCACAGCACAGCCTGCATCTGCTGCAGAGCCCTTCGTTGCCTGGAGCTTCCCAAGACTAGCATCATTCACACAGCTCATTGGAAGGGCAGGAGCAGGTTCCCAAGTGTGGTCCTATGTGTCTTCCAATCAGGTCTATCAATCATTAGGCTTCTTTCTTGTGGCAGGAATTGTATAGTATAATAATTTGTCCTTTGTTTCAGAGTGGCGTCCCATTTCCTCACATCACTGGACCCTTAGAAATTGTAAATGGCCTTAAATCTCTAGCTTCCCACACATAATGCCATGGCATGCAGAAGACTGGCCTCTTTTTTGCTCATACGACCCAATTAACATCATGTCACTGATAGCGGAGGAAGTGTGGGGGGAAGACATCAAAGTAGAAGACAGACTAGTTGAAAATAACAAGGGGATCAGTGGAAGGTAATGGAAACAAGAACCTTTAACTGCTGAGCCAGCCCAGCCCAAGAGCAGCTAATGGGAGGGGATTATGACCAAAGTACCTTATAGACACCTATAAAAGGTGTCAATAAAAAGTTTAAAAACAACTTTAAGGGGGAAATTGTTTATTTGAGCTCATGGTTTCAGAGTTTTTGGCCGTCATGGCAGCTCCAGGTTTCTGGGCCTAAGGTTTTGTGGACAGAACATCATGGCAGCAGAGCACGTGAAAGAGGCAGCTCACCTTATAGTAGACAGGAAGTAGAGTGGGGTAGTTGTTGAAACAGGCCAGGGCCAGACACAGCCTCAAAGGTAATGCTCCCAGTGACATACTTCCTGCAACTAGGCTCCCCATTCTCCATCTCTACCTCCTCCCAATAGTCTGTTTGGAGCCCGTCAGTGCATGTGTCACTGGAAGCCCCCTCCCAGACACATGCAGAGGCGTGCTTTACGGAGCTCCCTCACGCTTCTCAGGTCCATCAAGACTACAGTCAAGATTAACCACCGTAGGGTTCTTGGGTGCACATGCTTTGTTTCTTCATGGCTAGCTGCCCTGAGCCTCCCTCTTCCATGTGTTAGGGCATTCCTGGTGTTTATAAATGGACATTCACTTCTAAACCTTCCCCTCATGCCTTTCAAGCATCAACGCTCTTGCAAAGAGAAGTGGACCCCTCCCACCTGTACCCATGCTCCAGCCATGGCCCACGTGGAAGTCTCAGCAGCTGTGACACGATCGCATGACACCATCACCAATCACCACTTTAGCCAGCTAGCGACTTCAGAGTCCCTCCAGGCTAGTATATTTCCCAGGGCCACTCCCCTTGCAACTACATGTGCTCAAGTTCCCTAGAAGCAGAGCCTGAGACAAGGATTTGGGAAGCTCAAGGAAGTTTTCTTCAGAAACAGACCTTGTAATGGAAAGAATTAAGTGGAACAAGAGAAAAGAGTGTAGAGCATGGAGGCTACCCTCAAGCAATGCCCTGTCCGAGTCTGGACCATGTTGGTGGGAGGGAATTCTGAAACATAAATCTCACTCTAGCTGTCCGTCACACGGAAACCAGGCTCTTTCATATCCCTCGATCAGTCAGTCACTGGCTGTGGGCTGTACTGGGGGAGCTGTAAACTGCCTAACTCACATAGCTGGGGCCCAGGCAGGGGATCTGGGAGGGGAGCAAGCGTACTCTAAAGACTGGTGTAATTTGAAGCTGTCATAAATTCAATTACTTTCTCCAAGAGGTAGTAGGTGATAGATCTTTGATCTTGGTACACACATCTGTACTGTTAGTGTGGGCTTTTTTTCCAGTAATATTTCTTTTCTTTTCTTTTTTTAAAGACAAATAGTTACTTATTTACTCATTGGGGATGGGGAGAGAAAGAGACAGAGAGACAGAGATAGAGAGTTTGGTCCCACCAGGGCTTTTAGCCACTGTAAATGAACTCCAAATGCATGAGCCACTTTGTGCATCTGGCATTATATGGATACTTGGGAATTGAACCCAGACTGTCATACTTTGCAAAAAGGCACCTTTAACCACTGAACCATCTCTCTAGCCCCTTTCAGTGACATTTCTGATACTTCACAGAGTATATACTCTGAACGTACCAGCACTCATGCTAGTCTTTGGTCTTCCTAATATTGTATGCCCTCTATTCTCTAGACACAAGTTAACTGATCTTTAGAGGTTTCTGTAGGTAGAGGAACGTGCTTTAACGTGGACTTCAGCCCTACAACTTTCCTTTAAAAAGTGCTTGGGGTGCTGGAGAGATGGCTTAGTGGTTAAGGTGCCTGCCTGTGAAGCCTAAGAACGCAGGTTGGAATCTCCAGGTCCCATGTTTAACCAGATGCAAAAGTGATGCAAGCGTGCAATGTCACACATGCACCTGTATCTGGAGTTCATTCACAGCGCCCATTCTCTTTCTGCCTTTTCCTCTCTCTCTGTCCCTCTCAAATAAAGAAAAAAGTGCATGGGGGCTGAAGAAATGGTTTAGCACTTAAGGCACTTTCCTGTGAAGTCTAAGGACCCAAGTTTGATTCCCCAGGACCCACATAAGTTAGATGCATATGGTGGTGCATGCATCTGGAGTTAGTTTACTGTGGCTGGAGGCCCTGACTCATCGAAAAAAAAAAAAAAATACAAAGAAGTGCTTGGATTTTATTATTAAAAGATCTTACAAATCACAAGATCAGTTACTATTATGGATGATATGCACTAGTCACCAAACATAAGTAGGAAGTGGGAATGAGGAAGAACAACTCAGTCACAGTGTGATGATAATGAACATCGGGTCCTTTTTACCAGCTGAGGAGACATCCATATGATGCACAATATAAGTCCAGTTTTAGCTGGCCAACCTACTCAGTTTTAAAATAAAAAATAACTAAAAAAGAAAGAAAGAAAAACTGAAAAAAAAAAAAAAACACCAAAAACCTCACACTGGAAAGATTGCTCAATGGTTAAGGTGCTTGCCTGCAAAGCCAAAGGATTAAGGTTTGATTTCCCCAGTAAAGCCAGATGCACAAGGTGGTACATGCATCTGGAGTTCATTTGCAGTGGCTAGAGGCCTTGGTATACCTGTTATTTCCCTCTCTTCCCTCCTTCCTCCTCCCTCCCTCCCTCCTTCCCTCCCTCCCTCTCTCTCTCCTCCTTGCAAATAAATAAACACAATATTTATTTTTTTAAAGACTTTATGAGTTGCTTTTTAAAATTTTTATTTTACATGTTTTCAAAATCATACCATTCAAGTTCACATGTGCAGTATGATCTTCTACTACTTTAACAGATTTGTCTTTCAATTCAGCTTCTTCATGAATTCTGTAGATATGGTGTGAGGGATGGGTCTGATTTTTTTTTCTTTTTTTTTTTTGTTTTAGAAGAGAGAGAGAATTGCACACCAAGGCCTCAGCCACTGCAATCGAACTTCAGATGCTTGCGCTACCTAGTGGGCATGTGCTATCTTGCGCTTGCCTCACCTTTGTGCATCTGGCTTATGTTGGATGTGGAAAGTCGAACATGGGTCCTTAGGCTTTGCAGGCAAGTGTCTTAAGTGCTAAGCCATGTCTCCAGCTTAGATCTGATTTTCTGAATGGAGAGCTATGTGTCTAGTCTCAGGCACTGAGAGCGCCGTTGTTTATTCCCTCTCTCATCTTTCTTCGGTATCTCTGCTTCCACACTTGCTGTTTCCTTCAGCTTCTTCCATTTGCCCAACTCTGTTGGCTTCATTCTCTTTTAAACCTTTTATGTTCTATTTTAATATGACAGATCCTCCCAAAATTGTTTTTCTTTTTAAAATTTTTTCTTGGCTATTCTCTTGCATTTTTTTTTTTTTTCACTTCAAGTGAATTTTAGCATCAGCTTGTCCAGTTCCATAAAAAATCCTGAAGGGATGGTGGCTGGGATGGTCCTGAATTTATTGCTTAATTTGAGGGTATTTGACATCTTTACAATATAGAGTGTTTCTATCCAGGTCTGTGGGTATGCCTTTCCATTTATTTGGGTCTTCTTTTATGTCCTTCAGTAAAGTTTTATAGTTTTCTTCACAGACGTCCTGAGCATTTCTCAGTAGGTTTATTCCTAGGTATTTTATGTATTTTTGTGTTTTCATTGTAGTAGCCTGGAGGCTTTCTGGGGTTATACTTACATTATGATAAGATTCTTTACCTGGGATGAAAAGAAATGTTTTTATCACTTCCTTGCTCCTGAAGTGGAGATGACTGTGCTTCTACTGTGGTGAGCCAGTGTGTGAGACTGGCCACAGAAGTAGATGCACTTTCTGGAGTGCAATGCTTGGGGTTTGGCCTGGGGTGTAATGCTTGCACAGCCTCCTATTTGGGTGCAAGGGGCAGGTGTCAGCTCCATTGGTTCCAGTGAAAACCAAATTGCACATGGTTAGCTTCCTAATTTCCCTGCCTATCCCTCTACCCACTACTGGTTGGGTTTGTTTACTCTGAACACAAGGCTACTTGATCTTCCCTCTTTCCTCAGTAGTGGTGGAGGTTTGGCTCTGACTTCCTCTTGTCCTGCCAACACAACCCTGTGTGATTCCCTCTTCCAGGAACTATGGACGAGTAAGCTCTTGTTTACTCAGTGTGGTTATCCGCCCACATATTCTCTATAGGGATTTAGGGCAGGACAAACAGTTGGGCATGCCTGGGTTGTTCTCTTGACCCAGTCACTTTGCATGTTCGTTCTTCTTGGATCAGGAGAAGAATGTCAAGAACGTTTTCATGGAGATACAGAGGAGTGGGGGTGACACTGTCTCAATACACGCTTTGGGGAGCATGAGAGGTGGGGTCCAAGGCCAGAAGGTGTGGCTAGCTGAAGATAGGCAGCACAGGTCAAGGACAGATACAGGTCTAGGTGGTTTTGCAGGTTTGGTGGCAGAAAATCAACGGTGCTCCCCTGTGCTCCTTCAGTGTCATGTCAATCTGGGTCCTCTGGAGACACAACCAACAGGATACAGCATAGAGACGGATGAGAGAGGCCTCATAGAAGTGATGAATGTGGTAATGACAGCTGAGAAATCCACGGCAAGCTAGAGAGCAGGCTGGAGACCCAGAGACACCAGTCGTGTGGCTCAGTCCACATTGGATGCCTGGGAACCAGAGAAGCCAACAGTGAGATTCTCAGTGTCAAACTCAGTGTTTCTCTCTGAAAGCCTGAGAACCAGCATGAAGACAGAGGGGTATGTTGGTGTCTTCGAGTCCTAAGGCCAGAGAACCCAGAGTCGTGATGTCTAAAGCAGCAGACGAGTCTGTCTTAGCTCTTGAACAGACCATTTTCTGTCTTGTGTGCATGTTCCCTGCACGCTTCCACAAATGGATGATGTGTCGCTGCTGAGGGTGGATTTTCCCCACCCAGTCCACCCAGACTCCCAAGCTAACCTCCTCTGGAAATGTCCCCGCAGATACACTCCTCAATCCAGCCCCTAGAATTAACCTTTACAGGTATTCCTTGGTGAGGAAACAGGAAGAGCTGAGGGACCAGTGGTCCTGGAGGGATAAGGCTTGAGGTCTTCACTGTGAGCAGGAGGCTCTGAGCACCCCCTGGGGCCAGCCCTCGTAGGCTGCCTCCACCACACCTGACTACACCTAAGAGGGGTTATTCAGAAGCTGGAGAAACACAGGAAGATACTGGTTAACCTTTTCCACCTGGAGCTCTCTTCACATGGTTAAAGTGGACCAGAACTTGGGGGCTCATAGAGCCTGTATGCCAGAGCTTGGCAGCAGTAGATGCTGTAGAAACCTTGGTGTCCAGTGCTCTCATTGTCTGCTGGACAGAGGCAATGATGACCTTGGCCTTGAGGGCGGTCGCTGTGAGGTAGTCCACAGTGAATGGCTCAGGAACACGGCATCACGAGAATGCTGAACACTTGGGGGTACGTTGTTTGGCATTGGCCACTTTTCACTTTTTTTCTAGAAAAAACACTAGAGGTGAAACCTGGACATTGTCTCCCTTTGGGTAGACTGGGAAGCCACCTCTTCTGTCACTTTGGGACCTCTCCACCCAGAGCCTTGGCGCTTCCTTAGCCCCTGTGTCTCTCCCTTCCTCTCACAAACAAGGATTGAAAAACAGTCATCTATCTGTTAGGGCAATTTTTCAGACACGTGTGTCTGGAAGGAAGAAGGGGTCTTCCTATTGCTCTTACAAACCACTCTCCTGTCCTCAAGTGTCCAGCTTTGCCGTGGACCCCTTTTAGTGTCAGGTAACCTTGTAAGGTAAACTGAGTGCATTCCACCAAGCCTAAGGCCATGTCCCTGGTCAGTTGCTTTTTTTTTTTTTTTTTTTCTGTGTGTAATGGATGGCTTCACCCCACAGGTAAGCCAGACAACCACACACTCTGCTTAACCCTGAAGTTAAATGGGTGTTGGTAGAGGTGCCCAGGTTTGGCCCTGGGCTCCCATCTCGGCAGGTGAACAGTCCACTTGGGGCACATGAAACCTTACCCGTGGGAACTTTTGTTTGCCAGAACAGAACTCTTGGACCAACTTTCCAGGTAAGTCCCCAGGCTTTGCTGGCTGAGTCTGTGCATCTTTCCCAGCACGCAGGGGCTGTTCAAACAGAAGTGGTGCTATTGCAGGGAAAGCAGTGTTCTGGACGCACCATCCAGCCTGCTCCAGAGCGGGTGCTGATTGCCTACACCCAGCTCCTCCATGGCTGGGATGCTTCTGAGTGTCCCAACAGAAGGCTGAGACTCTAGCAGAGGTTATAGAAACCTATGTCTGGTAGGAGGCAAGTTAGAGAACTAATACGTGGCTCATTCATTTCCCCCTCCTCCAAAAAAAAAATATTCCTCTTTTTCCCTTAATTTTTTCCCCCCAAAAACCGTGTGATTTTATATGCTTTTCTCTGCATGCATTAAACAAATGCACAGCTGAATAGCTGTTCTTAAAACCTGGACATTCCCCAAAAAGAAGTTTGCCAGCACAGACAATTAAGCTTTCTTCTTTGAACAATGGCGTGACTGACTGGCACATTTGCAATGCGAGCGTGTTTTTTTATTCCACTGTTCATCCTTCAAGCTGATAAACAGCAACAATGGGAAACAGCTGGGACAGGAAAACATTTGAGTTTGTATTTTCAAAGCAAGCAAAAGAAACCCGTCAGTGTGGGCCAGATCCTGTCTTCCGCCTGAGGGCCAGCCGGCATTTGGGGAGGGAAAGATACTATACATATTTCTAATCAAACATTACATATTTATTAATGTGCAGCTGGCGCATTGTATTCCGAGGGTTGCTGGGGGGGATGTCTTTCCCCCCACCCCCACGCCACCCGCCTTGTTCTTCTTCTAACGTGTCTTGTCTGGCAGGCTGGTATTGTTCAGTAACTGACATTACTTTATAAGAATCCAGAGCTAGGCACATTTAATAAGAGTCATAGAGACAATTGCTCTCTAGAGGTTTGGGGCTTGTATGACGTAGGGGCCATTTGAGTCTCAGTTTTTGTTCTGGGAGCAGATGGGTGTGCAGTGGAGGTATTTTCAGGCAGGTGCATCCGGGATACCATGTATTGGGGAAGCCCCCAGTGTCTACGCCACCACACCCCACATGGCACACTGGGTATCTTCTATGAAGGGCACAACTCCCGCACTCATGTCTGTACTCATTCTGAATGTAGGAACAAATTTATTTTGATGTTCATTGAGATGAAAATTGCTGAACATTTCGTCGGGAGCAAGGGTTGGATCTGTTCATTAGGTGGGGAGGTTCACCTTGTCAATTTCCATCGAGCGCTGGCACGAGCGGTCACTTTATCATCATTTGTCAGTGGCCCGACAGGTTTTACTCAGTTCTGACTCCTCCCGGGCCTGCTGTCATAACTTCATTGCTTTTATGGCAGCAGCTGAGCTCCCACTGGTGACTGTCAACTACATCTACTTTGCCTTAATATCGGTAATACATTCAATGTGTAAATGCAGAAGGGTCGAAAACATAAAACATCAGACACGTGGACACGCCTGTTAAAACCTCAGCCCTGCCCTAAACTGAGGTCCCAGCCATCTCTGAAAATCCCTTTATATGGAGTAAGGCAGGGGATGGGCCTCTTAGAGCTTTGAAAAACTAAAGCTCAGACTTCAGCCTCCCTCTAGTCTTGTGTCCTCAAAGAATTTAGGATGAGAGGGTAAGAAGGGGTTTCTGCCAGGCAGAGGGGGACTTGGTGGCCTCAGCTCTGCTATGGTAAGGCCCTCCCTGTTTGGACCTCAGTTTCCAATGTGTTTGCTGAGAGGAACCAACAGGAGGGCAAGGTTTTCATACTGAGGTTCATACTGGGATCAGGCAGCAGCAGAGATGGGTGGGAAGGCTGGTGGGGACTTGGGCCAGCTGGAGGGCTCACACCTCTATGCAGGGGCAGCCAGATACTGTTCCAGGGCCCAGATGACTGAGAAACTGGAATGCTGACTCTTTTTTTTTTTTTATTTTGGTCAACTGTTTTCATTTTTAGTACTGCCACTGGATCAAAAAAAAGACAAGACAAGACACACATTTCACTGGTAAAATACAATGTCTGCAGGCTTTGATTCATTAGGATGACGGCAGCAAACATTCTTGACTGCTCCAATACCTGTTCCATCCTCAGGACAAGACTAGAACCCAGCCAAGGCCCTGTCCCTATTTTCTAGTTGAGGGTGGAAGCACAGTGGCCAGCTTGCTCAAGGCCACTCTCTGCTGTTCTTTTTTTTAAAATTATTATTTGAGAGAGCTAGAGAAAGAGAGAGAGCTAGAGAGAGAGAGAGAGAGAGAGAGAATGGGTGCACCAGCAGCCTCTCAGCTGCTGTGAGTGAACTCCAGATGTGTGCGTCCCCTTGTGGGCAAGTGTGGCATTGCGCCCTTGTGTCACTTTTGTGTCTGGCTAAACGTGGGACCTGGAGATTGGAACCGGGGTTCTTAGGCTTGGCAGGCGGGCCCCTTAACTGCCAAGCCATCTCTCCACCCCTCTGTTTTTTTGAATAAACAGTGACTTCAGAGAGCTGAGTAGACTGCTGGCAAGATCTTGGGCCTGTGTGAGAAATATGGCTTGTGCCTAAAGACGTGTTTTTCCAGAAGGGGCCAGTTCACTTTAATGTTCTCCTAGACACAAGTTTATTTTATATGTATGTATGTATGTATATGTGTGTGTGTATATATATATAATATTTTAAAGTGCACCAGGGGCTGGAGAGAAGGCTCAGAAGTTAGGGCACTTGCCTATAAAGCCAAATGTCTTGGGTTTGATTCCCCAGTACCCACATAAAGCCAAATGTACAAAGTGGCAAATGCATCTATAGTTTGTTTGCAGTAGTTTGAGTTTTTGGCACACTCATTCTGCCTTTCTGTTTCTCTATCTCTCCCCTCCTGTCTCTCTTCTCGCTCACTAGAGAAAAAGAAAGAGAGAGAATGGGCACACCAGGGCCTCTAACCACTGCAAATGAACTCCAGATGCATGAGCTGCTTTGTGCGGCTTTATGCCCAAAAGCTTTATGTGGGTACTGGGGAATCAAACCTAGGGTGTTAGGCTTTGCAAGCACCTTAACTGCTGCGCCATGTTTCCAGCCCTTTAAAAAATATTTTTTAAAAATTTATTTTAAAAAATGCACCTGTTTTCTGTAATTTCCACGTCTGTTACCCTGTGCTCCAAATCCATGGTTTTTCTTTAAGTGACAGAAAAGCCCTTTTGTTTACTGATGGAAGGCAGAAGCGAAAGAACGATTTGGAGTTTCTTGCCTTTCCCTCTCTGCCTTCTCTTGGGTCTATTTACTGCTACAGTTTGGTGGGGCTGTGTGAGAATGGGAGTTGCCTGCTCCATTCCCCCAAATCAGCCCTTTGGCCTCCTGATTGGGCATGTGCCTTAGACTTGCTAGCTCTTTAACAAACACTTGTGGGATTGAATGCTTGATGAAGTAAAAATTTGAACATAGAGGTGTTTGGACACGATTTCTTCCTCTCTGGTCACTGTTTCCTGTTGTGATCTCTGTCTGTCATTTTTTGCACATAAGCTTACAGACCACATAATGTATGCGAGCACTTCTGTGAGGTTCACCACACATGTGTACATATACAATGCTTATATGTAGTCCACCATAACATTTGCACACACATTGAGCCTACATACATGTGTAGTGCACTATACATCTGTACCACACACATGGGGATTGACATGCACACCCACATGTCACTTGTCTCCTATGGCTCAACATATATGTGTCACACACAAACTTACCTGTGGTTCAGTGTGTACCTTTCAACACGCTTACATGTAGTTTGAGATGCACACCATTCAACATGAATGTGTGAACAGACTTTATGTGGTCTGAGCATTCCCTTCATGGCTGCATCCACCACCCACCGTGTTTCTATTCCAGCACAGGCTTAGAAGTCAAAGATGTCTTTTTTTTTTTTTTTTTTTGGCCTTGGCATGAAGAAGGATGGGGAGCTTGTCTTCTGCTCACCAGCCAGGATCTGCAGGCACCTCATATACCAGGAGGGACTTGCCTGAGTTCACTGGTGAGCATCCCCATCCCCAAGGGCCCTTCAGCTGTGCACACAGATCATTGGGGAAGATCTGGCCCAGGTTTGCCCGTGGGTGGAGGAAGGGGGCAGGTTCTGGGCTGTGATGTTGAGGTCTGCTGGCACATAGCACGAGCGTACCTGCAGATGTGCCTGCGTGAATGCTGATAGGTGTGCACAGTCCACTATGGGCCAGCATTGGGAAGGAAGGTGACCCCTCTCCTGCAGCTGCCCAGGTGCCATGTGCCCTCTGCCGGCCGGGGCACTCACCAATAGCAGGCACGAGACACAGTATTACCTTTTGGAAAGCCTGATGTAGAGGATGCTAAAGGTTGCTCTCCCAGGAATGGGGGTGGTCTCATCTCTCTGGAGGAAGACCATCGGTTTATTCTGTGGAATGGGCATTATTATTAATCTTTCACCCAATGTGAACTTCACTCCAGGAGCTTTGTGGAGGCCTGGTCCTGTCCTTTAAAAAGTGGTGTGTTTTCAGGCAAGAGAAACACAGTCTGTTGGCAGGGTTTGGATGGAAGGTTTTGGCCTCTCCAGCTAATTTCAAGGAGAGGTGAGAGGAGGGGCTGGTGAGGAGGGGAGAATATTTGAGGATTGATTAATAATATAATGTAATATTAATATAACATTGTACTTACTCCATAGCCAGGCTATGAAAAGCCAGTTGCTTTGTATAGATCATTTCTACCCGACACCTTTACAATCTAGGCTCTTTTCTGATAATATATCTGAGTCATATATACATCTAAATATATAAATATATCTAAAGTCAGGGCTACATGATCTCAAACTCTCCCTGTCCCCCAAAGGCACTCACCTGTGGTGCAGCTCACCCCTACACATGGAGTCAGCTTTCCACAACCTGCGATTCCTCTTGTTCGCTCGGTGGCTGGCCTATCCCACTCTGGTCCCCCAAGAGGGAATTGTTCTTCTCAGACTTGGGACTCCAGACTTTCAGGGAAAGGAGAAGTTGGGAGGCAGGCGGCCCGTGCCTGCTGTCCCCTCTCAAGGTTATCCGGAGTGCAGCAGCCCCCTCCTCAGGGTGGAGGCAGAAGCGGAGGCTGATAAGGGTCTGGGCCCCACAGCGGCAGGCAGGATGTACCTGCATTATCGCGGGCTTCCTTAAGCTCGGATGAATATGTAAATCTTTCCTCCTAGCTCCGCAGTAGTGGGGGCTGCCGCCTCCCTAGCAATTCCGAGGGTAAAATTGATTAATATTTGTTTTCAAAATGACACGCGGTGATGTATGGGCCCTTTTACAACTTAAATTAATACTTTAAAGAGATGAATGGTCTCTACAGAGGGTGTTAAAGTTCAAGCCCAGGGAATTTGCATATTTATATTACAGCCAACTGATAGTAATTGTGGGAACAGTCTGTAATGCTGTTCGTTTGTCATTTTCAGCTGGGTGTGCTTCTGCCGGGGGACCTCATTAAGTCCCCAGGCCCCTGCCCCTCCTCCTGGCAGGACATGAGCCAGTGGTCAGGGTACAGTGCCTCTCTTGGTCTCTAGGAGGCAGACAGTGCCCTACTCAGGCCTGAGCACTTGTTTGGGGGAGCAGATGCCTTGAGTCTGTAAGACCCCATATTGAATCTGTAAGAGTACAAATCCTGATGGTCTGCAAAATCCCCCCCAATGTCACCACCACAGGACTGCTTGATAGTATTTACCGTGTCAGCTACCATCTGGGTTAGCCTTCCATGGGAAGTACATCTCTACACACAGGTTTCTTTGAAAGATGACCCCAGGAGCTATCCTAGAAAACAGACGAAAGACTACCAAGGGCCCACCATCATGCAGGTGGCTGTGAGAGGCAACAAGGATGCAGTTCTACAGGGACAGCTGGGATCATGCTGAAGGGCAGGTCTTGGGACCTGCCACCCTAAGGTGAAGATGCCTTGTCACCTGCTCTGTTAGCTGAGGACTGCTCCCCTGGGTACCAGTTTTCAACCTCCTGACACCTGGCTGCAAAAGACCAGGAGGGGAGAGAGCGAGAGAGTCTCATTGTTGCTACTGAGCCCCAAGAGTCATGCCAGACAGTGAGTGTGACAGAGAGAGAGCACCCAGGCTAGCAGGTACTAAATGGTCTCCCTGTGTTTTGCTGTCACCTCCTGTGGTGGTTTGCATCAGATGTTCCCCCATAAACTCATGTGTCCTAAATGCTTGGTCCCCAGTTGGTAGCCATTTGGGAGGTGGAGTCTCGCTGAAGGAGGTGTGTCATTAGGGGTGGACCTTGAGGTTAATTAGCCCCCAGTTTGCCAGTGCTAGTTGGCTCATATTCCTGATGCTGCCGGCCATGGCAGAGGTGGTGTTGTTCAGCCATCTTTTCTCTGCCTTCATGAAGCTTCCTGAGACTGTAAGCAAAAATTAAACAAAAACAACACTTTCCTCCCATCAGCTGCTTTTGGTTAGGTGCATTATCCCAGCAAGAGAAGGTAACTCCAAGTCCTCCCAGCCTTGACCTAACCTCTCCACAGCAGCCCGGCTGTCAGGCTGATCACTGTTCTCATGGAAAACCTAGCTTCTCCACCACACTGGGACAGCCTAACCCCCTCACGTTGACCTCACCCCTTCTCTGCGGCTGTGCTTTGTCAGGCTCCTGCCTCAACGCCTTCTCCCTCACAGCTGTCTTTCTCTGGAGTGTCCCACTATCTCCCTCCCATCCTAAAGGCATCTCGGGGAAGTTTCCTTTGCTGGCTCTGGTCACTGATCCATCCTTCACTCCTGCCCACACTGCATGTCTCTTTCCATTCTGTTTCTTCTTCATAGCCTGGTTCACTGCCTAACAGATGATTTGCTATTTATCTACTTGGTGTTTGTCTTCCTCTGGGCCCCAAGCTCCATGAAGAGGGCATGGTCAGTTCACTGCTGTGTTCCCCAAGCTCTTGAAACTGTTCCTGTTTTAGATGTGTTGCTTAGAAACCCACCACATCTTCACTTGTTCCTAGTGAATGAATGAATGCAAGGGGGTTCAACAGTGGCTTCTGGTGACTTCCATTGCTCCAGCGGCTTGGCTGGGGTTTGCCAGGTGAGGAGGCCTGGCAGATAGGGCAGGCCTCATGAGTATGTGAAAATGGGCAGGGCTCTCAAGAGAATGCTCCGCTGTAGCTGTCTGGAAATGGGTGTGTACAGTGTAGTTAGGTTCAGAACGAAACTGCAAGCAGGAGTTTCTCATCCTTCTTGTCACCAGCATACCCTAAGCCTCCCCATCATTATCAGAGCCTCCCACTGCAGGGGACACAGGTTACAATGACAAGCCTGCATCGATACATCGTTATCACCCAAGTCCAGTCCTGTATTCGGGTTCATTTTGGGTGTTGTATAGTCTGTGAGTTTAGACAGATTTATAATGACATGTATCCTTTACTGTTGTGTCAGCCAGAATGGTTGCACAGTCCCCAAAATCCTGTGTTTTGCCTGTTCATGCCCCCCTCCAACCAAAACCACTGCTCAGCACGTAACTTTTCAGTCTCCATAGTTTTACCTTCTTCAGAGTCTTGCCACAGCCCTTCAGGCTGTCACTTAAGGAATAGATGTTTCTTCCATGTCTTTCATTGTGGGTCATTTCTGCTGAATGCTGAGCGGTATTCCATGGCCTGGATGTTCCATGGTTTATCCATTCACCTACCAAGAGTCATCTTGGGGGCTTCCGGTCATGAACAAACTTGCTAGACACATCCACATGCAGGTTTTTGTGTAGATGCAAGTTTTCAACTTCTTTGAGTAAATAACAAGGAGCGAGCCACTGGGCTACAGGGTACAGTTACCGTATGTTTAGTTTCACAGGACACTTTCCCAAAGTACCGTACTATTCTGCCGTCCCTTCAGCAGTGAATGGCAGTCCCTGTGGCTCTGCATCCTTGCCAGCACTGTGTCAGCATGCTGGGGTTTGGCTACTTGGACGGTTTTGACTTGCATTCCCTCTGATAGATGGTGAGGGGCATTTTTTTATGTCCTTACTTGTCATTTGTGTGTTTCCTTTAATGACGTGTCCTCTAAGGTCTTCGGCCATTTTAATACTTATTTACAATTTATCTTTGTTTATGCTTTTTTTTGTCATGCTAGAGATCAACCTCAGGGCCTGGTGTATGCTAGGCAAGCACACTACCACTGGACTATAGCCACAAGCCCCTGCCCATTTTCAAATTAGCACACTCACCTTTTCATTGTTGAATTTTAAAAGTTCTTTGGATGAGAGCCCTTTATTAAAGGTCTTCTGCAAATATTTTCTCCAGCCAGTCACTTATTGTCTCATTCTCCTGAGAATGGTCTTGAATTGTTAATACATTTGGAATAAGGGATTGTGCATTTCCATTTGGCATTGTGACCCATGAATTCTGTAGGCAGTCCCACTGTCCAGTTAACCCAGAGTAATTCCTACTACAAGTGTGCTGAGCATTGGGTCTGGCCCGGGCCTCTGTCAGGGCTTTGACATGAGTGCTGCCATCAGAAGTAGTGGTCTCCCCTTAGAGGTGCTTGGGACAGCGCGGTCCACCACTAGCAATTGTGTGATATAGGAAGCAGACTTTAGTTCTTGCATGCACTTATCTCCTCTGGCCCATGCTTTCAGATGGATGCACAGCCACATATTTTCTGTAGATTGTTTTTCCTATTTTATATTTAAGGTAGGGTCTCATTCTAGCCCAGGCTGACCTGGAATTCACTATGAAGTTTCTGGCTGGCCTTGAAGTCACAGTGATCCTCCTACCTCTGTCTCCTGAGTGCTGGGATTAAAGGTGTGCACCACAATGCTTGGCTAATTTTTTCCCTTTAAATTTTTTTTTTAAAAAATTATTTATTTATTTATTTGTGTGTGTGAGAGAGAGAGAGAGAGAACGAGAGAGAGAATGGGCACACCAGGGCCTCCAGCCATTGCAAACCAACTCCAGATGCATGCACCCCCTTGTACATCTGGCTAATGTGGGTTTTTTTTCCCCCTGTCTGCTGGTGGTTTATGCTTGCATTTATGAATGGAAGCCAGCTTCTGCCACCATAGATAGAACTTCCCCTAAATCTGTAAGCTTAAAATAAACCCCCTTCTTCCATAAACTGTGTCTGATTTGGATGTTCATCCCAGCATTTTGGAACTGACTAGAACAGTATCCAAAGTGGTTTGCAGTTGATTTTAGCATTTATAATTGCATAAATCATATTGTAGCAACAACCATAAAAATAAAGGCAATAAAAAAAAAGGGCCAACCAATTGCATTCCCTCTAAACTGAAGGGCTTAGCTATGCTGTCTGTGTCTATGTCTGTCTTCATGAATGGATGGTTTCTGGGAGGTGATTTCAGCCCCAGAACATTTTGTATTCTTTTATTTCTTCCACTTACAATGCTCTCTGGAGGATATGTTCCTATTGAACACATGAGACCTTTATTTCAGTGGCTGTGTCTATACCATTCCACAGCTTAGAAGGGCTCTGAGTTTTTGGACATTTCAACATTTTTTCACTTTTTGCTATTTTGACTGAAACACAGTTATAAACATCTGTGGTTTATTCGGTGTCCCTTTTTGCCAGTGACCCCCTTCAGGACACTCTTAGATACCCCAAGAAGAGCACTTCATTGTAGCCTATTTTGTCACCCTCCCTTCACCCTCCAGGTTCAATGGGGCAACCATCGTTTTGACTTGCTAACATCACTGTCACTGTGTGCAGCCTGCCTGTTTAGAAGCTGAAGTTGTCTTTCTCACTGGAAGAGCCTCTTTCTTGTTTTCTGAGCCCTTTTGATGAACCAGTCTTGTCACTTGTTTTTTTCCTTGCTACTCTCTGGAACAATGGGGGCACTCAACATTTAACTCCCCCCCCCCATTTCTATTCACCCTAGTTTGATTTCTTAAGCCCATGGCTTTGTCCCTCCTCCTCATCTACCTGCATTAGCAGGTGACTTTTTCTTGGGTTCTTTTTTTTTTTTTTTTTTTTTGAAAAACAGGCTTCCATCTTTGCAGAGACTGGCCCCTTAGGGATAAATGGATATTGAGCATAGGGGTAGAGGGGAGTAGGCTATGGTGGAGGGGACAGGTATACTGGGTCTGCCAGGACCACAGGGCCATACTACTTCCTCCTAGTCCAGTGATGAAGTAGGCTTCTTGGTGCCCTGTCCATGACAGATGGGCCATTTCAGTGGCCTCTGCCACTTCCTCCTATGGAAGGTAGCACATGGTGCTTCCCTGTAGGTTTAGAGCAGAGTGCATCTCGGGGGATGTGGAGACTGTGTCTCTGTACCTCACACAGGGAGTGCTCTGAGCTCAGGGCCATGTCTCTCCCGCTGTGTCCCTGCATCCTGCATAGGGCCTGGCCTAGAGTCCGTGCTCAGTGGCTGAATGACAGACATAGGATGGGGGTACATCCACAAACATGAGGAGTTCCTTTCTCATTGCTGTGAACCAATACCCGACTAGAGGCACTCAAGGAAGGAGAGGTTCCATTTTGTCTTGCACACTTGAGGGGATGTTTCATGGTAGGGAAGCCAGCTCATCCCAGTGTAATAACAGGTAGGAAACAGAAAAGGAACTGAAAGTAGGGCTGATTATAAAACCTCAAGGCCTGCCCCCCAGTGACCCACTTCCTCTATCAAGGTTTGGCCTCCTAAATGATCCGTAGCCTTCTAAAACAGTGTCACCACTAGCTTGGGACCAAGTGTTCAAACATGAGTCTATGGTTGGGGGTGGGTGGGCATTTTATATTCAAACTACAGTATACCTGCACTGAGTGCCAGCTACAGCCTTTGAAGAGCCTGGGAAGGAGAATGAGGAGAGAGAACGATGCTTGGTAGGGCTTGGTTTTTCCTACAGGTGTATCGTGTGTGTGTGTGTGTGTGTGTGTGTGTGTGTGTGTATGTGTATCTTGGTTTTAGTTATAAATAGGTCATCCATCCATTCATTCAGTATATTGCACCGAGTAGCCCACGTGTATCTGGCTGTGCACTGGGCACAAATTCCAGCTTGCTTACAACTGGCATTCTGGTACAGGGGAGCCAATACCCAAAGCCACAACAAACTCAGTCTCTACCATGTTGACAAGTACCATGAAGGAGATGAAGTTGGCACCAGTCATGCCCCATTCATCATTTCCTTGTCTCTTATGTATTTTAGCTTATAAAAATTTGGCCTGGAGTGATGGCATATGTCATTAATTCCAGTACTTGGGAAGTTGAGGTAGGAGGATCTCCATGAGTTTGAGGACAGCCTGAGACTACGTAGTGAATTCCAGGTCAGCTTGGATTAGTGTGAGACCCTTCCTCTAAAAACCAAGCAACAACAACAAAACGGAATTTAAAAAACCACACAAAGACAACATGGATACTGCAGACATCCGTTCACAGGGAAATAACACCGAGACCATGAAGTAAAATCCTCTTCCCCTCCAGCCGACCCCTGCCCAGAGGCTCTGCTCTATCTCCAGGTTGTTCCTGTGTGTTTGCCGCTACTCCATGCACATGTACTGAGATTTTTCTTCCAACACAAATGCGATTATGTTAAATGTATCATTCTTACCTTTCCACACTCCATATTGTGAGGTCCTCCTTTTCATATCAGACCATTCAGACTCGCCCTTTTCTTGTGAAACGCTGCAGAGGTTTTCAGAGTAAGATGTTTTGAAATTGACTTAACCACCCAGCCCCATGGAGTCTGTTTCCAGACTGCTGAGACGAGCCGAAGTGAACGCAGCAGTGAACATCTGCCAGTGTATCTCACTTACGAGGATCCTTGTCAGCAACCGTGTGACTTAGATATTACCCATTCATTGGCCTTTTGGTTGGCATGTGTGTGAATGTGTGTGTGTGGTGTGAAGTGCAAGTGAGTGTGTGATGTGGTGTAGACACCTATGCATACAGATGTTCCATGTGGAGAGAACGCAGAGTTTCTTTCTCCATCACTCATCCGCGTGCTTCCTTGAGATTCAGTCTCTTACTCATTTCCAGCCAGACGGGCTGACCAGCAAGCCCCAGTGATCCTCTTGTTTCTGCCGGCCTTAAGTCTGGGGTTACAGGCATGTGTGGTCATACCTAGCTTTTTATGTGCGTGCTGGGGAATCAAACTCAGACAGTCTCAGGCCCTCATGCTTGTGTGGCAAGCTCTTACCTGCTGAGCCATCTCTCTAGCCCCCATTTGCCTTTTGATGGGAGTTTCTTGATTAAATCCAATGTCTTGTCACAGTGAACAAGTGTGTGACGAGCACCTGTACATTCTTAGGCACTAGTAGGTTTTTTTTTTTTTTCCCTAGGAGAAAGAATGTCAATTCAAATAATATAAGTCTGAAATACTTCCCAGGCTACCTCTTCTTGGCATGGCAGATGTTACAATTTTTGCTGATCTGGGAGATAAAAAAATGTCATTTAAATTTCAATTTTCATGGCCTACATTTGAACATCTTTTCATAAGTTTATTGATCTTTTGAATTGCTATCCTATGGGCATGTTTATGCCCTTTGTTCAATTTAAAAGTAAAAGTAATTCCTCTATTTGTAAGAGCGTATCAGGATATGTTGTATGACTTTTCCTGAGGAGATGTGAATGAAGGTCTGTTTATTCCAGATTGGAGTAATACCAAGGACAGACCAAAGACATGATCACGTCCAAGTCTGTTGTGGTAAACCAGTAAGTGTACTTACAGGACTGTGGGTGAGGGGTTACTTACAGGAGCATGGACTCAAAGGCAACTGGGTCCTGGAAGGCTCACTCCAGCACAGGCGGTGACTCAAGAAAACTGCATTCCTGAGCCTCCTGGACACCTGGCAGGTAGCTCCATGGAAGAGTCTCTTTTCCCGAGCAACTGCTTGTCTAACCTTAAGGAGGGTGAACAAGGTGAACTTTGAAGTTCTCTGAGCTTCCTCAACCCTGTTAAGTTTGTTAGTTTCCTGAATCATATGAACCCTACCTCCACCCTGCAAAAATAAAGGTGACAGGGCTGGAGAGATGGTGCAGTGGTTAAGGTACTTGCCTGCAAAGCCTAACCACCAGAGTACCCACATAAAGCCAGATGCACAACGTGGTGCATGCCTATGCAGTTAGTTTGCAGCAGCTGGAGGACCTGGCACTCTCTCTCTCTCTCTCTCTCTCTCTCTGCCAGGCATAGTGGTGCACGCCTTTAATCCCAGCACTTGGGAGGCAGGAGGATCAATGTGAGTTCAAGGTCAGCCTGAGACTATATAGTGAATTCCAGGTAGGTCTGCACTAGAGTGATACCCAACCTCAAAAAACCAATAATAATAATAATAATAATAATAATAATAATAATAATAATCATGCATTAATCAGATCTTGCCATTTGTCAGATTCTGTGGATTAGTCAATTATATATTATTTCATGGATTCACTAAGACATTCTATGAAGTGGATTTCTACTTTGTAAATAAAAGTCAGGGCTGGAGAGTGGCTTAGCAGTTAAGGCACTTGCCTGCAAAGCCTAAGGTCTCAGTTTTGACTCCCTAGAACCCCCGCAAGTAAGATGCACAAGGTGACACATGGGCACAAGTAGCACACGTGCACAATGTGGTGCATGCGTCTGGAGTTCGTTTGCAGTGGTTAAGGCCCTGGTGTGCCAATTATGTCTCTCTCATTAAAAAAAAATTAAAGGGCTGGAGAGATGGCTTAGCGGTTAAGGTGCCTGCCTGCTAAGCCTAAGAACACCGGTTCCAATCTCCAGGTCCCACATTTAGCCAGATGCAAAGTGAGGCAAGGGCGCAATGCCGCACTTGACCACAAGGGGGCACACACATCTGGATTTCGTTCACAGCAGCTGAGAGACTACTGGCGTGCCCATTCTCTGTCTCCCTCTCCCTCTCTCTCTGTCTGTCTTTCTCTGTGTCTCTCTCCAAAAAATAAAAAAATAAAAATAATAATTAAAAAAATAAAAAGCAGGCACAGAGAATTTAAGAAACTTCCCAAAACTTGCAGAGCAGGCAAGTGGCAGAGCTAGTTCAATCTTGCTTCCATGCAGTGGAGCCCATGCTTAGAGCCACTGGGCATTTAGCTCAAGAGGACAGTTGGGGTGTGCTCAGCCTGCGAAAACCACCTTGGGTGGAATACAGGCCTGTTGAGCCCAGGGCTCAGTGTGGGCTCATTAGCAAGGGCTATCCTGACAGGAAACACAGGTGCTGTCTGGAACAGGCGTCTCTGTTTATCTAGGTGGAACCTTGCCCTAGACAGAGTGGGGAACATGTCCTTACACCTCCATCCCTTTGCCCAGGCGACCATGACTTGGAGTGGTGTAGAAGTGGAATTGTATCATATTTGTTCTTCTGTGCCTGATTTATTTAACTTAGTATCCATGCAGGTGAATGCATTCGATTTCATTCTTTGTGTTGTGGTGTGCATACAGATGTGTGTGTTCATATGTGTCTGGACATGCATGTGTGCATGTGAATGGAGGCCAGAGGTCCATTTTGGTGGTCTTTCTATATCTCTCTACATCTTATTTTTTTTTTTAATTTTTAAATTTTATTTATTTTTGGAGAGAGAGACAGAGAGAGACAGAGAGAGAGGGAGAGGGAGACAGAGATGGGTGTGCCAGCAGTCTCTCAGCTGCTGTGAACAAAATCCAGATGCATGCGCCCCCTTGTGGGCAAGTGCGGCATTGCACCCTGTGTCACTTTGCATCTGGCTAAATGTGGGACCTGGAGATTGGAACCAGGTTCTTCAGCTTAGCAGGCAGGTGCCTTAACCGCTAAGCCATCTCTCCAGCCCTACAACTTATTTTTGTTATTTATTTACTTATTTGAGAAAGAGAGAGAGAGAGAAAAAAATTAGTGTGCCAGGGACTCTAGCCACTACAAACTCCAGATGCATGCATCACCTTGTGCATCTGGCTTACATGGGTACTGTAGAATTGGACCCAGGTCCTTAGGCTTCACAGGCAAGTGCCTTAACTGCTAAGCCATCTCTCCAGCCCCCTTTAGTTTTTGAATTTACTGTTTTTATTTATTGATTTGCAAGCAGAGAGAAATAGACACAGAGAGAGACAGAGAGGGAATGGGTGCACTAGAGCCTTTAGCCTCTAGCCATTGCAAATGACCACCAGATACATGCAGCACTTAGGGCTGACTTTACGTGGGTATTGGGGAATGAAACTCAGGTTGTTAGGTTTTGCAGGCAAGCACCTTAACCACTGAACTAGCCCTCCACCTTATTTTTTGAGACAGGGTCTGTCGCTGAACCTAGAAATCACTGATTTGGTTATACTAGCTAGCCAGTGAGCCCCAGGGATTCCTGGGCTCAGCATCTCCAACTCTGGGATTGCAAGTACCACCATACCCAGCATTTATATGGATGCTGGGGATCTGAACTCAGGACCTCACGTTGTATGGCAAGAACTTTACCCACTGACATGTATGTCTCCCAGCCCCCAGATTTCATTCGTTTTAAAGGCTGAACACTAGTCAATTACATTGCTAGGCCACATTGACAAAAGCCATTCATCCTTCCTTGGGCACTTTGGTGGTTTGCACCTATGCTACTGTGAGTCACACACTGTGAGCTCAGGTGTGCAGGTGTCCCTTTGAGTCCCTAGTTTCAGTTCTCTTGGGTGTGTATCTATCAGTGGAAATGACTGGATCATATGGAAGTCCTACACTTCATATTTTTGGAACCTGCATGCTATTTTTTCATAGCAGCTAAGAAAGCCTTTTCTAGCAACACACAGAGGTTCTGATTTCTCCAATACTTGTATGGTGGTTTGAATGTACAATTTCGTCATACACACATGTGCTTGAGCACTTGATCTCCAGTTGATGGCACTGTTTGGGAAAGTCATGTGACCTTTAGGAGGTAGAGCCTTGCAGGAGGAAGTGGATCACTGGGGCTGGACCTTAAAGGCCAGCCAGTATTCCTAGCTTGCTGTATTCATGCGCTTGACTTCCTTCCTGCCAATGTGATACTGTCTCAGGCCTACCATACCTTCTCTGCCAGTATAGACTTTACACTTTGGGTTAATGGCCAAATTAAACCTTTTGCTTCCATTCCTTAAGCTGCTTCTGGCTGGGTCTTTGGTCCCAGCAATGAGAAAGTAACTGAGTTTTATGCTAATAGCCATCACAGGAAGTGTGGCATAGTATCACAATATGGAGACAAGATGTGACATACATATGGTGACATAGTTCATCTGGTCATCCACCCTGTTCTATCTCAAGTTCCATGCCTCAAGGAATGTCTGTGTTATAGGTATCTTGTTGCGGCAGCAAACACCCGACCAGAAATAGCTTATAGGAGGAAAGGCTTACAAATCCAGGGGAGACACCATCAATGTGGAAGAAGCTGGCCCACTTCCATGGATGCACAGCAGGGAGACTTCACCAACAGCCAACCAAAATGAATAGCCAGAGCTCAAACAGGCTCTTTACACAGCTAAGAGTTGGTCTAAAATATCTACCCCTAGTGACACCTCATCCAGCAGGCTGCTGGAGACTTAAGTAGGAAGCTTAATCAAAAATGCCCTAGTTGGGGCTGGAGAGATGGATTAGTGGTTAAGGCGCCCGCCTCCTAAGCCTAAAGACCTCCGGTTCCAATCTCCAGTGGTTCCAATCTCCAGGTCCCACGTTTAGCCAGATGCAAAGTAACGCAAGGGCGCAATGCCACACTTGACCACAAGGGGGCGCATGCATCTGGATTTTGTTTGCAGCAGCTGAGAGGCTGCTGGCGCTCCCATCTCTGTCTTCCTCTCTCTCTCTCTCTCTCTCTCTCTCTCTCTGTCTGTGTGTCTCTCTCCAAAAAAAAAAAAAAAATGCCCTAGTTGGCCAGGTGTGGTGGTGCATGCCTTTAATCCCAGCCTTTGGGAGGCAAAGGTAGGAGGATCACCATGAGTTCGAGGACACCCTGAGAATACAGGGTGAATTCCATATCAGTCTGGGCTAGAGTGAGACCCTAACTTGAAAAACAAACAAAAAAAAAAAAAGCCCTAGTTGAAGCCTAGGGACCCAGGTTTGATTCTCCAGAACCCACTTAAGACAGATGCACAAGGTGACGCATGCGCCTGGAGTTCGTTTGCAGTGGTTAGAGGTCCTGGTGCTCTCTCTTTCTGTCTCTTCCTCTGTCCTTCTCTCTCTTGTTAATAAATAATTTTTTTTTAAAAATTGCCTGAGTCTATGGGACCATACATTCAAGCCACCACAGTCTGTAAGTCCTTCTGCCTTCCATGCCCCAGAGTCATAGGCCCAGGGGTTGGAATGAGGAGAAGGGGGTGGTCAGCGCCCTTCTGCTTCCAGAGTCATTTGTCAATCACATGCATGTGTCTGTGGTGGGTAATGTTGGCGGTGACTTAATCTTAGCTGGAACAGTCACAGAGACACACCTGTGAACTGTTAATGTAACCCAGGCTCCAAGGGGGAAGTGCAGCGGGGTGAGTACAAACTGCATCTTTCTTGTGCCCATAAAATTCACTTCTCCTGGTGACGTTCAAGGGAGATGATGTGAGGACCAGACCGCGGCATCTCCAGTTCATAAGGAGGGTAGTGACAAGGTTGTCCCAGAGCCCAGGGGACTGAAATTATTTTGGAAAACACAGCCTTGTATTCAGATGGTGGTAGTGGTAATAACTACAATACTAACAGCAGCAGTGCCACGGTCCTTACAATGGTCCTGGCTCCTTACAACCACCTTATGACACACATAGAAAGCATCTTTATCCACCTGTGCTGATGGGATGTGGAAACGGAAGTGTAGCATGGAGGGGTTACTGCCAGGTTTGGGGAACAGCTTTCTGAAGAAATAGGCTTGGTTTATTAGTCTGAGGCTGCAGAGGTCAGGGGAAGAGAGCATGCCCTGGGACGGGATGGTGCCAGGATAAGCTCTGATGGCTTATACCTGAGCCAGGCTTTGGACAGCGGCTTGGGTCTGGCAGCAGCAGTGACCGGTAGGCAGGGCACTCTATGTGGAAGCATAGCTGAATTGAAGGGTTGGACGCCAGGAAGCCCAAGGTAAACTAGGGAAGTGCAGGTACACTGGCTGCACGTGGAGGAAGTGGTGGGGTCTGGGGGAACAACAGTGGAGGTTGCAGTTGAGGCTAGGACATGGAGTGTTCTGCTGGGGCACTCGGCCATGGCAGATGAGAGAACAGGGCTGATCCAACAAGGGCTTTTCTGTTCTGGATGGGCAGTCTCAGGAGAAGAAGTTGAAGCTGACGTTGGCCTCTGGGAGGTCTAATGGCACATCTTCAAGCAGGGCTAACCCTCTGTGCCCTTCCCTGTCCTATGGGATGGAAAGTCCTGCAGGTTCCCAAGGTGCTTCATGGACTGCAGGGTGTCATCGGGGCTATGGAATTTCTTCCTGCCCCATTGGTGGAGACGAGACACCCTCACAGTGCCTGGGCATGGCTTTGGCCTCAGTGGGCTATTCAAAGCTCTGTCTTGTCTAGTTTTGTCTGTAGCTCCTTTTTTTTTTTTTTTTTTTTTTTTTGGTAGGGTTTCACTCTGGCCCAGGCTGACCTGGAATTAACTATGTAGTCTCAGGGTGGCCTTGAACTCATGGCGATCCTCCTACCTCTGCCTCCCAAGTGCTGAGATTAAAGGTGTGCGCAACCACACCAAGCTTGTCTGTAGCTCGTATCTCTGTCTCCCTTATGCATCAGTGCCCTTCTAGCCTGAGCCCCTTTCCACAAATGAGCCATGTGTGCCTTGTCCTGGCTCTTCAGGGAATGGGGGAGTCAGTGTGCTGAACTTCCTGTGAAACCTTCTGCTGCCAAAAGTTGAGTGCTGTCCATGGAGGGTCGGCTCTGGGGACTGAGTCAGATGCACCCCTCGGGCAGCGTAGTCAGCATGACACAGTCAGGCTGCAGCCATATGTCACTCATGAGATGTGTGACTGTACAGAAGTTGATTAGGTTAGCTGTGCCTCAGTTTCCTTATCTATGAAATGGGACCAACCAAAGCGAATCTTGTGAGGTCATATGAGGACTGAATGGAATCAGGCAGGCCAAGTGCTTTGCAGAGTTCCTGGCTCCTAGTAAGAACTATGAGAGTATTTCTACTCATTAAAAAGCAGAAATCAGTGGTTTAGAGAACAGGCATTGCAGGCTAATACTACCTGTGTGATCCTGGCAGTCATCTACCCTGTCTAAGCCTTGGTTTCCAGAGCTGTACAATGGGGACAGAGCACCTCATACTCAGGCCAACTGGGACCCTCTCTGGAAGGGCCAGGCATGACCAGCTGCAGCCTTGGCCAGTGCATGCGGGAAAGGAGTCTTGTGGAAGTGTGGGCAGACTCCATGACCAGCAGGGCCAGCAGGTATGACAGGAGAGCTGAGAGAGCTGGAAGACTCATTCTGGACTTGGCCTACAGAGTCCCACTTGCCTTCCTCTGGGACAGCTAAGAAAGAGACCAGGAAACTCCTTCCGAGGTGTGGCTCCCTTGTTTTATGTGGGACCTCTGCTCCCTACAGCCCTCTTCCCCAGCTTCCCATCCCTCAACTTCCAACTCCAGCTCACTTTCCAGGAGCCACCAATGGCCTCGCTGGGCAGCCCGGCTTGGCAGAGCTTGCTCTGTCCCCACCAAACTTATTCCCAGCTTAAGACCCCTGGTACAGGACGTGGCCTTCAGTTATATATATTATATGTTCCTGTGGGTCCTCTCCCTCTAGAGAGAACTGTTTGTTCATGACTTTAGGAGGCCTGCCTCTGTCCAAACTAGACCCTGTGACCCCAGAGGCAGAATCAGGACAGGAAGACCTACTTGTTCAGAAACAGCAATTGGTCAGAGTTGCCTTGGGGAGCTTGCCAGGGAGCCTGGGGGAGGGAGGGTCTTCTGAAATCAGAGGCTGTAAGACTGTTGTGGTTTGAATATGAAATGTCGCCTGCATTCTCATGTACTTGAAAATTGGTCCCTAGATGATGGTGCTGTTTTTATAAATTTTTATTATTATTTATTTATTTGAGAGACAGAGAGTGAGAGAGTGAGCCAGAGAAAGAGAGAGAGAGAGAGAGAGAGAGAGAGAGGAGGGGAGGGAGAGAATGGGCATGTCAGGGCCTCTAGCCACTGCAAACGAGCTCTGGATGCATGTGCCACCTTGTGCATCTGGCTTACGTGGGTACTTGGGAATTGTACATGGGTACTTGGGAATCAAACCTGGATACTTGGGAATAGTACCTAGGTCCTTAGGCTTCTCAGGCAAGTGCCTTGACTGCTGAGCTATCTATCCAGCCCTGATGGTGATGTTTTGAAAGTCTGGGGAACCTTTAGGAGGTGGAGTGTCTCTGGAGCAAGTAGATCCCAGGGTACCTGGCCTCACTTCCGGTCCACTCTGCTTCCTGACTGTGGATTGGCCAGCACCGACCTCACCCCTGCTGCTGTGCTTCGTGGTTGGCGGTGATGAGCTTGAACTCTTCAAACTGCCAGCCAAAATAAGTCCTCCCTTAAATTGCTTCTTTTCAGGTCACAGCAACAAGAACGTAACAAATCCAAACACCACCAATCTGTCCTTTATCCCTTCTAGTAATTTCCAAGCCTGCCTGGGACTGAAGCAAACCCAAAGGCTAATAGGATCACTGACCCCATTGGCATGGCTGGATCCAACTATGCCTGAAGGAGGTGTAGGGCTCCCATTGAAATGAGATGAGCAACTCTTTGCACTGGGCCAGCTTGAATGGGGTCTGTGACTGACAGTGCAGAGTCCTGATAGGCTTGGGTCACATTTGGTGCCCCTCCACCCATTTGTCCATAGCCTCTTATTTCCCCCTCCCCCCCGCCAGCCTGGCTAGCTCCTTCCTATGTCCTGACCCTTCAATGTAGTTCAAGTGTTTTGTCTACCTCCTTAAGGTAGTGGTGGAGGGGAGGGGAGGGCTGAGGGAAAGGAAGGCAGTGAAAAGGGCAGACAGAGGTACAACCCACCAGTCTGGAAAGCCTGAGAACCAGGGACCTAACTCAAGTCCCCTATGGATGAGCACAGTCCCATCGCCCCATTGGCATGCTTATTTTAGAGAGGAGACGATGGACACCAGGAGGCCGAGTGACTTGTCCAAAATAACACAGCTAGGAAGTGGCAGGGCAGAATTAGGAGTCCCCCTACCTTGAACTTCTTGTTATTACAATGAGAGAGGATTGTCTCCAGAAAAGAGAGACTGAGTTCTTGTCTCTCCAGTAGGGTGGTGATTTGAGGGTGCTCTCACAAGTGTGAATGTGCATACACACAGACCCGTGTGGGTCCTCAGCCCAACCTACTTTTGCTGAAGTCAGGTAAGGCAGCGACTGAGTCGATTCTGGGTGACGGGCTGGGTAATCAGAGGACTACTTAGGAACAGAAATAAATAAAAGCTCTTTAGTAAAATATTTGTCCAAAGAAGAGCACTGTGTGACTTCGGCAGCAGCCCAGGCCTGCTCCTCAGAAGTGCCTGGTTCAGACCTAGCCCAGCTCATGTTTAACTCCCTCTAAGTAATGTGTCTTCTGATGCATCTGCATGGAATGGTTGCTACGAGCTTCCTGCTGTGGTAGATGGGGACTTGGCTTTAGCGCCTTGTGGTGGTTTGAATGTAAAATGTTCCCCATCACATCGTGTGTTTGTGACTAAGCCTCATTCTTGATCCTCAGCTGCTGGAGCTTTGGCAGGTGGAGCCTTGCTGCTGCAGGAGGTGTGTCTCTTGAGACCAGGCTTGGCATTTTATAGTCTCATCTACCTGTCCATGCTCGCCAGCTCACTCACTCTCCATTGCTATTGCTGCTGCTATGTAAAGAGGTGACTTCCAGCTTCTTGCATAGCCCCGCCATGCTTCCCAGCCATGATGAAACTTCCCCCTGAAACTGCAAGCCCAAACTAAATCAGTTCCTTCCCCCAGCTGCTTCTAGTCTTGTCTTTTTGTCCCAGCAATGGAAGGTAACTACTGCACTCCCCTCCCCACCTTATCCTCCACTGGGCGTGTCCAGTGTCCAGTGGGAGGTTGTTCTAATACCAGGAGTCCCAGAATCATCTCCTGCAGCCAGAGCCCTTCTGAGTAAGATGAAGCTACCCCAGTCTTTGTCCTGCACACACGGCCACAAGTCTCTCCTGGTGTGTCTGATCACCTGTGTAGGGACCAGCCAGTCACCATGGGGACAAGGCCCAGGAAGACTTTGTTCTATCATTCTCTCTCTTGTACTCTGTCCCCACCCCTGCAAGGTGAGAGGATGCCATCCTGGGCTGTTACCCATGGCTTTTTGAGAGAGAGAGAGAGAGAGAGAGAGAGAGAGAGAGAGAGAGAGAGAGAGAGAGAGAGGGAGAATGGGTATGCCAGCAGCCTTTCAGCCACTGTGAATGCAACATTGCGCCCTTGTGTCACTTGTTGAGTCTGGCTAAACGTGGGACTTGGAGGTTCCAACAGGTGTTCTTAGGCTTCGCAGGCAGGCACCTTAACCACCGAGCCATCCCTCCAGCCCACCTATGGCATTTTCTTTGTTTTCTTTTGAGACAGGCTCTCAGTACATAGCCCAGGCTGAACTCCTGCCTCAGGGCCCCGGAGTGCTGGGATCACAGGCCTGTACCACCAGGCCAACCTAACCTGTGGTTTTTCTGTGGTCTGGCAGCTTCCTGGTGTCCTAGAGTAGAGCTGCTTCTGAGGTCCCCTCTCTCTCCTTTCCCACCTTCATTTTCAAGTAGAAGTGAAGGCCTACAGTGGGTCTGCCCTTATGAGATCCTCCAGCTTCATTATGTCATTAGAAAGAGAGAGTCTGGAGACTGGGCTTAGCCGTTAAGGCACTTGCCTACAAAGCCTTATGACCGGGGTTTGATTCCCCATTACCCACATAAGCCATATGCATAAGGTGGCGCATGTGTCTGAAGTTCATTTGCAGCGGCTGGAGGCCCTGGTGCACCCATTCTCTCTTTCTCTCTCTGCCTCTTTCTCCCTTTTTCTCAAGTAAATACACATAAAATATTAGGAAAAAAAAAGAAGGAGTGAGCCCAATTGAAGCACCAGTGTCAATAGCTGAAGGAGGCAGCCTTAGATTTTTGGCCACTCAACCCCTCAGCTTTACCTTGCAAGTTTGAACAGAATGTCTTTTGTGGGCTTGCTGCTTCTGCAGGGCCCTTTGGAACTGTTTATTTTTATTTGTTCAGTCATGTACCCTGTGAGTCATTCTCCCACTTGAGAGCATTTGGGGACTTGTTCTGTTTCACTTACAATTGCAAAAAAAAAAAAAAAAAAAAATCAGATATTACAGAGGTGAGAAAAAATATGGCAAAGTCACATGACCCTCTTCAGTGCATGTCTCAGGCTGGGGATGGAAGAGTGTGGACACTAGGTCATTGCAAAGGGCTCCTGGGGATGTGTGGTTCAGGTGTACTAAGCCCACCCATTTTTGCTGAAGTCAGATAACGAGGAACTGGAAACTTCTAAGAAATTCTGTGCCAGAGGCAGAAGGTGGCAGTCTTCTCACCCATCTCTCAAGAGCCCTCCCAGCACAGCAAGGACCTCCTAGTGGACAATTACTTGGGGATTCTCCAGGGTCTAAGTTACTGACGTGGTGGCTGGAAATGAGCAGAGATAAGGAGAGAGGCACTGAGGTTCTGGTTTCCTCAAATAGACCAGCTGAGTTTTAGAAAAGATTTTATTTATTTATTAGAGAGAGAGAGAGAAAGAGAGGGAGGGGGAGAGAGAGAGAGAGAGAGAGGCAGAGAGAAGGAAGGAAAGAGAGAAAGAGAGAGATAGTAAATATGAACACACCAGGGCCTCCAGCCACTGCAAACCAATGGACTGGGGAACGTGAACCCTGACCATCAGGCTTTGCAAGCAAGCATCTTTAACCTTTGAGCCATCTCTCCAGCCCCCAAATGGCTTTTTTTTTTTAAGAGTCAGAGAGAGGGACAGATAGAGAATGGGTGCCCCAGCAGCCTCTCAGCTGCTGTGAATGAACTCCAGACGCGTGCGCCCCCTTGTGGGAAAGTGCGGCATTGCACCCTTGCATCACTGGGTCTGGCTAAATGTGTGGACCTGGAGAATTGAACAGCCATTCTTAGGCTTAGGAGGCAGGCATCTTAAACCATCTCTCCAGCCCCCAAATGGCTTTTAATACTTGCTGTTTTGCTTTCTCTCTCTCCCTCTCGCTCTCTCTCTCTCTCTAATTACATAAAGAAGCTGGGCTCGTAAGGATAGACAGGATGCAGATCTTCATTTCTACTTGCAAATGGTGACGGGAAAGGGAAGGGAGAGGACCTCAGATCCAGCTGTCCCCCAGAGCCTACGTCTCCAGGAGCATCCAGCTAACATGGCTGAGAATAATGGGGACACTGAGTCACACTTGGAAGGCTCCAGAGAGATCACATATTACAGGGCCAACCCCTTCCCCTACCTGCATGCACCCTGGGCCCTGCTGCCTTGTTAGTGCCCAGCACCTGAACTGGCCGCTTCCCCCCAAGTACCCCATCTGTAACCTCGTTCCAGCCAATTAGCAGAGGCCCTCAGCACCTGGATTCTCTGCTTGTCCAGTGAGAGTCCTCTGCACGGCTCTGAGGCCTTGGAGTCCAGGATCCCCAGTGCATGGGAGCCCACATGTGCTGGACTGCCAGCAGGGCCTAGGGAGTGGGCGTGGCCCAGGTAGTTGTGGGGTTTTATATGAATTTCATTCTGAGCACGTGTCCCCTCTCTGAGCTGCGGGGCCTGTCTCTTTCTATTAGTTTAACAAGCCCTGGTATTAATGAGATTGCTCTATAATTGAACCTTTTCAAGGGTCCCTCGGTAATGAAATTATGCTAATTTACATTCAGCACCACCAGGCATCCATCACGCGGAGCGGCCGGTGAGGTGGCGTGAATGCACCGCTAATTATCACCGAAATGAACAAACCCGCCAGTATTATTTCATCTTCTGCCCCTTCCAGTCCTCAACACCGCCTCCCCGCCCTGTCATCTACCTTTTTGTCTTTCCAGTGGCATGGCTGCGGGCAGGGTGGGCGCAGGAGGCTGTGGCCTCTCCACAGAGTGGCAGCAGGGACCGGGGGACAGCTGCCCAAGCCTGCTGGCTGAGCTGCAGCTGGGCCTGCTGTAGCTGAGCGTGGGAACCGTTCCACTGCTGCTTCTGGCATGTGCAGTGTGTGCTGATCTCGGGGCAGGTTCAAGGTGTGCAAAGACATCCCTGTGTGTGTGTGTGTGTGTGTACTGAGTGCGAGTGCGAGTGTGAGCCTGTGCCCATATCTGTGCTGTGCTATGTGGCTGTAAGCATCTGCATGCCAGTGTGGGACTGTGTGTGTGTGTGTGTGTGTGTGTGTCACTCTTTGGGCTGAGGGTGGCAGTGTGTCTCTGATGTGTGTCTTAGAGGGAGTGCCTGAGTTGCATGTGTGTGCTCTGCTCTGTGAGCATGCAGACGTGCTTGCTGGGAACCTCAGCTGTTGTGCCTGGGGCAGTGTGTGTGTATAGTTGAGCATGCGCCTCTGCTTGGGTATATTCACATGTGTCTGGTCTGGCACATGTCTGCTGTGCTGAGGTGTGGGTTAGTGCCGGAGTCAGGGTTGAGATGTACGTGAACACGTGTGCGTGTGCCTGCTTCTGGCTACATGTTAGGGAGACTCCACCACCTCTGTTACCCAGCAGCCCGAGAATGGTGGCTTGTCGAGCTGAGGGGATTGCTCCGTGGTTAAAGATGCTTGCTTACAAGCCTGTGGACTAGAGTTCAGTCCTCCCCAGTGACCATGGAAAGCTTGTTTCAAAGTGACAGGCATCTGTAACCCCAGCATGCCTGCTACAATGGCAAGAGGAGCGAAGAGAATCCTGAAGTTGGCAAGTAGCAGTAATAAGAGAGCCCCTGTCTCCAAAGAAGGTAGAAGAAGAGGAGAAATGCCCCGAGATTGTCCTCTAACCTCCACATGGGCGCCATGGCACCCTCATGCCCACACACACACACACACACACACACAATACACACACATATGCATGCACACACATATGTACATACATACACAAGTGAATAATAAAGATAGATAAAAATACAAGAATGGTGGATTTCTGAAGGTTACCATGAAAGTACAGGGGACACCACAACAAGCGACAACTAGAGGGTTTACTCTGACCGTTTCTAGGCTCTCTCAAATCTTCCCTGGCTCTTGCTGAGCCAAGAACAGTTGAAACTGATTTTTCTGGCGCCATCTGCTTGCTGGCTGGGGGAGGGGCTTGGAAGGGTTTCAGTTAATTTAGGTGCACCGGGGGTAGGGTGGGGAATTGACTGTTCCATGTTAACCTGAGTGTGCACAGTAAGTCACTATGACTTCACTGGGACATTTGTTGATGCCGCTCTGTGCCAAGCCAGGGTGCATGTGGTCTAATGGGCAGGGAGGTGAGTGGTCCGCCAAGCCCACTAGAGCAGAGGTGAGGCTCCTCATGAAAACATGCCCCCTCCATGTCACCAGCCAGCTATGGACTTCGGATGACATGCTTGCCTTCTCTGAGCCTCAGTTTCCTCCGCTGTACTGTGGGACTATGATGTGATGATGCTTCCAGCAGTGGGCAGAGTGCTGAGGCTCTGAGATGTGTGTGCCTGGTGAGGCTGTTCATAGCCATTATGGATAGAAGACTGGATTTGGAGACATGCACACATGCACACGCATACACACACGCACACAGATACACACACACACAGAGAGAATTCTGATGCAAACATTTTTATTTTCATTTCTGTTAATGAAGCCAGTAAAAATAAAAATATGTTACATCTTTTGCCACTTTTAGTGCTGTGAAAAACTTTTTGTTGGGTAACAGTTTTTAAATATTAGAAAAAATATTCCCTATATGCTTTATATTACTCAACAGTATGATGGCTGAGGTGTGTTTATTTATTTATTTAATTTATTTATTTATTTATTTATTTTGTTTTTTTCGAGGTAGGGTCTCACTCTAGCCCAGGCTGACCTGGAATTCACTATGTAGCCTCAGGATGGCCCCGAACTCATGGTGATCCTCCTACCTCTGCCTCCCAAGTGCTAGGATTAAGGGTGTGTGCCACCCTTATTTATTTATTTATTTTTTAGAGAGAGAGAGAGAGTTGATGCACTAGGGCCTCCGGCACTGTATTCAAACTCCAGACACTTGCACCACCTAGTGGGTATGTGCAACCTTGCACTTTGTGTCACCTTTGTGCATCTGGCTTACGTGGGATCTGGAGAGAGAGCAAACATGGGTCCTTAGGCCTCACAGGCAAGTGCCTTCACCACTAATCCATCTCATCAGCCCCACACACTTTTAAGTTTAATGCACTGTTAATATTTTCTTCATTAGTTTAAGCCTAAGCAGTCACCAAAACAATAAATCAAGCCCTGACATGTGGTGCTGGCTGAGACCTGTGGTGTATACTCCCACTAAGGACGTGCTGATTTCGATCCTGGATTGGGCAGAGATGCTCATGAACACACAGGTGTACTGTGCTGTGACAGAACACCTGACAAGTCCTCCAAAGCCTTATGTGTTGGACTTGTGGCCCCAGCTCGAGGTGCTCTTTGGAAGGCTGAGGAAGCTCTAGGAGGTGAGGCTTGGTTGGGGGAAGTAACTCCCTGGCTGTCTGTTCCTGCCATGTTATCCTCACCAGAGTAGACTTACCCTCAAACTGCCGTCCAGGAATAACCCTCTCTCTCCTTAAGCTGATTCTGGTGGCGTATTTTCCCCCAACTATGAGAAAGTAACATACAACAGATAGCATCAAATTTTTAAACCTAGTTATCAAAAGATACCATTAATATTTAGGGGCTGGAGAGATGATTTGGCAGTTAAGGTGTTTGCCTGCAAAGCCAAAATACCTCAGTTTGATTCTCCAGAACCCACGTAAGCCAGATGCACAAGGGGGTGCATGCATCTGGAGTTCGTTTGCAGAGGCTGGAGGCTGTGGGTCACCTCACTCTCTCTCTCTCACTCTCTCAAATAAATAAATACAATTTAAAAATATTAATATTTAAGTCATGGGCTGGTGAAAATATTTGCTAACCCTATCCTTGATAAAGAACTACTAAGTATGATATGAAGAGTGCCAATAAAAAAACATAAACAACCCAACAAGCAGCAGATACACAAATTGAATTATCACTTCACAAAGCAATGTAATTGTACTGCATACAATATGCATACAAAAGTCCTCAATGACACTGGCCTTCAGACTGATTAAACTAAACACAAACTACAACCATAGTTTTATATATGTACCACATGAGCTGGAATTAAAAGGACTGATAACAGGGGTTGGAGAGATTCCTTAGTGGTGAAGACACTTACCTGCAAAGCCTAAGGACCAAGGTTTGATTCCCTAGTACCCATGTAAGCCAGATGCACAAGGTGGTACATGTATTTGGAGTTCGTTTGCAGTAGCTGGAGGCCCTGACGTACCCAGTCTCTCTCCATCTCTCTCTCTTTCTATCTCTCTTTCTCTCTGCGACTCTTCCTTTCTCTCCCTCTCTCTCTCTCAAATAAATAAATAAATAAAAGACTGGCAACAGGCTGGGGAGATGGTAGTTGCTGAACAAAGAAGAAAGTATTTGCTGAATAAACATGAGTACCTGAGTTCAGATCCCGACAACCCACATCCAGCCAGATGCTGTAGGATTAGCATCTGTATTCCCAGTGCTCCCACAGCGAGAAGAGAATTACCTGGAAGCTTGCAGGCCAACTATCCTGGAAAACACAGCTGAACATGACAGACCCTGCGTCCCCCCAAACAAAGTTGAAGACAGGGACCGGTGACACATACACACTTACACATACGTATGTCCAAAAACCTGACAACCTCAAATATTGGCAGAAATCTCCTATTAGTGACAAACTTCAGTCACCATTCTAAATAGCTGTCTGAAGGAAACATGTCTTACCAAGAACCAAAGTCTACTTCAATGCCATGTTCTCCCAGGAGAGGCCCCAGGTACATGAACAAATGCTCAAGGAAGTTGTAGTTACAACAGGACAAACTGAAAACCACCCCAATGTTCATTAACAAGAGAAGCATAAACAAAGAATGATAAACATGGACGGACCCAGCAATAGGTCAGCAAAGGAGAACCGACAAAAGAGACTACACACATATGACTTCACCTACCTGGAGTTTTAAAGACAAGCCAATGGATCTATGTTGAAAGATAACAGAACACAGATGACCCATGGGGCATGTGGGGGGCTAACTAGAAGCAAGGAACTCTCTGCCCACCTTCGTGTGGGGTGCACACTTGTCAACACTCATCAGAATCTGTACATTCTAATGTGTGACACGGTTCCTTAGTGTTTTAAAAAATATGTGAGTCTCCCCACACACATCCAAAGGGTCTGTTTCACAAATGAAGAAATAAACCTACACGCAACAGTGCATGCAATGGTGGGTAAGAAGCACCCTTGCTTACACTACTGCAGTAGTGGAGTAGTGCCTCCACTTCTAATAATAGTAATAAATATTAATGTTCACTAATTATCAAAAATATATCAGGTCCTGCATTATTTATCACTTTAGACTCTAATTAGAGCTAGTTCATATCACTTTGAAGAGTCAGCTGTTAATTTAAAAAAATATTTTTATTTATTTGTAAGCAGAGGGGGGGGGAGAGAATTGGTGTACCAGGGCCTCTACCTGCTGCAAATGAACTCCAGATGCATGTGCCACTTTGTGCATCTGGCTTTACATGGGTACTGGGGAATCAAACTTCAGTCATTAGGCTTTGCAGCCTAGCACCTTAACCTATGAGCCATCTCTCCAGCCCAGTATTTTGTGTGTGTGTGTGTGTGTGTGTGTGTGTGTGTGTGAATATGCATGCATGTGCAAGCCAGAGGACAACCTCAGCTGTCAATGCCATACACCATTTTTTTTATTTTTTAAAAATATTTTATTTGGGCTGCAGAGATGGCTTAGTGGTTAAGGCACCTGCCTCCTAAGCCTAAGAGCACCCATTCAATTCTCCAGGTCCCACGTTTAGCCAGACACAAAGTGATGCAAGGGCACAATGCTGCACTTGCCCACAAGGGGAGCACGCATCTGGAGTTCGTTCATAGCAGCCGAGAGAGAAAGCCAGTGTCACACCAGGTTTATCACAGCAGTGGTTTCAATTATCAGATACCCGTTTTCTGCATCAGTTACTTTCTCATTTCTGGGACAAAATGCGCAACCAGAAACAGCTTAGGGATGGAAAGGGTTTGTTTTGGTTCTCAGTTTCAAGCAGAAGTCCATCATGGTGGGGAAAACATGGCAGTGGCAGGAAGTCAGGATCATATTTTCACATCCTCAGAAAGGAAGTTAGAGAGCAAAATAGCAAGCAAAGCTGGGCTGGTTGCGCATTTTGTCCCAGCAATGAGAAAGTAACTGATGCAGAAAATGGGTATCTGATGGGACAACAGGAAGGATGCCTTGAGCACAAGACCCAACCCCTTCTAAACTGAAGACAGTAAGAATGGGTTTATTGTTGCTACTGATCTTGGACTGGTAGTATTTGCTCTGTTACTTTTCTAAACTTTTTGGTAAGGATTTCGTGTTGGGCCAGGGGAGATGATTGATCCAGGAAAGTGCTTGCTACGCTGGTATGAAAACCCAAGTTTGGGCCCTCAGCACCCATGTAAAAGCTGTGTGGTAAGTGTCTAATACCAGTGCTGGGAAGATGGACATGGAAGGATCCAGGTTCAGTGAGAGGCCCTATCTCAAAAATAAGGTGGAGAGTCCCTGAGAAAGACACATGAGCACATGCACCCCTCCACACATGTGCACACGCACAAACATGTATACA
Source organism: Orientallactaga sibirica (assembly GCA_036365145.1). NCBI lineage: Eukaryota > Metazoa > Chordata > Mammalia > Rodentia > Dipodidae > Orientallactaga > Orientallactaga sibirica. The sequence continues at coordinate 4,340,161 of JAEOAD010000030.1, forward strand.
CACAATGAATATTGTACTGTGTGGCTATTCAAATCTTAGTGTTGTTACTTTAGTTGGGTAATGATGTGAGTGAAATTTTCTTAAATGCGTGGAATCAAATCTTCCAACCACAAACAAACAAACAAAGCCACACAAGTAACAATAACTAGAAAAATAAGCAACCTGTACTCCAATGCTCCCAACCCCACAGCCACTAAATCTTTTATAGTCTGTGTTGTGGCATTTCTTCAAGGCTGAGCCATGACATTTACAATTTCTCTATAGTTTCCAGTTTCTGCTTTATGAAGCCAAAATATCAACCAGAAAGAAAAGCTTAAAGACTTATTGAGTTATGTGTTTTGTATCTATGTCCTCCCTGTGCCTTCTAGATACCCCACTATGTGCAAATAGGGTTTTCAAAATATACCTCCTCCCATCTCTCCTCATCTAGCTTATTTCTTTCTGGACTTTTTTGTTTGCTTGCCACTTGTCATCCCTGTTATTCCTTGTCCCAGGTGTTTGTATCTGGTGTATTTGCCTTCAAATGCTTTGACATTTGTCCCAAGAAAGTTTTGGGTAGGTAGAACAAACACAAGCCCCAACACTGATTTTTTAGGGAGCCATAGGGCATGTGGACATACATAACCACAGTGCTTTGAGAACAGAGCCTATAATTCCTTCTTCAGAACTGGCTAGTCACACTAGGGATTCAGACTGGTGGCCACTGTGTCCCTGATGTTGTGATTTGAATTGGGTGTGCCCCCATCAACTCATGCGCTCTGAAAGCCTCAATCCTAAACTGATGGCAATTTGGGAATTGGAGCCTTGCTGGTGGAGGTGTGTTGTTGGGGGTAGGCTTATGGGCATTATAACCAGTTTCCCCTTGCCAGTGTTCACATACTCTCCTGCTGCAGTGTTCCACCTGCTGTGGCAGAGGTGATGCCCAGCCTCTGCTCTAACATCTTTCTCTTGCCACCATGGACCTTCCCCTCAAGTTTCTAAGCCAAAACAAACCCTTTCCTTTCACAAGTTGCTTTTGGCAGTGGGTGCTTTGTGCCAGCGAGGGTAATTGCAACAACTGGTGTGTGTGTGGTGGGAGAGGGGGTGACAGGTAGGAAAGTTAACTAGCCACAATGCTCACTTACTAAAAGTTATTTCATATTTTATTGTTCATTTATTTCTTCAATAAGCATTCTCCTCCAGTTTGTTTTAAATTTTTCATTAGATTCCAGAGTTCTGCAATTTTTGTGAGTTTAGCTGGAGCTTTCATGGATAAATGGAAATCATTTTACTTCATTGTCATTTCTGGGTAATGTCCCTCATCATGTGTGTGGCTTTGATATTGCCTTCATAAAACATATTGGAAAGTAGTTTTCCTCTTCTCATATATTCTGTAAGATTTTTGTGTAAGATTGTTATTTAGTTTCCTCTTTTTTTTTTTTAACTGAAATTTACCATTGACACCCCAATGAGCCTAGAGTTTCCCATGGAGTGGTTTTTGGTCATGAATTAATATAACAAAACATAAATAGCCTATTAGAGCTTACTTGAAAAATGGTTCATATTTTCTGTTTCATCTTGCACTTTTTGATAATTTTTTTAAAAAAATTTGTTTTTAAATAATTCATTTCATTTCATCTAGTTGTTAAATTTACTAGCACAATATTGATATTTCCTTATTATGTTAATGTCCATGAAGTTTGTAGTGATGGGCTTTTTATATTTAAACAGTTTTAAAAATTAAATTAATATATTTATTTAGGAGAGTGAGAGAGAGAGAAATAATGGGCATTCAGGGCTTCTACCTACTGCAAATGAACTCTGGACACATGTACCACCTTGCATATCTGTTTTATGTGAGTACTGGGGAATCAAACCTGGATCCTTAGGCTTCATAGGCAAGTGCCTTAACTGCTAAGCCACGTCTCTAGCCTGTTAATTCTGTTATTTTCTGTTTTACCTTTTAAATTAATTATTCTTGCGAGGTGTTGCAGTCAGGTTTGCTTTACTGGCAGAAAACACCCTTCCAAGAGCAGCTTGTGGGAAAGGGTTTATTTTGGCTTATAGACTCAAAGGGAAACTCCATGATGGCAGGGGGAAATGATGGCATGAGCAGAGAGTGGACATGACCTCCTCACCAACATCAGGTGGACAACAGCAATAGGAGAGTGTGCCAAACACTGTCAAAAGAAAGTTGGCTATAACACCCATAAGCCCACCCCAACAATACACCACTTCTAGGAGGCATTAATTCCCAAATTGTCATTAGCTGGGGACCTAGCATTCAGAACACCTAAATTTATGGGGACACCTGAATCAAACCACCACATTCTGCCCCTGGCCCCCATAAACTGATAACCATACATAATGTAAAATACAATTCATTCAGTCCAATTTTAAAAGTCCCCATAGTTTCCATTAATCCCAATCATGTTCAAACACCCCCATAGTCCGAGATCTTTAACTGAACCATAATACCAACCCCCCAACCCCCAAAAATCCATAATGGCACAGAATAAACATTCACACTGCAAAAGATGGCACTGGGCATAGCAAATAAATTTTCAGCCAATACAAGATTTAAACAAGGCAAACATCAAATTCTGTAGCCCAAGTCCAACAACTCTAACCACTGATGAATCTCCCAAGCAATTCTAACCAGTGGCAAGTCTCTGGAGTTCCAATTCTGCTCCTCTAGCTAGGCTACTCACAGTCCCAGAAAACTTCAACAGGTGCTGGCAGCTCTCCTTGGCAACCATCTTGGCATCTCCATTGGGTCTCCACTGCAACCCACAGTTCATCCTCATGGCTCCATTGGGTTTCCATGTAGGTAATCCAACGAGCCTGCTTCACACTGCCCATGGCCATTTCCAAAATACAAAACTGTGTTGCAAATTCATAAAATTCCATAATACCAGGTGGGTTGTTAATCCTGGAGGGAATAAAGCAGGCTTTGAAGAACAGGACACTCTTTCATCATTCAGGCCCCTTCCAAAGAGTCTGCTTTCTTTCCTGTTGTCCCAATGCAGTTCAGCTGGCCCAAATCTCAATGGTCGTAATCTCTGATACAATTGCACTGAACGGGCAGCAGTTTCAGCCCAAAGATTTCATTTCTTTGCCATATCCCTCTGCACACACCAGTTCGTTTCTCCACAATGCAACCCTGCACAAGTTCTTATGACATGGGCATAACAGCAAGCCTGTCATACAAACTACTTCTAGCCCAGTCCAGGCAAAGATATTTCTTACCCTCTTAAGCCAAGCCTCACAATCAATAGTTCTTACTGCATTCAGGTCTTTCAACTCTGACCAGAATAGTCAATTAAGCTGTACTTAGAGCACTGCAAGGTGTCTCTTTAGGCCAATATTTCAAATCTTTCCACATTCATCTCAAAAATCAGCTACAAGCTGGGTATGGTGGTGCATGCCTTTAATTCCAGCACTTGGGAGGCAGAGGTAGGAAGATCACTATGCGTTTGAGGCCACCCTGAGATTATATAGTGAATTCCAGGTCAGTCTGAGCTAGAGTGAGAACCTACCTTGAGAAACCAAAATAATAATAATAATAATAGTAATAATAATAATAAATTCCAAAAAGCCAAAAACCACATAGTCAGGTGTCTAGCAGTAATGACCCCACTTCTCAGTACTAATTTTACTATTGCAGTCAAAATTGCATTGCTTACAGAAAACACCTGGCCAAGAATGGCTTGTGGGAAAAAGGGTTTATTTTGGCTTACAGACTTGAGGGGAAGCTCCATGATGGCAGGGGAAAATGATGGCATGAGCAGAGAGTGGACATTACCTCTTGCCAACATCAGGTAGACAACAACAATAGGAAAGTGTGCCAAACCCTGGCAAGGGGAAGCTTGGTATAACACCCATAAGCCCATTCTCAACAATACGCTGCCTCCAGGAGTCATTAATTCCCAAATCTCCATAAGGTGGGAACCTAGCATTCAGAACACCTTAGTTTAAGGGGGACACCTCAATCAAACCACCACACTAGGGTTTATTCATTGTGTTATTAATTTTTTTACTTCCATCTTTGGGCTTTCCAAATAATCTCTTGTTAAGTGTCTTCTCTCTTACTCACTGCTGACCTCATTTTTCTGATTTCCTATGCCTGTTTCCTTTCTTGTTCTTAAAAGGAGAAATTTAGAGGTTTAATTTTAATTCCGTTGTTTTTCTGATACAAATATTTGGAAAAGCTAATGTTTCTTATAATACTACTTTTATTACATTCTCCAAATTTGGATGTTTTGTGTCTTTTTATCATTTGTTTTAAAATATTTTCTAATCTTTATGATGTTTTCTTTGATCTGTGTGATACTCAGAAGAGCATGGCATAATTATTTCTAATTTATTTTGAGTTTTTTCTAGATATTGACCTATACATTTATAAATTAATTTAACTATTGCCTAATTTTACTCACTAAAATTTCAGTCTTTAAAATTTTATTGCACTTAAATGATGTGGTGGTGCATGCCATTAACTCTAGCACTTGGGAGGCAGAGGTAGGAGGATCACTATAAGTTTGAGGCTACCCTGAGACTACATAGTGAATTCCAGGTCAGGCTGGGCTACAGCAAGACCCTACTTCAAAAACAACAATGACATCAGCAACAACAGCAACAAAAAGAACCCCAAAATATGATCTATTTTGGCAACTGTTTGGGGGCACACATGACCGGAGTTTGTTCACAATGACTGAGAGGCCTCTGGTGTGCCCATTCTCTATCTGTTTCTCTCTCTCTCTCTCTCTGACTCTCTCCAAAAAAAAAAAAAAAAAAAAAAAAATGTTTCCTGCACTTGGAAATGAGGTGTGTTCTGCTAGTTGATTGCTTCCATCATTTTCTACTAAATCAAGTTGACTGCTATTATTTTTCAGATATACAAACTGATTTTTTAAATCTAGTACTATTTGTTGATTGGTATGATAGGAGTTTTGAAATAAATTACTATGATTATGAATTTGTCTACTTTTTCTTTTGTTTTGACAGTTTTTATGTATTTTGAAATGCTATTATTAAGCCCATAGGCATTATGACTATTTTTATTTTCTGATCAATTTGTTGTTTATAATATAAATAAGCAATAAACTTACTTATATTTGCAAAACTTCTTTGCCTTGAAATGTCCTTTTTGACAATATAGCGTAATGAGTTTTCTTATGTTTTCTGTTTGTAGGGTGTATCTTTCTTCCCATTTGTTTTAATGGATGTTGTAGTATTTAAAGTATCTCTTGCAGGAATAGTCTTGCTTGTTCTGATTCAGAATGACAACATCTGCTTTATAAAATTTATTTATTTATTATTATTAACAACATATTTTGTATGGATACATCATGCTTTGGTGCCCTCTTTTCCCTCATTGCTGCCCATTCCACCGGAACTCTCCTTAGTAGGGTTGCAGATATTCCCTGTGGAGTTGTGGGTTATGCATTTTGGGAGAAGCAGACAGTTTTGGGGGGAAGGCAGTACCTCTGCCTTTTGATTGGAATGTTTAGAATATTTATATTTAGTGTAATCATTGCTGTGACTGGTAGTATTTCATTTCAGACACCATCTTCCCACTTCTAGAGTTTCTAATTTGTTCTGTTGCATTCTGTCTTTGAGGGTCCTTGTCTTTCATCATGGATGTGCTTCCCTTTAAGTTCTTTTAAAAAACATTTTATTTATTTATTTTTAAAGTTTTAAATATTTATTTATTTATTTGAGAGAGAGAGAGAGAGGGAGAGAGAGAGAACAGGTGCACCAGGGCCTCCAGCCACTGCAAATGAACTCCAGACGCAAGTACCTCCATGTGCATCTGGCTTATGTGGGTCCTGGAGATTTGAACTGGGATCCTTTGGCTTTGCAGGCAAATGCTTAACCACTGAGCCATCTCCCAGCCCTAAAAATATTTTATTTTCATTTATTTATTTAAGAGAGCAAAAGAGAGAGAGGGAGGGAGAGACAGGGTGAGAGAGACAGAGAGAATAAAAGAGAATCGGTGTCCCAGGGCCTCCAACCACTGCAAATGAACTCCACACTCATTTGCCACCTGTGCATTTAGCTTTATGTGGGTTCTGGAAAATGGAACCTGGGTCCTTTGGCTTTGTAGGCAAGCACCTTAATCAATAAGCCATTTCTCTAGCCCTCCTTTAAGTTCTTTTAACCTATGTATGTCAAGTGTTTTAAGTCTTTGGTTGTTAATTCTTAACTTCTAATTTACAACCATCTGCTATTTCTTGATATTGCATCACTTATGTCTACCTTTCTGCATGGGTAGTAACTTTCTGTTACATTCTGGATTTTTCTGTTTTCATTTTGGTGACATTGAGACTTGTTCTGGCTGCTGAACTCCTGATGGATTGTCTTGTCAGGTTTGGCTATGTATTAGTTGCTTTTTTTATTTTTTTATTTTGATTTTTTTTTTGTCTCTGTGGCAAAATACCTGACAAGAAGCAACTTAAGGAGAGAGAAGTTCATTTTGGCTCATCATTGAAGGGGAGACAGGCATGATGGTTGTGAGGATGTGGTGACAGGACTGGCTGCAGATGCGGTGACAGGAGCATGAGGCTGCTCGCTCACATCTTGGTGGAATAGTAAGCAGAGAAAGGGGAAAGCCTTCACCCCCTTCCCATTCCAGAAGCTCCAGTCCATAGGAGGATGCTGCCTACACTCAGTTAATCCTCTTTGGAAATGCCCTCACAGACAACCCTGAGATGTGCCTCAGTTTTTAAAAAACCTCCAGCCACTGCAAACTAACTCCAGATGCATGCACCACCTTGTGCATCTGGTTTACATGGCTCCTGAGGAATTGAACTGAGGTCCTTTGGCTTTGCAGGCAAGTGCCTTAACCACTAAGCCATCTCTCCAGCCCCAGGTGTGCCTCATTAATGCACTATTTCTTTTCTTTTTAAAGTAATTGAGAACTGGAGAGATAGCTTAGTGGTTAAAGCGCTTGCCTGTGAAGCCTAAGCACCCAGGTTTGGCTCTCCAGAACCCATGTAAGACAGATATACAAGGTGATGCATGCGCATAAGGTAACACATGCTCACAAGATGGCAAATGCATCTGGAGATCGATTGCAGTGGCTTAGAGGCCCTAGCATGCCAACTCTTCCTCTCTCTCTCATAAATAAAATAAGTAAAATAAAAGTTATTGAGGACTTTAATATGTGAACATAGTATAAAATGGTCATATTCTCACCAGGTTAGACTCTTAGGCTCCCTTTCCCCATCCTCCCATTCCACTGAGGACCCTTCTCATTCGAATTATTGTTGATCACCATGGGGGCCTGACTACACCAGTCAGTGCCTGTGGAGGTGGGGGACAATGCCTCAGAGTACACCTTCCGACCCTGTGGCTCTTACATTCTTTCTACCCCCTCTTCCACAGTGCTTCCTGAACCTGAGAGAGTATGTTATAATTCTCCTTTAGTGTCAAGCTCTTGGCAGCCTCTACTTTTCTGTTTTGATGAGTTTTGAGTCTACTTCCATCTCTTTGGAGGAGGTTCCCAGGCTAGTAGTGGGAGCAGCACTCGTATTTAATCCACCACATCCTCTATAGTGTTTCCTGGGCCCTGACAGATGTGATGGAGGTGACTTCTCTTGTGCTAGGCAGCCAGCTTTCTTTTCTTGTCATTCTGATGGGTCTTGGATCTCCCTGACATTTGCTACCATCTGTAAATAGCAGATTCTCTAGCCAGGGGTGACAGCAGCAGAGATCAAAGGTGATAAACATAGGCAGTTGGAAGACTTTTTTTTTTTTTTTTTTTTTTTGGAGAGAGGCAGAGAGAAAGGGAGAGGAAGAAAGATAGAGATGGGCGCGCCAGCAGCCTCTCAGCTGCTGCGAACGAAATCCAGATGTGTGCGCCCCCTTGTGGTCAAGTGTGGCATTGCACCCTTGCATCACTTTGCATCTGGCTAAACGTGGGACCTGGAGATTGGAACCACTGGAGATTGGAACCAGTGTTCTTAGGTTTAGGAGGCAGGTGCCTTAACCGCTAAGCTATCTCTCCAGCCCTGAAGACTTTTTGATGGGTATCACCTCTGTTTTCTGCCAAAGAACAGTGGAAGCTTCCCTCTAGGGTCTATGAGCATCCAAGCCATAGGCTTCTGATTGGTTCTCAGTACCAGGTGTGGATTCTCTCCATTGAGCAGGTCTTATATTATCCAACCAGAGAACAGTTGATTACCCCTATATCTTGTGTGTCACCATTGCACTGGCATGTACATCTTGCCTGGATGGATGATTCTGTAGCTTTCAGGATCCTCTGCTTGTTCCAGCTGCTGGTGATATTTTTCTCCCAGCAGTTTACAAAGCACTTGGGAGCTAGGTAGCAGGGAGGGTCCCTCAGCAGGGAGATAGCTTCCATCTCAGTTCCAGCATGATTTCTCTACACCCCGAGACCACTGCCTGTGGTATCTTCAGTAATAGAGTCTTTAATGCCTTCAGTATTTCTACATCCAGTCAAGTTGGTGAACTCAGTTGCCCATCACAGGCTGGCTTTCAGTTTTTCTTGGGTAGATCTATGCATTCTGTTAGAACATGGACCTTATTCTAGTGAGTGGTCCTTGTGTTTCAGACATTGACTTTCTGCTTTCTTGGCTGAATGCCCAAGGTGCTCAGAGAAAGTCTCTTCATTCTAGCTGGGCCAATCACCTTGAGCTCTCCACCTCAGCAGTGGCTCTCAGTCAGCCCCTTGGAATCTTGCTGTGTCATAATACCAAAAAATAAACCTCAAAAAACAAACCATAATGGCACAGAATAAACACTCATACTGCAAACAATGTCATTGGGCAGAGCAAAGAAATATTCAATAAATACAAGATTTAAGTAGGGCAAACATCAAACTCTGTAGCTCCAAGTCCAACAACTCTAGTCAGTGACAAGTCTCCAAGTCTGATAATTTTAACCACTGACAAGTCTCTGGAGTTCCAATTCTGCCCCTCCAGCTAGGCTACTCATAGTCCTGGAAAACTTCATCTGGGGCTAGCAGCTCTCTTTAGCAGCCGTCTTGTGGTCCTGACATCTCCACTGGGTCTCTACTGCAATCCATGGTCCATCTTCATGGCTCCATCGGGTCTCCATGCAGGCATCCAGCGAACCTGCTTCACACTGCCCATGGCCAGTTCCAAAACACAAGACTGCAGTGCAAATTCAATGACCCTCTCTTTCCTGCATTTCTTTCTTTCTTTCTTTTTCTTTTTTTGGTTTTTCGAGCTCAGGCTGACCTGGAATTCACTATGTAGTCTCAGAGTGGCCTCGAACTCTCAGCAATCCTCCTACCTCTGCCTCCCAAGTGCTGGGATTAAAGGCATGTGCCACCACACCCGGCTCTTTCCTGCATTTCGTGTACTCCATTATATCAGGTAGGGTGCCAATTTGTTAACCTGGGGGGTGGGGAATAAAGCAGACTTTGAAGAGCAGGATACTCCTTGAACATTCAGACCCCTTCAAAAGATAGCATTCTTCCTCTTGTCTCAATGCAGGTCAGGTGGCCCAATCTCAATGGTTGTAATTTCTCATACAATTGCAGCTAAATGGGCAGCAGTTTTGGCCCAAAGATTTCATTTCTGTGCCATATCCCTCTGCTCACACCAGTCCATTTCTACACAATGCAACCTTGTACAAGTTCTCAGGACATGGGCATAACAGCAAGCCTGTCACACAAACTACTTCTAGTACAGTCCAGGCAAAGCTCTTTCTCACCCTCTCAAGCCAAACCTCACAGTCCATAGTCCAATTCTTACTGCATTCAGGTCTTTCAACTCTGTCCAGAATAGTCCATCAAGCTGTACTTATAGCACTGCATGGCGTCTCTCAGTCCAAGATTTCAATTCTTCCACATTCCTCTCAAAAATCATCTCCAAAAGGCCAAAAGGCCAAAAGACACACAGTCAGGTGTCTAGCAGCAATGACCCCACTCTTGGTATCAACTCTCCTGTTGCAGTTAGGTTTGCATTGCTGGCATAAATCACCCAACCAAGAGCAGCTTGTGGGGAAAAAAAAAAAGTTTATTTTGGTTTATAGGCTTGAGGGGAAGCCCCATGGTGGCAGGGGAAAATGATGGCATGAGCAGAGGGTGGATATCCCCCCTGGCTAACATAAGGTGGACAATAGAATCAGGGGAGTGTGCCAAACACTAACAAGGGGAAACTGGCTATAACACCCATAAGGCTGCCCCCAACAATACACTGCTTCCAGGAGGATTCAATTCCCAAATCTCCGTCAGCTGGGAACCTAGCATTCAGAACATCTAAGTTTATGGGGGACACCTGAATCAAACCACTACAGTCAGAGATGCTCAGGGGATGGAGTCCAACCAAAAAGTCTGGGTCCTACCCTTTGAGAACCTCCTCTATACCAGCATCTGCCTTAAAAACCTGGAGGGGTTCAGGCTGGGGGACACAAAAAACTTTGCATACTCCTGATTACTTCCCAGCAGTTTGGTCAGGATTATGGTCTAATTTCCTCTCGCATTAGTTTTGTCATCTGTAAAATGGTGACACTCACAGTGTCCCATGGAGAGGGTCATAGTGAGAAATAAGACAGTCCACGTAGTGCCTTGCATATAGTACATGCTGTTGGGAAAGATCCACCATTTTCCTTGCAGCCCTGAAAAGTTGGTCTTGGGCTTGTGCCAACAGGGACAACGCTGTATAGAGGGACCTTTGTGATAAGCTCCTGGGCTTCAGGAGAATCTCGCTGGCTGCATATCTGAGGACTATGAAGGTATCTTAGCCTGTTTATGCTGCTGCTGCCACAGAACACCAGGGACTGGGTCATTTACAAAGAGCAGAGAGTTCTTTCTCACAGCTCTGAAGGATGGGAGGTCCATAGCCCACTGAGGCTCTGGCCTCTTATATTCTGCTTCTTCCAGAGGGAATGGGAGCTGCATCCCCATAGCAGAAGGTCAAAAACAAACCAACTTCCCCATCAACCCTTCATAACAGTATTCAGCAATCCATGAGGGCCCAGCCCTCAGGATGTAACCATCTCTCAAAAGGCTGTATCTCCGGAAATAGAAGCACTGGGGATTAAACTTGAGCATGACTTTTTGGAGGGAACAAAAACCTTTCAAACACCAACAGAAAGTGATCATACTCTAGAATGTTCCTGCACAGTTAGGTTCCTCTAAGAACCGGTGGGGTGGCTGTCCTTCAGCAAGAACACCACTGTTCACAAAGTCCTGCTCATGGCCTGTACCTCAGTGAAGTCTCCCTGATTTCATTAGCTCAGAAGCAACTTGAGGCGAGGGCTGCTCAGGGTGGAGAGCTGAGGTGTTCAGGTCCTTCTGGAGTACCTGGGAGCACAGCTGCCCCAAGCTATCCTTCCTCATTCAGGGCTACTGATGCCCAATCCATTCCTGATCACCTCCTGATCATTGCCTTGGAGTTTCACCACCAGTAAGGGACCCAGTGAAGCCTGGGTGTTGATGAAGTCCTTTGGGAATTCTCCAGCAATGCCTGTCTGGAGAACGTCATTCTATTGGCTCCTCCTGTTGATGCCACATGTTGTGGCTCTGTGGATGGGCCCTTGCTGGTGTGTTGTTCCTGTTTCCTGAAATGCCTGAATGATTAGTTCTCATTTCTTTCTTTTTTTATATTTTATTTATTTGTTTTTAAACTTTTAAAAACGTTTTATTTATTTGAGAGAAAGAAAGAGAGAAACAGAGAGAATGGGCATGCCAGGGCCTCCAGCCACTGCAAACAAACTCCAGACTGTATGCGCCACCTTGTGCATCTGGCTTACATGGGTCCTGGGGAAGTGAACCTGAGTCCTCTGGCTTTGTAGGCAAGTGCCTTAACTGCTAAGCCATCCCTCCAGCCCTTTTTATTTATTTTGAGAGAGAAAGGGAGAGACAAAGTGAGAGAGAAAGAATGGGCATTCCAGAGCTTCTAGCCACTACAAACGAACTCCAGACCCATGCACCACCTTGTGCATCTGGTTAATGTGGGTACTGGGGAATTGAACCTGGGTCTTAAGGTTTTGCAGGCAAGTGCCTTAACTGCTAAGCCATCTCTCCAGCCCCCATTTCTTTCTTTGAATTAATTAATTTATTTTCAAGCAGAGAGAAGAGGGATGCACTAGGGCCTCTTGCCACTGCAAATGAACTCTAGACACAAGTGCCACTTTGTGTATCTGGCCTAATGTGGGCACTGGGGAATCGAACCCAAGCCAGCATGCTGTGCAAGTGCCTTTTAACTGTTGAGCCATCTCTCCAGCCCCTGGCTCTCATTTCCAGTCCCTGGGCTGTGTGAGAATGTCATCTTTCCTGAAGCCAAAATGGGCCAAAATTTCACCATTCTTCTAGACTTCATTAACTGGGTGTCTGTCTGAGTCCTGTGCACAATAGTCTATGAACTTTCCAGTCTCCTAGTTGAGGGAGAAATTTAGTAAGTATGGGCTAAACAGGGTGACAGGATTATTTATTGCAGACCTTCTCGGAGCTTTTATTGTTCTCCTTTGTGTTGTAGCACTCTGGGATGCATCCCTCTGTCCCTCAAGCCTAGTGGACTATGTAGCGATATTACCACTCTCTTCTCATGGGATTAGTGGTCTTCCCCACCCAGGGGAGGGAATCTTGGATTTGAGCGCTGCTGTAATGAGATCTGCAATTTACTGAGGGCCAGCTGGGGGGTGGTAGTGGCTTTGCTGATAACTTCCTGCATTATCTCTTGTCCTTGACGCATTCCTGCAGATGATTTAGGCAGGTTCCAGTTCTCTCTCTCTCTCTCTCTCTCTGTTGCTATTTGACCCTTTCATCTTCCATATACAATCCCCCTTGGGCTTCTGCGGGCGGGGAATGCTGGGCCGCTGTCTTGCTTTTCCCGTTGCAGCTCTGGGAGCAGGTGTGTGTACACACTCATAAATGGACAGAGGCAGCATTGGGCAGAGGAAACAGACCTCCCTTCACACTTTCCTTTCACACTCCAGTATGCCAGCTTATGCAGTGAGTTCCATCTGAAGGATGCTTGGAGCCCGGAGGCTCTTAGAGGTCATTATGTTGAACACTGTCACACTGCAAGGTGGGAAACTGAGGCCCAGAGCCAGAAACCTTGGCACTAATCTGGGTTGGTGGGGTCACGGATCCTTGGAATGTCATGGGTCAGGGACTGCAGAACAGGACCCCTTGAGCTGGCTGCAGTTAGTGTCAGCTGGCGGGGGGAGGTGTTGAAATGCCCCATTTCTTACCTGCACCCCCAACCTGTGAGGAGTGGGACCTGACATCTCCCTAGGTGACTCCAATGCTCAGGGACTGTGGATACTAGGCAGTGTCCTGTGGGCCTCCCAGGAAGTGAAGGTCTGACAGGGACGGGAAGGCGAGGGCAGGTACTCAGCACCGTGGCGTTGCTCCCTTATGGAAGCAGCTGCCTGCATTGGTCAGGCCTATTGTTCCCTGTTTCCATTTGGAGTTTACTGTTCCCACAAGGTTCATGGAAGGTCCCCAGTGCATGCCTCTGTTGGGAGGGGTAGTGGGCCTTTAAGACATGAAGCTTGGAGTGAGGAAGTCAGATCATTTTGCCATTCTTTTATTTATTTTTATTTATTTATTTGAGGTAGGGTCTCACTCTAGCACAGGCTGGCCTGGAATTCACTATGTAGTCTCAGGGTGGCCTTGAACTCCCAGTGACCTTCCTGCCTCTGCCTCCCGAATGCTGGGATTAAAGGTGTGTACCATTAAAATTTTTTTAATTGTGTACTTTACTGTATGAACACATCGTGTGTTGGTCCCATTCCCCTTGAGTTATCTTCTTACCTCCCCTCTTCTGCACCTGCTTCCACTGAGGGTCCTCCTCAGTGGGGTTGCTAGTATTCACCATGGGGCTATGAATGCATAGGTCAGTCTCTTAAAGACACAGTCCTCTCTGCTTTCTGCTCCCTGAGGCGAGCAGGTTTGCTTTGCCAAGGCTGCAGCCACCATGTGCTGCTGCATGCACCACAGGCCCCAAGCCATTCCCAACCCCATCTTCTCAGAGACCATGAGCCAAATAAAGCGTTCCCTTGTAAGTCGTTTTGTCAGTCCCAAAGTGATGGAAAGTGGCCTTCCCCTTAAAAAGTACCACTTGCGGGTTGGAAAGATGGCTTAGGGGTTAAGGTGTTTGCCTGCAAAGCCAAAGGATCCCTGTTCAACTCTCCAGGACCCATGTAAGCCAGATGCACAAGGGGATGCATGCATCTGGAGTTCGTTTGCAGTGGCTGGAGGCCCTGGCGCGCCCATTCTCTCCCTCTCTCTCTCCCTCTTTCTCTCAAATAAATAAAATAAATAAATAAAAATGAAAGTACCACTTGCCATATGACTCAGTGCCCACAGCACATCCCCCCCCCACCACCACCTGGGGAACACTAGCATCACTGTCACCGTGGTCCTGGTCTTTCTTCTCCTGGGCCAGGCACCCACCCCTCGCATGTGCAGCTGTGCTCACCACTAGGCCTGTGGTGTCTGTATGAGGCCATTTGTTTGGGGCCCTGGGCGTGATTGGAGGATCACTGCTGGCACTTTGGATACCGAGAGGATGCAAGGAGGTGGGGGAGAGACCCGACACCTAATTAGTATACATTTGAGTCCCAACAAAACGACTATGACACAGGGTGATGTTACCAGGAGGCTCGCAGCATCACCCAGCACCTAATGATGCCTGATAAGGAGTCATGAGGATTGGACCACTCCAGGCTCGGCCTGGACCTTTCTGCAGGGATGCCAGGTGGCCTGCTGTGGAGACCACCGATGCAGTGGGGGCAAAAAGGAACCTTCTCTAGGGAGTGATGCAAGCCAAAGAAGATAAAGCCAGGATGCTTTCTCCAGCACAGGCCCCAGGGTCAGAGGCTTATGCTAATTCTCCAGTGGGTGTTTTTGCAGGACTGGGGACCTGTAGTGTCTGTGAATGAGTAGATTAGTGAGCAGTAACTACTGATCCTCTCTCTGTGCCAAGCACTCAGGTAACTATCATTTAATTCTCATAACACTCGCATTTTGCAGATGGAGTCACTGATGCCCCATGGGTCATCCCCACGAACAACATAGCTGGAATTTGCCAGCACTTTTCGTACCTGCCAGGCACTGTACAGATGACTTCACCTGGCATCCCCCATTCCTCTCCTTTCTATCATTACCACTGCTTTCTTAGGCTTGTCCTGTTGATGGGGATGCTGCCACATGGAAAGGAAAATGTCCTTCCCAAAGATGGCCAGATGTGACAAGGTCTAGCTCAGATCAGCATCCAAGGGTCCTAACTCTCTCTCTCCCTCCCACTCCTTTCTTCCCTCTTCCTCTTACTCTTCCTTCTCCTTCCCTCTTTCTCTCTCTCCTTTTCCTTATCTATCCCACCCTCTCTCTTTTCCCTCTCTCCCTCCATGATTTGATTTGATTTGATTTGATGGGCTGGCTCATCTTGGGCCAGGTGATGCCTCCCCTTCTGCAGAGCGCAGTCATTGGTGGCCAGGGAGTGGAGCCTAGTGGTCGATTCCCCAGGTTCTTGCCATCCTCTCCCCTGGGATTTACAACCCTCTGAGGTTATGAACTTCCCACTTGGTGCTTTCCTGTGCCTCTTGGAGAATGGTGCTTAGCAAAGATCCTTTTTGCTAAATAATAGTTATTGACCAGCATATGTCAGAAACAGGCTATAGCCAGTCACATTCTAATTTGGGGAGACCAAACAAAATCAAATAAGCAAATATATATTAGTTAAAAATAACTGGGTTGGAGGAATAGCTCAGTGGTTACAGGTGTTTACTTGCAAAGACTGATGGGCTGGGTTTGAGTCCCCAGTACTCACAGAAAACCAGATACACAAAGTAATGCATGTGTCTGGAGTTTGGCTGTAATGGAAGGTGTCTCTGGCACATTCAATGGAAAAGGGATGGATCAGAAGGAAGGCAGACATGGAAGAAGACTGGAGAGCAGATCTGAGCATGGCGAGAGAAGGAACTATGGAGGAATTTCAGAGAACTGTGTTCTAAGCCAGTGCCTTATCAGTGCAAAGGTCCAGAGACAGGAACTTGTATGGAAGCTTCAAAAAATAGCCAAGAGGTCTCCAGACATGGAGCAGTCTGGCAGGGGAGAGTGACGTGAGGGAAGATCAGAGGAGTCAGATTCTGTAAGGTTTTAGGGAGCACAGTAACGGTTTGATGCTTCATCCTGAATGTGTTGGGAAGCCATAGGAGGGCTTGGGTAAGACTCTGTGGTGTAGGAGATGGCACTGTCTCCCCCCCCCCCGCGTTCTAGCCTAGACCCTGGAGAGGCAGACCCCGATAGGATCTAAGCTTTCTACTACTTCCTGCAGCTCTGCTTAGTACTGACCCATGTCCCCTGCCTCCCTAGCCCTTCATCTCCTCAGAGTCCGCAGCAGGACAAGCTGCTCCATGACAACTCAGTACTCTGCCAAGTTTGTCAGTTTGCCTTACCCTCACCTATGCCTACCCTTGATTTTTTTTCTTTTTTTCTTCTTTTTGGTTTTTTCAAAGTAGGTGCTCACTCTGGCCCAGGCTGACCTGGAATTCACTATGTAGTCTCAGGGTGGCCTCAAACTCACAGCAATCCTCCTACCTCTGCCTCCCAAGTGCTGGGATTGAAGGCGTGCACCACCATGCCTGGGCTCATCTACCCTTGATTTTGAACATCCCATTTGTGGTGGTTTGATTCAGGTGTCCCCCATAAACTTAGGTGTTCTGAATGCTAGGTACCCAGCTGATCAAGATTTGGGAATTGATGCCTCCTGGAGGCAGTGTATTGTTGGGGGTGGGCTTATGGGTGTTATAGCCAGTTTCCCCTTGCCAGTGTTTGGCACACTCTCCTGTTGCTATTGTCCACTTTAGGTTGGCCAGGGGGTGATGTCCTCCCTCTGCTCATGCTGTCGTTTTCCCTTGCCATCATGGAGCTTCCCATCAAGCCTGTAAGACAAAATAAACCCCTTTTTTCCCCAAAGCTGCTCTTGGTCGGGTGATCTCTGCCAGCAATGCAATCCCTGACTGCAACACCTTATAATACAGATGAGGCTCCCTGGAGACCTTTGACTTCCCTGCCCTTCTCCAGCTGACTGGCACACAGTTCTCTGGAGGAGATTTGATGGGCTCATCTTGCCTCCCCTTCTACAAAGTACAGTCATTGCTGGCCAGGGGGTGGAGCCTAGTGATTGGTCAGTGGCCTCCTTTATACTGTGGGTGGAGCAGCCACTCAGAGGTGGGCAGGTTCAGGATTCCCTATGTTCCCCCTCCTCCCCCTCCACCCCGAGGATTCACACACCTCTGAGGTTATAACTTTCCCTGTGCCTCTTGCGGAAAGGTGCTTAGTGTCCGTCTCCACGCCTCCATCTGCTGGGTGGATGATGGCATAAGTGACCCAGGCATCATCTGTCTGTTATTTTCCTCATCGATTATGTGGGAACAACAAATCACAGGCCTGTGACTGGCAGGAGGAGACATCTCCATGGGAATGGGACAAGGAGCCTAGTGTACTGAGGAAGAGATGCTGCCCATCCTGTCACCCACCTCTTCCATTGCCAGGAGCTGACCCCCCCCCCATCTTTTCACCCACTGTCCCATGTTGGAGACAACCCCTGTTCCTTCACTGGACCCATAGCTCAGTGGTAGAACATTAGACTTACATGTACAAGGCCTTGGGTTCCAGTCCCAGCATCAACAAACAAACAACAAAACTCAACATTTTAAAACCAAATGGATGGCTTTGGGCTATTTTTTGTGATGTCTGTAGATTTGGCTAAACCGGACTTGCCTTTTGCAGAGACCGCGTTGGCAAGTTTGTTCCTTGTGGGGGTGACAATTGCTCTTCCATGTTCCACAGTCCTTGCTGGTCCCTAGCACTTCCTGCTTCACTGTCTACGTCACCTAAGGGCCCTGTAGGCATGTGTTCCTATCATGCCTGGAGAAATGGGTCCCAGGACCGACAGTGGTGTGGAGGTACAGGGAGCAAGGCCATGCTTCCCGAGAAGGGCTCAGCGGGTGTGGGTGAACCTCCTCCTCCCTGCTGCCGTTTCCTGCACTTGGCTCCCTGGCCGCCTGCTGTGGAGGCATCTCAGCAGGGGAGGCCAAGGAGGGCACCCGTGGGGACGAGGCAAGGAAAGAGAGAAAATATTTTCTCAGGGAAAGTCAACACTGTTATTTGTTTTAGTTGCTTAAATTATATGTGTTATTTATTTTTAAGTGGTCTGTCATTATTGGAGAATGGGGATGGCACCGGCCTTACAATGCAACCAAAATTTTAGATATTGCTATGTAGTTATTAACAAACTGAGCTTTTCATCTTTGCAAACACACTGCGCCTGAAGCCCCAGGGGCTGGGTTTCTTGTTATTGGCTAATTAAAACCATGAGGAGGGCATGGCCTATGTGTTAGGAAGCAGATGGGTGCAGGCCCCTCTGAGTCTTGCCTCCCCATCTATTTGTATCTTTATTCAAAATTATGTATCGAGGGGCTGGAGAGTGTTTGCCTGCAAAGACTAATGACTGGGGTTCAATTCCCCAGTGCCCACACAGAGCCAGACGCACAAAGTGGTGCATGCATCTGGAATTTGTTGGTGGTGGCTAGAAACCCTGATATATCCATTCTCTCCATGTCTCAGTTCTCTCTGTCTCTCACTGCTTGCAAATAATAAATAAATAAATATTTTTAAAAATGTATTAAAGCTGGAGGACCTCAGTAGCATAGCTCAGTGACAGGATGTTCCTTGCCTGTGTAAGGTCTTGAGTCCTGTCTCCAGCACTGTTCATACATGTATGAAAATGTCACCATGAAACCCACTGTTTTGGGCAGTTCATATACACTATTGCAGTTACCTTCTTCTTGCTGGGACAAACACAGACCAGAAGCAGCTGGTGGGAGGAAAGGGTTTATTTCAGGCTTACCAATTCCATGAAGGTTCATCATGGCAGAGGAAGCTGGCTCACTTCATCACATATCCATAGCAGAGTGACACACGAGAACAGCCAGAAACCAGGGCTCAAGCTGGCTCTGTACACACATTAAGACTGGACTCAAGATGGGACCCCAGGGACACACTTCCTTCAGCAGGGCTCCACCTGCTAAAGACTAAGTTAGGAAGCTTAATCTTAATCAAAAATACCTAAGGTTATGGGGACATGACATTCAAACCACCACATATACTAACTAAAAATAATTCAGAAAATAATATGCATTGGGTGCTCTGAGGTGTGAAGTGCTGTTCCATAGAGTGAGAGCGATGATATTAATACAGAGAGCAAAGCTTCCCTGTGCATGATAGCTATGCGCCAGCCCTGTTCAAGTGTTGACCATAGAAAGACCTTAGGAAAAGAACAGCATTACCAAAGCCCTGAGGCAGGAACGAGCTTGGAGAGAGGGGGAGGGAGGAAGAGGAGCGGCCTAAGGGAGTGTAGTTTTGCTGGTTGCATTGTGACCCCAAGGCTTCCCAGTGGGCCCTGAGATGGTCTTTGGGTGGAGGTCTGGTGGGGCATGCCATCTCTCAGGGCAGAGAGAACATGGTGGTGTTTGAATTGAGCCTTGTGTGCAGGTAGCTGGCCAAGGAGGTGTTGGGACCCAGTGTGGGTTTCTCAAAGTAGATGTGAAAGACTTCTTCCTCCCATTCCCACTCTCTGCTTAGAAATCCCTGCCGTCCTTTTCATTCACAAACGTCAGGTGTTAGTTACGATTTGAACGAGAAATGTCCCTACAGACTCCTAGCCTGAACACTTGGGTCCCAGGTGGTCGTGCTATTTGGGGAGGTAGTGAATGAGGACAAACAACCGCACAGCAAACTCCCTGATACCATGAGCGAAAGTAAGACTTCCTTCTCTACTTTGTTCTCTTGGGAATTTTGGTCAAGAAACGCCTACATCAGGGCTTCCCTATGTCCTCCTAGTGGCCTGGGTGTGGAGCTCAGAATCAGTCAGAGGATTCCCCAGCATGTGGGAACTGGAGAATGGTATAGTCAAGGATGCCTAGCTGGAAGCTGAGGATCTTCTCGAGGCTGGGGCTACCCTTCTCTCTCCTTCTGTTACTGTCAAAGCCTGTTCTGAGGGCTCCAGTATCAGATGACCTGTTTAAGGGCTATCTCAGGAGACGATGATCAGGCTGGAGGGGCTGCTTGCCTTGGAGCCCATGAGCCATGCATGCTTAGTGATATTTTCAGTGTGGAGCTGAAGAGGGGAAATGGGCACTTAGAGCAGAAGTCATTACCTGCAGGCGTGTGTCTTAAGGGAAATGACATCGCTAGAGGAGCTGTCAGTGTCACGTTGCTGGGATGAACATCGAAACCAGATACAGTTTATGGGAGGAAGGGGTCTATTTCAAGCTTGCAGATCCAGAGGGACGGTCCATCAGTGGTGGAAGCAGCTGCTTCCATACATCCCAGCAGAGAGAAACAACCCATCAAAGCCCAAAACAGCAAGCACGAATGGGCAGCAATCAGCGGGGGACTCCTGCCAGGGCTCAGACTGATCTACATACTTATGAGCCAGAATTCAGATCCACCCCAAGTGGCATCTTAGGGCTGGACTCCAGGATCCACCCCCAGTGACACTTCCTCTATCCAGGAGACTGGAGACCCACGTTACAAGCTTTAATAGAACACCTGAGTCTATGGGAGACTTACATTCACACCACCACAGGAGCCTTGGGTGCAGAGCTAGGTCTCCAGGACACTTGCATAGGGAGGAAGATTTTAATTGAATGCACTGAGGGACTTGGTAATGTCCCAAGCTGTCTGGCAGCTGGAAGCTGAATTTAGCATCCATCAAGCACAATGCACTTTTCCTCTTTTGTTCTTGGTCACCAAAGCAAGAGACTTTACCTTCAGCTGTCTGACTTTTCTCATCAGTCAAAGCTCTTGGATGACATGAGTTAATCTGTAGACCACGCTTAGAACCCAGCCCACAGGAAGCACTCTGTCAGCGGCAGTCCTCAGTGACCGTATCCTTCACTGGAGGAACTCAGTGCTCCAGGCCAAGAGCCCTATTGTGATGATGAAGCAGACTACAGTGCTCCCCATGTTATTTTGAGGAGCTTGAGGAAGCCACTTCCCCTTAGAGCACTGGTTCCATCCATTTGTTGTCAGCATGGGTGAAATGGTAGTGGTTTTTGCCTCCCCAGCCCTGGCTCTCTCGCCATCTGCGCCATGGTGGCAGGAAGTCTATCTCTGTGATTTGTGCATCCCCTTGTCACCCTGGACCCTCTTTGGGAAGGGCCATGCCATGCAGATTGGTACTGTGTTGTGTGCATTGGATCAGAATCTCTTTGGAGGAGCCTGGGTCAGGGGCTGTGTCTGTCCATCAACACAGCCAACAAACACTTTGGCTTCATCCTGGCTGTGGTGTGTCTGACGGCCTTTCCAAAGATGATCAGTTCCCAAGGGCTCTGATCTGATGAACGGTTTAATCCATTCAAAAGCTGGCCATTTCCTCATCTGTCACTCTCTTTGTTTCCTGTCCTCCATAAGGCAAACAGTTCTGCTCCACCATGCTGTGCCTTACCATGGGCCCAGAAACAATGGTGCCAGCTGATCACGGGCTGAAATCTCTGAAACCCTGAACCAAAATAAATCCTTCCTCCTAGAAACGGCTCCTCTCCAGCATCTGTCACAGTGATGGAGTGATGGGAACTGACTTGTACTTATGTGGAGGTTACAGTGGCAGGGAAGGCCTCATGATGAGGAAGGAGGGAGAGGAGACTGTGAAGACAGCATTTTTTTATGCCTGTCACTTCTTCCATCCTTGGCACTTACAGTTAGGTGAGGCATTTGATGCTTTATCTGCATGCTTTTTCCCAGTTCATCCCCACAGTACCCTGCAAGCTTGGGGCTGTTGTCTTCATTCTGTTTACAAGAGAAATGAGGCTTATAGTACTGGAGCTCTACCACGCAAGCACCTTGCAGAGCCAGGTCACAGCTGAATGCCTTGTGTTTATGCTATCCTTACTGTCTGGGGACAGCCAACCCAATGGGTAGGTAAGGCTGTTTCCTTGAGAAAAGAAGACTAGGATGGGGCACATGCTTGGTTCCAAGAGAGTGAGAGAGGGACCCAAGGACTGAGGAGGTCAAGGGAAAGGGTCCTTCCTCCCCAAGGTCAGACTGGCTGCCCCCTTGGAGATACATATTTTCTCAGGGCTGTGATAATGTGATAGCCACTCGATTGCAACTGAGATCACCTGTTTTTTCCCCTTCTCAACTGGTCTCTCCCCCGAGACCCCAGTGTTAATGAAATCAAACAAAATGAAAATGGGTAAATTATTGCAAAGCTATGAACACCTCCGAGGGCCATGGCTCGCTAGTTTCCAATACCGCCTCATCCGGGAGGCTGCTGCAGAAGCCGAGGCAATTTTGTCCCATGGGTGAGGTGGTGGAAGGAAGGGACAAAAGAGACAAGATATTGCAATCAGGAGGTCAGTGACCCAGGCTTTTGTATAATTATAGAATTTCATTTTGGGCCAACTGGACTGACGGCTGTGCTTGTTGGCAAATTAGTGGCAAAAAATAAAGCAATTTTTTTAGCATCTTCAAAGGAGTTGTTACTCTATTGGGGTGTCAGCATCTCAGAGGGTGGGAAGAAGGGATGGATAGAGAAGAAAAGGGGGCCCAAGTCAGAGGCAGCCAGCCATTTTACCAACAAGGTGGATTAGATTTTAATCTGGGATCTGAGAGAATGTGTCCTGCACTATCCTAAGGAGATGAGCCAGGCCATCCTTGGAATGTGTTCCTAGAGTAGAAGGTGCGGAGACAGTAACATGGCCCACGCTGCTCTTTCTGGGTTATTTCCCCACACTTGAGTGGTGTTTCCTTTTACCAAATAGTCTCCAGACAAGCCAGGCTGACGCACAGCCCTGACTTCACCTTGACATGACCTAGAACAGCCCTCCTTATTCTTTCTTGCCCTCTTTTTCTCCCTTGTAAAATAGTGAGAAAGACCATTCTTCTCAGGAGTTAATTAATAACTGGTCTATCATTGATGAGAAAGTAACTCTGCACACTAAAGTGAAATATAATATTTTTTGTTATTATTTTTTCCAAGCTTTCATGATAAAATTATTTTTAAAAAAATTCACAAAAACAAAACAAAATTCACAAATAGATTTGGAACTAGATTTAGCACCTCACCTTTATCTCATGCTGCCTTGATTCATTTTGCTTTACTTATATTTTTCTATACCTGCCCTTGGACCAACTGTACAGTAATTTTTTGACATTTTTCTTGAGATTGGTCTGGTTAAATTTGTTTTTATTTAAATATCTCTTCTATTTTTTTAAAAAATATTTAATTAATTTATTTATCTGAGCGAGAGAGAAAGAGAGACAGAGAAATAGGCAACTAGATAGATGGAGTGAGTGAGAGAGAGGAGAGGAGAAAGAGAAAGAGTGGGCTCACCAGGGCATCTAGCCACTGCAAATGAACTCCAGACACATGGGCCACTTTCTGCATCTGGCTTTACTGGGGAATCAAACTCTGGTCCTTAGGCTTTGCAGGCAAGTGCTTTAACCACCAAGCCATTTCTCCAGCCCCTGTTCTGATTTTATGTGAAGCCAATATATCCATAAACCATAGATTAAATGGGCTAATTACATATTTTCTAAAGCAGATAAAAATAAATATCTATTATCACTAAAAAATACCCACCATTGCATTTTCTTCTGTCACTCAAATCCAGCAGATCATGTTAGTGTGTCATCCTTATGGTTCCTTGGCCTTAATGTGTCCCTCTGTAAAATGGGTCCATATGCCTTCCTGATGACCCCAGACTGCTGATGTTCCCTGTCTTGCACCAAGGACTTCTTCCATTTTTGGCAGCAGCATGCTGTCTAAGGCCCATTATAGGGGCTGAATTGAAGCTGGACATGGAGCTGGTATAATAAGGAGATAATGATATGTTAAAGAGATTAATAAGCTATCTGCAGGACTTCTCTGGCTCCTCCCAGAAGCACTGGGAAGCTCAGGGCTTCCTTTCCTGTCCAGAGCAGTCTTAGGGTGAGTTGTAGTCAATTCCCACATTGCTGGGATGAACATGCAAATCAGACACAGTTTATGGGAGGGAACAGGGTTATTTCAGCTTACAGATCCAGGGGAAGTTCTAGCAATGGTAGATGAAGCTGCTTCCATACTTCCAGCAGAGAGAAACAACCAAATCGCCAGCAAAACCCAAAAACAACAAGTATGAATGGGCAACAGGCACCAGGGACCCCCACAAGAGCTCTGATTTCTCTGCGTACTTTTTTTGACTGGAATTCTAATCCACCCCTAAACACACCTTTGGGCTGGACGCCTGTGACACCTCCTCCAGCCAGGTCTATGGGGGACATACATTCAAACCATCACAGGGTGCCTCTGCTAAGCTCTGGGGCTCCTTGGAACAGCTGAGCAAGTGTGATGTGTTTAAAGGTCCATCCCCCATTACACATGGCAAGAACAGATCAGAATGATATGTACACAAGATCCCATTCTATTCATTTATTTTGAAAATGTGGCACTATTGCTCCCTCCCCCCACCACCCAATAAATTTTTCTTTGTAGCTAAACCTGGTGTTCTGATGGGATTGTGACAGAAGGCAGAACAAGGAGGTTCCCTTTGGACGTGGTGGGTATTTGGTCCATAGGAAGGGTGTGAAGATGAAGGAGGCTGAGCTGAGCAGCTCACCTCTGTAATTCTAGCATTCAGGAGGCTGAGGCAGGAGGCCTGCTCAAGGCCAGCTTGGGTTACATAATGAGGTTCTGGTCAGCCTGGTCTAGGTAAGATCTCATTTCAAAATGAAATGATATGAAATGAAGAATAATGAAATGAAACAGAAAGAAGCTGGATTTTTGCCTCTGAGATTGAGTACTCTGCTAAATCTCCATGGAGAGCTGCTGGCCCTTACAGAGGGTTGATAAACAAAGATAGATGACAGTGACCCTGCACGGACCTCCCTGCCTGCAAAAGGCCTCTCATTCAGCACCTTCCTCAAGCCTCAGCCTGTAGGTGTTTTTTTTTTTTTTTTTTTAATTTTTATTTTATTTGTTTTGTTTGAGAGAGAGAGAGAGAGGGGGGGAGAATGGGTACACCAGGACCTTCAGCTACTGCAAATGAGCTCCAGATACATGTGCTACCTTGTGCATCTGGCTTAAGCGTGTCCTGAGGAATTGAGCCTGGGTCCTTTGGCTTTGCAGGCAAGTGCCTTAACTGCTAAGCCATCTCTCTGGCCTTGTAGGTTCTTTTTTCTTTTTTAATGCTTTATTTATTAATTTATTTATTAAGAGAGGGAGAATATGAATGAGAATGGGCATGCCAGGCCCCCTCCCCACTGCAAAGGAACTCCATATAAATGCACCACTTTGTGCATCTGACTTTTTATGTACTGGGGAATGAACCCAGACCAGCAGGCTTTATAAGCAAGCCCCTTTAACCAGTGAGCAATCTCTCTCTAGCCCTCACTGTAGATCTTGGCTCCTGTTTTGAGTTGATGGAGCAGGGGAAGATTGGCCTGGGTGAAAGGCACTAGAAAGTTCTATCTGACCTCTCAGGACTGGTTAGACTTGGAGGGGCCATGTCTCCCCAGCCAATGAGGCCAAGCAGATGACCACAACAGCTCAGGAAACGCAGTGCACCCTAGGAATATCTTTTCCTTGGCAGCTCTGGTGAAGAGGAGTCCTCGGGTAGGTTGGGCCCAAGAGATGTGAGCAGCCTGGGAGGCTAAGCACTTCCCACCTAGGGATACAGGAACAAGCCCCTGTGGGGATGGAAGAGCTGGTGCTCTGCTGAAAAGCCCATGCAGTCTGGAGAGAAAACATTCTGTGTTGGGTGGGCTGAAGCATGGTGGCATTTTGGAGACAGTGCGGGAGCTGGACCAAAGTTCTTCACTTCCGACTTTGTCCTCACCCACTGTGCCTCTGGCTCTCTTACTTCATCCTTCCCCTCTCGAAGGGTTAGCTTTCCTGGTAGCTCTGGTGACTGGTTCATTCTTAGGTATTAAGGTGTCCAGTCTATTCTTATCCTTCTCCCTATCTCAACCCTACCAAGGCTAGAACTCACAGTAGGAACCCACGGGGAGGGGCCTCTAGCTGGCTTTCTTCCTCCCTTCTTTTTTTTTTTTTTTGGTGCTATTTCTGAGTGTCCAGTTCCCTATGTGTGGAGCCCCAGGAGGGAAGGAAGAAGTCATTGTCAATGGCTTGTGTGACAGTTTGAATGGATGACCCCCATAGACTCAGGTGTTTTATTAAAGCTTGTAACTTGAGTCTTCAGTCACCTGGTTGGAGGAGATGTCACTGGGGGCGGATCCTGAGGTCCAGACCAAAAGTGTGTTTGGGGGTGGATGGGAATTCTAGCCAAAAAGGTATGCAGAGAAGTCTAAGCTCTGGTGGGGTCCCTACTGCTTGATACCCATTCATGCATGCTTCTTTTGGCATTTGGTGGCTGTTTGGTTGTTTCGCTCTGCTTTGGTTGTAAGGAAGCAGCTTTTGCCACCTCTGAGGGAACTTCCCCCTTGGATCTGTAAGCTTGAAATAAATCCCTTCCTCACATAATTTGTGTCTGGTTTGGATGTTCATCCCAGCAATGTGGAACTGTCTACAAGAGCTTGTTATAAGGGATTGGCATCTAGTGCTGGCTTTGAAGAGGTTTCATGGTTTCCTTGTGATGGACCTCTGCATAGCCAAGTTTCTGGGCATGTGCTATGTCCTCTCTGCCTGACCTCAATGGGACCTTCCTTCAGCTCCCCTGCTTTGAAGGAAATCCTGTAACTGATAGACATAGTATCAACCAGATATCTTGACATGGCCACCTTCCTTGCCTTTTATTTGGCCCAGAGGGAACTTCTGCTGTCTTTTTACACTGAGCTGTGTACAGGCTCTTCTCACCTTGCTGAGGAGGGTGGCCCAGCCTCATCCTGCGGTTTGTCTACGTGAGAACCAGCCCTGAGCCTCTGTGAACATCTGCACTGAAGCGGGCACACACCTAGCCTATCAAACCCTGCTACCTGGAGCTTCCTGTTTGCTTCTGTGAGTTCCTTTCTGGATCTTTTCCTTGTGCTGATGGTTTGTCACCATGAACCAGGGGAGCTGATACCCCTGGGAGGGGCTCTCAGCCAGAGATGAACAGCAGTCAGTGGATAAACACTGAACACTCAGCATCCTTGCCCACAGGTGAGATGAGGAGCACGCATGATCACACAGGACCTTCCGGTCCGAGATGGTGTCCTGCTGTACGGTAGACTCAGCCCAGGGACTTCAGTTGGGGAGAAAGATACCAAATACCAGCAGGTTTCAAAAGGATGACTGGGGGGCCAGGGAAGTGACTCAGTGGATTAAGGTCTTGCTGTGCAGGCGTTAGGACCTGAGTTTGAATACCCAGATTCCATGTAAAAGCCGAAAGCTGCCGTATTCTTCTGTAATCCAAGTGCTCCAACAGTGGGAAGGGAGGCAGAGACAGGAGAACGTCTCAGAAGCTCACAGACTAGCTGGCCTGGCAAACTCAGCAGTGAATGAGGTGAGGTAGAAGGCAAGGACAAACACACAAAAGCTGTCCTCCAATCTGCACACACACGCCATGGCACATGCATGCCTGCACTCACACACATGAACATGTACCTACATACATACATCAAAATAAGCCAATCAATGAATGAAAATTAAAATTTAAAAAAAAGGATGACCGGTATCCAGACGCTTGCCTTGAGACCCAGGAGTTCCACTCCCAGGCATGCACCCCACAGTAGTGTATTCATATGTACAGCAAGAGTGTTTACAAAGCAGAATTATGCATAACATCACAGACAATAAAGCAGACAGCTATATCGTGAGGTAATCAGACAGTAGATGATAATGCAACAATGAGAACACATGACTGCCAACCTCACATAACAACATGGATGACACTCACAAACATGATGTCCAGGCAAAGAAAACAGACACAAGGAAGTACGTACAGCATGACTCCATTGACATCATGTTCGAGATTAGATAGAGTTAACCAGTGATGGAGAAATTAGGATGGTGCTGATCCTTAGCAGGGGAGGCAATGAGCAGACAATGCCACGAGGGAGCTTCTAGAAAGCTTGTCATGTTCTATATATATATTTTTTGGTCTGAATACTGGATGGCTGGGTGTGTCCACTTTATGAGAATTAATTCATCTGTACACTCAGGATTTGAACATCTTTATTATATACAGTAGGCTTCAATTTCCACATAAATATGTCAACACCATTCCAGAATAAACTGGCTGGGGACTATGTGGGGAGGGAAGAGATGATGTTTGAAGGAGCTATGTGAATCAGCAAGTAGGGGCTGATAGGAATCTAGAGGGGACCCCTGAGATAAGATTTCTGGAGTGTTTAATTAAGGACCCCTGGGATAAGATTTCTGGAATGTTTGAACAAGGGAGCCACAATTTATAATGGAATGAGCAAGAAACCATTGAATCGAGGGCAGTCTGTTGGAACACAGGACTTAATGTTTGGGAAAGGATCTCAGGAGATCAGACAAAGTCACTGTTAAGGCTTTTCGAAGCACGGACAAAGTGATTGTTGATGCTAAGCTGAAGCAGAAGGAAGGAAAGATGGAGAAAAGGGGATAAACAGTACATGGGGCCAGAAGACCCATCCGAGGATGACGTTTTATTGACACACTCAGAAGACACACACTACTCACTGATAACTTAAGGAAGGCACTGATGAGACAGGCGCCAAGCATTCTCAGGAGTCCAGGGCTGCCTCTATGGTGTGGATGGTAGCTGCTGGTCAGAGAGGGGTCTACAGAGCACAGCTCACTAAGTGTCCCTGAGAATGCACATAAGCTCAGGGGCTCCAGCAATCCTAGTGACTGGCCAGGTCTAGAGAGCAGCTGTGGTGGCTTCATCCGTAGAGGTGTGAGAAGATGAATACTGGAGGCTGCATCCTCGGAGGTAAGTCAGACAGGCAGCCAATAAGTTTCCTGCATATCTACCAACACCAGCAAATCTGGAGGCACAGCACTGAGCTTCTGCTTCCAGACAGGAGGGAGCAGTAACTTTCAGATTTTCTCTTGTGCCAGAAACAACCCCCAAATGGTTGAAATGTATGAACCATTGGTTTCTAAGACACTGGATAGGGCAATGACAAGTGATGTGGGTCCTCGCTGTTCCCTGGGGTCACTGGCCACCAACGTCCCAGGCGCAGTAGGAGCTGAGGGGAGCAGGGTCTTGGAGCAGGTGAGTGTGGCGGGCAATGAACCACCCCAGAGGCAGGCTGCTGGATAGAGTGGGTTTATAAACACTTGAGAAAGGTTGAGAAGGCACATACAGACTATAGGGTGATTGGATACATAGGTTTATGGGTTGCTATCTAGTTGGCTGGTGTTGGAAGGCAGAAGTTGTGAGGGAGAAGCTACAAGGGAGATAACAGAAGTGGCGGGAAAAGCTATGTGACTTCAGCCACATATTGGATGGCTACAGCTGCAGGGAGACTGTTTACTACCATATAAGGGTCTCTTGGGCAGCTGGCCACAGGTCAGGAACTGTGGGGTTCAGGTGCTTTTGGGATAGGGGCGAGGGTCCGCCAGCTCCGCCCACTCTGGGCAAAGATGGGGCACACTATGACCTTGAGAGAAGGGAGGGCCAGCTCCATCGCCAGAGTGGGTTCCCGACGATAAGGCTGGCTGCAACCCCCACAGACCAAGGTCTCCGGCCATGTCCAGCAGCCCAGGCCAGCTTCCTCACAGTCCCAGCCCGTGTTTAGCAATGCCCAACGAAGTGATTCCTACGAAGTGGGAGTGAAGTGAGGGAAGCCTTTCATTGATTCCAGATCGCCACTTTCAGACTGTTTCCAGGTCACACACTGGAAGAGGAGACTCAGGTAGAGTCCGAGTGGGGAACAGGGAGTTGAGAGTTGGGAGACTGAGCGTGCTAGTTGGAAGGATGGTGAACTGGATAGATAACTGCTCAAAGATGACCATTTTTTCTCAAATACTCAGTCTGTTGCTGTCTGTGAGAAAGCTGCTCAAGGTTGGGGACAGGGCCCAACTGAGGCTGTCTTGGAATGCCACTGTTTTAAACTTCCTGTTCAGTCCTTCCAGGGATGGTGAATCTTCATCATGAATTTGACTGAGAGACACTTAAGTTAGTTAAAGCGTACTTCTGCGTGTGCTGTGGAGGTGTTTCCATAGGTGATTGGAATATGGAACAGGAAGTAAGCAGGGGAAGACTGGCCCTGAATGTGGGCAGCACTAGTCTACTGGCTGGTCACACAGATTGGAACAAAAATGTCAGGAGAGGTGCATTAGTTAGTTTTTGAATTGCTGTGACAAGTACTTGACGGAAACAACTTATGAGAGAAAAGTTTTATTTGGGCTCATGGCTTCAGAAGATTACAGTTTGTCAACTTGGCAATGCGACTTCTGGGCTCTGTTTGTGATTTAGGGAATGTATGTGGAGGCTGTTCCTAAGGCTGCAGAATAGGAAGCTGGAATCTCACACTGACAGCTCTACAGGAGCCCTCAGGCCTTCAGTGTTGCATGGTTGGTCCCTCCTGGCTATAGCTTCCAGCTTCTCGGACTGGGTGCTACTGGTTCTCAGTCTCCCAAGCCTGCAGTCAGCCACTGTGGAAATGCCCAGCCTCTGATTATGTGAGCCAATCTAATGAATCCATTTTCATAACTGTGCATGCATTCTATTAGTTTTGTTCCTCTAGGGAACCCTGACTAACTCCCTTCCTTTCCTCTCTCAGTTTTTCAGGTATCAGACGTGCATCATGGCCTGAAGGCTTGCCCCACCTCCTCCTGCTCTCACAAGCCTCTTTTTACTAGTAAACCTCTCACCCACCACCCATCCACTCCTGTCTTGGCATCTGTTTCTTGGGGGACCTAAATTGTCACACCCTTCCTGCCTCCTCTCCTGCACTTCTCTCCTTACCTCAGAGCCTTCAACTTTCTGTTTCATGGCTCTGGTCCCAGTTAATGTTTGTTTCTCTCTGGGTTTCTCTGTGTGTGTGGTCTGTGTCTTCCTTTGGTGAAACTTGCACAAGATGGGGTGTTCTGAGGGGTTCCTGTATTATCCACCTGCTGTGCTGTACCCAGCTATGTGAATAGTCACAGATGCCTACTACATGAATGTTTGAGAAACAGTGGAAGACTAAAGAAGAAGCATGGCTTTCAGAAGATCCAAGAACTTTTCAGAAGTGACTTAGTGTTGCTTCCCACTAAAATCTGTGAGACTTTCTCAGTGGCTACTTGAAGGCAGGCCCTGGAACAGGGAGACCAACCAGCAATGGGGAGCGGAGCATCACGGCCTTGGCATCCTGCCGGAAGTGGAAGTAGGAGATCTGGGCACCCAGGTTAGGGATGAGCCACTTGTCCCAGGAGTGGGCACTTCAGAAACATTACCCTGGAAAGCGACTCACTGGAAAAATACCAAACAAGGTGTTTATCGTCAGAGTGTGAAATACATGAAGCGCTGTAATTAAACCAGCAGGGGTGGGGACACAGCGCGAGTGCCAAACTGTTTCTTTGAAGATGAAAGTCATTAGATTTCAATGCGAATCTAGGAGGAGCATCCCACCGACACCGATATTTAACCTACATCATAGAGCAGAGCAAGCGATTGAGTGTGATTGATATTAAGTTGATTGCAGTAATTGCGAAGGGGAACCTGGAAATAGTTAGATTAGCAGGAAGCAGGCAGTGAGCCAATGGCGTCTTTGTTACTTCTTAAAATGTATAAGTTTCTATATGCAGCCTTTGGGCTATTTTGTTTGTTTTTGACCTATCTCAGCTGAGCACAGGGTAGGCAGATAAACCAGGGAATTAACACTCATGGGAAGGAATGGGAGGTGATGGGTACTCCTCAGCTGCCTCCTGTCTTGGGTGAGTAAGTGACCTGCGCTGGGTCTGCTCCCAGGGAATACAAAATGAATGACCTAACCATGCAGTGTCTCCTGGGGCAGAATGATTTGGCTGGGCACTAGGCCATCTGGAGATGGCAACCATCACACCAGGCCTCACCTCTCACCCTTTAGGTCTCTGGAATAGGGTATAGGGGTGTCATCTTATTATTTTTCATAGCTATGACAAAATAACTGAGAAAACACCTTACAAGAGGAAAGATTTCTTCAGTTCATTGTTAAGTCCATCATGATGGGGAACAGAACAGTTTACATGGTATCCAGGAAGGAGAGAGAGAGAAAGAGAGGGAGAGAGAGAAAACACCATGCTCTTCTGCCATTGACCTTCCTCCTTTCCTTTACCCCATCTGGGACCCAGCCCATGGGATGTGCCACTCAGGTGGGTCTCTCCACCCACCTTACTTAATTATATTAGTCGGAGTTCTCTGAGTGCATATAGTAAAGGGAATTTATTATATTAGCTTATAGGATACTGGCTAGGCAGTCCAACAATAGCTGTCTGTGGGCTGGGGAGCTGGAAACCTGGTAGTGCTCAGTGTATGGAGGCTGGGTGCCTCGGCAGTCCCATTCTGGTGCTGAGGGCCTGGAGGATTCCTGGAGAGTGGCTGGTCTTCCTTCCATGTTGGAAGGCTGATGGACTGGGCTCCGATGTCTGTGCAGGATAGCAGCGACACGGTAGATGCACACACTAGCAAGTAGCACGGGCAGCCAGGCAGAAGGCCCTGTGTTCTCCTGCAGTTTCTTTTTATAGAGCTCCACCAGAAGGCTTGCCCGTTTTGGAGGAAGGACTTCGTCCCTCCAACAATTCTTTCTGAAAACTCTCTCACAGACCAAGAGGTGTGTTTTTAGGTGTGATTCCTAATCTGATCTGGTTGATAATAGAATTTACCCCTCACATTCACTGTCTCAGGAAACACCCTCACAGACACAGTGTGCTTTACTAATCTCCTAGGCACTTCTCCATCCAATCAAGATCATAATCAAAACCAACCAACTCCAACATTTGTGTCACCGTGGAGGTGGGACATGTCAGACAGAGCTGTTGGGCTTTAGGAGAGACAGTGTGGGGGCTTAGAGCAACCACAGAAGAGAAGGCCTGAGCATGACCTTGTTTTTATTTTTGTTTTTTTTTTTTTATGAGAAAAAGAGACAGAGACACAGAGAGAGAGACACACACACCACAGAAATGTCACACCAGGGCCCCCAGCCACTGCAATAGAACTCCAGGTGTGGGTGCCACCTGGTAGACATGTGAGACCTTGCCCGCTTGCATCCCCTTGTGCTTCTGGCTTATGTGGGATCTGGAGAGTCAAACATGGGTCCTTAGGCTTGCAGAGTAGTGCCTTAACTGCTAAGCCATCTTTCCAGTCCCAGAACTGTGACCTTTTACCTTTTGGAGCTATGCTTTGATTGCTGACTGTGTATCAATGTTGAAAGTATGTAAAATTTACAAAATTCATCCTGGTAGCTTCATGGGTCAGGGAGGGGACACGAATCAGTTAAATATGCCAAGTATAAGGAAAACCAGGCAGCCCCATGGGCCTTCCTTTTCCCTTTGATAAGTAGAGCTGGAAGGAACTTTCTCCTCCATTAGAAACCTGGCCTTGAGCTGGAGGACAAACAGTAGCTGTGTTAGGGCCTTGTGCTCACTGAGTGACCAGGGTGGAGACAGCACTGCACCTGCCCTGCTGGGGGCGGGGGAGAAGGTGGTCACCACGCTGACCAATCATCATCACCTTTTGGGCTGTGGGTCGGGAGGTGCTTGCTCTTTGTCAAGAGACTCAGTTCTTTTGGCTTCTGTGATGTACTCCAGTTTAAAGGATCTGTACTCATGGAGGCATGCACATGGAGTTCGAGCCAATGAGAAGGATGCCAGTTGATGATGGTATTCTGAATTCTTTTTTTAAATGTTTACTTATTTATTTATTTGAGAGAGAGAGGGAGAGCGAGTGAGCCAGGACCTCCAACCACTGCAAATGGACTCCAGATGTGTGCACCACTTTGTGCATCTGGTTTTATGTGGGTACTGGGGAATCAAACCTGGGTCCTTTGGCTTTGCTGGCAAGCACCTTAGCTTAGCCCCATGTGCTGGGTTCTGAATCTCCAACCAGCTATATACCTGATGGCATGTTGCTCACCCCAGAGCCAGCCCCCCTCCTCTCCCTCCTCCCAAGTTCCAGGCATCTGGTCCCTTACTTCTGTTTTTTTGTGGGCACAGCAAATCCAAGAAGCTGGGGTCATGTAGAACCCGCTTTTCTCTGGCCATTGGTTCATGCCTCCACTGCTGTGGGAATCCCCTGCATAAGGACAAAGTTATATCTTCAAGGATCCAGTGGAGAGTTCCCAAAAATGCTGGTGCAGAAGGTTCGGGGCCTGATGAAGGCTATGTGCATGACTGTGGGAACTGTAGAGCTGACTTGGACGAGATCACATGTGCTTGGTGTGTGTGCATGAATGCACATACATGTGAGTAGGCATGACAGTGGAGAGGAAAGACTGGCAGGAGGTAGCAGGCGGGTGACTGACAGTTACCTTCATGTGTCTGAAAGGAAAAGGTCTCGGTGGTGGTTTGAATGGAGCACGTCCTCTATAGACTTCAGAGTGTGAATCCTTAATCTCCAGCTGCTAACACTGTGTGGAAAGGTTGTGGAACCTTCAGGAGTGGAGCCTTGCTGGAGGAAGTGGGTCACTGGGTGTGGGCCTTGAAGTTTGGTAGTGTGGCCTGGCAGGCAATTCTTCCTCTGTCTCCTATCTGCCAGGGGGCTAAGGCCTTCCTGCTTCGCTCCAGCTGCCATGTTGGACTAGATCTACCTTCTCCATTCGGCAGCTAAATTCAATCCTGCTCCTTCCATAAACAGCTTCTGGTTGGGTATTTCTGATATAGTAGCCTCTCTTCCTAGAACTCAAAACGGAGACTACAAGTAGAAGGAAACATGCAAGGCTGTTTTATTCCAGATAGTTCTCATGGAAAGAATCAAGGCTCAGCTGCAAGTGAAAGCTTTGCAGCTCAACCTGACGCGGGCAGCGAAGGGAACATATTGGCTTATGCAAGCACAGGAGAACGTGGACCTCAGGAATGGCTGGATCTAGGTGCTCAGCTGGAATACCACTTTCTCTCTCCCATCTCAGCTTTGTTTCTTTCTGGGCCATCTTCAAAGTCAGGCAGGTTTTTTTTTTAATGTTTTATTTTTATTTATTTATTTGAGAGAGAAAGAGGGAGGGAGAGAGAGAGAAAGAGAGAGAGAGAATAGGCATGCCAGAGCCTCTAGCCACTGAAAATAAACTCCAGATGCATGTGCCATTTTGTGCATCTGGCTGATGTGGGTCCTGGGGAAACAAACCTTGGTCCTTTGGCTTTGCAGGCAAGTATGTTAACTGCTAAGCCATCTCTCCAGCCCCAGGTTGTCTTTTTAATGTGGTACAATGGCATTTGGCAACTGTTGCAGTCAGGTTTGCATTGCTGGCAGAAATCACCCTACCAAGAGTGGCTTGTGGGGAAAAAGGTTTATTTTGGCTTACAGACTCTAGGGGAAGTTACATAGTGGCAGGAGAAAACAATGGCATGAGCATAAGGCCAACATAAGGTGAACAATAGCAACAGGAGAGTGTGCCAAACACTGGCATGGGGAAACTGGCTATAACACCCATAAGCCCATCCCCAACAAAACATTGCCTCCAGGAGGTGTTAGTTCCCAAATCTCTTATCAGCTGAGCAGCTAGCATTCAGAACACCTAAGTTTATGGGGTATACCTGAATCAAACCACCACAGTAACCTAGGACATGTGTCCTCACAGCTTTCATCCTTTAAAAAAAATTTTAAGTATTTATTTGCAATGAGAGAGAGAGAGAGAGTATGGGCATGCCAGCGCCTCTAGCCACTGCAAATGAACTCAGATGTATGTGCCGCTTTGTGCATCTGGTTTATGTGGGTACTGGAGAATCGAACCTGGGTTGTTAGGTTTTGCACGTAAGTGCCTTAACCACTGACCCATCTCTCCAGGCCCACAGCTTTCATCTTTAATAGCTGTAGCAGAAGTTCTAGAAGCAAATCCCTCCCCCCTCCCCACACACACGTAGGCCAGTCCCTGGAGCCAGAGATGGTGTGGGTGACTGGAGGACTTAGGGCATGTGGCCCCCTCTGGAACCAGAGGCTGCAGATTTAGCTCCATCAAAGTCCAAGGCCTGAGGATGAGGAAGGATGGAGGCCCCGCTGCAGGACTCCTAGGACTCCCCTGACACACCAGGAATGTGAGGTGGCATCATAGAAAGCTGAAGAGGAAAGCCTTGTCACTGGAGTCCACAGGTGGGTAAGACTTCAAGTCGTCTTCTCCTACACCCTCCTCTTACAGCACCTTAAACGACTGTGTGAACACAGTGACAAACACTTGATATAGCAGTATATGTAGGTCAGCCTTCAAGATCTCTAAAGCTTCATTGACACTGTTAATTTTTTTTTTTTTTTTGTATTTCCAGTGCTGAAAATACAATCTAGAACCCTGAGCATGCTAGGCAAGCCCTCTACCACTGGGCCACACCCAGCCCAGGATCATTCTTTCCTTTTACTTTTTTTTTTTTTTTTTTAATGGTTTTTCAAGGTAGGGTCTCACTCTAGCTCAGGCTGACCTGGAATTCACTATGTAGTCTCAGGGTGACCTCGAACTCATGGCGATCCTCCTACCTCTGCCTTCTGAGTGCTGGGATTGAAGGTGTGTGCCAATGTGCCCGGCTTCCTTTTACTTAATTTTTAAATTAATTTCCTTAATTGTCCTTTCCTTTTTCACTTTTCTTGTTTTGAAACAGAGTCTTGCTATTGAGCCCAAGCTGACCCTGGACTTGTGATCCTCCCACCTCAGCTTCCCACGTGCTGGCGTTATAGGCCTCCACCGCCATGTCCAAGCAGACATTGTTCTTAATAATGGAAGGTGGTGTCCTTCCAGGCATGAGAGGGTCATAGCTGAGGCTGCTTAACCACTTGTCAGGTGCCGTGGTAGAGCCCAGGCCTTCTGAGGGCCTGGTGATGGCTGTGGGTCCCTTTCTCTAATCACCATGGGGGACAGCTTTGGAAAAACTGGGCAGCTGTTGCAAACATCCCTGCCCTCTCTCCAAGTCTTCCCCTGAAGCCTACTAGGTTTCGGTAGGGGAAGGATCCTTGGTGCAATCAATGCCTTTGGAGAATGTCACAGGAGGCCTCCCTGACCACCTTTTCCTCCTAGTTCACCAGTCAGGGACTCTGAGCCTGTGAGCAGGTCATGATCATTTCCAGTTCTGTGAGGAAACGTTGCCAGAAAGTGGAGACTTTCAACCTAAACTTGGAAGGCAGCTTCTTTGAGGGCCTGGTGATTTGAGGAAAATGCTGTGGGCCAACTGTCTCAATACATGAAGTTTAGCAAGGCTAAACCCATTCCCTCCAGCTTTGGCAGTTCCTGATGTTTTTCTTCCAAGTTGCTTTGCAATTTTTGGGAGGCAGGAATGAACCTCAAAAGAACACCCAGTCCAGGGATGAGCAATAGAGCTCATCTTACGTGTTAATCCTAATCAGGGTCCTGGAGTGCAATATTAAAAGGATTCTGAGGCTGCATCTGGTTCTGGGGGAATTAGAAACAGGATTGATTAGTGATGTCTGCTGTAGTCTCAGGAAACACAAATGGTGGTATGCTTGTCAGGGACTTGGCATTCTTGGTAGTTCAAACTTTCCTCCATGTCCCCCTAATGAGGGCTCACATCTCTGCTCTTATTATCTCTAGATGTTTTATCCAGTCATTGCTTTAAGCAGTGGGTGCTGAGGACACACTAATGAAGGCATAATGTAAGTTCTCAAACATCCCAACAGTCTCCGAGGGTTCCTGACGGTCTGCACAGTAGAACATCACTCACTGGACTGCGCTGTCCCTTGGTGTGCATGGGCACCTTGATTGCCACATCTCTTCCACCCTGGACTGATGCTCTCTCATAGTGTTCTTGATCTTGAGTCCAATTTTACTCAGACTGATTTAGTTTAGAAAGGATGTTCCAGGGCCGAGGCTGTGGCTTAGAAGAGCACCTACCTAGCACAGGCAAAACCCTGGGTTCAATCCCAGGAACAACAGAAGAAAGGAGTAAAAGAAAAAGAAAAGAATAATCCTATAACCATTATAAAAGAGAAAGAAATCTTTGTTCATTCACTAAGCATAAGTAGGTATAGAAAGACCAGAGTCACAAAAGTCATATGTGTGTGTGTGTGTACACAGATTCAGAATTCTTTTGGTTTACTTTTATTTATTTATTAGCAACAGACAGAGAGAGAAAGAGGCAGAAAGAGAGAGAATGGGTGCACCAGGGCCTCCAGCCACTGCAAATGAACTCCAGATGCATGTACCCCCTTGTGCATCTGTCTTACGTGGGTACTGGGGAGTTGAGCCTCGAACCAGGGCCCTTAGGTTTCACAGGCAAGCACTTAACTGCTAAGCCATCTCTCCAGCATCCAGATTCAGAATTTAAAAATAAGACTTTGTGTGTAGGAGAAGTACCCCTGAGGGTCACAAGCCCTTGGAAGCTTCTTAACGTACCATGCCATGAGACTCAATTCTAACATCCTGGAAGCCAGCATGAAGGAGGAACACAGAGCCTTCAGTTCCCAGAGGTAAAGATGTACTGACTTTGCAGAGAATGCTGATGGCAGATGTTTGAGAGATATTGGATCACATGAGGGTGCATCCTGAGGTCAGGTTGGCCTGGAACTTTCTCTGGGTCTTGACAGTTGGTTCTATCTTTGAGAGGGAGGATGTGACTTCTTCATCGGTTGTGTTTTGGATATGAAATGTCCCTAAAAGTGTCAACACACTTATATTAAAGGCCTGGTCCCCAGCTGGTGGCACTATTGTGAGGTGAGTGGATCATGAGGGCACTAGCCTTGTCAGTAGATTAATCTGTCAGTTTATAGCTGACTGGGCTAGTAGGAGGTGGGGGACCTAGGTGGAGGAAATAGGTTATTGGGAGAGGTGTCCTTGAAGGGTATTTTGGGACCCTGATCCATCTCTCTCTCTCTCTCTTTCACCCCTTCCCAGTAGGCATGAGGTGAGTGGTTTTGCTTCTGTGGTGGTTTGAATGTAAAATGCGCCCCATGGCCTCATGTGTTTGTGACTAAGTCTCATCCCATTCTTGGTCCTAGATGCCGGAGCTTTTGTCAGGTGGAGACTTGCTGGAGGGGATGTGTCACCAGGGGATGGGCCTTGCCAGTGCTAGCGAGCTTGCTTTTCCTCCTTCCTCCCTGATGTGATGAGATGTGACGCCTGGCTCTCTGCTCTACCATCATGCTTTCCTTGCCGTGAGGGAACTTCCCATTGAAACGAACTCACAAATAAACCCTTTCCTCCCAGAGCTGCTTCTTGTTAGTAACTGTGTCAAGTGACACAGTGTAATATGCACACATGCACATGGAGAGTTCAGACATCTGCATGATGTTCTTTCTCACTATGGTCCAGGAACAATGAAGCCAGGCATGAGCTCTGAAATCATGATCCCAAATAAACCTTTCCTCTTTGAAAGTTATGTCAGTTTTTTTTTTTTTTTTTTTTTTTTTTTGAGATAGAGAGAATGGGTGCACCAGCAGCCTCTCAGCCACTGTGAACGAATTCCAGGCGCATGCCCCCCCTTGTGGGCAAGTGTAGCATTGCACCCTTGCTTCACTTTTGCATCCGGTTGAACGTGGGACCTGGAGAATCAAACAGGCATTCTTGGGCTTGGCAGGCAGGTGCCTTAACCGCTAAGCCATCTCTCCATCCCAGTTTTTTTTTAAATCACAGCAAATGTGACTAACAGGATGTTGTCAGCCCCCACTGCATTACAGTCTGTGGTATAGCATGTTTCAGGCCTTGGTAGTTATGGAAGCCTCTGCTTATGAGAACCTTCACAACTTTAAGAGGAACAAGATGTTCCTTAGTGGTCAGTGGGGTGGGACTAGTATAGCTAACTGACCACCCACCTCCTGCAGGGTGCAATTCATGCCAACTTGGAGAGAGCATGGAACCCCTTTCAGCTCCAGTTTCCCCCATCACATGGAAATGAGATGCCTTCCTCACAAGGTATGTAAAGGCAGGAAACTGCAAAGGCATGCAGGACCCTGGCCCCCAGGCATAGGCTCCCCTCCAGACTGTTGTCACCCTGACCTATGGCTCCTCCTTTTGGTGCATTATCACAGGAGCGGGCTCACAGTGAGTTCTCTAAAGGAACTGCAGACCACCATTCTAGTGTAGAAAATGCTAAGGATGTCTTGTGACATATAAGTGAGCCTGGGTTCCTGGTCTTTAGGCAATCCTCCAGAGTTTGGGGCTCATGCTGTCACTGTCTCAAGCCAGGCATGTGGCGCTCTGTAACAGATGGCTAGAGGGTCCATCAATACCAGATAGTGCCAGCATTGGCGCGCTGTGATTGGACTCTGGCATGGGTGGTGGGTACAAAACTCAGAGATGTAATCTGTCTGTATGTCGATTCCCCCCTCCTTTCATCAGAACCCCCATCTTTCCCAGCAGCCTGCAAAGCCAGTCACTACATTAGCTTTGGCTTCAAGTTTGCCATTAATTGACCTGTGAGTGTGGGTGGGTCTTTCTCTCTCTCTGGGCCTCAGTTTTCCCATGCAATGAATTAGACTGCAATTAGGGTTGCAGGCTAGAAAGCCAAGGGCCCAGGCAGATAATGTGCAATAATGAAAGCAGAGCTGGGCTGGCAAGTCTTGAAGAGACCCACCCCGTGTGCAGGGTCAGCTGCCACTCAGTCACAGCTGGCTGCTGCTACATGAGGATGTGGGCCACTGTGGCTTGTGCTTGCTTCTGATGCATTCAAACAGAAATTGTAGTTTTATGTAAAATTTCCTCATTTAAAAATATTGTCTACTCATTGAAACAAAATTCTGCTGGTGGCTGTCAGATTGAGACCTTGGTCCTGTAGCTCTGTGTGTCAGAGGTCTTAGGATTCATGGGCCATGGCCCTCACCCTGCCCTCAACAATCACCCCCCGCCCCCCCAGCCCACCACCTGTCCTCCTTCTCCCTGGTGCACTGTGAGCATCAGTAAGGTTGGTCTCAGGTATTTGGCTCTGCCTTCTCCATCCTCTTGAATTCAGGTGTGATGTCACGTGACTTTCTTTAGCCAATAACATGGGAGCAGAGGAAACGTGTGAAGCCTGCAGAAGCATCCTCATTCACTTTTTCCCGGTCTAGACTAGAGATTAGTATTCCAGATGCTCACTGCTCACCTACCTGGTTCCCAGAGGATGGTGGTGTAGAGCATAGGCCCCTGCTGCCGGTTGCAGAAGGGAGAATAAATGAAGGTGCATGTGTGTTTATTACACTGTGTCTTTTGGCCGAAAATGACCTCCACTGTACCAGGTGTTATCCACAATTATTGGGCTCACAACCAGCTATCCAGAGAGCTCAGAGAGACAACTAACCTGCAAGAGTTGATCAGAAAGACAACCCCTGTTTTTGGTTTGATTCTCTGTTGTGTCTCCAGCGTGTAGCACAGGAACATGGCAGGTGCTCATTAAGTATCTGTTGAAAGAAAGGACACATTGGCACATGGAGAGTTCAGACACCTAGTTGTGTGGCCACCAGGTCCAAGGGAGCCGCAATTCCTATAGTATTTGGCTGCAGCTCCTCTGGGTCCTTGGGAAGTCCTTTTCTAGTTATATGTGCCTCTTAAAGCTCCAGATAAACAAGACCTGATTGTAAAGTCTTTATTCATTTAAAAAAATATTTATTACTTATTTGTAAGCAGACAAGGAGAGAGGGAATATGGTGCACCAGGGCCTCTTGCCACTGCAAACAAACTCCAGATACATGTGTCACATTTGTACATCTGGCTTTACTGGCCCTGGGGAATCAAATCTGGGCCATCAGGCTTTGTAAGCATGTGCCTTTTACCACTGAGCCATTTCTCCAGCCCAAAGCCTATACTCAATCCAATGCTACAGAGAACCTGGGAGGGCTCT
Source organism: Orientallactaga sibirica (assembly GCA_036365145.1). Taxonomy (NCBI): domain Eukaryota; kingdom Metazoa; phylum Chordata; class Mammalia; order Rodentia; family Dipodidae; genus Orientallactaga; species Orientallactaga sibirica. Next base: position 4,381,920 of record JAEOAD010000030.1, read on the forward strand.
GAATATGATTTGAGGACCAGCCTCACTCGAAGGATGCTGAGAAACTGAGGCAAATGCTCTGAGTCTACCATTCTCTGCATCCTTATGCTAACCTTGCCCATTGATACCAGTGCTGCTTTCCTAGATATCATTATATGTATATATGTATCACTTTCATGGTAATTCACTCAACATTTTTTGTTTCTTTACATACATCCCTTATCTTCACCCTAAAGGATATTTGTAATCCTAGTAGAATAACTCTATAGACAGGTAGAACTTAGCACCCTTCTCAAATCTTAAAAGACTTCTGGGTAAGATGGCAGCATAATAGCCACACCAAAGCAGCATAGGGAGGGAAATAAACAGAAACACAGCAAAATATACTCTTCTACTGAAAAGTGAAGGTGTATAAGTTATTATCAACCATGTCAGAGAAGCAGGAGAGACCAAGATCTTCTAGAAAGAAGGAAACCAGCCAGAATCCTGCCGAGATGCCAGCAGCCCGGATTTGCAAGCCCACCAGCCGCCTGCTGGGTAGCACAGAGCAGCAGGAGCAGAAACAAGGTGAAAGCATTTTCCACTCTCATCAGCCTCCTCGCAAAGTCAAGAAACCTGAAGGAGAACAGCAGAGACCAGCTGAGCAGCTGCTGAAGAATATAAACGGGACCAGCCAAGCAGCTCTCGTACAACTCCAGGCACTCTGCAAACTCTCCCATCCTCCCACCGCCAGGGCCATGAACATCCAGAGAACTCATTCACCGCTGGACGCCCGACACAAATGTCAAGATGGGCACTCAGCATTGGTGAGATTGGAAGCCATCCCAAAATGTACCAGGGCCTACTTACACAAAGCCAGATACATAGGCCTGCACTGGAAGTGCTCATCTCTCTTTCCATGTCAGGAAAGGTTATGTATCACATTTGAATGATACATTCTTGGTTGGCTTTGCCCTTCTCAAATAAGCTGTATTTTGGTGTTGATTAGTGTTGCCTTTGACGTTTCCTGACTTTTAGGTCCTTTGTCTTTTTTTTTTTTTTTTTTTTTTTTTTTTTTTGAGAGAGAGAGAGTCAGAGAGAGAGACAGAGAGACAGACAGAATGGGAGTGCCAGGGCTTCTCAGCCTCTGTGAATGAACTCCAGATGTGTGTGCCCCCTTGGGCACATGTGCAACATTGCAAACCTGTGTCACTTTTGCATCTGGTTAAACATGGGACACTTGAACAGGCGTTCTTAGCCTTCATAGGCAGGCACCTTAACCACTAAGCCATCTCTCCAGCCCATCCTTTGTCTTTTTCTTAAGTCACTATTGGGGCAGGGGCTGACTGATTCCAGGATGACTTGGAACCCATTTCAGATTAGAAATCTCAACCTCCTGTTGACAGGATTAAGGGTGTGGAGCAGCACACACCCTTAGGGACTTTGGCTTTATTAGATTATCTGTTTAGTTTAATCCCCACACTTGTATAAATAGTCTGTGCTGGTTTTGATTGAATGATTATATTGTTCAGTTGAATTTAGAATTTTCCAGTAATTTGCTTCACCTGGTCTACTAAAGTACTTGAATAGCAGGCTCAACACCTAGGGTCACTTCTGCTGCTTCTCTTGGAGTATAAGACCTACACTTGGCACCTTAAACTCATTTGTACACTGAAGATCTATAAAGTCAGATTTACAAGGCTAAGAATACTGGAGATAATTAGAAAACCCAAGCATCAAATTAACTCAAGATACAAAGATCTCTATATTATAATACAAGAAACACAAAGAATCAAGACAATACAATCCCACCAAAACTTATAAATCCATCAGAAATGACCCCCAGTGAGACTGTTTTAGATGAAATGCCTGACAAAGATTTCACAAAAAATGGTTTTATCTATACTCAAAGAAATCAAAGAAGAAATCAAAGGAACCAAAGAAGAAAACAAACTCCTGAAGGAGAACACAGGAAACCAACTTAATGAAATAAGGAAGTCAATACAAGACATGAGTAAGGAAATAGAAATAATGAAAAAATACCAATCAGAAATACTAGAAATGAAAAACAGAGTAAGTCAAATAGGAAACTCTGTAGAAAGTCTCACCAGTAGGACGGATCAGGGAGAGGTCAGAATATCTAAAGTAGAAGACCAGGTTGCAGATCTAATACAGGCCAACAAAGAGAAAGACAAGCTAATAGGATGGCATGAATGGGAATTTCAAGACATTCAGAACACTATGAAGAGATCAAATATAAGAATTCAGGACATAATAGAAGGAGAAGAATTTCACTCCAAAGGCATAATAGGTATTTTCAACAAAATCATAGAAGAAAACTTCTCCCAAGTAGAGAAAATGATGCCAATACAAATAAAGGAAGCCAATAGAACACCAAACAGACAACATCAACTCTTCTTAGCCACATTTGATTTCAGTTCTGTCAACACAGCCTCCACAACATGTCCCTGCTTCCTGTCTGTGGCCATCCTCTGTCCTGCCACTGGACCTAGGGCACTGCAGGTCACTAATAATTCTCACACTGGTTTCTCTCTCTGTTAGACTCACCCACTTCTTGCTGTTGCCTGGCTTTATGCCATCCTTTCTGCCTGGCACATCTGCCCCAGATCCTCTCCTGGGTCCTTGTCATTATTTAGGTCTCAGTTTCCATGTCACCTTAGAGAGCCCTTCCCTGACCTTAGCATCTACAGTAGCTCCCGGCCTCGGTCTTACTGTCTTCCTTCATGTCTCTCCATTACCACTGCCAGTAATTTTTGTGCCACTTACAAGGCTGGTTATGTGTCAGTAAAATAGGATTTCTCAGAATTCACCCTATTGATGCATGGGGCAGATTAGTGTGTGTTGTGAGGGACTGTCCTGTGTCTTGTGGGATGTTTAGTGGACTCTGGTATATGCCACAAAATGCCAATAGCACTTTCTTTCTAGTAATGACAACCAAAGATGCCCCCCCCCGCAAGGGGTGGGGACAAAATTGCTCCTGGTGGTTGGGAATCATTTCTGTAGAATGTGAGGGTCGCAATAGTAAGACAGCAGTCTCCTTCCCTCAGTGCTGTACCCCAGCAGTGCCAGGATATTACTGATTAAGTAATGGGGTTGACTGGGGAGATGCTCAACAGTTAAAGACACTTGCTTGCAGATCCTGCTAGTCCCAGTTCAATTCCTCAGCACCTACATAAAATGGCACATGAACCTATGATTCCAGTGGCTGCAACAATGGGAGGCAGAGCCAGGAGGATTGGATGCTCATTGGCTACATTTATTTACAGTGTCTCAAAGAAGGAGGAGCACAGATAACTCGAGGTTGTCCTTTGACCTCTATGTACCACTGTGGCACACACACGTCCATATATGCCTATATATACATACACACAAATAAATATTTAATTTTTTAAAAAAATTAGCAATACATGAACAGAATGAATTGATGAGACAAATCGTTACAACAGGGAGAAAAATTTGCATCACAAGTGAAATAATCTCAATGTCCTGAGGACTCTGAGAGTTACATTTTGAGACATGCACAATATCAGGTGGAAGGTCACATCCGGCTTAAAGAACTCTGGGATTCTCCCAGAGTGAGAGTCTCTGTGGGGACCCCATGGGCCTGAGAGGGGAGACTCTAAGCATCTTGACAAGCTGTCAGCTTTTAATGCAAAACTGGAGCAAAAGTTTGCAGCCACACCACAGCCCAGGCTGAAGAAGATAAATCACAGTTACTTGCAGCCAGCTGACAGCAGTTTAAGCCGCTGCAATCACCGGGCTCCAAGGGGGAAGCTCCTTTTATCTTACTAAATGCAAAAAGTAGAGCTGAAATTGGCAATATCTCGGCCCTCTCAGCGGCCGGGCTTTTTACATAAATATCAGCAAGCGGTAAGTAAATTCTGTTGACGAAATGTAATAAAACAAAGACTGTTTCAAATATGACCGTTCCCTGATGCATTCCGCAGCCTCGTCCCACTCACTTATTGCTCGCTGCTGAGATTATAAGGTTTGCTTTTATCTGTCAGAAATCAATATTTCAAACATCGGATAAAAGAGGAAATTGAACTGGGAATAGGCTGAAGTGCTGTAAAAACTACAAAGCACAATTATCAAAAAGCACTTAAAGTGCTTAATAGGACATACATATAAAAATGCTCAAATTAATGTCAGGGAGCCATAATGAGAACTTTTCCTATGCTTTTTCCTCCCTCACAGTGTAATTTGAAGGCTAGCCAGTCCATCAATATGGTTTTCAATTTCTACGATGCCCTGAGGACTCTGAGCTCTGCATCTGTTAGAAATGAACCATTACATATGATTGGTTAATATTTCAGTTTATTGAAGATACATTATTTTGTATGGAGTGTTTAAGTTGTTGAGGTTTAACCATTACAAACAGTTATGACAAAAATAGATCTTGGAGTAAACAGCCTCCACAGCCGTGCTTTTAATAAGCACAGACATAACTAGGAAATTGGATTTCCAGGAGCTGGGCTGGGCAATGGAAGGGCGAAAGTTGTGGGGAGGTGGGGGGATGAAGTAGGAAGGGGCCCTCCATTCTTTTCTATACTATGACACTGGAAATTTTGGGATGGCATCTTTTTCCACTTCCTCTTTTTTTTTTTTTTTTTTTTTTGAGACAGAATTTCTCTACATTGTTCAGGCTGGCCTTGCACATCTGGGCTCAAGTAATAAACACTGTGTGATGACAGTGTCTTTTTCAGTGGGATGGGTCCTGGGATTGGACCTAAGGCCTTGCACATGCTAGGAAAGTCCTGCACCACTGGGCTATATCCCCAACCTTTCATTTTATTTTTGTACTTTTTAAAATATGTTATTTTTATTTATTTATTTGAGAGAGAAAGAGGCAGAAGAGAAAGGGAGATAGAGAGAGAGAGAGAGTGAATGGGCACACCAGGGCCTCCAGCTGCTGCAACAAATTCCAGACGCATGCACCACCTTGTGCATCTGGCTTATGTGGGTCCTGGGGATTCAAACCTGGGTCCTTTGGCTTTATAGGCAAGTGCCTTATCCACTAAGCCATCTCTCCAACCTTATTTTTGTACTTTTTATTTTGAGACAGGTTCTCACTAAGTTGCCTAGATAGGCCTTGAATTTGTAATCCTCCTATCTCAGCCTTCCGGGTACCTGGGATTACAGGTCTATGCCACTAGGCCTAGCTTTATTTCTTAGACAATATATTTTTGGATTGTTTTATTGTTTTCTTCCCAAATGAGAGAAACACTATGTTCCAAGAGGTATCACACATGTATTTTCTTTTGTTTTAAGGCAGTTGGGGATCAAACTACGGCCTCATTTATGCCAGGCAAGCTTCTACCAAGAGCCATATTCCCAGCCCTTGTATCTGCCCCTTTCTAGAGAGTAATGGCTTGTCTGGACCCCAGCAACCTGTTTCTGTAAAAGCCAGATGTATATATCACAGGAATTGCAGGCTGAGAGGCAAGGTCAGGTACATTATGAAGCCTTGTTCCTAAGAGCTGTTGAGAACTATATGAGCCCTTCCTAACCAGCAGGTGTGAGAAATCAGGGGTGAGCCCAAGCGTTTGCAGACTCCTTTGCTGGACAGAAATGTGTGCTCACACACCCTTCCTAATCATGTGTTTCATGGTCCCAGCAGAGACTGAGGATAAAATCCACGACCCCTTTACCAGCCTGGTCTGTGACGGTCCGTGCCCTGTGACCTGGTCTGTTGGCCACCCTTTCTCCACCCACCCCCCACTTCTGCTTCCTTCCACTTAGAAGCTCCATCCCCCCACAGGCTGGAGCTTGACCTGGGTTCAAACGCTCCCTCCTGGAGCCACCTCTTGCTCCTCTCTGCAGAGCCCCAGTGCTCCCTGGATTCCCTGAAGCTTGCTTGGTCATTTGTTCCTTCTCTGTCTCCTGCTCCCCTCTCCTCCATCTGCTAGAACAAGCGGGTTCTGACTGCTTTCCAACTCTCACCTGCCTCGAGGTCCTTCCACCAGACAGTGCGCATGGGCGGGATGAAATCATGAATGGCAAGTCACCAGCTCGTCCCGCAGTCAAGAGACGTTTTCTTTCATCCTGGCCTCTGAGCTCTCCATTATAGACTAGTCTTCATTTTGCTCATGTTGCTCCTTTAATCCTAACTGCTCCCTGTGCCTTGTGTGGCAAAATGTCCACTCCTTTGGGAAGCCCTCCTTACTCTGCAGGTCACACTGGTGGCGGGCTTATGTGGGGCCATTAGGGCACTGTACTTCATGCACTCATGCACAGGTATGCACACACACACACACACACACACACACACACACACACACACACACACCAGGTGGCTGTGCTTGGCTGGGGGCAGGCTCATCTTGCACTCGTCCGTCTCTCTCATAGAATGCTATGTGCACAGCCAAGCCCAGTGTCAAGTAGCTGCACAGCTGTGCAGTGATGGCACCAACTTCTGTCATTAAGACTTAACCTCAGATGGTTCCCCAAATCACACTACCTCAGATTTAGGCAAGATTAGTCCCAGCTCAATCCACAGTGTATACCATGGTGTCAGTCTGTCTATGGTCTTCACCCACTGTGACCTGTCTACGAGATTGGGCATGGGAGGCCCGGGCCATGGCTGAGGGGAGTTCCTGCCCAGCCAGTCTGAACAGAAAATGATGAAGGGCATTTGTGTGTGGGCAATCCCAGCTTCCCGACTTCCTGTTTTTCTTCCATATGTGGCTCTGCAAACAAGCCTCAGTTCCATTCTATGTCTTCAGATTCTCGGGCAGTCCTCAAACACAGTGGGACCTTACACCATGGGACTGCGGCTGGCTCACATGGTGTCCAATTATTTCAACAATGCAACCAGCACTTGCTGGCCACCTCCTGCAGGCTAGATACCTACTAAGAGATGAATGTATCCAAGTGGGCAAATGGGCACGGCCCTTGTAGGTGGATGACCCATCTCTCTGTGTGTTCACTATTCTTTTTTTTTAAAAGAGTTATTTTTATTTATTTATTAGAGACAGAGAGAAGGGTGGGAGAGAGAAAGAGAGAGTGAGAATGGGCACAGCAGGGCCTCTAGCCACTGCAAATGAACTCCAGATGCATGCGCCACCATATGCATCTGGCTTCCGTGGAACCTGGAGAATCAAATTTGGGTCCTTAGGCTTCGCAGGCATGTGCCTTAACTGCTAAGCCATCTCTCCAGCCCATGTGTTCAATATTCTTGTTCATTCCTTCTTGGATAGTTTTCTGCCCCTGGTACAAATGCAGACAACTGAGACACTTCACAACTTTAGGATGCTCTCTTAGTCCAAGTCAAACATTCAGGGGAAAGGAACCAAGTGCCCATGGTTGGAACAATCACAGAGGGCAGGGATAGAGTCTACACCAGCATGGAAGCTTCACTATTCATGATCAACCGAATCTCCTTTTCAGAGCTTGAGAAGTTAAGTCTTAGACTGATGGAGGTGTCAAAGAAGAGGTAGAATTTGAAGTCGGCTTAAGTCCACAGTAACATAACCAATGATCTTCCATGTTGCACGTCCACAGGGCAGGGTGGGATTTGGAGTTGGGCAGGAGAACTACCTTCCAGAGAAGGTGCTGGTGGAGGTGGCAGAGGTACTGAGGAGGGAGGGCAATGCCAAGAGGGGCAGCAGAGGCAGGGACCGACAAGTTGCAAGCTTTAAGATCACTGAGGTCAAGGGTGAGAATGCTCCTGGGAGCCAAGGGGTCATGGATTGACCTCCACTCAGGCAGCCTCCTGAGAGCTGTGCCCACCCAGGGAAAGAGCCAGAACTGGCAATTTGGGGAGGGAGGGACAAAGTCACTGAGCCATCTCCCCCCACCCCCAAAAGAAACCTCAGAGTTTGGAGAAACCAGCCGACAGAGGCCACTGAATTGCACTTTTCAAAGCAGTAAAGTGCCTCTCAATGCTGTGGGAGTGAGAGAAAGGAGTTGTCTGCTCCCCACAAAAGAGGAACATTACCCTAGTAGAAGATTTTCTAATTATATTCATTTGAAATCACAGAGCATTTCCACCTATTAAGGGAGTGGGGAAGGAGGTGCTGGAGAGAGTAATACAGCCACTTCCCAGAGCCGCTCCCCATTGTTCCTGCGGAGAAGAGAAGAGGGGCTGAAATATAGATTAGTCTCCTCCGTGAAAGGAGGTGGGAGGCAAGGAGCAGAGAAACAGAGGAGGAAGCTCAGTTCCTGGGTCACTGTGCCCTGGCAGCTCAGTGCCTGCAACAGGCCGGGCACTCAGAGGAAACGGACAGTTAGTTGGGTCCTATAGTAAGCCCCGGGGTGCCCAATGGGTGGTGGGGGGAGGAAACTTGGAGCAATGCTGTCCTGGGGAACTTTCTGCAATGCTGTCATTAGCCACAAGTGGTAATTGAGGAGTCCTTGGGACTTGGGGAGTGTGACTAAGGGACTGAACATTTTGTTGTATGTAATTTATTTAAATTCAATTTCTAGTAGCACCCTCCCACCCCGGCTAGAGACTCCCCCAATAGAAAACGAAGAGGCAGACTCTGGTAGATCACGTCCTATGACCAGTGCCTGCAGGGGGCATGGGCTCATGTGGCTGAAGCCTAGATAGGTGACGTCAACGAGTAAGGTTCCTAGGTAACTGAACAAGAATTCCATTTTTCTTGCAACATACTGCCCTCTTGCCCTCTTTGGTTTTCCCATTTTTTAGAGACATCAGTCAGCTAAACAATCGCCCTGGTTCTCTGGTGAACGGTGGCCCCAGGGAGGGGAGACCACAGGAGAGGTGGAGACTCACACTTGGCCAAGGCTACCACATGCAACCTCTGACATAGTCCCTTTTTCTGTCTTACAGAGGAGGAGCACGAGAATCCGAGGGGGCAAACGTAACTAAAATGGGAGACCCTTCCCATTTTAGTCATAGCCAAAGTTAAAGAACAGCAGCGGTCTGACTGCTTTCACTTTTCACTCCTTCCAGGACCTTTCCTTAAATTTGTCTTTTGGAGTGATAGAATGAGAAGAACAAAACTGAAGGTGAGCCCTGACTAAGTACTTCTGACCTGTGTAGCCTCTCAGAACTTCAGTCTCTTCCTCTGGAAATTGGGATCATAGCTCCCTATTCACATGAACTAACGCCTGGCATGGCAGGTGCTCATTAACTGTCAGAGGGCATGACTGAAATAGGTCTTATCAATCAAGACACTCTGTATTGCTGGCAGATCTCCAGTAGGCGAGCCCTCTTCTTATGCTCCAAGATTACTCCCTCCCAGTGAGACTTATGGGACAGAATCCACTTTCATCAAAGTGGCTGACACTTCCCTCCTTACTAGGTGTGTGACCTAGCTCTGACCAAGAGCTTGCATCTCCCTCAAATTTGGATAGGCACCAGGATGGAAGGGAGCAGGGACAGACTGCCTCAGTAGTACCTGTGGTCTGGGCTGTGGTCTCCTGGTATTGGATGGTAGCTCCAGTGACAGGTCACCTGGCCTGGCTATACTGAAAAATGAATGTCTCTCTAGGGAGGCTGGACTCTAACAACATGCAGGTAAAATAAATAAGTAAATAAATAAATAAAAGCCCCATTCTGCTGAAAGCAGTCAGACCACTTCTGCGGACTAGAATGCTAAAGGATACCTTTCCCTTGAGATTCGCTACAGGCCACCTTGTCCAGCAAATGTAGAAGGCAGGCCCAGTGGAGTTCGCATTATTAGACTGTTTACTGCTCAGTCCCTGCAGTTACCTAGCTACCTATATGAAGTGGCCTTGCTTCGACACACGAAGGGAGATGTATGTACCTCAGTGAGCTGACCCTCTGCGAAATCACTCCTCCTGAAGGCCTTGTTCTCTCATCACCACCGACACTCACTTATTGAAACATAAATTATATTGTTCACCGGAATAGCTGCTCTCCCTAAAGATGTGGGAATCTCATGACATGTATGGAAGTGACCAGGGGGAAGTCTGGTCACCCACACCAAGCTGCTGGCAAATGACAAGCTGCTCAAAGAAGACAATCCTCAGGGTGACAACGGGCTAAGTGACTCAATATTTGATGTTCAATAATTGATCATCAATTCTTTAAATGTCAGAGAGAGAAGGAGAGAGAGAGAGAGAGCTCACTGGGAAATTGATACAACCTATGAATAGTTGTTCAAATCACTGTCTTTATGATGTGGGTGAACAACTGCTAGGAACAGAAAAAGACCACGTTGAAAACAATTTGAAATTAATAACAAAAAAATCAATACTGGAGTCTTTAAGAATTAACACCATTGCATCTATTGCCGTATTTGATTCCACAGAACACAAGATAATATCATCTTCAAAACTTTCAGTTTGGATTTGAAAACAAGGCCCACACAGACGTTTTATCCACTGATGATTAAAAAACACTGGCTCCTATCAGATGCTGTCTTAAAACAGAAACCTGTTAGCCCAGTCCTTGGCATTGCCCGGCCAGTTTGCACCCAATTTGCTTACCACAGCACCCTGTGAATTGGGTGCCAGATCTTGTCTGGGCTCTGCAGCATTCTCTCCACCCACAGCCTCATCCCCACGTGGCAGGTGCCCTATGCGGACCTGAGTTGTAGAGACCAGAATGCTTAGCAGTCCAGCTGAGTTTGCCCCCAGCCCTCGACACTCTGTTTGACCCCTCCATCACAGGCCGGAGCTGGGCAGGACGGTCACAGCTGCTCAGCAGTCTTGGGCCACCCAGGGATTCTGGTCACCACGGTTGCTCTAATTGCTTTTTCCTCTTGCCTCTTTCTGCGGCTTTCTGCATGCTGATGGCGCAGAGTCTGGTCTCCACTGGATTGCAGTGGTATTTTTTTAGCGTCCCAACCAGTGTGTCCGGTTGACTGAGACATTTCGGGGAAGAAGCAGGTGCATTTACTTTTCAAGTATTATTTTACTAATCAATTGAAAAATTACCTTCATGAATGACAGAAGTGCAGAGCTTTGGAGCATTTCATTAAAGGGAGCAAACATTAATTACGAATCCAGCCCGACCTTGCACACACAGAAATTATGGGCCTGATCTATTTTCTCTGTGCTTAATTGCAAGCAGTGACTAGTTCTTTAAATTATTATCTGATAGGCCTCCAATGAGAAGAGAATTTATGGAGCGGTACCCGGAGGCCTTGCTGGTGCCTTTGCTGCTCAGTGGGGATAGATGAAGAAGATGGCCACATCCGACCGCTCCTGAGAATGCGGCACAACCTTGCAAAGAATGAAGGGACCATTTTCCAAAACTATTTTTTTTAGTGGTCTTTCTGATGAGGCATCTCAGAAGTGGGCCCGGTTGGATGAACGATGGTCAGTTATGGTCGCCTGTCTGAGTGTTGTCACAATAGCCACACTCTAGGATGACCATATGGTGAGTGGTGCCCTCTGTGGTTGTTCAATGCAACCCTTGCCGTGGTCACAAAGGCCCTTAGGGGACGCCCATGAGTCAAAGCTGGGTTGTCTCAGATGATTTCAGTCTTGATTAGTTGGCCCACAGGTGGGTGAAGGTCACTGGGCGTGTGGACCTTTATGCTTTCTCCTGGGGCACCAGGCCTGCTTTCTGAAGTCTTGATCGGATCATACAGCCCCTTGAAGCGGTGTGCTCACTTTGGTTGATGGCAGAGCTGTCACTGTGATTCCAGATTGGGAATGCTTTCTTTGCAAAAGAGCAGTCCCCAAACCGGATAAGCTAGACACTCACGAGAAGGATCGGGACATTTTGGGGAGTGTGATAAAACGGAAGTTCTTCTGCAGCCTTTTCCAGGGTTGGAGGTCCTGGACCACTGCCACTCTTCTGAAAGCCTGGAACAGGTATATTTGTTGTTCTGAAAGCTAGCCTGGACAAATGGGGCCTCCTTGAGAACACATTTGCAGCCCTTGCTCCCCGAATGGGATGTCAGTCAGGGAGCAGTCCCTACTGTCTCCTCCAACACCTGCCTGAGGTCTCTGGACCATTTGGACTCTGCCAAAGCCAGTAGGCAACAGAACTGCAGACAGGAACCAGGTGGAGTCAAGACTGTCTCAAAGCTTATCTTAGCCTGCCTCTTTGCAGCTGGCTCCAAAGGAGACAAAAGGGAAAAGGGATGGCCAAGCCCTCCTTCTTGTGAGTGTTTGGGTGTCTGCAGCTCCAGCTATATCAAAAAGCCCTTGTAAACCTGAATCACATCGTGGGTCAGCTCAGAGCCTCCCGTCAATCAGATGCTGTTAAGGATTTGGCATCCTTTCATTACTTTCTAGGCCCTGGAGTGGCTGTTTCCATGATGTTTTCCCTCAGTCATTTGTGGGAACTCCCTGGTTTATGACATTTTCCCCAACAATGACAGATCTACAGCCAACTGGACGGGGCCCAAAAGTAACAAGGCCCACAGTACTATGGCAAGACTACCAGGTGCCTGGGCCTGAAAACCCACCAACATCCTGGTGCAGGTGTTTGAAGAGAAAAGAAAAGGTGACACCAAATTTTGATACACTATTGCCCTTTAAGTCATGAGGCTGATTGTTTTCTGGTAGGGCACATGTTTCCTTCTACCAGTCAGTCTTCGTGACTGAAAACAGGAACATGCAAACGTGAGAATGGAGACAGTTTGATTCTGGGACTCCTTATAAAGGCAAGGGTTAGGAACTCCCCCTGGGGCAGATCCATCCCCAGGGCCAGGAGGAGAGTGTGCCACGACCGCCTCTAGGCTGGGTGCAGTGAGAGGAGACTGTTATCTCATACCACGAGACAGAAGGCTGTATTGTATGCAGAGGGTCTGTCAGCAGGAACCCCAACAACTTTGGGGTGTGGTGATGCAATCAGTCCATGGTAACTCTGGTAGGGGGTGTATATCATTAGTTGAACCCAGATGGAAGCCAAAAGGCACAGAATCCCAGGTCTGGAATTCAGACATCTCACTTCCTGGTGTCCAGCACAAGATGGGAAAGTGGAGTGGAGCAGCAGACAGGAGGCTCCCAGTGCACTCACCCCAGACTCGGCCCTGGGTGTGAAGTGTATATTGTCTCTCCTTACCAAGTTCCACGGGGTCTTGTCCCCACCTGCTACCACAGGGACCTCTTGCAAACCTCTTCCTTCCTGGGTATTTCAGAGAGCTCCCGGGATGTCATGTGTACTCACAAAACAGACTCCCATGATGTGACCAGTGCTCTGGGTACCCTTCCCTCACTATTGCACTGGGGACTTGTGGGGCAATGCAGGAGTGGGAGAGAAGGCCTTCCCACTTCAGGCCACTCCTGCTGGAAGTATCCCGAAGCATGTCCTCCACCATCTGGGAACACTTTGGAGGGAAGTGTCCCTTCCAGTGTTACCTTCAGTGTTCTCTCTCTAAGGACTCTTCAGTTGATCCCCAAGGCTGTCCCAGGAGACATTGTGAGAGGCAAGCAGTTCCATTGAGTCCCTGTTTTATGGCCTGGGCATGTAACTACTCAATTTCTTCCTCTGAAAAGTGTGTGTGTGGGGGGGTAACAATTTCTGCTGCTGTTGGGTCCTTATGAGGATGGACTCAGGTAAAATATATTGAGAGTATGCCCGGCACAATCTCTTGAACGTGTGCCTATGTCCCATTTTGTACAATATAGTAAGAGTACATCCAGTAGCAGAAACCTACCTCTGGTTGGCTGAAGCCCACATACTTGTCAGTCCTGTCTGTGTCTGTGTCTCCTTCCGGTGATCAGAGAGCTTCAGCGTGTTTCCATGATAGTAATGGGAAAGTGTCATCTAGTCATGTTCCCAAGCCTCCTTTGCAGTATGGCCCCATGGCCCAGGCTTAACCAATACTGCATGAGACATCACGCCCCCTTAAGTCTCAGATTCTTTCCTGCACCCATACTGATGCCCAGGGAGATGTGATGAGCTGACGGGCCGTGTCTTTGTTCCCTGGACGCTTATGGACTCTGCTGTACTAGACCTGATGGGCTAAAAGTAGGCGGAGGGGTGGCACCCCAAAGAGAAATGTGGGTGCTTTCCCAGAGCAGAAAATGGAGCAAGTCATCAACATCTACCAAATACACACAGATGTTTACTGTTGAGGGTGAGCTGTGGAAACCCCTCCTGGAAACTTGGGGACATGGAGGATGTTTTTATTCTTACAACTTTCTTTATTACTGTTTAATTTTACTTTGTTGCGGGAGGGGAGGGAGAGAGAGTCACACCGTGCGCATACCAAGGTCTCTTTTCACTGCCAGTGAATACCCTGTCTGACTTCCGTCCAGCTTTATGTGCATGGCTGGGGAATTGAACCCAGGCCAGCAGGCTGTACAAACAAGTGCCTTTAACTGCTGAGCCATCTCCTCAGTCTCCTTATTTTCACACATGGAAGAACAACCCCCAGCTCAGTGTGCCCAAGACAAGGCCATCTTTGACTTTAGTCGGAACCATCTACTCAATTGTTGTTGCACGTCAGGAAGCTGGGTCCTTCCCCTGGCTCTGCCACTTTTCTCATAAATGGCCTTCAACAATTCTTTCCTTTCCTGGGTCGCATTTTTCCATTCTGTAAAGTTGATAGCAGGTGTGGCCAGATAGTGTGTGGTGTCGTCCCAGCTCTGGCATTCCAAAGATCTGATGGGCTCTGCTTAGATCTGGCAAACCCAGCCTGGGTTGTCTCAGCACAGACAGGAAAATTGAATGAACACTGGGTTGGTACTGGGGATTCTTGTTAATCCTTGCTTTATTTTTGTAGCATAATTCAATTCAGCAATTCAATTCAACAAACATTTATTGAATGCCTATCAGAGGGAGGCTAAGCCCAGCATTTGGATAATTGCCTTCACGCTTACAAAAGCCCATTCCATGTTCGCATCCTGTGTGAGCTGTTTTGGGAGGGAGGGAGGCAGGGCAATGAGGGATCCATTTTACAGATGAGGATACTAAAGCCTCTCCTTGCAATGGCAAAGCCCCCGCCCCTTCTCCAGACAGCATCTTGTGCCCTCTCCTGGTATAGTTGCATTCTATGTTTACTTACATGGTGATTTGATTAGTATTGAGCCTTTTTCCTCTGGTGGTTGCTTGCCAGCCAAGGAGAGATCAGGGATGTTTTGGTACCTAACATCGTACTTGGCACATAGTAGGGCCTCAACAAATGTCTGTCGA
The DNA here is from genome assembly GCA_036365145.1 of Orientallactaga sibirica. Lineage (NCBI taxonomy): Eukaryota > Metazoa > Chordata > Mammalia > Rodentia > Dipodidae > Orientallactaga > Orientallactaga sibirica. The sequence goes on from JAEOAD010000030.1 coordinate 4,396,927, forward strand.
ACACGAGGAAGAAGGATGAGGGAAGAGAGAGGCAGTGTAGAGTCAAAAGGCTGTGGAGAAGATCCATTTCTTTTGTTGTTGTTGTTGTTTTTTTTTTTTGGTTTGTCAAGGTAGGGTCTCACTCTAGCCCAGGCTGACCTGGAATTCTCTCTGTATTCTCAGGGTAGCCTTGAACTTATAGTGATCCTCCTACCTCTGCCTCCTGAGTGCTGGGATTAAAGGCGTGTGCCACCACACCCGGCTAAGAAGTTCCATTTCTAAAGCTCATCGGGACCTTGGCCGAAACCCTTTCCTGCCAGGGATCCATTTCCTCCTCTGTGCAGTGGAGGAAGCTGTCAAGAGAATAGTGATTCCCCACTGGACTTTGCATCTGAACCCTGCTTGGTGCCAGATGACAATATGGCTACCCTGGTGGCACTCTGGAGACCCTGGTTCAGAATTGCTGTAGGCGAGAGTCTCTTGTCTGCATTTTCAGCGAGCTCCCAGGGGATTCCACTACAGACGGCTAGTGTGCTGGTTCCTAGGCATTTGGGCACTTCTGTGCAAGAAAACCTCTGGCATCTTGGAGTTTCTAGATGATGCCAACCCCTAGATCTACTGGGGCATCTCCTCTGCTCCAGCCCCCACCCACCAGGGCAACCTCCTTGCCACAGAAGTGGCATCAATCTGATTTGCCCCTGTGGTCCCACAGGCCTCATTCAGCCCCAGCAAACACCAGGTAATTCACATCAGATCTTAGTCTCACCTCCAAACTTCCCTCCATCTCTGGGCTTTTGGGGGGACAAGTGCCTGAATCTTACCTGGGGATCACAGTGCTCCCACGCTGTGCAAATGACACAGGGGGCGTGCCGCGCCAGTCGGGCCTGCCACCTTTGCCGGCAGCAGCACGCTAATCAGGGTGTATATGGTGGAGCCCAGCCATTTCCTCAGCTGGAGGGAGACAATGGGCTCAGTGACAGGAGGGAAGGGACAAGATGTTCAGCACAGCAGGCACAGAGGGCAATGTCTGGCAAACCCGGCTTTCACTTGGGACAGACAAGCAGCCCTGGGTATGTGTGTGCGCGCAGATACTCCATCAGGAAGTAGCAGCTACCCTTTGGGGGTTTAGAGCCCTTGGTTGTGTTGTTTTGAAAGGCGTGGGGGTGGAACGATCCCTATGCTATGTGATATCTGTACTTTGCTCATTTGCAAAACAGAATCTCACCTCTTCACCTCCTGGCATCGGTAGGACACAGGTGAGAGCAAGGGAAAAGAAATATCAATGTAACCGAGTGATATTCGTGTTCTGCAGCCTCATCCCCCAGAGAAAGGGCTGGCCTCCTCGGCCACAGCCCAGCGAGAATCAATAGACGGCTCTTTGCATCATTACTCTGTTTTAAACCTTTGAGAGATTTTTATTTTATTTATTTAGAAGGAGAGGGAGAAAGACAGAGAGAGAGAGAATGAGAATAGGCATGCCAGGGCCTCCTGCCACTGCAAACAAACTCTAAATCATGTGCCACTTGTGCATCTAGCTTTATGTGAGTACTAGAATTCAAACCTGGGCCACCAGGCTTTGCAAGCAAGTACTTTTAACCACTGAGCCATCTGTTCAGCACCTTTAATACTTTTTATTGACAACTTCTGTACCTATAGATAGTTCATCATGATCATGATCCCTTTCTATGACCCTTCCTTTTTCCCTTCCCAAGTCCCCCCTCTGCTGAATCCTTTCTTCCCAACTAGCCTCTCTTCTATTTTGATGTCATCATTTTCCCCCTTCTATCATGCAGGTCTTGTGTAGGTAGCATCAGCCACTGTGAGGTCATGAGAATCAAGGCCACTTTGTTTCTGGAAGACAGCATCATAAAGCACTCCTTTGGCTCTTACATTCTTTCCACCACCTCTTCCACAATGGTCCCTGGGCCTGGAAGGGTGTGACACATGTCTCAGTGCTGCACACTCCACGGTCACTTTTTTTTTTTTTTTTTTTGGTTTTGCGAGGTAGGGTCTCACTCTGGTCCAGGCTGACCTGGAATTAACTATGTTGTCTCAGGGTGGCCTCGAACTCTTGGTGATCCTCCTACCTCTGCCTCCCGAGTGCTGGGATTAAAGGCGTGTGCCACCACGCCCGGCTCCACGGTCACTTTTGCATCGTTACTCTTGAGCACCAGCGATTTCTACATTGGTGAAGTGGAGGTACACAACCCAAGGTCAGGTCCTGAAGCTGTCTATGTCCCATGTTGAAAGGGTGATGATGGACAAAGACCCTTGCCATGAGGCGGTGGTCCTGGTAGCTGGGTAACCTTCCTGCGAGTGACTGTGGTTCAAAGCTTTCATGCCTCACTGAGCACCCATGAGGCAGACACCCATGTGCTCAAGGACAACTGTCTTTGGATTGCATTCATACAATGCCGGGGAGTGGGAGCAATCGCTTTTAGAACTCTGATGAAAAACATAATGTAGTTAATATTAAATACCAAGATTGGGCAACTTGCCCCACCCTTTTCTGTGTATGGTCCCTGCTGCTGTCCTTGATCAGGGCCTGTTTTGTTTGTGATTAATGAGTGACTCACCTTGAGCTGCTTTCTGCTTATTCCATAGTCATTATGAATTTGAAGAGGTCATGTCAGACTTGGCACCCAGAAGGAATGCTCAGGAATCCAGTGTGTGTATGTAGGGGGTAGTGTAGATAGCTCAGAAGGCTTCCAGGAGTAATGCTAGCTAGGAGACCACCCTCCTAGATGGCAAGTTTCCCAAAGGGGATCTCTCAGTTTGCAGTCCTGGGTATCAAACATCTTCTGCTGGCACGGTAAGCTTGAGAGATGTGAACACAGTCACCTTCCATGTGTGTGCACGAATGAATCACATTTCCGCTTCTGTCCTTCATCTGTCTGATGTTCTGCTTTCCAAACAGGCTTGACAGGTCTCCTTCCTTCTATGGCCTTAGTTCCTCTACCTGGTCCATGGACTTTTCTCTAAGGTCTCTCTAGCTCTTACAGGTCCAGAGTTTTCAGAACTGAAAGAATGAACAAAGGGGGCTGATGTGATGGTTCAGTGGTCAAATGTGCTTCCTGTGCAGTCACGAGGGCTTAAGGGGGGCCAGAGACTGCCTGCATTTGAATCTCCAGACCCCACCTGAAAAGTTAGGAGCGGGCACACATGTATGTAAATGCCAGTCCTGTGAGGGGCAGAGGTTGGAGAGTTGCTGGAACTTACGAATAGTAAGTTCCAGGATCAGGAATCAATAAGAGACTCCATCTGAAGGAAATCCAGGTGGGTGAGTGATGGGGGGACACCTGATGTTCTTCTCTCCAGCTTCCATAGGCGAGTCATGGTGTGCCAAAAGAGCATATGCGTGTACACACACCACACTACACATACTATGCATATGCCGAACCCCTAGTGAACACAAGACGCTGGTCCTGAGTGCTGGAGAGCTGGGCTTTCTTCCTGCTTCTGTGGGCCTCTTATTTTATCACCCTGAGGGGGCCTCACCCCTCTCCTAAGCATCTACATTCCCATCAGAAAGTGGGTTCAATGGGCTTGACGTTGAGTGTGGCCACCGGGCACTTTGTCTGGGTTCCAGCATGAAAGGCGGTGAGAAGGGAAGCTTTAACTCTCCAGGTGAAACCATGAATGAGCCTTTTGCAGTTGGAAGCACACCCTGAGCTAATCACCTGCACTGGTTACCTGCCTGGTCCTGCTGCGATGTTGGTTTAGCATCCCCTTGTCTGCCACTTAATGGTTACAGGAAGGACTAGAGAGGAGAGCTAGATTGTGCTATTCCCTCATCACTAGACCCAAAGTCTGGGTTCCTGAGAGAGGGTCCCTGACCCTCTAGTAGTCAGGCCCTCCTCTCTGTGTTCTCTGACCCATCAAACTCCAAATGATTCAGCAGTGCTTGGCTCCTCTTGCCAGCCAACTCTGGAAGAATGCACAGCCTGGGAATGTGAGAGAACTCAGATTCAGAATGAACTGTGGGTGTGCAGCCATCCCCGCTCTACAGACGGGCCTTCGGGCTGGCATGCTTGGGATGGCCGAGGCCAGCTCAGGTGTATGATGGGTCCAAGAGAAGGCCAATGCGCAGTAACCAAGTGTCATCCACCACCCCACTCCCAACTTGGGAATGTCTGCTCTTGCACCAGCCTCATGTCTTCCCATGTCTCATAGGAGGGGCTTAGAGGGGACCTACCCCATGCCCGTTCCTCTAATAATCTCAGCGGTCCCATGTCAGGGAGACCGTGAAGGCATCCTTCCTGACCTGCCACTCTCCACAGCGGACCTACACAACACCATCCCCTTCATTTGTTATTTATTTGCATTTGTGTGCATGTGTGGTGTGTGGGTGGGCACACACGTGTGTGTGAGTGCACGGGATGTTGATGTTAGTTATTGTCCCTCATCACACTTCTCTTTATAGACTGAGGCAGGATCTCTCACTTCACTAGTGCCAATTCACCTGGTTAGTCAGCTTTCCCTGGCAATCCCCTGTCTCTGCCTTCCAATGCTAGGGTGGCTGCTATGCTCACTCGGCATCTAGGTGGGTGCTGGGGATCCAGACTCTTGTCCTCACATTTGCATGGCAAGCCTTTTATCCACTGAGTCATCTCCCCAGTCCACTTCCAGCTTATTAAGCATCTGCCATGTGCCAAGCACATGCCAGGTATTGGGATTATGAAGTTCCTGCCTTGGAGGATTTTAACTGCATTAGTACCATTGTACTTTCACCTATAATTATTACCCGAGGCCAAAATCTCTGAGATACCAGAGAAATGAGCTCTCTGTGCTACTGAGGTTTTGGAGAAGATGAATCTCTCTCTCTCTCTCTCTCTCTTTCTCTCTCTCTCTTTGGCATTACAGGAATAGGACTCTGGTATGAGCAGAGCCTGGGCAGCCCTGTGCCCAGATCACCTCACTTGTAGTTGCAAGGTGACTTGGGCCCTGAGGACTTGACTAATAACCAATCCACTGGACGCACTCCTGTTCTCCAAATCCCTTGTAGACCATCCCTTTGATCTTTGAAGCAAGGCTGTGGAGCTGCCGGAGGACTGGCCCTCGCAGTGGGAAGGGGTTCCCAGAGATCCCCACAACTGTATCCTTGGTCCAGACCAGCACCTGCATATGTTCTGTGTGTCAGTTTCTAGGAATGCCATCAGGTGCCCCATCCGGCTGACTTCAAATATCAGAATGCTGCCTGTCACGACTCTGCAGGCTGTAATCTGCCTGTGGATTCAGCAGGGCCAGGCTCCCTCTGTGGCTTTGGGGAAGAAGTCTTTGTGGCCTCCCAGATCCTGGTGGATGCTGGCTCCTTCCTGTTGCTTGGTTCACAGCTACTTTGCTGCAGTCTCAACCCTCATGTGGCTTCTGCCTCCTCTGCTGGTCACTTTTCTAATACAGACAGCATCATTCTGAATTGAGGGCCCATCCTAAGCCAGATCTTGATTACAGTGAGTCCTCATTATTTATGGGTTTGGCATAAACCATTTATCTACTCATAAATATTTGTCTGTTTACCACAAAATCCGATACCTGTGGTCATTTGCAGATATACAGGGAGCAGTGAAATTTTGAGTTGCCCAGTGAGCACATTTCCAGCCAAGGTCAAACATGATGTCTTTGTGATTCAGCCTCACATGCAAGAGTCTTTTTTTGCAGTTCATTGAGCGCCATGCTTTTGTTTTGTCTTCTTTGCATTTTTGTCCTTCTTGTTGGTGATTGAGCAGTTCAAAATGGCCCCAGACATATAGCTGAAGAGGAGACGCTCAGTGTTCTTGAGTGCAAGCAGGCTGATGTGGAGAAAAGAAGGTAACTATGCCTCTGTCAGGCACATGCCACAAAGCCAATGGCCATGAGGCCAAGGTGAGTGAGTCAACAATATGCATTAAAGAAGGGCTGGAGAGATGGCTTAGCAGTTAAGGTGCCTGCCTGTGAAGCCTAAGAACACCGTTCGATTCTCTGAGTCCCATGTTTAGCCAGACGCAAAAGTGATGCAAGCACACAATGTCACACATGTGCACAAGGGGTGCATGCATCTGGAGTTCATTCACAGCTGCTGAGAGGCCGCTGGCATGCCCGTTATCTATCTGTCTCTTCATCTCTCTCTGTGTCCCTCTGAAAATAAAAAAAAAAAGAAGGGGCCATCCAGCAGCAATGTTCATAACACACATGCATACATGCATACACACACTACACCAATACACACTAATACACCAATACTGTGAAAAGACTGATCAGAGGCTCCCACGACCTTACCTCTAGGAGCAATGGCTCTGAAGTCTCTAACTCTGTGGAGACTTTATAGAGTTTAGATAAAAAGCGATGGAATTTACAGCAAAGACCTTATCACCTATTTCAGGACAAGGTCACATTTGAAGATTCCCAATGGTCATGACTTTTAGAAGGATATGATTCAATCTAGCACAGACTCCAAACCCAGGATCTCTTTCTTCCGAAATTTCACCAGTAATTTTCCAAACTGGAAACTCATCCAGTCCCTCCCCAAGGGCCTTGTTTAGCATGCAGAGATTTAGCTCCCATGACCAAGGTTGGAAGTCTTGTTTTGAGATGGGACTGGACATCTGGTTTTGATTATTGTTTTTTAAAACTCCTTATCAGTATAATGGCTGCCGTGAAAACTCCAGGATCCCCGGATGTCACTTCTCCCTGGAGTCCAGTACCCTCTCCTTGGAAGACAAGGACATGGACATGGTCCTGGAGACTGGTGCTTAACCTCATTCCTACCTTTGTGATGATGATGATGAAGAAGATTTCAATGGCCCTTCATATTCCAGGATTAGCTATAAATATGCACAAAATGAAAACCTTGAACTTGACCACAAGACTTCCAGGTTAGTCTCTGTGACTTGTTATGCCAATGTGGCTCCTAGAAGAGTCATGGCCAGTGTTGAATTCCTCCAGGGGAGCTTTGGAAGTTAACCATGGAATGTCAGCATTGCTTCAGGGACTCAGGTTACCAGCACCAAGGGGCCAAATCCTGACCCTCTCCAGCTGACCCAGGCATATTAGTCCTCGTTGCCTCACAAGGTTGTGTGATGATTAAATAAGAAGACATGGTAAAGGTGGGTTGACATGTAATGAGCTAAAATGTATATTAAGCTGCAGTGGCAGTAGCATATTCTTAAATATCTTTGTGGCTTGAAGTGTGAAATTTCTTCCTAGGCCCATATGCTTGGTCCCCAGCTGGTGTCGCTGTTTTGAGAAATTGCGGAACCTTAGAGACTGTGGTCTACCTTGCAGAAGTGGGTTGTCAGGGGCTGGGCTTTAGGGTGATGCCTGCTTCCAGTTTTCCGCTTTCCTGTTTGCTTATCCCACCACACTGGACTAATATCTCCTGAAACCATGAATCAAAGTAAGTCCTTCCTTCCTTAGCTTGTTTCTGTCAGGTATTGTGTGCAGCAAGGAGAAAGAAACAAATTCAGTCCGTGCCTTCAAATTGCTGAGTTTTAATTTCATTTTCATTATTTGCACAATTCTTTTTAAAATTATTTTATTTTTTTTATTTGACAGAGAGAGAGAGAGAAGGAGAGAGAGAGAGAGACAGAGAGAAAATGGGCGCACCAGGGCATCTAGCCACTGCAAATGAACTCCAGACACATGTGCCACCTTGTGTATCTGGCTTATATGGGTCCTAGGAAATTGAACCTTGGTCCTTAGGCTTCTCAGGCAGGCACCTTCATTGATAAGCCATCTCTCTAGCCCACAATTCTTTTAACAATCCTATGAGAGAGGGAAGATGACACTTGCTTATCTGGGCATTACACTTAATTTCAAAATTCCAGCTCTCTAGAATCAACTTCTTGAAATTCAGAAGAATGTTTAAAAATCCCTCTAGAGGAATCAGAGGCGATTGCAACTAATTTTCCGCCATCCTTAATGCTAAGGCATTCTTGACTCCCACTCTACACAGTTTTAGTAAGAATTGGTTTCATATTAGAAGTGGTTCCTCAGAGATGATCGGGGTTAGATGAAGATTCCTTGATGGCTACAGCAAAGAGGACATGTGACAGAGAGAGAAGGTGGATGACTTCAGAAAGAAGACAAAGGGTCCTGATGGGGCTACTTCATTTTGGGGTGTATATATAGCTGCACAGTTGTCTGTAAGCACAAAGCCTTTACTGCAGGGTCATTTTGCTGGTGATGAGAAGTCTGGAGTAATTTTGCAGACAGTGAGCTTTCAAACAGATCTACCTGGGTTTGCAACCTACGCCATATCAGCTCCATGATCTTTGAGAAATGAGCTAATGTCGGCAGTGCCTATTGCTCCACTTGTACAATGACTCAATAGCATCGGTGAGGCACCCCTGCATGATGGAGGAGAATGTTCATAGAGCTTCTGTCACAGCTCCTGGCACCAGCACTTTGCAGTGACATGTTACATTAACCTGGCACTTCTCTAGTTCACAAACATTTCCATACATGTTCCCTTGTTTGATTATCACAATAACCTTTCCTTCCTCCCATCCGTCCGTCCATCCATCCATCCATCCACTCATCTGTCCATTCATTCATCTGTCCATCTACCCATCCGTCTGTCCATCCATCCATACACTGCATGCACCCATCCATCAATCTATTCATCCATCCTCGGATTGACCCTGGCTAGTTATGCAACAGTGAGCAACACATACAAAATTTGTCCACTCGTCACAACTTTGTGGCTGGTTGGAGGTAGACCAAAGACAGGAGGAAGAACCATCAAACTGTGACAAATAGTGACAGAATGCTGTGAGAAAAAGAACCATAAGAAAGCCTGCAATGGAAAGTGGTCAAAAATGGCCACTTTTCTGATCGACAAGGGGCAGCCCATGGGCGGTTGCAGGGGTCAGGGGGGAAGACATTTCCAGCAAGCGGAAACTACATAAAGGCCTTATGGCAAGAAACTTGGGTTCTTATAGCCATTTCTATCCATCCGTTTAGAAAGCAAAGCTGCTCTGCAAGGTTTTGCCTGTCTTTGTATTCAAAGACTCCAAGGGTTTTCATGTGAGTTCAAGGTCACCGTCCTGAAAATGGCTTTTCAGTATTTAAGCTCTGGTCACTGCTTTCTAGATGAGCCCTCCAGGGAGGTCAGGAGTAGCCTCTGATGGCTCCAACATACCTTATACACTCTAAGAGATATCCTTTGCTTTGGCCAGAAAAAGATGAACTTTGGAACCCATTGAGGATAAAAATTCCCTTTGTATGGAATGTTACAGGAGGAAAATTAAGGTCCCTCCCCTAGCCATATCCAGAAAGTGATACATTGCTCCCAATTAGTCCCTTGTCCTATGTGAGAACTGAGGCCAAGTAAGCCAAAGGAACTTGGGCCAGTATGTGGAGCGTTTAGGATAAGGTCTTTTATGACTTGAGTGTGTTTTGTCCCCAAAGATTGGTGTGTTGGGAGCTCGGTCTTTAGTGTGGTGATATTGGGAGGTGGTGGGACCTTTAAGAGGTAAAGTACCTAGTGCAAGGTAACTTAGCTCATTGTGATGTTGCCCTTGAAAGGGGTTTACATGGTTCTTGGGGGAACCACAGTTAGTTCCATTGAGAGGGGCTTTTCCAAAAGAGCAAGGCTGGCTTCTCCCCATCCTGAAGAATCCCATTTCACTATGGGGCTGCCTCCTCTCACATATGCTCTTTCCATGACACCATCCTCCATGAAGATCCTCATCAGTGGCCAAGCCAATAGGGCTGTCCAATGTTGAACTTTAAGCCTTTAAAACTGTAAGCTAAATAAACTTCTTTACTTAATAAGTTACCTAGCCGCAGGTATTTGGTGATGGCAATGGAAAAACTAACTGATACAGGGTCTGCCCATGGGCCTCTTGGCTTCTTTCCTAGGATTTCTGTCTCCACTGATCAAGCCACAGCTCACCTGACTGATTCATGAAAAGTGCAGAAGGTCAGCTGCATGCATCCCAGCCAGTGTAGCTTTGATCACACGCTCCTTTCTTGGGTGTCTGAGACTGACCTGCCAGGACAGTCTGGTGTTAGTGTTACAAAGTTCAGCAGCCTATTTCCATGTTCTGCCAGCTACCTATTGACCTGTGGTGTAGCTGGCCACCTTATGGTTTCTGACTTTCCACTAAATTTTCCAGAACAATTTGTGCTCTGGCCATTAATCTGTAACCAAGTATTCTCTGATGATCTGGGGGAAGCAGTCAGATCTCCTGTCTGACAAAGGCCTAACTATGATTATTATGTCACTTTCTTAGACAACATGTGGATGTCAGCTGCACATGGGCACCTCCCCTGAGAGAGATCCTGCTTCTTCCCAAGAAAGGAGCCAGCAGGGACAAAGCCGTAGATAAGGAGCAGTGCTAATCCCCCTCACCTATCTCAGGCAAATAGCCCCCAGAGCAGAATTTTCAGCTTCAGCTTTGGTGTCCCTGACAGGCCTGGCTGACAGCCAAAGCAAGAGCGCACAGATGCCCTGATATGTGGCCTGATGGCACTTCTGGCGGACTTGGCATTTCTTGGTGTGGCCATTGTCCTGTCTCAGAGTAGCAAGGCCCCTGAGCACGGGTCCACACCCTCACTCCCTCCTCTCTGAGAAGGAGCTCACATTCTAGAAAGCCTGGGAGTCGGGTAGGGAACCTTGATTTGAACCCTCTGCAGAGCTGGATTGCATGGACACCAGGTCAACTTATCAACTTGACAGGATCTAGAATTGCCTGTGAGTGAGTATCTTGATTAGACTAATCAAGGTGGGAAGATGTGTGTGCAGCACTTTTCCATGGGCTGGGGTCCTGGACTGCATAAAAAGGAGAGCACTGGCTGAGCAGCAGCCTTCATCACTCTCTGCTTCCTCACCGTGGACTGAATGTGAGCAGCTGCCTCAAGCTCCTGCTGCGATGCCATCCCCACCATGTTGGACTGGAACCTGGAAATGTAAGCTGAGTTTTTTTCAAAGTAGGGTCTTGCTCTAGCTCAGGCTGACCTGAAATTCACTATGTAGTCTCAGGGTGGCCTTGGACTCACAGTGATCCTCCTCCCTCTGCCTCCTGACGGCTAGGATTAAAGGTGTGTGCTACCACACCCGGCTGTAAGCTGATTTTTGTCAGGTCTATTGTCCCAGCAACAATGAGGCAATTAGGATGCTCAAGTACCAAGGCCAACACTAGGCTTCAGGGAGTGTCTGCTCATCATGGCTTATGCGACCCTTTTGCAGGGAGACACTCCACAGTTGTTCAGAGCTCACGAACCATCTGGGGTGCTCTTTCATCCATGGGACAGTGAATGAGCTACTGGGTCTTCTGGTGCCTCGGCTTCCCCAACCATCAAATAGCAACTTGTAGCACTTACTGCTTCTGCAAGAGTGGAATGAAATAATGCCCACCAATGAGTGTAGTTCATTGTAAGCCAGTGAAGATTCTCAATAAGGGGACTAGCTATTGTTCTCATTGCTATGAAAGAAGACCTGACAGAAATAGTTTACGGGAGGAAGGATCTAGAGTGGCTTGACATTCAGGGTATACAGCCGTCATGCCAGTGAAAACATGACCAACGTAGAGGCCTGTGGCTGTCACAGGGGGAGCATGAAGATACTGGTTACATAGCTTTGGCTCTGCTGCTGTTCACCAACTTCACTGTTATGACCCTCAGGACCTGTTGATGCCTCCTTTCCTCTATGGGTCTCTGTGATGGTTAATCTTCATTGTCAATTGATTATATTGAGAGACCCCCCAGGAGGTTAGTAAAGCACACCTCTGGGTGTGTCCACAGGGTGTTTCCAGAGACAAGTAGCTCTTGAGAGCTGAGACCTAGTCAGGGGTTGAATCCATTAGTGGATTCAAAATATGAACAGACTATTGGGAGGCAGAAGAACTGGAGAAGATGGGACTAGATGAATGAAATGGGTCACATGGTGGGGCATGTTCTTGGGGGCTATATCTCGCCTTGACTCCTTCCTGTTTGCTGTTCGCATACCACTCTCCTCTGATTGCTGGGAGTTGAACGGCTCTGCTATACCGCACCTTAAACTATGAGCAAATAAACCCTTCCTTTCTTAAGCTATTTTTGTGTGGTATATTTGGTCACAATAAGGACAAAGCAAATTAACATGTCTGTGTACAGTAATTATCTCCATGGACCAAAGATGGGTGGGCGAGGGCAGGAAGAGATGGGCCTTGGGGAGACAGAGGTGAACTAGAGAATTCCTGCCCTGGTGAGGTTTTAGGACCAAGAAGAGGAGATGGAAACAGACACACGTGAAGAAAATAACGTGAGCAAACATGATGGGGGAAGAAGGGTACTGGGAGGAGGTGTCTTTGGACTGGGACCAGGTTAGCCTCTTGAGCAGGGTTCTGGGACAAGGTCACAATGAAGGTAAAGGTCTGGAGGCTAGATGGGGCATGGTGACTTCCAGATCTGCACAGCAGGACAGGGAGCTGGAGTATGGGAACAAGAGGAGCTCCCAGCAAGAAGTGGTGTCTGGGAAAACAGCTGGCCATGCAGGGACTCCAGAGTTTCATCTAAGGATAAGAAATCTCCCTGGAGGATTTTTTTTTGAAGCCAACGTGTAGAACTTTTTATTGACAACCTCCATACATACAGACACTATACCATGATCATAATGCCTTTCTACCACCCTCCATTTTCCCTCTCCCAAATGCCCCCTTGACTGAATCCCTTTCTCTTTTCAAGTAGGCTCTCTTCTATTATGATGTCATCATCCTCCCTCCTATTGTGCATGTCTTGCATAGGCAGCATCAGCCACAGTGAGTGCCATGGCCACTTCGTGTCTGGAAGGCAGCATTGTAAGCACTTCTCCCCTTCCTTTGGCTGTAACATTCTTTCCAACATCTCTTCTACCATGGTCCCTGAGCCTTGGAGGGTGTAATAGAGATGTCTCCCTTAGTGCTGAACACACCACTGCCACTTCTCAGCCCTTTGATGAGTTTTGAATCTCCTCAGTGGTCACCACCATCTGAAAAGAGAAGCTTTTCTGAACACAAGTGAGCGTAGCATTAATATGTGGTTATAAACATAAATATTTAGAGGGAAGTTTAGTGGGCATAATATATCCATCTAGCTAAACAACAACAGTAGTTTACCCCTTAGGGCTTATGACCTCCATAGCTTTAGGCTTTTCATTAGGTTTTCAGTACCAGACATGACTTTTCTCCTGTGGGGTGGGCCTCACATCTAATCAGAGAGCAGTTGGTTTCCCCCAAAACAGACCTTCCACCCTTGCACCAGTTGGTACATTTGGTCTGGCTGGCTGACCATAAAACTTGCTGGGTGCACTGCTGGTTAAGATCATTGATGACTTTTCTCTCCCAACAGGCTGCATAGTTCTTTCTAGCATTCTGATAGTTATTCAAGAGGGAAGAGGCTTCCAGCTCAGCTCCAGCTTGATTTTTCAGTGTTCTGCAGCTCAAGCATGTGGTGTCTTCAGCAACAGGGTCTTGTCTAATTCTGGTGGGCAACCAAGGGCCTTATCAATAGTGTGTAATATTTTGGGGGGCCTCAGGGACCTCCCTGGCCCACAACTCATTGCATAGGCATGTCTGAAATTTTCTTGTAACAATCTATGGTGAAACCATTTTTTTAAAGTTAGGTTGTTTTACTGCTGTTGACTTGTATGGCTTATAAATGTGTGTGATTGTGCATGCACCAACACATGTGTGGGGTTGTGTGTGCATGTGTGTATCTAATGTAGAGGCCAGAGGAAAACCTTGGAGGTTGTTTCTCAGATGCTGTTCATCTGTATTTGAGACAGGGTTTCTCATTGGTTTGGAGCTTGGCAAGTAGATAATGTGACTAGCAAGTGAGTGTCAGGAATCTGCCTGCCCTGTATCCCCAGTACTGAGAATACAGTCTGTACCACCATGCCGGCAAGGCAAGTGCTTGTGGTAGTTTGGATGGATGACCCGTGTATTTCATTAAAGCTCATAACACGTGTCTCCTGCCACCGGGCTGGAGGAGGTGTCCCTGGGGGTGTGTCCTGGAGGATTTTTTTTTAACTTAAAAAAAAAAATTTAATTATTTTTTTGGAGAAAGACACAGAGAGAGACAGAGAGAGAGGGAGAGGAAGACAGAGATGGGTGTGCCAGCAGTGTCTCAGCTGCTGCGAACGAAATCCAGATGTGTGCGCCCCCTTGTGGTCAAGTGTGGCATTGCACCCTTGTGCCACTGCATCTGGCTAAACGTGGGACCTGGAGATTGGAACCAGTGTTCTTAGGCTTAGGAGGCAGGAGCCTTAACCCCTAAGCCATCTCTCCAGCCCCTGGAGGATTTTTATAGAGAGAATGACTGACCCTGATTTGTGTTGTTTTCTTACTTGATTAAAAAACTGGGGGGCTGGAGAGATGGCTAAGTGGTTAAAGGTGCTTTTTTGTTTTTTATGGGGGGGGTGCTATTTTTTGAGGTAGGGTTTCACTCTAGTCCAGGCTGACCTGGAATTCACTCTATAGTCTCAGGGTGTCCTTGAACTCATGGCGATCCTCCTACCTCTGCCTCTGGAGTGCTTGGATTAAAGGCAAGCACCACCATGCCCAGCAAAGGTGCTTTCTTATAAGTCCTGATGGTCCCGGTTAAATTCCCCAGTGCCTACGTAAAGCTAGGTACACTAAGTGGTACATGCATCTGGAGTTTGTTTGCCGTGGTGGGAAGCCTTGGCATGCCCATGCTCTCTCTGTCTAATAAATAACTGAAATAAAATAAATTCGAGGTACAAATAAGCCTTGTGGCAAAGGCCTGAAATCCTTCCTGCTCAGGAGGCTGAGACAGGAGGGTCATAAGTTTAAGACCTGTGACTATAGAGGAAGTTCAGGGACATATGTCTTGAGTGACTTGGTGAGACCCTGTCTCAATAAAAAAAAAAATTATTTTTTGTTTTTTTGAGATATGATCTCTCTCTAGCTCAGGCTGACCTGGATTTCACTATGTAGTCTCAGGGTGGCCTTGAACTCATGGTGATCCTCCTACCTCTGCCTCCTGAGTGCTGGGATTAAAGGCATGTACCACCACTCCTGGCTGGGTCTCAAATTTTTTAAAAAGGCTCGGACTGTAGCTCAGTGGTAGAGCAGTTGCCTAGCACTGCAAGAAAACAAAGAGATATAAAATACACTCAGGGCTGGAGAGATGGATCAGTGGGTAATGCACTTGCCTATAGAGCTTAACAACTGGGGTTCGACTCCCCAGTAACCATGTAGAGCCAGATGCACAAGGTGGAGCTAGCATTGGGAGTTTGTTTGTAGTGGCTTAGAGGCTCTGGTGTGACCATTCTCTTGTTCTCTCTCTCTCTGCCTGTCTCTCTCTCAAATAAATAAATAAAATATTTAAAAAAGACATTCAGGGGATGTGTTACTGTACATATCTTAGTAGACATTTCAATGAATTATCAGATATGTGTGTACCTGTGTCAAACCCAGGTGAAAATCTAGCACATTACAAAACTGTAGTGGTCTATGTTTCTAAAGCTCCCCTGTGGCTATGCTGAAGCGAAGCATTGCAGGGTCTAAGGCCTGCAAGGGGACCATTCGTAGACCTGTGCTCGGAGTTGGGTAGTCAGGGGGAAAGGAATGGTTTATTTGAGGTGCTTTCTGTCAGTAGAGCCAGTCAGAGCTGCCAATGGGTGAAAGCCCAGACTAGAGAAGACAGCTATCTGGTCTTGGCTTCAAAACTGGGTGTTTTGTGCACTGTTGGGAGAATGTGTTAGTACAGCCACTAGGAGAAAAGGTATGGGGGCCCTAGGGCAGGGAGGTGGGCAGAGCTATGACCCAGGAATGCCATTCCTGGGCTTACACCTGAAGGAAATGAACTCACTATGCCAAAAAGATATCAGTACTCTGGTGTGCTTTGCAGCACTTTTCACAGCAGCCAAGATACAACATCAACCTTCATGTCCATGGAAGACTACCTGATAGGGGCTGGAGAGATAAGTCAATAGGTAAGTGTACTTCCTGTGCCCACATGAGATCAATTCCCTCAGCAACTCTGTTAGCAGCTGGTCAGGCATGTCTGTAACCTCCAGTCCTATGGGGAGCAGAGACTAGAGACTCGCTGGGGTTTGTGAAAAATGGCAAGCTCTGGACAGGAAAAACAGGCTAGTGAGTGATAGAAGGGGCCACATGATGTTCTCTTCTGACCTCCAAAGTGCCTGCGCAGGGCACTGCATCAACACATACGTCTCTTTCTCTCCCTGTCTTTCACACATGCGTATGCACACATACACACACACCACGTCCTATGCACACGCAAATAAAAATGATGGATTAAGAAAAAGTAGTGGTATCATACACAGTGGAATACTCTTCAGCCTTAAAAAGAAAAAAGTAAATACTGACATTTACAATGTCATGGATGAACCTGAAAGACATCATGTTAAGCGAAATAAACCAAGGACAGCAAGATAAACACCATACAGTCTCACTTGTATAGGGAATGTGAAAAAGCCAAACTCAGAAAAGAATGGTGGTTTCCAGAGAATGGAATATAGGGATGTTGGGGAGATGTTGGCTAAAGGAGACAAAATTTTAGTGAGATATGAGGAGCAAATTCAAGAGAGCCATTGTAGGACATGACAAGTAGTAGTAAGTAACAAGGCATTATGTACATGAAATATACTGCTAAGAGAATAGATGCTCAGTGTTCTCAACACACATGTGCGTGAAGTAATGCCTATGTTAGAAAGCTTCATTTAGTCCTTCCAGAGTATATGCATCTAACCAAACATGTGTACCATGAATATGGACAATTTTTACTTCTCTATGAGAGACTACTATCAATAAAACAAAATGGTGCATCAAAGTACAGAAGATTAGCTGTCCCCCCCCCAAAAAAAAAGTAAAAACCAAAAAAACCCCAAGATGGATTGTGGGGCAACAGGGCAACAAAGGCAAGGCATGTCTGTGTTGGGGGCAGGGTGAGACTGGAGTGGACACAAGATGAATCCTGAAGCCAGTTAATGCCAAGATTCACATGGTTCCCTCCTTGTCCCCTTAGCCCCAGAGAAGAGCTTGTGGCAGACGGAATCCAGCACAAGTCCCTGACAGACTTGAGCCCACAGGAACCCGGCTTCTGGCTAGCCTGAGGCACCAGAGGGGAAGGGAGAATCTGGGTGGCTGTTGCTTCTTTCTCAGCTGCTCCTGGGTCAGGGGAAGAAGAGGTGGCCAGTGGGAGGTGATGACCACTTCTCACTCAGGAGCCATCTGCTCCGTAATGCAAACAACCGCGGCTGTCAGGGGAGCAAGGAAAAATGACTGTGGCCACCCTACCATACGGGCCAGGGAGAGAGGGGTCCCTGGACCCGTGAGGTAATCCCGCTGATGATGTATGGCCTAAGAAGAGTTGGGTTAATGATCTTCAGCAGGACCCAGGAGTAAACCCCAGTAATTTCATAATATAGCATGTGATGGATTAAGGCATGTTAATACCAGGAGTATACATTAAGGGAAATGATCTCGCTGGCATACTAAATGGCAAAATAAAAGCACTTTTAGAAACTTCCATGATTAATTGGTCTGCCCTTTTAGTTCTGTATCATGATAAAGTAAAGCTCACTTCTCCTGGTAACCTCCCAGGCAATCCCTCTAAAGCTCCTGGCCCTACCAGGACCCCCAGGGAGGCTGGCCTGGGGCCAGAGTCCAAACCTGCAGCCTGGGCTCTAGCTTTACATGTCCTCGTGAGAGTCTGGTCATCATCTTCCTCAAGGGAGCTTATCAAGCACACACCCTTGTGAAACTGCTGATGTCCCCCAATATGAGATTCAGTGAAAATCACAGTACCACATGGTCCAAGTGATATGTAGTGACGACGAGGCCCTTGGAAAGCATGGGTCACTCAGGATGGAGGGATGCGTACTCCCGCTCATGTGCTCTGCTGTGCATTTCAGCCCAGCTACTTACCAACTACTCAATCTTAGACAAGTTGTAGAACCACTTTCTGCCTCAGGTGCCCTACCTATAAAGTGGGGGACAATGACAAACCTCCCATTGGAGGGAGGAGGTTTACTTAGCATGTGCTCAGAGGGCATCTTCCTGGGGTTGAGCACTGTAAGTACATGCCCAGGGCTTAGCCTGTGACATAGTCAGTCTTAGTGAAGATTAGCTAGGAGGTGCTGGCTGCATCAATTTTGCTCAGCAGCCCCAGCAGGCAGCCACTGTTACACTGTGCTGGGGCCTAGAGTGGGGAGTATATTGCTGAGGCTCCTATTAAAAGGTGGGCTAGCACTAGATACAGACAGACTGACCTCCTGGCTCCTCTCCTCTCCTCTCCTCTCCTCTCCTCTCCTCTCCTCTCCTCTCCTCTCCTCTCCTCTCACCCTGCTCCATCCCTTTGGAAAGAAATGTTGCTTTGGTTCTGTTCAGAGGTGGTCAGTGGATATAGACTAGAAGCAGGCAGAGTCCCAGAGCCTGCATTCAGACATTCTCCCTTTGCTGCTTGTGTTCTTGCTAAGCTTTGAGAAAGCCAGCTTTTGGCCATCACAGATCCCCAACCTGGAGGCACTTGTGATGTCAGAGCCAAGACAATGTCATGAGTCCCAGGAAGAAGGCCCAGCCCCTCTCTTATTCATGCTGAGCCACAGACATGTAGACATGCTGCTGGCCTTGTCTCCTCTTCCCCAGGAGCAAGGAGAGACATGGAAAAGACAAAGCAAGAAAATGCTTTGCAGCTTGCAAAGGAAAGAAGATGGCAGGTGGGACTGCTTATTCCCCCGTCCTTTACCCGTCTCTGTTCCAGGGGGGTGAGGGAAGCTCAGTTCTGAGCTGTGGAGGGCAGCAGTGGGCTCTGCCAATTCTGCTTTCTCAGCCTCTCAGTATCTCTGAGATGCTACAGGTAACATCATCCACGGTGATGGAGGCCAGCACCAGACTTCTTGTGAGACTCTGGGAACGCTTGCATTTGATGGGACTCTTCAGACTCCTTCTTCACTCATCAATTCCATACTCCCTGACCCAGCTGGAATGCGGCAAGAACGCAATAGGGCAGTGCCTGGTTGAGTGGCTGTTAACAGAGACCCGAGACAGTCGATTATTCACTTCAGGCTTATGGAGGGAAGATGGGAACAGACTTCCAGGTCCTGGAAATGCTCAGGGCAAGGCTGCTAAGCTCATGCTTCTCCCAGGGTAGAATGAGTAGAGTCAAGGAAAGATGCACAGGAGTGGTGAGGACCACAGTGCCCCAGAAAACAGGTCCCAGTCTATAGGAAGTGGCTACTACTCAGCCCCAGCCAGTGATAGCCATGGCAGTCCCATGGTCACACCTTTCATGGTTTTCCTAGAAAATATGGAAATTTAGATTTTGGAATTTCCTGGCTTATAGATATTAGTGAAGTTTTTAAATTATTGTTTTTTATTGGGTTTTATACTTACATACAAAAAAACCCACGTGATATTTCCCTCCCCTCCCCCCATTCCACTTTAGAACTCAAGTCTCCATCATATCCCCTCCCTCTCTCCATTAGTCTCTCTTTTAATTTGATGTCATCATCTTTTTCTTCTATTTTGAGGGTTTTGAGAAGGTATTGCTAGGCACTGCAAAAGGTGAAATGAACTCCATCTACTAGCCAAATCTGCACGGCAGTCCAGCTGTCAGCCATCTCTGTGTAGAGCATTTCTGTCCACTGTTGTTGCTGGCTGCCCTGGTCCTGGGCTGGGGTTTAGCCCTCTGCATTGTGTGTCACGCTTTCCCGGGGAAGATTCATTTGGTGTTCACGAGAGTCCTGGGAGGAAGAAGGCTATTAGCTGTCCCTTCAGTCAATGTGATTGAAGACAGGCATTGGCTGAATAGGATACTATTGTCTGATGAGTCATTTCCCGTTTCACAAAGCTTCTCAGAGTGCCCAAAGAGCAGAAGCCAGCACAACCCATCTCTCTTTCAATGTTTGTGTGCCCTGAGGAATGAATGAATGAATGAATAAGGGGAGGAAAAAGAGGAAGGAAAGAGGGGAGGAAGGAAGGGAGGGAGGGAGGGAGAAAGGAAGAAAGGAAGGAAGGATGTGTGCTTGTGTTGAGATTCCATGAGCTCCTGACCAAATCGGTTTCTTCTGAATCCCATGCCTGTGGGATGGGTAGAGAAAGACAGAAACTCATAGTCCCTAAAATGCTTTCCTTAAAAATATGGAAGATGGGCAGATTGTACAATCAGATAAATATAGCTTTTGAACAGTATGAAGTTCTGGTCTAAAATTACATTTAATTATTGTTACATTTCAGACTTTGTAGGAAATAACAGTATGGAAGTGTGACTTTCAAATTAGCATTTGAAAGTGTCTGTGAGGTAGGTGAGGGTTTTAACAAACCTTGGGGTTTTGAGCCTAAAATTATATGACATTTATTTGCAACCACAAAATTAGGTTAATCAGTTATTGTTCAGACCTCTCTCTTGAAGAGAATGGCTCTTGTGTGTCACCTCACGGATCTGCCACCCTCCTGAATGTTGTTTCAAGGACAGGCACATCTTGAGCTCTCCTTGCCTTGACCTATTGCTGGTGATGAGACC
This sequence comes from Orientallactaga sibirica, assembly GCA_036365145.1. Taxonomy (NCBI): domain Eukaryota; kingdom Metazoa; phylum Chordata; class Mammalia; order Rodentia; family Dipodidae; genus Orientallactaga; species Orientallactaga sibirica. The sequence goes on from JAEOAD010000030.1 coordinate 4,417,354, forward strand.
CAACAGAAAATGCAAACTATGAAGCCATCTAACCTCATTACAGGACAACACAGCGGTGCTTCTTCGGCCCCTTAATTCATTTCTTATAGTTTTTCTTGTCACATCCACTTGCTTTATAGCTTACTAACTTGCAAGTTATAGTTGTAATTTATGGTCAGAATTGAGTGGTAGCAAATCAGGGAATATTTCCATTGATTACCCTAAATTGTCTAATCTCCTGTATGTTTTTAGAACTTGATTGGGTGGTATTTACTGATTGCCTTCATCTAATTTAAAAATCAATCAATAGCAACAATGAGTGCTGGGGGATAAATTGAGTCTAATGCAGACTAACCACGGCAAATATCCATCAGCGGGCTACGCACAATCCCATCTGTGGGCGGCTTTAATACATAAACCCAAACGGCCTGGAGCTGGGCGGCTGGGCAGATGCTCTGAAAATTCCCGCTGCCATCTCACGCCTCTCGCATCGTCTATTTAGGGTGATTGCCCTCTGCTAACGCGAACGTATTTCACCACAATAAAGCTGTAGCAAAGGAGATAAAAACGGGATCTGATTGCATTTCAAGGCTCGCCAGTCCATCTCCTCCCCCCACACCCTCTGAGGATATTAATGGGAATTAACATAACTCCAGCCTTTTCTTGTTAACTGTCTGCCTCATCCCAGAAACACTCACACGCACTCAGACGCATCTGCTTTTATTTTCGACGTCCCATGGTTTCTGGGCGTGTGTTGTAGGCTGGCCTGGTGCAGGCGTTTGGGTCTGTTGTAATTGGGACTTGTGCATATCCGGGGAGGTGGTGGCTCCATTGCACAGATGAGAACCAAGGTTCTGAGCAAAGCATGTGGCTGGTGAAGAGGGAAAGCTGGACTTTCGGACTACCCACCCCAGTCCCGTTCGAAAACAAGCCAAGGAAGCCAAGCCCAGTCCCTGGGGGGAGCTCCCATCTGGTTGGTACCTGAACCTGCACATAATTCACAAGAAGACAAAGCAGGACAGAACAATGCTGGCTCTACCCTGTGAGCACAGAGCATGGACGATGAGCAGGCAATTGTCATGGAGAATGGGGAAGATTGTGTTAAAGATTTCATTAAGAGGGACTTTTGTTATTATTTGTTTTAAGACAGTCTTACTAGGTAGCCTAGGCTGACCTTGATCTTTCAAACCTCCTGCCTTAGCCTCCCAAGTGCAAGGATTACTGGTGTGTTATCACTATCTTAGAATCTTTAAACTCTATAGAGATGAATGGGCACCAGTAAAAACAGTTGTTCCAGACTTCCCAACAGAGGCAGAGGAGGTAAACTTCAGACGTGTGTTTATCTGTATTGACAGCAACATGGTTGAGCCCCCCAATCCCTATTGGAACCCAGGTCTGATAATTTATTCTTGCCTCGCTTGCAAGAGTCCTCAGTGCTGAGGAACAACAGAGAGGTTAGTGTGCTCAGTCTGTTCTGTGTACTGTGAGCACGCTAACTCTGACCTTGGGCTCTGGAGGAAGCCCTTCCCAGGCTACAGTCACTCTTATAGGAGCTCTTATGATGGGGATCTAGGAAGATTCTCACCTGCCCATTTCTTCACTGAGCCCCCCACCTGATCTGAAATGACCCTGTGATCAGGCTGTAACCTCAGCAGGCCAATGGGCCATTCTATGCTTTCTCATAGGCTCAGTCTTTCTTTGTGAATGAGTTAATTCACTAGGTATTTCCTTACCACAGGGTTTGTTTTATTTTATTTTAAATAGTTATAAATTTTTATTTCTTCATTTTGAGAGAGAGAGAGAGAGAGAGTATATGGGCATGCCAGGGCCTCTTGCTGCGACAAAATAACTCCAGACTTATGAACCACTTAGTACATCTGGCTTTATGTGGGTACTGGGGAATTGAACTGGGCTGGAAGGCTTTAACTGCTGAGCCATCTTCCCAGACCTTATTTTTTTTTTTCAGTTTTCTATTTTAAAAAACTTTTTATTGGTATATAATGGATTAAATTTAATTATTGTGTTTTCAAACAAATTTTTTGTTTGCCTTCCCCCCTTTCCCCGTGCTCCTTCTCCCACCACACGTAGCTTCTTTCTGCCTTCACACTGTATTTTCCAGTTTTCATACATGAACATAATGCATTTTGGTCATAATCCTCTTCCATGACTTTCTCTTGTTCTTCCTTCCTTATCTCCCTTCCATTGAACCCCTTCTTTCCAACTAGTCCCTCTTCTCCTTAGATGTCTTCTTTTCCTTTCTCCTCTTCACTTTCCACGATGAATGTTGTTGTGCAGATTGTGTACAGGTAAGGGTTGTTGCTGTGAGGTCGGCCATGAACTCAGCAGCTGCTTCATATCTGGAAGCCAGCATTCCAAAGCACTCCTCCCTGTCCTCTGGCTCTTACATTCATTCTGCCCCATCTTCCACAATGCTCCCAGAGTCTTGGAGGGCAGAACAGAGGTGTCTTATTTAGCACTGAACACTCCAGTGTCACTTCTGTCAGCACATAGATGACTTTTGACGCTCCCTACTAGTCAGTGCCAACTGCAAAAAGAAGCTTTTCTGAAGGCTCTATTTTATAAACTCAAGGACAGCTAGCCAACCATTTCTCTGGCCCCTTGGGGTGATAGAGGCTAGATATCTGAAGTTCACTCTTTTTAAAAAAAAAAAAATTTACTTATTAGAGAGGAAGAGAGAGAGAGAGAGAATAGGCATGCCAGGGCCCACAACCACTGCAAACAAACCCCAGACACGTGTGCCACTTTGTGCATCTGGCTTACGTGGGTACTGGGAAATCTAATCTGTGTCCTTAGGCTTCGCAGGCAAACACCTTAAACACTAAGCCATCTCTCCACCCCACAAAGTTCACTCTTTCCTTCATACTTGCCACATTCTGGCTTCTTCCTGTCTGGTATGTCCCCTTGGCTGAGACTTCTGATGGTCACAGTATCTCTTCTTCCATTGTAAGAAAGCCCTTGGATACAAGATGAAGCCTATGTCTCCCAGGCTTCTTTGAAACAGTGTGTCCAGCTACAGTCAGCATATGGGACAGGGGTGTACAAGTGGTCTCTGAAAGCGTCTCTTACAACGAGTTGAGATGCCACCTAACATATGCATACAAATGCTATAGCAGTTTTATTCACAATTATCAAAACTAGAAGCCACCAAGATCTTCTTATGACAGAATGAGAATGACAGTTTTGCTAGTGTGTTTCCTCTAAGCACATAATCCAGTCTACTCATGAGAAAAAGCAAACAAGCCAACCAGCAGACATATTCCAATGGAGGGACATTCTCCTAAACACCTGGCCAGCGTGCCTGCCATATGACATCTGATGAGACCCTAGAACAGAAGACCGCTGTTAGATAAAAACTGAGGAATGTAGTAAAATACCGATTTTAGTGGACAGTGGTAATATTACAAGACGACATTAATAATAGGAGAAACTAGGTTGTGGGTAGTACGACAACTCTCTACGCTGTTGCTACAGTTTTTCTGCACAAGCAAAGCTGGGTTCAAGTAAACTGTGTCTTAAGAAGGTGAAAGGGTTGTCTTGTACCCTTATGGCTTCCTCTTATGTCACCTCCTAGACAATGGATCCGTTGGCTGCCATCTCGGCAGGTAAAGACAAAGCAGTACCTTCAACCCCGAGGCTGGAGGAGCGGAGAGCTGGGAGGAAACTGGGTCCCCGAGGACATCATGCAGCTGAGCAGCCACACCAGGCCGCGCTGGCCAACTTCCCGGCTTTTATGTAGAAGAGAGATAAAGTCGGAACTTGTTGAAATCTTGTTATTTTAGGTCTTTGCTTTTCACAGACAAATGCAGTCCTCACAGTCACCGTTCTTTGCTTGTTTTTCCTCAGGATGCATGTTCCCTGGGTGAGATGTAAGCTGCTCTATGGGAAGGGGGTTCAGCCCCTCACCTCTCCCATCTGAGCATACCATTGGAGCCCTACTGCATGAAGTAGTGTGGAGACTGCCGCTCTGCAGTAATTGGTGTTATGAACACTCAGATGTGTGGGACTCTGCGGAGCTTGAGGCGTCCGCCTCCATAGATGTGCCCTCTGAGAGCTAAGGTGGCTCGGCTTCAGCAGGGGAAACGGAAACCTCAAGAGAGAAGCATACCTAAGAATCATGTTAGAGCGGGGGCGGCAGTCCTCGCTGCTTGACATCCATTGCCACTTTCTCACTGTACCAGCGCTTTCTGGACTGGCCCGGGCAGCCTGAGGGGCTCCATGGAGATGAGGAACAATAGAAGCGAGTGTGGCCAGGTGGCCAGTGTCACACCAAAGCTGAGCAGCTGTGTTTGTCGATGTCACATATTGGATTTTATTTATTTATTTGTTTGAACCTAAGCAGGTGCTCTATCACTGAGCTATACTCTGGTCTTGCTCAGATTTTACTTATTTTTATTAAAGATTTATTTATTTATTTGTTTGTTTATTTATTTGTTTATTTATTTGTTTATTTATTTATTGAGAGATAGAGAGAATGGGTGCACCAGGGCCTCCAGCCACTGCAAACAAACTCCAGATGCGTGAGCCAGCTTGTGCATATGGCTTAGGTGGGTCCTGGGGAACTGAACCTACAAGTGTCTTACTGATAAAGCCATCTCTCCAGCCCGAGCTTTTGTTTTTAAAGAGGAGGTTATGATAATGAAATGAAAGTAACAATGTGTAAGCATTAATGTATTCAACCCACTGACTCACATTGAAGCGCTTATTGAGCTTCTACTATGCCAGCAACCCTGGGCTAGGCCCTTTGCCTGCACTGTTTTATTAAATATACACTGTAACTAGACAAGGGAGGCATGACCTCGTGTTAAACATGAAGAAAGTGAAGCTGAAGGAGGTAAATTTACTCGGGAGGCAATGTCCAGGGTTGCCTGTCCTAACCACTGAACAACACTGCTCCCTTTCTGGTGGGCAGGTAGGAAGCCAGGACCTCTGTCAGGAGCTAACATGCCCTATAATTCCCCTCAGGACTTTCTGGAGTCTTCCATATCCAAAGGGTCAGGCATCTGGTGGTCTCTAAGAGGCCTTCTCTAATTAGTGACCAGAGGCCCAAGACACTAGCTCACAGGGAGGTTTGAAGCTTTTTTTGGTTTTTTATTCAGCCACCATTCCAGCCTCTGCCACCCAGGATAGAGACGCGGCCGAGGACGTTCTCCTGCTCTGACAGTGTCACCATCAAGTGTGGACACTGTGAAGCAGAGGGTGTCCATTACTGGAACATGTGTCTTTCTGTCATCGAGGGGCGTGCCCATCACTTATACAAACTTGCCCCCCAGACGTCAGGGCAGGCAGCATTTTAAAAAAATTGCGAGGAGGCCATTACCATCATTAGCCCACCTGAGAGAGTGCTCGGGATGATGGAAGAGGTCCTCAGCATCCGCCAGCCTGCTCCGAGGCGGATCATTAGTTAAAAGGGGAGTGGGGGAGGGCAGGGTGCCGTGTGGTGGGCCAGGTCTGGAGCACAGAGCTCCCTTTGGAGAAAGAGCTGGAGACAAATGATTCCAGCCTGAATTCCATATACACCGGAGATTGCTTATCGATCCCCATCAGAATATGCGGCTGGCCCGGGGACGGCCCAGGATTTTCTCAGGGAGTTAATAACGTGGCAGCTGAGCTGTCTTGTCCAATTCACTGAAGCCAGGCCTCTAATCAGCACGGAGTTTCTTATTTTGAGAATTCTTGCCACTTGTACGTGCTGCGCCCCTTCCACTCTGCTGGGCCCTGTCAGTGATTGAAATGACAGTCCACGGCTGGGGAGGCTAATCAAATTGTTTATTATCGACCTAAATCAATATGTATAGATTGTCGAAACATCACTGTCATGCCGCCAAAAAGTCATACTAATAATTCCCTGCCTTGTAGATGGAATCCAGCCACGATCTCCCCGATTTGAATTACATCTGAATGTAGGGGAGTGAGAACAGTTCTAACAGAGAGGGGTCTCCAGGAGAGGGGACACGTGGCCCTGCGCTGCAACACATGTTAACACAACTCAACGTTTCTGTATTAGGTATGAATGATGAAGTGTCACTTTGGGGTTAGCATGGGGAGGAGGGAATGTGAGGACTGCAAGACAGCAGCTCTAGATACCTTGACAGCAGCAGGCCCAGAACCAACCATGGCAGCCATGCGAGCCTTGATAGGAATTAGAAAAAAAGGATTCTATGTGGATCCGCTTTCTGTGACTATAACAAATAATGGAGCTAGTAAACTTATAAAGAAAAAAAGATTTGGCTGGGAGTGGCAGCACATGCCTTTAATCCCAGCACTCGGGAGGCAGAGGTAGGAGGATCGCCATGAGTTTGAGGCCACCCTGAGACTACATAGTTAATTCCAGGTCAGCCTGGACCAGAGTGAGACCCTACTTCACCTCAAAAAACCAAAAAAAAAAAAAAAAGAAAGAAAAAAAGATTTGTTGCTATTCTCAATCTTAGGGCTTCTGGTCTGGGCCTGGTTGGCTCATTGCTTTGGGTGAGGCCTCAGACTGTGTGGGAACACACAGTGAGGTAAAGCCACTCCCTCGCCTTGTGGCCTGGGAATGAAAGAGAGGAAAGAAAGGGGCTGGGGGCCCCACTGTCCTCACCTGAGAACTGGGGTTTCTGTGTACACTACACTAGAGCGTGCAAGAAGGAGTCTGTCCCAAGGAGCTTGCTTCATCCTCATCACTGATTTCTAGATAGGGAAACTGAGGCATCACGGAGTCAGGTAATTTGTCCAAGACCATGGTCAGCAAAGGATTTGAGTCCTGGACTCTCGGGCAGGAGGCAAGGAATCAGGGCTAGCTGATGGAGAGCTTGCTCTCCTCCTTTTCCTCCCTCTCTCCCTCCCTCCTTCCCTCCCTCCCTCCCTCAACCAGCTCCTCAACCTGAGCAGGTGTTGAGACTCACACCAGAGGTTGAGCTATGGTTTCAGGCAAGTTCCCAAACATTTCATATTTCACTCTGTGAAATGACAAGAATTATCCCCCGAGGAAGCTCATCCCAGGGCTCCTGGGAGAATCAAAGTTGATGAGATGCAAGGTGAGGATTTGTAAGTCAGAACTTCAGGATGGAAACGGGCCACTCTCAGCATCCCATGACCTTGGTCTCTGTCCACTGCAGGGAGAGGGCCAGCTCCAGGGGATGTCCTTGTAGGCCCAGGTACCTTGCCAACACACTGGAAGTTGGGATGTTCCTCGGGGTGTCCAATGTGACATCCGTGTGGGGTGGCTGGCCAACCACCAGGAGTGTGCCATAGGGATGGTGCTAGAGGCTGCCTCCGTTGGTATCTATGTCATGTTCCTTTGGCGCCTGTCCCATGGGACCCTCAAAACTGAGCCATTAGATGTCAAAGCACAGAGAATACCCAGTGCTGACTGTGGTCCGTCTGCATCTGTCCGCCGCCTCCTGCCTTGCACTGGACAAGTCCAAATTCCATCTGTGCCTCTCCTAGAACATGCCTCAACGGTGAGTGGAAGCATGGAGGAGAAGCCAGCCATTGGACACCCCTGTTTCTGCCCATTGAGGGGCTACTGTCCATCGCCTTCCTTGTCTCATCTGCCACGTGAACTGGGAGGCTGGAACAGACAGGCCTCACACTGCCTGCAACTCCCTGGCACGTTCTGTGGGCAGGCTAGGTTACACCACATACCACTGAGCTTGGATGTCTTCTACATGTGGGCATATTTTCCAACTCAACTTGGTCCCTGGTACAACCTCTTCACATTTTATTTATTTAGTTGTGACCTTTGCAGTGCTGGAGATCAGATCCATAGTTTTGTGTGTGCCAAGCAAAAGCTCTAACACTGTCACACCCCATGCTCCTTTCCACATCATTTGGAGGGGGTGGGGGGTGGTGGTTCCAGGCTGACCTGGTTTCACTCTAGTCTCAGGCTGACCTGGAATCCTCACTTTGCCTCCTGAGTGTTGAGTCTCAGGGTGGCCACAAACTTTCTTTTCTTTTTTTTTTTTTTTTTTTGGTTTTTGAGGTTGGGTCTCACTCCTGGCCCAGGCTGACCCTATGTAGTCTTGCCTCGAACCTGAGTGTTGAGATTCTCGAGTGCTGGGTGTGTGCCACCATGCCTGGCCCTCCTTTCTACATCTTCAGAGGCAACTGTTCTTGGCTTATTCTGCCTGGCTTGAACATATGCCATTTGTTGAGAATCCACTGTTTAGAATCTTGTGGGTGTCTTTAACGACACATGGAAACTCGCCTCTCCACTGTCTCATGTTTACCTTGTGCAGTCCAAAGAAGCAGAGAGCCATGTCAGATGTTAGAAGTCTGAGAAGTCTAGCCTTCCAGGTTCAAGTGGGTTCCAAACTTGGCAAACACATTCCCCTGTCCCCAGAGGGAAAAAATAAAACCCCACCAGCAAAAATATATTACACTGGGCATTATATTTCTGTGACGGAAATAACTCATTTTCATGACACACTATAATAATAGCAAATTATGGTACACAATGAACCCATTCTCATTAAAGTCTGTGTGGAGAAAAGCAAAGAATACAAAATGTATACAATTGTTTAAAGGAAAAATGCCATGTAATATAAAAGATACTCTAATCACTATTTCTAATTACAAAGAAAAAAAACACTAAAAATTTTTACAGCATCTAATTACCAAAAAAAAAAGAGTGGCAAAATAATTCTGTATAAAATTAATAATGGAGGACATGAAATGACTGTAGTGTCTCCAAAACCTTTCTTCGTCCAAGGGAAGAATGTGCAGGGTGCGCTTGGCATCGTTATATGGGATACTGGTGTACAAGCAGTTGATGACTGTGGTTAATGGTGACCCTCTCTAAATCAGGGTCCTGATAGACCTGTTGGCAGCACATGGCTTTAATTTCATCCTTGAGCAACATTGCTGATTTGGCATGGCTATCCTTCAGCCTTGAGGAAGCTGGTGTTCAGCAACATCTTATGACTTGATGTCTAGGGTAGCCATACGTTGTGGTCAGCTTGCAGCGAGGCTGCATATTCCCATTGCCCCATCCTCATGCAAAGCAATCTGTCATAGACCAGAACCTCTACAACTGAACAGAAACAAATCCTTTTTTTCTTTATAAGTTTATTAGCACCATTATTTGTTATGGTAACAGGAAAGTGATTCACAGAGACAAAACGTTCTGTACACATGCAACCTGTCTCATCCAAGAAGGCTGGGAGGCAGCTCTTTGGGTTACAGACATGGTGACTGGAGACTGCCCTGCACCCTGTGCTGGTTCACAGTACTACCCGGGCTTCCTTGAGCAGTGCTGCGATTCTACGTCGTATGTGGAAGGATGATGTCCCTTCTGCCACCAGTAAGCGGTTTGCAGCGTGGTGGGGATCAGAGACCAGAGGCAGGTGGGGAGCAGGGAAAGCGATGAGAAGATCACAATGGTCATCTAAAAAAAGATGAAGGGGGCTGGAGAGATGGCTTAGCGGTTAAGGCGCCTGCCTACGAAGCCTAAGAACACCCGTTCATTCTCCAGGTCCCACATTTAGCCAGACACAGTGACGCACAGGGTGCAATGCTGCACTTGCCCACAAGGGGGCACACTTGTCTGGAGTTCATTCACAGCAGCTGAGAAAATGCTGGCATGCCATTCTCTCTCTTTCTCTCTCTCTCTCTCTCTCTCTCCAAAAAACAAGAGATGAAGGTACCAGGACGAGGATGGTGGAGATGGAGGTGGATGAGTGGGGATAAGGTCCACTACACGGCCAGATTTCCATGGCTTGGCCACATGTTGGGGTTTGGGCTTGTTCTCAGAAGGCCCGCTCGGCCGTCTGAGTGGATGAGATGTACAACTGGAAGCCACAGGCTATGTTTGGGATGTGTTGAATTTGAGTATCCAAATCTATGCAGATCCTCCACTTAGTGGGCTAAAAGTCAGCTCAAGTGTGTGCCAAATAGGGCTTTGGTTTTGTTTTGGATTTAAGTCAGGGTCATACTATGTTCCCTGGCTAACCTGGTACTTACTAAGTTGCCACTGTGGCTCCCAACAATGCTCTTGCCTCTCTATCCCGAGTGCTGGGCTTAGGAATACGTGCCACCACACCTGGCTTCACCGTAGCACTCAGGAGTCATTGCTCCCAGTCCACCTTGAGCATGTCTTTGTCTCTTTGGCTACTATCTTAGGAAATGGACGCATGATTCTACCAGGTACTTAGGCAAAAAAGCAAGGAGGGGCTGGGGAGATGGCTCAGTGGTTAGAGGCACTTGCTTGCAAAGGTTGATGGCCTGGGTTCAATCCCCCAGTACCCACATAAAGTCAGATACACAAAGTGACACACGCATCTGGAGTTCATTTGCAGTGGCTGGAGACCCTGACGTGCCCCTATTCACTTTTTCCTCTCTCTCTCCCCCTCATAAACAAATAGATAAATAAATAATAAAGATTTTTAAACAAGGAGGGAGTCATGCTAACTATTCTTTTCCTGCGTGGGTACATGCCATTCAATCCACCAGCAGGCTCTACCTGTTGTTCCTTCACACTGTGATAGGATATCGTCATCCCCAACCTCTCTGCTGTTTCTTCTGGTCCAAGCAGTGACTGTGGCATACCTGGCTATAATGACAGTTCCCTGGTTTCATCCAGCTTCCACTCGTCCTTCTGGAGTCTTCTGCCCACAGCAGATGAAGAGATATTTCTAAAATCTAAATCAGATTATATCACGACTCTGTTCAAAACCCTTCTCTGGGTTCCCATGGCACCCACCATAATAGTCTAAATTGTGTCCTTCAAAAAAATACCTGAGGGCTAGAGAGATAGCTTACTGATCAAGGCACTTGCCTGCAAAGCCAAAGGACCCAGATACCATTCCCCAGGACCGACATAAGCCAGACATACAAGGTGGCCCATGTGTCTGGAGTTCCCTTTGCAGTGGCTAGAAGCCCTGGTGTACCCATGCTCTCCCTCCCCCTACCTCTCATTCTCTTTCTCTCTCCCTGTCTGCCTCTTTCTCTCTCAAGTAAATAAAAATAAAAATAACAATGGGAAAGTCCTAATCTCCAGTCCCTCACAGGAAACCTGTTTTGAGGATGGTGGTCATTGCAGGTGTAGTAGTTAAGGTGAGGTCATGCAGGAGAAGGGTGACCTTTGACCTGATATGATGACTGCCCATAGGAAACAATCCTACAGGGAGATGCCAACCACAAAGCCATAAAGGCAGGTTCTGGAGTGATTTTTCCTCTTTCCCCTGTCCCCAGGCTCAGGATCCTGGACCTACAGAACTAGAGCCCACCATAGTCAAGATCTCTCTGGTACTGATGGGAAATTGGAGGGTAAAGGAACATATACTCTCTAACCAACGCGTGCTGGAGGTGGCTGAGTAGCTTAGAACCAACCACGTGGTGTTTTTTTTTTTTTTTTTTTTTTTTTTTTTTTGCTGAAGAAGTGTTACTAAGCCCCTTGTGATGGGGCAAGACCAACTGCCAGTCCATGCTGGCCCTGTTCTGCTCTAACCTTCCTAGTTCCTCTTTTTCTTTGTCTCAAATTCCACAGAGAAAGGGGGGAGTCTTCCAGCCACTCACCACTCGCCCCATGTTAGGATCAAGACTCTGTGCCAAGCCTGGTGGTAGAGGTCTATAATCCCTGTATTTGGGAGGCTGAGGCAAGAGGGGTTCAAGTCCAAGTTTGAGGTCAGTCTGGGACATTGGTAAGCCCTTGTCTGGGAAAAAAAAAAAACAACCAAAAAACAAACAAACAAACAAACAAAACTACTTTTTTTTTTTGCTTCTCATTTAGCATTATTGTTTACTGCCTGAAATCCAGCTGTCCATTAAAGTCCCCACATCAGTCTGTGTTTGAAGCCCACTGTCCTGCTGCCGCTTCTTACAAACCTCCCAGCCCACGTGATGACCTCACCTCCCTCTTCAACCTCATGTATCTGCAAGACGATACCACCACTTGCTCACTGCTTGGTGACGAAATATTGTTTTACAGTGATAAGCATCTCGTAAGACAATATTTGGAAAGTTATTATCTCAATGTCTCTGGTTGAGGACATGGAATGATATCACCCCAAGCCAGGTCTGCGCTGCTTGTAGCCAGCAATGGGGGCGGCTAGGGACAAGACATAAGGTTCTAGGGGCTTGATTTTCTAGTGATTTGTCATGGATTGTTCCCCCCAACCCCCGAAGTCAATAAGAATTCAGAACCCAAAGTGGAAGCCAGGCTGCTGAGTAGTATGGGGCGGGGACCCAGAGATAGGGCTGCTGAGTGGGTTATGAGATCAAAGGTTACTGGATTTCTTTCGAAGGCTGTCTGTTACTACTGCTGCTGTCTGGGGACAAAACTTCTTTGAATGTCAAAGGCTGTGCCTCTCTTGCCCACAGTGAACAAGAACTCTGGGCAGTGACCTGTTCTTGTCACGTTTTACTCTAAGCTAGAGCAAATTTCTCAGGACTATCAGCCATGTCTAAATCCCACAGCCTCTGCAGTATTTCCAGCTACACACTCTTGACCTTCTGCTGGATAATGCTTCATTGTGGGGCCATCCTGAGTGTTGTGGGCATCTAAATATCCCCCCCGTGACCTCTGCTCACTAGATGCCTGTAGCACCCTCCCACTGCCCAGAGTTGTGACAACCAAAAGTGCTTTCATGTTACAAAATGTCCCCTGGGGGAGTCTGTAGTAGACAGAGTCTATTTGATGGGATGGGCCACCGCTACAGTAACAAAGACCCTCATCTTTCCTCTTTGATCTGAACAACACAAAAATTCAGATTAAGGCCTGTTGGCTCGCTTTGAGCAGTGTGTACTGAGGTTCAGAAGAGGTTAAGTAAGCTTCACTAGACCTCACAAGAGTTAAGTAGGGAACCCCAGCTCAACTGTACTGTAGAACTCAGCCCTCCCCACCTTCTCACCAGCTCTCCCATAATTCCACCTGGCTAACTTCACCCCTTCAAGACCATCACGAAGCCACAGAGAGGATGCAAGGGGAGATTCCAACCCAAGGCACTTTCTAGAGACTTCTGTCTGCTTTCAGGTGATGAGAGGTCCTAGTTTCCTGCTCCACAGCCTTACCCATGGTTCTCACTGTTCCTCCGAAAAAGAGAGAAAGAGAGAGAGAGAGCTCAAACTAAATCCAGAGGAGGGAAAGGGCCTTGGAACCTGGAGGACACACATTGGCCAATAAAGAAAGCTCTACCCCCAGAAAGCCTCACTGTAACCAAGAATGTTCCAGTGACTGGAACTGCCCAGGTCACCCCAGGGAGGGCACAGATGAGGTCCTATGTGTGACCATCACCCAAATTCTGTTCCTTCTAGCTTCCTACTGATGGTGCAGGGCCCCAGCCCCCTCCAAGTCTCACTCACGCCGGTGTCCCTGGGAGTACCAGAGGGGACTTGAGTTGCACTCATGAATAATGGGTCCATGTCCCCACCTTGTGTCTCTAACATGCTTCCCACTGCCATTGCAGACCCTGGCTGTGTTCGTGTCATCATCCCAGGGCCTTAGAGAAGGACATGTGTTGTGTGTGATGAATCAGTAGTTGTAGGATCAATGAGTGTTCCAAGAAGAGGCTCCCAAGCTGGGCTCAGAGGTGCCCTTAGTGGTAACCACTGGGCAGAGTGCAGAGAGGGTGGGAAGAGCTAAGCTTAGTCTTCCTCCAGGACCCCCAAAGCTCAGCTCTTTGTTCAGAGGATATACTGGAGTGTCACAGCACACTGCACTGGCAGTCAGAGCTCTGCTGCTTCAAGGAAGTTTGAAAGCCAATATTGTAAGTGGTAGTGTCTTAGGAGTCTTATAGAAAAGAAAAGCTTGAATGAAGGGAATAGTGGTGAGATGTAAGCAGATATGTAAGTGACAATAAAACTCTTGGAGAAGATAATGTGAATTCAGTGGAAGAAGTGACACCCCAGGCTCTTGGGACGAGGGTAGTGTTTTCTTGAGCTTCGTGCTGTCACATGGTTGGGCTCACTTCACCATGATTCATTGGGCCATACCAGGGGTTACTCTGACAGTATTTCATTACTGAATGGATCAAACAACAAGCATTTAGTGCTTGCATAATCTGAGGTATGGACAGGCAAGGTCAAGGTTCTGGATCCTATAGCTCTTGTGGTTCCTGCATCTTAGATGTTTCAGCTTGCATACCTGTGAACAGTCATTTTCTGTTGTCCATTGTAAGGTATTTGCTTATAGCAACCCAAATGGAGCCAGGAAGCTTCCTCGATGTTTATACCAAAGAGAGAAAGAGAGCCCCTGTTGTTTCCTCTTCTTTTTTAAAAAATATTTTTTTATTATTTTTAAAAGAATTTTTTACTTTTTATTTATTTATTTGAGAGCAATAGACACACAGAGAGAGAGAGAGAGGGGCAGATAGATAGAGAGAGAATGGGATTGCCAGGACCTCCTGCCACTGCAAATGAACTCCAGATGCATGCACCACTTTGTGTATCTGGCTTATGTGGGTACTGGGGAATCGAGTCTCAAACCATGGTCCTTAGGCTTCACAGGCAAGCGCTTAACCACTAAGCCATCTCTCCAGGCTCTGCTTCCTCTTCTTATAAGGATGTTATCCCATCATGAGTGTTCAGTCTCCCTCCATGACCCTCATTATTTCCTCCAAACCCTATCATGTAAGAACTAGGATCTCCACATCTGTCTACCACCGACTATGGTTGGGGAACCCAATGTAGCCAGCTGTCCATGTGCGCAAAGGAAACGTTTCTGAAACACAGCCATGCTGATCCACATGCACACCGGGCATGCCTTTGCTGCTGCTTTCATGCTGGGCAGGCAATGCTGAATGACTACCACAGAGGTGGTACAAGTCACAGAGTGTAAAGTCTTTCCTATCTGGATCTTTTCAGAAAGAATATCATCTATCCCCTAGGTTACAACTCTATGATACTTGCCCATTTCTGTGGATGTGATTTGTTCTGATTCAAAAATAAAATTAAAAGAAAGACCACTCCTATGTTGAATAAAAGATAGAAATGGAGCAACAATATATAAGTCACAACACTGATAAAAAGTCTAGACAAAAGGCAAATTTACTTGCCCAGACCTATGGCATAGAAACGACCAGAACAGAGACTTTAGACTCTCCCCCAGCTAATGTTTTCTTCAAGGCTTCATATTAGCAGTATCCCACAACTGTTGCTCTCCTGTCTGAGACCCTTCGAATGCCAGCAGGCTCCCAAGGGCTGGTGGACACCAAGACCCACTTCCCTACAGCTTAGCTCTGGGAAGGGTTGAAATGAAAAGGCCTCCTGGCAGGACAGGCTGGGAGAGAACTGAGGGTTCACCGTGGACAGAGCATGCAGCCTGTGACCAGTCAACTCCAGAAGTCTGGGACCCTGGGGAAGCCAGCGGGGTCAGGCTGACCTGGGTCAGCCTTTGGCAAGAAAAGCAGTACTGCTTCCTGGGAAGGGGTCATTCTAAGGGCATGCCTGCTCCCTGATGAACAAAGATGGAGGCTGACACATCCTTCCAAGATGCTCCAGGCTGGCCTGGTGGCAGCGGAGGTTGGTGGCATGGGATATGCTGTTGGGATAGTGAAACCAAACTTATATGCCAGGAGCAGGCTGATGCTTGGTGTGCCCTCCTCCCTTGGATGTCATGACCCCTGGGCCTGGGGATAGAGACACCGCGTTTAGCTTTCCCAGTTCACCCAGTAGAAACAGTAAGCCTTTGAGCAAACACTTCATGTGAAGGTGGTGCTGGAATTGGACCTCTGACATTGAGGCTGGAATGGTGTAGAGTGCCAATACACTTTAATCCTGTGCAGGAAATGAGAACTCTGCAATGTGGTGGCAGCTCCTCGTGGCCTGGTTCCCTCATCCTTAGGGACAATGCTGCCACTCTGTCACCCAACAGGAACTGAAAACGGTCTACTCGGGGGGGGAGGGGTCATTTCAACAAGCTGACACTAGAGAATTAAATGCCTCCCTAGAGTGTTCTAGATCAGGATAAAATGGAAGATACAAGGAGATGAACCCCTTGTTCTATTGGGCCAGATGATGGGAAGAGGAAGCTATATTTGTGTTATATAAAATACTAGGAAAGAGAAGCCTGGAAGAAAGTTAGGTAGTTTTTATAAGTTCTGAGCTTAATGACCAAGCATATCAATGAACAACAACCCCAGGTGCACACAGCCACTCCCATCAGCTCTTACTGCTGCCTAATGGAGGTGCTGCCTCTCTGCTCACTACATAACCCTGGACCATGCTGGGAGTTCATGATGGGCACACTAAGAGTCCCCTGAATAGAGAGGCAGGGCCAGAAGAAACCTATGTTTTCACCTTGGAAAGGAAGGAGACTGATTTCCCATTTACTGTTATGCTATAGAATTGTCTACGTCCATAAACGAATTTGAAGTTTCATTGGGATAATTCTCTCTGAGGAGAAATAACCATTCAACAATATAGCCTAGAATGTACATGGGTATGAGAAAACCATGAAAATCACACACATACGCATGTGCGCACACACAAGTTTGGGTTACAAATGAGCAAGGAAGAAAGGAAGCTAGGTGACTTGGTCCAAGTGGTTTCCTGGACAACGAAGTTCAACTAGTGCCCAAGAAAATGCCTATTCTTGCATCAAAAATCCTGTGGAATGCATTAGGCCCCGAAGCTTTGCCTTGGGAAGAACTATGACTTGATGGGCCAGCTTCTACATCCTTTCCTTTAAAGGACCCTTTGCGTGTAGTCGCATATTTTGCTGGAGACCTGCTCTGAACTGTATCATAACTCCTGGCAACAACCTGTTCCTGTGGTTTGGAAATCTTTTATAAGCCTATTTTAGGAATTTGATTATTGCCTGACTAATAATAGGACTCATTTTGTCAAAGAACAGACAGGAGGGATATAGTGTAAATCGTGGCGTATAATTGCTCAGTGACTGCCATTGAAAATTCCTAGTTACTGGAGTAAGAGAGTGTCTTTCTTAGGTGCAAGAAGCTATTTTTTCATGTAATAATAATTAGGCTGAGAGAAGGCAAGCAGAGAAACCCTCCCAGAGGCAAAATTTAAAAAAAAAAAAAAAAAAAGGAAGGAAGGAAGGAAGAAAAAGAAAAAGAATGGGGGATCCTGAGCCACCTGTTGGGGTCCTTACTGGGGGGAAGCAGTTTGATAAAGATCTTGCAGGACTCTTAGACCAGTGGTCACTCAAAGGCTGAAGCCAGCAGCATGGGTGGTGGTTACTGGCAGCTAAGGAAAGGACTTTTAAGCTGTGATCCTGTGCTGCTCCTCAACCCCATGAGGTCTCAGATAACTTCAATATTCCTCCAACACACACACACACACACACACACACACGCTGTCCTAGAAGTTTCTGCAATAGACTCATTGGAACCAAAGTCCCTGGACTTCTGCAGTAGTGGTGTACTTCTGGTGACCAAGGAGTCCAGCAGGCAAGCTCCCCTCCAGCTGTGGCTACCCTAGAGCTTAGCTGATGGACTTATTATTTCCAAATGCCCATTGCATATGCTCATTGGCTCATTGTCAAGGTTAATACTTACATGGTAAAGGTATGACTTTGGGATTGCTTGGAATCTACCCATGAGCAAAAACTCTGTCATTGCCCCGACAGCATCCTGCCTGTTTCTGGAGCCTGGAATTCTGAGTTTTCTGGCTTCTGTGAGTTTTCTGGACTATGTGTACCTAAGTATCATTGCAGGGAGACGATCTCCCTGGCTGATGTATTCTGAAAGAAGAGAACCCCCTTTCCTTTTGGTTTTTTTTTCTCTCATAAGCAGAGGGGGACTTCTGCACAGTGCCTTCTGTGGGCCTGCAGCTTTCTCATTTTTTTTTTTTAATTTTAGAGAGAGAGAGAGAGAGAGAGAGAGAATGGACGCGCCAGTGGCCTCTTAGCTGCTGTGAAAGACATCCAGATATGTGTGCCCCCTTGTGGGCAAATGCGGCATTGCACCAATGCATCACTTTTTGCGTTTGGCTAAACATGGGAGCTGGAGATTGGAACAGGCGTTCTTAGGCTTGGCAAGCAGGCACCTTAACCACGAAGCCATGTCTCCAGCCCAGCTTTCTCACTTCTTATGGCATATTCATTTATTTACTCTGCTCAGCATTATGGGCCAGGATCTGTCATCATGCTGGGGCTGTGCATCCTGGTTCATAGGTGTTTTGTGGTTATTCCCAAGGCCATTCAACCTTTCCCTGCTTAGGTTCCTAATACTGTGCTGTATTAACTAATTTTGTGTCACTATGACAAAAATCTCTGACAGAGACAACTTTTGGGAAGAAAGATTTATTTGACTCCTGGTTTCAGAGGATCACAGTCCATCATAGCATGTTAGAATGGCTCTGTCTAAAGCAGTGGGAGCCCATGGCAGCAGCTATCACATCATGGTGGATCAGGAGGCAAACAGCAGCCTGGAACCAGGATCTGAGCTATAACCTTCAAAGTCCTGCCTTCCAGGGCCCTACTTCCATCAATCAAGTCCCGTAGGCCTCACCCTAACAAGCCTGGTATCAGCTGGGAGACGTAGTCCTGTGGGGGACATTTCAGATTCAAAGTATAACATGTGCTGCTGGAACTCTGTGATTACTGTCTGAAAATGTCTGGAGGATCTCTGTCCCTTATCAAAATGATGCTGTGAGATGTATCACATCTCTCCAAAATCCCTATGTGGAAGCCCCAACCCCAGTGACCAGTGACATCATAGTTGGAGACAGAACCTATATGGAGGCAATAAAGTTAATCAACTCGTATGGGCTGGATCCTAAGCTGATAGGCTTGTGGGCTTTGTAAGAAGAGAGAGAGAAAGAGAGTTACGTGAAGGAAAGATCGCATGAGTGCACAATGAGATGGCAGGGGCCTACAAGTGAAGAGAAGAGCCTTCAGAATGAAGCTGAAAAAAATGAAGCTCCAAAACCATGAGAAACCCCAAGCCTATGGCTGCCTGAGCTAACACAGATAGGCACGTGACAGTAATGTCACGCAAGAAAATGGAAGTAAAGAAACTGAGAAAAATCATATAACTGAGAAGTAGCGCAGAGCTGGGGTTAGAGCAAGGTTTTCTCACTTCTGAAGGTCAGGACCCCTTCGCAGCTTCCCACTGCTGACCAAGGGCTTACCTTCTGCTCCCTCCATGCCACCTCCCGCCTCACAGGCTCATTATTCTGAAAGGTCCCTTGCCAACTGCAGTATTCGTTGGTTTCTGGAGAGCCCACTCCTTCTTTTGGCCATGGCCCTGTGACTGTTGCTGAGCGCCTTGCTTAGATGCCACTTCCTCCAAGACATCTGCTTTGATCTCCTCAAATGAATGCTTGGTCCATAGATCTTCGATCAGAGCTCTGGGGCACTGTCCACACTTCTGTCCTGCTCGAAAGGCACTTGCCATCACTCTTCTGAAACTGAAGGTAGGGCAGCTGCTGCCCCAGTAGAACCAAGGTCAGATGATACCATTCAAGGCTTATCAGTGGGAGAACCTGAGTACAAGGTAGAGAAGTATGTATGTGTATGTGAAGTGGGGAACTTGCACAGACTGGCAAGCTCAAGTCAGGCGTGTGTGGGTCCTTGCTGTTCCCGGGGGTCATTGGCCACTGACGTCCCGGGTGAAGGAGGAGTTGGGGGGAAGCAGGGTCTTGGAGCGGGTGAGTGTGACGGGCAACGAACCACCCGGGAGGCTGTCTGGTGGATAAAGTGCTCTCGTTTATTCAAAAGGGAGTAGGTTTATAAACACTTGAGAAAGGTTTTGAGAAGGCACATACAGACTATATGGTGATTGGATACATAGGTTTATGGGTTGCTATGTAATTGGCTGGTGTTGGAAGGCAGAAGTTGCGAGGGAGAAGCTGTAAGGGAGATAGTGGCGGGAAAAGCTACATGACTTCAGAGTTGCAAGGGAGGAGCTGCAAGGGAGATAACAGAAGTGGAGGGAGAAGCTACGTGACTTCAGCCACATATTGGATGGCTACAGCTGCAGGGAGACTGTTTATAAGGGTCTCTTGGGCAGCTAGCCACAAGGTCAGGAACTGTGCCAGGGGTGGGCAAAGCCTGACTATGGAATGGTCTGGTGCTTTGGGGATAGAGGGGAGGGCCCGCCAGTTTTGTCCACTCTGGGTGATGACAGGGCACACTACAACCTTGCCCGAGGGCAGGGAGGGCCAGTCTCTGTCACCACAGTGGGTTCCTGACAATAAGGCCAGCTGCAACCCACATAGCCCAAGGTCCCCGGCCATATCCAACAGCCCAAGATCCCCAGCCATGTCCAACAGCCCAGGCCAGCTTCCTCACAGTCCCAGCCCATGTTTAGCAATGCCCAACAGGTGTGCAGAGCACGCCTGCTACTCAGGTGTGAATATCTATTGTCATGAGGGTGTGTGCCCACGGTGGCCAGATCTCCTGATCCTTTCCACATCTGTCAGAAATCCAAATCAATGTGTTTCTAGTGTTTTAAGTTTGGGTGCAACTGCATACTTTTTAAAACCCTGCAGATATCGGAAAAGCCATCTGGGCTTATGTGACAGATGGCCATAGATTTGGGCCAGCGAGTGGTCCTGAGGTAATGCTCGCATTAGTTCTCAGCACCCAGGGCATCTGTGGAGGAGGTGAGAGAGAGTTATACCAAGCATACAGCGGCTGGGCCCTGGCTGTTCTGGGGAAATCCAGCCTGGTCTTCCTTTCTCCTTGGCCAGGCTCACGAAGGGGATGAAGCTGTGGACTGAGCTTCCTACCCAGGCCTGATTGTGACCTGCCATCAGCTTGCGATCTGGATTTTCCATGCAGTTCTGTTCTCAGAGTCAGGGAAGGAGGAAGCCAAGTGTCTCCTTAAGGCCTTAGGATTCTGAGAGAGACCCCAGTGGGTACTAGCATGGAGGCTGGAAGGCTGTAGGGGCTGGCACAGCAACACTTCCAGTTGGACCTATCCACACTCCTACCCCTCCTTCTCCTCCTCATCCTCTTCTTCCTCCTCATAATGGCTCACAACCTCCCTGGCATCCTTTCTTAGAGGTCTAGGTACTGTACATTATGGATGTGGGTTCCCATGGACAGTGTGTGTTTGCATGGATTGGGGGCCATATCTATCGAGGGAGCCTTTCAGCAAAGCATCGCAATCTTACGAGGTGAAACAAGGCACACCAGGCCAGAGGGGCAGCCCTGCTTGCTCCATGTCCTCAGGCCTCCCAGAGAAGGGCTCCTTAACACAATGAGGCTTCCCCAGGCCTGGCCTGACCAACCTCAGAATGGCTGGAACATGGCTTGGAAAGCCCCTAGCATGAAATGCTACTGGGGTCTTATCTTCAAGCTTCAGCAGCAGCCCTCCTGGTTCTAACTGTCTAAGAGTCTATGGTCTGGTGTCCCTCATGCCATAAAAAGATGGAGTGGAACTGGAGAGATGGCTTAGTGGTTAAGGCATTTGTCTGCAAAGCCAAAGGATCCCGGTTTGATTCTCCAGGACCCATGTAAGCCAGATGCACAAGGGGACACATGCATCTGGAGTTCGTTTGCAGTGGCTGATGGCCCTGGTGTGCCCATTCTCACTCTCTCTCTCAACCAAATAAATAAATAAAATATATTTAAAAAGATGGAGTGCCCAGATTGGGGAAGGTGGGGTGAGACTTCCTGCCTCCTAACTCCTGCTGGAAGCCTGAACAGCCTAGTGCCTACCAACAGAAGCAGACAGAACACTTCTCTCAGGCATGGGTGGTAGGGGCAGATGCCAAGGAGAGAGGGCCAGGCTATGCCAACCACAAGACAGCAAGCATCTGAAAGGAAGACCTGGCCTTATATCTCAGGCGTGGCAGTAGTCACGTGACCTTGATCAACCCATCGGGATTCTTTGCTTCCTCTCTCTGTTCGGTCAGTGGGTTGCCATGAAGGACACCCCTCACCGAAGTGTTGCTCAGCACACACACAGTGCTTAGCACAGCCCAGGTGCACGGTCAGCACTCCAGAGTGGTGGCTATGAGTTTTGCTATTAACCTCACCCAGCATGGTTTCACTGACAAAGTTCACTGAAATCAGGCCTGTGAGTCTGTGGTAACTTCAACTGGAGCCAAGCATCATTTCTAAGAAAACAACGGTCAAGCAAGGACAATGATTTATCTTCACAGGAGCTCATCACAGCATCCTTTATGGCAGGGAAAAACGGAAATAAGCAAAATGACCAACAATAAAGAGATAGTTGTCATTAAGAGGGACATCTGTCTCCCACCTACTGAGGCCTTCTATGTGACACACACTAAACACAGCTACCTCATCTGATCCTCTTGGCAGGGTTCTGCCTCACTGACCAGGAGGAAGTGAAGGGCAGGGAAGGTGTGTGTTGGTTACAGTCCACATTACTTGAATGAAGCAGTTAAAGGAGGAGAGGTTTATTTTGCCTCTTGGTCCAGAGGACGTAGTCTGTCATGGCAGGGAACGGATAATGGTTGCCGTGGGTTGGTTGCGGTGGTGGGGAGCTGAGGCGGGTCACATCACAGTGGCCGGTGGGAAGCCGAGAGCTCGAGTGTAATCAGGGCCAGGCTATAACTCCCAAGGCTCATCCCTTAGTGGCCCAAATCATCAACAAGGCCTTTTTAGCCCAAAGTTTCCATAGCTTCCCAAAATAGCACCACTAGCTGAGGACCAAGCATCCCAACATGTAAACCTGTGGGGACCGTTCATATTCAAGTCCTCGCGGGTGAGAAGGCTGCAGCTGGAGGCCACGGATGAGTTTCCTGTGATCCAGTCACAAGGCACAGGTATTACACTGTGGTGACTGCTGCAAAGCAGAAAAGCGCATCCCCCCCACCCCTTCCCCACACACACCCTACGAGACAATCCTTCTGATGTCTTCCAGGATGAGGGAAAGCAGGGGACAGGACATAGTCAATACCTTGTTGTCAGTGCTGAGGTTGAGAGGAAGAAAACATGAGTTTGTGTGCTTCCTCTCAGCCATGATTTTAATGTGCTTTATCCCCTAATACTTCACAGGCTGGAAGACTTATCCAATGTTAAGCTATAGTAGGATCTTTAAGAGGTAGGGCCTGGAGGGGGGTGGTTGGGTCATTGGGGTGAGTTGGGCAGTGGGGCCTAAGAAGATTCACTGATGGATCAAATGAGCTCTCTTCAATTAAAACAATATTGGTAGAGGTTGTCCATAGGGTTAAACAAGGGGCGTGCTCAGCTCCCCTTCCCTGCCAATGTACTACCTATAGATTCACCTTGTTATTTCCCAGTTTGAAGGGGAAGGGAGAGGAAGTAATGTTTGTAGAACCATCGGTTAGGAATAATGACCATGAAGACATGCGGTTCCAGCAGAGACACAGTAAGAAAATGAGGAGGGATCAGGGAAGACCCGCCTCCCACACAACTTCTCTCTTTTCCCATCTTCTCATCTTGAACTGGTGCCTCCTGTAAGCCAAGGTGGAGCAGAAGCCTGCGGGCAAGGAGTGTGGACAGGGAAGCAATACCCAAGGACTTCTGGGTGGGCACACATAGCCAGGTCACTGTGAAAGGTGCAAAAACCTGAACTTCAAGGCTCTGTGCTGGACTTACAGCATGGCATTGTAGCAGCTTTCTATTCTCCCTTCTATCCAGTGTGGAGCCTGTGCTGGTGTGGGGCTGCTGGCTTGGGACAGATAATGTGGTCCCTAACATCAACTGTGCATAGCACTGTTGGAGAGATAGAAAAATAAGTAAATAAAATGCAACCTGAATGATGAGATGGGCACTGATAGCAGAGGGTGTGAGCGTGCATGTGCAACAAGACCTGGGAAAGGGAAGCATGTCTATCTGTCTGTCTTGTCATGTACTCTCTGTTGTCATCTTTTACTGCAATAAGATGCTCACTGGATCCCAAGCAGAAGCTACTCCCCTGCTCTTAGATGGCCTAGAACCATGAGCTCCACAACCATGAGCAAAATAAGCCTCTATTCTTTAAAAAAAAAATTAACAACAACAACAAACAGCTGGGAGAGGGAATGAGTAGGCATGTCTGTTAGCTGGCAGTGGTGGGCTTGAGGAGATGACCTGGAGACCTGGGGGGGAGGATCTAACCCTCAGTCACTGTTTGCACTGAGAAAAGCATTCCTTCTTCTGAAGAGAGAGCTCACTAAGTCTCCCCAAGACGAGGTGGGTGTAAACAATAAACCGAGCAAGTCTGCAAAGACGTTGGAGAGCTTACACTAAGTTGATCATCACAGGTGTGTTGAGTCACCCTGTCTGTCCAGAACTTGACGATTACATTCAGTGCTGTGCTCCGTGACACCGCTGTCCTCCTGCAGCTCTGAGTTTCTTCTTAGCCTGTCCCGGAGCTTGCTCTCTGTGGAAGACTGAGGATATGTGGAGCGTGTGGATAGTGACAGGAATATCCCTTGATGTTTTACTTTAAAAGTTTGACCCAAGGAAGAGCGGGGACATAGGTTGTATAGCTATAAATCCTTTCTAATTAGAAGCTCCTATCTCTTCCACTTTGGAATTCTTAACTACCCTTCAAATATTATCAGCAACAATGACCTATTCTTTTATTCAGTATCTGACCACTCTTGATCTATCCATTCATCCATCCATTTCCTGTTCGCTTATTGTTCATTTATTTATCATTCATCCATTCACTTAGTATCCTTCCAGCCTCCATTTATCATCCATCCACGATTCATCATTTCATCCATGTATCCATCCATGCATCCATCCATGCTGTATACATACATTCATAAGGTGACTTTTGTGCCAGGCTGTAGGAGCAGAGCAAGGACAGGAGTTACACCCTCAGAAACTTTTCCTCTAGTAGATGAACTATGACAGGTTTAACAAGAGTCCTCAAAGACAAGGCAAATGTAAGTGAGTAATGAGTGGTTCAAGCAGGGAAGGTGCAAGAGGTACTGAGTCCACTTGATACTGCCAGGGAACAGGTGGCTTTTCTGAGGAGCTGAGGTCCAGCAGCAATCTTAAAGAAGAGAGGTTTCAATGAGATCCTTGGCTGAGATCAAGGACTTCTTGTGCCCTGTGTTCTGCACTGGGCCAGGGGATGGTGAGAAGTCTTGTCTATAGGGAGCAGTTCCTAGGTCGGACTCAGCTTTCTCTACAACCAGTGCCTCTGCAAGCATCTTTTCTAGGGTGAACTTTACACATCTGCTCTGCTAGCAGAGCCAGCACTATGAACATGCCGTATGCTCTCTTTGGAAACATGAGGGGAGATGGTAACTGGAAGGTGCAGAGCAAGAATCCAGCTCATCATTTGTGCTTGTGATATAACAACTGCTCTTTTGCAAAGTGCCAACCTTCCAAAGGCATGCTCACGGAGGAGCCCCCTACATGGAGGGCTGGCCCCCACTCCGCCTGGCAAAGGAGCTTTCTGCTTTCCTGGCTTGGCCATAAATAACCCGGCCACCTCTAATTTGGCCTCCAATACCCTGACCAGCCGTGATTTATTCACAGTCCAAAACAGGCATCTCTAATTTGCTAACCAATCACTGCAATTCTGGTCTCGCCAACCAATAATTCTGCCATCTCTAATTTGCCAATAAATAATTCTGCAGCTTCAAATTTACTAACCAATAATGTGACCAATTTGCTGACCAATGGTTGTGTCAAGGCATAATGGCGCCCCTAGCAGATGATAATTTGCTAAGCAATATTCGGACCTTTCCCCCTTCAGCAATAAAGAACCTTCAGGATCTTTGAATTCCAAATCCATTACTTTGCTTAGAAGGATGCTGCAGGCGGCCGGGCTACAAAGGGTACCTCCTCGAAGCTCAGATCTCGCTTGCTCGCTCGCTCGCTCGCTCTGCCCCCTCAGAATGTGACTGATGTCTTACCATGCTCATTTTATACATGGAGGCATTGAGACCCAGAGAGAGAAAGTGACTTACCCGAGGTCACACAGCAAGGTGAGAGCAGAAAATGGACTGAAATGAACGTCTCTGAGATGGGCAAGCCAGTAACCAAACTATACTGTCTTGGCAATGCAACTTCCTTGCTCAGAGTGTTTGCACTGAGGAGCCTGTTGTGTTAACTGACTGTGCTGGCTGTGTCCGGATCTTGACTTGTTCTCAGCCAAGATCTTTCTCTCTCTCTTTTTAAATTTTATTTATTTATTTGCAAGCAGAGAGAGAGAGATAGACGAGAGGCAGACAGAGGGAAAATGGGCACGCCAGGGCCTGTATAGCCACTTCAAATGAACTCCAGATGCATGTGCCACTTTGTGCAGCTGGCTTATGTGGGTCCTGGAGAATCGAACCAGGATCCTTTGGCTTCGCAGGCAAACACCTTAACCACTAAGCCATTTCTCCAGCCCCAGCCAAGATCTCTTGATGCCAGGGGAGGGAAGGAGGTAGCGCTGCTGAATCCACTATCTGGGGGGTCTGAGAGCTGACCAAGGCCAGTGGGTTATGCCTTGAAGAGATCTCATCCAACTTCAGCACCAGGAAATGCAGGCTGTCAGCAGAAACCTGGAGCTTAATGCCACATCCCTAAGAAACTGGTGCTAACATTTCCTAGAATGAGCAAGAACGAAAGTTCCAGAAAGAAAGCAGGGCCCCTTCCACATCAGATCCTAGATTTTTGGCACCATGGGAAGGCAGGAAAAGCCCGAGCACAGAGAGAGACCTAATTGCTTCTGGGATGAGAAAAAAACACTTTGGACGTGTGCGTGTGGCTTCCTCCCCAGCTCCAAGGGGAGTCTAAGGTGGCCCTCCTCCCAAGGTGACTCGTGGCTGCCCCTAGTTCTCCATCTGCAGAACCCTCTTTGAGTTATGCTCCTGGCTCTGTTCAGAAGTTAAGGCCAAATCAAAGTAATCATGCTTTGAGAATTCCAGGGAGGATTCAGACAGTCATCAAAACCTGCCTGGAGCCCCTCTGGGGGTCATCCAGCTAGACAGAGTTGATTGGTCTATTTAGGGAAAACGAGGGTCTGCCCCTCAGAGTCTTATCTCCTGCAATCCCATCACCCTCGGTTACAAGCATTCCCCTAGTGCTGTGTCAGATCTGGCCAGGCTGGGAAGCAGACTGAAGGGAAAGCAAGAAAGGCAGCAAATGGCAAAGATGGCAAGGCCCAGGGCCAACCTGGACTCTCCTACTTTGCGAGGCTATCTTGGGCTCATGTCTTATTCCCTCAGGTTGGAAACCTATTCTCTTTACCCCTTGAAAGTCAAGGGGAAGAAAGTGGACCACCTAGGGCATCCAGGTGAGACTGCACGGAGGGTGTCTTAGAGGGCAGATCAGTAGATTATGGTATATTCTAGAAGGATGATAATGGAAAGTTACACCCGTTGCTTGTATCTAATTCCTGCTCCCATCCCCCAGTGGACTTTGAAAACTGAAGAGCTGATTTGGATTTTGTTCTGGTCTAGTGACACATCTCAGCTCAGGTGTCTCCTGGCCTTGGCAGGGTGGGTATGGTGCCCATTCTGTTTCTTCTGATGCTGGCACTTTCCAAGCTGCCACTGGCTCTGTAACTCCTTCCTCCATGCCTGGCAACATCTCAAGGCCAGCGCCTGTGACCTGCTCACAGCATGGTTTATTGGGGTACCTCTAGGGCCAGCGTGTGTTGGTCTGAAGTCACAGCTCAGCAGGCCTCAGTCAGTGGTTGGGTAGTGAATAACTTTACTCTACCAAGCTCAGAATCTCAGGACGGTCTTTAGGAGGTGCTCACAGCCAGTGAAGGGAGACTCCCACCAAAGCAAAGCCCGAGACCCAGGCTTATATCGAGGACATTTATTAAGGCTGTGATGCCATGGACTGGGCAGATGTGCAATGCGGGTGTGCAAGGCGAGAGGCAGGAGATGGAAGGAGGAAGGCCAGTGCAAGGCTGCCTTTCCATGTTGTCCCCTGGGACCCTCTGGCCAGCCTTGTGACACTCATGGCTGAGCTGTCAGCAGAGGATGAAAGAAGGAAGCAAGGGTTCGTTGATTTCTGTCCCCTTGGTCAAGGGCATTGCCTTCCAGGCTTTGTGCATGGGAGTGCCAAGCATTCCATGAGGAGGTGAGAGAACCAAGACCAGGTGAAGTTCAGTCAGGTGGCACCTGTGCCCAGCTACTACAGCTGTGCAGTATGGAGAGGGTGGAAGGTGAGGCCAAGAGGCTTCAGAGCGGCACCCAGTGGCCGATGACACTCATCTCTCCCTTCTGTAAGAGGTGAGAACACCCATCAACAGGTCCATGCTGTGGGTTACACCATGAACGCAGGCTGGGTGACAGTGTCACACATATCACGTACGAATGACGATAACACCCAGCAGGTTCCATCACCCTCATTTCAGAGGCACACAGCTTTCCCATGTCCCTTACCCACTTAGGGTCTACCCACACTAATCCTCAGCGCTGGGTTCTTATCAGGAGCCTGTGGCTTAAGCCAGCCCCACTTGGGTAAATTGCCTTCAAAGTCCAGAAGCTTAGGGCTCTGCCAGCAGCCGGAACAGTCGGACATGCAGTCACCTGTCCACGTGACTCCTTGGGCACAGACAGTGGAGAGAAAACCCCACATTCCTGCAGGCCCATCATTCTAACCCCCTTCTTAGAACCATAGCTGGTCACGTTAGTCTAAATGAAAGGTTCTCGAAGAATGCCCTGAAGTAGCAGAAGGAACATCCCCTGGGCACATTAGTAGCACAAATTCTTGGCCTTTGGCAATGGCTACAAACAATGTGGCCTTGTCAAGACAGCCTCCACCGGCGCCTGCCCCTGGTTTCTAATGCATACTGTAGTGTGAGAATCCATGTCAGGAGAGTGGTGTCTGCACAGTGAGGAAGTACACAGGAGCCCCTCGGGTCCTGGGTCTGCCCCTACTGTGGAAAACCTCTCCTGCAGAAGTGCAGGGGATATGTGAGAGAGGGTCAGCTCAGCTCTGAAACCTTGAAACCCACAGGGGTGGAGCTCTGCTGAGAGGGCAACCTTGGGAGGGCGTACTCCACCCACTCTCCCTGGAAGCCCTGTTGTCATCTTCTTCTTAAGAATGGGGAAGGTTAGGCACAAGTCCCAAGTGAGGTTCACCCAGGCCCACCTGCTTCAATCTCTGCTTTCTCCCACTCTGTTCACCACTTCACATGGCTGCTCACGTGTGTGAAGAGTGAACTTGAACACATATATAGACATACATAATTTTATTTCTCTCTCTCTTTCTCTGTGTTGTGTTGTGTCTGAGAGCTCAGGGCCTTGTGCATGCTAGGCAAGTACTCTACCACTGAGCAACATCCCCACCTCCACAGTACTATTTTATAATTAAGCACATAAGAGTTCAAGGCCAACGTTGCCTGGACAACAGAGAAAGGGAGAGGGGCACTGGGCGCAAGGGAAGTTTAAGCAGCCAGCACTCACAAAGGCACACCCCTGGGACCCCGTGGTGATGTTCTGCTTGGCAGGTTGCGCTCAAACCAGAGAGGGCAACGAACTGGTGCCCAGTGCAAAAGAACCCACCTGCTGGGCAGATGCTCACAGCTGCCCTGCCACAGGAACCAGTGTGGCCCATGTTGTTGCTCCCACTCCCGAAGACCAAGTGGGAACCGGATTTTCTAGTTAAATCTCACTTTTCAAGTATTATCAGTGTTCTGTTGTTGTTTTGAGAGATGGTCTTGCTACCTTTGAGGCTGGCCTCAGAGTTGTGTTTCTCACGTCGGGTGTTTACATGAGTTATTAGGTGTTATCCGTGAAACTGTAGAAAATATACAGGCCTAATACCCTCCCCTCAACCTCGGGGCCACAGTCAGCTCTCCACGGACAAGAAGATGTACCAGAAGACTCTACCTCAGTCAGCACACCTCATTTGTCCCAACACCCTAGGGCTCAGCCTCTGCAACTGGGCCAGTTCTGGGATGGTGGTCACCTTGTCCTGGCTGCCCCAACTGTGTCATTCATCATGCGTGTGTGCTTGCATACAAATGGCACCAGACACAGGGGTTTTCCTTTTTGCTCACTGATGCATTTCAAGTATTTGCTGAAAGGGCCAGCACACAGTAGGGCCTCTTTTCTGCCTGGTCAAGCAGGCCTCCTCACCCTCTGCTGCAGAATAAGTGCACGGTTTCCTTCCCTCTCCTCTTGGCAGGGTGGTAGGGCTGGCAAGAGGTGGGAATAGGGGCTCGTGGTGCCCCAAACTATAGGCTGGGGTGAGCAGAGCAGATCTGTTAGAACTTCCGGAGGAAAGAGAGACAGACAGACAAGCAGAGGAGAGAAAAGAGAGAAAGAAAAATTGTCCCACGCCAAGGACGGTCAAAATGCGTTATTAGGGTGTCCAGGAAATTATGGCTTATGTCTGTTAGTTCTTTCAGGGTTAATATTGATGCAGATATTATTTCTATCCACGGTCCCATTTGTTTGAAATATTATGACTGGGAGTAGCTGCACCGTGAATCAACTCCATTGATGGAGTAGTTAGCTGTGCCACGGGGGCAGCCTGCCACCCCTCCCCGCCACCAGCATGAAATATTGCTGAGATGGTTCCTTAAAGTGAGCACTTTATCATCATTTGTCTGCGGCCCCCGCTAGGCCCGCCTCCCTAGCTTCCCGTTGGGTGCAAGGAGCTGTCATAACTCAATCAGGCGGCTAATGCAGGCTCGCAACACTACAAGGCCCCACTGCTGGTCAAGCAGCCTGCTGACAACCTGGGGTCCCAGCCAGATCTCCACAGGCTACATTCAGGGCAGAGGTATTTTTGGAGGTGGAAATGGGAAGCCTGTTTCTGTGTGCCACTTGCTATTCTCCAAACACCATTTGTCATCTCTCATTCCTGAGCATCCAAGCATGCTGCTTCCTGGGCCTGGAAACCCCTTCTCCATGGCTTGCTCTGCCGCTGCGCAACCTGTCAAAGAATGCAGCTGAGAACACAGACACATGGCCTGGTACAGGGTAGGGCCACCTCGGATTCCTGCTCCCCGCCATCTCAGCCAGCAGCACCTGTCATCCAGTAACAGTAGCCACAGGACTGCCTTTATGTAACCTCCCAGGGACCAGGAAACTTAACTTGTGCAAACTCCGTGGTAGCGGCTGGCAAGGTTTTTTTTTTTTTTAGGGAGAAGATGGTAAGTATAAGAAGCCTGTGGAGTCTGTTGTCATGCCAGTATGTTCTGAGGGGAATGCAGCCTGGAGAGTGAGGAAAGAGTCTCTGGGCTAGATCTAACCTACTTGCAGTCTGCTGTCCCTGCTCTAAACTCATAGCCTCCTCTTTGTAGGTGCTCTAAAGCCAACTTCTCAATGGGGCCTCTCCTGACTACTTAAAATTAAATCTGTTTCAGGCATCCCTCAGCCACAGTCTGGCTCTATGTTTCCTCATAATTATTATCACTTACATTTAAAAAATTATTCATTTTAAAATTTATTTGAGAAAAAGAGAAAGAAGCAGATAGAGAGAGAGAGAAAATGGGTGCACCAGGGCCTTTAGCCACTGCAAATGAACTCCAGACACATCTGCCACCTTGTGCAGCTGGCTTATGTGAGTACTGGGGAATCGAACCTGGGTCCTTAGGCTTTGCAGACAAGTGCCTTAACCACTATGCCTCTCTCCAGCCCCTTATCACTTATCTTTAAGTGTGCTTTTGCTTCATGATCTTGTTCATGAGCTAACCCATACCACACAGACTCACCACTCAAATTTCAGCTCTGTGAGGATAGGGCTGTGATCCACGCGTGACCCTTACACTTCTATGTTTAGCTCACGGGAGTGGCTTCCTCCTGATCTGATGGTTGGGCTGTTCCCAGGCAAACACTGGCAAAAATCCCCAGTTTAGGGTTGAGGAGTTAGCTCAGTTGTCAGCATGCTTGACTGCTATGCATGTAGTCCTGCACCACATAAAGCCAGCACATGTCTGTAATCACATGACTCAGGATGTGGAGGCAGGAGGCTCAGAAGTTCAAGGTCACCTTTGGCTATATAGTCAGATGAAACCAGCCTGGGACACATAAGACCTTGTTTCAAAAGAAATAAACAACTAAAAGAACTCACTTTTTAGGCTGGAGAGATGGCTTAGCAGTTAAGGTGCATGCCTGCGAAGCCTAAGGACCCAGGTTCAATTCTCCAGGTCCCACGTAAAGCCAGATGCACATGGTGGTGCATGTGTCTGGAGTTTGTTTATAGTGGCTAGAGGCCCTGGTATGCCCATTCTCACGCTCTCTCTCTCTCTCTCTTCCTCTCTCTCCCTCTGTCTATCTCTAATAAATAAGTAGAAATAAATCTTAAATTTAAAAATTCACTTTAAAAAAATCCCCATTTTTTTGAAATAAGAAAACAGAGTGTCAGAACCAGGAATCATCCGAGGTCGTCCAGCAGGAAAATGTTTCTGAGTGCACTCTGGCTCCCTGCTGTGCTTTTTATTCATTCATTCATTCATTCATTCATTCATTCATTCATTCATCTATATATTTCCACAGAGCAGTTAATCAACCCTTGTCCCCACCCAGGAAGACAGTCTTGTCCTACAGTGATACCCTGCACAGGTGAGGAAGCTGGCAGAGACGACGATCAGCTGGCACACGATCTGACCTTGAACTCTAGCCATCAAGTTCATTTACTCTCCAGCCTGGCATTTTTGTAACTCCAACCTTTGTGGGTCCAGTTGAGAGGCAGGGAGCTGGAGATACCTGGCTGGGAGGGGACTCCACAAATGCCTCACACCAGCGTCTGTCTCCCTAGTTACAGCTGAGGGACTCCAGGAGCCCCAGGCTGGCTGCCAGAGGAAGGGAAGAGGGTCAGAAGGACTTTTCCCAACCTGCACCTCAGGATCTGCTTCCTCACTAGGCTCCCACACCAGCTGTCTCCTACTGATGGCTCCCATCACACTGTTCCCTCAGAATGCCTTCACCAGCCCTTCCGGTCAGTCTTTGTATCCATGAACAAAGGTTAAAACAGGGGATGAAGCCTCCCGCATTTTGCCAGACGGTGTGAGGCTGATTGGCAGGAAGAAGTGATGTGAAGGGGCCTCCTCCAATCAACTGATGGTCTTAAGAAACTAAGGTGCCCTGCAGTGGGGAACTCTGTTCCCAGACACCTTTGGACTCAAGCTGCAAACATGAACTCACCCTAGACCTCCAGACTCTTTCTCTGTCTTTCTCTTTCCTCTTCTCTTTCTCTCTCTCTCTTTCTGTCTCTGTCTCTCTCTCTCCTTGTTGTTTCAACACACACACGCATGCACGCATGCACGCACGCACGCACCCACACACACACTTATGCTATTAGTTTTGTGTCCCTGGTGAACGCTAACATAGAGACCTAACATAGAGAACATATAGTCCAAATTGTCATGTAATAGAGAGAGTAATCAAAGTGCAGAGAGGACAAAAATCGTAGTCACACAGCAGATGAAAGATCAGCAACTCCTGGACTAGCTCTTGGCCTGCGAAGAGGGGCTAAGGTCCTTTGCATTCCCACACATCTGGGTCAGGCGGAAGGCAGAGATCACACATGTTCTGGAATAAAAAAAAAAAAAAAAAAAAAAAAAAAGCAGCGCCTCCTCATCAGAAGTGGGTGGGTGGGGAATGAGAAATCAAAAATTCAGTGTGAAAATACAGAAATCTAGCTGCAGAGCCAATTTTCCATCACACTTAGCAACTCCATTTGATGTGATAGTTTGCTAATAAAACATGAGCATTACGGTAACATAATATTTTAAGTATCCATTAACTAATACGTAAATATAATGGAACCTTATGGAAATATACTTAAGCTGTCACCAACACCCCTAATGTAATATGCATGACTTCCAAGGCTATTTATAGCTCTTTGGGTTTGCTCTCTCTCCAGTGACTTCATTGGCTCAATCACTGGAGATCTTGTTTTCTCTTGCTGTCCCTTGCTTGTGGGGCTGCCTGGCCTGGCACACACTCATTCACTCTGCAGCCCATGGGTGTCCATGCATGCCAGGCATGGTACTAGACACTGGGACAACTGCACAGCCTGCAGATATGGAGTCCATGAGCTGGCAGACACTGGTCATGTGGGCAGCAAGAGATGCCAAGGACAAAGTGCTGGGACTTGTGAGGGGCGAGCCAGAGAGGCCTCTTAGAGGAAGGAACAGAGGCTGAGACACTGGAAAATACATAGATGGGGCTGACAAGCCAAAGTGGGGCAAAGAGCGGTGACAAGGTGTATTAGGGCTCACAGACCTGGCATACAGCAGACGGTGGTCCTAAGGGAACTGGTATGAGCACAGACCCTGACACACAGACTGAGAGGCTGAGGGGAGCGAGGCAAGAAGCCGATGGTAACTTCAGGGTGGCCTATGGAAGGCCAGAAGGGCAGTGGAGAAGGACCCTAAAAAAGCCCAGCACAGGCCCAATGCTGGGCAAGGGGCTTCCTTCCCCCTGTCAATCACATCCTAAACTTGGAAGACGGACAAGGGCTTCAGGAGTTGCTTCAACCAAATCCATCTATGAACTTGAGTCCAGTCCACACCACTGTGGACAACTTCTCCCGGGTGCTTGAAGTCCTCATCTGAATTCAGCCTGGAGCTGGTGGGGCTATAAGAACCCTCAAAGTCAGGCAAGGTCGCTGTGGGACCCCATTGCTAGCAGACCCAGGACCAGTTTTCCATGGATTTCGGTGCTAACACAGAGGAAACCCTCACCTGCACAGCACGTAGCAGCGATGGGGGCAGGAGCATCATGGGTGGGCCTCGAGGCCTGGGTCCTCCCATGAATTCCACAGCTAGCTTTGACAGCTGTCTCTCTAGCAGGGAACACTGTGATGGATGGTAGCCCACATGGCCGAGGCCTTGCAGAAGGGAGTAGTGAGGCAGCGTGGGCAGCAGTCCTAGGGCGTTATTCCCTGGGAGTTTCTGAACTCAAGGCAAAGTGTCCCACTGGTAATCAGGTAGCTAGGGAAAGGCGTGCCAAGTCCCATCAGTCATGACCAAGGGTAACTCCTGTGGGGCGCTATTGCCCTGGAGCCTCTGGCCTACCATATGCACAGCCCAAGGGTTTGAGAAAGCTGGCAAAGGAATCAATTCAGACAACAGCAGGGATGACTTGGTCAGGACAAAAAGAAATATGCCCAGAGTATGGGCAGAACCACCAGCTACTAGGACTGCCATCCCAGCTGAAAAACCTCTCTCTCTCTCTCTTTCTCTCTCTCTCTCTTTCTCTCTCTGAATCTCCTGGAACTGTTATATGGAGATAGAGAAAAAGACTTTGAGGGCTGGAGAGAGGGCTTCATGGTTAAGGCTGTTGTCTATGAAGCCTAAGGACCTAGGTTCAATTCCCCAGTACCTATGTAAGCCAGATGTACATTGTGGTGCATGCATCTGGAGTTCATTTGTAGTGGCTAGAGGCTCTGGTTTGCCCATTCTTTCTCTCTCTCTCTCTCCCTTCCTCTCTCTAATAAATAATAAATAAATAAAGTATTTTTTAAAAGGTTTTGATCATTCTTCAATGGTCAGCTGAGGTACCAATGTTTTCCCAAAGTTTCGTTTTTTACTTTGGGCTGAAGTGTGACTCTGGTCCATGGTTCACCCTCCCACGGGCCCTTCTCTTGGGCTGGGGTCCTATTAGATAAGGAGGGACTGCTTGTTTTTGCAGCATATTTGGATTCACCCTGTCTACCTTTCAGAGTTGAGACACAGAGGGGAGGGCTGAGGGCCTTAACCCCTCGGATACACTCTGCTTGTGGGTCTTCAGAGGCTGTTCTGTTCATTCTGGTTCATTCCTGGTGACAGATTATCCTATCTAGAGTGCTGTCCCAGTAATTTGAAGTCACATACCACCACCTTCCTCCAATAGCTTCCTGTCCCAGGTTCCATAATGCACTCTGGATAGTGACTTTCAAAGAAAGTAACACACTGCGGTCGTTCCTTCAATAGAAGCAGCTGCCTCACCTATTCTGTCCCTTGCTGGCTGTTCTGACCTCAGGCTTTCAGTGTGTGTGCTTTCTGTTTGTTTCTGTGTCAAGTCATTGACTGACCCTTGGAAAGATGTGTGAGATGACCATCACCCTCAGTGCAGGCACAGTGACCCAGAGTGGCTGTGTGGTGACATCGGTGAGAACAGAGATGACCCGGCTCATGCAGGTCATGACAACTGCACCTTAAAATTTTTTTTTCTTTTTAAAGATTTATTTTTATTTATTTATTTATTAGAGACAGAGAGAGGGAGGGAGGGAGGGAGGGAGAGAGAGAGAGAGAGAGAGAGAGAACGGGCATGGCAGGGCCTCTAGCCACTACAAATGAACTCCAGACGCATTTGCCACCTTGTGCATCTGGCTTACATGGGACCTGGAGAATCGAAGCTGGGTCCTTTGGCTTTGCAGGCATGTGCCTTAACTGCTAAGCCATCTCTCCAGCCCTTCAAAAAAATTTTTTTGTTTATTTGTATTTATTTATTTGAGAGCAACAGATAGAGAGAGAAAGAGGCAGAGAGAGAGAGAGAGAGAGAGAGAGAGAATGGGTGCACCAGGGCCTCCAGCCACTACAAACGAACTCCAGATGCATGCACCACCTTGTGCATCTGGCTTACGTGGGTACTGGGGAATTGAGTCTTGATCCAGGATCCTTAGGCCTCACAGGCAAGTGCTTAACCGCTAAGCCATCTTTCCAGCCTCGACAACTGCATATTGAGAGCTTCTTGGGTGATGGCTGGAGACATGGTAGTTGTGAGACAGGGCCACATGCCAGAATGGAAAAGTCACCATAGCAGATGTGATGAAATGTGGTGGTAACTGTTCCTGGCAGGATCTCATTGGGGGCATTTTTATTACATTTGCTGACATGGGGAACATGTAGCACATGATGTGGCTGGGGGCCAGGAAATAGACCTGGGTGAGCACGAGCCTGAATGGCGATGGGCCTTGGGGTAGTCAGAGGGGAGTAGTTTCTAGCTAGGGATGGAATGGTTAGATGTTGTGATTATCAAAGTGAGGTCATTCCTGCCAGAACTTGTGTTACAACAGGGGGTTCTCCTCTACTCCTCCCTTCCCTTCCCCCTCCCCTCTCACTCTCTTCATATTCTGATGCACCTGTCACCTCTGATGGACTTCCCAGCTTCCAGTAACCTGAGCCAAGTAAATATCCATTCGTTATCCAGCCTCTACTTTTCTAATACAGTACCACAAATGGAGTAAGACACATGCTCACTTACACACGTGTGTGTACACGTGTGTACAAGGACATGCAAGAAGCTGCTCAGCTAGGCACTCACATACACTATGCATATAAACCTATACACACACAGGAAAGCATGTTTGTGCCAAGATGCATTCTGGAGTGTGTGCACTCATAGCACATATACACTATGTGCACATCCCCTGCATGACATCATACCTAGGGATCTATGTGCACATGTATGCATGCACACTCAAAGCATACTGGGCATGCTCACACATAGCTCTCATAGCTTCTCTTTGGTGCAGCCATACACATTTACACACACACACACACACACACACATTCACACATATACACAAGCAGGCATGCATTGGTAGAGCCTTGGAGGTGCTCACACATGCCTTCTTGTTTGTTTGGTTTTTACAACAGTAGGAATGGTAAGCCCTTCCTTAGATTTGTGCCCATGATAATCTCTTCCCTCTTCCTACTTGGGGCTTGACCAAGTGATCTGACTTGGTCAGTAGGACAGCAGTAAATGTTATATAAGCAGAGACTGCTGTTCATGCCCTGAGACTTGTTCTTGCTGTGCCTGGAAGCCTAATACCATCATGAGAAAAAAAAAAAAAAGCCTTGGCTGGCTTGCTGGAGAGTGACCATGTAGTTGTCATTCCTTGACATCATTTCAAGTGCCACTATCAGACACATGAGCGATGCCACTGCCAACCAGCCTCACAGCAGAGTCCTCGCTGCCATAGACACATGAGTAGCTTCAGCAGACTTCAACTGGGCCGGCCTGGACTCAAAGAACCTCTCAGTCAGCCCATGGAATTGTGGGAAATTATAAAGGCAGAATGCTTTAAGCTACAGGTTTAAGATACAACATTGGAGCACACCGTGTACACACTCACGTATGGCCTATACTTATTTGTGCACAAAAGCACAGGAGAATAAACACTTCCATGCTTCAGTAATCACACCTGCAGGCACACACATGTCCATGCATAAAGTGCACACCCAGAAGTACACCCACAATACCTCCTGCAGACAGGCTTAGCTGCAAAACATATGCACATATATACCCAAACACTCATGCTTGTACACTTGGACAGATACCTCCCCAGGTCAGGACTCTGATGGACTCGATGAACAAGTAAGCGGCCATGAGCTGAACCCCGCCCCCAATTCCTTACATCCCAATCAGCAGAAACGGTCACCATCCTGTGTGGCTGAGGATCTCAGATGACCTCAGATGACTCTAGCCAAAGAGACACAAGGCAGAGCCGCTTAGTTGAGCCCAGTCAGCTCCAGCCCATGAAGCCATCAGTAATGAATGACCTTTGATTAATCTCCAGATGTTAGAGCATCCATCACCCACGGGAAGGTCCTAGGAACAGTCGCCACCCAGTCCATTGACCTGTTGTGGCCCCGTTACTAAGTAAGGACTGAGTAAGCACTCTTGGGTTTGCAGGCACCCTAAGATGCCGGCCCTTGCCCAACTCAGTGAGCCCCTGAGCAGCCATTCTGCTCTTCCCTTATTTCCAGCTGTGAAGCCTGGGACACATTCACTTAAGATTGTACTGGAAGGTCATTTCCTCTCACACTTCATCCCTTGTTCCTGACCCAGATGCCTTCTTCCTAGCAGGCTCTAGTAGCTTCTCTCCCTTGAGGCACAGTGGGAGGCCGAGTCTCTGCCACAGGGCGGGCAGGAGCACTGGGGAGAGCAGCGCAGCTCAGGCCTCTTGCTTCTCACAGCTGCCTCTCTGGAGATGTCTCTTCTGGCAGAAACAGAGGCAGCATCAGGGAGCAATGGCAGAGAGGCACTCCCTACCACCAGCTCCCTGTGGTGTCTCTCTTCCTCCTCCTCCTCCTCCTCCTCAAAATGCCCTGGCTTGAATTTTCTCTTCGACATCCCAGTGCTGTTTCTGTCTGTGTGGCTTCTGCCTTTTCTACTTCCCAAGGTACTGTCCACTTGTCCCCCTGTGGCTGTCAGCCTTTCCTTCTCATCTGGACAATCCAAAATCTTTTGTGGGTGGCCACATCAGCTCCTAATTGTGGCCCTGCAATCCACTCTCCACCCCATGGATGGGATCTTTCCATGATGTACAACTGTCACCACTGGGAGAAAGGCCACCCATGAGCCGAGGAGGAAGCCAAGCTGGTTACTGTGTCCCACAAGGCCCTGGGTGACCGGAACTCATAGCTCCTCCCTGTCTTGTCTTCCCTATCCATCTCTCCAAACTGTTCTAGATTACCAGCAGCAACTGGGTGGGTCATGTGTATGCCTTCTTCTGGTTCACATTGAACTGTATACCTGCTGGCTCTGGGACCTGGATGTCCATCCCCACTGCCCTCTGTCCACCCCAGATGCTATTTCATCTGTTCATGGTCCAGTTCCACTGGCTTTTCTCTGAAGCTGTCACTGGCTCCAAGATGGGTCAGTAGGTGCTATGCCTGGTACTTAAATGTGTTACAAACACCTGTATCCCACACACACGGAACAGGAACACTGTGCTGGGGGGGGGGGATCTGTGTCCTGTTCATCATCTCTCCCAAGCATATGCTTGACACATATTGGGGCTTGGAGAAAAATGTTGGCTGGACATTGAATAATTGGATGGATGGATGGATGGATGGATGGAGCAAACTCAGCAGGGAGAAGTGGTGATGTGACTATCTTGGCCTAGTATAGTGCTGATGTTGTGGGTGATGTCCCATTCCTGTCCCCTAGTGGAAGGACATTGTTTGTGAAGGAGCCTCAGGGCCCAGAGTCCTCATCCTCTGAGTTGCATCTTCATATTGCCTATGGTCCTCTTACACTCACGAGGGAGCAAATCTGCTGACTGCACCACAGGGACAGCTTCCCCACACGTGCCTGGTATAAGCCTCAAAGTCGCCTATGCACCAGTCCCCTTTCAGGGAATGCTTGCACATCTCTTGACATTTGTGTCATATATCTGACACAGCAAGTAAGACAAAAACACAACCATTAGCTCTGGCAAAGAAATCACCACTACGGCCCACTGGGCCTGAGCAGGAAGAGCAGTATATGACATCAAGAACCTCTCACAGCCATGCCCTGGATAGCAAGGCATGTTTAAAGCGTCTACCAATACACCAAATAGCCACTTGAGGAGTGGGTGCGAAGCTTTGAGCAGGGAAGATTCATCTCAGACCTGAGCCAGTTGTCTTACCACTGGAGGCCAGAGGAATTAAGTGTGTAGAATTCGGCCACTCTGAGTCTGATGCTGGGGCACCTAAAGGGGGTGTTAAAGGGGATCATCAGGACCCAGCAGAGTGGAAGACAGTTTCCATACTGTCTGGAAGCCTCTGAGCAAGGCTGCTATGCAGGTGTTGGGATCCCATTTGATAGACAGGGAAACTGAGCAAGTCCAGCAAGAAAGTCTTCTGGCCAAGGTGACTCTGAGGCTATGAAACCAGGGTCTCCCAGTCCTACAGCCTGATGTTTCAGTGACCTTCCCCTGGGTGATGGATGCCCTAACATCGGGAGCTTAATCAAAGATCTTTCACTACTGATGGTTTCATGGGCTGGAGCTGACTGGGCTCCAGTTGACTAAGTAGCTCTTTGGCAATTGCCATGAGATGATGGTGGAGCTAGAGTCATCGGAGTTCCTTGGCCACACAAGATGGTGACTGTATCTTGGACTGGGAACAGCAGGAATTCTTCTCTCTCTCTCCTCTCCTCTCTCTCTCTTCTTCCCTCTTCTCTCCTCACAGGATATCTCCAGCATGGTAGCTTCATTGAAACTACTTATTTCAACTCTAGGCCACAAAAACTCATGTCCCAAGAATGCAAGTCAGGTGGTCATGGCTCTGCTTTTATCACTGGTCTCAGCAGTCCCTTAATGTCAGTTAGGTGGGGTGGTGCATGCCTTTAATCCCAGCACTCGGGGGACAGAGGTAGGAGGATCACCATGAGTTCAAGGCCAGCCTGAGACTACGTAGTGAATTCCAGGTCAGCCTGAGCTAGAGTGAGACCCTACCTCAAAAAAAAAAAAAAAAAAAAAAAAAAAAAAAAAAAGGCCCTTAGTGTCATTTCTACTGCTAAGGATCCAGGAAAGTTCTTCAACCCCAAACCCTAAATTAGTTTCTAATTTTAATCAAAGAATTGAATTAAAAAGACTGAGAAGGATAATTATTAAATTATTATATTTATTGACGGAAGCACAGAACCAAGGAAAGGCACCCATGTGGCTAGAAATCTCACGTGGATGGCCTGGAAAAAAATGTGTGGATAGAAAAGAGAAAAGAAAGTTCAAGGAGCTCCTACCATGTGGGGAGCTGGAGAGGATAAAAAATCCCATGTGGAGAGTAAGGGCTAGGGGGCCCTCCACTGGCTCAGCCCGGCTGGACCAGCCGAGGGAAAAACTCAACCACAGCTGGAAGTTCCTAAGTGATCAGAGAGCCTGGCCTCCCCTTGCAAAGGCATTTATAACCTTATAGTGGTGGGCTGGCTTCCCGCTCAGGTGAACCAGAGGGACATCTGGTTGGTTAGGGGTAGGGGCTGTTTCAGGAAGCGGCTAACCTTGACACCAAGTTCTCAGGGCTCAACTTGATCAACTACAATGTTTAAATCCTATGAAAGGCCTCCCTCCCAGGAAGGGTCCAGGTTGTTTGTAGAAAAATGAGTCTAGGGAACTAGGCAAGAGGATAAGAAGTCAGATCATCGTTGATTTTTAGCAAGTGCAGACTTTCCTGTCTTTTTTACCTTTAGGGGTCGAGTCACCCTAACTATACCTCCTTCCCTCGCCTCCGCTCAAGACCATGGTGAAGTAATCCTTGCAGGCTTGAGGGGAAAGGATTATGTGGGGGTGGCAAGATATAGGAGAGTGTTTGGGGTGGGAAGTCTTTTATCCATTGCATCTGCCTCCATTGTGCCTATGAGTCAAGATGTAGAAGCAAGAGAGTGGTGAAAGTGGTATCTGACCTTGGAGTTGGAGGCAGAGCGCAGCTTGGCAGAACTGGGAAGTTTCCCTTAAGGAAGTGAGGAGGAGCTCGTGGGTGGGTAATGGAAGGGTGCAGGCCATGGCCTGGATTTTGAGTAGATGGTTGGGGGAAGGATGAGAAGGAAGCAACTGAGTCAAAAGATGCCAAGTTAGTGCCAGGCAAGCGTGTACAGAGATGCCAAGTCAGTGTTAGGCAAGTGTGTACAGAGATGCCAAGTCAGTGCCAGGCAAGAGTGTACATAGATAGATGCCAAGTCAGTGCCAGGCAAGCGTGTACAGATACCAAGTTAGTGCCAGGCAAGGGTGTAGGAGAGTCATGTACATGCAAAGTCAACTGAAAGAG
The DNA here is from genome assembly GCA_036365145.1 of Orientallactaga sibirica. Classification (NCBI taxonomy): domain Eukaryota; kingdom Metazoa; phylum Chordata; class Mammalia; order Rodentia; family Dipodidae; genus Orientallactaga; species Orientallactaga sibirica. The sequence goes on from JAEOAD010000030.1 coordinate 4,459,536, forward strand.
TGTGTGCACGGGTGACCCTGGGATGTGGGGTACAAGCACCAAAATGGCGGCCTTATAGGAGGAGCTGATTTGAGAGCAAGATGATAGTTTGTGATGGCGCTGTGTTGAGTGAGAGGAGCGAGTAGGCACACTGGCAAGCTGAACCTGTGGTTTTCAGAGACTCAAGTCTACAATAGGGTGGGAAGCTATAAGAGGCAATGCACCCACTGAAGCGTAGCGAGCAAAGCATCCAGAAAAGTCCAGAAGTCTGGGAATGCTGGTATTTGAAGGGTTCTCTGGAGAAAGAGGAAGAGAGACCAAGCCACAAATGAGGATGTTCCACATTGGAAGACAAAGGTCAACCCCAGCCCCAGCCCTGACTCATCTGGTCTGCTGACATCCCATCCATACTTTTCTCCCTGATCCAACTGCAGACCAGGCCCGTTAGGGTCAGCTCTGTCCCTGGGTGTACTGGCAGTCTGTGCAGATGCTTATGATGGCTCAGTGAGGCCAAGCATGTTGTCTTTGCAGACGTGACTTGTGACACGGGGTTGCGGCAGTGGTAGGATGGCTCCTCTGGTGGGCCTGGTTCTTTTGTTGAAACTTTTTACCAAATCCTTCAAAGAAACTTCCAACACCTTTCCCTTCCCCTCTCCCAAGTGCTCATGGCACAACAGAGGTCCAGGGACAAAGGTGGCTGTCCAGGCATCACACAGAAAGCCTTAGAAACAGACTGGACCTGGGAATATGTACTGAGGTGCACAGCTCCATGCCCAGCAATGCCTAGGGGTTGACCAAGGAACAGTGGGAAGAGAGAGGCCAGGCCATATCCCAAATGGACTCACATGAGGGCTAGAAGGCCTTCCCCATGATGCAAACATGCTGACTCCTGAATAGCAGTTCTGCCCATAGTGGCCAGAGCTGAGCAGGACATGCTATCGATGGCCAACGCCAGCCTGGAGGTCCCCGCCAAGCGCCAGGCTGGCCGTGGCCCCTCCCTTGGCAGCGCTGGCGCCACTGGGTTCAGCTGATCTCCTTGCAGACCCCGGGTCCGAGGGAGGGGAGGGTGAGCAGGGAGACATTGCTGTGGTTTTGTGGCCAAGGAGGGGACATATTTAGGATATTTAGGGGATACACAGGGAAGCAGCTCCGCTCCCCGCAGGCTCTGGCTGCCAACGCTTAGCCACTGGAACATGCCATTTGAGAAATGTCTTCATTTTCTCTCAGGCGTTGGCTGGCCAGGTTCCCACCACACTTGTGGAGAGCGGGAAGAGGGGGGCAGGAGAAGAAGGTTAAGGTCATAGGCAGGAGCAAAGGATTGGAAAACTGGCTTCTACCGGCTCTCTGAGCAAAGAAAACACTGAGGGCCTTCCAAATCCTCCCTCAGCACTGCTTGTCATCCCTATGTACCCCCACCCACCCAGCCTCCTCCTGCCAACCCTTAGAAAGTCCCATTTCAGCTTGGCCCATGGCCCAGCGAGGGCGCACCTCGCATCAGGGGCCTAACGTGCAGAAGGGTCCTGCCTAGAGCCACGTCAGGGAGCAGGCTCCAAGGATGTGAGTGCAGAGCTGAGGCAAGCTGGCACCTCCCCTGCCAACACTAGGCCAGTCTTTATTTTTATAGACCACGGCTTAAAGGCCCAGCCACTGTGACTCCCTCTTTTCCCTGCTTATTTTTAATTTTAAGACAACCTGAATTATTGCCTGAAAGCCTCTGACTGGATCCACTCACACGAAGTTTTAGAACTCCCAGAGCTGGGAAAGAACATGCCAGGACAGCCTCTTTCCACTGGCCTCCTTGTCCCCACGCAGGCTCCAGGTGGTGCCATTGATAAGTTTAAACCTCCAGAAGTGAACCATGGACGCATCAAAAAACAGACTTGCAGTAGTGGGGGTGGCTGACTGTGGGAAAAGAAATAGGCTTTCTGGACTCAGGAGGAGTTTGGTTCAGGCCTCTAAGTGTCATTTCCCCAGGATAGCTATGGAGCCTCTACGCACCTCAGCCTTTGCCTTAGTGGAGTGGGAAAATGCCTGTTCATCCACCGCTGAGGATAGAGGTAAGAAACCACCCTTGGTGTCTGGTAAGAGCAGGTGCTCCACACATGGACTTCTGCCCAGGTATCAGATGCCCCCTGGTCAGGGCTAGTGATTTTTTTAAATACATTTAAGAATCTAGCATTTTAATGGATAAGCCCTGTTTGTCACCGAGAACATGACAGCTTTATGGAGACAAGTGGGACCAAGCCCTCTGGGTGGGGTGATCCCTCCTCCAGAGAGGGCTCTAAGACTGGTGATGGGAAGGTGAGTCAGGATGCCCGCTTGCCCCAGTCCCGGAGCTGTCACCAGATCCAGTGGATTCTGTGCTGAACCACTCTACCGGGCATCGGAAAGTAGAACCCTGGCTTCAAGTGTGGAACAGGAGATTTACCTGAAAGATACCCCAGTTTGGCCAGATACAGATCAGCTGGCATTTCGCGGGGCTGACAGAGTGGCAACCGAACCCTGCGGCTGCCTGACCCAGCCCTCACCGAGGATGGATTCATTTCGAGTTTCCTTTTCTTCTGTAAACAGTGGTGCTGGGGCAGGGCTGCCGGATGGCCCGCTGGCCCGCCTCGAACCCCTGATTGTCTGTGGCAGATAACGCGGCTTGAGTGTGCACCTATCCCAATTTTCATTCACACCAAGCCTTCCTGGCACTTTAGTAATGAAAAGAGAGGGGGAGAAAGGGTGGCAGGGGAGAGGGAGGGAAGAGCCATCCATCGATAGGAACTCGGCTCAGATTCTGGGCAAGCAGCTGCTTTGTGTTTAAAATTTGGGTCTTGACTGGGTTTCAGGCAAACCACAGAGCCACAGTGAGCCTTTTTTCATTCTGCCAACGGGCGCCCACAAACACCCAAATTTAGAAGCTGGCAATTGTGCCTAGTTGGGATTTTCGGAGGCACTCAGGTAATGCGAGTGTCCGGTCAGAAAGGCAGATGCCTCCACTTCCTTCGAGGCCTTTCTTGTGTCCTCACCGCTGCTGGTGGAAGCTTCTTGTTTGCTTCATCGTCTTCTTAAAGGCACGTGCAATTTCCATCCTGGAACCCGAGTCTATTTTGAAACATCCCCTCTCTGGGTTACCTGAGTGCACCAGGCGCCTGTCCAAAGTACCTCGTACCATGGCCCAGGCTCTGGCTGGCTGCTGGATCTGTTTGTCCAGGAGAGGGCTTTGTGGTATGGTCCCAGAGAGACCCCAAATCTTATTTTATGCAAAGTGCAGGTTGGGGAGGGAAGAGAGGGATGAGAAAGAATTGCAAAGTAAGGAAGAGAAAAAAGAAAAGGAGCTCAAAGCCAGATCCCTACCCTGTGTTCACAATGGTTTCTAGTCTGCTCCAAGGCCATAGATACTTCCTTCCTCAGCCTTCTGGACATCAGTGCCCTCATCCGACCTCACAGGGGCTCGTTCATCCTCTTCACGTATAGGTGCCATGGAGGAGGAGAAGGAAGCCCATCGTTCGTACCCTCCCCACCACCTTCCTTCTTTCTCTACAGTGTAAACCCAGACAAGGGAAATCCTTGGGCAGTGAGCAAAGGCTGTCTCATTGTGATTGTGGGAAAGCTGCTTGACTTCTCTGGGTCTGTTTCCTTGTGTATCAAACATGGATACCAACGTGTCCCATGTCCCTGCATGAGAGCCAGGTACAATGATGCATGCACAAAGCCCCTTGGGCAGGACTTGCTGGCTGAGTGTTGTGTTCTTCATGTTATTAAGTACCATCCTATGGGCTTGACTTGTTCTGGCCTTCCTCTCCTACCTGACAGTACAGCAATGTGGCAGAGGTGAAGGAGTGAAATGCAGGCAGGCAGCCATATAATATACACAGTAACTGTTTTTGCAGGGAGGGGTGGAGGAACAATGTTCTTATTTCAGCTCAGTTCCTTGTGAGTGGTCTGACCTTAGGCTTAGCTATTCAATCTCTCACTGTTTCACTGCCCTCATCTGTAAAATGGGGCTACTTAGATACTTCCTTCACAACACTATTGCAGGGATTACATGAGCCAATCAGTGAGGATTACACAAAGTCAGACTTGTCACAGAGTGTAGACTCAGGAAGTTAGCTATTCTTTAAAAAAATTATATATATATATATGTGTGTAATTTTTTTGAGAGAGAATGAATGGGTAGGCCTGCCATTGCAAATGAATCAAACCAGGATCCTTTGTGCATCTGGCTTACGTGGGTCCTGGAGAATCAAACCAGGATCCTTTGGCTTGGCAGGCAAATGCCTTAACCACTGAGCCATCTCTCCAGCCCCGAAGTTAGCTATTCTGGACTCTAAAGTGGGAGATGTGGCAGGTGAAGGGAGAGAGGAGAGGCTTCCAGGCTGGTACACTGTGGAAGTAGGAAGATTGAAAGTCGTAGTGAGAATTAGTCAAGTTAGTTGAGCAAGGCCATTGATACTAGACCAGGGGGAGATTCAGGACAAAGGGAAACTGGGTTCAGACCAAATGGGCTCTGAACGGCAAGCCAGTAGTCAGGGTTGGTCTCAGCTGGGTAAAAAGTTAGAGATGGTTTCTGAACAGGAAACTTGTTGAATGCAAGAGTCCCAGCTGATCTTACCCTAACATAAGAGAAGACATGAAGAAAGGAAGGAAAAAGTCAAAGTTGAAGAGGCTGAGCAGGTAGCAACAGCCTCAGGTCAGGGCAAGTTTGACAAGGCATACTGTGGATGGCAACATTTGTGCCACCAATTTCTATTTCTGTGTCTATGGCAGACATCACTAATCAGTCTTGGCCATCATTCCCTCTAGGGCCAAACATTGCATTCTGAAAATCATTCTCGACCCTGTACTCCAGGTGACTTGCATTAGCAGGTCAAAGTTGGAACAGGAGAGGCAACCTGCTAGCTCCCTGGACCTGATCTCAGCTGATGGGTATAGGATGTAAGAAAGATGCTGGAAACTAGAAACAGGATGGACAGGGTGTGGCAAGGGTACATTTGGGTGAGGCCAGGAAGCCTTCCTTGGAACTTGCTGAATAGGGGCACGTGCGGGATATCGGAGAGGGAACATTCAATCCACACTTGGAGATATGTGTCTGGTGCTGGGGCGGAAGCTGGAACTGGGGACAGGGATTTGGAAGCTGGCCACGGGGAGGTAACAATTGACATTGTTGCACAGACAATCTTGAGGAGAGAGAGCTGAAGGCCCAGGAGCAGGGCCAAAGCGGGGCTTGAGTAAACACTTGCGGGTCAATATCATATATCAAAAAGTAGCCGGGCAGAGGCATGGGGAACAAACAGTACAAGAGGTGAACAGGGTGTCCCCCATGCCAAAGATCCAGGGACCAGAGACACTTAAGGAAGAAGGGGTGTGGCCAGATTCATCCACAAGTGAGTGAGGACTGGAGATGGCTCTAATACTGGGCCACCTGTGACCTATGAACCCCGAGACTTTGATTTCAGAAAGCCCCACCCCTATTATATTAAATAAATGAAAACACTTGAAGCCCACATTAAACGTAATTTTTATGTAACCATATACAAATTGATTTGGCTTACAGTTAAGCAGTTGATGTAATGTAGACATTTAAACCTATATTAATTTTAGTTTAGTGGGTTCCTGTTTATATATTAGAGCCAATTTTTTTGTCAGCTCTCAGATATTTTCACAGGCCCTTGAGAAGCATAATCCAGAGTTGAGATCTTTTGCCTGCAGAGTTAAACATTTTAAACAGCCCATCCTGGGCTCAATTGCCAAGATGAGGCTAAGGGGAAAGCGGACATGGATCTGACAAGGACCATCCTATAATATGGGGCATCTCCCTCCATAAGATGTCACCACCCTGGCGTCTTATGTGTGACGGAGCCACCTGGTTGGCTGTGGGTGGCCATCAGATGTAAGGTCCCAGCTCTGAATGGCAGTGGTGCTGGGTGGGGGGAGGGGAGTGGGGATCATGGAATTAAGATCGATACTGCCCACTGGTTAGAGCACGGTTATGAAGGCTCATGAGTGCCTGGAGATGGATTGCTGGCGGGAGGATCATGGAGTCAGAACGGACACTGCCTGTCTATTAGAGGATGATATGAAGGCCCACAGTGCCTAGAAGCATCTTGGGGATCCAGAGAAGGGATTGAGACAGGCAGGCAGGAAGGCAAGGGACGCTCAGCAGCCACCCATGACATACTTCTGGCTATGTGCATACTATTGTCCTCTGAGGGGCCCAGATTGGTGCTTAGCCTCTTGGCATCCCAGTCCTTATGGGGAACACTGCTTCTGCTCAAAGTTGCAGCCCAAGAGGAGTGGGTGTGGACACCCCGTGGGGCCTGGGAGGCATTCACTGGGGACAAAGTGCTCAGCGAAGGGAGAGGCACGAGTCTCACCGGGGAGCCCATTGACTGACTCTTCCTGCAGCTGACCCTGCTCTGCCCACTCTAAGGGTCTTTCTGCCCACCTCAGGCTCCCTCCCCCAGCTGGCCTGCAGAGCCAAGTTGCAAAGTCGGAGTACTTTTTAAGCACTGCAATTTAGTGCAATTATTTGAAAGTAAACAATCTGCTGTGTCAATTAAACAGTATTTATCTTGCATTTCTTCTGATGCATCGCATGATCTGCTCTGCAGCTTGTGGGAGGAGCAGAAGGGCCAGGGATTGGCTGCTGGCTGTGTCTGAGTGGCTCATGCATGTGTGTTCCATTCCTATATGCTCAGCTTCTCCAGGTACTATTCGTAAGACCTGTTTGATGTCAGAATCCCTCAGCACATTGGCCCCCAAACTGGACCGCTCTGGCCCCAAGATGCCCACATCTACAGGCCAGGGTTTCCAGTGTAAAGCATGGGACTTTGAGCGTCTAAGAGGCTGAAATCCGGTCTCTAAAGGACACGGAAGTGTCTCCAGGAAGAGGCTGGTAGCAGCGGACCCTGCCTGTGGCTTGCTCAGGAGCACAGTTTATACCGGTGGATCCAACATCCTTTGAGAATCACCTCCTGTCCAGTCTCTGTGTTGCCTGGAGGTGGAGATTCGCACTCATCCCAAACTATCTCTGCCAAGTTGACACAGCTTCACAAAGGAGGCAGAAGGGCTGACAGCTACCCCGATGGTCATCAATAGTCATTTGCATTTGCAAAGGATGTCACAGCTCCAAAAGTCATTTCACATCCATCCTCACCTCTCTTCTTTCAGTGGCTCTTCAAGATGGGCAGGACAGGAACCAGCCCACGCTCAGTTTCGCAGATGAGAAACTGAGGCCTAGAAGAATAGAACACAGGCTACAATTCAAGTTCAATCTCCCACAACAACAAGTTCACCTTCCTGCACCTCCATCTACTAACTCGTTTCTCTGTTCCTAAATAATAATAATAATAATAATAATGATAATAATAATAATAATGATGATGGTCCCACTGTCACCTCATTTGTGTCACAGAGACTGCTGTCACAGGATGAAATAAGTAGAAATAACCTTCCTCTCTCCCCAGTCTGTGGATCCAGGTGTGTGTGTGTGTGCATTCATGTGTACAAATGTGCACTTAATGGTGTCATGCAGAGAGTGTGCCAGAGTGTGTGTACACAACCTTGTTCCAAAGGGGCCCTTTGCTAAAGTGAGCTGAGTCAGCGTGTCCTCATCTCTGAGCATCTGCATCCCCTGTCATTACCTGCCCACCCCAATACCCCTGTAAGTAGTCATAGAAATAGAAGTGGGCTGGGGAGATGGCTCGGTGTGTTAGAGCACTTGCTGTGCAAGCGTGAGGACCTGAGAGGGTCTGATTTAACCCTGAGTTCCATTTTCCCACGTAAATGAACAGTTGGCCATGGCCGTGCATGTGTAGAACCCCAGGCCTGTGTGTAGTGGAGACTGGAGAATCATTGGGGCTCAGTGGTCAGCCAGTCTGACTAGGATGGGAGGAAATGGCAGCTCCAGGCTCAGAGAGAAACTGTCCTAAGAATACCATTTGGGAGAGCAATAGAGGATAACTCCGACATTTTCCTCTTGACTTTTGTGCACATGTATGGGCACAAAGGGTACATGCATCTGAACACACAAGCATACATCACACACACACACACATGCACGCATATACACCAGCCCACACAGACTGCATACATACATGTAAAAAGAGATAGAAGAAGAATTATTCCCATTTACCAGATGATAGGCCAGGTATGGTGGCACACACTTTTAATCCCAGCACTCGGGAAACAGAGGTCAGAGGATCACTGAGAGTTCGAGGCCACCCTGAGTCTACATGGTGAATTCCAGGTCAGCCTGGGCTAGAGCGAGACCCTACTTAGAGAAATAAACCAAAACAAAAGAAAAAGAGAATTCAAGCCCATTTACTGGATGAGAATACTGATGAGAACTGTTCTTGCTCAGATTTACACAGTTCGTAACTCATGTTTCTGACCTTATAAAACACTGCACACATTTTAAGACTTGAGCCACATGAGGGATGATACAAGTCAAGTGACTTAAGACCCCCCCCGGAGAATTAATTTATTCTTTGTCCAACCATTTGCTAAGTACTTAGATTGAGGTTGGCACTATGAAAGTTGCCAGGGATAAAAGTGTGACCACAACAGGTTCAGGGCCTGCTGAGATTTTAGTGAAGGGGGACAAATAAAGTCACAGCTGACATCACCCCTGAGGCCTGAACACCATCACCCCTAGTGTGGCTAGAAGAGGCATGAAGGCCAGGTAGTGCTGTCCCTCACCTTGGTGCACAAAAAGGGATGCATGTCCTCTTTTATATTGAATTCATTTGCCAATTTTCCCACATTGAAATGTTGTCTTGGGCTGGAAAGATGGCTCAGTAGTTAAGACACTTGCCTGTGATGCCTAATGACCCAAGTTCAATTCCCCAGTATACTCATAAAGCCAGATGCACAAAGTGGCACATGCATCTGGAGTTTGTTTGCAGTGGCTAGAGGCTCTGGCGTGCCCAATCTCTTTCTCTTTCTCTTTCTCTCTCTCTCTCTCTCTCCTCCCTCTCTCTGCTAGGTGTGGTGGCATACACCTTTTTTTTTATGCCTTTAATCCTAGCCCTTGGGAGGCAGAGGTAGGAGGATCGCTATGAGTTCGAGGCCAACCTGAGACTACATCGTGAATTCCAGGTCAGCCTGGGCTAGAGCAAGACCCTACCTTGAAAAACAATCAAACAAAAAGTTGTCTTTTCCTTAGAGAAGTTGTCAACAGGAGCCTGAGCACTCCTTTTTCAAGCCTGGACATTGGCCTGTCCCACACTTACTGAGTACCTCGTGTGGGCCAAGCCGTATTCTACAGTAACATAATGCAAGCCATAAATGCACTTTCAGTTTTTCTGTGGGACTAAAGAATTGGCCAGTGGTTAAAAGCAATGCTTGGGCCTGGAGAGATGGCTTAGCAGTTAAGAAGCTTGCCTGCGAAGTCTAAAGACCCAGGTTCATTTCCCCACTGGTCATATAAAACAGATGCACAAGGTGATGCATGCATCTGGAGTTCGTTTGCAGTGGTTGGAGGCCCTGGTGCGCCCATTCTCTCTCCCCATCTGCTTCTCTCTCTCTCTCTGTCTCAAAATAAGTAAATAAATAAATAAAATAAATATTAAAGGCAATGCTTGCAAGCCTGCTGACCGTGTTTGATCCTCCTCAGCACCCATGTCAAGCTAGACACAACGTGGCAGATGCATTTGTAATCCCAATGCACCTGTGGCAATGGGAGGCAGCGCCTGGAGAATCTAGAAGCTTACAGTCATCAGCAGCAAAACCAAGAGAGACCCTGTCTCAAAAAGGTGAAAAGTGGAGGAACCCAGGGTTGTCCTCTGACTACCACATGTGTGCAAGCCATGCATGCATATGCCTATATGCACGCATCATACAAATACATACACACACGAATAAATAATTTTTAGAATCAAAAAACAGTAAAAAAAAACAGTAAAACAAAAAAGATGAAAATAATTTTAATAGTGTATTTTACTTAACATAGTATATCCAAAATATTATCACTTCAATAATACTATTTTATGATCAATATCAAAATTATTAATGATGTTTTTTCTTTTTTGGTGACAGGGTTTTTCTATATAGTCCAGGATGGCCTCAAACTTATAGTCCTTCTGTTTCAGCTTCCCAAGTATTAAGATTGAAAGGGTGTGCCACCATGTGTAGCTTTGATGAAATACTTTACACTCCTGTTTCATCTGAAATCTACTGTGTATTGTGCTTTTACAGCACATTTTAATTTGGACTGATAGCATTCTGAATGCTGAGTAATCACGTGTGACCATGTGCTAGTATGCAGGGTAATGCAACTCTGTATGTTTTATATACGTGCTTTCTTTTCAGCTTACAATAATCCTATAATGACTCCATCACTGGGCTATGTTGCAGATGATAAACCCGAGAGAGGAGAAATATAAGATTGCTTAAAGTCTCATGGCTTCTGAAAGATAGAACTAGCATTTTAATCTGAGTCTGCCTGAATAATGGCACCATAGCTCTGCTTTTCTTTTTTTTTAAAGCATTTAAATTTTTATTTATTAGCAACAGACAGAGTGAGAAAGAGGAGCAGAGGAGGGAGAGAGAGAAAGAGAGAGAGAACGGCGCACTGGGGCCTCCAGCCACTGCAAACGAACTCCAGATGCATGCCCTACTTTGTGCATTTGGCTTACGTGGGTACTGGGGAATTGAGCCTTGAACAGGGGTCCTTAAGCTTCACAGGCAAGTGCTTAATGACTAAGCCATCTCTCCAGCCCAGTTCTGCTTTTCTTACTGGGCATCAGCCGGGCACTGCTGTGTCCATCTGATTATGCCATTCCTCATAACACTTGAAGTGACATCCCTAAGAGCTGTTTGTGAACTAAACATCCTTGTACTCTGAGGGCCTGTGATCAGGCAGTCTTCCTGCAGTGGGAGCCCTAGAGGGTGACCCCCACTGCACTGCCAGAGCCCTTGTCTGCTCCTTTGAAATAACAATTGCCATTTTCTGCATGTAAAACAATTCCAGAAAAGTTCAGCGAGGACATGAACAATAAGAATCATTTCCATCATTCACCAACTGCCACCTACCACATCTCAGAGAGTTTGACACCATTGGGAAGGGAGACACAGCACTATGTTCTATGCTTCTGAGAAAGCAAAGCACTGGCACTTAATTGGAAGATGGCATTGATTGTGTGGGAGAAGTATTGTGTGTAAACAAGCAGTTATTTCAGAATCAGTGGAGTATAATAAGGGTAACACAGGCGAAAGGCCAGACACTGTATGGGCATCATCTCATGGACCCCTCGAGGAATGCTGCCTTCATTTTATACACAATAATAAGACTCAGGGAACTTTAACTAAGTGGTTCTAGGTCATAAAGTTTCTCCTTGTGTTACTAAGAGAAGATGAGACAGAAAGAACACTACAGATCCCTGAGACTTGAGACCAGAGTTTCCTTTCCCCCAGTGAGCCCATGTGGTTCTAGATCATATTTCAGTCAGTATAGGCTGGGTTATGCTGCAGCAAAAAACAGCACCAAGTTCCAAAAACATGAAAAAGTACACATTTATTTTTTAAAATATTTTAATTTATTTATCTGCAAGCAGAAACACACACACAGAGAGAGAGAGAGAGAGAGAGAGAGAGAGAGAGAGAGAAAATGGGCACACCAGGGCCTCTAGCTGCTGCAAACAAACTCCAGATGCGTGCACCACTTTGTGTATCCAGGTTTATGTGGGTACTAGGGAGTCAAACCTGAGTCATTAGGCTTTGCAGGCAAGGGCCTTAACTGCTGAGCCATCACTCTAACCCACATCCATTTTGTGTTCATAGTGCATGTCCAGTGATTTCATTCTAATCATCTAGGCATCCAAATAATCAGAGCTGTCATCATCATGCCTCTGGTCACAATTGCAGAAGAATAAGAGATTGTCCTAGAAGAACTCCCTCTGTCCGTAGCAATTAAATGATCAGTCAGAAAATGGTGTCTATCACCTCCTCCGATAACTCACTGGTTACCAGTGACCATACGGTCCTGTTCACCACAAGGTCCAGGAAATACAGTCCTGCCTGGAGCTCAGTGGAAGTGAAAACCAGAAGTATTTGGTGAGGAACCCTAATAAGGATAAATGTACCCAAAAGCTCCCAGGAGAATTTCCCAGAAGTTTACATGAGCAAATGAACTGAACAGATGCCGTTCACAAGAATGAACACCAGTAAATATATGCAAAGATGTTCATTGGCCATCAAGGAAATATAAATTAGAATTACACTGAGATTCCATCTCATCCTGGTCAGAATTTTCAGGCAATCATCAAGAAAACAACAAACTCTAGCACAGGTGTGTTGAAAGGGGACCCTTATACACTGTGGGTAAGAGTGTAAATTCATGCAGTCTCTATGGAAACCAGTATGGCAGCTCCTCAAAAACCTACACACAGAGCTGCCACGTGTCCTAATTTTACCTGAAGGATGCAACTCAGCACACCACAGACATACCTGCACATCCACGTTTCCTGCTGCACAGTTCCCCGTAGAGAAGAAAGGGAACCAGCTGAGATGCCTGTCAACAAGTGAATAGATTGAGAAAAAAGGGATACATGTACACAGTGGAATTTTATGGAACTGTAAAGAATGGAATCATGCTATCTGCAGGAAAATAAATCATCATGTTAAGTGAAATAAGCCAGACCCCAATTTTTGTTTTCTCTCATATATGGAATGTAAGTTTAAGGAAATGTACTAAGGAGTAGGAAGGGGACCAGAGGAAGAGGTGATAAAGGGAGTATGTTATGTAAGTGCACGAAAAGATCAAAATGAAATCTATTGTTATATAAAATTAGTGTGTAGTCATTTTTAGGATATCAGAAATTTCTTCTCCATTTTAGGGGCTAAAGCCAGGCTTTGACAGGGTACATGGAGGCTTCTGTCTGACGTCAGCTTCTCCTGTCCTACAGTTCACACATTCAGGGAGAGAGGAGAGCGTCCAGTGTTGATGTCATACTTCAGGGTCCAGCTTGGAGCCTCGGAGGGTCCCTTCCTCAGCGGGGTGGGAGACACTTTGTATTCCCAGGTTTTCTTCCCTACAATGCAGGGTTAGCCCTGACTATCGGGAATAGATAAAGCCATGGAAAAAGTGAGCTGGCGACCAGAAGGGAGGCCTGAGGAGAGCTGGGAATTTTTCTAGCGTCACAGGAAAAGTCTGTCTTGCATCTCACAGTGAACCTTGTTGGCCCCCAGATTCAGGAATTCATGTGAAATTTTCCACAAACTGATTTGGATGCACAGAAATTGATGAGTGAATTCAGACCAGAAAGCTGTTATACAAAACAGCCGCTGAGGAACTGGTCACCCATCCCTGGCTCCAGAGCAGAGCAGACAGTGGGGGATGAAGGGTACAAAGGGAGCCTAGGTGACATGAACTTCATCCTCACATATTTCCTGCCCGGTCAGGATTCAGTCCTCTCCCTGGACCACTCAGGAGTAAGACTGATTTGCAATGATGTTAGATCATTGACTAATTATCACAGATTTTTGAAGGACTCCTAAGACATGGGAAAAGTAAGATCAGTATCAAAATGGAGTCTATGGTGAATTCAAAGCACATGTGAAGACGACTTCATGAAAGGGGCCGTCAGGAGTGGAGAAAGGATGGTCCCTGGCCCACTTCCTTCCATAGCCAGGGTGGGAGGCCTTTTTCCCACCCTGTCCTGGCTTGAGAATGGAAGGCTGCCATGTGGCTCTTGAGTCTCAACAGTTCAAGGTCAACAACCTGACCACACATTGTCCCCTCCCCCTGGAGCCATACCAGACTCAGAAAATATTTGCTTTGGCTCTCTAAAGACTAAGCTACTTCCAAATACTAAGAACACAATGGGGCCATGTTTATGATGTGATCTGGTGGGGCCCGCTGATGGCCCATGGTGGACTTGCGAACTTGAAGGAGACGTGTTCTCTGAGTTCCTGGGTAGTTTTCAGCCCATTGGGGGTCCTGATGGGGACCATTGGACAACTGATTCCCTTTTTTTAGCTATTTTATTTATTTACTTATTTATTTGGGAGAGAGGGAGAGGGAGGGAGGGAGAATGGGCATACTAAAGCCTCTAGCCATTGCAAATGAACTGAACTCCAGATGCATGTATCACCTTGGGCATCTGGCTTACATGGGTACTGGGGAATCAAACCTGGGTCTTTAGGCTTCATAGGCAAGCATCTTAACCACTAAGCCATCTCCCAGCCCTGATTCCCTTCTTGTCTGGGCCTTAGTGTAGGCTCTTCCTTCAAATTAGAGATCTGGCCCCTTCCTTGTGTCCTCTCCCCTGGCGTATGTGTTCCATCCTCCATCCCTAAGACTGTGCTGTGACATTCTCCTCCCCTTCTTCAACTCCTTCACCTTCAGCCTCCTGGCTCTTCACACCTAGGCTGATATCCAGGTGACTCTCAGCTCTGAGATGGGCCAGGTACCAGGTTCATCCTTTGTCCATGAGATAGCATGTTCCAGAACAGGGATGCTGTCTGCACAATGCCCCACTGCTGGAACACAGGGCCCACGAGGTGACTGAGTTGATGACTGTACAAGCAAATGGGCTATGCTGCCCCCATCAGACAGGCATCTCCAGGGCAAGAATTTGACTTGTTCTGGTGCTGCTGTCTTTGTTCCTATGCCTCCTCCTCCTCCTCCTCCTTCTCCTCCTCCTTCTTTTCCCCCCTCCTCTTCTTCATACTCTTCTCCATTAGTGTAGGCAATTCTCTACAACAGTTTCCATTCCTCTTTAACAGTTGTTACCCACCTAGGAGCGGATGGATGATCTGCTCCACTTCCTGCTCATAGGACAGCCCAGGAGATAAGTGGCTTGGATTCTAATCCTGACCTTGGTGTGCATCATCTTTGGACATCTGTTCCACCTCTGGGTCTCTCTGGATATTTTTTTCCCTTTATATATAAAATATGGCAAATAATGCTGTCAATTAATGGGGGGGCTAAACGACAGAATGCATGTGAAATGATTAGACCATGCCTGACATAATAAATAATAAATCTAATCAATAATCAATTAATGGTAGCTCCAATAATAACAGTCCATTGCTCCTTATGGTCCCACCCTGTGGCCAAGGTCCACTTCTGATTCTGATGCAGATATTTGATATGGCTGCTAATTCAAGTCACCCAGCCATTCCTCATGCATATGAACCTCTATTGGGCTCATAGCCTCTACCCAGGTTCATGCTGGGTTTGATCTCAGGGATTCAGAGGAACTGGGAAGGGAGGAGACCCTGGTGCATGGCATCAGGAAGCTGAGTGCCACATTCTGTCCTTATCAGTACATGGTGATGCCTCTCTGAGCACCCCACCTAAGAAGAGGGACTTCCACATTGATAACTCAGCCCATGTGGGAGTCAAACACTGATGATTCAGTCCACGAGTGGGTCAAGCAACACCCGTATCCACAGTGCCAGAGGTAAAGGACTTCTCCTCAGGAAACTGCTGCGCCAGAGGGCAGGAGCAAACTACAAAGTGGCAGCCATAGGAAAAGACAATGGCAGGTGGAGGGGAGAAATTACTTGGGGACAGGGCCTCTGGAGGAAGTTACATTGGAGCGGGAACATGAAGTAAGGGATAGAGCTCCTGACTCTTCAAGGGCAGAATGTTCTAGGCAGAGGGGAAAGCAGGCTCAGACCCTGAAGCAAAACAAGTGGCACCCTGGTGGCCAATAGTGATGAGGATTTTTGTTCTCTTAAGGAAACAGTGCATCTAAAATCAAGTCTAGTCTTGGGGACTTCCAGAGGGTCATTAGGTTTGAGACGAAGCCCTGAAAAGGGGCAATGAGTCACAGCCTTTTATCCAACCTTCCTCTGGGCAGGTCCAGGGATCCCGGGCTGAGCCAAAGGGCTTTTTGTCTGCTCTCTCCCCCAGGGAAGTCCATCACCCCTGGACCAGGCCAAAGAGCCTGCATCTCTGAGACAGCCCCTGCCCACTGCCATGCATGGACCTCATCTCTTCCCACTGCACACGGATGCTTTTCTGCTCTTCCCCACGAATCTCTCTAGAGGCAGCAGCCAGCTGATTATAGCAATTAAAGGAACCGTTCATTTTTGTTTGTTTGTTTCATTTGTTATATTTTTTTGAGACAGAATCTTGCTATGTAGCCCAGGCTGGCCTCAAACATGTGACAATCCTCATGCCCCAGCCTCCTGACTGTTGGTGCTCAGAAGTATGCCACTGGGTCCAACTTATCTGAACACTTGTTTCTTTCTAATTTGATTAATTAGTTTATTTATTTAGAGAGAGAAAGAGACAGATAGAATGAGAATGGGCATACTAGAACCTCGGTCCTTAGGTTTCTCAGGGAAACTCCTTAAGCACTAAGCCATCTCTCCAGCCCTATGTGAGCACTTTTTAAAAAAAAAAATAAGTTGTTTCAAGGGTTGGAGAGATGGTTTAGTGGTTAAAGTGCTTGCCTAAAGCCTAAGGACCCACGTTTGACTCCCCAGATTCCACATAAGCCAGATGGACAAGATGATGCATGCACAAGGTCACACGTGCACACAAGGTAGAGCACACATCTGGAGTTTGATTACAGTGGCTGGAGGTCCTGGTGCATCAATTCTCTCTCTTGCTCACTCTCATTAAAAAAAAAAAAAAGCTGGTCTATTGGGGTTGCCTTAAAAAAAAGTTTTTCATTTATTTACGAGTGTGTGTGTGTGTGTGTGTGTGTGTGTGTGTGTGCACATACTCATGCCAGGATCTCTTGCCACTACAACCAAATGCTAGATGGAAGTGCCACTTTTTGTGCTAGGGACTTGAACCCAGGTTGGCAGGCTTTGCAAACAAGCACCTTTAACCACTAAATCATCTCCCCGGTCCCTTGCGTGAGCACTGTTAAGGTTTCTCAAAGTTCTTGTCTCTCCATGTGTATACCAGGAGATGCTGGGCTACTGGGGTAAGGTGAAGAGGGAAAGGCGAGGGGAAAATAGCTGCAGAGTTGTTGCCCATGTGGACACTGGTTTGTGAAGGTGACCTTCACAAACGATAATGAAAAGATAAATGGTAACAATGACCAACAATGTCACAAAACACATACATCACATGCAGAGACAAGTAACACGGCCAAGCACATGAACATGCCAACCGTCAGCTTCTGGCTGGGGAAGCAGAGGAGGCCACTCCAGTCTTCCTCTCTTAGACAAAGGCTTGCTCCATCTGATTTCTGTGCTGGAAGGTCCCTGGGCACTTGTACCATCAGTAACACTTCACAGAGCCCTCAGTCCTAACAAATAATTAGCTAAAATTGAACGAGGGATTTCTTACATGTATGTCATAGGTCTGATATGAATAATGAGGCAGAAGGTTAACGGTGGGTCAGAGACAGCTCCCCATCTTCCAGCTTATTTATTCAGCGAAATGAGAAATTGATCACATTATTGCGGATAGGGGGAGCCTGATTCATCGCAATCAGCTTGGAATTGGCAGTTTTGACTGTAGGCAATTTGAGGACATTACTTATGCCTGAATAGGCTGGGAAGGTCATTTATAGCTTGTTAACACCTTTCCAACCTCTTCCACGGCCAGACCTGACTCCTCTTCCCTCACTGCCCTGTAACCAGGCCAAGCACAAAATCACAGAGATGAGAATGGTACGTGACATAACATTAAAGATAGACTCCAGGGAGCCTGTGCATCTGAATGTAGTGTGCTTCTCTACCCGTCCGTGTGTCCCTTGTTTAGACCCATCTCATCACTTCATTTGCTCACATGGGCTTGCCTGTGGCGTCAAGTACATGGCTACAGGGATAAAAGGAACCCACTAGCAACTGAAGGCTGCCTGGACAAGGCCTGCTACAACCTCTCCAAGGGCAGCTGGGGCAGAAGGGTCTCAGGCTCTGGAGACATTGCTAGCCTCTGGCCCAGCTCTGGACATCCATGCAGGATGAAGGGTGACTGCAGAGAAGGTGCCGGGTGATGATTGTGTTAAGTAACACTGAACATTTCCTGTGTGCAAGGCTTCATGTCCACAGCAGTGATTTGCAGCTGTTCTGGTCCATTTGTGCCACTACAACAGAACAGCCAAGACGTGGCAATTTGTAACAACAGAAACTTGCTTGGCTCACAGGGAGGGTGGAAAGTCTAAGTGTATGGGGCTAGCGTCAGGTGAAGAGATTTGTGCTATGCCATTTATGGAGGAAGGCAAAAAGGTAAGCAGGTACAAGAAAGTGAGGAATGTAGGGAGAAAGAAAAGGGAGGAAAAGAATGCAAGAACAAGACAGGAGTCTAAAGCCCTTTTTATGTGGCACTGGGCTGGAGAGTTTGCTTAGTGGTTACAGCACTTGCCTGCAAAACCAAGGGACCCAGGTTTGATTCTCCCAGGACCCACATAAGCCAGATGCACAAAGTGGTGCATGTCTCTGGAGTTTGTTTGCAGCATACACTCCTCCCCTAAAATAGTGACTAGCAATACTTTCACAAGACCCTCATAATAGGAGAAAAAGATGATGACATCAAATTAAAAGAGAGACTAATGGAGAGAGGGAGGGGATATGATGGAGAATGGAGTTCTGAAGGGGAATGGGGGGAGGAAAGGGAAATATCATGGTTTATTGTCTGTAAGTATAGAAGTTTTCAATAAAAACTAAATAATAAAAAATAAAATAAATATTTTATGTGGCACTACTACATTCATGGCTATAGGGCCCATGAAATTCAAACATTTCTCTTTAAGTTCCACCTCCCAACATTATTGCATTGAGACTAGTTTCCTACCTCCTTTCCTTCCTTTCTTCCTCCCTTCCTTCCTCCCCTCTTCCTCATAGCCAGGTTTCATGTAGCTCAGGCTGTCCTTGGATTCACTATGGAGGCAATTATGACCATATAGTGCTGGGGATGGAACCCAAGACTTTGTGCATATTAGAAAGCACTCTACCAACTACAATACATCCCCAACCTGGGAATTAAATTTTTAACACATACTTTTGGGGGGACACATGCAAAGCCTAGCAAGAGAGAAAGGACTGGCTATGAGTCAGACTGTAGAAGTGGTATCATATAGGAATGCAAAATACGGACTCCAGATTCTGAGCCTTAGCATCCTCATCTGTAAAGTGGGAGCTACCACAGAATCTGCCTTAGGGGTGATATAAAAACACAGATACTTAAATACAATACCTACTGAATTCTCTGTGCTCCGCAGAGGACAGCTGTCACTGTCATCATGATCAGGATGATTTCCCTTGGAGAACTTCTTTTCCCAAAACCCCTGAGAGGAGTAAGGGAGCAAGGAATGGTATAGGGTTAATAATTGTTACATACTCAGTCACTGGACCTCTGGGCCTTGAACAGCAAACATGCTTCTGTGAGTTAATTGTGCTCAGCTGGGAGGTTCTTCTGCTAGTCTCACTTGGTATCTCTCATTCACTTGCTGGCGGTGGCTGGGGTTAGGGCCTATGTGCAGGCTCAACTAGGATGCAAAGACAGCTGCAAAGTGGTTTCACAGAAGGCAGGTTTACGGGAACTAGCCTCCCCGTAGGCTGAGGCAGTGTCTTGACAAAGCTAACTGAATGCAGTGGCATTATTTTGTTTACCATAGTGGTTTTTTCCTTCCTTCTTTCTTCCTTTCCTTTTTTCCTTCCTTCCTTCTTCCCTCTCTTTTTCTCTCCCTCCCTTCTTTGCTCCTTTCTTTCCTCCCTTCTTCTCTCTCTGTTCTAAGGAATCAACCTCAGAGCTTTGCAGACACTCGGCTGTTCCAACCTTAATATCATATCTATAGCCTTCCCCCAACCAAAAGAGACAGAAGCAGATGGGAATGTATTTGACCATCAAGCTCCTTTTAAAATTCTTTGCACGTAAGTATGTTTCTTCATTGGGTCTTTTTAACTTCCTTGTTATGCTTGCCCTGAGACTCCTGCCAGGTAAGAGTCTTTTTTTTTTTTTTTTTGCTAAATTCCATTCATCTGTAAGCCAGAGCTGGCTCTGCTGTTACAGCCTCACAGCACCACAAATGCTGGGCCTTGAACAGATGACAGGCAGCAAAATAGGGCGAAGCAGTGGCAACCAGGGCCTGAGACTGTTGGTGGTCTCTGCTGTTTCCCACCTTTCCCCCAGTAGACACACACACACATACTCACTCACTCTCACACACACAGAGTCATCTTCCTCCTTTTCCCAGTGCCCCCTTTTTTCCCTGCCCTTAGAATAAACAAAACTCTTTCATTCTGAGGCCTGGAAGATTCCATAATGAGTTGAGCCTCTTAACAGTCTATTTTAATAAAAGTCAGCTCTCTGGCTGTATGGAGACCATAAAACATGCAGGTTCCAGCAATAATATGTTTAGTAGCCCTGCTTGATAAAGTGGAAATGTTTGCATGTTTCAAATTATGAGCAATTTAAAGTAGGAAGCCAGCAAGCCAGTTCTTGGGTTATGAAGCTTGACATTGTTAAGCCTTAAGAGAACATATACTTCAAAGTCTCCCTGTTTGAAATACGCCCTGTGTACTGACTGCTCGGCAAGAACCAGCTGGGACAGCCGCCTTGCCCAGGGGAAAGCGGCAGCACCATGCTGTTTGGCCAACAGAGTGTCAAACCCTTCAGCACTTAGGCAGGAATCCCTCAGGAAGATGTCACCCCAGACAAGACTTGCCCTTGAGATGCAGACAGTCCCCGAGGTGCCCGTGAGCTTGGCTGACTCTAAAGGCAGTGACTTAGCCTCATCAAGAATCCAGACCAATGCTGAACGTTTCATGGAAGACTTGAACTGTTGCCAGAGGAGTTGTCGAGAGGGACTTTATCTGAGTCCCTCTACTCTGGGTTATTTTACATTAGACTTTGTGTCATTTTTAATCTGAAGGAGTGGGATTTTGCATCGCTTGCTCTGTGCTCGCCTAGCTCGCCTCCTTTCTGCTCCTTCAATCCACCAGGCTTATTTCCTAGTATTGCAAATCCACCCAGCATGTACTGCTCTCTCTGTTTATGGTGCTGTTTGCATGCACACACACCACCACCACCACCAACAACAACGTTCTGTATAGTTGGCTCCCTGTCATTTAGCTTTCTAACCTCCTAGAAAAGCTCTTTCTTATTCATCCCAGGCCTCCTGTCTTGTTTGCCTGGGTTTCATTGGTTTTGTCTCTTTCAATACCCACTTCTATCCCATCATTATTTTGTGGACTTGTTGTTGCCCGTTTTTTTCCCAACAGCATGTTGACTACGAGAGCAGGGAGCTTGTTCCTCTTGTTCATTACTGGGTGGCAGGTAGTATGTGCTCAAGAAATGTTTGCTGGGTAGGTGGGTGAATGAGTAGATGGACAGATGGGTGAGCAGATAGGTGTGTGGATAGATGGACGGGAGGGTGGGTAAATGGAGAGTTGGATGGAAAGGTGGGGGGATGGATAGATGGAAGAGTGCATAGGCAGATGGATGGATGTGGGTACAGATGAGAAGATGGGAGGTAGAACAGGTGAGTGGATGGATGGGTGATGGACAGGTCGATGATCTATAAAGATTCTGCCTACTCCAAGACTAAGGCTAGGAATCCTTATGGGAGAAGATGTAGGGAGAAGATGAGCTCTCGGTTGGAAGATTAAACAGACAATTTGATATCCCGGGTGGTCCCTGAATATAGCAAGAGGCATGTGAGCTCATAGGGCCACTTTTGGGAACAGGACTTGCCAGCAATAAAAATGATCCCACTTGCCTCTTTCAACAACCTATTTCCTTCCATTCATTTTCCCATGGTCCACGGCAGGAGATACAATTTCTATACCTTTAAAAAAAAAATCCCATAATTGCACCCACCCTGGATCCTCTACCCCAAGGCAGCACCCCCAGCCCTGCAGAAACAAAGGCCAGCCTGTTCTTGGCTAGACAGCCGATCCAGGCGCAGCTACCGTGTGGTATGCGACCCTGCCCGGCTGGCTGAGTTCTCCAGCTGATAAGTGAGCTCCTCTCACTGCTACTGGGGAGCAGACAAATTAGAGAGAGGAGACCTCCCTCCGAATCACTCTGTCCTTGCCCCCAGAGCATACGCCCCCCCGCCCTCCGTCTTCCACAGGGCCTCCTCTTTCCTTACTGAAACTGGTATGTATCCTATTTAGCTGGGGGTGGGGATCCCGGCTGCCCCCTTTTCTGTGAGTATCACCTGACAGCTGGACCTGACTGGCTAGAACTAAAGATGCTTCCACCACAGGGCCTTGGGTAGGGATGATCAGCATAGGACCTCAGGAACACAACACAGAGCATCTAGGAGGCTGAACAGTAGGATTGCTGTGAGTCCCAGGCCAGCTTGGGCTACAAGGTGAGACTCTGTCTCAAATTTACATATATATATATATATATATATATAGTTTTTTTCAGTGTCAGAGGACAGAATGGCTGAGGCGACGGGCATACCTCACCTCAAGTGCTGCTCCAGCTGCCACAGCCTTTAATAAGCAACCTCAAGAAGCCCCCTTGCACCTGGCCCAGAAATCTGGATTCACAGTACAGTTTCTCAGGGACATGGTGGACAAGGCACAATTTCTGAGCATGTTGGGCACAGGTACAGTGTCCATGGCTTCTTTCTGGAGTGTGCATCATGGGACTCAAGGCAGGGGGATACCCAGGACCTGGATAATGGCACCTGGACTGACCTCCGTGGGGCAGCATTTGGGTTGTTGGCTGCAGAATACGTCTTCTGTAGTTCAACAAAGAGCCTGATGGTCCCAGTGAAGCTTAACAGAGGATGTGCTATCGGACACGTAGTCAGCCCACATCAGCTGGGCTAATGTGAACTTTATCACGTGGAGGAACAACCCATTCATTTACATGGGACAAATGTTGGAGTGTGAGTGCTGTGCCTGAGGAGGCTGAGGAAGACATCTGCTTTGGCTTGTTCTGCCCCCAAAGTTAGAGTTGCACCCTCTGCTCTGTTTTAAGGTCTGCAAAACCCAGAGACACGTGCTGGTGAGCCAGGTGGCTGCCTCTGCTGTGAGGCTTGGACCTGGTGTGGCTGATGTGTTCTTAGGCAGGCAGAAGGTGGGATGCAAGGATAAGCAGCCACGTGATGACAATGCAGAGAGAGGGGCTGCATGAAGCTGCCGTGCAAAATGCTCCAAGGAGGACACAGAATGGACTGTCCTATAAAGCCCGGAATGGAGGACACAGAATGGGCTGTCCTATAAGGCCCGGAATGTTGGCATGGCTGCTTATACTGAGTCAACACACCAGTCAGTGGTTTCACCAATGTCCCACAACATCAGGCCAGCCGAGAAGATGGTTACAGCAGAGGGACACCGTCGCCTCTCCAGTTCAGCCTAGAGGCCAGCGATCACCCAACAGGACTGGAGCATCATGGTCCAGATACCTCTGGGAAAGCTCAAACCAATGGCTGGACATTGTTACATCCACTCCTTCCCACTGTTTTTTTTTTTTTTTTTTTAATAATGTATGTGTGTATCCATATGCATGTGTGGATGTGTATGGTGTGTGTGTGTGAGAGAGAGAGAGAAAGAGAGAGAGAGAGAGAGAGGACCATATTGAGGTCTGAGGACAACCTCAGGGTATTTGTCCTCTCCTTCCACTTTGATTGAGACAGGGCCTCCCTTGTTGATTTTTGTTGTTGTTTTTACTATTCTTGCTGCTGTTTGAGACATCTGGCTGGTCCATGAGCTTTGACATTCTCCTGGTCCTGCCTCCCATAGGCCCATTGGGATCACAGATACATGTGCCACTTTGCCCCTAGCTTTATTTGGGCACTGAGAAATCAAACTGGAGCCAACAGGTTTGCAAGCAAGTGATTTTAACTGATGGGCCATCTTCCCACCCCACCCAAGTGTGCTTTTTAATAAAGCTGCCTTTCCACGCTCGTGTGGGTTTGCTTTGGAAGAATAATTTTCAGGGGAGCCTAAAGATGCAGACTTCTCAGTGTGACCTCCCGGCTCAAGTCAGTATCTCTGAGCAACTCCAAAGCACAAGGTAGTCCTGGATATGACTTAAATATTTATTATTTGGGGGATTTAAGTCTTTGCTGCTTCTTGGGAAGTTATCAGGACGCTAAAGGTGCCAAACTGTGAATGACTAGAATCAGGGCTCCTGGCTTAGCAAGCCCTCCTCCCATGCATGCCATGGTGGCCTTAGCTTCTCTTTATTCTTCTCCTCCTAGGCTGTAAGGCCATGCCCACTGACTTCCTCCTGGCTTTTCTTCTTCCACTCCCCCACTCTTTTTTTAAGTAAATTATTATTAATTTTATAGAGAGATAGAAAGAGGCAGAGAGATGGGGGAGGGACAGAGAATGGGCACAGCAAGGCCTCTATCCACTGCAACTCCAGACACATGCATCACCTTATGCAGCTGGTTTATGTGGTTACTGGGGAATCGAACTTGGGTCCTTAGGCTTTGCAGGCAAGCACCTTAACTACTAAGCCATCTCTCCAGCCCCACTCCCCCACTCTTTAGCATCCTTTGAGGGTATGGTTTCTGAAAGAAAGTCCATGGGAAGCAGTCAGTGGGGAGATGCCATAGATGGAGCATCAATTAAGGGCATAGCTCCAGTTGAATTTATGCTATATTAGGCAGTGCCCCCTGTTGGAGAATCTTTGAATTGAAGCCAGCTCTATGATCATTACAAATAGGCTCTTCTAAGATAAGGATCTGGGGACTTTTTTTTTTAAACAATTTTTTATTTTTTTACTTTTAGAGAGAGACACAGAGAGAGACAGACAGACAGAGAGGGAGAGGAAGACAGATAGAGATGGGCGCGCCAGCAGTCTCTCAGCTGCTGTGAATGAAATCCAGATGTGTGCGCCCCCTTCTGGGCAAGTGCGGCATTGTGCCCTTGCCTCACTTTGCATCTGGCTAAACATGGGACCTGGATATTGGAACCGCTGGAGACTGGAACCAGTGTTCTTAGGCTTAGGAGGCAGGCGCCTTAACCGCTAAGCCATCTCTCCAGCCCGACTTTTTTTTTTTTTAAGGACATGTTTTAGGCTTTGTGGGCCTGAAGTCTCTGTCACAATCACCCAACTCTGCTGTCACAGAATAAAGCTATAGACAATTTAAAAATGAGTTACTATGGGCTGGAGAGATGGCTCAGTAGTTAAGCCACTTGCCTACAAAGCCTGATGACCTGGGTTCAATTCCCCAGTACCCACGAGAAGTGAGAAGCACAAAAAGGGGCACATGCATCTGGAGTTCATTTGCAGTGACTAGAGGCCCTGGCACACCCATTCCCTCTGACTCTCTGTGCCTGTCTCTCTCTGCTTTAAAATAAATAAATAAAAGTATTTAGAAAAATGAGTGATCATGGCTGTGTTGCAATAAAATTTTATTTACCAACACGAGTGGCTAGCCAGATTTGGCCTTTGGGTTCTAATTTGCTGATTTGTCTAAGGTGAGAATTCCTATAACAAGAAAAACCTGTTCATTCTGCTAGAAGAGCCATGGGTAGGAAATTTTCCAGAGGGTAAAACAAAATGAGATCGGTGCGACTTTCCATACGTGGTGAAAAGATCTGACAAAATAGTCCTATGATTTTTAGTACCCAGCATGTTATGAGCCTGGATCTATGTCAGGGTTTCAGCTGTGATATTTGCAATTTTGAAAAGTGGTCTTTAGAAATCTAACAATTCAGGGGCTGGTTCAGTGGGCAAGAGAGCTTGCTGCTTACACATGAAGGCCTGAGAGGGCCTGAGACTCTGGAGTTTGATTCCCTAGTACCCATGTAAACAGTAGGGCATGGCCACCTAAGTCTGTAAGGCCAGTCCTGTGGTGGGAGAGTGGGGGAGGCAGAAGCTGGAGAATTGTTGGGAGTCACCAATTCAAAGCAGCATGCTCCAGGTTGAGAAAGAGAGAGCAAGAGAGAGAGAGAGAGAGAGAGAGAAAGGCTGTTTCAAGGAACTACATGGATGAATGACAGAGGAAGGCACCCAGTGATCTTCTCTGGCCTCAGCACATGTGCATTGCTGTGCTTATCTGTACATACATGTGCATATGCCACACATACACACCATACCACATACATTCACACACACCATACCACACGCACACATACATGCACATCATACCACACATATACACCATACCACACACACGCCATACCACATATATTCTACAAACACACCCAAGCAAAAACAAATGTAACTGTTCATTTTACACAAAATCAGGCAGTGATCAGTGTGGTGGCATTGTGACTCTCCACCGAGTGATGCTTCTGTGTCCCCCTGCGAACCTTACCCTCCTTAGCAAGGTTCCCATAGAACACTAGCTTTTAAAAACACACGGGGGTGAATGCGTTCCACAGTCACTTTGGGGAAGTGTCCGTATTCTTTTGTTCCTCTTGGAGATTCCTAACGTAATCTGCATCTTAAAAGACTGAGAATTCCTAGAGTAACAAAACCCTGTTCATCTTGATTATCTCTGAATTTACACACTCACTTGGCCACAGAAACTTAATAGCCCATAGGTTAAATCCAGAGTCTCAGTGCAATAAAATAAGAACATTACTAATCTTCCGGGCTTGGTACGGTGAGCATACAAGGACCCCATGTAGTGAGCAGCTTGGGGTCTGTACCCTAATACCTGGAATGAGGTGCTGCTGTTAAGTCAACAAATACTTGGGAAATGCTGATATAAACAATATCAAAAGACCTTAATACATTTGTTTCCCTTGTTAATTTTCAAAGCCCCTAGCTCCATATTTTACAGTGCAACAAATACCACCATTGTATTTTCAGAATTTTTTATTATTATTCTTCTTAAAAGTCGACAGCAGTGAGCACGGCCTGTGTTGGAGCTGTGGCTGCATGGGAACATGGCAGACCTCAGGGAATTTCCAGCCATGATCTAGCTGGTCCATGGCCATTAGGGCCCTGGAAATGGACTGCACGAAAACAGTGGCCTGTGAGGGGGCCTGCAGGCTGGTGGTCTTACCCCCCTCCAGGCAGGACCCTTTCAAACCCCCTCCCACAAAGGCCAGAGGCCCCAATATTGACCCATGTTTTAAGCCCTTGGATACTTCAAAGAAAGAAGATTAGGAGGCCGACTCAGAACCTGTTCCCCGGAGAAAACCGTTTGTCCAAAAGTTGATATTATTGATGAGAGTGGAAGCTACGAGGAGCATGTAATTTCTTTAATAAAAGTCAGACTGTGCTGGCCGGGACTCCAGAGTGCTCTTCCTTCCTCCTGAGCCGCCCCCCAGGGCCGGGAGGCCTCCTATGATCCCCACAAATGTTTGATCAGCTCTGCGTCTTCTCCAGGGCGGCTCACATGATCCAAACGGCCCCGCTTGTCTCCAGAGTTTCTCATCTTAAATTCTTTGTTTCCTTCAGAATTCATTATGAACAACATAATTACATCTCTTTTCTTCTCTGACGGAGCACATTTCTTATAAATGGCGATCTGCCACGGCTGCAGGAGGTGGTTGTGGGGATACTTCTCCTTTCCAGAATCTTTTCCCCATCTCAGGCTCTCCACTTGCATCCTTGCTCTCTGGCTTGTGTTGGGTTTGGGGTGTGACAGAGTCCCACAGATGGAAAGACATTTGTTTGAGGAAACACAAAGCTGAGTTTCAGAGAATGGTCATGTCTCTGTGGATGGGAGTTCCTGAGTGAAGGCATGCCACCAGTGGGTGTCACCAAGAAATGTTAATAGGGGAGTGTGGTTTCCAAGCCTAGACCTTGCATGCACATATGTTACTATGATTCATTGCTTAGAAGCAAGCATTTGAAGCTGACTGCAGGGGTACATGCCTGTAATCCCAATGCTTGGGAGGCTGAGGCAGGAGCATCTCCCCTTTGAGGCCAGTCTGGGATATATTGGGGAACCCTGACTCAAAACCAAACAAACACCTCCCCACCCCAAAACAGCAACAGCGACAATAAAAAAAAAAAAACCCAAAACCAAACTAAACCAAAACAACAAAAACATTCCAAGCCAAACATTTTATTAGACTGTTGCTCCCCAGAAAGGGGAATTTCCTAGATAACAGATGTCAACTCAAAGAAAAGAGATTTAAAATTGGAGAGAATTCATTCATTGATTTATTTCACCAATATGGTGATTCTTCCTGTGCCAGATATGACTCTGGTTGACAGCTGATATTTGTCAAGTGCCTCTTATGTGATAGGATTCTCTTACTTCGTCCCTTCAGAAGGGAGCTGGTCTGATGATGACAATGACACCACAATGACGATGAGTCGTTATTTTAGAGAGTTAGGAAATGAAGCTTAGCGGGGCTTACTGAGCACCCAAAGGCAACTCAGTTCATACACAACTGACCTTGGGTTTCAATTGCAGGAACCTGATCTCAAGGCACCTCAACTTGGCCAAAATGCCATACTGTCGCTTAAGGCCACCAAGGTCCTCATTCTTGTGCAGTGGGTGTTCTGGTAGAGCAGACAAACAGGGGAGAAAAAGTTGAGAAGTGTAAATAAACAGCTTCAAAGAGCAGTGAGAGTGTGGGAAAACACTAGGAGGCAGGCTCAGGGAGCTCTCCTTCCCTTCTTGGGGCTCTGGTGTCTCACATGGTACACAAAGAGGGTCCTTCTGTTGCATGGGTAGTACTTAACACCGTGCACAGTGGTGTCTTCCTCTGTGCTCCACACGTGAGACTCCCAACACCGGCAGAGCTACACCACTGGATATGCTATGGAGACAAAAAGTCACCCTTGTCCTGAAGCAAATCATCCTGCAGGGGACACCCAGATTCAGGACCAAACAAATTTTCAAAGACTTAACAGTATTAATACAGTCCAACTAGGGGAGTCTTTGTTCCCTCCTCCCGAGGGACAGCTGCTCTAACTGGAGACGTTTGTTTTTTTGTTTTTGTTGTTCTTTGTTTATTTTTGGTTTTTTGAGATAGAGCCTCACTCTAGTCCAGGCTGACCTGGAATTCACTATGTAATCTCAGGGTGGCCTAGAACTCATGGCGATCCTCCTACCTCTGCCTCCCCAGTCCTGGGATTAAAGTTCTGCACCACTACGCCTGGCTGCTGAAGACGTTTTTGCTCCTGACATTCAGTGGGCAGAGGTGACGGACGCTGAGGGACATCCTGCAATGTGCAAGATAGCCTCACAGCAAAGAACTATCGGCCTGGAAGGGAAACTTCCCATGAAAGAGAGATGGAGAGATGCTAGGTGGAGACATAGTCAGATTGATCGATAGATGAATGGGTAGATTGACAGGTAGATAATAGATAGACAAATAATTGAATGGACATGCTTTTATATACATACATATGTAGACACATATCTACCTAAGTAGGTAGATAGATAGATAGACAGATAGATAACCATCCTCATTTGCTAGTGATTTTTTTTTCTACCCTTGAAATCCTTGCAAAATTTATGGGGACAGGGACTCTCAGCAAATTCCTATAAAACTTTTCATCACAAAGCCCAACTAAACAAAGGAGGCTCAGAAAAGCTTCCTGACTCAGAACAGTATACCACACCCATGTGAGAAGGAGGAAGCCCCACTGAGACATGTGGTGAGAGAGACAAGGCCTCCATCCCCATTTGCGTAAAATAGATAATGCAAACCATCTATTGGGGTCTTCTCTAATTAAAAAGATGCTCTCTTTCATCCCCACGGAAGAGAAGAAAAGTCATGTTTCCAACTTGGGCTGCTGTTTCATCTGCTAGGCTTGCTTGTGAGCTAAGCCAAGTTTCATTAAAAATTATTGGTCTCATGATTTTTTTTTTTGTTTTTGCTTTAAAGAGTCTCATATGGAACCAATATCATGATCAGATTTGGAGCTGTATGAAGCCAGTGGGCATCTGACCTGTTGCTGCCTCTCAATGGATCTGAGGTAGAGAGCTCATGTGTTTCCCCTGGAGTGTTAAAAGAAACCTGCACTTTGAGAGACGGACGAGATGGTGACTCTAGCGTGGTCCACATACTGAAATCTTTCTTGTCCTCTGTGGGGCCTGACTCTTAGATAGATCCATCTCCAAGGTGCTTTCACACCTTTTGAGGTGGCAGCCATCTCTAGTTCTTGTCTGGGTAAGTTTTCTCTGGATGGATTCAAGCATCTTCAAAAGTGTAAAATATAATCACAGCCTTTGCACAAGTCTTTTAACAACCCAGCCCTGTGATAGGGGAATATTTCACAGACTCGGAAGAAACACTGCATTATCTGGGAAAACAGCACAGATGTTGCCTAATAAACATTTCAGTTTATGCATTGTTTTAACCTCATGAAACATTTATGCAAATCTCACATTCACACAAGGTAAAGGAACCATCCCATGTTATGAAGCATACGACAAGGGCCACCTTTGTTTTGTTTTTGTTTTGGTCTCCCCCCTACACCACAACTCAGTGTTTTATGGGTGTGTGTGTGTAACTGGGGTGCAGGGGTTCTATTTAGAAGGACACAAGGGCCGTGCAGATTTTCATCTCTTCTGTTTTCAGTTCTGTTATCATCCCTTCCAGCTGATTTCACATTTTATGATGCTAATGCTGGGTGTATGGTTTTGAGTTCCTCTGCTGTCAGCTGGTCAGTAGGTCTGAAGGATATATTTAATAGAACCTGACAGCTGATGGAACTGGCTGCATTGAGGGCGGATTTGATATGTGGAGTGAATATGGCGACCCCAGGGTTCGCCAGAATAACAGCCATTCTTACTGAGCCTCTCACGGCCAATATAACTCTTTCTCTTGTACACACCAGTACATGTGCATAAAAGACATGACTTATGGATGGCTTCTTCTGTATGCAGATCGGAGAGCCATTTAGATAGCATGTCAAAACAGATTAGCGGGCTGATGCAGCCACAAAATGGAGGAAAAGAACTTTGTACAACTCTGCCCAGTCCATATGCATGTGCCTATAAGCAAGCAGGCACAGGATTGTCCCCGGGGGAGACATGGGGACAGAACGCCAAGGTCTCATCCTGCCTGGGTAACTGAGCCACAATAGGGCTGGGTGGAGCAGAGGCAGCTGCAGCATCAGGTGCCTAGGATCAGCTTGATGTAGTTGCCTCAGATGCTAGGGTGGACCTTGGCAAGCCTCAACCTGCTGAACTGGAGCCTCTATGGAAATGAACAGACAGCTGCCCTGTGCAATGGGAGACACAGCCACTCTCTCTTTGAGGCCTTACCAGTCTCCTAGTTAACTACAGCCAGCCAGCCTTTGGGCAGTGCTTGCTACAAGCTACATGCTACTTCTACATTGATATAGATATTTTCGTTGTTATTCTGAACATCTCCATTATACAGATGCAGAAACTGAGGAGCAAGTCAAATCGAAGAGCTCAAGACCGGTGCAGACAGAGCTCAGAGCCCTGGCAGGGATCTTTGTCTGCTTCCCTTTCTGTTTGACGCTTGCCTACCAAGCCACATATGTGAATGTGCGTATGTACGTGTGCGTGTGTACAGACATGTACATGTATGCCCTGCTGCACACCAGTGCATGGATGGATGGATGTTCTGGGACACAAATATCCCTCTAGAAATAATCTGCCCTGTCCTCTTGGCTGCAGCCCACCCCTGTTCAGTCATGGTAGATGCAACGTTTCTTCCTCATCAACCACCTGCTTCCTTCCTGTCCCTCGGGTTTGTTCAGACCAGGGAGGGCCCTGTGTCCCCAGCACGGCTCTGCACATGCTTCTTCATTTCCAACCTCGGAGCCCACATCACCTTCTCCTACCCATCAGCTTCTCTTGCACACCCTCCCAGCCATGAAAGACACACTATGAAGTTATCACTTCAGGGAGTGACACCAGAGAGAGTTGATTCTATATCCCTGAAAACCCTTTGTTTCCTTACTGTCATCTTCTGGCTATGGGGAAGCAAGTAGCAGCGTCCCAGGCACCTGAGGAAGCATGTCAGGTGTTAGGAGATATTTTCTTAAACACATGGCTCTGGTATGTTTTAGGTCAGAGGCGTCAAAGCTACTATTGATTTGAAGTGATGTGACCAATTTTGAATGTCTATTAAAGCCCCCAGGCACTTTGACATCACATAATCAATATTTCTCTTCATTCTTTCCTTCTCCCCTCCCCTCTCTCTTCCTCAGCAAATGAATTATTTTGCCTTCTAAACAGGCATCCAACCTAGCCTTTTATTCCTCCTCAAGTTGGAAACAAAGCCTGCTGGGCACCCACTGCTGGATGGCAGGCCCTGTGGCTCATGAACAAGGCAAACATGGTGCCCATTCCTTATGGAACAGATACCTTTTTAGAAGTAGGTACACCTGGAAGTAACCACATGACAAGAAGGAAGGAAGGAGTCAGGCAAGGGAGAGACAGACAGATACTGAGATAGAGAACTATGAAGTCATGTTTGGTTTGGTGTGAACTCTAAGATAATATGTGTAATTAGTGAAATTTAGAGTACATGAGGCCTTGGCAATTGTCTGGACAAATATTTTCTACTGAACAATCATAACCAGTCCAAGGTTCCATGGGCACCGGGGTGCCACAGGGATATGACTAGCCCATCTGGAATATGGTCACTATGAGGAAATTGTCTCCGGTTGGCCAGATAGCTATGGTACTCTTTGTACTCTGGCCGTGAGGATGTCCTGGTAAGCAGGTCAGTGGGCTAGCTGAGATGACCCAGGGCTTGGAAGCCATTGTGCCCTGTCCTCAGGTTTTGCCCACTGTCTATGTAGGTGGTAGCAAGTTTACAGAATGGTTTCTTTCATTGTTGCTCTACAGACTTGGCCTTGAACAGTGAGTGGCGAGAAGTGGGTTTGGTGAATGGTGAGGGGCAGAGCAGGAGGATTCAGCAAAACCCGCAGGGGGGAGGAGCATAGCGCCCTGTGAACTTGCAGGTGATAGGAGGAGGCTGCTGAATGTGCCACGGTGGCTAGGGGGTGGTGTTACATTCCAGCCAATGAACTATGGAGGTTATGGGCTCAGGAGAATGGCAGGGTCTGTGTGGTACTGCCAAAAGTTCAAGCTGGCCAGCAGGCAAGGTTGGTTAGAGGAGACAAGGCTAGGGCCAGAGAACTAGAGAGCAAATGATCCTAGCAGGCCAGGCAGGCCAGGATGATGTCTGGACCAAGAAGAGACAGGACTAGGTGTCAGACTTTCATAAGGATTTCTCTGCAGGATTTTCAAAGGGCCTGATGGGAGAAGTGAGGGGAGAATTGTGATGGAAGACAGTGGTGTCTGGCAGTCTTGGCATGACATGAGACTTCCTGGGTAGGTTTTGGCAAGCCCCTTGACCTTTTGGAACTTCAGCCCACACTTATAATATGAAGATAGTATTTTGTACCCTCCAAAAAGTGGTAGCTGTTTGTATTACAGTATTGCCCTTTGTAAATAGGATACACTTTTATTTATTTATTTATTTATTTATTTATTTATTTATTTATTTATTTTGGTTTTTTGAGGTAGGATCTCACTCTAGCCTAGGCAGACCTGGAATTTACAATGTAGTCTCAGGGTGGCCTTGAACTCATGGTGATCCTCTTACCTCTGCCTCCCAGTGCTGGGATTAAAGGTGTGTGCCACCATGCCCGGCTTAGGGTACTTTTTTTTTTCTTTCTTTCTTTTTTTTTTTGAGGTAGGGTCTCCCTCTAGCTCAGGCTGACCTGGAAATTCACTATGTAGTCTCAGGTTGGCCTTGAACTCATGGCAACCCTCCTACCTCAGCCTCCCAAGTGCTGGGATTAAAGGCGTAAGCCACCACGCCTGGCTTAGGGTACACTTTTTTAAAAAAAACATTTTATTATGTATGTATGTGTGTTTGTTTGTTTATTTATTTATTTATTTCACAGAGAGAGAGGGAGGAAGGGGGACAGGTAGAGAGAGTGAGAATGAGCATGCCACAGCCTCCAGCCGCTGCAAACAAACTCCAGATGCATGCACCACCTTGTGCATCCGGCTTATATGGGTCTTGGGGAGTTGAACATGGTCCTTTAGCTTTGCAGGTAAGCACCTTAACTGCTAAGCCATTTCTCCAGCCCAAGCTATACTTTTAAGTATCATGTTTCCAACACTATCTTGAAGTACATTGCCTGGGGAATGAGCAGACGGTTTCCAAGAAGCCAGCTGGAGTTAATTCTGTAGAATAGGAAGACACCAAGGAAATAACTGTAGGTTACATGGCAGGGTGGGTGGGGGACACCTTGTATCCATCCTGAGAATTACAGTAGGACAGTGCTCAGAGGGCAGAGAGCTAAAGAAATATGTAAGTTACATGGCAGGCAGATCATATGGAAGGAGGGGCCAATTAGAACTGTGATTTCCAGTGCTGGAGAGATGGCTCCGTGGTTAAAGATGCTTGCTTGCAAAGCCTGATGGCCCAGGATTCAATTCCCCATTATTCACTTAAAGCCAGATGCACAAAGTGACAAATGCATCTGGAGTTCGTTTGCCGTGGTAGGAGGCCCTGGTGTGCTCATAATCACTCTCTCTCTATCTGCCTCTTCCTCTCTCAAGTAAATAAATAAATAAATAAATAAATAAATAAATAAATAAAAGAACTGCCATTTCCAGAATATAAGGGAGGAGTTGGTCTGGTCAGCATTTCTGAAGGATCCTTGTGGAACCTCACCAACAGCCCTCCTGGAGTGAGAATGGGCCAGGGGAGAGCAAGCAACTGAAGGATCCAGAACGGGCCAAAGCCAAGAGCACAGAAAATGGACACATGTGCATTGGCACGTAGGGATTTAACCCCAAAGCAAGTTGCCATGCCAGCCTCCTGCCTGCTGTGTTTCAACGGGCATCAGTTTTCATCTTCTTACCACCAACCCCTCAGCCCAGAACTGAGTTTAACATGTCGTCAGTCTTTGCCTTTGTTCTGAGCCCTGGGTGGATCTTCAGGCTGGGCTTCATGACCCAGGTCTGGTTAGTTTAGAACCAGATGGAAGTTGGCACAATGATTGGCTCAGATACCTTCCTGCTGTTCATGGTGATCCATTCATTCATAATGGCTCTCAAAATTTAGTGGGATACCCCTCCATGACCACTTGGATGGGTATAATCAAAAAGCTAGATTGTCACAATGTTGATGAGGACACGGAAGGACTGGAACCTGTGTGCACCACTGATGGAATTGTTAAACAGTGTGGCTACTGAGGACAGCAGGCTAGCAGCCCCTGACAAGGTTAAATATAGGGTTATTGTACAAGCTAGCAATTCCAGTCCTCCGTATAGACCCAAAAGAAATGAAACCACTGTCCAGCTATGCATGCCAATGTTCATAGCAGCATTATAATTCACAAATAAAAGCCAAAATGCCTGCTAACTGATGAATGCATAACAAAACATGAGGTATCCATGCAGTGGAATATTATTCAGGCATCAAAAATAGATTCGAGGCGGAGTAGATGGTTTAGTTTGGGAAAGTGTTTATTGTGTATGCAAAAGGACTTGAGTTCAGATCCCCAGTGTCCACTTAAAAATAATGGGCATGTCAGTGTGTGTCTGTAATCCCTCTCATCTTCACAGCCCTGCAAAATCACTAATCTACTTTCTGTCTCTGTAGATTTGCCCATCTGGACATATCGTATAGATGGAATCCAGCTATATGTGGTCTGTTGTGGCTGGCTTCTTTCATTCAGTTCAATGTTTGTGGTTTATTCATGTTGTAGTATATATCATGAATCCATGTTTTTACGTGTGTGTGTGTGTGTGTGTGTTTGTTCATATGCATGTGAGTGTGCATGTGTGTGTATTGGTGTGTTCACTTGCATGTGGAAGCCAGATGTGGATGTCAAGTATCTTTCCTCAACCGCTTCCCATTTTAATTTTTTGAGACAGAGTCTTACACTGAACCCAGAGCTCACTAATTTGTCTAGACTGGCTCTCCAGCAAGCCCCCAGAGGTCCTCCTAGCCCTGCCTCCCCAGTGCTAGGAGTATTTGTTTGGAGGGGTGTGCTGGTTTGAATGGGAAGTCCTTTATAAACTCACGGTACTTTGGGAGGTGGAGCTTTGCTGGAGGAGGTATGTTTCTGGGGGCAGGCTTAAGTGCTATAGCCAGTGCTCCCTTGTCAGAACTTAGCTCACTCTCCTGCTGCTGTTTTCTACCTGCTGTGGCAGAGGCGACGTCCAGCCTCTGCTCATGACGTGCTTTCTTTCCTCTGCCATCATGAAGCTTCTTCTCGAGACCGTAAGCCAAAATAAAAAATTTCCTCCCACCAGCTGCTTTTGGTCAGGTGGTTTGTCCCAGCAATGAGAAGGTGACTACAATAGAGGATGACGAAAATATTTTTAAATTGATTGTCTTGGTGGGTTGCACCACTCAGAACATACTCACACCTCAATGCTGTACATGAAGTAGGTGGATTCTATGTGGAATGTGAGCTATATTTCAATAAAGCTATTGTTGCATATTTAGTGGGAATCAAGGGAAAGCCAGTCCTATGTGACAGGGACTGAGCTGGAGAGCAGTGAGCACAGATCTGTTGCTGACACATTGTCATCCCAAAGTTTGAGGACCCACTGTATGAATGAAGTAACATTGAGATTGGGAGAAGCAGAGCAGAAAGCGGAATCAGGTGGTGGAAAGAAGCCAAGTTCCCAGAGATGCTGTTTGCATGGAATCCAGCAAAGGGGAACCCAGAAATGCCTTTCCCCCCTTCCTCACGTATACCACTGTCACCAGGAAGACGTGTTATACGAACACCAGGCACAGAAAGGGACCCCGTGAGGCAGGTTCCATTTCCACTGCCTCCTGCTCTGGCTGTCTCTTCCCGTGTGCCCTTCACCTCTGTCTTCCGTCAGCTTCTGGACTCTGTGCTGGCAAAATGAAACTATACTAGGTCTTATCCACTTCCTTTTCCTATCATCCTCGCCTGGATGTTTCTCTCAGGGACCCATGCTGTTCCCAACTTTACAAGAGATGTATGCAACCATCGCAAGACGGATTAGCCAGAACCAAGGCGACCACAGGTGCTTCCCATCAAAACTGAGATACTGGGACTGGAGAGATGGCTTAGTCATTAAGGAATTTGTCTGCAAAGCCAAAGGGCCCAGGTTCAATTCCCCAGGACCCACATAAACCAGATGCACAAGGTGGCACATGTGTCTGGAGTTCTTTTGCAGTGGCTGGAGGCCCTGACATGCCCATTCTCTCCCTCTGTCTCTCCCTTCTCTCTGCCACTTTCTGTCTCTCAAATAAAATAAATAAATAAGCCAGGTATGGTGGTGCATGCCTTTAAAAAAGGGAGGGGGTGGCCTGGAGAGATGGCTTAGCAGTTAAGGTACTTCCCTGCAAAGCCAAAGGACCTCAGTTCGATTCCCCAGGACCCAGGTTAGCCAGATGCACAAGGAGGTACACGCGTCTGGAGTTGGTTTCCAGTGGCTAGAGGCCCTGGCATACCAGTTTCTCTCTCTCTCAAATAAATAAATAAAAATAATTTTTAAAATTATTTTTAAAAAACTGAAATACTGCAAGAAGCAAGGCAGCATTCCTATAGGTTGCTAATTCAAGTTGTCAAAGGAATCAAGATGAGGCTGTGGCTTCTAATTTCAGAAAACAATGTGAGCCTAGCTGGTTTTTTTGGGGTGGGTGGGGAGAGAGGGGTTCAAAACAGGGTTTCACTCTAGCCCTCACTGACCTGAAACTCATTCTGTAGCTCCAGGCTGGCCTTGAACTCATGAAAATGCTCCTACCTAAGCCTTCCAAGCACTGGGATTAAAGGTATGCACCACCGTGCCTGGAAGAGCTTAGCTTTCAATCTTTAATTCCCATTCCTCTCCAAGCCTCACTGTGATCACACAGAAAGAAAGAAAAAGAAAAGAAGATGGAGGCCTGGAGAGATGGCTTAGCATTTAATGTGCTTGCCTTCAAAGCCTAAGGACCCAGGTTCAATTCCCCAGGACCCACGTAAACCAGATGCATGAGGTGGCAAATGTGTCTGGAGTTTGTTTGCAGTAGCTAGAGGCCCTAGTGTGCCCATTCTATCTCTCTATCTGCCTCTTTCTCTCTCTCTCTCAAACAAATAAATAAAATATTAAAATAAATAAAAGAGGAAGGAAAGGAAGGAAGAAAGACCCATCAGAGACCAGGGCTGAAGTATAAACTGAATGAATTTCTTAAAAGACTGAGAGAGCAGGAATGTGGTAGAGGTGAAGAAGAAGGAAGGCAATGGTCCAGTGTAGACACAGGAAAGGGGGTTCAGTCAGAAATAAAAAGGGCTAAGTAAGCACTCCCCAAAGGCTACAAACCCCTTCAAAGTTCAGGTCAGCTATTTATGAAGGTGACCCATAGAGTAGTTAGTTGGTTCAGGTCCTTTAAATCAAAGGGCTTGATGAATTGCCCCACTGGTGCCCAGAGAAAACATCCTGACACCACCACCACCCCGTCCCCCAGGCTTCACACAGCAGAAACACTGTGCAGAGCAAAGGCCAGGTAGGTCCCTGAAAGAAGGGGTTTGACCTCCTGGCTTGGGCTGTTTCTACAGCAAACGGGGAGCCCACCTGAAACCTGGAGGAGGGGCCCAGGAGGAGACAGAAAGTCCTGTAATAAACATAGCAGCCATGCAGGAGACTGTGTCGCAACTGGGTGCCAGTGCAAGGTGGAAAAAATTGCCAGCAAAACAGTCCACTTCTGTGCCACACAGGTCCCTCCCAGAAGCCAGTCATCCGAGTCTCCAAACCCACACAGTCTTTTCTAGAAGACAGTCAACTGAACAAACAGTCCCAGAAAATAACTAAGTGAATCTTCAAACAAGCACAGCCCCTCCCAGAAGACAAGGAGCTGAACCTAAGCTATACAACCACCACCATAGCCAACTGAACCTACGAAACCAGAAAAAGAGGAACAGAACACTGGGAAAGGAAGCTATCCCTCCTTATAAGTAAACTATTTGATACACTTGTGGCTGAATCATTCTCAAATCCCTACAATGGATAAATAGTTTTCCCTCTTCAAGTTGATACACTAAAGGATCATTTAACAGACAGATGAACTTTTGTGATTTAAAAAAATGAGCTTACTTTGAGAAATCAAAACAAATACTCCCTTGTGATATAAAAGTATACCAAGAAACAAGAAAAACATGAACTCTAATTTAGATATTTCCCATAAGACTGGAGATTTCATTTTTTAATGAAAATGCTTGAAATGCAAAAAGTTTCCCAATGAGAACAATCATGAGATTTTGCTAATGGTATCAGAGCACTAGCACCAGCTTCATGGAAGAGAAAACAGTCTGTGTCTCTCCTGAGTCTACGCCGCACCACTCTGAATGCTCCTGATCTTGTCTGGTCTCAGAAGCCAAACAAGGGAAGGCTCAGTTAATACTTGGATGGGGGAAATGGTCTCATGAAGTTTTCTAGATGTTAATGGAAAGAGAAGAAGAAATGATGACAATAATAAAGAGAGAAAGAACGAAAAAGAAGGAAGAAAGGAAGGAAGAAGGGAGGGAAGAGAGGAGGGGAGTGGAAGGGAGAGAGATAAGGAGGGAAGGTAGGAGAGAGAAAAGGACTGAGGGAGAGCTAAGGATCAAATATCCTTGTGAGGGATTTTCAATGGTGACCACAGAGGGAATGAATAACTAACTCACCATCACTACC
Organism: Orientallactaga sibirica; assembly: GCA_036365145.1. NCBI lineage: Eukaryota > Metazoa > Chordata > Mammalia > Rodentia > Dipodidae > Orientallactaga > Orientallactaga sibirica. The sequence continues at coordinate 4,498,892 of JAEOAD010000030.1, forward strand.
ACTGCCCAAGATGTGATGGGAAATTCCATTGAGCTGAAAAAAGAATCTAAAGGCAATCTACATCCTGGAGGCTGCTCAGCTGCTTTTGTAAATAAAGTTTTATTAGAAGCCTTTTTCCTAACATAGTATCTGCAGCTGCTTTCTTGGTTTCCAGCAGTGGAGCTGGGTAAGTAAGGCAGAGACTCTGGGATGAGCTGCAAGGCCCCGTGGTCCTCGAGGACAAGATGAGCTGACCTCTGTCAGAGGTCTTTGGGATATAAATGGGAACATAGGTTAATTCCAGGGAAAACTTTTAGAAGTCCTGTCAACTTAGTTTTCTCTTGCAGGTGAGAAAAAAAAAATGCACAGGAAAAACGCAAGTGATTTACAAAGAAGAACAGACACTCATATTCGGCTACACTCCTCAGAAAATTCTAGGATAAGTGTTTCAAAAATCTAAAGCCCCCTGATAGAATGAGACTTGGGAGCTAAGAACTAAAAATGCAGCCAGCTTCCATTCTGACACGTGGGTAATCTTATATGGAAGGCTTCAGAACACATGTCATCCTTATTACTGTCTAGAGAGATAAATGATCAAAGAAATACTCCAGGTGGCTGAAAAATGAAGCAAAATAAAGAATTTGGATACAAGGAGAGGGAGCCGAAAAGAAACATTGCTGAGCAGAAAACCAAGAAACTTAAAGTTAATCTCTCAGTAATTGCAGCTAGCATGATTATAATACAATGCAAGTGTCAAAAAATAATTCTGGAAAGAAATGAGACACAATGTAAAAATATATTAATTATAATATTCTTATTTTTAAAAACCAGATGGGGCTGGAAAAGGAATTGATGATAATACTGGGTAATTACAGCTTCCATTTTTAGAACTTACTGTGTATTAAGCACAAAAATAATGATATATAAATAATGTTTTCATAAATCTTTGTATACATCTCCAATATTAATTCCTTAGCACACATTCCTAGAAGGTGAAGTGTTCAGACAGAGCATTTTAAAACCTGGTAACACAATGGAATTTGAACTTCCACCAGAAATATGTAAGTGTGCATTTCTCTGCGTTTTTGCCAATACTGGTGATTATTTTTTGCCAACACTGGTTATTAGCATTTTGCCAGTAATAGTCTAAAAAGTATGTTAGAAATAGCATGAACTTTCTGGTACACAGTAAAGTGAATTGAAGCCTGATTTGCTATACTACTATATAACTTCCACAACATATTCAGTTGAGTTTTTTTTTTTTTTTGAGAGAGCGAGAGAGAGAAAGAAAGAGAGAGAATGGGCACCCCAGCAGCCTCTCAGCTGCTGTGAATGAACACCAGAAACGTGCGCCCCCTTGTGGGCAAGTGCGGCATTCCGCCCTTGCGTCACTTGCTTCTGACTAACCGTGGGACCTGGAGAATCGAAGGGGCATTCTTAGGCTTTGCAGGCAGGTGCCTTAACCACTAAGCCATCTCTCCAGCCCCACAACATATTCAGGTAGGTTTCTTATGTAGGGGAGGGTGCTCTTACCATTTTCATTTTCATGAAGAGGTTGGCAGGTCTTCATGACATATAACTGACAATAGGGGTCATGAAGTGCTTTATTTGGAGACAGCATTATGACAAACCAGAGAAGGGTGTCCAGTCATTTCCTACATCCTGTTCCACGATGGGATTCCTTGCATTCATTAAACCCATATTCACAAAGTATTAGAGGTCTTGGAGCCTTCTCACAATATAACACCAAGTGAAAAATGGTTCCTGTGGATGTGGGGACACCCACCCGTGATCCAGCTGCTCTGGAGGCTGAGGTGGAAGGATTGTTTGAACCCAGGAGTTTGAGACAGAGCAAAGCAGATATTAACTAAGGATGGTCTCTAATAGATGTGCATCCAGAGGATTTCTTTCTTTTTTTCCCCCATATTTCCCAAGTTTTCTGCTTAAACACTGTTCTTGCATACCTGTGACTGAGTGAGTTTATACAGAATGGGGTGAGATAAAAGGAAGAAGTGAAGAAGAAAGTGGTTGCCAGCCAGTTCTTTTCTATTGACAAGTTGGTCTTGGGCTGGAGAGATGGCTTAGCAGTTAAGGTGCTTGCCTGTGAAGCCTAAGGACCCAAGTTCAATTTCCCAGTGCCCATATAAGCCAGATGTACAAGGTGGCACATGCATCTGGCATTCATTTGCAGTGGCTAGAGGCCCTGGGATGCCTATTCTGCATGGATCTGCCTCTTTCTCTCTCTTAAATAAATAAAATAAAAACTTTTTTTTAAAGCCAGGAGTGGTGGCACTTGCCTTTAATTCCAGCACTGAAGAGGCAGAGGTAGGAGGATTGCTATGAGTTTGAGGCCAGCCTGAGACTACATAGTGAATTCCAGGTCTACCTGCGCTAGAGCAAAACCCTACCTTGAAAAACCAAAAAGAAAAAACAAAAAGAAAAAAGAAAAATTCTCAAAAGAGGTTGTTCTTTCAGGCTATTTCCGTGTTGCCCTCAGATGTGGTCTTCAGGAGGCTTCTCATAGTACCGTTGTCACGTAACGGTAAAGCCGTCCACAGGGAGACTTCTGCTCAGGGTCCTATAGGCACCTTCCACATTCCCTTCTTGTGCTGTCACAGGCCTGGCCATGAACCTCAAGTGTTTTGCCAAGTCCTCACTGTGCAGGACCTGGCACATTCAGGACTCTTAATCCATGGGCCAACAGAAGTGAACTTGTAAAATACATTGGAAGTTCTTGAGTTTCCGTAGTAACTGGATGGTAGATATGTTGTCCGTGTTTGTTGAGTGATGAATGAGTGACTGTGGGATGAATAAAAGACTGCTTTTCCTAGGCGGGCTCACTTTTCTAGGGCATCTCCTCATCTCCCAGTTGCTCCAGCCTGGGACCCTGACCAGTATCTGTCTTTCTCCTACTGCCAGCTGCTCTGAGGCCTTCACCCCAAGCTGCCTCCTGCCTAGACATGCTGCCTGGCATCTCCTGATCCGCCTCAGTGGGGCCTCTATGCTCCCAACTCCATCTCAGTCCTAAACCAGCTTTATCTCCACTGGGGCCCCTATTGGCCTTAAGCGCCTTCCTTGGGAGAAGAGCAACTCCCTGGAAGATCTTCCTCATTGACCCAGTCAGCATCCTGCCCAGAGCAGCTCCACCCTGAGCTCTACTTCCCGATGCGGCAGTTTTCTTGAAGAGAACTTTAATTTGCAGAAATCGCAAATCGATCTACAGACTCAATTGGCCCTAGGAGCAGAGTTAATGTCCTCTCTCCACTCCCACAGGCTCCATGGTGGTGCGATAGCTGCTCCCAATCTGACTGTCAGCCAGCCTGAATTCTCAGGACTTGAACTATTTCACCATTACTCCCGCTCAGGGGAGTTAGCACAGGAAACATGGCTGCCCTTCTCTGGGCTTGAATGAGACTTTGTGCACTTGCCCTATCAAAAATAACTGAGATTGCAAAAGCATGACCTCTCCCCAGAGCAAATACGCATTTGCCTGGCAGTGAAACATACATAATTACAGATGTAAAACACTAAAAATAGGCTCCGTGCCCCACACAGGCAGCCCGAGTGAGGCGCTTGAGAGCAGTATTGCCACATGTGGCAATATTAATAGGCTCTGTGACACCATCCCAGGTGGCGAATGAGGCGATGTGAAGCGACGACAGACATGAAACACAGGGAGAGCTTGAAACGTTTGAGTGTGGAGAAGGCCCGCTGCTCAAAGCCTGCCCAAGGGACCAGGATCTTCTCTCCAAGGACAGCCCATGGGAATACAAGCTGTGGGATTCATAACTTTGGGGATGGCAGGACTACAGAGAGCACTAATTTAATATAAGTCTCAAGTCAGCTAGGAGGAAGGGTCACGGATGTTCCCAGAACAAAGAGATGCTGAATGCTTGAGAGGGTGGATATGTTAATTACCCAGATCGGATCATTGCATGTAGAGTACATGTCGGAAGATCAAGCCCTGCCCCATTAATATGCACGATAGTTATGTGTGGAATAAAAACAAAAATATTTAAAAGGAAGTCATCAAGCAACGACGGTTGTTCTATCATGATTGTACTGCATTATCACTGTAACTTCACAGTATGAACAGTAAGCGCTAATGATGCTGTGGTTTCCAGAACACTCTTCCCTCTGCTCTGAAGTTCAACCTGTCAGTGCTGGCTATGCACTCCGGTACCTTTGTTGGGGGAGGATCTAAACACTGTGACTTCATGCAACAGGAGTCGTCATGTCTTACAATTCTGTATGTTGACCTGAGGAGTTTTCTGCTGGTCTAAGCTGAATGGTCAACTGAGCTGGAAGGTCAATGGACTGCAGCAGCTCTTGATTACTTTACACAATCCTAGTTTGGCTATTCATTTAGTCAGTCAGTCATTCACATTTGTAGCGATATTAACTGGGATCCTAACAGGTTCCAGCAAGGCTCCTGATAATTAATGATGGACATACAAAAGTGAACAAGGTCGACACTGGCCCTACCCTACAAAATCTAACGAGGGCAGGCATGAACGTATTTGAACATCATAACATACTTTCTTTTTCTCAGTGCTGGAGCTCAAACCCTGGGCCTTTTACGTGCTAGGCAGCTGTGTTGGTGAAGTTCTGTTGTCAACTTGATCATATTGAAATCCACAGACATTCCTCTTGGACAGGTCTCTTCTGAGGTTGCTTCCAGGAAGGATTAACTGAAGGAGGAAGTCCTTTCCCCAGAGTGAGCCCTTCCCCCAGAGTGGTGGCGCTCCTGGTGGTAGACTTTCTGTAAGGAAGCCCTGAGAGGAAAGAGCCCCTTCCTCCCACCAGGCTGCCAGAGCTGCTTGCTGGTGAGTGTCTTCATGTGCTCATGCATCTATCCCATTGTCCTATCCTTCCTAGGCTTTGGAACCAAGTTTCCTCAGCCTTCCAGCATGGACTGAAAATTAGCGGCTCTCCAGGAAGCCTTCATGAGCATGAAGATGGGAGTTTGATCCCCAGACCCACATAAATGCAGCATGGTGACACTCTTGTAATCCTAGGGCTGGAAGGCCGAGTTGGACAGTTCCCTGGGGGCTTGCTGGCTAGCCAGTCCATCCTAATATGTGAGCTCCAGGCCAAAGGGACCCTGCCTCAAAATGCAGTAGAGTGGGCTGAGGAGATGGCTCAGTGGTTAAAGGCATTTGCTTGCAAAGCCTGATGGTCTGGGGTTCAATTCTCAAGTACTCATGTAAACCCAGATGCACAAAGTGGGGCATGCATCATTTGCAGTGGCTGGAGTTCCTGGCGCTCCCATTCTTTCTCTCTCTGCCTCCTCCTCTGTCTCTCTCCCTCTCTGTCTCACACTAATAAATAAATAAAAACTAAAAAGTGTTTTTTAAAAAGAAGAAGAAAAGTTGGGCTGGAGAGATGGCTTAGCAGTTAAGGTGTTTGCCTACAAAGCCAAAGGACCTTCGAATCCCCAGGACTCCTTTAGCCAGATGCACAAGATGGTGCATGCGTCTGGAGTTCGTCTGTAGTGGCTAAAGGCCTGGGGTGCCCATTCTCTTTCTCTCTCTCTCTCTCTCTGTGTGTGTGTGTGTGTGTGTGTGTGTGTCTGTCTCGGTCTGCCTCTTTCTCTCTCAAATAAATTAATTAATTAAATTAAAGAGAAAATTAAGAAAACTTAAATGGACACCAAAAACATCTAGTCACTTAGATTTGGCATCGGGGACTTGGCATGTAGCTCTCTCAACATGATACTTCCCCTGTGTAATTGTCACCTTTCCCAGACCGGTGGACAGCAAGGGACGTGGGAATCCAGAGGACACAGGGACAGAGACTGCAAAGGGATGACGTAAAGGGAAGGGAACAGGAAGAAAGAACAAGCATGATATTTGGAGACTGCTGGTTCTGGAAGCCGGGCATCAGGGAACATGCATTCTGACAGACAGGTCTCAGCTTTTCCTTCACATCTGGCAAAGACCTGGACTATCCCTATCCCTATCTGCTGTGACTCCTTCACACATCATGTCACCATGTCACTAGGTGACATTCCCTTAAAGGATGAGTAGACCGCTGGTGTCAGTGATCCTTGGGTGAGAAGTCCGCATCAGTGTGGTGAAGGCAGCAGAGAGGTAGATCAGCCTGGCTCAACCTCAGGACACACAGGCTTGCCCATTCCCTTAGCTGGGTGAATGCAGATGAGTGAATTAGCCTCTCTGAGCCCCAGTTTCTTCTCACCTACTGGTTTGAGTATCAGGTTGTATTGAGGTTCATGAAGAACTGTAGCCAGAATCTGGTCTGTAGAAAGCGCTATACTGCTGTTGTCTTGAGGTCACCAATTGGAACAGGAGGAGCCAAGAGTTACACCCAGAATGCCAGATTCCAAACTCCAATTCTGCTGTCTTTTCTGCCAACTCAGGTTTGTACAAAAATCACAAAAGCGGAACTATGTCCTTCTCACTCTCAGCTGTGGGCTGAGGAGCCAGAGTCTCTATGGTTCATGGCTGGGGCCTGACTGGATTGCCATGTGACCTAGCAGCTGTCTCACAACCAACCTGGCCTTGGCATGTGCTATGATACACAAGGAGGCAGGAAAAGGCACCCAGTCCCCCTCATCCGGGACTTCTTATGTGGCAGGGTGACTGGTCCCAAATGTCTACACAGTTGCTTCCATCCTGACTGCTCCTCTGCCTCACCCCCCCTCCTCCCCCTCATCAGGAGGTGGGTTCTCTGTCACTGCCTCTGAGCTTGAATAGGCCTTTACAATTGCTTAGAATGGTGGGGTGAGCCTGTGACTTCCTGGATCATTGACAATGGCCCAGCTCCCGGCTAACTTTCTTTTTTTAAAAAAAAAAAATTATTTATTTGCAAGCAGAGATAGAGATTTAGAAGAGAGACAGACAGAGAGAGAATGGGCATGCCAGGGCTTCTAGCCACTGCAAATGAACTCCAGAGGCATGCGCCCCTTGTGCATCTGGCTTACATGGGTCCTGGGGAATGGAACCTAGGTCCTTTGACTTCGCAGGCAAGTGCCTTAAGCGCTAAGCTATTTCTGCAGCACCCCGGCTGACTTTCTTGTGGAACCCACCAGCCATGTGGAGAGAAAGCCAGGCCTCTTGTGTTCTGCTCAGCTACTAGATTTTTCTCCACATGTGAGAGGCCTTCTAGGGAACTCCACCCCTCATCCTGCTAGCCCAGACTGTGAAATATACTAGCACTCCACAGAGGCCACTACTGTTCCACACTGCAGTGTGACAGCAAATGGAGCCCTGGGAAGAAGTGTTTGCTGGTGGTAACATCTATCAGACTTTTCAACTCTGTAACAAAATGCCTGACGTAAGCAAGGAAGGATTTGGGGGGAAGAATTCACCAGCTAAGTTGCTTCTGGGTCTGTGATGAGGCACAACATCATAGCAGCAGGAGCCTGTAGTCAGGCTACTCACTTCATAGCAGACATGAAAAAGAAAGACAGAGAAAGAGGAACAGGAAGAGGAAGAAAGGAGAAAAAGAAAAGGAAAAAGAGGTGGAGGAGGAAAGGGAGGCATAGGAACCTAGCCAGGTATAACTTTCTTTATTTTTTTTTAATTTTTATTTATTTATTTGAGATCGAGAGAGGGAAAGAGAAAGTGAGAATGGGCACTCCAGGGCCTCTAGCCACTGCAAACGAACTCCAGATGCATGCGCCACCATGTGCATCTGGTTTACGTGGGAACTGGAGTATTGAACCAGGGTCCTTAGGTTTTGCAGGCGTGTGCCTTAACTGCTCAGCCATCTCTTCAGCCCCAGGTATAACTTTCTAAGTCAAGCCCCCAGTGATCTACTTCTCCAGCCAGTCCCCACCTCCTCAGTTGCCAGAAACTCTGAAAATACCAACCGTAGTTGTACCACCAACTATCCGTACAAGCCTATATGTGTGAGGGTTCTTTCATATTTAAACTGTAACAGTGACCCTGGCTCTCTTCTCTGTCCCCTTGGGACTTCTGCTCATGAGGGTGGCCCTACTTGCTCACTTTGGCATCCTTGGAGTCTGATACAGGGCCTTCCAGATGTCTTATTCAAATCTTTACCAAGTAATTATACTGATTAACTTGATTCCAAAGAATAACAAAATATATTGATACAATTTTATTGTTAATTTGTTGAGGTAGGATTTCGTTCTGTGCCATGCTGATCTAGAATTCACTATGTAGTCTCAAGGCGGCCTTGAACTCCCAGCAAATCCTTCTACCTCTGCCTCCCGAGTGCTGGGATTAAAGGCAATTGGAGCTGTGCTATGCTACCCCCATGCCCAACCCACAGTGACAAACCTCCTCCAAAAAGAGTCCATCTCCCAAAGGCCATGCAACTTTCCCCAGTTGCTTCCAGCTTGGGACCAAGTATTCAAAACAAGTGAGGCTGTGGGAGACATTTTATGTCCAAACCACCACACCTCCCCAAAAGGCTGTGAGGTTCAAGTGGAACATGGCTGCACAAATATTCCATGGAGCCCGAAGTGTTCCACAGATGAAAGTTAGAATTCTCTGAATGAACTCAGACCAGAAAGGCTTAAAGTCTTCCCAGCCAGCTTTCTAGACCTGACAACAAACCAGGGCAGAAAACAGAGTAAGGCCTGTGCCCACTCCCAGGAAGCAGCCACTGATACCAACATTGGGAAACCAAAGGTCTCAAGAGGAGCCACCCCCTGTGTGTGCAGCATAGGGCAGATGAGACCCTCACCCTGAGCAGTGTGGCCCACCTGTGCTCCTCCACACCCTGTCTTAGGAGGACATTCATGAATCTGCCACTTGGCGTCCACTGAGTAGGAAAATGGGGCTAGATTGACACGTCATTTCATCAAGGCCTCATTTTCCATTGCAGTCATTAAGTAGAATTTTGCTTTAAAATGATTAATAAGTTTGAATCCATATAGCGAGTTATAGATTAACAATTGTGGGCCCCACGGGCAAGAACAAAAGAAGCTTCATTATTGCATTTCATTCATCAGACCTCTAATAAGAATGCCATTAGTTAGGTGCCTTTTCCTTCCAATCCTGAACAATAGACCACTTCCTAGGACTTTGTGTGACCTAAAAACAACCAAAAAAAAAAAAAAAAAGAATATGTTCACCTGCAAGGAAAAATATTACCCTGGATTCACAATGGACTACTGAGCCATGAGGAGGAAATCTTAAAAAAAAAAAAAAAAAAAAGTCCTTCTGGGCCTGCAATGACCCAGCCAGGCAATCGTTCACAGGAAAGGCAACAGAAAGGTTCTGGTTTGCACAAGCCTCTCCAAATGATGCTCTTCTATGTTGTATGCCTGTGATTGTTCCAAAAACAACACCCCGAAATAGATGGGCCAATGGTGCCAGGAAACATTGCTCCTTCGAGGGTAATGTCCTCTGCAGACAGGCAGCCGCGTGAGTGATTTACCTGCTAGCCCCACAGGTATTAAAGGCTGCCCTCACAGAGCCAGAGCCCTGCTCTCTGAGTCTTGCACACCTCCCACCAATGTGTGGCTGGCTCTGCCTTCTGTGGCATGTTTATGCAGACTGTGGGCTCTTTCACTCCGCTGTTGTCCTTTCTTGTAGTCTGTCCCCACTAGTTCACCTTATATGTCTCTAAGGCGAGCTCAGCTCCTTCCTCTCTGCTCCAGACATTTTTCTGCCTCACTCAGCATTTCCACCAGCCTGGGTTCAGGCAGGCGGCAGTGCCTGACCTCTGATGAGCCCGTCTGGGCATCTATTGTCTCGCCCAGGGCCCTTTCCTCTGGGAATGCATCCCACCTCAGTAGAGGTGAGCTAAGGAGAGCTGGCATATAGGCCAGGGATGCCTCCAAAGAGGTGAAAAAGTACTTAATCCCTTCCGGTCTCTGGCATTGAGGATGAGGCACCGAGCAGGGCAAGGTCCTTTGTAGAAGGTTCAGGTGGCCAAACACAAAACAAAGCAGCAAACCACTGTGACAAGTTTTTAACGTGTACTTAAGAAAAGAAACAGGGTGTGAAGGTGAAAGTGATGAGGCCAGCAGAGTGGGGACCCCAGAAAACAGCGTTCCTCCTTGCCGATGTATTTATTTCATTAGAGTAACAAAGGGGTTCCCTCAGATAGAAGCAGCCCATGAGTGTGTGGACTGCCTCCGTCCCCCACACACATACCACAAATCCTGTTCTCACTGCCTGGTCAGGGGACAGGACAGATGTCAACCTTCTCAGCCAAGCAGAATCACCTCACGGTAAGCCTGTGCGACCCGACATGGAAGACTCAGAGACGCTTGGGGGGAAAGTGGCGTTTGAGGGGGCTTGGAAGAGTGGTACTGTTAGCTGAATTGTGTTCCCAGAACTCCACCCCCATCCCAATATGAAGCCCTAATCCCAGCACCTCAGAACCCGATTTCACTTGGAGACAGACCTTTCATGAGGCAATGAGGTTTAAATAAGACCCAAAGGGGTGGGTCCTAATCCAATCTGACTGAAATAGAGTGGACATAGGGAGAAGGTGGCCACGAAGAAATGAGAGAGAGAGAGAGAGAGAGAGAGAGAGCGTTAAGAGAAGCCTGCCCTACCAACAACTAGATCTTTGACTTCTCACCTCCGAAACTGTAAGGAGATAAATGTCTGGAATTTAATCCAGTCTGTGGTATTTTACAAGGAGCCATACAAGTTTCAGGCCAGAGCAACTGCAGGCAGGAAGGCTCTGAGGAAAAGAAGCAGCTAGAGCGTTCAACCAGAAGTGTGCCAGGTGGGCCTGGGTCCCAGCCAACCAGGCAGGGGCCGACCTGAGGTGGAGGGAAGGCAGTGGGCCCATGAAGGGTATCTGTGAGTCACGATGCTGGCCTTGGGCATGACTGAGGCAGGCAGACACCCCAGGCCAGAGGAGCCTCATCAAGACCCAGGAGTGAGGCAGATACAGATACTGCTATGACTTGGACAAGGGTCCCCCAAAGGGCCTTGTGCTAAAGCCTTGATCTCCAGGCTAGTTCTACTGGGGAACTATGAAATCTTTAAAATATAAGACCTAGTGGGAGGATCTTTAATAACTGTATACATGCCCCTGAAGCCAGCTGTGGGCCACTACTCCGTCCTCCATCTATGCTTCCTGGCTCAAAATGTAGTTGTTGTCCCCATGCTTGTGTCAGTCTGTGCTGCTCTTGCCAAAGGCCTCAGCCAATGGAACCACTGACCCGCAGACCTGTGAGCCAAAATAATCCTTTCTTTACATCCTAAGTAGCCAGTGTTTGAGGTGTAGCTTTTAGAACCAGTTTGGTTGGCTACTTTGTACTTTCTTGTTGAAGTATCTTGTTTAAGTAAGCAACCCCTCAGCAGATGTGAGGACTCACTTTGCTCCCTATCTGTAGGAACCAGGGAAGGGAACCAGGAACTCAGACCTCAAGAGGGTCCCAGCAGCAGTTCACACTTGTCACCTCGTTCCCAGAGCCCCAGACCACATCCTCCAATGCAACTGTCCAGACAGAAATTGGCCTCGATATCCATGTCCTCACAATGCCTAGCAATACCTTCACAAGACCCTCATAATGGGAGAAAAAAAAGACGACATCAAATTAAAAGAGAGACTAATGGAGAGAGGGAGGGGATATGATGGAGAATAGAGTTCTGAAGGGGAATGGGGAGGGGAGGGGAGTATCACGGTTTTTTGTCTGTAAGTATAGAATGTCATCAGCGTATAACATACATATAGCAAGTACATGAAGTATTGGCTCGATGGATTCTCACAAGATGAACACACTCATGCGCCTAGCATTAGACTGAGGAAACAGGTCATGAAGGGATCCCTCACAGTCCCACTCCTACCCTGTAGAGGAGCTGATCTCTTGCTTCTCACAGCAGAGATCTCCGTGGAATAGTGGTGGATGCATTCTTCCACGTCCGGCTTCCCAATAATACCATCAAATTATGAATCAATCAACAGACTAATTCATTGATGGTGTCAAAGCTCTCATGATCCAATCACTTCCCCCAAAGCCCCATCTCTGAGCCCACTATGTTAGGAACCAAGCTTTTGCCACTGAGATATTGGAGGGACACTTCATATCCAAACGCCAGACGTCAAGACAACCAGATATCCAGTGTTGGCCACCACACTTTCAGTCTTGTCACTGGAATAAAAAAAAAATTCTTTTGGGCTGGAAAGATGGCTTAGTGGTTAAGGCGCTTGCCTGCAAAACCCAAAGACCCATGTTTGTTGATCTCTTTCCAGATTTCACTTAAGTCCCATGCACAAAGGCAACACAAATGCAAAGTCTCAAATGCACACTAGGGGGCATAAGCATCTGGAGTTTGATTGAAGTGGCTAAGGCCCTGGCTAGACACTGTGAGGTCACGGATCTTGAGGCCAATTTCTGTCTGGACAGTTGCATTGTAAGGAGTCCTTTGGCTCTTACATTCTTTCACCCCCTCTTCCACAATGGACCCTGAGCCTTGGAGGGTGTGACAGAGATGTTTCAGTGCTGGGCACTCCTCCGTCCCTTCTTCTCAGCACTATGTTGCCTTTTGGGTCATCCCAGTGGTCATCGCAATCCGAAAAGAGAAGCTTCTCTAACCAGAAGTGAGAGTAGCATTAATATGTGAATATGAACATTAAGTGTAGTGCTTTCAGGGCAGTTTGGTGGGAATATATATACATTTAGTCAGACAAGAGCAGGCTTTATACCCCTAAGGCTCATGGCCTCTCCTGCCATAGACTTTTGGTTAGCTTTTTCAGTACCAGGCATGTATTCCCTCGCATAAATTGAATGCCCATTAATTCTTGTTGCTATTAACACATGACTAATTGTGAGTTCTGAAGGGTGGAAACTTGCTGTATCTTTGGAAACTGTTAGTTCAGAACCTGAGCCATGCTTCATCTCTTTGTGGCCATGTTCCTTTAGGCATGTTGTTTAGCTTCTCTGAGCCTCGGCCTTGTCATGGAGAATGCCATGTGCCATGTAAAGGATGCTCTGAGGACAGAATTTTAAAGCACATGAAAGCTGCACTTGGCACCTGACATATACTAGGTAAGGATCTCTCTCTCTCTCTCTCTCTTTCTGTTCTTCTTTGCCTTCCCGAGTTCCTGATACAGTGCAGAGTATGCAGTAGGCACATAATATTTGCTTGATGAATGACTGAGTGAACCTTCTTGACAGTTTCTTGGCTGCTCGTGGTGGTTCTAAATCCCTACATGTATAAACCAGCAAATAAGTAAACCGCCCTTTCCTCTCCCTCAAACATGGGTGATGGTGCCTGGCAGTGATGGTGGCTCCCATGTTTATCCCACTGCAGCCTGAATTGCTCTAGAAGAACATCTGCAACCTCACTAGCTCTGCTGCTTCTAGCAGTTCGACATGGGGAGATCACCTATCCAGGGACAGTATGCTTCCTGTTTTCCTAGTCTGCCTAGGCAGAACAGCAGGGAGTGAATGGCATCTCTTCCCCCGGTCTCCTTGCCCTCCTGATAGCTCTTCACCCAGGCAAACCAAGAATAATTCTGAGCAGAAGTCAAGCCTACAGCAGCCAATGCAGCTGAAGGAAGTTACCCAGGCGTTCATAGGAAGCAATTCAGTGCAGAGAGGGCCTGTGAAGGTGAAGTTCATGAATCCAGGTCACAGGGGGAAAGCCCCTCCCCTACACCAGGGACAGCTCTTCCCCTACAGGACACTGGTGGGATTTCCCAATGGCCCCTTTCCTAACCACCTTTTCATCTCTCAGTCAACCTGCCAGGATGGTGGGGACATTTCATTGAGGCCCCCAGCCTGGGAGGAGGCAGAGACTGGGGCAGCTAAAGTTTCCCGGTTCTGACCACAGGACATGGCTGAGCCCAGAAATTGGCTGAGCAGAAGAGAGAATACTCGCCAAGTTGTAGCTGTGTGCTCCAGCACCCCTGGGCTCCCAGGGACTTCCTTCTCTTCCCTCTGTGATGCTGCAGCTTTAGATAGCAAATACCTTTAAGGCAACCCAGCCACCAGGCAAAGTGTTGGGGATCTCCCAGCCCTGATGCTCTGGGGCCGCTGTTGTATTTCCCTCATACGCTGGCCCAGCTTACTCTGACAGAAACCCAGTGATGTTGGCTTGAACAAGACAGGTGTGTTGCTCCTCACTCGTCCTTGCTGGTTGGTGATGTGGGAATAGATGGCTTTGATCCACCCTGTTCTGCCACCTTCCAGTGAGCTGTGACCCATATTGTCAAAGCTGAAAATGGAGAAATATAAAGAAAGCAGGTGCTGTGCTTTAAGATCTTCACCTGAAAGTTTCCCCAAGTTAATCACTTCTGCTTACTGGGTCCTTTGTCCTCCCAGTGTCACCTTTATTTGCAAAGGAAGCTGGGAAATGTAGTCTCTCACTAAGTAGCCCTCTGCCCAATAGAACTAGAGAGTCTTATTACTGAAAGGGAAGAGGGGAAAAATGGATCTTACCACAATGAGGAAGAGAGAAAAGAGGGAAAGAGAAAGCAACAACAAATACCTTAATGCCATAAGTCAGGTGGGCAAGAATGGCTTAAAAAATATATATATACACAATTTATTTATTTGTTTAGGTAGGAAGTGATAAGATGCATTCTGCCAATGAAGAGTGGTAGCAGCATGTAGTATGTTGTCAGTAAAGTTGATGCGGGATCACATTTGTGGGCAAACTTATATGACTTGTTAAAAACCAAAGCAAGGGCTAGAGAGATAGCTTAAGTGATTCAGGCACTTGCAAAGCCTAAGGAACCAGGTTTGACTCCCCAAAACCCATGTAAGCCCAATGCACATGGTAGCCCATGTATCTGGAGTTTGTTTGCAATGGTTAGAGGTCCTGGCATGCCCATTCTCTCTCCTATCTGCCTCTTTATATATATATAAAATAAATAAGTAAATAAATAAATAAAAATAAATATTTTTTATTTTAAAAAAATATTTTTTAAAAAAAGAGAGCAAATGCAATGGCTAAGATTGGACAGTGGGAATTCAGGTGCAGAGAAACAGCAGAGCAGAGCTATCTTTCAGGACAGTCAGGTCTGCCTGTACAATCTTGAGGAAAGTGACCTTATGAAACCTAGACAAGAACGGGTTGCAGGAGCCGGGCGTGGTGGCGCACGCCTTTAATCCCAACACTCGGGAGACAGAGGTAGGAGGATCTCCATGAGTTCGAGGCCACCCTGAGACTACAGAGTGAATTCCAGGTCACAGCCTGGACTAGAGTGAAACCCTACCTCGAAAAACAAAGAAAAAAATAATAATGGGTTGCAGGGATTCCCTGCCAAGATGACCAGGGCCATGAACGGAGGCCCAGCTTCCAGGGCTGATAGAGGGTGGGCGATCTGCTCACAGCCAGGCCCCAAGAGCACAGAGCCTCTGGCCAAGAGGGACTAAGCAGAGAAAGATCTTAAAGACACTTGTCCATGCACTCACTGCACCCAAAGAGCCCTGAATTGCCAGACACAGCAGCAGGAAGCCATTCTGACAGCTTGCCCAATCTATTCTCACTGAGAATGTTTCCCAATATAATTTACAAAATTTCGGTCGGAAATGCATTAGCAGTTGAGCAGTGAGGAACTTCTACTGGGTAAATAGGAAAACTAAATTAAAACCCCAGCTTTGAACACGATCGAACGGCATGTGTAGCCCCTGCAGTCTTCCGTAACCTTTTCAAGTCTAAAGAGCCCTTTTGTTTCACCCAGTTTACCAGTTGCCTTTCATTTGATTTGGTTTCTGCAAGTTTTTATGGAATCCACTCAGGCAACAGCTGATGAGTTTGCCCGCACCACCATCCATTTGCCCAGCCATTCTTAAAGGGCCTTGACAGAGAGAAAACATGAGAGGCAGAGCTGAACAGACAGATGGGTATAGAGACAGAGAAAAACAAAGACAGCGGGCTGAGGAAGGGAAGATTCCAAGGGAGAGAGAGGAATGCAATCCTGGAGTCTTCCCTATGCTACTTTAAAGTGATGGTAACATAATGGTCAGGGGCGTCGCTTGGTAAAGCACTGGTCTGGCATGCCCAAGGTCCTGGGTTCCATCCTGTGTACCACAAAAATTTAAGAAGTACCCAGGCAGCTTCCCTCTCCTGGCCCTGTATCACTCACTGTGTCTTCTCATTGGACAGCTTTGCAGATATGTACAAGGTCATGAGGCTCCCTTCTCCTCTTTCAAACAATGCCTGTGGAGGTTCTGATCTCCTCTCCACATGGCTGTCTGGTCTCTCTGATATTTCTGTTTTTCTTCCTGCTTCATTTCCTAGAACTGGTTGCCAGATAGGTTCGTTAGCACAGGGGTAGTGCGTTAGTCAGACTTTTCATTGCTGTGACAAATACCCAAGAGAGCCACTGAAGAGGACGAGGGGTAGTCCTGGCTCACTGCTTCAGGGCATCTTCTAGTCCAGTCAACTTGCCTCAGGGATGGGTACCTGTGGTGAGGCAGGAGCAGGTGGTAGAGGCAAGTTGCCCACCTTGTGGCAGTCAAGAGATAGGGAGGGATACACCCCCAGTGACCTACTTTTTCCCCACGGCTCCACCACCTCTCCATAGTTCATTCAAATTCTGAATCCATGAATGGCTAAACCTTGGATGGAGGGAGGACCTTGCTCACAGTGACTTCCCAAAGCCCCACCTCTGCACCCTGCTTGCATCAGGAAACAAGCCTTCAGTGTATGACTCTTTGTGTCAACACTTGGTGACAGGGTGTCTTTGGGGAATATTTTGTTTTATTTATACGCATGTGCGCATGGGGTGCATGTGTATGTGTATGCGTGTTCATATGTATGTGGGTGCATGCGAGTTGGTGGCTGTGTGTGTGTGTGTGTGTGTGTGTGTGTGTGTGTGTGGACCAGCGATGTCAGTGCCTTCTATGGTTCTCCACCTTATTATCTTATTCTTGGAGACAGGCTATCTCACTAAACCTTGAGCTCACCAGTTGGGATAGACTAAGTAACCAGTAAGACCCAGTGCTTCTCTCTCCACTTCCCCAGTGCTGGGATGACAGGTGTGCACCACTATACCCAGCTGGGGATCTGAACTCAGGGCCTCATGCTTTCGTGGAAGATGAATTACTTCCTGGGCCGTCATCTCCCTAGCCGCACTTTCATTTATGATTTTTTTTGGTGTGGGGGAGGGGGAGTTCAAGGTAGGCTCTCACTCTAGCCTAGGCTGACCTGGAATTCATTATGTACTCTCAGGGTGGCCTTGAACTCACGGTGATTTTCCTACCTCTGCCTCCTGAGTGCTGGGATTAAAGACACAAGACAAGTCTCCTTGTGGAGCGAAGGCTGGCCTCGAACCCACAATTGTCAGTTCCCTGATTGGCCTCAGTCTCCTGAGTGCTGAGATGGTGGTACAAGCCACCACACCTGGATCCTCCCCTTTTGGGATTTTGGGCATGGTGACACCCTAGACAAAAACATCCAAGCAGTGTAGTGTCCAGGCAGCAAAGGGTAATCTACGATGATGCCCAGCTGAGAGGCTATAATGGGTGTCCACACCCACCCTCTTATAGAAAGCACCACACTGACAATCAGCTGTAGCACCTGCTGGGTGTCTGTCAAGTACTAGGGTACACCTTTGACTTCACAAGGGGAACATTCTAGCAGGCAGGCTACCTTAAGCGAGCAAATGAATCAGGCAATGCCATGTAGCAATAAGTGCTTTGAAATAAATACAGGAGCAGGCAGAGCATGGTTTGTGGAACAGGTGGTTTCCTTGGGGGGTATGGGAGGGGTGGACACAGCCTCTCTAAGTGCTTGAGCAGATGCTAGAATAACTCAAAGAGGAACAAAATGTATTTAAGACAGTGAGGGACTGGAGAGATGGCTTAGTGGTTAAGGCACTTGCCTGAGAAGCCTAAGGACTCAGATTCAACT
This sequence comes from Orientallactaga sibirica, assembly GCA_036365145.1. NCBI lineage: Eukaryota > Metazoa > Chordata > Mammalia > Rodentia > Dipodidae > Orientallactaga > Orientallactaga sibirica. The sequence continues at coordinate 4,516,636 of JAEOAD010000030.1, forward strand.
CCCGAAGACTCATATAAGCCAGATGCACAAGGTCACACGTGCGCACAAGGTAGTGCATGTGTCTGGAGTTCTATTGCAGTGGCCAGAGGCCCTGGAGTGCCAATTCTCTCTCTCTCTCTCTCTCTCTCTCTCTCTCAGAAAATAAAAAATAAGAAAGTGGGAATAAGCTCCTCACATCAGCAAGAAACACCCTCTTATCCCCCAGCCATACTTGATGAGTTATGAAACAAAGTCCCCACTATATTACCAGTGTGCTGTGTCACTGTAGTGCCCTACATGGGCATGGAATGGGCCTAGCGAAGGGGACACTGGAGAGTGGGGCAGAGAACCTGTGACCTAAACTCCACACCCTACTATCCACCTGAAGCTCTTGGCCTCTGCCTGCCCCCTGCAGTTCTGCCCAGCTCTCAGGGACGGCAGGCAGTGAGGAGAAGCAGGCATTTCGGCTGCAGCACTAACTAAACAGTCCAGACTGAGACAGCCTGCAGCACGCATGGAGGCCGAGGGTAAACCAGAAATCCTGGAATCCTAATCTATACAGCAGAGTTGTGGAGAGGAGTGTAGCTGCGTAGAGCTAACTCTCACTACCAAACTTGAAGCAGTTCTCAGCAGTGAGGGCTAGGTGCTAGAAGTGACTTCATCCGCCAAGCCAGACTGAAACACAGATGCACACTGATGCTGCAAATCTTGGCTGGAGAAATGGCTTAGCGGTTAATGCATTTGCCTGCGAAGCCTCAGGACCCCAGTTCGATTCCCCATGACCCACGTAAGCCAGATATACACAGGGGCACATGCATCTGGAATTCATTTGCAGTGGCTAGAGGCCCTGGCTGGAGTGCCCATTCCCTCTTTCTCTCTATCTGCCTCTTTCTCTCTCTCTCTCATAAATAAAAAATAAGTAAATAAAAAAAAAATTTTTTTTTTGGTTTTGCAAGGTAGGGTCTCACTCTGGTCCAGGCTGACCTGGAATTAACTATGTAGTCTCAGGGTGGCCTCGAACTCTCGGCGATCCTCCTACCGCTGCCTCCCAAGTGCTGGGATTAAAGGCGTGCGCCACCACGCCCGGCTTAAAATATTTTTAAAAACCTTGGTTTATAGAGCTACAAAGAGTGCATGAGGCTAATTTCCAGGGATGAGAAATTTAACAAGTAACGCCATTGTGTATTATGCTTATAGTCATGCAAGTATACATATATACATATACATATATATGTGTATATGTATATGTATGTGTGTGTGTGTGTATATATATATGAAATCTTGCCAAGATTCTTTCTGGCTTTCTTGCTGTAATATTCATGTATCATACTTACATCATGGAAAGAACTTAAACTAAAGCAGTAAATGAATAGTCAGAAATGGTGATCTTAAATCTAATCTTCTCTTTGATCACATTAAAACTTTGAATTATGGGACAGGCATGGTGGTAATCACTTAGAATCCCAGCACTCAGAAAATGGAAGAAGGAGGAGGATGAGCTCAAAGCCAGCCTGGACTGCACAGCAAGACTCAGAAACAAAAAACAGGCTGCAGAGATGGCTTAATGGTTAAGGTGCTTGCCTGCAAAGCCAAAGGACCCAGGTTCGATTCCCCAGGACCCACGTAAACCAGATGCAAAAGGTGGCACATGAATCCGAGTTCATTTGCAGTAGCTAGAAGCCCTGGTGTGCCCATTCTCTCTCTCTCTCTCTCTCTTTCTTCCCCCACCCCTTTCTCTCTGCCTCTTTCACCAGATGCACAAGGCGGCCCATGCATCTGGAGTTCGTTAGCAGTGGTTGGAGGCCTGATGTGCCCATTCTCTCTGTCTCTTTCTCTCTCTCATACATAAATAAAATAAAAATATTTTTTAAAAACACAATGAATAAAATTTTTAACTTGAGAGAAAGAAGTTAAGCAGCAATGTGGGAAGCAGTGTGACATAGTAGACAGAGGGCTGGTTTTTATTATTTACAAAGAGTTCCTACAAATCAATAAGGAAAAGACAAACAGCCCAACAGATAAATGGTCAAAGTGCAGGACCAGGCAGAAAACAGAGGGAACAGCACACTTGGTCAGTGAGGTAGGAAAAGAAGCCAAGCTTACTCCTAATTAATGGGATGAAAATTACACAGTAATTTTTTTTAACAGACTGACATTTTTTAATTTTCCCTTGTCTGGAACCCCTAGAGATGTAGCCCCTGAGATGTGTCCAACTATAAGTAGTTGAGTAGGGAGCAAGCCCAAGAAATGTCAGGAGTGGGGTGAGGAGAAGAGAGGAAAAGAAGATATGATGTGAGTTTCCAGGACCACCAGAACTTAATGTCACTGAGCAACTGGGAGAGGGGGAGTATGAGGGGAGCCTCAGAGCCCCAACTCCCAATAGATGTCGGCCCAAGTCTACTATGAGGTGGGTGGCCATCAGCTCCCCAGCCTCTCTGGCCCCAGTGAGCCCATGTGGACAGTGCAGACCCTGGAGCCATCCCAAAGGCAAAGACTAGCAAGTGCTAACAGCAGGGCTGGGGTCGGGCAGTGGGCCTAAAGTAGGGAGCACAGGCCTGGAGAGTGGAGTGTGGACATCAGGCTCAGAGCCAGACAAGGGGCATGATAATAAGGGATGTGCAGTCACCATGGGCTTGGGCTGCTGCCAATGTCACAGACATCCCATTCTCCCTGTGCACAGGGCACCAGGGCAGCCTCTCTGTGTTGGGGTCTCAGTTTGTACTCAGTGACCTTATGGTATACATAGGCTTTTTCATTTGTTAAAATTTTTTATTAATTTATTTCAGAGAGAGAGAGAGAGACAGAGAGAGAGAATGGCATTCCAGGACCTCCAGCCACTGCAAATGAACTTCAAACGCATGTACCATCTTATACATCTGGTGGTATGTGGGTACTGGAGAATTGAATTTAGGTCCTTAGGCTTTGCAGGAAAGCGCCTTAACGGATGGGCCATCTCTCCAGCCCATAAAAAGGTTTTTGAGTGAGCATTCAGAGTCCCTAAAAGGCTGGTTAAATAACATTTCCAAGTAAGATGCCAGGGCCCCCCTGGAGAGTCCCCTAGTGGGGGCTTTTGTCTCAGAGTTCTGGCCCACATTGCTGTTCACAGGTTCCCACTCCCCCATGTAGCCATTTTTTCCTTACTTACCACCTTCCTGACGCAGTGACCTGCCCCCTCCCCTCTGGGAATTTGGATTCTGTCTTTGGGGAATGGCTTCACCAATCACTGACTTCTGCAGGTACACACCAAGGGTATGACTTCAGGTCTTTGACTATCATCTCTCCCATGAGCTCTTCCCTACCTGACTTCCTCCTCGACCCAAAATTCACACACACACACACACACACACACACACACACACACACGCACCAGCCTCTCTTGCTTCCATATTGTTCACTCCTACTTTCTGCATGGCAGTGGTTTTCTGCTCATCTTATTGATCTGCCCTCTGTTAATTTTTGGATTCTTAAGTTCTGTAAGGTTCGGCACCTCATCTGTTGTGTTGCCTATGGGACAAAACAAATGATTAATACACCCTAATAGATGAACAAAAAAAAAAGAAAGAGGTTTTCCCAACCTTGGAACATTTGGCTATCCTTGAAGCTTTTGTGCTCCCTCCGCTCACCGGCCGCACACACTCCTCTGCTGGTAAGAATGGTCCCAAGTACTGTAGGTGAGTAAGTAGCAGGACCTCCTGGTCTCAGGCCCGCCTCCACACCCTCCTGCATTCTTTGCCCCAACCGCTAGGCAGGTCAGGACCTAACCACATGAATGGCATTTTTCCAGCCTTGCCATGTGGGCAATTGTGTGATACAGGCATGAGGGAGTTGTTCCCTGGCATCACGGGGGAAATTTCTGTTTCTAATTCCTGAGAAAAAGTGGTCAAGGACCTGAGAAGTACAGTGGAATGTCCTGTAAGAATTGAAGCGTAGCTGTCAACACACAGCCATACTCATTCCAAGGAACCTACTTCGCCCCTGGCAAGAGCAGGAAACGCTAAGTGTAGAGTCCAAAGTAAAGGATGCTTCCAGGAGCCGGAACCCAAGCATGGAAGATGGAAACTGGTCTTTGTTCCCTTAGTCTAGCCTACAGTTAGGGGTTTTTCACTCTGTATGGTGCTAATGCGAGCCATTCTTGCAAATTAAACAGATATAAATACATTTATGTGCACAGTATACTTTGGTCAAGTTCTATGAGTGGAGCTCCAAGAAATAACAAGGTTGGAAAAAAAGGAAGGCCCCGGGCTTGTTTGCTTGACTGTGCGGTACTTTCAACCTTGCTGGGAGGCCAGACTGTTGCATTATTCAGATATTGCCCAATAATGTTCACTGGCACTTTTCAGTATTTGAATATTTGCCAGAGGCAATTTTTTTAATACAATCTTTGTAAAGTTCTATTAATGCCATCAAATTTGCTACTTAAAAAAATGTTATCCAGCAATATTTTCAGACATTGATAAGAAGTTCTCGGAGAAGAGGATAAAGGAAGTTAGAAGCATTTTAAGAATGATTTAGGGGCTAGAGAGATAGCTTAGCGGTTAAGGCGCTTGCCTGCAAAGCCTAAGGACCCAGGTTTGATTACCCAGTACCCATGTAAGCACAAGGGGGTGCATATGTCTGGAATTCATTTGCAGTGGCTGGAGGCCCTGGTATGCCCATTCTCTCTCTCCCTCTCTCCCTCTTTCTCTCTGTCAAATAAATAAATAAATAAATATAAATTTTTTTAAAAAAAAAGAATGATTTAGGATATGGGGGATTTCACTTTCTCACTCCCTGGTCCCAAAGATTAAGATGTGCTGGGAACTTGAAGTCTGATGCTGCCACAAGGAGTCCAGTTACTTGTCAAGAAGGGTTTCACTGCTCGATATGTGGATGGTGAGGTCTCCCCGAGCAACAGAAACCCCAGAAATGACCCATGAACCAGCCACCACCAATCTCCTCCGTCACCAGCAGGCTGGTAATGGGGTTTCTGAGCCTAGAAAAGCCTCAGGATGCACCATAAAGTAACCACAGCGTTAGCTGGGTTCCCATCTCGTTCCCGAGTACGAGGCACTAATGGTCTCAGGTGTTCCACGGTCCACATTCCCGTATGACGCACCACCAAACTCATGAAGGTTAGTGGAGTTAAGAAAAGTGGCCAGAGCTCTGGGTGAGACTTGTGGTTCCAGAGCCTGGCATTCAGAGGCATGGCAGGTCCCGCTTCGTCTGTTCAGCCTTCCTCCTCTTTGTCCTCACATTGGTCTTGCAGCACCTTCCAGACCCCAGACACAGCTAGGGAAGTGGGTCCTGGCCTTCATCATCTCCAAGGACCTTTTCAGATTTGGTCTAATAAAGCATTTTCATACTACTGTACACTAATAGAGCCTCGTGTGAGTATATAGGCCTCTATGGCGGGAAAGGCATGGGCTCTTGGCCTGGTAGCCCTGGGCAGTAGCAGAAAGACCAGCCTGGGGGTCACATTTCCATTAAATGAGCATAGGCTACTCTAGAAATCAAGTCCCCTGAGTGCTGGCTCCAGTGTTTTTGTTTTTTTTTTTTAAACAAAGGCATGTGAAAACACTTTGCCAAGTGTGAACACTGTACAAATATTCAGGATTTTTTTTTTTTCATCTATCTCCCAGCCTTGACCGCAGTAGGTAAGTATTGAACAAGGGTCTACTAAACTGAGTAGGTGATTGCGTCTACTTTATGATTATAAAGTCAGGAAAGGACAATGGAAAACCTCAAGATCTATGGTCATTTACTTCTCCATAGTTGATCCTAATCATTTCTTCCAAGAACACCCTCTGCTATCTTTGAGCTAACCCCCTCACAAATGCCAGTAGGAGAGGCCAGTTATTCGTCAGCTGACCTGAAAGATTCCCAGAAGTATAATGTAGAACACAGAAACCAGGCTGGGATTCAACCTTGCTCAGACATGAGGTTGCTGCTGTACCCACATAGCATTGCCTCACACTTACCACAGAATCTCCCCAGAGCACCTGGGGCTACTCCCTGCAATGCGCTTGACCCAGAAATTCCAATTCTAACAAGGCTCTGAGATTTGGTTAGGGAGCTGTTCATTGGGACATCATTTATGAAAGGGGAAAAAATATAACAACAGTTTAAAAGTCTACACAAGGGATGTGACTCAGTGTATCGTGCTCAATCAAGACTGTGGACTGGTCCTCCACTCTTGGAATGCTTCTCATGTGGCAAATACTGGAAGGATGTGAGACAGTGTTCTGTGGATGGATAGATAGATAGATAGATAGATAGATAGATAGATAGATAGATAGATAGATAGATTTGTGTGTGTGTGTGTGTGTGTGTGTGTGTGCATGTGTGTGCAGGCATGTACATGACACTGCACACATGTCAATGTCAGAGGACAACTTTCTGACCAGTCCTTGCCTTCTCCCTTGTTTGAGGTAGGCTCTCTCATTATTGTTCAAGAACTTTCAGGAAAGACTCCTGCCTCTGTCTCCCTTCTTTCTGTCAGCAGAAATTACAGAAACCTGCCACAGCTTCTTGCTTTCACCTGGATCTGGGGACCTAAACTCAGGTACTCAGAGTTGCGTGACAAACACTTCATCCACGGAGCCATCTCCCCAGTCCCACGTTTTTTAGGGGGACAAAACAGGTTACAGGATCTGTTGAATAGCTTAGTGATTAAAACATGTGTTTAGTATGTTAAAGGCCCTAATTTAATCCTCAGCACATACATACATACATACATACATACATACATACATGCATATATGCATAATATAATGGTCACTGCATGAGCTGGAGATCCTTTATATTTATATGCATATTGATTACATAAAAGTGAGGCTAAACTATGGATGGCAACATTTCACAGTTGTTATTTCTTTTTTAAAAAATATTTATTTATTTATTTATTTATTTATTTATTTATTTGAGAGAGAGAGGGGGAGAGAATGGGCGCGCCAGGGCATCTAGCCACTGCAAATAAACTCCAGATTCATGATACCCCTTGTGCATCTGGCTTAATGTGGGTCCTGGAGAATCAAACCAGGGTCCTTTGGCTTTGCAGGCAAACCCCTTAACCATTAAGCCATCTCTCCAGTCCTCACAGTTGTTATTTCTTTTTATTTGTTTTTCTGTACTAGGGATTGAACCTAGGGCTTCACTCATGCTAGGCAAGAGCTCTCCCTCTCCCAATGAGCTATGTCCCCAGCCCATAGTTACTTCTTGTCAACGAGATTATAGCAGCTTTTCTGTTTTATCATTTTGTATATCTCTAGTTTTATAAATAAGCATATTCACTCGCAGGATGAAAGCCAATAAAATCGTGTTAAGGTCATGCTATGTAAGAATCCCTAATAGCCCTGAAGGATGTTTATGTGATGGTCTTAATAACGACACTAATAAGTACAGATAGTATTTACTGAACACTATTCCACACAGCCATTCTGATGAATCCTCCGCCAACTGGCTCCATTTAATCCTCACAAAAGTTGTGTATGGGAGGCGCCATTATTTGCTCTCTTTAACAGATTCAAATCCAAGGATCAGAGAGGCGGAGATTGAAACCAGTGTACACCCTGTTTCCTTTCTTTCTAGGTGCAAAGGCAAGCATAACCGATTGTGTGTGTTCCATTAGCACACATGTACACACACACACGCACACACACACACACACACACACAGATATTCACCAAGCTGTTTTCACCCATGGGCAATAGGATAAGGAAGTTGTTTTCATTTTTTCTTCTTTATGTTATCATATATTTTTTTCTTTTTCTTTTTCTTTTTCTTTTTCTTTTTTTTTTTTTTTTTTTTTTTTTTTTTTGGTTTTTGAGGTAGGGTCTCACTCTGGTCCAGGCTGACCTGGAATTAACTATGTAGTCTCAGGGTGGCCTCGAATTCTCGGCGATCCTCCTACCTCTGCCTCCCGAGTGCTGGGATTAAAGGCATGCACCACCACGCCCGGCATATTTTTGTCTTTCTTACTTTGCTTTCTCTCATTCTCTCCTCCCTCCCTCTACCTCTCTTTTTCTTTTTTCTCTCGCTCTCTTCCTTTCTTCCCTGACAGTACTAGGGATGGAACCTAGTCTTCCATAGGCTAAGCAAGCACTCTCCCAGTGATCCACATCTCCAGTCCTTATTTCTTATTTTTCTAAAATGAGCACTTACACTGGCTTTTTACTTTTAAAACAAGCAAGAGTATTTTCAGATTGGAAAAGAAACTTGGTTGGAGAACTTCTGCCCTTATATGCACCAGTTAAAAGCAAAGGGTGGTGTATTCCAGAGTGGGAGGGAGGCAGAGGAGTTGGATGACACTCCTGGACCCGCTGCAGGTTCCCATTCCCACAGCAGCACCTCACTTCTAGGAGGAGGTATTCAGTCCTGTCCAGAATAAACATGGGGAAGCTGGGCTGCCCTGGCACTGTTTGGCCTGCTTGAGTGAAAATCTTGGCTAAGGGAACTCCTGAAGTTTCTCACTGGCACCTCAGCATTTCTAGGGGCCCTGGGAACCTTGGAGTAGATGGGCTTAGGTGCAAATCTTAATTCTAGCAGCAATGGGATCATGGATAAGTCATATCTCTAAGCCCCTGTTTGCATGTCTCTCTCTTATTACATTCTATCATCATCATCATCATCATCATCATCATCGTGCAGGACTAACATAACTAAGAAACATATTAAAGAGTCCAGCACAGTACCTGGCACAAAGAGTACTCAATACTGTGTTATGGTTACAAAAGATTGTCACTGTGATCATGACATGTTGCTACATGAAGGGTTCTCTCTCTCTCTCTCTCTTTTTTTTTTTTCCAGTTTTTCGAGGTAGGGTCTCACTCTAGCTCAGAAATTCACTGTGTAATCTCAGGGTGGTCTTGAACTCACGGTGATCCTCCTACCTCTGCCTCCCGAGTGCTGGAATTAAAGGCGTGCACCACTATGCACGGCTTACGAAGGGTTCTTTTAATGTCGTTCCTCTTTTTCACCCCTTTCCTCTTTCAACTCCTTATTCTAGTTCGGCCTCCCAAGCCCTAGTCTTTTTTGCTACTCCAACATCAAAGTTTTCTCTTGTTTGTCTTTCCCTCAGGAAAACTTTCTTGAGACTCAGATTCTCATAGTTAGTTCACTGCGTGGAAAGAATGGCCATGAGTGTGCCATGAGTTAAAGATGGCTCTGCGTTTGCTTACAACAGAGATAGTCAATGCTTTAATTGAAAGGATAGGAACTGTGAGTGGTGGACAGCCTAGGATCGATGATGTGTAGGTTTTATAGGGTAATATCGACCTGGGTCCCCTAAAGGAAATGGAGAACCCTTACAACCCCACCCACATTTCCTGTGGCCCTTCTCTTGAAGGCTCTGGCTTCCTTATGGCCATTGTCATGTTTTGTCAGTGTTTCCCTGCTGTGTGTGCCCACAGTTGTGCGTCCTTGATCTGGCTCCCACTACTCTTCATTGCACCCAGAGCCTCATTTGCGAGCCCCATTTCCATAGTCTAAGGATCAAAAGGGCTGTGTGATTTCACTGAACCAATGCCCACCCAGCTGTATGGTGAGCCCTGACATCAATAAGGCCAAGAGTGTGCTTAGGGAAGGTGGGGTGACACCACACATGCAGAATATTATGGATTGAATGGTAGGAAAACAGCAGAAAATAGACTATTCTTAGTCCTGGCCACAAACTTGGAACAGAAACTATAAATGCATTGTTAGGCCATCAAAATGATTAACTAAGATACGAAAGCCAGAAGATGCTCAGTTCCAGCCCCATGGTCTCACTTCTTGAACAAAATCCTGCCATGGCTGTATTTATGGCTCTAAACCCCCAATTTGCTCCATTCTGAATAAATCATCACCAGTCTCACTGACCCAAATCCCATTTCTTACTAACCATCCTCCATCACTCTCTCTCTCTCGAGCCTGAATGCATATACAGTAAAAATACTTCTAATCCTTTAGGGTACTTCTCACCAATTAAAAGTGGCATATTAAATTTCTGAAAACCTTTGTAATCTGCAGTATAAAATCACATTTTATGGTAGCAGATAATTTAGAATCCATAAGCTAATTAAATGCAGTGAGTGACAAGTGTATTCTCTAGATAAATGATATATCAGTCACAGATAATGTACAAATTTAAGGGACTGGAACCTTTAGAAGAAAAGGGGGAAAAAACAATGAAAAATTTGAGTCTCAAATGTTGGTCCTTTTACATAAATCTGACTAATTATATTAGCAGCACAATGGATTAATCACTGGAGTTCTTTTCCTTGTGAATCTCCTTGGAGCTGCAGAAACAACTTCTTTCTGCTGTGAAGAGAGTCACCACCTCCCCACCAACGGCATACAAGTTTCTAGCTCTTCCCACATCTCTAGACAAAGAGGCCCACAGCTGCTGAAGAAAAGCTCTCAAATTGTAGTTCAAAACCCTAGCTACAGGGGCTGGAGAGATGGCTTAGTGGTTAAGGCGCCTGCCTCCTAAGCCTAAGAATGCCGGTTCCAATCTCCAGTGGTTCCAATCTCCAGGTCCCATGTTTAGCCAGATGCAAAGTGATGCAAGGGCACAATGTCACACTTGACTACAAGGGGGCACATGCATCTGGATTTCGTTCTCAGTGGCTGAGAGGCTGCTGGCACGCCCATCTCTATCTGTTTTCTCTCCCCCTCTCTCTCTCTGTGTCTCTCTCCAAAAAAAAAAAAAAAAAAAAAAAAGAAAAAAACCTAGCTACAGAAAGTGCTCACTTCTTGCCAGACACATTAGGATCATGTTTGTACTGGTCATATGTCATCTAAGTTGGTATTGAAAAGCATTCACAGGTAGGATAAGAATGAGTGCAGGGATCAGCAAGCTAGAAATAAGCAGGTCCAGGGAGGTGTAAGTGCCAAGACTGATCAAGTCCAAACCCTCATTTAAGGAAGGATCAAGGGCTGGGTGTAGGTGGGGTGGCCCTTAGCATGTGGAAGATGCCAAGTTCCATCCCCAAACCAACAGCAAATTTAATTAATTAATTAATTAATTAATTAAAGTAAAATAAGAAATGATTCTCAATGGATAGCATGCATGAGGTCCTGAGTCAATCCTTTTGCCTGAGCCAATCCTTGCACACACACACACACACACACACACACACACACACACACACACACACACACACAAGAAGAAGAAAGAAAATGAGAAATGAGAAATCAAACACAAAGAAAATAAAGTGATTGACGTGAGAAGTGGTCAGATCTGAGACAAGAATACAAAATTCTGAGCTTTTCCCACAAAGTCACCCCTGTGAGTTTCTGAGCAGACCTAAGGTAGTGGTGATGGTGTGAAAGACAGAGAGCAGTGTAGTTCATACCTATATGACATCTGCAGAGGATCCCATTGCCGTAATGAGGACAGTTCCACAAAGAACGGGCCTGAAGCTCTCCAAACCAAAACTTGCCCTCTTGAGGACCAGAACCAAAGCTCTGCTGACACCAGCTAGTTAGTGGTGGCCTTGATGGTGACTGAGCACAGAGGCAAACTACCATGCCTAGAGGGGTATTGCAAAGCCAGCTATCTCATGTACACAACAAAACGATCTGACAGAGTGAACACTCTGATAAATTTGTAGGCAGACCATAAATGAGAGAAGCTGGAAGCATGACTTCATTTGTTTTCTGAGCCCTGAGGGAAGTATAGCATTTACCTTCTTGTTGCTAGGACTAAACACCCAACCAGAAATAGCTCGTGGAGGAAGAAAAGGGTTGATTTTGGCTTACAGTCTTGAGGGGAAGTTTCATGATGGCAAACAAAGCACAGCATCATATATTATCACATCAGCAGGGAGGAATAGCAAGAAGAGTGAGCTAGCTCTGAATCTCTAGTGGAGGCTGGACTATAAAATCCCAAGGCCACCTCCTCCAGCAAGGCTTCACCAGCTGGGAATTACCTATGAAGTTCCACCACAAACACATGAAGCTGTAGGGGCCGTTTCACATTCGAACCACCACAGGAAAGATCCTTATCTTTTCTGCAGGTAAAGCCCAAGTGTTCTACCAAGCCCATGACACTGTGACTTTGGGTGGGTCTTCTACTCATGCCCAGCTAGTCAACTCCTAGCATAGCAAATCTGTGAGTAACAATGACAGAAATCCAACACAGACTACGCTAAACTAACATGTCACAGTTAGAAATGATTTGAGAGGTATGGCATATGGCTGGATCCAGAAAATTCAAAACTTGGTTATTGGATCTGATCTGGGATTTCTCCTCTAGGCTTTGGGCCTTTTTTTGCATGTTGGCTCCATTTCTGGCAGATCTGCCATGTGGAGCTGAGCCTGGTAGCCATGGGCTCCACGGCTCCCAACTTGAAGTGCATCAGAAAAAAAAAAAAAAAAAAAAAAAAAAAAACTTTGAGTCTCCCTAGAAGGGGTGTCTCGTGCCCATTTTAGAAGCCCTCAGCAGGCTGGGTAATGGCTGATAGAGCAACCACAGGTACCCATCCTGCCAGGCTGGGAGATGTATGTATTATAGCACAAAGCCTTGGCCAGGCCCCAGGGGGGAGGTGGGACTAGAATAGGGATTGGGGAGGGGAGCTGGACGTAGATGAAACCCACAGGTGTACAACATAGCCTCACAGCCAGGGGAGTCTCAGTACTGTGTAAAGGTTCACCCTGGAGGCCAGAGTCACCTCTCTACTTCCAGTGGTGCTCAGAGCCCAGGGCTGGCTTGAAGACAGAGGCCGTAGGAAGGAAGCCATAGGAGCATAGGACCAGTTCACACATGTAGAAGAAGGTGGCCCTTTGTTCCCTGGGGAAGGAACTCGGGTCAAGCAGACAACCCCCCAACCTCTGCTTTTCTGAAGGTTGCTGGGTTTTCTGAAGCATGCCTTCAATGGGAGCCCCAGCTTGCCTCCATCATGCCTGGAAAGCCCAGAAAGAAAGGCTATTATTATGTCTTTCTGGGCTGTGCCTTCAGAGCCCCTAGGTCTCACCCTTCTCCCTTTGGAGAGGTGGGGTGGGGAGGGCTGAGATCCTGTTGGTGAGCCCAGCATGGATCGCCATGCTGGAGAGAGTCCTCTACCAAAACAATGACAATAATAAAGGCTGCGGATCCATTAAGGACATCCTTACCTAAGCATCTGCCGTCCATCCCAGGGGGCAGATGAGGAAACTGAGGTATAGAGTCTATGGCTAAGTCACTCAAGTCCTCATATGGCAGAAGCAGAAGAGCCAAGCTTCAAATCTGGGCAGTCTACCCTCTGAGCCCCTCGCAGTACATGCCAGAGGAGAACAAGGCAGGGTTACCTAGTGGTTAGAACCACACAGGCCTCTGCATCCACCCAGCTGCCTGGGTCCCACACCCAGACATCCTCCCACGACTGCTTTTTGTTGGGTTCTCATTCTTCATGCTGCTACTTTTTTTTTTTTTAGCCGTGTTACTGATGAGAAAACAGCTTAGTAAAATCAATGGTTTTAAATTATACCTTTATGTACCAAGGATACAAAACAAGCTACCAAACAGAAATACTTTCCCGTGACAAAAAAATCAATCTTGCTGATGCTACTGTTCCTGGGGCCTGGCCTCCCCTGCCCCACCCCCACTCGGCTCTTACTTAAGACTCTCTCTCTCTGCTCTTGCATCTGCCGGCTTTGTGTCGACTTTCTACAGGTTTCTTGTTCAGGAGACTCGTTTTATCTAAAAGGTCAATTCTTTCAGCAGGGCACCAAGCAGAATTGAATATAATTATCCCAATCTCTAGCGTGTAGAATTCATGCTTGAATTCATTCAAAAAATAGCATGCAGTATAATTAACTCAGAGTCCGAGCAAATCTATTGAGAAAGCCTCAGGTATCATACAGTTCCCCTTACAATAGAACATTTTCATTTAAGGACATTGTACGTATTAACCCAAGTCAGCGTCCAATTACTCTGAATAAGTGAATTCTCTGTTCCAGGAATGTAATTTGAAAATGTTGTCATGCAATCTGAGGCAAAAGGTCCTTTTTCATTAATCTAACTCTCATTAAAGTGGAAGCCTGCAGGTTATTTCAAATCCATTAGTTTTAAATACAGGTGATTACAATTCTATTGCACATAAGACAACAGAAGTGTCTATCAAGAAATATTGGGACATTGCGAGGGATGGGACTGGGTAGGTGCTCTGGCTGTCACGCTGTGGGTGAGAATCACTGATGGAGGGAAGGAATGGGAGACGCTTTTGCTGTGTCCCCTGGGCATGTGTGATGGGCAGGGCTAGGGTGAAAGGAGGGTGCTGGAAAGAACTCCAGGGGTCCTTCTTCCAAATCAGACCCTTAGGTGTATTTCCCACTCACTTAGATTTTGGGGTTCAGGGAAATGAAGACTTGTTAGTTTAACTCTATAGTTTTTGTTTGTTTATTTGTTTGAGTCGGGTTGTCCTTGAACCTGCAATGATCTCTCAGCCTCCAGCTATCCATCTCCACACTCAGCATCAGTTCTGATTCTGAAAGAGGCTGATGAGTCTCTGGCAGGCTATGTCACCTTGAATGCGTCTCGGTTAGCACTGGGAATATCAGGTGCTGTGGATGCACAGGCGGTCTTCCCCCACTGCCCCACTGGAGGGGTCTGCTTCTACTGAGCTCCAGCAACCCTCAGCAGCTGGTGGTCTTTTAGTATTTGCATCTGTGCCCTCGCTTTAGTTACCTTTTGGCATTTGACTTGATTCAATGAATATTTTTAGAGGCCGGTGGTGCCACTCAGTGGTAGAGTGCTTGCCTACCAATGCAAGATCCTGGGTTCAATTCCCAGCAACACTGAAGGAAGGAAAGGAGAGAGTGAAGAAGGGAGGGAGGGAAGAAGAAAAGAAAAGAGGGAGAGAAGGAGGGAGCGAGCATTTCATGCATATCTATCTAATGCCAGGCTTCGGACTAAGTGAAAGATTTGATAAGGAGACAGAGACTGCCTTAAGATACTCCCATTCTTATAGTACAGGCATGGGAAGCAGTCAGACATTTGCATTATATCCTATGACAGGGAGCATAAACTCATGCGTTCTGAATGCTGGGTCCTCAGCTGATAGCAATTTGGAAACTGGAGCCTTGCTAGAGGAGGTGTGTTGTAAGGGAAGGGCTTATGGTTATTATAGCCAGCTTCTTCTTGCAGTGTTTGGCACATTCTCCTACTGCTGTTGCCCACCTGATGTTGGCCAGGAGGGGATGTCCACCCTCTGCTCATGCCATCATTTTCTTCTGCCATCATGGAGCTTCCTTTCCAGTCTATAAGCCAAATAAACCCTTTCCTCCCACAGGCTGATTTTAGCTAGATGCTTTGTGCCAGCAACGAGAAGGGAACTGCAACAGAGCCCAAGGAAGAAATTTCTAGTCTGAGCTTCAAATCATTCCTTTACCTAAAATCCTGCAGTGGTTTTCCGCTGGTCATGAGATAGAATCTACCCTCAATGGGGCGTACCAAGCACCCTGAGGCTGTCTCTTCCTCTTGCCTCATTGTTCTCACGCTCTTTTCCTTTAGCGTCTCTGAGTCCCGTAAACACTCCCATTGCTTTGTACCTCAGTGCCTTTGCACATCTGTTCTCTGTGCTTCTCTTTCCAAAGCTCTTCCATGACTTTTTTTCTTTTCATCCCTTAACCCTCAGCTCAAACCACTGCCTCACAGAAGTCTCCTTAACAAAACTTTCTAAGCTAGACTCCAATCTAAGGTCCACCTACTGTGTTTCCTTTAAACTCTCAGTAGACATGCACATGAAGTGTTTGTTTAGTGAGGTTCTATCTCTATCTTCTTAGAATAATATCCTTACCGGAAGGAGAAGACTTGCCTTTATATTTATCACACAATCTGCTATGCCTCATCCAAAGCCTAGCATAGAGTAGGTACTCAATAAATGCCTGTTGAAATAAAAGAAAAAAATGTGGGCTGGAGAAATGGCTTAGCGGTTAATGCTCATGCCTGCAAAGCTTAAGGACCCCGGTTCAATTCTCATAAGCCAGATGCACATGGTAGTGCCGGCATCTGGAGTCATTTGCAGTGGCTAGAGGCCCTGGAGCACCGATTCTCTCTCTCTCTCTAATAAATAAATAAATAAAAACAAAATCTTTATTTAAAAAGCTTTAAAAAAAGAAAAAAATGTAAATGGCTGGCTTTCCTAGATACTTGTTTAGGAATAACCAGGTAAAAGAGAAAGAATATTGTGTTATTTTCAATGTGGATCATAGTAATGAGTTGGTTTCTTTATTCACAGTTCCTCAGAATTATCCTCCCTACATAAGAGACTGTGGCGATGATTAAATTTTACTGTGCCAACTCAATCAGATCAGGTAGGAGACAGGCCTCTTGGGCAGGTCTGTGAGGGTGTTTCCAGGAAGGACTGATGGAGGGAGGAGACCTGACTTCGCCGTCTTTGCTCCTTCCACTGGAGGACTGTATATGAAGAACTTCCAAGAAAGCGTGGGGCCATTGGCTTGGCTGCCCACGCTACTTGCTGCTACGTGCATCTACCTGTTACTGATACCCATCCCGAACACCAGAATTCAGCTTCTTCAGCCTTCCACTGTGGACTGAAGAGCAGTGGCTCTCCAGGAATCCTCTAGGCTTTTAGTGTCAGATTAGGAATGCCGAGGCATCCAGCCTCATGGGATGTTCAGCTACTGGGTTCTCCCACTCTCCAGCCTGCAGATGGCTATTGTTGGACCACCCAGCTAGTATCCTGTAAAAAATTCTAATAAAACCCCTCTATAACACATATTCATTTGATTGGTTCTGTTCCTCTAGAGAGCACTGACTAATACGATGACAACTGTTTATTTCTCTTGTCATCTTTGTCTCATTCTTCAGCAATCAGGTGACTCTAAGAGGCAAGCTGAAATGATGTTGTCTGCTGAGACTGAGTCTAGCAGATGGTCTGGGCTGGACCCCTACTACCCACTGCATTGCACTACCACCTAAAGCATCCACTATCTGCTGGCCAGTGTGGCAGACCTTTCTCTATGTAAGTTATAGCTATTAAACATTTATCTGCAAAGTATTTGGGGACTACTGGTCCAAAGCCTAAAGCTTAGTGTCCAAGGAACAGAAAATATCACTATTAATCTGGAGACAATTATATAACCTTTGGTGAGGTAAATATTGCCCATAGCAATGGACCCTTTCTGGGCATTAAAGATCATTTTCATTCATTAACTCTTTTCATACACTACACAAACCTTCCAAGGGTGACTCCAGATAAGGGAATAATGACTTTCTCAAAAGTATTTATCTTGAAAGAGAGAAGGTTCAACCTGAAGCCATGTCTTTGATGGGCCACATGGTAAAGCCCCAAGCTTGATGATCACACGTGTAAATCTTGAGAACTCTCAGGATTCTCTGGAGAAAGCAAGGCCAGTTGGGGTGGTTATATGTGCAGGCTGGCCATCACAGAAGTGGCCAAGGATGCCTGGAGAAAGGCATAAGTAGCAATAATTTCCCATCAGTTTTTTTTAAAATTTTTATTTATTTATTTATTTTTTGACAGAGGAAGAGGGAGAGAGAGAGAGAATGGGCATGCCAGGGCCTCTAGCCACTGCAAGTGAACTCCAGATGTGTGCGCTACCTTGTGCATCTGGCTAACATGGGTCCCAGGGAATTGAACTGGGGTCGTTTGACTTTGCAGGCAAACACCTTAACTGCTAAGCCATCCCTCCAGCCCTGATTTCCCATCATTTTAAACTTTCCATCTCTACCACTTACGTCTCTTATGCAGCCCAAGGAAGGACCACTGCTGGCTTGAAGCCTTCCCTGAACATTCTAGCTCTACAGTGTTCCTCTTGCAGTGGCACCAATACGGTCCTGCTGTGAATCAGATACCCCTCATGGCAGCTCTCTAGCTGTTCCCAAGTTGCTTATGAGCCCAACTACACTGAAACCAACCTGAGCAGGAATAGTGCCCAAACACTCTGCTTATACAACAGTAAGGCTTTTTATGTGTCCCTACTCTAAGTGCACAAAGTATATTAAAATCCTCCTAAATCTTTACCATAGTCCAGAGACTCAGGCAGACCCAGTGCTCTGGTTAGCCATGTGTAACAGATGAAGAGATGGAGTCCATAAATATTTACATGACTAGATTGAGATGACACAAGTTACACAAAGGTGTGAACCCCCCTCCCCAAACTGGGACTTGAAGCCAGTTCCTTGCATCATAAGATTCTCCCACTATGCACTTGTGGTCACTTTTCTCATGCAGTGTTCATCCCAACCCAGGCTCTGTTCAAAATCCTTGGGACTTCTGCTTTTTCTCTTCCCAATAGTCCTTTCACTTCTTGCTCTTTGCACTGAGCCTGTACAACTTTGGAATGGTTCATCTCTGGCTGGCAAGGATTTAGAATCATCATGGGAGCAAATCTCTTGGCTTATCTGTTAAAAATTTTTACATTAACTGAGGTTACCCTAACTGTGGGTATCCCTATTCAGTGGAGTGGAGTCTTGACCTAGATCAAAAGGAGAGAGCTAGCTGAGCACCAGCATTCATCTCTCTACTTCCTCCCTGCTGATGTGATGATATGACACAGGCTTCCTGCCCCTGCCCTGCTTTCCCTGCCATGATGTACTTACCCTTGAACTTGCCAGCCAAAGGAAAAAGAAAAAAAGAAAGAAAGAAAGAAAAAAAAAAGAAAGAAAGAAAGAAAGAAAGAAAGAAAGAAAGAAAGAAAAGAAAGAAAAAGAAACCTTTCAAACTTTTCTTTCCTTAAGCTGCTTCTGATTGGGTAATTTTGTCCCAGCAACAAGAATGTAACTGATACAGCCCTCAAACCAAGCTGGGCCATGTGTCATAGGAGTAAACGTCTCTCAGGGAAGTGTTTGCTTTATAAGAAAGCAGAGCAGGAGGAAATGAGAAGTACAGAAGGCACCATGGTGCTGAGAAGAAGTGACAGAGGAGAGCTCAGCACTGAAACATCTCAAACCCACCTTCCAAGGCTCAGGGTTCATTGCAGAAGAGGGGGCTGAAGGAATGTAAGAGCCAAAGGAAGGGTAGGACTCCTTACAATGTGCTCCTCCAGACACAAAATGGCCTGGATATCCATGACCTCACAGTGCCTGACACTACCTACACAAGACCATCATAATAGGAGGAAAAGATCATGACATCAAACTGAAAAGAGAGACTGGAGGGAGAGGGGATATGATGGAGAGGGAAGTTTCAAAGGGGAAAGTGGGGGGGATGGAGGGAAGTACCATGGGATATTGTCTACAATTAAAGAAGTTGTCAATAAAAAATTTTTAAAAAAAAGAGAAGTAAGTAGTAGGCCCGTGGTGCCTGCAGTTTTTTTCTGTGGTTCCCACAGCTGGGGTGTCAACAATGGACGGACACCAAAGAGCTCTGTGATCTTTAAGCTCACCACATCCCAAACACTAGACCTTGCGTTGATTTGAGCTCCACACCTTGGTTGGACTTTGCAGTTGGGGTTGGGCTTGGGTTCCTGAGCTGCCAAAAAGGAGAAGACCACGAGGAAGGACTTGCCTACCCATGCTTCCTTTGCCTTCCTTAACAAAAGCAGGAGGTTGATGCCCCAGAGAACCCTCCAGACGTTTGGTGGGAAAAGCTAGTCTAGACTGTGCTGAACTGACTGTCATCTTGGAAAGGGAAAGTGGTGAGAAAAGGCCCCAGAGACATGCTGGTAAGAATAGCGATGCCCACACATGTTGACATTTAAAACTGACACCATAATGTGACCTTTATGGGGTGACTAGGGCACAGAGGCACCCCATGATAAACAGATGAAGACTAGTATGCAGGAGTGGGTAAATTACCACCAGAGCAAGTCTGTTACATGTTAGACTTCCTCTTGCCCACACCACCTTGTCTCATGTGTGCAAGCTTGCTCTTCCACCAAGTGGTGACATAGCATGAAGGCCCTGGCCAGATGTTCTTGGACTTCCCAGCCTCCAGAACCATAAACCAAATAAACTTCCATTATTTATAAATCACCCAGGCTCCAGAATCTTGTTATAGCAGAATACTGATGCATGTCCAAAATTCTTTTTTGAAAATGTTGATACCTCAGAGACACGTAGGATTCCAACCTTACTTAACAGATACGTAACACCACCCTTGATCATGAATGGTTCTCACGAGCAACCTGCAGCTTCATACAACCTTGGCTTTCCCCACTGGGCTTTACATGGGTACTGGGAAACTGAAACTCCTCGCTCTACACCTGCTCCAGGCCGTGTGCAGCCAGGAAATAAGTAGCATCTGTGTGTGTAGACTGAGCACTAGAGTGGGAGAACTCTTAGCCAGCAATAATGTGGGGATTATTTTGGGGGGGGGAAGGTTTTGAGGTAGGGTCTCACTCTAGCTTAGGCTGACCTGGAATTCACTATGTAAGTCTCAGGGTGGCCTTGAACTCATGGTGATCCTCCTATCTCTGCCTCCCGAGTGCTGGGATTAAAGGCATGTACCACCACGCCCGGCTGGATTTTAAATAAAAAAAAATTATTTATTTATTTGAGAGAGAATTTGGGAGAGAATGGGGATGCCAGGGCCTCCAGCCACTGCAAATGAACTCCAGGCTTGTGTGCCACCTGTGCATCTGGCTTACGTGGGTCCTGGGGAATCGAACCTGGGTCCTTTGGCTTTGCAGGCAAGTGCCTTAATTGCTAAGCCATTTCTTCAGCCCAAATGTGGGGATTTTTTTTTTTTTTTGATGTGCATGTGTGTCGAATGTGTGTTGTGGTGTATGTAAAGTATACACACATGTCTGGACCAATCCAGCTCCCTGTGCACGGAGATCAGAGGAGGATGCCAGGTGGGTGTCTCCTGCCATCACCCGTCTGCTTATTTCCTTGAGATGAAACTGATGCTGAAATGTTCCATTTTTGCAAGCCCCAGTGATTTTCTGGTCTCCACTCCTCATAGGACTGAAGTTACAGGCACACATGACAATGCCCACCTCTTTCCATGGGTGCTAGGGATTCAAACTCAGGTGTTCTCAGGCCCTCATGCTTGCATGGTAAGTGCTCTATAATTGTTGAGCCATCTCTCTAGCCTCCAAAGGAAAAAAAAAGTATGTCTCTTCCACCTCCAATGGCTGGCCCCAGTGAGTATCTAAGGACACTGGCCTGCCAACAGCACTGCCTTTCCATTTCTTCCCCTTGCCAGCAAGTTGAAGGCTGGCTCCCTTGAATTTTCATCACTTTAGACCCATTCAGGAAAGAAAAGGCCCAAGACAAAAACAACCATTTACACTCACACACAAATAATGATGACAAATGATATTTAGCTTTTCAAAAGAAAATTTTTTTAAATTTTATTTATTTATTTTCAAGGAGAGAGAGAATGAGTGCACCAGTTCCTCTAGCCACTGCAAACAAAATCCAGATACATGCGTCACTTTGTGCATCTGGCTTCACACAGGTACTAGGGAATCAAACCTGGGTCCTCTGGCATTGCAGGCAAGCGCCTTAACCACTAAGCCATTTCTCCAGCCCCAGGCAAGCTCTTTAAACTGCTGAGTCATCTCTCCAGCCACTCCAAACCCTGTGGAGGTTTTGTGTCTGTGTGCGTGTAGTATGAGTGTGCATGTTCATATGTGTGTAGGCACATGGACAACGGTGCATGAACAATGTGGAAGCCAGAAGACCACCTCGGGTGTCATTCTCAGGAACTGCATCCACCTCACTCCATGCACCCCCACTCGAGACAGGGTCTCTCATTAGCTTACAAATGAGCCTAGACTTTCTATTCAGCAAGTCCCAGACATCCACTTGTCTCTACCGCCCCAGCACTAGGATTATAGGCACATGCCTCCATACCCAGCATTAAAAAAAAATTATTTATTTATTTATTTATTTGAGATAGAGAGAAAGAGGCAGATAGAGACAGAGAGAATGGGAGTGCCAGGGCCTCCAGCCACTGCAAATGAACTCCAGATGCAAGCACCACCTTGTGCATCTGGCTTAACGTGGGTCCTGGAGAATTGAACCTGGCTCCTTAGGCTTTGCAGACAAGCGCCTTAACCACTTAAGCCATCTCTCCAGCCCCCATACCCAACATTTTTATAGGGATATTGGGAATTGAACTCAGGTCCTCATGCTTGGGAGGCAAGTACTTTGCCAACGGAGCCATCTCCTCTGCCTCGTGTGTGGTTTATAACATGTTAATCTTCTGATCCAAAACATCAGCTGTGCCACAATCAACAGTCCACGCCTTACAGAAACATTAACACTCACCCAGAGAAGTGATGTTTGTTCTTTGAACAGCCTTAGCACCCTTCTCAGAGCTTCAAGGGCTTGCTCTCCTTTGTTCATTCCAATAACCCACTGATACATGCTTCTTTCTCAGGGGACCCTGACATACCTCTTCAAATTCACATTCCAACTCACTAACGGTGGTTCTCCTCATGTTCTGAATGTGTGTTTGCATGTCTTTTGTGGTTTGTTTACATGTGAATGCAAAATCCCTTTCCTGCGGATTCCAAAGAATTTTCTGGAACGTGTAGGTAGCATGAGGGCAGAGGGTATCATATTTATGTGTTGCATTTACAGCTAAACTTACTTGTATTTGTGTGTGGATGCATGTATTATGGGCTGGGTATTGTGTGTAAATGCTTGTATTATACTGACAAGGTCTATATGTCAAGTCCTGAGGTGGGAAAACCCCAGCTCAACTCCAAGGACCTCGTTTCTTTCTGGGTATAGATTTAGAGACGATGTTAAAAACTGTTCTTTGAATCTTGTCTTTTCCCCACAACATCTCATGACTTTTGTGCAGAAATGTGCTGAAATTCTCCTTGTTTACAACTGGGAGAGTCAGAGAGATGAAAGAATGTATTCAATGCCATAGAGCTAACAAATGAGGAAGCGTGTTTTACACGCAAGTCTGACTCATTTGCAAAGTCTCTACAAAACTTTTTTCAGTGTGTGTGTTCCTGTGTGAGTGCAGGCACACATGAACCAAAGTGCAAAATTCAGAGGACAACTCCAAGAGTCAATCCTTACCTTCTACCTTGTTGGAACAAGAGACTGACTCTATTTGAGGCAAAGTCTCATTGGTCGCTGGTGCGCTAGTTGTGTGCAAGGGTGATTCTCCTGCCTGCCTTTCCCACTCACCCTGGGGGAGCCCTGGGATCGCACACTGGCACTATAGATAGCATCAGGCCTTGCACGAGTTCTGAGCCTCAGAACTGAGGTACTTCAGGTACGCAAGTGCTTCATCCACAAAGCCATCTCCCCAGCTGAAAATCTTGGTATTTTGTTTGAGGTTTTGGTCAGGAATAGGTGGCTTACCTGTTTGGGCTCATTCCTGGTGGCTGTTGTCGCCCGTCCTCTGTGCTGCGTGAATGGGCGTGATGGGAGGTCTAACCCCTCTGGCTGAGTCCCAGACTCCCATGCCACTTGCCTACCAGCTGAGTTCAGTCAATGCAAGACCCTGGGCACAGCAAATTGAAAGATGCCTCTGTAGTGTCAATCTTTCTCCTTAGGTTCTTTTCTCATTATCTTCCTCTTTCTCTTCCTCTTTCTCCTCTCTCTCCCTGTCTTTCCCTTGTTTTCTCCCTCTCCCTCCTCTCTCTTTCTCCTTCTTCTCTTTCCTCTATCTCTCCCTCCTTTTCTCTCTCCTTCCTCTCCTCCTGCTCTCCCTCTGCCCTGTTTAACCCAGGTCCTAGTTCCATATCTCACCTGACAGGCTGCTGTGTCTCTAGGTCCCACCTTGGCCTCCAGTAATCCACTATCTCCATCTGACCCACCAGTCTAGAGGTGGTCATGGCTTCCTGCAGTTTCCAAGCTCTGGTCTCCCCACTTCCTGCTCTTTGATCACCTGGATGACCAGCCTCCTGAATTAAATTCCTTCCTATACAATACATAGTCAGATACTGCTTTCCTGCCTGAGCCAGACTAGTATAGAGCACACACTGAAGAGGAACGCAGTGAAAACAAGTGGAACAGATGATGCTCGAGGACATGGCCTGTATTTCAGAGCAGGACTTGACCCCTGTGAATATAGGCATGGAGGGAACCCCACTGTGTGGATGGATATGAAGGCAAAGCATATCATTGCATAGCCAGATAGCCAGCCACATACATGACTCCTTGAAGGGTGAGTGTGGTAACAGTGCGCCTGTAGTCCCCACTCACTTCCCACTGCTTCTGCACACACCTACAAAGGGTGGTGGGTGGTGAGACTCTGCACAAAATGTGAACCACAAAAAGACAAGAACAGTGACTGGAACTCAGGACCCCAAGAGTTCATACCTTTTTTTTTTCTTTTTTTTCTTTTTGGTTTTTTCAAGGTAGGGTCTCACTCTAGCCCAGGCTAACCTGGAATTCACTACATAGTCTCAGGGTGGCCTTGAACTCATGGCGATCCTCCTACCTCTGCTTCCCAAGTGCTGGGCTTAAAGGCATGCACCACCATGCCCATCTTCACACCTGGTTTTCGACCCTCACTCTTGTTTGACCTTCTTGTGTGCTGGTCCTCTTGGACTGACAAGCAGTCAGAACAAGGGATGATTGTGAGGTGTTCCTGAGGACAGAGAACTCCTGTGAACACACTCTGTTAACGTTTTCCAGGCCCCTCCAAAAGAAAAGCTTTTCCTTTCTGAACTAAACAAGCTGCTGGTTACATCTGGGTGTAAATAGGGCACCGGTGAGTAACACCAGCAAAAGTGAACAGAAGATCGAACTCAGTGAAAATCTTAGTGTAGGCCAAGGGGCTAGAGTAGCGAAGGGCTCTTGAGAAGCAGAGCAGATCCGATACTTGTGCATATATGTCCTGCGAGTCATGAGGACAGATAATCAGCCTGTCTTTTAGTTCAAAGGCCATGAGGCAGGAGGATTTCCTCAGTGGAGAATAATCAGCCTTTTTGTTCCATTCATGTCTTTATGATTTGATGGGTTCCATCCACATTGTGGAGGACAGTCTGCCTTGCTTGGTTTACCCATTCACATGTTAATCTCATTGAAAATGACCTTCCCAGAAACAGACAGAATGAGATGTGGCCAAATAGCTGGGCTCCGTGAGCCCATCAGGTTGAGAGAGAATAAAGGTTTAACCCTTTATGTGAGCTCCCCAAAGCTCAGGGCACAGAAACAGTTGACCAATGGCAGCCAAGGCTTGAGGAGGGGAGAGCAGAAGATAATGTTATCAGGTCAGTGCTGACTCAGGGTGATGAGAAAGTTCTGGAGACGGGTGATGTTGATGACTGTACAACAGTATGAAGGTGATTGATGCCACAAATTGTACACATAAAAATAGGTAAAAATAGAGCTGGGGATGACTCAGCAGGAATGAGTACTTGCTGTATAAGCATGGGGACTGAGAGCAGCTGAGACTGCCTGAGTTTGAGTCCCCAGTGAACCACATAAACAGCTAGGCATGGCCCACATGCCTAGAACTATAGTCCTGTGGGATGGTGGGAAGGACGGGGGTAATCATTGATCTGAGAATTACTGGGGCTTTATAACCAAAATAAAGAATGGTAAATAGCAGCTCTGGCTTGAGGGAGAGACCCTGCCTCAAGGAAACAGGCAATGAGTAAAAAGAAGATGCCCAATGTGCTCTGGTCTCTGCACACATGGACCAGGCACATCTGTATATTACACATCATGCACTGTGCCATACATACTCTAGACACACCCCAATAGTCATAATAAGTAATAATAATAACATTTTTAAAAAAATAAATAAAAAGTTAAAATAGCAAACTCTGTTACACATATGACCAAAATAGTTTTTAAACTTAAAAATTAACAAAAATGCTATGGTATAGATGGAGTTTTATTACGTTTAAGTCAATTAAGGAAGATTTTTGTTAATTTCAAACTAAGCATAAAATAACTGAAACAGATAAAAACAAAACTCAAGGATTGTTTTAGTTACCTACTGTGGCTTAACAAATCACATCAAAATTTTGTAGCTTAAAACAACTGCCAATTATTAGTATTAATTACTATTGCTATTCTGCTTTCTGGCTCAGGATGTCCTGTGCAGACACAGTCTTTCAGGGCCAGCTGCTCTGCCATGTGGGTACATGGGTGGGCAGAGGTAGCCAAGAGGCTCGGACTTGCCTCTCTCTCCACTGGGCCTCAGTAGTTGGATCCCAAGTGTAAATGTTAGGACAGCCCGGGTGGATATCCATCGGCTCCTGACCTCGGCCTCCAAGCAGGACCTGTCACAGCCTAGGCCTATGGCGGTCAGAGGCAGCAGGCTGAGCAGCGCACTCTGAAGAGGCAGGATGACGGTCTATAGCCCCCTGTGGTGATTTGATTCTGGTGTCCTCCATAAACTTAGGTGTTCTGAATGCTAGATTTCCAGATGATGGAGATTTGGGAATTAAGGCCTGGAGGCAGTGTATTGTTGGGGGTGGGCTTATGTGTGTTATAGCCAGTTTCCCTTGTCAGTGTTTGGCACACTCTCCTGTTGCTATTGTCCACCTTATGTAGGAAATGATGTCCACCCTCTGCTCATGTCATCGTTTTCCCCTGCCATCATGGAGCTTCCCCTTGAGTCTGTAAGCCAAAATACTTTTTTTTCCCCACAAGCTGTTCTTGGCGGGGTGATTTCTGCCAGTAATGTAAATCCAACGGCAACAGGGACTGAGCAGTGAGTGCTAGTGGGGAAAAATGTTCTGTCTTAATTCTCATTTCAACCCACCTGCTCCTGTTCTGAGGTGAGTAAATATTCTAGCTGGTCCAGTCCTCGACTGAATAGTGTCCAAGTGTCCTACCACACTCAGCTGGGCACTTGTCAAAGGCTTAGGTTATAACACATTTATTTCATGCTAAAACTACAGAGATTCATCTCAACTTTCATAGATGACTCAGAAGCCTGCAGCCTCCTGGGGGGGGCCTGGGGTCACCAGCAGTAACATCCATTATCATTTCACTGGTCCCACCCCCCAGGGCTGGTCGACAGAATGCCAAAGAGATAAACCGCTTTTACTGTAATTCACACTCTGAAAAAAAGGGATTTACCAAGCAAATTAAGAGGGCGAAGAAACTTACAGGGGTGACATTTAGCCTACTCAAGGCTCCAAACTTTTCAAGCACTTTAGAAGCATGATTTGCATACAATTACAGGAATGCCTCATTTATCCACCCCTGTCAGAGGAGGAGCAGTTTCATAGAAGTGAATTTTTCAAATAATAGTTGCTTCCCCTAGAGGCACCAAGTCATTTAACCAGACTGGCCAGAAATCTCCCCAAATGGATGACCAACTTTCTTGAATCTCCAGACCAGCTCATAGCTGGCCCGCCATCTTTGATGGGCCCAGAGTCCTCGAGGCAGTTTGTCATGCGGCAGATCCCTAAAATGACAACGGTTCCCGTATCACCTGTGCCCACATGTCTGCTTCACTCATTCGAAGCCCAATGACTACCTACTTCCTCCCTGAGGCTCTGACTCCTATGGCTGTCTTGTTTGTTGTCTAAATTTCAGGTAAACAACTGGTCTGCTGTTGTAATTAGTCTGTTCTGTATAACACACACACACACACACACACACACACACATATTTGTTCATTGCAGGGGATGGAGCCCAGGGTTTCATGAACTAGACACTATCACCAAGCCATATTACTGGCTGTTTTATTTAATGTTTAAAAAGTCTCCAACCCGGCATGCTCAAGCGGGGCAGGTTGGAGAATCTGTTTTATCTTACAGGTGGAGGGGAATGCACAGGAGAGCCAGGATACATCAATACATCAAGAACAGAGAGCCAGCTCTCTACCATGAGCTAGGTCACCTTCACCTCATCTTCCTCAGGCCCAGAAGTCATTACAGAGCAAGTGGTGACATGAATACTGCTCTCACAGCTACCCTGAAAACCAGCCCCACAGTGAATATCAATGAATAAAGAAGACCCTCAGTAGAATTGGAGTGGGGATGAGAGGGTATAAGAGTACAACCTTTTATATAAAAATATCAATAAATCTGTCGGGTATGGTGGCCCATGCCTTTAATCCCAGCACTCAGGAAGCAGAGGTAGGAGGATCACCATGAGTTCGAGGTCACCCTGAGACTACATAGTTGAATTCCAGGTCAGCCTGGGCTAGAGTGAAACCCTACCTCGGAAAAAAAAAAAATCAATATATATTTTTAAAAGTCTCCAATCCCCTTGCCCATCTCTTACCTCCCCTTAGGTATCCCATATAGCATCTTCATATGTGTATCTTGGCAAAATACAGTGTTTTGTGTGCTCACATTCTATACTGAAAGCCTTGTGTGTTCAAGGTGGACCTGAATTGCTCCTAAACACTGCCTTGCATCACCTCTGAAACCATAGCTCGTTGTCTTCAGAGCACACTAGGGAAGGGGCAACCAGGTCTCCCGGTCTCAGAGCATTGTTGCACATCTAGAATGTTCTCTTTGAGACCAGACTGGGCTGAAATGGTGAGACCTCAGAGTATATGTGCTCAATTTCAGTCACAGTCCTGGGTGGCAATGTCAATTTATAGCCATCAACAGTTTATGAGGAGTCTCCTCACAGGCTTGCATCATTGCCAATGCTGGATGTTTCTACCTCCTTTCCTCTATCTGGCTGCCATGCGTGTTTGATTTTTGTTTAACTGGTGGTTGGGAGGTCAAATGTCTTTACAGCATGGCAACCAGTGGGGGGGTTGTACAGTCATCTTTCCTTCCAGTTTGTCATTTGTTGTTGATGGCCCTTAGCAAACAAAGTACAGGATTTTGATTTGATCCATGCATCCCTTCATGCTTCCTGAAGTCCTTTACTCTCCCTCATTAGCTTGTCATTTGCCCAACTCCATACCTTTTCTGCCTCTTGTAGTCAGCGCCATGTTGTTGGGATGAACGCCCAACCAGACACAGTTTATTGGAGGAAGGGGTTTCTTTTAAGCTTACATATCCAGGGACACTCCATCAATGGCGGAAGAAGCTATTTACTACTATTCATTCAAGCAGAGAGGAAAAACTGCAGCAAACAAACACAGGATCAGCACACACAAAACCTCCAGAGCTTAAATAGTCTCTCCATACCTTTGGGATGGACTTGATCCTCCCCTCAAAACACCTTTGAGGGTCAGGCGTGGTGGCACATGCCTTTAATCCCAGTACTCAGGAGGCCGAGGTAGGAGGATTGCCATGAGTTCAAGGCCACCCTGAGATTGCATAGTGCATTCTAGGTTAGCCTGGACTAGAATGAGACCCTACTTTAAAAACATCCCCCCCAAAAAAAGATCTTTGAGCTAGACCTCAGGATCTGCCCCCAGTGACACTTCCTTCAGCCAGGTGGCTAGAGAGCAAAGTTATAAGCTTAACAAAGCATCTGAGTCTGTGGGGGACACATATTCACATTCAAAACCACCACACGTCCCAGTCATCCAACACATTTCCACACCTGAGCCTTCTTCAGGCTCTTCTCTGTTGGACCTTTTACCTTGTGCCCTATAAATACCTACCAAACCCTGGACTATCAATGAAAATGGGTCTTGTGCTCCAGCTTGGCACAGTTGTGCTGGCATTTCTGGTCACCACTCATGGATTCCTGAGTCCTTGTGGCATCCCCTCCCCAGAAGACAGAAAAGCCTGGAAGGTCGAGTTTGTACGCTATGAACTTTCCATTCCTGGATGGGTAACACAGTGCCAGCACACTGCAGTACTCAGTAGGGCTTATCATAACAATCCAGCTGGTTAAGTATAGTCTATAGCCTGAAGAGTGAATTTGTTCCATGCCATCTATCAAAATATATGGACATTCACAAAAACTCCAAGGTCAAGGCCAGCGACACACACCCTTTGGAGCAAGTAAAGGCACAGTTGGAATTTGCCTTATAAATCCACAGTCCTGGACTTGAATGATCTCCATGGATAGATCTCTCACTTAGAGCTGAGACGAGCACATGGGGACTAAGGACAATACTGAAGCTTTACTCAGAGGACTGATGTTATCTAATGATCACATCTCACCACAGTGTATGTCCTGGTCATCCATTGCCACTACAAAACAGTTTTTTCCTATTTTTATTTACTTCTTTATAAGCAAAGAGAGACAGAAAGAGAGGGAGCGGAGAGAGGGAGAATGGGCATGTTTTATGTGGGTCCTGGGGAATCGAACCCTGGGGTGTTAGGCTTTGCAGGCAAGTACTTTCATCACTGAGCCATTTCTCTAGCCCACAAAACAGTTTTTAAAGCAATGACAGTGAGGTCCTAGCACCTTACACATCTGGGGCAGATCTGCATGGGAAGTGGGTGAGCACATGTTGCCATCAGCTCATACAGGAGTTGGAAACCTCTTGGTGGTTCTCCACTCACATGCCTGAGTCTTGGCTCCACTCATAGGGCTGGGAAGCTGGGGATCCCAGGTATCTCTCTGTTCTTTTCTGAAGCATGGTGGCTTGCAGTGACTGGCCTATACAGCTGTCTGTGGACACACAGACACATGTCCCAAGACACCTGGAAAAAAAAGAGCAAGAGAGCTGGGAGTGGTGGCACACGCCTTTAATCCCAGCACTTGGGAGGCAGAGGTAGGAGGATCACTGTGAGTTTGAGGCCACCCTGAGACTACATAGTGAATTCCAGGTCAGCCTGGGCTAGAGTGAGACCCTATCTCGAAAGAGAGAGAAAGAGAGAGAGAGAGAGAGAGAGAACTGTGACACTTCCTTTCTCAAAACTAGCCTCAGAAGTCATACCTCCTTTCCACTATGTTCTCTCTGTCCACTGAGAATTTTATAGCCCTGCCCAGGTTCAAGAGCAGGGGAAATAGACTCCGCATTTTTACTCTTTTATTTATTAGAAAGAGAGAACAAAATGGGCACACCAGGGCCTCTAGCAGCTGCAGACAATCTCCAGATACATGTGCCACCATGTACATCTGACTTACATAGGTTCTAGAGAATCGAACCTGGCTACTTGGGCTTCCTAGGCAAGTGACTTAACCACTAAGCCATCCCTCCAGCCCTAGAGTCCATATTTTGAAGGTAAGTGACAAAATTTGGAATGAGCATGTGGGACCTGAATTATCACTCAGGCTATTTCTGCCCCCCCCCAAAAAAAAACAAAAAACAAGACATATATAATTGCCCATACTTTTCATCTTCATAAGACAAAATCTAGAGGGAAGTTGTGACAGCATGCATCTCTTAGACACTCAGGCACCTACTCTGAACGGGGAGGAGATTGGGACACATCAGTGGATTTTAAACCTGTTTATAATAACTTTCATCTAACAAACTCCTTTACTGCAACGTAACATAAGAAGCAGATAACAATGAAGCTGTTATCTTGAAATGAAGAAACTAACTGGAAGCCCCACTCTCTTAGGCTCCCCTTTCTTCCCTAAAGCTCTGTGAGTCCTCCAGCTTAGCTGGTACCCTGTCTGCTTTGACAACTGTGCATCCTCAAGGTGGAATGCAAGCTCCAGGACTAGGGTTTCCCTCTGGCTCCCCAGCTTATTCCCTCGAGATCCAGAAATTCACCTTTTCTCTCCACCCAATCCCCAGCCTCTCACGGATTGATTGAACCTAGCAGAGACAGATTGGGGAAATCACCCTCCTGAAAGGTGCTTCTAGAGTAATGGTACCCGGGAGGGACAGGTAAGCAAAAAGGGAACAAACCCAGGCAATTTTCAGACATCTCCACTGTCCATTACTTTGTTCACTTAAATAAACAAATAAGCCCCAGGCCGTCCACAGCCAGCAGTTCAGCAGCTGCAGGAATGATTTTCTTTCATTAGACGCAAAGACTGATCGATGTTGCTTAATCGTACCACCACATGCCCAGTCCGCACAGGCAAGTTCCGCCCTCTGCCTACTTCCCAGACTTGTACTCCACACAGGGTGTGGAAGGGAAAGCTTCTATCCTATCCTGCTCGAGTGTTGAAGGACAACAGTAGAAGGAGTGGACCAGCCTCGCACCATGGTTGGGAAATATGCCAGAGGAGGGAGCAAATGGGTCCAGAGGGCTGAGCTGGAGGCAATAATGGGAGCTTTCCTTTGTACTGCTTGGCTCTACAGGGCAACCGAGTAGTCATGTCAGAAGTACCAGGCCTGCTCAGTACAGCTCCTGCCCTAACCTCTGAAACACAGGGAAACCCAGGTAACAGAGGACCTACCTTCCTTCTCCCAGCAGAGATGCCATGCTGACTCTGAAGACAGACCAAGAAACAATTGGTCATAAATGCCTAGACCCCACCTTCCCTGCTTGGCTGTGTTTCTCTCTTCAACTCCGCTTTTCCCCTATCTTGGGTAGCAGTAGGTCACAGGCGTAGTCCTGCACCATGGTTGCTATCTCTGACTGTGAACTCTCAGCATCTCTCAGTGTCCAAGGCCAGCCTGGGCTACATAGCAAGAGCCTGGGGAGAGGGGAGGATGTCCAAGCAGAAATCTCCCAGACATTTCATTTCCCCTCCCAGGCAAAAGAAGACTATGTTCCGGGCTGGAGAGATGGCTTAGCAGTTGAAGCCTAAGGGCCCTGGTTTGATTCTCCAGGTCCCATGTAAGCCAGATGCACATGGTGGCACATGTGTCTGGAGTTTGTTTGCAGTGGCTAGAGGCCCTGGCATGCCCATTCTCTCTCACTCTCTCTCTCTCCATCTCTCTCCTCTCTGTCTCAAATTAGTAAAAATAAATAAATAAATAGAAGTCAATGTTCCGATTCAGCAAATCTCAGATTCCCATCTTTTTCTCAGAGCCATCAAGGTTTGGGCCATATTCAACATTGCATTCATGTAATGGCTTTTTTCATTGAACTCACTCACTTTTGTAAGAAAATAAAAGAACATATTTGTTTTAAATAAAAATTAGATAACAGTGCCCAACCTGGAAACTCAATATTGCAAGCCATTAATAGACTCTGCCTATAAAAATCAGCATGATGAGAATTCATGGTGGGTCAGATGCAAACCTGTTAGCCTGATCACTGCTGAAACTCTCATAAGGAGCCAGTGAAAGGATCAAAAACAAATAGGCATAAACTGGGCTTGAGAGATGGCTTAGTGGTTAAGGTGCTTGCCTGTGAAACTTAAGGACCCAGATTCAATTCCCCAGGACCCATGTAAGCCAGATGCACAATGTGGCACATGCATCTGGAGTTTGTTTGCGGTGGCTGGAGGCTCTGGTGTATCCAGTCTCTCTCTCTCTCTCTCTCTTCTCTCTCTCTGCCTCTTTGTCTCTCTCTCTCTCCCTCCTCTCAAATAAATAAATCAATAAATACAATTTTTTAAAAGGTATAAACCCATAGGACCAAAGAGAACAGAAGAGACACAGATAGCAAATGACAGATGTCAAGACAATTTTGGAGGCTAGAAAAAAAAGGGGGGAGGGGTTCTGATCAACTGAGATGTGAGCCTGGGAAAAAAGAGTCACTGAGATTAGCTACACTGAGATGTGGCGCTTGGAGAAGTCCCCTGGGAAGGGGGGATTCAAGTAGGGCTGAACCCAGAAGTGCTGGGAGAGGTCCCCTGGGAAAGGGCAGGGTTTAGGTACAATGGAACACAGAAGCAGTGGTGGAATGTGAATCTGTCAGATCCCTAACTTCCCCTCCCACTATCCCTAGACAGGGACCTCTCCTCCACTCTCCAAAAGAGGGTGGGATGTTAACTAACTAGGGAAACTAATTTTTATAAAAGTTGAAAATGCAAGTAACAGTGGTCAGGACTCCTCAGGGTCTTACTACCTTTACATCACCCCCCTTAGGCAGTAGGAAGTTGGCCCACATGTTCCTCAATTGGTAAGACCCAAGGGACATTGGTGGACACTGTAGCTTCTGTGATGCTGAGATAAGGACGATTATTAGATTTGTGAAACAGAAATGCAGAACTATGCATACCTGGAGAGCATCAAGAAAATGATTTGAAAGAGAGGAAATCAGAGAAAGGTAAGGGGGAAAAAGTGGGTTATTTCAGGTTGGTTATCTGAATATTAGACATTCTAGGGGAGGGAGAAGGGGACATGGACAGGAGGAAATTATCAAAGAAATAATAGAAGAAGAAAAAATTTTTCAGACATTGAGGACTTTGGTGTTCCGGATGGAAAGGCCCACTCAATGCCTAAAGAAACAAATGGGTAACCAACTATATCAAAAGATGCCATCGTGGAAATTGAGAGCACCTGCTGTCGAAAGAATTCTGGGAGAGAAGATATGCAATGAGGCTGGAGAGATGGCTCAGTGGCTAACATGCTTGCCTATAAAGCCTAATGTTAGGCCCAGGTTCACAAAGTGGTGCATGCATCTGGAGTTCATTTGCAGCAGCTACAGGCTCTGGTGTGTCCATTATCTCCCTTCCTCTCTTCTCTCTCTCTTTTTCAATAAATAAATAAGAAAAAAAAAAAAAAAGAACTGGAAATGAGTTAGGCAAGGGTTGTTTCCTTAACAACACTGAAGGCCAAGTGAGAAAACTGCCTTCAGAAAGGTTTTTTTCAAAGAGAATTTATTGTGCCTCTTGAATTTTATACACAGCCAAACTATCAATGCAAGGTAGGCAAGGCGTCACAACTTTTGCCTGCAAACGACCCTTTCTTGGGAACATAGGACAGGATGTGCTCCACCAAAACAAAGGAGTAAATGGAGAAAGATGAAGACATGAGCTTCGGGGCATAGGGGCTCCTACCTAGGATAATAATTGAGGGGTGACAAGCACAGCGGCAGCTGTGTCGGGGGCTTGGGCAACACTGAGCTGGGATGGAGCAGTAGTATGGGGGCTCCAAGAGGGATGTGTCTCGAGTTAAAAAAAAAATGGGATTGACAGATTAACTGACAGGTGTGGTCGGGTGTAAAATTGGATTGAAGGCCTTTGTACCGAATTACTGAAGGGTGTGGGAAGAGTCACCCAGATGGCTAACAATGAGAGGCAGGGATCAGCAAGAATGACATCATCAGACACTACTTGATGAGGTTGTGAATCATAATCTCCCATTCATAACAACAAAACATTAGCTCTGGGTTGAATAATAAAAACCTCAGGCCAAATCTCGGGTGGGAAGCTGGAGAGAGGGGGTGATTATGGAAGACAGGAATTGAGAGCCACTCATTGTATTTGGAAAGTGATAACATGTAGCTCTTGTGCGTCAAAATCAAGAAATAGAAACCTAAGGATGTTACTGCAAAGTACAGTGAGGAAAAACAAAACAAAACAAAACACTAGAAGAAACAGCTGTAAGAATTGACAGCTGCTTCCAGAACTGGCATTGTGGGTTTGGAGAGAGATGAGCAAGGGGCTTGCCATTTATGATAACCTTGTTTGGGCTATGTCATGTTCTTATGCAGCTGTGTGTTAAGTAATGTTTATGTATTATTTGGACACAATGTTTCAATGAATGGAAAATAATACAATGAGCATAAAACAAAAATGAATTGTTCCTAGATTTTGTTGCTTGTTCAGGTCTCTGAGAGTCAGGCCTGTGCTCTCACTCGCTCTCTCTCTCTCTCTCTCTCTCTCTTCCATGTTAGGAAAATGAGAGGCAACTGGGACAAACCAGTACCAAAAGCCTTCTCCCAGGGGACACCAGCAAGAGACAAGAGGAGCTGGCTACCCAAATATCCCCAGCATGACCTGTTGCAAAGGACAAAGCTGAGGTGACTGCTTCCTAGGACTCTGGAGAACTCACCCTGACAGAGCATTACATGGGTGCTGGGGAATGGAACTTAAGCTCTCTCGGGTCCTCTCAGGCCCTCATGCTTGTAGCAAACCCTCTGAAGCACTGAGCCATCTCCTTCCCCCCAATCTGGTAATTTTTAGACTTCAAAACTTGAAGATGCCAGGTGTGGTGGCACACGCCTTTAATCCCAGCACTTGCACTTGGGAGGCTAAAGTAGGAAGATCACTGTGAGTTCAAGGCCAGCCTGGGGGCTACAGAGTGAGCTCCAGGTCACCTTAGGTGAAAGTGAGACACAGCCTTGAAAATACCAAAAAAAAAAAAAAAAAAGTGAAGATGTAAGCCCTGATGATCTTAGTTGTCTTCTTTCAGAGAGTGGGGGAAGAAAGAGGGAGGGAGGAGAGAGAGAGAGAGAGAGAGCAGTGGCAAACAGTGGTACTGAGTAGGCTCTGCACTTGATCCAGTTCTCATGTCACCCAGGCTGTCTGCAGAAAATGCTTCTCCTCCATTTAAAATTTTCAGTGTCCTAAAATTTTGACATGTTTCACTTTTATTCTATAGGTAGCCTCCCCATATTAAAAAGATGAGTCTATCCATTCATCCATTCTACTTTCCTCTTTGAATACAGTATTTTTAAAAATCTTTTCTTTATTTAATTAATTTATTTGCAAGCTGAGAGAGAATGGGTATGCCAGGGCCTCTTGATGCTGCAAATGAACTCCAGACACATATACCACTTTGTGCATCTGGCTTTACATAGTTACTGGGGAATTGAACCCTGTCCAACAGGCTTTGCAAGCAAGTGCCTTTAACCACTGAGCAATCACTCCAGCCCCTCACCACAGTATTTGATAAATTACACAAGATATATAGTATTTTATAAAATAGGCTTTGTAGATAACTTTTCCTAACTGGAGTCTATGCATGCTCTGAGCATGGTTAAGGTGGGCAAGACTGAGCTGTGATGTTCAATAGGTTAGTTTCATTAAATGCATTCTCCTCTTGCAATGACTTCATTACCATGCAGCCTCACCGTGAGTCCAGGAACATCTGCACATGTTTTTAAACACACCAGGAGACTTTGAACCCCACAAAGTGGAAGACAAAGGCTGTGAGTCTTACTGCCTGCCCTTAACAAGTTCCAGGATGTCTCTCCTCATCTTACCTAACTCCTCCCACTTGGATGGACAGGGACTCGAGTCCATTAGGGCTGTGTCCAGCTGCTGAGTCCAGGGTCTGAGTAGGTATACCTGGTTTCTCAGGCGCTGACCACTGTTCACATACCTGCTTTTGAAGTCCCCACTCCAGGACAGGGCTGTGTGTGATAATCTTTCTCCTACATATGAAGTTTGTTTGCTGCTAGAAATAGAATGGGCCCAGATCATTTCTTTTCACAATTTGTCATCAAAGCTCTTCAGCTTGTGTGTGGAGAGTAATGTCTTCCTCTCCAGTGGTCGTAATGGCATGCCTGTAAGGCCTCTCTCTCCCTGTTGGGCCATCTCTCCCTTCCCCTCACAGGTTACCTGGAACAGAATATAGGTACAAGTCTGGGGGACTTTGAAACCAATTCTAAAATTCAATGAAGTAGGGGTGGGGGATTCTCAAAAAAGAGCCACCCAGGGCTGGAGAGATGGCTTAGCAGTTGAGGCACATGCCTACGAAGCCTAAGGACCCCGGTTCGATTCTCCAGGTCCCATATAAGCCAGATGCACAAGGAGGCACATGTGTCTGGAGCTCGTTTGCAGTGGCTGGAGGCCCTGGCGCTCCCATTCTCACTCTTCCTCTCTCTCTTTCCTCTCTTTATCTTAAATAAATAAATAAATAAATAAATAAATAAATAAATAAATAAAATTAAGATTTAAAAAAAAGAGCCACCAATCTCTTGGTTCACTCTTGCTCAAAAAAGAAGCCATATTAGGCACTCAGTTCTTGGTGCAGCCCCGAGCTGAAGTTTCTATCAGATTCCAGCTCGAGAGGCTAATGGGAGATGGTTTTAGGCTGAACTAACTCACTAAGGCCAGAGGAAAAGGGGGTGGGGCGGCTCTGATGCCCTCTACTATTGCTTGCTAAAGCAAAATGAATGAAAATCAAAACACCACCAATAACAGCAAACCCCAAAGTCTCACTTTCATTCATTTTATTTTAAGCCTTGATTTCAAAACAAAGTCATGTTTGCTTTTGAAGCCTGGACTAGGGGCAGAAGCAAGAAATGCCGAGCTAGGCCAGGCTTGTCGCCCATCAGGGAGTCCCCACAGGGCAGTGGTGGCTGCTCACCTTCCCAGTCCCCACCTCACCCACCCCATTCCCAGAACAAGACAGGAGATTTGTTACCCCTGATGTGTGGCCCCATCAGAATGAAGGGGGCTTTTCAAAGTAGCAGGCGGTGTCATCTTCCCTCGGTTGGAATCATTCACTATTCGCACAATGTGTTATTATTGTATTTTTAATTGAAATGTAAATTCTGGGAACACTCTGACCCAATTTACTCCCAGGGAAAAAAAAGGGCAAAATTCTCATTTTCAAGGCACTGGAAATACAAGTTAGTTTTATTAATGATTAAGCTCTTTTTCCTGCCATAGGGTTGTGTGTGCTGGGTGTGTGTGTGTGTGTGTGTGTGTGTGTGTGGGTGGGGGTGTTCTTACCCAGGCACAATAGTAACATTACCCCATCCTCAGGGTGCATTTGATCAGGAAGGTAGAAGACTGGGGGAAGCTCACATATTGCCCTCCGCCCTTCTGGGGTTCACACCTGGACCAGGAAACAGCTAGCGTATATAGATGCCATTTCAGGTTTTAAATGACAGCGTTGATGGATACGTGATTAAACGATTGATTTAGAGTGGAGATTACTGTCCCATTTATTTCAAAGAAACTCTCTTTGTAAGAACAGAATCAAATGGAGATAAGATGATTCACAGTTGGCTCAGACCATCCACAAACATTACACACTCATGCCCTGGTGCTTCTAGAACTTCTACTAGAGTTCAAAGGGCAACGAGTACTTTCAACAATAGAGTCTCCTTGCATAGGGAGGGGAGAATGTACCCTTTGACCCACCAATAGGTCTTTACAGAGTTCCTACTGAGCAAGTGCCAAACACTTGGAGGTAGATGAAAAGG
Source organism: Orientallactaga sibirica (assembly GCA_036365145.1). NCBI lineage: Eukaryota > Metazoa > Chordata > Mammalia > Rodentia > Dipodidae > Orientallactaga > Orientallactaga sibirica. The sequence continues at coordinate 4,555,189 of JAEOAD010000030.1, forward strand.
TAAAAGTGAATATTTTGTAAGTACCTGTGTCTTTGAAACTGAAATTTTCATGACAGCTCAGAGATCACCTGCTAAGGAAAGTGTTCCTGCCTTGACATCTAAAGACACCTTGACCTTGACTGACTTACTCTCTACTTTTGGCCCTTTTAGCATTTTCTTCATGGTGCTAATTACTGATGGAGATCATTTTTCTAACTGATGGACTGTATGTCTCCTCCACAACCCTACTGGAACATAAGGAGGTCCGTAGGACCCGTGTCCTGAACTGCCACATTCTGCTGTCTAGCTTCAGACTGAAGGCACTTTGGTACCTTGCTGTGACTAACGTATTAATCAACCTGAGGATGTGTGTGTACAAGAACACTAAGTTTTTTGTCTGGCTCTGGAGACTGCCTCATCTCCCTCTGTGTCACTGACTCTGCACACTTACGCGGTACCACAGGATGAAGAAGCAACCCTTGGCCCAGGGTCAGTGGGAGACACAGAGCAACCTCCGTCCTCACCTAATGCCCTGGACTAGGCACCTCCCCTCCCCCAGGAACTTCTGGCAATGCCTGGAGATGGCTGTAGCCGGGGAGGACTGCTTACCCCCGCCCCACAGTGAACTAACTGAGTCCTCAGGCCCTAAGTGTCCACAATGTCAAGGTTGAGAAACAGCCTTCAGAGGGGGACCCAAATTTCCAATGTGCCTTGCTTAAGAAGTGGGTGAGAGCCCTAACACAGTGGAAACCTTGCTTCCCCTCTGGCCTACCTGTCCATACACCAACAAGAATGGGGTCTCTGGACCTGTCAATCCTTTCTCACTTAGCAACTGAGGTAGGCATGCTCTTCTGGTAAGAATCCCCCAGTCTCCTCTTCATCCTATGGAAGGCAGAGGTGACCCTGATAAGGGACTGAATCCTATGATTACCTCAGAAGCCTTTACTTAAGGAGCAAGAGGTCCAAGTTCCTGGTTGGAAGGCTGGGGGATGGGGGGAGGACTGGGGCTTTCCCGGCTCTCTTTACCCAATGGTAAAGGAGCAGAGCCCTCCTTTGTGACCTTAACAGGGTCACAATCATCAGGCAGGAAGAATCTTTTCCAACCTCCCACCCCTTACCCAGACATGCTTCTTTGCTGAAGCAGAAAGAGCTGGAGGAGAGAGGATCCTGCTTACTCTAGTTTTTCATATTATTCAAGCTAGTTCTTTGTGAATTCCTATAAATAAAATGAAGATAAATACAGATCAAGAGATATGACAGGTGACAGCAAGCAGCCGACGGGGACTTTGGTACTTTAAGCAGGCGACATGCCCAAGTCCACAAAAGCTAGCCAAGCATTATTATCTATTATTGGACGATCCCCAGGTCAGATCTTTCAGGGTATGTGGCTTTCTTTTTAAAGCAACTTGGCATTTCATTACATCTACTTATAGCACATAGATCAAATGCTCAAGGCAGGGATGTGGTGGGGTGGTGGGAGGTAAGACTGATGTGTGGAAGGCTTGAGCCCCCTTCTTCCCCGGGCTTGGGTGTTGTGTCCACAAACTAGGGGTCAGACTCGAGCTAAAATTGCATCTGCCTCTAGGTAAAAAGGCCTTCAGAGTGAAGGGAGGACCCTTGACAAGCTTTTTCCTTCCACGTGGGCTAGGAGATAAATCCCCACTTTTAGACACTGAAGCCAAAGCAAAGAGCTTTAGACATTTCTCTGCAGGCCACACTCTATCCATTCATGAAGAAAGCCAGTTAGGAACAGATCCAAGTCCTGTACCAGGCATGAGGATATGGGTGGAAAGGACCATTCCTGCTTCCCAGGAGCTTATAACCCAGCTAAGGCAAGACACCCACGTGTCACACGTCCTCACTGGGACACAATTACAAAGTGATCTCCATGGAGATGTCATGTGACAGGGGCCTAGGTGGGGGAGACAGCTGACCAGAGGAGCCTATTGGAGTTGGTGATCACCTGTTCATTGAATGCCAGACAGGGTTTTCTGGATCTGCTCCAAGGAGCTTTCTGAGAAGGAATCATACTTCAGGCTAAGATGAGCGTCTAACTCTGTTGGAAGGAGGAATTCCCAGGAACCATACCCTTCTCTCAGAAAGCCTTTGAAGCGACGGTCTCCAAACCATGTCAGATTCACTACTTTCCCATCTAGACTCTTCCTGTCCCTCACAAGCCTATGGCCTTTCTCATAATCACCGCCCTCACTGCCAAGCCCGCCACCAGAGCAGAGGTAGGGATCGTCTTCATTTCCTCCATCTGCTTCTCACTGCTGACTGTCCACTGTCTCTGCTCTGTAATGGTTCTGCCCATGAAGAAGCAGGAATCCAGGATCCTGCCATCTCTAGCCTGACAACTGTCTTTTTGTCTCAGTTTACCTCCCTACTTCCAGCCAGGATTTCTCCCACTGGAGCCCTCCCAAAAGAAACTTTGTCAAATGAAAGTCTGATCACAGAAGTATCTGGTACTAGACAGGGCACTCATGGTGAGCCTGGCCTTATGGGAGCATGCCACCTTTCTCATCCTTGGAGGCTTAAGGAGGCGAGACACACATGAGTCAAGGTGATGAGGCTCTAAGTAAGTGCCATTGTACACCCCTAATTCCTATGGCCATAGTCTTAGCTACAAGCTGTCACTTCTTGTAGCGTCATGCCTATGACTGATTCTGCCAAGAATCCTCAGAACCTTCTGGATGGAAGCCAAACCACCTTAACCTACCACACTCATGTCCTAGATCCCCTTTCCTCACCATCTTCCCTACCCTGTCCACCATGTCTCAGGTAGTGGAGGTGACCAACCATGTTTGCAAAGAAACAGATCAGCTCTGAAGGCCAGCTTCTTCCGCCTGCCTGTTGTGGCTCTTCAAGGCTTAGTGAGACACCACCTCCTCCAGGAAGTCTTCTCCATGCTTTCCTGCCCAGCTACCACTACAGGCCACCTGGCCTCATACTATGTTGCAACTGTGGATTTGCCAAAACTAGATTGTGAATCCCTTGAGTGGAGAAACGGGCTCTTTTCTTTTGTCTACTACAATCTGGCATATGATCAGTGCCTAGTAGATGTTAGTGAGCTGAAACATTTCTTTAAATTGTTGATGGTTAGGATGTGTGCTCAGGGGATGGCAAGATGGCTTAGCCTGCAAAGCCCAAGAATCCAGGTTCAATCTCCAGTACCCACGTAAGCCAGATGCTTAAGCATGGTGGCACATGTGTCTGGAGTTTGCAGTAGCTGGAGGCCCTGGAGCACCCATTCTCTCTCGCTCTCTCTCTCTCTCACACACATGCACATGCACACATGCACGCATGCACACATACACAAATAAATAAATATAATTTTTTTAAAAGAATGTGTGCTCAGTTCAGAGATTCTTCACTGCAGAGAGAGAGACAGACAGACAAAAAGAGGGAGAGGAAAAGAAGGTAAAAATATTATGAGCAAATGAGTGTTTGCTATGGACTAAATACTGTGCCCCGCATCCTCTAGCCTCCAAGGTGTTAGTATTAGGAGATGGGACCCTTAGGAGGTGATTAATTAGATTATGAGAGTGGAGCCTTCGTGAACAGGATTGGTGTCCTTCCACCATGAGAGGACAGCAAGGAGGCACCATCTGTGAATCAGGAAGTGACACCCCCTCACACAGAAGGCAACCCTGCTGGTGTCTTAAGCTTGGCCTTTCAGCCTCCTGGCCTACAAGCAACAACTTGTTGCCGATAGTCACCAGTCTATGGTACCTTGCTACAGCACAAACATACTAAACCAGTGTCTGTACAGTATTACTAGTTGAGGCATTCCTTTGCAATCAGGCCTGCCACAGGGACTCGATGCTTCAAGGCTGCAAAGAGACAGTGAATAAAAAAAAATCCGTAGCTGCCATATTTATGCCTGGCATTGGAATCACATTTTCTCACAGGGCATGCCACTTTCACATAGCACCTTCAGGACTTCCTGAGAGGTTTGCTGTCACTGTGTGGCAGTGAGTCACTTACTGCAAACTGTCTGTCTGCAAGGCTTGGTATCTTAGTTCTGCCATGGGCTGGGTGCGTGACCTCAAGCCCAGTGTCCTCACCCCCAAATAAAGACAAAAATAAATAGCAACCTCTTTGGGTTTCCTTTACTATAAAATCAAAGTGTGCAAAATTAAACCTTCCCAAAATGGTAGCTAATATTATTACATGCAGATAACAAATTTAGGGATTTTTTTTTTTTTTTAAATCTAAGAATTGCTCTGATGAGCACCTCTCTAGAAATGACAAAAGTAGAATGGAAAGTCACAGAGTTCTATGGGCAAAGCCGTATCCGTTTACAAATCCATAAGCAAGGAATTAAATGCAATCACCCAAAAGTGAAAACAAGCTATTGGGCACCTCATTTTCTTGCTGCAAACTCGGAAATCACCTGAGACCTGCCATCTTGGGCAGAAAGCAAGCCCAACACTAAGTAACTCGGGATTAAAAGACTATCGATAGCTTGTGACAGGCACTTCCTGAGAAACGCATCCTGGTCAAATAGCAGCAATCATTAAATATATGAGGATCGCTCAATTTAATCTGTTCTTTTCATATAGATTGATTGGGTCAGCAGAGTAACAGAGCCAGGAGACAATTGACATTTCTGCATCCTTTTCAGACAAGCCAGAGAGAGGAGGAGGCAGGAGACTTGAAAAGGGAAGCCATCTCACCCCTCACCCCACATGGTTTCCACCTATGTCTGACTTGAAGCAACTCAAGAGCTCAGGGGGCCCCAGCTTGGGGACATTGAAAGGGATGGGCTAAGGAGGCATGTTGCTCGTCTTTGAGCTCTGATAGTGGTCCTGATGCAATCTTCTCTCCTTTTCTTTCCTTTCCCCACCAATACCAGCTTGCTCAAATTACAAAGGAGATGTATACAGGACAGTGCCCTGAAAGCCAGTGGCCAACGCTGCTTCTACCCAGCCGTACAGCAAATAACATAAGACATCACTGTTAGCCTGGGATAGGCAGTGGAGCTCTGATAGGCTAAAGAAGGGTTTCTCAGCTAGGCACGGCGGCTCATGCCTATAATCCCAGCGCCTGGCAGGCTGAAATAGGAGAATCATTGCAAGTTCAAGGCCAGCCTGGATTACATAGTTAGAAGATGTCTAGGAAGATGAAGGATGGAACAGTTTCCCTGAGAAAGGCTTGACGCAGTGGTGGAGTTGAGTTAGAAAAATCCCAGGCAAGAGTTGGTCCTCTCCATCAGCTCCCTGCGTCAGCTCCATCTGGGGTGAGCTATACAGCCTTTTCCATTCCTTACTGCCCACATGTCTCATCGTTGCAGAGTTCCTGGGTATTCTGAGTCACTTTACTTTTCCTAGCCCAGTATGGTGGATTTCCCGTGATATAGATGTACAGTGCTTCATAACCTTGAATCATACAGTGAGGAAATAATTTACTCTTCAGTTTTCTTCCATTCCTTTGAAGACAGAGAGGCTCAATTTGGTACTAATATGTCTTTAACACAAAGACTTTCCAAACTTCTCTTGATGTTTTTAAAAGAGAGTAGACTAGCTGAGCATGGCGGCACATGCCTTTAATACCAGCACCCGGGAGGCTGAGGTAGGAAGATCATTGTGAGTTCAAGGCTACCCTGAGACTACTTAGTGAATTCCAGGTCAGCTTGAGCTAGAGTGAGACCCTTCCTGGATAAACCAAGAGAGAGAGCAAGAGAGAGAGGGAGAGAAAACCCCAGCAGTCTCTGGGTAGAATTTTATTATTCCTTTATTTGCATGAAGTTAACCTTCAGTTTTGCTTCTTTTCCTAGCAAAAGACAGTTAAATAAGCTTTTTCTTGGATACATTTATTAAAGCAAAAAGAAATGAGTCACTTAAAAATATTAACTAACTGCTTGGTTTAGTGGTAAAAAGGCATATTTAGTATGCAAAGGGGCCTGGGTTCTATCCCCAGCAGTGGCGGGGGGAACTATTATGTAAGTGATCATGATAAAATCAAATGTTCTGTGAGAATGACTGAAGTCCGGGGAAGCACGGTTGTAAGCAGTACCAGCTTAGCGTGTCTCCATCCTGCTTTCATGCGCTGCTGTCCTACCTGACGATTCCAGTGGAAAACTTCCCACGGCAAGAAGGTGATCTGTCTGTGGAAGGGCTGGGAGATCTGTGGTCATCTTGACCAGATCTTTCTCCTTTCTAGAACTGTTTCCCCATCATTTCTGATAACTTTGACTCTGATGGTCTATTCTCAACAAAGTGGATGGACTCCACCTCCTGGCCTCCAGCATCTCCTCTCCTCACCTGAGCTCTGAGCCTGAAACACATCCTGTTCATTCTCAGTCCAGCCCCTTCTCTTCATTCTCTCCTATTCCTGCCTCGCTTCCCCACTCTCTCCATGCTTACTCTCCTTGTGCCAGTCCTGGCCTCACAGATCATTCTAGAAAGCTGAATCCTAAAGTACAGTACTATTAAGAAAACATACAAGGGCTGGAGAGATGGCTGAGCAGTTAAGGCACTTGCCTGCAAAGCCTAAGGACTTGATTGAGCTAATTCCCCAGTACCCACACAAGGTGGAGCATGCATCTGGAGTTCATTTTCAGTGGCTAGAAGCCATGGTGTGCCCATTCTCTCCCTCTCTCTCTCTCTCTCTCTCTCTCTCTCTCTCTCTCTCTCTCTCTCTCTCAACATGAACCAGAGGCTCTTCACATGGTGGCCAATCAGGAAGCAGAGATGGTGCTGAAATCATAGGCCTGGTCTAAACTTCACAGCCCCTCCCCTGGTGACCTACATCTGCCAGCTATGTTCCGCCTACTAAAGACTCCACATAGACACCAGGTGGGAAACATGCATTCAAAACGTGAGCCTGTATTAGTTACTTTCTTGTTGCTGGGGGCAAAATTACTGACCAGAAGGAACTTAAGGAAGAAAAGAGTTGATCTTTGGCTTATGGTTTTGAGGGAAGTTTCAGCATGGCCAGGAAAAGTATGGCAGGCTGGCAGAGTTAGACTCATCTCAACAAAGAGGAAGCAGAGAGAACAGCAAGGGGGAGGAGGTGGGCTATAATACCTCATGTCCCACCCCAGTGACACACTTCCTCCAGCAATGCTCCACCTTCTAGAGGTTCCACGAGATTCCCTAACAGCACCACCAGCTGGAGATCAAGTGTTCAAACTACCTAGATCCTAGCAAACACTGTCCCTTCCAGGAGGCTCTTTGCTTCTGCCTCTTATGTCCCGAAACACTCTCTCCTGGCTGGACCAAGTATTCATAGGTAGCTAAAACAGTGAAAAGAGACTTGTACTCTTTTTTTTTTTTTTTTAAATATTGTATTATTTATTTATTTGAAAGAGAGAGATTGAGAATGGCACACCTGGGCCTCTAGTCACTGCAAATAAACTCCACACATATGCACCACCTTGTGCATCTGGCTTATGTGGGTACTGGGGAATTGAACCTGGGTACTTAGGCTTTATAGACAAGCACATTAACCACCAAGCCATCTCTCCACCCGAGATTTGTACTCTTCACAAACACAAAAAGGACACCTTGTAGGCCCCTTGACACCCCTACTGTTTCTATTTAGCACCCTGCTAAGTCAGAATCATTTTACCACAGCTAGGCCACCTTCAATATCAGCTACATCATACCATGCACAAGATACAATTATGTATATGGAGAAAAGAAATGTCTATTTTAGTCTCAAAAAGCTATGTGATTTTGCTTCAGTTCAATTTAAAAACATGGAATATGACTGAACTTAATGTTAGTACTTAGGAAAAATGTCCACAGTAATTACAGATGAGGATACATATCTGCAATTTATTTCAAATTTAGTAATACAAAAAAAAATTTCTGGATCCAAACACAACTATTTATAACTTGGCCAGGAGAACTCTGAGAATCCCAGTTATTTCGCCAGAATAGGTTATTCTTCATGTATCTTATTTAAGCAATAATGTGTGACAGAGTGTGAATTATGGCATATTAATTCTCACCTAGCATGTTATTAGGCTAACGTTGACGGCCGAGAGCTGTCAGTGCAACTAGGCATGAATTAATATCTAATAATTCCCCTGCTGAAATGTCTTATTGAGATTATAGCATTTTATTAGGAAAGGTTATTCCTTTAAAAAAATGTTTTTGTATGCTAATTGGGGAAAGGGGGCTCCACCTGAGAAAAGCTTCCTAGCTTTTCCCAGCAGCCATTTCTGAGACTTCTTGATGTTTACGATAATTGGCTCTAGTGGACACACATATGTCACCTTTGGGACATTGTGTCAGAAGCAAAACATAACAGAGCTCCTCCGTAATTGGGGAAATTGACATCATAGCTCCCTCTGGCCTGAAATCCCGTGGAATAACATTTGAGGGGCTGGAGATGTAGCTCAGTGGGGGCCACCAAGATCTGGGTCTAAAGAACCTAAGTTAGCTCTTTGGGCCTAGTAACTTCTCTAGCCTTCTCTAACCCATCATTGTCTTGTAATACTATGAGCAGCACCCTCTGCCTTGAAAGCATGATGTGCTATGTGACCATTCATTACCTACAGCCTCTCTCCACCCAACTGTTCACCTATTGAAGGCTTTTTTCTTTTTCTCCTCTTCCCTTTCTTCTCTTCCTTTCATTTTTTAAATTTTTTTTTTTCTGGGAATAGAACCCAGTACTTTATGCATGCTAGGCAAGAGCTCTACCACTGAGCTACATCGCTAGCCCTTTTGCATTCCATCTTGAGTTAAAGCATCATGAGGCCCTTGAGAAAATCCCAGAAGGTGCCAGTATCATGCTCTTGGACTATTTGGTGTTCTGAGCTGTGAGTCAAAACAAACATCTATTCTTTCTATATAAACCGTTCTCAGCTATTTAATGATAGTGGCTGAACACAAAGACAGTGGCCCCTAGACCTTCTCCTCTGGCCATGACCTTTCAAGTCGGCAACAGCAGCATGTTCAATTGGTGATGGGAATGAGTTGCCTCTAAGAAGAAAGACCAAGGTGCTTTTCTTGTCCTAGGACAATGGAAGCAGAGTTGAGCTGGAGACCCTTTCATTCTGTTCTTAAGTCATTGTAATATGCAGAATCTCCCTCCTGGCCAGTATGACAGAGAAGCAATTATGTCCTGTTAAGTCTCACCCAAGATTGGGACTATTTATTACACAGCAAAACATAACTTAACCATGCTGATATGCCTGATCTGCCCTAACGGCCCCACGCCTCATTCCCATGCTCAGTCAGGTCTCCACAGATCACCCTGAGTTTTCCCGTCACATTCCCTCATCATGACTATAATTATTTAGTTGTGTGTATTTGTCTAGTGTCTCTCCCTTGAGATCTCAAGTTCCACGAGATGGCTGATAACATCCACTCAGGATTACTGGATCTCTAACTCTTTTATGCCTGGTTCACGTGAAATACTCAATCACAATTGTTGAAAGCGAGAACTCAGGAATGAATGAGTCAAATGAATCTAAAGTAAGTAAATGCAACCGCTTGGGGGAAATAGTTCCCTAACAAGAACTTAATAGTGTGGTATGTTAGTAGGACAATAGATGGCTCCTTCTCTCAAACAATATTTCCTGTCTAGAAATTGCTGCGTGACCTTGAGCAAGAATCATCCCTTCTTTGATGGAGGAGTGCCCAGCACTGAAACACCTCTGTCACACCCTCCAAGGCTCAGGGACCATTGCGGAAGAGGGGGCGGATAGAATGGAAGAGCCAAAGGAAGGGTATGACCTCTTACAATGCAACTGCCCAGACAGAAATTAGCCTCGATATCCATGACCTTGCAGTGCCTAGCAATACCTTTGCAAGACCCTCAAAATAGAAGAAAAAGATGATGTCATCAAATTAAAAGAGAGACTAATGGAGAGAGGGAGGGGATATGATGGAGACTGGAGTTCTAAAGTGGAAGGGAGGGAAATATCAGGTGGGGTTTTTTTTTGTATGTAAGTATAAAAGTCAATAAAAAATAATAATTAGGGCTGGAGAGATGGCTTAGCGGTTAAGCGCTTGCCTGTGAAGCCTAAGGACCCTGGTTCAAGGCTCAGTTCCCCAGGACCCACATAAGCCAGAAGCACAAGGGGGTGCATGCATCTGGAGTTCGTTTGCAGTGGCTGGAGGCTCTGTTGTGCCCATTCTCTCTCTCTCTGTCTTTCTGCCTCTTTCTCTCTTTTCTGTTGCTCTCAAATAAATAAATAACAATTAAAAAAATAATTAAAAAAAAAAAGAATCATCCCTTCTTTGAACCTTGGTTTCCTCGTATGTCAAATGGAGGTCATCTTTTTCTAGATCTTTCCTACAGGAAGCTGGGATATAATAAACTGTGTTTAATATGTTTATGAAACATACATATGACTCACCCTGAGTGCTCACTCAGACTTTTCCAGACTGACAGGAGTGACTATATCCAGATGTGCCCATCACAGAATCCAGCAAGCTGCCCCATCCACCCAGGCTGGCAGTTCTTGCTGAGGCCTACTTGAGACACCTGACAGCAATGTCCACCTTCTAAAGTTCCTAGCTGAGCTCTCCTGTGGAAGCACACTTGTCTTAGAGAGGGTGGAGAGCATCATTTCTGTCTTAAAAGATAGGGCTAGGGCTGAGGGGATTGCTCAGTGGTTAAAGGCTCTTGCTTGTAAAGCCTCCTGGCCTGGATTCAATTCCCCGGGACCCATGTAAAACCACATAGTGACACAAGCATCTGACCTTCATTAGCAGTGGCAAAGGAAGTGGCATGCCTATACACACACACATGTGTTTTTAAAAAACTATATATATAACTTTTTTTTCTTTTTCTAGGTAGAGTCTTGCTCTAGCCCAAGCTGGCCTGGAAATTCACTCTGTAATCTCAGGGCAGCCTCAAATTTACAATGATTCTCCTACCTCTGCCTTCTGAGTGCTGGGATTAAAGGTGGGCGCCATCACGCCCAGCTCAAAATATTTTTTAAAATATATTTTTATTTATTTATTTATTTGAGAGACACAGAGAGAGAATGGGCACGCCAGGGCCTCCAGGCTCTGCAAACGAACTCCAGACACATGCGCCTCCTTGTGTATCTGGTTTACGTGGGTCCAGGAGAATTGAACTGGGATCCTTTGGCTTTGCATACAAACGCCTTAACTGCTAAGCCATCTCTCCAGCCCTCAAAATATTTTTTAAAAATAGGTAGGGCTATCTTCATACCCACAGAAGTGAAGTGAGCTCTATCCACAAGCTATTGGAAAGGTTAGAGGTGTCTTCGGAGTTCAGGAAATCCTTCCACTGTGCTGTCCCCCCCGCCCACCCGCCCCAACAGTCTGAAAGACTCATGAGAGCAGAATAAACAAGGCTACTGATGTGTTACAAAATCAATGCTTGTGAGCAAGCAGACAGCTTCTCTGCCCAGTGTGTGGACAAATGCACCAGAGGAGATCCTGCCACATGTATATCCGCCTGTTTAACTCTGCAGTTTTTAACAGCTGCAATTGGAGTCTGAGCACATGGCAAGAGAGCCTTGGGGAGGGAACAGCCACCCTGCTCAATGTGGGCACCTGACTCTCAAGTAGCAAGCTTTCCCTGGAGCCTGCATCTCAGGGGACAGTGAGGTTTCCAGTTAGCACTTGCTGTCCTGTCTTCTGGAAACTCCATACTAGCTCAGGGGTCTCATGAGACTTCCGGTTGGATCTGGAAGCTGCCTGGCTGTGTTTACTCTCCCCACAAATACCAGAGGAACCCTGATTTCCTTTCTGGAAGTCTGAGGCAGACAGGAGTCTGGACCTCACTGGTCCTCCTGACCCAGCAGCAAGCTGCCTTCTGGCCATGACAAGGACCCTTACCGTCTCTACTTGTTAAACAGTTTGCTTCAGTTTTGGTCTTTATCCAGAGTGTTCTTCTGTGCCTCAGCCACGTGTGCTCTGACACAGTCCCAAGCTGAGACAAGACACAAGCTGTGGGCTCAACTTGCAAAAGAAACCAGAGGCCAAGGACTGCTGTGTGACAAAGGAGGTCAGTGCTTGATGACCTTGTCTGCCCTTGTGCAAGACACTGAGGCGTCATCTCCCTAGGGAGAAAGTCAGTCACTCATCCGTCAGTGGAAACAGTGTCCTTCCCAGGTACACCTGCTCTTAGAGGCTCTGAGGGAAACCTAGTGCAGATGTGGCATTGCTGAAGCAAGAAGAGACGCCAACGGATAAGACAAACAAGACAACCGATGAAGTGGTTGCATCGGTGGGTTGCCCCCAAGCCCCAACACACCGCAAGATTTTATGACACCGTAAAAATGCGAGCTCCCAGGCTCCACACCAAGATCTCCACCTACAGCAGAATCACAAGGGCTGAGACAACGGAATCTACATTTCTACCATTTAGAACCCAGGAACTTCACTTCATGCTTTTTCGCACATGCGCACTCAGCCAGCATATGTATCCAATGAGTCATGATATCCAAGGGTCCCTACAGGACAACTCCATCCATCCCATTGTTCCTGGAGGGACCTCAGATGGAGACAGATTTGGAAATTAATAAAGATATCCCATCCATAGGCACAGGCAATGGGGGGGGTGTCTTTTAAAAAGCCCTTCTTTTGATGCATTTTTCTGGCAGTGTTTTTTGCTTTGTTGAAATACCTTCTCCACTCACTTGCATATAAGCCTATTGGAAACCTTCCTAAAGGGAGCTGAACCAAACCACCAAAAACACTGGTTTCTGAGGAAGGCACTGCAGAGACAATGTCAGACCTGGGCTGTGTTCTCGCTCTATGCAGTACATAGCCATATCTTCCTCCTCCGGGTCTCCAGGTATCGGGTCTTCCTAGCCTGCACCTCCATGGTGGTACAAGCCCCCAAATGTAAACAGCTGGGCCTTCTTTGGCAGCTGCTGCCGATTAGTAAATTACAAGTTCAAGATTCAAAAAGAAATGACTAAAGAATAAAACCTTTAGTCAGGCAATTTGAAGTCAGACTGGAGCAAAGAACACCTGTTGAGAAAGACCATTATTAGGAGCTCAGGCTCTGGGTGAAAAGATCACTAGGAATTAATTTTGATTGCCTCACAAAACTTTGCATAACAAATGCTCTCCGATGGGGGCGTCCGGGGATTGCTCTTGGAGGTGTGGGGGGGGCAGATTTCATTTCTAGTAAGGTAACCTAAGCTCTGCTTGGACTTTAGAATCCACCATTAACTGCCCTTGTCTGTATTCCTCTGTTAGAAGCAGATTGTGCTGCTAAGGTTACTGTGTATTATGCTTCTGGGGAAAAAGAGAAACAGTTGTGATATCAAAATCTTTTCAAAGGAGTCGTTGAGAAAGCATGAGGTCAGAGACTCGTGACTCCCAAATTGTTAGACCACTTATTTATGCCTGTGTCTATGTAAATGGAGAGTTCAGTGTGCGCTCTGTGATTTAAGCAGTCTTATGTTGTATTTTTTTTCAGGCACACACCTCTACTTTTTTTTTTTTTTTTTTTGTAAGAGTCCCTGTGTTCAAAATGGATTGACTTGCTGTTAGACGACCTTTGCACTTTGTAATGCTATCAGAAATGAAAAAAAAAAAAAAAAGTTAGGCTTCAACGATGGCGAGGTTCTGTGGAATAGATGGGCAGGTGGGGGTGGGGTGGCGGAGATACTGAATATTAAGTATTCATTCTTTCCTGAAAAGAAAGAGACTCCAGCTAAAATATGTGGCGTCCTACCTGTCTGTCAGCCCCTGATTAAATCTAAACGCAGGCATCCCATCTGTTTGCCCAAATGAAAAGTGTAATATTCTACTAACTACTTTCTATTATCATTCAACTTAAGGGTTTCTCTGAAAAATGATCCTCAGTTCATTTGAAGTTTATCTGGCACACAAAAGGAAGCTCCGAGAAGCTTTATGCTTTTAAGCTAATAAGCAGCATACCAGCTGACTCTGGGCAGAATCTTCAACACTTGCCTTCCTAATCACCTGGCTATTCAGAACTGTGGACTCCCATGCGCCACGACTCAGAAAACCTAGAAATATCCCGAAGACAAGGCAGAACTAAGAATACAAGCCAAAGCCGATCCAAACGGTAGCGGATGTCCAGCGCAGTCCAGTCAGAATGGCTATTCCCAAGAAAACAAACAACAACTGCTGGCAAGGGGAGGGGCGAGGAACACTGCCGGTGGGAATGTAAACTGGCTGGGCCACTATGGAAATCAGTTCCTCAAAAAAACTAAAAAAGACTACCATATGTAACCCAGCTATACCTCTTTGGGTATATAACCAAAGGAATTTAAGACAACATACTTGGATACCTGGGCATCCATGTTTAGTACAATACTATTCACAATAGTGAAATATAGAGCCAGCCTAGATGTCCACCAACAGATGAATACATTTTTAAAATGTGGTATATATGTATAACTGAGTTTTTTTTCAGCCAGAAAGAAGAACAAAAGAATGCCATTGGAAAGAAAATGGATGGAGAATATTATGTTAAATGAAGTTATTCAGACTCAGACCACTATCACGTTTTCTCTCATATACACTGTCTAAATTTATTTATTTATTTTTGGTTTTTCGAGGTAGGGTCTCACTCTAGCTCAGGCTGACCTGGAATTCTCTATGTAGTCTCAGGGTGGCCTCGAACTCACACACTGGGCTGAATTTATTTTTTTTAAAAATGTTGAGAAAAGCCAGCATGGTGGCACCCACCTTTAATCCCAGCACTTGGGTGGCAGGATCATGGTGAGTTTGAAGCCACCCTGAGACTACATAGTGAATTCCAGGTCAGCCTGAGCTAGAGTGACACCCTACCTCAGGGCAAAAAAAAAAAAAAGTTGTGAAAGTAGAGGGAGAACGATTTGGGAAGAGGACTTGTAGGTAGGAGGAGGGACAAGGGTGATGGGGGAATAAATGTGATCAAAGTACATGATATGCATGTATGAAAATGTCAGAATGAAGCCCAGTATTTCGTACAAATGAATAGATGCCAATGAAAAGTAATTTTAAAGGACTATAAAAAGTCTTAATACTTTACTTTGTCTCTAGTTGGGATCCCCCTCCCACAAAAAAAAAAAAAAAAAAAAGAAAATATTGGAAGTTACAAAACTATGTCGGGTTTTGTGACAATATTTTTCCCCACTTGCATGACATTTTACTAAATGAACCATTATGGATTTCTCCTCAAACGGGTGGAGGTTTTGCCTCCAAAATCTGAGTGTCGCACTGGCATGCTCCTCCTGCTCTGCTAACAAGAATCAAAAGTTTAAAGTTATTTCTTGCTCTGGTCTATGTTTTCACTTATTCGAAAAGATGAGGGTGGGGGAGGACCCTGCCCGGAGGAAACCTACTCAGCTGCTTGCAAATGCTCTCCCAGGAGCAACTGCTTGGAAAAAGAATGCCAATTTCAGTACCATTTGGAAAGTCTATAGGGGTTCCTCAGAGATATTAGATAATTGAATGTAGCTTTCTCTCACTGGGGGAAAAAAACTCACACATGCAACAACCCCCCCCCCCAAACCCCAGCTCCCTTAGCATTCTAGTCAATTTTATGACAAAGTTAAT
Organism: Orientallactaga sibirica; assembly: GCA_036365145.1. Lineage (NCBI taxonomy): Eukaryota > Metazoa > Chordata > Mammalia > Rodentia > Dipodidae > Orientallactaga > Orientallactaga sibirica. The sequence goes on from JAEOAD010000030.1 coordinate 4,570,629, forward strand.
CTGTAGCGTGACTTATGGAGTCCCAGTGGGAGGTCACTGGGGCCCGTAAATATGTAAACATGGCTTTTTCGGTTTCCGTTTCGCATGAATACAAAATAAACTGCGGCCCTCCGCTCGCTGGAAAAGTTCTTCCTTAAAGTTAATAAAATCTGTCAACTTCCATAAAGGCCCAGAGGAAGGGGGTCCACAGGTGCAGCCCACAGGGCTGAGGCTACAGAAGTCCGGGTGGCTCATACAAAGCCCTGGGCACCGCGCGCCTCTCTCCCCATCAATTCTCATCAAGGGTTATTAGAGTCATCTGCCGCCTCGGAGGTGCGTCCCCCGCGCTCGCCCCGCACAGGCGACAATGACATTTGGCCGCGCTGCAGGTGCGGCTGTGTGTGGCCCGAGTGGGGCCGCCTTTGTGGCGCTCGGGTCCTTTGATCTGGGCCACAAAGGGCCTCGGAGGAGCTGCAGTCCCCAGCTTTCTGCCCAGGCTGGGGAAGAAACTGGCTGGGGTGGAGGGTGGGTGGGGGGAGGAAAGAGGAAAGAACTGGAAGAGAGAGAGAGAGCGCGCAAAAGTGGGGGGGGGGTCTCAGGAGGGGAGGGGTGATCTATAATATTTATTTCAACAATAGCTTCAAATCTTTTTAAACATCATAAGAACACGGCTCATTAAGCCCACAACAGCCTTGAAATTGTGTTATAAAACCGCAAAACAGAAATCAATACATTTGCTAGAAAGGAGGTAATGAAATATATTGAGTTGCCTGAGAAGTGGTGTGTATGAATCATAATATTATTATGTGAGCATCAATTCCATTTCCAATACTTAAAGTTAACCAGCTAGGGAAGAGGACCCTGAACCCTCGTTAAACAAACTCTCCCCATGGCTGGCTAGGACGGCGTATCCTATAATAACCCAGGGAGGAGGCCCGATCAATGCTGCCCACCCCAGCTTCAGCTGCACAACCCTATTGCTTCCTGGTCTGATCAATACTGGCTCACAATGGCCCAGAGAAAGTGGGGAGGGGGAGGGGGCCAAGCTTCAGGCTGGAGCCCCCGCCCATCATGGCTCTGCTTCTAGGAAGGGGACTTTGGCCAGCTGCTCAGCCCCTCCTAACCCTAGGCGGCAGCTTCCCTCCCTGCCCACCAGTCCAGCCTGGTGTGTGTGGCTAGAGGGCACCCTCAGCCTCAGCACCCGACATCCACCCCATGTATGGTATGATGTCTAATTTGTTTGCTTACTGTTTGCAGGTGGATATGGCTTTCCTCTGCTGTTCAGCCAGTAAATAGAAACTGGATGCTTCCCTGCCATTTGTCCTGACATAGGACCTGATTCTGTAACCTGGGATGTAGAGAAGGCTAAAAATCAGGGCCAGAGCTAGGGCTTATGGGATCTGAAACTTATGCAAACTGGAGAGGAGGATTCTTTAAAGGAAAAACAACTGGGATATTTCCAAACTTCATTGTTTAAAAAAAAAGAGAGAGTACATGTTGGGGAGGGCTCCAGGAGGGTCTGGGAGCTGGAACAGCTTCTGGGTGGAATCTGACTTGGCAGAAGGCTAGGTCCCCTGAAAAGATCCTGTTCAAATCTCTCCAAGCTGCTTCCATTCCTAAGAGCAGCTTGGTCTGGCTGGCTTCCTGGTGTGATCCCTAGAGCTTGCAGGGGTCACCTAGAGGATATAGGGTCACTAAAGAAGGAAGATCTGGGAGTGGCCAGGTTTGAAAGGCAGGCCAGTCAGTCCCAGACCTTAAGATAGGCAGCTTCTTTGTTCACCTCAGGCTCCACCTGTGGCCTTGTCCTGTCATTTAGGCTGACTGTTAACACAAGAGCTGGTCATTTTATGGACACAGTCAGATGCATGTTGACGTGTGTGCATATGTGTGTGTGTGTGTATGTGTGTGTGAGTGTGGGCACGCACCTACACACACACAGGCACAAACCCTCACTCATGTCCAGTTGCACACACACAAAGCCAGGTTCACAAAGGCATGGTTCCACAGATCCTCCAAGTGTGAGGACAGTTCTATTTCAGCAGATAGCAAAGCCAAAACCTGAGTGCCTCAAACAGTGGTTCTCTACTTGGGGCATTTTTCATCCTCAGGGGACATTCAGCCAAGTCTAGAGACTTTTTCTTTTCTTTTTTTTTTCCCCGAGGTAGGGTCTCACTCTAGTTCAGGCTGACCTGGAATTCACTATGTAGTCTCAGGGTGGCCTTGAACTCACGGTGATGATCCTCTTCCCTCTGCCTCCCGAGTGCTAGGATCAAAGGCATGCACCACCACGCCTGGTTCTAGAGACATTTTTTATTGGAACTGCCTGGAGAGGAGGAAGAAACAGCATGAGTGGCATCTAGTGAGTGGGCTAAGTGATAGAAAGATACCATAGGAACTGCACCCCAAATGACAATGGTGCTGAGGGAGAAGTCCAAGCTAAGGCTGCACCCCAGGTCTGTTTCTTGCCAGAGCTCACAGTGCTATGGCTACTGTTTCTAACCCTGGTGTCTCTGAACTTCTGTCTTGGAAAAGGGGAATGCTGACAACCCATCCTCTTTTCTTGCTATCATGGCTAAGAAGCAGACCCTTTATCCCTGTCTTCTGTCTCTAACCTCTGACAGCCATTGTCCCATGTGTTGTTGAGGTTCCAGCTCTGGGCCATTGGGCCAGGGCCACTTGTGCACAATCCCTGTTCAGACTCTGCCTTTAGAATGCCACTCCAACATACCCATTAGTCACCAGCTCGCTAGGGGCTGGCTGTTCCGGTCCCTGCCTAGCTGTTCCAAGTACCTGACCACTTAGTGCAGAGTCATATCTGATCATCCAGTCTGCATAGCATACATAATGTAGGCAGACTCTAAAAACTGTAGAGCTAATTTTTCCAATCCTACATTTCTGCCCTCTCATCTTGTTGTCCTTTCCCCGCCTCCTTCCGTTTTCTTTCCTTCCCCCTGTCGGTTGCCTCACCCCCTCCTCCACTCTCTGTTATCTCATTGGTCTTCCTAGATACTTATCTCAGAATTGACCATCCTTGCCATCTTGGCTACTTCTAGGTGCAGGTTTTGTAATGTCTGTAGTGTCTGTGGTCTCTGGGTCACCTAAACACCACAAACGTGATGCCCTTACTTGGAGAGGGGACTACCATTCCTGGCACATAATCCCAATTGCACACAATTAGCTGAGTCAGTCTAGCACTGGCCATTTATTGACCAGGCAGATGACCACCCATCTTGTGACTGTATCACTACAGACCCCTAGACTCAGAACACTAAATAATTGCCCAATATTTCCATATGTACTAAAACCTACATGAAGTTCCTTGGTCATTCTGGAAATAAACCTAGAAAGTAACCTGTTCTGTGCTTTTTAGACTTTCTAGATTTCTTTGAGGCAGGGTCTTACTCTAGCCCAAGCTGACCTAGAACTTATGCTGTAGTCCAAGGTGGCCTGAAATTCCTACCTATTTTCCTACCTACATCAGTCTCCTGTGTGCTGGGATTAAAAGAATATGCTGCCACACCCAGCTAGATTTTAACTTTTTTTTCTCATTTATTTGCAAGGAGAAACAGAGAGAGGGAGACAAAGAGAGGGAGAATGGGTGCACCAGAGCCTCTTGCCACTGCAAATGAACTCCAGACACATGTACCACTTTTTTGTGTGCATCTGGCTTTATGTGGGTACTGGGGAACCAAATTTAAGCCATCAGGCTTTGCAAATAAGCCCTTTAACTGTGGAGCCACCTCTCCAGCCCCCCAGCTAAAATTTTTAAATAAAAATTTTCATTTCAAAACTAATGATTTTTCAATATGCACCCGAGGAATGAGACACAAAGAAAAACTTTGTGAAACCAAATTCTACTAGAGCTGAGAAATGCCTATGAAAAATTAGACCTGATATTTAATTCTGAAACTTCAGAAGAGGAAGAAGTTTAATGACATAAAAAGTTGCCCAGTCCTGAACATATTAAACTAATTAAAACAAAATAACTCAGTCATTCTGTTAGTTAGGATTTACTATAATTTGGTTTATAGAACCAATATTGAGTAAGAAAGTCAAAATGATTTCTTTCTCTGTAAATTTTTGGGGTTTTGTTTATAAACACAGAGATTCCATCATAAAATATATCGGTTTTCTTTAAACCAAGCATGTAAAACATTAGAAATTTCTCCAAAATGGCAAGCAATTCATTCTTGTTTGCGATGTTTATTCCTTACAGGCTGTCTATAAAGTCTGGTAACATAGGCAAATATAAATAATATAATATAAATAATATGATCAGGACATCTTCTATCATAAAACAAGGAATAATGTCTATTTCCAGGGCTTTGGAGGGTAGATCAAAATTTAAACAAATGCTATATGCCTTTTATTAAAAGGTCTCTTTTTGCTTTTCATTTTTATTATCATTTATTTGTGTGTGAGGGGGACATGTCAGGTTCTCTTGGTGCTGCAAACAAATGAACACCCTTACAGCTTTACCTGGATAGCTGGGGAATTGAACCCCGGGCTGGTATGCTTTGCAAGCAAGCGCCTTTAACCACTGAGCCATCTCCTCATCCCCTATATGCCTTTGTAAAGTGAAGAGTATTTATGAGAAGTGGATTTATCAGGTTTTTTTTGTTTGTTTTTGTTATTGTTTTTCAAGGTAGGGTATTGCTCTAGCCCAGGCCAACCTGAAATTCACTATGTAGTCTCAGAGTGGCCTTGAACTCATAGCAATCCTCCTACCTCTGCTTCCCAAGTGCTAGGATTAAAGGCATGTGCCACCATGCCCAGCAATTTATCAGTTTTTAAAGTAGCCATTTGTACAGGTTTTATTTCCTTAAAACAAAGCACAAAATGATGACAGTGACCTAGAGAGATTGCTTAGTGGTTAAGGCCCTTGCCTATGAAGCCCATGGATCCAGATGGCACATGTGTCTGGAATTCATTTGAGGTGGCTAGAGGCCCTGGTATGCCCATTGTCTCTCCCTCCCTCTTTCAAATAAATTGAAAAAAAAAGTTAAATGATGACAGTGACAATGTGGATGGTAGCCCATGCTCATTGGACTCTGTTGAGTGGCAAACATTCAACCACTGACTTGTCAGTGGTTCATCTCAATGGCAACTTCTGTCTTTCCTGCCTGAGCCAGGGGATACATTAGGCACAACGACTTAATGTTCTTGTTTGACTTGAGTAGAGGCTAGGCCTGGGGGTGAAGTATGAATGAAGTATGCCAGATCAGGTAAAATTTCCAATTTTCATCCAGCATCTATCCCAGAAAGCCTAGACCTTCTCTGGTCTCCTAGGGGGCTTGGTGACACTGAAATTACTTGAAAGAAATCTTAGGGGCTACTTCCTATAAACATTCTGACTCAGTTGGGAAGTCAAGTTTGATAACTTACACAAGTTCAAGTACTTATACGCCTAATTCTCTTTTTTTATTTATGTACTTATATTTTCAGTTGAATATAGGCAAATCTCATTTGCCCCACTGCCAAAGTTTACAATAGTCTCCAGTTGTTGTTGTTGTTGTAGTAGTTATTGTTGCCATGCGTGCATGTGTGGTGGGAGAGCCTGTTCCTGCACATGTATGTATTTGTGTTTGCAGATGTGTGTATCTTACCAGTGGGGAACAGACTTATCTTTCTACAGCCCTGAAGATCTTGAAACACTGGCTATATCATTTTCAGCAGTTCAGCCAATATTTTAACAGAAAATTGCAAAAATGAGTACAGAGACCCCAAAGGTGGCCAACTAAGAGCAGAAGATAAAAAAAAAAAAAAAAAAAAAAAAAAAAAAAGTTTGGGGACATGCCTTGGAAGTGACTTCCCATCCATCTTTTTAACTCCTATACCTACATGTTTGATAGCCAACACATTCTCTTTCGGGTCATGATTGCTGACTTAAAATTGGTTTGCAGTCCCCCAGCTCTGTCTTCCTTAGTTCTGGATGTCTTCTTCAGCTCCCCTTCTTCTCTCATGTCATTATCTGGATAGCTGGTTGGAGCCTGGAGGTGCCCTTTGTCTCCTGGGGAGAGATGAGAAAGGAAGATGTTTTCCACACCCGCCCTGGGGCAGTCCGTCTAACACTGACTTAATGTGCTGCCACACTCCCTGCTCCCCATAGGCTCTGCAGAGTAACCAGATAGTGCAGAGGCAAAGTTACCAACAGATCTGGTGCTCAGAGGCACATATAAATCTCTAGGTGTGGGTGCTGACCTAAGCCCATGCTCATCGCCCTCCTTCTGAGTGTCAAGTAAAAAAAATTGCTCTTCCAATCTTACAGCTCAGAGCCCCATTCCTGGTTTTGCTAAGTTTGATAGCTCTCACTTGGCACCTCCTTGGGAAGGCTGTTGGTTTCATCCTTTTAGATATCTGAAATACAACTCGAAACATTTCCAAGTTAAACCTCTTTTCATTCAGTGTCCATTCCAGAAAGAATCTGGTTAGAAGGAAAGAAGAGGAGACATTTTCCTCCTCCTAGTCTGAACCAGTGGTGTTTAGATCTTCTATGACTGGTGTGGGTCACCATATAGTGCCTCTTTATCAACCATCTTTGTGCAAAGGTCAAGTTAAGTCTCAAAGATCTAAATCTGGGATAAAAGGACATGTGCATTTCTCAACTACAGCAAAGAAGGGCTGCCTGCAACTTCGCTTCCCAAAGTGAAGTCCCTCACACATTCACATATTGCAAAGGCCTTTAACAAGGAGCAACAACTCCACACAGAAAACCGTTCAGGAAATAGGTTTCTAACATCCAGTTTTAACCAAAACCTCTTTTGGAACTTGCAAACTCTAGGTGTATAATGGCCAGTCACCTCTCTGCCTTAGAAACTGTGCCTTAGTAACTGGGCTGGGGTGATGGCTTACTGATTAAGGCACTTGTCTGTGAAGCCAAAGGATCCAGGTTCAATTCCCTAGGACCCACATAAGCCAGATGCACAAGGTGGAGCATGTGTCTGGAGTTCGTTTGCAGAAGCTGGAGGCCCTGGCCCACTCATATTCTCTCTCTATCTGCCTCTTTCTCTCTGTCTCTTTCAAATAATTTTTTTAAAAAATAAAATATTTTTTAAAAGAAAGAAAGAAATTGCTTCCTGGGTTCAGTTAACATCCCAGGGTTTGTTGCACTCCCTCTGTGACTCACTGTTCACAGCAAACTATAGGTCTGAGAGGAAGTGCTGGCAAATAGTGAAGTCCCCCCTCCCAGAACTTACAAATACAGAATTTCAAACTAGAACACCTTTTTTATTTCATCTGTCTTCATACCCACCTTAGAGTGGCATTCAGAGGAATAAAATTTTAAAAAAATACTACTTCAGCCTGAGAAGCTTCTTTTTGTAAATGGGAGACTAAAACTCGTCAAGGTGCCAAGAATAAGTGAGTGTTGTGTGTTCAGCACTCAATGAAACATCTCTGTCACCGCTCGCCCTCCACCCCAAGGCTCAGCGAACATTGTGGAAGAGGGAGCAAAAAGAATGTGTCAGAGGATGGGGAGGAATACTTTGGGACACTGTCCTCTGCACAAGCAGTGATGTTTGTATTCATGACCTCATAGCAGCTGTTGTTTCCGCTACCAAGACCTGTACAATATGGTCTTCAACATGCATGATGGAGGAGGGGGAAAAGACATCAAAAGAAGAGAGACTAGTTGAAGAAGAAGGGGTTCAATGGAAGGGAGTGGGGACCAAAAAAAAAAGGTAACAGGAGGGGATTATGATCAAATCACATCATCTTCATATATGTAAACTATCCATAAAAAATTTTTTTAGGGGCTAGAGAAATAGCACAGTGGTTAAAGGTTCTTGCTTGCAAAGTTTCATGACTTGGGTTGCATTTCCCCAGCACCCATGTAATGCCACATGCACAAAGTGGTACATGCATCTGGAGTTTGTTTGCAGAGGCAAGAGGCCCTGGTGTGTCCATTTTTTTCTTTCTTTCTTTCTTTCTTTCTTTCTTTCTTTCTTTCTTTCTTTCTTTCTATCTATCCTTCTATCTGGAGATATATGTATATATCTTTATCTCCTTGTAAATAAATAAATAATATTTTTAAAAGTTTTTCTTAATAAAAGGGAAAAAGTGGCTGGGTAGAATGGCTCTGCAGTTAAAGGCACTTGCTTGCAAGGACTGTGGGTCAGAGTTCAATTCCCCAGGCAACTATGTAAGCTGATGAAAGTGTGTGCTATTCATTTGCAGTGACAAGAGGCCCTGTTATGTGCATGCATGTATGTGTGCATATATACATACGTATGTACATACATACGTACATACAAAGTAAATACATTTTTAAAAGAAGAAGAGAAAAAAAGTCCTTTAGGCTGAGGATGTGGCTGGCTTAATGGTAGACTGCTTGCCTAGCATGTGAAAACTCCTAGGGTTGATCCCCAGCACAGAATAAATAAATAAATAAATAAATAAATAAATAAATAAATAAACAAACAAACAAACTGGTATCCAGGTGTGGTGGCATATGCCTTTAATTCCAGTTAATTCTTTAACTTAGGTGCAGAGGTAGGAGGATCACTATGAGTTTGAGGCCAAACTGGGACTACAGAGTGAGTTTCAGGTCAGCCTGGGCTAGAGTGAGACCTTACCTTGAAAAAACCAAAATAATAATAATAATAATAATAATAATAATAATAATAATAATACAATTGGTACTTCTACTTCTGTTACGGTTACTGAAGTTGCTAATAAAATAGGAATTATGGAAGTAAACTCAACTTGGGTTTTCCAGATCTGGGGCGGGTTCTACTTTACTAGAGCATTATTCTGAGGCCAAATGCCAGGGCAAAGTCCTGTACTCTGCTAATGGTACAATACTAATTGGAATTTTAAGTGGATGTTGAATATTAACCCTGACACTGTCCCTAACAGCAAGTTTCTGGGCTCCAGCACTGCTGACTTTGGGTCAGGGAATCCTTTGCAGAGGCCCATCCCGAGACTCAGAAAGTTTGGTGCATCCTGTCTTCACCCGTCATGGTGACCAAACCACTATCTCCGATGCGTCCACATTTAACCACCTGGGTTGAGAACTGTTACTGTCATCAATGGGAAAATTCATATTAGACACTTCTATTCCACTTGAAAGACAGCTAGAGCAAAGTCACAATGCCTTTTGAATATAAAGTAAACAATAAATAAATGATGCATTCCATATAATGGAATGTTAAACAACCATTAAAACATGTTTTAAAGACTCTTTATAGGCATGAAAAATATGCTCATCCTGTAATGTGAAATGCTAAAAGAGCAGAGCATGAAAAGATATGTGTCATGTGTATTCTGTACAATGTCCATATTTGAAATGACTGAAAATGTTCTAAAAGGAAAAACACAAAAATGAAAGCCATGGTAGTCCATGGGTGACAGGACAATGTAATATTGTAGTATATACTTTCTTATTTAAACTTGGTTTTGGGGCGGGGAAGATAACCCAACAGTTAAAGGTGCTTGCTTGAAAAGCCTGGTGGCCTGGATTTTAAACCCAGTACCTATGGATGGCCAGATGCACAAAGTGTCATATGCGCCTGGAGTTCATTTTCAGTGGCAAGAGGTTCTGGTGTGCCCATTCTCTCTCTCTGCCTCTCTCTGTGTGTCTCAAATAAACAAACAAATATGTTAAACTTTAGATTCTTTTCAAGTAGTCTGCATTTGATTTTTCCCACGCCTTGGAGGAAGCACAACAAACCAGTTTCTGCTCCACCGACCTTTTTGCTCATTAACCACACCTGCTTCACTCTGGGGCCGGAAGCTTCCAAGACCAGAGCTGCTTCACACCTTGCTTCTCAACCTGAGCACACATCCACTCACTCATTCCCTCACAGCCCCAGCACTGGGAACTCAGAGCAAACAGATGGCATCCCTGCTCTTAGGAGGACCACAGTAGACCAATAAGCAAATACAGAAGCAAGGCAATTCCAGAGAGTAAAGGGAACCTGGAAGGCCAGAAAACGCAGAGATTTGAAGACAGCACAGCTTTACTTAGACTGGGTGGCCAGTGAAGGTCTCTCTGAGGTACTGATAGCTGAGCTAAGACCAAAAAGCAAGACCAAGAGACATGGGAACAAACAGCATGTTCAAGGAAGGAAGAGAGAAGGCCAAGGAGCTACAGCTTTGGGGATGATGGGGTAGGAGAGAGTGGTGAGAGGTGACACTGGGAGGTGGCCTGCATCCCCTGCCTTCAGGCTTGGTGCAAGCAGAAAGGAGGTGGTGGTAAATCAGTCTTTGGAGCTTTGTGAACCAAGCTTTCAAGGTGATTTTGATAGACTGGAAGTTTTTAGAACCATAGCTCCACAGTCTTTATTTTGTTTTATTCTTTTATTGTATCGTTTGTTTACTTGCAGGCAGGGTGAAAGTGAGAGAGGATTGGGGGAATGGGCACACCAGGACCTCCTGGCACTGCAAATGAACTTCACATGCATGTGTGTCTGGCTTTACGTGAATACTGGGGAATGGAACCCAGACCATTAAGTTGTGCAAGTAAGTGTCTTTAACCGCTGAGCCATCTAGCCAGCCCAGAGTCTTTATTTTAATAAACACTTGTGGGAGTGGTGGGAACAGAGGTGATGCGATGCTAGTTTTGAGCACTGCTCCTCAAGCGTGTGTCCCACGGGACTAGCCCGGCAGCAGCATCTTCGAGCTTGGAAGATGCCAAATCACAGTTGCCTCCTCAGACATTCCAGATACAACTTTGCATTTTGACAGTGACATTTCAAGTGCTTGTGATCTATGATGGAGCATGAGAAATGTGGATTTCAACCAGACCCTCATAGATCATAAAATAGCTCAGCTAGAAACCAGGCATCGTGGTATATACCTGTTATCCCAATACTTGACAGGAAGAAGAAACTCAAGTTCAAGACCAGCCTGGGGAATATAGTGAGATCCTCTCAAAAAGCTAAAACCCAAATGAACAAACAAGCTTAGAGAAGATGGAAGCTATTACTTTTAGGGATAAAAGATAAGTGAGCAACAAAATACTCTGATTATACCATTGTTTTTTTTTTTTTTTTAAATTTTTAATTTTCCCTCTGAGGGCTGGAGAGATGGCTTAGCAGTTAAGGTACCTGCCTGCAAAGTCAAAGGGCCCAGGTTTGATGCCCCAGGATCTACATAAGCCAGACGCACAAGGTGGCACACGTGTCTGGAGTTCATTTGCAGTGGCTGAAGGTCCTGGTATGCCCATACTCTCTCTTGCTCTCTCAGTCATTCACTCTGCTTCTTTCTCTCTCTCTTTTAAATAAATACAATTAAAAATTTAAAAATCTTAGGTTATGTCTGTGGTTAATTTCCTTAGGGTGAACTACAGTGTGTACACTGTAAACTTGAGACCTCAGCTTCACTTTACAAAGTCCCATCAACTAGGCAGTACACACTGACACTTGCTTTTGCCTTTAGATTTGTGTGTGTGTGTGCGTGCAAGCACATTCAAATGTTGTGTAGATGCATGTGTGTGTGGGTGCACATACACATGTATGGAAGTCAGAGGACAACCCTGGGTGCTATTCCTTAGGTACTGTCCACCTCTTTTAAAGACAAGATCTCTCACTGACCAAAAAGGCTAGATTGGCTGCCCATAAGCCCTAGGGATTTGCCCATCAGCACTGGAGGCATCAATCACTATAAGCACACACCATCATGCTTGACTTGTAAAATATGGGTTCTGGAGATCAAACTGAAATCCTTATGCTTGGAAGGCAATCACTTTATCAGCTGAACTATTTCTCTAACCCCTGGATTTTTTTTTTTTTTTAAAAGATGGAGAGTTCTTGTTTAAAGTAGATACTGGGCTAGAGAGATGGCTTAGTGGTAAAGGTGCTTGCCTGCAAACTGTCAGGACCCAGGTTTGATTCCTCAGTACCCACATAAGTCAAGGTGGCACATACTTCGGAGTTTGTTCCTTATAGTGCCTAGAAGCCCTGGTGCACCCATTTTTTCTCTCTATCTCAAATAAATAAAATATTTTAAAGTAGATATGCATAAATATTTACTATGCTGCATTAATGTCCCACATTTAAAACCAGGTATCTTAGTCTTATTCATTTGTTTGTTCTTTCTTTCTTTCTTTCTTTCTTTCTTTCTTTTTTTTTTTTTTTTTTTTTTTGTAGCTGTAACATAATGCCTGATGCTGGATAATGTGTAAAGATAAGAGGTTTACCTGGCTCAAGTTTCTGACGTCTGGAAAGTTCAAACAGAATGGTGCTGATGTCTGGGAGGGTCTCCTGGCTGTGTCACAACATGGCAGAAAAGCAGAAAGGGAAACAGCCAAGTGTGGAAGAGGCCAAGCACATCACGTGGCTTTGCTTTAAAACAAACCATCCTGTGAGAATTAACTAAAACTCAGTCCTTCCAGAACTGCATGAACCCCTTCTGAGGGCAATGTCCCCTGACCTAATAACCTTTGATTAAGCCCCACCTCTTAGTGCCATTACATTGTGAACCAAGTTTCCATCACACGAACTCACGCCACATCCAAAGTACAACAATATACAAGCCCTATTAAGTATAAATACCATAATACAGACTTCAATTATTCACCCTTAATAATCACAGGTCTTTGAGTCTTATTAATGATTATTCACTTTACATATCTCATTGACTTTGTATTGACATTTATATATGCTATAAAATCTTTCTTGCTCTCTCATCCTTCCCTTTCCCCCTCTCTCACTAACCTAGCTTTATACTTTTTTTGGTCATTTTTTTTTTTTTTTGAGGTAAGGTCTTACTCTAGCCCAGGCTGACCTGGAGTTTATTATGTAGTCTCAGGGTAGCTTTGAACTCATGGCAGTCTTCCTACCTCTGCCTCACAAGTTCTGGGATTAAAAGTGTGCACCACCACACCTGGCTTACACTTTTTTATAATGCAGTTTCTTTTTGTTAATTCTACAACAGGTCTTACTTCTTTCAGTGCTCAGAGAAAGAACACATTGATATGAAACTGTATTTATTCTGAGGGTCTCATTAACAAAATATCCCTTTCCACTGACTATGGCTCTGAACTACCTTTGCCATCCTTTGAAGCCGATAAACTGTTATTTCTAGCAGCCATCACTAATCCAAGAATATTCTCTGTTTTCTCCAAGAGTGCTGTTGAGGAAATCTAGAATTAGCCAAGGTCCTGTTTCTGTCTGTATTATATTAGGAGAGGAGGTTCAAGTGGGAAGCAAAACAGCAGAGAACAGAAGTGAGCCTGCCTTCACAAGTCTCCCCCGACCCAGACTTCTTCTTCCCCAGTGATGGTCAAGCCTACCGACCCACAGGTGTTCTCAGATGTCCCATCACACTATGAGTGAGACACATGGGTAAGGAATGTCTTATTTTCTTTCCTCATTCTTTATTTGGAGACAAGGCTATTGTATTCTCCTACTTCCTGTATTGTCACCAGATGTTCCTTGTGGGAAGGATCTGGTCTTGGCCCCTTATCTTGGCTCAGTGTGTGGCCTTTGGGGGTGCTGTCTGTGTTTCATCTCATTGGCTCTAGCCCTGCCTCATGCCTTCACAGTGGAGAATGTTCAGGTACCAGCCGCAGAATGCAGAGGTAACATAGTGATTTACAGGCTTAACATGGCTATTTCTTTTCTCACTTTCACACTGCTGGGTCAAAATACATGACTTGAAGAGCTTATAGAAGGAAAGGGTTTATATCAGCTTCCAAGTTCAAAGGGGAAGTTTAATCATGGTGGGGAAAGCACAGCAGGAACAGGAAACCAACTCACATCATCACTTCAGCAGAGAGGAAGTAGAGATGATGGATGCTCAATGCTCAGCTGGCTATCTCCTTTTAATTTTTTTTTTTTTTTTTACTTATTTATTTGAGAAGGGGTGGGGGAGAGAGAGAGAAGCAGAGAGAAAGAAAGCAACTGTCAGGCTTGATGGATCATGCCTTTAATCTCTGCACTCAGGAGGCAGAGGTTGGAAGATTGCTGTCAGTTCGAAGCCACCTGAGACTACATAGTGAATTCCAGGTCAGCCTGGGCTAGAGTGAAACCCTACCTCAAAAAAACAAATAACTACCTACCTACCTACCTACCTAACTAAAACTAACTAAATAAATAAATAGAGAGAGAGAGAGAGAAAGGAAAGCAAGAGAGAGAATGGGCATTCCAGGGCTTCTAACAACCACAAAAGAATTCCAGACATATGTAGATTTGTATATTTGGCTTTCTGTGGGTACTGGGGAATTGAACTCTAACTCTGATCCTTAAGCTTGGCAGGCAGGTATCTTAACTATTGAGCCATCTCTCCAGCCTGTATTTCTCCTTTTTATACAGTCCAGGAATATTGCCCACAGTTAGCATGGGTCCTCCCACTTCAATTGGTCTAATTTGGAAAATCCCTCACAGATATAATCAGAGATTTGTTCTTTGTCATGTCAAGTTGACACCCAGAGATTAACCATCACAATGGGGCAGAGGCTCACTGTTTGCCATTCCCAGGGCTGAGAAAGCTTTCGTGGACCCCCTCCCACACTCAGTGTCCTGTGCCTCCTTTAGAAACTTTTCTGCATGTTGCAGGCTTATATGGTGCTCTCCATAGTGCTGTGAACACAAGAGGGTAATCCTGGTGCTTGCCAAACAATCTGGCACTTAGGAAAGCACTTCATTGTTTACTAATGGACTCAGCCAGCTTTCTGTTGCTACAGCAAACTTCCTAAGTATAGGTGGAAAGACCATAGGAAAGTGGTCTCTTGATTTAAGACTTTGAATGCTGGGCTCGAGATACGGGCTTAGCAGTTAAGGCACTTGCCTGCTAAACCTAAGAATCCATGTTCAACTTTCCAGGTCCCATGTAAGCCAGCACACAAGGTAACACAAGTGCTCAAGGTCACACATGTGCACAAGGTGGCACACATGTCTGGAGTTCAATTGCAGTGGCTGGAGGCCCTGGTGTGCCAATTCTCTCTCCATAAAAAATTAAAAAACAAAGACTTTGAATGCTGAAGACATTAACAGCTATTCAAGAAAATGCCTCACAGTGGAAAGGGGAAGAGAAGTCACATGGAGAGGAGACCAAACATACTTGGGGTGGTTAAATCAGATGTCCCCCATAAACTCATGTGTTCTGAATGCTTCATTCCCAGCTGGTGGCAATTTGGGAGGTGGAGCCTTACTGGAGCACGTATGTTGCTGGTGGTAGGGGGTGGTTTAGGGGTGTTCTAGCCAGGTCCCTCTTGCCAGACCTCAGCTCACTCTTGGTGCTTTATGCCAGCTGCTGTGGCAAGATGGGATGTCCAGCCTCTGCTCTACCATCCTTTTCCTGCCATGCTGAGACTTCCCCCTCAAGACTATAAACCAAAATAATCCCTTTCCTCCCATCAGCTGCTTTGAATTAGGAGTTTTGTCCCAGTGATGCCTGGGTAACTACAACATGTACTTTCCAACCACTGCTCTTGTAAAACCCAACACATTCTGGAGGGAACTACATCCATCCCTTCACAAGGGTAGATCCCTCAAGGCTCAAACACTTCTCAAGGGACTGGACTCACCATTTCAATACTGATGTGCTGGGGACCAAGCTTGAAAATGAGTTTTTGAGGCTGGAGAGATAGTTCATCAGACACTTGCTTACAAAGCCTAATATCCCAGGTCCTATTCCCTAGTACCAAAAGTGGTGCATGTGTCTAAAGTTTGCTTGCAGTGGTGGGAGGCCCTGGCATGACCATACTCCTCACTCACTCTCCCTATCTCCCTCACAATAAATAAATAAATGAATAAATAAATAAATAAATAAATAAATACAATTATTTTAAAAAATAAAATGAGTTTTTGGTGGGGACAAAGCACATTCAAACTATAGTACCAACTTTTCACTATTTGATGAAGGGAGGAAAGAGGGAAGGACAGAGGGAAAGTGGGAGATAGACTCTGGATAAGTGGTTCCTAAAAATTATCCTCCTCATGGTCCCCCCAGTATCCCACTGGCACTGACTGAGGTCTTCATGACCCCTACAGTAAAACCCATAACGTCACAGAGGAGGGCCCCAGGGAAATGGGAACAAGGAAGAGTGAATAAAAGAGTATAATCTGTTAAAAGAAGAAGAAGAAGAAGAAGAAGAAGAAGAGGAGGAGGAGGAGGAGGAGGAGGAGGAAGGAGAAGAAGAAGAAGGAAATTATCCTCTGCAGGGACTGAGGTGTGGCTCAGTGGAAGAGTGTTTGCCTAACACGTACAATGCCCTGGTTTGATCCTCATCACCAAAAGAAAAAATGTTCTTTCTAGATTACTCAATCCCTGTCTGTGGGAAGCTAGCCTTTTTATGTTTTTGTTGTGACTGGGCCTGAATTAAACTTTCTAAGCCCAAAGATGATGGAACTTACGCGTCAGAGGGCAAACACAACTTCTAAAATTATGAATGTTTCATTAAAAAGAGAAATGGGGGCTGAGAAGAATGCTTAGTGGTTAAAGGAGCTTGCTTGCAAAGCTTGGGGCCTGGGTTCAGTTTCCAAGCCATTTAAGCAAACCAGATGCAAAAGTGGCACAAGCGTCTGGTGTTCACGAAGGCAAGAGGCATGTGTATGCATGTGTGTGCACACAGACATGCAAATAAATACATAATTTAAAAATAAATAAATGAAAAGAAAAGAGTACCTGGCTTGTAGAGAGAAATCTGAAATTTATTTACTTTTATTAGTTTATATTATTTGTACAAAATAATGAGTTTCGGTAGAGTCTCTTTATACATGTATCCAATGTTCTTGGATCGTATTTGTCCCTCCTTCTTCTCATAGGTCTCCTTTACCAAGGTAGTCCCCTTTTCTACTTCTATGTCTTCTTAAAACCTGGGTTATGTTTGTGAGAGAAATCAAGCAATATTTGTCTTTCTGAATCTGGTTTATTTTGCTTACTACGATTATCTCCATTTCCAGTCATTTTTTTCTGAAAATGACATAATTTCATTCTTCTTCGGGGTCAAATGATCCTTCATTGTATTCATATACCACATTTTTTTTCTTTATCTATTCTCCTAGGCTGACAAATTCTGAATGCAAGTAGTTCCTTACCACTTACTGTAAAGCCCCAGAGAGGTCATGATCAGCTCCCTAGGCCTCATCTGCTTTGCCTGGGGCAGGATTAAACAAAACTGGATGTTCAAATGCTTTGAAAAGTGCAAAGCCTTGGGAAGGCAAGATGACCAGCAGAGCTCCCTTCTCCCACTTGAAGCCCAGCCTCAAGCCTCCTGTTCTTTCTGAACATTTCTAGCGAGTACTTTCTGCAAGAAGCCCACAGGTCTTGTCTGATTCCTCTTGAGGGAGCCCTCCTCCTGACATAGCTTCATGACATGAATGGCTTTGTTGGAGGTGCCAGACACACTATTTTGGATGGCTTGGGAGAGACATTAGAAAAGTGAGGAGCGGGTTTGCTTCCCCCACAGTGGTGCCAGCCAACTGTGGAAATGGGAAGGAGAGAACACCCAATCATAGGACATGTGAAAGGAATCTGGAACCTGGAACTTTTCTATGAGACTTTCTAGCTTTAAATGCTGGCAAGGCTTTCGCATTTGTTAGCCAGGCTGCAAAAGCCAACAGAAACAAGCAGTCTGTGATTGGCAGCCCGGAGTCTCCACTCTGGGGCTGGAGCGCGCCAGCACTTTCAAAGCTCCGAGGCCATTGCTCCTCTGTGTGGCAGAATCTGCTGGGAAATCCCCATCAGTCCTTCCAGGAATGCATTTCCTCTCAGGTCCTCCCTGCAGTTCACTTAGGCTACTGTGACAGCCACCTGGGACTTGTCCCTGGAACCTTATTTGGAGATACAGAGTAGACATATACAGGAGAGATGACATGAAAATATTCAATATGCAAATTTTACAAATATTCAAAGGGTCACCATGTGGAGGTGGAAAAGCCCTCTACAAGCCCAGATGTGCCAACATGTGCTGGGTACATCAGAAACGAAAAGAGAGGCATGGAGCACTTTCTGTCCTAGAGAGAACACAGTTTTGTCAATGCTTGGAGCTGTTACACCCTGGAAATGGCACTTTCCTGCTGCTACATTTGTGGCAGCAGTCCTGGGAAAATACTGCATTATCGACCAATGCTATGGGTAGTGTATGTAGCTTGTCACCCCTAAAAGTCACGCCTGAGGTTGTGCCCTGCTGAGAGGTGGGACCTTTAAGAAGA
Organism: Orientallactaga sibirica; assembly: GCA_036365145.1. NCBI lineage: Eukaryota > Metazoa > Chordata > Mammalia > Rodentia > Dipodidae > Orientallactaga > Orientallactaga sibirica. The sequence continues at coordinate 4,588,706 of JAEOAD010000030.1, forward strand.
GTGGGGTTTTGTTTGAAGAGTGCAGCTGCCTCTGATGCCTTCTATTTTGCAAGTGGTTGGTTACCAGTCCACCATTCCATCACATTGTGATACAATGCAAAGGTGTGGCTATCCAATTGTGGACTTAAAGCCTCCCAAACCATGAGCAGAATCAGCTTTCTAGATATCCAGTCAGACTGCTTTTGGGCCTTTTGGCTGAGATGAAGTGTTACTATCCAGTGTTGGGCTCAGCCATAGAGTGAATGCTGGCCTAGTGTGCTCCGATCTCTGGGGTCACCCACACCCACAAATATCTAGTCTGCCTCGGGTATTCTTTGATAGCAACAGAAAACAGAGCAAGACAGTCACAAGTAAAAGACATTCATCTTGCCAGTTTTCTCAGACACTGCCACATCCATACAAAGAACCTGACCCCACCTTCAAAATCCTCGAATTTTAACGATTTCTCTAAGCACATCTTGGATTTTCCAGGAATTTTCAAATCTAGCTTTGTGCAAATAAGGAGATGGAAATCACATTATCACATTAATTCTTCTTCTTCTTTTTTTTTTTTTTTTTTTTTTTGAGGTAGGGTCTCACTCTAGCCCAGGAATTCACTATGTAGTCTCAGGCTGGCCTCGGAATTCACAGCAGTCCTCCTGCCTCTGCCTCCCCATTGCTGGGATTAAAGGTGTGCGCCACCACACCTGGCTCATACATTCATTCTTTTAACTTACAGACAGAAACACAGCAGTGGCTCCTGCCTGCCAGTGATTTCCTCAGTGATGGCTTACAACTGACTTTCTCCCTCACTGCCCACTGGGTAGTTTGCAGTCTGAAAATAAAAGGGAAAAGAGGTGTGAGGGAGGATGGGGTAAAGCTCCATACCCTTCTAACTGGAGGGATCATTTCCTATGGGGGAAAAAAATACAAATGTAATTTGATCTATAAGTCTTAATAAGGTCTTTGTAGGGTAGGTAATGATTATCACATGCATGAAACAGCCCTGCACTCTAGAATTAGTGCATGGATTGACAATTAGTGTTCATCTGTGCTAGATTGGGATTTTTTTTTTTTTTTGGTGGGTCCATCTCGGGTAGCGCTGGCTGGCCTGCAACTCACAATCCTAACGCTTCAGCCTCCCACATGCTTGGATGACAGGCATGGACCACCACACCCAGAAGAATCGGGTGTTTCGGTCTACATGGTGCACTGAGCATGAATGATTGCAAGCAAGAGGGTTTTCCCAAAGACAGGTGTTTAGAGAATAGATGGCTTGTCCTTGGGTCCCCGCAGCTCTTCTCTGGAGACTTCAGAACAGGTAGGGAAGGGAGCATTAGATCACGAAGGTACCAAGAGGACACTCTGTACTGGGGTTTGGCTACAGAAGAATGGGTAGCAGATACCGGGGAGATGTGTGGTATGGTAAGAGGATAGCACATTCATTATGAACTCAGTGTTGGGGGGGGGCATTGCTTGCTGAGAAGATTGCTTAGTGGTTAAAGTACTTGCTTGTAAATCCTGCTGGCCCAGGTTCAATTCCCCAGTACCCATGTAAAGCCAGATGCATAAAGGAACACATGTGTCTGGCAATAAGAAACCATGGTATAGATCCCTCACCATCACACATATACATACATGTGCAAATAAGTAAAAATACATTTTTTAAAAATCTCAGTGTGGAGTGCTGGGGAAGGTGGTTCAGTGGTTACAAGGGCTTGCTTGCCAAGCTTGCCAGCCCAGTGGGATCAATTCCCCAGCCAACCATGTAAAGCCAGACAGGTATTCATTTGCAGTGGCAAGAGACCCTGGTGTGTACACACACACGCACACACACACGCGTGCACACATATATAAAGGAACTCTGTTGTGTGCTCTAGAGCCAAGTACTATGGATTCAAATTTTTTTTTTTTTTTTTTTTTTTGGTTTTTTGAGGTAGGGTCTTCCTCTAGCTCAGGCTGACCTGGAATTCACTATGTAGTCTCAGGGTGGCCTTGAACTCACTATGATCCTTCTACCTCGGCTTCCCGAGTGCTGGGATTAAAGGCATGTGCCACCACGCCCGGCACAAACACTTGTTGCTTAACAGGTGAGCAACCTCAGACATTTAACTTAAGGTCTCTGTGTCAGTCTCCTTATCTATCAAGTGGGCTCAATGATACAGCCTTGTGGGTGTAACAGAGATGAACCAAGTTAATGTAAGTACAGCACCTGGACCCATGACACTCTTTATGTAAATTAGATAATTTAGCTCCATTGACTTCCAGACACCACCCCTCTGCCCAGTGCTTTAAACAGCCAGCAGTTACTGCCCAGGCTATGCACCATGGGACACTCGGGTGCCTGTGCTGGTGGCCTTGGCTGGTCCAGGGTGGGCTTGGCAGGGGAAGGCTCTCCTTCAAGAAGTGTTCACTCTTCTTCCGAAGCCAGCTGGCATGTTGACAGCAGAGGCACAAAATTACTTACATATAGAAACACGAACATGTTGAGGTCCATGCTTGGAGCTGCCACTCCATGGCAGACATCTTCTTTCCTGGCCAAAGCAGGTTCCTGGGTGAAACCCAGGGAAGTGCCCAGCCATGGTGGGGAGACCACAAGCAGCATAATGGAGGGACAGGCCTGAAAAGGGCCAAAGAAAAGCCTGCGCACATGTGGACTGCTCTGGAAATCCCGTTCATCATCATTTAAATAAGGACTAGATTGAGAACCCAGGTTGAGATTCCATATCCTGAGCTCCTCAACTGACCTTGGGCATACCACTTCCACTCACAGACAGAAAGGCTAAATCTAAATGAGGTGCTCTCTCTCTCTCACTCTCTCTCTTCTCTCTCATACTTCTCCATATTCAGACAAGTTCCTTGCTGGTCACTCCTGGCTCTGGAGATTAGGAAAGTGGTCAGGCGTGGTGGTACGCTCGGGAGGTTGAGGCAAGAGGAAGGCCAGTTTGATGTCAGTCTGGGCTATCGACACAACCTTATCTCAGTGAAATAAAACAAAGAGAAAAAAATACGAGATTTAGGGGTGTGTGTGATCTTTGCTGAAATTCTCAGATAACTTCTCAATCTGAGCAGTGGTTTCTTTTCCTTCCTCCTCTCTTTTTGCTGTGCTGGGGATCTGAACTCAGGACATGGTGCGCGCTAGGCAAGCACTTTGTCACTGAGCCACAGGGCCCAGCCCCCAGTGGTATCTCTGAAGGACTCTTAGGCATGACTTCTGAGGCCTTTCTGCTGTTAGGCTGTGGTAAACCCTATAGTGAGCACAGTGACTAAGGATGCTTAGAAATGGAAGGATTTGGGAGGGATGTTATCTTAGTTGCACAAGAGCTGGGCCCAATTACCAATGGGGGAGGGGTCTTAAAGGGCCAGTGCAACTTGCTGCTGTAATTAAGGTTTTCCACTCACAGTTCTTGTTTCCTCGTTTGCACTAGTGTGTGTTTAAGGAGAAATCCTCTTGATGACAGAATGCTATTAAAATCCTCCATGTGGAAGCAGCCGAGGCTAGGAGAGCACACCACACGTGAGACTGCACCAGGAACCCCAGCTGCTGCCAGGCCTCTTTCCCCACAGAAGTAGCAGCTAAGAAACTCTGCATAATGGATGACTGATTGCAAAGAGAAGGTGGGGACCTGTGCCATCTATCTACCTGTGCCTTAGTCATTGCTCTGTTCAAGCCCAGTATTTATTTATAATAGAAAGAGGCAGAGAGAGAGAGAGAGAGAGAGAGAGAATGGGCATGCCAGGACCTCCAGATGCTACAAATGAACTCCGGACACATGTGCCACCTTGTGCATCTAGCTTACATGGATCCTGGGGAATCAAACTTGGGTCCTTTGGCTTTCCAGGCAAGTGCCTTAACCTCTAAGCCATCTCTCCAACCCCAAGCCTAGTTCTGACTCTCAAATGTTCCTAAGTCCATGTTAGCTGAAAAGCCAGAGGAAACACCACATGTTTAGGCCTTTGTTGATAGGTTTTAGAAATTAATTAATGAATTAATAATTAAGAGCAAGGTCTTCCTATGTAGCCCAGGCTATCTTGGAACTGATTATCCTGCCTCAGCTTCCCAAGTGCTGGGATTATAGGTATGCACTGTCATCATGCCAGGCTTTTTTCAAATTTGTGCTGTTCTTATTCGAGACTGGGTTTCCCTGTGTACCCTGGAACTTGCTGTATAGACTAGGCTGGCCTTGAACTTGCAGTGTGATTCTTCTACTGCTACCTCTTGAGTTGTGCAGGTGTGTACCACCGCACCTGACCCTCACCCTATTTTGATGGCAATTTATGCCAATAACCACACTTATTGTTGTGCTTCAGCACATATGTGTGTGCACACAGACCCAAATAAAACAAAAGTTTCACAAGACATGACTGACCTTGTGTGATAGACTCTGATTACGCTTATTCTTATTATACCAAAGCAGAATGCTGGTGGTGATGTCATACTGAAGTGTCACAACCCTCAGTGAAAAACCCTGGACCACTTTAAAAGCATGTGTGTTGGCTAGTAAGGAAGGAGGGGAGCTTCAGTAAAACCTTTCAAGATCCATAGACCTCACATACGTCTACAGCAAGAGCTGGCTGCTTAGAAGAAAACGAAGCAGTGCTTTAGCTGATTAGAAAGCAGGATGTGTTCGTGTTGTTTTGATTTTTGGGATTTAGAGCATGTCACCCACTTGAAACTTTCACACTGCTGGAACTCCTTCTACGCACAATGACAAGATTGTTGGACAGAACCCGGACCTTATGTTTCCGGGTGCAGCTTTTAAAAAGGGAGTCACCTAAGTGAAATTATTAAATAAATACAAATGTAGGAGGTGCTCTCAAAGTGGGAGATTGTGAAAGTTGCAAGAATGGCCTGGGTAGATAGCTCAGTGGTTAAAGGCCCTTGCTGCTTAAGCATGAGTGCCTGAGGCTGCCTGAGCCAAGTTCAACTCCCCAGAACCCATGTGAAGGTAGAAAGAGTCTAGAGGGAAATAATGGGAGTGATGATGGAGGTCTAGCCTCTTACAGAACACACTGGAAGCCATGATCCTCTAAAGCTAGTGATAGCTCCAAGTCTCTTGGTGTCCCATTAGGCCTTTGCTGTCTGGAGCTCAATTTTGCTATCTTTTAACTAGAGTTTTATGAACCCCACACAAGATGAGACACTGAGGAATGCCCCAGATTCCAAGTTCTGGATGCAAAGCAGATCTATATGCTAAGTCAGCCTTCCTTTTCCTGCCGCAAATATCAGAAAAGAGGTAGGCGGTTGTGTTACAAGCTCATCCACACTCACAGGTCCGGGCCTCCTATTTAAGAGATGATTTCAACAGGGTGACTCCAGTCTCTGATCCACAATCTCCTGATAGGCTGCCCTGCATAAGGATTTAGCTGCATTTTGTGAAGCTGGATGAGGTCCCACCTGGGTCCAACAGAGAAGGGGCGCTGTGTGGGGCCTCTGACTTGCCATGTGTGTCTTTAAGGCCCTTTATGGATAGCATTGAAGTAAAAAGCAAATCCTGGAATTGCTCTCCTTAAGCAAAGCAACAGAGGCCCCCTGCATAGAAGATGGCCTGTTCCTGGAGGTGTTTATAAAGGCCCCTCACATTCACCGCCTCAGTGGCCCTGGTTTCACAGAGGGCAGGAGCCAACCTGACACTCAGTCCATGAGCCTTTGTTCAACTTGGGCTCTGATGACTCAGAGACCCAGGAGAAGCCAAATCATGTGTTTTAACAGTTAAGAGGAAACCAGACTCAGCAAGGAACTACAATCCTGGATTTAGCCGGGGTGAATTTTCCTTCTCCGGGATTTCCTGTCCCTTTTCTGGATGTTTCTATCTATCCAATGTTCCTTGGCAGTTGGTTTAAGGCCATCGACTCTGTGGTGAAAGAAAGCCTTACATATAGACTTGGGCTTAGCTACTAAAATATCAACCATTGCAGAATTGTGTGGACTCAAAGCCAGGTTTATAGGTTTATAGGACATAAGCTCCCTGCCCATGTCAATCTCCCCTTTCCGTAGAGAGACCAAACTTTAAGCTTAGGAACACCCACTCAGTAAAGGCCAGCACAGATGTCCCAACAACCTACAGGGGATAGGGGGACAGGGTAAGCCACTAGGACAGCAGGACTGCTGGGGGGGGGGAGGGGGCAAAAACAGATAGGCCCTTAAGGAATGCAGAAGGCCTCCTGCAATGTTCTTAGACTGTAGTTAAAATTTAACATTTTTTTTTATGTAAATCATCTGGCATAGTCAATTGCTCAGGGTGGGGGTTAGCCAGGAGGGAACAATGGGTTAGGATTAGATAATTTACTTAGTGCTAGAATTCCAGGAAGTTTGTGTTGATCTGGGCCCAGTGTTGTTACTTTTTAGCTGAAATCTAAATCTTTATCTTCCTATTACAGTTAAGAGGACATATTTTTACTTAGTCGTTTTTACAGTTGTAATTTTGAAAAACCCCCTTTCATCAAATGGTGCTGGTTAGATTAGCAGCTCTTAGCACAGAGATGAAAATATTGGTAAGGCCCAGTGGGTCCTGTGTTGTTTATTCTAACAGTGCAGGCTTTGATCTAAACATATTTCCTGGGGTCTGGACCAGATGACCTAATTCCTGTCTTATCCTTCTCCACTTTTCTGTGAATCTCAGATTGCTGCCTAACCTTGGGGCCCTTTGAAATTCACTTTATGGTTTTTTTTTTTTTGTCTCACCACTTTGTTACCCTCTCCGACATTTGTTTCATTTGGGATGGAGTGTGTTAACTCCCAGTAAAGAGCCCATGGCTTTATTTGCCTAAGAAAACTGCTACGTTTTAACAGAGTGGGAGCTTTTTTTCCTTTCTTTCTTTTAAACTTCTCTGCCTTGACATTCACAACATGCCAAAAACAATAAGCAAATAATCTTCAAGAAATTCATGTTAACTGTAAATCATTTAGGATTTTCGGTTTGAACACCTTTTTAAAATAAATATATAATTTAGAAACATTGCCCTCTCCCCTTTCACCTAAAAGCCATTTGATTAAACCTGGCCTGGGAAGCTGAGATGTGAAAACTCAAAGCCCAAAGTTCGCATCCATTTATCTCCAGTTGACCTGCAGGGCCCTTCCTTCAATGGGCTGCCCTCAGCTGGACCATCCCATGAGGGGGGATGGGTCCTGTCTTCTCCCTCCACCCTCAGTTCACCCTCAGTCAGGAAACCCTCTTCTCCAAGGGTGTTTTCCTCAAAGAGGGAGTCTCATATTGGTAGAAGGGAGAGAGCAATGCAGAGAAGAAATAAAGGACTAGAAAGAAGGCAAAGACAGTAACAGAGAGAAAGAAAAAGGGCAGTTACCAAGCAGCAACAAAACAAACCCACAAGCAAGTCGCTAGGGTTTGTAAAAGTTGGGTCAACTGGCACCCGGTGTGCTTTACAGTGCTTTTACAATTCACATTTAAAAAATGTCACCAACGTGGGGAATATTTTTAGTTAAAAAAATTTTTTTGTGAGTTTAGCTTTTAGCCATCTGGCACTCCACAAGGGCCCGTTTTAGTTCAGCCGAGTAGGTTTTGGTCCCTGATTCTAAAGGACCAGTATGCCCCTCAAGTTCCAGAAAGGAAAAAGTGTGGGAGGCGCTGTGGCCGGAGTGTGTGTGTGTGTGTGTGTGTGCGCTCTCGCGCGGGGTTGGGGGGGGGGCGCTCGCAGCATCTGCCTGGAAGCCCACCCTGTTGCTCGAGAAATAGCAGTCTCTTGCTCCTGTTCGCCTGGGCTGAGCTTAGACCCTAAGTGTGAGTGTGCATCTCAGGGCTGCGGGCGCTTTCTGGGTTTGGAGTGGATGGAGAAGGGAAATGGGCAGGCGATAATCGATGCATTAGGAAGATCGTCAATTGATGCATGGATAGGCCAGGGCAATAGGCGGGGAGGGAGGCAGAGATCAGACCACTTTTTCTTGAGGGCTTCGACTGCGTCTGGAAATCTGTCTTAAGCGAGAAGCTACTTTTGCTCGACCGGGCTCACTTGCAGAGAACGCTGGGAGGAGTGTCAGAGAAAAAAAGAGAACAGTGCTCGGCTGCGCACTACCACCGTGGGCCTCGTGGAAATGGACCCGCAGCCCCCGAGCCCGGCCTGGGATACGGGGACAGGGCCCGGGGCGCTGGGTGCAGGGCAGCGCGCGAGCGAGCGTCGTGGTGGTCGCAACCGTGATCGCCCGGCGCGTCCCAGGGCCCAGCTCCGCGAAGGTGACCGGTGCCTCCCACGCAGTAAAAACCACTGTCTTGCCCCTCCGCCCACCCCGAGTTCCAGCCATTTCTCCCCCGTGCTGAAGAATTCTCACCCCAACGATGCACACCCCACCCCATTCCCGCCAGCATCTCTTTGCAGTCTGGGCCTGGGTCAGCCCACGTCCTTGAACACCCAGCTGAGGCTCCCAGGCTGAGCAAGGACCCGTGTGGCGCCCCCTCAGCGTCGCTGAGGGCTGTCTTGAAGTCTAAGGACAAGGTCTGGGGAGGTGAGATCCCAGGCTCCATGGGGTGGCTGGCATCCGTTGGAAACTTCTATTGGGAGGTGACCCAGGGCTTTCACTCTCACCTGGACGCAGCAGCTAGAGCTACTGAGGTTCACCACAGCTCTGCAAACAAAGAAATTCGCCAACCCTGTTCACGCAACGTCATCCCAAAACTGTGCATAGAAATAAAACATATGTAGCCTCCCAGAACAAAGATGATCATTTCTGATGATGAAATATTCACATCCATTCTAGATTCTTTATAATAGACCTTTTCTTTTTAAGTATGCATGTGCTTTTTAAATGCCTAAAAGACTAATTAAATAAGGAACATGTTGACCTCCTGGGTTGAGGCCCAGTTTCTGAGTCAGATTATATAACCCTGCTGCATGGGGAATTCTTCAGCAATGCAGCTCTCAGTCTCCTGAAAAAAAAAAAAAAAAAAAAAAAAAAAAAAAAAGAAAAAAGAAAGAAAAAAAAAAAAAAAAAAAAAAAAGCAAGCAAGCAAACCACCACTGATTCAAGTGAAATGGAACCTTAATAGTTAAAGCTGAAATCTAATCCAAATATCCTGCTTAAGGAAACTTACCTGTCAGGATGAGATCTCCAAGCAAAACTTTTTATTTCATTTTTGTTCCCCTTGGGAGGAGGGGGTGGGAGAAGAGTAGAGAATCACATACATTCCCAAACAAGTAATGGATACTGGGAGACATATCTAACATCTCCAGATTTCAAAATAAAAGGAGAAACACAGGCCCATGCAAGCCTGTTATGTCTTTTACAATTTCTTATTTAGAGAGAGATACTCGATCACGCACACAATTTACTGCTACCTGGGGGACTGTTAACATACATTTAGGGGCCTGGCTAAATAGAAATGCACTCTAAAAACACAGACACAGTATGTTGTTTTATCTGTTGCAAAAAAAATGTATTTGATTACTTGAGTAAAATTACAGTATCTCTGTGGTTAGTATTAAATGTTAAACAAATTGGACCCCCCCTTTCCTTTCAACTTTCCAAGAAAGTGCATGTAACAGTCCAATTTTTAATTCCATACCTAATACAAAATAAACCGACACTATACCTGCTCTCTTGATCAAGAAGCATTTGCTCTTGTAAGCAACCTATGTACATTTTAATGAAAGTGATATCTCTTATTGTATATACAAGAGCATCTACGCTTTCTCCACCGAAGGTTGTTCAAGATGCTATTCTTAGCAGCATTGTGAAATTCCAGCACACGGTTTTCTATTGTGAATATACCCTACAAGGCAAAATGCTACGTCTCAGTTTCAACTACCAAAACAACACTTGTGTTTTTTTTTCCTAAAGAATTCTGCGTGCTTATTACTGTACAGAAACTTATTAACATTGAAGACGACTCAAGTAAAAAGCACAATACAAATAGCAGTTCAAAACGGAAATGGTTAAATCTACAAAACAACATCAACGAAAAAGCAGGTTGAAGTTCAGAATAAAAATGAAAACAAAACAAAACAACAAAAAAAAAACCCAAACCGTTCAGAGAAGCACACTGTTCAATCTGTGCTCAGTCCTTTCCTTAAATCTGTTGTGAAAGATTAGACAATGTGTTTGCTGATAAAATCTTCCAGCAGGATCAAAGTGTACACTTATATACAGACTTTATTAGAGACCTAATGCATCAAGGAGGCATTGCATCAACACCAGATTCATATTAAACTGGATATAGAAAATAAGTTAATGCCAGATTAAGACCGCCTAGCAGGGCAACTTTGCAATTGCCATAAATGTTACAGCAAGTTTACAACACTCTAGTCCATTAGTATTTAGTCCAAAATACAGAAGACCAAAGTTAATGCTTGCATTCTGTTTGCAAAGCAAGGTTATATCACTAATAAATAAGCTTTCTTAGAACTCTAGAGGTTGAACAACATACAAAAAGAACGTCTTCATCATGGTGTAGTTCATAGACCCAGGGGAACAGAAAGGAAGGGGAAGGGGCAGGAGGAGGAGGCAACCGCGGGTGGCAATGTGAGTGGGAATGCTGCGCGTGGCGTGGCGCTGCTTTAACTCGTCACAATCTCTTTGCTGTCCTCCACGAAGCGGGTGAAGCGGAAGTTGGTTCCGTTCTCACTGCTTGCCATTTTCTCCAGGCCAGCCAGAGGAGCGCTGGGCTCTGTATTCTGGAGCTTCTCCATGTTGCCCGTCAGCCCGCTGATAGGTGAGCTGCTCCCGCTGCCCAGGCTTCCAGGAATTGGAGGGATGCCACCATTCTGAATGACAGAGATCTCATTGGCCTTCATGGCCAGCCCGTTGGACAGTGCAGCCGTGTACTGATTCCAGAAACTGGAAGGATCCCCGCTTCCTGACCTCGCCGCCAGATCCTTCTGGAACATTTCTGGGAACTTGACAGGATTGCCTCCTAGAAATGTCATGGGGCCATCCACAGAGAGCCGCCGGCCCCGGCGCGCAGGGGTGCTGTTCCACATGTGAGTGCCCATGTGGACCTGTGATACCGGGTGTAGAGAGAAGAAAAAAAAAGAGAGAGAGAGAGAGGGAGAGAGAGAAGCTTAATAGTGGAATCCGTCTCAACTCATATCCCAGCACTTGACAAAGCAAGTGGTCTAAATGTCTACTCTTATTATGTGACAGACAGGGGAAAAGGTACCAGGAACTATCCACTCCCCGGAACGAGTAATAACGTTGTTTGCTCTCTGCAGCCATCTCTTCTCTCCCTAGGCAAAGATGCCTTACTTTCTTTCTTTCTTTCTTTCTTTCTTTCTTTCTTTTTTTTTTTATTACCCATATTTACCTTAGAATGGCCTCAAGCAAGCCAGGCATTCTAGTAGATAGCTCCTTTCAGGGCTAAAATTGTTATGTCCACTCTCATTGCAATGGTAAGTATTGTATCTGACACCCTTTACCCTGTGAACGTCCTTTTCAGATGGGAAGGAAGTACCCCTCGCTGACTGCCCATTGGAGGGCCCCCACGTAGAGCGAGAAAAGCCAGAACGTAATTATTCATCTCACATTACTGGCAGCAATCTCCAGAGAAATACTCTGTCAACAGAAAAATGTACACAGCAAGAGTGCTCAACTGTTGCTCTAGAACGGAAGCGTATGTGCTTTATTTCCAACACGTATCAGTAGGAAATGCTGTATAATCAATTATCATAACCCTCATTAGCAAAGGAATGATTTGTTATTGTTTTTAGGAAAACAAACCACATTGGACTGCAGTTATGAAAAACAGCTGCACACGCCAAGGAGAACCACAATTATTAAGTGATATGGGCAGCGTGCAGCCACTCGGAGGTCTTTAATCAATACCCCATGGCAACGCCAGGCTGTCTGATTTGGTAGGTAAAGCAATTCATTTGGTGCACTTAGCGAGACAGCAGAGAGAGGGGCGGCTGCTTCGCTTATGTACCAAATTATTCAAGGCGTGGTGACGCGCAGCAAGCTACAGGCTGCCCTTGTGCCTGCCATGATCCCAACCTCGCGGGTACCCTCATTTCTCTCCCTGTTAGCTGCAGGCAGCAGGTCCCTTTTCTGGAACCTTCTTCTCCCTGACTATCTGGCCAAGGGCTCCAGGAGAGCACACTACCATTAGTCAAGGGTGGTGGGGTGCAGGCAGAGCGGTACCTTTAGATTGCCTTTTGTAGTGAACGCTCTTCCACAGATAGTGCAAGCAAAGGGTTTCTCTCCAGTGTGAGTTCTCTCATGGATCTGCAGGGCACTAGACGAGGAGAAGGTTTTGCCACACGTGTTACAATAGTGCTGTTTGGGAGTTCTCCGGGGCAGAGCTGGGAGCACAACTGGGGACGTGGCAGAGGATGACAAAGGCCCTGAAGGGATGTGACTAGTGGGGGTGTCCTTAGTGTCCTGAGGAGAAACGTGCACAAAGCCGTTGACCTCTGTTTTGATGAGAGATGACAACGAGTTGGCGGGAATCACCGCAGAGTTCTGATTGGGGCCAAGGCTGGAACTGGGCTCAAAGAGCTGTGATGGCAGATCTCGCATCTGATGTGTCAACATGTGCTGCTTCAAATTACCCTTTGTGGAAAAGCCACGATTGCAAACTGTGCAAACAAACGGTCTCTCTTTGGTATGACTTCTGTAGTGAATGTCCAAGGCACTCTGACAAGCAAAGGTTTTGCCACAAATGTCGCAAGCAGTGTTTTTAAATTTACTCCGGTCTCTGAAAGGGAAGAGGATTCCCAAAGAATCTTCTTTGATGATTTTCTCTGCATGACTAGAGGTCAAGTCCAAAGCACCCCCATTCACTGGGGTGGGAGACAGACCATTGGCAAACTCGCCTGGTCCCGCTCTCTGTGGCTTTTCCTCAACGCTAGGTGACTTATGGAATTCCTGGGTGCTGTTGGATGGGGACAGAGCCTGCATGGAAGAGGTAGACTCTGAGATGGCTGGGCTACCGGCACTCTGGCTCTCCATATCGCCACCCACCGAGGATGAGTCATTGGTCAGGACGTCCCCTTCTACGGACCCATTCTCCACCGACTTCAGGCTAGCCTGCAGCTGCTCCGCTAGGCCGGCATTGATCATCTTCATCTGGTTTTCCAAAGCAGCAATGCTTGACATCTCGAGGGGCAGAGGCGAAGAAGACAGGCTGTCCTGGGATGCGTCGGCCGACTTGGGGGTATCTGGGATGCTGCCTTCAGGACAGTCTTCCATGTTCTCATCGGAGAAGTTGTCTAGGTCATCGAAGTTCTTCTCATCGAAGGAGCCTGTGTCAGACTCCATGGACTCAGGGTAGCTGTCAGAGACAGGGGTGTTGGGGATCTGGCCCCCCATGTGCATGCGGATGTGCTGTTGAAGGACCACTGCATTTGTGAACTTCTTCTGGCAGATGGGGCAGGAATGTTGGACTCTGAGGGGGGGCATAGCCCTGTGCACACTGTAGTGGGTCTTAAGGTTCCCTTTCGTGGTGAAAGCCCGGCCACAGATCTTACACTTGAAGGGCCTTTCCCCTGTGTGTGTCCGGTAATGCATTTTCAAGGCGCTCTGACAGCTGAGAACCCGGTGGCAGATGATACACTCGTTGGGGTCAGTGGCTTTCTTGTCAATGTTTTCTACCAGTTGCTGCAGCTTGGATGTCTCTGACGCCTGGGCTGAGTCCAAGAGTCCCCCAAAAGGAAACTTGGCCTTGAATTGCTCGGACATGAGTGGCAACAAAGGGTTGGTGAAGGAGGCTGCTCCTGGGCCACAATCAGCCACTGGGGAGCTCAGGGTGCTGTTGCTAGCTGTTGGGACCGAGCTGGTGGCCGTGCCACTCTCTTCACTTTTGCCACTGGAAGGTGGCAGAGTAGACCCCTCAGCTTCTTCTGGGGGCCCACCAGGGTTTCTGGTGACCACATCAGGGGCCCCAGAGTCACTTTTGACTGAGCCTGGGGGGCTGGCAGCAGAATGGCTAATGGGAATGGGGGCTGGCTCCTCTGTCTTGATGAAGGGTGTGAGGTTTGGGAGGGTTGGGGGTAATGGCAGGCCAACGGAAGTTGTCAAAGTGGGCAGGACTGGCTTGGTGTCCAGCCAGCTAGTGACTGGCCTCTCTGGTGGGATGGACATGCCATAGGGGATGCCGGTGCTTGTGGGGATGTTGTCCAAGTGTTCAGGCACGGGATAGGGGTTCATCTGGATGTGAGGGTACTTCTCTTTGTGGCGCTGGAAGTGGACCTTCAGGTTCCCCTTAGTGGAGAACCTGTTCCCGCAGATGTTGCACTTGAATGGCCTCTCTCCCGTGTGGGAGCGCAAGTGGATCTGCAAGGCACTGTCGCTCCCGAAGACCTTGGCGCAGAACCTGCACTTGTGTTTGAAGAACGCTTCATCTGAAGTACTCTTTGCTTCGAAGGCAGTGACATTTGGTGGCTTGCTTTTTCTTTGTTGGGCCAAGGCAGACAAGGAGTTTAAATCCTCTGCAGTTGTTCCGATGTTGGGCAAAGGGCTGGGGAAAACCGCGTTAGCAGGGGTCGGCTGAGGTAGAAGTGGATTAGATGCAGGACTTAATAAACTGCTTATTGCAAATGCTGGTGAGGAGGATGCGGAAACTGCTGGGGAGCTGACGTGGGAGGCACCAGCACTCGAAGCCACTTTTTCCGAGGACGGGTTGGAAGCTGCTGCCACTATACTCATGTTGGGAGAAGGGCCGCTGTTGGGTGGGAGGATGGCGCTGCTGGAGCTGCTCTGAGGTAGCTGGACTGGGGGGGGCTGCTTGACGCCACTGATGCTGGCAGATTGGCTAGCAAGGCTCTGCGCTAATCCAGCTGCCGCCGCCAGCTGCTGAGATAAATGGGAACTTAGCGTGGACAAGGGGTTGGCAGATGTTCGTAAAGTACCTTGAGAGGGACTAGAAGATGTTGGCAAGTCTGCGCTCTGAGAAGCCAACAACAGTATTTGGTGACGAATCTGCTCGATCAGTTGCAGCTGGTGGATCTGCTGCTGCTGCAGGGCTAGGAGCTGCTCCATGAGGGCAGGGATGGCCAGCTTGCCTCCCGAGGCCCCTCCGCACCTCGCTTCCTGGGAGAACTGGGCCACGGCCACCTTGGTACTCTGGAGGTTTTCGATGATAACGTTACTATTGATCACCGAGAAGTTGCCCAGTGTTGTCAGGTCCCCGAGTTGAGGTAGAGAGGTTGTGATAGCTGAGGTACCCGTGGAGGAGTCGCCGCTGCCACCACTGTGGCAGCTTGGGGTGGTGATGTTGGTGGCGCCGCTCAATGTACTGCTGTTGCTGCTGGTGGCAACTGGGGCCTCCAGCTCCATGGACTCTTCCCTGTCAAGTCCCTTGTGTTCTGAAAGGTCGCTGCAGTCTACTTGATCTGTTTTGTTCACTGTGTCTTTCATTTGTTCATCAGGATTATCGGGAGGGGGACTGGGAGAGAAGGTTTCGGGTGGGGAGCCTGGATTTTCATTGACGATCAAAACTAATTGATTTTTAGTGCAGTTTTTCTTGTGAAGCAAAAGATCTGATAACTCAAAGAACTCAGCGCAGCACCGGCCACAGACGTGGGCGTCCTTGCTCTTAGTGGGGCGATTCGGCTGACCCTTCTCTGAGTCTCCTACAAACATCAAAAGGTGCAGGGTTAAAAATGGGAGCCCAAGACACGCTGTCATCAATGACTTGAAAAAGAGAGAAAGGTTAATAATAAGGGGTTTTCTACCTGCAAAACTCAAAATGCAGCCTGTGAATGCCAGTGAATGTTACCTGGGATGGTTCTAATGAACTCTTGAGATGTGGAGGAACTCCGGTTCCTCTGCTACCTTGGCTAGTCATGGCCTTCCAATAATTCATCAAAAATATAAAATACCATGAAGGGAAGACATTGGTACATAATGAATCTCCATAGGAAAATACCGATTTCCAATATTTTATACACCTGATTGTCTACTCGTCGGGAGAGGGTCCTCCTACCATCACCAGACTGAGGACTTATTAGGCTGTTGAGTTTCTGTCAACCTTATTCATTTTCAACTGATTCAAAGATATCTGTGACAGTTTGTTCTGTCACTAAACTAATTTGTAGTCATTCAGGTTCCAATCAGTTGTTGACAAGGGGGAAAATGCATATCACCCAGCTGGGGGTTGATGACTTGAAAATCACCTCAAGCCCCCACCTCCAACCTGAGCTCAGGCTGAGCCGAAACACATGCACTTCAGACGCACTGAACAGGTCTTCCTTCCATGGCCCCTCAGGCTCTGCCTCACTACAGAAGGGAAAGGGGCGCATGTACACAGTGCGGAGGAACACAACGCACACACCCATCATAGATCTGCCAGGCGGCACCTTCATTTCACCCCAGTCATGTTGATTTTTCAGATGCAAGAGGGCAGTCCTGGATTCTCCTAATCAAAGAGTATTTGCCACTAAGCTCCAAGTGGCAACAGCATGGCACTAAATATTTCATCAAGAGCTTTCTTTATTCATATAAAAACAGGCAGGAAAGCTGCATTTCTGATGGAACAGTGGCTAGAGAAGGGTGTGCTGTGAAGTGTTCCCATCCCATAAGAACTTCTGCTCCAAGGAGAGTTTGAAAATGCCTGGCTTTTCTCCTTGTCTGAATGCCTTTAAAAACAGTTTGCTCTTAACTGTTATCAATTGTTTAACAGATTGTCCTGAACCTTTTCTTATAAAAATCCCTTTATTTCATGTTTGTTTCCACTGGTCGCTCAGATGTCTACTCGCTAAGATCCATTTGTAAATTAAACATAAAAATCTCCAACTCCAAGCTAGTGTCCTATTCAAAGACAGGATGGCGTCCCCTTGTTTGCCCAGCATGGGGAACACCAACTTCTGTTGTCCAAATGGTGTGTGGTCATCTCTGAAGGCTGTGAAAAAAAAAAAAACTGTTTAATTCAAGGATTACCTCCCTGCATGCTTTTCTACAGAACTGAATCAGATAATAGGTAGTTTCCATGACTTCCAAATTGAATCTCCTAGAAAACTTGTAGGGGGAAAAAAAAGCAATTGCAGATATAAATACATGCTAAATCAAAATACTTTCCTTTTTTTTTTTTTTTAGTAAATCTAGAGTCAGAAGCTTGAGTTGTTTTGCATTTCAAAAAATATATAATTAACATCTAAATATTCACTTGTGAAAATTCCTTAACTCTGTCTGGAGTGATGCGGAAGTTGATTAGGACCCCTGGTAAAGTATGCCAAATGTATGCACACTTTGCTCACTGGGAGTGTTATTTTAGTAGCTAAGTTATACTTAATAAGCCAGCTTTCCTAATCCCCATCTTTAAACCTCCACAAGGTTATAGTGCGAAATGCATTAACAACACCAAACAAATCGCAGTTGTAGCAGAAAATACCAATAATGATCCACTTTTAATTTAATGTTTAATCATCTTAATTGGCACCAGATTCCCATGCACATTTGAGGTGCTGCTTTAAGCACTTTCTGTCTCTCTTGTTGCCTTGAAATAATACAAACAAAATATTAAATGAAATTTGCTAAAAGTTAAGTCTCTTAACTTGGGACAAAAAAATAATGTGACAAAAATTCTGTTTAAAGCTTCTTATTTTGACAACCAATTTTAAATGATGCATCCATTTCAGATGCTTATTTTAAACTAGGAAATGCAATTCCTAATATATTCAACAGAAATGTTATTTCTTTCTCTTTGCACATTTCCATATGTAATGGTTATGTTTCCATCTACTTTTACAGCCAATTATGAAGGAACAAAAGCTATTCTGTTTGTTCACACATTTTCAACAAAATGCATTAAAACTATTATGTCAGCATGTTCTATTAAGCTCTGCATTCAGTGGAAAATACTTTTCAACCAGCTCACATTTATCAAAACATAAAGCCACTTTAAAACACAGTTTTGCTTGGTCAGCTGGGCTTAGACAAATAATGACAGATTCAGAACTAAATAACTAGCAAGGGAAATCAGAAAACTGACTTCATCAATTGTACACATTACAATGTAGTTGCTTCAAATATTTAACACATCTGTGCTCACGATTAAAGAGCATACTAATTCTTTATAACTTGTAAACATCTGATATTCTCATAACATACAGAAAAAAAAAATAAAGCAAGGTTACTTTGGAGGGTTTAAGTGATGATTACTTTCCTGAACTTGAATTCTGTATTTGTGCTGCTTCAAGACTCACTTGAGAGAATTTTCAAGTTTTTCAACCTGAACATTTTTATATTTAGGCTTGTGCTAACTGGGTGGAAAACATAGATGCTTAAAAATAAATGCCTGCTTGCTTCTAAGAGAGAGAAACTGTGTTCAAGAATTACCTATTTTTTAGCTTAGATTTTCACATTTTAATAAACTGACATTTGATCTCACTATAGAATGAACTGATTTAATTTCCTGATGTTTATGAACACCCCATCTCCCCATATCCCCCCCCCAAAAATCCTGGGATCTCTTTGGATTCATTTTGGGAGCAGGTGCCACTGAACTGTAATAATTCCCAACTTTAAACTTATCTGCATTCTGAACACAATGCCAACCAAACAGCTTCAAAAGAAAAGACACAAAACATGAAAACTATCATGAATCTTTAACTGTCGAAAGGAATATTTTAAGTTGTAATAAGACACAACACACACACACACACACACACACAAACATACATATTCAAATTCATTTTTCTGGTCCTACCCCTTCTCTATCTTGTATCTCTCCCAATAATCTGTTACACAGGATTGCAACTGGTGACCTCATTATAGTAACTACAGTTGCCTTGTTCCTTGTATTGTGGTGAGAATAATATTCCAGGTCCTTCTCTATGGATTCTGCTTACAAATTAATTTTGTAATTTTAGTAAGATAGGAGCAGTGGTTTTCTATGTATGTATACATAAAATAGAATTTCCTGGGCCTTTTTTTTTTTGCTGGGGGAGGGGTAGAGGGGAGGAAGATACTGTTAACATGCCACTAAATTTATACTAAAACTTCAGCTGTTTTAGCTCTTGTACTATTTAGGTATATGATGCTCAATTCAAATTTGTCACTTTTCCATCTTCTGAACCAAACAGTGTAGAAATGGAAGCATAAAACTGAAGAGTTCCAGCATATCTGTCTGAAAAAATAAAAATAAAACTTGCTTCACATAGAAAGGTCCAGCCACCAGGAAAGGAAAAAACAAGAGCCCTAGAAACCAACCACTGGACTCCACCAGATTGTTTTCTGTTTTGGAGCTCCTTAGAAATACACTTCAGGACTTCCCATTACCTTAAGACTACATTAGCATTTCATAATAGAACCTCACACAATAGAGGGTTTGGGGCCCATAATTTTAACAGGCTGTTCCTTTGCACAGACCTACTTGGAAAGACCATCACAAACATATTTGATTGAGTGATCCTGAAATCTTTTTTTTTTTTTTTTTTTAAGGCTGAGTCTGAATGTCCAACTTAAGATTCCAAAGAAACTGTAAACACTACAACATATGCTATGCATATTTTCTGGAATGTCTAAAGTTTCCTGTATGTGATATGTAACCAAATGACAAATTGACTGGCCCCCTTCAAGTATACTCAGTGTTGGCCAGGATTCTGTGTTCTTGCCTGGAAGGATACAAGAGAAACCTCTGAAGAAAATAACCACACAGACAAGATACTCCATTTAAAGCAGTGGTCCGAGCCCACCTCCTGTACACAATAAATGAAAGGGGAAAATGTCTTCCCTGTGGATGAATCAAACTGAACACTAGATGGGGTTCCAGTTGCAAGGGTTTGTTCAAAAACTTCTTTGTGGCTTTCCTATTCCAGTGACGCGGAAAAGAGAGACTCCTTAAGGCGAGATCTAAACGCTGACTACATAAACATTGGCAAAGTCACAAGAAACTAAATCCCTGTTGTTAGAGGGTGAAGTTGAGCTATGGGAACTACCTGTCAATCTTCCCCTTTGGGGGTCTGGCATCTGGGGGTGGCAGGGGAATAAGGTTAGGAAAAGAAGCCAAGCTGATAAGGAGAAACTAAAATAAACTACTAACTTCCTGCTAAGTGACTAGCAAGACTCAATATGGGGGTCACTGGGAAGACACTGAAGGACATATTATGATCTGGACCTTGTCACCTTTGCATGGGAGGAGGCTAGCAAAGGTTAAAACAGCTCCACACATCTAGGTTTTCTAAAGCCTGGCACTGAAACTTTTTTTCTTCTGGGGGGGAGGGGTGTGTGTTCTTAGGTTAATTTCCCTTCTCTCTAGTTAATGGCTCACCTACTTCAATTTAAGCATATTTTGGAATACTAGGCTATCTGTACCAGACAGTGTCTTTAGAAAAACCGTGGTTAGGAAGAAATTTGTTCTGGTTACTATTTACAGAGCTTGACTTTGAAAAGTTTCAAAAATCTCCCTCCCCATTCGAGTCAGATCTCTTTAAGAAAAATGTGTGTGTTGGGGGGAAGGAGTTTCAGCCTTCTAAAGGATGTTGTTAGTATAGACAGCTTGAGAACCTCCAAGCACAGAAAGAAAAGAAATAGAGCCCCCCTCCCAACCCTGCCGATAGCATAACCTACAATTTGGTACTTGTGGCTATGAGCCACAGAAGAAACTGGATGGAAAATACATGACTAAACATTCCGAACCAAAACGTTACTTGTACGCATCCTACCTCATGCCTAAGCAGACACTACTGTGTGTTTGTTGTTAAAATTTTAGGAAGCAGCCTGAACCAAATCTCAAAAAACACAACACAAAACAAAAATGAAGAAAAGCAGTTTGCTTTTTCTAATCTAGAATCTTCCATTATGCCACACTTAAAATAGGCCTGATTAAACATGAATTCCTTTCAACTGCCTTATCTTGCAGGTGTCAGTTTTTTTTTTTAAAGCAATTCTTTATAGTTCTTTCTAACCTTTTGGGCCCAGAAATCAATGAGTGGCTATTATGCTGCAAACATCGAGTAAATTACTTTGGTAAATAACAGAATTTTATTATTAATACAAGTGAGAGGGATTTTTATGATAATTCATAGGAGAGTCAATGATGTTTGTATTTTCTTCCAATATTACCTTTTCATTGAAAAATAGGAGTAGCAAAATACTTAACAAATGGAGTCAGAATGGGCCCTCCATGTAGCTGCAGAGATCTTCAAACCATGAAAGGAAGAAAACCGAGTGAACACACAAACACACAAACACACACACACACACACACACACACACACACCTGAAATCCAAATCCACAGGAAAGTAACTACATATAAAATCATTAGACTCCAATAATCACTTTTCTGACAAGTCTCTATCTTGGTAAATAATCTTCCAATGTCAGTTATCTTTCCTCAACTCATCTGAGACTTGTTGAATATCTTAACAGACAAGTCCTATTTACCATAATCCTGATTTCATAAGAATCAGAAAATTCATCCAGTTCTTTTTTGAGTGTTTTTTTTTTTTTAAATACACCATGGCTGTACCTAAAGCAAAAGAAAAATGTCAGAGTTCTAAAAGCGACCAAATAATCTTTTTTTTTTTTTTTTTGAACTTGCTCAGATGAAGCTACAGGGTGGCAGCTTATCCTTGGCCTGATTTTCTTTGTAAATGCATTCACATCCACACACACCACATACACATGCATGCGGACACACAACAAATCAGGAGAGGGGCTGCTTCAGGCTACAGTGGCTGGGTCTGCAAACTTTCCTAGGTCCTGTTCTGGATGAAAGTCACAGTTTGAGGAACCAGTATATGAGAAGAGCATGGAATTACTTGGGGTGTGTTTGATATTTCATTCGCCATACATTAAGACAATCTTATCTGAAGAACGAATAACTCCTGTGTTTGAACAGAGGATTGCTTTCTAAAGTTACCAAAACCAAGTCACAGAGCAACAGCTCATAGGTGAATGTGCTATGTGGGGAAATGGATGGAGACTGCAGAAAAGGTGACTTTTTCAAAGCAACCTTGAGCCAAGTCATGAACTTTCTTTTCTATGTATCTCACAACTGTTCCCAAATTGAAAAAAAAAAATTAAACAACTGGGCTATGAGAGGCCCTCCTGGGTGTCAGGCGGTGTGGAGGATTACTTGTGTACGAATATTATTACAACACACTCAATCTTGTAACCCTGTTACAAAATCTACCCTCTAGGCAACTTCTCCCAAACTTATTGTTCAACTATGTAAAAACAGTCATAACCTAAAATCATTACTACTGAAGGAGGAGGGGTGGGGAGAGGTGAGGAAAGTGCCTGGGAGGGGGTGTTTCCTAGGGTGCCCCAAGATTTCACTGCTTTGAGGACAATGAACTAGCTTTCAGAAAGAGAAAGAAGGAAAAAAGAAATTATGAGAAAGAAAGGAAACTTGATTCAGTTCCTTAATTAACTTACCTCAAAGCTCAAATAAAACTAAAAAATAGAACTAATAAATAATAATGGTACGAGGTAGTGAATTCCTTTTATGCTATCGCTTTATGAGAACCCCCAACTATTAAAAATTCCAGACCCAGAGTTGCAAAGCAAAGAACTAGTATCATTTCTTCCAAAGCTTGAGTTGGTATTTTTCTCTTTAATTTTTGGGTGGAAAATGTAAACATCAGCACAAAATAATATACATATATTTTTTAAAAGTCTCCCTTCTTTGTAGTTTAACTTTTCGGATGCAAATTGTTAACTTTAACAGTATTCTAGTGCCAAAGGTCTCCCCAGAAACTTTAGGGAAGATTGGGGGCAGCAAGAAGCCTTGCAGCGAAACCTCAGAAAAATACTAGCGAGCAGTCATAGCGGCCTTCGTTAATTTCACCTGGATTTACCGCTTCTTTTAGGGTGAAAAGCGGGATTGCCTTTAGGGTTATCTTTCTCAGACGAGTGAGAAAAGTGGATTCTGGTAAGGCTTCAAGCTTGCGAAAGTATTGGAAGCCCTGCTATCATTAGATTTCTTAGTGGGTTTTAAGTGCTCCGAATTTTTCCCCTAGGTATCCCTACATCAGGACTGTCCCTTTCCGAAAGCCAGGGGAAAGAAGCGCGTGTCCTTTGGCCTGGCTAGGGTTCTGCGCGCGTCCCTGCGCCCAGCCCCAGTCTGGGTCAGGCCTTGGGGGGAAGGAGCCCCGCAACAAGGGGCCTGGGCGGGCCGTAGGGCTGAGTGGGCACAAGTGCCTATCTCTGGCCACTCTTCGGAACTCCGTTGGGGTGCAGGTCCTCCTCCACACTTCAAAACGCTTCGCGGGACCTGAGGATCCTAACAGGCACCCGCAGCCGCGGAGAACCGGGAACCGAGAGGAGCCCTAGCGCCACTGCAACGCCTGGGAAGCGGGGCCTGGGAGCTCCGAGGCCACCGCGGTGAATCATCTCAGGTCACCGAGGGGTCGGAAGGGTCCTCCCTCGGCATCCCCGGTGCCCTGGCTCGGATCTCTCCCACTCTGAAGCCGCAGGTCCCGCACACAAACTTTTCCTGACTTGCCCCTTCTTCGGGAGACTCAGCAGTCATCTCCCTAAGAGGAGCGACTGCTGGCTTCAGAGGTCTTCTCCGGGGGATAACCCCCAGAACAACAACAACAAAACAAACAAACAAACAACAAAAAAAACACCAAACTACCCAACGATCCTTTTCCAGACCAGCCTGCAAGGATGGGACACTACTATCCACAGAGAGCACAAACCAAACATCAATTTGGGGGAAACTATAAAGGTGCAAATATTGGGAGAAAAGACTCGAGGATAAACTTGGGGACCCGGAACGTGACACTTCCTAGTCTCCACGTCCGGTCTAAGGAGCAACCGGCAGCCAATTCGGCTGCGACCCAAGGGTGTTGCGCCTCAACCCAAGTCCCCACTTTTCCCACCTCTGAGTCCCAAAGGGCACTCCACTGCGCTCCGCGGGCCAAGTGGGAGCGCGGGGAAGTGGGGTGCAACGAGCTCTGCACGCGCTCGGCGTTCAGCCACCAGCGCGAAGTAAACTTTCCGCCTGGCAGCCGGGCTGCGCGGCGAGGCCCGGGAGGCGGAGGCCCGAGCCCAGGACCCCCGGCGCCATGCAGGGAGCGCCAAGGGCCCCGCGTGGGTAGCCAGGGGAGGCCTATGCCCGCGCCCGGGACCCGGCCGTGGCTCCCCGGAACGCCGCGGGCGGAGGAACCAAGGCCAGCAGGCCCTCCCTCCTCCTTCCCGCCGAGGCCACGGGAACTCCGGAAAGCTCCTGCCTGGAGATGGGCTCGCTCTCCCTGGGGCAGGGGCCAGCCCGGCCCCGCCAATTGGAAATGCAAAAACAAAAAGAGTGCAAAAACAAAAAGAGAGAAAGAGAGAGAGAAGAATGAAATAAAATCGGACGCGCGGAGGACAGAAGGCGGGCGGGGGTCGCGGAGGCGGTGGGCGCGGGACCCGCCGCGTGTGCGTGGGTCCGAGTGTGCGCGCGAGTGCGTGTGTCTGTCTGTGTGTGTCCGCGGCGCAGGCCGGAGCACTCACCATCTCGCCGGGGGAGCGAGGCCACTTCGGGGTCGGATTGGAAATGTTGAGGCTTCGCTTGCTTCCTCCGCGACATGCTGGCTCAAACATCAGCTGGGGCAGAATAAAAAATTACTAAAAAAAAATCTTCTCAAAATTACGGAAATCGAGCGGCGGCGGCGGCGGCGGCTCCCCCCGCCCGCCGGCCCGCCCGCCCCCTCCCCGGCTCCCCGGCCCCGGGCGCAGCGCGCATGTGTCCTGCTATAATTATGATTATCAATAATGCATTGCGATTAATCATAGAGGGGCTCTTTGAAAGGCGATTGGCACCGGGCCAGCGCTATTCAAACCCGCTCGCCTTAATCAATTAGTTCGTGATTTGCTGCAGACCCCTGTCTCTCCGCGCGCTGGCCCAATAAGCCGCCGGCCGCGGGGCTGGCTCTGCGCGCCGCGCCGCGCCGCCCGACACTGGGTTAACCCTCTTCGCGACCGCCCGGGACTCCGCGGCCCGGCCGCCGGGGGCCTGCCTCCTCGCCACTGCGCGCCCGGCGCCCCGGCCGGCGCCCCCCGCTCCCTCCCCTTCCCTCCCTCCCCACCCCCATCCCGAGCTGGGCCGAACCCAAATTAGCATGCCCTCCCCGGAACGGAGCCGCCCGGGTGGGGGTGGGGCCGGGTGGCGGGGGTTGGGGACCCGGGGCTGCGGGCGCGCGACGAACTTCCCAACTCCCGCGCGCCGGTCCGCGTGGGGGCGGGAGGAGAGGGAAGGAATCAGGCCCGTGGCGGGATTTTTTTTTGGGGGGGGAGAGTAGGGAAGGGGGTGGGAGGGAGTCCCGTGTTCCTTCTTTTTTTTTTTTAAGAGCCACCAGCAAGCAGCCCACCCCCACCCTCATAAAAAAATAATAATAAGCGAGTGGGGAAGAGCCAGCCCCACGCTGGTCCGCCTCCGGCCCGCGGCCGGGCCTCCTTCCCCGCCCGCCCGCCCGCCGCCCTGGCTCGGCTTTCCTTCTCCCGGAGTTCTCCATCCCCAGGATCCCGGGCTCGCGGGGGCGCGGAGAAGAGGACCCAGGAAAGGTTTGGGAAACGTGATGGGTTTGGGGCTCGTGGGGAGGGGCTGATTTCTCGCCACTCTCATGGTCCCCCTCCCCTCCCTAGGGGTATGGATCCTTCAGCCTCGGGCTAGCTCCTTCTCTCTGCCTTTCTCTACCTCGGACATTCCCAGGACAATTAGGGCTGAAGTTTTCGGGAGAAGCGCCCCGAGCCCGTGGGATAAGGGGGCGGCTCGGCTCCGCCCAAGACCCCTCCCGAACCTCCTCCCCTCGGCTGCCCGGGTTGGCTACAGGGCGCGTCACTCCACGGGGAGGCGGCGGCGGCGGTGGCGCCGCTGAGCCCCGGGCGGGTGGAGAGCAGCGACCAGCCAGGGCTCCGAGTTCAGCTCCGGCCGGGGGGAGGGGAAGGGAGGTGCGCCGCTTCCCCAGCCTGGGGGCGGCCGTTCGGACTGGGTCCTGGGTACCGCCTGGATCCTGGACCCCTGGGCGCCCCGCCCAGAGTTGGAGGCCGCGCCTCGATTGGGACCAGGTGGTGGCCCAAAGCCTGATGGGGGTCCCTGTCCGCGCCTCCTAGACTGCCACACCGCTCGCCTCCACTTTTCTGGCACTTGCCACACGCGGCGCCCAAACTTTTCGCTCCATCTTCATCTGCCAGAGTCGGGAGGTAGCCTCCCTCTCCGCGCCCAGGAACCAGGAGGCCCAGGCCCCGCGCTCCCTCTGCCTGGCTTAGGCGCCCTCGAACCTGAGGCTCGGTCCTCTGCCCACTCAGCCGAGGCTTTCCCTTCGCTCCTCGGGGTCTCTTGGCACCAAAGTTCCCGAAGTCCAGCGCCCGAACGACTAAACTCAACTTCGGCTGAGTGGTGGGGGAGGAGTCGGGGGTGTGTGTGCAGATACACAATCCTGGCCCTATCTGGCGATCAGGAAAGGAGAGGGCTCATAAGGACGCCCCAATTCCGGAGCGCCTTTGCGTCTAGGTAGTGCCACCGTCACTTCGCGCGAAGTGGGCACCGAGCAGCGGAGAAGAGAGCCTGCGGAACACAGCTCATGCCGCGTTTTCCCAAATGACATTTTCTCTTTTTCTCCAGTTCTTTTCTGTCGGCTGAATTTTTCCCCTTAGTATAACTTCTCCCTTCTTTTATTCTTCTTGTGCACCCTTCCTACCTTCTCTTAGTTCTACTCTTGCTTATTTCTGTCTCTTGTCTCTTCCCCCTCCCCAACCACCACCCTGTGCTTCACACTCCTCTTCTCTAGAGGTCCTGGTGGGTACAGTAGATTTTGATAAAAAGACAAACGAAGCTATCAGCAGGTCTGATGTTGAAGAATGAAGATAATAATGTTTCCATAGGTGGTGCTTCAAATGCCATTATTTCTCACTGAATATTTAAAGAGACCCCTGGGCAAAGATAGATTTGCGCACTCCTGGGGTGCAAGCCTCTCGCTTCCCCCAAACCCCGGGGAACATGTTCAAATCCGAGCATGTGTAAATCCTGCACACAACCCCACCCCGCCAACGGGCGCACTCGAGAACACAGCCACGCGACCCTCTCCGGGTCCACCCATGCTTCCACGAGGACTTGCACCCCCCCCCCTTCCCCGTTTGCGCCAAGTTTGCAGCCGCTCGCATCCGTCTCTAACATTCTTGACTTCTTCGAAGTCCCGGTCTCGGGCACTCGTATAGCCAGAAGCCGAGTGGAACTGGCGGTCGTGCAAACCTTTCTCCCGGTAGGCGCCCGGGGAAGCTCCCGGGAGCTGTGTCCCACGTGCTCCATGTGTGATTAAGATGGAGGGGGGACTTTCTTTGCCCAAAACACAAGCAAACAAACAAACGAACACGCAAAAGTTGCTTCGCATGGTTTGATTAAAGATGGGAGAACAGAGGCGGATTAATTGAAGCGATCCAAACTTTCATAACTTTTTTCGTTCTTTTGGGGCCTCCACAGCACAGAGGCGGGCGCCCAGCTCTGCGCGCGGCATCCCCCGCTAATATCTTGTTTGTTTTCTTTCCCTTTGGTCCGGAGAGAAGAAGAGGGGATATGGGGGGATGGGAGGAAGGGGACGGTCCGAATGGCGGGGAGAGGAGAATTGGTCTTTATTGTTGGTGGCGATACATCAATTATGAACCATTGTCTAGGGCCCAAGTTCCGCGGTTCGCTGATGTGGGCTCCGCGGTGTCAGCGAGCGGCGAGGCTCTGCGTCTGCGGTGCAAAGACATAATTAAATCAATAAAAACGGACACAGAGTGGGGATTAATTTTTATTTTTGAACGGGTAGGGTGAAAATAAAAAGGCAGCGGAGACGAATGAGGTGCCACCACTAGGTTCCCTCCCACGCCCTGCTCACCTCCAGGCCTGAGCGCGTTCCCTGGGGTCGCGCCCTCCAATCCTTGGGTGGGGACCACGGTTGGGAAATCGAGGTGACGAGGTTGGGGCTTGCAGGTTCCTCAAGAGCGGGTCTGGAACTTAGGGGCAGATAGGCCTGAGAGAATGGGGATGGCCCCAAGCGAGGCAGCAGCTGCGCCGGGGTCGCGACCTTACTGAACGAGGAACCGCACCCTAGGGAGGTCCTTGGCAGTCTTGTAGACTCCTTCTTGGGGATTTGGTGACTCTTTCTCCCAATACATCACCTCAGTTTTCCCAAAGCTTAGAGTGTCCTGGGTGGATTGGCCGGCTGGAAGGACTGAGCCCTAAGGCTGCGGCCAGAACACTGTTCTTAGGGAAGGGTTTGGGGCTTTTTTGGTTCAATCAGCCAGTCTTAGGAAGAGGTGGTGGAATTGTAGCTTCCGTTTTGAGGCCTGCTTCTGCTACCCCAAAAACTTACTATTTCAGCCTTAGTCTGACCCCAGCACTGGAATGGGGCCTGGGACCAGGCCTTGCCTGAACCCGCAAACCCTCTTTCCGATTGCACCGGTACATTTTTGAACACCCTATCCCAGAAATGGAGGACTTCCCTAGGGGCCCTACCCCTAACCTAGCTTCCGAAATCTCGGGCCCCGGATCCCCGCTGCCCACTCCCGGTGCTCTCCCCCATGCCAAGGCTAGCGGGGCAGGCGAAGAGGTTTCGTTTTTCTGTGCCAGGCAAAAAGCGGCAGCGGCGCCCCGGGGGCGGGGCAGGGAGCCAGCACCTCGATGCTATCAACATTATTGATGGGGAAACGTTCGGGGAAGAAGCCGGGAGATCAGGTTCCCAGCTCCTCCCCTCCCGGGAGGTGGGTGGGACGGAGCGAGTGGTGAGCTTTGTGTGGTGAGCTTTGTGTGCGTGGTGTGTGTGCGTGTGTGTGTGTGTGTGTGTGTGTGTGTGTGTACGCGCGCGCGTGTCTGGGTATGGGGCGCCTAGATGCATCCCCATTAACCACCTGGGGTTTATTTGTATTTTTCTTGTCTGGAAGCCTGTGGAGGGAGGAGGAACAGAGAAGGATAGAGGGGGCCTGCCCCCCTCACCCCCCAGCTCTTAGGGCTCTTTCCTGGGCTTGGGACTGCAGAAGGTAGTGGTAGCCCAAAGCAAAGACCAAATTTGGAAAGCCCTCCATAGTCTCGGCCTTTTCCCAATTCCAGAACTCCGCGCTATCCTGGCATTTGATAGACTCCTAAGCGATCTACTGTCACTCAAATCCTAACCTCCCCTCGCACCCTGACGCGGCTTCGAACCCACAGCCTGGGCGAACTAGTTGGGTATCTCTACTCCTGGCCGAGTGCCCTGTGCACTAACAAACAGATAAGTCCTAGCAGCGAAAAAGGCTCAGAGTTAGGGGACCTCCCGCCGTTCGCTCTCTGCCAAGGGCTGTCTCCAGACTTGTAGTGCGTGCGGCGCGGGGACCTGGCGCACAGGTGCCCCAGTGGGCTTAGGAGGGAAATCCAGAGGGCCCTCTTGCTCACTTTGAGTACCCGGCCAAGGATCTACCTGCTCGCGTTCAACTTTGTCTGGCTCGCCTTGCAGGGCCGTTCCTACACCGGCTTTTAGAAACTGTCTTGGCTGACGACCGCACTGCCTGCGATTTTTACTTTCCATCCACACTGCACTTAAATTCACTGTGTCCCGCATGCAACAGTGCCTCGCTAAGGGATCTCTGGGTATACAATTCCTCCCAGAGGAAATGTCCCGAGGCAGAGAAAGTGGAAAAGGCTAATCGAATTTATATAAAGAAACCCTTGCTTCCTTTTGGTTAAATCCTTTTGCGGTTTTCTGAGCGTGAAAAAAAAAAAAATCACCACCAAGCAACAGCATGTAGCTAATTCTTGGAACTTAGTAACTGGGATGTTTAGAAAGCCCAGCAGGGTGCCCGGATTCCCTTCCAGTGCAAGAAGTAGGACCTTAGAATCCCGCTAAGAGTGATTGGATCTCATTAAATGCCTTCAGTTGAGAATGAGGGTGAGGGCTTTGGGGGGCTCCCACTCTGATGTGTGTGCATTTGTGGGTAACTGGGGATCCACTAGCTAGCATTTCCATGTCTACAAGAGATAACTCGCCACTCCTGTGGAATCCCCTTGATGGATTAATTTAGCAAACAGCTTGTAACAAAGTCTTTTCCCCCTTTAATTATACTTCCATTTTAAAACTTCCCATTTTTTTTTCAAGGTACAGATCAAACCTTTTCAGTGGTGTACATCTTGGCTTTACAGAAAGGCTATGTGCACAGGAAACTCCCCAGTAGATGCCTTCTCCTCATCCACTTTTATGGGCAAAAATACCTTTTGGTTTCATTTTGATGGAAAAAAATGAAATAGCAAGGTCTGGTTTTCAGAACCTTCTAGGGAGCTGGTGCTTGTCTGTCCGGAAGCCCTGCCTGTCACTCAAATGAGTGGTGCCTTACAAGTCCCAGCTGAGTTAAGGCTTTCAAATGGGAATGTTTCTGTGGCGTTCTTTCTACTATGCTGTAAGGGAAAGTCCCTCCCACCCCCTTCTGAGGGACAGAAGTGCTTTTTCTTGGGGCTGTAGCTTGAGTCAAAGTTGTAGCTTCAACATGTCCCCATGCTGAATGAAGCTCAGTCGGTCCCATGCAACCTTTCCTGTTCCAACTAACAACTGAATGATGGCACTGTATACCATCCTCTTTCTCCCCATTCTCCTGGTCTGTCCAGCCAGGGCAGCAATGCTGTTCTTAACAGGATAGTCAGTGTAATGTGAAGTTGGGGATATAAGATACTCACATTCTTCAGCTCCAAACCTTTGTCTCCCTGTTTTCTCCTGATTCCTCTTAACTTGGAATCCTGAAATCATGCAAACTCTAATGTTAGGAATGAACAAGCTCCTGTCTTTTCTCCCTCCACATGCTTATAAACGGTTAGACTGTCTTGACCTCAGCCCGGTCCTCATCCTTGAGGATTCCCCAACTTCCCCCAGAGTCTTTGGCACATTCTGTAGTAAAATCCAGTCCCCAGGAGACCTCCACAGAACACTGCTTAGTCTGTATGCATCTCACTCTAAGTTCTTCAAGAGCTTGGCTGAGGTCTGCCTCTGGTCTTTGCTTGGGCTCTGCTGGCTACTTGGGGACTGAGCACCAAGGTATGCCAGCAAATGTTTCCTTCTGCAGCCAAAGCAACATGATGTCAAAGGATGTGGAACGGGAAGCATGTTTTGACCTTTTTCTTTCTGTCTTAGACCTCATAGTACATTCACGTTGGGAGTTGAGTGCTAAGCAAATTAGTGCTGGTGATCTCAGCTCTTCTCCCCAATCTTTCTTTGACTCCTCTCACATATTTGTAGGGACCAGCTTTCTTAAACATGTACCATTTGGGTGTTGAGAGTGTGAACTCAGAACCCACTAGTTGTTAGGGTTCACATCTTTTGGCTGTGCCATTTCACATTAACCAGAGAACCCAGCCCTGGGTTTGGTTTGTGTTCGTATCGTAGGTAACCTTGTTCAGATGAATATCACACAATCTTTCTGTTTCCTACTCCATTAAATGTAGCCAGTGGAAAAGATGTATAGTGCTAATGAGCATCCAGCCAGGAGCCTGGCTTTGCTCCTATGGGCAGTGCAACCTCCATATACTTCCATCAGCTAAATGGAGATAATAATAGTTCTTATCTTGTAGGCTTCCAAAGAGCGAAAGGAGTTAATATGTATGAAGACTTTAGGGTAGTGGCTGGCATGTAATTAGCAGAAAGCAAGTATTAACCATTGTTGTCATTATTTTCACAGGGCTGTTGTGGGGATCAAATGATATAATGTGGTTAAAATATCATTCTTGATTCATCTGTCCATCCACTTATTTATTTATTTACTCGACAGAGAAAAACGTTGGGCATGGAGGGTGCCACTGGGAAAATGCTGGCATTCCTTTTCTTGCTTACAGCAATTAATCAAATGGATTCTTTCCTGCTTTAGTGCCTGGCTCAGTGTTCTGGGTAGAGGGAAGGGACAGTGTCATGACAGCAGTCAAAGTGCTACCTGATCTCAAGAGTCTCTGACATTCTAATTAATAAAGAAATCTGACCTGAGTCCAGTTAAGTGTGGGTCATAAGGTCAGGGACATGTTTCTGGAAGGTTCATGAACACTGTTGGACATGTTAGTGTCCTGCCATCCAGGAATCAGGAGGGCAGCACTCCCTGGGCTTTTCTTCCCTCCCTCCCTTCCTTTCTCCCCCCCCCCCCAGGGTGAACTCCCTGGGTGTAATTCCAAGCTGGCCTCGAACTCAAGGCGATCCTCCTACCTCTGATTCCCTGAGTACTGAGATTAAAGGCACACACCACCACACAGCCCTTCTTGCGTTTTTTTTTTTTTGTTTTGTTTTGTTTTGTTTCTCTGTTGTGTAGATTCCCCTGGGCTATACACAACCCAGAACACGGCCAAACAGTGAGAGGGGTAGTTTTGCCTGGGGCCCTTAGAAGGTATTAACCAGCTACAGTGTCACAAGCTCTGCTCTTCTGGTTTCTTTCCCCCTTGTTTTTCATCTTGTCAGATTATAAAAATTCATCCTAGCCATTCCAGTAGTGCATTCCTCCTCTCAGAGTGCCCTGTTCTTGAAGCTGGGCTGGGTTCAGATCCTCCAGTGGCTACTGCTTCCCACAGTCTGTTCCCAGGACTCCAGCCATGTTGGGGCCAGCTGTAATCAAACACTCACAGGCAGAATGCAAAGTGCCCTGGTGAATCCCCTTTTCTGTGCAGTGAGATTAAAAGGCTTTTCACCATTGGAATCTGGAAAAAGAACACAGTGTGAACACAGATACCTGCTAGCAACAGAGCTGTGCAAAGCCTGGACGTAGGGCAGGTGTGTACGCGTTCTTCATAGTGACAGCTTCCCTGGGAGGCGCCTGACAGCAAGTGTAGTTTAAGACATTTGCAGATGTCAGCAAGTGCAGGGCGAGGCTTCCTTTTCCTAGCATTGGGGAGCAGACTCGACTTAATCTGTCACTTGATGTCCTCCTCAAATAATAGTGTCTGGGGGCTGTGGGGTCTTTCTTTAGAGGCTCTTGGGAGCTTGGCAGTATGTAAATGCTGTGTGTGTGTCCTTCATTGCCACAGTCAGAGGGAGTTAAACATGATCTAGCATTTCCGATGATTTGTGGAAGCAGCCCAGCAGCCGTGTGGCAGGGAGGGTCCGTGCTGCTTTCTCCCAATGCACGCATGCCGTGGGCTTCCGGGTCATGGCAGCTGTGCCCCATCTAGACTGCTGACTCTATCTGGAAGTGACCTCCAGTATCGGTGGGTGGTCCTCACAATACCTTAATTACATTAGGGAGTACTAGGATTTTCTCCAACCACAGTTTAAAAATAAAAGTTTAGAAAATACAGATTAATTTCTAGTGGCCCTTCACCTGCTCACTCATTTATCCTTTCATGCATACATTTATTGAAGCAGTACTTACTAAGCATCTGTTACATGCAGGTGGTGATTTGGGGCATGAAAGATATAATAGGGAATAGGACAGACAGCTCTTCTGAAGCCTGCATTCTAAAGAAGGGACTGGGCTGAAAGAAACACATGCAATAAGCTAAGAGGATGATAAGCACTTAGAGAACATCAAGCTCTGTGATATGATGGACAGTGACTCGGAACACAGGGAGGAATATCAGGGATGTTGGCAGGGCTGTGGGGAAGTGACCTGAGAATCGAGATGTCAATAAGAAGGTGTCAACTATGCCAAGATTTAGGGACTATTTCTGCCAGGCAATGAGCAAGTGCAGGCCCTGAGGGTGGAACAAGTTCAGAAAAATTTACTCCTCCCCCCCAGTATACTTTTGGAAGAACTAGGAAGATTAAATTTTGCTTTCATACATTTTTATTTCTTTTCTCCTCTTTTAAAAAAATGTTTTATTTTATTTATTTGAGAGATAAAGAGGCAGATAGATAGAGAGAATGGGCACACCGAGGCCTCTAGCCACTGTAAACGAACTTCAGGTGCATGTGCCACCTTGTGCATCTGGCTTACGTGGGTACTGGGGAATTGAACCTGGGTCCTTAGGCTTCACAGGCAAGTGCCTTAACTACCAAGCCTTCTCTCCAGCAGTGTATTATTTTCTGTTTTTCTTTTTTTCTTTCTTTCTTTCTTTCTTTCTTTCTTTCTTTCTTTCTTTCTTTCTTTTTCCTTCTGGCTTGTTGAGGTTGGGTATATTTCTCACTGAATACATTAGGCACATTGTGGAATATCCTATACTACTCAGCAACCCAAAAGGGATGGCTCATTGATATTTACACAATGTGTACAACTCTCATGAGTGAACAAAAGCCATAACCCAAAGAGTACACTCAATCTAATTCCATTTTATATAAAGTTCCACAAGCCACAAACGAATCCATGGTCCCAGAGAGCAAATGAATGGTTAGTAGTTGCTGTCCACCAGCTCTACCTACTGGGTTGGAGAGCCCCCCCTCACCTGGAGACTCATGGAGGGGGTCTGGCAGCCCTCAGAAGATTCCTGGGATGTCTTCAAGAAAAGGAAATCAGAAGATGGCAGATATTCATTGCCCACATGCCAAGATCCAGCTGGCTACAGTCCAAGGTTTGCTCAGTGCACCTCCAGAGTTCTGTGAAATATTTCTACCATTTCCAATTCACCCGAGAGAAAATAGAAGTGTGCCAGTCATTTCTATGGACTCTTACATTTCTGAAGGTGTTTGCTGTCTAAAACCAGCTTCATGACATCTTGAGGAGAAAACAATAGCAAATCCGGGTTGGTGTATGTGCCTCTATGGCCTGCACTGCAGAGGCTGAGGCAGGGATAGCTATTGTTCAGGCCTGATGAGGCTACATCGTGACACGCTGTCTCAACTCCCTCATGTCCTCCAACAGAACAAAACCTCCATACCCCCAAAACTAGGTGAAACTGAATGGCAGCCAAACAAACTGTTTCAAAATTTAGGAAACTGCCTCGCCAGGTAAGGAAGGATTTGGGCAGGACTTTGAGGCTCACAGGAGGCTGTGGTCTGGACTTTTCCATGTTGA
Organism: Orientallactaga sibirica; assembly: GCA_036365145.1. Lineage (NCBI taxonomy): Eukaryota > Metazoa > Chordata > Mammalia > Rodentia > Dipodidae > Orientallactaga > Orientallactaga sibirica. The sequence continues at coordinate 4,623,424 of JAEOAD010000030.1, forward strand.
GAAGATCCAGTTTGAGGGAGCAATCAAGCTAAGATCAGGGTTGTGGTTGCTTAGTGGGTTTCATGGGCAGTCTGTGAATGCCTTTGATTTGGACCCAACAAAATGGGTGGAGAGCTTAACAAAGCTAACCCACCCGAGTGAATTAAATTGTGTTCGAACCTCTGATTCACGATGGCACATGCCAGCTGTCAGTCTGTGCAAGCCCGGCCTCCATCCTGCCTTCAGTGTGCTCTCAGCAAACTCAAGCAAAGCTTGTGTTTCTCTTCTCCCGACCAGTGTTAGAGGTGCAGACGAGAGTGGAGACTGGGGAAAGAAGTCTGCATGAAAACCCTTATTCTGCTCTCACCAGCAGGATTTTGCCCAGGGGTTTGCACCAGGTGGAGCTTCATTACCCCATGTAAACTAAATGACATGCCACATGGTGGGGGCTAGGGGTGCCAGAATATCAACGTCCTAGGGACAGGCCATAAACACTTGTTGGATGAGCAAGCCTGGAGAGATGTGGCCATCCATTTGTGCACACTCTGCTAGAGTCTGGATCTGTGCAAAGGCCAGAGGGGGGCTATTGGGAGACAGCCATGATATGCTATCTCCTTACAGAAGAACCAGAAACAAGGCTGAACAATTATAAACTGACATCTTTAAAAAAAAAACCCGGAACCCAAATCACATTTTCCTGTGCTAAGCTGATAATCTCAGGAGCTTGCTAAGGTGACAGGTATCTGACTGAATGCTAATAGCAGCCCTGAGCTGTGATTGCAGAACAGATCCACAGACTGTAAAGCCCTCCCAGGTACCTGGGGGCTCTTGTAAGGGTGGAGGCTTGATTGGAAGGTCAGTGGTGGGACCCAAGAGTCCAAATTTCCAACCAGCTCCAGGATGAGGCTGCTACAGTGGGTCATGGGGCCATTCTTTGTAAAGTGATGTTTGCATGTTAGTGGCCAACTACTAGACATGCAAGGGTGTGTGGGGTGATAGGGTGGTCAGCTGGGCTCGTGACCTTCTAGTAGAAGCATGACCCACTTCCACATCTGTATCTCATTCAGTGTAGAGAACTATCTTCAGGTTGACAGCATGCCTGGGGATGGATGAAAGCCTGGCCATGGTCACTTACGTGTCCCATATGTTGTGATCATGACGAGTCTGGTGGCCTCTTGTTCTGAGTCACCAGCCATGAGTATCCACTCTGCCAGAGATGGTGTGTGAGGTGCACCCGTTGCCTGTTTAGCATGCAGCCAGTGGGCATGCCAGATGTGCTCTACTGCTGTTGCTTGTTTGTGGAAGTTGTCTCAGCAGCCCTATGACTTTGTGCATGAAGTGTACAGGCTCTGGATGACTGGCTGTAGACCTTTAGCAGACCAGCTGTTTTCATTGTTATGAGCAAAACAAGGGAAGGATGTATTTTGGCTCATGGTTTCAGAGGTTTGGGTCCCTCATTATGGGGAAAGCATGGCAGAGTGGAGAAGCTCACAGGAAGCAGAGAGGGAATTCCTGGGCTAGCCGGCTTACTCCTTTCATTCCATCCGGGCCTCCAGCCTATGGGATGGTGCCACCTCACTAAGAGTTGGTTTTTCTCTGTTATTAAGCCTCTCTGGGAACACTCAGAGCTGTGCTTTATTTGTCTTTTAGGCATCTCTGAATGCAGCCAAGTTGACAGCCAGTATTAACCCTTATAGCCTTGTTCCTGCCTCTATACCTTTGCCCAGGGTCATTCTTGTAATATCTGGAGATATTTTTGGATGTCACAGATGGTGAGTGCTGGTGGCATCTACAGGTAGAGACCAGGGAGGATGTTAACACATGCAACACGCACAGCAAGGACAGCCTCCCACAACAAAATGTTTTAGCATTCCATATGTTAAAAGCATCTGGTTTAGAAGGTCCATCCTCTAGAAAATGCTTTTCCTGTTTCCCCCTTGGGATATTCTATAGATTCTCTAAGCTGATATTGGAGTGAAAGCTTTCATAATGCTATTTGCCTAATTTTTATCCCTGTCTGTGGCATTAGTCAAAACACAAGGCCAGTGAGGGCTTCCCTGGGTCCTGTCACCAAGCACACTTGTCATTCACAGGAAGGGTATTGTGGGGGGCGGACTTCCTATTTCCATACAATGGTTGTAGGATGGAAGGGAGAAAAGGGCTCTTTTGTGCCATGTCTTTCAGAACTGGTCCTTTGGTGGTTTGGATCAGATGTCCCTCATACATTCTTGTGTTTTGGATTCATGGTCCTCAGTTGGTAACAGTTTGGGAGGTGGAGCCTTCCTAGAGAAGGTGTGTCACTGAGGGCAGACTTGGCTGTGTTTTAGTCAGCTCAGCTCACTCCTTTGCTGCTGTTTTCTACATGCTGTGGCAAGAAGTGATGTTTAGCATCTGCTGTGCCATCATTTTCCTGCCACCATGAAGCTTCCACCCTAGATGGTAACCAAAATAAATATTTTCCTCCCAATAGCTGCTTTTTGTCAAGTGTTTTGGCTCCTCACGGTAAGGCCCTTGCCCACTGCCTGTCCTTTTCTGACGGAGATCGCTGAGGGATGTCCACTAGGATTAGATAGGATGCAGGTCACTTAGATCTACTCTGTCTGCAACAGCCAGGCCAGTTTGTTTTTCAAACACGGAAGGATGAAAATATAGCACTGTAAGCAACTAGTTTCGCAGAATACTGTCTTTTCCTCTCCAAGAAATGAGGACCGACGGATGCAGTGTGGTTTCCCTCAAACAATTTAACTTGGAATGGGTCTCACCAGCATGTGGGGCTTCACCAAGCCTTCTCTGGAGTCAGCAGCCGTAGCAAATTCCCCAGCAGCGTTCCTGTCCCACTGCCCATGGGAACACAATGTGGTCCTAATGCACGCCAACATCGAAGACTATTACATAGCAGCCTGTGAAATACTACATGTCCTCGGGAGGTGGCCAGGCATGTTGCCTCCTGAAATGGTTTCTCTGCTTCAGGCCTGCGCAAGAGATGTTTATCGGCGAGAGCTGGACAGATATGCTATGGATGCTCCTCCATCCTGTCTCCAGTGGCCCTTTATTGATGATAATAGGTGGCCTCAGTGTCTGGCCTGAGAAATGAGAAATGGCCATCCTGCAGGCACCTCTGTGGGCTTCTTTATTGATCTGTGCTTTGCCTCCCTGGAAGAAGACAAGAGTAGTAAAAAGAAGTCAGGGCTACTGGCTTGAGCAGAATGGCACTGCCAGCCTCAGCTGCTCCCTGGGATGAAGGAACACAAGCAGAGTCCTATCATCCCTCCAGAGAGTTGCAGGGCCTCACCCTCCCGTGCCCCAGGACACAGCCTGGCTTGGTTTCACGACAGCCACCTTTCACTAAGATGTATGCTGCCTCTGATTTTTTTTCCCCATTGTAGCTGTGTGCCTGAGATTCATTCTCTCACCATTGACCCATTGGACCTCCATAAAATAGGATTGAAAGCAATTAATCTGGGGCAGAACGCCCAAGAATCCCATTCATAAATAATCCTCCTCATCCCACTTGGCACTGGTATGTGAGTGGAGATTTACAAGCTAAACCTGTGGGCCAAACCCACAGAAAGGAGCATGTACGTGGCCTGCACCTTGTCTTTACACGTGAGCTTAGATGGCCATGATCAATATGATGCCATAAGCACCAGGGGACACTTTTATGGCATGTACATAAGACTTTATAATGTAGAAGAGACAGGATCTGCCACCAGCCCCAGCCCAGGCATAAAACCTATCTTACAAATAAAAACACAGAGGTACTTCAGCAATAGTTCTGTTGTGTGGCTGTTATGGCTCCAGAGAAAGGTCTATGGAGATTAGGAGAGGCTGAAATTAGAGTCAGAATGTCCAAAGATGTCAGGGGAGGTAACACTGCAGAGTTATAACTGTGTGTGTGGTTAAGGGGTCTGTCTGAGCCTGGAGGCCAATCAGGACTCGCTCACCTTCCAGCTACATGACCTTGGGCTACTTACTCAACTTCCCTGTGCACTGGTTTATTAGTGAAAATAATAATACCTGGGTTCTTTTTTCCTTTCCTTTCCTTTTTTCCTTTCCTTTCCTTTTTTCCTTTCCTTTCCTTTCCTTTCCTTTCCTTTCCTTTCCTTTCCTTTCCTTTCCTTTCCTTTTCTTTCTTTCTTTCTTTCTTTCTTTCTTTCTTTCTTTTTTTTTTTTTTTTTTTTTTTTAACCTTTTGGTGGTATTAGGGTTCAAGTCCAGGGTTTCATGCATGCTAGGCTAAGTATTCCACTACTGAACAACACCTCTAGCACCATATAAAGTTCTTGTAAGGATTGAATGGGCTAAAATGTATAAAACGTTTAGCCCATCCCTGGGGCATATAATAGCTTAGTAAACATGACGCAGGAGAAGAGATGCTATACTCGTGACAATGGTGATGGTGGTGGTGATGATGGTGTGATGATGATGGTGGTGATGACAGGGATGACGGTGCTAGCAATGGTCATCTGGTGTCTGAAATATGCCAGCTTGGGCACAGAAGTCCATCCATCATGGAGCAAGTAAACATGAAAAGACCCACCCAAAGTCTAAAAGGAGCCCAGAGCTACATGGTATGAAAGAAGGCTTGGGGCGATTTGCATAATGATTTGCATATGGCATGCAAGCCACTTGAGCAGGTGAGAACACATCATGATACATAAGGTTTGGACTCTATCCTACAAGCATACCATGGTCTCTAGCTGTCCACATCCTCCCTGTTGGAGCCCAGCCTGAAGAGTGGTGGGTTGGGGCACCCCTGGGGGCTCCCTTGCCACCTCCTTCTTCTAGAAGCATTCATGGGAACACCCCTTGGCCTGAAGAGAGCTTGGACGGCCTGCCATGCTGTGTGATAGATGGTGATGCCTTCGGCATGACTGAGCTTTCACAGCTGAAGCCATTAAAGGTTATTCTCCTTTAATTCCTTGTGGTCGTTCTCACTCTTCCTTAGAGAAACCTCTGATTTTCTCTTGCGAGACGCTTGGCTGAGCTTGTCATACCCTAAAAGGTGATTTCAGTTCTCCGATGCCAAAGAACCCTTTCTGCTGATCAAAACACAGCTGCACAGGCCTGTGTGATTTGCTAATGGGTACCCCAACTCCGGGGCATGTCTGTCTGTACCTGGAAAAATAGATGTAATTAGGATAACAGATATCATAAGGCATATGCAAATGCAGCAGGTAAAACTGACTGGAAATGAACAGGCTCATGTTACTGAGCCCCACAGGCCAGCTGTGTAGCTTAGCCAGACACTAACCCTGTTGTCTACCGCCCTAGGCCTTCTCCAGTACAGGACCTGGGACCTTCTCTGCTTCTGCTTCCTCCCCTCTGCTGGATACCCCATGCAAATTAAACACCATTTCAAAAACATTTATTTGAGAGAGAGAGAGAGAGAGAGGAGGGGTTCTTGCTACTGGAAACGAACTCCAGATGCATGTGCCACTTTGTGCATCTAGCTTGACGTGATCCTGGGGAATTGAACCCAGATCAGCAGACTTTGCAAGCAAGTACCGAGCCATCTCCCCAACACGCAGGTTTTATTTTATTTTATTTTGTTTGGTTTTTCTAGGTAGGATCTCACTCTAGCTCAGGCTGACCTGGAATTCACTACGTAGTCTCAGGGTGGCCTTGAACTCATGGCGATCTTCCTACCTCTGCCTCCCGAGTGCTGGGATTAAAAATGTGTGTCACCACACCCGGCCTAAATTTTATTTTTAATGTCAAAATAGGTACCTCTAATTTTCTGGATATACTCTTCAGTAGGCCCAGGTCTGGTAAAGTGCAGGAATTATATAGTTACCTGAGAGGCAAGTGAGGGATAGAGAGACAAGAAGAGAGAGCCTTTTCAATGTTTTGCTTTTAATAAGGGTTAATATGATGACCAGAGAGGTCTAGCACCTCCTTACGAGATCCAGTCACCCCTACGGGGTGAAAGGTGTATAACTGGGACTTGTCAGAGACAGAAAGCATAGCTGAGCCTCTGGCTGGTGTTTGGAGCTCTCACCCTAAATGGGCTCAAAACCATCACTGAACTCAAAGAGCCCAGCATGGCCAAAGCTCAGATATTCTTTGTCATGGTTTGTGGGAGGGGAAAGAGAGTCAAGAGGAGGCTAGGCCTCTCCTACTACATCGCTTCAGCTCCCCGTCCTTGGTTGATCTACTTCTCTCTCTCAACCTCAGTTTCCTCATCTGTAAGGTGGAGCCTGCTTTCCTGAACTTCTTATGAGTATGCAGGGGTCAGATGTTACGGAGCTGTGGGACAATTAACAACGGAGCGCTATTAAACAGATGCAGCGAAGATGCGTGTTGGGGTCTGGGCTGCACACCTTTGGGGAACTCTGAGTTAGGATGTGCTATGGAGTTCCTCACTTGAGAAACTAGCCCCGTGTCTCACAGGAGTTGAACTTGCTTTGTTCTCATCTGGGTTATCCAAAAGGCTACCTAACTGAGTGCATACTCCACAGTCTTTACCAAACTGTAATCCAATGTTTTGCTACGTCTACGAGGCAGGCCTGGGATGCCTGATCTTTATGTCTCAGTTTACCAAGAACTGAGGTGACAGGACTGCCCCCCGCCCCCCACCCCATGCCTGGCTTGGGCTTATACCATTTTACTACCTCTTCGCTGTGCTCAAATGCCTAGTACATTGTAGATGTTCAAGAAACATGGTGGACAAAGACAGAAGCCATCCGCCTGCCTAACTGTATGATTGGAAGGTGGATCGCTATGTAAATCATCTCTGACCTGTGATGCAGTGAGGAGGCCTGCCCCTCCTAAATGGTGGGTGAGGGCAATACAGACCCACTTACCCATATGTCTCAAGATCCTCATGCTACAACAGACTCAGTAACATCTGACTGATGACATTGTCTGACTTGGAGTCATATCTTAGTTTTGCGTTGTTTTTTCTCAATATTGGGGATTGAACTCAGGGACCTCTCACATGCTAGGCAAGCATTCTCCTAGTCTAAGAGATCCCCAGCTCTTTTTCAAACCTTTTATTTCATTTTATTTTATTTTATTTTATTTTATTTTATTTTATTTTATTTTATTTTATTTTATTTATTTTTTGAGATAGGGATGGCCTTGAACTCACTGTGGAGCCCATGTTGGCCTCAGACTCGTGATATTCTCGCCTCAGCCTCCTAAGTAACTGGGATTACAAGCCTGTGCCACCAGGCCAGGCTGGTTTTACCATATCTTAACAGTGACATTGGTTGAATTTTAGCTTCAGAAAACTTGCTGAACTTACTAGTTCCATCTGTAAGATAAGGATAAAACACCACAGTCTTCCTGAGACTGCAGTACAGATTCTGTGAACTTGGTGTGTACAAAACTCCAGTGGGCTTCCTCTTCACCCTCCTTCCCTGCTCACACCACAGATGTGTATAGGTAGTTTCCATACCCAGCCAGGCCCAAGCCCCAGATGTGATCACGTTTCCTTATCTAACCTAGGCATGGGTGGTTTTTATTCTGCTGATGGCATCAATATTTGCTCAGCAGTGTAAGTCTTCAATAAGCACCTCCATGACATATTAGTGATGAAAGTCATCTCCCCGCCAACTGTCATCTCGCATGATCATATTTCCATCATTATCTGGGGCCCAGTAGTTGGCAATTCTTTGCAGCTCCTTAAACGATAACATTAGTTCTAATATCATGTAAAATGACTAGTTCCTCGGGGTAGGTTTAGTTTTAATAGTGTATGTCAGCGGCAAATAGCTAGGACGACCCCAGAGGAAAAAGCCCAGCTTGTGCTCTCACCGAGGTGATGATACGGATACATTTAATATCTATATTAAAAACCTTTTAGGTGCCGTGGTGATATTGAGCTGGATAGCTAGAAGCATGCCAGCAAAACACGGAGCCTTTTATAGGTTATGAGGCAGTGCGCATCATGGAAACCCTTTGAGGTTCTTCAAAGTCAAACTTGGGCTTCAAAATTTTTTCAATGGACATTGGAACCCCTGAAGTAAAACACTCTGAAACACAAGCTGGGTGAATAAAATCATCTCCCACCTGTTTTTGTAAGTCTGTTGATAGGTTTGCTGTACTATTAAAATGTTTAGTAGGGCTGGAGAGATGGCTTAGTGGTTAAGGCACAGGCCTGCAAAGTCTAAGACCCAGGTTTGATTCTCCAGGTCCCACATAAGCCAGATGCACATGGTGGCATATGTGTCTGGAGTTTGCAGTGGCTAGAGGCCTTGATGTGCCCATTCTCACTCACTCTCTCTCTCTCTCTCCCTCTTGCTCTGTTTCTAATAAATAAACAAAAATAAAATCTTTTAAAAAATGTTTAATAACTTAAGTCCACTGAAAGCACAAGTCTAAGGTTTGCAGTTTCTTAGTGTCCACACATACTTATTATAAGATGGCCAGGCATTCTTATAGAGAAAACACACTTTTAAAAAAATCTCCAGACACATGTGCCACCTTGTGCATCTGGTTTATCTGGGTACTGGGAAATTGAACCTGGGGTTTTAGGCTTCATAGGCAAGTGCCATAACTGCTAAGCCATCTCTCTCCAGCTCACAAACAACAATTATTTATTTTATTTTATTTATTAGAGAGAAGGAGAGAGAGAAAGAGTGAGTAAGAATGGGCATGCCAGGGCTTCTAGCCACTGCAAATAAACTCCAGACGCATGTGCCACCTTGAGCATCTGTCTTATGTGGGACCTGGAGAATGGAACCAGGGTCCTTAGGCTTTGCCTTAACCGCTATGCCATTTCTCCAGCTCACAAACAACAATTTTTTTAAAAAAGATTTGCTTTGTAGTCCAGGCTACCCTCCATATCTCCATGCTCCTGCCTTGACCTCCTGAGTGCTGGGATGACAGGTATACGCCCATGCTTAATTACAAGCCATAGTGTAAAATCCAGTATAGAGCAGTGGGTGAGTGGTTTGAAAGCAGACGTTATCGTGGAGTCAGTGTAGTGGAGAGATTATAAAATATGACCTGGTTTATCGTCCGACAGGCACCAGGTTCAATCTTAGAGTGTTGGCAGGCCTGGCTTATGGAATGTCCCAGGACAGGTGCGAAGTTATGTGTAAAGTTAGGCAAGAGCACATGACTTGCTTTGACCAATCAGCTGTGAAATGAAAAGTGGAGTCAAGACTGGTCTGGGCAGGGGGAAGTGACAAAAAAAATCCTTAAGAAGAGGATTCCTGTCTGCTTGCAGGGTGAGCAGAGATGCTCAGGGAAGGGCAGTGGGCAGATGCTGGGCTTCGAGACTGCCTCACCACCTCTGCCTTCTCTACCTTGTGGGGGGACCCTCACTCTGCTCTTTCTAGCTCAACCCAAAGCAAACCGAATTCTGGCTCCTGGCCCAGGGCAGGGCCGGGGGTGGGGAGTGGGGTTGAGCACCAGTAGACCATGGCAGACTAAGGCAGTCGAACCTGTGGTTTGCCTTCCAGTGATTTCAGTCACCAAGAGCCAAACACCATCTAACACAGTCTAACACAGTACATAGGAAATGTTACGAGAAACCCTATCATGTAGTCATGAACATTCCAGAAACAAACAACTCCTAAGTTTTGAACTATGGGCCATTTTCTGTCAAGTGATGAAATCTAGGACAGTCCTGTCCAGTCCTGTTGGACTGTGAGTCACGCCTTTGTCAACTGGATCCACATTGTGTATGCCACCCGCCTGTTAACCTGCTGGTAGCCATCTTGAGACCTGATGGCAGGTCATGTTAGAAGACAGAGCACGTCTGGGTGGAACTGCATCACACGGGTGGGTCTGTGGTGTCTCTTCAGCAGAGGGTCCCACCTAAGAAGGAGCACGGAAGCCAGATAGAGAGGCAGAAAGCAACTGCCAGCCAATGAAGAAGCAGGCCATATTGGACCTGCAGCCTTCAGGATCTAGATTCTCTCAACCTGAATGAACTTGGAGGCAGATTCTTTCCCTAGAGGCCCAGAAAAAGAGTCAGGTGGGCAGACACCTTCATTTTGACCTGCAGGACACCGAGCAGTGAGTTCTGGCTGCAGAACTGACATAAAAAAGGAGCGTTGTTTGAAGTGGCTGCATTCGCAATTAATTTCACAGCAATAGAAAACCAGTACATATTAACTCCAAGAAATGGATGGTAGTTGGGCTAAGCACTACACCACCAATGCTTTGTCTCCAAGAGATGGAAACATGCATTATCACATGCTCTCCTTTATCCTTTCCCACTCACAAAGGCATTTATTTATTTATTTAAGACAGGGTTTCGCTAGGAAGCCAAGGATGACCTTGAACTCCTGATCCTCCTGTCTCCACTTCCCAGGTGCTAGGAATACAGGTAAGAACTACTAGGTGGGGCTTCACAGATTTTTCTTTTTTATTTATTTATTAGAGAGAGAGAGAGAGAGAGAGAGAATGGGCGTGCCAGGGCCTCCAGCTGCTGCACATGAACTTCAGACACATGCGCCACCCTTGTGTAGCTAGCTTACATGGGTCCTAGGGAATCGAACCTAGGTCCTTTGTCATTGTAGGCAAGTACCTTGGCTGTTAAGCCATCTCTCCAGCCCCAGGATTTTTCAGTGTAGTAGAATTCTTCCATCCTACCAGCAGTTCTCAGACATGGCAGGGCAGGAGTCAGGATGCTTGCCTGTCTAAATCTAGAGGTGAGCATCAAGACTCAGATTGAAGGACCTTCCCAAGACACCAAGGAAGTCAGTTAACAGAGGCAAGGGTATGTGAGTTGGGATGGGGTTTCCTTCAATCCTCTTTGCATTCAAATAGAAAAACCATGCGCATTTGACAAAATTATACTTGTGAGATCTTCAGTGGGAAGAAAAAAAACCCCAAAACATTTGATTGCCTCATCAGAGTTGCCTTCTCTTCATATGGTGTCGGACAGAAAGCTCGTTAGGCAAAGGGGCAGTGTGGAGCAAGGCCTGGGGAGACCTGAAAGTGCAGTGCTGGGATGGTTTATTGACAAAGGATAAAGACACACAGGCCTGTGACACCTGAGGAAGTGTCCTCAGGCTGCGGCCCATGTGGGCTTTGGCAGAGGTGTGCATAAGCATCCTTAATCCACTGTGGCTTTCTCTGTACCCACCAGAATCCATACCTGTATCTGCACCCTGAAGGGCTGCCTCATGGCATGGCAGAGCCATCCTCCAGCCTGCTCCTCCTGCCAAGGACAGAGAAGACGCTTCCTCAAGGTCACAGACATGGATCTATCACCTGCACATACACTCTCTTCTCAGCCTGTGGGATGCCAGTTCTCCATGTTGGTCCATCACACTTTTGATGTGAGTGTGTGTGGTGCGGCAGAGCTAGGCCCAGATTCTAAGAACAGCAGGTCCATGTTGGCAGGGTGCACACACAGTTCTAGACAGAATCTAGAAAACACTGTGCGCCCTCTGGGCTCTCACAGGAATTCTTCACAGATGTTTCTGGTCAAAGATGTAGTACAGTATGGGGCTCCCCTTGAAGGAAAGATATACCAAATTACATCAGGTGAGGACCATGAAAGAGAATGGCTCTTAAGGGTTGACGTGTTTCTGTGGGTGGTCTTAATGTCCTGCCCTGTCATTAGGCAAGCTTGCTTTGGTCAATAGGATGTGAATGACAGGATGTGTGTCACTTCCGGGTAGACCTTTTCAGTGACGGTTCTTCACTTTCTTCCAGTCTCTGTCTCCTGCCCTGGATTGACAATGGAGACCAGGCTAAGATGGAGCCTCCTTTTCCTGGAAACTGCAGCAACCCCTTCCTTCACCCTATCCCGTGTCAGCCATTAGGTGACACGGAGGATGAAAAATAAACTTTTATTTTGGTATCTCAAGATTTTGGAGGTTAGTCAGAGCAAATCTATTCTAACCTAACTTATAGAGGGAGAAAACTATTTTTGTTCCATTTCCCTCATGAGAACTTGAAAACCCAGAGCAGTTAAGTGACTGGTCCAAGATCACACAGCTAGTTAGCGGCAGGGCCATGATCATTGTCTGAGTTTCCCAGGGACGTTAGGGAAAGGTAGAGACACCAGTAAACTGAAGATACAAGTCAAACCTGAAGACAGCAATAGACAAGTGTTGTAAGAAATGAATGAGGGCCTCTTCTGATCCTGCCAGATCTTCGGGATTTTTCTTGTTTCTAAAACAGAAACTGTAATTCCAGAGTTTGGAGTGAAATCTTCTGATTGTTACACAGGGGATATGTGAACCACTGTAGGTGAACATGGTTGTAAACGTGAGACCTTACAACACTGACTCACTCAGACATGACATGCTGGAATCTGAAGCTCAGAGTGGGCTTATTAAGTGACCTGGCCCAGGTAAGGAGTGGGGCACACTGGGTGTGACGAGGCTTTGTGGACACATGTCCAATGCCCAGGGAAGTGAGATGGTGGAGGTTAGAAACATTTCCAGGCTGGTGGGAACAGGGTGAAAGGAGATCACATAACTTTTCAAGGGCTCAGCTACACTCAGAATTAAAAAAATATATATATTTATTTGCCCAAAGCACAGGGGGTGACTTGCAATACTGTACAGCATAAGGCCGCTTGCAGGAAGAGATGCATGCAAGGACATTTGGAAAGGTCCTTTCTTTGCTGCAGGGCTTAGCGGAATCTTTGTTTTGGAGGCAGAGTCTCACTCTATCCCAGGCTGACCTGAAACTCACTCACTCGGTAGGTAGCCAAGGCTGGTCTCAAACTCACAGCAACCCTACCTCATCTCCCATAGTGCTGGGATTAAAGGTGTGAGCCACCACGCCCAGCTCTTATCAGAATCTTTTAGGAGCTCTGAGCACTAGAGTCTTCAAAGACAGGCCTGCTGCCTGCCCGTGGAAACCCCCTTCCTTTTTTATGCAAAATCTCTTGGGAAAGAATGTGATCCAGAACATTCTTGAGACATCTTATCTAATCTTTCCTTTGGGTCTTTTCTCACTTCTCAGCACCTCAGATCTTTTCTCTCCAGGTTTGTTTGTTCTTCAAATTATAGTTTTTTTTTTTTTTTTTTTTAATGGGTCCTTTCTGTGTATCCCTTAGTTTAAAAATGTAGGTGATCAGTGAAAGGTGGGGGAGGGTACTACTCATCTGTCACTGTCACCTTTGTGTCTCCGGGTTCTGCGCTGGGCACAGGTGTTCAGTCTTGGTCCCCAACTCAGGTTGGCTTTATCAGTTGCATTTCCAGGCTGGAGGAGGCACTTGAGGCAAAGGGACAAAGGAGGTAACAAAGTTCTTAAGGAAACATTCGCCCCTCTTGCTTGGGGACACACTGGGGGAGGAGGTAAAGGAAGAGGAGGAGGAGAGAGAAGCCCCTGAGTGGTTGAGCAAAAGAGGCCCCTTTTATGGCCTTCCTGTTTATGGGGAGAAGTAAACAGCTCGGGAGCCAGGTTGTCTCCCGAAACAGCTGGGGCACTGCTCCAGCTGGCTGGGGACCCTGTCTTTCTGGGTGGCAATGGGCGGGGCAATCTGCTCGTCTCGTACTAGTCCTAGAGTTTTATTTTACACCAGCATCTTGGGGCATTTTTCCTTCACCCTATACCTCTGCTTCACCCACATGAATGGTCTTTTTAAAAAAAAAAAAAAAAAATTTTTTCGGATAAAGGGTGTGACCACTGAGGACTTTTGTGTACAACTAACCATAATACTTGGCAGCTGTGTAACTTTCAGCCAAGCCCTGCACGTCTCTGAGCCTCACTGGTAGTGGTGAAGGACTGGGTGGATGTGCAGACTGTGCCTGCAGACAGAGCCTGTTACTGCATGCAGTAAGCGGAGGTTGGAGGGACAAGGGGACTTGACCCATATACCCTGAGGCAGGAGCTCCCTGGTGTACCCTGTCTCTCCGGAAATGCAGACTGTGATGGACGGCAAGGTGCCCGACAAAGATGAAGAACTGTGACGCCTGGGTAGCAAACACCAAGAGCAATCAATAAACTATAATTATCAAGAATGGTGCCTGGTGGGGGCAGGGAGTCCTGGGGACAGAGAGGCAGGAGAGGGGTAGCCAAAGGCTAGAGGGAAGGAGCAACACACACACACACACACACACACACACACACACACACACGCATACGCTCACGCTCTGATACATACAGAAGTGCACAGCAGAGCAAGAAAGTGGGGGAAAAGTAAAAGGAATGTGTGGTGTGCCGGGTCTCCTGCTATCTTAGGGTGGGGGGTCCCGTACACAGGGAACCAGCCAGTGTGTGGGGCTCCACTCACCTGCCCTACAACCTCTTGCTCTTCCAATTCCCCAAGTCCTCACCCACACCACTCCTCGGAATTATGATCACGGGAACAAGTGGAGAAGCCCAAATATAGTCTCTGGAAAGGATGCTACATAACTCTTTGACACAAAGATGAAATTTCCTAATGTACACTTAAGACATCTAATCTCTTGATTTAATCACTTCCAGATATTGAAAGAATAGGGAACATAAGTTCCTAGCTTAAAAACAGGACTTTGACCTCCCAGAGTCTTCATCCCCCTAGCTCTGAGAAGATGGTTCTGTGGTTTACATTAGCCCTCCTTAAACCCCACGATGCTCTCTCACCATCCTCTCAGGACCAGCTCCGCACCTGATGGCTATTGGAGAGTGCCACCAGGGTGCCTTCTTTCCTCAGACTTTAACTCTTTCCCCTTCCTTCCTTCCTTCCTTCCTTCCTTCCTTCCTTCCTTCCTTCCTTCCTTCCTTCCTTCCTTCCTTCCTTTCCTTCCTTCCTCCCTCCTTCCTTCCCTCCCCCCTCCCCTATCTCCTTCCTTCCCTCCCTCCCTCCCTCCCTCCCTCCCTCCTCCCTCCCTCCCTCCCTCCTCCCTTCTTTCTTTCTTTCTTTCTTTCTTTCTTTCTTTCTTTCTTTCTTTCTTTCTTTCTTTCTTTCTTTCTTTCTTTCTCTCTGAGCAGTTTAATTTCACAGCCACACTGAGAGGCAGGCAGAGATTTCCCATATACTCAGTCTGCACACATGCCCTGCTGGCTTCTTAAAGCTCTCCTACCTTTTCCCTGATGCCTAGCACTTGCCATTAGGAGGGCTCACCTGGGGAGGGATTACTGGATCTGTGTGCGGTTTCCTGGCACTCTTTTTTCTCATTTGATCCAGTTCCCTTTACGAGTGTACCAGTTGGCACTGCTTGTGGTTGGTGGGGGTGGAAGGCTCTCCTGGATCTATCAAAGAGACCCTCATGAGAGGAATGCTTTTGTATTGCTCAAACATGGTGACTAACTGGTTTGTCTGTATATACATATATATATATATATACATAGCATATGTTATAGTTGTGGTATTATGGTATTATGGATTGAATTTGGGGCTTAACTCATTGAGCTCTGTCCCCAGTCTTCCTGCTACTTTTTATTTTGCACTGAATTGTCTAGCCTGGCCTTAAACTTACTGTGAAGCTGGCTTTTACATTTTGAATCTCCTGCTTCAGCCAAACAGGAGCTGGGATTCAAAAGTGTGCAGCACCAGGCTTGCGAATCCTTGATTTTGAAAGATTTCTCCCCTCCCCTTCCCCGCTGTTCTGGGAATCAAATTCAGGGTCTCCTACATGCTAGGCAACCACTCTACCACTGAGCTATATCTCAGCCCTGAAGGACTTTTTTTTTTTAAACAAGGAGCAAACATTCAAGCAAACTTGCTTTACATTTGGGCTTTGCTGTGGCCAGGCACTGGGTGCAGGGTTTTCACAAGCATTGTCTCATTAGTGGGCCTGATCTCCATGGTACCCAGGGAACAATTTTGAGCCCCATTTGTGGGTAGAGCTGTGGATAGAGGCATCCCTTGCCCCTCCCCCACTCAGCCTGTGCAAGTGGCTGAGCCTAGTAGATGTCTGTCATCATGTCACCTCCCCTCACTGTGCCCACGGGGTCATTAGCACCTTTCCTGGTAGGTAGGGAAACTGAGGCCGTAGGTGTTTCCTTCTCTGGGGATATTCTAAGACTCACAGTAGGAGAAACCAGGCAGGGTTAGATCAGGTTCCTAATTTCCTAATATCCCTTGGGGGAAAGTTGATGTGAACCAAAAGAAGGGCTCCAGTAGACCCAGGGGCAGCTGTCTTTTATGCACTTGCTCTATCCACCTTGAAGGTTGGACATTTCCCTCCTTCAGGGCCAGGTGACAGAGTTTACAAGCAGGCCAGGCTTCTGGCTCTTGCTTCGAGAATCATGGCTGCCCAGGTTCTCGGAAGATGGCAGTCAGGAGATGGCATAGGGCCTAGTATCTTCTCAAGCCAGGTCTGTTTCTGGTCCACAAAGGTCCCCACTCGGGAAATGGAGGAAGGTCTGCTCCTCACTCTGTAGTCCCAGCACTGGTGAGAAGATCAACCCTCTGGGGGTGTATTCGAGGGCAGATGTTGGAAAACTCTCCTCAGGTGGAGAGTGGCTGCCACACCAGGCGTGGGTTTTCTAATCCTGCACACAGCCCGGACTTTTGGAAGAAAAATGGGATTTTTACATGTTTCTATGTTGATGTTATTTCAACTTGGTATCCTGGCTTTGGGCAAAAGTGGTATGGAACTTCCTGTTTTTTTTTTTATTGACAACTTCTATACTTACAGACAATAAACCATGATATTTTCCTCCTCTCCCCCCATTCCCGTTCACAACTCCACTCTCCATCATATCCCTTCCTCTCTCCATTAGTCTCTCTTTTATTTTGATATCATCATCTTTTTCTCCTATTATGAGGGTCTTGCGAAGGTATTGCTAGGCACTGCAAGGTCATGGATATCGAGGCCAAATTCTGTCTGGACAGTTGCATTGTAAGGAGTCGTACTCTTCCTTTGGCTCTTCCATTCTATCCGCCCCCTCTTCCGCAATGGGCCCTGAGCCTTGGGGGGGGGGGACTTCCTTTTGTTCTTAACTCTTTGCTTGTGGGTTTTTATTTTCATTGTATGAAACTGCTCAAGATATAGTTCTAATACAAAAAACCCAGACAGAAATCTAAGCTCCTCTGTAAGACTGAGGGTTTTTTTTTTTTTTTTTCTTTTTTTCCAGGTAGGGTTTCATTCTAGCCCAGGCTGACCTGGAATTCACTGTGCAATCTCAGACTGGCCTCAAACTCATGGTGATCCTCCTATCTCTCTGCCTCCCCAGTGCTGGGATTAAAAGCGTGCACCACCAGTTTTAAGAGGGTGTTCAGCAGTCACTTTTTTTTTTTTTTTTTTTTTTTGGTTTTCCAAGATAGGGTCTCACTCTGGCCCAGGCTGACCTGGAATTCACACTGTATTCTCAGGCTGGCCTCAAACTCACAGTGATCCTCCTATCTCTCTTCCTCCTGAGTGCTGGGATTAAAGGCGTGTGCCACCATGCCCGGCTTGTCACTTCTTTCTTAAATACAATGCTATGTTTTCATTTCAAAGGTGATTTTCCTACCTTAATAAAAAATCAATAGAGAAAGGATGGTTGAAAAAGTGAGGCACTTTATAGGAAAGAGTAAGTTATAGAAGGGGGGGCAGTCATGTGGAACAAGCCTCTGGCTTGGCCAACTTACAAGTCAGGAGTTGGGTTTATCCTCTTTCTTCCTCTTCAGCCCTCAATATGCCTGCTCATGTGTTCAGAAACACCAGCTGTGAGACTTAGAAGGCTTCCACGTGCCTTCAGTTCGAAGCTGCTTGTCTTCCAACGGAAGGCATCGGTTTTGGTCAGTAAGTTGCTTCCCTTGCGCATTCAGCCAAGTTTGTTGGTTTTTATCTTACTCAGGAGAACTTTGTGGAAATTTTCTGACTGACTGCAAGTGGTAACTCCTCTCGAAGTTTTGCTGTCTAGGGAATGCCTCTTTGTAGCTCCCGCCCTGGTCCCTGTCTGCTCCTTGAAACCCATCAGAGCAAGGCAGGAAGATGGCTGGCTTGGGTGCCCACAGTGGATGGGGTGAGTGGTGCTGAGGAAAGAAGGTTATGGGAGCAGAGCAGTTTCCCTAAGCAGAATCCGGGCCTGAGGTAAAACCAAGAGGGAGATGAACCCAGAGGTTGCAGTCAAGTCTTTCTTCTTCTGATACTGAGGATGACTCTCCAAAACAGCTAAGATCTTCCATTCTAGATTTTATTTATTTATTTATTTATTTATTTATTTATTTATTTATTTATTTATGAGAGAGAGAGAATGGGTGCTCTAGAGTCTTCTGTTGCTGCAAACAAACTCCAGACACATGTGTTACTTTGTGCATCTGGCTTTACCCGGGTACTGGGAAATTGAAGCCCAGACTGTCAGGCTTTACGCCTTTAACTACTGAGCCATATCTCCAACTCCCATTCTGGATTAAAAAAAATTTTTTTTATGTAATCGTTATTAAAAACTATGGCTCCCTGCTCTAAGAATTTAAAAAGAGAAATTATAGTACTTATTTTCCTAAAATAGATGAATCTGCTAGAAGTATTTAGTAGTAACAGACAGGAAAGACACAGGAAAAAATGACCCTATTACTTAGCAAACTGTGTTTTTTCAATTGAACAGCCTATACCTGCCCCCACCGCCTTACTTCACTTTCCTTTCTTTTCCACACTAAGAATGCTTTGATCCTTAGCCAGACCCTTGATCCATTGTACCTCTGCTGTCATTTCCATATTTAAATATATGTATGAGAATGACTTTGTTTTGGTTTGTAGATTCCCCCCCCCCCCCATGTTAAGACTTTGAGTCTCTGTTTCAACACTCAAAAGCAGAAATTTCTGTACATACTTGGGCTCAACCACACAATTCTCCTGTGGCCCATATTCCTCTGTGACTTCTAAAAGTCCCACAGTACTATCTGTCCCCTGAAAGGTACATCTGGGTCGCTTTGATACAAAGTTTGAAGCTTGCCTCAAATTCTCAAAGTGTCTCAATGCACCAGGATTTCTCCTTGTGTCTATTAACATGGACCAAGTGCGTGCTTTCTGAGCTGATTTATGGTTGTATTAGGGAAAACTCCAGCGGGGATATAAAATAGAGTGTCCCATGCTGGGGCCTGATCTTACACGCTATCGGTGATTACAAGTGCCTTTTATAACCCTGTGCCAAATCGAAATCAAGGTGATTTGCACATCAATCTCCCGGATAAAATCAGGGCTTGCTCTATTGCAGTCTGACCTTCATGGTGTCTTTGGCTGGTGCGACATGTCGATGTACACTGGACAATTACCCAGAGATAGCTGGGAAATACAGCGAGCATGAACAGAGTTGGATCATCAACTACATCAAAAAACTTAAGCACTCACTCCAGAGACTCCCCACAGGAAAAGGCCTAGAAAGAGTCTCCAGTGGCTTCACACTACATAGGTATCACAGGTAGCAGGAAACTCACTGGACCATCTTGATGGGCCTTTCTGGGTGTTCCTAACCTCACAGCAGTTCTGAAAAGGAAAATTAGACAGTTGCCATAAGAGACAACCGACATTCATCATCATCATCGTCATCGTCATCATCGTAGTAGAGCAGCTCTCCTGCTTTAGTTATAATCCCAAGAGTTCAGCTAACTTGTGCCAGAGAAGTATTTACGTTTGTAAAATGAATAGGGACAAGGAAATCAGGAACAACTGTTTTATAGAACACTAGGTAAATGTGTATGATAGGAAGAAGGTTCAAATCCAAGTGGTGGGATTACAGAGTTTGCCTGATATTATATTTCTTTTTTTTTAATAATTAAAATTTTTTATTTATTTGAGAGAGAGAGAGAGAGAAAATGTGAGCACCAGGCCTCCAGCCACTGTACATGAGCTCCAGACATATGCGCTACCTTAAGTATTTGGTTTATGTGGGTGCTGGGGAATTGAACCTGGGTCCTTTGGTTTTGCAGGCAAGCACCTTTACCACTAAGCCATCCCTCCAGCCCCTGACATGTTTCTGTACAAACAGAAATATCACCGACCACTGTTGGTTTTTCTTGGGATTGTCAACAGGACAAGGACAAGGTCTTCCTGAAAAACTGGACAGTGTCCCTCCACAAAGTTCACATCCTAACCCTGAATCTCCATGAATGTCTTTCCAAGACCCTGGAAGGACTAAAGCTATTTTGAACAGATAAGTGGAAATTGTAGATTTTTAGAACATAAAGGCTCCTTAGTGCTGATCAGAGGGTGTATTTAGGATAAATATTTTTAAGTTAGGGTTTTATGACTATAATCTGAGTTTCTCAACTTATATTTAGCCCAAACTTCTTTTTAAAGTAATTTTATCTCTTTTTGATTCTGCACCCTTTCATAGCCCAGGGAGGAACTCAGAGGGCTCTTGGTAGGCCCAGGCTGCTCTGAAAAATCCCTTTAAGATATGCTAATGGATGGGATGATTATTAAGCTAAATGCCTTGTGTAGGAAACCAGAGTTAATTATAATATATATAATTAGTCACTGGTCAGTCTAAAAGTTATAATTTATTGTTCCTCAATTTGCCTTTATTATCAAAGATATTTAATTTAAAGGAATTATAAAAACTAGCCTGATTTAGATGGTGATCATTTAGCAGACTTCAAAACACTGCTTTTTTCTTTCTTTCAAATTTTTCTAAACTTATCATATACAATTTTGGGAAATAACACAGTAGCATTGAGGAGTAACTTATACTTGATTTGAAAATGGAAAAGCTACTTAAATTTTTATTTACTTATTTATTTTACAAGCAGAATGAGGCAGAGAGAGAGAGAGAGAGAGAGAGAGAGAGAGAAGGGAGGGAGGCAGATACTGAGAGAGAATGGGCATGTCAAGGCCTCCAGCTGCTGCAAACAAATTCCAGATGCATGTGCCACTTTGTGCATCTGGCTTTATGTGGATACTGGGGAATTGAACCCAGGTAATTGGGCTTTGCAGGCAAGTACCTTAACCACTGAGCAATCTCTTCAGCTTGGAAAGCTACTTTTTGTAGGCAGAAATGACATAGTTTTCTCTTCTAAATCCTCATTTTTAGAATACTAGGTAAACATTTATGGTAGGGAGAAGGTTCAAATCCAACGTGGTGGGATTATAGAGTTTGCCTGACATGATAATTTCTGTACAAAATAGGACATTGGTTTCTTTTTCTTTTAGATGATGTTCTCCAGGATAATAAAAAAGAAAAAAGAAAGAAAACAGCCATTTGTTATCTATGTTGCTTTTGTATAAAAGGCCACTCTCCTGTCTTTTTACAAAGCTTGTTCCATATAGCTCAACCAGCCTTTCAGACAAAGAGTTTTATATTCTCATCTCTGATCCCTGCCCTGTCACAACTATGGGGTCCTGGGCCACACAGGCGTGACTTTTTTTTTTTTAACATCCTTTTGTCTCTGAATTAATGCTGGTGTGTGTTCAACCAGGACCTTGGCCCAGTGTGAGAAAGCCTTCACCATCCTGTCTCTCAGGAATCCTCTTTTAATAAATGCAGCCGCAGTTTGACTAACACAATGTGTTAGTCTGAAATGTATCCACAGGGGAAGTGACACACTGGGTTGTCAGAACGGTCCCTCCTCAGACACAGGGCTGCCCAGCTGAAGGTGATGTCTCTAAGAATAAACGTTTCAGGTTCCCATCTTCTGCCCAAGATCATCTGAGCCATCTGGACATTATTGTGGAACTCACCGGATGTGAAGAATCTTAATGTCGCTGTCTCTGTTCTGTGTCTCCCTTGGTCAGACATGGATTTTTTAAAAATAGTTTTTGTGCGTAAGAGCGAAGCAGTCTGAACGTGATTTGAATTCTTCTTCTTCTTTTTTTTTTTTTTTTCAAGGTAGAGTTCCAATCTAGTCCAGCCTGACCTGGAATTCACTTTGTATTCTCAGGGTCCTTGAACTCATGGTGATCCTCCTACCTCTGCCTCCTAAGTGCTGGGATTAAAGGCATGTGCCACCCGCCCGGCTCAAATTATTCTTCTTGTAGATAGAAATTGCATTTTCTCGGGGCTGGAGAGGTAGCTTAGTGGTTAATTGCTTGCCTATAAAGCCTAATGACCCCGGTTCAAGACTTAATTCCCCAGTACCCACACAAGCCAGAAGCATAAGGTGGCACATGCATCTGGAGTTTGTTTACAGTGGCCGGAGGCACTGGTGTGCCCATTCTCTCTCTCTACCTGCCTCTTTCTCTCTCAAATGAATAAATAAAATAAAATAAAAAAGAAATTGCATTTTCTCATTGGAGGTGAAGTTGGGGGGTGCACATGAGGCAAAACTCAGGTGACTCTGTGGGTGGGTCCTAGGGAAGCTCCTCTTGAGGGTGGACAGAGTGCTGTCCTGATGCCCAGGGGACACCTCCTGGTTGTTCCTGCAGGACTCCTCGGCTGTTCCGCTCTGCAGGAAGCCTTAATGTGCCTCTGTGTGCCCACAGCGGTGTGCATGCAATAAGAGGGCACATTAAATGCAGAGGAACAGGGCAGGACTTAAAATGGATGTCCCTTTTGTTATCCCCACAAGCCAGCAATTCTAAAAGTCAGCGGCAAGATCCTGGCCTGCTGCTGTAGATGGAGCTTCAGACCTCATACTTTGGCTCTCTGTGTAGGCTCATGCTGGGACCTGTCCCAGGCTCCTTTGCTGTGTAAGGGGTCAGGACACCTACTCTTATCAGCTGCTGGTAGCTCAGAGCTGTCACTTCCCTTGGAGAGTGAGGCCCATTGCTCACTAAGCAGCCCACAGTGAACAGCTGGTCCTGTTCCCAGACATGGCTTGAGGAACCATCTACATCCACAGCTCAGGCTGCGCTCAGCACTGCTCGCTTGCTACGTTCCTTCCCTTTTCGTTCGGCTTCTCGCCTTCCCTTGAACACGACCTCCGTTCATACCAAACATTCAGCTTCCTGTCTCAGACTGTGTTGTGAAGACCTTTCCTAAACCATGGGACTTCCAGGTGGGAATGCTCTGTAGTAACAAAGCTTGGCCACTAGTTTCTGCCCGATTAGGCCCACTTGAGATAACAGTGTCCATACTTCTTATTTCTCTTTTTTATCATATATATATATATATATATATATATATATATATATATATATATATATATTCTGATTTTACATTCATAGTATTGGTTCCATTGTCCTCATCCCTGTCCTCCCTCTTTCAAAGGGACCCTCATCAATGGGGAACATGGGTCATGCATTGTGGGGGTAGTCAACAGTTCTAGTGGGTAGGCCCCAGTCTCTGTGCATAATGCCCCAACTTGTGACTCTAACAATCTTTCCGCCCCCTCTTCCACGAGTTTCCCTGAGCCACATTGGGGTCATTTTAGTTCTGCTTCAGTGATGAGGTTTTGGGAGCCTGTGTGACTCTGGATATCTGGCTTAGTAGGAGTTGGATGTTCCCTGTGTTTATCTCCTTCAGCCTTTTTCTGGTGTCGTGATCACTGTGAACACTGTATTCTTGTCCTTCCCCTGCGTTGTTCTATGGTTTCAGCTGGGGCCCTGGTGAGGTGTGGTTAGCTGATCCTCCCTTCAGGTTCGTTGTCCACCTGAAAAAAGATAAGCAAAATTCTCCAACGGAGAGAGAAGTTAGTACTAGATAGAAGGGATGACCTTAGATATTTTGGAGGGAATTTTATATGCGTTGGCTCTCTTCTAGCCCACATTTGGTGGTATCTTGATCTTGGAGACTGAACTCATTTTTTTGTACCTGGTTTTGACTAATAAGTCAAAACTGGGAAATATCCCAGTTCCAGCAATGAGTTCCATTCCATTGAGTGGGTCTATTAGCCAAATCAAGAGCAGTTGGTTACTCACCATGGCTGTTTGCCACTACTGCACTTGTTTGAGCATTATGTCAGGTTGTTTCCTGCTGGGTATCTTAGACTACAAGTTGTTTGGACCAATGCCTTCTTATTTCTTCCGCTTCGACTCCCAAACTCGTGCTTTCATTAGCACATTGACTTCTCAGGCTCATTCACCTTCATCCATGGGTCTACTGAGTTATAGAACCCTGTGGTGCCCAGACGATGCTGGAACTCCTTTCCCAGGGGCTGTGTTTAAAGGTCGTGCCCAGCCTCTGGGAGGCAGGATGACATGAGCTTTGTGGAGTACCAGGCCTGCGTAATAGTGGGCAAGAGACCAAGCCCAGCCTTGCCCTTACTCAGCTGGCAAGAAGCAGAGATGTGTTTAAACCCAGAGATCTGTTCTGAGTTCCCATCCTTAGTCTTCAGCCTGAACAAGGGTGCAGCGGATACAGTGTGCATAATTATCACTGTCCCTGGCTAATCACAAAGTGGAAACAGTGAAGACTGTTCTCTGTCACATGTCATACGCATACTACTACTCTTGTGTTTAAAAATAATTTTTAAAAAATATTTTACTTACTTGAGAGAGGAAAAAAGAGAAGGAGAGAGAAAGAGAGAGAGACAGAATGGGTGTACCAAGACTTCTAGCCACTGCAAAGGAACTCCAGATGCATGCTCCATCTTGTGCAACTGGCTTATGTGGATCCTGGGGAATTGAACCTGGGTCCTTTGGCTTTGAAGGCAAATAAATGCCTTAACCTCTATGCCATCTCTCCAGCCCCACCTGTGTTTTTTGACACAGAGTGTTGTTGTATAGTCCAGGCTGGCTACACACTCTATGTAGCACAGGCTGGCCTCCAACTCTATCCTTCTGCCTCAGCTTCCTGAGTGCTGGGGTTAGAGGCATACACCACCATGGCTGTCCCATGTTTTCTCTCAAGATGATGAAGCTAGTGATGCCTATGATGATGGTGACAATGTCGAGAGAACGAGACTTGCACATATAGGGCTGGGGTGCAGCTCAGTGGCAGAGCACTCGTCTAACATGCATGAGGCTCTGAGTTCAATCCTCAACAATCTCTTTCCTTCCCCGCCTGCAAAAAAACTCAAACAAAAACAAAACAGCAACCTTGCATATATAGTTCCACAAGTCCTTCCTCAAAGATTCCTCCCCGTAAGAAAACCAAAACAAGCCAAGAAATGCTGGGGTCCTAGAATGAGTACTGGTTTTGGAGTCAGGTGACTTCATGAGCTTCAGACACCAACCTTGGCTAAGTCCATTTGTCCGAGCCTTAATATCCTCCTCCATAAAATGGGCAGAAATATTGGGGTGACATAGAAAGAGATCTTGAGTAGGGGTGCTTAGTACTCCGCATGGCATGGTAGATGCCTGAGGAGGTGTGGGGGGCAGAAGAAAGCCCTGTCTTGGGAGTGGACTTGGCAGGCCTTTTGTACCCCTCCTGACCACTTGAGCACTCCCAGGAGTTGGTGAAAAGGCTTTGGACCCCAGCAGGCAGAGCTCTCACTGTCCTGGCTGCCTCCCAGGCTCCTCTCCTCTCCTCAGGCCCTGTGTTACATACTTGACCCCATTCATTGAAAGTTCCTGGGCATACACCCGTGAGAACAGGGATTTTAGGCTCTATTATTTATTGCTGCCTCCCAGTGCCCAGATTAGTCATGAGCACCTAGTAAATATTCATAAACGTTATTGGGAAAATGGATCTTACCAAGGGCCAGCACCAAGTGCGGCAGGAATAAACACCCTGCATAGAGCACAGAGCCCCAGCACGTGTCCTTGCTCTGCTCTGGCTCTGAACAAAACCGTGGACTTTGCCCATCCACCGTTCCAGTGACGTCAGCTCTACCTTACTAGACGGGATAATGTCAGTTGAATCTACAGCAGCTTTGAATTTTAAAAGCTATGAAATTGATTTGAAAAGGACAATTTTAGGAAGTTAAGCCAATTCTAGAATTTATAGCAAGATAGTATTTCTAGAAAATATGCTACAGATGTTCTTTCTTAGAAGTTTAAAACCATCTTTCCAAATGAACTCTTGGGTTGCCAAGTCAAAATAAGAAAGCATGTAGAAATGGTTCTCCTGGGTATTTCCTTGGGACACTTACTTTCAGGTCAAGTGTGTAACACAGGGCCTGGGGATGGGAGAGGACCTCTCAGATGTGGCTAAAGTCGTATTTCGAGAAAAATGCATAGCCTCGGTGCATTTACCCAAACAAGACAATGAAAACGTGTGAGTGCAAGGGTCCAGAGAACAAATAGCACCTCTACCCCTTAACACATCTACACTTAACACACACTCAGTTACACACACACACACACACACACACAGGGAGAAAGACATTTTCATTCAAACTTTTTCATAGAAAAGTCAAGGAAGATGGACATGTTTGTAGCAGGATATTTTTGGAATATGGTCACTATATCCTACTGCATTTTCTACGGAATAAGCATAATTGTAAACTGCCATTATGCAGAGGTGGAGGGCTGCTCAAATATTTTATCTAGGACATCCTTGGAAAGGGCGATGGAAGGAGTGGCTCATGAGGAACTGACAGGACCCAGAGAGAGAGGGTTCATTCTGGTCCTTGATGTGTGAACAGGCATCTTGTTGGGTGATGTGATTGGGAGAACATGGAGCCCCTAAATGTAATAGACAAGATCCCATGGCAAGTGGGACCCTGAGCTACCAGCAGCCCTTCCAGGGCAGTTGTGGAGGGTGGGGAGGAGGACAATGAGCGGGTTTCCTTGTTTACTCTGAAGACTAATAGGAACGAGACTCTTGCTTCCTTGAAGACATCATCCTGGCAGGAAGCTGGCGAGCAGAGACTCCTGGGAAATCCCATCTGGGGCCTTGCCTAGAACAAAGAGGGCCTCCAAAGCCTGCTTAGTTTATAGGCCCTGACTGGGCTCCTGTTCAGAACGGCAGCTTTTAGAGAACAGGCCATACATTTCCCTGTGGTGTTTTCTCTGTATTGGTCAGGATGCTGTCTGCTCCTTCCTTCTGCCAAGAAGAAAGAAACCAGAAATAGGAAGACCTCAAAGCCAAAGTCCTCAGCTCACCTGGAGCCACTGGACCACGTGCACCGTTGACTGGATGTCAGGCCCCAGGATGCCTGGAAGCACACTCTAAGTGCACTGGCATCTTTGGACAGATGTGTTCCATGACTTCCTGTCTTCTCGAGGCTCATTTAGTTTAGTTTAGTTTTGTTTTGTTTGTGTTTTTGATGAAATAAGTAGATAAGTTTATGAAATAAATAAAATGATAGTGCATACCTAACAGTTAGTGTAGTTTTCCATAAGGAAATTATGTAAAGCATTTAGACTCATGCCTGACGTATGCAAAGAAGAGACATACTACATGGGATCTGCTTATGACTTGCTTCTTTTTTTTTTTGTCATTTTTCTCATTGAAAACCAAACAGATAAATATCATCATATCTCATTTCAGAAGGGCGTTTAAATTTAGAAGTTTAAAGTCATCAACATTTCATCATTTTGTGACCTATATGTGAGTCAACCTGATAAACTATGGTCTCATGAGTCATGTGTAGAAGCATGTAATCAGTCATCACTATGAATTACTCTTTTACTTCCTGACTGTGCAGTACACAGAAAATCAAGAGGACTGGAAGACTTTAGTTTTTCTCTCTTTTTCTTCTTTGGGTCATCTTATACTCTCTGCCCCTGCAACTTGCCAGCTATCATATTTCACAGAACTCTGTAGGGGCCAGCTCTGTTTATCAGAAATACTCAGCATTTCTGTGTAGATTTGTTAAGTTTCTATATTCAACTTTTAATTGATTTGATAATTGTCTGGAAGACACAAATAGCCATACATATACCCCTCTCTCCCCCCAAAAAATGTCAGGCCACACGCTTTTCTCTTGACAGTAAGATGAAGATGTTACAGTTATTGGAACCTGGAAGAGTAAGAGGAGGTCCTGGGGAAAAAGGAGAATGGCGTGGAGCCAGCGTGGCAGGGGGGGAGGCAGGCTATCCCTCTTGGTTATCAAGTGAAATGACTCCCCAAATATGACAATAAATCACCCCAGGAATCAATCAGACGGGAGGCCACTGTTCCATGCTGATAATGCATCAATCAATATTTAATGTTTACACTTTAATTAATCCGCACATGGGAAGCATTCTTTCAGTGACAAAAATAAAGGGATGAGAAATAAAACACCTTTTATATCAAGGAGCCACGAGTGCCCTGCCTATCTGGGTGGCTTTGATTGGAGCTGTCATTGATCACCCGCTGAGTCTCACAGCTTTCTAGCCACATTTGGATATCACGCCAATGTGGGGGAGGGGCACAGAGGTGTCAGAACCCAGCCTGGGAAGACTGTGATGATCCTCAGAACTGTGGTGGGGTATGGATTTCTGCCTAGGCAGAACAAAGCCCAGGGCGAGTATTGGATTCTAAACGTTGGTGACATCTTCTCTCAGAAAAGACGTCTGTCCACAGATGGCGATCTATAACTCCAAGGGAGGTAGGGGAAGGCTGAGAGGCACTTTATCCTCTGTCATGGGGAGTCCAATAGTAGTGTTGGATGCAAGGATTTGGGTCCCACATTCCCAGACCATCAGCATGCTTTGCACATGCCACATTACTCTTAAACAGGATTGTCTTTTAAAGGTCCACATCCCACATGAATTATGATTGATCTGTAACTATAGGTGACTCTGTGGCACTGTGGCTGGTGAGGGGACCCTGTCCTTCCTTTTGCAGGCATTTGGTCAAACACTTGTTACAGAGGGCAAACGCCAGTGCCTTTGGTGATCTGGTAGACAGTGCCTTTTGTCTTGGCTTCCTTAGGCCTGTCACCATGTTCTTAAGTCTTAGAGAAGAGGTGTGACAGTCAAGCCTGTGTGCTAATCTGTGTTGTACTGCTATGACAAAAAGGTGGATTAGCTAATTCTGGATGTTCCAGAGCATGTCACTGGCACTTGCACGACTCTGGTCAGGGCTTCAGGTGGGATGGCATCAAAACAGCCAGAAAGCTGGACTTGGTGGTGGAATGGATAAGGTTAGGGGTGGAGGCTTACACCCCTTGAATCCCTGGCACTCAACAGGCTAAGACAGGAGAATTACCACAGATTTGAAGGCAGCCTGGGTTATACAGTGATGTCCAGACATCCTGGGACCCTGCCTAAAAAAAAAAAAAACAACCAAAAAAGCAACAACAAACAGCAAGAAAGTATGTGGATGAGATCACACTGACAAGCAAGAAGACTCAGGGAGGGTGCATGGAGGTGAGAGAGAGGAAAGCATTAGCCCTCTGATTACCTGTGCCCAGGCCCCAACTCTTACCAACTCCATCCGTCTCACCATCCCAGTGGGACCAGCTTTCAGTGCATGAACTTTCGCCAGGAAAACCATAGCAGCATTAGATGAAGCCATTGAGGAGTCACGCGTGAGAAATAGGAACTTCCCAGAGCAGGATGCTCACGCTGTCAGGGGCACAGAGCAGTGGAGAGTTCATGAATCCCATCTCGCAGCACTCCTGGGCACTCTGTCCTTTTACTTCTCCTCCTGTCTTTATTTCTCCTGGGCTTGACTTGTCTCTGAGGAAAGCACATTCGTAGATGATACAATTCTTGTGTACATATTTGTACATTCTACTTCCTAACACCAACAGCTCAACCCACTTAAAAGAATACACTAAAGAGTCTTGTGCAGAACAAATACTATGGCTATCCAGTACAGACTATATTAATTTTCCTCCTTTTTTTCATTTAAACCATGTGCGACCCTCCCAAGTTGCCTTGCAGCTTACTATATTTATTTCCACGGCATGCATCATTGGCCATACCATATTTCTAATTAGATGTGCAGAATTTAAATGTTCAAGAGCTCCTGTTACAGGAAGCTGGTCTAGTCTGTGTCATTTTGAGTCTTGAAGATTGCTGTGAAGTCTTTGATGGCAAATAACAGGCTGAGTATCACTAACAAGCCAGGAGAAAGAATCATGGGAGGGCTACCAGCAGGACCCATGGCGTCTCTGGTGACCTCAGGAAAGGGTGGAGGTCATAGCCTGTTTCTCTAGGGCAGCCCTCACATGGCTGAAATGTTACTGAGCACTTATTGTATACTGAGCCCTTTCTATTTATATCCAGAACGTCCTGCTGTTTAAATAATTAAAAAAATATTTTATTTATTTATTTGCAAACAGAGAGGGAGAGAGAGAGAGAGAGATTGAATGAGTGAGCCAGAATTGCTTGCCACTACAAACAAACTCCAGATGCATGCACCACTTTGTGCATCTGGCTTTATGTGGGTACTGGGAAATGGCTGTTCAAATTCTTGTCTTCTAGTACATTTTTCAAGTTCTTGTATCACCAAGGTGAAAATATTTTCCTTTTCAGCATGCTATGCACTCTACATTCTACAAGAACCTCTTAGTATTATTTCAATCTAGCAATTTCTCTCCAGGGTCACAGAGGGTACTGGGTCATTTCTGTTGTTGGTTTTGGTTATTATAGAGTGGGAAGGGGCTCCAGGTGTCTGATGAGTAGAGATGGAGGTATGCCTCCTCATTCTACAATGCACCTGACAATTTCCCCACTGTAATGAGTTCTGTAGTCCCAAACATCCATGCTGTCAGAGTTGAGAATCTCTGCTTTAAATCTCCTTCCTTCCACTGGGCAGTGAGTTTCAGTTGCAGTCCAAACAATCCATCAAGGAGAGGTGAGATGTTTAAGATCAGATCTGGGCAGCCAGAGAGGTGTTTGTTCTAGTACCCATTTCTGCTGGTGCCCTGTGATGCCCTGTATGGACTTAATACCCATCCACATTGTTCTAGGTCACTCCCCAGAGTCTGACTGGGCCAAGAAGCTGGACTTCAGCTGTTTCTATTGAGCCACGGGCAGATCTTGACAAAAAGAAGAGTCAACCCTGTGCCTGGCTCCCTGGCACAGGCTCCCAGTTGGTTGGTAAGATACAAGCTTCTCATGCCTTTTCCTTTTGCTTTCTTGCCCCATCATCGGGGCTTCAGCCTGCTCACTGGGGCCTGGCACCATATACCTTTTGCCTATGCACATTTCCTAACAAACTGTAACAGTAGGATCCTGAGTTGGGCTGCATAATGGTGACTCTCATTTGCCATCTTAACAGGATTTAGACTCACCATGGAAGCAAATCTCTGGGCATGTCTGTAAGGGTTTTTCTTGATTAGGTCAGTTGAGGTGGGCAACACCATAACATAGGCTGAGGTCTCAGACCGTATGACAAGGAGAGAGCTGGCTGAGTACCAGCATTCCTCGCTCTGTGATTCCTAAGTGTGACAAACTTCTTC
The DNA here is from genome assembly GCA_036365145.1 of Orientallactaga sibirica. Lineage (NCBI taxonomy): Eukaryota > Metazoa > Chordata > Mammalia > Rodentia > Dipodidae > Orientallactaga > Orientallactaga sibirica. The sequence goes on from JAEOAD010000030.1 coordinate 4,654,282, forward strand.
GTCCTCTCACTACCATGTCTTTCCCCCCAACACGATGGGCTGCATCACCTTGAACTGTTAGCTGAAATGAATTTCCTCTTTAGATGCTTTTTCTTGGGTATTTGTTGCAGCAATGAGAGAGGTTAAGTACTATAGGCTGGTTAGGGTTTTCTTGACTTAAATTATGTGTGTATATCATTTTTTTTAAACCATTTTCTCATGTCTATGGACCTCTTAGACTCTTATTTCCTTAATATTTTCCTCCTAAATAACTCATACATCTTACAAAATGAATCCTCATTCACTCGCACAGGTAGAAATCCAGTTTGTACAAATAGAAGGTAATAGGAAAAATAAGTATAACTAAAAGAAAGCTGTTATTAAATTCGAGCTAAATGATATTGTTTATTGACTCTCCTGAGCCTTGGATCCACTCCTGGCTTCTTCAAAGGAGCTTTAGGACAGCTAGGACCCATGGGTGCCTTTTCTCCCTATGGCTCCCTGGGGGATGCTGTGCTTGCACCAATCACGTGAGCATGTGTGCTCCATGAACACCTAGTGCTCGGGAACCTGGGCTTCCTGATCCCTAAGGGCTCTTGGCTCTAACCATTGGCATCACCTCCCTAGTCACCATGGGTGGCAGAATTTTCTAAACTGCAGAATGCCACACAGCCAGAGCAGGGATGGATGCTACCAGAGGATTACTCAGTACCTGGCAGGAGAGGCAGGACTTCTGACTCCAAGAGCCCCTTTGCACTTGACCCATGGTTATGGGGCTCACTCACAGGATGATATCACCTCCTTGCCTGAATGCTTCCTGTTCTTAGAAGTTTTGCAAGTAGGCTATGCAGTGGTGACGAAACATGAGCTTTCCAAGGTTTGTAGGTCATCTACAGCACGCTGGGCCTGGTTTTTCAGCCCTCTTCTTGGGGGCAGGGGGAAGGTCAAGGATGGACAAAACGTAGACATGTCAGGGGTTAGAAGACAGTAGTCAATGAAGCATGACTTTGGTTAGCTCAACTCCACACTTGGTCAAGGTCTATCCACTGTATTCTGCAAGGGTAGAGCTCACTTTGGCCCTGCTCATGGTCACCATTGGGGAACGGAAATGAGGACCTCAAAGCCCAGGACAGGTAACTGTTTCTCTGTCCGTGCTTCAGGACACTGTTGCTGTAAGGAAGTCTCTGAGAATGAGTCATCTATAAGGAGGGGGCTGGTGAACTTTGGCTCATGGTTCTAAAGGCCGAGGATTCTAAAAGCCTGGTGCTGGTGAGGGCCTCGCGCTGCTTAACTTACAGCAGAAAGAGGAAATCACCAAATGGCGACGAAAAAGGAAAAAAAGCCAGTGAGTTTAAGTCTTGCTCTCTAGGAGCAAGAACCCACTTACTCCTACAGATAGCACAAGTCTATTCCCAAGAGCCCAACTCATGCCCCAAGCATCTCCCATGAGGCCCCATCTCCCAGTTCTGTAGCATTGGGGACCAGGTATCAGAGTGAGATTTGGGGAGACAAATCATATTCAAACCAGAGGCCCCCCAGTGGTTATTATTATATGACTGTTGTATTTTTCTTGATGAACGTTAGTTTTTGTTTTTATTTACCTGTGTGTGTGTGTGTGTGTGTGTGTGTGTGTGTGTGTGTGTGTGTGCATACTGGGTTTTCTTGCCTTTGCAAATGAACACTAGATGCTTGTGCCGCTTTTTGCATCTGATTTTATGTGGGTGCTGGTGAATTTTTACCTGGGCCTGCAAGCTTTGCAAGCAAGTGCCTTTAACTGCTGAACAGTTTCTAAACTGGTCAAGGCCTGATCTCCTTGCCTTGCCTGTGAGAAGAGTAAGGGCAGCATTTTCCAACGTGGATCAAATCTTCACCATTTGTCCCAGACCCTGGGCTTACCCCATTTGCGTGCATGTGGTTTTCCATGCATTCAATCAACCATCCCATGGGACAGAGGCTGTGGGTATCCCCACTCAAGCCTTCAGAAAACTCCATTGAAGTGGTCTGGCCAGTAGCTGCGCTGTTGCTGAGCTTGGGTTAGGCTGCAGCTTGCAGCTTTGTCCTGTTTCAGAAGCACTTGGGTTAGAAGGAAATGCCAGCATGCTCACACTTCTCAGGGATGGAGGAGAGGGGAGGAGGAGGGAAGAGGGGCAAGGCTTTAGCCTCACTTCAACCTTGATTTAAAGAGCCAGGATCTTTGTGGATTTCTTAGGGACTTTAAGATGATTAGGCAAACATGTACCCTATGGGACAGTATTTCGCCCTATAAATAGCAGTGTTCTCTAGATGTTAAAGGCCGTGTTCCGACATCATTTACCAAAGGAGAAGTAGAGTATTGGGATAGGAGATAGGATTGCTTAGCAATCTCAGCGACCATTATCAGAAAGCTTATCTTCAAATTTTTAATATATTTTAAAAAGTATATTATTTATTTGAGAGAGAGAGAGAAGAAGAAGAGGCAGATAGAAAATGGGTGTGCCAGGACCTCCAGCCACTGCAAACAAACTCCAGGCATATGTGCCACCTTGTGCCTCTGGTTTACGTGGGTAATGGGGAATTGAACCTGGGTCCTTAGGCTTTAGGCAAGCATCTTAATTGCTAAGCCATCTCTTCAGGCTTTTTTCAATGTAATTTCTTTTATTCCTTTTGCCCTTTCTTTCTTTCTTTCTTTCTTTCTTTCTTTCTTTCTTTCTTTCTTTTCTTTCTTCTTTCTCCTTCCTTCCTTCCTTCTCTCTCTTTCTCTTTCCCTCCCTTTCTCTCTCTCTCTCTCTCTCTCTCTCTCTCTCTTTCTTTCATTTTTGTTTGTTTGGTTGTTTTTCAAGGTAGGTTATCACTCTAGGCCAGGGTGACCTGGAATCCACTGTATCGGATCAGGTTGGCCTGGAATTGAACTCACAGAAATCCTCCTACCTCTGCCTCCTGAGTGCTGGGATTAAAGGCGTGCACCACCACACTCGGCTATTCCTTTTTTTCTTTTTCTTTTTCTTATTACTATTAAGAATATAATGTATGGATACATCATGCATTGGTACTCTCTTTTCCCTCGTCCCTGCCCCCATTCTTTCTTTTTTCTTTTTTTGTCTTTTTGAGGTAGGGTCTCACTCTAGCCCAGGCTGACTTGGAATTCACTCTGTATTCTCAGGGTGGCCTCGAACTCACAGTGATCCTCCTACCTCTGCCTCCTGAGTGCTAGGATTAAAGGCGTGTACCACCATGCCTGGCCCCCACTCATTTTTAATTATTTTATTTTATTTTATTTTATTTTATTTTATTTTATTTTATTTTACTGTGTGTGTGTGTGTGTGTGTGTGTGTGTGTGTGTGATGTTGAGGCCAGAGGTCAATGTTGGGTATCTTCCTCTTATAGCTCACTGAACTGAACCAAGAGCTCACTGATTTGCTAGACTAGCTAGCCAGTGAGCTCCAGGGATGCTCTGTTGCTGCCGTCTCAGTTTTGGAATTCCAGGCATGCACCATCACACCTACCATTTTTCATAGGTACTAGGGATTGAACTCAGCTCCTCATGCTTGCTTGGCAAGCATTTTACCCACAGAACCATCTCCTCAACCCTGTAGTTCCTTTTCAATTTTTTTAAAACTTTTATTTCAGAAAAAGAGATAGAGACAGACAGAGAGAGAAAGAGAAATAATTGGCACATCAGGGCCTCAGCCAGTGCGATTGAACTCCAGATGCTTGTGCCACCTACCCTCACATTTGTGTGTCTGGCTTACATGGGACCTGGAGAGTCTAACATGGGTCCTTAGGTTTCACAGTCAAGTGCCTTAACTGTTAAGCCATCTCACCAGCCCTTCAGCTCCTTTTTTTTTTTTTTTGAAAAAAAGAACTATTTTACTGTCTTTTTCTTCCTCTCTCTTTCTTCTTCATTCATTTTTTCTTCTTTCCTTTCCTTTTTTCATTTCTTTCTAGAGATATCACTCATTTTTTAAAAACTGAGAGCAGCACTGACCTATGGGCATAAGCATATAAATTTGTAGAGAGCAATTTGACAAGCACATCATATCCATTTAGTTAAACAACAGTGGCAGCTTCCCTCCTTAGATCCATGATCTTCTTACCCATAGGCTTTTGAATAGGTTTTAGTGCCTGTCGTGGATTCCCTTCCATGGAGTGGGTGTGAGATCCAGTCAAAAGAGGCATTGAGGGGCTGAAGAGGTGGCTTAGCAGCTAAGGCGCTTGCCTGCAAAGCCAAAGGACCCAGGTTTGATTTCCCAGGACCTACATAAGCCATATGCACAAAGGGGCTCACGCATCTGGAGTTCGTTTACAGTGGCTGGAGGCCCTGGCATGCCCATTCTCTCTCTCTCTCTCCCTCCCTCCCTCCCTCCCTATTTCTGTATCTCTTTCTCTCTCTTAAATAAATAAATAAAATATTAAAAAGAAAAGAAAAGAGGCATTGAGGGGCTGGAGAGATTACCCCATGACAGTCATGTCACTATTGCAATAATAGGTACATCTTGTCTGGCTGCATTTATAATAGGCAGGGTGGATCCATTATTGGATAAGAAACCTGACTTTTCTTTCTCAGAAGCCTGCATAGCACTTTCTAGCACTCTGATAGCTAGCCAGCAGGGAGAAGGCTTCCAGCTCATTTCCTAGTTTGATTATTCACTATCCAGCAGCCAACACATGTGGTGTCTTAGCAAGAGGGTCTTAACCATCTAGTTCTGTCAATAGCCTGTATATATTTTGGGGACTGCGATGGTTTGATTCAGGTGTCCCCCATAAACTTAGGTGTTCTGAATGCTAGGTTTCCAGCTGATTAATTATTATTAATTCCTCCTGGAGGTGGTATACTGTTGGGGGCGGGCTTATGGGTGTTATAGCCAGCTTCCTTATTCCAGTGTTTGGCACACTCTCCTGTTGCTCTTGTCCACCTGATGTTGGCTAGGGAGTGATGTCCACCCTCTGCTCATGCCATCGTTTTCCCCTGCCATCATGGAGCTTCCTCTCGAGTCTGTAAGCCAAAATAAACCTCTTGTCTTTCTTTCCCCACAATCTGCTCTTGGTTGGGTGATTTCTACCAGCAATGGGAACCTGACTGCAACAGGGACCTTAGGTACCTCCCTGACCAACAACTCATCGGGAAGTATCTCACTGCCAGGATGATTTTTTTTCTCTCCTAGGTGGGGTGGTCTTGGTGCTTGAGTCTCAGCAGTCATAAATTATTAAGCTCCTATGGAAAGCAATGGTGTAGACATGGGGTACCATCATTATCTCCTTTCCCTATGGGGAAACCCTTTTGTGGGGAGGTGAAATGACTATTGAGGGCCACTCCTTCCCTTCTGCCCACCATGGTCCTGCTAGATCTGTCCCCACCAGATCTGATGTTTTTCTTCCTCCATTTCACCATGTGACCAGGCCTTGGACACACAGATGCATCTAGATTCTGCTCACAGATGACTCCCCCTAACCAAATAATTCCTTGGATTAATTCCTCAGTTCTCAAAGCACTTCCTTCCAGAGCAAGAACCTGGCACAGAAGGAGCAATGGAATGCAAGGTGAGAGGCTGGCAAGGGGATGCCAGTGCCAGGGGAGTTCTGGTCTCTGATCTTGTACATGGCTCTGGCATTGATGGTCCTAATAAATCCTCTGACATTTCACTTCCCAGTAATCCAGACACTTGACGCCCTGCCCCCTTTAATTTGTCCACAGGCATGCAGATGATCAGCCTGCTCACCTGTTTCCTCCCTCTGATTCTCAGGGCCCCTAGCTCAAGGTGTGTGTTCCAGTTAAGATTCTCAAAACAGAGAAGGCTGGGGATGTAATTCAGTGGCACAGCACTTACCTACCATGTTTAGGGTTCTGGATTCAAGCCCAGCACTGAGAAGAAAGAAAGAAAGAAAGAAAGAAAGAAAGAAAGAAAGAAAGAAAGAAAGAAAGAAAGAGACAATCACCCCTAACAAAACCCAAAAATGCCTTGAAAATGTGCCTTAGGGTCACCAATACCAAATATGTGTAGAAGTATCTTTTTTCTTTTTTTTTTGGAGAGAGACACACAGAGAGAGAGAGAGAGAGAGAGAGAGAGAGAGAGAGGGAGGGAGACAGATAGAGATGGGCATGCCAGCAGTCAGCTGCTGTGAACGAAATCCAGATGTGTGCTCCCCCTTGTGGGCAAGTGCGGCATTGCGCCCTTGAGTCACTTTGCATCTGGCTAAACGTGGGAACCTGGAGATTGGAACCCAGTTCTTAGGCTTAGCAGGCAGGCGCCTTAACCGCTAAGCCATCTCTCCAGCCCAGAAGTATCTTTTCATGGGCCTGTAACCTTCCCAAAGGTTTTCCAATGCTGACATGTCTCAAAAGGTGGGGAAAGAAATAGTTTTTGTCCCTTTTAAATGTAAAGTCTATGTTTGTCTTTATGAAGAAATAAAATCAGGGAAAGAGTAAACCATAATCACAGTTTGCATTTATGTAACTGAAAGAAAACTCATTGTAGAATTGCTATAAAGTAGCACTTCAAGAGATGGCTTAGCAGTTAAGGCGATGGCCTGCGAAGCCAAAGGACCCAGGTTCGATTCCCAAGACCCACGTAACCCAAATGCGCAAAGGGCACATGCATCTGGAGTTCGTTTGCAGTGGCTAGAGGCCCTGACATGTCCATTCTCTCTCTATCTGTCTCTCTTCTCTCTCTCTGCTTATAAATAAATAAATAAATAATTTTTTTAAAAAAAGTAGATTCAAGATATGGGTGATTTGCAACTATAGCATAGTTCTAGAAGAACAAAGGGAAAATTGCCAACTTTTAAACCAGACATTTGATTCTTTTCTTTCCTTATTAAGGGCTATATTTTATGACTAGAGTGGGGAGCATCTGTAGTTTTCAGCACCTCCAGAAAAAAAATACAAGGCAAAGTGGACTAATTCTACTAAAGCAATCAGATAGTAAGCCATGTCAAGTCTGTGTTTAAAGCACCATGTCAGCGCAGGCAAGGGTGCTGGAAAGTAAGTCCTGGTCACATCTCTTATGACTGAAGCCAGTGCAAACTTGAATGGATGTCTTGATCTAAAAACAAAAACAAAAACAAAAACAAAATCCCTCTGAAATTAGAACAAACCATTTTCTATGTTAAGAAAATCTCCAAAATGTGATCCAATTTTGAATTAGAGTGTTTTAGAAACTGAAAACGAAAAGGACTGAATAATTTTCTTTGCTATGGTGTGCTCAGAAACAACTCCTAGTTTTTTTTTTTTTTTTTTTTTTTGGTTTTTTGAGGTAGGGTTTCACTCTGGTCTAGGCTGACCTGGAATTAACTATGTAGTCTCAGGGTGGCCTCAAACTCACGGCAATCCTCCTACCTCTGCCTCCCAAGTGCTGGGATTAAAGGCATGCACCACCACACCTGGCTTCAACTCCTAGTTTTTACAGGAAGACTCACAATGTTACAAACATCCTTACCCACGTGACTCTATCAAACCAGAGGCATCCCATAAACTCCCATCTACAATGTCCTTCCCCATCCATAATAGAAAACAGAATTTAGGGCCAGTTTACAGAGTGACATTGTTGGAGCTGACAAATTACCATGCCAAAAACCTGGTGTGAATACTGATAGAGTGCCATGAGATTTATTTATTTATTTACAAAAGGGACTCGGAATTTAAGTTGTAGAAAGATTTCAAGAGAGACAGAGTATTATATTTAGACATACTGCTGGTCTGACCACTTTGAAAGATTTAATGAAAAGTTCCTCTTTTCAAATTGGCTTTGAAATAATAAAGGACTAAGTTCCCCTAAGTGCTAAATGTACTGGACATGGCTGGACAAAACCTCTTAGTTCTAAGATCCAGAGCCTATACCAAGGACATTTAGTTATCCATCCCACGGATGTTCCACATGGCACAGAGGCTGGAAAACCACATCTCAGCACTAGTGATACATTTGTACATGGAGGGCCTAGAAAGAAGGTCTCTGGGTTTCTGTATTTAGTGCCCCTTCTGTAGTAGACATCCAGGAAACCACACTACCTCATCTATTTCTACTCAGGTAAAGGATTTTAAAGTCATCATCCGTCCATCCATTCATTCACCCAGCCAGCCAGCCAGCCAATCAAAATACTAATCATTCTTTCTGTTTTGGTCATTTTATAGGTTCTAGGGCATAAGAGGGAAAGCGGTGTGTTCAAGAAGTGGGTCATATTGCATAACACACAGAATGTCTGCACTGGTTCTAATGGGTTCCTATGAAGGGCGTGTGTTGATAGCAGATGGGAAGGAATCAGAGGTGGTACCACAGGAAATCTGACCCCTGTGCTGTCTTGGAGAAAAGAGGTGCTCGTCCTCCAACTCCGTTCTTGCTTTTCAAGATCATTTGACTACTGAATTCTTTTATCTTTCCATGTGAAGTTTAGAATCCATAGAAAGTAGACAGACTGCAATCTTCCTGAAAAGGTAAGTATAAATTTTTACTGTTTCATTCCTGGTTTCAATGATTTGAGACTTTTCTTTCCTCTCTCTCTCTCTTTCTCTTTTTTCCCTTGGTAGTTTGGCTAGAGGTTTGTCAATTTTGGTGATCTTTGTTTTTCAAAGAACCAACCTTTGATTTCATTGACTTTCTCAATTTCTTTTTCACCTGTGTTTTATTTCTGTCCACGCTAATCTTTACTTCCTTTCCTGTTGCTTGCTTGGGGTCTCCTTTGCTTTGCTTCTTCTGGCTTCTCAAGATAGAAGTTTAGGTTATCAATTTTTAGGTCTTCCTTTAAAAACAAAATTTATGGTGCTGAGAAGGTTGCTCAGTGGTTAATGGTGCTTGCTTGCAAAGCCTACTGGTTCAGGTTTAATTCCCAAGCCACCCATATAAGCCAGATACAAAAAGTGGCACAAGAGCCGGGCGTGGTGGCACACGCCTTTAATCCCAGCACTCGGGAGGCAGAGGTAGGAGGATCGCCGAGAGTTCAAGGCCATCCTGAGACTACATAGTTAATTCCAGGTCAGCCTGGACCAGAGTGAGACCCTACCTCAAAAAAAAAAAAAAAAAAAAAAAAAAAAAGTGGCACAAGAGTCTGCAGTTTATTTATAGTGCATGTGCACTTGTGTGCACACGCGTGCATACACACACACAAATAAATGAAGATTAAAAAAGAAAGAAAAACAAAGAAAGACACTAATAGCCATAAATTTCTCTGCAAGCACTGTTTTAGCTGTGTCCTGTAAGTTTTGGTATGCTATTGATTCATTTTCATTCATTTCAATGTATTTTCAAGTTTCTCTTGTGGTTTGCATGTTGATCATTGTTTAGTTAGGAGGCTATCATTTAATTTCAACACATTTATGGCTTTTTCCAACTTATTTTGTGTTACTTGTTTCTAGTGCCATTTCCATTGTGGCCAAAGACACTGTTTGGTCTACTTTTCATATTTTTATGTGCGTTGGATCTAATATATGACCTGACGTGTGGTGTATCTGGGTGAATGTTTCATGTGCACTTGAGGAGAAAGAATGTGGAGTGGAGAGTTCAGAACAGACATCTCCTAGGCCTAGCAGTTTACAGTACTGTGTCGATACCTCTGCCTAATTGTTTTATCCATTGTACAGAATGGGGTGTGTAAGTTCTTAGCTATTACTGTTCCATTGTCTGTTTTCCCTTCAATTTTGTCAGTTACTGTTTCATCAATTTTGGCCTCTGTTGTTGAATGCATATATGATAATGGTTGTTACATCTTCTTGTTGTTATTGTAGGCCTGTTAATGGTTCTGTCATTGGAATTTGTATCATAATTCATAAGTATTGTTGATATTCTTCAGTACTGGCGAATCTGTAAAGATCTCTATTTAAAGGCTTGTACACAGCAATCTTCAAGGCTTACTCTTATAAATTCTTACTCCCAGGAAAGATGACTGAATCTGTTTTAAGTGCCCTTTTCCTCTTTCATTATTGATTGTGTTAGGTGACCTTTCTTAGCAGTGCAAACCAGATGGTTGAAGTTATTTCAGGCTAACTTGTCTTCCTGAAATAATATTGTGTATTCAAAATTACATATTTGAGATAAATTATTATAAAATGACAGAATGAGACCTTGCACAGATTTAAATATGACCCAACTCCCTCTCATTCAAGAAGTAACTTTAGAAGCAAATGTTTGCCTAATAGTCAAGCATATATATAGTCACCAGCTGTATGTGCTGCCATTTTCAACCTACGTCATGAAAATTGAGCTGGGCATATCCATATACACCCCTTCTCTGCCTTTCTGGTGCTTTGAATGTTTTTCTGCTCAGGGCTGTAGCTCATACTGCTGGTGGTAACACACGGGGTCTAGCTAGTTGCATAGCTTGATGGCCAAGCATCTTGGAAGCAGTGACTGAGCCTGCCATTCTGCACTTCATCTAGGGCCACCAGAGAACTAACGGGCTTAGGCACATGAGTCAAAATCCTCAGATGCAAGAGAGACACAACTCTATTCTTCATAAAGACTAATTATCTTCAGGACACCAAGGAAGTGTGGGTATTCAGGGATAGTATCATCATTCCTGGGGCTATTGCTCCCTGGCTCTGGGACATTGGCTCTGGACACTTTGGAAGATCTTTTCAGAGCCATGTATTTAGAAAAGCTCACCTACTCCTCTCCACCCAACCACGCCCATGCACACAGAAGTTGGTATTCTTCACGGAAGCTAGATCCCAAGTTGACAGGGCCCGAGGCATTCTTTCAGTACGTTACCAATGAATCCAATCATCCCGTTGTATTCACACAGAGATGTGGCCAGGACCAAGGATACAAGTCTATTTTTCAATGTGTGTATCCAAATGCGCCGGAGAAAGGCACATTTTGAAAACAAGGCCATCTGTCTTTAAAATTTGTACTGAAAGTAGGAGTGTGTGTGACATTGTCAGGTGGGCACTACATTAAGGACTCCCACTTTGAGTTGCTTCTTTTTCTTGTCCTCTTGTTGTCTCTGTCCTATCCTCAGTCATTGGTCTTTCCTTTTAGTAGATCACAATAAAGAAATGACAGTAAATAAGGAAATAGAAATATCTAGTCCTCTTAGGCTATGATTGCTGTTGTGGAAGAACAGCTGGGACAATATGACCAGTTCTAGGACAATTTACATGGGGACCAAACATTACCTTGGATGTTGGTTTCCTGACACTTCTGGGAAAGTGACTTCATGACTTAGCAATGGGGACAGTTTGATTGCTAAGCTGCCCAGGAATTCAAGGTAACCCAGACCTGTTGGTTTTTTATGCTTGGAAAACTGATGAGACGAACAACATAGAGCTCTGAATGCCAACTCTTGGCACAGGGAAGACAACTCCCAGAAATCAGCAGAGGTCTTGTTTGCTTTGGGTTTTTGGTCAGCCCATGGTGGACTCCACTGGTTTGGGCCAAAGGTCATTGTATTGATTTTTAGCAGAAAGAATCAGATTTAAAAAATTGTTTAGTACCTGGATTTATTCTAAAGACAAACCAGGCATTTTGACCCAGTCATCTGGCCTTAGACTTAGTGGGAGGAAGGACAAGTTCATAAGCCTTGTTTGGCCTAGGGCTTTTGCAAGTTTTTGAGCCAACATTTAAAAATTGAGATGCTTTATTTTAAAACATCCAGATTTCTAGTGTTGCTTGGAGAAGCTGTAGATATGTCAACAAAGACCACCTTCCCTTGAGATGACATTTCTTGGCGACATGGCACATCAGCCTCTTTGAAGGCATGGGTGCTACAATTTATCCTGGGTCTGCCCAGCGCCATAACTCATGGCTACTACCTGCTTGGCTTCTAGAGGTCTTTAAGGGTTTGATTCCTAATATATGCAATTCTGGACTCAGAGACTGGCATTGTATTTTAATGAAAAGTCCTTGATGACACTGTTATACTGTCATTTTGAAAAGAAAGGGCATGGGGGCTAGGACGATGGCTCAGCACTTAAAGGTGCTTCTTTACAAAACCTGCCACCCTGAGTTCAATTCCCCAGCCACCCAGTTAGGCAGGATCACAAAAAGTGGTGCAAGCATCTAGCTCTTGGAGCTGTAAGAGGCCTTGGCACACGTGCCTATGGACAAATGCAGACATAAACACATATGTGCAAATAAATAAACTCTGAACAAGAAAAAGAACGGATAATATTAAAACTTGGACTCTCAGAGTTAAGAGGCATTTAAAGAATCACTCTCCATCCCAAGTCCCAATCCTTACTGTATCTATGGGGACACTGAAGCAAACTCAGAAAAGACGACATTGTTCCAAGGTCACACACTGTGGGTCACATCTGTACACTCTGCAAAGAGTTGCTTACACGCAGACACTGCATAGTTACCATCACACTGAACTGAACCCAAAGGTACCTAAGAAAACATTCTATATTCTGAAGGGCTTTTCTTTTCCAGATACATTGGGAGGCAAGAAAGAAAATGAAAGAAAGACTGTTCTTGTTCAGGCCCATTTGAATTTGGTTAATAGCCTTAACAAATGTGGACGAAAACATTGATTGTCTTTCTCTAATCATTACCTTGTTGATTTGTGCTTCTCACTGAATCTAAGCACTTAAGAACAACCCCGATCTCTTCCACACAGATCTCTGGGGTGCTGAGACACATGGTTAAGCTTGCGGCATCTCCCAGGGGCTTGGGAAGGAGGAGACTCCGACACATGTTCAATAGGTGGAGTGCTCCTCACACACACAGGGTCTCCTTTCACCTGGCTCTGGGTTGTCATTATTCTGCTTTGGCATCTGGATCCAGAAAATAGTCCACAGAGCTTCCTGCTGCCTCCCTGGTGAAGAGGTAGGGCTGGAGGACCCAGTGAAATTCACCAGGTGGATTTCACAGTGCTATCTTATTAACAGAGGTGCAGTCTTAACCACATGTGCTGAGTGTTTACCACTGTTTCAACAGACACCATTACCTCATTAGTTCTTTTTTTTTTTTTTCCCATGTAGGGTCTCACACTAGCTCAGGCTGACCTGAAACTCACTCTGTAGTTCCAAGCTTGCCTCAAACTCACAGTGATTCTCTACCTCCTCAGTGCTGGGACTAAAGGTATGTGCCACCATGCCTTGCTTTTTCATTTAGTTCTTAAAACAACCCTGTAAGCTGCGTACTACTATTATTCACAGTTAGCACAGGGGGAAACCGAGGCACTGAGAGGCTAAGAGATTCATTCAGGACCTCACAACTAAATGTACCAAAGCTGGGGAGAGTCAGTCTCCTGTCTCCAAAGCCCAAGCATTTCAGCACTATTATTTCAAGACAGGTGAGGCAAAACAAACATCCCAGAGTTCTCTGCCAATATTCCACTTCAAACAGACAAAGCCTTCTGTCTCCCAGTTGGCTAGACCTGAGCTGTCCGATATGGTAGTCACACAATAAACTACTCAGATTGAAAATACCTAAGCTTCCCAAACTTACAACTCTAAACGATGGGCATGATAACCACCAGGGACTCTGAAGTCCCATCTGGCTAATGGACATTGCACATAGAGAACATTCGAACTTTCCTCAGAAATTCTACCGGAAAACACCATGGTAGGCTGAAGAACCAGACTGAGAGAGGAGAAGGGATTTGTCCCAAACCACACAGCAATACCAGCTTTGAAAAACATTCATCTCAAACGTCACGTGGGAGTCCTTTCCTTGGTTCCCCATTGCCTACAGCCAGCATGTCTCTTCCTCTGAAGCTAAACTTTATATTGCCCAGGGCCAGTAGCTTATCTCTGATGGCATTTGTGTCCTGTATTCCAGCAGCTGAGCCCTCTCCCCGCCTGCTGCTCCCAGGGCTCAGCACACAGTAAGGTCTTTACCAATTTTCTTGTCTTTTTTTCTATTCTTTACTTTCAAAGCAGCCGTTGTATACCTGGTGAGGATCAAGCCTCAGGTTTTAAGCAAAATGTGTAATTGTAATTTATGAATGTTTTTGAGCTAGCAAGATTAATTGCCTGGGGCAGAGCAACAGTTTTTATTGGAAGGCCTCTGAGGGCTAATATGTTAGACCAGAGGAGAGGAGGTGTGTGGACCTGCATGTGTGCCTTTCTCGAGGTAAGAATGAGGCTCGGTGCATGGTGGTTGTAAGGGCCAGAGTGTTCACTTGACCTTGGAGGAATCTTAAACAGAGGCACTATTTCTTAAAGGTATAGACCCTGCAGGCTGGAGAGATGACTCAGCAGTTAAAGGCACTTGCTTGCATCCATGTAAAGCTGGATGCAAAGTGGCACATGTGTTTGGCATACTTTTAAAAATTATTTATTTATTTATCTGCAGAGAGAGAGAGACCAAGGGAAGAAGGAGGGAGAGAGAGAGAGAGAGAGAGAGAGACGGAGAAAGACAGAGAATGGGTGTGTCAGAACTTTTTGACACTGCAAGTAAACTCCAGATTTATGTGCCACTTTGTGCATCTTTCTTCACGTGGGTACTGGGGAATTGAACCCAGTCTGTCAGGCTTTGCAAACAAGCATGTTTAACTACTGAGCCATCTCTCGATCCCTCAGTGTTTGGCATTCTTTTGCAGTGGCAAAAGACCCTAGTGTGCCCCCTCCAACACACACATGCAAATAAACAAAATGTTCTTATCTATTTGTAAAGTACAAACCCCAGACTCCTGAAGCTGTGGGCTGCGGTTTTGCAGCTAGCAGCTGTGTAAGCTTGTGCAATTTGTGTGTAAACTTTTGGACGCTGAATTTGATCACTTATAAAGGGAAATTTGACCTCAAAGGGTCAGAAAGTGTCTGAGATAATCCATGTAAATACTAGCAAAGGCCCCTGCCTGCCCCAAGAGTCACAAGAATTGTCATCACCTTGCTGCAAGTGACTTACTTGTTACTGTCACCACATGAGATAGATGCTCCCTGAGGGTAGGGTTCATGTGCATCCTGGTCACTGCTCTGTACTAAGCCCAGTTCCCAGCACTGATAATAATGACCGGCAGGTGTTTAATACATATGTGCTAAAACAATGAAGGGTTTAGTCTCAGACAAAGTTTGTGTGACAGGAAGCTTTATGGTACATATGCCCCCTCGCACCCTTTATGTGGACTGACCCTCCAGTGACTGCCTGAAACTATGATAGTATGGAACCCTCTGTAGACTATGCATATACTCACGGTGAAGTTTGGTTTATGAAATAATATGCCAATAGCTTAGTCGTAACTACAGTACAGCTGTCACAGTTGTGTGGATGTGGTCTCTGTCTGTGTCTGACTGTCATGCACTTGCCTCTCTGCTGCCTGTGATGGTGTAGCATGACAGCATTCACACATCACAACATGAAGTGAGGAAGGTGGCTTTGCGCACAGCCTGACACTCCATGTGAGGGCCGCTTGAACACAGGCCCCGAGATGCCCAAAAGAATGGATCTGAAGAGCCAGCTGTCAACGTGGCTAGCGGGCGGGCAGGACACAGCACATGGATGGATACATGAAGAGTCATGACTTAAACAGGTTGGAGCAAGACTTCCTCCTGCTACTCAGAAAGACATGCAACATCAGAGTTCTTTTTTGTTTTTCTCTAGAATTTTCTATTTAAAAGCAATTAATTGAAAGCATGGAAAGCCAAGTTACAGAAGGGGAGTGCAATATTGTTCAACTCCCTGTCAGATGTGCATATCTTCAGCGACAAATACCTTCGTCATGCCATAGTCTGTTCACTGCTTGAATACCTCTAGTGATGGGGAACTCACTACCTGAGAGCAGTGCTTTGCAGTTTGGATGGCTCGGTTGGGCTTGGGGACAGTCATTCCCATGTGGCTGAGCCACAGACAGGGAGAATCCTGTCATGCTGTCCTACCATCCAAATCTCATAGCTTTTGCAGAAACAGGGCAGAGAAAAGTGAGTCTTCAGCCAGTTTGGTGAAGTTTCATGAGGATTACTGGGGGGGTGGGGAGAAGGGTGGAAAAATGAGCTGGAGAATCAGGCTATTAAACACATTACCTGCATTTATGGTTCTCGTGCCCCAAGGCCTGGGATAAAGCGAAGAAGGAAAAACATTCCACTCCGGCTCTCAGTGACCCCTGAAGGAAACCCCCCACGGAGTCATTTAGGATAGTAATTTGAGCATAAACTCCAGCATGCGCTGCTAGCCACCTCTCCATAAACTCATGAGCATCGGCACCAAAGTGCTTGAAAATGTGGCCCAGAACCCTTCCAGATGAGGGTTGGGCTCAAAGAAATAAAAAGTTAAGGGTGTGTTGCTATGGCTGTGACGTTAAGGGAGTGTGCATGAACCTCAAACTGTGCGCAGAAAATGTGCTCTTTCTATGTGCCCTGCCCATGAAAAGCTAAGCCAGCAAGAACCATTAAAATGCCAGCAGGAGCCAGGTGGGAAAAATGCATGTTTAAAAGTAAACATGTAGCCTGCGGTAATTGTGTCCCCTGAAAAGTGAAAGATGAGGGAGAGAGAAAGAGAGCGAGAAGGAAGGAAGGGAAAGGCAGGGTGAATGGGGCTGCTGGGCTCCCCTATTCTCATCTTGGTGGTCTGAGGAAGCTTGAGCACGGATCCTAGGCTACCCTTGATGCTTCCTTGCATCTAATTAACTCATCAGTCCTGATTCCTGACCAACCTCCAAAGTATTAGGTTGAATCACATAAAGTTGCCAGTAATTATAGCTTCTTTGGCCGATTAAAAAAAAAAATGACAGTTCCATATAGTTTCTTGTAATTAAATCTCAAGCCAGATCATTTGTCTATCTCCACTGTCACCATCCTGGCCCAAATCTCCATCAGTACTTGCCTGGACCGCGAAGCAGTGTCTTAATTGGTCTCCTTGTCCCCAGCTTTGTCCACTCTCAGGTCTTTATTCTTACTTTAGAAATTAAAGGCCTCCATAATTGATGACCCCTTGTTTCAAATACTTCAGTGTGAAGTTTGACTTAAAAATCCAAAACTGTACACTAAAGTCTGGAAGGCTCTGCTGAAATGAAGATCTGAAGCCATGGAACAATACACAATGTTTGTGGGTGAGGAATCTCTGTCGATTAATCATACTTGTGTAGCTGCGGATTGAGTATGATCCCTCCAGCAAGCTTTTTGTTTTGTTTTGTTTTGTTTTGTTTTTTCTAAGTAGGGTCTTACTCTAGCCCATGCTGACCCGGAATTTACTATGTATTCTCAGGGTGGCCTAGAACGCATGGCGATCCTCCTACCTCAGCCTCCCAAGTGCTGGGACTAAAGGCATGTACCACCATGCCCAGCTAAGTATTATTTATTTGAGAGAGAGAAAGGGCATGCCAGGGCCTCCACCCACTGCAAATGAACTCCAGATACATGTGCCACCTTATGCATCTCACTTTACATGGGTACTAGGGAGCTGAACCTGGGGCCTTAGGCTTTGCAGAAAAACAACTAAATCACTGAGCCATCTCTCTAGCCCTAGACTTTTCTTATGTTGCACAATTGTGACCCACAACCACGGTTTTACATACAGCTCCCCATTTGCTGGAGAAACTCTCCTTTCCCTGCTGAAATGTCTCTGCCTTGTCCAGAACTGCTCGTCTGCCTGTGCGTGAGTCCCCATAAGGCTTGCTTTTCGTTCTTTCTCATCATCCATTTGCCACTCTCCCGTCATCTATGCTTTTCTTCATTGGAGCTTTCTTTCTTTTCTTTGAAAAAAAATTTTAATTACTTTTATTACTTTTGAGTTTTGTGTCATTATTTTCTAAAGATTTATTTATTTGTTTGTTTGTTTATTTATTTATTTATTTGTTTAGTAGACAGAGAGAGAAGAAAGAGGAGGAAGAGGATGGTGCTGCAGGGCCTCCTAGCCACTCCAGACGCATGCACCAACTTGTGCATCTTGCTTACATGGGACCTGGAGAATTGAACTTGGATCCTTAGGCTTCACAGGCAAGCGCCTCAACCACTAAGCCATCTCTCCAGGCCTTCACTGGAGCTTTCTTAGAAGTTTTGAAGCCAACTAGTATTAGCACTCCATTTTCTTCTTTTGCACAATTCTTCCAACCCTCTGTATGTTTCCACGTGAAGCTGAAAACCAATTTATCAGTTTCTATAAAACAAAAGCTTAGTTGGGCATGATGGTGCATGCCTTTAATCCCAGCACTTGGGAGGCAGAAGTAGGAGGATCGCTATGAGTTCGAGGCCACCCTGAGAATACATCGTAAATTCCAGGTCAGCCTGGGCTAGAGTGAAACCCTACCTCAAAAAACAAAAGTAAGCCGGTGTGGTGGTGCACACCTTTAATCCCAGCACTTGGGAGGCAGAGGTAGGAGGATTGCCATGAGTTCAAGGCCACCCTGAGATTACATAGTGAACTCCAGGTCAGCCTGAACTAGCTCAAGACCCTACCTTGAAAAACTAATAAATAAATAAATAACTTAAAAATACAAAAAAAATACATGAATGAATGTAGCAGAATTAAAAGCCCCATTCATTTGTGTAAGAGAGAGTGAGAGAGAGAATGGGCATGCCAGGACCTCTAGCCACTGCAAATGAATTCCACATGTGTGCACCACCATGTGCATCTGGCTTATGTCAGTACTGGGGAAATCTAACCTGGGCCCTTAGGCTTTACAGGTAAGTGCCTTAACTCCTAAGCCATCTCTCCAGCCAGAGGAAAAAAAAAATTTACCTTATAATTTAGTCAACATCTTCTCAGCTATAATAACAAAAACATAATCCATACAATAAATTTAGATATCATCACAATTCATGGGAATGGCTTTGCAAAAGGCATTAAGAAAATGAAAAGAAGCCGGGCATGGTGGTGCATGCCTTTAATTCCAGCATTCGGGAGGCAGAGGTAGGAGGATCGCCATGAGTTCGAGGCCAGCCTGAGACTACATAGTGAATTACAGGTCAGCCTTGGCTGGAGTGAAACCCTACCTCAAAAAGAAAAAAAAAGAAAAGAAAAGACAAGGGCCAGACATGGGGGTGCACACCTTTAGTCCCAGCACTTGGGAGACTGAGGTAGAGGATCACTGTGAGTTCTAGGCCACCCTGAGACTACAGAGTGAATTCCAGGTCAGCCTGGGCTAGAACAAGATTCTACCTTAAAAAGAATAATAATAAGAAGAACAAGAAGGAGAAGAAGAAGAAGAAGGGAAGAAAAGAAAGAGAATGAACAGACAGCCACACAGTGGGAGTGAATATTTTCAAATTGAATATCTGATAAAGAAGACACTCACCCACATATCCACACACACCACATATCTCCACATACACGCACATCTACACCCCATGCCCACACACCCACACTCCTTCACACACTCCCCTCTTCACCTCCACACACTTCATACATACACACACTTCCAATATCTACACAAGTTCACACACATAAACACACTCACACATACACATTCAAGTTCCTCAAAGGTGAGAAAACTAAAACAACCTAAGAAAAATGGACCGAAGATTTGAACAGACATTGAACCAAAAAAGCTATGTGGAAGGCAAGTTAAACACAGGGACATGTGCTCCATAGCTTTAGTCTCATGAGCAATTCAGTCTAAAAGCACATGAGATGCCACACATTTCTGTTAGAATTAACAAAATGGAATGTGGGAAGCATTGTAATAATGTAACAGAATTAAGCCAAGATGGTAGCTCATATCTAAAATCCCAGTACTTGGAAGGCTGAAGCAGGAGGATCACCATGAGTTTGAGGATAGCCTGGGCTACAGAGTTAGTTCCATGTCAGTCTGGGCTAAAGTGAGACCCTACCTGAAACTTTCCCCCAAGTAAATAATAAATAAATACATAAATACATAAATGACTATAGCAGAATTAAAAGCCTCATTCATTTGTGGTTGAAATATGAAATAGTACAAACTCTTTAGAAATATTTTGGCAGGTTCTTAATGAGTTCAGCATAACCTTATAATATGGTCTACCCAATCAGCTCTTAGCTACTTATCTCAAAGTAATGATACCTATGTCCACAAGAAACATTGCACTTGGCTCTCCATTGAAGCTGTATTTGAAGTAATCCCCAAACTAGACACAAAGTACCATTCACCACAGATGAACAGATGGAAAACCTGGGGTCTCATAGAATGGAAAGCTACGTAACAAGAACGTGGCTTGATATCGATACTCGTCACACTATAGATGAATCTCAGGTTGGTTGTGCAGAGTGAAAGTACACAGAAAGGACATGTGCCACAGGAGTCTTTGTACACTTTAAGTGTAAACAAACCTACTGTGATAGAAAGCAGCCTAGAGGTTATTTGGGAATGGTGGGGGTGCAAGAGGTCAGGGAAAGGGGAAAGGGATTGGAAAGAGATGGGAAGACATCTCCTTCTCTGAACACTAGCCTATACCTCCATCAAGCCCTTCTTCCAATGGGCAAGTCACCATCTCCAAGGTCATGGACATAAATGCCCAGGTACCATTCTTTCTCTCTTTCTGGCCCTCTTTCCTGAAGTAAGGCGTGTGTTTTCTGATCTCCATACCACTCTGTGTTCTATAATTACTCACTGTTTCTGTCTACCTCTTGCCTCTTCCTGCACACATACACCTCTCTCTCTCTATCTCTCTCTCTCTCTCTCTCTCTCGCTCTGTATGCCTCACTTCTGGGCTCACACCAACTCTCCTTCTCTGCTAATCTACTTAAGATTCTCCCAGGGCCTTGCCCCTCCCTTTCCTAAAATTCCCACTCTTGAGTTGCTAATAATAAATTAACTTCCTATTTCTAAGAAGAAGGTGTGGTTTCAGTCCTTTAATTTGAACCCTGCCTTTGACAACAAGGAAATAATAATAATAAACCATAGGCAGAATTATTGAAGCTGAAAAATATAACTGAATAAAAATTTACTAGAGGGTTCAACAATGGACTTGAGCAAGCAAAAGGGAGGACTAGTGAACTTGAGGATAGGACATTTAAAATAAAAATGTTTGAAGACCAGAAAGAAAGAAAAAAAAAAGCAGAAACTAGCTGCAGAGATCCTGAGGGACCTGTGGAATGCCATCAGGCACTAAGCGCCTTGAGAATCCTGGAAGGAAGGGGAGAGAAGTAATGGCTGAACACTCCCCATAAGGACATCAAATGATGCTATATATATGCAAAATCAAAAACTCTAATAACTTCCTAGTAGGACAAGCCCAAAGAGACTTACTTATAGACACATGATCAGACCACTGAAGGAAAAGATCAAGAGAGAGTCCTGACAGCAACAAGAGAGAGCGGATTGTCATGGTTAAAGGGTTCTCAGTGGTGCTGACTCATTTCTTAACAGAGAACTGGGGTGCCGGAAGGCTGTGGGATGATGTTTTTAAGGTGCAATATGAAACCTCACCACCACCAGCAACAAAGAGCCACTGACCAAGAACTGCATAGCATTAAGACATTAATTCCCCCCAAATAAAGCAAAGTGAAAGCATTTCCAGTTGAATAAAAAGCCTAATCAGGGCTGGAGAGATGGCTTAGCAGTTAAGGTGCTTGTCTGCCAAGTCTAAGGACCCAGGTTCAATTCCCCAGAACCCACATAAGCCAGATGCGCATGGTGGTGCATGTGTCTGGAGTTTGTTTGCAGTGGTTAGAGGCCTTGGTGCACCCATTCTCTCCCTCCCTCTCCCTCTCTAATAGATAAATTTAAAAACAATTTTTAAAAAGGCGAGGGGATTCATTGTCATGGTACAACTCTTCCTGGGACACATAAACAAATGTCTGTTCACCCCAGAGAGAAAACCAATGACAGACCAAGGGATACTCCATCCAAGTCTGACTGGGCGAATCAATGAGTTTAATAGGGGCTGGTTACTTTCAGGAGCCTGGTAAAGGGTTACCTTTGGGAGCGTGGGCAACTTACAAAGAAAAGTCTCGTCTATAACTACTATGAGAGCTCCTATATCCTCAGGGCGGAGAGGAGCTTCCTGCACTAATGTTCTCAGGAGTCCTCTGTCCTGCCTGTGGGCTGCTGCTACGCAGTCTCATCAGCAGCTGCATATACAGCTACAGGGGCCTCCATATACTCCACGGGGGAATGTGAGTGAGTCTGATCTTGTGAAGGTCCCATGGTGGTAAGCACAGCTTCTCTAATGGCCATGTCATGCTCAGAGGCCAGAGCGCCACAACAATTGTCAATAGAGCTGTCTTATAAGATGTACTATGAAAGGAGGCTAGAGACAAGATAACTCAAGGCTAAATGACATAAAGACCTCTGGTAAAGGCAAATATAAGAACAGCTGTTAATTTGGGAGTGCTGGTGCGTGTCTGTAATCTTGGCACTTGAGAGGCAAAGGTCAGGAGGATAGTGAGTTCAAGGCCAGCCTGAACTACAAACTAAGATCCAGTCTCAAAAAGTCAAAACACAAAAACACCCTAGCCAGGCGTGGTGGTGCATGCCTTAATCCCAGCACTCGGGAGGCAGAGGTAGGAGGATATTCTAAACTACACAGTGAACAAAAAATAACTCAAAAACCAAAAAAAAAAAAAAACCACCCTCACTATTGTTATTTTGATATATAATTCTACTTTATATTTTATAGGACTTGATAAATGAATAAAACCAATTATAAAATATATATTAATAATTATATGGCATACAAAAAGTATATTAGTACATCAATAACATAAAGACAAAGGTATGTGGGTATATAGCTTTTGTATATGATTGAAGACAATTTGGTATCAATTCAAAACAGATTGTTATAGATACAGATGTGGAGTCTAACCTCGTATAATCATATACACACATAAGTGATCCATAGGCTATATAAACAAGAAAATGAGAGAGTCAAAATGTTTCACCACAAAAATAACAAGAATATTAGCACTTGAGCTGGAGAGATGGCTCAGTGGTTAAGACACTTGCCTGCAAAGCCTAAGGACCTGGGTTTGATTCCCTAGTACCCATGTAAGGCCAGATGCACAAAAGGCCCTGGTGTGCCCATTCTCTCTCTATCTGACCTTTTCTTTTTCTCTCTCAAATAAATAAAAATTCAAAAAAATTAAAAAGATAATATTACCACTTTAGACTTTTTTTCTAAAAATTAAAAAATGCTATAAGGAAGGAGATGAGAGACAAAAAAAGCTGTGGCACAAGTAAGCCCTTCCTCATCATTTATTATCTGAAATGTATATGGATTAAACTTCTCCATAAAGGGTGAACATTGGGACAATAGATCAAACACATGATCAACTATGGCTATCATAGGATGACCTTAGCTCTAGAGATACAAATGGTAGAGAAAGAGAATCTGTGTCAATAGTAACTAGTTAACAGTTAATAGTAATCTGAAGTAGGTTACTAATATCAGATAGAAAGGGGGAAAACCCAATGAAATCAAAAGTGGGTTATTTGAAAAGATCAACAAAAATGATAAACTTTACTAGGTTGGCTAAGAAAAAGGAAGAAAGACTTGTTATTAAAATAAAAATGGACACATTTATTTTGTAGAAATAAAAATATCAGTACTGTGAGCAATTGCTTGTTAACAAAATGGGTAATCTAGATGAAATGGACAAATTCCTACAGCAACATATCCAATTAAAGCTGATCAGGAAGAAATAGAGAATTAACTTATAGCTAGGGAAGAAAGTAAATAACCAATCAAAACCCTTCAACAAAGAAAAACCAGGGGCTGGAGAGATGGCTCAGCTCAAGGAACTTGCCTGCTAAGCCTAAGGACCCAGGTTTATTTTCCTAGTATCCATGCAAAGCCAAATGCACAAAGTGGCACATGCATCTGGAGTTCATTTGCAGTGAGTGGCCAGAGGCCCTGGTGTGTCCATTTTCTCTGTTGGGTGTGATAAAACATGTCTTTAATCTTAGCACTTGGGAGGCAGAGGTAGGAGGATTGATGTGAGTTTGAGGTTATCCTGAGACTACATAGTGAATTCCAACCTGGTTTAGAATGAAACCCTATCTCAAACAACAACAACAAAATAAATAAATAAATCAATAAAATAAAAAATAAAAAGGGGGGAGAAAGAAAAGCCTCATTGGTGAATTCAGTTAAGTACTACAAAGTTAATTAATGCTCATCTTTCTCAAATTCTTCAAAAATTTGAAGAGAAGGAACATTTCCTAATTCATTCAGTGAGGCCAGTAACAACAAGAACAAAAAAAAACCTCTAAGAAAACTCAGGCTGATATTAAAAGTGATTGATCCTCAACAAAATAGTAGCACAAACAATTCAACAGCATGTTAAAAGGATTATATACTATGACCAAATGGAACCTGTTCCTGGAATGAAAGGATGGTTAGCAGTGAAAATCGATGGAATGAACAACACTGAAAAAAGGAAGGAAACAAAACACACAATCATCTCAATGGAGACAGAAAGATCATCTGACCAAGTCAACCCTTTCACATAACAGACACTCAAGAATCTAGGAATAGGGCTGGAGAGATGGCTCAGCAGTTAAGGTTCTTGCCTGCAGAGCCTCACAACCCAGGTTTGATTACCCAGTACCTATGTAAATCCAGACACAAAAAGAGGCACATGTGTCTGGAATTTGTTTGCCGTGGCTAAAGATCCTAGCATGCTCATTCTCTTTCTCATTCTCTGCTTGCAAATAAATAAATAAAATGCATGCCTGCAAAGCCAAAGGACCCAGGTTCAATTCCCCATGACCCATATAATCCAGATGCACAAGGTGGCGCATGCATCTGGAATTTGTTTGCAGTGGCTGGAGGCCCTAGTGTGCCCATTTTCTCTCTTTCACTCAAATAAATAAATAAAAATTAAGAAATATTAAAAAGAACAAAAAAAATTTTCGAAAAAAAATTAGGAATAGAAAGAGACTAAGTTGATATCAAGGGCATATCTGAAAATCTCATGGCTAACCCCAGATTCAACAGGGAAAGAGGGAATGTTTTCCTTGTAAAACTATAAGAGACAAGGGTACAGATCCTTACTATTTCTACTTAAAACAGTACTGGAGTCTGTAGGAAAAGTTATTAGGCAGGAAATTATAGACATTCCAATTAGATAGGAAGAAATAAAGTGATCTCTCTTTGCAGACACTTTTATCTTATTTGTAGAAAACAGAACAAGCCCACAACACAAATACAAATGTTAGAACTAGTGAGTTGACTGAAATGGCAGAACGTAAGTGAACATGGAAATGGGTTGTGTTTATGAGTACCAACACGGGACGGTTGGAAGAGTATGAAAAAAGTGCTGTTTATCATAGCATCAACATCATATAGTAAGTTGATTCAGCCAAGTACACAAAAGACCTCACGATGCAAATCATGTAACATTGCTGAAAGAAGTTAAAGAAGATTTAAAGGATTAGAGGTCACATGTGGTGGTGCACGCCTTTAATCCCAATACTGGGGAAGCAGAGGTAAGAGGATCCCCATAAATTCAAGGTCACCCTGAGACTATATAGTGAATTCCAGGTCAGCCTGGGCTAGAGTGAGACACTACCATGAAAAATTGAAAAACAAATAAATAAATTAAATAAATAAGTGAAGGATTAGAAACACATCCTATTTGAGTCAATGCAAACACAATATTGTTAAGGTGTCAATACTATTCAAGGCAATACCTATCAAAATTTTAATTATTAAAGGGTTGGAGAGATGGCTCAGTGGTAAGAGTGCTTTGCATGCAAACATGAAGGTCTTAGGGGGCCTTAGGCCACCTAGCACCTACATAAACAGCTAAATATGGTCATGCATGCCCGTTACCCCAGTTCTGCAAGGAGCTGATACCACAGAACCACTGAGTCCTGTGCAAATGGTGAGCTCCAAAAAGAGCAGGAGACTGCATCTTTTGGAAGTATGCAGATTAATGATGGGAGGGGGACACTCGCCATGCTCTTCTGACTTCCACACGGGCAATCTGCATACATATGTGCATACACCATACACATCACAGCACACAGACCACATATCTTAACTATATTATTTTTTCAGAAATGCAAAATCCATTCCGCAATCTCTATAGACTCTCCAAGAATGTTTAAAGACTCCAAATAACCAGTGTCATCTTGAGAAATGAAAATGCGGATGACAAACACTTCCTGGCTTCACAGCCTATTATAAAGCCATAGTAAGTCAAACAGTATGGCACCAGCCTACCAGCTGACATGCAGATCAGTAGACTAGAACAGAACATCTAGAAACAAGGTCTGGCTCATATGATCACTTTCGATAGGAGAGCTAAGATCACTTATTGGGCAAAGGAGAGGCTTTTAACCAAACAGAGCTGGGAAAATAGGAAATCTACATGCAAAATAATGAAGCGAGGCTGGAGAGATGGCTCTGCAGTTAAGTGAGATTCCTTCACTAGCATGAGGGCCTGAGGAGGCCACTGACTGCCTGCAGTCAAATCTCTAGATTCCATGTAAAGCAGAGCATCTAAAGCCCAGTCCTGCAGGGGAGCAGAGACTTGAGAATCTCCACCACTTTCCCATGAGCTCCAGTATCAGTACAAGGAGACTCTGCCCCAATCATCAAGACGGGGCTGAAAGCAGTGCTGTGGGACAGCCAAGGTTCCACTCCAGCCAATACACATGTGAGCTATCCCTATGGCAGGTGAGCGTATGGGGTGCCACAAAGGCACATTCATGTGTGTACACACACACCACATTACATACATGCACACACAGGCAAAAATTAAAAAATAATAAAGTAGGGCTGGAGAGATGGTTTTAGCAGTCAAGGTACTTGCCCATGAAGCCTAAGAACCCATGTTCTACTCCCCAGGTCCCACATAAGCCAAACACAAAAGACAATGGCTCAAGTGCAAGAGAGCACAAAGTGGTGCACACATCTGAAGTTCTATTTACAGTGGCTGAAGGCCCTGGCATGCCAATTCTCTCTTCCCCTTTCTCTCTTTCTCTCCCTCATAAAAAATTAAAATTACAAAAAAGGATAAAAATAATAATACAGTGAAAAAGAATGAAGGTGCAAAAATATCAAAAAATTTCAAAATAGATTGAAGACTTCAATGTATATACTAAAACTATAAAATGATTGAAAGAAAATGTAGGCAAGGCCAGGTGTGGTGGCGCATGCCTTTAATCCCAGCACTGAAGAGGCAGATAGGAGGATCGCTGTGAGTTCAAGACCACCCTGAGACTACAGAGTAAATTCCACGTCAGCCTGGGCTAGAGTGAGACCCTACCTAGAAAAACAAAACAAAACAAAACAAAAAAAAAAAAAAAAAAAAAAAAAAAAAAGAAAAAGAAAAATCAAAAGAGAGAGCAGGAGGGAGAGAGACAGAAAGAAAATGTAGGAGAAAAGTTTAAGGATGTTGGATTTAGCAGTGATTTTGTAGCTATGATATCAAAACAATGAGTACGTACACATCAGAATTCATCAAGATTTAAGATTTGTGTATGAAAGGACTCACCAACAGAATAAGCAGGCGACACACAGTATCTGAGAGATCTGAAAGAACATTTACAGGTCATGTGTGTGTGCATGCTTAATATCTAGTATATACAAAAACGTCCTGTAACTCAGCAGCAATAAAAACAGGTTAAAAGTTCACAAAGAACATAGATGAAGATATTTTTTAAAAGCAAAAAAAGGATATTTATTATCCTAAATCTCTAGAAACATGAGCATCAAAACCACAAGGCATCCTATTTCACACACTTGGGGATGGCCATAACAATAATATGAAAAAAAAAAACCCAGAAAATACCAAGTTGGTAAGAAAGTAGCAAGACTGAGCTTGTCCTATATTAGTGGTGGGGATGGAAAAATCCATCTACTGTGGGACATATTAATTATACCTAAAAATGAAATATAAAATTATTATATAACTATAAATTATTATATAACCATATAATATATAATATATAATATATGACTTCTGGCCATATTGAGAGCAAAAGAAATGAAATGCTGCATACCTGTGTTCACAGTGATATTATCTATGGAAGGCAAAAGAGGGAAGTAATGTAAACATACAGGGCAAACGGATGGGTGAAGACAGTGCATATCTACAAAGGAGTATTAGCCACTGATGACAGAGGATTCTGACACATGTCAGCGTGCACCTTGAAGATGGAATGCCAAGTGAAATAAGTCAGTTATAAAAGGACAGGTAATGTGTGATTCCCCTTCTTCAAGGTATCTAGGGCACTCAGGCTCATAAAAAGTACTGTGGGGTTGGTTGTGGGCTGGGGCAGGAGTGGAAACTACTGTTTAAAGGGAGCAGAGTTTCAGGGATGAGAAAGTTCTGGAGATAGTTAGTGACAACAATTGAATAACATTGTGAATGCACTTATTGTTACTGTATAGTTACTGAAAAAAGGATTAAAATAGCAAGTTTTATGTTATGTCTGTTTTGTCATAATAAAAAAATAACATATGTGTGGTGGTTTGCAACAGATGTTCCTCATAAACTCAAGTGTTCGGAATGTTTGGTTCTCCAGCTGATGGTAATTTGGGAGGTGGAGGCTTGCTGGAGGAGGTGTGTTGCTGGCGGCA
The DNA here is from genome assembly GCA_036365145.1 of Orientallactaga sibirica. Lineage (NCBI taxonomy): Eukaryota > Metazoa > Chordata > Mammalia > Rodentia > Dipodidae > Orientallactaga > Orientallactaga sibirica. Next base: position 4,682,552 of record JAEOAD010000030.1, read on the forward strand.
GACTTAGGGATGTTATAACTAGTTCCACCTTGACAGAGTTCAGTTCACTCTCCTGCTGCTGTTTTCTACCTGCTGTGGCAGAGGTGATGTCCAGCCTTTGCTCTGCCTTCTTTCTCCTGTCATCATGAAGCTTCCCCTCGTGACTATAAACCCAAATAAATCCTTTCCTCCCATCAGCTACTTTTGGTCAGGTGCTTTGTCCCAGCAACATGAAGGCAAATCCAATGTAAGCCCTTGATATAAATCAATGAAGCCACTTTGGAAAGCAGTATAGAGGTTTCTCAAAAGAAAAAAAAAAAAAATCAAAAGCAGTGACTGTCATTACTTGCAAAGACTTGAACAGTATTGAGCCCATCAATACGTTATCATGGATGGAAGCAGAGGGGGAACATGACATTAAAGAGAGACGAGTTGGGAAGAAGGGGTTCAGTGGAAGAAGGATGGAGGTGGAGGGCAAAAAACAAAAATAGAATTAAAGGGCTGGAGAAATGGTTTAGCAGTTAAGGCACTTGCCTGTGAAGCCTAAGGACCCAGGTTTGATTCCCCAGAACCCATGTAAGCCAGATGCACAGGGTTGCACTTACACACAAAGAGATGCACGCTCACAAGATGGCACACGCACACAAGGTAGAGCACACGAGTCTGGAGTTCGATTGCGGTGGTGAGAGGCCCTGGTGTGCCAATTCTCTGTCTTTTTCTCTCTCACCCTTTCTCTCTCTAAAATAGAATAAAATAAAATAAAATAAAATAATAAAATTATCATATGTAGCGATTTGAATGAAATGCCCCCATAGCTCATGTGTTTTGAATATTTGGTCCCCAGCTGGTAGCACCTTGGGGAAGTGTGGGACCTTTGGGAGATGGAGCCTTGTTGGAGGAGGTGTGTCACTAGAGGTCCAGCTCCAAGTTCAGTGCTCAGACATTCATCCTGCTGATGTGGAGATGTGACTCAGACTTCCTGATCAGGCCTGTCATGTTTTCCCAACACCATGATGGAACTTACATTTGAACTGTAAGCTGAAATAAGCCCTTTCCCTTTTTTTAAAAAAATTTTTTTAAAGATTTATTTTTATTTATTAGAGACAGAGAGAGGGAGAGAGAGATAGAGAGTAAGAATGGGCATGCCAAGGCCTCTAGCCACTGTAAACAAACTCCAGACACATGCACCACCATGTGCATCTGGCTTATGTGGGACCTGGAGAATCGAACCTGGGTCCTTAGGCTTCGCAGGCATGCTCCTTAACCGCTAAGCCATCTCTCCAACCCAAACCCTTTCCTTTTGAGTAAGTTGCTAAGTCAGATGTTTTGTCCCAGCAATGAGATAACTACTATCTCATATGACCCAACTATCCCACTCCTGAGTACACACACCTGAAGGAATCAAGTCAGCATACGACAGAGACCAGTTGCACAGCCATGTTGATTGCAGCACCGTGCACAGTGGCCAAGGTGTGGGATCAGCCTCTGTTCCCATCCATGACTGTGTCATATATGCACAGCAGAGTAGTATTCTGCTGTAAAGAACAAAATCATGTCACAGAAGGAAAATGAATAGAACAGGAACTTATCATGTAAAGTGAAATTTGCCAGACTCAGAAAGACAGGGATTGCGTGTTTTCTATCATGAGTGGAATCTAATTTTTAAAATGACATGCCAGTAGAAGGGGGACAATTAGGTATATGATAATGTCACATTGAAACCCATTATTTTGTAAATTAATGTACATTCATAAAAACCCAAGGACTCACAATTAAAAAGTAGCCAAGGATTTTAGGGTATTTTTTCTTTAATTTTAAAAAATTTACTTATGAGAAAGACAGGGAGAGTATTGGTGTGCTAGGGCCTCTAGCCACTGCAAAAGAAATCCAGACACGTGCTTCACCTTGTGCATGTGCGTCACCTTGTGCATCTGGCTTACATGGGTTCTGGGGAGTTAAACCTGGGTTGATAGGCTTTGCAGGCAAGCTCCTTAGCTGTTAAGCCATCACTCCAACCCTTCTTTAATTTTTGATATCTAAGTATTCAGTTCCAAACAAAAAGTAGAAAGTTTTAGGCTTTCTTCCTCTTTTCCCTATAAATTCCAATAAAGTGATAACTGAATAAAAAGCCTCTGAGGGCTAAAGCTCTCCATAGCCTCAGTGCCCAGAGTATGGTGTAATATTTGTGCACATGCTGTGGAGACCCATGAGGTACAGCCTGAGCAAGGGACTTGCCTGAGGGCCATGCAGGGAAAAGCTGAGCCTAGTGGAAGGTTTCAGCAGACTTACTCTTTCAGGAAATGTCTAGCAGTTGCCCCCAGTGTCCCCCTTCCTTCCCTTCCTCCCCGATCTTTCTCTTCTTTCATAATAGCAGAGTAGTCACAGCACACAATTTGCCTCTTTATCTACTTTAAATGTAAAATGAAATTACATTAATGTGTTCACATTGCTACACAACCAACAGCATATCCATCTCCAGTACATTCTGAGCACCCCAAACTGAAATGGTGTACCCATTATATGCTAACTCCCCAGGTATCCCCATTCCGCTGTCTCTGAACTTTTGCCTTCTCTGGGTACCCCAGGTAAATAGCACTACTCATTCTTTGGCCTTTTGGGTCTGGCCTAGCCTTTTTACTTTGTGTATATAACATTGTGAGGGTTCATGTGCTGTAGCCAGCACCTCCTTCCCTCCCTGAGCTGAACAGTACTGTGCTGATGCATGTACCCAAGGGAGATTGTGGACTGTGCCAATATCCAGGGCAAAGCTAGAGAAGGTAGTCACAGCCCCCTGCCTCAGTGCCTGGCCTGGACCCAGTACCTTGGGAGAGGAAGCCAATGGATGCTTGTTTTCTGTCCACTTCCAGAGTCACACTCATGCTTCTTGGTTCCTGTGAGTGGAGGCCACAGAAAGGGAGAGACTCCTGATAGTCCCTCTTCACATCCTCTTGGAGACATACTGAGTGCAGCAGACAGCTTCAGGTTCGCTGAGATGAACTTCCAGACCAGGCACAGTTATGGAGGAAGGGATATTATTTATTGAAGCTTACAGATCCAGGGGAAGTTCCATAATGTCAGAAGAAGCTGGCCTGCCTTCACAGGGCCAAGTAGAGAGAGAAAAGCCCACCGGGCACAAAGCACACAGAGCAAAGCTACAGCCCAAAAACCACAGCACACCTCAGGAACTCCTACTGGGCACACTTTGCATATCTTTACAATGGAATCTCAAACCCACCACCACACCTTAAGAACCACCCAGTGACATTGCCTCTAGGAAGGTGATTGCAGATGCAAACTATAAACTAATAAAACACTGAATATATTGGGGGCCATATATTCAAATTACCACACTGAGTGGGAGCCCCTGCTTATTTTCATTCAGAATGAAACTGGATGGATCTGTTAACTTCTCTTCTTGTTACTGAGACAATATACCTGACAAAAATCAGTTTAAGAGAGGAAGGGTTTTTTATTTCAGCTTCCACTTCGAGGTTACAGTCGTCATGGTGGGGAAGGCATGTTGGCAGGAGCTTGAGGCAGCTGCTCACATTAAGCTCACAGGGAGGAAAAGAAAGTGACAAATGCTGCTACTCAGTCAGTGTGCTCCTTTATATTTATGTATGTATTTATTTATTAGAGAGAGAGAGAGAGAGAGAGAGAGAGAGAGAGAGAGAGAGAGAGAGAATGGGTGCGTCAGAGCTTTCAGCCACTGCAAACAAACTCCAGATGCGTGCGCCCCCTTGTGCATCTGGTTTACGTGGGTCCTGGGGAGTCGAACCTTGGTCCTTTGCCTTAGCAGGCAAACACCTTGACTGCTAAGCCATCTCTCCAGCCCAAGTGTGCTCCTTTTTATATAGTCCAGAATCCCAGCCCATGGAATAGTGCCACTCACAGTGAAGATGGGACTCCCCACTTCAGTTAACCTAAGGAAGATGATTCCTCACAGGCATGCCCAGAAGCTAATCTAACCTACGCAATCCCTCCCAGGAGATTCAAGGCACGGTCAAGCTGACAATCAATATGAATCATCACACCATCACACTGGGACAAGTTGGTGAGTGTTTTCTTATCATGGGGACAAAGGGAGCTTGAGGGCCACCACCAGAAGGGAAAGTAGACCATTGGATGACGCAGAGGTGCGGGTGAAATTCATGTGTCCTGAATTTCAGTTTTCTCTTCACGGGCTGCTCTTCAGGGATAACACTACTCTTCCCTCCCCTTCTTGCTCGTAGCTGAGGCTTCCTTTGTCCCTCTTGTTCAGGATCCTGATGAGGAAGTGTACCCATGGTTGTCCTGTGGCAGAGCCACACTAGCATCATTTTGGGGCCATCACTTCAGACCTCAGTAACCCAGACATCCAGCCAACCCTTCTCACAGGGCACACCGAGAACTGAACCAGCCCTGGGTTCCTTCTCACCGGGCACACCGAAAACTGAACCAGCTCTGGGTTCCTTCTCATGGGGCACACTGAGAACTGTACCAGCTCCAAGCAGCTTTTCCACATGCGTTTACACTGCCATGCTGTGAAAATTGGAGAGTCTCTTTCCAGGAACATCTGGGAGGACCAGCTGGACACGTGCTTCCCTCCTCATTAATGTAGGCTCCTAATTAATTGTGCAAAATCCAACCAAATAAGCAAGAACCAGGACTGAAAATAATCATTAGGCCCCTTAAACACACATACACACATTTTAATGAGAACTTGGCCCAGGTGATTGGGCCTAGCTTGGCTCCATGCTGTGGTTCGTAGGGAGTTCACCAAGGATGAATGGTGGGCAGCAGACAGACATCTGTCTTGTGCTGGGCATCATAAATGCCAATGGATGTGGGATCTGGGACTGACTCTCTACTAATTCATAACCTGTGTTTTCCCCTGGGTCAAGTGTGTTGTGGGCATTGGTGTCTCATGGCCTGAGTTCAAATCCTCCCTGTAGTAGTCGTTACTGTTTGCTAGTCTGTCTCAATTTTTTAATCTGTGAAGTGGGGTATAACATTGTGTGTCTCACAAAGTTATTGTGAGTGAGTATTAAAGGAGCTCATCTATTGCAGGTGCTTAATTCTGAACACGGCGTATTGTAATCATAATGAGTGGTTGCTGTTCTTATCGCTGTGGCTTGCTGTCCATCATTCTTACTTCTAGTGTGATGATGATGATGATGATGATGATGATGATGACTGGCTGCCTAAAAAAATGGGAGAAAAGTCAGAGTCAACAGGGGACTGTATCAACAAAACCTGAAGCATATTTCCATAAAGCAGCTCATGGACATAAAAATCCATTTCCTGTCTGTCTTTGTCATCTGTCTTGGTCCATGAGAGTTCAGCTGCATGCATAGTGACAGTCATGTAAATGCAAGATGCATCTTGCTTTCTGATTCTCATAGCATTCTGGGTTAATGTCCCACTTAAGCACCACAAAGAGAGGTGACTGACATCTCCACATAGGCGACAGCATCCTGACCAGAGAGAAGCTGGCCCGTGGTGGCGAAGCAGTCACTACCTCTGGTGATTAGAGTTTGGAAATGCTGGGTTTGCAGTGTCAACACATGCTGAGCACAGGGCCTTCTGCTTCTAGGAGAACAGTTGAAAAGACTTATTGAGAGTGTTCCAAGGGCATCTGGAATATCAGACAGGTATGAAGAGGAAGTCAGTGTGGTGTGAGTACATCCAAAGGCCACAGCTTGTGCTGTACTTGGGGTTATAGGAAAATGGGTTTGGGGGTTATTTATTTATTTCTTCACTTGTTTATTGATTGAAGGGCTAGGGTCTGAGTATAGAGCCTTGTGTATACTAGGCAAATTCCCTACCATGGAACTATATTCCTTGTCCTTTTAAAAGGCTTTAAAATTTGTATTTATTTATGAGAGGCCTTCTCTCTCATCTCATGTCAACATGGATAGCAGTTCATGTAGAAGCTTCAGAAATGAGGTTCAGAGCTGAAGGCTGCTTACATCTAGGAGTAGGGCCAAGGAATCTAAGGGCTGGGCATGATGATGAGCATCTGTAATCCCAGCACTCAGGATGCTGACGCTAGGGGATCAAGAACCTGATGCCAGCCTGGGCTACATGTTTCAAAACAAATACATAGACGGGGAGATGGCTTTGTGGAGAAAGTGCTGCCTGTTCAAGCAAGTACCTGGCTTTGATTCCCAGATACCATATAAAAAGCCAGAAGCCAGGGTGGGCTCTTGTGTAGTCCCAGCAAGTATGCATACTCATACACACACACACACACACACTTCAAAAAATAATAATAATTTTAAAACTCAAAACAAGGTGATAAGGGATTTCCTGTGGCAAGCCACAGAGTGAAATCTGACAGCTTTAAAGGAATTATGAACCAGGGTCCTTAGGCTTCACAGGCAAACGCCTTAACCACTAGTTGTCAATATCTAGTTGTCAATATCAAAAACTACAAGTCCAGGTGGCATATGCAAGGAGAGGAGAGGTCATTTGTTCACTCATGCACTTGGAAAATGTAGATGAACGTTTCATTCAGGTAAAACTGCATCCCACACTTCAAAGATGTCACAAAAAACCCAGTTTCTTCCTTACAGCTGCAAATAGCCTTGATGCTTCAGACTTCATGTTCACATCCAGGAGGGAAGGGTGACATGTCTTGCTTCCAGCATTTTTCTTCTCAGAAAATATTCTGATATGGGCTGGGGAAATGGCTTAGTGGTTAAGGCGTTTGCCTGTGAAGCCTAAGGACCCTGGTTCAATTCTCCAGGACCCACGTAAGCCAGATGCACAAGGGGGCGCATGCATCTGGAGTTCATTTGCAGTGGCTGGAGGCCCTGGTGCACACATTCTCTTTCTCTCTATCTGCTTCTCCCTCTCCCTCTCCCTCTCTCAAATAAATAAATTATATATATATAAAGAAAATAGTTTGACGTAAGATTAGCTTAAGTGACTTATGTCCAACATTCAGCCAATCCCAATAGCCATGGGACAGGGAATATGCTGACTGCAGAGGTCCCAAGTCTCACTTCTGGAACTTTCACAACAGAACTTTCAAGTAGAAATCATGGTGGTGGGGGAAGCAGCGAAGTCCGCTAATTAGGCGACTGTGCAATATCCAGCAGTGGCCTGATTCAGGCCACAACATTGACTTGAGCTTCTCCCCTGAGTGAGTGAAGGAAGAATTCCTTAGCTCCAGCACCAGTGGCTGACAGCACACTCTGGGGCTCTGGGAGCCAGTGGCTGACAGCACACTCTGGGGCTCTGGGAGCCAGTGGCTGGCCGCACACTCTGGGGCTCTGGGAGCTGGCTTCTGCCTGCACCAATGGTTTGGTCAGAGCTGAAGTGTGCTTGGGTCTTTGCGATCTTGCCCTACCAGCACTTGGGCAGGTGCATGATTGGGTTGAGAACAGATGTGTGCAGGTGACTCTGGAATGCACTCAGTTGGAAAAGCTGGATACCAGAGCCACAAGCTGGCACCTCATGTAGCCACTCCTTTGGCCAGGTCCCCATTGTCCCCACGCAGGCGTGGCAGCATGAGTGTCTCTCCCATTACATTTCCTTGTCATCTAGACATTAATCCGAGCTCGGCGAGTGTAATGCTAACCCACACAATGCCCCTCTCAGTAACCTCAGGCGTTCTTGTCGTCATACGTCACCAGCTCAGTCTCCTGTAAGAGCTTGTTTACTTATATGCAATACACAGGTTTTACTTGGTTCAATGTACTGTGTTACAACAACCTAGCAATTTGCATGTTCTTCCTGATTATCTGGTAATTAAACCCAGTAAGTACAAACATACTGTAATTATCATGTAACCGACCATCTGGACGGAGGGATGGAAATAACCATGTATTTGTGCTATAGCTGTATGATAATTATGACGTAATGGAATGATCAGCCATGAACGAAAAGGGCGGTTACAGGAGTCACGATCATACTTTAACATGTGTCTAGCATTCATTCCAGCATTAAGTTTTTAGAACTAGCCAGCGCTGGAAGGCAACATGGCTGATGAGTCCCATCCGATTGCAGGCCATGAAGACATGGTTTAAGACAAACTAATAAGGAACTGACACCTGAGCAGGAAGTAAACGTGCCCACTCATTTATTTGGATCTTGTTTACACTTCACTGGCCATCACTAAGTGTTTGTTTATTTGAACTGCTCTCCCATTTGCATGGGGGAATGGGCACCTGTCAGTAAATGGTTACATGTTGGAGATTGGTCAATATGTCTTATGTTATAGGTCTGGTTCTTGAAGGATGAAATCAGGTGTTCAAAAAAAAAAGTTTACAATTCTTAAGCCATCCATGTAAACCACATCTGTGTTCATGTGTGTGTGTGTATTCTTATACATGTAAGTATATGCATATCCATATATTTCAGATTGCAATTAATAAATCTTATTGCAGATGACAAAAAAATAGTTTAAGATAATCATATTCGTACTGTGTAAAACACATTTCACCTTTTTTTATTGACAACTTCTGTACTTACAGACAATAAACCATGATATTTTCCTCCCCGCCCCCCATCCCGTTTCCCCTTCACAAATTAACCCTTTTTGATAGAAGCATGAAGAAAATCCTGGCCAGGGAGTATAGGAAAGAGTAGGCATCAGAGAACTTGAGTTCTGAAGCAGACATTTATGAAGAAAAGGAAAAAGAAGGAAATGCTGGGGAGAGAGTGGCAAGGACTATAAGAACACATCACTGCAGTCATCAGCCGCGTTGCATGATGGGAACTTGTAGGTTATAAAGCATTGACTATTGTATTCATATCAAATTTAGATGGTTGTAAGACAATAAATATTATGCAGTAGGAATTTGAAGGTTAAATTTATTAAAAGAGCATATCTAAGATATTTGTATTATTCATGTGTGTGTGTTTGTGTGTGCGTGCACATACACACGTGCTATGGGTTAAAAGCACTTGACTGCAAATCCTGAAGTCCTGAGTTCGATTCCCCAGGATCCACATAAAGCCAGATGCCTAAAAATAGTACATGTATATGCAGTTTGTTTGCTGCGTGGTGTGCCAGGGCCCCTTGCTGCTAAAGGAACACCAGATGCCTGCATCACTTTTTGCATCCAGCTTACATGGATGGCTGAGAAATTGAACCTGGACCAGAAGGCTTTGCAAACAAGAGTTTACTGCTGTTCCATCTTATCAGGCCCTCAATTTTTTGTTTAAATTTTTAAAAAATCTATTTGCAAGGAGAGAAAGAGAGAAAGAGAGAGAGAATGAGGAAGGGAGGGAAAGAGAATGGGTGCTTCTGCCATGACAAACGAACTCCACATGCATGTACTACTTTGTGCATCTAGCTTTACATGGGTGCTGGGGAATCAAACTTTGCAGGCAAGTGCCTTTAACCCTTAATCCATCTCTCCAGGCCCCATTTATTTTATTTTATTTTTTTATTTTATTTTATTTTATTTTATTTTATTTTATTTTATTTTATTTTATTTTACTTTGTTTTATTTTATTTTAGAAATAATGGTCTTACTATGTAATGCAGGCTGGGTGCAAACTCCAGATCCTGGTACCTCAGCCTGCAGAATGCTGGGATTACATGCCTGACGCCCACATGTTTTTTTTTTTTTTTTAAGCTAGGGTTTTGTTCTAGTCCAGGCTGACCTAGAATTCATTATGTAGTCTTAGGCTGGCCTTGAACTCACAGCAATCCTCCTACCTCTGCCTCCTGAGTGTTAGGATTGAAGGTGAAGGCGTGTGCCAACCTGCATGGCTTCCACATGGATTTTAATCATATATTTCTTTCTTGGAAGCCAAAAGATTAAAAGGGCATTCCTAAATCCATCTTTACAGAAAGTTTCAAATTGCTTTTCACTCCAGATTTTCGGGATTTGTGTTCTTCACATAAGACCCTGTGTCATTGTGCCCGCTGGTGATTCAGCATATTTGAAAAGGACAATTGGCTATTATCTGTCATTTTCTTCCCAATTACATCCATCCCACTGATTACACAGCATTATTTGTGGCTTTAATCATTGGTGATGGTTGTGAAGTAATATTTGCTATCTCATTGCAGAGGATCGTGAAAGTTTTCCCTCTAGAAACATTGATACGGGGGATATAGGAATGAAAGCAATCTGACAAAAATCATCCTGGGGGGTTACAATTACTCCAGCTTAGATTCCGTGCAGATGAGTCAGCTCACAGAATCTTCTTCCACAGTTTAGACTTAATGAAGCATTATGTGATGTGTAGGATTTGCATTTAAACACTTTCTACTCATCTTCAGAAACTTGCCTCAGTACCATTCATTTAAATCTTGTTCAGAGCCTATCATTGGTCTGAATAGCTGCATTTCTGTTAAATGTTCTTAGAAACTGGGATCTTGACCCCAACTGTGTGAGCCTCTTTCTATCCCCTGGAGTGAATGAGATGTGATTTCACTTCCCTCTCTCTCCATTTAACTGGGAATGTCCTGGAGGCACCTCAGGAATGTTTTAGAAAGAGCTAGTGAAAGTAAGAAAGGGAAGATCAACTTTAGCAAGAACTCTGGTCAAAAGTTTTAAATTGGCCTGGAGAGATGGCTTAGAAGTTAAGGCACTTGCCTGCAAAACCAAAGGACCCAGGTTCGATTCCCTAGTACCCAATTAATACCAGACGCACAAGGTGGAGCATGCATGTTTTTTTTTTTTTTTTCTGTTGTAAAAGGCCCTGGCATACCCATTCTCTCTATCTGCCTCTCTCTCTCTCTCAAATAAATAAATAAAATACTTTTTAAAAAAGTTTTAAATTAACTCAAGAAAGATTAAGCAAAGAAGAATCACGGACTACAGTGGGGCATGTGTTGGTGACTTTTGAGACCTCTGTCTCTTGTCCCCTGCTCTCTCCAGGGGTGCCTCGTTATTCCGGGGGAAGTTTCTTTCACCCATCTTTAATCACAGTGGCATGGGAGGGTGGACTCCACCCTCTGATCCCAGAGAGTACTGATTGGCCTAATCTAAGCCAGTATGCTCTAGCTTTCCATCCACAATGATTGGCTCAAAGGTGGGTTTGCCCCTAGTTTGGACCAATGACAGTGACTCCCAGGGCCAATTAATTAGAGGAGATCCCCTCTTCCTTTGCACAGCATGGGCTGTAGGGGGAGGGGTGGAGCTGCAGCTGTTAAGTGGCTAGAGCTGCAAAGAATTCTGTGGTCCCTGGAAATGAATTTTATACATGAAAAGTAAGAGGTGGGTGCTGAATCTATGCTCATGTGATTTCAGCCATTGAATCAGCCCTGCCTAAAGCCAGAATCACTCACTGCAGGACTTTGCAGTGACTTAAGTGTTGTTTATTACATAGAGGCACCAGAGATATGACTTTTTTTTCATTACAATGATATACAAAATAAAACAAAAATTACTTTTTTATTTTTAAAAATATTTATTAATTAACTTGTCGTTGACAACCTCCATACACATCAACAATATACCCGTGATCATAATCCCCTCCCACCACCTTTCCTTTCCCTCTCCACTGATCATTTCTTCTTTCCAGCTAGTCTCTCTTGTATTTTAATGTCATCATTTTCCCCCTCCTAGTATGCAGGTCTTGTGCAGGTCATGAGTGCCCTGGCCACTTTGTGTGTGGAAGACAGCATTGCAAAGCACTCCTCCTCTTCCTCCTCTTCTTCTTCTCCTTCTCTCTCTCCATATATATATATTCTAGTCCAGGCTGACCTGAAATTCACTATGTAGTCTCAGGGTGGCCTTGAACCCCTGTGATCCTCCTACCTCTGCCTCCCGAATGCTGGGATTAAAGGTGGTTGCCACCACTCCCAGCTATATTTTTACATGACTTTTATTTTTGACTTTAAAAGTTAAATATATCATATAGTTTATATGACTTAATTTACTTAGTTTAAAATGAAAAATTATATATATATGTATGTATATGTATATATGCATATATATGCATATATATGTATATATGCCGGTGGAGGTGCATTCTTCTCCCTCACACTGTCTCCACTCATCTCCTTGGGTTCACACATGGGACTCAGTTGCTGTCTCTCTGCAGCAGTTCTAAACTCCCTGAAAGGAGATGCTAATTGGGACAGCTTAGGTCAGAGGTCAAACTTTGATCCAGCAGCAATGTCCAGAATGTCAGGGTCACCAAGGCCACAGCTGACCCACAGTCCATCCCCAGAGGTGGGAACCCATCCTGGGAGGAAGAGACAGGGCGCTTGTTGGGGAGACACTCAGGTCCTGGAATGTGTCCACTCTCAGTGGTCTCTGGAAAGTCCCTCACATTGTGGAGTCCGGGTCCTCCAGTGAACTGGGTTATCCAACCCAGGGGTTGTTTGGTGTGGAAACGGCAAAATTAATGGAGGTAGCTACTGCTGTGAGGCAATGGGAGTTGTGTGGAAAGTTCCCCAGTGTTCTCGGTAGTGAGTGTAAGCATGTCATGGGGGCTCCACAGGTGGGCTCCTAGTGTTATTTAGTCATGTGTAACATGGACGTTGGGAGGCATCACTACAAATGACTCACCTTTTGCTAGTCAGGTTCAGTACTCTATCACCCATGAATGCAATGGATTCTAAAGCTCCTCTTGGTGGCGTGGGGCCCATGCTCCCAGGTGACAGAGGAAGAAGCTAAATGCTTTCCTCAGCCGGAGGTTCTCAGTGTGAGCATCTCCTGGGAATTTGCTAGAAGCAATCAGGGTTTGCAGTAGGGCCCCATGATTGCATGTCGATGGCTGTACTGATGATTCTGATGCTCCCTCCCCCCAGCCCCGCCGTCAAGGTCTGGATTTTTTTTTTTTTTAAGAGGTAGGGTCTCACTCTAGCTCAGGCTGACCTGGAATTCACTATGTAGTCTCAGGGTGGCCTCAAACTCTTGGCAATCCTCCTATCTCTGCCTCCCGAGTGCTGGAATTAAAGGTGTGCACCACCACGCCCGGCTTTTTCTTTTTTCTTTTTTTGGTCTTTCTAGGTAGGGTTTCACTCTAACCCAGGCTGACCTGGAATTCACTATGTAATCTTAGGGTGGCCTTGAACTCATGGTGATCCTCCTACCTCTGTCTCCTGAGTGCTGGGATTAAAGGCTTGCGCCACCACACCCGGCTCAAGGTCTGGAAACTTTTGCCAGGACCACTTCCCTCCGAGTTTTGTTACCTCCATGGAAAAGCTGGTCAGTGAGTAAGCCATGTCTGTGGCTTCCTAGCTTGAGCTCGTGATCCTCCCACCCCTGGATTCTAAAGAAAGGCAGTTTGAGCCGAAGATGCCAGTTGCTTGGTTTTTACTTCCCAGTGGTACCCGACAAGCCTTGAATCAAGTTCTGGACTTTTCTTCCTGTGGTGGGTGGCCCTTCTCAAAGTAGGCTAGGCTGGGTCATACTCTTTTGTACCCATATTATTTTTTTGAGTTGAATGATGACAGCAGGTTGCTGTATGAGTTTCTTACATTCTTCTCATTCTCTTTCACTTCTTCTTGCTTCTTCATCCTCCAGTGGGAGTCTAGGAAGCACCCCTATGTAGTGACTGGTGGGTGAAGTAGACTACCAACACTTTCAATGGCAGATGGGGCATCTTGGTAAGGGGTGGGGGTCCATCTCCTGATGCCTGCTGCAGAGTCCTAACACCCATGTGTGCTTGATTATGATGAAAGACCCTCCTTCAGAAGTCAAATCAGACTGGAGAGATGGCTCCATGGTTAAAGGTGCTTGCCTACAAAGCCTAATGACCCAGGTTCACTTCCCCAGTACCCATATAAAGCCAGATGCACAGTGGTGCAATGGCTAGCTGCTCTGGCTCACCCATTCTCTCTCTTTCTCTCTCTCTCCTCTCTCCCTACAAATAAATAAATAAATTTTTTAAAGTCCTTAATCTCAAAGAAAGAAAGCCCAAATCCTTCCAGAACTTCGGGCAGCCCCTCTGCCCTGCCTTCCTGTATCAGCAAGGCTTGTTAGAACAGATGTAACTGGTTAATTTAAGCAAGAAAGAAATGAATCCAAGAGTGTGAAAAGGTGTGTCACCACGGGAACTGGAGAAAAAGCATCAGGGAACACTGGAGCCTGGGGGTGCAGACAGGAAGCGTCACAGGAAGATGGGGTGAGGGGTACCACTCCCATGCCTTGGATGCATACCTAACACTATTGGGGTCACCCTGCTTGCTCTCTTCCTAGACATTGCCACCCCTGGTTGGAGGTTAAGCGTGGTCACTGCTGTCCCCAAACGCTTCCCAATTCCATCCTTTTTTGTATCACAGGGATGGAGCACCTATCCTGGGGTGGATGTTTCTGACTGGTGGAGCAAAGGTCATATGCCTCTGACAAGCACAAGGGACCTAGGGAAGTTGGAAAATTTCCTTTGAAGGTCAAGGATTTGAGTCTGCTGTAGTAACACATGGTAGAAATACTACCATGAGAAAAGGTATTCAAATGTACTAATATAATCATACCTGGGAGCCGTGTAAAAGAGGAGGTTCAAAGAAGAGGCAGATGGTTAAAGCTTAAATAGTCTCTTCATGGGGGAAAGCAGAGGACTGTAAGTAATTTTAGAGGAGTGTACATGGTTTTGTGGAGAGAAGATGGGCTAAGAAAATAAGCTCCTCTGGGCTTGAGATGTGGCATCTGATCTTCAATCTCTGTGCTGTGAGAGAATTCTTTCTTGTATAGTAGGTGCTATTAGAACATCTGAAAGCCGTCGGCATTCCTCTCCGGTGAATTGTTCTTTAGGTAGATATGGGAACTTCAGAGAAGCCCCCACTCCGGGAACTCTCAGTTTGAAGTCAAAATAACATACTTGTGGTCTCATTTTCTGAGCCCCAACACTGCCATTTTTGTCCTCTAACAAAGGAGGAAGTGGATGGTCTCCTTTAAAACCCAGAAAGTGGGCGATGTTTCTCCCCAAAGGAAGGAAGTTTACAAGCTGCTGGGTGTGGTGGCATATAGGAGGCTGAGACAGAAGGCTGGTAAGTAACCCAGCCTATAGCAAGGCGCTATTTTGAAAAAAACAAATCCCTTTCCCAAAAGAACACTCCAATAAAACCAAACCAAACAAAACAAAAGTCACAAAAGCTGCAAGCTCTATAGCTCTTCTCTCCCAGCACTTGACCCATGATTTGATTTTCCCAGAAGTCCTGTGATGTAGTCCTGTTATCACCACCCCATGTGAACAGGGGGAAACTGTCCAGACTTGAGCTACTCGAAGGCCCTGTGAGATGGAAATGGCAGAGCCAGGCCTTGAACTCTAGATATGTGGCTTCTGGGGCCAAGAGTGAATTGTCTCTCAAGTCACAAGGTTGGGATGTCCCCAGAGGGAGCCGACAGTTCTCACCTGCCACCTCTCAGTTGCATGAGCAATAGGCTCTTCTTTGTCACTGTTACATCCAGTGTGGCCTGAGCCACCATGAACTGGGCTTCTGCTCCATGGGGAAGGGTGTTAGTGATACATAGCTTGCCAGACACCCTTGAACGAGGTTCATAGAGAACTCTCCTCCTTTTCTTTTCTTTTCTTTTTAATATTATTTATTTATTTATTTGGCAGAGAGAAAGGGGGAGAAAGAGAGCGAGAAAGAGAGAGAGAATGGGCATGCCAGGGCCTCAAGCCACTGCAAACACACTCCAGACGCTTGCGCCCCCTTGTGTATCTGGCTAACATGAGTCCTGGGGAATCGAACCTGGGTCCTTTGGCTTTGCAGGCTTTGTAACCACTAAGCAATCCCTCCAGCCCAGAATTCTCCTTTTCTTATAAGTAAATCATAAACTTTTACACAAATTCAATGAAACCACTTATGTCTCTTTCCAGAGCTGCAAAGAAAGAGGCCTGTGAAGTCCGAGTGGTTATCTGAACTATTTCCTGGAAGAAGCAAGACTGGAATCCAACATGGTTTTTTGTCACCTACCAAACTTCTGAGTGCCCTTGAGGAACAAACTCTGCCAAGGACACATGGTGACCATGGTCTATCCACCACTCCAGACTTTCGTGGCCTAATGTGGGAGGCCAAAGGCTAGTGGTTCAGCCACTTGCTCATTAGCCTCTTGTGAACTCCAAGATAATGATCTATAGGGACCAGCTGAGGACACTGCCCATGGCCCTGTAGGCACAGCTCAGAGATTTTCAGCCCACTGGCTACAGGCAGAGTTCTCCCTACTTGATTGGGAAGACGCAGTCCTGGGAGATACACCCATCTCCCAGGCTTGTAATAAAGAGTAAACCAAGGAAACTTGGTAACGGAACAGCAGCGAGCAGAACAGAACAGGGCCATGGGATCTAGAGCGGAGATGAGCCTCTTCTAGTGGTCAAGGACAGTGGGAGGGAAGGTGAGTTCAAAGCATGGACCTTGTGCTGCCACATGTGGATGGTGGCAGGAAGTGGTGAGCGCTGAACGAGATAAGCTAGTGGTACTATGCACGGGCCCAAAGGCCACCCTCTGAAAAGCTCTAGAAATGAAGGTGATCACAGAGGATGCGGAGCGCTTAGGCAGCTGTATGAATTAACCCTGTGTCCGTGACTTCCGCAGCCACAGAGTCAACCAACCAGGAAGATGTGCTTGGGCTATGTGCCAATCCTACGTTATTTTACACACGAAACTTGAACATCTGCAGATGTCTGTTGGGTCCTAAAAACCAATCCCCAAAGATGCTAATGGGTGACCTTACTTAGAAAGCACCAGTGTTCTTGTTCTCATACTTTCCTGTTGCTGCAACAAAATACCTGACAAAAATCATTTTAAGGGAGGAAGGGTTTATTTCAGTTTACAGTTCAGCTTACCATCCATGATGGTGGGGAAGGCGGGCTTCAGGAGCTTGAGGCAGCTGCTCACTTTCATGCACTGAGGAAGCAGAGAGCGAGGAAAGCTGCTGCAAAGCCAGCAATCGCTCTTCTATACAGTCTCAGACCTGAGCCCGTGAAATCCTGCTGCCCACAGTTAAGGTGGGTCTTTCTGCCTTAATTAACCTAATCAGGAAGCTAATCTAACCTAGGTAATCCCTCACAGGAGATTCTGTGTCCTGTCAAGTTGACAGTCAGTATAAACCGTCACAGTGGTTATTTCCACCTGACCAGAACTGACTGATAGGGTTCAAATGCATGAGCTTGAAGTGGCAAGAGCCCGAGGCAAGGTGCTTCCAGCTCCTTCGATACCCAAGAAACGCGATTACAAGAGTATGATCATAGGAGCTAGTCGCTTTCAGTTGAGTCTTATTAAAGTCTTTACATAATTAGAGGTTGCTTATTAGAAAGAGCACACAGTCTTCTTAAATTGGACAGCTACAACTTAAGTGAGACTGAGAACCAGGAGAGAGCAGATGATTTTCTGCCAAGAATTTGATGCATTATAGTTTCAATACTATAAAGTTTAATTGACCCTTGAGTTGGTGGCAGCCTGAGAACAAAGGGCATGAAGATGGGTTCTCTGAGTCCCCTTCCTGAAGAAATTCAGGGAGAGTGTAAGCTGATAACGTGTGGGTGACCCTGGCCTCCAGTTTACTTTGTGTTACTGTACATTAGTTCTCATTGACGGGATGCCGGACATTGCAACGTGTAGGAAACCCTTTATGTTTTTCATGTACTTGTATATATACACACATATTATATAGATTTATATAAGCATATTATATAACATATTAAGTTATATAGTATATGGTACAATATATCAATATATAATACATATTATATATAATTATATATATAATATATATATATTAATGTAGGCCTAATAAAAACTTAACAACCATAAGTTGAACACAGTTAAAATAGAACAATCATTTAAATGCTGTAATAAAAGTTCCTTAAAACACATAAGCTATTTATTTCTGGGGCTTTCTACCTATTATTTTTGGGCCACAAGTGACTGGGTTATCTGAAGCCAGGAGGGGCAAAGCCACAGATAAGGCAGGATCAAGGCACTTGTTTAAAATCAAAAGACACTTGGAAAGCTCAGCCTTGGGTTTTTTTTTTTTTTTTTTTTTTTTTTTTTTAGTTTTCCTCATATTCTTCTTAGCCTTAATTAATCTAATATACTGTAAGCGTTTTCTCTCAAGCGTTTGATAGCACTGTATTTGGTGATGATAGTACATGGGGAAGCGAAACAATTAGCAGGAAAATGACAAGGGAGGAGGAGAAGAAGTGGGGCTACTCTGGGATAAAGTACCTGGATTACCAAAAAAGGTTCTGTTCATTTGACATTGTTTGTTTTACCTTTTTATGGGTGTAATATGTGTGGTATAGTGGATGTGTGTGGTGTGTGTGTGTGTGTGTGTGTGTAGTGTATGCATGTGTATATGCAGATGTGTATATGTATGCGTGCAGATGTGTGTGCAAAAACCAGAGGAGAACATGGGGTATGCTCAGGCCTTGCTCAGCCAAGCGTTCCCTTGGGATGAAATCTCCCGTAGAACTCAGCACTGTTGTATTCAGTCAGGCTGGCTGACCACAGAGCCTCACACATTCTTTGGTTTCTCTTCCCACAGGCCTGCGCTTCCTGGCCACCCCCGGCTGCTTAGATGGTGCTAGGGACTTGAACTTGGAGAATCAGGTCAGCACGCTTGCACTGCAAGCACTCTTCCTGCTGAGCGATCTCCATCTCCCTAGAACTTAGTTTTACTTTTGATGAACATGTATTCATTGTACATATTAATTGGGTCTAATGTGCACTGATCAAGTCCAGCCTCCTTTGTCCAATGCCCTTCAATCCTCCCCAATATCTAGCCACCCCACCACTATTCCCCATTCAGGTCAACAGGTTTTCAGATTCCATGTATGTAGGAGAACAGCTGGTTCTTTCTGCCAGCCTTGCTTTAGAGATGATGAACTTTTGTCATTCCTGGCTCATAGCCTTCAAGTCAAACCAGCAAACAGGAGCTGGGTAGCAACTCCAGTTATGGCTCTCTCACCATTCTCTACTGCCATTCCCTTTGTACTCCACAGCCACTGTGGATGCAACTGTTGAGGAGGAGAGATGCACACAATGGAAGCTGGAAACGTCTCGGACGTCAGACCACCCAGTCTCTGGATCCTGCTGCATTCTAAGTAGCTGCTATGTGCCTTCTAGGACGCAGCCACAGGCTCTGCCTGGCATCTCCCTCTCTCCTCCACTCTTTGTCATGGTCTTTTCTCCTGTCCCTCTTAATGCTCAGTCTCACTGATTCCATCTGAACTTCAGACCCACCTCCAGGCCTCAGCACTGGCTTGGCCTTCCACCTGGGAGACCCCATCATGGTGGACAGCTCAGGTCTGGCCTCTGCTCACTTGTTACCTTATCCATGAGGCCATGCTTGAACCCTAGCATTTCTGGGGCTGAAAAGATGGCTCTGTGGTTAAAGGAGCTTCCTTACAAAGCCATGGTTCAGTTCCCCTGGTAAAGCCTGACACAAAGAGTGGCATGTAAGACCCAGGCAGGCACACACACACACACACACACACACACACACACTCACTCAAAAAACAGCATCTTCAGCCACACTTCCTCCTCTCTACGTGCTTCATGTTTCTTCATGGCTTCAGTCTTAACTACTGTGATCTAGCGCTGTGATCACTTTACTGATTTATTTACTTATTTATTTGTACCAGGCAATGTACGTTCTTCAGAATAGGAGTAGGGGCAGGCTTCACTTCTTGTTCGTTGACCCACAGCAGTGCCTGGCACATACGAGACACCGAATGTGTGGTATGAATGAATAAAGTCTACCACCGGTCCCCATTTATATGTGACACATACATATAGATTCTTCCTGCATAAAGACATCTTTATATCAATGTAAAGACTGGAGACATAGAAAGACGCATTGTTTGATCTTGGGCTGTAAGGCTACAATGTTGTAAAGATAGCTATATTTATATCTGTCCTATTTCCAGATTAAAGGCCAAACAATGGCCAGTAGTCACCACAGGCAAGAACAATAGGAAAGCTGTTTACAGTTTCCTTACTGGGCAAACTGGTTCTCTGGGCACTTTTGCTTTATAAGTGCTATTAACCCCTTGTGTGGGATCATCTAACTCTTTCTGAACACAGTACAGTTGGCTAACTCCTTGCTAGCTTGTTACAAATGGTTCCTGCAGATAGACAGCTGGCCAGGACTGGCATTCCACTAGCTTTACTCCCTTTTCTGGTTGCACCTGTGTGGCCAGAGGGTGAAGACAAGCCTGGTGGCCCATGTTAGGCCTTATCCATCAGCACTCCCCAGGCAGGTTTCCATGGTCCTAGGCCCACACCATGCCTTTGCCTTATGCTAACAGGGGCTTGCTCGACATCTGGCAAGTCTTGTTTCAATATCTCTGAAGCAGGACTGCAACCTTTCCTGAAGCAAGGGTTTCACCATAGCTCTGTAGAATGCCACTGTGGCCAGGGCACCTCGTCTGACGTGGGCACCCTTCACTGCTTGGATCAGTCTTCCCTCATATGCATTCTCGAAGGATCTAGAATCTGAATATGTGGAGATAACTGGATGGGGTAGAGGAAGCCTCAGCCTGGTCTGGAGAGTTGTGTGGGCCAAGCTGTCCATCAGATGAGGGCCATGGCACCGGACTTGCTGTCACTGAGACCCTTCTTCCTTCTCCTAGGCACCTTGTCCTTCTGCCGCTGTCACCCGCCTTGCAGGGCGTCCTGGCTCCAGGCCTTTCAGAGCTTTGCTCTCCTTCTTAGAGCCCACTCTCCAGCACAAAGATTGGGGTGTCCTTATGGGGGTGTCTCTGTACCCTCAAACCCCAGAGACCTTCTGCCGGAGGAAAGTGTCTTTCCCTCTCTTGTACAGCCGCTTCTGGAGGCCAGGTTTGAGGAGAGGAGAGAGAGGAGAGGAGAGGAGAGGAGAGGAGAGAAAGCAGATGTCAGCCTGCGACGTGGAGTCATCGATCTGATCTGCTCAGTGCTTGTATTTTCCTACCAATTTTGTATTTTTCAAAAAGGACAATAAAACAATTGTACTCCCGGCTAATTAATGACAAGCTGGTAAAAGCATCTCCTCATTGTTCCATTTATTTCTCCATTTCTCCCAGTTAACAGCCCCTGTCTCTGAAATGAATCAATGTCGTTTACACAATGCTGTCACCCCATTGTTCTTTTATCATCCTCCATTTTCATAAATCGGGGTGTTAATCCCTTAATGGCTTTTCTCAGCACTTAAAAAAAAAAAAAAAAAAAAAAAGAAAAAAAAAAAAAAGAGTCCAACCCCAGCTCTATCTTAATCCACCCAAAGACAAAGCATGTGTACCCAGGCAACCCTGCCTCTCAGTTTGGTCAGCTTGGGAATTTAGTCTCTCTGTTTCTTGGCCAAACAGGAGGCCCCCTAGGGACTAACCACTTTCCAGTAGGGTCATCCACAGGCCCAATCCTCTGACAAGGCCTCCACTTTGGCTCTATACTTTAGCGGGTGCTGCATTGATGGAAATGAGGTTAGGACATCCTGCTCTTCTTGGGCCTCCCAGCCCAAGATTCCTCCTTCTCCCTCACTTCCTAAAGGAGAGAACTATGTTTCATAACTTGGAGTATCTGCACGAATAGCACCCATGTCACCTTGGACCTTGCGAGAGATACCACTCATCCATGCCCTTACCACGCGAGCCTGCTGAGTCTGAAGCAGGCCTCCTCTGAACTTCGAAATGACTGCACCAGGGTATTGCATTGCAACTGTTAGCACAAGTTGAGAATCTCTTGTCTAAAATGCTTGGCATTGAAGTGTTTTGGATTGTGGACTTTTGTAGATTGTGGAATATTTGCATGTATGAAATGAGATACCTTGTAGACTAGACTCAAGTTTAAACACCAAATTTATTTATGTTTTATACATGCCTTAAACACAGTCTGAAAGTAATTTTATGTAATCCTTTTGTGTGTGTGTGTGCACCTTCACTGTCACTGTGACATGTCCCATGAGATCAAGATATGGAATTTTCCACTTGTAGGACCAGGTCAATGGTTAAAACTTTTGGATTTCAGAGCACTGGGGCATTTTGGATATTCAATCTGCATTTGAAATGAAGCTTCTTTCACTCAGCAAGTATTGGCTGATGTCTGATCTGCTTGGCATGACAGCTGCTACCTGGTGTTGAACTGGAGTTGGTACCTGCCTCTAGTAAGTAAGTCCCAGGCTGCTGGAACCTGCCTACAGTGAGCTTGTCAGGGCCCTGCATAATGATTTGCACAAAGTGGAAAACATTATTGCTGCCCAGCATGAGGTGTCAGGATTACCTTGCTGTATCATCATTAGCGGGGACAAGAGGGCTCATCTCCTTACCAGCCTGGCTGGGGAGAACCACAGTCACTCAGGGATGCTGAGAAGGAGCGGCACATGGGAGCCAAGAGCTTTGCTGAAGCCTTCTGCTCGAGAACCTGGCTTCTCCAGGATGGTGACGTGGCATGTCCATTACTGAGTGACTACATCCTGCCTGGGCTCCTGACCAAAAGGTCCCTGCCTTCAAAGAGTTCTCAGTTTGGGAAGTCCACAGATCACTTATAAAGTTCCTTGGAAGTTGGCTAGGATAGCCCTTGTGACATGGCAGGAGAAGGCATGCTTACCCTGGTAGAGGTGGTGGAGTAGACATGGAGGAGGAGCCAGTGGATGTGCTGGTGGTATTGGAAGGGGTGGTGATGGTGTTGCTGGGCGTAGTGGCACGTACCTTTAATCCCAGCACTCAGGAGGCAGAAGTAGGAGGATCGCCATGAGTTTGAGGCCACCCTGAGACTACATAGTGAATTCCAGGTCAGCCTGGGCTACAGTGAAACCCTACCTCTCAAAAAAAAAAAAAAGAAAGAAAGAAAGAAAGAATGAATGAATGAATGGATGGATGGATGGATTAAGGGGAAGTTAAGTATTTTTAAAGAATAAAATTTATTTTAGAGTAAAAGGGGAAAGAAAGATGACTCCTCAGATAAGAGGGGGCTTCAAGAACTAGAAAAACCCACAGCTTCCATGGGAACTGCACTTTTATTGAAAGTGGACAGCCTGCCCATCCTGAGTGTATGATTGGTGGGCATGAGTGAGGGTGAGAGGCACTAATTGGTTTAAGGTGCATCCAGGACTGCACAGGTCTCGGGAAGTGCGGTGCCAGGAAGAAGCTACCACCCCCTTTCACCATTTTGTGTTACTAAGGGTGCTTTTCCTGATCTACCTAATCTAGAAAGCTGTCGCCTGCAGTGTCTCGATATGGCCCTGAGACTGAGCAAGGTGGGGAGGCCAGCGGCTTCCTGTTGCTTCCACTATACCCATGGAAAATGTTGTCTTTGCCTATTTCCCCACCTTCCCTCCAGGCAACCAGTGGGGATGGGTACAGATGTTATGAGCTGTCTTCAGTGGCACATGGGAGGGTCATGGGAACTTTGAGCCCTCTCCTTATTTTCTTTGGGTCATCCCACCCATCCTCCTATCCCTGACACAGCCTGCTCTCTGAACAGGGAGTGCTACCCTGGGCATTTGAATCTTTTCTGCTTGCAGACCCATTTATGATTTTGATTGCCAAGTGACTCATTCCAACCTTACCCATGAATCCTGACCCACCTGCTCAATGACTTGGGCAAACTAACTTCTCTATTGCTTGACTCCCTTATCTGCAAAGTGGCCATCACACCTGTAGCTACCCTATTGCATTATTGTCTTAATCTGTTTCTGATGCTATAACAAAATCCCCCAGACTGGGTAGTTTATGAAGAACAGAAGTTTACTTGGTATGTGGGTCTGCAGACTGGTAAGTCTGAAGGCATAGCAATGACATCTGTTTGGCATCTGGTGAGAGCCAAGATGCCTCATCACATGATAGAGGGATTCCCATGGAAACAGAGTGAGCATGCCAGCTTGGATTTCTCTTCCTCTTCTTGTAAAGCGTCTCATGCCATCACAGGGTCCCATACTCATGACCTCTTAAAGGATTCACCTCCAGGTAACAACACATGAATTTCTGGTTAAACTTTTGTTGTTGTTTTGAGACAAGGTCTCACCCTGTAGCTCAGGCCAGCCTGAAACTCACTATATAATAGCTCAAGCTAGCTTCAAACTAGTGGTGATCTTCCTTACTTCAGCCTCCTAAGTGCTGGCATTACAGGTGTGTGCACCACCAAACCCAATGAGTTTAATTTTTTAAAGGGTGTTTAGTGAGATAGTAGTTATAGGTATGTGTTAAAATTCATAAAACTGTGCAGCAAAAAGTTCGTTCTTTTGCATGATCATTGAAATCTTTTTTTTTAAATATTTTATTTATTTATTTGAGAGAGAGAGAAAGAGGCAGAGAGAGAATGGGCATACCAGGGCCTCTAGCCCCTGCAAACAAACTCCAGATGCATGCACCACTCTGTGCATCTGGCTTTACGTGGGTACTGGGGATTGAATCTGGGTGGTTAGGCTTTGCAGGCAAGTGTCTTAACCACTGAGCCATCTCTCCAGCCCTGCAGGATTTTTAGATGTTGAAGATGGGTAAATGTTGCTGGCCTCTACCACCTTCACTGTTTCGAGTGCATTACAAGAAGAGACAACGGAGCCTCAGATGCTGTGAAAAACAGGAAGTACTGTGCACAGTACTCATGGGAAAGAAACAAGTTCGAGATCTACCCCAAATCACCACCAAGGCCCAGGCAAGTGATGGTTTAGAATCAGAACCTGGGTGTAGAGCGCTCGCTTGTTCTCCTCCGGCGCGCTATTTAAAGAGATTTAAATGCGCCGTTGTCTAGCTATTCTGAGGTGCAGCTGTAATTGGTGTCCTTTCCAAATAAATCCTTCAGATTAAATGGATATCGAGTGTGTAAATTCAGCGATTGCTCATGGCACGCGAGCCTTGTCAAAGTTCAGGGTGAGTCAAGTCGAGATTAGGAGGAGGAAGTTGGCAGGCACAGTGCAGTCTTAGCACTATCATGGGGAGCTGGTGTTGAATGTTTACATCTTGGGGAGAGGAAAACTCAGGCTAGATAAGGCAGCCAGCCCGAGGGCAGCACTCCGGAGCCAGGAATCTTGGCTTGGTAGCAAGCCAAGAAGGAGTCCCTTGTCCTCTCTGTTTTGCCACCTGTGCTTCTGAGTAGTGTGTGTTGAACTTGAACCTTTCTGGTGCTCTTTTCTTCTTACCTTAAGACTGGTGACTCTTCTTTTCATTTCTGGGAGCACAGATGCTGACATTTTTTCCACCATTTGCCAGAACGCAGCCACTGTCTTGCGTGCGTACCACTATTCTCCCGTAGCAAGCCCGTCTGCCTTTAACTTGATGAACAGCTTTTACCCATCTGCCTGCCCATCTCTGAGCAAACTGTGGACGGATGTCCAGAGTCTCCGCAGAGAATTGGAGCCACAGTCTCTGCAGAATGTTGGAGAAATGTGCCCAGAGGTGCCATTAGGATGTCGGAATTATGAGGTGAGTGGTGAGAAGCCAAAAGAAAAAAAAAAAATCAGGAAGCCACTTGAGCAGAGAATATAAACATAACTATCTCCAAGCAGACCCCAGCGTGGGTTTTTTATGTTGATGTGCTAATATGTTATCCACTAAGGGTTTATTTACACCATTTTGGTATTCCCTGCAATTCATTTATCTGCATAAGGAAGAGGCACTAACGGGGCAGTTCCTT
The DNA here is from genome assembly GCA_036365145.1 of Orientallactaga sibirica. Taxonomy (NCBI): domain Eukaryota; kingdom Metazoa; phylum Chordata; class Mammalia; order Rodentia; family Dipodidae; genus Orientallactaga; species Orientallactaga sibirica. The sequence continues at coordinate 4,707,984 of JAEOAD010000030.1, forward strand.
ATGAACAGCGTTCCCGATGTGATCCCCACCACTGTTATAATCCTTCATGCCCAGATCTATAATTCATGAGCTGATGGCCTGGTGGCAGTTTCCATAAAGACTGTGCAGGGCACCCAGTCGTTAACGTGCACACTGTCCTGCATGGAATCGAAATAAGCCCACTCTCCTTCTATCCATCACGACGCCACCGACGTGTGGGCAATGATATTATCCAAATATTATTAAAACTTTGAACCCTGTCCCCATAAATTATGGCGGAATGGCTGCATGGCCATTAGGAGAGGGCGATGTATGGGCTTCGGTTGCCTCCGAGTAATTATGTGCTTAAAAGGAAGCGTGGCTGAGCATTCTCCCAGCAAAAAAAGAGTGAGGCTCTCAGATCGTTTGTTATTGCTGTAGCGCTCGAAGCCGGACGCTCAGGCAGGTCAAATCAACCTTACAGCAGGACAATTATCTGCCTAGAGAGACCAAACATCTGTTATTAAGTATGTACAGGCATCAAGGCAACATGCTAGAAATCTTGTCCACTTCAAACACTTGGCGTATTCCACATGACACCCCCTTCCCTTTCTGTTCCTGCAGCAGGCAGCTTTGAAATATGCTCTCTGGTCCCTCCCCCGGCCTCTCGCTTTAATGTACCCCACAGCTGCTAAAGATGACGGTGTAACTTTAGAAGAACCTTGCTATCTTCCCCTGGCTCTTGAAGTCATCATAATAATTTTTGCTAGGTTTTTTTTTGTTGTTGTTCCCCTCCCTAACTTTCTTTGGCGTTTATTAGTTATTCGAGGAGTGGAGATAAGGTACTGTTTGAAGACACAAGGTCAGCCCATGTTTGCATTAGCAGCCAGAGTTCTCTTTGATTCATGCATCTGTGGCAGCTTGTAGCAAGCACGGTGCTGCCCTCACGAAGAGAGATGGTTCTGATGGGATTAAGAGATGGGAATGACAGTTGACTTAGCAGGTTCCTGTGGCACCCAGGACCATCTGTGTGTTGGAATGCTGGGAAAGTGGGAGCCTAGAACTCAAGGACAAGGTGATGAAGATCAGATCTGAAACCAAGGGTACAGAGAGAAAGTGAGTCGAGATGACGTGGCAAGATGGGAGATGAGGGTGGTGGGTGTGTCTGAGAAAGTCACATTGCAGTCATTTCAGCTGAGTATTTTTAGACTAGAATAACCAGGTGCTATTTGCCTCCTAAAAAGATGCAAAGTCTAACATGGCACAAAGAGAGTGCAGCTATGTTTGTGGAGGAAGAAAGGCCAGACCCTTGCTAAATGGTGTCGTAATAACATATCGGATGTCTTTCTTCTCAAGGTGAATCGCTTCTCTGGCTCTTGGAAGGGCTTTGCAATCTGAGCATCTTAAAGATATATGAGGACTGGATTAGCTTCAAAGTAATCCAGGGTGGAGTGGGATGGATGGGTGGGGCCAGAGATGAAACAGAAAGAGCCCCGAGTTAATCACGATCCAAGCCAAGGAGGGGGCATAGGGGCAGAGGAGGGGTTTCTCCCTGGACTATCCTCCACACTTTTGATTCTATCCGAGAATTTTCCATAGTTGAAAGTAATCTACAGAAGCAGAACTCCCTTCTGTGCGAATGATCAACAGAGCCAGCAAAGAATGTGTCTCCCCAGGACTGAGGGCCAGGAAAATAAACCAGAACTCAGAAGACGGGACTCCTCAGCACACTTTGTGGGACTCTCTGCTCTAGTCCATCCCATAAACCCTTTCCTCAGGAAAACCGTCTCAGCACCCTGCTTCCCGTGGGAGCTTCCTGGCCCAAGAATACTATTCTAAGTGCTTTCATGGTCTACTATAAAATGTTGTTATGGTTATGTTTCCTGTTGCTGTGACAAAACACCTGACAGAAAGGACCTAGTGAGGGAAGGTTTCTTTGGACCCAGGGTGTCCAAGGCCTGAGTCCTTCATCACCTGCCCTGTTGCTTTTGGCCCAGTGGTGAGACGGAACATCAAGGCAGCAGCAGTCTGTGCCAGAGGGACCTCATCTCTTGGGAGACAGGAAGCAGAGAAGGGGACTACAGGAAGTATGTCCTACTTTCTCCAGTGAGATTTCTTCACCTCTTACCTTTGAACCACCTTCCATTCATGAATATTATGAATCCATCCAGGGATTCACCCATTCATGAGGTCAGAGCCCTCGGAATTTAATTATCTCTGGAAATTAACCCATAGGTATACTTCACTAATCTTGGCTTATCTAAATCCAATCAAGTTGACAAATCCAGATTAACTATTGCACACAGTCTCGTTCTTTTGCCTTTCCCACTTGGATCCTGATGCGCTAGCAGGATGTCAGTGGAGGATGAGGGGAAGTGCACAGAGCGTGGACACTAGACCGGCCTGGGATTGCTCCTCCTCTTAGGGTGCTTCTTCTGTGATCAGCCTTGGGTACTTGGTCTTTCTTCCCTTGGTTTGTGCTGGGCAGAAGGCTATGTCCAAACACAGCTACTTGATGTTCTTAAAAGGATGGGGTGAAATGACCAGGCTCTAGTTCCCTTTCAATGAGTACTAATATTAACCTTCCAGAAAGTTCTGCCACAACGAGCCACACTAGGAAGTGAGATCTAAGAACAAAGTATCTCCATTGAATGGAAGTGAGTGATTGTTGGTCATGTCTTGGTAACTCAGAAACCACTGCTGCCTCTTCTGGGGGAAGCACCCAGTTTTCCACTGGAGAAGCAGCCCCTCTCCTCACCAAGTCTGCAGACTGAGTGGAATCCACCTCCACCCCAATACCCCATCCCATAATGGGCAGGAATGCATGGGCCACTGGAATAAGGCCTGGTCCAAGTGGTTGCATTAAGAGTGGTCATATGACTTAAATCAAGTCAATGAGGCTCAACTCTGGGACTTAGGCTGAACCTAAATAAAGAATAGCCTTGGGGGCTGGGGAGATGGCTTAGTGGTTAAGGTGCTTGCCTGCAAAGCCAAAGGACTCAGGTTCGACTCCCCAGGACCCACATAAGCCAAGGGAGTGCATGCATCTGGAGTTTGTTTGCAGTGGCTAGATGCCCTGGTGAACCCATTCTCTCTCTCTCTACCTGCCTATTTCTGTATCTCTCTCTCTCAAATAAATAAATAAAAATAAAATATTTTAAAATAAAAAAATAGGCTTGGCGCTTCTGACAGCCACTTGTGCCCTGCCGTGGGGAGACTGCATGAGAATGAGAGTACTACGTGAGAGATGGACAGGCTGAGAACCTCAGCCCTAAATGATCCTTGACGGGACACACTCATGTCCTCTTTGTTGTATGTTCCTGTCACTCGTTACCAGAAGAGTCCTGAGTGATGGTGGACAGTAGAGCAGCGGGAGGTGACCTGAGGAAGTTAGCAGGCCAGCTTGGTCAGTGGCACCTTAACTATAAGGTTGAGGGAGTTGCTAGGCCCATGGTACTAATTCCATGAGGACTGCAGGGCATCTTTCTTCATAAATACAGCAGGGAGGCCAGGATTTTCCACCTAGTGGAATGGGTAGTCACTGGTGATTAGCTACATAGGGAAGGCCTGTCTGGCAGTCCGGCTGGGGGCCCTGGAGAGGAGCCAGACAGGGTTGGATAGAAGATGGTACCCAGACTCCAAGACACTTCACAGCCTTTGAGGTCTGCACTCAGAGAAGACGTGGTAACATCCAGGGAGCTTGGCTGTGAGAGCCCTGAGTTGGCTCTTGAAGTCCCCAGGGGTGAGGGTCAACATGTTGGTTCTGCTTACCATCTTAAGGTACCCAGCTGAGCTGCCTGCTGGAGGTAGGTGTGCGTAACACCAGCCCTCCTCACCCTGCGGGGGTGGAGGGACCCAGTGCATCAGTGTCAGTCTCCTGACTAGAGAAGCAGAGTGGCTTTCCAGAGCCATAGGCCTGAGCTCAAAGCCTAGCTTTGCCACTTTTTAGTTCTGTGACCTTGGGAAAGACTCTAAGCCTCTCTGTGCTTGGGTTTCCTCATCTGTAAAACAGAGCTAACTCCCACCTGTCCAGGTTGTTTTGAATAGTACGCAGTTTGGTAAGTAAAGGACTGAGAACAATGCCTGGCACATGCTGAGTGCCCTATGTATGTTAAATAAACAAGCCAATTGATAAAATCTCCCCGATCTGAAGGGCTCAGCTGAGTCCTGCCCAGAGAGGGATTGGTCTTTAATTATTTCTTTTTTTTTAATTATTATTATTTCTTACTTGTTTCATCCATCCTCTTTCCTCCTCTCTCATTTGTGTGACAGATATTTGCAAAGCCTAGGCCGAACTCAGAGTGAGTTCCATCTCCAGATGGCGTTTTCAGACCTTCATTCTTGGACGAGGCACATCTCTGTGGCTCCAGAAGTACCTGGTGGTGCTCAGTGCGCAGGGCCGGCGGCTTTGGAACTGACTGGACTGTTTTTCTGAGAGCCACACTCCTCCACCTTCCTTACCTGCTTGGAGCTGCGCTGACCTGAAACCCCACATCCTCAGATCTTGAGATGGAGAATACCCCAAGTCTGGGGCCATAGCATGGGTCTGTCTCACTTGTGTCTGATGTGGGCCAGCTTATCACCAATGCCTTTGCTTGACACTGTGCTATGTGGTCAGTGTGTCTCTCATGCTACATTGGGGAGTACTACCAACTGGGAGCCACGATGCATTTTTATCTCTGCCTTTCCGGCCCCAGCAAACACCTGACTCAGGCAATCAGCACAGCAGGCAAGAGTATTGCCCAGTGTTGATGTAAGTGGCAGGTGGAAGTGGAAGCTGGTGAAATGCTGGCCTCACTGGGCGCCTCCGAGAGTCTATGTCACGCTCTCCTTGCAGGGTTCAAGAGGAGTTTGTCACCCCTGAGATCTTTTTTTTTAAAAATATTTTATTATTTATTTATTTATTTGAGAGAGAGATACAGAAATAGGCAGGGAGAGAGAGAGAGAGAGAGAGAGAGAGAGAGAATGGGTGCGCCAGGGCCTCCAGCCACTGCAAACGAACTCCAAATGCATGCACCCCCTTGTGCATCTGGAGAATTGGGCCTCGAACCGGGGTCCTTAGGCTCCACAGGCAAGCATTTAACCGCTAAGCCATCTCTCCAGCCCAAACCCCTGAGATCTTGATCTCTTTCTCTGACCCAGGCCCATGCCTGAGGTTGGTTGGGCTTTGATAGATGAGAGGACAGGGAGCCCAGGGAGAGATGTTTTGGAGCATCCCCACTGGGTGGGGTTCTGACAGCAGTTCAGCGCGTCCAGCAAGGCTCTGTGACCAGCACCTCCATGGAGAACTGATGTTTGCTGTAGCCCTGCAAGGTCATCTCAATTTTCCTGCCCCAGCCCCCTCTTGGATTTATTGCTTCTGGTTAGGATTCAAGGTTAAATATTAGCAGCTCCCATTTTCTTCTGAAAACCATAGATTTCATGTCTACTCACCCATGTTCTAGATTACTGGTTTCGAAAACTGCAGCTCTTTATAGGGAGGGGAAAGCCAGCTCTGCCCCATCCACTGCACCTCCCATGGGAGCTGGACAGGATGACATTCCTGAGGCAGTGGGGTAATGGCCATGGGGAGAGAGGAAACACATCTGGGCTCAGCAGCGGGATGGGAGAGTCTGGAGGAGCTGAGGTGACAAGAGGGGACAGAAAGAAGTCTGGGGAGCAGGACCTTGGGGATGGAGCTCTGGGGAGATTTGGCACTTGGCAGGATCTCAGATATCCTCTCAATTCCCCTGTTCTGGGGTCACCTTTCCCCAAAGAACAGAATCTGTCAGGCAGATGGAGACCCAATTTTAATGTCTCCCTGTAACCATTACGTATCCTCTCTCTAGATGCTGATCCTGTTCTTACAGGACACGCCCATGTGCATAGCTGGTGCACGTGCATGGCTGGCCTTTTGAGCCACTGAGCGCTGGGCAAGAAACTTGTAAAGGGGTAATTGGCAGGTCTCTGTCTGGGATTCACATCGTGGGTGGTGGGGGTCTGTCATTCTTGACCCTTTGCTTTCTTCAACTGGAGCGATGCTCTTCTCATTCATTTATTCTCCAGGCTACCATCTAGCACCCACTTTTGGGTCCATATTGATTAGGCCATGGTCTGGATAGAGATGCATTAGACACCGTCATATGCAGGACATTGAGGATCCAGACTAGGGGGGCGGTCACTAGAAACATGGGCTTTGAATTCGGAGCATATGAAAGTGTCTCTATGTTGTACCATTTCAGCAATGCTGTGCACATGACATCATACAGTACCTAATGCTTTGAGCTTCCTTTCCATATCTAGCACAATTCCCTTGTTTTAACACCATACAGGGTAGAATGAGCTAGGAGGTATGCTGGGAAGAATAAATCCATAATTGTTCCGGGGGATGGGGCTATTGTTCAATTGATAGGTAGAATTGCTTGGCATGCACAAATCTCTAGGCTCAATCCTCAGCATTGTATATACAGGGTAGGAGGGTTAGAAGTTCCAGGTCATCCTCAGCTACATAGAAAGTTCCACACCAATCTATGCTATATAAGAACCTGTCTGGAGCAAGGTAGAGGAGAGGAAAGAAAGAGAGACAGAGAAACAACCATTTCCTTTTGTCGAGTAAATAGCTTCCCAAAGCTACCTGCTAACAGTGCTGTTTGTATTTATGTTTATAGGCTGTGTTTGCAGAAGGAGGGTCACCTGGTAGCTACCATAAGGGTCCCAGCTTTTACCTGTGGACACCCTCTGGGGGTGGGAAGACAATGCAGGACCTGGGGTTCAGTGGAGTGAGGGACAGGCTGCAGTGGTCTTACCAGCTATAATAAACTGGGTAGGATTTACAAACCCAGAGGCTTCCTGAACTCCGCCCCATCCTCCCTCCTCCCTGTCCTCTCCAGCCTCCACCCTGGGTTATAAACTCTTAAGTGATTCTGTTGAATAGACCACTGTGTCTGGCATGACCATGCTCCATGCATTTGGAATTACAGAATATTTCACGAATCTCCAGTGGTCCCTCTCTCTGTTAGCAAGTTTAAAAAAAAATCAGATAATGAGAATTTTAGTGACTAGTCTGCCAGTGACAGGTGGCTGCTCCTTATGGGGCTCCTTAATTAGTCCAGTGGAGCTCAGCTGGGGAGAAGGTGTGTTTCCTGGGATTCACCTCCTGTACTTGTTCAATTCCCCCCAACTCAGGCTCTAAAAGAAAGGTGTAGTAGTTGTAGTGAGGGAGTGGGGAAGTGGTTAAAATGCAAGCTTTACTATCAAGGAGAATCTTGCTTAGGGCTGTAAATCTAGGCAGAAGATCTCAGTGTGTGGAAAGATCATTGAGTGACATATAATCCTTCCCTTCTCTCCTCTCTCCCCTTTACTTGCTTTCTCTTTCCCTTTCCCTCTCCCCTTCTCGCTTGCCTTTATTGAGACAAACCCAGGCTGGCCTCCAATTTATAATACTCCTGCCTCCACCTCCTGAGTGTGCACAAGCACGCTTGGCAGTTTACGCATTTCTGTTTCCCTTTCTGTGTCTCCTCCCTAGCTTACATATGGAAGTCCTAATAATTCCCAGTTCCTCAGAAATAGACTATTTGGAGAAAGGGCCTGGACCTTGGTCTGGTTCCCAACATTGTAGTGACCATCAGAAACAGTTGACTCATTTGTCAAGAGATAAAGATTCTGGGCTCCCAGATTGTGAGGTTCTGTTGCTTTGGGGTGGTGAGGTAGCAAACCATGGCAGAAGTGCGTGGGCAGACAGTGGAAGATGGAAAGAGTGAATGGACAGAGTCTAACAGTCCTCTGGAAGCTCACATACTCAATGACCTGAAGGCCTTCCACTCAGCTCTTAAAATATGCAGTACCTCCTCACTGGGGAGGAAGCCTTTAATACACGGGCCTTTGGGGAACATTCTAGATCCACACTCTACCAGTCTGTAAAGAAATAATTAAGGATTTAGAACAGCTCTTATCTAATTTGACTGGTATCTTTAGAACTACACCCCCACCAAGAGGAGACTTACTATTATTATGTCCACACAGGGAGCAGATGGCTCTAAGCCAAGAAGAGAGACCTCAGGAGAAAACCAACCCTGTTCTTACCTTGATTTTGGACATCCAATCTCCATGATTGTGGGGGATACAACAGAAGTTGCTTAAGCCACTCAAGCGGTGGTGTTTTTTATGGTAGTAGGAACTGACTAATACATCAGCCTTGGACTCAGGGCATGTCATTTTCCTAGCCACTTAGTGGTCAGAACAAGTGAACATGACTTTGAACATGAGCCTGGCTGAGGACAGGATGATTTCAGGGAAGCAAGAGTGGGATTTGGACCAGCACGGAACAGAGCGGAGGTAGATATGCTCAGCCTATGAGCTTCTAAAGGGTGGCCCCTCCAGGTGTGAACTGCTTGGTAGCCAGTGGTCCTAGGGTGAAGGGGACGGGAGTTGAGTTTGCAGGAACAAAATTCTGTTCTCTGTCCAGAAAACTGGTATCGCTTCTCTCCATCTCCTCTCCTTCTCCTGTAAGGCAGTACAACACCTCCACTTCTACCATTAGAATGGTCTATCCAAGTGTGTGGTGGCCTGCACTTTTAAATCCCAGCACTTGAGCGACAAGCTGAAGGGCCCTGAGTTTAAGGACAGTGTGAGCTACGTAGTGAGACTGTCTCACACTCAAAAGAATAACCTCTTCTCTTCTAAGGCTGGGTGTGCCAAATCCATAAGCACATCAGACTTGCCTCAAGGTGCTTCTATAGTGACCATTTGCAGGAACTGGTTAGACCCAGTAAAGCAGAAGGTGGGAGGGATAAGAAAAGATTCCCCTGTGAGGTAGTGAAGTGAGTGGATTTAGAAGGTAGTGGGTTCAGAGCTCCAGTATGGGGCAGCCGATTACTATGTGTGGTTCGTTTCCCAAAGACAGCAGCAGGAGTGTCTGTGGAGCCCATAGGGATAACAGAGACTACAGGGTTGGGCCTTGCAGGGTGCTGGTATCTTTTAACAAAGATTCAAACTCATAAAATGGTGTGGTGTCCTGAGCAATGGTGTATAACACTTCTAGGTTCCGTTCCAGAATCAGGCCTGAAGACTGAGGCCTCTGGGCCTCCCTGGTCAGAGACAGCTGTTCTACGTGCCAGTGTGCCCTCTTGTTTAGAGTTATTTTCCAGTCAATGTGGAGGCAGTGGGCTGTGCCCACCTCCCCATCCACAAAGTAGGTCCCTGTTACTGACAGTCAGTGGCAGACAAAGGAGGGGGCATGTGAGGAGTCCCACTTAGGGAAAACAAAGTCAGGCTGTTTATTTTTGCCTTGGTTTCCTCTGCTGTCACATGGGGACTTTAGTAGCCCTTTTCTTATGAAAGATGCTGCCAGGAGTCAAAGGAAAATGTGGGCGAAATTCTTAGCAGAGTTCCCAGCATCTGACAGTGGTGATGACGATGATGACGGCAGTGACCTTGGCTCTTCAGCTGTGGCTTAAGGGAAGGCATGTGTCAATGCTCATTCTTCACTGGTCTGAGTGGAGGATTAGTCTCTGGTCTTGGGCAATGTCCCCTGTCTCTGTCTTCAGTGTCCATGCCAGTTGTGGGGAACTGGCCTGTGATGCAGTCTCTCTGGGGAGTCTGGGCTGAGTGAGTGAGTGAGTGAGAGAGGAGGAAGCCGGCCTCCTTCCCCACAATTGTTATAATTGATAGAACATCTGGCAAGCTGCAGGTGCCTCCCTGGTCTATCTTCTCCTCCTTGATAATAGATGATCTAATCTGTCTCTCTACAGCACTTCCTTCTCCAAACAGGTGACAGAGATGGAGTGATCCTATCCTTCACCCAGAGGAAACAGGACTTCCGAAGGAGCTCGCTCTGCCCTGCAGCAGGCCATGGGTGGCATCCCGGGAGCTTTGCCATGCTGGCTGCTTGCAAGCATGACTGTGTGTGGCTTGGTGGCTGGAGGGCCCACCCACCCACGGACCAGAGTCTTCGACCAGGGGAAGGGAAGCAGGTTTTGTAGGCTCGTGTACAGTCAGGCTGCCAGTCACCCACTCCATTCAGCGGCAATTCTTTGAGAACACGAACATTTACTCCTCCTCTGTGCTCTTAAAATCATGTTATTGAAAGATTTCCGGCACTAAAAAAAAGGGCCATCGAAAGGATTTAAAATTTTTTTTTATAAACATTGGAGTTCCCAATACTCTATTAAGGATAGAAAACTTAGACTGCATGTGGAGGCACAACCCTATAATCCCAGCACTCAGGAGGCTGAGGCAGGAGGAGTGGGAGTTTGAATCTAGCCTGTTCCAAAACCCAAGGACTGCCGATGTAGTAGAGTTAGAGCACTTGCCTAGCATACGTAAGGCCCTGGGTTTGACTTCCAGTACAGGAAAAAATAAAGCGTGTGGGGGTGGGGGTGGGAAAGAGCATTACTGTAGCAGTTACCTTCTTATTGCCAGGACAAAACACCCGACCAATAGGAGCTGACTGGGAGGAAACGTTTTGAGAAGAAGCTTCATCATGGCAGGAAATATGGCAGGGCAGAAGCTGGCATCACATCTGTCACGCCAGATGTGTGTGGGAGGAAATCAGCAAGAGTGAGCAAGTCTTGAACAGCAAGTCTCCAGGGACACACCTCCTGACACACCTCCTCCATCTTGTGGTCCTCCAGTGACACACTTCCTCCTCCAGGACACACCCCTCCCTCCATGGACACACCTCCTCCAGGGACACACCTCCTCCAGGGACACACCTCCTCCAGCGACACACCTCCTCCTGCCACACACCTCCTCCTGCCACACACCTCCTCCAGCGACACACCTCCTCCAGGGACACACCTCCTCCATGGACACACCTCCTCCAGGGACACACCTCCTCCAGGGACACACCTCCTCCAGGGACACACCTCCTCCAGCGACACACCTACCTCCTCCAGTGACACACCTCCAGCAACACACCCCCTCCAGTGACACACCTCCTCCAGCGACACACCTCCTCCAGGGACACACCTCCTCCAGCGACACACCTCCTCCAGCGACACACCTCCTCCAGCAACACACCTCCTCCAGCGACACACCTCCTCCAGCAACACACCTCCTCCAGGGACACACCTCGTCCAGTGACACACCTCCTCCAGAGACACACCTCCTCCAGGGACACAACTCCTCCAGAGACACACCTCCTCCAGAGACACACCTCCTCCAGGGACACACCTCCTCCAGCGACACAGAGACAGCGACACACCTCCTCCAGGGACACACCTCCTCCAGAGACACACCTCCTCCAGGGACACACCTCCTCCAGTGACACACCTCCTCCAGCGACACACCTCCAGGGACACACCTCCTCCAGGGACACACCTCCTCCAGCGACACACCTCCTCCAGGGACACACCTCCTCCAGGGACACACCTCCTCCAGAGACACACCTCCTCCAGAGACACACCTCCTCCAGAGACACACCTCCTCCAGGGACACACCTCCTCCAGGGACACACCTCCTCCAGGGACACACCTCCTCCAGAGACACACCTCCTCCAGCGACACACCTCCTCCAGGGACACACCTCCTCCAGCAACACACCTCCTCCAGGGACACACCTCCTCCAGCGACACACCTCCTCCAGAGACATACCTCCTCCAGCAACACACCTCCTCCAGCGACACACCTCCTCCAGAGACACACCTCGTCCAGCGACACACCTCCTCCAGGGACACACCTCCTCCAGACACACCTCCTCCAGACACACCTCCTCCAGACACACACCTCCTCCAGGGACACACCTCTCCCAGTGACACACCTCCTCCAGAGACACACCTCCTCCAGAGACACACCTCCTCCAGAGACACACCTCCTCCAGGGACACACCTCCTCCAGAGACACACCTCCTCCAGAGACACACCTCCTCCAGGGACACACCTCCTCCAGTGACACACCTCCTCCAGAGACACACCTCCTCCAGGGACACACCTCCTCCAGAGACACACCTCCTCCAGAGACACACCTCCTCCAGGGACACACCTCCTCCAGGGACACACCTCCTCCAGTGACACACCTCCTCCAGGGACACACCTCCTCCAGGGACACACCTCCTCCAGTGACACACCTCCTCCAGCGACACACCTCCTCCAGGGACACACCTCCAGCAACACACCCCCTCCAGCAAGGCTCTGCCTCCCAAGGGCTCTAGGAGCTGCAGATTGAGTATAAGGCTGAATCACAAACACAGGAGGGTACAGAGAACGCTCCACCTGCAAACCACCGCAACTGCAAACAAAGTCTTAGGTATTTCTGTATTCCCTCTCCTTTCTCGTTGACTGTGACTACTGTTTCAATTTTTCTCATGCATGCTTTTCAAATTTATATTTGTTTACACCCAAATCCTTTAAAACCGGCTCTTATTGGTCTTGGGGACCTATTTCATTTAGTCAGCACTGTTGCATGGCACTCCACATTGTTGCTAGTTGCTCTGGACTTCCAGTCCAGTTGAATTTCCATCTGGTCTTTCAGACGTGCTAGCCATGTGTATGGGTGCATTGTTCCATGAATGGTCACACATTTCCTTAGTGTATTCATTAGTTACTTTGGCTTCTCCAATGTAAAAATACCCAACAACAACTTAAGGGAAGAAGAGTTTACTTTGGCTCCTTATTTCAGAGGATCCAGTTTGTACTCAGTTAACCCCCAGGCTTGGGCAGAACATCCTGGCTGTGGGAGTGTGTGGTGAAGCACAGCTGTTCACATCATCCTGACAGGAGGCAGATAGTGTGGCAGGCACCAGAGATGGCTTTCCCCCAGTGACCCCCTTCTGCCAGCCAGGCTCTACCTCCTAGAGGTTCTAGACTTCCAAAATATTGTCACCACAAAGGAACAAGTACTCAAAACATGAGCAAGCCTATGGGGGGCATTTCAGATTTACACCATAACAGTCTGTTTCCGTTGTTTTCACTTGGGGCTCCATAGCAATGACTACTCCTATATGTGTCTCCTTAGGCAAACAAGCAAAAATGTCTCTACCTGTGCAGGCGGGTGAGGCAATGTCGGCTTGCAGGGAGCCTGCTGCTTCAGCTTTCTGGTGTCAGTAACGTGAGCTCCTGAAGGACTTAATCGTTTCAGACTTGAACCAAAGCAATAAGGAAGAGCCACTGCCCAGTGGCTCTCAGCACTGACCTGACAAACTGTTAAGATGTGTTCCCACTGGCTGTCACCGTCTTCATATGAGGTGTCTCACTGTGGTTGAAATGGCACTTCAAAGTGACTTAGGAACACACACACACACACACACACACACAATGGTGGGATGGCAACCTGAGTGAAGGGTCTAGCAGGGGTGGGATCTGGGATTCTAATTGACTAAAAGGACTGTGTTCTCAGCCTGATGAGATGTGGATTTGACACCGTAGACCAATCACCTTGCCATTTTAAGTTTTTTTATCCCTCTGAACCCCCGTTTTACGCATCTGTGACATGGAAATCATAGTGGCCATCTCAGGGGCGGCTGAGAAATGAGGAGATGGCATGTGGCGAGGTCACTGAGTCCTGGTAGCAGGCAAACCTCCCTCCTCCTTTTTCCCTGTCTCCCTCTCTCCTGCTCATCTGGTGGAAGGCACTTCTGTCTCCTTTACACAGAAAGGACCAGGGCCATGGGCATCCTACAGAGCTACATCCCTGGGAGTCCTCCTTCAGGAACAGAATGCTGGGGCTGGAGAAATAGCTTAGCAGTTAAGGCGTTGGCCTGAGAAGCCAAAGGATCCTGGTTCTGTTCTCAAGGACCCACGTAAGCCAGATGCACAAGGGGCACATGCATTTGGAGTTTGTTTGCAGTGGCTGGAGGCCCTGGCATGCCCATCATCTTTCTGTCTGCCTCTTTTCTATCTCTCTCTCTGCTTGCAAATAAATAAACAAATAAAAAATAAAAATAAAAAATCCAGAATGCTGGTGTGGTCCTTGTGCTATTTGCATGCAGATAGGCTCTTTACTGCAGGATACTGTTCTTTCCTGGCCTGGATAGTCTGACGTGTTATCTAGAAATGCCATGGTTTGGATTCATTTCCTCAGAAAACTTCCTCCTTGGAGTTGTTGGAACAAACAGCTCTCCAAGTAGAGTTGTAACCCTGAGTCCCTGGTGTGGAAGCGTGGGTCTGCCCTGTTATTGACTGGCAGTGGCCTACCCAGGACTTGACTGACTGAAGACTGCCCGCCGAGTCTCCACAGCTCCACTCTGGGCACACTGGGGAATAAACATAAGAAAGATGACACACCTGCTCCAGACCTCCACCAACTGATGCCTGCAAGTCAGAAGTGTGCTCATATTCCATGCCTGTCTTCTCTGGCTGGGAAGCCCACTCCCCTCACCTTTCCCTGGGCTAACACCTCTGAATGCACAGCAAGCATTCTACAGCCAGTTCCCTTCCAGAAATGACATGCACAAGAGCACAATTAAGTAATTTTTAAAGTTTTTATTTACTTACTTATTAGAGACAGAGAAAGGGAGAGAGAGAATGGGCATGCCAGGGCCTCCACCCACTGCAAACGAACTCCAGATGCATGCGCCACCATGTGCATCTGGTGTACGTGGGTACAGGGGAATCAAACCTCAAATTGTGGTCCTCAGGTTTCACAGGCAAGCACTTAACTGCTAATCCATCTCTCCAGCCCCCAATTAAGTAATTTTATCTTCATTGTTCCTTAACCTCCATGAATCCTTAGCCATGAAATATACACATGTGTACCTACTAACATGCATGCATGCATGTACACACATGGACACCTGTCCACACACATGCTTGCACGTGCGTGCGCACACACACACACGGACATCTGCTCACCTTGCATGCACACACACAGACACCTGCCCACATGTGCATGCACATACATAGACTCCTGCCCACATCTGCATGTACACACACATAGGTATATGCACACCAATTACTCCAGTGAGTTTCCACTGGATGTCTGTTTTGCTGGGTTTCCTCAAAAGAGCTAAACAGAGCTCTCTCAGAGCTTGTGATCTAAATGAGCAGACCAAGTTTAATTAGACAGTCTCTCCAGTGAAAACTGCAGCCTACAATGGTCATGCATGTCTCAAGGGGCTGAGCGAGGACAGTAAAGTGGACATGCCTTATGAGAAGGTGGTGTGGCAGTAGTATATGCATCGTGATGTTTAACCAGAGACTGAGAGGATGGGAAGTGGCCAGCCACGTGAACCACAGAGGCAAAGAGCTTCAGCAGGGGAAAGGCGAGACAAGGCCATGTGCTGATTAAAAAAAAAACAACAAAAAACAAAAAACAGGCTCCATCTGGGAGGCAGCTAAGAGGCCCATGTGTTCAGTCTGTCATAAGCAGGAGGAAGCTTAGGAGAATGGGCAGGAATATCATGAAGCACCTGATGTTTATTTCAGTTTTCCCATAGGCTGGCATGATAGCTAGCTTTCCATTACTATATCAAAATACCCAAGGTTGGAGACTTTATAAAGAAATTAGGTTTATTTAAGTCACAGTTTTGGAGGCATGAAGGCCAAACATCATGGTACCAGTTCTGGAAAAGTCCAACTGGCTGCATCATTGCATGGAAGAAGACAATGGAGAGGGAGAGAGAGAGTTGTCACAACATGGCAACCAGGGAAATTAGAGTGCCAGAAGGTTTATTTTCTTCTCATTTTGTTTTTAAACTCACTCTCTGGAGAATAAACTTGGAATCCCATTAGAATGCCCTTAATCCCTTCTGAGGCCACACTCTTGTTGCAGGGACAAAATACCTGGACAGAAGTGTATGGAGGGAAACTGTTTAATTTGGCCCACAGTTCCAGAGCGTAGAGTCTGTCATACTGGGGAAAGCATGATGGGAGCCTGAAGCTGGTGTCACATCAGCACATCAAAGGGGGGAAGTAGAGACAGAGAGACCAATAAGTGGAGCCAGGCTGTAACACCTCAACCCCACCACAGTCCCCAGTGACACACCTCCTCAGGCAAGGCTCCACCTCCTAAAAGTTCCACAGTCTTCCCAAATAACACCACTTTGCCGAGGACCAAGTGTTCAAACACATGAGCCTACAGGAGGCATTGCATTCAAACTACCACATCTTATATATAGCCTTACTTAACTATGGCATTCATTCTCTGGTCTCCTTTTAGTAAACACAAGCCTTCTGTGCCCACAGCGACATTCTAAAGCACTATCCATCCATTCATTCAGTGAACTATCAACTTAGTCACATAGAGACATGCACGGGTCTAGGGGACACAGACGTGATCAATCCAGTGACCCAGGTGTGAGAGGGAGAAAGATTTCTAATCCGAGAGAGCAGCGTGTCCGAAGGCCTGAGGCCAGAGAGATCACAGGACATTTGAGCAGCTAGAAGGAAAATGCGAGAGCAAGGAGAAGAAAGACCATAGAGACCTTTGGGGGAAGGTGGATATAACCACAAATATGGTTATCATAAGGGGCCCTGGGCGCTATTCCATGGGACCTTCATCCTCAGATCCAGCCTGATGAGGAAGCCATGTTGTCCCAGAAGGAGGAAAGTATGATACTTGCTCTTGAATCTTCTTCCTGGACCTGACAAATGGTCCATGCTCACATTTCATTTGCTGGAACAAGTCACATGGCCTTGCCATGCTCAGCAGAGGAGCAAGGATAATCTATCTGCACAGAGGAGGGCCACAGAATCTTCGCGTGCCGTCTACCATGCCCCTCCTCCCTGGGCAGCTTGGCCGCATCACAATATTCCTATAATGTCCGTAGCATCCGGCCAGGTATCTAGTAAGTACCAAGCAACAGAAAGTACGCAAGGGTGGCTCGCATTCTTTTCATTTTATTGTTGATCACAGTTGTCATAACTTCTTGGTCCATTGTCTGTTTCATGTCTGTTTCACCCCCTGGATTATCAAGGCCTTTTGGCAGGTCTATGTGTGTCACCTTCTCACTGATGGAACAAGGCACTTGAGCAGAAGCAACTTATGGGAGGAAAGGACTTATTTCATGCTGACAGTTTTGCGGCGGAGAAAACATAGTAACTGGCTCACATATTCCTATATCCACTAGAGAGAGAGAGAGAGAGAGAGAGAGAGAGAGAGAGAGAGCCACAAGAGCAGGCTAGCTCTGAACACCCAGTGGCCTGGACCTAAAAATCCTCAAGGCCTGTCCCCAATGACATGCCTTCTCCAGCAAGGTTCCACTAGGTGGGGATTACGTAGGAAGCTGAATCATAAACATTTGAGGCTGGGTGGTGGGGTGCATTTTACCTTCCAACCACTACAAGTACTTTAAATAAAGGACGTTGCTGTAACCTAGCACTGTGATCCAGACTGCTGCATTCTCATACTCAGGAATGCTTGTCCATGAGTAGACGAATGAATAAAGAAAGACTCCATGAAGGATTCACCTGCTTCTTCATTGGATAGTCCAGCATTCAGTAGGTGCAGGGAAAGGAATTGGACTGTATCCCATTGCGTGGCCCTTCTCCTGGAGCTGGTGACTTGAGCAGAACCTTGTCCGTCCTGGCCTTCATTGAACCAAATGAAACTGCCAATGATGAGCTGGTTATGACCAACACAATCAGTGATTTCAAAGAGTTCATCTTTATCCAACACAGATTGAGCTCGGCTTGAAGCTGGCAGTCCACCCAAGCCACTGTTTCCTGTCCCTATAGCAATCCCCATGGAACCCTAACGCAGGACTCCCTGGCAGGCATTCCAGACACATCTGAGGGCATGTGCCCTTGCCGTGAAGCTGACTGCAGCACCTGACATGACTGAGAGCCTCAAAGAAGCAGTCCCAGTATCCAGACCGCCACAGGCTGTGCGTGCACTGTCTTCTCCATGGTCTACGCCCAGGCCATTTCTTCCTGTGCTAACTGGGTGAGAAATTGCAGGAAGCTTCACTTTCTTTGCATGGCTTTTCCATGGTTTACATTCTAGGATTGAACTAATTTGTTTCCTGCTTGCTCCTGGTTGCAGGCTTTGCAGCCCTGTGTTTGCAACCAGGCCCCTCCCTCCTCTTGCCTTTCCCATCCCCAGCTGACCACATATGAGGAGGGGTGGGGAGGGTGAGCAGGCTTAGATCACTGTGGACCGTGGAGCTTGCAATCAGATGCTCCTGCTACTGTTGACAGCTTGGGGTAGGGGTGTGAAGGCTCTATGGCTGATGGGAAGAGGGGCACTGTCGGCTCAGGACACCCCTAATCTGACAGCAAGCAGCTGAGAATAATCACATCTGTACAGCTCCCTGCAGCTGATGTTGCAAATTCCTGTGCTGAAGGAGAACCCAGGGTCCAAGAGGCAAAGTCATATGCAGAAAGTCTGACTCCATAAGTCATGCCGTCACCCCTGTTTCAAACTGCCACCTCGAATCTGATGCCCTCAGGTGTCTACTAAAAAAAAAAAGAAAAAGAAAAAAAAAAAAAAAAGAACCATCTCTGGGGTAACATTAAATAACCTGAAATGGAGAAGGTGGTCTGGAAACCTGGGCTGGGATCCGAGATGGCGTTTGAGCCCCTGTAGTCTTTGAAATTCCCCAGATGGCATGTTTTCATTTTGAAACAGGTAAATTAGGAAGATGCTATCTTGGGACATCCTAAATGCTTGGATATTGGCTGAAAAGAGGACCAATTTTCTCATCAACATGCTTCTTCGCTTAAGTAAAGTAATTACAGCTGTAAGATACCCCACTGGACTCTCCACAAATTATGTTCATGTTAAATATATAAAAGCAGAATCTAGGGACTGGGGCAATGGCTCAAAGGTTAAAGCTGCTTGCATACAAAGCTTGCTAGTCCAGGTTCAATTTCCCAGTACCCACATAAATCAGCATGCAAAGTGACTCATTCTTCTGTGATTTCCAACTACCTATGACAATGGGAGATGGACCCAGAAAAATCCAAAGCTGGCAGTTTGTTTGCTGTGGCAAAGGACCCTGTCTCAAAGCTGTCCTCTGACCTCCACATGCACACAGTGGCACATGCGACCATACACAGACAATAATAAATGAATAAATAAATAAATAAAAATTTAAAAAGCAGAATCTGCCATTATTTTATTTTCAGAACTGTCCTGCAAAACATTGCATACCTCTCAACTAAGCCCCTCCTCTTGGTGAATACTGAGTAGAAATGAACATGCATGTTCATCAAAGACATCCCATCTGAACTGTGCTATAGCCCCAAACTATGCAAAGGCCTCAGGCTGAGAGTTGCTTTATGGTCAAGCCACGCAGTGAACTGCACAACACGGCAGTGAGCATGAGCGAGGTTCAGTTATGCCAGGCACAGGAAAAAACTCAGACCTGTCATGTTGATTGAGCAGAGGTCAGACACATTGGTCATCACAGTGTTCAAATATCGGCACAACTGATGTTGTAGAAGTGAGGACTAGCTGACCCTTAGTGGACGGAGGTAATGGCTGGGAGTTGGGGCATAGGATTCTAGGGTTCTGGCTTCATTGGGGTACTCAGAATGTGAAAATGCATATACAAATATGTCATTTGATATCTCGTTGCCTTCATTTCCTCAACTGTGAAGTGTATGTGTCATATAGTATGAAAAGATTTTCAAAGTTCCTATGTGCAGTTCAATGAAGAGTGCCTGTCAAATAATAAGTATTTAATATATATGTATGTATAAATGTGTGTGTGTGTGTGTGTGTGTGTGTGTGTGTGTAGTGTGGTGGTTTTTGAATGAAATGTTCCCTATATGTCCTCATGTGTTTTGAGTTTTGGGATCAGGGATGTCATTTGAAGGGTTCCCAGCTGGCGGCTATTTGGGAAAGTGTGGAGCCTTTGGGATGTGGAGCTTGTGTAGGAAGTGTGTCACTGGGCTGGGCCTTGGGGCTTTATAACCCAGCTCTTCTCACAGTGCTGGCTTGCACACTCTTGCTGCTTCCTCAGTGCTGATGTGACAAGGTGTGAGAAGCTGCTGTCTGTTCTATCCAGGCTTTCCCTGCCATGGTGAAACTTCCTCTCAAAACTAGTTGCAAGCTGAAATAAACCCTTTCTTTTTTTCTATCTTCCTTCCTTCCTTCCTTCCTTCCTTCCTTCCTCCCTTCCTTCCTTCCTTCCTTCCTTCCTTCCTTCCTTCCTTCCTTCCTTTTATTTTGCATGTTTAAAAATTTATTTACGAGAGAGAGAGAGAGAGAGGTTGGGCACTCTAGCTACTGCAGATGAACTCCAGATGCATGTGCCACCTTGTGCATCTGGCTTATGCGGGTCCTGGGGAATCGAACTTGGGTCCTTTGGCTTTGCAGGCAAGGACCTTAACTACTAAGCCATCCCTCCAGCCCTGAAATAAAACATTCCTATCCACTATCTGCTTCTGGTTATGTGCCCTGTCCAGCAATGAGAATGTAACTGCTACTTATAGCAAGTGCATTTATAATTTATACAAACATTTTAACTATTTCTTATATATCACCAATCTATTTATAGAGTATGATATCATACTATAACATATAACTGTATGATATGAGGTGAATTTAGAAAATACTATGTTATCTTTAGAACCTTACTATTTACTTTTTCCATCCCTGTGACAAAATACTTGGCATAAACCTCTCCAAGGGAGAGATATTTATTTTAGCTCACAGTCTCACAGGATTCGTCCCATAGTCCTTGTTTCCATTGACTCTGGGCCCATAGTGAGGTGGAATGGTAGTGGGAGTGTATGGAAGAGAAGACTTCTCACCTCATAGCTGATGGGAGGCAGCGAGGGAAACAGGTCAAGGACCTGTTACAACCTTCCAGGGCAAGTCCCAGGGACCTATTTTATGAAGCTATGCTCCTACCTCCTAAAATTTCCAACCTCCCAAAGTAGTGCCACCAGCTGGGGACCGAGTATTTAATCCATGAGTTTTGGGGGCACATTTCATATTCAAACCATAATATTGCTCAATTAGTCCTTGCTGATGGCGGGGGGGTGGGTGGGTTGGTAGCAGTGAAGATCAGGGTCATTAAAGCAGGGAGAACCATGGACAACCAAAATCTATCAACAAGACAAGGATAACTGACTCCCTGGCAGGAGATGAGCCACCTCTCACACAGCAGCCAGGGCCCAGGTGAGAATGCAGAGGAATTGGTGAGGTGAGCAAGAGTGCTGCTTCCACAGTGAGCCTGACAACCTGGGTTGGGGTGATGGAGACAGACACTGAGGATACTCAGAACACACCAAAGCAGAGATCCAGAAGCTGCTGAGAGCTCATCACTAACATAGATGTCAAAGCACACCCACCAAGGCTCAGGGAATTCTGTGGAAGAGGGGGCAGAAAGAATGTAAAAGCCACAGGGTGAGAGGGAATATCCAGAGACACTGGCCCCACCCACGCATAATGACTGACTGGTGCTCTCACAATTCATAACTTACAACTCCATGGTGAATACCAGCAATTCCATTAAGGAGGGTCCTCAGTGGAGTGGGGGTAGGGAGGAGGGAAACGATGGTACCAACATATAATGTGTCCATACGAAGTTTCTACCTAATAAAATAAAAAAAAAAAAATTGGGCTGGAGGGATGGCTTAGTGGTTAAGGCATTTGCCTGCAAAGCCAAAGGACCCAGGTTTGATTCTCCAGGACCCACGTTAACCAGATGCACAAGGCGGAGCATGCTTCTGGAGTTCCTTTGCAGTGGCTAGAGGCCCTGGTACGCCCATTCTCTCTCTCTCTCTCTCTCAAACAAATAAATAAATGAATAAATAAAAATAAAATTAAAAATCAAAAGAAATTCTCCAACAACAACAACAAAAGGAATGTCAGGGGGTGGGTGGTGGGAGAGAAGGAGAATACAGTGGTTTCTGCTCTCTAGTCCTTTGACTGACCTCTCCTTGTCACTAGTAAGCAAACATAGTAGCTAAGACAAAGGAGGGAGGAACATAACACTGGCCATTTGGGGAGCTTTAAATATCTATTTTCATAAATGCAAGCCAATGACATTACTGTTGGAGATATTTGCCTGATACAAACAATCCCAATTCTGAGAGATGTGGAAGTTGTAAGCCACCCTACCTGGCAGGAGCACATTTCATGCAGGCATGAGAGTGTCACCACATAGCCCCATCAGCACCTGTTTGCAAGTGGACTTGGGTGAGGCTATTAGCACACACTTAAAAGAAAATGCTGAGCCAGACATGGTGATGCACACCTTTAATCCCAGCACTCAGGAGTCTGAGGTAGAAGGTAGGAGTTGGAAGACAGCCTAGGCTACTGAGTGAGTTCCAGGTCAGGCTGGGCTAGAATAAGACCCTATCTCAAAAAGTTAAATAACTAAATAATTAAATAACTAAATAAAATAAGCTAGAAAAATTGTTCCTCTGAGATAGCTAGAGATAAAACAGCTCCCCAGAGCAGCAGACACTCTGCTACTTGGTAGAGCTAACAAAACAGTGTATCTTATTGATATAGCTGTTTCCCACAGCAGAAGCATCACACAAACCTGTCCAGACAAAACAGACAAGTATGCGACTCTGGCAGAAGAGCTGGCGTAAGTGTGGAAACTGAGGAACTTCAAAGTCTGCACAGCTATTGCTTTGGCAGGAGGGATGCTGTCCCCTGCAGAAGCCACATGTCTGGTGGGTGAGGGGCTGGCTTTGGACTGGATAGCAGGGCGGGTTTAGTTTCGCTTGTACTATGCACACTATAACAATAGCACCCTACTTTTTTCCTGGGGTGCCCCTTCTCTGCTATTCAGTCCTTACTGGATAGTGGTAACTGACCCTCCGACCCCCACCTCTGATTATGGGACTCAGTCCATGACTCATGTCTGCCCAATGAAAATGTGGTATTTTTCTGTCATAGAAATCAGTTCAGAGAGGACTGGGGAGATAGCTCAGTTGGTAAAGTGCTTGCTTTGCAAGCACAAGGATCAAAGCTATGTCCCCATGACCCATGTAAAAATGTTAGGCGTGATGGCATGTGCCTAGAATCTCAGTGCTAGGGAGAAGGAGCCAAGGGAAGCCCTGGAGCTTGCTGTCCAGTCAGCCTAATCAGTGGGCACCGTGCCAACAACAGACCCTGTCTCAAAAGACATGGATGGCATTCCTCAGGGTGACACCCAAGATTCTCCTCTTTGTTCCTCATGTGCATGCACGGGAGCCGCATGCATGTGTGCATGCGCGTGGACACACACATACACAATATACATGTACACTGAGACACATATGCATGAAAATAATCAATTTAGAAAAAGGAATGTGACAGCAAAATAAAAGAGAGACTAATGGAGACAGGGAAGGGGATATGATGGAGTGTAGATTTGGGAAGGGGAAAGTGGAGGAGGGGAGGGAACTATGGTTTATAGTCTGTAAGTATAGAAGCTATCAATAAAAAGGAAAAAATATAAAGAAAAAGCGTGTGGCAGAAGTGGACCAATAAGATACACTCTTGGAATTTTTCAGACACCGTTGGGAAAAGACATTGTCTTTCCAGAATGTTGTCCTAAGTTTAAAGGTATTAATGGCCACATCTGTCATTTCTCAAGACAATTTGACTTAAAGCAAAGCCACATGGACAAAAGATGATCCAAAGGAAGCTGAGGGGTCCTTGAAACCTTGGTGCCCTCTGCATTTTCCGGGAGTGTGAGTTTGTCTACTCAGCTTGCCTTGTTTTTCATTATGCCCCTATGGTCACGTGTCTCACAGAAGCCCTTGTGTCTCAGGCAGTTTGGAGCCTCTGTGGAAATGTTCAAACCATTCTCTGTGCCAGACTTAGGGTTTCTCTCGGGATCTCCACCTGGTGGCTGAGGGGCGGTCTTTGAAGTCTCCCCTTCTGTATGCCCACTAAGCTGGCCATACCGTTCTTCTCATCACCTCAGAGATGTCCCCTCCCTCGTCAACCTTTGAAGGGGTTCATGAAGGGAGAGCCGGGGCCCAGACTGAGGTAAGATTCCCTGGCATGTTGCCCTACAAGGTTCCCTTGAGGAAGTCTCACGGCAGAGCCCCTGTTTTAGGTACCTCTTCATTGCTGGAACAAAATACCTGACAAAACTCAGTGTAAGGGAGGAAGGGTTTATTTCAGCTTATTGTTCCAGATTGCAGTCCATCATGGTGGGGAAGGGATGACCGCAAGATCTCGAGGCAGCTGGTTACATTTGGTCCACAGTGAGGAAGCAGAGAAGGATGAAAGGGTTGTGCTCAGCCAGTCTCTCCTTTTTATGTAGTCCAGGATTCCAACCCATGAAAGCGTGCTTCCCACAGCTATGGTGGGGCTCCCCTCCACACAGCACTGTGATATAAGAGAAAGGGATTGCTAGAGAGAAAAATCCATGCATATTCATCATAGTGGGATGTGAGGTAGAAGATGAAAAGTGTTTTGGAAAATTCATGTAATAGTCGTGAGAAAGCCAGGACCCACTGCGAGTGCATCAGGGACACTGTGAATCAAGAGGAAAGGGAATCTCTTTGGCTCGGCGTCACGTTGAGTTTGAATAAAGTATGTGGCGAATAAAGAATAAATAAGAATAAATAAGGCAGATGGGCTGAAGTCTGACTGGCAATCAGGAAGCATTTTTTTTTTTTTTTGCTGGTGTCAGTGAGAATGATCATAAAAATCTGAAATTAACAAATGAAAAGAAATGCACTTTTCCAAATGTTGGAGAGTCCCTCTTACATTGTAGGAGGAAGTTGAACAGAACACAAGGAAATTTATTTATTAATTTATTTTTAGTGTAATAGAAATGACCAGAACAATGTCAAAATGTAGAGGTCAGAAACTCCACTGCCTTTGGGGACTAGGATGCTTATATAAAGAAGAATGCAGCCAGGCGTGGTGGCTCACGCCTTTAATCCCAGCATTT
Organism: Orientallactaga sibirica; assembly: GCA_036365145.1. Taxonomy (NCBI): domain Eukaryota; kingdom Metazoa; phylum Chordata; class Mammalia; order Rodentia; family Dipodidae; genus Orientallactaga; species Orientallactaga sibirica. The sequence continues at coordinate 4,732,653 of JAEOAD010000030.1, forward strand.
GGGAGGCAGAAGTAGGAGGATTGCCATGAGTTCGAGGCCACCCTGAGACTACATAGTGAATTCCAGGTCAGCCTGAACTAGAGTGAGACCCTACCTCGAAAAACAAAAAAAAAATAAATAAATAAGAATGCTATGGGCTGAAAAGATAGCTCATTGGGTAAAGTGCTTGTTGCAAATATGTGAGGACCTGAATTCTAGCCCAAGGCCTCACATGGAAATGCAGGATGCGGTAGTGAATGCCTGTAATCCCAGGGCTGGGGAGGCACAGATAGGAAGATCCCTGGAGCTAACTGGCCAGCCAGTCTTGCCCAATTCATTACCTCTAGATCAATGAGAAACCCTGTCTCAACAGAGGGTGGGCAAGGGCTGGAGAAATGGCGGTTAAGGAGCTTGCTTGCAAAGCTGATGGCCTGGGTTTGATACCCATGTAAAACCAGATTCACAAAGTGGCACATGCATCTGGAGTTTGTTTGCAGTGGCAAGAAGCCCTGGTACATCCATTCTCTCTCTTTCTCTACCTCTCTCCTTGCAAATAAATAAAGAGAAGTTTTTTTTTTTTAAAACGACTACTAATGTGAAAAATATTCCAAATATAATAAAATGCTGTTAAAATAAAATACTTGGGGCTGGAGAGATGCCTTAGTCACTTGCCTGCAAAGCCTAAGGACACAGGTTCCAGTTCCTAGGACCCTCGTAAGCCAGATCAAAAGGTGGTGGTGCATGAGTGTGGAGTTTGTTTGAAGTGGCTGGAGGCCCTGATTCACCTATTCTCTCTATTTCCTTCTCTCCAATAAATAAATTAATAAATAAATAATTTAACTAAAATAAAATGTCTGGGCTGGAGAGATGGCCCAGCAGTTAAGGTGCTTGCCTATAAAGCCTAATGACCTGGGTTTGAGTCCCCAGTACCTATGTAAAACCAGATGCACAAAGTGGTGCATGCATCTGGAGTACATTTGCAGTGGCTAGAGGCTGTGGCACACCCATTTCCCAACCCCCATCCATGCTCTCTCTCTCTATCTCTCTCTGCTTGCAAATAAATAAAATATTTCTTGAAAAAATAACAAATAAAATATCTGAGAAAAAAAAATTTTTAAAGATGGACACCATTCCTGAGGCTGTCCTCTGGTCTTCACTTAAAGAAGGGAAGATTTGTTTTAGCTCACGGTTTCAGATGCTGTGGTAGTTTGAATAGATGGCCCCCCCATATATTCAGTGTTTTATTAGTTTGTAGTTTGCATCTGCAGCCACCTGACTGGAGGCAGTGTCACTGGGCGGATTTTAAGGTATGGTGGTGGGTTTAGGATTTCAATCTAAAGATATGCAAAGTGTGCCTAGCTGGAGTTCCTGAGGTGTGCTGTGCTGTGTGACTTTAGGCTTGTGGCTTTGTTCTCTGTGTTTGGTCCTGTGAAGGCAGGCCAGCTTCTTCTGCCATTATGGAACTTCCCCTGGACCTATAAGCTTCAATAAATATCCCTTCCTGTGCCTGGTCTGGAAGTTCATCTCAGCGAACCTGAAGCTGTCTGCTACACATGCTTTAGTCCATTATGGCAGAAAGAGTGTGAAGGGCCCAAGCAGCTCACGTGACAGGGCTGAGAAGCAGAGAGAGGGTATGCCTGTGCACGTAACCATTCTTCTTTTCTCCTTTTATTCCAATTGGGCTTCTTATGGAATGGAGCTGTCCATATCTGTATCCATGTGGGTCTTCCATGCTTAGTTAATCCTCTCTGGAAACCCTCTCGTAGACAGCCAGAAGCGAGCTTCACTAATCTCCTAGATACTTTCAGTCTAAGCAAGTTGACAAGGAAGACTGTCCATCCCAGGAGGTGAAGCAGAGAAGGGAGCTAGAAGTAGCCGCTAAATTGTGGGCAAAGGAGACCCTCAGGCCATGGATCAGGGTCCATGTGAGTGGGGGCGGGGGAGCATTTATCCAACACTTCTCCCTTCCTTGGTTAAGAATGGCATCTTGAGAAGATCCACTCACTGCATTTCTCTTTAGCTTCACACAAGTTGAGCATCCCCTTTCTGTGTGAAGAGGCACTGCCTCAGGTGCTGGCAGGAGACAGGATGGGTGAGTGTCGAGAGTTTGTTACCAGAAGCTGATGGAGCAGGAGTCCACCAGAATGACAGCTGGCACCTGGCAAAACCCTCTACATAAGAACTTCTTTCTTCTACCTGGTGGTGAGCCTGAGTTGAGGTAGTCCTTGGGTTCCATTTCTTCAGTGACACCTTGGAGTGAAAATTCCACTTCCACATAGAAAAATGTTCCAAGGCGTCAGTGTTTCCCAGCAGCAGTATGGGATTAAGAGGCCTCTCTCTGGCACTAGCTTGCTGTATAACATCAGGCATGTCCTCACCGGCCAGTGAGCCTCAGTTCCCCTATCTCACAAAACATCGATTTGACTCTGTGGCTTTGGATTTTTGCCCTGCCTAGAAGAGACTGGGTATGGGGTGCAATCATGCCAGACCCTCAAAACCTTCTGAGAGTGGTAGAAGCATGGAATATGGATTATTCCTAAGCTAAGAAATCACTGAAGGCTGTCTTACTCACAGAAGGGAGAGAGGCGTGTCAAGGAATGGCTAAGCTGTGGGAAGTCCTCAAACTGGGAGGTTAAGGCTGAGTGTCTGAGCAAATGTTCCTTTCCCCAGGAAGGTATTGGATGGAAGCTGCATTGGTTCATGGTGCCATACAGGAAGTCAGTAGCCTTATCCAATGCCTGTGGCCTGTCACATTTAGGCCTTTGAACAGGCTTGGTGATGGATAAGGGGGCTCCTGCTCCTTGGTTAGCTGAGACCAGGAGACCCTGCCATCTTGCCTCATTCCCTTTGCCCTTCTGCCTTCAATCAAGGCCTCTGAAGTAATTACTCTGCGGATGAGCAGCTCGCGGGCCTAGTGTGCAACTAACAATTGGTTTAGAGACTGTGACCTATAAATTTTGAGGCAAGGGAAAGAGGATTTGGGGCACTTGGGCTATCGTTTCTAATGAAGAAAAATCACACACCGGAAGGGATATTCAGAGTGTTATTGAAGCCGCCTAATATCATCTGGTGGTGATTTGTAGGTCTCCATAATGTCGTGTGTTCTTGGGGAAAGAAAGGAAGAAAAAGGGGTGGGGGAGTGAATTGTTGTTGTTTGTATTTCTTGGGTGGGGGGGATCCTTACTCTGTGAGATTTACGACTTGCAGGCCACCATCTGTATAAACCCCACCAATCTTCCGTCATTGTCTCCCCAGCTCTGTACATGAGGCCAAAAACCAAGTGGGGAACACCATTGGAATGTCGTCCTATTTATTGTTTATAAAAATAAACGGGTTGGCTGGAGACATATGCGAGGAATTTTCACGGAGCAGCTGCATAAGCAAGGGTCCGAGGGACAAGGAGCTGAGAAAGTCGGGAGGGCTGGAGTGTGACCCCGGCCCAGTGCAGGAGTCTCCCATCGACCGGGCAGGACCACTTTGGGAGATGAAAGGAGAGAAGGAAGCAGGAGGGAGGCCGGGAAAGAGCCAGATTCAATATGGATCAGGTCCAACCCCTTTCTCCTTCGTCCCACCACTAGGTGAAGGCTTTTGGAAAGCTGACCTTGAAGGAGGACACAGGGGAGGAGTGCTAAGAGGACACCCTGTGTTCTTTGGGGGGAGCAAAGAGCAAAACAAGAAATAAAACCCGTGAAAGGCTCTCTGTTATGTTGCTGTTTCAAACCTGGGTGCCCGTTGTCCTTTCCATGAACGAAGAAGGCAACAGGCCTTCGAGGGCCAGTGGGAAAGGTGAGGTTGGGTCCCACCAACCTGCCCTAGCCAGGAGCACTGGGCTGGCCTGATCCTTGTCACCTGTTGGGCTGGGCTGTCCCCAGGAGGACACAACTGCTGTCCAGGACAGGACAAAAACTGAGAAGTTGACAGAAATATCCTCCAAGGTGGCCCCAGCAAGTGTCGTTGGGCAAGAGGGGTCACTTCTCACCTTCTCTAGGGCAGGAGGATGATCATAGTTGACAACAATTGACTGACTATTCCAGAATCACTACAAGAATGGATTTGGAATGCTCCCAACACAAAGAAATAATAAGGGTCTGGTGGAGGTCCTTGCCAATTACCCTGATCCCATCACCAAATACTGAATACATGTATTCAAATGTTCTACTATGTCTCATAAACACAAAAATCCCTATGTGTCAATTAAAAATAAAAATAAAGATGGACCCATAACCCTTCTCATTTTAAGACGAAACCTGAATAGCAAAACAACCTGCCCAGACTATAATTGAACAAGATACAGCTGGGTTTAGACCCTCCCAGGAAGCCTGGAGTTCACCGTTCCCAGCAGCCTTTCACACAATCCTGCTGCCATGGTCCCTAGCCAGAGCTCCGCGGGCCCCCACAGGCTCTTATCTAAACAGAAGGCAGGGTGTCATTTTAGCATGAGGCTAATGCCTTGTTTAAAGCCATTCTGTGTCTTCCAATTTCCAAATATCCAGAGTTCTTTTTGAAAAACATTATTTATTTATTTGAAAGACAGGGAGAAAGAGAGAGAGAGTGAGAAAGAAAGAGAGAGAGAGAGAGAGAGAGAGAATGGATATGGGTGTATTAGGGCCACCTGCCACTGCAAAAAAAAAAAAAAATTCCAGATTCATGCTCACATTGTGCATCTGGCTGTATGTTGGTACTGGGGAATCGAACCCACCCTGTCAGGTCCATAAACTTCTCCTGTGAACTCTGGCCAACCCACTAGCTATAGGCACAAGGTCTTTTTTCTTCTCCTCGACAGTGCCAAGCTCTGGGCCCTTTGTGCTCACTCTTGCTCTATCTGGAACCCTCTTCCCAGGAATCTTGCAATTGGCGCATGCTCTGATCTCTGCTTAAATAGTCTTGCCTCAGAGACAGCTACTTATCTAATAGAGCACCTCCTGCAACAAATCTCTCTCAAGTTCATTAACCAACTTCGTTATGTTTTCTTTTTGCTTGGGTCATTGATCGCAATTGCAAATAAAATAATTAGTTATCTACATTTTCTTTGTTCCCCATTGTTGTCTCAAGAAAGGAAGCCCAAGATCTTCTCTCCTGAACTTCCAGGGCCTACAACTGTGTCTGGTCTGGAGTCCTTGTTCATCTATTCAGATTTGTCCCCTTACTCAGCCATGTTCACTGGGCTCACTTATAACGAAATGACCTGCGTTCTCAATCACAAACCAATGCATGAGTAAACAACGGGACACTTCTCTTAGCACTGTGGCTAAAGCTCTGACACTTAGTTTCTTAGTGCAGCATTCTAAGGTAACTGTCTAGGCCCTGGCCCCTAGGTTCCGCTTCAGTGATGTTGGCATTCTGCTCTAAAGGCTGATAGAGGAATCTGCCTTCAATCAACTGATCTCCAGGGGCAGTAGATGGATGTGCTTAAAGATTAACCACTCCAATTGGGCTGGCATCTTTTCTGAGAGGCTCAGTGAGGCTAGGAGGCAGTGGGTGAGATCAGGGCCTGCTGGGCTAGCTTAAGGAATTCCATCATTGTATTACCCCACCATCCCTGCTTTCTGAGCTAAAACCTCATTGGCCAGATATGCTTACATCTGGACCATAAAGGACAAAGAATTATATGTGAATCTTACAGCAACAATCACCTGTGAGCCAGGCACCTTCACAGCCAGTTTCATCTGTGTAGCTTCCTGTACAAAATGATGGGTCTCCAACACAGTGCTGAGAAGAAGGGATGGAGGAGTGCCCAGCACTGAAACACCTCTGTCACACCATCCAAGGCTCAGGGACGGATAGAATGGAAGAGCCAAAGGAAGGCTACGACTTCTTACAATGCAACCTCCCAGACAGAAATTGGCCTCGATATCCATGACCTTGCAGTGCCTAGCAATACATTCGCAAGACCCTCAAAAATAGAAGAAAAAGATGATGACATCAAATTAACACAGAGACTAATGGAGAGAGGGAGGGGATATGATGGAGATTGGAGTTCTAAAGTGGAATGGGGGAGGGGAGGGAAATATCATGTGGTTTTTGTATGTAAGTATAGAAGTTGTCAATAAAAATAATAATAATAAAAAAATAATGGGTCTCACTGTGACACTTTCACCCCCGAAGACCATGTAGTCTCTCCTCCATTACCCACAACTGAGCAATCCCCTTCCTCTTCTCAAGAGCCTCTCTACTTTCAGAAATGTCATATGTAGGTTTTTAAAACCTAAATTCCACGTCTGAGAGAAGATAGCTTATTTCACCTCCTAGGGTGATTCCACTGTGCCTTTCTCCAGGGGAAAATGTGTGGTTTCCATCAGCCCTTCTAGATCATTCTATGACTCAACATAGATTGAGCATCTCTAAATTGTTATTGACATCTAGGGTTATTTCAAAATCGACTCTCTCTCCTAGTGTTTTTTTAATAATAAAAGTCCTTTCCCCTAATTTCAGGTCACATTTCTAAGCATTTCAAATGCACATGGTATGATGGCGTGTGCTTATTGACCATGCAGTTATGGATCAACTACTTAGGCCAAGCACTGTTTTAAGTGCAAAAACAGAATTAGTCCCTGTTCTAAAACCTTTGCTTCTAGGGAGGCAAGGAGAGTAGAAAGAGAGCAAGCAGACAAATAAACATAACATAACATAACATAACATAACATAACATAACATAACATAACATAACATAACATACAATAAACTCCCATTGGTGGAAAGAGCTCAGGAGAAAATGAGACTTTGTGATGTCATAGAGAAGGAAGAGGGCATGCCTTCACTCTGGGTTGTCAAGGACTGTCTCTTGGTTAATGTACTTGGATCTGAGATGTGAATGACATGTTAGAGCCCGATAAGCCAACAGGTAGCAAGATTTTTCTAGAACTGGAAGCAAAGGCAAAGCAGAGGTCCTGAGGTAGAAATCACCTTTATCACTTCCAAGGGTGGAGGCGTGGTTCTGAGGAGTGAGAGGATGAGTGAGAAGTAGAGATGGAGACAGGAACTCCAAAGACCTGGTAAGAGTTGATTTAGGGCTCTGAGAAACCACTAGAACTTATTAACAGGCCCACTTCCAGTGCTTCCCATGGCACAAAATGCTGCTGACAATGCCTCTGTGTCTGTGCATTGGGACAGAGACTAGCAATGCACTCGTATCTCCTCAAGATGTTGATGGAGGCTTTCCACATCAAGGTGAACACTCACAAAGAGCCCTGGAGTGGACAGATGCTGCCTCTGACTCAGTGTCCCCATCTGGAGGGCAGCAGACTTGTCAAGGTATATGGGGATCCTTGGGGAGACAGAGCCTAGTGTGAGATGTGAAGTGTCCCTTTCCCTCCACATGTCCTCTCCTCCCCACACAGCTCCTCACATTTATTTTTAATTTTGCTTTGTCTGAGTTGGTCCCAGAAGGTTGCATAAGACGCACTGCTCTGCACTTCTTGGTGTCAGTTCTGAATGGTGTCTGCCCACTCCCTGGTAGGAAAGACTAGATGCTTAGCTCATTCTCCCCCTTCCTCACTCACTAGGAGTCCCATATATTCAAATGTCTCATAATGCAAAGGAATATATTTCTTTTTTTTTTTTTTTTTTTTTTTGAGGCAAGCCCAACAGACTGGCCTTTTGTTAATGTGAGAGAGCATGAGAGAGAGAGAGAGAGAGAGAGAGAGAGAGAGAGAGCGATATTTGGCACACCAGTGGCTCCAGCCACTGAAATGGAACTCCAGATATGTGCACCACCTTGTGAGCATGTGAGACTTTATGTGCTTGCATCACTCTGTGCATCTGGCTTACGTGGGACCTGGAGAATCACACATGGGTCCTTAGGCTTCTCAGGCAAGTGCCTTAACAGCTAAGCCATCTCTCCAGCCTAATTTCTATTTTTTTTTTTTTTTGAGAGAGGCACAGAGAGAGGGAGAGGAAGACAGATAGAGATGGGTGAGGCAGCAGCCTTTCAGCCACTGTGAAAGAAATCCAGATGCGTGTGCCCCCTTGTGGTCAAGTGCGGCATTGTGCCCTTGCGTCACTTTGCATCTGGCTAAACGTGGGACCTGGAGATTGGAACCGCTGGAGATTGGAACTGGCGTTCTTAGGCTTAGCAGGCAGGCGCCTTAACCGCTGAGCCATCTCTCCAGCCCTAATTTCTATTTCTTAATCCACTAGCGGCACATAATTCCTCTCTGGTAAGATGAGATTAATGTCTCCACCCACCCCTTTCTTCTTTGACTCTGAACATCAGGACTGTTATTTTCTTTAAATTATTTATGAGAGAGAGAGAGAGAGAGAGAGAGAGAGAGAGAGAGAGAGCATAGGTATGTCCAGGCCTCTATGTCACTATGCATCTGGCTTTATGTGGGTACAAGGGAATTTGGACTAGTGCCAGACAGAAGGCTTTGTTAGCAAGCACATTTCACTGCTGAACTATCTCCTCAGACTCATGCTGTCATTTTCATTGTCAAGGTCATAACCCATTATGCCCTGTAATAATATGATTATATAAGTATGTTTGTTGCTGTAGGACAAATTCCTGTTATTCAGCCAGCATAAGTGAAGGAGAGCAAGAGAGAACATTCTACTTCAGTAAACCAGAATTGCTTTTTAGACCATCTCTCACGTGGATGGATTCTCATTATTGTATGAAGTTGAAAGAGTAGCATTACCCCTCTCCAAATATGTACTCGTGTGAGTCTACTGATCTCTGAACATGTTAACTTATAAGACAAAAGAAACTGTCCTCAGATGGGGCAATGAGGCTGAGAAATCAACCATCTATTGGGCCCAATGTGAAAATAAGACTCTCCCCTCTCCCTCCTTCTCTCTCTCTGTCTTTCTGTCTCTGTGTCAGTGTTTGAGGTCAAACTTATGGACCTTGTTCTAAGCAAGTGCTCTACCACTGGACCATACCTCTAGTTCAACAAAGGATGAAATGGGGATTCTTTGGGGAAGGAGAGAGGAATGAATGCTGAGTGGATGAACCCATTAACTATCCACTATTTATGAGAGAGAGAGAGAGAGAGAGAGAGAGAGAGAGAGAGCATAGGTATGTCCAGGCCTCTATGTCACTATGCATCTGGCTTTATGTGGGTACAAGGGAATTTGGACTAGTGCCAGACAGAAGGCTTTGTTAGCAAGCACATTTCACTGCTGAACTATCTCCTCAGACTCATGCTGTCATTTTCATTGTCAAGGTCATAACCCATTATGCCCTGTAATAATATGATTATATAAGTATGTTTGTTGCTGTAGGACAAATTCCTGTTATTCAGCCAGCATAAGTGAAGGAGAGCAAGAGAGAACATTCTACTTCAGTAAACCAGAATTGCTTTTTAGACCATCTCTCACGTGGATGCGGATTCTCATTATTGTATGAAGTTGAAAGAGTAGCATTACCCCTCTCCAAATATGTACTCGTGTGAGTCTACTGATCTCTGAACATGTTAACTTATAAGACAAAAGAAACTGTCCTCAGATGGGGCAATGAGGCTGAGAAATCAACCATCTATTGGGCCCAATGTGAAAATAAGACTCTCCCCCTCTCCCTCCTTCTCTCTCTCTGTCTTTCTGTCTCTGTGTCAGTGTTTGAGGTCAAACTTATGGACCTTGTTCTAAGCAAGTGCTCTACCACTGGACCATACCTCTAGTTCAACAAAGGATGAAATGGGGTTCTTTGGGGAAGGAGAGAGGAATGAATGCTGAGTGGATGAACCCATTAACTATCCACGACATTACCATCTTTTTTTTTTTTTGCATAACAAGTTTCTTTTCTTTTTTTTTTTTTTTTCAAATATTGATTTTTAAGAGAGAGAGAGATAATGGGCACACCAGGACCTCTAGCCACTGCAAAGGAACTCCAGATGCATATGCCACCCTGTGCATCTGGCTTACGTGGGACCTGGAGAATTGAACCGGGATCCTTAGGTTTCACAGGCAAGCACCTTAACTGCTAAGCCATCTCTCCAGCCCAACAAGCTTATTTTCCAAAAGGCATATACATATCGTAAACAAAGTAACTACGTAACGCATCATATGTAACTGCCCAGAACTACTCCATCAAGTCTCTGAGCATCTTTTTTCCGTAATCATCATCTTCATCCGAGTCCATTACTTTTCTTCTTTTGAATTTAACTGTTGTTTTCCTTTCTATTTGTTGGCTCATTTTTTTTCAAGCATTTCTATTAAACCTTGTTCTGACACCTTCCCATTGAGCTGTCCACATCTCGCCATCTGAATAAGGTAGTTTTCTGCGGCTTTCATTTTTTCAGGCTTTACAAGTGCTAAGTTAGCTGGCCTTGGCTGACTGATCCAGAACTTGGGCTAACACAGTGTTTCTCATTTCTGCTTCCCTTTGCTTTGCCTTTTGGTGGGCAGTATCACCAGGATCCCCATGCTTCGCCTGCACTTTGGCCAGACTCTGCTTCCTCTTGCCCACAAGCCCCAAGATGTGGGCATGGTGTTGACATTACCATCTTATTTTCACAATTCTTCCTTCACTTAAAAAAAAAATTTTTTTGTTTTTTATTGGTGTTTATTTAAAAATTTTTTTATTTTTACTTAATTAGACAGAGAAAGAAAAAATAGGCACACCAGAGTCTCCAGCCACTGCAAACAAACTCCAGACACTTGCGCCACTGTGTGTATTTGGCTTACATGGATCCTGGGGAGCTGAATCTGGGTCATTAGGCTTCTCAGGCAAGTGCCTTACTCACTAAGCCATCTCTCCAGTCCTAAATTCTTTTGGATTTTTGAGGTAGGGTCTCACTCTAGCCCAGGCTGTCCTACGTCACTATGTAGTCTCAGGGTACCCTTGAACTCACAACAATCCTCCTACCCCAGCCTCCTGAGTGCTGGAATTAAAGGTGTGTGTCACCATGCCTGGCTTGTGCACTTTTTTTTAAGTTAAAAAAAAATTTTTTTTAAGGGACAGCAAGAAAGAGAGCAATAGAGAACTGGTGTGCCAGGACCTCAGCCACTGAAATTGAACTCCAGGTGCTTGCACCACCTAGTGAGCATGTGCAACCTTGCACTTGCCTCACTTTGGGCATCTGGCTTACATGGGATCTGGAGAGTCAAACATGGGTCCTTAGGCTTCGCAGGCAAGTGCCTTAACCGCTAAGTCATCTCTCCAGCCCTTGCTTCGCTGTGTGAATGGCTTATTATTTTTCACAAATGATACATAGCCTTCGATCTTTCTAAGTGTGCTTATTTGATTTAGAAAATTTGCTGCTGAATGTTGAGGTCTTTCCTAGGAAGTTGTTTTATTTACTTCTTGTTTGGAGTAGAAAGTTAGCCTGAGTGGCCTTTTCAGAGTCCTCCTGGCCTCCTGTCCTGTCAATGATGAACATGGTTAACCTGTACCTCTGTAGTCAGCTGCCCATCACAGCTTCTTGAAGAGTATGACAGGGCATATGGTAAAAAGAGGTTGTAGAAGGCATGTTGAAGGAGACATTTGCCTCCATATTAAAAAAACAGTTCAGACCTTGGTGAGAACCTCATCTGCTCAGAAATCTCAGAGTAGAGGTGCCTAAAAGACCTTCATTTTATCTTTTTAATCTCCACTCCCCTTGCCCCTCCTGCTCTGCTCCCACAGACACATAGCACCAAGCATATCCAGGGCCTTGCCAAGGAGCAAGGCTGCCATCCTTGCAGGTGCCTCCCCCAAGAGTTGTGGACTCCAGCTCCCACTTCAGTGACTGATTCTAGAAATGCCTCAGGCCCTCTGCTCTTCAGAAGTACTTCTCCCTCCTATTCTTGGCATCCTTTGAGTTTATTGGTGTTATTTCATTAGTATTAAAGGAGGAAAGGAAGATGAAGGTTTGGGTTCCTTTACTTCTGTGTTGACATGTTTCAAATAGCATTACATCTATAGTTCTTAGAGATGAAGATTTCAGAAATCCAGCCGGAACACCCCCATCATACATTTACAGGAAAGACAATGAAATGGTTAGAATCAGGCAGATGTACAGTACAATAGGCCTCTGAGCCTGGATTAAGGTGGGAGATACCCTGCAGCTTCCATGGCTACCTCAGGATGGAGTCTTAATAGAGGAAAACTTGCTTCCTTCATTCAGGAGTCACCACATGAAGACTAGGAAACAAGAGGTCAGCTAGGGCAGAAAGAACTGGCAAGCAGACAGGAGCAGACCTGCACAGAAGGCTTCACGTTTCAGTTTTCCAGCGTCCAAGGATCTTCTCATCTTGTTCCCTAGAGCTAAGGGCTCACAGGGTCTCCCCCTGGAGGTTCAGAGACCTGTATGTCTGGCCATTGTCCAGGCTTGGCATGCCACCTCAGACTACTATGGCTTGCACGAGGCAAAGGTTAAGGGCCATGTGAGGACAGGAAACTCTCACTCAGCCCCATCATCCCGGAACATGGCAGGTACACTGGCTGTTGCTCTTGTAAATGAAAAGCCAGTGAATGTCCCCAGGGCAGATGGCTGATCCAGCTCCCGGAACATTAGCCAAGAGGCACTAGGTGATGGAAGAAAAATGTGAGCCTCAGAATAGGAAGGGGGTTGAGGGTGGAGCCCTGGTATTGTCTCAGTACTTGGCAATGTATCTCTGGCAGCTATCCGTTTTCTGTGGGTTTTATTTGTATTTTTTTTTTTTAATTATACAAGCAACTAGCCAGCATTGGCTTCCTAAAGGCCCTCTGTTACCCAAAGCCCACCATACCTTGATTAACATATATAGTACATTTATTTTTAGGGCCATATATTATTTATTTATTTATTTATTTATTTATTTTGGTTTTTCAAGATAGGGTCAGCTCAGGCTGACCTGGAATTCACTATGTAGTCTCAGGCTGGCCTCAAACTCTTGGCGCTCCTCCTACCTCTGCCTCCCAAGTACTGGGATTAAAGGCGTGAGCCACCACGCCCTGCTGATTTATTTAGTTTTTAATGCTATTAACAGCATTGGTTAAGTACTTAGTGCTCATTCTTATTATTTATCAATGCTTTCGGCAAGCTTCTTCAGTCAGAAGTTTTCTTTCCCGCTTCTTCATGTCCAAATTCCCTTCTGACCTTGCTGTCCTCCACTGTACATGCCACGGTTGGAATTTCTAGTGCTCTTCTGTGAAAGTCAGAACTCTTGCACCTTATCTGATTTCTCCAAGTCATCTTCCCAAGAGAAGTATATTTTTAAAAATAATATAAAAGACAATAGAGAAGGCCTAGGTACTTTTGAGAGATGGGGCGATTGTTATAGAGACTGAGGATCATGTCTCTCTGTGGAACGGTGACAGAATGATGGGCTTTTTACATAGACATTCTTCTTATTGTCCCAAGAGCTGCTATAACTGCTGGCTTTGCTTTCTGTTCTCAACTCAGGTAAAGGAGCCAGGGCTAGCTCACTTGACGCTGAGGAGACACCGAAGAGAGATGGACTGTCATATCTAAGGATGCCTAAGCCACCAGGCCTCACTAGAAATACCCATATTATAGCTGCGATTAGGATGAAATTAGAAAATCATTCTTGCTAAGCCCAGTCCAAAAATCTGAGCCAGAGCCATGAAGAAGTACACAGTCAGGCTGGAGAGATGACTTAGTGGTTAAGGCGCATGCCTGCAAAGCCTAAGAATCCTAGTTCAATTCTCCAGGTCCCATGTAAGCCAGATGCACATGGTGGCACATGAGTCAAGTTCGTTTGCAGTGTCTGGAGGCCCTGGAATGCCCATTCTCACTCTTCTCTCTTTCCCTCTCTGTCTCAAATAAATAAATAAATAAATAAATAAATAAATAAATAAATAAATAAATAAAATCTTTAGAAAAGAAGTATATGGTGATGCTTATAAGTTATTCAGTTTTAGAATGCTAATTTTGGGTATAGGCTGTGTGGTGGTTTGATTCAGGTGTCCCCCATAAACTTGGGTGTTCTGAATGCTAGGTTCCCAGCTGATGGCAATTTGGGAATTAACACCTCCTGGAGGCAGAGTATTGTTGGGGGCGGGCTTATGGGTATTATAGCCAGCTTCCCCTTGCCAGTGTTTGGTATAGTCTCCTGTTGCTGTTGTCCACCTTATGTTGACCAGAGAGTGATGTCCATCCTCTGCTCATGCCATCGTTTTTCCTGCCATCATGGAGCTTCCCCCTCGAGACTGTAAGCCAAAATAAACCTCTTTTTTCCCACAAGCTGCTCTTAGTTGGGTGATTTCTGCCAGCAATGCGAACCTGACTGCAACAGGCTGTAAGTAATTGATACAGATATTCTTTACTTTGCAAATTTATGTTGCACTAACCGGGCTGAAGTTTGACTTTCTCAGAATGTCAAAATTGATTTCTCATGCATGTCAGTTTGGAGTTAGATGGAGGCTTTGCTCCCTTTCTCTCTGCTCTGGCATATAGGGTGATCTAGCAAGCAGCTGTTTGGTACCATGGCAGAGAGAACAGATCTCTAAAGAGGCTTTCACTAGCACTTAATTTCTCTAGATTGGAAGTGATACACAGTTCTTCTACATATATTTCACTGGTGGGAACTGGTCAAGTGGCTTCACCTACCATGGGAGGCAGTGAACAGTCCTCCCACATACACCAATGGGAGAGGGAAAGGCATGTTTGAAAAGTTTCAGGGAACCACTTAGAAGTCAACCTTGTAAGAGGGAAAAAATATTAGCATGTTCCTCTATCTGGGAAGAATGGAAGAAAGTATGGCAGTGTACTGGCAGGTATATGTGGTCAAGCATTATGTTTTCAATCTTGTGTCCCCCACAGACTCATGGGTTTTAACACTTGGTCCCCAGCAAAGGCACGACTTGGGAAGGTCATGGAACCTTTAGGAGGTGGAGACTTGCTGGAGCAAGTGTGTCACTGGGAGCAGGTCTTGCGGTGTCACAGCCTGGCCTTGCTTACTGTTTTATCTTTCTCTCCACTCCCTTCTTCCTCCCTGCTGATGTGATGATGTGACACTGGCTGGCTGCTCTGCCCTGATTTTCCTGCCATCTGTCTCCTGTGGAAGAGCAGGAGTCCACATGTCACACAACTGCAGTGGCACATAGAGAGCTTCCGATGGCTTCTAGAAGCTCTTTACATTCTCCTTCTAGAACACTTTCACGTTAGCGCCCTCCTTTACAGTGGACAGGTGGTTATTTACTTTTCAACTGTCTTCTATGACTAGGTGGAAGAGTTCTGAGGACTTCCCTTGCAGATTTTTAGGACACATCAATAGATCTGATGGTGGCATGACATTCAAAAGGAATGAGTCACCCACAGTTTGACAGAAGGAATATTGGAAAGAGATTTGTTCATTAAATCACTTATGTGTTTATTAAACTGCACATGCTAAATATTTGTTATACTGTACCAAATTTGAAAGACATGGGTCTTTCCCTCACAGAGCTTATAATCATATTGCTTGGGTTTCTGTCCACATGCCTCTGTATCTTAGCCCATGTGGGCTACTGTACTAAATGCCTTAGACTGGATAACTTAGGAACAACAGAGAATTTATTTTGCTCATGGTTCTGGAGGCTAGGAAATACAGATCAAGATGCAGATAGATTTAGTGTCTTATAAAGACTTGCTGTCTACTCTGCAAATGGTACCTTAATACTGCATTCTTTTTAAAATTAATTAATTAATTAGGGCTGGAGAGATGGCTTAGCAGTTAAGGCACCTGCCTCTTAAGCCTAAGAACGCCGGTTCCAATCTCCAGGTCCCACGTTTAGCCAGTGCAAAGTGACACAAGGGCTCAATGCTGCACTTGCCCACAAGGGGGCGCACACATCTGGATTTTGTTTGCAGCAGCTGAGAGGCTGCTGGCATGCCCATCTCTATCTGTCTTCCTCTCCCTATCTCTCTGTGTATCTCTGTGTCTCTCTCCAAAAATAAAAAAATATTTAAAAAATTAAAATTAATTAATTAATTTTATTAATTTGAGAAAGCAAGAGAGAAAGAGGCAGACAGAGAAAGAGATAGAGGGGGGAGAGAGAGAGAGAGAGAGGCATGCCAGAGCTTCCAGCCACTGCAAATGAGCTCCAGATGCATGCTCCCCCTTGTACATCTGGCTAACGTGGGTCCTGGGGAGTTGAACCCGGGTCCTTTGGCTTTGCAGGCAAACACCTTAACCACTAAGCCATCTCTCCAACCCCTAATTCTGCATTCTTACATTGTGGGGAGGAGGGCCAGGTATTCCCTCATGGCTCTTTTATAAGAGCACTAATTCTGCTTGTGACTTTATAAGTCCCTACTAAATAATACTATGTCATTGAGTGTTAGGTTCCAATATGAATTAAGGAGGGGGCACCAACATTCAGCCTACAACAAGGGGGTGGAAATAAACTAATAGCAAACACATGCGCATATATATGTAGCAAATACATGCCCATTGTCTCTATAAACTGATGAAGAATGACTGATATAACTGGGTTTGGGTCCTAGAATGCTGATAGACTTGCTGGGGACCTCAGGCAAGTCATCCTTCTGTCTTGACCTGGAGAACGACCTTGCCTTTTACAAGGCTGAGCTAGACGTGTCTGAATTTGGCACTGAGTATACACTGCTTTGGAAGGCAGAGAGAACAACAGTAGATACCATGACAAAGGCTGGCAAGAGGTAGAGGAGGGAGAGGTGGAATTCCAGCTTGTACCTTCTGGGATTTGCATGTCTGAAGTTTGGCTAGCTTTTACTGCCATGTGCTTGGATTTCTATCTTTTAAAAAAAATATTATTATTATTATTATTATTATTATTATTATTATTATTATTATTTTAAATCAGAGTGAGAGAGAATGAATTGGTGTGCCAGGGCCTCTAGCCACTGCAGTTGAACTCCAGATGTGTGCACCATCTTGTGCACATGTATGACCTTGCACTTGCATCACCTTGTTCGTCTGGCTTACGTGGGACCTGGAGAGTCGAACCTGAGTCCTTAAGCTTCATAGGCAAGTGCCTTAACCACTAAGCTATCTCTCCAGCCCTTTGCATGTCTTTTGATTTATTGTCTTGTCACCTAGGCAACCCAGAGTATGTTCTCTGTGATAGTGAGCTGCTTTTTCATACACACCATGGTTCTCTTATCTATGAGAGGCAACTGAACCAAATAGAGATAGCAGTGCCTTTACCCCAGCAAGTGAGCGACAGTTTAGATGCTGAATCTGGCTGACCTTTTGCACAGTGTTCTTCACTGCTTTCTTCTCCTTCTTCCCAACAATTTTGATCTCAGCATTAACCTCAGTGTGTTCAAATACCTTCTTTGGACTTTCCTAGCTTTTGTGTTTCGGGCAAGTTGTTTGAACATCTTTTTTTGGTTTAAAATTCTTTTAAAATGCCATGTGATTTCACTGATCTTACCAGAAACCAATAAAAACACATTACTTTAAAAATAACTCTCATAAAACCTCTTACTTGTGAAAAGCTTTCATTCTAATAAAAGTGGAGCTAACCAAAACCTTTTAGAACTGCTCGCAGGCATCCGTGGGACTTGGCATGTCCAGACCATGCCACCTCCAGAGGTGATGAAGATCCCAGACCTCTCCTCTGTCTGTAGGAAAAGCGTGCCAACAAAAACACACTCACCTACTTAGAAAGAAAAAGCCAACCCGGGCATAGTAGCACCCCACAGAGGGCTGCCCCCTCTGCATGTTGCCAACTTAGCCATGGGGACCTACCACCTTTTCCGTTGTGTGTGAGGTTGTGGTTGGGGTTCCTTTTTCTTTTATTTTTTTCCTTTCCTTTTAGTTTCCTAAATATAGAATTAATGAGTTGTAGGGAAAGTCAGTGACTTCTCTTACGTGGGTCTGGAGAGTGGAAAGAATACAGCAGCTTTTCTACAGGTTTCAACATTCCCCTGGGGCTGGCGCCGTCACAGGTCAGGTCACTTGGGTAGGTCTTGCTATGTTGGGGCTGTGTGGCTATGCTGACAAAGGGATTGAAGATGGTGCTGTTGTCACAAGGCCAAGTAGTGGCACCCAAATGTTGAACCTTGGTAGCAGACCCAGGTTGTCTGTGCCACAATCCCAGGAGGAGGGCATTGAGCGTATAGATTTGGGTGCTACTACTGTCCCTAGAGGTCAGGGATCAGGTTATAGAATTTTAAAATGATGTGTTTTTTTTTTTTTCCCTAAAAATATGCTTAAGGGATAGGGAGATGGCTCCGTGGGTAAAATGCTTTCTACACAAGTGTGAGGACCCCAGTTCAGAATCTCAGAACCCATGTAAGGCTAGATGCAGTGGTGTGTGTCTTGCATCCCTATGGCAAGAAGGAAGGCAAAGACAGGAGAATCCTGGAAACTTAAAGGTCGGCTAGCCTGGTACAGACAGCTGTGAACAATAAGAGATCTTGCTCCAAACAAAGGAAGCAAGGACAGACATCTGAGGTTATCCTATGACCTCCACATGTACACACACACACACACACACACACACACACACACACACACAATGTTTTTCAAAATATGCTCAGAAAACTCAGATATACAGCCAGTTTAGAAGTCAGAGGTGTAAAAATAGCAGTCACAAGAGGTTATTAAATCAACATTTCCACTCAAAAACTGGGAAGGAGAATCCCTTTACTGAGGGGTCAGCACTGGATTCAGGATGTATTGTTTGGAACAGTGAGGCACTCCCCTGGAGATGAGCTCTGTGGTCAGACACTAGTGGGAACGGCTCTGAGCTGCATCCCATCCTTGAGGTTCCCAGGCTCTTTAAAGAGTATAGGAGGGGTACTAAAGGAGTGTGATTAGTGATGTTTAATCTCTCAGATGAACTTGATTCCCGAACCAGTTTTTGTTCATCAAGTACAAACATCTTTCAAGACCACAGGAAGGCAGTGACCTACTACCCTCCTGGGCAGCGTGGCATTGCCCTGCCCATAGGGAAGGACTACGGTGATCTCTTGAATGACTCCCAAAATGCATCATTCTTCACAGAGCCCAACCTTTTTTGTGTGTGTGTGCTTCCAGTGGGTGCTCCAGGGGAGAGTTCTCACTGCACTGTTTAATGAGAGAGCAGTGACTTTATTTTACTTTATTTTTACGGCAGGAGATGTCAATCAAGGCATGTCACAATTGTCACTCACCTCCACAGAATCATTACCACGCAGGAGGGCCATGCTGTACTGCAGAGACTCTGAAAATGTTCAGTTTTCCCTCCATCTATCCCACAGTCAGGTGGGAACCAAAACACGTTGTTTCTCGGCACTTTCCTGCTGGCATTGTTTTCTTTGTAACTAATAAGAGTGACAGCAAATGGCTTGTAATAACTGACTGTCGGTGCTCCAGACACACCACCTGTAACCCTGCAAACCGATCCCTGTTTCATCATGAGAGTTATTTACCCTGATCATCTGGCGACAGAATAAGATGTTTGCTTTTAAAATTAGGGCATTCTCATTTTAAAAGAAATCTCAGAAAGATCATTTTTCCTTTCCATACTAAAGTGCCCCTCCCATTTTGCTGCCTAACTCCTAGATTTGCATTAATTATCTTTCTTTGGTTATCATTTTAAAATATTTGCAAGCAGAGATACAGAGAAAGGGGGAGAGAGAGGGAGGGAGTCTTCTTTGGCTATCTTGAAATTAGAATATGAGAGTCAAGCTATTTTTTTCCCTTGGGATTTTTGTTTCTTGATTTGTGTTTGTTTTAGTTTTGACTTTGGGTGTTGGAGATGGGATCTTACTATGTAGCCCAGGCTGACCTCAGACTCACCATCTTTCTATCTCAGCATTCCAAGTGCTAGGATTGCAGGCGTCCGCCACCATGCCTGGTTTTCCTCTGGGTTGGTTTCAGTCCAATCAGACCTTTTACTTTCTACCAAGTTCTGGCCAGTAAAGAAGGCTGAGAAGACTTGGTTAACAAGTCTGAATTCCATAAAGTCCCACATTCATGAATGTGAATTGATGGCAGCTCTTTATTGCTCTGGGCTCACACTTTAAGAATAGACATTTCTATTGTCTGTGCCTCTGCCCTAGCCAATCTCCACAACTGCCAATCTAGAGATCGAAATATCCCTCAAAGGTCGTGTAGATGCTGACTTTGCATAGAGGCTGGAGCCAACATACAACCTTGAAGGAATCTGGCCTCCTTGGAGATCACCTTGGGAACAAAGAAGGCATAAAGGGATCAATAACCAGGTAGTGATTCAAGCATTTTTTTAATTATTTATTTAGACAGGATCTAGCTACATAATATGGTCTGGTCGTGAACTCATGATCGTCACAAGTGCTCAGATCACAGGGTCATACCACCATGACAGCTCTCTTCTCCTTCTCTTCCCTCCTCTTCTTCTCTGTTTCCTTCTCTTCTCCTCTTTTCCCCTCTCCTTCTCCTCTATTTCCCCTCTCTCCTTTCCTTGCTTTGCTTCCTTCTTTCTCCTCTTCTTCTCCTTCTCCTCCTCCCTCCTCCTCCCTCCTCCTCTTTTGTTTCTTCTTCTTGCAAAGAGCAACAGGAACCCCAGGCCCATTCTCAGGACTCCCAAGGCCATGCCTTTGCTCTCTTGGGCCATCACCTCTTTTGGCTTACTCATCCAGTTTTGATATTACTGGGAAGAGTTCTTGAGCTCCTAAAGCCCTTTTGGAAGCTCAAGGCAACAAAACTCTTTCTTTACTCTTCCTTAAAAATTCTATTGGCTCAAAAGGAAGATGGCATTTTGGTCACCGACTCTAAGCATGTGAATGAAAGCTAACTGAAAACGTCCTGCCTTCCCACTGAGCCACAGTCAGTGGCGGGGCTTAGGAAGAGAGTTGGAGTCTGGGGCAAGTTGTCACGAGACCCTGCTCTGCCTTACCTCTGGGGTGCCTCTGACAGAATGGCTGCTCCCACTGGCAGCAGGCATTTGACCCCGTGGCTCTTCCTTGTCGACACCTGTCATTTTGGCCACTCAGATGCCAGCAGGCTGAGTTGATCCCTCACCATGCCAGCCTCAGGAGCCCCAGCACATCTCCTGGGCTCCTCGATTCTCTTGTGAATGTAGATCTGAGGGCCTGAATAAGACTGCCAAATGTATTTCATAGTCTCAATGAACAGCGTTTCAAACAACCATGTGGTTCATCAGCACGGTGTCAGCGTGTGGTGCTTCATGCTGAAGAATAAGTGAAAGAAAAAAAAAAGCAACCCCACTCTAAACTCCCGTTTTTGTCTCTCGGGGAGCCGAGGGCAGCTGTGTGGCACAGCTCTATCCTGGGTCAGTTCCACATGTCCCCTTCCCTGAGGACCTCTGTCCTTATCAGTTGTATCTGCCCACGATGGACCAGCCTGGTCGTTCTGTGGGCTCAGCACATATCTTGATCAGTGCTTTGTGAGTGCTTTGGGTTTGGGTAAAACTTAAAACACATTTTCCCCAAGCACTTTGTCCTGTTAATTTCTAAACTCGTATATTTTAAGGAAAATTTAGCCCATGTGTTTCTCATTATGCATGATTCATTTGCACTTAACTCATCAAAATGTTGCTTTGCAAAAGTTGTTTGCTTTCCAGGAGACTCCTGAAGTGAAGCTCTCCTTTGTACATCCAGCCTGCCCTCTCATTTCTCTCTCCTCTTCTCTATCTCTCTGTCTCTCTCTTTAAAGGCATGCTGTTTCTTGGAAACAGGAATTTTTCCTCCCTGCAGCAAAAATATATATATATATGTTGGCATCTTGTAGACAGGCTGGCAATGGGTGTGGGTTTCAGCCTGGGGTCCAACTGTTCCTTTCATTCCTTACAGCACCTGCATGGAGGAGGAGCATGTGGTCCTTGCACCCCAAGGCCGCTTGCTAATAGCATGATGGGATAAGAGAGTTTTGGGCGCTATTCAGGGGTAAATTCTGGAGTTAGCCTTTTAGGGTTCAGCTTTCTCATGTCTGGATGGAGTGTGGTAATGGGGCCTAGGGCACCGAGATACCCAGACACATTGAAGATTACTCGGTGGGCTATTCATAAGATGGAGTGATTCACAACAAGCACATAGCAAGTGCTGTTACCATCTTTTGGTTTTGAAAACGAGGCCCACTACCACCAGGATGGCATTCTCTCTCCGCAATACTCAGGATTGCATTCTAGGCCCTCCGACCAGGGTTCACATGCAAGGCCTTCGTTTGCCAGATTATCCTGAGAAATTCTTGTAGAAGACTGGGGGAGTCAGGGTTCACTGTAGAGAAACAGAACCACTGCTGGAGGGAGGGGGAAGAGAACATGTACACAGGCGCGCGCGCGTGTGTGTGTGTGTGTGTGTGCGCACACATGCGCGTATGTGTTTTAAAGAGTTGACGTGTGTGTTTGTGGAGAATTGTTAAGTCCAAAAATCTAACCAATGGGACTCAGGAAAAAGTTGCTGCTCAAGTCCAAGGGCACTGCTGGACAAACAGCAAGATGCTCGAGATGAAGTCCAAAGGCAGTTTGTTTAAGACTCTTCTCACTGAGAGAGGTCACCCTTTTGTACCCCTTTGTTCTTTTCAGGTCTCAATTGATTGGACGAGCCCATTAACAGAATGGAAGGAAGTCTGCTTTACCCAGTCTACAGATTTCATTGTGAACGTCGTCAGAATACAGCCCTCATCACTAACTCATCCCTCCTGGAAACGTGGGAGACTAATGTCTGAGCACTGTGTTCCAGAGGAAGGTGGGAAGCCAGCACAGTATGGATCAGGTGACCCCTGTGGACTACTACAGCCCTGTGGTACTGGGGAGCTGAGGAGCTGATAATGTCCACACCTCAGCGCTGTCCCAGGGAAACACTGGCAGAAGGCTACAACCACGTTGTGCTGTACAGTGGCTCTGGCCACTGGAGGAACCCATGTGTCACAGGAGGGTAGGTGCCGGTGGCTGAAAGTTGGAACCAAAGTGGGACATGGATGGTATTTATCCCTTGCTTCCTTAACTCTTGGAATCACTCCAGCATCTTTTGTTTGCTTGATGCTAGTTTTCCTTTCTTTTAGTAAATGAAGATAAAGAGTGTCTGCTTGTAGTCTCAAGAGGAGATGAGTGAAAATGGCAGTTAACACCGGGAATGTGTGCATAAAACTAGAGTGCTACAGGAAAGAGAAGAAATGGGGTGGGAAGAGAAAGGGTTGGGAGAGAGACAGAATTTTGAAGTGGGAGGGGATGGGGAGTATGAGCAAGGATTACACAAAACTCAAGACAGTGTTAATCAGTTCCATGGAACCTCTCATTCTACAAGAAACTAGCATTCTACAAGGTATAACCACCAATTAAGAGGGATGAGAGAGAATGGACAGAAGGTGGGAAAAGCTTAACCTTTCAGCCATGGACTCTGACTGGTAAATCCAAGGACCAGGATTGGGTTACCCCCACAGACAGCTGTTGGCCAGGGAGACCTATAAAGTCTCCAAAACAATGTTGGCCATTTCCAAAACACTTGCTTAGTTTCCAGTGATAAAACACAAGACCCTGTTGTGAAGATACCATAGGCTTTTGGTCATAGGACATCAGAATACCATACTGGAACCAAAAGGGAAACTAGCTTCCTCCAGGCTAGCCCACATAGTGCTGGAGAGCCCTATTGGAGCTACCAGAGGACAAGTCACCGACAGCATGAATAAGCAGGGGGCTCTGCAGACTTCAAAATCAACCAGTCAGACAAGCAGTATACACTTGTGCAAGAGTGGCAGGTAGCCGCTACAGGTAACCAACTGTTCTCTGATTGGACATGAGGCCCGTTCAGTGGGAGAGAACTCATATCTGGTATTGGAAACCAAGTCAGAATCCCAGAGTCAGGAAAGAGTGGTTGGCACAACAAAAATCTCCTAAACAACTTTACCCACCCCCTTCAAATTGCTCTCACATTTTGTTGGAGAATCTGCTTTATTTTGCATATGTCAGAGAAATGGAGGAGAGCTAAGTCCATCTATAAGACAAGAAGATAGCCTACCATGAGACTTTCCACCTCTATCACATCCGTCAAGGCCCAGGAGAAATTGTGGAGGAAGTGACATCATAAATACTGCCCTAACTGCTAACCTGACAACAAGCCCCAGGTTGATGGTGACAAACACTTAGAATAATCAAAATCTATGAAAGCAGAAATCCAGACCCTACAAAGAACTCAATACTAAATCAGGCTGCCAAGAGGCCTGCCATGTCTCAGAGAATCTTGTGGAAGAGGGGGTGGAAAGATTGTAAGAGCCACAGAGTGGGTAGAAATATCCTGAGGCATGGTTCCCCACTACCCCACTGGGACTGAGTGAGGCCTTCATGACCCCACAGTGATAACCATAACCCCACTGAAGAGGGCTCCCAGGGTAATGGGAGTTGGGGGTGAGAGGATAATAGTATATAACCTGTTATACTACATGTAAAATAAAATTTACAAAAAGATTGTATGCTTATTGTGTTCAATATGCTGTCTATATGTGCTGTGAAATGGCTAAGTTGACCTGATATGTGACAACATCAGTACATGATGTCTTCTTTTCTTTCTTTCTTCCTTCCTTCCTTTCTTCCTTTCTTTCTTTCTTTCTTTCTTTCTTTCTTTCTTTCTTTCTTTCTTTTTCTCTTTCTCTCTTTCTCTCTTTCTTTCTCTTTTTTTGTGAGGAGAGCACTTGACATTTCTACTGGCAATTTGTGTGTGTGTTTGTGTTTTTATACATATGGTATGTGTGTGTCAGGGTCTATGTGTGGAGGTCTGAAAACAAGTTCGGTGTCTGTCCTCTCCTTGAAATCTTCCTTGAAACAGGGCCTCCCACTTCTTGCTGCTTTGCATGTGCTAGTCTAGCTGGCTGCGAGCTCTTGGATTCTTTTGGCTCTGCTTCTCTTTGCTGTAGGCATGTTGGATTACAGACACAGGTGCAACTTTGCATCTGCCTTTGTGTGTGTGCTGGGGAATTGAACTTGGGCCGACAGGCTTGAAAGTAAGCGTCTTTAACCACATTTTCTCTCGTGGTAGTTTTCAGGAACCCACTGCATTGTTATTAACTATAGTCACCATGTTGGTTTCTTTTTAATACTTTATTGAGATCTAATGCATGTACCATAGAAATTACTTATTTAAAGGGTACAGTCTAATGGTTTTGAGTATATAGAGTTATGAAGACCATCACTCAAATCCATTTGAGAACCTTTTCATCGCCTTCAAAAACACCTATGCTCTTTATCTGCACCATTTCCAACCTCTCATCTACTCCAGTGCTGGGCCACTGCATATGCACTTTCTGACAATAGATTGCTCACATACATAGACCAGGCAGCTTCCGCAGCTTCCATTAAGACTGCTTTCAAGTTCTGCCATGTTGTAGTATCTATCAAGTTTTTATTTCTTTTTATTGTCAAATAATATTCGACTCTATGGATGAACCATGTTTTATTTATCTAGTCATCAGAAGACAGACATTTGAACTGTTTCCACTTCTGAAGCACAAAGACAATTTTCTTTTGAAGTAATTTCGGAACTAGTTAAGTGCTTTTAAATCTCATGTAATTTTTTTCATATTCACATATTTTCCCCTTGAGTATGAATAGATACTATCAACCAACAGTTTTCCAAAGGGTCTAATTTCATAGTGATTTTAATACATCTGTTTAAACTCATGGAACATTTGTGCAGTGCTAGTGATGGGTAAAGGAGAATATTTGCAGATGTTTGGTTCACAGCTATTAAGAAATTCATTATAAACATGTATGCAGGGAACTTGATTTGAGTGGAAATTTAGTTATATCCTAGAAGCCTTTACATGATAATGGATAATAATCAATGAATCTGGCATCATGATGAGATTTAAATCCTGGCTCTGCTACCTACTAGCTCTGTGACCTCAGCAAGCTAACTTCTCTGAGTTTCCACAGCTTCTATAAAATGAAAAAAATAAAAGTAGCTCCTACCTCATGGAGCTGTGATGAAAGCTTGGAGGTAGGGCATGTGAAGTTGCACATAGAGCTTGGAACACAACTTGACAGAGTGTTACTTGTATTACCAGACTTAATAGTGCAAGAGCTGGTCAGGCCTGTCATCCTTGCTACTTGGGTGGCTGAGACAGGCAGATCTTGAGCTCAGTTCTTCTGGGCTACAGAGTGAACTCAAGGCCTACATAGTGTAACCCTATCTCAAAACAAAAAGTTTTAAAAAGTGTTAGGGACGTAGCTCAGTGGATGTGCACTTGTCTAACATGTGCAAGACTCTAGATTCAGTCCCTGGTACTACAAAAATGAAAAAGATTAATTATAGAAAGAAAGGGTGGTAGAGCACACCTTTTATTCCAGCACTTGGGAGGCAGAGGTAGGAGGATCACTGTGAGTTCGAGGCCACCCTGAGACTACAGAGTGAATTCCAGGTCAGCCTGGGTTAGGATGAAACCCTACCTCAAAAAGACAGAAAAAAAAAAGGAAAAGAAATTGTGGGCTCAGTGGTTAAGAGTGCTTACTGCCCCAATATGAACACCTGCAATGGCTTGAGACTGTCCTAGATCAATTCTCCAACACTTATGTAAACATCTGGGTGTGGCCTTTCATGTCTGTAATCTCAGTCCTATAGTGGGTGGAGAGCGGACAATCACTAGATGAAAAAAAATAATTGTGAAAATGACAGCTCTGGGTTGAGGGAGACATTCTATCTCAAGGAAACAGGAGGTAAGCAAATAGAGGATGTCTGATGGTCTCTTCTGACCTCCTCACAATTGCACAAGGGGCACACACATGTGCATACACTACACACACATCACATTCCATACCACACCATACATATTACACAAACACACCAAAATAATTAATCAAAAACCAATTAAGAAGAAAACTGCCAGAGTTTGGGTCTAGTGACCCACGTTTATAACCTGACTTCCATGTACTCTGTCTGTGACCCTGGGGAGGTTGTTTAATGTCTGGATGTTTCCATCTTCCTGCCTGTAAAGAGGTCACTTGTTTGCATTAGCTTCTCTCTCTTTTGGAGTCAAATGGAGTCAAGAATGGATAAATATGTGACTGTGGGTGCTTCCTTTGCTCTTTATGGTGGTGTCTTGACATGTCTTTGGAATATCTGTCACCCACCTGTCAACCTTAGAAGCCTGTGGACACAGCCTCTGAACATTGCTTTGTGCCAGGTTGAGAAAGACAGGCTCTGCAGTGCTGCCTAGACTAGGTGAGCACGTTGAGAAAGGATGGGAGTCCTTAAACTCTGGATGTCGAGGCTTAATTTTTTTTCTAATACTTTGTCTACATAATTTCCAAGTATGTAGCCATGCAGAATTCTACATACATATCAGCTTATCCAGCGCCTCGATTCCACAATGAACATTTTATAATACGTGTTTACTGCATATCTATCCAATAACCCAGTAATGAAGTAATGGTTGAAAGGCAGAGCAGGGAATTGCCTTTCAGATACAGTGATTATGCCCTGTCCAGTGGTCTGAGCAGACTTGGTCACACACATTCTATACTCTATAGACTGCTGGTGTGTGGTGGGGATTTCAAATGGCCGTGTTCAAAAGCATCTCCTAAGTTTCTTTGTAGATTCAGAAATGACCTGAAAAGTTCTTACTGAGATCCAGTTTCTAGTTCTGGGGGCTGGCAAGATGGCTCCAGGGATCAAGAGCTAGCCATGTAAGCAACACTCTTTGAGTTAAGATCCTCATGAAAACCAGAAGCTGTGGTGGGCTTCTGTAATCCCGGTGTACCCACAGTGCAATGGGTGCCAGAGCCAGAAGAATTTCTGGAAGCTTGTGGCCCAGCTAGCCTGGTGAATGGAGCCGTGAACAATGAGACTCACTACCTCAAATGAGGTGGAAGGAGAGGATCAACACTCAGAAGTTGTCCTCTGACTGCTGCACATACTACACTGTGTCACATGTGTGCCTGTACTCACATACATGAGTATGTATACACACACACACACACACACACATGAGAGGAATGAGCTCTGATGAAGCATTGACAAGGTTCACATGAGATTACTAAACTCTAAAGCAGAGAAGAAGACCCACTAGATAAGTGGTGAGAGTTTAATCTCTCAGCAGTGCTTGGAAGGCTGAGGCAGGAGGATTGCCCAAGTTCCAAGCCAACTAGGGCTACCTGGTGAGTTCCAGGTCAACCTCAACTTCACTGTGAGACCCTGTCTCAAAAAACCAAATAGCAGCAACACAAAATTTGGATCATCCATCTCCACCAGGGACTTGGTGCCTAAAACCCAGGTCATGGGAATTTACTTCCAAATAAGTCCAATATTCACCAGGGAACTACCTCACCATCTCCTGCTCCTCTGCATCTTAGTTACCATAGCTAATTGAGAAGACAGACTTGTGAAATCTTCATTACTTGAAAAAGTGAGTTCTTAATGAAATGATTGTCCTCTAGTGCTGGTTCAGGCCTTAAATATCCCCTCACATTATGTATGTAGAAAGGCTTGGTTCTCCCAGTGCAGGTGTGTTCTGAGGTGGCACCTGTTGGAGGTGTTGACTGGATCGTAGGCTTGACCTCGCTGATGGATTCGTCTGCTCATGGATTTATAGCATGATCTTGTGAAAGAGGATCTCACACTCGGCTTCCTGGCTGCTGCGAGATGATCAGCGCTGTTCCAGCACCTACTCCCTGCCACCGTGTTCTGCTCATCACAGGCCCAGAAACAATGAAGTCGCATGACTGCAGAGTGAAACATCTGCATCCATAAGCCAGAATGAATCTCTTTTCCTTGAAGTGGATTTTCTCGACTATTTTGTGACGGCGACAGAAAGTTTACTAATACAGAGTTCATGGAGAATTGGTTCCCAGATGTCCCATGGATAGCAAAATCAACAGGCCCTTATGTAAAATGGTATACTCATTCTCTCTTAGGCCATTCCCCTTCCCTCTCCTCCCTCCCTTATAGCCTTTTACCAGCTTACTGGTGGGAGGGAATACATGCCTGGTACTGAAAAAATTAAGCAAAAGCCTATAGCAGGGGAGGTTATGAGCATTAGGGGTATAAAGCCTGCTGTTGTCTGACTAAATGTATATATTATTTCCACCAAGCTGCCCTGAAAGCACTACACTTAATGTTCATATTCACATATGAGTGCCACTCTCATTTCTGGTTAGAGAAGCTTCTCTTTTCAGATGGCAATGACCACTGGGATGAACAAAAAGGCAACATAGTGCTGAGAAGAAGGGATGGAGGAGTGCCCAGCACTGAAACATCTCTATCACACCCTCCAAGGCTCAGGGCCCATTGTGGAAGAGGGGGCAGAGAGAATGGAAGAGCCAAAGGAAGGGTACGACTCCTTACAATGCAACTGTCCAGACAGAAATTGGCCTCGATATCCATGACCTTGCAGTGCCTAGCAATACCTTCACAAGACCCTCAAAATAGAAGAAAAAGATGATGACATCAACTTAAAAGAGAGACTAATGGAGAGAGGGAGGGGATAAGATGGAGATTGGAATTCTAAAGTGGAATGGGGGGAGGAGAGGGAAATATCATGCATTTTTTGTATGTAAGTATAGAAGTAGTCAATAAAAAAATGGTATAGTATTGCATATGATCTCTACATATACTCCAGTCCCTTATATACAATAGCATAGCATTTGCATAGGGCCTCTCCCCGTCTACTCTTACACTTGGTGGTGCATGCTAGTTAAGCTCTCTATCCCTGAGCTACATCCCAACATCTTCTTTTCATCAACTCTAGATGACTTGTAATAAATACTATGTAAACACTGTGCAAAGAGTGATTATAGCACATTATTTAGGAGATAATGACAAGAAAGCTAAGTCTGTACATGTTCGGAACAGATGCAATTTTCCCCTAATATTTTCTCTCTGCTGCTGACTAAATCCACAGATGAGGATTCCACAACCTGGAGAGGAAGGCTTGTTCTAGGTGGAACATACCTTCAAAATCACCAATGACCAACCTCCCTCCCCCAATAAAGAAAAAACACACCATCTCTGTGGTAACCCAGGCCTCTGTGTGCATGTGAGTGTGGACACATGTTTATATGTATATGTGCATGTTTGTGAGGTCTGTATGCATCTGGGAAGTGTATGTGTATGTTTGTGTGTGTATGTAATAAGAAGGAACATCATCCTGTTCTGTACTCTGGCCTGTCTCTCCGTTTCTCATACCCATTCCATCTGCCTTCCAACTACCCTCCTGGCCAGACGTTAATGTGGAAATTCTGCCTCCAGAAATGAGAAGGCCAATGTGAAGCTAACAAATTTAGCTGCACAAGCCAGAGTCAAATTACTTCAGAGTCAGGAGCGGTCCAGAGAAGTGCCAAGCCCCACACTCCTATTTGCTGCAGGGCTGCCCAGGGAGCTAGTTCAGGACGAGGATGTCTTAACATGCATTTCTGGAATTACCATTGTGTCAATTACTAGACCGTTCACATCTCAGCTGACACTTGCAATGAGGCTTGCTCCTTGCCTGGTATGGGAGAAAGAAAAGAGGGTGTGTGTCATCATGGCCTATCATAGCTGTGTCTTTTGTTCTGGGAGGTATTTGCATACCTAAAGGGAAATGGCCTCTTTAATTTCTTTCCCTTTTCCTAATCAGCTGAGGCCCATTAAGAAGTGCTCTGTATCCTGTAATCAGACAATTTATACAGCATGCACCCTTAGGCAACAGCTATTATAAACAAGCCAGAGAAATCCTTTACAATAAATGATCAGCATGGGAAGACACCATTCATAATTAATTTTTTTTTCTGTTTTTGTTGGCAGATGGTCTGAGGCATCCAAGCATGGCCTATTGCCCGCGTCTTTATTCTGAATAGAACAGGACAGCCTTGGGAAAATGTGGGTTGCTCAGCCAGCTCACTTGACAAAATAATGTAACCATCCCTGCCCGCCCACTCCACACACAATTGTCCTATTGGTGTTCAAGGCTTGAAGAAAGCTTTAGGGAAGAGCATCTAACGGATCACGTGACTATATCCCCTGGTCCCTTCCCTGCCTTGTTAATTAGAAGGTGTTACAACCTTCCCGTCAGATGGATTGTATTAGGAAAACAGAGCTTCCCACTCCCACTGTTTGCCATGCAACTCTCCGACTCTCTGACTCTGGGCTCTGCATGCAACATGCTTTAGCCCATGGGATAGTGCATGCTATGCATGCACAAGCTTGAGTAGCATTTCGTGCAACTTGAATTGTTACCTCTTACTTTTGACTGTCGCCATATGAACATGCCCAGGCTAGCCCGGTGACTATGGAGAGACATTGGAAACAGGCCGAGTCCCTGAAATCTTTCTAAACCAGTCCACAGTCAGCCGCCCTCAGACCTGAGAGCCAACTCCAGTAAGATCAGCCAAGTCCAACGGAGATAATGGAAGCCTATGGCCTTGGTTGCCAACACAAGTTTAACTGCTGAATCCCGCAGAGGTTTCATGGCTTTTAATGCATAACGTTGCCATGGCAATGGCTTTGATACCATCCCCAAATCAACCAAGACTCTCTTTGGGCATGGAGAAGCAGGACTGGAAACTCCTAAGTCTAAGGTTTCCTGCGTTACTGTGTTGTTCCTGGAGCATGTGTGTGTGTTGCTCCTAAAGACATCAGCATCAACTTCAACTGCGAGGAACATCGAAGTGGTTTTGAACGAGGGTATGGACACACACACACACACACACACACACACACACACCCCTTCATCTTCACTCAGAGTTCTCCAGGAGCCAGTAAGGCAAGCTGCTAAAATGTTACCTGTGAGATGGAACTGAAAAGGGAGCGTTATTTTGTATTTGCGCTTAATGCCTTTTTAAATTTAAGCACAAATATCTTAAGCCCCCAACACCTAGGTATTCATTTTACCTGTTATAATGCTGCTTCTCTCCTGCTTTGGGAGCAGAGTCACCTAACCCCATGCCCGCCCGCCATCATTAGCCCACTGAGATGACTCTGTGAAGACCCTGCATTGTCATCTTCTCTGAACTCCTCTTGGGTTCTCAGCATGTGACACACTGACTCTGGCTCTGTGCAGGTAACTATCAGAGCAATGCTTTATCCCTTGTGGTAGTTTGGATGTCAACTGTCCCCCTAGGTTCATGTGTTTAAACACTTAGTCCTTAGTTGGTGCTGGAATTTGGGGAAGTTGTGGAACCTTAAGGAGGTGGTCACTGCAGGTTGGTGGGTGGGTGGGTTTAAAGTGTTTGCTCTTCTCTCTGTATCCTGTGCTGAGATGTGTTCCCACTGTGGCCTGCCGTGATGGAGCCTCCCCTGAAAACAGCAAGCTGAATTAAATCCTTTCCTTCCTTAAGTTGATTCTGGTCACGTATTTTGTACCAACAATGTGAAAATAAGTGATATATACCTTAGTCCACAAGCTCCCCATGAAGACCAGGGCAAAAGATGCTGCGTCTATCGGTCCAAAGCAAATGGTCCACTTCTCCACCAGCCGTTAGGAAGGTTTGACAGGAGACCTAGTGGTGAGACTGAATGAAGTGCTAGCAATGCCCTGTTATCATTGACACTCGAGTTTTTCTTTGGCTTGTACCAGAGTCCTCCAGTCAGAGGTATGAATCATGGGCTCCCAAGTGGGGACCACTTGTTCACTTGCCTATATAAAGAATATGAGATACTAAAATAGATACATAAATGAAGAAATTGATTTGTTGAAAGTTTGTCTAGAAGGGAAGAGGTGGTCATTCACAATCTGTCTCCACCTTTCCTATAGCACTGTTACAATTTATGGAATGGGCAGAAAAAAACCAGGAGTTATACATGTGTAGATTCAGTTGTGGCCTCCTGAGGCTTCCTATTGGCACCAGGGGGCTGGTTTTGGGGAGTGATTTCAGCTCCCATTCTCATCACGGAGAGAAGAACTAGCATGTTAGATGGGTTAGCCAGATGAACAACTGTAAGACTTTGCAAACACCTTATTTTTAGGGGGCACATCACATTAAGACTCATTCCTTTCCTGACATGTCTTTAAAAACCACATTGCAGTTGCTTTCTGGTTAATAATGGTCCCTATGCCCGAATGCAAGAGAAGCCATTTCAACTTATCCAACAAAAATACTATAGGTGCCTATTATCTAAGGATACGTAATAAAATAAATGTATCTAAGGCTACAAAATAAAAGAAACATACTTTAGCGAATAAATCCATTTACAATGAGGGACCAAATTTCATAAGCATGAAGGAGGCAAAAACAATGTCCCTTTAAGTCCATATACTAAACTAAGAGACCTATCTTACACTTAGCAACATGAAGTCTAGAAACAATTTGCCAGCTCTAAAAGTGAACAGAGAAGAAATCAAATGCTGGAATTTTGATGTATTTTTTTTCCTTTTCTCCCACAATGTCCCTTGCTTAGCCACTGATATTTTATGGAAATGTCATTTAAAAAGTCACCTTTGGATTGAAAACATTTGAGAACTCCATCGACTTCTTCAAAGACCCCTATAATTCTTTAATATTTAAATCATGACTTGGAACCCTTTTGTGACATTTGTTGATTTTGTTTCTTCTTTCATCTCAAAAGGACAAGCTCTGACATGTCCTGGTTTGCCAAAGGCTTATGTATTCCCCTTAGATCTTCTTGGAATCCTTTGCAAAGCTTACGAATTAGCTCTGCATGGGTCTGTGTCTTAGCCAAACACTTATTCCAAGTGGCTAGGAAGGAGTGCTGGTGTGAGTGTAAAATGTCTCCAATAGCTTCATGTGCTCACGGTTAAGCCTCATATTCAGTCTCCAGCTGGTGGAGCCTTTGGGAGATGAGCTATGCTGGAGGAGGTGTGTCACTGGTGGATCTTGAGGATTATTTGTGCAGCCCTCTCGGTATTCACTAGCTAACTCATTTTTGCTGCTATGTCCCAGCTGATATATGACAAGATGCCATGCCCAGACTCTGCTTTTGTCTTTCTCTGCCATGAAGAAACTTCCCTTGGAGACCATAAGCTCAAATAAGCCCTGTCCTGCTTTGGTTGGGGGTTGTGCCCCAGCAATAAAAAAGTTACTGCTACAGAATGGATAATTACTTGTGTTAAGCAGAAAGGGGTGTGCAACTGAAGACTCAATGTGTGACGTAGAGCATCCTTCTGAGGTGAATTGAGATTTTTCATGATTAAGGTCTTCAGGTTTTTCCCAGGGAATCAGTTTGTGGTACTGGGGCCAGTTCACCTAAGTTCATTGTGTGGAATCACTTTTCAGCTCCAAGTTCAGGGATCTCATGTCAGCAATTCAAAGCCAGCCATGGTAGGGTTGTTTAGACATCAGGAATTAGCAAGCTCTATTTACACATTTTGGTTTTTACTATTCACAGAGCTAATTGTTAAGCATTTACTGACATATTTGTGTTGTACCCATCTTTTAAGGACGCTTAGATGCTTGATGAGGATGGAGGTGGTGAGGGGCTCAGGCTCACTCAAAGTTTATGCCCAAACAGTAGGGAGGATGGTTGTAATATCTGCAATAGGGAAAGCCGAGGCAGGAGGACTGGGAGTGTAAGGTCAGTCTGGGCTCCTGCTATGGCTTGGATATGAAGTGTCTCTCCAGAAGGCTTATGTGCTAGTGGCCTGGTCCTCAGTGCAACATTCCAAGATGGAGCTTTGGGGAAGTGATTGGGTCATGAGGGCTCTATTCATTGATGGGTTCATTTTTTTTTTTTATTTGAGAGAGACAGAAAAAGGGAGAGACAGAGAATGGGTGTGCCAGTAGCCTCTCAGCTGCTGTGAACGAACTCCAGATGAGTGTGCCCCCTTGGGCGCATGTGCAACATTGCGTGCTTGTGACACTTTTGTGTCTGGCTAAACGTGGGACCTGGAGACTTGAACGGGCTTTCTTAGGCTTCGCAGGCAGGTGCTGTAACCGCTAAGCCAGCTCTCCAGCCCTGGATTCATAATTGAATGGACTATTTGGAGGTGGCAGAAACTGCAGGAGGTGTGATCTATTTAGAGGAACTCGGTCATTGATGATACACCTTGGAAGGGTAAATCGTCCCCAACCTTTATCTCTCTGTGTCTGTCTGCCTCCCAGCCACCAGGAGGTGAGGTGCCTCCTCTGTCACATGCTCTGGTTGCTGTGATGTTCTGCATTTCCACAGGTCTACTGCAGTGGAGCTGGAAGATGCCAGACTGAAACCATGAAACTGTGATTCAAAATATTCCTTCCTTTAAGTTTACTTGCTCAGGTATTTTGTCACGGTAACAAAAAATGACTAACTCAGCTGCATAATGACCTCTTGCCTCAAAAGGTGGGACAGCAATGAATGGATGCTAGTCCCAATGAAT
Organism: Orientallactaga sibirica; assembly: GCA_036365145.1. NCBI lineage: Eukaryota > Metazoa > Chordata > Mammalia > Rodentia > Dipodidae > Orientallactaga > Orientallactaga sibirica. Next base: position 4,767,660 of record JAEOAD010000030.1, read on the forward strand.
TGAGCTCCATAGAAGCCAAAACCACTTGTGCTGTTTCCAGACGAGGAGGCTGAGACTTTATTGATGCTCACAGAGACAATGGAGGAAGTACCAGGTCTAACACTAGAACCTACTTCATCTGTGTGTCAAGTTCAATATCTTTTCTCCCATGTGTCATTATCCTTTCTCCGCCTGGGGTATACCTAGCAGGGATACAGATGACATGATCAGTGTTCCATAGTCTCCTTCACCCAGAGATGTCTAAGCAGCATGGGGCATCATGGGGGAATGATGGAATACTTCGCTGACACTGATTCAGATCAGTGTCCCTTCTTTACTGTTTTTTTTTTTTTTTTCTTCTATAAACCCTCTGTCCAAGGTAGATAAAGATGCATTTGCTCAGTGCCAGCAGGCATTGAGTTTGGCTTCTACCAAGTCTATAGTGAGCTGAATGTTGGTCATCTAGGAAGAACCAGCTTATTTCTGGCAAATGTAATTACCTTTTGTTTTAAAATGAGGGGGCACTGGATTTTCTTTTGGTAAGTGGATTGCAAAAACACTCCTTTGTTAAGCTGTTCTTGGCCACAGAATGTATGCTGTCTGGTGGAATGTGAATTTGTTGCACATAAGCTAGAGCCGTCATCGCTTATCCTGGAAGATATTGCTAATCAGTCTTGACACTGGTTCAGTCATTGATTCAGACACTGGTTCAGATTAGGACTAAGATCTTGAAATGATTCTGTGGGCAACTCCTGCCAACTGGTCAGACCTGGCATGAATAAGAAACCTATTCCATTTCCTCTGCTCTTAGGTTGTGTGTTTCACAATGAACCTTTGATAGAGACTCACCTGGTTGAGCTTCAGCAGCATTTGAGCATGTGCCATTTTATCATATCCCTTTGCTTGATCCATCTGCATTAATCATCACTTCTCCTTGAAAGGAACTTGAAGTACCCGCAGTGTTTGGACTGCGTGTGATACCACTCTGCCACCTTTCCAATGTCAAGGTGGGAACACATGAGGTGCTCAATAAATTCTTGGTTGATTAATTACTTAAGGAACTAGTCACCTACAACATTGTTGGCTGTTTAACCCAAGGAATCCAATATAATGAAAGTCTGGAAGAGGCTTTGTTCATAAGTAGCTCTCAAAGCTTTGGACTAAAGAATTTGTTCAGACTGCAGGTCTTGCCTGTTACCTTTTCTGTAGGCACTGAAGTGTACAAATAACTAGACATCATCTTTTACAAAAATTTTTTTTTTCATTCATTTGTGTGTGTGGCACATGCATGCCACGGCTCATGAGTGGAGGCCAGAGGACAACTTTCAGGTCAGGCTTTGCCTGGTCACTTCATTTGAGGAAGAGTTTCTCTCCAGATTCTCACTCTGCTGTTCTTTGCTGTGCTCACCATGAGCTTCTGGGAAATTCTTTTGTCTTCAGCTCCCGTTGTGCCATGAGCATCAGAGATGTAACTTCCATGCTGTGTTGAGTTTGTTGGTGATTCAGTTGCTTTTGAGTCATCCACATTCCTGTAAGCAATTTCTCACCCTGCTTGGTTTTGGTGTAATTGTCCTTGGGTCTGTCACATGTGCCCTATCAGGGGAGAAGACGTATTTGCATGCATCACCCCAGGAAAAAAAAAAAACCGTTTCCCATTACACATAGTATCTGGGGATCACACTGGGGTAGTGAGTGTTTTATTCACCAAGCTAGCTCCCCATGCTTGGTTAGACGTGATTTTTAACCCCAAGGAGTTTATGGTTCTGTCTTGACAAGACAGATAGGTGTTGTCATCAGAAATGCATAAATACATAAATACTGTGAAAAGAAGGAATTGAGACACTGGTTCTTTCAAAGGATGCCAAAAAGAATTGTAATGGTCAGAAATAGAAAACAAAACAAAACAAAACACCATCTGTTAGAACCATAGTGCCATATCTGCTGGTCTTTTAACTTTCCACAAAATTATGGCTGTATGTGTCCAGTCAAAAAAATATTTTTGACATGCTGGGAATTGAACCTACAGCCTTGTGCGTGAGAGTCAAGCACTCTACCATTCCTGTCCAGTTCCGTTTTTGTTATGCGCCTTTCTTTGTATGTGCTCATCCAAGTTTGTCATGCATATTTCTATTGGCTTTTTTTGTGTTGTAATATTTGTTGGCATAGACTTTCTGCAATGAAGCATCTCTTGGGCTGAATGGACAGTCAAGCACTAGCCTGCTGAGTCTGACCGAGCGCAGCTTGTAATACACTGCGCCGGAGTCCCTCTGCTTAAGTGCTCACATTTCAATGTGTCTGCAGCCTGAGCCTTTGCATGATTCGTGCCCTGCTTCATTGTTTCCTCTTTCCCATTGTACTTCCCTTGCTTTCCTACTGGGAGCAGTTCCTTCCTGGAGTCTTCACCCTGTAGCAGGCTGGCCTCTGTCCTCTCCCATGAGTCTCTGCAGATCCAGCCCAACATAAGTAGTGTTTCTCAAGTGGGGTCTCTAGGCTGCTGGGGGTGTCTTCTTAAAATGACTCATTCTAAGACTAGCTGATACCTGAAACTGAATTGGGGTTGAGTGGGGACACAACAGAGCATCTGCTTTGTAACAGGTTCTTTAAGTGAGCTTTGATTTTTAAAATATAAAATGTTGACTAATGACTATCAAATTTGGTTTATTAGAGGGTTGATAGTTTAAGCAACTACACAGCAAGTACTTGAGGGCTAAAATTAACCAGGTGGGATATAAATAATAACCCAAATAAGCCTTGTTTACAGTCTGCTAAAGGATTGTATGATCTGACTGTGGAACTGATGCTGATGGGTGTGTGTGTGTGTGTGGAAGAGAGAGAGAGAGAGAGAGGAGAGAGAGAGAGAGAGAGAGAGAGAAATATGTCTGGGCACAGATCTTAGATTTGATGTATTTCCCTCTCCTAATGATTTTTTTCCATAAAATTCACTCTGAAAGTCATTTAGTGGTTTCATTCCTCCCTCTTTACCTCCCTCTCTTTCAATATTTTATTTTATTTTATTTATTTTATTTATTTTATTTTATTTTTTGGAGAGAGACACAGAGAGAGAGACAGAGGGAGAGGGAGAGGAAGACAGACAGAGATGGGCACGCCAGCAGCCTCTCAGCTGCTGGGAACAAAATCCAGATGTGTGTGCCCGCTTGTGGTCAAGTGTGGCATTGTGCCCTTGCGTCACTTTGCATCTGGCTAAACGTGGGACCGGGAGATTGGAACTGGTGTTCTTAGGCTTAGGAGGCAGGTGCCTTAACTACTAAGCCATCTCTCCAGCCCTCAATATTTATTTATTTATTTATTTATTTATTTATTTATTTATTTATTTATTTGATAGAGAAAAAGGGATAGAGAGAGAATGGGCATGCCAGGGCCTCCAGCCACTGCAAATGAACTCCAAACGCTTGCGCCCCCTTGTGCATCTGTCTAATGTGGGTCCTGGGGAATTGAACCTGAATCCTTTGGCTTTGCAGGCAAATGCCTTAACCGCTAAGCCATTCCTCCAGTCCTCAATATTTTAAGTAATGAAGCTTTTGTTTCACTGTTCTAAGATTTGAAGCGGAACCTTGCATTGTCTAGGTTCTACCACTGAGTCGCACCCCCAACCTCATTGAAACCATGTAGTTGAAACCTTAGGCAGAAGTTTGGGGGGCGGGGGAAGAAGCTCCTTGTCAACCTAGAGCTGTTCTAGTGAACTTGATGGGAGGAGGCTTGGGGCCTCATCAATTCTTATTTCTTCATACAGAACAGTAGAGAAACCCCTGGCCAAATAACACATTGATGAAGAAACCAAAGTCCTGGGAGGCTGAGGGCTTGCCCTAGACCATATAACCAGCGGCAACTGGACATCCTCTAATCAGAGGTGCTCCAATGAACTCCTATTGGTTATCGAAAAGAGATTAATTACTCTTATCTCAGGGGCTTCCTAGAGTTCTATGTGAATGGAAGTAAAAAAAAAAAAAAGATAGATTTTTAAAAAAAAACTAGGTTGCATTTTAGTACTCTTGGGGACTCAACTTTTTAGGAATGGAAAATGGTCTCAGCTTTTCTGATTTACTTGAAAAAACAAAAACTATTGAAAGTGTCTGCACACCTCCTCCTCCTCTTCCTCCTCCTTCTTCTGGTGCAGCATCAGATGAAGCACAAACTTAGCCCTTAACTCTGAATGACAGTCGCTGAATGGGGTAGGACATAGCTAAGAGCCCCTCCAAGGTTTGTGAATAAGTAGGAAAGATGTCAGCTGTGTGTCAAAGCAGCTGATCTCAGTGTCCTGGCGTGGCTGACTGTGGGGGAGCTGCTTTGTGCAATTCCCTATCAGTCTGTGCCTCTCTCCATTCCAGTCATTCTTTAGCCTGCCTTCAACTGCAGGAAAAGTCATATTGGGTCAACCTCAGAGTCCCGCAGTTGATTCACTACAGGGTGCTCTGATTACCAGCCAAACTAGGGGACTTCTCCCTTGCCGTCAAGCTTCTGGGAATTCTGATTCCCATGTTTTAAACACCAGCTTCATTCCTAAGGGAGCAAACAATGAACAGGTGAGGAGTGAGAACAGTTATTTTCATCAGGGAAATGCCATTGAGCCAAGCCTCCAGGATGCCAGCCCTGGGTTCAAGGGTGTGCTCCAGCCTTTCAGGAGAAGGGTTTGGGATTTTTCTTTACATACTTGGAGGTGGTGCCCAATGGGCCTGGTTGTTCCTAGTCACTCTCCAGCTGTCCCTGGGCCCTTTCTTGCCACCTGCCCCGTCCATGAGTCTCGCCTTTGGCTGTTGCCCATCATGTTCGCTTCCCAGGACTTCGTCTTCAAGGCACAGCCTCCACTTACAGCATGAGGCCTTCGTCCCACTTTCTGGAAATAAAGTGCTATTTACATATGGAAGAACTGACTCTTCCAAGTAGCCCTCAGGGAAGCCAAATAAAGAATACTTTTAGAAACCAAACATGGTGCAGTTGAAAACTTGCCTCCAAGTAGAACACGTGCATAGAAGAGCCCAGAAGAGAGCAACGAAAGTGCCTGAGGATCAAGACAATTGAGATGCAGAAGAGATGTGTGTGTGTGTGTGTGTGTGTGTGTGTGTGTGTGAGAGAGAGAGAGAGAGAGAGAGAGACAGGGAGAGAGGAGGTGGAGAGAGGAAGAGGGAGCAAGCAGGCCTGTGTGCGTGTCTGGGAGTGAGTCTTTGTGTTACGTGTGTTTGGCAGGGGGAAGTAAGAGAGCAGAAAGTCCTGGAGACGGAGTCAGAAGATTTGAGTTACAAATTCAGCGACCCTGGCCTTCATACACCATGATGATATTGCTAAGTCTTCTGTAAGAATTTTGTGCTAAGAATGAACGGTGTCTTCTCTCTCATTTTTCTCATTTTTCCATTCACTTCTAGAATGATGAACATCTTGGCCCATCACATTGTGAGAGTAATGTTCCTAACTACCAAATTAAATGATTTTCTACCCAATTACCAATCAAGTACCAAGTGTCAATTACTGGATCATGGACAAGCTAGACATCCATTAGAGAGAAAAAGGCTCACTCCTGGTTCTTAAGAGGTTCACCCACACAGGAAGTGTTGGTCTTCATGGATTTATTTAAAAGAACCTCTCTCCTCACACACAGTATACACACACCTGCGCACCTGCACACACACTCATATGTACACTCCTCAGGACTATTTCATTAGTCTTAGGTTTGATTTGTCCTGTTTTCACTGGGGGGATGGGCAGGAGTTGAATCCAAGAGGCAAGACGGCTAGAAATGGCTATCCCTGTTGAGTACTTAGCTTTGGTAAAATTTTGGCTGCCCAACCCTTGAACTCAGAAGGAGGTCTAGGTGTGGCTCAGGCATCATTTACCTTGTTACTTAAGAGAATAAAAAGGGAAGCTACTTTTATGCCTAAAAAAAGAGATGGGATCTGACTCTTCCGGAGGGAGTTTAAGCCCAATAATTGGAATGAGGAAGGCGTAGGGACTCTGTGTGGGAGGCTGAGCCGGAAGCACTCTAGTTTTACGAAACCCCCTGCATGGAGAGAGCTCGGCTCCCTCAGCCTGGGGAAGGGTCAGCCCACAGGGAAGAGCTGCTGAGACCCATGGCTAGTCCAGCTCTGAGCAGTCGGAGCTGTATTTCTGTGTACGTCCCCACAGATCAATGTCTCCAACCCTGCGTTTGACAGAAACAAAAGGACAAGGATATCTTCAAAGTCAAACTCACCTACGGTGAGGACATAGCTAGAACCCCGGGCCATATTGACAGGAAGTGACTTTGAGCTTTGGATCGAAAGATAAACAACCTCTGGTTTTAGAAGCCAGAGTAAGAGTCATGATAGGTATGTAGTCTATCTGTTTTGAAAAATATTTTATTTACTTGAGAGAGAAAGGCAGAGAGAGAATGGGCATGCCAGGGCCTCTAGTCACTACGAACAAACTCCAGATGCATGTGCCACCTTGTGCATCTGGCCTTACATGGTTACCGGGGAATTGAACCCAGGTCCTTGGGCTTTGCAAGCAAGCGTCTTAAGGGCTGAGCCTTCTCTCCACACCCCAGTTTTATCTTTTCTTGGGGGAATTAGTCTCAGGGTGGCCTCAGACTCACAACAATCCTCCTACCTCTGCCTTCCTCCCAGTACTGGGACTAAATGCAAGTGCCACCATGCCCGGCACCCAGTTTATCTTTTAATCAAAGGAAGCATCAATGGATCTATTCCTGTTTACTGCCATCATTTTATGCAAATACTAGAGCATTTTTCTTATCAAATGATCATTGAACTTCATGTACAGCATGCAAACATTAGTGACTTCAATTTTTCAATCTACATTAGATAAATTTAACATATATATGTTAACATATACCTGTCTGTGTGGCCAAAAGCTCAATCAAGATATAAAAATCTTCCAAGCTGGGCTGGAGAGATGGCTTAGCAGTTAAGGCGCCTGCCTGCTAAGCCTAAGAACGCCGGTTCCAATCTCCAGGTCCCACGTTTAGCCAGATGCAGTGACACAAGGGTGCAACGCTGCACTTGACCACAAGGGGGTGGAAGCATCTGGAGTTCATTCACAGTGGCTGAGAGGCTGCTGGCACGCCCATTCTCTATCTGTCTCCCTCTCCCTCTCTCTCTGTCTGTCTGTCTGTCTCTCTCTCAAAAAAAAAAAAAAAAAAAAAACTTCCATGTTTATCTATACCCATTCATTTCAATAACCAGCTAAAAAGATTACCATAATTCTATTTAGTGTGGCCGCAATGAGTTTTATTGGCATTTGAACTTCATATAAACGAATCAGCATTTACTTTTGTATGTATTTTTTTTTTTTTTTTTTTTTTTTTCAAGTAGGGTCTTGCTCTAACCCAGGCTGACCTGTAATTCACTATGTAGTTTCAGGGTAGCCTAGAATCCTCCTACCTCTGCCTCTAGAGTTCTGGGATTAAAGGTGTGCGCCGCCAAGCCCACCGGCAGCAGTCTTATTTTGTTCAAGAAGTTTCACCGTGGTCTCCAACCTTGCTGATCGCTCATCTCCAGGTCTCACCAGTGGAGAAATGTCCAGTTCCTCCTTGAGCTCACATTGAAAACTCCCGACTTGAGGTCTCCCAGGGTGGGCTGCTTGCTAATGTCTCTGTGATGATAAGCCGTTCTCCAAGCAACCCTCGCCAGAGGAGAACGCTTGCATGTGGAGTCTCTCCTCACATCGTGTCGGTGTTGTACCCGGCAGTCCTTCATATCTGAGTTAAGCATCAGGACAGGGCTGTGGAGATTTGCTTTCTCATGTTGTCAATGCTCTTTCCATTGGAGGTACCCACTGGGTGAACTTGAAAAATTCTAAGAGCAGCAAGAGGCTCAATGGAGTGATGCCTTCTGTTGGCTTGGGAAGGCGGAGCGCTGGCTTTCTGTCTCAAAGTTATCATCCAAGTCCAGGGGCCTTAAAGGGATCAAACCCAACGAGGGGCACAGGTACATCAAATATGCTCTTTGCTTTCAGGGTGAAGTGAAAGAGACAGATAACCGAGAAATTAATTACAAGAAGGAGACAAGAGCTAAACGACATTGGTATGTAGAAGGGACAGTGTTAACAAGGAAGAAAGCAAACTTTCTGCGGTATAGATAAATTTTCACTAGCTATACTGTTTTGGAGAGGGTAGCTGCAGAAAGAATATTTATCTTAAAGTGCATTAGTCTATTTCTTTCTCCAGCACACCTCCATGTCTAATTATGGTTTTCTCAGATTAGTATTGAAATGCTGTGGCATTGCCTTCATTACAGCTTATCTGAAAGCACACCCTCCCTGAGAGGTGGCAGGTGTCACCACCCCGGGCTTGTCTCTCTGGAAATGAACCATTTGCTACAGTTCTTTCTTGTATTTGCACGTTAATTTTATGAGACAATTGGTATCATGATGACATCTTTATACTTGTGTGTTTACTATGATCACGCCAGCCCCCGGTGACTCTGCTTGCCCCCTCTCTCCCTTCTGCTGATGCTGTTCCTCTTCCCAAGCAGTCCCTGCTCTACTTCACTGTCTCTTCTCTTCTTGGCAGAGTCTGCCTACGGGGGAAAACACGTAATATTTCTGCTTCCGAGAATGGCTTATTTTGCTTACTACAACAGTCTCCAGTTCTGTCCCTTTTCCTGCAGACAACAGAATTTCATTACTCTTTACAGATTGCTCATTCTCAATTGTGTGTATTTCCTCATTTTCTTTATCATTCTCTCACGGATGGTCACCTAAGCTGGTTCCATAGCTTGGCAATTGCCTTGTTTATATGAATGTGCAAGTCTCTCTATCGTAATGTTGCATACATTTCAACTAGAATTCTAACAAAGTGGTTATAGATACTAAAATTATGAAATTGTAGTGTGTCTAACTTCCTCCTGCCCGCTCTTGATCCATTTCTTAGTAGGATTATAATCTATATGAATTTTATTTATTTTTTTACTCTTTGGCATTTAGTTTATTAAAATGTTTTTAGGAGCTGATGGATGGCCTAGAATTTATTCTTTTTTCCATTGTTCTTTGTTTTTACCATTAGGAATGAGATGATGCATGGTCTTGGACAGGTACCTGCATTTTCAGACAGACAAATCTTCACGGGATAACCACTCTGATAAGGTAGCTGAACAGGGTCAAATCCTTATACAACTTCACAATAGAGCTAAGGAGAAGATGGGCATTAAGTGTCAAAAATCAGCCCTATGGCCATTGTGTTAGCCAGAGTTTGTTCCCTAGAGGAACTGAACCAATAGAATGAAGTGTGTGTGTGTGTGTGTGTGTGTGTGTGTGTGTGTGTGTGTATGAAGGGGAATTTATTTATTAGTATGTCTTACAGGATATGGCTGAGTGGTCCAACAATAGCTGTGTATAGTCGGGAGAGTCAGAGAACCTGGTAGCTGCTCAGTCCATGAGGTCAGATGCCTCAACAATCCCAATCTGACACCGAAGGCCTGCAGAATTCTGGGAGAACTGCTGGTCTTCAGTCCATGTTGGAAGGCTGATGAAGCTGGGCTCTGATATCAGTGAAGGATGGCAGTGACAGAATAGCCGCATATACCAGCTAGTCACAAGGGCAGCTAGGCAAAAGACACTATGTTCTCCTACAGCTTCTTCATATGCAGTCTGTCCCTGGAATGGTTGCCCCTCTGGATGCTGGGCTTCCTCCCTTATTAATTAATCTCACCCAAGTGGCATGTCTTTTACTTGATTCCTAGTCTGGTCAAGTTGACAATAGAACTTAACCTTCGCTGGAGTCATCTATGTGAGAGCTGGCTTTTGAACATCTATCTGTAAGAGGTGGACTCCACGGTCCGAATTCTCAGTGTCATCCTGTATCCAGCTTGGCAACCTAAGCTGAGCCTGGGTTTGTTGGATTCCTCCCTTGCTCAGGGCTATCCTTTTTTTTCTGCTCAGCAAACAAACCAAAAAAATGGTTTCAGATTTTTAGCTACAATGAAGAGTAAGCTGTCTATCTGAGCCAGATCTACTGATCCTGGACTATGGCCATGACATGAGAATGGATGAATTCTGGCTGTGTGGCAGCAAGGAGTCTGGGTCTCCTTGGTGTCTCCCAGCTCCCAGCTCCAAGCATGTACCACTTACAGGAGAATCCAGGGGTGTCACACACACAGGCCAGAGACCCTCCCCTGTATTTGGCCCAGACCATGATGCATTTTGCCCTGAGCCTGTTTTCCCTTAACAATGTTATGCTCACGAGTGGTTTTAGTGGGAATTTTATCCACATGGTTTTTAATAATTTGAATTGAACTCAGAAAAATGTTGAGCCTTTTGAGTCTTCTTTTTGTGACTTTCATCTTCATCATGGTCACCCTCCTCCTCCTCCCCCCTTGAATTCTTCTTCCCCAGGAAAAGGAACATCTTTCCTCCTTTTTGCTTGTAAAATATCTGAGACTGAATGTCTTAATAGTTAAGGTACTTGCTTACAAAGTCAAAGGACCCAGGTTCAATTCCCCAGGACCCATGTAAGCCAGATGAACAAGGTGGCACATGCATCTGGAGTTCATTTGCAGTGGCTGAAGGCCCTGGACCACCCATTCTCTTCCCCCACCCCTCAAATAAATAGTTAAATAAAAATGAAATTTTTTTAAAACAAAGAATCCATTGATCTGGAGAAGAGCTACATGACTTCTTCTAGGGCAAAGCCTGAGGCGTATTTCTATTTCAGTGATTGCTCTAGGATGCCATGGCCAGGTGCATTTAGCATGACACTACATCCCCCCGAGTGACAATACTAAATAATTTTGATGATGCACATGGGAAAGGGTTGGAGCAGGTGGCTGGAAGGATGCTTTTAAAACACACTGAATGGGCTGGAAAGATGGCTTAGCAGTTAAGGCACCTGCCTGCTAAGCCTAAGAACGGCAGTTTCAATCTCCAGGTCCCACGTTTAGCCAGATGCAAAGTGACACAAGGGCGCAATGCCGCACTTGCCCACAAGGGGGCAAACACATCTGGAGTTTTTTCGCACAGGCTGAGAGGCTGCTGGTGTGCCCATTCTCTATCTGTCTTCCTCTCCCTCTCTCTCTCTCTCTCTCCATTAAAAAAACAAACAAACAAACAAACAAACAAACAACAAACAAAAAAACACTGAAACTTTGGGTTAAAGTCCACTCCTTCAGAGTCTTGAAAGGCAAAGGAGTTCCTAGAGTTGTGGCCCTAGGCTCAGACACAATCCAGCACATCTGACTCTTCTGAGTGTGGGGAAGCACAGAGTGGCCAGGCCACTGCAGAATGAATGAGGAGAAGCAGAGTAGGAAGATGGTCTTCCACATTCATGGTAGGGGCAGAGAGGGAGGAAAGGCTTGGCCAAATTCAAAGACTCGTTACTTGGAGACTGCTGCCTCTAAGGAAGGTCATGACAACTCTTGTCCTTCCACTACTGAGAAGCAGGAAAAGGAGAGGCCAGGGCCAAGCTGAAGGACATTCCTGGCATGGAGGTTTGTGGAGAGCTCTATAGTCCTCCGGTATGTGCATGTGTGTGATTGTGTGCGTGCGTCCCAGGGAAGATAAAGCGTGCTGATCTCTTCCACCCCTCACAGCTGCATGTACATGAGGGTGTGTGACCAGTAGGCTTGCCACTGAGATGTTGTGTTGAGCTCACTGTCGCCTTCCTTCCTAGAAGATGCAGGAAGTCACGTGCATTGAAGATTTGTGCCAGAGCCTAACCATGGGCTTTGGGTTCATCTTGTACAGGGCTGTTTTAGAAGCAAGCCCCATCCTCTTCCAGCCTGCTTCATTGTGGAATGGGGAAGGAGTTCTTTTCTAGGTCTCAGAAAACCTGGGTTGGAAAACTGACTCTGACTCATTAATTAGCTTAGGGATGGTAATAAGAAAATTGTGTTGGGCTGGGAGATGGCTCAGAGGCTAAAGGCACTTGCTTGCAAAACGTGGGTTCAATTCCCCAGTACCCTCATAAAGCAGGATGCACAAAGTGGCACATACAATTGGAGTTAATTTGCAGCATCAAGAGGTCCCGGCGTGCTTATGATCTCTCTCTCTCTCTCTCTTTCTGTGTCTCTCTCTCTCTTTTTTCTCTCTCTCTATCCTTCCCTCTCAAACAAACAAGAAAACTTTCCTGGTGACTTATTTTTATCATTTTGTAATATGGTGATTATGGGACCATAGAATATTAAAGTCACCTCTTTCAGCTTACCTCATTTTGTACTTAGGCAACCAACTTTAATTTACACTACATAGAAACAAATATTTTAAATATTTTAAGAAGATAACAGGTATAGCAGGCCCTAGACCACTTGGGTTCAAATCTTTTCTTAGCCATTTCCTGGCTTTGTGGCTTCAAGGTAGTTTACTTGACCTGGAAGACCTTCAGTTTCTTTATCTGTGGTTCAAGATGATAATTGTACCTATGGCATACATTGCTTAGTCACTCTGTGGCAAGAGTATAGTATAACACTTTGCCAATGTTAAGATGTGAATGTTAGCTTTTATCATGAAGTCAATATCATGCAACGTACTGTTCCATAGGCTGAGGTTGGACCCTATATTCTGAGAGTCACTCCTCCAAGTTCCTATCAGAGTCAACATTGTTTATTTTTTGAGACAGTGTCTCTGCGTATGGAGTCCAGGCTGACCTTGAACTCGATCCTACTGTTTCCACCTCCTGAGTACTGGGATTACAGGTGTGCAGTACCAGAATTAGCCAGATTCTATATTAAAAGCAAAAAAAAAAAAAAAAAAAAAAAAAAAAAAAAAAAAACACCCTCACTTGAGCAATTTAAAGAGCAACTAGGGCCGAGAGCCACAGCTGTGCGTGCCACCCTCAACTCCCTTAAAACACGTTTTCTTTGAAAATCAAGTATAATTAAGACCTTTGTCATTTGTCAAGGCCTTATTCTCTTAGAAGGGGCAGAAACTCCTTTCCACTGTTATTCTCGCTTCACAGTTGTGAAAAATACATTTTTTTTTTACCCATTTTCTCCCTTTCCTGAGAACCCCTGGTGGGGGCTGCACTCAGACACATGGGGACCTGCTGCAGAAGATCCAGAACAGCCCCCCACCTACATCTCCCCCTCCCTCTCCCACCCGCTGAAGGAGAGACAGCGGATTCCTCCAGTCATTATCATTTTAATGTACAAGATGACATTACGCCAAAAAGAAGGGGTTCATAAATTATATCTGATTTTAGAAAGTTTTCCAGCCATTGTATAAATGACAGATCTATAAAAGAAGACTGAAAATGAATTTCAAATTAAAAAAAAAATAATTCCATGTTTTTATGGAAGGCTTTAAAAAAAATCTCAGAACACAATGTTTCAGGAGCTCACAGAACTGGGAAGGGCCTGGTGGGAGGCAGGAGAGTGACTGAGAAAAGGGGGAGCTTGTGGGGGGGGTTGGTCCATCAGAACTGAGTGACAGCCCCCAAGCCGGTGTGCCTGGGAGCCAGAATGCAGTCTCAGGGGTCTGAGGAGGGACAGCTTAATGATCTACTCTGAGGTGAGGAAGCATGTAGGGTGTTAGAAATGGAGGCTCATGGTCCTTTGACAGGCCTGGAGGCTGAGATGTGCCTGACTGTTGGAGCTGGGGCCTGGGCTTCTCAAACGGCATTCACACAAGGGCTTTCCTTCTGTATTTGCACCCTTGATTATAGAAGTCCAGAGAAGATCTTCGGGGAAACATCACTCAGGCCTGCCTCTCCCCTCACGACAGCATGGAGACATGTTTAATTAAACCAGTCGGGAGGCCTTGGATGATCTGTGGTGAGCAGTTGGGTAGGGGGCAGAGAGACCAGGGGAGGAGAGAGGAAACTGGGGGGACCTATGCTCTGAGCCTAAGGGACAGGACACCTGTGTGAGGCCCTGTGTCCTCAGCAGGTCATGAGTCTTGCAAAGATAAGGGAGTTCTTTGCAAAGCCAAGAGGCCTGTGGTTGCTGAATCCTCCAGAGGTGAGCGGAGTGGTGTGAGGGAATCATTCACCTTCTGGCTTCATCCTCGTCACAAAGGGACACAGAATTAGTAAGAAAACTGACTAGAATTCCTGCTAAGAGAGCAAAGAGTGGTGAAGGAGAGAGACCTGAAACTGTGTGATGGGTGACAATGAAGTCACCCCACTGTACTTTGCAAACTAGTTGGGGTTGTGTGCTGGGCTACCCAGCTTCCTTCTCGAATCCATGACTTCATGCATTCAGCCAACATTACACCCAGTTCTGGACAGGAATCGAGCTGCTGAGATGGGTGCCCTTGTCAACCCAGAGGAGCTCCTGGGTTGTCACACTCACCCTTCCTCGCCACCATCACCAGTGGTTTTGTCACCACCACCACCCCATGCCTCATTCCACAGCAGCCAGACTTGGATGTCTGTCACGTGCCACCTTCAAATGGCTTTCAGTGGCTTCAAGCCAGTGGTTCTGTGCTCTAGATGGTCAACTTGCACCTACAGGCATCTGTCTTCCTTAAACATGTTCTCAGGGGTACCAATGTCCAGAGAGGTTCTTCAAAAGGGTTACAGGGCCAGTGGCTTTTATAAAATTCTCATCTTGGAGTCTCTTAAACACTGGCAAATGTAAGACTCTGAAATGTTCTGTAGTGATAAGGTCTATTTCATTTTATTTAACCAAGTACTTCTCAAACTGACATTGTCACAGGTAATTTGTCCCACAACTCTTATTAATGTAATGTAATTTCCCTTCCTTCTCTCCCTATTACAATCTCCATTTTCTTTTCTTGCCTTGTTTTTCTCTTTAGAACTGAATACCTTCTGAAATTCAGTTTTCCGTGTATTTATTGAATGCAGTTGGCTTTTCATATCTGCAAGTTCCTCATCCAGTGAGGATTCAACCAACCACACAGGAAAAATAGCTAGAGTTATTTTTGTTTTTGTTATTGTTTGTTTTTCAAGTAGGGTCTCACTCTATCCCAGGCTGACCTGGAATTCACTATGTATTCTCAGGCTAACCTCAAACTTACATCAATCCTCCTGCCTCTGCTTCCCAAGGGTTGGAATTAAAGGTATGCACCACCAAGCCTGGCTGAACAATAGCTTTCATAAAAAATATATTATTTATTTATTTATTTATTTATTTATTTATTTAGAGAGAAAGAGGCAGAGAGAGAGAGAGAGAATGGGCACTCCAGGGCCTCCAGCCACTGGAAACGAACTCCAGATGCATGTGCCCCCTTGTACATCTGGTTTATGTGGGTCCTGGAGAGTTGAACCGGGATTCTTTGGCTTTGTAGGCAAATGCCTTAACTGCTAAGCCATCTCTCCAGCCCTGAACAATAGCTTTTAAAATGGCATCTGTTCTGAACAGTTCAGACTAGTTTCTTATCATTTCCTAATATCCCATGTTACAGAAGGGATGTGAGCGTTTGTGGATTGATTGATACCAGCAGTGTGTCCTGGAATCCATTTCCCATGAATGAAGAGACTCAACTGTGGTCTTTTCCTTGTCCTTTCTCATACTCTCATTAGAATTCAGGAGTGAGAGTGGGTGCACGCGCGTGTGCACACACACACACATACACACACTCACACACACACACACATACGCCTAGAGCAACACTGAAGAACAGAAGTTCTCTTTTAATAGAAATACATTCTGAGAATTGAAACCAGCAATCCCAGGACCAGGCAGAGGTAATGTCACTGCCAACTCCAGGAGATGCCAGCCCCAGAAATCAGCTACACCCATGCTCTTCCTGACTCACCCACTGGTGTTTACCACAGCGCCATTGTCTTGCTGGGGAAATAGGAGGATTGCGAGTTCAAGGACAGCCTGGGCTGTATAAGGAGACCTTGTCTTACAAACAAAAACAATCAAAACCAAGACAAAACCGAGTGATCCTGTCCCACTCTGTTTTGTTTCAAACTCCGTCCTGCGCCTCTGGCTTGAGAGAGCTACCTGGTGGGTGGTCAGCCCGCAGTCTCTCAGCGCAGGCCCTTACGCCCTGTAGATACCCACCCTGCCAGATGGAATCTACACTGAGATTCGATCGGGGTGATGCTCTCTTACTGTAGTCCATCTGAAAACCTTTCCTCTAGCCTGTGCACAGGTTTCCTTTGTGGTCTTCCAGAAGGCCTGTCTTGATTGACGGTAACTCAGTTCATGGAGTAAGAATGGACCCTATAAAGAACTGATGAAATGGATTGGCTTTGGTAAATGGGCTTTGGCAGTCCAGGAACAAGTTTCCCAGCCCGGCCACACGTCCCCCTCTGGATGCTCTTCCCCTTTTGTGGTGGTCTGAATGTACACTAATACCCTGTGGTGTCATGGGAATATTTACTCCCTAGTTGGGGAAGTCAGGACGTCGAGCCTTGCTAGAGGACATGTGTCCCTAGGGTCTGACCTTGAGGTGTTTTTTTTTGGGGGGGGTCTCACTCTTGACCTTGAGGTTTTTCTCTTCCATCCCCACTTGCTGTTCTCTCTGTTTCCTCTCTGCACGTTTTCCTTGCCATGATGGACTCTGCCTGCCAGGACATTATGACAAATTAAGCCATTTTCCTTCCATACATTGCTTTTTTTCCCTCAGTCTCATCCTCCTGTCACCCTCACTTCATCTTGCCCCTTCCCTTCCTCCTCCTCCTCCTTCTTTATATTGTTTCGCCTGCTGCTGCTGCTCATGTATCCACAACTTAGAAGGGGCAGTAGCCCGTCATGTGAGGGAGTCAGAGAGGCTGGTAGCTCAGCTCAGATCTACATGTCAAGTGATGATGCCGAAGTTCAAATCCCAACTTGCTGGCTGCCAAAGTTTCTTCTCTACTCAAAATCCAGCCCTCTGCTTCAGCCTCTGCCCAGTCAGTTGCTCTGCACACAGCAGTGGGTGTTGTGTAAACGTGTGGAATGAAGAGATAGATGTTAAGTCACAGGGGCCATTTAAAATATTTCAAAAACAGCAGAGGGGACTGAAGAATGGCATTGGTTGACTCCCAGCGATTTGCACACACGACAGTTGTGGCACAGGCGTCTAAACAGCACATTTGTTAGTGGACTGTGGGTTAATTAGTAGGTACATGCTTGCTGCTAAGGAAAGACGGCTTCATTATCCCGGCATTTTTATTCCCAGTCTGACATTTATGAAAGGTGAGGAGATATCTTATCTGTAGGAGTAGCTAGCTCTCCTCGGGCCTCTGCCCTGACAAAAATACTTCTTCTACAGTTTGTTTTCCTGGGAGTCCACATTAGTGGCCTTTTTGGCAAGACTCCTTGAAGACATGAAGCCTGGGGATGGCAGAGGGGAGGCGGTGACTTGGCAGCCCCATCAAAGCTGCAGAAGGAATGGGGACCGCTCTGTTTTGGCACTGACCTCTCTGATTCTGTCCCTTGCGTGGGTGGGGGGTGGTGCTTGCCCTCGCTGAGACTCTTGGCTGACCAAGGAGCAGGATGCTGCTGGGAATTCTGGTCCTCTCTGTGTCCATGTCTGAAGTTCAGAGACCTTAGAGCTTGAGTGGGGGGTGGGGGGGTCAGATGAGACTACACCATCTGTTGCCTGGCTGGAGCACAGTAATGCTTTCTCAAGAGTTTTTGGCTATTTTTCTCCCTCAGATTGCAGCAACTCATTGTGTTCTGAACTTCTAGAAAACTCATTCCAACATGTGACTTTTTAAAAAAGTTATATTTATTTTTTTCTATTTTGACATTTTTATACATGTATGTAAATGTATTTTAACTCATATTACTCCCAATTATCTTCTCTTCCCCCTCTCCTATGAGTATCTTTCTTCTTCCCTAATAATCCCGATCTTATTTTCATGCCTTTATTTATTTATTTATTTATTTATTTATTTATTTATTTATTTATTTTTGAGGGAGAGAGAAAGAGAAGGAGGCAGACACACACACACACACAGAGAGAGAGAGAGAGAGAGAGAGAGAGAGAGAGAAGAGAGAGAGAGAATGGGCATGCCAGGGACTTCAGCCACTGCAAATGAACTCCAGATGCATGCACCCCTCTGTGCACATGTGTGACATTGCGCACTTGTGTCACTGTGCATCTGGCTTACTTGGGACCTGGAGATTCAAACATGAGTTCTTAGGTTTTGCAGGCAAGTGACTCAACCGCTAAGCCATCTCTCCAGTCCTTGTGCCTTTTTTTTTGGTAACATATTGAGTTAAGTTAGGCCTTTGTACATGATCATAGGTGGAAGGTGTACTGTGCAATGGGTGGCTTACCAGTGGCTACACCACTGATGAACATGCCTCCCCCCTCCCAGCAACCATTAGCTACTCTGAGACATGTGAGATTTCATTCACTGCTGTTGAAATATCGACAGACAGACTTGTCAGGGAAACTTTGATGCCTAATGATAATATAAAAAGAGCTCACATGTACTGTGTGGGTATCATGCATCCAGCGCTACACTGAAGGCTGGGACCACCGCCTGCACTGCCACAAAGGGAACTATGACACTGAAGATAAAGCAGCAGCTGGCTCTGAGTGTGGCGGGACTTCTTCATGTTGGTGCAGACCACAGAACTCTCCAGCGGCACACCTTCCATGGGGCATGTCAGTTAAACTTCAGTAAGGCTACCTTGAAAATTCTACAATTCCCAATTCTTCATGCCCAAGTGGGAATCAAGCCACCCGTCTGAGGTCAGTGTTAGCGTTAAACCATGTGGGAGCAGAGGCACAGGAAGGCTAAGAAGCTGCCCAGAGTCACATTGCTATGATGTGAGCAGCTAACCAGACTGCTGCTTTTGTGAATGTTCCTGGGAGTTATGGGCTCTGCCAAATGAAGGTTGAAAATTTCTGTCCTCAATAAAATGTCTTCAAAAAAGAAGTGATTAGCCGGGTGTGGTGGTGCATACCTTTAATCCCGGCACTGGGGAGGCAGAGGTAGGAGGATCGTTGTGAGTTCAAAGCTACCCTGAGACTACATAGTGAATTCCAGGTCAGCCTGGGCTACAGTGAGACCCTACCTCGAAAACAAAACCAAAACAACAACAACAACAACAACAACAACAAAATTCTGAAACTTTTTTTCTTTACTGGATATGATGTAGATTGGAGTTCTAAAAGGGAGTGGGGGGAGGGGAGGGAAATATCATGCACTTTTTGTATGCAAGTATAGAAGTTGTCAATAAAAAAATAATAAAAAATATAAAATATAAAAGGAGTGATGAAGGGTTTATCTTGTTTGCCTTTGCCTTTGTGTCCTCAATGGCCAATGCTCAGGAGAGGTGCGATTAATCCAGATTTGATGAGAGGAATGGACAGCATGTCAGAGGTTTCTTATGGCTCCACAGTCATACTGCCTGGGGTGGAATTAAGGGCCCACCCTTCATCAGCAGGATGAGCCCAGGCCTCAGTTTCCTCATCTGAAAAAGGTGATAATAATAGGCTTTTATTTGGTTGTGGGGATTAAAAGAATTAATTTAATAGTGTTTAATACAAAGTTTAGAATATAGGATGTTCTCCAATAATAAATAATATTAATAATTTTAAGCCAAGCGACAAGTAATTTTCTGTAATGCTCAGCAAATCAGTGCTAAAGGACAGGGGAAAAAAATCCTTAAACTGGGCGTGGTGGTGCACACCTTTAATCCCAGCCCTTGGGAGGCAGAGAGAGGTAGGAGGATCACCATGAGTTTAAGGCCACCCTGAGACTACATAGTGAATTCCAGGTCAGCCTGGGCTAGAATGAGACCCTACCTCAAAAAACCAAAAAAAAAAAAAAATTCCTTGTTTTTGTCACCAAAGCCATGCTAGGGTCAATTAAACCAGAAAGTGTTTCCTGACCACCCCTTATGTACATGGCTTTGGGTATGAATAGGGCTACATTTGGAGATGGGAACATGCCTTTGTTCTTGGGAGGTTTAGAGTCTTCTGTGGAAGAAAGGGACAGATCGCTAAGGGTGATCTATCAGGAGGGTCACCAGCCCAGCAATGGGTCACCCAAACCAGAGACTAGTGTGCGATTTCACAATGCCCCTGGGAACCTTGGAGAATAAAGTTCCAACATTTTAAGATTTGCCTTTGAATGCTTATCTCCTGTGACGATCTTAGCTTTCAGAGAGAGAAGTGCAAAGGGGACTACTCCCAGCATGCCTATCTGTCCCCATTCCTGCTACCCACCATGACATCAACCTCGCTTCCCTTTCCCATGATGCCTTCCACAACCTGTGCCACCTGCTCTCTCTCTGCTGCAAATGTAGCCAGCTGCTGGGACTCTAGCATGTGTTTGCCTGAAAAACCTTGAACAGAGGTGCAGGTTTAAAGAAATAGCTGACTCCAGAGCGTGAGCAGAGAAAAAAACGCAAGGAAGCGATCAGAGATGGGATGTGTCAGAAGCATTTTTTATGCCTGGTCATTCCCCTCCTGCTCCCTGCCCCTTAGGTTTGGTGCGTATTGCTATCCTGGTCAGCCCACTCCTAATTGCAATGTGTGCTGGTCAACTTTTGTGTCTCCATAACTTGCGACAGTCTGGAGAGCAGGTGTCGTGCCTTGTTTGTCTGACTTGTCTGAGAACTTTGGCTGAGAAAGGCTTGTTCTTCTCGCTCATCAGTCTCATAGTACATCTAAGTGCTCCCACCCAGGAGCCAGCCTTTCTTGGTCCCCCGTGTAGTCAGACAGGACAATTGTGTCCACTCTACTCCAAGAGACTTCTGGAGCTAGGCTTTGCTTGCCATCTGCCATGCACCCACACGGAAGCCTTCCCTTGGGAGTCCTTGTTACCTGTGCTTTGTCTCTCCTGCTTCCCGTCTGTTCTGTTCTCCACAGAGCACAGCACCAGTCTGTGTTTGGTCCAGTGCCCTCGCTCTCCCACGTGCTCCCCAGGCCCCTGGGATAAAGCCTGGATTCTTCTCGGGAGATGCAAAGCCCCCCTCACTCACCTCGATGGTCCTCCTCTCCCTTGTCCTTTGTGTTCTCAGCACTGTGTGGTTCTCATGCCACCTGAGAACGGCTCAGGTCCCTGGCTGGCGGTACTCATACATCTGTGTTAGTGATCACCGGCCACGCTGAGGGATTGGTTACCCAATATATAAGACTCAGAGCTAAAATTGGAGAAGTCTAGGCCAAATTGGAGTAAGTTGCTTACACTGCTTAGGCTGCATGGTTTGCTGAATGTCTGCTCAGAGTTCAAACCATGAGGGCAGGGAGTCTTGTGCTTTGTTCACATCTCTGTTCCAGGGCCTTAAAAAAAAAAAAAAAGTCCAACCTGCAGCCTATGGGCCACATGTGACTCAGGATATCAGGATAGCTATGAATGTAGTGAACATTTTTGTAAATAATGATGCCAGAAGGCTGTACACTCCTATAGTCCTTGGCAGGAAGTAGGTGCTCATGAGTATCTATTGTTTGGATGGGTGGGTAGGTAGATGAATGGTTGGAAAGGTAACTCTTAAAAGATCTTATTGGGGCTGGAGAAATGGCTTAGTGGTTAAGGTGTTTGCCTGCGAAGCCAAAGGATCCCGGTTCAATTCTCCAGGACCCATGTAAGCCAGATGCACATGGGGTATATGCATCTGTCTCCCTCTCTTCTATCTCTCTGTCTCTCCACTTGCAAATAAATAAATAAAAATTGAAAAAAAAAAAGAAAAAAAGATCTTATTGGGCTGGGGAAATTGCTCAGTGGTTAAAGGGGCTTGCTTGCAAAACCTGACATCCTGGGTTTCATTCCCCAGTACCTGTGTACATCCCACAAAGTGGCATGTGCATCTGAAGGTTTTTTTTTTTGTTGTTGTTGTTGTTGTTTTCCGCCAAGGTAGGGTCTCACTCTAGCTCAGGCTGACCTGGAATTCATTATGTAGTCTCAGGGTGGCCTTGAACTCACAGAGATCCTTTTGCCTCTGCCTCCCGAGTGCTGGGATTAAAGGTGTGTGGCACCACACCCAGCTTGCATCTGAAGTTTATTTACAGTGGCAAGAGACCTTGGGGCACCCCACCACCACTTTGCAAATAAATTATATATATATATATATATATATAACTTTTATTTATTTATTTGAGAGAGATAAATAGGCAGGGAGAGAGAGAAAGAAAATAGGTAAACCAGGGCCTTCAGCCATTGCAAACAAACTCCAGACACATGCACCCCCTTGTGCATCTGGTTTACATGGTCCTGGGGAATTGAACCTGGGTCCTATGGCTTTGCAGGCAAGAGCTTGAACCTCTAAGCCATCTCTCCAGCCATACATACATACATACATATATATATATATTGGATCTTCTCAATCCTTTGGGATTTAATAAAGTAAAGCTGAAGAAATCAACTGCAATGAGAACCATCTTCACAAAGGTCCTTGGAGCAAGTGGAGGGAGGATTCTGCTTGTGGGGAGGATAGAAATTATAACCAAAGGGTTATTTCTAAATGAAAACCTTTCCTTCAAACCTGAAGAACAGAGGCAAGCAGTGACACCATGAGTAAAGTGAGGTCCCAGTCTGTGGCAGTTTGAATGGATGTCCCCAATACGTTCAGGAGTTTATTCAAGCTTGTAAGTTGGCTGGAGGAGGTGGGTTTGGGGGCTCATCCGGAATTCTAGCTTAAGGTATGCAGAAAGTAGTTTCAGTTCTGTGGGCTTCCTGGAGTGTGCTTATTTATGGTGCTTCTGATGGTTTTCCTTTGCATGGACCTGTGAAATGGGGCGAGCTTCTTCCGCCAATATGAAACTTTCCCCTGGATCTGTAAGCTTTAATAAACCCCTTCCTCCCATAACTTGTGCCTGCTTTGGAAGTTCATCCCAGCAACGTGAAGCTGACTATGACAATATTGTACCATACTGTGTACTTTTCATGAGTTCACCCTTAGAACTATCCTGAGAAGTAGCCACTGTTTTTCATTGCTCTCTTGCAGGTGAGAAAGGTAAAGGATTACAAGGGGAAGGGAATGACTCCAAAGTCACAGTACTACAGGTTTATAGATGAAGCAGACCTCTGTGTGACGACCTGACTCACTCTGTTTGCCGTATTAGTCAGAGGTTTCTAGAGGAACAGCACTGAGGGATTTAGATCGGCTTACACAACACAACACAGACCGAGGAGTCCAACAGTGGCAGCATGCTGGGAAGAGGAAGAACCTGTCCATGAGGCTGGAGGCCTTGGCAGCTCCAGTCTGCTGAAGGCCTGGAGGATTCTTTAGTCCATGCTGGGAGGCTGAAGAAGTTAGTTTTTTATTTTATTATTTTATTTTAATTTTACATTCATGTTGGTGCCTTCGATAGCCTTCTCCCTGTCCTCCCCCCTTCCAAAGGTACTCTCCTCATTGGGGAATGTGGGTTGTACATTGTGAGGGTAGCCAATAGTTATGGGGAAGAGGCAATGTCTCTGTGCATAATGAGCCAACTTGTGGCTCTAACACTCTTTCAGCCCCCTCTTCCGTGAATTTCCCTGAGCCATGTTGGGTTCATTTTAGTTCTACTTCAGTGATGAGGTCTTGGGAGCCTCTGTGTCTCTGGACATCTGGCTTAGTAGGAGTTGAATGTTCTCTGTGTCTATCTCCTTCAGCCTTGTATCAGAGAAGGAGAGCAGCTATAGGGTAGATGCACTCACCAGCAAGGAATAAGGGCAGTCCAGCCAAAGGGCTGCTTTTCCTTGGAACCTCTTCATATATAGGCAACCACTGGAGGGGTGTCCACCGTGGGGAAGGTCTTCACGGTCCCAGTCAATCCACCCTGGAAATGTGCTCACAAACCCGTCTAAGAGGCCCATCTCTCTTATTTGATTCCTAACCTGATCAAGTGAACAGTGCTTCTCAGTGCTGGGTGACAATGGGAGAAGAAAGAATTCCAGGAAACAAGGGGGCACATGGAGAGGAAGAGCATCCAGGATTGGAGAAGAAGCAGAAAGCCCTGGAGGCAACCAGGCTCCTGGAGAATCTGAATAGCAGAGCAGGCCTAAGGAAAATAGGGTCTGTGCATGAGGAAATCAAAGCCAAGGGGCCTTCCCCTACACCACAAACTTGGAGGTTGTCTTTCTCCATTGAGGTGGAGAATTGAGGTATTGATTGCATTTATTTTCTCATGACACAAAAGGTAAATTAATCCTCTTAGAGCAGAAAGCATGTTTTTATTACATTCTGAGTAATTTCCTTTGAAAAAGAAAAAACATTTTTTTTAGACGCACTGGCAGTAAAGCTAGATTTCCCCCCACATCTTAGATGAAAATGTGTGCCATTATTCATGCATAATCTGATTCCAAATGATTCCTTGTTTACAGTTTGTTTTTTGTATTTCCTTATGTAAGCAAGAATTAATACACTCAGACATGAAAGAAATAAGTTAAATTATTTTTACTGCTTCTCTTTAGGACGTACAATACATCTTCTTTAACTCTCGATGACACGCAGAACAGTGGGAGAAAAACACAAATAAATACCTATGGAAACAAAGACAAACAGCCCAAGAGGGTGATGTGTACTTTAGGGGCTTGTCTATCTCTGTTTCTTGCCTAGCACCTACTACAGACCTGGAGGAGATCTGTCCTGCATTTCCCCCAGACCCACTGGACACCAGAAACTCTGGCTTGCAAGTCTAAAAGAGCCTCCTACTTGAGCTGAGTATGAGATGAGTCTTCCCATGTGCATCACCAGGTCTAGAGAGTAGCCAGCTTCCAGTGGGGGAAAGCCCTGGCTTCCCCCAGCTTTGACATTTCCAGCCCTAGAGGTGCCGGCAAACTCTGATGTGTTTAGCTAGTCTGAAGAGTGTTTTTATGTTAATCTGCTAACTGGTTTGTCAGAGAATCTCAAAGCCTTCCAGGGAATTTTAAAAGTTTTGTTGGGGGTGGAGAGATAGTTCAGTGGTTACAAGGTGCTTGCTTGCAAAACCTGCTGGCCCAGGTTCGATTCCCCAGTACTCATACAAAGCCAGATGCATAAAGTGGCACATGTATTTGGATTTCATTTGCAGTAACAGAGGGTTGTGGTACACCATATTCACTTTCTCTGTCTGCCTCTCTCTCTCTTTCTCAAATAAATAATAATTATTAAAATATTTTATTTATTTATTTCCAAGGAGAGGGAGAGAATGGGCACACTAGGGGCCTCCAGCCACTGCAAAAGAATTCACTTTGTGCATCTGGTGTTTACATGGGTACTGAGGAATTGAACCTGGGTCACTAGGCTTTGCAGGCAAGTGCCTTAACCACTGACCAATCTCTACAGCCCAAATAAGATTTTATTTCTTAGAGACAGAGAGAGACAGAGACAGTGACACACACAGAGAGAGAGAATGAGAATGATACACCAGGGCCTCCAGCCATTGCAATCTAACTCCAGATGTGTGCTCCACCTTGTGCGCATGTGTGACGTTGTATGCTTGCATCACCTTGTGCGTCTGGCTAATGTGGGACTGGAGAGTCAAACATGGATCCTTAAAGTTTTGCTTATTCCTGCTTCTTGTCCAGTGTGAACAATACCAAACTGAACATTGGCATGGTAAAACTCGTCAAGATTCTGACTGTAATTCTTTTGGATAAGTATCCAAACTCAAGATTGCTGGATCAGATGGTAGTTCTCTTTTGAATTTTTTGAGGAACCTCCATATTCTTCTCATCGTGACTGTACCTTTTTACATTCCCAAGAGGGAAGAAGGGTTGCAGTGTCTCCATCTCACCACCAGCACTTGTTTATTGAACAGGTCTGAGACGGGATTCCTGTTGGGATCTGTACTTCTCTGACGTCTACAGCTGAGTACTCCTTCCTATACTTTTTGGCCATTCATAGGTTTTCTTTGGAAAAATGTCTATTCAAATAATTTTTGTAATTTAATTTTATTTATTTGAATGTGTGTAGGAGATGAGGGGTGCCAACCTTTCGCCCACCTCTGCAAGCAAATGTGTGTTGCTTAGAAAATCTTACCCTGGGCCCTGCAGGTTTGGGAGGCAAAAGCCTTTAACCACTGAGCCATTTTCTAAGCCTCATCTATTCAAATATTTCTGCCCATTTTTAAAATTAGCAATTTTTGCTATTGAGTTGAAGTAGATCTTTATGTATTTGGAAATTGAGTATTTATGGGACAAATGGTTTGCAGGTATTTTCTTCCGTTCCCTAGAAAGCCTTTCTTCTCTGTCATTCATTTCTTTGGCTATGCAAAAGCTTTTCAGTTGGTATACGCTCATGCTTCAATTTTTGTTCCTATTGCCTATGGTTTTTGTGTCATATCCACAAGATGGTTGCCATACTCAATGTCATATAGCTTTGCCCCTGTGTCCATGAAATGTGATCCAGCTTTCAGGTTCTAGGCCAAAATTTCCATCAAGGGATGAATGGCTAAAGTAAACCTGCTATGTGTATGTATGCATGCATTACATATAAAATACATAGGATTGAGTGCTCTTCAGCCTTAAAAAAGGAAATTCTAGCCTGGCGTGGTGGTGCACTCCTTTAATCCCAGCACTCCGGAGGCAGAGGTGGGAGGATCACAGAGAGTTCAAGGCCACCCTGAGACTACATAGTGAATTCCAGAACAGCCTGGGATAGAATGAGAACCTACCTTGAAAAACCAAAAAGAGAGAGAGAGAGAGAAAGGAAATTCTATAATACTTAACAATATGGAAAGAAGAAACTTGAGGACATTTTTCTAAGTGGCATGAGCCAATCACAAAATGGCATATACAGTATGGTTCTTTTATATGGGTATCTAAAATAGTTTAGATTTTTAAATCAGAGAATCAAATTATGGTTTACAGTGGTTCTGAGAGAGAGAATAAGATAGACAGACAGAAAGAGAGAGAGAGAGAGAGAGAGAGAAATGGCCAGTCAAGGGCATAAGATTTTAATCCTGCAAGGTGAATAATTAGGAATCTACTAGGCAATGTGCCTATAGTCTCAACAGTACTGTGTTGTACGCTGAAAAATGTATTAGGAAGGTAGGTCTCTTATTCAGTGTTCTTATCACAATAGAATAAAATCATAAATTGGCCCCATCAACACATAGGATGCCCCAAGTGAAACAATGGAAGGGCTGAGGACTTAAATTTAAGGAAGCAAGAACTCTCAGGTGGCAAACTTGTGTTTATATCACTCAGAGAGTAAGTGTCTCCTTAAATTTTGAAGTGACCCTCTTTCCTACTGTAGGCTGCCTCTAAGGATGTGGCTTTAATTTTTTTCCTATATTTTCTTTCCTAGAACTCTCTCTCTCTCTCTCTCTCAGCTTTGTGTTCCCAATAACTTACATTTTGCCAACTTACATTTTGGTGGTGCGCATGTAACATCTTTTTGGAAATGTGCTTCTACCTCTTTAATTCTTTGGTTGCACATTGTTCTTTTGTGGTCTCCATTATGGAAAAAACATAGAAATCTATGATAATTTAATGCAGAAGTGAAGCAGCAGATATTTGACAGGGATTATCAGCTGCCACGGTCACAGAGCTGTAAAGTCTGACCTTATGAATCCAGAATACGATGGCCTCTGGGAGCTTGCAGCCTCCTGTCTCCCTGGGTCTCTCTCTCACCATCCCATCAGCCCCTGAACTCTCTTTCAAAAGGTAAATTGGCTTCACTTTCTCTCCAATTCAAATGAAGTTTATTTCTTGTCATCTGTTCGTAAGTCTTAGGCTCTGAGAACAGTTACACCTTACACAGCTAGACATCGTGGTGGAACTGAAAATAAATGCAGTTGGGAGCTTCTTGAGTTTTGACAAGATGCTAGCTCCATGCTAAGGGACCACTTAATCCTTTCCTAGGCCACACACATTGGAGCCTTGCAACAGGAACACCTGTCCTGGGAACTGTGTGCCTAAGTGTGTGTGTGCTCATCCATGACCTCTTCTCTTGTTTTTGGTTGACTATGCTTCTCCCCATGGTGAGGACTCTCCAGGAACAAGGGCCTGAATCCACCTGAAACCCACACTGCATGGTCTAGACTGAAATTGGCTGCCCGTTGCCAAAGGAATATCCCGTCTAAAGCTGTACATACCTCTTTCCTAAGTCTGTCCTCTGAAAGGTAGATGGCACGACCAGTGAGCATGGTCAAGCTATGACATAGCTCTGGGATGTCCTCCAAAAGCCCATGGGTTGAAGCCTTGACGTGTTTGGTTGCTGGTGTGAAGCTGTAAGAGGCTGGGCCTTGTGAGAGGTCTTAAGGCATGGTGAGTGCACCTGAAGACCACTGTAGGACACTGCCCCTCTTCCTTTCTTATTCATTCCTCCCCATCAAGCAAATGACAAATGACCATTCGGCCCTGTCATAGGACCCACAACCAGAGCCAATTGACCAGGGACTGAATCTCCAAAATTGTGAGACAAAAAAAAAAAAAAAAAACTTTCTCCTTTTTTTGATTTTTCAAGGTAGGGCCTCGTTCTAGCCCAGGCTGACCTGAAATTTACTCTGTAGTCTCAGGCTGGTCTTGAACTCACAACAATCTTTCTACCTCTGCCTCCAGAGTGCTGGGATTAAAGGCATGTGCCACCACACCTGGCTAACCTCTTTTATTTTTATTTGAGAGAGAGAGAGAGAGAGAGACAGAGAAAATTGGCATGCTAGGGCCTCAGCCATTGCACTCGAACTCCAGAGGCTTGGACCACCTAGTGGGCACGTGAGACCTTGTGCTTGCCTCGCCTTTGTGTGTCTGCCTTATGTGGGATCTGGAGAGTCAAACATGGGTCCTTGGGCTTCATAGGCAAGTGCCTTATCTGCTAAACCATCTCTCCAGCTCTAACCTTCTTTTTCTATAAGCTGATTATCTCAGGTATTTGTTACAGTAACGGAAAGCTAACTAACACAGATGGTTATTAACTAGGGTGGGGATGGTGAGGGGCATGAGAAAACAAAGAGAGGTGTCTGGAACAGAGATAAGGAAACTGATCTTGCACATGAAGGCTCTTGGTGTGCTCTTTAAAAATAAAAGAATATATGAATACATATATATATATTTGAGAGAAAGAATGGGTGCTCCAGAACCTACTGCTGCTCCAAAGGAGCTCCAGACATATTGGCCACTTTGTGTGTCTGGCTTTACCTGGGTACTGGAGAATTGAACCTGGAATGTTAGGCTTTGCAAGCAAGTGCCTTTAACTGCTGAGTCATCTCTCCAGCTCCTCCATGTATGCTCTTGCTTCAGCCCTGAAAATGTTAGCAGTGGGTCCAATGATCATGACCCCCTGAGGCTTCTTTTTCTCATCTGTTTTTTATAGGAAACAAAACGGAGACACCAAAGAGTCAAGTAATATCAAAATGCACACACACAGAGCGGGTTGTGGAGCCAGGATTTTTAGCTCAGGCAGTCTGGCTTTTTTTCCCCATGCCATCATCTTGACATGCTATGACGTCACGCTTCAGATGACTGCCACCTGGAGACATGGTATCATCCTGGTAGCTGGCAGGGGCCAGGACTTGCCCTGAGTATTCTGAATCAGTGTGTAAATTGGGGCCCTCCAGAGAGGAGAACTAACCACCATTCATTGGAAGACATTGGATCACATGGAAACTGAGAAGTCACATGATAAATCAGAAGACCTGGGGTGTATGTGGTGTATGTCACACCTTTAGTCTGAAACACCTCCCACAGGCTCCTGTGTTTGAATACTTGGTCCTCAGCTGATGGCCTGTTTTGGGGAGTCTGCAGAAGCTTTAGGCAATGGTGCCTAGTGGAGGAAGTAGGTCCCTGGAGGAGGGTCTTTGGGGATAAACTTTTCTTGGCTCCATCATGTCACACTGCTCCTTGATCAGGCAAGGTGCATCACTGCATGCTCCCAGTGCTACAGAGGGAACATCTTCAGGCACCATGCCTTCTCTGCCATGATGGACTGACCCCTCTGAAACCTTGAGCCAAAATAACTCTTTCCCTCTTTAAGTTCCTCTGACAGATAGTCACAGTGATGAGAAAAGTGACTCATACTGCATAGTGTCCATCTGGACACTGAGAACCAGGAATGCTGAGACCAGGGGGAGCCCCAAGTTCCAGTTCATATAACCAGGCTAAGTCCATCCCTTCCTCGTCTTTCCCTTGTGCCCAGGCCCTGAACAGAATGCATGAGTCCACCCACACTGGGAAGAACCACTGCTCCCCTCAGCCCACCAACTGAAATGCTTCTCTTTTCCAGCATCACCTTTACAGACACAGCCAGAAATCCTGCCTAACTGGCTATCGAGGCATCCTGTAAATAGTCAAGATGACATCACAGCACTCCACTCACTACCAGTCAGAACAGCTTCAGCCTTGAGAGGTGTCAGAAGTGACTCACCTCTGTGTTTGATTACAAGTTGATTCTCAGGGTTCCTAGGAGTTGAGTAAATAGTTTAAAAAATTTGTGGGAGGGGAGGGAAATATCATGGTTTACTGTCTGTAAGTAGAGAAGTTGTCAATATAAAAAAACCAAAAAATATTAAAACAACAAAAAATAATTTGAGGGCACCAGGGGACACAGTGACTTCACCAGGTCTGGGACTGCCAATCAAAGTGCACAATGAGGTGAACTAGGGACATTTTTCTGGACCTGTGTTGTCCAATATGGTCTCTGCTAGTCTCATCTGACTTTGAAATTTCAATAACTTAAAATCTACATGCAAGTTGAATTCAGCTCTCCAGTCATATTAACCATACTGCAAGGGCTCAGTAGCCACACATGGCCAGCAGCTACATATAGAAGAGAATGGGCTTTCCCATCACTGCCAAGTGTTCTGCTGGGCAGCACAGACCTGGACCATCCCTGAGTAGATATGAAAGGACATCCTGCCCTTTGATCCTTTTTTTTTTTTTTTTTTTTTTTTGACAAGTCAGATGAGTTTTCTGACATGAAAACAGGATAAGAAGTCAATATTCAATACCTTTGGGAAACCTTTGATTAAAAGTTAAAGTGGCTGGATGTGAGGGCATATACCATTAATCCTAGCAGTTGGGAGGCAGAGGTAGGAGGATCACCGTGAGTTCGAGGCCAGCCTGAGAATACAGAGTGAATTTCAGATCAGCCTGGGCTAGAGTGAGACCCTACAAAACAAAACAAACAGACAACAAAGTTAAAGTGGAGGTAGAGGTAGGAGGATCACCGTGAATTCGAGGCCAGCCTGAGACAGCAGAGTGAATTCCAGGACAGCCTGAGCTAGCAGGAGACCCTGCCTTGAAAAAAAAAAAGGTTAAATTGTGGTCAGAGATGGTGGCTCATAATGTAACTTGGGAAGCAAAGGCAGGAGGGTTAGGAGTTCAAGGTGAGGCAGGAGGGTTAGGAGTTCAAGGTGAGGCAGGAGGGTTAGGAGTTCAAGGTGAGGCAGGAGGGTTAGGAGTTCAAGGTGAGTTGGAAGCCAACCTGGCTATGTGAGATCTTATCTCTAAGCAGGGTCTGGGAAGATGGTTCCATATGTAAAGTGCTCACCATGCAAGCATGAGGATCTGAAGTTGAGTCCCTAGCATGCAAGTAAAAGTGCCTGGTGTGGGGGAACGTGCCCTTAATCCAAGCACTGGGGAGATAGAGACAGGTTTATCCCTAGGGTTCACTGGCTAGCTGGTTTAGCCCAATTGGTGAGATCTAGATTCACTAAGAGACCTTGTCCCAAAACAAACAAACAAGAACCCAACCCCCAATTAATAAAAATAAATAAAGTAGAGAGCAATGGGGATGACTCCTGGTGTAAGTCTCTGGCCTCCACGTATTCACGAGCACCAGCTCACACATGTGTACTCATACAGGTACAAACACACATGCATGCACACCATACACACACAGAAACAAATGTGAAATTGTGGCTGCATGTGATGGTACATGTCTGGGACCCCAGTATTGGGAGGCTAAGATAGGAAGCTCTGAAGTTTGAGGCCAGCCTGGGTTACATAGTGAGTCCCTGTCTCAACCGGGCGGGGGGCAGGGGAGCAACAAGAAAATTAAATTGCGATCTTAAGATAAAGCATTTAATATGCCAACGTGCATTTCAGCTGGCCAAGGGGAGCCAGAGAAGTAATGTCTTCTAACTTATTTGGATGATGTTTTCTCTTTTCTCAGTTCGTTGATCTGGTGTTCCATTCATGAGGCTTTCCTTTCAGAAACTATTTCTTTAGAGCATCAATATGAAGTTAAACTTGTTGAGATTCTTCCTCTTGGGAAAGCCAGCTTCCATGGAAAAGTCGGAAGAGCCGAGTGCTGAATGCTGAGAGGCCCGCTCATGAGTGTTGATGAAATCTCACATTGCTCACCTTTCCCTTTGCCAGATCACCGGACACAGAGACAGGTGCCTTGTCCCCTCAGAATAGGCCAGCCATGCACTGAATACCTCTGCATGACCTTAGTTGGTGTCTTGGAAAACTGCCCAGCCACAGATTGCCCAAATGTGGGAAATAGAGAATCTAGAAAAAGAAAGAATGTAGACCAGGGGTAGAGCACTGGCTAGCATGCACAGGGCTTTTTGTTTGTTTGTTTGTTTTTTTTTGTTTTGTTTTGTTTGTCCTGAGGTAGGGTCTCACTCTAGCCCAGGCTGACCTGGAATTCACTATGTAGTCTCAGGGTGGCCTCACACTCATGGCAATCCTCCTACCTCTGCCTCCCAAGTGCTGGGATTAAAGGCGTGCGCCACCTCACCCAGCTGACTTTAGGTTTTACTTCTACCACTTCCCCTCTCAAAATAAAGCAGCAGCCAGGAGATATAATAAATAAAGCTATATTGCTCTAAGTCACTATTTTTTGGGTTGTTTTGATGCAGCAGTAGCAATCAGAACAGAATTTCTCCTGCAAGGCAGTGAAAGAATTAACGAATCAGTCACTTATTCCTAGCTTGGAGATTCTTTTGCATCTCAAAAGAAAAACAAAAGATACCAGATGCACGAACAGCTATAAAAATGCTGTACCTTACATTAGAATTGATGAGAGGCCAATCCTGATGACATTAGATGTCCATCACCACACAACAACCCAGTTCCCAAAAACCTATCCAGTAAAGGACCCTTACAGTTTCCGAGGGTCAAAAAGGTAGGTGCAGACTAGCTGGCTTCCAGGCTTAGGGCCTCACTAAAAACTTTATTCTTGGTATCAGCCAGGGCCAAAGCCAACGCACACCTCTCTCAGGCAAGCATCCACCTCCTGACACATGCATGTGGTTGGTGCACTTGGCTGCTTGTGGCATGGTGGGTTAGCACACAGGTACTGGCTGGAGGTTCCCTTGATTGGCAGCCATGTGGAACTCTCTAGGAGGAACATGTAACGTGACTATTGACTTCAACAAAGCAAGAGCCAGGTGGGGGTGAGCGAGACCTTCTCAAGAAGAAAATGCAAACTTGTACAACAACTTCAAAGAGGCCATCTCATTATCTTACCACTTTTGCAGTCTTTTCTTTTTTAAATTTATTTTATGTATTATGCAAGCAGAGAGTAGGGGGAAGGAGAGAATGGGTATACTTGCTCCTAGCAGCTACAAACAAACTCCACATGCATGTGCCACTTTGTGCACCTGGCTTTTCATGGCATGGTGACTGGGGAATCAAACCCTGGTTGTTTGGCTTTGCAGGCAAGCACCTTAACCACTGAGCCATCTCTCCAGCCCACTTTTGCAGTCTTTCATTAATTAGAAGCAAATGTCTGGGCCTGGTTTCTATCCAAGAGAAGAGTGCTACTCAGGATACGAGTGGCAAGAAGTAGGGAACATTGAGTGACATGGTGCAAGCTGCCTGTTGCATTGGTCTTCCCAGTGGCCAATGGGGGTGAGCTGGTACCTTAACCAATGGCCAGTAAGGCGTAGTCATGCCATGACAATATTGTACTGAGTAGGATGTGAGCTTTTCAAATATAACACAATAGTGAATAAAATCTGCCTTCCCCATACTCCTGTCTTCAGTCCTCCCTGCTCCACTGCACTCACTCAGCACTGCTCTCAAAGACACTAGTGTCTCAAGCTCGACTTTCTGTTAGTATCTGTGCTTTCTTGACATCTTTAAAACAACTATGGGTGCTAAAAGACCTGACATGGATTGTGTAGACCTACAGGCCTGCTCTGTGTTCGTCACCAACATGTCTAAGGAGTTCGTCTTTTCTAAGTGGCTATTGTATTTCTACTCGGATCATGGGAAAGATCATGAAGAGGTGATTCTCCTAGCCCAGGAGAAAGAGAGGAATCAACATTCATGCTTGGGTGAGCACAGACTAGCCCGCTCATCCTATCTACAAGTTAAAGCTATAAGACACAGCTGTGCCTGGTGGGATACCTCCTTAGGTTCTAAAGTGAATGTGATAGAGTGAAAAAAAAAAATTCATAGAGTCAAAACCAGCCCCAGAAAGATTCCCTTAAATTCAGTAAAATCATTAAAATTCACTTGACCAAACAAGGTGGTGCATACCTTACAGGCTCTCAAAAAAAAAAAAAAAAATCTATTACATTGACTTTTCTTTGTTCTACAGTGGAAAAGATGACCATTTCTTCATGTAAGCACCAGATGAAGTACTTGGCTTGGTTTACTGCCCTTGTTCTACCAAAATATGCTTATTTAGTTATTTATTGCCCAGCATGCTCACTAGTGCTCACGCAAGTTAAAGGAGTATATGATGTAGTTTTATTGCCCTTTAAGTCCATTTTCCATTACTATAATGAACTTCTCAGTGCTGGCTAATTTGTAGAGAGAAGGTGTATCTGGCTCACAGCTTTAGAGTTTCAACAGTGAAGTGCTGGTTTTGCCAAGGAACACCCCCGGCTCAGTGGCTCATGTCATGGCGGCAGTGTTTGCACGTACAAGAGAGCCCAGGTGACATAGGAAGCCAGAGAGAGACCATGCTTGCCTTTGTCTAACTACCCAGGGCTCCTTCAGGAATGATGTGAACTTCTTCCAAGGATGGTTGGTATCCATTGACCTAGTCCCATGGCCCTGGATTCTGCTTCTTAGAGTGCCTCCCTTCCCAACATCGCCAAAACCTAGGACCAGCTTCCAACACACCAGCCCACAAAGACATACTCAGATATTATATGAGACATAAAATCTGCCCTGTTTTATAAAAAAATCAGTGACAAGGGGCTAGAGAGATGGCTCAGTAGTTAAATGAACTTGCCTGCAAAGCTTGGTAGCCTGATATTTCTTTCTGAATCTCAGCTGTTGCAAGAGGCACCTTGGAGCTGTGATTTCCACCGTCACTGATGTGCACACTCAGAAAAGCAGAGTAGCTCAGGAGTTGGTGAATTTATTTTGATGAAAGAACAGATAGCTAATACTGAAGACCTTGTAGGTCATATTTTCTTTGTAATAATACTTCAATTCTGTCTTAGATAACAAACGCAGATAAAGTATAAGTGAATGGTCCTAGTTGTAATCTAGTGAAACCTAATTTGCAAAAATAAATAGTAGGCTACATTTGGACTGCCAGTCATGGTGTCATGGAATGGCTTCTGTTAGAACCAGAATTTCTAAATTTTTTGAAAACTCGGATTGCCATTTCACAATTGCAATTCTGTTTCCCAAGAATGACCCATCCCAATTATCACTTCCCTAGAATGGCCCAAATCACCTGTCCGATTATCACTTTCCTGTAGTGGTCCAAGCCCCAAGGCAAGGTGTACCACACTCGGGCGAAAGAATTCCAATACCCTCACTGCCCCATAAGAACCCCTAGTCTGTAAGGGAAGTGGCTTCCAATCCACCTGGTCAGAACCCTTCTCGGCTTTCTCCAGTAAAGCCTGTCTCAGCTGTTGAGCTGAGTTTTTCCTGCTTGCTTTTTCTCTAACAGTTATTTGTCTAGTGTACTTTGTGTTTAATCTTTAATGCTGTCTGTCCATCCATCCATCCATCCATCATCCATCCATCTATCTTGCTAGCCAGCTGCTCATCCAGGTATGGATTCAGCACCTTAGGAAGGGCCTATATCCATGACGCACAGGCTTCCGTATCAGATGGAGCACTATTATTTTCAATTCATGCTGAGGCAAGATGGCACACAGTAATTGTATTTTGATACTCCAACTGTCACTAAGTTTGATGAAGCTGAGGCAAGTCCCCAAATCAGAATACCCTCCCTTTCACAACTAATTGCCTCTCAGACTCACTTTCATTCCAAGCTGTCCCCTCTACTTCTTAATTCCTCCTCAAGCTGCAGGGACAAAATCCAAACAAATAAATGGATCTTAAAATTCGAGTTGCAATTTAAAATCCTCTCTGCCCAGGCAAGGGGCATGGAATAGGGAGGCAAAGGGGCTCTTTGAAAGACACCCTGCACCCCTTTTGCAACTTCTAGAGCTTCTCTTCCAGTTCTGCCAGAAGCAAGAGGTTTCCTTTGTCACATCCTATTGTGGACTTATCCACATTATTATAGGGCCTCTTTGTTCATCTCAAACCTGCTAAGGGCAGCACTGCTTCCC
Source organism: Orientallactaga sibirica (assembly GCA_036365145.1). Classification (NCBI taxonomy): domain Eukaryota; kingdom Metazoa; phylum Chordata; class Mammalia; order Rodentia; family Dipodidae; genus Orientallactaga; species Orientallactaga sibirica. Next base: position 4,803,780 of record JAEOAD010000030.1, read on the forward strand.
TCCGGGAAAATGTAGAGAGCCTCTTCCGAGTCATCCTGAAGTCAGTTAAACCGGAAGAACTTCCACTGCCTACCCTGGCTGCAAAGGTTCCAGATGGAGCTGTAAGTGGAGAAGACTAAAGGCCAGAGTGCTCTCAGAGCCCAGTGCTATGTCAGAGACATGGCATTGCCTGTAGAATATTAAACAGATGATGGAGAGACAGACAGGCAGGGCATCTCTAGGTTCATTCCAATATGATCAAGTCAAGGTGACAGTCTATGTGAAAATCTTCATGCGAAAATGCTAGGTGTTTCTATGGGCCTGCTGTTTATCTTCCTTTAACATGTATGTATGTGTGTGTGTGTATGTATGTATGTATGTATGGATCGAGTTAGTAAAGGTCATTGATATGGGGGTCTTGGGTTGGCCACCACTCTGCAAGACCTATTCCACCATCTCGTGGTTTCTGTGTAGTTGCAGGCTGTGTCCTGTGATCTGAACACAGAGATTCGAAGGGCCTTTGGTTTAAACAGGTGCTGAAAGCCAGGGAAAGCCAAAATATTTTGTTCTTTCTGGGTCATGAACTGTTTGCTGTTGGAAACATCTGTACGGACAGGCGTACGGACTAAACCTAACAGAAGCACAGCGAACCATGCTAGCAGGCTTTGGGAGGGAGCTCCCAGAGGGCCCCAATAAAGTCGATCTCTTAAGCCCAAACCCCTTGCTTTGGGCCAAAGTGACAGACAATAAATTATCTGTGTTGGTTAAAAGGGCAAGGTCGCCTCATAACAACATTGGCCATATGCTACAGTTAAATCAAGCCTGTCCCCAAAATATCACTTGGGGAAGGTGTGTGTGTGTGTGTGTGTTTTCAGAGTGAGGTGATGATGTAGGACTTCTTGCAGAAGCAAAAATCACCATCATTAGAGGAAATGCTACAAGTTCATTTTCGGATAAAAAAAAAAAAGCAAGTGAGAGAGAAGGAGCTTAAAGACTAGATGTTTAGACAGGCCTGCAAGCCCCCTTGTGACCTTGCTCTGATATTTAACAAAACATTAATCTTCTTGCCAGCCATTATAAAGGATACAGTGATGTCGCTGGCTCTGGGAGAGTGACTAATAGTAATTCCATTGTTCCCCTTTATTTATGCCTTGGCTGTACCAGGCAGATGAGGTAAGTTGGGGCTTTGATATGTTATTATTCCGCACTGGCAATACATAAAGGATGCTTACACAAATATCTGTCTGTTTCTGAGGCACTGTTTCACAGTTCCTTACAACTCCAGATCAAAGCGTTTCAACATTTTATTATGAAATCATGAAAATCCTCCTCTAGTTTGCATATGAATTATAGTCTTTTTTTAAACCACCAGTGTACCCCGGTGGCAGTGGCTTTAGAACTGAGAAAGGGAACAAGGTGTTAGATATTTATTCCTTAAAGGCTGTGACTAGAGGGCTAATCCTGCCCAATGCTGTTGGCCAGGGTACACGCCAGGATCTCCAGCAAACACAAAAGCTGGGGGTTGGGGAGCCCGGTTCAGAGAGGAGGGCAATGACTTCTCTTTCTTTTGTCGAGGGAACAAAATTTGGTGTGAAAGCTTTCATTTGGGAGCGAAGGAGAAAGGAAGGGTTGTTTACCTTGTAGTTCCCAGCTAAACAACAACAAAAAGCTGGCTTTGCCTTCATAAAATAAAATAAAATAAAATAAAATAAAATAAAATAAAATAAAATAAAATAAAATGCTGACCCAGAGATTGGGGCAGAGGCTGTGTTTGCTTTAAGTGATGACTTAAAAGTTGTCACTCAGATTCCTTACTCCCATTGATCTGGCAAGTGGGGGAGAAGCAATTGCTTTTGTGGGATTAGCATATAAACTGGGCATCTTCCTTTCTAGCTGGTCTCCTTCTCTGAGGACAGTTAATAATCTCCTTTGGAATGCGGAGGGTGGGAGGGTGTTGCCTGACAATTTTGATGTCTCCAGGATACCTATGTGCCTGGAGTGTGGATTCTTTAATTTGGGGGTTTGTTTCTCCTATGGAGCTCCGAAGTGTGTGAAGATGGTATGAAATCAAAGGAAGGCTCTTCTGTTTAAAAATGTATTTATTTACTTTGTTAATGGCTATGAGGATCAAACCTTGAACTTACTGAGGTGTGGTCCTGGAAGCTACATTTTAGACTTAACAAAGTTCTACATCTCTCTTGCTCAGTTTCTGGCTTGGCGAGGGCTGTGGGGAGTACATCTCAGTGACCGGACTTACTGAGGTGGGGGAAGGAAGTGCATCATGGGAGAAAAAGAGAAAGAACAGAAAACCACGTCATGTCTTTTGTCTGTGCTCATGTCAAAGTGACAATCCACATCTGTTGCCAGCCTCTGCCTATTTGCCAGGGTGTGTGGGGTTGTGGACGGTGACCCAAGCTCTGAGCAGATACCCAGGAGGAGACCGCAGAGGTTGCGATGGAAAATTGCCCTTTCTGTGTTTTTAGGGAGGGCGTGGGGCGGATGGCAAAGTAAGGGCTGGTGCAACGTTGCCACAGGAGTTACCTTCCACGGGAAGGCCCCTGCCTGTCAGTGTGCCCATGCCTCTTGCTGGCTTTTGTTCAAGGATTACTGCAAAGGCAATTCTGTGAAGACATGATCCTCCTTCAGTAAAGCAGTGGTTCCCATCTCAACTAGAAGCACCCTGGGGTGTATAGCATTCAGTGTAAACCACTAGCCAGTGACTTACCTTTTGGCCCATTTGGCTTGAAGACAGGCTGGGCTTTGTCACAAATGTAGGTGGTAGTGTCTAATTTTGTTCCCCTCTCTGGCTGATACTTAAGATGGTGAGTGAGTTAAGGCCACCATCCTCCCAGCCTATCTCTGTGTCTCTCAACCAGCTGCAGCCTTTGCTCAAGGGTCTCTCCACACCCCATGCCTCCTCTCAGACTCACACGCTTGTTCAGGCACTCCCTCTCCCCACCCTAACGTAGAAGGACCAAATGTTGGTTTAATAAACTAACTCGAAGTGATTGGTAATGTCTGACTGGAGCCTGGGTTTAGGGTTCTGAAGCCTAAACAGACTAAGTGTTTAAAACGAGTGGTGTGATTGATTACCAGTGATGCCAGTTAAAAAAAAAAAAAAAAGCAGCACTGGAGAGATGGCTTAGCGGATAAGACATTTGCCTGCAAAGCCAAAGGACCCAGGTTTGATTCCCCAGGACCTGTGTTAGCCAGATGCACAGGGGGCGCACACATCTGGAGTTTGTTTGCAGTGGCTGGGGGCTCTGGTGTGCCCATTCTCTCCCTCTCTCTCTCTTTCCCCCTTTCTCTGTCAAATAAATAAATATAGAAATATTTTTAAAGAAGTACTGAGTGTTCATAATCCTTGGGCAGCCCATGCTTCCTTTCCTTCCTTCAGAATGCACCACTCAAAGGTCCCATTGGAGTCCTTCCCTTCTGTTCTACAGAGTTCCCCTGCCAGGGACCCCTTCCCCACCCCCACTTCCTGTCTATCCCCACCAGTCTCCCATGGCTGAACATCTTTATGGTCCAAACTTCTGCTGAGAACTGGTGCATAGTGGTCTCCTTCTCCTGACTTTGTCGCTATGTGCGTGTCTGGGTTTTCCAAGGAGATGAAACACTATGGGGCACGTGACTTATATTTTCCTTCCATCCAGACACTCCAGGGCAGGAAACTTGATGGTGCTCAGCATGAAATCAAGCTGCATCACTGAAGGAGTTTGTTTACTAGAAATGGTTTGTGACTGTTCCTATATCCATTCCTACCTAACAGGCTCTCAGTGGTGTCAGGGGTGTGGTTTCCTGTGACACCTATAGTAGCTACTCTTTAAAATCCTAATTCGTATTCAAGGTCTCACCAGGACAGAAATTGTTCTGATTGCCCCAGACCCTGTGTATTTCTTCTGATGTTTAGGAGGCGACAGCAGGCTGTCAGGCTACTGGCTCTGTGGCTAATTTACAGAATGATGTGTCACTGTTTTCTAATTTTTTTTTGTTCTGTTCTAATACTCAGTGGTCAACATTTTAAGTTTTGATTTTTTTCCCCCTTTCACATAAGGAATGTGCAGACTTGGCAAATGGGTGATGAGTTTTGCCTCCAACATTGTGTTTCTGAATGGGTCATTATCGAATAAAAGCTTCTTGGAGCTACTTAGAGCTCCACCAGCAAAAGGTGCGACTTCCTCGGTGCCTCTGAGGCCAAAGAGGAAAGGAAAGAAATCGTTACAATTAAGAAGTTGCCAAAACAGCTATTGATCCGAAGAGAAAGAAAGGGACATCCTTAGCTGGAGGATTTGTACCTGGAACTCTGAAATGGTGAATGGTGTGTGTTCCCAAGGGGTTTGCACAGAGGTGCCTCCCCCCAACCCCTTATTCTTAAGAAACATGATAATGGTCTCCTAACAAAACATGGTCAAGAACCCCAGTGGCCAGGTCCTTGACAGGCACTTTCAGATGTAGATTGCAGTGTGAGAGGTGGCTCTTCCAAGAGGGACCTTGTGAGAAGCAAGAAAGCCGAGGAAGGAAGAGGGCTGAAATGGGCACAGAGCACATGCCAATATTGTTACCAGCAACTACAGTACACACACTGGGAGGGTTCTCTGTCTCAGATCTCATCCTGAGGTCTGTTTTCGAAATATATCTTATTATTTATTTATTTGTTTGTTAGAGAAGGAGAGTAAGAGAGGAAGAGAATGGGCACACTAGGGCCTCTAGCCACTGCAAACGAACTCAAGATACATGCACTGCCATATGCATCTGGCTATGTGGGTTCTGGGGAATCTAGTCCGGGTCCTTAGGCTTGGCAGTCCAGTGCCTTAACCGCTAAACCATCTTTCCAGCTTGGTCCTGAGTTCTTTTTAACATTTAATTCTACGACAAGGGGAGAAAGTAGATACTTTTATCATTTTTCCCCCCCTAGGTAGGGTCTCATTCTAGCCCAGGCTGACTTGGAATTCACTTGGTGGCCTCCAACTCACAGTGATCCTCCTACCTCAGTCTCCCTAGTGCTGGGATTAAGATTAAAGGCATGCGCCACCATGCCCTGGCTTCCATTTTATTTTTCTTTACTCCAGAAAACAGAGGCACCAGGAAGTAAAATAAAAGACCAGCTGCCCCAAACTGGCAAGCGTTAGGACCAAGTATGAATCACCCACACTCTGGAGCTTTGGAGAGAATGAACTTGGGCCTTTGGTGATGTCTTTTGTTTTCTTCAGCCAGCATCACCACTGATATTTCTATAGAACACTTATATCCAAAAGAAGATACAGCGGGAGTGCGGCATTGCTCCGGGGCCCCGGCCGGCTGGTTGGGATGTCTCCAGCCTTGTGTCCCTCTCCTCTGCCGACAGGAGGAGGCTCACAAAGGGAGGAATTCCGCAGCTCGGCTCCGAGCTTGTTCATAATTTGTCACATTGTTCCCCACTTTGCCGCACGTATGAGATATGTAAGACTCCCGCGGGCTCCGAGTCGGCTGCGGCCGCTGGGCGCAATGGGGGAGCGCGCGAGCGGCTTTGTGGCCGTAACCTGAAGTTCCGCGGCCTTTGTCACCGCCCCAGGGATGCTCCGAGTCGTCAGGCCGGCCTTTGTGAGCGCAATTAAACCCGGGAGAGGAAGGGTGAGCCCAGGAGCTAGCCGCGGGTGCTGGGGTGGGGTGGGGCATGGGGGAGGGGATAGAGGAACAGGGTACTCATGCTTGGTCGACCCAGAGCCCAGAAGCCTGGCTCCCTTCGGGCTGATACTCCAATCCCTGTCGCCTCCACCTGCCGCGGGGCCACACACGCTCTCAGGCTCGCCCGCAGGTCATTCTGGATTACGTCCACTGGAGACGCTCCCGGGTGAGGAGACAGACACAGGAAGGGTGGATCTGGGAGCATGCGCTAAATTATAGTGAGCCGGGATGCAGGAAGTGTTGGTCTGTGTGTGCACAGTAGGGTCCCCGTAGGTCATGAAAGTGCACCTCCATTTCAAAAAGTTAGAAGGTGTGCAGTGCATTCACCGTAAGGAAATGATAGATGTTGGGAGGAGAGATATATTGATCTGGGTTTTACATTAAACGATACATACCCAACTCTATGGTGCTGGTTCATTCATATATACAAATCTTACAGTTTTATATATGCTAAAATAAATTTAAATAGAGAAATGTACTTTTTGAAAAGGGGGACTAAGAAATAGTTTATTCAGGTGCCAAACATTAATGACTATAGCCCAAGAACAGAGATTTAGGTGAGCCCAACGTCCATGTTTCAACGTGTTAACAAGTTCATGTAGTTTTTATAATTATAGAACACAACAAAAGTGATAGAGACATTGGTGGAAGCATCAGGTCGGTGGGTTCCAGAAAAGTGAGGAAATCTCTGCTTTATATTCTTAGCTTTCAGATTTTTCCAACAGAGAAATGCATGTTCAAAATAAAATGACTATTTAGAAAATACAAACTGGCATGGTGGCTCATGCTACCTGTAATCCAAAAATTAGGTAGGCTGAGGCAGGAGGATCTGCTGGAGGCCAGCATGGGCTATATAAGTAGTTTAGGCCAGTCAAGGCTACACAGGGGAACTGAAGAAAGAAAGAAAGAGGGAAAGAAATAAAAAGAAAAAAGAAAGAAAGAAAGAAAGAAGGAAAGTGGGGAAAAAGAGAGAAAGAAGGGAAGGAAGGAGAGATGGATGGAAGGAAGAAAGGGAAGAAGAAAGAAAGAAGGAAAGAAAGAAAGAGAAAGGGAGGAAGGGAAAGAGGAAGGAAGGAAGAAGAAAGGAAGAGAAAAGGAAAGAAAAAGAAAGGAAAGAGAAATAGAGCAGTCTCATTGCAGAATAAGGGTCACATATCCACATCTGAGGCTTCAGTTGCTGTATTGTCTGAGTGACAATCATCCAGATCCCAAATCACCCATTACCTAGAACCAGAGCCAGAGTTTGAGCTCCCAGGCAACCATTCCTCCCTCCCTGCTCCTCACCTCCTGCTCAGTCATGTTCAAGCCTGTGACCAGTAAACCATCTCCCCACCCCATACTCGGTTCTTTTCTAAACCTCAATTAGTATGTCATGTTGATAAGGCACAGAGTCAGTTTGAGATGTGAAGTCCTTATCTGTAAAATGGGGAGAATCTATAGCTGGTGTACAGTTTAGGACTCGAGAGCTGGACCCAAACATGTTGTTCACTTATTTTATTTTCTCTCTTTCCTCATTTACTGTCCCATTTTTTCATATCATAAATCAGGTGGTACATATAGAATCCATACAATACCTAGGAAGGTTTTCTGGCATGTAAAGATTGTCAACACACACTTACCATTCAAATTAAGAAGTGGAACTCTGCCAATATGGCTTCGTTTCCTTGTATGTTTGCCTCACCCTCATTCATTTACTTTTCTACTTCCATGGGAAAAGTCAAGATATGTTCATTCAAGCTGGGCATGGTGGCTTGTATCTGTAATCCCAGTACTTGAGAGTCAAGAGACTGAGGCAGGAGGATTGCCATGAGTTGAGTTAGAGGCCAGCCTGGGCTATAGAAGTGATCCTATCTCAATGCTCCTTCTTCCATCAAGTGTAAGCGGTCATTCTCAGTTGAAGCAATTTTCAAGTATACATAAAAGTAGGAAGAATATATCCTGAGGCCCCAAATAATCTTCACCCAGTTGCAACAACTATCAGTTCATAGCCATTCTTGCTTTCTTTCTACCCTATCCACTTTCTTCTCATTCATACAATTCTGATGTGTATTCCTTACATTCCTTTATCTGTCCTTCTGATTTAGGGGGTAAATTTCTGTGCATTTCTCTACAGTTTTACTTCACATATATGTCCTTCTAAAAATATAGAATTTTCAGTTTCCTGTCTCTATTTTACAACAGTAGGATATGTTGAATATTTTCCTCTGCATTTTCCATCTTTTACCTAATGTTTGGTTTTGTTTCCTTGGGTTTTGTTATTGTTTTGAGGCAGGGTCTCACTATATATCTCAGGCTGGCCTCAAGATGCCTAAAGTGCTGCATGCATCTGCAGGTCATTTAGCAGAGGCTAGAGGCCCTGGCCCCCTCATTCTCTCTCTGCTTGCTAACAAAGTAAAATATATATATATATATATATATATATATATTTTTTTTAATGTGCAGTTGGGGCTGGAGAAATGGCTTAGTGGTTAAGGCGTTTGCCTGGGAAGCCGAAGGACCCAGGTTCAATTCTCCACTTCCCATGTAAGCCAGATGCAAAGGAGGGCACATGAGTCTGGAATTTGTTTTCAGTGGCTAGAGGCCCTGGTGGGCCCATTCTCATTCTCTCTGTCTATCTCTCTTTCCTTCCAATAAATAAAAATATATTTTTAAAATGTGCAATCTTTCCACCTCAAGCCTCCAAAGTGTTGGGATTCTAGCCATAGTGCTGGCAGTTTAGACAAGGAATGTTTCTTCCCCGTGAACTTTCCACTTGGTGTTTTGTCTGTTTTCTACCCAACCACTTTATTACTTTTAAAACAGAGTCATTTCTGGAAGCCTATTTTTCTGAACTAACCTCAGGAAACTCTCTATTACTTTTTGAAGATTCTGATTTTTAGTTTTTATATTTTGGTGTATCTGGTACAGTATGTGTAGTATGTGTGGGATGTATGTGTGGTTTATGCATGTGTACACAGATGCTTTTTCAGGTAGAACAGAGATCCACCTCACCCAGACATCTTACTGTCCCTGCTGACCCCGTCTCAGGATGGGACTCACAGAGTTACTGCTTCCCTAGTGCTGGCATGTGTAGCCACACTTTATTATCTTTTTAGTTTTCAGGTGGAGTCAGACATCTTACTTTGAAGTCAGGTCCTCATGCTTGCTCAGCAAGTGCTTTACCCACTAAGCCATCTCCCTGGCCCAAATTCTTTTGGTTTTAACTTTTTTGTTGACAATTTCCATAAATATAAACAATAAACCATGGTAATGACTCTTTTCCTCCTTCCCCACTCCCAAATCCCCTCTCCACTGAATTCTTTCTTCTTGCCAATTAGTCTCTCTTCTACTTTGATGTCATCATTTTTTCCCTCCTATTATGCCGGTTTTGTGTAGGTAGTATCAGCCATTGTGATGTCATGAACTTTTTGCTCTATGGTTCTTCTTATCATTATTATTATTATTGGTCTTATGTAAGAAAATTATCTCCACCCAGTAGTTCTGAGGACATTTTCCTTAAAACTCAATTTTAAAAATTTTTTATTGACAACTTATATACACAATAAACCATGGTATTTCCCATCCCTCCCCAATTCCCCTTCAGAACTCCGCTCTCCATCATATCCCCTCCCTCTCTCCATAAGTCTCTCTTTTAATTTGATGTCATCATCTTTTGTCCTTTATTCTTAGGTTGTTGGTCTACATGGGGAAGTTGGTATATGTGTGAATAAGTGCTTTAATTTTAATTTTTTTCCAATTGGATATGTAATCAACTTCCCAAGCATTGCTCATTGAGTAATCCATTCTCTTGAGGTAGTTCATGGAGTTGAACCACAGCCTGCTAAGTCCTGGGAAGAGAAGAAAAATCCCTGTGTTCAGCCTTCTTTCTGCTAAACTGTGTTCAAGTGGTGGCAGAAGCTTGGGGAGGATGAGGCTGCTCGCCTATTGGCAGACAGCCCGCAGATGGCACGGAGACAAGGGAAGTGGGCACCACTGGCTGAGGAAAGGCTGGTTTGAAAGATCATACTGAGTGGAGCTCAGAGGAGCCATGTGAAGACCTTTAGGTAAAGCTGTGCATGCAGAGGAATAACTGGGTTAGGACCCTGCAGTGAGAATGAGCTGTACATAACTAAGGAGTCCAAAGAAGGTTTTCATGCCTGAGGAACTTTTTAAAAAATTTTTATTTATTTATTTATTTATTTATTTTTATTTATTTATTTATTTATTTATTTATTTATTTATTTTAATTGACAACAAAATATACTTACATACAAGAAGTGCATGGTATTTCCCTCCCCTCCCCCATTCCCCTTTAGAACTCCACTCCCCATCATATCCCCTCCCTCTCTCCATTAGTCTCTCTTTTAATTTGATGTCATCATCTTTTCCTTCTATTATGAGGGTCTTGCGGAGGTATTGCTAGGCACAGCAAGGTCATGGATATCAAGGCCAATTTCTGTCTGGGCAGTTGCATTGTAAGGAGTCATACCCTTCCTTTGGCTCTTCTATTCTATCTGCCCCCTCTTCCGCAATGGGCCCTGAGCCTTGGAGGGTGTGACAGAGGTGTTTCAGTGCTGGGCACTCCTCCATCCCTTCTTCTCAGCACTATGTTGCCTTTTGGATCATCCCAGTGGTCATCGCCATCTGAAAAGAGAAGCTTTTCTAACCAGAAGTGAGAGTAGCATTAATATGTGAATATGAACATTAAGTGTATTATTTTCCGGGCAGCTTGGTGTGAATAGTATATACATTTAGACAAGAGCATGCTTTATACCCCTAAGGCTCATGACCTTACCTACCATAGACTTTTGCTTAGGTTTTTCAGTACCAGGTATGTATTACCTCCCATAGAGAGGGCCTTCAGTCCAATTATGGAGCAGTTGGTTACCCCACGAGTAGACATGCCACTATTGCACCCGTTCAGTCTTTGGGCCTGTCTGGCCAAATTTGAATATTCAGCGTCCACTGTTTTCACTGCTAATGACTTCTGTCTCCCATACTCTGCATGCAGTGCAGCTTTTTCCAGCTTTCAGTTGGCTGGTCTGCAGGGAGAAGGTTTTCTGCTCAGCACCAGCTTGCTTTCTCAGTGACCTTGCCTCTCAGGCAAGAGATGTCTTCAGCAATAGGGTCTTACTATCTGTTTCTCGATGGAAACCAAGGGCTTTGGCAAATGCCTTTAATGTTTTGGAGGCTACCGGGACCTCCTTGGCCAACAACTCACTGGAAGGTATCCCATCCCAGGCACTGAAAATTTTCTAGTAACAGTCTACAGCTTCTAGATGTACCATTATTCAAAAAAGTAATTTTACATAAGTCTTATTCACAAAATTTTGAAATTAGATTGACCCTCCCCCTGCCCTTCTTTTATGCATTCTCTACCCATGGCCTTGGTTAAATCCCCTGTCAGCTGATTGTTCCTTAAAGGCAGATGCTATGCCCTACCTATGTATATAATTCTGACTGCACTCAGCATAGTGAATGACACACACAGGTACACAAGAAGTGTTGTGTCTGGGAATTTACATAGGACCTTCCAATACTGGAGGACAATGCCAGACTCCATAGATATAGAACCCAAGGTGAACTTATAACTCGTACTATAATACTGTACTCAGGGGATAAGGTAATGAGGATTCCAAAAATGATGACTGGGGAAAACCTGAACACTTGAGAAGTTGAACATCTTCAAATTAAGAACAGCACTTGGGCCTGGAGAGATGGCTTAGCAGTTAAGCACTTGCCTGTGAAGCCTAAGAACCCCAGTTCAAGGCTCAATTCCCCAGGACTCACGTAAGCCAGAGGCACAAGGTGGCACATGCATCTGGAGTTTGTTTGCAGCGGCTGGAAGCCCTGGTGCGTCCATTCTCTATCTATCTCTCTGCTTCTTTCTCTCTCTGTCACTCTCAAATAAATAAAATGAACAAAAAAGTTTTTTTTTTTTTTTTTTAAAAAAAGAGCAGTACTTTATCTAGTGAGCAAAGACTTTCCAAAGCTCCGTGAAATATCTCTGAACCTGATAAAGGGTCAAATCTGATCATCACTCGTACTTCCTTGCTACCCACCTGTTCTTAGCATACAGTGCAACCGGGCTCAGGAAAGCCCTTGCTTTGCAGAATCTTCACTCATCCACCTCCCTGGAGTGCCCCTCTCCACCTAGGCAAATGTCAGTCCATTGGTTAAGGTCTATTTCAATGGTTCTCAGAAGGCTTCCCCAATCTTATGCTCTGGAGCACGCTAGCACTTGGCCAGAGTACTTGTCAAGTTAGGAACTCTGGTGGGTTATGTGGAAAATGTTCCCCATGTGTTTTGAATAATTTGTCACCAGCTGGTGGCAACTTGGGAAAGCTGTAGGGTTTGGGAGAGATGGAGCCTTGCTGGAGGAGGTGTGTCATTGGGGGGGTTGGACTTTGGGGTGATATAGCCCAGCTCCAAGCCCAGTAGATGGACTGCTTCCTTTCTGCTGATCTAAAGATGTGACCTGAACTTCCTGCTCAGGCCTGTCATACTTTCTCCATCAAGATGAAACTAACTTTAGGCTGAAAGAAACTCCTTCTCCCAGGAGCTGCTTCTGGTCACATGTTTTGTCCCAACAATGAGAAGGTAACCGTAATAGGAGTCTAGTTCTCTGGGAACATGCTCACTCCTAGGAGCTGCCCTGAGGGCAGAGAGCAGAATTTGTATCTGTAAGAATGCACAAAGGCCCAGCACATGCCCCAGACATACTGAACTCAGGGAGTCATTTCTTAATCCACAGAGACCTCTGCTTTCTATGGCATCCCAGAGTGGCCATCCTTGAATGGAACATCCAACAGCCACAGCACTTCAAATGCTGACATCTATGCTATTCAGCTGCCTGTTTGGAACCCAGGCAAGGAGGAAATGGTGTCCCTCTGCGCTGACACCTCCGGATCCCATCAAGCTAAATCACCCTTATAAAAACAACACAAAAAGGACTAGATAATTTGTAACCAGTCATGATGCCACTTGTCAAGTCAAGCTAATGACAAGGTTAGTTTAACAGCACGCATCTGCATGGACAGACACCAGCATCACCCACTCACAGAGCAGACTGCTGTCATGTTTTTAAAAACAATGAAGCAAGTCTATGGCCACTCTTGTGGTCAGAACCAGAAAGGACTCAATGGATATGTGTGAGACTATAAACAAAGCAGGCAGCATAAAGAAGAATATTAATTTACATCCTCAAGTTTCTGCTCTTCCTCCTTTTTATAGCCTACATAAAATTCCATCTAGAATGCAGAGTAAATGCTTATTGTTATATAATGATTCCTTACATTATCATAGTCAATATTTACTCAGAAGGAATCTGGATAGAATGATAAAAATGAAATGTGGTGTTTCAGCTGAGTAGGGTTACTCTCCTAGGGCAGTGTAATAGGCAGCCTCGTGTTCCTGGGATGAATTTCCAAACCAGACACCAAGTTATAGGAGGAAGAAGAGATTTATTTGAAGCTTACAGATCCAGGGGAAGTTCCATAATGGCAGAAGAAGTTGGCTCCCTTTCACAGGATCGAGCACAGAGAGAGAAAAGCCAAAAGCAACCACACCAGCATAGGCAAGCACACTCCAGGAACCCCAGGCAAAGCTCAATCACTTTGCATATCGTTAGACTCAAATTGCAAATCCACCCCCACACTTTAGGGCTGGACCCCAGGATCCACCCAGTGACACTTCCTCCAGCCAGGTAGCTGGAAATTCAAGCTTTAGTAAAACTTCAGAATCTACTGGGTGACATCTCTTCAAACTACCACAGGCAGAGAGAGAGAGAGAGAGAGAGAAGAGTGAGAGAGAGAGAAAGAGAGAGAGGATACAGGTCATACTGCCTGAAAAAGATCTTGGAGAAAATGGAGACCACCCTTCCTTGCTTAGAGATGGAGAAACTAAAGCTCAGATTGAAAAAGGGACTGGCTTACTGTCACTCAGATGGTTGGCAGGGTGATAACGAATGTACGTACACCAGAAACCCAACACAAGGGGAACTGGGCTAATGCCAGGAGATTCCTTCTACTTGATGGTCGATGATGCGAGGAAGCATGTGAACCAGACCTTGGTGATATGGAATTCTGAATTTAGAGAGCTGATACTCTAAAGCAGAGGGACAGGCTCAGAAGAGAGGGGAGGGGACCCCAGGAATGGCCTCCAAGTGCCATCGAGCCAGATAAATTCATCCAGGGAGGACCAGCCTCACTTTCCCATCTTGGCAAAGCAGACTGCCATCCTAGTCATCATCATCTTTCACTTGTAAGTTGTAATTGCTTCTATTTTGGGTCCTTTTTGTACATTTTTCAGCTTCTAGCCCACATGACTTTTTTTTTTTAAGTATAAATTAGATCACACCTTTTTCCTGATTAAAACACTCAATTGCTTCCTAGTTTGCTTAACCTAATATTCTAATTCTTTTTTTGTCACCTACAATTCCAAGAAAAATAGTAATTCCAACCCTGGACTCATTATGTTCAAACTGTATTAGTTACTTCTCTAGTTGCTGGGCTAAAAAAACACCTGGTAGAGCAACCTCAGGGAAGAGAGCTTTCCATCAGCTCATGATTCTCGAGATCTCAGTCCACAGTCCATGGTGCTACTGAGACTGTGTCCATACTAAAGCAGGTATTCAGGGGTAATGGGAGGTTGTGTAGAAGGAGGCTGTTGATCTCATGACAGATGGAATGTAGACAGCGAGGGAGGGACCACAAACCAGATACAACCTTCAAAGGCACATCCCAGTAACCTGTTTTTCCTCCTAAAGTTTCCAGTACTTCCCCAAATAGCACCACCAGCTGGGGACCAAGTGTTCAACACATGAGCTTGGGGTGGATACTTCACATTCAAACCACAATACAGATAAATCTTCATGCACTGAGCTCAGCCACTCTGAACTTTCTACAGATTCCTTAGTCATGTACAGCTCATTCTCACTGCAGGGTCCTAACCCAGTTATTCCTCTGCATGCACAGCTTTACCTAAAGGTCTTCACATGGCTCCTCTGAGCTCCACTCACTATGATTTTTCAAACAAGCCTTTCCTCAGCCAGTGGTGCCCACTTCCCTTGTCTCCGTGCCATCTGCGGGCTGTCTGCCAATAGGCGAGCAGCCTCATCCTCCCCAAGCTTCTGCCACCACTTGAACACAGTTCAGCAGAAAGAAGGCTGAACACAGGGATTTTTCTTCTCTTCCCAGGACTTAGCAGGCTGTGGTTCAACTCCATGAACTACCTCAAGAGAATGGATTACTCAATGAGAAATGCTTGGGAAGTTGATTACATACCCAAGTGGAAAAAATTAAAATTAAAGCGCTTGGTTTTGTCATATCCACACATCCCCAGGTAGACCAACAACTTAAGTATAAAGGATGAAATATTCAAATTTTAAGACAAGCTTCTATCAAAGCAGTTGGATACCCAGTTGGGGCAAAAGGTAAGACCCTATTGCTGAAGACACTATACGCTGCTGACCCAGAGCATGAAGAGATCTGGCTGGAATTCAGAAGAAGGCCAGTACCCAGACATCCTGTCTGCTGCTTGGAAGCACTACATAAACTACTGGGGGAAAGTGGCCAACAACGGTCTGAGCAACCAAAGGTCTAAGCTACTCAGAAGCAAACACCCTGACAGGATGTACAAGCCAGTGCAATAGTGGCACATAGCCTTGGTAGGTAACCAATAACTTTCTGATTGGTTAAGAGATCTGCTCAGTGGAAAGGAACTCATATCTGGAATTGGGAACCAGATCAGAATCCTATGGAGACAAAGATTACGCTCTCCATTGTCAAGTTCTCACTAATCTTTGGCTAAAAGAGGGATTACATACATCAAATTCTCCCTAAATTAATAATGCTTATCCCATTTAAATTATGCTGACTTCATGCTCCATTAGAGAATCTGTTCTTCTTTTCCAGAATGTAGAGAGACCAGCAGAGATAAATTACCCCTCTCACTTCAGCCAAGTCATAGTTGAATTCACAGAGGAGCTGGGGAGATGAGCAAGAGTGCTGCTTCCATGCTGAACCTAATCAGCACCAGGGTGAAGGAGACAGACCCTGAGGATACTCAACACCTACCAAAGCAGAGATCCAGAGGCTCCTAAGAGCTCATCACGGAAGTAGACTTAAAACTCACCCACCATGGCTCAGGGAATTTTGAGGAAGAGGGGACAGAAAGAATGTAACAGCCATAGAGGGCGAAACATCGTACTCAGAGGTATTCCCTCCCCACAACCAGCCAACAAACAAACAACAACAACAACAAAAACCTGCTTGCTCCTCCCACAGTGCATATCCCACAACCCCATGGGGATTACCTGTAACCCCACTGAGGAGGGTCCCCAGGGGAATGGGGGCAGAGATGAGAGAAAAGAGGGAACCAACGCATGATGTACCCATATAAAATATGTTGTTAATAAAAAAATAAAAATAAAAAATTATTCAAGTTTTGAGGAAAATGCTCTCAGGACAACTGGGTGGAGACAATTTTCTTATGAAAGATCAATAATAATAATAACAACAGCAACCACCACCATAAGCAAAAGGTTAACAAACATGACAGCATTAAAAATCACAATTTTGGGCTGGAGAGATGGCTTAGTGGTTAAGGTGCTTGCCTACAAAGCTAAAGGACCTCTTTTCAATTCCCCAGTACCCATATAAGCCAGATGCACAAGGTGGCACATGTATCTGGAGTTTGTTTGCAGTGGCTGGAAGCCCTGGCATGCCCATTCTCTCTCTCTCTCTGTGTGTGTGTGTGTGTGTGTGTGTGTGTGTCACTCTGCCTCTTTCCCTCTCTCAAATAAATAAATGATAATAATAAAATAAAGAAAATATTTACTTAAAAGATCAGAATTTTTGAGACTGGGAAGATGGCTCAGCAGTTAAAGGTACTTGTTTGTAAAGCATGTTGGTCAGAGTTTAGTTCCCCAGCTATCCACACAAAGCTGAACACAAAAAGTGATGCAAGTTCCCGGTGTTCATTGGTAATGGCAAGAGACTGTTGTGCCCCTCCCCCTGTGTACACACATGAAAATAAATAATTTGAAAACACTTAAAACCTATTCTATTTAAAAAGAAAAACACCCTAATCTATAAACACAGGCACATCTCAAAACAGCTAGAAAAAGTGGCAGAGCATTGGCTCCTGTCATTGGCAATCCTACAACCCTGGGATACATTGGATTGTGCGACTTTTGTGCCACTGTGACCACAGTACCTGAAACAGGCATCACAGTGAGGGAACTGTTACTTTGTTACCAGTTGCAGAAGGCTTAAGCCCACCATGGCAGGGAAGGCATTGGTGGAGTAGCTCAGGTCATAACTGCTGGAGTGTATGACAGAGGCTGTTCACATCATGGTGCATTTGGAAGCAGAGGAACAAGGAAGCAGACACTGGATAGATCCTTCAAAGGTCTTCCTCTACTGACCTACTTTAGCCTCTTAAAGGTTTCACAGACCCCCAAACTAGTGCCTCTAGCTGGAGAACATGTATTCAACACGTGAGCCTGTGGGGTTCGGTCGAGACCATAATACTAAGCATGGGTGGATACATGAGGTTTGTTTTTATTTTTAATTTCTTTCCTTCCCTCCATCTTTTTTTCTTTCTGTTCTTCCTCTTTCTTTTTTTCCTCTCTCTCTGCCTCTCTCTCTCTCTTTCTTCCTTTCTTTCTTGAGTCAGGGTCTCATTCTAGCTCATGCTGACCTGGAGCTTATGCTATAGCCCCAGGCTGGCCTCAAACGTCCAGTGATCCTCCAATCATGAAAGGCTTGTGCTACCACTCCTAGTTGAATACAAGAAGTTTAAATGATGTTAACAATACTTGTATTTGCTACGTTTAACAACTATATTTTATCTTCGTATTTGTTATGTGGTGATGAAGATTAATCCCAGTTCCTGAAATCAAGGGTGGTGGTAGGTAGGAGATGTGAGTCCCAGCAGAGGACTGAATGGCTCCTATAGCATGACTTTCTGAATCCTTTGTTGTTGCTGGTGATAAGTCCATTTGAATTGCACATCTCTCATTTGCAACCCAAAGAGTCCTTTGTAATAAGATCTACTCTTTCTTAGGTTTATTGGTATCCATCCCACAACTCTTATAGAGCTTTTCCTTGCTGATGACCACTCCTTACTCTTTCCCCAAGCAAGGGTATTTTCCTAGCTTCCAACTCTGGTGGTCCTCATTTCCACAGGCATTTTACTCCCCTGGTGATGCTGCTCACTGCATTTCCACAGCCACTGGAAAATAAGACACAGGAGGTCAGAAGTGCCTGACTTCACAATAGTATGGGGCCAAGTTGGCTCAGTTTGGTTTTCATTCCTCTCGGTGGTTGGTTCCTCCCGCTCATCCTAACACTCATGTTGTGTATCTAGGTAAAGCTGATAACATGTGACCGAGATCTCCACGTTGTAAAGGAAAGGTACAAATGTGTCTGTCTCCTCTCTAGGACATAGTGCACTCTTAAGTCCTTTGATCTGTCTTTTCTTTTATTATTTACTTTTTTGAAAACTATGAAACTCATGGTGACAAAGTTAAAATGATACTCTACCTCATGCATCAGATGTAGGTTATATGAAGGGTGGTTGTCCTTCTAGATATTTCTCTTGCTTGGAGATGGTGGAGCCTTTAAGATATAAGGCTAAGTGGGAGGTCTTCAGGATATATATATATATATATATATATATATATATATGTGTGTGTGTGTGTATGTATGTATATATGTATACACACACACACACACACACACACATGCCTGGCTTCTTTCTTTCCTGACTCTCACTCCATGGGCAGAAGAATGATCTTGTCATCCTTCACACATCCACCATCACGTGCTACCTTGCCTACAGGCCTAAAAAATAGCTCTAATGAATCCTGAACTCCACACTTCAGGGTTCCATACTGCGAGCCAACTTACCAATCTATCTAGATACAGATAATGATATAGATATAGATATACACATCCATAATCTCAAGTGCTCGTTACAGTGAGGGAAAGTGAAGTCACACAAAATTGCACAAACCTTTCACTCGTCAATTTAGGTCTTTTCCCAGACTGCTGTTCACTGGGGTGACAGGCATTCATAGGTTGTAGTATCAGAAAACTAGGTTGAGGAAAACTGAAAAGACATAATCACCAAAGACAGGGACAGCAACCAAAAGGGCAATGAAAAAGGCATAACACTTCTATTAAAAAGGAGACACAGAGAGGGAGAATTAATGAAGGGACTTTTGAGGATGAGCCAAGGCCGGGGCTTTTTCACCAAGTGCAGAAAGACACACCCTAGGCTGGAGTTTCTATGAGACACAAGACACCTGGCATTTCTATTTTTTGTACATCCTACAAACCCAGCCTACAGTTTTTCCTCATTCGTGCAAGTAGGAACTTAGCTTTTTTTTTTCTTTTCTTTTCTTTTTCTTTTAAACCTTGGCGTCTCCTTGGTTCTCACATACAAGGGACCATGTTCTATTCTGAAATAAAAATTGTAATTGGATTATGTTCAATTGCAGCTGTAATGGGATTGGCTCTTGGTATGGAATATGAAAAAGGTCAACCTACAGGAAGTAATTCATTCCTCTAATGACAATGTCTTGGTCTATGAAATACAAGAAAGATCAAAGCTCATTCAAAAATAAATGGATTTAATGGCACAGTAGTTAAAGAAGTCTGGAGAATTCATTTTATTTTCATTGTATAATATCTGTTTCTCATCCACTTGTCTCGTTCTTTCCCACTTTTTATTCTTACGACTGTGCATGGGTTTGATTAGCTTAATTAGAGTTAATGTCTTGGGAGCAGAATGTGGGACTGTGAAAGTTTGGGTTCTTGAAGATTTGGGGGAGAACTGTTGGCCTTGTTCTACATAAATTCAAATCGACAAAGCCTGATGACTATTATCATCTTAAAATAATTGAAGTGCTGCTAAAAATAAAAAGCAGAAGGAGCAAAATTGAACCCGAATAAAAGGACTGGGGTTATCCCAGATTTGGATACAATTCTCGCAGCAAATTGAGCTTAAATCTGAAGTCTTAGGTAATTTAAGACGAATGACAAAAAAAAAAAAAAAAAAAAAAAAAAAAAAAAGCTACTCCCCCCACATCTGAGCCGCTAACAAGGGCAATTTTTCCAGGTTCACAGGGTTTCCTTCTGTTTTCTTCCTATTATTTGTAGCTCCATTTAGGATGAAGAAGAATATTGCAGGAAAATACCACTGTGGTTAAGGTGTCCCCAGAAACCATCAGACCTCTAAGAGAAACATGGCCATGGCCTCTCTTATAGTCCTCCAGGGCCAGCTGCCTCTCCCTGTTCCTCATTAGGCCAGTGAGCTAGCCTCAGACTGAGCTCCGAGAAGGACTTTGCAGACAACTTCCCTTCTAGGCAGCAGGAAGAAGGTCCACAAATCGCATACTGACCAGAGTGCTGAGGCAGGTGGTGCACACTGTAATGTCTACTCAGGAGGCTGAGGCGGGAGGTTGTCTTACACTAGGGAGTTTGAGGCCAGTCTAAGCAACATAGTGAATCCTCATCAGAAAATAAATAAATAAACAAATAAAGGAGGAGGGAATGGAAGATGAGGTGTTGAGGTAAGACAGGAGATTTTCACAAATGTTTGTACTTTGAAAACCTTTAAGTTTTGAAAACTTGACTTAATCAGTCGACTAAAAAAAGAGACAGAGAATGCTGGGGGGATGACTTAGCAGTTAAGGTGCTTGCCTGTGAAGCCTAAGGACCCAGGTTCGATTCCCCAGTACCCACCTAAGCCAGATGCACATGGTGGCACATGCATCTGGAAGTTGTTTGCTGTGGGTAAAGGCCCTGGTGCGTCCATTCTCTCTCCTCTCTCTATCTCTCTCTCTCTCTCAAAGAAATTTTTAAAAAGAGAGAGAAAGAGACTGTTGGGGAGATGGATCAGTGCATAAATCTGCCAAATATGAGGACTTGAACTTAGATCCTTTTCATGGGTTCTGTAAAGTGTCTGTCATTCTAGTTAGCGAAGGAATTGGGAGGTACAAACAGGAGAATCCTCAGAAGTATGTGGGACCAGCTGGTCTGGTGTATGGATTGGTAAACAAAAGACTGTGTCTTAAACAAGATGGAAGGCAAGGACTGACACCTGAAATTGTCCTCTGACCTCTTCCTGTGCACCCTGGCATGTATGCACCCACACTCATGAACACACGTGTGCATGCATACACACAAGAGTAAAAATAACAAAAGTAAAAAGCTCGAGGCACAATGAATGTAACCATCATATGTTTCTCAGGACTAGGGAAGATGGAACACAGCCTCCTACCCTGTGTCCTCCTGGGATCTGCATTCAGTACAGTGAGTGTGGCGGGGAAGGACGAAGAATAAACAAACAAAGTAGAAGCAAAAAACAAAGTTATGCTGGTCGTGGTGGCACATGCCTTTAATCCTAGCACTCGGGTGGCCACCCTGAGACTACACAGTGAATTCCAGGTCAGCCTGGGCTAGAGTGAGGACCTACCTTGAAAAAAAAAACAAACAAACAACTACAACAAAAAAGTTCTACCAGTGACCAGTGCTAAAAAGGGAAAGAAACAAAGTAATTACATGGTATTAAGGTTCTCCAGAGAAACAAGACCCATAGAATGAAAATGTATTAAAATTATTAAATGAAGGCTAAGTGAGGGGCATACACCTTTAATCCCAGCCTTGGGAAGCCAAGGTAGGAGTATTACCATGAGTTCAAAGCCACACTGAGATTATATAGTGAATTCCAGGACAACTTGGGCTAGAGTGAGACCCTTCCTTGAACCGCCCCCCCCCCAAATAAAATTGTTAGATGAGGGGCTGAACAGATGGCTTAGTGGTTCAGGCTCTTGCTTGCAAGCTTGATAGCCCAGGCTGGAATCCCAGGACCCATGTAAAGCCAGATGCACAGGGTAGCACATACATCTGGAGTTCATTTGCAGTGGCAGGAAGCCCTGGCGTGACCATTCTCTCTCTTCACTATGTAGTCTCAGACTAGCCTTGAACTCTCAATGATCCTCTAACCTCTGCCACTGGTCCCCAGTGCTAGCATTAAAGGTGTGTGCCACTGTGCCCTGATTCTTCTTCCCTTTTTAAAAAAGTGTTTTTATTATTTATTTGCCCTCAGAGAGGGTGAGGCAGAGAGAGAATGGGCATGATAGGGCCTCTAGCCACTGCAAACAAACTCCAGATGTATGCGCCACTTTGTATATCTGGCTTATGTGGATACTGGGGAATCAAATCTGGGTCATTAGGGTTTGCAGTCATCTCTCCAGCACAAGAAGTGCATTTTGTGCTCCACTACTAATCTGATCTAGTTGACAACAGAACTTAACATCACAAATGTATAGTAGGACTCCATAGAAGTTATTTCCATTGTTTTCTTTTCCTTCCTTCCTTCCTTCCTTCCTTCCTTCCTTCCTTCCTTCCTTCCTCTCTTTCTTTCTTTCTCTCTCTCTCTCTCTCTTTCTTTCTCTTTTCTTTTCCTTTCTTTCTTGCTTGCTTGCTTGTTCTTTCTTTCTTTTTTAGTGCTAGAGACTGAATTAAAAGCCAGCATATGCTACTAGGTAAGCCCTTTACTACTGAGCTATATGCCCAGCCTCTCTCTCTCTCTCTCTCTCTGAGGTAGAGTCTTGCTATGCAGTTCAGGCTGGCCTGAACTTGCTATGTAGCCTAAGGTAGTCTGGAACTTGTGAGTTTCCAGCCTTCGCCTACCAAGTGGTAGAATTACAGGTGTATGCCACCACACCTACCTCTCCCATTCTTTTAAAAATATGCTTGCCATTTAAAATAATTAATATTTAAGCTTCTGTCTAGAGATGCTTTTTCCTTATAAATAAGTATTAATCACCATTTATTACAATACATGTCGATTGAGCAAATAATTTATCAACTGGAAAATTTTATTTAATTCTACTTCTGACCATTTATCAAAAGTACGTGTTGTTTTCATGCCATTTCAGAATGGCATGAGGTTTTGATTACTTTTCCATCTTACTTTAGTGTTTCACTTTTATTGTTCAGGTTCTACTTCTTTGAATATGGAGCAATTCCTCCAATTATTCAACAATCGCAGATTCAGGGTGTGCTCTGAGTCAGGCTGGCTGTTGAATGCAGAGTGAAGTCCCTGGTGCCTGCAAGAGAGCCAGTTCTATGCCAGTCATGAAGTCATTCCAGAATCCTATCATTTCCTTCAGGCTGGAAATAACAGAGTATTTCTTCATTCATACCATCAGTTTGCCTGTCCACTTCTTTTCCAGATTTGAAATTAGCATTCCCATACAACTGGGCCCAGTCACCTCTAGATCCTCTATATTTTGTTGTTTCCATTTATTTATTTATTTATTTATTTATTTATTTATTTATTTATTTATTTGAGATAGGGTCTCGCTTTATCCCAGGCTGACCTGTAATTCACTATGTAGTCTTAGGCTGGCCTCAAACTCACAAGGATTCTCCTACCTCAGCCTCCCAAGTACTGGGATTAAAGGCGTGTGTATTTATTTATTTATTTATTTATTTGCTACCAGAGGGAGATAGAAGAGACACAGACACACACAGAAAGAATAGGTGTGCCAGTGCCTCTAGCCACTGCAAACGAACTCCAGACACATACGCACCTTGTGCATCCAGGTTTACGTGGGTACTGGGGAATCGAACTTGTGCATTAAGCTTTGCAGGCAAGCATTTTAACCACTGAGCCATCTCTCTAGCCCTACATCCTCTTATTGAAGCCCTTAACATTTTGCTGTTGCTGTAGACCGCCATGGCCACCTGCAGAGAGGTGTGGAGGGAGAAGGCCCCTCAGAACAATAAGGAGCCCAGATGTCCTCCTAGGAATGGGAGACTTAATACTAAAAGACAAAGGATAGTAACTGTTTCAGTCTGTGTTCTCTTGCTATAACAAAATACCTGAAACCCAGTCGTTATAAACAATCAGGGCATATTTAGTTCACAGTACTGGAGACTGAAGTCCAAGAGTATGCCAGACACTCAGTCTCAGTGAGGGCATTTTGCTCATTGCATCATCCCATGGCCACAGCATCTTATCAGGAGACACAGCTCAGCAAATGAGGGTCTCCTCCTCTTCTTATACAGCCAGTAATGACTTCACGGGTGCCCTCACCCTCCTTGGCTCATCTTATCTAGCCACCCAAGGTCCCACTTCCCCAAATCAACATCTGAATTGAGGGATCAAATTTCCAATGCTAACATGTGGTTTCCTGAGAAGGAGGTAACTTGTAGGCAGGCTTTAAATAAATAGGGGGAAATTTATTTATTTATTTATTTGTGCTGGGACTTGTGTATGATAAGCATGTACTTGCTTTACCACTGAGCTACATGGCCCAGCCTTGAAATCTTTTCATACAATGAATTAAATATTTCCAGCAACAAAGTGAGAACTGCAATAGAAAAGTCCAGAAGGGTCGCAGCACTATGCCGTCCACAGACCTTCTATGATAGCAACATGGGCCTGCATCAGGTCAGGGAAACAAGGATGGTAGCATGCACGGACACCCCGCTTTCCCCTCAACTTCATTGAAGGGAAATAGACAAATCAAGATTGTGTATATGCTTAAGGTGTGCAATACAATGTCCTGATGCAGGTAGAAATGGTGAAACGATTACCACGCCCACGCTAATTAGCATATCATCATTTTATGTATGTTGAAATATTTAAAGATCTGCCCTTTCACCAGACTGTAAAATACTTCCTACAGTATTACTAACGGTGGTTGCCAGGTTGTGCATTAGGCTTCAGAACATAATGGTTATAACAGAGTTTGTAACCTTTCCCTTGCACCCAACCTCCAAACTCTGACAGTGCCCCTTCCTTCCTAAAGATAGGCATTTTGAAGAATTTCATTAGGATTCCTAATTGTCAAATAAATCCTCAAGGTTGTTCACTTTAGTAAGACTCATGCCGGCACTTATCATCAGCTGTTTTTCTTAACAGGGTTTGTCAGACGTCTGATCCATTCTATGTAACAAATCACCCAAAGTGTAGTGACTTCAAACAACAAACTTTCATAAGCATACCTTGTGTGTGTGTGTGTGTGTGTGTGTGTGTGTGTGTGTGTGTGTGAAGAATCTAGACTATGCTTAGCTCTATGCCTTCCTCTGTCTCAGAGTCTCAAAGCTAGACCACAGGAAGACCCATCTGCCTGGGTCCTCAGCAGCAGTTGGCTGGTGGGACATTTGGGTTTCTCCATAAAGCTATCCATGACACAAGTACTTCTTTTGCCCAGAGTGAGACCTTGCAAGGGAAAATGGAAAAGGAGTGTGGGGTAGTCAGACTTTGTGAACTGGCCGTGGTGGTGTGAATGTATGTCCCCCATAGACTCAGGTGTTTTATTAAAGCTTGTAACTTGGATCTCCAGCCACCTGGCTGGAAGAGGTGTCACTGGGTGTGGATTCTGGGGACCAGCCTTGAGGTGCATTTGAGGGTGGATCTGATTTCCAGCCCAAAGGTGTACGAGAGCAGTATGACCCTTGGCAGGGTCCCTGATGTTCACTGCTGGCTCCTGCTTGTTGCCCATTTGTGCTGGCGGCTTTTGGTGTTTGCTGACTGTTTGGTTGTTTCTTTCTGCTTTGGATGTATGGAAGCAGCTTCTTCCACCACTGATAGAACTTCCCCCTGGATCTGTGAGCTTGAAGTAAATCTCTTTCTCCTCTAAACATTGTCCAGTTTGGATGTTCACCCCAGCAATGTGAAGATAACTACAACATTGACATTAGAAGCCATATTTTTTCACTTCTGCTGTATTCATACTTTTTTCTTTAAAAGCAAGTCATGTTGGGTGTGGTGGTACACACCTGCAATCCCAGCACTCAGGAGGTTGAGGCAGGAGGATTTCAAGTCCTAGGCAAGCTTGAGCTGCATAGGGAGGTCATGTCCCTGAATAAATTAATAAATAATAATCTAAAGGGAATCATTATGGCAGACCTTCATTCACAGGGAAGGCATTATACAATGTCACAGGTTGGAAGCCATTGTGGAGTCTCCCTACCATAGAACTTAGATGTTTCCTCTCTTAACATATATGTATAGGTATTTCCTGGCCCATAGGACATGGTCTGACCTTGGTGATGTTGGTAAAGGGATGGGAGGTGTAGCCTTTCTAAGCAAGCCTTTCCTAATGACTCTGTGTGGTTAGAGTTCTGTTTCTTCTGGGCCAAGTTGAAGTTCTGAAGGAATAAACCCGTACTGTCTAACTTCTCCCACACTAAAGCACGGAATGCTGGCATTGTGGTTTATTAAACTTTGTTTTCCCAAACCTCCCACTCCCCTTGGCACATAGTCAGTGTTCAAGTACAATTTTCTGAATTGAATGAAAGGGTGAATGAATTACTATGTAAAAATAACAAGGGGGATTTCTCTTTATCAGCCTCATCAGCTTCTAAACAGAATTCCCTTTCCACAACACCTCACACATCATTTATTTCACCGTTTCAGATTCTGGGATGCCCTTCCACAAGAACCTTCTAGCATCTTCCTTGGCAGAAGGGATTTTCGTTTTTTTTTTTTTTTTTTTTTTTTTTTTTTTGTGTGTGTGTGTGTGTGTGTGTGTGTCTTGTGTTAGGGGAGCAAAAAAAAAAAATGCCCTCCAGCATGCAATTCCACGAATATCCTTTTGAACATCCACTTCCCCAGATTCTGATGTGCCCCCTGTTTCCTGAGGAGGGGACGGGATAGTATCTTTCCCTCCCCCTGACTTTAGAATTACTGCTCTGGGTTAATCTCTGAACCCTTTTACAACTCACAATTCTGTGAGCCTTTTGCTGCCAACATTTGGTCAGGAGATGAGTGGAGACGAGGGGGATTTAAAACTATATTGGGCAGCTTTGTTCTTAGGCTGGTCTTGGTGCCATTGTGTATCTGGAGAGGTTTTGTGGTCCGATTTTGATTATTTGCTAGTTTTGGCAACTGTTGTGATGTCAGATCTCATATTGTTTCTATCACTTTTTATAGTTTCTTGTTTAACTCTTTGCCCAATGTATTAGAAACACATCAAGACTCTCCCACTTGATTTAAAACAGAACTGGTGGTGGCGCCTCCCGTTTTCCTTGAAGCTCACCTGGCAGGCCAAGTTCAGGCTGGGGAACAATGTTAGCCCTCCATTCTGTATTAGTGGACAGGCCTGTGAGTGGTCCACAAAGTACATGAAAAGACAAGGGGCAACTCAGGTCCTAACAAGCCATTCTCTCTATTACAGATATATCTATTTTAAATTGATTCTCATGCAATACTTTGATTCTTTTATTTTTATAAAGCTAGGGGTGGACCCATGTTGTCATGCATGCTACACTAGTGCTTTGTCTTTGAGATACACTCTCTGCTGGATACTTCTTTTTGAAACATTTGCCTCTACCTATTTTATCCATGTTATTACATACCTCCCAAGAAGTTCACACTTCAGCATGCACTGGCCAAGGAAACTCCCCTCCCTCCACCCCCTACTCTTCCTACCCCTGTATAGTTGGTTCAGTCTATCTAGACTTTTTAAAACTCCATCCCAGAGGAAGGGTTTATAAGACCCCACAACTCCCAGAATAGTTAATAGCAGCTACTATTTGGTTGGAGAGAGGGAGTCGTGTTCCTCAGAGGTATAGACACTAGTGAGTTGCCCACACTTCAGTAGATAACTTCCCAACAATGCTCATGCAGGCAACTCTAATTTAACTCAGTGGGCGAAAAAAAATTATGGAATTAGGATGGTGATGAATTGGAAGGAAGGACTGGAACAGGAAGGGAAGGGAGTAAGAAATGTTAATGTGGGATAAGATTGGAATATGTTACATACATATATGAAAGTGTCAAAAGTAAATATAACAATCTAAAAATGTAACTCCATTTTAAGGAATCTTTTGTTTGTTTGTTTGTTTGGTTGGTTTTTTGTTTTTCGAGGTAGGGTCTTGCTTTAGCCCAGGCTGACCTGGAATTCACTCCATAGTCCCAGAGTGGCCTTGAACTCACAGTGATCCTCCTACCTCTGCTTTTCAAGAAACTCTCACCTTCACCCTCCCTGCCACCCACTCCAAGGAGCAACATATTTTCTGAGACTGTGGAGAATCTCCTGGGCCCTAGCTTGGAGGGTGCTGGCTCCGCAGATTTGGAGCAAGAGTGATGCCATCAGCTCTTAACACTGAGCCAATCCTGACATTTTTATGGCCACTTATTATATTATTGGTTTTCAGTTCATAGCTAAAAGTCATATTGATAGGAATATGAAAATCAGTTCCAAGTCGTGGACTCTCAGTGTTGTCAATGCCATAAGTCATATGGGCAGACTGCTGCATTAGTCTCCTGACATAAATCCCCCAGGCTATGGTTTGAATATTTGGACTTTGTAATGTATGAAACCTTTTGGTGACACAGGCAGGAATCTGGGTGGCAGTGTCATCTGACCAATGTCTGTATTTGGAGATAATCCTGGCAGGCATAGGCTTATTAGTTACCACACAAGGAAGCATTCTGTCCTTCTCATTGGTTCTTTCAGGAGTTAAGGTAGTGTTATGTGCTTTAAAAGAAAAACCAGCAGCTCAGACACTTATTGTACTAGAAATATTTCCTGCACAAGTTCAATTAGAAATGGAAACTGCAAGCAGGCTGTGCTCCGGGCAGCCATGCAAGTCCTATATGTGACCCTCAACCCCCATCTATCCATTGATGGGAAAAAAAAGACAATGTGAAAACTTTTGTGGAAGGTTTCATGTGTAAATATTCACTTACCGTAGCTCAATGACATGATGGCTATATGGATATGTAGAAGGAGAAAAAGACTCTTATTACCCTTAGAACTTAGACCTGTCCTAAGGGACTCATGTCCTAAAACCCAGCTTAGGCTATGCACGTCACAACACATGCATAGGAGCATATTTATTGAGAGCAGTTGGCTGTGCTGAGACGTGGATCTGGTGCTTGGTGTTGGCACAACCTGTCCAAAACCCAGACATCTGCTGCTGTGACTAATGTGGCTCAGGTCCCAGGGAAATACTTCCTACCCCCTACCCTCCCCAATGCAGCCTTGTTTCCCCCAGATGAGAGGCAGCTGGGCACAATATCAGAAAGGACTGGTGTAGTCTCCTGCAGAAGTCACAAGTGGACAGAGCAAGAAAACCCAGCAATGGAAGGCCCCAAGAATGATGGACACACTGTATTCAGATGCATTGTTCCTCAGTAAGAAGTCCCCACTACCCTGAATCTATTTATGTCACAGGTGTGGCTCACAGCACAGATTCACAATTACCTTTCAATCCTGCCAGCATGAAGGTGCATTTGTCAAGGTGGATGTAGGGTTGCCAGTGTGGGAAAATAAAAATTCAAGAGACTGGAGAGACAGCTTAGTGTTTAAAGTACTCACCTGTGAAGTCTCAAGGACCCACGTTCAATTCCCAAGTACCTACATAAGCCAGATGCATAATGTAGTGCATGTGTCTGGAGTTCATTTGCAGTGGCTGGAGCCCTAGTATACCCAGTCTCTTTCTATCTGCCCCTCTCTCTCTCAAATAAATAAATAAATAAATAAATAAATAAATAAATAAATAAATATTTTTTAAAGTTTAGCATGCTTTTTATTTAATCTGGCAACCCCAGAGAGGAGATTGCCTGTTATAGCTTCATTGATAACTTTACAATACTATGCATGTGAATGGTGGGCCTCCATTCAGATGTGAGACTGAATCTCAGTTTATTTTATTTAATTAATTTTAATTAATTAGAGAGACAGAGAATGGGTGTGTCAGGTCCTCTAGCTACTACAAATGAACTCCAGACATATGCTCCACCATGTGCATCTGGCTTACTGGGTTCTAGGGAGTGTAACCTAGGTCCTTGGGCTTTGCAGGCAAATGACTTAATCTCTAAGCCATCTCTCCAGCCCATGAACCCCATTTTTGTTTGGGATTGGTAGAATTTGATACCATTTTCTTTCCTGATTCCAGGATAGAACATATGATTTATTTATTTGTTTGTTTAGTTACTTTCTTATTTATTTATAGCTTGTGTGTATGTGGGGGTGGTGTTGTGTATATGGTCTGTGCACGTGTATGTGCCCATGTGGCATCCCATGTGCCTGGTCTCTGACTGAGTATGTTCACCTGTGCTGACCAGAATGGAACATTGAGTTTCCTGCTCTACCATTCTGCCCATTCATATCTGGAGTCTCTTACTGATCCTGGAGCTTGCTGGGTTTTGTTGTTGTTTGTTTGTCTGTTTGTTTGTTTGTTGTGAGCTCTGGAAATTCTTGGGTCTCTGTTCTCCTGTGGCACTGGAGTTACAGACATGCATGGCCATGCTCCGCTGTTTTCTGTGGATTCTGGAGATAAAAATTGAGTGGTTTCTTAGACTTCCTCATGCCCTCATGCTTGCAGGGGTAATACTCTTAACTACTGAGCCAACTCTTCAGCCCAGACCATATTTCTTTTTTTTTTTTTTTCTTTTCTTTTTTCTTTTTGGTTTTTCGAGGTAGGGTCTCACTCTAGCTCAGGCTGACCTGGAATTCACTATGTAGTCTCAGGGTGGCCTCGAACTCACAATGATCCTCCTACCTCTGCCTCCTGAGTGCTGGGATTAAAGGCACGTGCTACAACGCCTGGCTTCAGACCATATTTCTTGAAAGATAGCAGCATAAGCCAACTTCCTGGTCAGAGGCTGGCACATGAGTAAATTGACACAGAGTAATTCCTTTGACATGTTCAAGGAATTAAGAACAAAGGGACCTTTGGTTTCCTCAAATTATACAGAGAACACACAGACTGAGGAACTATCAACAACTTTAAACTTTAAGAGGAGCAGGTTAGTGACCTGTGTGTAACTATGACTAAAATAACAAGAGAGCAGCTTCAAGGAGGAAGGATTTACTTTGCTCATTGTTTCCAAGGGCTCAGTTCATGGACGAGCAGCAAAACATCATGGCAGTGGGAGTGTGTGAGGAAGTTTCTTCACCACATGGCAGACAGGAAACAAAAAGCGAGAAAAGGACCGAGATCAGGCACAACCTCCCGAGGAACAGTTTAGTGATCTCATTCCTACAGATTGCTCTCATCTCCTAAAGTGTTCACCATCTCTGAAAATAGCACCACCAGCCGAGGACCAAGCATTCATCAGATAAGTCTGTGAGGAATACTGCATATTTACTTATAACAAGGTGCTTGCTCTCCTTGACCAATCTGTATTCAGGCTTCTCTGAGCCCTCTTGATCTAGGCTTTCAACTTTGTCCTTTCCTGGCTTTGGCTTGCTCAGATCATTTTAGTAGGAAGCTGTTGCAGCCAGCTTTGCACTGCTGGGAGCAAACACTTGGATAAGAGCCACTTGTGGGAGGGAAGGTCTTATTTTGGCTTACAGACTCAAGGAGAAGCTCTATGATGGCAGGGGAATAATGATGACATGAGCAGAGGGTTGACATCATCTCCTGGCTAACATCAGGTGGACAAACAGCAGCAGGAGAAACACTGCAAGGGGAAGCTGGCTGTAATACCCATAAGTCTACTCCCAACAATACACCACCTCCAGGATGCTCCAATCCCCAAATTATCACCAGCTGGGGACCTAGCATTCAGAACACATAAGTTTAAGGGGGACACCTGAATCAAACCACTATATTTTGCCCCTAGGCCACATAAATGGATAACCATCCATGATGTAAAATGCAATGCATTCAGTCCAATGTTAAAAGGTCCCATAGTTTTTATCAATCCCAATGAGGTTCAAACATCCCCATAATCCAGGGTCTTTTAACTGAGCTACAATACAAAAAAAAAAAAAAAAAAAAAAAAAAAAAAAAAAAAAAAAGAAAAAGAAAGAAAGAAAAGAAACCAAAACCAAAAAACCCATAAAGGCACAGAATAAATATTCATACTGCAAAAGATGTCATTGGGTATAGCAAAGAAATATTCAATCAATACAAGATTTAAAACAAACAGGGCAAACAATAAAATCTTTAGCTCCAAGTCTAATAACTCTAACCAGTGATGTCTCTAGTCTCGTAATTATAACCAGTGACATGTATCTGGAGTTCCAATTCCACCCCTCAGGATAGGCTACTCACAGTCCTAGAAAACTTCATCTAGAGTCAGCTGCTGTCCTTGGCAATCATCTCATAGTCTTGGCATCTCCCTTGTGTCTCCACTGCAACCCATGGTTCATCTTCATGGCTCCATTGGGCCTCTATGAAAGCACCCAACAAGCCTGCTTTACACTGCCCATGGCTATTTCCAAAATACAAAATCATATGGCAAATTCAATGACCCTCTCTTTCCTGTATTTATTATATTCCATAATACCAGATGGGCTACCAATTCATTGATCTGGGGGCAAGAAAGTAGACTTTGAAGAATAGAACACTCCTTCAGCATTTAGACCCCTTCAAAAGAGACTGCAGTCTTCCTGTTGTCCCAGTTCAGATCAGATGACCCAACCTCAATGGTTGTGATCTCTCAAACAATTGCATATAAACAGATAGCAGTTTTGGCCCAAAGATTTCCTTTCTTTTCTGTGTCATATCCCTCTGCTCATACCAATCCATTTCTATGCAATGCAGCCTTGTATAAGTTCTCAAGACACAGGAAGGCAGAACATAGTTTCTCACACAAACTGCTTCTAGACTAATCCCAACAAAGTTCTTTCTTAACCTCATAAGCCAAACCTCAGTCCCTAATTCTTATTGCATTCAGGTCTTTCAACTCTGAACAGAATCCATCAAGCTGTACTTACAGCACTGCAAGGCATCTCTTAAGCTGAGGTTTCAAATTCTTTCATGTTCCTTGTGCAAATCAGGTCCAAAAGCCAAAAGCCACCAAGTCAAGTTTCTAAAACAACAACCCCACTTCTGGTACCAATCTTACTGTTTCAGTCAGCTTCATGTTGCTGGCAGAAAACAACTGACCAAGAGCTGCTTGAGGGGAAAAAAAAAGGGCTTATTTTGGCTTACAGACTCAAGGAGAAACTCCCCGATGGCAGGGGAAAATGATGCCATGAGCAGAGAATGGACATCACCTTCTGGCCAATATCAGGTGGACAACAGCAGCAGGAGAGTGTACAAAACACTGGCAAGGGGAAGCAGGCTATAATACCCATAAGCCCACCCCCAACAATTAATTTCCTCCAGGAGGCTACAATTCTCAAATTACCACCAGCTGGGAACCTACCATTCAGAACACAAAAGTTTATGGAAGATACCTGAATAAAACCACCTCAGATGCCCTCTGACCCTTCTTATTATCTTTGATACTCTTTCCTCCTTAAGAGCTTACATAGCCACTCATGTTTAACCTATAAATCCTTGTTTGCCTTTAGTAACAATCTAAGTCAATATAATGCAAATCCCCCTGCCCTCGATGTCCTCACTTCATGGTTGTCTATCCATTGATCCTCACTCCCTCTGCTCCTTGGTTGTAAATGTCTAGTTGTCATTGTTGCATTTGGAGTTGAACCCGATCTCTCACCTTACTGCTGTAATTTCCCAGATAGTCTTACCACACTGGAGCCAAAATTGATCAGTCTTAAATATTAAATATTCAGTCATAAAGCCAATAACTACCCAGTTATTGATCAAGCAAATCTTAACTTTTAACTGTGCATTATGATAGTTGCCATCAAAAGATTTCTGACAACAGGAATTATTTGCTAGGAATACATTGTGATGATCCCTACAAGTCCAGTCCCATAGAATGAGAAGAGATACAAGGTCTCACTATGTAGCCCAGGCTCACTTGGAACTTATGATCCCCCTGCCTCTGGCTCTCCAGTATTGAAATTTAAAACAAAACGAGTCTTGTGAAAAAAAAAGAGGAGAGATCCCAAGAAGATCTCTCACTAAGGAGACCCTTCTGCTTGCCATGCATGGGACATACAGAAGCACAGCAGACAGTGTGTGCTGAACTGCCACAGCACAAGGAAACCATGGAGGAGAGACTGGGGATTGTAATTGCTAGGTAATGTGTATTGGAAGCTCATTATGCAGCAAATACTGTTGATTCACAATCCACACATTGCTTTTTAAAAATATTTTATTTTTATTTATTTATTTGGCAGAGAAAGGGGAGAGAGAGAGTGAGAGAATGGGTGTGCACCAGGGCCTCCAGCCACTGCAAACGAACTCCAGACGTGTGCACCCGCTTCTGCATCTGGCTAACATGGATCCTGAGGAATCAAACCTGGGTCCTTTGGCTTTGCAGGCAAATGCCTTAACAGCTAAGCCATCCCTCCAGCCCCAACACTTGTTTTATTTGCACTCTGAATCATTATATGCAACACATATTATCCTTGTTTTGGAGAAGAGAAAACCCTCACAAAAGGGTTAAGTAACTAGCCCAACATTACACAGCTGGTTACTGGTAGAGCTGAGATTTTCATCCAAGTGGTCTGAGGCCAGATGGTGTGCTTTAGATCACCACACTGTTGTAGAAGAGGTAAGTTCCAAAAGGCTAACAAACAAGACATAGTGCCAGGAAGTTCTGTGTAAGCTGTGGGGAGAGAAAAGTCATTGACAGTTTGAACCCAGGAGACTCTGTAAGCCACATAACTAGCCAGCCAAGCAAGATGTCCCCACTGATACAACAGAGGCATATCAGTTAGGGGGTCTGGAGGTAACCAAGTGCTCTTTGATTGGATTTCAGGCCTGCTCCATGGAAGAGAATTCATGCCTGGTATAAAAAAAAAAAAAAAAAAAAAAAAATCAGGGGCTGGAGAGATGGCTCAGCAGTTAAGCGCTTGCCTGTGAAACCTAAGAACCCCGGCTCAAGGCTCGATTCCACAGTACCCACACAAGCCAGATGCACAAGGTGGGACATGCAATCTAGAGTTCGTTTGCAGTGGCTAGAGACCCTGGTGTGCCCATTGTCTCTCTCTCTGTCTGTCTGCCACTCTCAAATAAATAAATAAATAAATAAATAAATAAATAAATAAATAAATAAATAAAAATAAACAAAAATCAAAAAAAAAAAAATCAAAAGCCTGTGGCTTAGAAGGTTAAATCCCTACACTGGAAGCTACTACATGTCCTTTGGCTATATGTGTATATTGTGCCTACAAAATTGTCCTTTAAATAATTATCTTTATGTTCATAGACTAATGTTGTTTTCACTTTTGGTCAGAGAAACTACGTTTTGCAGGTGGTGGTGACTCCTCAAAGTGCTGAGAAGTGATAGTTGAGTGCTCTACACTGGATGAGAAATTTGTGTCACACCTTCCAGGACTCAGGGACTACTGTGGGGAAGGTGACCGAGAGAATATTAGTGCTGCTTTTACACTGGCCAGAGAATCTTCTTTTTGGAGATGGCTAGAGATATTCAAAATTCATCAAATAAGAGGCTGTTGAGAACTCAGCATAACTGAGACAGCTCTATCTTGCCTTTCAAGGCTTAGGGCACTTCCATCATGGAAGAGGGAGAGGAAAGAATGCAGAGCTAGAGAGGAGGGAAGGAGTATTTTGGGACACTGTCCTCCAGACATGAAGTAATCTGTACATCCATTACCTCACAGGAATAGTTAGATGTCACTGCCTGCCCAAGCCCTGAATAGCACTAAGCCCATCAACATTTTGACACAGATGATGGAGGAAGGCTGAAAGAAACAGACAAAAAATAGAGGCACTAGTTGGAAAAGAAGAGAGGATTATTGGGACAGCGGGGAGGGAGTAGGGGATTATGTCCAAATTACAGTATGGTCATGTATAAAAATTCTCAATTAACAAGAAATCATTTAGAGGCACAAGAGATGGCTCAGTGGTTAATGTGCTTGCCTGCAAAGCCTAATGACCCAGGTTCAATTCACCAGCACCCATGTAAAGCCAGATGCACAAAGTGATGCATGCATCTGAAGTTTGTTTTCAGTGGCTAGAGGCCTTGGCATGCCCATTTTCTCTGTCTCTCTTCTCATCTTTGTCTGCTTGCAAATAAATCAATAAATATATTAAATTTTTTTAATCCTGTAAAAAAAAGAAAATAGGACAAGGAAAAATAGCAATACAAATAAAGATATTATTCACCTAAAAGTAAGTAGTATCTTTAATGTCCAGTGAAGTCACTTTCTCCAGGAAGTGATATCATTGGGAAATGGAGGGTTTTGTAGGTAACCAAACAGAGGGGAAATGAATATGATTTAACTGAGGCTAGAACGGATCCTTGATTGAGGAAGTTAGCTCATTTAGACTTCTATGCTACAGAAGATCAGAGTTTCAATGGCTGACTCATTCATTACATTTAGTGATACAAATACCCTGTGTACTTTTCTCTGTGTACTGGGAGGAGAATAATGGGTACATACATAAGTGCCCTAAAATGCTATAGGGTCTATGAAAGGCTACAAGGTCTGTGACTGGTACCAGTAAGAAAGTGGTCAGTCCCACTTGATGACAAAGGATTCTTCAGACCAGGGGATCCAATCTGAGTTCCTTTCCTCCTTATGCCACTAAAAATATTTATTGAGTACCTATCTTATGGCTGAAAGTGGGCATAGGAAATAGAACAGGCAGTTAGCAAGCCAGACAGAGACACAGAGTTCCTGCCTTCAGAATGGAATCTTCCATTTCAGAAGGAGGAAGGAACCTATGAGCAAAGAAATACGGAGTGTGGTGTTAGTCACCTTTCTCATTATTGGAACAAAACACTTGACAAAAATCAGTGTAAGGAAGGGAGGGCTTATTTCAGTTTCAAGTTCCAGGTTACAGTCCATCACAGCAGAGGAAGGCACGGCTGCAGGAGCTTGAGGCAGCTGATAACATCCAGTCCACAGAGATAAAGCAGAGAGAGATAAATGCTGATACTCAGCCAACTCTTTTCTTTTTATACAGTCCAGGACCTCAATGCATAGAGTGGTACCACCCACAGATCAAGTGGATTTTTCTACTTCAATTCACCTAATCAAGTTAATTGCTCTCTGGCATGCCCAGGGGCTAACATAATCCAGATGAACTCTCAGAGGCATGTCCAGAGGCTCATTTCCTAGGTGAGTCTGGATCCTGTGGAGTTGACAATCAATATAAACCAGCACAGGTGTGGTGATGGGATTTAGAATTACCTAGGAGACACATCTCTGGGCATATCTGAGAGAATGTTTGCATAGAGGATTGGGAAAAGTCCCCCTCAAAGTGCGTGACACCTTCTAATGGTTGACCCAGCTAGAAAGAGGTCTGAGGAAGAAGGAGTGTGGCTTTCCTACCTTTGCTTCTTCCTGAGTGAATCTCTTTTGCTGCCATCATCTGCTGACATCAGACTCCAGCTTCTTCAGCCTTCCATCACAGATTCAATGCCAACAACTTTCTAGGGAGCTTCTTGGTTTTTAGGAAATGCAGGTGTGCCCAAATCATGGTCAGAACAGTTACTCAGCCTGTAGGATACAAGAAGCAGCCATTGTTGAACTACATAGCCCTGTTTTAAAAACCCAACACCCCCTTTTAAAAAACAAATGCAAACTGGGTGTGGTGGTGTACACCTTTAATCCCAGAATTTGGTAGGCAAAGGTAGGAGGATCCCCGTGAGTTTGAGGCCACCCTGAGAATACATAGTGAATTCCAGGTCAGCCTGGGATAGAGTGAGTCCCTACCTCAAAACAAACAAACAAACAAACAAACAAACAAACAAACAAACAAACAAACATAAGCATGCTTTTAATCCCAGCACTCCAAAGGCAGAGAAAGGAGGATCACTGTGAGTTCAAGGCCACCTTGAGACTACATAGTGAATTCCAGGTCAGCCTAGGCTAGGGTGAGACCCTACCTCAAAAAACAACACACAAAAGTATTTATTTATTTGTTTGTATCTATCTATGTATGTATATGCATGCCAGGGTCTCTTGTTATTGCAAACGAACTCCAGATGCATGTCTTCTTTTTGTGTCTGACTTTACATGGATCCTGGGGAACTGAACCAGGCCCAGCAGGCTTTGTAAGGAAGTGCTTTTAACCACTGAGCCATCTCCCTAGACCAATATCCTCTTTTATAATGTGTATGTGTTCTCTCAGTTCTGTTCTTCCAGCAAACCCTGCCAATACAATAAGCAACAACATTTTAGAGAGTGAGGAGTGCCAGGATGAGAGAAAATAAGCCAAGACAGAGGGAAAGTCAGACCAGAAATGCCATTAGAGCAGACATGAAAGCAAGGGGAAATGCATGGTATAGCTAAGTTAATAACATGCTTGATTTAAGTGAATCCAAAATATTATTTCAACATGTAATCAATATACAAAATATGATTGAGACATTTTTATCTTTCTTGTACTCTGACTTTGATCTTCAAACTCATTCCAGTGCAGTACGCCTCTGGCATATTGACAAAGGCTCCACAGGCACACGTAGCTGGTAACCACTGTCCCCAACTGCACAATTCTACAATTTTCTCCGAACCCAGGCAAGTCTACTCCTTTCTTTGTTGCTTGGGTGCTATGGTCTATTGTTAAACCCCATAAATGGGGATGAACAAACGGTTTAGTGGCTAAGTGTACTTGCTTGAAAAATCTGCTGGTCCAAGTTCAATTTCCCAGTCACCCACATAAGTAAGATGCATAAAAGTGGTTCAAGCCGGGCGTGGTGGTGCACGCCTTTAATCCAAGCACTTGGGAGGCAGAGGTAGGAGGATCGCTGTGAGTTCAAGGCCACCCTGAGACTACATAGTGAATTCCAGGTCAGCCTGAGATAGAGTGAGACCCTACCTTGAAAAACCAAAAAAAAAAAAAAGTGGTTTATTTGCATTGTCAAGAGATCTTGGAGTATATACACACACACACACACACACACACACACACACACACACAATTTATAAAAATAAATAAATTTAAACACCATAAAAGGAAATTTACAATTTTAAATATAATTCACCAATGTGGAAATTAGCAGCAAGATAATGTCATAAATTCTTGTAAGGAAAGTCCCAGTGTTGACCCACTGGGAAGAGCTAAATCAGTGGGTTTTGAGTCTTTGCTCTTGAGATTGTCCCTGGACTAAGCCAGGCTGCGAGTGGCCCTTGATAGGGTTTGTGCTGAGGAGTCAGTTGGGAGTGGGGCTGGTGGGCTTTACCTGTGAGTCCTCCTCCTGTGCTGGGACTAGGGAAAATGATGGGCCCAGTTTTGTCCCCCAGTGATTCTCACCCTGATAAAGGAGAAAAATGAAAACAAACAGGGTGAAATGCTAATTATTTAATCTCTGCCAACATTGGCTACTTCCAGGAGAGCCTTATGCTCATTTGTAAAGGGAAACCAGTTTAGGAAGTGATTCACATCCTGAGAGTGTGGCCTGCAGGAGGTTGGGATAGCTTTCTTTGA
Organism: Orientallactaga sibirica; assembly: GCA_036365145.1. Taxonomy (NCBI): domain Eukaryota; kingdom Metazoa; phylum Chordata; class Mammalia; order Rodentia; family Dipodidae; genus Orientallactaga; species Orientallactaga sibirica. The sequence goes on from JAEOAD010000030.1 coordinate 4,842,656, forward strand.
GCCTATGACTCCAGCAGGCCCCAGTGATCTCTGTCAGGTCAGGTAGCTAGTGGGACTACTTCTAAGCAACCTGTATAAAACCTTTTGCATTTAAAAATATGTTACTAGGGCTGGAAGGACGGCTTGGCTATTAAGGTGCTTACCTGCAAAGTCAAAAGACACAGGTTTGAGTCCCCAGAACCCACGTAAGCCAGATTCACAAGGTGATGCATGCGTCTAGAATTTGTTTGAAGTGGCTGGAGGCCCTAGTGCACACATTCTCTCTGTCACTCTCTCTCTCTCTCTCTGGCTGTCTCTCAAAAAGAAAGATATATATATATATATATATATATATATATAATGTTACCAGCAGAATGCCACAGGGTTTCAGAATAATTGGTTTTAAGGACAGAAAGACCTGAGTTCAGAATATAACCTCTAGACTCTAGACTTCTTTCCTATGGGATCAAACTAGTTTTCACATCTTTGGAATTTGCCTCCTAGACTTGTTAGAGGGACAAGAGATATTGCTCACGTGGCCTGTCCAGCACTGATGGCATCCAGTTCAGCCAGTACCTTTCCATCATTCTTTGCTGAGTTGTTACCACTCAAGAGATGTCTCAGTGTGTTCTAGCTGGTATAGCACAATACCATGGCCTGTATAGCTTAAATGACAGAAACTCAATGTTCTCAGAGTTCTGGAGGCTGGACTTCTGGATCAGGGTACTGTGTGATGGGTTCTGGAGAGGGTTTGCTTCCAGATTGCTAACAAATGACTTTTTGGTTTATCTTCACATGATCCAATGAGTCACCTCATGGTGGCCAGGAAGCAGAGTGAGAGAAGACCTGAGGGGATTTCTCTTTTTTCCACTTGTGTACCATTTGAGTGCTGAGCCTGTAGTGTGATGTTGTGCATATTCACAGTGGGACTTCCCATTTAGTTAAGCCTTTTTGAAAATACCCTCAAAGACACACTGGAAGCTGTACTAATCTCCTAGGCACTGCCAAACCTGATCAAATCAATAATAATATTAGTCTATCCCTTTTTAACTTGACACCCAAACATATATTTTTGTTTGTCTGCTTTGTTTTTCAAGGTAGAATCTCACTCTCTAGTCCAGGCTGACCTGGAATTCACTTTGTAGTCTCGGGGTGTCCTTAAACTCATAGTGATCCTCCTACCTCTGCCTCTCAAGTGCTGGGATAAAAGGTGTGTTCCATCATACCCGACAAATATATCTTTTTAAACTATAACTTTCCACCCCTGTTTCCCAAAGGCTAATGCCTATCGCAGGTTACAAAAATGCAACCAATACATCTCCATGAATCCCCATAGTTTTACCAGTTCCAACACTGTTCCAAAGTCCAAGTTCAAAGTCTCCTGTGAGACTCAAGGCAACCTCTTACCTACAGGACACTGTAATGAAGAAAGGGTAAGAAAAAAGTTAGATAGTTCTAAGACACAATAGTGCAGTGTATATATTTCCATTAATAAAAATGTTAGGCCAAAGTAAGACTGAAATATAGCAGGACAAACACTAAATCTTGTAGCTCCAGGTCTAGTTCCTAGTGCATGTGGTGGTGAGATACGAACTCCAAAGAGCCTGGATAGCCCTACCTTATGCCTGTGCCACTGACGACCCATATGGTCTCTTTTCTGGGCTGCCTGCACTTATGTCTCGTAGCTTTCTGTGACAGTCCATGTTTCTCGCCTCTCCAAATTCCCAGGGTCTCCATCACATCTCTGGCTTCATCCTAATAGCATCATGCAACCCTGTTGGGGTCCCCCCCAAGGCCAGCTCAGGAGGGACAATAGGGTCTCTGCCGAATTGGGGTGAGCAGCGCAGAGTCACAACACAGACTCCGGGAGTTGGGTGAAAGCAGGAGCGAGAATCCACAAACTCATTTATTTAGCACAATGCACATAGGGTTTAAGGGGCTGTTAATCCTTGTATGGGGCGGTCCCCTTTTGGTGACCAATGACAGCCTGTCTCTGGACAGGACATCTCGTAGTAGGCTTCTCGCGAGCATGGGACTGTAACTGTTGTCACATCGAGCCTGCGCAAAACACCGTTTTTACAGAAGCCATGCGGTCTGGCTAGGACCAGGCCTGTATTGTGCCATACACAACCCTTTCTCTCAGGGACTACCTGACTCTTCCACACATTCCCTGGCCTTTGAATTCTGGGTGGAAGCCTCCATGGTTTCATTATATAATGCTTGCATTCTGCATGCTTGAGAATTTAGCACCATGTAGATGGTGCTTTGGGGGACCCTGCAGTGGCTGCAAATGGATGGATGCTTGAATTTAGGGAAATATTCTTTTTTTTTCTTTTCTTTTCTTTTCTTTTCTTTTCTTTTCTTTTTTTTTCTTTTCTTTCCTTTTCTTTCTTTTCTCTTCTTTCTTTCTTTCTTTCTTTCTTTCTTTCTTTCTTTCTTTCTTTTTTTTTTTGGCTTTTTGAGGTAGCCCAGGCTGACCTAGAATTCACTATGTACTCTCAGGGTGGCCTTGAACTCATGGTGATCCTCCTACCTCTGCCTCCTGAGTGCTGGGATTAAAGGCATGCACCACCATGCCCAGCTGTGGGAAATATTCTTAAAGCAAAGTCTTGGATGTGTTGAAACTGTTATACCTTTGATCTTATGATGGGTAGGTTCTAGCCAATTCCTGAGATATTCTGAGGACATTGTTTCTAATGTCCTAATATAAAGTATTTGGTTCCTTTTTTAGGGACCATCACCTCTTTACCAGCCATACTTTCTATGGCCACAAATTTACAGGTGCTTCTTTTCTAGGCAAATTACAAGTTTTTTTTTTCTTTTTAACTCTTTTTGCTCACAATTCTCACTGTAAACTTGTGTTTAAAAGTGCCATAGGGCTGGAGAGATGGTTCAGAGGTTGAGGCACTTGCCTGAAAAGCCTAACAACCTGGGTTTGATTCGCTAGTACCCATGTAAAGCCAGATGCACAAGGTGGCACATGCATCTAGAGTTTGCTTGCAGTAGTTAGAGGCCTTGGCCTGCCCATGTTTTCTCTCTCTCTTCTTGCAAATAAATAATTTTTTTTAACTGTCATAAATATCCATGCCATTGACTAAATGCTATGCTGTCTGAAAAAAAAAATTCCTGCTAGATGAATTTATTCATTATTATCCAATTAATCACCAAAGTCTCAGAGCATGAACAAAACATAGAAGACAAGTTCTTTGCCACAATGGAACACAAATGGCCTCCAACCAAATTTCAGTAGCGTCCTTGCTCTCATCTGAAACCATTGAGTACAGACTTTTCTTTCTGTACTCCTGTCAGCTCTCTAGTCTTCCTCATCCACAGCAGAATCACCCATTCAACTCTCCTTATAGCATCTGGGACTTTTCTAACCTGCATTTGCAAATTCTTCCAAATTCCTTCCACCAACCAGCTCCAAAAACTCCTGAAACACATGTTCAGGCCTTTATGGCAATAACTCTACTTTGGAACTATTTTAAAAAATACTTTGTATTAGGAGCGTTAATATATGAACATATTGCAAATTGGTTGTATTTTTATCTTTTTTTCTTTCCCACCTCTCCTCTTCCCCATTGCTCTGAGAACCCTCCTCAATAGGAATATCGATAATTACTTTGGGGTCATGAATTGCCCAGTCAGTTCCTATGGAGAGCACAATGTCTCACAGTATGCCTCCCCACACTGTGGCTCTTAACACTCTTTTTATGTCCTCTTCTCCAATGTTCCCTGAGTCTTGGAGGGCATGTTATGTTTCCTTTAGTGTTGAGCTCTGAGCAGGCTGCTTTTCCTGCTTTGATGAGCACTGAGTCTCCTCATTGTCTGCCTCCATCTCCCTGCAGAAAGTTCACAGGCTAGCTGTGAGATCAGCACCTATGTTAATCCCCCCACTTTCCCTGTAATGTTTCCTGGGCACTGGTGGGTGTGACTCATCTTGTGCCAGGCACTCAGCTTTCTTTTCTTGTCATTTTGATGGGTCTTCTTGTATTGGCTGCCATCTGTATAAAGTAGGTTCTCTAACCAAGAGTTAGAGCAACAGTGACGAAAGGGAATAAACCCACACATTTAGAAGACTTTTGGACATAAACTTTCCATTTAGCCAAAGACCAGTGGAAACTTCCCTCGAGGGTCTATGACCTTTCAAGCCATAGGCTTCTGACTTGGATCTCAGTACCAGGCATCAATTCCCTCTTACTGAGTGGGCCTCAGCCAATCAGAGGGCAGCTGATTACTCCCATAACTCATGTGCCACTATTGCACCCATGTGTACATGTTGCCTGGCTGGTTGCTTTTGTAGTGTGCAAGATCCTCTGCTTGTTCATGCTGTTGGTGAGTTTTATCCCCCGGCCGCTCACATATGCTGTCCAGCACTGTGGCAGCTAGCCAACAGGGAGCTGGCTTCCATCTCAGTTCCAGCTTTGATTTCTTAGTGTCTTAAAACTGCAGCCTGTGGTGTCTTCGGCAATGGGGTCTTACCGTTTAGGTCTGGTGGGTAACCAAGTTGACATTAATTTTATGCTTTGGGCTTTCCTTTCTGTGAAACTGGTTGAGCAAAACAGTTTAAGGGAGGATGGATTTCTTTTGACTCATGGTTTAAAATTTCAATCCATCATAGGGGTGGGGGGGGAGATGGCCAGAAAACCATCACGGTCTTAGCTTTCTCCTTTCCTCATTCTCTTATTCCATATGCATATGGGCACCTCTCTCTCAAGAGATGATGCTAAACACATTCAGGGATTTCCCCCACATAATTCTCTCTGGAAAGGGGCTAACAGCTTCACAGGAGGTGTGTTTGACTAATCTCTTAGGTGTTTCTCAATGCACTCATGTTAATAATCAAGATTAACCAATATATCTCTCAAAGGCTTCACTCCTAATATCCTCATATGGGGATTATGGCTTTTGGGGACTATGAGTCCATTGTGTGGTTAGCTCTGTCACACTTTCCTGGCGTTTTGTTTTTAGTGTACTCTTTAATTGTAGAAAGAACTTTCGGAGAAAAATCTCCTTGTGTTACTCACATAAGACTGTAAGAGTTTGCTCAGGCTGCTATAGCCCACAGTATCACACAGATATCACAAACTGGGGCGGGGGGGGGTTATAAAAAAGAAATGTGTGGAGGCTGGAAGTTTGAACAAGGTGTTTTGAGAATTGGTTTTTCCTGTCATGCCTTGACTTGCTTTGTAGATGGCTACCAAGGGTGGTCTTTGCTCTGTTCACACATGTTCCTGGTTCCTCTATTTCCTTTCCTGTCCTCCCTCTCCCAACTACTTCTTCATTTTTTTCTTTTCTTCTTCCTTCTCTTTCTTCCCCTCCTCCTGCTTTTCCTTCTCCTTTTCCTCTTTTCTTCCCCTCTTCCTGCTTCTTGAGAATAGATCTTACTCTGTATCCCAGCTGTCCTAGGACTTACTATATAGCCCAAGTTAGCTTTAAACTAAGGGGTTTAAACTGTGAGGATCCTCTTGCCTCGGCTTCTCAAGTGCTGGGATTACAGGCATGGGCCACCAAGACTGGCCACCACTCTTTTAAGGAAAGATTCCTATCCTATTGGATTAAAGTCTGATATAGTTTGGATAAGAAGTGACCCTTCAAGCGGCTTATGTGCTCAAGACTTTATCACTAGCTGGTGGAACCATTGAGAGCTGAGGGGTCTAGAAGGCTCTAGGGTAGGTGGGAGGAAGCTACTACTGGTGTTTGGTGGTTAGTGTCTTTCTTCAAATTGACCCCATACTTCACTAAAAGGCTCTTGCTATTTATAAAAAATGATCATAAACCAAAGAATAAATTTTAGTGCTACTAAAATTTTCTTAGATATTGTGTAACTCGACCAATGCATTATTTACTATATGCCCATGCCTGAGTACTCTCCAAATGTAATTGTGTAATTTCTTCATGGCCCGTGAGTGAGTAGCCTTGTTGTCCTTGTTCTAAGAGGAGCACAATATGGTTGAGAAGGCAGGTGTGCCACACCACACAACTAGAAAGCTAGGTTCCTGGTTCCAGGTCCCAGAACCTTATTTCCAAATTCTCAAAGACTGAATTGTATTTTCTGAAGGTCAAATTTCTGTAGCTTTAATAGTGAAATTCCTATGCATCTGTCTTCTATGTCCTCCAGATGAAAATTTAAAAGTCAGGGGCTGGAGAGATGGCTTAGCGGTTAAGCGCTTGCCTGTGAAGCTTAAGGACCCTGGTTTGAGGCTCAATTCCCCAGGACCCCATAAGCCAGATGTACAAGGTGGCACATGTATCTGGAGTTTGTTTGCAGTGGCTGGAGGCCCTGGTGCACCCACTTTCTCTCTCTTTCTCTAACAAACAAATAAATAAAAATAAACAAAAAATTAAAAAAAAATAAAAGTCATTCCAAAATCCAATCTCAGGCTGACAACTGGGTGCACGTGTTTTGGGACAATATTTCTGCTCCTGCTTTTCTGACGTGGAAGCCTCACACATGCATGGCAGTTTTGCTGGAGAGGAAAGCATCTTGTAGGGGTTGGGAAAGGGAGGTATGGAGGGAAGAGAGAACCAGGCCAAAGCAGCTTCAGGGCCCTTGGGCTTCTTCCCGAGGGTCTACTTCCAGAGGGCCCACATCCAGAGAGTCTACTTGGGGAATTTACTCATTAGGTGCCTTTCCCATCAGGCAGCTAAGACACAGGGGAGTGGAAAACTTGCTGCCAATTTGAAAGTGAGTGCCCGGCGCCCTCCCAGTGCTTCTCCCTCCTCACCCCCCAGCCACAAAGCATTACCTGCCTGTTCCTGGTAGCAGTAAAGACTCCACTGAAGGGTCCCTCTGCAAAGAGCCCCGTCTGCTGGCACAGTGGACCCATTACCAGAAGAGTTCCCTGAGCACTTCAGGCTCCTGACAAAACTTGCTTGTCACAGAAACTAAGTTGTGCAAGATGGCTAATACTGCGGGTGACTAGTGAATCCATGCACACACATATTCATTTTAATAAATATGCCTTTGAATTTTCCGCACACATATGTTTGCCAGAGCTGTTTGAGATTTTTCATGGTATTACTGTTGACTTGTTTTTACTAACACGATGGAGATAGTACATGTTTATCATTATTATGATGTATAAATACTACAACATACTTCACCTTCCTCCCTGTGGCCCCCAAATCCACCCCAGGAGAAACAGGAAGATGGGACTTGCCCACCCTTCCTTTCCTAAACTCAGCTAAAGTCCCAGGATAGCTATGTACGAGTTATCCAGACACTGAGAGTCAGGTGGAGGAGAATAGACACGCTTACACAGGCCATGCCCGACCCACGTTTGTCTCAGAACCCCCAGTGAGAAAAGTCAGCCAGGAGCCCGCCTCTCTGAACTGCCCTCAACCCTGGCTGTGCCACAGAGCTGGCAAGTGAACTGAGGAGGTTACCCCTGAGCCAAGATCATTCTTTGCAACCCTTTGCTTGGCCTTGCCACTGTGTCCTGAAGGCTGCCCTGGCATTCACACTACCATTTGTACGCTCCCAAGCTCAGCCAGCCGCTGGTTACAGTCAGCAGGGAGCTCCGGCCTGGCAGCTCAGACCTTAAAAAGTAGCTTTGTGCAACCGAGCCCCCTCCCGGCGCCTTCGAGCTCTCTTTGAGCCGGGTACCCTTAGGATTTCCAGGCATGGGAGAAAAACTGGCTGGATTAAGCACTCAGAGGGTTTGGGAGCTGGCTGGGGAGTGGGGGGACAGGGAGGAGGGGAAGATGTTTATATTTTCTCCCCATCCTTTAGGTTAGGAATGGGGGGGGGGTGCTAACTGGGAGGGGGAGAGAGAGCCAGGGAGGGAGAAAGTTCATTTATATGCTAATGGTCCCCAGCACCCAGGCTAAACTGAGCGAACTATTTCATGGGAAACTGACAATTTTTGTCAGCCAGGCTGGGCCTTCACATCTCAATGGGCCAATAATCTTGATTAGCAAAACAATTGGGGGCCTCGCGTTCTCGCTCAGGTTACACTGGGCCAGTGTGAGGACGGCCGGGGCCTGGGTGTTGGAACTCATTGTCCCAAGCCTGGAGTTTAGGCAAATGAAGCGAACTGTTGAGCTGGGGGAGGGAGGGAATGGACAAAAGGGGTTAATTTGATTGACCGAATCTTCATCGTTTTATAACAATCATTTACTTAGCAAGTAATTCGAAAGAAACCAGTGGCGCCCACAGGAAATTGGAGTGCAGTATCTGCGTGCCCCAGATGTGTGGGAATTTAGGCTGGCCTCCCCCTTCCACTTGCCAATGGGGGAGGGGGATGCGCAACCCCCCTTGGGGCCCTAATTACCACATGCAGAATAAGTGTTATCTAAAAATACACACACACACACACTCAACACCCACAAACAGTCATTGCAGGCCACTGATGGCGCCCTCCCTCCTCCCTCTCTCGTATCAGCTTTCGTTTTTATTATGAGTTCATGGTATTGCTAATTGACTCTGGACATGATGACGTCTTCTCCCTTCGAGGAACTCCTGCTGCTTTGGAGAGCTGCGGAGGCTTGATTTTCTTCTTCTTCTTTCTTTCTGGGCGACCCACTGGCCGTGTTTCGTGTTTGTAAACACAAAGCCCAAAGGGCTGCCGTGGTCCAGCACCCACATCCCCACTCCCCAGGCGAGCGCTGTCAACCCGCAGACTCGCGCTCGGGCTGCGCAGCCTGGGATGTGGAGTCCACTGCGCTGGCCTGATGGAAAACTTGCCTTCCGGGTGGCCGGAGTGCCTTCTAAATTTTTTCTTTCTTTCTTTTTTTCAAGACAGGGTCTCCTTCTAGCCCAGCCTGGCCTGGAATTCACTATGTCATCTCAGGATGGCCTCGAACTCAGGGCGATCCTCCGACCTCTGCCTCCCAAGTAAAGACGTGCGCTACCACGCCCGGGTGCCTTCTAATTTTGAAATAATGACAGAGTCACTAGAAGCGGAGAAAATGGTATAAGAAGTCCTGTTTGCTCAATGCCCCCCCACCCCAATGGGAATATTACACGTCACTAAGGTGCCTTATCAAAACCAGGAAATTGGGTGGCACCCTGCTACTAACTACACCACAGACCTCACTGTATCTCGCCATGTTTAAACTTTTTTTTTTTTTTTTGGCCTTCACTTTTCTTTGTTTCTGTTGTCCCTGTCCATGACTCATTTTGTTTTTAACCTAGTAAAGGAATTCTGAAATTCCAAAGCTGGGAAGGAGATGTGTTGGGGAGGGAAAGGGAGGAGTCATTCTAATAATGCACCTCTCCAGAGTTCTGCCCACCGGGATCTCCAGTCACCTCTGACTCCTTCCAGTCATGCTCCTCTCACAAACACTTTGCCTGAAGGAGACCATCGAGCTACTACTTACCCAGGTCACGTGACTGGAGGCCCATTACCTCCTTAAATAGCTTGACCTCTTTGAAAGTTCACCCAAAGACACAAAACTTGCTGGTCTCCAGTGGCTCAGATTAAATCAATCTCTCTTTGCTGTACCTTGTAACTACCTGCAGTTTCTAAACATCCCAGTGACAGACTGACCCCTAACCCCATGGTATCACAGCCTCTGGAGATAGGACTGTCCCTTACAAACTCACGTTTTGAACTCTTGGTCTACAGTTTGTGAATTCTATTTTAGGAGCACGGGCCTAGTTGAAATAGGTCAGTTAGGGGTGGGTTCTTGGGGGCGTTTTATTCCTCACCACTTCCTGGCTTATTCTCTCTGCTTTCTGGTCCACAGATGTGAACAGTTGTCCTCCACTGCATACTTGTACCACCATGATGTTCCCTTCGTGTGTGTGTGTGTGTGGCGGGTGTCAAGCAACCATGAACTCTCTGAAACTGTAAGTCACAGTAAATCTTTCCTTCCTTAAACTGTTTTTGTCAGGTACATTCTGGTAATAGAGAGGTGAACAGAACTAGTAAGGAGAACTGTGGTGGTTCGCTTCAGGTGTCCCCCATAAACTTAGGTGTTCTGAATGCTATGTCCCCCGTTGATGGCAATTTGGGAATTAAACCCTCCTGGAGGCAGTGTATTGTTGGGGGCAGGCTTATGGGTGTTATAGCCAGTTTCCTCTTGCCAGTGTTTGGCACATTCTCCTGTTGCTGTTGTTCAATTAATGTTGGCCAGGAGGTGATGTCCACCCTCTGCTCATGTCATCATTTTCCACTGCTATCATGGAGCTTCCCCTTGAGTCTGTAAGCCAAAATAAACTTTTTTTTCCCCACAAGCTGCTCTTGGTCAGGTGTTTCCTGCCAGCAGTGCGAACCTGACTGCAACAAGGACTCAGACATCAACATTGTTTTAATGCAACCCAGTTAACTCCCACAGAGAAGTGATGACTGCCTTGTGCCATTCTGTCTTACTTGAAGATATGCATCCCACTTAGGGTTGCCAAGGTCAAATACAGAGTGCCCAATTAAATTTAAACCTCAGATTAAAAAATTAACAACAGTCTAGGGCTGGAGAGATGGCTTAGCGGTTAAGGCGCCTGCCTGCTAAGCCTAAGAACGCTGGTTCCAATCTCCAGGTCCCACGTTTAGCCAGATGCAGAGTGATGCAAGGGTGCAATGCCGCACTTGCCCACAAGGGGGTGCACACATCTGGATTTCGTTCACAATGGCTGAGAGTCTGCTGGCGCACCCATCTCTGTCTTCCTCTCAGCCCCCCTCTCTCTGTCTCTCTCCAAAAAAAAAAAAAAAAAAAAAATTAACAGTCTATTGTATGTGTAATCCTGACTGTGGTTTTTTTTTTTTCTTTAAGTAGAGTCTCACTCTAGCAAAAACGGACCTGAAATTCACTATGTACTCTCAGGCTGGCCTCCAACTCATAGTGATCCTCCTACCTCTGCCTTCCGATTGCTGGGATTAAAGGTGTGCACCACCAGGCCCAGCTAGTATTCTGACCCTTGCTTGGATTTTACTTATGCTAAAAATATTAGCCATCCCTCCCTTGGTGTTGGCATTTGTATTTCTAATTCTGGCAAGCCTTTCCCCCTCCAGGCTGCATCCTCCTTTTGGCATCCAACAGGGTTCAAACCCTTTGCCAGTATGTCACCCTCTGTGGCATACACAGGGTTTGAAACAGTCTGAGTCTGGGGCAGTGCCTGCTCCCTGAGCTCTGTGGTCCGAGGTTAGCTCTTTTCACTTGAAATCTGCCCTTGGTCTTTTCTGTTCAATGTGCTGCTTTATATTCTATGTTCCTTCGTTCAAGCTCTGGCTTTTCGGAGTCTTAGGAATCCGGAAGGGTAGCAGTAATATGGCTAACGTGCTAGGCCTATGGGTCCTTGTCGGTTGGATAATGTTGCATTATCATTTTCCACATCTATATCAAGGCACATCTTAGCTGCTGCCTTTCTTGAACAAAAAGCATCATGGGAGCTTGTTAGTGTTGAAGAAGACAATTTTTCCTTTGTCCTCCTAGGTTGGGTATCTGGAGGTTTGTGAATTAATCTAGCACTCTTAACAGATACATTAACAAGAGAAAAACATACATATTTTATTAATCTGGGCAGAACATAGCGCAGAGAGAGCTCAGTGCTGAATAACTTCAGTTAGAATGGGAGGGTATACATACCTAACATGGTAGGGGGAAAAAGCGATAGAGAATAAAAAAAAAGAAAGGAAGTGATTTTTTTTAAAAAAGGTAAATTAGTCTTAAAATAATAGATGGCAGATATGATAGCTTTGCGACATGTCAGGATGTAGTGCCAAGTTCTCTTTGAGAAGCAAAGATTACTTTTGCTCCTGAAAGGGGCATTTAGGACAATTGAGTCTTTAAAAAATATTTTACTTATTTATTTGAGAGAGAGAGAGATTGAGAGAGAGAGGCAGATAGAGAGAGAATGGGCATACCAGGACCTCTCTAGCTACTGCAAATGAACTTCAGACACATGCATCACCTTTTGCATCTGGCTTATGTGGGTACTGGGGAATCGAACCTGAACTTAACTGCTAATCCATCTCTTCAGCCCTTGAGTCTGTTTTTTTTTCTTTTTTTTTTTGTACTGTAGTGTAGTGCAGTGCTGTGTAGTGTGTGTTTTGGGAGGAGGTGGACTCTATTTCAAGACAAATAAGGGATTTTTAAGAACTCAAATTCATTCAGCTCAAAATACTTTTCTTTTAGAGAGAGACACAGAGATAGAGAAGGAGAGGGAGACAGATAGAGATGGGCGCACCAGCAGCCTTTCAGCTGCTGTGAACGAAATCCAGATGCGTGTGCCCCCTTGTGGTCAAGTGCAGCATTGCGCCCTTGTGTCACTTTGCATCTGGCTAAACGTGGGACCTGGAGATTGGAACCGCTGGAGATTGGAACCAGCGTTCTTAGGCTTAGGAGGCAGGCGCCTTAACCGCTAAGCCATCTCTCCAGCCCTCAGAATACTTTTTATGCCAAAGTGACACATTCTGAGGTGGTGTGTATTGATTCTTTTCACCAGAAATGCAAATTTGCACCTCCGTCAACCCCACTCGCTCCAGCCCAGATCTTCTGAGTCAGAATCTTCACTTTAGTTAGATCCTCAGGCTGTTCTCATTCTTAGGAAAGTCTGAGGGGCATTGTCTCTACTGCAGCCTCTATCTAACATAGATTCTAAATGGTCTTTGTATAAGAAATCCATGGCTCCTGTGTGGTGCACAGCCCCTGCAGGGGTGTCTAGCCTTCTGGCGAGAAGTGGCTATCTAGGGAGATAAGAGGAAAAAGACATCTTCATGTGTTTCTGTTGCCCTACAAAATAACATTGTTTGGGTAATTTGTAAGTAATAGACATTTGTTCATGGTTCTGGTGGCTGGGAAGGCCAAGATTAAGGTACCAGCATGTTCAGTGTCTGTTGAAAGCATTACTTTGTTTGTAAGATGGTCCCCTGTTTTTGTGCCCCTTCATTGTGACAGGAACAAAAAGACTAGGCATCAATCTTTATAAGGTGCCAGTCCTGTTCCCAAGAGTGGAGCCTTCAAGACTCCATCACTTCCACCCAAAGGCCCCACTGTTAAGACCATCGCCTCGGGGGTCAAGTTCTTGAATATGAAGTTGGAAAGGACATATCGCAGCACCTGGAGTGCAAGACGTGGGTCTTGGGAGGCAGAAGCAGGAACTTCAGTCTGTTGTTGGCCTCCATCTTGTGGTCATGAGCTACTTTAGACAGACAAAGCACCAAGATGATCTCTTGTCCCCAAACCAACTTAGGAGAGCTGTGCACAGGGAGTATCTGCCTGACTGGCCTGAACTAGGTCACCTTAGCTCATGGTTCCCTCTGTGCTCAATGAAGGACGTGTGTCCGCAGTTAGGAGACAGCAATGGTAACTTTCCCCTGGCCAGTGTGGACATTACAGTGCAAGTAAGGGACAGCACTGGGGAAATGGGTTCCTCAAGCCAGGGTCACCCTTTTGGAGATGCTGTTCAATCCTCAGTGCTCCAAATGAGTTATGGTGATTTCTGTAAGGCTCTTTCAAACTTCCAGAGTTAACTCCTGGGAAGTACAGACTTTGAGACTGTTATCATATTTCCCCAGAAGCTGAATTCAGTTATCATTACTAAGAAGGTCCCCAGAGCACATTTGCATGTAATTTGCATTTATATTCTTTACTCCCCTGGCTTTAAGGTGGAGAAAATAGCACATAATTCTTTTGGAAATGTATGCTCCTTCTGTTTTAATTAGCAATGGCCAGCAAGCTCAACTGTGTCATACATGAGGACCAGAGGTACAAATTAACATGTATCAGACCAATGTATTAATAGAACCTAAGTTTTTCTTAACTTATGTTACTCTTTCACTTTGTCAGATTTCAACATGTTACAGCTAGTGAGGATCTTAGAAATCTTTACTTAGGAGATGCTATAAAGGTTTCATCTTTTGGTTTAACCCTGGAGGGATAACGATTGTACTGAGAGGAATTTGAGGCTAGGTCTCTGCTTACCAGGAACAGATTGAAAGGAAGGCTGTGATTGATTATTGATTAGTAATGTCTGCATAGGCAGGTCACGCTGAAATGGTAGTAATATGCAAGACATTGACGAGTGCAGAATTGGCTCTATTTTTCATTTTGCAAATGAGGAAGCTTCATGCCAGAGATTAAGGATAATGTAAGATCATACCATTGGTATTGCAAACATGTTGACCTCTTGATTTCAGCTTTAGTGCTTTCCCCATTATATAACATGGGACCTCTAGTGTCCAGTCGGACCACCTAGTACCAATTGCACCTGTAGGATAATTGCTAACACTTGAGTTGTGTTGGCACATTGTAGATATGATCTTATTTTTCTTATTCAAACCGAGGCAGAGAGCAGATATCAACTGTCAGTCTAGTATGTACGCATATATAGTAAGGAGTCAAAACTTGTGGAGTAGACCAGGAAAATGATCTTCTTATACATGCTAATAGTATTAAAAAGTTGGGTCATAGATTAAATGTCCATGAACATAATTATGATAGTGCTTGATTTTAAAGGTGCATATTTTAGAGTTAATGATCTGTAATTATTTTAATATGCAAAAGGACACTCTGAATCTTAAACAGCTGTCTTGAAATTGCCACAAATTATAAGGGACAGAGGGTGGAACCCTGGGTCAGAGCTAGGAATTATTAATCTGTTCGCTTCCAGGAAAATAGCTCAGGAAGCAGACTCTAAGAATGAAAACCCAGTTATCTGTTCAGAGTTTCTTTCTTGTTAATTTTTTTTTTGAGACAGAGTCTCTCTAGGTAGCACATGTTGGCCTCCAGCTCATGAACTTCCTGCCTCAGCCTCAGTGCTGGGGCTTCAGGGATGTGCTATCACGTCCATGCTGTTATTTCAGTATATAAAAAAACTAGCTGTTGGGCTGGAGAGATGGCTTAGCGGTTAAGCCGAAGGAACCCGGTTCAATTCTCCAGGTCCCACGTAAGCCAGATGCACAAGGGGACGCATGCGTCTGGAGTTCATTTGCAGTGGCTGGAGGCCCTGGCGCACCCATTCTGTCTCTGCCTCTCTCTCTTTCCCTCTCTCTGTCTCTAATAAATAAATAAATAAATAAAAATAAAATCTTTTAAAAACTAGCCATTATTTGCATGTGGTATAGAGTTGAGGTGTATATAGGGAATAATTATCAATACATGGTGATATTTCCCTGATATGACTGAGGTACCTACAATATAAGTCTTGAGCCATCCTGGGAAACAAATGTCTGTGTTATTTAAACCATTGCCTTTGAGCGGCTGTTCTTGGCAGGTGAATGAACTTGTACCAGTTATTATCTTAGAAGCCTCCATGCTTCATTGTGGGTGACGGTCTTTTCAGGGTCTCCTCACATACTCATAACCTGCTTGTATCCTTCCAGAAATGTCCATGCTGTTTTGGTTTGGATATGAAATGGCCTCTATAGGCTCATGTGTTTGAACTCTTGGTCCCCAGCTGGAGGCGCTGTTTAGGGAGGTGGTGGGACCATTAGAAGGTGAGACCTACCTGGGAGAAGTGGGTCACTAGGGATTGAACTTTATGGGTTCTAGCCCAATCTGCTTTCTGGCCCAGGCTCTCTGCTTCCTGCTCAGTGTCATATACTAAGCAGCTAATACATGCTCCTGCCACCGTGTCCAAGAGGCACATCTCTGCCATGACAGATTCTACCTTCTCAAACATGATTCGGAATAAATCTTTTCTCCCTTAAGTTGTTTCTGCCAGATATTCCACCCCAGCAATCAGAAAAGCAATACACATGGGCTCATGATCCCTTTATGTTTTGATTCCTCCCCCGTATGAGCTACAAGTGGAAAATCTCCACCCACAGAGGGGCCTGGGTGTCAACCTCTCTGCTATCTTCAACTAGGCTATTCTGCCTGTGGCTCAGGCATTCTGGTGACATATGACTGCATTTAAACACGCAGCCCTGAAGGCTGTGATCTTGTAAGTGCCCAACTCTCCACAATTGCTCATGCCATCTTCCACTTTCCTCCCTCCCCTCTCACGTGGTCCCTTCTATGTGGTCTTCCCCTTGCCTGGGTCACCCCATGGCTGGTCTTGGCTCTTTCTTCTCACCATCACCAGTGATTAAAACGTTGACTCTTTGGAAAACAAACCTGCCTGAGTCTATCTGAAGTCCCTTCACATCTCTTCCCATGAGCTCTTCATTTATTATTATTATTTTTTTGTAGCCATAATGGTGCCACCATCTGACATTACCCAGTTAGCATATTTGCTGTGGTCGCTCTCTCTCTCTTTCCTAGGATAATGGTAGTGTCTTAGAATCCTGGCACTTATGAAAGTACTAGGGACATAGGGCGCTCAGGAAATATGGACTGACTAATCACAGAATGAGCCCTTAATGAGATGCTTTCTGTGGTAATCCAAGTGGGGCAGGTAAGGAAATGGAGGGCAGGTTCACAGACTCCAAAGGGGTAACAGGCTCAGCCTGCTTCCAGTGTGTTACACTGCTTGCTAGGGGCTCTTCCTTTCTAGAACTAATCTAGAATTTTCTCAGCTTATCTGCCACTGACACAATCGTCATCAGGAATGTGTATTAATTTACTGTGAATCTTCTAAAGGGGAAGTGTGACATCGTAATACATTTACATGTGCAAATAGAAAGCAGGCAGCTATGGTCAACGGTTTCAGTTTAGTTTTGTTTTCTTGGCCCTTCTTGAATCAGTGTGAAGAAAAATGTTTTTGAACTCAGCTCTTGAGTCAGGCTTGGTGAGCAGTGATGACACAGCACTTTTGATCTGATCTAGGGAGTTTTCCATGAAATATAAAGAGGAAAGAAGCCAGAATAAAGATTTGAACAAATTATATTGACAGAATTCAAAGAGAACAAAATAGACTTGGTCATGTTCCCGGCACCTCTGGCTGGGGGAGAAGGTTGTCCAGTCAGAGCTGCGTTGGGTTATAGATTAATAATCTAAGGTACAAATGGTTCAGGACACATTACAGAAAACATAAACCACAATATTCAACAAATAGGAGTTCAAAGGTTTCTGGAATGTGTTGCATGTTCTCGCTCATACATTTTTTAAAGCAATGACACAATACAGAGATTTTGAACTTGGAAACACAAACAGTTGATTTCTGCCTGAATCATACTAAAGAATTGTGCAACGATTACAGAAAGAGGTGGGGGAGAGAAAACAGAACAGAAGGGCTAGAAAATGCCCATTATCAAGTGGCAATAACGAAAGAATAACCTAGTAATTCCATGGTGGAAAATATGTTTTTGCTGGGTGTGGTGGTGCACGCCTTTAATCCCAGCACTTGGGAGGCAGAGGTAGGAGGATGGTTGTGAGGCCAGCCTGAGACTACATACATAGTGAATTCCAGATCAGCCTGGGCTAGAGTGAGACTCTACTTCAAATGCCTCCCCCACTCAAAAAAAAAAAAAAAAAAAAAAAAAAAAAAAAAAAAGAAGAAGAAGAAGAAGAAGAAAAAAAAAAATTTTTTCTGTTTCTTCTGCTTTGCCGCAGTGCCAGGGCCCAGTTACCCTAACCCTAACAAAGCTGCCCAACTCCCTCTCACAAGGCTGACAGCACACACAGCTTTACATTCACTCTGTAGATCCTCACCTGGCTTTGACTATTGTTGGATCTATGGTCCAAAAAAGTGACTAAACTCAGTTTCTGAAAGCAGTCTTTAAGCCCTATGTGTGAAACTGGAAGTGGTGGCCCACTCCTGTAATACCAGCATTGGGAGATGGAAACGGGAGAATCAGGAGTTCAAGGTCAGCCTTAGATATGTAGTGAATTTAAGGCCAGTTTGGACTACGTGAGATCTTGTCTCAAAACAACAATAAAAAAAAAAATTAAATTAAAAAAAATGAACTCAAAACAACAACAAACCTTATATACAATGCAAGGTGCATATAACTCCTTTCTGAATTCACTCTTCCTTGGCTAATCGGTTCTCCACAATGTACAGTGAGCATCATCATTTTAATGCAGTGAGGTCATGCTGGGCCAGTGACATAGGCCTTGAATCCCAGCTCATGTGTGCCTTGGCCACCTTGGACATCTCCATGCCGTTTCATTAGGCCTGGGTTCTACCTCTTGGCCTTTACATCCGCTCTTTCCCTTCACCCAGAAGTCTCTTTCCCCTCCACTTCCCTAAGGCCTCCTGGGGAGTTCCGTTGAATCATGAAGCCCACAGGGGACAGCCTTGACCTCTTCCCTGTCTTTGAGAGTTGTTCCTTTCTTGTGTGTGCACAGGTGGATTCTGACAGTGGGTCATTTAATTACTGACTCTCGTTGACTCTCCAACTAGGCTGGGGTCCCAGGAAGAGAGCAGCGGCACCTGCTTGTCCACAGAGCCTTGGGCCTCGGAGCCTTCAGCAGGCATTTGAGGAAAAGAGCACGTAGAATAAACGTGTCAGGTCTCGGCTGGTGCCTGACCTTGCTCGTGAGCAGCAGGAAGACATCATGTTGCTTGCAGCTCACAACAAAGAGCAAACAAGAAAACTGAAGTGTGGAGCTTTGGAAACCATAAAGGAACATACGTGAGTTAGGGATGGTTGTCACTTTTAGATACTGTTTTGAATCACTTTAACTGTAAGGAACTAGGCATTTAACTCAAAGAAATGCGCTTTAGTCTGGAAAAAGGAGAGAAATTGAGAAAAAGAATATTTTGTCATATGTATCAGATGAGGCAGGAATGGTGGTTGTGGAATTTCTTTCTCTTTCCTCCCTGTTTCCCTGTAGATGACTTTAAGCCTGTCCCCCACTCCCTCCAAGCATGGAGAGTGGCTGTTTACTATGATCTTAGCACAGCCTGTGGACAGGTCTCTGTTCATCTCTTAAGCTCTTTGATCCACTCTGGAGAGAGATGCAGGGAATGTGTAGCCTTAGCTAGGAGATACGATAGCCTTGGGTCTTGGAGATGGCGTTGGTTACCCTGAACTCCATACACCAAGGAGAAGGAAGTGCCATTGACAGAGCAAAAGAGAGTGTTGCTATGAAGAGCAGAAATAGATTCATATTGGAAAGAGCAAGGGCATCCTCCTCTATGGAGAGGAATCACTGGCTTAGTCTTCCGCCTCTAATCTCCAGGCGAGAGTGGGTAGAGTTCCTGGCAGGGCAGGCAGTCCAGGCAAGCTCAATAGACACATCATTCCAAATGGCACCGCGTGGGGCAGGAATTCTTGCTCAGAGCCTGTGAGAAGAAAAGGAGAGAAGATACTTAGAAGAAAAGAAAGAGGGGCCTGGGTCCTCAAGCAAGCTGCTAGTGGACTGTCTTCTACATCTGCACCCTCAGAAAAGATCATGTGAGCACTAAAACTGAGGTGCCCTCAGCTCTTCAGCTTGAACAGTTCACTGGCAGTACTAAAAAGAAGAAATACCAAACTATTTGAAGTCAGTAGTGTGATACTGGACATGTGTGGCACATGGAGTTGGGTAGAGTGATAGTTGGTAGTGATTATGACAGGACTTAGAATCACTTGGAAGATGAGCCTCTGGGTATGCCTGTGAGGGCTTATCCTGATTAGGTTAAGTGAGGTGGGAGGACCCAGCTTAACCACTGGCAGCACCATTCAGTGGGCTGAGGTCCTGAGCCAGATTAAAAGGAGAGAGCTGGCTGAGCAGCAGCATTCATCTCTCTGCTTCCTGACTATGTGCTGAATGTGAGTAGCTGACCCAAGCTTCTGCCACCATACCTTCCCCACCATGATGGACTGTAACCTGGAACTGTAAGTCAAAACAAGCCCTTTATTGGTCACTGTCATGACAAAAGTAATAAATACAGATAGCCCAACAAATCTCTTTTTCTAAGGGACTTTCCAGTGATGAAAGTTAATGTCCTTTGAGGAGATAGCTGTGACCTTCCAGATTTAAGAAAAATATTGGATAAAACTCACACAAACCCCTTGTTTGTTTGGAGATTTTGTGTTTCTGGGCTGGCTTAGTCAGCTTGTGGCTAAAGCTTATAGGCAATGGTTATGGCTGTGTTAAAACCCACCCACAAAGCACTTTGTAGAGCTTCCTTTTTTTTTTTTTTTCCTTGCTGATGGGAACCTTTTCTTCAGTGTAGAATGATACCAAAATAGAACAACTTTTTAAAAATCATTCAGATTCTATCTCATTTTGTAGTACATTTAAAAAATATTTTATTATTCACTTGCAAGCAGAGATAGATGGGGGTGAGGACAGAGAGAGACGAGGAAAGAAGAGAGAGGAGAGAAGAGAAGAGGAGAGAAGAGATGAGAAAAGGGAAACAGAATGGGTGCACCAGGGCTTCTTGCCACTGCAAATGAACTCCAGATGTATGCACACCACCTTGTGCATCAGACTTTACATGGGTCCTGGGGAATTGAACCCTGACTGCCAATCTTTGCAAATAAGCCCGTTTAGCTGCTGAGTCATATCTTTAGTCCTGTAGTATATTTTTAAAAGCTTATATAGCTGAAAATAGTTTCTAAAAAAGTGTTTTATGATAGTTAGTGGAAACTCTCTTCAGAAAATTTGTGACATTTCCTGGAAGCTGCCAAGGTCTGAGGAGGCTGTGTTTGGTGGTTTCCTCAGGAACCAGATTCTGGTGGTGACATTATCCCTGAGGAAGTCAGAAAAGAAGAGTCCCGTGCTCCTAGTTGTAAAAGTTGAGTGGTCATTGGCTGTGACCGCCATGGCTCAGTGCCAACAGTGTATCAAAATACAGTCAAGAACACCTTTGTGTGTCAGTTTGTGACAGCAGCCCGGGCTCCGGAGGCTGGGGGCAGCTGCCAAGGGCCAAGCATCCATTTGAGCTCAAGCGCAGCAAAGCAAGAAATTGACTTCACCAAGAAGACACAATGAAGTGAGATGTCTCTGACCTTGTGTTTGAACAGAATCAGAGACCACTGAAGGCAGGGGTATTGTTTCTAGAAAAGTCAGTCATCAAATACAGTCTTTCTAATCCAAAGCTCTCTAATTTCACAGCAATAGCCCAGAAGCCCAGAATGGGAAATGGCCTGGCCAAGGCTGCACAGCTGGCCAGTGATGGAGTCAGGCCTAATGTTCTGCTCTCTGAGAGTTGCTGTTATTTAATCCCATCTCAATGGTTGTGATCAAAGGACAGAGTTTCTCTCACACATAAAGCAATAACTTGGCTTTAATAAAGAGTTGGGTGGGTGACTAATGAACTATGTCTACCATGAAGTGGGTATCCTTAGTCAACCGCCAAGCTCCGTTCAGGCATATGCTTTTTATGTCTGTGTGACAGGCCCTCATTTGAATGCACAAGTGAGCGCACAAACCCCTGTGGAAAAATCATTAACTGAGCTGTGGTGGGGCCCACAGGTGGTCAGACCACACGGCTGTGTGCCCCGCTGGAAGCGATGTGAGAGTAAGTGCTCACTTACTAACCTGAGATTGCTTCAGACACACAAGCTCCCATCCTTCCCGGGTGAATTGCCAAACACAGTCCTCGCCTGCAGATTGATCAGTATCTGCCTGTCTGTGGGCCTAGCTGTCCTTCCCCGATATATGTGGTCATGTGCATATTTAGGGGTGTTCATGAATTTATATAATGATAAAAAGGTACATACATTTCCTTCTATAGGGTTTGAATTGTTATCACGTTATTGTTATCATTTCTTCCCCCTTCCGCCTTTCTTTTTTTCTTTCTTTTTTTTTTTTTTTTTTTGAGTCAGGCTATTTCTATATAGCTCAGGCTGGCTTTGAACTCTTGATTCTCCCGTCTCAGCCTTCTGAGTGCTGGAGTTACACCACCAAGTCTGACATAATGAAAGGATTTTATTTATTGGGAATCTTTTTGACCAAAATTTAAAAAAGCATATACAGAGGCTGTGAAGATGGCTCAGTGGTCAAGGGCACTTGCTCACAATGCCTGCTAGCTGGAGTTCAATTTCCAAGGCACACAATAAGAGGTGTAAGCATCCATCTGCTGTTTGTTTACAGTGGCAAGATGCCCTGGCACACCTACACACACACACACACACACACACACACACACACAAATAAGTAAATATCCTTTTTAAAGCAAATACTTTTTATTCTGGCACGTGTTTGGTATGTATGTATGTGTATACATGTGTTCATATGTGTATGGGTGCATGAGATTGCAGGTTTGTGTGCATGTGGAGACCAGAGGTCAAGGTCCCATGTCTTCCTTTACTGTTCTCTACATTATTTATTGAGATGGAGGTCTCTGGTTTGAACCTAGACCTTGCCAGTTTGGCTAGACTATCCAGTCAGCATGGCCTGGGGAGCCTCCTGTCTCTGCTGGGATTACAAGTGTAGGCCCTTCTGCTCTGAATATATGTGGGTTCTGTGGCTCCAAACTCATGCTTGCACAGCAAGTGCTTTACTGAGGGAGCCATCTCCCCAGCCCCACACACCACCCAGATTGGGTCTTATAGAGAACATTTCAAACTGTGCTCAATCTGACCCTTAAACACAATTGAAATTATCTTGTGATGCATATAACAAAGGATGTTAATTTTTAAAAAAAATATTTTATTATTTATTTATTTATTTGAGAGAGAGAGAGAGATACAGAAATAAGCAGGCAGAGAGAGAGAGAGAGAATGGGTGCGCCAGGGCCTCCAGCCACTGCAAATAAACTCCAGATACATGCACCCCCTTGTGCATCCGGCCTACGTGGGTCCTGGAGAATCGAGCCTCGAACCGGGGTCCTTAGGCTTCCTAGACAAGCGTTTAACCGCTAAGCCATCTCTCCAGCCCAGGATGTTAATTTTTTAAAGTTGTGTGGTGCTGGGTATCCAGCCTAGGCCTGGTATATACTAGGCAAGCACTTTACCATTGACCCCCATTTTGGGGGCTGGAGAGATGGCTTAGCAGTTAAGGTGCCTGCCTGCTAAGCCTAAAAACACCTGTTTGATTCTCCAGGTCCCACGTTTAACCAGACGCAGTGACACAAGGGCGCAATGCCGCACTTGCCCACAAGGGGGCGTACGTGTCTGGAGTTCGTTCCCAGAGGCTGAGAGGTCACTGGCACGCCCATTCTCTCTCTCTTTTTCTCCCCCCAAAAAGGAAGAAGTTTTGACAACATGGCAAGAAGATAGCACACTAATCCGGTCTAAATATTTGTGCCTCAAGATTTCTGAGTACATTTGGTTTGTGTTGTATACTTTGATATCCTTTCTGTAAGTTCCCCTTCCCCATGTGGGCTCTGTAGCCAGAAAGCCTTGGACCTGCCACAGCCCCAGGGATGTTCTTCCACATAGATTTGAGCCCAAACCATAGGATTAGTTTAGGATCTACTTTAAAATCAGAGCCCAGGCTTAGAATTTCCCTCCAAATTCCCCAAGTTACAAAGGAGCCCCCTCCACCAAACAAAAGCCTGGGACTATGAAATTCTCTTTACCCTCACTTTGTACCAATATTAAACTCTTAACCTTCTGAATGTACAAAGGGGTTTTTATTTTAAATCCATGGCACAAACGACCTCTTCAAATTCATAATGAGGTATGCATTGAACGGAACACAGCTCAAGGTGAGTCATTCATTAATCATAAACAAAACAGCCCTGATCAAGGGCACATCAGCACACACTGTAAAAAAAGAGGCTGGTTGCCCAATAGCTTTCTTTAATATTAACTACATTATGTTTTTCATGGGAGGCCTGAGAAGGTGATTTTCTCACTTTATTTGTAGGCAGCTCAGTGTGAATGGATAATTACTTCCCTCAGAGCTGTTTTCCCCTGAAGGTCCACCATGTTCAACAAGACACTATCAAATCTTGCCTCTCTGCAGAGGAGGGGCTCGGAGGGGCCCTGCATTCAGAACCCAGGAGGGATTTGGAGCTGGACTCCATCAAGCGTGAAAACATCCACCAAACAAGCACATTACAAATGACATGAATAATATTTGTGATTAATAACAGCTAACCAGAGACTCACGACCCAAGAAATTCATGATTGCTTTATTACAGATATCTGATATGTTAATTATCTTCCAAAATTTCATCACTGTTGACTGTTTTGGCAGACATTTGAGCAGAGGAAGAGGAAATTTGAACTTTTATGTAAGTTGGAAACAAAGCATTCAGGCGATTGGACTTTAGAAGACCTGGGAAAGGTATTTGGTATTTAATTCTGTTGGATGAGAAGGAAATTAAGTAATGAGAATAGAAATCAGGGCAAGGATTGAAACTTGAGTCAGGAGAACTTGGCCGTCACCCTTCAAGGCTCTTCTTTACTGTTCTGGACAAAAGGCTTCGGGTGCTGAAGGGGGGAGGAGAAGGTGATGCAGTTTGGCAAGGTCTGCTGGAAGGGGTGGGCATCACTGCTTCCCTTAGGCCTACACTTCCGGAGGGAAAGATTTGCTTCTCATTCCCAGGGGAGCTATAATGTGTCAGCTCCTTTCCCATTAGCTTTGGCTCACTCAAACAGGCTGCCTTTGAAGCATCATGGAACATCACAACCAGGTGGTAGGGAAGCCAGGAGCAGGTCGCCCAGCTACTTAATGGAGGAGCCTGGAAGAGACCCTCTTGTGATGTTGATGGACAGGCTGCGTTCTAAAGAGAGTCAGTAATTACTAAAGATGCCCAAAGGATGGTAGAACCTGGCTGTAGGAAGCCAGCTGTCTTGCTGGCGGAAACAGAAACTTGATGCACTGGACCCTTTGCCTAACCACAGACGTTCTCTCAGCTTACCTTCCAGAAGTTTATCATCAAGGGAGGCATTTGGGGTTGGTGGAAACAAAATAGGTTAAAAGTCTTCATCAAAGGGCTGGAGGGATGGCTTAGCGATTAAGGCGCTTGCTTGCAAAGCCCAAGGACCCAGGTTTGACTCCCTAGGACCCACATAAGCCAGATGCACAAGGGGCGTGTGTGTCTGGAGTTCATTTGCAGTGGCTGGAGGCTCTGGCGTACCCATTCTGTCTCTACCTGCCAATTTATCTCTCTTAAATATTAAAAAATATAAAACACACAAAAAAATCTTCTTCATGGGGCTGAGGAGGTGGCTCAGTGGATAAAATGCTAGCCTACCCAAGCCTGAGTGTCTGAGTTCGGGTGCCCCAGACCCCATGTAAAAACCAGAGACTGTGGTGGGCTTTTGTAATTGCAGCATGTTCACAGTGAGATGGGAGGTGGAAGGAGAAGAATTTTCTGGAAGCTAGCAGACAAGCTAGCCCCGTGAGCAGTGAGCGCTGCAGCAAGTAAATGTGACCACCAGCAAGAGAGACTGTGCTTCAAAGAAGATGGAAGGCAGGAATCTAGACCTCAAAGTTTTCTTCTGCCCTTCACACGTGTGCTATGGAACCTGCCTGTGTCCACGGACTCATACATGGGCATGCACACACACACACACACCACCACCACCACCACCACCACCACCAGCAACAACAACAATTTAAAAAATACTCCAGGCTGGAAAGATGGCTCAACAGTGAGTGGTGCTTGATCCACAGGCATGCTTATTGAAGTTCAACTCCCCAGCACCCATGTACAGCCAGATGCAAAGTGACACAACTGTGTATAATCCCAATGTGCTGGTGACAATGTAATGTAGAGGCAGGAGAATTCCAAAGCCAGCAACATTGGTGTTCCCAGCAGCAAAAACAATAATAAGAGAGACCCTGTTTTTTTTCAAGATATAAAAAGAGGACCAACACCAGAGGGTGTCCTCTGACCTCCACTTGTACACCAGGGCACATACATACACACAAACATACACACAGAATACATATATACAAAGAAGAAATTTTCTTGGGCTGGGGAGATGGATCAGTGGCTAAAGTGCTGGCCTGCAAAGCCTGTCAACCCAGGTTCAATTCCCCAGCACCCAAAGCAAAGAGATTCATGCATCTGTGATCTCAACATACCTATGAAAATAAAAGGCAGAGCCAAATGCATCTGTAGCTCAGGGGCCAGTTTGTCTGACTTTTGCAATCCTGCAGTCCATTTCTTCTTCTTCTCCCCTCCTCCTCCTCCTCCTCCTCCTCCTCCTCCTCCTCCTCCTCCTCCTCCTCCTCCTCCTCCTCCTCCTCCTCCTCCTCCTCCTCCTCCTCCTCCTCCTCCTTCTTTTTTTTTGGAGAGAGACAGAGAGAGAGAGAGGGAGAGGAAGAGAAATAGAGATGGGCGTGCCATCAGCCTCTCAGCTGCTGTGAATGAAATCCAGATGTGTGCACCCCTTGTGGTCATGTGTGGCATTGCCCCCTTGCATCACTTTGCATCTGGCTAAACATGGGACCTGGAGATTGGAACCGGCGTTCTTAGGCTTAGGAGGCAGGCGCCTTAACCGCTAAGCCATCTCTCCAGTCCCCGGCAGTCCATTTGTAATGGCAAGAACCCTGTCTTTGGCTGGAGGTATGGCTTGGCGGTTAAGGCACTTGCCTTCAATGCTGAATGACTGGGGTTCGGTTCTCTAGTATCCACATAAAGCCAGATGCACAAAATGATTCATGTTTCTGGAGTTCATCTGCAGTGGTAGAGGCCTTGCTGTATCCATTCTCTCTATCCTCTCTTTCTCCCCATCCCTCTGTCCTTGTGACTAAATAAATAAAATATTTAAATAAAGACCCCTGTCTTAAAGAAGGTGGAGTGCAGATACCTCGAGTTGTTCTCTGACCTCCACATGTTCACAATGCACATGCCCTGGCCCTCCACCACAAAGAAATAACAACCATTAAAAATATATTCATCAGGCCTGGGAAGATTGCTCAGTGGTTCAAGGTGCTTGCTTACAAAACTTGCTGGGTTGAGTTTGATTCCCCACTACCCAGGGAAATCCAGAAACATAAACCGGCACATGTGTATGTAGTTTGTCTGCAGTGGTAAGAGGCCCTGGCATGCCCATTCTCTCACTCTCACTCAAATAAATAAATAAATAAATAAATAAATAAATAAATAAATAAATAAATACATTCTCAGATTGTCAGGAGAGATGGACTCTAGAAGGTGTGATCCCCATTGTCAACCCACTTTCTACAGCTTAACTTCCAGGATGAAACCTCTGTTCCTCCTTACCAGCTACTGCAATGGACCAGATGACCTTTGTGTTATAGATTCTGGGGGAAAAAATAATAAAATAAATAAATAAAAAGTCAAGTGAAGTCACACGTAAGGGCAGCTGCCTGGGGCAGTGGCCAAGATGACCTTGAACGTCCTGGCTAGAGTCAATATTCGGAGGTTTATGACACTGCTTCCCAGGAAACCAGACTGTGTGCTTTGACATGATCCAGCAAGCAGTCCTGCAAGGGTTGAGACTTGGCTACCCCGGCCACTGCTGTCCTCAGAGAGAGACCCGGAGCTGCTGTGACTCAGCTCAGGGACATTTACTGAAGAAACAAATGATTTGATCTTTTCTAAGGGTTAGTCTGTACAGGCACCTATAATGGGGACAAAGCCTCCATCAATACCCCCAGTGAGTTCTCAGTGACTCTAGACCCCATGACAGGAGAGTGAACCCAGCAACTAGTGTTGAAGAAAGTGGGTCACAGTGTACAGATTAGTGCTTGTGACTGTTTGTGTGGATTTAGGCTCACCTGGGAGATTGGTGAGGTACACCTCTGGGCTCGTCTAAGAGGAAAAGACCCAATCTGAATGTGAGTGGCACCGTGCCTTGGGCTGTGGCCCTGGTAGGAAGAAAAGAGGAAAAGGACAGAATCTAGCTAAGCATTGGCCTTTGCATTTCTCTGCTTCTTCTCCTCCATGACATGAAGTATTTCTGCCCACCATACCTTCTCCTCATGACGGCCTGAAACATCTGGAACCATGAGCCAACATCATTCCTTCCTCCCTTCACTTGTTTCTGTCAAGAACTTAAACGACAGTGAGCAGCCACGTGACCTTGTGTAAGTTACTCAACATCTCAAGATTATGTGTTCTTAACCATAAAAGGAGGTGAATGGTAACCTTTGAGGATCATGGGACAGTAAAATGTCACAGAAAATTTTCCACATAGAGCAGATCCATAGTGAACTGTGGAGCCTCATTAGCTTCCCGTCACCACCACCACCATCATCATTATTTATTTTAGTTTTTGGTTTTTGGAGGTAGGGTCTCACTCTAGCCCACACTGACCTAGAAGTCACTTTGTAGTCTCAGCATGGCCTTGAACTCACGGCCAGCCTCCTACCTCTGCCTCCAGAGTGACAGGATTAAAGGTATGCGCCACCACACTCGGCTCCATCCTCATTATCACTGATGTCATTGCTGTTGTCATTATTACCACCATGGCTATTTTCGTCCACCTTCCCTTTCTGGGTACGTTCTCAGCTTGCTAGCTGATACATCTCCATCCGCTGACTAAAGGCCCAGGGTTCCGTTCAAGTGTAGATTAATCAACTCTCCCAAATGTTTCCAAAAGAAGGAAAAAGAAAATTCTATTGTTCTTCGTGTTTCTTCCCTTCTTTCAAATGTTCAGCTCCTGACTATGTGCCAACTCTGCACATGGTAGGTGAGTTCCAGTGATTTCAGAGGGACCCCTGATGCATGCACGGACCCTGCTTTCAGTAAAGCACTTTCCTCACCAGGTGTTTGGGGTAGTGGTATTGAGCAGTGATATTGGCCTCAGCCAGCCCTGGAGGTCCCAGCACTGACCAAAGGGAGCTGAGACCTTGAGGAAGCCTCTAAGCGCCTCCTCAACTTGTTGCCAAAGCTGTGGTTGCCATTGCCTGCACCCAGCCTGCGTGGTGCAGGCGGCTTTGATTGAAAAGTTAGTCAGCAGGCTCAAGTTGCTATCAATAAGGAGGAGAAAGATTGATTTAAATACTTGATGACGTTTTCTTCTTTGTAAAGCTTTATACCCCAAATCCCTTAAGATGGAGAGATAGCAAATCAAGAGACAATCAAAGATGAATTGTGGCATGTTTTCTGGAACAATAAAACTTCAAGGAATGCTTTTTTTTTTTTTTTTTTTTTTGGTTGTTGTTGTTGTTTGGGCAGCAGGAATTCAGTCTTCCACATGGAAATTAAGAAGGAATATGGGTTGGGAAATAATGACAGCCTGTGCATTTGTGGCTGCAGAATGGACCCCACCCTTGTTGGAGCCTCCCTGATACCATGCCTCTTCATGCCTCAACTCTACCCCAGGGCAGTTGGAGGCATCCAACAATGTAAATGAACTGCCTACTTGGGCTAGATCAGGACAATCCCTGAAGACAATATTGTCTCTCCATAGATGGTTTACACCTCCTTGGGTGGGCTGCCATGATCAGTCTTCATGGCATTATCATGAATCGGACACCCATACTGCAGCCATAGCCTGAGGTAGGCAGTCCTCAGACAGCCCCTTCCTCTCTTCCCAAACCTTGCCTTTTCATCTTATACATGAGGAAACTGGGTTTCTGGAGGGGAGAGTAACAAGCCCGGGGTCACAGAGCCAAAAGTGTGGAGCTGGGCTTGCAAGCTCATGAATTGACCTGTTGCACTCCCTGAGGAATACGAAGGGATGTTCCAATCCACTCAGACGCAGGACAGTGAAAAACAAAGGCTTTGCTACATAATGGACTGCATTTTTAAAGTCCTCTCCGGTGCTCAGCAAAGTTCTTGCCACAGCAAGTTCTTGGTGCATCT
Organism: Orientallactaga sibirica; assembly: GCA_036365145.1. Lineage (NCBI taxonomy): Eukaryota > Metazoa > Chordata > Mammalia > Rodentia > Dipodidae > Orientallactaga > Orientallactaga sibirica. The sequence continues at coordinate 4,872,018 of JAEOAD010000030.1, forward strand.
TAATGGAGACAGAGTCTTCTTGTTTATCCCAGGCTGGTCTCAAACTCATGATCCTCCTGTTTCTGCCTCCCGAGTGCTGGGATTATAGATGTATGCTACCACATGCTGTGACATTCATCCCCTCCCCCCCGTAACAGATATTGTAGAGACAAGAAGAAAATAGGCACTCAGTACATGGCAGGTAAGTGGTTTGAATGTAAAGTGTTCCCTAGAGCCGTGTGTGTGTGTGTGTGTGTGTGTGTGTGTGTGTGTGTGTGTGTGTTTATTAGCCTTATGTGTTTTAAATTTTTTTTGTTGTTTATTTTTTATTTATTTATTTGAGAGTGACAGACAGAGAGAGGCAGATATATATAGAGAGAATGGGTGCTCCAGGGCCTCTGGCCACTGCAAACAAACTCCAGATGCATGCACCGCCTTGTGCATCTGGCTTACATGGGTCCTGGGGAATCGAGTCTCTAACCAGGGTCCTTATGTTTCACAGGCAAGCTCTTAACCACTACGCCATCTCTCCAGGCTGCCTTATGTGTTTTTGATTAAGCCTCATGCTTAGTCTGCAGCTGGTGACACTGTTTGGGAAGTTGGAGAGCCTTTGGGAGGTGGAGCCTTGCTGGAGGAGATGTGTCACAGGGGATAGATCTTGGGGTTTTAGAGTCCAGGCCTGCTTGCCAGAGCTAGTGAGCTCACTCTTGCTGCTTCCTCCCTGCTGTTGTGGAGATGTGATACCTGACTCTTGCCATAATAGAAATGTACCCTCAAACTGTAAGCCAGAAACAAACCCTTTTCTTCCATAAGCTGCTTCTGATTGTGGGTTTTTTTTTTTTTTTTTTTTTTTCTGGAAATGAGATGGTAACTGCTACAACAGATGGTACTATCTGTCTGATGGCTTTTGTCACATGAACTGTATATCCCCATTGCCTTTCCCTGTGTGACTGAGGTCCCTCCAGTCTTATTTCTTTCCCTGTCATTGCTGGGTCTAAATACATCTTGGGGAACTCCATGCCCTTGATCAGCTGAGGGTGCCATCTCTTTATTTTTGTTCAGCAGAAACCTTTTGCTCGGTAATGGCCATCTCTAGCACTGTTCTTCCATGTGCTGGTCTGACTATTCACTGCCTTGCCTGCCCCTGTAATCAGAACACTTTGATTTCTCTTTGGATGGCTTCAGGCTTTGATTACACCTTGGGTAGCCCTCACTAATTTTTCTTGCATGATTGTGAGATGTAAACATAAGCAGTTCCCCTAATGCGACCTGAAGTTCTTGAGGTCTAGGCAGGACTTATTCATCTGGATACTATACTAAGTTTTATCCCTACTACCAGCTTTCTCCACTGAACTGGGCACCCAGTAGGCACTCAGTAGTTACTAATTTGAATTACAGTTTATGTTCTGGAAATCCCACTTTAAAATCAAATTTGTAGGCTGGAGAGATGGCTTAGTGGTTAAGGTGCTTGCTGGCAAAGCCAAAGGACCCAGGTTCGATTTCCCAGTATGTACTCAAAGCCAAATGCACAAGGTGCCACATGTGTCTGGAGTTCATTTGGAGTGGCTAAGATGTCCTGATGCACCCATTGTCTCTCTAATTTGCCTCTTTCTTTATCTCTCTCTCTCTCTCAGGTAAATAAATAAAATATTGAAAAAATCCAAATGCTTTCTGCACAGAGGTTACTTAATACCAAGATTCGCCAATCCTGAGTCCTGACCAGGAACAAACCTAACTGAGATGTCTGCCTGCCATGCATGGAGCCAGGTTTAGGTGACACTGGCTAGGGTCAGATATGGATGGTTGTTTATTATTATTATTTTTTGCATGTGCACAGGTGTGAGGAGTATGTGTGGTGTGATTGTGATGGGTGTGGTATATGAATGTGTGTATACAGAGTCCCACACCCTTTGGGAATGCATGCAAAGCCCAGAGGAGAATTCGGGATGTCCTCTTTTTGTATATCTGCCCATTTTCTTGAGACAGCATCTCTCACCAAATCCAGAGTTGCAGTTTTTGCTGTTCAGTTAGCCCAGTGATTCTCTGGTCTTGGCCCCCTACAAGACCGGAGTTACAGGTGTGCACGGCCACATCCAGCTGCAGGTGCTTGAGGAATGAAACACAGGTGGTCTCAGGTCCTCTCAGCCCCTCATGCTTGTGCAGTAAGCACTCAAGCTCTGAGACATCTCCCCAGCTCTCAGGTATGTGTTGAACAGCACGACTGGCAGACAGAGAGGACTCAGGGAAATCAGCCCAGGTTGGGGATTGAAAGCAATCTCAGGATTGTAGGCAAAATTTTCTCTAAACAACCATGACCATGGAAACTGGGAAGAGGGTGCTTGGGCACTTATACACTGCCTGGATGGTTAGCCCGAATGGGTGAGTTGGCACTGGCTTGGCACCGTTGGAGCATTCTTTCATGAACATGACTGATCCTCATGCCCAGGGGAGCTGTTGGGACCACACATTCCATCAGGCACTTCAAAGCCCCCACATCACTCCATCACAAAGGCATTAAGCCATCAGTCTCCAAACAGGAAAGACATGGCTACCACTGAGCTGGCAGCAATCATTAGCAATGGGAAGAAACTCAGTGGTTGGGAATTTGGGGTCTAGCCTGGAAGAAAAAGCCACAAAAGAACTTTCTGTGTAACTGGCTGGACTTTGTGGAGTCGCCATTTACCTGCTGGCCATATTAAATTTCTCCAATGTCGTGTTTTTTTTTTAAATTTAAATTTTAATTTCCCCATCGTGGTTCTTTTCATTCTCCCCTTCCTGGACCTTTTTTTTTTTTTTTTTTTTTTTTTTTCCAAAATATTATTTATTTATTTGACAGAGAAAGAGGGGGGTGAGAGAGAGACAGAAAGAAAGAGAATGGGTGTGCCAGGGCCTCCAGCCACTGTAAACAAACTCCAGGTACATGTGTCCCCTTGAGCATCTGGCTAACATGGGTCCTGGGGAATAAAACTGGATTCTTTGGCTTTGTAGGCAAACACCTTAACTGCTAAGCATCCCTCCAGCCCCCAGGGCCTTTCTATTATATTTTTCCAAAGTAGGAAATTCTGAATCATTCTTCTAGCACAAAATTACTATTACTATTATTGATATTATTTATTTACCTGGAAAGATTTTCACAGAGCTCATAATCTAGCACTATGATATAGGTTTATATATTTATTGCAGTTTTTTTTCTTGAACAACCTGACCAGGGACCTCAATTATAATATTGACATACATTTATATAATTTCTTTTTTAAATATTTTATTTTTATTTATTTATTTGACAGAGAATGAGGGGGAGAGAGAGAGAGAATGGGCATGCCAGGGCCTCCAGCCACTGCAGATGAACTCCAGATGCGTGTGCCCCCTTGTGTATCTGGCTAACGTGGGTCCTGGGGAATCAAATATGGGTCCTTTGTCTTTGCAGGCAAACACTTTAACCGCTAAGTCATCCCTCTAGCCCTAATTTCATTTTTTTTTTTTAGGCAGGATATTACTCTAGCTCAGGCTGGCCTAGAATTCACTCTGTGGCCAGGCTGGCTTTGAACTCACAGTAATCCTCCTACCTCTGCTTCCTGAGCACTGAGATTAAAGGGGCCAGCTACCATACCATATATATATATATATAGGGGGGAGGAAGGGAGAGATAGAAAATGGGCACACCAGGGCTTCCAGATGCTGCAAACAAATTCGAGACTTTGTGCCACCATGTGTATCTGGCTTACATGGGTTCTGGGGAATCGACCCTGGGTCCTTAAGCTTCACAGGCAAGTGCCTTAACTTCTAAGCCATCTCTCCACTCTGAACTTGAATGTTTTAATTGCTAATGAAACTATCTGCCACACTAACTTTCCCAGTTTCCCCAGTGATTCTCTATATCCTTGTGCATTTAGGTTGGAGAGACTTTGCAGATATTGTCCAGCTAACAATGATCCATTACAAACACGTCTAGATTTCTTAAGCCAGTAATTTCTTTCCCCAGATCCTGTTGCAGTCCCCCCTAAGGCCAGCCCAGGAGGGACGGCAGGGTCTCTGCCGAGTTGGGGTGAGCAGCGTAGAGTCACGACACAGAGTCCGGGAGTTGGGTGGAAGCAGCAGAGGGCGAGCTGCTGCAAACTCGTTTATTGAGGAAGTGCACGTGGATTTTAAGGGGCTTGGCTGGCTAATCATTGTATGGGGTGGTCCCCCTTTTTGTGACCAATGGCAGCCTGTCTCTGGACAGGACATCTCGTAGCAGGCTTCTCGCGAGCATGGGACTGTAACTGTTGTCACACCAAGCCTGCACAGATGCCATATTCACAGAAGCCACTTCCTGCTTTCTTCTGCCATGCAGTCTGGTTAGGACCAGGCCTGCATTGTGCCATACATATTCTCCTTTTTGTTTTTATTATTGGCAACCCTGAGAGGTATGGTTTTTTGCCAAGCCATTGTTGAACCCAGGCCCCAAGGGATCATCATACGTGATGGTGCCTGTCTTAGGTTGTCCCATCTCATGGAGTCAGATCCCTTTTACATATCCTTCCCATCTAATTTGAAAGAGTTTATTTTATTTTGTTTTGTTTTGTTTTTCAAGGTAGGGTCTTACTCTAGCCCAGGTTGACCTGGAATTCACTATGTATTCTCAGTGTGGCCTTGAACTCACAATGATCCTCCTACCTCTGCCTCCCAAGTGCTGGGACTAAAGGTGTGTGCCACTATGCCCAGCATGAAAGAGTTAGTAATGGACAGTTTAATATGCTGTTTTGCACTGTGTTAAACCATTCTTTGATTCTCTTTACTAAGCCAAACTGAATCAGGCACTAAGATAGTGTTGTCTGCCACTTTGAACCCCTCCAAAAAATAAACATTAAAAATCCCACTGCTATCCTTGACCATGAGAAGGCAGGACCCCTTATGGGGCACTTCATGAACACATCTTGTGTGGGAGTGCCCCTCTACAATAGGCCTGCATATCTCTGCATATATATCTCTAGAGTCATTCTAACGACTAACCCATTTTACAGATGAGAATGCTTAGACTTTGGGATGTTGAGTAAGTCATATAGTCAGTCAGTGGTGAAGCTAATTTAGAGGCAGCTCTGTCTGAGTGTCCCAGAGTGTCCATCTTGCCTTCATTCTTTTAAGCAAACACCTTTAACTGCTGAGCTCTTTCCAGCCCCTAAACATGTTACTTTTGTTTGTTTGTTTTGATTTATTTTGAGAGAAAGAAGAGAGAGAGAGAGAAGCAGATAGAGAGAGAGAGATAGAAGCAGATATATAGAGAGAATGAATGGGTGCACCAGGGCCTTTAGCCACTGCAAAGGAACTCCAGACACATACGCCACTTTCTGCATCTGGCTTACGTGGGTGCTAGGGAATCAAACCTGGGTCCTTTAGCTTTGCAGGCAAGGGCCTTAATCTCTTCACCCTCCCCCCTTTTGAAGCTGGGGTTCAAATATCCAAATATCAAATAGCCAAGTCTATTTGCATACTCTAGGGTTTAGAGGAGACTTTTCCAGACTCAGTATTGGGCACTTTGTCAGGACTGTTAATTTCCTCTGTGGGAGGCTGTCCTGTGAGATTTGAGTAGCATTCCTGCTTTCTGCCATGAGATGCCAGTCTATTCTTCCTCCAGCATGCCAATTAAAAATGTCACCAAACTGGGCAATGCACATTGTCATGCCAGCACTCAGGAGGCTGAGGCATGAGGATCACAAGTTCCATTCTGGGTTACATAGTAAGACCTTGTTGCAAAAACAAAACAGAGCAAAGCCAACAAAAAGGAACCAGACATTGCCAGAAATGTCTCAGGGGGAAAAATTGTCCCTGGTTGAAAACCAGCATTTTAGACTTATAGATCACAACATTTTTGATGTATGGCTAATTTCCAGAAGATGACAAAATTCTGGAAATTTACAAAAACAATAAATTGTTAGTGAGTGTTTTTTTGGGTGTGGAGGGGGAGGGAGTGGTGCCTGGAATTAAGTGACTTATATCCATTGACGTCTAATTTTCAATACACTCCTATGGTCTCCCTGCTACCTCCTTGGGGGCTCAGATCACACAGCCTGTCAATGGCTGAGATTGGATTGCTCCTGAGCCCTGGCAAGCCACAACTGTGAAGGAGGACCTCCTCAGTGGCGGGGTGAGGCTCTCCATTCCTGTGCCACCTAAAGCTTGTTGAAGTATCTGTGGATCACTTGGGGGGTTTGGCTGCCAATTTTGGCTTCAAGGTATATAGAGGAAAAGAGTTAGGAGTGGGGGAAGCCTGCATTTCCAATAAGCTCATAGGTGAGGACCATGTTGCTGATCTTTGGATCACAGTGAGTACCAGGGGCCTAGATAAGCAGTTCTTACTTAAGCCTTTCTGGGTTAAAGTGCAGAAGAGGAGATGGCACGTTACAGAACTCTGCCCAGAAAACCTCAATGATTCACATATACCTCCCCAAAGCCCCGGCTGTGAACCCTAACTCTCACCATAACTTCTGTCACATGGATGGGTCTCTCAAGTTTCTGTGACTTTCTAATAGTGTACAATGCCTAATGTTACCTTGGATTCAATGGCAGATTGTACAGTGCCTACTTCTGGTCTTTCTTGTCGCTCAAGTCTGTTACTTCTATCATTGCCCTCCACGGAGAGAGAGAAAGAGAGAGAGAGAGAGGAGTCAGTTACCATCACCCAAGCTCAAACTCACATCCACCCTACTCCTTTCTCATTGAGCTCATCTTCCAAAGTTCTTCAGGTCCTGCATGCCATCTTTCCATAATCACACTTCTTCGCACCCACTCCCCTCTTTCATGAACAATTATCGACGTAATGCATATGCCATGTGATACAGTTATCAGAAAGTGGTGTTACCCGAACGTACACATACAAAACAATATGAGAAGATACTATTCTAAAAGAACAGATAACCTTAAACATTAATAAGTGGAAAATCTGTGAAATCAAAGCATTTTTTTCTTTTTTTTAAATATAATAGCCTTTCATTCTTTTTATGATTTTGTCTTTGAAAGCCCTTTCTACAGATGACAGATGATATTGTTCCTCCATCGCAATTCAGACAGAATTAAGAGAGGAAGGGGGGCTGGAAACTATTGTGGAGTCTCTCTGCTCTGCAACACGATTTTTATAATTAATATATACAACTGAGCAAAGAAAGGTACGTTATAATGAAATGCAATTAAGAGGTGTTTGTTCTTTTCCCACACATGATGACTATAATTTCCTTGGCTGTTTAGAAGTCAACCATTATCATTGCATTTTGCACATATCTTTTCTTATTTCTTGCTCCTGAATTTGTTTGTTTTCAATCAAAAAACAAACATAGATTTAGAGTGTTTAATATTTAATTAACATCATCTTGTACTTACCATCCCTGGTGATCATCATATCTGACACCATGTAAGGCATTTCTTGCATTGACTTGGCTTCCAATTTTTAATTAATGGACCTTTAAAATAGCTGCAAATAAAACTGTAATTTCAATTTACAAAGAAAAAAATGGTTGGTTTGGACGACAACATTATGTTTTCCTTCCATGTGGAAAGGAACCGATCTGATTTTATAGTTATCTGTCATCTCGAACTTTAATTATAACTCTCTCATACAACCTGACATTTAAACCCGCATGCTGGGCTGCCCTCGCTTCATGCTCCCCACTTCTCTTTCTTTTTTTTTTGTCCTTATCTTCTCCAACTTGAATGGATAAATAAGTGTCAGGCGGCGGGGGGGGGGTGATATCCAGCAGTCATGTGCCAAGGGGGTGGTGTATGATGGGGTGAAATCAGGCACCTGTTTGGTTTCTGTTTCTTTGGCTCTTTGCAGGGCTGGAAGAGCCTAGCATGTCAGCTCCCACATAAAGTGCCTAACACATTTGGAAGTGTGGAGCAACTCAAGCCATCACCCCTGGGAGCAGAGAGCTATCACCTTGCAGAAGAGGAGCTTAATAAAGAGGCATGGTTTTGCTGACCCCAGTAGCTTCATTAGGATGGACAAGAACAGACATAATTAGAGAGCAGGGTTTCCAGCAGCAAATATTAGCACATAATTTTTGCTGAACATCTTTCTGGACTTTTGGACTTAAAATAGTGGTGGCACTGACTCTTATTTACTGTATTATGTCATGGGGAATTATTAAAAGCACACATTACACAAGGTGGTAAGTTTTCTAAAGAGCCAGGCTTAATGTTCTGGAAGCAGCTGTCAAAGAGCTGGTATTGCTGGCTAAGTTGTAGATGTTATTTCTTGCAGGCATGGGCAATCAGGAGATGTGGAAATAACAGCGAAGGAGGGCTGAAGAGATGGTTAAGGGCACTTACTTGCAAAGTCTGCTGGCCAGGGTTTAGTTCTCTAGCCACTCACATAAAGCCCAATGCAAAAAGTGGTGTGAAGCATCTGGCCTGCCATTTTCAGTGATAAGAGACCCTGGGGCATCCAATCACCCAAACACACAACCCCTACTCACATACATGCAAATGTATAAATAAAATTTAAAAATTATTTGAAAGAAACACAGAAGGTAGCAGACGTTTCTTTTTATTCTGTCAGCATACAATGTTTTATTAAAATGACAGTGTCATTAAAAATCTCGACTAGCCACAAGTGGAAGTGCAAACTGATGGTTTCCTGGCTTCTCTCTCGCCTCTGCCAGCACCGCGTTCCCAGGCCAACATGTTTCTGGCTTCAGTCAGCTCAGTTTTGATCGCTCCCCACTTGGGCTTGTGAGTGGGAGCTGCTTGCAGATCCTTGGCTGGGAGAGCCTCAGGCTCCTTTCCTCCTATCCCCTAATTCCCTGGAAAGAGAATGGAAAGGGAAAAAAAAAGAGACTAAAATAAGTTTCCTCCACACAGCCTTTGCTCTTGCCTCCAACCCTAAGGTAATTTCCTTCCACTGGAGAACAAAGTCCGCTCAGCAACAAAGTTAAGACTTAATTAACTTTCTTTTATGCTATTCTGCTTTTTCACATGAAACCTTAGCATGCCACTGCTTCTCTCTGCTCAGCTCTAAACTTTTACCACCTGTGTGGGCCAACGTTTTATGTATTTAATTAATTTGTTTATTACATTTATTGAGTTTCTGACTATCACAAAAGCAGTTTGAATTTGAAAAGTTTTGGCAGGTATATGTTTAGTGGCCTCTTTCCTCAGACTAGTGTTTTCTCTTTGAGACTTTCCTACTGCATAGCCCAGGCTGGCCTTGAGTTCAGGATCCTCTCGCCTCCTCCACCTCTCGAGCTTTAAGATTCCAGGCCTGTGCCACAACACCTGGCTTCTTTTAGGCTTTTCAACTTGTTTCTTTTGACCCATCTGCCTGGCGCTGCTTGAGTCCTGCTAGAAGTGTGGAAGATATGCCATACTGAAATCTCTCTAGTTTGAGGGTCTCAGGCAATGTGACTGTATGAATGAATGCACATGGCTTTAAGGGATGTGGTCTTTTCCTTCCCTGGTTCAGTCGCAGTTCCATGTCTTTGTTACCTTCGGGTCTGATTCACTCACTAATTTCTCAAGGGACTCTCAGAGAGCAGACTGCTGCTCTTCTTGATTGTCTAGGAGGACAGAGAACTCCACAAAGTTGTCATGAAAAGAACATGAGACAATATTCTTGACAGAAGGGAGTGTGGCCTAGTGGTCAAGAATCCAGATTAGGGGGTGGGAGAGATGGCTCAATAGTTAAAGCACTTGCCTGAAAAGCCCAAGGATCAGAGTTCAATTCCCTAGTACCCACATAAAGCCAGATGCGCAAAGTGGTGCATGCATCTAGAGTTCGTTTGGAGCGGCTGGAGGCCCTGGTATGCCCATTCTCTCTCTTTCTCCTCTTTATCTGCTTGCAAATAAATAAATACAATATTAAAAATATTTTTTTTAATTAAAAGATTTTTTAAAAACCCAAAAAACAATCCAGATCAGATGTGAGAATTCAGTCGGTAACTCATTCCTTCAGCCAGGTGGTTCACTCCATGCAGCATTTCCTCTCCTTTCTTGGTTACAGGACAATGATGAGTCCTTCTTTCTGGAGTAGTTATGAACACCAGGGAGAGCTTTTACTACTCAGTCTGTCAAAGAGAGAGAGGTGAGGTAGGAAAGGAGAGAGACTGAATGTGAAGGTTGCCTCCAATCCTGTGATTTCTGGATCACACGCTAAGTGTTAGCTAATAAGCCTCATAGAGTAATTTCGCTTTTTCTTCCCTGTTCTGTCTGTGTCTTTGTTGAATTGCATGTATGTGTGTGCACACATGCTCATGTGTGTGAGTGATGGTGTCCGTGTATCATGGCTGGCAAGTGGAGGTCAGAGGACAACTTCAGGTGCCAATCCTTGCCTTCCACCTGATTTGAGGCAGGGTCTCTCATTGGTTACCCCTGCATTCGGCAGGTTAGCTAGCCTGTAAGCTTTGGGGGGATTCTCTTGTCCCTGCCTCCTCTTTTGCCCTAGGTACACTGGCATTAGGGACACTAGCATTCAGGTGTCCAGCTTTGCGTGAGTTCTGGAGATCTGAATTCAGGTCCTCACCCTTGCGTGGCAAGCATTTTATCCACTGAGCCATCTCCCCAGCCATCATTTTGTTTGTTTGTTTGTTTTTCTTGACCAGCATATGATTTTCAAAGTCCATTTTGGCCTTTCCTCATAAGAGGCTGTCTCCTCGTGGCATGGATTAATTCCCAGTGCATCTAACATTGTTCTTGACCTCAGCCTCTGCTAGGCGAGGTTGCTCTCTGTGAGTGTGGGGCTTGTGGAGCTGTAAGAGGCCTCACATTGCGTGTCCTGCATTGGTCAATAATGTGCTGTTGCCGCTATTGGGAAGTCCTTCAGTGTTGACCAAGGAATTCAGCACTTTCATTGTAGACTGAGTTCTAGCTACACTCAGCCCTCCTATCTCCAGTCCACTAAAGTGCACTTTGGCTTTCCCCCCTGAGGTAGGGTCTTGCTCTAGCCCAGGCTGACCTGGAATTCACTATGTAGTCTCAGGCTGACCTCGAACTCAGAGATCCTCCTACCTCTGCCTCCCGAGTGCTGGGATTAAAGGCGTGTGCCACCATGCCCAGCCTAGACTTTGGCTTTTGCTGGTGATGGAGCTCTAGAGGGGAATCATGGATACTGTAGGTGTTCTCTGAGCCTCCTTCAATCCCACTTCCGGAGTAGGTATTGGCTTTCCACTCCAAAGGTAGACTTAGACAATCTATGGCTAGTGATCTCCTTGCTGGATCTTGTGGATAATTGCTTTATTATTTTACTTGTTATGGAACAACAACAACAACAACAAAATATAACAACCTGCCATTCATTTAATTAAACCAACTCCATGTACACCCTTCCCCTCTATCACCATTGCTTTGCTGTGTGATTACACAACACAGGGGTAACAGAGATGCCTGGCAAATTCTTATGGACCATTTGATGCATATAGCTTTTCATGGTCATGTGGGGTGACGGCACCTGTGATCTTCTCAAACATTCAGGATCAATAGCTCTGCAGTTGACCATTAGCCCTTGAGACACATCTTTCAGAAGTCCCAGAAGCATCACCCTGGGTAACCTTTGTTGACTTGCCTGAGATGCTTCTTAGACCCCTCACCTCCCAGGAACTCCAGCATCCCTTCTTCCGGCTCCAGTGCACTATCAGAACGCCTCGTGCCAATTCCGTACCTGGCCTGCATCAGTTTAGTTCCTCTCTTGTTTCTTCTTTAATGTCAGGCTGTGCCCAGTGATTGACAATTATAATTAGTCCCCTGAAAGGCTCATATTAATAACAGCTATTGATCTAATGCAGATGATTCCAAGTGTTTTTCTTTCCTATCCTCAAATATGAGACTTTAGCTCTTCTAAGCTTGCAAAGAAGAAGGAAGGCTGGGCTTCAAAACAATAGGTACCCGTCCTTTCCAGATCAACCCACTGCAGAGCCCCCTCTCAAAAGAGGTTTTTCTCTCCTTCATCAACACATTATTATTTTAAAAAATCCATTTTGACTTCCTCTTGCCAGAAAAGGCTCTCCAGCCCCCCTGCTGCACAGCAGGAAGCTCCTTTCAGCCGAGCTCAGATTGCTGGGTGGAGGAGACCACAATTATACCCCCTTTCAATGACACGTCTGGGGTTGCAGTGACTCCAGACAAAGAAGCTGAAACGTATGAAAGTTTCTGTGTCTTCAAGACAGAACCTAAAAATACCTGCCTGAGATGCAGGTTGGAAGCTATTTCCAACAACAGGGCTCCAAGGTTTCCCTGCTGGGAGCCTGAGAGCCTGTGAATTCTTTTCAGCAGGCTGTCGAGGGTACCTGGTGATCAAGGGAAGGATGTACAAAGACCAAGGAGGGTTAGAAGGTGCTTCAAGAGACACCTTAGCCTCTTGTTGCCACCTGCTGTGCTTAGAGACAACAGGCGTCCATCAGTCTGTCCTGAGCTGTTCCAAATAGTCAAGGATATAGCCCATGCAGAGGGCAGGTGTTTTAAGAAAAATTGCCTATGGTCCTATCTCAAGGAGACTGGTCTGCCACCAAAATATTAAAGAGAAGGATCTTAGAGATGTTCAGTCACTCTTTTGCCTGTTGCTTGAGTCATTTCTACCACAGGGCCTCGCTCCGCGGTCACGTGGCCTTCGTGTTCATACTTCCTTTGATAAGAGCTCACTACCTACAGAGGCATCATGCCTCTTCTGCCTTTGGCCAATTTCCTTTAAAAGAATCAACCTGCCTCTGCTTTTAATAGTTACAGGGAATTCATTTCATTTCTATTTCATAGTTTAATATTCTAGATGCTCACATGCTCTACAAAGTTCATCTCCCCTTGACCCATTTCTCTGTTTCCTTCAACCCTTTTCTTCTGTGATCATCAGTCTAACTGTATGCATGCTTATGGCGAGGGGAGGAGTCAGGGACTGCCCAAGTCCTTCTCAACAGTGGCAGAAAGGTCATACATAGCTTCTGCTATGGGCCTCCAAAAGGGCACTCTGAGGACATTTATGGTGTGAGTGAGGATGGGATATTTTCATAGACTTTGTGATGAGTGCTTTCCATTTGAATTCTTTGAGACACAGTGGCCAGCTGGGCAGACTTGATCTGGACTTGAGATGATAAACTTGAAGTCCATGACTGGACCATACTCAGGAGCATCTCTTAGCAACTCATCATGGGCAAGGTCAACCTCTTGTTTCCAGAGAAACTCCTCTCTGACGGTAGTTCATTTCTAGAAGGATAAGCAAGAGAGTCTCCTGGTTTGCAGAACTATGTGAGAGAATGAAACATTTGTTAAAGGGGAGAGCAGAGGAAACCATACTCATTTAGAACCTTTCATTATTTCTTTCAAAGGATATAAAATACCTGCATGAGCCACATTATTAAAAGGGGGGCAGATAATTACACTGGAAAACCTGGGCTGAGGAAAGCAATACAGTTTCACATAAGGAAAAAAAAATCCCTGCTTTTTATTTCTTCTTTGTTATTTTTTGTGCTCTTTTAAAAAAGTAGATTTTTATAATTTAGAAATTTTCAATCTGTAGAAAAGTTGAAAATACTATATGAGGAATAGTCAAATTCCTTCTTCCAAATTCACCAGCTTGCACCATCTTACTACACAAAGCACACCTCTGCTTCTCTCTCCATACACATGGACACACACACACCCTCCCAAACATCCCATCCTGAATAGTTTGTGGACATTGTGATACATTCTTTCCCCCAATTAAATCCTTCAGTTGGCATTGTGCAGGGACTCAGCTGGTATGCTACTACCATGTCTCCATGAAATCATTAATCCAGTAACATCATCGAACAGGTAAACCACTCTTAGATTTCAAAAACAAAACTGTTTTTCCCTTTAAATCCAGGGTCTAGTAAATACTTTGAATTTCATTGGGTTTGGTACGTTCTTGCCTCCCTATCTAGACTTGTACCACTGCCCCCTGGGTTTCAGATATATCATGCCCTCTGAGGAGTCCTAGGCAGGACCCTGTGGATTTATCTAATTATTTTATCACAATTATACTCAGCTTCAACATTTCTTGCATGAATACAGTTCCTTTTCACAATACTACATAGTGACTTCTTTTTGCCTGTTTTTGTGTATTTTTTGTTTTATTTAAAGTTTTTTTAAGTGTCTCTTAATGGCTACTCCTCCGTGTCCCACCAACATGACACACTGCAACAACCACAACAAGGCACTCATTTCAGAGATGAGAGAAGATGGGTATTCATGGAACATTTCAATAGAATTGGTAAGGTTTTTAGAAAAGAGACTAAGTAAAATGATATTAGATAGATTGTATTAAGTATTCACAAAGTTCAATTTTTACCACAATCAGAGTAAGAAAAGAATAAACTGAGGTGTTTTCTGCATGACAGCAAGATGTCTTTTGAAAAATCTAATAAGTCTTAGTGACTATGAGCAAAACTGAAGTGCCTGGTGCATGATCAGATGTATCCCTATGACTGTGACAACTGGTCAACCTTCTTCTCCTTGGTTTTGTTCCGCATTTCCCAGTTATGTTGGGCTTCTCAGAGCAGGTGATATTGGCCAGGAGCCTTGGAGTGAGTCTGATCATGAGTTTCTTCTCTAACCTTCTGCTTAGGCCCTAGCTCCAGCTGCCCTCAAGGAGACCCTTGCTCTCTGAGCTGTCTTCCCTTAGTGTGCTCCCTGGCCCCTGGTCCGCATCAACTCAGGCAACAGGTGAACCGCATAGAGTCCCTCAGAAGAGCAGCACTTGACTTTGGCCTTACCATTTGACTTTGGCCTCACCAAAGCTCTCTTATGACAAAGGGGAGCTGGTGGAGGCCAGACTCAGACATCCTTCTATTTTGTTCCTGTTCATTGTCTTGTCATCTCTGCTGATTCCCGTCAACAGCTTCTCCTCCAGGCTCTGGCAGCAGAGCATCCCCCCGAGCTTCACATAGTCATCACACCATGCTCATGGCTACTTGCAGGACAGAGTCTCCCTCACCTGGGATCCAGGCTTAGCCTCAACGCAATCAATACAGTCCAACCAAGACCAGCCTTTTGTGACATCATGCTTCATTAGCAATCATTTCTTTTGGATCTATCCATTTCCTATAGTTGCATGTATAGCGGATATCTGGAAGTACGCACTCTAGAGGTCTATGGCCAGCATGTTTGGGGGATCACTGTGTTACACGTGATGTATGTTTTCTGTCCTTGTTGTGGATGCTTTTTTATCAGAACGATGCACCTTGTGAACCTCCAAGAAAGGGTTATTGTTGCAGCTCTTTTCTAGAA
This sequence comes from Orientallactaga sibirica, assembly GCA_036365145.1. Lineage (NCBI taxonomy): Eukaryota > Metazoa > Chordata > Mammalia > Rodentia > Dipodidae > Orientallactaga > Orientallactaga sibirica. The sequence continues at coordinate 4,887,195 of JAEOAD010000030.1, forward strand.
CAAGATGAATAAGAACCCATATTTCTTGGAGAAGTCTGTGGAAGGCTGTCACTACAACTCTTGGTTGTGTCACTTGCTTCAGGGGTTGTACTGATGAAGCATGTCAGCCCTGAGCTCTCTCTGGAAATAGGTGTATCTTAGTGTGATCTACCAATAGAATAGGTTTCTGAAGCCAAAAGACCAAAGAGCAGAAGTACATTGTGTTTTTATTTACAGACTAAAACCAGCTTCAGGGTATGTTTCTCCAGTGGGTTCTGCTCTACTTATAAGTAATGAGTAAAAAACAAACAAACAAACAAAACTAAACAAAATTGTTTTTGTTTCACAAGTATGGTGTTTTTTTTTTTTGTTTTTTTGTTTTTTGTTTTGGTTTTGTGAGGTAGGGTTTTACTCTGGTCCAGGCTGACCTGGAATTAACTATGTAGTCTCAGGGTGGCCTCGAACTCTCAGCAATCCTCCTATCTCTGCCTCCCGAGTACTGGGATTAAAGGCGTGCACTACCACACCCGGCCACAAGTATTTTTTTTTAACTTTAAAAAAATTTATTTGGAGAGAGAGAGAGAGAGAGAGAGAGAATATGGATATGGCAGGGCCTCAAACTGCTGCAAAGGAACTCCAGAAGCATCTGCCACTTTGTGCATCTAACTTGATGTGAGTACTGAGGAATCAAACTAGGGTTGTTAGGCTTTGTAGACAAGTGCTTTAACTGCTGGGCCATCTCTCCAGCTCCTCATAATTATGTTTTTATTTTGGATTCTATCACCCAAGATTCAAAGGATATGTCTGCTGTTCCATCAAAGATAAGATAAAATTCCACTGTGTTTTGTCCCTGGATTTAACACGCTTTAAAGGCATCACATAGAAGACAGCTACTAACCTCAGAACTACTGTGGCCCTGAAGGGACCAATGTTCTCTTCCTGTAATATAACTGAAGTATACGTAGAAGCATAGTTTGTGAATTACTGTTTGTCCTTTCTTATCAGTCAGCATTCTTTAAGCATGCCACCGGGGTAATCCTATGAATGGTGTGTACCATGCTCTCTCTGGGAAAACATGGAGACTGTGGCTACTGTCAGTTGCACACCATCTAAATCCTCCCACAGTCCTAATTATCCACCTTTGCTTTACCCTTGTTTCAGGCTGAGTCAGAGCAGCCATGAGCGAAGCCAGTTACAGTCCTGTGTGATCACATTACATGTGACTGCACCATGGCCTGTGTTGAATGATCAAGTCTCCTGGCCTTCAAGAGTCCCTAACTTTTTTTTTTTTTTTTTTTTGAGATAGGGTCTCACTCTAGCTCAGGCTGACCTGGAATTCACTCTGTAGTCTCAGAGTGGCCTCAGACTCATGGCGATCCTCCTACCTCTGCCTCCAGAGTGCTGGGATTAAAGGAGTGCGCCACCACGCCCGGCTCCTAACATTTTTAACAGTGTCCACTGAGTCAGTACTTTTGTGTCAAACCAAAGTAAATGAGTGATTACTGGCTTTGAGAGAGGTGTGAGAGAGAGAGAGAGAGGAAGAAAGCAATGAATGAATGAAGGAGGGAGAGAATGGGAGAGAAAAAGAGGGAAAAGGAAAAAGGGAGGAAGGGAGAAAGGAAGAAAGGAGGGAAGGAAAAAGGGAGGAAGGGAGAAAGGAAGAAAGGAGGGAAGGAAAAAGGGAGAAAGGGAGAAAGGAAGAAAGGAGGGAAGGAAAAAATAGATCATTTGCTCCAAATAAACTTTCCTACTCCTTCCAGGCAAGATGGAAGGATTTGAGCTTTCATAATATTTACAGAGACCTCTGGATGTCCATCCACTCAACTGTGTTAGTTCCTGGTAAGGCAGCAGGAGCAGACCTAGGGGATATGGTCTACATGTTCTCACATAAACTCATGTTGAACCTTTATCCCCAGTATCATTTGTTGGTGATATCCAGAGGCAGAGCCTTTGGAAGGTACTCAGCCTTGGATGAGACAATGAGGGTAGGGCCTCATGATGGGATTAACTTTTTAAAAATATTTTTTTTATTTTTGGAGAGAGACACAGAGAGAGACAGACAGAGAGAGAGGGAGAGGGAGACAGATAGAGAATGGGCACGCCAGCAGCCTCTCAGCTGCTGTGAATGAAATCAGGATGTGTTCGCCCCCTTGTGGTCAAGTGTGGCATTGCGCCCTTGCATCACTGCATCTAGCTAAACATGGGACCTGGAGATTGGAACCAGGTTCTTAGGTTTAGCAGGCAGGCGCCTTAACCACTAAGCCATTTCTCCAGCCCGGGATTAACATTTTTATAGACGAAGAGAGATCCAAGTAGGCAAGCCCTCTTATTCCATGTGTTACAGTCTGACATAGTCCAGTGCAGCCTGGAGCCCTCACTGGATGGCAATGCCATGCTCTCAGACTTCTAGAACTATGAGCTATAAAAACTTCTTTTAGCTGGGCATGGTGGCACATACCTTTAATCCCAGTACCAGGAAGGCTAAGGTAGGAGGATTGCTGTGAGTTTGAGGCCACCCTGAGACTTCATAGTGAATTCGAATTCCAGGTCAGTCTGGGCTAGAGCAAAACCCTACCTTGCAAAACAAAACAAAAAACCAAAACAAAAGCTAAAATAAAAGACAACTTCGTTTATTAAATATTTATTAATTACCCAGTCTGCTTTTCAGTTATAGCAGCAGAAAGCAGATTAAGACCCTTGGGTCTGGGTCATACTCAATCCAAGTCTTGCCCTGTGACCCTGAACAACCTGTTTAAATGTGGTGAGCCTCTGTTGCTGAGGCCCTGCTGCATGCTGGTCACTAGAGACCATTAGCTCTGGTCACTCCACACGGAGCAATTCAGTGAATCCTTTCCACTGACTTATGGGTAGGGACTTTAGGAAGCCCATCTTATCACCGAGACCAAGTACCTGTCCCCTGTGAGTCTCCTGAGGATGAAATGAGACAAGGTCCTCAGCCCAGAGTTTGGGCCATAACAAGCACACTCAGTTTTAATGTATTATGTTTGTATTATGTATTGTGTTGCATGTATTATGTTTTAAGGTGAGGCTAATGTGATAGTATCATGTGCCAGGCACAAGTCTAAATAGTGTAGGCATACTCTCGTATTCAACTGTAGGTGTCATTTTCATTCCCATTTAACAGATCAGGAAAGTGAGGCACAGAGAGGATAAGGAACCTGCCCACTATCACACAGCTTTTTAGTGGCAGAGCCTGTTTATTTAGTGTTGAACCCAGATAGTTTAGCTCAGAGACCACAGTTAAACTTTGTACCAACCACACTGTTACTCAGCACTCCTCTTGCCTTTAAGTTTCTTTCTCTTTCCTTTTTCTTTTCTCTCTCTCTCTTTCTTTCTTTCTTTCTTCTTTTATTATTTATTTATTTATTTATTTATTTATTTATTTATTTATTTTGTTTTTTGAGGTAGGGTCTCGCTGTATCCCAGATTTACCTGGCATTCACTACGTAGTCTCAGTGTGGCCTCGAACTCACGGCTATCCTCCTATCTGTGCCCCCCCAATGCTGGGATTAAAAGGTGTGCTCCACCATGTCCCACTAAAATGGGTAGCTGGCCTTGAACTCCTGATTCTCCTGCCTCTACCTCTTCAGCAATATTCTACTGGCATGTGCCACCACAACCAGCAACTTTCCTTCCTTTCTTTCTTTCTTTCTTTCTTTCTTTCTTTCTTTCTTTCTTTCTTTCTTTCTTTCTTTCTGTGTGTTGTTGTTGCAGTCAGGTTCACATTGCTGACAGAAATCACCTGACCAAGAGCAGCTTTTGGAAAAAAAAAGGTTTATTCTGGCAAGGGGAAACTGGCTATAATACCCATAAGCCTGCCCCCAACAATACACTGCCTACTGGAGTCATTACTTCCCAAATCTCCATCAGCTGGGAACCTAGCATTCAGAACACATAAGTTTATAGGACACCTGAATCAAACCACCACAGTTGTGTATATGTGTGAGCATAAGCGTGGAGGTGCATGTGTGTGTGGGTGTGTAGGCACATGTATGCACATGTGTTTTGCATTCATAAGCGTGGAGGTGCATGTGTGTGTGGGTGTGTAGGCACATGTATGCACATGTGTTTTGCATTCATAAGCGCGGAGGTTCATGTGTGTGGGGGTATGTAGGCACATGTATGCACATGTGTTTTGCATTCATAAGCACGGAGGTGCATGTTTTGAGGCCAGAGGTTGATGTCAGGTGTCTTCCTCTATTGCTTTCTATTTCACGTTTTTAAAAAGATTTTATTTTATTTATATGAGAGAGAGCGAGAGAGAAAGAGATAAAAGAGGCAGATAGAGAGAGAAAGAGGCAGATGGAGAGATGGGCACACCAGCCACTGCAAACGAACTCCTGATGCGTGTGCCACCTTATGCATCTGGCTTACTTGGATACTGGGGAATCAAGCCTTGAACTGGGGTCCTTAGGCTTCACAGGCAAGCACTTAACCGCTAAGCCATCTCTCCAGCCCTCCATTTCACTCTTTAAAAAATATTGTATTTATTAATTTGCAGGGAGACGAGAGAAGACGAGAGAGAGAGAGAGAGAGAGAGAGAGAGAGAGCACAAGCCAGGGCATCTTGTCCCTATAAGCAAACTCCAGGTCTATGCACTACTGTATGCATCTGGCTTTATGTGGATAGTGGGAATTGAACCCAGGCTGTCAGGCTTTCAAGCAAGCACCTTCAACTGCTGGGCAATCTCTTCAGCTCTCTATCCCATTTTTTCAAGACAAGGTCTTTCACTGTACCTAGAGCTTACCAATTTGTCTCAGGGATCCTCCTTTCTCTGTCTCCCAAGAGCTGGGATTATAGCTGGGTACCCCCACCTCTGGCTTTTATGTGGGTGCTGAGGATACAAACTCAGGTCATTGTGTTTGTATAGCGAGCACTTTCCCCACTGAGCCATCACCCTTGCCTTTGCCTGGGGCATTCTTGAGAGAACCCGTTCCCTGTTTGATTCCTCTGTTCCCTGCAAGCTGTGGCCGTTCCCTTACCATCAAGGCCAGTATTGTCAGCACTGGGGAAAGCTGGGTGGATCTGATGTTGAGCAAGTGCATGATCTTCATCGATTACACATGACTTGGTGGAGAAAGCATAGAACGTTGTAGGAGTGGCAAGTGGAAAACTGGTGAGCATATGAAATGAGGAAGCAAGTGAATGAAGTACAGCCAAACCCAATGTCAGCGTCATGAAAACAGTTCCAACTCTTCTCCAAGACTTCTGGTGTAAGCCACATCTCTCGGCTGAACTGTTTTCTTCTTCAACAAACAGGAGGTGGCTAGGCTAGTGTACGCCAGCAACAGGCTCTTGGCACTCCCACTCACTGTGCTGAGACTTCTTTGCTTCTTCGGCTCTTACAGTTATCTCCTTTCATCCCTTCGACAACCATAGGAAGCAGGTTCCCGCAGGAGCCCCAGTTGATGAATAAGCAAACTACATTCTGGGGACAATAGGCACAAGGTCACCAGCTAGATGCTATTTGAATCTACCTCCAGAAGCAGAACTCCTCGGGAGAGCTCAGTGGAGTGAGGCTTTGATGGATCGTGTCAAGCGTCCTATTTGTGGATTTCTTCTCATGTACGGATATCCAGGCATCTACTCTGCAGAGTACTGCTGGGAAAGCAGTTCAGGGGAGAGGCAGCCCAAGGCAGGAAGGGGTTGCTATCTGTTTTCTGTTGAGTGCACAGAGCCTCTTTAGCTAAGTACTGCCATGGGTGAAGTGGCAGTGTTGATACTACCAGAATCAGTTATTCTCTTCTTTTAGAATTCTCCATACTCTCATTTTTCTTGGTTTTGTTCCTTTCCTTTCCTTCCCTTCCTTTCCCTTTTCTTCTCTTCTCTTCTCTTTTCTTTCTTTTTTTGTTTTTGAGATAGGATCACTCTATGTAGCCCAGGCTGGCCTGTAATTCTCATTTTCCTTGCCCTGCCCTCTCCCAAGCATATACACAACCATGTCCGGCTTTCTCCTTCTCTTTTCTTTAATCTTCTTATTTTGTTTTAAATCTTTTTAAAAATATATTTTATTTATTTATTTGAGAGAGAGAAAGAGGGAGAAAGAGAGAGAATGGGCACGCCAGGACCTCCAGCCACTGCAAATGTACTCCAGATGCATGCGCCCTTGTGCATCTGGCTTAAATGGGTCCTGGAGAATCGAACTGGGATCCTTTGGTTTTGCAGGCAAATGCCTTCACTGCTAAGCCATTTCTTCAGCCCCTCTCCTTCTCTTTTAATGGTCAGAAATCTGCCATTGTGTTGAGATAGTCTTGCAGACCATGCTATAAAAATTGTCTTTGATGCCAACAGCAGGCAAATATTGCTGGGGTTTTTTTATGGGAGGGGGAGGGTAACTTGGCATTGGTAGGAAGTCACTGTGTGCAGCCTCCATGCCTGCCGTTCTCTCTGGCTGGCTGCTTCACAAATCCCCAAGCTCCATGAAACAGCATCAGAGACAATAAAAAGAAGAACTTAAAAAAAAAAAAAGGAAAAGAAAGAAAGAAAGAAAGAAAGCCCAGGACGATAAAAAGGCATCCAGAAAGATTTTCATAAATGCAACAGTACTTAAAAAAAACAGCAATTTCAGTCTACACCAGGTAGACACATAAAATCTTATGAACAAGTTCAAAGTCCCATTCATAAGGCTTTCATGAAGATTCTTTTAAAAATGTTAAAAGAAAAGAGTTGGATAGGAGGGAAGGGGTAGCAAATGAATGGGAGGCTGGTTGAGTTTGGAAGTCAGGAAGGATTCTGTTCACTTCCCCATGTGGTAGAAACGTCACACATCCTGACGCTCCCAACGTTCATGGTGTCTAGATGGAAGCTCACCTTGTCACGGGCTCATTAGTATTCATCATTAATTCATATTTTCAAAGCAACAAAGGAGAAAACAGTAGTAGGAAGAATAAGGAAATGTCAAATCTGGGGAGTAACATTTCACGCAGTGTTGTAACTGAGGTTAGAGGAGGTTGTGCCGTTTTAAAAGGCAAAATCCAAACACCCAGGAGAACGGAGGCTCTTCCCTTCTCCACTTCTGCAGAAATGCACCGGCCCGGGCCCCAGCCCAGCTCCGCACATCTGGAGCCATCTTTCCATCCCAGCATCCCCCAGCAAGCCTCCAGGTTTCCTCTGACAAGCCTCCTCCTGTGGTCATAATGATAATGTACATTTAAAGAGTGCCGGTTTTGCACCTTGTCCTCTGCTCAGAGAATTCCCAGGATTATCTCACTCCCTGTCACATGACCCTGTGAAGCCAGGACCACATTCTCCCTTCTTTTATAGCAAGATAACAAAATACAACAGGGTAAGGACAGCTCAGTAGCTCAGTACTGTGGCTGGACTCAAACCCAGGCAGCCTGGCTCTAGCATCTATGTTTCCATGAGGACCTTCCACAGTAGGATAGCTGCTATCTGCTGGCTCACTCAGGCCCCGGCTTTCTACCTGACAGGACATGAGGATTCCTGGTGGTCAGAGTATACACTGAGAAAGACTTACCTCCACATCACTGTTCTCTGAGCAGTCCTGACCACGGTTCCTAAGTGAGCCCAGTGTAGTCTCTTCCTGCAGAAACCAGCTTCTTCTTAGTGAATGGCTGTGTGGAGGGCTCATGTGTAAGCAGCCGCATTTCCATTGTAATTTTTAACTATGTCTACACTAGTTATCCCTCCCCTCCTTCTCTTCACCCATGCTTTAAAAAAAAATATTTTATCTATTTATTTATTTGAGAGAGAGATACAGAAATAGGTAGGTAGAGAGAGAGAGAAAGAGAGAGAGAATGGGTGCGCCAGTGCCTCTAGCCACTGCAAACGAACTCCAGATGCATGTGCCCCCTTGTGCATCTGGCTTATGTGGGTCTTGGGAGTTGAACCTGGGTCCTTTGGCTTTGCAGGCAAGCACTTTAACTGCTAAGCCATCTCTCCAGCCCCCGTTCTTTTACAGTATATGTTTCAGCCATTTTGTCTCTTTCTTCCTTCCTTCCTTTCTTTCTTTCTTTCTTTCTTTCTTTCTTTCTTTCTTTCTTTCTTTCTTTTCCTCCCTCCCTCCCTCCCTCTCTCCCTCCCTTCCTTCCTTCCTCCCTTTTTAAATTCTTCATTTAACAAGCCATATAGTATAACCTTGCCTGACTTCCTATACCATGTCAGGTTTTAGGCCAAGAACTATACAAAGATGAATAGAGAAAGGCCCCAGTCCTTAGTGGGGAACTCTCTGATGTGGAAATCGAAAGCTATCATAGAAAATATATAGCTAGTATTTTGATCCTATTGAGCATTTTAAACAATAGATTTACTCCCTTAACATTTTAGTAGTTACTGCTACCCCTACATTTTTTTTGAGATAGAGTCTGACTATGTAGCCCAGGCTGGCCTGGAGATCATGATCCTCCTGCCTCAGCCTAGCACTGGAGTGCTGTGGCTATAGATGTGCCCCCCTCCCGCCCCGGCACCTGCTTCCTGGTATCCTCATTTTATGGATGGGAAAACCCAGGCATAGAGAGGTTAAGTGAGATGCCTATGGACTCACAGCTAGCATTACAAAGTCAGGGCTCTTGCTCCAGGCTCATTAGTACATGAACCTCAGGGAAGACAGTGACAGACATGTCATCCGCCACAGATGAGGCTAACATCCAAAATGGGCCAGGAGGGGGAGCAGAAGTTAACCAGGCAGGGACTGGCTCATACGCCAGGCACGAAAGAGAAACGCCATAAGGGCACCTAAGGGGTACCCAAAAATCGTGCAGGAGAATCAGTGACAGGGGCTGGATGACAGAAAGGAGGAGGGTGTGGAGGCAGGGGAACTGCATGAGGGGTAGAGAAGACAAAGCACCGTGGGCTGCTTGGTGGATAATAGGGAGCTGTTGAAGGTCATGTGCATGACGTGAACTCTGAAAAAAACTTCCTCTCCATGATCAAACAAATACAAGGGAGTCATACACAGGGATCATTCCACACAGATTTTTGATATTAGTTTTTGTTTGTTTATTTGTTTGTTTTTTGGGTTTTCGAGGTAGGATTTTGTTCACTCTAGTCCAGGCTGACCTGGAATTCACTATGTAGTCTCAGGGTGGCCTTGAACTCTTGGCGATCCTCCTACCTCTGCCTCCCGAGTACTGGGATTAAAGGCGTGCGCCACCACGCCCGGCTAGTTGTTGTTGTTGTTTTTAAATTTGTGTGTGTGAGTATGTGCATGCCAGAGGTTTCTGTTGGGTGTCTCCTTCAATGACATTCCACTTTATTTCTTGAAAAGGGTTTCTCACTGGCCCTTGAGCTCGCTGTTTGGGCTAGACAAACTAGTCAGCCCACTCCGGGGATCCTCCTGATTCCACCTCCCCACATGCTGGGATGACAGTCACGGGCTGCCATGCATGACATTTCTACCTGGGTGCTAGGGATCTGCACTCAGAACCTTCTACTTGCCCAGCAAGCCCTTTTGTCACTTCACTCCGCACCCCTGGCATTCATTCTTTAAAGAAGGGTTGTCTTTCCTTTCTCAGAAATATTGGAGGCTGCTGGCAGTGATACACAAACAAGGCTAGCAAATGTGGTTTAGGGCTTTCAGTCTGAACCGCGCTGCACTATATGGACGTGTGGGAGCAAATGGGAAGAGTGTAGATGGAGCCAGGGACCTGGCCACAGGGAGTAGGCTACTACAAGGTTACAGGTTCCCCTGCTCCCTTATCTGTGCTAGTTTGTCTCCTGTTTCTCCCACAGATAGACCATAGCCTTAGAGAAACAGTATTGCCTCGCTGAGAAAGCCATGGGCCAGGACACTGTGCTTTGAGGCCACGCTGGACAGGCGGAGGGCACAGCAATTCATTCTGTTGTTTTAAGGCCCTTGGTTTGGTCTCCATGTGGCTCTGTTGGCTTTGCTCAAGAGTCTTCCTTGGTTCCTCTGGTTCGGACTGGTTTGTAGTGTGTGTTTTGAGGATCCTTTCAAGGCAGTGAGAAAGGCTGCTACCATCTCCCACCACCGTCTGTTGCAGTTGCAAAAGGGTTTGCAATAGTCATGTGTCAAACGACTTCTACCACTGATCGAGAACTGTGACACAAAGGGACACATAGTTGACCTCCCTTTTTAACTATGTACCTCAGGATCTGGAGCTAGTGGGATGCAGGGGGGAAGAATGACTCAGGTCATGTAGCTGTTCCCTATCACCTGGCCCCAAATAGAGAACTAAACCAACTTATGTTTAACACACAGTAACATATTATGACTACATTCATATAATTACACAACACACATTAGAATTGAGAATTAATAAATATTGATGGCTCCTTATGTGTGTATCTACAGGGACATGGTTAAAACAATGCTGACCAGCATTTGCTGAAGCAGTCTTTTTATTTTTTTAATTTTATTTATTTATGAGAGAAAGAGAGAGAGAGAGAGAGGCATATAGAGAAAGAGAATGGGTGCATCAGGGCCTCCAGCCACTGCAAATGGAATCCAGATGCAAGTGCCACCTTGTGCATCTAGCTTTACATGGGGACTGGGGAATTAAACGCAGGTCCTTAGGCTTTATAAGCAAGTGCCTTAACTGCTAAGCCATCTCTCTAGCCCCATCTTTTTGTTTTTAAATCCAACGTTAAGAAAACCTCTAGTTGTGGCAAGCCTCTTTTTCCCGTGTCAGACTTTGCCCCTGAACCCCAGGTGAAGCTATTATAGGAGGTTTCCTAAAGACTGTTACATATCCAGGATTCCGATGTAAGAAGCCAGCAGTGGGGGACCCTGCAAGACTGAGTTGAAAAAACTGTGTACTCACCACGAAAGCAGGCACTCGAATGTGCTTAAATGTTATAGAGAAAATTGACTTTTTAACAACAATTCACCTTACACTTCCCGAAGTCATGCTGGATGTTCTTGGACCTAAATGGACAAAGAACAAAATCTCCAAGTATCACACACACTGGTGTCCTTGCTGTTTGCGTTTGCCCAGGTTTGCACATCCCCTCCTCCCCCCATAGTAGGTCTAGGAACAGGATTGTAACTCTGTCCTTTTCCTGGGGTTTTCACACTGAGGGTGGGAGTGGGTGGGCAAGAAGCAAAACAATCCTACAGACAGAAAACCTTTGGCCCTCTGAAAAGTTTCAGGCAGCAGCAAGGGAAGGCTTGGGTACGGAAGTAACGATTCACCGTAGAATGACCTAACAGCCCACTAGTTGCACTCAATCCCTTCTTATTTTGTGCTTCTTTTAGTGCTTGAAAGAAACCCTGTCCGAGTCAAAACAAGGAAGAGTGTGAGAGAGAAACACACCCAGACAGAGAGACAGAGTCAGAGGCAGGAAGAAAAAAAGGGAGCTGGGAGGAAGGAAAGAAAGAAGAGAAAGAAGCAGGGAGGGAGGAAGAATAGAAGGAAAAGAAGTCCAAACAATACATTATTAAGATTGAATGTCATGAAGTTCTCTACGTTTGATTGGCTCTAACCTGCAGAAAAAGCTAATTTCACACGGTTTACCCTGACAGCTCCTGGTGGCTTCTAAGAGGCTTGATCAGGACATGCGCACAGGCCCATTTATGTTCACTGAGGACAGTCCCAACTATGCAGAGCCGTGGGTCATTGTCTGAAGATTGGTGTTAAGCACCTCTGAATGTAGCTCTGGCTCCCCAAGGAGCATCTTTCCTCCCTGCCTCTGACCTCCGCAGGGAAACAAAAATCCCAGGCAGAGAAGTAGCTGTTTAAACATCCTTTGATTTCCCTCGTCATTTAGTAAATGCATTAAATTAAGCTGCAGATGTTTTACTGTCAACACAACGCCGTATTATGGTGTGTTATTTGCCTGATAGAAACATTTTATATACTGTAAATAAACACAGTTTTGTTAATTAGTTAATGAATTATTTTTTAATGCTCCATTAGGCTTGAGGAAAAAAAAATCGCGCGAGCTATTGAAAGTTCTCATTTTTAATAAACAGACCTTGTAGTAAATACAGAGTGCCTGATATCTAGCGCAATGCAGCTCTTGCTAGAATAATTATGCCTCCAGTGCTCTGTTAGGTATTATGTGCTAAAGAGTATTTTAGGCTTGGGATTAAGGCTTTGTAAAAAATGCCTAGAGCCAAGGATGGGATATTCAAGTGTGGCATCTTGAAGTATCAGAGACTCCAGAGATGTACTCCACTTTATATTTTATTTTTCTTGCATCAAGGGGGTGGTAGTGGTGCTTGGAACAAGTGGCAGGGAAATAGGGAATTTTGCAGTTAAAGTCCAAGTCCCTGAGAAATGCCAGAATTTTTGCAAGGAAACAAACCCACAGGCCTTGAGAGTCATGCTGTTTTCCCCCAAACAAGGTCGGAAGGCTCTTTGCTGGAGTGTCCCGGTCCAGCAGTGGATTGGAAAAGTGTCCAAGCAGGAGACGCGAGTTCTCTCCCGGATGAGTTCATTTCAATAGTCACTGTGTTTCATCGGATGCAGCTGGTTACATTTTTAATAGGCAGATGGCTAATTTTACAGTTCCAAGCCAATCTCTCATTGGATAACATCCAGAAAGCCCATGGTAGGGTAATGCCCAGCAGAAAGTTCAACAGGACACTTGGGGGCAACATATGCTAATGTCAGCCCTTTTACTTAACCGTCTTTAGAAAGAGTATTCAGGGCTAAGCTGAGGGATTTCATGGACGGGAGCCTAACACCAGATGGGTGGCCAGCTAGGACGTCCTTAGGGCCTAAGCAAATGCTCTTAATCAGGCTTGGATGGTCAGAGAATCAAATAGCACCAAACCAGTCATCGCTGAGAAATTTAAAAAAAATAAAATAAAATAAAATAAAACAAAAAAAGGTGTATGCATTTGTACAAATGACCCAGCTAAGCATAGAAACATTTCCCCCCTATCTTGTAGCCCATGGTGCTTGTTATTAAAGTCCTTGGTCCTATAATGGCTTCTGTATCCAAACCTCCAATTTGTGTACCCTTGCCATCAAATATTTTTTAGAGCTGTGAATGTCCATCCTACAGCCCTATAGTTGACAGTCCCTTTCCTCCAGGGTCAGAGAGGACGGGATGTCTGTTGCAACTCCATATTCTTTTTAAACTGTTTGGAAATTGCTCTCTCCAAAGAAATGGCTATTTAGACATCTTAATTAAAAGGGAATTTGGAAATATCTCCCATTTTGCAGTGCATGTAATCAAGCATTTCTTATTCTCCGCAGAAGGACTTTGGTTCGCTTGTCACAAAAGGCTTTGAAATGTCCTAAAACAACCCACTCTTTCCCCCATCCCCCATGCCCCCATCCCTGCAGTGCAGCTCAGAGTGGGGGAAGGGGCAGGAGGGAGTTAACGGGGGACTCAAAGCAAAAAACAACAAACATTTTTGTGGGAGGTGATAAAAGTCTTGGATGAGAAGTCTTCTTATTTTATCCTATGTGAGGAATTGCCAAAGGGAGACTGGAAAACTATTTAAGATCCGCCATTGGCAAATGCTGGTGTTTAAATGAGGCAAATGTTGTTTACCTCTAAGCAAAATAAAAGATGAGGATCAGAAGAAAGAGGGGATCAAAAGAGCTTTCTCTAAACAGATTTATAAAAGTGATTTTTAAATGATTTCAACTCCTACTTTATAAAAATATTTTATGAGCCACTTTTCAGACTATAACACGTTTCTGGAGTCCCCTTCAGATTGCTTCCTGGAAATGGTGACATTACTTTTATCCAGTGTGATTGCCTACCTTGGACCTTAACTTTTTAAAAAAAATGTCAAAGAAATCTGACAAAGCTAGCAACCATACAAGGACACCACGCTTCTTCTTCTTTTTCTTCTCTCCCTCACTTTCTCTCTCTCTTTTTTCTTTTTGCCAGGAAAATAGCCTTAAACCCTCAAATTGAATTAGTAAATTCTTCTATCAAATTTTCTTTCAAGACCCTGGAAAGCCATTCATTTTGTTTTACCAAACAGGTTGTGAAAAGAGTTTGCTTGCAGTTCTTGTTTTATAATCAAAATAATTCAAGAGACGTGACATGACTTTTCTTTGAGAATTTTTGTTTTGTTTTGTTTTCTTGGTCTAAGTCTAGTAGAGTAGAAGGAGAAAGAGAGAAAACTCGAACCAAATCCAAGGCTTGCAGACAAAAGTTAAGCACAATGGGAAAACCCCTCAAAGATAGTTATAAATTATTCTGTCACTATAGTATTGATAGAAGAAAGTCTTAAAAATGTAAGATGAATACTGAAGTAGTCAGCATATCTCTATCCTTTTCCAACTTGCCTCCAAAATCTTTTTTTCCTTACAAATACTAACCCAAATCACCATAGTTCTGGGTGTTATGGAAACTTCTCTCTGGTGTGAATAGCTCCACATACATTTTAGCTTTTTATTTTTATTTTTTTTTCAATATAGTTTAAAGAAAACTTTATATTTCTCACAGAAAAGAAAAACTTTGAAAGGGTTTGAAAAAACGAAGCCACAAGACAAGTAGAAATGAGGGCAGTTTTTAAACGACAAGCCAACTGTTCTCTCTCCATTGCTTTATTTATTAGTTCTCAAGGTATTTAAAACTTTAACATTAAAACTGCAGAATCATTTGCAAATGAATGCAGTTGCAGTGGTGAAAATATAAGTCACAGCTGAATGTGGGTTATTCAGACAAATGGCTGCTTTGTTCAAGGAGGGGAAGTAAAGTTCTCTGTTAATTTATTACAAACTGCAGCATTTCATCCCTGATGTCCAGGCAACAATGTTTTTTATTTCAAGTAATTTATAAGCACTTCCCAGAGCACTTAGCAGCTATGTCCTTGGCTGTTTGGCTCCCAGAAACAGAGTGTATATGTATTTACTGTGGGAATTTGTTTTTAATAAAACTGTTGTAAGGCATTTTTATTCCTTGCTTTGTTACATTAAAAACATTCTCTGCATAAGTAATGTATTTTATTCCAAGTTGAAAGGCAGCAGATCACAGCCGGCAACTGTATTGGGGAGTAGAGAAGAATGACAGAGAAGTAATGTTTAAAGGGAACGCGAACATTTTCTATTCTGACGTGTCTCCTCTTCCGAAGGCGGTCCACAGCCCTTAGGAACTATCTAGAAGTCACAGCATGCAAACATCGCAAACTAAAATTCACAGAAAAGGGGACATGTAGGTGCAGTAAATGTGCGTCTGCGTGTAAACACGTGTGGGCACGTGTGATCAGTGGCAGTGTTTGCAAGCCTTCAAAGTTTTCATTAGTTCCCCATTGAAGCACTTCACTAGCCTATGGAATCCATAATCCTTTATTCATATTTTCAAGAAAAAACAGACATTCAAGTTTTTTTTTTTAAGTGGGCACATCTCTTCTCTCTCTCATCTATATTAATTAATTAACAAGTTACACTGGGTTTCAGTATGTAGCCTAGGGTGACCTCAAACTTGTGATCCTCCTGCCTCAGCAACTCAGGTAGCTGGGACTAAAGGTGTGAACCATCATATTCAGCATGTGCAATTTTTAAAAGAATATATTGTATTTATTTATTTGAGAGAGAGAAAGAGAAAGAGATAGAGAGAGAGAATGGGCATGTCAGGGCCTCCAGCTACTGCCAATGAACTCCAGATGCATGCGTCCCCTTGTGCATCTGGCTTACATGAGTCCTGAAGAATTGAACCAGGATCTTTCTTTGGCTTCGCAGGCAAACGCCTTAACCACTAAGCCATCTCTCCAGCCCCAGCATGTACAGTTTTTAAACATCAGAACTTAGCTGGATTCTGTGCAATAGGATAACATTGTGACTTTTTTTTTTTTTTTTTTTTTTGGTTTGGTAAAAGAAGTGTAGAAGTACCTAAAATTTACAGTAGTTTTCCCACAAAAGCCCACTGTTGGCAAGAGTCTTTCTGGACAGTCCAGCTCTCCTGTGGCTTCTTATCACACTCCTCTGTCAGAAAAGGGGTGAGGAGGTGAAGCCACAGCTTGCCTACCTGTCCATCTACCTATCCATTCCCTTATTACCACATATGTTCCTTATCCCTGAAAACTCAATTGGTAGAAAAGAACTTGTACTGGTCCTAACAGATGATGCTATAATTTCCACATGTGTGTCTTGTGACAAGGGAAATGCTACTTACTGTGCACCATGTGGTACTTTGCACGGGAACCCAGTCAATGGAATCTTGGGCTACAAAGCAAAGATTATAGCAGGACTTGCAGCCTACTGATGTTGTAGGTAGTCAATGGATAATTTACACATACATCTGTAGCAACTACAAAAATGCTATAATATATTTACTGTGCACCACGTGGTATTTTGCACGGGAACCCAGTCAATGGAATCTTGAGTTACAAAGCAAAGATTATAGCAGGTCTTGCAGCTGACTGATGCTATAGGCAATTGATAGAGAATTTCCACGTGTGCATATTTGCAACCACAGAAATGCGGTATATTTAACATGCTTTGCATGGGAACACAGCTGATGAAATTTGGGGTTCTGAAGCAAAGATTCTAACAGGCCTTTCAGCCTACTGAGTATAGGAGTTCTATAAAATGCAGCCTCATAATTATCTAGACACAGATGAGAAGTTCTTTATAATTTGAAAATTGCTTTGACTTTTAAAAAGAAATTTGATGAGCAATTACTCTATAATAATAGATTTTTAAACTTATTATTAAAAAAAAAAACTAGAGAACTGTTTGAACAAATTACCTTTAAGAGAACCTAGCTTCTCCCACCCTACCTCTGGCCACTAACTTTTCCATAAATAAGAGGTAATGTGAAATATAGATTACTATGTTAATTAGTCAGAAAACAATGTTATTATAAAGGAGCCATGGAAATTAGCACTGGCCTGTGGATCAGATCATGGAAAGAAATCAGGAAGCAATTTAATACAATCAGATCTATACATTTGATATAAACAGAATATTTCTCTTCTCATCCAGTCACCATGCCTAAGGGAGAGGGACTAATAAATTCTGCCTCCCATGCTTTCTGTTCTCTTATTAAAAATCGTCTTAACTGTTAAGAGATCAGCTTCAGGAAGCTTTCCCTTGGAGCCTCTGACTCCTGGGCCTTCTATCCCAGGGGACATGTATATGCATGTATGTATGTAAGTTTTAAGATTGCAAAGGCCGATGGGTACATTGCCCCTGGGCCTTGATTGTCTTACCTGCAAAGTGGGCAGACTAACTGGAAGACAGGAAACATGGCCATTGAACTCCTGCAGAATGTGCTGTGCTTGCCTCAGAGGGCAGCACAGGGCTGTATTTCCATCCTAAAGTTCTTATGGGATCCTCAGGAGGTCCAGTTCAACCCTGTCCCCATATGGGGTGAGGTTTTGAAAGGCTTCAAGTCCCTCGGGTAAAGAAAAGTGTCAGCTGTTTTCTCTTCAGTAAAGAAATTAACTCAAGAACTGATCATAAGAAATCAGTGTTCAGTATTTTTTTTAAATGAGAGAGAAAGAAAGAAAACATTAAAAGACAACACATCAATTGGTGATTTGGCAGTGACAGCGAGCATATTTAGCTGACATTGGAAACAATTACCTATCAATCAAATGATCCCCGATTTAAAATTTGTCCAAACAAATATTTACCATGTATAATGAATCTTAGTGCCTCAGGAAGGGATCTGCTTTTAGTCTTGTAAATGAACAAATCTCAAATATGATTTATCTGATTTCTTTAACCCCATTTTAAACATGTCTTTAACAAGCTATGATGATTAACCGATGTGACATCAAATCTTCGAGCAGGAAACAGGCTTAGTTGGTCTCCAGATGGAAGTCGAGGGTGACCAAGAGACCAACATTATGTTTCGCAGTGGGTAGGTAAGAAGAGAAACTAACAGAGCTGCAGGCACTTTCCATATGAGCATAGGAGCGCTCCCTTCCCCTCCCCAGGGGCTTTAATGTGCAGCTCCTGGGGCAGATGGAGAGTCTGTCCCCTTGAAGATAGGTGGCAAGCTCTGGAGGCTGACTCCCTCAGCTCTTAGCCCCAGATCTGCCTCCTACCAACTGTGTGACACTGGGGAGATGCCTTTATCATGTTTGACTCCATCTCTTCATTATTGGGAGAAAAATTATTATTGGGTTAATGATGACAACATCCACCTGATAGGAACTGACATCCTATTTTCTTTCTTTTTTATTTTTAATATATTTTATTCATTTATTTATTTGAGAGAGAGAGAGAGAGAGAGAGAGAGAGAGAGAGAGGCGCGCAGAGAGGGGGGGGGAGAAAGAGAGAGAGAAAATGGGCATGCCAGGGCCTCCAGCCACTGCAAACAAACTCCAGATGCCTGCACTCCCTTGTGCATCTGGCTTACATAGGTCCTGGAGAAACGAACTGGGATCCTTTGGCTTTGCAGACAAACGCCTTAACCTCTAAGCCATCTCTCCAGCCCTTGACATCCTATTTTCTATGCACCAGTTTGGAATACAGCAGATACCTTACCGTTACGGTCACTGTTGTTTCAAGGTCAGGTTTGGTTAATGTGTCCATTGACTCAAGTAGCATCCATATTGAACCTCAACTTGTGGTTTTGCTCAGTAACAGGATACCTTGACTGCTCATCTCTCTCTCTTATAAATGTTTTATTTTTATTTTATTATATTTTTTTCATTAGAGATGGGGGAGAGAAAGAGGCAGATAGAGAAAGAGAATGGGGCACACCAGGGCCTCTAACCACTGCAATGAACTCTAGACACATGTGCCCCCTTCTGCATTTGGCTTATGTAGGTCCTGAGGAATGGACCCTGGGTTCTTTGGCTTTGCAGGCAAGTGCCTTAACCACTAAGCCATGTCTCCAGCCCATCTCTCTCTCTTTAAAGTGTTCCCTTCACAAACCAAGATGGGCAAACTCCCTGTCTATTCTCCCTGGGTCTCTTGTTTTTCTTCTCTGTCTTTCCTTTTTGTCTCTGACCCTTTTAATTACCGCCACACCCTCATTGCCGCTCCATCAGATTCACTTATCTCTGTCCATTAGTACATGGTCCCTCCTTTAATAGGTCTTAAAATGGGGTGATAGGGCTGGAAAGATAGCTCAGGGTTTGAGGCACTTGCCTGAAAAGCCTAATGACCTGGGTTCAATTCCCTAGTACCCACAGAAAGCCAGATACACAGTGGCACATGCATCTGGAGTTCTTTCCTTTGCAGTGGCTAGAGGCCGTGGGGTACCCATTCTCTGCTTACAAATAAATAATTAAAAATTTAAAATTTGGGGTGATAGTATTAAAGAGGTCCCTAAGATAGACTAAGAGAGTTTTAAGAATCAAGAGAGATATTCAGTTGTCTCCAAGTTAGAAAAAAAATGGAGCCTTTCTGGAGGAAATTGGTTCTTTTAAAGGTTTAGTGTCTTCCAAGTAGGCGGTGATGTTCTTAATAAGTCCAGGGTCCTCTACATTGCTCAGAGGGCCAGAGGAAAAGTGCTCCTTTAGAGCACAGCCGCTGCTTCTTCTAATGGAAACCTGGGGTGGAAGGAGCTTCCTTGTGGACCAACTCCAGGCCCTTGGGCATCTGAACCTTACCATTTGGCTTTTTTTTTTTTTTTTTTTTTTTTTTTGTGGGCCTATTCTCTTAGTTTCTTTGGATCTAATTGAAGTTTTCTCTGTTCTCTACCATTATCTGTACCTGTCAGATTTCTACTCTGTTGAAAAGGGTCAATCCAGTTTAATGCAGTATTCCCCTGAGGGATTTGAGTTTTGATAAGGTTCAAAGGATTGTTTCTAAGTTCTAGGACAAGGAGAACAAGTTGGCAGGAGATGAGTCGTATTGGGCCCTTCTGTAACTAGAGTGTGAGGTCAGAAACCAAAGTGATATTAACCACTGGGCATATTCCCATAAATGTCTGGTCTTCCTTGAAGCCTGCCTCCCCTCTTTCCACTCACTGCATGTTCCCAAGCCCTCGCAACATATCCTTTCTTGTTTGACAAGTGCTCACTCCTGAAAGTCTGCATTTGAAGCCCCAATGAGCTGAGGCTGTCACCATGCCCTATGCTAAGCTTCCCCCCAAAGAGGCAGCTGCTCCCCAATGATTCACTAGGCTATAGTAACAGATTTGGACTTTTTAGTTTTGTGTTTATTATAAAATATACATTTGATGGGCTGAAGAGATGGCTTAGCTGTTGAGGCACTTTACTGCAAAGCCAAAGGACCCAGGTTCGATTCCCCAGGACCCATGCCCATGCATCTGGAGTTTGTTTGCAGTGGCTGACAGCCCTGGCACACCCATTCTCTCTCAAATAAAATTTAAGAAAATATGCATTTGTGTCTATTGGTTACTGTACAAAACATTTAAGAAAATGCACCTATGCATTTATCTAATGTATCTAGGTTGGGGTGCATATCCACACACTTGACAGACTGATGCTGTGTGTGATGAAACATGGAGACACCAGTTGCTACACTTCGGTGTACTTTGGAACAGTTGTTAAAAGGAGAATGTATGCACAACACATGTTAACTCATGAATAACAAATGAGCCAGATGGATGGGAGAAAAATTATTATTGGGTTAATGATGACAACATCCACCTGATAGGAACTGACATCCTATTTTCTTTCTTTTTTATTTTTAATATATTTTATTCATTTATTTATTTGAGAGAGAGAGAGAGAGAGAGAGGGAGAGAGGGGGGGAAAGAGAGAGAGAAAATGGGCATGCCAGGGCCTCCAGCCACTGCAAACGAACTCCAGATGCCTGTGCTCCCTTGTGCATCTGGCTTACATAGGTCCTGGAGAAACGAACTGGGATCCTTTGGCTTTGCAGGCAAACGCCTTAACCTCTAAGCCATCTCTCCAGCCCTTGACATCCTATTTTCTATGCACCAGTTTGGAATACAGCAGATACCTTACCATTATGGTCACTGTTGTTTCAAGGTCAGGTTTGGTTAATGTGTCCATTGACTCAAGTAGCGTCCATATTGCACCTCAACTTGTGGTTTTGCTCAGTAACAGGATACCTTGACTGCTCATCTCTCTCTCTCTCTCTTATAAATGTTTTATTTTTATTTTATTATATTTTTTTTTCATTAGAGATGGGGGAGAGAAAGAGGCAGATAGAGAAAGAGAATGGGGCACACCAGGGCCTCTAACCACTGCAATGAACTCTAGACACATGTGCCCCCTTCTGCATTTGGCTTATGTAGGTCCTGAGGAATGGATCCTGGGTTGTTTGGCTTTGCAGGCAAGTGCCTTAACCACTAAGCCCATCTCTCTCTCTCTCTCTCTTTAAAGTGTTCCTTTCACAAACCAAGATGGGCAAACTCCCTGTCTATTCTCCCTGGGTCTCTTGTTTTTCTTCTCTGTCTTTCCTTTTTGTCTCTGACCCTTTTAATTACCGCCACACCCTCATTGCCGCTCCATCAGATTCACTTATCTCTGTCCATTAGTACATGGTCCCTCCTTTAATAGGTCTTAAAATGGGGTGATAGGGCTGGAAAGATAGCTCAGGGTTTGAGGCACTTGCCTGAAAAGCCTAATGACCTGGGTTCAATTCCCTAGTACCCACAGAAAGCCAGATACACAGTGGCACATGCATCTGGAGTTCTTTCCTTTGCAGTGGCTAGAGGCCGTGGGGTACCCATTCTCTGCTTGCAAATAAATAATTAAAAATTTAAAATTTGGGGTGATAGTATTAAAGAGGTCCCTAAGATAGACTAAGAGAGTTTTAAGAATCAAGAGAGATATTCAGTTGTCTCCAAGTTAGAAAAAATGGAGCCTTTCTGGAGGAAATTGGTTCTTTTAAAGGTTTAGTGTCTTCCAAGTAGGCGGTGATGTTCTTAATAAGTCCAGGGTCCTCTACATTGCTCAGAGGGCCAGAGGAAAAGTGCTCCTTTAGAGCACAGCCGCTGCTTCTTCTAATGGAAACCTGGGGTGGAAGGAGCTTCCTTGTGGACCAACTCCAGGCCCTTGGGCATCTGAACCTTACCATTTGGCTTTTTTTTTTTTTTTTTTTTTTTTTTTTGTGGGCCTATTCTCTTAGTTTCTTTGGATCTAATTGCAGTTTTCTCTGTTCTCTACCATTATCTGTACCTGTCAGATTTCTACTCTGTTGAAAAGGGTCAATCCAGTTTAATGCAGTATTCCCCTGAGGGATTTGAGTTTTGATAAGGTTCAAAGGATTGTTTCTAAGTTCTAGGACAAGGAGAACAAGTTGGCAGGAGATGAGTCGTATTGGGCCCTTCTGTAACTAGAGTGTGAGGTCAGAAACCAAAGTGATATTAACCACTGGGCATATTCCCATAAATGTCTGGTCTTCCTTGAAGAGTTGAAGCCTGCCTCCCCTCTTTCCACTCACTGCATGTTCCCAAGCCCTCGCAACATATCCTTTCTTGTTTGACAAGTGCTCACTCCTGAAAGTCTGCATTTGAAGCCCCAATGAGCTGAGGCTGTCACCATGCCCTATGCTAAGCTTCCCCCCAAAGAGGCAGATGCTCCCCAATGATTCACTAGGCTATAGTAACAGATTTGGACTTTTTAGTTTTGTGTTTATTATAAAATATACATTTGATGGGCTGAAGAGATGGCTTAGCTGTTGAGGCACTTTACTGCAAAGCCAAAGGACCCAGGTTCGATTCCCCAGGACCCATGCCCATGCATCTGGAGTTTGTTTGCAGTGGCTGACAGCCCTGGCACACCCATTCTCTCTCAAATAAAATTTAAGAAAATATGCATTTGTGTCTATTGGTTACTGTACAAAACATTTAAGAAAATGCACCTATGCATTTATCTAATGTATCTAGGTTGGGGTGCATATCCACACACTTGACAGACTGATGCTGTGTGTGATGAAACATGGAGACACCAGTTGCTACACTTCGGTGTACTTTGGAACAGTTGTTAAAAGGAGAATGTATGCACAACACATGTTAACTCATGAATAACAAATGAGCCAGATGGAGCTGCACCAAGGATGCCAGGAGATAGCCCAAGGAAATAAGAGCTAAACACCAGGAGAGAGAAAAGCAATGAGAAAGACAAAAGAAGAGAGGAAAGAAACAGAGAGAAAGAAAGAACACATCTCATTGTAAATATGAGCCTTAAAAAAAAATCTATATTCTTTCTATTCTTGTCCCTTCAGAACTGGCTGAAGTACCCCATGGTAACAAATGTGTGTGGAATTTCTGATATATCAGTGTGGAAGGAGATTTCAATAACTTGCTCCAATAGGTCATTTCATGCAGTGGGAAAAATCAGCATTTGAGAAGTTGAGCAATTTAGCTGGCGTCATGTACAAGCTTCTTTGATAATAAACATGGTCTCTTTAGATTTCTGAGAAATGACTCATCATTACCACATCTAAAAAAAAAATAGGCTGCAGTTCTTGAAGACCACCAATTAAAATATATATAAGAACGTTTGCCTTTGTGTTCATAATTCTCAACTGTATCCTTAATTACAAACCTACTCATCGTTTCTATAGAAATAAAATCCTTTTCCTTGCTCTTCTTCATGTGCATCCAGGCTTTCAACTCCCCTTCTTGCCCCCACCCTCCCATCTTCTTGACTGTCTTCAGGAGAGAAATGTAAAACAGAACAAATGTTCAGGGAAAATATGATGGATAAGACGCAGGGTTCTGGAGTGCAATGAACCTGTGTTCAACTTCTACGTCTGCCTGTTATGCAGGGGTGGCCTTGGACTGTTAAGGAAGTATGTTTCCCTAAGTACAAATGGAGATAATTGTAGTACTTACTTTACCAGGTTTTTGGGAAAATTGTATGAGGTGATATCCGTAAAGAATATAGTAACACAGTGTCTAGCAATGGCCTGATAAAGAGACAGCATGTTGAGATGCAAAATAGCCCCTAATGTCAGCTCTCAGCTGTGCAGATGTCGGACACCTTCTGGAGAATGGGCGCAGCAGAAGCCCCCATGTGAATGGCTTCTTTGAGTGAAGGTCACCCTCTGGCAGTGCCAGTGCCAGTGCCAGGAGGAATTGCCTCAAGGCCTTCCTCATGCAGAGGAAACCCATGCTTTAGCAAGACTGGTAGTTGAGGTCAAGGAGGAGTCCAGTCCCCTGGAAATGAGACCAGTGATCAGGGATTGACTGAGTGAGGCTACTTCTCATGAACAAACTCAGCAGAGGACAGAGCCAGTACATCTCCTATTGTGCACAGATTTCATCCGAGAGAAACTTTGCTTTCTTATAGAAGGAGAAATTGGATGTTCAGTATATTCTCTGACCAGGACAGTGAGTATTTTCTTTCTAAGAAGTTTTTTGGGGAAGGAGGTTGGTTAAGGAATTGCCCCGAGTTTTGATTTAGGAAGGTCTCTTGCGTTCCTTTGCCCTGCCATACCTCTGTCACAATTTCTCTTCCCTTGCTCACCCAGATTGGCAGGAAAAGCTAAACACTTTCACACTGGCCTTGAACCCACAAAAAAAGGCTTGGCCAGAGAGTACCACCTCTGAGACATCAGCCACCCTCCATTCTTCCTCAACAGTTACACCATGGGGTGCCCATGTCTTCGTAAAGAGGAGCGGACTAGAAACACTCTTTCTTTCATCCCTGCACTGGCATTGAATAAAGGAGGCATACTCGTGTCTCCAACTCAAGCCCGGAGATTCTAGAGCAGCCTTCTTGGCTCTCCATGAAGCCCTGTGCCTGACATCTCTCTGGATCCCTAAGCCTGGCTGGCTTTCCCACATGCAAGTTTTTCTTCAAGTTGCAGAGGAACAGACCGGAAGGCCAGTGGGAAAGGAGGTGTGCTGTGGAGGCAGGGCATATCTGGTGGGTCAAGAACCCTAACAAGGAAGGAGGGGGTAGTGATGGCTCTTGATGGGGGAGGGCACACAGCTCCAAAAAGGCAATATTGGGAATGGCCTCTGGTGGCACTGTGTGCTGTCCTAGACCATGGACTTCATAGTTCATGCCACTCCGGGATGGGTGGCGGCCTCCTTCTCCTCTTAGTTTGGCTCTAGCAGTCTGCAATTGGAACTTCTAAACTCCATTAACTGGTAATCATTCAGGGCCAGCGAGGGCGCCTCTGCCACCCCAGGAATATCCAATTAGCAAATCATGATCTGCCCTCCAGTGAAAGAAGTCAGACCCATTATCTGTGATGTCCCCAATTAGAGTGTTTATTCATGAAAGACGGAGCCGAGCCGGCCCTCACAGCTCCTTCCTCCCTGAAGCCTAGCCGGATTAAGTCCTGGTTCCACCCCCACCTCAGCCCACCAGCACCCCCGCAACCCACCCCAAGCCTCCCCCACAGTCTGCCCAAATCACGAGGAATTCAGCTAGCAGCAGGATGGAAGAGTCAAATTCTTCAGGTTTGGTCATGCCTGACTTGAGTTCCATGTTTTGTGTTCCTTTTGGAGAGGGGTGGGGTGGAAAAATAAATGAGTTGCCCCCAAGCGTGGCTGTGATTTAGTTAGTATTTATCAGTATCACTTTAGCAGTAAATCTGGCATTTATCAGACGCCGAGAACGCCCCAGGTGCTGGAATCTCACCCCTCTCCCCTTCCTGCTTTCTCTCCTCACTTGCAATCAGTTATGTTTTAACTGCATAAAAACATGCAACAAAACCTCATCCGTTTCTACAGTTAAAGTGGTCCTTAGTGATTTGATGGTCTAGTCTCCTCTTCCCTTCTATCCCGTGAATGAAGAAACGTCATATTTATCAGCGTTGGCTACTTTTTATAAATAGTTTTATATAGCCAGGTATATAACCACACTTTAAAAATGCTAAAACAGCTGGGCGAGGTGGAGCACGCCTTTAATCCCTGCAGTCGGAAGGCAGAGGTAGGAGAATCACTGTGAGTTGGAGGCCACCCTGAGAATTACATAGTTAATTCCAGGTCAGCCTGGACCCGAGTGAGACCCTACCTCAAAAAAACAAAAAACAAACAAACAAAAAACCCCAAAATTGCTAAAACACATACACGGGACAGTAAAATGAAGCAAGGAAGATAATCTTAGTAAACAACTCATTATTTTTTAAAAAATTAGAAAAAGAAAAAAAAAACTATGTTCTAATGCATTCAAAAGCCTCCACTTATTCATGAGCTAATATTCTAGCTGCCAAAGCATTTTGGTCAGTTCACTTTGGATTTGACACTATATGAATTTTCATCTACTATCAAGCTTTGGAAGCCCAGGCTCTTCCCTGCTAGAAAGGAAGTGATATTCCTCAGTCTTTCCTGCTTAGATGAGTTGTTTAGGGGATTAGGGAACATCACTCCCTTACCAAAACTCGTGTCAGGCTGCTGCGAAAACACAATCTGTCTGTTTATATTTCTAGAGCCAAACGCACTGTTTTCTATAATTCTGATTAGCATCTACTTGGCCCCTTCCTTGAAGTATCCTCGGTGGAAATGTTCCAGATAGAAATCTACGAGCTTTCGCAGGCAGTGCCTGCCCGAGCTGCCTGCACTCACCCCGGAGAGCTGATGATGAAAACCACAGGGATTCTGCAAATGGTTTGTAAACGGAACCGCTATTAGAAGGAACATAGCACAGACTTAAGGTAAATGAATTCTGTGAAAGATAAAGGTAATCATGGGCTGGAGAGATGGCTCAGCTGTTAAGGAGCCTGCCTACAAAGCCTAACGACCTGAGTTTGATTCCCCAGTACCCGCATAGTGCCAGATGCACAAAGTGGTGCGTGCGTCTGGAGTTCATTTGTAGGGGCTGGAAGCCCTGGCATGCCCATTCTTTCTATTTCTCTTCTTTCTCTCTCTGTTTGCAAATACATAAAATATAACATTTTTTTGATAAAAGGCGATCATACTCAACACATAGCCCTTACTAAATGACTTTACTCCTTCCTGCTGGTTTTTGTGTTCTGGAGGTCACACCTACAGAGGAAATGCTGAACAAATGGCTGCTAGGACTGAACATCCCTTCCCAGCCTCGTGTCCCATGTCCCAACAGCAGCCTCTAAGGGAATATTTGTGTCATAGAAATCAGAAATCCACAAGCCTGGCACCTCCCCGTTTTCCCCCAAGGCTAGTTATATATTAACCAACAGATCACTGGATCCAGTACAGTGTGTTTGTGTCTGCAGCCTTCAGAAAAGCCCCAAGTGTGAAGTTCACTCTGTAATCCCTTCTCTACCTGGCTTTGCTGGGCAAACCCCAGGTTGGCACGAAGCAAACTTCAGATATACACCTGACCTGTAGTGCTAGCAGGATTATTGTACTTTTGTCTATTTGGGGGGACAGTTTTCTAACTCACATATACTATCTGCCCTTCAAACAGAAATCCCCAGGATATTTTAATATCTCCTTGAACTAGGAGTGGGGACCACCGTCTCTCTGTCAGCGTCCTCAGGAGACAAGGAGTTCGATGCTCAGTCCCCTTTCACCAACAACCTAGATGGGCACGGTGAATGTTTAGTTGTGCTTTTGACTTTGATTGCTTTCCCAAATAGTTTTTTTTTTTTGATTAGTGAAAAGATGTCAGCTGTCATTCATGCATTTAATCATACCAATAATGTAAGACTACATGTCCATAGTCAATGCTTTAAGGAATACATTGATTAAAAGGAGAAAGCCTCCCTCAAACCATTTTCTATTCTCTGAGTAGAATTAATACCTCATTACATCTTGTTATAGTTCATTCATGATCTTTTGGTCTACACCTATCCATGGTGTTACATGTAATATTAACTTTTATATAATATATATATTATATAAATGGAAATTATACTAGAGCAAGATTATTTTTACTTTCTTTAAAAATATTTATTGATTTATTTATTTGAGAGAGAGAGAGAGAGAAAAGTATGGGTGTGCCAGAGCTTCCTACCATGGCAAACGAACACCAGATGGATGCGCCACTTTGTGCATCTGGCTTTATGTGGGTACTGGGGAATCGAACTCAGGTCAAAAAGCTTTGTAAGCAAGTGCCTTTAACCACTCAGCAATCTTCTCAGTTCCCCACTTTTATCTTACCATTCCTTAACTATTTTCCCTGCCATATATACACATATCCCTTTATAATTCTGAAGCAGAGTTCCAAAGCCTTTAGTTAACCCTTCCCTCACTGATGGACATTCAGGCTTTCTTTTCATCTTCTTCTTCTCCTTTTTAAATGCATGTTACAAGCATGTAGTATTTACCATCCTTCTTCATGTGCCCATGTGAATATACATTTGCATGTATGTAGGCCAATGTCCACAAAATGGAAGTTTTTAGTCACAGGTGAGCTGTAATTTCTTACTCTTTCCCTTTTCCCCTTACAATTGTCATGAAGTTTATTCAAGTTGTTTTAATATCATTTGTTGTTGTAGCTATAAGTAAAGCTCTGATATAAATAAATTACTATTGATGACGAGATACAAGGATATTTGACCTTCTCAGCCACTCTCCTCTGAGTCAGTGAACTGAAACAATGCAGTCTTCTGTGGAGACGGTGACAAGGTGGCATTTGGTGGAGCAAGCACCGTGGATGCCCATCCCTCCTCCCTGAGACCTCAGTTTGAGCTTCTTCCAACTTCCCTCCCACTGAACAGCTCTACTTCTCCAGTACCTTCCCAAACACTTCTGCTACGAAACAGACCCAAAGCTGGGATGTTCACGGCCCTCGGAAGCCAGTCACGAACAATATGTGCGGATGCTATATCAACCTTGTGGCCCCTCGCCCCTCCCATGGGATCATCCTGAGTCCTCTCCTTCCCCGTTCCTTGGTGTTTCCTGTGAATTGAGCCCACTGTGGTAGCTTATTCCTCTAGTCCTCTGCATGTCCCAGATATGTTATTATACTCGATCCCAAGCCTGTGGGTTGCTTTTTTGGGAGGAACCCACACTAAGGCTTCTCTTCTTAGTGACGGGCCATCATGGTAGTAGTGACAATCCAGAAATGAGATGTTACTAAGCAAACATGATGCTTACCGTCATTCTGGGTGAGAGGCAAGTACCCTCTTTATGAATTTATGGGTATGCCTGACTGCCCTGGAACTGAACCTTAGGGCTGGTGATGTGACTGGCGGAGTGTGCTGACTACTTGTGTGTCGAATCTTAGCAGACCTTCTCTGATGGAGAGAATTCAAAGAGCCTCATGTCATCTTTCTGCCCCATGTGCTCCTGCAGCTTCCGAGCACTGCACTGGGTTGACATTTAGAGCTTTGGGAACTTTGGCAAAGTTGAGTGAAAGCAAATCAGGTAGACATAAGAACATGAAGGCTTGGGACTTCCTGGATCTGGAAGCCAAGGCTGAGGCAGTGCAGCCTTCCTCATAAGGCAATGTTCACCCACTGAACGAAGCTGAGGGCTGGCACGCGAGACACATCACATCATCCCTGGGTTGAGGTCACAGTGCCCCAGAACTGCTTGCTGGATGTCTAAGGGAAGGCTTGCCAATTCAAATCATGAGAGAAGCTGTGGTTTCTTGAAGCTGATAAAACATTTGATGAACATTGTCTCTTTTCTGCATTAGAGACTTAGACCAATCACTGAGGACCATCAGCTGCTCCATCACCCTACTTTGAATTCTTTCTTTCATCTATATCTAATTATATTGCTGGTTCTATTTTTTATTATTTGCACACACACACACACACACACACACACACATATTGTGGGGGAAGGCATGCACTTGTTACAGTGCACGTGTAGGTCATAGGACAATCTCAGGGTGTTTTCCTTCTTGTCCCACTCTTTTGGGACAAGCATGCCTCTGCTGCTTGAGAGCTCTGGAGTCTCCTTCTCCTGGTTCTGCTTCCTGTTGCCATAATCCCATCAGGAATGCACGCACCACTTGGTATCAAGCTGCCTACACTGGCATTGAGGACTGAACTCAGGTCGGCAGGCTTGTAAGCAAGTGCCTTTAACTGCTAATCTGTCTCACAGCCCCTCTAATGATCTGTTGCTTTAAATAACACTTCGATATCCCTGAAAAATGGACCGAATTAACCATCGTGGTAATAGCACACATTTAGTGAGCATGGCACCAGGTATCTTGTTTTGCTGTTCACAGGTGTTATGGCACAGAGTGCTCAGGAGAAAACAAAAACAAAAGTAAACAACAACAAAAGCTCAGAAAGAGTGAATGAGATGATTGCTACTCCATCCAGGTGGAGAAACTGAGGCATAATGACATTGAGTAACTGGTCCAGGCCACATAATTAGTAAATGACAGAGCTGGGCCTTCATCCCAGTTGGTCTTAACTTCAGAGCCTGTGCTTTTCACCTATTAAGTGCCTGAACTTGGGGATCAGACCCTTTTTGTTTCAATGATGACCTATTTAGCTTATTTAGCTGGGTGACCTTGAGCACATCTGAATGTGAGTTTGGGGAGTGAGGATGATGATGCTTTCTGGGGCTTTTATGAGTTGCAGGCGTATTGTGTGCAGCCATGGCAGGTCATGAAGAAGACAGCCTGTAACTCAGTGGTTATTGTTGTTCTTTTTAAAAAAAACATTTTATTTATCTATTTATTTATTAGAGAGAGAGAGAGAGAGAATGGGCACGCCAGGGCCTCTAGGCACTGCAAACAAACTCCAAATGCATGCACCATCATATGCATCTAACTTATGTGGGACCTGGAGATTTGAACCTTGATCCTTAGGCTTCGTAGGCAAGCGCCTTAACTGCCAAGCCATCCCTCCAGCCCAATTATTGATTATTGTTATTCTTGTTTCTTTTCTATCCTCCCTCCCTCCCTTTCCCTCTCTCCCTCTCTCTCTCTCTCTCTCTCCTTCTCTCTCTCTCTCACCTGGCCTACAGAGATACTTGCTCCCCCCTATCACCCCTGCATACATGCTCAGCCTTCCAGGTGCCTAAACTGTTTTGGTCTCCTCTCTCTCTTTCTCTGGTAACCTAACAGTGTGTGTGTGTGTGTGTGTGTGTGTGTGTGTGTGTTCATGTGTGTAGATGTGCAAATGCCACAGCACACGTGGAGGGCAGAGGACAACTTCTGGTGAGAGTCTTCACTTTCCACCTTATTGGTAGCAGGGTCTCATTGCTCACTGCTGCCTTCCCCAGGCTAGCTGATCCACAAACAGCCAAGCGATCCTCCTGTCCTTCTATCCTTTCTTGCCACAGGCATTCTGGGATTGCAGAAGCATCTGGCTTCATGGAGCAACGGCTTTAGCCATTGAGCCAGCTCCTCAGCCCTGACCATTCTTTTAGGAAACTTAGGAAAGTCCCTGACAGTCACATCTTCATCAGTGATTCTGTTTAGCAGGGAGGTGGCTTACTGCTTAATAGCATAAGGCATGGAGATGGACTGTAGGACCTCAAGGAATGATTCCTCTTCTCAGATATGGGATGTTGTATCAGTTTCTCTGTGTGGAAAATGAGAGAAAGTATAATATAGCTCACAGAACCGCTGTGAGGGTTAAAGGAAACAAAGTATGTTAGAGATTAGCATGACTTAGAAAAAGACATGTTCCTAAATCTTATATTCTTTTAACCCCACAATCATAAATTATTTGATATTGGACATTGATGTCTTATTTTCATATAGGTTTATTTATTTGAGAGAGAGACACAGAGCCAGGGCCTCTAGTCACTGCAAATGAACTCCAGACACATGTGCCACCATTTATAATCTTTCTTTATGTGGGTACTGGGGAATTGAACTTGGGTCCTTGGGCTTTGCTGGCAAGTGCCTTAACCACTGAACCATCTCTCCAGCCCCCAGATAGGTTTTTAATACCCACTAGGCCACAGACATGGAATGATAACTGTTCTTTATTTTGATTTTTGTGCCTGTGCCAATGTGTGGCATACAGTAGTTGATTTGATGCTGGACAGACAGATGGATGAGTGACAGTTAGATGGTGAAATGGGTGTTGGGAAATTGCTGCCTGGCTCAATGGATGGTGCCAGAGACTGGGTCAAACCTGCTGGCTGGGGTGTGTTGCTTGTCACATCAGGAGCAGTAGCACATGAATGCCCAAGAAGTAGGCTCTGAGCCCTTTGATTGGGACAGGAATAAACGAAGGACAAAACAAACAACAATAAGAGTGAGAAGGCTGGTGGCCTGACTGAGTGAAAAGTTGACTTCCATCACTTAGATACAACCGACACCCTTCACTTCCAAACATTTGCCTTCATGATGTCTGACCTCTGGAGCAAAGAGATGCTAAAGCACCACTCACAGGCCCATTTCCTGTGCTGGCCATCCTGGTTTGCTACCTGGGTGTTAGGAATGTCTGGGCAAAGCTGGCTGTCCTGGAGCCTGTATCAGGGAGGCAAAGGGACAAAGTAGGATCTGGGCTTGGGCCTCCTTTGGGTTCCTTTTAGCCAGAAGCCTCTGGCGGAAGTCCCAGCAGCTTCACAAAAGGGGCTGGAAGCTTGCTATGGCAGTTTATCACTGGATTCAGCTGCAAGCATCTTGACATTCCATTTTTATTCTCCAGGGTGCTCGCTGCCTGCTTCCCTGGTCATCAGACTCTTCCAGCTGTGCCCAGAGTCCTCCTGCCCCCATCCCACATGCCATCCGTAATTTACCCCTTCCCTAGGCTTACAAATACTTTTCAGTGTGTAAGTTGTCACTCTCCCACAGCCCCATCTACCCTACCAAGAGGCATTTTCCACTCATCTTTTTCTACAGTGATTGCAGTGACAATCAACTGTAGGAACTGTCATTTACCAAGTTTGCTTTCATTTCCAACTGAGCTCATGTACTGAAGCTTCAGCATCTTGGTGGGACACTTAGAAATAGAATCAGACTGTACTAAATCCAAAATAACCTTTATAAGACTAGAGAACTCTATATAAGAACTGGAGATACCAGAATTGCCTAGAACAACTGGGAGATGATCTTTGAAATGAAGAAACTCATTCTTCACCAAGTCTCTCTCTCTTTTTAAAACTTTATTTATTTATTTATTTATTTATTTATTTATTTATTTATTTATGAGACAGAGAGAGAGAGAGAGAGACAGATATAGAGAAAGAATGGCACAGCAGAGCCTCCAGCCACTGCAAAAAACAAAACAAAACAAAACAAAACAAAAACAAAAAAAAACTCCAGATGCATGAGCCACCTTGTGCATGTGGCTTATGTGGGTACTGGGGAATCGAACCTAGGTCCTTTGGCTTTGCAGGCAAGTGCCTTAACCACTAAGCAATCTCTCTAGTCCCCAAACTCTCTTTTTTTATGGTAAGGATATATATATATCCATATATATCTGTCTGGAAACTTGCTTGCAAGTCATTGAGCCATTGAGAAGGGTAGTTAGAAGAACCCCAGGGCAGGGACGCTAAGTCCAGGACAATTGTCACAAAGCAGTAGTTTGCTCCTTTCTCCTACTTTCCTCTTCTTAACCCCAGTAAGTTGTCCAACTATTATTCCCATGAGCTGAGTTACCAACTTCTTTCAGGCACTGGGGAGAGGTGGGTGGTACCTGGTCATGAGCATTAGTTCTGGACAGTTCTAGGCTTCAGCTCAACCAATTGCATGCTCTGAATTGGTCAATGAACTCCATCAGTCCAGAGGACCCTCTTACCTACTGTAAGACATCATCCCAGTCCTGTCTTCGAGGGATGATGATGATCAAGATGAAGTCATTAATAGCGGGTACAAAAAAAGAGCTTCATACACTACAAACTGTCAGGAAAGATTCACTGCTATTATTCATTTTATTATCATAAAATAACCAATGAAACAAAAGGTGCTGCACGCCTTGAATCCCCACACTTGGGAGGCAGAGGTAGGAGGATCGCTGTGCTGAGTTCGAGGCCAGCCTGAGACTACATAGTGAATTCCAGGTCAGTCTGGACTAGAGTGAGACCCTACCTTGGAATACAAAACAACAAATGATCAAAAACTAGCTGGCCATATCTTTGTCCTTTCCTGTTTCAGAGTGTGTTTGGGATCATTTATAATTGTCAGTTACTGTTAGTAAGTTGATCTAAGAGACCAGGCTGTTACATGTTCCTATTTTAAAAACAATAGCACTATCAAGCCTTAACGTTCTATCAAGCCCCAAGTAAAAGAGTAAAGGAGGTTTGGAAGCAAACCTGTGGCAAAGAAGGCTGAATCACATTCTGCGTGAAGTCAGAATGACCCACAAGTTCAGGGGTGGTCTAGAAGGTTCTGGGAGGCCAAGACCTTCCCAAGGGGAGCTGTAGATTCTTTGAAACCCTCAGGGCTAGGACCTCAGTTCTCTTCTTGCTGGGTGGCAGCTGACTCTCTGGGACATCTTCTTAAATGTCTGTCTCCTAGGCCGAGGATCGTGCCTGCTCTAGAAAGTCATTTTGCATGTGTATCTAAATGAGAGACCCTGCCAGGCTGACACCTTTTTGTCCTGACCTTCTCAAGGCTTTATTTTCACTAGAGGAGCAGCTCAAGCTTTGCTTCCTCCATTCAACTTTCCTGGTCCTCTTGCTGGCTCTCTTTTTTTTTTTGCCTGCTGTTGGGACTGCTCTTGCCTTGCATGTTGGGGAAAGACTATGCGCCTTCCTTTGTTTACTCTGCAGGGCAGGCAGTTTCTCGCCCTGTCCACCTGTTCCCTCCCCATGGCCCCTGAGGTCTCCGAGTTTGGTGTTCTCTGAAGCTTTGCCTTAGAGAACAAAAGACACACTTTATTGAAATGTCATATGTCAGCCACGTCCTTCTATTCTGTTAAAACCCTTCTCTCTCTTTTTCTCTCTCTCTTCCTAAAAAAAAAAAGAAAGAGAGACAGAAAGAAAGAAAGAAAAACATTATGGGGGGAAAAAGAGAAAAAGGGAGAACAGTTCACATTAAAACAACAACAACAACAACAACAAAACAGCAAATGCAAGCCCACTTTGGGGAGCTGAAACATCTGCACTTTCTCAGCAGTTTGAAAGGAAACAAAAAATTGCCAAGTGGTATAAAATTTGAAGAAAAATTACCCAAAGGAGGAATGGACGTTAACCACGCTTCAATTCCCCACTATGGGTTGACATGTGAAGCACTTTCTTCTCTCTTCTTTCTTTCTGATTCACAGTGTGTCTAAAGAGGTGAATTGGGCACACAAAACCCAACCTCCTCTTGCCAGGGTGGGTATGAAATATGAAGGCTGGACGATTGTCTGGGCTCAGTGCATTGGAATAACATTGGTTAAATTATGGATAGTTTTTGAATAGTGTCACTTTTTTTTTCCCTCTGCAGATGGTTGTTCACACAAGGAGCCGGGTCTGCATAATTGTATCAGTAATCAGCAGTAAGGCAATTAGTTGTGTAAGTGTGCTATAATCATTCTAACAGAAGAGATGACGAAAAGACAAAAAAAAGGAGGGGGGACCAACATGTCTTTTCTGAATCCATCAACTGACAGCCATAATTAGATATATATAATTGAAAATTCCACAGTAGGGGGGCCAGCTTATACAAATGAATTTTCTCTGCTGCCCTTATGCATTTTTGTCTTGGGCTGAGCATCCCCCCCCCCACCCCAGGAAAAGCAGAAAAAACTCGTCATTCCAAAAGAGTGCATACTGTACTCAGTATTCTCCCAGACTAATGATGTCAGAATAACTTTTTTGTTGTTGTTGGTGTGGGGGGCATGGGCCTGAGTTCTTGAGGTTAGTGTGCCACAGGGACAGTTTAGCATAGCGTGATAGGAGTTGTGTTGTCACACATCGTCTCATTCACACTTTTATTTGGATCCTGCTCTTAAGTGGTCACACGTCCATGTTCTAGTGCATAGTGGGAATTTCGGGCTGGTTGGTTTATCTATTGGTCTTGGTAGACATGATTTCTTGCAACTGTCATTCCTATAGGGGCTCAGGAAAATTTTTAATTTTATATTCTTTGTAAAATCGAGAGAAAAATGAGTATAGTAAAAAAAAAAATGTGTTGTCTGGCTTCCGATCAACCTCTTACCCACGCAGTTAGATGATACAGCTTTCCACATACTCCCATGGAGGAAGGGATACTGAAGACCACAGTGCCTAGGACTCTTCAGCATCATAATGTAGCCTCGTTCTAGGCTGAGGAAGATTCCCCTCAGGACATGAGAAAAGTGGAAAGTGGAGATGGGAAGCTTCCTTACAATAGTTCATCTTAGTTTTCATAGGAAAGAGGGGACTCTATTTAACCAAAGCCTGATTATCAAAACCTATAATTACATTTGGTTAAAAATTCTTAAGTGCCTATGAGTTTGTGGAAACTGCACAGAAAAGCTTAACACCGAATTAATCAGACTAGAGGTCTCCCATCAGATTAAAATCTTTGTAAATTGGAAGTGCATTCCCCCAACCTCTCTCTCTCTCTCTTTTCTTTTGAATTCCTCAATTCTTCTATAATTTAATTGGACAAATCTTAACTGTGATTTTTTTCCCCCTCCCAAAGAGGGACACACTGCAGCCAGAGCTTGTTAATTGAGTTCTTTAAATGCCCCCCAGCTGTGCACTAAGTTTTCAAAGCAACACAACTGCAAATTTATTTAAAAAAAAAAATTTTTTTTGTGGCTAGTTTTCAATCATGTATTATTCCCTCCTCCTTGTTTTGAGGAAAAAAAAAAAAAAAAAAAAAAAAAACCCAGGGAAAATCTCAGGGAGAGTTCCCATGCATTGTGGAATCTTGGACAGACAGTCAAATTGGAGGTGCCATTAAGTGGTGTCTAATTGGAGTCTGTGTAAGGAGGGGAGTCACAAGGGACAATTCTTTGGGCTCACGAGCAGTGTGTGCACACACATGCTTGTGTAGAAGTAACTCAGAAAAGCAAAACTCACACGGGGCCTGGAGGGGGGGCGCTTCTCCCTATGGGAAGCTTTACGGAAAGTGAACTGAGGCAGGTCCTGCAAACAGGATTGTCACCAGGGGTGTCTCTGGCCTCCCCTTTCCCCTAAGTATCACTTAGGTTCTTGGCTTTTACCACCTGGGCCTAGCTGGTCAAAGGATGGGTTGGCAGTAGAAAGGAAAGTACTAAAATGAATTTGTAGTTACCCTACCCTGACAAAATGCCACCTAGATGTCACATCTCAGATGCCACCATTTAAGATGCTAAGAAATAAGCTCAACAGGCGAGATCCAATTTCAAAGGGTGAGGATCGTTGCTAATGTTTCCCCCTTCATTTATATTCTAGTTCTTTCATATTTGAATTCTTTGCAAGAAGCACCTTATCGGCCCCTTATAATTGAGAGTGACTTGTGCTATGAGTGAGGAAGAGACAGTGCATGCTTCACCTCACCTTGGGACAGTTAAGGGGTGACAGGGCCCTCCCAAAAGTAAAAGTGAAGAATCTCTTTGAGCCTGCAGGGGTCATTCCACTTGGCTAGAGGTCAGAGATGTCAGAAGGGTCTGGCCTTTCCTTATCTCTTCTCCCCTAGACAGTTCTCCTTTCCTAGAAGGAAAGGTCAAGAAGGAGAGGTCACACTCTTCCTGGAGGATAAGGTTCCTGGGAAGGGCTGGCGAGATGGCTCAGTGGTTAAAGACTTGCTCTCAAAACGTGATGGCCTAGGGTTCAATTCCTCAGTGCCCACGTAAACACTAAACCAGATGCACGAAACGACATGGGTTCCAAGGAGTTAATTTGCAGTGGCAAGAGGCCCTGGCATGCCCCATGCCCATTCTGTCTCTCCTTCTGCTTGCAAATAAATAAAATATTTTTTTAAAAAAAAGATCCCTGGGAAGTTGCCCTTTCCCAGAAAACCTGACCCCCTATTTAGTATCAGCATTGAACTGACCAGTTCAGTTCCCATCCAGAACCCTTCTCTGTCTCTAGGTGGGCTTTCGCATATTCTGGGAATCCCACTTCTGCCTAGTTTCTGTATTCTTCCTTTTCTTCAGATATCTCTGGAGCGCTATGAACCCATATCTTTTATAAAAACTCTAAACTTTATCCTCTGGTCTGTGGGTTTCATTTGTTGAAACTCATAAGGTAAGAACCCAGAAGGCCACTGACTCAGTGGAAGCTTTGGATGACTGTGAGCATCTGGCTCTCTGGCTCCTATGTTATTGCCCACTCAAGAGCCAACATGAAGGGCTGGAGAGGTGGCTTAGTGGTTAAGGCGTTCGCCTGCAAAGCCAAAGGATCCCAGTTCAATTCTCCAGGACCCATGTAAGCCAGAGAGATGCACAAGGGAGCACATGTGTCTGGAATTCGTTTGCAGTGGCTAGAGGCCCTGGCACACCCATTCTCTCCCTCTCTTGTTCTCTCTCTTTCTCAAATAAATAAATAAAATATATTTATTGAAAAAAGATCCAAGATAAAAGCTCCAGTGTGCTGAATGACATTCAATTCCCATATAAATATAGTGACCCTCAGCAAGGGCCTTTGCTGATGAGGGATTCTGGTTTCCTTCTTCCTCCTTGCCCAGAGACCCCTGGTAAATTTCACTCCTACATCAACTCAGCCTCCTTGACTCAGACTAGATACGTAGCTTGAAGAACAGAGATATTTTCCCATGCTGGTGGACCAATGAGCTTCAAGAGTTGTTTGATACTGGAATGTGATTGTCAACTAATATAATTACTTAGAGTATGTAACCGGGGAGAGATAAGGCCTACAGACATATTTTTCATAAGACAGGCAACATTGGACCGACTTGTAGAGTAGTTACACAGAGCTGGAGGCCTTAGTGCCAGTATTCCCCATGATGTGACATCCGGAGGCCATTTATAGCATCTGTCTCTCCTCATAGGCCAAGATCTTTCCCATTTGGAAAGGGAAAGAGCAAGATTGGAGTGTCCCTGCCATTCGTTTCATCATTGGTCATTTCCAAAGCCATTGACCTCGGTGGGGATGGTGGTGGTTGTGTGTGAATGCAGGAGTGGTAAGAATAAAACAAAACAAAAGGCCATGGCCTATTCAGCTCTGACGTCATTTCCCAAGGGAGCTTCAGGAAGCCCTCTCTCAAGTACTTGATCATATGTGTTGGGAAATAGACCTATGCCCTGAGTTCTTTACACTTGATCCATACATTCCCAGGATAGCCGTGTCCATTGAGTGGAATAAACCTTGGTGTGTGGAGGGGTGGGGGACAGATGACCTTGTCCACTTAGTGGAATATACCTCATTGGGGGATAGAATGGCTATGCCCACTCAGTAGAACAAACCGTGCATGTGTGAGGCTGAGTCTATCGAGAAGAATAAACCTTTGAGGGTGACAGAATAACCACTTGCCAATGTTGCATCAGCCTCTCTCAGCCAAGGCAAAGAAGAAATGATATGATTATGACTGACTGGCAAATGCAGGGTATGAAGGCCACACTCTATCCTCCTCCTCCCTTCTGTCATCCATCTGGAGAAAAGGTCTCCCCCGCTGCCTCTTGGATCCTGAGGCTCCTTCCATATGACAAAATCCACTGATACTTTCCTCTCATCCCTGTGAGTTCCTGGAAAGCCATCGGCTACAGCGACATTCCCAGAGGTGATTATCAAAACCTGAGCTAGGGCTGGAGAGATGGCTTAGCGGCTAAGGCACCTGCCTGCTAACCCTAAGAACACTGGTTCCAATGTCCAGCGGTTCCAATCTCCAGGTCCCACGTTTAGCCAGATGCAAAGTGAGGCAAGGGTGCAATGCCCCACTTGACCACAAGGGGGCGCACGCATCTGGATTTCGTCCACAGCAGCTGAGACACTGCTGGCGCGCCCATCTCTGTCTCCCTCTCCCTCTCTGTCTATTTCTCTCTGTCTCTCTCTCCAAAAATAAATAAAAATTTTTTTTTAAAAAAACCTGAGCTAACACTGTGTCAGTGAGAGTGCCCCATGGGATGAGGCCTCAGAAAAGCAGGAACTGAGCTGCCCCCTGCCTGGCATCTGACTGCTAGGACATTTCCTGCCTCTATTTGCTTTCTGGATAGCCTTCTCTCTTTTCTTAGTGCTCTCCAAATGAAGGTTCCTCTACCCTTAGCATCGTCATCTATGTTCAGTATGAGGCCCAAACCTTGACCAGACTCATCAGAACATGATTTCCATCTCTCATTACACTGGGGGGTTCCTGAGTCATTTGTTTCTGCATTCTTCCCTTTGCCTTTGCCGAGCAGATCCTGTGGCTTGCTCCCTGCTAGCACCTCAATAGGACTAGGTGTCTCTGCTTACTCCTTCCACAGCTGCCAGACTTTGAAGCCCTTCCATCAAAGTACCACCACCCCTTATTGACCAGCACACTCAAGACCTTTCACTATCAATATTCTTATTTTTTGTATAGTTCCAGGTGAAAAGCCCAGGGTTTTGCACATGCTAGGCAATTGTTGAGCCATCAGTCTAGTTCTTGAGGTATCCAGATAGGACTTTGGTATATAGATCAGCCTACACTTGAACTCAAGATTCTCTTGCCTTGGCCTCTTGAGTGTTGGGATTATAGTCTTGCCTACCACACCTGGCCTCCCAGACCAATTTTCAGGGCAGAGCTCCTTCCAGAAAATGGGAGATGGTACCTAGTGGAAGTTTGTCCTTCGGAGAACTGCTCTTGCTCTTCTGCTTCCTGAAATGCCAGCCCGTTTTTGTCTCTGGAATTCCTCTTATCCTGAACTATTTCACTAGAAGGTCTGGTGTTTGGGCTAATTTTCTCCATCTTTTCTTCAGCTTATTCTTCTGAGACAGTTGCCAACTTTGCTCCTGAGCAATTCCAGGGATGATACCCTGTGAGTGACTGCCTGGGACAGTAGTTCAAAGAGTAAATTTTAAGCTGGGCATGGTGGCATGCACCTTTCATCCCAGCACTTGCAAGGCAGAGGTAGGAGGATTGCTGTGAGTTCAAGGCCACCCTGAGACTACATAGTGAATTCCAGGTCAGCCTGGCCTAGAGTGAGAACCTACCTTGAAAAAAAAAAAAGTAAAAAAATAAACTAAAATAAAGCAAATAATTATGGCTGGGTGTGAGGGCATATATCTAGAATCCCAGCACTTGGGATGCTGAGGTAGGAAGCTATAAGTTTGAGGCCAGCCTGGCCTATCTTGTCTTATAAAAACAAGCAAATAAAAAAGTGCAAGTTCTAGGGTCAAAGTGCAGAATTGTATCATTGTTCTGCCATGTCCATGCTGTATAACTGAGCAAGTGACTTGCCTTAGTCTGTTCTGTGCCCCTGTAACAAAATAGTTGGGGTTAGGTCACTTAGAAAACACAGAGATTTAGGGGCTGGCAAGATGGCTAAGCGGTTAAGGTGCTTGCCTGCAAAGGCTAACAACCTGGGTTCAGTTTCCCAGTACCCACATAAAGCCATATGCACAAAGTGGCACATGGATCTGGAGTTTATTTTCAATGGCCAGAGGCCCTGATATGCCCATTCTCTCTATATTTCTGCGTATAAATAAATAAATTAATTAAATAAAATATTTTAAAAACCAGATTTATTTCTTAGAGCTCTTGAGGCCAGAAGTTTAAAGTGAAGGGGCTTCATCTCTGGAGGGCTCCTTGCTACATCATCTCATGGAAGAAGGTAGAGAGAGAGAGAGAGGGAGAGAGACAGAGAAGGAGAGGGGGGATTGAGGTGGGGAGGGAGAAAGAGGAAGAGAAATAAAGAAACTAACTCACCCTTCCGTGAATTAGGAACCCCTGTGATAATGGGATAATAGCATTAACCAGTCTCTGCCCTTGTGCCTTATCTCTTAAATACACCTAAATCCAGTTGCATTTGAAATGAATTTCCAGCATATAAACGTTGAGGGACACATGTAGACCATAGGATGATTTAAGGTCCATATACCTTTATTTCTTCAGTTATAAATTGGAGGCCAGTACAGTTCTGGCTTCCAAAAGACCTTATGTTGTTAATGTAATAAGATGTACAAGCCACTTCTAATGTCATCTGGCATCTAGAAGGAGCTTAATAAGTCAGCAAATTATTTATCTTGGCCCTCAGGGGACTCTTCTGGGTTCTCTTTGTCTTTCGCACCCTCTTCTTCAAGGGTAGGGTCCTCAGACTTTGTGTGGTCACCAGGTATGGGATGTGGACCTCCTTGGAGTGAAGCCCTCCTCTTCGTGCCTTCCCAGCATGTCTGGCAAATGGCTCTGCTGAAGATAACTGCTCTGGAGATCATTCCTTCAGCTCAATAATAGAGTTTTTCTCTTTCCTAGGATGAAGTGAGCTTCCTAACTCTTTTTTTCCCATGAGCCTGTTAGAACTGGCTCATGTTACCTGCCATTTATTTGGATCTTCTTCCTCCAGTCCCAGGTCTCCATGCAGTGATAATGCATGAGGTGTGCACCCAAGTTGTCCAATATATGACAAGGCCCATCAGCCACATTTCGGTTTAGAGAACTTTGAACTGAGACTCTTACAACGGGTGCCAGAGGATTTTTTATAAAAGATTTTATTATTTTTTAATTATTTATTAGAGACAGAGAGAGGGAAAGAGAGGGAGGGAGAGTGAGAAGGGGCACACCAGGGCCTCTAGCCACTGCAAACGAACTCCAGATGCGTGTACCCCCCTTTGTGCATCTGGCTTACGTGGGACCCGGGGAATCGAACCTGGGTCCCTAGGCTTTGCAGGCAAACGCTTTAACTGCTAAGCCATCTCTCCAGCCCAAGAATTTTGAAATATATCCTCTCCCCATCAATCTTCAAGCTCTTCTTGTCATGCTTGCTACCCTGCCAAGTCTTCCATTGCTGGCTTGTTTGGGTTATGTCTGAACCTTCTGAGCCACACGCACGCCTGCTTTTGCTATCACTACACTGTAGGAGGGAGTCTGAGATCCACCACCAGCATGCTGCTTGTACTTGTTAGCTTTATAATGGATGACCAGGCCTTGGGACAATGACAGCTAGGCTGCCTCATGGTCATCCACTTTACTGTAACTGATTTCTCAAAAAAAAAAAAAAAAAAAAAAAAAAAAAGTATCTGTTGGCTTTGTGTTTATGAGTCAATGGGATGAAGCGAATTACAGAACCAACTGTGTTCTACACATCCCGTGATTGGCCTTTATGGAGAAAGACTTGACTGGTTCTCAAAGAGTGGAATAATTTGCCCTGCACAGTGCTTTTATCCAACTTAGATTGCAACATGTGTCAGCAACTCCTACATTCTCTAGTTGGCTACAGTCTCCCTTTTGATCTTACATCTGGTCAACTTCCTTGTCTTTGTTAACCTGCTTGCTCCCTGTAATCATCTGGGTCTGCAGGTGAGGGCTCACCTTATGAAAACTATTCCTAGGGATGGAGAGCATGGAGTGTAGAGATGAAGGAGAGAGAAATGGTTTTCTTGGTTACAGACCCACATTTCCAAGCAGGGACTGTGAGACCCAGAGAGGATCCATGTGAGGAATCAACCCAAAAGTACCTGCTGCCTGCATCACCTCCATAGTCTCAAATGTCATTATTTCTCTGGAAATTAAAAAAAAATTTATTTATTTGCCAGCAGAGAGAGATAGAGAGAAGAGAGACAGACAAAAAGAATGGGTGTGCCAGGGCCTCCAGCAACTGTGAATGAACTCCAGAGGCATGTGCCACTTTGTGCATCTAGCTTTGCATGGGTACTAGGGAATTGAATCAGGGTTGTTAGGCTTTGTAGACAAGTGCCTTAACCACTGAGCCACCTCTTCAC
This sequence comes from Orientallactaga sibirica, assembly GCA_036365145.1. NCBI lineage: Eukaryota > Metazoa > Chordata > Mammalia > Rodentia > Dipodidae > Orientallactaga > Orientallactaga sibirica. The sequence goes on from JAEOAD010000030.1 coordinate 4,930,422, forward strand.
CCCCCTCTGGAAATATTTTGAGAGGCATAAAGGCTACAGAACTGTACTCGTCTTGGCAATATTATTTATAAAGGATATCAGTTTCTGATCTATACTAGCTGTGGTGGTTTGAGTGAGATGTCCAGTCTCATGTGTTTTCAATACTTTCTCCCCAGCTGATGGCAATTTTGGAGGTCGAGCCTTTGAGGGTAGAGTTTTGCTGGAGGAGGTGTGTCGCTGAGGGGTGGGTCTTCAGGTTGATTAACCTAGCTCCAAGCTCAGTACTGAAACTACTTCTGCCTAGAGATGGGAGCCAGCTACCTGCTGAAAACATGCTTTCCTCGCAACCACGAAGCTTTGCCTTGAAACTATAAAGCCTGAAATAAACACTTTCCTCCTATAAGCTCCTTCTGCTTGGGTGTTTGGATCCAGCAATGAGAAGTTAACTGCTACAGCAGCCGTTTGTCAGCCGTCACCTACCACAGTCTCTGCTTTGTCTCTTGGCTAATTGGAAGGACTCTTCCCTGAGTTTGGCAGAACTAATGAAGGAATTAGCCCACACTGCAGCTCTGTAAGGAGTGTGGGATGGATGTGGGTGTCAGAATTTGGTGCACGGGGCCCCCAGCCTTACTCTTAAGAACTCTCCTGGGTATATCTTTTCCTTCCAAGTTTCACTTCTCTGTCCATTGCCTGTCAGGTTCCTTTCCTGCCCTCACTATTCCAGCCCAAACTTTTCTGCCTTCTCTGTTATCAGTATAGCTTCATAGCTCTTCCCAAGTTTCTATTATTTTCTGCCTTTGCTACTACTTCAAGTTTAAGGATAGAAATTCTGTTGTTCTCAACACGAGAGCCTTGAGATCCTGTAGCCTGCCACAAATGACAATGGAGGATTTAAAGTAACTGCAACCAAGTGTTTTTCTGCCTACACAAATATGTACTATAATCCTTTCTCCGGCTTCTGCAGTAAGGTAGGTATGATATACACATCACTGAAAAACACTATCAGATGTCAGAGTCTTGGCCCTTGGTCACACAGCTTGTGGGTTCTGCAGACAGGGCTTACTCAAGCCTTGTCCCAACTCCTTCCTTACCATATGGTAGTAGGGCTCAGTTGATTTGCTCGCTTCAATTCTAGCATCTTCCCCTAGATCCTACTGGGACCTAATAATTCAGAGGTGGAAATTTTGGTAAAATACCCTCTTTGTACATAGACTCCATCTATAGCATTCTTTCCAATACTTAGAAGAAACCCACAATGATGATGCCCCCCAATTTCTCATTTAAGCCACCTTGTAATTCAAGTCTACTCACAGCTCACAGTGGTCTCTTTTCTTTCCATCTTTAATCAGTACAGCCCTTTTTAATCTGCTGGAGAGAACAGAGGGAGACTGAGTATGCCAGAAACAGACATGTTCTGAGACTCTAGTTGTGACACACACACACACACACACATATATATGTATACACACACACACACTTCAGTTCATAGTAATACATATGCAAATTCAGATGAAATCAGTGTGTTCATGGTGGTATGACCATAGGCTACATATACAAATTTTCAGTCATGTATATGACTATATACATGATATATATATATGAATCATTTCCTGCTTAGGCACTAATTCAGTGCCATTTCTGGTTATCATGCAGAGATTTTCTTTTAATATTTGTGTGGTAACATCTAATATATTCCTTTTTAAAAAAATATTGTTTATTTATTTATTTGAGAGTGACAGACAGAGAGAGAAAGAAGCAGATAGAGAATGGGTGCACCAGGGCCTCCAGCCATTGCAAACGAACTCCAGATGCATGCGCCACCTTGTGCATCTGGATTACGTGGGTCCTGGGGAAGAGGGCCTCGAACCGATGTCCTTAGGCTTCACAGGCAAGTGCTTTACTGCTAAGCCATCTCTCCAGGCTTGCTGAGATTTTTTAAAATTGCTTTTTTATTTGCATATGTGTGTTTGTGCATAGATGCACCAGGATCTCTTACCCCTAGGTTCAAAAGAACCCCAGATACTTGTGCCACTTTTTGAATCTGGCTTTATGTTGGTGTTGGAGAATCAAATCAGGCTGCAGGCTTTGCAACCTAGCACCTTTAAATTCTGAGCCATACCCCCAGCCCCATTCAAGATGTATATATTTATTTAAGAGAGAGAGAGGGAAGGGCAGACAGAGAGAGAGAATGGGTGTGCTAGGACCTCTAGCTACTGCAAACGAACTCTAGATGCACGCATGCGCCACTGTGTGCATCTGGCTTATGGGGGTACTGAAGAATCAAACCTGGGTCCTTAGGCTTTGCAGGAAAGCACCTTAATCGCTAATCCATCTCCCCAGGCCCATTCAAGATGTTTTTAAACTGTGTTTTCAGGTTGTTGAATGCCTTCACTATGACATGCTCCATCTAGTAATTCAATCCCTTTGGATTGCTCAAAGTGTCTTAAGTGTTTTGACTGCCAGTACAGGAGGGAAACTGCTATCCAAACAGTCTCCCCTTAAATCTTCTTATGGATTAATTTGCTGGGTGGCCTGAAATAGGTCAAAAGGTTTTGGCTCAGGAGTAGAATTTTAGAAATAATCACCCTATAGACACTCGAAATCAATCATAATTAATGCACTTGCCTAGTCCTGTCAGCTGACTGCTGCTAGAGGGTGAAATAAAGAGACCCTTTCTAATACAATTTGAAAAGAGATCAAATCTGTCATTTCATCTAATAATTGAGCCAAATGAGAAAAGGGAGAGGTCAAAGTTCACTGGGTGACCTTATGTAAACCCAATAATGCATAATTCATTTCCTTTTTATGGAATTTATAAGCTGCTGTAAATGGACAGGGCAGTAGGCTCTGCTTCCCATGCCTCCCACCAAACATTCCAGGCTCATCTTGAAATGCCTGCGGAGCTGCACAAACTTTTCAGTACTGAATCTCCAAACCTTCAATATGGGCCGGCATTTAATTCATTCTCCCAAGCGTGCAAAGTTAATAACTGAATAAATTCGCTGGCAGCTCTCTCTGAATGATATAAAACCTGTAATTTATTTATTGAGTATTACAAATACAGTTAAAACATGTTTTCATGCAAAAATGCTTTCCCTCTTTTTATTATTATCAAAAGGGAGAGTCTGGGTTTTGAGTTCTGGAAGGGGAGGTTGCAAGACAGCACGTGCATGATTGTCCGAGATGGAGTCTCGTCATAGATTCTTCCCAATTTGAGCTGAGGAAGGTGGAGATGAGGAAAGTTTTTCTGAAGAGACTGTCAGCAAGGAATTGGGCTTCTCCCAGCACTGGGTGCAGTTTTAGATGCGATGACTGAGGAAGTGTGTGGATGATTCAGATTCTTGTCCTGGGAGACCCTGGATTGCAGCCAGTCAGGAACCTGCATTACAAACAATCCCACTTCATTGGGTGGCACCAATCTAAGTGGCCGTTCTTATGACTGTGGTGAATGGCTATGTCCCTCTGGTGTGAAGGTGGCTCTAAATGCCTTCAGAAATGTTCAGTAGTGGATGCAAGGGGCACTAGCAGTTGCTTCATCTGAGTGCTTAACCGAAGCCCTTCACACAGGGTGGTCTAAGTCACTCTGTTGTTTGGCACATATATGTCAAAGCAAATAAAGCACTATTATTTGTTGCTATGTTAATATCTGTGAAATAGAAGTGCCGATATGCATTCAGTGCTTTGGTTAGTTCTGAAGAGCAATGGGCTAAGTCTAGTAAAGGTGAGCCAGGCATGGGGGTACACACCTATAATCTCAGTTGTGTTGGAGGCTGAGGCAGAAGGATTCCAAGTCTACTTTGGCTGTACTGTGAGCTCAAGGCCACCCTGGACAAATTTAGCAAGACCCTATCTCAAGATAAAAAGAAACAATAATGATAAAGAAATGTTGTGGTTGTAATTCAACAGGAGAATGCTTGCCTAGCAGAAGCGTGGCCCCAGGTTCAATCCACAGTACCAAAAATATAAACCATAATTTAAAATGCTGCTTTATGCCGGGCATGGTGGCGCACGCCTTTAATCCCAGCACTCGGGAGGCAAAGGTAGGAGGATCACCATGAGTTTGAGGTCACCCTGAGACTACATAGTGAATTCCAGGTCAGCCTGGACTCTAGTGATATCCTACCTTGAAAACTGAAAAATGAAATACCAAAAAAAAAAAAAAAAAAGCTTCTTTATTAAGTATATTGGTTTCGTTTTGTTAAGAAGGGAGAAGGGGAGGGAATGAATCTCTGGATGGCTGTTACTTCAGAGACTCATAACTGGTCAAAATGCTGAGAAAAAGTGACTACTGAATGGTCATCCCTAAGTGGATCACTTCTATCACCTCCCCCCCCCCCAACCCTCGTAGGCTTGGGAGCATTACAGAAGAGGGTGAGGCAAGCATGTGAACAAGGGGAAAGGAGGAGTGCTGTGGAACACTGTCTTCTGGACATGGCATGGCTGTTGTGGTCATGAGCTCACTGTGGCTGTGGTTATTTGCATAAGAGCTGGACAGGGAAGGGGATCCTGAGGCCTCACCTCTCTCTCTGAAAGTTTATAAACAGTTAGTGGTTCCTAACGGATGGATGGAAGACAGTTTCTTCAGTGGTGTAACTTCTGGTAAGTTGCCCATGCTCCGGTAAGTAGCCCCCCACCCATGTAAGCAAACCAACAGTAAACTTATTGTTGGGACACACACACATGAAAGTAGAAGGGAGGCTTAGTTGGGAAGGGGAAAGGGTCCCATGGAAGTGGGAGGGGGATAAGCGAGGGTAATGGGGGTGTGTGAATATAGTCAAAACAAATTATATACATGTGTGGAATTGGCAACTAACTATTAAAAATAACCTAAAGCAAAAGAGTAAATTAGACATTATAAATTTGGGATAGAGAGCATACAGAGGTCTATTGTATTATTTTCCATTTTTTTTTTTTTTTTTTTTTTTGGAGAGAGACACAGAGAGAGAGACAGAAAGAGAGAGGGAGAGGAAGACAGAGATGGCCAGCAGCCTCTCAGCTGCTGCGAATGAAATCCAGATGCGTGCGCCCCCTTGTGGTCAAGTGTGGCATGGCGTCCTTGCGTCACTGCATCTGGCTAAACGTGGGACCTGGAGATGATTGGAACCAGCGTTACTTAGGTTTAGGAGGCAGGTGCCTTAACCGCTAAGCCATCTCTCCAGCCCCCAGATGTGTTTTAAGCTAACTTTAAAAAATATTTGAAGCATTGCACACTTGTATTCACCTATGAGAAATAATACACAGCTATTTATTGTATTTTTTAAGATTGGATTTCTTGCTTTGATCTCTTTTGTTGGGTGTGTTGGACATGCGTGTTTTTATGCGTGTGGGTTCACATGTGTGCGGTTGTGTATGTACATGTCAGTGCATGTGGATGCCAGGGGTTGATGTCTGCGTGTCTTCCTCAATCACTGTCCACTTTATTTACAGAGGCAGGGCCTCTCACTTGAACTCAGAGCTTGCCAGTTTGGCTAGACTAGCTGGCACACATGCCAGAGAATCCCAGTCTCCCATTTGGTGTGCCAGCATTACAGGTGATGTGGCTGCCACACCTGCCCGGCATTTACACAGGTGATGGAGATCTGAACTCTGGTGCTCGTGCTTGCACAGGAAGTGCTTTATCCACTGTGCCATCCTCCCCAATCCCAAGGGTGCTGTTTTTCATGCAGCAACGTAAACTTCTAGGCATTCATCTAGGTTGCTGTGCGTATCCGTGGTTCCTTGTCCTTGCTGAGGATTCCATGGTATCAATGCGCACCATTGTCATCCCTTGCCTGGGTAGCTTTGTGGTCAGGTTCTTGCTGCACTTCTTGGTGGATCATGGTTTTGGACATCTCACTGCTGCTGCACCTCTGTGCATCTTCTGGTGCAGTGCCCATTCATGTCTGTGGTCCGTTTCCTAAGTTGTTTATTACTCTTTGAGCGTTCTCTACGTACTCTACCATGCTAGTCATTTGCCAGAGAGATGGTCTGTGTTTCCTTCAAGTCTGTGGACTGTCATTTCATTCTCTTGGCAGGATCTTTCTCAGAGCAAAAGATTGTCCTTTGATTTATGATTCATGTTTCAGCATCAAGCCTAAGGGTTGTCTGCCAAGCCATAGATCTTAAAGATTTATAGTTCACCATGTAAGTATGCAAAATTATTAATACATGGATTCATAAAATCAATTGATTTATTAATGAAGTTTTAAATTTATTACTTTTATTGACATATAATTCATGAACCATAAAATTTACTGTTTACAATTCAGGGGATTTCACTGTGTTCACAGGTTGTGTCGTCATCCTTAGTCTCAAGTTTCAAACCTTTTCATCACTCCATGATGGAATCTGTCACTCATGGCCATCCTCTCCCACTCTTCTCACCCACTTTTTGGCAGCTAATAATTTACTTTCTGTCTTCATGGACTTGCCTATTCTGGATACTTCAAATAAATAGAACCACACAATACTTGGCCTTTCTATCTTACTTCGTTTACTTCGTATATTTCCAGGGATTATCCATATTGTGGCAGGTGACAGAGATTTCCATGATACTGAAAAACAATATTTGTTGAAGCATTCAACAATTCAGGTGGCAGACATGCATGTTGTTTCTACTTCTTGTTTCCTGTGAACATTATGTACAGATAATGTTTTTATGAGAATATGTTTACATGTATCACAGTCCCAGTTTTCCCACATCTCGTGAACGTGTGTTATATTTTTAAAGATTTTTTTTTTTTATTTATTTGAGACAGAGAGAAGGAAAGAGAGAGGGGAGAATGAGAGTGGGCATGCCAGGGCCTCTAGCCACTGCAAATGAACTCCAGATGTGTGCCCCCCTTGTGCATCTGGCTTACATGGGACCTGGAGAATAGAACTGTGGTCCTTAGGCTTCACAGGCATGTGCTTTAACTGCTAAGCCATCTCTCCAGCCCAACATGTGTTATTTTTCTGGTTGTAATTTGTTTTTTACTATTTAAATATATATATTTGAAAGAGAATGGCATGCCAGGGCCTCCAGCCACTGCAAACGAACTCCGGAAACATGTGTCTCCTTGTGCATCTGGCTTTTGTAGGTCTTGAAGAATTGAACCAGGGTCCTTTGGCTTTGCAGGCAAATGCCTTAACCACTAAGCCATCTTCTCCAGCCCCTTTTTTTGTTTTTTTTAAATACATTATTCTTTTTACTGACATCGTTCATACAAGCACACAATGTCTTTTGATCCTAATCCCCTCCCATTACCTTCTTTGTCCCCCTTCTTTGATAATTTTTTCAATGACTATCCTAACAAAGATGAAACAACATCTGATTATATCCATCAGTACTTTTCTAGGAATATAATGTTGTTCATTCAAGTCTTTTGACGATTATTAAGAAGTCTTTTCTCCTTTTGTTGGTCTCTTTAAAATTTTTTTCATTTATTTGCAAGAGAGAGAGAGAGAGAGAAAAGAGGGAAAGAGAAAGTGGTTGTTCCAGGACCTCTTGTCACTGCAAACAAACTCCAGGTACATGTGCCACTTTGTGTGTCTGGATACCAGTAATCAAGCTCAGATCATTAGGCTTTGTAGGCAAGCGCTTGAACCACTGAGCAGTCTCTCCATGCCTCCTTTTCTTTGTCTCTTTATTGTTCAGCTACAAGAGTCCTTTCTACATTCTAGTTCCTTGCCATAGTAATAGTGGGCAAAATTTCCCTGCTCTTTGGATTGTGTCTTTACTTTCTTAATAGTGTTACTTGATAAATAAAAGTTTTAAATTTTGATGTAGTCTTTTTTTCTTTCCTTGCTGGTTTTGTGTGCATCATATGTACACAATTACACAGATTACATAGATTGACACTTGGGAGGCTGGGAAGATGCCTTAGTACTGGGTTCAATTCTCCAGTACCCATTTAAAGATGAATAAAATGGTGCATGTGTCTGGAGTTCGTTTTCAGTGTCAAGAGGTCCTGGTGTGCCCATGTGAGCTCTCTCTCTTTCTCTCTAATAAAGAAATAAATAAATGAATAAATAAACTAAAGATTAAAAAAAGCACAAAGATTTACACTTGTTTTCATCTTCACTACTCAAGATCTTGGATTTAGTTTTTGGTTTAGATTTTGAATATTGTAAAAGTAGTCCTACAAACTCATTTTTTTTTACATGTAGCTAGCCAGCTTTTTTAGTATTTGTTGAAAAGAATATGATTTTTCTTTGAATAGTTTTGGAACCTTTGTCAAAAATCAACTGACCCTGGATGCATGGGTTCATTTCTGACTCTCAATTTCATTCAAATGATGTGTATACCCACTTCTGTCTTAGTACCACATGGTGACAATTACTATAACATTTTACTGTAATTAAAATTGAAAGTGATGGGCTGGAGGGATGGCTTAGTGGTTAAGGTGCTTGCCTGAAAAGCCAAAGGACCCAGGTTTGATTCTCCAGGACCCATGTAAGCCAGATGCACAAGGTGGTGCATATGTTTGGAGTTTGTTTGCAGTGACTAGAGGCCCTTGAGTGCCCATTCTCTCTCTCTCTCTCTTTCTCTCTCACTGCCTCTTTCTCTGTCTCTCAAATAAATAAATAAAATGTTTCTTTAAAAAATTGAAAGTGATAAATCTATTAACTTTGTTTTCATTTTTCTGTTTTTCTCATACTGTTCTGAGTCCCTTGCAATTCCATATGAAATTTGATAAAGACTGCATTGAATCTGTGTATAAGCTTGGAGGAGTTGCTATCCTATTGAATTTTTAAATTTTTTTATCATTATTTATTTATTAGATACAGAGGGAGAGAGAGAGAGAGAGAGAGAGAGAGAGAGAGAGAGAGAGAGAATGGGCATTCCAGGGCCTCTAGCCACTGCAAACAAACTCCAGATGCATGTGCCATGATGTGCATCTGGCTAACGTGGGACCTGGAGAATTGAACCTGGGTCCTTAGGCTTCCCAGGCAAGTGCCTTAACCGCTAAGCCATCTCTCCAGCCCCTGTTGAATTTTTTAACACATGAATAACTTTCTACTCATTTTAGTCTTACAAATTTTCCAACAATATTTTGTAGTGTTCAGTGAATGATGTTGGACTTCTTTACTTAAATTTATTCTTAAGTATTTCATTGCCCCATAGTATATAAATGAAATTGTTTTCTTAATTTTTAGATGGTTCATTTTTAAGGTATAAAACCTCAATTGTTTTACTGTGTTTATCTTATTTTCTACAAACTTACAGGACTATAATTTTAGCTCTAATTTTGTTTTGCCGAGTCTTTGTGATTTTTCTCGATGTAAATATGTCACCTGCTGTGAGAGACGATCTTACTAGCTTCCATTCAGTCTAGATGGCCTTTTCCCCATGTTTCTTGGCTAATGGCTGACAAGAAGCTCAGTTCCATGCTGAAGATAAACAGTGTGAGGGATTTGCTGATTGGTGCTGATATACTAATGCTCACCCTTTCCTTTTGTTAACTTAGAGCTTACTTTTGGCTTTCCTAATTTCTTAAGGTGAAAGGGTCCACCACTGATTTGAGATGTTTCTTCTTAATGCAGATGACAGTAGTTAAAAGTTTTCCTCTCAGAACTCTATTGCCTCATTAGAGATCTGGGCATCCGTTTTACTTTTGCTCATTGAAAAGAATTTTCTTATTTATCTTGTATTTGCTTCTTTAAGCCATTAGTTATTTAGAAATGTGTGATCTCATTTCTACATATCTATGAGTTTTTCTAATTTTCTCTTATTATTAATTTTCTAATTTTCTTTCATTGTGAGGTAAGCATACACTTGGATTCTGTATTGATATTTGTTTCTATTCCCATCTAACACATGGTCTCTCCTTGAGAATGTTCTGTCTGCTGTAAAGAAAACTGAATTCTGGTGCTGTTGACTATGGCATGCTCTTGATTGCTCTTAGTTCTACTTTATTTAGAGTGTTGTTTAATTTTTTAATATATTCTTTATTGATTTTAGAGAGAGACAAGAAGAGGCAGAGAGAGAGAGAGAGAGAGAGAGAAAGAGAGAGAATGGGTGTGCTAGGGCCTCTAGCCACTGCAAACCAATTCCAGATGCATGCACCACCTTGTGCATCTGGCTTATGTGGGTCCTGGAGAATTGAATCTGGGTCCTTAGCTTCAAAGGCAAATGCCTTAACCACTAAGCAATCTCTCCAGCCCTACAATGTTGTTTAAATCTTCCAGGTCCTCACTTATCTCTGATAGTTGTTCTCCCCATCATCAAAAGTGGGGTATTGAGTTTCCAATTATTTATATTTGAACTGTCTTTGTTTCCCTTCAAACCTGTCAGCTTTTGGTTGATGTGATCAGAATCTCTATTGTTAGGCACATATAGGCTTACAATTGTTTTATGCAATCTTTTAACCTGTTCTGTATCTTTTTTTGGGGGGTTGAGGTTGGGTCTCACTCTGGCCCAGGCTGACCTGGAATTAACTATGTAGTCTCAGGGTGACCTTGAACTAATGGCAATCTTCCTACCTCTGCCTCCCAAGTGCTTGGATAAAAGGCGTGCACCACCACGCCCAGCCTGTTTTGTATCTTTGAATCTAAAATGTATCTCTTATATACCATTTACAGATAGATTCTTATTTTCATTTTTTTTTTTTTTTTTGGAGAGAGACACAGAGAGAGACAGACAGAGAAAGAGGGAGAGGGAGACAGATAGAGAATGGGCATGCCAGCAGTCTCTCAGCTGCTGTGAATGAAATCCAGATGCGTGCTCCCCCTTGTGGTCAAGTGTGGCATTGCGCCCTTGTGTCACTTTGCATCTGGCTAAACGTGGGACCTGGAGATTGGAACCATGTTCTTAGGCTTAGCAGGCAGGCACCTTAACCGCTAAGCCATCTCTCCAACCCACAGATAGATTCTTAAAAAAAATTTCAATCTAGTATTTTCTATATTTTAATTTTTATATTTTAAATATTTTTTATTTTTTTTATTTATTTATTTGAGAGCGACAGACAGAAAGAGAAAGAGGCAGATAGAGAGAGAGAATGGGCACACCAGGGCCTCCACCCACTGCAAACGAACTCCAGATGCATGTGCCACCTTGTGCATCTGGCTTACTTGAGTCCTGGGGAATTGAGCTTTGAACCAGAGTCCTTAGGCTTCACAGGCAAGCGCTTAACTGCTAAGCCATCTCTCCAGGCCTAATTTCTATATTTTAATTGGATAGATTGATTCCTTTAATTGAATGTAAATACTGATAAGATAGAATTTATAATTTTGTTTTACTCCTTTTTAAAAATAATTTTTAAAAACACATATCTTATTTATTTATTTAAGAGAGAGAAAGAGGTAGAGAGAGAGAGAGAGAATGGGCATGCCAGGGCTTCCAACCACTGTGAATGAACTCCAGACACATGTGCCCCTCATTCATCTGGCTAACATGGGTCCTGGAGAATCAAATTGGGATCCTTTGGCTTTGCAGGCAGACGCCTTAACAGCTAAGCCATCTCTGCAGCCCTGTTTTACTTTTTATTATGATCAATTTCTCTACTATTTCCTTCCTTGGTATCAAATAAATATGTTTGAATGTACTACCTAGAGCTTGATGCTTCTTAAAAAAAATTATTAATGGTTGTCCTGAAGAGAACCATTAATAACTTTAAGGGTTTCTGTTGATTCCCAACTCGATAGCACCTAGAACCACCTCTGGGATTAGATATGTTGGATTGGCCTCTGAGAGATTATCTAGATTAGCTTAATTAAGGCAGAAGACTCATCCTAACTATGGGCAGCACAGTTCCATGCTCTGGGGTCTGGAACTGAATACAAAGGAAAGAAGAGCTGGCTGAGAAGCAGCATTTATCACTCTCTGCTTCCTCACTGAGGACTAAATGTGACTAGCTGCCTCAAGCTCCTGCCGCCTTGCCTTCCCCACCATGATGGGAGGGACTTCCCTCCCTCTTTCAAACTGGTTTTGGGTCAGGTATTTTGTTGTCTTTTAGGTCAGGTTGAAAAAAAAAATTAAACAAAAAATGTATTTTTTTTTTTTTGAGGTAGGGTCTCACTCGAACCCAGGCTGGACTGGAATTCACTGTCTAGTCTCAGGGTGGCCTTGAACTCATGGCAATTCTCCTACCTCTGCCTCTCGAGTGCTGGGATTAAAGGCGTGTGCCACCATGCCTGGCTTCAAAAATCTATTTATATGTAGCTACTTTTTTTGCTATTTTATTTGCTGTGGATGAAGTTACTGTCTGGTGCCCTTTCACTTCAGACTGGAAGACTGCTTTTAGTGTTTCCTTTAAGGCAGGCCTATTAGTGAGAAGTTCTGACAATTTTAATTTATTTTACTTATGGAAGATTTAGAAAAGTATGTCTGAAGGGTAGTTTTGCCAGACTAAAACCAAGTGACCAACCAACCAACCAACCAACCACCACCAACAACCACAGCAGCTAAGTTGGTAAAGTGCTTGCCCTGCAAACATGAAGACCTGAGCAGCCATGTCAAATGCTGGTTGTGGTGGCACATACCTGTGATCCCAATGCTGGGAAAGCACAGAGGAGCAGAGCCTAGAGCTTGCTGGCCAGGCAGTGTAGCTTCATTAATAGCATATCTGAGGAAGGTTGTTCTCTGGCCTTCGTATGTGTGAAAGCACATGAGCACCTGTGCACATACAGGCACCCACACAGGTATAGAGCGTGTGTGCATGCACACACACACACACACACACACACACGTGCAGCATGCACACAAGCACACCACATATACACACATACAAAAATTGTTTTTGATCAAAAAAATCTGGTTGGCAGATTTTTTTCTTTCAGAACTTAAAAAAATGTAATTTCAATACTTTGTGACCCCCCCATGATTTTTTATAAGAAACCACCAATTAATCTTATTCAGGATTCTTTGTACATGACTAATGGCTTCTCTCCTGCTTTCAAGAGCCTCTTTGTCTTTGAATTTTGACAGTTTGACTAGGATGTGTGGTAGATGTGAATTTCCTTGCATTCATTCTATTTGGAATTTCCCACATTTTTTGGAATGCTTACCAATGATCATTTTAGATATTTCTATTCTCCCTTTCACCCCCCCTTTTCTACTAGGAGTGATATAATGCATATGCTTGCACATTCAATGGTCGCACAAGTCGCTGGTGAGCTGCTCGCACTCCTTCAGCCCTCCTTCTCTTGCTTGGAGTGGATGTGCTTCATGAACCTGCTTTCAAGTTTAAGATGTTCTTAGTTTTGCTTGCTCAAATCTCTGTCAGGTTTCATACTTTTCAATGACAAACTTTGTAATAGATTGCTTTTAATAATTTGAGTCTCTTATTGCTTATATCTATTTGATTAAACTTGGTTGACATGTTCTCTTAGTTCTGTGATCATATATGTACAGTAGCTTATTTGAAATCTTCATCTTATAAGTATCATTCCTAGCTTTCTCACAAGTAGTCCCTATTGATGTCTTTTTTTTTTTTGGTTTTTCGAGGTAGGGTCTCACTCTGGCCCAGGCTGACCTGGAATTAACTATGTAGTCTCAGGGTGGCCTTGAACTCTTGGTGATCCTCCTACCTCTGCCTCCCGAGTGCTGGGATTAAAGGCGTGCGCCACCACGCCCAGCTCCTATTGATTTTTTTTTTAAATACTTTATTTATTTATGAGACAGAGAAAGAGGGAGGGAGAGGGAGAGAGAGAGAGAATGGGTGTGCCAGGGCCTCTAGCCACTGCGAATGAACTCTAGACACATGTGACACTTTGTGGAACTGGCTTCGTGTGGGTACTGGGGAATTGAACTTGGGTCCTTTGGCTTTGCCAGCAAGTGCCTTAACCTCTAACCCATCTCTCCAGTCCCTGTATTGGTATTTTTCCCTATGTATGTTTCATACTTTTTTGCAAGTGTTTTGTTGTTGTTGATAAAAAGATTCAGTTTCAGGAACGTGACGTGGCAGGGCTGGAAATCAGATTCCCCTCCTTCTCTGGAGTTTGTTGCTGTTTCTTCTTGTGGGTGTTGTTACTGTGTGTTTAAACTTCAGTGAACTCATTCTTTGAGGTCTGTATATTTGTTGTATGTGTCCAGTGAAGTCTCTACTCAGCTCTTTGATTAGGAACTGATTGCACAGAAATTCCCATAAAGGACTAGAGCGAGTGGGTCTGCCAGGTTTTCCTGAGTGGCTTGGTGTAGATGTTGGGAAGGACCTTCATCCCTCACCTGGTCGATTTGCAACTCTACCTTAGCCTTCATTTCTTGCTTGAGCTGAGATGTGAGGTCAGACAGAGGTGACGGATTAGAGCCTTCTCAAGTGTTCTCGTAGCACGTGCCCGGTGTACAAAGCCTTAAGCATGTGTGCAGACCTCCAGCTTTTCAGAAGGATGTAGGGGCTTTTTAAAGACTCCATCGTTTTCTCATTCCTCATATTTTTCTATCTCAGCTTTTCTTCTCATTTTGTTTGCCCATACTGGCAACCATCATCTCATGCAGTTGTTAACATTTGACAAAGTCTGCTCGGAGAATGTGTTTAGCTTTGCATGTGTGATGGGGGTCCAATAAACACAAGGCTTTCCAGTGCGGTCTTGCAGGTAACTACCAAATACAAGTTAGAGATTTGGGGAGATGTAGTAACTCTATCCCTTCTAGTCCTGAGAGTACATGTTTCTATTTTTTTTTTTTTTTTGAGGTAGGGTTTTACTCTGGTCCAGGCTGACCTGGAATTAACTATGTAGTCTCAGGGTGGCCTTGAACTCACGGCGATCCTCCTACCTCTGCCTCCCAAGTGCTGGGATTAAAGGCGTGCACCACCACGCCCGGCACATGTTTCTATTTTTATATACTACCCCCAAGCTGGAGAGTGGGTGATGGCCTTGTAAGTGAAAAATGCCCCAAAGGTCACCATGCTCACCACGCTGTTGCCATTTTTCTTACGTAAAACATTTTTGAGGTATTATAAGTTCTGGGTTAATGTCCAGAGATCTAAAACAGCTGAGTTTTTAAAAACATAAAACCATTTTCGTTGGTTTTATGAAGGGACACACTTTAGATGGCTCTCATTCAACCCGTTTTCTTGGTACCACTCCACATAAGATCCACTTAAGGTTTTTTTTTCTTTTCTTTCCATAAAGTATGAGACTTAGCTTAACTCACTGTTATGTTTTACTTTTCTTTCTCTTTCCCTCCCCTTCCTTTCTTCCAGCTCATCTTCTCCCTCCTTCTTGCTTTTGCATATCCATTTATCCAGGATCATCTATCTTTCTTTCACTGAAATTGTTTTTGTGCCTTTGTAAAACCCATCAGTTGTGTGTTTCTCTGTGGTCCGTTTACGCATCTATGGATGCTCTCAAGCCTTCTACTGATCAGCCTTCCCTCCACCAAAACCTTGACTGCTGTGGATCTGCTAGAGGACTGGAATCAGCTAAGCTGCTCTCCACCTGTCTTAACTCTTTCTCATAAACTTCTGGGAGCTCATGTAGCTCTGCATTCTGAGATAATTTTTAGAAACTGTTGTCCTTGAAATGTTGTGGGGTTTTGAGAGAAGTTAAACCTTGGCATCGGTTTGGAATTATTGGCATCTTTCTTTTGAATCCCATTCATGCAGGTGGCTTCCCGTTCGTGTGCATGGTCTGTCTTCACATTTATTTAGAACTTCTGTGACTTCTTTCACTAGCAATTTATCATTTTTTAACACTCAAGTGTTTTACATATTCTGTTATATTTGTCCTTAAGTGTGTAATTGTTTTTGAGTGATTATAATGGTATCATAGTTTTTCCCTTGGTGTCTGTACATGCAATATTCAGAAGTATACAGAGATATAACTGTATCCTACAACCTTGCTGAATGCTTTTATTAGTTCAAGGGTAAATTTTTTCAAGGTATTGGGCTTTTCTAAGTACACAATTATGCCTTTTGCAAATTAGGACAGCATTATTCATATTCTTTTTTTATTTATTGGTTTATTTAATTTTTTTTTTTAAGGTAGGGTATCACTCTAGCTCAGGCTAACTGGAATTCACTATGTTATTTCAGGGTGGCCTTGAACTCATGGCGATCCTCCTACCTTTGCCTCCCAAGTGCTGGTTCATATTCTTTTTATTTCATTTTTCTGACTCTGCATTAGCTGGGACCACCAGAAATCTATTGTGTAAAAGTGTGAGATGGGGCATTGTTGCCTTATTCACAGTGGAGGGAAGGCATTCAGCCACTCACAGTTAAAGTAGAATGTGAGATCTAGATCTTTACACAATTTCTACATTAGTGGAGAAAGCTCCCCCTGCTTTTAGTATTTTTTTAAAATATATTATTTTTTATTTATTCATTTGAGAGAGAGAAAGAGGCAGATGGAGAGAGAAGATGAGTGCACCTGGGCCTCCAGCCAGTGCAAATGTACTCCAGATGCACGCATCTCCTTGTGCATCTGGCTTACATGAGTACAGGGGAATCAAACCTGGTTCCTTAGGCTTCACAGGCAAGC
This sequence comes from Orientallactaga sibirica, assembly GCA_036365145.1. Lineage (NCBI taxonomy): Eukaryota > Metazoa > Chordata > Mammalia > Rodentia > Dipodidae > Orientallactaga > Orientallactaga sibirica. The sequence goes on from JAEOAD010000030.1 coordinate 4,946,781, forward strand.
ACTTGAACTGTTAAGCCATCCCTCCAGCCTCTCCTTTTTTTTTTTAAATCAAGACTGAGGGTTGAATTCTATCAAATACTTGCATTTTATTTTTTCTTCTGTAGGTAAGATGATATTTCTGTTCTCACTATTAATGTTGTTTTGTTTTCTTTAGCTTTACTTTTTTTTTTGAGAGATACACAGAGAGAGACAGAGGGAAAGGAAGACAGAGAATGGGCGGGCTGGGAATGAACTCCAGATGCACGCGCCCCCTTGTGGGCAAGTGCAGCATTGTGCCCTTGCGTCGCTTTGCATCTGGCTAAATGTGGGACCTGGAGATTGGAACTTACGTTCTTAGGCTTAGCAGGCAGGTGTCTTAACTGCTAAGCCATCGCTCCAGCCCCTTTAGCTTTACTTTTTAGAAGTTTAACCATGATATACTTACGTGAATCTGTAGTGTATATCATTGGGTAAATTTAGAAAAATGAAAGGTTATGAATTCTTAAGAGAGCACCTCTTAATCTCTGCTCTCTCTTCTCGGTGACCTTCACGGCGATCTCTGTGGTTGGGAGGGTAGTGATGCCTCCCTATTGCTTTTCACACTGATAAGAGTCAGGAGCTAAAGGCCAGCACTCCCCATGGGACCCTCCGTCTACAAAGCCTCCTTCAGAACCACCCAGGAGGGGAGAAGGCTTGGTACCTTCTTCCTGCTGGGTAGAGATGCAAGTCCGTGATTTCTCTGTGGTATCCCCTGGCATTGTGGGAGTGGCGAAGATCTAATCATAGTCACCAGGCAAGGACAACACCCCAATTTTCTACATGACATTCTCTGACACTAGCCCTATGAGAACTGGGGGCCTTAGTCCAGCCATCTTACTCCCGACTTGACTCTGAGTGATATGTAGGGGGATGGGCCAGCTTTTTTCTGTGTTGTTTGGCTGGAATAGAGCAGTTATCATTTAAACGATTTTATTGTGAAAATTGTTCCCTTTCCTAACCTCTTGGAAGAAAGATTTTTTTTAAAAAAATATCTAAATCTACTTGAATCTCGGTGTGCTGGCTTCTTCAGCATTGAGTCTAGGGCATGAGATAGAGAGAAGGCCTAGGGACCTTGCCACATGTTGTTTGTTCCAAGGTTCTAAAGTTTCAAGTTGGTCTGCTCTCTTCTTTTTAACTTTTAGTATATTCTTTTTGTGGGGGGAGGGGTGTTGAGGTAGGATCTTGCTCTGCCATAGGCTGACCTGGAATTTACTATGTAGTCTCAGGCTGGCCTCAAACTCATAGTGATCCTCCTACCTCTGCCTCCTAAGTATTGGCATTAAAGTCATGTGCCACCATGCCCAGCACAGAGAAAGAGAATGGGGATGCTAGGGCCTCTAGCCACTCCTGACACATGCGCCACTTTGTGCATCTGGCTTTATGTGGGTACTGTGGAACTGAACTTGGGTCATTAGGGTTTGCAGGCAAGCACCTTAACCACTGACCCATCTCTCCAGCCCTAGCTGGAGAGATATTATTTTTTATAAAAAGCATAATCTCGATGTTCTTTTTTGTTTGCTTGAGGTAAGACTAGTCTGAACTGGAATTCACTATGTAGTCTCAAGGTGGCCTTGAACTCATGGCGATCCTCCTACCTCAACCTCCCAAGAGCTTGGATTAAAGGTGTGCACCACCATGCCTGGCAATTTTATTGTCTTCATAGTGAAATTGGCTTAGAACTGGATCACTTGGCCCTTTCTCTTCTTATGTTCTCCCAGTTCAAAATGTCTTCATCTGTTAGTACCAAAATCCTCTTAGATCCTCAACTGGGCTCAACACACACAAGCCTCAGCACAGGATTTGTAATGTTAGCCTTTTCCTGGAATGTACGCTTAGCCGGCCCACCAGAACTGCTCTACTCTGTCATAACGCTGCTTTCCCTGGGCATACAGCAAGTCCTTTCCCTTCCTGTACTGGCTCACTTTGTGGGGCTGGTGTATGCCACATTTCTTGCATAAAGTCTGTCAAATTTTATGGACATCCACGATGCTTGTGGAAGCGCTATCAAGGACAGAAAGAAAAAAAAAAAACTTTAACAATATTCTCCAGCTAATCTTGTATGCAATGCCCCAAGTTTCTCAGTTGTACATAAGAGGAAGTCTAGAGAAACGAATGTCATTCCCATCTTCTATATGGGAACTATATGGAACAAAGTTTTAAAAACTGTTTTATAATCAAAAGGTGCAGTTATTGGCACAGTGGTTAAAGGTGTTTGCTTGCAAAGCCTGCAGGCCTGAGTTCAATTTCCCTAGCATCCCATGTAAAGCCAGATATAAAGTGATGCATGCTGCTGTGATCCCAGCGCCCTGCAATAAGGTGAGATTGAGCCAGGAAAACCGAAAGCTCTTGCACTAGACTCTTTTGCACAAGCAAAAGACCTTTTCTCATATTTCTTTGGAGAACAGATACTTCAAGGTTGCTCTGATCTCCACAAGTGTTCTCTGGAACACAGGAGTCCATATGCATGTATGAAGGTATACATGTGCATGCACACACACACTTGCAAGATACACACACATAAATAAATACACACTTTAAAATGAATGCTAATTTTAGAGAGTTAGAAGCCTCTGGTTAATATGAAGTAGGGGAAAGCAATGATTGGCTGGAGCTTGGGGAGGCAGCCTGGCTACAGGGTGAAAGAGTGGAACACACAGGGAACAGAACATGGTGAAAAGTTTTCAGGGATGAAAACTGACAAGGTACAAACTGCTTGCCAACAGAAAAGACTTCGGGGATGCAGGAAGAATGTTCCTTGACTAACAATTCCCATCACGGACACGTAGCATCTCTTTGCTCCTTACAACTGCCTCAACTTCCTTTCACACCATTTTGGAATAACATGAATTGACAGTGATAGTAGAGTCCCTTGTATCATTTGAGAGTGACCCCTTGACCCAGAGGTCAAGCTTTTTCTTACTTGTCTGGTCAGAACATTCCATAACTTTTGAAGAAAACCATCTACAAGTGCTTGCCACTAATTGGACTAATATTAACAGACCGCAGAGAGGAAAGACCGGTGTGGAAGGCTCTCAAATCCCTCTGTGGTGATTAGGAAATGAGATAAGGAAGGGCAGCTTTTAACAATGTGACAGTCATCTTGCAAACCCCTGAGAGACAGCTTTCTGCAATCTGAGAGGAGCCCAGGTGTAGGAGAAAAGCAAACAAACAGAAATACCTCTGTGATGCTTCCGTTTTATAAAGTGTGGGTATCTAACGCTTCATCTGCACGCCCTGGCCAAAGAAGACAGTGTTAAATTGCCTCCTATTCTTGAGCAACTTACCCTGTCACTATGAAGCCAGCTGCATCAAAGCCTTTGAAATCAGATCAGGATGTATCACAAAGTTGTCTTGTTCCGGATTTGGGGGACTCAGAGCCAATGGATGTTGCTTAGGGTGAAGTGACACCTCCTGAAGCTATGGGAGCCATAGAAAATTCTACTGCAGGATACAGTAGGCAGGAGTCTGTGGAGTAAAGAAGGTGGCTCGTCCCTGTTTTGAGTCCCTTCCACTCTACAGACTCAAGGGAGATGGTGTGGGTCAATGGTGATGAACTCAGACCTTGGCCACTGACCAGCTGGGTAATGTCACCTTGATATTCCATCTATGTACCTTTACCTTCCTGGAATTAGATGGAATTAATGATGAACTTTAGCTCATAGGTTAGTGATGGGATTAAATGTGAGAGCTGACCACTCTACACAAGGCATGTTCATCTTCAAAGCTCTGCAGTGCTATTTAAAAAAAAATTATTTATATTTTATTGACAACTTCCATAATTGTAGACAATATCACATGGTAATTCACACAGAGCAAAACTACTGCCAAAAGGTCCAGCACTTCAGGAACCCCCACTTTGCCCTTTGAAACTCAAACCATCACCACTCTCCATCATATCCCCTGCAGATGCAAACCCCTCTCAAAGTCTCTCTTTTATTTTGATGTCACCATCTTTTCCTCCTATTATTATGGTCTTGTGTAGGTAGTGTCAGGCACTGTGAGGTCATGGATATCCAGGCCATTTTGTGTCTGGAGGAGCATGTTGTAAGGAGTTCTACCCTTCCTTTGGCTCTTACATTCTTTCCACCACCTGTTATGCAATGGACCCTGAGCCTTGGAAGGTGTATTAGAGATATTTCAGTGCTGAGCACTCCTCTGTCCCTTCTTCTCAGCACCATGGTGCCTTCTGAGTCATCCCAACATCACTGCCATCTGAAAAGAGAAGCTTCTCTAACCAAAAGTGAGAGTAGCATTAATATATGGATATGGACATTAAGAGAAGTGCTTTCTGGGCAATTTGGTGAGCATAGTATATACATTTAGCCAGATACCAGCAGATGTTATGCCCATAGGGCTCATGACTACCCTGTCGTAGGTTTTCAGTATCAGGAATGTATTCCCTCCCATGGAGTAAGCCTACAGTCCAATTAGAGAGTGGTTGTTTTCCCCCATAACAGACATGCCACTATTGTACCCATTGGCTCCATTCGGCCTTGCTGGTCAAATTTAAGGCTTATAGTGTCCACTGTTGAGTACCTCACTGGTTATTTATCTTTCTCCCATTGCACTGCATGCAGCATAGCTTTTTCCAGCTTTCTGTCAGCTGGTCCACATGGAGGAGACTTTCAGCTCAGCTCCATCAGGATTTGTCAGTCATCTTGCAGCCAAAATATGTGGAGTCTTTAGCAATAGGGACTTACCATATGTTCCTGGTAGGAAACCAAGGGTTTTGGCAATGGCTTGTAATATTTTTGGGGTATCTATGACCTCACTGAAAGGTATCCCTGGCACTGAAAATTTTCTAGTAACAATCTATGGCTTCTGAGTGTTCCATTGTCCAGAAAAGTAGGATTCCATATGACTTATTTATATCCTCTTAGATTTTCATTAGCTCTCTCTTCACCTTTCCTTTACTCAATCCCTTTTCCTGACCTCACTTAGGTCTTTTCACTCCCATTTATCTGTTCTTCTACTTACATATATACAATACCATCCTATTAAGTCCCCCCGCCCTTTCTATTCCATTTACATCCCCTTTCTAGCTTACTGGCCTCTGCTACTGAGTTTTATTCCTACTCACATAGAAGTCCAATCATTTGTTGCTATAAGAGCTATATAAGAGAGAACATGTGACGTTTTGGCTTTCTGGGCTTGGGTTACCTCACTAAGTATAATCCTTTCCAGATCTATCCATTTTCCTGCAAATTTCGTAACTTTATTTTTCTTTACCACTGAATAGAACTCCATTGTGTGAATGTGCCACATCTTCATTACCCACTCATCAGTTGAGGGACATCTAGGCTGGTTCCATTTCCTAGCTATTGTGAATAGAGTAGCAATAAACATAGTTGAGCAAGTATCTCTAAGGCAGTGAACCGAGTCCTTAGGATATGTGCCTAGGAGTGTTATAGCTGGATCATATGGTAAATCTATATTTAGCTGCCTCAAGAACCTCCACACTGATTTCCACAATGGCTGGACCAGATTGCATTCCCACCAACAGTGTAGAAGGGTTCCTTTTTTTCCACATCCTCGCCAGCATTTATGGTCATTTGTTTTCATGATGGTAGCCAATCTGACAGGAGTGAGATGGAATCTCAACATAGTTTTAATCTGCATTTCCCTGATGACTAGGGATGTAGAACATTTTTTTACATGTTTACATGCCATCTGTATTTTTTCTTTTGAGAACTCTCTATTTAGTTCCATGACCTATTTTTTTTTTAATTAAAATTATTTTATTTATTTTTGGAGAGAGAAACAGATAGAGACAGACAAAGAGGGAGAAGGAGACAGAGAATAGGTGCACCAGCAGTCTCAGCTGCTGAGAACAAAATCTAGATGTGTGTGTCCCCTTGTGGGCAAGTGCGGCATTGCACCCTTGCATCACTTTGCATCTGGCTAAACGTAGGACCTGGAGATTGGAACTGGGTTCTTAGGCTTAGCAGGCAGGCACCTTAACCACTAAGCCATCTCTCCAGCCCCCATGGCCCATTTTTTAACTGGGTTGTTTGATTTCTTATTATTTAGATTTTTGAGTTCTTTGTATATCCTAGCTATTAATCCTCTGTCAGATGTATAGCTGGAAAAGATTTTCTCCCATTCAGTAGGTTGCCTCTTTGCTCTATTCACAGTGTCCTTTGCTGTACAAAAACTTTGTAATTTCATGAGGTCCCAGCAGTTGATCTGTGGTTTTATTTCCTGAGCAATTGGCATCATATTCAGAAAGTCTTTGCCAAGACTAATATGTTGAAGGGTTTCCCCTACTTTTTCCTCTAGCACTTAAGGTCTTTGACCCATTTGGACAACTTAATTCTTGTGCATGGAGAGAGATAAGGATCTATTTTCATCCTTCTACAGATAGATACCCAGTTTTCCCAGCACCATTTGCTGAAGAGGCTGCCTTTTCTCCAATAAGTATTTTTGGCATTTTTGTCAAAGATCAGGTGGCTATAGCTACCCAGTCTTACATCTGGGTCCTCTATTTTGTTCCATTGATCTACATGTCTGTTTGTGTGCCAGTACCATGCTGTTTTTGTAACTATGGCTCTGTAATCTAGGTTAAAATCAGGTATGGTGATAACACCAGCCTTATTTTTTGTTGCTCAAAATTGTTTTAGATATTCCAAGTTTTTTGGATTATTTTTCTATTTCTGTGAAGAATGCCATTGAAATTTTGATGGGGATTGCATTAAATGTGTAGATTGCTTTTGGTAGGATTGCCATTTTCACAATATTGATTCTTCCAATCTAGGAACAAAGGATGTCTTCCCATTTCCTAGTGTCTTCTGTAATTTCTCACTTGAGTGTTTTAAAGTTTTTTTATTGCAGAGATCCTTCACTTCCTTGGTTAGGTTTATTCCAAGGTACTTTATTTATTTATTTATTTATTTTTGATGCAATTGTGAATGGGAGTGATTCTCTGATTTCATCCTCTGTGTGTTTGTTGTTCAGTGCTACTGTTTTTATTACTTCCTGTCTGATAGATTGTCCATACAAAGTGATCTGATAGAATGTCCATAGAGAGCCAGAAAGAACCTTTCAGAATTGACTCCTTTCATAGATATGGCTGAGAAGTGAAGATACTGTTCATAACGGGCCGCATACTACCCAGGCCACTAGACTAGTGAGGAACAGACTCAGGTAGATCCAGTAGTCTCGCCCTTCATGTTTCCAATATCCCCATCAAATCAAATTTCTTAGTTGCACTCGATGAACATATTATTTGAATTTGTAACTTTTTCCTTAAATATTTTATCTCAAGAAAGTTGTGCCAAAGGGAAAACAAAAACGCAACACAAAACAAAAAAGTAAGACGGTGGAAGTGAGCGTGGAGGGAAAGTGATCCGGGAAAGAAGAAATGAACAGTTATCACGGGTGCTGCATCCCAACAAAGGGACACGTGCTCTGTCACCACTCAGTACTCACACTGGACTCCACTGCCTCCCAAGGTGAGGGATCCCCGGTGCATTCTAATGCATGTTTTATTTCTCCATTGATTTTAATTAAAAGGATATTGTCAAGGTTGCTAGGCATAAATATCGACTGCTTTTGACACTACACTGTCCCAGAGGTCCAGGCTTATGATTTAAAGGTTCCTGTATCTCCCTTAGTTCCTCACACTTGTTTCTTGGTGTATGGAACATGTCAACAACAGAACTGCTTGAGGATTTCTGGGATGCAACCGACGTTGAAAAAAGCAATTAAAACTCTAATTTGAGATGCCATCTTGTATGTGAGATCTTGGTCACAAGATGGATAAAATTTGTAGAATAACCATCAGAGATGTCAATCAACTTTTTCATGTATATATCCCATATACACAGGAATGGTGCTTTTCATATAGCAAAAAGGCATGATCTTTTTTTTTTTTTAAAAAATATTTTATTATTTATTTATTTTTACTCAAAGAGAATTCCAGCCAGGCAAATCAACTCCAGATGCATGTGCCCCTTGTGTGGCTAACTGGGTCCTGGAGAACAGAATGAACCGGGATCCTTAGGGTCATAGGCAAGTTGTAAGCCATCTCTCCAGCCCCAAGGCATGATCTTTTACCAGGTAATTTTTCTCAAAGAGATTCCTGTAGGCATCACCCTCAAAACCTGGTCACTGTGAACAGAATAGACTTCCTGAGTTGTGTGGTGATTTGTAAGTGATTTTAACTCCACATTTTGTCACTTATCAGTTCAGTAAATTCCGCATACTCATTTCTACCCAGGGCCCAGAAAACCTTGAGAAAGTCTTGATACTTCAGGGTTAATTCTAGCAGCATCCGAAGCAGCAGGAGGTGAAAGAGGCACCACAGCCCATACAGAAGGAAGTAGACTGCCGAGAATAAGTGGTGTGAAAAGGCATTATGGAGCATTCTCAGCACAGACAAATTGTCTTTTCCTTGTTGATAGTGGAAAATCAATATGGTTGTTTTCTGTTCCGTTTTCAAGGGCACAAGTTGCTGCTCCTTCAGGCTGGAGAAGTTCATAGGGTAGTTAACAAAATGTCAGCAGGGATTGAGCAGTTCAAGCAAAATTGACATCTGTGTGCCATAAGCCTGCCCTAAGTGAACTTGGAGCCGCAGGGGAAGACAGAGCATCCGGGGCCACGAGGACCAGGGCCCACACACCAAGCTAAAGAAACGGGATTTCTGGCTGTGTCCCAATAGGTGGAAGGAGAGCTATGTCATCATGAGGAAGGGAGAAAGATGCTCTGATTAGTAACCACTTGTGATGAGAAGTGTTATGATTTGTTTGTGAAATGTCTCTTGAAGATTCATATGCTGAAGGCTTTGTCCCTAGCTGGCAGTGGTTGGATCATGAGGGTTTAGTGGAAACTAGGAGGTAGAGCTTGGTTGGAGTAAATATGTCACTGGGGTACTGGGGTCCGTCTTGGGAAGGCCTATCTTACCCCTGGTTCTCCCACTGTCTGCTTCCTGGAGGTATGGCATGAGTAACCCCTCTTCTACACGTGCCTTCTGTGCATGAAGTTCTGCTTTTTCTAAGGCTCATACCAAAGTAATGGAGCCAGCAGGCCAAGTGCTGAAACCTCTGAAACTGAGTGGAAATAAATTCCAAGTTGTTACTTTCAGGTATTTGTCATAATAATAAATGCTCCTGAATATACCAGATGCCACACAACTGCCCAGCAAGCTGTTTTCCAGATCAACTCTTGCAGCCTGGGCATTTTTTTTTAACCTTGAATTATCTGGCTGATCACATAGATTTTATTTTCTGTTTCCCAGATCCTTGTCTACCCCACTGCTTCCATTTCTCCCCTCTAGACACCTTTCCTAAGTAGCAGAAATGATTACTCAAGATGTCATGGTGGTGAAGGGACAGACTCTGGAGTTCAAAGGCCCTGGGATTATAACCCTAGATTGGGCATAGAATGGGATGGTCCCTTGAACCTTATCTCCACCCTTGAACTTCAGTTTCTTCAAATGTAAACGTGGGTGATAATTTTTCTCATCTTAGAAGAATGCTATGAGAATTCAATGAGGTTGAGTCTCATGCATAGTGAATGATTGTAGCTTCTTTTCTATTTAATGGGTTTCTGAGTTCCCTTAACAGCCCTAAATCTCTGAGCCTCTCTCTCTCTTTCTGTGTGTGTGTCTCTCATCCCCAGGAAAATAGACTGATACGTTCTTTTAGACTGTAGGGTTGACAGTTGCTCCCCACCCTAAATGCACCTCATAGGATACAAAATACTGTCAGTAAATTATGAAAATTAACTGTCCCATAAAGCCCTGAGAGGGAGGTGTTGACAGAGGTTGTGATGGTTAATCTCTGCTGTCAATAGTTGTCATGGAAACAAACCTCTGGGCAGGTCCATGAAGAGTTGCTAGATTAAGTTAAAGTGGGGACTAGATTGGGGAAGACCAGTGTAACTGTGAGTGGCACCAATCTGTGGACTAGTGTCCTGGACTGAATCCAAAGGAGAAAGCAAGCTGAGCACCAGCATTCGTCTCTCTGCTTCCTGACTACATATGCATTGTGACCAGCTGCCTGAAGTGCCTACCACCATGCCTTCTCTGCCATGATGGACTGTAAACCCTTAAACTGTGAGCTGAAAGAAAACCCTTTCCCTGAAGCCATAGGCTGCTTCTTGTCATAGCAACAAGGAAAGTAACTAATTCAGAGCACATTGGCATATTGGTCCTGGTAGGTGTTTTAAGATTCCTTACTCCAAAGTGACAACTCTCATTATGTGGCAGCTGAGCTTGCAAGATGCAGAGTAGATAATAAGGATTTCTTAGAGTCTCTAGAATCATATCATACTACAGATGTCTATATAGCCTGCAGTAAGTCAGGCTGGCACTGGCTGGAAGAGCTGAATTTTTACTTTAAGCTAAAGATTTGGACAACAGTCAAATAGTGTCTTAGTTAGGAATGACTAATCAACTGCTACACACCACTCCATCAGCTAACATCTGTGACTTAACAATAGCTGTATAGGACTTGTTAGTGTCACAGTGCTATGGGAATGGGGCTGGGGGCAAGGCTTTGCTCCATGGGTTCATCCAGGGACCTAGGCCCATGCTTCACAGGGCTCTCTCCTCTCTCACATCTTTACAGTCTTCTCTATTTACTGTGTGGTGGTTCATGGACCAGCTCTAGAAATTGCATCTTAAGTCTGCCCACAGTGTGTTACTCACAGGCCATATCTGATGGCAAAGGATGCTGAGGCTCCATCCACAAGTGCTTATATAGGAACCAAGGGTGAGTCATGAGCCAGTGTCTGCCTCACATGCAAACAATATGAGTTATATTTTTTAGTTAGGGCAAGATTAAAATCCTTTCCTTGTTGTCAGGGAATTGAAAAGGACAGTCATAAATTAGTAAACGGGTGGGGCTTGGGTGGAGAGAGGAAGAGGACTAACTTATAAAATTTCAGGATGTACTTGGCATCAGAGGCCTGCAGGTTCAGGGTCAATGCCTGGGAGTGAGTTCCTCCCTAAATCCAGTGTTCTCAATATCTCACTCAGTTCATCCTATCAGGCAGGGTGTTACTGTCAGTAATATTGCCAGGTTAACCAATTGGCTGTTCTCTTATAATTTTTTTTGCACACTGAATAATCTTTCGTTGGTGCTAAAATGCATTCATAGATCTTGTAAGAGTTTATCCCTCATTTCATTTTCTCCTCCACACTTACTACTGAAAGAGGAAAGCAGTATTTTTCATTTAACTCACCAGTTGGCAAAAAACTGGCCTCACAGGTGATTAAAGCACTTGCTTGCAAAGCTTAATAATCCAAGTTTGATTCCCCAGTAACCACATAAAACTAGATGCACAAAGAAGGGCATGTATCTGGAGTTCTTTGCAGCTGCTGGAGATTCTGGCACACTCATTCTCTGTTTCTCTTATTTCTGTCTCTCTCTGCTTGCAAATAAATAAGTAATTAAAAAAAAAAACCAGAGCTACACTAGCCTTTGATTCTGCATGTTTCTGGAGCTGGCAGTTGGTAGAACTTGCATCCACAGTGGAGAATAGTAAGTTGGGGAAAGTTCTGGGATGGGATGGGCATGCCAACAAAGACAAGACTGCTTTACTTTGTTTCATTTATTTATTGTTTATTCTCCAAATATGACTGGACTTGACCAGAAGGCACATTAGGGAAACTGGGAATGTGGTTCAGTGGGTAAGAGGGCGAACTGTGCATGCATGAAGAGCTGTGTTTGCTCCCCAGCACCCACGTAAAAACGCGGGTGTGGCCGTGTATGCCTATAACTCTAGTGATGAGGGAGGTGGAAACTGGAGGAACACTGGGGCTCCTTGGTCAGCCAGTCTCTCTAGGGGAAGCCCAGGTTCAGTGAAAGACTCTGTCTCAGAGAAATAACGTGAACCAATGTTAATATAGACAATCTGAAACCTTCTTCTGGCCTCCACATACATGTGCATGGGGCACCCATATGTGCACATATATGTGAATATACTACATGCACACATACACGCACTGACAAAAAGAAAAGAAAGAACATTTGAAAACTGTGTGCTGTATGTACTCACATGTATGTTTTTACTAAGAAGCAAGTGTAACCTATATGATGGGTGGTCAAGATTTTAACTTAGATTTAGATGATCTCTGTATAGAACAAAATCCAAGACACAGAATTGCTGAGATCTCATGAAAGGCAAACAGAAATATAAAAAATATATAATAAAATATAAAAAGCAAAATCTAGAAAGAAAACATGAGCAGAAGTGCTAAATCATCCCTGTGACATGAATTCCTCCTTTCCCGAGCATTCTCCTATGCATGTGACTCTCCTTCCATCTGCCTCTCTCCCCAGCATGGCAGCTCAGAGAGGAGAACTCAAAGAGAACCACCCTCAGATAAAAGTGAGGACATCTCTTAAAGGACACCCAAAGCAGCGCCCGATGCTCAAGTTCTTCCCAGGTCTCTGTTTCTTACTGAAGTATTACAATTTAGTCTGAAAAAGAGCCAGCAAAATGCTCTTTCTTTGCTTCTTTTCTTGTCTTCCTCCCTCCTTCCCTTCTTCTTTCCTTCTCTCTCTCTCTTTCTTTTTTTTTTCTTTTCTCCCTGTGTTGGATATGGAGAGTGAGAGGATTCACCTTTGGGTTTTCTGAGACCCCCCACTTTTTCATGACTAAGGGCATCAAAGCACTCACTGCAGTAGACACAAGGCCCATGCAATAGTTCTAATAAGACAGCGTCTTGATGGTTTTGACAATGGATCAGTAGTGTGTGACCTCTATTTCCCTTGGAAAAGAAAACCACTAGTGTTGGCTAAAAAGTGTTTCAAGCATTTCATCCTATTTCCAGTTTTGAAGCATGGCCAGTTAACAACTCCCATGAGAGTTGATTCTAATTCCAGGTCCAGATTAGACTTTTGACTCCCAAGAAATCCAAGAATATAAATTGGGGAAACCTAAAAGAATGATAGCTTGCTTGTTGTCTATCCCTGAAGACCTCACTGTGTTTTAATTGCCAAATACAAGGACTCATCTTGCTGGGAGGGAGGAGTGAGAAGAAGGGTGATAATTTGTAGAAAAGACTCGGATTCCTCAGCTTGTGACCTTGTGTCCCAGGTCTTCCATCTTCAGATGCCATCAGCTCTGAAATATCACTAATCTTTACTACATCTCCTACGATTGTTGAGCATTCTTTTGCATCAATTAGATAAGAAAGAACTTTCAATAATTCAATAGTTCTGTATTAAAGGGCAACTCATCCACACATAACTTATCTCCACAGTTATCAGTTGTTTTTTTCTGGAACAGCCATGCGACACTCACTTGGCTAACTCTCCATTCATTCATTCATTCGTCAGAGCTCGGATTCATCTGAGTAAATGCAGTTATGATTTAATTACCCAACGCTTGGGTTCAAGTACAAGGGAATGTGACTTGTTTGTAGAGTGATGGCTTGTTTTTCTCGGTTACTAATCATGAGTTTAATTTTTAATGGAAGAGCATCGCTAGCATAATTAACACCCAATTTACATGTGCATCCATAGAACCAATTAATTACATTTTATTGACGTCTAGTTGCTCTTTAAAATGCTTTCCAAATGCCTCCAAATTGATTTTAAACTGTTGATAGTGAGAGCCAGTTTATACTTTTCTCGTGTTTATGAAATACTAACCTCTTCGTTCATTAATATGTGTTATTTATTGGAGGCATTCCATAAGTTCCTAAGAATATTTTGCACGGAATGCGCCGTGTGGTCAGACGGCATTTCCTGTTTTAATAGTCCTTAAAGCAGATGTTATAACACTTGGGGACTACTTCTATGACCCCCTTTCAGCAGTTACCGTCTCATTGCTGGGACAAAACCCCCAACCAGAAGCAGGCCATGGGAGGCACGGGTTCATTTCAGCTTACAGTTTCAAGGGGACATCTCATCATGGCAGGGAATACATAGCAGGAGCAAGAAGCTGGTTCACATCATCACTTGTGAGCATGGAGGAAGTAGCAAGGGGCAAGCTGAGCTGTGAACCTCCAAGACTCCACCTACCAAAGGCTCCTCCAGCTGGGGATCAAGCATGAGGCTTAATCACAAACACATGAGGCTTTGGGGGACATTTTACATTCAAACCACCACATTCCTGGATCTCAAAGGCTAACGCATCCAGGAAAAGTTTTTTTGCTTTTAAGAAGTTAAATCTCAGTAAAGACTTTGCAAGAGAAGGTTCTGGAATGTAATTTACTCCTGCAGAAAAAAAAAGTAGACATATGCTGAGGAGACAAACTCTGGGCATTATGAGTTTTCATTTCCCTAGCAATGACAATTCTTACTGCAAATGAAAGCCTCTGGCAGTCTTAAACCCATGCCAGTGAATGCTAAATTACTTGTCCTTCTCTTCTACGCTGTAGGAAGCTTTTGAACATACTGCGGCTTCCACGGGTAGATGCAGAGATCTGAGAGGATCAGGCATGAGTGTCCTCAGGGGTTTCAAGTGTTTTTCCTGTGGCCATAGCTCACACCAAATCAACCAAACCGTGTGAGGGGAAGGATGACTCTGTCTCCTTGACAACCCTTGTCCCTCATGACCCCTTCATAAACAACCCTAAGTATTACTCAGATCTGATCATTTCCCTCACCTATGAACTGATCAAATTACTAGCATGTCTTGCCTTGGCTATTGCAGTGGGTTCCTAATTGTTGGGTCCACCTCCATCTAACTTGTCACCTCAAATCTGTTTTCTGTACTGTGGGTGGCATGATCATGTGCATCAACAAGCTCTTTGGGGGTTTGTGTGCAAAACATCCCCCTTTAGCCTCAGATTAAGTATTATACTTAATCCCCACCTGGTGCAACCGTTGGGAGGTGGAGCCTTGCTGGAGGAGTGTGTCACTGGGGGTGGGCCTTGAAGTTTATCAGTCTAGCGCCACTGTGTATTCAAAGCTATTTCTTGTTGCCTTTTCCCTGCTGATATGAGAAGATGTGATACCCAGCTCTCTGCTCATGTCAAATTTTCTCCATCACGATGAAACTTCTCCTCAAACCTATAAACTGAACAAAACCCTTTCCTTCCACAAGCTGCTTCTGGTTTTGTCACAATAATGAAAAAGTAACTGCTGCATACACATCCTCTGAAAATACACATGCGCGCCCCCCCCACACGCATCACACATATGTGTGCATACACCAAGCAACAGTGATTTCTGATGCTCTCAGTTTCAAGGCAATCTTCAACAAGGCCCTACATTATTAGGTCTCTACTCATCCACCTCTCCCACCTCCATGTCACATGCTCCTTGTCTTTGGCACCAGCCATACTATCTAATTTTGTTTCTTGTATAAAACAACCTCCTCCTATTGCTATGGAGGCTGTCAAGCCTCAGATGCTCAAAAGAACAACATTGTCATCCACATACAAAGGGAGAAAGTGCAAAGGTTTGTTGGACTTCTTCACAAAGCAATCGGCAAGATAGGAAAGCTGGTTCAAAGAGGTTTTGGAAATTAAGTACTTACTGTCAGAAAAAGAATGTTGGAATATGATTGCTAGTTCAGACACAGTGGTTAATGACCACAACACAATGAGACTATAACCTTGAGTAGATTTTCCTACTCTCACAAATAAGAAGCATTTTACCCAGACCAAAACATCTGTAAGTTAACTGTAACTTTCCAATGTGTATCAGCTTACTCAATACTAAAGAATATGGCAAAGAAAGGAAGAGTGGCCAACTATGACTCATGGGGCACATGAAGTAAAACTTGTGGGTGCTTGTGGTACAGGTTGAGGACAAAAATTGTTTTTTGTTAATATTTTATTTATTTTTATTTACTTGCAAGCAGAGAGAGAGAGAGAGGGAGAGAGGAGAGAGAGAGGGAGAGAGGAGAGGGAGAAGAGAGAGAGGCAGGGATAGAAAATGGTGATGCCAGGGCATCTAGCCATAGCAAAGGAACTCCAGGTGCATGTGCCCTTTGTGCATCTGGCTTTACATGGGTGCTTGGGAATTGAATCTGGCTTGTTAGGCTTTGCAGGCAAACACTTTAACTGCTTGCTGAGTCATCTCTCCAAACCCCCAAAGATGGTTTTAAAACCCTTTTTAATATTTATTTATTTACTTATTTATTAGAGAGAGCGAGAGGGAGAGAGAGAGAGAGAATGGGAGTGCCAGAGCCTCTAGCCACTGCAAAGGAACTCCAGATGCATGCGCCATCTTGTGCATGTAGCTGATGTGGGATCTGGAGAATCAAACCTGGATCCTTAGGCTTCACAGGCAAACACTTTAACTGCCAAGTCATCCCTCCAGCCCTTTAAAACCCTTTTTAAAGGATTGTCGAAATGATCCTCTAAAACGAAGAAGACTCTGGCAGACATTCTCAGTGTTCCAAGTTTTTAAATAAGCCTTACAATAAATCTGATCTGGGCCTTTTCAGACAAGTTTGCCAGCCTCAGCCTGGGGAATGAGGCAACCCTCTGCTGATTGTTGTTGTTGTTTTGAGGTAGGGTCTCGCTCTAGCCCGGGCTCACCTGGAATTCCCTTAGTCTCAAGTTGGCCTCGAACTCAAGGCAATCCTCCTACCTTTGCTTTCTGAGTGCTGGGATAAAAGGGATGTGCTCCTACACCCAGCTTCAGCTGATTTTTTGTTTTTGTTTTTGTTTTTGTTTTTCGATTTTTCGAGGTAGGGTCTCACTCTAGCTAAGGCTGACCTGGAATTAACTATGTAGTCTCAGGGTGGCCTTGAACTCATGGCGATCCTCCTACCTCTGCCTCCCAAGTGCTGGGATTAAAGGCGTGTTGGGATTTTGGAAGGCTATCCTTGCCCTTGGTGATACATGTTTGTGTTGATATGCTTTTTGCTCAGAATGTACTTCCCTCCTTCTCTACAGTGAGTTTTAATTTGAAGTTTTCAGCTCTGAGGCATTTCCTCCTGCAAAAATTCTCTCCTGACTTGTCAGAGCCTTAATCCATTACTTGTTTGTTTGCTGTTTCTTTATTTGACGACTAGCATGTAGAGACTTATCATTTATATGTAGGGTCCACTGCCCCCACTTTACCCTCAGCTAAGTAATGATGTTTGGGAAGGTTGTGAAAGCTTTAGGAGGCAGAGCCTTGCTGGAGGAAGTGGGTCGCTGGTGCCTGTTGTGAGGTGCGATAGCTAGGTCCCATGTGGGCCATTTGCCCTCTGCTTTCTGACTCATGTGTGATGTGACAGCAGGGTCCTCCTGAGCCAGCTTGCCAAGCCTTCCTCACCATGATAAAGCTTCTAAAACTGTGGGCTGAGTTAAACCCCTTCCGATCCATAATGATAAATGCCTGTCTGGTTTTACATGGGTGGCTGGGGAATTAAATCTGGGCTAGCAGGCTTTGCAAGCAAGCACTTTGAATAGCCCAACAAGCTTCTGATTGTATATTTGTTCACAGCAATGAGACGCCTAAGGAATGAGATATTGTTTTATCAAGTTGATGACTAATGTGGAAAAATCTCAGGAGTTTGCTTGAATCAGGTGTGGACATTAACGCAGACATATAGATCAAAGTAAAAAATATGATTGGCAGGGTGGGGCAGAGCTGAGAGAGATGGCTCAGAGGTTAAGGCACTTGTCTGCAAAGCCTAACAACCCAAGTTCAATTCCCCAGTACCCACACAAAACCGGACGTGCAAAGTGATGCATACACAGCTGGAGTCCATTTCAGTGGCTGGAGGCCTTGGCACACCCATTCTCTCTGTCTCTCTCTTCTGGCAAATAAATAAATAAAAATATTTAAAAGTATGATGTGTGAGCATATAAAATTTGCACTACCATTTATCTGGCATAACTCCTATTTCTTCTTTTGTGACACTGGTCAGGTTAGTTACTCCTTGAGTTTGGATTTTATCCTTTTTGAAGTAGAAATGATAATATCATTACAGTATCACAAATGACATGACCCTGGAGGGCACTGAGGCGGAAAAGGCAGATCTTGTTAAGCTTTTATTATGTATTTTATCTTGTCGTTCTCACTTTACTTAAGGTGAAAAAAAAAAAAAAAACTAAGTGTGAGATGAAAAAGAGTAATATGTCCAATAAGAAAATTACAGTGATAGGGTTTTATGGACACCATGGTAGCTAAGTTGGAAAGCAAACCTTTCCCCAAAGAGCCTGCTCCTGCTGCCTAACACAGCCTGGTAGGGAAACAGCACTTCCTTTTATTCCCTCCTCCAGGCCAAGGATCTCTCTGCTCTGAATTCTCTCCGTGGAACTGGAAGACATGCCACCCAGAGGTTCTGGCCCATTTTCAGCAAGTTCCCACAGGCAGCATTTGCAGCAGCTTTTTTTAGGAAGTACAGAACAGCAATGGAAGAATCTTTGGCTCTGAAGTGGCCTTTGGCAGCAGAGCTGGGCCACATACAGTGAGGAACAGCTCTCCTAGGACTTCACGTGACACAATGCATCCCTGTTTTCTTTAAGCTGCCAAGTCTATGGGCTTTCCTCATGTTATTTTGTTTTCTCATCACTTGTCCCAATTTATCTCTGATTTTAGAGCCAGATTAAGGGCATATTAAGATTAAAAGTGGGCTGGATAGATGGCTTAGCAGTTAAAGCATTTGCTTGTGAAGCCTAAGGACTCATGTTCCACTCTCCAGGTCCCGTGTAAGCCAGATGCACAATGACTCAAGCGCACAAAGTCTCACATGCACACAAGGCGGAGCACATGTCTGGAATTTGATTGCAGTGGCTGGAGGCTCTTGTGCGCCAATTCTCTTTCTCATTCTCTCTCTCTCAATATCACTCTTGCATTAAAAGAAGAAGGAAGGGCTGGAGGGGTGTCTTAGCAGTTAAGGAGTTTGCCTGCAAAACCAAGGGGCCCAGGTTTGATTCCCCAGGACCCACATTAACCAGATGCAAAAGGGGTGCATGCATCTAGAGTTCATTTGCAGTGGCTGGAGGCCGTGGTGTGCCTATTCTCTCTCTCTCTCTTTCTCTCTGTCAAATCAATAAAATAAAATAAAACAAAACAAAATAAAATAAGGCAGTTTGTTGGGCTTGCCTCAACAAAAAAAAAAAAAAAAAAAAAGAAAGAAAGAAAGAAAAGAAAAGAAAAGAAAAGAAAAGAAAAGAAAAGAAAAGAAAAGAAAAAGGAAAGATTAAAGGTGTTTGCTTCAGAGCTTGGCAGCCCAGGCTCAATTCTCTAGCATCCACATAAAAATGGATGGACAGTGGTATATGCGTCTGGCATTCATTTGTATCATCAAAAGACCTTGTTATGTCCATAACCCACTTCCCATAAATGAATTAGTTAACTAATATTGTAGCTACTTTCTTCTTGCAGGGATAAAGTACCCAACCACAAGCAGTTGATGGGAGGAAAGGTTTGATTTTGGCTTGCAAATTTGAAAGGGAAGCTCCATGATGGCAGGGGAACGATGGTAGAGCAGAGGCTGGACATCACTCCTTTCAACATCAATGGAAGATAGCACAAGAGAGTGAGCTGATTTCTGGCAACCAGGAAGATAGGTTATAACATCCAAAACCTGCAGCTAGTAACGCATCTTCTTCAGCAAGGCACCACCTCACAAATAGCTACCAGCTGGGAGCACACATTCAAAACCCATGAATTTATGGGGAATCTGATTCTCAGTGTACATACACTGAGTTGCTATGCCTCTTCAAAAGGCACCTTGCCCTTGAAACAGAGAGATCCAACACTTGTTAGTATGGGCATATCTCTGCAAACACATACTAGGCATGGTTAAATGGTGAAGCACTCACACCATTTTTAGTTGAATCTAAATCAAACTAATCTAAACAGCTAATTTAGATTTTTAGTTTAACTGTACTTAACTTCAAATTTCTAGAGATGGAAGAAGAAAATCTTTTACCTGAACTATTCATGATTTTCTTCTTCTGAACACCAGTGTAAATATAATGTAAGTTCGGGGTGAATAAAATATCACCACCATTTCAGAAGAAAGTGATCTCTACTGACATTCCTTCTCCAGCAGGTTCTGCTTGCTGAAGACTAAGTAGGAAGCTTAATCTTAATCAAAAATACCTCGGGCTCTGGGGGACATTTGCATTAAAACCACCATAGGCATCATGTTAAATACAAGGCTGGGACAAGTTTCATGTAACTTTTCACAGTAAAGGACACAGATATTATTCCATAATAGGTTAAATTAATTTCTCTTGAATGGATCACAAATTGTAAGCCTTGAGAACAAAAGAAATAACCCCTATATTATTCATTCACCTGCTTGAAAAAAATCTTAGAATTTTATTTAATAAGAACATTTTGTGTTAGATCTTAAGTAACATGATACAGTGTGTGTGGACAAGCGAACAATTACATATCTACAAACTCATATATGTTTCTCTAAACTTTTTCTTCTTGTAATATAGATGGGCAAAGCAAAATCATATTTAGCAAAGGAATTACTTGTAGAATAAATAGCTTCCACGTATGAGTAAGAATAAAACAAATCCAACAAAGCATAAAGTTGGTTAAAAAACCTGAATTCTGGGCTGGAGAGATGGCTTAGCGGTTAAGGCACCTGCCTCCTAAGCCTAAGAACCCGGTTCCAATCTCCAGGTCCCACGTTTAGCCAGATGCAAAGTGATGCAAGGGCGCAATGCCGCACTTGCCCACAAGGGGGGCGCATGCATTTGGATTTTGTTCACAGCAGCTGAGAGACTGCTGGCACACCCATCTCTATCTGTATCCTTCTCCTTCTCTCTCTGTCTCTCTCTCTGTGTCTCTCTCAAAAAAAAAAAAAAAAATTAAAAACAACCTGAATTCTATTGGAGTGCTTGAATTCATTAAACATCCTAAAACTAAGGACAGAAGGTAACTAACCACTATACTGAACATCAGGGGAATGCAGAGGAAAGCCATGGTGAGATAGCACTATAATCCCATCAAAAGAGAAAAACCCATCCAAACCTACCCATACCAAATGTTGGCATTGTGCGTGTTGTATGATAGGAAGAGCCCAACCAGAGCACGTCTGACACACGAGCTCCCGTGCACCAGCACTAGAAGCTGACAGGCTGAGGGTGGACCTCCAGCTGGGTAGAAAGGGCTTCTTTCCTGAAAGCCACATTGTCAGGGTTGTTGATCATCTGCCACATCGCATGTGGCAAAGGGCAGCTATGATTGCAGCCCAACGGCAACTCGTGAGATTATGAGGTTTTTGTTTTGCAATTTTTATGTAACTCAGTGTGGTAGTTTGAATATATGTCCCCCAATATATTCAATGTTTTATTACTTTATAGTTTGCATCTGCAATCACCTTGCTAGAGGCATGGTCTCTGGGGGCCCGGTCTTAAGGTGTGGTGATGGTTTGAGATTCCATTGTAAAGATATGCAAATGTGCCTAGCAGGAGTTCCTGAAATGTGCTGTGTGACCTTTTGGCTGTAGTTTTTGCTCTGTGTGCTGTGGTGGCTGGTTGGTTTCCTCTGCTCTCTTGCCTGGTCCTGTGGAGAGCAGGCCGCTTCTCTTGCCATTATGGAACTTCCCCTGGATCTGTAAGCTTCAATAAATAATATCCCTTCCTCCATAACTGTGCCTGGTCTGTGAAAGTTCATCTCACAAAAAGATACACTCAGTTATGTGCATTTTCTGTGGACCCTGGCTTTGTAGATGACAGCATTGTGTCATAATCGTGAAAAGAAGGACACTTTGATAGCTGGTGAGCCACCACCTATCCCTGACCTCTATGGAAAAACAAGTAAATAAATAGCCTGTTTCGTAACTAGACAAACTAACTTGTGTTTAAGGCAGTGCTGGATCAGGTTTTCTACTACTAGCAGCTGCACAGATCCACAGCTCACTCAGGGTTGCTCCTCATTGATGGAAATCTTTCTCCTCTGGCTTTTGGCTTCATTCCTAATGAAGCATCTTTTTTGTTGGCCCTTGACAGCCTCCAGCTTGTCTCTACCTCTGTGACTCAGTCAAGAATGGCTATTTAGCCAGGTGTGTGGTACACACCTTTAATGCCAGCACTTGGGGAGTGGGGGAGCCAGAGGAAAGAGGATCACTGTGAGTTCAAGGCCATCCTGAGACTACATAGTAAATTCCAAGTCAGCCTGGGCTAGAGTGAAACTCCACCTCAAAAAAACAAAACAACAGGGGCTAGAGAGATGGCTTAGTGCTTAAGGCATTTGCCTGCAAAGCCAAAGGACCCTGGTTTAATTCTCCAGGACCCACGTAAGCCAGATGCACAAGGGGGCACATGCATCTGGAGTTCGTTTGCAGTGGCTGGATGCCCTGGCGAGCCCATTCTCTTTCTCTCTTTCTCTCTCTCAAATAAATAAATAAATTAAATAAAATAAAAACAGAAAAAGAATGGTAATTAAAATTGTTGTCCATTTTGACACATTTGCTCACCTTACTCTGTTCAGTCATTTGCAGCTTTCCTGGACAACCCACATTAGGGTGCACACAAATGGGAGAAGCACTGGAAATGGGGACAAGAGGGTGGGAGACCCAAAGGAACGACACCAGAGATGAGAACTATAACTGTGAGTTTTGCATATGCCTCTCCTACTTTCTCTATGCGTGGGCTCGTGTGCTGTGAGTGCCTCACTGCCTGCTGTGGTCTCAGTGCTAAGCTTGTGGGATGGGCTGTGGAGCTGGTGCAGACTCCGATCTCTGGCGTGTGATCTTTGAGTCTCTGTTCCCTCATCTCATGAGTTTACAGTGCAGAATGCTAACTATGCCTACTTCATGGGGAGTTGTGAATAATGAATGAGTTAACACACGAAAAGCCTATGCAGGTGTGAAGGAGGAAATTCCCCAAAGTTGAAAGGTACCCAAAATGGACAGACTATTCCCCTCAGAGCCTCGGGGAATGAGCAAGCTGGAACTCTTTGCTTAAGTAAGGTCCTGGGGTTGCCTGTCTATGTTCTAGAACTTTCTTTTAAGTTGGTGTGTATGATGTGGAGGGATTGGTGTGTGTGGAGAGAGAGGGGAGTGAAGAGGAAGAGAGTGAGTTTCTTAGACACATGATTTAATTAGTGCTGTGACTAAAGCCCTTAAGCTTGGAAGGACAAGCTGGGTTGAAGGAGACCTGGGTTCTGAGCTGCCCTTCTCTAGGCGGTGTGCTGATGGGGGAGGTGTAGCCCCTTTGGTCCTTCTCCTGAGCTGTCCTTTCGCTCAGTAGTACTTCCATGACACAAGAAATATACTGACTAGTCAACCATGGACAATATATCAAGATTTATCATCTCTCTGAGTGAAAATTGATCCCAACTTAACCTCTATTAATATTTATTTTTCAGGTCAATAAATCTAGAATTTGTCTTAGTAAAATGTTGGTTGAATTCTGTCTACTCTTCTTAGTGGGGGCAAAGAAGAGCTATAATGTGAAATGCTATAAATAAAATAATAATGTCGCACACAAAATCCAGAGGAGTGGAAAAAATGCTTCTGCCACTTCTGAATTAAAATAAATGGATATTCATCCTCCAACAGTATTTGTCTTGATGCCCAGTTAATGACTAAAGTGGAGGGGCAGATCATGAACCAGAAAGAAGAGGCCCATGCCACGCCCACATGACCTTGTGTTCATCACCTCACTTTTCTGATCATCTGTTTCCTAACTTTGGGATAGGTACCTGCACTTTGTTGGGGTGGTGATATAACTCAGCAGTAATTTACTTCCTTAGCATGTGCAAGGCCCTGGCATTGATCCCCAGAACCATGAAAGAAAAGAAATAAGATAGAGGGCCGGAGAGGTGGCTTGACGGTTAAGGCGCTTACCTGCAAAGCCAAAGGACTCCCGTTCAACTCCCCAGGACCCACATAAGCCAGATGCACAAGGGGCGCATGCATCTGGAGTTTGTTTGCAGTGGCTGGAGGCCCTGGTGCGCCCATTCTCTCTTTCTCTACCTGCCTATTTCTGTATCTCTCTCTCTAATAAATAAAAAATAGGATGGATAGTAAATGCAATTATAGTATGTTAATACTCCTACATTCTACCCAAGAGTTTCAGCTCTGCCATACATTTTGCTGAAATACGATTTGACTATACGCATTTTAAAGCAAACAAAATGCAATGTTAAGCATTGATAAGCTCAACCAACAAATAGACCTCCCATGTTTTCTTCACACTGCTTTGCTCAGTCCTGATAGAGGGAGTCAGGTGTTTGTGGGGAGTCCCTGCAGATTTTCATTCATATATTGTGCATTTCTTCATTTCTTTTGACCAGGAAGAGTCATGTATCACAATGGACAAAGATAGATGAGCACTAAGCCAAAGGAGATTTACTGAGAAAAAGGTGGAAGAGCCTTAAAGTGTCAGGTCAAGCATGCTCAGGGCTTTGGCTGGCATCCAAAAAACAGGAAAAGAAAAAGAAAAAGAAAAAAGGCCAAAAACTGGGGCAACTTTCTGAGTTATGGCTCAGAAAAGTGGGTAAGTTCTACGAGAATCTGTGAGCTACAGCACTAAAGGAGGCACTTCTGGAATTATACTGTCTTATTTCATTGTGGGAGGGGTGGTCAAAAATGTATCCACACCTACTTATAAATGTCTAAAGGTGAGACTGGGTGGTCAAGTGGTTTTTCTTTTCCAGCTGTATGATTTCTGTTTGATTGTCTTTGAACCTCCCATATAACCAGAGAACTTTGTCCCTCTGGTCAGGAGGAAGTGGCATTTCTTACTTTATTAAGGGGGATTGGGAAGCAGGGTCCTTTCTTTTTTCTGTTTTCTTTTCTTTGGACCTTTGGTGAGGCTGGGCTAGCTTAGAATTTTTTTTTTTTTTTTTTTTTTGCTATTTGGTCTTAGTCTAGCCAAAGCTTCCCCAGGAATGAGATATAAGTAATTCTCAGCCATGGCCTGAAACTCACAATGATCCTGCCAGTGATACTGCCACCTGACAGCAGTTGACACTAAATGTGACCTAGAGCCACCAAACTCGTAGAGCAAGCGCCTTTTCTAATGTTGCCAATCAAGTAAGCAGTTCCAGAACTATGAGTTTTGGAGGCTGGCCTTTCATAGATTGTACTTGGCATGAGGGCTTAGCATTAGGTTAGAAAGGTGCTGAGGCAAGTGGACGGAGTACTCGCTCTCATTCTTTGCCACTTTCTCCTCCTTTCTCTTCCCTATGTGCGAACAGAGGCTTTTTGCTGGGGGTGATATCCCAGACTCTCTGAAGCGGAGTTCTTATGGGAGCCTGCAATGCCCATGACAGAAAGCAGAGAGTCCTTCCTGCCAGGCGATGGAAGGAACACAAATTGTGCTTTTGCTATTAGCATTTGCTGCTGCATCTCTGCCCTTTATGAGATGGAAAAAGCTAATTTGACAGACATTTATTCATCTTCTGTAATGAAATTATAAAGAATGGCATGGATTTCTTCCTGCAGGCATCTGAGAGCATCATTTTCTAAATGTGCTTTTTTTAATCACCTAAAATGTTTATCTGCCCCGAGGTTTTAAGATAGAAGACTTGGTATATCAAAGCATCACACAGAAAACCATAATAAATTCACTATTAATTGGAGCAGCAGGAAAGTCAATTACAGAAAATACCCAATCTTTTTATCAACCTACTCATATTTCTTATTATCTTGCATTCAACATTTGTTTTTCCAACACAAATAATGTTAGCAGTTATGCATTTAATTTTCTTTTCCAGAATCGTCTTTTTGGTTCTTAATGCAACTAAAAATATTTCTGGCTTCCATTTAAATGGGTGGCATTTAAAAAATTTTAGAACTTTTTAATGTAACTAATGTTGCTATGACAATAGTTGATGTTTCCAAAATGATTATCTAATTTTCTGAGTTCAAGAGGTAAGACTTTAGGAAGGAAGTCACTCAGAGATTGAGAGACTAGGGTGAAAACCCAACCTGCAGGTGACAGCTGATCCTTTTTTATAATGTTCTGTTTGTAAGGGGCTGGTTATAAAGCTCAGTCAGCATAGTGCCTGCTGCCTGCCTTGTGTCCACAAAGCTGTGGGCTTAATTTCCAGTACTTCAGAAACACTGTGTGGTGATGCCCTCCTGTAATTACACAGTGAAAGGGAGGCAGGAGGAGCAGAAGTTCCAGATCATTCTTGATTCCATAGTGAGTTTGAGACCAGTTTGGAATATGAGAAAGAGAGAGAGAGAGATAGAGAGAGAGAGAGAGGAGAGATCTAAATTAAACATGGAAAAAAGAAAGGCCTCTTGTGAGATGGGGTATAGTGGAGATGTTCTCAAACTTTAACAGGCACATTCATGTGCAAGAAGATTATCTCTGATGGCCATATCAAAAATTCTAGACTTTATTTTCATTGGCTTGTGTTAGGTCACATGAACAAAAGGATAAATGACTTTAATTGGCCAGTCCCAAGTTTCTGTTTTTGTTTTTTTTTTTTTTTTTCCCAGCAAGACAGAGGGAGACAGGCCCTCTTAGAATTATATAGAGGGGAAGTTTCCTAGAGAGAAACTGCTGTTATTATTAGAATTGGATTGGCAAAACTGCAATAAAGCTCCCACCCCATTTGTAGGTCTGCAGAAATAAAAATAAGACTTAAATCACTGAATCCTAACCACTAGACCACCAGGGAAAAGATTAATACCTATAGCAGTAATCTGAAAAATTCTGGCCTGTGACAGATGTAATTATTGGTCCTAACATCTTCATTCTCCATGCTATAATCTGAATATTTGTGTCTATTCAAAATTCATATACTGAAATCTTAATCTTCAAGTAAATGGTATTAGGAATTGGGTCCATGGGAGCACAGCCCTTCTATATGGAATTTATTCATTTTAAAAGGAGCCTGAGAGAGATACCTTTTTCCTTTCTGCCATAAGCACATAACACAAGACTGTTTATGCCAGAAAATGGACACAGGATATGCCTCTGACCTTGAACTTGCTCACCTCCACAACTTGGACAATGAGTTTCTGTTATATATAAGCCATCCAGTTTATATCATTTTGTAAGAGCATCCAGGTGGATCAAGATATCTCATAATAAAGTATTATATTCACAACCTTGCTTTGTTCTGCTGGTGGGCAGACTTTAGGTCTGTCCATGGGATTTACTTCAGCTTACAGGACGTTGGAAGGTGGGTCATGCATTGTGCAAGTTTGAAAAGTGTCTGTATTTTGGGCTTGGTCTTGTGAACTTCTACCACAGCCAGGAGAAGAGTGTGCTTTGGGTACCTGCTGGCCAAAGAAGAGTGACCGATCTACGGTGGCACACTTGAACTTGAATTGTCACCTAGAGCAGGTCCAGCCTGGTTCAGATAAGATCAACTGAATGCAAACAGAACCACAGATGCATGGATGAAGTGTTGTGATGTGAGATTTCTCTCTCTCTCTTCTTCCTTCCTTCCTTCCTTCCTTCCTTCCTTCCTTCCTTCCTTCCTTCTTCTTCCTTCCTTTCTTTCTTTCTTTCTTTCTTTCTTTCTTTCTTTCTTTCTTTCTTTCTTTCTCTTTCTTTCTTTCTTTCTTTCTTTCTTTCTTTCTTTCTTTCTTTCTTTCTTTCTTTCTTTCTTTCTTTCTTGGTGTCTTGTTATATAGCAATGGTTGAAACAGAAATCTCAGTCATATCTAACTATGGAAAAACGAGAAATGAAAACACACCTGATTGTTTCTGTTGCTTTCATTTACAAGAAAACTTTCCATCTTTTCTCTTTTGTCAGTCTGGACACCATCCATGGAGAGAATAAAAAATTATTTCTAATTTGGTTGAGTAATTTCCCACCATAATTCTTCCAAATTAGATTTTATTTCTATTGTCTTTCTTTTTATAAACTTCACCCAAACTCGAACAGTTTGTAATTTGTGTCCCCAAGTCTTTAACATTGAACACGGTGCTATAAATAATCCACCAGTCTGAGTGTGTTCAATAAGAATTACAACGCTATTATTATGACTACACTTAGGCATCTACAAATTCGCTTTTAAATGGAGATTTATTGGGGGTTTCAGCTGCTCAGTGATGGAACAATATTAATGTCTTCACAAGTGCAAGTGAGTTAATCCAATCTTTCTATATGCTTAGAGATGCTAACATTCTCAGTTTGGGCAGCTGGCTTTCTACATACAGTAACTTCTCTGTTACATAGACTGGCTGGGAGGAGGAGCTGTATTTGTGTTTCTGTTTTGTGTTAGTACACAGGACTTGAGAATGCAGAGAACGAAACACTGGGATAGGCTTTCCATTTATCCTGAGCTGCTGATATTCAAAGAGGACATGAAAAGGGGCAGAGGCTCGGTCCCCGTTGGAACATCCTCTGGCCCCACAGCCCTGGCTGGACAAGGTGGTATTTTCCATGGAAAGGCACATAGATACAAAGGGGACACCATGGCCCAGCCTATCTGGGTTTCAGTCTTGACTTCCAAACTCTGAAGGTTCATTTAAGAAAAGTCACTTACATATTCATTTTACACACGAAGAACCTGGACATTTCGCCTTATTTCTTGATTCCCTGGAAAGTTGCACCCTCCAGCAAAGATTTCTAGATTAAATTTACACACTTTTTCGATAATCCCTACCTAAGATTTCTGGTAATATTGCCCCATTTCACAGATACCTGTAAAATCCGGTCTTCTCTAGATACTTGTAAAATCTGCTTTTCCCTAGAAACCTGTAAACTCTGGTCTTTCCTAGAGACTTGTGAAATCTGGTCTTTGTTGCATAAAGACCTGTGTCACTTCCCATACAACCCCTTAGCTGAGTCTCCAGGTGGGCTTCTCCTCTTTCCTCCCTGGGAAAGAGCTATGTCTTCCATCCATCCCTTAAGGCCGCTTCTCTTAAAGCTCTCCCTTTATAAAGCTCTAAGCTATGACACAATCTTTCTGAACTTTATCCACTAGACTGTGGATTTCATCCATTGAATTCATAAGACAAGGATCCTGAAACACCCTCAAATTATGGGTGAATGGACATATATTGATAGAATGGCAGAGGAACTCCAAGATCCCTATATAATCTGGGATTTGAAAGCAAGTATCAGTCCTTTCAAATTGTCATACAATATCCATAAGATTTACCACTGTAACCATTTTAAGGTGTACAATTCAGTGGCACCAAGCATAACCACAATGCCATACAACGATTACCACAACTAATTCCAGAACTTTTTCTTCACCTGAAGAGGAAAGCTTCTACCTCTTAGTGGCCAGCACTGTCATGATTGGACCTCCCCAGACCCTGGTCACCATGAATGTGCTTTCTGTCCCTATGGATTTATCTCTTCGGGATATTTTATACCACAAAATTAGATAATATAGCCTTTTGTGTGTAGCTTCTTTCAATTTGAATAGTGTTTTCAGCACTCATGTTGTATTAAGATCTTAACCCTTTATATGACTGAAAAACATACCATTAAATACATATACTACATTGACCAATCCTTTAATCAGTTGAGGGACATTTGGACATTCATTGTGCCTCCATGAATATTTGTGCACGAATTTCTGTCTGAATGCTTATTTTTAGTTCTGTTGGGTAATATGCTGGTTCATAGCATAACTTTTTGTTCATATGTTAACGTTTTACAAATATATTATTTTTGGTGTTTTGAGGTAGGGTCTCACTCTATCTAGCCCAGGCTGACCTGAAATTCACTATGTAGTCTCTGGCTGCCTTTAAATTCCAGTGATGCGCCTACCTCTGTGGCCTGAGTGCTGGGATTAAAGGCATGTATCACCATGTCTGGCTTACAAATAATTTTTATTGAGAACTTAAAAAATGAACATTTTACAAATTGGTCATATTTCTATTGGGTTCATATGGTAATTTAGTTTTAGAACCTCCTCATGGCTTCTTTCTAAATATATTTATTTAGGGCTGGAGAGATGGCTTAGCAGTTAAGGCATTGGCCTG
The DNA here is from genome assembly GCA_036365145.1 of Orientallactaga sibirica. Lineage (NCBI taxonomy): Eukaryota > Metazoa > Chordata > Mammalia > Rodentia > Dipodidae > Orientallactaga > Orientallactaga sibirica. Next base: position 4,976,524 of record JAEOAD010000030.1, read on the forward strand.
CAAAGCCAAAGGATCCAGGTTTAGTTCCCCAGGACTCACATAAGCCAGATGCACAAGGGGGCACATGCATCTAGAGTTCATTTGCAGTGGCTGGAGGCCCTGGTGTGCCCATTCTGTCCCTCCCTCTCACTCTCTCTCTCTCTCTGTCTTTTTCTATCTCTCAAATAAATAAATTTGTTTAATAATAATAATAAATAAATGTATTTATTTGAGAGAGAAAGAGAGGGAGAGAGGGAAAGAGAAAGACAGAGAGAAAGAGAGAGAGAGAGAATGGGTGTGCTAGAGTCTCTAGCCATTGCAAACTCCAGGCACATGTACCACCTTATGCATCTGACTTTAAGTGGGTACTGAGGAACCAAACCTGGATCCTTTGGTTTTGCTGACAAGCACCTTAACTATTATGCTATCTCTCCAGCCCCCACATATGGTCAGCTTCTTTAATTTTAATTTTTACTAGTTAGAAACGTTGTTGCTTAGACAAGTCCTGTGGTGGTCACATTCCTCTCCTCCCTTCCCTCATTCCACTGGGGCCTCCTCAGTGGAGTTACTGGTATTGACCATGGGGTTATGGGTTATGAGTTATGAGAGCAGCAGTCAGTCATTGTGGTGGGGTAATGCCGCTGGATATTCCTTCTCACTCACTGGTTCTTACAAGCCTTTGCCCCCCTCTTTCATGATGTTCTCTGAGCCTTGGTGGGTGTATGTTATAAATCTACTTTAGTGTTAAGCACTCAGCAACTTCTTGATTTCTGCTTTAATACATGAAGGTGCTCAGTGGCACAGGTTGTGAGGCTCACTATAAGAGCAGCACTCTTGCTTAACTCGCCAATCCCTCTGTGGTTTCCCCTGGACCCTGGCTGATGTGAAAGAAGTAGCTCATCTCATGACAGGGAGTCAGCTATCTTTTCTTGTCATGTTGATGGATTTTGGTTCTCCCCAGTTTTCATATAGTAATTCTTTTGATGTGTAAAATTTGGATAGTCTTGTTAAGTTTTCATAAATTAAATTTATGTATGGAGATGATCACATGAGTCTCTAATCCAAGTCATTAGGAGGATGAAGGAGACACAACAAGAATATGACAGCAGCCTGGGTCACAATATGACTACAAAGACAAGTAAGCTTGTCTTCATAATAAAGAATTATAAACAGTTATTTTCTTTGAGCTGGAGAGATGGCAAAGTGGTTAGGACGCTTGCTTGCAATGTCTAATGACCCCATTCAATTCCCAAGCAGCCATGTAAATCCAGATGCACAGTTAATTTGCAGTGGCTGGAAGCCTTGACGTGCCCATTTTCTCTTTCTTTCTCTCTTTTTGTATGTCTCCTCTTTCGCTCTGCTTGTTAATAAATAATAAAAATAATATTTGTAAAAAATTATTTCCTTGAAAAGGTCCAAGTAAACTGTTCTTGACCAATGAGGCACACTAAGCTTTGCTGAAATTTCTCCACAATGCCTTCTAACCTAAAACAACTGATTCCTGAGCAGACATGTTCAAAATAAAGGTGATATCAAAGAACTTTTTCCTATAAACATACAGGTAACACATAAATTGAACAAACACATGGCCACTGAGCCACATCCCAGCACACATAATTCCTTAAGTTCATAGATATTTTCAGTTTCATACATAATTTGGTGCCTGCTAAATGCAAGTGTGGCTCAACACCTTTTCATTATTTATTTATTGTTTGTAATTTATTTTATTTATAAACTTTTATGGACAACTTCCATAAACAGAAACAATATACTGTGATCATAAGCCCCTCTCACCATCCTCCCTTTCTCCCCTCTCAAATACCCTTCCACTGAATCCTTTATTTCCAGCTAGTCTCTCTTCTATTTTGATATCATCACTTTCCCTTTCCTATTATGTAAGTCTTGTGTAGGTAGCATCAGGCACTCAGGGCATGAATGTGAAGGCCATTTGTGTCTGGAAGACAGTATTGTAAGCAATCCATCCTTTCCTTTGGCTCTTGCATTTTTTCCACCACCAATTGTCTCTGATGATGGTTAAATTCAAGTACTATTAAGAGGTTTTGAGGGCTGGAGTTTTGATGACTTAGTAGATAGTCGCTTGCCTGTGAAGACTAAGGACTCAGGTTTGACTCCCCAGAACCCATGTAAGGCAGACACACAAGGTGACACATGCATACAAGTTCATGCATACACACAAGGTGGCATATGTGTCTGGAGTTTGATTGCAACGTGGCTAGAGGCCCTGTTACACCAATTCTCTCTGTCTCTTTCTCTCTCATGAAGAAATAAATAAAGAATAAAAACTGAAAAAGGAAAGGTTTTGACACTCTTTACTTATGATTTCACACTGTGGTGATTTGAATGTGAAGTGTCCCCCATAGCCCCATGTGTTTGTGATTAAGCCTCATACTTACTTCCCAGCTGGTGGAGCCTTTAGAAATATAGCCCTCCTGGAGAAGGTGTGTCGCTAAAGGCTGGCCTTGGGATGCCCCTCTTTCCACACTCACTCCTTTCTGATGTGACAAGCTGTGATGCCTGGCTATCTACTCCTGCCACGCTTTCCCCGCCTTGATGAAACTTCTCCTTGAAACCAGAAATAAACCTTGTTCCTTCCATAAGCTGCTTCTGGGTGGATGTTTTGTCCCAAAAATGAGAAGGAAACTGCTGCACACACTGTTGTGGCTTTGAAGTCATGGAGGGAGCACTTAGAGCAGTATGTTTTCTGGGATTTGGGGATATGTTGTCTTGCTGTGTTGCTCAGGCTAGTCTCAACCTCCTGCGTCACAATGAACCTGCAGTACCAGCACTGAGATTGGTTGGAATTATAAGCATGTATCACTGTACCTGGAAAAACTACTTTACATCATCTCACAATTCTATGAGATTTCTAATGCAACTATTTTTTTTTTCTCAGAATTTTCCTAGGTTCTTTCCTTTCATAGGGTCATTCATCTATCAATAATTTATCAGATATCAATTGATATTGCTTTGTCAGGAAACTTTTATATATTTTTGTTTTGTTTTTTGTTTTTTGAGGTAGGGTCTCACTGTAGTCCAGGCTAACCTGGAATTTACTATGGAGTCTCAGGCTGGCCTCAAACTTAGGGTGATCCTCCTACCTCTGCCTCCCAAATGCTGGGATTAAAGGCATGCACCACTATGTCTGGCTTTTTCCTGTATTCTTTACAGTCACAAATTACTCACCTATGTGTAAAGTCTGATGTCAACTGAGTTATTAAACTTTTGTTATATTCCTTAAATTCATAGTTATATGGTAATTCTAATATTTACTTTTTAAAGACTTCCAAATTGTTTTTTATATTTTATTTTTATTTACTTATTGGAGAGAGAGAGAGAGAGAGAGGGAGAGAGAGAAAGAATAGGCATGCCAGAGTTTCTAGCTGCTGTAAACAAACTCCAAATGCATGCACCACCTTGTGCATCTGGCTTACATACATCCCAGGGAATCAAACCTTGGTCCTTTGCCTTTGTAGACAAGCGCCTTAACCAATTAACCATCCCTCCAGCTCCAAATTGCTTTTTAAAATATTTTTATTTTGTTTTATTTATCTATGAGAAAGAGAGAATGGGCATTCCAGGCCTCTAGCCACTGCAAATGAACTCCAGACACATGTGTGCCACCAGGTGCCTATGTGTATCTGGCTTACATGGGGTTCTGGGGAATCAAACCTGGCTCCTTAGGCTTCATAGGCAAGAGCCTTAACTGCTAAGCCAGCTCTTCAGCCCCCAAATTGTGTTTTTACTGTTGGCTACATTGCTTTACTTCTCCAACAAGCTCTGAGTGTCCTGGTTTCCCTGCATCCTTGCCAGCATTTGTTACAGTCTAGCATCTTGGTTACAGCCATGTGAAGTGGCATCAGCCCCATGGACCTGATTGTTTTTGCTCACTAGCTTCAGGCTGCCTGGGAAGTTGAGTCTCCCAACACAGGTGGACCTGGTCTGAGAAAGCATTGTTGTCTATTGTATGGGTAAATGGACTAGGAGGATGGAAAAAGATGATTCCTCAGACTGGAGGACCACATATGTCCTGTTTTGATTTTACCATTCTCTTTTGGTATGCCTGGACTGTCTGTTCCTTCCAACATTCATGTCCTGATGTAATCTCATCATAACAGCAGTAAGAAGTGAGACTTAGCCTGGTGTGATAATGCATGCATATGATCCCAACATTTAGGATGATCATGAGTCTTAGGCCAGCCCAGGCTCTGCAGCAAAACCCATCTCAAAACCCAAGGACTGCCAGGCGTGGTGGCACAAGCCTTTAATCTCAGCACTTAGGAGGCAGAGGTAGGAGGATCATCATGAGTTTGAGGCCACCCTGAGAATACAGAGTGAATTCCACGTCAGGCTGGGCTAGAGTGAGACCCTACCTCAAAAAACCAAACCAACCAACCAACCAACCAAACAAAAAAAACCCAAGGACTGGGGATGGAGTTTCCGAAGCTCTGAATTTCATCCCCAGCACAAAAGCACAAAACAAAATACTAAAAGGTGTAAGTATTTCTAAGTAGTTGGTTAAGCCAAAAGAGTTGCACTCTTAGGTGGGATTGGTGCCCAGATAAAAGTGTGAGTTTGACTGCTTCTTGGCCCTTTGGCCATGGGATGATGGCGTGAGATGGTTCCTGTGGGAATCTTGATGTTTGGACTCTCCAGCCTCCAGAGCTGAGAGCCAGGAAATGGGTGCATTATAAACTACCCCGCCTGAGCTATTCTGTTAGAATTGGTGTGAGGCATCTTTAATGCCATGAGGCTAAGTTCTCCTTTGTGGCACACATTCACCACACCCCTTCCGCAGTTGTTTGCATTTATATCTGGTTATTCTGCGGTAAGCCTCCATAGCATTGTTATCCACGAGAGCACCAACTCAATGCCACCGATTGTCCCAGTCCTTCTGTCAATATCGATCTGCAAATTGGATGCTGCTGCATTGTATCAGCAGGAATTGCAGAAGGACATAAGTGATAGAGCCCTCTTCCCTGCCTGAGTTCAGAACCAGCTGTCATATACAGAGAAGCCACACAACTCACCATTAGCTGATGCAACTTGAACACTGTGGCTCAGAGGTGCGGACCTGCAGCAAGAGCTTCCTTCCTCTTGCCACACGAAAATTAGACATGCCCACTCATGATGATGATGTCACAGATTGCTAAAGCCTATCTCCATGTGTTGGCCAGACTTTTACTGATAAGCCAATGGCAAGGCCCAGGTCAGGCTAATGATGCTTTAAATAAGACGAGATGAAGGGACCAATGTTACAATTGAAGTCCAGAAGGCCTCCGGACCATTCAGGGACATTAGAGGGCTTCTTCAAGGAAGTGAGATTTGAAGTCAGGTTTGAAGGACAGCCTCTTTACTCGAAGCACATTTGTTGATTATTTACTATGGGGTATAACTAAGTAGGATGCCTGAGTTGACAGAGAGAAATGAAGGTGCTATGTGACAAGGTTATAGATTCAACAAAAATATAGTGGCATTTCGGATGTAGAGATGAAAAGTCCTAAATGATTGCTTACTGTGCTTGTTGGTGCCCCACCCATGTCACATGCCTTGACATACCCCATTCCTGCTAAGGATTTCTTGCTGGTGGCATCCTTCTGGTGATGGGGCAGCTAGCTGCACCAAAGGCCAGGCCAGATGATAAGTTCTGGGCATGTAACAGCTCCAGGACCAGCCCTTAGCCAGTGATAGGCAGGAGTTGATGGATAGATGGCCTGTTTACTTGCCCGTTAGGTGACCCAACTCTGAACTATGTTTTTCCCTATCGCACTGACTGCTGTGCTCCATGCAACACTCACTCATTGGTTCCACAAATCGGCTTCCCGCACTCTTTCATTTCCATGTTTATGGGCAGTTTCCTGGAGGCACTTCTCAAACACATTCATGTCTTATCTATACCTCAAGATCTTCTTCTGGACAGGATAGTTCTCCTTTTATAACATAAAGGTCCAAAGTTTTACTACTTAGATGAAAGCACACAAGTTCAATATGTGCAAACACAGTTCAGTATCAATATCCCTCAATGCACATCCACCGGTTGCCTATTGGAGACTGTTGCCCATTACTGCTGAGCAGTGTCAGGCCCTGTGTCAGCATTTAACACCGTCACACCCTGCACATTGCATGTGCTCATTGGCTATTACTTCAATACGATAATGATTCACTAAATTGGGTTAGGCTTTTTTTTTTTTTTTTTTTGAAAATAGGTTTATCTTTCTTCTATCGCAACTATTCTATTGTTTATAGCAGCCGATGCAATGTTGACTCAGCTGACCTTCAAATGCCAAATACTTTCCATATGCCCTCACAGGGTGCTTATCTTGAGCCCAAAGGGCAAGGCTTGCCCAATTATAGCAACTGTATCGACCTGGTGTTGACTCCCCTTGCCACTCCGAGGTCAGGACTTGGGAAATCACCTGTGCTGTTTAGTCAGAGATCAACCTGGTTTTGAAGAATGGGCCAGGCCTGAGAACTTGCTCAATGCTCCCTTGCACGGTGTCCTGTCTTTGTTTTCATTGTGTTACTCTCCACACGTATGTGTGTGTGTGTGTGTGTGTGTGTGTGTGTGTGTGTGCGTATGCATGTGAGCATGTACGTGCACAACAACATTGACTAGTTACTGTCCACCTTTTATTTGTATATATTAGTCACACAAATCAACAGATTTCATCCTGATATTTTCATGCACACATGTAATATACTTTAATAATATTTACCTCCCATTAGCCTCTTTGGTTCTTCCCTCCTCCCAGTGGTCCCCTTCTTCTTTCCAAACAGTCCCCTTTCTGCTTCCGTGTCAAACTCACACACATTTATTTAAGTATATTTAAATCTTTCATATGTGCATACATTTAAATCTAATTAAATATGTAAATAGATGCACATGTTTATGTGTAAACATATCTAAATTTAGATTCCACCAATGAGAGAAAACATGAGATATTTGTCTTTCTGGGTCAGTGTCATTTTGCTTGCGATGATGATATCTATTTTCCTGCAAGTGACATAATTTCATTCTCTTTGACAGCTGAATAGAGCTTAGTGTGTATATATATATATATATATATATATATATATATATATGTTTCTTTATCATTCATCTGTTGATTGATATCGAGGCAGGTTTCATATCTTGGCTATTGTGAATGGTGTGGCAATATACACGGACGCGCAGGTATCTCTGGGATGTTGATTTATTCAGGGGGAGCGCAGCAGGATCGTATGGAATCTTAGGCTTTTTTTTTTTTTTCTTTTTTGAGAAACTTATACTGCTTTTGATAGTGACTATACCATTTTACATTTCTTCCAAACAGTATATAAGAATTTCTTTTATACATATCCTCACTGGCATTGGTTCTGGTTTGATTTCCTGATGACAGATTGTTTGACTGAGGTGAGGTAGATTTTAAAAATCCCAGTTCCAGTGGCTTAATGCGTGCTTGTTTTTATATCCTTTTGCCTTCCAGACAGATATCAATCATATTTACATGATTATACTATTTATCTTAATCACTTCTTCTATCATTATTTAGCCAGCATTTTTACCCCTCCATAAGTGTTAGCCCAGTTCCTATAGGATGAACTTGTTCCAGCTCAAATGAGTCTGTACTATGTGCTGAAACCTCATGGAGGAACCAAAGACAGATCGACTTTTAGCCTCTCATGTTTTCTCCTGTAAGTAATGAACCCCTGGGTACTGTTCCTCCTTCCAGGAATTAATGTGTCTGGATGCTTGTTTCAAGTGAAAGCAGGCCACAAGAGAGCAGGCAGTGGGTCTTGGCACTTGGCAGAGGCCCAGCTGTCATTTAGTCACTCCTGCAGGGCTTCAACAGACACCCACTGGCTATTTACTTGTTACTCTCCAGACAGTGGTTGTGTTGCTCTCGGAAGGGCTGACAGAGGCTCAAGATGGCCAAGGATTGGGCACTAGAAGATGCAGGCGATGTGGGACCATTAGAACTGAATGTGAGGAGTCATACCTGCCCACAAAAAAATTATGAAAAGACTCCAGGTAAGCTGACATGAATGGAAGACACAAAGAGAGGCTACTATCCAAGCAGGCTGCAGGCAAGTCCAGAAAGAAGGACAAAAGCTCATGGCAGACATTCCCAGGTTGAAACAGGTGAGTATCACTTATGCAGGGTAAAGATGTCCAGCCATGGTAGCAAAGCCAGACCCAAAAACAGATGAACAGGAGTTGCCCAGAGCCCTCTGGAGTGTGGCTTTTGATAAGGCAACATATTCTAAAGCAACACATTCTAATCACTTCTCATCTGCAATCTGGAGCCTCTGAGAAGAGCCATGGCCTTGAGCCAGGCCACCTGGAATTGAATCCCATGTGAGTGCTAAGTGACTTCAGGTGAATTACTTCAACACTACAATTTCTAGGTCTGTAGAATGGTGATGACATATGAATGTAATAAGGTTGTAATGAAACCGACATGAATTCATGTTTGGAAAGCGCTTAGCATGGTTCCTGGCTCAAAGTGCCTGCTCACTTAAGAGGTATTAAGCAAAACTAATGGGGAAGGGATAAAGCATTTCTTGATGACTTAATTCTTTTCTGTATCAGCTACCATCTTTCATTTCAGTAATTTACAAAGCCAGAGGACCTCAGGGCATTTTTTTTCTTCCTAATCTCTTTTCTTTTTGCTTGGGCATATATGGGTCGGGGGTGGTATATGCTTGTGTATGTGCCCATGTGGTACCCCATATGCCTATCTGCACTGGGATGTGCTCACCTACGGTGGCCACAGTGGAACACAGGGTGTCCAGCTCCATAGCTCTTCCACCCTTTCTTACTTGAGCCAAAGTCTCTTACTGATCCTGTAGCTTACTGAGTTTTCATCAGCTCCTGCAGTTCTCCCCTATGGGTCTAGGGCTGTGGATGTAAGTGGTCCTGCCCAGCTCTTTATGAGGGTCCTAGCGATCAAACTCCAGTGGTTTTCAGGCCTTCTTGGGCCATCATGCTTGTACAAAAAGTGCTCGTAACAGCTGAACAATCTTCCTAGCTCCCTAATCTTCCTATGGTTGTAGTGATGGCTTCCTTCCCCAGCTTGGTGGCCACAGTCTCCACCCACCTTCTCCCAACAAAGGGGTCTTCATTTTTGTCTTGTTACTGGGCAAAACAAGCTGCTGAAACATCATCATTTGGATGGTAAGAAAGCACTATATCCTCAAACATCAGACTTACCTTTTTGCCTACCCTGTGCCAAGTGCCCTCGAATGACACCTCCCAGTTTCCCTAAAACTTCCTACATCTAAGTTGGTTCCTTGCCCAAACAGTCCTGCCAGGAGCCCCTTCCATTCACAAAGCTGTGTAACACACCCATCTGGCAATGTGCTGATGTTTTGACACCACCTTTCTCCCAACCAGGGAGTTGTGCCGTTCCAGGCACTAGATCATTTTACAGTTTCAGTTGGCATGGGGCATGTGGGTCAAGGACTGGCAGCATGTCTCTACAAGAGCCATTGGTTGGCCCTCTGTCCTGGGCCTTTTCTCACAGGGCAAACTTGGGCTTCTTGGTGGAAGGCCTTATCAAGAATGGTGTCATCACCTCAGGTGTTCACACCAAACAAAACAAACCCACAGACTGGAGAACTCATGAGGCTTGGGAGTGAGGACCTGGTGAGAGCCAGAAGGTACAAAGCTGCTCTCTCACTTGATTTTTTTTTTTACAGAAACAACAACAACGACTCTTTTTGTTCTTTTGTTCATCTATGCAGGAGCTAAGTAGGGGCAGGCCTGGGTCTCTAGGATGTGGGGAGATTTGCATGCCAATTGTGGAATAAGGCAAAAATAGCTTATTTTTTCTGCTTCCATGGGGAAATGTGGTTCAATGTGGGGCTATTCAAACAGGTGGGCACCTTTCCCTCCAGTCCCAGCAAGAGAGGCATCAGCGGCAACCATGAACCCCTGCATTCTATAAAGAGGATATTTCCAGTGATTCTTCTATGTCTTCAACTTCTAGAGTATTAAAAAAAAATGCCAAAAACAATTGAAAATAAGAAAAAAGGAGAGAAAAAGTGACATATGTTAGCTGTTGGCTTTAGGCATAGTAACACATATAGTGTGTACATACAGACACACACTCTAAAGTGATTGTGTGGGTGATTTCATTTATGATAATGTCAAAAGTTTGCATTTCAAGAACAGGATGGAAATAAGGTTCCTGCCAGATGGTTCTCATGCGCCCCTCCCCACCCCAGCCAGATGGTTCTGTCCAGGATGCTCTGCAGAGGGAGTGCCTCCTCCTCTCTTGCCTATATAACCTCACCAGGGGAGACTTGACTCTTACTCCCCCTACTCTGTCCACCTCCTCCCCACAGAAGCATTGTGTTCGACCCATAATTTCTTCTTCTTTAAAATCTCTCTAAGAGAGACTCCACCTAAAAGCAAACATTCCATGTTGGTCTGGAATAAACCTGAAAAAAAATATCAAGCCTGTCTCCTTTCCTCTCTCCATCCGCTTTCAAATATGCCCACATGTCTGTGTGCATAAAACACACACACACAACACAGAAACCCACCTTCAGCTCTCTGTCTGCATTGTCTCCTCCCCCCAACACAGACTTATTTCATAAAAATGTCAGCTATTAAGTTAACATTATTTAAAGGGCTTTGGGTTTTAGTTCCTGAGTGCAACCTAAGCTGGATCGGCAAAGGCCTGACACGAAGCCCTGGTGGAATAAAACATGATCCACAGAGGCACTAAATAAATAACCTGGCTGTGGGCTTCCCGGCCTCTCTATTTATCACAGAGGCAATGATAAGGATCTGATTTAGAGGGAACCCTGCTGAGGGTCGAACCCAGCACAAGCTGTAATATGATCTGCAGGGGAGGACTGATAACCCTAAACAATGTGAGGAGACCCTGTCAGATAAATAAAACAAACTGTTTGTCCATTAAATAGTGCTGTCAAGGAGAGAATGGAGAAGCCAAACACAGCTAAATCCAATTCCTTTATAGCTTCACCAAGCCAGGAACACTAGGACTAAGCTGGGGAATAAGTCCACTTACAACAGGCTGGAGAGGGGGCTGATTATTGAAGTCATGAGGATCGGAGAAAGCTTCTCTCCATTTAGGGCAAACCCTATGTCCCTGTTTTCCTGTCTGGGCGATGGATCTCATCTTACTGGTCTTGCCCACTGCACTGGGTTATTGAGGTAGACACACAGAAGACTCCAGACAAAGGATTCTGAAGAAAAAGGAAATGACTGTGTGGAAATTCAGAAATGCTAATGCATGCAGCATCAAACTGGTTACAGAAACGTTTGAAGTGGATGTCAAGAGCAGAGCCAGAAATGGAGGGGCTCATGTCAAAGGGCAATTCACCACTCAACTCCAGGAAGTCTCTTGCCTGCCTCAAAATACCCTACTACTGCCAAGACTTAATGTGCTCAGAGTGCAAGATAAGGGTTGGAATGAGAGATCTCAAAAAAACTCTACATGTTGGTTGTTAATGTCGATTATTTTCCAATTCTATGTGTAGTTAGTTGGAAACCATTTGGGTTTGATGGATAAATTACAGTCTACTGCCTCTGGCCTAGGCAAACAAGGAAGAATATTTTCATGATAGTTGCATTGATAGTCTCCGTGCAGATCACTCACCCCCCCACACACATACCTGTATTCCATCTTTTAACTTTTGGATGTGCTTCGACAGTCACATTGCATGTGACACGGAATCAGCTGATGATAAAGACTTTCTTCAATTTGTGTATCACCACTACCCTCTCTGCTTTTCACTTGTACACAGAGAACCCTCCTGTGGCTGGTTTTGAGGCTGGTTTCTCCAGGGCATGATCATCACCATTCTGGATGAGCACAGATTGTCAGTTGCACCTCCAGGCTTAGGACAACATAAACAAATGCTTCCACACCTTAATAACTGACCTTGACAGCAACATCGTCATCCTCTGACCCTTACATCTGTGCAAAAGAGAGTGTGTTGTATGTTCTTGCAGGCCAGGCTGATTAATTTGGCCATGCAGATGATCAATATGACCAGTGTGGATCTCTTCTTCCTGAGGGAACCTGGTGTGCCTTTTCCTTGGTGAGATCTAAAGAGCATGAGGCCCAATGGGCCAGCAGGAACAAGGGTTGTTCTGGATGGAGCATGACCTCTGGTGCCCAGCACAGACTTGCAGCCAGCAGCCACCAGTGATACTTGCTGAGCAGGTACATTCCAGGTCTGTGTTCTGGAAGGCCTGAGGGGAGATGGTCCAGAGAAGCTTGCTGGTGATTCTAGGTCTGTAGTAGTCAGCTTCAGGTTGCCAAGATGAACTTCCAAGTTGTGGGAGGAAGGGAATTTAATTTGAAACTTACAGATGCAGGGCGGTCCATAATGGCAGAAGAAGCTGACCCACTTTCACAGGTCCATGCTGAGAGAAATACTACCACCTTCACCACAGGCAAGCACACTGCAGGAACCCCTAATGGTAAAGCTCAAGCATTCTGCTTATCTTTAGACTGGAATTCCAAATCCCCCCAACACACACCTTAGGGCTGGACCCTAGGATCCACACGCAGTGGTATCTCCAGCCAGGTGGCTGCAGATCTAAATTACAAGCTTTAATAAACTCCTGAATCTACTGGGGGGCGTCCATTCAAACCACCACAGGGTCCTTTTATTTTGTTTTGAGTCACTATTTTCATAAAAGCATTAGTTCTTACCCCCTTTAAAGCTGTGGTCCTTAAACTTGCTGGTTTGTCAGAATGGTGTGGAAACGTTTCCCTCTAGAAGGCTGGTTTATAGGGCCATTGTGGGGCTGAAAGTAGAGGAGCGCTTGTATGTTTGCTATGCATTTGGGGAAATAATTCTACTTATTTACGTTACAGAGGGAAAAGGTGACATCCAGAAATGGAAAATCACCATCACACATCAATGTTTCCTGCAGACTGTAGAGGCTGCTTGCCATATTCAAGCTGCTCACCATTGGGTGGGCATTAATTTTTGGGAGGGGCTGGCAGAGGTGTTTCTTTGCATTGAACTATATATATTGTCCTTGGATTTTGTGTGTAAAACCCGAATACTTCTGTCACGCCTCCCCACATCAGGCAGGAATCAGGTTCTGTGTCTCCTTGGCTTTGGGATTCTTTGTGTAAGAACTTCCTGGCTTTAGGTCCCAACATCCGCTCATTGAGAAGCTGTGCTGCAAGGATCAAGGGCTTACTTCTGCATTCAAAGCAGATCCCCCAGACCTAGAGAAAAATGGACAGAAGCTCAGAGAAACATTCAGATGAAATGTGCAGCAATGTGAAAGATTTTGCCTCCTACGTTTCTAAGAAAAAAAAAATGCTAGATGAGCCGGGCATGGTGGCACACGCCTTTAATCCCAGCACTTGGGAGGCAGAAGTAGGAGTTGCCGTGAGTTCAAGGCTACCCTGAGACTACATAGTTAATTCCAGGTCAGAGTGAAACCCTATCTCGAAAAACCAAAAAAAAAAAAAAAAAAAAAAAAAAAAATGCTGGATGACAAAGTAGTAATGGTATAAATGAAATGGTTCCCTTTGCGATTTGAATAAACTCAGCGAAGGCAGAGATGACATTGTGTATGTGGTGAGGCCAGCCGTGGTGGCACCTGGCTGTCATTCAAGCACTTGGGAGGTAGAGGATCTGCAAGACCTGGACTCAATACAAATATACAGATGACGAAGACAACAGCAACAACGCCACACACACACATGCACACACGCACACACACACGTATGCATAAGTATATATGTACATATATATTAAAGGACTCCTTAGGTAAAAAAATTCTCATAAATTATCTCAAATAAAAATATAATGTAAAGAAGGTTAAAAGAAATAAAATGAGGGCTAGGGAGATTGCTCAGTGGTTAGGGCACTTGCCTGCAACACCTAAGGACATGAGTTTGATTCCCTAGTCCCCACATAAAGATAGAAGCATAAGGTGGTGCATGCATCTGGAGTTTGTTTGTAGTGGCTAGAGGCCCTGGCATGCCCAGCTGAGACACTGCTGGCTGCCCATCTCTCTCTCTCTCTCTCTCTCTCTCTCCCTCTCTCCAAAGAAAAAAGAAAAAAGATAGAGGCACAAGGTGGTCCATGCATCTGGAGTTTGTTTTTCTTCCACTCTCTCTCAAATAAATAAATGAATAAAATATATTTAAAAACATAAAATGACATGAGAAGTATATTCCTCTATAGAAATGGAAAACCCAGGGGTACAAATGGCGTCAGGTGCAATCTAACCCAGAGCTTCAAATGGCAGTAGCAGGATTCTCTTTCCCTCTCTGCCTCACCTTCCGTACTTTGGAGGCATGTCCTCCGTGTTCGAACTCCTGACCTGCACCTTCCCCTAGGCTCCTTTAGAGCACCCATGCCTTCTCATTGGCTTATCTTGACACTGCCCTAAACCCATCCATCATTATGAAGTATCCTGGTTACCTGTCCAGGACCCAGGATGATGGGTTCCATCTATCTCCTGTGCCTGGACAGACAGTGGAGATATGGTGACTCCCCAAAACAGGGAACGTCAGGATTGCTTAAATGGGAAATGGATCCTGGACAAAAATGAACAACAGATGTTGTCGACATAAAGAGACAAAAATGCATGCGAGAAAGGAAACTAAGTCCATTTTCTCTCTTCTGTCTCCATTAGCATTCATTAAATAAAAGCAGAAAGTCAAAACAGTGAAACGAACACCGACTGCGAAGGAATGGAAAAGGCCCCTCTGTAATTCTGATACTGTTTTCAAGAAGGCTGTTTCATTTTTTGTTTTCCTTTAAGAGTCTACAGTAACTCAGCGTGGCTAATAAAGTGTTTGCCTAGTACATTGTGGAAGTCTTGGGAGATTATTGAATCAATTAGAATGATTTGTAATTAGCACACCAACCTAATGACAGGGTGGCTCTAAATTGCTTAAAAATAGTTTGGTCTCTCAGAGGACTTGTGGTGTCCCTCTTGTGAACTTATTTATAGTAGCCATATTGCTGATTTAGCTTTAAAAATTTTTCTAGATTCTCTATAAAACAGCATGAATTATGAATTAATTAATTAATGGTTTTCAATAATGGGTGTTATTAATATTAATTAGAAAGATTCATCTCATTGCGGTAACTTATTCACAAACGCTTCTGAAACATACTAACACAAATAGCATTTTTGAAACTTTTGTTCAACAGGAAGGAAAAATAATGTTAGATTCTGAAGTCCTCCCAAATGGAAAATGCCAGAAAGAACAGATCTGTGATTACAGTGCATCCTTGCTATAATCCTTCAGATATCTACAAATGTATAATATTGTAAAATAATGCCTCATGTTTGTTTCTTCAAAAGTTTGAAAGGAACCAGGCATGGTGGTGCATGCCTTTGATCCCAGCACTTGGGAAGCAGAGGTAGGAGGATTGCTGTGAGCTCAAAGACAGCTTGAGACTACAGAATGAGTCTCTAGGTCAGCCTTGGCTAGAGTGAGACCCTTGCAAAAAAAAAAAAAAAAAAAAAAAAAGGTTTGAAAGGAAGCTGGAACTAGTTAATCCTTTTCAAAAGCTTTCCTTAACCTCACCCGGGCCGGTGCTGGCACAGGGTGCAGCTGAGTTCTTTCATACTTCTAGAGCCTAATTCGAGAGCAGTGAACCTGTGGGTGACATGAGTCCCTGCGTCAGGCCAAACCTGGATCACTATGAAACGCCTTCCTTATTGTGGTGTGGAATCTCATGTAAGTGACAAACTTCCTCACTTCGATAGTTGTCAAAAAAAAAAAAAAAGGATAAAGGATATCATATAATCATATTTTGAGGGCAAATTGAGTTGATGGTAATAATACATTTGGTGGGATTAAGTAGCACGTGCATATAATTTTTATTTTATTTTAGTGAATCTTCTGTAAGGTACAAAGAACTGTTGAGAGGAAGTGAGAACAGGGTTAAGCAGAAGAGTAGATGTCTTCTGTCAAATCACATTTCTAGCATTTTTTAAGAATCCTCTATTTGTCATTTATTTGTACCGTGGTCGTTGATGCCCACAGATATTAACTGACTGCCACTAGACATTGGGAACTTAGTAGAGAAAAAAACATTAAAGTAGCCATGTCCTTCAACCAACTACATCCACCTATCCTCAACTTATCTCAATCACAGCTGTACCATTTCATAATGATCATCCAACCAAATAAAGAAAGGAGCTTGGGAGATGGTTCAGTGGATAACAGTGCTTGTTTGCGAAGCCTATAACACTCACCTAAAACTAGACACAAAAAGTGGCACATATATCTGGAGTTTGTTTGCAGTATAAAGAAGTCCTGGTGTGCCCATACTCTCTCTCTCTCTTTCTCAAATAAATATAATAAAAATATTTCTTAAAAGAAAGTAAGGGGCTAGAGAGATGGCTTAGCAGTTAAGGTGCTTGCCTGCAAAACCAAAGGACCTCAGTTTGATTCCCCAGAACCCACATAAGCCAGATGCACAAGGTGGCACATACATCTGGAGTTTGTTTGCAGTGGCTGGAAGCCCTGGCATACCCATCTCTCTCTCTCTCTCTCTCTCTCTTTCTCTTCTCTTCCTCTCTCAAATAAATAAATAGAAAGTAAGGAGGGCTGGAGAGATGGCTTAGCAATTAAGATACTTGCCTGCAAAACCTAATGACTGGGATTCAATTCTCTAGTACCCATGTAAAGCCAAATGCACAAAGTGGTGCATGAATCTGCAGGTCATTTGCAGTAGCTGGAGGCCCTGACACACCCATTTTTTTCTCTCTCTCTCTCTGTTTTCCTCTCTATCTCTCTGCTTGCAAATAAATAAACAAAAACATTTAAAGAAAGAAAGTGAAAAGGAAATAAAAGTTTTCTACCTCGTGATGTGGTTAAATCTCCTAAGACTTGACACATATAATGCCCCATTTTGCTCAAAACCCAAGACATATGACAATACAGTGACTGCAGCTGCCTTTATGGCTGTCACTGTGTGATTGCGTTGGAAGTCCTGTGATGTTGTTGGACACATTCAGCGGAACTTGGTTCAGATCCAGCTCTGCCTTATGATAGCTAATAATCTTGGACAAATTGCCCAGCCTGTGTGAGTTCCAGTTTCCTCATCTATTAAATGACTGTAATGGCCATATCTGACTCACAAGGTTGTGTTGGGCATGAAGTCTATAAAGCAACCGGCATAGCATTTAGAATGTGGTTAATGCCCACTGGTCACCACAATCAACAGAATCCATAAGGCTTGTGTAACCTTGTAAGTTGACATAGTTCTTTCATTTACACATTCTCATTCCATGCTCAGAAAAATATCGAAAGGCTTATGAAGATTATTGTCACTGTTGTCCTCATTATAAACGTTTATAAAATGGGGAGGAGTTCAGAGATTTTCCCAATGTCACAGGACAGGTGACAAAGTTGTTCATTTGTCCTAGCAGGCATCACTGGTTTCCTAAGTGATTTTTGAAGTGACCTGTGGCCTAGGGAGAGCATCTCTTCATAGACATTTGAACAGGGGACTCAGTGGTGACCTAGGCAGGTCTGAGCCTGTCTTTCTGCATGCACATTTGGGTGGGGAGTGGGGAAGCATACGTTACAAATTGTTATGGAAAGCTGAAGATCCTATGTCCCTTGTCATGGCAGAGTCACTACTTCCACAAAGAAAATCCCTCTCCTTTTGTTTCAGCCTCAGTCAAAACAAAGACATGGTGGATGACCCAAAACTCAAAGAATCTTGTCGTCTTTCTTGCAGCACCATTTAAATCATAGCCATGCTAACATATTTCCTTTAAAATCAGATCCTGGGAAGAGGCTACACATTTGGAGAAAGTCTCCCGGAAGAGATGCAGATGATATCCTTCCTCATTGTTTTAGTCAGAGCTGTCGGACCTGAGTGGAGCCTCCCTGGCTCTTGTGACTCTCAGGAAGGCTGGGAGTCTGCGTATCAATATGAAACGTACACATCGTAGAAAGATAGACTGAGAACAAGTACAAATCATAGCTGTTGTCCAGATGCGCTCTGAGGGTGGCCACTTGCTAGCTCCGCTCCACCTGGACGTGATGCATTTCACGGGGCAGGAGAGCTCCCTCAGCGAGTCACATTTAGTCTCAAACCATAAGAATGAATAGACATTTGTTAGAAGAGGGAGGGCAGGCAACTTTCTGCCATGGCTGGTACATAGACTCTACAGTCCAGACTACTCTGTGGGGAGTCAGGAAAAGGGGAAACCTGCTGGACATTACAGGGCCTGCAAAGAGCATGGAGGAAAGGCAGGGTGGTCAATCCAATGAGCTTGTCAAAAGCAGGGCATCCTTATGGGACGTGACCAGAAGCGACCAGAAGAGAGCCAAGACTTGCAGACGTTGACAGCAGTGATTTAAGCTGCTACTTCACCTCACCCCTGCCTCTGCCAAACCAAGATGTTTTTCTGCTGCATTTTTTAGATTTACAAGATGACAGTCTTTCCACCTCCACCTCTGTAAGAATATAGAAGGAGATCTATAACTGCTTCCAAATCCTCTGGTTCCGCGAATCTACTCAGACCCCTGCCAAGTTCTCCTTTATTTTCCTATATAATTCTTTACCCCTTATATTTTAACAATACACCTAAATGTCCAATAAGAAGCGGAAACAAGAAGCATTAAAAAAAGAGCTCATTGGCATATCAAACCTTCTGGCAAGCCTTAGGGTTGAATGTCTAGTGTCACTTGCTTTTATGTCTATCTAAGGCAAGCTTTTTTCCCCCCTTTTCTTACTGCTGACATATATTTTGAGAAATCCAGCCCTCGGGTTGTTATTCTGCACTCTTTGAAGTCCTTGTGAATTTTTAGTTTGATGGCAAATTTCCATGAGAATTTAAAACAATGTGTGTGAAGAGATACTGGTATTTTCCCCCCTATCATTTTAAGTTTCTTAACGCTGTTCCGTGGAATATGGGAATAGGTATTGGTTGATGATGGTGATTGTCCCTAAGTTTGGGTTCTCACTCTTTTAAATGTGAGAGCAAAAAACCCACTAGAACCACTTTAGAACAAACCTTCCAGGTCACTAAATTGACTCTGTGACTTTGAAAGTGAAGGGATTGAGGTCATTGAAGAAATTATGTATTGAAGAAGCAGTCTTTTACTCATTTTAGGGAAGCAATGCTTTTATTCTAACCCAATGTGCAATATTTAAAAGGTTTGTTGAAACGGTGTTAAACCTAAGCCTGGCGTGGTGGTGCACGCTTTGAATCCTAGCATTCCGAAGGCAGAGGTCAGAGGACTGGCACCAGTTCAAGGCCACCTGAGAGTACATAGTGAATTCCAGGTGAGCCTGGTCTAGAGTGAGAGCCTACCTTGAGGCCTCCCCGAGAAAGGTGTTAACATCTTTGTTAACTATGTTATGAAATTACTTGTACTTTCCTGTTTTTTTTCCCCCAGTGTCCTTAGTTTCCCCTTCTTCCTTGTTCTTACTTTTGGCTCTGGTAAACAGAACAGAGAACTGCTTTCAAAGGGGAAAAAGTGCAAACCCTGGTGCCCATGGCACATGGTGTGGATAGCACTTGAGTGAATCACTTCATGTCGTATTGGGCATTGTATACGTGCTTGTTGGCTGGGCATGATGCATTTTCCCAGAAAATCAGGCCTTGCAACTGGTCCCTTTGCCATGCCTCAAATTTTGCATTTTTTTCTAGATGGAAAATAAATAATTTTTTTAGATTGGATAAAAGCAGGCCATGTTCTTTGAAAAAAGACTTCTAGATAATTCCATATTTGCGCTATAGACAATACCAGTCAATTGTACAATCAGGTTTAAATTGGGGTTAGGTTTATCCCCTTGAGAAAGTTCTAGTTTTTTTTTTTTTTTCATGATTTAGACCAAAAAAAAAAAAAAAAAAAAAAAAAAAGAGTGTCCTCACAGCATTCTCCAGCCTAATTTATATGAAAGTGGGATTCTGCCACCTGGAGTTTGGGGTCTGCTCTGTGAGCTGTGTCTGGTATATTACTAAAAGACCAAGCAAAGGGGAGAAGGAGGAGGCAGAGGAGGATGAGTGAGCCCACTTGAAAGGGAGACAGTCACGCCAGGCAACTGAACGGGGCGTGCTCAACCAGCTGGGAGGGAGGGAGGGAGGCCGCTGCATTGTGTGTTTATCATCGCTCCTGTGTGCAGCTAGAAAGGGGCCCCCTCCCCAGGGCCTGCTTGTTGCTCTGACCCCTTCCTGAGGGCCTGTGTACATCTCAAGTGGCAGCCTCTTCCTGGTAAGACAAGCTTGGGTTGTTCAATTACCAGTGTCTGTAGCATTTTGATCCAGACCCCTTCCAAGACCCACCCCTGCATTTGAGTTTTCTTTCTCATCTGTGGAGTGAGAATTGTAATAGCTGCTTCTATACGGGGATGTATTGAGAGGTAATTAGGATAAGTGTGCAATGTGTTTGGGAACACTAAATGTTAGTTATTGCAATGATTTATTCTCATCTGGCTTTTCAAAGCAGCTCTATAGGATTTAAAGCAAGAGAAGTACTCCTTCAATACCCACCCACAAACCGTTTATTATAAGCAAATGAAGAGCCATGAAGGTTGTTCAATCATGCATGAATGAATCCATTCAAAATATTTATTTATTAAGTTCTCACTATGGTAAAAGGCATTATTTGAGTTGAGAAAGGACTGTGAAGTAAGGCCCCTGCACTCAAGTTTAGATCATCTGTTTGAGAAGTACCTGGGTTGCAGAGAATGAAGTGTGAGTGTGAGGGACGGAGGCACAGCGAGGCATCTGTCTGCTCTACTGTCTTACTTTATGGCTGGAGAAGCTGAGCCTGGTCCAGGAGGTTGGGGGCTGGTATGTGCACCCAGTCATTTCACTACATTTTCCACCTGTAATTAATTACCAGCAAGAGTTCTTGGGACTCACAATGTGGACAATTCAATCCCCACTAAGCCAACCTTGCCACAGTGGTCAGAAAATCCTCAGGATGGCCTAAGCCACCCTCTTTATCCTTCCGGGAAGAGCCGAGCAAGCTCTGGCCTCCCAGTACCTCTGTTTGTTTGTACGTAGTTCAGAATGGCCTCAAACTTATCATCCTCCTGCTTCAGCCTCCTGAGTGCTCGGGTTCTGGTTAGGGACCACCATCCTCTGAAATTGCATCGGTTCATTCATTGAAGGTAGTAAGAACACAGGGAGCTGGCCAGTGGGTGTTCCTTAAGGTAGGTCTTACTTGATGGATGCTTCTTAGTTCTTCGCTCCTCCTCCTAGCTCAGGTGTCCTGTCCCAGTCACCAGCCCTTCCCCCACCTCACAGAATGTGGTAGGTCTCTGGGCTTCATTATCTTGAGTGGTACTTACCCATATGGTTATAATGCAACTTTTATTCTCTTGAAGGGGGCATGGTGCAAAGACAGTGCACTTATGGTATATCTGGATGAAACCTAAACAGTAAAGAAATCATTTAGAAATACTCATCTGGCTCCTTCCCAACCAGACTTCACTTAGCTGCTGGTTCTTTGTCTTTTTTTTTCCTCGGGGGGGCGGCAAAATTAATAATTTCCCAACAGCGTGGCTTGTATTTCATTTGTGATTTGCTTACCCATGAATTTTTAGAGGCTAGACTGAAGGGAGCCACGTTGTACTGAGGTGGGTGGGAGTTCTGGATCAGGCCCTCAAGGGGCATGATGTTTCTTTGCAGGACTCTTCTGGGAAGTCTCCCTCACTACCCCTGCTTCCAGGACGTTCTTTGGGGGTCCTACTGAAATGGCAGAAAACTGACTTCTGAGCCGAGCCTGGGGTGTGGGGCTTGGCTTCCAGTGCTGTTTTTGGGCAATTACCCAGGAAATCCTTCCTGTAATTAAACCCAGCTTCATGGATACTGCTCTTTGCACATCAGTCCCTCCTAAACACGCCTAACTGCCATTATTCCCTGAGAAGATGAGTCACAGAGAAGCTGCCTTATCTCAACGCAGTTTTTAACTAGCCTTTCTTTGTCTGCCAGAGATACATATGGGTGATACTCAACGATATTTCAAACCAGACACTTCTCCCCCCACCCCACTTAAACTTCTCTTTAAATAACATTTTCCCCCTTTCCGCTTTTATATTTCTTCCTTTCCCTCCCATCGTCTTTCACGCATTCAGGATGTAAGAGAACCAGCATCAAAGCCCAGAGCCCTGCCGAAATCTCCTCCCCTATAGTAAGCGTGCCCTTCCCCTGTCTGATCATTGACTCATAACCACAGTGCTTCTCAGGCCCGGGTGGGGAGGGGAGGCCTGAATAATCAGGGACCACGGTCTGCAGCTCCCGGAAGAGACAAAAGTAGAGGATTTGTTGAACAGGACTCCCCCTCCCCCCAACACTTTAGGGATAATTGTTTCAAACAAGCTGAACTGACCCAGGTCCAGGGAGAGGGAGTCAGGGGAAGCCAGTATCCCACTCCTTCCACTGGTAACTCCAATCAAGTGAAACTCATTGGTCTGGCTCCAAAATCCCAAGGCCAGGCCAGTGTTCAACCCATTCCCATACGCCACCAAGACTGGCCATGCGTTATTTAATTCCCATGCTATTGAATGCATACGTATTGGTTGCCTACTAAGTGTTGGTCTTTGAGTTGACAGGTGACAGCCAAAGGCTTAAACACTGTGGAAGTTAATGTCCTTGTCTTTCAAGCCAGATGTCTTAGAAGGCCAAAGACAGGTTGGAGACCCCCCCTCCCCGCCCCCCTCTCCACCCAGGGCCTCCCTCCCCTTCTGTCTCCATTATCTCCATTATAGATGAACGCAGATCACATCTGTTTCTTTTCTTGGTGGGAACTAAGGAGGCAAAGACCCTAGAATGAGGACAGACCAGCACACACCTGGGTGGTCTTTAAATTAGAAAGGTTTATTTTTTTCTTTATGTCAGAGTTCCTCATTTGGACTTGCTTTCTCAATAAGTTTTCATTGCTCTCTGCTCCTATGGGTTGGGAGAACCAGTGTAGGGTAGGGGTAGGCTCTTACTGGGACACGAGCTCGCATGTATATTTTTCACTCTACTTCCTTCCTGCATTAGACTGTGGTCTGGGGCTCTAACCAAGCAGAGAGAGGCCCCAGGTACGATAGGAGAGATGAAAGAGCTGTCATAGCAGCCATTTTGGTATTAGTAAACAGTTTAATATTAAATTCTTTCCCTGTTGGATTGGTATCACTTTCTAAAATTTTTTAATTTTTAAAATATTTTATTTATTTGAGAGAGAATGAGAGAGAGCGACCTGGGCATCAGAGTCCTAGCTGCTGCAAATGAACTCCAGATGCATGTACCACCTTGTGTCTTAAGTGGGTCCTGGGGAATCACATCTGGGTCCTTAGGCTTTGCAGGCAAGTGCCTTAACCACTAAAACATCTCTCTAGTTCCTTGTATTGCTTTTTTACTTTAAGACTAAGATCTATAGTCAGACTGTGTAAGTCAAAATCTCTATTCTAGGGCTGGAGAGATGGCATAGCAGTTAAGGCACTTGCCTGCAAAGCCAAAGGACCAGGTTCAATTCCCCAGGACCCACATAAGCCAGATGCACAAGGTGGTGCATGTGTCTGGAGTTCATTTGCAGCAGCTGGAGGCCCTAGAATGCCAAATTTTCTCTCTCTCTCTCTCTCTTTCTTTTTAAAAAAATTTATTTATTTATTTATTTATTTATTCATTCAAGAGAGAGAAAGAGGGAGAGAGAGTGAGAGAATGGGTCTGCCAAGGCCTCCAGCCACTGCAAATAAACTCCAGACACATGTACCACCTTGTGCATCTGGCTTATGTGGGTCCTGGAGAATCGAACCGGGATCCTTTGGCTTTGCAGGCAAACACCTTAACTGCTAAGCCATCTCTCCAACCTCCTCTCTCTCTTTCTCTTTCTCTCCCTCTTTCTTTCTCTCTCTCTCAAATAAATAAATAAAGATAAAATATTTTTCAAATCTGTATTCTATAGCTGTGTGACTCCGGAAGCTGTCTCAGTCTCTTCTTCTATAAAATGGGGATAATACAATTACCCTCCTGGGTTTTGGGGAGAAATAGTGTCAGGCTAGGCATTAGCTCTGGTCAGCTGACTGCCAATGATGGTTTCTCTCTTTTTTCCTGGTCTACATGGAGACATCTTCCTCAGAGAATTGTTTTGCCTCATTGTATAGCTTGAACACCTGTGATGTCACTCAGCACTCCCTCTATTGTTCAAATTACCAAGAAAGAAATAAGTGATGTGCAGTACCACCATCCTACCAGGGTCATATGGCTCCAGGGAAGGATAAGTATGCCCCAGACTTTGCATGGAGACATACTTATACTAAATATTTGTTGGTTATCTGAACTTGACATTTATTTTATTTTATTTATTTATTTATTTATTTATTTATTTTATTTATGATAGAAAGAAGCAGAGAGAGCGAGAGAGAGACAGGGGGGCAAATAGAGAAAGAATAGGCATTTCAGAACCTCCAGCCACTGCAAACAAACTCCAGATGCAAGTGCTACCTTGTGCATCTGGCTTACATGGGTCCTGGGGAATCTTTTCCTTTGGTTTTGTAGGCAAGCTCCTTAAGCCATCTCTCTAGCCCTGAACTTGAAATTTAAATTGGCATCCAGTATTTTTTTTGTCAAAGTATAGTCTCACTGTAGCTGAGGCTGACCCAGAACTCATTCTATAGTTCCAGGCTGGACTTGGACTCACAGTGATCCTCCTAGCTCTGCCTCCCAAGTGCTGGGATTAAAGGCATGCACCACCTCACCTGGCTCATTCAGTATTTTTATTTGCTAAATATGACAACTCTACCTGGGTTCTTTTCTCCCTTGGTGATGAGTTGGCTAACTTGGATCCCTGGAGTGAACAAAGGACTGGGCTTCCCCACAGCGGCCTGTGCTCTGAAATACTGAAATGCTCCAGAGCGGGTAGAAAGAGACAGGGATTCCAGAAGAAACTCAAAAAAGAAAAAAAATTTTTTTAAA
This sequence comes from Orientallactaga sibirica, assembly GCA_036365145.1. Classification (NCBI taxonomy): domain Eukaryota; kingdom Metazoa; phylum Chordata; class Mammalia; order Rodentia; family Dipodidae; genus Orientallactaga; species Orientallactaga sibirica. The sequence continues at coordinate 5,001,404 of JAEOAD010000030.1, forward strand.
TCCCTGTTTCTCCTAAAAGACAAAGAAAGCCATTCTCCCAGTAGCTGTCCATGGCTAGCTGAGAGGACAGAATTTGCCTCCTGGAGTCTTTGTGAGTTTGGTGTGGGAGGTAGGGGGAGGGTGAGAGAGGAGGAGGATGGAGGATGAGAGGGAGAGTCAGAGTTAGCGCAATAAGGATCATCCCACGGGGGACTTTTGTGTGAGCTGCGCTGATAAACTCCACAGACCGTGTGGTATATGACATATATGCCTTTCCTCTGCAGGAACAATGTCCAGCCAGCTGGTTCAATCATTTGATACAATTCACAGCTTTCCAAGTTCTGTTTGCTTAGTTACCTTTTTGAGCTCCTCAAAGTTCTAATTCTTTCATGAATAGGAGAGATTACCATGGGGGAAGGATCAAATCAAGGGGCTGCTAGTGGGGTTGTCTTTTGGAATTGGCCAAGAGAACCATCTACTGGACAAGGCTAGGCTTTTGTGTTCCAGTGTGAGGGTCAGCTGATAACAATGATTATTGTCACTTACCACCATGAATGAAGGGGAAAATTTGCTGAGGCACACCAGCCTCCTGCTTGCTTATGAGATCATGGCGGAAACTTCTAGTAAGAGATCTGTTTAGAAAGTGTGTGTGTAAGTGTGTGTATATGTACACCCACACATGTTTCTTTTTTGCTTCCAGAGGGAATGAGTGATCAGGGAAATTTCGTCTCTGGCCAGAGCAGTGGAGAGATTTAGATACCAGTATTTCTGGAAGTTCTCGCTTCTGTAAAAAGACACTAGCATACTAATATGGCAAACACCAGTTGAAGGGGGACAAAAGTGGGCAGGTCTCCAGGAGGTGGTTAAAAGCGCCTGTGGAGGAACCTTTGGATGGAGCAGCCCCAAGCCTGCTCACCTGTAGAGAAACTCTGTGGTACTTCCTGTTTTCCAAATGTTCTTTTCTTCTGTATTTGTAAGACTCCTGAGAAATATTTATGTCCATATATAAATATATATATAGTTTTTTTTTTAACAGGAATAAGCCCTCATCCAAGAATTCACCATAAATAAGTGACTGTATAAAGACACAAATACACAAGTTCATCGTTTCTTATTAAAATCTCTGGAGGAAATAGCAAGGAAATATTTCACTAAAATTAAAATTCCAATCTATGTTTAGAGTTGCCAAAGAGGATCTTAGCCGGCTCTGGGCCTAACTGTTCCTAAAGTGAGCAGAAGTCCCTGTGACTTCCAATTGCCTGGCTTCCCTTTAAGAGAATAAGGGACTAAGTCGCAGGCTTAAGTTTGTGGCATGGCCGGAAATCAGTGACAAACTCGGAGAGATTAAAGGAGCTGGGACTTCAGGGTAAAAGTCTAATAGAAGCCACTTTTCCATGGAAACTCTTTCTAACCCATGTGCAGCACCAAAGGCCAATAATAACAGAATTTATTTCTACCCCTCTCTACCTGCAAGAGAAACAAAATCACTCTTTCCTCTCATTAGTTGGATTGACAACAACACATCTTCTTATGAACCAGAAAGAAAGAAGTTTGTTATAATAATAGCCAATCCTTTCTTCAATCTAACTTTTCTGGTCTGAATTTTGGGAGTCAGTCACTCCAGTTCTGGTCTGAATTTTGGGAGTCAATCACTCCAGCTCAGCTTCTAGGCATGGCAGGGATCACCTGCAGTATGAGTCACCCCTCCCCCACATCATTTTCAGATGTTTGTGTGTGTGTGTGTGTTTTAAACTTAATTACCAAAAGATGGGATCTCCCTCTGTCAACAACTCTTGGTACCTGCTGGCTCACCCTTCTCCCTCTGACCCAGGGCCCATCCTTTTTCTTCTCAAATCCTATTTAATTTTTGCATTTCCTGATGTTTATCTTGGGAAAACAAAAGCCAGCTGCAATCAGTTAAGAGAACAGCTGAAGGATGCTGGCAGGTAGGGGCCTTGCAAGTTTTTCAGCTCAGATGGTGAGAACTGAAATGCAGCATGTCCACGTCTCAGTGACTTCAGCACCTCCGACATCCTCTCCCCTCTTCCCTCTGTGTGCAGGCCCACAGGCACACAGAAACACTTCCCTTTTTCGTGCCTCTTGCCCAGCATCCCCCTCACTTTCTACAGCTGTGTTTCTAGTCAGTGGAAGATACATCTTGCTTGCAGTCAACACTCTTTTTCTCTGGCATTCTTAACCTTCTATCTTATGCATGGATCACTGGTTAGCTTAGAAATGCGCGGACACAAAGGAGAGGCTGACATGTGAGCTTTGACGGCCATAATGGCTGTTTATAAGCCTAATCCATCACGTTTAGTGGACACCTCCATTTTTGTCCTTCTGAAAAGGTATAAATAATAAAATGGGATAGCTCCAGCTCGGAGGTGCCTTGGTAAATATTTTAACTATTTACAAGATCACACTACCAACAATAGAAGCATCTGTACCATCACAGAGGGGCCCCCAGTCACTATGAGAGACCCAGATGGTCCCTACCATTCAGCCAACAATAACATGGCTGGATGGCAGAGCTTTTGTTACATGGGTTATGTTTTTCCCCCTCCATATCACATTGTGATATTCTGAACTTGTCCTTTTTCTCCACAACTCTTCCAAAGGAAATCTCTCTCAATAGACTTTCCCCAAGGAGAGAAAAACAGAGAAAGAAAAAGAGAGAGAGAGAGAGAGAGAGAGGGAGATAGAGTGAGAGCAGAGTGTCCTGGGAGCAATGTGGAAAATGTATGTTTCACAACCACATTCAGAGACAAGTCTGATCGATTATAAACTGAGTCTTCTCAAAGTCCGAGTAGTGACAGGGCTCATACATTCTGAGCCTGGGTTCAAGGCAAGCCCCAGTATGCTGCACCAGCTCACATTCTGCCTCTTTGGACTGATTCTAATCTATCTGCCAGGCCTGGGTGGAGTGGATGGGGGCCCTGAGGGATCTGGGAACCCCCAAGGGTGACTTTCAAAGCCCATAGTATTTTTTTCATTTGAGGACACTTTGTCTGACAAGAGAGGGGGTAGGGGCAGAGTGGAGGTGGAGACAGGTCGAAGCTTTTGAACTCTTTCAGCCACTTACACTGCTTCACATTCTCCTGTGCTCTGTGGATGAACCAAGCCAGGAGAAACAGCTGCTTTGTACCTGCTGAAAATGGCAGTTGTCTCCAAAGCACCCAAACTGAACTTTACAGTCACACAGTGATGACCAGGACAGAGGCAGAAGTGGTGGTGGTGGTGGTGGTGGTGGTGGTGGTGGGGTGTTGGGACCCTGTGATCTGGAATCAGGGGAGACTCAGTTTGGGGGCCAGGCTCCCTCCACACTACTGTGTGGTCACAGCACAATGCTTGGTTTCTGTCTGTCACAGGGGTTTCCAAGAGTGACTGAGAATTACAAGACGTGATGCAGATGTTATAAAAAGGTTGTGATCATTAATACTAACAAACCTATCTGAAAGGGTTCAAATCTTTTGAAATTAGAACTGTGGTTTGAAGTTTCCCCCAGGGGGGAAACAAAACAAACAAAACAAAACAAAACAAAACAAAACAAAACCAAAATCTCAGGACCACTCTCCAAAAACTTTGAGAACCAGAGAGAGCCACTGCTCTTCCAAACACTGTTTAATTTTGGAATTCCCACTCTCCAAATTTGGTCAATAAAATTAACAGCCGCCTTCTGAGTGGAACATCACACCTCCAAATGAGCTCAAGGTGGTGAATGTCCTGCCGGAATGTGAGGGTTACATTTCACAGCTCCTCACCGTGGAATGAATGAATCGGAGCTCATAAACAAACGCTCCTCTCTCCCCTTGTTCTGTGGCCCCCAACATGGGGTGTGTGCTGCAAAGAAAAATATTTATCCTGTTTGTGTGGTGCTGGGTCCCTGAATGGCCCACCAATAAAACAACACCATAAAGGGCATTTCACAGCTGAGTTTGCAATTTAATAAACAGATGCAAACAGGAGGCCTTGGAGGTCAACAATTAAAAATAAAGCAGGCTAACTTCTCTAAAAGTCCAGAGGACCCTGCAGCTGTGACAGGGGAGGGTGAGGGGTGGGAAAGAAGGTCTCCCAGTCACACCAGGAGAGCTCAGGGGAGCTGTACCTGACCTATTCGATCATTCTCACATCCCCCTTTCTGGTAAGACAGGAAACCTGTGAAAGCAGAAATACCCAAATTAAGTGGGGATATGGTGCAGTGACTTCAGCCAACAGCAAACAATGCCATGGTAATTCCTCTGTTTTCTCACCAAAGATGATAAACATTGGTGCAAAAGATGCAAGACAGTGAAGAATTGAAGGATTGCTTTCGTGCAGTTGGTTTGGGAATTTTTAAAGTGAAACTTGAAAGTATGTGTGTGTGGATGTGCCATTTACACGTGGGATGTGTGTCGGGGTGGGTAGTCTATAAAATGGCAACACCACTGAATAAAGCCCAGGAAAGTTGAACAGAGAAATCTTCCTCTAGCTGCTCCTGACTTGTTGTCCTGTACCTCTGTAATCACTGCTCAGACCAAGGGTGCTTACACCAACATGCGCATACCTGTGAGCATCATTCTGCTCTGCTTGGGGGACCCCAGGCTCCATCTTGCCCCACTGTGTCCATTTGCTTTTGTGTTCACAAGGGGCAAAGAGACCGCTCAGCCGCTGGCTGTGGTGTTGGGCGAGGGTTTCATGTGGCTCTCCATGCAAAGTGTTTGAGATAATGTTCGCCCTCAGCAAGGACTCCGTCCACACTGTTGGTTCTCACTTCACTTTAGGGACTCTTGTTTTGGTGAGGCACGGAGGACTCCCCTGTAGTCACCTGATGTGAGAATGTGTTGACAGCCTGTGTGCCTCCCATGGGACATGCTTACCCTCCCAAATTCCCCAACGCTAATGCCAACAGCCAGCCCCCACCCCACCCCCCCCCAAGCCCTGGCTGATAAGAGGGTAAATGAAGGATGGATTTTGAGATAACCACGTGTGTGGGGCAGACCTCCTGCCAGGACCCAGCTTCAGGCTGAAGGGAAAAATGGGCCATGGGTCTGGAGCCAGCCATCCCACCCTCTTCTATATTTCCTTGGGACTCCAGAGCCACCCTAGGGTCCCTAGTATAAACAGTCTTTACGATGAGTTATGCAGTTTGAAGCTTCCCAGACTTCTGTGGCTCACAAGGCGCAGCAGAAGCCACTGAAGTCCCTGGACATATCAAGATCTCCCCCCCTCCCCACCCTTCTGCCACACATACACACAACCTTGCAGAAGAAAGAACACCAAGCCTCATGTTGGGGGTTTGGTCAGTTCATGCTCATTTGGCCCTTCCATCATCTGGAGTTCCTGACTTTGGGATCATGTATATTGGAGTTATATTTCTCTATTGCTTCTCTTCCCCTTGAGAGAAGTGAGAAAATACAAACAGCATTGTGAGGGAGGGAGAGTCAGTATTAGAGACCCCCTTCCTTCCAATGTTAGAGTCTTACTTATATTTTTCATCTCTGCTTATTAATATATATTTTTTAAAAGATCTCTCCCAGGCACCCTGTCATCTGTCTTCCGTGTAAGCCTGTGTGGGGCCGTTGCCACACTCTTGTCACCAAAAGAGAGAGAGAGAGAGAGAGAGAGAGAGAGAGAGAGAGAGAGAGAATATGAATGTGCATGCCAGGACCTCTAGCCTCTGCAAACAAACTCCAGATGCACGTACCACTTTTGTGTATTTGGCTTTTATGTGGGTACTGGGCAATTGAACCTGGGTCATTATGCTTTGCAAGCAAATGCTTAACTACTGAGCCATCTCTCCTGCCCCTATTGTTCTTTTCTGATCAGGACAGTAGAATAGGTGGAGCCAGTAGTTGGACTTATCTAATAGTCACTTTCTTCCTTCCTGTTGTGATTTTAATGCTTATCTGACCAATGTTTTCTTCCTTTAAAATTTTACTACCTCCCTGAGCATAACCAATGGAGTTTAATCTTGCCTCATTTTGAGTGTTATAGCAATAGACTCGTGCTGAACTTACTCATCACTGTTACTCCTTCTGCTCAGTCACAGGTTGGTAAGGTCAGTGCCCACATGCCTAGGGAAGCTGCAGCGCAATCATCTTTATTATTGCTAGGTTGTAGTCCCTGTTAGGACCAGGCCCTGATTAACATGTCCACCATGTTGGTTGACATCTGAGCTGTTACCAAATTTGCTTTGTGATGTAGACTCCAGAAATCCTCACATTTTTCTAAATCCAAGTCTTCCACCAAATGCCTTAATTTGGCTAATTAAAAAAAAAAGAAAGAAAGAAAGAAATTGACAGTATACCTGGTGGAGCCAAGGTCAAGAGTCTGCATGCATCCTCAACTTTTTCTCCTGCACCTCTGTCCTGACATGGGAGCAGGTCATGGACACACTAAGCTGCTGGTGTAAGACGAGGCTGAGAGTCAAGGAGGGAACACAGGAGACTGGAAAAGTTTGAGCAAGGCCAGGCAAGACCTGCTGAACTCCAGGAATGGTGCGGCATGGAATGCTTGTTGCTGGATGATGCTCAACTTTTATAGTTGTTGCAGATTATTTAGAGATCTATATTATGCAAGATGCTATAAGTCATATGTTTATAAATGTTCTTGTGGGGAGTGTGTGTGTGTGTGTGTGTGTGTACAGATGTGCATGCCTGCCTATGTACACACCAGAGGAGAATGCTGGGTATCCTTCTTCTACCACTCATCGGGGTATTTCCTTTAGTCAGAGTCTCTTTCTGAAGGGAGCTGCAGTTTTTCCCAGCCCCTGCCATTCTTGGGCCTTTGCTCTGCACAGGTCTGGAGTTGCAGACAAGTGTGACCACACCAGCTATTTATGTGGGTCCTAGGGAACAGAACTCAGTCTGTCTCAGACCTCCTCAGCCTCTCACACTTACAGCAAGAGTTCTTAACTGCTGAGCCATCTCCTCAGCTCCACAGTTAGATATTTTAACTTAGATTTCTCACACTATTTTATTGGATCCCATCTGTGGGTGTTTTAGAGTTCTCACAATGTTTTCTTGTATTTGCTTGTCTTAACTTGTCTTTTATTTTACACTTAAAATTTTCACCTCTGGGGCTGGAGAGATGGCTTAGCAGTTAAAGCATTTGCCTGTAAAGCCAGATGATCCTGGTTTGATTCTCCAGGACCCACATAAGCCAGATGCACAAGGGGGCGCATGCATCTGGAGTTTGTTTGCAGTGGCTAGAGGCCCTGGTGTGCCCACTCTCTCTTTCTCTCTCTTTCTCTGCCTCTTTCTCTCTCTCAAATAAATAAATAAATAAATAAATAAATAAATAAATAAAATATATTAAAATTTTTTTCACCTCTGAAGTATCTCTCCTTTGATTTACTGGGCATTCCTTCTTCCCAGGCTATTGTCTTTCTTTGTCTTCATTTCAGAATTCTTTCCTAGACATTTGGTGTCTAAGAATTCAGACTGATCTGCATTCTGGATGACCTGGAATCGTGGATATGAATTCGGGGTCTTCTCTGCTAGCCCTTGGCATGAACTGAACCCTTAGATATATTTTATTTAGCCTGCAGAGCTTAAAAATGTCTGAAGCCAACATAGTGGGAGGAAAAATGAAAAAGAAACCCACAGAGGGCTGGAGAGATGGCTTAGCTTTCTGGCAAAGCCAAATGACCCAGGTTCCATTCCCCAGGATCCATGTAAAGCAAGATGCACAAGGTGGTGCATGCATCTGGAGTCTGTATGCAGTGGCTAAAGTACCTGGTGTGCTCAATCTCCAACACCCCCTCTCTCTGACTTTTTTTTCCTCTCTCTTAAATAAATAATAATCCACAGGAAGAAAACCAGGGATTTTATATTAACATCTACATTATAAGCTTTTCTAGAACTATCAGAATATTTGCTAACCTGGAGCTTTGATGAATCTTGCATAGTAAATAAGAAATGCATCTGAGACGTACCCCTGGTAGAGAGGCCCATAGCTCTCCTATCCCTACTCTCCTTATACACAGACAACATGGTCTGCCCTTTGTGACAACACCTATGATACTATTTTCTAATGATAAGGAACTATTCATCTAACAAAAATGGGGTCATAAGAGGCTGAAAAGGGGTAGAATTTATTTTCCCATCAACTGATAATGAATGTCCTTATTCAGTGAGGGCTGTGAATTCCTCCTTGGCATGCCAAGCCTGCAGTGACCCCCACCAGATGTGGACACCTCTTTAGTTCCAATCTAAACTTTCTTTAACTTGACTCCTTCAGTTCCAATCTAAAATTTGTTTATAGCCATACCTCCTACTTCAGGTGTTTTGACGTTTAGGTTTTAGAAACTCTGCAAATGAAAACTTCTGGATTTTTTTAAATCCATTAGTCATTTCACATTTATTATTATTATTACTATTATTATTTGGGTTTCTTCTTGGTTGTTTTTGAGGCAGTCTCACTGTAGCCTAGGCTGACTTGGAACTCTGTAGCCCAGCCTGGCCTTAGACTTCTACCTCAGCCTTCTGAGTGCTGGGAGTAAAGGTGTGTCATCACGCCTGACTCCACTCACTCCATCTCTCAATGGGGTCTCATTACATTGACCATATTGGTCTTAAACTCATGGGCTTAAAAGATCCTCTTGCCTCAGCCTCCCGGGTAGCTGGGACTACAGTAGTGTGCCATTAGGCAAGCTTCTATCTTTCTCAAATGCCATTTAAATGCTGCTGTTTCTATTAAAATGCTGCTCATTTGCTAGGGATGAACCCCATTGCTTCTTCTTCTACCATGCCTTCTCTGGATCCCAGCGTCCATGTTAATTGTCCGAGACCTTCACATCATTACTTTCATGTGTTCTCATTTCAAAAAATGATTCCTTTGGCTCTGACTTATAGTCATGCACACAATTACAACTATTGATTTACTGTCTTAACCCATGACAACACTATGCTACGTGCTTCATGTGTGGTTTATTAACCCTTACAGCTATTCCCTGGGATGGACGTGATCACCATCATCCCCATTTTACAGACCAGACAGACTCAAGGTCCCAGTCATGTAAGTCACACTGCTGGCATTTTCATCCTGCCATTGTAGCTTCAGACACCAAGTTTCCAGTGAATATGAAAATCTGCCCTTTTAGTCTCTCCTAGTAGGTGACTAGATTGGAACTGCAAATCATTTATTCTTTCTCCATTCTACCCAAGTACAGCATTTTAAACATGTGAGTTAATGGCGACATCAGGGGCACAGAAAACTGTCTGTTCACTGTCCCATTTTTGTTTTTTTGAGAAACTATACTAGTTTATTATTTGTTGGTTATTTGGGGTGGGTATCTGAGATAATCGTGCCAACCTGCATGCTCTTATCTCCTAGTCACATTGGGTAGCACTGGCATTGGACAAGTACTCTGAGATGACCCAATCAGAATCCTTCTCTGCAACTTTCCCATCTGTAACCAAGAAAGATCAGCAGGGTGTCATGCAAGGTTTCTTGGCTGCAGAAAAGGATGAAGATAGGGGACATTAACAGGATGGGTAAAGCAAGGGTTTGGGACAAAACAGAGTGAGATTTTAAATCACATTCAAGTCACTAACTGTGATTGTCATTGTTCCTGAGTTTTGGCAGGCCTGTCCATGGTATCCCATGGCTTTGGATGACCAATGTTTCCTAGAACCCATGAGCCAATGATATACTCCCTTTTTTGACTAAATTGGTGTGGATTGCATATTGCTGTTTCTTACAAGAGAAGTAGCCCCAATGAATGCAGGCACAGGTACAGTGTCATCACAGATATAAAGAAATGCACCACATGTTTGTTTAATGGTAAAAGGCATGATTCTGAAGGCTTACAAAACGAATAAGACTCTTGTCAATGAGCTCACAATTAATTAAACTTGCTTATTTCTTTCTGTGTGCTCCATACCTGGCCCCATGATTGACGTGAGATAAGAGTTCATACGTATTTATTACATGAATAGATGGGATATCCCGGACTGTGGAAGGTTAAGCACGTATAATGGGAACACAGGAGGGATCTAAAATTTCTATCAGGGTGAGGGAATTGGAGCTGGACCAGGCAAGGTTTCCCAAGTAGGGAGGGAAGGGTATGTTTATCTCTATTGAGCCTTGAAGGATATGTAGGTGTTAGTGGGGAGAAAAGGGAGATGGGTGTCCAGAGAGAGGAAAACGCATACATGACATCTAGAGGCATAAAGAACCTGGTGCACTCAGAAACCAAAGCTGGTCTTCCAGCTGCACTGTGGCATGAGAGGAGGCTGGGGAAGAGATGGGCCAAGTGGACCGGGGAGGATATTGCAAATTAGGATGGTAAAATGTTCACACACACTCACTCATTAGTGTCAGTGTGTGCATGTGACTAGGGCAATTTGGTTCAAACGTGCGAGGTTTAAATACCAGAAGTGCGACTGTTTCTTCTTGTAGTTCACTGCATGATATTTGTATAAGGTATGTGTGTCCTTGTGGGGACAAAGTACCTGACCAGAAGCAGTTTGAGGAAGGAAAGGGTTTATACTACTTACAGTTTCAAGGGGATATGTTCCAATGTGGCGGGAAAGACATGGCAGCAGGAATGTGAAGCAGAGCTGCTCACAATGCCACAGTCAAGAAGACAGCGAGTGGACAGAGAGTGGGGCCAAGCTATGAAACCTCAAGGCTTACCTCCAGTGTCCCACTTTTTCCTGCAAGACTCCGCCTCCTCAAGGTTCCACAGCCTTGACATTCAAATCACATTAATAGGCTCTTCTCAGCAGCTCATTTCAGGACTGTTCTCCATCTCTCATCTCTGGGGCCAGGGACAGCCTATCTTGACCCTGTGTTTCCTCTCACATCTTCCCCAGGAATGGTGCATAGACTGCTGGAGACCTGAGTTTTGTCCCTGAAAAAAGGAAAAATTCCCAAGTTTCACATAAGCTGGACACAAGAAGTGGCACAAGTGTCTAGTGTTCATTTGCAGTAACAAGAGGCCTTGGTGTGCCAACACATACACACACAAAGCTGCAAATAAGTCAAAGGAAATAAATAAATAAATTCCATTTGGACATATTAATTGCTCTTATGAAAGTTTATATATTATAAAGCATTTTTGTCTATATTATTATATTTGATCTCACCCATTAGGTGGGTGTTATAACTGATTATGGAGGTATATTTAGTAGTGTCAAGAGAAAGAAAACATTGGTCTAAACTCCTAATTTGATACATAATAACCTACTAGGCATGTTAAGTTTTGCTGCAGTAACAAAGATCCCAGGGCCTTAGGTCCCCTGAAGGGCACCTGGAGGCTCTGCTTTTCATACCCACATTCCAGGACTTGGGGTAATAGAGCAGCCACCTGTGTCCCCGTGCTGCTTTCACAGAAGGAAAGAAAGCTTACTCTTGACCTTGGACATGGTCACCTGGTATGTTTTTTTATCGGATGAGATCTTGGTGGGTGAGATGTACATGAAAACTGTTTGTGCGGGGGAAATTGTGTCTTCTTGAATATCCTCCATCACTATGAGAAAGATGTACCCAGACTGACGCACTGTGCTTGGAGGGACAAGATGAGCTGATCACAAGCTTGAGTGACAATGTGTGCTGCTCTTCGTTGCTGAGATCTTGGGCTTGTAAGTTGGATAGTTACAATCAGCTACTTCAAAGATGCATGACAAAAACATATGCACCAAACTGGAGAAACCCACCCAAAACAAAACAGACTATCTTGGGCTGGAGAGATGAATTAGTGGTTAAGGCACCTGCCTGCAAAGCCTAAGAATGCCCGTCCAATTCTCCAGGTCTCACGTTTAGCCAAATGCAAAAGGGATGCAAGGGTGCAATGCCGCACATGTGCACAGGGAGCGCACGCTTCTGGAGTTTGTTCACAGTGGCTGAGAGGACTCTGGCGCGAACCATTCTCTCTCTGTCTCTCTCAAAAAAAAAAAAAAAAAAAAAACAGACTGTCTTTTCCATTTTGGTATTAATTAATTAATTAATTAATTAATTTTTGTGGTAGGCCCTCATTAGCTCAGGCTGACCTGGAATTCACTATGCATTCTCAGCGTGGCTTTGAACTCATGGAGCTCCTCCTTCCTCTGCCTCCTGAGTGCTGGGATTAAAGGACTGCTCCACCATGCCTGGCTTATTTTCTGTTTTGCTCCAATGCAAATGAGGGATCACCCATAGTTCCAGAATCTTTTCTTAAGGAAAAAAAAAAAAGCTAAAGAATTTAATTTGTAAAGATAATTTTCACATTGCTTTTGGCCAGTTTGGTGAATGGTACTACGTGCTGGGCTTTGTGATATGGAGTGGAGATAGATCATTTTATTGGATTAAATGTCCTCCATCAAACTGTCCCCTGCTTTGTGCTCTTTTTGGAAACTGTGACACCCAGAGGGGACCATATGCAGACTGTGCATTTTTTGGTTCCTGTCTAGACCATTCAACCCAAAACTAAAATAGCTGACCTGAACATGGAGCTAAGCTCTAGGGAGCTGAAGCAGAGGAAAGGCCAGGCTGGGAAGGGAAGGGGCCAGAAAGCTTAAAAATAGTGGGAAAAGCATTGCTTATAGATAAACAGTGCGGGTTCAGTGTCTTCTCACAGGTTCAAGTCACGGGCCTCATGGAGAGGTGCTGGTGAAGGTATTTTGGTTGTTTCTGAGGCAAGAAGAGATACTCACTTTCTAGCAAAAGTAGGTCTCACATTTCAAAGGCCACGGCAGGGTTTCAGTGGCCATAGTATCTGAAAAAGATTTCCATGCTGCCCAGCATTCTCTGAGCTTCAGTGTTGTGCAGGTCAGGGGGACTTAGACAAATTATCTCCCTTACTAACCCTCAGAAGTGTATGCCCCAAACAGCCTTGCACCACAAGGAGACTGAGGTTGGGAGAAGAAGCTGAATGACTTTCAAAGGGCTAAGATTAGGAGTCAGGATTAGAATCCCCACTTTCCTGAATTTAATACCACCATACATTGGGAAATGATGCTTTTGAACCCTGAAGAATTCCATTTGGTCAGATAGGGAATGGAAGCATCAGGCAGGCACAGAGTCAAGCAGGTAGTGGGTCAGATGCACACAGCTCCGCTCCACCTCATTTCTTCTCGTGCTGAGATCTTAGTCAGGGTTTGCCTGCAGCCCCATGGGATCTGACAGACGAGACAAGAAGGTAAAGGGGCCTTCAGAAATTGGATGGGCTTCTGGCTTTCATCCACCTCAGCCTATGATGAGGATGATGGATGGAGAGAACATTGGGGCTTTGAGTGTGTTCTAGGCAAACACAGCGTCTTATTTTTGTGAGAGAGGAGCTGAAATCAGAGAAGGGAAATAAATGGTCCTTAGGTTCACGGGGAGAGAGCAGAAAACCCTTCCCCTTCCCCAAAGCCAGGGTCCAATGCCCAGAGCTGCTCTTTCTGCTCCTTTGTGATTTCTTGTGGACCCTGAAACACTGCCCACCTTGGGCTTCTCTCTCTGATAAAGGTCACTTTTTGGTTTGGAGGAATGAGAATAAGGTTCCAAGAAATTAAATGTTTGTGAACTAGAGCCCTTTGGATTATTTCTTAGCTTAACCCCGCCTAGATCATTTTTGGTTGGAGTCAGAGGTTCCCATACCACCTCCACTATAGCCAACACCAGCTCTAGAGCTCATAGGAGTGTTCGAGATATGTCCATCAGCATGAGTCAGAAGAACAGGTCCCTCTCAGCTGTCTTATTTTCCATGGAGAAATTGTCAGTGTATGCCTCCCATGTAAGCTTTGCTCTATTCTGTCTTTGAGATGGTGTCAAGGCCCATCCATCATTGCATATGTGTTTTCTGAATATGTATACAATATGTATACAGCTCTATGGCATCTATCACCTTTCCCATGCATGTAATGACATTCTGAAGGCTGGGTAACTTAACAAAGAAAAGAGATTTCTTAACTCCCGGTTCTGGGTCTTCAAGGGTATGGCACTGAAATTAACTTGCTGTAGTGAGTGTCTTGTGGTGGATGGTATCACAATGGCAGAAGTGTATAAAAAAGGGTGAGGGGTACATTGAGACAGGAAGCCAGACTTCTGAGAACTAACTCAGAAGTCCTTTCCAAAGGCATGGCTTAGTACTCTAACGACACTAAGCCCCATCTCTTAAAGACGCCTCTGCCTCTTAATAGCTCTACTTTGGGGACCAAATTTCCAGTACATAAACTTCATCCAAACTGTGCCACATGCATGCAGTCCTTTCCAATGCACTCATGTCAAAAACTGACTCCATGAATGCTCTTTGCTTGCAAGGAGCTCACCTTTGCCCAGATCAGCCCTGGATCCCCCAGAACAAGACATAGAGAGGAAGTAGGGTGTAGTGAGTCAGGAACAGAGGTTGTGCAGTTTTATCTTCCAGATTGTCATGGTTTTTCGTGTTTGCTCATCTCTGGGATGTTTCTTTAGTGTCTCTTTCTTTCTCCCTGTCCCTCTCCCAGTTGATCCCATAATCCACATTCCCTGCTACAAACAACAGAATGCTTAGTTGAATGGGAAGGACACAGAGATCTTATCATTTTTTTTTTTTTAAACAACAACAACAACTTTATTTTATTTATTTATTACTTGCAAGCAGAGAGAGAAAAAGAGAGAGAGAGAGGAGAGAGAGACACAGAGAGAATGGGCACACCAGGGCCTCTAGCCACTGCAAACGAACTCCAGATGTATGCACCCCCTTGTGCATCTGGCTTACATGGATACTGGGGAATCTAACCTGGGTCCTTTTGCTTCTCAGGCAAGCACCTCAACTGTTAAGCCATCTTTCCAGCCTGGGGTGTTGTCATTCTTTATCCAGTCTAGGCTGTGAAGAGTGGAGCCTGCAGCTTCTTCCTTCACATTTCCCCAGGCTTTGCTCCATTCTGCCCGCTGCCAGCCCATTCTGAGATGCCCAAGCACGCTGCCCTTACAGGAGCGAGAGGTAGAAGGATATGTTGGCATGTTTCATTTCAGGAGAAAAGTTCATTTTATTTAAACAAGTTATTTGGAATGTGACAGGTTTGCTGTTTAGATCACTTGCTGTGTACCAGGTATGATGATAAGCCTTCCCACACATCGGGTCATTTAATCTCATGATAATCTGACCGGCGGTGCAATTGTGGCTCCTCTTTATAAGTCAAGAATTAAGGCACAGCACAGCAAGCTTCTAACTTGCCCAAGACAGTGGTGGGGTTGGAGTCCTCAGCCCAGCTCCAAAGCCTGTGACTCCACTGTTATTGCAGTAAGGATTCTGTGATCCAAGCTTCTGTGTTAGTTATGTGCCTGATGTGCATGTTTGTACATTTGGTCTCATTGAATTTATGAAATTTATGAAAGCTGAGATATTCAGCCAGAACCAACCTTCACACGGGGAAACTGAGGCTCAGTGAGGGCAAACAGTAGATCTCAAGTCACAAAGCTAGTAGCAGCAGGTAGGCATTTAGACGAAGTAGTTGCTGGCCACTGGGCTTTGGCTTTAAGTATTGTCCTGGAAAACAGAGATTAGAGTCCTAGCAAAAAGAAAAGTGCTAGGAGATGAACAGAGATGAACAAAAAATAAGACAAGAGAGCAAAGCAAAAGTAATAAGTACACCCTCAAACACCCATTCTCACTTATCCCCCATACACACACACTCAACCCCACACATACCCCAAACACCCATCCTCACTTATCCCCCAACTCACCCCCACACATACCCCCCACATACCCATTCTCACTTATTCCCCATACACACACACACCCCACACACATACCCCCACACACCCATCCTCACTTATCCCCACACACACACTCACCCCACGCATACCCCCAAACACCCAACCTCACTTATCCCCCCATACACACTCACCCCCACACATACCCCCACACACCCATCCTCACTTATCCCCCCATACACACACACTCACGCCCACACATACCCCCACACACCCATTCTCACTTATTCCCTACACACACACACACCGCCACACATACCCCCACACCCATTCTCACTTATCCCCTGTACACACACTCACCCCCACACATAACCCCCACCCATTCTCACTTATCCCCTATACACACACTCACCCCCACATATACCCCCACATGCACACATGCATGCATACCCCTAAGTACATGCACCCCCCACACACCCTTCTAGTTTCTTCATGTTCTATCTGACATGGATGTATCAGAAAGAAAAGAAGTATGGGAGATACTGAGCAAATTCAAGTTCCCAATGGCTGAAAACAAAATAAACAAAAGTTCAGCCTCAGACAGGACAAGAAAAACAAATTTGCCCATAGCAAACATAACTTTCAAGAAATCAGATAGAAGATGGACAGTGAGTTATGAACATAAAATTGTACCTGACCCAACTAGCCCCGACCCAAGCAAGGCATCCCAATGTCTCCAAGCTGTACAAGCAAGGGCTTTAGGATTTATAGACAGCCTTCTTGGGTGTGATCAGCCTGGCTTTCACATCCCACAGTGGTGCAAGTGTGACCCTGCTTTATCACAGCCTCACGTTATGGTCCAGATCAGGCTGGGAAGAGACACAGAGGTCTTCATTCAGCTCTGCCTTCCACCGAGTGACAGGGAGGACACGGTGGGAGGCTGAGGCCTGAGCCTGCCTGCTTCTAGGGTCAGCGTCCTTGGGCTACTCTAACCCTGTGCTCTCAAGGTTTAGTCTTCCTGCTGAGCAGACAGTGTCTTGTGGGTACCAGGCACTATGACAAAGATAAGCTAAAGTCATGATCTTCACCTCCAAGAAACAGGAAGAGGGCTGGAGAGATGGCTTAGCCATTAAGGTGCTTGCCTGCAAAGCCAAAGGACCCAGGTTTGATTCCCCAGGACCCACATAAGCCAGATGCTCAAGGTGGTGCCTGTGTCTAGAGTTTGTTTGCAGTGGCTAGAGGCCTTGGCGCACCTATTCTCTCTCCCCCTATCTGCCTTCTCTCTCTCTCTTCAAGTAAATTTTAAAAAATAGTCTTAAAAATAAACAATGGAGGGCTGGAGAGATGGCTTAGCGGTTAAGGCGTCTGCCTCCTAAGCCTATGAACGCCAGTTCCAATCTCCAGGTCCCACATTTAGCCAGATGTAGAGTGACACAAGGGTGCAATGCCGCACTTGACCACAAGGGGGTGCATGCATCTGAAATTCGTTTGCAGCAGCTGAGAGGCTGCTGGCGTGCCCATCTCTCTGTCTCCCTCCCTTTCTCTCTCTCCAATAAATAAACAAAAAAAAAAAACAAACAAATAAACAATGGATTGGAGTGATGACTTAGCAATTAAGGCACTTGTTTGCAAAGCCAAAAGACTTAGGTTTGATTCCCCAGGACTCAAGTAGGCCAGAAGTGCAAGGTAGTATATGTATCTGGAGTTTGTTTGCAGTAGCTATTCTCTATCTATATATATTTTGCCTCTCTCTCTCTCTCTCTCTCTCTCTCTCTCACACACACACACATACACACACACAGATAAATATTTTCTTTAAAAAAGGAGGAAGATAAGAAGAGAGCATGCAACCTGGTATGGAGACATAATGTGGAGCAGCAAAACATTAGCACCCTCTATTAGCTCTTCGGCCAAGTGTGGCTATGGATGAAGGAAGGGGCAGTTTAAGAAAGCGATTTCTCATAGAATAGGAGATAATGCCATGGAGATGGGCATGAGGACAGGTAGAAAAGAGCTTGAGGATCTCAGACTAGAGCTGACTCTCCTCACCCCTGTTCCTGCCATGGTAGGGGTCGTGTCGAAAAGGCCAGTGGTGGCCAGAGCAGAGCAAAGTGATATCAAAGCAGAAGTGTTCAGGCATGATGGGTAAGGCAAGAGAGAGCCACAGGAGGCTCTTGAGAAGGGGAGATGTGCATCAAATTGACAAGATGTCTTTGCTGAACTGTGCTCCTTAGTTGGGAGTGTGGCTGGGTGAGAGAAAAGAAGATGGGCTAGGTGCTGAAACCAGGGTGCTGGCTACAAGTTGTTACTGAATGCTGGGAGAAAGGGAATGGTGAGTACCTCAGGACTATGCAAAAGGCTTCAGAGGAAAATCGCCAGGCCTGGGGAGAGCTGGGATCAGGAGATCCCGGACACCATGAATGTCTAGTTGTCCAGCTTGAAATTTGGGGAAAGTGGACAATAAGACATTAGCCTCTTGGAGATTTGTGTGAATAAGTGAGCTAGTCATGATGACAAGGCGAAAAAGAAGACAGGGAGTAAAGACAGAGAAAGAGATGGAGAGGAGAGCGAAAGAGACAGACTGAAAGTAGAGGCGGAAGGTGAGGAAGTGACAAAGGAGTGATGGAGGCGAGTGTGACATGGTGACTCTAGTCAGCAACCCTATAACACATGCAGCTCGCCAGCTTGGAGCTGGGTGGAGGAGGGGTGCAGACAAGTTTGAGCACCTCCATGGTTCCTTCTTCTGCATCATTACCAGACACCCCCAGCTGTGCCAGGGAGAATGGGTCCAAATGACCACTGGAGTGCAAGAAGCCAGTGTATGCATCCATCTGCATTGAGAGCTTTGGATTTTCATCTCAGAATACTGGCTTTCTCCTTCAGTTTTCTTGCTACTGGCATCTTCTTGCCCTCTGATATGTCAGGTCTGTTACCATCTCCGTGCCACTGGCTTTGTCATTCCAGAAAGAAAGTGTGAGAGAGGGGCTGGAAAGATGGCTTAGCAGATAAGGCGTTTGTCTGTGAAGCCTAAGTACCTGGTTCGATTCTCCAGGTCCCACGTAAGCCAGATGCACATGGTGGCACATGTGTTTGGAGTTCTTTTGCAGTGGCTAGAGGCCCTGGCACACCCATTATTACTCTCCCTCCCTCTCTCTCTAAATAAATAAATAAAAATGAAATCTTTAGAAAAATAAAAAAAAATAAAGTGTGAGAGAGCAGGAGAGTGAGTAACTGGGAGGGAAGGAAGAAGGGAGAGAGAAAGGGAAGAAAGGAGGAAAGAAGGAAGGCAGGATGGAAGGAGGGAGGAAGAGAGGAGAAAAGAAGGGAAGAAACTTAGTGTAGTGATCAGTCTTTCTAGCAACACAACTGGGCTGCCTGGTGCCCAGGCGTTTGGTCAAACGGAGTAAGGTGTTTGGTCTACGGAGTAAGGCGGATTGCCCTGTCCAGCATGGGTGGACTTCAGATGATGACCTGAATGGAACAGAAAGAGTAAAAGGGAACTGCTTCTGTGTGACTCATGACGATTTTAGACCTGTCAACCTCCTCTACTGTGGAAGTAGCCAATTTTCTCAGATATCTCTGATACGCATATGATACATAATGCTGCTAATATTTTATATTAGCGTATATTACCTATAGCATATATATTAATATACTAATTTAATTTCCCCTGTTTTTTGGCATAGATCCAAAATCTTTGGACACTTTTGAGCAATAAGAGCGCCTTTTGCATGTTAATGAGTTGATTGCTGGTGTCAGTACATAGGTACCCTCAATCTGTTGGCTCTTATCCCAAAAGATCAAGGCATGATTACAGGGTTGACACTTTCAGAGGCATTTTCCTACTTTTTGGGAAGGGAAAGGGACAGAAGGTTGAGCATACCATAGTGACCAATGATGTAATTAATCATGCCTGTGGACCCTTTCATGATTCAAGCTCCCAGTAAAGGACAGAAGGAATGGGTTTGGAGGGTCCTAGTGGCTGAACTCACAGAGGTGAATGTAAAGTGGTGCCCAGAGAGAGTGTGGAATCTTCCAGCCCTTCCCGTGGGCCTTTCCCTATGCATCTCTTCCCCTGGGCTGTTGGTCTGTATCAAGGGGTTGCATTGAGTCACCCTCACACATAGTTCTTGGGTCCAGAAACATTTCAGTTGCTTGTGTTTCTTCGGATACTGGAATGTTTGCATGTACATCTGAGATATCTTTGGGATGAGACCCAAATCTAAACATAACATTCATTTATGTTTCATATACACTCGATATTCATAGCCTAAAGGTCATTTTTTGAACAATATTTTTCATATGCCTGTTTTTTTTTTTTTAATTCTGCTTTTGTTTTTGTGACCTTCCAAGTAAGAGCCACCTTGGAATTTTCCATCTGTGGTCCCATGTTGGTGCTTGTAACATTTCAGCTTTTACAGCATTTCAGATTTCAGATTTTCATATTAGGGACACTCAGCCTGTAGTCATATCCATTGTATGAAATGAGTGACCACAAGTTATGGTTCTTGCACTCCTCTAGCAGTCAGTCAAACCTGAGAGGGGGTTTTTGAAGTCAAGATTCACCGCCAGCCAGAAGCATGGGTAAAGCAGTCTGGGGCTGGTGACTGGCATCTGAGGTGAGGGACAGCTAGGGTTGGGGAGGGAATAGAGCCCTCAGCCTATGGGAGCTGATACTGCCTCAGGTAGGGAGTGTCAGGGTTGTAGGAGTTAAAGGACACCAGATTGGTGTCTCTGTGGAACTGCTGGTGTGCAGAGTCAATTCCCCACACGTCTATATCAGACGAGACTGTACTATATTGAGGGAGGAAGATGAAGCACTTTGGCTTAGATTTTCTTATATCTCAGTATCTTAGAATAATAAATACAAGCATATGTAGATATGTATGTGTAATATATAATATATAATATATAATATATATAACCACATATAGATTAAATTGTTTACTCCAGGGAAACAGCAGATAGGAAATAGAATAGATGATAGATAATAGATATAGACATAAATGTATATATATATATATATATGCCTTTATATCTCTATATGGATGATATACACACAGTTCTGAATACAGTTCTGACAGGATGGTTCAGCTTAAAAAAGTTTCCGCTTTCAAATGTTGCAAGAACAAAGCATATTCAAATAAAAACTATACTTTGAATGTTGAACTTTACTTGGGCTACAGGAACTGGTAAGATACGCTCTTGCGGTTTCTAACTCTAGGCTAATTGAGTGATAGGGAGCATGCTTAAAGTACGTCAGGCTGAGCTGTAATATTCTGAAGATGGGTGTGTTTAACTTACAGCATTTTCCACGTACAATGAATGGGCTTGTTGGAATGTACCCTACCCTACGTCCAGGCATATCAGTATTTATGTGGTAAATGTGCATCAACCTGCAGTCGGGTATTGCTTGGTGATATGCTCTCATTAATGTACTATTAGGTGATTTCATTGCTGAGTGACTATTATAGAATGTACTTACACAAACCAAGATGGCTACAATGTGACAAAATGATAAAATCTTTTTGTCCGTGGTCTGTTTTCAATGGAACTTTTCTTATGCCGCACACGGTGGCACATGGTTCCCACTGGTTTTCTTTCTCTGAAGAGCTCTGACTAATACAGATTTTAGTGTTGTGACCCACAGGGAGAAAAGCATTTGGTCATTGGCATTATGCTGTCACAAGTCAAAGAACTAGGAGAAAGCTCTGGGGCCTACAGACCCTTCCCTCACAGCTTCAGAGGGAGCATATGGCCCATGAGCACTGTGCATTGGACTTCTGACCTCTAGAACTGAGTCAGTAAGTCCCGCTGTGCTAAACCAACAAGTTTGTGGCACTTTGCCTCAGCCACCCTAGGAGGCTATCTGCTGTGTCACTAACATGGAAACTCAGACCAGAGCATTTGTGGAGGATATGGCAAGAAGTCACATCTGCAAGATTCCAGAAAGGCCTTGCTGTGGGAAGAAGGAAGTGATAGCTTCTGAGGGAATGACTGGGTTTATGATTTCTCCTGACCTGCTGCCATTAAACCCTGGCTCTTCCTCTCTTCCATTTTTCATTATCTCCCGAGGACTGGGACTTGAGCAGGATTCTTGCTCATGTTCTCTGTGCAAAGTGCCAGAGTGAGCTGGGTGCAGAGTTATTAGAGAGCATTGGCCACATGGTCCTAATGCAGATATGGAGGCAAAGGACTAGGACCTCTGGCCTGGAGATTCCCTGTGTGGAAGTCATGATCCTTGGAAGCTTTGAGAGAGAGCAGTGGACTCAGGCTATGTCACCAACCTGGCAGTGTAAACTTCACCTGCTGTGGACCTTGCTACATGACAAGTTTTAAGAGGTGAAGGAACTAGTTTAGCCAAATAACTTTACAGACGGAGAACAAATATGAATGAATCTTATTATCTGATTTCAAGACCCATAAAAGTACACTTACTAAGAGTGTGAAAGAATAAACTCATAGATTATTAAAACAAAATGACTTCTGGAAACGGACTCACACAACTAGAGTTCCTCCTTCCTCCCTTCATCCTTTTCTCCCCACCTCCCCCCTCACCCCTTTTTCCTTCCTTCCTTCCTTCCTTCCTTCCTTCCTTCCTTCCTTCCTTCCTTCCTTCCTTCCTTCCTTCTTCAAACTTCCTATCCTCCTGCCTCAACCTCCAGGCATCAGAATTATATTACCACCTCCAGCTCACAGAGGCATCTTAAATCCATTTTGCTATGAGAAAGAAGCTAGACTCTAAGGCTATATGTTGTATGATTCTATTTCATAAAAAAATGATAGAAACTGAAGGCAGATTAGTGATTGCCAGATATGGGGGGGGGTGAGAGATGAGCTCAGTTCAGACACAGTATGAAACTATGTTTATAGAATGATGGAATTTTGTAAGCAGTAGATGTAAAAGTTCTATGCATTTGTTAAAACCCACAGAACTACCACGAGTGACTCATACTTTATGTGAATGTCACCCAGGATGTGGGGAGAATTCAAGAAGGAATGGAGCCTTTGATACATGAATCAAACTTGGTCACAATGAATAATAACCACACCGAAGGGAGTGGGAAAGGAGGGAGTTGACCAGCAAGGTTGGCAACCAGTATTCTGCTGAGAAGAATGGTCACGATTCTACTCAGCTGGTGACTGTCTTCTGCCAGGGAAGGGCTAACAATTCTGCAAGTAAATACATTGTTGCTAATAAGAAACCAACTTCCCATGGTCAGAAGAAGAAATTACAAATAAGGAAGCGAGGAAAGTAGAATAGACCCCATGGGGCTGCTTTAAAGTCAGAGGTTATCAGTGTAAATGTGTGGCTTTAAAAATATATGTGTGTGATAGGTAATTATAGATAGATGCAGGCATGTCTATATACACAGACTTATATTTCCTTAGAGAGCATGAAAGCACTAATACCCCAGAATCAATGAGTTCGTCTAACACCTCACACATAACATCATACTCCCATGAAAAAAACCATGGGAAAGTGGCTGACTGTGTTGGGGCTAAGGCAGGGGACAGGCAGGAAGAACCTGGAGTCTATTGTGGTAGATAGTGAGGACAAACAATAAACTCTTCCTACTTGATGGCACAGCAAGGTGACCACAGTTCTAACAGTGAACAGCATAGATAGATTCACTCTCACCACATGCATATACAGGTGTGCAAACAGGCACATGAAAACATACATACATCCACACGTATACACACAGTGAGTGATAAGGTGGTAGACATGTTAGCTATCTTGATTTCATTATTGCACAATGTGTGCATATTGCATGTACTTGTCTATGTATCACCTAGACTCCACACACACACACACACACACACACACACACTCACACAATGACAAATAATATCATTTGTCAATAAAAATGATTTAAATGAAATATTTTCTTAAAGGAATAAGTACATGCTTAAATGGCATAGGTCCCAAAGTGAAAATATTCTCAATGATCTACATATGCATTGGGAAAAAAATGGAAAAAAAGTCAAGTAAATAATGATAGAATTGTATAAGCTGACAAATGTACTACTCTGTACTAACTGATAGAAACTGAATGACTAAAGAGATGGGGAAGGGAGGACAACTGTTCTTTACACAAGAATTCTAAAGACAAGAAAGGAGGAAAATAGACAATCACCATTGGCAACTATAGTGAGAATTACTATGGCAGGCAAGACACACTGGTGATGAAAGCTTAAGGAAGAACAGGGTATTTGCAAAGTTCCCTCAAATAAACATTCCTTTACAGCAAAGGGAAAAATTGTCACTTTGCAGTGGAGAAAGCTGCCAGTCACCCAGTGACCAAGGTCAGCATCACCAGTGACAACACATCATCTTGTGTCCGCTGATACAGTGTGCTTTGACTTGGTGACGTATTTCCCAATGAAGTCTAACCATAGTCTAATCATGGAAAATGATCAAATAGTCCCAAGCTGAGAGCTATCATATAGCAGGACTAACTGGTACTTTCAAATGTTCCCTTGAAATACAAGGAAACACTAAGTTGCTTTCATGGGTCAGAGGTGACAAGAAGGCATGAAAATTACAGATAATGTATGATCTTGAGTGAATTCTGCAACACAGAACTATGTGAAGGGAAAAGCCCGGAAAATCCAAATTTAGGCTACAGATTAGGTAACAGCAGTGTACTAATGTTAATTTCTCACATGTGACAAATGCACCTTGGTTGTTATGAAGTCAGACTGAATGACACAAAGGAATTTTCTGTATTATGTTTGCAGTGTTTCTACAAGTCTAAAATCCTCCAGAAAAAGAGTTTTATTTCATTTACTTACCTATTTATTTTGAGCGTGTGTGTGCATATGCATGTGTGTGTGTGTCTATGTTTGGGTACATGTGTCACAGCACATGTGTAGATCAGAGGACAACTTTGAGGTGACTGTCCTCCACTTTCTTTGACACAGGGTCTCTTACAAGTACAAACAAACTGTCAGACTGTAAAGAAACACCAGACAAGCTGGCCTGCTCTGCCTCCCAGGGTGTAGGTGTGTTAAGATCTTAGATGAAGGCACCTCTTTACATCTGGCTTTACATGGATGCTGGGAAACAGAACCCGGGCCATCAGGCTGTTACTGCTGAGACATCTCCCCAGCCTTAAGTTTTCTTTCTTAAGTGACTTTGAAGACTATGTTTGTTGCTTGCAAAAAAGCATTCTGAAGCAATGTAAGGACTTATTTTGGATTATGACAGTGGTGACAGATATACCAAAATCAGGTTGTTGCAAGCTAGAGGCGCAAGTAGTCACAAATATTTGTGGAGTATCTCATAGGGATGGCCAACACATACATCTTCCTTCCTTCCTTCCTTCCTTTCTTTCTTTCTTTCTTTCTTTCTTTTTTTTTTTTTTTTTTTTGGTTTTTTGAGGTAGGGTTTCACTCTGGTCCAGGCTGACCTGGAATTCACTATGTAGTCTCAGGGTGGCCTCGAACTCACTGCGGTCCTCCTACCTCTGCCTCCTGATGATGTGCCACCATGCCCGGCTTTCACATGTTTCTTATGGTTCACATGACAGAGGCCTTCTTTCATGCTCTGAGGTCATGTGAGTCATTCTCTGTATTTTCAAATAAGAGTTGCTTATTTCACAACTAATATACACTATTGTTTTCTTTTTAATGGATTGGAGTCAGTTCTAGGAGGGAAATGACAAGTAGTGGAATATAAAATGCAAACCAATCTATAGTTTTCAAAGAGTCTAGGGAAGCTTCCAAAATTAAAGTTGGCAGAAAACAGTTTACTAAATCTCCAAAGAAGAAAAATACAACAGTTATATTACAAATCCCATAAATATTCCAAGAATGGTAGGTAAAGCATGCTTAATACTGATGAACAAAGTTTTAGCATGTATTGGAAAAACAGTTTCTAATATAAAATTACTGACGACTGGAAGTTATCTGCAAAATTTTATACCTAAGTACTTGCAGATGTAATTTATTTTTCTGACAGCACCGCCTGTGTAATGAAAGTTGCTTTTAATAAAACATGAACGCAGTTGGGTTTTGCCAATTAGGTTCAGAGGAGTTGTAATCAGTCTGATTCAAGTTGATATGTAGCTCCTTAAATTCAGCACTGACCCATAGAACGGCTTCAGTCTTTCTAAGTGTTTGTGAAAGATGAACTCCCCAAGCTCTGAGCACTCAGGGCACCTTGGCTGACACAGAGGACCCACCCCCACCCCAAAGGGACTGTATTGGGTGTCATAGTGTGTCACGTGCTCTGAGCTGAGTGTTAACATATGACACCACTTCCTATTCCATTCTATTTCATTTTATTCATGACTGCATGTGTATACATGTAAGGTCTACAGGCATCTAATAGCCATACATTGATTATCATCTATATATTAATCAGCCAGAAGATGAATCCTGGTTCCTACTATGTGACCACACTTCTTGGTGCAGCGGGGGGATTTAAAGATTATGTGAAGCCAACTTCTTTGCTCTTGAGCACCTAAATACCTTGTGATCAAGAAAAAAGGAAAACAAGCAACACAGCACATTTTTGTGGTGCTTCATGGGAACATTTGGGTCCTGAAATTGTATTCAACAAATACTTATCGAGTCCCTATTATGTGCAAAACAGACAGTAAGTAGTGGAAATATTATTGGACTCAAGCTGATAACCTATTTTTTTTTTTTTTTACCAGTTGCTGATTTTTGCATCTAAAAACAGTGTTGTGTGGTGGCACATGTTTATGATCGCAGCATTCTGGAGGCTGAAGCAAGAAAATCACGAATCTGATGTCAACCAGGGCTACACATGAGACCCTGTTTGAAAAAAAAAAAACACAACTGGAAATGATCAAATGGTAATAATTCTTACACTGCTTAATGCCCTGCAATGTTGGGATGGTTTTAAAGGAAAGTGTTTTGAAATCTTGAAGCGCAAGTGACTGCATGTAGCAAGGATCAGACAGAGACCCCCGTCTTTTGGAACATTCTAAATTGATTGGGAAGGATGGCTGTGGCCTCTCTGAGGATGCATGTTCTGTTCCGTGAGAAGTTATTATTGAAGGCATGAGATTACCCCACTCCTACAAGGACAAGAATGAGGCTGGAGATGTTGCAGGGAAGATGTGCCCAGGGAAGATCGCTTAGTGGCTGTGAGATGAGATGACTCTGAGGCCAGATAGGATTAGCTCTGAAGCTCAGCTGGTTTATCTCAAGACCTCTCCCACTTGTCCACAAAGCCAATTAAGAAATGAAGAACCTTAAAGACATTCTCCATGAATAGTCAGACACGAATGCCATGGGAGGATGGAGTTGGGGTCAGGACACTTTCTCAGCCCTTGGGTTCCAGCTTGTGAAGAGTTGCCAAGAAAGCTGGTGTGTGTCTGCAGCTGGTACTGCCAGACAGGAACTGAAACACGTCTAATAGCGATTCAGTCGTTCCCAGCTGAGTTTCTTCTTTCCTGTTCCTGGGCTACTTCCAGCTTCTGGCCCTGAAACAGAAGTCAGCGTGTGAAACAGACACACAAAGTTATTTTGGTCCCAGCCGTCTTGTTGAAGACCCAGTTCAAACCTATCTTCTCCCAAAAACTTATAGAATTCCAAAGCAGGAAAAAAAAAAAAAAAAAAAAAAAAAAAGACCTTTCCTTGCTTAATTGTTGCTCCAGCTCTTGGTTTAACATGAAGAAATATGAAGCAGATGATGGAGACAGGTTGACTTTTGGGCAAGCAGAGATGTGGCAGTAAAGTATGGTAGTGTTTTTTTATATTGACGTTGAAGCTGCCTGAGCCTTCCTGGAGTTGGAATTAAACATTTTTCCCATTTGAAAAGCATCTGTGTTGAATATATTTTCCAGGTTTGAAAGTCTGCTTCTTATTCTGGTTCAGTGGATTTTAAGGGATAAGGAAGAAATAGAGGAGACGATGGATTATAGAAATTCAAATTGTTATCAGCAACGCAGAGGGTTGGAACTGGGTGGAAACCATTGGAAAATGCTTTGTTCATCGTGGAGGGTTATTGGGGATTCGTTTTGATCTTTAAAATTATAACACCTAAGTGTTAGTCATCTTCATTACTGACTGGTTTGGAACCTGTCTGAATTTTGTATCTGAGGCAACTGCCTGGCCTCCACCTAGTTCTGTCCCTCCAAAAGGCATGCCCATCACCACTCCCAACAAGGTCCTGAGGACTTCTGTGGTACTCCGGTGGGGTCAACTCAAAGAGGGTTTTGTCAGCATGTGGCACTGAGTCCTTTCTCCAGAAGACACCCAGCCCTCTCAGTTAATGAACGAAAAATGCTCTAGGATTCTGCTCTGGGCAGAGGTGGAAATCACGTCCCAGAGCACCTGTCCAGGGAGGTGCTCAAGCCAGTACTTCACAAACTTCTCAGTGGACACCAATCACCAGAGACCTTGTTCAAATGTAGATTTGGATTGATAAAGTGCCACGGTTTCAATGTGCTCCGAATGTGTTCCACCAGGATTCATGTTCCCAGCACAATGGAAGTCTCTAATGTGGCAATGTCAGGAGGTGGTATGGGGCCTTTAAGAGACAGGGCCTTGTGGAAGGTGATTGAGTCATTGGTGATACTGCCCTCAGAAGGAATTAAGGTTCTGTCTCATGACAGGATTGTAGCAAATGGTCAAGACAAGCCCCCCTCTGTGCTCTTACTTCTTGTCTTGTCATGTGATCATTTCTCTCATACACCAATGCCACCACTGTGATATGAAGTGGTATGGGGGGCAGTTCCTGGAGTTTTCTCCAAGCTGTGTAGATTCTCAGTCCCCAAAATCATGAGCTAAATAACCTTTTTCTATTAATAAGCCACCAAGCCTTAGGTATTTTGTTATAGTAACAGGAAATGGACAAAGACAAGTCCAGGGTGAAGCTTCACATTGTGCATTCCAGGGGCATGCTGGGAATGCTTTGCTTGCTGCTTTCTGGACCACGCTTTGCATAGCAGGGGTCTATAAACTAGTAGGTCATGGGCTGAATATGTACTTTTCATAGACATAGCTTACTTGGTGCCAGAGTTCCTGATTTTAGGAAAAATATAGAATATCTGATAATCTTGGGCCAACATCTTGTATATTCACAAAGGCTAGAGATGGAGGGTTGTGGTGGTAGCTCAATGGCTGACCACTTGCATGGATTGCTCAAGGCCCTGTGTTTGGTCCCCTGTCAGCACTACATACACATAACAGATCTTCTACTTCCATTGCTGTGGACTGTGCTGGCCTGGAAATTTGCAGCCTCTATCTCCCAATTAGTTAGTCTATCACATTGACCAGTATTTACCCAAATCAGTAGCTGATATACAGTTACTCCATTGGCACTGTTATTCTCACACTCTTTAAAAATTTTTTTTTGTTTATTTTATTTTTATTTATTTGAGAGTGACAGACAGAGAAAGAGGGAGAGAAAAAGAGAGAGAATGGGAGCCCCAGGGCCTCCAGCCACTGCAAACAAACTCCAGATGCATGCACCACCTTGTGCATCTGGCTCACATGGGTCCTGGGGAATTGATCCTCAAACCGGGGTCCTTAGGCTTCACAGGCAAGCGCTTAACTGCTAAGCCATCTCTCCAGCCCCTATTCTCACACTCTTAATCTGAATATTTCCATGGCATTATTAAACTTAGTTTAAACTTAGTCTTTGAACATGAGGAAATAGCAGTAAAATTAACTTCATAAAAGGCTCCAGACCCTAATGGCTCTTGGATTTTGAAACCACTGGAACATTTTATGTGTAATTAAGTTGAGGACTAAAGAATTAGTGGAAGCGCCATCTACTAATTTGTGTTTGAATTTGGCCAGTCCATGGTGGAAGCACTTGGAGCAGAATGTGTGGAATTATTACTTAGGCCTGCAGTTTAAGTACAAAAGCTGTACTCCAGCTTGTATACTTGAGTGAGAATTATCACATGCATGACTTTTTGGACACTGCTCCTTGGATTTTGCCAGTTATGTCCCTGAACATGTTCCCAACCATATCCTCCTCTAGTGCCACTGACTGCTTGGACGTCATGCCTCACATAGACTATTGCAATGGGGGCTTTTTAGCACCTTCTTCATGCCTATTACTGTCTCTCTATAAGAGGTCTTGTTCCTTACTGTGGAAATAAAAAAGCAAAAATCTAACAAATGGCTTTCCCCATAGGCCTCTTCAGTGGTTGTCTACCACTCTCAAAGCAAAACCTAGAAGCCTTGGCTGTCAAGTCAGGCAGCCCCATGTGTATTTGTCATCATTTACACATCTCCCACACCACACAAACACAATGATTTATCCACCCTAAAGTCCTCACAATACAAGGAATTTTCCATGATGTACCCAACTCCTTTGCTTTGTGCCTGCTGGTTCTAAGGCATGTTGGTCACCCCATCAAGGTGTTCCCATGTGTCTTATACTGTATAGAGTAAGGTGCCATGGTATGTGGGTGTTCCCATGTAGCTCTTACTGAATAGAGTTAGATGCCATGGTATGTGGGTGTTCTCACATAGCTCTTACTGAATAGAGTTAGGTTTCGTGGTATGTGGGTGTTCCCACGTAATTCTTACTGTATCGTGTTAGGTGCCATGGTATGTGGGTGTTCCCATGTGGTTCTTACTGTATAGAGTTAGGTGTCGTGGTATGTGGGTGCTGTGTTTGCTCATGGTAGAAGTGTATCACCTAAAGGGGGGTGTAAGTGGAAGTCTGAGCCCTTGGTGCAGCAGTGGTAAGAGTCAGGGGGATATTTACGGGGTGAATCTTTATGGGAGGTTACTAGGGCATTGGACCTGGGAAGTATCAGGTTGTTCTTATGAGATTTTACATTAGTTCTTTTTTTTGTTTGTTTGTTTGTTTGTTTGTTTGTTTGTTTTTTTCAAGGTAGGGTCTCAGTCTAGTCCAGGCTGACCTGGAATTCACTATGTAGTCTCCGGGTGGCTTCGAACTCAAGGCGATCCTCCTACCTCTGCCTCCCGAGTGCTGAGATTAAAGGCGTGCGCCACCACGCCCGGCTACATTAGTTTGTATGAGACAGATAGCAAGCCTAGCCTCTTCCCAGTCACTTTGTCTTCAGTCTGGTGATGCAATTTCTCCCACCGATGCATGTTGTCACCATGATGTCCTCTCCAATGAGTTCTTGCACAGTTGTGTGAATGCTGCTTACATGCACTTGAACCTCCAGAGCTTTTAGCTAAACAAATCTCTCTTCATGATAAAGTAGCCTACTACAGGTACTGCAGTATAGTAAAAGAAAATGGATTAACGCCATGAGCAGTGCAGTGCAGTGCAGTATTACGGTGTATGGTCAAAGTTACCTAGGGACCTCCCTAGATCATCCATCACAGAGTACGCGCTTTGGGATATGTACAAAACTAGGAGTTCTTTGTGTGAGAGAAAGAGCTATTTCTTCAGCTGATTATTGCTTAAAGTAGTTATCTTTAGGAATCTAGAGGAATTTGATTTTGGTTGAATCTCAGTTTCCCAGTTATAGTATGAAGGAGTTAAGCTATGTAATCATTAAAAGTTTCATTCATGGGGCTGGAGAGATGGCTCAGTGGTTAAGGCACTCGCTTGTAATGCCCAACGACCCATGTTTGATTTCCTAGTATCCATGTAAAGTGAGATGCACAAAGTGCACATATATCTGGAATTTGTTTGCCGTGGTTAGAGGTCCTGGCATGCCTATTCTCTCTCTCTCTCTCTCTCTCTCTCTCTCTGTGTGTGTGTGTGTGTGTATGTATCTGTCTCTCTCTCTCTGCTTGCAAATAAATAAATAAAAATAAAAATACACATAAAATTTTAGAGAAGAGTTTCATTTAGATGGAACATTCTAGACTAAGCATCAAAAATTCATGTATGGGGCTGGAGAGATGGCTTAGCAGTTAAGAGCTTGCCTGTGAAGCCTAAGGACCCCAGTTCTAGTATCAATTCCCCAGTACCCAGGTAAGCCAGATGCACAAGGTGGCACATGCATCTGGAGTTTGTTTGCAGTGGCTGGATGCCCTAGCATGCCCATTCTCTCTCTCTCTCTCTCTCTTTCTCTCTCTCTCTCTCCCCCTCTTTCCCTCTCTCAAATAAATAAATCAAAATAAAATATAAAAATATTCAAGTATGAAGGGCTCAGTTGTTAAGGCACTTGACTGCAAAGCCTAACAACCAGTTTGACTCCCTGGTACCCACGTAAAGCTGGATGCACAATATACGCATTGAGTTCGTTTGCAGCATCTCTCTTCTATCCCTCTCTGATTGCAAATAAATAAAAATACTTAAAAAAACACAAGAACAAAGCTCAGAAAATTGGTATTCCTACTTCCTGGGTTATTCTGGTACACTTGCAAAAATATTAAATGTATCAGGGTGTAGATAGTTTTACTTAGTATAACTTAAAGGATCCTTCTCAGACCAGCATGGGAAGTCTGTTCTCCAAAAGAGACACAGTGGAAAGTAGGAGGCCCCAGCTCTTCCCTTCAGATATGTGGCAGAGAAGGACTTGGAATGTGGGCTTTGCAGGTTCCTTGAATCCTGGAGAGGATGGAGCAGCGGCCTGGCTGATGAACAAGATAGCAGACCAGAGAGATGGTGGATCTCAGTGGGGAAGAGTATCCTGTCTCTCCATCCTTCCTCTGGGCTCTGGGAAAGTGGATCCAGGCTAGCAGATGATTGGAGTTTCTGAAGAAAAGCTGAGGTGGTGCTTAGGTGCAAACCCAGAAGGTGATCGGGTTGAAGACACAATGCAGGAAAAGTCCTTTGAAAATAATTATGTCAGGAAAATTGCAAGAAATGAAAGTAGTAGTGGAGGCTTATACAAACTCTGGGTGATTCCTTCCTTTCTCAGACATTCTTCTACTCTTTCTGAAAAGTGCTTCTGGGGCGAAGTGAGCAAGGAGGAAGATGCCAAGTCAAAAGCTATAACTTTCTTGCATCCTGATGAATCGATTTCCCCGAGTAGCCAGTTTCAATTCCCTCCAGACTATGTCCGAAGGGCTCTTTCTGTTCATGAGAAACTGTGGTGCCAGAGGAAACTCATTTTGACACTTTTTTCCCCCAAGAATTGTTACGACAGTTTCCATTTGTACAGTGTGGTTATATTTTTTTTTTTTTTTTACATGCTCCCACTAGTTCTAATATGTTTGGTTTTTTGTCTTTTTAGATGGAAGTCTGTGATCTATATTTGGTTTCCCTGGTTATGAACATCGTTCTCGCTTTGAGCCCCAGGAGCAGTCATTTAATCAATATGTATACGATGGTTATTTTCCATTTTACACTGTGAAAGATACAAGGAAGTATCTGGTAGAATCTAGGCCCTCATAGGTTTATTGCTCTAGCAAATTCAATCATATGTAGCAATGAGCAGACAAATCATAGATCATAACATTTTATGGCTGGATGGAAATTTCGACATTATCTTGGGTAGTAGCACTCACTTTATAGAAGCCCTAGAAATTGAATGGATTTGGGGATTTGTCCTCAGCGAGCAGCAGGACTTCCTTCCCTGTGTTCTCACTCTGGAGTCTTTTCTGCTAGACCATCAACAACGTCAGACTCCTTGATTTTGTTCATAGAGCAGAGATTCCCAGACTTCAGTAACCCTGGATGGCAGGAAGATCATATGAGATAGGGAACTGGCTTCCACCCGCACCCATCCTCAGGAGCTTACCCCATGCCTTCCTCGTACTTTTTGAGTAGAGACTTGAATAAAGGTAATTGTTTCCTCAGCACTCCACAAGCACAATTGCGCTCAGGTACCATACGAGCCAAATATAATGTGATGCCCTGATTTTGTTCCCCAAAGGATCGGACATCTTCAGTTTTTTGGAATCTGCTGATTTCTACAATACTGACCAACTGTGTGTGACAAACACACTATGCCATCTGAAGAGGGACAGTTGCGTAGGCTTTGGAGGGGTGAAGGGGCAGCCAGGGGAAAAGCTCAATCTTTGAGGCAGGTGGCATTGTGTTCAAGTCTCATCTTTGGGGCTGGAGAGATGGTTCAGCTTTTCAGACACCTCAGAAAGGTACTTGCTTGCAAAGCCCAATGGCCGGGGTTTGATTCCCTAGTAACCATGTAAAGCCAGATGCACAGAGTGGGTTTGCAGTGGCATGAGGCTCTGGCATGTCTATACTCACTCTCTTTCTGTTTGCCTCTTTCTCTCTTTCTGTCATAAATAAATAAATGCTTTTAATTAATTAATTTATTGACAACTTCTTACAGACGATAAACCATGATTTTTCCCTTCCCTCCTCCACTTTCTCCTTCACAACTCTGCTCTCCATCATATCCCCTCCCTCTCTCCATTATTCTCTCTTTTATTTTGTTATCATCGTCTTTTTCTCCTATTATAAGGGTCTTGTGAAGGTATTGCTAGGCACTGCGAGATCATGGATATCGAGGCCAATTTCTGTCTGGACAGTTGCATTGTAAGGAGTCATACCCTTCCTTTGATTCTTACATTGTTTCTGCCCCCTCTTCTGCAATGAACCCTGAGCCTTGAAGGGTGTGATAGAGATGTTTCAGTGCTGGACACTCCTCCATCCCTTCTTCTCCACACTATGTTCCCTTTTGGGTTATCCCTGTGGTCATCACCATCTGAAAAGAGAAGCTTCTCTAACCAAAAGTGAGAGTAGCACTAATATATGAATATGAACATTAAGTGTAGCGCTTTCAGGGCAGTTTGGTGAGAATAATATATACATTTAGCCAGACAAGAGCAGGCTTTATACTCCTAAGGCTCATGACCTCCTCTACCATAGGCTTCTGAATAGGTTTGCAGTACAAGGCATGTATTCCCTCCCACAGAGTGTGCCTCCAGTCCAGTTAGACAGCAGTTGGATTCCCCTAGAGCAGACATGCCACTATTGTACTCATTCGGTCATTTGGCCTGTCAAGCCAAACTTGAGGCTTCTAGTGTCCACTATTTTCACTGCTGATGACTTCTGTCTCCCATATGGCTGCATGCAGTGCAGCTTTTTCCAGCTTTCAGTTGGCTGGTCTACAGGGAGAAGGTTTTCTGCTCAGCACCAGCTTGATTTCTCAGTGATCTTGCCACTCAGGCAAGTGAAGTCTTCAGCAATAGGGTCTTACCATCTGTTTCTCAAGGGAAACCAAGGGCCTTGGCAATAGCCTGAAATGTTTTGGAGGCAACAGGGACCTCATCTTCACTGCCTCTTTGTTCTTTACTTCTTTCCCAAGCGGGTTTCCTCAGGAAACAGGCTCCGAGATTTGAGTGGGCAAAGTGGGGAGGTTCATCTCAGAAATAGTCTGTTTGGCTGGACAAGCAAGACTGATGGAGAGAAGTTAGCTTTCAGCTGTGCTAGAACCTTTGTGGACTCTTGGGGAGTTCTGGAGCTGAGCTACAGCTATCTTTCAGAAATGTCCCTGCTGTGGCACCAGAGGTTCATAGGACTCAGGGTTCCTCATGCCCAGGAGAGGTGATCACGAACTGTCACCAGCCCCATTCTTACTTCTTAGTAGCAAGGAGTATGAATGCTTTGGTCCTGTAAGGAAGGCAGTTCAAGGCAGGACACCTCAGTATCTATTACACTCTCTCACCCTCAATTTCTGGTTTGAGTAATGTGGGTAAAAACATTGTTGCTGAAGATTACAAAGGTGAGGTACTATCTTGTCTGCAGAGTGACCAGAACACTGAACCAGCTAGAGCATGAAATGAAACCTAATTATCTGTGCATATGAGCTTGAAGCCATGTGGAGGTGAGGGTGAGAGTTTAAACAAAGGAACAACTCCACCAAGCTCAGACTATTAAAGGGGCAGAGAGAACCATAGTAAGTTTGACAGTGGGGTGTGTTTGCTGGAGATTAGCTTGGATTTGATAACGTGAGACTGGATAATTTGATTCATCTAATTCCAGCAGGAGGATCGGGACTCATGCAGTAGGCAATGAGGGTCAGGGATGCATGTAGCTTGCTGCAGGCA
Organism: Orientallactaga sibirica; assembly: GCA_036365145.1. Taxonomy (NCBI): domain Eukaryota; kingdom Metazoa; phylum Chordata; class Mammalia; order Rodentia; family Dipodidae; genus Orientallactaga; species Orientallactaga sibirica. Next base: position 5,036,855 of record JAEOAD010000030.1, read on the forward strand.
GTCAGTGCTCAGACTCAGTGATTTTCCGGATAGGCAGAAAATGTTCAGTGGATGGCAGTCTCCCTGCTTCAAGGCTTAATGATAACCTTCACTGCATACAAGTTAGTATGGACCTAAAGAAAGACGTACTTAAAAATGGATCACAGAAAGGTAGTGATGTTCAGGATGAGCTATTAATTATCCCAGAACCTTGGATTGACCTGGAATCTGCAGGTTCATTCAGGAAAGTGGAGAAGGTACTAGAAACTAGGGAAATTTCCACAAGAGCCTCTTTGACTAGAGCCAGCTGCTGGGGGACATTAGTTATTCCCTGCCAAGCTCTGGGAGCACCACTCATCGGAAGATGTTCAGCATCACCTTGACTGACCATGCAAAGTCAACTCCCAGCCAGCAAAAATGGTGCACTTTCCTGTGTCCACCCCAGGACAAAAATGCACTACGTGTAGCCTGGCACCCAAGGAGCTTGGCAAGGTGGGCTGAATCCATTAGACAGTGGCCACAGACATTTTCTGGCCCACCACCATTTTTTTTTCATGGAGACTCTCTTAATGGCTGCAAGTCCTCCTCTTTCTCTTTTTTCTGTGCCTCTTTTAAAATGTCATGTTTGACCTGAGGTTGAAAAATTACCAGCTTTGGAAGATGTAGACAGCTGGACCTTTAAGGATATTTTAACATGGTGAAGATATGCCTGCTGTGGACTCTCTTTGTAAAACTGGAGGGGACACTCCCCACCGACTTCCACCACCTTCCAGCAGTCCCTTCCTCTCTTAATGAAGAAGCCATTTTTTAGGTGTTCATTATGAAATAGGAAATGGCTTGAATTATCTCTCTGCAGGGATTTTCATTAATCTGGAATATTCACTGTAATTAACTAAACCTATGGATAGAGACCCAAAGCTGATAGCCAGAGGCAAACTCAACACGTAACCCCAGTTCATAGCTCTTTAACCAAATTCCTAGTGAAGGCTTGAGTACTTAACATATTTCAATGAACAAATAAAAAATATTGACAAGAAATTATTAGAGGGGTGGTAGGATTAATATCACAAATTAGGATAGATGTATCTAAAGTTTTGTTTGGTCCATTTGATTTTTGAGACAAGATCTTCCTATATAACCCATGTTAACCTTGAACTTGTGATCCTCCTGCTTCAGCCCAGTGCTAAGGACTATAGGTGTGCATCACCATCCCTAGCCAACAGTTAATTGAGATATTTGGGGTTAATAATATTTCCTCCTGTGTATCTTGTGTATGCATGTGTGTTAGATGGATGTTAAGATGTTCTTGTTATGTGGTCCCACAAACACACGAACCTACCTGGGTATGAAGATAAACAAGCAAGGACCAGAGTCCACACTTTGGGAAAAGAGCTGTTCCTTTGCCAGACCAGCAATCAAAAGCAAATGTTTTCAGGCCCTTCTCAGGATAGCATGGAAAGATAGCTAAGCAGCAGGTAGTTACTAAAGTGGAAAGCTGGTGTCTGGTTACTAGACTCTCTGCTTTTTAGTGCCCAAGGGCAAAGAGCATTGTTAATGACGCCTACACCGGAAAGCAGGTTAAGAGGGTTGACGCGGAACTGTTGGTGGTATAGCCGGTTAACACTCGGTGTCCTCTGACTCAATGTGAACATGCCAGTGGATGCCTCATGGAAAACTGAAATTTAGACGTCTGTAGGCGGGAGGAGTGGAATTGATGAATCACTTGTAGACAAAAAAAAAAAAAATGAAATACATCTTTGTTTCTTTGAACTCAATAATACCCAGTGCCTGAAATCTGAATGTGTTAATTACAGAGATTTCAAAGGAAAACCATAGCTTGCAGAGGGCAAGTGTGTTTTTACTCAGCGGATTAACAATACCTTTGGAGTGAGTGCGGCAGTATCTGGGAGGGAAGATGTTTAAAGAAATGAATGGCAGCACGTGGCAGAAGCCGATGAAAATGACTGCGGTCATAAAAAGCATCCTGGGATTTCTATGATCAACTTAAAGAGAATATTCTTTTCTGATATGCCTCTTTATTAGGAAGATGTGATTTTCTCATGGAAACCAAAATACAGTGTCCAAAACAAGAACACAAAATATATGTTATTGAAATGCATGATTAAATAGTAATAAAGACAATGAAACTCATGTGTGGTTTGCAACACTGTTGGAATTCTGCTCAAGTCTATGGAGCTGGGAAGTGTGAAGGTTAAGAGGTTGGACTCTGTTATCTAAATTCTCTTTTCTAAATTCTTATCTATTTATTTGCAAATTGGCCATGACAATACTTAATCTCAGGGGCTGTTTAACCTGGAGTCTAGCATATAGAGAAGGTTTAGCGTTAGATTAGCACTTGTTACCAAACAGGGGCCAGTTGAGTCCTAACACAAGGAGGGCAAAATGTCTTGGTTATGTTCCTGTGCACTATGTTAAGGTGATTGTCTTGGACCATCTAATCCAATCCATTATTTCACACCACCCAGACACCCAGGGAGAGGAAAGAAAGGTTGTTCTGAGAATCAAAGTAAATGATTAGACCTCAAGCCTTGACATCCAGGCAGCATTCTTCTACTACATCCCCATGAGTCTTTGAACTTGGAACTATATGGTACTAGGAATGTCTGAAACAGAGTGTCAGTCGGTGGGAACATGGAATGAAGGTCATGTAAGGCAGTCACCCTGGTCAGTGTTGACATTACTTACATCACTGTAATGTTCAGATGGGGCATTCCTTTAAAGGGGCCCTGGCCTGTGTGCTTGAGTACCGATTATCATTGCGTTATGGAGTATCTGTATGTAGTTTGTCTGTGGCCCTGTGGGTGTGATTCAGCTGGGCCTCACACAAGACAGAAGAAGCTGTTCCCAACACGAATGACTGAGACGTGACTTCTTTTCAAACATCTGTCCTGGAAGTCAGCTGCTAGATTAAATCTTATGGGTTAGGACTGGCTCTCCCTGAGAAGCTCCGGAGAAACAGATGTTTTAGGTAAGACTTTCAAGAATTTTTGTTAAATTTGTCAACTCTGCTGCTGTGACTGGTACCAACCAAGGAACCGAAGAAATACAACAGAAACATTTATAAGCGGGCTGGAGAGATGGCTTAGTCGTTAAGTGCTTGCCTGTGAAGCCTAAGGACCCCTGTTTGAGGCTCAATTCCCCAGTACCCACGTAAGCCAGATGCACAAGGTGGCGCATGCATCTGGGGTTGTTTGCAGTGGTTGGAGGCCCTGGGGTGCCCATTTTTTCTCTCTCTCTGCCTGTTGCTAATAAATAAATAAAAATAAACAAAAATTAAAAAAAAAGCAACATGAGGAGATATTTTCAAAAAAAAAAAAAAAAAAAAAAAAAAAAAAAAAAAAAAAAAAAGCTTCTCTAGAGAGCAGATCCAGGCAAAGAAATCAGAACCCTGGACCCCAGAGAAGTTGGCTGAAAGGGATACATGACCAGGAAATGATGCGTAATGGAGATCATGAGCATGATTGCTTTTGAGAGATTTCTCTGAGGAGAATTTAGTCTCATGGGAACCATTGGGTGGCAGAACCTCCTTTACAAACCAGATCTGTTGGCAAGAGCATGTGGGCAGTGCTTAGGGAACTGGGGAGGTGGCTAACAGAACATAAGCTTGAGGACCTGAGTTCAGATTGCCAATACTCACATAAAATGCTGGGCCATCGGGCTGGAGAGGTGGCTCAGAGGTTAAGATGCTTGCCTGCAAAGGCTAATGACCTTGGTTCAGTTCCCTAGTACCCACATAAAGCCAGATGTACAATGTGGCTCATGCATCTGGAGTTTGTTTGCAGGGATCCTGGTGTGCTCATTCATTCTCTCTCTTTCTTTCTCTCTCTCTCACTTCCTCTCTCTTCTCTCTGTCTCCCTCTGCTTGCAAATAAATAAATTTTAAAAAAGCTTTTAAATGCTTGGGCATGGTGGCATGTTCCTCTAATCCCAGTACTAGGGAAGTGGATACTAAAGGACCCCTTGGACATGCGGGCTAGTTTGTGTAACTGAATCTGTGAGTTGTAGGTTCCGTGAGAGACTCTATCTCAAAAATACAAGTTGACCTCTGACCTCCACACACACGTGCACACAAACGTGTGCACACCTGTACACACATATGTGCTTACATGCATACAAACATGCATACCCATGCACAGAAAAAGTGTATAGGAAATCCAATTCTAGTTATTCCAACTAGCTCAAATTTCATATTCAGGGGAGTCAGGAACAAAAATCAAGGCCGTCCCTGAAGTCTCATTTTATCTGAGAAGCAGGAAATCATGATATCTACCTAAGAACTTTATACTGAACAACGTTAGAGCTTTGGGCAGATTCCTCTGGAATTCCCTTAAACTTTCTATGTGGTCTCAAGATGGCCACGGTGACTCTAGCCATCATCTAGGTTGCATTCAAGTGGGTGAGAGAGGTCTAGAGCCTCAAGGCCTTGCCCTCATGAAGCCTCAACTTTTCCCTCAGGGAAGAAAAGCTCTTCTGGAGAAGGCAGAATTTTCTTACATTGGTCCACTGCTACTTTCATGGGAGGCGGCCAAAGAGGATCTCCACCCAGGAGCAATGGGATGGACATAAAGACACAAACAACCATGTTTCATTCTTTGGAGCTGGACCGCAAACAGAATCAGGACATGTGGCCAAAAAGAGCATGTAATGAGCCATTGGGTGGACAGGGTACAGTCTTTTCAGAACTCACTTCTAGCATGGGGTCTGTAGAAGTCAGGGAGACAGGAGGCCATTGAGGGTCATGAAAGCAGAGAGGATTCAGACGGAGGCAGAACAAGATAGTCTTGCAAGTTATCTACCCGTGATGAGGGGGTGCTTTCTAGCTGACCAAAATGACAAATTCTCTCCAGTAAGTCAAATACAATTGAGCAGGAGTCTCTGCCCTCTCCTCACTGATAATGTTTCAGAAGGTGTGTTGGGTTTCAAGAGCTCTTTGCAATAGAACACTGGGGAGTTGTCATGGGACCAGCTCCCCCCCACCCCCCGCAAGAAATTAATCTAAGACTTACTCTATACTCCCAACACGCTTTTCTCTGCAAAGTAGTCTATTGAATTCTGGGAGAGGATGGGGTGCCTAATGATTCTGTGAGTTTGCAAAAGCTGAAATTCTGTAGTTTCCAGGACTACGCTCCACAGCAGACATTTGCTATGAACACATATAAACTGGAACTTAGACTGTCCCACTTACATTAGCAACACTCTATTGAATATTGGACCATGCTTAAAATAAAAAGAAAACAAAGATTACTCAGAGAAAAATATGATTATTTTAATATTTTAATCCATTTGTCTAGTCATAAACACTTCTACATGAATATATTTTTAATGAAATCAGTTTACCCTATAAAAACTTTTTATTGTGGATTGATATAATATTGTGAAATGTGATAAGATCATATTATGATAATTCTTTCAGTTTATAAAAAATATTTCAGAAAACTTTGGCCACCATTTCAAACATGGAGCTGTACTTTATACATGGCAAAGAATTGAAGTTTTATGTATGTAGCTCTTTGAAACATTTGTGTAGATAAACCCTGAGCTATGATGGTTCGGCCCGTCTTTATTTTCCTTGTCTTTATGATGGTACAAAAGTGATACACACTCATTAAAAACTGTGCTTTTAGTTCTTTCATGTCTCCATGGTAATTCTAAATCCAGTCAACTTGGCAATGACCATTAACCATCACAGTCAGCTAGGCATGTGACATGCTTATTTCTTTGTCTTATAATATTTTCCATTTATAATGACTTGATTGGGACACAGTTCCATTGTCAAGCCAGGGAGGATCTATTTTAGGTTTTTACCAGCCATAAAATATTGGCACAGGTATTGAAAACACATAGTTTTGATTGTGTATTGCAAATTGTGTTCTGGAAGGAAGTACTAGTTCATATCTTGGGCCAGAAATTGCATTATCTCTCTCATTAGAAGCTTGTCGGCATTGACTGTCAACATCTTCAAGTATCTGTTCATTTGGTGGACCAAAGTATTCTCCTTCCCAGCAGGTTGTTTTCTCCCTGAGCTATTGGTAATTCTAACATGCATTTTCTCTTGCTGTTGGAAGCTGGCATGCTAGTGGCATCGCAGCTTTGTAAGAGGTCTTTAAATTAAGGTTATTACTCCTTTGACATTTATTTAAATAACCTTTTCAATTTGTAGCTTGCTTTTTAATTGCATTTGTATTGTTTACTGACAAAAAAAATACTTTTAAATTCTCAAATGTGTTCATCTTTTCTTTCAAGATTTCTTCCATTGTTTTCATGTTCCAAAACTCTTTGCCCATTGTGAGGTAATTTAATCGTCTACATTTCCTGTCAAGAAAAGAAAGAAAATGTAGATGGTTATTTAAGCGGTCTGAAGAGTGTTTTCTTGAAATATGTATTTAGTTTCTGATTTGGGCCTTTCATCCACCTGTGAGTAATTTCAGTAATCGAGTACGTGGTGCAGGTGTGTTGTGAGGCGGCTTCCGGTTACACAGTGAGAAGTTAAACACATGGAGATCCACTTCAGGGTTCTCCCTTCATCCCTCTATTTCAACCTGAATGGCCATAGATTGTAAATGCATTTCAATACCAGGCTCCTCCTCTTTGGTCTTAATTTTTCACATCTTGCTTTACTGTTCTTGCTCATTTCTTTTTCCCCAAATGAAAACTACTTTTTTTTTTCCCTTATGAAAACGCGGGTTTAACAGTAAACCTAGACTCGCAAACAGAAGTGCTTCCACCTGGCTCCAAATGCTGACCTGAGAGTGCCGAAGACAGAGCCCACACAGGGTTCCTGCAGTCCTTTCCATTCCAGCCTCTCAAATACTTGGTTTGGAGCAAGGTGACCAAGGCTGGCTGGTGGGCTGTACACAGTGTGTGGCCAGCCCCTTTGAGAACGAGAGCATTTCAACCTGAAGTATCCCTCTCTTCTGTTTGTTTTAGCAATGACCTTGGATGCCAAGTGTGTTGAGATGGCAGTTATCACAGGATGGACTGTGGTCAGCTGAAACCTCCAGCAGGCTCTGGCTGAGCCACAGGGATTAAGCTTTTTATTGTGTCTCAGCCCCCCCTATACTCACTTCTCACCCTAGCACACTCGAATCCTGGCCTCTCCCTATCTTGTTCACACCAGCAGCTGCTGCATTGCCAAGTCTTCCATCTCAGCCTTTACCATTCACCCTGACTCTTGCTAATTCTCACCACTTTTCATTAATGAAATGGTAGACCAGTGGACTTGAAACTAGAGGGTTTCCTATGTGTATGTGTCTGTATCTTTACACAAGAGTTTTCCAAGGGTTTCCAATTTAAGGAAGCAAATGTGTAAACACTCAGCCTTCTCTCTCTCCAAACACAGCTGCCTTAGCAAGAGGTTTGTGCTAGTCTCTTTTCTGTTGTTATCATACACTACCCGAGACTGGGTGATCTGTAAGGAAATGAGGGTTAATTAGCTCACAGTTCTTGAAGTCGAAGTGCAAGGCACTGGTATCTTCTTGGCTTCCTGTAGAGGAGCATGCTGTGACTTGTCATCATGGAGGAGCAGAGAGGGGACACAGCTGTGTGAAGAAGGATCACTGGAGTGAGGACAACCCAGGAAAGCTTGCTAACATTCTGCTTACAATCCCAGAGAGAGACCTCCTAGGTAACAGTCACCCACATGTGGAGGCAGAGAACTATGACCCCAGCACTTCCCAACTCACTCAGCCTCCTAGCAATGCTGCTCCTAGGACTTCCATATAAGTTGGTAGAGCACGCCCTCACACAGAAAAGCCCAGCCAGCATATGTTCCTGAGCTGTTTTGGACCTTGCATATGACACAACTCCCTGAAGGTCAGCGGGGAATGTGGTGGCTGGAATGTAAACTGTCTCCTGTTAGGTGTCAACATAGTTCCATGTTGCCAGGATGAACATCTAAACCAGACACAGTCTAGGGGAGGAACAGGATTTATTTCAGGCGTGCAGATCCAGGGGTGGTTTCATCAATGGCAGAAGAAGCTGCTTCCAAACATCCAAATGGAGAGAAAAACTGCACTAACACTGACACACACACACACACACACACACACACACACACACACACGAACACAGACTGTTCTGTACATCTCTGGGCTGGAATCTGATCCACCCTAAACACACCATTGGGTTGAACTCCAGGATCTACCCATATTGATAACTCCTCCAGCCAGGCGGCAGGAGACCTGAGTTACAACCTTTAATAAAACACCTGAGTCTATGGGGGACATATACATTCAAATTACCACATCCCCCATAGCCTCATGTGTAGTGATTAAGCCTCATTCTTGCTACCCAGCTGGGGGAGCCTCCAGGAGGTGGAGCCTTGCTGGAGGAGGTGTGTCACTGCGGGTGGATCTTGAGCTTTATTAGTCTAGTCCATTGGGTACTCAGGGCTAGCTCATTTGTGCTGCTTCTTCCAAGCTGATGTGGCAAGATGAGATACTGAGCTGCCTGTCATGATGGGGCTTCCCCTCAAAACTATAAGATGAAACGAACCCCTTTCTCCCATAGGCTGCTTTGATGTTTTGTCTCTGCAACAAGAAGGTGACTGCAACAGGGAAGGATCCAAAAGGAATACGGAGAGGATGGGAAGGTATTGTTGGCAAGTCAGACTGCTTCCAATGCTCAGTGCTCAACAAAATTGAAGGAATGGGACTAGAAAGAGGGCTCATCAGTTAAGTTACTTGCTTGCAAAGCATAACGATCAGGTTCTGCAGTTCATTTGCAGTGGCAGGAAGCCCTGGTGCACCCATTCCCTCTCTACCTATTTTTTTTCTCTCTCTCTAGCAAATAAATGAAAATATTTTAAAAATACTTGAAGGAAGGACAAAATGAATGGGTACAACCTTGAACATATTTTGAAGAGAGATTAGCTGGTCGTATTTTATCATATAATTCAAAAGAAACTCAAGGGACTGAGCTCTTGCCATGAAAAAGCTCATTTCAGTTCCACTTACATCTTTTTTTGTGTGTGTGTGTATGAACAAGCTTTCTCAGCACTTTCAGCAATAAAAACAAAACTAGAGAAACAACTGATGCTGAACTTTGTTTCATTCTATCAGTAAATAAAATCCATCTAAGCAGGGCCAGCCAATACCTCATAAATCTGGAAAGATGTGTTTCTAATAAGATCATTTTTATAACTAATCATTATTCAATAGCATTTCTAATGTGTTTATGTTATTTTTGTCAGTTGTGTTATTGATTATAATTCAATCAGAAACAATTGGTGGTTTAAAACTTTATAACCACAGGGTTTAAAAAAATTCCGATTTTTTGCATATTTTTTTGACATGGAGAATTATGTCAGGATAATCAAGAAAAGATCTTCAAACATTCCAAGTTGTTACATTAGTACAAAAGTCTGTGCAGGAAATATAATAGCAGTTGAAAGATTAAAAAAATGAAGAAAAATGACTGTCATGGAAGAGCTTATTAATGTATTTTTTAAATGAATACAGACATTAAATGGTATTCAATAAATTACAGTATTTAGAGTCAGTCAACTATCTTGAAGAGTTTCATTTTAAAATGTCAACATTTATAATAAATAGAAATTATATTTTTAGAAGAACGAAGACTAAAAAGTTTTAGCTGTCAACTTAAAAATATGGGTGGGAGCTCCTAAGGGTGAACAAGGAAAACAATGTTTGCGGATTCATGGCCCAGAAGAGAGCCATGCACCTGTGATCAGGATCACGCTATCGTTTCCTGCACCTCTGCTTCCTTGTCCCATGGTTAACTCCTCCCTGCTGTGCCAGTGCTGGTCCTCCATGCAGCAGCCACACCCGGAGTGGCCTTTGTTATTGTATTATTAAGCTCAAACTGACATTGTCGTTAGGCTTCTCCTTGCAAATTTTCAATGTCTGCCTGTCAAATGGAAACTTTTCATGACCTCTAATGGCCTCTGTAGCTGGCAATAGCCATCTTTTCTCTCCTTTGTTCTATTCTCCTAGTTCAGTACTATTTGTCTTTCTGGTCCAAGAACGCATCCAGAATGTGAGCCCCCGTCTTATGTGCTTGCTTACCACCAGGTGACAAAGCTTCCTCCCTCGTGTCATTCCGTTTTCCACTTACTCGAAGAGCCTGTCTCTAATAACCCTACTTGCATTTGAGACCTTATCTATCTCTTCTCTCTCCCTGACCTGCTCAGGTTTTGTTCTACCTCACACAGGGCTGCAATGATGGCATATATTGCTTTCCAAATTGTTCGGGCATGCCAATTACACGAAGGTAGAGGCTCATTGCCTCTTTGTTGCCAGACCTTAAAATAAAACTTGGCACATATTAGACAGCAAATTAATACTTACTAATGAATGAAACGGTAAGAAATTATGCTACAGTATGCCCCTGTATTCCCAGCTATTTGAGAGGCTAAGGCAGGAGAATGGCTCATTCTGTGATGCTTAAGTCTAGCCTGGACAACTTAGTGCTTGTTTCAAAACAAAATATTAGAAACAATCTGTATGTGTGGGGGCTGGAAAGATGGCTCAGTGGTTAAAGGTACTTGCATGCAAACCCTGATTTGATTTGGTTCCTGAGTACCCTCCCAAAGCCAGATGCACAAAGTGGGGCATGCATTTGGCGTTCCCCTATTAGTTACCAGAGACCCTGGAGTGCCCATACTCTCTCATAAACAAATGAATAATTATATGCCCACAAACACAATAACCATCTTGTCAATATAATAATGTAAAATCTCTAAAAATCATGTTTAATTTTTTTTTTCCATAAGACAAAAGTTCAGGACATGATGTTTAATAGAAAAACAGTCAAGCCAGGTGTGGTGGCACACACCTTTAATCCCAACACTTGGGAGGCAGAGGTAGGAGGATCACAATGAGTTCGAGGCCACCCTGAGACTACATAGTGAATTCCAGGTCAGCCTGAGCTGGAGTGAGAGCCTACCTCGAAAAACCAACCCCGCCCCAAAAAGGCAGTAATATCTATATCTATGTCATCTATCTGAATATTACCTCAAAAGATAGTATTAGATGCAGTCCAATGACAAAATATCACAGTTTTGTGGGCATGAGCTATTCTGTGTTACTGTTGTAAAAGCGTTAGGCAGGGGTTGGGAGGTTTGAGAAGAATAGAAAAGGAATAGACAGGAAAAAATATACTATGTGTCAACAATTTGGAAACCATACTAACACATAGTGTGTCAGTAACTTTGTTGTTGCTGAGACAAAACACCTGACAGAAATCAGCATAAGAGGGGCTGGAGAGATGACTTAGCAGTTAAGACACCAGCCTGTGAAGCCTAAGAACGCTTGTTCAAATCTCCAGGTCCCATATTTAGCCAGATGCCAAAGTGACGCAAGCATGCAATGTTGCACATGCACACAAAGGGGCACACACATCTGGAGTTTGTTCACAGTGCTTGAAAAGGTCCTGGTGTGCCCATTCTCTTCACTTGCCCCTTCCTCTCTCTCTCTGTCTCAATATCTCTCTCTGTTTCTCTCTCTCTCTCTCGCTCAAAAAAAAAAAATCAGCTTAAGGGAGGAAGGATTTGTGTCAGCTTCTGGTTTTAGGTTACAGTCCATCACAGCAGGGAAGGCATGGTGGCAGCTACACAAAGAAGCAGCGGAGTGATGGAAGTTGTTGCACAGCTGGTTCTCACCTTTGCATACAGTCCAGGATGCCAGCCCATGGAAGAATGCTGCCTGCAGTGAGGGTGGCTCTTCTCACCTTCATTAACCTCATTAGTAGCATCTCTCACACACAGAGGTGAACCTATTCTGCACAGGTGACTCCAGGTCCTGCAGGGCTGACAGTCAATATTCACCATCACATATGGTGATCACATATGGGGACCATTTGGAGGTCCCCAGTGCTCAGGCATGGACCTTGAGTCTGGGTGTCCTGTGACTGGGCTAGGCAGTGGGGCAATAATGGCTTCAGTCTGTAGAGTGAAGAGTAAGCGCTCCTCGGGGTGTATCTGTCCTTAGCTGGTGGCCTTCTCAAGGGAGCCTTGTGCTATGCTGGAGCACAGATGGCATATCTCCCTCCTCTTTGTCACTGCCTCGCATTCTTTTGGGCTGCCTTTTACCTTGGTGGAGCCACCTGCTTCTTGCCTGTTCAATTTGACTTTGCCTTGCATGCCCTGGGCATGGGCCACCCTTTATGCCTCCCCCTTTTGTTCCAGGTCTGACTGCAGACCAGCTCACTGGACACTGACAAGACACCATTGAGCAGAGTCATCTGGTTCGTGGGAAGGGGGAGGTTGGACAGACACTCCCCTCCTCAGTCCTTCAAGCAGATAAGGCTGAGGAGCATTCTAAAAGTTGCTCAGAGGCTCATAGCAGGAACAATCCTGATTATGACATCCTCCCATCACCTTTGCTTCTTCCCGTGTGTTATTTTTGTCAGTTCCTCATTGATCTTCACCAAGCTCACATTCCATAATAGAGCTGCACATGAGCTCTTGTCTCAGACTACTCTTGCCTGGGAAAACCAAGGTTAGACAAGAACACTCAGTAAATGTTAACCCCTGCAAGGAACCATACACAGGAATAAGGACTTTCAATTGGCCATGGTATAGTCATTCCAAGGAGCCCCTACTCTACTGTGATAAGAAAAAAGGGGTTTATTTAGGATTGCACTGCCAGGATAAATTCCCAGCTTTTGCAGCAGACTGCTGCCTTGTATCTCAAGTAAACGACATTTCATTTCTCACCTTCCTCCCTTTCCTTCCACTGCACCTTATTTGTGGATCAGCATGCCACCAGGCTAGTAGGAATGACTACACATCACCTCAGGTGCCAGTGACATTAGCTATGGTCACTGCTACCCAGACCTGGGGATGGATGAGGATCCTGAGGCTGTATGTGGATATACAGGAGGGCTCTGATGGCCGGGCCTGCCTGTCCCACATGAACCTGGGCTGTGGAGGATACTTGTCCGTGTTTCATGGGGTTGTCTATTGAGTTTTTGAGCTATATTCCAGTCTGTGTAAACACACTCATTAACAGCAGAGTTCAAGATTTTTTTTTTTTTATCAAAGTATATCTTTTCCATTCACTAAGAACAACTTAGGGCCTGACCCATCCTAGTATTTCCTTTCCACTGCTATCATTTTGACATCTCCCCTTCCCCCATTCCATATCACCACATGAACTAGTTTTTTTGTCATCCTTAAAACAGTCTTCTAAGCTTGAAGAATTATAGTATTTGGTCCAAATAACCCAGGAAGATGCCACATGCATTTACGAGTTACAAAAACAGAGGCTCCTAGAATAGCGTGCTCAGAAATTAGAGGTGGCAGACATCTCACAGGGCATTGGCAGTCCTGTACAATTTGGTTAAATGCCTGGTATTTTTACACAATTTCCTTTAACATTCTCGATTTTACTATTTCAGTCACACCTATTAGGAAACATAGTGTGCCTCTTCTATTCAGATGCTGTTAGAAAGTCTCTTATTTGAGCTCAAACAGCTCCTTTCCTCCATCTTAGTTCACAGAAAATTTTCTAAAGCTTCCCAAGTTATTCTGTTTGAACAGCCGTAACAACAATAACATTTGGGCACAAATATTTACCCAGAAGGTTGCTCACCGAAGCAGTTTATAAAGTACCCAACCCTGGAAGCAATCTGAGTGTCTCAAAACAAAGGATGGATTGAGTAAACTTCTGTAGTCCCCTGGTGTGTAACACGGGGCTCTCACTAAAAGTGATATACACACAAATTTATGCTTCAAATAGTGGCCACAAAAAGGGCCAGAAGTGACAAAAGTGTATATTGATTGTATTATCATTATGCTGATAATTCAAGTTTAAAGTTTTGGCTGGAGAGATGGATTAGCAATTAAGTAACCTGCCTGCAAAGCCAAAGGACCCAGGTTTGATTCTCCAGTACCCATGTAAGCCAGATGTACAAAGTGGTGCATGTGTCTGGAGTTCATTTGCAGTGGCTGGAGGCCCTGGTGCACCCATTCTCTATCTGCCTTTTTTTTTTTTTTTCTCTCTCTCTGCCTCTTTCAAATAAATAAATAAAAATAAAATTTTAAAAATTAAGAAAACAATAAAGTGTTATATACCATCTTAGTTAATGCTGAAGGCTGGCATTATGGGTGTTTAAAGTTTCAAGTGACTAGATGTCCTCATTTTTCTGTCATGAACATGGTCTTTTTAAAAATGATGTGTGCATATGTGTATGTGCATGTCTGTGTGTGCAAACAGATGTGGCTGCACATGTATGTGGATGCTGGAGGAAAACCTTTGGGGTCATCCCTCAGAAATGTCATCCACCTTGTTTGAGATAGAATCTCTCACTGGCCTGAAGCTTGCTAAATAGTCTAGACTGGCCAGTGAACTCCACTCATCAACCTGTCTCCACTTACCCAACACTGGGATTGTGAGGCAATCTACCATATCTTCCTTTTGTTACACAGATACTAGAGATCAAATTTAGGTCTTTATACTTGCGGGGCAAGCTCTTTACCCAACTAAGCTATCTCCTAGCTCTGGTCCTGTTTAGATAAACTGAAAAGAAAAACACTCATTTTAATAAAATGTAATTAGTCTATCTATCTGTCTATCAATCATCTATCTATCTATCTATCTATCTATCTATCTATCTATCTATCACCTATTTATCATCAATCTATCACTCTCATAAAGTCTTATTCTATATCTCTCAGATCAGTCTGGGACTTACAAGTACTATGATTATAGATGTGCATCATGTGACCAGCCTGTCCTTTTTCTCGTTGAAACCTCAGTGAACAGGGGTCAATTTCCACTTTATTCATTCAAAGACAACCACTGAGATAGAAACTTTACAAATCAATATTTACCTTCCTGCATACCCTAGCTTGTGTTAATTGACAACTCCTAAATTTTTCCCTGGTGTAGAATTGCAAAGGCCTCAGTAGGGGTCCTGCACTGCTTTTAACAAAAGTGCCTTAGAGTTTTGTTCATTCTGACAGGTATACAGCCTAGCTCTGTCAGGCTTATGCTCATTGAAGCTCCTCATAGCTTGATGTATATCAGAAAAAAAATTTCCCCAAAGTTCCCCTTAATGATTTGAGAATGCAGTCCCTCACTCTAGAGGCAAAAGCAGTAGCTTCTTTCCCTATCCATTTGGCCCATAGGATTGTGGGATCTGTGTACTTGTTTAACTAAGTTGTTTATATCCCTGCCAACAGAGCCCCAGTAAGCCACTGTGGTACAGCAAGGCCCGTGGAAGTGATCGCTTCCCAAGTCGGGCTCTAAGTTATGATGATCTTGCCATCATCTTCACCCCACTTTCAAAGCCCACCTGATTGCCAGGGTTATTGAAGGTCGCTGAACTCGAAAAAAAGTTGTGCCACACAGGTGCATTTCTAATTACACAAGGGAATACATTAGAAACAATTGTGTTTGTACCTCAACATTTCTCCCAGCCTCCATCAGGAAGTGGGCTATTTCTCTTTGGCCACTCATAAGAACAGAAACCACTCTCAGCTTTTGTGCTCTCCTGAACTAATATAAAAGCACTTCTCAAGTATCAGCCTTTCCAACAACAACAACAACAACAACAACAACAACAACAAAACGTTTAGCAGCTGACATTGCATCATAAGAGCAAATGCAACAGATTTGACCAAGAGGTGTGTGCTGTCCTCAGCTCAGATTCCAGCAAAGCATGTTTCCTGCTGCCACCAGCCAGGGCTCATTGAAAATGGGAGCCTGTGCCGTTGGGAATGTGCCCATCCTGCTAGGAGCCTGTAAGTTAGAGCCTTCCACTCCCCTCCTTGTCATTTCCATCATGATTTTCACAACAAGCAGCTTGGTGAGCTTGGCAGCTATGTTTTGAAGTTGTGTGTGTGTGTGTGTGTGTGTGTGTGTGTGTGTGTGTGTGTGTCGTGTGCGCATGCCCACATGTATTTTAGGGCTTGCTAAGGGTTGAACCTCAGGGCTTCAAGTATGCTAAGGACATCCTTTACCACTGAGCTACGGCGCCAGGTCAAGAAAACAACTTGGGTTGAACAATTCGTTGCATAGTTTTTAGCAAGATGAATCTGAAGCTATGTTTATTTTAGAAGCCTTCAATCTAATTTCCACTTTGGAAAGGGAGAGAGAGAGAGAAGAGAGAAAGAGACAGAGAGAGAGAGGGAGGGAGAGAAACTCCAGCACACTCCTACTCCCACTCAGAGCAGGGAGGCATGGAAAACCAGCAAACACCTGGTCTTGTCCTGGCTTGGTATTTGCTGTGGAAACAATCTGCTCTTATTCCACAAGGGTGACCTCACAAAGTCTTTGTTGCTGCCATCACTTGAGCTCAGTAATGTCAAGGGACATGCTATCTCAGAACCCAATCACACTTGAGGATTCAAGAAGGAAAATGCCCTAGGATGGGACTTATGACAATGGCATGTGGATCATCTTGTCCTAGTGCCAAGTCTCCATCTTCACAGAATACTCCATCCTTGCCAAAGGGCCGAGTGCTATAAAATGTTTTAAAAACATTATATTTTAACAATGCCGAGCAGCACACACACACACACAAAAAAAAAAAAAAAAAAAAAAAAAAGAAAAAAAAAAAAAGAAAGAAAGAAAGAAAAAAAAAAAAAAAAGAAAATGGTTTACTTTTAATGGCCATCTGTGTAAAGTCTCTTTTTATTTAGGAAAATCTATTTTAAATTAAATATTATAAGCCCACGAGCCATAGAAACAATATTTTGGCCATATGCTCTGAATTAATATGCCAAACATTGCAGCTTCTATTTTCTTCATGGAAACCCACTCCACCCTGACATGGGTATGGTGAGCCGGAGGGTGTGGGAGGGGTGGAATTTTCAATAAGGCCACCAAGGATATACTGATGGCAGGGAATCAAAGAACCTGGTTTCCCTAGAATTATTTGTACACATTATCTCAGCAGAGATCCACTTCCTTCTTAAGAATTTCCCAATCCACTTTTCTCCTGCAAACTTCACGCCTCAGAGTCCCAGAAATGCCGTCACACATCCGTGGCTTGGGCGGTTTCTGTGATTCACTTTGTCCGTTGTGTGCCACGTTCATGGGCAATCTAGTCTGAAAGTATCAGGTGCTGGGCAGCAATAGAAATTTAGTGTGGATGGCCAGTACTCCTGGCCTATGGTAGCATCTTTCTATTTCCTCCCCAAGTTCTTTCTGTAGCTGCCTCACAGCAAGGATACCCTGAGAGCCAGCATCTTAGGGGACTGTGAATTCAGTGCGCTGTCAGTGAGGGTGAGGTGGGAGAATTAAGTTTCATTTCCATGAGACTAAATTGATAAATGAAATCATTTATAAAAATGAGTTGAAGGGGCTGGAGAGATGGCTTAGTGGTTAAGGCGCCTGCCTGCAAAGCCTTAGGAACGCTTGTTCCAATGCCAGCTCCCACGTTTAGCCAGACGCAAAAAGTTATGCAGGGGCGCAATGCTGTGCTTGCCCACAAGGGGGTGCATGCATCTGGAGTTCGTTTCCAGTGGCTGAGAGGCTGCTGGCGCCCATTCTTTGTCTGTCTCTCTCTTTCTGACTCTCTCTCTTTCTCAAAAAACAAACAAACAAACAAATAAACAAACAAACAAGCAAAAGTGCTGAAGAGCTGAAGAGCTGGGGCATGGAACCTGACAGAATCAGGATTTAGAGCTGAGTCCATCATTTGCTTTGCTTATGACAGTCAATTTGGCCTAAGGTCAAAGGGTACCCAAGACCTCTGTTCTCATGTGATCTGATAGTGGGACCTGAAGGAGGCTCCACTTAAATCAAGATTCATGCACATGGCTGACAGGTTGGTATTGACTACCAGCAGCTTACAGCTCAGATGGAGTTGGAACCTGGGGGTTGGATGGAACCTTAGTTTCTCCCCATGAGCTCTGAGCCTTCTTTAAGTGTGGTAAAGCTTTTGGTATTAGCTGCCTTGCTCTGAGCCTACAACCTGGAGGATCATGGAGCAAGAGTAGCTTGGTTTCATGGTGGCTTAGTTTCAACAAGTATCCCTGAGGACCACACAGGACCGGATGGACCTCGTATAGCTGAGTCTCCAAAGTCACAGATCATCATATTAAAGGGGAGGAAGCACAGAGAACATCTCAGGAGGACAGGCAGGAGGGTGGAAGGCCCTCCTATAGCTGCCTTTGGGAGATTTCTGGGGAAGCTCCTTGGACAGCTGCAGGACACTGTCACCACAGAACTCAGCAGCTCTGCTTGAATTGCTATGTGTCTTATTCAAGGACCTATTTAAACTTAAATTCAAAAGACAAGAAGTCTTATTGACTTAAGACATGTGGCAGGTGACCATTCAGATCACACAAAGAAATCAGGTCAGAGGCTGGAGAGATGGATCAGTGGTTAAAGTGCTTGCCTGCAAAGCCTAATGACTCGGGTTTGATTTCCCAGTACCCACATATGCCAGATGCACAAAATGGCAAATGAATATGGAGTTCATTTGCAATGGCAAGATGCCCTGCTACAGCCATTTCCTCTCTCTCATTCTTTCACTCTCTCTCTCTATACCTCTCTCTGCTTGAAAATAAGTAAGTAAATAAATAATAAATACTAAGAAAAAAGAAATCAAGGGCTGGAGAGATGGCTTAGTAGTTAAGGGGCTTGCCTGCAAAGCCTAAGGACCCAGATTTGATCCCCCAGTACCCACTTAAGCCAGATGCCCAAGGTGGTACATGCATCTGGAGTTTGTTAGCAGTGGCAAGAGACCCTGGTATGCCAAATCACTCTCTCTCTCTCTCTTTCTTTCTCTTTCAAATAAATAAAAAAAATTTTTTTAAAGAAAACAGGTGGATACTATAAAGTAAGGAGTCCTTGGGAGACCAAATGAACATATGCTCAGGTCACACCTGCTTAACACTCAGCTTCCATGTCACTTCCTAAAGGGGACCTTCCTTGAGTCTCCAGCAAGTTTGTTCCCACAGCTATTTCTTTACCATCCATTCAACTTTTCTTTCATAACACATATTTCAGTGTGAAATTAAGCTGGTATTTATTTAATACCCCTCCTAGTCCAATATCACCATGAGCAAAGGCCCTGTTCTATTTTGTTGAGTATTTCTTGGTTTCAACTTCCAAATCCTCTCAGCTCTGCCCCTCATTGCAGTTGGAGTGAGAATTCTATGCAGCTCTTGAGGCAATTTCCATGAACATTGTCTATCTGTGGGCATGCACCTTGTTTAGATGGAGAAGGGCAACTGACTTTTGCACTTTTGCAGACACTTATGAGGCCTATGTGTCAATTGCTTTCTTGTTACTTGGCCAACTGGAGACACTGGTGGGAAATTAATGGGCAGGAAGAAGGGTGGAGTCATCTTTTTTTTTCTCTCTCTCTCTGCCTCTGGTGGCAGCTATAGCACTAGCTTAGCAGAGGACACGGGGTTGCTGCGT
The DNA here is from genome assembly GCA_036365145.1 of Orientallactaga sibirica. NCBI lineage: Eukaryota > Metazoa > Chordata > Mammalia > Rodentia > Dipodidae > Orientallactaga > Orientallactaga sibirica. The sequence goes on from JAEOAD010000030.1 coordinate 5,056,195, forward strand.
AGCCTCTATTAGATAGTGTCTGCCAGTGCTCTGACCCCGAGATGACCCTGGCTTTTCACTCAGAGCATATTTCTGGTGGTTAAGTATGTCTCCTGAAAAAGGTCAAGTTCAGGGCTGGAGTAATGACTCCGTGATTAAGCACACTTCCTGTTCAAGCAAGAGGACCTGAGGAAGCAAGATAGACTACTTGAGTTGGAGTCCCAGGACTCACACAAATAGCTGGTTGTGGCTATGCATATCTGTAACCCCATTCCCATATGGGAGCAGAGACCCGAGAATCACCAGAGCGCATGAAAAACAAGCTTCAGGATCAGTAAGAGACACTAGAAGAATGGGCAGAAGAGTGATGGAAGGGGGGGGTACCTGTGTTCTCCTCTAGCCAACACTGGCCAGTGCACCCTGCCACAGGCAAGCACATGTGATACCCCATGACACACACACACACACACACACATGCACATTACACTTCTCTCTCACACACACACAAACACACACAGCTAGTTCAAGTCCTAACTCCCCTATTGTGAATAGAATCTTATTGGGAATTGGGTCATTTGTATGTAATTAGTCAAGAAGAAGTCATACTGAGGCTGGGGGGCTCTATTCCTTAGAGGAGAAGACAGGGACAGAAAACAATGGGTCATGATGTAGTGGAGGCTGAAGTGCTGCTTTGACCGGCCAAGGAATGCCAAAGGTTTCAGACCATGTCAGGAGCCAGTAGAGAGCCCTTCAAAGCACTCAGATGGAATCAACCCTGCTAACACATTGATTTGAAATGTTTAGCCTCTGGGACTGTAGAAAAATAAACTTCTGTTGTTTAAGCCACTTGTTGGGGCATCCCAGGGTCATGAATACAACCTCCTGTTCACCGTACTGTACTGCAGCGTTAATGACAGAAGCTGTTTGCTGGCTGGTCATTTCTAGGCTACTTCACTCTTTCTGGGGGCTTTTCCTAAGACTTTATGGTACTTATACTAGCACTCCCACGGAGGAAGTTCTCACTGGTTGAAGTAGCTGGAGTGGTTTCAGTTTCCTCATGGGGCCTTGACTGATGCTCCAACATGGCTGCCATTCACAGTATGTTTATTGTATGCAGGATCTTATATGTATCATTCAATTTAATTCTTGTATTGGTCTTATGACAGAAGCACTGTTGACATGTGCTGAACAGTGGAGAGAATGAGGAAGAGTGGGATCTGGAAAGGCCACTTCACTAGTCAGAGATAAGTGAGGGATTTAAATGTAGGGCTGGGCTGAGTGGGGAAGTCAGGCTCTTGAGTCAGGCCCTTGTGCCTCCTGTAGGCTGGCTCTAAACTGTTAAGGCATCTAGCTTTATACCACCCCCACAAAGCATTGCTTTAGTCAAAATCAATGTCCTGCCTACCAGCCTCAGATAGGCTTTGAGTTTAGATTCATATCTCTTTGAGTCCCTCAAAATACCACCAAGTTTCCCCCCTCCGCCCCTCAGCCCTCCAGCCTTATCTCTTTACCATGTAAGCACAAAGAAGGAGGGGCTGGAGAGATGGCTCAGCAGTCAAGGCCCTTGCCTGCAAACCAAAGGACCGTAACAACCTGGGTTTAATTCATCAGTACCCATTGAAAGCCAGACTCACAAGGGTGGTGCATGCATCTGGAGTTCATTTGCAGTGGCTAGAGGTCCTGGCATGTCCATTCTCTCTCTCTCTATCTGCCCTTCCTCTCTCACTTTCTCAAATGATAAATAAATAAAATCTTTAAAAAAAACTGAGAAGGATTCCATATTTAAGTGTGTATCTTGGCTCAGTTGTCTTATCATAGAAAATACTATGTATAAGAAAAACAAGCATACTATTGAGAGAACCTATGTGTCCATAAATATACTGGCCAAGTGTAAACACTTTTTCATATTTACTTTAGATAACACACTGGGATAGCTATGTGGAAACTCCCTGTGTAGCCCTCCCCAGTCAGTCCCATTACTCTCTGTAGCTCCTTTCTGTGGAGCTGTGTTCATCAGCTTTCCAGGACTCTAACAAATACTGAGCTAATCAATTTACAATGAGAAAAGGCTTATTTTGACTCACCATTTTGAATGGTTCCGGGTGCGATCTCAGGCCCTGTTGTTTTTCAGCCTGTGGAGAGGCAGAACAAAACCATTCACTTCTTGACCAGGGAGTAAAGAGAGAGAAGAAGGAGCTGACATCCCATAATCCTCAGCGATGGCACATTCACAATGACCTGAAAGACCTCCTACTGGGCTCTACCCCTTAAAGATTCTAGCACCTAGGGAACCCTTATCCAAGCCATACCAAGAACCATCCTGTTCTGTGCTTATACACGATTTCCATGGACGTTTCCCTAGCTTTAGTATCTCCAAAGGATCCTGCAAGTAACATGTAAATTCTTTATTCTAAAAACTTTTACTATTAATGATATCCTTCTCTTTTTCTCACATAGGGATTTAGTGATGTTGAAACAGAGTCTTAATTTACCTAACCTAAATATATATAATCGTCCACCATGTGAATATGCAAAATTACTCATCTATTATTCTATTGGCACTGAAGTTGTATCCATAAATAGTGCTGCCATGATCACTCTGGGGTTTCTCTAGGGCATGCACACATCTTTGTATTTGCTAAATTTTACCAAATTACCCTCCAAAATGTTTATACTTGTCCATATCTTGAGGTTTCATTAAAAAAATTGTTTTTTTTTTTCCCAGTTCCTGAACTGTGTTCCTAAAGCCCCTGAACTCTCTGGAGTGATTAGAATGACTTTTGTATGCTAATAAGATGACGACCTAGCTTCAGGATGGGGTCCAGAATGACCTGAACATGAGTGAGAGCTGGATCCTCCCAAATGGACTGGAGAAAGAGGTAATCACCAATAGCCAAAGACCGAGTCAGCTTTGCCTAGGTAATAGAATGCCTAATGTAATTTCCACAAGGAACTTGTGAACAGGGAGAGGGTGGCAGGAACTGAGAGCAGGAGCTGCGGGCAGGCGAACATGCTGAAGTCCTGGGGAATGTCTCACATGGACAGGGCTTGCAGACACCATCACCTTTGCCACCACCATACCTTCCCGATGTGCCCATTCTGTCTGCTGTTCCTTAACGGTGTCCTCCGCAACCAGGAGATTGCAGTAGTGTTGTACTGCCCTCTGTGAGCCATTTTAGCAAATTGTTCAATGTGAAGGGGGTTGTAGCAACTTCCAACATTGTAGCCGAGTCAGACAGAAGTGCAGGTACCCTGTGGAGCCAGTATTTGTGACTGCCATCTTATATGAGGAATAGTCTTATAGGACTAAGGAGTGTCGATATTGAACTAATGTCATTATTTTGTTATTTATTTATTCTTTTATTTATTTATTTTAATCCCTTAAAATATCTTTATTTATTTATTTGCAAGTAGAGAGAGATAGAAGAGATACAGACAGAAAGAATGGGTATGCCAGGGCCTCTAGCCCCTGCAAATGAACTCCATATTCATTTACCACTTTGTGCATCTGGCTTTACTTGGGTACAGAGGAATCAAACCTGGGTCGTTAGGTATTGCAGGCAAGTGCTTTGACCACTGAGCAACTCTGAAGCCCATTTATTTATTTATTTATTTATTTATTTATTTATTTATTTATTTATTTATATATTTATTTGAGATAAGACATTTTATAATTTATTTATTTGTATGTATAGGTGTGTGTGTCAGAGGTATCTGTGCTCCACCTTCTTTAAGGCACTGTCTCTTGCTACCACACATGAACTTTTAGATGCAAATGAACATCAGACTAGCTGGCCTAAGGGCTTCAGGTTCTCCTGGCTCCATCTCCCACTGTCATCCTCACATTGGGATCACAGATGTATGAGCCACTTTGCATCCAGCTTTACATGTGTGCTGATGAATTGAATCTGGGCCAGCAGCCGTTGCAAGCAAGAGCCTTAAGATGCTGAGCCATCGCCCCAGGCCCAGAAATTTAAATTTTAACAACATCAAATTCATCAGCTTTTTAGTTCATATCTTGTGCTATCTGTAACTCATTTAAGAAATCCTTTTGAATTTTTCTCAGTCTTCGAAGACTTCTAATAGTCAATCATTTTATTTTTTAATTTCTTTCTTGGCCAAATTCCATAAAAACATGCAAGCTGCAAGAGGACTCTTTTATTCACGAGTACTATTTGCGTCCACTCCTTCTTCCAGTGTGTAGGACTCTTGGTCTTTTGTCTCTCCTCAGTCTCACTATACTATTCTTGGTCTATGATGTAGAATGTTACCTTTATAAAAAATTGAATCAGACTTTAAGCTAGGAAAAGTGTGTTCCTGACATAACTCAGGGACATATATATGGTTAAAAAGGTTCCAGGTCCTCATCAAAACTGCAGGTCATCCAGTATTCAGAATTCAGATTAAGACGGCTTTTCTGAGTCACTGTGAGAAGCCATAACCAGGTCTTGTCTTAAGCCAAGGACAGTCGGTATTTCTAGATGATGTTCGTATTTATGTAAGCCCTGCCTTCATTTTGAATCATTCCGTCTGTGAGATCTGTCTCTTCAGTGGCATGAGTAGCATCTCGGGTGTGCAATGCATGCTCACAATTGTTGGTTCTCAGAGTTCTTTGCGCTGTACTAGGAGGGGTGGGATGTAGTCTGGTTGTTGAATTTCTTAACGACAATCCCTGATGCTCTGGACAGATCTTTCCATTCCTTTTCTCATGACTGTGATAGAATATGTGGTGGCACAACCTAAGGGAGGCAGGATTCATTCTAGCTCATGGCTTAAGGGGATGTAGTCCCTCATAGTGGAGAAGGCTTGACCTTACCGTTGGGGCTCTGTCCATGGCAGTGGGAACTGGGAGCATAGCCTGAATCAGGAAGCAGACAGACAGACAGATACAGAGAGAGAGCCCTGGTAGAAGAAAGGAGGGCTATAATCTTCAAAGACCCCCTCTCTAAGTAACCTGTATCCACCAGCTGGATCCCATCCCATGGAAGGCTTGGTTGCTTCCCCAAACTATGTCACCAGGTAGGGAGATAAGTGTTCACATGGGTTGTGGCAGACATCTCTAAAGCACACCACTCTGGTTAGGTCAGTAGTAATATAGGACCTCCATTGACCTTCAAATAAAATCCAAACCCTTTTCATAGATCGCCTCACTTTATGTTTTTTTTTTTTTTTCTGAGGTAGGGTCTCACTCTGGTCCAGGCTGACCTGGAATTCACTCTGTAGTCTCAGGGTGGCCTCGAACTCATGGCGATCCTCCTACCTCTGCCTCCCGAGTGCTGGGATTAAAGGCATGCGCCACTACGCTTGGCTCCACTCTATGTCATTTGAGCCCTGTCTACTCCCATTCGTGCTTCAGAATACTTCCCCATCTGGGCTTTCTCTCTGTTCCTCAAGGATCCTAAACGTGCTCACCCACTAGTCATTTGCCATGTTATTTCACCTCCTAGCAAGGCTGTCTCAGGGTCTTTGCTCTGGTGGCTTTCGTCAGTTCAGGTGTCACAGAAGCACTTCCTGATGGGTGCACCCATGTTCCTCACCCTCCTTTATTTTCCTCTCTCAAGCTACTTCCTCTCTCTTCTCAAGCTACTTCTCAAGCACTTCCTCTCTCAAGCTACTTTTTGCATTCCTGAATGTGGTGGAAGCTCTGGACCTGACTTAAACGTCCCTTTTCCTGCCCGATTCGTCCGTTCCCCAGAATGCCGTAACTTCTGACAGGTCAGGGACCACATCTGTATACTCTGCCACGAATCACTCATGCTCAAGGCTGCACAGGAAGCTGTGATGGTGCACATCTGTCCCACAAGACACCTTACAACTCATGGTGAACTGACCAGGGAGGACAGCAGCCCAGCCCGTGTGCAGAGTCCAAAGCTGACTCCACTTGGTGAGGACAGTCATACCCCAGAGCTCCTACAAGGATCAAACCAAGGCTAGACTCCATTTGGCTTAGTCAGCTACTTCCCCTGTGGGGTTCTGTTGGTCACACCTCCTTAAAAGCCCCAGTAAGACTTGTTTACTGAGTCTTCAATAGATCACCCCCACAAGAATACCCATCTCAGACTGTTCAAGGGAGCCCGGCAGTTTATTAGTTCAGTTATTTATTTATTTTTTATTTACTTATTTATTTATATTTTTATTTATTTATTTATTTGAGTAACTCCCCCACGAGAATTTTTCGCCCCGTATGAGCCGACAATTCACTTTTTCTACCTGTGCTTTCTCAGCACAACACCTTTTTTACAGGGTAAATGCTCATTAAAGATATGAGCCAAAATTAGAATAGGAGAGGAACTAGTTGGAAACAAGGGGTTCAGTGGAATAAGGGTAGGGAAGGGGGGAAGAAATACAATCATGTGCGGGACTATGATCAAGTTACAGTATGTTCCTGTATGAATGTTCTTAATAAAAAGATATATTGAATAAATGCTGAATTGGGTTTATATAATCAGCTCGGAGTACCAGCACCTCATATGCTACTAGAGTTACAGTTCGCCAGTGCACACTGCACCACAGACAGACAGACTGGGCCACGCTAGAAACAAGTGCATGTCCCTTTACATGAAGTGAACTACAAATTTTCTTCTCTCTTTTTTTAATCCTTATGAAATACAAAACCATAAAAAGCTGGGGGTGGGACAAGGATGTCAGATCCAACTCCATAATACGCCTCCTTCAAGTATCTGATTACACAAAGTCCTCAAAGAATATGATTAATGTAACGAAGCCATATTCACACTCTGACATTCCTCCCAGCCAAACACATATTTTAGCCTCACCCAGCCCCTTTCAACAAATAAGCTGTTTTGAAAATGATTTCCAGGGCGATGTCTGTTGCCATAGGAATGACATTAAATGAAAAGGACAGAAAATATAGAGGGTGATAAACCGCATGCTTGGATGACACACTTGACTTGGAAGCCTGTGTTCAAATGAGGCATACATGCCAAGATTTTTATGAAAGACAAAATTAAAATGTATCGCTATCAAGCTGTAACTGACAAGGCATTGTGTGGAGGCTGTTAACATACTGCTCCATATATTCATTGTTTGTCATTTTACTGGCCCTGACAAAGGTCTCTCAGTGCTGTAAATCACACCATTAAATCTGCCACGAGCAACAGAGGCTGTTGGAAAGAAGAGAAGAAAGGGTGGCGTTGAATCTCGGTTTCTGGTGCACGCTGGGTGAGCTATCATGACCGACAAGGAGCCTTCCCCCCTCCAGGCTGACACTTTTACAAGTGTCAGATTGTTGGCTTTTGACCCCTTGAAAAGAGAAAATGATAATATTAATAACAAAAAGCATGGATCCTCACTCTGTTTCTTTGGCTTCTGATTTTGTAGTTGGGACAGATGCCCAGATGTTGCCCCTCCCTACAGCCTTATTTTATGCTATTTGAAGACAGAAGACCTCAGACGCTCTGGGATAGCCCAGGGATCCTGACTGGCTGGCCAGAGTTGCTGCTTTCTTGCAACTGTGCTGGCTTCACCATGAGCCTCTTCTTTACACCAGCCAAAATTTGTTTGTCCTTAAACTGGGAAATTTACAAAGGTCCCTGGAGACGAGAGTGGGCAGTGGTAGGGCAGTGTTAAGCAGCCAGGTAACTGCTTCTCTGTCTTGCTGAACGTACTAGGGATTTGACCGCACGGTCTTTCATCCCTGTTTCTTCTGAGGTTGGTGTGGTGGAGACTCCGCGGGGAGGCTGTGTGGTTTCAGTACTGCCATGGCGAGAGCGTGGAAGTGCAAGTTCACATCTGTGGGGGTATGAATGTCCAGTATCCAGGACAGCTGCATGTTCTTGTAATTAAGCCTGATGCTCACTTCTCAGCTGGTGAGGCCTTTGCGAGGTGGAGCCTTGCTGAAGAAGGTGTGTCACTGAGGGTGACCCTTTGAAGTTTATTAGTTCAGCCCCACAGGGTGTTCAGTTCAGAGCTAGCTCGCTCTGGCTGCTTCCTCCCAGCTGATGTGACAAGATGTGGTGCTCAGTGGTCTGCTCTGCCGTGCTCTTGCCACCATGGTGAAGCTTCCTCTGGAAGCTGTAAGTCAAAATAAACCCTTTCCTTCCAAAAGCTGTTTCTGGATCTGCGTGGACTCTCAACTTCACTGCAATGAGATGTGTGATTACAAGTTTCTCTCTCTCTTTCTGTGGTGTGATATGGTGTGTGCATATATATATGCCCACATGGTATCCCTGTGGCAAGGTGTATTCATCTATAATGGTGAGGGCAGACAGTAGGGCAGCCTGCTCCATCACTCCTCTGCCCCATCTTGTTTTGAGCAACTGTTTCTTACTAATTGAAGAAGATTTTTGGCATTTTTGTCCCCTGGTGGGCTCTGATGATTCTTGGGTCTCTGCTTCTCTGTGGAACTGTGGTTGCAGACATGCATGGCCATACTCAGCTGTTTATGTGGGTTCTGGAGATTTGAACTCTTGTGGTCTCAGGCCCTGTTGGACCCTTATGCTTGTGTAGGAAGTGCATTTAAGTGCTGAGCCATTTCTCCAGCCCTGTAACAAGTTTTTAAACCCCTGTGGAGAAAGGTTTCTACATCTGGACAAAAAAGGGAAGGGGTGTTAAACTTTAATTAAACGATTGTACAAAAGCTATATTCATGGAGTAGAAACTGCACTCTGAAACTTGAATATTGTGCTTCTTTTCCAGGCTAGGGTAAGGTATATGGCATCCTCTTGGGATTCTGGGAAGTGTGGGAGCTGCAGCTCTATTGGCCATATGCTGAAGAGGAAAAGCAGCCCACACTGACTGAGCAGGACCCTGTCATTCAGCTACCCTGTCCAGGAGGAGACTTCAAAGCATTTTGACTTGTGATATCTTCAGCTAGTGATGGGTTATTTAAGGACATAATCAGACTGCAAGCTGAGTAGCATCTAAGATGGCCTCCAGCTCCAATCTTAAATAAAATTAAAGGACTGCAATTGGCTATCTAGGGCATTCTACCGCCTCTGGGAAGGACTTGCCTATATTATCCAGAATAAATCTCTATTGGGGAGAGTCTAGATGCAGAGCAATCAAACCATGTGTTATTCGCTCAGCCAGGAGAGGGAGGAAAAGAAACCCCACTACCACCAGGGTCTAAACTTGGGAATGAGAAGACAAGAATTCAATCACTGGCTTGGAGTAGGGACAATGTTTTCAGGATTCATTGAATCTGGGAGAGCTCCCCGCCAGGGCCTCTCTGTGCTGCCTGACTTTATTTTTATAACACAAATGGATGTTTTAGGCAACAGAGTTTGAAAGGGAGAACAGTTTTGTTACACACTTATATTCAGGGTCTCCTTTTAAGCATCATCTTGATAATGTTCAAAGAACTCCTTGCACAAAGTCAAGGAATAGGCTCTTAAACAGTTTTAAGACATACATTTATGCTTTCAGTCAGTCATGATCAGAATTCTATTGCATGCTTTCAAACCAGCAGCCTCTCTATTGGGTTTGTAATAAACCTATAATTACAGATTTGAGGGAAGGTTAAAATTGCTTGTAATTGAGGAAAGGGTGACCAATGAACCATGCCATTCTTTCATCCACTGTGTTAGGAGAAAGCCCCACCTAAGTCCTAGGACTAGTGAGAGGTGCTTCAATAAGAAAATGCAAAGAACAAAGTCCCAAGTTCATGTTCCGCATGGATCCGTGGGTCTCTTCATACTGGTTCTAGCATTAATACTCATCTGGCATTTCTCCAGTGGGGCTTGTCAGTGCTGCTTAACTGAGCAGGTCCCCAAACCTGCCAGCATTGAGTTCATGGCTCTGCCATCCACTCACACTGAGTGGACTTACAGACCGCCTTGGGGGGAGACATTTTACCTCTCTTCTGTTCGTGGGGTTGCTGCCCCTCAGGGGATAAAACCTACGGAGCTGATGTGCCATGTAATAGTGACATATCTAGAATATCACTGATTTTTATTCACCGTGATTATATGAATGTGATGCAAATATTAAACTCTTGATCTTTTCCACATATTAAAAATAAGACCATGTTAAATCAACTGTCATAATAGCACTGAAGGTAATTTGAGACATATGAAGTATACATGTAAAAAAATGATTAATGAAATAGAATACTCTATTTATCACCATATTAATTACAAAAAATTTAATGCCATTTATATGTATCAAGTATAAAATACTGCATCTATTATTCCCAGCATGAGAGCATCAACAAAACTTTAAACTAAAACCTTTTCTTTGACAGTTGAGAACAATTTATTGAAATTTATAATTACTAAATTGACAAATAAGGGTTGTATCTAAAGTATACAACTGGTTAGGCACATATACACTGTTATGAATGGTTATCACAGTCAAATGAACACAAACATCACATCAAGGTTTAAATGACATCTGGTATATTAAGAATTGAAAGCTATTACTTGAGCTGTTCATATGAATGCAGATTCATATTATCTAGTTTCTCACTGAGGGTGGCCCTTGATTTTTATTTATTTATTTGAGAGAGAGAGAGAGAGAGGGAGAAAATGGGCATGCCAGGGCCTCCAGCCACTGCAAACAAACTCCAGATGCAAGCGCCACCTTGTGCAGCTGGCTTACACGGGTCCTGGGGAATTGAACCAAGGTCCTTTGGCTTTGCAGGCAAATGCCTTAACCACTAAGCAATCTCTCCAGGCCAAGGGATGGTCCTTTAATAACCTCATGCAATAGCTTTGATACTCATTCATTTAGGATGAAGTTATTTCCATAAATAAAATTAAGTGCCATGTACAACTTGCCTTGTTTACATTTGAAGGAAAAATAGAGTCAACATTTAAAATATTCCTATTGTGAAAAAGCTGAATCATATTTTGAAGTTCAGAAAAAAGAAGTAAACTCAGGGGCTGGAGTGATGGCTTAGTGGTTAAGGCGCCTGCCTCCTAAGCCTAAGAACGCCGGTTTCAATCTCCAGGTCCCATGTTTAGCCAGATGCAAAGTGAGGCAAGGGAGCAATGCCGCACTTGATCACAAGGGGGCACACGTATCTGCATTTCATTCGCAGCAGCTGAGAGGCTGCTGGCGCTCCCATTCGCTATCTGTCTTCTTCTCCCTCTCTTTCTGTCTCTCTCCAAAAAAAAAAAAAAAGAAAAAAAGAAAAGACTCAGAAGAAAAAAAAAGTCTGGGTGTACCTTGGTGGTTTATCCAATTGTAATCTTTCCACTATAGAGGCCTAAAATAATCTACATTTATTTTTCACTTAAATAAAATCATATTAATATAGATATGGGTGTAGGAATGGGGGAACTACTCTACCCAGTCATCAGGAGCCCAGCAAGGCGTAGGCGCCACCTTCTTTGCTGAGGCAGCCAAAGGAACCAAGTGCTTGAACAACCAGGTTCTCTTCCACCATTTCTAATATCTACTATGTTTCACAGAGCTATTATCACTGTTATTTAGTCAGTAATGTTCAAAACATTCAAATCAGGTTTCCTCTCTGTCAGGGTATCAGATGTTTTCCATAATATCCAGCTCTCTTTCTCCCTGATTTGGCCTCAGGTGCAGCGTGACTGCCACAGGCATTCATTTTATCAATGTATTCTCTGCACTCTCCTGTCCTATCAGTGTGGACACATGACACCTGAGCAGCACTCCTTGTGATAAGAGCTCCTGTCTGTAGAATCCCCCCAAGGTGTCACACTGGGACACATGCTGTGCTATTTCATTAGGACATCCGTGTAAATCTGAGACATTGCCTTTACTAGCACTGTTTTACAAATGAACTAGGCATAGAAATAATACATTAAGTGACCAAAGGCATGCAATTAATGATGGGTAGAAATGGTCAATGAGCCTCAAATTTTCTAAATTCTAGGAATCTCTGTTCTAATGTCTCCAGTCTCCACTCTGACTTTTTCTTTTTCTTTTTCTTTTTGCGTGTGTTCATAGGTGGTGTATGTGTGTGAATTCATATACATGTGGGTACATGTGTATGCATAGGTGTTTATGCACTTATGTACACATATGTATACTTATGCCTGTGGAGCCCAAGGGTCAATATCACATGTCCTTAGGCACTCTCCACCCTATTTTTTTCTGAGGAAAGCCCAATAGACTGGCCTTTTTTTTTTTTTAATGCAAGAGACTGGGAATGAGAGTAAGAGCAAGAGAAAGAGAGAGAGAGAGAAAGAGAGAGAGAAAGAGAGAATTGGTACACCAGTGCCTCCAGCCACTATGATCAAATTCCAGATGTGTACACCATCTTGTGTACATGTGTGACCTTGTGCACTTGTGTCACTTTGTCTGGCTTACATGGGACCTGGAGAGTTGAACATGGGTCCTTAGGCTTCGTAGGCAAGCACCTTAACTGCTAAGCTATCTCTCCAGCCCCCTCCATCTTGTTTTTTGAGACAGGGTCTTCTCCCAGAACTTAGAACTCACCAATTCTATTAGACTTGCTGGCCAGTAAGCCTCCTGTCTCTACCTCCACAGTGCAGGTGCATACCACCAAACCTGGCTTTTACATGGGTGCTAAGGACCTCAGGAAATCAGGTCCTCATGCTTAAGTGACAGGCATGTCACCCACTGAGACATGTCTCTAGCCCCACTCTCATTTCTATTTGCTATAGATCTCCTTTTCATGAAATCCTCAGACTCTGATCCAGCTCTTATATCCCTTGCTTTGTGTGAATCTCCTGCGTATAGCTTTTCACTTGCAAAATCTGTGGAGGTACATTGTCCTGGAGCTTCATCAGAGACATTGTCAATCTTTTTACACTTGTAGTATCCTTAGTGTAGTAGTTAATAACATTTCCTGAGTTTCTACTACATGCATGGGATTCCTCTAAACAGTTACTATGCATTATCCAAATGAATTTTAATCATTTTGTGGGGCAGACACCCATTATCATTTCCACTTTATAGACGGCAAGAATAATGTATACGCAAGTGTCTTGCCCAGGGATGTGTGGCTTTTAGGTCATGGGCTACTTTTGGTTCTAGACCTCCTTTCTTCAGCTCTCTCCTCTTCATGGCTTTGAGACTCATCTGGGGACTGATGTGAGGATGGAAGAATTATCCCCATGAGGCATTGAGAAATATCTGCTACTGTTGATGGTTCTCAACAAAATTGGGTTCTCTCCCTTATTTTCAGCAAAACTTTGCACACAAAATACTGGCTGGGGAGATTTAGGTATTGCACCACATGTTTCTTGTTTTCATATGCAACTGAATGCTCAAATTTGTTCAAAATTCTTTTTATGGAAAACTGTTTTCTGTATAGTATAATTTTCTAGAGTTCTCAGTGGAGAGGGGAAATCGGATAGGCCCATCACCTGTGCTTATTTTCTTTTCCCAGGCAATTTTGAAAGGAGTGTAAAAGATCTTTTTTTTTTAATCTTCAAAATTCTTTTGGGGCATATAATCCTGAAGTCAGCTTAACTGCAACCAATACTAAGTTTTCATTTTTTTATAAAACCAGCAAACAAATGAAAACAACCAACAGAAAGATAATTTGCCAGTATAAATTCCTCCCTGTTGATCTCTTTTATACAAACACAAAGTTTCATATATATATATATATATACACACACACACACACACACACACATACATATACATACATACACACACACACACACAGTTTAGAAGAGACATGGGTTTTCCATAGAACATAAACTGGGTGTGCAGCATGGGATTAGCTAGTGACACTCATGTGCTAACCTCAGTGTCATTTAAGTTTGGAGCATTTCTAGGTTATGTTCTTAAATAAGGCACCTAATTACTTAATTTCTTATAAAACCTGAAGCTGTCAAATGAGCACATTAATATACCAATTTTCAAATTACCACATTTTAAAGGTGTCTTGAAAGCTTGTGGAAAATCTAGTATAAATATTACACATATATAGCAATATATACATATATATATCTAATTATGTTAAAGTTTCAAATTTGATATTATAAGCATTTCTCCAGTTTTTCATTTCTGTCTTCTTGTGACTGAAAAGGAAAAATATCACTAGCAGTTCTGTAAAACATGCATCTTTATAATGTATGTTCTCTACAAATTTTGATTTTAAAACAATCAAAAGCTTGGACAAAATGTCCAATTAAGAAATCATCCATGTTCATTTTTATTTCAAAACTCAACCGGAATCATGATGAAGACATCATCATTCGTTTCTCTCCTCGTTTTGTTTTGTTTCAGAATTAGTGAAAGGTGGACAGTTCTTAGGGCCTGCACCAAGGCATAAACATGGAACATGCACTTTTGTAAGACTAAAGCCTACATCTCTTTTATCAGAGATCAAGTGTAGCTTTTTTATGGAGGGGGAGGGGTGGCGGCCATTGATTGTTATATCAGGAAGGAATAGTCTTTCTGGGAGCGTTCTCTTTCCTAGCTACAAAATAAGATTTATTTCTATGTTGGCCAGGGGCATCTCCTACCATCCGGGAACTTGAGTGCTCTGTTCTATGAGAAGAAGAGAGGTGTTAGTCTAATAATCAAATGCCTTATGGTTATTTCCTGATCGAAATTCTTATGGACTTAAACATGCCGTAGATTTACACGTGAATGACCAGAGAAGGCAGAAAGGGAGCCAGTCCCACACTGACAAAGACAGTGCAGGCCACCATCATCGCTGCCATCAGTCAGAACCACCAGTGCCCTGATGATTCTTCGTGACACTCTCGCCTATCTCATGTTCTGAATGTTGGTGACTGTCATTTGTCCCGCTAAATGTCATGTTTCTTTCTAAATCCAGATGTGCCGGAGGGTTTATTTGGACCCTGAGAGCTTGAGTGGAATTCTCATGAGATGGCAAATTGTTCTGGAGAAGTAACCAGATACAAATAAGACCAAAGAAGAAAGAAAAGATTCCATGATGGCCTGACCACAGCTTTCTGGGGGATGCTGTATCCTAGGCCAGAACTATTGTGACTATTAAATGTGAAAGGAATTTGGCGGAGCACTGACCTGGAAGTCAGGGCCAATGTCACTGAGCAGCTCTGCAGGCTTGTTCCTTGGGTCGCATGCCCGAGAATGGCTGACCCCTGATAGAGCTTCTGAAATCTTGCCTCCTTTGTCATTTAATTGGTTGTGGAGAGCTTTAAAAGTTGCAGGATAGAAGTAGGCAGCCGCTTTACAGGAAGGCAGGTGTGAGGCCATTAAACCTTCACTGTTTCCCAATGCTTTTAATCCCTCTGACCAATTACCTGGAATTTAACTTGGAGCAAGTGACAGAAAACAAGGCTCCTAGTGAGTATGTGTGCCCAAAAATATACGTGTAACATGCCATGACTGGTCAAGAAGGACTGTTTCTGTTCTCTCTCTCTCTCTGTTCCTCCTTATCTCTCTCCCCTTTGTCTGTTGGAGGTAACTATACGTTTATATTTTTGAGGTGATTATGCTTAACATATTGGAAACTGCTTCTGCCAGTATCTTCCTGGAAAGGACCTGTAAGGACTCATGATTTTAAAAGGAGATTTGTACTACAAAAGGATTTCCTATTCTGACCACTCAATGACACTTTAAATCAAAGATTCAGGTCATTTCACTAAAATAAATTAGGTTTTCTTTAATCTCTTTTCCTTTAGTGCTTTTGTGAAAATAATGCAGAATTTGTATAACTAGTCATGATGGAAATGATAGTTTAATAAGTGTTGGGTATCTGCTACAAGCAGTGTTCTTTAATCAAAATGTGTTAGATGAGAAGTATTTAAGATTTTGGACTTTGAGGTATTTTTCTTTACACATACATATAATAAGATTTGGGGGGTGGGAACCAAAATCTAAATATGAAATATGTTATATTCTGGCCACCGCTTGTACACATAACTGGCAGGTGTTGTTTGTGTTCTGAATGCCGTAGGTCTCACAAGGCAAGGTGTGGAAATTTCCATTTGTGGCACTCTGGAAAGTGGTCAGAAAGTTCCAAGTTTGGAAGCATTTTTAATGTTAGAATTTTGGGTTAGGAATGACCAGCTTGTATATGCATTGAATTGTTTAGAAAGTCAGTAGTCCTAGGAAGAAAAGAGTGAGATATTTATTCACTCACATCAGAAACAAGATTAGGACCATTCACCTGGAAAAAGTAACTGGAAATAAGTACAAAACAGTGTCATTAGTGATTAATATGAATAAAATAGGGATCTGGTGTTCTGAGAAGCTAGAGATATGTGCAGGCTAGTTTCTTCTGGAAAGCTTTTAAGGGGATGAAGACTTATAAAAAGCCAAGAAACATGTTTTTTAGGGTGGAAAGCATGAGAAGATCAGACCGGGGGATGCTGAAAGAGGTAAATAGCTTGGGAAATGGAATCCCCCCCCCCTTCTTTTTTTCCTCTTTGGTCAGCAAAGGAAGCAGGTTTCTTTTCAAAGCTAAGCTAGAGAACAAATAAGGCACTGTAGCTTTTCATCATGGAAATAAAAAAAAAATAAGGTAATTGGTTCATTTCTCTCATCAGCAGGCTGCCTTATATTGTAAATCTTGGTGAAATTTTAGGGTAGAGAAATGTATGATTTGGAGACCTAGGAATCTGCTATAAAATAACTCTTGAAAGGACAGAAAAGAGAAGCCCATAGAAACCTGGAGTTGGCTGGGAATCCCTAGAGGATGTTTTGAGTCTCTGGTGCCCAAACTTGGAGCCAAAATAAGACTGGGTTGGTGTAACCAGTGGTATAATGTGTTGTACTCAGCTAAAATCATACTGGAGAATACAGTTATGAAATCCATCGGAAAGATGGTATCTTTGTAATTAATGACTCTTCTTTCTTTGTGCTGCTCAAGAGATCATGCTGTGTTTAAAAGACAGGACGATGAGAGAGAAAAGACAAGTAGAATACTGTGGGCTCCCCTCCCTGGCTTTAGCAGACCGCCAAGCTAGCTGGATTATAGGGGGAAGCGTGAATGCTGTGGGAAAAAACACAGCACATTTTATGAGTATGTTGCTTTTAAAAACAAAATGCTCAACTACAAACACTGCATTTGAGGATAAGAACGCCATCTACCATTGAGTGACATCTGAGGTTTGGACTTCCTCAAGTTTAGCTTCCTCAATAAAGGACAGCAGTGGGAATGTATGTTAATCATTAGACCAGAAAGGCATGGATTTGGGAGGGTGAGTTTGAACCTGGACCTGGATGGAAGGGATTTATTGGTTTGGAGGGTTGGTTGGTTTGCTTGCTTGGCATTTTTCAATGAGCCTACTGTCAGAAGGACAAGAGTAAAGGCATCAAAGATTTCTGGAGGAAATCACAACCTAACCGATGTCCTCTCTACTTTCAGTCAAAACAGAGCGAGAAAATTCAATTAAGACCTGAAATCTTCCACCAACGAAAGGAAGAATGCTGTTTTGGAGGAGTCAGACTGGGTCATGTCCCCACCAAATTATTTTAGTGAACCATACAGTTCACATTTTACATATCACTAAGCTATATCTTATGTATACATTATGTATAACTGTAAAATCTTGCACTATAGATGATAAAAATCATCTGATGGCCCAGGATTTTTTAATCTAAATTTTATTTTTGACCATTTCGTACACATATAAGAATTTTAATCATACTTGTGCCCTATTACCTTTTCTTATCTCTCTCCTACTCCTGCTAAATCCCATCCCATCCCCAACGAATCTCCTTTCTTCTTTTATGTCATTTGTGTGTATGTGTTTGCTTGTGCCTGACCCACTGACTTAAATTAGGGTTGTCTGCATGAACATGAATGAGGGTTGTTCACTGTACTGTGGATGACTTACCAGTTGCTACACCACCGAAGAGCATGACACTCCATTTCCGTCAAGCATTAATTGAGAATAGCTACTCTGAGAGAGGTGATGGAAGGGTTTGAATGCAAAATGTCCCCCCAAATCTCATGTGTTTGAATACTTAATACCCTATTAGTGGCATTGTTTGGGAAAGTTGTAGAACCTTTATGAGGTGTAATCTTACTGGAGGAAGTGTGTCACTGGAAGTGGGCCTTAAGACTTTGTAGTCCAGCCTCTCTGGGTGTCTTGGCTCTCTACTTCTCCCTGCTGATGTGAAGATATGAGGCCAGCTCTCTGTTCCTGCTGTGCTTCCCCCTCCATGACAGAATCCCCCTTGAAACTGTAAACCACAAACAACCTTTTTCCTTCCACATTTCATGTCAATAATAGCAAAGTAACTGATGCAAAATTTGATACAGAGAAGTGGAGGTGTGGCTGTTACTTTCTTGTTGCTGGGACAAACACCCAACTGGAAGCAGTTTACGGGAGTAAATGGTTTATTTCAGACTTCCAGATTCCAGAGGAATCATCATCAATAGTGGGGTAGACTGGCTTACTTCAGCATCCACAGGGGAGAGAAAGAGACAGAGAAGACAGAGAGAGAGAGACAGAGAGAGAGGGGGGGAAGGGGAGAGAGAGAGAGAGAGAGAGCGCCAACACCAGCAAGCACCAATAGCCAGAGCCCAAGTCTGGCTCTGAACATACCTTAGGTCTGGAATACAGGATCCTCTCCAGTGACACTTCCTCCAGTAGGCTGTTGGAGACTTAAGCAGGAAGCTTAGCATTAATGAAAAATCCCTGAGGCTATGGGGGACCATAGGAGCCTTTCCTGCTTATTCTTTTGGAGCTGGTCTGTGGGCAGAATGTAAATGATTTGGAACTTTGGATTAGAGAAGATTTACAGTGTTTTAAGCAGAGATTAATGGGACATTCTGGTGGGAGTTTGGAAGACCAGAAGGCCAAGAGAAATGTGGACTGTGGAGTCTCAATTCATGAGGTTTCAGAAGGCACAGTGAAACTTCTGTGATTGAGGCAGAGAGCAACATTAACTTATGGGCATAAATACAAATATTTAGATGGTACTTTGACAACATGTCCATTTAGCATGACAGCAGTAGTACATTCCCCACTAGGGCCTATAACCTCCCAACTATAGCCTTTGACCAGGTTTATGGCACCTGCATGAATTCCCTCCCATGGAACAGGTTTTCAGTTCAATCAGAAAGCAGTTGATTATACCTGTAACAGTCAGTGAGCATATCTTACCTGGTAGGTTGGCTACAGGGCACACGGTATCAAGAATGGAGTAGACCCTTGATGCCTTTTCTCACACAGCAGCCTGCATAGCATCCTCAGACACATTAAAAACTAGTCACTAGGGGGTTGGAGAAACGGCTTAGTGGTTAAGGCGCTTGCCTGCTAAGCATATAAACCCCCGTTCTATTCTCCAAGCCCCATGTCCCATGTTTAGCCAGATGCAAAGTGATGCAAGCAAGGGTGCAATGTCATGCTTGCCCACAAGGGGGTGCACACATCTGGAGTTTGTTCACAGCAGCTGAGAGGCTGCTGGCACACCCATTCTCTGCTTCTTTCTCTCTCTGTGACTTAAGTGCCAAGGATAAAGGTAGAATCTGAACGGGAACACTATGTTATTTCTTATAGAAACACCTTGAGGAAGACACTACTGCCATCTCCATCTTAAAGATAGAGATGCCGAGGAGATATCGTAGGGTGATACGGTCACGTCTTAGAAAATAATCAAAGGACAGAGGACAAACCAGACCGTACTCAGTCTTGGTCTGATGAGCAATTCAATGGTCATCTCGCCGAGCTTCTTGATTCTACTTAAGATTGGAAAAGTAATTATTTTACAGTCAAGCATCAATGACGGTTGATTAAAATTCCAGGGAATATGTGTGTGTGTGTGTGTGTGTAAGTTTGAGACAAAATAAAACATAGATCAACAACAAACAACATATAACACACACACACACACACACACACACACACCAGCTTAACTCTTAAGGCGGGTTTGGTTTTTCTAAGTGACAGTGAAAGACGGGTAACACATGTGATATGACGCTGTAAGTAGAACCTTGGAAGAGTCTATGTGTCATGAATTCCATTGCTGGGTTTGTTTGAATAGAAATGTGTCTACAATCAATGATAATGACTCCCCGTAGCTTGGGAATGAGGTGTTAGAGGAAAATGAATTTACTATATGGCTCATATGGACCCATCAAGATACCAAATATAATCACTAATGACAGAACTGCTTTGGAAATGTGCCTTATATATATTAACACCGCCTTCTAAAAAAGGCAATGTTGCAGATCATTTGTTGATTTTTCTGGTAATGGGCCAACCTCATTCTTTATTTTTGAAAAATATCTTTATTTATTTATTTATTTGCAAGCAGAGAGAGACAAACACACATAAAGAGACACAGAGATAACGGGTTCACCAGGCCCTCTAGCCACTGCAAACAAACTTCAGATGCATGTGTCACTTTGTGCATCCAGGTTGTTAGGTTTTGCAGGCAAGCACTTTAACTGCTGAGCCATTGCTCCAGCCCCCATCTTCATTCTGAATATCAGCTCTTGTTCCAATTTTCATGTCACTGGGGCACATTCAGTGGCAGCTGAACACACTGGGCCCCTGCTCCTACACTAAAGGACATTTGATGTTCCTTCTTCTTTCTGCTTTCCACTCTATTGTCTCCCCTTTCTACTCCCTTCTTTTCTTCTTCTTTCTCATTCTTCATTTATTCAGACAGCATGTCTTGGGAACATAGCTGACCAGTATGTGCAGGGTGGTGGTGACAGGGAACAAGCCAAAGTCCTTGTCTTGGAGTGACTTGCTACCTTAAGCTTTCGATAGTTACTGGTCCTAGATTTTGGTGTGCCCTAGAGTCAGCCTTTCCTGTTATGAGGTTCAGTTTTAGTCATACTCCATAACCTAACCAAAATGAGACCAATGGCCTCTATGTGAAAACTGGGGGTGGGGTGGCACTGGGGAGATGGCTCAGCGGTTACAGGCACTTGCTTGCGAAGTTTTCCTGGCAGGGTTCAATTCCCTATCCAACTGTGTAAGCTAGACACAAATAATGGTTCAAGCATCTGGTGCTAGTTTACAGAGGCAAGTGATCCTGGCAAGAAAACACACACACACACACACACACACACACACACACACACACGTGTAAATAACTACAACTTTTTTTATAAAGAAAGCTTGGGTGATCTCTGAGGATTTGATTAGCTTTAGTGATTTAATGTACCTTTTAGCATCTGTCACAACTTAATAATGGAACTAGTACCATGTGGTAAAGACGGTAAGATGCATTTACTCTGCTGCTTACCATTGGTAATACCTCAGCCATGTCACTTCATCTTTTTTTTTTAAATATTATTATTATTATTATTTATTTATTTTTGGAGAGAGAGACAGAGAGAGATAGACAGAGAGGGAGAGGAAGACAGATAGAGATGGGTGCGCCAGCAGTCTCTCAACTGCTGTGAACGAAATCCAGATGCGTGCGCCCCCTTGTGGGCAAGTGTGGCATTGCGCCCTTGCCTCACTTTGCATCTGGCTAAACGTGGGACCTGGAGATTGGAACCTCTGG